>LR990241.1:8713539-14048539 GCA_905147385.1 Limenitis camilla
AAGTATATAGAAGTATTTGCGGGTATCGTAGGACGGGCCCGTGGCGCAGCGTTATACGGGCAGAATCGCGACTGTCCCGCTGCGCCGCCGGTGGGCGGGTTCGATCCCCGCCCGCGCCGAGCAGCTTGCGTGAGCGCTAAGCCCCTCGGCGCGGTCTGGTGTAGTTGTATAAGCGTAGATTACCTAGCTAGGTAGTTAAGTGAGTAAGTAGAACATGTAGAGTAAGCGTACAAAAGTAGTTTAAGAGAAGTAGAACATAAGTATAATTAAATAATTAGGAAAAAATAATTTTACTTCACACCTGAGCGTGATGTTTTTTCACTTTTTTACATTTTTTTATATAGTTATTTGAAAAAATTTAAATGTGAAAAGCAAGCCCGTACGATGCTCTACAATTATCTAGTTTTGTTTTATTTTTTTAAATAAGTTTTCTAATTTTTTTTTACATTTTTAACGAAACTCTCGGCGCACGGACGCGTGACGTCACTCGACAACTTCGTACACCTGCACACCCATACATATCGGTTTTTTTTTTCGTCTTTCAAGAGTAAACTACTGACTGAGACCCTCCTCGCCACCACTGTATCATTACTACTATAAATATATTATACTGAGATTAATTTTTGAGATGCGATAAGGATGCATATTTCATGAAACGTTTTTGACTTGACTATAATCATATTATAACAAGGCAGACATCGCCCTATGCGCGGTTAAATGAACACACACCAATAGCAACCTGTTTATTTATCGATTATAACTGATCACGGCGAAGCCCTCGTCGTGTAGGAGCAGCGAGCAGGCGGAGCGTGTGCAGTGTTTACAGCGGGCGTTTAGGTCTAATCAGCTCGAGAGTTTCGACAGTCCGTTACCTGGAATTTTAAGAAGGATATCGTTAAATCAACGTTTGAGCTTTCTCTGGCGCTAACACCAATACAAATCCTCAAATTCCTGCGGGTGTTTAATGTTTATTAAATCACTAGGTCGACGAGGGAAGTGAAGATCCACTTAAAATGTCACTCACACAGAACATTCGCTTTCTACAAACGGTACTAAACTGTTATTCGTTAAATATATTTACGAGCCATTCACCTATTTAACACATTGTACAATTTATAGTTGATTTCATGAAAATATCAATTTAATTTATTTTATTTTGATTTTAAAGTGACATTTGACTTTTAGATGTCAAACGTCAAAACGTCAAAAGTCTAAATAGTTTCGACGCCAAGACAATATTAAAAAAAAATTATTAAAATATAAAATAATTAAAAACATTTAAAATAATATATAAATTAAAACGAAAAAAATACGGTGAGCTTTTTCGCCTTGGACACAATATTATTGCATAAATTTTGTATAAAATATTAAAAAATTAAATTATTTATTGTTTTGATTTGATTTGGTGTGACATTTCGCTGTCAAACGTCAAAAAAAAAAACAGATAAAAAAATATTATTAAAAATATTAGGGAAAAAAAAAAAAGGAACCGGCGTGACGTCAGAGGGTAGGTCGACCCGGCCGCGACCGGTAAAGTATATAGAAGTATTTGCGGGTATCGTAGGACGGGCCCGTGGCGCAGCGTTATACGGGCAGAATCGCGACTGTCCCGCTGCGCCGCCGGTGGGCGGGTTCGATCCCCGCCCGCGCCGAGCAGCTTGCGTGAGCGCTAAGCCCCTCGGCGCGGTCTGGTGTAGTTGTATAAGCGTAGATTACCTAGCTAGGTAGTTAAGTGAGTAAGTAGAACATGTAGAGTAAGCGTACAAAAGTAGTTTAAGAGAAGTAGAACATAAGTATAATTAAATAATTAGGAAAAAATAATTTTACTTCACACCTGAGCGTGATGTTTTTTCACTTTTTTACATTTTTTTATATAGTTATTTGAAAAAATTTAAATGTGAAAAGCAAGCCCGTACGATGCTCTACAATTATCTAGTTTTGTTTTATTTTTTTAAATAAGTTTTCTAATTTTTTTTTACATTTTTAACGAAACTCTCGGCGCACGGACGCGTGACGTCACTCGACAACTTCGTACACCTGCACACCCATACATATCGGTTTTTTTTTTCGTCTTTCAAGAGTAAACTACTGACTGAGACCCTCCTCGCCACCACTGTATCATTACTACTATAAATATATTATACTGAGATTAATTTTTGAGATGCGATAAGGATGCATATTTCATGAAACGTTTTTGACTTGACTATAATCATATTATAACAAGGCAGACATCGCCCTATGCGCGGTTAAATGAACACACACCAATAGCAACCTGTTTATTTATCGATTATAACTGATCACGGCGAAGCCCTCGTCGTGTAGGAGCAGCGAGCAGGCGGAGCGTGTGCAGTGTTTACAGCGGGCGTTTAGGTCTAATCAGCTCGAGAGTTTCGACAGTCCGTTACCTGGAATTTTAAGAAGGATATCGTTAAATCAACGTTTGAGCTTTCTCTGGCGCTAACACCAATACAAATCCTCAAATTCCTGCGGGTGTTTAATGTTTATTAAATCACTAGGTCGACGAGGGAAGTGAAGATCCACTTAAAATGTCACTCACACAGAACATTCGCTTTCTACAAACGGTACTAAACTGTTATTCGTTAAATATATTTACGAGCCATTCACCTATTTAACACATTGTACAATTTATAGTTGATTTCATGAAAATATCAATTTAATTTATTTTATTTTGATTTTAAAGTGACATTTGACTTTTAGATGTCAAACGTCAAAACGTCAAAAGTCTAAATAGTTTCGACGCCAAGACAATATTAAAAAAAAATTATTAAAATATAAAATAATTAAAAACATTTAAAATAATATATAAATTAAAACGAAAAAAATACGGTGAGCTTTTTCGCCTTGGACACAATATTATTGCATAAATTTTGTATAAAATATTAAAAAATTAAATTATTTATTGTTTTGATTTGATTTGGTGTGACATTTCGCTGTCAAACGTCAAAAAAAAAAACAGATAAAAAAATATTATTAAAAATATTAGGGAAAAAAAAAAAAGGAACCGGCGTGACGTCAGAGGGTAGGTCGACCCGGCCGCGACCGGTAAAGTATATAGAAGTATTTGCGGGTATCGTAGGACGGGCCCGTGGCGCAGCGTTATACGGGCAGAATCGCGACTGTCCCGCTGCGCCGCCGGTGGGCGGGTTCGATCCCCGCCCGCGCCGAGCAGCTTGCGTGAGCGCTAAGCCCCTCGGCGCGGTCTGGTGTAGTTGTATAAGCGTAGATTACCTAGCTAGGTAGTTAAGTGAGTAAGTAGAACATGTAGAGTAAGCGTACAAAAGTAGTTTAAAAGAAGTAGAACATAAGTATAATTAAATAATTAGGAAAAAATAATTTTACTTCACACCTGAGCGTGATGTTTTTTCACTTTTTTACATTTTTTTATATAGTTATTTGAAAAAATTTAAATGTGAAAAGCAAGCCCGTACGATGCTCTACAATTATCTAGTTTTGTTTTATTTTTTTAAATAAGTTTTCTAATTTTTTTTTACATTTTTAACGAAACTCTCGGCGCACGGACGCGTGACGTCACTCGACAACTTCGTACACCTGCACACCCATACATATCGGTTTTTTTTTTCGTCTTTCAAGAGTAAACTACTGACTGAGACCCTCCTCGCCACCACTGTATCATTACTACTATAAATATATTATACTGAGATTAATTTTTGAGATGCGATAAGGATGCATATTTCATGAAACGTTTTTGACTTGACTATAATCATATTATAACAAGGCAGACATCGCCCTATGCGCGGTTAAATGAACACACACCAATAGCAACCTGTTTATTTATCGATTATAACTGATCACGGCGAAGCCCTCGTCGTGTAGGAGCAGCGAGCAGGCGGAGCGTGTGCAGTGTTTACAGCGGGCGTTTAGGTCTAATCAGCTCGAGAGTTTCGACAGTCCGTTACCTGGAATTTTAAGAAGGATATCGTTAAATCAACGTTTGAGCTTTCTCTGGCGCTAACACCAATACAAATCCTCAAATTCCTGCGGGTGTTTAATGTTTATTAAATCACTAGGTCGACGAGGGAAGTGAAGATCCACTTAAAATGTCACTCACACAGAACATTCGCTTTCTACAAACGGTACTAAACTGTTATTCGTTAAATATATTTACGAGCCATTCACCTATTTAACACATTGTACAATTTATAGTTGATTTCATGAAAATATCAATTTAATTTATTTTATTTTGATTTTAAAGTGACATTTGACTTTTAGATGTCAAACGTCAAAACGTCAAAAGTCTAAATAGTTTCGACGCCAAGACAATATTAAAAAAAAATTATTAAAATATAAAATAATTAAAAACATTTAAAATAATATATAAATTAAAACGAAAAAAATACGGTGAGCTTTTTCGCCTTGGACACAATATTATTGCATAAATTTTGTATAAAATATTAAAAAATTAAATTATTTATTGTTTTGATTTGATTTGGTGTGACATTTCGCTGTCAAACGTCAAAAAAAAAAACAGATAAAAAAATATTATTAAAAATATTAGGGAAAAAAAAAAAAGGAACCGGCGTGACGTCAGAGGGTAGGTCGACCCGGCCGCGACCGGTAAAGTATATAGAAGTATTTGCGGGTATCGTAGGACGGGCCCGTGGCGCAGCGTTATACGGGCAGAATCGCGACTGTCCCGCTGCGCCGCCGGTGGGCGGGTTCGATCCCCGCCCGCGCCGAGCAGCTTGCGTGAGCGCTAAGCCCCTCGGCGCGGTCTGGTGTAGTTGTATAAGCGTAGATTACCTAGCTAGGTAGTTAAGTGAGTAAGTAGAACATGTAGAGTAAGCGTACAAAAGTAGTTTAAGAGAAGTAGAACATAAGTATAATTAAATAATTAGGAAAAAATAATTTTACTTCACACCTGAGCGTGATGTTTTTTCACTTTTTTACATTTTTTTATATAGTTATTTGAAAAAATTTAAATGTGAAAAGCAAGCCCGTACGATGCTCTACAATTATCTAGTTTTGTTTTATTTTTTTAAATAAGTTTTCTAATTTTTTTTTACATTTTTAACGAAACTCTCGGCGCACGGACGCGTGACGTCACTCGACAACTTCGTACACCTGCACACCCATACATATCGGTTTTTTTTTTCGTCTTTCAAGAGTAAACTACTGACTGAGACCCTCCTCGCCACCACTGTATCATTACTACTATAAATATATTATACTGAGATTAATTTTTGAGATGCGATAAGGATGCATATTTCATGAAACGTTTTTGACTTGACTATAATCATATTATAACAAGGCAGACATCGCCCTATGCGCGGTTAAATGAACACACACCAATAGCAACCTGTTTATTTATCGATTATAACTGATCACGGCGAAGCCCTCGTCGTGTAGGAGCAGCGAGCAGGCGGAGCGTGTGCAGTGTTTACAGCGGGCGTTTAGGTCTAATCAGCTCGAGAGTTTCGACAGTCCGTTACCTGGAATTTTAAGAAGGATATCGTTAAATCAACGTTTGAGCTTTCTCTGGCGCTAACACCAATACAAATCCTCAAATTCCTGCGGGTGTTTAATGTTTATTAAATCACTAGGTCGACGAGGGAAGTGAAGATCCACTTAAAATGTCACTCACACAGAACATTCGCTTTCTACAAACGGTACTAAACTGTTATTCGTTAAATATATTTACGAGCCATTCACCTATTTAACACATTGTACAATTTATAGTTGATTTCATGAAAATATCAATTTAATTTATTTTATTTTGATTTTAAAGTGACATTTGACTTTTAGATGTCAAACGTCAAAACGTCAAAAGTCTAAATAGTTTCGACGCCAAGACAATATTAAAAAAAAATAATTAAAATATAAAATAATTAAAAACATTTAAAATAATATATAAATTAAAACGAAAAAAATACGGTGAGCTTTTTCGCCTTGGACACAATATTATTGCATAAATTTTGTATAAAATATTAAAAAATTAAATTATTTATTGTTTTGATTTGATTTGGTGTGACATTTCGCTGTCAAACGTCAAAAAAAAAAACAGATAAAAAAATATTATTAAAAATATTAGGGAAAAAAAAAAAAGGAACCGGCGTGACGTCAGAGGGTAGGTCGACCCGGCCGCGACCGGTAAAGTATATAGAAGTATTTGCGGGTATCGTAGGACGGGCCCGTGGCGCAGCGTTATACGGGCAGAATCGCGACTGTCCCGCTGCGCCGCCGGTGGGCGGGTTCGATCCCCGCCCGCGCCGAGCAGCTTGCGTGAGCGCTAAGCCCCTCGGCGCGGTCTGGTGTAGTTGTATAAGCGTAGATTACCTAGCTAGGTAGTTAAGTGAGTAAGTAGAACATGTAGAGTAAGCGTACAAAAGTAGTTTAAGAGAAGTAGAACATAAGTATAATTAAATAATTAGGAAAAAATAATTTTACTTCACACCTGAGCGTGATGTTTTTTCACTTTTTTACATTTTTTTATATAGTTATTTGAAAAAATTTAAATGTGAAAAGCAAGCCCGTACGATGCTCTACAATTATCTAGTTTTGTTTTATTTTTTTAAATAAGTTTTCTAATTTTTTTTTACATTTTTAACGAAACTCTCGGCGCACGGACGCGTGACGTCACTCGACAACTTCGTACACCTGCACACCCATACATATCGGTTTTTTTTTTCGTCTTTCAAGAGTAAACTACTGACTGAGACCCTCCTCGCCACCACTGTATCATTACTACTATAAATATATTATACTGAGATTAATTTTTGAGATGCGATAAGGATGCATATTTCATGAAACGTTTTTGACTTGACTATAATCATATTATAACAAGGCAGACATCGCCCTATGCGCGGTTAAATGAACACACACCAATAGCAACCTGTTTATTTATCGATTATAACTGATCACGGCGAAGCCCTCGTCGTGTAGGAGCAGCGAGCAGGCGGAGCGTGTGCAGTGTTTACAGCGGGCGTTTAGGTCTAATCAGCTCGAGAGTTTCGACAGTCCGTTACCTGGAATTTTAAGAAGGATATCGTTAAATCAACGTTTGAGCTTTCTCTGGCGCTAACACCAATACAAATCCTCAAATTCCTGCGGGTGTTTAATGTTTATTAAATCACTAGGTCGACGAGGGAAGTGAAGATCCACTTAAAATGTCACTCACACAGAACATTCGCTTTCTACAAACGGTACTAAACTGTTATTCGTTAAATATATTTACGAGCCATTCACCTATTTAACACATTGTACAATTTATAGTTGATTTCATGAAAATATCAATTTAATTTATTTTATTTTGATTTTAAAGTGACATTTGACTTTTAGATGTCAAACGTCAAAACGTCAAAAGTCTAAATAGTTTCGACGCCAAGACAATATTAAAAAAAAATAATTAAAATATAAAATAATTAAAAACATTTAAAATAATATATAAATTAAAACGAAAAAAATACGGTGAGCTTTTTCGCCTTGGACACAATATTATTGCATAAATTTTGTATAAAATATTAAAAAATTAAATTATTTATTGTTTTGATTTGATTTGGTGTGACATTTCGCTGTCAAACGTCAAAAAAAAAAACAGATAAAAAAATATTATTAAAAATATTAGGGAAAAAAAAAAAAGGAACCGGCGTGACGTCAGAGGGTAGGTCGACCCGGCCGCGACCGGTAAAGTATATAGAAGTATTTGCGGGTATCGTAGGACGGGCCCGTGGCGCAGCGTTATACGGGCAGAATCGCGACTGTCCCGCTGCGCCGCCGGTGGGCGGGTTCGATCCCCGCCCGCGCCGAGCAGCTTGCGTGAGCGCTAAGCCCCTCGGCGCGGTCTGGTGTAGTTGTATAAGCGTAGATTACCTAGCTAGGTAGTTAAGTGAGTAAGTAGAACATGTAGAGTAAGCGTACAAAAGTAGTTTAAGAGAAGTAGAACATAAGTATAATTAAATAATTAGGAAAAAATAATTTTACTTCACACCTGAGCGTGATGTTTTTTCACTTTTTTACATTTTTTTATATAGTTATTTGAAAAAATTTAAATGTGAAAAGCAAGCCCGTACGATGCTCTACAATTATCTAGTTTTGTTTTATTTTTTTAAATAAGTTTTCTAATTTTTTTTTACATTTTTAACGAAACTCTCGGCGCACGGACGCGTGACGTCACTCGACAACTTCGTACACCTGCACACCCATACATATCGGTTTTTTTTTTCGTCTTTCAAGAGTAAACTACTGACTGAGACCCTCCTCGCCACCACTGTATCATTACTACTATAAATATATTATACTGAGATTAATTTTTGAGATGCGATAAGGATGCATATTTCATGAAACGTTTTTGACTTGACTATAATCATATTATAACAAGGCAGACATCGCCCTATGCGCGGTTAAATGAACACACACCAATAGCAACCTGTTTATTTATCGATTATAACTGATCACGGCGAAGCCCTCGTCGTGTAGGAGCAGCGAGCAGGCGGAGCGTGTGCAGTGTTTACAGCGGGCGTTTAGGTCTAATCAGCTCGAGAGTTTCGACAGTCCGTTACCTGGAATTTTAAGAAGGATATCGTTAAATCAACGTTTGAGCTTTCTCTGGCGCTAACACCAATACAAATCCTCAAATTCCTGCGGGTGTTTAATGTTTATTAAATCACTAGGTCGACGAGGGAAGTGAAGATCCACTTAAAATGTCACTCACACAGAACATTCGCTTTCTACAAACGGTACTAAACTGTTATTCGTTAAATATATTTACGAGCCATTCACCTATTTAACACATTGTACAATTTATAGTTGATTTCATGAAAATATCAATTTAATTTATTTTATTTTGATTTTAAAGTGACATTTGACTTTTAGATGTCAAACGTCAAAACGTCAAAAGTCTAAATAGTTTCGACGCCAAGACAATATTAAAAAAAAATTATTAAAATATAAAATAATTAAAAACATTTAAAATAATATATAAATTAAAACGAAAAAAATACGGTGAGCTTTTTCGCCTTGGACACAATATTATTGCATAAATTTTGTATAAAATATTAAAAAATTAAATTATTTATTGTTTTGATTTGATTTGGTGTGACATTTCGCTGTCAAACGTCAAAAAAAAAAACAGATAAAAAAATATTATTAAAAATATTAGGGAAAAAAAAAAAAGGAACCGGCGTGACGTCAGAGGGTAGGTCGACCCGGCCGCGACCGGTAAAGTATATAGAAGTATTTGCGGGTATCGTAGGACGGGCCCGTGGCGCAGCGTTATACGGGCAGAATCGCGACTGTCCCGCTGCGCCGCCGGTGGGCGGGTTCGATCCCCGCCCGCGCCGAGCAGCTTGCGTGAGCGCTAAGCCCCTCGGCGCGGTCTGGTGTAGTTGTATAAGCGTAGATTACCTAGCTAGGTAGTTAAGTGAGTAAGTAGAACATGTAGAGTAAGCGTACAAAAGTAGTTTAAGAGAAGTAGAACATAAGTATAATTAAATAATTAGGAAAAAATAATTTTACTTCACACCTGAGCGTGATGTTTTTTCACTTTTTTACATTTTTTTATATAGTTATTTGAAAAAATTTAAATGTGAAAAGCAAGCCCGTACGATGCTCTACAATTATCTAGTTTTGTTTTATTTTTTTAAATAAGTTTTCTAATTTTTTTTTACATTTTTAACGAAACTCTCGGCGCACGGACGCGTGACGTCACTCGACAACTTCGTACACCTGCACACCCATACATATCGGTTTTTTTTTTCGTCTTTCAAGAGTAAACTACTGACTGAGACCCTCCTCGCCACCACTGTATCATTACTACTATAAATATATTATACTGAGATTAATTTTTGAGATGCGATAAGGATGCATATTTCATGAAACGTTTTTGACTTGACTATAATCATATTATAACAAGGCAGACATCGCCCTATGCGCGGTTAAATGAACACACACCAATAGCAACCTGTTTATTTATCGATTATAACTGATCACGGCGAAGCCCTCGTCGTGTAGGAGCAGCGAGCAGGCGGAGCGTGTGCAGTGTTTACAGCGGGCGTTTAGGTCTAATCAGCTCGAGAGTTTCGACAGTCCGTTACCTGGAATTTTAAGAAGGATATCGTTAAATCAACGTTTGAGCTTTCTCTGGCGCTAACACCAATACAAATCCTCAAATTCCTGCGGGTGTTTAATGTTTATTAAATCACTAGGTCGACGAGGGAAGTGAAGATCCACTTAAAATGTCACTCACACAGAACATTCGCTTTCTACAAACGGTACTAAACTGTTATTCGTTAAATATATTTACGAGCCATTCACCTATTTAACACATTGTACAATTTATAGTTGATTTCATGAAAATATCAATTTAATTTATTTTATTTTGATTTTAAAGTGACATTTGACTTTTAGATGTCAAACGTCAAAACGTCAAAAGTCTAAATAGTTTCGACGCCAAGACAATATTAAAAAAAAATTATTAAAATATAAAATAATTAAAAACATTTAAAATAATATATAAATTAAAACGAAAAAAATACGGTGAGCTTTTTCGCCTTGGACACAATATTATTGCATAAATTTTGTATAAAATATTAAAAAATTAAATTATTTATTGTTTTGATTTGATTTGGTGTGACATTTCGCTGTCAAACGTCAAAAAAAAAAACAGATAAAAAAATATTATTAAAAATATTAGGGAAAAAAAAAAAAGGAACCGGCGTGACGTCAGAGGGTAGGTCGACCCGGCCGCGACCGGTAAAGTATATAGAAGTATTTGCGGGTATCGTAGGACGGGCCCGTGGCGCAGCGTTATACGGGCAGAATCGCGACTGTCCCGCTGCGCCGCCGGTGGGCGGGTTCGATCCCCGCCCGCGCCGAGCAGCTTGCGTGAGCGCTAAGCCCCTCGGCGCGGTCTGGTGTAGTTGTATAAGCGTAGATTACCTAGCTAGGTAGTTAAGTGAGTAAGTAGAACATGTAGAGTAAGCGTACAAAAGTAGTTTAAGAGAAGTAGAACATAAGTATAATTAAATAATTAGGAAAAAATAATTTTACTTCACACCTGAGCGTGATGTTTTTTCACTTTTTTACATTTTTTTATATAGTTATTTGAAAAAATTTAAATGTGAAAAGCAAGCCCGTACGATGCTCTACAATTATCTAGTTTTGTTTTATTTTTTTAAATAAGTTTTCTAATTTTTTTTTACATTTTTAACGAAACTCTCGGCGCACGGACGCGTGACGTCACTCGACAACTTCGTACACCTGCACACCCATACATATCGGTTTTTTTTTTCGTCTTTCAAGAGTAAACTACTGACTGAGACCCTCCTCGCCACCACTGTATCATTACTACTATAAATATATTATACTGAGATTAATTTTTGAGATGCGATAAGGATGCATATTTCATGAAACGTTTTTGACTTGACTATAATCATATTATAACAAGGCAGACATCGCCCTATGCGCGGTTAAATGAACACACACCAATAGCAACCTGTTTATTTATCGATTATAACTGATCACGGCGAAGCCCTCGTCGTGTAGGAGCAGCGAGCAGGCGGAGCGTGTGCAGTGTTTACAGCGGGCGTTTAGGTCTAATCAGCTCGAGAGTTTCGACAGTCCGTTACCTGGAATTTTAAGAAGGATATCGTTAAATCAACGTTTGAGCTTTCTCTGGCGCTAACACCAATACAAATCCTCAAATTCCTGCGGGTGTTTAATGTTTATTAAATCACTAGGTCGACGAGGGAAGTGAAGATCCACTTAAAATGTCACTCACACAGAACATTCGCTTTCTACAAACGGTACTAAACTGTTATTCGTTAAATATATTTACGAGCCATTCACCTATTTAACACATTGTACAATTTATAGTTGATTTCATGAAAATATCAATTTAATTTATTTTATTTTGATTTTAAAGTGACATTTGACTTTTAGATGTCAAACGTCAAAACGTCAAAAGTCTAAATAGTTTCGACGCCAAGACAATATTAAAAAAAAATTATTAAAATATAAAATAATTAAAAACATTTAAAATAATATATAAATTAAAACGAAAAAAATACGGTGAGCTTTTTCGCCTTGGACACAATATTATTGCATAAATTTTGTATAAAATATTAAAAAATTAAATTATTTATTGTTTTGATTTGATTTGGTGTGACATTTCGCTGTCAAACGTCAAAAAAAAAAACAGATAAAAAAATATTATTAAAAATATTAGGGAAAAAAAAAAAAGGAACCGGCGTGACGTCAGAGGGTAGGTCGACCCGGCCGCGACCGGTAAAGTATATAGAAGTATTTGCGGGTATCGTAGGACGGGCCCGTGGCGCAGCGTTATACGGGCAGAATCGCGACTGTCCCGCTGCGCCGCCGGTGGGCGGGTTCGATCCCCGCCCGCGCCGAGCAGCTTGCGTGAGCGCTAAGCCCCTCGGCGCGGTCTGGTGTAGTTGTATAAGCGTAGATTACCTAGCTAGGTAGTTAAGTGAGTAAGTAGAACATGTAGAGTAAGCGTACAAAAGTAGTTTAAGAGAAGTAGAACATAAGTATAATTAAATAATTAGGAAAAAATAATTTTACTTCACACCTGAGCGTGATGTTTTTTCACTTTTTTACATTTTTTTATATAGTTATTTGAAAAAATTTAAATGTGAAAAGCAAGCCCGTACGATGCTCTACAATTATCTAGTTTTGTTTTATTTTTTTAAATAAGTTTTCTAATTTTTTTTTACATTTTTAACGAAACTCTCGGCGCACGGACGCGTGACGTCACTCGACAACTTCGTACACCTGCACACCCATACATATCGGTTTTTTTTTTCGTCTTTCAAGAGTAAACTACTGACTGAGACCCTCCTCGCCACCACTGTATCATTACTACTATAAATATATTATACTGAGATTAATTTTTGAGATGCGATAAGGATGCATATTTCATGAAACGTTTTTGACTTGACTATAATCATATTATAACAAGGCAGACATCGCCCTATGCGCGGTTAAATGAACACACACCAATAGCAACCTGTTTATTTATCGATTATAACTGATCACGGCGAAGCCCTCGTCGTGTAGGAGCAGCGAGCAGGCGGAGCGTGTGCAGTGTTTACAGCGGGCGTTTAGGTCTAATCAGCTCGAGAGTTTCGACAGTCCGTTACCTGGAATTTTAAGAAGGATATCGTTAAATCAACGTTTGAGCTTTCTCTGGCGCTAACACCAATACAAATCCTCAAATTCCTGCGGGTGTTTAATGTTTATTAAATCACTAGGTCGACGAGGGAAGTGAAGATCCACTTAAAATGTCACTCACACAGAACATTCGCTTTCTACAAACGGTACTAAACTGTTATTCGTTAAATATATTTACGAGCCATTCACCTATTTAACACATTGTACAATTTATAGTTGATTTCATGAAAATATCAATTTAATTTATTTTATTTTGATTTTAAAGTGACATTTGACTTTTAGATGTCAAACGTCAAAACGTCAAAAGTCTAAATAGTTTCGACGCCAAGACAATATTAAAAAAAAATTATTAAAATATAAAATAATTAAAAACATTTAAAATAATATATAAATTAAAACGAAAAAAATACGGTGAGCTTTTTCGCCTTGGACACAATATTATTGCATAAATTTTGTATAAAATATTAAAAAATTAAATTATTTATTGTTTTGATTTGATTTGGTGTGACATTTCGCTGTCAAACGTCAAAAAAAAAAACAGATAAAAAAATATTATTAAAAATATTAGGGAAAAAAAAAAAAGGAACCGGCGTGACGTCAGAGGGTAGGTCGACCCGGCCGCGACCGGTAAAGTATATAGAAGTATTTGCGGGTATCGTAGGACGGGCCCGTGGCGCAGCGTTATACGGGCAGAATCGCGACTGTCCCGCTGCGCCGCCGGTGGGCGGGTTCGATCCCCGCCCGCGCCGAGCAGCTTGCGTGAGCGCTAAGCCCCTCGGCGCGGTCTGGTGTAGTTGTATAAGCGTAGATTACCTAGCTAGGTAGTTAAGTGAGTAAGTAGAACATGTAGAGTAAGCGTACAAAAGTAGTTTAAGAGAAGTAGAACATAAGTATAATTAAATAATTAGGAAAAAATAATTTTACTTCACACCTGAGCGTGATGTTTTTTCACTTTTTTACATTTTTTTATATAGTTATTTGAAAAAATTTAAATGTGAAAAGCAAGCCCGTACGATGCTCTACAATTATCTAGTTTTGTTTTATTTTTTTAAATAAGTTTTCTAATTTTTTTTTACATTTTTAACGAAACTCTCGGCGCACGGACGCGTGACGTCACTCGACAACTTCGTACACCTGCACACCCATACATATCGGTTTTTTTTTTCGTCTTTCAAGAGTAAACTACTGACTGAGACCCTCCTCGCCACCACTGTATCATTACTACTATAAATATATTATACTGAGATTAATTTTTGAGATGCGATAAGGATGCATATTTCATGAAACGTTTTTGACTTGACTATAATCATATTATAACAAGGCAGACATCGCCCTATGCGCGGTTAAATGAACACACACCAATAGCAACCTGTTTATTTATCGATTATAACTGATCACGGCGAAGCCCTCGTCGTGTAGGAGCAGCGAGCAGGCGGAGCGTGTGCAGTGTTTACAGCGGGCGTTTAGGTCTAATCAGCTCGAGAGTTTCGACAGTCCGTTACCTGGAATTTTAAGAAGGATATCGTTAAATCAACGTTTGAGCTTTCTCTGGCGCTAACACCAATACAAATCCTCAAATTCCTGCGGGTGTTTAATGTTTATTAAATCACTAGGTCGACGAGGGAAGTGAAGATCCACTTAAAATGTCACTCACACAGAACATTCGCTTTCTACAAACGGTACTAAACTGTTATTCGTTAAATATATTTACGAGCCATTCACCTATTTAACACATTGTACAATTTATAGTTGATTTCATGAAAATATCAATTTAATTTATTTTATTTTGATTTTAAAGTGACATTTGACTTTTAGATGTCAAACGTCAAAACGTCAAAAGTCTAAATAGTTTCGACGCCAAGACAATATTAAAAAAAAATTATTAAAATATAAAATAATTAAAAACATTTAAAATAATATATAAATTAAAACGAAAAAAATACGGTGAGCTTTTTCGCCTTGGACACAATATTATTGCATAAATTTTGTATAAAATATTAAAAAATTAAATTATTTATTGTTTTGATTTGATTTGGTGTGACATTTCGCTGTCAAACGTCAAAAAAAAAAACAGATAAAAAAATATTATTAAAAATATTAGGGAAAAAAAAAAAAGGAACCGGCGTGACGTCAGAGGGTAGGTCGACCCGGCCGCGACCGGTAAAGTATATAGAAGTATTTGCGGGTATCGTAGGACGGGCCCGTGGCGCAGCGTTATACGGGCAGAATCGCGACTGTCCCGCTGCGCCGCCGGTGGGCGGGTTCGATCCCCGCCCGCGCCGAGCAGCTTGCGTGAGCGCTAAGCCCCTCGGCGCGGTCTGGTGTAGTTGTATAAGCGTAGATTACCTAGCTAGGTAGTTAAGTGAGTAAGTAGAACATGTAGAGTAAGCGTACAAAAGTAGTTTAAGAGAAGTAGAACATAAGTATAATTAAATAATTAGGAAAAAATAATTTTACTTCACACCTGAGCGTGATGTTTTTTCACTTTTTTACATTTTTTTATATAGTTATTTGAAAAAATTTAAATGTGAAAAGCAAGCCCGTACGATGCTCTACAATTATCTAGTTTTGTTTTATTTTTTTAAATAAGTTTTCTAATTTTTTTTTACATTTTTAACGAAACTCTCGGCGCACGGACGCGTGACGTCACTCGACAACTTCGTACACCTGCACACCCATACATATCGGTTTTTTTTTTCGTCTTTCAAGAGTAAACTACTGACTGAGACCCTCCTCGCCACCACTGTATCATTACTACTATAAATATATTATACTGAGATTAATTTTTGAGATGCGATAAGGATGCATATTTCATGAAACGTTTTTGACTTGACTATAATCATATTATAACAAGGCAGACATCGCCCTATGCGCGGTTAAATGAACACACACCAATAGCAACCTGTTTATTTATCGATTATAACTGATCACGGCGAAGCCCTCGTCGTGTAGGAGCAGCGAGCAGGCGGAGCGTGTGCAGTGTTTACAGCGGGCGTTTAGGTCTAATCAGCTCGAGAGTTTCGACAGTCCGTTACCTGGAATTTTAAGAAGGATATCGTTAAATCAACGTTTGAGCTTTCTCTGGCGCTAACACCAATACAAATCCTCAAATTCCTGCGGGTGTTTAATGTTTATTAAATCACTAGGTCGACGAGGGAAGTGAAGATCCACTTAAAATGTCACTCACACAGAACATTCGCTTTCTACAAACGGTACTAAACTGTTATTCGTTAAATATATTTACGAGCCATTCACCTATTTAACACATTGTACAATTTATAGTTGATTTCATGAAAATATCAATTTAATTTATTTTATTTTGATTTTAAAGTGACATTTGACTTTTAGATGTCAAACGTCAAAACGTCAAAAGTCTAAATAGTTTCGACGCCAAGACAATATTAAAAAAAAATTATTAAAATATAAAATAATTAAAAACATTTAAAATAATATATAAATTAAAACGAAAAAAATACGGTGAGCTTTTTCGCCTTGGACACAATATTATTGCATAAATTTTGTATAAAATATTAAAAAATTAAATTATTTATTGTTTTGATTTGATTTGGTGTGACATTTCGCTGTCAAACGTCAAAAAAAAAAACAGATAAAAAAATATTATTAAAAATATTAGGGAAAAAAAAAAAAGGAACCGGCGTGACGTCAGAGGGTAGGTCGACCCGGCCGCGACCGGTAAAGTATATAGAAGTATTTGCGGGTATCGTAGGACGGGCCCGTGGCGCAGCGTTATACGGGCAGAATCGCGACTGTCCCGCTGCGCCGCCGGTGGGCGGGTTCGATCCCCGCCCGCGCCGAGCAGCTTGCGTGAGCGCTAAGCCCCTCGGCGCGGTCTGGTGTAGTTGTATAAGCGTAGATTACCTAGCTAGGTAGTTAAGTGAGTAAGTAGAACATGTAGAGTAAGCGTACAAAAGTAGTTTAAGAGAAGTAGAACATAAGTATAATTAAATAATTAGGAAAAAATAATTTTACTTCACACCTGAGCGTGATGTTTTTTCACTTTTTTACATTTTTTTATATAGTTATTTGAAAAAATTTAAATGTGAAAAGCAAGCCCGTACGATGCTCTACAATTATCTAGTTTTGTTTTATTTTTTTAAATAAGTTTTCTAATTTTTTTTTACATTTTTAACGAAACTCTCGGCGCACGGACGCGTGACGTCACTCGACAACTTCGTACACCTGCACACCCATACATATCGGTTTTTTTTTTCGTCTTTCAAGAGTAAACTACTGACTGAGACCCTCCTCGCCACCACTGTATCATTACTACTATAAATATATTATACTGAGATTAATTTTTGAGATGCGATAAGGATGCATATTTCATGAAACGTTTTTGACTTGACTATAATCATATTATAACAAGGCAGACATCGCCCTATGCGCGGTTAAATGAACACACACCAATAGCAACCTGTTTATTTATCGATTATAACTGATCACGGCGAAGCCCTCGTCGTGTAGGAGCAGCGAGCAGGCGGAGCGTGTGCAGTGTTTACAGCGGGCGTTTAGGTCTAATCAGCTCGAGAGTTTCGACAGTCCGTTACCTGGAATTTTAAGAAGGATATCGTTAAATCAACGTTTGAGCTTTCTCTGGCGCTAACACCAATACAAATCCTCAAATTCCTGCGGGTGTTTAATGTTTATTAAATCACTAGGTCGACGAGGGAAGTGAAGATCCACTTAAAATGTCACTCACACAGAACATTCGCTTTCTACAAACGGTACTAAACTGTTATTCGTTAAATATATTTACGAGCCATTCACCTATTTAACACATTGTACAATTTATAGTTGATTTCATGAAAATATCAATTTAATTTATTTTATTTTGATTTTAAAGTGACATTTGACTTTTAGATGTCAAACGTCAAAACGTCAAAAGTCTAAATAGTTTCGACGCCAAGACAATATTAAAAAAAAATTATTAAAATATAAAATAATTAAAAACATTTAAAATAATATATAAATTAAAACGAAAAAAATACGGTGAGCTTTTTCGCCTTGGACACAATATTATTGCATAAATTTTGTATAAAATATTAAAAAATTAAATTATTTATTGTTTTGATTTGATTTGGTGTGACATTTCGCTGTCAAACGTCAAAAAAAAAAACAGATAAAAAAATATTATTAAAAATATTAGGGAAAAAAAAAAAAGGAACCGGCGTGACGTCAGAGGGTAGGTCGACCCGGCCGCGACCGGTAAAGTATATAGAAGTATTTGCGGGTATCGTAGGACGGGCCCGTGGCGCAGCGTTATACGGGCAGAATCGCGACTGTCCCGCTGCGCCGCCGGTGGGCGGGTTCGATCCCCGCCCGCGCCGAGCAGCTTGCGTGAGCGCTAAGCCCCTCGGCGCGGTCTGGTGTAGTTGTATAAGCGTAGATTACCTAGCTAGGTAGTTAAGTGAGTAAGTAGAACATGTAGAGTAAGCGTACAAAAGTAGTTTAAGAGAAGTAGAACATAAGTATAATTAAATAATTAGGAAAAAATAATTTTACTTCACACCTGAGCGTGATGTTTTTTCACTTTTTTACATTTTTTTATATAGTTATTTGAAAAAATTTAAATGTGAAAAGCAAGCCCGTACGATGCTCTACAATTATCTAGTTTTGTTTTATTTTTTTAAATAAGTTTTCTAATTTTTTTTTACATTTTTAACGAAACTCTCGGCGCACGGACGCGTGACGTCACTCGACAACTTCGTACACCTGCACACCCATACATATCGGTTTTTTTTTTCGTCTTTCAAGAGTAAACTACTGACTGAGACCCTCCTCGCCACCACTGTATCATTACTACTATAAATATATTATACTGAGATTAATTTTTGAGATGCGATAAGGATGCATATTTCATGAAACGTTTTTGACTTGACTATAATCATATTATAACAAGGCAGACATCGCCCTATGCGCGGTTAAATGAACACACACCAATAGCAACCTGTTTATTTATCGATTATAACTGATCACGGCGAAGCCCTCGTCGTGTAGGAGCAGCGAGCAGGCGGAGCGTGTGCAGTGTTTACAGCGGGCGTTTAGGTCTAATCAGCTCGAGAGTTTCGACAGTCCGTTACCTGGAATTTTAAGAAGGATATCGTTAAATCAACGTTTGAGCTTTCTCTGGCGCTAACACCAATACAAATCCTCAAATTCCTGCGGGTGTTTAATGTTTATTAAATCACTAGGTCGACGAGGGAAGTGAAGATCCACTTAAAATGTCACTCACACAGAACATTCGCTTTCTACAAACGGTACTAAACTGTTATTCGTTAAATATATTTACGAGCCATTCACCTATTTAACACATTGTACAATTTATAGTTGATTTCATGAAAATATCAATTTAATTTATTTTATTTTGATTTTAAAGTGACATTTGACTTTTAGATGTCAAACGTCAAAACGTCAAAAGTCTAAATAGTTTCGACGCCAAGACAATATTAAAAAAAAATTATTAAAATATAAAATAATTAAAAACATTTAAAATAATATATAAATTAAAACGAAAAAAATACGGTGAGCTTTTTCGCCTTGGACACAATATTATTGCATAAATTTTGTATAAAATATTAAAAAATTAAATTATTTATTGTTTTGATTTGATTTGGTGTGACATTTCGCTGTCAAACGTCAAAAAAAAAAACAGATAAAAAAATATTATTAAAAATATTAGGGAAAAAAAAAAAAGGAACCGGCGTGACGTCAGAGGGTAGGTCGACCCGGCCGCGACCGGTAAAGTATATAGAAGTATTTGCGGGTATCGTAGGACGGGCCCGTGGCGCAGCGTTATACGGGCAGAATCGCGACTGTCCCGCTGCGCCGCCGGTGGGCGGGTTCGATCCCCGCCCGCGCCGAGCAGCTTGCGTGAGCGCTAAGCCCCTCGGCGCGGTCTGGTGTAGTTGTATAAGCGTAGATTACCTAGCTAGGTAGTTAAGTGAGTAAGTAGAACATGTAGAGTAAGCGTACAAAAGTAGTTTAAAAGAAGTAGAACATAAGTATAATTAAATAATTAGGAAAAAATAATTTTACTTCACACCTGAGCGTGATGTTTTTTCACTTTTTTACATTTTTTTATATAGTTATTTGAAAAAATTTAAATGTGAAAAGCAAGCCCGTACGATGCTCTACAATTATCTAGTTTTGTTTTATTTTTTTAAATAAGTTTTCTAATTTTTTTTTACATTTTTAACGAAACTCTCGGCGCACGGACGCGTGACGTCACTCGACAACTTCGTACACCTGCACACCCATACATATCGGTTTTTTTTTTCGTCTTTCAAGAGTAAACTACTGACTGAGACCCTCCTCGCCACCACTGTATCATTACTACTATAAATATATTATACTGAGATTAATTTTTGAGATGCGATAAGGATGCATATTTCATGAAACGTTTTTGACTTGACTATAATCATATTATAACAAGGCAGACATCGCCCTATGCGCGGTTAAATGAACACACACCAATAGCAACCTGTTTATTTATCGATTATAACTGATCACGGCGAAGCCCTCGTCGTGTAGGAGCAGCGAGCAGGCGGAGCGTGTGCAGTGTTTACAGCGGGCGTTTAGGTCTAATCAGCTCGAGAGTTTCGACAGTCCGTTACCTGGAATTTTAAGAAGGATATCGTTAAATCAACGTTTGAGCTTTCTCTGGCGCTAACACCAATACAAATCCTCAAATTCCTGCGGGTGTTTAATGTTTATTAAATCACTAGGTCGACGAGGGAAGTGAAGATCCACTTAAAATGTCACTCACACAGAACATTCGCTTTCTACAAACGGTACTAAACTGTTATTCGTTAAATATATTTACGAGCCATTCACCTATTTAACACATTGTACAATTTATAGTTGATTTCATGAAAATATCAATTTAATTTATTTTATTTTGATTTTAAAGTGACATTTGACTTTTAGATGTCAAACGTCAAAACGTCAAAAGTCTAAATAGTTTCGACGCCAAGACAATATTAAAAAAAAATTATTAAAATATAAAATAATTAAAAACATTTAAAATAATATATAAATTAAAACGAAAAAAATACGGTGAGCTTTTTCGCCTTGGACACAATATTATTGCATAAATTTTGTATAAAATATTAAAAAATTAAATTATTTATTGTTTTGATTTGATTTGGTGTGACATTTCGCTGTCAAACGTCAAAAAAAAAAACAGATAAAAAAATATTATTAAAAATATTAGGGAAAAAAAAAAAAGGAACCGGCGTGACGTCAGAGGGTAGGTCGACCCGGCCGCGACCGGTAAAGTATATAGAAGTATTTGCGGGTATCGTAGGACGGGCCCGTGGCGCAGCGTTATACGGGCAGAATCGCGACTGTCCCGCTGCGCCGCCGGTGGGCGGGTTCGATCCCCGCCCGCGCCGAGCAGCTTGCGTGAGCGCTAAGCCCCTCGGCGCGGTCTGGTGTAGTTGTATAAGCGTAGATTACCTAGCTAGGTAGTTAAGTGAGTAAGTAGAACATGTAGAGTAAGCGTACAAAAGTAGTTTAAGAGAAGTAGAACATAAGTATAATTAAATAATTAGGAAAAAATAATTTTACTTCACACCTGAGCGTGATGTTTTTTCACTTTTTTACATTTTTTTATATAGTTATTTGAAAAAATTTAAATGTGAAAAGCAAGCCCGTACGATGCTCTACAATTATCTAGTTTTGTTTTATTTTTTTAAATAAGTTTTCTAATTTTTTTTTACATTTTTAACGAAACTCTCGGCGCACGGACGCGTGACGTCACTCGACAACTTCGTACACCTGCACACCCATACATATCGGTTTTTTTTTTCGTCTTTCAAGAGTAAACTACTGACTGAGACCCTCCTCGCCACCACTGTATCATTACTACTATAAATATATTATACTGAGATTAATTTTTGAGATGCGATAAGGATGCATATTTCATGAAACGTTTTTGACTTGACTATAATCATATTATAACAAGGCAGACATCGCCCTATGCGCGGTTAAATGAACACACACCAATAGCAACCTGTTTATTTATCGATTATAACTGATCACGGCGAAGCCCTCGTCGTGTAGGAGCAGCGAGCAGGCGGAGCGTGTGCAGTGTTTACAGCGGGCGTTTAGGTCTAATCAGCTCGAGAGTTTCGACAGTCCGTTACCTGGAATTTTAAGAAGGATATCGTTAAATCAACGTTTGAGCTTTCTCTGGCGCTAACACCAATACAAATCCTCAAATTCCTGCGGGTGTTTAATGTTTATTAAATCACTAGGTCGACGAGGGAAGTGAAGATCCACTTAAAATGTCACTCACACAGAACATTCGCTTTCTACAAACGGTACTAAACTGTTATTCGTTAAATATATTTACGAGCCATTCACCTATTTAACACATTGTACAATTTATAGTTGATTTCATGAAAATATCAATTTAATTTATTTTATTTTGATTTTAAAGTGACATTTGACTTTTAGATGTCAAACGTCAAAACGTCAAAAGTCTAAATAGTTTCGACGCCAAGACAATATTAAAAAAAAATAATTAAAATATAAAATAATTAAAAACATTTAAAATAATATATAAATTAAAACGAAAAAAATACGGTGAGCTTTTTCGCCTTGGACACAATATTATTGCATAAATTTTGTATAAAATATTAAAAAATTAAATTATTTATTGTTTTGATTTGATTTGGTGTGACATTTCGCTGTCAAACGTCAAAAAAAAAAACAGATAAAAAAATATTATTAAAAATATTAGGGAAAAAAAAAAAAGGAACCGGCGTGACGTCAGAGGGTAGGTCGACCCGGCCGCGACCGGTAAAGTATATAGAAGTATTTGCGGGTATCGTAGGACGGGCCCGTGGCGCAGCGTTATACGGGCAGAATCGCGACTGTCCCGCTGCGCCGCCGGTGGGCGGGTTCGATCCCCGCCCGCGCCGAGCAGCTTGCGTGAGCGCTAAGCCCCTCGGCGCGGTCTGGTGTAGTTGTATAAGCGTAGATTACCTAGCTAGGTAGTTAAGTGAGTAAGTAGAACATGTAGAGTAAGCGTACAAAAGTAGTTTAAGAGAAGTAGAACATAAGTATAATTAAATAATTAGGAAAAAATAATTTTACTTCACACCTGAGCGTGATGTTTTTTCACTTTTTTACATTTTTTTATATAGTTATTTGAAAAAATTTAAATGTGAAAAGCAAGCCCGTACGATGCTCTACAATTATCTAGTTTTGTTTTATTTTTTTAAATAAGTTTTCTAATTTTTTTTTACATTTTTAACGAAACTCTCGGCGCACGGACGCGTGACGTCACTCGACAACTTCGTACACCTGCACACCCATACATATCGGTTTTTTTTTTCGTCTTTCAAGAGTAAACTACTGACTGAGACCCTCCTCGCCACCACTGTATCATTACTACTATAAATATATTATACTGAGATTAATTTTTGAGATGCGATAAGGATGCATATTTCATGAAACGTTTTTGACTTGACTATAATCATATTATAACAAGGCAGACATCGCCCTATGCGCGGTTAAATGAACACACACCAATAGCAACCTGTTTATTTATCGATTATAACTGATCACGGCGAAGCCCTCGTCGTGTAGGAGCAGCGAGCAGGCGGAGCGTGTGCAGTGTTTACAGCGGGCGTTTAGGTCTAATCAGCTCGAGAGTTTCGACAGTCCGTTACCTGGAATTTTAAGAAGGATATCGTTAAATCAACGTTTGAGCTTTCTCTGGCGCTAACACCAATACAAATCCTCAAATTCCTGCGGGTGTTTAATGTTTATTAAATCACTAGGTCGACGAGGGAAGTGAAGATCCACTTAAAATGTCACTCACACAGAACATTCGCTTTCTACAAACGGTACTAAACTGTTATTCGTTAAATATATTTACGAGCCATTCACCTATTTAACACATTGTACAATTTATAGTTGATTTCATGAAAATATCAATTTAATTTATTTTATTTTGATTTTAAAGTGACATTTGACTTTTAGATGTCAAACGTCAAAACGTCAAAAGTCTAAATAGTTTCGACGCCAAGACAATATTAAAAAAAAATAATTAAAATATAAAATAATTAAAAACATTTAAAATAATATATAAATTAAAACGAAAAAAATACGGTGAGCTTTTTCGCCTTGGACACAATATTATTGCATAAATTTTGTATAAAATATTAAAAAATTAAATTATTTATTGTTTTGATTTGATTTGGTGTGACATTTCGCTGTCAAACGTCAAAAAAAAAAACAGATAAAAAAATATTATTAAAAATATTAGGGAAAAAAAAAAAAGGAACCGGCGTGACGTCAGAGGGTAGGTCGACCCGGCCGCGACCGGTAAAGTATATAGAAGTATTTGCGGGTATCGTAGGACGGGCCCGTGGCGCAGCGTTATACGGGCAGAATCGCGACTGTCCCGCTGCGCCGCCGGTGGGCGGGTTCGATCCCCGCCCGCGCCGAGCAGCTTGCGTGAGCGCTAAGCCCCTCGGCGCGGTCTGGTGTAGTTGTATAAGCGTAGATTACCTAGCTAGGTAGTTAAGTGAGTAAGTAGAACATGTAGAGTAAGCGTACAAAAGTAGTTTAAGAGAAGTAGAACATAAGTATAATTAAATAATTAGGAAAAAATAATTTTACTTCACACCTGAGCGTGATGTTTTTTCACTTTTTTACATTTTTTTATATAGTTATTTGAAAAAATTTAAATGTGAAAAGCAAGCCCGTACGATGCTCTACAATTATCTAGTTTTGTTTTATTTTTTTAAATAAGTTTTCTAATTTTTTTTTACATTTTTAACGAAACTCTCGGCGCACGGACGCGTGACGTCACTCGACAACTTCGTACACCTGCACACCCATACATATCGGTTTTTTTTTTCGTCTTTCAAGAGTAAACTACTGACTGAGACCCTCCTCGCCACCACTGTATCATTACTACTATAAATATATTATACTGAGATTAATTTTTGAGATGCGATAAGGATGCATATTTCATGAAACGTTTTTGACTTGACTATAATCATATTATAACAAGGCAGACATCGCCCTATGCGCGGTTAAATGAACACACACCAATAGCAACCTGTTTATTTATCGATTATAACTGATCACGGCGAAGCCCTCGTCGTGTAGGAGCAGCGAGCAGGCGGAGCGTGTGCAGTGTTTACAGCGGGCGTTTAGGTCTAATCAGCTCGAGAGTTTCGACAGTCCGTTACCTGGAATTTTAAGAAGGATATCGTTAAATCAACGTTTGAGCTTTCTCTGGCGCTAACACCAATACAAATCCTCAAATTCCTGCGGGTGTTTAATGTTTATTAAATCACTAGGTCGACGAGGGAAGTGAAGATCCACTTAAAATGTCACTCACACAGAACATTCGCTTTCTACAAACGGTACTAAACTGTTATTCGTTAAATATATTTACGAGCCATTCACCTATTTAACACATTGTACAATTTATAGTTGATTTCATGAAAATATCAATTTAATTTATTTTATTTTGATTTTAAAGTGACATTTGACTTTTAGATGTCAAACGTCAAAACGTCAAAAGTCTAAATAGTTTCGACGCCAAGACAATATTAAAAAAAAATTATTAAAATATAAAATAATTAAAAACATTTAAAATAATATATAAATTAAAACGAAAAAAATACGGTGAGCTTTTTCGCCTTGGACACAATATTATTGCATAAATTTTGTATAAAATATTAAAAAATTAAATTATTTATTGTTTTGATTTGATTTGGTGTGACATTTCGC
Source organism: Limenitis camilla (assembly GCA_905147385.1). Taxonomy (NCBI): domain Eukaryota; kingdom Metazoa; phylum Arthropoda; class Insecta; order Lepidoptera; family Nymphalidae; genus Limenitis; species Limenitis camilla. Next base: position 8,739,487 of record LR990241.1, read on the forward strand.
TGTCAAACGTCAAAAAAAAAAACAGATAAAAAAATATTATTAAAAATATTAGGGAAAAAAAAAAAAGGAACCGGCGTGACGTCAGAGGGTAGGTCGACCCGGCCGCGACCGGTAAAGTATATAGAAGTATTTGCGGGTATCGTAGGACGGGCCCGTGGCGCAGCGTTATACGGGCAGAATCGCGACTGTCCCGCTGCGCCGCCGGTGGGCGGGTTCGATCCCCGCCCGCGCCGAGCAGCTTGCGTGAGCGCTAAGCCCCTCGGCGCGGTCTGGTGTAGTTGTATAAGCGTAGATTACCTAGCTAGGTAGTTAAGTGAGTAAGTAGAACATGTAGAGTAAGCGTACAAAAGTAGTTTAAGAGAAGTAGAACATAAGTATAATTAAATAATTAGGAAAAAATAATTTTACTTCACACCTGAGCGTGATGTTTTTTCACTTTTTTACATTTTTTTATATAGTTATTTGAAAAAATTTAAATGTGAAAAGCAAGCCCGTACGATGCTCTACAATTATCTAGTTTTGTTTTATTTTTTTAAATAAGTTTTCTAATTTTTTTTTACATTTTTAACGAAACTCTCGGCGCACGGACGCGTGACGTCACTCGACAACTTCGTACACCTGCACACCCATACATATCGGTTTTTTTTTTCGTCTTTCAAGAGTAAACTACTGACTGAGACCCTCCTCGCCACCACTGTATCATTACTACTATAAATATATTATACTGAGATTAATTTTTGAGATGCGATAAGGATGCATATTTCATGAAACGTTTTTGACTTGACTATAATCATATTATAACAAGGCAGACATCGCCCTATGCGCGGTTAAATGAACACACACCAATAGCAACCTGTTTATTTATCGATTATAACTGATCACGGCGAAGCCCTCGTCGTGTAGGAGCAGCGAGCAGGCGGAGCGTGTGCAGTGTTTACAGCGGGCGTTTAGGTCTAATCAGCTCGAGAGTTTCGACAGTCCGTTACCTGGAATTTTAAGAAGGATATCGTTAAATCAACGTTTGAGCTTTCTCTGGCGCTAACACCAATACAAATCCTCAAATTCCTGCGGGTGTTTAATGTTTATTAAATCACTAGGTCGACGAGGGAAGTGAAGATCCACTTAAAATGTCACTCACACAGAACATTCGCTTTCTACAAACGGTACTAAACTGTTATTCGTTAAATATATTTACGAGCCATTCACCTATTTAACACATTGTACAATTTATAGTTGATTTCATGAAAATATCAATTTAATTTATTTTATTTTGATTTTAAAGTGACATTTGACTTTTAGATGTCAAACGTCAAAACGTCAAAAGTCTAAATAGTTTCGACGCCAAGACAATATTAAAAAAAAATTATTAAAATATAAAATAATTAAAAACATTTAAAATAATATATAAATTAAAACGAAAAAAATACGGTGAGCTTTTTCGCCTTGGACACAATATTATTGCATAAATTTTGTATAAAATATTAAAAAATTAAATTATTTATTGTTTTGATTTGATTTGGTGTGACATTTCGCTGTCAAACGTCAAAAAAAAAAACAGATAAAAAAATATTATTAAAAATATTAGGGAAAAAAAAAAAAGGAACCGGCGTGACGTCAGAGGGTAGGTCGACCCGGCCGCGACCGGTAAAGTATATAGAAGTATTTGCGGGTATCGTAGGACGGGCCCGTGGCGCAGCGTTATACGGGCAGAATCGCGACTGTCCCGCTGCGCCGCCGGTGGGCGGGTTCGATCCCCGCCCGCGCCGAGCAGCTTGCGTGAGCGCTAAGCCCCTCGGCGCGGTCTGGTGTAGTTGTATAAGCGTAGATTACCTAGCTAGGTAGTTAAGTGAGTAAGTAGAACATGTAGAGTAAGCGTACAAAAGTAGTTTAAGAGAAGTAGAACATAAGTATAATTAAATAATTAGGAAAAAATAATTTTACTTCACACCTGAGCGTGATGTTTTTTCACTTTTTTACATTTTTTTATATAGTTATTTGAAAAAATTTAAATGTGAAAAGCAAGCCCGTACGATGCTCTACAATTATCTAGTTTTGTTTTATTTTTTTAAATAAGTTTTCTAATTTTTTTTTACATTTTTAACGAAACTCTCGGCGCACGGACGCGTGACGTCACTCGACAACTTCGTACACCTGCACACCCATACATATCGGTTTTTTTTTTCGTCTTTCAAGAGTAAACTACTGACTGAGACCCTCCTCGCCACCACTGTATCATTACTACTATAAATATATTATACTGAGATTAATTTTTGAGATGCGATAAGGATGCATATTTCATGAAACGTTTTTGACTTGACTATAATCATATTATAACAAGGCAGACATCGCCCTATGCGCGGTTAAATGAACACACACCAATAGCAACCTGTTTATTTATCGATTATAACTGATCACGGCGAAGCCCTCGTCGTGTAGGAGCAGCGAGCAGGCGGAGCGTGTGCAGTGTTTACAGCGGGCGTTTAGGTCTAATCAGCTCGAGAGTTTCGACAGTCCGTTACCTGGAATTTTAAGAAGGATATCGTTAAATCAACGTTTGAGCTTTCTCTGGCGCTAACACCAATACAAATCCTCAAATTCCTGCGGGTGTTTAATGTTTATTAAATCACTAGGTCGACGAGGGAAGTGAAGATCCACTTAAAATGTCACTCACACAGAACATTCGCTTTCTACAAACGGTACTAAACTGTTATTCGTTAAATATATTTACGAGCCATTCACCTATTTAACACATTGTACAATTTATAGTTGATTTCATGAAAATATCAATTTAATTTATTTTATTTTGATTTTAAAGTGACATTTGACTTTTAGATGTCAAACGTCAAAACGTCAAAAGTCTAAATAGTTTCGACGCCAAGACAATATTAAAAAAAAATTATTAAAATATAAAATAATTAAAAACATTTAAAATAATATATAAATTAAAACGAAAAAAATACGGTGAGCTTTTTCGCCTTGGACACAATATTATTGCATAAATTTTGTATAAAATATTAAAAAATTAAATTATTTATTGTTTTGATTTGATTTGGTGTGACATTTCGCTGTCAAACGTCAAAAAAAAAAACAGATAAAAAAATATTATTAAAAATATTAGGGAAAAAAAAAAAAGGAACCGGCGTGACGTCAGAGGGTAGGTCGACCCGGCCGCGACCGGTAAAGTATATAGAAGTATTTGCGGGTATCGTAGGACGGGCCCGTGGCGCAGCGTTATACGGGCAGAATCGCGACTGTCCCGCTGCGCCGCCGGTGGGCGGGTTCGATCCCCGCCCGCGCCGAGCAGCTTGCGTGAGCGCTAAGCCCCTCGGCGCGGTCTGGTGTAGTTGTATAAGCGTAGATTACCTAGCTAGGTAGTTAAGTGAGTAAGTAGAACATGTAGAGTAAGCGTACAAAAGTAGTTTAAGAGAAGTAGAACATAAGTATAATTAAATAATTAGGAAAAAATAATTTTACTTCACACCTGAGCGTGATGTTTTTTCACTTTTTTACATTTTTTTATATAGTTATTTGAAAAAATTTAAATGTGAAAAGCAAGCCCGTACGATGCTCTACAATTATCTAGTTTTGTTTTATTTTTTTAAATAAGTTTTCTAATTTTTTTTTACATTTTTAACGAAACTCTCGGCGCACGGACGCGTGACGTCACTCGACAACTTCGTACACCTGCACACCCATACATATCGGTTTTTTTTTTCGTCTTTCAAGAGTAAACTACTGACTGAGACCCTCCTCGCCACCACTGTATCATTACTACTATAAATATATTATACTGAGATTAATTTTTGAGATGCGATAAGGATGCATATTTCATGAAACGTTTTTGACTTGACTATAATCATATTATAACAAGGCAGACATCGCCCTATGCGCGGTTAAATGAACACACACCAATAGCAACCTGTTTATTTATCGATTATAACTGATCACGGCGAAGCCCTCGTCGTGTAGGAGCAGCGAGCAGGCGGAGCGTGTGCAGTGTTTACAGCGGGCGTTTAGGTCTAATCAGCTCGAGAGTTTCGACAGTCCGTTACCTGGAATTTTAAGAAGGATATCGTTAAATCAACGTTTGAGCTTTCTCTGGCGCTAACACCAATACAAATCCTCAAATTCCTGCGGGTGTTTAATGTTTATTAAATCACTAGGTCGACGAGGGAAGTGAAGATCCACTTAAAATGTCACTCACACAGAACATTCGCTTTCTACAAACGGTACTAAACTGTTATTCGTTAAATATATTTACGAGCCATTCACCTATTTAACACATTGTACAATTTATAGTTGATTTCATGAAAATATCAATTTAATTTATTTTATTTTGATTTTAAAGTGACATTTGACTTTTAGATGTCAAACGTCAAAACGTCAAAAGTCTAAATAGTTTCGACGCCAAGACAATATTAAAAAAAAATTATTAAAATATAAAATAATTAAAAACATTTAAAATAATATATAAATTAAAACGAAAAAAATACGGTGAGCTTTTTCGCCTTGGACACAATATTATTGCATAAATTTTGTATAAAATATTAAAAAATTAAATTATTTATTGTTTTGATTTGATTTGGTGTGACATTTCGCTGTCAAACGTCAAAAAAAAAAACAGATAAAAAAATATTATTAAAAATATTAGGGAAAAAAAAAAAAGGAACCGGCGTGACGTCAGAGGGTAGGTCGACCCGGCCGCGACCGGTAAAGTATATAGAAGTATTTGCGGGTATCGTAGGACGGGCCCGTGGCGCAGCGTTATACGGGCAGAATCGCGACTGTCCCGCTGCGCCGCCGGTGGGCGGGTTCGATCCCCGCCCGCGCCGAGCAGCTTGCGTGAGCGCTAAGCCCCTCGGCGCGGTCTGGTGTAGTTGTATAAGCGTAGATTACCTAGCTAGGTAGTTAAGTGAGTAAGTAGAACATGTAGAGTAAGCGTACAAAAGTAGTTTAAGAGAAGTAGAACATAAGTATAATTAAATAATTAGGAAAAAATAATTTTACTTCACACCTGAGCGTGATGTTTTTTCACTTTTTTACATTTTTTTATATAGTTATTTGAAAAAATTTAAATGTGAAAAGCAAGCCCGTACGATGCTCTACAATTATCTAGTTTTGTTTTATTTTTTTAAATAAGTTTTCTAATTTTTTTTTACATTTTTAACGAAACTCTCGGCGCACGGACGCGTGACGTCACTCGACAACTTCGTACACCTGCACACCCATACATATCGGTTTTTTTTTTCGTCTTTCAAGAGTAAACTACTGACTGAGACCCTCCTCGCCACCACTGTATCATTACTACTATAAATATATTATACTGAGATTAATTTTTGAGATGCGATAAGGATGCATATTTCATGAAACGTTTTTGACTTGACTATAATCATATTATAACAAGGCAGACATCGCCCTATGCGCGGTTAAATGAACACACACCAATAGCAACCTGTTTATTTATCGATTATAACTGATCACGGCGAAGCCCTCGTCGTGTAGGAGCAGCGAGCAGGCGGAGCGTGTGCAGTGTTTACAGCGGGCGTTTAGGTCTAATCAGCTCGAGAGTTTCGACAGTCCGTTACCTGGAATTTTAAGAAGGATATCGTTAAATCAACGTTTGAGCTTTCTCTGGCGCTAACACCAATACAAATCCTCAAATTCCTGCGGGTGTTTAATGTTTATTAAATCACTAGGTCGACGAGGGAAGTGAAGATCCACTTAAAATGTCACTCACACAGAACATTCGCTTTCTACAAACGGTACTAAACTGTTATTCGTTAAATATATTTACGAGCCATTCACCTATTTAACACATTGTACAATTTATAGTTGATTTCATGAAAATATCAATTTAATTTATTTTATTTTGATTTTAAAGTGACATTTGACTTTTAGATGTCAAACGTCAAAACGTCAAAAGTCTAAATAGTTTCGACGCCAAGACAATATTAAAAAAAAATTATTAAAATATAAAATAATTAAAAACATTTAAAATAATATATAAATTAAAACGAAAAAAATACGGTGAGCTTTTTCGCCTTGGACACAATATTATTGCATAAATTTTGTATAAAATATTAAAAAATTAAATTATTTATTGTTTTGATTTGATTTGGTGTGACATTTCGCTGTCAAACGTCAAAAAAAAAAACAGATAAAAAAATATTATTAAAAATATTAGGGAAAAAAAAAAAAGGAACCGGCGTGACGTCAGAGGGTAGGTCGACCCGGCCGCGACCGGTAAAGTATATAGAAGTATTTGCGGGTATCGTAGGACGGGCCCGTGGCGCAGCGTTATACGGGCAGAATCGCGACTGTCCCGCTGCGCCGCCGGTGGGCGGGTTCGATCCCCGCCCGCGCCGAGCAGCTTGCGTGAGCGCTAAGCCCCTCGGCGCGGTCTGGTGTAGTTGTATAAGCGTAGATTACCTAGCTAGGTAGTTAAGTGAGTAAGTAGAACATGTAGAGTAAGCGTACAAAAGTAGTTTAAGAGAAGTAGAACATAAGTATAATTAAATAATTAGGAAAAAATAATTTTACTTCACACCTGAGCGTGATGTTTTTTCACTTTTTTACATTTTTTTATATAGTTATTTGAAAAAATTTAAATGTGAAAAGCAAGCCCGTACGATGCTCTACAATTATCTAGTTTTGTTTTATTTTTTTAAATAAGTTTTCTAATTTTTTTTTACATTTTTAACGAAACTCTCGGCGCACGGACGCGTGACGTCACTCGACAACTTCGTACACCTGCACACCCATACATATCGGTTTTTTTTTTCGTCTTTCAAGAGTAAACTACTGACTGAGACCCTCCTCGCCACCACTGTATCATTACTACTATAAATATATTATACTGAGATTAATTTTTGAGATGCGATAAGGATGCATATTTCATGAAACGTTTTTGACTTGACTATAATCATATTATAACAAGGCAGACATCGCCCTATGCGCGGTTAAATGAACACACACCAATAGCAACCTGTTTATTTATCGATTATAACTGATCACGGCGAAGCCCTCGTCGTGTAGGAGCAGCGAGCAGGCGGAGCGTGTGCAGTGTTTACAGCGGGCGTTTAGGTCTAATCAGCTCGAGAGTTTCGACAGTCCGTTACCTGGAATTTTAAGAAGGATATCGTTAAATCAACGTTTGAGCTTTCTCTGGCGCTAACACCAATACAAATCCTCAAATTCCTGCGGGTGTTTAATGTTTATTAAATCACTAGGTCGACGAGGGAAGTGAAGATCCACTTAAAATGTCACTCACACAGAACATTCGCTTTCTACAAACGGTACTAAACTGTTATTCGTTAAATATATTTACGAGCCATTCACCTATTTAACACATTGTACAATTTATAGTTGATTTCATGAAAATATCAATTTAATTTATTTTATTTTGATTTTAAAGTGACATTTGACTTTTAGATGTCAAACGTCAAAACGTCAAAAGTCTAAATAGTTTCGACGCCAAGACAATATTAAAAAAAATTTATTAAAATATAAAATAATTAAAAACATTTAAAATAATATATAAATTAAAACGAAAAAAATACGGTGAGCTTTTTCGCCTTGGACACAATATTATTGCATAAATTTTGTATAAAATATTAAAAAATTAAATTATTTATTGTTTTGATTTGATTTGGTGTGACATTTCGCTGTCAAACGTCAAAAAAAAAAACAGATAAAAAAATATTATTAAAAATATTAGGGAAAAAAAAAAAAGGAACCGGCGTGACGTCAGAGGGTAGGTCGACCCGGCCGCGACCGGTAAAGTATATAGAAGTATTTGCGGGTATCGTAGGACGGGCCCGTGGCGCAGCGTTATACGGGCAGAATCGCGACTGTCCCGCTGCGCCGCCGGTGGGCGGGTTCGATCCCCGCCCGCGCCGAGCAGCTTGCGTGAGCGCTAAGCCCCTCGGCGCGGTCTGGTGTAGTTGTATAAGCGTAGATTACCTAGCTAGGTAGTTAAGTGAGTAAGTAGAACATGTAGAGTAAGCGTACAAAAGTAGTTTAAGAGAAGTAGAACATAAGTATAATTAAATAATTAGGAAAAAATAATTTTACTTCACACCTGAGCGTGATGTTTTTTCACTTTTTTACATTTTTTTATATAGTTATTTGAAAAAATTTAAATGTGAAAAGCAAGCCCGTACGATGCTCTACAATTATCTAGTTTTGTTTTATTTTTTTAAATAAGTTTTCTAATTTTTTTTTACATTTTTAACGAAACTCTCGGCGCACGGACGCGTGACGTCACTCGACAACTTCGTACACCTGCACACCCATACATATCGGTTTTTTTTTTTGTCTTTCAAGAGTAAACTACTGACTGAGACCCTCCTTGCCACCACTGTATCATTACTACTATAAATATATTATACTGAGATTAATTTTTGAGATGCGATAAGGATGCATATTTCATGAAACGTTTTTGACTTGACTATAATCATATTATAACAAGGCAGACATCGCCCTATGCGCGGTTAAATGAACACACACCAATAGCAACCTGTTTATTTATCGATTATAACTGATCACGGCGAAGCCCTCGTCGTGTAGGAGCAGCGAGCAGGCGGAGCGTGTGCAGTGTTTACAGCGGGCGTTTAGGTCTAATCAGCTCGAGAGTTTCGACAGTCCGTTACCTGGAATTTTAAGAAGGATATCGTTAAATCAACGTTTGAGCTTTCTCTGGCGCTAACACCAATACAAATCCTCAAATTCCTGCGGGTGTTTAATGTTTATTAAATCACTAGGTCGACGAGGGAAGTGAAGATCCACTTAAAATGTCACTCACACAGAACATTCGCTTTCTACAAACGGTACTAAACTGTTATTCGTTAAATATATTTACGAGCCATTCACCTATTTAACACATTGTACAATTTATAGTTGATTTCATGAAAATATCAATTTAATTTATTTTATTTTGATTTTAAAGTGACATTTGACTTTTAGATGTCAAACGTCAAAACGTCAAAAGTCTAAATAGTTTCGACGCCAAGACAATATTAAAAAAAAATTATTAAAATATAAAATAATTAAAAACATTTAAAATAATATATAAATTAAAACGAAAAAAATACGGTGAGCTTTTTCGCCTTGGACACAATATTATTGCATAAATTTTGTATAAAATATTAAAAAATTAAATTATTTATTGTTTTGATTTGATTTGGTGTGACATTTCGCTGTCAAACGTCAAAAAAAAAAACAGATAAAAAAATATTATTAAAAATATTAGGGAAAAAAAAAAAAGGAACCGGCGTGACGTCAGAGGGTAGGTCGACCCGGCCGCGACCGGTAAAGTATATAGAAGTATTTGCGGGTATCGTAGGACGGGCCCGTGGCGCAGCGTTATACGGGCAGAATCGCGACTGTCCCGCTGCGCCGCCGGTTTTTTCAATGAATCATTAGAAAAAGTAACTAACTAAAGATAAACAATACCTAGAGGAAAGTCAAACCATAAACAAGCTTTATTTCTTTTAAAATCATTAATATATGACAACTACTACGTACCTATCTCTTATTAGTCTGTGATGACAACATAGAAGAATGTCAAACCATAAACAAGCTTTATTATTTCTAAGTCAAATACACGACACGCGTTTTCAAAATGAAATAGATTGTTTAACCATTTCGATAGACCCCCTTAACCACAGAATTCTTATAAGTTATATCCTAGGGAACGAATGTAAGCTCCATACTTAAATATGGGGCATCAATTTATATACTCGACTACCATCTCTGAGTTTGTCCCCTTTACTAATTACGCAAATTAAACTATGAGTAGTAAATTAAAATCCAAATATAAAGCGGGAATTTTACGGAAATTTCGTTTTAATTAAAATTTTAATATTGGAGACATAAACTCTAGTAAATTAACTGACTTAAATTTTATTCTCTGTTTTTATTCCATAATGTAAAAGGCAATATTACACTTTTTTTTATTATTTTCATTCATTTATTTATGCCTTCTTCCATTTTTAGAATATAAACGACACGAAGAAAGAAAGACAATATATAAACGAATTATAAGATTCTAAGTCTAGATTTACAAATATTTAAAAAATTACTATTGGAAATATCAATTTTGTTTATGATAGTTAAGGGACAAACGAGCAGAGGGTCTACCTGATGGAAAATGGCCACCATCGCCCATACACATCGACGAAACTAGAGGGTATCTTTTTTTGTCGATGCGTTGCCGCCTCGAAGATGGAGTGAGAAGGGGGAGCGAAGAGAAGTCTGCTGCGGTCTCATTGGACCCCGGGCAAGAACCCGGTGTTCATTGGAATCGCAGCAGTAATGGGATGGGGGAGGGAGGTATAGATCTGGCCCACATGGCGGTCGGTTTCGCATGCTGGTGGTCGCAAACCAGTCGGGAAACAGATCCCCTACCACCAAGGGGGAGCTGGGTTACTCTGCTATTACGAGATGCTCTTCCAGCGGCAGAGAGGAATTGTATTCTAACCCGTCCCCTCATGGGAAAATAAGTACTATTACAAAAAGTGCATGATAATTGTTCAATTACAAATTGATTATAATAAGTTCAATGTTATTCTTAAACACTAATTTAAGAAATATATTTAAATAAATAAATTTATATCAAAAACTAAATTTTTTAAAGTTAGCCCTTATACACCAACAAGTATAGTTGAATAATATACATATTTGACACATATTATGTAAGAGTATGTTGTTTGGTACATATTGGATTTGCAGTTTCTTTGCTTTATTTATTTTTTGTCTCATTCCATGTTGCATAGAGAAAAAATAACAGAATGATCCCAGCGTTCAACCAGCAACTAATTTTTGGTAATTTTAATTACCATTAACATCTAACATAAAATATAATTTGTTAAAGAGACAATAATTAGATTTTGTCTTGCAATAAGTAAAAATTTGTAGTGTTTTCAAATAATCAGTAGGTACTTCAATATTTTGACATTGTGCAGTTTCATTATACAAATATTATCATATATTGATATCAATATGATTTAAAGAACTCATTTGAATATTTAAGTTAAAGAACAATATTCACCCACTCATTTGTTAACATTAATAATATCAATAAACAGAGATGTGACAGTTTTCAAATACTAGTATTTAAAATATAAAATACTAAATACTTTTGTATTTGAAATTTACATTTTATAATAAATACCTATTTCCATTTTATATTTAAATACTTTTGTTTTAAAATTTTATTTGAAATACCTTTTAAGACATATTTTGTATTTGCAAAATGCAGAATACATTTTGGCAACAATTTTGTCATCATAAATAAATGAATGTGACAAACTATTCTCACTATGGCAATCCTGAATTGAATTGTAATAAATGTCCGTTAATTTAATATTTTATAGTCCGACTAAAATATCTTAATATGGATGTTAGCTAATAGAAAATCAGATGATATCTTTTAAGCAGCTTCTATGGTGCTTTTGTTTGACAACACAAGTAATCTTTTTCGTACGTACAAATATGGTAGTGGAACTAGTGATGGACAAAGAACAAACAAATTGTAGAGTCAGGTCTAATATCAGTGTTTAATTTATTTTCATAATTACTTTGACATAATTAAGTTATCGGGGGGCATCCATTAATTACGGGTATAATATACTTGATACTATATGACGTTAAATAATGTGGTTGTGTCAAAAAAACTTAGTAATAAAATAAGGGCAAATTCTCTAAATCCATAACATTATTTTATTTGAATAAAGTATTTTGATAAGATGTATTTTGCATTTAGTATTTCAAAAGCAAACTGAAAAACTATTTAGCATTTTGTATTTGAAATAAAAAAATACAAAATGTATTAATGGTAATAATAGCAAATACATTTTTTATTTTAAATACAAAATGTATTTGCTATTATTATTTGAATACTTTTTATAAACTATTTTTCACATCTATGTCAATAAAATAACAGCCTATCAGCAATGACATGAGAACTTGCTAAGTAATAAGCAACAGGTTGTTTTACTGTTTTATTTATTCCTTTTATCATAAAAGCTTCCTGTGGAGATCTACCTCAGTTTCCATGATCTTTGTAACCATATATACAATCATCTACACTAATATTATATAGAGGAAATATTCATATTTTTGTATGTAAAGAATAAATTTAAAAACTACTAGACCGATTTATTTAAAAACGGTTTGTATTTATAAATTATTTTATTTAACCTTTACGGTTAAATATTTATGGTACTTTCTCACTTTTTTATAGTAATTATTATCAAAGTTCTTTTCAGAACTACCTTCTTAAACTTTTCCGGAATCCAGACTATGTCCACCAGTGCGAAGCTGAGATGGGATGCTAGTATTTATATTTTAACTAGCCGACCTAGCCGTGAGCACGAGTTCCAAGTTATTAATTAACAGTGCTTGACCTTATATTTTTTTTATAATTATTAATGTCCACCAGTGCGAAGCTGAGATGGGACGCTAGTATTTATATTTTAACCAGCCGACCCGCGCGACTTTGTTCGCGTGTTGCTCCCCTCCTATGGATTTAAGAGATATTAAATAGCCAAAATTACATTGCTTAAATTAGCTAACTCCCAGTGAAAGTCCCGTCAAAATCGGTCCAACCGTTTCAGAGGTAAGCCAAACACAACAAACAGACAGACAAAAATTGTAAAAAATGTTGTTTTGGTATATGTACCGTATATACATTCATATGTACTTAGGCAGGCTTTCCTTTAGCTGACACAATGAAGGGGGAGTGATTGGGCTCTCCTCTATCGATCCCCCATTTATTTTGCCGGAGACTCGTATTTTAGGAATTATGGGGGGAGAAAGAAAAATTATTCCTAAACTTTCCATGTGCTGACGTAATGGTTTCGCTCCAAAATTTTATTGGAGATAGATCTAGGCCTACTAGACTCACTCACTCACAAGATTTTGAACTGCGGAAATCAATAGTGATCGAAATATTATATTTTAAAATTCGTCAACTACACTTACCCCATTACTTATAAACAAATAAAAAGCGGTTATTTTAATATTACAAAGAGACACTCCGATTTTACTTATTTATATCTATGGATGATATGAATTTTCCAAGTGCTGACGTAACGGATTCGCTCCAAAAATTTTTTGGGGATAGATCTAAGTCTAGAATCACTTGCTGAAAAATCTTGAAACGCGGAAATCAATAGTTTGAAAAATATAAAATTTTAAAATTCTATAGGTAACAAATATTGTTTACTATAGCCAAATGTCACTTGTTCATAGACACATTTTTTGTTAATTATCTTGATTATCTCTGGGTATTAGCCCTTTTGAGCCATTCATAGACATAAATGTAATAGTTTTGCTGTTTTGCGGGATTTTTCTCGATTTTGGGACATTAAAATCTAATTCGGGAATCGTTTAAATTCGGGATTTTGTTCATTTAATTTAAAAATAAAATTACAATAATATATGTAATTATTAGGAAATTACATAAAGGAACGTTTTATTAATATTGGACCAATTAGAGAATTGATGCTCAAAAAAGTATGGCCTAACAGTTTTATTATTGATTGTGAATATATATTTACTCTACACGTAATACTAAAATACGTTTTTTTTTTAAATTTAACTAGCACAAAAATAAAATTTTATATAAAAATCTTTTCTTGAAATCCGGAATTTCTTAATCAGATATCGGGTATTAGAGACTTTCGTAATTGGCAACACTTAAAATGAAGAACAATGTTTGTATATGAGAAAATGTATTAAAAGAGCAGAAAATAAACAAAATTTGTCAACTCCGACTTCACCTAGTCTTTTGACCAACGGGTCCAGGAGTATTTTTTATAAGCCGGAGAGCACGCCTTCCAAGTTATTATTTAACAGAGCTTGACCTTTTTTTTAAAATTAATATTTCGGAAACTATTGATTTCCGCGCTTCAAGATTTTACAGTGAGTGATTCTAGACCTAGATCTATCTCCAAAAAAAATTTGGAGCGAATCCGTTACGTCAGCAATTCTAAAGTCCTTCCAACCAACACAGACACACAGATAGTACTGCGACAATTGCGCCAAAATTTACTTGTAACTAAAGATTAATAAGATTACAGAAATTTGTACGTACGTAAAATAAGTTTAAAGTTGTATATTAATTTTGTAAAACTTTAAAACTTCGGTAATTTAAAAAAAAATAATTAATAGCTCGAGCATATGACTTTTAAGCCAATATTATCAATTTTAATTTTATTGCCATTTCTAAGGTCCATTTCATTACCCAATTTGCAAAGCACTACACAAGTGATGCAGCGCGAAACAAAAAAATCTCACTCATTACACTAAACTAGCTAGCGAAACTAGTTAGTTTAACTACCTTTCATTTCTGCAGTGATCGTCGTCCAACCGCATCTTTCGAAGACCGCTAAACAAATATGGCACCATCTAAACACCAGAAAGTTGGCATTGCATTGCTTTAGCAATGGTGTCAAGTTCAATAATAAATAAGAATTAATGTAGCTACTGGCTCGACCAATTCGGTTAATTTTTTTGTATGTTCCTTAAGGCCTACGGAAGGTTTTAATAATTAAAAAAAAATTAAAACATAACTTTTGACAGAACGAAATCTGTCCGAGCAGCTAGTTATTAACTAAAAAAGACGCAGAAAATGTTGGGTCAAAGAATATTTAGTGCTGAGACAAAAACTGTTAAATATGAACATTATGAACGTATTGGAGCTATCTGAATTTAGAATGTTTTAACCGAGTTCAAAAAAAGGGGGTTCAGTTGTATTTTTTTTATGTTTGTTACTTCAGAACTCCGTTATTTATGGACCGAATTTCTTTTTGTGTTTGATAGGATACGCTTATAGAATCCTCACATTTTTTTCAAAATCCAGTTCTGATGATAGAATTCTTGAGGAATTGAGAGAATTCCTCAAAAGTTATAGTGTAAATTGAGTGAGTTACTTTGTGAATGGGTAAAATGTGCATGGGTGCGTCGATGGTCAATGGGTGAATTGGTGATTTAGTGAGTGAGTGAAAGAGTAAACAGGTGAGAAAGTGAATTATTGGTTGAGCGATAAAAGATATACAGAACATGTATGCTATTCACTAAAAAGCAAGAAATAAAACATTTAGAACAAAAAATTTAACCGACTTCAAACTAAAAATGCACTAAAAACCAGGAAATAATTCCGTTATTTATTAATCTCCCTTTATTAGGACAATAATATTCGTGATTTCTTTGTTCTAGAACTAGTGACGAATGTAAGGCTGATTGTAAAGAGGATCGGCACTGAACAACAGTTGGCAGACATATTTACGAAGCCACTAGATAGACCAAGATATGCAGCTAGTAAATGCATCGAGACGTGTTAAGGTGAAACCTTTTCGGTTAGCGATATCAACCTCTTTTTTAAAAATTAGAAAAAAGTATGATTGTCTAGTTGTTATAAATATATGGTGGACAAATTGTCTTTAAAATAAATATTGTATTATTTATTTTGTGTTTCTTAATTATAAATGGAAATTACTTCAACGCCGCAAAAATGACACCACATAAATATAGACTAAACAAAGGTGTTAGTATAGTAGACAATTCAGGCTCACCATTTCCTAGAACAAGTTGTGAAAATAATTATAAAATATTCTTTATTTTTACTTGATTTGTTATTTATATCCAAAAAATTACCATTTAAATGCGCTTCTGGAAATTTTAAGTCATAAATAAAAACACTGTCTAAATAAAAGGAAAAATATTAAAAAAATTATTTTAAAAAAAACCTTGAAAGGCTTGCGCTGACTTATATCGGCTTAAATAAGACCTAGAAGCGTTACACATAGAGATATAGCGTTACACCTTTCGCAAGCGTTCGATGATTGACATTGTAGGAAAAGGACTACATTAGGCAAATTTATGTGTTCGAGTGAGATGAGTATAACTCTAGATCTTTCCAGAGGTTTTCAGAATAATCTTTTTTTAAAAATTGATGGAATCAAGTTGCGAAAAGTTTTTATATGAAATCCTATATAAAGGGTTGTACGGAAGATTGTAGTCAGTCCGTTACTCGATAGTGAAGATGTGAGTTCGAAGAGATATCAAAGTGCACAAGTTAATATACAAAACAAAATCGGATTTATTCTAACACTTATAACTCGAGAACGACTAGACAGACTTTCATGGTTTTTGATTTGTTATACTTTTCTTCGTCCCGAATAGCTATATAAACATTGGTAAATTAACGAAAAATAAATAAAAGAAAAAAACACTTTCCCTTACTAAATGTTGATGGGTTTCGTAACCGTCAAACATTTAATGTTCATCCTGTCAATACGGTAAAAAATCTCTCCTAAAATTAAAGATCTCCACTAAAATTTTGTGATTTACGTGATTCTTCTTTTGTTTGATGCGGAATAGTTGCCATTTGGTCCCATAAAAATTTAAAATGTTTGGCCTTGTAGTTTTTATTTTACGAACATTTTTTTCCGTTCTCGTGTCTTGGAATCTGTATTGGTTATTTATGTATGTACAACGATTGAGCTGAGATTTATGATCCGATTTACGTGATTCTTCTTTAGTTTAATGTGGAATAGTTTCCATTTAGTCCCATAAAAATTTTACCAGTAATTTTCTTTTTATGAACATTCTTTCCGTTTCAGTTTCTTGGGGTCTATACTATAGTTTAAGGCGCGCGGCACCTTTCGTAGGCCTACTAATATAATAGCTACTTAAAATAAAATTACTATTTAATATAAATGACAAATAAAAAGCAACGAAATATTATAGTCTACCTGAAGTAATCAAGAAAAATCCTACAGTAGTTTACAGAACAACCTATTACAGACACTAAGAAATAATAAATAAAAAAACTACGTTTACAAAAACCGATGTCAAACTAAAAAATGCGCTAAAAAGCAAGAAATAATTCCGTTATTTATTAATCTCCCTTTATTAGGATAATAATATAGAATAATTGTTATTTTTGAAGTCGATGCTAGCAATAGTATTGTTGTAGAAGTAGTTAAATAGATATTACTATTCTATCTCACTACTACACGTCTGTGCACCTGGCTGTCGGTCTGAAGTCGGTTTTTTAAACGTAGTTTTTTTTATTTGAACTTTATATTATATATATTCGTAACAAATATATATTAATTAACAGTGCATGTTTTTATGTGATGAAAAGATATTGAAACAGCTATAACAATTAATGGTTACTCCAATTTTATCAGCACAGGAATATGAATCATCATACACAACATTCACTAAAGCCTTAAAAGTACACTTGCAAACAATTATCATTAATATAAGACAAGTATGTACAATGTACATGCATCTTTTACTCTCAAGTATCTCGATACCTTTTATGGACTTTCTGGTCCAGGCCTCTCGGGCTACCAATTAAAAATTGGTAATTAGATAAGCAATTAAAGTAGAACTAGATCTAGCACTTAACTTAATCGGTGCGCAGAACCCTCCGCTCCAAGCACCACAATAGAACCTTCTCGATAGCTGATGCCACCCCACCAAAAAGTAAATTGAAAATGGCGGGTTCACACTTCGCGCCCAAATATCTTTGGTGTAACTTATCCCTCTACGGTGTAAGATTTACAATCAAATATAAGATTCTATGGTTTGTGGTATAGAGTTATAGACTATTGTTTATGATACTCTATATTAATATTTATAACTTATTATAACTTATATAGCCATTTTTTATTATTATCTTGTTTAAAGGCTCTGGGTACTAGCCAAGTACTAGCCTCTTATACAGCCAAGTTTAACAGTGTTGCAAGTTGTTACAATTAACTAAAATAATAATTAAATAATTATTATTATCACTTAAGACTTTTGCGAAACAAATTCGTTTCCTTATATTTTTAAGTGTATTAAATTATCATAGTCCTTACATTATTTTGTAATGTAGGAATTCTTCAATTTTAAACCCCAACGTTAGTCGGTAAAGACAATGAGTTTATACATCTTTATTCGTTTAAGCTTCATTTTATTTGTTTCCATTGAAAATGAACAACATAAAAAATTGAAAAAAAAAATATGGAAGATGTAATCGTGTCTGGAGTTTACAAAAATGCAATACGTATTGTTTACTGTGATTTCACATTTTTATTCTGTGGGGGTGTCGCAGTGATACTATTATAATAAAAAATATAGGAACCATCCATTATTTATTATAATCGTACCTGTCTTCGGGGTTCCCAACTTAAGTGGTTTTTCCCTATTGATAGTGCAGTGTAATAAGGCCAGCTAGAATAATTGAGGTGCGTTATATTTTTCGGATATATTTTTAATAAATTTGTAATTTTTTTTAATAATATTTTTTGGGGAGATGTTCAAGTAATAATTTTAGGAAGAATATTTTTAAGAGTTGGTAGCATTGGTATCTTTAATTTCTGTCAACATGTTCATCATCTCTAGTTATAGTTAATCTGTGATGTTCATAATATGTAAACAACTACAGGCTCAAAAGAGCTACCCAGAGCCGTTAAACAAGAAAATTAAAAAAAAAATCTGTCAAATTTATAATAAACTTTTATATACCTATATCATCTTTGTGGATTAAACTAGTAGGAATATGGATGTTCAAGGTTTTTAATTTAATAGATTATTCATTATTTCTGTATAAAGTGATATATAAAGGCTGATTTATTGTAAAGTAAATTTAATTATTATTTTTATTGTTTAGTTTCAAAATGAAGGGTGTAGTTACTGTAATACAAGTTTTATTTCTGTCGACCATTTGTTTTGGTACTCTATCACCGCCGGCCGATAAGAAGTTACAAAAAGGTGTAAAGCCTCAAGAAGGATCTCGCAAAAACAACGTTTTAGATCGGAAGTTAGTCGTCGAAACTCCGTATGTGAAAGATGTACTAAAGTACCACGCTACCTATCATCAGGACACTTCTCTACGAAACTTTAAGAACATAGTTTTGGGATATGTTACTCCTGTAAGATTTTATTTAATCAATATAATATTCCCGTTTGTAATAATTATGCCCAATTACATAATTACGCAAACTAGAACCAACTTACATCACATTTGAAACATTAATGTCTATCGTAAAATTAAAAGAGCATTTTTAAGAGACCAGTAATGCAGTCCTGGTGATATAGGCATCTTGCCTGCAACTTGCATACTACCACCGACATGTGAATCTGCCAAGTGTCTTTTTTACTGTTTATGGACAACTAGGTAGTAGTTATTACATCGTTTCTCACTAAATGCACTACCTTCGAAGTCCTAACATGTATTTTTAAGTTAACAAAATGCAAAAAACATTAATATTCTAAATTTTACACAACAAAAGCTTTAAAAATTACTATTATGACAAACAATAATATCAATACTGTTTTATTACATGTGTAGAGAGTCATGAAATATGTCAATGTCTTTGATGCATTCCACTTGCAGTACATGCTTGGTTCTCTCCTGTTATGCTCTAGGTTCTTACTTAGAATAACAAGAGTGACTGTAGAAGTTAGTCTGTTATTTTGTTTTAAAATAAAGACTACAATTATGTGTGTATCATTAATAAAAATTATATAAATTTAAAATAAATATATTGTAAATAAATAAATTAAAAATATAACCTTCATAGGCTATAAAGCATAGAAGACTGTTGTAAAAAGATTTTGTCATCATATTTGTGGTGTTCTACTTGTCACTTTAATTCCCTATCTAAATAACATAACATGAAGCCAAACAGTACACAAGCCTTGTGACTCAGGGACAAGTTTAAGAGATCTACTATGATAAAGTAGTCTTCTTCACTGCTAAACTAACAAAATGTAAACTAGATAATAAATTATCATTCTAGGAAATCATTTATCAAATTGCCTGTGATCTATCGCAATAGAGCATATAAGTTACTAACTAAATTAATAATAAATACTAGCCAATTAAAAGATAATGATAAGAGTTGCTAATATGAAGTTATAGAAAAAAGTTTTACTCTAATTTTCACTAAAGTTATGTGATGTGGGTTGATTCTGATTTGCAAAACTATCTTCAATTATCTTTTAAAATTTTCATGTATTGTTATTTATTTTCAGTGGAACAACAAGGGATATGATGTTGCTAAAATATGGGCACCAAAATTCAATTATATCTCTCCAGTGTGGTTGCAAATAAAACGACAAAGTCCCAATATTTATATTATTTCTGGCTTGCATGATGTTGATAGTGCCTGGATTAAAACAGTTAAACAGATGGGATCGGGGAATAATTTGAAAAGTATGGTATCTTTAAAAATAATGCTCTAAGCTTTATTTAAGCTAAATACATTATTCTTATCAAATTACATTTTGTCCTTGACAGTTCTGCCAAGGCTTCTATTTGAAAATTGGCAACAAGATGATTTAAAGGCATTTTTCATGGAGCCTTCAGCTATATCTGAACAAAAGGCATTAATTGAAGAAGTTAAAAAAGCCTGCAAGCAATGGAAGTTTAATGGGATTGTCTTAGAAATGTTATCCCAAATTGGAAAATATATTGATAAATCTGTTAAATTTATACAACACTTTGGTTAGTATTATTGTCTTTATCCATAAAAATAAATAAAATTGGAGTGAGGTGTGGTGCGGGGGAGTAGGATTTAATTGATATATGTCTGGCTTGGAGAACGCTCTGCTTTATTATACACACTCAAACTTAATACTAAGATTTAAGAAATTAAGAAAAAAAAAAATAATATTTTTTTTTATCCTAGTAACTATACAATATTTATTAATATCTAGCATATTTGTTACAGTTCTCACGTTCTAAGATTACAATAATTTTTTATATTTCTAGTAATAAAAAAAAAATTAATTATCTTTCATAAATGGTTTTGTTCTATTTTTATGAATAATTTCAACCTCAATTCAACCGTTCATTTTTCAAGATTTATACATTAGGCTCTTGTTCTTCTATTACTAAATATGGGCCATTATACAATGTTTCTAATTTACTACCTGTGTCATTTTTTACTAACAACATATCATTTGGATTATATTTTACATGATTTACATTTTTGTCATAATTCTGTTTTCTCTTCTCTTTACTTTTTAACGAATTTTCCCTTGCATCTCTATTAGCTATTTGCAACCTATATTTCAATTCTAGACCGTAGTCATCTGGATTGTATAATGGTTCTACATCAGATGTTATTCTACTTGGTATTTCACACGGTTTGCCGAACACAAGTTCATATGGTGCATGCTTAGTACTGGAATGAACAGTATTGTTGTAAGAAAAGCACCAGAACGGTAACCACTGACTCCAAGTTTCAGGATGGTTTTCACATTGAATACGTAAAAATGAACCTAGATGTTTGTGTGTATTTTCAAGTGAACCAATTGTTTGATGGTGATAAGCAGTAGAATTTAGTTTTTCAATGTTTAGTAATTTACATACCTGTTCCATTGTGTCTGATATGAACTCTTTTCCTCGATCCGTAGCAATGACCTTTGGAATTCCAAGTCTTAAAATGAAATTATTCACAAAACTTTTGGCAATACTCACCACTTCTTTGTTGTGTAGAGGATAAGGCTCTACAAACTTATTTAATTCGCATTGTACCGTTAAAATATACTTATTACCTTCTATATCTATATCTAAAGGTCCTACAGCGTCTAAAAATACCTTTTCTAATGCAAAATTTGCTGTAGTAGTTAAGACCATAGGTTCTTTTATATATCTGGAAGGCTTCATTCTTTGACATTTTTCACATTTCTGTATAAAATTTTTCACATCATTTTCAATTCCTGGCCAGTAGAATCTACCTTTGATGTTATTAATCATTCTGCGTACCCCAGCGTGTCCGCTTGTAGGTAGCAAGTGATAATGATTTTATATAAATTCTTTTTCTTCACCACTAACAATCTCTTTATTCCTCTCAAAATACAAATGCGTGGACCGGTCCATTTGTCTTTTTTATTAATTTCTTCTATCAATTGTTTGATAAATAACGCGTTGTCTTCATTCTTAATAATGCATCTCTTTTATTTTTAACTTTTCGCTAATTCTCCTTAATTTTTCCACAAAAACGTCTCGCGTGTTGTGTGTGTGCTTTAAAATCAAGGTTAACATATTAATATATTTTTATTCGATTTAAATACGAAACATTCAGATTCAACATCTATATCCCTTTTATTTCTCATTTTCTTCAATATTTGGGATACTTGCTCTTTCATTTTTACTTTCTTTCAGCCTCCTTTATCTTCCTAGCCTGCATTCTTGTTGTTACTGCTAATAGCTTTTCATTCATCTCCTTTAATTCTCTTGACGTTATGCTAATTCTTGATAAGGCATCAACTATAACATTTTCTTTCCTTTATACATATTATACTATTTTAAAATCATATTCCTCTAACGCTAATCGAAATTTCAATAGTCTACTCGATGGATCTTTCATCCCAAACAAGTATATTAATGGTTTGTGGTCTGTCATGATGGTAAAAGTGAGTCCATACAAGTAAGGTCTAAAGTATTTTACACTCCATACTATAGCGAGTAACTCTTTTTGAAATGTAGGGTAATTCAATTCTGCTTTATTTAGCGGTCTACTAGCATATGCTACTGGTTTCATATTGTTCTTGCAAGGTACTGCTCCTAATGCTGTTCCTGAAGCATCTGTTTGTAAAACAAATTGTTTTAAAAGGTCGGGATATTGTAAGATAGGTGGAGTTGTGAGAGCGTGTTTTAATATGTTAAATGATTTCTCACACTCTTCTGTCCACTTATGCGTGACATTCTTTTTACAAAGCTTATTTAAACAATAAGTTATGTCAGCAAAATTTTGAATAAATTTCCTTTAGTAGTTACACATCGCGACAAATCGTCTCAGTTCATCTACATTAGTTGGCTGTGGATAGTTTTGAATAGTTTTTATTTTTCCTTGGTCTGGTAAAATTCCATCAGGAGATATCGTATGACCTAAATATAACAATTCAGTTTTTAAAAATTGACATTTACTTGGGTTTAATTTAAGATTGACTTCACGTAAGCGTTCAAAAATGTCGATTAAGTTCTTGTTATGAATTTCTAAATTCCTACCAAAACAAATACAATCATCTAAATATATAAAACATTTTGTATAGTTAAGGCCAGACATAGCTACAGACATTACCCTTGAGAAAGCGCTGGGACTTGTTTTCAATCCCATTGGTAAACGCTTCATTTGGTATTGTCCAGTGTTTGTAGTGAACGATGTAATCGGTTTGGACTCTGGTTTAAGGGAACACTGATAATAAGATTGACTGAGGTCTAAATGTGAATAGTACATAGCACCTGATAAAGAGTCTAATATTTTGTTTATGTTGGGTAAGGAAAACTTATCATTCTGTATAACTTCATTTATCTTTCTATAATTAATTACTAGTCTCCATTTTTTATATCCTTGACTGTGTGATTTTTTGGGTACCAATAATATTGGACTGGACCATTCACTTTGTGATGGTTCGATTATGTCATCATAATCGAATCATCACAACATCTGTTTAATCTGTTTACTTATTTCGGGTTTTAATCTATGTGGTTTTACATAAACCGGATTTACATTTTCTTTCAAAGTAATTGATTGTTCACATAAATTTGAACGTTGTAAGTATCGCCTGGTAAATGAAATATGTCAGCATAACAGATACTTCCTATGCTGTTTCGTTCGTTTGTACCTAAATGATCAAGTTTCAAAGTTTGCAACAATGTTTTTGCACGTGTGCTATTTGAAGAACACTTATCAAAACTGCATACGTTGTAATCTTTCAACGGTAATAATTCTGGTTGAAAAATAGGTATAGTCATATCATTATCACTCGTATACATTAGTCTAATAGGTATATTGCTATTTTTGGAGTTTTACTATGATACTAGCCAAAAATAATTTATCTTGCTACTTATTTGATACGATTACACTGTCTTCTCTTATATCTGCTTTTAACTTAACATAACAAATAGTTTCGCATCGCGCTGGTATCGTTATGAAATCAGTACATAGTTTAGGTGAAATATATAAGGGTATCACATTATCGACTTTATTTCTTAAAGATAAAGTATCATCACGACCCTTCAATAGCCCACTGCTGAGCCGGGTCTTCTCCTCAGAATGAGGAGGGTATTAGGCCATAGTCCACCACGCTGGCCCAGTGCGGGTTGGCAGACTTCACACACCTTTCAGAACTTTTTGGGAACTCTCAGGAGCGCAGGTTTCCTCACGATGTGTTCCTTCACCGTTGAAGCAAGTGATATTTAATTGCTTAAAACACACATAACTCAGAGTCAGAGGTGTGTGCCTGTGTGCTCTGATCGAACTTCGGACCTCCCGAGTAAGACTTGGATGTCTCAACCACTGGGCCATCACTGCTTATAAATCGATAATCGAATTAAAATTGTTTAAAAAGTCTAAACCAATTATTCCGCCTGATTTACAAGGCAAGTCTTCGAATAAATAAAATTTATGTTCATAATTATTTCCATCTGCTGGTCTCTGCAGCTTTAAATAAACGTAGCCGTTCGAATATGTTTTGCCACCATTTATAACACTAGGATCTCTATACACCGGCGTTTGCTCCGATAAGAACTACGAATTGCCGATAATGACGTACCGGTATCTAATAACCATGAATACTTTTGACCGTATAATTTCATATAAACATATTTCACATTATCATCGCATGTTAAAATATAATTCTTAGGCCCGAAAAAACTGTTACGGTTCAGTAATTTCTGGTTCTGTAGTACTTTCGACCTGAGCCGAACAAAAAGTACGCTGCCTGCCTGTACTATTGTTTTCTCGACCACGACTCGAACTCGCGAAATTAGTACGATAGCCACGGCTTGGGCGATCGTGATTATAATTTCTTCGACTATAATTATTACTTACATAATTTCCTCTTGGATTATTGTTGTTGTCGCTGTACTGCTGACCTCTGTTTGAAAAATAGTTACCTCTGTACATTCGTACGCTTCTGCCTCTATGGGTGCACCTATAGGCGGGAACGTTACCTCTCCTTTGTGCGTTGAAGATGTTGTTGGAGGTCGAGGGCTGAGCCAGCTCCTCATCCTCGGTCGCACGCACCGCATTTAGCTCCGAGTAGTCTCGTGCAGAAATAATCGTGCTCAAACGCCTATTACGTAGTCCTTCTGCAAATCTTTTAATTGCAAGTTTTTCATTTGTTGGTCTCAGTATCTCACAAGCTTTGTGTTGTCCGTCGCTTTGTGCGATAGTGAGGCCTACAAATAGCTCTGACAATTTATCTCCATATTCGCAAATTGACATATTACTTTGAGATAAATTATTCAATTGGCTAAGAATTGAATTTGCCGATTTTTTCGTCAGTAAAAGGTTTCGAATGTCTTGGATTAAACTCTTTACGTCATTATATTCACTCTTTAATTTTAGTTTTGCTGATTTATTTAATCTTGTTTTCAACACGATAGAAATTAATAATTTTTTCTGGGTAGTCTCTCCAAGATATTCGTTGTACATTTCAATTCCATCAACAATTTTTTCGATAGTCTCTTCCGTATTATCCATTACCGGGATTAACGATATTGCCGTTTTTATATCAAAACTTTCCATTTTGGATGGAGATAATGATGATTTTGATTTTAATTCTATGCTTTCCTCTATGGAAGCCATACCATAAAACTTACAATTTTTAAAACTTAAAATATTATTATAAACCAACTCTATGCGCTCTTTCAGTGTTTTTAAAATATAATCATTTAATTCTGACGTATTTCTTTCTATTCGCACATTGCTAATTATTTCTTCATAGCATTCATATCATTTTTTAGCATCTAAAATCTTATCTTCTACGTTACTTACATAATTTGCTCGTCTTGCTGGTCCTAATTTTCTTAAATTATCACTAATGTCTGTTTACTGCATATTGTCTCTAAACTCTTTTCCATATAAGCTTACTTCACTTCAGTTAGGGAGAAAAACAATCAAAACGAAAAATAATAATAAAATGAAATAAAGAGAGCAGTGGGGAAAATATAGTTCAAAATCAAAATTTATTAGGGGACAGGGATATTTTTATTTTGTCACTGAAGGGGGGGAGACTTCTGACTTATTCCATATCTCCCGGCCGTTCACATATCACCTTCCGACACGAACATCTCCCAGCCGCCTGCTTTCCATCTTCCGAAAACTTTCCTTAGACTTGGGCCGGAACTCCTCCAGCCCTCGGCAACCGACCAGAAATTCTCTCACGCATTCTTCGTATAAATTCGTTCTGTATCCTCACTTCTATCCATGATCTCTCTGCCTTTTTGTATTTTCTGCACCCAGCATATATAAAATAATAGCCAGCACCACGAGTGCCGCTGTAATTAAGCAGTTGTTGATGTTTAGGTGGGTTTCCAACTCTGATTATTAATCTTATGTTTCTTTTTCTGAGTATGCAATAAAGTTTTTATCTATCTATCTGACGTTTGTCGTATCTCCTCCATTTTGCGCAATAATAACAGGCTTTTCCTCTTCTTTGGAGTACGATTTTCCCATTTTTTTTTCTTCTAGTCACCGCACCGCACGTCTTTTAGTTATTTTATAGCACACGGTTATTATTTTTTATTTTATAAGTCTTAATAGTGGCATCGAGGCACACAAAAATCCGCCGAGTTGCACGTTCCGACCGTTAGAGAACGCTCTGCTTTATTATACACACTCAAACTTAATACTATGATATGTATAAATGTATGCCCACTTCAGGAGTGTCTGTTTGTAATATTAAAATAACTGATTTTTACTAAGTGCAAATGGATGTATACACAGTACATATACCAAATCAACATTTAAAAAAAAATTTTGCCTGTCTTTCTTTATGTCTGTTTGTTCTGGCTAATGTCTGAAATGGCTGGACCGATTTTGGCGGGACTTTCACTGGCAGATAGCTGACAAGGAGTAACTTAGGCTCTTTAACATCTCGGTACGACCTACCAAGCGAAGCACAAGGGCACTAATATATAATATAATCATATAAATAAACATTTCTATTTCAGGTTTAGAGATGAGTGAAGCTGAACTCAGTCTGATTCTAGTCTATCCTCCTTTTAGAGGTTATCCCAGTGATGAGTTTTTCATTCAGGCATTTAATGAAATCTATCCTTACGTAGATGCAGTCTCTGTTATGACCTATGATTTTTCAAATCCCCAAAAACCAGGTAGGTGACAATATGAAATCTTTTAACTACTTAAAATTAATTAAAGAAAAAAAAATTAAACTATGGGATTTGTTTTCATTTTTAGAAATGATCTTTTAACTAACTTAAATAATTAAAAGAAAAAAAAAACTAATTAAAGTATGGGATTTGTTTTAATTTTTAGAAATTATTTTTAAAAAATGTAATAAACTATGGTATTTGTTTTCATTTTTAGAAATAAGTTATCTAGAATTTGAAACATCAAATAAAAAGAAAATAAGGTATTTGTATACCTTTAGTCCAGTCAGAACTACTTTATAATCAATATAGTTTGTAGATGTCAAATAAATCTACTCTTACTTACCTAACAATTATTAATTTAATTTAACAATTTTTCATTTTAGGTCCCAACGCACCTTTATATTGGATAAGGTTATGCATGGAAAAATTAATAGATAATGAAGAAAATCCTTCAAAGAGATCCAAAATTTTACTAGGATTAAATTTCTACGGAAATTCATATACTGCCAATGGAGGAGGGCCAATCGTTGGTACAGAGTATATACAGTTATTAAAAAATGCCAAAGCTAATCAAGTATTGACATATAACAACAATACTGCTGAGAATTATGTTGAAGTTAGGTAAGAAAATATAAATGTAGAATATGTCCTGTGATAATTGAATTTGATGGCAATAAAGAATTTTCAAAATACTATATTCCAAAAATTTTGCTAAATTGTAAGGATATAGTAATAAATTTATTTACTTTCAAATTGGTGTCTCAAAGATTTAGATACTCCTGTAGACACCCACAGTTCTGATTTTGAATTCACTTACAGTCAAATATTGCCAATTTTCAAATTTCATTATCACTTTTTGTATTGTGTTGGCTTCTACAATCAAAAGGACATGACCACCTTCCATACATCGTTGGCCTACGAACGGAATAACATGTCATCATAACGATAATTACTTATTTATTTTTAAACTTAAGAATCAATTTTTAGTAACTGACGGACACTCGGAGGATTTTGCACATATTTTAAAAAGTACTTATTTTAATTTCCTGCAAATTAAGACTTCACTGAAATCTGATATCATCAATGTTGCCAAGGGTGTATTAATACCCCCCATTATACTCCTGTCATGCACTGACTAAACAAACTCAGTGTATTTTGCGCATGAACAAGATTTTAGAGCGTGCTATAAGTTTTTTTAACTATTAGCAAATAATAGTACATTTCGTACTGCATATAAATTTTTTATTTTATTTTATTTATTTATTTGGGAAAACAAACAATTGTACAAATGTTTAAAGTAGGTAAGGTATACAGTGTAAAAAAGAAACTGGTATATGTACAATTCACACCGTTATCCACTAATTACTTTAACAATTATAACTTACTTAAAATAGTATATCAGGGCAAACAAAAACAATAAGCAATTATTATAAAAGATAATTTATGTTTATTATACATAGATACATACATACATACATATATAAACATATATACATATACAGATAAATACATCATCATCACGACCCTTTAATGGCCCACTGCTGAGCCGGGTCTCCTCCTCAGAATGAGGAGGGTATTAGGCCATAGTCCACCACGCTGGCCCAGTGCGGGTTGGCAGACTTCACACACCTTTGAGAACTTTTAGGGAACTCTCAGGAGTGCAGGTTTCCTCACGATGTTTTCCTTCACCGCTAAAGCAAGTGATATTTAATTGCTTAAAACACACATAACTCAGAGTCAGAGGTGTGTGCCAAGGATCGAACCTCGGACCTCCCGAGTAAGACTTGAAGTCTCAACCACTGGGCCATCACTGCTGATAAATACATGGCATATACATATTTGTCATCTTACATTAATTAATCTACTCGTGGCTCTTGTAATAATTTTGATATTTTGTTATTGAATTCGTTTGTCTTTAGTGCAAATATATCAGCAGTAGGAAACTTATTATTATACAAGTTCAACAAGCGGTATAGAGGTGAGCGTTTGCCAGCATTCGTTTTACATTTCTTTGTAGCAAAAAGTCGTGGTGTAATACACATACGATGTGTTGGTCTGTTAGGTACTAAAAATGATAAATTTCGTAACAATTCAGGACAATCAATATTTGAGTTGCATATATGATAAAGCATCATCACACTTAATAAATTGCGCCTCGATTTTAGGCTCATTAATTTGCACCGATCCAGTAGCTGGGAGTACGACTCGTTTATATGAAAAAAATTATAGCTTATCGAACGAAGAAACCGTCGTTGTACATTTTCGATTTGGTGTATATATTTATTGTAAATAGGATTCCAGATTTGTAGTGCGTATTCAAGCTGCGGTCTTACAAGACTTGTATATAAATAAATATATGTGGAGACCTTTTTAAAATCTTTAGCAGATATCATTACAAATCCATATATTTTGAATGCATTGCTGACAATACTGTCTATATGTAGATCAAGATGAAGTTGTGAGTCCAAAATGACCCCAAGATCACGTATGTGGTAAAGACGTTCCAAACAAGTCCCACCTAACGAGTAATGATGATTTAATATATTTATTTTTTTTGTGAATGTGATAGTACTACATTTATTTAGATTAAGATGTAATTTGTTTAAAATGCAATATTCATGACGTCTATCAAGATCATTTTGTAAATTTATACAATCAGCTACATTTTTAACGCCCAAATACATTTTGAGATCGTCAGCATACAAAAGGAATTTACAATGTTTGAAGCAATTATTGATATAAAAGGAATAAAAATGTTACCTTGCTATAAACCGCGGCAATCTGAACTACCAAACTCGTATGGTACAACCTAGAAGAGCACCCTGTCCACACAAAAAAGTGAGACGCGCGAACCCGAACTAAGACACACCACACAAGTAGGTAGCTTGACGATCTAACAACCACACTCGTACGGCACAATCCGGAAGAGCACACCGTTGACAGAAAAGTGTAACGCGCGAACCCGAACCAGTACACACCACACAAGTAGATCGCGATCGACAATCGACGTACGTTTCGCTCCGTAACCGAAGCATCTTCAGGACGTGTTGACTCTACAAGCGTCACTTGCTAAGTGACAATTTTGTTCAAAAAACAGCCTTTTATACCTTAACTCAATACTCGATATTCGAGACGCAATACTCGATACTCGATACTTAACTCGGTACTCGTGTTTTGTTCTTACAACTAAAGATATCGAGTAGAGTGGATTTAGACACGTTTATTTGTTCGTTCAGCAGCTCAAATGTTTGATTGGTATTTTTAATTATTTCTAATTGCTCTAACAAATTAAGTTTAAAACCTTTATCGCAAATATGTAGTATTTTGTGAGAATGGCCCATATTGTGGCCGCTATCTAAGAGATGTTTAGCAAAATGGGATTTCTCAGTGTTAAAGACTAAATGTAATATGTAATTGGTTTTATGTTAAGCTGATATGCATCGGATATAGAGGGCGTTTGTATTTAATCCAAGTTTATATATATCGGATCTAGATGGCGCTGTTAAATATAAATCCTGAATCGCGCTGGCCAGATTCTTTATTGTCTACGTTAGGGTTGTAACAGAGTTCGGGTTTTCAGTAGTACAGGTCAGGGTACTACCTCTATTACATACGCACAAAAACGTCTACGATACGAAACGTCAATAAACAGCCTCAGTAGCGATATTCGTGTTTCATTGACCCCTTCGGCTTAGCTACCAGCCCCTGACCTGAGATATCTACTCATCCCACCAGGGTTGAGGAACGCTGATACAGTACGCGCCGTGTTCATGGTCCTTCGAGCCGGATAGCGTGGCTGAAGTTGACCCCCGCGAGTGAGACGGAAGTCGACCCCCGCGCGAGTGTGTATGTGGGACTGAAGTCAACCCCCCCGCGCGAGTGTGTATGTGGGACTGAAGTCGACCCCCCGCGCCAGTGCGAGTGTGAAATTACGCGGAACCGTATTCCGTTACCAGTGGTTTATGGACACTTGTATTAGTCTGGACTTGCGAAGTTCTCAAGTTTAGTGGACTTATAAAGTTATATGTAAGTTCTGTGGACTAAGACACTTCGGACACGGGTGAATTTTGTGTGTTTTGAAGATCTGTAAAATTCTTGCAATCGAGATGGAACTCTTAAAAATACAAATGGACATTATTCAACAGTTACAAAAGGCACGAATAAACTTCAAGAAAAGTCCGAAAGAGAGGCTAACTAAACCACACTTACAGACTAGAATTCAGATAATAGAAAATAAATGGAAAGAATTCACCAGAAACCACTACGAAATTGTAAAAAAAGAAGATCCGGAAAAATGCGACTATTTAAAGGAAGATAAATATACTGAGACAGAGGAGCTTTATCTGGAATTAACAACAGATCTACGGCTGATGTTGGACAAACTGGAGGTTCAGTCTACGACGTCTAGCAACCAGAGAGACACGGGTTTGAGAGAGGTGCACCATTCATCAGTCAAGTTGCCCAAGATAGTAATACCAGACTTTTCCGGCGAGTACACCGAATGGGTCAGCTTCCGTGATTTGTTTGTGTCATTAGTACATAACAATGACACCATCGATGACGTCCAGAAGCTCCACTACCTCAAGGGACATCTTTCCGGGGAAGCTAAGAGACTTTTACTCCATATTCCGGTGAATCAGGGTAATTACCAAGAGTGTTGGAAATTGTTGGAACAGCGATATAATAATAAACAGTTTCTAGCCAATAATATTTTAAAGCAATTCTTTAGTCAGAAAAGCGTTCCAACAGAGTCCGCCACTGCTCTCAAACAATTGTTAGATAGTACTACCAGTATGTTGTCTAAGTAATATTGGAATCGATACTTCGTCATGGGATGTCATTGTTATCTACATTGTAAGCCAGAAATTGGACAACGAAACTCGTAAGCATTGGGAATCGAAAGTAAGCGAGCTTACTAGTAAGAATAACCAGTTGCCCAGTTTCAAAAATTTTAAAGAGTTTTTAGAAAATCGTTACCATTCTTTAGAATTTTTAGATGTACCCTCTAGATCTTCAAATAGTTCTAATCACAAAGTGAGGACTCAGGTTTTGCATATCAGCAATGACACCCACCAGATTGTTTGCTCATATTGTAAAGGTAACCATAGAATAAGCAATTGTAACGATTTTCACAATTTAGATTCCACTAACAAGCGTAATTTTGTCCAGCAAAACAGGTTGTGCTTCAACTGTCTTGCTAATAACCACTCCGTCAAGCACTGCCGTACCACAACTTCATGCCAAATTTGTAAACGGCGACATCATTCCTTGTTGCATACCAACAGTGTTCTTCAATCACGCAAACCATCAGAGAATACTTCATCAACGCATGTAGCTCAGGTATCCTTTGAAACTCAGGATAGAAAATTACCAGCACAGAGTATTTTTAACTCGCAGGGTGTAAGTCACTACTCTTTGCTTCCTACAGCGTTAGTAGACGCCAGGTCTGATATGGGATCACTTCATCAGTTGCGAGCACTCATCGATCCAGCATCACATCTCTCATTCGTGACCGAATCGATTGTTCAACTATTGAAGCTGAAGAAACAAGCAGTTAGGGAAAACTTATCAGGATTAGGTGGTGAACCAAATTTGACAGCAAGATCTAAGACGCAGATCACATTACATTCGTCTCACAATCCTAATTTCTCAATTACGGTAGAAGTTTATATTCTCGAAAAGCTTACAGGATTATTGCCACCACGAGAAGTACAAGTTGAGCCATGGCCTATGTTACAAGAAATCAGGCTTGCTGACCCTGAATTTAATACTCCAAACAGGATTGACCTTTTACTCGGGTCAGATGTCTACGGCCATCTACTGAAGGAAGGGTTGTTAAAATGTCCTTCAGGATCATTGGTAGCTCAAAACACCATGTTCGGATGGATACTTACCGGTCAAAGCAATTTGACACTCACCTCCGGGAGAATGGTTTCCATGCACGTCCGGGCAGACGACTTTCTCAAGTCATTTTGGGAGATAGAAGATGAACCTCGTTCTGCAAAAAGGATTATTTCTGAAGACGAGCAACGATGTGAGGATATATTTGCAGCAACCACCAAACGCGATGAATGCGGACGGTACATCGTAACGCTACCTTTTAAAAACGAATCTCCAGCTTGCAGAAAAGGACAATCTCGAGATATTGCGATGAAAAGATTCTTGTCTCTCGAGCGAAGACTGGAACGGGAGCCAAACCTCAAATCAGAGTATAAAAAAGTATTTAAGGAGTATTTAGACTTAAATCACATGCAACCAGTCAAGAAAGAAGACTATAATAAAGGGGTTTACCTACCATACCATGCAGTGGTGTGTGAAGATAAACAAACTACAAAGGTTCGTATTGTTTTTGACGCATCCTGCAAGGGATCGAATGGAGTCAGTCTTAATGACGATTTAATGGTCGGACCTACCTTACAACCGGAACTTCGTCATATCATTATGAACTGGAGGATTTACAAAATGTGCTTTACGGCAGATATCGTTAAAATGTCTCGGCAGATACGCGTGAATGACAAAAGTGCAGATTACCAGCGTATCTTATGGCGCGAAAATACGTGTGACGATATCCGGGAGTACAAACTGCTACGAGTTACCTTTGGCACTTCTTCTGCACCGTATCTAGCGGTCAAGGTGTTAATGCAGTTGGCAGTAGACGAAGGGGATAAATATCCATTAGCGGCTAAAAGGATTAGAAAGGAATTCTATATGGATGATTTAATGTCAGGATGCCAAAATGAAAACGAAGCGATAGAGATTTATAAGCAGATGACAGGTCTACTCAAAGCAGGCGGATTTACTCTACAAAAATGGTACAGCAACAATGAGAAAGTAGCAATGCTAATACAGGAAGAAGAGTCAAGTGAAAGGTTAGAAGAAAAGAGGCTGATAGAAAAGAATACTACAAACAAGATATTGGGACTTACCTGGAACCGGAAAAATGATGAATTTGAGTACGCAGTTCAGCTACCACCGATGACAGCACCTGTGACTAAGAGAAAGATTATATCAGATATATCGCGATTGTATGATCCCCTAGGTTGGATAGCTCCAAGCATAATAAGAGCGAAGATATTTATACAAAAACTATGGCTATCTGGTATAGGATGGGACGAGGAGGTGTCAGAGGAACTTTTAGACGAGTGGATTACGTATAGAGAAGACTTAGGGCAACTTACCAACTTCAGTATACCACGTTGGATGAGGTGTAAGGAAGATGATCAAGAAGTTGAGCTTCATGGGTTCTGTGATGCATCAAGTGCCGCATATGGAGCTGTAGTTTACTTACGGGTCGTGGACTCTAGTCGAGATGTGCATGTGAGCTTAGTTACTGCGAAAACTCGAGTAGCCCCAATCAAGCAAATTTCTATACCAAGGTTGGAATTGTGCGGCGCTCTACTACTAGCCAAACTGTTGACTGAAGTTTCTATGATCTTACAAATACCAAAAACTTCCTTGCATGCTTGGACTGATTCAGAAGTCGTATTAGCATGGCTTAGCAGTCATCCAAACAAGTGGAAGACGTTTATTGGAAACAGAGTGGCCGAAATCATGTCACATCTAGATCGGACACAGTGGGCGAGTGTAAAATCTGAAGAAAATCCCGCAGACTGCGCCTCACGAGGAATCAAGCCATCAAGTATTTCCACGCATAAGTTATGGTTGAATGGTCCCGAGTGGTTAAAGAACATAGATATTAAGTACGTGAATCCTAAAAACATTAATACTAACCTGGAAGAGAAGGCAACGTCAGTCTACTTAGTATCTTCGACTCCTGATAATGATAACTTTTGGTCAAGGTTCTCATCGTTGACAAAACTTCTCCGCGTCGTGGCCTATTGCAGACGGTTTCTGAAAGGAAAGAAAGACAAACCGAAACATACTTACCTCCTAAAAATGGAAATAACTCAAGCATTAAATGTATTAATTAAAGGGGCACAATTAGCAAGTTTTAGTGAAGAAATAGAGGACTTAGTTAAGGGAAAGGAAATAAATAAAAGGTCAAAACTTACCTCATTAACTCCTTATGTTGATGAATTAGGAATCCTTCGAGTTGGCGGCAGAATTCGTTGGGCACATGTTGATGAACAGCAAAGGCATCCAATTATAATTCCCCACGACTCATATTTGGCCAAACTTTTGGTAGCTGATGCACACTTTCGGACGTTACACGGGGGACCACTGCTTATGCAATCCTTTTTACGTTCAAATTATTGGATAATTGGCGTCAAGAACTTAGTAAAATTTCATTTTCGAAAGTGTGTTACCTGCGTTCGTTACAAAGCAAAAACCAACAACCCGTTGATGGGACAACTACCAGCCGAAAGAGTTACTCCCACCAGGCCCTTTTTGGTCAGCGGAGTTGACTACGCCGGACCAATAGATATTAGAGTTTCAAAGGGCAGAGGTAATAAGTCGTACAAAGGGTACATTTGCCTCTTTGTATGTATGTCAACTAAGGCGATCCATTTGGAAGCAGTGAGCGACTTGTCTTCACAGGGATTTTTAGCAGCTTTCAAGCGGTTCGTAGCTAGACGTGGCCATTGTAGCGACTTATATAGCGATAATGGCACTAACTTTGTGGGTGCAGCACGAGACCTGAAGATGTTGTTTGCTGAGCAAAATCAATTTATACCAGAAATATCAGACTGGCTAGCAACAAATGGAACTCAGTGGCACTTCATTCCGGCACATGCTCCGAATTTTGGTGGGTTATGGGAGGCCGGAATCAAGTCAACCAAAACCCATTTATCCAAAATTATAGGCAATTCCACTCTTACGTTTGAAGAGATGACCACATTACTGGCTCAAATTGAAGCTTGTCTCAATTCGAGACCAATATCATGCATTCATGAGAATGGTGAAATGATGCCATTAACCCCAGGACACTTTCTAGTAGGCGAACCTTTACTGTTGCCTCCTGACAGCAGATATGAAGGAGCTACAATCAGTTCCTTGAGGAGATGGCAATTGTGTCAGCGAATGTTACAAGTCTTTTGGAAGCGCTGGTCACAAGAATACCTTTTGCATATGATGCATAGAT
This sequence comes from Limenitis camilla, assembly GCA_905147385.1. NCBI lineage: Eukaryota > Metazoa > Arthropoda > Insecta > Lepidoptera > Nymphalidae > Limenitis > Limenitis camilla. Next base: position 8,775,666 of record LR990241.1, read on the forward strand.
ATAAATGGACGCAAGCTACACCGGAACCAGAGGAAGGTCAGATAGTTTTAGTTAAAGAGGACGGCTTACCCCCGGCCAGGTGGCTTATGGGCAGGATTGTTGAAAAACACCCTGGTGCGGACAAAATCACGCGGGTGGTGACCCTTAAGTGTAAGAATTCTCTTATAAAGATACCGGTATCAAAAATTTGTATTTTGCCTACCACTAATTAATTTTTATTATGTCGTTGAGATTTTACCAATATTTTTATTATTTTTTTTATCATTATTTTGCCAACCATACCAAATGTAGTTTATAACATTGTTGTTGTTGTACTATGTGATATTATTGTTTATAGTATGTTCTTTGTAATAATTTTTGCCAACTGTTTATTTTGCTAACTTGTATTTTGTTTCAATCATTGGATTTAGTAATTGTTAATATTGTGTGGTTATAGACTATAGTGAAGAACTATCGTTCTTGGTGGGCAGTTATGTTAAAGACTAAATGTAATATGTAATTGGTTTTATGTTAAGCTGATATGCATCGGATATAGAGGGCGTTTGTATTTAATCCAAGTTTATATATATCGGATCTAGATGGCGCTGTTAAATATAAATCCTGAATCGCGCTGGCCAGATTCTTTATTGTCTACGTTAGGGTTGTAACAGAGTTCGGGTTTTCAGTAGTTCAGGTCAGGGTACTACCTCTATTACATACGCACAAAAACGTCTACGATACGAAACGTCAATAAACAGCCTCAGTAGCGATATTCGTGTTTCATTGACCCCTTCGGCTTAGCTACCAGCCCCTGACCTGAGATATCTACTCATCCCACCAGGGTTGAGGAACGCTGATACAGTACGCGCCGTGTTCACTCAGGTTTATTGTTCCTAAAAGCAGCTAAGTGTTCTTTATACCGAATATCAAAACTACGACCCGTTTGACCTACATATTTGGCATTGCAGTCAGAACATTGAAGCTCATATACTCCTGATTTTAGGTTGTTACTCAGTTTATCTTTACCGTTACAAATACGTCTAAGTGAATTATTGGTCTTGAAACCAACATTTACATTATGCGATTTAAGAATTTTCGCTATTCGTTCAGAAGGCGGTCCAAAATAAGTTATCTGAACGAATTTTTCAGGAACTACCAATAAATATTGTTGATGTTAGGCTGATCTTAATCCAACAACTGAAACAGAACACAATAATTCCAGTACTGTAAGGAATATCATTATGTACCAATATGTAACAACAATAACTATTACCACAGACAAAATTATTCATGTTTTGAGTGTTCGAGCTCATTCGAGCTATTTAGAAGATGACAGATGTAAATATGGACTCAATGACTTGATTGTTTCTTCTTTAATTTTTGACAAGTTTCTTTAATTTGCTATTGACTTTAAACGTTGCAAGATCTAGCACCTTAGCATGCTTCACAAACATAGTCATTTTGACTAATCTACAAAGATAAAAATTAATTATTTATATATGATGATATGAATGATGAAAAATCATTATATATAGAAATAATTAGTACAAATATGTTAAAATATTTAAATGTTTGCTTTAAAATACTTTAAAGAATTATTATGATTTACTTAATAGAATTATTTATTACAATTAACTTATTTATATGATCTCCAAATAATAAAACTTTTTACATATTATAGATTTTTCTCATTTTAACAGCATTTTTACTTAATAATATAGAAATATATATTGGTATTATATAGCTTGGTAGTTGAAATGTGTTTTTAAGTTAAAACACATGTATTGGACATACATGTATTATAGCAAAAATATATTTCTAGTGGAACTTCTCAATATATTACCAGATATAAAGTTAACAATAAGTTCAATTTTAATAAGATAGTTAACTAGTTAAACTACTTATTATTTGGTAATGAACTCACCTAACGATTACAAGACGTATGGCAGGGCAGATCATCGGCGCAAAGTACTATTGTAATTATAAACTTGCTGATGTGCTGTAGCGACCTCCCACACTCATAGTATCCGTACGCAGTAACAGCTAATGAGGGATAACCGCAGTCTGATAAGTCGATATAATCAGAATCTTTAAGCAAATACTAATTATTACAAGTAAAAAATTATATTTATAATTTTTTATTATAATTATAACATGTAGAAACAAAAGTTCACAAATAACTTTAACTACAGACTTGTCTTGTTTACGATTTTGAATTTCGTATATTTGGTTGACGTTATCCAGTGTTATGTTATTAAAGTTTTTAATTTAAATTCACCAGCAAAAAATTCATAAAAAATAAGATAATTAGACCTTCCTACTATACACAATGATAGAAAATTTATATGAGCATACTTAAAAATGTTTTTTTTTATAAATATTACAGTAAACCTATTTTTAATTATATGAAATAGTAATGGCAAATATGAGAATTACTCCAATTTTTTAATTACCTTCTAAGTTATCTTTGAAACAACGAATTTCCTGAATATCGGTTAATAACGTAAAGTGATAAAATAATCTTAAATATTTAAAAAAATTAAAATGTAAAAAAAATGTTACTTAAGCTTCAGAAATATATATAAGAAAAAAAAATACATTGTTATTGGTGCCATATGTCTACGTTCGTCTAGACGTTAATATTTTTTTAGCTATTTTAACGCCAAGGTCCTTTTGTAGTTTGCCGGCGCTTGTCATGAGTAAATAGGGGGGTATTACTACAGCCTTGGCAACATTGATGATATCAGACTTAAATGGAGTCTGATTTAGAGGAAATTATAATGAGTACTTTTTAAAATGTGGCTGAGTGGCCGTCAGTTACTAAATATTGATTCTTAAGTTTAAAAATAAGTTAGTAATTTTAGTTCTGATATTTTTGTGATATCATTTTATTCATTTCGTAGGCCAATTTGAACATTGTCCTTTGTATTTTTGAGTTATAAGTGCAGGCTTAGGCATCATGTCATGAGAGCAAATTGTAAAAATGATTGAATTAAGTCTATAAAGTTAATATTGTTTTTTTTATTTCTAGGACATCACAGGGTACAAAAAAGTTATTTTTCCCCACACTGTTCTCTATTCAGAAGAGACTGGATCTAGCTCGGGAGTATGGAACAGGCATTGCCATTTGGGAATTAGGTCAAGGCTTAGACTATTTCTATGATTTATTTTAAGTTTTATGTGATATTAATTTTTACTCTTATAAATAATTTATTTCAAAAGTAAAGTAATTTGCAAAAAACAAGAATAGATTTATTATAGAATTATAAAAATGTTCAGTCTTCTACTACTACTTATTCCTAGAGTAGTTAATCTTCTCAAACTAAGCTACTTTCTGTTTTCTTTTCAACTCCATCATAGTTTGGGGGCCCTTCATCACTCTGTGCATTAGATCCCAACACATTTTTGCTGGAAGTAAGCTGAAAAATTAAAAAGGAAAGAAAAGTCAAAAAATACAAATGACGAAATAAATTTATTGAAGTAGATATTAAATACAAACCATTTAAGAGGTAAGAGGTATCTAACAGATCCAGGCATTACACAGTTCACTTCATTCTTTCGGATGGAGTCAATCATGGATTCAGCAACATAGTCAGGCTCAAGCATTGGCATGAGACGTGGTGTTACGCCGTCGAACATACCCGTATTTATGTATGAGGGACAAACTAATGTCGCATGGATTGTGTTATGACCATGTGCCTGAAAATAATTTACATGAATTCGATACCCTAACCTTATGGCTACATCCTCCTTAACATATTTGTTATTTTGTTATAAGTAACAGATGTACATACCCGCAATTCTGTAAACAGACTCTCATGGAACCCAACAGTAGCAAACTTTGTAGCACTATAGTCCGTACAACGGTATGTACCGAGGAGACCAGCTACAGAACCCATCGTTACGATGTGACCTTTACCCGTCTTGATCATATCAGGGAGAAAGGCTTTCACCGTCTGTATATGGAATAATTTAAACATATTAAAATGGTCAGTCAAGTGCTTTCGAAGATAGCACTAGTAGAATGGGAGATTGTCTTAAACATCCAGGTAAGGAACGTGGCGATCTCTAACAGAAAATCTCACCTTATTTTACTCATATTTTTCATATAAAATAAAAATAATAATATTTGTTTTAGCATTTATAGTAGAGTACTTTTCGACTTAAACTTTTTTATATATTTTATAATAAATACCATAAGAGTCTTTTAAAAAAATACTTATTTACCCAATAATGAGACAAAATGTTGACTTTATAAGTAGTCTCAATGGCCGCATCGCTCAGCTCCAGCAAAGTTTCACCAAATACAACTCCAGCGTTATTTATCAATATATCTACTTTTCCCACCTACAAATACAGCACAACATGAATTAAAAACAAAACTTAAAACTTTCCAGAACTTTAAGTGTCAAGGCTGATAAAAACTATTAGATATAGTGGCTTACGAAAGATACCTATCTACTGGCGTTGATCAAGTAATTAAAGGAATGGAAATAACCCAAACATCTAATGTATTCTAACGTAATTTATACACTTATATTGTAATGTGATGTTTATGAGTTTGTTTGTCAGTGGTAAAATTTGGAGCAAATTATCAATCTATGATTCTAGATAAGGGATCGCAGATATTTAAAATTTCTAGTATTTTTATAAAAACTTACCTCAGCTTTTACTCGTTCTGCAGTTTTATAAACATCTTCTATGTTTGCTAAATCCACGACAAAACTTGATACTTCGTAACCTTCATCCCTAAGGGTTTGTGAAGCATTGTCCAAAGCTACGAATGCAAGCATACGTCAATTTTAAATACATTAGAATTCTATTATTAACTTATTCTATAATAAAACAAATATTGATAATATACCAAGATTTTCATTAGATGTACTATTTACTCACAAACTTTGATGATTCCTAGACTTCTCATTCGATTGTAATTAAATTAAAGTTATCGGTGTGTTAGTTAAGCTTACAAAATAATACGCTGAATAGATTTTGATAAAACTTTTATCTACAGATACCTCAGCAGTGTGGCTGAGGCATCCATATAACGAAGTTTATGAGTTATAAAGGTTATTAAAAATTCTAATATAAATCCCAAATTAATATTATTATCAATTCGAAAGTAACTGTCTGTCTGTTCTACTCACACCTAAACCACTAAACCGATTTTCTTGTACAGAGCAATCTATGTCTAATCTATACTAGAGCTTAAGAAAGGTCATAGCTTACTTTTTTCGAGAAAAAGAGGATTGAAGAGGTTGAAATAGGGAATAAAATCCATGTCGAACGGTGTGACTGTTTATGTCTATGAGTTTGTCATAGATAAATAAATAGATGTTAAAAATTAAATTTTAAAATTAATGTATTTATGTAAAGTACTTACATATAAGTTACTCGACTAGTATCTAGATTTTTATATCTAGTGAAATTACAAAACCCAGTAACAGTAATATCCTAGTAGAGTACGTTAAAAGTAACTGGTGTGTAAGATCAGTTAACAAGTAACCATCATTATCAAGCAAATTGCATTTTGATTGCTACGTTGCAGAGCCTGTCATTATGTCGAAAGTTTTATAATATTGTGCTATGAAATATGATTACGTATTATAAAACCTACTGCACGTTTGTCTGTCTTTTCGCGTTAAGCTTGAAAACTATTGAACGGATTTACATGCGGCTTTCTCTAATAAACAGAATGATTTATAAGGAAGATTTAAGAATATAATTTGTCGGTTTTCATCGTAAACGCTGACTAATCTTTAACATTATAACGAAACGTGTGTAGCCGGGTCAGATTGCTAGTATTGTATAACAGAAAATAAGTTCATACCTTCTACATTTCGATATAATTTAAGGTCTCTGAGTAAACTTTACGACAGTAACGTAAAATCATTATAGTAGTTTACATTGACCTCATGTTCCTTGTAAGGTACAGGTTAGGTAATCAATCTTATTAAACGTAGGTAACATAAGTATCCTCATTTAAATTATATATTTAGATACAATTTTTTACGTAATTTTAAATCAATTAGTTTAAAAATAATGGATTAGAATTCTATTCCCCTCTGCCGCTGGGAGCACCCACCACACCCTTGGTGGTAGGGGATCTGTTACCCGACTGGCTTGCGACCACCAGCATACGAATCCGACCGCCAAGTGTCGGAGACGCGTTCCGGTCGAGCCGCATGTGGATCAGACTCCTCGCTCTCCCATCCCATTAATGCCGCGGATCCAGTGGACTCTGGGCTTTTGCTCAGGGTCCGCTGAAACCGCAGCATTTTTTTCTTCACTTCCCCTCCCCACTCTATGTTCGATGAAGCAACGCATCGACAAACCAAGGGAGTGTCTCTTGTTTTGCCGATGTTCATGAGCGATGGTAGCCAATTACCATCACGTGGACCATCTGCTCGTTTGCACCTTCTCTACTGTAAAAAAAAAACCAAACAAATAAAGTTGTGATATAATCTATTTTAGAAGTTTGTCTAGTTTGTTTTCGAGCATTTTTGCAGATTTCTTTATCCATCTCCAATCTATTTTCTTAATATAATAAAAAATTAACATTTAGTAACTTATTTGCATTTTCTTAAACCTATACGTTTCCATAATGTTTTTCATATTTTAATATATTAAAATATAATTTAGCAGTATTAATAGTTTGCAGTTCCTTTCTCTCGGATCAATCAAAATGGATTTAGTACAGGAGGAATCGGCGCATGAGTACCAAAAACTATTACTCCTCAACTTTTTAATGCAGTCCTCTTCAAATTGCCCTACTGATGATATAAATGCATGTTGTCATGGGGTGCCCCGTGCCGTGCCATATTATTTAAACCGAAAATGTTTAAACAATTGCAAGAAGTTGATATTTATCAAGTGGAAATACAAATAATAAATCCTATGACTTCACGATAAAGTTAATATTTATAGAGATATGAATTTTGAAAATCTCAAATTTGGGTACTTTTGACCCATGAACAATATATTAAAAAATAAAATATAAAAAATATTTTTTTTAATTCTTTATACAACAGGTATTAAAAAAAAACATTAATTATACCTGCATTTTGCATTTATATCATCAGTAGAGCAATTTCAGATCGCATAAAAAAATTGAGGTGGAATAGTTTTTGGTACTCATGCGCCGATTCCTCCTGTACTTATTACTTAGGTACTATTATACGTAAATATATTTTTTATAATGGTAACAGATAGTGAAGTATAGTTAGTGTTACCTTCTTTATTAACATCCCACAAAACAACTTTCGCTCCTAATCTCGCTAACTTGATAGCTAGTTGTTTTCCAACACCACCACCACCTCCTGTTACCAGAATTACTTCATCCTTTAAACTTTTCATTGGCCTTATTACATTAGGTACGAGGGTCCAAAATAAAGACTCCAGGATATAATAGCATGATAGTAGTAAGAAGAGTACTGTGTCTTTAGCGATGTCAAATATGCTGGACATTTGTGATGGTGTGTTGATCTTCGTGCCTTCTAACATTTTATCTCTGTAAAGAAAGCATTGTTTAAATAAAATTATAACACCGATTGAACATTTCATCTGTAGTATCTAACGGCCGAAACTAATAACCAATCTTGATCCATTATCTTTGGATTAGAGTTACAGATCGAACAAAGATTCCAAGTTTGAATTTTCTATACACAAATTTGAATTTGTAATTTATTTTCAACTAGCCGACCTACGCGACTTCGTTCGCGCGTTGCTACGCTCTTATGGGTCGTAGCGATATGTTAAATAGCCTACTCCTTGTTACATCAGCTATCTGCTAGTGAAAGTCCCGTCAAAATCGGTCCAGGCATTTCAGAGATTAGCCGGAACAAACAGACAGACAAAAATTGTAAAAATGTTGTTTTGTTATGTGTACCATGTGCGCGTATACATCCATATGCACTTGGTAAAAAGCGGTTATTTTAATATTACAAACAGACACTCCAATTTTATTTATTTGTATGGATCTCTAATACAAAGACTTTGTTATTAATTTCGGCCAATAGCGATAAAAATGAGTTACATTACCAAATAATTGACGAATGGATACGTACGTAGACCAACGTATCTCATGACCTAATGGAAAACTACCGAGAACAGTCTTAACTAATGTATTAAAAATGTTTACACCCGACATAAAAGTGATGCAAAAATTGAAATACAAAATTATTTATTGTTTGGCAACTAAATAAACTCATTATTATTAAAGCTACCATTTTGATAGAGGTGACGGCCGGAGACACGCTGTCGCCGTAGTCGTACGCGAAGTTTAACTAACTTTTATAGTAGTGCTTACTGATGCCACGACTATATTCATACATAGGATAGGTCTTCCCTTATTTTGAAAGTAACAGTGTGTTTGTTGGTTAGTCTTTACGCTGTAACGGAACTGGGGTTCGAGTTTCTCTACGATATTAATAATATTTAACATATCGCGGCACTTTTTAAATTATAACATTTATGATCATCCTCCATAGCTTATGTCATCATCACGACCCGTCAATGGCCCACTGCTGAGCCGGGTCTCCTCAGAATGAGGAGGGTATTAGGCCATAGTCCACCACGCTGGTCCAGTGCGGGTTGGCAGATTTCACACACCTTTGATATCTTTTAGGGAACTCTCAGGAATGCAGGTTTCCTCACGATGTTTTCCTTCACCGTTAAAGCAAGTGACATTTAATAGCTTAAAACACACATAACTCAGAGGTGTGTGCCAAGGATCGAACCTCGGAGCTCCCGAGTAAGACTTGAACTCTCAACCACTGGGCCATCCCTACTATAGCTTATATAGCGACACGTAAGCACGTGACCTAAAGTTAGCTGCCGGCTACTTATACCACACGGGAATAGTGTAACTTTCTATCAATGAATGTATTATCGTTGCAGTAATAAATTTTCTTACATATCTTACCTATATATAAAATCTCGTATTGCGGTGTATGCAAATTCCTCCGAAACGGTTCGACCGATTTTTCCGAGATTTTATATGCATATCGGGTAGGTCTGAGAATCGGTCAACATCTATTTTTTATACCCCTATCTGATAAGGATGGCCTACCCCAAATTTTTGAAATTTATATGGGAAAACAACGTTTTCCAGGTCAGTAGTTCTAATTCTAAGTATATTTAAAACATTATTATAGCTAATACTATACACCTAACGTAACTATTGAAAGAGTTGGAGCTTGTTACTCGTTTTGAATTACATGTTATTGGTAATGTCCATATTGCTTCAGTTATTTCCGCTGTAAACACTACTACTGAAGTTAAATTTTGTACAATTATACTCAGTTACTTATATTTATTTTTTTTAAGTATAAGTAATAAAAACGAAAAAAAAGTCAATAAAAACATTGCAAGCAATTCAAAATTAATCGAAATCATTGCAAAATATTAGATAGCCCTATGTTCTATTTTTATTAAGCCTTATTTAAACGATCGAATGTTTTAAAGTTTATAGAATAAAATAAAATTTATGTAAGTAGAATAGTGAGTGGTTTATTGAAGGTCTACGGAGGTCTAAGGAGTCAATAAATAGCTTATTGATTTGTAAAATAAATGTATTATTATCTGTTTTGGAGGCTAGAATGAAATGAGAGATTTTTTCCACAAATCAAAATCAACATGGTTAACATGTGTATTGTTGCTTATATTGTTCAAAAATATCTTTTTAATTGTTTAGTAGGTCTGATAATAGGTTCTTAGGTAGAATAGGTCGCAGGTTTATATACCCCTAGTCCCCTACATAAGGATGGCCTTCTCCAGAAATTAATTTATATTGCACAACAACGTTTGGCGGGTCAGCTAGTAAAAGTATAACTTTTTGACACGTCCAATTCAAACTATTGTTGACAGTCTAAAAATACTAAGTAACTTTCGCTACTTATCGATGGATTGACTAAAATAAACAACACATCTACCAGCTGTAAATTTTTAGAAAGTTGTTTTGAAGATTTTTACATATAAGTGTTACAAATCTTTAAAAAATTCCATTATATTATGACGTTTCGTTTGATTATAATGAGCCAAACCGTAGCTGAAATATTCGCCAAATCTTGTTGCTTTTTAAGCTTATTTAATTGCTCACTGTAAACTGTTTCGGAGATACGCCCTATATACACACAAACATAAAATTTCAGACACTGCCAAAACAAATATGTTTGAATTTTATTAAAGATAATTTTGTAACTTTATAGCTATTTATTACTTATATTTATTTATTTGTATTTTTTATTAATCGGCAATAGATTTCTTATTTTTTTCATAAAGACTCAAAAACAGAAAAATAAATAATACTTATACCTTTTTTTCTTTTTTTATGTGATGTTTTTGATAATTTTCTATTAATAATATTTAAGAGAAAAATATTTAGAAATTAGAAATAAAATTTAAAAAATCATCTTTATGGATTCCGAATTATGAATAATTAATTTTTAAACTACTTACCTAAATTCTTATAATAGTTAAAGCAATCCAAATGTAAAGTAAGATAATAATTGTCACTCTCTGCTGTCTGTTCGTAGTGCATAAGAGCTAACGTACTACTGACTTACTGAGTCCGGTCCGTTGTTCGACTCTCGTACTCATAGCTTTCTCCGATAACGGTATTATTAATGTTAAGGTAGTATCACACTTCTCACAATCTATACTTATAAAAAATGTAAGTCTATCTGTATATAGAATATATTTACGAAATCTTAATCTATCTTTTTAACACCTATAGACGCCAAAACAATCATTTTTAAAATTTTGTTCGTCAGTTCGATTGCAAAGACACTTCGTCGCTGGGACAGATTTCATCCACACCACTTGGATGCGTGGCATACCAGCAATTTACGTGCGTCAAGATCATTCCTCCCACGCACGTGCAGGCTGTGGAATAATCTGTCACCAGAGGTATTCCCAGAGCGATTTAATTTGGGGGTCTTCAAACTTCGAGTGTACAGGTTCCTTAAAAATTAAAGTAGGGTTGGCAACGCATTTGCAATTCTCCGTATATTGCAGATGTCCATGGGCGACGGTGACCACTTACTATCAGGTGGACATTCTGCTCGTTTGCCCCCGTATACTATAAAAAAAAAGAACAAAAGGTTCTTTTGTTTTTATTGCTGTAGGTATAGCTTATAATTTTATGAAAAAAGTTACTCACAATTAAAAATTTTCTATCTCAGAGATCCGAGTTCGGATCGACTATATATCTATATATTATGTAAAACCTTTATTTAATATTTTAAACAATCTACTTGGCGATTAAAATATCTAAAAATAATCTAGAAATTATCTATATATAGGATGGATTTTTGAGATGGGCCAGTAAGGGCTGCTACCTTAACCGTTATAGTTACAGGAAAACGTTCCTAAGAGACCATCCATAACGTTTTAAGATATTCTGAACTGCATTCACAGATTTGTGAGAAAATGTACGGATAAAAAAAAACTTATGTCGATCGATCCAGTACAAAATGCATGGAAAATGTTTTCGGCGATTTCTGACATTTCTAGTACTCATACCTTAGATGGTCCCATAGAATTTTTTGATCCAAATACGAAGTAGAATCGATAGGCATAAAAAAAATTTTTGTTTGGATTTTGGCACTTTTTTCGCTGACCAAAACCTGATCCAAAGATCAGGTTTTATACCTTTATATTATTTTATAGGTGCAGAAGATTGGGCTGTATAGTCCATTCAAACAGCCTTGAAATGGTTTACAATTTTAGACGGTAAATCCACACTTAATCGAGATTAAGTAAGTTTTACGAACGGAAAAAGTAATTATTTATCAAGAGTGAACTCTGATCATCAGACAAACAAAGATCAAGTTTATTTTTGCAGTAAGCAAGGATTGATAAACGCTTTTCCCTTACGTGATGATTTATAAAAATAAGTAGATAGTAACATTTGATTAAATTACGAAATTAAAGAGCACTTTTTGTGACATCTTCTTACTAATATTATAAATTCGAATGTTTGTAGAGTTAGATGTTTGTTATCTACTCGATCACACAAAAACCGCTAGAGTTTCAATGAAATTTGGCACACACATGCTTTATAACATGGATTAACTCATAGGGTACTTTTTACCCTAGGTTGATATGGTATGTTAAGATAAAATAATGTTTTACATTCTGTACCTACTTATGTAATTGCTATTATACTAACGGATTAGTCATTAGAATTTAAAATATTTATGTAAACACTTTCTGGACAACAAAGACTGGCACAACTCCAAAAAAATCGTGGGTTGTTTGAGCAAACGTGCAGAAACTTATTTTAATTTGATTACATTTAATTTATTTCAAATAGACTTCACAAAGTTCTTTAGACACTTAAAAATAGGTCAGATTGTCTTAAGCTGCAATCAGCACGGAAAGCAGTTCTCTGTTGAGAAGAAGAACTCTACTTGCAAGAAACTCTTTTAAAACGCCATTATTAACATCAATCTGATTTACAAATTTATAATCATTCAGCTGACAATTAATGCCATTTAGGCTTTCTCATTGTTCAAGTAAAAAAGCTTACTACTCTGTCTATTAGGTACTCGTCGATTGGTTAATCCCAGAAAAATAAAAATAATAAAGGCATTACTTACTACAATTTACAAGATTTTTTTGCAATAATAACAGAGATGCTAATGTCGCCAATACTATTTGCAATTTATCTTTACATCAACAATGCCATCTTATTAAAATTCTTATTGTGTACTAAACAGATAATTGTTAGCCATTTAATAATTCGATTACAATTGCCATTACTCTTTTGTTCAATACTGTGCCATTTGATTAAGACTTCTAGCTATTTATATTTATGCATATATTAGTACATAGTACTTATCTACATCTATACTATTATATAAAGAGGAAAGATTTGATTGTTTGTACGGTTTGTTGTGAATAGGCTCGAAAAGCACTGAACCGATTTTGAAAATTCTCTTACAGATAGAAAGCTACATCCTTTCCGGGTAACATAGGCTATGTTGTGTTGCCATAAATATTCTAATTAAAAAGATATGGCCATATAAGTACCATAACATGGTCATTTTGTAAAATTGAAGGGTTTCTCAGGAACTACTCATGTGATTTTAAAAATTTTTTCACTGATAGAAAACTACATTATTCGTGAGTGACACAGGTAATACAGTGTTGCCATATACATTTTTTAATTATTTTTTTTTTCAAAAGATTACTGAGATTGCTGTATGGATGGTCACATACTACTACTTAGTATTCCCTTTATCCCTGCTAGTTAGCTAAAATGCTTGTATCAGGAGTGGGCCATGCTAGTAGTCCAATGTTCGGGATTTAAATCCACAAGTTATCGATCGTGAATCCAACGCCCGAACCACTGAGCTACTGACGCTCCTTTTAGGAAAAAAAAATAATTAATAGAATATGACCATTGAGACTTCATGGAGTAGTGACACTCCGATTTTTAAAAAATCTTTCACTGATAGAAAACTACACTTCGTGAGCGACAGAAGTGATTTAATGTTACCATATACATTTTTTAATTAATAGAACATGACCGTTTTATTGCTACTAATCCGATTTTGTAAATTATTTCACTGAGAGAAGTCTATAGAATTTCCGTCTCTCTTTTTCTTATATAGGTACTATCATTCTATCTCATCCTCTCTGTTTTTTCTATCTTTAATTTTTATCTATCTCTGTTCAGAATTATCAGTCTCTTTTCACTTTCTTTCTTTCGATTCTCTCTGTCTAATTTATGTATTAAATTTTATTTTTGCTCTGTCCTCCCTCTTTTATTATCTGTCGCTTTTCTTTTATTTTTCTTTCTATCATTTTTCTTTTTATAACTTTTTCTCACTCTCTCACTTTTTTCAAATAGTGAAAAGCTACACAATTACAGAATGACAAATTAATAACATCAATTATAATATTGCTTTAAATACCCGGTGCGGAGCGAGGGCAGGCCACTCGTAAGAAATATTTTAGAAAAGCGAAAAAACTTAGCCATCTTTAGAAGTCCGCCGTATTGGATTTAGCGTGACGTCACATATTTGCGAGTTATTCTTAGCAAGTCCTATATATTTAATACCCATATTGTAGGAGTGTATTTACAAAATTTCAGCTCTATCGGTTAAAGTTTTAAAAAATTATGTGGTTCAAAATAGAGTTGCAAGATTCCACCAGAACAAACATACATAGATTGCTAATAATAAATATATGAAACCTTATTTCCGCAGCTCATTTCAAGAAAATTTCGATTATTATATTAACGATGATCATCACAACCCCTTAATGGATCACTGCTGAGCCGTGTCTCCTCCTCAGGACGAGGAGGGGGTTAGGCCATAGTCCACCACGCTGGCCCTGTGCGGGTTGGTATACTTCACACGCTGAAAGAGAACTTTAGAGAACTCTCAGGAGTGCAGGTTTCCCCACGATGTTTTCCTTTACGGTTAAAGCAAGTGACATTTAATTGCTTAAAACACACATAACTCAGAAAAGTCAAAGGTGTGTGCCCGGGATCGAAAATGGACCTGCCGAGTAAAACACCGATGTTTTAACCACTAGGTTATCACTGCCATATTATTATATTACTTGAACAAAATTCATATTTTTTATTGGTTGATCTGTGTAAGTTTCTTTTGTGAGGTTTGAACCGACAATCTTTATTGCAGAAATCCTGTAAACAAATACTTTCAGTACTTACTGAAAAACATTAAGTATTTTCCCCCCCTCTTTTCCACCCTCGCTTCCCTGAGTGATTTGAGGTTGATCGCTGAAGCTGAGTGATGTACTGATATGGAAAGTCCAGTAAACGATATGTTTCGATATTTTTAATAAATTTTTCAACCGATTGGAATAATTAAAATTTTCATGGAAAAAAATCCGATCCTTATTACAATATTCAGTTAAACATGACGATTACTGATATTTGTATTTTTAATGAAATATAATCGACACTGATGCATCCTATGATAAAATCTATGTATCTACCTAAATGTAAATTAGGTATATAGTAAATCTATTATTTATTTATGCACAATTAGTAGGTACTACCTTATATAGAAGACGTAAACAAGAGTAGATAAAAAGAGGATAGCATTGTTAAATAGTTCTCTCAACGCTCTGGGAGATACTAAGCATCATGCACGATATTATGTATGTAGCATGTAGAGTTACAATCTAATAAGTGTATTTGTATTCAGTTCTCGTAGAAAACTCATTAATCGAGGCCGTTCTACATCGTTGGATGGAAGAAAAGGTGTTTTAAGTTAGGCAATATTATTTAATATGCTTATTTATATTTGATTCGAGGGACTTCGACCTCCTGGGTCCTGAGGAACGACTTAAGACGTAAGACTTAGCTCTGACCTATTTCACTTCAAGAAACATTTGCTAGAGGCTTTCCATCTCGTGACTCGTTTTAAAATAATCTGACGAACCACGCGAAGCGCTTCGTCGTTTTACCCCCATAATTTGGGTTTGGTTCATACCAGATCTACAAAATTCTCGGGATATGACGTCCGTCGTGGACTCATTAAACATATAATGTTTCAATTGTATATCTTTTATATTTTAGTTTTAATTGAAATCTTTTAAAAAAACCTTTTTAAAAAAATAAGCTTTAATTTGAATGCGGTAAAACGAAAATAATATTTTTTTTACTATCTATTTATAAAGTCATAACATAATTTATATGATATGTATTTATATAGATATATACTTATAAAGTCATTATATAATTTATAGGGTATTTCCTCACTTTGAAAATTTTAATAGTTAAAATGATTCACATCAAGTTATTTAATTTACTTGTTTGTCTAGACAAGTAAATATCGCGACAAGCTTTGCAGTTCTGTGCATTAAAAATAACTAGTCCTCCATCTTGGATTTAGTATGACGTCAATTATTTTTCGAATCATTCTTAGCAAGCCTTTTCATTCGATACCCATATTGTAGAAGTGCACTAAAAATAACTAGTCCGCCATCTTGCTAATGCCACTATGTTTGATAAAGAATGACGTCACCCACAAGTTAACCATACATTGTCATCCAAATTGAACTTGTATACCAAATTTCAGCTCAATTGGTTGAAGATATCTGCTTCAAAATTGAGTTGCAAGATTTCACACATACATACATAGCTACATACATATATACATTGCAAGTTAAATAAAAGCTTCTAAAATAGAAGTTTGTATAAGATTTCCGCAATTTATGTAACATATTTTAACTAAGGTGTAAAGTTTGTGAAGTAGGGCTTGGTAGAGTTAGAAGCTTGGCTCTATAGTCTAGTCAACGAGTGCTTTTTAGGTCGAAACTTTTTGTAATCCTCCAAAAATTATGATTTAGGTGTCATTCGATTCGGAATGGCATGTAGAAATTTTTGAGAAAATTGAAGGGCCGTTCGCAAAAATTTATAAACAATTAAGTGAAAAATAAAAAGGGGGTTTGGTTTTTTGCAAATATCTCGAAAACTATTTGATATTTATGAAATTTTAAAAAAAGATTCAAAGAAAGCAGGAAATTTCCCAAGGAAAAGTCTTGAGGTGTGGTGCGGGGGAGTAGGGAATACGCCCGAAAATGGGTACTGCGGCTTGCGCAAGCCGCGCTCACTTTGGATATTTAATGAATAAATATTTTATTTTGATTTATTAACTATGAAAATTAAGAAGCGAAAAAATTCAGGCTCCTACAGGATCGATCAATGAACAATAATCCGCGGGCCAAACATTTTTATCGCGATTTTTTAAGTAGTTATCCATTAGTTAATTTATAATTTTTTATAGCTCCAATATTAACATTGCAAGTTCGATAATAAACTATAAATCTGAGATTTTTTTCTTTCGTGGAGCTTGTCAAAGACTTTAGAATAGATTCCGTTGGAAAAATTAAATAAATTGTTAAATTTCGCTTTGTTAATAACAATTTACTTAGGTTAAGGTAAGGTGAAGTTACTTAGGTTAAAAGTTTAATAAAAAATATAAATAAATTAAAAAAATACATGATAGTTTTTGTTTTTTTAAGAAGAAAAAAAATAGAGACATTTCATTTGTTTATAACAAATTGTTTATTAAATAAACAATTTTCAATGTTAAATAGCGCTTTATAATTTTAACCTAAGTAAATTGATTGAAAGAACATAAAACACAATAAAAGCCGTTTTATAAAGTATTTTCGTAACGAAGTCAAGAAGTTACCAATATAACAGTAAATTATTATTCCATAGTTCAGTAGAAACGTTTATGCTGTGTTTTCATGCTTAATTTGCGTGCATGTGACACATTACAATAGTTATTGCTTCAGAGTTAATTTGTTTAACCGTTTCTTTTGTTTTGTAATAACAAAGTTAGACGACTGCAATGGAATCTTCGTGTTTGAAAACCACGTGAGAAATAGTCCAGCTTTGGCTCTTAAAAACATATTAGACCTGAATAGTGTAAACACGACGTTTATTTTATTCCTAGCCGACATTCGCGACTTCGTTCGCGTGTTGCTCCACTCCTATGGGTCGTAGCGAGATGTTTAATAGCCTAAGTTACTTTTTGTTACATCAGCTATCTGCCAATGAAAGACCCGTCAAAATCGGTCCAGCCATTTCAGAGATTAGCTGGAATAAACAGACAGACGGACAAAAATTGTAAAAAAGAATAAAATGATACATCCATATGCACTTAGTAAAATGCGGTTATTTTTATATTACAAACAGACACTCCAATTTTATTTATTTGTATGGATTTGATTTTAAACTAAATAAATGTAATGTTAAATTTTTTTATGGCAGCTAAGGGGCTAATGAGCAGAAGGCTCAACTTATCGGCAATACTAGAGAGTGACTCTTGTTTTGCCGATGTGTTACTATCTCGAAGATAGAGTGAGTGAGGGAATGAAGAGAAGAATGCTACTGTTACAGTGGACCCTGAACGAAAAACCAGAATTCACTAGAATTGCAGCATTGACGGAATGGAAGAAGGAGGGATAAGTCTGGCCCACATGCGGCTCGACCGGTACGCATCAATGTACCTTGGTAGTTAGATGCCCCTGCTGGTGGCCGCAACTTGCAAGCCAGTCGAGAAACAGATCCGCTACCACAAAGGAAATTTTTCCTGCTGCATGCACAAATTATTAAATTTGAGATAGATCCAGTAAATTAAAGTACATTTCTCAAAAAGGTTGTTATAAATCTGATATATGAGTATTTAGACGCCATCTAAAATTTATAATGAAAACAAAAAATTAAAGCTATCATTGCTTAGTTCGTGAGAGATTTGATAGATGTCATGGTAAACGGAAATTTTTTATGATAATAAATTAATCTTTCTTTTATTAATTTCTTAATAATTTACCCAATTACAAAAACATTATAAGCATAAAAAAGCAAAAATTTATTATTTTTTATATTATAGTCGTACGCTAACTACACCAACAACAAGTTTAGATAAAATTAAAATCAAAAAAAGTCATAAGAGCCTAATTCATTAATACTTTGTGTGTCTTGTAGATGGCGTTACAGTCCAAACAAAGGATTACCCTCGCATAATATCCCATACAAATTTAGGTTAGTGTACAATAGGGTTGGCATATTCGCAAGAATAAAAGCCTTAAAAATGTAAAAAAAAAACTGACAGAAAGACCTCTATTTTTCAAACTGCGGTCGAAACACTATATTATATAAGTACATAAATCAAAGTCGGGTTAGTTACACCATTTATAACCTAACAACAACTGGACAGATATATCATGAAATTTAGTACAGAGATACACAAAAGCTTGGGAAATCATGTCAAAATTAAAACTAAACACAGTGGGTAAATAGCACCCGGGGAAACCAGGACAATTCAAAGTAAATAAATAAAAATTAAATAAAAAGACTTCATTGTTGAACTTAGTTTGAATTACAAGAAGTTTTAATTTATGTGCCTAGAACTTATTTTACTTTTTATTACTACTAATATACAAACTATAACATGTTATACTATTTAATTAAATTTATGTTATAAACTTAGGATTCATGCTTATACGTAAAACTTTAATTGTACTTATCTATAACTATACTAAAAGAACTGGCTACAATCACCTGCAAACACAATGATAGCAAAATCCTTCGAAAATGAATTGCTATCTTTAAGTAAGACTACAATACCCATTAGGGACCCATAATTATTACGTGACCCATTTTTATAAATTTTTTTATGCTTATACCCGTGCTCTAGTTTTCACGAAGTAATTTATAAATATGGTTATAAACCATTTTTAACTGACAGAAAGTTAAATATAAATCATTTGGCTCATGTACATTCTACAGCCGATCGTACAACGACATTATAATATCGGAAAAACACGCGTGGAGAAGGAGGACAGGGGGTATACTCATAAACTCTACAAGTTGGTCATATTTAATAGACTATTGGCTAAACACAACTTAGATACTGCTGCTGAACCGATAAATAATCAAACATTGTGATCTGTTACATTTACGACAGGAACCTAAGCAGTGCCTTGGTCTTATGATCAAGGTGTAGGCTTAAGGAATTCCTTTAAGTAATTACAACATTGTCCACTACCCAGGCTAGGCCAGTGCAAACCTAAGGTTAGGTTAAACCAAGTGTAACTTACGCGCCGACATAATATATTAGGGACTGTTAGCAACACTTTTTATAAAGTAGTGTTAGCGGGTAGAATATTTTATGTTATGACAAGTATACCGACAGGTTGACAATATATAAACATTAGTGCGATAGATTAGAGTCAGTCTCTTTGGTGTTTTCGCGCAGTGTACATGGAACTTAGTGTTATAGTGTAGTTCTGTTTAGAGGTGTGGCGTTATGCCTCCGATTATCGAGGAACACGTGAGTAATGTACTTTATTATTTTAATATTTGGTAGCGAGGTCGAGCGGTGAAGGTGAGAGTTAACGGTTATAAAAGACGTCTTTAAATCTGCTCCTGGGTCTCAAGCCCCAGGCACTGCTCGGCTTCAGTCTAGCTAATATAAACTTATGTTAATGTTGTCGTTGAGTGTTACTGCGCAGTATAGCTCCCATATACTTAGCAGGACTCCTTTATTTTTTTTTTTAACTTTCGTTTCAGACAAACAGACTATGGTCTGTTTGTCTGAAACGAAAGCTTCGTATATCATTTAAATGCATACTAAGTTAATATAAGGTATACGTTAATATAAGGTGTAAGTTTTAAGGGTTATAAAAAAAGATGGCTTTTCTAAAATTAAATCCCGTTGGACCATTTTGTAACTTGTTCACGTTTAAAACTTATCCATTTGCCCAGTGTCTACTTTAAACACTTCAAGTCGCAAGTAGAAGGCGTAACTGTCACTAGATGGGCTAAAATTTGTTACGTATATTGTATTTATCTCATTTACTTAATTCAGCTTCGCAATAAAGATAATCGCATACATTTTTTAGTTTTGCATTATAATTAGCGATATTTCGTAATAATATAAGTTATTATAAATTTTAAAGTAGGTATCTATTGCTGCCTTATCTTTTTGTTTAATCGATGTTAATTATGTGTGCAAACTGCAAGCAGGTCAGGGTTTTTATAAATCCTCTTTCTCATCAATTTTTGTTCATTATTTTATTTTTATTTAAGAACTAGAAACGTAACAATATGGAACCAATAAAGGATGAAGTCGTATAGTATACCTACAGCAAAAAGTTTGATTAAATATTGGTAATGATAGAAGTTGCAATTGGTTTTTTTGATGTAATAGTCGAAAAATACAAAAAAAATGATAAATTATAGAGCGTAATTGTTATCACTGTTGATTGTTATTGTCTGTGTTGGTGACCAATTCCTTCCCAGGGTCCTATTTTTAGGACACCATGTTTGAAATTATCTTTAAATGATCACGTGATTGGATAATCAAATATATATTTATTTCTAGTTATATAGTTATAGGGCAGGCTGATTCAGTAAGAAGGGATGAACTGTATATATATATGTGTATATTTTTAAACATATTTTTTAAAATACAAACATTAAATAAAAAAATCCAAATTGCTTTGGAAGTAATGGGTTAAAAGCCAAAATCACGGCACTTAAAACTATACTTTTATTTGTCAGACGGTAACACTACTCTCTCCCTTACCGATATACAAAAAAATTATGAAATATAGAAGATTATCAGTATTGTATCCATGTATAGGCTAACAAAACCTTTAAGAAATTATTTAAAAAATTGAAAAATTTATTCGTTTTTTTCTGGTTGTCCAAAGGACTTGTGTCCAGTACTTTCTTAACTTACTAACTTGTCCCCATGATATATAATTATAGACGAATTTACTAAACTCAATTTTTCCTAGAAAAGAAGTGATATAAAAAGAAATAAGTGTTCTAACTGAAGACTATCTCTTTATAATACAAAGCATATAATCAATTAGTTTTTCTTTGTCAACTTTATATCATTTCACTTCAGAAGTGTGTGTGAGTGAAACCAAACAATGTGTAGAAATAAAATATAGATGGTGCGCTAGTACGGTGTCAATAAGGTAATCTTTTTTTAAAATTTTTATTGAAAGTTAAATTTATAAAAAATATTTTATGTACGTTGTCCAGGCGACAAATCAAATAGTCCAGTCGAATTTTTCCGTTATAATTCACATATTTTTTTTGACCCACGTATTTATTTTCTGTAAAAGGTAAATAATATATTATTTTTATACACCCATTCTTTATTGGATAATTTACTTAATTTTATTAATATTTTTTTGTAAAAACAAAAATACCTCTTCATCTCCTCAGCAATTCAGATGTCTAAAAATATGATTATTTATGATTTTATACTCTATCCACTAGATAATTTATAATTGTCGGTAGTATTATAATGAACACATTAATTACATACGAGCGCTAATTGCGAGCAAAAAATTTAAATTTGTCATTGAAAGATTTATGCGTAAGTAACATAAAAAAAATTGTTTTGACACAAGAATACAGGAAATATTGTTTAAAATTTAACCTATGCATGTTTAAGTTATTCGAAAACCAAAACTAATTTGAGAAATACTTATTTTATTTTACGTGTGTGTCTACCTGCTATGTTAATGCTAGAATTTTTTTTATTAGTATGAAAATTAATACTTGTTATTGATATATGTACAAAAAAGATGTTGGAAAAGTAGGTTTCCTTGAATTGGAATTGTAAAATTATAATGAAGTTTTATTAAAAGTTTCTTTAAGTTTAAAATCCTATTAAATATATGGCCAGACTGTAATAAAAATAGTGCCTGGGCATGCAACTGGAGTGCAGGTTTCTTTCAGATTACAATTCAATGGAATCACTTACTTAAACATTGAATATTAATTTATTTAGCGTTGAATTAATATCGATATTAATATTTCTTTCGATTTTCGCAACTTTCATTTATTAATTTTGATCTGAGCAACAACTGAAAATCTATGTAGTCTAAAATCTCTATCTGAAAAGTATCTTTCAAATTTTTCTTCAGTTATTTATTATATATCTGTGCAAAATGATTCAGATGAATGACTCAGATAATATTCTTTGATTCGATTTTTTAAAATTGGGAGAGACTTAGATTGTTTGATCACTATGGGGAGTGAATTCCACAGACATACAGCTTTTACAGAAAAAGATTTTGAAAACGACGAACTGCAATGTGCAGGAGTTTTCAAAAGTAGATTTTGATTTGAACGAAGTGGAAGATTATGTGTGTTGCATAAAAACTCAAAACGCTCTTTTATATATGACGGAGTATTAGGATTGAACAGTATACAGTAAAGAAGACTGAGGATATGAGTATTTCTGCGAAAACGGATCGGGAGTCACCTGAGCTTATTACGAAATTCAGAAATGTGGTTATATTTACGTAAACCAAATATAAACCTAATGCATAAATTTTGAAGACGCTCAAGTTTGTTTAATTGCTCCTCGCTTAAGTCAAGATAACAAATATCAGCGTAGTCAAGAGTTGGCAATAGGAGTGATTGTGCGAGCGCAATTTTGGTGGGAATGGGAAGAAAATTATGAAAACGACGTAATGCTGCAACAGCACCAAACATCTTCCTGCTCACCTCACTTAACTGTGGTTTCCAGGATAAGGTTTGATCGAAAACAACACCTAAGTTTTTTACTTTTTCACAGTAAGGAATGATAACTCCATCAAATAATATGTTAGGTAGTTGAGATAGCGAGATCCTATTAACAAGTTGTGGACTACCTATAATGATACTTTGAGTTTTACTAGGGTTCACAAGTAGACCGAAAGTTTTACTCCAGACAGATATTTTTATTAAGTCTTCATTAATAGAGTCGATAGTTTTTGATAAATCGGTCAGAGTACAGTGCCGATAAATTTGGAGATCGTCTGCATATAAGTGGTAGGGAGAATTGATGTGAGTGCATAGAGAATTAATAAATATTGAAAATAAGAGAGGAGACAACACGCCACCTTGAGGAACGCCGGCTATTACTGGAGACCATTCAGATGTGGATTCAAATCAAATCAAATCAAAATTATTTATTTCAATTAGACTTTTTTGAAAAGTACTTTTGAAACGTCAAAAATTTGTCGGTCAGTTAGTTTGTCTGAAGCTACCACCAGCTCGGAAAGCAGTTTTCTGTTGAGAAGAGCCGGCCAGAAACTCAACAGTCGCTCTTTTCAAAAAGCCATGTTTACATAGTCTGTTATACAAATCATTTAACTTGAGAGTCAACGTCACTTAGATTCCAAGCATTCTCATCATTTAAGTAATCCTGTACATTATAGTATGCTTTATATATTAATGACTTCTTGATACGAGTTTTAAATTGTTGAAGTGGCAAGTCTATTATACAGATTGTGTATTATTGTAGTCTTTTGAGTGTAATTGTACAGTTGTGCAACCGTGCAGCTTTTATATACTAATAACTTTATATTAACTCCACTTGTAACAAATTAACTATTAATATAATCATGGAAGCCGCCAGAAAAAGTTTCAGATTTGCTTCTACTCAATGATTTAAATAAAATGTGTGTCGAAAAATAGTAAACGATTATCGAATCAATGAATCGTCATTGCCATCTAAGGCGCTAGTGCAAAATAATGACCACTTTTGTCGTTTTGACAATCTCGACTCTTTATATTCCCTCGATAGCCGGTCTGCAGTCTTAGTGTTACTCGAGGTCTCTTAAGGAGTGGGTATTATCTGAGCAGTGATAGTGAAAGTGTTAAGTGCAGTGTTGTGTTAGTGCTGGGAGTGCTGTTGGATTAAGGTCATGTGAGTACCTTACAATGGTTAGCCTATAGTTACAGTGATTAGTTTAGTTTACTTCGACATGTATCATTGATATATTATATCATGATAATTTAGATAGTATTCATGATGCATTAACTTATTATATCCGTGGTGCAACCAAATTCTACTTGACGTATCGTAATGAAACTGTGTATTTATCTTAAGCAATTTAGAAGATAATACGATAGTTTGGTTTCTGGAGCTGATCAGGAAGTGGATAGTGCAATTCTTAGGGGGCTTTTAGAGTGAAGTAAAAGAGATGAGTAGGTTTGCTTGACTGGTTTTAGTTAGTTTTCTTTTTAGTTATTTTTAACTACTTATTATAGTTATATCGTGTTATACATTCTGTTAATTAATAAAAAAGACTAACATTATAACGGCTTGACTATAATATCCTCCTGGGTGTTACTTTACTTTAGACTCAGAGCTTCAGCGTTACTCCTAGAATACTCGCGATGTAATCATGATTATTCTAGCGTGATGGCGTATTTATTTTGCAATCCCTCACTTCCTAGATATGTGTTTATCAGTTGGCCAACATTCAAGTAACCGGATGCTACTCATATCAGTCGTACCAACATCAAGATCAAGTAACAGGATGGTACTCAAATTATAAGTGTTGCCAATTCGTATTCACTAACAAACATAAAACTGCCAGTTTTTCCAGTGCCGTATAAAATCTAAATATCTAACTACACGTATCCACCTAGCAATAGTATTATTCTATCTCACTACACGTCTGTTCACCTGGCGTGGCCCACTCCTGACACAAGCTATTTATTAGCTTACTAGGAGGGGTAAAGGGAATACTAGTAGTATGTGATCCATACTGCTAGGTACTAGTTTGGTACTGGTTTGGTACTCGTTTGGTACTCCTTTATTACTAGTTTCGTAAGTTGTGTTTTAGCAATAAAGTTCTTCTTTCTTTCTTCTTCAATAAACTAGGTTACTAAAGAGCTATACTTGTAGGTACTTAGACATGACAACTTTTTGTAATCATCGCACATATATGATAATGAAAATTTACTTTACTGTAGTTGCCTGAACATGTTTAATTATAATATCGAAGCAAATTATAGTAATGGAGACATCGTTTAATAGTCGATTTTCTTATAATAAATGAATGAGGTGTATAAATAAATACGGAGCTTCTATATAAATAAAACATGACTTTTACCAGTCGTTGCACAAACTTTTTTCGTTTCTGATATAATAAATTTTAAAACTACAAATGATTAAAAAATACAGAATGCTGTGGCGACATCAACACATGGAAGACATGGCGTCATTTTAAAATACACGGAAGCTATCATGCATCGAAATGAAACAGCTTTCATGATTGTGGAGATACTTTCTTGGGAAGAACGTCCTATCATTTTCTTTCCATAAAAGTTAGCATAATTCTTGAGCTAGAAGTTTAATCGAAGGCCTAATCTTTGATAGATGAGACAAAAAAAATTATATACTACCCCCTTTTTATCTCCTATAGGTAACAGTGGGCATTGTGCTGTTAAGGTTCTGAAACACACGCAATTATTATTTTAGTTTAATGATTTTGGCAAAAAACGTTTAGTTAGTGTTTTCAGAAAAAAAGTGAATATAGCAAAAGTGTGTATAGCAATAGTAGTTGAGTGAAACAATAATGTTTTTTTCTTTTTTTTTTATAATAGATAAGGTGCAAATGAGCAGATGGTCCACCTGATGGTAAGTGGCAACCATCGCTCATGGACATCGGAAAAACAAGAAACACTCTCTCGTTTTGTCGATGCGTTGCATCCCCGAAGATAGAGTGGGAAGGGGGAATGAAGAAGAAAAATGTTGCGGATTAAGCAGACCCTAGGCAAGAGCCCAGAGTCCACTAGACCCACAGCGTTAATGGGATGGGAGAGGGAGAGGATAAGTCTGGCCCACATGCAGCTCAACCGGAACGCGTCTATGACACTTGGCGATCGGATTCGCATGCTGGTGGTCGCAAGCCAGTCGGGGGAAAGATCCCCTACCACCAAGGGGGTGCTGGGTTACTCGGCTCTTACGAGATGCTCTCCCAGCGGCAGAGGGGAATAGTATTCTAACCCGTCCCCTCACGGGTAATGTTGCCATGTGGTAGAAAAAAATATTAAAATTCTGTCACCCACAGTGACCCTGGAAATTAATGAGTAAAAAACCCTTGCACTTACAAGTAGCTTCACTATTCCTGACTGATAAAGGTTGTGTAGGGTAACAACAAATCCTATAATTATTAAAATAATGAGGTCACTTTGTTTTATCAGATGTTTCTGTTTGTTATATGTGAATACTTTAAATATCCTGCTGTCGTTCTTGTCCTGTTAAAAATTTTATCTCATCGAAGCGATGGCGCTTTGCTCACATTTCATATAATTATTAAACTATATCTACTTAACCATTTAAACAGCAGTAGTTATGTGTTATTAGCTACTTCACAATGCTTTCAAAAAACAGACATTGTTAGTTCCATTATAATTCTCGTTGAAAATGACAAGATACGCCATTGTTTCACTTATCACAGGTTGTTTTTAGGTAGGGTTTTCATCCTTCTGGGTTTCCCAAAAATTTATCTTAATTTAGTCATATATTATCTTTTTTTTATGATTGTAGTTAGTAGTATTTTTTGTTCTATTTAAATTAATTAAAATACAAATACGCCAGCTGATAGTTTCTTAAAAACGGAAACCAATTTAATATAATGTAAAAAAATATTTTAGAAATCTAATATAAAACTTTGGCGTCGCGGTGTTTGTTACTAAACTCCTCCTTTCAGATCGGCTCGACCGATTTTTACGACATTTTGTGTGCATATCCGGAAGGTCTGAGTATCGGTCAACATCTATTTTATACGCCAAAGTGATAAAGGCCCATCCCAAATTTTTAAAACTTATTTGACAAAACAACGTTTGCCGAGTCAGTTAATTACTTATAAAAATACTTATTAATCTGGATGTAAGTTATAAAGCTGGCAACCCTATTTGTTGGTATTATCAATAGGTAGTGTGAAGGTCGTGCGCTGAGACGAGGGTGCTGTGTAGGTTCGAGGGAGACTGCGCGCGCCGGCTGCGGGCTCACGCTGACGGCTCTACTACTCCATAGTCATGCTCCGTAGTCTGTAACTCAATCAGTCTGCGCTCAGTCGATCGAAAGTCGCGCGTCTCGACCGACCGACCGAAATTAAATTTTTTGACATACGCGCACTCGCGTTCAAAATTATACAACAACCAAACCAAACAATCTTCCACGTTCGTTCTATCAGAACGAATTATAGAAGATTAGTGCTCAGTGTTCATAAGCTAAACTAATTTTGGTGATAATTTAGTGCAAATATAAGGTAAGTTTTCCAATATTTTAGTGTTGATTAATAATGTTGATTTGTGTTAGGTAAACGTTTTCGCATAGTTCACAAGAGTTTTGAAAGTATTTCAAGGCGATCGTGGTTCTCGATGCTGACTTTGAATCGTGTTAATTAATTGATTACTAACCATTTATAAAACACCGTGATTTTATATTAATTATTAATTTAAAATATTAAAATTATATTTTCCTTTTACTATTAAACAATAAATGTTCTCTAATTCATAAATAAGTATTGTATTTTAAGATAACAAACGTATCAATTAATAATTATATGGTATTATAAAAAATATTATAAACGTATGATTGGTTTACGAATTAACGTTACACGCTCTATTTTTTATACCAATTCACGCATATTAGACTTAAGAATATACTCTATTCTGACTAAGACGGAAATAAGCAGTTTGCAGTCAGCAAACACGACAAATAACACTAAAACAGATCTTTCCTGTAAACACCATTTATTAATTATTATCTCAATAGAAATAAAAAATATTATATAGATCATATAAACATAGTAAAATTAATTTCTAAAAATGAATTACCGCTTACTTGTTCCAGTACCAGTCTTTTACTCTTGAATCTGAGGTCTTACAATAAAGTATTATAATTTATGTATAAAATTTAATTGAATTAAGTCTTAAATAAAATTAAAATTAAGGCTGAGCCTTAAGTTCTCTAATTACACTGCAAGTAAATCACTAGTGAAATCTCTACATACTCGTAAATAATAATGTAATTACCACTTGTATGGTTTCGTTAGAACGTTACCAAATTTAATCTACAATACAATCAGAATCTGAAAATTGAAGGACGTTTTAAAAATAAGTCTCAACTAATTAAATGCGAAAATAACTCTATCTAACCCGTCAGTCACATTTGCCCGCTTAATCTACTGAAATGATTATGATCAAATTTGGTACGGAGGTAGCGTAGAGATTGGCAAAGGACATAGGCTACTTTTAATCGCGAAAAACAGGCTTGATCGCATCCCCTTTGGATGGACTGCATGTCGAGTTGTGTGGCAATTTGTCTTTGGGCAAGTCATATATAAATTATATTAATGTTGAAAACTAAATTCTTATCAAGTAAATGATATTAAAGTAAATTAAACAGCTCTAAAAGGCAAGCGATAGATATCAATGAATTACAAAATATCTGCTCGTATAACTATTTGCAATAGCAACCATGTTTTGCAAAATTGTGAAACGAGTTACTACAATATGAACAGAATCTTCTGTAGGCCATTGCCAAACAAATATTATTTAAACTGGTTTTAGAATTTGTATTGTAAATAAAGGTTTATATTCATAATCAGTATAAAATACTATATAATTTGGATTTCTTTGATGGAGGTGAATATTAAAGATTTTTGGAAATTTATATTCAAGTTGTTGCATGACAGTATAAAAATTTGGGGAAAATCTGTCATTTTTAAATCCGTTATGAGTTAACTGTTATTGTCGTCATGGTAACCGTTGTCATTGTAACCATAGGGCGACCATGACATATAATGAAAAACATGTACTTTTAATATAAAAAAATCTCGTGCCGCAGTGTTTGTTACCAAATTCCTCCGAAAGGGCTCGACCGATTTTTATGAAAGTTAGCATATTTGGATGTTTAGATGTTTGTTACACAAAAACGGCGGATCGGATTTTAATGGAATTTAGCTACTTTAAAACTTGGATTAATTCATAGGCTACTTAAATTAATTGCATAAGGTTACTTTATCAGAAGGAAATAATATACTTCTCAACCCTTCAATTCACTTTAGACACAATTCAGAAATTTTTGCGTGCGAGACAATCTCTCTCTAGACTAATATTATAATTAATGTAATAATGGAAAGTTAATAGTTATGATTATGTTGTATGTTTTCTCTATCACGCCTCGGTCTTCTGAGTTAGCAATCGAGTTGTTGGTCGAGCAGCCGGCGGCGACGGAGGCATGTGCGCGCGGTTGGGAAACATTCGAGAAGGCCGTCTGGTTGCCGTTGATTTGCGTGTCTGTTCGAAATCATCTTAACTTATAATTAGAGAAATATCTTACATAAATATGGGTTATACTATATATATACTATATATATATAGCAGATCTACAGTATCACTGCTTGATTACCGCTTAATCACTAGTGATGTTATGATAATGATTTCTGTCATGGCAGCGTGTTTATTTGGTTAGCTCTTTCCTTTTCGTTGACACAACTGAATCATTCAGTTGCAGTTGCAATGCTACTCAAATCAGTGTTGCCAACGTCATAACATGTGTTTAAAATGTAGGTCAATTTACGTTACAGTATAACCTGATTTTTTATATTATCTTAGGGATACCATAATAATTTACGACCTTTATTGCCAGATACTTTATATCAGTAATCACAATATACCTACCAAGTAACTATCATTACAAAAATAGTTATCTTTTGCACGTATATATTTAACATATTTTTTAAAGAAGGCTTGAGCAGAGTGGGAATTGAAGGCGAGTGTTGTAATTACTTAAAGGAATTCCTTAATCCTACACCTTGGTCACAAGTCCAAGGCATTGCTTAGGCTCGTGTCGTAATTGATCGTAAGGTTTAGTTATTTATCGGTTCAGTATGCATATTGCGTTTACCCAAGTACTACTCTCCGAGTAGTATATTAGTTACCACTAAACTTGCAAAACAGCATAACAACAGAAACTATGTTTATAAAAGCCATAAAACATAAATAATTTGAACAATCATAAATTTTAGCCGCAAGCATAAATGTTATAAAATATACATGGCATTTAAAAAATAGTGTGTCTATGAATAAATTTTACAGTAGTAAATATTAATAGTAGATTCTAACAGTTATTATGACATAAAATTTTATAATCGATTTATATTTTTTTTGTTATAAACTACTCATTGTGCTAAAATTTCATTTAACAAATTATGTACGGAAGAAAAACTCAAATTAGCACCTATTTTAATTAAACAAAGTGTTTTATGTTTTATTTAAAACTAGCTGCGCCCCGCGGTGTCACACTCTATATTTTGAATAAGTCACACTATATCATTATAAATTATAGCCTATGTGATCTTCTGATGTGTAAGCTATATTATTGTAAAGTTTCATCAAAATCCATTCAGTAGTTTTTGCGTGAAAGAGTAACAAACATACGTCCATACACTCTTTCGCGTTTATTATATTAGTAGGACTAGCTACGCCCCACGGTTTCACCCGCTTTATTTTGGTTAATTCACACTATATCATTATAAATTATAGCCTATGTGTTATCCTGAGGTGTAAGCTATATTATTGTACAGTTTTATCAAAATCCATTGAGTACATTTTTCGTGAAAGAGAAACAAACGTACATCCATATATTTGCGTTTATAATATTAGTAAGATTACATCCCGACTGTTCTATTGTGTATAGTGCTGTTGGTCTGAATCTAAAGTATAACCCCCAGGAGGATATTCTAGTCAAGTCTTCATACTGTTAGTCGTATAGATTATTACTCCTTTTAAATAACACTAAATATATCACACATTCTGCCTAATTCAATAGACATTATTTCCATAAAAACTAAATTTCATAAGCTTGATGTACCTGGTTCTGATGATAAAATATTTTTATCTTCTCGTTTTTTTTAGGTATTCTAATGTCTTTAAAACAACAGTACTTTAATTGCTCCACAAGTCCACATAATAATACAAATTATATTTAATAACGGTTAACATACAACTGTATTTAATGAAACTAGCATCACACGACATTCAGATAATTACTGTATTTTACTTTACATTTCCGCGAATAATATCAGTATTTCCAAAGAAAAAAACAAGCTTGGAATTTTTAATGCGATGATATTTGCGAGATGATTCGTTATTCTTTAATTTAATTTTAAGAATCATGTCGAGACTTGAATTACAAATATCTTTTAAGTTATTTAATTTATCATCAGAAAAATACTATTTAAATAAATAATACCGTACTTAGTCAGTCATATTATATTTAACTAGGGGCCCGTCCCGGCTTCGCACGGGTAATTTTTTTTTAACATTTTGGCTCCCGCATTCTGTCGCTCCCTCTATCGCCGCGTTACTCGCTGCGCTGCGAGGCACCCCACGCCGCGCCAGCGGCCCGTCTGGGATTATTTTTTATTTATCTTGATATTTTTATTTCGTAATATCTTTTGACTGGAATGTCCGATTTCAATAATTCAAAAAGTAATTAACAGGTATTGAAACAGTCTTGAATATGAAATAATTTATTTGGATAAGGATTAATACAAAGGTATGGAAAACATGGTCTGATTTTAATAGGCATTTTTATCAACTTTTAAAATATAAAAAAGTAGTTATAGTGACATAACTATAATAGTTGGACATATGGTCTCGCGGAGTTTTTTGTAGATATTGATACGTTCTATAATATTTTAGAACATTTTTTTGTTCTATCATCAATACTTTTCGCAGCGCATGCGATGAAAGATATTTTATGGCTATTTTTTTTGCACCTTGGGTTGGTTTTAGTGAGATTTTCTGGGGATCTTTAATTTTTTCTTGTAATAAATATAGCCTATGTTACTCAGGGATAATGTAGCTTTCTAATGGTGAAAGAATTTTTGAAATTGGTCCAGTAGTTTTTGTGTTTATTCGTTACATACAAAAATACAAAAATACAAATCTTACTTCTTTATAATATTAGTATAGATATAGATTATAAGTTACTTATTTACAAATAATGGGTATATTTGTTATATGAAAATAAATATACATAAATCGGTAGGTAGTCAAAATTTACATATTGAAAATATATTTCTCGTGTTTTATAATTAAACATAAATTACAGTTGTGTAAGAAATATCGAATCTGGTTATTCTTTGCGCCGTTTAACGTATTATTTTCTGGGTCAGTGTCAACCTCCACAGCAAGTTTTATACATATATTACGTGAATATGTGCTTTAAAATTGAATTTATATTTGGCCTAATTTATGGTGAACCAACAATTATTACAATAAATAAAAGTAGAAAAATCCAACGATCGATATTAAAATGAAAACTAAAAATCAAGTAATTCCTTATCGTTACATATATATAATCTATTATTACTAAATATAAGTACTAACGATAATGAAATAAAGGAGTGATTTAATTCGTATTTATGTTTTAAATAAACAAAATGTGTAGTTACAGTGCGAGTATAAAGGCAAAGATCAAAAATTTTGGTCCAATGGAACAGAGAAAGCAGAGAAAGCATAAAAAGGACGGCGAAACACCCAAATTACCGTTGACCGATGCAAGCAACTAGACGAATGTCGAACTGGTTTTTTTATTATAATAATTCTCTTTACTCTCAAGATTGTTTCAAGTCAAGGCTTCCAGCTTTTTTCTTAAAAATTAATTTTGAAACTTTTGGCAATCCAATTATTTCTTAATAATATTTAAACCATGAAGTAGCCAAATAAAGACAAAATTCATTATTAAATTATTATAAGACGAGTTGTATCTTACTTTTTGTCAGCGATTAGTTGATCAAAGGTTAGAAATAAATAAATTAAAGTGTGTGTAAGATTTGGAAGCCATAATCGAATATCCTAATCAGTTTGCAGTGACTTACAACGCGATCCTTATAATTTAAATGAGCTATCACAGAAATACAAGGGAGTAAAATCGTTTTTGGCTTTTAAAAAAGTATTGTCCAAAAATATGAATATAATTCAAGTATTTAATTTAAAGACGAAAATTAAAAAAAGAAAAGAAAATCTATAAGCAACTTGGATTTTGGCTACTCGCATTCCATAGCGAGGTCCAAAATAAATCTATGCATCGAAAAAAATTATATTTATTTATTGGTACACGTTTTATATACACGTAAAATAATTACCGGAATTTAATTATTTTAACAATGAAGAAACTGTTTATAATTATTAAAATTCTGACACGAAATATATAACTTGTTGATGCCCTCGTCGATATGAACTTGTTCTAAATTAAAAGTACCACATCTATGAACAACTTGGAGGCACCTCGATTCTTGGAGAACATTCTCTATAAAGCATAAATATTAATTTAGATTTAATTGAAAACCTACTTAACAAGTAATATGTAGTAAGATAATAATATATAGGCTCAATTATGATGTTTTAAAATCCAGTTATGTTAATTGTTACAACCTTCAAATTTACGCTTGTTATCTTATAAACATTTCTCTCACGTGTCAATGAACTGAAATCATGAAGTTCGTGTCAGATAAAACGAGAAATTCAATCTTAAATTCGACCTAAAACATAGTTATTCTGCGAAACACCGAGAGGAAACAATTTCTCGAAGGCAAATTACTTTGGAGAAACATTAAATACAAAGGTCAAAATCATCTTTTGATTTTTTTGTCTTTTATATTATAAACGTCATCTTTTTCTCTGCATAAATCTTTTCAATATAGAAATAGTATATAGCGAAAAACTTTCCAGGAGTTTAATGGAGACGCTTGTTTTTTTTTCACACTTTCTAAACTTAATCTTGAAGTAAGTGAAACCATCCTATGGTAATAACTGTAATTAGTTAATCATTAAACGATTTATTTATTTATACAACAAATCTCTTATATGAAATCATTTTATTATAAAACTATGGACGATTAAGCGTGCAAACTAAAGGACAGCAAAATATGGTGTTAATTTGATTTGCAAACCTTTTTCCAAATTGAATTATTGAGTTATTGCGACTGAATTAAAGACTTCTAAAACACTGCAAGGTTTATCTTCGTAAATTATCACAGAGAGTAAATATTAGTAATCAAAAGCTTATTTAATAAATGTTTATAAAATGTAGAGTCAAATTAATCTATTGCTAAGTTGTGCGTTTGCTAGCAATGCTGTTAATACATTTTTTTGGATAGACCATTGGGGTTCCCTTGTCATATGAAAATTTTGTGTAGATAAAAATTTTGACCGCCTTTGCTTGATGGTAGTTCTTATTTTAAGTATATCCGAAGTCATACATTACTTGACTTAAAATAAGGTAGTTCTTATTTTAATTTAAAATAAGGTATCGAACTACCTTATTTTAAGTCGAATAGGTTTCGACTTAAAATAAGGTAAAATAAGTTAGACTTATTTTAAGTCAAGTAACAAAATATAACCTCTGTCTCGATAGATTTGAGACAGTTGTTCAATGGCACCTGAATCATAAGCTCCAAGCAAGACTCTGCTTCCTGCCAACAATGCATGTTTAGGCAACATATTATATTAAAAAGCTTTTATGAATATATATATAACTTACAGTTAATTTGCTTTGATTTATTATTATACATGACTAAAATACTGATCAACAACGAAGATGTTTTGGCAAACAACTTAAAATTTTTGTCAAAACCGTTTTAGCATTTCTCACCTTTTAAAACTTCCTTGGACTTCTACAAATATTTCAAAACTAAAAACTATTCTCGAGTTTTAACGAGACTAACAAACCTCAATTCATTTTTATATAGAGGATATCCACATATTATATTCTTTTCTATTTTTTTGTTTATTTTATTAAATTCTAACTGACTATACTGACCGACAAAGCAGTTCCGAAAGAATTTTGTAACATAGAATTCTAATCAAAGTTTCGATGCTATATTTAACATTTATATAAATTTTGTGTCATGTTTGCATTCGAAAGTGGGGCAAGGCCGAATTGTGCATTTTTGATAACACGAGAAATATCATTTTATTTGATAATTCCTAAAAGTGGGACACATTTTCAATTGCATTAAGTTTACACCGATTAAAATTATTTTTTGTTAGAAACCACTATGAAGACACAAATTCTGAATAAATAGATATCAAACGTATTGACAGTGTTTGAAAGAGTTTTTAAAAATCTAAGTAATTTTTAGTTAAAAAAATTGCCTAGTTATCCAATTCTATTGACATCTGTAAGTTATGATTTTAAAAAACTTACATAATAATATAAGTTGTAGCATAAGTAAAACAAATATACTCGAGATAAAATTTTGTAGTATGTAACATGGCAGTAATAAATAAATGCAGTAAAGTTTACGTAGCGTATTAGCTAAGTTCAAGTTACATCATCTGATGGTACATATTCGATAATAACTTCAAAATTGTGGTACCTCATAGTTTATGTACATTCATGTCGTACTGAATGTTATGTAGAATGTGGTCGTTGCAGCACTGCGGTGGCGCAACACCTGAGTGAGATATTGAAAGGCTAGCTATAACCTGTGATGTGTATAGTGAATGAAACATTTAGCTCTTGATAGGCTAGGCTTGATATTAGCATACGCTTGTCATATTATATAACGGATAGATTTAATTATTGTCAGGTGTCAATTGATCACTATCCTCAAAGCAATCTAATGTATTATATATGTCGAAAAATAGTAAACGTAAAGTAATCGAATCGTCATCGTCGTTTATGGCGCTGGAGTGAGTGAGAATGGGTGGTCACTTCCGTCATTTTGACACTCGATTCTTTATATACCGTTAACCGTCGGACTGCAGTCTTAGTCTTGTGTGGTCTCTCAAGGAGTGAAGTAGTCTCTAGATACTGTTAGTGAAAGTGTTAAGTGCTGTCCGATTAATGTCACGTGAGTACCTTACAATATAGTTGCCACGTCTTTTGTTAGGTTAGGTATACGAGAATTTAACGTTTGGTTTAAATAGAGAGCCTGTCCAATGAAGGCGAGTGTTGGAATTTTGGTAAAAGAGCTCTTTAAGCCTACACCTTGGTCACAAGTCCAAGGCAATGCTTGGGTTTCTCTCGTAATTGTAAGAAATATATTTGACAGATTATCGGTTCAGTAGCAGTACCTAGGTCGTGTCTACACAATAGTCCATTCAATATCACCCCCCTCGTAGTGTTCTTCAATATTTCCCTCTCCTCCTTATATATATAAACAAGGAAATAAAATTACAAGTTCATAAAATTTAGAAAATATATTCATGCTTAACGTATTTTTGTTGTGTTGGAAAACAACGAACCCCTCAACAAAATATAAGTCACGTTAGTTTTAAAACAAATAAAATGCAATATAAAATTTTCTAAATTTGGCAGATAGGTGAATCAAAAAAAACTTTTTTTTCTAATCATTCTCTATAAGATTCAAAGAATAATTGTAAGATTTTTTTAAAACTATAATTCCCGACCAAACTTTTTGGCACGTCGCTGGGGTTAAAACAATCAAATCAAGAATTTTATTAAGATAGAAGTTGTATTTTAAAATATTAAGGTAAAATCTTTAATATACGATGTAAAAAATGATGAGTTTAAGTTGTAAAGGTTGCTGCAATAAACCACTTGGAGGTCAAGTTACCAGTATATTTCAGAAATAACTACTTAGCATTTGAAAAAGACTTGTTTGTGAATGTTAAGATAATAACTATAGTAAATTTCAAATAAGGCCAAGTGTAACAAAATAAGTGGAAATATCTGTGGATGTGTAATAAGATCTATCGGTGTATTTTGGAAATATCGGGTTGATCTTGTTGTCTTTTAAGTATGCGCTAATAAAATCACTTGAAGTCAGATCGGAATCATTTTTCCAACATTATATGTGCATGCATGCATGCAAGCATGTGCCAATAGCAACCAGTGTGTCTCATTACTTTTGACTACGCGACCCCTTACGTCTTTAACACGTATAGAAGAACCACCGCGACTGCACCCTATTCTTATTTCTTCTACAAAGATGTACTGTAACTCGCTATTCTCACCAATATACATCGTTTTAGGGATCACAAACACTTGTTTCTTTTTGCCCGTGTCAAAACCAGTAAGGCTTCGCGATCCCGTAGCCACCATAGGGGTATGTCACACAGTTTGAATAGCATCGCCACAGACTATTACGACTATCGTACGACGTCGACGAGACTATCTATTATTAGGTTAGTACAAATTTTAGTAGGATAGGAAATCCTTATTTATCTATACGTTAAATGCGAATAGAAAGTCTATCTTTAGCTTGCAATATTGTCATGTTCAGCGGTTGCCAAAACTGTCTATTGTCCGGTAAACCTTAACCAATCTCAAACCATGGCCTTGAATATAACAATCGGTTAACGCACTGTTCGACACCATCATATTCGTCGATCGCATGCCAATCACAGATTTGCTACGATAAATGTGCGTCATTGTTCCTGCATTTAAATAATGTTTTGAATCTTTCAATGCAAATTCATCAGTTGGACTTATAACTCACCTTCACCGCTTATTTTCTTAAAAAAAGCTTTAATTTCTCTACAAAATTAGAATTACAGAAATATAAAGCCATTTTTGCTTTATATATTTTTCGTTAAACCTTGTATACAGATAGTTAATTAATATAAACAATATAACACTAGTATATATCTTTCTTGAAAACCTGGTATAAAGTTTTAACAGATAAGTTCAATAATAAAAACAAATTGCTTCAACGTCCGACATAGTGCAAGTAACCGGTCCCTTTTTAACTTGCTTTAGGCCATAATATTATTACTTAATTCTAATTCCAGCCCCGTTAGTCATCAGTCTACCTGGGTATGAAATGAAGTGAAATGGCATTATTTTATAACGGAAACTTGATCGTGATAACATTATTGACGGTATAAAATGTAATCCTCGAATTTTGACGTGAATTTGGATATGTTTTGTCACCATTGTAAGAAGAATAGACTATCTTATTACAAAAGCAGTTAAGTAGGTACTAGATTTGTTTTCATTGGAATTGGATTACATTAAAAAGTGCTCTTACGATATCGCAGAAGAATAAATGAATAAATCTGTACTATTATTTATCATTAAGATTTTAAAATTTGTCTGTTTATTAATTGGCAAACTTACGTTCAATTTTACAAACTTTATAAGCCACAAACTAGTCAAAATATACAGAATTAGAATTTTATATTAAAACTAGCAGCGAAACCCGGCGTCGCTCGGGTTAAAATACTTACTACTAGTTTGCACTCATTTTAGAATGTTCTACATCATTCCAGAAATATCTAGAACTTTGTCAAACATTCTATATCGATTATAATAGTTTGCACTTATTTTAGAATTTTCTAGATCATTCCAGAAATTTTTAGAACTTTCTAGAATATTGCAGTTCAATTATAATTTTAAGATCTTTTCAGCCTCATGTGTTAAACAAGGACAGAAATATATGTTTTAGCATTTTCGCCACCCACAACCACCCACTTCCACCCACCGCGACCAAACTCCCTGACTACCTTTATCACCCCAACGGGAAGTTGATTGGGGTTGGTGGTGATAGAGAACACTGTATTTACGTACTAATAAAGCATTTTATATATATAGATTCTAACGGTACCTTTACCTAGATATTTCCGTAGATTTATTGACATTAAAAGTAAACAGTAAACTGCTAATTTACTATTACAAAGAATCTGTATACTCCGGCTATAATAACAGGCGATATTTGCAATTTTTATTGCATTGACCTTGATTGATGGTGTACACCCGAGTGTTTACTGTCGCAATACTAGGTTGCGTTCACCGACCGACGATAGCAGGTTGCGAAACTACGTGTATGAAGGAGTGAACCTCCATAGGAGAGCTCAGTTTATAATAACGAACGTAATGATATTTAATATCTGTACATATAAAAATGAATATCTGAAATTACCGGACTCGACGTCATAAACTTAGTTACAAACAATACATTGTTAAATAAAAGCTTGTTTAAATTCACATTTCCTCAGCGAAGCGAAAGCTTTTCAGCTTGTTATAAAATTAATATATCTAGATACCTCTACCAAATCTTTTCATCTCTGCAGGGATTAAACAGTGTTAACTCAATTTAATTTAGCAGCAGACGATATACAGAAACACCTTAAAAAATGTAAATTATAATTTACCTTTTTTAACATCTTTTATTTGTAAAAAAAAGTTAAAACAAATTCTTTTGTAAAAATATCTTCTTCCTTTTTAAATATTTAATTCCTTGTACATGTGTAGTATACATAAATTCTCCTAAATGAATGGAACTATTGTGATGACATTTTTGTGAGTAAGGGAAGGTACCTTACATTTATGTTTATAATGTATCGATTTCGGTTAATCTTTATTAATTTACTTCAAAAACCTGTCGGCAAGCTCAAACGGCATATTTAGTTTGTCAACTTTAATGATACACGTATAAAAGATATAGAGCGATAGAAAAAACTAATATGAGATTATTCTATCGCGTATTAGAAAGAGTAAATCTTACTTGGTTACTTAGCTGTTTCCTATAACTAGCATAACAATCAGAGCGTAATTCGCCACGCCACGCCGTCCACTTACGTTTGCGGGTGAATGCATCTCAGTCTTGGTGTTTCTTGTTTCAAGCTACATTATAGTAGAGCCTGCTCTATCATATAAATTGTAGATAAAGATTACCATGTTTTGATAGAAAATAGATCCATATTATATCATTCCTTGTCTTCCACTTATTCATGTGCTCGTTTGATATCTTATTTGACACGATTTACTTACATTCTCTTTTCATGCTTACTAAACTATGACAGATGACATTAAATTGTACTGGTTAACAAAATATTAACTTTTTTAAACTTATATCAAATTTTGAACGTACTAAGGCCACCAAACAATAATAATAATATGTAAATGAAAAAAAAATTCACACTTCAGGTCGGTCCAAATCATTGGTATAGCAAATGGTATATGTCTGGGTTCTTGCCCAACCTAATAGCAGTCTCACACACGTTACACAACATTCATGTAGAACCCAAGATTATCTTAATTTCTCACAGGAAATCCAAAATAGTCTAAATAACACTGTTCAATTCAATGTAAAAGTTAATTCGCCACACACGTAACAAAAGCTGTCAGAGTTGTTAGAACACATGGCATGTTTACGACGCAACAAACGTATACAAGATGTAAGCATTCAACTAGATTGCAATAGTTATACAGTCATCTAAAAGATGTTATTAAATAAAAGATACGTATATAAGGTCATAAATGAATATGTAACTGTCACAAAAAAACTGGACATGATTGAAACAAAATTATTATATATTGTTAATGAGGGTACACCAAAATGAACAAAAATCATCACAAAGTTCGTGTGACAAAAACAGTGTTTACCAGTTATTAAGAATTTAGTCGACCCGTCGCGGCTTCTCATGTTTGCAGTGCAATATTTAGGTTTATCAAAAATATTTTAATTTTCAATATAATATAATAATAAAGCTTTATTTAATTCCATTCCATCCTTCTCTGTCTTTTATTAGCTCTGCCAATTTCCTCCCGCGCACGCTACAATTTACCTCTTGACGCCAATATATTGTTGCTAAATCAAAATATTTTATTATTATCCAGCGGGTGCTCCGATTTCCTTGCCCATGTGTTAATCCGGTTTATAAGGTATCTGTGTGACAAATTTCATTGAAATCCGTTCATCGATTTTTGCGTGATTGAGTAGCAAACATCCAAACATACAAATTTCCACGTTTATAATATTAGTAAGAAGTAAGATTATACTCGTCCGTTTAATATCTCATTGGAAACGTCACACGATTCACTTTCATTCCATTTTCACGCTTACTTAAAACAAAAGGATGAATTGATGATTAAGAATACCATTCAAATTATCAAGAATATCTACGAGACACCTCAAATTATAAACAATTTTATTTTTCCTTCTTTTGGAATATTCAAACACTATTAGTATTGTAAATACAACTTAATGTGCAGCAAACGTGCGTTGTTTATTTTATAAATTCCTAACTTATAACCGATAACGTGGTTTAATATAATCTAGTGTTGCAATCTTTAGCAATCAATTTTCGATCAATCATATTCCCGCATATTACATAAAGTATTAATAGGTACATTTAGCTAGTAATTTAGCTAAAACTACATACGACAAACTCTCTGAAGCGTCGAATTCACTCGACTTTAGATGGCTAAGCTTGTCTATAAAACGATACACTTTCAATAACAACGTAAATACTTCACTATCGAATAATAAAACTCTTTAAGTTACGAAAATTATTAAGAACATTTGTTCATTATTTTATTGCCTTATTACCCACCCTTTTTTTATGCGGTAGAAAATGCATTTACGCATCCCTCGTTATCAGCCATGAATAAAATAAGTAAAGAAATAAATGAGTAAAAAACTTCAGATCAACGACTACGAAATTAGCGTTGTTGAATATCAAATTGGTTGTTTAAAGATATTATACTTAATTATAGTAAAATAATACAGTTATCCTTTCCTTTTAAAGACAACGCCATTTAACGTCATAAAATGTGCGGTTTGTTTATATTGTATTATAAACCTACTATGTATTTTTTTAAATATTTTTAATTGAAACACTAGTTTAACTTTGTATAGTGACCAAAAATGTTTTATTATATAAAATGAAAATCTTACTATAACCAACTTTAGACTTAACTATATTAATTTAACAGGAAAACCTGTAAGTTAATAAAGTTAATTTGTAAATAATATTATTTTGTTTTGCGTCACAAATGCATTTATTTATGTCACATTTCAAGTTTCTATATTTTTTATGAATTTATTATCATTGACAAATTGTTATTGTATAATTCATTTCGAAATCGTAATTAAAAGGATTTATAAATAATGTTTTTATTGCGATTCCATTAAGGTTATCGTCTATTTAGGTAAAAAGAATAGCAGTTATTTATATTTGTAAAAAAACGTTTACCTTATTAATAAATATTTTTTAAAAGATTACTGTAGTCTGATTTATATTTATTACATGGAATTCTGACAGCAGTTAGTTTTGAAATTTCTTATTTAACCTTTTTTGGAAAACTCTTATTTTTAGGAAAGTATGTATAAAAAATTACAGTTGAGGTCTGTTATTTAAAGAAGTATTTATAATTAAAATAAAAAATTAGAACCCGACTACGTAAAAAAGTCTAAAAAGGACGAAAAATGAAAATAATTCAAATAGAAACCCATAAATGCATATGTACAAAAATGGTCAAGGTAGAATCGTGGTCGCACTCACTGTATACCTACTATGTCTGTTTCATATGAAGGTGTTCCTCTAATGATATATATAATTATAGTAGGTCTACATGTAATGGGCTCAACAAGACCTTTTTTTGACACCAGATACATGATGATTATCTCAGTTCAATTTTTTTCGAGGTTAGAATCTAAGGTTAAAATTCCGTCATAAAAATTATATAGTCACCCGCGCCATTATTACGAATTTATAGACACCTCATTCATTAAAATTTGTTCAGTAGTTTAGGCGCTACAGTGGAACATACAAACATTGATACATTCCTATATAGACTGCCAAAATCATTACCCTACCTTTTAGCTACGTTGTAGTCGGGTAATAAATCTTATTTTAATAAATATCAATCATACTATTATGCCGAAATCCAAATCTTATTCATAATCCGTGACAGCGCAACCTTAGATAAATTTAGATTTATCTAAGCATTTCGAAATAAATATATTATGGTCGCAGTTACAAAACAAATATTCTTTAAGACCAACGCGATTATTTTAATTAATGGCTTGCGTTGATTCTATTCTTTGTATCAGACTATCATTAAGACCACTATTATTTTTAAATGATGATGATTTGTTTGTTGACGTAAATAGGATACAGAGT
The DNA here is from genome assembly GCA_905147385.1 of Limenitis camilla. Classification (NCBI taxonomy): domain Eukaryota; kingdom Metazoa; phylum Arthropoda; class Insecta; order Lepidoptera; family Nymphalidae; genus Limenitis; species Limenitis camilla. The sequence continues at coordinate 8,818,846 of LR990241.1, forward strand.
CCTTGACAAACTATTATCTGTATATAACTAATCAGTTCTATATATCAACATCAATCGAAATCAGTCTCTTTTATGATCAATCTTCTGCATAATCTGATGAAATAGCAGAAACTGATGTAAAAGTTTAACTATTTACTTCTTATAATCCTTCCTTCGTGTAATATTTTTATATATATTTCGTATAATATTGTATATTTTATTACTAAAATATATCTGGAATAAAATTGTTGTAATTGTTTATTTGTATAAAGTACAAAAAACAAGGAAAATTAAATTTAAAGCATTTATTACTTGTGCAGCTTTTCATAGAATATATTTACCAGTGCTTTTAGTCAAAAAAAAATTAATTAAAATGCTACTTTTAATATACTTTTGTCATTTAAATATATTAGTATACAAACAAATAAATTCTTTCGACTTGATACACATTTTATTATTACTTATCCCGCAGAAAAATCAAAAATCAAAAAATGGTTGAAATAATGTTTTGAGGAGAAAATTAATATTAAAAAAATATTAATACACTGGTTAAGTTTTATTTAAAAAAAAACTGATTATTAGGATTTTCTATAAAATAAAACATTAAAATACTGCAATCGGCCATTCCGACTGAAACACCAATCACAGCACGTGACGTCACGCTTAGGTAAACTCCGCTGTCAATACTATCATTCACTATGTTTTGTTATGAATACGCGTTTGGATTGATTTTTTATTCTTTTAAGTGTGATTTATCGTCCCCACTCTAACAATGGAACCAAGCTTATTATTTTCTTGTTTGGAACATGTACAAACAATTTGTTGGGTATTCTTATTGATGTGTTTTTACACTTATAAACTTTGGAATTCATTTTTATCACACGAATTAATTTAATATTTTGTTTATTTTTTTCGCTACGCATAGACACAATGACATGTTTACCTAAGCGTGATGTCAGAGCCGACGCCATGACACTTCGCCCTATTGAAAAAATATTAGAAAAATGGCTTTGAACTTCGTTAATCTTAAGTTTATTACCGAAATAAAGGTTTTTTCGTAAATAGTAAATGTGTATCCACATTACGAAAGAGGATTTCAAAATCTTTCGTCACACCTATTATCCTTCTTATATCAATGGACTGAGAAAATAGAAAATGGGAAATTGTATCAATATCAGCATCAGCAACTAACATCTGTGTCATTGTCACAACTTACTCAATATGATATGTAAAAACTAGTAGGTTTATAATTTATTAGTATAATCGCGTTGTGGTTCTAATAACACTGATATTATGTAAAATATATTATTTATGATGTGTCTAATACTCAACCTAAGTTACATAATGCATGCAAGTTACAAATCGAAAACTGCTGATTGCATTATTACATTCTCACAGTTGTCTTTTGCTGTGTTGATATATGTAGCAAAAATATCAACTGAACAACATTCTACGTTACTAATGATTTTCTAAATAATTCATTTTTCTATTTCAGAATGACAGTTATAATTAATTACTAGTACATAAGCCCCGGCTTCGCCCGGGTGCAATTTAGGTTAAATTTTTAAAGGAACTTCCAAACAAACTTTCAACCCCTATAACATCACTTTCGAGCTTATTTTCTTGATTAAAAGGTAGCCTATATCTTTTTCCAAGTTTTAGTGTATCTTTGTAATAAATTTCATCAAAATCGGTCCAGCTGTTCTTGAGTTATAGATGGTGTAACTAATGCGACTTTGTTTTATATATGTCGGAGGTGTGAGTTAGGTTTAGGTTAGGTTAGCCTTAGGTTAGGTTAGCCTTAGGTTAGGTTAATGTTAGTCTAATCTTAGGATTAAACAGTGAAACTAAGCAGTGGAGGTGAGTGTCTCGATCGAATAAAGGAATTTCTTAAGCCTACACCTTGGTCACAAGTCCAAGGCACTGCTTAGGTTCCTGTCATAATAGTTCTTGTCATAATAGTAAGTGATAGTAATGTTTAGTTATATCCTGACCGTGTTGCGCCCGTATAGCTTTTGAGATAGGCCATCCATTCCATTCCTTTTTTTTAATTAGTTTCCGACATCAGAAGTGGGATAGACCTTCGCTTCACATGGGGTCTATCAGCATTCTCGTTATTAGATTATGACGTTGAAAGATTTTTAGAAAATGTAAACCCGTGCGATTAAAAAAAAATGATTGTAGGTCATGTACCAGTTACCAAATTAAGTTGAAGTTAATGGTGATCATGATTAGTAAAATGGATTTTGGTTTCTTGAGTGATAGAATCTATCGACCGTATTGAAATTTGTTGCAGTCCATGTGATGGATGTGCGTAAGAGTTGCGATCCACGAGGTGGATGCGCGTGTGATGGTAGTTGCGATTACCGGTTGGCTGTGAGAGTCGTGGTGATGGAGGGTATCACTCAAGGATTTGTAGAAGTGTGTTGCTTTTGAAAATTGGAATAAACAGTTCTGGTACATGGCTCTACTTGATGATGTTATTTTTGTGTAGTAGAAAATTGCCATTATCTTAATTTGATAGTAGTCCGGTCAAAAACACAGTGTTTGTTTCGCCAGAATTAGTACCTTGATAGGAATGGGTGCGAATTAATGACTAGACAGTATAACGTGTGTTTTCGGTACGTTGAAGATACAACTTGCTTTAAATCATGATTAATCGTTAAATTAGCGTTTAGCCAGTTCAGCGGTTTGATGTAAATGATATTATTTCGATTGTGATACTGTGACAATAGTTTCCTTAATGCCGTTCGGTGTAGAGTTGTAGACCGTGATTAGTTAATTGTCCAGTTCAGTTAGTACATTTACCGAATTTATTTGTGCAAATTTGTGTTGAGTAGACTAATGTCAAGAAGGACGAGCGGATGTTCTTGTGATATTCCGGCTTAGAAATTCAGTATCGCCCGAGGACTGTCGAGCGTCAGAATGGCCGTGTCGGAGGTGTGAGTTAGGTTTAGGTTAGGTTAGCCTTAGGTTAGGTTAATGTTAGTCTAATCTTAGGATTAAACAGTGAAACTAAGCAGTGGAGGTGAGTGTCTCGATCGAATAAAGGAATTCCTTAAGCCTACACCTTGGTCACAAGTCCAAGGCACTGCTTAGGTTCCTGTCATAATAGTTCTTGTCATAATAGTAAGTGATAGTAATGTTTAGTTATATCCTGACCGTGTTGCGCCCGTATAGCTTTTGAGATAGGCCATCCATTCCATTCCTTTTTTTTAATTAGTTTCCGACATATATATAGATTAATATTCATTGTTTGTTGCAGGTCTTTAAAAATTCATGTTTTGATGGAACACAGTAACCCAAAAAAGCGAGAACTCCTTCGAATAACGAGGAATGGTCTATAGAAACACATTTTAGTTTTTAATATTACCACCAAAATGGCGACGGAGAACCAAGAATATATGAACGGAATGAGACCCGGACCTCTGACGAGAGAGATCCCAGAGTGTATGCGTGATAAATACACAGTGATACAGACAATCTTTGATGTACTTGCCTTTTTAGTGGTCGCAATCGGTTATGTTATTCAAGGAATATATAAATCGATAATAGGATATCCAAAGAAAGACCTTAAAGGAAGTATAGCCTTAGTGACTGGAGGCGGTGGTGGCCTCGGCAGTCTCTTGGCTTTACGACTTGCCAGGCTCGGCTGTGTCATTGTTTTATGGGACATAAACAAAAAAGGTCAGTATCAACCTTGTACTTTCATCATACCTTTGATATACACGATAACATAGAGTGAAAAATACTGATTTACTGTTCAAACTGCTAAAACTACGTACTAAAGAATGACGTAACATCATTTTTTATAAACAGACATACCTAATCAATATACTATTCATTAATATACATGAACATTAAGCATATTTGTTTTATTTTAATTGTAGTTATTTTAATTCCGCTTACCCCGTCATCTGTACATGTAGTAAATGTGTTTTGAATAACTTATTGTATAAGTAAGTTTTTTTGACATTTTTGAATCTAATATTTAATTTTTGCTCAGCACAATAAATACAATTTCGTTTTACAATCATCAAAGCGGCAGAACAATTTTTAAAGTAAGTAGGTGCTACTACGTTAATATATTGAAGTTTTTCGAATAGTTCTTAAAAAGATGATTCTATCACGGAGATATATACATAATATGAAGAATTTTTAACATTTACTTCTTGTATTAAATCGGTGCCGGATGAAGTCGTTGTTGAGTGTACGAAACCTTATATGTACCTAACCTTTACTGTAAAAATAAATTATACCTATAGTAACATATAACCACATAAAACAATCAACAAAGACGAAACATAATTAATAGCTTGATATTTTCTTATATATAAAATTCTCGTGCCACAATGTTAGTTACCATACTCCTCCGAAACGGCTCGACCGATTTTTATGAAATTTTATATGCATATTCAGTAGGTCTGAAAATCGGCTACTATCTATTTTTCATCCCCCTAAGTGATAAGGGTGACCCACCCCAACGTTTTCCGGGTCAGCTAGTAATTATTATATTATTCATGATCGTTGCAAAAACAAAATATATTTGTAAAATGCACGGTCTAAAGTTAATGTTAATCAAGACATGTTTCTGAATTTTAAAAATGATTTACAGTTTAAATTTAAATATATTAGTAATGAAGACCTTGGTATTCTTGCTTTAAGCAAAGCGCAGGTATACAAATAATACCAAAGCTGTTGCACTTGAGTCATTATCCCTCTTTGATTGATGTAGGCAATATCTTAATAACTGGTCCTGGTGGATATTATGTGACAAATCGTTGTTCTACATAATAAATTTCATTTAAACATTTTAAGCAAAATTATTTAGCAAAATCAAATGTATTTGACCTTTTTTAACAGTATAATATCTATTAGGTACATTTTTTTATTAAATCAGACTCAGTGTGAGCTTTGTTTATTCCATACATCATACAATGCTATAGGTACTATATATTGTCAATCATCGACTAAATTCTTTATCACTTTATTTTCAAAGGACATCTTATGTTTCCCTTTTTAACCGACTTCAAAAAGGTTCTCAATTCGATTGGTATATTTTTTTATGTATGTATACCGATTACGCTGAGATTTATGATCCGATTTACGTGATTCTTCTTTTGTTTGTTGCGGAATTGTCTTAATAAAGAGAGAATAATAAATAATTAACATTTTTAATTTGAAGTCAGTTTTTTTAAACGTATTTCTTTTTCTAAATTTCAATACCTTTCCAAAAATATTTACATTTCGCGGGAAACGTGCAGATTTAATCAACCAACTAATGTTGCCATTAGAGGAAATATTATATTATAGCAGTTACCACACCACAAAATAAAGTCATGACACATTAGTATTATAGGTATACCTCAGTGAATTGATTCTAAAGTAGAAATACAAGAAAACTTATACGAATCGAAAGCATTACCTTTAAAATATCAAGTTTTCATCTCAGCTTAAATATAACACGGTATTGTTTTGAGAATTCAAGTCGGTTGATTTTATTTTTTGTTTCTTTTGGTTCTTATTTTGATAATTTTGTGGTCAAAAAACTATCTTAAAAATTTTAATACCGAACATAAATTTTGAATTTTGTTTTGTTCGTTTTAAAGGCAGAAGAATGATGGCCACGATACAGGCTCCAAGTCAAGCGAATAGCCACTTTTTTATTTTTAAAGCTAAGATCGTGCCAGTCACATTAAGAATATATTATTTTATCATTAAGGTTAAAGACATAGCAATATATTTGTTATTAACTAATTAGTTAATTCGAAAAGTAATGCAAATTACATTTATGACACTTTTTATTTGCTTAGTGTGGACATAGATAATAAATTTATAAAAAAATACATAATTATTGCTTAACCCTATATTACGTGTATTTTTATCCTAAGGCTGCGTTTTTGAGGAGTCCGTTTGTTAAGAACTAATAGAATCGGTTAATATATCTAGTCTCACTCAAAGTGTATCAAATGAAGAATTTATTGGTCCTCCTTAAATCCTCGCAAGTGGAAACGCAGTATTAAATTTTCATATATCATCGCACGTATTCTGAACATAATATGAACAAAAAGATAACGTCTCATAATAATACGGAGCGATTTCTGCAAATTACACAAAAAACGAAAAACCACTTTGATGATTATAATAAAACAAAATTTACCGTACGAGTGGCCTTAATTCGTATAAAAAAATTATTGTTTTCATCATTTCATTGTGATGTAAAGACAAGACGTTAAATTGGTTAATTCTGTTAAAATCATTTCATTTTCAGAAAAAAAATTAATAGGTTTAGATTGGTATTATCCATACATCCATATCCATTCTATTATATTAATGCTAAATTATATTTTTGTGTTTGTCCTTTTTTCACACTGTTCAATAAAGTTGAACTATGAAGGATGTACTTCTTTAAATTTTTTATCACATGCGAATATGGGATTCTATAATGAGGTCTAGTTATATATTCCAAAAAAAAGTCTAAGATGGTTGCTCTTATAGTTTGAACCGCACTTAAAGTTATCACCAAAAAAACTTTGCAACTCAGTGAAATTCAAGTTCTATCCCATGGTCACAAAATATAAAGTAATTTATAGAGATCAGATTATATACGTTCCGAAATGCGATAAAAATGATAATATCGCGAATTGGACCCGGAACGCAGAATCAGTAGCCGTGTAAACTATAAGTATAGCAACCAAGTTCAAATTCTGCAGAGTTACCTCAGTTGATGTGAAGCGAACCTTTTCCACTTACACAAATATTCTAAATGATCGAAGACACAATCTTACCGCTGAAAATTTGGAAAAATACTTGATTTGGAAAAATAATGGTACTTATATCGCTTATCAAAAAATAATTTACGTATTATATGTTGATTTTTAAAAAATGAAATTAAAACTTTTCTCTTTTTTTTTGGGGTTCCTAAAATTTATCGTTTAATTTCACATATTCCGCCAATTTTCGTGCATATTTCAAGCATTTTTCATGCATATTTGCATGCATGTAAAAAGCTTTTTAAGTTGCATACATTCCGGTCTCTAGTAATTTATTATGTCTTTGTATTTTATTGAAAATATCTAAATTTGAAATTTAGTGCGTCTTGGTAACCACAGTGCTGAAATGGCCGATAGAGTTTAAGCCGATTAAGTTGCTACTTAATTCATTAAAAAAAATACTGTAATGACAGATACTTATATTAAATTTAAAAAAAAGTTTTTAAACCTTTAAACCTTTTTCAAGGTTCTGTTATATTATTATCAGTATCAATATCAACCTTGACAGAAGTTCAAGTTCTTGACTTTTGATTTACATTATTGTATTAAATAATATTATAGACATAGAGGTCAAGTGAAATTACTCAAATTATAAGAATAGAGGTAAGGTTGACAATAATTGTCGCGAACTTGACCTATAAATTAAAAATTTTAACTTCTTGTTATTTTCATATCATTCATGAAATTAATAATTTCTTTGGAAATAATTTTGTTCCGCTTATTTTTTACATGGTAGTTAAAAATATGCGCAAAGTGGCTTAACCAGATATTCTTATCACACTCATACATACTTAATGTAAACTTAATAAAACAAGCTATATTTTTTTATAGTTCAACTACATTGACTTTATTTCCACGTATATTTGTCGGCATTTACAAAAAACAAGCTCTCGCCTCGCTGAGGTGTATTCAAACTGTTCACTCACACACTCACTTACCTATATATTCATTTATACTCTGCCCGCAATACGAATCATATCTCTCATCGTTAAGAAAGCGTTCAATAGAAACGTTTTCGTTGAACCGTCTTTTCTCCGACTTACTTTGCTAATCCGACTGTCATGAAAAAGTCTATTAATTTTTCGGGTTGATATATCGCCTATAATGGGGCTTTCTATTGATAAAATAATTTTCAAAATTAATTCAGTAGATCCATAGATTACCCCCTACAAACAGACAAACTTTACCTCTTTTCTGTATCATAAATACTGATATTTTTAACAATTGGTGAAATTTTAATTTTAAATATCTTAATGTAGCTGTTACTCTTTAAGACTTATTTATGCTTTTCGTTTTACTATTTGCGAATTGAGAGAAAGCTTGCTCGTAAATATAAAGGAAATTTTCTTTGTATACATTATCTATGTTAACTCAATGCTCATCTCACTGTATGTCCATAAAATTCGCATATTCAAGTCTGTCAAAGAAATTAATAGTAAAATCTTGAATACCATCATTTTACAAATATGTTTTAAAAGAAAGTTTTAAAAGTTTTAGAGTTTAAAAAATAAATAAGATACAAATCCCGAAACTTGGGATATTGATATCTCTATCGTGGCTTTCTGAAAAAATTATAAAGTAAAAATAAATTAAATAATGAATACATTAAGAAAATTAAAAGGTGGTGTTTTCTTAATAATAATTCAAATGTCAAATTCGTTACATTAATTTCTGATTTCGTCAAATCTCACAATTTTTTTTATTTGTGTAATATCTACCTCTTACGATCTAGTTTCAAATAAACAAGTTCATAAACGTGTTGGAATTAATATTAAATAGTATAAAAAAACAAATGATTCCGCCATTTATGATCTCTCTACGAACTGGTCGACCCCCCAGCTTCGCCCGGGTGAAATTTATATTTAGGTTTAATTTTCATATGTGAAATAAATTTATTATTTATTTAAATTCATTATTATATTATGACGAACTCCCAAACAAACTTTGAACTCTATTACTACTTCGCTTCGCTATATTTTACATTTTAATGTTCAATATCCATCCAGTTCGACACGAACTTTTCAAATCTTTCAAGTGTTTTTTTGCTTTCCTAAGCTCTTTACTATCTCGGTACCTAATTTCATTAAAGTTGCTTCAGTGGTGTAAGCGTGAAAGCGTAACAGACAGACACACTGACGGACAGAGTTACTTTTACGTTTACAATATTAGTTGGTATCGGTTAGAATTATATTACCTATCTCATAAACTCATATTACAACTTTACTCGACCCAAAAACATTTGTCAAGTAGCAAGGGCATCGAAATCAAGCGAAAATCAATATTTTGAAGTCATGCAACACAAAAAAAAATTAATAGCTGCAATAGATCATAAAAACTTTAAATATCACTGGTATGATATTCAAAGTTTTTCCTTAATTCATATTTCTTTAAAACTATTTATTTTATCTGTGGTTGTACAAATAGTAGATTATCAAATAGTCTGTAATGATTTAGTGCTATTTTAGTATATTATACTAAAATAGCTTTAACTATTTTATTTACTAGCATAAAGGACAATGTTCATATTGGCCTACGAACGAAATATTATGTCATTATTATTATTGTTACAAAAAGTATTTAAATACATTTTTCAACTTAAGAATCAATTTTCAGAAACTGACGGATTTCTCAAATATTTAAAAAAGTACTAATTATAATTTGCTTTTAACCAGACTCCATTTAAATCAAGATATCATCAATGGTGCCAAGTCTGTAATACTACCCACATATTACTCATATCATGCACCGGGAAAACGCACTCTGCATCTGCGCATTAACGATATTTCTGATTCCGTTCGTAGACCAATTTTGTATTGATGGCCACCTGCCATGTCCTTTGCAAATAAATATAATTTTAAAAATGTATTCACTGTATTTTGCCAGCATTAAATAGAATTTTCTAAGGATTCGTGGAAATATGACGTTTATATTAATAATTATTATTTGATTTTGCTATAAAAGATAACTAAGGCCGCTAGTGTACTATATTCAATTCAGTCCTTTTTTTAACTACTTATGCTAGTCTTAACTACCCGGAATTGCATACAAAGGCCATTGCGAACATGATAGTTGTTCGGTAACAATAGTAGTATAATTGACACTTATATAATCTATTGTAGTGCTTCGGAAAGGGTTATTATCAATGATTTAATAATCATACGTTTAACAATAAGCAACAACATTTCATACAAGCCTAAAAATCATTTCGCACCGGGATCTAAAGTTTGATTTAATTATCAATATCGAGAATGTAGTTAGTAATGATCTTTATGAACATGAATGAAGAAAAAGAAGTATTTCTATCTTTTTAGAGATATAATTACGTTTAGAGTGCTTTTTGCAACATTTTTTTTTCATTTCCACATCGAAATTTTATACGATATAACTAAAAAACCTCTCCCTACCTACCTCTATCTCTTGTCATTTAAGACGTAGTTGCGGAAAAACTATAATTTCATGAAAATATTGGGTTTAGTGACCTCGCCAGTTCTAGTACGATTACGCCGCAATAGACACTTTTGTAGGGCATTCAATTCTGTAGAAATCGTATCATTGATTATACAATATGATGCCTCTGAGCTAGTTCAAACCCAAGATACTAATATAATATTATGGGTTTTGGGATTTTTTTTAATAACTAATATTATAAACGCGAAAGTTTGTAAGAATGTATGGATGTATGTTTGTTACTCTTTCACGCAAAAACTACTACATAGATTATAATAAAACTTTACAACAATATAGCTTATACATCATAATATCACATAGGCTAGAATTTATAATGATATAGTGCCAATTATCCTAAATATAGCGTGGAAAACCGCGGGGCCAAAACCAGTCTTGGAATTGCATACAAATTTTCGATGTGGGGAAAATCGCAAATTAAAAGCACCCTAAGTTACATTGCAATTTACTACTGGATTTTATAAGAAAAGAACTACAACAAGTTTTAACAAAGTTTTAAAACACTTGCAACTAATGACCTTATTGTATACATTAACTTTGTGGCTTTTGTGTACAAAAATATTATTAGCGTAGGTAAGCGTTTTTGTTTGTTCAAAGGTTAGGGACATTGTTTTTCATATTCTATAGTATCAAAGTTTATATAATTAGTTATATAATTAAAAGATTTATAAAAAATTACTGAATAAATAATTTTAATAGACAAAGATTAAATTATAATAAAAAGTGTTAGTACGTCAATGATATATTAAAGTAATAAACTTCATTATCAATAATAATATCTAAATTTGAAAGTTTAAATGATTATTTATCTAAAAAATAATAGTTTAAAAAGACTAAAAGAATACGCTTTTATAGAAAATCCAACTAAAAATAGAAAATAAATTTGAATTAAAAATAGTATGCGAAAATGATTTTATGGTAAAAAAAGCGTGGGGTGCTTCTCAGGATATTATCAAAATAATCGTTCTACTCATATCAGTTTATCTATACTATTATGTAAAGAGGAAAGATTTGATTGTTTGTGTGTTTGTTTGTTTGTTGCGAATAGGCTCGAAAAGTACTGAACCGATTTTGAAAATTCTTTCACCGATAGGAAGCTACATCCTTTCCGGGTAACATAGGCTATGTGGTGTTGCCATAAATACTCTAATTAAAAAGATATGGCCATTTAAGTGCCATAAGATGGCCATTATGTAAATTGAAGGGTTTCTCAGGAACTACTAATCCGATTTTAATTTTTTTTTCACTGATAGAAAAATGCACTTTTCGTGAGTGACAAAGGTGATTTAGTGTTGCCATATGCATTTTTTAATAAATAGAATATGGCCATTTTGTCGTAACTAACCCGATTTTAAAAATTCTTTCGCTCATAGAAAACTATACTTTTCGTGAGTGACAAAGGTGATTCAGTGTTGCCATATACATTTTTTAATTCACGAATTTGGCCATTTTGACGTAACTAACCCGATTTTAAAAATTCTTTCGCTAATAGAAAACTATGCTTTTCGTGAGTGACAAAGGTGATTCAGTGTTGCCATATACATTTTTTAATTCACGAATTTGGCCATTTTGACGTAACTAACCCGATTTTAAAAATTCATTCGCTAATAGAAAACTATACTTTTCGTGAGTGACAAAGGTGATTCAGTGTTGCCATATACATTTTTTAATTCACGAATTTGGCCATTTTGACGTAACTAACCCGATTTTAAAAATTCATTCGCTAATAGAAAACTATACTTTTCGTGAGTGACAAAGGTGATTCAGTGTTGCCATATACATTTTTTAATTCACGAATTTGGCCATTTTGACATAACTAACCCGATTTTAAAAATTCATTCGCTAATAGAAAACTATACTTTTCGTGAGTGACAAAGGTGATTCAGTGTTGCCATATACATTTTTTAATTCACGAATTTGGCCATTTTGTCGTAACTAACCCGATTTTAAAAATTCATTCGCTAATAGGAAACTATACTTTTCGTGAGTAACAAAGGTGATTCAGTGTTGCCATAAACACTTTTTTAATTAATAGAACACGGCCGTTTTGTTACTACTGATCCGATTTTATAAATCCTTTCACTGATGAAGTCTACAGTATTTCTGTCTCTCTTCCTCTTATATACTATCATTCTCTCTCATCCTGTCTCTTTTTTCTCTTTAATATTTATCTTTATCTCTGTTCAGAATGGTCAGTCTCTGTTCGGTTTTTTTTTTCGAGAGTCTCTCTCTCTCCTTTATTTTTATTTTTGTACATATATTCTTAATTTAACATATACTTTAACGTAGACGAAGTCACGGTAGTCGACTAGTAAAATATAAAATAACTATTGATAACATGCACCCTACGCTTTTTTTACAATAAAATAATAAGGTAGGCTCGGTGTGGAGAATATTACTGAATTATTTAATTTTTCGTTCGTCCTGAAAGATATCTTAACAAGAGTGGTGTCTATATAGGTGACTAGAGGGCTGCCCTCGCTTCGCTCCGGGTATTTAAAACAATATTATAATTGATGTCCTTAAATTGTCACTCTGTAATTGTGTAGTTTTTCATTATTTGAAAAAAGGGAAGAGTGAGAAAAAGTTATAAAAGGAAAAATAATAGAAACAAAAATAAAAGAAAAGCGACAGATGCTAAGAGAGGGAGGACAGAGCAAAAATAAAATTGAATAGGTAAAGGAGAGAGAGAGAGAGAGAGAGAGAGAGAGAGAGAGAAGAATTAAAGAGAAAAAAAGAGAGAGGATGAGAGACAGTGATAGTATTATAAGAGGAAGAGAGACGGAAATACTATAGACTTCTCTCAATGAAAGAATTTTAAAAATCGGATCAGTTCTATTAATTAAAAAAGATATATGGCAACACTAAATCAGCTTTGTCACTCACGAATAGTAAAGTTTTCTATTAGCGAAAGAATTTTTAAAATCGGATTAGTTACGACAAAATGGCCAAATTTGTTTAACTAAAAAATGTATATGGCAACACTGAATCGCCTTTGTCACTCACGAAAAGTATAGTTTTCTATTAGCGAAAGAATTCTTATAATCAGATTAGTAACAACGAAATGCCCATATTCTATTAATTAAAAAATGTATATGGCAACACTGAATCACCTCTGTCACTCACGAAAAGTACAGTTTTCTATTAGCGAAAGAATTTTGAAAAATCGGATTAGTTACGACAAAATGGCCAAATTCGTTTAACTAAAAAATGTATATGGCAACACTGAATCACCTTTGTCACTCACGAAAAGTATAGTTTTCTATTAGCGAAATAATTTTTAAAATCGGTTTAGTTACGACAAAATGGCCATATTCTATTAATTAAAAAATGTATATGGCAACACTGAATCACCTTTGTTCCTAACGAAAAGTGTAGTTTTCTATCACTGAAAGAATTCTTATAATCAGATTAGTAACAAAGAAATGCCCGTTTTCTATTAATTAAAAAATGTATATGGCAACACTGAATCACCTCTGTCACTCACGAAAAGTACAGTTTTCTATTAGCGAAAGAATTTTTAAAATCGGATTAGTTACGACAAAATGGCCAAATTCGTTTAACTAAAAAATGTATATGGCAACACTGAATCACCTTTGTCACTCACGAAAAGTACAGTTTTCTATTAGCGAAAGAATTTTTAAAATCGGATTAGTTACGACAAAATCGCCAAATTCGTTTAACTAAAAAATGTATATGGCAACACTGAATCACCTCTGTCACTCACGAAAAGTACAGTTTTCTATTAGCGAAAGAATTTTGAAAAATCGGATTAGTTACGACAAAATGGCCAAATTCGTTTAACTAAAAAATGTATATGGCAACACTGAATCACCTTTGTCACTCACGAAAAGTATAGTTTTCTATTAGCGAAATAATTTTTAAAATCGGTTTAGTTACGACAAAATGGCCATATTCTATTAATTAAAAAACGTATATGGCAACACTGAATCACCTTTGTTCCTAACGAAAAGTGTAGTTTTCTCTCACTGAAAGAATTCTTATAATCAGATTAGTAACAAAGAAATGCCCGTTTTCTATTAATTAAAAAATGTATATGGCAACACTGAATCACCTCTGTCACTCACGAAAAGTACAGTTTTCTATTAGCGAAAGAATTTTTAAAATCGGATTAGTTACGACAAAATGGCCAAATTCGTTTAACTAAAAAATGTATATGGCAACACTGAATCACCTCTGTCACTCACGAAAAGTACAGTTTTCTATTAGCGAAAGAATTTTTGAAATCGGATTAGTTACGACAAAATGGCCAAATTCGTTTAACTAAAAAATGTATATGGCAACACTGAATCACCTCTGTCACTCACGAAAAGTACAGTTTTCTATTAGCGAAAGAATTTTGAAAAATCGGATTAGTTACGACAAAATGGCCAAATTCGTTTAACTAAAAAATGTATATGGCAACACTGAATCACCTTTGTCACTCACGAAAAGTATAGTTTTCTATTAGCGAAATAATTTTTAAAATCGGTTTAGTTACGACAAAATGGCCATATTCTATTAATTAAAAAATGTATATGGCAACACTGAATCACCTTTGTTCCTAACGAAAAGTGTAGTTTTCTATCACTGAAAGAATTCTTATAATCAGATTAGTAACAAAGAAATGCCCGTTTTCTATTAATTAAAAAATGTATATGGCAACACTAAATCACATTTGTCACTCACGAAAAGTGTAGTTTTCTATCACTGAAAGAATTCTTATAATCAGATTAGTAACAAAGAAATGCCCGTTTTCTATTAATTAAAAAATGTATATGGCAACACTAAATCACATTTGTCACTCACGAAAAGTGTAGGTTTCTATATGTGAAAAAAAAATTAAAATCGGATTAGTAGTTCCTGAGAAACCCTTCAATTTACAAAATGGCCATCTTATGGCACTTAAATGGTCATATCTTTTTAATTAGAATATTTATGGCAACACCACATAGCCTATGTTACCCGGAATGGATGTAGCTTCCTATCGGTGAAAGAAATTTCAAAATTGGTTCAGTACTTTTCGAGCCTATTCGCAACAAACAAATATACAAACAATCAAATCTTTATATAATACATGTATTATAGTATAGATATAGATAAAAAACGCTATTCAACGATATGTAAACGAGCGAAATCGGATAAACTAACATTACTATTGTCTACTAAAAACTTGAATTTTAAATTTTAATTTGTTAAAATTTAACAATTTTACTGAAAATTTCGATAAATTTTACTATTAAACGGGGGTTAAAACTACTTTAGAATATAGGGGGATGATGTACGTATAAGATAGGGAAAGTATTAAACATATATATAAAGTGTCTTGACGCAGACACCAAAAATCGCTAATCCTGATTATCCTAGTAAGGATAACGGATCAAACTGTTTAAAATATTGAATTGTCATCGATCCTTAATGCCAAATTTCGAGATAATCCGACGTTTTGAAGGGGGTCAAAATCATGTTCAAAGATTCCGTTACATACATACTAACATACGTATGAAGCTAATAAAAGCGTATTAAAAAGTAAGATCATTGAGTATGCATGACGTAAATGAAAATTTCTTTGAACATTACTGGATATGCTTGAAATTTTTCACTAACCTTCAGTAAAGTCATTAACCTCCACTTTTTACTGTTACTGACCACTCTCCAAACACAAACTAAGGTATGTTTTGTAAATAAAGGTATTGAGCTTAAATATATTTGTCTTCAATACGGACACTTACCTCTGCAAGATGTCCGTTAGGTCCTGTTTATTAATGTACCACTAAATTATTAAATATTTACTGTGTTCCAATTTTTTAACTTAACATAATTTCACGAGATTGTGAGACATGTAAACTACTAAACGGTATGGACATACTTGACAGTTAAAAAATATACACAATTAACATAATTATATGTGAATTCAAATAAACTTATATATTCAGTAGAAGTTAGAAGAGTTATAGAAGTTATAAGTATTGTTAGTTATGATGTTTGATTTTGAAATTAATTTGATTTTCAAGTTGACATAAACTGAATCAGTTGTGCCAACAAAAAGGCAAAGGTAAATAAATAAACACGCCGTCGTGACACTGTTCATTAACTCACGAAACTCCTGTTTGTAAAAAGCTACTTAAATGGTAACTGTGATTTTGCTGCCGCCTGCAGCCAGCTGATGTATATTCCACCACGTTATGGTCAGCTGACTTTATTTTTCTTCAACATGCTTGGTAAACTATAATCCGGTAAATTTTCTAATAGGAGGAAATGACTGAAAAAAAATTTATTTCTACATATTTGAGAGGCTGCCACTGCTCGCCCCACCCGCGGTATCGCAGCTGACGGCCACTAATAATTATAATAACCCCTAATTGCATTTCACGAATTTTCGCTTGGGAGAGACTTGGTCATGAAAATCTGTCACTAGCTCCCGTACCATATTAGAACCCTTGGGAGTAAAATTCTAGTCTGGATGACTAGAACAGATGACTCGCCGTGATACTGTTGTTCTGTGTATATAGTATAACCCATGCTTGACAGTATATAACAAAATAGCTAACAATGTAATCAAATTTATTATATTCTTTTTCTTATCGTATATACAGTTTGGATAACAATCCGATCAATAATTGGAGCAGATCTGATGATGAATGAGGTACATAGAAATAGGAAACTTCAATAGCTACGAGTAAAACTACGTTTTATTTTCAAAATTTTGTCAAAAAATATTATGTTATATATTTATATGTGTAGAATATAAATATATAACATAATATTTTAATTTGAAGGTATTAAAATAATGTTTCATTTAGAAAAATCTGGAAATCATATTTAATTATCAATTTACCTAAATTATCATTTTAAAAACAAGATAACCGCGTTAAAATTTGACAAATAAATACATCAATCTTATGAACTTTTTAATGATCTTTACAGTTTAAGTAAAATAATTTTAATAACATTTTACTGCTTGCAATACAATTTTTTTATTTATCTGTGAGTTGACTATTATAAAATACAAACCAATTAGCAGGTTTTGCCTAAATGTTGTGAATTGTTAACTGTTTTACTTTGTTGCTCTTAAGTTCCTCTAATGCTTAAGGTCCTCATTAGCATATACTTGATGAATATTTCTTAATTATATTTAATTTTCTTGTTTTATGAATAAAATTAGTATTTTGATGGCTTTAGATACTTGAAAGAGGTAAAAGGGATTGGCCGATAAAAAATTCATCATGCCAAATTTATAGGTATATATTGCAATATTTGTGAAGATCTTTATCGAATAGAATCGATTATTTAACTTTTTTGAAGTACGTATAGATTTAATCTATACCTTTTTTAAGCATTTGTTAAGTCTTTATTGACTACTGTTTTCATATTTTGTTATAAATAATACAAAAAATTGGACAAGTTAATATCGATTCTTCTTAGTCGATGTCGTGTGGATGTCGATACTTAAATAAGAGTTTCAGTTGGAAGTAATTTAAAATTTTAATTTAATAGTTATATATTGTATTTATCAAAAGGATGCAACAAGTTAACCTTAACAATTAATCAAATTATAGTTTCACAGTGTTCTACAACACGAACATCTTCAATCTTCTTTTTATTCTTTGACGCGTACAAATCGATATTCATGTTAAAGGAAACATATTACTTTAACATTGTATGTGAGGTATTTGATGTATTGATGATATTTTTAAATAAATAAATTGTAGATAAATATATAAATTATGTAACTATCAATCACTCAATGGTGAGTTACTATCTACATAAATTCACATGCTATGCAAATCAAATCAATCTAAAACCAATTTTATTATAGTTGTTATTTTAATTTTATGATATCTTTCTTTGTGGCAATGTAACTAACATTTTAATAATGATTAAACGAACAAACAAAATAAATATTTTAAAATATCAATCGCGATTTTTTTACTTGCGACGAGCTTCGGCTAAAATAATAACAGCAATCAATTATTAAAATAGTAGTAAACATACTTACATGATAAAGTCAACGTATGTGTTATAATATGATCATTTTAATTTGATAAACATTTTTTGTTATTATCCCGAATTCCATGTACATTTTCTGGAATAAGTAGCGCATGAAACTCTCCCTAGGGTATGTAAAAATCACTTCAATATGTTGCTCTGTTATAGCGTGAAAGAAGAATATATGGTTCGGGAGCCAGTGACAGATTTTCATGACCAAGTCCCTCCCAAGCGAAAATTCGTGAAATGCATAAGGGGTTAATATTATGATAACTGCCACTGCTCGCCCCACCCAGGGAATCGCAGCTGACGGTCACGAGTCATCATAATATTAACCGCATATGCAGTATACGAATTTTCACTCGAGAGGAAATGATTGATCGAATTTGAATCTGGCTCCTGTACCAATACTTACGGACAGTCAGGCAAACACATAATATTAGTAAGTAAGGGTTAAAGATTGACATTTTTTTTAGAAATAAGGATTTGGCCATATTTTTGAATTCTATAACCCAAGCGAATCTTCATCGAATGGAATCTAAATTCACTCAGTTGCAATATTTAAGTGCATAGCGAAGATATAAATATTTTGAATGTCTAAATATATTTTATTTTTGGCCTAAAATAAAATATCTAAAGTTAGCAACACCGTTGTTAAATCTATATTCGGGGGTAGTACTTTTTATGTTATTCTAAGACTGTATATAACCACTGTTCCAATAGACTTGAGTCAGTTATCAAACAGAGCAATCAAAAAATGTTGCTATCAAACTAATAATACAAGTTTTAAAAATTTTTCGATTTTAAATTAAGATTTTATTCTGATAATTTAGTTATTGAATCAAAAATAGATTGTTTATTAATATTCATAATTTTTTTATTATAATAAGTTTCAAGGTGAACTGGATTCCAGTAATTTGTCTAACGAGCAATGAGTAGTTTCAAGTGTACTCGGTCAAGAGTATAAAGCGACTACAAACCGCTGACGCTGCGGCTGCTTCTATCCTATACATAATTCGAAGTAAATAGAGCTAAAAATCACAAATTCTTACATTACTAGCTGTCTCGGTCTTTTTTTGATGGCAAATCAACTCTTAAGTTGCAGATTAAAAAATCCGAGTTTTCAATTTTCAGAACTTGTTGACTTATGTACCTCTACATTTTTTTTACTCACTCAATCAAGTTAGAATTTAATTGAGAACCTTCTCCTTTTTTGAGTTTTTTAAAAGATATACTACCAATATTTAATAATTCTCGAAAACGTTAAGCTAAGAAGTTTAAATTTAATCCTTGATTAGCTCTCAACTACATAAATTCACAAGGACGAAGGAGAAGGTTTTGAGATCGTTAAAAAGTTATATTTAAAACTTCGAGTTCGGTTACTACAAAAAAGTAATCTAGTCTTCGTTGACATTAATGTTTCATTCACGTTTTCTAAAGTAGTGCATAAGTCGTAACTATAAATGTCAAGCTAATAAGGTTCAATAAAATTTTAAAAAAAGTTTTTCCTGTATCATAGTTAATTAAAGACAATTAATTTAAAGGACAATTCACCATTTATGAACGTATTGATTAAATTATTGTTAATAATTATTTTGACCTATACGACAATCGAATATGACTTTTTTTGTAAATCAATATCATAATATTTGTTAACTACTGATTTTTCAAGCAGCACTTTGACCATATTTGACAACGTTTTGATTTAACGAATACAGAGGAAATGTAAATCAAAAAGAACAATAATAATGCTATTAACATGGAGAGAGATATGATACCCATCACTGTACAGCAATACGTATACACATGCAATTTAGACTGAGGCGAGCGGCGCCTGGGGCTTGAGACCCAGGAGCAGGTTTAAAGAGCTCTTTTATAATATACTAGGGGCCCATCCCGGCTTCGCACGGGTGGAATATTTAGTTTAAAACATTTTGGCTCTCCCGCATTTCGGTGCCCCTCTACCTCGTCGTTACTAGCTGCACTTCGAGTATCACCGAGATAGAACTACACTGGCCCGTCGCGTGGGCGTGTATTTTTTGTTTATATTGATATTTTTAATTTCGTAATATCTTTTGAATGGAAGGTCCGATTTTAATAATTCAAAAAGTAATTTACAGGTATTGAAACAGTCTTGAATATGAAATAATTTATTTGGATAAGGATTAATACAAAGGTATAGAAAACATGGTCTGATTTTGATAGGCATTTTTATCAACTTTTAAAATATAAAAAAGTAGTTATAGTGACATAACTATAATAGTTGGACATATGGTCTCGCGGAGTTTTTTGTAGATATTGATACGTTCTATAATATTCTAGAACATTTTTTTGTTCTATCATCAATACTTTTCGCAGCGCATGCGATGAAAGATATTTTATGGCTATTTTTTTTGCACCTTGGGTTGGTTTTAGTGAGATTTTCTGGGGATCTCTAATTTTTTCTTGTAATAAATATAGCCTATGTTACTCAGGGATAATGTAGCTTTCTAATGGTGAAAGAATTTTTGAAATCGGTCCAGTAGTTTTTATGTTTATTCGTTACATACAAAAATACAAAAATACAAATCTTACTTCTTTATAATATTAGTATAGATATAGATTAACTCTCACCTCCACCACTCGACCTCGCTAACGACAATAGATAATAAAGTAAACTTACGTGGACCTCGAGAAGGGTAACCTTAATCACGACACTATAACACTAACTTCTATGTTCACTGAACGAAAATACCAGAGAGACTGAGACTAATCTATCGTACTAAAGGTTATATATTGTTTTCACGTCAGTATACTTGAAATAATATAAAATGATCTACCCGCTACTACTACTTTATAAACAGTGTTGCTAACAATAATATGTTCTTTAATAACTACATAAAAGGTAAAATTCTAAAAAACTGCCAAGTGCGAGTCGGACTTGTGCACCAAAGGTTCTGTCATTCTGTGAGATTAAGGAACAGATTAATTTCAAACTGGCCTTGACAGAACGCAGTTAGTTTACTAACTACAATAAATGATATTGTTTTTGTGTTTTTGGCATTTACTTTGATTTTTTCTTTGCTCAAAGATATTTTTGCCTAGCTGACCCGCGCGACTTCGTTCGCGTGTTGCTCCGCTCCTATAGGTCGTAGCGAGATGTTAAATAACCTAAATTACTCCTTGTTACATCAGCTACCTGCCAGTGAAAGTCCTGTCAAAATCGGTCCAGCTATTTCAGAGATTAGCCGGAATAAATTGACAGACAGATAAAAATTGTAAAAAATGTTGTTTTAGTATATGTACCGTGTATACATCCATATGCACTTAGTAAAAAGCGGTTATTTTATTATTACAAACAGACACTCCAATTTTATTTATATGTATGGATGTATGAGAGTATACTGTATTCATTTATATAATACCTACATGCTAATCTTATGTACCTTATAAGATTATAACGTTGTCCGTCTGTTCTTCCTTTTGAGATACGTAATCCTAAAAAGATTACAAGTAATCTGGGTTGTAATTAAACAAATATTCTTGTTAACTACTCCCGTCTTTCAATTAAAATGATTCGGTTGGAAACTCAATAGGCATTAGGCACCTCGTAATTGTGTTCCACCGCACTGACATTGGGTTTTATTTAAAGAAAGTCCAAAGTATACAACATATATAAAACTCACGTTTGAAAGTATGATGACTTTCTATTTCGACCTTGAAGTGCTACCGACTAACTTTTGATGTCATTTCTGATAATATAATCACATACATAACAAACATATTTGATACGTGAGTAGAGCTAAAATTACAACTTATTTGTGTGAATACTTTATACTGACATTTAAAATTCAAGGTTTTGTCAATATACGTTATTTTTTTATTTCACTCCAACAATAACATATTATTGCGTTAGCTTAGTAACTACCTGTTTAAATTATGAGCACATAGAGGACAAACATACAAAGAAATGCTAAAAATGTTTCTTTGTTTGATTCGTTCCTAAGTCATACTATTGTAATAAAAAAGTAAAAGTTGTTGTTCAACCTACGAACGTTTTTAAAAAATAAACGAATTTTTCTTTCGGGTATTTGTCTTCTAGCAAAATTTATCTAAATTATATTAATACATACTCATATATATATTTTTGTTTATTAATCGAAATATTAATTTGTTTCATCAGTCGCTGATACTGACTTGCAGATAATGCACACCCCAATCCAAATCATATACATTAGAATTTCTTAATAAGTTTTGTTAAAAACCTTTAGCTAAATAAGAAAATTAAAGGCGAATCTTTGTATGTGATTTAGGACAAAGATATTAGGTCAATTTTTACGCTAGGTGGCTAGACCAAATATCAGGGAAAATATTTTATTTTTAATAATGTTTCCGAATAATACAAACATTTAAAAATTCAAGTTAATTGAGATGAAGACATTTGGATGGTAATAAATAGGGATAAATTAGTTTTAAAATCTTAAAAATATTTTTTTAATATCCTCCACAGGTGTAACGCCTTCGGCGCTCACCGAAATCGCAGACACTTAGCGCAGTAGCCTTAAAGCGCCTAAAATAGTAGATGTTTACAAAATAAAGCTATTGTAGCTAGATTATTGATTAATAGATTATTAACAAAATAGTTAAACTCTAGAACAGCTATCTTTCCTCAAACTTGTCATTACAATCCCGCTACTATAATTCAACATCAGTAATGAACAAAACCGTTTTCTCATTTGTTACGTGCAAAACCTGAGCAAGATTATGATTGAATGCACTTAAGCTATTTATTGATAATTTGAATTAATAATAGATAATAAAGCAAGACTTTTATGTTTCTGTTTAATAGGTTTATTAACATAAAGTTAGTAAACCTATTTATACTATACTTATGCTGGTGAATACTGAAGTAGAAGACTCATTTTTGTCAAAATATTTAGTAATTAAGGAAATTAATAAAAACAACACAAGAACAGAAAGAATCATAAATAATATTTTTTACTAGTTGACCCGCCCCGGGTTCGCTCGGGTTTATTTTAATTTTATCACGTGTATTTATGACGAACTCCCATACAAACTTACCCTATTTTGCCCTTCAAGTCGTTTTTGGGATTAGGATAAAAGGCAGTCTATGTCAAGCTCTAGTTAATCTCTATACCAAATTTTAACAAAATCTAGCAGTTCTTAAATTATCCTACTAATATTATAAACGCGAAAGTTTGTAAGAATGTATAGATGTATGGACGTGTGGATGTATAGATGTCTGGAAGTATGTTTGTTACTCTTTCACGTAAAAACTATTGAATGGATTTCAATGAAACTTTATAATAATATGGCTTATATATCAGAATAGCACATAGGCTATAGTTTATAATGATATAGTGAGAAACATCCAAACTACAGCGGGTGAAAACGCGGGGTGCAGCTAGTAAATGATATAACTAAACCGACTTTGTTGTTTATATATAGATTAGGCAGCTGTATATAATTTTTAAGTTTTATATTACGAGAGATCTGAGAAAAATCAAGGACTTTTGTGACAATTTATCAGGTGGTAAAAGGCCGGATTTCGTGAAAAAGATTGTTTTGACTTCAGCATTTACTAAAACATAAAATATGTAGTATTGGTTAGTTAAATTTATGAGAAAGGAACAGGAAAAGACAAAACAATTATGCTTAGTAGATGAATGTTTATGACAATAATTGGTGTGAGTAGATGGTATCCTAAAAATTGCAACCATTTTTTAAAGATTACTAGCAGTATGGAGCACATACTACCAGCATTCCCTTTACCCCTCCTAGTAAGCTAAAATGCTTGTATTAGGAGTGGGCCACGCCAGTACTCCAATGTTCGGGATTCGAAACCCACGAGTTATCGATCGTGAATTCAACGCCCGAACCACTGAGCTACTGACGCTTAAACCATGCTCTAGAACAACTCAAAAGAATAGTGTATTATATTCTATGTTGGACATTTTCCTCTAAAATATTTATTTTCGTTGTTCTAGGATTGGAAGACACAGTAAAACTAGTCAAAGGTATAGGCGGCAGCTGTTACGGCTATATTGTAGACCTTGCGAATAAAGAAGATATCTACCGGGTGTCGAAGCAAGTGAATCAGGAAGTTGGTACGGTAAGTACTTTGTTTACCCTTTATAAATATCAAAGTAAGCACTTTATTTTACTTGAACCCGTGTGTGGTCGAATAAGAGTCCATTAAAATTTAAATAATTTAATATAAAAATATTTTAGTCAGAAGATAAACTTGGGTACGAAATTTAAAAAGCTTTCAGCTTATCTTTACATTGATGTTTGTTAGCTCGCTAAAACTCGAAAATGGCTGAATTTTTGTTTTTAAATGTTCGTAGATGTCCAAAGAAGGCCTAAAAGAGCAAGAAATATAAATAAATTGCAAGGAAAGTAGTAAAAACAACTATATTATATTCCCTTACAAACTGTTAGGACCTGTCAAACACCATGCGTTAAGTGAATTACTAAAGAAATGATGAATATCTGAATTTCTCTTTATAATTTTAGTCGCAAAATTAATTTCTTATTTGGCAGTAAGAACAGATTTAATTGTGGTTTTATTTGCGGTATCTTGCCGGCCCAACTTGTTTATAATATTTGATATTAATTAAATGTTCATAATCTAACCTTCAGAATTTCTTTAATAAATTTACATAATTTTTCAACCTTATCATATAATTACTACTACTATCTTGTTTATAGCATTATATGAAAATGTACAAAAAAAATAATGATTTAGGTCATATTACTACTCATTAAAACGTTTTGTAATGAATTTATAGAGGTAAAGTAATTTAAACACTTCTTAATAATCATAAAAGAGAGTCATTAGTTCTTGAAAAATAAGTTAAAATTGTCATGACCTCTTAAAGACATTTATTTAATTTAATAGTTTTCTTAGAACGAACGAGCACAAGTAAAACATCTTGACATATTTACTTACTACGTATATAAAACAAGTAATGACACTTAAGCAAAAAGTTAATATACATTTTGTTCATTACGCCGCTCGTAATTTATCACAGAATTTAGTTTTTTAAAAGATTATATTATTAATATTTATAATGAACCTGAAAATGTTTTAAAATTTAAATTACGATTAGTTAAATAGCAAAAGCTATTCTTTACATGTAATACAACAAACGCACCTTTTGTTTTGTTTTTGATTTAACACATTTTTATTAGCTTAACCTGAATACTATTACTAGTGAGTAACAGACTATCCTGTACAAATAAATAAAATTGGAGTGTCTGTTTGTAATATTAAAATAAACACTTTTTACTAGGTGCATACGGATGTATACACGGTACATATACCAAAACAACATTTTTTACAATTCTTGTCTGTCTGTCGGTCTGTCTGTTTGTTCCGGCTAATCTCTGAAATGGCTGGACCGATTTAGACGGGACTTTCACTAGCAGATAGCTGATGTAACAAGGAGTAACTTAGGCTATTTAACATCTCGCTAAGACTCTTAGAAGCGGAGCTACACGCGAACGAATTCGCATAGGTCGGCTAGTTATTAATAAGTACCTACTATTAATTACTTGTAAGTCACCTCCCATCTAGAATGGAATATCAGAAGATATTATTATTTATTAATTTACGTACAGATATAAAAACTATATTCAATTTCTTGATTGTCAGATCGTTATTGTTTGTACATACTGTAATTTAAATGTTTTAACATTGACGGTATTTATCGTGTACTATCCGACCCGCTCTCGCATCGTGAGTAGTGAGGTGTATTTGCTGTTCACTCACTCACTCACACTCTAATTTATTTATTCACACTCTACCAGCATCATTATTAGCGTTCGTAAAAAACGTTTTCGTTCCACCGTTTTTGTACTTACTTTTCAAATCCGACTACTACAAAGTCTTTTTATTCATTCATTCATTTTTCATTCACTTACAAATAATATGGCTTTCTATTGGCAAACAATTTTAAAATCTGTCCAGTCTATCCAGAAATTACCCCCTAAAACCTCACAAACTTTTTAAAATCTCGTGTCACAGTTTGTTATCAAACTCCTCCGAAAAGGTTTGAATTTTTATGAAATTCTTGTCTATATTTGGTAGGTCTGAGAATAGGTGAAAAGAATGGTCCAATAGAAATAATTTATATGGCATTACATTTTTATGGGAAAATAATGTAAAAATAAAAAAAATATACCAATCGAATTGAGAACCTCCTCCTTTTTGAAGTCGGTTAAAAATAGCGTTTGTCAGGTTAGCTAGTTTACCTATATCAAACGATTTGCATTTTGTGTTGTGTCTTGTCTAGTGTCTCAATGTTGTAGCTAGCTTAACAGTTTATGCTGCTGATCATAATCTCAGAAAATTTAATAAAAATCAACTATTTAGTCATTTTAATATATGTCGGGGTATAGTTGGGGTAGGATAATAGTAAAGGCCGTGTCGGGCTATAATTAGAGTAGGATAATGATTAAGAAAATTAATTGTCACTTCCGTCGCGATTTTTATATTCAAAGATTTTTTGACAGCCTCAAACGAGTAATCGATTATCGATTAATCACGACGCCAGCGCCATGTTTCCTATTTCTTGATTTACTTCGGATAATAATAAAGAAAATTCATCCTCACGTCATTTTAATATTCAACGATTTTTAACAGTCCCAAACGAGTAAAAGATTATCGATTATTCGGGATGTCAGCGCCCTATTACCGTTTTGTTGATTTACTTCTCCCCACTAGTGGAGGGGCATTGTTACCATTGTCCTTTATATTTCCCGACTGACGCAGTACACTTTAGTCCCTCGACAAGTCTCTTTGAGTGAACATCACCTGGAGTTGAAGTGTAACAAATAGTGTGTCGCATCACGGATATTGGACATATCGGACTAAGGACCATGTGAGTTCTTACGTCTTATTTATTATGAGTCCCTTCATTGTATTTAGATGTGTTAACACAAGCTTAGGTTCGGTTAGCCTTGGGTTAACCTAAAGACTGTGAGACCGGGCAGTGGAGGTGTCGTAATTACATAAAGGGATTCCTTAAGCCTACACCTTGGTCACAAGTGCAAGGCACTGCTTGGGTTCCTGTCCAAAAACTACAGAATCGTGATATTCGATTATTAATTCATTAATTCAAATCGTCTCTTTGTTCTGACATATATATTAGATTTTTCTAGAAACGATCTTGAAAACTAGAAGTAACCTTTAATATAGTTGTTGACCTTTCGAGTTGTAATACCGATGAACATATTTTATTTCAAGATCACCTTGTATTTCAAATATTTCACCAGTATATATTCTGAATGTCTGAATTACAAAATTTGAAACTTTTCCTGCAATTTACAAACACATCTAGACTCCATCAAATACCTGCATAAAACATTGCCATTCTGTTTCAGATATAAAAAAAATAATTTATCATTACGATTAATGACTATAAGTGTCATTCTACCATGAAAAAAGAAACAAAATAATTACCTAATGTTTTGTTAAGTAATGCTTATAACTTATGGCTTTCACCTTTTTATTAGACATTTTACCTTGGCATATTATGTTAATAGAACACTTAAACGTGTGACCGAATCAATACATCATAATTAAAATAAATTAAGGTTGTTATATAAAATTTGCCCGATGTATAATTTTTTTTTGTTATGTCTAGGTAAACCTTCTCATCAACAATGCGGGAGTTGTATCTGGACAGTATCTTCTGGACACACCTGATCATCTTATACAGAGGACTTTCGATGTCAATATCCTGGCTCATTTCTGGGTAATTACACTTATATTGTTTTCATCAAACCAGGCTGTTTCTCATGAACCGTGATAGCTGAACAGTTGAAATTTTCACAAATGACGTATTACTGATGCCCCTCAACAAATGGGGGGCTCCCATACAATAAACGTGATTATATTGCCAAATATTGTTATGGAAGCCTTTGTGCGTGAGTCCGACTCGCACTTGGTCGTTTTAGGTTGCATCGCTTCCTTGATTATTTTAAATATCTTATACTAATATATAAAGCTGAAGAGTTTGTTTGTTTGAACGCGCTAATCTCAGGAACTACTGGACCGATTTGAAAAATTCTTTCAGTGTTAGATAGCCCATTTATCGAGGAAGGCTATACGCCTAGGGAGGTATCATCACGCTATGATCAATAGCAGTGGAGCTATATGCCGACGAAGTCGCAAGGGGTCGACTAGTTAGTTATATGATGCAAGCAAACTTGTTTAAAGACTTATGTTATAACTGAATAATGTTAACTAATATTTTATAAATGTTAATTTGTTGTGCAGTAAGTTTATTTTTATAGCGTATAATTAATAACTATACAAAATTTAAGAAATAGTTGTTCCATTAATCTAGAAAAGTGGGGCAAGTCGAAACTAGCACTAATCGTTACAGAGAGTGGCTAGATGCAACTATTTTATAACTTTGTATCTGTTTATAGAACACCTTTCGACAGGAAATTGCAAAAGTTCCTTAACATACGTATTTGCTTGTAATTAGATCATTGTCTATATACAAACTTAAATAAATTAAAGAAATTGACCAAGTGCGTATCGGAATCTCTCACCTAGGGTTTCGTGCAAACATGATTTAGATACAAGCTTAATTTCAAGTTACGAAAAAAGTTATCTCGTATAAACGTAGATTGCGTTCTAGTTACCAAGTGCTAAAAATGTTTTTTCTGTACTTAACTAACCATAAGTAACTTGTATTACAAGATATAGATACCTTATAGGTTTTATTCCCTTGAGAGAGTCCAGCTCAGTGGTTCGGGCATTGGATGCACGATCGATAAGTCGTGGGATCAAATCCCGGACATTGGACTACTGGCGTGGCCCACTCCTGACACAAACATTTTAGCTTACTAGGAGGGGCAAGGGGAATACTAGTAGTATGTGATCCATACTGTTAGTAATTTTTTAATAAAAAAAAAAAATAATATAAATTATAAACATCCAAATCTTTTGGTAACTTTTTGTCAGAATTGGTTTTTTTAATGCTGTAGGAATTAGACATAAGTATTAGATACGTTATCGAAAAGAAAGGTCTTAATCGACAGACACGACGACGTGTTCCTATCAGATTTTCGTTTGTTTTTAAGGTACGGAATCCTAATAATAACTTTAGTATATTGGTAATTGCTATAGTTCAGACAGGACGTTATAAATAAAGTTTTCTTCATACCAACTTCAAGTAATAGTTTTCTAATACAAATATTTTAAGATTAGGGATCTATAACGTAAAACATATTTTAAGGAAATTAGGTACTTTCATGCAATGTATTACATAAGAATCTGTAATTTATAATTATGTTATGTCTTATCTCAGTAACGCTAAGCTCATAAAGTGATTATTACGCAATGATAGCTGAAAATAAAATCTTCTAACTGCCACTTTAAAGTTGTTTTAAAAAATTAATTACCAAGATACATTGCACATTTTTTATTAATAATTTGAGATTGAGGTCACCCTTCGAGACCTACATTAAATATTAAAATTTAACGTCGTCTGTAACCTTAGTTCTTTTAAACTACGCAATTAATTTTAATGCAGTTTTCACCAATAGCCAATTAGGACTGTTGATAAAATATCGATATAACGAAATATCGATAGTTTTATTTAGAATTATCGATATTTATTACTAATAATTTTTTGGCGATATCTCGATAGTTCGATATTGAAATATACATATCGGCACTCGATATTTTTTTTAATTTAAGTTTATTTTTTTCTTTTGAAGTGAAACTTCTTTAGAATCGTTGTGATTTCAAACCGGATGCAACGGAAAAAACGACAGGTAAGAGACACAAATACAAAAATGTGTAGGAAAGAATGAGACAGAAATATACATACTATTTTATATTATTATATATATTCATCTCATTCTTTTGTCGATTTACTGAAGTTTCACTTCTATCGTGTGTGAATCGCACACACACCTTTTTTTTTATTTAAGTTTATTATTTAACTACATCATCATCGTAAACAATAAAAATCATCGTAAACTTCATCATAAAAAAAAAGTAATAAAAATTTTTCAAATTTAAAAATAGATTCTTAAAGAGGAGGTAATTTCCTAAAATTGTAAAATCTTTATTAGTGTGAATAATTTGCAATAACAAATTCCTTTCTTTTAAATAATTGTTAATAACTTTTTAATTTTAGCAAGCGGAACATCATTATTTTCAAAAAGATTCCTTTACGAATCGAATGACACCTAAATCTAATTGTTATTTTCGGAGACTGCAGAAAAATCTAGACCAAAAAGGCACAGACACACAAAGGTTGTCTAGTTAGACTATTACATTTCGAAACATTTGAAATTTAATTTGTAAACTTTAAATTATTGTTTAGCCTGTGTAATTTTTTTTTGAAGTCAATATAAAATATAACCGATATAACAAAATATCAATATTTTTTGTCGATTTATCAAACTCCGATATTGATATTTTCGAAAATATCGATATATCGAAAATCCGATATTAAAAAAAATATCAACAGTCCTATAGCCGACACAAGCCCATACCAATAGCAAGCCGGGGCGGTCGCTATTTGATAATAAAATAAATGTTCTTATTGTTAATCGTCTTCAATTTAAAAAACACTATTGTTAAATCAGGAGTAAAAAACCTATAGAACTTATTATTTATTGTATTTTATAATAAAAATGGTGAAATATTTAATAATTAAATAATCTTGTCTACTTATTGATCCACGAAGATGACGTTTGATGAAAAAACTCATTTGGGTACCACTGGTAATGTCTCATTGCAAAACATATCACAAGGGACTTAATTTCATAAGTTTAAATGTTACATAAACTTATTAAACGCCTAAACGTTTACTTCGCTCTTAATAACAAACTGTTTTGTAATGTTTTCAAAATACGAGTACTTTTATGTAGCTACTGGTTGTATTATTTTTTCTTATACTTTTTGTCGTTTCTCTAATAATTCCGATGGATTTATTTATAATTTTATTACTTTAACATGTTAAATAGCTTTAGAAGTTGTTTAAATCCTACAACATGCACTTAATAAAGAAATGATTTTGTTTCTCTAATAAAATTAATTTATTTTCCAGTTTTCCCATTTTTAGTTTAAACTAAAATGTGTTTATTTTTAATATTAAAAAATGCAAATTAAAATATCTATCTTAATAATCGCAACCCGTTAATGGCCAATGCTGATCCAGGTCTCCTCACACGTTGGAGAACTTCAAGGAATTCTCAGGAGTGCAGGTTTCCTCACGATGTTTACCTTCACCGTTAGAGCAAGTGATATTTTAATTGCTTAAAACATAAATAACTCAGAAAAGTGTGCCCAGGATCGTACGAAAATAGGAATTTAAATCTGGACTTCTGGATCATCATCAAAATGGGCAAGTTCAAAATTAGGTTAAATACCCAATTTTTAACTCGTCCATTTTGAATGATATACATTTAGCTTAATGAGATAATTTATTTAACTTCCTATTTACAAAAAAAAAGGTTTTTATATATTGATATAAATAAATATATAATATTAGTAATATTTTCTTTAATTTCAGACGGTAAAAGCATTCCTCCCAGCTATGATAGAACAAAACGACGGCCATATTGTTACTATAGCATCAATGGCTGGACAAGTAGGTGTAGCAAAGTTGGTTGACTATTGTTCTTCAAAATCAGCAGCTTGTGGCTTCGACGAGGCACTTAAATTAGAATTAGAGGTGAAGGGAGCAAAGGGCGTGCACACGTCACTCATATGCCCTTACTTTATCCGTGCGACCGGTATGTTCGAAGAGGTCAACTCAAGGTAATAACAATGTCGTAAGTTGTAACATCTTAGACACTTTATTCATTCTATTAATCTCTACATGATATTATTATTGTCACGACTCTATTTACGAATAATATTCTTATTTAATTACTTAACGCTTTTACAAAGGATTTTTTATTATTATTAGCGTTGACCATTACTTTTAGAGAATTAATTTTTATTCATCTAAAGACGTAAATATAATGATTAAATATTCATAAAATTGAAATCTTCAATACCTACAACACGTATAAAAGAATATTAAAACTTAGTCATTATTTTATAGTTAGATAATTAAAATATACTGTTTAATTATTTATAAGTAGATACCTAGTAATTGAATATAAAAAAAACAAATCGTATGATGTAAATTAACACAAAAATCTCGTTGACGTAATTATTGAGTTAAATCATTAGATACTTACATTATATTTTGACTCATGTGGCCATGCTACAACGGAAGATTAAATGCATACAATATTAATACTCTTAAAAATTTAACCGATAATAATTTTTTATTTGCTATACAGATTCGTGCCTACACTGAGCTCTAACGAAGTGGCGGACCGAGTGATCCTTGCGATTCGCACCAACGAGCCTATCGTCCTCATGCCTTCGTTCTTCCGTCTGCTGTTACCCTTAAAATGGTACGTATATACATCTAAGGCCGCGTTTCCACCAGAGATGACCGAGGATGCGTAGCGAGGGTGTTTAAGCCAATAGAATAATTGTAATTTTTTATAGCAAAATCACAGTTAGTTAACTAGCTTTTTACAAACAGGAGTCACGAGTTGTCAAGTAGCCAGCTGACGTATATTCCACCACGTTATGGTCAGCTGACTTTATTTTTCCTTCAAGATACTAGGTAAACTATAATCCGACAAATTTTCAAACGGGAGGAAATGACTGAAAAAAAAATCTACATGTTTGGAAGGATGCAACTGCTCGCCCCACCCACAGAATCGCAGCTGACGGTCACGGGTCATCATAATATATATTCCTTATGCAGTATATGAATTTTCACTCGAGAGGAAATGATTGACCGAATTTGAATCTGGCTCCCGTACCATATGTCCAAACTTTATTTTATCTCTATAACAAATTTTATTAAATGTCGGTTCAGTGGTTTAAGGGCGAAACAGACAGAGTTACTTTTGTAATTTGAATTAATTTATTATACCGAGTTTTAATTGGCAATTAAAAATTCCTATATCGTAATGCATAATACCAGACGATAATAATACCGTGTTATTGATATAGTAATAACAAATTTATTAACCAATTAACAGTATCAGGTCGTGATTCTTGACCTAAAACTGCAATTTTCAAGCCAAGTCAAGGTTTCTTGTTGTTGAAGAACTAGTTTTTGCGTGCTCTTACACTCATTGTCTACATGCTTTGTTACGTACATGTTGTAAGAATGCTATTATGTTTCCGATTACAGTTAGTGTCGTGGCAACTATTAATTGAAATTATATTCAACTATCGCCCTCGCTTAGCTGAGGCGTAGTCAAATTTTTCAGTCACTCAATCACACACTCATTCGCTCTCTTGCTACCTACTCCCAAACTCACCTGTTGATTCATACATTGCAACTATGGATGTGCTATTTGAATTAAAGTTACTTTTAACATTAAAAGTAACTTTAATTGATCTGAACTTGACTATGTGATTATATCCAACAGGAAAATATAAAGTAAATTATATGATTGATGTAGGTACATCTTGAAGGTATAAAATTCATTAACCTACATAAACCTGTAGTAAAAATATTTTTATACATCCTCCTCCATTTTTATTTAAGTAGAACGTCTGTAATAAATAATGTAATTTATTAAAATCTTAAAAACCTTGTACGATCTTTAAGGTCAAATTTAAATATAACCATAAAATAATATCAGCTATGACATGTGACGTGAAAGACTTTTTTTACGGTAGATAAGGCGCAAATTCACCATCGCCCATAGACATCGCCAAAACAAGAGATACTCCCTTGCTTTGTCGATACGTTGCATCCTCGAAGATAGGGTGGGGAGGGGGAGTGAAGAAAAAAATGCCGCGGTTTCAGCGGACCCTGAGCAAGAGCCCAGAACCACTGGATCCGAAGCATTAATGGGATGAGACAGGGAGGGGGTAAGCCTGGCCCACGTGCGGCTCGACCGGAACGCGTCTATAACACTTGGCGGTCGGATTCACATACTGGTGGTTGCAAAGCCAGTCGGGGAATAGATACCCTACCATCAAGGGGTGCTGGTATACTCGGCTCTTACGAGGCCAGGCGGCCGAGGCCAGGTCCAGGCGGCACAGGGAAATAGTATTCGAACCCGTCCCCTTACAGGTACCGAATATTGTGATAAATAGGGGTGGCTTTACCTAGTGCAGGGTGTGCGTTGCATACGGGCGTTGCCATCGCACCACTCACTGGAGGTGCCGGCAACTAGGGATTTTTTTTTGAAGATAGATCGATTTAGTATAACTTTTTCGTGTGTGCATTTACTATGTAAATATTGCGCCTTCTAAGATGTAGAGCCAAAGTTAAGGTCATATCGTCAACGAAGCCTTAGATCGAACTCAAGCGACATTGTTTTTATTTTAGTAACAAGGCCGCTTGGGTGATGATTGCACGTGGGCGCTACATGGGCTAGAGGTGCCCTTGGTGATAAATACGTTATTATAAAATATACCTTACTAACTTCGCTAATTTATAAAGCTATTAAGCATTAAGCAGCCATTCTAAATTCCGTGAATTGGATTTCAATTTATTACATTTTCACACGCAAATTGAATAATATTGTGACATTTAGGGACTTTAGTGAAAGACTTGCTAAATACTGTTTTTGTAAGATAGTCTGGGAACAGAATTCTATACGCAATTCTATTATACAGAACAACTGTTTAATTTGAATAAACATTTTTTTACTAGAGAATTGTCTATTGTTAAGGAGGTATTAACGCACGCACAAGTAATTATGAAATTACCGGAAGAGTTTTAGTTTCATTAAACGTTTTTACATGTAATGAACGGTTTAAGTTTCATATAAGTAGTTGTATTAAAAACTACGTTAAACCTATTCGATTTAGTAGTACCTAAATAAGGTTCTTCATGTGAATAGAGTGCATTACAGATGGATTCATTTCAATTATCGTACCTACTTTGACAGTCGATGATACGAAGACTGCTTTAACTTGAACATGATTACACATAGGAACATATTACTTCTATTTTGCAACTATAGATATAACAATCACAAAATATCTTTTAACATTATAATTTTTTTATTTGTTGAACTTCCCATAACATTGATATGAAAAAAGAACTCTTTCTTATCTGTTATCCATCAACATGAATGTCCATTCATAATTATGATATAGTAGCCCCCTCGCTTCGCTGAGGTATTTCCAAACCGTTCACTCACTCACCTACACACTCATTTATTTATTCATTCAAACTCTGCCACCCGCAACCTTGAATATATTTTTGCCCCAAAGTGTCTGTTAAATTTGAATTCTATAATGCATAGTATGTTATTTGCAGGGGATCCCACCATTTAACAGACTGTCTTCTGTCTCCCTATTTTTTTTGATTTATACAAACCTTGACCTGACAAAAATTAGCACAAAAAAAAGAAATATCCGTTTTGGTGCAGTCGACATACATAGAGGTGACTCCTTCTTTTTTTGAAGACGACGAAAATTGCTCAAGGACGTCACTAATAAACTAATCTATTTTTCAGGCTCGTACCCTGGACGTGTACGTCAGAGCTGATTCGCAATTTAATCCCAGACGCTGCTCCCGTTCACGCACCAGTACCGGAATGCGTTCAAGAAAACAACAAACACCTCCTCGCCACCCCTATTAAGGAGTCTAGACCAATGTCGTTCACACTTCCCGCAAGACATGAAAGACAAGTGTGAACGTGTATTATAAAACCAACGTTGAGGCCAATGTACAAAATTCTAAAAAGATTAATAGTCCATTGAAATGTTACAATTTAAGGACTGAGTATTGCATTTATTAGAGGACGCAATTTTATTTTTGTGATATGTGTAGGGGTTCAATAGAAGCTTAACCTCAAGTTTGTGGGGTCGCCACCCTTGTCCCCCGGCCGCCATCTTAGAAAAAGGGGTGGAAACATCTTTTTCGCGACATCTCGAAAACTATGCGTCTTACAAAAAATACGTAAAGACATAATTTGTAGCAAATTGTTTTGCCTACAAATATGTTTATATAACTTTTTGCCCTAAATTTAAAATTAAAGAAGTTATAAGCAAAAAAGTGAGAAAATTTTTATAAAAATTTCCTTTTTTGCTCTATAACTTTTTTTTAATACGCTGTTACAGCGCTCCAAAGTTGACCGGGTTCGTCAATGCTCATGAGAATCCGGTCTATTTTTTGTAAAACGCATAGTTTTCGAGATATCGCGAAAAAGGTGATTGCACCACTTTTTCCAAGATAGCGGCCGGGGGACAAGGCTGGCGACCCCACAAACTAGAGGTTAAGCTTTTGTTGACCCCCCCACACATGTCCCAAAAATAAAATTGCGTCCTCTAAAAATGCAAAGCTCATGTAACATTTTAATGGACTATAAAAATATTATGGATTTAACTAAAATTTTGACAATGCTTAACATTGGCTCCAACGTTGGCCCAACAACCTCCCTCAGGTTGTCTTTATCAGTGGTTTAATATAAACTTATATAATAGAGTATACAACTTCAAGGACCATTCTTACTGCCTTGCAAAATGCCTTAATTATTATTAAGACAATATGACAGTTATAACAAACAAACAAAGACGTCAGTCGCTTAATTATAGTATTTTAATTAAACCGACTTATTGATATACAAAAATAGAAATAAATACATTTAAAAAATAGGATTAATTTTACTATAATTTGTTTTATGGTTACAAATGTATATGTAGAGTTAATTATATTTTTCGTTGTGGTACTTAGTCATGTTTTATCTTAATAAAATATCGAAGATGTGATTTTAGTTGTAGATGTAAAATTTGGCAAAACAATCAAATTTTATTAAATAAGTAAACCGAGGATTTATTCTGAATAAATTTAATTAGGCCAGTTTCATCGATTCAGAGTTACAAAATATTGTGATAGCCCTTAAATAGCTAAGTAGTGTATTTGTAATCAGACTTTTATATATTCGATTTTACAATTGTTTTGTAACGAGAGGCATATAAATTTACCGGTGTAATTTGCAACAGAATTCACATTTTGTTGAGGAAATTGCTTAAAATTGAAACGTAGTAGCTATATTGTGTTTTCTGAATCACCGCGAATTCGCAATATTATATAGATTTGCAGTTTTTGTTATTTTCGGCAACAGCGTGAGAGCTAATTAACAAATGCTATTGTTATTAGAGCTAAGCATTATTTCTTAAACAAAATACCTCGTTCTACTTAGTTTTTTATTAATTGCAAAAAACTGGCGCTTTGCGTAACAATAAGATTCAGTTAAGTTAAAAGCTAATACTAATTAGATTTTCTATTAAAATGTTTTATATGGCTGAAGACATATAAGGGTCACAAAATTGCTCAATTACAAATTTTTGTAAATATAGGCTAATCATCACTGAATATACCTTTAGCCAAGATTTTATATATAAACAGGACCGTACTTGGAAATGAATTCTTAGATAGATAATATAGTTTGACTATGATGACGCTAAGATTTTATTTGTCCGCAGGAAAGATTAGAGAAATTTAAATAATTTATTCTAACATTTCTATTGTTCGTTCATGAATTATCAAGATAAGAAAAAATAAAATATCATTCATGATATGCGTTATTAATAATATAAATAGGAGTCATAATTTTAAATATTTTTTTAAAGTGATCAAAAGTACTGTAATATAATATTTCGTAAAAATTTTCGAATAAATCAAAAAAAATCTTTTTAGAAATCTTTACATTTTATCGTGTTTATGAAAATGTTTCTTATCACAAAAAAAATTAAAAAATCAACAAAAAGCACTTTAATTGTCTTTACTGATTACGGTTCTGTTGTCTTCCATTAAACCGCCAATACATTGGTTAGCAGGAGGAAAATCACCTAAACATGTGATATAATTATAATATAATTTTAATGAATCATTTAAATTGTCTTTTTATGGGTTATGTTGTATAACGAAGCTCTGGTTTTCTACTACGGTTGATATTATTTTCATGGAGTGAGCTTTAATATATCCATGTGTATTGGGCCTAACAAAAATTGTTTTATATAACATAATTTTAAGCTCTAATTTTTATTAATAAACTATAAAAAGACAATGTTTATTTGTAGATTTTATATGTATGTTACATTATATGGTAGAACTAAAAACTTGGTCATTATTGTTAACGGTAAAACATATTGGGATTGAGATTTTAATATCAGAAATAAATTTAAAAAACATATGTCATGACTTTTAATAGAATCCATTCAAACTTAATGATAGGAACTTATTTTATAAAATACTTTATATATTCTTACTTAAAATTACAAAATATTAAGAAAGACTAGTAAAGATTAAACTATTATTTTACAGATTTAAGTACGTAAACAGTTATCCATCTTAAATTTTAAAACAATCTTAATATGTAATTAACAAATAATATGTTAGGTGTTTAAATATAAAATAAAACATAATACAAACATCGTAAAATATTTAAAATTTGTACTCATCTGTTACAAAGAATTAACTTGTTTAAATAGTATAAAGACAACATTAAAAAGTCAAACAGACATTTTTAAAGGAAAAGAAGCGAAGCGAATCTAAAAAAATTGGTACTTAAAATTTATTTTTTTATCCTTAACACATTAAGTAATAATTTGGTCATTACATACATAAACGGCCAAATATAATTAAAATTTTACGACAACTATAGACAACAAAGTGATCAAATATTGAGAAAAAATAGCAAAACAAAATACACTGATTGAATATATTTGTAAATTTAAGTGATTGTAAATATCTGTACAAGTTATATTCTAAACGTAAACTAATTGTACTAAAAACTTATAAATGTGGTAACTAATTTTGTGAATAAAAATTTACATTGGGGGAGAAAGAAATAAATGGGTGGGATTTATCTTTTTCAAAGTTATAGTAATAAGACTATAAAAGTACCTTAAAAATCATTACGATCCCTCGGAAATGATTCTGGTAGTTTAAATTCTGAAATGGGTGATTTATATAGAGGGTTTAATTCCTGCATGTTTTTCCTACTTTCTTGTGCTTCTTGAACAAATTTAGCATAGGCCCGTCTGTCTGCTACTACTTGAGCACTCTTTATACAAAGTATAATAATCATACCTATAGCAACAATACACCCCATGATGATAACTGAGGTCATCATGATTTTCGCACTGGTCGGCTGATAACATTCCTTAGACCTAATAACTATTTCCATTCCAACCATATTAGTTAAGCCTGCTTTGTATGTGTATTGGTACTCGCATTCTTTGCCGTCTTCTTCGAGACGGAGGATACATGAAGTATCGACACTATCTGTGGACTCTGTAAAAAAAATATATGGAAATTAAAAAAAAATTAGAAATTATTTGGAATTTAATATTATATTTATACGTAGCATAAATCTTTAAAGTTTTTATAACATTAAAATACATAACATACATATCTTGTAAAATCGGTCGAACTAACATAAAATATACCCAAAAATATCTAATATATACTTAGTATATTTTAATTATGACAAGTTTGCAACATTATTCATAACTTTGTGTTCGTGGGTAGTTCATTTTATTTTATCGCAAGTGTACTAAAGATAGATTTGGGCGGTCGGTGAGAGGCTGCATGTCTCGCGATAAACATTAGTGTTAGCTCCTGTACCGTTATCAGGTAAGTGGTTTCTACTTAGTGATTTGAAAGGCCTTTAACCCTGCTCCCTGGTCTCAAGCCCCAGGCGTTCCCCAGCCTCATTGGTACTTTTAGGTTTCATTCTGAATTAATAGATCTAGTATAGGTATTGCTCTAAATTATAAATAGAAAGTAACTTTGGATATATTTGTTTAAATACTTTTAGATTACATCTCGCAAATCATGTTGCAATGAAAAATTACATACTGATCCACATGAGAAGTAATCGGTAATGTGTCATTACACATTTGCAATCTGCAAAAGACATCATCATAACGCGACGGTAGTACAGATTTTATTTAGTACACCAAGTAGAGTCATATTATGTATCACTTATTTTGTTTATTTTGCTTCAACACTTAAATTAACGCAACTGTAAACTAAGTGCTAGTAATTACTCTACATTTGGCTGATAATATACTTTTTTACTTAACCGTTTAAATGGAAGTGGATGACTGCATAAATGTTGGATAGACTAATTATATAGAATGCATTTTCCACAGAGTCTCTGATTTAATCTGACTTTACCGCTTTCTAATAAAGTACATAAATTCCGTTATTTATTAACCTCCCTTTATTAGGACATGATATATAATAATTACTATTTTAGAAGTCCGTACAGATACAAAAAGAAATTTCCAATTCGGTTCATAAATGACGGAGTTCTGAGGTAATAAACATAAAAAAAAATACAACCGAATTGATAATT
Source organism: Limenitis camilla (assembly GCA_905147385.1). Lineage (NCBI taxonomy): Eukaryota > Metazoa > Arthropoda > Insecta > Lepidoptera > Nymphalidae > Limenitis > Limenitis camilla. The sequence goes on from LR990241.1 coordinate 8,859,438, forward strand.
TCCTTTTTTTGTTTTTGAAGTAGGTTGAAAAATAATATAATACCTTCATTAAGCCTCTCGCTAACAGTGTAATTGACAGAGCCAATAGTACAGGTATCAGTACAATTGCTGTTCAAGTGACACTCCACGCAGGGCTCCGCGTTTGCACATAGAGGATTCTCGCAATTTGCACATGTTTCACAAAAGAAACCGGAATAAGCTGATCCTGCTTCGTCTAACGTCGAACATTGACATCTTCCTAAAAACAATAAAATAAAACTCAATAAATATAAAACTTTAAATAGAACGGTGTCATTCACATTGTAACGGAACAACATCAAGTCAATGCGATTTTTGCATACTTTAAAGAAATAAAAGTATATAAAGTATGTGAAAAGTTCCTTCTTTAAATAGGACAATAAAATAAAATAGGCTTATAAACTTGAAGGTGCCTAATAGTTTTTAAAATCAATCAATTGGAAATGAACAATATTTATTAAAAATTTGAAGGAGATACATCATCTCTAATACCACAATTCCGTTATACCTATAAATAATTAAAATGTAGATTCTCCAATATCCTTACCACATACACACTCCCCATGTCCCGAACATACTTCAGACTCTCCAGGTGCAATGCAAGGCTCTTGGCTGGTGGTGCAGTCACAGGAGTCCCCAGTCCAGCCTGGAGCGCACGCGCACTGTCCGCAAGCACAAACACCTCGCCCTTCTCCACCACATTCTAAACCATTTACTCTGTAATAAATATTACGCTGGTCAATAATTTTAACATTTTCTACAATATTTAGATATATAAATTTTTATGTCATAGGAAATGTAATTTAACAATCATAGCCGTTTTTTTTCAATCAGCTTTAGTTTTTGAGATATTTTGACTTTCTTCATTTTGGGGATTGGTTTTGCTATTCGAATCATATATTTCGCAATAATTAAAAGTAGGATAATGTAGAAGACAAATAGTACAGTAGACTTAATCAATCTAGTTTACTTATGGTGAAAATATTTTTAAGAAAAAATTCAATGCTAATATCTATTTTTTGCTATTTTCGTGATCTGCTGAGTAAATTTATTTGAAATGATTAAGAAACTAGAAAATATTTCAGTGTTGTCAACACTTAATCAATTTAAAGAGGTTATGAATTTTGAAATTTAGGACATCTATTATAGTATAAATACCTACATACTAATTTCGCAGTCCTTACACTGGCAATACCGTCCATTAAAACCACTGTCGCAATCGCAGCGACCACACAGACAGTCACCAGCACCAGAGCAAACTATGGATCGTGTCACATTCGGCTCTCGACATTGTGCTTGTAGCAGCGCTGAAGCGTTTTCATCTTCTATTGAACAATCACATGAAGGGCCTGACCTTAATTTAAAAAAAAAATGGGTTTATTTATAGGCGTCAAAATAATGGTAAGCTCTGATACGAAATACGAGTTTTAATGAATTTGCTATATTTTTTTATTTAAAAGAACGATACAAAATAAATCCTACAAATATTACAACGCGAAAGTTTGTAAGAATGTATGAATGTATGTTTGTTACTCTTTCACGCAAAAACTACTGCATGGATTTTGATGAAACTTTACAATAATATAGCTTACACATCAGAATAACACATAGCTATAATTTATAATGATATAGTGTGAATAATCCAAAATATAGCGGTTGAAACCGCGGGACGCAGCTAGTTCCAAATAAAAATAGAACACTCGGAGTTCAAGCTTTAAAATAATAAAAAATCACACTCTCTATAATAACTATAAATAAATAAATTTAATAGAACTACACGGCCAAATATTTTTGTAATCGATTCAGCCTCTATTCTACAATCTATTTCCCTAGATTATGATTCATCGAAATTATGATTATCGTAATTGAAACTGTGAGGTGTAATGTGATGGATTGTTACCATGGTTTAAAGTCACAACTTTTTTTCTAATATGCTTTTTAGGACTTTTATCTGAATACTAGTTTGACATGCATGACTTCTTGACTTCTTCCATGACTTCTTGACTTGCATGACTTCTTCCACGTAGAGTTAAATTTGTTCTATGATAAAGGCACTCTAAGTGTCGATTGATGTTACAAACTTTATGTGTACAAAATTTCATTAATATCCCTTTAGCTGTTCTTATGAGAATAACAACCCTTATCCCACAGGTACTCTAATTATTCCATAAATAAAGAATTTCATGTTTAAATTCCAGTTACATGCATTATGTATATCAAATTTAATTCATATCTGTTCTTATATGAATAACCAGCCGACCCTTGCGACTTCGTGCCAGTGATCATCCGCTCCTATTGGTCTTAGCGTGATGATATATAGCCTATAGACTTCCTCGATAAATGAGCTAACTCTGAAAGAATTTTTCAAATCGGACCAGTAGTTCCTGATATAAGCTCGTTTAAGCAAACAAACAAACTCTTCAGCTTTATATATTACTATATATACAAAACTTATGATGAATGCAAAGATTTTTAAAATTAAGTAAGAGCGGTAAAAATGACATACCATCCTTTATTGCACTGGCACACGCCGCACACGAGATGCGAATTATGTGGACAGGAAAGCGACATGTCCTTCTGTTTGTCGCTAGCACACTCGCAGCCACATTGGATTTCTATTTCTAAAGTTAGTGCATCTTGTCCGAGCTGGCTTTCTGATATCGTTAACGTTTCATAGGTCTAAAACGAAAACAATGTTGAAATACACACATATACTAAAATAATGTGGGAATATAACTAAAAAGCCGAAGATTTAAAACCACCAAAATTATAAAACATGCAGTGTCCTCCAAGGTTACTTACGTTACGTTATTAATTTCACGTATATAAGGTTTTTTTTACATGAAGAAGGAGAACACATTGGTGTTTATTAAACTATTAATATTATAAATAAATAAAATCTTTATGATCCCAAAAACCTTACTACTTACACTTAGTAGAAACTAACAAAATACATCATTATTAATTCTCATAAGTTTTTAACATAATTTGACATTTTAAACTCTATTAGAAAATACTGATTATGCATTTTAATCCAAGTCTATATATAGTTAAAAATAATTAGATAATTTTATAAGGTAGAGTAATCAAACAACAAAATCTACTTCACATATCATCCATCTCAAATCTTAATCTGTCAAACAGCTAAAATGTCGATTACCTTCTTCAAATCCGGACAAGATTCCAAACTGACATGCGCTTCATAATTGAGCGTCATTCCATATTCAACTCCGGCGCATCTCGTCGTCTCTATGAATGACCCCCCTTTCACTCCGCAGTCGGTAAAATATCTAACCTTTACGTGCCCAGATGAAGAGTTATCTTCAAAACTGACAACGCTCACTATATCTTCGTAACCCATTTTAACGAGTTTCAAAATATTTGAACTGTCACTCTCTAATTTAGCTACGTATGTAAAATCTTTTAGAAGTTGGTGAAGACTGTCGTAATGGCCTTTTACATTTTCTGTTACCGCGAAGATTACGTTTACCTGAAAAAAAATTACATTTTTATTATTTTTACTATGTATAATTTTACAGAGCAGAAACTTAATTTCTTTTTCTAAACCCAATAGAAGCCAAAACAATCATTTTTAAGCGCATCACGCAAAAACTCCTGTATGAAATTAGATTCTGTTTCCACACTTGTATTCCTGGAGGTCTAACAAATTGGATTGAATCGGTTATCAGGAAAAATGATAGTGTAATTTAAAAGCCCAGCATAGCTTGGTTAGTGTGAAATTTTAATAAAGATCGCTTTAAAATAAGGTAATTACTTTTAAAATTGTCGTCACAATTAAAAGAAAACCGACTGACTCTATCTGTTGACTTTTCTAATTCGTATCTAGAATCTACAAAGAGCGGATTTGCGTAACTTGGCTTAACCAGCACCTCAAATATTTGTATTTAAATTAAACTTATCGCATGGTAGTAGCTAGTAGATTATGTGTCCACGAAGTTTGTGAGTTCCATTCACACTAAACTTATATTTACATGGCACACTAGTGTTGAGAAAGTTAGTGTATGTCGTCATTTTGTTGATAAATCTGTATAAGAGTATAATCAGGTACATCAGACAGCTTTACCTTATATTTATCTAACAGGCGGTACACTTGTGCTATGGATGGGTAATCGTATACGTGAGCTTCGGAATAATAGCCATTTTTATCTAGATGACACTGCTCATCATTTTTCATTGAGGCACCTCCTGAAATATTACAAAAATTCTTGTTACATTTGGACGCAAGTCATCTATTGCAAAAAGAGCATTATCTGAATAAAATATTATGTGGGCATGTGTTTCGAAAACCTTACCTAATTTTCCATCACCAGCAGTGTGCAAAAGACCATCGGAAAGCAAAATAATAATTTTTCTGCTATGTGGTGACCACCCCACTTCCTTATCACAGATAATTGCTTGAACTAATGCGTCGAGCTGCGCTTCAGCATTGTCCAAGTTAGCTGTTACTGAACTACTATTAACTTTTTGAATGAAATCGTTTACCTGAAATTAAAGAAAAACGAATAATTAACGCCTGAAGATTTTTATTACGATTATTTCCAAACTACTTATTACTTCATTAATCTATTATAACTTATATAATAAAAACGGATTGCACTCCGGGCGTGCCGGCAGAATTGAGAACTTGAACGTTGTGCGTTTTTTAATATTTTGGAATGGTTAGGGAATAATTTCACACGAATTGCTTTATTTATCTGTATAAAAGTACTATCATTTATGTGGTTAATTACAATATTCAATTGCATTATCGTACACAAATTTAAATTCAGTTTTGTTTAAAACGCGCTACCAATTAAGCGTGAAATCGCCGTCTTACGAATTTTCGATCAGGTCACGTGTCCTGACGCGAGTTTAACATTTTTTTACCTATACAAGAAATGCACAACGCCATTAAAGAAGTTTTCACTTCAAAAAATACGTATTTATACCTGATTCGTAAGAGATAAATGATGTCTATAACTATAAGTTGCCTCACACGCTTCTTCTTCTACAGAACACGGATTTTCTCTTCTACGCGGATCTACGCTTATAAACGGCATAATTGGTTTTTCAGCAAAACTGCCGAATCCTAATCTAAAAAAGAAACATAGAATGTAGAAAAATACTAAGTACAATTTGAGGGATAACTAAATAAAAATTCTGGTTTAATATACTAACCTAAAATTATCGGTTAAATTATCTAACATAGCCGGCAAATCGTCTCTCAATGAAACTAAAGTTTCCTTGTCATCCTTCATCGACCAAGTGAGATCCATTAAATAATATAAATCTAAGGGGTAATTTTTGGCAGGTCTATAAGAAAATTTTATTTTCTTACTTTCTCCTGAAAAAAGAAAAATACACAATATACAAAACTAGCCAATTAGATCTTATATTTCTTTTGTATGTTGAATAAGTTCATTATGACTGAAAAGCAAAGGATTCCTGAAGTGGTACGATTATTACAGAGATAACAAATTAGAATAATCCATTGTTTAAATTATCATCAAATGTTTGCCAATAATGTCGCAACCATTATTACACCTTTGCCAAACTATGGTGTATTAATTGAGATTCATTACTCAATCTAAATATAACTGTTTTCTATTTTAAATGAACTAAAAATATAGGATACAAAATAAAATCAAATGTTAATTAATTCTTGAATAACATATAAACTATACATTATATGAAACTAAATCCTACGTAGCGTCTGTCTGTCTGTTCGCATTATATTCAAAAACTACTGAACAGATTCACGTGGTTTTCACCGTGGACATTATGGAGCTCCGTAACTGTAACCGAAACTTTTGAATATTGGAGATAGTAATATCCGTAATCGTAACCGAATCTGATGTAACAATTTTGGATAGGAGCGGAGTCTAAATGATGCATCTTATGAAAAGTTTTTTCGAGCTTAAGTTCGAGCCTTCGATCAACAATAGTTCGAGCCAACCAAAAAATAGCCCACTAGCCACGCGCCTCCTTTGCAATGTTTATTATTCATTGTTCATTACTAGTCAGTTATAGTGAGATCACGTGACATTTTACATTTAAAAACTTACTTGTGTGCACTTAGAGGAAAATGACTAATAATTTGTACAAATGATTAATAATTGTTTACATTTCAGCAAATTGCGTATTAAGTCTAATGTAATTTGGATTTTTTTTAATCAAGTAAATTTACATTCCGCAAAATGTCAACAGTGTAGTAAAAACTTTTCACGAGTAGAGTTAGTTAGATTCAAAACCAAATTGTATTTTACTTTCAAAATGTAATAACCGTAACCGAAACTATCGAATAATCCGAAATAATTTCATATCCTTAACTGTATCCGAAACCGATATATAATAATATTATTCCTTTATCCGTATCCAGATACGAAACATAATATACATAACATCCCTGTTTTTCACCAATAGACAGAGAGATTCCTAAGGAAGATTAATGTGTATAATTTGTTTTATATAAATTGATTGAAGTATGACAATTTTATTGTTGAAAATGTCGGAAAAAGTCTCCTGGGAGCTTTTTTCGAAATCACTAATATTATACTCTACTACGCGTGTGAAGCCTTAGATCTCTTTTCATTATAAATAATGATTCGTAATGGAAATTACAGTACGTTGTAGGCGATGTAGACTGTATACGGAATGTATTGCAAAAGATGACAAGGTGTATCACATTCATGATACTGGTACATACGTGGTTTTAAGGAGAGTTTTATTTTTTGCGGTTGTATTTGCACAACAGCCTCATGGCTGTCTGGTGACATGTCTTGCAGAGAGCTATTCTCCATAACTTCCCATACAGGCTTCTGAGGTCGTTGTATCATGCCTTGTCCGCATCCTGCTGCTACCAAACTGTGTAAATAATGGTTTAATTTCCTCTATCTGTCAGTATATTTAAAAGAGCAATAACTACTGCACCAAATTGTATATGGTTTTCACAATAATATTGCTGTAAGTCTAACTTTAAATATAAGATTTGTTTCATTTAAATCGAATGTCAACAAAATAAGTTATTATCTTTTAAAAATGTTTTAGCCCAGCGGAGATACGAGAATCAGATGGTCTGTATATTATATTATATTAGAAATCTTTATCGACATTCATCAGATATTTATTAAAAAAATTGTGTGGATTTTTCCAGACGTTTCTAAAACATTTTATTTATAAAAACATTCTAAGTTAAGCAATTTAAAAGAAAGGGATTTTCTCTGGATTTTACCTGGCATTATCTGCGTTAGCAATAACATTTGAACACTTTAGCTTGACGAGCGATAACCTCATTACAATTTCAAAGCAATGTTGATTGTCGATCAAAGATAACATTACCATACTTGATTGAAAAAAAAACTAGGTAAAGTGGAAAGTATTCCCTTCCATGCTCTTGTCACAATCAATCATATTAATGTCTTGATTCATACCACAAATGGTTTGGCACAGTAAAAACCATATGACCCGAACATTATGGTATCAAACATTTGGAAACATTATTGAACCACTATTTTGTTTTAAAGCCAAAATAAAAGTAAACAGATACACTATGAATTTTACAGATTTTCTATGATAATATTTTGGAAGAATATGATAGCGGCCACGGTGAGAGATGCGTTTTAAATAAAAGTTTATATTTTTTTTACTTTTAGTACTTACCCAATCAATTATTGAAAATAATTTTTTTACTAAAACCATGGTAGATACAAGAGATTTTTCATTATAATTGCATAATGCATTGTTCATGGAATTGAGTCATGTATATTATTCACAGATGTCGTCATTGGACATATTTAACTAGTTTACTAACACTATTAGATATAGAATATATATTATACGGAACGCTCTTCTCATTTATTATTTAAATTTTATCTATGTTATCATGGTATGGCACCTGGCATATATACGATCAACGATACATAAACCCTCTTGAATATTTAATTAGACGTTACTTAAAACGTCATATAGAGTCATGCTGTATCTTAAAAACGTAAAAACTTGTTTATATTTTTTAATAAGTATCTCTTCTTTTATTCACACTGCATTTAAAAACGAAACAAATATAAAACCTTGGTTAAGATCAGTTTTCGTGATCGCAAACAAATTGAATGAATCGTAACAGGTATTTGGGCATTAGCGGCGTGTAAAGTAAGCAACTTCACTTGTTTACGATTTTATAACATGGATAGGTATCACGATAGTATATAATAATACAATTATTTACCTTTCGTCGTCATTGCAACGGGGAGCTCCAGAAACGAAATATGGATCCGCACACCATCGACAGTGTGGAGCTGCAGAAAGGCATGGCCAACATTCTTCATGTTGTACACATATAATTTTATTTAAAAATTGTTCTTGATCTGTAATATAGAAAATAGTATTAATTTTATTTTTACAAAGGTTTTAGGTTTTTGTATATTGCAAAAGGAAATACGGAAATCTAGTTGAAATAGACCGACTAATAGATCGGGAGCCCTGGATTTAAAAGATGCTCATTACTTTAAACTCAGTTAACTGGGTTTACACTACTATCCGTTATGAACAACGCCATTTGTTATTCATAATAATTAATTTTACTTGCTACAGCAAAATACTTCCGAGATTAGAATAATATTATACTGTAACGTAGGTAACGCTGGTTTCAGACTATCGAGTTTGATCAGTTTTAATATGCAATAAATTAGTGTACACGTAAGGTATTATTCGACAATTCGATATTGCTTCTATTCTTGTACTCACTATTCCACACATTAAATAAATCTCGTTCAGTATTAGCAACTTTTACAACTATCCATATCTACTAAATAGATATAAGTGAAACAGCTTTTAATTAGGACCACCTATAGATACATGTTATTATCACTCAATATTCCAACGTTGAGCCCTTGTACTAAACATTGACCTAAATGATTAACGTTAATTTAACAATAGGAAAACAGCAGGCGACGTAATAATGTAACGATCGAATAGAAAGTGGTCAAATAGTTTGGTACCTATTGTCTGAGAAAGCAACACATGTTTTGTTTAACTTTCTACAGCAAAATTTGAAGAAAAACATCAAAAATAAAATTTTCAATTTAGATTATTGTTCTAACTATAAATTATGAACAAGCTGAATGGATTTTGTTTTTAATTCAATGTCATGAGCTCCTTTAATTTAGTTTAATTTTTTCGTTACCTACTTAATCGATATTTCGATACAAAATACATACAGTCTTAATAAAATGGTTGTAAATATTATCAAACCTACTATAAAAGAACGAATGAACATCTTTTACATATTCTCACAAAGTTACATGCTTTTAAAATTGTACAAACAACCAGTAGGTATATAAAACAAAGAGCTATTAATCAAGAATAAAGAGAGAAAGTCGGCGATAAACATTTAAGAATGTAGATTGTTCGAAAAGAATTTTCGCCGCGATATACGAGGCCCTTTGATTACAATGAATTTCGGAATTTGTCACAATGGACTCGCCAGATGTTCTTAACTTTCGATATTTACTATACGGTACTTGATCTCCGGATTTCTGTTTTTAGTAGAATAGAATTCGGAGATTCCAAAGAAAAGCATCCAAATCGAAAACTCGATTTGATTTTCTGAATCATTGGAGAGATTAGTTAAGAAGAACTGAGAACATTTATTTTTTATGTAATTTAAAACTACTTTCTTTAATTTAGGAGGAATTAAGGAGGAGATCATTGATATAATCATACTTCTATATATTTTTTAAATAAGCGTACCTAGTATCTAAGTATACTGTTTAAGTTTACTTTTGATATTTCTTTAATAACTCCTCAGTTCCTTTATGAACCACCCTTTGCCTTCTCCCTTTATTTTATTTACAAGAAGAGAACATACTTTAATCTTTTAGTACTACTTAAACACGATTTCACCAAAAACAATCTAAACAAGGAATTCAAACTGATAAATTAGTATCGTACTGATCCTAAGAGATCGTTGATCCTAAGAGGTAAGATGATCCTTAACGACTGCGATATACTGTTATAAAGTTCCCTTACAAGTCTAAAAATTGAACTCTTACAGCTGCAGTCTAATTTTTTTTATAGAAGATAAGGTGCAAACGAGCAAATGATCCACCTGATGGTAAGTGGCCATCATCAACCATGGACATCAGCAAAACAAAAGATACCCTCTTGTTTTATCGATGGGTTGCATCCTCGAAGATAGAGTCGGGAAGAGGAGTGAAGAAAAAAAATGCTGCGGTTTCAGCAGACCCTGAGCAAGAGCCCAGAGACCACGAATCCGCAGCATTAATGGGATGGGAGAGGGAGGGGATAAGTCTAGCCCACATGCGGCTCAACCGGAACGCTTCTATGACACTTGGCGGTCGGATTCCCCTGCTGGTGGTCGCAAGCACGTCGGAGAAGAGATCCCCTACCACTAAGGGGGTGCTGGGTTACTCGGCTCTTACGAGATGCTCACCCAGCGGCAGAGGGGAATAATATTCTAACCCGTCCCCTCACGGGTAGATATTTACAATTGCATTAGAAGTTTCTCAACAACTAAGCTCTAAATATTTAAAATTTTCTTAGATCATATTACCGAAATAAAAACAAAAAAAATTACACGTACATATTGAATTACATGGTATCTAAGATAATATTTGGCTAGTTCTTTGCACACAATGCGTCATATACAAATATGTAATCAATGGCGGTATAAAGCAGGTTCACCGACATATTTGGGTCAAGCTATAGCATAGCTAGCAACAATTGTAATTATACCGCTATTTTATGTTATATTAGTTTGAAATAGAAACATCTATTATGTTTATAATAGAACTAGCTAATCATGTTTCGCTTCGATTAGGTATCAATGCATTTTAGGCGCTGTTTGCTCTATTTTAAATTCATCGTTGATATACATGTCGGCGCGTAAGTTAGGGTTGGGTTAACCTAACCTTAGCTTTTAACGTAGGTCCTGGGTAGTGGAGGCGAGTATAATAATTACTTAAAGGAATTCCTTTAACCTACACCTTGGCCTAAACTCTTAGGCTCGTAATTTTAAGAGATCATTATGTTTGATTATTTATCGGTTCAGTAGCAGTATCTACGTTGCTGAAGAAATCTTCTTATCAATATCGGTCTAACATTTACGTTATTAGATAATTTTAACTCATCGATATGGCTTGAAATTAGGATTACTTTGAAATACAAGTACCAAAGTAATTTTATTAATAGCTGATAATTATCATTACATTATTTTATCAATGACCATTATCATAGTCTTTCAAAGTCACACATGCATAGTATGTGGGCGTGGAACATAGATTATGTTTAAGCACACATTATATAGATAATAGTTACAAATAACACTCGTACTCTAAAAGCGTAAATAATGGAAGTGGTATGTGATGAAATCCATATATCTATATACTATAGAAACTCTTCATTCATTATACGAAAGGATGTACTATACTATTGTTACAAGGTCTTGAAGATTCTTAATAACAGAAATCCTTCAGTATGACAATGAGAATATTGAAAACAACTGAATGAATTTTCTTGTGGTTTTAGTGTTATAAGTACATACTAATTTATATGATTCACCAGGACCACAATTGTTTATTATATTATTACTAGCTAATCCTGCAAACGTTGTTTGGAATGTAAATTAATTTCTGGAGAGCCTAAATATTCTCAAGCCTACCAAATGTACACAAAAAAATTAATAAAAATAATTGCCATGAGATTATCTCTTTCTCTTTATATATTAAATTCTCGTGTCACAATGTTAGTTACCATACTCCTCCGAAACGCCTCGACCGATTTTTATGAAATTTTATATGCATATTCAGTAGGTCTGAGAATCGACTATCTATTTTTCATCCCCCTAAGTGATAAGGATGGCCCACTCCAAATTTATATGGCAAAACAACGTTTGCCGGGTCAGCTAGTTATATAAGAGAATACAATATACTCGGTTACCAAGCGATAGTGTCTAGTAATTACAGACTACCCACTCTTTCATTAGCACTTTCTTCCATAGAATGGAGCCGCTCGTTCATCTCAGATTATAAAGGAAATGTCGCAATTTTAAGCTTGTTAACGAATGTACAGTAAAGTAATAGTTCAAGATCCCTCGATGTAGTCATATTGTACAATTACATAATCTGCGACAGTTTTCTTTAGGACGTTAGTCTCTAGAATAACAAGGACCTAATGGAAATTTAAATTCCAACACTTCTTTATTAATAGGTTACAAGTCTTATATAAGTATTTCAATTAACAGAAACAATATATTTCAACAAATGTCTTAAGGTATATTATAAAACAATAGTCTTTACATTGAATTTGAAGGTAGATCTGTCAACTGGTTGACCCTCCCGACTCCGCACGGATGCAATTTACCACGTATTTTTCACGTTTAAGATTTGTATTTTTTATTTTGTTTGTTAAAATTAAAATATTCAGGTGCATACGACAATAAACATATTTTATTATTATCCCACAGGAACTGATTTTTTCCGAGATAAAAATTGGCCTAATCAGGTTAATTCAGATTATAAAATATCAGTGTGCTAAATTTCACTGTAATCCGTTCAGCCGTTTTGCGTTATTGAGTAACAAACATCTAAATACCCAAGCATATCCCTTCACGTTTATAATATTAGTAAGAAGTAATATGTATATAAAAATATTTTATTAAACATTTTGTCTCTTTTTAGGATTCCGTAACACTAATAAAAAAATGAACCCTTACAGGATCACTTCGTTGTCCGTCTGTCTGTCCGTCTGTCAAGACCCTTTTTCTCAGGATCGCGTGGAGGTATCAAGTTGAAATTAATAACAAATACTCAAGCCTGCTGTCCCTTACGGATGGCGAAAAATCAAACTTCTAAGTAAACGCATTGAAAAGATATAATCGTTAATGTGGTCACTTACATAATTATAAGGTAGGTATCCCGAAGACCTAGCGTCGTGAAATTTTATATGTGACAAGACATATTTCATCTAATATATGTTCACCGACTTTAAAATCATTTAATTGAAATTATTTTTTATTACATTATTTTTGTTAAAAATGTTTTATCATATTTTCTTATATTTTTTTATAAGTAATAAATATGTCATTGAAACACGAATCACTAAAGTCGGGAGTTAATGCCATCCAAAACTACTTTTGATAATATTTTAACCCGCACACGAAAATCTAAATTTGATACCTAGTGTTTTTAAATTGTACGAAACCCTCAGAGCGCGAGTTCCACCCTCGCACTTGGCCAAATTTTTCTTATTGCAAATTAGATCATTTAAAGCACTAAATTTCATGGCATTCTTCTTTGGGCTCAAATATTTCATAGTTTTTTTTACTCTAAAATTTTTCATAAAATCCGAGACATACTGACACATGATTATGATTAAAAAATCTATAAAACATTTTAAATGGTTTTAAAAAAAATTAAGGATAAAAATTAATGTCACTTTAAAATATTTTTATCTGAGGGAAAAGAGGGATTGGTATTGGCTCTACTTTGGTCAAAGAAAATTCAAGTGCAAACGAAAAATATTTAGATACGCAATTGGATATCTCAAAATATTATTCTTTCTATCTCATTACAAAATTTGTACAGGTGGACCGTTGTGAGGTAGTTACCTACTTTATTCATTACTTTAACGCTTCATCAACAAATAAAGTAGAAATAAATTAGGGTTTATCGGCCGCGAATGGAATTTACGTCTGTTTAAAATCCTTCTTTTGGACACACCTTAGCATAATTTAGCTCTTCAAAATTAGAAATGTTCTAGTTTACATCGTTTTACTTTAGTTTAGTTACGTGGTTTTGTAATTTCCTGTTTCAAGTGCTTTTACCTACCTAAATATACTCGAGATTCGAACCAAATAGCGTTTAGGATGTTTATAGTATTCATGTTATCTTCTACTGACTATACTAATCTATACAAATAAAAATTTATGTTTGTTCATTTATTTTGTACGCGTTCTACAATTCGATTACGATAAAATTTGGATGAAATTTGAGGGTAGACTTTTGAGTCGGTAAAAGACCCGACTTAAATTATACAATATTATAAGTCATTTCCTTACTAATATTATAAATAATCTGTCTGTCTATCAATCTGGCTGTCTGTCTGTCGCGCTTTCGCACCAAAACTACTAAACCTATTTAAATGAAATTTGGTATACCTTTAGATAGTCTAGAGCCTGAGAAAGGACATTTTACAAGGCTACTTTTTAATGCGAAAAAAGGGTTGTAAGGAATTGAAACCCCGGAATGAAAAGTTTTATGGAGGTTTCGCCGTTATTAGAACTAGAAGCTGGAAACTTATTTTTTAGGCTGTTGATTCGATATAAATAAATATGACATTCAAAGTGTAAAACAACAATAGAGAATAGAGAATGAAAGTTTATATTGAAATATGTAAGGTTTATGTGAACGTTTTACAAGTTTGCGACAAGAGATTCGTACGTGTCTTATTTGTAAAATAATTAACCTCAATAATTAAAAATGCTACCCAAAGACACTATTCCACGCGGACGAAGTCGCGATTGTTAGGACAAAGTTTATAAGATTTTTTTTGGAAAATCTACCATTTGGACTTGGGGTTGGTACGCTAGTATGTTATAATTCATATTGATAAAAGATTTTCTTTGAGAGAAAATCCACTTGCGTTATATCTTGTTGCTTGTTGTAAACAATTATGTTTTCAGGTTACATACAATTTATCAGTATTCTAAAATAGAGTTAGTGGAAAATCAGTTTAGTGAAGCTTCCTCTAACTCCAGTCAAAGAGCAATCGTAAAATTGATTTATTTCAATACGTTCAGATAGAAGCTTATTACGTAAATAGAAGAAACACGAAAATTTAAATTGGTATTAGCTATACTTATTGCTATTAAGACAAAAAATGATATAATAACTTTAACTACATAGTTGAAATGACTACAAACGATATTAGATAATTTTAATTTATTACATAAATTATTCTAAGATTCTACTGATAATATTAATGTGAAAATTTGTATGTTTGGATGTTTAAATGTTCGTTAGTCAATCAAACCAAATCGGCTTTATAATTTGGATTAACACGTCACAAAGGGTAGTTTTTATCCTGGAAAAAGACATAGCATTGTCCTGCGGGGTAATAATAAAATGTTTATTGAACGTCTGAATATTTTAATATATTTTAAATAATTCACCACTATATTATAAATTATAGCCTATGTGTTATTCCGATGTGTAAGCTATATTATTGTAAAGTTTCATCAAAATCCATGCAGTAGTTTTTACGTGAAAGAGTAACAAACACGCATCCAGACAAATATAATATTAGTAGGATTGCATTATATTGAATTTTTTTTAAATCTAAGTAGTACCTAAGTGAGAAATTGTAGCTGTGCTATGTCGGGGCAGTTCGACTAGTAAGCAATAGACAATAACATTTAAGGAAATTGGTGCGAAAAATTATAATGTACAAATAGAAACGAGTGTAATAAGCATCTGTTTCATCAACAAATATATCCTATATTATATATGTGATATCAAATAGATATTTACTCTAACCGACTGATAAAACAGCTAAATAAATATAGGCTGGATAAATATTGCATGGGAATTCGCAAAGTTCGATATGCTGACTTAACTGACTGATAAAATTACAGGAATTAATAATTTGAATAATTCACCTAAGTAAACAGTTGGCTATTCTTTTATTACTCAAACTCAAAAAAAACCTATTTTCTATACTGTATATAAAGAAAATGTTCACTTATTGCATTAATAAGTTATTGATACACTAGTTTGTAGGTTTCCGTAATCAAAGATTAAAAACAGGACCTTATAGGCTTATCTCCTGAACCGTGATAGCTAGATAGTTGAAATTTTCACAAATGATGTATTTCTGTTGCCCCCATAACAACAAATACTAAAAACAGAATAAAATAATTATTTAAGGAGGGCTCCCATACAACAAACGTGATTTTTTTTGACGTTTATTGGTCGATATTAATAACGGCAACAGGTAGACACTTAATATATTCACAGAGTATTTACTTGTATATTAATTTTAGAAATAAATAATTTAATTAAAATTTAAAAAAGTACGGGGGCTGCAATACAAACTTTTTTTTATTAAACTTTTATCAAAACTATCTGAAACGTGAGTAGATAACTGAAAATCACAACCAAAAGTAGGTCGTGCTACCTCAAAAACAAGTTATTTTGCCAAATATTTGTACTAATGGTTTTGGTACAAATTGTATTTATCATATCTTGGTTTTCTTTCATTACCTTATGTCTATCGTCATTACTATTTCTATTATATTAGAATGTCATATTTCTTCCTTCTAAATCGAGAATGTAAACTTAAACCCCAACAGACAGAAGTGTGAACGAAGCCGTCTATCTTGTTGTAAATAAAACTGTCATTCTTATTCAGTAAATTTTCTATTTCAGAATGCTAATGTAACAGGTGGGTTCGAGCATCTGTAGTCTGTACGTCTGTATGTCTATTTTTGTGTGCATTAATTTTAAGTCCAAATAAATCTTTCTTTGAAGCAAGATACGCTTTTATGGACTGATAAGGGATAACTTTGCTTAATTATGACGATTGATGTTAATGCGTTAGCTTCTACTATTTGATATCTCGTAATAATATCATTACCATTATTTAAGAAATAGCATAAGGTTTAGATAGTTTATTAACTTAATATTTATGTAACACTAGCTGATCCGCCAAACCTTGTTTGGCCATATAAATTTAAAAAATTTGCGGTGGGCCACGCTTGTCACTTAGGGGTATAAAAAATAGATGTTGACCTATTCTCAGACCTACCCGATATGCACACAACATAAAAATCGGTCGAGCCGTTTTGAAGAAGTTTAGTAACAAACACAGCGACATGAAAATTTCATATATTAGATTAACGAAACTGAGTAGAAGTTTTTCCTTTACAAGTTTTACATAAAGAGCGTTAGTTTGATAAATTATTATCAAACTAACGCTCTTTATGTATTATATATAATATTATTATATATATAATAAATTGTGATATGATATCCACTATAAAATGGATTAATAATATCTATAGAACTCACTGGTTTAGTATTAACTCATATTTAAAGATTTAAATGAAATAATTTATATATTATAATTATGACACAAATCAATACTTCACACAAAATTATAGTCAAAAATTGTCTATCACGATTTACGTTTTTCCAAGTAATACCCAATCAGAAACACTCCTAGTGGATTGCAAAGTCACGAATTAAACTACAATAATGTATAAATTATAAATGCCGGTAACATTTCAATAAAGTAATCGGAAAATCTGAAAAATAAAGAAATGAATCCATTAAACACTTACCTTGGCCATTTACATATCCAACAATAATAAAAGTGCACAAAAAGAACACAATAAATCTGTCGATCATGATCGGTACCGGGCTAATCACTGGTATTTGCCATGTATGTGTAACGCGATATTCGCGATGAGTAACTGATAACAGCTGATAACGTGATAAGCGAGCGAAGCGCACACGGCGCTCGCACCGACGACTCCTTCGGCCAACATCTGCCGCACATCTATTCCGCGCTCTATGCAGTCTATGTGACTTGTTGCTTACGGATTACGTCAACGAAAACTGCCGGAAGAAAATACACTTCACTATACATTGACTATCGTGTGTACTACAATACTACTTTTATCTCAGAATAGCTTCAATGTATATTTAAGTAAACGTATCTTTACTTTTTCAATTCCTAATGAATGAACGTAAGATTATGTATTGTGTGTTCTTAGTGTTTATGTAGTGTTGCATGAATTGCAGTAGTCTGATAACACAGTTTTTCAGCGTTATCATCACGGAAGTTTCTTACATTACAAATAAAAAAAATCATAATTTAGGTCATTGAGATCAATAAGGCTTACTAACTGAATCATTTAAAGGATTTAACATAAACATTCGAAAAGGTGTTTTTGATAGTCACCAAACTTTAGTGGGCGTCTACTCAATGCCACCACAGTCATTCGTTTTTATTAGGATTCTGTTGTTAAATTGTTAATGAAATACCCATAATATACCCGTTAGTTTGTCAGTCTGTATATCATAGATTTACTTGGAGACTATTGCTCTGCATCGAAGAGCTTTCGATATTTTCTTTCTAGGTAGTGGTTATAGATGATCTTAAAATACCACATTTAACTTATTTTATGAATTAATAATGTAAATGTTCATCTCTATTAAAGAAACCTTTATTGTACGTGATCCGACATACACTTGACCGGTTTTTAGTGGGCGACTGCCCATTTGCTATTCCTTATAGATGACAGGAATTGCATCATTATAGCCAAATGAAGGTTACGTAAGCATTGTGGAGCCTTTATGTTATCTCAGTACCATCTGTGTGCTTTTTATACATTATATAAACAATTTAATTGATTTAGACAATAACTGACTGACTTAATAAGAATTAAATTGTCATATAAATGTAGAGTTCGTATAAACCTGAAATGAAGACGATACTAGTCTCTCTATAAATTATCTTTGAAAAATACTAAAAACTGCGATAAAAAATACATTTATACATTAGCATAGTACTTAGTTTTTTACATTTCTATATACTCAATTTCCTACGCGTTAACTAATCATAGAACACAATCACATTAACGCCTCTATGCGTAATATCCCA
Source organism: Limenitis camilla (assembly GCA_905147385.1). Lineage (NCBI taxonomy): Eukaryota > Metazoa > Arthropoda > Insecta > Lepidoptera > Nymphalidae > Limenitis > Limenitis camilla. The sequence goes on from LR990241.1 coordinate 8,878,137, forward strand.
CTCGACGTTACTACTTGATTGTAGTGTACACTCAAGTTACTGCTAGTGGGTTCAAATGTGACAAATGTAGTAACAGTACTTAACACATTACAAGATGTTTCACAACTTTACCCTTTGTTTATACAATGTAAAATCAATTGATTTTTGTGTACTTGACATTTCAGTCCAAAATCTCAACAAGCGAATTTTCGTTATTTTATACACTTAGTACAGTTGCAACTCTCTCTTAAATTTATTAATATTAGTCAATTATATTTATAATACAAAATGACAGAAAAGGTCTCAGTAATCAGACACATTAAAAATCTTATCTTTCAAAGACATTACACCCAAAACACAATCCAGACGGAAGTCAGGTGCAGGATTATAGGGCCCTTCTACTACCAGTAAACACTCTCCTTCACCGCTCGACCCACTGACTAATATTTAAATTTGCTTCAGCAAAATAGCTATTATACTAATTATTAATATATTCGGCAATGTATCTTTAAATACACAACCTATCCCCCCTCATCTATTCCCACTTCAATTACAGGAAGGGTCGTAGGCCTGTATTGCCAAGTTAATATTCGATAATCGAGATATTGATCAACACCGTAATCCAAACTGGGGGTCATTTATATGCCTATTAGGGACATACACAAACTTTCAGGTTTTATAAAATCACGAAAATCTGACCATCGCAGGATCTTGATCTATTTAACCTTTACAGATTACAACATGTTTAAATCAAACATATTTTCGTTTAAATGAACGCGTGTAAAATTAAATGTGCCTACCAAAATTACAAAAGCATCAAAGGTTCATCATGATAACATAACGGTATACAAGTTCTATGCCCGCTGGACTATTTAACACACCTCTAACGTGACAGGAAACGTCCATCCAAAATGCATATTATAATGGGTTTGTACATAACTAGCTTCCGTCAACAGGATCGACAATTAACATCGTATACGCAATGTTGATTTAGTATTTAGTTTGTTCAAATCAATGCAATATTGTATTTCGTTTTTAGCGTTAATTTTTCGTCCGGATTTACGAGACAGTGGGTAGCAAAACTTATTAAATTCTAATACGATTATAAAAGTATAGATTGCATTATCTACTACATATATGTAATGGCAACTAGCATGTAAGGTAATTGCCTCACTATCAGTTCACACAATAACGCAGCTATTACTTTCTAAAAAAATGTTTTTTTTTAAATTTATTTTTTTGCAAAAACGTTCCTATATTTTTTGGAAGTAGCAGTACTGCTAAAAAAGTTTGATTTTGTAAGAAGAAATAAAATTTACTAGTCGACCGGCCTCGGCCACGCACGGGTGCAAATTACCACGTGTAGTTAGGTTTAACAATATTTTTTTTATATAGCAAATTTTCTAAATAAAAAAAATATCGTGTGCGTCTCGGGACGCTCGACAGAAGTGATAACTTCAACAAATCTAAGTTGAACTATTTAATATTGAAATTGTACACTGAGTAGAGAGAGGGGGAAGCGTCTGTCCGAAATACGGCTAGCGCTGTGGGTTAAAGTGAGAGAGGAGCAGCCTGCCTACTGCTGCCATATGCGTGAGAGAAAGGGAAGCCAGACACAGTGGCGCCGTAACGCGTTACGTTACGAAGCAGTTTACCCTCCCATAAGAAATTATCACTTCAAAATATTCAGATGCTTACGACAATAATATATCTTATTATTATTCTGTAGGAACTTATTTTCTGGGATAAAAAATAGCTAATGTGTAAATTGTCGATCGCGATCTACTTGTGTGGTGTGTACCGGTTCGGGTTCGCGCGTTACACTTTTCTGTGAACGGTGTGCTTACAGAAAAGTGTAACGGGGTCTGGTTGTTAGATCGTAGAACTACCTACTTGTGTGTTGTGTCTTGGTTCGGGTTCGCGCGTCTCTCTTTTATGTGGGCAGGGTGCTTTTCTGGGTTGTACCATACGAGTCTGGTTGTTCAGATTGCCGCGGATTATAGCAAGGTAACCTTTTGATTTCTTTTAAAGGATGTAGCTTTCTATCGGTGAAAGAATTTTCAAAATCGGTTCAGTACCTACTTTTCGAGCCTATTCGCTTCAAAAAAAACATAAATATACAAACATACAAACAATCAAATCTTTCCTCTTTATATGATAGTGTAGATAAGAGATGTGTAGATTCAGAGGTGTTGGCGGTAAAAAAATTATATTCAATTAATAAAAGAATAAAAGTTTATTGAAACAAGTTCAAACTCTATTTCCTGATAACTAAAACCAATTCTAATTAATTAAATTAAAACACATATTCTTATTTCATTTTTTTCGAAATAATAGACTGGTCCACCGAATCCAAAAGTTTAGTATGCCTCCTAACGCGACTATCTCTAGTTTTTTGTAACATTTCATAAAAATGATTGACGGGGTCAAACCATCCGTAGCCTTGTTCAGCTTTACCTAGCCAAGCGTGGCTATTGGGGTCAATTAGCGTTAATTTGCCAATTGGTGTGTTTTCACCAAAATCACAAGATAAAACGCTACCATCTGGATAGGAGTACTTTCCGTAACCGTTAAAGGACCAGTCTTTGAGTGGACCTTCATATTTAGAACCATCTGTAAATGTTATACAGACTTCTTCAGCACCACCAAGGCGATCAGAGTCCCATATTCCGAAGTATATGTCCCCTTCAGCTGTTGTGTATGTGCCTGGCCCTGAAAACATTCAGATTTTGTCGTTAGTGTTTTTCCTAAAGCTAAGTTTCCTTTTGATGAAAAAATTCTATAAAAAATAACTAACTTATTTTGTTTTAACGTCGTTTTGCTGATTTAAATGGTTTTAAAAAGTACGTGCGTTATTAATAAGTAAATTTTCATAAAAATTTGGTACACAGATATTTTACGACTTGCTTAAGGGGCTTTAGGAGACGTCGGAAAAAAATTAATCACTAGTTTAATAAATATAATAATATATATTAATATAAAAATATTTATTAATTACGAAGTGTATATGATTTTAAAACAATGGCGTCTGAATTCTCGATTTTTTAAGCTAAATAATAGGCGTTGGGCGTACAAAATCGCGTAAGAATATTTTGTTACCACCGCGTATTTATAATTCAATAGGAATTATTGTTGGGCGAATTGTAATTAGGTAAAAATTGTATTGAAAAAGCAACTACTGAAAAATCGCAAAGTACGCGGTATTTGCAAAGTCCCAAAGACGCTATACCAAAAGACTATCAGCCAGTTTCATACTAAAACTATAATCTATTTTAATCGTGTAAATGCTGTTTAACTTCGTTTAACAAATTACTGCTTACATCAATGATTGTTTACAAACACAACGTTAATTTTAAAAGTCCGCTCAAACACGAGAACCACTCAAGCATTACAAAACGTTTTTGTCTTTCGTCGTGGGCTTAATGGTGTGTACCGCCTGCGCCATTGCTATCCAGACATCATGTTAAGCGTCACGGCCTGATTACTCAAAATCATTTTTATTTCCTACTTCTCATAATGATTCATGAGAATTATAACGATGTAATGAATTTAATGTCTATACTAATACTAGGTCACCCCTCTCGCTTCGCGAAGGATATATTACTACAATTAAAAGATTTATCAAAATTGTTTCTTTCTCACCTTTTAAACCTTCTCTGAACATTCACAAATATTTTGTTTTTAAGATCAATATTAGCTAACCCTTCACCGCATCCAAATGTGTTAAGTTGTCTAAAGACGGACAGACAGAGGCGGCGTGGTAAAGCTTTGTTTAGAATATATAAGCAACACTGTAAGAATTCCTTATTTAGACCGCACTGGCTTTATCTCTATTGATTTATTATTAACTAGCTGCGCCCCGCGGTTTCACCCGCTATATTTTAGATAATTCACACTATATCATTATAAATTATTGTGATAGGTATTTTGATGTGTAAGCTATATTATTGTAAAGTTTTAAAAACCCATTCAGTAGTTTTGCGTGAAAGAGTAACAAAAATCTAGACATCCATACATTCTTACAAACTTTCGCATTTATAATATTAGTAGGATTAGTGTATAAACATTTTTTTTTCTTTTTCCACTTGATTTATTTTAATTATTCGATGATCGTCTGGATGACACGAACAGTTTTTCCTATTAGAAGTTACTAATTGTTAATTATGATGTTGAGTAGCATCCTGTTATTTGAGGTTGGTAGCGCTGATATGAGTAGCATCCTGTTATTTGAGATTGGTAGGGCTAATATGAGTAATATTTTTACTTACTTGAATGTTAAACACAAATTAAGGAAGTGGGGATTGCAAAATAAATATGCCGTCACGACAGAATAATGAGGGTATTCTAGGAGTAACGTTGAAGCTTTGAGTCTGAAGTATAACTCCAGGAGGATATTTAGTCAAGCCGTCATCATACTGTTAGTCTCCATATAGACTACAGCTTCTTTTTCTTCTTTATTAATTAACAATATAAAGCTGAATAGATGAACTAGCGCGTCTCTCAGGAACTACTGGTCCGATTTGAAAAATTCTTTCAGTGTTAGATAAACCATGTATCGAGGGAGCTTATAGGCTATTTAGGTTTAAAGAATTTATTTTCTCTTAAGAATATTCCACTATTTCTCATTAAGTGATGAGAAAATACAAAAAAAATATGTTACAAAAATAATAAGTCGATACAGGTTTCAAAAATATTACAAATAATGGCAAAATCTTAATATTAACTACTCTTAGTATACCTTTATTTAGTATATCGAGCATTTGATATTATGATTTACATTTTAAAAAAATTTTAACTTTTTAACATGAGGGTATTCTATGTTCGAATCAATGACAAGACAAATACTTATTTACTAACACCGATGACACGTTAACAATTTAACATTACGCTACGACCCATAGGATAAAAATTTAACCAATGTGAGAGTTGTAGATAAGTATTTGTTCAAAGTTACTAGTGTAGGTCGTCTGCTGTAATAAAAATAAACTAAGCTTCAACTAATCAACTTGAAAGTGACGTCGCCGTCGCATAGGCGCGTCTGAAGTTGATTTAAATTATATTTACATGTAAAAAATTTGTAGTACATTCTTAAAACTCTTCAACACCAAGCAATTTTAAAATTTAAATTGATCTCAGAATCGTTTGATCGTATATTAAACGCGTAACGATCTCAATTAAGATGTAAACGTTGTAATTATGTATGCTCCAAACCGTGATTGAGAGTTGTGTTTTATTAGAATTTTAATTTTTATTGATGGGACGCCATAAAGATTGCTGAATAGCTAGTTGTTAAAATATATCTAATCTTATATTGATCCGATTTGAAGAATTCTTTCAGTGTTAGATAGCCTATTTATCGAGGAAGTCTATAGGTTTATCACGTACGTAGCGGAGCTACACGCGGACGAAGTCTCACGCGTCGACTAGTTTATGTATATTTTGATAGGAAATGATTATACTCGTAAGTAGAAGCAATGCGATTTTTCTCGGACACGAATAGCTAATTTATTTAGCTTGAAAATTTCGCATGAAAGTCTAATAAATATTATTTATAATATTTTTAAATACTACTTATTTAACATGTAACTTTAATTTACGTTAGATCAATTTTAATGTTTTGAGTAATACATATGGAAGAAACTAGTAATCTGAAATACAGGCTAGACCTAGTTTAGATACTAGACTGAACTCGCAAACAACTATAAAATTAATTGTTTTACCAAAATAATAATTATTTTAAGTTCAATGTTTAGGTGGTCAAACTACTTAGTTGTTCATTCTATGCAACGTAGAATATTAAGTTTGAGTTCTACCTAATGTAGGTATTTATAAATTACTTTAAAACAATTGTTAAGTTTTTAAAGATTTTAATGTTTTTTTTTAACTATAAAGATTATTATTATTTTTAATTACAGTCCTGTACAGCCAGAATTACGTTAAAATTCCTCCTCTTAACGTTCCGAATCAGCCAAACTCGACACATGCTCAGAATTTGAAGGCATCTGACAGGGCGAACCCATGCAAAGTGTGTGCAGGCAAAGCATTTGAGGACGTGAATTTTAATAAGTTTTTTTATCTAATATCATCGAAATCCATCGCCACTGAATTTTATAACGGCCAATTGTTATTATGGCATTTTTTATCTTTATGTAGATTTTTTTGCTGATTTTATACTTTAACGTAAGACAGTCATTTTGGAACTCTCGGTTTATAAAACTATAAGAAATCAGCTATACCTAAAAGTAGTAAAGAAATAATGTTTAATAAAACGAGTTACCATGCATTTTCACGCTCCTATCCTTTTTTTTAGCTTCGAATAATCCGTCGTAAGTATCACCAGTGTCATGTTTAAAGAAGCCCTGGTCTTGGACCACAGGAATTTCCTTAAACGGTTTCGCTTCTATTTCTGATGATTCTGGATCAACTATACTATCACTCATTTTTTATATTCTGCTCTCTGCGAAAAAAAATATTACATATTACTAAAGTAATTTGTAATGGAAATAGTTCTGATCGTGGTCTAGGTTAAATAAGTAAGTCTTTAAGAGAACAACAAAACAAGTATTTACAAGCTATAACAGTAAATATCAAATAAATGAAATTACCTATAAAATAATAAATGAATTAGATCATTTCTGAGGCGTGACAGGCTGCACGTGACGCCCCCACCCTGTTTTTTCGCACGCAACTGTAACAAATGTTTTCGGCCATGACCCAACGAATGACAGCAATTAATTTAATAAAAAATCATTATACACATTTTCCTGTATTAACTTAACTTTGAAGTACTATTCTTTACTAGTTAACCTGCGTGACTTTCTCTGCATGTAATTTAGTACTCTACATACTCATAGACTATCTCGCTCTCACACTTGCTCGAAGGCTTTTTCAACCTAACCAAGTATAATTGTCATATTTCAACTTAAAAAAAAACTACAATTTATATACCTAAACGTTCCTCATAAATCACATAATTTAAATTGGGGAAGGAAACCTTATTTAAATTAAAAAAAATTGGTTGCCTGTAAAGTCGGTATACGGGCGAAAGTTTTACGTGACAACGACTTTGAGTGGTAAAATAATTTTAATGTGAATATTCATTCGTATAGTAGGAAGAAGGATGAAATAATAGTAACAATTTAAAACATTTATTTATACGTGGAAGGGACGCGTGCCTTTCACTTTTTATGTCTGTCTCTCTCGCTCTTAGGCGGGCTAACCATGCCCGAGTGGAAGGGACGCGTGCCTCTCACTCGCTCTCATTGTGAGCGCATAACGTGAGCGGAGCGTAACGCAGTTTCTTGAAGTGTCACCCGGCAAACCAATTTATAAGACGTTGTCACGTCAAAACATGGAGTAGTTTTTGAGTTTCCCGAAAAGACAGACACGACGTGAGACTGTTTTGTAATAGTTAGTATGCGACTATTTAGGGATAAAATTGGAAAAATAAGGATATTATTAGCCCGTACTATTTGTATGCAAGTTGATATAAATGGAAGGTGGGGAAAAATTTAATTGTCGGATTTATTTTTTTACGTTCTACATTTGACATTTTTTTATCGAAGAACAGATTTCTTCGTAATTTCAGCATTGGTCCCGTAGTAAGTGTTCGTTTTTTTTCTTAATTGGGGCAGCTGCACCTAACTGTCCCCTTTGGTAACGCCCTTGAATATATAAATACAGATATAATTATAATTAAATATTTTATAATCTTTCATCACTAGAAAAATATTGTTATACAATTTTTTTAAGTATCAGGCTACAATTTATTTTTTCCTGTATTAAAGGAAGAAAGGTAAGAAAAAAATTAAAAAAAGAACATTATATTTTTTTATTTATAAATCAATATATCTAACTTCCATAAATCATCTATCAGACAACTGATGGTAACAATTGATTTCGCTAAATTCGACTATTTACATCGAAAACAATGATAAAAGTAATTTCAAAATAAATAATGAATACAAATAGATCTCAACTCCAAAAGAAAATCTTTACAAAAATGCATGATTATGATTAGTTCTAAAATATTGGATACAAAACAATAACGACCATGTGTTAGCGTTCTTACTAATAGCGTCGATCCAAAGCGTAAATATGAATAAAAATATTTAAACAAAAAAAATCCTTAAAAAAAATGGGTTATCTTATTCTTTTATCTTCCTCTTTGTATAAAATAATCAGAATATTTAAAAAAAACTGATTATTTCCCAAGTTTTTGAGGTTATTAAGCATATATTTGAACATTTTCAATGGATTTTCTATAACTTAACATACTAAATAAATAATCCCTTTAACATATCCTGAAATTGCCATCGTGAAATTCACTATTTTCCTATATAAACGTTTTTTTTACAAAATTTACTCTTACACTATAATCTGAAGGTAATCAAAAATTAATTTCGTCGGATCGCAGGATATGAGACATTTTCAATATTATTTGCTGATAATACGTATCGATTCGTGCAAACTCATACATTTCATGTAAAATTCTACACCATATCAAGGCAGTGTAATATATAATGTAAAGATATATTCAGTAAATTATATTGAAAATTAACGTCTAATAATGAAAAGTTATGTAACTTCAATAAAAGCAATTGTACATTACTTGATGAGTTACATAGTTACTTAGGCTGCGTTTACACTATATATGTCACACTAGGGACGAGGTTAAGTAAATGATGCGATTCTGTTGGTTCTTTCTATGTGGAAACGCAGCTTAATGGTGTGTATACATTGAAGTTACCAACTTATTAGTTGAGATGATAAAATAAATTTACAATATGATATTGGCGGGGTTTTCTAAGTTTTCTTTGAGGACCTTCATCCATTGAGCTCCAACCGCACCATCAATTACTCTATGGTCCGCTGAAGCTGTGAATGTTATGAACTTCGCCAGGCGGAATCTGCGAAACAATCATACGAAAGGTCAGCCATTTTACTTGATCTTTGAATATATATTATTAATTGTATGTAAGTATAAATAAGTGGAATTCTTCTGGATATTGTGGAACTGTTACTCATAGTATTCATATAAAGGGTATTAAAATATATTTTAGTATTATATTTTTACTCATCACTGTTTAGTTTAAATATTAAACGACTACTGACCCTTGTGGCTCATTCTTATCGGGAACAACAATTTCTTGCAGACCTCCACAGGCCAGGATCAGGGACTGAGGCGGGTTGATGATCGCGTTGAACATCGTGATTCCTAAAAATTTGAATGTATCTTATAATAATATATAAAGCTGAAGAATTTGTTTGTTTACTAGAACGCACTAATCTCAGGAACTACTGGCCCATTTCGAATAATTCTTTCAGTGTTAGATAGCCCATTTATCGAGGAAGGCTATAATATCACGCTAAGACCAATAGGAACAGATGATTAAGGGCACGAAGCCGCAAGGCTCAGCGCTAGTTTGAAATAAAAGCACACTTCATAATTGTTACAATTGGTTTGCCTTAAATGAAGTTTCTTACCAAACATTCCTAGATTTGAAACAGTTACAGTGCCTCCCTGATATTCCTGTGGTTGAAGACGCCCTTCCTTCGCTTTATTCGCTAATTCTTTCATATTGTTAGATATATCAAGGATACCGCGGCTGTCCGCGTTAAATATGATAGGAGTTATTAATCCGTTAGGAGTCGCCACAGCCACACTCACATCTACGTTTGAGTACCTGTAAAAGATTTTCTCATTTTATGACACACAACCACTTGACACTGGCTAATTCGATTAACAGCACCTGCTGCAGCTTTTAACAGGTGTAATCTACCACTTACAATACTTAGATTTATTAAAAAATGATTTAATGTTCAAAATATTATCGCTAAATAAAAATATTTTGGTGCTTAAAACAGTCAACAACTAAACATTTTCTGGGATGAAATGTATTTCATTTGTTCAAAAAAAAAAAGATTACTAACAGTATGGATATTTAGTAGCAAACAATGTTTGTAACATACAAACTTTCTCATTTATAATATTAGTAAGATGATTTAAAAGTATTATATCAAAAATTTTAAGATGTATTTATGATTTTTTTAAACATGTAACATTTAAAGAAATCTGCTTACTGTCTAATGAAAGTATCCATCCAGTGCGAATTTACAGTAGGCACTCGCTTACACGATGCCGCTACTGCTTTTAGGATAAAGTCGTTTACAGATACCTACAAAATATAAATAAAGAATAAATACATATCCAACAGAAAATTTAAGAATTTCATAAAATTAAATGAAGTAATGATCAAGCTGAGGTTTTAACTCATAAATCTCTGTCATTTTACCACGCCTAAAACGCGCGCCCAAAAAAAATTTGGCGAAATTTGGATTTGATGAAACCGCATATGAAAAATTTAACTAAATTAAAATCAAAAGGGGAATTTTGTGAGACTCATTCTCCCACAACCTCAACCCATGATGATTAGTGACCAGAAAATGGGTAAGTTAATAAAATCACTTAATATATTAACTTATTATTCTTAAACCTCACCTTAACATCTGACTTCTCCTTCGTCAACCTTTCATTAACTTCCTTCCTCATAGCCAGCAACTTCTCCACATTAACTGTAGCGGTTAGCTGGTAGTGTGGGATCGTTTGTTTAGCAGCTGAAAGTCGTTTGGCGATAGTCTCCCTCATGCCGCTGAGAGGTATGTCCGTGTAGGTCGCTCCTGGGGCAGGTGCGGGAGGTGGGGGTAGAGCGGCTCCAGGTGCGGCTGCAGCTGCTGCGAGATCGCCACTCTTTAGTGACCCATACAGGCCAGAGCCTTGCCCTGTTGATTTATGGATTTGAGGGCTCTATGTGGAGTGTTTTATTTAATAACTCAAAGTTATACATTACGTAGGGGGGTAAAGCTTATGAGTTAGGAAGGATACAATAGCTTGATTACATTATTTAGAAAACTCTTTCACTAGGTAGTGTCGTAGGTCTTTAAAATTTATTTAGAATTATTTAAATTATTAAAAAATAGAAAGTGATTTTGCTACTGCTTTTTTTAAGTATTACTGTTTTGTTCAAAAAATTATACTTTAATACATACCACCAAGCCTAATACTCTTCAGTTCTGCTAGACGTCTAGCCATAGGACTGGCATAGATCCTACTCTGCGGATCAACAGCGGGAGCGGGGGCAGCTGCGGGAGCAGCCGGGCGAGGGGCGGCTGGAGCTGGTGTGGAAGCCGCGGGAGCTGCTGCAGCTGGAGGAGGGGCTGCTGCGGCTGTAATGAACGTAAAGCTTAACATATTGTTGAATTTGTATTTATTTTCAATATTAATTTGGTTAATCTCAACATACACACAATTATTTTGAATCAATAACTCAATGAGTTAGTATTAAATAAAAACCTTTCTATTGCTTATTTGAAGTCCCAAATATGATACTTGTTATTGCTTAATTTATATTATTTATAATAATTTGAAGTGCTCAATATACTGGATTAAAATTATAATAAAGTGATGACACAAAATTTAGAGATTAATCTTATTCTTATATATAAAATTCTCGTGTCGCAATGTTAGTTACCATATTCCTCCAAAACAGCTCGGCCGATTTTTATGAAATTTTGTGTGGATATTCAATAGGTCTGAGAGAGGCTACTATCTATTTTTCATCCCCCTAAGTGATAAGGGTGGGCCACCCCAAATTTATATGGCAAAACAACGTTTGCTGGTTCAGCTAGTTCTTATATAAATTTGACAATTACATTGAATACCTAGATCATACTAATTGTGAAAAATAGTAAAATAATACCTTCTGGTTCTGGTTCTTTTTTGATTTTAGGTGGAGCCGCTTTAGCTGTTGAGTGTAGGGAAACAAACAAGCATTGTTAGACACCATAAATAAACACATGCTTGTATAGTATAACCACAATAAGTTACATCAATGGTAACTATAAACAAATGAACACTTTACCAGATATTTAAAATAGTTATGATTTTATAAGAGAATAAATTTAATTAAACTAAATGAAAAAAATACACAACAAATTTACAATTATAATAATTAAAATTTGAATAATATTTTATATAATAAAAATAATATGGAAAAATGTTAAGATTTTTAGTAAAATAATAACGTTTTTTAATATTATCAATAATATCACATTTTGTGTCTATATTAAGCCATAATTCATAAAAATTTTAAATGATGAGGTGTAATATTGATGTAACATAACAGTGGTACTACTATACATAATAATAAATATCATTTTTAGGAAAACACCATTCACAATATTGATAATTTTTTATTACTTTGTTAAGTGAAAATCTCAAAAATATTACTATTCTGAATCACCCATGCAAAGTTATTATGATAAATTAAAATTAAATTTTATACACAAATTTAAATCATGCGTAATATTAAAAAACATCTTACAATCATCTTTGAAATCTTTAAATGCTGCAACATCAGCCTCATTTTCAACAATGATGCAAACCAATTTTCCTACTGGAACACCTTTAGTGCCTGCGGGAATTAGAATCTTGGCCAGGAAACCTTCTTCAGGTGTTTCAAAACCCATGGTTGCTTTGTCTGTTTCAATTTCACATAGGAGATCACCTGAAATAAAATAAATATGTATTAAGTAAAAACATCTTATTCGCATATACTTCACTTGCGTTTTCACTATTTGCGGATTTTAAAAATGTGTGTGTGTGAGAAGATGATAATCGATATTGCTATAAACTTCAATTAAATTGTTTTTCTTTTGTTTTTTATTTTGTCACCTAGGAATGTATCCCCCTATATAAATTACCATTCCACATTCACAGTTTCTGTATTTGTGGCATATTTACGGAACCGATACTCTGCGAACAAAGATTTTTCACTGTATCACGGTAGTTTATCATTTAAATATTTGTCTGTCTACTGACAATATGCAGATTATGATAAGGTCTATATCAATATCATTGTCATCAATATAATGTTGGTTGCACACTTCCGTTGATCTTGGTCATAATAAAAATGGTTTTAGGGCTTCTTGTTTTTGTTAAAATTTAATTAACACCTGTATCTATAAAAAAATATTATACAGTTATAACAGTTACCAACCGCATGAAAGAATATTAATTAAAAACAAAATAAATGTCTCAACAATTTTTAGAGACCAAGTCACAGTAAATCAAACAGATAAGAGAGATAAAAAGATAACATAATTAACATTATAGACTGAAAGATTAGGCATAACATTTCAAGTTTCCTACCTTCACTAAGTTTATCACCCTCCTTCTTTTCCCAGCTGATTATGCCACCACTTTCCATAGTAGGTGAAAGAGCTGGGAGGTTTACCTTTATGTGTGCTGGATAACTTGAATAATATCTGATTTGAACATTCCATTGTGGTGTTGAAATTATCCTATTATTTGGTGAAATCAAAAGTCTGAAACAATTTAATGTAAAAATAGACTACAAATTATATTATAATTATATATAGCAAACAAGCATGCCATGTTTAATTTACTAATATCCAAAAAAATTAAAAATTCTCTAACAAAATCTATGGTATACTAAATTTTTTTATCCGGTGTAATAATAAAAGCTGAACAATAATAAATATAAATAAGTTAGTAAGCCACCAGTAAAGTCTGTTATAACATAAATGAATCCGATAAGTGACCATCTAATTATGGACATGGTGGACCCCTTGAGTGCTCTATTTAGACACCCTGCTACACCTCGTCTTTAAATTAATTTTCTCTCATATTCAAGAAAGAAGTTAACATATTTGAAATAAATATAATGTACACACTAAATTAACAGCATACATATTTAAATAAACAAAATACATTTCTTTTATTTAATAGTAAGAAAGTGATATCTGGCCCAAGTTTTTTTTACCGGTACGACACGACACATGTTCCTTCCTAGAGGCAGTCACCAAAGTAATAGGATTGACGTTTTGGTTATGCAATTCGCGCCGCAAGCTGCGATCGCTTTGATGATATTAGAAAAATTTTTGACATTCAGAAATAATAATATTTAACTCATAAATACTTCTAGAACAACGTATTTACAAATAATGCAACAGAATACTTACTTATTGGGTTGTTTCCTCCTGGCCAATTCGGTGCTTATACACCTCGTCACATTGTTTCTGATAGCTTTTTTAAGGCTATCGTTTAATAACTGGTTTCGTACAAGTATCGTTCGCAGCATTTCTGATTCTTTAATTTATATTACCTATCCTGTCCAGATATTCGGGACGGGTTTGAAAAACCCAAAAGATCGACCTTTAGCAACTTGTAGGTCGTTGAAATGGAATTTATTGACGTGACATTTGACAGCTGACATTGACGTTTGATGGACTAGGGGCGCGTTCCACTCAGCAATCTCAACGCCCCAAACGTTTCACTTGACGATCGCGGGCGTTGTGGTAAATTAACCAATAATTATAAACTTAACCTCTTGAAATTGCTTAGTGGAACGCAGGGTAAGCGATCTCAACGCCCGCGCTCACAACCGCTGTTCTAATCATGATCGGCGGCCACACTGCTTGCGGGCGATCCTCTGTGGGAACTTCAGGCGGAGGTGCTCGCGGCAGTGTATATATTCCGTATGAGTCTAAAGGCCAGGGATGAGCCGCTCCGAGGGGAGGAGGTCGGGAGCGAGCCCTGATCGAGAGGCGGGAGGAGGATCTGAGGTCCCCCATTGCCGAGTCGGCGGCTGTGGAAGCAATCCGTCCGCACCTTAGTTGCTGGCTCGGCAGACGGCTTAGCGTCCTGACATACCGGCTCGTACAAATACTCACCGGGCACGGCTATTTCGGAGTGTGACGAGTGTGTCACGAGTGTGATGTGGCGTAAGATAATTCGCGACACACTGGCAGAATGCCAAGCTTGAGGACCTCAGCGCCAAGCCATGTGGTCAATTATTGGCCTATCGTTCTATATGGCCCCAACCATGCTCGAGAACCTGAGGAGCTGGTTGGTAGTGGCCTCCATTTGCGAATCGGTGATCTCGCTGAAGGAGGCTGAGGAGAGGGAACGTGATACTGATGCTCTCGCCGACCCTATCCGCAGACGATGACCCGGGGGAGGAAAATGCCGATATTCGCATCTCTTTCCTCCCCCGGACCATAGCGTGGCACTGGGCGTGTCTTCCGTACCCGGGACACGCCCTGTGCAACTTCAACTTCATGAGCTAAGCTCACGACAATCCATCCTAAAAAGTGGGTGTCACGAGCGTTGCAAAATTGTCGCATTTTTTAAACAACAAAAATGGCGACGATGTAAATAACTTTATTAGATACGGATAGAGATTTGTAAGTGGAAGTGAATGTTTCTGCAGCGCATATTTTTAAATAGTAATAAAGTAAAATTAATTATAGTTTCAATTCAATTATAAATAAAAGAAATCAATTAAAAAAAATATGAATATAAAGGAATTTAACTAATAATTATTGAAGTTTGGTAAAACTATTGCTTTATAACTCTTCATTTGAATTATTTTCCTTAACGCTCAAAACGCTCAGTGTGCTCGAAGTTTTAATCACATGACCAATTTAAATTATTTTATAATAAATATTTTGTGACAGTAAAACAATTTAAAAAAGTTTTATCTATTTTAGGTATTACTAGTATAATATAGTAATATTACAAATTTAAACTTGAAGAATATATGTGGAGAGGCACTGAGTGCGTGAGACTGAAAAGCGATAATATTCCAAAGTTCGAACAAGGCTCTCGTTGATATACTCTGTTTACACTTTTTTATCTGCGTCATTTTGACAAGTAACGTCTAACAGAATTTGACATCTCTTTTCTGTCAACTATTGTGTTAGGCAGGTTATTCCAAAATGGTGAGAAATTAATTTCAAAATATTTTGAACATCTTAAGCCTTTACATATTAATAGAAAGTAATCTTGAGTGTAAATATAGTGATCTAAAATGGCTGATATGTATTTTTGTGTCTCGTGATGAGTTCGCCGGGTTTTAGTGTTTTATTGTTTCAAAGGTGTACTTAAATGTTTTCAGGCCAAACGTACGAAGAAGGTTGGAATTACTGGAAAATATGGCACTCGTTATGGTGCCTCACTGCGTAAAATGGTCAAGAAGATGGAAGTAACCCAACACGCTAAATATACATGCTCCTTCTGTGGAAAGGTTAGTTAATTTACTATCTGGCAAATGAACATTTTTAATGAAACAATTTCATGATAAACACCTTGAAATAAAAATCAATAACAAAAAATATCATTTAAGTAAACTAAATGTTATGATAAAGTTTTGTTGTTCAAATTGTTTAGAAAGACTCAATAATATAAACTGGAAATTAGTAAGGATCTATACCGCGGTTATCACATTTTTAGGTTAGAGGCTGTATTTTGTATAAATAAATAGTTTATCAATAAAGACATTTTTGAATTATGAGCATAATAAAATTATAACAGTGTTTGAAAACTAATTGAAGACCTTTATGAGTATAGAAGCAAGAACAATTGAACATAGTTTTGAAAACTAAAATAACCTATGTCAGAGTTTTTTCAGTTATTTAAACTCTTCATAAATAGTTTTTTTTATACTGACACAATCTTAAAGATCATATTTTTAAAAAAATTACTGACTGATTTGTTGTTACATATATTAGAAGAAGGTAGATTAAATAATGTGAGTTGATATGCATTGTACTGGTTGCATGTCAAAAATAAGCTAAAAGAGAAAAAGTTATCTTAATTGAAATACTTCATACCATCTACAAATAAATAAAATTGGAGTGTACATTTTTATTTTTTTTACAATTTTTGTCTGCCTGCCTGTCTGTTCTGGTTAATCTCTGAATAGCTGGACCGATTTTGAAGAGACTTTCACTGGCAGATAGCTGATGTAGCAAGGAGTAACTTAGGTTATTTAACATCTTGTTGTGACCCACAGGAGCGAAGAAACATGCAAATGAATTTGTGTGGGTCAGCTAGTTAAAAATAAAATCTCATTACAGATATTGAAAAGCACTGAAACATTATTATTATTTATTATATTAAAACAATTATGCAGTTGTATAATATTATTGGTATAAAAATGGCTATTTTAAGTGTGTGCATTTTATTTTCAGGATGCCATGAAGCGTAGCTGTGTTGGAATCTGGTCCTGCAAGCGCTGTAAAAGAACCGTAGCAGGAGGTGCCTGGGTATTCTCCACCACAGCCGCTTCCTCTTGCAGATCAGCTGTCAGAAGGTTACGTGAAGTCAAGTAAACATCTAGATTAAGTGTAATAAAAAAAATAACTCACACTTTTTGTTTTATTTGATATCACCTTATCAATAGTTTCAAAAACGATGGGTCCTGTGTATACTGAGACAACCAACAAAATAGTAAGAACTGTTTGTTTTGCTTCAATAACTTTAAAATAACTTACTAACTCAAAAATACCATCTTTGTTTCAATGATACAGACTATTAATTTGGTACAAGTGACTGTATTTTCAACCACACAACTGTCAACTGGTGAAAGTCACTCTCCTATAAAGTTGTAATTTTTGTACTTGTACTAGTATACATAGGACCTGTTGAGATACTGGCTTATTATAATCATTAGATGAGCAAATTTTGATAATTATAAAGAATCTCTTGTGTTTCCAATCGCTTTACATATTTTGTTGATATAATGTAAGGGGTATTACAGGTCTCAAAAGCTAATGTGTTAAGTTAGGGTATTGAAAAATTTAGTAATATAATATGTTGACCAAAATCAAGAGGCGCCATTGCAGTTTCTGTATGGAAACTTGGAGAGACCCTTTAAATGCTGTAATTGGCGATAAGTTGATATTTATTAGTGGAATGCTAGTCAAATAATTATGTTGGTTTAGTATTTAAATATTGATTTTTTTAAGATCATGAAGAACTAATATTATTATATTTGAAAAATTACCAAGAGGGTAGATTTCAGTGAGATTCAAACCGTCACCTGTGATTGTATATCAAGTATCAATAATCTTTCAATCATATTTATAATTTTAGGCCAATAACCTGCCTAAATCACCAATAATTAAAATCACATTATAAAAATAATGTGAATAACAATTATATTTTATGTTATCAAAGATGGTTTTCTAACTGTTGTTTATTTTATACAAAATAAGTATTATAATCATTTTTACATGTAATTGTCGAGCTAGGATTGAGTTCAGTAAAGTAGGGATTGTGATAACATGATAACAAACTTGAAAAAAACAGTTTTGGGCCATATGTTTTCTGTCTTCTCATGTTACAGCATTAAATTAATATAATTTACATCCTTATCAATAATAATACATATTGAAATACTATAATTGAATAAAAGGTGGAATTAAAATCAAATATTTCACAATACTTCAAATATTTTATTAATAAGTACACTATTTAAAAATGTATTAAAATATATTGTTGCGATATGCAATATATTGTAGCACCAATATGGAATAAATACTGACACACACAATCTCTTTTAGAGACTCAAAATTTAATTCAATAAATTTTTATTGTACAAGGAAAATATTATAAAATTATTTTTAACTTAATTTACATTTAAACAATATTTTTAACATAGAAAGTCATAAGTACAATAAAGACTTGATATAAATTTGTGTTGTATACATCTTCAAATTATTATTTTGTAATTAAGTAAATAAATTAAAAAATATATCAGTCACCTAAATCACTATCTTTGTCTCCTATTGCAAACAGTATGTGGAAGGCAATACCTAATAGTGCGGTTCCTAATAAATCTCCTAAAGCAGTTAAGTATGGTATAGCAGAATTATCTGGATCTAAGCCTAGTTTCCACATCCACACAACTAAGTAGTGACTGATAGTCAAAAGTAAAAATACTTGTAGTAAGGCAGCAGACATATAAATTAAAATAAATATAGGTGTTAAAGAAGTATGACCAGCCTTTAGATATCCTATTGTATAAACAAATATGAGTTGACCTGGTATTACCATTAAGAGTAATAATTTGGATGTATTTCCTATTACAGCACCCTGCTTTTGACCAGTGTGAAGCAAAGTTGATAATCTAGAAGCATGAACAGCTGCCATGTTACCTCCTATGCCATTTATAATTAATTGGAATACAGCAATTCCTTTATAATTAGATACAGTATAGTCCAGTATGAGCCCTCCAGCACTGCTTATGACCATGGCAGAAACAACAGGAACCCAACCCTCATCTAACGCTTGTCTAGTAAAGTTATTTTTCCAAGCAATATAACCACATACAGGTACAAGTATTGCCCCAGCAATGATAATAATAGATGGTAAATATAGACTTGTGCCAAGTGTTTTGTACAATACTGACGCTATCCAAGATAATAGTGCCAATGTTGTCAAATCTCCAAGACTGGCAGCTATAGGTGTAGCTATGTTATCGGGGTTTATATTAATCTTTTTAGATACAACAATTACACCTATCATAATCAGGCCAAGAACAAAACTTGCAAATGAGGCTGTTAGTACACTTGATGCACAAAGTAGCATAGCATGGTGAATATCAAATTCACCTTTAGGTATCCAACCCATGGCTACAGCTGCCATAGCTGCTAGAAATCCAACTAGAATAGCCTGACACTGAATGAGGCACAAATTACCTACAACCAATGAGTGTAAACTTGTTGCAAGATGTCCTAGATGGGCGTGAGTAGAAAGCCGCGAAGCCAAAGTCATCTCCAGGTTTCCTTTCAAACCCAGGAGCGCTGGCACTAAGATATACACTTCAGACACTTGCTCAAAAACTTCCCAATGTTGCACAACATCAAGCAGTAAACTTGCCGCCACCATTCCAAATCCAGCAAGTAAAAAAGAAACAAACATTTGCACCGCATCGATCCATGAGTTCTCTTTTTGAATTTTAATATCTGGAGGTTTTTCCTCGTTAGCAATAAGCCGATACACGTCAGAGGTCATCTCTGTTTCAGTACTGCACTCAGTATTTTTCATCATTTCTGCATTAGTACGCTTAGTCCGATTCATCACAAATTAATTTATCAATTAGTAATAATTAAGAAAACCTCAATTCCATTAAGAGTCTTACTTTATCTTTTTGAGACAAACTTTAAATAAGATCTCTAAGTTAACGACAAAATATAATCCGATACGGTCACATTAATCCGGGCAAAGGCACTACATGGCTCTGCAAAAATAGATATTGTTGTCTTTTTTGATGTTACGATTCGCGAAAATAATTAATTTCACTTATCAAAGTTATTAACATTTTGAAATTGACATTTAAACTTCAAGTTTTTAGACCGTTCTCAATGTTGCTACTTGCCATTCTAACAAATTACACCAAGCTTAATGTGCGCGGTTTTTATTTGCCTCATTTTGTGATTTAAGGAACTGATAAACTGGGTTTGTTTACCTTGAGCGGTTTTGCATTATAAAAAAACGTTTAATATCTAAACTAAAACTAAAAATAGTTTTTCCAATTAGGCTTTATACAAAGTTCTTAATATGACACGTCAAAATTGGTCAATCATTCAGTTTGTCTAAAATAACCATCAGCTCGGAAAGCTAGTTATTTATTGTGGGTCAGTCTTGTCTGAGATAAATGGTATTAACAACGCTAATGGCTGAATTTTCCTCTGAATCGTAATTGATTCTGTAAGTAAGCTATAAGAGAAGTAGTTTCTATATATATTTCAATATATGTTACGATTGTACTTTTTAAAAATATCGGTATTTTTGGCAATCCTAAAAAAAACGGCAAACAAAAATCATACGAAATATTTAAACATCAAATAATGTAATTGTCTCTTTTTTTTTCTTAAATATGTACGAATATGATATTAATTGTGAAATAATATTGTGATATTTTTTATAATTTAAAAGGTGTATCCGATCGTTTGAGGACACGGCACTCTAGATTCTTGATAGAAAGTTTGACGTTTTGAGCGTACCGTATACCTGTGGCCGTGTGGCGTATACATTTGGAGATTGTCGGCGGCTAGCTTTAATGTAATATTTAAATCTGATAATTATTCAGTTTATAAATCGTGTGAGTTTATCTACGTTTTTTGGATATAACTATATATGCATTCTCATATGAATGTTGTTTCAGTTGAGATGATTCTAATAAATTTTTAATAAGAATCCGGGAGCCTACTTTTTAAATTCGGTATTAAGTTTTAATAAATCGCGTCTATGAAATACATTAATACTGTTGAAATTTTGAATTCGTATTGTTGAATTATTTGAAAAGTATTTGTGAGTATTTGATACTAATTAGTTTCGTATCTTTGTTTGTTCCAGGTCTACGTAAAGTAGGCAATTTGTGTGTGAAATTGACATGTGGCATTAATATAAGTTTACTTGGCGTTTTATTATTGTTTTAAAAATGTTAAGAAGCAAAATCAGAATACACACATGCCGCATTATTCTGCTCACATCTCTTGTATGGTTGATGGTTGATGTTGCCCTATTAGCATTTTATTCAGACTGTTTTGGAGATGGATGCAATAAAAATAAAGTTGTTGATGATGAGTTTGTCGTGAAGGTAAAAAAAAGCGCTATTTTAGTATACATCTTACTTTATGTAAAAGCAACAAATATATTTTTTGAATATTTTTTTGCTTAGAGTAAAGAAGAATTCAGAGGCAAGAAAGCGGCAATTGCTGCTGCATTGCAAAAGGATACAGATTATGAAGACACAAATATTGAGGAAAATGAGCCTGAAAATGATGGAGGAGAAGATGGTCTAAAACTTCCAAAATATCCTCGTTCTAGGCTTAAGAAATGGGCACCAGCTCCTTTTGTTAAGCCTGATGGTAAATCTCCTGGGGAAATGGGTATGCTTATTTAATATTTTCAAAATTATAGATATTTTATTGAGATTTTCTTTAAATTTAATTACAAAATCTTCAGTTTTATTGTTATTTTACTAGAAGTAAAAGTTATTAACAATACATATTATTTTTAAACATGAATTTCATTCACCTTATTTATAAACCTCCTACATAGAGTGCTAACTTAGTGAGTCACTGTGACAAGGCTTTTGCTTTCATTTTCTTAGGTAACAAGTCAATAGATCAGTGATAATGAATTGATAAGAACATCTTTCAAGAGAAAATTTATATTTAAAATATTTGAAAATTTTTATTTTAAACTCATTTTAAAAAGATTACTTATGGAAATTATTATCATGTAAGAATACATGATAATTATTCAGTTTAATTTTAAATATAATAATGTCAATCTATATTATTATACCTACAAAAATATTTAATATTGTTTAAGTTAAATAGTATACAAATTTATTCAGAAAATCTTTTATTTTTGTTATGAGTTATATTATAGCTGTCATTAATTTTGCCTATTGTCTCTTGCAAAGCTGAATAAATTATAGAAATTGAAAACTATTAAAAACTTATTCAGAGTTTTGTGTGTCAGAGAGATCACAAAAGTAATGTTTATTCTCAGTTTGCCTTTTACCAAAGATTTTAACTCTATTTTACCTTGTAGGTAAGGCTGTAAACATTCCAATTGAGCAGGAGAAGCTTATGTTGGACAAGTTCCAAGAGAATCAGTTCAATTTGTTGGCAAGCGACATGATCTCACTTAATAGATCTCTTGTGGATGTTAGATTTGAGAAGTAAGTTACTGTATTTTATATAATATTGCTATATCCACCGAATAATATTGTTGTATTTGTCTAAATCATTCAAACTTTTGATAAGCATACCATAGATAACATTGATAAAGACTGTTAAATTCATTGGGAGCTTTGAAGAAAAGAATTATTAGCAGTAGGTACATATGACCACCCCATGATGAACAAGAAATGTAGCTAAATCATCATACTTTATATAAATTTACTAATACCATAGGTCTAAATTCAGAATCTGAGAGCAAAATGAGATGTTCCTTACAGGAATACATATATGTTATACAATTCATACATCCCCAGATTCCCACCCCCTTCTGCCAATGGTCAGCAACACTCATTATGTCCTTTTTTATCACCTTAGGAGTTGAATTTCTAAAAGTACTTGCTTAATACTCACCTACTGTATAAAACAAATACATTCTTATAAAACTAGACCAAATGGTTTATGCTCTATGTTGATATGTAAGTCAGTAATTGTTTTATACATAGATTTTACTATAAACTAAACATTAAGGTATTGACCAATGTAAAATAGAAAGTTATAATTTGCCAAATCAATTTTCTAATATTTACCTGTATTGTTTACACTTTACTCGGTTCCGTTTAATTAACGATTTAACGGCACTGTGTAAAGAAGTACGATCGCGGGCCAAGATTTTGTATAAGTCTTGCACACATCAAATTTTACGCGCTAGTATTGTTTGTGTGCTATATTTCAGTTATGAAACCTTGAAATTATTCCGAACTAAACTTATTCTCTTCATTCTTCATAATGTTTAAGCAAATTTTTATCTATTCTATTAATATTATCTAGAGTACTCTAATTTTATAACTCATTATGCCATAAACCACTAATAACGTACTAAAGTATAAATTAACGAGATTGGAAGTTAAGTGTATCGATTATAGTTTTCCGGTTCCGGTTATAGACTATCTTTATGACTAGTAGTTATAATTTTAACAGCCATAAATTATGCAATAAAAGTTTTTAAAGGTTTGAACATATAATGAACAGTATCTTTATTGTTTTGTATTATTTTACTATAAATATACCAAGTAAATCATAGTTATCTGTAATTAATGAACAGTGACATATTTTATGCGTCCGTTTCCAATGTCGCAGAAAACCATAAATTTCTTATAAAATCTCCAATATTCTATCATTTTTATTATTTCTGTGTTTCAAAAACATTATTATGAGTCGATCCATTAGTGCTGTGCCACAATATTCGTTAACGCTAAACTCTGAAAATGCTTTCATTTTGTAGAGGTCGGATAGTTTTTATCCCGAAAACATTACGCAGAAAATCTGCAAAAAGTAGCGAATCGAGTCAGATAGCTAGTATAAAACTGCTTCTTTCAGTAAAAAAATATAGCATTATACTGCTACCCATTGTATTATTTACGGCTATTAAACAATCTACTATAGCTTCAATTCCAGTGGAAACCGCGCTTTACTTCGCAGAATTCCGTTCACCGGCCGTTTAGGTCAAGTTGTCTTGCATCGAGTACAACTTAACTACGATGACCATAAGCGTATCCGACAAAAACTATTCTACTGTAAAGTAAAAAACTATCTCACTCGGTTGACTGTTAGAGAAAATGCTGTACTAAATAAATACCTGTAGGATTAACAGTCTCATCTAGAGCTTATGCTTACGGCCTTCACCTCATTTCGAGAACATATATCAAAATATCACGATACCGGTTCTTCGACTATTAAATAGACACGTTATAAATTAGTGAAAGTTTTGGTTACGATTCGTAGTAAAATTTGTTTAAAAACGTATGTTTTGAGTTATATTTGCATTACCTGTCACAAAATGGATTAATGTAAAGATCAGCGTTATTAATCATTACTATATAAACAAAATTATAGCATAGCAAACATTTTTTATTTATCGTGAACATAAAGTTTATATATTGCTTATCTATATATAGGTACTCGACAGTTCATCCATACAAATATCCATATCCATAATAATAATCCGAAAGTGTATTTGTTGTTTCCTTTTACTCTACAATATAGAGACAGATTAATGAGATTTTTTGTATAAATTTGCTTGAGGGTAACTTATTAGGGCGTTGTGACGTCACGTCGCCTGTCGCAACTTAAGCACCTATTGGTGATGTGACACAAATTTTTCAAGGAAGAAATATAAAAGTTTGTGATTCTTCATCAATAAAGTTAATTCGGCTATTATAAGTTTTAATCCGAAAAATAAATAATTCATGCGGGAGCCAAGAATCAAGTTGGAAGTATTTGTTTTAACAATACATCAGTCCAAGTATTTTCTATTATATAAAATTCTCGTGTCACAATGTTAGTTATCCATACTCCTCCGATTTTTACGAAATTTTATATGCATATTTAGTAAGTTTAAGAATCGGCTACTATCTATTTTTCATCCCCCTAAGTGATAAGGGTGGCCCACCCCAAATTTCTAAGCAAAACAAAGTTTGCTAGGTCAGCTAGTATAACTATAATTATATAGGCACTCGTACAAAGACAGGACGAGTGGCTATTTTGTGTTTATACTCCCTAAATATAAATAAATCTAAGTAAACAATCTATATCTAGATGCAAAGACAAACACTATCCGGAATTGTTGCCTACTACGAGCGTAGTAATAGTTTTCCACAACGAGGCGTGGACGACACTCATTCGTACTATATGGAGTACGATTAATCGTTCGCCGAGACCTCTGCTGAAAGAAATTATTCTTGTTGACGACGCTAGTGAAAAAGGTAATTTATTTAAATTTATTAATTACCTGAATCCACTTTATTCTAGAGAATAATTCCATATTAACCACTTTTTTTGTCTAGGATGTTTAAAATTGTCAATTATAGATTTATCTATTAAAATATAAAAATCTTCTAGCAGTCTTATTGATAATGGCTTGCTATTAAAAATCTTGAACTTTATATTACTAGGTCAGTGTTATAAGTACCTATCAGTTTGTATCTTACTGTGTTGTTCTCAAAACACAGTCAATTCTAATATTCTTGATATAAACTAATTTACTTGTTATTGAAATTTGTAATTTGCATATAAAAGTGATTTAATAATGATAACGTAATTGTCCGAATATAGTAATAATGTCATTAAATATATTACAATATAGAGTAGATATTTAAAATCTTCAAAACTTTTGAAGTATCCCGAAAAATAATTTGGGGATCAAAAGTTTTGAACGGTAATTGCAAATCCTTTTGGAATCAAAGGAAAAATTCTTGAAGAAATGTTGAATATAGTACATATTCTTTACATAGTATAAAATGATGTCTCTTCTGTGGTGTGTTAGATTAGACGAATTTTTGCTTTTATATATCTATTTGAAATGTTAACGTACTTTTAATTTACTTTTATTAAATCTGTTGAAAACTTTATATTTTTCCCAACAGAACATTTGGGCAAGAAATTAGAAGATTACATAAAAACCCTTCCGGTACCGACGCATCTCTTCCGGACGGAAAATCGGTCCGGATTGATCCGAGCTCGTCTTCTAGGTGCTAAACACGTGAAAGGCGACGTTATCACTTTCTTGGATGCCCACTGTGAATGCACTGGTGAGTTTAAAATTTGCCTTTATTTACATAGTAATGATTTTTTTCAAAATTTAATTTATGAGAAAATGCAGCATGTTTGGAAATATTTACTAAAATAAAATTTAATTGCATAAAATAACTGAACTCAACTCAACTTCTCATGCTGTCATTTACATTACATAACTATTTTTCTTAAGATTCATAAGTTTTATCTCCAATTAAATAATCTGTTACATTCCTACATCATGAATTTAGTTCAAGCAATATTTTTTTATTTATACGAAGGCAAATGATAAAATAAGAATTAGTATAATTTTTTTTTATTAAGGAGTAAAGTTATCCTTTCACTGGATCGATTAATCGATTTTTTGGATTCAAAGGATCGATTTATCCATCTCAGATCGCAATCCATATTCTGTATCCAAATATATATCGAGATCTACAAGAACAGCTAGACCAGCCCAATTTCGTTTATTTTCTATGCACGTTTCTGAGAATTGTACAATTTAAACTCTACATGGAAAGCTGTTGTCTAACTCTGTTTTGTAAACGATTTACTCTCGTATTTTTACAATTTTAAAATCTAATCCGTGAATCTCTATTTTTGTATCCGATTATCACTACATAGTATAAAATAAAGTCGCTTCCCGTAGTCTATCTGTCCGTCACTATGTATGCTTAGATCTTTAAAACTACGCAACGGATTTTATGCGGTTTTTTTAATACATAGAATTATTCAAGAGGAAGGTTTATATGTATAATACATGCATAATATAGTAGAGAAACACTGATAATTTTAGAGGTTTCTAATGTGATGTCGTAAATACTAATTTTATTGCGCTCAAATTCCAAACACTGGCTGAACCCTACGAAATAGATCAAAATAATATACCTACTACAGTATTGTACGATTTAATAAGGTCTACAAAAAAGTCCGTGGTGGTATATGCCTATCTCTTAGGGATAACCCACAATAATCATTTTTATCCTTTACTTTTTACGAGAAGTAATGGCTTATTTACGAAGCGATTTTAAGCAATACAGTGGAAATCCTTATCTGATTTAGTACCTTAAATACAATGTTCATTTAATATAGATCGATATGACCCCTTACAGCATGTAATTTAAATGAATATTTTCGAAGATATTATAGATTTAAAATGCAGAGACCTAGCGGTTGCGCGGCGCGTGCCTACGAATACATATTTGTATTGTCTAATGACAAAAAAGCTGTGCACGTTGTATATAAAGACATTCTGTAGTATGTTTAGTATCACCTAATATACGCCTCTAAATATGAGTTTTAATATCGCCAATGTTTAGAAATATTGACCATACATTTATTCATATTTTTAATAATTTTAAATATTGTAAATGGTTTTATGTAATTATTTCAAGCTGATAGCATTATTTAATCAGATTATCGATTAGATCGCCTGATAAGCGCTACAAGTAAATATGTCAAACTTTGACACTCACATAATGTTTTAAATAAATGATCACTTTAATAGAAAAAGGTATATAATATGTATTATACACTAAGATTTTAGGGTTCATATTCATCAACCAAAACAAAAAAAAAATAGATTTATAAGTATGTTCTTTCATAAACATTCCTTTTGTATATAATGTTTTTCTTGTTTTCATTTGCATAATTTGTCCTTTGATTGAAGTAAATAATGAGATCATGGGTAGTGCTTTATCGATCAATTAACGTCTGCTACTATGACAACGGTTTCTCTTAAGATTGCCAAATAAAACTGTCTTACGCTTTCTAGAATCCATTTAAGAGAGTTAGACGAAGAGAATAATTTACTCTTGTCGAATGTTTTAGAAGGCAGACAATAAACATGGACACTGCTTTATTTTTTAATAGAGAAACGAAGTGATCTGCGTAAATGTTATATAGAAATGTATTATTATATATTTATAAACAGATCAAAAATGTAGTTGATTTTTAATACTCATTTAAACCAAATATATTCGATTGTTATAAGCAATCCAATCTGTAACGCACTACTCACATATTAAAAGTAAAATAAGTAAATTAGTTGAGTTTAAATTGACATAATATTTTTTTATATCAGAGGGATGGCTGGAACCACTTCTTGCCAGGATAGTAGAAGACAGAAGTACAGTAGTATGTCCGATCATCGACGTCATATCGGACACCACATTCGAATACATCCAAGCTTCGGACATGACGTGGGGTGGATTCAACTGGAAATTGAACTTTAGATGGTAAGTAGAAGGTTTAACGTATAAAGATTTTTATGCTCAAATGAACCCTTGTTTATTTACTCAAACTTTACAGGTTAATTATATAAAAATGTTTTTGTCCAACCTTCTTACTACATTATTAACGAAAGTACTTTAATAACATTAAGAGATAAGAATTATTTTGACTTTTGCTGACGCCTCTGGGAGACACGGACTAGTCTTAGTGGTGGTAGCTAGACTTCGTTGTCCTACTCGGGAGGTTCAGAGATCTTTAGCAATTAAATATGACCTTTTATGGCCCACTGTTGAGCCGGGTCTGCTCCTTAGTAAGAGGAGGGATTAGGCCATAGTCTACCACGCTGGCTAAGCCCGGATTGGCAGATTTCACACGCCTATGAGATCATGGAGAACTATCAGGAGACGAGATTTCTTCACGTTGTTTTCCATCACCGTTAAAGCAAGTGATAATTAATTGCTTAAAACACATAATTCGGAAAAATCAGAAGTCTGTGCCCAGGATCAAAATCGGATCAGCTTATATGTCTTGCTAAATATTATTTATTTTAAGATGTTTTTTAAATTAATCGTCCCTCGTGTAGAAACCAGCATGCTCATTATAGTTATGGATATCAAAGGTGTGTAAAATCTTGAAATTCCATCAAACGATAATAATTAAAAAATGTCATATCATTGCTATATACAAAACCCTCATATATATTTGTTTATATAGAAATGCATATGTGATCGTGCCTAATTTAGCAAACTTTAGCAAGATTACATTTGAGATAGTTCTGCTTGCATAATTCCTTCCTCTCATTGTTCTTTTCATTCATGTTCATTGTATAGTTCAAGTACAACAAACGTCATAATGTTATCGTATACCATTTCCCTTTCAGAAATAAATTTCTATAATTAAAGCGTCCAAACCGATTCTCAGACGAACATTTCGCTTATTTGTTAACAAACCGCTTAAAAGTAATAAAGACCTAGTGGAACTTTATGTTTTCGGATAATAAAAAATAACAAATCTATTGTAACTATAAATATAGCATAAAGCAAATTAAAGCACTGCGCTTATTATACATAGCATAGAGCAAATGATATCGTGGCTCTCACTTGTTGCTATTTGCTATATATCGCAATCTCTATCGCCTGTACACCGCGCATGGCAACTCGCAAGTAGCAATAAGCAAGTATCAAATAGTAACTAGCAAGTAGCAACCCTGGCGACGACTGAAGCATTATAGACAGTCCTAAGCAAGGAAAGTTCATTGTTTTTTTGCTACTCCATTATATCGAAATAAATTCCTAAACACGATGTAATATTCTTAAAAAGTATGCTATCTGTCCAACGATAGGGTAGAAGCTGCGAGTTAACAGTCACAGCTCTTGCTTTATTCGCGCCCGTCCATAACAAATACGAATATAAAATTCATACTATATAAAATATAGCATGCTAAAAAAAAGCACGTAACACAACATGCTTAAAAAGTAAAGCATATAGCATTAAGCAAGTTATTGCCATATAGACTACTAATTGTAACCCTAAAACTATTTCAACTCGAGTGCTTTGTAATCTTGGTTTATGAGGAATGTTCTTTAAGATTCTTTACTCCACTGTGGAAAGGAGTGCTGAACAAATCACCAATAACATGTTGCAATATCTATTTGTTTAGGTTTACTTTTAAAACAATTATTAAGATACAGATTTAGTGTCTGTATCTTTTATGTTTGACTAGCCGACCCGCGCGTTTTCGTCCACGTGCCCCAATGGTACGCAGGCGCAACGTGATGTTGGTCCACAACCTTTCGCGATATAATGGGCTATACAATACAAAAAGAATTTTTAAATTAGCACCAGTAGTTCCCGAGATTAGTGTGTTTTAACATACAAACTCTTCAGCTTTATAATAATTATTTATGTTTGTATATATGTGATTTTTCCCTTAGTCCTTTACTATTTTATTTTTGCAAAATATGTAATCTTGTGTGAAAAAAATAAACTATTGCAACATAAGCTGTGCCTCTATTACAGATATTCAGACAGTGTTGCTATGTGTACGGTAAAGCAGGTTTTAACGAGATTGTTTTGCTTGCCTCCTATTGTTCTCGTCCCAAGCTTATGTAGTTCAAGTACAACAAACTATGGGAAAAACATTTTCATATGTAGTAAATAGAAAGTTATGTTTTAATACGTTTTGTATAAATCAATACCTCAACACAATATAGCCATAATGATGATATTTTTATTATTGACTTGCATCCCTCCCCGGCTTAACACTGTTACTTCCTTCCTTATTTTCAATCACTTTGTCTATTGGTGAAAACCGCATTAAAATCTGTTTTCATCGTACCATCTCGGAAAGAGTATTTTTGCTCTTCGATATCTGAGTGCAAAACCCGTTTTTATCCTCTAGAGGATTTATAGAAGTAAATTGAATTTAGAACAACTGTGCACTAAGTTTATGTATTTAAAACATAATTACCTATTTGCTTCTACCTCCATGGTGCCAAACTTATCATACAACCGTTTTTAATTTGTTAAAAACTAAGACTCGGAACCTTCTTGGTGTACATGCTTTTTTTTTATTTACTTTACGCGCGCCATTTTCTTTTCACGTCAAATTGTTTTTTTTTTTGCATTTAGTAATTTCCTCGCTGAGGTGGGATGAGAAGTTACGTGTTGCACTCGAGTGCAAAGTTTTTCACCTCGTGCTCTTTTGATTCCCTCGCTAACGCTTTAGAATATTATTATTATATACGTTGGGGTATAGTTGGGGTAGGATAATAGTGAAGGCCGTGTCGGGCAATAATTAGGGTAGGATATTGATAATACTAACAACGAAAGTTTACTAATAACGAAAAGTCAGTGGTGTGCCCAGGACCTCTGACTTTTCTAAGTTATGTGTGTTTTAAGCAATTAAATATCACTTGCTTTAACGGTGAAGGAAAACATCGTGAGGAAACCTGCACTCCTGAGAGTTCCCTAAAAGTTCTCAATGGTGTGTAGTCTGCCATCCCGCTCTGGGCCAGTATGGTGGACTATGGCCTAACCCCTCAGCAGTGGGCCATTAATGGGTTGTGATGATGAAATGAGTAAAACAAATGATGTGTGTACAAATCTCGATAACTTACAGTATATGTATAGAAGCTCGGTTTGCTAATATTTTTCTTTAAATCCTCGTAGGTAAAAGAGAGGCAGTTATAAATAATACATTTGTAATCAATTTCGCACTTGTTAAGTGGCAAGCTATATAAATAACAACGCTTGAAATCTTTCTATAATTCATTATGTAGAGCATTTAATCCATTATATTTTTAATGTTATTATTGACGCATTAACGTTATCACTTATATTAAAGGGAAAATACCGATTCTCGCTAAAAATAATCGGATTAGACTCAAATACTTAGTGATTTAAACTGATTTTTCGATAAGAGTTTTATCAGTGGAGCTCATCGATGTACGCTTGTGTTATATGATAGCTATTACAACGGGTTTTCAGATAAGTTAATATATGGCCAATAAATATATATATATATATATAATTATTGTTCATATCTCATAGTTATAAAACATAACTTCTATTAAAGGCGTGATAGAGTACAATTTTAAATGAGTTTCTGTAAGTGTTTGTGTGAGTGACTAATTATTTTTATTGATTTAAATACCTACAATTGCACCTGTACTATATACTTGCTATGATTATGTGGGGGGACAGTAACACCTCCATTAAACTGTAATGGACCACGACGACCATGCTTATCTTTCACCGGACTGTATCTAATATCCCATGTGCCGTGATAGCTAGACAGTTGAAATTTT
Source organism: Limenitis camilla (assembly GCA_905147385.1). Taxonomy (NCBI): domain Eukaryota; kingdom Metazoa; phylum Arthropoda; class Insecta; order Lepidoptera; family Nymphalidae; genus Limenitis; species Limenitis camilla. The sequence continues at coordinate 8,910,293 of LR990241.1, forward strand.
CACAAATGATGTATTTTTGTTGCCCCTATAACAACAAATACTAAAAACAGAATAAAAGGTTACTTCAATAAAAGATTATTTTATTAAAGATTATTTTCTTAACGTCAACACTGAAATATCTTCAGTATAGTAAAAAAATATTTAGAAGTATATATTTCGATTGTCGATTTAAATATCACAATACACGTGTACATTTTTTTTTACAACGCGATAAATACGTTTATAGGATATTGAACGCTGTGCAAAAAATGCGTTTATTATTTTTCGATTAACTGACTCGTTCAAAAGTTGTTCAATTTGAAAGTTAAATTTGACCGATAACACTAAGCGATAATTATAAATAAAAAAAAAATTAAATACCTACCCACTTCAACTTTATCTATTTCTTTATTTATACGTATTAACGTGCGAAATAAGCGGTAGCTTTTAGCCGGCAATAACAGAGGCTGATCCCTATTACGTAGTATTTTTTTAAAGAAAATACTAGGGATATCTCAAAACTTCACCTACCAAATGAAAGATAATGAATTTATTCTCAGATTATTCTGTTTTTTTTGGCTGCTACAAAATACCCGAGGAGAAATTGTTTTGTTTAATTTTGATTTGTCTTTTCACCCATGAATGTCTAAAAAACTCCCGTCCCGTCGTCCGTGTCTCGTTTTGAGTAAAAATAAAATGGTCACTTTAGGTACCTAACAATTTTTATCTTATATATAAAATTCTCGTGGCACAATGTGTTAGCATCCGTTTTAATTTTATCTAAATTGTTGTTATCTATACTATTATGTAAAGAGGAAAGATTTGATTGTTTGTATGTTTGTTTGTTTGTTGCGAATAGGCTCGAAAAGTACTGAATCGATTTTGAAAATTCTTTCACCGATAGGAAGCTACATCCTTTCCGGGTAACATAGGCTATGTGGTGTTGCCAAATACGATATGGCCGTTTAAGTGCCATAGGGTGGTCATTTTGTAAATTCTCAGGAACAACAAATCCGATTTAAAAAATTGCTACTGATCCGATTTTAAAAATTCTTTCACTAATAGAAAACTACACTATTCGTGAGGGACAAAGGTGATTTAGTGTTGCCATATAAATTTTTTAATTAATAGAACATGGCTATTTTGTTGCTACTGATCCGATTTTAAAAATTCTTTCACTGTTAGAAAACTACACTATTCATGAGTGCGAAGGTGATTTAGTGTTGCCATATACATTTTTTAATTATTAGAATATGGCCACTTTGTTGTTACTAATCTGATTTTAAAAATTCTTTCACTGATAGAAGTCTATAGTACTTCCGTCTCTCTGTCTCTTATAATACTATCATTGTCTTTCATCCTTTCTCTCTTTTCTCACTTTAATTTTTATTTTTATCTGTTCAGAATGATTAGCCTCTTTTCACTTTCCTTCTTTCGATAATTTCCTCTCTCTCTCTCTCTCTCTCTCTCTTTCTCTTTCTCTCTCTTCTTTACCCATTCATTATTAGTTCTGCTCTGTCCTCTCTCTTTTATCATCTGTCGCTTTTCTTTAATTTTTTTCTATTATTTTTCTTTTTATTACTTTTTCTTACTCTCTCTAATTTTTCAAATAATTAAATACTACACAATTACAGAATGACAAATTAAGGACATGAATTATAATATTGCTTTAAATACCCTGAGCGAAGCGAGGGCAGCCCTCTAGTATGTTATAATTTAAATGCACACGCACTCAGTATACCTCTTTATTTAGTAATCTGTGTTAGTCCTCTTTATTTAGTAATTCGTTTTAATTTTATATTAATGGTTATTATATGTCCGTACTACAATACTGCGTTCTGAGATAACAGCAGCTATAGCAGCACTAAAATGCAGAAAAGCTCCAGATCCGGACCAATTAACAGCCGAAGCGCTAAAAGCTTTGGGTGACAAAGGAATTGACCGTCTTCATCACATTTGCAACTGCATTTGGAAAACCGGCCTATGGCCGAAGGACTGGACTGATTCGATCATTCTAACCCTGCATAAGAAGGGTTCCACCAGGAATTGTGAAAACTATAGGACCTTAGCCCTCATCTCTCACAGTAGTAAAATCCTTCTGCATATAATAAATAACCGCATAAGGCATTTCCTCGACTGGCAGATTCCTCAGGAACAGGCTTGATTCGTCAAGGGCAGAGGTACACAAGAACAAATTCTCAATATAAGGCAAATCATTGAGAAGTCCTACGAATTCAACACTTCATTTGTTATGTGTTTCATCGACTAAAGTAAGGCTTTCGACTGCGTCAACTAGGGGTGCCGAAACATCTAACTGCTCTGCTTCAGTCTTTGTACGCTAATAATCAAGGCATGGTCAGGATAGACCGAACACTCGAAACCATTTCCGTTTAAAAAAGGGGTCAGACAAGTCTGTATTCTATCCCCCATTTTGTTTAACATCTATGGAGAGTACATCATGCGAAGCGTTTGTGAAGATTGGAAGCTGGAACCTCAGTTGGCGGGGCAAAGATCACAAACCTGCGCTATGCCGATGATACAACACTATTTGCATGCAATGAAGAGGAAATGTGCACTCTGCTGGAAAAATTGGAGCGAATTAGCAGCGAAATGGGGCTTCTTATTAACAGAGCGAAAACCAAAGTAATGGTGGTGGATCGCAGTACGTCTCTTAGCATGACTGGCAGACTGAATCTTGAAGTGGTGCAAGAATTCATTTATTTAGGTTCCGTCATAACCAATAACGGGTCATGCGAGAAAGACATCAAAAGACGAATTGGCATGGCGAAGAACGCGATCTCAGCTGGATCGGATATGGACAGACCGAAGCATCTCGAGAAAAACCCTTGTTTTTTCTATCTTTTTATATGGAGCAGAGACATGGACGCTTAAGAAAGCCGACAGCCAGCGAGTTGACGCATTTGAAATGTGGTGTTGGAAAAAGATGCTCGGAATTCATTGGACTGAACATCGATAACCGGCAAGGTGGACGGGAAGAGACCCAGAGGCCGCAGCCCAACTCGCTGGTCTGACAAGATCCGTTCCACGTTAAATATCTCGATCTGTGATGCTGTACACACTGCAGAAGATAGAGTGAAATGGCGAAAGATAGTCCAGGAGAAAGTTATTCGGAGAGGCCACGACCCTCAGCATTGAGGATAAACGACGCTAGGAGGGAGGAGGATATGTCCGTACAATGCTTGAATATTATCTATGGTATATGATAAATTGTTTACCGTACAGGAAATGAATTGTCTATGAGTTAGATCATATTAGTGATGAATTGTCAGCATTGATACTGTTTCCGTTATTTTTTTAGGCTAAGGTAGGATATAAAAAGATGATGCAAGGTGAGAGAGTGCAGTATTTCTTTGATTTTTGATGTGATAAGTACTATTAAAGTGATTATGTGTGTAAGTGCTGGTGTTTTTCTTACGAAATATCTGTGTTAATAGTTCTAGAGCTAACAAATTTTAGTTACCATACTCCTCCGAAACGGCTCGACCGATTTTTACAAAATTTTATATGCATATTCAGTAGGTCTGAGAATCGGCTACTGTCTATTTTTCATCCCCCTAAGTGATAAGGGTGGCCCACCCCAAATTTATTTGGTAAAACGTTTGCCGGATCAGCTAATGATTTTATTTATTAATCAAATAACGCTTAACGCAACGCAAGATAACTTTTAAAAAAGATTGTTCAAAATTAACAATGTTACAAATCTTGTTTGATTCATGAATTTGTGCACTATTGCCACTATTTTTTTGGTACCCATCTTAAAAAATTATGATATTACTCTAATAATAAATTAATCGTACAGATCGTGAAAAATAATTGATAGTATTATTGTAGCTGTGTTACGACCTCGACATAGCGTATGTTTAATAAGGATAAAGAAGAATAAACTCTATGTATATTTAGCGTATTATAAAAAGGTATATGTAACATATAAATTCTCGCTCATCCAATTGAAATTAATTACTATACAAGTGTGGATCATCGTAGAAATGTTTTATTCATTTCAAGGTTTTAAAAGAGATATTTTGTATCAATAAATATCTTAAAATTGAAAATAAGACTAAGACCTTATGACTAATACAGATAATATAAAAATAAGAATGGTTTATTGATGAATAATCTCTTAAAAGTAGTTTTTTATATCTCGTACAATTTCTAAGCTTTCTTGGATAAACACGATAATATATTCTATTTGTATGTTGAGTCAATAGTGTGATAAATAATTCTATCAATCATGGCAATCCCTTTAAGCTATCAATTGACGTCCAAATACTTAAGTTCTCTAGAAAGAATACACCGAGTTTGTTATGCCCTTTTCCTATTTAGAGCTGTTTGGGGCCGTTCATTTATTACGTAAGATTATTTTCAATAGTTTTTGATCCCCTCCCCCCTATTATAAGAAAAAATAAGAATAGGCCTACCCCCTACCCCCCTGTTTAATATTTATTACGTAAGAATCTAAAGAAAAAATGAATACACGTGTGGATTGTTTTAATGTTTATTTTTCACAGTAACAATTTTTAGAAATGTTTTTTTGTACTTACAAAGGTACTGATAATTTTTATTTTTTGGTAGTAATAAACTGGTTTTAACCATTCATCTTTACGTACATAAGATTTTCAGTCCAGGGGCTCAAGTGGAAACTCGGAAAGTGGATTTTCCACTGGAAAGTTTTTTGTATTGTTAAAATTAGGGTAGTAAGTAATTTTAATATAACTATAAGATACAAAAGGATTCAATGCTAACGTTAGTATTGTTTACTAGTCCATTAAAAAGTTACATTTTACCTTGCGTTTTTTAGAGGACGCAATTTTATTGTTGGGATGTGTAGGGGTGGTAACTATGACCCTAAATCCAAGTTTGTGGGTTTGAACCCTTGTCCTGCGGCCGCCATATTAGAAAAATAGAGTTATCAAAATTAATGGAAGAGAATAAATTCGAAGATGAATTACCAATGATGACTCCGATTTTAACACCCGTCATTTCAAACCGAATCTTCACATTCGACACTGAATTAGATCCTGAACCGCAGCCTGGACCATCCAAAAAAGTAGAAAAGTACAGCTGAAAAATAACTGTTTAAATATAAAATAATTCCCAAGATTATCTCGTTTAGAAGTTGATAGTGGATTAGGTCTACTGGGTATACCACATAAAAAAACGCGCAGACTACCTCCTGGGTGGCGGGAAAAAGGGTCTATAATAAATAATTAATAACATCGAAATGTTGCGAAAGATCTTACGAATAGTAAGAACCCGGTTAACTTTGGAGCGCTCTAAACCCGCCATAAATTAATGAAATCCAAAAAAATTAATGATTAAAATTTTCGTTAGAAGACCATCTAAAATATTGGTCTGAGGTCAATTAACAAAGAAATATTGTCTTATTTTTGTTAATATCTTTTTATTTTATTGTAAAAATGAATTGAAACAAAATTGTAGAAATTCAATTTGTTACAAATTATGTGTTGACAAATTTTCAATTCAACAGAATCTCGTACCATTCATAGTGATGCCCAAAAAAAGGGATTTCCCAGATTCAAATTTCAGAAACAGCCAGTTTCAAATTCGGTCAATCATTTCCTCTCAAGTGAAAATTCGTATACTGCGTAATAATATTAACCATATTATGATTACTCTTGACCGTCAGCTGCGATTCCGTGGGTGGGGCGAGCTGTGGCAACCTCCCACGCATGAAAAAAAAAATTCGGCATTTCATCGCAACATTTGTCGGATTATATTTTTATTTTTAGTTGAGATGAATCCAACCACGTACTTGGTCTGGCTCCCATACCTAGTATCTGCCCCGTATAACAAGTATGGCAAACTAAGTCTAGATCCATATGGAACAGCCGTCTTAATAGGAAGTAGGGAATCTCGACTAGATGCGGCACATTTATTGAACCTATTCTTCTTAGTTTTAGAATTCATCGCACGATAACGATTGCGAAACAGCCAGGAAAAAGATTTACTACCCACAAACGGTCTGAGTTAACAAATTTAATTGTTAATAAAAACTTATTCTCTGCTAATTTTCAATTTTTGTTAACATCTTCTGTAATATCAATTATAAGATTATTTACTTCAGTTATAATATCACATAAATACGGTCCTATAAAAAAAAACTAATATAAAGATTTTGAGTAAAACTATAAAAACTAAATATTTTTGTTATTATAAATGAACAAAAAGCCTTTCTTATCCTCCCACAATAGAAGTGTAATTCATACGTCGATTATGAATAGAGGAAGGAATTGTATCTACAAACATTTAAGAAATAATCTTAACTGTAACGTAGGTACTGGCTGATGTGTGACTGATTGTGTGGCAATACCTTACCTTTTCGTTACCATTATTAATCATCTTAGTGTAAACTTTTCTTTAAAAATCTTTACCTTTGACTAGAATTATAATACCAAAGTACTGATCAAAAATAATATGATTATTATGTAATAGAATTCATTAATATCTCGCTATCAAAATCAAACCGTTAATAAATAATTGCTTTTAAATATTAGAAACCATTAACATTGAAAATATAAATAAGATTGTGAACGAAATTACCTTTTAATTGTTACTTGATAAGCAAAAACACCTCAAATTATTATCTTAATTTCAGGGCATTTAAATAAGTTTTGTTAGCTTCACTTGTAATTGATTTTATTAACAAACTAGCATCACGCTCCTACTTCTCATTTAATATATATTAAATGAGAAGTATAATATAGTATATTTATTTTATAACATGTGACAATTGGTTTATGGTGTTTGTATAACAGATTTATTAATTTGATATTTTCACACAAATTTAATTAAAATTCTTCAAACTCTAAAAAATGAACTAAAATAGCAAGAAATAATTTCGTTATTTATTGTCTCAATAAAGGGAGGTTACTCCCTTTATTAGGACAATAATATACAATAATTGTTATTTTCGAAGTCGAAAGTGCACTTTTTTGAATAAAAAGAATTTTGAAAATCGGTCCACAATTGACAGAAAAATTTGTAAGCATACATAAAAAAAATATACAATCGAACATAGAACCTCCTCCTACTTTGAACTCGGTTGAAAAGGATAAACCTAAATAATATATATTTGGTTTATTTTTATTTGTATAGAAGATAAAGGTCGCAGATAATTCAATAAAAAGGCTTAAGTTTATAGTGGTACCCTTTCAAGTTCTTCTGTGTTCTCTTTGTAGACTCTCTAAAAGTCGAAAAGTTTTTCAGTCTAATTCTAAGTTTTTCCTTCTATAGTGGATGAGGTCTACCTGATAGTAAATGGTCACCATCGCCCATGATCATTGGCAAAACAAGAGATACTCCCCTGCTCTGTCGATGCGTTGCATCCTCGAATATAGAGTGGGGAAGGGGAGTGAAGAAAAAAAGTGCTGCGGTTTTAGCGGACCCTGAGCAAAAGCCCAGAGTCCACTGGATCCGCTGCATTAATGGGATGGGAGAGGCAGGGGGTAAGTTTTGCCCACATGCGGCTCGACCGGAACGCGTCTTTGACATTTGGCGGTAGGATTCGCATGCTGGTGGTCGCAAGCCAGTCGGGTTAGTCCAGCCAGTTCATCTCTTGTTCCCTTCGCTTAAAGCTACAAACCTAATACATATGAATAACTACATTATTGTTACGTTTAAAGATCCACATGATATGATTAGACACACACACACATGTATGTAATATGTATGTGTTTCTAAAAGCAAATCGTCTTGTGTCTTGGTAACATCAGAATCCAGATTCATTTCATTTCATAATTCAAACCCCCCATAACCTCGAGTATGACTCAAATGTTATGTGTGTGATCTCATAAGGTTTAAGGTTCTATTGTATTATATATATGGACTTTCAAATGTGAAACTTTTTATTTTCGTTATTTCTAAACGTTTCTAGAATTTATTTCTGAAACTAGTTCCTTATTTAATGTATGACAATGTATAGTTTACCAATATTTTTTTATATTTCATAAAACGTTTATTTTTTTACAAAATCACAGATAAAAATTTGATAGTTTCCGAAATCTTAACGATTACGATAATGTTCCAAGTAATTTGCTTATAATCAATTAATTAACGTACAATTACAACATTTAATCGAGTTTGATTTAGTTCGATTAGTATTGTATCTATAAACTTGGCCATGTTTTCATATCAACGAACAAGATGCCATTAGTAGATTAATTTTTATCTATCACTGCGATCTTAGAGGCAAAGTGAATGTATATTTTTAAGTGAAATGGACAACGAAAACGAACTTAAACGAAAAAACCATAATTGAAATACTAGAAAATATAAAACTTTAATTTATAGGAAACTGTCCCGGCGAACTTACAGACGTTACAGATTAGCTGAACTTAATTTATGATTGACAGTTGATATTGAATTGAACTTGAATTGAATTGACAGTTGAAAATTGAAATGTTTGACAGTTATGAATAAATCAAAAACCATGAAAATCAGTCCAGCCGTTCTCGAGTTATAAGTGTTCGAACAAACCCAACTTTGTTTTATATATAGAAAAAAGATGAAAATTCAATTGAAAACGTTTGTTAAGACTACCTAAGACAGTGAAAATTAATTTTGAAAAAGATACTTTTTACAACATCTGTGCTGTAAAATCTACTGCTTAGAAGACAAGATTAATTTAAAAACAACACAAAATATACTTAATTTTATTATTTAAAATTATATTTCTTTATATAGGTATCGAGTCCCGGAACGTGAAATGGCTCGTCGAGGTGGAGACCGAACCGCTCCATTGCGTACTCCAACAATGGCGGGTGGATTATTCGCCATTGACAAGTACTACTTCTACAAGATTGGATCCTATGATGAAGGCATGGACATTTGGGGAGGAGAGAACTTGGAGATGAGCTTCAGGGTATCGTATAATTTAAGATTTAGTAGCGCTAAGTTTAAGGGTTTGGAATAGTGTTGTAGAATTTTGGTTGTGATGAGTGTATGTTGTTGTGTGCAGCGGATATTATCTCGGAAGATTTGATCATGTAGTTTACTAAACATGGTGCCAATTAATCTTCGAAATTATTCTTTATACTCGGCTGTTATGCTGCTAATCAATAGATTTGTTTTTCTAATTATTTTAAATGTTATGAGTACGTTAACTTTTGTGTAAGGTTAAGAGATGCCTAAATTGGGTTTGTCTTATCTGGACCAATAAGTATAAACAATGTAGGATAGATAATCAAAAATGAATGAATTATTGGGGTAAAGGTATGGCAGTGCGGCGGTCAGTTGGAGATAGTGCCGTGTTCTCACGTGGGACACGTGTTCCGGGACAAGTCCCCATACTCGTTCCCCGGCGGAGTACAGAATGTGGTGCTGCACAATGCGGCGCGCGTGGCCGAAGTGTGGATGGACGAGTGGGGCGAGTTCTATTACGCCATGAACCCAGGTTCGATATTGTTTACCGCGGTGCTAATGTTTTGCAATCATCTTTAATTTACCAGACACTTGCGATATATATGAACATATCTTGATGAAGCGAAAACATTCTATTGGTTGTACATAAAGTAGGTAAATAATGGCCCTAATACTGATAAGGCGGTCATGCCTTAATTTAGATTTCTACCCAAATACGTATAAGAGTTCTTGGAAGCAAACGTTTATCAGATAATCATTATCGTATTTTTGTTACAATCGAAAGCTGTTGCAAAATGTTAGCAATCGCGGCACTGAATAAAGTTTTGTTGTGGCTTGGGATAACCTTTAACCTCATAAGATGTTTTGCGAGCGTGTCATTAACATGAGTCGGCTTTCTAACAAACATTAACCATTGCGGCTGCATTCGTCTTTTTTCCTATTTCACCGTATTCGAAGTCAGTCTCGTCTCTGACTCAGATGGACTAAAATCGAATCGCTTACGCATGACACTACTAATTTTACTATATTTATGTTTACTATCTGTGTTTCTGTTGTCTTTGTGTTTTATTCGTAGAATGCCTTCATTTAGCGCTTGTTTGTTTTCTATTTGTTTCACCACTTTCAAATCGTTTTCAGTTTATTACTTAGCTTCTTGTTAATGCAGAAGCAATGATGTGTGATCTTTAATTATTATTGAGACGTGAACAATCTTAATTATCCACAGCAATTCTTTTTATATTAGAGAAAGGGCAAATATATTTCATAGTAAAATTCTACTTTAATATAATATAGTTGAAAAGATTGTTTATTTTAACACGTTAACTCTAAAGAACACTAGTCCAAATTCCAATGGTTAAATTTTATTATGAGTTTAAATCAGTAGTTAAGCGTGAACCGGAAAAAATATATAACAATTTTAAATATTTTAGAACACTTCTAGTAAACAGAGGAATATTTCTTATTTACTTTATCAAGCAATCATGGAAATTACCCATTATACATTATAATACAGTTCAGAAAACTTGAACAAATATGTGTTATTGTTCCAAATTAAATAGTGCAGACATTATAACCTTGACAAGTTTATAAATAAATTTATTTGAATAGATGCATGTAAATATATCTGCCACGACTCTATTATCATGGCTTAATAGAATTAATATGGGATTATTATGAACGTTTTGTCTGTATTGTGTTATTTGTGTATATGGTATTTAATATCGTTATTAGATATATAACATTTAATTTGTTGTAGCTAATCTAATATATTTTATTTATGATATAGCCATTCAATATATAGACTCCATTTTTACTATTAGGTTAAAATAATTTATAAAATAATTTTATTTAAAAGTATGGTAATCCTATTTAAGTAGGTTACAAGTGTATTATTCAAGAACAAATATGATTTGATTATACAAATATATTTTAAATATAAATTTTCCGTCTCATTCAGCTGTAAAAATAAATTCTGAATGGCTATATTATATTGTTTTCAGATCCATCGATAATACTAATATTTTATTTATGTATTTTATACAGCATGTAAGTTCTAAACGAATTTGCTGGAACTGACTTGCTTAAATTATAATACTGATATCTATTTATTGAATAGTAACGATTTAGAAAATATTGATAATATTATATTCTGTTATTATGAAGGGTTTTTAAAGTATGATTTGCAGTTTGTAGAGCGTGAAAATAATAAATAGTTATCGGTGGAAAATGTTACAATAATAAATAACACGGGTAACAATAATTGCAACGGCAATAGGTTTAAAATAATTTTGCAATATAAAAAAATATGTATTGAGATTTATTTTAAATTTGCATTGCATTTACACATTGGACTGGATATTATTTAATTTCACAATATTTTAAATACCTGTATTTAAATCAATTACCTGATAATCTTTATGAAATATTGCATTTTTTATCTTTGCTTAATCAATAATCATCATGACTGAACTTAGGTTATTTGGGACCAAAAACTAATATTATTTCCTTTATTATGTCATCTCTAATAAAAATAATTAAAATAAATTGTCTAAATCATCTCTATTTCTACATATCACTTTATATCTTCCAAAGGTCCGGGTCACTCTAGATCCGTGATTGGAAAACACATTACAATAAAAAAAAAATATTGAATTTTATATTTAGGGGTTTTTGCTTTGCATATTTTTGATGACATGGGAGACGGAGGGTGGCTACATGGTGGTTATGTCAGCGATAAAAAAATAAACCTGCATATCGAAAAGTGAATGTCCCTGCACTATTGAGTGGTTTACGATTACACGGGAGGGGGGAGTGTGATGATAACTGCAAAAAATCTGCTTACGTAATTTGTACTTGAACGGCCCCTAAGAGGTCGAAAACATTTAAAGTAATCTTTGAAAGTTAAGAAACTGATTGAAATCTTTATTATATTAAACTTAATAAAAATATAGTGAATAAATAATTTTAACTTTTGGTGACTTTTGATACTTTTAAAAATACTGAACGTCTACATTTTTTAAAACCTGATTTTATAACATGGGTTAAGAAAGAAAAAAACAAAGTATTTTAAGAGGATGCTGTCTAAAGTAGTAATTTTAGTAATAATATATAGACGTGATGGTAATTCTATTACGATATCAAATCACGAGCAGTACTCACGATTTAGATACGTCCATGACCTCGCCTAGACCTGGAACGTACTTGTATGTAACATACATAAATATTACCAACATATTGTTATTTAGAAATGACTCAGCTTTGAGTATGTATAAAGTTTCACTTTAAATTTAATGATATATATAAATAATTCCAGTCCTTTGTACAATAGTATAATATCTTTACCCTGAACCCTCGTTTTTTCTCAGGTGAAATGTTAATCTTTTATAAAAAGACTTGATTTTCTCCAAAAATATGATATAACTAATGATATTTTTATTATTAGTATTGACTTGATTCATCCAGACATGTTCAACTTTCCTGAACCAGCCAAACATTTATTTATTATCCTACTAATATTTTTAAATTTGGATAAGTTATTATATTCGGGTATTTATTACTCAATTACATATACTGATAATTCTGAACAACAACAAAATAGATACCTAATTATTTGTTAACAAATACACATTTCTATGCGAAAAGTCCTATTTTCTAAAAAAATTAATTTGCTTATATGCCTGAGAGTAAATCAGTAATAAGGTGATTAACGGCTGTAAATTGATTATCAATCTTAATTCAAAATTTCTGGATTACAGATGGAAAATAAATTCCATATATGAGTTGCCCATACACAAAGAATTTGGAATGTATTTTCAATCCATAATCCATAGATTTTCGACCTGCCTGAGAAATAATTAGGGGGTTTAATGGGCAGGATATTAGACAGCAATAAATTTAATATTTATGTAAATATTACCGTTGCAATTGCAAATATAACATGGGGCAGGTGTGGATGTGCGGGGGCACTCTCGAGATATCGCCCTGTTCGCACGTGGGGCACGTGTTCCGCAAGACCACGCCCTACTCGTTCCCCGGGGGCACGGGGCGCGTGGTCAACCACAACAACGCGCGCCTCGCTGAGGTCTGGCTTGATGACTGGAAGCATTTCTACTACAATATTAACCCAGGTGTTTAACGCTTTGGATTCTAAACGCATATTGGCAACTAGTCGACTAGTAAATGAAACAAAGCTTATGTTTTATGTTAGACCTGCTGCAATATAACTAAATCGTATCCTATTTAGTACAGTAGTTTTTCATGATCAAAATTTAAATAGGCAGCCAAACATATCTCATTCTAAAGTTTAGTCTAACTCGGCAAACCTACATAAAAAAAGGTTCTGATGAATTGAGAACCTCCTCTTTTATTTAAGTCAGTTAAAAATATATTCTTACGTAGATCGTGTCTAATTAAACCAAACACAAACATTTTTTTCTTTAAGTTTCGTCTTAGTTTCCTTAGGCATTCAGTGGAAGCCTTTTTCGATTATTATTTTGTGCGAGAAGTCCTTGAATCATACCAGATGTGTCCCCATGAAATAAAAATAAAAAATAAATGTGTACTTAAAAGGAAACAAACTGAAAAAAAAAATTATTTCCAAATCCCATAGAGAATCAAAATGATAGAGCAGGTTTAATAGTAATCTTATTTTCAGTGTCAAATGTTATCTTACATGGTTTTAGTATATTGTTTTCGTTGATCATTAATGTTGCGGGTTTTTCCTATTCATCATCAATAAGATGATTACTTATCTATTGAATTAAATGATTTTTTTTCTGTTCTTTTGTAACAAAACTAGTTGACAATATGCGTTTCTAATAATTTACGAAAGCTAATGTTTTTGCCGCTTTATTAAAATTTAAAAGTATATATTTAATACTGCACGTGTTGTCTAATAAAATAATTTATATTCTAACAAAATAACTAAGGGTGTTTTAACATTATTTTGAAGTGTCATTCGTGCTACTGGGCTGTGAAGCTTTGTTTTAAAATGCCGCCGCAATTCCATCATGTCATCGATAACAACAATCATTTTCATTGAGTTCCCCGAAATACACGATAAGTCATATGGATTATTCTATATCTATATCCAATCAATTAACATATAATCTGTAGATGTTTCATATATTGCATACAATTTGATATCTTGTTTGATTATCATTAATTGATAATGACGGTAATTACACAAATATTTTTGTACTAGAAATTTGTATGTAACAATTTTGATGAATTTTTGCGTGATTTAGGAGCATTAAATGTTCCCGTTGGGGATGTTACTGACAGAAGAGCTTTGCGGGAACGTCTCAAGTGCAAAAGCTTTAGGTGGTACCTTGAGAATGTCTACCCTGAAAGCCAGATGCCGCTGGAGTACTATTATCTAGGAGAAGTAAGTTCATAAGAAGTAATTTAAAATATAATATTTAAATTGCCAAGACATTGAACTCTTAAATTGAACCCACTCTTATCGCATTTAGCTTAGCTGGACGAGTTAAATAAAAGTACATATGGTTTTAAAATAAAATTTATTTAAGTAAATTATTATACTAGTAATATTTTTAAAAAATAAAACAAGGACAAATAAATTTATTTTATTTTTAGATTCGCAATGCTGAAACCTCTAACTGTCTTGATACTCTCGGTGGTAAAGCGGGACAACCTTTGGGAATGGGATACTGCCACGGAATGGGAGGAAACCAGGTGAGAGAAATACAATCTTAAGATTTTTCTTTGAATCTAGTCACATTATTATTAGATTAAGTGTTTTTTTAAATTATTTATTATTATATTAAATGTGTGTATGATCATATCCAATATATTTTTTTCCAAGAAAATAAGATTATTGATATTTATTTACGACTAGCCGACCCGCGCGACTTCGTTCGCGTGTTGCTCCGCTCCTATGGGTCGTAGCGAGATGTTAAATAGCCTAAATTACTCCTTGTTGCATCAGCTATTTGCCAGTGAAAGTCCCGTCCAAATCGGTCCAACCATTTCAGATATTAGCCGGAACAAACAGTCAGACAGACAGACAAAAATTGGAAAAAAAATGTTTTAGTATATGTACCGTGTATACATCCATATGCACTTAGTAAAAAGCGGTTATTTTAATATTACAAACAGAAACTCCAATTTTATTTATATGTATGGATAAAATTTTGTAATAACATAAACCCCAATCAAGTGAATGACGTCACGATTTTATAAGCGGGATTTTGTTTTGTTGAACTTTATACACCATTCTTTTGATTATTAGGACTGTTTAACACATTTATATTTATACACAAGTATAACATTATTAGGATTAAAAAACATAATAATGACGTCATCATCCTAGCATTTTGGCGAGAATTTAATTGTAGACGTAGTATATTTTTAAACAGTAACTATTCTCAATTATATCCATTCTAGTCGCCATTTTCTTCAGGACTGTATATGCATAAAGTTTCTCATGCTTGTTCGATCGGAACAAAAACAAAATCCACCATTATTGATGGAGTTGTCGAGGCGTGAAGACAACATAGAGTAACTTTCACAAATGTTCAAGGTGTTCGCGTACACCAAGAGAAAGCAGATCATGTCGGATGACAACTGCCTGGACGCGGCGCACCCCCGCGGACCCATCAAGCTGATCCGCTGCCACGGGATGCGCGGCAACCAAGAGTGGACCTATGACACTAAGGTACATATTATGTTACATTGGATTTGTTTTGGAAGTAGCACGCAACGTCTTATAGTGTCGTTTTTTATAGTACAACTTTTCCATGACTTCAAAGCTTTTCACTAATAACCTTGCGTAACATTATTTCTAACACTAATTAATTATTATTAATATTATAGGCCAAAGTGCCTTTACAATGATTTTCTGAAAAGAAAAAGATTTTTTAGCAGACTGAATAAACTATAAGAATAGCGAAATATTTCAATTATCCGTGAGGGGGACGTGTTGGAATCCGACTGGCTTGCTACCACTAGCGTGCGAATCCGATCACCAAGTGTTTTTGACGTGTTCCGACCGCGCCGTTTGTGGGCTCGACTTACCCTATCCCAGCCAATTAATGCTTTGGACCCTGGGCTCTAGCTAAGGGTACACTAAAAAACCAATTGGACCGCTAGCTCATTTGTGCCTTATCTACCATAAAAATAAAATGTTTTATTCGTAACCTGGAATCAAATAATTCGTAAATCCCAAAATTCGAGTCATATATTGAAATAATCCATTTGTAAAGAATATAAATATAAACCTCAGTTCTCTATTATTCACTATTTTTGATTTATAGGAAAGTTGTAATAATCTTGAATTATTTGCAACATAAATAAATTTTATTTTATTAATCGAATTATTGGAAAGCTTATCAAATAATCTGTTTTATTTTCAGTCGCGCACAATAAAGCACACAAACACAGGCATGTGCTTAGACAAGCCGGAGTCCTCCGACGTGTGGAAGCCGTTGCTGCGGCCCTGCGACCACTCCCGCGGCCAGCAGTGGCTCATGCAGGTGGACTTCAAGTGGCAAGCGCGCAGGCAGCCCAGCTAGTCCACGCTTATATAAGGTAACATAATCATAATATCACTTTTACTTAAAATAATTTACATTTATTCACTTGTGTATACGTAAGGACAATAGGCTGTTTTTTTTAAATATTTAGATTAAATATCTGTTTTTTAGAAAAAAATCATGGTAAAAAAAACATATTGCTGAAATGCTGAGTTACTGTCAACTGTTCAGTTGATCACTGCATGATGCTCCTTAACAAATTATTTTCTTTTTTTTATTAATTTTTCCTCAGGCAAAGTTTGACGCGAACGTAACCATATTACGTGACCCGTTTTGAGGAGGAAGGGGGTCTTCAAAATAGCTTGGTCTTGGCTTGGTCACAGGGGTGGGGGAGGGAGGCTTAGGTTTTCGTCACATAGTTAATATCTTTTAGGGAAAATTATTGTTATATTATTAAACTTTTTTTTTAATGTTGATTTAAAAAAAATTTCATAGTTTTCTGATTCATGTTGTAAAGCTACACACTTCGGATAATAGATAATTTACACAACATAAGATAGAAAAATAAATTATGATTTTGTAAAAAATGCATACTGTATACCATTTGAATGCTGAAATAATAATATTAAATAACGTTTGTTTGCAGGATCCACAACGATAGACCATTACAGTCTTCCCCTGTCGTTAGATAAAAGATTTACTTCCTTATTCCTATATCTGAAGTTTTATATATATTTTGGATACCTCACATTTTATGCTTTTAGAATTCGCGATTTTTAATTTTGATTCAAAATACAACTAACTTTTATTTACTGAGTTCTATTACTGTTGTTACTTTGCACGGTTTCTTTACTATAATATACATAGAAACCTTCCTCTTGAATCACTATGTCTATTGATGAAAACTGCATTAAAATTTATTCCGTAGTTTAAAAGATCTAAACGTAAACAGACACTTTGTTTTATACAATGTAAAGAAATTTAAATCCTGGGCACTTACCTCTGACTTTTCATGTGTGTTTTAATTAAATATCACTTGCTTTAACGGTGAAGGAAAACATCGTGAAGAAACCTGCACTCCTGACAGTTCTCCGTGCTCTCTGTCGGTGTGTGAAGTCTGCCAACCCGTACTAGGCCAGCGTGGTGGACTATAGCCTAACCCTCTCCTCATTCTCGAGGAGACCCGGCTCAGAAAAAATGAATTTTTTTGTTGTCTGTCATAGTAGGAGATTGTTGCTGATGGAAATGTTTTAAATTCTGGTACACATGATATTAAACTAATAAAAAATGTAATAGGTTTTTCAAAACGGTGTTATTTTCATATTCTAAAAGCATATAGTGTGCGGCAACTCCTTGTATCGACACGGTACGGTCCTGTGAATCGTTGACAATACATGCTGTAAGTTAATCGTTGCTCAAACTGATTGTGTCGTGTTGTGTGTTTGTTTTGCTATTCGAAGTTTACTTAGGCGTAAGTTTCATTGTTTACTATTACCATACTCGTTAATATCGTGAAATATATTAAATTTCTGACTGACTTGCTCACTGTCTCTGGTGGAAACGCAGCCGTAAGAATGTGTTATGTAACTCCCATAAATGATTTTCTTTATTTATTTAAAACAAGTAATTATTTTCAGAACATCTTTTGAATAATATTAATCAGAATAAATTTCGAAGATAGAATGCAATGAAAAAAGTTTGTCTGCACGCTCTTATAACTTCTTTGATGAATAAAGGTTAGTGTTGCTATCTTTTTGATGTTTCGAAAATTCCAATGATATTACGAGATTATGGTATGAAATACATCTTTATGATTCTGATGCGTTTTCAACTATTATAAACTAATATATATTATAATGCGCCCAACCATGACTGTTTCAAATGATGAGATTATGAAATATTTACGGGTGATAAAACGTATATACTCGATTTCGTAATTCCGTAGGATTCTGACAGCTGTCATATTTTGACATTTCAGGCACGTAATAATAAGTATAGGTTAGGACCTTTTTAGTGGGGAGCGCGGGGCGAGACACGTGATTGGTTCGTATAAGACGTTTTAGTTCTGCTACCTCACGAATAAAACTGTCAATACACTCACAATGCTCAACTTTCCCCCAATATTTTTGTTCAGACAGACAGATAGACAATCATAAAATAATAATTTTTGTTTTCCCTTCTTGATAAGATCTTTTTACGTCTTGCAACACTTACCAAATGTCAGAACTCTATGGAATTATGAAACTGAGGGAGTATTTGTGTTATATATTTTCGAGAATTATTTTATTTCAATAGACAATTATAAACAATTAGTTTGAATATTATTTTGTTGATCGGTGCTTCTAAGCACTAACAATTACTGCCTTTTACATAAAGTACTCTTTCTATATGTTTTTACATACATTGCTAATGTTGCCAGGATGAAAAATATAATAATTTGATATTAAGATCTTCTAAAGTATTCTGTAAACGTTCAAATTTACTTTTTGTTGGACAATCTCATTTGAAAGTTTACAGTGTATGTAATGATTAAATTTTATGAGTGTTGCCAGATTACAAAACCGAAATTGGTAAATTATTGTTAAATCTGTGGTATACATACACATAGACGAAATAGAATCACTTATATATACTAAGCCTTAATTATACTATAGTTTTAACAATAATTTCGTTCTTTATCTGTTGCTTCGTACGTCTCAAAGTCGTGTCATTTTAACATTACGTAAGAACCAACTAATTGATATTTAGTGCATATCTCTAGTATAGGAGGGTTTGGTTCAATAAACTCGACCCTTACAACGAAATTATATAAATAGATGTACGTTATTTTATATATATGTCGCTGTTAAGTTGTTAAAATGGCTGTTTGTTGTTTATAAGCACTTTCATTGAACAACGGTATTCAACCAGATAGCTCAAAATATTATTAGTAAGCAGATTTTTTACAACTATCAAACCACTAGTCCCCCACGTCTGCAAAAGAAATCAAAGCCCAACCCCCCCGTCTCATTTACGTGCCCGTGTTTACTTTTTATTGATGGCGTCATCACCATGTATACCCCTTCATCCCCTATGTCATCAAAAATAAGTGAAGCAAAGACCCCCAACCCCTATTACTGATTATGTAATACAGAAATCATGTTATTAGTCGAGTGGCTGAACTTAATGTTGATGTAGCTGTATTTTTTAATTTCAATTTTATTTGTTTCTTGTATTAAATACTCTTGATACCATTTTATTAAAAAAAAATAATAGTTCGGATTTACATCATTTCTTTAGTCAGTTGTTGGGTTAAACGTTATAGTGGTTTTTAAATAAGAAATTAGAATAGTTTTTTTCAAACCACAAGATCGTTTCCACAGAAGTGTGACGTCACAAAGGCTCATTTTCTGTGTTTAATGAATGTGCTAGCTGAGCAATAAATTAGCTATTTTAATCACTTGGTTGCGACATAAATATGTAGTTTTTAAAGTATTAATATAGCTGAGGTATTAGTTTCCAAGTGTTCGGCACGTTTTATCACGTTTACTCTTCCATTATCTTATACTGTGACCTATTTCTATTCTTCTTTAATAACCTCAGTAATACTTAATGCTTTATTTTAAATATTATATAGTTTAGTTGAAGACAATGTCCGCTCATAGACGAATTATTTATATTGAAAATTGAGTGATTTTATTTTATATCAATTGGCATAATTTATTTTATTATATCAAATGATATTTTAAGAGATTATTATTTATAACTAGACGAATTGGTCTGTTTATTTCATCACATGAACTGTATTGTATATTACGAGATATTGTTTAATTTAGTGTCAGGTATACGTTATTGTAAATAGATTGTTATACATTCGTCCAGTCGGTGTTCACATCGAAAGCATTTATTTGTTAAGAACAGAATCTCGCACGTTGTTTTATTGGATTGTAATAGGGTGCCAAATTGAGGGAATTATTTGTTTTCATTCACCATTCCAATAGACAAATATATTGAATTATCATAAACTGAAAATAAATATTATGACTGATTTTTTTTATTTTATTTCAAATTCAATAATATTAACCCATTCCTTCCAAAGATCTTAATTTTAGGACACCATGTTTGAAATTGTCCTTAGGTCACGTTTTCTTTTTTTTATTTTATCTTATCTATATTTATTCATATTTATAGGACAGGATAATTCAGCAAGAAGGGGTGAACTATATATTTTTTGTTATATTATTTTTTTTAAACTTAACATAAGCCTTAAATACAAAGTATGAAAAAAAATATTCAAATTGCTTGGAAAGTAATGGATTAAGGTACAACGTATTCTATGTCCGTAAAAGGAACGTGTCCGACGAATAAATATTGTTTGTATTGACAAGTATGAGTCTATGTCCATTAGAACGTTCCGTCACCGACTAGCATCGGCCCCAATACGTTCCGCTCCTGATATAATAGTATTGCTAAGGACTCGAGTTCCATAAAAAGGGACTTGCACGATGAATCACAAGACTCATTACAACACGACTTCAAGATTAAACGTAAAAAATCGATTATAGCTCTCGAGCGTTAACTCGCGTCGCTTAGAATCGAGTTCTTATTTATGCAGAGTTCGAGTCATCGTGCTAAACGATTGCCTACATACAAATATCACGAAACAATGTCCAAAATCCGCAGACATTAAACAAAATGTCAATATGTAGGTATTTTCATTTTTTTACTGTTTTAACCTTTGTTAGATATTTGTGCTAATTCATTCAGCTATAAATAAAATATTATTTCTGAGCGAATAAATCCTGTTAAATATTTTTTTTTCGATACAAAGCAGAATTGAATATCTTTTTGCGCTCAAATCATTTTGCCTAGAACTCTTAGGCGTTGATTGTAAGTTTATTATTATTTTTATCACTCGTTTTGATACACTAACATGACTTTACAAATTTATATAGGTTATAAATAGATACCAGGATAACATAACGTTGTAAAAGGTTTGCCTTATTAGTAGAGACAAGTTTTATTCTATTTCTTATATAATACATCCTGGTACCTATAATTATCTACACTATTATATAAAGAGGAAAGATTTCATTGTTTGTATGTTTGTTTGTTGCAAATAGGCTCGGAAACTACTGAAGCGATTTTGAAAATTCTTTCACCGATTTCTATCGGCTTTCTAGCTACGTCTTTTCCGGGTTACATAGGCTATGTGGTGTTGCCATAAATATTCTAATTAAAAAGATATGACCATTTAAGTATCATAACGTGGTCATTTTGTAAATTGAAGGGTTTCTCAGGAACTACTAATCCGATTTTAAATTTTTTTTTCACTTGTAGAAAACTACTCTATTCAAGAGTGACAAAGGTGATTTAGTGTTGCCATATACATTGTTTAATTATTAGAATATGGCCATTTTGATGTTACTAATTCGATTTTAAAAATTCTTTCACTGAGAGAAATCTATAATATTTCTGTCTCTTCCTCTTTTATACTATCATTCTCCCTCTTTAATTTTCATTTTTATCTCAGTTCAGAATGATCTTTTCACTTTCTGTCTTTCGATTATCTCTCTCTATTCAATTTATTTCAATTCAATTTATTTTTGTTCTATCCTTCCTCTTTAATTATCTTTCGCTTTTGTTTTCTTTTTCTTTCTATCATTTTTCTTTTTATAGCTTTTTCTCACTCTCTCTCCTTTTTCAAATAATGAAATGCTACACAACTACAGAGTGACAAATTAAGGACATCAATTATAATATTGCTTTAAATACCCGGAGCGAAGCGAGGGCAGGCCGCTCGTAATTTATACACCGAGCCTAGAATCGAGTCTTTAAAAATAAGAGTCAAGGAATCGAGTTCATAGCAACACTACGTAATTGTATGGACGGCGAAGGACGGACGACGCTTTGGTAGGCATAGTAGAGCGTATCGTGTTGTTTTTCGATCCTGATACGTTCATAGCACGCTCATGGTATGATATGGTGTAGTGTAATAAGTAATAATTTTTTTTATCATCTAAATTATTTTGTTATATTTTATATTCTTAATCTATAACAGAAGAAACGCGTTTTACAGTTGTAATCAATTCTAATAAGAAGCCAAAGTTATTTTAAATGTGTAATCGATCATATTATTTTAAATTTTTATCGATGTTTATGACTTGTCTCTATTATAATTAGATTTTGAGGTCGATAAATAAGATTAGAGGTCTTCGACCCCACCGGTGATTTACAGTGTTATCTGCTGATTTTAGTCAGTAATTTTAATTTTTTTGTAATGGACTCCGCTGCTGTCCGTACGTCTGTCTCACCAGACCGTGATAGCTAGACATTTGAAATGTTCACAGATTATGTATTTCTGTTACAAACAAACGTAAATTTTTTGCGAGAGTCCGACTCGCACTTTGAAATTTGTCAACAATTTTTTTTTATGTTATTTAAATTGAAAATCACGATTCTCGCATCAATATTAGTATTGAAAGATGTTTTGTTGTATTGTAAGCTAAAATAAAATATTTGTGAAGTACATATTATGTACAAAGGAAATAAATCTATATAAATAACTAGCGGCCCGTCCCGGCTTCGCACGTGTGGGCATTTAACACACCAGCGAGTCGGTGTGTATTTTTTGTTGTGTAGAATGTCCGATTTCAATAATTCAAAAATTAATCTACAGGTATTGAAACAGCCTTGAATTATTTGGATAAAAATTAATACAAAAGTATGGATAACATGGTCTGACACATTTCTTTCATCTTTTAAAATGTAAAAAAGTTATAGTAGTAGTTATAGTGACATAACTACAATAGTTGGGCATATGGTCTCGCGAAGTTTTTTGTAGATATTGATACGTTTTATTATATTGTAGAACATTTTTTGTTCTATCATTAATACTTTCCGCAGCGCGATGAAAGACATTTTTATGACTAATTTTTTTACACCCTGGGTTGGTTTTAGTAAGAATTTCTGAGGATCTCTAATTTTTTCTAGTAATAAATCAGGGATAATGTAGCTTACTAATGGTGAAAGAATTTTGAAATCGGTCCACTAGTTTTTAAATTTATTCGTTACATACAAATCTTTCCTTTTTATAATATTCGTGGAGATAATGTATTGCTGCTATGCTTGTAGAAGTGAACTGAAGACTGTTGGTGATTTGGTGGTGTCCACTGCAAATCAGTAACACACTACACAGAATGAAAATTCAACGGAAAGTAATGGAGAAATAGCATGCTCACGTGAGGGTGCGAGTGGGTAGGAAGAGTTAGCGAATAGACTACATCTCAGTGAACCAAGCCCAGGTCCACGAGAAATAAATAAACAAGTTTAGTTTCTAACTATTTATTAAACTTAACAATACTTATCTACTATCTTACATAAATAAATTCCAATATGCGCGCACGCAATAATTCATATAATCTGATATAATTTTGTTACACATAAAAGGCACTAAAACGTGTCTTTCGTAGAAACAGGAAAGATTTGTTAGAAGTATCACTAGTATTAGTTACAAACATGAGGGAACAAACTAGAAAGGTCAATCTTGGAACCGTTATTTATAACAAAATTTATTAAATTGCAAATAAAATTGCTTAAAACTTTTTTTGTGCTTTTGGATAGATCGCCTATATTTGCTGATATTTCATTTGGGCACCATTTGTATTACTCATGACGTAATGAAATCAACTTTCTGGACCCTTTGCTACTTTTTTTTCGCACACAGAGACCTTTGGTAAATACATCTAGATGTATATATTTGGATC
The DNA here is from genome assembly GCA_905147385.1 of Limenitis camilla. NCBI lineage: Eukaryota > Metazoa > Arthropoda > Insecta > Lepidoptera > Nymphalidae > Limenitis > Limenitis camilla. The sequence goes on from LR990241.1 coordinate 8,934,414, forward strand.
CCGGTTATAAGCAGCAAAAAGAGGTCAAAATACGGTTCCAAAAGTGACTTGATAATACATAAAAACTTAAATTCGTACATATGAACGGGGCAGTGAACTTCGTACAAAAAGCCTACACTGAAATCACAGCATTTCAACGTATGAGTTATGAAGATACACAAAACGTAAAAATGTTAATAATTTAAATGCTGATATGTGCTGTCACACAATAAATTCGGACGTACACACTACACACAGTACAGTTTCCTGTAAGGTACCGATGAAGGATCGTTAGGCGACTTGAGATCAATATTGATTAGACGCTATCGTAAAGTCCTTCGCACTGCACTACACGTACTCTTTACAAGCTGCTTCATTTTTTTAAAAATGCACAATATCCCTGTTCGGATGACTAGAATGATTTATATAGAACCCATAAAAAACTCCATTATCAAACACGTACTTACAGATTTCTAGATTGGGTCAATAGATAACAAATACTATCAAAATTGGTCAAGACTTCCGTTGACACCTGTACGTACGTATGCTACTACACTACGCAAGACTGGCTAAAGTAGTGCAGTGTTCCAGTGATGTCCCCCTCCCGTCGAGTGGTGGTGTCATTCATGAGGGGCGTCTTCAGGCAGCAACCATCCGTCGTTGTCTGCTCTCGCACATTGCTTCTTCAACGTACAGTAAAGTTTAATTAACGAATCCTGTAAAAAAATATTAAAACGATATAAATATTAAGATAGAAAAAAAAACATGAAAATACCCTCGACTACTTATACTATATCTAATTGTTTAATTATATAATCTGTCTTTAAAAAATCGGTACATTTTTTGTTAACAAGTTATGCACATCGACTCCTATCGCAGTTATTTTATTAAAGAAAGAAGAGAGTCAATTTATGGTCTTATTTATGATGTTGGCAACACTAGTTATAATGTAGATAGGATTGATACTTGTAGCATTTGGACTTTCTTGAATATTGTATAACTGATAAACATCAATTGATTGGAATTGCAAAATAAATATGCCGTCACGACAGAATAGTGATTGCATTGCGAGTAATCTAGGAGTAACGCCGAAGGACTCTAAAGTATAACCCCCAGGAAGATATTCTAGTCAAGCTGTCATACTGTTACGGTGTTCTCTTTTAATTACCAATATGAATATGTTAATACCTTCTCTTTTTCCAACTGTATGAGCTCTCTCTTCTGCCGGAGCTCATCATCATCCATCTGGTTCTCGAGCTCCGACTTGTGCTTGCTCAGGTAGGCTAGCTCAGTTTGTATCTGTAATAGAGAGACATTATTTAAATTATTTTATGTCTAAAAATATCTACAATCCAAATAGAAAAAAATTGTTAATCGTATCTTGATTTCCAATGTTGTCTATATCTGTTGTTTCAAATCTGAAATCAATATCATCAGCAAGTAGAGGAACAACATCAACAACATTGTATTACAATATCACAAAATTCACGAGTGTAAACTGATGCTAATGTCACTTTATAAAATGGTGTTGCCATGCTCAAGAGATGAATTCTGAGTTTTTTGTACAAAGTAAATTGCACTCATAACCCATTGTAATCAAACTACGCACTCTGTGTGTTTTGTGCATCAACGAGGTTTTAAAGTTTTGTTTTACCATTAGCGAATTAAAATATTTCGTTATTATCAATTAGAACATAAATCATTATTGGAAACATCAGTAAAGAACTTACTGCTTAAGTATGACAACATTGTCTAACAGTGACATTAGCATCTGTCAGTTTAGTCTAAATACCTACATAAGTACCAAAGCAATGCTTTTCAGATATAAATATCTACCAGTGAATATGAGGAGGCTTCCATTAATTACGTGAGGCATTTTTTAGAATTTTTCGACCTCCTACCCTTGGTGTGATTTCGTAACATTTTCCTCAACTCCCTCCCCCTCCCCTAATATCATGCGAGATTCTTCAACATGCATGTATTGGCTGTAAACGTGTTGGATTATTGAGAAAAACACAACTTGTTCTATTACTTTCATTGAAGACTAACAAAGACTAGTATTTGTGAATTTATAATCACAATCATAAAATTAAATAATAAATATATAAGAAAATATTTATTCTAATTCAATCCATGGAGTCTGCAATTTCTAACCGTCTTTTGCTAAGTGACATTTGGAAAGATTTATCTTGATCCCCTCCCCCTAGAACACCTCACCGCATAATCATTTAGCAATGTGTTTAAATTGTATATTGGAAATGAGCTACAAAGTAGAGTGCACGTAATAGAGTGGAAAACAACGAGATGTTGAAGTACCGCCAATAATACGAACACGACAATGGCATGTCGTAAATCATGCACAAAGAGTTATTATAAAACTTGTGATTAATTGTTACATTAGATATTACTTCCAGAGCCGAGTTAGTAAAATACCTTTTATAAATTATTTGTCGCGGGTAGTTTCTTTTATTTTAATTCAAGTACACCGACTTGTATATCATATATAACCTTTAGTGCGATAGATAAGAGTCAGTCTTTCTGGTGTTTTCGCGTCACCCTTCTTAAGGTCCATGTAAGTTTATTATCTATTGTAGTTGGCGAGGTCGAGTGGTGGAGGTGAGAGTTAATATATTATGAAAGAGCACTTTAAATCTACTCTTCGATGACATAATCTTTGAAAACCTTTTACACTGGTTAACAGTGGTTTTGTTGACCTTGGTATGAAACAATTTTCGAGGAAGAAATAAAAATATTATTTAATATATTTTAACAACCTCTGACAAATTTTTTGTCTGAACAAAATCTTATAGAGCTAGAATTTTTGCCTATAATTGTCCGTATTATAAAAAAATAGATACAAATGAGTACAGAGTTTATTTTGCGTTTATATGGAGCAACTTTCATTAATAAATCAGTACTCTATTGTATTTGGAATTTGTAACCTGTAATGATATGGAATAGAATCTCCAATTTTGTTGTAATAATGGATTTTTTGTATTATTCCAAAAATAGATATAAAAATAAGTACATCATTATTTGATACGATTGTTTGTTTAATTAATGCATTAAATACATTCGTTTTAGCTATATAAAATTGATTTCTTGCATTTTTTTTAATATAACCTAATCTAATATAACCTAATTACTTCAAGACACCAAAAGCTTTTGAAAAAATATTTTTGATGGACGTATGTTTTCATTTCATTTAGTTAGATTTTTCGCCTCAGAAATTGTTTAAGCATCAGACTTAGAGAATTGAAATTTTCTATCCATAAAAATTTAGTTAGTTCTAGTTAATAAGAATACTAGTCAATTAAGCGGCAAAATGGTGTACTATTTTTACTTCGTCCGCGAAATGCTCCGCTCCTATAGGTCGTAGCGTGATGATATATAGCATATAGCCTTCTTCGATAAATGGGCTATCTAAGACTGAAAGAATTTTTCAAATCGGACCAGTAGTTCCTGAGATTAACACATTCAAGTTCAAGCAAACAAACTCTTCAGCTTTATATATTAGTATAGATATAGATATGTAATAACAGCAAAACTGTCAAGCTAAATATTACCCACAATGTTCCTGGAGTTGGGAAGCTATTTCGAGTTAAAAATCACATCTCTGGCATTGACCACGTTTATTACGCAGTATCCTTGAGATGCGCAAATTGTGTTCTATTTATTTAGATTTACCTTGAGTATCTATACAATATTGATATCGCACATCAATAATTTTGTATTAAATTTAGACCTTAAAAAAATCATCTAGTGCACAAAGTTTAGCCATCATATTTTGATTCTTACTTCTTCTGAGTTACTACCGGAATTACATTGTGGATAAATCTACCAAAAGCTTGGCGCTTTTAAAGAGTACAACGTAAATAATAATTATCTTTTTATGACTAACCAATACATACTCAAATCTCCCGGGGTTTCTTAACCAATCAATCAAAGGTTTTTCTCTAGCAAGAGTCTCTATATATCGACAAATAATTTAATTTTTCCTTCATTAGTTAGTACACTAGACTAGTAGTAGTTGAAACTTTGTTGAAAAGTATAGATGATAAATAAACTGGTTGGTTACTCACTTTGAGGTACTCCTGTGCTAATTGTTTATGTTCCTCAAATATCCGCTTGGACTCTTCATTGGTGAGGTCCGGCGAGATCGGCCTGAGGTGTGGGTCCAACATCATGTGCATCGAGTCAAGGTCCGGGTCAGGCTCGGAAGGCGGGGGGACTGCGCCCTCCGCGGGGGTCGACCCACTACTGTTACCTGAAAGTAGAAAAGAGTTTTATTATTTACATGCAAATGACAATTCTTTCTCTTGATCAATTTTATATTTGCGATTTACATTTCTACTAATCATTTTTATTTTATAATAAAATGTAATACATTAAAAAATAAACAATCATCAATATCTCTAATACATAAAAGAAAATATGTAATTACTAAAAATCTTTATTTGTAGATATTGCGTCAGTACTTTATTTCATTGTGTAGTGTGTGTACATGTTTATATTAGAGTACTTTTAAATAATGAGAATAGCAGTTGTACAATAGAGTTAAATACGTCAAGAGTTAAATTTACTTTGGGTTGCTGATGTCAGACATTTCACCTAGATTTCAGATTTCAACGTAAGATTCCTTTTCCTGCAAATAGATGGCAGCAGTGAAATAAACGAGTCACTCGACTACGATGAACAATTCATCTCTAGCACTTGTAACACAACGATCAATTGCAGTGACCTACTTTATATAATGATTGTAATTTTGTGTACACTTTTATTTAAAATAATCACCTATTTAGATGTGGAAGTATTTATGAAATTTTATTTAGTTCTAAATTTCCTATTTCTTTATTTAAACTAATTTCACTAAACAGCTCAAACTGTGGTCCGTTATGGGGATGCAGAGCGGACGCGGAAGCGTGGACACTCACTGTAAAATATCCAACTACAGCTGACCGTGTCCCTGATGGTGGTGACGATGCCGGAGGCGTCACACGCGTCGCGACGGCGGAGGCGCGCGGGCGGCGCGGGCAGCGGGGGCATGACGCGTCTGTTCGCCGCGACCGAGCGACTAGTACTGTTCGCGCGCTTCAGAATCTCGAAATAATCAACGGGAGAGCCGGGAGCGGGCGGTGCAACAAACAAACCGCCGCTATTCGCGGAGCGGTGACTCAGCGACGTCAGCCCGAGCTAAATGCGGATGCCGTGCTGCCGCCCTTCGTGAGCTTTTCTGCCGTTTTCGCTGGCAGGGCGCGTAACGCTCTCTGCAGCGGGTCGACGACCCCCGCTGCGTTACTTCTCTACTATACACTACACACGCCATCATTCAATTTTCCAGTCTGGTATTGTTGTGGCTAATAAGCAAATCCGATTCAAAAACTTTTTGGTCATTACATACCTAAATCCCATTATAATCCGTTGGTCTCGACATCTCAACTGTATTTGTTTTGTAAATTATACAACCATTGTATAGTATTGGCCGAAAGCCGGGTTGTAAGAGTCGTGAGTGGTGTGCCCATTGCGCGGCATAATTTATTGTGGAGATGATTGCAGCATCGCAGACGGCCCTATTTCTAATTCATACAACGTTTACTCTTGGCCAGAGCATGCCAATAACTGAAAGTGCAGTGCGCAAAAACAATTTACTTCCGACGTAAACTATTATGGACGATAAATTACAAGTTTGTAAAAACTGAAAGTTACATAACTTGAACAATCATATACACAATCCTACTTTTTTAACTTTTAAGACTGGAAGAAATTGAGATGAGCTTCATAAAGTATGGGCATTTAAGTCAAACTGGAACTATCCAGTAAGCAAAGTTTTAGAGATCCAGCTCACAATCACTTTTATATATAACGTTGAGATTATAAGTCTGAATTGCTGTTTAACTTATCAAAATGGATAATTTTGATGCCATAGTTTTTTAGTAAATTTCTTATATTAAGGATTACCTTAACCCTACTATAACAATTGCATTCCAGTAGGCAACCTAAGTTTCGATTACGGAAACAAACTACTAAGTAGATCTAAAGAAGGAGAATCGGGTAACTATGGTTTTTTCTCTAACTAATAATGATTAAATATTTAGTTTGAACAGTTAATAACACATCTTTATCGCGTCTTGGTATTTCCAAACATATTTCTATCATTACTCATCGTTCAGGTAGAAATTAACTGCTTCAATGTTACACAGAGGTATTTTTCAACATAAATCTAGTCATCAGTTTTTTGCCATTGATATAAAAGTGATTTTAAATAATATTAACCAACGGTATCTGTCATCATGTGATAATGAATCTATATTAAAACCATTCCTCCAACATATCAAGTTTTCTGCCGTCGACAATATTCCAAATTATTTGGTAATACTTTCCATCCAGATGAAAAGTATTGTGAAAAGCACCACAACCGTGAGTCGATTTTTTTAAATATTCTATGAGAATCCAGAAGATTGCTAAGATAATGAAATAATAAAAGTAAGAAATCTACAGTCAAAATATTTTCGTAATGATTCTACTACGATTTTGGCGGAATCTTTTTATTTTTTTGAAGTATTAACAACAAAATAATTAAGATCGTTATATATTGAGGATATTAATACTAAATTGCAACATGAGAGTGATAATTAACGCGAACAAGCTAACCGTTGACAGGGCCGGGGTGGGGGCAGAGGCGTAGTCTCGTAGCTGTTGATAGATCGTCTCCGAACGGTTGTTGGAGCAACATGACTAATACGCCTTACTTCACACCCGCAAACTTCCCAGAACTATAAAATCTGGACCGAGTAGTTAAAATCTGTTGTAATTTAATCAGGCCTTCCTTTATTAATACGGTATAAATTTCCTTTTAAATAAGAATTTATTGTGCTGAACCTAAAAACGTATTTTGATAAGAGCCGATAACTTGATAAATTATAATGTTTACAATCTATATCTATACTAATAAATAAAGCTGAAAAGTTTTGTGGTTTGTTTGCTTGAACGCGCTAATCTCAGGAACTACTGGTCCGATTTGAAAAATTCTTTCAGTGTTAGATAAGATAGCCCATTTATAGAGGAAGGTTATATATCATCACGATAAGACCATTAGGAGCGGATCATCACGCGGACAAAGTCGCTAGGGTCGACTAGTATATATATAAAAAACAAAGTCGGATTAGTTACACCATTTATAACTCAAGAATTGCTGGACCGATTTTGCTGAAATTTGGTACAGAGAACTTGGGAAAGGACATTGGCTTTTATTCCTAAAAAAGGCTTGAAGGCGTTATAGAGAAGTTTGTTTAGGAGTTCTTCATACACATATAAGAAGAAAATATATTGAAATTTAAAGGTAAATATACGTGATAAAATTCACTCGAACGAAGCTTGGGCGGAGCGATAAGTACTTGATGATGATCCCACCTAAATTAATTCCACTATTAATAGTGTTAGTAGTAAAGTTAGTTAGTTATTGTGATCCATACTAGCATTTATTGAAAGCAATGTTTTCAATAACTTAAGCGTCTAGACTGCGTTTTTTTCGAGTCGGTTAATATTTCAAAACATCAAATTCCAAATAACAGTAAGATATTTTTAACCTCTTGTTATTTACTCTAACTTCTGCCTAAAATCTAGATAATTATACAACGTATATTTATAAATAGTGACAACATATAATAAATAAGCTAGGGTTTTAAATATGGCACATATTTACAACGCCATAACACGCAAACCTATCGAACGCCAACGACGTGCATCCAACGTCATGTGTGATGAAATAATATCTCGGATGTCATTCCCAACCGTTTGATAGGCTCAAAAATGACAATGAAATTAAATTTGGCAACAGGTACAGTCTAAACAATACCAGATGCACTTTAGTACGGTTATTTATAACAGCGATAAATCATTGCACTGTTGTTCTTATTATGTGGACTAGTCCAATATTTTAAGGAGGCAAATTACGTCAAATCAATCACGTGAGGGAGAGGCGGGTTCTCTTGTCGGAAACTGTTTATTGTGTATCGAATAAACTTATAAGATACTTATATTATTAGAAACATAACTAGTAACATAGTAATTGGAATTTCGAAAAGTAATGAGTAGGTAAATTACGTTAAATCAATCACGTCAGGCGGGTACTATAAATGCTAGTTGTCGGATACTGGTTATTGTAAAACGTATAAACTTATCAGATTTTAATTACGGGAAAACGACATTTTGCATAACACAAGTGAACTTAACAATTTTAAGTTAATAACGTAACTTAAAACGCAAAAAAATACAATAGGAATTTAGGGTTATTTGAGGAGTAAAGTTACGTCAAATCAATCACGTGAAGCATTTATTGTAAAAGAGAACTTTGTTGGAAAATTTATTGCATATAGTTTAAACTTATTAGGTTATAAATTATTAAAAATAAATTATACTGAATTAAAAAGCGCTGATCACAACGCCATCATCTTCTCTCTTCAGCTTAATAAACATAAACCAGAAGAAATCAAAGCATCTACTAGAAAATTTAATGCCGAAAGGCAAATGAAAAAAGATTTGGCAAGCAGTATGCAAAAATTTTTGAAAGTAATATTCAATTTAAAAAACTGAACACTCGATTCAGTTAGTAAGTTATAAGAATTAATAAAAGATTATTTTAAATACTTAGAGAAGACCTGTATAAATACTATACCTAAAATAAAAGAAGTGGTACTGAAGAAAGAAGCGATGAAAAAAAAGAGGAGGACACGTTGCGCAGTACAAATCCGCAGGCAACAATAATGGCAGTTTATTGAAGACGATAAAGGAGACAGACCACGTCAAATCAATCACGTGAGGCGGGTTATGGACGGAATTAATAATCAAAACAAGAAAATAGATTCCAAATTTAAATTTTATATACTCAAATTTGAATTTAGAATATTTTTACTATCCATAAACCAATGATTTTGAGATTGATTATTCATTTCAGCCGTTAGATTATAAATATGTAGCTTTTCAGTAACTGTATATTGTATGAAGTATGCACTTATTCGATTTTTAAACCCTCCGCTACACTACTCGCGAAGTTGAACGATGTTCGACGAATTCGAAACTTTACCTCGCCTCGGGCGACTTCCATTTGTTGTGTGTTCCAAGTCGCCCGAAGCGAGATAAGTCTTAAATCGTCTTACAATGCTTGTATTAAAAGTAGACTACGTCAGTAGTCCTATGACTGGTATTGGAACCCACGACCTATCGACAGTGAATCCAATGTCTGAACCACTGAGCTATCATAAACAAACTTTGGTACTAATTTTTTGGAAAAAGGAATTAAGTGGACTTTTGTATGAATACTGTTTTAGAATGTTTTTCCGTGAAATCGTTCATGGACTAATACTACGAGATCCGTGTGCGATGTGTCGATATGGTAATACCATAAATCTAGGTGTGAAGTAAGACTCTCTTTGATCAGGCGGCATTAATTTGTTTTCGATTTGGCGTCGCGACGATAAGCAGACAGCTTTGATTGCGTCACACGCTGACATCTTGCGGGAGTTGGCCATGGAATGATTTTTTTTTACAACCCAATATATAAAGCTTCGGAAAACGTCTAGATAACTAATCTAGACGTTGACACATAACATTCGATAGGAAAAGTACGAGCACAGAACTAATAATAGACCAAAAAGAATCAACGAAATTAATCACGACAGGTATAATTGGGGAGGGATTGAAGTGTCTTATTTACTTTAATGTTTGGTGCCAAAAATCAACAGACTTTTAATGTTTGAATCGTTGAACGGGTGACAGTGACAGGGAATTACATCGTACATACACAACCTTTAAAAAAAGTCTGATTCACTCGAGACATTTTCATTTGATCCGGAAATATCTACCGCACGGATTTAGGCGTCCTTGTGTACAATTATAAAATAAAAAATAAAGTAAAATAATGCGCGATTCTTAACTTAGAGATGAGACGTTGTGGATGATTTATCTGCTGCTAAAAGAGAATACAACTTTTAAAGGGCGTTTATGACATATGGAATTAACATTTTCCTCATCACCGTTGTACTAAATCAAGTCTGATTTAGTTTCTTTTTATGGCAGATAGGGCGTATGGACGCGGCCATTGGTCATCAGCAATACATAGTCTCTTGTTTTGCCAATGCGTTGCCGTCTCAAAAACGTAGAATGAGGAGGAGGAAGGTTAGTTTTTTGTTAGTTTTCTTAAATAGCGATTAATTAAATATAATATCTTATTATAGGACTAGCCCAGCTGCACACGAGTGGTGGGTTAATTTTTTTTAAATAATAAAATAATTAAGCATAAGCTTTTAGACGGAGGTAGCTATTATGATGATTTGTCACTCTAAAACGAAGTAAAAAGAGGAAAGGAACAAATACACCTTTCCAATTTACATTCCATATATATTAAAAAATGACATGTGTATTTTCAGTAACATACAGATTATATTTACTGCCTATTGTAAAGAGGGCAGTTTACAATTCCGTGCCAACGTTGTACGGCAAAATAAGATCTAGGGCAGTCTCTGTTAACGTGCCATATTATACTACGTGATCGTATCCAGATCACATCAAAGAATAGTTAACACCATACATTTTACATAGCAACACACATACAACAACAAATAGGTGTATAAGATACATCTAAAATATTTTTTATAAAACAAGTTACATACTTCAAACATTAAACATAACACCTAGCTGAATATTATCGATTTTTTTGTGACACTGGTTAAAGGGAACCTTGGATTGATGTACCAACAAATTTTCATTAAAATACCTCAGCTTCATGAAATACTAAAACTTCTAAACATAAACTGATTTATTTTTACGATTTTGTCTCTGTTTACCTTTATGGGATTCGTTTTAATTAATCTGCGCACATTAGAACAGGCATCTGTAAATGAACTTTAAGATGAAGGTAAAACTAAAAAGATATATTTTGGATTTTTTTTGAATATTGAAAAACAAAAAGGAGAACTGCCCTGACTTAGAAATGGTGGGACGTCAGTTCTTATACAAGATAATTCAATATTTATTTATTATTAAGATAATCCAAAGTAAGTCACAGAACTATCATTTTCAACCTAGCTATTTGCAAAACTGATCAAATAAATAACCTCTTCTTTAATTAAAAAGTAAGCTATTTTTTACCTCAATTGTCCAACTTCCATTGTAGTAGTTGTATAGAGCAAAAAGCTACTTCTGAAATTGTTTAATGTGAAAATACAAATCAAGTCTTAGTCACCTTATCGCGTGACTCAAAGAAGATTAAAAAAAGCTATTGTTAAACAATAGATTTAAATTGAAAGCATAGTTTGCGGTACAAAGATATGCTTGTGAGGCTGCTCAGTTCGGGAGCACACCTCTAAAATACTCGCATGACTCAACCCAAACTGTTTCACAACGATACCTTTGCCAATCGCTTTTGTATTGCTTCCTGTTGCTTCTACTAATCGTCAATTTTTCTTTCTTTAAACTGGGTGATAAGTGATTGAAATGGTTGAATGGCGTTGAAAAATCTGTTCTCAATTTCTTTTGATTTTTTTTTAACGCGAAGATTTGATGAGTTGACTACCAAGGACGATTACTTACGTGTGTTAGAAAATAAATTACGGTTTATCTCATGTTTTAATTAAAAAAGGATAAAATTAAAAACAAAATAAAATAAAAAAAGGATAAAATTAAAAACAAAAGAAAATTTAGCTAAAGCTCACATATCTTACTGGGACTTCCCTGTTAACTGGGTCAAATCTATGCTAATATATAAAGCTGAAGGGTTTGTTTGTTTGCTTGAACGCGCTAATCTCAGTAAATACTGGTCCGATTTAAAAAATTCTTTCCTTGCTAGATAGCCTATTTATCGAGGAAGGCTATAGACTGTATATCATCACACCAATAGGAGCGGATGATCCGCACTGGCACGAGGTCGCAAGGGTCGGCTAGTAACTGAATACAATTTTAATAAAAAGTTAGAAAGAATAATAAACAAATAGAACGATTCGATTATTACGATATTAACGAACGATACGATTCAACGATTTAAAGCTCAAATAAAAAAGTGTTTAGTAAATAAAGCTTACTACTCTATACAGGATTACTTGAACGATGACAATGCTTGGATTCAAAATGACGTTGATGCTCAGCTGAATGATTACACCTTTGTAACAGAACAGACAGACTGATGTAAACAATGGCGTTATGAAAAGAGCGGCTGTTGAGTTTTTTGCCAGTTCTTCTCATCAGGAAACTGCTTTCTGAACTGGTGGTAGCTTAAATAAACTGACTTACTGAACAATTTTTACGTGCCAAAAGTACTTTGTAAAATGTCTATTTGCAATCAAATATCTTGAGTTGAGAACATTTGTTTCAAAAAATTTTTTTGAATGGGTTGGTTAAATTTGTGTATATTTTGAATAATTAAAAAATATTTTGATAAATTAATCTTTTTAAAGATACAGACTTAAGGATAAAGTGCAATAATTAAATATAAAATATTTTCTTTAATTACAAAATACTTAAATCTTATGTTTAAAATAGACATTGTGAGCTCTCACTGCTACTATTACGCTTTAACTTAGATTTACGTTAATGTAGGTAGAGCAGGATATTTTAAAACTTGAGCGACGCTATATTCATATTCATACATGAGGTAATGTGAATGTAAAGCTAATAATAAAACAAAGTCACACTTAGCTCACTGAAATCTTTAAATTGAACACTTTCATGATAATTGTTCAAAACGTTGCGTCACGCGTTTCATTAAAAAGCACAAAGGCATATTAATGTGAAATTTTTTTTCATGAAACAAGAAAATATACTTTATTTCAGTCACTTGTAATGTATATTTTTGGAAGTGATTTTCAATGACTCATGTATATTTTAACATATAGTTCTCAAGGTGCAGGAAGGCAATAAAATATGTGTATTCTATAACAGATGTTATTAAAGCGTTTTATATAAAAACATTTTATATCCCTTTAAAACTGCATTAGTTCCCGAAAACGATTAATCAATAATTGCGACCCGCCCTGGTGGTGTCTCTTTTATAATCTGCATATATTATACATACACACCTACCTCAGTAGTTTAAAAGATCTAAAAGTTTAATACCACAATTACAATATAATATGTTGTTATTATATTTTTGTATACATTTTTTTAATAATCCAATAGGACATTTATTAGCCCTATTAAAGAGCCAAGATTCCCTATCCAGATTGTAAAAAAGATTTATTACTAAACATGACTTAAAAATCAAAGTAGTTCCCGCTGTCTGTCTGTCCCTATGTATGCTTAGATCTTTAAAACTAAGCAACAGATTTTGATTTCGGTTTTTTTAATAGATAGAGTGATATAAGAGGAAGGTTTTTATGTATAATACATACATATTATAGTAGAGTAACACTGATAATTTTAGAGGTTTCTAATGTGATGTCGTAAATACTCATTTTTTTGCGCTTACATTTCAAACGCTGGCTGAACCTTAAGAGATAAATCAAAATAATGTACTACAGTATTGTACACCTTAAAAAGGCCTACAAAAAAGTCCGCGATGGTATATGTCTATCCCTTAGGGATAACTCACAATAACCATTTTTTATCCTTTACTTTTTACGAGAAACAATAGCTTATTTACGAAGCGTTTTTAAACAATACAGCATTAATCCGTAGCCAATTAACCTTTAATAATAGGTTGGGGAAAAGTCTTTTCGCATTATAATATGTAATAAAATCTCTTTGGCTATACTATTTGTATCTGGCTGGTTTTGGTATCATTCAAAGTTTACATTTAAAAGAAGATAATTCCAAATTCAAATTAGGAAAATGTGTGATTTTTATTTGTTTTTAGTACTGTGAAGATGAGTGAATCTGATGAAAAAATTCGATACATTTTAAAATTTTACTACAAAAAAGTTAAAAACCGCGAAAAAATTTGAGATGTTTATGGGACCTAGTGCAGTGTCTGTGAGAGTAGCACAATATTGGTTTAAGCGTTTTCAATCCGGAAATTTTGATGTCAAAAATGCACCTCGTTGTGGTCGCCCTATTACGGATAAAATGGATGCCATTTTTGAAAAAGTGGAGCAAGATCGGTGATGCTGTATGTGTGGTGGGATTGGAAGGGCATTATTCATTATGGGCTGTTAGCAAGAAGTTGAGAGAAAGCGGCCGGAATTAATCAACAGAAGGGGTGTGGTTTTTTATCATGATAAAGCTAGACCGCACACATTTTTGGCCACTCAGCAAAAATTAAGAGAGTTTGGCTGGGAGGTGTTAATGCCTCTGGCGTATAGTCCTGAACTTGCACCTTCAGATTTCCACCTGTTTCGGTCTCTTCAGAATTCTTTAAGCAGTGTAAGGTTAACATCACGAGAGGACTGCCAAAACTACTTGTCGCGATTTTTTGAACAGAAGCCCCAAAATTTCTAAAGCAATGGGATCATGTTCAGCAAAAAGTTATCGAACAAAATGGTACCTACATACTTTAGTTAAATGTATATAAATTATGTTAAAAAATGTATTGAATTTTCTTAAAAAATGCGAAGAAACTTTTTCCCCGACCTACTTTGTGCATTTAATACAACCCTTTACAGCATGTGATTTAAAGGAATATTTTCGAAGATGTTACAGATTTATAATGTCTGTCAAATGCAGAGACGGTTACGTGCGTGTTAAAATATAGAAATTATATAATGCAATTTATTGCACCCGGGCGAAGCCGGGACTGATTAGTAATTATATAAGTGCAAAAACGTTTAGGCAACACAACGGGCACATCCTCCTACACAGACTAGTAAACTGAATCATTGCAACAATACTCAATTAGACATTATTAGTAAACAAAATTAAAACATTGTTACATTTCTCGGTATCAACATATTTTCAATTTCAACTGTATACCTATTAGCTTAATTTATAGCTACAGAACATCAACAATCAAATTTTTTCCCATGCCACCTTTCGCCACTTCGCATCTGTTTAGTGAATATTTAAAAACTATTTCTAAAGTTTGTTGTATGATTGAATGTAATTTTTTGATTATTTAAAAAAAATTGTAGTCAAATACGTGGCCATTAAGATTTACAAACCAACACTTGCCGATGTCTCTGCTTTTAGGACAGGACACATTATAGCCGTTTTTATAATAAATATAATAAAGAGCTAATATAATAAAGAGGAAACATTTGTATTTACGAATAAACTTAAAAACTACTGAACCGATTCAATATTTATTACTAGAAAAAATTAGAGATCCTCAGAAATTCTTACTAAAACCAACCTAAGGTGTAAAAAAAAAATAGCCATAAAATGTCTTTCATCGCATGTGCGTGGAAAGTATTAATGATAGAACAAAAAAATGCTCTACAATATTATATATCAATATCTACAAAAAACTTCGCGAGACCATATGTCCTATTGTAGTTATGTCACTATAACTACATTTTTACATTTTAAAAGTTGAAAGAAATGCCTATCAAAATCAGACCATGTTATCCATACCTTTGTATTGATTCTTATCCAAATATTTTTTTTCGTATTTAAGACTGTTTCAATACCTGTAGATTACTCTTTGAATTATTAAAATCGGACTTTCCATTCAAAAGATATTACGAATTTAAAAATATCAATTTAAAAAAAAAATACACGCAGAATATTTTTTTTGCTAAATGTCCACTTGAGCGAAGCCGAGACGGGCCGCTAGTTAATTCATAATTTAACTAGCTCGCTAGTGTGGACCTTTGCGATTCAACCTCTATTTGGTCTTTGATTTCTATCGAAGTAAAAGCTGAAAATTTTTGCCTGCATTACTCCTGTTAAAACAGATAATAAATATTCTATAGAGTTGATATAACACCGAGCCGCGTTAGAGCGAGGTCATAGGCGAGCAACGTTTTTGCGTAAACGTAAGGCAGTCATGAGTCGTGACGCAAACGCGAGCCCCGACCTACTTATGTCGTCAAAAAAATCAGCAGATGTTCAATTTTGTGGAGGGATATATCGAGAGTGTTGTTTCGAATAGAAATAAACATGTCACATATTTTGATTGTATCTAGAGCGGTTAGTCATGTCGCCCGTTCCCCGATGCCAACGGCCCGGTTGCGCGGTTGCTCGATTGCGCACCACCATCAAAGCTATAAAAGCAATCGTATTCCAGACTGAATCACGCTAAGCGCCGTCTGCAAAATGTCTCACCGCTCCCCATTTATTTTCCATACTCTTATTGTTTTGATCTCCTTTTGACTTCGAGAAATATTTCAATGATTACTAATCGAAATGGAACTGAATCGTACTTTACAGGAACATCTAGTTAGCTTTGAATGCTTGTAAACTTCAATAAATAAACAAACAAGTTTTTTAGTGTAAAGGGTTTTTCCGATGAACGAAGAAGTAAACAGTATTGTTATATATAGCATCTTCAAAGAGGTAGTTACGTCGTTGGAGATCTTCGAACAACAAAAGAGTTAACATTGGAAATAAATCTAGGCGGCCATAATTTTGGACAGCAGTCGAGAATTGTTATATCTGCAACATACAGACGAAATAGGGAGAATATTATAAACATTTCCTAGATATTTACCTCTAACTCGAACTATGTATAGCGATAGTTTAACGACTTAATGGTAACCTCAAATTATACTTTTATAGAAAATATTCTGCTCTATTGTCTCCACTATTTTATGCCTATAAATCGACATGGATTATAAGCCAAATCAAGAGAGACAATCCTTATAATAATTGCAGGCCGCAAACAGTCTTTAGCTGTTCGTTAAGTATTTGTTAAACCTACGTTTCAACAAATACCTCACGATATTATGATGGCGTTATATGTAGTTATTAAAGTTTAATGTGTTTTACAAAAAAATTATATCCGCCTGATGGGAGGTCAAACTTTTAAAAAAAATTTACTAAACTGACTCCATATTGTAACTCTTATAACAGTAAAAGAATTAAAAATGATTATAGTGTTTAAATCTATATTTAATATAACTTTTATTTTTGAAGACAAATGTGTGTAAAATTTATGATAACTTTTTTAATACGTCCAATATTTTAAGGTATGTTTTTCTTATTAAAATCACAGAAACTCAATGGAACTACAATATAAATGAATTTTTTGTCATAAGATAATAATATTTCTTCTCTTTTATTGAGGGTTAATACAATCCGCTGGTATGTGGCTAACATCGCTTATAAATATCAGCAATACAAGAGATAGGGAAAGTCTTATTTTTCTTCACAGCTGCGATTTTAGTGACATTTTAATCCAAAATAGGAACCTGGAGTCCTCTGCGACCGAAGTTTTAGTGGAATGGGAGAAAAAAACTTCTATTGTACAATAATTAGATTGTTTGATGAGTTAAGTTTATTGGCTTTTGTTTACTAAACTGTATCTTGATTGTAGTGGTATTGTATTTTGAGAAACTCCATATATTGGTCTAAATAGTTACTACATATTGAATCATTGAGAGAGTAATTAAATTAGTGATTCACCAGCGCGTCGAAAGCGTCACTCGACGCTTAATAGTTACTAGTCGAGAAAATTTGGCAAAGGCCTTTGACAGCCTATTATTTTAATGTCGGTTATAGTTTGCAGGGATTAAAGTCAATCCACGTGACTATCCCAGCAAATATTTCATTCTATTATGGTGTGTTCGAGCGAATACTGATTTAAAATATAACATAATATTTTTTCAGTGTAAAATTTTAGATGCTTTAAAGCTAATTGGATTTAGAATACAGGTAGAATAGAAAATGATATCGGAAGTATTACAAGCTGAAAAAGATACTTATGTAAAATAAGTACTCACTCATGAAAACGTCAACGAACACTTCAACTTTATGACGGTTAGGTTGCACTGTTATTGAAACTTTAACAGAACAGTCTGTTTGCGGCATCTCCCTTGGCTATGGCATAGAAATCTTTCTTGATAGCATCCGCATTGGACACGGTTGTCGAGTACGGACACACACAGTATAAACAGTATCTTATAAGATATTAATATGCCGCAGATTTATGCACTTAATTTTACAAATATCAATTTATGATCAGTAGTGTCACTCGAAGGAATGTTGATACTTGAACAGTTTAACCGATTAGTAATTTTTGTAGTCAGCAAGTTAAGATCGAGTATCGCGTATGGGGCGGTTGCATTGCAGTGCAACGGGCAATGCGCCGGTGGCGACGGCTGCGCGAGACTGTGCGACGACGAGCCCGTCCTATGCCTCCCCGATAACCTTAAATTAGATTAATTGTATCGAGCTGATTCATGCGTGCACGCACGATGCGTTTCTGTTGACATCGGACAAATGTGTCGCCTTCATTTAACAATACACCATTTTGTATGACTAATTGCTACGTATACGTTTCATACGAACGGTAGCCTAGAAAAACACCCCATCAATTAAATAAAATGACAAAAACAGATTGCTTTTGATGTCTGTAGTATGCAATAATTTAGACCCTAATGAACTACTTGATAAGTTCTTTATTTGTAAATGATAGTTAGCAGAAATCAATAAAGAGCTAGTCGAACCGCTTTAAAGAAACAACATTACTGTATAAAAATCATCACTTTTGTTTATTTGAGCAACGCATAACGGGCGAAATACCCGCCGCGGCGGCACCCATGAAAATATTACGACTTATTTACTTTACCGCGATACTGTTCTTACCGCATTGACGTCTGCGGCCTGACTCAGCACTTCAGCAGGACATGCGCAAGAGGCTTGTTCCAATAATAATTAAAAATCCACGTAAAAATTTAAGCATAAAATTTATAGGTTATTTTTATGGAGTTATCTTATTGATGTATGGCAAAGATCTTTACAGTTAGTAAAGATCTTTAATTATCATATTTATTTCTCTACAAAAAAATATTTAAAAAAAATTAATTTCAGAAAAATCCATTCGCCTGCACTGTTTTTTCAGATGACAAAAATAGATTTACAATTATTTATGCGTGCTGCAATAACGCCATGAACGACTTGCGCAATCCGGAAGCGACAGATAAACACGATTCATGAAGCCATGTGTGCGTAAACAAAACGATATTGACGTTAACAAAATATAAGTTTTGCTCGTTTAATACTATTTCATTTAAAAAATGTCAAGACAGTTTAAATATGAACATCTAAGAATTGAAAGTCCTTTTAACATTTAGAGTTTCTTGGAGGCAAACATAAACGTTCTAGCGAGAATAAAACAAGGAACTGGTAGATGGTCCAAGCCGTTGGCGATCTAACAATACTGAGTGTTGAGATCGGTCGTTGGTCCCATAGTTGGTTCCTAGAAGGTAAGCGGACACAGTCTAAAATAGACGCGCCTCTTCCGAGAATCATGACTCACAGCGGGACCGTCCCGAGCCACATCTGGACCGAACAACGTTAGGTATAAACGAATTTATAAATGCACTTAAAATGTAACGCTGTAACGTTTCCGTCTATTATGGGCAAACGTAGAACGTGCATTAAAATAACGCTCTGATTCAGCGTCCGCCAAATAAACTAAACTTGTATACTCATTTTTCTTAATAAAACCTTGTAACGTAAATAGGACATCTACAGTTTATTGGCAAAAAATATATATATTTCAGCTAGATATTTTTCCTGTTCAGACGTCTATTAGACAGGAAAATGGTGGAAATAGCTGCAAACAACAAGAATAGATTTTGATTTTTGTTGAATTAGACAAAAAATAATGTCAAGATTTTGGCACTGAATAATGGAGGAAGTAGAAGAAAATTAAGTTAAATAGGACAGAACATGGATGAGTAACGCTTGATATTTTGCAGGGTTATTTGTTATCAAATGGCGAGCCATTACTCCAGCAGTTTCGACGAACTGCGGCCTCTCGGAAATATCTTAATATCAAGCGAGAGAAATATGACTTGGAATACCTAAGAGTAATATTTCTTTTACCTACCCTATTCACTGATAATCTCAGTTATATATCTTGTAAAAATCTAGTTCCAAGCTTATAAAAATCTATTTAAACATAAAGTAGTGTGTGTGATGGTAACACAAAAAAACGTTATTGTTTTTCAAAAATTTTTTTAATGGAATGAAACTCGACAAAAATATTACATTAGTATTTCTAATAAATATAATTCGAAAAATCTATAAAAAAACCTTCACCTGGCTTAGGATAGAACAATATAGGTAAGAGCGATGGTCCAAACAATGCCAAAACAATATGGAGCTTGTCACCATATTCGTGCCAAATAAGATACTATCTAATTAGTCATGCTTATCTAAAGACAATATATTTTTAGAAATGTATTTACTACAGTTATTTTATTTGTAGTTATATTTTATTCCTACAACATATTACAACTCAGATTTGATAAAATTTCGCACATAGTTGACCCTTAAAATAGATTTTTGAAATTGTTTGGTTGATAGAATTTTTCAGTGTTTAATCTATACTAATATATAAAGCTGAAGAGTTTGTTTGTTTGTTTGCTTTAACGCGATAATCTCAGGAACTACTGGTCCTATTTGAAAAAATCTTTCAGTGTTAGATAGCCCATTTATCCAGGAAGTCTATAGGCTATAGATCATCACGCTAAGGCCAATAGGAGCGGATGATCACGGGCACGAAGTCTCAATTGTCGACTAGTCTATTATTTATGTATTGACTCATGATTTTGATGAAATTTGGTACAGAGATAGATTACGGCATGGGAAATGACATAGGCTACCTTTTATCCCGAATAAAGATTTGAAGAGGTGGAAATAGGGGAAGAGTATTTGTATGAGAGTTTGTACATATAAAAAAGTATTATAATTGATGTGTAAAATTAAATATAAATTCACCCGAGCGAATCCGGGATGGGTCAACAAGTATATTGACAATGAATCACTAGCTGTGTCCTGGCACAGGATTCCATTTATATGTCGTTGCTCATCTGCGTGATGCATGGTTTAACTTTAGACTCTATCTCTTTGTAGCATTAATAAACACACTCAAATTTGTATCGATTACATTTTATTTTATAGCTTTGAAACTATTTTAAACTACGATTCGAGTATTTACGATTTAGAAGAAATGATTACGATTGCGCATCAATTTTGTTTAATATTTACACTACATACGCTTAACTACTTGATGCTTGGTTATCTTACTTAATATGATAAATGTGCAAGTTTGTATGTTTGAATGTTTGTTACTCAATCACACAAAAACGGCTTGACACACAGATACATTACAGCCTCTTATCTCCTCTACAAATAACTCGTAGTTCCTGCGGAATAATAATGAAATATTTTTATTATAGTAAGAGCCTGAATATTTTAATTTAGAAATAATACAGAGTAAATTCCTTATTAAGGAGGTTTTCTTTAATATTTCACAAATTTTCCCTTTATTGTATGCAAACGAGTAAACAGCGGGATAATAACATAGTTAAACAAAGAATGTTTAGGTAAACAAGAGGCTGCTGAACGAATCATTCAATGAAATAGAAATGGTTCTAATGTTGCAGACGCTGAGTTATACGAACAGACATGGACAACAATGAAAGATCCAATTAGTTTATGTTTAATGTAATGGTTTATCTATTTATAGTCAATCATATTTTGAGGAAAAAACAAAGTAGTAATTTTATTTTTATACATTTTTAAGTTAATTTATGATACGTAATAAACTGATGAGTTTATTTCATATGAAACGTTGAGAATAAATTAACTTTATTACTTGTTCCTTTTACATTAGTTTTAGTTTTTCTTAAAATCATATCTGTTAACGCTTTCGCTGTCATAACATATAAATTACACCAAGATATGGATAGTATCATATCATGTTAAGGTAGGCAGCAAATATAATTGATTGATTATATCAATAATATAATTAATTGCGATGTTTTGACTCCTGACTTGTCTAGTTAGTATAATTATTAAAGGGCAAGCGGTTTACTAGTTGCATAACGTAAAAGAAAAGGCGATCGGCATAAGAAATCAATGCTCTTTAATGTTGCAAGGATTTTGATGGCGTGCATATAAGATTTAATTTAATATAAATTATATGACCATCAATTAAATCATGTGTAATGTCTGTGATCTAGAAGAAGACTTTTGATACCTGTATTCTCCTTTGCATCACATTATTGCTTCGAAACCTGGGCCTTGACTAAAAATCATAGGGAAAAGTCGTTAAATACCAAAGCCATGGGAGGAGCATAATAGGGCTAAAACTAAAAGACAGAATCCGAAATATAGACATCAGCCGCAAAACAGATTTAATAGACATACTATCGCATATTGATTAACAGAAATGGAGATGGACTGGGCACCAGTGCACATGTTATGCTGTAAACAAGAGAAATGGAGTAAACTGATGACAGTCTAGTAGGATCCAAGAGATGGTTCTAGGAGCCGAGGTTGCCAAGTGAGAAGGTGAGAGAACGATATAAAAGTAGTCTTGGGTAGTTCGTGAACAACCTAGTTCCTTCCTAAGGAGAGCGTTCCTTTAGGTGAACTATACGAACTAGTTCGTCAATGATCTCGCTCTTAGTTCTTTTTAGTTCTATTTTTTTGGCTCCCGCTTTACTAAGCAGTGGCGTTACGTAACAAATCGAACTATTTACTTCTAGGGATGCTTATGTTTCATCCATATTTTTCTTTGTTGTATTTTATTTCTAATAAAAAATCGATATATACTTTATATTTAAATGGTGATAAAAATATTAATATATCGTTCATAAACATCGATTCACTTTTGAAAATATCGATGTTTTTAATGAGCGATGTTGCATCCCCAATCCCTATACATTTTAGTTTCTAAAGTTGACTATAATTTTTAATATAAATGATTTCATTCTTTCATTATTATTTATACTTTTTTAAGAATAAACAATACAAATCCCAAGGTACGAAAACGGAAAAAATGTTCATAAAATAAAAATTACTGGGCCAAACTATTTTAAATTTTTATGGGACCAAATGGCAGCTATCCCGCATCAAACAAAAGAAGAATCACGTAAATCGGATAAATCTCAGCGTAATTAATATGCATACATAAAAAAAATATATACCAATCGAATTGAGAACCTCCTCCTTTTTGAAGTCGGTTAAAAATAAAAAAACTTGCAATAATTTTAAATATTTGGTTTTCCTTTATTTATTATTGTTACTAAATTATTAAAAAAAGAACACAAAGAGCGAACTAGTTAGCCATTGGATAACGAACTAAATGGATCGCTCTCATTGGCGAACGACTAAGCCCAAGACTAATTTAACCCATTGGCTTAGGGTGGCAACGGATAGAGTTCGGAATTATAGACTTATTAATATATGGTTACATATTAAAAAAAATGTATGTTGCATTTGTTATAACATTCAATGTAATATAAATTTCATTGGTATGTCATTGATTATGACATGCCTAAAAATTAAATGTAAAACAAGTTTTAAAAAGAAGCTTTGAATTTTAAGCATAACAACATTTTAAAATATAACATGCAATACTCACCAATAGGCACTCGAAATCCCGCGCTATTCATATCTGCATAATCTTCATAATTGAGCGATTCTCTTATATCTCTAAACTCCCACACGTTCTGAAATTTTTTAAACATCCAATGATATTTTTTGAAGAAATTTTTATATAAGGAATCGTATTTTCTTTAGACAGTATAAGAAGTAATATAAAATATGTCATAGTAACAATATGTTGATCTAATATGCTATTTTACTATGAAATAATTCTTGCAGAAAATAAAATAACTGAAATCTTATTATTTATCAGTATTCTTTAATCAATATCTTGTGTATGGTTTTTTTCACTATTTTTAGCAGCTGTACAAAACATTTAAAAGTAAAAGTAAGTCTTTCCGAAAATATATCTTGAAAACTCAGATAATATGCATTTGTTGTTTACATAAAATGTATTTATAAATACTTACAGGATCAACTTCAATTTGTAAAGGTGTAGCATATCTGACGTCCACAGGAGTTCCTTTAGCATTGCCATTATACTCTTTAATTGGTGTCCTGGGTGTACCAGTGCTCAGTCTATCACAGTAATTCTGATTAAAGTCCTCTTTTCTTGAACTAGTTGTACTTAACGGTGTTCTTGCTGGCGATTTATCACTTTCTCTGTTCCAGTATTGCTCTATGTCTATATGTCTAGGGTTCATATTTCCAATATTGTAATTTGGTAGAGGAGATATTCCACGAGGTGAGGAACTCTCACTGAATACTGCTGGACTTCTGAATACGCGCAACGTGTCTGGTGTACTTGTTTCACTAATATTTACATTTCTTTCAGACTGTACTAGAGAGGTGGGTGTCAAGTTTGATCTTCCAGGTTCTATATCAGGCTTTTTGAATGGTTGTGGAATTTTAATAGCTCTATGTAAATCTGAATCATCACGGGCCACATGTTTTGGTTGAGCCTCAGCAGCCATTAGGTTTTGCAGTTTAGATACTTGGGTTTCGACAAAGCTTCTGGGCCTAGGTGATAAGGGTGGGTCATTTCTAAATATGACAGCAATTGAGGAAGACTCATTGGTAAAGCTAATGGGGTTGTGTGTTTGCACAATACTTTCCGTCTCAAAGCTATTCTGTGTACTGTATGGCCCGTAGTCATCTTCTAAATCCTCTGAATCATCTATTTCAAGATCGTCGTAATTAATTGGTGTATCGGCCCCAGGGAAGAACTCGCATAATGCTGACATTATCTCCACCACCTCATAACAAAATAAAAAACTAGTAAAATATATTATATGTACAGTAGTACTTGTGACCCTATTTTTGTATAGTATCTTTCTTAAATTCTTTTCCTTTACCTTAAACTATAGCCTATGTCACTCAGTAAGGGGGCGTTCATAAAACACGTGAAATGTTTAAGGGGGAGAGGGGGTCGAGTCAAATCTCATCTAATCTTACGTTGGAGAGAGGGAGGGTCTCGGCAAATATCACGCAATTTTTTTTTGATTTTTCTTTTTACAATAACAATCCAACGCGTTTACGTAAGAAACCCACATAAAAATCTCACCAGGGGGGGAGGGAGGTACAGAAAATTTAAAAAAAGACCTCACGTAATTTATGGACGCCCCCTAATGATATAGCTTCCTTGCAGTGAAAGAATTTTCAAAACTAGATCAGTAGTTACAGAGATTACTACTGAATTAACTAATATTTTTATAGGTTGAATACAACATAAGAGTCAGTAGCTCGGTTGTTCAGGCCAATATTCAGGATCAATAGATTGTGGGTTCAAATCCCAGATATTAAACTACTGATGTGGCACACTTCTAACACAAGCCTTTTAGCTTACTTGGAAAGGTTTGGTACGCTACTATTATAAACTGCTGGTAATCTTATAAAAAATTTTGTAAATATGATAATGCATGTTTCTCTTCAAACTCCATACAGCAGTGAATCGGACCATTGGTTCACGTGTATAAAGCCAAAATTTAGATTCCCTTCAGTGTATTGTGACTCATGCCAGCAATTACTTCTGACCAAATCTTTGGTTAATGAAGGAAGTAACAGGCTCACTATGACTATAGATTGACATTTCGTCACTGGACTGGGTAATTGAACTATGAGGTCTACTTAACCAATGATCTATGTTAATAGAGCAGGCCTGTGTACCATCTTTTCTTTATATGCTGTAGATAGTCCACAACACAAAAATCAGTCATAACAGTCAGTGCGGGTTGTCTTGGATCTATACATATTAGAATGTATTAAAAGAATATAGAAAAATGAGTAGACAGAAACCTCACGTGCACATAGACAGAAAGTAGGGCATGCAAAAACCGAGTTGTTTCATAAAATCGGTTTTATTCCGTTTTAAATTTTTAGTAACCGGGTGATTCTGTTAATTCGGGTGTTTATTTTAATAACTGCTAAAAACAATAGATTTTTTCTTATTTTAGTACAGATTTTATTAATGTTAATTAAAAAACTAAAATACCTAACCCTACCTAACATAACTACATGTGTTTTATAATTTTAATAAAAATGTTAGCATATTGTGTATTGTGAGTGGGCTCCTGTTTCCGCACTTAGACTCTAAATCGGTCCATTGTGCGTGCAGGGATGACTAGCTATAAGAGCCAGTCCAGCTCCTTCCAGAAGCACAGAAGTTTCCTGGGAACTTCACAGGTTTCTTGGAGCAACCCCATGTCCTTGAGGATTTGTGCCCGTTGTGTGGCGACGCCCACGCATTCCAGGACAACGTGGGCAGTCGTCTCTTCTGCTTGCAAACAACCCCTACAGATAGGACTGTCAGTAAAGTCAAAACTGACAAGGCAGGGACGGCTAGTTTGGACTGTCGACAGTCTGTTGCGTTATTCCATCTCGCATTGTGCATATCTAGGGTGAACTGACGCAGCCATGAGCGAAAAGTTCTAAAGGAGAGAGGAAGGTGTGGTACAGGACCTACCACAGTGGTCATGGGTCCTCGTCGCGCCAGCTCATCAGCTGCATCATTACCTAGAGATCCGCTATGCCCCTTTATCCATTGTAGGACGACCCTGTTGACTGCAGCAATGCGTTGCAGTGCTAAGTGACATTAGTATATGAGGCTTGATGTGATAGAATCACTGCCAAGCGCTTGGAGAACAGCCTTACTGTCAGAGAGAATCCGGATTCCGGAATCTGTGATTTCTCTCTTAAAGACTGCATTAGCAGCATAGGTAACAGCCACACATTCACACTGGAAAATGGTGCTGTGGTTACCCAATCCTAGTGATAGATTGATATTCAGATCCATAGAGAAGACACCTGCTCCTGTACCTGAATCCATTTTGGATATTCCATATTTTCTATCAAGAATGTTAGTATAGTCATTTAATAAAAAAAGGGGTTAGTTAGTAAAGTTATCCGAGATTACTAAGTTTTTCAAATGGGTAGTTTCAATGATAATGAGATCGGATGACAGCCTAGCTGATCTTGAGATAGAGTTGGACAGAATTAAGTGGCATATTTTAGGTCTGTCAGAAGTCCGTAGAGTGGGCGAGGATACGCTGACACTAGAATCAGGCCACGTACTCTATTTTCGAGAAGGGGAGCAGGCGTCCCAAGGCGGAGTGGGATTTCTGATCAACAAAGTTCTCGAAAATAACATCGTGGAAATCAGTAGTGTTTCGTCGAGGGTTGCATATATTATAATTCAGTTGAACCACAGATATTCGCTGAAAGTGGTGCAGGTTTATGCACCCACGTCGACACACTGTGACGAAGAAGTAGAGGCCGTATATGAAGACATTATTAAGGCTATGGATAAGACTACCAAATCCTACTTCACGGTGGTTATGGGGGACTTCAACGCAAAGGTGGGAGTACAAGGATACAACGAATCAAAAGTCGGACCTCATGGAGTTGGGAGTTAGAAATCACAGGGGGCAAATGCTAGTCAACTTCCTTGAAAGGCGAGGCCTGTTCTTAATGAACTCATTTTTCAAGAAAAGTGCCCACAGGAAGTGGACTTGGGAAAGCCCCGATAACGTGACCAAAAACGAGATTGACTTCATCATGACGGATCGAAGGGATATATTCAGAGATGTCTCCGTGATCAACAGGTTTAATACTGGAAGCGACCACCGACTCGTAAGAGGCTCCCTGAATATAGACCTTCAGTTACAGAGACGGCGTTTGATGAGGTCAAATCTTCGTCCATGCCAACCCATGGTTGCAACAGATAAGTTCCAACTAGAACTTAGGAACCGATTCGATTTGCTGGAAACTACCGACGAAGTTGATCAGAAATATGGCGATCTTGTAGATGTTGTTCGGGAAGTGGGTGGCAAATTTTGCCGTAATGGGGGTAAAACTTTCACATCTAAGATCTCTAGTGAGACCCTGGATTTGATGCAACAAAGACGGGGGATGCTCTTGACTTTGCCAGAGAGGCAGTCTCTAAACAAGCTCATCAAGAAGCGAATACGCTTTGACATGCGCGCTGCCACCACACGCCAGAAGCGATTGAACGCAATAGAGGAGCTAAAGTATTCGCTAAAAGTCTTGGGAGAAGCCATTTGGCAAAGTTGAGAACATCGAATGGCCGGACTGTTGCTGCGAAACCAGAGGTGTTAGCTGAGATCGAGCGGTTTTACGGGCAACTCTACTCTGCCAATGCTCCGAAACCCGCACCCACCCAAATCGCGAACGACAAACGTGCGAGACTTGTGCGCCACTACACCAATGACCTCCCGGACATCGACATAGACGAAATTAGTATAGCCCTCGGACAGCTGAAGAATAATAAAGCACTAGTTGATGACGGTATTACGACTAAGATACTGAGAGCAGGAAGAAAACCAATTCTCGATAAGCTTAAAGATCTTTTTAATACCGTCATCAAATGGCACAACACCAAAAAAATGGAGCAGAAGTGTCACTATACTCTTTTTCAAAAAAGGAGATAAGAGTCTGCTCAAGAACTACAGACCGATCTTACTTCTGAGCCATATCTATAAGCTGTTTTTGAGGGTTATTACGAACCGTCTCGCCCGAAGGTTTGACGAATTTCAGCCTCCAGAGCAAGCTGGGTTTCGGAAAGGCTACAGCACCGTAGACCATATCCACACGCTGCGGTAGATTATGCAAAAGACCCAGGAGTATAACCTGCCCCTATGTCTAGCGTTTGTGGACTACGAGAAAGCCTTCGACACCATTGAAGCCTGGGCTGTTCTGAATTCACTGCAGCGGTGCCAAGTCGACTGGCACTATAACCAAGTGTTGAGATGTCTGTATAACACTGCTACGATGGCCGTCCGAGTCCAAGACCAACAAACCAATCCAATTCCGATTCGAAGAGGTGTAAGACAGGGAGATGTAATATCCCCGAAACTTTTTACTTGCGCCCTCGAAGATGTCTTTAAGGAATTGGACTGGACAGGTCGAGGCATTAACGTAAATGGTGAAATACATCTCACACTTGCGGTTTGCAGACGATATAGTTATACTGGCGGAATCGCTGCAGGACCTTGAAGAAATGCTGATCGGGCTTAGCTGCTCTTCCAGACGAGTGGGTCTTGAGATGAACATAGACAAAACAAAAGTCATGTTTAACGAGCATGTTATCTCAAGACCCATCACGGTCGACAATGTTAGCATCGAAGTTGTTCAGGAATATAACTACCTGGGTCAGTTGATACAATTAGGTAGAAACAACTTCGACAAGGAGGCTGACAGAAGAATCCAGTTGGGTTGGGCAGCATTTTCAAAGCTACGTCGGGTCTTCGGATCGTCGATACCGCAAAGCCTCAAGACCAAAGTCTTCGACGAATGTGTCTTACCTGTAATGACGTATGCAGTGGAAACGTGGACACTGACGGCTGGCCTCGTCCACAAATTAAAGGTCGCTCAGCGCGCTATGGAGCGGGCTATGTTGGGCATCTCTCTCAGGGATAGAATCCGGAACGAGGAGATTCGCAGAAGAACGAAGGTTACCGACATAGCTCACAGGATTAGTAAGCTGAAGTGGCAGTGGGCAGGTCATGTCTGTCGCAGAATTGACGGCCGATGGGGCAGGCGAGTTCTGGAGTGGAGACCGCGTACTGGTAAGCGCAGTGTGGGACGACCTCCAGCCCGCTGGACCGATGACCTGAAGAAGGTGACGGGAAGCGGGTGGATGAGGAAGACGGAGGACCGTGTTTGGTGGCGCGCTCTCGAAAAGGCCTATGTCCAGCAGTGGACCGTTACAGGCTGATGGATGGAGTTTCAATGTGTTCTTTCCGAATTTCAACTTTGTCACTTCTTATTGATTGGTTTCTACTTATGCACAATAAAGATGCACCGGGTACTATGCCAATGTCACGTAGTAAGGACTAAACACACTTGTGGAGTTGGGGTACCTTTGCCGCTAATACCACCATATTGAAAATATAGCGCCTCATTGCTTGCAATGCAAAATGCATTACCCAGTTATGCCAGATTTTGGTACAGCGGTTTGGTTTAAACGACAATAGATATGTCTGCATCAATTAAATTTAATGAAATTTAGTATTGCATCTCTACAATAGGCAGATGCAATTTTTTTATGGAAAATAGACAAGCGTTTGGCCACAATCATATACAAAGATAAGATGTGGCGCGCATGTCTAGAATATGCCAATTCATTCTTCTCTCATAGGAACTCATACCATTAGAGAATACCGACACCGGTAAGGTGCTTCGCTTCTCTGCCCACACCAGAAAATTTAAACAGTACGTAATGACGGCCTATCGACAAAAAAGTTATAGTCATGGAATCTGGTAGATCGATAGTAAAAAAGAGACACGGAATTGAAATCATGTAGCTGCTACGCACATTAACCCAAGTATATCCGGTAGAAGACCGAGAGGGAAGCAACTTTACGCCGATGATCTATAGTGTGGAATCTTTTTTTCTCTTATGAGTCTCCTACCATGGCAATCAACTGAGTCCAGCTGGTATTTGGCGAAGCCGTCCCAAAGAATATTCCATGCTTAAGCGAATCTGCTCAGGATTAAAGTATTGCTTCTCCTTGTTAAGAATACCTAGCGTATAATAACGTAAAAATTTAAATTAGATTATATTATGTCTAAACTGAGAAACCTAGTATGTTTGTAATTGGAACGGATACACTTCACTAAACTGAAGTGGAGCTTAGCAGTATAGACAGGTCTGGGTTTTAGTAAAATTCAGTCCCATTGAGTCCGAACCAGTCATAAGCCTTAAATGTATCAAAAAAGACCTTTGAGCATCGCCATGTATCTCGATGGCTTCACCCAAAGTATGAGTGGCATAAACCAAAAGATTTCCTGTGGTTTGATTTGGGTGGGATTTGATTTAGTGGTATGGTAAACTAATTTCTGTTGGGACATTTGAGCCCGCGGCTCTAAAAACCTTGATAAATTAATTTCGTACTTGAAGTGTATAATTGTTAATTTGTTTTATTTAAACTGTATTTTTTAATTAGGCATAATAAAACTGTTATTTTTTTTTAAATTGAAACTTCATTTCTGATCCAAAAATAGTTTATATTTTCATTGTATCAACAATGTCGATGTTTATTTCTTGTAACTAATTTTTATCCCTAAAAAGTGTCAAGAGAAGAATGTTAATAATTTTGATTTTGTTATATCATTGTCATTTATTTTTGATTTTGTTGCTTCATTGCTTTAAATCAATTTCATTTACTAATTATATATAATATATAAACAGGTACATAAAAGACAAAAATATATCCGCAATATGGGTGCAACAAAGTTCCATTATAGACTTGATTATTTTTTGTACTCATATATACTTGTAGGGGTGGGTATATATCCTGTTCAAAAACGACAAGTAAAATAAGTCCCAGTCAGGTCTTAAGAATTATTTAAAGCTAGTTTAATAAGTTAATATAAAACCCGAAAAATGTTTTTTTATTTAGTTAAGTTAACCAGGTTTGTTATTGTGTCGCTTACTCGGTTTTTTCCCTTTTTGGTTAATCATTTTGTATGCACCAAGACTTAGACATTGGAATACTATACTATCAGACATATCCACAACAAATAATATATTATTACAATGACCACATGGACTTATATTACAGCAATCCCCAATTTTTATTTCAAGAAGTTCTAAACTATTAAAATTTCATATCTATACTAATATTATAAAGAAGTAAGATTTGTATTTTTGTATGTAACGAATAAACATAAAAACTACTGGACCGATTTCAAAAATTCTTTCACCATTAGAAAGCTACATTATCCCTGAGTAACATAGGCTATATTTATTACAAGAAAAAATTAGAGATCCTCAGAAAATCTCACTAAAACCAACCCAAGGTGCAAAAAAGATAGCCATAAAATATCTTTCATCGCATGCGCTGCAAAAAGTATTGATGATAGAACAAAAAAATGTTCTAGAATATTATAGAACGTATCAATATCTACAAAAAACTCCGTGAGACCATATGTTCAACTATTATAGTTATGTCACTATAACTACTTTTTTATATTTTAAAAGTTGATAAAAATGCCTATCAAAATCAGACCATGTTTTCCATACCTTTGTATTAATCCTTATCCAAATAAATTATTTCATATTCAAGACTGTTTCAATATCTGTTAATTACTTTTTGAATTATTGAAATCGAACATTCCAGTCAAAAGATATTACAAAATAAAAATATCAAGATAAATAAAAAATAATCTTAGACAGGCCGCCGGCGCGGTGCGGAGTGCCTCGCAGCGCAGCGAGTAACGCGCCGATAGAGGGAGCGACAGAATGCGGGAGCCAAAATGTTGCCAAAAAAATTATCCACCCGTGCGAAGCCGGGACGGGCCCCTAGTCTTTAATAAAGATATAACATGTACCTTGGCCATACTAGGTCTTTCAGCTGGCACCTTATGCCAACACTGTGTCATTAGTTGTTCTATAGGCTCTGGACACCCTTCTATCAAATTTGGCCTTTGACCTGAAAATGGGTAAAATGAAAAAATTATATACAAAATATATTGATTGTTTGATATACACAAGACTCTAATTTAGGATAAATTCAATAAAATATTTTAATTAAAAATTTAAATTGAAAATTAAATATATATATATTAAATATATATATAAAAATAATTATTTACATTATATTCATAAATATTATTACTACATTAATAAAAATTAAAAATTACATATTTATTAATGTAGTAATAATATTTATGAATATAATGTAAATAATTATTTAATTAGTAACAAGCAGCTAATGACATAAAAGATATAAAACTACTACACATACCACATACTAGCTTAGCTTAACTAGTTTAATAAAAAGTATTAGCAGTATAATAGTTAACCTTAGAAACTTTCCTATAATTAAATTAAACATAAATTATTTGTTAGACTGTTTATGATTAAATAAGCAATACATTGCTAAACTTTGAGATGAATTTACCTGTATGTACTGCCCACATTATTCTGAATGCTGAACCTCCTTCTTCAAAAGGCTTTCTCCTTGAAAGTACTTCCCATAAAATTATACCCCATGAAAACACATCACATTTTTCTGTATATGACGATCCTTCAAACACCTGGAAAATAATGAAACTTATATTGACAACAAATTTAAGGCAAATCTATACTTATGTTAAATACAATGAAATAATACTAAATAAAAAAAACACTAATTTGTAATTTAAAGCTGAGTCGTAGATAATACTCACATGACTCAACTAATAATCTTTTTATGGGTTTTATAACCGGTTTTTAGCCATAAAATGAGGTGGAAAGAAAACCTTATAATTTAGCTACAATATTATTAAAAGCTGTCAAAATATATTCACCATCATTTTATAACTTACTCTTTGAGGCTAAATAAATAAGAATAAAGTAGAATAGCTGATTTTTGGAAGTCAATTCATACTTATCCTACCAAGTACATTTTTTATGTAAATATGTGAAAATTAACAATATTAAACTATAAAACTAAATATTTATAATAATATGATATCATTTGTATTTTATTTTATATATTATTATTGTTATATTATTTATGTATATTTTATTGTGTTGTCCGTTTGTTTTAGGTACTAACAATAAATACCACATACTCCTAAAGTTTGGATAAACAAGTGTAAAATTCTTTCCTCTACCGTACACGGTCTCTGTAGCTGCTTTCTCCATTTCAAGTGCCATTGGCGAAGTTACATGAGCTCTATAGCCACTCCTAAAAGCCATACACCTGAAATTGAATTGACTTATCCTACCTCCGGTGCCATCCATGCAGCGCTTCCTTTATTATTAGTCATATATGTAGCCTTATCGGCTGCTGTTCCAAAGTCACATATTTTCAATTTCTGTCCACCAGCAACCAATAACAAGTTAGGAGGTTTTAAATCTCGGTGTATTAGTGGCTTTGGTTTCATTGCATGAAGATAGGCTACACCCTGCAATATCATTTGACAAACATGAAACTATTAAAATACAATAAAATTTCCATTTTACATACCAATACATATTGTTTATGTAACACACTTCTAATGGTTATAAAATAAATAGTAATAATTTATACCTCTGCACACTGACGGGCCCAACTCATAGCATGAGCTGCTGTATATTTGGGTTTTGGACGATTATGAAGGACATTATATAAAGAGCCACCCTCTGCATACTCCATAACAAGGCAAACTTGAGCACCTTGTGTACATGCTCCATACAACCTCACTATGTTAGGATGTGACACACGCGATAACTGCCGAACCTCTATAGCAAACTCACGCCTCTCAGCCTCTGAGTTTATGTGTTTTATTGCCACAAATTTATTCCTCCATAGACCTTTCCACACCACTCCAAATGCTCCTTTTCCAACAACCTGTTTACATAATTTTACATGTTAATATTTTCAAAATTCTACCTAACTCAAACTCAAAAATATTTCATGTTAAATAGGCATCTTTAAAAAATTACTCTTGATATGAGAATAGTTGCTCAGTGTTTTAATTTATCAGCACCATCACCAGCTCAAAAAATAGCTGGCAAGAAACTCAAATAAGCCATTACATAGTCTGTTATACAAATAATTTTGCTGGAGTGTCAACATTACTTAGATTCCGAGCATTTTCATCCTTAAGGTAATCTCATACAATTTTTTCAAAGTTTATCGTTTTTAGTAGCCAATCCAATAAAGGCTGTGAAATCATATTATAGATGCGAACATCAAGCCCCATGAAAGAAATACTCATTGTGGAAACGAAAGTATGGTGTTATAAGCAAATTTTCCTTTCTAATATTTACAATACGTTTCCCAATATCGAAGAAATAAAAAAACAACAAGTGATATACCGTTAGCTCCTGAATTTCATTATAATCAATCTCCTCAACGAACGTCTGCTGATATACAGGTGAGTCTTGCACATTGGAAGCCATGGGTTCACTTAACATTACATTATCAATAACTAACAAATAAATAAATAATATTATTGATCAATATAGCACCAATTTTTAAGAAACGTGATAAAATAGTTGGTTATATCAATTTTCTAGTTATTGTTTAGCAAGAATAGCAACTGCGACAAGGCCGCCATCTTTGAAACTGAAGAATAAAAATGTCACAAATCCATCTTTATGATACCTAGTGATGTAGTTGTTAGTTCGATATTCTAAACATATTTAATCGATTTATTAAAAAAATTAAAATATATACTTTTAGTATTTTAAATTTTGAATTTTTCTAAAAGGTGTGCAATGGTTTGATTTTGTGAGACTGTAATGGCTAATAAAGGAAGGCAAGGAACGAGAGCGAGAGACAGGTCTCACAAATCCTACTCGCTGAAAAAGGATAGAGACGAGGAGGCAGCGCTCCTGTTCTTATAAGCGATAATTTTTAGTGTATATTCTGACAGTGCGCCAGTTAGCCCGATATACACTTTGAGGATTTAACTCAGGAAAGGCTGTGTAAAGAGCATTTCGAAAAAAAAGATGGTAAAAAAAATTAACTACTTACTTACCTACATTACCAATTTTATATAAGATACAGAAAAGAGATAAAAGAGCAGATAGTTCATGGCATAATGGTGAGTGGTTATCGCCTTCCATAAATATTTACGACACACAACAGTATTTCATATTATACTGATAAAATCTTGTGGAAAGGGAGGCAGTGTGGCAAATGTACGGCGTAAACGAAACGCATCTAGGACCTGTAACGGACGGATTTACAGTTTAAGCCAATAGCGATCACGCATAAATTAGATTCGTAGCGATTTAAAAATAAAAATGTAGTTATTTTTTATTTCATAAAAACCAAATTTCAACTTAAAGTATAGTGTAATGTTCAAGAGTGGCACTTAAATACATATAGCATAACTTTAAAGTAAATTGTAGTCCACTTAGATTATTAATATTGTAGAAGTGTAGAAGATGTCGTAAATTCCTCATTTTCTTCTAATTCACAAAGAAGTTCATAAGCTTGTTGACATATGAATGTTTCTGCTGTGTCTTTCGGAGTTTCATTTCTATGATTAGTCATGTTCAAATCAGCACCTAGGCTGACGAGTAATCGAATTAAAGTTGTATTGTTACTCATGGCAGCAAAGTGCAAGGCTTGACGACCACCAGGAGCATTACTGTCATTGATAATGGCTCCTTTCTCTACAAGTAGTTTAAGAATATCTTCTTCTTCTGAAGTTGGTGTACACATCATAGCGAATTCTGGAAATAATATCTACTTTAAAAATCTGCCTTACGAGCAGGCATGGGCCAAGCATCTTTTGCGCCGAGGTGCCAAATACTTATGAGCGCCTATACTTGAAGAGCGAAAAAAAAAGAATTCTTATTAGCGCCTATACTTGAAGATCAAAAAAAAGTTATTCTGTCTAGGTTCACCTACTTACTTACATCAATGTGGTAAACCCTCTCCAGTAGTTTTAGTATTGTGCGCGCCTATATCGAATCGTCAAATAATATTTTCGGTTTGGCGCCCCCAGAAAGCTTCCTAGCGCCTTTTCTGCCCTGGCGCCGTCGTGCGCCGTACATCCTCGCACATGTGGACGACGCGTCTTTGCTTACGAGTAGTTTAATTTTATCAAACCATGTTTGTTATTATGTTAACTTACGTATAAATAATCCAGCATCCATAGGGTTAGTCCGTGGCAGAAGTTTGGCCCCGTGATCAAACAACATATTTGCTACTAAAAGAGATGGTCTGTAAACACAAAAACTATTAAGAGTTTTTGATAATCCATTAGTATCAGAGTTGGTCCTTAAATAAAGTTCATATCACTTTCAAGAGAGCTTTCAAGAGAATTTTAATAAAACTCATAACATGGAAAAAATCTTAAATTTTTTATACCTTCTCATCAGTGACAGAGAAAGAGGAGTCATTCCAACATTATCCTTAACATTTGCATTTACGCCAGCATCTAAAAGGAGTTTAATTGCTTTAAGATTGCCTGAACACACTGCTAGATGGAGAGCATTCCGACCTAGGTGATCAACTTGTTGGACATCTGTTCCCTTTCTATAAAAAAAAATTAAATAAGAGGAATAATTTACTTGTGATTTCTAAACCATTTGTAGTTCAATCTGCTAGTTGTTTGAAATAAAAAAGGTTAGGTTTTTAATTTACCTAATGTGAATATCTAATAACTTATCATTTCCAATTTCAGCTGCCACCAGAAACTCCTTGTCTCGATGCAAAAACTCTATCGCTTCTCTTATAGAAGGATTTTGAGCGTGAGTATCATCAATAGAATGGCCTGAGCCCACGTGGATTGACCGAGGAGAACCAGGGTATGATGGAATATGTACGTCCAACGAATTTTCTGATAATTCTGCATATCAAACGAATTGTATTCCATTATTAGAGGTTAATGTACATTACAGCCATGGTAATATTTAAAGTTACATATGAACAATATATCATTCAAAATTTATTTAACCCTAAGTGCGATGAAACTAATCCTATCTATGTTGCCCTATTTTTCATATATTTATATTTGTTCTTTCAAAACGATTTTTTTTATTTGAATTATTTGAAGTTAAAATTGAAGGTATTTCTGATTAGTTTTTTTAGAATTTCCATCCAACTTTCTACTAAAAATCCTTCTTGTATTTCAGAATATATATATGGACATATACGCTATAGGACCAGTAGTATTTTGTGGAGTACTATTACTAACTACTGTTAAGACTTTTGCGTTGCGCGGAGTCCCCTTTTAGAGTGGGGCCCGTAGCAACTGCTACATCTGTTTAACAGTTAATCCGCCACTGATAAATTTTATCAATTTGTGAAATGTAATTATCTTCTTTCGTACTGTGTAAAATACATTTTATTTATAGCCAATTTGAATAAAACAAGTATGTTACATAAAGGTATTTATTTATCGGAATGCGCTCATTTGTGACTATTAAACTTATACTTTACATTTACAAAGCACAATTGAATTTATCCGCTCTCATCATCACCATCAGATTCCTTTGTAATAAATGATCCGTTCATAAGATGTTCGGGAAACGTAGAAAACTGTTCACCTTCACGTATAGTCTCCATTTTAGGTACATTTTGAAGGAGTGATGATTTTTTCCTAGTCATAATTAAGTCTTCCTTGTCTATTATAATATTTTTGTTCCGTAGATATGATATTACAATAGATTCAGGTTCGTTCTTACTTTCGTCTATAGATATATCATTGTCACTTTGCAAATTTATATCAATCATTTGCAATTCTTCGCTAGATTCACAATTGTACATCGGTGCGAATACTGTATCATCTTTACTGGTACCAGGAATGTTAAAACGAGTCACATTTTGATTTCTTTTGATTGTTTCTTTAGCAATGGTTTTAGTATTGATCAGTATTTCTTTTGAGCTAGGATTACTTACGCAATTTGAGTCCACAATAACAAGCATTGGCTCTCGATTAAACATATTTAGGTTTGAATTGTTTTTATAAGAAATGCATTGCAAGTAGTTGTCTTCTAAACTGCAAAGAATATTGGTATTTTAAGATATTTTTTGTGCTTTATTACTTTTTCTCTGGAACTATTGAAACAGTCGTTCGTTATTTGATACATACGCAGGTTTCCCACGTATGACTAAATTATACCGATTTAAAGACGCGAAATGTAATTCACGTTCTATTTGAATTTCTTTGTGAGCATTTAGTAAATGTAAAATATGATCGGGTAGTGCAGGTTTCGCGTAAAAATAATGCATGACCGATTGAACTAAATCTTTTCCTAAACGGATCAGAAACATTTTATAATACCTAAACAACCAAGAAAAAAATTCATACGTTGACCGCGACGAAGATTGGCCATCGTCAATATTTTGGGATATATTGGGAGTCCTTATGGGTTCCTGTAGAGATATTTCTTCTGAAGTTCTATTCAAAATAGGATTGCTTTCTTCTTGCATTATATCATATACTACTCAGTTCATGTATAACACCATATGATGATAGGAAATACTTCTGTCATTATTATAATATCAACTTTGACATATCATATAGGTACTTTTCCAATTGTTTCATGAAAAAATTTGGAAAAAAATATGGGTTTATCTATGATACTGGTAAAAATAAATAATGATTTCTTGACTTTTCATAGTTATTATGGGATGGATACACACAATTAAATTATTCTTTCCTGGCGTTTCAAACAGTTTATTATATTGTATTCGTAGTCACAGGACAGAGGAACAAAAATAGTTGAAAAAAATTAAATAAATGAGGGAATTAAAACAACATTTATCAGATAATGCTAATTTAATACATCAAGTTTATACCATTTACACATAAAAACTAAATCTAGACATTTTGCTCGATAAAAAGTGAAGTTTTACTTCAAATATATTTTAGAAATATGAAGGTATCTAAAGTAAGGATTGCAATCCGGCGTTATTATCAAACTAGACAGATTCGAACGAATTCTCTTTAAAAGACCGTATCTGGGCCATATTCCGGATCCGGATGAAGTTAAATAATATAAAAAAAAAAAGGGGTGTGTGTGATTCACACACGATAGAAGTGAAACTTCAGTAAATCGACAAAAGAATGAGATGAATATATATAATAATATAAAATAGTATGTATATTTCTGTCTCATTCTTTCCTACACATTTTTGTATTTGTGTCTCTTACCTGTCGTTTTGTATATTTCTGTCTCATTCTTTCCTACACATTTTTGTATTTGTGTCTCTTACCTGTCGTTTTTTCCGTTGCATCCGGTTTGAAATCACAACGATTCTAAAGAAGTTTCACTTCAAATATATATAAAATCATATTCCAATGCTAAGATCTGGAAAAGTAAAATCTAGTAGTATAATAGAGTAACTAGAATAATTTTCTACTTCCTAGATTTCAAGATTTGAAAGTATTTTAATAAGATGCTAATTTTTAATTAATGATTATCCCAATAATTACTTTAGCATAATAAGAAGAGTATAACAATGTATGTTTTCAGTTTTGATGCTGTAAGTATTTTTGCTTTCCCTCGAAGGGTTTTCGTTTCAATGCAGGCAAAGGAAATCCTTGGTTGCATTCGCAATTAGATTTTTCCCAAATAAATTTGCTGCTGTATATGATGAGCACTATGCTCAAGTTCTACCAAAATTAGGTGATGTGCTAAAAAAGCTTTGATAGAATATATAACAGCGCTATTATTTTGCCATAAACCAGATCCGGTCACCGGTATATTGATGATCCGGTAGCAGTTTAAAAGTGCCGGATCTCTGTCCGTCTGTTATTCCGGATTGCCATCCCTAATCTATAAGTAATTAAACGGGTTAAAATGATTGTAATATTTTTTTTAAGTATAGATATGCGAAAAACCGAGGTAGAAGGAGTATACAGTTATAAGGAGAATAGTAAAATTACATTAATTTCAAAAGTATTGGATCGTTAGGCCATGTCTCATACAATATTATGCTATAATTACTAATGCTAATTTATTTTCTTACGCTAAATACTGGGAAATAAATGCTACGACATTTTGCTCCATAAAAATTATGTTATACTACGTCCATTAAAGGGCTGTGCGTATTCAGCCAAATTCACAGAGTGAAATTTGAAGAAGATTGAGGCTGCTATTCACTTTAAAATGGTTTTAAAGATGTATTTAGTGGACATAATTTTCAAGAAGACTTTTTAAAGTATCAGTCGGCGATATAGAGGGATATCTTGTTCTTGGACGCGTGGCCCAGTGCGTAGGAGTTCCGCCAGTGTGTATAGGTCATCCCGAGTCCGATAATTATTCTGGTGAGTGTCCGACCGTTTCCGGGCTACCATGAAGCGCTTCATCTTGTTTACATACATTCTCTTGCGACGGGCTTCTTCATACCTTTGCATCAGCTCATTCGAATCAGAGTATAATTCATTTATGGGGATGGGTATACGATTTTGTTCGGAGAAATAGGAGTGGTGGGGATAATCTCTTTCACGTGGTTCTAGTAGCACGGGTTCGTTATACCATACTTCGTTGTCGTCTTCTGGTTCTTCATCCAGCGTGTTAACACGGCCGTAGTAATCTCCCCGCTGGTTTGCGTTCCACTCTTGCTTCCTACGTTCCTGTGCTTCCCAAAAATTAAGCAGAGCTCTAACATCAGAAGCGCTTAAACCAGAATCTCTCTTGCGACGTTCCGATATTGGTCTGCAATAAAAAATTTAAATGGTTGTGACTTTAGTATATTCATCTATTTAGATTGAATATGAAAACCACTTTAATTTATTTAGATTGAATAAGAAATTATACCGAAAAATGCAAAATCATATTTTACCGGAAATTCTTTTTGTTTCCACCGGAATTCTTTGTCGCCGTTTTGGTAGAGGCTGCTGCACCACCAACTTTAGTGCCACTACCACGTTTGCGGCGATTATTATCGTGTTCTTGAATAACAGAATCTACAGGCATGGGAGCATCGTTTGCCCTGTAATAATTTAATGTAGAATAATTTCTTGCTCATTCATCGACTTAAGACAATTAGATGTTTCTATATTCTGCGCGTGAGTTTATTTAATGATTAATTTAGACACTGCTTTATTATTTTGCATAGTTTTAACTATTATATGAAGATCCCGGAAGATACTTCCGAATGACATAAGAAATGAAAACAAAAAAGCGAGCATGTTGAATTATATATATATATATATATTTTATGGCAGTTAAGGGGCAAACGAGCAAACAGCCCACCTGATGGTAAGTGGCCACCGTCGCCCCCATGGACATCAGCTATACAAGAGAGTGACACTTGTTTTGCCGATGCGTAGCCACCTCGAAGGTAGAGTGAGGACGGGGAATGGAGAAAAGAATGCTACGGTTTGAACGAGAACCCAGAGTTCACTAGAACCGCATCATTAACGGGATGAGAGGGGGAGGGGAAAGTCTCGCCCACACGCGGCTCGACCGGAACGCGTCAATGACAC
Organism: Limenitis camilla; assembly: GCA_905147385.1. Taxonomy (NCBI): domain Eukaryota; kingdom Metazoa; phylum Arthropoda; class Insecta; order Lepidoptera; family Nymphalidae; genus Limenitis; species Limenitis camilla. Next base: position 8,976,207 of record LR990241.1, read on the forward strand.
TTTGCGGTCGGATTCGCATGCTGATTCGCAAGTCGATCGGGGAACAGATTCTCTACCACCAAGGGGTGCTGGGTTACTCGCCTCTTACGAGATGCTATCCCAGCGGCAGAGGCGAATTGTATCCCAACCCATCCCCTCACTGGGAAAATTTAAATTCACTTGGGTCTTTTTATTGATTTTATTCTCTCTTTTGCACTTTTTACAACATGATCGATATATGGAATATTTTATTTACTTAATATGTTGACTTACTTAAGATTTTTCTTTCCCGACCCTGATTTAGTTGCAACTTTCGTGGCTGCACCAGCTCCTCCCACTTTTCCACTACCACGTTTACGGCGTCTAGATTCGTATCCGGCGGACAAACCCTCCATAGCAGGGGGTTCACCATACAACTCAGGTCGCATAATTAGGTTGTCAAGTTCACCGGTATGCTCAAATCCTTCAGCATTACCTATAGTAAAATTTTGATTGTGTTGATACCTCCTATTTTAATGCAAAATAAAATCTACAAAAATAGTAGTAAGTTACTTGTGTTTTATAAGCAAAGGAGGAATTTTATGAATAAAAAAAATAGTTTTGGGGGCTAATAATGTTTTTGCTAATTAAACTAAATATAAATCTGGTTTTCAAAAGTTTTTATTTCATAGGTACCTTCTTCACTAAGTGCAAGAGGATAAGGTTCCAGATCATTCTTATCGTTCTTATTAAGGAATAGCGATTGGGTGTCATCTTTTGTTTGATCCCAGTTGTCCGGCAGTTCAGCTATTGGACCGCCATCTAAAATTTGTTTTTTATTTCATCACGTTCGTTAGGATAATATAAAATTTATCTTTTATTTATCTACTCATTCATTATAATAAAATATATTGGTGTCGGTTTGGCAATTTATGAACGTTATTACTTTGTTCAAGTAGAATTCTTATCACCTATTAAAGTAGTAGGTATTGGACGGAAAACAAAATGGTTGCAAAATTAGAACAGGAGGTTGAATAAAATCTGTTTAAGTTTTACAGAGATTAATCATCATTGAATTGAAGGTTTTCTTTTTTTAACCTAAGTATTAAGAAAAAACTATTCTTTTAAACCTCAAGAAAATGAAAAAGAAAAGAAAACGAAAAAAATTAAGAAACTAAATGTCTCATAGACTAAGTTGTAGATTTTTTGTAAAATATTTTAGAATCTTTGATTAGAATGTAGGATATCATATACGAATTACCAAAATAAAAAAAAAGATTTGATTTGATTATATTAATTCGTAAAAAGTGATAGCAGCTTATTCCCCAATTAAGAAATCATGTTGAGTATCCAAAGTGAATCTCTTAATAAATGAAATTATAATGAACAATTGCAAAGGTCATAGTTGAAAGGCTATAACTACGCAGAATCGGACCCACCTGTTGCTAAATATAGGACCGACCCGGCCCCGATCGATACGGCGGCGCGGCGCAGCGCATCTAAACAATATAAACATGACATTGATTGAGCCTTAACTATTAACATTACCTTTGGTGTTAGGAGTTGGATCTGCATTGCTCAGCACAAACGCCGCGAATACCGCGGTCAGCGATAGGAATAACATATTTACGAAATCTTTAATAAGTAGGTTTGAATAGCAATCTTCTATCCAAGGTAGTGACGATGATGTGCGGGCTACTCTCGGAGGACAAGTGCCGTGTACCGGGGCGGACTAGAGGGAAAAGCGGAGCTCTTGTCGATACGTTCGCGACATGCGCAGTGAACAGACCAGACACGGATTGCGGGTTACAAAGGATAATAAGAAAACATTAGGTACTTACTATTACAAAATGGTAACTTATACGAACTATTAATAAAATTGCAAACTAATATTTTGTACTTACTAAGTAGATTTTGCCAAAAATAGATATATATTATAAGGTTTTTCAATAAAGACAGGTCGATGTTATGTTAGCAATACGTATAAACAAGTAACTTAGACAGAGTCGAGCAGTGCCTGGGGCTTGAGACCCAGGAACAGATTTAAAGAGCTCCCTCATAATATATCAACTCTCACCTCCACCACGACCTCGCTAACGAAAATAGACAATAAAGTAAACCTACGTGGACCTCAAGAAGGGTCACTTCAACCACGACACCACAACACTAACTTCTATGTACCCTGCCAGAAAATACCAGAGAGACTGACTAATCTATCGCACTAAAGGTAGACATAGACAATACACGCTAATACCACTATACCTCCTCCCACTTTTCCACTACCACGTTTACGGCGTCTAGATTCGTATCCGGCGGACAAACCCTCCATAGCAGGGGGTTCACCATACAACTTTGGTCGCATAATTAGGTTGTCAAGTTACCTATAGTAAAATTTTGATTGTGTTGATACCTCCTATTTTAATGCAAAATAAAATCTACAAAAGTAAGTTACTTGTGTTTTATAAGCAAAGGAGGAATTTTATGAATAAAAAAAATAGTTTTGGGGGCTAATAACGTTTTTGCTAATTAAACTAAATATAAATCTGGTTTTCAAAAGTTTTTATTTCATAGGTACCTTCTTCACTAAGTGCAAGAGGATAAGGTTCCAGATCATTCTTATCCTTCTTATTAAGGAATAACGATTGGGTGTCATCTTTTGTTTGATCCTAGTTGTCCGGCAGTTCAGCATGAACAGTGTTCTTTGACGTCGGCATCGGCATAGATCTGTGACTTCAAAAACAGCCAATTACTGTCCACTTATCGAGAGATATAACCTTGCCATTAAAGTGTACCTGCAGAATGTTCATTGTATTGTCCGCAGTGTGGCAGGTGGCTGCAACCATAAGTCGTCTAGGTTCATATCATGCAATTTGGGCTAGAGAAATCGGCTATCATCTTTTCTTATCGCTCACCGTTAATGGTAATTGCTACAACGCGGTTGTTTCCAAAAAAGTACGCACCAACAAATCAACCAGCCAAAATCCGCACCAAACAGTAATTTTTGGGGATGCTTTGCCACGTTTATCATGGTGATTTGGCATCAATGACTGAATAATAACAACGAATTAATTGTATATCGCATAAAACACCTTGCAAAGTTCACGTTGGAAAACCCCATATTATAGACTGAAAATGAAAAAAAAACTTAAGAAAATAATGGGTATGAAGGAGAGAGAAAGTAAATGAAAAATTACAATGACTTTTTATAGATTGTTCCTTTTATAGGTTGATGATACACTTATGAGTAATGATGGATACAATCAAAATCCCAACCACATTCTAATATCTAATCGGTCTAGTTCACAAAATTTATTTCAGCGCCTTGAGTCCAACCCTGGCTCAATGACGTCCATGTCTACTAAACTAAGCTACACAGGCGTACCATAAAATACATCTTATTGCGTGGAAGATGATCCGTGGATTTTGGCGTCGACAGTTATTAATTACGCTACATTAACCATACTTAACGTTTTACTTTATTCTATAACTATAAAAAACGCCTTTCATTACTTTCTATAAATAATAATAATTAAATTTATTTAGGATGATGATGTCGAGATTCTCATTTAATAGTGCTTTACCCGACAGCTGTTTAAAAAGAGCATCGTGGTAGGTTGTGCTCTAAACATGTTTTTTTAAGCATCAAAAATAAATATTTTAAGAGTATTTATCAATTTACAAAAACATATCTATCTATCTATCTGTTCATCAACCTATCTTACTCTCTAAACTTAGGGGTGTAACATTCGAAGCATTTAAATAACAGATAACAGTCAAAATAAGTTAGTTTAAACAAATATTACTAAGTAGTAATCATTATTAAAATAAACCCTTAAAAATAACACTTTAAATAGATAGTTAGAACTTTTCAACATTGTATCAGAAGGCATTCCACGGTCCTACAAGTACCTGTAATTTTAAACGAATCGCTAAAAATATTACCTAAAATGGTCTACATACCCCGTTATGCATTGAAAGGTACACAATAAGTTAACAAGTCTCATCTTCTCGTCACTTTAATTCACACACAAAAGCAAACTGGCCCAATGGAACGTTCCCGCCGGCCACATCCTGTTATCAGGTGATACTTTGACATGTTTTATGATTTCCTTTTGCTAATTCACTCTCTACATTGTAATCGTCTTTGGAGTTCAATATATTAATAAAATTTATAATATGCCAGTGATATCGCCAAATCTCCTAGTGTATAATAACTAGGTATCAGTGACGTAAATATATAAATATTTCTCGAAGGGCAGTCGACTGAAACCATTGAGTTTATAAAAAGACAACTTCCAGTACAACTAATATATTTTATTTTTTTTAATTTTATTATTAGCCATCCTCGATAAATAGGCTATATAACACTAAATGAATTTTTCAAATCGAACCAGTAGTTCCTGGGATTTGTGCGTTCAAACAAACAAACACTTCAGCTTTATACATATTAAAGTATCTAGATTATGCATACTCGTAAATGAAGGGAGTGCACACATTTAAAAACAAAATAAGATAAGTATTTATAGATTAGAGTAACACAAGTAGTATCTAAAGAGAAAAAGAAATTAAAAAAATTAAGCAATTTTTTTAATTTAGTATTGTAGGTTTCACATGGTCTAAAAAGAAAAGTATTTTGAGCATAATTGGAACTTCAAACAAAGATTTATTTCACGCGTATGTTTTGGACATCTCAGATTAATTTGCATCGAAGATATGGTCAATCGATTTCATTTGATAGTAATTTAAATATAACTATAACATCTAAACATACGTACAGTAGCGAAAGAAATCATATACCTACAGCCGAACGTAAAACCACTCTCATTTTGGGAATAGGTAAAATATGGAGTTCCGTCGTCAAATAAATAATTTGTTAAACAGAGGTCTTTTTATTAAAGTCATTTAACACTGTACTTTTTTGGCTTGTATTGTACGCTTCGCCACTGCTGGAAAACCAATATCAAAGTGAGGTGACTAAAATTTCATTACTTCCCCGTATTAGCTATATATTATACTTAGGTATATCCCCGTATTATACTTAGATATATACAGCGGTTTTTAGGAGTGGGAGAAAACTATCCTACGCCGACATCTGAGAGGCATTGAGATGAGGCGCTAGAAATTATCTTTTTTTGGTCGTCAATATTTCCAGAACGGGCGCTATGAAATCTTTGCATATCTTTTTTTGGTCGACAGCGCCGGAATCAAAACTCGTACAAAACGCCCATGTTACGAGTAAGTCCGATTTTTTAAAATATTACTAACAGTTTGGATTGCGAACTAGTATTTTTAAAGCCTCCAACTAAGCTAAAATGCTTGTGTTAGGAATGGGCTACGTCAGTAGTCCAATGAGTGGCATTTGAACCGACGACCTATCGATTGTGAATCGAACGCCTGAAATACTGACGCTTGATGAAATTAATTAAATACATTACATAACTTGTTCATAAATTGCAGAGCGTATATAATACAGCGTATTCAAAAGCCTTTGCCTTCTACTAAATAAAAAATGCGAACAAAAGTTGTTTTTCATATTACAATGAGTGTAATAATAATAACTACAAATGCCTGTACTCCAGCTGTAGCAGTTTTTGTTGTACAAAATTATACGAGTACATTTAAACTTTAATTTTAAGACTTATGCTGAATTGATCGGAATACATAAAAAAATGTTATTTTTGAAGTCGGCGCCAGCTAGGTGAACAGACTTGTAGTGAGATAGAATAATAATAGATAAATTATACTGTTGAACAATCCTGTAACGAAATGTACCTAGTTTTGCTTTGGGAGCTCGAGGGCGACTTTTTAAAAATTAAAAATTAATTATAAAATTATACAAGTGAGTTTATTGAAGGTTGACAAAGGAATGAATTAAATCTAAACTTAAATAACTACAGGGCAACATATCGCCCACCGAGAACATCTTATCTTATTCTAAGAATTCACTAGACGCACGGATATGAGCTAGACGCCTAGTCAGCGGATCTAGTGAATAGGACAGGGCCGGGCTCAGGTCGCATGACTTCTCCCCCCTGAGATTCGAGATTATCCGAAATTACATGTTCTGGAGAATCTCGAAAATTACATGTATAACCTAATTTTACCAAATTAATATAGAAGATAACTCCTCCGAAAACTACTATAATTAAATATAACACAATCGTCCAAACACTGACACTATTTACTCTCACTATTTCATCTTCACTTTTGGCATTGAATTTTATAGAATTAGTTATCTCTTGTATATTTTCCAGATCCATATCTTTTAGTTCTACGGGTTTTCCTTGCTTCATTTTTATTTCACTTATGTGAGGCAGGTTCACGGTTGGCAGTCTTACGTAATCCATTTTCATTATCTTGTGGGGGTGTGATTTTAATGAATATTTGTCTATTTTTACTTCACATGCATCTTCTACCGTAACTATGTATGTTCCTTGAATGTTCCTTTGGTATACATCGTTAGGACAGAAACTCCTAATTATTGAATTTTCCTTGGAAAACACGATCCATCGGCTAGCTTGAATGCGCTGGACAAGGACACCCTTATATCTTACAGATATTAATGTGCATGAAGTAATATTTTTAGCAAATTGCATCAATTCTGAGATGCAAGTGTCTTCATTAATTTTTCCAATGTTCGAGACGTCTCTGAAGCAGACGAAGTTATTGATATCCGTTTGCTGGCATGGTGTAGACAAAGGCTCAGAGGTAAGTCCTTTCACTAATAGGTAAGGATACTTTGGAAGGATAATATAAGTCTTATGATCATGGAGTATGGGAATAGGATACAATTTATAGTATACATATGTTTCTTTATACACTAACGGAATTTCCATAACAAAGGTTAACTGATTTTCTTTAATAAATGACTTAACACAAATGGTTTGTTCTATTTTTACAAGATTTTCAGGCCTAGCAGAGAAAATTAATCTTTCGGTAAGTTCAATTTTATTCAGTAAAATTAAGAGAGTATCTGAGTTTATTATAGAATAGTGTAGAGTTTCGAGCTTGCTGAAGGCCATTGCTGTTTCTACTTCATTTAATTTTATTATTATCATTTGAAAATTATGTAAAATCATGGAATACACATTGATTATTATATTATTTAAATAATGTCTCTGTTCTGTTTCTTTTAACTTATCTAATCCATTTTGAAACTCTTTTAATTTAAGATCAATTTGTAAAACATTATCCTTAATATTTCGTGAGATATTATACAGATTTTGAACTACCTCGGAGACCAGGGTTAGCTTATTTTTCAAAAACTCTTGCTTAGACTGAACATTCTCTATGAGGTTGTCATATTTAATTGCATCTTCGTTATCTAAGTTTCCTGAAATAATTTTTATAATTGAACCCAATGGGTTAATAAGACCTCTTTTCACTCTATATCTAGGCAATATCTGCTTAATTTTATTTATCGTTAAATTCATGGCAAATTCGGTTTGTGATTTATAGTCGGAAAATAAAAGAAAGTTATCTTCTATAATTCTATTAAGGTCATTAAACCTAGCTATATTGACGTTAATATCGTCGCATATTAAATTTAAATCTAATCTCTTAATAATTGTCCATTTTTCTGAACTAATGACAGCTGTTCCTTCCTTTACAGGCAACACACCGGGATTACCTTCCAGAGACTGCAGTTGAAGGGTCTGGATCGCTGCAGCTAGGGCCAACCACAAGACTGGGACGATCCTGTGAAGGACGTTTTATGTCTTTAATGGGGATCTTAGTCTCGCGATTCTTTGTTGCTATCTTTACTACATTCCTATCTACTTCACCTATAACCTTGCCTTTATCATATCTAGGTTTATCTTTACCTCTTCTTACATTTGTTCCCCTATAATAGATATCATCATCAGGTTTAATGTTAAAATTAGTCTCACCACCTTCTCTGTTTTGAATATTTTCCTTTATTTGTAACATTTTATTAGTTAAATTTTTATAAAGAAATTTAGTTCTTTTTTTATGGTCACGTATCAAAACTTGCATATATTCTCTATCAAAATTTACGTTAAAGGGACTTGTTGATTCAGTATGCCCAAATACCACTTCAAATGGTGTTAGTCCTGTCACAGAATGAATGCTATGATTGTAAGCTAATAAAGCAAAAGTCATCACTGATGCTGCATCTGTTAGCTTACGTTCATACTTCGCTAACCTATAAGTTTCTGTTATCGTGGAGTGAAATTTCTCTATGAGACCCATTGAATTAGGGTTGTTGGGGGTGCCTAAATGTAATTCTATTTTATAAAAGTCTAAGAGTTCTTTAATGAGTGCGTTATTAAATTCTGATCCTGAATCTGAACTAATTTTAGTAGGTGTCCCGTAAAAAGAAAAGTATCTAATCAAAGCTCTGACCACTTCTGGTGCAGATTTGTTGGGAATCTCAAAAGCCTGTCCTAATTTACTGAAGGCATCTATAACTGTAAGGAATGTCTTTCCTTCAATTTTAAATAAGTCTATAAATATTTCTTGAAAAGGTTTGTTCTGTGTTTGAGTTAACTGGATTTTAGGCTTAATTGGTTTTCTGTCGTATTTTAACCTTTTACATGCTTCACATGAATTGATAATTGCGGCTACTGTTATATCCATGTTATGCCAAAAATATGTTCGTTTGATATGTGCTACAGTTTCTTTAATTCCTCTGTGACAATTTTTACCTATGTGATATTTCTCTATTATTTCCTTTTGTTCGTCCTCATTTTCCACATACACAACTCGTTCGGTACATTCCAAGATATTTACTGTTCCCTTCTTGAACAGTGTTAAAACGGCATTTGTAAACTCTAATCTATGCTGCGGATTTTCAAAATAGATAAAGTATTTTATTTTAGTACGGATGTATCTCTTCAAAAAGTCTTTTATTAAATCAGGTCTTTCTAATGGCAAATGCACTTCTAAAATCTTTTGTTTTATGTTAGAAATATTCTTGATAGCTATTTCATCCCTAAACCAAGTGTGAATTAAAATTTGGTTCGGTTTAGTATCGACGGCTTCTTTTAATATAGGGATTCCTGTGGAATCCATGTTATGTGCAGAATGAATAGTTTCAGATCCTACATGTGATTCTGTTTCAGATGCTGTAATGGTACCACTTGAAGGTCCTGGAATTGAATAGGGTGAACGCTTACGTTTGGGTCTACTTCCTGTGCTTTCTGAATCTGATGAGAGTGATATAGGTTTTTCTGAATTTGGTGAAATAGGGATTGGACTCCTATTCCTACTTAATTTAGATATTTCCTCTGTAATTTCTTCACACTGCTTTTGAATTTCCAAATCCTTTTCATCTACATTTACTTGTACTGAACTGTTATCTTTAATATTTTTTCTTAATGCATTTATCTTGACTCTTGATAGAGCGTCAGCGTTGGTGTTTTGACGGCCGTTTTTATATATTACGTCGTAGTCGTATTCCGCTAACCGTAATCGCCATCTCGTGATTTTACTGTTGGGTTCTTCGAACGAATGTAACCATGAAAGTGGCCTATGATCGGTATAAATGGTGAACTTTTTACCGTAAAGATATGGGCGAAAATGTTTAATGGCCCATATTATAGCAAGTGCCTCCTTTTCAATGGTACTGTACCTACTTTCAGCCTCATTAAGAGTCCGTGACGCATATGCTACAGGACGATCACTTCCTACTGGTCCTTGTGACAATACTGCACCAATAGCGAAGTTTGAAGCATCTGTTGTCAATAAAAATGGTTTCTCAAAATCCGGATATTGTAATAGCGGTGCGTTTGTTAATAATTCTTTACATTTTTCAAATGATTCTACATATTCCTTATTAATTGTTATACCACGATTTTTCTTTAAACAAACTGTTAAAGGTCGTGTGATTTTAGCGAAATCCTTGATAAATTTCCTATAATACCCAATTAAACCGAGGAAGCTTTTAATTTCAGTTTGTGTTTTTGGCAGAGGAAACTTCAGAACTGCATCTATCTTGTCGTTATTGGGTTTTAACCCTTCTCGCGTTATTGAATGCCCTAAATATAGAACTTCTTTTCTTAAAAACTCGGATTTATCTAGCTGTATTTTTAAATTTGTTTGCCTGAGTTGTTCAAATATTTTACGTAATTTTTCTATATGTTCTTGAAGGCTTGATGAAAATATAATTATATCGTCCAGGTATACTAAACAATGCATTCCTATTAGTCCTCGTAATATACTATCCATGACTCTCTGGAAAGTCGCAGGAGCCGTTTTCAAGCCAAAGGGCATGCGTAAGAATTCAAAGTGACCTGCCTGAGAACTGAAAGCAGTTTTCTGTCTATCAGCTTCACTAATTTCGATTTGGTGATAGCCGCTAGCTAAATCTAACGTGCTGAAATAATTGGCTTTACCTAATTTATCGAATAGATCGGATATATTTGGCAACGGGTATTTATCGTCGATAGTCATGTCATTTAAACGTCTGTAGTCTATAACCATTCTGTACTTTTTCTCTCCAGAAGCGTCCATCTTTTTAGGCACAAGGTGAACGGGAAAATTCCAAGGAGAAAAAGACTCTTGGATAACATTGTCTTTGAGTAATTTGTCAACTTGTCTATTAATTTCGTCGTTTACGGTCTGTGGCTGTCTGTAAGGTTTTAAGTATATTGGTTCTTCATTTTTAGTCCTAATATGGTGTTTTACTTTATTTGTGAAAGTTAATGGTAATTTGTCACAGTAGAAAATGTCTCTATATTCGTAACATAAGTCACTAATAGCTTTCTTTTCCTCTGTGTTCATATGGTCAAGTCTTAATTTGTTTAAGTTTTCCTTCAAATAGTCATCGATGTCAAGGTCGTTTTCAGATACTGCGTTGATTTCACATGTTTGGGGTTCGTATGGAGTAATTGGAATTAATTGGTTAATTGTCAAACATACAGCTGTATCTAAAGAATTCTGTATAATAGTATGAGCTTGACCCTGGGTGCAATTAACAAGTGCAGAAGGCATTCTAACACCTGGTTTGAATGTACGATGTTCTATTATTCCTGTACCATTATTAAGGTCCGTCGGTAGAGTTACCTTGGTTTCAGATCGCGGTTCTAATTTAACTGTAATTTGGGGATTATACACAATAGGAATCTCAATATTACGAGTCCTTAATATCTGATTTTTCATGTCTATGTTAGCGTCAAGTTGTGATAATAGATCAGATCCTATAAGTCCATCATAGTCCTTGTCTACTACATATATGTAGAAAGTGTGTGAATCTGAAGTTTTAAAGATTTCAGAGAGTGGAATGTAAATTGCCTCATCGTGTAAACTTCGACCATGTGTGCTTATTACTTCGAAAGGAACTGAAAACTTATACTGCTGAAAATATTCATTTGCCTTTTTAGGACTTATAAAAGAGCGAGAACTTCCTGTATCTATCATAAATTTTGAATTAATTTCTGGTAAATAAATGTAGGGAAGCTTTGCAAAATTTTCACAATTTAAATTTATTAATTCGGTGGATTCATGTCCGAGGCTATTTGATAAAAATTTTCATCTGTAATATCATTATTAACTTGATCTGCGACTTCCTGACCTTCATAAGTTTCGTTATAATAATTATCATCTGCGTCCTGAACATAATAACAATCATCATCCGTCTGAGGAGGTGAATATACTTGTAGCTCATTATGGTGAGCCTGATTACGAGCAGGTAATGCAGTGCGCATAGTAACATCAGTGTCCATTTTTGGATTCTTTTGCTGTACTGGTGGTATACCGAATTTAAACTGATGTTGAGGGTTAACAGGTGGTCTGTAGTATTGTTGGCCTTGGCCAAACGCTGGTCTATAACCTTGAGGAATTTGTGGGGTATTGAATCTGGGTTGAATATTCGGCGGTCCAAATTGAGGTCTTCTCTGATTATTATGATGTATGCCAAATTTGAACTGCTGATTACCAAAATTAGGTTGCTGTTGAACCTGCGGGCGGATTTGATTAGGTATACCAAATCTGAATCCCTGGTTCTGTTGAGGGTTCGAAGTAATAAATGGTTTAAGACCAAATTTCTCTACATAAGGGTTACTAGTGTTAGCTGAAGGCTGTGAAAATTGTTTTTGAACTAATGGTCTTAACATTCTATTACGTTGTTCATACTGAAATTTGAAGTTTACTTCTTCAAGGACAATGCTGAGGGCATCTTCAAGTGTATTAGTGCCCTTGAGCCTTACTATACGAATTAAATCCTCAGGTAAATTATATAGAAATACGTTCAGTGCCATATTATCATATATAGTTATTTTACTTCGCCTAATATGATCATCTGTTAAAAGATTAACCTTCGCGAATAATGTGCTCTTAACCTGTTGTATACGGTTACAAAAATCTAAATAGGATTCGTTATTTTTAATCCTTAATGTCTCTAATTGTATAGCAATGCATTCTTCCGAACGCGGATCTCCGAAGTGTTGCGTTAATACAGATTTTAATTCAGCCCAGGATTCTATATCTGGCCTCTCACTAATTAAGTGTGCCGCTTTACCGATCAATTTACTAGAAACTACATGAAAAACGTATAAATCCTGTGCTGGATTATTTTCCCTCCTATAACATCTTATAACATATTCACATTTTTTAATATATAAATTTAAAAGTCTTTCATCTCCATCAAACTTAGGGATAATTGACGATATTTCTTGTGGAATTGAAACAAGAGTTGTAGCCATTTCTACCATCTAACTTAAATACAATATAATATAAAATGTAGTATAACGTATTACCGATTTTAGTGCAATACAATTAAAATAAAATAATATTAAGTACTACGAGTAATTGCCGATTTCTGTGCAATTAATTAAAATTAAAATATCTAACTCTATATACGTAACTAATAAAACTAACTCTACATATAATTGCCGATTTTTAGGCAATCAATTAAAATAAAATATGTAACACGATGTACGCTACGTGTAATTACCTATTTTCTGTGCAATTACCTTGAAAATCAGTTAACCAGTAATTAAGAGGTAATTTTGGACCTCTACAATCTAGTTTAATACAAATAAAAAGGAATAGATTATGGAAACAAGGAATAGTGAATTTGGACTACTCACAAGCCATCCATACTCCTCCAATGATGATCCCTTTGCACTCACTTGTCTTCGCCGCGCGTCCCGAAAACTTATTTCTTTGGTTCGAGGATACCGATCTACTTTTTCCGCGCTTTTCGCCCAAAACCCGATTTTTGAGTTTTTACGAATGGCAAGCAACACGGCCGTAGAATATACGGTATCCTACCGGCTGCGCCAGTTTTGCTTTGGGAGCTCGAGGGCGACTTTTTAAAAATTAAAAATTAATTATAAAATTATACAAGTGAGTTTATTGAAGGTTGACAAAGGAATGAATTAAATCTAAACTTAAATAACTACAGGGCAACATATCGCCCACCGAGAACATCTTATCTTATTCTAAGAATTCACTAGACGCACGGATATGAGCTAGACGCCTAGTCAGCGGATCTAGTGAATAGGACAGGGCCGGGCTCAGGTCGCATGACTACCTATGTACAACTGTAATATTATACTACTACGTAACGTACTATGCTATCGCTGGCACCGATTACAAAAATAACAATTATTGTATACTAGCTGCGCCCCGCAGTTTCACCCGTTGTATTTTGGATAATTATTACTATATTATTATAAATTATAGCCTACGAGGGCGGCACTGAAAATTTCGGGAATCAAGGAAGTGACACAACATTGCTATTTAAAAATGTATTTATTGCTTTTCGAAGTATTCTCCGCGAAATTTGACACATTTTTCCATACGATGGAACCAATCATTGAAGCAACCGTTCCATTCGGAAGTTGGGGTCTCCAAATGGACAAAACGGCCATTTGGAGACCCCGACTTCCGAATCCACAGCTTCTTCAGGTGATGAAAATCTCTGACCAGGGGGAAGGGAAAGTATAGAAATCATTAGGGCTTAGGTCGGGGCTGTACGGCGGATGGTCTAATAATTCTATGTTTTCTTGCTCTAAAAACTCTTTTGTTCATTGCGCGGTGTGAGAACTCGCATAGTCGTGATGGAGGATGATGCGGCGGTTGCAGTTCTCTTTACGGAGTTCAGAAACTACCTGTGGCAAACAAATGCTAGCATACCATTCTGCAATAACCGTTCTTTGTTCCTCAAGAGGAATACTCGCAACATGGCCGGTTTTGGAGATAAATGTGGCCACCATTTTTTTTTGCAACACTCCGTGAACGAACAATTTTTGTTGGCTTTAACTCATTTTCGAACACCCAAACTCGTGACTGGTTTTTTGTATCGGGTTCGTACGCGTATATCCAGGATTCGTCACCTGATACGATGTTGTATACAGCATTTGAGGATCCTGCGTGGAATCTTTCGAGAGTTCAGACGCACCAAGTAACGCGAGCCGGTTTTTGCTCTTCACAGAGCAAATGCGGTATCCATCGGGAAAACAACTTTTTTACACCTAATTGTTCATGCAAGATTATTTGTATTTGACTCATGCCAATGTCTAAAGTTGCCTGAATTTCGCGGTATGTCACATGTCGATCTTCCTCAATCAGCTTACGCACAGCATCAACGTTTTCTTGGGTGACTGCAGTTCTTGGACGACCTTGACGGGGATCATCACTGAGCTTGACACGTCCACGTTGAAATTCAGCAAACCAGCGATAAATTGTGGTTCTGGATGGGGCTTCATCACCAAATGCAGAAATCATCCGGTCAACACACTGTTTTTGTGTTAAACCACTTCGAAAGTCATAATAAATCATCGCTCTAGAATTTTCTCGAGTCAATTCCATTTTCTCAACGACTAAACAAGTTTGACAAGACCTTGTGACAAGACCGAGAATCTGTTTTTAAATAAATAAATGGTATTCGATGTTTAAGACAAAAGAGTTTTCAATTAAAAAGATTTTAATATGACCGGAACAGTGGAAATATTCCATTCCCGATACTTTTAGTGCAGCCTATGTACTTGTTATTCTGATGTGTAAGCTATATTATTATAAAGTTTCATCAAAATCTAGTCAGTAGTTTTTGCGTGAAAGAGTAACAAACATACATCCATACATTCTTACAAACTTTCGCGTTTTCAATATTTTAGAAGGACTTATAGTTCATTTTTTAGAGTTCCGTATCTTAAAAGGTAAAAAGGCACCCTTATCACTTCGTTGTCCGTCAGTCAGTCCGTCTGTCAAAACCCTTTTTCACAGGATCGCGTGGAGGTATAAAGTTGAAGAAACCGTATAAAAAGTCATAGATGATTATGGAAATTTATACAATACCAGAATAATTATCTATTATATTACTATATGGTTTATAGGTGCTTACGCTCGGACAGAAGGGTGTCGTCAAGAGAGAGCATGAGCAGGTACCATTGGATCAATCCTGAAATTAACTGTTGAACAAAAAAATTAGCTGTTCAACAGAAAAATGTCAAGTACACGTAACCTTCCCCCACCCTCAATTTATATCACTTTGCTCCCCCTTGGTATTTGGCTGGCAACCCTCTTGCTCGGAAAAAATTCGTTGTCAGGACATTGCCAATCTGAATCTTATTAATACCTCTGTATTATAGTGTGTGTAACTGTACACTCTGTACTAAGCTTAAGTCTGGTTACCTAGCAATGAAAAATAACATAAAAAATATAATTGCCATTCCATATAAAACTGAATTTTAATCTTCCTAAAATAAAATAAGAATATCCTGGATCCCGTACACGCAGCGCCCCGCAACCTCCCTCTTTTAAATTAAAACCTCCCTCTCCCATCCCATTAATGCAACGCATCAACAAAACAAGAGAGTATCTCTTATCTCGTGATTTGCTGATGTCAGAGATTGCCTCCCACAAATATCCCCTTCCTCCTCATCACACTTATCGATTTAACATAATTGATGTCTATTTTTTATACGTTTTGTAATATTATTATATTAATATGTCTATATCGATTAATTTCTAGTTACCTAAATCTTTGACCTAAATACCTTTACCTAGTTTTTTACAATATCGCTTCATGGTACTCACTGACTCATTATATGTGATTGCGTTGTACATTACTAGCGTGTACAAAATTAAATTCAGATTTGCGGGGATTATGATGCTCTTTTTGCCTGTAGAATATTACTCTATACCATAGGAACAATGGATTATATATTGGCTGGACTTTCCAAGTGCATAAATGTCAAAAATTATTGCTGAAAATAGTTGACACCAGGGAGCGTTCCCTCTATCATGAGGAAAAGATTCCTTACTTTCTAGGCGTCAACTATTTTCAGGAAAAATCCTCCCCCCTTTTTCCTAAAATATGAGTCGGCGGCAAAGAGGATTATAGAGATATTTTAATCAGTTTAATCGATTTTGAGTGACGCTCTTACAAACATCAACAGTTAATAAATTTTTTGTTATATTTCATTAGTATGGATTATATTAAAACAAGCTTAGTTTTATTACTATTTATTAAAATTGAATATAAATGTAAAATTACAAAGCATTACTACTTAACAACTAACATATTTTCAATAACATAAATGTTGCAAATGTAATTATATTATATTTTAATTTGTTTGATTATGTGGTAAAATTTATGATTGTATGTTATTGATTTTAAACTCAATACCTCAATCGTCAAGTTATTCATAAGTACTATACAGCCCTCTTAAAGCAATCAGGGATAACTCAAAAAATTATTGAAGCAAATGAATATATAACAGACATTCTGCATCAGATTAACTATTTAAATCAGCAATACTTTATTTGTAACATGACCAAAACCCCCAAAGAAAAATAATCTTTCCTTAAGGTAACGTCATATCAATTTTCACTTTTTCCCAATTTACTCAAAATGTTTAAATGAGTTACTGCTTTAAAGAAATTATATATGTAAAAAATAAGTTTAGGTTAGATTAGTCATTACGAACTAAGAAGTAAACAACACAACACACATTAATTTAAAGCACTTTTATTGTACTATTTAATACAAAAATATATGGACCCCCCTATAACTTATGTTTATTTTTACTATTTTTTTTTTTATTTTTGAGTTTTTTCTTTTTATCGTCACTGTCAGAACTAGAGCTAGAACTACTGGAATTTGAGCTACTGGAGCTCGAGCTCTCAGTACTACTGCTGGATGTTGAATACTTTCTTCTTCTTCGTAACTTCTTTTTTTTTCTATCACTTTCACTAGATGAACTGGAATCACTGCTGGAAGTACTAGATGAACTTTCAGATGTTGAGGTTGATGGTCTAGACTTTTTCTTTCTATTGTTTCTTTTATCCACCTTCTTACTTGACTTTGTCTCAATTTTTTTATTTGAAAGTTTATTGTTCTTTCTTTTAAGAGTTGGTGAAGGAGTCAATGGTTCTTCATTTTGCTGCCTACTTCTTTTACTTTCTTTTTGTGATTCAGTGTGTTTGTAGTCATCATGTTGCTCTGTATGGTTTGAAAATCTCATAAAATCACCTTTCTGCTTTTTGTGACTGTATTTATGATTATTTTCATATTTTTCATCAATTCTACTGTCTTTACGTTCTGACTCTTCTTTACTTCTTGATGTAGTAAAATCATGTCTGTTATTTCTGATCGGAGAGTGTTTTAGTTTATCTGATCTAGAATTATGTACATTGTATGTGTTTCCATTTTTTCTTATATTACCTCTCTCTGTATCACTTTCTTGTCTATTTTTTTGCGATTCATTTAACCTAGATCTACTTCTACTTTTTTGTTTTGCATTGCCTCTATCTCTTTCATACCTCTTATGGTTATCTCTATATTGTCTCTGTTCTCTATCTCTTTTCTGCTCTTCTTCTCTACTATTCTTTTGCTCCTTATCTCTGTTATGTCTATGTCCTCTATCCTGATTTGGTTCTCTATCTCTAACATATCTATTTTCTCTATCTCTATCATATTTGTATTCTCTATCTCTATCATATTTGTGTACTTTATCTCTATCGTGTCTACGCTCTCTATCTTTTTCATGTTTCTCTTCTTTATCTCTATTGTGTCTCTGTTTTTTATCTCGATCAGGCTCCTGTTTATTATCTCTTTCATCTCTACGTTTCTCATGGTTATTCTTTTTACTTTCATTTCTATATCTTCTTTTATCTTTATTGTCTTGTTTTTCTTCTACCTGTTTTGAATCATTGTCAAAATATTGAACACCTCTACCTTTTCCCAGCCATCTCATTTTTGAAACTGATTGTGAGAAGTCAACATGAATGCGTCGATCATCTATTAAAACATTATCCATTTTGAAGTAAGCATCTTCACATGATTTTTTGTTTTCAAATTCAATGAATGCATATTGTAAGGAGTTGCCAGTCTTTTTATCTTTTATTACTTCACAGCTAACAATTGTACCAAATCTACTAAATATAATTTCTAGATCCTCATCAGTTGTAACAGGGTTGAGCTTACAAACAAACAATACATTTTCTGGGGGAGCAATTTCAGCATCAGGCAAATCTCCAACTATTTCTAATATTGTTGCTCGAGCCTTGGCTTCTTTTTCTTCTATCATTTCTTGAATTTCTTCAACAGATCTACCCTGCATTTCATCAATCTCTTCATCAGGGGCTATTCGACCACCTTTTAAACGTTCTGGATTTGGTGAAGGTGACCTTGATGGAGCTCTTAAACCCACTGGGTCACTGAATGGGTCCTCTAAAACAACAGTATGAGTAATTCTAACATCTCTATAAGGACGATGATTTTCGTCACATATCACTTCATTGATTTTTGTTAAAACTTCACGACCCTCTGTAACTTCCCCAATAACACAATGTGTTCCATCTAGTGAATCTAAATCTGGAGCAAGAGTTAAAAAGAACTGTGATCCAACCATCATATCATCAGTGCACACCATAGATAATAATCCAGCATCAGTATGGCGAATTTTGGGCATCTTTTCTCCTGAGAAGAATCTTTTTTCTGGTCCTTCTAAAATACCCCATATTGATTGCCCGCCAGTTCCTTCGCCTGTAGGATCACCAGTTTGGGCAATAAATCCATTTCGTATAGTATGAAACAAGTTAAAATTATAGTACTTCATCTTGCAAAGCTTCAAGAAGTTCAGACATGTTACAGGTCGTTGCTCTAAATACAAATCGACTGTAATATCTCCGAGAGTAGTTTCGATCACAACCGCCATTGTAAAAAAATAAAAAGTTATGTTTTCCTAATAATACAATATATCACCGCATTTTAAAAGATAAATGTATTCTTATTCACTTTATTTATTTCAATAATTACATAGTTGACACATCATATTTTCTAACCTCTACAATTTTGACGTCTCTATTTTTTTTTAATTATTTTGTTTAACGGCTTTGGGTACTAGCCTTTTTAAGCCTCAAGAGTCAAGACGTCTCGATTTATGTCAGTGTTGCCGACATCTGCATTATCTATGCGTGCGTTCTAATGAGCACTTACTACCATGGCTTTTCCCGTCCCACCTTTGCGTCCCACTTATTACCGAGTAGTTCCCGAACGTTACTCAAATGGAATGAATTATAGATCGTTTTAAGCTTAGACCTGAATATTACAAAAAATAAAGCAAAAGTTTCGAAAATCTTAACAATAAACAAATAGCGTTGTACGTAGGGTACGCCGTACATTCCACATTATAAGTATATTCCTAAATTGACTTCTACCCAAGTTTTCAATGACAATATTAATAACAAACGAAAATATAACGAATTTGTATATTTTAATATTTATAAATAATTATTGAAATGAAATGTCTCAGAAAAAATGTAGCTTTCTCCAAGTATACATCGATTTTAAATCGATACTTTTTTATAAGAATCTTATTAGCTTATTATCTTATAGTACAAAAATAATTATAGTTAACATAAAACACAATTGCACGTCATTGTACATTTAGGTAGGTAATAGGTATTTTGTATACTCATTTTAATAATTTCGTAGAATTCTGACAGCTGTCATATTTTGACATTTCAGATTTAATTAATTAACCTTGGGAAGGAAGGAACCTTTTTTAAAATTGTATTTAAAAAAAAAATACATATTAAAATTGATAATAAGATTGTTTGAATTGATTAAGTTATGTTTGTGTTATTTTAGTCTAGTTTTAAGATGTCGTGTTAGTATTATGACTACTTAAAATATTGACAGTATAAAATAGTAAAGTAAGTAAAGGCAGTATAAAATAGAAATAATTTTTACTGTAGTAAATTATTAAAATTGACAAAAAAGTAAAAAAATATTTTTTTAGATATTATGAATGATGCGACTTAAGAGCCATCTATACTAATATCGTAAAACCTGGTATTAAATTTTGTCATATCTACTTTTAGTAAACTACATGCTTACCACGGTTAGTTTTCTAGTAGTAAATATAGATGGCAGTGATAATTCTATTTTATAAATGTATTAAATTTTTTAAATTTCTAATGTAAATAGGACTAAATAAATGTAAGTCGGACAATGTTTTAGGTCCATTTGTTCATTGTTCACTGGAACCGTGAACATGAGTGTGATGGATTTCATAGACACTTGGCGGTCGGATTCGCATATTGGTGGTCGCAAGCAAGTCGGCGATCAGTGGTGCTAGCTGCTGGGTTACTCAGCTCTTACGAGATGCTCTCCCAGCGGCAGAGGGGAATTGTATTCTAACCCTTCCCCTCACGGGTTAATGCAGTAGTTAAGAAGTAAACCTAATGCAGTACCTTACTAATATTATCTTACCAATCCACTTCTTACTAGCTTACTAATACCTATTATAAATTTGAAAATGGATGTTTGGATGTTTAGATATTTGGAAGTTTGATACTCAATCAAACAGCTGAACAGATTTCGATGATTTAATGTTTTATAGTGCAATATATTGAAAATTAAATGTATTTTATGTGTTAAATTGTACCCATGAGAAACCGGAGCGGGTCGACTAGTTTAATATAGGTAATTTTACGAACTTCTAAAATAGAGCTATTACAAATTTCCAATATCAAGGTGTCGGTCGCAGCCTATGCAATTGGCTGTATACTCACGTTTCTAGAAAATCTAATAAAGGCCGTTTCGTTCACCCTCCTTCCGCTCTCGCCCCTAATAAAGTGAGTATTGAAAATTTACCAACCATTCTTCGAGGGATATAAGGTTAGCCTAGCGTTCATTTTAGGTGAGAACTCCAACCTGACAGCAACACTGAAACCTGCACCTTTTCCCCTCCTTTTAAGGTCTAGAAATTCTTCGGATGTTTTGTAGCGGTTACATTTTTTTCCTTGTAAGTTATTTGTACGTCTCGAAATAATAAAATATGTTCCACCGGATGGAAAATATGGTGTAATAAACACATTTATCACATATTGAAATTTTAAAATTGTAAAATTAATTTTCGATAGTAAAGATTTCTTTACAAATAAAGAAATTGATTAGGTAAATAATATTGTAAGCGTTATTAAATTATTTAATGGGAGGTTTTAAATATTAATTTGGCAACATCGATCTCTTCATATCTCCACCTGTCATTATAACGGAGATATGAGGGAGGTATTTTGTATTATAAAAGGACTTTAGCGGAATCTAGAATTAATTACTGTTTGAGTAGCTACGGTAGGACAAACAAAACAATAATTCACAAAATATATAAACTACAGTTAAGATACGCCTATCCAAAATAAAAAAAAGTTTTCTTTTGAAAGATGAGATTGGAAATATAAAATTATTAAATACCCATTTAAGAGATGCACGACACAAATAAATAATAAACAAAAATTTATATGACCCACATACATTAGTTTTGCTGTTTTGCTGAAGAAGTGTTAAATATTAGTCGGGAGGTCGAGCGGTGGAGAGTGTTGATGCATTGTTGAAAGGCCTTTTAATCCTGCACTTGGGTCGAAAGCTCCAAGCATAGATCGGCTTCCGTCTAGATTGTATATTGTAGTCTTTTGAGTGTTATTATGCGGATAAGCCACCGTGTAGCTTACAATATAGATCGACCGGTAAACATACAAACTATTTTAAAAATTCGTCACTGCCTCTACTCTAAAATATAAATTTGACATTTATATAGTAAAATTTATGAAAAAACATAATTTTCTAACAAGTAGTATCGTTTAGTGTGGTGTTGCTTGCTACCTTATTGAAGAATTACCACGAGTGTCATTAGTGTTATTAATTCAGTTAAATATTAGGTAATAGTAACCAGCAGTAAAATGAGCGTCCGTTACAGTAATAGATATTAATTTCTTTTAATTAATTTTAGTAACACCGTTTATAAACTAGTATTCGCGGATAGTTCCTTTTATATTATTTCAAGTATACCTACCGACGTGTAGACATTATATAACCTTTAGTGCGATAGGTTAGAGTCAGTCTCTGGTGTTTTCGCGCAGTGTACATGGAAGTTAGTGTTATAGTGTCATGGTTAAGGTCACCCTTCTTGAGATCCACGTATGTTTGGCTAGGTGAGAGCTCTTTAAACCTGCTCCTGAGGTTTCAAGCTCCAGGTACTGCTAGGCTCCTTCTAAATTTCATATATATACGCGGTGCTGTACAGTAATGGGTATCATTACTCTCTCATTCTATGACATTAAATAGATTTTCATGTAACAAGAAGACTGCTTTTTTTGAATGCATCACATAACCGACTTGGTTTTTAAATTGAGAACTATTATTTGAAAAAAGTGTTTTGTGAGCACGTTCTAACCACTAACTCAGTCCGCTGGTAGCAGCCGCGGCACCGTCACAATATAAACATCGCAGCAATCACCAGAGCAAATGTTTGCCTGAGCCGCTGAGCGTGCTCCACCGACGCAGTTTACACGCGATTATAACACACTTTTAGATTGCATTCAGTAGTTTTGTCTGTTTGTTGCTTTACCTGTACATTCGAATATCATAAAAACCATAGTAAAGATATAATATTAAATTCTGATCATCAAAGTATTCCGCTTTGGGTGTCACAAACTGTAAAAAATCACCAACAGCTTCTTTATGCCTCGTTTGATAATTGAATTAAAATAAAATCTATGGAATTTAATATCATCATCACAATCCCATTAGAGGATTAGGAATAGTGGGCCATTGCCCACTGTTGAGCCGGTATCCTTCTCAGAATGAGGACGGTGTTAGCTTATTAGACGATTGGCAGTCTTCACACACCTTTATCCTCAGCATGTTTTCCTTCACCGTTAAGAAAAGTCAGAGGTGACCAGGATTGAACTCCTTCCTTTCCGAGTAAGACACCCATGTTTAAACCACAAACTATCACCCACTCAGTCACTAGGCTATATTTTTTTTGTTATTAGTCTGACTATTGCCGCCAATGGTTTCTTTGTTTATCTTTTGTCTCACAATGATTAGATATTTAAATGACTTTCGGTCATTACTTTCATTAATTTAATTGCTACTGATACTTTTATTGGCTGTTTGGTTTTTCTCCTTTTATATCAATAAACTAATAAATCGATTTTGTTATTTTTGCCAAAACGTGACAGACTTCTGAAATGTAAGAAAAGTTTATGTTTTATATTAAAGACAAAGATAAAGAGGGTTTGTTCGAACACTTATAACTCGAGAACGTCAGGACCGACTTTTATGGTTTTTGATTTGTTTGAACATTGGAAAATTGACGAAAAAATAAAATAAAAGAAAAATCATTTTCCCATACAAATGTTGATGTTTTCTAACTGTGAAATTAAAGAACGTATTTAATTAAAGGTTTCGAATCGACAAGATATATAACAATATTCGGATAATGGCGTATTTTAGATTCCTTAAACCAGAGGTTCAGGTAATCTGTAACACAACATTCATTAACTGTTAGGCGACACGAAGCTCGCCGGCTCAGCTAGTGACAAAAAAATAACCTCATTAATCATCACATTGGTTGATTGCAGTATTAAGCAATCTATTTAAGTTACCTAGCAAGTAAAATGTCTCGCGAAAAAGATCCGAAATATTATTATTACTAAGAATTCCGCTTACATTGTCTATACCATAGTGATACCGTAATATTATGATCTACATGAAAAAGCAATCAAATTGCAAACAGCGTCAAACCGACGGAAAAAATAACGCGGAATGTATTTTTAAGAAGCAGAGGCCGGGGGTGATGTCTGTATTTCCATACAAATGTTGCATAATTTAAAGAGACGATTTTGATGTGCCTCTCGCTTCATAGAGTTTGTGTTTTATACCACTCATTAATCTTTGAATCTAGATAATAGAATGGAAAAGGCGGCTTCCATTAAAAATATAAATAGCCTTTACTTATATTATAGATTCGATTATATTATTAGAAAGGAATTACTTTTCGAGGGAACAAAAATTTTGCCACTTACCTTACTAAATTATTTTATTAATCATTATTCCACAAACAACGAAAGGATATGTACAACAGGTGGACTTAACACATACATACGTGATATCTCCCAGTCAACTTTAAAGTATAAAACAAAAACGCTTCCCGTCTGTCTGTCCCTATGTATGCTTAGATCTCTAAAATTACGCAACAGATTTTGATGCGTTTTTTAATTAGACAGAGAGATTCAAGAGGAAGTTTATATGAATAATACAATTAATACATGCATACCGTGCGAAGCCGGAGCGGGTCGCTAGTACAACATTAAATCTGCGCTCTATTACATACATATGAATATATACGTACATACAATATAAAGAAATAATATACAATAAAATATATTTTAAAATAAATAAAAAAACAAGAATAAATGTCATTTAATAAAACGTGAAGTGCAATATTTATAAGATTAATAATTTTTTTAGAACAATGTGCACAAGTTGCAACACAGCTTTCATTAGGTATTTTGTGAGATACTCATTGCCAACATCATAACTAACACTACCTAATTCATAAAATATTTGAAAATATATAAAAAAGTACTAAAGAATGTAATCTTTCAAAAACCAGACGTATGAAGCGCCCCACACTTTAGATTTAATCTGTTTAGAGTTCGCCATAAAACGTCGCCGATAAAATAAACAGCATCGTGCAAAAATCTTCTTGTCTTATCGCCACCGAGCGAGATTACACATAAAAATGTTAAATGATCCCGAACGAGTATTGAAAAAATTCGGGGGAAATAGCGGGACAAATTGGCCCGTTTCGTTGCGATACGTATTTTATGTTAGCGTCGCCGCGCGCCGCGCCGTCCGCGTCGTGTGATATAGAATTATAATTAGATTTTTTTTAAATATTGGACTATACTTATTTAGATTGTCTATGGGTAGAATATTACTAATTCATTTTGACATAATAATGAAACATTATTTCTATTCATCTTGGTATAAGATAAAATGTAAAAAAATCATTGGAAGGTTCGTTTAATTTGTAGGTAATTAAAAAAAACCGGCCAGGTGCGAGTCGGACTCGCGTACAAAGCGTTTTTTACCAATATTTGGCAAAAAATCACATTTGTTGCATGGGAGCCCTTCTTAAATATTTATTTTATTCTGTTTTTAGTATTTGTTATAGGAGCTACAGAAACACAACATTTGAGAAAATTTCAACTGTCTAGCTCTCACGGTTCATGAGGTACAGCCTGGTGACAGACAGCAGAGCCTTAGTAATAGGGTTCCGTTTTTGCCCTTTAGGTACGGAACCCTAAATAAGAACGTTGTAATTATTCGTCCAATTATATAATAATTTTAATCTATTATATTTTCAAACCCTTAAAGGAAATTAAAAATGTAAACTTGTGAGTATTCTACCAAGCAGGTGTAGGCTGTAGTACACGTACCAATTCCGTACATATTTTTTTTTTATCAAAATAAGTTTGTTCTGTATAATTATTGAATCGTCACTTATAAAGGATATACTATTAAGTTAAGTCAAGTCAAGTACTATCAATTCCATGTTAACAAAAATATAATTAAATTAATTCAATTTTTTTATTTTATCTATACATTTATTTCTTTAATTTTATAATTATTTTTTTATTTATTTTCATTTTGTTTGGTTTTTTTTATATTTTAAATTTTTTTTATATTTTACATATTAGTAAAGTATGACACTTGTGTTATCAGTAGGATTTTTTTTTTCTTCTTCCAAATAAATTGATAAAGACGGTAATGTTGCATGTACCCATATCAACATATTGTGTTAGATCCTGGGTACACGCAGCCTTTGTTAACAGTTTTTCTTTAGATTATGAGTTTAATTTTATGTAGGAGACGGTTTTGTTAAAGAGTGTGAGAGTATGGTAGATGGACGTAGTAGCTTATGCGATTTGATACAATGTACTATTAGGTCGAACCTGCCGGCAAATGAGGATGAATGAAATACGATGAAAATGATAATGAAGATGAAACGTAGATTCGTATGTTATGATGATTCGTACGTCTAATTGTTACCTATGACAGTCAATTGTTGCCTGCGATGGAAAGCAGGTAACAATTGACTGTCATAGGTAACAATTAGACGCAATAAGAAAAAATATTTACATAAAGTCAATTTTGGCCATAGAATTATAAAATATGCTATTTACAGGTACATAACAAAAGAAGAATAAAAAAAAAATATTTCGGTAATACAATTTTTTTTTTTCTTCCTTTTTCCCCCTCTTTTTTTTTTTAATAATTACAAAAAGATAAAACCAATATAAAATAAGTTATCACGTGTCAAAACTTTAAAAAAAGAAAATATTTACAGACAAAAAAAGAGCAAAATTGAAACACTTATACTGATTCGTAATATACACAAACAAAACAAAAATCAAATAAAAGTACAAAGGCGAAATATAAAACAAAATAATATTAATATAAATAATTAAAAAAACAAAAAAAAAACCATAAAAAAAAAACTATACACACAAAAACTTAGTTCAATCCATTAAACTTTTTAAGCTTGCTCAGGATGGAGTCGGCAAGCTTTACGAAACAAGCCACAGCTCGCTCGTGTTTCAAAAGACACCTCAACGACGGACACCTCAACGACGAAACGGACTCAATCCAAGGTGGTCGCAGACGATCTGGTGGTCTAGTCTAAGTATATAAAAACGAGGACAGTCCTCCAGAATATGGTCCATGGTCTGGCAAGTTGTCTCATCACATGGACAGGCTTCGTCCTCAACAATTTTAAATCTGTGCAGGTAGTGTTTTGTGTACGAGTGTCCAGTCAGTGCTTGTGTCAGAGTAAATGTAGTGTCAGTGAGTGTGTGTAACTTTTTGATGTCTGTGAGTGTTGGTAGGTGTGATTTAGTGTAACGTCCTTGCGGCTCGCTCTCGTATCTAGATTGTCAAACTGAGGCGTTTTGAGTTCGTGTCAGATGTTTTATGTATGAAATGGGGTAGTGTATGTAGTCCAGGGCCCTATGCAACTTAGCCGCCCTCTTTGCGGCTCTATCCGCAGCTTCGTTGCCGTCAATACCCGTGTGGCTCTTGACCCACGCGAGCTCAACGGTCCCGGACATATGGTGTATCGTGCTGTGTATTTGTGCGACCAAGGGGTGTGTGTTGCTGCGATTTTGAGTGGCGAAAATGGCAGCTCTCAAATCTGAATATATTACAGTGTGTGTATGTTGGTGAGCGGAGGCCCACTCGCAAGCTTTAAGAATGGCTAGAAGTTCAGCTTGAAAGACAGAACAGCTGTCGTGGAGCTTGAACTTCTTGCTGACCGGGCTTCGCCCTTCGTCATAACTAACGAAGGCTGCCCCCACAGCAGCGTCCTCAAGCTTACTCCCATCTGTAAAAGTGTGGATGGTGTCTGGAGAATGCGTATCTGTCTGGAAGCTCTGAACCTCGTCTTGATTCCAGAGCGTGTGTGTATCAGGTGTATGTCTGTGTGCTGGATGTAAGAGCACACAGACATACACCTGATACACATGAGGAGGTGTTTGTTGTTCCAGTGTAATGTCTGTCGGGAGATATGGGGAAACGCCTGAAAGTCGGGTGGCTTCGACCCCATGAACCTCTTTCACCTTAAGGTCCAGGGGTGTGAATAAGGCGAGTGCGAGGGCAGCAGAGGTGGACACTGTCCTAAACCCACGAATTGCTCTAAGAGCGAACGCCCTCTGCATGCTTAGGAGGCGTTTCCTCAAGCACTTCTTAGCAGCCACGTGACCCCATACCCCGGCGGCGTATGTGATTATAGGCTGTATCACCTGTAAGTAGATTATGCGAATGTTTTCGGGGTGGGCCCCATGTATTGCGACAAAAAAGGGTGAGTCTATTGAAAAGTACTGTCGCTTTGTTGATAATGTAGTGGACGTATTTGTGGAAGTTGAGTTTCTCATCCAAAATGACGCCGAGAAATTTGATGTCACTCTGGAGGTGTATAGGATGTTCATCCATGGTGATGTTTATCTGTTTGGCTTTGACGCAAAACGCCATCGCCTGTGTTTTGGTGGGACTGAAGGAGAGTTTAATCCCCTTACCCCAGCCGGTGATTGTGTGTAATGCATTGTTTATGGCATCCTGCAGTTCAGTCGCCGAACGGGCCGATGCGATCAGGAGGACATCATCCGCGAAGGCCTGAATACGACAACCTGGAGGCAAATCGATACCCAGGAGCTCGTCGAGGATTATGTTCCACAAATGAGGACCGCAGGTCGAACCTTGGATGCAACCTTTTGACATAGTCTTAGAAACCCTAGAGCAGGCGTGGTCGAGTGTAACTGTGCGGCCATGAGTGTAACTGTGAATAAGACCGAAGATGTTGTGTGGGCATCCGATAAGCCTAAGTCTGTGGAAGAGAGCGGGCCACCAAGCGTTGTCAAACGCGGCTTTGATATCTAAGGAAACTACTACCGAGTGGAGCTTGTCTGTCTTGGCTGACAAGCTGAATTTACAGTCAACATATAGACAACAGAAAAGACATAACGAATGTATTTCTTTAGACTTTTTAGATTGAATCAACAAACACATTTTTGTATTTATAATATTAGTGTTAAGAAAAAAAATATGGTGTTCGGTTTTTGTTACCCTTTTCCTTACCATTATGGTCGATTCAAAAATAAAACATTTCTGAACAATCTAGCGGTTCGAACATTTATAACGCGGGCGGTGTTCATGACACTTCTCACTTGCCGTCTTTCGAAATCTAATCTCGTTTAATCCCGAATTTTGTCTAAAACACCCTTCATCGCATCCCCTATTTATAATGGTATATGATTGTATTTTCAACAATAGCTATTATAAGGAATAACAATCATGTTCCTATTTTATTTGCAAAATTGGATTCTCGAAAAGACAACAATATTACCTAAGTATTTTGTTTTTTTGTTTCATAAGTTCTGGTGTGTTGAATGTATTTTAATAAATAAATTATTAAATGCAATTTTATAACAATACATATGCCATGATTTGTCTTATTTTAATAATTTGGCAATCATAATTTTCAGGGAAAATGTAATATTTCATGTACCAACTATCAGTGTCTAGGCTAGTGATTCCCAAAGTGGTCTAAATCGACGACGAATTACAAGCAGTCCACATAGTGGACATGTACTTATTCAGCATTCCCTAATTATTTCATCTCAAATCAGGCTCTTTCATTTTCTTTATTTGTTTTATTTTTGGTCTTTGAAATTGTGCATGGTTTGATAATAGAAAAAGAGACCCCTTTTCTATTATCAAACCTTTTTTTTATGGTAGAAAGGATGCAAAAGGGCAGATGGTCCACCTGATGGTAACCATAGCCCATGGACGCCCATGGCGTTGCATCCTCGAAGATAGAGTAGTAGGAGGAGTGAAAAAAAACATGCCTCAGTTTCAGCGGACCCTGAGCAAGAGCCTAGAGTCCACCAGATCCGCAGCATTAATGGGATAGGAGAGGAAGGGGTAAGTCTGGCCCATATGCGGCTCGACCGGAACTCGTTTATGACACTCGGCGGTCGGTTTCGCATGCTGGTGGTCGCAAGCCAGTCGGGGAACAGACCCGATACCACTATCTACAAGCCAAATTGTAAGTGGTCTTTGTGGTGGAGGGTAAGTTTTATTTTTTATAAAAAGATTACTAGCAGTATGGAATCGCATACTACTAGTATTCTTAACCCTTCCAAGTGAGGTATGATGCTTGTGTTAGGACTGGGCCCCGTCAGTAGTCAAGTGATTGGGATTTGAACCCACGACTAATTGATAGTGAATCCAATGCCTGAACCACTGAACTACTGCTGCTTAAAAAATTATTTATGTTTAAGTTTTATAAAATTGTATGTTTCCTAAATAAATATAAATAAGTAAAAGTAATGTACTGATATTGCATTTAACAATATTGAATTTAAAATAACCGCGTTTCATCCTCACCTGGATCATCACTTTTATTTATAACTATAATATAATCTATTCATTAAGATTATTTCATTAAATAAAAGCAAAAAGCAGGAATCGATCTGATCGACTCGACTTTTGTAATAGAAAAACCATATTTTAAAAAGTAAGAAAAAGGTAAAGGAAGGGGAAAAACTTTCTTACTTTGGGGAAAGTTGTCATATTCTCTTTTAATAGTAGAGAAACATAAAGCAAGAAATTTAGCCTTAGCTCTAAAAATAAAAAATAAACATTAATAGAGTTAGTTAAGTTTATGTAATTTGTAGATGACTATAAAAAAAAGTTATAATATGTTCATGCATTAAGATATATAAAACTCGGCAATATTGTTAAATCTGAAGGTGTACAAGTGCTTAAAAATAATGTATTTTACGATATGCCGCATAAATATAAAAAAGTGTCATGTCGGAGCGTTCGGTGAGCCGATTGGCTTCGATTATGGCCCCATGGAGACTAATATTCCTTTCTTTCGCAAATGTATTTTGGGAATGTTATTTTTTGGCGTCGGTCGCAGATGGCGTCTGGTTCTCGTGAAATTGCCGGCCATTGGAGTGTCTCCGATGGCACAGTTGGGATTCGGTAAGTGGGGTCACTTACGTTAAGTAGATTCTTAGCGGGGCACGTGTCTGTCTGTCAGCAGGTGCGTGCAGGAATATTGTCCGGAATTGTGATTGAAATTGCGCCTTTCAGGGGTCGATTTTAAGGGTACGATGATATTGCCTATAGCTGATACAAAGCTTTTTGTGTGAATACTAGATATGCTTGAGCAGAAAATAGACTTAAGTTCTTATGCTGCCCTGTTTCCCTCGGGTGAATTTTATCACGTGTATTTACGTTTAATTTTCATCATATTTCTCTATGAATATTTGTATATATGAATATGACAAACTCCCATACAAATTTTTATTTCAGATAATTTCAAACAACAATGGACTGACTGATGGTTAAAACCAAATCATTTAATATTGTGTATGTCCTTGGATATTTCAGATTCTGAGTAGGTGGCGCTGCGATCTGGATCTAAAAATTGTTAATCGGAAAAGCAAGTGGGTAATTTTCACCTTAAGAGTTTACTTGTATCTAAAAATATTTAAAACAATTTTGCCCCAAAAAATCTGCAACCGTATCAACTTTCAGGTATTTGTATGGTTGTGTTGTATCATACAAATAAGCTTTAAATAATAACCATAAACGACCGTAATATTAGCAAGTACTCGTAGATTAATTAAAGCGCTGATTAACTCGTGCATACCCATAACCATATTTCAAGACAAGAACGAACTGCACAATTTCTAATATAAGAACCGAGGCAAAAAGTAAACAGAAAGCAGTTTCAGCAGATATTAAAGGCATATCTCTCTATTATGAGCGGGAAGTTCTGTAATTTAAGGGCGCGTTCAAAGCCGGCATATGGTGAGCAGCGGAAGGGTTTTTGTTTAGAGCAGTGAGTTACCTACTATCGATAATGACATTTTATTTATAATTTTTATTGTAGATATAATCTATATCAGAGTTATACTGCACAGTAATATGTAAGACACAATAAATTTTGACGGAACCCAAGAAATATAATCCTAAATACTGACAAAATCCATTTGTACAGCTATTCTGGTCTCCGTTTGACAACTAGCACAGATCTATCGGAACAGAGGTTTTATATTGTATTGTTAGAAATTGATACGTGGGTATAATTGAAATAAAATTAAAGGAACTATTTGCGTATGCATAGTTATAAGCGGTGTTGCTAACTTAGGATACATTTCGTACATTCTAATGGATACTACAGCAAAGTACAGTCTTTTTAGTGTTTTGTAAAATAGATTACAAATGACAGATTCTTTTTAAAAACATCTAAAAATCAAAATAATATAAATATACTGTGCTTTAAACTTCACAATTAATCTATAATAAATAATTTAAAGTTTGAACTGAAACTAACACAAGTAAAGAGTTCTTTTCCCTGATTGACTTTTTTTTCTATACTAATATTTATAAGAGGTAAAGTTTAAGAGGTTGTAGGGGGCAATCTCTGGATCTACGGTTCAGTAGAAAAATTTGAAATTTTTATCTAGGCTATAATATTAACCCGAAAAATGAAAAGACTTTTTCGTGATAGTCGGATTTGCAAAGAAAGTCGGAAAAAAAACGGTCAAGCGAAAACGTCTTATAAACGCTGCCTTAACGATGAGAGATAGATTTATAGGTGCGGGTAGAGTGTTAATGAATAAATGACTGAGTAAACAGTTTGAATACATATCAGCGAAGCGAGAGCGGGTCAACTATAAATCTTTACCCGCGTTACGCCTTTGACAATAGATTGAATTATAAGAATGAAATAAAAATGCTAATTTTGCTAAGTATGTTAGAGAAATATGATACCCATTACTGTACAGCAATACGTATACACACGCAATTGAGGCCCAGGAGCAGGTTTTAAGAGCTCTTTCATAAAATATTAACTCTCACCTCCACCACTCGACCTCGCTAACGACAATAGATAATAAAGTAAACTTACATGGACCTCGAGAAGGGTAACCTTAATCACGACACTATAACACTACCATGTTCACTGCACGAAAACACCAGAGAGACTGAGACTAAACTATCGCACTGAAGGTTATATATCGTCTTCACGTCGGTATACTTGAAATAATATAAAATGATATACCTGCTACTACTACTTTATAACCAGTGTTGCTAACAATTTTAATGTAGAAATTATAAATTGGTTAAACGTATGACGTTTAAAAAAACCTTATACATCTAATTAAATAGTTACGTAACTTTATATTGATAGTAATTGTTTTTTGTATTTATATTATTGTTTAATATTATGTTACTTTATTATGAGAATATTCAAACAAATCCATCGACATAAACCCACCCCTACTCATTTCTCAGACACAGCTGCAGTACGGTACAGCGCTCGATTATAACTAGCTCAGTGAACTTGCTGAAACACGCACTTATTGAACGTTACTGGCTACGCTAGCAATTACTATCACTTTTATATCTGAGCTAATTACGTTAAATACAGCAATAAAACTGTATTCAATATTTTATCTAATTTGAGTCTAGTAAAAATGATATTTATTACAAATATCTTTAAAGAAAGGAAGTCAATGGCGTAAGACTTCGACTATAACATGTGTAAGCTTTTTTATGTAGTGTTAATTATACACTCAGACGTACAGTATCACGATCTGTTGATTAGAATATTACTCCCGAGGGTTACACGTTAGACACAGAGCAACAGCATTACAGGTAGATTACTCGCGATGTAATAATAATGATTTCTGTCAGGGGTGCCTATTTAAGATACCTTTTATTAAGATTATGAGAGATATACAGCGCAGTAACACTCGACCATTAACATAGATAGAAGTTGAGGAGTGCCTGGGAATTGAGACCCTGGAGCACGTTTAAAGATGTCTTCTCCTATGCAGAAATACAGACAAATAATAGAGTATATTACTCACGCTACTCGATAGCGGAGGCCTAACTCTACACCACCAAACAACACTACACTATTAGTCTCACTATTTTAATATTGAAGCGTCAGTAGCTCAGTGGTTCAGGCATTGAATTCACGATCGGTAGGATGTGGGTTCAAATCCCAGTCATTGGACTACTGACGTGGCCCACTCCTAACACAAGCATTTAGCTTAGTTGGAGGGGTTAAGGAATACTAGTAGTATGCGATCCATACTTGACAGACTAACTTAATCCTATCGGAACGAAAGTTATATATTGTCTACTCGAAATAAAATAAAATGAACTATCCGCGGATACTAATTTATAAAAGGTGTTGCTTACACTTTTCTTTAGCAACTTCAAAAATAAAATGCTACTCAAATCAGTGCTGCCAACATCTTAACTTAAATTAATAAATATCACAAGAAAATTGTGTTTCAGTCTTGAAAATATTATGAACTGAAATTTTGATAAATTTCACAACTTGATAACTATCATGATTGTTTTTTTAAATTATAATTTTCCTTCTCAATATATGTCATACATATCAAATCTTTTATGATTTGTTTACATTTTTACTTACGACATGCTGTATACCCATTAGAGCTAATTAAATTAAATCATAAGAATTTATTACAATTAACAAGGAACCTAATCTACTTATATTAAAACATAAGTTAGAACCATTACAAGCATACGAAAATGCAAAAAGTTTTAAAATTGGTTGTCAGAAAGCATAATAGCAGGAAAGCAAGGAAAAGGGTTGGGTTGCCCTTTCCCTTTCTTGACATTTTAAATTGTTTATTTGCGAACAAGTGTCAAGTTATTTATTCAGTGTTCTCCCTCACGTGTGAGGGAGGTATGTCTGTTAATGTGTTATCGTTCGTGTTGCCACTATATGTCTCGCATTAATGTAAATTATTACCAAGCCGAATTAAGCTCTACAATTTTTACTTTTTTATATAATTGCTAGTCGACCAGCCCGGGTAGTATTTATCAATGAATTCCCATATAATCTTACATCCCTATTTCACACCTTTCAAGTCTTTTCTTCGCATTAACAGGTAAAGCGTATGTTATTTTCCACGCTCTAGTGTCTCTATACCAAATTTCGTCAAAATCTGTCGAGCCTTTGTCAAATTATACATAATCAGTCTACCTAAGAATCCTACAAAATATTAAAATAACAGACAAAATTACTTTTTCTATAATTTAAAGAGTTGTATTGTTATTGCGACCATGTCGCTCTTTTAGGAAAAAGGTTGAATCTAAATTGACAAATCCTAACATTTTAGCCTCTACCAATTTGATTTTTTTTAAGATGATGTTTGATTATCCTACTAACATAGAATAATATTAAATCCTCTTTCATTTTTATCAAAATGGTTTCCAAATTTGAATATCAAAAAATTCTTAACTCATTTATGTCAGAGAAATAACTTTATAATGGTGGTAATTTGTGTTAATAAAAAGTAGTGTCAGATACAGTGTCAGTGTCAGATGGTTGATTGCCGAAGGTACGACTTTGACAGTTTGTGTCAGTCTGTTGCAAGTCAGTTCCGCAGATCACTTTTATCTCGGCTGGCGGAGGCGCAAGACGTGCGTACTGACAATTATCACAAAATAAAAGGCCCGTTTTGACATTTGTCTTCATGACTTAATTAGTCATGTAACCAGACGACTTGGTACTCGATACTCACGGTAAATCGATACGAGTTTGCATGAGTATTTGATCGATTTGAATATGTATTGTAAAGTACATTGGATTAAAGTTCTTTTAAAATATTTACTTAAACTGTGATATTGTAGACATGTATTTTAAAATGAAAGGTCAATTTTGTACTTTTAGTTTCAAATGCGAGCAAGGTATCATTCTCAAAACCCCCAACATATCCGCCGTGGCTGATATAGGCCTTTTGCTATTGGCACTTTTGAGCAAGTTGCCTTGGTATCGTCCGTCCACGACTGAGGCACGATATGATTCGAGTTCAGCCAAGTCTCATAATTTTCAGTAAAGATCACTACACAACTGGTGAAATTAAGTAATTAATGAGCCTAAGCACAAGTATAAATAAAACCAGCCAAGTGCGAGTCAGCCTTAAGAAATCAAATCCATTTGAATCCGCGAGATGTATATATATTTCAGTTTACTCAAATTTGAATATAGATTCTAATTTCAATCCATCAACCAAAGATTTTGGAAAATATAGAACAGGTCAAAGACAATTTTACAAATATATATGATAAATTTATTTAGCCAGTTCTCTTGTTTAGATTAATTCTGGAATGGACTATGGACTAACTACCCTGAGTGTATAAGAAGCAACAACGTATAAGAGTGCATAAGAGCGAACAGACTTAGACATTTAAGCCATGATAAGGAACAAATATTACTCTTAGCAAGACACAGTCAGTCAGCTACCAATACTAGCTAATAGTATTTTGAAATTTTAAAGACTTAGTATTTCCATCCTGCAACTTCACATGAAAGTGCCTATGCGCTAATAGCTATACTAATAGATATACTGAAATAGTTTTTAAGATACTTTGTATGTAAGTTGTGTTGTAACATAACCATCATCACACTGCTTTCCGACGTCATGAAACCAGAGAGAGAATCACAAAACAACGTATTCATGTTATTTTATGTATGTATGTATTACTTAATATCCCCTCTATTCAGAGGCCCTCTGAATATCTGACGGCACTTGAACACATTTTTTTTCTACCCTTCTAGATGGCCACCCCCACCACTCAAGTCGATAGATGAACATACCATCATATCAGTGACAAGTCGGACCCTCTTAACAATCAATATCTGACATCTGACTAATTATCTTCATGTATTTTTTTACAATTTATAAAATGGGAAACTATATGTATATTGTATAACCTTTTATTATTACTATCATCTAATCTACAAAATATTATGTCCTTAAGACGCTCGAGTAAATCCCCATTTAGCATCATGGCCTCCCCGTTCCAACTATATATAATAAAATTTTAGGTTTATACTAACAAAATTGCCTCAATAGAGAGATTTATAATTATTACCAGAATGTAGAGTCCTTCAATATTTGTATTAAATTATATTAGATTTCATTTAGATACATAAGTAGGTAGGTTCTAAGTTATTTGGAAAGTACCAACAGTAATAATTATATTGTAACTCATATTACCAGCTACAAATCCTTTAGAAATTTATAATTCAAAACAATACCCTACAAAGGCTCAGAGAGCGTTCTCGAGAGTTGATAGTGTTGACCTCAAAGTGGTTGTAATAGTGACCCGTAACTTGCATGGTCTAGCCACAGGGTACCGCAGGGTAGGGAGGTATATCAAAACAAAACAGCTGAGCAATACGGACGGCGAGTTCGGGTGAGTTCGAGCTAATCACGTGGTCTCTGACAATTTGCAGGTTAGCCGCGCGACCGCCATTGCGGCGGCCCGTCACAAGGATCTTTGTTACGCCACTATTATTGTATTTTCATACGCAACTTTAACTTACGGCTTCTTGACACTAGTAGGCTCGAGGGTATATGGGATCTTATTGAATATTTTAATCTAAAGGATTTTAATTAATAAAATTAAACCATATTATTAGTTTAAGTCATTTATTTCGAACACATAAGTTGAACATGTCGAGGCTGTAGATCACTATATAGTATAAAACAAAGTTGCTTCCCGTCTGTCTGTCCCTATGTATGCTTAGATCTTTAGAGTTTTCACCAATAGATAGAGTGATTCAAGAGGAAGACTTATATGTATAATACATGCATATTATAGTGGAGAAAGTAACTGGGCGAAGCCGAGGGTCACTAGTATATGACAATAAATAAATAAATATTTTTATTTGCTGCACATAGCATTTCGCTATAAATCCTGTAATTCTAATTTACTAAAAATGATGATAGCTAAATTAGTTTGTGTTTTTTTAATAACAGAATAAAAAATACAGTACCCTCAACGACAAATTTCCCATCCATTTCCGTTTAACTTTTGTCGTCATCTGAAACAGCAGAACAGCTGTCAAAATTGGCGGGTTCTTAAGACGCAGGCGCGGAAAAGCGGTGCGACAGATCCAACGTCTCTGTCTTCCATTGCGGGCCGCGGCTAACCTTCGGCGCGAGGTTTGCGGCGGGAAAAATGTGTGTTTCGGTGTGCCGATAGCGGAGCGCCGCAGCCCCGCCCAGCGACCCGCCGCCCGCTAACGCGTCTTGAGCCACTTAGTCGCTAAGACAACGCGCACACTGATATCCTTTGTTCTAAGAATATGCTATTGTAGAAATAAGACACTTGTACATAATTTTACTTGTAGAGCCTCCTCATCTAGTAATGTCGAATATAATAAATCTTAATGGATGCTGTAAATCCTTATAAAGATTTTTTAATACAATGAAATCCTTGTAAAGTTCTTCAATAATTATTGTAACATGTTTAATACGAATACAAAAATATGAGTTAGTTAAGTTATTGTTTAATTATAGGTCTATAAGTCTTATAAGGTATTGTGATTTGATGCAAAAGTTCATAGTACCTAAAGGTAGTGAAGAGATAATCAGATATTTTTTCAGCCGTAATGCTGTGAACACTGTCTTAGTTTCCGGCCAGATATGGAGCCACGAGCTGTCAAAATGGAGTGGGAAAAAAGGCGGGAATGTGGCACCGTTTTATGTGTAGCTCGTCATTGCGCTGAAACGAGAAGCAACTTATAGTTTGGTGTGAGGAAGCGAGACGTCGAACACAACGTGGTTTATAAGAAAACCCAAGACGTTGGGCGTGTTTGGCGGGTGGGCGTGTGGGTTACGGGCGTGTAGTGGTGAGCCGTGCATGTGTGCCGTGTACGTACGTGCGGCTATGCGGTTACAGGTGTGTGGGTGTAAGACGGTCGGTGTGGGCCAAGAGGTTTCCTTTTGTCCACGATACGGCGCCAACTTGAGGCTTTAGTTATTAAA
The DNA here is from genome assembly GCA_905147385.1 of Limenitis camilla. Classification (NCBI taxonomy): domain Eukaryota; kingdom Metazoa; phylum Arthropoda; class Insecta; order Lepidoptera; family Nymphalidae; genus Limenitis; species Limenitis camilla. The sequence continues at coordinate 9,014,826 of LR990241.1, forward strand.
GTCCGTACTTAAATTTTACGATGATATAAATTTTCATTGTTGGCTTTCTGAAGGCGCTAAAGGTCTTTTGCGTTTTCGTACACCAATATGCGCTAGTAAGGTTCATAGAGCATATCATTTAGTACGCAATAAAAATGAAGAATTTAATATTTAAATGTTTCCTTGCATAGTAACATCGAGCATTTATTTATTAAAAATTAAGTACTTACCTACTTAGGTATATCTTCACAACATATCGAATTTGTTTTTAATAATAATTATAATTTTTGTTTGAACTCATTTAAAGTATTTCTATGTGAGATTACTTTAGACCTTTTTAAATATGAATAATATAGTTATCAAATAAATCTTGATCATAAACTGACAATTCAGCTATTGCAGCTAAGATACACTCATTGCACTGTCGACTTGAATCCACTCCTAACTCAAGCCTTTAGCATAGTCAGAATAGCGACCCGCCCTCGCTTCGTTGATGGAAAATTGACAATACAGATAGTAAAAATGAGTTCCAAATTTTCATTCGCACATCATGCATTCAATCACTCTTAAAAAATGCCATAGAATAATTTTCAAAGTATTTTCCTAAATTTTCTTTTCATAAAAAATTATTGAGATTTAAACGAATACTAAGTTAAAAAAAATCATTTAATTTTTTTGTTATTAATATTTTTTAATTACTATGTTAAGAACGAAATTATTTCGCGATTCACTAGTTCGCTACACAGTAATTCAGCTATAAAATATCTACGTACATATTAATATTTAGAATAGTCGTTAACTGATTTAATTAGGGACATTTTCATGTTTTCCGATATTAGCAAGAATGTGTTCGTAGAGGCTTATTACAAATTTAAAAAAAATGTCTAAAATTTTCAGCACGAGCTAGAGGTCTATTATACTGGGACATAAAATGTACACATCAAGTACTTGTCCCGCACCTAACTATCTCTTTTAATACTTATTTGTCCCGCACACATTGACAAGTAACCCCCCGTGTCGCGTCAGTGCAGAACGCATCTGTGTGAGTGGACTTCTTTCCGCGCCCCTGTGTGCGGGCGAATTTCTTTCGAGACGTAATAAGGGGACCGTTTCTTTCCCGCTAAGGTTTTAATGTCGACCACGTTTCGGTGGCGGACGCGCGCCTTTCGCGGTTTCTTCAAACTTTTTGTGCGCGAACTGAAGTGTGCAGTGATAGTGCTAATTGAGATAAGACTTTTTATTTTTTAGTTTAAAGTAAGTAGATTATAGATATGGAAAATTATAATAGTTGGATTAGTAAAGTTATAAATTTAATTAATGTGAAGTTTGCGTAAGTCCGCAAAGTTGGGCGGGCGGAGATGCGTGTTGTTTTCTCTAACCGCTGCTTCATTAGCCTCGCGCACACTACGTCGCGATTAAACTCCGAGATAGGCACATATTGTGATAACATCGTGGAGCTCCTGAACCCGATTAATTAAACTTTTGTTTACCTAACTGCGTACTTGTTACGTGTAATAATAGTTTTATGAATATTAATTTCCAGTACACGTATTACTATACAGTATACAGGTGTCATGTTAAAGAATTTAATTTTATTAACGACATTCTATTGAATATAATTTTTTGATAATATATAGTTCTTGTACATAAAATACAAATATTGTTTATTTAAAAAAATCTATTTAAATGTTGTAGCTTGGTAATATTTTAAATAAAAACTTTTGATTTGCTTTACTTTATTTAAATTTCTTAATATTTTGCTAAATCAAGATATCGTGAAGGAAATACAGTTTTTTTTAAATAAATTAAAAGAGGCTCCTTAGTCCACTGACTTTTTAGATTCACATCAAAACAAATTCTTATGATAATCAGTTACATCAAAGAAAATTAACATTGAGATTTCGTGTTTATTTCAGTCTTTTTTATTCATACAAATAATATCCACACATCAAAAACCTGTTAAATTTAATTTGATCGGATTACGAAGGCGTTATTATTCGTAACCTTGGCGAGGTTGTTAAAAAGTAAGTGCGAACTCCCATTAGACGCTCCCCTAACTTCCACCTGCTCATAATTGTCGCTTAACTCATACCACTCTAACAACTTTCTATACGATAAACGAAGAAAGGTATTTCAATTTTGAAAATAAAATGAAAAATATTGAAAGCCTTTTTAATTCGGGTTTATTAATTTGGTGATTTGAACTTGTTTAAATAAGCTGTTTAAAGGTCAAGCAAACGGTTTTTTGGAGTTTAATTAAACCATCTGCTTGTTGAATTCGTTGAAGATTTACAATATAAAAAATCTAAATATAAAGCTTAAGAGTTTGTTTGTTTGAACGCGCTAATCTCAGGAACTACTGGTCCGATTTGAAAAATTCTTTCAGTGTTAGATAGCCCATTTATCGAGGAAAGCTATAGGCTATATATCATCAAGCTAAGACCAATAGGAGCGGATGATCACGGGCATGAAGTCGTAAGGGTCAGCTAGTGCATGTATAAATAAGTAATAATAAACTTACTTTAATATATAGTTTAGAGCCTATTAATATTTATTTCTGATTTTCAGTCTACGAATATATTTAATATAAATAGTATATATTGGTTCTAAATATTATATTATGATTTTCTTCATGTCCATAGCTAAGCTTTCGTTATGGAGGACAAAGTATTTTTACTCGTATTTAAGTAGTTTAAATCCTATATACTATTTTCAATAAAAAGCAGTGCGCAATTTCTATCATACTTATCCATTAGACTAATTCCTCCATTTTATTGAAATACACGTCGAATAACTTTGCGTAGAACTAAGAACTCATTAATTCCTGTTAATTCCGGGGGAGTGGGTGGCAATGTTTGCAGACATCTTGTTGTTCTAAGCCTTCACCCTTTCAATCGTCTTTAAATCATTTGAATATTTCATAATTAGTATTTCGACTTAAATGTATTGATTGAGTAGATAACAAACATGCCTTTATTAGATTTACTTGTGACAAACTAACAAACAAAATAATAATAAGTAATCTTAAGTAATCCTTATCCTGACTTATAGTTAAGAATACAAATCAAACAAATTTATGTGCGATTTAATATACTACTCACGCCATCTATCAACATATACGGTCTGTCTGTTACGCTTTCACGCTTAAATCACTGAACGGATTTTGATGAAATTTGATACAGAGATATACTAGAGTTTATGGAAAGGACAAAGGCTATGTTTTATCCTGAAAAAGGGCTTGTTATCTTGGAGTTGGTCTTATGAAGGAAGGATATAGTGAGTTTATGAATTAGTATTCGCGGGTAGTTCCTTTTATATTATTTCAAGTATACCGACGTGTAGACAATATATAACTATTAGTGCGATAGATAAGAGTCATAGAAGTTAGTATTATAGTGTCGTCGTTAAGGTCACCTTGCTTGAGGTCCACGTAAATTTACTTTATTATCTATTGTAGTTGGCGAGATCGAGTGGTTGAGGTGAGAGTTAATATATTATGAAAGAGCTCTTTAAACCAGCGCTTGGGTCTCAAGCCCCAGGCATTGCTCACTAAATTGTATACGTGTTGCTCTACAGTAATGGGTATCATTATTTTCTCATTCTATGACAATATAAACATTTGTTTTTAATTTGATTAAAATTAATATGAAAGTACTTTTTAAATCTTATACTAACAGATTGCTCTGAAAAGTTTTTTTTTAAACTTATTTATAATTCAGTGGTTAATTCTAAAATGTTAGATTTTAGGACCATAGTATTCATTGAAACCAAAAAGAATACAATTTCTGATAGTTTGGGTTTTTTTTATTATATGCGTTTGCTCGCAATGGGAAATGTCGAACTGTAACTACGTGATGTACTATAATAACTTGATATTTCTAAACTGAGTATCGCAGAGTGTTAAAAATATTCGCAAATTTTTAGAGAAGATGTCTGCAGCCGCTATTTGATACGGCTACAGCAAAACGTCTCCAAAAAGGAAGTCAACATTGTTGGACAAGTTGACAGAAGTATCATTAAAAATATATATGTTAAGATATTATATCCAAAGAAAAAAAAAAGATTATGAAAATATTAAATTTATATTATAACATTATTTTATAATTACTACTAAACTAACCTTATTGTGGGTTTGTTTGTCTGTTTTACACAGCTACAATTTTTATCTTTCTATACCGTTTAGATATTAGAAATATCACAATTTTTTTATTACGGAAAATATTTCAGTTCTGTAGGGTGTTAATACATGCCGTAAGCACACAACACATTCCACACGATTCTTATTTTAGTACTTGATTGTGCGACGTTGTTTATTGTCACCAATATTGCAAGGGTCGCCCTTCTTTTAATGTTTTAAAATGTATTTTATGTGCTCTTATACTGTCTGATTAAAATTTGGGGGAGTATTGTTTTTATAACGTGATTTTTCATCTGTTTACTTGACTCAATATTCTTTTTCTTTAGGTGTATTTATTAGATAGTTAACAATCCAACCACTATCGGGGTTCGGGGCAGAGTTTATAGTATGTCGAGTATTTTTAAAGTAAAGCAATTGGAACTACATTTCCATTAAAAGTTATAGTGTTAATAATAAAAGTTATTATAAGTGATACGTATAATAAAAGAAACAAAAGCTTTTTCAGCTTTTTTTTGGTTTCAAACTGTCTTCCAATGTCAGTCAGTCAGAAGTATTTTTATATTTTAAAGTAAACCGAATTTAGGATAAAAAAAACAATGATGTAGCCATACATCGATATAGATCAAGCTATACCTATTTAATTGAATCTGACAATCGAACAACCAGACTCGTACGGCACAACCCAGAAGAGCACAGTGTCCACAGAGAAGTAAGACGCACCGCACAAGTAGATCGATCGACCATCGCTCCGAACCGAAGCATCTTCAGGAGTAGTTGAGCAAGTGACGCTTGTAGAGCGACGTTCTTTTGTGGTGTGTCCTGGTTCGAGTTCGCGCGTCTCACTTGTATGTGGGCGGTGTGCTCTTCTTTGTTGTGCTGTACGAGACGGGTTGTTCAGAAATCCCGGATTGCAAAAAAAAAATAGATTTATTTCCTTAGCTTGTGCTAAAAGTCATTGCTACATAATAAAATAATAACTAACAAAAAGAACTCAACTTTACAGACAGACAGACGTGGCATATGTTAGCAGATGGATTCCTTTTCATTTTGAGGCATGGAACCCTAAAAACACAATTAAATATACAATAGTTTGATATATAATTTGAAAGTAGATCTCAATACATAAAGTCAATTCTAATAGCAGGACGTCCGAGAGCATCTTAGTCTATTTGAATATCACACAGGGTCCGGATATTACATTTGCTAACCTATTTGTAACCGTCGCTAGACGATCATTATCCGTGTCCGAAAGGTCTCTCGGGACACCCTCAGGAATTTGTGTCCGTATTGATTCCCTTCGTGTAGAAATGTTATATGCATGGGGCCCTAATAGATGTTACTGATGGGTCCTCAATTGTGACCCCAGATGAGGCAAAGTGTTTTCATTTGTACTATTTTATTTTTTAATCAATGACTAAAAACAGGATAAAGTTTAATCTACAGTTGTAATTAGTGTCAAAAAGGAGAAAGGAAAGATAACCATTACTGTATTTAGACAGAGCCGAGCAGTGTCTGGGGTTTGAGACCCCAACTCTCACCTACTCCTTTAGACCTCGCTAAACACAATAGATAATAAAGTAAAGTTATGTGGACCTTAAGAAGACTGACCTTAACCACGACACTATAACACTAACTTTCATGTACACTGCGCGAAAACATCAGAGAGACTGGGAATAATCTATCGCACTAAAGGTTATATATTGTCTTCACGTCAGTATACTTCACATAATATCAAATGATCTACCCGCTAAAACTATTTTATAAATGATGTTGCTAACATTAGTTCGCTTACGTCACCAAATACATTAAGTTATTATATTTTTTTTCGTTATTGTTTTATTATTCGATTACAACAATATCTTTTTTCCTTATATGAGATTAAAGTAAAACTAAGCCTAGGATTTTAGTTATACCTTCACCCTTTCCTACAGAGTAGAACACGTTTGAAACTCTTTGGACTTTACTGCCCTTCTGTTTGGACTCTACCGCAACTTACCATCAGCTGGAGTAGAGTCATCTGGCAACTGTCAAATACAAAAAAAATTAGGTACTACGGAATTTCATTTACAAAAAATTTAATTTAGTTTCTAATTCGTACAAAATCATAACCCTTCATTTTGGCTTCGCCGTAGTCGGGTAAAAAGAAACTACTGTCAAAATTTCATGTTTTAAGCTTCAAGAACTTCAGATGTGTATTGATGAGTCAGTTAATCAGATCCTTTATATTATTAAGAGTATGGGCAGGTTTAAAGTCGTCTATTATGCATAAACTCTCACCTATACCGCTCGACCTCGCTACAGTATATTAAAATAATAAAGTACATTACTCACGTGCTCCTCGATAACGCAGGCCTACACTATTCCATCAAACAGCACTACACTATTAATCTCACTTTAATAATAAACTCTAGTACAGTAATTAAAACATATAAAAAACAAAATCTCCGACTTGAAAAAAATAATATCGGACAATGCTCGCAAAAGAGAAATGTGTGTAATGTATGTTTACCCCATTTCCCGGTTGCTTTGTAGAAGGGTGCAGGGCCGAGTAACGAGCGTACCCACTTGCCCCTACATGCTTTATTATTTACGACCTTCGCCCTATGGTAGGTTTTTAAGCTAAGATTTTATTGCTCCTCTATTCATGAGCTAAATCTACTGAATCTCAGTTATATGCTACACTGATTTTGTTTGTGTCATTTAAGCCGGGTTTTGTTTAAATGTTTTGTGTGTTCACTTATAATTTCTAGTTGAATTGATTGAAAAGAAAAGTCTGTACCTTTTCATATCGTACCAAGAACCAATATCTTAAATATCAGACTTAAACATTACAGACTGTAGTCAAAACAGTGTCTAGGACTTGCGATTCAAATTCTGGCTTCAGAAGCTTCAAAGTGTTTGCCTTATTTTATATAAGTTTACTGTTAACAGTAAATTAAATAACGACCTTAAATTAAGCGTACACCAATGATGATATAATCTAATAGCCTAATTATTGTATCTTGAGTTTATAGAAAGGATTTCTAATAAGGCAAAAAAATCCAAATTTGTTTCAGAGAAAGTAGAACGCCAGCTATTGTAACGAGACCGGCAGAGCTCACTTTTAATGGTCCATGCCATTTCGATATTAAATTAAATATAATTCTAATAGATATATGTTATCTTAGAAATCAAAATAAACACGAGTAAGGCAGTAAAAAGGCATGTAAGGGGTTAACCCTTGTAGAAATTAAGTTTAACATCGCGATCGACATATCGCGTTGCGCAAACATCTAACAGGCTATTCCGTGCGAGGGGATACGTGGCGCTTTAGAAGACACATTTTATAGTAATTGCATGGTTATAACTAGTTTTATGTTCATTTCCTATCTATTAGTATAGTAGCTATAATATTTTAGAAGTATTTTTCCTTTAAAACGTTTGAGTAATTCATATTAAATTATAAAAACTTCTTTTATGATATTTTCTATATGAATTACACAAGTTATAGACATTTTTATTTTCTACTTGCTGTGTCCCGCGGTTTCACCCGCTATATTTTGGATAATTCAAACTATATCATTATAAATGATAGCCTATGTGATATTCTGATGTGTAAGCTATATAATTGTAAAGTTTCATCAAAATACATTCAGTAGTTTTTGCGTGAAAGAGTAACAAACATCCAGATATCCATACATTCGTTTATAATATTAGTAGGATTTCACTTTATCGTACTACTTTCTTAGGGACTACGTACTTAGGGACATACTAACTTTAAAGGAGTGATAACTGATGAGTTGTTGTACAAAATTAGTCTTGGTTAAAACTTCATTGAAGGTACTATTTTGTATTTTTTATTAAAATTATATTTGTAAAGAATTTTTTGATTCAGTTTATGGCGATTCTGCAAATTTTTTACGCAAAATTAATATGTAGGTATATATATATATGGTATATATTTCTAAAACGATTACTAAATGATAAATTGCATTTATTATGATGTAATTTTAAATACTGTAATTTTTTTCTTTACTTTATTCAGGCTATTATATGTTTTTTTTTTAATATTTAAAATAATTTAAATAAAATAATAACATCTTGCCTAAAACGTTAATAGAAATTAAACGTCAGAACGAAATGTGAACCAGATAAAATTGAAAATTTCTCATTTATTAGCACTAGAGGCAGTAGTATGTAATTGATAAGGGCTTGTACAAGATCAAAGGGGGATGAACTGATGTCTCGTAAGTTCACTGTGGGTTAACCAAGCGTATTTCGCGATCATATATTTTATTTGATCCAGTTTTTTTCAATAAACATTTCCAAGATAACGAGAATACGAATGCGTATTTCAATTTTAACGTTATAACTGAAACACATACTAATTCAATATTTCATGTAAGTATAGAATCCATACTACACATACACAATTTTTGTCTGTCTGTCGGTCTGAGTGTCTATCTGTTTGTTCCGGCTAATCTCTGAAATGGCTGGACCGTTTTTGTCGGGACTTTCACTAGCAGATAGCTGATGTAAGAAGGAGTAACTTAGACTATTTAACATCTCGCTACGACCCATAAGAGCGGAGCAATACGCGAATGAAGTCGCGTAGGTCGGCTAGTAACATATAAAATGAAAAGACCTGTGTAGTATCAAAACTTCATATTTTTTTTTTTTTTAAAATTAATTTCATCATCAATTTAATTAATATTAATTATTGTAAATTTAAATGTATATTTAATATTATTTGGTTTCATTGATGTCAACAATTGAAAATGAAAACAATTTGTTTGTGTAACTTTCTTTGCTGATTTCATCCTTCACTCTTTTATTCTGCGCGGAGACCTTTGTAGCTTCGATGCTACAGCTTTCAATACGTCAGATATATTTGAACATATCTTTCTACTAGAATAAATACATTTAAAGAACGTAAAAAATTAATAAATTGTTCTTTTGTTTTTATTTCAGATACTAAAAGTATGACGGACTGCATCGACAGAAGTGCGCGTTTCGATTACCACGTTGAATATAACATCTGCAGATGTCCACCCGAAGCTATGTGACAGATACAGTGAACAGTTCTTGACTTTTTTATTTAATCAATATTCATGTATACGATATAACCTGTGGATGATGCATCTATCGAGTGAAGTGAGTTCTACTACAAATGGGTTAGGGCATGAGGCGCCTTCCTCAAGTTATGGGAGCGCGCTGCACAGTCAGCCCTTGACGGCTGAGCTGCTCGCTGAAAGGACACTGGAAGGGCTGTTGGCGGATCATCCTGGTGAATTGGTTAAAACTGGAAGTCCACATGTGGTAAATATTAGATTTAAAATTATTGACATCTATTGCTAGAAATGAAACAAGCTCAGAATGATAAAAAAGATAATTTCCGTATGCTTGGAAAAAAAACATTAAATATTTTTCTGCGACAAATAAGTGGCACATATTCCATGTTGAAAATATATGTCTTCGTTATACATATAATTATATGGATACCTACATACATCCATTCAGAGTTATATAGTACAGAACAACAAACGTAAATTTATAAAATATTTTTGCTGACGTAAAGACGTCACTCACATTTAATTTTCTTAAATATCTTATTTCAATTTTATTATGTGTATATTGGGATTTTTATTTAAACAACTCACAATGATTTAATCTATCAGGTGTGTACAGTGCTGCCCCCACACTGGCGGTCCAACAAAACCTTACCCGTCGCATTCAAGGTGGTGGCCCTTGGGGACGTGGGGGACGGCACCTTAGTTACAGTACGAGCCGGCAATGACGAGAACTGCTCAGCCGAATTGAGGAACTGCACTGCAGTCATGAAGAACCAGGTTGCTAAGTTTAATGACCTGAGGTTCGTTGGAAGGAGTGGAAGAGGTAAGTTCTTGATCGTTACTTAGATTTATAAAGTTAAAGAGTTTGTTTGTTTGCTTGGATGCGTTTTAAATCTCAAAGAACTACTGGTTCGATTTGAAAAATTCTTTTAGTATTGGATAGGCTATCCACGTCATCATTTTAGGCTAATAAGCGTTATAAAACTATTTGTCTTAATGCTATAAAATCCGTAAATCATTGATAGACGTAAAAATACAAGGAAAAGTAAAACAAAGAAAAAAACTTAAAAACTGCAAAATAATTTACAATAATAATAAATTAAAATATATCTAGTATTTTTTTAAAGAGTCAATAAATCCTAAACAAGGTTGGAGTTCTGCTATTTTCGCATACATATTGCAAAATAATACCTGACCCTGGTTAGAGAGTTAAACAAGATATAATTTAATAATAAATTTATAAGGTAATCCACTACCAATGGTCTGTGTAGAAACACCTCAAGTGTTAGACGTCGTTTATTGACTTAATTGCAAGGCAACTGACCGAAGTCAGGCAGGAATTCCAATAGTAAAATTGTAATATAGTTATAGAATACAATATCTTAAAACTATATTTTAATAAATATTTGTAATATCAATAAAGATCAATAAGATTTTTTTTCTTTAAGATTTGTGTAAAATATTCCAACGGACTCACTGTATATATTTAATCTAAAATAAAAGGTCTATTGCTATTGCGATTAAAAATAGGCATCTTAATTATTACATAGATATAAGTATATTATATGTATTAGATTTTTTAATGATATAAACTAAAACACATTTGAAGAAGGTTAACTAGCAAGTTAATAATTTAACATTGTTCTGTTCCCCGACTGGCTTGCGACCACCAGCATGCGAATCCTACCGCCAAGTGTCATAGACACCTTCCGGTCGAGCCGCATGTGGACCAGATTTACCCTCTTGCTCCTTTTCTTCACTCCCTCTTCCCACTATCCTCGAGGATGCAACGCAATGACGCCATCATCATCAATGGCCATGCTCGTTTGCACCTTATCTACCATTAAAAAAAAATAATAACAATATTAATCTATTTTTAATCTAGAAAAATTGACAATATTTCAAAAATATTAAGCACTTAAAAAAATACCGGTTTTCTTTATTAATGTGCCCTGAGTAGTAAAATACCCTTTATTTTTTTGTTCATTAGTTTCGAGGAAAAAAATAAAATCTAAAACATATGTGATGACGTCACATATAAGGCGGAATAAGATAATGCTTTTGTCTTATTTATTAAAGTAAAAACATCGCTATTCAACCGTATATATGACGTCATTTGGCGTTTACGTGTTTTTAGAATAAAATAATTTTAAAATCTATTTTAACCATTCTAAACATTATAACAAAAAAAAAGTGAGAGGACACACTCGTATTATGCTTAAAACTGAAACTAAGCAAGAAAATGTTAACAATGACTACTAAACGTGAAAAATAATAACCTCTCGTCTAAGTTTCTTGCCAACACCGGGCTTTTTTATTGGATCAGTTACATATTTCCCCCTTGAAATCCATACTCAAAACATATTCAATATTTCATGCCTTTGGTCCAAAACATATATCTGAATGTTTACGATAATGCAGACGTTTCCTCATAAAAAAAACTCCCTCCCTCGAGTGCGTACTCAAAACAAAGCAACGCCTTTGCTACTGAATATTTCAACAGGTCTTCTCTTTGTTGAATATTAAGTCAATGGGGGTAATTGATCTGTTAAGACTACATTAGCTTGCATCTAAGTTGTTTTATCAGTCTAATGGTTCTTAACGTCAATTTTCTAAGATTTTTCTAAGTTGTTGCTTATCTATAATGCAAATGTCATTTCATCTATAATTAAGATGGCATTTGGATAATATTCTTTAGTTTTATTTATCACCTAATAATGTATTTCTGTGTATTTTATTGGTGGTTAAATTATTAAGATATCAATGTATCAATACAATGTTCACGTCAGGGGACAAAAATTATAAATGTTTGGTTTTCTAAAATTATATGACGGTATTGTTCTAACAAGTATCTTGTAGGCTCTTATTCATGTACTGTATGTAATCAAATTTCGAAAGTAAAATGTTACCAATTTTCAGGTTTCTGATTGATCTAAAATTTATATAAATATGTAAATCTGAGGAAAACATAAAATTATTATAACAAATGTTATTTAAAAATAGGAGTTTTTAGTAAAACGACACAAATCCATCGAGTTTGAACTCATATAATTCGTCTAGACTAGTCTTGGAATAACTTTTTAAATAAAATCTTATTTGTATAGCTAAAGCTTTGAAAAAACTGTCTAAAACCAAACACTCATACCATCACGAGATAGTGGTTAAAATTCCATACCTATACTGCTGCACGAGAAAGGAATTCTTAACTTTACAAGTCATTTTCCCCACAACGAGGGGAATACTCTAGACATGTATACAGTTGTTTAGTTGCGTGTAATATAACAGTGTGATAGACCAGAAACTAATCGCCAGTTTAACTTAATACGCACTTAGGTTTAACCGACTTAAGTCTAGTACTTAGACAGACGTCGCACTTATAGAACTTCGCAATTACGTCTCTTCTTACCGACCGAAAATGATACCAGTATAACCCTTTACTGGTTAGACCGCAATACTTGTGAGACGCTAATCGATTTGTTAAATGAATTGCGGTTTCCATTGACCTATAAAGCAAATTAATTTTCTATAAGACTTATAAATAAATAATCCATAATTTACTTCGTAGGAAAAACTTTTGTTAGTGTTGTACTTGTCGGTTTAAGCTTCTTTTTCTTTATACTTTTATACGATTTAATTTTTACACGATTATTACGAGAACTATCACATATTTTCTGAGAAATATATAATTCCTAAGTCTACTTCGTTGGTATAGAGTTTGCTGTGAAATGCATTTCATATCACAGAAGTTGTATGCGATCTTAAAATATTACTAGGAAATGAAATAAAATTAACACGGAGAGAAACATTTTTTTAAATACAAGAATATAACAAATTAAATAGACTAAGAGTGAGATCAATTTTTATTTCTATTCTTGAGTTAAAGAAAAAGATTTTTGGTGAACAAAAAGTGATGTAACAGTGTTATGTTGGAACTTTTAAAATACATCAAAGACTGTTTTTTAAAAGTTATTATTTGAAATAAGAAAAAAATATTATTGAAAATTAGTTACGATTCTTGCTTAAATAACATTGAGAAATAAATAAAATGATGAAAGTATTTTATTTTAATCTCACAAATGCGCGGTTCAAAATATATAATTGTATAAAGCAATACAATTTAACTGTAACTTATTACTATAACCGTCTTTCGCGGGGTTAACGCGGAACTACTTCGATCCAATACGCAAACAAACAGCAAACATGAGCACATAAAACTTACATGTTTAGGGGTTGAAAGGAACATCAAACTGTAAACTCCGTCTCATATTCAAATAGGGGGTTAACGAAGCGGGATAAAGGAAGGAACGTCAACAGTCGAAACTTGCAACTTATGTCTGTTTGTTATATTTTATTGATGCGTAGATTTAGAAAAGTTATACATTTTCGGTTCTCTTGCAAGAGGTTATTCTGATCAAACTAAACATACACATTATTGGATTTATTATATACATTTTACGTAAAATATAATCTAATTAAATTAGAAAGTTCTAGATTTCGCCAAAATTTCCTGATGATCTAGGCAAAATATGACCCAAAAGTGTTCAAAAACAGGATGTCTCTTAAATTAAAATAAAAAAATTTTTCTTTGAAGAACTTGATGTAAAAAATTATCTCTTTTTCTTTTATGTACACAAGTAATATACTAAAGCACAGACTTAATAGTTTCCAATAAAAATGATCATAAAATGCTATATCATCATACTCATACTTATCTACTGCTTTTTGTTGAGTTATATGAGAAAAAAGAATAAAAATTGGTTTGTATTTTTGAAATTCCTTTAAAATTTTATAAATTTTAGATTTAATATATGACAAGGGCAACAAAACCGCTGTTGACCAGAGGTTTTTCATTGCTCTGAATACTGATACCTAACCATTAGAAAAACCAAACCGAAAGTGCAAAGCAAACAGGGTTAACTCATTAACATTTCCTTAAACAAACAAAAGCTTTTGGCCGGCAAAAAACCAATATAGCCCTAAACAGAAAAGTGGAAAAGAAGTTAAGAGGTGTCTATTTGTCACGTTCCTTCGTGAATACTCTGCTTTCCAATTAAGGGTAAAGCGCTTTGTTTATCTTAAATTGCGAGAAAATCTCACTCAAATTATCGAGCTAAAGGACCAAGGGGAGATCGGAAGTTTTACTGTATAAAAAAGTTGCTTCACGCTGACGGACAGGGCGCGGGGAATTTTTAATAAGCGAAAAATTTAATGGGCACCGAACAATTTCTGTACGGTTTTAGCGAGTCAGCTTTACTTAAAACCTAAGGGACTGTCGTCGGTATTTACTAGAAAAAGTTTTGTGAAGCAAAATTAAGATGGGGAGAATAAAATTAACAATTTTAATATTTAGGAGCATAAAATTAACAATTTTAATATTTACTATATGCTCCCGTTCTTCTTTGTTTCTTACTCTGTAATATAATTTTTCGTATTAATACATAAAAAGAAGAAAATAATTCCTAACAATTTTGTCATGTATCTTTACGAAAACTACCACTGAAGTCTAGACATTTAAATTTTTTTGAACATATTATTGCGTAGGTAATATATGTTTGAGTAATGATAAAATTGAAATACTTTATTAGTTAGTCTTTAGTTAATTTTGTATAAAGGTTATGTTAGCGTTAATGTACATTACAAATATGCTCTTGAAAGATAAATTAGCACTTGAGTCGTAATCTCCAGGCACGTACAAATATGTAATTAGTATAACTGAAATTCAAAATGAAATAGATACAAAACACAAATCAAAGGTGAACACGTTCGCACTGTTGGACTCGCTCCCCCAATAAGAGCGATTTCCTGCACCAGTAGTCAAGGCGACGTCCTTCTAATCAATTGATTGACCCCACTTTAAACCGGGATAAAAATATCCTTAACCTGTCAATTAAGAGACGATAACCTTCCTTAAAACTTTTTCCACATTTCTCAAAAATAATTGGTGAAAAATTCACCTTTTCAGCACTAACATCTTACTAGTCTTAGTAATATTATAAATGTGAAAGTTTGTATGTTTGGATGTTTATTACTCAATCACCCCAAAATGGCCGAACCGATAGCAATTAAATTTGGCATACATATACTTTATACTGACCCGCCCCGGTTTCGCAAGTATGTATTTTATCTCTTTTCCTTTTATTTTATAAAAAAAACATTTAATTTTTAATATATTGTTGCTAAATAAAAATATTACAGCAAGTATATTTAATTATTATCCTGCAGGAACTGTATCTATCCTGTGTTTTCCGGGATAAAAAGTAGTCTATTTGTTAATGCAGGTTATAAAGTATCTGTATGCTAAATTTTATTGAAATCAGTTCAGCCGCTTATCGTTCTTTAGTAACATCCAAATTAGATACGATTAGATGAATCGTACAAATATTTATATTTTCAATATTAATAAGAAGTAAGATAGGTTTTTCCATTTAAAAATGTATCTTTTAAAAGGTTAAACCTACGCAATTCGTCCTTATTATACTCTCCCTTGTAAGAGAACAATTTACTGCATCAGTGGTCAAGACATTTTCTAATCGATTGAAACGTTTAAAGCTTTCTACTTAAAGTATTTTGCTTATTGCTTATGTGTATAGACTTCGAGGCTTGAAGAATTTATTTATTATGTTGGGAGTTCATAAGGAATAGTAAGAATTTGATATTTAATTATGATAACTAGAATATCTTGCAGAGAGTTTAACATCAATTTTTATTGCGATTTAAATTGTCTCCTTCCCATCATTTCCTAAACATAATATGAAAATTTTCAGAAAAATTAATCAGATAGAGTTAATTGGTAATGCTCTACAAATCTGTTTAGTTTTATGTTGATAAGTTTGATGTTTTTAGTATTAGTAATGTACCTCAACGAATAATTTTAAACATAGATGTTGAATTAAACAATAAGATATAAATACATATTTGTAATGTACTCGCCAAGACCTTTCTTTTGATACCAAACACGTGATAACTATCTCAGTTTAATTTTTTTCGAGGTTAGTTTGTGAGGTGTAAATTCCGTCATAAAAATCATAATGTTTTATAGCCTAAATCACCCACGCCTTTATTACGAATCTATTGACATCTCATTCAGGAAATTGGTTCAGTAGTTTAAGCGCTAGGATGGAACATACATACATAGACTGCCAAAATATTAATACTTCCTTTTCGCTTCGCTGAATGGGCAAATAAATGAAAATTATAAAGATTGTAGAAATAAAGCAAAGAATCATGTATTCGATAGGTATAATGTCTTCTTCTTCTTGCTTTGTCATTTTCGGATCGGTCTCTTATACAAACTTTCTTACCATCTTAGGAGTTAAATTTTTCAAGAATCAACACAATTCCTTTAGTTCTCATTTATAGTATTAAAATTATTTTGTTCTATACATAGATTTCACTAACTAAATGTTTATTCTAAAATCCTACAAACCTAGGACATGTACCTTAGCATTTACATAGAGTTTGTACACCATTGTCTTCTAGAAGAGTCTTGTTAGTCAAACATCGTCGGTAAACGACACAATAGGCGCCAACCCCCCAGGTGGCAAATTATTTTTGTATGGAAGCGTAAAAAGATCTCCGCCTCACCTTTCGTTATTAACTCGAGAGGCTCCCCTTTGATGCACTGCCTGGTTACCCTTAACGTCTAATGGTTTTAAATTTGCCTTGTTACTATGGAATGCGGGATATTATTTTGGATATAAATTAGCTGATGTGTTTTGTAATACGCATATGAGTTGTTTATACCTAAATATTTCTATAATAATTAAAATGATTTCAAGCATTCATTAGTTATATAAGCTGCTACGTAAGAGATTGTTAATTGGCTTTAGAGTGTGAAGACGGTTTACAAAGCCACTCAATAAATATCCATTGTATGAAAATACTATCGAGACAGCTAAAAGTATTTTAAAAATAAACCAGTAATGTACTGCAAATAAAAAGTGTAACTAACTATGTAAGGGTTTTTATAGATAAAGTGACAAGAATAATTTCACTTATAGATAATTAGTTTCAGTTAGACATTTCGTAGAAATAGCTACTAAATAGCTGTAACTCTCCATCTCCATAAATAGTATTATATACTTCTATGGTTAAAGAAATTGCAAAGTGTCCCTACATTAAGGAAGGAATGTATTTCAATTTTTATTAATTTAAACGAGGCGCTATCTAATGAAAGGAATTCATAAGCTTGATGAGAGAGAGTGATTGTATCAAATGGAGGGTTCCGTTCATCAGAGAGGGAGGTCTGATTTCTTCGGTAGTCTTTTCCGTTTTTAATTATTGAACCACTCATTCCTAATTATTATTATTAGCGCTAGGGAGTGAAAATTGAGGGTCTCGAAATATTGACCGCTTGCTTGGCTTGAGGTGCGTCGAGGGAGGTTTTTAATTGTACACGCTTTTGACTTTTCTCTTGTTCTTTTGAGATGCTTCAATAAACTTGAATTTTACCGTGTCCCGCTAGTACACTTTTATTGCTGGGGTTTCTTTTCATGTGCCTATGAATTCTTTAATTTAATTTTTTTTAATATACAGTCAAAACAAAACATTAGCTAATTGATCGCTTTAGATTAATAGAGTTGAATACATAAAGCTACCTCACCGCTCACGGCATATTCGGAGCCAATCCGCTAATGTCCCTAAAGCGTATCGGTCCGCATTAGGAACGAGTATTTTATATCCAAATTGCTGCTCTCTAAGCTGAAAATCCCCAGTAAGCCATGAAACCGAGATCAAAGGAGCTCCCTGCCATTACGATTGTGGCTCATTTTTTATTTAGCCGGCGGAGAACTCTTATCTTAACGCACCCGCCTACTTTATGACGTTATAAAGCTGATTTTTAATCTAACGGCGTTGGAAAATTGCACATTCTATCGAGTTTCCATCTGATTTACAATTGTTATTTAAATTTAAAATTTGGAAATTAATGAAGCCACTGAATTGATGTTTATAAATTCACTTATATACGAGCAGAAAACATTTCTATACTTTGTAACAAAGTACAACTACAATTGACGTTCCAATCTATTAACAGTATTATGAACATTTAAACAATTAATTTAATGCAATTCTTTTACTTTATAAAATAAGTATCATGTAAAAAACTTAACTAGCAGTACTAACTTCTATTTTTTTAATTAAAAATTATAGTTTACCTTAACAATATTCACAAATATAACATAGTTTTTATGTTGTTGTATAGTATAATTGATTATTTGTGAAGCATTTAATATAATATAGAAATGTTTATGAGCTAATTTTTTGCTTATAGCTTAAAAATATGCTTAAAAAATATGGACAAAAGTGTACTTGCAAATATGCAAAGTTTTTTAAAGTTTTCATGTTGCAGGTATGTGAAAGATGTATGAAATGATATTATCAATGTATCGAATATTTCCAAACACTTCTGTATTTACTAAAACATTCGATTTGTACGATGTAAGTGTAACATGCAAACATATTTTTATGAACACCCTCCCCTCGGGATCAATATCCGCAGTTTATGAAGTGTCGCACGTGCAGCCTGCTGCCTGCAATATGTCCGCTGGGGAGACGAAAGTCTTTTTATGAATAACTTCAATGATTTATGAAGTATACGCTTAACGCATTTTTTCTTGCGCCCTTTGAATTCGGAGTTGAGAAAAGTCAATGCTTTATATATGTCGCATTTTTATGAAAATTCTTGATTGTTAACTTATCCGCAGGCGAGATAATTTTATTTTAATAGCGTACACTAAATTTAGATAGGAGAGTGAATAGCGCCTGGGGCTTACGACCCACGAGCAAGCTTATGAAGCTGCTTCGATATGCGTTTCAACCTCGATCTCAAAATTTTAACATCTCATTAAACTAAGTAATTAATAAAATAAAAATTTACGTAGGTGTTCTTCAATCGGAAAAAACTAGCGCACTATATCTACTATATTTTATTACACTTTCACTATGATACACAAATGCACTTCATGAAATTATTTGTCAAACAAATACAAAATAAATGTTATAAGTCGTCCAGAAAATGAAATGAGTTAAAAGATTTTTCTGAATAGTTGCGCCCTGCGGTTTCACCCGCCATAGTTTGGATAATTCACACTGTATCATTATAAATTTTAGCTTATGTGTTATTCTAATGTGTAAGCTATATTATTGGAAAGTTTCATCAAAATCCATTCTGTCATTTTTGCGTGAAACAGTAGCAAACATACATTCTTACAAACTTTCGCGTTTATAATATTAGTAGGGTTAATATTTATATAAGCGTATATAAGTAAGGCTTTTCCAAGAATAACGTTAGTCTACTCAATAAAAAGTTATATTCTCTCTACTTTATAACTGTAACATACGTTCTTATATGACCTCGTTAGCAATAAGATATGTGAAAACGTTTACAAATTACTTTGATCTACTAAGCGACAAAGACGAGACAAATATTTGAATATTTGATTTGACTTACTACTTGTTTTTTATAATAATACTAGTCGACCCGTCCTGCGTTCGCCCGGTTACATTTTACCTCGTGAAAACGAAACCTAAATAAGGTATAATTTTACATATTAATTTTTAACTTAATATTACTATACACATTATGACAAACTCCCTATCCCTATATCGCTATATTTTACATTTTAATTTTCAACATCAACACTAACTTATATATGACTAATTCCCTAAATAAGATATAAAAGGTCCGCACTCTACATGCTCTAGTTTATCTGTGTACCAAAAATCATCAAAATCGGTTCAATGGTTTAAGCTTAAAAGCGTAACAGACAAACAGAGTTCATAGTATTAGTTAGAATTAAGAACGGAATTGAAAATGTCTTTCTTTTTGATTTTTGAAGTTGCTTGAAAAATTTGAGTAAATGATCACCAGACTTCGTCCATATTTTAATTATAAAAAAATGTCTAAAAATTCGGAAAACTTACATGTATTTTATTTTTTACTAATAACCGGCCCTGGGTTCGCACGAGCTTACTAAGTGACACTGTACAATATTTTGTTTCTTTAAAAAAAAACCAAGACCTCAGAAAGAGATTAAGCAGCTTTTTCGATGAAAACTTCCAGACTGCTTGACTTTTTCAGATATTCTTAACATTTATCGTTATATTTTAAGCAATTCATACAAAACCTTAGCAAATTATACACCTAAACCTTACATAGGAATCACTGTCTATTGATCAAACTGCTTTAAAATCCGTTCAGTCGATTTTGAGTTTACCGCGAATAGACAGGTAAAGAGACGCGGAGTGGGACGTTGTTTTATCATATTATGTAGTGATGAATAGTGTTAAAACTGTCGTTAATATACTGTCATAGTAGAGTCAATTAGCGTTCAATTCCGTATTCTAAGAATAACACACTGCAAATTGTGTATCAATTTGGAGTAGGTACTACCTATCTGACTACCTAAAATATATCTAGCCAAGAAAGCTAGAGAAACTTGCCTCAGTCCCCTGGCGCACAGCCAACAGTTCCTACTTTGTTTGTTATGGTAGTAGCTTGCCAGTTTCTTTTCATTTACACTAAAGTATAATACACAAATGTAACTCATAAGTGGGTTTTTTGGATGGATATTCTATGAAATTTTATAAATTGACGCGTTTAACACTAAATTAACTGGACTTAAAAGCAGTGATAGCCTAGATGTCGGTATCTTATTCAGGATGGAACTCGGTACGAGAGACTTTTCTGAGTTATGCGTGCGTGAGGAAACCTGCACTCTTGAGTTCCTTAAAGTTCTCAAAGATGTGTGAAGTCTGCCAACCCGCACTGGGCCAGCGTGGTGGACTATGGCCTAAACACCCCCTCCTCATTCTGAGGAGAAGACCTCGCTCAACAGTGGGCCATTAATGAGTTGTGTTGATGATGATGATAATAACTGGACTTAAATAACGAATAATAAATTACACTATACTTACTTACCAATGTAGTAAGTAATGAGGCTTTACCAAAAGAAAAGGAAAGGAAAAACCAGCTAAAGATGTATAATGAAGGAATGAATATAGGAAGATTACCGTCATAAGAAAATTAAATGTCAAATTTCTTCGGTCGGTCGCGTTTAAATTTTGCTTTCGTAACTGCATGATAGATATAAAGTTTGGTATTTGGGACTGTAATTTAAGTCACCGTGCAAACGTCACTCACTTAAATGTGTTTTAACGAATTCTCAATGTATTAATCAATTGAAAATATTATCAAATTCTTAACCTTAACATGCACCTATGTAACTAATAAAAGTTTAGAACAGCAATAGTTTCAGCAATAAAATAAATTCGGTTGCCATTTTGGTGTAAACGTTTAACATATGGATTATCAATGATTTAAACTAAAATAGTGCATGAATATAGTCACCACAAAAGTTTACGTACCGAATGAATGGTATAGTCAGTATCTGTTTACCGCTTATGAAGCCTAGATTGCGACCATGAATTTCACCAGAATTACCATTAGGTATGTGTCGATATGGCAGCGATTGTTCAAACGCTTGCCGCCGTGTTTGCGGCTGTTCTGCGGTGGATGTGTTACTATGGCAATTCCACTGTGTCATTGCTCTGTTCCCTATACTTATTGCCTTAATTTTGAGAATATTATTCATATTACAGCATACATTGCTGCTTTAGTACCGCTTAAAGAGTATTGTTCAATGTAAACGCAGCAATCGATGTGTTTTGTGTGTTGTCGGTCGTAGCTATTGTTGTGATGTCGGTCTAGTTTCTAAACACTTGTTAAGTGATAGGATACCACCGCTTTTGTCGGGTGTCATACAGATTGTGATCAAATGCTACAATTGTTGCTGGATGGGTTTCTAAATTTATCAGTATGACAGCCGTTTTACAATTAGGGTTAGAGATGGCACATTTTGGCAAACATATAATAGACCAATTCTGATGAATTTTTATTTGTTTGAAAGGATTAATTGATTGATTTTATCAAGATGGTTCTTAGCTATAATTTGTGAAAATCTGGTTGCGAGTTAACTGGTTATCTGGTGGAGAGTTGCGTGATAATATTAATTTACTGACAATTATAATAATCATGGTAACACACTGACATTGTTCAAACGCTTGCCGACGTATTGCAATCGTGAGGAAACCTGCACTCCTGAGAGTTCTCCAAGTTCTCTGTCGGCGTGTGAAGTCTGCCAACTCACACTGGGCCAGCGTGGTGGACGCCGTCTGCTTAGACTGAGTAGAGATGAAACGGTATTTCTCGGTACCTTCCTTTTGATCTCTAAAAAGCTTGATACTCGATTCTTTTCAATAATTGGATAGTATTGAATTGAATCGAGTATCAATCTTTTAGTCCTAAGTCTCGGAGATTATTATTATTTATGAACTAATCAACAAAGATAAGGAGAGTGTTCATCATCACCATTATCACGACTCGTCAATGGCCCACTGCTGAGCCGGGTCTCCTCCTCAGAATGGTATTAGGCCATAGACCACCACGCTGGCCCAGTGCGCGTTAGCAGAGAACACGCCGACAGAGAACTTGGAGAATTCTCAGGAGTGCATGTTTCCTCAAGATGTTTTCCTTGACTGTTATAGCAAGTAATATTTAATTTCTTAAAATACACATAACTCAGAAAAGTCAGAGGTGTGTGCCTGTATGGGGCATCGAACTCGTACCTCCCGAGTAAGACATTGAAGTCTCAACAATGTTGAACCTTTTTAAAATCTATAAATAGTTTAAAATATCTCCGATCTTTACAGATAAATTAATCCCGACTATATTTTTTGATGTCAAACATTTATTTCTTCAAAATTTCCACCCTAATCTTGAGAGTTGAAAGGATGTCTCGTGGAATGCAGGACGTGCTAGCACGTATACTGCTGTGACAATTTGCCACAAATCACCGTGAACTCCTAAAAATCAAGACGAGTTTTTGCTTATTTTCCTTTAGTACAAATATTTTTCTACTATTGGACGTAAAGTTTCTTTACTTAATTAATATTAGTTTTCAAAAACGAACTGTATAGCTCCGGAGCGAAATGATTTTTAAATTAATTCAAATACCAACTACTAGCATTGTCAAAAAGCACACGACATTGTAAAACACCTTATAATATTATGATACTATGTGGTAATTTGGATGTTAGTTATGATGTTGGCAACACTGGTTTGAGTGGCAGTTTGTTAATTACGATGTCGACAACATTAATCTAAGTAGGTACTTTAATTTTAGAAGTTGGACGTAAAGATAAAAGCTAACAAAATAATTACACCGCCTTAACAGAAATCATTCTAGTTAAAAAGCCGTCATACGACAGGTCTGGGTATAGATTATAACCCTTTTATTTAACATATGATACAAACATTTTAATATTGTTTGTTGTTGCACAGTATTATTAAATATAGCAGGTGAGTGCCATGTTGATAGCACTAAAAATATTTCCAGATATAATTGAGATTCATCGAAATTGATGAAACATACTTATAAACGAAATACTGGATCATAAAATAACATAAGTTATACACAGATAAAAAAAAAAACATTCAAAACCGATCATGATTGTAAAGACAAGAATAAGAAGTAAAATACATGAAACAAGTAGATTTTTGAGAAACACTTATGATGATTATTTAAGTAATGTTTTTAGACATTTTAAATAGCGAAACAATTATAATTAATAAAGACATTTTTATTTTATTTTATGCGTTTTTATATTGTAGATACTTATTGTACTACCTAAGATGATAATTATGCAATTCATGATGTTTAATAAGGTTTAATAACGCGGCTACCTGTACCTAATTGATTGTTTAAAATAATGGTTAACCAATTATTATTGCTCAGAGGAAGGTGGTAGGCCATAGTCTACCACACTGTTCCAGTGCAGGTTGGCAGATTTCACACACAGACAGAGAACATGGCGAACTCTCAGGCATGCAGGTTTTTTCACGATATTTTCATATTTAAATGCTTTAAAACACACATCGGGAAAAGTCAGAAGTGTGCACTGGATCGAGTTCCTTCTGATAGCCTAACACTCTCCTCACTTTAAAGAGGAGACCCGGCTAAGCAATGGCCCATCCATGGGTTGTGACGATGAATATTTATTGCTATTGTAATATATATATATTTTTGTTACCAGGTAAATCGTTCACGCTAACGATAATGTTGGCAACATCGCCTCCTCAAGTGGCAACCTATCAGAAGGCGATCAAGGTGACGGTAGATGGACCACGGGAACCGCGTTCAAAGACTCGTCATCACGGCTTCCATCCCTTCCATTTTGGACCACGATTTGCACCAGATCCGCTAATGGGATCATTACCTTTTAAATTATCAGGTAATTTCTTAAATATTCATAACCATTTGACATTGATGTGCCTAATTTTATTTATAAACTAGCCGACACGTGCGACTTCGTTCGCGTGCTGCTCCGCTCCTATAGGTCGAAGCAAGATTTTAAATAGCCTAAGTTACTCCTTGTTACATCAGCTATCTGCCAGTGAAGTCTCGTCAATATTGGCCCAGCCATTTCAGAGATAAGCCGGAACAAACAGACACACAGACAGACAAAAATTGTAAAAAATGTTGTTTTGGTATATGTACCGTGTTCGTGTATGCATCCATATGCACTTAGTAAATAACAGACACTCCAATTTTATTTATTTGTATGGATGAAACAACATGGTAACCGTAAGTGACTGTTGAATTACAATTAAGCCAACGCGGGATAATTTAATACATTAATGGTTTATTAATCCTTTGATTCCCATGTCCAAGTTATAATAGTTATATTTAATTAAGATTTATTTAGATGAAAAAAAAAAAGTTATATAAAGTACTCCCCATTTTTATGCGGGAGTCTTCTGTCTTGTGCAAACAAGATTTTGAAAAACACTCGATTTTTATTTTACTTTGATGAATTTGACTATAACGTTTGGTTGCAATAGTAATAGAATTAAACATTAATGTTTCCATGTAGTAGAAGAAATATTAAAGTGACACTGGGAATTATTGAGTTAATACCAGCGAAAGCAAACGAAAAAACTTCGCTATTTCATGGATTCATAAAACATCGTCTTATTAACCATCCCTAGATAAGTAAATGTTAGGTAATTTTCGGTTATTTTGTAATTAATCGATATTTTATAAGTTTAACGTGTCTATCAGCTGTATGTCTGGCCCAAGATAAATGTCCGGGGCTGATGAAGTTTTATTTGTTTGAAAGGTAATTTAATTGAGACGGTCTTAGCTATAATATTAGATCTGATCAGATGTTAGAAGGCTATCAGCTCATTTATAACTTAAGAGCTGCGCGACAATATTATACTCGGTCCATTTTATTATGGGTTTTTGACAACTCACGCCCATGAAATTATGTATTAAAATTTTATATAAATAATATTCTACTACATGGACGGGTATCGCCCCCTAGAGATGTGCCATACATAACGAGGACTACAATTGTGCCATAGATTACAAATAATCGGTAAAAATAAAATTAAAAATAACTAATGTTTAAAAAAATTGCCCCGTTGTCCATTTTATTAATCTTTTTGAAAGCTCGCATAGTACGTATCTGTTTTAGACTAAGTATTAAGTTCATTAATATTATGTTAATAAGGTTTAATATGTTATTTAAACAGACAGACAACAAAATTTGAAGGTTGAAAATTATTAATTGAAATATTAACATTATGTAAAGTTTTTCTTTCTTCTTAGTTTAAGGCATACAAATAAAACAATTAAAAGTTTGATTCCTTTAATTAACATGGGTCGTCAAAATCATTATTTTTACTAGATTCGTCCGAAGAGAAGTATTCTGTAATAATGCTAATAATTTAATCGGAATGGTATCATATTCAAGAACCTTCTATTCTAGAACATCACTAACTTGTCAGTCGTCGAGGAGTCAAAAAACCATTTATAAAGTGGACTAGATTTTTTTCCATGATGACGGCTAATAGCGAATCCGATATAACATCACTATCATTTAATATTGCTCTTTATTTTCTAAATTAATTTAATAAGTACAATACGTATAATAGTTTTTGTGAAAAACAATGAAAAGATTTTTATTTTACTTTTTACTAAACTGAAATGACAAGCTAAAAAGAGTATCTATACAATTAGCACAATAGAAGAAGGTTATAAATTAGTATCTATAAGTAAATTCTAAATATTTTGTAGAACTTCAGCATAATCAATTATTATTATTTTACTATACCTAATTATATTGTTAAATTATTACGGAACTAGTTTAACCCTCACTGATTATGGCTAAATGACATGTGTCATCCGTATCAAGCTATATTGGATGGAGTATAATTCTATATTGTCAATTAAAACAATCTTGTAACTATGGTAACCCACTGACATGGCTCACACTGAGTAGAGATGAAACGGTATTTCCCGTTATCGGAAAAGGTGTCAAGAATCGAATAGAATCGAGTAGCTTTTTTGAAATACATAACAGTATATATATATGTCGGAGCATAGTAAAAGATTATCGATTAATCGAATCGTTATCGTTGTCTATGGCGTTGGAGTGGGGTAGTAGTCACTTCCGTTGTTTTGACAGTATCTACCCTCGACCCTTTATATGAGATCGACAGTCTGACTGAAGTTTTAGTCGTGCGCGGTCTCTCAAGAAGTGAACATCTAAGTAGTGCTAGTGATAGTGATAGTGTCAAGTGCAGTGTAGTGTGGAAGT
This sequence comes from Limenitis camilla, assembly GCA_905147385.1. Taxonomy (NCBI): domain Eukaryota; kingdom Metazoa; phylum Arthropoda; class Insecta; order Lepidoptera; family Nymphalidae; genus Limenitis; species Limenitis camilla. Next base: position 9,041,658 of record LR990241.1, read on the forward strand.
GCTGTCCAACTAAGGTCACGTAAGTCCTTACAATGTAATTGCCACATGGTTAAGTAAACACAATGTTAGGTTAGGTTAGCCTTAGGTTAGATTCGGTTTATGTGCGTTTAACCTTGGGTTTAAATAGAGAGCCTAGCAGTGGAGGCGAGTGTTGTAATTACTTAAAGGAGCTCCTTAAGCCTACACCTTGGTCACAAGTCCAAGGCACTGCTTAGGTTTCTCTCGTAATTGTTAGAGATCCTATTTGATCATTTATCGGTTCAGTAGAAGTATCTACGTTGCGTTTACCCAATATTCCATTCAATACCATCACCCCCTTTAGTGTTCCCCAATATTCCCCATCTTCCTCCTTTCATCTCCTTTTCACATCGTTTTAAAATCCCCGACATCAGAAGTGGGATCACAAGCCCAAAAGTTCACGTTAAGGGTTCTTTGCGTATAATCCTGACAGTTAAATTAGTTTCAATGCGAGTAAAAATAATTTTCGAAAAAGTTAAAAGTGGGTAGTTTAAAAAAAAAAAGAATTCAGAAATAGTTGAAATCAGAAATATTTGCGAAGGTAGTTTAAAATCTTAAAATCGTAATTATTATTTGAAGTAGGTACGCCTTCGTTTTACATGAGGCTCATCAGCCGTTTCAGTAGTAAATTGTGGTGTTGACAGTTTTTACGCATTGTTTGGAAATTACTGATCATATTAACGTTTTATTAGTGCGACAGAGAGCTTTTACGCTTTGTCGGAAAGATGTACTGGAAGCGTTGTCGCTTTGTTGTTATTGAGCCGTTGTAAGGTGGCTTTGTAGGCCCCGACGGTTGGGGCTGAAAGCTGTTACGCTTTGCTACGAATTTGAGATGTTTTCTGTAAAGAGTGTTGAGAGCTCTTTGTTTCTTTGTGTGTTAATGATTGAAATTCTTATGTCTAGTGGAAAATAGTGCTGAAAGCTGTCACACTTTAACGAAGTTATTGGTCTATGAAACTAGTGTTACGTGTTACGTATGTTACAATTAAAAAAAAATATTATTATTATACGCGGTAAAGGCCATATTATTGGCCTATTATTCTAAGCGGGATTACTTGAATTAAAATTGAATTGTTACGAATGTAGTGACGTTCGCAATCGATTACGATTATTACAAATTAAAATATTCGAGATGGTTGAACTTTTCGGTATTATGCCGGTTTTACGGGCGTTTTAGACAAATAGACTTACTGACTTATTTGTGTAAAAATTGTGATTATGTAAAAGAGAGTTTGGTTGGGATAAACTATTTTGAATTTGAGTACACTTCTACATTAAATGAAAGTCATAAAACATTGATGTCGATGGATTTGTATCGATTAGTGTCGATCTGTTGATCTGTCGAATAAAAATATGGTGATTTATGGGTTATAATAATTTAATCAATATTTTAATTTCTTAATATGACTGTTAAGTTGTTTGATGTTGGTTTGATGACCTTACACCCCTGTGACAGTGATAACATAATTGATCACTTCAATATTAATGTTTGCTTTATCTAGAGGTGGAGTTCGATTTAAAATAGTACAGGTACAGATTTGATGCCGAGTATTCAGTGAAATACCGATAGACTAAAATAAAAATTGAAAAGAAAATGCTAAATATTGATGAATTCCTTAGAAATTGTGATATTTATGATATTATAAACGAAATATTTGACCGCTCGTTTCGATCGAATAATTTATTTGGTGTGTGAGTTGCTGTGTCGTGTCCAGTAAGATACCAGAAAATGTTTAGAATCTTTCTAAAACCGGGTTTTAAAAAAAAGGGGTTAATAATAATGTTTGTGTTATGTGATCGTATCATTAATGGAAACACTTGAAGGAAATGTGGCAATTGATATAATTTTTCAAATGCTAAATAATTTACCTTATTCGTCCTGGTTTAAAAAAAAAAAAATAAAAAAAAATATTAATGATTTTCTTGAGTGCGAGTGAAAATTCGTATTTCGAATTAACCTAATTTGATTTTGTATTTTGCTGTCATTACGAGTAAGATGCTAGCCAAACTTCTGATTTGATTTAATTCTCGATAATATCGCACAATAACATCTGTTTCTCTCGTTTCGAAATAGTCGAATTATGATGGAGTCCGTGAGTTTTCATATTTTTGGAATTAATTTAAAATAAAGTTATTTCATTAGGATGGACGAGCAGAACTGTAGATGATTTCTTTTTTTTTTATTATTGATTAATTTTAACAGTTTATCAGTCTGACCGAGTCATCACGTTTTAATCATAAACATGACTGACTAGCGAAAAATAGAACAAAAAGTTACGTTGTGAATTTGATGTGAAAACATCAGAAAGGAATTTCACAGACATTTTTGCGTTACAATTATTTGTTTGGTATTATGTGCAAGAATAAATTAGTTAATTGGTGATATGGTTCCATTTCATGAACGTCTCGAATATAGTAAAATATTCGCGAATAGTTTTTATTGTTGTCAAGAATCAATTTTATAATAATAAATTTGAAGGAGTAGTAGTGAGGGTAGTAAAGAGAAATTTTATTTAAATACTAGCGGACCGTCCCGGCTTGGCTCTCTTATTATTCAGACCTTTGGCGGAATAGTAGGTCGCTATGGGTCCCTGAGTGTATATTAATGTTCGTAGAATCAGTTATTTAGGTTTATTAGTATCATTGTTGTAGAAGCAGTATAGTAGTGTTTAGTGTGAATGAGATGTAACTTATAGAGGTTGTTTTTCTCCATGCGCGTTAGCTTGTTAGACCAGTTTGTAATTCAGTATCAGTTAGTGAGCGTGGCATCTGAGAGCAGTATCAGTGCTAGTTAGATCGGATGTGTTTCAGTGTCAGTTAATAAGCGTGGCATCTGAAAGTAGTATCAGATAATGAGCACGCCGTAGTAAATCAGTGCCTGTTATATCAGTTCAGTTTCAGTAGAATGAGTGATGCTAACTGACTAGTATTATCAGTTGTTCAGACCAGTACTCAGATTAAATTAGTAGTCAGTTGTGCGAGGTTTGGGGTCACTATAGGGGAGATTGGAGATCAGAAGCGGGTCAGGTCCCGTGTTAACAGTTAATAGTGTCGGTAGCGGGTGTCAGGCCCGCGTTACCAGTTGTAGTGTATAATTCAGTATCAGTACAGTGTGGTACTATACACGTTTGATTAGTTTTCATCTACTTATTCGCTCCGGCACCGAGTATATTAAGAAGGTGCTCGGCGACAATGAATGAGGATTATCATAAAAGCGTTAAAATAGGTGAATTAGGTGACTTGTTCAATGCAATAAAATTTGAACAATTTATGACTGTTAGAAGTTACGCATTGGCATTACGTAATGGTACATTGATGATATCTTTATATTGAATATAAACTTCACTTCTTATCATGTTGATAATGAACTCTATTTTGAAGTTTGGTAATTATTACTGATCCACATCTATTAATGGACTGGAGACTTTTTACTTTGTTTGAGAGGGATTGAAAGCATTGTCGCTTTGTCCTTATTGAGCCGTTGAAAGCCTCTACGCTTTGCGGAATTAATGCTGAAAGCTTTAACGCTTTGCGGAATGGTTGTTGAAAGCTTCTACGCTTTGCAGATATAATGCTGAAAGCATTAACGCTTTGCGGAATGGTTGTTGAAAGCTTCTACGCTTTGCAGAATTAGTGCTGAAAGCTTTAACGCTTTGCGGAATGGTTGTTGAAAGCTTCTACGCTTTGCAGAATTAGTGCTGAAAGCTTTAACGCTTTGTGGAATGGTTGTTGAAAGCTTCTACGCTTTGCGGAATTAATGCTGAAAGCCTGAACGCTTTGCGGAATAGTTGTTGAAAGCTTCTACGCTTTGCGGAATTAATGTTGAAAGCTTCTACGCTTTGCAGAATGAGCGTTGAAAGCTTCTATGCTTTGCAGAATGAATACTGAAAGCTTACACGCTTTGTGACGATATTGAGATGATTTCTGTACTTATGTTGATAGCTCTTCATTGTGTTTAACTAATGATAAAAAAAAAAATCTTAGTTAAGTAATGCTAAAGCTGTTACGCTTTGTGGCACTGGTGATGATAGTTCTTATGGTTCCTTGAAACTCTTACGTGTAATTCTTAAACACAACGCGAGAGCGCGTTGATTTTCAGAATGGCCGTGTCGGAGCATAGTAAAAGATTATCGATTAATCGAATCGTTATCGTTGTCTATGGCGTTGGAGTGGGGTAGTAGTCACTTCCGTTGTTTTGACAGTATCTACCCTCGACCCTTTATATGAGATCGACAGTCTGACTGAAGTTTTAGTCGTGCGCGGTCTCTCAAGAAGTGAACATCTAAGTAGTGCTAGTGATAGTGATAGTGTCAAGTGCAGTGTAGTGTGGAAGTGCTGTCCAACTAAGGTCACGTAAGTCCTTACAATGTAATTGCCACATGGTTAAGTAAACACAATGTTAGGTTAGGTTAGCCTTAGGTTAGATTCGGTTTATGTGCGTTTAACCTTGGGTTTAAATAGAGAGCCTAGCAGTGGAGGCGAGTGTTGTAATTACTTAAAGGAGCTCCTTAAGCCTACACCTTGGTCACAAGTCCAAGGCACTGCTTAGGTTTCTCTCGTAATTGTTAGAGATCCTATTTGATCATTTATCGGTTCAGTAGAAGTATCTACGTTGCGTTTACCCAATATTCCATTCAATACCATCACCCCCTTTAGTGTTCCCCAATATTCCCCATCTTCCTCCTTTCATCTCCTTTTCACATCGTTTTAAAATCCCCGACATATATATATAATATTTTTTATTTGCATTTTATGAAAATCCGTTTACTGTATTGACTGCTGATTTTAAATTTTGTTCTCCACAATACAAAAAGATCGATTTATACAAGTTAATTATTTTAAATCGATGTCATGGGGCTTGATACTTGTTGACTGTCATAAATAAAGTTTTCAGTCAGTCAAAGACATTTCAACATAGGACAGACTATTGAAATATAAAGTATAAAGATGAATAGTAAATGCTCAAGCTTGAACAATCCAAATTGTTGGATATTAAATTGTCACCGACCGTTGTCACCCGCGTCCGACGCCTCAAAAGGGTATTTCATTTGCCCTCAAACTTCGGCGCTATTAATTATCTTCTTCCTTTAACCCTCTTTTGACACCTGTAAGAAATAGAAACAAAAGATTTATTTATATTTACGAAATAATATCATTCCTATAGTTAATATTATAGCTTAAGAGATCTGAAATACTTTAAGATAGATTTACCTTTATTTATGTCATAGGTACAGGTGGGATCTGTGGTGTCAGTTTGTATAAATAGTAAAAAAAAAATATTGAGTACTAGCTGACCCGTCCTTGCTTCGCTGAAGTACAAGACTATGGGTTAAAGTTTTATCAAAATCGTTTTGGCGTTTCTCGCCTCTCAAACTTTTCCTTAACTTCTACAATTATATTTACGAGTTTTAGAGATACAAAAGAAAAGCAATTCCTTTTTAATATCTATAGATATTAAAATAGATAGAAATAAGAAGATAAAAAGTAAGAAGAAAAAAATCTATAATGGCCTCAGCTGTAATATAGAATTAAAAGCATAAAAATCTGGAGAAGTCCAATACTGTTCCATTTATACAACATCCTCCGTCGCCTAGCTTCCACGTTGCTAAGCATCACCCTGATCGCATTTCGCAACTCGAATAAGATTATTATACATTTGAAATATATAGGTAATGTATATCATTCTAGCGACAATTTTATGACGAAATTTAACTTAAACTGTTTAAACATATTGTAATAAAAATTAAATACTTTCACTCCTACCAACGAAGCAGTGATGGCCCAGTGGTTGAGACTTCAATGTCTTACTCGGCAGGTCTGAGTTTGATCCTGGGCACACACCTCTGACTCTTTTGAGTTATGTGTGTTTTAAGCAATTAAATATCACTTGCTTTAACGGTGAAGGAAAACATCGTGAAGGAACCTGTACTCCTTAGAGTTTTTCATGTTCTCAAAGTTGTGTGAAGTCTGCCAACCCGCACTGGGCCAGCCTGGTGGATTATGGCCTAATACTTTCCTCATTCTGAGGAGGAGACCCGGCTCAGCAGTGGGCCATTGACGGGTCGTGATGATAATGACTCCTACCAACGTGGTATCTGTAGACGGGGTATCTACCGATTTTATACTACCATACTAAGTAACCTTATCATTATACTATAAAGGAATCCTATGAACCGGTAGCAGCGCCAATAATTTTGTCAATTGTGCATGTAGAATAGTCATTAGTATCATAGAAACATTATTCCTTTTCACAAAATAACAAAATTTTACATTCCACAAGAGTAAACATTAACACATCTATCTATGAGGGTTGACACCCATTGTATCGAGGACAGTGTAGACTGCAGGAGCTACGCAAGTGAGGAAACCTCGTTAGGGCGGGCGTCAAAGGCCCTTAACTCAATTATACACCTCTCTTACTACCACCCAAAGACATTACAAAATGGGAAAAGTTAACCAAAACTTATGTTTCAATATTATTTGATAGTTGATAGTTATTTTTGTAAAATACGCTTTACTGAGTAAACAGTATAAAAATCAGTGCGATAAATTTAATTTCGAATTCGCAAATTTTTTTACCCCCAATATATATACATACATAGGTTGCAGTCACTTTACCAACTGCAATAAAATGTTTTTTTTTAATAAAATTTTATGGTTTTTAATAAAATTAAAATTAATAAAATTTTTTAATATTTCCTTAACGTGTGCTGAAACATATTGCCTGTAACCAAATTTCATTATTTTAGGTAACCCAGAAGTACCCAAAATTCATTTTAAATCCTGAGATAAAATATCTTAAAAGACAGACAGACAATAACTATAGAGTACCTATTTTATATATATAAGAGAGATAAGAATTTTAATTTATTTGTAAGTCTCAATGTGTAAGCAACTGACTGCCCTGCACCAATAAGTAATAACCCTTCCGAAATCATGATAAATTATCTACACTCACGTTTACGCACGACGTTCCTTCTTGTCGTGGAGGAAAGAAATATGGATGTACTGTTTATTGTTAAAGTCTGATAAATAAAAATTATCAATTACCAAAAAAATATACCAAACAATGTTTGTTTTTATTAAAATTTGATCATAATTTGAACATATTTAAAACAAATACAAATATAATTTATTTTCATAAAATCTATTTCAGAAGATATTAGTTTTAACGGTACTTTGTTGTATCTGAATTAATATTCAATTTAGATATTATTTGATATCAAATGAATCCTCTGTTCTACTTATCTACGTTTTCACAATAGAGCGAAATTACGTAGATCTCTCATATATCCCCTTAATTTTAGACTATTCTTAATAAAATCTATTTGTAATTTGGATTACTTATATCTGAATAAATATAAAAAAATAGAAATAAGTCCTTCTTAAATATTATCCATGTACAATTATTACTGGTTGTTGAGCTTAAGATATTTTTACATAATATTAGATGTCTGTATGTTTCGTACCTCCACGTTCCGCGTCACATCGCCGTGTGAGCGCCACTTAAAGTCGCAGCCTTCGCATTATTAATGAGGGAGCCTTAGAGAAAATTAAATATAGCATTAGGGCCGGAAGCCCGGGATTCTGGGTGGGGGTTAGGGAGGAAGGAGTGGGGGATAACCCTTCCGCCGCGACAATGCGGGTGCATAATTACGCATTTGTAAATTTTAAATGTCCCACCCACTCATATAGCCTTTTGTACGGCGTGATTCGCGCTTTTACCCAGCCTTTAAACGGTTTCAAATGAATTCGTATGATGACGCGAGCGCGATTAACTCTAAATGCGAACAATTTTCACGACATCATATACATTATACATGCTCTTCACTGTATCTACAATCTACATATCAAATATATGTTTTACCTCTCTGTATGGAATTTCTTTATTTTATGGTAGACTAGTTGTAGTATCTGCCCTATATTCGCTGAAAAAATCTTTAAATAGCAGTAACTTATTTTCCTGAGATTTGTACAAACAGAAGATGTGGACACGAACAAGCAAAAATTATACACATTATTGTTTAAGCTTCTATTGGTGTTATACGTTTACTTAAATATATTTCATGTAAATTTTGATGTTACATTTTTTTCATATGTATGGATAAGTTATCTAAAGATTTGAGTTTCTTCAATAGACGATGATAAAAAAAATATCTTGAACAATTTTATACCACCAATTCTATATAACTTGATAAACTGTTTTAATTGCTTATGTTTTCACAAAAGAGTAAACCATCTAAATTTTTTTGTAGCCTGCATAGTTTATAGGTGGAAGGATTAGTAGTATTAGTTTCGCTCGTATAGGCATGCAACTATTTAAATATATATAAATCAATAAATTAGATTTGCATATAACAAATTACAATAATTAAATATTAGTAAAATTTCAAATAACGTTTTTAGGCATACAAAAATACTAAACACCTCAGAATTATATTTGTGTGCTATGACATTATAAAATAAACAATCTTATCAGCAGTCTTGTCATTTGACACTAAAAGGTTAATTAACCTAAACAAAAAGGGGTTAAACAAAATCAATAGAGGCAAATTCATTAAGTGTTAAGCAGATTGAAATCCAACATGGCGGGCAAGATGGCGGCGGGTTAGCGCGTTGACAAAGCGCCGTCGTTAGTTCGCGAGCCCTCTTATTAACCTTATGATGTATGGAAGGCATCCGTCTTGGCTTACGTCACTCCCATCCCATGGTTTTACTTAAACTACACTATAAACTTTGATATAAAAATATTGTTGATACGAAGAAATGCAAAGACATTAGACAAAACATTTAAAGTATATAAATAAATAATCTGTGAGGATGTCTGATCACAATAATACATTTTGTGAGATATTATATCTAAGAAATGTCATACTCTATTAAGAGCACCCGATGGACAAACGTATGACGTTTGTGCTAATTCCATTATTATCGTAACCATAGTCAAAGTCCAGAAACAGCTTTTATAGTAAAAATAGTTGCTTTTATTATAGTAATACTAGTTGACCCTCCCGGCTAAATTGAGGAGGTTTAATTTTATAACTGCTATTAAAAACTTTCATCCCTTTCAAGCCTTTTTAAAAGATAGCCTATGTCTCTTCCAAGCTCTAAAGTGTCTGTACCAAATTTCATCAAAATCGGTCTAGCCGTTGTTGAGTTATAACTTTTGTAACCACCATTTATAACCAAACCCGAATTTGTTATATATTTATAGATAGTTTACATATCCTATGTAAACATTTATGAATCGTAGAAAAATTATTGTAATTAAAATAAACTAGAACCACCGTTAATCGTTAACTTTGCTCTTAATCTATGATCTATCATCTTTTAGAAGTTTTTCTAATTAAACTTAAATCGCAAAAAAATATTTTATACTTGAAACATGATTGGAATTAAATAAACATGTTTTGTTTGATTAGACTGAGAAGTTCGTAACAAATAGCAATTTATAGAATACTAGCTGACCCAGAAAACGTTATTTTGCCACCGTGGGCCACCCTTATCACTTAGGGGTATAAAAAATAAATGTTGACCGATTCTCATACCTACCCGATATGTACACAAAATTTCATAAAAATCGGTCGGGCCGTTTCGGAGGAGTATGGTAACTAACATTGTGACACGAGAATTTTATATATAAGATAATTACTGTTATACTAATTTTCAATAGTTACGGTTTTTATGACGAATAAGAATAATCATCAGCTGATAGTAAAATATGAAGAGATGTAAAATAATTAGTTAAAAGTGTTCTGCCTAACCCTTTCTTTACGGGGAGTTTGAGTCGTTAAAAATTCCCCTAATCCGGGACATCGGAATCACACTAAAAACGATAATACTTTTATCCGGGTAATCCCTCGTCTTCGCGGATTAGCGCTGGAGGAAACGGGAAAAATGCAAGAGGCAATCTAGAAAATGGCATTAAAATGTTTTGGTTCAACCCTCTCGCGTCGTGGCTATTTTTCAAACTGAAAAAAATCCCTTCGAAAGGAGTAATGTAGCGCACCGGCACGTCTTCGAGGCGCTCGGGACGTACTACGTTTCGAAGTCTTGATACTTTATTGTTTGAGATTTGTTTAAGTAAACATAAGTATTCTTAGTTTTTGTTTTTCTAATTTATTTTATTTTATCTTATTGTATGATAATTATATATGTATTGATTATTTTTTACGACTATGTGATATAGATGTTTTGTTTTTGTAGCTTCTTCCCTTGGCTTGGGCAGTAAAATAACTTTACTTGGTACAATACAATATCTGGCTGAACTAACATTTGAAAATAATAATAAAATCCGTTTTTATGACACTCGTATATGAGTAACCGCTCTACACGCCGATTACACATTGTAAACACAAAGCGAAGAATTCCAGCATTTTTAACGAATGCAAATGGTCTGGCGCTACCCTTTCTTCTGCAACTTTGAACAGCGAATACAACATGAAACAATGCCCTTTAGTTTTTGGATCAGATTAGTTTATATGTTTTATAAATGTATACTGTGTTTTCTATAGAAACTACATTTTATACAGTGAAAAATATAATAAATTGTTGGAATTTTAGTACACAAATTACTATTTAGTTTACTCTATTTTATATAAATAATAATTTCAAAAATAAATAATGTACTCAATAAAAAGTAAAAATATGAGTTTGATTATTTTTTACTTTTTAGTGAGTTCATTAATTATTTTTTGAAGTCGGTTCAATTTGTTTTTAACATTTTATTTTTCTCTTTTTATCAGCTTACCTAACTAACTTCAAAGTATACAATTAGTTGTCAGTACGGTCTTATAATATTTAAAGAAGTAACCTCTAACGCCTACCTGTTGAGGAGTTGTGTCTTCCATTACATCAGCTCAGAAATAACATTATACACAATATCTGATTATTTTATAGAAAAACATTGTAAGTGCCTTTGAAATTGGAGGATTTCCCTCAATTTCTCCGGATTACACCATCATATTCTGACTTGGTTCCAATGGAACCACCTCGGAGTGCACTCTTTCGAATAAATAAAGAATTTTGAAAACCGGTCCACAATTGATGGAGAAATCAGTGAACATACATAAAAAAAATATACAGACGAACATAGAACCTCCTCCTTTTTTGAAGGAAGTCGGTTGAAAAGTAAATATATAATGCTTTTTTATAATCTTTATGTCTAGTGAAAATATCGTATCGATAGAAGTCCGTGAATTATAAAAATAATTTAACTATATTTTTATTTTAAATGAAAAAAGAAATAATCTCTAAGAATGTTTTCTTATACCAATTAACATGAAAATCAAATCCTTAATATTCAGTCTTAAATGGCAATTAGACTAACGAAGTCTTCACAACATCTTAAAATTGAATGTAAATTGAATCTCGGATTCGATATCTCAACCCGTTATCGTAAAAGCGTCAGCTTTGAGGCCTGATTAAGTCCATAATCCTCAAAAAGCTGCTTTTGTCTAATTGCAACTCATAAGGCACTACCTATAAAGACTAAGCGGTCGGATTCAAAATAATGTGTTTTACATTTTCGTTGCGACGGTATCAGCGACATAAAACGGCCTGTAATTTATTCTATTGCTGAAAGGGTTGGGTTCGCTGGGTGGGAATTACCCAAGGTGGGTGCTAAAGGGTTAAGCCGAATATACGGGGTCGCGCCGGCGAACTTTGTTAATTTATGCGCTTAAAAATGTCAACTGGAAATTATGACGCCGAAACACATTTCCTATTTCATTAATGTGTTTATTATGATATGCTTTATGTTTTTTTTTGTAAATATAAAAAATGATTTTTAAAATGATTTTGTTTTATTTACTAGGTTTATCCATGGGCTTCTTGCTATAAGTGTACGTATGAACTTTGACGATACAAAATATTATTTTTATAATAGAAAAAAAGAGGATTTACAATTCGATTTTTTTAAATTCTTTTATGGATGTTCAGGAACAACTTCTGATAATGAAGTAATTAAGATATTGTTAATTAATAAAGAGAAAAGGGTTGTAGTAGTCTATACGCAGATTAACAGTATGAGGACTTGACTATAATATCCTCCTGGGTGTTATACTTTAGACTTAGAAGCTTTAGAGTTACTTTTAGAATACTCGCGATGTAATCTCTCATTATTCGGCGTATTTATTTTGCTATCCCCACTTCCTTGATTTGTGTTTATCAGTTGTCCAACATTCAATAAAGTAAAAATACAACCAAGTAAAAATACTACATCAAATAACAGGATTACTACTCAAATTATAAGTGTTGTCATCGTCATAATTAACAATATCTAATTAATTTTATTTTGTTATGTTATGTTAGGGAGGAGATATATTAAGAGAGCTCTCATTTCAATGTTGGTGGGATTAAACTTTAGAGGTATATCAGGAAACTTCGCAAAACTAAATAGGAAGTATGCTGTGATGAAAATTTCTACGTTCAAAATTTTTTTTAAAGATCTATTTCTACCTACTATCTACTTATATCATTTAAACAAGAAACGTTAAACGTGTCTTACAAAAGAGTTTTATTTCAAAATATTGAGATATCTAACAACAGTAATTGTAATTATTAAAGGCGTTTTGATTTAGGTAGTGTTTGGGAATCCGCTATCAATTAAGGTGGATACAATTGAGGAGTGCCGCGGCGGAGATAAGGCGCGGATTGGGCTTTTGAGGGAGACTCATTATATCAATTTTCTGACGAATACGTTCAACTTGATACATAGAAGAACGTATTATATTATTTCTATAAACCAAACATCACAGAATTATCAACATGCACACACACCGTAAACCATTATCAGTGCTTAATGGAATAATGACCAGAAATTATTGAATTTTTAGAATTCCGTAGTCAACATAGAACCCTTATATAATAGTTTGCCATGTCCGTCTTTCAGCAACGTTTATACATATTAAGTCAAAGTCAACATTTTTTCATTTTATTCATTCTAAACCTTGTTCCAGGTATAGCACATCAGTTAGCTGGTCTACCTGGTGGAGAGTGGGGAGCATTAGCACGACATTATCCACCGCCGCTTTTACCTTCACATGCGCATTTTACACCACATGTGCTGCCACCAGCGCACGCGCAGCCACACAGTGTTCCTCCACCAACACATGAACCAGGTAATCAATGCATATAAAGATAAATATATTACTTTTGCTTGTCAGTCTGTCTGTTTGAAAAAGTTCATGCCATTTTAAAATTTTCTAGCCCAGCGAAGCTAGGTTGGGTCAAACAGTAATTTAATAAGGCAATATTTTTGCAGATTTAACACCGGACAATCAGACAACAATGCATCCACATAGCACAACAAGTCCAGTCAATTCCAGACCGGGTTCACCAACAGATGATGATGACATATCCGTCACAGCATCAACTAGTCCACCACCCGATGACAGACCAGGGGCTTTCACATCAGTGACTAGGTCACGAAAACCTTTACAACCCCTACCAGCACCCTCAAGTCTATTCCACAGTGCTTTAGCGGCACAACTGTTTCTCAATTCTCCACTTTTACCAACACCACCAGCTTGGTTATACTCACAATTATACGGAGGTTACGATTGGTGGCTTAGACCTCAGCCTCCTCTGGAAGATTCCAATTCAAGTCCAGATAGAGATAGAGAAGAAGCTGGGTCTACTGCTTCTTCTACCAAGAAAAGACCAGCATCACCAGAATGGTCAGACCAGGGTGTTAGAACACGAAGCAAATCCTTGATAACTTCTGAGCGAAGGCCGGTGGATGTGTGGCGTCCATATTAAGATATTTTCTGGACTATGTGAATGTAGAGTCTGATCTATTGTGGTCACTCATAACATTTGGATGTGAAAAAATAAAATGAAATTACATAAAGAATAGGGTATAGGGAAGGTGATAAAAAGATCTTTCATTTAAATATTCAATTGAAGCAGACGTTATTCTGTGGGAAGAAGAATTTTAAGACTATTTTCTAAAATCCGCTATACATAAAGGTATCACTGTGAGACTGGAGCATCCTTAAGGGATATTACCCTATAAGGCTGCGTTTCTAACAGAGATGAGCGAGGATGTGTAGCGAGCAATATGTTTGTTAAGAATCAATAGATATCATTTGAGTGACTCTGAGCAAATCTATTGGTTCTTAACAAACACTTCCCTTGCTACATATCCTCGCTTATCTCTGGTGGAAACGCAGCCTTAAAGTCGATTGCAGAATAATTGAAATTGAAACGTGCGTAGAGTGAAACTAGCTAGTGCTATTATAACAGAAAATAGCAATCTAGTCTTTAAATACTTCTTTTATGTTTCGATTTTATTAAGATTTAACAAAAGAATGAATTTTTAATACTTAATTTATTTTAATACCTCGGAAGTTCAAATTGTCCAGAATAAAAGTGTATTGAAGTGTTGGATTACCGTCCGGTGAGGACTTCGCAGTAGTTCCGTAGACAAAGTTACGAATTCGGTAATAGTGATAAATTATTGTGGATAGGTGTTTTTACGTTAGATAAATGAATGTGAATTTCAAATTGTAATGTTTACATTATTGTTGATTGTATTATAATGCAAGGTCTGTAAATAAAGTTATTCGAAATTTTTAATGGCTCTTTTTATAAACTACTAGCTGACCCAGCAAATGTCGTTTTGCCATATAAATTTAAATAAATTGAAGTGGGCCACCCTTATCACTAGGGGTATAAAAATAGATGTTGACCTATTCTCAGATCTATCCGAAATGCATACAAAATTTAATAAAAATTGGTCGAGCCGTTTCGGAGGAGTATGATAGGTACCTAACTAACATTGTGACACGAGAATTTTATATATAAGATATCAAATATTATTTAGTTAGTTTTATAAACTTTTAGTTGAGAAATTTTACATACATATTAAAGTCGAGACGATCCACCTGACTTCTTCGTAGAGCTAAGTATGTTCTAAGTTAAAAGTAGGTATTCTAAGTGTCGATTCATGTTAGAAACTTTTCATTACAAACACATCTCTCGATACACATCCTCACTCATCTCACGGAGCCTTATTGTAGTATAATAGCTTATTAATAATATGAAATGACGAATCTATTACATTTGATAAATATACAATAAACGTATGTTATATTGCGGAAATCCCAATAAAAGAATTTCTAGGAATAATTTTAAACTATTTGAAAATACTACCTAAACCTCTAGAAGACCATTGCAGTTACAATGTAGATAACTATGTAATATAATTTCCAGTAGATGCTGGAGTAAAAATATGTTAAAACAAATATAATCGGAATACTTTTGGCAACCAGTGATGTGAAACAATAAACCAGCGTATTGGAGCTCGTTTGATGGCGCGGTGTGAGGATACATTTTTGGATTGCATCCATATTATTCGTGACCGCAGCGAAACGTATGGCCGTTACGTTCATAATGAACAAAATATACGATGCATATTTTTATTGCTATTCGAGCATTTTCATTAATTTTATACAACTTCAAAATAGTTACTATTTATTATCTACTAAATATTCTATGAATATTTGTAACCATATAAAAAGTAAAGGTCACTGAAAATCTATCGAAAACAGACATCTTATTACAATTATTTAAAAACATAGCCAGTGTCCACTATTTAGTTTGTTAACATAGGTATATACTTCGAGTACA
Organism: Limenitis camilla; assembly: GCA_905147385.1. Lineage (NCBI taxonomy): Eukaryota > Metazoa > Arthropoda > Insecta > Lepidoptera > Nymphalidae > Limenitis > Limenitis camilla. Next base: position 9,057,309 of record LR990241.1, read on the forward strand.
CAGAAATTATATTATATATATATTATTTTTAGGACAAAAGTTGTCTACGTCCTGAAATTATTAATTTGAAATGTTGTCCCCTGTAACTGTGTCAGGTATATTTACGGGATATTTTCATTTTCTTTGCCAAGACATCTCTAAACCTTAAACTCTTCGAAATCAGTTCTGTAGCATAGAAATGAAAACGTTTTATTTTGTATAGTACTTTGTGCAACAGTGTTGCAATTATAATAATAATTGAAAGTTACAAAAATTATACTACAAAGATTTGTTTTAAATTTTACTATTTGTATTTAATTTCGTACTGAATTATGTTATGATTTGGGACAAACACACGACTGTGTACTTCTGCATCTTCGATCCACAAACTCCAAAAGCCTCATCACGCCGCACATGGCCTCATTGGCTGTGGGAACTATTTCGTCCTTAGGTAAAAGGAACCTGTGCTTTTTTCCTCTTAATTCGATCATATAAGAATAAGGTATGTTGGCAACACCGTAACTCCAATCAGTGCTGTTTCCTGACGCATAGTACATGAGATCCTTAGTGCTGCCTACTTTATATGTATGACCGCTAGCATTAAAAATGGCCTGAAAGAAAACGTACTTTTTTAACACTTTTTTTAGTCAGCAATACCTCTTTCTTTTTGTCTAGAGTTTACACAATACACTTTTGCTAGAGAAAAAAAAACATTGATTTGCTTTTACACGATCAATATACTAGAGAATGCAGTAGAAAAATATAAAAATAAATTTATAAAACTCGAAAGAAAAGTTTTTTTTTTAACGCAAATACACAATTCACATAGTACATATAACAATTTAGATATAGTTTTACCTTTGCCATTGCTGTACCTCCTTCTAATAATTCAACATAGTCGGGACACGAGTCTGATGTGTAACCCCATGGGAATATAATAACTTCACCGTAACTATGGAATGATAGAAACACTTTGAAATCTTTTTCTGACTCTAATATGAAGCGCTGAAAAAATATTTAAATATCAGTCAATAATTTGTCTTTACAGAGTAAATACACTTAGTTACAATAATTTTAATTTTTTTAATAAAACAAAATTTTTTATAAAGATATAGAAATAGATGATTTCGTTTACTTACTTTGAGAGCTGCTGTTTCTGGTTCTGAAAATGGTTTTGGTCCTCTGAAAAATATATTACCAGGATCTTCTGATGAACCTTCTTCGCCTTTTTCTCCCCAGCCACAGCTAAAGATTTTTTAAAATAATCAGCAATCGATAGGTTCGTTTTTTAGCTTAAAAAATATATAAGGATTAAAAGTCTACCTGAAATTCCTATTAAGATCAACCCCGACACATTCTCCATAAGGTGCTCTGTTTTTACGCCACATTCTGTCGTGTGTATGTGTGTATTCGTAACCATCTGGGTTTAGCACTGGAAGAATGTACCTGTAAATATACATGACTTGATACTTAAATATAACTAAAAAACCTATTTTCTTAAATTTTTTGTAACGGCGTAAAGGCATCTCTATTTTGTTGTTATTGTATGTTAGTAAAATTATGTAAAATAAAAAAAAAAAACACTGCCACCTGCAAGAACTAAATAAGTATATATATTTTGAACTACGGATCCTTTACGGGTTTCTAAGTGTCCCAGACTCTCACATAACTAAATGTATGTGAGGACTAATTTTCAGACATGAATATATCAAATTATTTTTTAATTGTGTACCCATGTCATATATAGATAACTAGCCTTTACCCGCAACTTCGTTTGCGCTATTGAGGTACTTATATTAGCCTACAGTAGATCGTCTGTAGACATATTTAATAATTTTATGAGGTAGTCATACTAATTTTGCTCACCCGTTTTACCCCCATAGGAGGTGAATTTTCAAATATCCTTTTTTAGTGCTCCCCTACATTATAAAACGGAACCCTGTGCAAAATTTTAAGTTTCTAATCCTTATAGTTTAGGCCCTGAGTTGATATGTCAGTCATTAAGTCAGTCAGCTTCTTCTTTTATATATATATATAGACTAGCTGACCCGGCAAACGTTGTTTTGCCATATACATTTGGGATGGGCCACCCTTACCAGTGACAGATTTTCATGACCAAGCTTGGGAGGGCCAAGCATGAATTCCTGAAATGCATAAGGGGTTAATATTATAATTACTCATGGCCGTCAGCTGCGATTGCGTGGGTTGAGCGAGTAGTGGAAGCCTTCCAAACATGTAGAAAAAACAAACAGGAGTTCCGTGAGTTCGACTTCGACTTCGTTCATTCACTCCTGTTTGTAAAAAGCTACATAAATGGTAACTGTAATTTTGCTATAAAAATCCAAATGTTTCATGGTCAAGTAGCCAGCTACACGTATAATACACCACGTTATGGTCAGCTGACTTTATTTTTCTTTCAAGATACTAGTTAAACTATAATCCAACAAATTTTCAAACGGGAGGAAATGATTGAAAATAAAAAATTTTTTGACATGTTTGGAAGGCTGCTACTGCTCACCCCACCCACGGAATCGCAGCTGACGGCCACAAGTAATCATAATATAAATTCCTTATGCAGTATACGAATTTTCACTCGAGAGGTAATTATTGACCGAATTTGAATCTGGCTCCCGTACAATTACTTAGGGGGATGAAAAATAGATAGTAGCCGATTCTCAAACCAACTGAATAGGCATATAAAATTTCATAAAAATCGGTCGAGCTGTTTCGGAGGAGTATGGTAACTAACGTTGTGACACGAGAATTTTATATATAAGATTATGGAGTGTTTTCGTAAATATGATCTAAAAGTGGCTAAAGTGAAATTAGATCTCTTTTCCGTAGGACCACACACGTAAGAAGGCTCATTATTTTTTGACAAAAATGTTCAATATCTTACCAATCTTTATTAGTGACGCTGTCAGGCATTTCATGAAACTTCCTGACGAGCTGGTCTGCGAGGTACGTCACTACTGCTGTGCTGATCCACTCTCGAGGATGAATGGTTCCGTCCACCCAAACACCAGTGTTGCTATTCTTACCATTTGATATCTTTAAGATCTGATAGAAAATAACACTTAAATATATCATTTTATTTAAACATGAAAACTATGGTGTATCCACAGGCTTATTTTTAACGACAATCAACGACTTTAAATAATTTGCTTTTTTAATTAACCTGACCTTAAAATTGCCCCCTTTACAGCATAAAAAGAATCTATACATCCATAAAAAATATAAACTTTTAAGTTACCACAAAATTTTGAATTCAGTAAAATAATAAGGGAAAAAAATATAACGAACTCTTAACGTTTTATAATTTAAAGTCTGGTTGATAGATTTTCAGCCAACCATCAAAAGCTAACTATGGAAACGGATGAATTTTAAATACATGAAAGAGAAAAATTATGGCACCATCGATTATTTTCATTATCATTTGACACAATTAAAAATAAAGTTGAGTATCTTTAATATCGTATTTATACAAATTGCCCGTTTTAATAGATACACTTAGGATATAAAATATATAAATATACAGATGGTCTAAATAACAACATCCTCACCCGTAAATCTCTTCCTTCGACCGACTTGCCAATAACACTAACAGTGCATAAATACGGGTATTGCGCCGCCAAGTCGTCCATGAAAGCGTATATAACGTCGAGACGGTGATAACTTTTCCAGTCCATAGCGTTTCCTTTCAACATTTAATACAAATGACAACTACATTATGTTTATCACTACATATTACACAAAAAAGTTTCACACTGCGTCTGCATGGCTGTTCACGATAAAGGAGCTGTTCTAGTATTAGTAGTAGTAAGTAGATTATTTTCAATTATCAACCCCCCAAAATAAGTAAAGCAAGGACCTACAGACCCCCTTTAATACTTATTTTATACGGTTTTATCAATAAACAGTGATTTATGAGGCAAGTTTTTCTGCATCTGCGTACCTAGTCAAGGTTTTGTGTAAATTTATTTAAATATGTCGGAAAAAAATCAAACCGCCTGGGAGCTTTCATCCAAAACACTGGCTAATCTCTTTTGAGATATAACAAAACAATAGATGAGATACATGGAGGCAAATTTGCTCTACTATCAGTGCGAAAATAGTATTGCTAGTATGATTATAAAGAAGAATGTCATATTATAACCAAAAAAAAATTTTACATTAAACTATGTTTTGATGAGTATAATCATCATGGAGGAGTGACTATTGAATATTAAAAATTGAAAATTTCTAATAAACGAAATATATTCACAAAATTTTAAGATGTTTAGAATACTTTGAATTAAGGCCTGAATAATTTTATTAGCGACACTTACTTTCTGCTCGAATGAGATACAGCCTTTACTGATTAATCGAAATTCCTAAAATCACAACACACTATACCTTGATAACTCTTCCAATTCAAAGCTAACAATATAATGACTTAAATAAACTAAAGAAATCGGTTTATATAGATATTTATCAAGATATAATTAGTTTATTAGTGTTTGATGAATTAGTCGTAATTAGTTTATTAGTGACTTTAGATGACAAGCAGTAGTTAGTCTACTTTTTTCTAGTCAAAAATAAATTTGATTATATAATTATAAGTTTATAGAAATATAAGTATTAACTGTTTATAAAGTATATAAGATATAAAAAAATAAAAAATAAAGTAACTATATTTGAGATATAGATACAAACTTACAAATATTAATAACAAATATAATTTATAATGAATTATAATTTATAAATGTGGAAATTATAAGATAATTTGGCATTTTGATTGAATTTTGAGACTACATGCGTTGAATAGAAAAGTCCGTAATTAAATATTATTTTAAATCTCTCTGACAAAAGGGAGTTATTATTAGTATTTAAAAATTTGGAGGGAGATATGTCAAATGTTAGAAACGAAACGATAGGATGCTAATATCTTATAAATAATTTAAGAGATTCGGCTCATATTATGACGAAAGTCGCAGACAGATGGTATTAGTTATGATGTTGGCAACATCGATTTGAGTAGCATATTACTCAGTGGAGCCAACTAAAAGGTAAGACCTAACCAAATAAATACAGATAAAATTCATTCATATGTGGATATACTAATAATAGATACATAAGATTTTAAATATTTCCTAAAACTTAAAGTTAACGATTTTATTCTCTTAGGTCAAGTAATTAGAGTCCTTAAACTATTTCAATTATAATTAATCATTTTATTATCTACAAATCATTAAAGTTATTAAGTAATCAGTTTTTAGAAGGAGTGACAATTATCTACTTACTTTTATAATTTGTTTTACTCAAGATTAATCTATTGAACTAAATAAATATTTAAAGACATACCCATGTCAGAGGATCGTCCAGTTTTTGTCAAAGTGGCTTGTTCTTTCTCCAGCATTAAACCAACATCACCTATAGCAATATCATACGGTATTTCTCTTTCAAGTAACATTCCTGCCACTTGATTAGATCGAGAACCTTCTACCATAATATCCATGGTGCTACGTTCTTCTTTCCAAATGTTTATTGCTATAAAATTATAAAAGATACACATAAAGTGAATATCACAATCAAAAATATTTTGAAGATCGTATTAAAACCCCACAAAATTAATATTTCTGGGACACAAAAAAATAAGGAATTTCATATACTTGGCAGATATTTTGGTAATTGTTATATCAGTACTATAATACTTATTGATTTATGTAGATGTAAGAGTAAAAAGATTGTTTTTATTTATTGTATAAATAGCGAGAATATACCTAATTTGTAGATATAAATGAAATCGTCCGCTACTGAACTCAATGAGCATAAAATAGCATTTTTACTTAAATTGTCGACTATGCTCCTATTTTCAATATTTATCTATAACTACATATAGTTTAACGATAACAGTTTTGATTGTAATTTTGTATGAATAGTTCTTAGTAAGTTAAGCAACAATGACAATATTTCTGTTTCGAGTTATTATATAAAATTTCCAATTCTTTACCAATATCAATTACTGATTTATCTAGGTTTTATTTTGTTTATAAATATCTTTAGTTACGAACCCCCAGCAGTGTCTAACGACTTCGCAAAATATCTTTGTCCCTCATCAGTAAATCTAATTTCCCACACTTGGGTCTTTTGATGTATCGGTGCCACTTTGATCACAAATAGCAGTATAGTTTGAAATAAAAAATTGATTTACTATTATTCTTATTTTTCAATGATACTTGGAATTTTGATCAATATAGGAAAGTTATCCAAAAATATTTAATGTAATTGTCAATGTCAAAACTAGTCAATCAAATGGTGTAAACAAGTTGAAATTTTTTGAATGTTATTAGAAACTTTTTGCTATGTAAACGTAAAACGAAATATCGAAAATATTATTTATCGAGATGTCAAAGGAGTTTTTAATGAAAAAGACTCGCACGAATAGGTACTTCGGAAAAATCCAATTCTAGAAAAAAATACTTAATTCCAATCTAGACTTTGTCAATAACTTAAAAAACTAATTCTTAAAAACTAATCATAAAAGGATAATGAGATTTAATCCAAAGTCTACAGGATTACATTAAAAAGGACATTTTAATCCATTCAAATAAATAAAATTGGAGTGTCTGTTTGTGATATTAAAATAACCGCCTTTTACTAAGTGCATATTGATGTATATACGCACATATACCAAAACAACATATTTAAAATTTTTGTCTGTCAGTCTGTTTGTTCCGGCTAATCTCTGAAATGGCTGGACCGATTTTGACGGGACTTTCACTGGCAGATAGCTTATGTAACAAGGAGTAACTTAGGCTATTTAACATCTCGCTACAACCCACAGGAGCGGAGCAACTCGCGAACGAAGTCGCGCAGGTCGGCTAGTACACAATATAAACAGTACAAAAATAACAAACAAAGTAATAATTTTATAAACAGGTTTTTTTACTATTTTACTCTCAGTTCAGTAGAAAATATCGGAGATAACTTTAACTTTATAAATAATAATTTATAGCAAACAGCCTTTACTTACCTTAATTCTCGTTGGTGCTCTTATCTACAAACTCCATCAAAGCTTTCACACAGTTCAATATTTCATTACCAGTTTGTTCTATTTCTTCTTTTGGCAGGTTAAACTTATGTTTTTTACTTCTTAGCTCTATCAAATAACAAAAGGGTATTCCTGCTTCACCGTAGCTGTAGTCATTACTAGTACCAGCAGCTCCATACATAACGTCTCTAGAAATTCCTACTTTATATGTGTTTCCACTGGTTTCATAAATAGCCTGTGTAACATTATTAAAAGTTATGTCAATAATTTATGTAATGTTTTTCATCATAAAATTAAGCAATATCAAATTATTTACTCATCATGGCATACACAAGTTATTCGACTCTTATCAATTTTAATTGAGTTTTATATTGTACACTATTGTTATGAGGAAAATTTTTATTAATGTTAATATTAATTCGATTTTGAATACAGTCCTATCGATTTTTTTATTGTAGCTTTATCTCTAGTATCTTAATCATTCCATCCTTATCTACACAGCCGACTGCGATATTTCAGAGCGACTGCACCAAATCGGATGATTATTTATTGTTGTGTTAGTTATTATAAGGACAAGATTAGTATCAAGAATAAAGTGAGTAATACATGAGACAAATATATAAATAAGTAACATACTTCGCATTAGAGAATAGAAATTCAAAGGAAAATAGTGGGAAAATAGCATATTCATATTTGCAGGTGAGAGAGTATGGATGGATAAACGAGTGAGTGTGGGAGTAAGCGGGCAAGAAAGTTAGTGAATGAGTTAAAGATTAGATTATACCTCTGTAAAACATGGGTGAGTCGGTAAGTATGACATACAGGGTGGATTTTTCAGACGGGTCAGTAAAGGCAGGTACCTTAACCGTTATAGTTAAAGGAAAACGTTTTCAGGAAACCATACATAACTTTTAAGATATTCTGAACTGCATTCACAGATTTTTAAGAAAATGTACGGTCAGCGAAAATCTGCTAAAATCAAAAAAAAAAATTTTTAATGTGTATCGATCCTACTTCGTACGGGGATCAAAAGACTCTATGGGACCATTTAAGGTATGAGTACTAGAAATGTCAGGAATATATGGAAAATGTTTTTTGGCTTGAATATCTAAAAAAGTTATGGATGGTATCCTATATTTATTAACCTTAGACATGATGGTAGCCCCTTCAAGTAATCGTACATAATCGGTACAAAGTTCATCTCTATTAGCGAAAGGAAACAAAATAACTTGACCATAACTATGAAGAGTGATGTATACTTTGAAGGGTATTCCACAATTTAGTACGTCCTGAAAAAATAAACATTCCTAATAAGGAGAATGGACTTGATGGTAAGAATTGTCATTAATTCCTACTACTAACAGATGCTTCAGTAATTATAAAGATAATGGAAAATTTTAAATGGTAAAATGTAATTGTAAGTTTGTACATTAATTAAATGCAACACAACGATATAAAACCGTTGCAGTGAAATTGATTTACGACTAAAACCTGTTTGCAGTTTAATCTCTGCGTTCAACGTCGATGACACGATTTTGGTATCAACGGCACATTACAGCTAAATGATGCTGGATTTACATTCAGGTATATTAATATCATTTAAAATATATACACTACTTTGTTTGAGCAGAGCTTTCCTTTGTTTTTGACAAGGCAAATACAAAAAGAAACAAATTATATATTGTTTAACCTCGATAATTTTGGTGGATACGTATATTAAATTGTAAATAAGCTAATAATGATTTTTTACCCTAATAGCGCATGATTCAGGTTCCGAAAATGGTCGAGGGCCTCTGTAGAAAGCATTTGTTGGATTATTTGATGATCCTTTACCTCCCCAACCATAGCTGCAATATGGAGTAAGTTAAAATAATAGGAAAACATACAGTACATTATTTTAAAAAATAATTCTTAAAATTAGCATATACAAAGGCCAATAAAGTTTCCACTAAGTACATTTCATTAAAGAGAATTTGCAATTATAACTTAAAATTATTTTATTAAGATTTCTTTTACTATATTGTACTAGAACCTCAAGACTTAATAAATCGGCTGAAAACACAATATGTAAATTATTTTGTTATTCAAGAGCAAGTCTAGCGGATTTCTTGATATCCTTTGATATGATAACGATCGAGTGCCTTATTAGTTAGCTTGTTACCTAGAAAATACTAGTAAATATACCTGAAGTTTCTGTTCAAGTCGACTCCAACACACTGTCCTCCATGCCAAGCTCTATTTTTGCGCCACATACGATCAACTGTATGTGAATATTCATAGCCGTCGGGATTAACGACCGGATGAAAATACCTGCGTTGAAATATTGTAATTACACGAACAGATTATTACTACATAAGCTCTACTTATCGAAATAATTGAAATATATTACAAACTCTGTAAATACTAGTTATGAAAGTAATTATAATGAAATTGAAGCGGACTTATTATTCCATGAAACATTTTTGATAACACTGTGATTTGACGTGAAATTTCTTTAATGTTAAACCTCTCTTGGTCTCAAAACATCGATATTAACCAAAAACTGTTTACTTAAAATATCTATGACACAGTAATGGAATCTAAAAGTAATCTATCGTGATAAAGGAATTATATTATGTAAAGATAAATAAATTAGTAATTACAAACGACTATTTTGTACTACATAGTATTGTAAAGGATATTTCTATGAAACTATGACAAACTTACAATATAAAATTACATTTATTGTTTTACAACAACCATACGACAAGCACATTTTTTCTCCTCTCCTCACTTCAATGAGTTTAAGGTAACATAGGAGGAGTAAGATGCGAATATATCGAAAATTTGCATCAACGGTCCATAAACACTGTACAGTATATCTGTTATAAGTAAGCGCAAATAATATATAACAATTATACCAGTCCTTATTAGTGATACTCGTAGGCAACGAGTCGAAGTTTCGTACGATGTGGTCAACTATGTAGGTGGCTACTGCGGGTGCGATCCATTCCCGAGCGTGGATCCCCGCGTCCATCCATACGGCGGAGTTGGATGCATCACTGTTGGATATCTTGAGAACCTGTCCATATTTTATTAAGCCCACAAATTATCTACAGCGGATATTTCCAAAGAGTCCTAAAGTCTATAACAACCTCGAAGGTCAATGAAGGTCCTAAGAGTTCATATGCCAATACCAGCCTCTAGCATTTTTTTTTGGTCTTACAATTAGTACTAGTGATTTCCTAAGATGAAACATGAGAGAGAAATAGTCTATCTATTTGCGAACTAGACGAGTGGTCTAATGTCAATTAAGTTTTGGAACTTTTGATGTGTAGTAATGGACGTTATTCCTGGTTTCTGTTTTTATCAATCTTTAATCATTACTTAAGGTTAGTTCTATCTTTAATTAATAGGTAAAGTCATCACTAACTTCTTTATTAAAAAAATAAATAACCTTTAAATTTCTGCCTTCTAAAGAAGTTCCAATACTTCCAACAGAGCATATAGATGGATAATCATATTCCAGTTCATCCAGGAAGTTATGAATTACATTTAAATTTTGGTAATCATTCCAGTTCATGCGTTTGTTCTTCTTATTGTTATCTAGAAATAAGAAAATATTATTATTGTACTTTTTTACTGTTTTAAATTCAACTGAAATGTGATTTCTATTGATATGTCTAGGCTTAACAATTTTATTCACACATTCTTTTGGAGGGCACATGAGAAGCCAAAGCCAGCTTGGAGGTAATATTTTAGGCACTTATCAAATCTAAATAAAGTTTGTTTATTATTAAAAATGTTTCTACCATATAATATAAAAATCCTACCAATTTTATCTCCTCGTTTTGATGGAGTTATTGTTATTGGAGCTTCTTTCAAGCGTTTGCCCTCAGTTTTCTCATTCAGATATTCTCGATCTTCATTTAAATATATTATATTGGTCAAGTCATATTGGAAAATATCTTGATTACTCATATTTATGTAATTTATACTATTGCTTTTTATATTGCATTGTTTTTATTTCTTTATAAAAAGTATTTAAGTTCTATTGCTTTTAGTCTCAGGAATCAAATCTGCAGACGATGGTTTGTTCATATTTATTAATACTTGAGATACAATTTTGAAAAACATTTTTATTAATTTATTATATTTGGATGACCTATAATTTGAACGTATGTTTTAAAATATGTATTTGACGTTAAATTGATTGATGTTAAGGAAGGCGTAATTAAAAATAGGAATTAATAAAAAAGGAGGTTCAAATGTACAAAACATCTACCACGATGGAATCCTTTCTTTTATAATAAAATTCGCCTACTACACTATTATCTTTCTGGAAAATCCGATATCGAATAAACAAACAACTTTTCGATTTATAATATTAGTAAGGGTAGCTGAGGGTGAACGCAATAAATATTTTATAGATCGGTTTTTTTAAATGAACAAAGTCCAATTGGCAAGTGGCTCTGTCGGGATGAAAGCAGATTCTAATGAAAAACAAAGCAGGGGTGCGCCCACCACCCACAGTTATGTAGTAACTTTATAGTCTTCAATAGAATAAAATACACATTTAGATTCTAATTGTTGTATTCACTTGGAATATATAATCTCAATTATCTTAAAAATATGACAAAAAATTTAAAAACTCGCTAAAACCGTCAAACACCCAAAATCTACTAGCCTCCGAAGAGTTCTGCTGTCAAGAGACTCATCAAAACAAATCCTGTAGTCCCTAAATTAGAGAGGTCTATTAGTAGTCACTGAAGTCCATGATCCACATATTGATTTCATCACCATCAGAACATCTCCAAACTACCATATTATAAAATTGCCGTTTAAACTGCTTATTATAAATTTGCTTGCAAGTTAAATTTCAATACGATAGTTAAAAGTAGATTAAGATTATAATTTTGGACAGGAAGCCGAGCAGTGTCCGGCGCTTCAGACCCAGGTGCAGGTTTACAAAAGTTAAATCAAACAAAGTAGTATCATAAACTCAATAAGGGGTATCTTGCATCAAAACACTAATTCACAGCACTTACACTACTTTAAAGAATTTTCTTTATTTAAAACTACTTGTCAGACTGCCTCATTTCGGGACAGAGAGTATAGGTATATGTTATCCATCAAGTGGGGTTTTCTTTAAATAATGCTAAAGGAGTAAGTAAAGTATTGATAACACAAGTGAAGATAAAGTAAGCATTTTATTATTAAAAAAAAAAAGAAAAACATCTTTTTTGTTTATTCTAAGATGGTTCTCAAAGTCAGTTTTAGAGCAAAAATAAAATAACTACAAGGGGTTCCGATAAATCTAACAAGCGACTAGCGAGTAACAAGAGGGAGGCTGGAGGCGCAATTAAAAAGATAAACGTGTGTAAGACGAAGTCGAGGCGACATTTGGGTGGGGGTGTTTGGGGACCGCCGTCTGGTTAGCGGGTTACCATGAGACCTGCTCTTACTACTGCTTCTCATCATATTTTCATTTCAATATTATTTATTTTGTTTAAGTTACGTGAAGAGTTACGTATTACTTGAGAGCGTGGTAACAAAATGTCTATAATTATTATTAGCGCTAGTATATTTTGAAAAGTGTATCTTGTTAAAAATTGCTGTGATTAGATTTACTTTTAAATTCAAATCGAGTTTATTTGTTTTCTGTTTAGACATAAGGGTGCGCGACTTTTAGACAACCCGTCACTCTCCTGTCCTAATGATGCTTCGGTTCTGGTGAACTTAGTGATCTAACTTTGGTTCTTCTTGTGCCGCATCATTCTTTTCTTCACTCTCCCTCCTCAATTCTTAAGGCATCGGCGTCTAAGGGCGACGGTGACGGCCTACCATCAGTTGGACCCACTGCTCGTTTATAAAAAAATAGACAAAATTTTGTTTGGTATTGTTTTATCTATCTAGTACTAAATAAAAAAAAGAAATATGCTAGGTTGATTAATTATCCTATTAATTTCTTTGTCATTGGATTTGTTTATTCTGAAATATGTAATTCAGTTATTTTAATTTTATTACATAAATTATCATTTATTTTAATTTTTTGAAGTGAATTGACAGTGAGTTCTAAATGACAAGATGCGAACCATTGGTAAAGCAGTTTCATTAAAAGGGAGTGCAGTGAGGGCGAGCAAGGAGCAAGGCGTTTACTGAAAATATCTGATTACATCTAATTATCGAGCGGGGGCTCTTAGCGCCTTAACGCTTTGACTGTAGAAACATTTATTATTAATACTTATGATATAATTTACGGTTACTTCAGTATATGTTATAAAACAAAGTCTCACACCTCGTCTGTCTGTTTGTTTGTGATAAACTCAAAAACAACTAAATGGATTTTCAAGCGGTTTTTAGCCATAAACAAAGTGATGCTTGATTTTAAGTAGCTAGTATGTTACATGAATATTTTTTTAGTCCTACACTACTAATAATTAACCAACCTTCGCTTCATTGGTTAGGTAAAAATATCTCTAAATAGAGATAACTTTTTCATGACTTTTTCATGACAGCTTTGTCTTCTCAAACATTTTTTTCGCATAAAAATCTGTGTGTTTAACAAACTTTCTCATCGCCCTTCCTCCATTTTAGATTCTCTAACTCCAATGCATAAACATAATATAGGTTTCTAATGTTTTATTACACATTATAAATTATTTCATAATAGATGTATAGTTGTAAATAGTTATTAATTTTCAATAAAAAGGTTCAATGCTATATATTTGAATTGAAAATGTCAATAAAAATGTCCAACTAATATGCAATTGTAAAAATATTTAGACAGCTTTGATTTCTCAATAGAACATTATTATAACGTTATGCTCTATTTTATTGTTGCATTACAAACGTCAAAGTCATCAAAATTTCAATGTGACAATTTGAAATAACCAATTTTTCCAAATCTCTGTAAAATAATAAAAGTGGCACGTAAAGTCGTCAGATATCAAACATGGGACGTAAAATGCATAAAAGAAGGTCAAAGATTATTTTTACAAAGTTTACATGATAAGGGCTGTAAGTTAATTAATTGAAACTATTCTTGATTGATCTTTTAAAACTGATAAACATCTTCCTACCTGTTGATAGTTTATCATAATCAGAAATAAGTATTACAGAAATAACAGTATTTAAGTAAAATATTTTGAAGTATTTTAAGTAAAATATTTTTACTTACGGGGTGGCAAGAGTATGAATGAATAAATGAGTAAATGTGTGAGTGTGTGAATAAGTACACTTCAGTGAGGGCAGGTCGACTAGTTTTCTATAGATATCAGGAAACATAAACAAATCAAACTTAATGTGATTACAGCTACATTCCAATAAAAACATAATAAATGCGACGAATTAGATATATTGGCCTCAAATTGCTGTTTTAGGGTCCATTTTTACGTTTGGTAGCCGGATCCTTACACCAAATCTAACTAATATTATGATTTAAAAAGCAACTTTAGAAACGTAGGTAATACTATACAAACTAAAAAAACGGAAGTGCGATTTGATATACTACTTATGCCATCTATTGATGGATAGATGGATGTCTGTCTAATACGCAATCACGCTTAAATTACTAAACCGATTGTGATGAAATTTGACACAGATTTAGATAAGAGCTTGACGAAACGAAACAAATAAATGTGCTCGTACGCCATCTATCGACGTGAGGATGAAGTGCATGTCGAGCTGTGTGGCCGTTATGTGTTTGGGAATTAGTCATATATAAATTACGTTCGTGTTGAAAATTTAAATGTAAAATATAGCGATAAGTGATTAAGCGATTAAAATGTAAGGAATTTTAACCTGAATCCACGTGGTAAATTGCACATGGGCGAAGCTGGGACGGGTCGACTAGTAATATATAAGTCAATGCTAATATGTATATTGTATTCCAGCTATAAGTATCTGTGATACGCGAAAAAACACAATGGATGTGATAGTGGATGCAGACAAAAAAATGCAAGTGGAAAAACTTCTACGAGACAGAGACATTCAGTTTGAAATTACCGGAACTGAAACGAAAGGATCCCGAAATAGAAGTCCTATGCCTCAAGTTATTCCAAGACCTAGATCTCCTAGTAAGGCCTTGATTACACTGTAGATTATTGCTTCATGAAATAATATTTGAGAACAAAAGTTTAATTGATATTGATATAAAACTTTCAAGGAAATAGTACCGTAAATATATTTAAAGTTTACTTATAAAAGAAGAAGTGAAAGATGAGTCGTTCACAATTTTTTATTAATTATGTTACGTGCTTGAATTCTGGATTGGAACAAATTGATAGATGCTTCGTTTGTGAAGGATTTATTTAGAATAATTTAATTAAAATTAAATGCTTCACAAAAATAACCCTACCCTACCCACACTTACTACGCGCATTACTCTCGAAACACTATTTCCACCGCTGTTCGTCGCTATATACTCCAAAATAATCAACTTCTTCGACTACTTCTTCACCACTTTTTCGCACTTCTATTACTCGAAAGTGAGTTCGAAGAATATCTCTTAGACTAACTTGCAATCACCCGTATAGCCCTTTATATGGGTTTTCATATAGAAACTTCTCTTAAAAAAAAATTTTGACAACCCCTAGAAAGATCTAGAGTTATACCCATCTCGCTTCTATAGCCTATAAGCTACCTCTATGAAAAATATTATAATACTAGTATAGTTTCGATTGTTATTTTAATTTGGTTTCTAGAACGGTACCTGGACTGGAAGGATTTTTATCCTCTAAATGTAATATACAACTTTATGGATTCTTTAGAAGTGCAATATCCTTCAACATGCACTGTAATTACTATTGGTCGATCTGTAGAAGGTCGGGATTTAAAGGTTTGTTTGTTATAAATACTAGAGATACTAACTAGGTATATTGTTTAAGACTAGCGGCAGCTCAGACTAAATATTGACGTCAGTAAAATAAGGTCTCTGAGGCCACTTTTATTTTTTAAATAAAAATCTTTATAGTTAGAAATAAATATAATTATACTCAGGTGGAAATAAATACTAATAGGAAAATAAATTGCTAAGTATTTATATACATTATGATATATATATTACATGCTGAAATGGGTTAGCAAAGTCCCACGAGTCTGACTTAAGTCACCAGAGATTTGCGAAGATGCGTGGCGTATGTTTATTTGGAACCAATAGAATCGCTTCATTTACCTGGCCTCGCTAAGAGTGTGTCAGAGGAAGCGATTCTAGTATTGCACATCTCAGGTAGAAACGTAAGAGTAGCCTACGACGTATCGTACCATTTCAATTTTTTTTAGAAATGTATTTATCCAAAATCTATAGAAATATTATCTTCTCAGGTATATAGTTATTTTCCAGGTATTGAAAATATCTAACAGTGACGCTGGTAACACTGCGGTATGGATAGACGGAGGTATACACGCTCGTGAGTGGATTGCACCAGCTGTCGTCACATATATTGCAGATCAATTTGCAAAAAAAATGGATTCGCTCCCTGACAGTATTACTAATAAAGATTGGTAAGAAAACTATAAAAGTAAACATATCTCTAATCATTTATCTACTATCCTTATTAATTAATTGTTAACCAATTTACTATCAAAAGATTCTGGTAATTATTACGTTACGTACGATATGTATACACTACTTACATATACTATATTTTAAAATACAAAAAATAGATTTGACGTATCAAAAATACTTTCTAAAAAGTTTAATTGAAGTTGAATTTTGAGTTTTAGTTTATACACGCCTTTAATAAAGTATGGTTCATTTAAATCCTTAGGTATTTTCTGCCAATAGTAAATCCGGATGGTTATCATTACTCTCATATTGCTGATCGAATGTGGAGAAAGAATAGGGCTAAAATTGGAAACGCTATTTGTGGAGTAGACCTTAATAGAAACTTTGGGTAATATTGATTACTTACTAAAAAAATCAAAAATCTAAACAAAAACTATAATTTAATTCATACATTTAGATATTATTGGGGTCGCAGTGGCGAAGAGTGTTCTCATGAGGATCCTGGTCATATCAATTTTCGAGGGCCTGAACCATTTTCGGAACCTGAAACTGCCGCTATAAAGGTTATGTTAGTTTAGGTTATTGTTTAAAACATATTCTGTTGTTTTGATTCATTCATGAAGTGATTAACAATGCTGTAGTTTAAATTAAAAGAACTATAAATATAAAATATATAAAGATTTTCTTAGCTATAACAGCACATAATGATATTTTTTTAATCAAGATTCATAATAATTTCTCTTTCTTCATGGACTCATTTTTATAAATCTGTCACTATTTGTATGCAAAACAATTAATGTTTTATTCAATATATTTAGTTGTAATATACACGCTTTAATTTAGCAAAAGGATTTTGAGAAATTAAATAATTACATCTGTAAAAATTCTATTCAATTTTGTGTAGTACTTTTTGTTTAATGAGTTGCGAGAAAGAGCCCCCTCATTAAATTGTCTTAAATAATAATTTTCTATGTTAAGACATTGGACATTTATCTACATTTTTATTTCACGTATAGATAAATTAAACGTTTAGTTATTTGCCTTAATTGTTAAAGTTATAATTTCAGGATTTTATTCTATACTCTGGTACTCCATTCAAAATTTTCCTAACATTGCACGCGTACAGCGAAGTTATCTGTTTCCCGTGGTGTTTCACGGCTGATCCCTGCGCTGATTATGTTAACTTGCTCGAAGGCGGTACAACTATGGCTAAAGTGAGTTTAACTTTAACTTTCTTAACTTGCATAAAAGTTTTATGCAAATAAAATTACACCTCTACTACTATATTATTCCTTGAAATCTTTCTAAGCACATTATTTTTAAGGAATATAACAAAATTAATTTATGATTTTTCTAATTCAGAAATTATCAAAGATATAGGTAAGATTGCGTATTTCCAGTTTATTTACAACAGTTTAAAGAATATACGAGTATTTTATAAGGACATTTAATAATCTAGATCGAGGTTTTATAGATATATTTTTGTCTGATAAATATAGGAAATGCCTATTAGTTTATTTGGTAATGCTAGATAATGTAAATATTTTCATATTTTTTTTTAAAACTAAATTTGAAAATAAAAATTAAATAAAAAAATTCCCTGACGGTCAATTTTTGAAAAAGTTCAAGCATTTTAAAAAAAGCGGTATTTTTTTGAGTCAGGAAAAAAATTTGAAAATTCTGAAAAATGTCTTTCGGGGGGTAGAAAAGATAGAAAATTTTTAGCGCAATCGAAGGGGGTCAGGTAAAAAATTTGGCATGGAATGACCCATATGCATTTTAAAGCTTTTTTTCAGGCTATATACGATGTTAACGGTCGTATGTACAAAGTTGGAAACTTCAAAGATCTCATGTACATGGCGACAGGTACAAGTATTGATTGGAGCTACGGAACAGCCAGAATACCATTTTCCTACCTCATCGAGCTAAGAAGCAAACTTCACAAATTTCTTCTACCTAAAGATGAAATTCAAGACTGTTGCAAGGAAATCACAAACGGTGTGATAGCGTTGGCAGAATTTGTGGATAAAAAGAAATGTTTAAATTGTAAAATGTTTTATAGTAAAAATAATAGCTGATATTCTTAATACAGATATTTATTCAATTTTGTACTATTACTGCACAATCTCGTTATGTTACGTGGTTTAATGAAATAAAATAAAAATAATAAAAAATCTTGTTAAATAAATAATCAAATAACCGTGATTATTCCTGTTTGACAATTTTCCAAAATAAATTGTAATAAATAATATGCTGAAATAATATATTTACAAATTTTCTTGCTTCTGCTCCGGTTGATCTACAAAATCCATTAAACTTCTTACAGCTTCCCATATTTCCATACATGTCTCCAATATTTGATCCTTCGGCAGTCTAAATCTATACTTCTTACTTCTCAATTCAATCATATAAGAATACGGGATTTTAGCTATAGCATAACTCCAGTCCGTGCTTGTACCACACGCGAGGTAAGTTAAATCCTTCGTTGTTCCCACTTTGTATATCATTCCGCTATTTTCATATATAGCCTGTAAATAAATAATTTAAATAATTGTACTAATATATTAAAGCGAACTAAAATTAAAATGTAATCCATGTTTATTGGTTCTACGAAGCGTAGACCGCTCTACGGAATGTAGAACCTGCTACGAATTACTTTGAAGTAATAAGAAATTCGATCATTTTGCAAAACATTTGTATAAAGCTTTCTCTATTCCAAAAATAACAAGGCAGCTACCCAAGAGCAAAAAAGGGATCAATCATCAACCATGTCAAGGATACGTAAAAAATTAAATAAATCCCATATTTTATAAATTTCCATTTATATCGAGTGGGGTAGATACGTTATACAGTTATAAAGTGAAAGAAGGATAAAGCAACTTTACAAATTTTTGCAAATTCACTGTTAATAAAGTGCCATTTTGTGTCCTATTCTACTAGATTCTTACGTAGACATGTTACCCTGGCCATTACCGCACCTCCTTCCAGTAGACGCAGATAGTCTGTGCAGGGTTCATCTTTGTAGCCCCAAGGGAAAATAATCAATTCATAATAACTATGGAATGATAGAAATACTTTGAATGGATTTATTGCACTTAGTATTGTATCCTGAAAAGTATAAAGTGGAGAATATGAGCTACTAAATCAAAATATGTCAAAATTTGTCGATTTCTAAAACAAGTAAATACATTAGAAATGTATTTCTGAATTTAAAAAAATTTAAATTTTTTATTCAAAATAGAATTATTCAACAATTCGATAAAATTTATTTATTTAATTTTAAAACAAATAAATATGTAAGAGAATTAATGTAATAAAATCGTAATGAAAATATTTTTATAACATTACCCTAACTGCAATTGCTTCAGGCTCTGAAAAAGGTTCCGGTCCTCTGTAAAATACGTTATTTGGATAGCTTGAGGAACCTTGTTCTCCATTTTTGCCCCAACAATAACTGTAACAAGAATAGTCTTTTGGTTTGACCTAAAGTATGGTAGTAGATGAAATTCAAAGACTTTGACAGCAATTTTCACAATTTACGCGCTTCTTAGAGAATGGATGTAACGTTAAATAAATTTTATCATTCAATAATACCCTTCATCTATTTTATAGGAACAATATTCTCTAAAATAACCTAAAATTTCTATTAAGATCGACGCCAACACACTCGCCCTCGTGACGCGCTCGGTTCTTCCTCCACATGCGGTCTCTAGTGTGTGTGTATTCGTATCCGTCTGGATTTAATACTGGTACTATGAACCTAGAATTAGGATTATATTAGCTAACTAAAACTATATAAAAATATATAACAAAAATATATAATAATTCTATAAATGCTATATAAATTAAATTTAAAGGTCTTTCGAACAATAAATACTGTCTGGTATAGTTCAAAATAACTTTGAGACAGATATTAATACTAATAAAGTGAAAATAATAAAACCTAACAGAGCTAGTTTCAGACTAGCTTTTCTTACCTATATTTTGCTGCTATATATTTAATTATATATGTATTTTTTGCTATATATTAATTAACATCTTATTCTATTGCAAAATATAATATTTTAGCTTAGGCATTTAGAAATTAGTCATGGTGTGTTTACTCATTACAAATAAATAAATAAATTGTAATAACCAGTCTTTATGAGTAATGGATGTGGAAAGTCGATTAAAGTTCCGAACAATATAATCAGCCAGATATGTGACAACTGCTGTGCTGATCCATTCCCGAGAGTGAATGGCGGCGTCTAACCACACGGCTTCGTTACTTACATTACTGTTTGATATTTTTAACATCTGAGAATTTACAAATGCTATTGAAAAACTTTGTTAGTCTAGTGAAAAAAAAGGTGACATTCAATTAAGTCTTACTTGCGAGATCCTCTGACTTTTCGGAGTTTTTTGACGGTTAACATCGTGAGGAAACCTGCACTTCTACAAGTTCTCCATAATTTTCTCACTTACAACTGACAATGTAGTAGACTATGGCCTTGTCGTGATCATGATGATGATATAGTAAAATGTTAAATACCTTTATACTTCTCCCTTCAACGGATTTACCAATAACGCTCACAGTACAAATGGCTGGAAAGTCTTTTTCCAATTCATCCATGAACGAGTTTATTACGTTGAGCTTGTGAAATCTTTTCCAATCCATCAATAGTACTAAAATAATTATATTTTTTTATAACTTAATACCCATTGAAGTGGTTTTAGTATTATTTGGATGAGGAACTAAAATCTTACTTTTTTTTCTTTTCGTCCGTTCTGTTGGCGTTATTTGTCTGCTTCTGCTCGAACATTTTGGTATCACTACACTTGGTACATATTTTCCTGTAAATGGTATAAAGTAAAGGTGCATATTTTTGAAAAAAAAACACACCCATTATACAATGGTTTAATGGTAAACTCTGATCTAATTCAAACTTGATATTTTTATCCTTATATTTAATAGTTATTTTCCTGATTAAAGGGTAAAAGTTAAGTCAAACCTTTCTTTCGACGTACAAATTTGGTTTGTGTAGAGCTATCACTTTTTTGAATAGTTTCGGTGTCTGACGAATTTTCATTAATAATTTTTCTAAAAACACTAGAAATATGTTGGGGTTGACTATATTCCATTATGTACTGAAATAAGAAGTAAAATTTGCGTATAAAGAATATAGAGGCTTCACTAAAACATTTTTATTAAACTATGCATTACTTATTGATTAGTAACTACTAAAATTTTGGTATAACATAGTTGGAAGTAGGAAAGTTTTAAATCAACCTTATACGTCAGTTTGTGACAAATTCACATATTCTTTCTTTTTCTT
Organism: Limenitis camilla; assembly: GCA_905147385.1. Taxonomy (NCBI): domain Eukaryota; kingdom Metazoa; phylum Arthropoda; class Insecta; order Lepidoptera; family Nymphalidae; genus Limenitis; species Limenitis camilla. The sequence continues at coordinate 9,079,123 of LR990241.1, forward strand.
TTATGTTGTGTGAACAGAATATAAATTAAATGTAGTATTGAATAGGGTAAGTATTTACAAGCTCTATATATAAGCTTTTTTTATGATTATTTGACCTTAGACCTTTTAATTCGATGGAAATTTTTCTAAGTAAAATAGATAACGTTTTATAGATACAACTACTTATTAACTGACAGTTGACTTAAAAAAAGACTGGAGTCAAAATAGTGTCTGGGACTTTTTTGACTGGGCGATCTGCGCTCTGGCTTTAGGAGCCCTTTTATAATTTCATCATCATCATCACAATTCGTTAATGGCCCACTGCTGAGCCGGGTCGAGGGTGTTAGGCCATAGTCCACCACACTGACTCACTGACCTTGAGAACTATAGGGAACTCTCAAGAGTGCTATTTTTCTCACTATATGTGTGCCCAGCATCATACTCGAACCTTCCGAGTAGGACATTCAGGTCTTAACCACTAGGCTTTCACTGCTTTTTATAATGTGCATGAACAAACTTAATTTATGTGAGAACAACCATTCCAATATTAGCATAGAAATTCACTCAAAGTCTCACTCACATTCATTAAAAATTTAGTCAGATAGGAGCCCAAATTATGCTTAGAGTTTATTACCAAGTTTCCGGATTAAGAGTCACAGTCAAGTACAAGAAATAGTCTTCCTGAAAACAGTATATCACGTAACTTCTTATAAAGTTAATTAAAATGTTTTTTTTTGATTACACATTTCTATTTTAAACCTTTTAAAACTCAGAACTTGTTCTCTTTATTGAAGCACTAAATAAAATAAACCGCTCAGCAGTGAGTGAAATGTGAACAAATTTCAGTCTCGGATTAGAAAACCGCGGACAGAAAACTGCGCGTCAACTGAGCCCGCGTCCGCTATCGCAATCATGACGTGCCTCCTATTCTGGAATTTATGGTTTGAACCTACTTCCAAAAAAAGTAAGTATTCTCAGTATAATATTGTTATACTTGCAGAACTTTCGTTTTGTAGTAAAGTAGTTGTGTATTAGCTGGCAGCTAATTTTAGGTCTGAGCAAAAATGCGGGAAGCGTTGCGCATTGTGAGCGTGCTGCTACTATTTTGACAAATTGCAAACGCGCGGGAACATAAACGTCGCATAAGGGCCAATCGCATGTGACGCGCTGCTCTCACCCCGCGCTCCCCGCTAAAATAGTAATTCCTGCGCATTCAAGGTCAAACCTATACTTATGTGTCGGTAGCTATATGGACCTTGATTAATCAATCGTAATTTAATTGTCATTGTTATTTATTTTTTTTTAATTTTTATTTATATTATTTTTTACATTATAAGTGCGAATGATACTTAAACTACTGAATCGATTTTGAGGAAAATTAGAGATAAATTACCTTTTATTGTGAAAAAAAGACTAAGATTTTGATATATGGGATGGGATATATGGGAAAATTTGGTTGGAAGTTCGTTATATATACAGCAAAACATATTGGAAACTAGTCGACCCACCCGGCTTCACACAATATTTAACAAAAGCTTTTAGAAAACATTTGCTAAACAGAAATGTTCAGAAGCTTACGTCAATAAATATATTTCGTGATTATCCAGCAGGAACTCAACATTTTTCGGGATAAAAGTAGCCTATGTGTTAATCCACATTGGTCGGTGGGGGGTTTTAGTGCGATAGTCCAGCGCCACATAACCCCTTTAAGGGGTATGCGTAAATGCATTTCCCACATTAAAAAAGGTTACAAAGTATCTGGGTGGCAAATTTTAATGAAATCCGTTAAGCCGTTTAAACTGATTGAGAAACAACCATCCAAACATACATTATGATATTAGTAAGTTTAGCTTGTTTTTTAAAATGAAGTTAATTGCACCCGTGAGAAGCCGGGGCGGATAGACTATATTTCTTCATAGAATAGGAACAGCACAACTTTTACAGTTGAAGTTTGAACATTCAGTGAGCGCAGTCCGTTAATTGTAGACAAACGAGATTGATTGAAATGGACATACAGTTCCTAGCTTCGTTTTTACACTCCTAATCGGGATTATGTGACAGGTAAAAGAAGTGAGGTAAATTACACTGTCTACCATCTTTTAATGGCTAATTAGTATAGCTTGATTTTGCTATTTACAGCAAGTTTCATTAATCACTTAGGGTTTGGTCTTAGTAGTTGGTAGTAAATAAAATAGTTGGTTTTTTGCGTTAGGAAATACAATGTTGGATGTATGTTTGATCAGAATAAAACTAAACACTTTTATATAATGAAATATTTTTAATATATAATAAATTCATTGAATAGATCTTACAATAAGCAAAAGACTGTATGGAGTGCCTCCCCACATAATCTTTTAATCTATAGAGATCATCTACATGTATAAATTGATAACATAAGAGTCGAAATAAAAGTGACCAATTTTTTCAAAAATGTCAAAAGAAGTTGAAATTTTCCTCATATAAGATAGCATGCAATTCCACGTCTTTCTATAAAAGCGTTAATTTAGTCAAGAGTCTACCAAGGATTCTAGTCCGTATTTATTTCTATTATCTATATGGAAGCTATATTGCAAAGAGACACATAAAACACTTACCTAATCGTTCACAATGTAGTTCCAGCATAACGATTCTACACCATTAGTTATGTCATAAATCTATCGAAACAGAAGTTATATATTGTCTTATTATAAACTGTTACGTGGATTTAATTGAAATAAAATCAAAGGAACTACTCGCGGAGAACGGCGTTGCTAACTATAACGTGACAAACTCTATTGAAGTTTATGGTCAATTGAATAGATTTAGCTAAAAATCTTAGATTGTGCCACATGAAGGTATGAATAAATGATACGTGTTTTGTATATCTTATCAGATTCAACCCCTATATAGAACCACAGAAGCAGTTAGATCTAAAAGGTGGGGGAGAGAGCAGTTCGATTACGGGGTAATTAACACGATTACGAAGATAGTGGCGTGAAATGTCGACATGCCAACTAATTGAAATGTACGGCGTAGCGGCGCCTTGTCACTACATTGTTTGCCTCCAGATTAATATGTTTCACTGGAGATCAGGATATGTAATAAACAAATTCCATAAATCTTATTATAGTTTGGCTGGATTAAAACATTTTTAAATAATTAAAAAAAATTGTCTATTTAATTTCGTGCAATTTATGCAAACATACAAATTAACAAAAAAAATTCGGCCAAGTGCAAGTGTGGAACTCTAGCTCTGAGGGTTCCGTACAATTTTAATAAAGGGACAAACACTATCAAATTTTGATTTTCGTGTGCGGGTTTAAATATTATCAAAAATAGTGTTGGGGGGCATTATTTCCCGACATTAGTAATGCGTATTTCAATTGACATATTTATAATTACTTACAAAAAGAATATAAGAAAATATGATAAAACATTTTTAACAACAAAAATACAATTAAAAATAATTTTACAAAAATAATTTTAAAGTCGGTGAACATATTATATTGATAAAATATGAATTGTCAAATATAGAACCTTCTTCTTTTCGAGTCTATTAAAATATTTTACTAGTTGTCATTTAACAAAATGTCATATCATCAACAGCCGTTACCAAGATTCGCGGCCCATTATCTTTAGATTCATTTCACACGATACGACGATAAAAACGTCCATCTTTGCGATTTTACTAACATTCAAATATGTTATACATATACACGTCTTCGGCATAGATTTAAGCCCTGATGAAAGTTAAGCTAGAGGGCTTTGAAAATTTGAGTAAATGGAAGAGGTGCCATATTTTAAACCTTATTCCCCAGTGTGAAAATTAAAAATTTAATAAATTATTTAATGAAATTAAGATTTTACCAAATAATCTTTTTAAATACATTTTTGCATTACAAATTATTTCTTTCTTTCTTGGAATAAACTTATTTAAAGTTTTTAAATTTCAATATCATAAAATTGAAACTCTTTAACCGGAGTTTAAACGGTAAAAATATTTTTTTTTTTTAAAGACTACTAGCAGTATGGATCACATACTACTAGTATTTCCTTTACCCCTCCTAGTAAGCATGCATGCTTGTGTCAGGAGTGGGCCACGTCAGTAGTCCAATGTCCGGGATTTGAACCCACGACTTGTTGATCGTGAATCCAACGCCCGCATCACTGAGCCACTGACGCTATTTTGTATCTGTTTCGTGGCCAGGTATATTATGTAACATATTTGAAAATTACTTAAATGTCAAACATCGACTTTTTCATGTCCGCATCTGTACGTTTGATTTTTTCACAGCTTTAAGATACTATAGACTTACATGTTTACTATTAATTTCAACTTGATAACTTCACGTGTTCTTCAAATAATGCGTTAAAACCTAAATCTATAAAATATCATTTTTTTCGTGATGTAACAACAAATTGGCATTTTTAGGATTTTTCCCCATACTAGTGCTATAAGACCTTGCTTCTTGCCAAAAATCATGTTCCTAGGTCAAAAGACGAAGCCTGGGAATTTTGATTTATCTCGAAAATCAAAATTACAATACATGAGATAAAAGCGGCTGCGGGTTTTCATTAAATCGACTTATCAGTTTGATATTTTTACATATTTGAGGAACTAGAGATTAGAATATTTTGTATAAATTTCACTTTTTTCGGTCTATCGTTACAGTCAAAAAACAGCAAATTTTCTAGTGATGTAGAAAAAAATTTACAGTTTTTTAATATTTATTTATTTGTGCTATGAGACCTTACTTCATGGTAAATTTCACGACGCTAGGTCATTGGAAAGTACCTTATAATTATATGAGTGACCACATTAACGGTCATATCTTTTCAATGCGTGGACTTAGAAGTTTGATCTTTTGACAGCCGCAAGGAACGGCAGGCTTGAGTATCTAACATCAATTTCAAGTTGATACCTCCACGAGATCCTGAGAAAAAGGGTCTTGACAGACAGACAGACAGACGGACAAAGAAGTGATCCTATAAGGGTTCCTTTTTTCCTTTTAAGGTACGGAACCCTAAAAAATAAGTGTTATAGAATGAAATAACATTACTTCCAAATTATATAAAATTTCATACAGACTCGCAAGTATCATTTTCAAGAGAAAATATAGAAAAAAAATATATGTTATTAACTTTTATTGTATTCAGAATAATTTTTCTATTTCGACGAATATTTAGACGATTTTTTAGTATCTGGTAATCAAAAGATTATACTAAATTTCCATTATAATACGTTACGGAAAGCTCTATAAATATGATAGATTTTTAATATTTTATATTGCCTCCTGTTTTTGGTTACTCTCAAATGTGCAATGGATTTTTGATTGCCCTTTCAATATTTTGGAGTACATTAAACAGAAAAAACGAGTTTTATACAAAACATATTTTTATTAATTTCATTAATCTCGTACTTGAATGTACAGCGTTTATTGGTGAATGGATTAATATCAAGTGGATGTGCGTGTAGTTTACTTCAAAAGGCTTATTCGTACATTTTAATGAGGTAAGTATGATTTAAAATACGAGTATAGCAATTGATTCAAACAGGAAAACGAGAAACATTTACTATATAATATAGATACTAATACGGTATTTTACTTTATACTATGAGTATTGCTGAAATAACTGACAGTTATGTCATTAACGTTACATTAGAAAAGTTAATGGTCGTTAAGTTTTCTTAAATTCTCTATTTTTTCGAGCAACTTTTCAATTTTTTTCTTACATAAAAACCTTCTCCTGACATTAACAAACACGATAAAAAAAGAATTAGCGAAATCGGTCCAGCTGTTGACGCGTGATGCCGTGACCAAGGGAAATAGGGATTCATTTTTATATATAAGAAAAAGATAGATAAGTGTTTGCCTTTAAAGTTTGTCTGCATGTTTTTCCTGAAAAACGAACTGAACAATCTAAATAAAAACACGTTTTCAACTGCTCTTTTGGTAGCGACATCGACGTAAAGCTGTTCAGTATTTGTGTATACCTTAAATAGACCATACTAACCCTAATATCTAGAACGTAGGGCTGTGTTGCCCATCTTGGCAACAACAATATCTATTGATACAATTGTACAAACAATGGTAAATTTTTTTACTTTTTTATAATACCTACTTAAAAAATATGAAAAATATATAACTTAGCTTTAATTTCAGTCAGTTACAATATCCACAAAGAGGAATAATGCCTCCAGCAAGTAGGGTACATTTAAACGTGGATCGGCTTCGTGTAAACAACGCTGTCTCTGGCTTCCTGTGCCACGGGCAATGCAAAGAATATATATTGAATAGACATTTAGCTTTCTGAGATTTTTATATTTTGAATTGTTTTTTTTTAATATTTTTGATTTAGTTTTCTGGATAAAAGTTGCCCTTAAAAAATATTTATGAAAACTTTATTTCATGAAGATGAGGGTTAGATATAGAGAGTCAGATGAGTTAGTGAGAGAAAGATCCTTCTACAAATTATTTTTTAAAATTAAATATATTACGTGTATGGAAGCTACGCTGTGCAATGGCACTAAAACGACAATAATAACATGTAATTTGGGGATTGAAACCCAGGCACTGCTCGTTTGCTCGAGCTTGCTCGACGTGATAACGAAGGCCGAGCACGACTCCATCAAACAACACTTCACTATTAGACTCACTACTTTAATATGTACTGCGCGATATCACTTGACAGACTGGTTCGAACTCGATATATGATAGAAATTAAAATGAACTACCCGCGTATACTAATTTATAAACGTTGTTGCTAAGAAATATAACAAAGTGAAATATTTGTACATAAACAAAAAATATAATTGTGTAGGGTCTTTTAAGTTTGGAAATTTATTCTACTTCTAAGTTATTCTTTTTTAAAAGGATTTTTTCTAAAGCAAATTTAGATTCAAGTTTACTATAATAACAATAAATAAATTTTTATTATTGTGAAGTACCAAGTTGTTTAGTCTATGACAAAGACATAGAGGGAGACGGAATCAAAAAATTGTGCTTCCAATAAAGGACATCATTAATTCTCGCCGGCCGGGCTTGTCGGGGGATTGCCTGCATTACTCTAATAGCTTCTGAGAAAAATAGCGGATCAATATCCGGGATCCGGAATCCGCCGCGTTTGTTGTGGTCGTTTATCTGCTGTGATTGTGCCATTTACATACGACCAACGGCCATAGTCTGTGGTCTTGTGTGCTGTTTCGCTAAAACATTTTTGTGTTCGAAAGCAGGTACATTTATTGAGATACTTTTTCGTTTATTGTCTACCTTGTTTTCCTTGTTCTCAGAAGGAAATTCCCTTTTTTATATTTTTAATTTCACTGTCCTTGAAGTTGTAGTGTACAATGTAAAGCATTATTAGTAACTCGTATTTTTAAAGTTTGCTCACACATTTATTTGGACAGACTACCAACATTTTTGGCACTTACCACTGGCGTGGTATGCACAAGATTGTATTTTTCCGTAAGGTTGAATGAGTGTTAATGTTATATTCAAATGCCCATATCACAAATTCATTCTCACTTCAACTATAGACCAGCTTTGGACTTCAAATATAGACCAGGTTGCATCTTAGATCCTCCTATTTATTTATTTTTTGCCACTGAATACAAAACTTAAAGCTTAATATTGTTTAAATATGTCAAATTTGATTAAAACAAGAAGATTTTGATAAAAATTCTGGCAATCGTCTTAAAAAGTTGATTTGTAAGCAGTTTAATGGGCACTTGCAAGCTCTTAATAGTCTTGTAAAAATCCCTCGGGAACCTAAGTATTTCTTTCAAATAATTATCCGACAAAAACATCCGGGGATTCTTGCGGAGTTCGTTAGGATCTTACGGCCCTCCCTAAGTAGAATTAATGATTCCCTTTATTGAAAGTTCAATTTTTTGATTAGGGGCCGCGGCCTTTTCCCCGAACATTGTTCAAACACCGGATAACATGGTTTTATTTGCATTCGGTCAATACCGATTTGATTTGATTTACATTAAGAGGTTTTTTTGAAAACTCGTTTCAATGATTACTACTCCTCTCTTTGTTTGGTCATTAATTAGTGTCTATATAGTTATTCGTGGGAAACAAATTAACTGACTGATATGATCATAATAAATGTTCGCTAATTTGTTCTTCTTTCACGCTGTTATATGAAAGTAATATAGGCTGCTTCTTATGCCCGGAAAATACGTAGTTCCTTCATGATAACAATAGGCTACATATATTTTCTGTCAACCGTAATTACACGTAGAGTCGTAATACCCATGTAAAGGTAGCGTTGAGCATTGTATAGAAAAATATATTATGTTTTAAAGCAGTTGTAGTAGTTGTTACATCTTCTACATACAACAAAACCAAGGCGAGTGATGTAGGGAACAATGGTGATATAAAAAATTCAAGAGCGTACGTTCCTTCGTAGTTGTGTACTATATAATCTTACAAATAGCGGCTGGGACGGTGGCCGAGTGTAATCTGTTGGCGACTGAGATGAGTTAGAACACGCGCAGACACTAGACTTGTTATTTACATCTTACTGATCGTAAGCTACCTAAAAACTTTACAGCGGATATGTAATCAATGTAGTCCATTTATATTTTCATCCAAGTTTAATTTTTTAAAATTTAAGTTGACTTTTTCTCTTGTCTTCTTACCAAACTATTCTTCTTGACTTTTCTATGTAATATGAAATAAAAGTTTTATAAAAAAATAACTTAATATCTGTTCGTTAGTATCACTATAATTTGGGAACGACTGAACCGATGTGGCTAATTTTGGTTTTGAATTATTTGTTCTATATTATGAGTCCAGGGAAGGTTTAAACGGTGTAAAATGCTAAAACGATTTTGGACGGGTCAGCTAGTATTAGATGAATGTTGTTCTTTAAATGTATTTTATAATTATGGTAGTATTCGTTTGAAAAGCGTTTTGCCTTCGAGGGTTTCGGCTTATGGAAATTAGTTAAAATATTGAAACTCATTTTCAATATTTTAACTTTGAGACTTTATTAAGATGGATTTCTTCAGGGAAATAAATACTCTGACAGTTATCATTATTACCTATATTACCAAGTCAAATCTAATAAAAATATACACTTAATTACAAAGTACAAAATAAGCGAAAAAAGTCTGCTAATGTAGCTAACGTATCCATTGCCAATTTATAACATGTTCCAAATATCTATAGTGTACAGAGTTCTTGAGGAGAGTGGGGCGAGGTGGTCCGGCTCGGCGGGAATCTAATTTGGTTCAGTAGTCGTCGCTCATTTGTTCAAATTACATCCCACGCCGACGCCACCGGCTGAGACGCGTCGGAATTGAAGACTTTGTATAACTAGAAGTGTTTATAGTAAGCACCACTGATATTAAAGTATATCAGTATTGACACTGATATACTTTAATACAAATTATATATTTAACGTATCTTTTTATATGTCTGGATGTAAATTTTGGAGGTCATTTTCCTGATACTTTTTTTATGGTAAACAAGGTGCAAACGAGCAGATGGTTCACCTGATGGTAAGTGGCCACAATCGCCCATGGACATCGACAAGGGAGGAGGAGAGTCTGGCCCACATGCGGCTCAACTGGAACGTATCTATGACACTTGGCGGTCGAATTCGCATGCTGGTACCAGCCAGCCAGTCGGGGAACAGATCCCTTACCACCAAGGGGATACTGGGCTCCTACTAGAGAGCATTTCAGCCTCTAACCCGTCCCTTCATGGGTTAAATGATATTTAACTTTTATTTCCCATATCTGTATATATTTCTCTTATCTTGAAATTTTATGTCTAAATATTTTAATATTCTTTAATTTGTTAGTTAAGTCACATTTTAATACATTACACTGATGTGAGCATTGAGACGTTTGTCACAAAATTGTGACACTTCTTGAATGTGTGGATGGCCCCTAACAGTTCCATTGTTTACATATATAGAATACATAGTATAAAAGTAAATAACATATGAAAAAATCTTTTAAGTGGTGGTTGGTTACAATAATTAAAACCAAAATAAAATCAAGGAAAACCATAAAAGTTAAATGTTTAAGAATATGTACACTAGTTCACTGTATCGTAGACCCTGTCTCCTCGATACTTGGAACTCTAACTATTCGTCCCTCGGGTTGTCTTCTTTGTAATACGGTATTTCCGTTTCTGTTATCGATTGCAGACTTTGATTTGATACAGGCTTGGCCCAGAGTTTCTAATATTAACCTTACAATTTCTATTTTTATTATTGATTTATTACCGACATAAGTTGAGTTTTAAAAGTTTTAACTCGTTACTTAGGTATGTAGTTCGTACGAGTTTTAAAAATGTAGCTATTATTTGGGTGTAGTAATATTCAGACTAAATATATTTTAAAATCATTGATTTTCCTAACCTAATAACTAAACTCTTAACCAAAAATTATTTATATAACTACTAAATTAATTAGTAACATCAACCCGTGCATACTCATGCTACAATATAGATACTGACATGCATTCTCACGGTGATTGACTTACCTAATGAGATCGGTCCAGCACCTTCTATGGACAGGCTGGCTTACTGGATCTTCGTACGAGGGTTAAAGTTACACATAGATTATATTATAGGAAATATTTTATTTATTACTTTAGATTAAGATATGAAAAAATGTTCTTTTAGTGATATAGTATGAAACAGTCAGTTCAGAATCTATAGCTCAGGGGTAAAGGGAATACTAGTAGCATGTGATCCATACTGCTAGTAATCTTAAAAAAAATAATGATGGTGATTTTTTTGTCACAGGCTTTTGAAATTTATTCTACGGTATCTGTAAACAGATTTCGTAAGTATTATGTGTCCTACTTCCAATTGAGATGAAATTTTGCATGTAAATCGGATGACTGTGCAAAATTATTATAACATTAGCTGAAATCATATAAACTTTCTAATAAAACGACGGTATTTTTTTTAATGGTAGATAAGGTACAAATGAGCAGATGGTCCACCTGATGGTAAGTGGCCACCATCGCCCATGGACATCGGTAAAACAAGAGACACTCGCTTGTTTTGTCGATGTGTTGCATTCTCCAAGATAGAGTGGGGAGGGGAAGTGAAGAAAAAAAATGCTGCGGTTTCAGCGGACCCTGAGCAAGGGCCAGGGGATGGGAGAGGGAGGGGGTAAGTCTGGCCCACATGCGGCTCGACCGGAACGCGTCTATGACACTTAGCGGTCGGAATCGCATACTGGTGGTTACAAGCCAGTCGGGGAACAGATCTCCTACCACCAAGGGGTGCTGGGTTATTCGGCTCTTACGAGATGGTGTCCCAGCGGCAAAGGGGAAATGTATTCTAACCTGTCCCCTCACGAGTGCAACATTTGTAAAGATGTTTTAATAACATCTTTACAAATAGAGAGGCCTATTTAAGTATAATGAAGCTTTATTTATTTTATTTAAAAAAAAGACGTTTTTATGGAACTCGTGCGAATTAGAAGTTAGACTTACTCAATATCGTGCAGGGCTTTACAGTAGAGTAACGCTTCTGTTAGTGATTGGATCATCGAATGAGCAATAGTACATTTTAGATATGGCTACTGCAAGAAGCATTAAGAAGCTACTAATTTTTAGGGTTTCTTAGCTTAAAGAAAAGGATCCTTATTGATCCATCCATAAATTGTAAAATACCATAATAATATTTTTTTGCAGTTGATAAACTAACAGCGATCTACGTTTATGTATGAGGACAACAGTTTTCCGACGGCAAAGTTGAGTTTATCGTTTAATTTAAATTGTACCCTATGAATCTTTTATATATGTATAGACATTAATGTACGTATGTATTTTTGTTATCGTCAAACAGGGCTGTACTCGCCTACGATAAATGATTTACGACATAAAACAAGAGTGCAAACAATCAAGTTTATAAAATTAATATGAACATTAAAATATCCGAGTCGAGTTGTTCGTAGAATTTTAATGTTTGCCTTCGTTAGGCGGTAATAAGGCGGGGCTGTATCAGTCAAATATTGATGTTGGAGCTCTTTATTGATTAGCTCAGCTGGGTTTTACCGCTCTCTTAAAAACTTCAAGAAGTTTTTACTAAACGTTAACAAAAATAAAGTTTTGAATTTTATTAGATTTTCGGCATATTAAATATTGTGGTATGTTTAAATTTGTTAAATAGATCAAAGTACGAGGACTAAGAAATTTAGGGTTTCAAATTGCTTTGGTTACTATGACTGCGGTGTTAACTTCCAAAAATCATTCTTGTTTTCTTACCTATATTGTCATAGATACCCACTATCGCAGTCCCAGGATTTAAAACTGTGAAATTATGTCATTCAGTTTTTCTTACGTAGATATGTATACTAATATTATATCATTTGAATAGAAATTTTGTTAGATAGTCCTAACATCGAGTACAAGTTACTCGCGGTTCGGCTAGTATAATATAATATATTGTAAGAAACCTATAAAATAAATTAATTACACTTAATTATACGTATCCCATATCTGCGAACATGAAACTGTAACGATACTTATGATAGTTTCATTTCCATTGCTTCCGCAAAACTTTGACGATATCCGTTCAAACTAAATGTGTTTTACGCACCAAAATGCGAGATACCTCGCCCCTCTTACTTTTCCTTACAATCGTTATGATTTAGGAACATTTGTGTGAATATGAAAGGTCTTCTGTGTGTGGTTGAGAGTGAACCGTGGGGTGTGTTTTTGCTTTATGTTGCGTGAAATTTTATTGTCGCGGACGCGGTGTCGGCGTCGCGCCAATGTCCTATACGTTGTATAAACTATAGTTGGTATAAATGACAAATGTAAGTGGTTAATCAAAATAGTAAGTACTGAGTATCATCTCGCCCCAGCTTCGCGTGTGATGACCGTATGTCATAAAGGGTCAACAGTTAAACAGTGACTTCGATGAAACCTCCTAGGATGCTTTGACTTGACATATTAATGCAAAACCTTATACAAATTATACACCTAAACCTTCCCGATGAATATCCGTTCAGCAGTTTTTGAGTTTATCTTTGTTTTATATATAATATGTAAACATTTTAACCCAAATTCTTCTATTTGTCATCAAGAAGTAGGTACCAGTCCCTATCATACAGTTCCATCAGCTAACCCGAAAAAGGAATGAGACTTTCGAGCAATATTTATTTTGTTAATTTGACTATGACTTACTTAACATAATGTATATAACTAACGACATGGTCAAGGATTTTGTTTTATCTCGATGGTTTCTAGATTTGTTAAAAACATGTTTTACCTATAAGAAAACACAGACTATGTTACATTTACTCAGTTTTAAACTGAGTATAGTGTAAGTAGTTTTAAGGTGCTAGTACCTAATTACTATTAGTGTCTATGAAACTGAAAAAAGAAACTAGTCTAGGGAGTGTCTGAGTCTGGTATTAATCAATCGATTAAGTACCTTTACAAGAATGGCTTAAATATATATAACTATCCATTTAATTTAGAACATTGAGAAACGTGTACTAAATTTAACTTTTTAGGAAAGTAACGTTAAAATTTAACGAATTATCAAAAGGGGTTCATATTCCATATATGTAGATATTATTTAAGAAATCCACATATTTGCTCAGCATTATCCAAATGAGACGTGGCTTTGTCGGACGTCTAACTTGTTAAATGAGAGCCTTACTAAGTAAACAGGGAGCGGCGAGTGGGTAAATACGGTAATACGGTGGAACGGTAATATGGTAATACCTTGTCCGGACTCCGGCTCCGACTATGGGTACGGCTAGGAAACGACATTATGATACCTTGGGCTTTATATTTTGTGACAAAGGATGTTTGAAACTACTATTTTATGTAGGAAAATCAATACATGCTAAATAGTTTAATAGCTCAGGACTTTCTAAGAGCTACAAGTAGAAAGTTTTTTCTTTTCAATGGAGAAAGCAAATTTTCTTGGGCCATAATAAGTACTACGACTTTGTATAAGAATTATTTATATTTATAAAATAAATTAAAATATAAATCTGTGATATTTTTAAAATTCAGCGCATAAGGATTTCTTTATTAAATGGTTATATTTGATCCAGTTTATTTAAAGAGACCAAATATTGTATAGAAAATATTAAATTAAAAGTTATTTTAGTTATACTATTTTTGAAATTTTACACTATAACTTTTTGTTTAAAAAATTTTGAAAAAAATTCGGAGTTTAGGAGTTATCTATAGGCAAAAAATCATTGTATATTTGACCTTTGCATTTTATTAATTAATCTTTAAGATAATCTTATTCTCGTGTCACAATAAAGGAATGAAGCGTCAGTAGCTCAGTGGTTCGGGCGTTGAATTCACGATCGATAGGCCGTGGCTTCAAATCCCGGACATTGAACTACTGGCGTGGCCCACTCCTGACACAAGCATGCAAGCTTACTAGGAGGGATAAAGGGAATACTAGTAGTATGTGATCCATACTGCTAGTAATCTTAAAAAAAAATAAAAAAAAAAACAATGTTAGTTACCATACTCCTCCGAAACGGCTTGACCGATTTTTATGAAATTTTTATATGCATATTCAGTAGGTCTGAGAATCGACTACCATCCATTTTTCATCCCCCTAACTGATAAGGGTGGCCCACCCCAAATTTATATGGCAAAACAACGTTTGCCGGCGTAGCTAGTATCCTATATGTTTGTACTCATAATACTTAAATCGCCAAACATTTATCCAAAAAAAATCACATTAACCTGTTACATGGCATTTTTCCTATGATTCAAAGCCCTGGAGACAGTTCCATCACCGCCTGGCCCTTGACGTGAGTCGTGCAGCTATTGTTGACTAAATTAAACTGTTTTGTTGCGTTAACACGCCGAGAGTGACTGGGAACTTGTTTGTGTAATCACTTTTTGAAAGATTGATTAAGCTTATACAAGATAGGAACCTAAAGATAAGATATTCTGCAATCTTTATGATAAAATAAAATAATTGAAAAACTAGTCGATTTCGCTGCGAAAAACTATCTCATCGCAGCCAAACGAGCACTATCCATAAAATAGTTTGATGATTTTTGTCACAAATTTTTCTAAACCAGCTAAGATGGGGCAAAGAAGAGCTCAAAAACGTTTGTAATATACCAATAACAATTGGGTTAATACAAAATATTGTATGAAAGTTGTTTTCATTATATCAATATATACTCGTAGGTATACGAAGAGGTGTAATAATTATGGGTAACAGTTTTATCAAAATCATTTAGGTACGATTACCTTGATAATTATCTTAACATTTATAGATTAGACTAAGAGACAATTTAGTATATTAAAGAGAAAAAATATAACTAAAGTAAATATGAATATGAAAATGTACCTAGTCATGCGACCTGAGCCCGGCCCTGTCCTATTCACTAGATCCGCTGACTAGGCGTCTAGCCCATATCCGTGCGTCTAGTGAATTCTTAGAATAAGATAAGATGTTCTCGGTGGGCGATATGTTGCCCTGTAGTTATTTAAGTTTAGATTTAATTCATTCCTTTGTCAACCTTCAATAAACTCACTTGTATAATTTTATAATTAATTTTTAATTTTTAAAAAGTCGCCCTCGAGCTCCCAAAGCAAAACTGGCGCAGCCGGTAGGATACCGTATATTCTACGGCCGTGTTGCTTGCCATTCGTAAAAACTCAAAAATCGGGTTTTGGGCGAAAAGCGCGGAAAAAGTAGATCGGTATCCTCGAACCAAAGAAATAAGTTTTCGGGACGCGCGGCGAAGACAAGTGAGTGCAAAGGGATCATCATTGGAGGAGTATGGATGGCTTGTGAGTAGTCCAAATTCACTATTCCTTGTTTCCATAATCTATTCCTTTTTATTTGTATTAAACTAGATTGTAGAGGTCCAAAATTACCTCTTAATTACTGGTTAACTGATTTTCAAGGTAATTGCACAGAAAATAGGTAATTACACGTAGCGTACATCGTGTTACATATTTTATTTTAATTGATTGTCTAAAAATCGGCAATTATATGTAGAGTTAGTTTTATTAGTTACGTATATAGAGTTAGATATTTTAATTTTAATTAATTGCACAGAAATCGGCAATTACTCGTAGTACTTAATATTATTTTATTTTAATTGTATTGCACTAAAATCGGTAATACGTTATACTACATTTTATATTATATTGTATTTAAGTTAGATGGTAGAAATGGCTACAACTCTTGTTTCAATTCCACAAGAAATATCGTCAATTATCCCTAAGTTTGATGGAGATGAAAGGCTTTTAAATTTATATATTAAAAAATGTGAATATGTTATAAGATGTTATAGGAGGGGAGGATTAAATAATCCAGAACAGGATTTATACGTTTTTCATGTAGTTTCTAGTAAATTGATCGGTAAAGCGGCACACTTAATTAGTGAGAGGCCAGATATAGAATCCTGGGCTGAATTAAAATCTGTTTTAACGCAACACTTCGGAGATCCGCGTTCGGAAGAATGCATTGCTATTCAATTAGAAACATTAAGGATTAAAAATAACGAATCCTATTTAGATTTTTGTAACCGTATACAACAGGTTAAGAGCACATTATTCGCGAAGGTTAATCTTTTAACAGATGATCATATTAGGCGAAGTAAAATAACTATATATGATAATATGGCACTGAACGTATTTCTATATAATTTACCTGAGGATTTAATTCGTATAGTAAGGCTCAAGGGCACTAATACACTTGAAGATGCCCTCAGCATTGTCCTTGAAGAAGTAAACTTCAAATTTCAGTATGAACAACGTAATAGAATGTTAAGACCATTAGTTCAAAAACAATTTTCACAGCCTTCAGCTAACACTAGTAACCCTTATGTAGAGAAATTTGGTCTTAAACCATTTATTACTTCGAACCCTCAACAGAACCAGGGGTTCAGATTTGGTATACCTAATCAAATCCGCCCGCAGGTTCAACAGCAACCTAATTTTGGTAATCAGCAGTTCAAATTTGGCATACATCATAATAATCAGAGAAGACCGCAATTTGGACCGCCGAATATTCAACCCAGATTCAATACCCCACAAATTCCTCAAGGTTATAGACCAGCGTTTGGCCAAGGCCAACAATACTACAGACCACCTGTTAACCCTCAACATCAGTTTAAATTCGGTATACCACCAGTACAGCAAAAGAATCCAAAAATGGACACTGATGTTACTATGCGCACTGCATTACCTGCTCGTAATCAGGCTCACCATAATGAGCTACAAGTATATTCACCTCCTCAGACGGATGATGATTGTTATTATGTTCAGGACGCAGATGATAATTATTATAACGAAACTTATGAAGGTCAGGAAGTCGCAGATCAAGTTAATAATGATATTACAGATGAAAATTTTTATCAAATAGCCTCGGACATGAATCCACCGAATTAATAAATTTAAATTGTGAATATTTTGCAAAGCTTCCCTACATTTATTTACCAGAAATTAATTCAAAATTTATGATAGATACAGGAAGTTCTCGCTCTTTCATAAGTCCTAAAAAGGCAAATGAATATTTTCAGCAGTATAAGTTTTCAGTTCCTTTCGAAGTAATAAGCACACATGGTCGAAGTTTACACGATGAGGCAATTTACATCCCACTCTCTGAAATCTTTAAAACTTCAGATTCACACACTTTTTACATATATGAAGTAGACAAGGACTATGATGGACTTATAGGATCTGATCTATTATCACAACTTGACGCTAACATAGACATGAAAAATCAGATATTAAGGACTCGTAATATTGAGATTCCTATTGTGTATAATCCCCAAATTACAGTTAAATTAGAACCGCGATCTGAAACCAAGGTAACTCTACCGACGGACCTTAATAATGGTACAGGAATAATAGAACATCGTACATTCAAACCAGGTGTTAGAATGCCTTCTGCACTTGTTAATTGCACCCAGGGTCAAGCTCATACTATTATACAGAATTCTTTAGATACAGCTGTATGTTTGACAATTAACCAATTAATTCCAATTACTCCATACGAACCCCAAACATGTGAAATCAACGCAGTATCTGAAAACGACCTTGACATCGATGACTATTTGAAGGAAAACTTAAACAAATTAAGACTTGACCATATGAACACAGAGGAAAAGAAAGCTATTAGTGACTTATGTTACGAATATAGAGACATTTTCTACTGTGACAAATTACCATTAACTTTCACAAATAAAGTAAAACACCATATTAGGACTAAAAATGAAGAACCAATATACTTAAAACCTTACAGACAGCCACAGACCGTAAACGACGAAATTAATAGACAAGTTGACAAATTACTCAAAGACAATGTTATCCAAGAGTCTTTTTCTCCTTGGAATTTTCCCGTTCACCTTGTGCCTAAAAAGATGGACGCTTCTGGAGAGAAAAAGTACAGAATGGTTATAGACTACAGACGTTTAAATGACATGACTATCGACGATAAATACCCGTTGCCAAATATATCCGATCTATTCGATAAATTAGGTAAAGCCAATTATTTCAGCACGTTAGATTTAGCTAGCGGCTATCACCAAATCGAAATTAGTGAAGCTGATAGACAGAAAACTGCTTTCAGTTCTCAGGCAGGTCACTTTGAATTCTTACGCATGCCCTTTGGCTTGAAAACGGCTCCTGCGACTTTCCAGAGAGCCATGGATAGTATATTACGAGGACTAATAGGAATGCATTGTTTAGTATACCTGGACGATATAATTATATTTTCATCAAGCCTTCAAGAACATATAGAAAAATTACGTAAAATATTTGAACAACTCAGGCAAACAAATTTAAAAATACAGCTAGATAAATCCGAGTTTTTAAGAAAAGAAGTTCTATATTTAGGGCATTCAATAACGCGAGAAGGGTTAAAACCCAATAACGACAAGATAGATGCAGTTCTGAAGTTTCCTCTGCCAAAAACACAAACTGAAATTAAAAGCTTCCTCGGTTTAATTGGGTATTATAGGAAATTTATCAAGGATTTCGCTAAAATCACACGACCTTTAACAGTTTGTTTAAAGAAAAATCGTGGTATAACAATTAATAAGGAATATGTAGAATCATTTGAAAAATGTAAAGAATTATTAACAAACGCACCGCTGTTACAATATCCGGATTTTGAGAAACCATTTTTATTGACAACAGATGCTTCAAACTTCGCTATTGGTGCAGTATTGTCACAAGGACCAGTAGGAAGTGATCGTCCTGTAGCATATGCGTCACGGACTCTTAATGAGGCTGAAAGTAGGTACAGTACCATTGAAAAGGAGGCACTTGCTATAATATGGGCCATTAAACATTTTCGCCCATATCTTTACGGTAAAAAGTTCACCATTTATACCGATCATAGGCCACTTTCATGGTTACATTCGTTCGAAGAACCCAACAGTAAAATCACGAGATGGCGATTACGGTTAGCGGAATACGACTACGACGTAATATATAAAAACGGCCGTCAAAACACCAACGCTGACGCTCTATCAAGAGTCAAGATAAATGCATTAAGAAAAAATATTAAAGATAACAGTTCAGTACAAGTAAATGTAGATGAAAAGGATTTGGAAATTCAAAAGCAGTGTGAAGAAATTACAGAGGAAATATCTAAATTAAGTAGGAATAGGAGTCCAATCCCTATTTCACCAAATTCAGAAAAACCTATATCACTCTCATCAGATTCAGAAAGCACAGGAAGTAGACCCAAACGTAAGCGTTCACCCTATTCAATTCCAGGACCTTCAAGTGGTACCATTACAGCATCTGAAACAGAATCACATGTAGGATCTGAAACTATTCATTCTGCACATAACATGGATTCCACAGGAATCCCTATATTAAAAGAAGCCGTCGATACTAAACCGAACCAAATTTTAATTCACACTTGGTTTAGGGATGAAATAGCTATCAAGAATATTTCTAACATAAAACAAAAGATTTTAGAAGTGCATTTGCCATTAGAAAGACCTGATTTAATAAAAGACTTTTTGAAGAGATACATCCGTACTAAAATAAAATACTTTATCTATTTTGAAAATCCGCAGCATAGATTAGAGTTTACAAATGCCGTTTTAACACTGTTTAAGAAGGGAACAGTAAATATCTTGGAATGTACCGAACGAGTTGTGTATGTGGAAAATGAGGACGAACAAAAGGAAATAATAGAGAAATATCACATAGGTAAAAATTGTCACAGAGGAATTAAAGAAACTGTAGCACATATTAAACGAACATACTTTTGGCATAACATGGATATAACAGTAGCCGCAATTATCAATTCATGTGAAACATGTAAAAGGTTAAAATACGACAGAAAACCAATTAAGCCTAAAATCCAGTTAACTCAAACACAGAACAAACCTTTTCAAGAAATATTTATAGACTTATTTAAAATTGAAGGAAAGACATTCCTTACAGTTATAGATGCCTTCAGTAAATTAGGACAGGCTTTTGAGATTCCCAACAAATCTGCACCAGAAGTGGTCAGAGCTTTGATTAGATACTTTTCTTTTTACGGGACACCTACTAAAATTAGTTCAGATTCAGGATCAGAATTTAATAACGCACTCATTAAAGAACTCTTAGACTTTTATAAAATAGAATTACATTTAGGCACCCCCAACAACCCTAATTCAATGGGTCTCATAGAGAAATTTCACTCCACGATAACAGAAACTTATAGGTTAGCGAAGTATGAACGTAAGCTAACAGATGCAGCATCAGTGATGACTTTTGCTTTATTAGCTTACAATCATAGCATTCATTCTGTGACAGGACTAACACCATTTGAAGTGGTATTTGGGCATACTGAATCAACAAGTCCCTTTAACGTAAATTTTGATAGAGAATATATGCAAGTTTTGATACGTGACCATAAAAAAAGAACTAAATTTCTTTATAAAAATTTAACTAATAAAATGTTACAAATAAAGGAAAATATTCAAAACAGAGAAGGTGGTGAGACTAATTTTAACATTAAACCTGATGATGATATCTATTATAGGGGAACAAATGTAAGAAGAGGTAAAGATAAACCTAGATATGATAAAGGCAAGGTTATAGGTGAAGTAGATAGGAATGTAGTAAAGATAGCAACAAAGAATCGCGAGACTAAGATCCCCATTAAAGACATAAAACGTCCTTCACAGGATCGTCCCAGTCTTGTGGTTGGCCCTAGCTGCAGCGATCCAGGCCCTTCAACTGCAGTCTCTGGAAGGTAATCCCGGTGTGTTGCCTGTAAAGGAAGGAACAGCTGTCATTAGTTCAGAAAAATGGACAATTATTAAGAGATTAGATTTAAATTTAATATGCGACGATATTAACGTCAATATAGCTAGGTTTAATGACCTTAATAGAATTATAGAAGATAACTTTCTTTTATTTTCCGACTATAAATCACAAACCGAATTTGCCATGAATTTAACGATAAATAAAATTAAGCAGATATTGCCTAGATATAGAGTGAAAAGAGGTCTTATTAACCCATTGGGTTCAATTATAAAAATTATTTCAGGAAACTTAGATAACGAAGATGCAATTAAATATGACAACCTCATAGAGAATGTTCAGTCTAAGCAAGAGTTTTTGAAAAATAAGCTAACCCTGGTCTCCGAGGTAGTTCAAAATCTGTATAATATCTCACGAAATATTAAGGATAATGTTTTACAAATTGATCTTAAATTAAAAGAGTTTCAAAATGGATTAGATAAGTTAAAAGAAACAGAACAGAGACATTATTTAAATAATATAATAATCAATGTGTATTCCATGATTTTACATAATTTTCAAATGATAATAATAAAATTAAATGAAGTAGAAACAGCAATGGCCTTCAGCAAGCTCGAAACTCTACACTATTCTATAATAAACTCAGATACTCTCTTAATTTTACTGAATAAAATTGAACTTACCGAAAGATTAATTTTCTCTGCTAGGCCTGAAAATCTTGTGAAAATAGAACAAACCATTTGTGTTAAGTCATTTATTAAAGAAAATCAGTTAACCTTTGTTATGGAAATTCCGTTAGTGTATAAAGAAACATATGTATACTATAAATTGTATCCTATTCCCATACTCCATGATCATAAGACTTATATTATCCTTCCAAAGTATCCTTACCTATTAGTGAAAGGACTTACCTCTGAGCCTTTGTCTACACCATGCCAGCAAACGGATATCAATAACTTCGTCTGCTTCAGAGACGTCTCGAACATTGGAAAAATTAATGAAGACACTTGCATCTCAGAATTGATGCAATTTGCTAAAAATATTACTTCATGCACATTAATATCTGTAAGATATAAGGGTGTCCTTGTCCAGCGCATTCAAGCTAGCCGATGGATCGTGTTTTCCGAGGAAAATTCAATAATTAGGAGTTTCTGTCCTAACGATGTGTACCAAAGGAACATTCAAGGAACATACATAGTTACGGTAGAAGATGCATGTGAAGTAAAAATAGACAAATATTCATTAAAATCACACCCCCACAAGATAATGAAAATGGATTACGTAAGATTGCCAACCGTGAACCTGCCTCACATAAGTGAAATAAAAATGAAGCAAGGAAAACCCGTAGAACTAAAAGATATGGATCTGGAAAATATACAAGAGATAACTAATTCTATAAAATTCAATGCCAAAAGTGAAGATGAAATAGTGAGAGTAAATAGTGTCAGTGTTTGGACGATTGTGTTATATTTAATTATAGTAGTTTTCGGAGGAGTTATCTTCTATATTAATTTGGTAAAATTAGGTTATACATGTAATTTTCGAGATTCTCCAGAACATGTAATTTCGGATAATCTCGAATCTCAGGGGGGAGAAGTCATGCGACCTGAGCCCGGCCCTGTCCTATTCACTAGATCCGCTGACTAGGCGTCTAGCCCATATCCGTGCGTCTAGTGAATTCTTAGAATAAGATAAGATGTTCTCGGTGGGCGATATGTTGCCCTGTAGTTATTTAAGTTTAGATTTAATTCATTCCTTTGTCAACCTTCAATAAACTCACTTGTATAATTTTATAATTAATTTTTAATTTTTAAAAAGTCGCCCTCGAGCTCCCAAAGCAAAACTACCTACCTATAAGCATCAATATTTACACATTAAATAGTTTTAGGGTGAAAGAGTTAAAAAACCCAATCCAAACATCATCATAAACTTTCCGAGGATTTTTGAAGATATTTGATAGCTGTCACTGACAAAGTAAGTAATAATAACTAACGTTGAAGTTTAACTTAAAACCCTTATACTCAACGTATAATAGATACAGCTTAGAAGCCTAAGTTTAAAGTTTCTCGAATATATCAAATATCGAGTATCACAGAACCCTTCAGCTAACTTCGAACTTGTCTTCAAGTTAGCGAGCCTCTCGGATATATTGGGAATATAAATATCCGGCAGCCCTTTCAGGCACTTAAGACATCCGTGGACCCTTATGTCCTACATGGAAACATCTATTTTGAGGCCCCATGGGAAAGTAAGCATTTGAAAACTTAATTTTACTGGCAAATTCTTTGACGAAAGGGTCAGTTACATGAAAAAGTGCTTTTAGATGAGGGTGATTTTATATTTTAAGTAGGTATATGTTCCGATTTAGCGAATATAAATGTGTTAGATTAAATATTTATATATTTTATACATGTACTTTTAATAATAGGGTAACGTACATTTAAACACAGAGTGACGTCACGTCTTGTGAAACACTAGACAACAATAATTCCGTACAAGAATTATGATAGCAAATAGTGTAACTATTGTCACACAAAGGAGATTAATCCCCACGTCGTGATGTCACTTAGTTTTTAAGAATGCACTATACTCTATGAAAATATATATTTTTTAATATAGTACATTAAAGTAAACATTGTTAATATATTTTCAATTTAATTTTGATTGTCTAATAGTTCTTATTGATTTCTTTTAAGTAACCAGCTATTAACTTCTGCCTCGATAGACCGAACACGGCTTGACAAGTAATTTCATAAAGTGAATTTTGTTTATACTAATACCAAAAAAAATTACCACACGTCGTATTATTAAAAGAAAAATGTATCCAATCAGATCATCAAAGGTCGAAACAATTCGCCCATACGCCCTCATTTTGCGTCATTGCAGATTGTAGTGATGGATATTAATTCTTGTCTTTTATCTCTATGTTTGTGTCCAGGCAAGCGTTTAATTCAATAACAACTGAGAGTTGCGAATACTTTCTAGTTTCTACATAAAAAACGGTACTTTTAATAATAGTACCTACACTTGAAATAGGAGAATTAAATAAACTGCAAAACTTTATATGAAGCTATAGATGTAATCTATTCAACGTATTTTGTTCAACGTGTCTGGAAAATTTTGTGAAATTGCTAAATATTTTAAAATTTACTTTGTCTATTAGAGAGAGTTGAATAATCTTTGGCAAAATTCGATTTATAAATGTTATAAAAAATTAATTTGGCGTTTAACTCTTTCTCCTATTTTTAACTTCCGACGTTACAACGACGGGGTGTTATAAGTTTAAAGTATCTGTATCTCTGTCTATGGCATCGTAGTGCCCAAGATAATGGACCAATTCTGATGAAGTTTGATTTGTTCGAAGGAAATTTATCGAGATGGTTCTTAGCTACAATTTGTGAAGATCTGGTCAGCCGTTTGCTAATTTCTAACTTGAGAGCGGCGTGACAATATTAATATATGTATTGACAATTATAACAATCTTGTCATCTTGGTAAAACAATGACATTGCTAACACTGAGTAGGGATGGAGGGTATTTTTCGATATCTTTCATTCGATTCCAAGTATTTTTCAAATTAAAAAAGGAAATCTTCTGGAAATAAAGTTTAAATATCTAATTTTTTTTGTGACAAATTTATGGTCTCTCTACATATTGTTTCCATAGGTGAAATTTTTTTTTAGGTTAGTTATGTTTAGAAAATAGTTATTTTATTATTTAAAGAGAAAATATATATGCCGTATTCAAAAGGTTTTCGTATTCCACAATTCGGACAACGGTCACAAAACGCTGCGTACGTTAAGTGCGCAAGTTTTTCTATAAGTAAGGGGTGGCTCTGCTCGCTCTACTGTTAAATTAGCGCACCGGCGCGAAAGCCGAGCACGAAATATGTATCTTAATATTAATTTCGGGGTTTTTACAAAATAAGATTTTAAGATACGAAAAAAATATAACCAGTTATCTAAGCTTTAGGATTAGGCACTGATAGCCGAAACGCAGATCATTCTAGTTTAGTTTCAGATGCTGAAACTGTACTTAAGCAAAAATTTGACTGTATCTTTTGGTCAATAAAAAAAAAAATTAAGCTATACCTTGTATAAAATACCTATGAAAAAAAGTTTATCAAATAAAAGCCATAGGATAGAACAGAGCTATAGAGATTGTTAAATAAACCTATAGGTTACAAGATAGACTAAACAAAGTCAGTAGTTTTGATTTGATGCGGTATCTTGTTTTTTGGATAGAGTTCAATCAAGATTTTGACGTTATAGAAATCTAAAACTCATAAATTGTATAAATAGAACTATTAGTATTAAGTTTAAATTCGTAAATATTAATATATTTTTTAATTTATGGAAATCATATATCTTTAAAGTATTACTTTTTAGTATTTTTTAAACAATAAAAATATCTCAGACAACTATTTCACAAACGTCAAATCTACTGACCGGTCGAAAGCTAAATTCTCTTAGAACTGTTATCTACAAATGTACTTACTACTTTATTGCAAACGGATAAGGTTTCAAATCATAAAAATGTCTGCAAGTTTATGTTGGTATCGTTATTGGTCTGATCACGAGGTTGTCACGTGGTACGGTATATACGTGGCACATACAAACTTTGGCGACGTCTGCTGCAGAATTAAGATATCGGACTAAGTTTGGCATTGATTTTATTTGTTAAATATACGTAACATCTCCTTATTGACGTAACATTTAGACAACCAAATTAATTTTCTATGAAAACGTAGCTACAAATCTATATAGCTGTTTCAGCAATACCCAGGGTCTTAATAACGTATAACCAATAGGTACATCTAAGGTCTGTCAAGTAACTTTATATAATACACATTGTGCTAAAGTAGGGTCAGCAGTGTAGTTTAGCGACGTGGTTTTTGTGAATTAAGTTAATTTTATACCTACTTTGATTATTATAACAATCAAGATTGTATGATGATTGTTTTGATCATTGTAAATGTTTTCATGCCACTCCATGATTACAAAATTCAGGCACTAGTCGGCATGCTGTCTGAAACGCTTGTTCACATGTATTGCGATATAGAAATAGGTCTACCTCCCTCATTCTTTTTCTCTTTATTAATATTGTAGTTGTATTGTAGTTACACTATCTACTTTACTTCAACCTTCATTCCTATCATCACAGGGTTGTCTGGAAGAAATGGTTTATTCGCTCTTGTTGTACTTTATTATTAGTTTCATTTTATTGTATCATAACTTCTATGTGGAGTAAAATAAAGATATAAAATAAATAAAATAATATAAACAGTCTCTTAGTGAAGTAGGTCTAGGGCTAGGCTATAGTCTGAAAATTAATTAGAGTTATCGACTGTAGCTTGGGATTGTGAAAGATTTGGTTCTAAGATGACTTATTACACGTGAGGAACAGGAAAAATTAATTTCAATCAGTCGATGTCGTGTTAACACTGTAATAAATATTTTTTTTTTATTATAAAATGGGCTTACTCTTGACCTCAGTCTAGCTCCAGAGCAGAGATGAGGTCGAAGATGGAGCGAGCTCGCCCAGAAGAAGCCTGTTCACTCTTGCTTTAAAAGCATTCGGGTTATACGTACTCGGAAATACAGACGCCGGCAGGAAATTCCAATCCTTGGCCGTTCGCATTAAAAAAGATGACTTGAAGCGCTTTGTATGTATGAAGGGTATATCAATTAGGTGGGGATGAAAGCCTGCGGTGCGTCTGTATGTCCGATGGAAGAAAGGAGATGGGGATATGAGCTAGTGTAGCTCCAGGGCACACTCCCCAAAGTACAACCTGTAAAAGACCTTTTCTTCGGTGAGCCAGAGTGTGAAGAGTAATTGGACTAAGTACACTCATTTTTGATCTTACCTATATTTAATATCGTTTGAATAAAAAATATAACGATATACGCGTAATATTGTTTACACATTGTTTTACACTTGTGTACCAATATCATTTTTCATGTGTCGATATGGCGCCGACAGGTGATAGGTGTTACACAAATATGTCGTTGGGGTGCGTCGGCTAAAATTCCGTGCATGGACCGATTATTGACTTTCAAATTTACCCTCATTGCTGCTATTAGTACATACTTTTACTTTATTATTAAATAGTGGCATTACCAACAAAATATATCAGCAGTTCCTGGCTCTTATATTATGCAAATATGAATTCTATGTTATCTAGTTTGATATAATATTTCTGTTACAGTATGACTAGTAAAAGATGATAATTAATACCTACCATACACTTTAGACAGAATAACAGACGCGGCTTCGGGCTTGTAATCACAATAATACTGAATATTAAAGTTAACATGTCATCGCTTCATCATCAGTAAGAAAATTTCTGGGGGCAAATACAAATAAATAATTAGTGGGTAGACCAATGTAGAAAAATGCAAATATAAAGATTTTCATGCTAAACAATATTTCATGTAAGTTTCAAATCAGACTTACCTACTGGTTAAAATAACAAACACCAAAATCATTATTTTTTGAGGCGGGTTTTTTTGTAAGATTTATTTAATATGAAGATAATAAGATTTTTACCAATACAGTTTATATATTAAGTCTTAATCTGATTTACAGTTGTCTACTCAAATAATTAGGTATATATTATAATGTATGCCCGTTGTGCATATTGCTTACGCATTGTTAGCCGTCAACAGATCTTAATATTAGTTAATGATGAGCAAACAGCGTTAATTACACTTCATCATGGTAATGGTTTGATTTGGACTAAGCTATAATAATTTATAATGCAATCCGCTAACTATGGGTAAAGGAATATAACTTGTGGTCCTTTTGACTGATAGTAAAAACAAATATTGTCTGAGAGCGAAGGTCCATCAACCTGAGGAACTCTGTAAAATTTTAGTTTTATTTTCTAGATTCATTTGATTAAAAACTCGCTACCATTTTATATACATTTTGTACAAAACATTTTAGTTAAAGAATGGACCTTAGAAAATATAGCCTTTTGAATTTAAGGTATGGAATCTCTATGAAATAGTGAATGATCTTAAGAATTGTTATGAATATGACAGGCGTAATGTCTGGCTTATGTATTAATATATAAGTTCATAAATATAGGTACCTACTACTATCTACCTACCTAGATGTATAAAATTTTACGGGATTGGATTGGATCATAAGAGATGAAAAGAACCTAACCAAGTTCGTTTATTTCATAGAATTTTATCTATTCACAGGATCCGAAAGTTCTTTTACGAAACATTCAATGTTTTTTTGTTTGTTGCAATCAATACTAGATGGCGCTATACTGCGTTATATCGCGATTATGATTAATTGCTTTTAAATTATAAATAAAATTTGTATTTTCAACCGAATTCAATAATAAAAAAGAAAGTTATCAATTCGGTTGTATTTTTTTTTTTTTAATGTTTGTTACCTCAAAACTTCATCATGTATGAACCGAATTGGATATTTATTTTTGTATTTGGTAGGATATGCTTACAGATAGGTCCCATTTTTTTCAAAATCCAGTGCTGATGATGGAATCCTTGAGGAATTGAGAGAACTCCTCAAAAGTTATAGGCACGCACACATGTAGTGATTTTGATATTTTCAAAGAAAAAAGCATTTGCATTCAGAATTTATTATTTGGTTAAGTGGAACTGATGAAGAAGACCAGAGCCAAAATATGGTTAAGAAAATTAAACGACTATTACGATGAAAATTTAAATAAATTTATATAATTAATAATTTAATAATTATTAATTTAAATAAATTTAATAATTAATTTAAACATTTTTTTGGTTTTTAAATGTTTATCTGAATAAAGGTCCATCATTATTACCTATTAGTTTTGTTTCAGGTACGCTATAGGGAACCAAAGTGCCGGGGTTTGAAATAATAGTGGCAAAATATTCAGTAGTAGCAAAAATCGGCATTTCTGTTTTTCCTGATTATAAATCAGATCAGAACACACTATGTTAATAGGTATAATTTAAAGTAAACATATAAATTAGAAATCTACGTAGTGTTGTGCTAATTCTATGCTTAATTTCCACCATAATTAGCATATCAACATGTTAATACCTTTACGGCATTACACTAATAACACGAATTACAATGATGAGCGATGGTGGCAGAATGCAGGTGGCGACGTTCCAGACGCGCCGATGATTGCATGGTATTTAAGATATGCGGCACGATCAAAGCATACTTAGGATACCTGGTATACTAGGTATTATAGACATACACTTTTTTGTAAAAGTAAATTATTAAATTTATTTATATTAAATCCTGCAGCCACTGCAACTGATAGGCAGGTAAAAATACTCAGTGTAAAATTTACAAACATTAAATTTATTCTTATAATTACCAACAAGCACCAAAGAATAATAAAATTTATAATATAAATATAGTTTTCACTCTTTTCTTACCTTCATAAAGCAAAATAAATTAACAGTGGTGGCTTGATTTAATGTATCTTTAGAGTTTAGAGTACCAACCAGCTGGACGGACCTATAATTAAGTAAAATATAGTAATGCTAGGATAATAAGAAGAAAACAGTTGTACAATCTATGACTAATTGTAAAATTTGCAAACATAAGGGAGTGGTTAAAAAGAGATTTCAATCACTTCCTGATATAAAAATAACGAATAACATAGATACCATGTCATAGTGTCATACGTAACCCTTGAGCTGATCTGATGGTGGAGAGGAAAGATAGGGATTGTATACCCAGATGACAAATAGCAAGACAATATTATTTAGGCTCATTTATGTTCTTACCGAATTAAAAGCTTATATTTAAATATTTCTTAAATTTATAAATTTATATTAAATTCTATTCTACACTTAAATATATGAGAAAGAAAGAAATATACTCGATATGTGATCTTAAATTAAAAATCAGCGAGATTATATGTTTTATATAATCTCGCTGATTTTTAATTTAAGATAATTTATTTTAAATAATTAATAGAATTTAAGGCATTAATAAGCTTCATTTGAATTTGTGCTGTGGTATGAATCTTCCATATGGATTATTACAGGTGTACAGTGTGTCTCCGTCTGTAATATATAACTGTCAAACAGTCTGTAATAATATATAGCTATAAGTTTAATATTTAATATTTGTTATCCACATGGGACCTATACCGGACAGTAACACGCACAAGACAATAATAATATGCACTTAAAGCGGAAACCGAGTAACCAATATTAAAAACTTACTCCAAAACTTAGTAAAGGAGACCCAGCATCACGACACCACACCACTGCACAGCTATTATTATAGCTTTGCACTACAGCTATTATTATAGTCAGCATGCAAGCTCTGTTTGACAACAGGCTCAGGTAAGGTCTATCGGAACAGAGGTGATATACAGTCTTGGAATAAATAAAAGGTACTACTCGCAAATATAAAGTTATCAACGGTGTTGCTAGCTCACTTGTTTATGTTATAGAATAAATAATGTAAATTACAGGTTAGTGTTTCAATAATAACACAGATTACAAGCAACGCTCGACGCCAGCGCGGCGACAGAATTCGCGCGCCCGCCAGCATTCCTCGCGAGCCGATCACTTGGCGGTATTTAAGTTATATTAGACACATTCCACAATCAGCTTTTGCATTTTAAACTTTTTTTATTGTCAATTTAAATGCCGTAGATATTTTTTATAAGGAATTCGTAATAAATATTCATTGGCGTTTTTCTTCAACTAGACTGGTAAATACTTACCAGACTGGTAAGAACTTTTAATTGTTTTAGATTTATTATATTTATAATGTTTGCGCCGTGCGGCGTAGAAACCATGGGGCTATGGGGCAAGGAGGCTCGTGATATTTTCACTGAAATATCATCTCGCCTTATTCAAGCCACTGGTGACCATAGGGCTCGCAGCTACCTCGGCCAACAAATTAGCCTGACTATTCAAAGAGGAAACGCTGCCAGCGTTTTGAGCACACTCCCTCTCTGTTATGGAATAGAATTTTTTTTGATATTACATAATTTATTTATAATTTAAATATTGTTTAATAGAACTAGTTTATTATGTTGAAATAAATACTTAATCATTTTTCTAATAATAATAAATTGTTTATTAATTACAAATAGAAATTTCCACTTATTTTGAGCTTCAAGATTTAACGTTTGTATATGGGATGGAACCAATTTTTCACACAGAAAGGTGCACGTTTCCGATGCATATACCGATATAAATGTTATCTAAGTAAATGGCCATCTAAGTAGGTAAATGTGTATATTGAAGCGAAGCAAAGGCGGCTCAATTACTTAAATATATCTGTTCTGTTTTACTCGCAGCATTTTGTTAACAAAGTTTACTAGTAAGTAGATAGTAAAAGAGCGCTTTAAATCTGAGTTCTTGGGGTCACAAGCTCCAGACATATCTCGTCTTTCTATCTAAAGTACATACATAATACTGTTGCGAATCTACATCAAAACTATTAGCATCCCTAGACCTAGATCTATATTTCGAATGTTTATTGAAAATGTCTTATAGGACGTCAAGATGAACCGAGAGTGACAACAAGGTGTCGGACGCTGGAAATTTCGCGAGCCTTCGATAATTGACATGTGGGAAAAGGACGGCATTAGGCAAATTTATGTGTACGAGTGTGATGGGTATAACTCTAGATCTTTCCAGTAATTGTCAGAATAATCTTTTTTTTAAATTGCTAGAATCAAGTAACGAGAAGTTTCTATATGAAATCCTATATAAAGCGTTGTGCGGGCGATTGTAAGTCAGTCTATTACTCGAGAGTGAAGAAGAAAGCTCAAAGAGATATCGAAGTGCAGAGAAAGTGGTGCCTAGTCATAATGGTGGAATATTGTGAAGTGTATAGCGAAGAACAGCGGTGGAAATAGTGTTTAGTGAGAAGTGCGCGTAATAAGTGTGGAACTGTACAGATTAGAACTAAGAAGTGTAAATATCGTAGACGTTTAAATAGTGCGAGAACGAAGTGTAGTTATTTTTGTGAAGATTTAGGTCGACTTTTGTGACATTTTCAGTAAATCCTTTACCAGCGACGCATCTATCAATTTCTTCCAATCCAGAACTCAGGCTCGTAACAATACAATTTAATTAATACTAAAACGAGTTGAATATCTACTATGACAAAAACATATCTACATACATATATTGGCTTAACAAATATAATTTTAATGTAACTTCAAAGGACGAACGTCTGCCGCAAGCTGAAAATTAAATATTAAAGTAAAAGCAAGTCCAAATGCGCTGGCAAAGAGAGCTGGATGAGATGGCTTGGAGCACGCGTCAAATGCTATTCTCAGTTGAACCTTACAGTCTAGTGTTTAGGAAATCTCGTTACAAAGAACAGCAAAGACGTTGAAGTGTCTCGTGATAATCTGAAGCGTGTAGATAGAGACGCCATTTTAGTAGTACATCGTGCTCAAATTTATTTTATTTTGTAGCTCTGTGGAAAAGACTAAAACATTATCCTCTACAATATAATGATGTTGACTTTTTACTGGATACTAAATAAAGTTAAATAAGTTGTACAATTAAATTTTTTCAGTAATCAATAAAAACTGTGTTTAATGCTAAATATATCTACTCGTATATGTAGATTAATATATATATTGAATATCTACAATTCCGATTCTATTGAATTGTAGATATTTAATAGAATCGGAATGTTGAATCATTACCTCTAAAAATTTATATTGGAAAATTATGAAAAACGAATCTTGACTTGTGAATATAATTTAAACAAAATAGTTCAATAAAAATAATTTTTGATCTTTTGTGACGCTTTTCAGTTGAGTACGTATGCATTTCCGAAACAAAATTAGCCTTTTTACTAAAAGGAGAAGAAATCTGTAATTATTAGGTACTATTAATTATGACGATGGCAACAATAATAATTTGTGTAGCATCTTGTTATTTGATGCTGGTAGTGTTTTAACTTGATGTTGGTAGTATTTTTTAACTTGGTAGTAGTATTTTTACTCACTCAGTAGCATTTTTACTTTCCTGAATGTTGGCCAACTGATGAACACAAATCAAGGAAGTGGGGATTGTAAAATAAATACGCCGTCACGACAGAATAATTATTGATTACATTGCGAGTATTTTAGCAGTAACTCTAAAGCTCTGATTCTAAAGTCATGTCATCATATTGTTAGTCTGCGATTAGACTACAACTTCTCTTATCTTCATTATTAATTTTAAAAAAAAAGAAAATTAACAGTATTTAATAGTCAAATCGGTTAAAAAAAGGAATAAATAACCAAAGCCAAGATTATCCAAGTAACTCGTAATTATTAATTTAATAAAGAACTTTCCGAGTTTTGAAACCAAAATACAAATACTGAGATTTTGTATATACTTACATGAATATATAGAGATTATTATATATTAATGACTTATATCTATTAATAGCTAGTCAATCTTTGCAGAAAGATTTCAGTAAATAGGTATCTAACACTTCTATGTAAAATTTTAAAAGAAAATCTATCCTTTATCTTTTAAGAAGTGTAAAAAAACCTAAGCTCGGAAAAGCTATGCAAATACAAAGGTCTTAAGGGTCGAGACGAAGCCCGAGGGTGGGAGTTAGGGGGTAGGTAGTGGACAAGGGGTCAAGAACAAAATGCCATCGCTTTGTGCCCAACGTTAATCCTTTAATAGCAATCGGGCGGTGCAGTAATAGTATCCAGTTGCGGATAGACCCCCTGTGCTTTGTCTTTCATAATAAGATCGTTAGCTATTCAAGAAATGCCAGTAAGGGTTGGAGTTATTTGGAAATTGCAGTGCTACATTTTATACTATATATATTATATATTTACAAGTCGAGTCGCTCTCGTTTCTCGAAAAATTATTCATTATTCATAGTGTAAACATAAGGTTTACACATAAAGGCGTTTAATTATATTGAAACACGCATTACGACACTACTTATGATGATATTTAGACACACACACGAAAATCAAAATTTGATAGTGTTTGTCCCTTAATTGCAATTGTACGTAAAATAATTGCATGGTTTTAAAGACACTGGCTTAAAGACTTATAAATTCTGGCTCAAGTCAGCTCATTTCTCAGTGAAATGTTAGGGAACGAGATTGAGCAGTAGACGGTGAGTTTAGTGCAGTAATATAGCTCTATAAGTCTATTCCTTGCCTCAAGCCCCAGGCACTTTTTGGCTTCTTTTCTAAAACGATTAAAGAATAATTCTAAATTATCTTCTGGCATTAATAAAGACATTCCATACTAAGTTACAAATATTGCTGTAGAGACTACTAATTTTACCAAGAATTTTAGGTAATATCAAAAAAAACTAAAATAAACGGAGCTGGAAATAAAAATATACTTATTTCCAAATAATAAAAAAAAATATTATACCTACATATAACCGTTTCTAGTTATAAATAAGACATGTCCCTCTTGTCCTGGGGTCCACCGCGCTCTCCATCATCTCTCATATATCACAGGCACTATCGTATTTATCATTTCTTTGCACCCTGGAGATTTGGTTGAATTATGTTACATGTACAATACGCCGATTACAATTTTTTTTTCGAAACTCAGACCAAATAAAGCAAGTTTGACTAAGTACAGTAAATAATAAAGCTACATTAAGATATATAATACTACTGAAAAAAAAACAGAACTGAAGAGTTACTCTATCTATCCTGGCTCCATCATTAGATATTTGATACTTAGAGCATGACTCATCAAACCGAATCCTATTATCCCAAATTTGAGCAGTATACGACCACTGAAGAGTTCATCTATATACACAAAGATCATGTTTTGCTTTACCTACCTATATACACATTACATACACAAAGTTTCCTATTTTTTTTCAGGTAAATAAACGAATTATAATGAAAGCGAATTTGTTAGTAGGATTTTTTTATCTAGTATAATAAAATGGATTAACTAGTTTAGACCTCAATCTAGAAAAAGCATATACCTACTTAGTGAATAGTTGTTTTCCTTGCAATTTAAGGTCCACCACGTTCACTGGTCCCATATCTCACGCACACAGCTATATTTATCATTTCTTTGTCCACCCCGGAGATTTATTATTGCCCTTCCAGACGATACCATAACTCAACAAGCTTATTATTTATGGCTTGTGTGATTCTGTTATCTAACGTGCAAAATTGCTAACAAATATACTCTTTGGAGATTTTGAATAAAAAAAAATGCAATCTTAATTGGATTTATCATTATCAAAAAAAATCTTTCCTATTTGACTTTATGAGTCCAATGCGAAAGAAATAATATATCGGGATCGGGACCTTTGAGGAGGAATACCCCAATACCAGGAATAATAATATTTTTTCTATATAGTTTATTGTCAGTCAAGTTAACGAGAATAAAGAATTATCGAAAAACAAACCTTAACTAAATGATTTTTAAGTTCATATTATTAAGTAACTAGTAAGTAATTACAAAATTAAGGTAAAGTATTACGCCATTTAAAACTAAGCCTTATGGGATTGAGTGTAAGCTAAAATTCGAAATGAGATTTATAATTTTTTATTGTCGTTGATCACTCATAACTAGTTCGCCTTAATGTTAATGTAAAAATACCCACTTTTATGCTTTTATTTATAATTATTATTGTTTTAATAGAAACTAAGTACGCTACTCTCATTTGTATAATATATTCATATGTTAAATTTCTCATGTAAGTGAATTTAATGTGTAAATTCTTAATGAGAATAAAAATCTTTAACCGGAACTTGAACACATTATTAAAATCTTCAAAGGTATATCAAAAATATATCTAAATATAAATTAAAAACCTTTGTCTATTAATAAATATCCTTACTAATCACTTAAGTTAAAGTTATATAGGCGCTTAATAAGGATTTTAACAAATTGTTAAAACAGAAAACTATATCAAATCTGTTCAGTAATAAAGAAATAATTATTTAGACGGATTTCCAATTTTATTTATTTTATATAAAAATGTTTATAAAACATTCTAACTATCACAAAAACGAAAATAAAATAATTTTAAATGATATTTCCTAAAACAAATCAGACTTTTAATAATATTATAAACAAAAATCTATTAATTAACGCTATTAGAGAGTTTCTGTCGTAATTTAATACTTTGTTTGGATTCGTATCTGATTAATTAGTAGGGATAATATGGGCCCAAGTTTGTTGTCTAATAAAGAAAGTTCGCTTCTTCAAAACTTGGCTCTTTGATGAGTTGAAAGTCTTAGAATATGTTTTCGAACAACTCGATTCTTTGGCAAGTTGCTTTTAATATTTTGTTCATTATACGTTCTTAATTTTATTAAAAATATAACTTTATATATATTTATATATAGTGTTTATATGATAACTGCACTGTAAGACTTTAGACAAGAAGTTGGGAAATAATCGGGGGTTGTGGCCCAGGAGCTGGGCTTAAAAAGCTATTTTATTATATATAAACATTTTCCTCTAACGAAGGTTATGAAATTACTCGTCGAATATGCTGCTGAACTTTCAAGACAAAGCTTATAAGTTGTCGAGTCTAAATATCTATAAGTTGTCCACCAATACCCAAAATTGGACAAGCCAAAAAATATTCAACAAAGAATTGTCTGGTTTTTTATGTTTGTATGCCTATCATGTTAAAACTAATAAACTGAAATTGGATACAGTTTCTGGGCTTGCTTTGTTGTTGGTGCAAGTTCGATGTAAAATCTCATTTAATTCATTTGTTTAAAAAAACATACACAGTTACAGTTATCTAAAAATGTATTAGTCCAGCAGAGTTAGCACGGGTCTAAAAAACTGGTCAAAAAATAAAAGAAAAAGCTAGTCAGTCTGTAAAAAGTCAATTTGCAGACATTCCTGCAGCAGGTGGGTATAAATCATAGGCACCCCTATCGGGTTGGCCGGGGGATGAACTTATCCTTCTTAATATACTGCGAGAAAAAGTACTCCGGTCTCGCTGGACAAGGAAATACACTTAAGACTATTCTGGGATTTCAAATTTATTTTTTATCAGAATAACTTAAATTTATTATTGAAAATTGTACTTACAGATTCGGCATTAAAACATAAAGACAATACTAGAATGGATATATATTATTTTTACGTAATTTTTAAATAATAATAATGTTGATCAGCAAAGCAAGATCAATATCAAGATTCTGGTCATGCTTTTGCTTTTTCATTCTTCGTTTTGGTCTTGCTCATTTAGGAGAGTCTGACAAGTGCGTACAGCTTTCCCCTTAAGTATACCATATTATAAAATTAACTATATGTTTATCTCCTATTTTTTCCAGATATAAAACACATGTTTTTTTTATTCCAAACATTTTTTTCGACATCCAGTGAATTAAGAAAAACAACATTTACCTTCATACTCCTAGGAAATTCTGATACATGCTTAAAAAAGTGATGAGGAGACAAGGAAATTGGATTTATTATCATAAATTAAAGGTTTTTTATTCCAGAAAAATAATAAGTCAGTCATTGGTATAGGTATATAGCGTATCATATTGGGTACTAGATGCTAATATAAATAAAATTATATTTAAAAACATTTAATACGACTACCTAGTATCAAAATAAAACATAAAAAATCTAAATCAAATTCAATTGTAACAGACACAAAAAGTCGACACACGCATTATTTAAATACAATGGTCGTTCGTTAGGCGGCCTCAGCCTCAGGAGTTCGATGCAAGATTTAATTAAATTCTACCTCCCTCCTCTCTTCTCCTCCTCTCGTCGTTGGCAATTTCCTAGAGGCCTGATTTATTATCGAGGCCGCGAGCCCGAGCCGCCTGCGATCTCTGACGCGGTGAAGGATTGTGGGTAGTTTTTCTTATAACTTATATATAGGTATAGTCACGTAATTGCTCTATCCGATTAAATAAATTTCATGTATGTTGCCAATCATAATATCACCTATATCCTTAAGTTTATGCAGTCTATCTTATGATAGGCATAAAAGTAAATATGAAACAATTAAAATATTATTTTCACATATTTTTTTCAAATAAAATATACCTATTCTGAAAACCTTCCAAGAAAGCTCCCAGAAAATCTCAACTCTATAAGTAAAGATTGTATTGGAATATTATGAAATTTTGCTTATTTATTATGTTTCGATTACTAAAATTAAAACATTAATTTTCGTTTCGGTTCCTCTTGCGGTATGTGTCAATTACAAAATTTATTTCTCGAAATTTTGCGTAACGTGCGTAGTAAATTCATATAGGTAGATACGTAATGGAAAAAATGTTAAGTCATTCATAAAAATATTTTATAAAATTCCATTGTCCTGTTATTTGTCTTCTGGGAGTACCAGTTCTTATCTCTCTCTATTATCAGATCAGAATCCTCACTATATATGGAAGAATGCAAAATTGTTGCTATTCGTACCTTGCAGGCTTGTTAATAATATAAAGTGTATAAATATAATCGCATTTGACCAATAAATCCATCCTGAGGAGTTGACTCTATGTTTTGTAGTTATATTAGCCTATAGAAGATCGTCTGTGACATATTTAATAATTTTATGAGGTAGTTTACTAACTTTGCACCCGCCTTTTACCTCTTAAGGGATGACTTTCGAAAAAATATTTTACACGTGTTTCATGACTTTCAATGAATAACCGTCTTACAGAATTTTATTTGAATAACTTCTGAAACGGTAAAGTTTCATATTAATTTTGCACACCCGTTTTACCCAATTATGGGGGGAATTTTCAAAAATCCTTTCTTAGTACTCTAGGGGAGTATAAAAGTTATAAAAGGAACCCTTGTGCAAAATTTCAAGTTTGTAACCCTTATAGTTCAGGCCCTGCGTTGATATGTCTCCTTTTGTATTATTAATATATATATAGCTGCTTGTATATTATATAGAAGATAGTCTTAGATAATAATTATTATATACCAGTCTTATGCTAAAAAAAGTTATTTGTAACTATTGTAAAATAACTATTTTCGTATGATCCCAAATATTTTGTATAAATAATATTGAAACACACTCTACATAGAGCCAAATGATATAAAGTCAAGGGCGCTGAATGACGGTAATAAGTACTTACTCTCCTCAATTGCTTATATTTCATTTTTGGGGGGTGCTAAATAAGGCTTTATGAGGCAAATAATAACCAAAATATTCTCTCTAATTAATATAAGGGCTGTAAACGGCTTCACGAAATAGCTTGTTACCGTTTATTTGCGTTAAGCCTTTGTGTTAGTGCCTTTTTTAAATTATTTCTGTTATTTACAAACTTGGAGAACAATTAATAATATTTATTCATTTATTCAAACTTTAAGTGAATTAATGTGAAAGTATTACATTAACTTTTTCACCTTTGTTCCAAATATATGTCAGCTCGTAAGTTAGCCTTAGGTTAACCTAACCTTAGGTTTAAACGGAAAAGCTGGGCAGTGAAGGCGAGTGTTGAAATTGCTTGAAGAACGTCCTTAATGCTACATCTTGGCCGTCCTGTCGTAATAATGATTAGATTGAATAAAAATGTTTAGTTATTTATCGATTCAGTAACAGTGTCTACGTTGCGTTAACCCTATAGTCCATTCAATATCACTCCCCTCTTAAGGTTTACAATATACCCCCCCTCTCCTTCTATTTCTCAGAGTTATATTTTTTTAGAGTTTCTAAAACGTGAAAAAAAATGCTAAAGTTAGAGAGAAAACTAAGTAACTGTCTAAGCATGCAAATATAGAGTTAAGAGGTTTTAAAATACAAAATGTATAAAAGATGTCAATACATTATGTATGGTAAGAGTATAGTGCATTCGGTAAAGGAACAGGTTTACATATATTTGAAGAGTCCCGAGCTGACCGGCATTCATTATTCAGGAGACACTAAAGGCTCTCTCTGGACCATTATAAACATGTATAATATTATAAAACATCTGTATTTCATATAAAACATGGTACAAATAATTTATTGTTTACTAAACGAGTAAGAGCAAGAGTTATACGACTTGGAGCCCGTAGTCTATTTAACTATTATAAGAAATAGATTATCTATCTAAAAAAAGCCTACGCTTTGCTTATTCATACAGAAATTGATTGGTTTTTTCTCAAAAAATCAATAAATCGAATTTTGTAGATTAATAAAATATTTGTCAATGCAATTAGCGTAAAATATAATAAGAATTTTAAGATCTATATCAAACCCAAAATAATAAATGATAAGATTTGATTCAATAAACCAAACTAATAGTAATAGCTACATAGACAATAAATATACAAGTGAAAGCACCCCCGCCATGTCCTCTTCTGAATGTTTAATGCGCACTCAAATCACAATAAGACGACTTTCAAAGGAAATCCGTTTGATCATAATGTGAATAACATATAAGTATATGAGTTTAATAATATATGAGCTTGCGCGCTAATGGCGGAACTAACAAAAATGTGCTTTTGGCTCTACCATTTAAATATGTACAAAACAAGTCTGCATTTAGGTATAGTAAATTATTTATATTAAATTATTAAATAGATTTTTTTATAGGTACTTTTTTAATAATACTTACTAGGAAATAAAATTTGGTAGATACTGAAATTGTTGTATATTTATTTTCACTATAATATTTTACTGCTAAATTTCAAGTCATCCAATATTTGTTATCACCGTTTGTTTACCTAGGATTAAAATTAAAAAAAAATGCTCTAATAGGCTCTATGTCACTAAATAAAGATTGTTTAAAGTTGAACTTATATGATGAGTCAGTCAACCATATTTATTTTTCCTTTTATTTAATCAATGAATTTCAGTTCATAAGTTTTCTTTAAAAGGATAGGATAGCTTTCCCCAATGATAATAAGGAAAGTAATAATAAATTTAAAACTGAATATGCCTGCCGAATACTTGTTTAATATTGGAGTTGAGTAAAATTAAACATGAAGGAGTCTGCTGAGTCCAGTGCAAGGAATATTTTTCAGGTGTCTAAAATTCATCGATCCGCTGCGGTTAGACCCGCGCCACTTAATGAAATAGAAATTGGCGACCTCTCGAAGACAAGCTCCTAACCCTCACTCGTCCCTCTCACCCGAGGGGGTACAGTCCGCTCAAGTGCTGAGCGAGAGGGACAAAATATATTTATACAAAGTCAAAGACGACCGACGAGTGGGATAGCTGTATTCATTATGAATATAATGCGGTCGCGGCTGTGTCCGTGCGTCTGCACGCGGCGTGCCTGTGTGAGTCGCCTTCTCAACGACGGTGAATCAATATTTCATCTTTGTGAAGGACGATGACCAGTTTACGGGCTTAGTATCTCTTCTTATAATAAGAATGCTAATCTATACTTATTATATAGTTTCATTAAAATTGATCTAGGTTATAGTAACAAAATGTAGAGCAACATCTACTGTCTAATGTAAAGTCGATGTCTCGCTAGTAATAAATAGCCGACCAACCACGTGACATAATTTGAAAAAAGAACATCGGTGCATAATCGATAACATCGTGAACGTCTCGCGTTGTGGTTGGTTTGCGGTTAGAAGGGCGTGGCTTGTGGTTATATTTACGATCCCCATTGGCCGATCACCTGACCTTTGCGGTTAGTCCTGTGGTTTCTAAGATTTTCACTCCCTGGAAAAATAGATAGCGGAAAATATAGGCCGTGATTGGTTGGCGGTAATGATTGCGGTTAACCGCGAAAGGCTATTCGTTAAGATGATAATGGGTGGTATCTGGTAGCCGTAGTGCGTTAGGATTTGTCATCGGTCTGTTTGCCACGCGTCGGCGACTCTGCGTCCTGTCGCTTTGTGGTTAGAGGTGTCGATTCTGATTCGTCGCCACATTGCCTTACTTTTTCACCCTCTTATGTTGTTCAGAAACATAATCGCACTTTAATAAAATAAAGTTATTATTGACATCAAAGAATCAATATTCATTACAAATAACACAAAATAATATTTCATAATAATATGAAAAAGTAAAATAATGAATATTATTTACAATTATTATAAATTTTTAGAAAAAAATTACGGTGCCCTCTTGCGAAAGCTCACGGAACTGAGTCGAAATTTTTAACTAAACTCCTTCAAGTGCGAACCTTTTGCCTTTCTTCGCCTTCTTAAGAACATTTTCTTAAGAAAGTTCTCGTGTACGACCCCTCACTCACACATTGATATTAATCGTACAACTGAAGCGGATTAGAATGTCCCATTTCCAAAAGGTCTTAACTCTCAATTCTAAACTTTTACTGCCTTATTTTCCTAAAAATACGGAATGTATTTCCCAGTGTAAAGAACTTACGTCTTTTTGTTACTTGCTTTGTAATTTTATATATATTTGTGATCAAATGTAACATCTACATTTTAATGCATACAAAATTCGACTCTTTCGCAAGAGACATAAGAACCAGTTTCAAATGTACTTAATACTATTCTTGAAACAATTGTTAAAGTACTTGTTTTTAACATCTTTTCAGTAATCTTTGTGTGAGTTTTGCCGGATAGGGTGAATAAAAGTGTGTGTGCCTGTGGCGCTGATGTGCTCAAGGTGTCGGAAAAGTCCACAAGATGGCGCTACTTGGAATCATAATCTGCGGTTTTGTAAATAGAATCGTTATTTGTAATGTAACTATTATTTATAACTTTAGTTAGGATTTTTTTGAGTGTTTTGTTTAGATTTGAATAAAACTTTTGTTGTGTCATAACCAGCCTAAAAACTAAAACTATATCATCGACAATAATAATGCCACATGTATGCCAGACTTACAAACTACCCTTTCAATTATAATAACTCCGTTTCTACTTTTATTTGCCTCCTTATTACTTTCTTTTTCTACCGCCTCTGATTAGGGTTGTTTAATTAAGTGACTAAAGTG
Organism: Limenitis camilla; assembly: GCA_905147385.1. Classification (NCBI taxonomy): domain Eukaryota; kingdom Metazoa; phylum Arthropoda; class Insecta; order Lepidoptera; family Nymphalidae; genus Limenitis; species Limenitis camilla. The sequence goes on from LR990241.1 coordinate 9,122,087, forward strand.
GAGCGTAGAGCGCAGTGTTGCACCATGAATGAAAATATTTAATTATCGCCCTGCGCGTAAATTTCCCACGGCTGCGATAAAGAATAAACATTGGTATTGTCTTAAACCCTCCTTAGAATTACTGCTATTAGGGTTGCCAGAAGGAAATACAAAATTATTACATACAATAAACCATATCTTTTGATTCCATTGTATTTAAGTTTAGTTACGTATTTAAAATGAAAAAAATCTATCGGACGGTCTGTCTATAATGTCTAGCAGCTGGGCTGATGATTTGGCCCGATAGATCGGCGGCAGTTTGACAAGTTATTTCATACAGTGAATATTAAAGTTTAATATGTATAGTGCAGTGTAGTTCTTACATAATACTTGATTTGTTAAATTTATTGCTTAGTTTGGTTAAATTTTTAGTGACGATTGTAGTAGCTACAAAATACCAGCATCTAGGTCACAATCCCCAGTCTGAATTTCATTTTTTTATTTGATAAGATAAAGTTAAACTGAGTGTTAAATTAATCGGTTTATCTCAATAATAACAAGTTTATTTAAACTAAATTTGTAATATTCTAAGAAAATATTATCCCATGAAGCTATCCTAGTAGTTATACCAAGTCAATCTAGTACCAGCCCTAAGTAAGCAATGTCTCAAGTCGTCGCGGCCGTCCCCAAGGGGCCATTACGCGGTCACCGCCTGATTACCGCCCGCCCTGATTTCAACCCTTCCTCACTCCTCTGTACGCTTTTACGTTAACACTTTCATAATAAGTATCGCTCTATATAATACAATAATTTTATAAGCGTTATTTCTTTTTGTAAAAGATTAAAAAAAAGATAAGTATGTCGGGGATTTTAATGATGAGAAGGAAGGAGGAAGATGGGAATATTGGGGAACACTACAAGGGGTGATGAAATAGAAGGGACTATTGGGTAAACGCAACGTAATCTACGATAATCTACTGCTACCGGACCGATAATGATCAAATATGATCTCTAACAATTACGAGAGAAATCTAAGCAGTGCCTTAGACTTGTGACCAAGGTGTAGGCTTAAGGAATTCCTTTAAGTAATTACGACACTCACCTCCACTGTTCGGGCTCTCTGTTTAAACCTAAGGTTAATCTCACATAAACCTAACTTAACATAAGACGTGGAAATTAGATTGTAAGGTACTCACGTGACCTTGATCGGGCAGCACTCCTAGCACTAACACTGCGCTGCACGACACTCACTATTCAGAGACTACTTCACTTCTCGAGAGACCATGCACGACTAAGACTTCAGTCAGACTGCCGATGGCATATAAAGGGTCGAGGGTCGAGACTGTAAAATCAACGAAAGTGACTACTACCCCACTCTAACGCCATAGATACCGATGACGATTCGATTATTCGATAATCTTTTACTATTCTCCGACAAGTATAGATTTTGTTGATACAATTAACAAAAAAGTTCCACAATCTCTTAATCAAAGCTAGCATCTTCACTAGAGTAAGAAACTACAATGGCTTTGGGTTGTCTAAGACGACTATTAAAAAAAAGTATTGATAACCCAATGGTTAAGACTCGAATGTCATACTCGGGAAGTCCGAGTTCGATCTTGGGGACACACCTCTGAGTTTTCCGAGTTACCTATGTGTGTTTTAAGTAATTAAAATATCACTTGCCATAACCGTGAAGGAAAACATCGTGAGTAAACCTGCACCTGAGAGTTTCCTAAACTTCTCAAACAGGTGTGAAGTCCGCCAACCCGCACTGGACTATGGTCTAACGCCTTCCTCATTCTGAAAAGGAGACCAGGCTCAGAAGTGGGTCATTAACGCTTTATGATGATGAAGACGACGTTAATATATCCAGTATTGTCGAAAAGCTTCAAAAGATGTCGCTACTAGGAAACTGTATTCAATAGGGGTAGGATTGGAGTAGGGGAGCGGGGGGTTAGAAGTAACAGGGATAAGTAGTAACAAGCATTTTTTACCTAGATAATAGAAGATTATTTGATTTTCAACCTAACCTACTATTTAATACTCGTTCTATCATATGATCGCGACCTGTATCCTGCTGGATGACCCAGGGGGCTGTGCTGTACAGGCGCTCCGATAACATCAGGTGATACACTTTTTTTTGTTTATACAAAATTATAATAATAACAATAATAATCAAAAAACCTTGCTATGGTATATTATAACATTTTCATGGGGCGAGTTGTAACAAGTTAATTTCTATGAAATTATGTACGTGGGACATACTGAAATTTCTTTACCTATTTCAGAATGAGACATTACGAGTATAACAGAAAAACTAAACGTGCTTTCCAAAGCAAAGATGCGTACGAATTGGCTTTTGTTGAAGTCTTGTAAAATAAAACCAGTGTACGAAAAGCTGAAAAACATTTTAATTTATGTCATGTGTTGCTATTATGTGAAAAAAATAAGATTAAAAAATCTCTATCAGTCGCTATATCAAATATATTGGTTTTTAAAGAGGAAGAAATATGTGGACACAAAATGTGCAACAGGAGACAAGATCTTACTTGTCTCTTAATTGTAATATCAAAGGAGACTTCATATTTGACCTACTTTTAGATTTTTTTATTATAAATGGCTGTGTGCCAAAGTTCCTTAATTGTTTAAAAAATAATGAACATGTTATTGTTAATTTTTGTATGAGATTAAGAATAAAACTTAAAAGTGCAAGTTCGTTTTAGCGTGTCTATAGATTCTAATGCTAAATATGCTAAATAAATCTTCTAAAAATAGAAAACTGAAGCGTCAGTAGCTCAGTGGTTTGGGCGTTGGATTCGTTGATCGTGATCAACAAGTCGTGGGTTCAAATCCCGGACATTGGACTACTGACGTGGCCCACTCCTGATACAAGCTATTTATTAGCTTACTATGAGGGGTAAAGGGAATATTAGTAGTATGTGATCCATACTGCTAGTAATCTTTTTTTTAAAAAACAAAATTCGGACTGTTACTAGTTGCCCCAAGCCTGTTACAAGTAGCCCCAATCATGGGGTAAGTTGAAACACTCACCTCTTTCTTTTCCTAACCCTTTTTTACAAGAATTCGTCATAGGTTTAATTAAAATTTTATTTGAAATCGATTGCTGAGTACTACTCAGCTCATTCAAATATTACTGATGAATTTCCTAAATACCTAACAAGTAAGCCTCCACAGCCAAGAAACGAAAAATTGTTACAACCAGACCCCCGCTCCCTTACCTATAGGTAAATATTGTATTAAGAGTCCAGGGTAAGCGAAATATGTTTTATCAATAAAAAATTACTGAAGTAATAAATCATGTGCATGACTGTCTTATTGTTTAAAAAAGGTTATAGATGTTAATTTACTTATCTTTATCTGTGTACCTATTATAGTCCGGTCAAATCAGCCCAAAAAATAGGGGTTCCCTTGCATAAATTCACAACAAGCTGAAAATTCAGGCACGTAAGGGACCACTCAAATGAAATCCTGCAAAGTCGCAAAAATATTTTTTTTTTGGATTTTTGGCCAAACGGTGTGTTTGACGATAAAAATAAGTTCGAAATGCAGCTGTAGCTTTAAATAACATATTTTCATCAACCGTAGGAGGAGGGTATTTTCGACTTTCATTCCGAGATCAAGAATATCAATTTTTTTAATCATTACGGTGATCATTTATCTACACTGAGAAAAATTCCGTGTTCTTCTTTGTATACAACATCACAATTGGTCAGTTGTGCCAGCTCGACCTTAAAAATAATCTTATCGAGCACGAAATGAAATATTATACAATGTTTTTATGCAGATACCTGTGATACGGTCCACCTGATGGAAAGTTGCAACCGTCGCTCATGAACTTCGGCAAAACTAGAGAGTATCTCATGCGTTAGCGCCTCGAAAGTTGAGTTAGGAGGGGAAGCGAAGAGAAGAATTCTGTGGTTACATTCGACCGGAAAAACCCAGAGTTCACTGGAACCGCAGCATTATATTAATGGTATGAGAGAGGGAGGGGGTAGATCTGAACCACATGCGGCGAGACCAGAACGCGTCAAAGACACTTCGCAGTAGGATTCGCATGCTTGTGCTCGCAAGGCAGTCTGGAAACAGATTCCCTACCACCAAGTGGTGCATGGTTACTCACCTCTTACGAGATGCCCTCCCAGCGGCAAAGGGAATCTTCTAACAATTTTTTGCACCGAAATAAAAGTTATTAAGCGCCTCGCCTTGCTCATTTCGAGTATGTTGTAGGTAACTTTTTATTCAAAGTAGAAACATTACATTTAAATTCATTACCAGCATGTTTATTTTCCTTTTCGCTTTGAAATATTCAAAATTAAAACGTGTATAGATATGCCAGTTCATTATAAATATGTTCAACTGACTAATTACGTTCATTAAATACATTTTCCGTACAAAGTACCGTCAGTGAAACGAAGCGTACACGCTTATTGTAATAATTGGCGTTTTCACATAAACAAAAGTACAAAGGGGTGTAATTAAGGGGTCCGTATGAAAGGTCTCGCAATTATTGGTACACTTGTCTACCATTGTCAATGGAGGATGACTTGTCTTAAATAAGATGGGTTAAGACAAAGACGTTAGGATAAATTTACATACGTTTTCAAGGTTCATTATAAACATTGGAATTTAACTCAATGCGGTTAAGTGATTCAGAGTCAAGTTATAGAAATAGCGTCTTTAACGGGCCAATTTGTGGTTACCTAAGAATTAAAGATTTCTTACACAAACCAATAGAAGTTACTAAGTGATCAGTTGACCGCCGTCAATGATCCGAAAGTCAATGATGGAATCCTTCGTTAAGTGATGCAGAATCAAATGATTTCGGTTCATAGGCCTCTCTAAATAGGTACAGTTTGTTCGAAGCATCGTAAATTACTCCTTACTACTAAAACGTTAATGATGGACAAGCCAATAGAAAAATCTCCCGATAGCTGATCACCATCGCTAATAATATTCTTCGTTAAATGATGTAGAATTAAATGGTCTTTTAGTATAATAGCCGCCATAAATTGATACAATTCTTGAAGATCTAAAAATCTTACTTCTACTCAGACACTACGTAGACTTTAATGATGGACTATAAAAGAGTTTAACATACACTACTTTTGCCTTACAGGACGCTGAAGATATATAGGTCAAACATTTTCACTGTAAATTCTCTGTATTAACTAAATTTTGTATAGGTCATTAGTCCACATACAGCCATTACTTCCCACATTCGACGAATCCCATTCTTATAGCAGCTATTAACCTACCGTTAAACCGCGGTTTAGAATATTGACGGCGACAGCGTTTCTACATGGTCTGCATTAATAGACGACACGGCACAAGGTACGGTATGCAACTTGTTCACATAGACGCATTTTGTTATAAACTATTTACATTGTATAACATTATGGCCGCATAATTAGTGTTTACGAGTGTCCGAGGTAAAAACTCGATCATAACCATCTTGACGAGAAAATAATAATAGAAAAATATTCAATAATGGAGAACTAACTAATGATGAGAACTAATTGTTGTTCAATAATGGAGAACTAGCGTTTGTTCCAAAGCTTGCATATAATTTATTTTATGGTGGATGCAAACGAGCAGATGGTCCACCTAAGTGGCCACAATCGCCCATGGACATCACGAAAATAAGAGATACTTCCTTGCTTTGTCGAAGCGTTGGATCCTCGAAGATAGAGTGGGGAGGGGAAGTGAAGAAAAAATGCTGCGGTTTCAGCGGACCTTAGTAAGAGCCCAGAGTCCACTGGATCCGCAGCATTAATGGGATGGGAGGGGGTAAGTCTGGCCCACATGCGGCTCGACCGGAACGGGTCTATGACACTTAGCGGTCGAATTCGCATGCCAGTGTTCGCAAGCCAGTCGGGGAATAGATACCCGACCACCAAGGGGGTGCTGAGTTAGTCGGCTCTTACGAGATGCTCTCCCAGCGGCAGAGGGGAATAGTAATCTTACCCGTCCCCTCAAGGGTAAAATTTTACAATAGTGGTATAGAATGAAGAAAAAAAAATTATATGACTATTTTAATGGTTTCATTTCCATGACGGTCGTCGTTTCATACTACGCTTGAACTTGAATATGCCCCCCAGCCTTCGAAGTTCTTACTTCTAACAGTATGGTTTGGATGACGAAATGCTTGATACCCTAAGTGGAAAGGGACACATTTTAGGCGCTGCTTGTAATAACAAAATACATTGACTCTCAGTGAGCTCAACATGTACTAAACTCCACGCGGATGAAGTTGTCTATTAGAGCGTAAGTAGTTCTTTGCGAAAATATTAACGTATATGTCGCAGTCATCTGGTTCAATCTGCTATTTGATTGAATGACCAGCGCGTTTATTGAATGACGACATTCAATTGAGTGACTAAAGGACAACTCGTCAAATTGTTTAATGTAACGTTCAACATCTTGACTGAACGTCATTTAGCATAGTCGTTGAATGGGGATATAGCCAACTTTGTAATGTTTGGAGGACATGATATGACACACCTTATTATGATTTTACAATTTATCACAGAATATTTTCGTTTTGTAATATTTTTCAAACAATAACAATCAACTTACTTTGATTTAGTTGTTCGTATTCAGCCAGTTACCAATAAAGGAAATTGCACACTTTTTTTTTTAGTTTCGCGTTAAATTTTTCTTATTACGCCGCCGCCGTCACACTACTTTATTACGAATAAACGCACTTTAAAGTAAATTGTTTTCAAAAAAATATCAACCCAGTGCTATTTGTGCGAGTTGTTTGACGCCATATTTGTTTTGGTGACTTCTAGCATCGCAATGGGAAAAAATGAACTAAATTTTAATCACCTGACTGATTTTACGTCCGCTCTGTTCAAAGGGCTATTTTACAATCCGCTAACTAGTTGGACGTTGAGTGATGCTTGTTTAATCAACGTTCGGCCTAGTCACTCAATTGAATGTTGTCATTCAATGACCGCGCTGGTCATTCAATCAAATAGCAGATTCAACCAGATGACTGCGACATATAGATGAGGGTAGGTTAAAAAAAATGATGTCTTCATGATTAGTGGTAGTGGTAACATCGTGTGAATACCCACGGCACGCCGTACGGCACAAACGAAGCAGCACAATTAAGGCGGGTACACACGGTAGGCACAGCGCATTTGCCGGTGTCACGTACCGACCGCCTCGCACTTAATTTCGCAAGGGGACGCGGGGTTCGGGGCACGGGGATGCGGTTTTAAATTACGCCCGCTCCCCCATCGCATCGACAGCCTAGTTACGATACGATACTTCAATGATTTACTTTCTGTATGAATTTGTTACATTTTAGGGATTTAACTATTCGTTGTTAAGAATTCTGTCTTACTCGAGACATCCGATTTAGATTCAGACACATACCAACGAGTTTCAGGAGTTATTTGCTTTTACGGTGATGGAAAACATAACCGTACTACAACCTGCACACCATAGGAGTTCATAATGTTACAAGAGTTTGTGAAGTCTGCAACCGAACTTGGCAAACGTGGCGGACCATGACCTGACCCCATTATCATTCTGAAATGAAGACCCCATCAACCTCAAAAATAACCTAACCGATTGCAGAGAATCATACATTATTTCATATAGCAGAATATGATATATGTACATCTTTTGTTGAACCAAAATATTTTTAAGGAAGTAGAAATAGGAAATACAAAAAATTTAATACTCCTTATAAAGAAAATATCTTGACTTTGTAAATAATCAGCTTTCATATACTGAATTTAGACTTTCAAAAGTAACCTTTATTTCTTAGTAAAATCTTTATTTTATAAGCTTCTCCATGATACATGGATGACATTGCATATTGTCACTGCAAAATACTTTGATCATAATTTAAAATACATTTAGATATTAACTAATTACGAGAAAAATATTCTCGTCATTTTAAATATTTCCCTAACATGAATAATTTAAATTGAAAGTTTTACATTATAAAATTACTTTCAGAACAAATTTAGTTATTAAAATGTTTCAAAATATTCTACAATATTTTGAAACAAGTTTAAACGTTTTCTGTTTTACTGAAATTCCACCTCATCCTCATTATACGCTATTTAGACGTCGTATATCACTCGAGAGGCATAAATCTGTTCGAGTAAAGCCAAAATGTTGGTGTATTTAATGCTAAAAATCAATAATTAAGCGATATATGTAATTAATACGAAGCCCGCGGCGCACGCATGCATTATACAGGAGAGGATGCATTATGAAAATGACGATGATAAGCTCCGTCATTCAGGACCCTACTTATGTATTGCTGTATATGGACTTTAAAAGGCTTTAGTGCTCATAATTTGCCCGCAGGTTTAAAATATTGCAATTTTCAACGTCCAATTCAAATATGAAACTTTGAGTGTATTTAGCAATATTTAAATGCTCTCTAATGATAAAAATGAATAAAATATCATCGCTTGTTTATGATCTGGAACTAACCACTGCTTCTGTAATAATGTATTTTCCATTTTACTTAGCTAAATTACACGTTCATAAGTGTAGTATTAGTTAAATTGTCTATCAGAATGAAGTATGCCTGTGGGATAATTGAGGAATATGCGAGGCCTTTGATATTGTTGGTGGCTTGCTTTATTCTTGAGCTGAAGTTGAGCTTTTTAAACCAACTCTCAAGTCTCAAGCTCCATGTACTGCATAAAACTGCCGACACGTCCCGGCTTCGTATTGTGCTATTCTTACATTCACTTTTTATTTACAAACTTTTTATTTTGTTTCAAGTATACCGACGTGTAGACAATATGTCACCTTTGGTACGATAGATTAAACTCAGGCGTGACTTAAGTCTCTCTGGTGTTTCCATATAGTGTACATAGAAGTAGTGAAACTGGTATTGTAAAGTCGTGGTTAAGGTTTCCCTTCATGAGGTCCACATAACTCAACTTTATTATGTATTGTAGATAGTGGAGGTGTTTTTATTATGAGGCCTTTGACCCTACACCTTGGTCGCTAGTACTAGTAGGGTCCTGCCGGGATTTCTGTATAAAATGCATGTGTATTCAATTCAAATATTCTTTTTTGTAGACTAAGCAAGAAAAGAAAAAGACAAGACAACATACAGATATATATTTAAAAATAACACTTAATGTAGACATACAAAAGGTATTCGTATTGCTGTACAGTAAGAAAATGTCACAGAATAATAAATGAGCAGAATTTGATTACAATATTCACACCAGTATTTATATAAATATACCTTACTCAAAAGCGTTATTACCTTGTATTAATTGTTTGCGTTTGGGCATATAATATTTCAGCAAAGATAGCTTTGTAAAGCCGCTGCCCGTTATCTGCCCCACACAGTGTTGTAGTTTTCGCTCGACGAAGCACGAAATTATTGATAATTGTAATTATATCCAATAAATTTCAAAATATTACAGCTAAGTTTTCATTTGTTTTAACAGCAAAAAATATATACTTTACTATAAATGATAGATCCTTTAATGATTTTTTTCCGCTAAGCTGTACTTGTGTAAACTCTTTTGAGATTTGAAGAAATCATTAAAAATATCATGAAAAGTTATTAGTGCTAAATTGCAAGTTAATATATGAAACCTTTGTCTTCCACCTTCCAATTTTTTTCACAAGTCTTTACGTTATAAAATGAAACTAAGTACATATCGGTAGTAGTATGGGAGCCCAAGAGGGAATTTTTTGGATTTACTCGAGCGCGTCTGATTAAGGTAAGGTGGGTTAATTGCATGATAGAATGCATGTATTTTGAAAATCTGACGATTTGGGCGTGGCGGACCGCGGACGAGCTTGTACCATCAGCACACCGCATCCCGACGTCATAACATCATCACAGATAATCACAAAACAACGCATTTATGTCATTTTATGTATGTATGTATCACTTAATATCCCCTCTGAATATCTGACGGCACTTGAATACATTTTTTTTCTACCCTTCTAGATGGCCACCCTCACAACTCAAGTCGGTAGATGAACATACCATCATATCAGTGGTAAGTCGAACCATCTCAACAAAGAATATCTGACATCTGGCTAATTATCTTCTTGAAATTTTTTAATTTTACAATTTTTGAAAAGCTATAGATGTTTTTCAGAACATTAAAATGAGAAACGTTAAATAACCTTTTATTCTCACTATCATCTAATCTACAAAATGTTATATGTCCCTAAGACGATCGAGTAAATCCCCATTTAGCATCATGGCCTCCTACTATAGCGTCCGTCGTGCGATCACGAATCAATTTTTAACAGCTTCTAGATACCTATATATAATTTATCTGGTATAATTTCATTCTAACCGCCCCATATAAATCTAACGGGTAATTAATTTATTTTCTCAGAAAATTGTTTTTTTTAAAAATGATTACCTACTAGCAATACGGATCACATACGATTAGTATTCATAATTTCTCCAAGTAAGCTAAAGTGCTTGTGTTAGGAGGCTTGCTTCACTGTAGTCCAATGACTGGGATTTGATCCCACGACCTATTTAATCGATCTAACCCCTGAACCACTGACCTACAGATGCTTGATTTGTCGCGTTTAAAAATATAACTTTTTTCACTAATATTTGGCTATCATTATCAACTATGTCTGATACTAACTGAACTTGCATCAAAGTAGTCTAGAATAGTTAAAAGTAAAAAGCATTTTCATTAAATTCTGTTAATCTAGTTGACAAATTTCTCACCATGTACCTAATGTTAGAATTTGAACAAAATTGTCGATTGCCATCCATCGCCCCCACTCATCAGCTCGCCATAACGTCTATTAACCTTGATACTGAAAGCGCATGCAGTGTTGCTTTCGCTAATATTCTGAATTGTATATGGAATATAATAATACTCTATCATAATTTACTGTTAACTTAGAAGATTTTATTTTAATTTCTTTTATGGCAGATAAGGCAAGCAAAGCAAACAAGCACATCGTCCACCTGTGAGGGTATGTGTTAGAAAACAATTCTCCTCTGCCGCTGTGAGAGCATCTCTTAAAACGAGTATCCCAGCACCCACTTGGTGGCAGGGGATCTGTTCCCCGACTGGCTTGCTACCACCAGCATGCGCAACCGACCGCCAAGTGTCTTAGACACGTTCCGGTCGAGCCGCATGTGGGCCAGACTTACCCCTCCCCTTCCCATCCCGTTAATGCTGCGGTTCTAGTGAACTCTGAGTTTTCGATCAGGGTCCACTGTAACCGTAGCATTCTTCTCCTCATTCCCTTTCCTCACTCTATCTTCGAGATGGCAACGCATCGACAAAACAAGAGTCACTCTCGTGTATTGTCGATGTCCATGGGCGACGGCGGCCACTTAGCATCAGGTGGACCGTCTGCTCGTTTGCCCCTTAACGCCTATATAAAAAAAAACCTGAAGGGAAGTGGCCATCATCATCCATGGATGATTGACGCTTTGAAGATAGAGTGAAGTGGAAGTGAAGAAAAAATGCTATGGTATCAGAAGAACATGAGTGAGAATCTAGAGTCCACTGGAATCGCCGCATTAATGAGATTATGCTTGGACGAGACCTTTTTCTTCGTGATGTTAGGGATTAACTATAAGAAAATGTTGGCATTGGAAAACAACATTGTACCTATAATATAAACGTAAACAATAACATATTCCACCGTCCGCTTATCCAGGCATCAGTCACTGGCAGTCTGGTATTGCCAGTGCACTAATCCTCATTAATTACTTCACTATTTTAAATCTCATTATTGTCCAAATCGGCCTGCCATCGATTTTTCCCTCGCAGATGCTGGGTGGGCTCGCATATATTATCGTAGGTAATCAGGTGACATACTAGTGTCACCATCATTTTCGTTACAAAATTCATTCTAAAATACTTAGCGAATAAAACTTACTACTACTTTATTACTTCTTTTATTAATTAATGGCTGTAATATTGAATATGTTATAAGTATTCTGTTATTAATAAATATTGAAGTAAAGTCAAAACTTTGTAAAGACGCATACTTTTTAAAGCCTTTTAAATTTCAAGCACTCCACGATTATTTGAATGTTTTAATTTTTTTTTGGTTCTTTCACAGTATTTGCAACGCTGTGAATAAATAAATATAACACCAATATATTTTTTTAAAGATTACTAGCAGTATGGATCGCATACTACTATTATTTCTTAACCCCTCTAAGTAAGCTAAAATGCTTGTGTTAGGAGTGGGGGACGTCAGTAGTCCAATGACTGAGATTTGCACCCACGACCTATCGATCGTGAATCCAACGCCGAACCACTGACCTACTGAGGCTTAAAAGTATTCGGTTCAGTTTGACGAGTTATTGAAGTAAAACATAAGTTCTCATATTAAAATTTAGTTTTGCCAAATATTATGTTAGTTATTATTAAGTCACAATGTATTGCATACTAGACCTAATGTTTATCTATATCTATACTAATATTATAAAGAAGTAAGATTTGTATTTTTGTATTTTTGTATGTAACGAATAAACATAAAAACTACTGGACCGATTTCAAAAATTCTTTCACCATTAGAAAGCTACATTATCCCTGAGTAACATAGGCTATATTTATTACAAGAAAAAATTAGAGATCCTTAGGAAATCTCACGGAAACCAACCCAAGGTGCCAAAAAATTTTCCATAAAATATCTTTCATCGCATGCGCTGCAAAAAGTATTGATGATAGAACAAAAAAATGTTATACAATATTATAGAACGTATCAATATCTACAAAAAAGTCCGCGAGACCATATATCCAAATATTATAGTTACGTCACTATAACTACTTTTTTACATTTTAAAAGTTGATAAAAATGCCTATCAAAATCAGACCATGTTTTTTCTTTAACTTTTTTTCAGACTTTGTATTAATCCTTATCCAAATAAATTATTTCGTATTCAAGACTATTTCAATACCTGTAAATTACTTTTTGAATTATTAAAATCGGACTTTCCATTCAAAAGATATTACGAAATTAAAAATATCAATATAAACAAAAAATACACGACGACGCGACGGGCCAGTATACCGACGCAGCGCAGCGAGTAAAGCGGCAAGAGAGTGGGCACCGAAATGCGAGAGGGCCAATATATTTTTAAAAATAATATTTCACCCGCGCGAAGCCGGGATGGGCCGCTAGTAAGCAATAAAAGACGTCTTTAAACCCGCAATTGTCTAATTTCTAGTCACATATAAAACATTTAAAAACAAATAATAAGTCTCTCCATTTGATTCAGAACAGTCAACCTACAACACGTACGTCTGTCCATCGTATCGCATTGGCGCAAATTAATGAGGGTGGGATATTTATTCCAGGGTTTCGTTTGCCTGTACAAAATATCAATTCGCAGATTGGTGTGTGCGTGACGTCAGGTGATATGCAAATGTTATGGTGGATGCGTGTTGGCCCAATATACCAACTATCACCAACTATTAATTGGTACTAGAATACATAGCAAGTATCGCCTGATCAAACTCAAGGTGCTTAATTGATGTAACCAAGGTGCTTAATTGATGTAACGATACGAAATGTCATTTAAGATTTATCCTGGTTATAAGTAAAGAACTTAAAAAGCTCTCCTATTTCTCCAGTCCAGTCTCCAGTCCTCTATCACTTACGAACGGTGACCTTAAGAGTTAAGAGACATATAAAAGATAGAGTGCGAGTGACTTACCACCTACCATTCTATGGCCTCATACTGCTATAATAATAATAATAATGAGCCTGTTATTCCGAGCTCTGCGATAACAGTATGTCTTTCCGCTCGGTGTGCCTTGCGGCAAAGGCCTCCTCCAACATCCACCCTTAGCCAATGGGGACCCAAGGTCTCTTTTAGTTCGTCCTCCCACCTTCTCACTTGGCGACTTAGAACCATCTCTTGGATACCAGACTGTCACCATTTTACTCCATTTCTCTTGTTTGCAGCGTAACAGGTGCCCGGTCCATCTCCATTTCTGTTGATCAATACGCGATAGTATGTCTGTTAAATTTGTTTTGTGCCTGATGTCTATATTTCGGATTTTATTTTTTAGTTTTAGGCCTAGTATGCTCCATGGCTCTTTGGCATTTAGCGAGTTTGTCCCTATGATTTTTAGTTAAGGCCCAGGTTTCGCAGCCATATGTGATGCAGGAAAGGATACAGGTATCTAAAGTCTTCTTTTTAATACTAAGTTCTTTGCTTTTCATAATTTCCTTCAAAGCCCAAAATAAAATTTTGAGTGAAAATATATCATTTTTGGTTCCAATATAGTTTATCTGTAGTCATGGGAACCAAACATAATAATAGTACTGACGCGAGTGAATCTACTCATGATGCGTTTGTATCTTTATATATTTGATTGTAGGTACATATAATATGGTTGGTTAACTCACATTGGGCCAACTTAGCTGGTAGTATTACGCTCGGCTGCAGTAATGAGCTCATTAAAGTTGATATACCTATTGAAGTTGCGGTATATAACTATTTAACTGCAGGATTCCGGATCAAGCTATCAAATTGTGACGAATACGTGGTTTAGTGCACTCTCGTTAATTATAATTTTATTTATTATATTTTTAGGGCTATAACGGGTAAGTCAGCTCCTGAATTGCCACAGCAGGCAACTTAATATTTTTTGTAATAATGTTGAAATCTCCTAATATCATTAACCAATATGATACTTTTAATGTATTAATTTGTGTTGTTTTGTTTTGTTTAATTAGTAGTATTTTACTTGGAGGAATATGTGTCAGTTTTTTAAGTGGAAACTTCACTGATTTTTGATTTATTACTTATGTATTTTAGCTTTAAGTGTTATAAATTGTATGATTCCCAAAATAAATATAAATAAATTACTAAATAAGCTACTTGTATTTTGGCTATCGAATAATAAGTTCGCTTTTCTCATTCTAGTAAATAAAATACTAAGTGAACTATAAATCAAATGAAATGCTAAACATCAAGTTGAAGTGATGATAAATATTTGTTAAATAACAATCCGATACTATATTTTGACAATGTTGAACAGACCCTTAAATTATATAAGTTAAGCAGAGAATAGAGCCCTAATACCTAATAGAGGCCTAAGAAAAATTAAAAAAAAATTGTGCTTATATATTAAACCGATTTTTGATATATCTTAGTATGTTGTACTTGAAATTAATATTTTCAAAATAATATTCCGAAACTATAAAGTTATTTGGTTTATATTAGGTACAGTATAAACTGTAGAGATGCTCAGAAAATAAAAAAATTTTTTATTTAAAAAGCCTTTTAGTACACGACAATGTATATTACAATATTGTTAAGGCAATATGGGTATAATAATAAACACTGGTGTTCTTTAAAATTTATTTATACAAAATGCTACTTGCATTCAACAAAATGTAACAACAAGCTGTTTTACAAATTAACTGCTACGCAAATTTTATAATTTTCAAACCATATAATATAAAATATAATAATTTTAGTAAATTATAATATTGTATTAATAACTAAGTTTAATAATTATCACATAAATAATTATTACACATTTTCTTTGGCCAAGAGTTTGAGAAACAATTTCACAACCATCACAATATTTTCTAATATTTTAGAAAAAATGAGAATAATGTGTAAAAAAACATTATTAAATTTAAAACAATATTTTTGAATGTCCTAATTTTCATTTATCTACAATGGACAGAATTCCCATAATTAACAAATAATGTCTTACATCTAGTTTTGTATACATCTACTCAACTTTTAATTGCACAACTATTGCACTTTACAAGATGCATTTACAACAAATTATTCACAATTTTATTTACAATCTTTATAAAATTGTTATATTTATTTGAAGATTAATGAATAACCAAAAATACAAATTTTTGTGATAGTTAAAAATATAGAGCAAGAGCCCGCGACGGTCAGATTTACGTGATTTTATTAAACTGAAAATTTCTCTGTGTATATCCCTAATAGAGTAAGTAAATGATTTTTTATTTTATTTAATTTTTATTTGAAAGATCACAAATTTTTAATGTGCCTGACAAGATGTAAGAACCAAAGAAACTGTCTGATTACTGTAAAAACATTTTTGATTGTTCCTCAAGTAACACTCAAGTAAATTTCAGCTTTTATACTGTAACGTCAGTATATTTGATTAATGTTAATAAATTTAAGGGTGTCTGACAGGGAGTAGCTATACTAAGTGTAGTAATATGACGGTTTAACATTTACGACGTTAATATCGAGTTTAGCTCGACATGTTTCGGGAGACTCCGGTTTCCATCAGCTTACACGTTAATATCGAGCTAAACTCTAACACTTACGATCGAGTTTACATATTACTACATAACGAGTGCTTACGAAAGTTTTAGTGATAAAATATACGTGTCTGAATAATGGGCAACATGGACTAATATTACTCCCAATAAGGTACTTGCATAAAAACTGAGCTTTGTACTTACGAAATTGAGGTGCAATTTTATATACTTACCTTTGATACTTTCCAAAGCAACCGTTATCCTAACTTCATAGATCAGGATCGTTTATATCTCTATTAGATAGGTACATACACAGTGAAACTTTCAGGTTTCATAAAATAACCAAGGTCCTATCGTTGCGGGATCTTGGACTATTATAGGAAGGATCATCAGAACAAAATAGAAAGATCTAAAAAATAAGTATGAAAGACTATTTTAGTAAATAAATAATACATTTCATTGGACATAAAATCCTTCGTTTTTATATTTCTATACTATAATAAAATAAATATAACGTTGAAATCGTATCATAAAAGGACGGGAGCGATTTATGTTGATGAATTAATGAATCCATTTTTTAGTAACCTAATATCCTCCAATATTAACTATTTCGTTGCAATATCCAAATTATTTATTATTCCTTTGGGATCACGAAAAAGTTAGATCTGTTAATGGACAGAGAACGAGGTTTCAGTATGAGTAAAACATTCTCATTATATTTGTTAACATTCCTTGCCATATTTTATTCAATTAAATATTAAATAGTATATTTGTTACCAAGTATAAAATAACACTATTTCTTACAAACATCAAACGCTTATATTTCGACGGTGACAAAAGTCATTTTGTATTCGGTACCATCGATATCATTTAGAGTACCCAAAAATTGAAATAGATTTTGGTAGAAAATTCGCCTTCTTTCCAATGTTTTCCCGTTAAATTGTAATCTAATCACATCGTAAGTAGTACATTTATAAATCATTAAAGAGAAAAGCTTCAGTGTTATCAATATAAAATGCTTTTGTACTCAATACCAAAAATATTATATATCTGAAATCAAATTCCAATCAAAATCCAATCTTATCGTTTCAGCTTCATCATCAGATCATCTGGATGATATCGAAATATTTCGGCTAAAAATAGTTCACAAAAATTGACGGACAACTTATACAAGTTAAATAAAAGCTTGTAATAAAGAGTTTTTACAATAATATTTGAAGGAAGATCAACAAATATAAAAGAGTGTATATTGTTATTAGAACTCAATACGGGCGCCACACAGTGTTGCTGTCTGGTTGAGGATTACCCCGCTGTCCCAGACTATTAACCCTTCCGTCCTCGCCTCGCGCCGCCGCCGCCGCACACGAGTTCCCGCTCCCCAGTAATAGATCCTGCCCATGATGTTGTTGACGGTGATTGCTCGTCGTTGACGATATCTGGTCCATCATCGTCTGTAACTCGTTGTGATGATTTTGTGTAGAGTGAATCGAATTTGAATGCAACGGATGGAAATTGTGAGATTGATTCGCCGCCGTGTATAACTGACTGTATAATAAACTAGCTGGTAATACCGGGTAAAGGGAGTTATTACAATTACTATTATACGAAGAATTCTGAGACCCCATTAATGATGGGAAATTACTATTTGTATGGTTATGTCCTATATTCGTGGTTGTATTTGATGTTAATAAATCATCTTGTACTGGTGATTCCGGTTGTGAGCTATTGTCACTTAATGAGCGAGGACCTGTAGATAGACTGTAGTCGGTGTTGTTATTGTACCGAGGGAGGAGGGTACCGTGGTGTGATGGCGATGACCCGACGAGACCAGACAGTTGTTGATCCAGATCAACACCCGTCGTGTCTGGTAAAACTGTGGAAATTAAGTTACTTTTAATACAAATTGATTTAAATGTAAATTCTATTACTAGAAATTAAACTCCAAAGCAACGAGAAAAAGGACAAGTTTTTGCAAAGGTAATAAAACAATTTGCAATCATAGTAAACGCGCCGATAGCGGATAATAATGGATAAATAAATAAGTTTTGTGGTATTCAGCTTGGTTGCTTGTCGATTACTAGGTGTGCAATAAAGAGTACTTTTTCTTTGTTAATTATAATGCCACCGATTACAATTATAGTAGAGTCAAACTCATCATATTTTCGGTTGAAAACTTCACAAGTAGGTAATAATGAAATTTCAAAAATAAAACAAAATTGCTCAATACGTTTAAAGTTTTGTTTCAGGACAAGCAGCATAAGGTTATTAGGCTACTGGAATTACAAAATAAACAGGAACGTCTGTACATTTTCTACATTAAAAAAACTAATTCAGACACAATACATTTGTTAGACAGGACGTGTTTACATTGTTTTAATATGGCTATATTTTTCGTGATCGTAGCACGCATCGGCAATAAATCCATCGGCTGGATATGTCCGAGCCGCTGTAAATTATAATGAGAGCCGGTTTAATGTCCGCTGCGTTACCCGAACAGTTTCAAGGAGGATGTCAGTCGTAAACCACGTTGGTACATTTAATTTCACCATTCTGGTTGGATGGTTTATGGACTATCATACCCCAAACAATGTTGTACAATTTGTCGCTGTTAAATGGTTAACCTATGGCGATTGGGTATCAGTTTATATTTTTATTTAAAATCTTTTTTTATATGCCAGATAATATTTAAATAGAAATAAGAAAATTCATGAACAAGGATCCTTAAATCTTTATTGCGATCGTCACTATCATACTCAGCGACAAATTGTATTATATCGTTAGTTATATCATCTGTCGCTGTTAAATGGTTAAACTATTCTATCCTATAGCTAAATACCAGATACTATGTGTGATTAAAGTTAAGAAACTGAAAAAATAAGTATCATTGTATTTACTAAGATGTACCTACACCTCAAGTTTCTAGTTACAACTAGTTAGTAGTACTTAGTAGTAAATAGGTACGTAATATCATAGTAGATTAATTAAAAATAACATTTAACATAAATAATTTACATTTTATTTTTTTAAATGCCGCCTTTTTTGACAATCATGCGACGATGCATATGATAATAACAGTATTATCATAATATTTATCATCGGTTGAATGAAAGTGAAAGAGAACATAAAATAACAATTTGTGAGAAACTATCCAGTAAGAAGTGAATCTCATAATTTTTTTTGCCACATTGGATTTGGAGGTTGAGGTCATTATAAAATCAAAATTATGGGATTTTCAGATCACTTTCGTTCTAAAACTGTGTTTTTAAAATAGTTTAAAATTTTAATTTTACGATGTAAATAAAATAATTAAACAATTTAATTTGTTTTAGCATTTACATGGTTTTGAGTATTTCAAAGCATGACAAATATATAACATAACATACCTGTATTATTTGTAAAATCTTGCGTAGGAGTTTGTTCGGGTACAGTACTAGCGAAGCCAAGAGCCGGAGGGTTGAATTGTGTAGCAGTGGGGGCAGCACAGGACGGTAAGTACGCAGGATATGCTCCTGCACCACCATAGCCCCAATGCGAATTACTCGAACTGAGACCAAATTGGCTCATATCTAAAAAAATACTGTCATTAATAACTATTTCATGGAAAAAATAATTTCTCTTTTAGAAAACCAGTTTAGATATATTTTAATAAAAATAATATTATATAAACTACTCCTATTTTTATAGGGATTTACCCACAAATTAGAAAGCGATTAATTTTATGTCGCTTGTGCAAACAAAGACTACTCCAATTACGACGTTTAAATAAATGTAATACCGTACGTATTTGTTACAGCATCGGAATCAAAAAATTAAATCAGAATTAAAAAATTATATTTCTGAGTAGTAGAAAAAAATCTTCTGTTACCTATTAATTAAAGTTAAATCACTTCTTATCTGGCAAAAGTTATAATTTTCGAATTAATTGGAAGGATTCAATGGTTTTATACTAGTTTCATCAATCATCTATGTGTCACAGTCAGAATTTAAAAACTAGTGTAAATAATACCACCCAATATAATAAAAATCTAAACATCACAGCTAGAAAACCTAAACAATGTACAAAATACAGTTATTCCAAGCCGTATAAAGTTGAAAATAATACCAGCAACACTTATAAAGATATCGAGAGTGGACAAAATGAACGCTGTAGCGAGCAGCGAGGACTCGCACGTTGCACTTTATTTTTTCCGGCGTATTACAGGCTTTTATTTTTCGGTATCACGGTTCCGTTTTTGGCCGACGATCGGCGGACTCGGTTTTTATACGATACGCGTTCGCCGCGTCGATTTGTGAATGTTTTTTTCCCGTTTTGAGGCGCTCGAGTTGTTTTGGCCGGTATGGATTTAGCGAGCTCGATGCAGCCTGTTCGATTGGGTTCGCAGTCAGCTTTCATCTGGATTTTTTTTCGGCGACTGATTGAATCCGCGCTTTAGTGAACGTAGTTTAGCGTATCGCGCGGTTTAGTGACTCATTCACTTTTGAGCTATCACGTTATGAGGTTTTGAGTGCGGTTTCCTATCTAAATGGTCATGCGAATTGTTGCTATTTACCTAATTGTACACATTTATTATTGAGCTCGAAGTTTTCTATCATTTAAAGAATAATATTCGCAGATTTACAAATTAAATTTCTGGCATTATTCTAATTGGTTCTTTTTCTAGTTTTATTTTAATGTGACGGTTAACTCATGAAAAATTGATTAGGTATAACTTTATTATACCAACTAGTAAATCAAAATATTTAAAGAAAAATGTATACTGCAGCAAATTGATTAGACCAATGATTCCCAAAGCGGCCTATCTATATCGATCGATCCTGTCCCGTCAATGACGAGGTATAGAGGATCCAAGTAAAAGAAATAAAAAATTGGGGTCAATGCGATGTAAAAACTACTATATTAAATCTATACTACACTTTAACGTTCTAATTTAATGTTTGTATTCCAGTAATTTAATATTTGTAATCTAGTCAGGATATAATTTTTTTTGTTAACTTGGCACTCTAGATTTAATGAGAAATCTACACAACAAACTAATTAACTAATACAGAGATAGGAAGCTATTTAATATTAAATAAGATACAATACTTACTTTGACAGGTAGTGATAGGAGGCATCCGGAACCCTCCAAGCGGGTCCGGCGGGAAGGGAAATGGTCGTTGCCCAAACGCGAAGTGGAACTGCTGCTGCTGCCCTAGGAGAGATAACACTATATCAGTACGATACCGGCTGCTCTTTATAACAAGCATTCTTGGCTTATATATAAAACTTTGTATCTTCCTCTGAGGAGACGAGAGAACATCCTTTTTGCAGTTGAAAAATACTAGAAATCTCATTCTATTTTAACATGATTATTAAGTATTCCAAATTGTTAGAAATAAAGTTTTAGTTTCAAATAGATTTTATATAACTGCAAAGATATTTGAATATAGGTTCTTATCATCACGACCCTTCAATGGCCCACTGCTGAGCCGGGTCTCCTCCTCACAATGAGGAGGGTATTAGGCCGTAGACCACCACGCTGGCCCAGTGCGGGTAGCAGACTTCACACCCCTTTGAGAACTTTTTGGAAACTCTCAGGAGTGCAGGTTTCCTCACGATGTTTTCCTTCACCGTTAAAGCAAGTGATATTTAATTGTTTAAAACACACATTACTCAGAAAAGTCAGCGGTGTGTGCCCAGGATTGAACTCGTACCTCCTGAGTAAGACTTGAAGTCTCAACCACTGGGCCATCACTGCTGCTATATAGGAACTCATCGAAACAAAAATTTTGTAATAATTTTCAAATGGAGTATAAGCTAGAAAAAATATTTTAAATTTTTTGGTGACTTTTTATTACAATTTTTCAAGATATACTCAAATAATTCATCTTTGTTGCTATGTTCATAACTGGAGAATGGTTCAACCGATTTGAACGATAATAAACAATTATAAGGTAAAGGTTTTTATAAAAAAAATTAGGTTTCTTGGAAATTATTCAAATTCTGGGTGGGTTAAAACAGAAAATTGCATATTTAGGTTTAATTTCGACATGTAACGAGAAGACAATTATACATCAGCAAAGCGAGGGTTTATAAATATATAAAGGTCTAATAATCCTAGTATGTATATCAAATATAAAACACAGAGAATAAGTAACAAGTGAATCGTCACTGACAGGTATTGCATTCGCGCTTTTGATTCAGTATTTCCGAATTGCGTTACAAACCAATCGGCAACCCTAATCAAAAAGCCTGTGTTTTGACAACTGCATACTGAATACTGTATCTATAGTGTATACCGTAGATATTAATCTATTGCAATCATTTCACTTCATAACTACACTACAGATATATTTTTACCAATTGTTATAGGATTGATTCATAAAATACTAGTCGGGTGTAATTTACTAAGTGTTTAATTTAACATTTTAATTTTTTAACATCAACATAACTTATAAATAACTAGCTGCGTCCCGAGGTTTTACCCGCTATATTTAGGATAATTCACACTATATCATTATAAATTATAGCCTATATGTTATTCTGATATGTAAGCTATATTATTGTAAAGTTTAATCAAAATTCATTCAGTAGTTTTAGCGTGAAAGAGTAACAAATATCCATACATCCATACATTCTTACAAACTTTCGCGTTTATAATATCAGTACGACTAATATCTAAATACAAACGGTCACACAACTCGACATGTGAAGTACATGTCGAGTCCTTTATTTGAACCCTTTCAAGCCCCTTTTTTCGCGATGAAATGTAGCCTATGTCTTGTTCCAAGCTTTGGTCTATCTCTGTACCAAATTTCATCGAAATCTATTCAGGGCTTCAAGCGTGAAAATGTAAAAGATAGACAGAAGTAACTCTGTCCGCATTTTTAATATTTGTTTGAATTATTTATCAAATTTTATTTATTTAAGATTCGCCATTGATGGTAATTACATTTACAATACATTTACAGTTATATAGATACAAGAACAGTTATTTTGCTACAGATAAACTTTTGAAATGTATTACCTATACAGCATGCACTAATTACGATAAGTAGTAGTAAACTATATTTCATGAAGTACACAAAACAAGACTTAAACATTAATAAAGAAAACAATGTAGTACCTACCTAAGTGAAGAGTGACATTTTTTTCTAAGTAGGTATATCTAAGTTTTTATTTTCTAGCTTATTAAAAAAACTTGAAATCTAACAGAACTATAATATACTATATTGGTACACTTTACTTAAATAATCATCATATCTTCTTAATTATTTCTTTTTCCGATAGTCTATATGTAGATTAGATGGTTGTATGCTTAATATAAAAAATAAACTAAGGTAAACGGGCTAGCATTGTTCAGGGTCAAGGTTCTAAAAATATTAGCGAAACTATATTCTTTATAAAACATCCTATGCCCTCCTGAATAAGTCTTAAAATATTTTGCCAGTCATCCCCTTTTGTTTGGCATACCTTCTCTAGAAGAAAAAAAACCTCCAAAATTTTAAAAATGTCCCTAGTTGTAAATTTAATTAGAGTAGCTGACAATGACGACCTCTTACCTAAGTGTAGGTACACAAATATATTATATTATATATAAAAAAATACTTTTCTTCCAGATAATTGCTACAATAATTTTACGAGTACTGATGAAATTAAAATTGTCACTACCATACCCTTTCTCCTCTACTATATGCCTATACGATAGATACATATAGAATATGTTTGACTGTTTTCGATTCGATAAATTAATTAACTACTTTTAAAAAAGATTATATGAAAAAGGTACTTTAGAGAACGAAAAGGGATAAAGGTAGTCGTAATAACAAAATCAATTACAATTGCAATATAACCCTTCACTCCACATTCATATAAGAGCATTAATTGTTCACTACATTAAATTGACAAATGCACACATTTGAAAACAATTGGAGAACACACACGTACACACATTCCCACACACAAACACATTCCCATACACACATGCTTACCTCCCGCGTAAAAGATTCAATGTATAAATCAACGGCGCTACAATTACACACTTTCATGGCAAGTTGGAATTAGAAACTGTCATTTGCACCATTCGAGGGGTCGGGTGGACCCCCCTATTACATGGGAGGGAAAAATAGGGTGCTCGCAAGGGCTACTGTGGACCTGATTAAAGGATTACACAGGGGTGGCGTCCGGTCTAGTTAGATTTATAATGGCAAGTATTTCAACTAGTTAGTCTTGCTTTAGCGGTCCAGCGAGCGATATGTAACTATAATCCGACTAATGGTTATCCTTGGAAGTACGGATACTCTTATTAGCTGGGCTTATCAGCTTTACAATTATAGGAAGTTAGTAAAGGTAAAAGAAAAACCTCATATATCGAGTATCTCTAGAACAAGAAGAGATAACCTACTTAGTTTTTTATACCGTAGACCATCATATATTATAATAATTAGTCGAGTATACTTGTTGATTATTTTCATAAATAAATCGAAAGAGACAGACGGTTTGATTTCCCTTTTTTACAGAAACGAGCAGAGTTCCTATAAAGTAAAAAGTTCCAATAACAAAAGTTTAGGAAGATAAGTTCTTAAAACCAGAAATGAAGAATACGAAGTTTTTAAGTTTCATTCTCTCCTAGCATATGCTCTAGATACAGAAAAGGATATTATAGCCTACAACATGTACAACATGTAAATAAAACGATTAATTCAAGAACAAAGTATTTTAGGGACACAGATAATGAAAAGGAAATGAGAACTTGCAATAACAGTGGAAGAGAGAAGAAGAAATTTCATTAATTCTTCAGCTCTTATAAATATAGAGGAATTAGGAGGAAAAGGAAGTATTTAGTAGGACTGAACATAACAAATAAGAAGTACTACAATGCACCTAGCAATACGTGTGAAGTAAACAATTAAGTTATTCAAAGTAAACAAGTATCGTATCACGCGGGTGGTCTGCTGCGCCGGCGCATCCGAAATAGCCATGCTTTAAGAAAAACATAGTTTATAGTCCACCCGATTATTAAATTGTAGGCGGCTACTGCGTGCCGTAAACTGAGCCACCCACTCGGTTTGTGTAAAAATAGTAAAATGGGGAGAACAATGTTTTACTGTTGTTTACTTTAGTTCTCGATATTACAATATGACTCGATCATTTTGAATTTAATATTTAGGAAATTTCATAATTAACGATACGTTGGTATTATTAAAGAATATAATATAGTAAACACATTAGTTAACAAAGCAATAACAAAGGGAAAAAATAGTAGAACAAAGACGCGAATCAGTATAAAATTACGTTATTTCAAAGATGTACTCAAACAAACACACAAATAGATTCACAAAAATATTTTAAATAACGTTGTTTTTTATTCTGATACCTTAGCACTACTACCACTACCTCTTTATGTTTGACTAGCGGCCCCTCCCGGCCTCGCACGGGAGGACGTATTTTTAATGTAAAAAAGTAGACATATATTCTTGAGAAGTTTTATGTAGATATTGATACGTTCTATAATATTGTAGAACATTTTTTTGTTCTATCATCAATACTTTTTGCGATGAAAGACATTTTATGGCTAATTTTTTTACACCTTGGGTTGGTATTAGTAAGAATTTCTGAAGATCTCTAATATTTTCTAGTAATAAATATAGCTTATGTTACTCAGGGATAATGTAGCTTTCTAATGGTAAAATAATTTTTGAAATCGATCCAGTAGTCTTTAAGTTTATTCGTTACATACAAAAATACAAATCTTTCCTCTTTATAATATTAGTATAGGTATAGATATTTATGTATAGGTACAGTAAAAGTAGGTTATCTCATTCATATTATCCCGTTTATCCTCTGTTTTCTCTATCAAGTTTTAATAAACTAAACAATCTCGTTTACTTAGTAATCTAGGTGTTCATGTTTAGGGTCATGTTCATTCCTAGGGGGACACCCTAGGAATGAACATGACCCTTGAGTTAGCTGAGTTCATTGCTGCATAAAAAAATTATAGTATTTATATATAAATTATTTTGAAACCGATCGTAACGTAGACAAAAGAAATATTTTAAGTTTTAACTAAGCTAAATGTTTATGTTAGGAGTGTATTTGGTAGGCTACGTCAGTAGTCCAAAGACTGGGATTCGAACCCACGACCTATCGATCGGGAATCCAAAGCCTGAACTACTGAGCCACTGACGCTTAAATATAAAATAAACCTAGGACTTTTAACTTATAACACATATGAGGTTGTTAAGTTCATTGGTTATAGAGATTTGAATATTTTTAAAGTGACCATAATTGGTGTCTTTACAATACTTTTGAATGAACCTACTTAACTCAATCGGTGTCACATTTTCTCAACTAAATATGGAAAGGTAAATGTTGTAAGGGTTATTACTTATTGTATTAGTAAGGGTCATACATATAAACTCATTAAAACAGTTTCGTGGCCATAATCCATCTTACTGCCTACTAGATATCTCAAGTTTTCAATTATTTAAAGCAATACGCACACCATTTAGGAAATCTTTCAAGTCATTAATATGCCCGCATCTTCATATGGCTGAAATGTCTGAACTTAGAATTAAATAATTTATCGTGGAGGAGGCTGCCATAAATCAATATGCAGGGCATGCACACACGGGGCACAGGCCCCCGACCCTTTCTTGACTAATTAATTAAACAACCGATTCATTACAGCCTTCCTTTGTGCCCTCACATTCGTCTCGTGGGGTACAGATCCTTTACATTTTTCAATGGAGATAGTTGGAATAGCATGTTGGATGATTAGTTTACGAATTTCAAGTCTGCTAAGCTTGAATGTTAAGATTTTCGTTCATTTATCTACTATGGAAATATTTTAAGCTTATCTGTTGAGTAGATAAAATTCTTTGTATTGATTCTCTTTAAATAATTTGGTAATGAAAATTCTCATTAGGTACATTTGATATTAGTTTCAATAATAATTAATTACTCTTTATAGTCTCGGGTCAGTCTAAAATACTGTATGAAATATCATTATGTACCTACTTGGTTAGATACTTTTCAAGGTCGGTTTGTTCAGATACTTGATAACTTTTTTCCTTGGGTAAGAAAAAGCGTCATTTTGTACTCGTTATGAAATGTTTTTTTACCTTCATAAAATATTTTTTTTAATTATTAATTTTTAACTACATATTTATAATAAAATCGTAGACATGCCGTGTCTGTGAAATGTACACGTGAAATAAGTAATAGAACATAACAACATAGTTTTAGAAATTCTTGTCTGTTTATCTTTTTGTTTGTGCATGCATCACATTAAAACGGCTGTACCCAAATTGAATGAAATTTGGTACGCGGATACTTTATAATCTGGATTAGAAATGCACAGTTCCTGTGGGATTGAGCGGTGTTGGTGGTGGATAATGGATAGGTTAATTTGTAGCTTCAATCAACAAATAGGATATATTTATCCCAATGACGGAGTTCCTAGGGGAAAAAAAGGATTTATTTATGCAAGAATAACTTGGAATACATATATTATAATAATAATTACCTTGGAATAAATACATAGAATACTTTTATTCAGAATAGGAGTTCATGTGGGATAGCAGGCCTTTATTCGTGCAAGAATAACTAATATAATAGAAACGACTAGTTCTATAATAAAATAGATTTTATTATACCTAGATTGATACGATTTCGTAACATTACAGTCGACGTGACACGTATTAATGAAGCATTAAGTGTGATTCGCGCACTCCTTGTCCCTTCATTAGTTACCGTCACCTAGCTACCAACTATTCAAATTGCTTTACTTGATAGGGAGCCAAGGGCCTGAACTTGCTACTTGTATCTAATTTTATATACAGATAGTATACGTCAGACAAGACATAATATTATCTTTTCTTTATTGAAATATGTGTATTGGAATTTTTCTGAATTAATAATAACTTGACAACCCTTCACATCTTGGTTATTTATTTTTCATCACTTAGGTATTCAGTAAACCTATATCTAAATTTAAAAAACCAATATTAATATAGTATTTACGAAATAAATCTTTTTCTTCTCTAAGCTGATCAGAATCGATTTTCACCATTTTATCAAAGTTTTTTCGTCAAATTATAAGATCCTAAATTAACGTGGCATGGCACAATTTCCAGTACAGTCGAGATATCTAATAATGAGATTTTTTTTGAAATTAATGTCGAGTATCTAATGGAACTTTTTAAGGTATTAGAAAAAAACCTTTCAATCCTTATAGGTAACTAAGACTTGACATATTATAATAGGTTGGGGAAAAAGTTTCTTCGCATTTTTAAAAAAAATTCAAAACATTTTTTAATTTACATTTAACTAAAGTATGTAGGTACCATTTTGTTCGATAACTTTTTGCCATCTTGTAGGTAGGGACATGATTCCATTGATATAGAAATTTTGGGGTTTCTGATCAAAAACCGCGACAAGTAGTTTTGGCAGTCCTCTCGTGATGTTAACCTGACACTGCCTAAAGAATTCTGAAGAGACCGAAACAGGTGGAAATCTAAAGGTGCAAGGTCAGGACTATACGGCGGATGCATTAACACCAGCCAAACTCTCTTAATTTTTGCTGAGTGGCTAAATATGTGTGAGGTCTAGCGTTATCATGATGAAAAACAACACCCCATCAGTTGATTAATTCCGGCCGCTTTCTCTCAACTTCTTACTTTAATCTCATTAGTTGTTTGCAGTAGAGTTCAGAATCGATGGTCCTGCCTGATGGTAAAAGCTCATAATGAATAATGCCCTTCCAATCCCACCACACACACAGCATCACCTTGTTGCGAGTTAACCCGGGTTTCGCCACAGTCTGTGAAGCCAGACCGTCTTTTGATCACGACCTTTTTCGCACGTATTTGTCGTACGTGATCCACTTTTCATCACCAGTTATCAGCTTCTTCAAAAATGGTTCGGTTTCATTACGTCGTAATAAAAAATCACAAATGAGTACACGGTTAATTTGGTTTCTTTCAGTGAGCTCGTGAGGTACCCAAATATCGAGCTTTTTTGTGTACCCAGTTTTTTCAAATGCGCCAAATTTCAAATGTGTTTTGTGGTCAATTCCCAGTCCTAACTACTGATATGCCGATCTTGTTCTACTTTTTCAAAAATGGCATCCATTTTATCCGTAATAGGGCGACCAGAGCGAGGTGCATCTTTGACATCAGAATTTCCGGATTAAAAACGCTTAAACCAAATTTGTGCTACTCTCACATACACTGCACTAGGTCCATAAACATCGCAAATTTTTTTCGCGGCTTGCGTTGCATTTTTACCTTTTTTGTAATAAAATTTTAAAATGTATCGAATTTCTTCATCAGATTCACTCATCTTCACAGTACGAAAAACAAATAAAATTCACACATTTTCCTAATTTGAATTTGGAATTATCTGCTTTAAAATGTAGCCAGATACAAATAGTATAGCCAAAGAGATTTTATTACAAGTTCATACATACTATAATGCGAAAAGACTTTTTCCCCAACCTATTATTTTAATAAAGTGTTTAGGTTACAAAGTATTTGCAGATTATTTTGTAATTGAAGAACTTCGCAGGTATCTCTAGAATTACTAATAACAAATTATCTTCATTAGGGAGTTTGTTCAAATGTTTTGCGGTTTCCTTTGTTTGTGTTGGAGTGTGCGAAATGTTTAGCATTTAATTATAGTTTTAGTTTGATTGACAAAAGGGTCGTGTTACTGATTCTATTACGAATTAGGTGTTTTATTTTAACAGTTAGATTTACTTTGGTTTTTCTATGCAATGGGCATCTATCCCTTTTACTATATTGCTTAGTAGTTCCATAAAGCTGAAATATTATCAACGAAATGTAAAAAAATTTAATTCAATATGATGGTTTTCCATCAGGTCGAACCTAAAAGGTTTTTGTTTACACATTGAATGTATTCTGATACCCAAGGGACACATATAGATTCTAGTTTTTATATAATACATAATTATTCAATAACTTTGGAAAGTGTTATACGATAAAACATTGTAATACTAACTGGTCTTAGATCGTGGTTCCCGGGGTCCGTCGACGGTAACTTTGATCGCTTTATTGTAGGTTGTCACTTGCGGTGGCGTGGTTGATACCGTTATCGTCAACGTAAACGATTTTCCTGTAACAAAATAATATTTATTACATTTCTAATACGACAACAAGCCATTTATCTTCAGTAAGAGTATGTTACCATCTTAGTAAGAATTTTATAAATTCTTTGTAATCAATTCTAGGAAACTACTAACCGTTAAGTAGGTTAGTCACATTCCTCATACATACCTTATTCTACTTAACCTATAATAATTTAAATATTTTATAAAAAAATACTCTGTCTCAAAATTAGTTGAATCGAATATTTCAGTAACCCCACCCTATAAGTCAAGCAATGTTAATTTTTTTAGGAGAAGCAAACAACTATTTTGATACATAAAATTTTTCTTATTAACGATTTTTGACTTAATTCTGTTCTTTTGAAATTACAGTGACTAATGTGATTTTTGTTTGACATATGAAGTTATCTTAGAAAAACACAAAAACGCGAACACCCCGTTTGGTAAAAAAATGACTTATGGGGTTAATGAAATACTCGATTCAGTTATTATCTACAAAAAAAATAAAATCTGTCAGTTTTGAAATATTCAATAATATAAAATTTAATTTAATGTTATAAGGAATAAAATGTCGGTAAGTATCGTTATCTATAAATTCCATCAAGTCGTGAAATATTTGTGCAAACTTTTTACTCGCAATGAGTGGAAGCAATAAATTCAATCTGTGGTCGCTACTCTTTTCGACAGCGCCCACTTTTTGTAGTTGGATTTTGATGACTTGTTCGAAAGTTAAAAATTTATTGAAGCTTTGTTTTCAATTCTGAATATCGAATGGAATACTGCCAGTATCTCTATAAAATGAAAATAACAGTTTGATTGCAGTAACGAAACTCTCAGAACGAGTTCGCATTGTAAATTTCAAAAATCATCTCAAAGCAAAGGTCATCAAAATTGCAATAACTATCAAAATACCAAACAAATAAGCACTCGAAGTGAAATGACATTTCAAAGTGGAGAGCATAAAAGAGCAACTCATCCACAACATATCAGAGCGCGTCACAAACAACAGGCCGACCACTTCATCACGGCGTAACGCCGGCAATAAAAAAAACATTTCCATCTACGGAAAAACCACAGTTAATATTAAATGACCGTCCGTCAAAGCTGTATTGTGGAGCGCTTTGGCGGGATGCGACCGATACCGATTTTCTGATTTTTCCACCCGCTGGGAGGCGGGGCGGTGCGAGTGACATGTAAGCTTTAATGGGGCCTGAAGCGGCGAGCCGGTGGGTACACGCGAAAAAACTGAAAAAAGCCTCATTCATACGTGATTT
The DNA here is from genome assembly GCA_905147385.1 of Limenitis camilla. Taxonomy (NCBI): domain Eukaryota; kingdom Metazoa; phylum Arthropoda; class Insecta; order Lepidoptera; family Nymphalidae; genus Limenitis; species Limenitis camilla. The sequence goes on from LR990241.1 coordinate 9,153,687, forward strand.
CATGTGTAGGCTACTTTCTGCGGGCACGGTGTGTGCTCGTTAAAAATGGAGGTCGGACACGAACCGGCTTGTTGCGGCCATCGGAGTTTATTAATGCTCGAGAGGTGCTCACGTCGTTAACACTTATGGGAATACTCGTGTTCTGTGCCATGATATTTGGGATACATACATTCTAGTAGTATACGATAAATTATGTCCGTACTTTTGTGTTACTAAATATCCTGTGTTACATTTATACTTATTGTAAAATCGTAGACGTGTCTGTACATTAGACTGTATACATTTTTGTCTGGGGCACGTATCACGTTACACGGCAAGAGCGATTTGATTGAAATTAGATACACTAATTCTTTATAAGATGGATTAACATATAGGATACTTTTCATCTCGGAAAAAAGTTCACTGCCTTTAGATTTGAAAGATATTGTTATACAAAAACAGCTAAAATTTTCTACACAAATAGTGTGTAACTTGATAAAATATATATATAATATTGTTATATAAGGATTATTATTCTCACAAGAACAGCTAAAGGGATATGAATAAAATTTCGTACACATGTAGTTTGCTAAATAAATCGACACATAACTTTAGCTCAACATGGACGAAGTCATGCGGATCGACTAGTATAGAGTAAAATATAAATATAAAATGATAGAGTAAATAGAGTAAAATATAAAATAAAAGATATAGAATAGTTACTTATAATGCTTTTGATTCCGTTTAGGTAGGTAGGTACCTATACCAGATATCAGAGGCAGCGCTAATATACCTAACGTTTCAATATCAGACTTTAAAACTATCATGATAACGTTTATTGACTAGTAGTTTCTATTGGTTTATTTAAAAATGCCCCTACCGGGTCAACAATTTATAAGCTTTACCTCAATAGTTCGTGAGCAGTTTCACAAGTGTTTTTAAAAAGTAAATATTGAAAATTATAGTAAAATGAAAGTATGTGTTAAATTCCAAAACATAGATTTAAAAATTTACAGTTTTGTAACAAAAATATATTAGAATTTTTATGTTTTTGTGCTAAATTTTTAGCAATAGGTAGGAAAAAAATTATTAATTGTAAATTTTTAATTGACGAGAAATTTCAAAAAATCTCTTCATGAGTCTTTACGTCACAAAACAAAACATTTCCATATTTTGCTTCGTACTATAATATAATAATTTCGGTTTTATGTTGATGAGTCAGTCAACCGGCCAGTTTATCTGGAAGCGCGGAAATGCACCCGCCAAGTCGAGCAGAATAACAAGGCCATAACTTCCTTTTCCCGGAGCAAAGCTATATTTCTAAATTTTTGGTCATCAGGTTTACAAATTATCAACTATTTTTAATTCAAGGTAGTTAAATATTTCTACACAGTGCAGCCATCAATTTTAAGCGTGTAAAGGCTATTCATTACGTACCTATTTTATAGAAATAAATATGTGTAATATTTATGCGAGCAAAGTTATTGAATACTTGTTACCATAGATACTATAGACCGATATCTTTATATAAGTCCTCACATTGGTTTGTGGTGAAAAACTGAAAATTTACCTTAACTGCGAGACTTGACTTTTATATACTTAAACTGTTCTCTTATACTTCATGTATGTATTTAGATTAAAATGTCTTGTGTGTTAGGCGCGTCGATAGGCATTGACTTTAATTGGATATCGCGGTGAGCTTAAGGGATGAATTAAAATTTATTATGAGACTAGCTGAAACGACAGACGTCCTGTCTTAACTATGAATATGGGTATTTATCTGACAGTTATGTCAAAAGCGATAATACATTAGAAAAGTTAGTATAGTATATTTTTTCGCGCAATTTTCTTAAGTTATTCTTACATACGGACCTTCTACTGACAATAACAAACACAAAACAAAAAAAAATAGTGAAATCGGTACATCCGTTCACACAAGTTTTTTTTTTACGATGGAAAATGCTGTTACGCATGCAATGCAGGACTCCCGGCATAGCATTGTCCTACCTGCTAAAAACCATCGAAGCCATCATCGTCATGAAGAGACGACACGGGATCACTAAAGTACTCCATCGTGTTGCCCCGACGAAAATACAGCCCTGTGATCACACTTTACTCAGGGTGACTCACCTGGTCTTCTCCTGAGTGGCAAGCCTGCGGATGCTGCGTTGTCACGTTCTCTCGCAGCTACCGTGACCAGAGAAGTAGGGATTCATTTTTACATATATGTGGAGATTATTATTAGAATGAAGTGAAGAGAAGGAAGAGATAGAATTATTATTATATAATATATTATAATATGTTACCACTCACCTCCACTACATTGTTTCTCTGTTTAAACCTAAGATTAAACTACCCTAACCCTAATTTGAAAGTAAGTGTTGAAAAATTATTTGTAAAAACATCTTAAGGCAAAGCTTTCACAAATTGTTTCATCAAGTTCAACTAGACCTGTTATGAGGGTAGACGAATCGATAGTGAAACGACCTTTTATTATTATATTCGGATCAGCACACCAAATGACCCTTATTTAATTTGTTGTGCTCATCCTTTGACCCCTTGAAACATTTCTTACATTATTTTTAAATACTAAAAAAAATTTCTCCTCAAAAGACAATTTTGTGCGAATTGTAAGTAAATTTTATAATTTTATTATATCTTACCTAATATTATAAAGAAAAAAAAATTGTTTTAGTATTTTCATTTCGGATGTCATGAAAAGCTAACTCTACGAAGCTAGGGCATGTTGACTAGTTAGTTTATAGGAATCGTATAAACTTTCAATTACATGTCGGTGTATTGTTTCCGTATTTGCCATAACGCGCAAGGCGCGGGCGGCGTCTCACATAAATCAATCCATAAAGAAAACGTCCGTCATTTAGCGTGCGACAAGTGACAACTCGACGTGAGGTAGGGGTGTGCTAAAGCGTGTCGTGCGCCGGTACATTAAGTAGGGGTTATTTATTTAGGCGCTAGCTCCGACTCCGGGTACGGCTCCGTGGCGAGCCGCGGCTGGCACGGGCACATCACTTGTCTGGTGTGAGCTATTTGTTTTGATTTTTTAATAACTGTTCCGTAACTTCGTATTACGATTTGCGTGTTTTGGTGTCTGTGTTCATATATTTGGGCTTTCTCGTAGTATTAGGAACTGATTATTGTAGAACTTTTTGTTGTAGCTATGCCGATATTAAGAAACTTTTTTACTATCGTAAAAACTGACGAAGTCTTTTCGTATTGCCTGTTTACAAAACATCTCATCACAGGCTTATGTGGCTTTCGTTCATAATAAATTTAAGTATGACCTATTTATTAATTTAATAGCTATATTCTATACTAACTTAGTTAAGTTAAATTATATTGATAATATTAACAACAAAATAGTGTTTTAAAGAAAAAAACAAATAGCATTCAAAGGAGGACTTATTACATTAAGGAATCTGTTCCAGTCAACCTCCAGAGAATACAATACTTATTACAGTAAAGTTTGTAAATAAAAAAAATATATAGAAAACATAAACCTATAACAAGAAATCTAATTGAAAATGACGAATGGTACTTAAAAATTTTAAGCGTCAGTAGGTCAGATAGGTCGTGGGTTCAAATCCCAGTCATTAGACTACTACAGTAAAAAAATTATTATAAAAATTACTTATTGGATTGCACCATAGATTAAACTCATTCGTACCAGTTAGTACTATTTAGTATAGTTACCCATATTATTTATAAGTTGACTCAATTTCGGAAAGTTAATTGCACAACGAGCTGTACACATGGCACAATTAGTAACTAAACTGTACAAGCACACTTAGTGCCTCCTCTCGCGACTACAACTATCTATTCCTTTGGACAATTTCAGGTGGATACGCCACCAAACAATAAACTGACTAGGTTTTTTTTATATTGGTATTCTGATGAACTAATTTTACAATAACTGGTTTTATAATGGACTGTAAAGCCTAGGGGTTCCAACCCGACTAGAACGTACGTTCCTATTGCTTTTCTATAATTTATTAATGAGAGGGATCGAACAATAAAATCTCAAAGGTTTTGGGATGACACTGCCTCCTCTAATGAGATAGATATATGAGAGCCGCTGAATATCCCAGAGGACATTTGAGGACACAAGTTTCTGTCTAGATAGCTTTAACAAGGTTTTATTATGAAACAGAGCGTTCGTTGGTGACTTTGGGTAGGATATGTGCGTTAAAAAAATAAATAAAAACGACGTATAATAAATCTTGCGTACCTCAAACGATGAAAAATTGACTCTAATTTTCCATATCAGTCGTCAACCCCACTTTACCTTGCAAGAAATTGACAACTTGGAAACCGATAAATTACAATATTATTATTAAAACTGGACGATATGAGAAAAAAAGCCCTAACTGAGCTATAAGATCAACCCCCAAGATCACAATTCGTAAAGCACGAAAATTTTAAGAAAAGCTATGGTTTTATATTCTTTTTTTAGCAAACATTTTATACCACGTGTAAAAATAAAATATTTTTTAAACGACACTACATCTAATCTTGTAGCTTTTCATTTCTTGAATTCTTCAAACTAGAATAATATAGGTCCGTTTCTAAACCGTAAGGCCATATCCACACAATACCATCTCTCTCAAGCGACGCAGACGACATTTCCTAATAGCTAGATGCAATCCAATTTGACACCTGTCAAATACACTCCTTGCCTTGTCAGTCGCGGCGATTACGACGATGTTGGACGTAACGACGTGCTAATGCTTTCCTGCGCGCTAATTGCTTGAATTAATATGCTGAATGCTGATGTATGAGGTGTTTCGTCTACCTTGAGTACATCTTAATATTATTAAACAGTTCATCTCAGATAATAGCTTAAAACGGTTATGATGTTCTTTACAAACTTACGTGATTTTAACGTCACTGATTTTATGTAGGTATTATTCAGAAACACGTTTTTTTAGGTCGGAAGTTAGGGATTCATATTTATTTCTACTTTGTCATCACTACATAGTATAAAGCAAAGTTGCTTCCGTTCGTTCCATCGGATTTTGATGCGGTTTTTTTAATAGATAATATAGAGTGATTCAAGAGGAAGGTTTATATGTATAATACATGAATATTGTAGTAGAGAAAGTAATCGTGCGAAGCCGGAGCGGGTCGCCAGTTGAGTAATAATAAATTTATTTATTAGTAGATGAAATTGATTTATTGAAAAGTTGTCTTTTAATCACTATTATGGACGTGGATGTTGTAGTTATTCATAGGACTACAGAAGATAAAGATAAGTGTTTGAACTATAGAATTTTAAATGAAAACCTCGATTGCAGTACGTTAGAAATGACTGAATATCCATGTAAAACGAACTTTACATAGATGAAATGATTGCAGTACATTTCATAATGGTCGTTTAACCAACAGTGGGTTATTTAAAACAATCAATCGGTTTTCTAATACACGATGTCGAGTGTGGCGCCGGCGTGACACCACAATGCATAGTTATGTAACGTGTGGGCCGCGCTTAGTTAGCGCAACTACCCCAAAACCGAGAGGCAACCATAAATGAAATGGTAGTTTTCCGCGGCTAACCGTCGGCGGCGCGGGGGCACGGGGGCACGGTTAGGCCGGTTAACCGGGCCGGCTGCGGCCGCGTTATGGTTGACAAGGGCCTGTTACGGCCGCGACCGCGTGCGTGCCACAATCTACACGATGTTTGCGTGTATCACGAGTTCACGACCGCTCGAGTCTACGCTACTTTCAAACACTTTAGTGATGCCAAAACTTGGATTTGAGTGAACTCTTTTATTTTTTTACTAATTTATGTGCAGGCTAAATAAATAAAATTGCAGAATATGCATATTTTGTTATGTTTCTGATTGTCTATGACCTCCCATGATGAAAATCTCTATGATATTGGTGACGTAAAATGTTTCAGTTCTTATTTACGCACTTACTAAACCACCAGATAAGAAGAAATCACCACTTCGCTATGAAATAATCATACTTCATATTGCATTTCAGTGTCTTTAGTACTCCGACGAAATGGAATTTATTCACTAGCAATATATTATTAAAACTAAATTTGTTTCTCTTGATAAGTGAGCAAGAAAATCTGAGATCATAAAACAGGATGCAACAGTAATCAAAGCTGGGCCAGCGTACCACAATATATTCGCATAAAGAATTCTTCAAAGGAAAAATTTTATTCAAATGGCTGTGTGACCGCAGGCGTGGCCCCGCCTCCGCGGAAGACGTTGCTTTTCCGACATTTTCTATTGGTTGGCGCTTGGAAGGCGGGCCGTGTCTTCTTCTTCGAGACCAACTTTTCATTTGCACAACTCTGAAATATTGCCGGATTAAAACACTGTGCGAAACTTCTCGATGCGGTTTTCGATTCTCTTTTTTATTTTTATTACTTGGAGCTTCCATTACCCTTCTCTCTCTGTGGTCGCTCCCTCATGGCTGAGGATCGCGGTCATCGACGGATGTGGATGGTATACACCTATTTTGGATTATCTGCTTCCACCGGTGCCTGTTCATCGCGTCTCTGGCGACCGAGCAAAACTTAATTGAAGATGGGCCTCTCACTTGATCGCTCCATCTGGTTGGGGACCGTCCCCGGGCTCGTTTTCCCTCCGTGTTCCCCACAACGATCAGTTTTTCAAGGCTCTCATCACCCCTTCTCATTATGTGGCCAAAGTATGATAATATGCGCTGCAGACAGATCGTGGAGAGGCGGGTTTGGACGTGAAGCTGCGAGAGGATCGATGCATTGGTGCGCTTGGCGGTCCAGGGTATCCTCAACATGCGCCTCCAGCACCACATCTCGAATGCATCAATCCTCTGCCTTTCTCTGGCTCGTATCGTCCATGTTTCTACACCATACAGGAATATGGGGAATATTAGAGCGCGTATTAGCCGGGTTTTGGTAGTGTTGGTAATACTCCTTTTCTTCCAGATGACGTTTAGTCTAGTCATCGCGTCCCTAGCCATGCCAATACGCCTCTTTATCTCCGGTACACAGCTGCCATCGTTGTAGACTAGCGCGCCCAAGTACATGTAATGGTCTACAATGTCAACCCCTGGAATGATATTGTTTGGTCTGGACAGTTTTTCGTCACGGTCAACTACCATTAGCTTCGTCTTGCTCCTATTTACTGCGAGACCCATGTGATTGCTTTCGATCTCGAGTCTCTGAAACAGCTCCTGCATGTCTTCCACAGATGTTGCAACGAGGACCGTGTCGTCAGCATACCGTAGATTTGATATCCGCTTTCCTCCTATTGGAAATCCTTTGTTCCAATTTTCGAGCACATTCCGGATAATAGACTCCCCATATATGTTGAACAGTGCCGGAGATAGAATGCAGCCCTGTCGCACTCCCTTTTTAGTTTCGAACACATTTGAACAATCGGTGCCGATTCTGACAAAAGAGCGGTTCTCAATATATAGGCGTTGAATCAAGCCAATCAGATGTTCGGGAACTCCCATCTCGCGTAGCACAGTCCATAGCTTATCCCATTGTACGCAATCAAAGGCCTTAGTATAGTCTATGAAACACAAGATGACTGGGCAGTTAAACTCTCTGCTTTTTTCGATGATTTGGCGAATGTTGAGGAGCTGTTCCCTTGTACCTTTGCCCTTCACAAAGCCAGCCTGTTCTTCCGGTATTTGGGTTCTAAGGAAGTGGTTCAGCCGCTGATTAATTATGTGCAGAAGGATTTTACTTGCATGAGATATCAATGCTATTGTCCTATAGTTGTCACAGGACTTAGTTGAACCTTTTTTATGTAGGGGGATGAACATTGATTCGGTCCACTCTGTAGGCCATTCTCCCGTTTTCCACACATCATTACATATTTTCACCATTAGTGCTGTTCCTACTTCTCCCAAGTTCCTCAGCAGTTCAGCAGGGATGCCATCTTTGCCAGGCGCCTTTCCGCACTTGAGGGCTTTAATAGCGCTCTCTACTTCCGTACGAAGAATGTTGGGTTCGTCAGGTGACAGTTCCGCTGCGCGAGGAATTGGGTTTCCCGTATCATACAGAGCTGCACAATATCGCTTCCATCGTTCCAGAACCTGTGACGTGTCTGTCAGGAGTTTCCCGCTTTCGTCCTCTACGGCGCAAGTTCTGATGCTTCGCGCCCCGGACAGTTCTCGTACTTTGCGAAACAAGTCCCTGGTTTCACTTCGTATGCTGTGTTGTTCAAGCTCAGTGCACATGTTGTTGATATATGCATTGTAATCCTGGCGGCACCTTCTTTGGACTTCGCGACTTAGCTCTGAATACCGTTCCCAGTCAACAGCTAAACTTGCCATTACCCTTATTACCATATTATATAGTGTTGCTCTGAAGTCATTAAAGATTAAGAACTTTCAAAGAAATTGTTTTTATAATTTGTTTTTAGCATAACACAACAAGCTTTTTATTAACTAGCGATGTTTTTATGAAAATGGTGCGTCAAAATTTTCAAAATATTTTCAGCATATTCCTGATATCGAATTATAATTTAAACGAGTTAATCTGATTATGTAGCCAAGAGGTAGTGGAACTACTTAATGATAAACATTGGAATTCGGGTTAATATCTTGTGTATATTTTTATTAATGAATTACTGATCAGCCAACCCGCCCTCTTCAGGAAAAAATTGCTCTAACTTGAAGATGAAAAAAACTCTAACCACTGACTTTTTTAACCACTATTGATTTACTCACTCATTTCTCTTCTATCATCAAACGGGGTTATTTGAGTCAGGCACAAAGTTAATATCTCATACCAAATAACGTTTAGTTTTTACCGCATTAAAAAAAACTCTGTGAAATTTATCCTTTCTCTTCATGAATTAAAAATGAATTTTGAAAAAAGAAAAATTGTTCGTGGTAAGATATTTTAGCGGAAAGTCGAGTCGCGCTTAGTAGAAAAATTAAAAACAAATTCTGACCAATTTTTTTATTACTTAAATTCGAAGTGATTCATTTTCTTTTGTTTGCTACTTATATTTTCCCGCAACAACCCCCATGCCTAGGTAGTCTCAGATATTAACGTGTCAACCCACGCGGCGTCCCGCAAAGGGCGCGTTGATAGGGGATCAAAAGGTATCAACGTCGTACTGACATTTCTATAACCTTTATCTCAGCTGATTCTGACGATAGATAGAATTATAGTTAATATCTAATCATTTAATATTTGGTACAACTTTAACGAGAAGAAAATGATTTTCACTGAATGAACAGATTTTCTAGACCCTTTGGCAAATGAATCATCACTCTGACTAATATATAAATAAAAATACTGAGTGAGAAATTTCGTTTCGTCTATCTATAGATACTATTGGTATTATCTCGGAGCCCTGTTAATAGATACTGTTATTTCTTATTAAGAAAATTGATTTACTTTTATTCAAAATTAAGTTCCGAGGGTCAGTTTTAGCTCACCTATCCTTCGGGTATGATTATTTAGGCGATATTTTGAAATTGCACATGAAAATGGTGGAGTCACAATTGACTTCAATAATTAGTTTTTTTCAATAATTATGTATTAAAAATAACTGTCATAATATAATAATTATCTTAGTAACATCGTTTATAAATTAGTATTTGCGGGTAGTTCATTTTATCTTATTTTGTGTATACAATATAATAAGTTTGAGTTAATCTGTCGAGGGTTGTCGCGCTACAGGTACATATTAAAAGTTGTGAGTGTTATAGTGTACCTAGTACTGTTTGGTGGAGTAGTGCTAGCCCTACGGTTATCGAAGAGCACGTGAGTAATGTACTGTATTATTTTAATATTTGGTAGCGAGGTCGAGCGGTGAAGAAGGAGTTTACGGTTATAAAAAACGTCTTTAAACCTGAAGCCCCAGGCACTGCTTGGCTTCCGTCTAGATTATATTTTGATATTGTAGTTTGAATGTTACTGCGCAGTATAGCTCCCATATTCTTAGCATCAGAAGTAGGATAAATTACTTACCCTACAAACCAACAAGTTCACGTTAAAGATTCTAAGCAGAATATGATAATCCTGACGTGTATATTAGATTCATCGCGAGTAATCTAGGATTTTTAAAATTTAAAAGCTGGAACCGTTTCAGTTAAGAAAGTGGCATATACCTACAGCAGTGAGAAATTCCAGCCAAAGCATGACTTACATATTTACTAGATATTTTTGCATTTTTACTTAGGTATTTTTGCATTTAGGCATTTCCTCGCTGAGGTAGGACGAAAAGTTACGTGTTGCACTCGAGACACGAAATTGAGCACACAGTTACAACGCAACTTTACACACTTGTATAACAAATGTTTCATATCGAATGCTCTATCCTTTCTGGATATGAAAAATATATTAAATGTTGATGCTTGAGATGCAAAAGTAAGTATAATGTGCTCATCTAAACTCTCGCCTACACTGCTCACGTGTTACTGACTGTTTTGTTTGACTTTATTTTTTTATGTCCGTCAATTGTGGAACGATTTTTAAAATTCGCTTTATACTCGAAAGAATGCACTTTCGAGGTGACATGGTGGACATGTGGTGGTGGTATAATGGTATTGCTAAGCTGATGTGACGGAAGACACAACTCCTCAACGGTTAGGAGTAAGAAGATATATCTTTAAATATTATGGGGACATACAGATATCTAATTGTATACTTTAATTTTTTTTGGTAAGCTGATGATGAAAACAGGGACCGGACCGCTATATACCCTTCAGGGGTTTTTGAGGACTTTTTACGAAGGGTTTGTAAACATATCATATGAAAAACCGTAGAAATATTGCAGGCAACTGTTTCAATGGATAACTGCGTAATTTATTGAGTAAATATCTAACACTAAAAAGAGAAAAATAAAATACTTTTAAACAAAAATTTGAACCAATTCCCAAAAATAAATAATGAATTCGCTAAAACACACTATACCAACTGATCAGTTTTAAGGTGGTGCCTAGCCCAAACAATTTTTTTTAAATATTTTATATCCTTTATGAAAGCCTGTTCATAAAGTTTTGTTATGTTAAAATATGATAAAAAACTTCGTGATAAACTGATAAAGGCATTAAGGTAGGGTGTATCGACGGAGAAGCTAACTCAATAACGTAACGGGCGGTGGCTCACATAGCTAGAGTTAAATATGAGTTATTGCACATCTGAATTATATTTAGTATCTATACTTACTCCTTAGTTATAATAAAACGTAATTTATCAAATGTAAAAAAAAACAAAATATTTAAGAAAACTTAATGTGGGCGACAATTTCATAACATTAACATCACTAGTAATATAAATGTGAAAATTTGTATTTTTGTTACAATCACGCAAGAACAGCTGAACGGTTTCCAATGAAATTTAACACACATATACTACTCCACCTGATGGTAAGTGGCAGTAGGGTCCAAACACGAGGGCGGCCAATAAAGTTCCAGGTTACTGTATATTCCGGAAAAGCTCATAGTTCCTGCGGGATAATAATATGACATATTTTTTGATAAATTTGAGTGTATGTGGTAAATTGCATTCGTGTGAAATTTAAAACAACACTCAAAAATTGTTTCACTAAATGGAATTCCCTTTCCATAGTTGTATTAAGAAATGTAAATGAGATGTTTTGAATAAAAATATTTTTATTTGAAGCCAATTTTTCCAACCCAAAATAAGTCACATAAATACAAACTAATTAAAATTACTACGGAAATAACACTTTGATTTAATATATTATCTAATTTGTCACATTATTGAAAAAATCATTTGATCAGAAGTTTCCAAAGTTACTTGACCCATTTAGTTAAGTCTCGAGACCAGTTAGTTAAGTCTCATCTACCCCCAATTCTTTCTCGTGGAACCTTTGTAACTCATCGATCCTTAGAGATCGATAAAACATACAATTATAAAAACTATGAATTAAGACCTAGTAGGAGGTAGAGGTAGTCCACGTAAAGCAATTCGTAGCTTCTACGCAAATTTCTTGTTAATATAAGACAGGACGTATGGTAGCATACAGTAATTAATAAACACTCAATAACCCTGAGCTTAACAGAGACCTCAAAATCCCAGATACATTAACCAAGCTTACTGCTTAGCCTATTAGTTATTTAACTATTAGGACAGCCTGACCTAATGCCTGCACGTCACGTGGCAGTTGCTTTGTGCATTATCTAGTTACCCGCAAAACCACGGTAGGCCACACGAGACAGCACTAAACCTTCATGAAGAAGTTAGGTTAGGTTCATGAATAAGTAGTGGTAGCGTCCAGCTTTCCTGGCCTAACTAAACTGCGTTACATAACGAGTCCACAAATCAAAAAAAACTTTTCTCGGACCCATAATTTCATTTTACATGGAGGTTTTATTTTGAACAGAGATACCCGTAATCTATATAGTGTTAATTACAAGGCGTTACAGTCTATATATAGCAGACTAACAGAAGGACGGCTTGACTGGAATATCCTCCTGAGGGGTTATACTTCAGACTCAGAGCTTTACGAATACACGCAATGTAAATAATAATTAATCTGTCGATTGATGGTTATCAGTTGTCCAACATTCAAGAAAATAAAAATGCTACTCGTATCAGTCCTACCAACATCATAAATAACAGGATGCTACTCAAATTAGTGTTGCCAATATCATAATTAATAATAGGTAATCATATTATGTTATGTAAGAAACGTCACAATTTGTACTTCAAAATGAATAAAGGAACCCTAAAAGCATTTGCTGTCTGTCTGTCTATAAAGACTAACATAATCATGTGTCCGGTTTTTTCGGTTAACTCTCTCTTTGTCCCAAAAAAACTTCTTATCTTGTTTTCCGAAACCGAATGATAAATGTTACTGGAGTCGAAATTAAATTGTGTGTTGATATATGCGATATCAAAACTTAAGTATAACAATGAGTGAGAGCTTATTTTTTCGTCTTTACTATTCAGTAAAAAGGCTCTTCTTTGAAGAACAATTGTAGAATTGTAGACTTTCCGAAAGTGACTAAAAATTAAATAGACACATTAGTAGAGATTCATTTTTCAGCTGTCAACTTCAGGAGCTGTGAAAATATCAAACTTCTCAGTGAACTATCAAAAAATACGACCGTATGCATATTTTGAGAGCAAGGTGTAGGCTTAAAGAACTCTTTTAACATTATTGGAATTATCCAATACTCGCCTCCACTGCTCAGGCTATCTGTATAAACCAAAGGTTAAACTCACATAAAGCTAACTTTGATTCGATTATTCGATAATCGTTTACTATTCTCCGACATTTAGTTACAAAACAAAAATAGTTTTTGCAGTTAGTTAGCCGAACGTGACCTATGTCAATATAATGGGACAAAAGTTTTCAAACGCCATAACAAATTTGATCGTCAATCCAATCATTTCACTGAACTATCGATTGTATTAACATTACATTTTTTTAGTTCAATGGTTTCCAATTAAACAATAAAATAGTATCTCAAGGTAAAAGACTACCCCAAATGTTAATTTCGTTCAAACGCTCATGGTACTTTAGTGTAAGCTTTATTAAATTATTTTAAGGAAGGTTTTAAATACTAACTTGGCAACACAGGCCTGCGACGCCACTCTCATTATAGTGGAGAGATGAGGGTGGTGTTTTGTATTATAAGAACAATGACTTTTGCGCAATAAGTTTTAACGTTTAAGCATGTAACTTTAAAGTGTTGTGTGTTTAAAGATATTTTTCTGGATAATAAAATAATAAGTTTAGTTGCTATTTTGTTGAAGAAAAGTATAAAAATTAGGGTCAGGAGGCCGAGCGGTGAAGTGATAGTAGAAAGGCGTTTTAATTTTGCACCTGGGTTGCACAACCACTTGACACTGCTCGCCCTTCAGTCTAAATTGTATATTATTGTAGTCTTTTCAGTGTGATTGTACAGTTAAGCGACCGTGTAGCTTACAACAGGTATCGAATCAGTTTGACTTAAACTCTCTGACGATACTCATAAATCAATGTTCTACGTAATCGGTCCACTTGATAAAACTTAGGATGAATCTCTTTTTTGATCTTATTATTTGGGCTTGAAAATTTACGCAATTATGTTACTTACATAGAAAATCAAAATAACCCTGATTTGTTTTAGGTAGTGGCATACGTCATAAACTCTTACTCGACTCGACCGTTTTCTTGAGTAAATAACTTTCGATTTAAAACTCCAGTGGAACCCTATTTATCATCTCTGACGGGAACATTCAGCTCAGCTGCTTACGCAATAAGGAGAGTCAGAAAAATGACCGATATTTAATACTGCTAGGGTAGTTTACATCAGTTACTTTCACAGTATTATATATTATGGCATTTTACTGTGGGGTAGGGAGGGCCTCGGCCATTGACTCTAACTTTATATTTTAAAAGAGAATAGTTTGGACCATTTATAAATTAAGAGCAAGATATTCCCTTATTGATGTTTTTAAAAAAATAGATATCTTTACAGACCCGTCTCAATTGATATAATTTTATATTTTGTTCAACCAGAATATTGATTCGTATTCAAAAAACATTGACAAACATAATGTTAATACTAGTAATAGAAATAAATTTGTACGCCTCACCTTCGTCTGCACAAAGTGAGTTATTCTTTTATAGGCCTTGGTGTTCGCTTATGTATATGATTAAGCCTATATTAGATTTCCCAATTCAACAATATAAAACTCTAATTTAAAAAAATCATTGATAAATAAAGCATACTATATTATTTAAATGATGAGAATGCTTGGTATTTAAGTGACGTTGACTCTCTAGCTAAATAATTTGTGCGACAGACTAGCTGATCAGACAGACGTTCTGTCTTATCTATGAATAATGGTCAATGGAAAAGTTAACATGGTCGCTAAGTTTTCTTAAATTTTCTAATTCTCCGGGCATTTTTCTTAATTTTTTCTTACATAAGAACCTCCACCTGACAATAACAAACACAACAAAAAAAGAATTAGCTTAATCGCTCCAGCTGTTCACGCGTGATAAGACCAAAGGAAATAGGGATACATTATTGTATACATAAAAAGAGGATTGTATAAATATGGCTTTTAGAAAAGAGCAATAGTTGAGATTCTCGTCGGCTCTTCTCAACAAATAGCCTGAAAGCCAATAGTCTGAACTGGTTGTAGCTTCAGAGAAATTAGTAGTCTAATTTTTTGAAATGAACTTTTGTTAGAAAGACCTATTGAAATAAAGTATTTTGAGTTTGAATAGCTCACTTCCAAAAGACCATGCCAGATGCGGAAGATTAACTATTAATAAAGTTTCAGAAGTAGCTCCTCGTCTATAGGTTGGTATACTTGTACGTACCGTAGACGAGGAGTGCCTTCTAGTGCTACCCCATAATCATAAACTATACCATTACTTGCAAGTAACTGAAGCAATCTTAGGAATATTAATTAAAAAGAGTCTAAAATCATAAAGCTTTCAATCCCTTTAAGAATGCCCGCCTTGGATACTCCAGCACCTCAACAATCCATGAGAATGTTGAAGCAGTAAAGAAAATGGGTATGGATTACGATACGTACATTTCAAAAAAAAAAATGAGTCTGAATATCGGAACGTTTGATCTTTTCTTTCCATTATATTATAAGTACTAATCTTAAATTTGAAGTTTGCTCATCTGCTGGTAATGTTAACAACACCGTTTATAAATTAGTATTCGCGGGAAGTTCATTACATCTTATTTCGCGTCGACAGTATACACCTTTCGTTCCGATAGGGTTAAGCCAGTATGTCAAGTGTTGGTAAGTAGTGTTGGTTGGTGGTGTGGTGTTAGGCCTCCGTTATCGAGAAGCACGTGAATGTACTTTATTATTTTCATTACCGAGGTCGAACACGTCTGTAAACTTGCTTCTGGGTCTCAAGCCCCAGTCACTACTCGTATATTGTCGTTTGAGTGTTACTGCACAGTATAGCTTCCATACTCTTAATATTACTATGTTTAAAATTTGAGTTATTTTTCAAGGTATTTTTAACTAACTAAACTTATACCTAGCTAGGTAATCTGTAGGGTCATTGTAAATTTGAAGTATTTTATATTATCAGAACCCTATATAATTATTTTCATTTGTTATAAGTACAAAAAAGGGAATATGTTTTTAGAAAATGTGTTATAACATATTCCTCATCTAAATTTTATTTTAAAGAACAAGGTAGGGCAGACAGACCTATGGATACAGACCTATAGCAGGAACAAGAATTGAAATATAAATAGGTGATGATTTAATTCCTAAGGATTTTAAGTCAATGTAGTAAAATTGAGATAAAAAGTGTTCTCGCTTACTTTTATTGCAATAATACTTCATAGAAGTTATTTTTATTTATGATATTTTTATTGATAAAGGTAAACCGGTTTTGTATGATGGATATTATAAGGTAAAGGAGAGTTATACGCTTGCTTTATGATGTCTAAAATTATTTTTAGTTTTTATGCAATCCATTGAACAGAAATTTAATAAAGTCCAAATAGGAAATGTAATTATAAAAAAATGCTTTTATATTGTAACCAAAATTGCTCGTATTTAGTTTAGTTGAATGTCATAATATTTTTTTTATCACATCTCCGTTACATATTTTAATTTAAAAATTTTGATACGATTGTGTATCTGTGGATATACGTAATGATATATTTCTATTGCATAATTTGTTTAATGTATATAAATATTTAATTTTTATTAATGTTTAAAGTTTCTACCGTTTAAAATAATTGAAGGCTTCATATAAACTAACAATAATCCTTTTAAAATTATGTTTTTTTCACGATTAAATCTCAATTTAAATATAAAATTCAACTAACATCAAATAAGAAAAGTTTCACACAAGTTACGTCGCGAAAAAGTTTAAGGATAATTTTCTTTCGTCCACGTGAATTTCTTAAGGGCGGGCGAGGGCGTCGTGTCGGCCATCCCGCCCTATTTGACATTCAAACTTCTTAAGTACCTCGGAAAAAGTTGTAATCTCTTCTCAATGTCATGAGTTTTACCCCACTTTGCAACTTTGTCAACACATTTTAATGTTATATTTGCATTTAAGATGTTTGGTAAAGTTTAAATGTGATAAATACACATGAATCGATTCATTTAATTATGTAGTTGTATTAAATATTATCTAGTAATCACTAATTTATGTTGAGACATTACTTACCTACTGCTAACAATAATAAATATTGTCAACAAGTGTAGTTATTTATTATTTAATGAAATGAAATGCCTATACCTAATGGCATTGAAATAACATAGTAATTAAAACTCTAATTAATGATCTGTGTCTATGGTATAATAAACCTAAGTATAATAATATAAATAAACATGTTATTCCTAGCCATGTATACTCATTGTGTAACAATAACTGCACCTTCAGCACTCACCGCGACCACTACGGCCAACGAATCTCAGGTCATTAAATTTGGCCACTTGGTTCTTCATCACCGCCGAGCTGTTCCTCAGCTCCGCGCAACAGTTCTCATCGTTCCCTGCTCTGACCGTCACCAGCGTGCCGTCTCCGACGTCACCCAGGGCCACCACCTTGAACGCGACGGGCAATGTTTTGTTCGATCGCCAGTGAGGAGGCAAGACCGTACATACGAAGTGCGGACTCCCCGTCCTCACCAGTTCGCCCGGGTGCTCCGAGAGGAAGTCCCCGAGCGTCCTCTCCGCGAGAATATCCGAAGTCATCTTCGTATAAGTTTCGTGGAGGAGAGTGGTGCTCGTGTCGGGCGACACTGCACCACTGGACGCGCCCGTGAGGTGCATCCTCGAGACCCGAGCGCGCTGCGTGCTGCACATAGAGTCCACTGTGTCCGCACCTACATCGCACTGCCCACTCCACACTGGTCACATCCGCTGGAACGAGCTAAAGTCACTCGTCAACTTCATCTCACATCCGCGAAGCTGTACCTTTCCCGAGGGCCCTATGGTGAGACGAGTCACGTTGCTAGGGAACGACCGCGTGGCCACTGGATGCGGTGACGTCACACGGCCTTGCCACACTTTTTTCCCGGTGAATGAAAGGTTCGGCGGCGGGCGGGAGAGGGACGCGAGGGGTTGATTTTTTCCGGTACCGAGGGGTGTCTCCCCGTGCGCGGCGAAAAAACTTTTCACTAGTTTCAATGACGGCGGCACTTTTTTGCGCTTCGAATTTACGATCGTACGCACGTGGCTTTCGCTTTCGTCGCGGACCCAACCCGGTGAATTATTATATCACTTTTAAACTGTACGTTAAGTTCTATTTACGTTCGTTGTTTTTGTATCGGTATGGGTATCGGATCGTACGTGAATGCGTGCGTCGTAGTGCACTGTCGTGATGCGACTCATACGTTAGAAGACGGCTCACGCTTTGCGGTGTCCGCTCACGGTGGCTATTAATACGCGGCGTACGTCCGCGCTCGTCGACTTCGGACAAAGTTTCGCGGGTGAGTCGGTGCGGCTCAGCGGTGGCGGCGAGCGAGAGGCGGCGACGACGCGGGCGCGGCGGGCGGCGGAGCGCACTTTGCGGTCGGGGTGGGTTGGGTTTAAAGCCGCCGAAGGATAAAACATACAAATAAACACGTGTTCGCGCCGGCGCGAGCGAGAGGTGCGCCGACTGCGGTGGAGCAAGCGGGACGGATACCGCTCTTGCGGCATTTAGCAGCCGCTCTGCTAACCGGCACCCGCCTGCCGCCCGTCCGCAGTCGCCGTTGCTGTAGTCATCGACATTTATGTGTGGTATAAACCTGAAACTTTACGGATTCTTCAATATTTTTATTTAAGTGTAATTAGTGATGTGATTGTCCCAATTTAAATCTTGACTCAAAGTATCTTACTACTATTAATTTTGATATTATACTAACTACTAATACAAGTAGTACTGTGTCACGCTTAGGGAATGAATTAAAAAATATATACATCCCTGTAGCCTACATGTAACCGATATACTTAGTGAGGCGATCCTTTCTTAATATTTAATCTATATATACCAGACTCAATCTAACATTTTTTCATAAAAGAAAATATTCTGTCTATCGTAATAATGTATAAATTAATATCTTCTAATTATTTAGATTAATCAAATCTAGATACATATTTTGATTAATATATCTACCTAGTTATATATTTTGTACAATTATTCATCTAGTTGACTAAGTTTTCGTTAATGTGCCTTGACGGGAACAGAATGGAACATGGCTTCACTTAATGAAGCTTGTTACGTTAGGATGCCGAATATCTTCTATCTTAATATGCTTATGTCAAGGACTAACATTTTTGAACCTAATACTAGGTAAACTATTTAAATTTAAACAATCCTACAAGCTATATTTAGTCAAACGCGTGCACAAAGTAAATAACAACGTAAAGACCAAAATTGTTCTAATTTCTCTCAAAATTTTTTTTAATTACGTTGCCTCTAGATAAATTTTATATGATATTATTACATTATAACTATTGAATCTCAGTAGTTTTCTAAATAAAGTTTTATTTTTAATAAAATAATAAAGTAATAAAATATACTAGACGCATCTAATGCCACAATAAAATATGGCATTAATTTTAATTTATTGAGTTTATTTCACAATATGTAGTTGTTTTTTTTAATTATTGTTGTATGAAAGGTTAAACTTACCTGAATATTTAATTACTGCTATATTATAATCATCATTACCAAAACGACTCTCATAAATTACGAGTTTCGTGACAATTTACACGAATCCCACTCTATAGAATCCGTAGACAGTCCATTTTAGACCCCTGCTCTGTCCTTACGCTCTACTTAGACTGACCATGGAAAATCCTTCCGTATGCCGTGGTAGTAAAGTGTATTATTTTCTTGGTGAAATCTCACACATTTCATTTCGCGTCATGTAGCTCTTGATAGCCATTAGTGCCGTTCACTGCAGCTGTCACTTTCACAAGCACCCTGACTCCCCTGACTCAGACTTCACTATTGGATACAAGCTATAATCGAAACTATCACTTTAATGTTTACATTCCTTTTTTTACAAAATATTGTGATATTAAATACAATAACTAATAACAAATTTACAGTTTACTTTACTCTATAATCCTAAGCGAAATAGAATCACTACATGGCTTTACAAAGATGGTACTTAGTGATCTAAATTCAACCATATTAGATGCTTAGTTATTAATAAATAATGATTCTAAATTATAGGATATACAGACACACAAAAACATATAAAATTACTTACCACATTACATAGCCTTTTATTTTTTTAGAGAGAGGTGACTTTGATTATGTTAATACGAGTAATCTACTTATGTTTATCATTAGTCAACCCGCCCCGGCGCTTACAACAGTAAACATATTTTCTTATTATCCCACAGGAACTCTGAGTTTTATCGGGATAAAAAGTATCCTATTTGTTAATCTAGGTTATACTATATACGTGCCAAATTTAACATCCAAACATCTAAACATCTAAGTCAAAGTCTTGATCGCTCCTTTTACATCTGAAAAGACATTTTTTTATTTTATTTATTTTATTTTTTATGTTTATTGAACTGTATATTTCTATGTGCTGTTTTATCAGATTTTTACTTTTCTATAGAACTACAGCCTTGTGAATATTACTCAAGATGTAATTTTATAATATTTATAATATTCGCCATGTCACAACGAAAGATATAATTATTTTAAAACGTCGGTCTTATTATAGTGTTATAACCTTCGAAACCACGAAGTTTTGATAAATCTATAATTCTCTATAAAAAATAATTACAGTCTAGACTGCATGCTGCCATTGCTGATATATAATATTCAAAAAAAAAATGTTTTCTCGTATTATTTATTCTGAATATTGATATTAAACACACATTTTCCACAGAATTATTTAGACCTTTCTAAAAATATCCAACTTATTTGAAGATTAAAATAAAAATGTTGCCTAAATTGGCATATTACCTTAATCTACAATGATGATATATTACTATCATACTATATGTATATGTGTTAAGCGCGACGCGATGTAGCTACTCTAATATTTTTATCGTAATATCATCATGATATGTGTAATACTTATGTTTGTCTTAATTTTTATAAAAATGTATTCAGCCATATGTCAATCCAAATAAAAACCTAACATATAGCAAAAACGTCGGTTTAAAGAAGAGGCAACCTCAAAGCTACTAAAGTAGGAGTATAATAAAGGTATGCAGATCAGTCGGTCCGCTGCGCAAATATCGGAGGGCCCTTACAACACAAAATCAAACCTTTTATTTAAGTCCGTGCACACAGAGGGCGCATTGTTTGTTAGGGTCGAGGGATAGTTCAACAACCCTTTGCTGACCAGAGGCAAGATTCTGTGAGCCATTAGAAATTGTATTATCTCGTTGGATGAGTAAAATACTTGATTTAATCATTTATTTATTACGCCAACATTAGTATTCCAAACTTGTATAAGTATATTTAGACTGATTTTTTTATTTGAGTTTTTATCTACTTCTTAGATTTCATATCTAGTATATTAAACAGTTTTGATATCAAATTTAATTTTTTTTTAAATCTAATAATTAACATATCTACAATAGAATTGATATAGTAAAATTCTTTTAATAAATTCTAAATTCTTCATTTGTGATTGGTACTACCTACGCGGGTACGGTAAAATTTTGATATTGAATATTTGTCATAAAAACATAAATAGAAGCCGTAAATTCTCAAACTATTTTGACAAGATAATGTAGAATATTAGTATGGTAAATTTCATTGAAAGGCGGACACAGGGTTGGTGGTAAGCAGCAGCATTTAGCCGCCAGATTGCAATAAACATAGCGTAGTGGACGCGTAGCCCACTGCTACGCCGCCGCCTACGACCCGACATATCAGAGGACAGAGAAAGCTGTTGAGATGACATCGTTTTCTTAAAATTTATGAATCGAATATAGAGTATACTTAAGAAGATAGTATCTAAAGTGTTACTAACGTAACAAAGTAGTAGTAATTTTGTAAGTTTCGATGTAGAAGATAATCGTATCTGGAAATGATACGATTTTGTTATCATCACTGAAAAAAAATAAATTGATATTTAAATTAATGTTACCAAACCAAAAAAATGTAAAAAAACTCTTCAAAGATTCATTGGTAGGCAACACCATTACAAAAAAATCGCTTTCTTTTTTTTCGTAAAGTGTAGGTAGTATAGAAATACTCTAAAATTTTGTGAGTAACATCATTAATGGGCCAAAACATTTTAACCAAGTTTATATTTATGGTCGATCTGTTGCATTATAGGTAAGAAAACTGTATCGAATTTTGTGCAGTAATTTTTTAATAATGCTCGTACAAACATACGGACAGACAGTTTACACAAATTAAATACGCCGCCATGATAGAAATCATTATATTATACAATGAGAGAGGAATGATACTCATTACTGAACAACGTTTCGTATATACATGCAATTTAGACTCCGGGCAGCGCCTAGTACTTGCGAAGAAGGTGTAGGGTTAATGCGGTTGAAGGCCTTGTATATAATTATAACTCTTCCCTTCGCTGCCCAGACACTAACTACAGTAGATAATAAAGCTAACTTACTTCCTTAACCACGACACTATAATACTAACTTCCATGTACACTGCGCTAAAACACCAGAGACTGACTCTAATCTATCGCACTAAAAGTTACATATTGTCTACATGGGTATACTTGAAATAATATAAAACGACCTAGTTAACACTGTGTCTTTTTTATGACAGACAAGGGACAAACGAGCAGACGCTCCACCTGATGAAATGTGGCCACCATCGCCCATGGACATCGACAAAACTAGAGAGTATCTCTTGTTTTGCCGATGCGTTGTCGCCTCGAAGATAGAGTGAGGAGGGAGAGCGAAGAGAAGAATCCTGCAGTTTCAGTGGACCCTGAGCAAGAACCCTGTGTTCACTGGAACCGCAGCATTAAAGGGATAGGAGAGGGAGGGGGTAGATGTGGCCCGCATGCGGCTCGACCGGAACGCGTCAGAGACTGTAAATGATTAAAGTGTCTATATTATAGTCAAGCCGTAATACTGCAGTTCTGTTTAACTCTTAATTAATAGTAGGTACATATATAAGTCGAGTCTATGTGTTTATATTCTGTGCAAGGTCCCAGTCGGTGAGGCAGTGCGGCAGTGAGGCCGTCCGTCGCCCTCGTTAGAGGAGCTCAAATTAATGCAGGCTATTCTCTGCCTGACGCCCAGTTGTTCTTAAATCTAATTGCCAGCCACCACGCACGGAGGACTGATTAATCGGACTACCGCTATAATGTTATGTTGCGCGGTGCGCCCACTATAATATATGGCGGCTGTTTGGATTCTGAGGTGCACTGGGAAACAGAATTCAGACTTAGAAGAATGGCCTGTATGTTATAGATATAGAATTGATAGCTGTTAGGATTAATAAATACTAAAAGTGTTTTTTTATAGCAGTTAAGGGACAAAAGAGCAGACGGTCCACCTGATGGTAAGTTGTTGCCCATGGACATCGGCAATACAAAAAAGTGTCTTGTTTCGTCGATGCGTTGCCACCTCGAAGATAGAATGAGGAAGGAAAATGAAGAATGCTACGGTCTCTGTGAACCCTGAACGAGAACCCGAATATCACTAGAACTACTTGACAATACTTCTTTTTGTGACCTTGTAAAAAGCCTATATTATAAAACCTATAGCTATACAATTTCGTACATTAGTTTTATGTAATACGAGTACTTATAGACATTTAGACAAAAAAATCTTAAAATTGATTGTTTTGACGTCTTTTAGTATTATAAATACCCGTAACAATAAGATTTCGCAAATATCTATGTACAGACATTCTATAAGCAAAATTTGTATTATATTGTCGCTCAAAATTTGGAAACCATTACTCTGTCACTTTCTTGTATATAATTAAGCTGAAATTCGACATAAGTATTCTAACAGTTTAATACCCTTGAGCTGATCTAATGATGGAGGTAGGATGGACTGGAATTACTTTATGGCAAACGGTAGGATAGTCTTATTTATGCTGATGTAATTATTATCATGAATAATGTAAATAAAAAAACATATTGTCGCTCACAAAATAGCAATATCTAAAACAAATTTAATACTAGTTATATTAAGAAAAACTATGAAATATTTTTTTAAAGCATTCAAGACAAGTTTTTTTGTAGTTAATTAGTATGTTGTATAATATGTATGGTTTTGTAAATAGTAGTAAATATATTAATACTCGTTACTATGTATTGTTCGCAACATATAATAAAAGATGTATCTGAAAGAGTCGTGCATTTTCTTTTTCAACTTTTGCATGATAATGTAATTTTTTTAAATAAAGTCATTAAGTTCTATCGTATATTCTAATAAGTGTTCCCTTATTAGAATATACTATAGAGCAAGATTCTTATTAGAAATATAGCTATCAGCTGTTTCCTTTGTCATTCCAATTAAAGCATTTAACTGAATTGCGGGTACAAAGTGAAACGAATCGCTGTTTTAAAGTCCTCAGTGAACTTTTTCAACTTCCGCAAACATGTGAGGATGCCGCTAAAATAGAAGTTGTTTGAGAGTTTAGAATTGTTGTACGAAAAAAGGAACTTTAATTTTCTACGTTTTAAAACAAAAGTCGGTCTCTCTCTCGAGATAATGGCAATAACATGTTCACCCCTCTCGAGATAATACGAGTGTGCGATGGACTAAAATGACCCTAATAAAGGTTTTTTTAGTACGTAAATATACTATAAAAGTTTGAATAATATATTCAGTCTTGTTCTACTCTTCACTATTGGTGCATTTAAGTCGATGTGAATTAAATAATGGGACTTTTTTTTATAGTTTATGTCAAAGAGTCCAACGAAATAAGATTTATCAAAAACTAGCTATGTTTAATGAGACGCTGTTAAAAAAGGAACCAAAGCCGTTTTATTAGGAAGTTGGCAATTTTATTTATTATTGCAAAATTTCAGTTCAACCGGTGAATTCAGACAGAAAAAATTTAATAAAAATTTGTAATAATTATATAGTTATATATATCATTATTATAAATATATTTTCATGCATATGTGTAGCTTTGCAGATGCTTCGCGTGGTTTCTTGGCGGAATGTAGCCGTGCAAAAAGTGCCTGTCTCGTAGCTTCAAACGAAAAGGGTACTGACTGGACTCTCCCTTGCCTCTCGTTAACGTGCTCTGCGCATCTCAAACTTTGGTATATTTTATAAAATGAAATATTTATATTAGTATTGTTGCGAATCAACATCAAAACAATTCGCAAGCCTAGACCAAGCTTTAGTTCGAACTTGCTAGAAAATGTCAAAATAGAATAAGACGGCAAGATGAACCGAGAGGGACAGCAAGATGTCTTTTGCCGGAAATTTTGTGAATCATCGATGATTGACATGTGGGAAAAGGACAGCATTAGGCAAATTTATGTGTTTGAGTAAGATGGATCTAAATCTTTCCAGGGGTTGTCAGAGTAATCTTTTTTGAAATTGCTACAATCAAGTTGCGAGAAGTTTCTATATAAAAACCTATATAAAGGGTTGTACGGACGATGTGAGTCAGTCTATTACTCAAGAGGGAAGAAGTGAGTTCGGAGAGATATCGAAGTGCAGAGAAAGTGATAGGCACCAAGTGGTGACCAAAGTGGTAGTCGTAGTAGTGGAAGATTGTGTATAACGACGAACAGCGGTGGAAATAGTGTTCCGAAAGTAGTGCGCGAATAAGTGTGGAACTGAGAAAATTGAGAATAAGAACTGTAAATAGTGCGATAACGTAGTGGAGGGTTATTTTTGTAAAGATTTAGTTAGACTTTGTGAACATTTTGAATAAATCCTTTACCACTGAAGCATCGATCGATTTATTTCAATCCGGAAATCAATCTCGTAACACTATAATGTATATAATACATAATCTAGGACAAAAACAGACTGATGTAAACAATGGCAATTTTGAAAAGAGCGACTGTTGAGTTGCTGGCCAGTTATTCTACTCAGAAAACCACTTTCCGAACTAATGGCAGCTTCAGACAAACGTATTTTGTAAAGAATGTAATTGTAATAAATATGAGAAAAAAAAATTATGTATGTATTTGTCAACAAACAACAACGGTATGAATATGAGCCGATTAATAAGATCCTAATAAGAAATTATTATTTAAATATTTAAACGAGCAATTTTGTACAAGTATTTTGCATTAACGATTTTTGTTTTTCAAATTTACTTAAGTAATCTTTTATGAAAAACGCAATTTCACACAAAAAATGTCTACTTTCCGTTATCATGTTAAAGTGCTGTCTCGTAGATTAAGGACTTACGTTTTGGGATATAACGGAGGTAGGATGTAAATTTCTTTGTACCTGAAAATTTAATAATTAGCGTTATATCATACTATGGGATGTGGCTGTTAAATAATTATGAATTGGAAGAACGACCACGTGCCACGTGTATTTAATAAATATATCCAAAGTTTGGAAACCACTATACTCATAGTAAATATAAACATACGTATAATTCTGCCGCTTAGTTGGCTAATGAAAATGAGCCCTTTCTTCCGACGGTCAAGCCCCGGTCACCTTGCGTCTGAGATCTAATGTTCGTGTTTTAAATGAATCGCACTTGCAATTTATGTGAAAGGGTTTAAATATTGTTCCCCCTGTGTTTTATGCGTGTTTTCGGACTAATTTTATCCGATTTGAACGTGTGGAGTGGGGCAGGTGCTCCTTTTATCTGTGTAATATATTTTTTTAAGGTTGGATTCCGGTTTATAAAATGTAGAAAAATGTATATAGCTGAAATCTCTTTACTTACTGTATTTAGGAATTAAGGTTTAATTTTTGTCATCACTTCATAGTATAAAGTAAAGTCGCTTCCCGTCTGTCTGTCCCTATGTATGCTTAAGTCTTTAAAACTACGCAACGGTTTTTGATGCGGGTTTTTAAAGGTAGAGTAATTCAGAGGAAGGTTTATATGTGTAATACATGCATATTATATTAGAGAAAGTAACCGTGCGAAGCGGGAGCGGGTCGTTACTAATACAACATAGGTACTTTCTGATCTACAAATAATCACAACAATACAATTACACAAACACTCTTCTCTTTGGATAGCAAATACTAGTAGGTATTGTAAATATACTTGTAATATTATTTTTTTACTCAGATACTTAAGTCTTCCTCCTTAGAGCTTATGCTGAAAAACAAATTTTAATGTTATTTTTCGATGGGTAGATAACATATACACTTGAACTAAAAATGCTATAATACAAGTAACTTATTTTGTACGAGTATTTTCACTTCAAGTGTGATTAATCGACATAATTCAATCCCGTAACCAATGAACGCCTAAAAACACACAAACAAAATGCTCCCCATCAAAAACTAATAACGTTCAGCTTCAGAAGTGTAATTACAAATTCCAATTAGATATTTGGCGGTGTTTTCAAATTCCGCCCAAACAATAATTGTTATCGGTGGCCGCCCAAGCTGCCTTTGATTCCGAATTATTACGTAACCCTCGAGAAATGGATATCTTTTTGATCTTACCACTTCCTATCTCATTAAATAATGGGTCTAAAATGTTAAATATTTATTATATTATTTTAAATGTTAGCAACAATTTTTTGGTTAACTTATAACGAGTTATTTCGTGGAGTGAATATTGACTATCATAGTTAAATGTATGTTAAAAAGTGAAACTTTTATTGAGGGTCTTGAGTCTTTAACGTTATTGATTGGTGAGTAAGGAAGTTTTTTAGTTTACGTGTAATAAAACTTAAATTCCAGTCTTAGTAATTATTATTATTACATAACACTAGCTGACCCAGCAAACGTTATTTTGCCACCGTGAGCCATCCTTATCACTTAGGGGTATAAAAAAACTCCGACCTACCGATTATACATACAAAAGTTCATAAAAATCGGTCGAGCCGTTTCGAAGGAGTATGGTTACTAACATTGTGACACGAGAATTTTATATATAAGATATAGACCATTAATATAAAAATCGTAAAAAAATTTAGTATTAATATCTTAATTTAGGAGTTTGATCCTTATGATTGACTAAGTAGCACTCAAAATTTATGGCTGGCAGGCAAATGTATTTATACTAAAGTTTTTTAGTTTAAATGCGTCATATTTTTATGAATGGTATTTAAAGAGGACGAATATACAGACAATCCATCCGCTTTAAATTCTTAAAATAATAGTATTGAATTAGGTAAGTTATTTTGGGTGTAAAACTGATAGTAAAGCGCATCAAAAATACTAAATGCAATATTATAAAAATCTTCATATTATTAAAATATTGATAAAATAAGCAAGTAATGTATTTGGCTTGTAACACGATGTTGACGCGTATCTACTAAAACTTAGATTAATAATAACAGATTATACAAAATGTCTCAATTCTTATTTTCTCATAAGAAAAACATATGAACAACAAAATATTATTAGTGGCCACCCAAGCTGCCTTTGTGTCGGAATTATTACGTAACCGTTGAGAAATGGATATCTTTTTGATGTTACCACTTCCTATCTCGTTAAAGTCTACTGCTGCAGATAGAGGTAAAAATAGATAGCCAAACATGTATTATTTTTTTAGTGTTACTCCGGTAAATTCAATTGATACTTAGTTAACTTTCAAAATCTCAAAAAATAACATTCTACTGGAAGTATTGATACTTAACTACAAAAAATAAACAGCGAAACAACTCGCTACACTTAGATCGCCATCTGGCTAGATACCTAGCTGTCATAGGTATATTATTCGTAAAAAACTCTCGTTTCGTATTCGTTTTGTACTCGTTTCGTACTCGTTTCGTAATCGTATCGTATTCATTTCATACTTGTTTCGTATACGTTTCGTGCTCCTCTCGTACTTGTTTCGTAATCGTATCGTACTCGTTTCGTACTCGTTCCGTTCCGTATCATTTCGTTTCTTTCGTTTCGTTCAGAAAGAAATTAGTGTAATACGTAAGGTTGCCAACGCTACTCAATATTCAATCTCTCTAGCTCACTTCTGTACTAAATAAAACACATTAGGTATATGTTTATGAAATAAAAAAAATTACGTTCACAGAACCGATTATATTAATTTCATCGTCTTAACGTTTCATCGTGTAATACACAGGAAAAGGATTGTAGGGTTACTTTACTTTTATTTGGTATTTAATTTTTTTATTGCGTGATATCAGGAAGTGTTATCTATATTTTAATACTCGTAGTCTCTAAGAACATTTGACCGCTTTTAACAGCCTAGTGATTGCCAGCTTATGTTTATTATTTGTTTATGCGTATTAAATTAAAGTAACGATCATTTTACGTTTTATTGATTCCTTCTTAGTAAGTGTTAAATCTTTCATGTTGTGCCGTGAATCAAAAGTTATTTAGATAAATAAATTCATTTTAATTGGAATGCTTGTGAACTCATTTATCGATAAGGTGTATTTTGTCTTAGAATCTATACTAAAATTATAAAGCTGATGAGCTTGTTTGTTGGATTGAAAGCACTAATGTTAGGAACTATTATTTCGAATTTAAAAATTCTTTAAGTGTTAGACATTTTGTAATAAAGCCTTCTTTTTCAAGTTTTTCTTTCAATGTACTATTTCATACAAATCGTTGGATCTATTCCAATTAGAATTATCTTCTTCTACCTTTCACTTCTACCTTTCACTCCAAACGAATGAATAGAATTACAATATTTGGGTTGAATAGATTAAAATTGGATTTCGTTTTGTAAAAAAATATATATTATCAAGTTTTAGTAGGAACTTAAAATTTATTCAATTCCATGTAGGTAACTCTATTTATGATTAAAGCTTCTTTTTAGCTTTTAATTAACTTTCTTTATTAACTAAATTGTAGAGGCAAAGCTATAGTTTAGTTTACCATACTCTATTTTGATAAAAATACCTAGTGCAGCTTTTATGTGAAGAATGTAATTATAGTAGATACTTACAAGATTTTACCAAATACATAAGAGTATTTCGTTCGATTCTATCGTTGTTACTAATTTAGTATCTAAATATATAACGTCATTGAAAATTCTGGTACTTTATAGTGTATGAATATCCAAGGATTAAACAAAACAAGTTTCCATAACGTAGTCTTCGAGCCAATTGAGCAACCATTAGCATTAACAGCATTAAAAACGTTATATGTAACATCATTATAAGGGAAAAGTACCCTTACTACAAGGTAATAAGATCTATTTTGGTGTGAAGTTATAGGCATTTAGTGAAATAGTGTATTTTAGAATTTGCATAAGACGCTGTCAGATTCTCAGAAGGGTTAAAATCTCGAGGGCTTCCTTGTTGATCCTGGAGGCTTATCCTGATAATTATTTCAATTGTTTATGCCTGTCGACGGTGCATTTAGATGGCGTATTATAGTTTGTAGAGTGTTGTGTTCATTAAGAAGCCTGTAGCTGTCGAATTGATCTACGTCTTGGGATAACTTGGGATTTATTGAACGGTGAAGACAGTTTCGAGACTGTAATGGAGATATTTCTTAACCGTAAAATCCATAGAGTGAATTGAAAATTTGATGAGTTATTCTTCAAAGACCCGTAATTTCAGATAAGGAAAAACATTTTTTTTCCACCAACAAAAATATTCTGCACCCTTTGTGATGTATCAACGAATTGTGGTGTATCAAAAATAGTATGATCTGGTAAAACATTAAAAAATTACATGTTTTGTGCTGTAAATTGAACCCGTCCGAAGGCTTAAAGGAAAGGAAGGTTAGATAAATTACCTTACCTATTTGAAACCTAAATAACGACTTGCCTACATAGTAACTAACTTTATTCAGAATACTATACAAAATACTGTTTTAAAACTACTATAAAAGCTAAAATACATAAACGATTTTGAAAAGGATTAAATGGGAGCAGGGGAAATGGAAAATCAACTTGTACAATAGGTCAGAGTCGAGAAGGAAATCTTTTTCGAGCAGTTGGACATTAAAAAGGTGATTGAAACCTTTATAGACCACATGATTCTGATCCCAACTAATATTATAAATACGAAAGTAACTTTGTCTGTTTAGCTTTTACGTTTAAACCACTGAACCGATTTCGATAAAATTTGATACAGAGGCTGATTAAAACTTTGGTAAGGGCATAAGCTACGTGCAAAAAAAGGCTTGAAGGGGTTAAAATAGGGGATGAAGTGTACGTCGAACTGTGTGGGAATTAGTTATATATGAATTATGTTAATGTTGAAAATTATGATGTAAAATCAAACTAAATGCACACGCATGAAGCCGGGCCGGGTTGACTAGTATTATATAATTTAAATATGATCACCATGAAGCTAAACAAAGGAAAATTCGCTTAAAATTTAATCTGTAGCAATTCTGTACTCACATTCTCGTAACAAATTGTTTCCCCTCGCTTCATTAGAGTGAGGAAGTCGATTCTTCAAACGTTAAATATGACGAGCTTCCCTAATAATGTCTCATTATTGTTTTGAATTATTAAATTTTATACGATTAATGTTATGTGTATATTTGTAAACATATTACCTACATACACGAAATTCAAAAATTACAAGTTACTTATTACAAAGTAGGGGGCCACTTTCAATTTACCTATCCAAAATGTCAGATTGTTACATCTGTCATTATAGAATTACCTGTATTAGTTAAAATCTCTAATATATAAAATTCTCGTGTCACAATATTAGTTACCAAACTCCTCCGAAACGTCTTGACCGATTTTTATGAAATTTTGTGTACATATAGGGTAGGTCTGAGAATCGGTCAACATCTATTTTTTATACCCCTAAGTGATAAGGGTAGCCCACGGTCGCAAAACAACCTCTGCTGGGTCAGCTAGTAATCTTTAAAAGACATCTTCGAATTTTTCGTCTGAAAAAAATCATCTTTATTTTTTTTCAAAAATTACAAAATGGCGGTTAGGAAAAAAATTTCTAGTTTTTCGGGAAAAAATCAACAGTTAAAATTTAAAAATTAAAGAAATCCTTCGATCAGGCACAAGATTATCTATTTACAAAACTGTTTTTTTTGTCCGACTGATTTTAGATGAATCTCCTTGGACTTATGACCAGTAACCTGCAAGAACTTTGAGTTGGAGCTGAAAAAAATTTACTCATTCATGCCTCTGACTACCCCTAGCCTCTTAAGCGTCAGTATTACTCTTAGCACAAGCATTTTAGTTATTTGAAGGGGTTAATAATACTAAGTATGCAATCCATACTGCTAGTAATCTTCTTTCTTAAAAAGAAGAAGACACAAGCAAACACGAACTATGCAGTTACTGTATAGTTTCACCTTTTCCTTGAGCCTCCATTATCAGATCCTTAATATAAAATCTAAAATATAGGACTGATAAAAAGAATCCTATGATCCCAAATTTGGTGTGTATAGTTACTGGTAGCCACTGAAGAGTTCTATAATTACCTTCTGTACGATACGACGAAATTGATATTTAATTATTTATTTAATAATCAATATAAACATTGTTTTTATGTACTTAGATGGTTTTAAAAGCCACAGAAGCCAGACATTGGCTTAAACATAGCTAGTGAGTTCGTAATTAGCTGACTCCTCAGCAAAACAAATAAATTAAAAAGAAGAAGAAATAAATATTAAATAACAATATATAAACATTAAGATACAAAATAATATATAGAAAGTTTGTTTTACTAAGGGGTTACAAGTAGGTAATGCTGTAGTTCATAGATCTAAGATATTATACTTAATTAAGGTTATTAAATAAGGCATAGGTACTTGAAAAACCCCTATACAATAGGCTTTAATATTAAATCTCGTCGTCCCTATCTCAAGAACGGCTTAATTAACTTACTAATATACACACTCAATTTCATTACGAGCATACGTCAAATATCACAAATATAATAACCATAGAACATCGTGGATTAGTGGAAATGGGATATACAGAATTATTCGTATTAGATAAAATAAGTCCCACTGTCCTGGCTTCGCACAGGTGTAATTTACTACTTGTACCTAGATTTAAAAAAAATATGTTATTTAATGTATAGCTATATAAAAATTGTCAGGCGTTCAAAAAAAACTTATTATTATTCCGCAGAAACTATGAATTTTCGCGAGATAAAAAGTAGCCTATGTTGTAATCCAGAAAATAAAGTATCAGTATTCCAAATTTCAATGAAATCCGTTCAGCCGTTTTTGCTTGATTGAGTAAAAAACATGCAAACATACAATTTTTCACATTTATAATATTTGTAGACAAGAAGAGAGATTATATTATTACTAGTGATTTCTTTCCTGACTTTTTAGTTCTCCAGCATTACAACTGTGAAAGCCGTATCCAATTTCGTGCAATAGTTTTTGCGTTTGCGCAAACGTCTATGTTCAGAAAAAAATTTTTTGACACAAACTTAATTTTTTTGTTAGAAAACAGTTGACCACATACAACGATATGGGTCGCTGTAAATTTACCAAAACCAAAAAAGCATTTGTGAGTTAACTACAATACGGTTATTTCTTCTCACAGATATAGCGGTGTAACTTATATAGGTTTTGTTTACCTTGCGAATATCAAAATATAATTTAAGTAATTTAAAAAATTACCTAGTTTTGAAGATTGACACATACTCTTTATGACCTGGATTGCATCAGTGCGGAGTCGGGCGATTCGACTAATTATTAGATAAATAAGTAGTAGAGTAAGAGTAAAAAGATTTAATAGAGTGGTTTTACAATATTTAAATTGTGTATTCATATCGACACACTAAACACATGATATAGGTATACAGGACAACCGTCATATTTTGGAGTAATTTGTCTGTGTGGAAAACGGATACGAAGGCTCAGAGCGCCGGACACAATCATTTCATATTTTGTCGTCACGTCGCTTAGTTATTCACTGGAACTCCAGTTCCTATTGGACGTGAGATTACACGTAATATGTTTTGTTCACACACCATACAATACATTTTTTAACAAAAGCTACTTCAATTGGTTTTACATAAACAAATGTATACAAACATACTTGATATATTTTTGAAGTCAGTGATTATATAGCTACCGGCACGTAAGTATAGGTTTGACCTTGAATACGCAGAAGTGTGAGAGAAGTGAAGAGCGTC
Organism: Limenitis camilla; assembly: GCA_905147385.1. Lineage (NCBI taxonomy): Eukaryota > Metazoa > Arthropoda > Insecta > Lepidoptera > Nymphalidae > Limenitis > Limenitis camilla. The sequence continues at coordinate 9,187,680 of LR990241.1, forward strand.
ACATGCGAAGTTTAATTACCGACGTCTGCTATTTGTCAAAATATGAAATGTCGCGAATGGAACTGCCAATGCGGACAGCACGCACACAATGTGCAACTTTCCCTCACTATATTTCTCAGACGAACATTAGCCGTCGGCTACTATACCTATAAGTATAGTATAGTAATGCATCAACCGATACAGCTCAGCACCTTGACTCAGATTGTAGCGCGTGCGAGCCTAAGCGATATATACTGTCACTACCTTATGAGCAGACCTCTCGTCGTCAAGTGTGATCGGTACTATGCGTTAGAAGACTAACGCCACAGTTGAGCTTGTCCGCAGAAACAGAGCAGGACTTAGAAGAAGGCATTACGTGCTCCTTATGCCTCTTTGAAAATGTTGCCATTTACCGGGAGTCCCACATAACTACCACGTGCGATGCGTAGATGCATTTCCCAGCGTAATTAAAAAATGTCATCTACTGTGTGTGTACTTATAGGATTTTATAATATTATTCTAATTTTATCTTATTTAATAGGTACCTTCAATCCGACAACAAACAAAATTAAAAGCTTTTACAAATGTTCTGTAAAATTAATTTATTTATTTTTGTCGTTGACCAAAGAGAATACGCACTATTAAGTATGGGTTATACTATAACGCGGACAAACAGTATCACAGCATGATGATTAGAATATTATCTACTTCTGAGGGTTGTACGACACAGAACGACAGTATGAAGGCTTGATTACTCGCAATGCAAAAATAATAATCTCTTTCATGGCGGCGTATTTATTTCGCTTCCTCTTGACTATCTATTGTGGGTGATAAATTGCATTCCTGCGAAGTCAGGACAAATCGACTAGTATTTATATATGTTGGCGCGTAAGTTAGGCTAAAGTTAACCTAACCTTAGGTTTAAACAGAGAACCTACTCTGTACGTTGGCGTTTACACAATAGCTCCTTCAACATCACACCCCCCTTTTAGTTTTTCTATATACTCCCTCTACTTCTCTTTTTTATTTTTCCGAGTTATATATTTCAGTGATTATTTTTAGGAGCTTTTTTCAAGTCATACTTACTTTTACTACGTTGTAAGGATCTTTGTGAGAACATGCCGTTACAATGATTCTGTTTACCCACAGGTAATTCCGGTTTAGGAGTGTTAGATTTGGCCTGTAATCGTTTTATTTACCAGACCACGGGCCTTTGGGCTCGTTTTAGAATAAACTTTTGTTTGTGGTTATGTAAATGGCTGAATAAGCGAAATATGAGCTTTGTGTTACACCAAATTGCGTTGAATAGTAATTAGGTGCTATCCAATATTGCTAAATAAAACAATTATTCAACAACATTTTTAGTAACAGATTATATTAGGTTTTTATTTTTTAAACCACTGGCCCTCGTTACGCTGAGGTATATCACACACTATTTACCCTCTCATCATACTTTACAATCTTAAAAAGGGTTTTCAAAAATTGTTTTTAAAAATTTCGAAAAAAAATAACTACAATCTAGTTAGAGTTATATTTCAATTAAATTTCACAAAACCTTAAAAAATAATATACTTAAACCTTCTTAGTAAATCACGTATATATTAGTGGAAACCTCATGAAAATGCGTTCAATTTTCAATTTTTCAATTTTCCAAGTTTTTAATTTTTCAATTTCAATTCAATTTTTTTAGTTTATCGCGTGGAGAGAGACAGGCGACGTGTGGGTCTTAGTTTAATAATAAAATGTAGTGAAGGTTTTTGTTTGATTAATTTTGATTGAATGTAACAAAAAAAGATTATGAATTAAACCGTAATAAGTCATATTACTATAAAGCCCCAGAGTTTTATAGTATAAGTAACCTAAAACCTTCCTAGATTTTATTACTCTGTTTAACTTATAATGTAGGATACTGTTAATACATACGTCCATCGTTTGGGGTTGATTTTTTTAGCGTAGTTGCCTAAAATGGTGTGCAAAAAATTTTAACTATCATTCGGCACTTTCACGTGACCATTTCCGGCGTTTAGATTTATCGATCACATGTCAGCGGTCTGGCTCTCCACGATATTTGTTTTGGAATAAAAAATTGGTGCCACGCTGTCTGACACGAGGAGTTTTTGTAAGCATCAGGTTTCTCAAGATGGAGCATTAAAATATGTGTGTATTATTAAAACCATTTATGCCTAATAATTATAATGTAAAAATAGGACTATTTGACTTTATAGGACCTGTATTTCTATTAAAATCCTTTCATTGAAGTAAATCAGTTCACCAAAAAAAGTGATCATTTAAATATACTTATCTTTGGTTAACATAACAGCGTTTATCATGATAAAAAAACAAATTTTTAAGCAAACTTTAATCCGACTTTTTTACCATCTATTAGTTATCATTTCCAAAAATCCTTCCTTAGTAGTCACCCCTGGAGGTAAATGTGTTAATGAAGGTTAATATATAAATTTTACTTTCAAATGAGACTTATTTACAGTTTTTGATTTAAACAGAATCTCTGTTACACGTAGGGACGAACAAAAGGATTGTATGTGAATACACGTGTAATACCGCTGACCATCGCTGAGGTCGCGGTGAATAATTGAGCGGTAGGAGTGGCAAAATATGGTCCGCTCGAAGTTTTGAGCTGAGCTGAGTTCGCGAGCCTCGACTAATAACCCTTCCAAAATACGGGTATTTGGTAACATACCGCGTTACAAATGTACCTAGTTGTTTACATGTAAATGATGAGGTGTACTTTATGGTAAACGTGGTGATGTGAGCGTTAAGTTTACCAATATAGGCTTAGTAACAAGTGAAAGTAATTAGGACATGCACTTTAGAGAGCTAAGCAAGTTTAAAAATCTCTTTTAAAACCTTACATTTACCTAAGTTCTCTATATGTCAAAGACTCTTGTGATCTTCGATAAAGGATATGTACCGAGACACTAAACCACACTTCTTCTCACGACCCGTCAATGGCCCATTGCAGAGCCGGTTCTCCTACTCAGAATGAGGAGGGAATTAGGCCATAGTCCACCACGTTGGCCCAGTACGGGTTGGTAGAATTCACATACATTTGAGAACTTTAGGGAACTCTCAGGAGTGCAGGTTTCCTCACGATGTTTTCCTTCCCCGTTAAACCAAGTGATATTCAATTGCTTAAAACACACATAACTCAGAAAAATCAGAAGTGTGTGCCCAGGATCGAACTCGGAGTAATTCCCGAGTAAGACATTGAAGTCTCAACCACTTGGTTATCACTACTTTTTTTGCCCTACTTTAAATAATAATGTTCACTTGTAAATTACAAGAGAGTAACAATAAGTATACCTGAAATAAAGTAAGCAGGCTTGTACTACGTCTAAGCTCTCGCCTACACTGATTAATCTATTGAGTTTCAAAGCACTTTAGATAATATCGGGGTAGAACTTGAAAAAGTATACTACAAATACAATTTTATCAAGTGTTGCTAACTATATCATCAAACATGTATCTAAATAACAAAAAAGCTAATTTAGAAGTATAAACTGAAGCACACGAGTGGGAAGTGAACCCGATACCGACCGCGGCCCACCGGCGAGCTTCCTTGGCTTTTTGTTACCTCAATTTATAGTTCCGGCCTCCGCCACCGCCGCCACCCAGCGCTGCACGCTGCACGGTGCACGTGACTAAATATAGGCTTAACATGATTCATTATACTATAATTAATATTCACTGGAGTAAACTGACAGATGCTAATGCCACTTTGTGGAGCAGTGTTGCCATACTGAAGCGATTCTCCACTTTTGATGTTAACTTGTGTATCAGTTCAATGATAATATTTAGGAGGAATGATTCGATTGTTTCTATTTTTGTATGTTTGTTTGTTGCGAATAGACTCGAAAACTACTGTACCGATTTTGAAAATTCTTTCACCGGTAGAAAGCTCCTTTCCGGGTAACATACGCTATGTGGTGTTGCCATAAATATTCTAATTAAAAAGATATGGCCATTTAAGTGCCATAACGTGGTCATTTTGTACAGTGAAGGTTTTGAAACTACAGATCCGATTTTAATTAGAATACTGATTTTAAAAACTCTTTCGCTCAGGGAAGTCTGTATTCCCGTCTCTCTTCCTCTTTTTTACTTTCATTGTCTCTCACCTTCTTTACCTTTTTCTCTCTTTCATTTTTATCTTTACTCTGCCCTTCTCGCTCTTTTATTATCTGTTTTTTATAACCTTTTCTCACTCTCTTTCTTCCTCTTTTCTTTTTTTAAATAATGAAAAGACATAATTACTGAGTGACAATTTTAGGACTAATATAGTATAATATTGCTTCAAATACCCGAAGTTAAGCGAGGGCAGGCCTCTCCTAATATATAAATAGATATAATTTTAATAGGTTTCTAAAAATTACTGTTGATCTAAATTCTAAAACATCACCAGTGCAAAGCTAATCATTTAAGTATGACAACATTGTTTTTAGCACCTATCAGTTATTTCCAGTGAATTATCTATATTATTTAGTTAATATACATATACATACAAAGAAAACAAATAGTATTTAGATCTGAGTGTAAGATCTTTTTCTTCTGTTATTTACATCAATTCAAATCATCAAAAAACGTTAAAGCAAAACCATTAATAATATTTTTATAACAAAGAATGTATTAGAATCAGGTTTTAATTTTTAATACATGATTCAATTAAATACAATTACAATCAAATATGCAAAAATTTATTTCGTAGAATCACGTCAGAATGTGTCGTACCATACGCGTTCAGTACAAAATGTATGGCAAATATTTTTGGCGATTTCTGATATTTCTAGTACTGATACCTTTAATGGTCCCATCGAGTCCTTTGATTGGGGATCAAAGAAGTAGGATCGATAGGCATAAATAAATTATTTTTTGGATTTTAGCACTTTTTACGCTAACCGTACATTTTCTCAAAAATCTGTGAATACAGTTCAAAATATCTTAAAAAATTATGGATAGTCTCCTAAGAACATTTTCCTGTAACTATAACGGTTAAGGTACCCTTACTGACCCGTCTCAAAAATCCAGCCTGTATAGAATTCAATAAAATTAGCAGTTGAAATTTATAATTGAAACAATTACTAATTTTAAACATTTGTGAAAAATTATTCAGATGAGTTTATGTATTACCTACTTATATTATATACGTGAGTTTATATGTTTTGATAATAGGTTGCTAAACGGATTTTAATGAAATTTAGTACACAGATGCTTTATAACCCTAATTTTATCCCGAAGAATTTTAGAGCTCCTGCGGGATAATAATAAAATATGTTTATGGAAATTACACCACTTATTCAATAAAGCACAAAAATCGTCGGCTTACTGCTTTCGCTTATTTTATATGCTTCAATTAAAGTAAATAACAACTGTCAAACAATCATCGTGTACGTCATCTAATCCATGATTATAACAATGTAATTATAAAAACGTAACACAGGCGCCCTCTACAACCGCTCACAACATCAGGAACTCAAATGTAAGCTTTCGAACTTGAAGGTTTCAAGCTTTTGTAATAGATGGCGCTTATTTAAAACTTATTTGTTACACTCGCTTACATAAAATATTTATAATTTTACAAATATGACTAAGTAGAATAAATAGTAAATCAACTTGTAATGGTAATAAATGTAGAAATTCAGGAAAATAATTTCTCAGTCCAACGAATAAACTCATATAACCTACATACAGTCACACAATGTTATTAGTTTTCTTTATTTTTAACTAAAAATGTGGTTAAGTTCTACACTTATTATTAAGAATAAGATACTAAATAAACACTAGTTTAAATAGCAGTCATGGATCCCCCTTCCCTCCCTTAGTCAATTAGAAAATTTACTATTATTTTGCATTATAAACGATTTTTTGAGTTATTCAGAATATTCAGAATATTCAAATTATGAAAATTCAAATGTTCAAGACATATTGTGCATGTAAATATAATATACTTTTTGGACATCCTAACTGAGAATCGCCTGACGTGAAATTATATAATCATAAATTGGGAGAGCCAGCAAAAATATAGTATCTTAATATTTACATGATTATGTTGTAATATTTAATTTAACTTAATTCATTACAATAGCGGATTTACTCCATTGCTTGCGTCATAGTTGCGCTACGATAAGAATAACGATAGTGACGCCATAATGATTTTCTTATAAACTTTTATCTTCTTCTTTTTATGTAGGCATAGTAGCCAGCAGCTAAATTTAGGTCTGACAAAAAATAACGGGGAAAGTTGTGCAGTTCCATCTGTGACGTTACTATTTTGACAAATAGCAGACGCGCGGGAACTGGAACGTCGTATAAGAGCGCGCGCGCGTGTGACGCTATAAAGCCCCTAATAGTGATATTCAAGCACTCAATGGTATTCAAGGTCAAACCTATACTTACGAACCGGCAGCTATACTTGCGAGTTAAATTTCCATGAAATCTATACGTTTTCACAGTATCAAAGAAACCATGCTATTTTTATGGCCTAAGCCTCAAGAATTTGAGTTATGCATTGATATGTGAGTCAGTCAGTTTTTCTTTAGGTATAATACGAGATGCAATAAACATTAAAATTTTAAAAGTAAAACGAATGTAAAATTAATGAATAAAAAAGTATGTAAATAACGTGATCATTAGCCGTTCCCATTTTATATTTTATTCGGTCGTGGACGCGCTAAAAAGCGCCCATGCATAATTACCTCCCGTGAGGATCGGTGGCCGGAGAGTGGATATAGAAAGCTATGGAGACGAAACAGTATAAAACATTCAATTGTTTATTGTATCTCAAAATGTGCTTCACTTCTCTTGACTTGCACTGCCACTATTATATTTGGTGCATTTAATCCCTTTACAGTCAAACCATTTGTCGTCCTGGTAGGATCTCCCTATATCCCACATAGGTTCTTTGCTTTACTTATTTTTGATGACATTGCGATTACGTCATCGATAAAAACGTAAACATGCACATCGAAACGTGAATATTCAGAATAAGGAGGATGAAAATGCATGCATCAATTCGTACGTAAGCACGAGGGGAGGGGTAAGGGCTTTGCTTACTTTAGCTGACAAAGGGAGCGGGGGGTTGATAATTTAAAAAAATTTGCCCTTCCCAGTGCCTTAATATATATATATAGCATATACCTTTAGTATATATAGGTACTAATGGGTATAAAGTCGCGAAAGTGTACTAGTTGTTTTTTTCTTTTACCTTGTAATGGATTAAGAATTTTCATAAAAATATCTTTTATGAGTCTAAAAGTAAGTACAAAAGTAAAATATTATACTATTTTCTATAACGTGAAAGTAAAATCAACGAAACACGATAAGTCAGACAGACACATCTTTATATATTTTCTATAATGTGTATTAAAATGAATTAAGTGTCATGGTGCATAGTACCGTTTCGGTTTTAAAACAGAATAAGCCATTTAACAGCAGATCTCAAAAAATAAAAGTTTTTAACTACACAGCCTCGATAATAGATTTTATTTTAAAGATAAGTATTAAATCATTAATATTAAAATTAATGCACCTGGGAAAGCTTAACTCAGAAATAAATACGGTTATGAATTGTTAAAATATTAAATTTACAAAAAGAATACACGTCATACTCAAAACATTAGTGTTCGCGGGTAGTTCCTTTTATATTATTTCAAGTATACCGACGTGTAACCAATATAATATTATAACCTTTACTGAGATTGGAGTGAGTTTCTCGATGTTTTCGCGTAGTGTACGTAGAAGTTAGTATAATAGTGTCTTGGTTAAAGTCACCCGTGTGGTCCACGTAAGTTAACTTTCTTATCTACTGTATTAGTGTTCGAGCAGCAATGGGGAGAGTTATAATTATATAATAGACATTTAATACTACACCTTGGTTGCATGTATTGCTGTACAGTAATATGTATCCTCTCTCACTAGTAAAATTATGATACAAATAAAATATTATAAACCACATCTACTCTAGGAAAGCTCCTGTCCGTTACGGAACTCTTTTGTATGCATTTATCGGTGAATTACAACGTCGAGCTGCACTAGTGAAAATACCCATCGCACGCCTATTATATACTTCGGTACATAATTTTATATGCCGACGAGTAAATACGAACTTTTAACGAAAAATTCTCATTAATTGTAATTTTAATTAAACTTATTTATATACATAGATACCTATCTTTTTGTTTTATTTCTTTTATTAGGTAGGTGCTTAACTAAACTAAACCACTATATACCGAAATCACTATATAATTACTAACCGACTCGCTTTCGCTACGCTGAAGTGTATTCAAACCAATAACTCACACACTCGCTCATTTATTCATACATACTCTACCCGCAGCTATGAATCATATGTCTATCATCGTTAAGGCAGTATTTGATTCCATTTACACAAGCACCATGAAAAAGTCTTTTCATTTTTCGATTTAATAGTCTATAACGCAAATAATGTGGAACGCAAATAATGTGGCTGTGGATCCAGAGATTATTCCCTACAACCTCACAAACTTTACCTATTCATAATATTAAGTATAGATTTTATGTATTTATAGTTAACGAAACATAACAAACTATCGATTAAAGATTTTTCTTATCATTTGTTATAATATTTAGTCAATTATTTGATTAAACTCACTGGCATTTATTCTAGCATTATGTTAAAAATCATCCTTATTATTATTATGTCCGTAAAATCAATGTTAGTCTTAGTTTTAGGATTTTTTTTTACTATCAAGAGTACAGTAAACCTGATTCTTAATAAGTCTACTAACTCATTACTCATACTTAATTATAATCCTTACTAATATTATAATTTCAAAAGTAACTCCAAAGCAATGTAGTAGAAGTATAAGGAATACGATCTAAAAGTGCGATTTAATATACTACTTACGCCATCTATTGACGGATAGAGCTCTCTGTGTGTCTGTTACGCAATCACGCTTAAATCATTAAACCGATTTGATGAAATTTGCTACGGAGATAGATTAGAGCCTGGGTATAGGCTATGTTGTGTCGCGCAAAAATACTTTAGAACACAAATAAGTGTGCGTCTATCGACGGAGTGCCTGTCGAGCTGTGATTTCTTTGTCTTAGGGAATTATATCACATAAGTATTAATTTAATATAACGTTGGTGTTGAAAAATTAAGATGTAAAATATAGCGATAAAAATGTAAAATTAAATACGTGTGGTAAATTGTAGACGGGCGATGCCGAGACGTGTCGAGTAAGTAAGTCAATATTTAATCTTTGAACTCATCAAACTGCCGGCTTTTTTTTGCCGGTTGGCTTAGTCAAAATACATCTTTTGAGTTTTCGCATTTATATTGCTATTTGTAAATTCATTTTCACTAATTTGATGGCAACATCAGTATTGGGATACTTGTAAAATCCTTGTCCCCAAGAATGAAACCAAATTTGTTTGTGATATTGATGATGCATCATTTGTTACATCAAATTGTGTGACTAATTTCCTAAATTATCCTTATGTTCTGTATTCTTCATTATTTAGTTTTGTTATATGGACTCATCATATCTCACATTTTGTTAGTACAAGTACAGCTATTACATTAACCCCACTGTGAATCCATTTAACGAAAAAAATAAGCGAAAAAAGCCAAACATGCTAATAAATTAAACAAAAAAGTAATAAAGAGGAACACCACGTAGTATAACTGAATTACCTGTAGGTAGATAGGGCGGCGCGGCGCGCGTTCATTAGTCGTGTTTGTACAAAGCTTTTGCAGGCCCTGAATAGATTTATACATTGGCTATTAAATCAACGGACGCCCACGACCCGCAGTCTACTGTTTATTTCAGCTATAATACCTAACCTTCATTATTAGTACTAATATCTACTAACATATAATATACCTATATCCTGCTCGGCGATCCGGTAATATATATAAAACAAAATTGGGTTAATTACAGCATTTATAACTCAAGAACTGCTGGGTTGATTTTAATTAAATTTGGTATAGAGATAGGAAAAAGCTTGAGAAATTACATAAGCTACCTTTAACCCAAAAAGAAGACTTGAAGGGGATGAAGGACGGGGATGAATGAAAGTATGGGAGTAAAGAAATATGTTGAAAATTAAAAAATAATTACACGTGAAAAGATTCACCCAAGAGAAGCCGAGTGGGTCGACTAGTAAGGAAAGTCGGTTGGAAAGAATGTATAACCTAAATAACTTAAAAATAAGTAAAGAACAATCTGAATAAGTCAAATGAATTTTTACATACAAATAAGTAGTACCGCCATCTGTCTGAACTCGTATGAACTATGTAAATAAAGTATATATATATATATATAGTTCAATTTCACGTAAAATAACAACGCTACAATGGCTGTTGACTCTATGAAAATTTGAAAATTGTGGCTTTTCTTTCTGTTTGCGCTGCTGCGTCTGTCTCTTGGGCTTGAATTGTTATTTAGGATCCATTAACATTATTCATTTTAAATTTCTATTTAAAAACAATCAGCCATCCAATAATTTGCTTTTAGTCAGCTATCCATCGCGTGGCTATATTGATAAAGCCCATATATCAGTGAATATTAGGTTTAGTATATAGAAATTTATGTGCCTGAATTAATAGATACTACTAATTAGGTAGATAGGTTATATTTTTCATCATAGAACATTAAGGACTTTAACATTGAGTGTTGGTAAATTTAGTGATGGTTTTTAGCTTCCACAGTAACAAAAGTAGTTATTTTGTAAATTTAATATTATTCTACATACAAAAATTTGAATTACAATCGACTGCTGTTTTCCGTTTTATAGTATATTATTTCTGAAATAGATAACAAATATACAAGTACACATATATAGATACAAAATACAATGTTCGAAATGGCAAAACTATGAACGTAAAAACTTTTTATTTTTTATGCCCAACTAACTGCACAGACACACCACAAACCCGAAAACCTACATCCGTCAGATTTGGAAAATAAACAAGTGCATCCAGTAGTCGAACCGAATCGATAGTTGGACGAATCGTCAAACTTTTGTAATATAGCGAACTCCACGCCAGAGTTGGAAAAACGTTGGCTATATATGAAATTCTCGAAAAAATTCCAGTTTATGTCAAGTTTTATTCAAAACCCTAATGATATTCATTCAAATGACATACAAATTATTATATTATATTTATATTATTGTATTATCTTCTTATATATAAAATTCTCGTGTCACAATGTTAGTTACCATACTCCTTAGAAACGGCTAGACCGATTTTTGAGAAATTTCATATGCATATTCAGTAGGTCTGAGAATCGGCTACTATCTATTTTTCATCCCCCTAAGTGATAAGGGTGGCCCACCCCAAATTTATATGGCAAAACAACGTTTGCCGGGTCAGCTAATATTAAAATAAAACTTTATGCACCTTATACTGATTAATTACCTACATTGGATCTATGGAAGATGGTTGCCTGAAAAGATCACTTTTAGTTATAAGGCCACCTTTCCGCATCTTTATACGCATCATGTTAGATAAACTGTTTTTTTTATTATTTTTTAACCCGCGACCACACCGACGCTACAACGACGGAGTGTAAGTTTAACGTATGTATGTATATGTGTGCCTGTCTGTGGCATCGTAGCGCCCAAGATAATAGAGCGATTCTGATGAAATTTTATTTGTTTTAAAGAGATTTTAATCGAGATGGTACTAGCTATAATTTGTGAAGATCTGGTCAGCCGTTTGAAGACTATCAACTCATTTCTAACTTGAAAGCTGCGCGACAATCCTTACTAATATTATAAATACAATAGTAACTCTGTCTGTCTGTCGCTCTCTCACGCCAAAACTACTGAACCGATTTAAATAAAATTTTCTATACAGATAGTCTAGAGCCTGAGAAAGGACATAGGCTACTTTTTAATGCGAAAAAGTGTTGCAAGGGGTTGAAAGGGGGGATAAAAGTTGTATAGAAGTATCGTTATTTTAAGAGCTAGAAGCTTGAAACTTATTTTTTAGGCTGTTGATTCCATATAAATAAATATATCCTCAGGGGTGTAAAATAACAATAGGGAAAGACACTGTTCAACACACACACAACACACAACAGCTAGTATATAACAATCTTGTAGCAAAATTTATTTTACTTGTTATTTAAATAAGCCTTTAAAATGTTCAGCATAAAGATAATTATTACAAAATATTCTTAAATATTCTTTTCTCTATAAGAGGTGAAAATAATCTAAAGTTAAATCTTGTCAAAAAGTACCCTACTTAGCTATTTTATTTTTTAATTTTTGTTAGTATTTTATCGGATAATCATATGAAAGATTTTATAAACCAAAATTGTATTTACATATTAGCTAATCCATATTTATTGAATCGTCAAACAAGAAACTACAATACACATGTATTTCTTACTCGTAACTTAATATAGCCTGCTAATACACCGACGGACAAAAGAAAATATAACCCATATTCAAAATCAAAAAAGCGTGATAACTCGTGATCTTTTTGATAATTGTATTCTCTAGAACTATGGAAAGAATGGAATAGCCAGACTTAGAATCGTCTAACTAAAATGTGTATTTTACATCTGTGTATTTAATAATAGTAGAACATTTTATCATTGCTTTATAGTATGTGCGATAATTTTGAAGATTTTGTAAGTTTGACCTTACTGAAAAATTAGTACCTAAACGTTAGCAACACTGTCTATAAATTAGTATTCGCGAATAGTTTTCCTTTTATTATATTTTATGTATACCCACGTTAGGACAATATATTATAACCCATAGTGCGATTGATTAGAGTCAGTCTTTCTGGTATTTTTGCGTAGCGTCCGGGGAAGTAGTTAAATTAGTATTATAGTTGCGTGGTAAAGGTCCTCCTTGAGGTCCATATTACAGGCCCACTCGACATTCTAAGTTGCATGTGTATACGTATTGCTGTAAAGTAATGAGTATAGTTCCTTTCTCAGTTTTGACATCAAGACAATATAGGTATTATAATAAAAACCATTACAATAAGTACTATTTAAATTATTAAATTTTTAAAAGTTTTCTAATGTAACTATAGTCTTAATGCCAATCAAATTGAAATGCTACTTATCCTTGTGTCATCTCTTTTCCAACAAAAAAGTATCATCTCAATTATTTTCCATATAGCCGGTACCTATAAAGAAAGATTATTAATCCTTTTTGATTATGAAATTACACGTAGAAAGATAATGTGTGAGACGATCTTGGTCACACTTATAAACTTCCACATTTACAATAGTCAAAGTAAAAACCGTGATAGTTCATTTGCGACTATTCCACGATTTCCGTATCCCGTTGTATGCTCAAACTAGGTTAGTAATACGAGTACAAAGCGCTTTCAATACAAACCTCTGACAGACCATTATACGGTGGATATAATTAGTTATGGTGTATGGATTTAGATTTTGCGATAATTTTTGTGAATACGCTGAATAAACATCTGTTCGAGATCTACAATTTGACAGACGAACAGACTTATTGAAATGTCATGAAAACTGATACGTGTGTATTTGTACAAAGCACCCCAAAAAATGGTCAGCCGATATCAATGTATGAAGTACGTTAAGTTTTTTTTACTCAATTTTTAGATTCTAAACCGTAAATTTTGTAAGTTTGTATTTATTCATATTATAAAATACTAATTATAACGTTTTATTCGCAATTTTATCAAGCTTCGTTCACATCACATCAAAATTCTCTTTAGCCACCTTAGCAGTTAAACGCCAAATACATATTTCTATTCCATCTTTATATAGTCGACCCGCGCGACTTCGTCCGCGTGTAGCTCTGATCCAATGGGTCGTTACGTGATGATATATAGCCTATAGCCTTCCCCTATAAATGGGCTATCTAAAAATAAAAGAATTTTTCAAATTGGACCAGTAAATCATGAGATTAGCGCGTTCAAACAAACAAATTCTTCAGCTTTATATATTATTATTATTAATATAAGATTAAACCTAAAGTCCCTAGTAAGTTATTCTTTACTTTTTAATGCAAAATATTAGGTGACGATTTTACGTTGCTGCTAAACCCACATTGAAAATAAATTCTTCGTCTTAAGTTAAACTTAGAGGCAAGCTTCTTTCCTTATTACCTACATTGACAAAGAAACTCATATTCAAATTTTCCTGGTAGTTTTAAGATGTTTGTTTAGGGTTTGTTTATTCTCAATAAAAAAAATAAGGTAAAAATTTGTGTAATTCGTAATATTAGAATAATAATAGTCGTACATATTAATAACATTTACGTATCGTACTTTGATGTTGATTAATGCAAGTAACCAACTTCAGCTTAAACTAGATTTCAAAGGGACCGTAAAATGACTCGCAAATCTTTCGAACTGCCCTACAGAAGGATTACCCAAACCCAACTAATAAACTTCAGCATCAAAGCTGTTAAAACAAAAAGGTGACAGCGAAAATATGCCGACATCGACAGTTGAAAAGAAAACAAAGATGAAATGAGTGTGTTCCGGCAGCGGCACGCGACGCGCAGCCGACCTTCGTCAAACTGACAGATTAACGCATATCACTGTTATGCAACACGGAGCTGGCGGACCGGACATTTATTAAAAGTATCAAACGCGTTATTCACCTATCATATTATGGATACACAGCCAATCTCTACACTGTTAGCGTCACATTGCCTGGTAGGTTTACATTTAAAATTTCCCCAACGACTTCACAATTTATAAGCTCATTTATGACACAACCACGTCAGTTCAACTGCGATTTCGTAAAAATAAAATAAAATACATACATGGCAACCAAGGATAAAGTTGTAGGTATCAAAATATTCTGTGTGAACTCACATGCGTGTAGTAAAAGACGTCTTCACGCCTTGCTCATGGGTTTTAAGCCAAAGGTTTCCGTCTAAATTGGATATTACTCCCTTTTACCCAGCATAGCTCTTATATACTGTTAATTAATAAAAGAGAAAAAAGAGTTGTAGTCTATACGAAGACTAACAGTATGACGACTTGACTAGAACATCCTCCTGGGGTTACACTGACTCGGAGCTTCAGATTTACTGCTAGAATACTCGCGATGTAATCCATCAATATTCAGTCGTGACGGCGTATTTATTTTGTATCAATCCCCACTTCCATGATTTGTTTTCATCAGTTCAGGCCAACATTCAAGAAAGTAAAAATGCTGCTCATGATACTACTCAAATTATAAGTGTTACCATCATAATTACCAATACTTAATTAATGAGAGTACCAATCTGACTTAAGTCATAACGCGACACTGAAATCATCCCATGGGAGCATGCTGCACTAAATTGTTTACAATTTAAAATATTTCAAATTTAATAAAAAACTTTCGATTTTTTATAACTAAAGTAATAGTAGAAACAATTGGTTAATCAAAAAAATATACATCCTTAGGAACCTACTTGTCTTGATCATTGCATTTAATATTGCAATTGTTAACACATAGATATTTTTCATACACTTTTATCCAATATTGTTAAGGCCCATCGTCCATATTTCAAGTAGGTCAATGATATACGTCATATGGATATCCGATATATGCATTATTGGTTTATTCAAGGACTTCCAAGTGATCGGCGATTATAACAATTAGAATAACAGACGTTTCCGCTGCGATTTGCGATAAATGTTCACTAACACCTGGATCATATTTTGTGTATTTCTTTAGTAAATCTTATAATTTTTAATAAATATTAAAGATTTAGTTTACTCATTATATTTTGTTATATTCTATTCAATGTCAAATCCCAACTTTAATATTATAAATGTAAAAGTAACTCATATCTATCTGAACCATTTTTAATGAAATTTGGTACAGTGATAGACAAGACATGTGGAAAGGACATTATCTACGTTTTATTGCGAAAAAAAGGGTTAAAGCGGTTGAAATAGGGAATTAAATGTATCTTGAGCTGTATGACCATTTATGTTTTTGGGAATTAGTCATATATAAATTATGTTTATGTTGAAAATTAGAATGTTAAATTAAACCTAAATAAACATAGTAAAGTGCACCCGGGTGAAGCCTAGGCGGGTTGATTAGTCAGTTATATTTTCAACAATTTTTCACAAAATTAAAAAGACTTTAAAAACTTTTTTGTAAGTCTATACATTGTAAAGAGTTCCATGGTTTATCTACAAAGGCCAAAATCCAATGCTAATGATATCACAATGGTATCAATAGCATCTTCTTTCTAAGAAAAAAAAGATGTTTATAAACCAAAAAGTAATGCAATAAAATACCTCCAATTAAATTGAAAACCTTCTTCCTTATTAATGGAAAGGTGACAATCTAAATTGTTTCAGGAACTTGTGACCTAGGTGCTAGTTAAAGAGATTGTCTCTTGTGTCTTGTGTAACTTAATCCTAAAAGGGAAAAATAAATATCAATACAATGCAGTGATATCTTTAAAAAATAGAAAAGTATTGCGATTTTATAATCCAGTGAAAAGTCAGCGACCACTCTGCCCGAAGTTTCGATTGATAGTTTTCCGTTTTCGTTTTTTCACAAACCACAGGAAAATCTAGGTCTTTTTTATTCAGTATTTGTTCCAGCTGCGTTTTCCGGTTTGATTTGTTTGTTGATCCTACTTTTTCTATATAGCTGTATAACTATTTAGACATTATTTTCTCATAACAAGAGCAATAGAAGACTCATAATTTTAATTGAGAAATTTATAAAGGTGTACAATATTCTACTGTTTTACTACGCTTTTATATAATAACTAACCAACGCGCTCTCGCTTCCCTGAGGTGTATACAAACTGTTCACTCACTCACTCACTCATTTATTTATTCATACTTTACCCACAACTATGAGTCATATCACTAATATATAACCTATGACACTCACAAGTAATGTGGCTTTGTATTGGTAAAAGAATTTTCAAAATCGGTTCAGTAAATCCAGAAATTACCCCCTTCAACCTCACATATTTTACCCCTATATTAAGTATAGATTTAGCGAATATTACAATTTTATCTAAGACTACTATTATTTAGGTATAATTCTACAAAATCTCATAAACATACCATTACCAGATATAGCCAGTATAATTTAACACTAGTGTAATAATATAATGATAAACTCTACAAAGTTTTTTGCTATTTACTAGTGTAGATTTTTTACTTTCCTTATAATGTCTAAAGTGAAAACCCAATAACTATTAAATTAAAAATTTAAATGACTCCCGACAGAAACTCTAATTTAATGCAAGTATCGATACCCACACAACGTCGATTTAGAAGAACCGATATTAACTTGTATAAGCCGATCTTTTTGTATTGTTGAAAACAAAATATAATAAAACATTTTTAACTAAAAATTGAACCGACTCTAAAAGTTGCACTAAAAAGTAAGAAATAATTAGCTTAATTATTAACCTCCCTTTATTAGGACAATAATATACGATAAGTGATATTTTTGAAGTCGGTTCAATTTTTTGTTTAAAATGTTTTATTTCGTGCTTTTTAGTGAATATGTTATGAAACTCATTTATCGCTTATCCACTTATTTACTCCCTCAACTGTTTACTCATTCAATCACCTACTAAATCACTAATTCATCCATTGAGCATCTATGCACCCATGCACATTTTAACTATTCACAAAGTGACTTAGTCAATTTACCTATTTACAAAGTACCTACTCACTCAACCATCATCTCAACTAGGTACTAAACTGTATTACTCTACTCACCCTTCTATCTCGAATCTACTACACTCACTCAACAGATAGCCTTCAGCTCTTCATAAATTATAGGTAACAACCATCTAGACCACCTGAAATATCGAGTATAATCAACCGCACCAAAATGGGTTCATATGCACTGTTAAACTTCTTGTAAAAATATGGCATCTTGGTGCCATCTACTTTCACACAGAAAAATAAGCATCAAAATTGGTAAAGTTATTCGGGAGCTATGATATAGAAAGACCGACGAACATCACCATTAAAGAAGTCGCTTGAAAATTACTTACAGCCAAAGTACATTTTAAGACAATTCCATTAAACCCAAACACGACTAGTTTTAGTTGTCTCATGCCTGTGTTCCAGTACATACCTTCCAGTGTTATCATCAACTAATGGTAGATGAAGCCGGAAGGTCTAAGAGTCTACTGGTAATATCAACATGAAAATTATTTATTTAAATAGTTAAATAGTTGCTTAACATCTCATCAGTTTCACTTCACCAAATGATGAGTTCTGAATGCAAATGCTTGAACCCTTCTGAAAATATCAAAATCACTATATGTGTGCCTATAACTTTTAAGGAGTTCTCTCAATTGCTCATGGATCCCATAATTGAAAAAAATGGGACCAAAAAATAAAAAATAAATACAAACGAATTGATAACCTCAGTTTTTTTGAAGTCGGTTGAAAATAACAGTCATTATGTTATATAGATTTCGCAGTGTATAAATTAAACAAAGGTCAGTTTATTATACTTAAACTCAAACTCAAGATATTTTATATCAATTAGATATTTACAAAAGTAATTTTGATACTTTAAAAATTATATAGTGAGTCAGTCTGTTTTTCTATTGAAACGCTAAGAAACTTATTAATTACTTTTGTTTAAAAGTTATTGATTACATTCTGTTTTAGGATTTTGTAATCATTGAACTTTACGGTCAGTGTCACGTAGATTCCAAGCTTTTTTAATGTAAGTGATCCTGTTCAGAAGAATATTAGTAAAACAAAACTTTATAGTTTAATCTTTATTTAAATGAGCTTTGTCGCTATTTGTGAGCGTTTGAGTGTTTACCCCGTGAGGGGACGGATTAGAATACAATACCCCTCTGCCGCTGACGCACAATGGACCGAACTAGAGTCTGAGTGCGGAAACAAGAGCCCACATACATACATACCCTCTGCCGCTGGGAGAGTATCTCGTAAGAGCAGAGTAACCCAGCAGCTCTTTGGTAGTAGGGGATCTATTTTCGACCACCAGCATGCGAATCCGGCTACCAAGTGTCATAGACTCGTACAGGTCGAGCCGCATGTGGGCCAGACTTACACCTTAACTATCACATCCAATTAATGTTGGAGATCTAGTGGGCGCTGGACTCCTGCTCAGGGTCCGCTGAAACAGCAGCATTTTTCGACAAAACAAGAGGTTGTCGATGTTCATGTGCGATGGTGGCCACTTACCATCAGCACCTTATCTACCATTAAAAAAAATGTAATTAGTACTTCTTAAACTGATTGCGAAATCCTGGAGTGTGCGTCAGTTACTGAAAATTGATTCTTAAGTTAAAAAATAAATGAGTCAGTTACGTTATGATGACATGTAATTCCGTTCGTAAGCTAACTACGTATGGAGGATGGTCATTTCCTTTTACTTTTGTTTCTAGTGTAATACATTTTATTATTATTTAGAGAACCTTATCCGATAAGAGCAATAAACACTCCCTCTATTTAATTGCAATAATAAATGCACGTCAAACCAAATGAGGCCCAAGAAACAATCGATTATCATTTCACGGGTTAATTGTGAGTTACAAAAAGTGGCGCGTCGGCCTTCTGCCGCCTAATGACGCCATAAACTTGAAATTATACGCTCCGTTAGCGAGACCAACCGTTGTTTTACCAATATGTGTGTTTCCTACATGTTACTGTATGCATATCCTTTACAACAATACCTACTTAATCGTCTTAAGCTATTTTTCGTTATCCGTAAGTACTCAACAAATTTTATTAATGTAAATACGACTAACTTACTGACAACTCAGCATATCAACAGGAGCTAGGTCTCTCCACCAAGGGACAGACCTACTCGCTCATGTGTATCAGTAAAAACACTTGTTGTATATGCATTTAATACATTTTTTTATTGTAAATCTTTTACGGTGCACGGGTCATCTCTCTGGAACGCTTTACCATAGCACATTTTTGTTGGCAACTCGAGCACTGAGGTATTTAAATTCAGACTGAAGCAACACTTTTAGTCGCTCTTAAATATGTAAAATTTTATATAAAAATTGTTCCCACATGTAGACATAAACATATATTTATATTATTGTTGTTTTGCCATATAAATTTGTGGGCTACTCTTATCACTTAGGGAGATAAAAAATATATAGTAGCCGATTCTCAGACCTACTGAATATGCATATAAAATTTCATAAAAATCGGTCGAGCCGTTTCGGAGGAGTATGGTAACAAACATTGTGACACAAGAATTTTATATATAAGATGTAGTTTATAAAATTAACGCTATTTTTTAGTATATTGTAGTTAATATAATCTCCTAGCTGCTCCCCGCGATTTCACCCGCTATATTTTGGATAATTCACACTATATCATTATAAATTATAGCCTATATGTTATTCTGATGTGTAAGCTATATTATTGTAAAGTTTCACCAAAATCCATTCTGTAGTTTTTACGTGAAAGAGTAACAAATATACATCCATACATTCTTACAAACTTTTGGGTTTATATATTAGTAGGATATATTAGTATTTATACATTTTTATACCTACATCACATCTAAAAATAATATTTCTCCTATACTCGAGTATCTCTATTTATAGATAAGTTAACCTGTGTGCTATTTTTTGCAATAGACTGTGATACTACGATACTTATTAATGAATTTATGATAAATAGTTTCTTAGAGAAAACACTATTACTTACTGTTTTAATTTTTGTAACTTCTCTCCAAAGTACGCAGTAGTATAAAACGAGCCTCAGTGAAGCTTAAAAAATTGGTGTTATTGTCTCCGATAACTATTAATGGAGTTCTTTATAGAATAAACGCACCCTCATCTAAAGAACTGGCGAGAAGAATCAACAATTCAGTCTGTTTTAAAAAGATTCATTCAGCTGTGTCTCAACGTCATTTTGATTCCAAGCTTTGTCATCCTTCAAGTAATCCTGTACAGTAGCTTTATTTACTAAACACTTTTTAATGTGAGTTTTAAATCGCTTAAATGGCAAGTTTAATTATAGGCTGTGAACTCTTATTATAGATGTGAATACCACATGAAACATTTATTCACACACATTGTGGCTATTACTTGGCCTAATTTAAAAAAATAAACAAACCGTTCGGAAGTTTAATGATATAGTTTAAATTTTAATCATGAAAACAATGCTTTTCAATACTTATATACTGAAACCGCTATTTCGAAAGAATGTATAATCGAATCGCACACGTTAACATAATGTCGGGGCAAATGGCGCGAGACAAAGCTCGCGTATTGGAGGAGTGTGACAAAGTTGTTTTATCAGCGGAGATAAGGCTCATCCCATTTATACTGAGCGGTTAGGTTTCTTCACTGCTCTACTACCTTTTATATTAAACTTAACCAGACAAATACTTAATACCTCAAACTTCGTTACTTCCAACTCCTCAGAATGGAGAAGAATTATAAAAGTGCTCGTCCCGTCAATTATCCCAGAATGTGGCAACTTTCATTACATAATTGTGCAAGAATTTAGTTTAGAACTTGCTTTCGAAATGGTCTCAACAAATCACAGAAAGGATCATCACTAGGGGGTGAACGTCTTCTGCAATGAACATTCCAAAACTTTTTGATGCAGACTGAAGAATTCTCATCTTTATCTCAATCCACTAACGGCTCACTGCGAAGCACCGGTCTGCTTTCTGAATGAGAAGGGTTTATATACGTATAAACTCCAGTTAAGTGGGGGTTCGCAGACTTTACACACCTTTCAGTCATGTAGGTTTCCTCGCAACGATACGATAATTACCTTAAAAATGCATAACTTCGAATAGTCATAAAATGGGTGCCTGAGAATAAACTCTAAATCTAGACTAGTAGGACACCGACATATATTATACACATATTTTTATATTTTCTGGAATAAAGGTTGAGTGGGGAACAAGAGTGGTTATACGCGAGACGGAGACGCCCGCGACGCGACCGCGCTTCACCCGCAACGCTTTATGGCCCTCCCTTGGTAATAGATACATTGAGGTATGCAAATTGAAAAAAAAACTGGAAAAAAGATTTTATAAATAAAGTAGGTGTTTATAAAATATTGCAAATAAAATTGAGACTTTTTCAGCTTGTAATGAAACCTAATCTAGGATCAAATCTTATAGACTAGCGGAATAAATGAATAATCGTTTTAAATCGCTGGTCGGTAGATAGAAAAATTTTAGACTGCCATCTATCAATTTATTATATAACTATACTTACCGTTATTAATAAAGCATCGGTCATGCATATCTACTTGTAAGATTTTTTTTTTATAAATATTGAAATTTAGGAAAAAATTTAAAATTTTGAACCGTAAATATACAGTGATTATTTTAATGTTGTTAAGGACGATGTAGATTTAAATGTTTTTAATATAATATGTAATTAATAAACATGAAATGATCAAGTTATTTTTGTAATAATTTATGATTATGTTATAAAACTACCTGACGGGCAAAACGGATACTTTCTGTTTTATAATTAATGGTCTTATTTATTGTTTTTAGTATAGTGTACCAAGTCCGTCCGGTATCAAAAGACAACAACGAACAAAATAAATCTGTTGACCCGCCAAAAGATTGGATACATTGTGGGATCTGTCAAGAGTGGACTCATAAAGCTTGTTCTTCGTATTCGGGACGCGGTTCATATTTTTGCGACGATTGTTTTGATTCAAATGCGTTTTTGAATCAGTATTTGTTTTGCCCTACCTAGTAGGGCACAACGGATAATGATGACTTTTATAATTTTTTAAGAAGAATTTCTTTATTTTTATTATACTTTAATTAAAAACTTCAATTACCCAAAAAATTTGTAGCCAAAGTTAAGAATAGATATTATTGTAATATATATTTGTTATTTCATTATTAAATTAACATATCCTTTTTGCCCGTCCTTTCCCTACTAAAATATAATATGAGCAGATATGTAGGATTAAAAAATTAAATTAAAAATCGCCAACATTTTTTTTTCATTATCGTGTTGTGTATTGAATACAAAATGGTGATCAGTGATAATTGATCCATAGTCTGGGACGGACGTAGTTTAATACATACGCGTTAAACACTTATACATAGTGGTAGTGGTTCATATCAGATGAGGTTATAATTAAAACAAGATAATATTTAATTACTACATAAAATAAGTCTGTAATTTAATGTATTTTTTCCGCTTAAAGCTAAAAGTTTCTAATAGTTTTTGTCGTACTGAAGTAAGGAATCAAAACAAAACATTACTTTGATATTAAAATTTTAGACCTTCGTAAAAAAAAATTGTTTGCAATAAGACAAGAATCAGGTTATGTTTTTAACTGTTTACTTGTGTTATATACCAATATTTCCTAGACAACTGAACAATTTCTTATTTTATATTCTAAAATCTTGGTAATATCCCTGGATGCGGTAGTCACTAGGTATATGAGACATTTCAGACATTCTTAAAAGAACTTAAAAAATGTTATCTACACTACAGCATCTGGGATTATCAGCGCACCATCAGTGGGAAGGAAACATTCAATCACGCTGGCTTGTAGCAGATAAGACATTCAGGGCCGTCCGGTGGGAGGGGGAAGTGGCATTTGGCACGGGCAATTGACGCCGCTGATAGGATCTCACGCTGAGTTAGCAGGGAAATACTCCAGGAGCTATGGATCTTCTGTGGATTACAAAAAAATGTTTTTAACAAATTATAACTAACATGTACACGATGAAACAAAATGATGAAATGATATATTTATGCAATATAAATAGTTCTAAAGTCTAATCAAGTGTAATATCCAATATGCATAAGAAAAATTTAATGTCATATGGTAGGTAGTAGGTACTATCCGCAAGAACTATCGGAGAATAAGTAAAAGATTATCGATTAATCGAATCGTTATCGCTATCTGTGGCGTTGGAGTAGGGTAGTGGTCACTTCCGTTGTTTTGACAGTCTCGACCCTCGACCCTTTATATGCCATCGACAGTCTGACTGAAGTCTTAGTCGTGCGCGGTCTCTCAAGAAGTGAAGTAGTGTCTAAATAGTGATAGTGTTGTGCAGTGTTGTCTTAGTGCTAGGAGTGCTGTCCGATCAAGGTCACGTGAGTACCTTACAATGTAATTACCTTGTCTTGTGTTAGGTTTGGTTTATGTGCGATTAACCTTAGGTTTAAACAGAGAGCCTGAGCAGTGGAGGTGAGTGTCGTAATTACTTAAAGGAATTCCTTAAGCCTACACCTTGGTCACAAGTCCAAGGCACTGCTAAGGTTTCTCTCGTAATTGTTGGAGATCATATTTGATCATTTATCGGTTCAATAGGAGTATCTACGTTGCGTTTACCCAATATTTCATTCAATACCATCACCCCCTTTTAATGTTCCCCAATATGGGGAATATTCTTCCTCCTGCCATTTCCTTTCAGATCATTTAAAATCCCCGACATATATAGTTTAATCCACGTCGCGACTATACGCGTAGAAATTGATGTCGGAATGGAACATGTTTTAAATGAATCTTTACGAGCTACGTAGGTACTAGTTTTTAAATTCTTATTTCAACATAAATTTCCGTCAGTACTTAACTACTGGGTACTACTTAAACGGGTTGTTATTATCGAATCTAGAATTTATTTTAAACTGTTTTAAGAAATGATCTGGTAATTACTTTTACACAACGATTACTTTTTTGGGTCCCGTCCCGAGGTGCCAACTGTAAAAGCTAGTAGCCTGGACTAAAGAAGATCGCACAAATTCACAGCACAATACTCAACGTACGTTTCGCTCCCACTATACAAATTCACGTGTTCTCCGCGGATTAAAGAAAAGTAATCGTTGTGATTTCTTGTTAAACATGAATCTCCGCGAAGTAACGCCTGAATCAATTCAATATTACTTTTTTAAAGACAACTATACCTATTTTTTGTTTCATTTATCTCTTGTTTCATTTACCATTATATACCTACCTATTAATTATTTAACTTCTTTTCGAAAATCATTTAAAATATTGTTGAAACTGTATGTGTATAGATACGTACGAAATTAGGCATGGAGCTCTTTGTCTAACCGATATGAGTCAGCGCGGTGTCTGTCGGCGTGCCACGACACCGCTTCCGATAAAGTCAGTGATACTGCGGAGATAGCTATTGTCTACTAAGGAAAAACGTCCAATCTCGATTCAACTAAAAATACTATGAAAACCTTTTACGGAAAATGGCGATAATATTATATATAAGTAATTTTTGATAGAAGAAATTTTTTAAACCACTTTTGAACAGGCAATAAATATTCGTATACGTCATAGTTAAATCTAGAAAAAAAAAATTAAATCCATTTTCAAGCTATTATTTAACGATTATGGATAAAAGATTAATTTTTGCTGACATTTATATGAGAGAATTATTAGATAAAGCGATGCAGGCTATAAAAGATAATTGGAGAGAACTACTCTAAAGAAATAATAACTACAATATATTTTATTTTTTTAACACTGTATTGTACACCACATACAGAAACACAACAACAGTAATTTAACAAAAAAACAATATGGCCTTATGGCCATCTCTTCCAGGCTACCTTTAGGTTAGGAAAACTATTACAAGTTGGGTGGTGCTACCATATACTGCATACAAATAAATACAACCTAATACATATACATTTACTTATATACTATAAATATCATATATGTTAATAATAAACTAATAAATATCCGGATAAAATTAAACTAAGTATAATTAAAGAATACATATATACACAAATTAGGTTTTAAATGTCAATATGATCTGAATCATCTTCGTTCAGCTAGAAGATAATGGTCTTTAACGGATTTCATAAAAATGCTAAAAGACTTTGATAGTCTTATGCTTAAAGGTAAATACTACATAAAAATTTATATATATACCTAACAATATATCTACATATTTATAATATTAAGAAGTAAGAGAAAGGAAGTGTTTTTTCAATCTAGATTATAGGTAGAGGTGGTCGGAGGTAGTGAGTTCCAAAGTCGGGCTGCGACAACAGTAAAAGAATATTCATAAAAAGTGGTGTTATAAAAATATAAAGACATTTAGTTATTGATGGACAAAAGGATCAGTTAAAACTGCATTTAATTCACGTAAACATACGCTTGATAAGTAAGATTTTTTTGAACAGGAAGAAGCGTAAACCAATGAAGTCTGAACAGCAGGTGGAATGGTAATCGTTGTTAATTGCTTAAACGATAATAAGCCATATGTCTAAAATAAAATAAAAAACAGATATTCCACCTGTTACAGTTATATTTCACGCCGAGTTTTATTTGTTTAGATATAAAGTAAATGATATCATTAGGTTAGCCACAGGAGACGCTTTATGTCTTTATTGGCCTTTATGGTGGCCATTATACAGCTAATGTTGTGCACATGCTTCTTGACTTAGCCATTATATATCTCTTATTTTGTAATAAAATCCTTTTAATATTTGCCAATTAAAAACAATGTAATTTACTCTATAGGAACTAAGGACCATTCAATTAATCATAAGCATTAAAGAAGGTGCTTTCTTTGCTTATTTTCGATGACATGGGATGGGGGGGTCTGCATGGTGATTACCTCAGTGATATAAAAGTAAAGACGCACATCGAAACGTGAATATCTCTGCTCAGAATGAGGAGGGAGAAAAATGCAAGCATTAATGTTTTCGTAAGCACGGAGGAGAGGTTAGCGCTTTACTTACTTTGCTACCATGGAGAGTAGGGGGTTGATAATTGCAAAAAATCTGCTTACGTAATACTTGAACGGCCCCTAAGAAATAATTATCACTTCTTTCAAAAGAAAATTAATAATTATTAAAGTCAGCCATAATACATGTAGATATCTAATAAAAGGAATATCTTGATATATTTGGAGCTTTTTTTTTATTTTTAAATTTAAAGTTGAGATGGTCCTCGTACCTATTGTTACTATGCGGTTAATTGTCTTATTTTTTTTCAAGAATACAAATTAAAAAAAGATTGCAGTAGTGTTAAGCAGATCCTAGACCGATTCATTTATCCAGCGTGATCTTATAAAAATCCATCGGTACAATCAAATTACATACAATATTAAACGATTCAACTCACCCTACACCAAAATACAAAACCCTTTAAAACCGTAAACTGTTTTTAATGCAGTTTATTACTATCAGAAAAATTACAGCAATTATATTTAACCCGCACGGAATGGCTACGGCTACAGTGCAGTGGGTAATGTTTCGTGACCATACCGCCACGCTCAACCGGTCACCGGCCAATTAATAGCCCACATAAGAATACTATGGTATATAAGGAAACTTATATAATGCTTAAATACATATTAAAACGATTATTAAAGGGTGTTTACTGTATACTCGTATACCTACACTGTATTAACGCAACAAGTTATTCTCTTGTTCTGAATCTTGTTACTGGTAAAGTTAATTTGTCTTTTCCTTTTTTTAATTTTTGCTCCTCCAGTTACACTGAGTTTGGATTTGTAAATTGGAAAATAAGCAAATGTCTATTGGTATAAACATAAGAATTTCTCATCTTTATTGAAATACTGTTAGTTTAGAACAAATTACGTTGTTAGGTCATCATCATCATCTTTATCACGGCCATCAATGGCCCACTGCTGAGCCGAGTGTCCTTCTCAAAATGAGGAGGGTTTTAGGCCATTGACAGGATTAAAAGCTTGATATTCGATTTTTCCTTCCATTGTGTTATGGCCGATATTAAGCAAAATAGCTTCCTATAAAACTTTACAGTTTTTGAAGAAGTTTACTTGATGACTACTACACTAGTGCACTTTTTTATAAAATGCCAATATTAATTATTAAATGGTCTCAGCATTCTTTCAACCAACATAAACACAAATGTTTTGTCAAAAGTAAGGAAATAAACAAAAAATAGAGTGTAATCAAGATAATTAAGGGCGCAAAACAAAGTCCCATTGAGAGCGTCGCCGCTCGGGCGTCGTCAGCATCACATGGCGTGGGTCACAATCACTCGGCGGGGCGTCGCGGCGTATTCACCCACAAGCAAACGAGGGTTCAAAATCACGTATTTAAATCTACTATTATATTTTTGAATAAATTGTTTTAATACGTAGGTATAGTAGCCGGCAGCTAAGTTTATGTGTGAGTAATAAATTGTGCCTGTATTGCATAAAAATATAAAAATAGCACACGAGCGGGAACTGAAACTTCGCATAAGAGCCAATCGTGTGACGCGCTGCTCTCGCCCCGCGCTCCCCGCTATAATGACCTTACTAATGACTTCTGTGCATTCAAGGTCAAACCCATACTTACGTGCCGGCAGCTATACATAATAATATAATATGTAACTGACGTAAGAACCCGTCTGGAACAAACAGACCTTAAAATAGCAATTTATGACCAACACTAACTTTAAAGGAAGCAAAAATACGATATAAAGGTTAAAAATTGTCTATTTTATCTTTGAATAGACCAATATTTATGAAAATCATATTTTTGTTAGAGGCGACGGCTATTGACGCGCTGTCACCGTACGTGACATCCAACAAACTATTCACTGCTTATTCACGTGGTTCGTACGGGCTATGATAGATGGCGCTAGTGTCTTGTAAAGTTTAGAAGAGCCTAATCTAGTTAACTGTATGGAAATCATTAATTTAGTTAGTGGTTGGTTTTTTATTTAATTTTTTTTAATTATTCAAAATATGTCACAGGCAAACACAACACTAGGGGTGTGCTCCTGTGCCCGAGCGCGGTTTTTGTCCGCGGGCAACGGTTCGGAAACGCAGCCATTGTGACAACCCTCACCAGTCACGCCTGCTGTGAGAATTATTTCCTTCTCATAGATAGAGTTAATTACTTTATTTGGTTAATTTAATTTCTCCAAATATAACTAATACCTATACCAATAAACGTACTTACTTTCACATCATCACATCCATTCAGTAGTTTTTGCGTGAAAGAGTAAAAAACACACATCCATACATTCTTACAAACTTTTGCGTTTATAATATTAGTAGGATGTACTTTATTTATATGCTGGTTTATTCTATTTTTTATGATACTGGCAACACTGATTTGTGTGGCAGCCTGTTAGTTATGATGTCAGCAACATTAATCTGAGTAACATTTGAGTTTAGAAGTTGGCACAAGTTGTGCCAACGTAAAGATAAAAGCTAACCAAATAAATGCGCCGCCATGACGGAAATATTGTTGATAAATATTTCCGTCATTGGATCTCTGGGTCTTAAGTATACCTACTCCTCAGAATATAACTCCTTTTTAATTAACATTACGTAAGTAGGTACGTGCCTCAAGAAGATACATTTTGTGTGTTAATCTGTAGTTGTAGGTAGGTGTAGTTATTTCTCCATACTCATGACATTAATGTAGGTGTCAGAACAAAAAGTGCCATAGAACTCCGCTAAATTGTAAAGATGCAACGCCAACATCCATCTTGATCTCCATCCGGGTCTGGGTAAGAACAATGATATCAGCGACAATGGACGCACCAACTGGAAATCTCTTTTATATACTTGATGAGAGTGCGAGCAACTATCAAAATGACATGTTTACACTTTTCCCAATATTTTTGTGCTAAGGTAGTATCTTTAGGGCTTTAGGAATTTTTACGTACCTCTCTGCAAATGTAACTTTGTATTGTAAAATTTCATTAAGTTACTGTGTGTACATCTTAGTTTTATTTTAGGATACGTGTAGATACAGATAGTTCAATCCACAACCTCTCGCGGCTTACCTACTAACGTCAAAACAATATATTCATTTCGATTTAATAATATAACTATAGTAAAGTATTTACATGGGACTGAAACTGTACTATAAACGGAAACCGAGTAACTAATATTATCATTTTTTATGGAGACCCAGCATCACGACACCACACCACTGCACAGCCGTGGGTATTGGTCATCAGGCAAACCACGTTTGACAACTGAATTAAAATAATAGCATACAAATTACAGAATGCCGAATGGTTTTATGTCTCATACACAAAATATTGATTTTTAAGATTCAAAAGCGAAGTATTATGAGATTCAATTCACACTCGTTTAACTACTGACGTCACAAACTTATTTTTCAATTAAAAATATCTTAATTGTATGATCTATTAGCTGCGCCACGCGGTTTCACCAGCTATATTTTGGATAATTCACACTCATCATCATCATTATCATCACAACACGATAATGGCCCACAGCTGAACTGGGTCTCCTCTTCAGAAGGAGGAGGGTATTAGGCCATAGTCCACCACGCTGCAGCTTGCCCAGTCCAGGTTGGCAGACTTCTCACACCTTTGAGAACTTTATGGAACTCTTAGGAGTGCAGGTTTTATCACGATGTTTTCCTTCACCGTGGATGCAAGTGCTATTTATTTGCTTAAAACACACATAACTCAGAAAAGTCAAAGGGGTGTGCCTGTGTGGGGGATCGAACACGGACCTCCCGACTAAGACTTGAAGTCTCAACCACTGGGCCATCACTGCTAATTCACACTATATCATTATAAATTATAGCCCATGTGTTATTCTGATGTGTAAGCTATATTATTGTAAAGTTTCATCAAAATTCATTCAGTAGTTTTTGCGTGAAAGAGTAACAAACATACATCCAGACATTCTTACAAACTATCGCGTTTTAATATTAGTAGGATATGGAAGCTATATTGCATAGTAATACGTAGACAATAATAATATGCACTTCAGACGGAAACCGAGAAATATAATCCTAAACACTCTCAAAATCCTTCACAATGAAGTCCCAGCATAACGACAGCACACAAGTTTCAAAACATTTAATGTTCACCAGGCAACAGACACGGTGTTTCTAATTATAGCATAGATACTTATTGATATCAATCACAATATATTACTTCTATACTTAATATGAAAAAAGAGTCTAAAAAATCGATTACTCAGTTTAATAAAATAGAAGTGAGGGGAAGTGAATGTGGATTGTGGAGTGGAGTGGGTCTACAGTTAAAAAGCGCGGATGTGAACATTTGTAGCAATAATTCGACCCACAAGCCATGGGGTGCGCCGCGGCTGCTGTTGAAAGAATGATACATCATCACACCAATAATAAATCACACATGATTCAATTAGAAAAATACGTCGGCTCGCGAAAAACCGTTGAATTTTGTCGCCTTTTCACCGAAGCGGGTCACATTTGGAGGGTAATTTGACGGTTCGTATTGCATCATCAATCAACTGCAATTAACAATGCGCTACTTGACTTTTTTTTTTTTAAATACCATTTACCTATAATATTGCAATAATGGACTCACAAACTGTTTTAAAATGAAAAAGATTCCGTTTTAGTCTTTTCACGACCATCTCTATGAAAGCATCTATAATTAGAAAATTAAATTTAATTACACAAAAATAAAAAATAAAAATCGGTCATAACAAACTAAACAATATTAATCTTTGACATTGAATTTAATAATGCAATTATTAAAAAGAGAAGTATATAATTTATATTCGTTAAAATTGATTCGCATACTTTTTGCGTGTCATTTGTATGCATTATTTTTGTTGTTAAATGCAGTTGTTCGTTCTGAAGAGCTGGAAAGAAACTCAACTATCGCTTTTTAAGAAAGCCATTTTACATAGTTTTACAAATCATTATTTAGACTCCAGACATTATTTTCATTTAAGTATAATTTTGTACAGCTTTATTTATTAGTGATTTTCTGATCCGATACTGATATAAGTAAATTTTTACAGTGACATGTGTGAATAATGAAATTAAGTAGGTACTCGACCATATTGTGTTTGAGAGAGAGACTCACAAACTTATTCAATCACTTGATCATTTGCAACAACTATTGCTCTGAGTCTAAAGTATAACCACTAGGAGAATATTCCTAGTCAAGTCAATACTGTTGGTCTTCGTATATACTATAACCCTGGCCTTTTTAAATAAGACTATTACTAATTTTCATGAGGTGAAATCCGTTGAGTAGTTTTTGAGTTTATCACTACCAGACAGACGCGTAGTGAGACTGTTTAATATGTAGTGAAGTGATGAACAAATTAAAGAGCATATTTTATAACATGTCGACAATGGGCTCCAGCAATTACGTACGGAATTCTTCGTCACGAAACACGAGTAGTGACGGCTCAACACATGAGCTTTCAGCACACTCAATAACTCATTGCCGAATGTAGCAGTCGACTGTCGAGGGGGTCGAGTGGGCGCGGTGAGTCTCGTCACGTGCCGGTAATGAGTTCACCCCCACTCCACTCTGCCCGATGTTAGTATGGAATTTCACACATACACCGAATGATTATTTTGATTTACAGCGTCACATTTTTTCGATAGCTACGCAATTTCAAAGCGATATATTCGTTTAATGTCCTTTTTTCATATTTTATTCTTTATTATTTATTGTTTTGTGACTGAATGATCTAGGCATTTATCAAATGGTAAGTCAATTTCAAATAAAAAAACAAAAAAATATTAGGAGATAGGATTATGAGAAATAGAAAAAAAATACATAAACAGAAACTGACAGTTTTCTTAACTACAAAAAATATTAAGCTTTGGATATTGTGTTAATATTGAATAACTATAATCTCTAAAAAAAATTCGAGATCTAGATTTAAAATCTATAAGATATTGATAACGTCCAATTTAATAATACCGGTTGTATCTACTAATTTAATCGAAGGACATGACATAATACATTCGGTGATATGTTAAGCGAAGCGTCGTATCTCAGTGGTTAATGCGTTGGATCCATGATCGATAGGTCGTGGGCTCAAATGCCAGTCAGTCCCATCCCATCCCAGACTACTGACGTGGCCCACTCCTAACACAAGCATTTTAACTTACTTGGAAGGGTTAAGGAATACTAGTAGTATGTGATCCATACTCCTAGTATTCTTTATAAGTTACTCTCTCCTATCATTCATTCATCCTATTATTTTTTTATTAATCTCCCCTAACTCTTTTTAATGATCCCTATCCACTGTTATCGAACAACATTTTTCGAAGCCAAAACAACATTCTCCAATAGATTTATCTACAGACTTACTCAAATGCCTTCCAGACGTACCACTTCATCTAAATGGATATTTCTAAAAACGCAGGGTTGCTTTTGATTTGCCGATTCGTTGCCACTTAGTTGAGTAATTTTTACGTAATAATCTGTAATTGTTACTAAATGCATTTCCTGTTTCTTATAATGGCGGACAATCAACATCACTTCAACATAAAGCCTTCACCCACGGGCGCGCACCGGATTTGCTCTGTTTATACAATACTTACCTACTACTGCCTGAGGGAGAAAAAATGTAGAGCGAGTGTTGCTTCAGATACGACAGGTTATCCATTAAAAATATCCATGTTTATATTTGTAGTGATATGTAGAAATGTATTGAGAAACAAAGAAAGCTTTTTGTTGTTGGATATGTAGCTTTTAATAATGATAAAAAAATCGTATATCCATAAATAAGAAATTTTCATTTGTACTAAAATCATTCAAAGGTAGTTATTTAAACCATAAGTGTTATGATTATTATGAAAAGTTTAGGGAGTAATGTGTAGGGGGTAATTTCTTCATCTACTGAACCGATTTTTTTTATACCACTAGAAACCCACATTATTTGTAAGTGTCATAGGATATATTATAACTCGAAAAATGAAAAGACTCGTGGTAGTCGGATTTGCAAAGTAATTCGGAGAAAAATCTGTCGAATAAAACGTTTCTTACGAATGCTTCCTTAACAATGAGAGATATATGATAGCGGGTAGAGTATGAATTAATACATGAGTGAGTGTGTGAGTGAAAAGTTTGAATACCTACACACCAGCGAAGCGAGAACGGATCGGCTAGTCAAATATACTTTAGAGTAACGGCGGGTTCTGCTGAAAATTTATGGTGTAGCTACATATTAATCATATTTTATTAGTTTATTTCCAAGAATATTTCAAAAATAATAAATATCGAAGGCATTAAAATTACTAAATATATTAATTAATTATTAGCCTAAAACAAGATAAGTAAAAGCGTCTATACAGAATATTTCATTAGAACCAATAGAGTCATCAAATATGCACAGATCAGAATTATATTTAAATATGTTAAAAAATATATTACTGGAACCTCTAATACTTACATTAGTCTTCTTTTGAACCGGAAAGGTTTCCCTTAAAATTCAAGTGGCCAATTATAAGAGTTACGTTTTGGTCTTTACTTCTTGCCAACTTTGAGAACACTTTACCTTTTGTATCAGTGCAAAGTTTAGAAACATTACTAAGTAAGTACACTTTGAGCAACAGGGTTCTTTTATTCTCCTTTAAGTATAAAATACGTTAACTATTATATCATAATGGACTATGGTAGCTTCCATTTAATGTAATTTAAATTCATACAATATAATACGAGAAAGGACATTTTCATAGTTAAAAATTATTAACACTGCACCTTATCATCTATTTTACACAAACATACTTACAAAAAAGTTTTTTCTTTCATAAACTGATTTAAAATTATTTTGATAACGCACAGAATTATCATATAGAGGAACAGTCGTCTCTGTATAGTTTATTAAATGTTCTCATCATTGCTTTACAAAATTGCCAAAAACAATGGTGTTAAACACGACGTGACGTCACGTTGTGTTTCTTGTTACGTAGCGGGATTCCGATTTTTAATAATCTTTACATATTAATATTTTTGTGAAAGCCTTGAATAATGATAAGATATTGTAGTTGATATATTTTATTTAAAGTGGACACCATGCCTTTATATAAGTACATGACTTTACCTTCAAAGGAATACCGAAATTTCTTCGACTTCTTTGTTTACTATTATTGCATGAAAATAGTTGTTAAATATACTAACGTTATTTCAGACTCAATCAAATATAACTATTAAACATAAATTACCTCCAACTGAAACTCTTATTTAATACTCCCATGTCATCGATTTGGAAGAATCAATATTAACTTGAATAAGTCAGTCTCTTTATATTATTGAAAATAAAATATAAAAACAGCAGTCAATACAACAGAATTAACAAATATTCATAAAATGCAAAAAAGTTTGATACCTGATTCCATTCGATACCTACTTGATATCGAAATCCATCTCGGTTAAATTAACTTTCGAACGAATAAAACTTCATCAGAATCGATCTATTATCTTGGGCGCTACGATGCCACAGATAGACAAACAGTTACCTACAAATTAAACATAATATGTAGGTAGATTATGTATAGTAATTAATATTATCAGTTCGATGAGTAATTTCCTCTCATGATCTCTTTGTTAATTAATAATTGACTCTCTCGAAATTTACTTTCATTGAGCCATTTCATTTTTGTTTCAAGAGCATTATTATATTTGTATGTACATAACTTATAGTAATCTATTCATTGATTTTTTTTTTGAAAAGATTACTAGCAGTATGGATCACATACCACTAGTATTCCCTTTGCCCCTCCTAGTAAGCTAAAATACTTGTGTTAGGAGTGGGCCACGCCAGTAATGGATTAGTTTAAAAAATTGATCTATTCTTAAACTTCCAAAATACTTTATCTTTTATTAATTCCAAGTATAGCAATACGTATACACATACAATTTAGACGGAGTCGAGCTGTCCTTCTTGGGCTTGAGACCCAGGAGCAGGTTTTAAGAGCTCTTTCATAATATATTAACTTACACCTGCAACACTCGACCTCTCCAACTACAATAGATAATAAAGTAAGCTTATGTGGACCTCAATAACACTATAATACTAATTTCCATTTACACCGCTAACACTATTTTATAAACAGTGTTACTAACACAATAATATCCTTATTTTAAATATAGGTTTTGTTTAATTTAACTTCACATACTCATTCAAAATTATTTTTATTAAAAAAATGAGTTTAATTAATTGCTAAACAATAATGATAAGATATGTACCAAACCATTCGATATCCTATGTTTTTAACCACAATCGTATTTTGTATTTTTGCAACCTTTTATGATGCCACTATTGTATATACGAAAGTTGACTCAACTAAGCAAAGATAATAGTTACGATTAGTATTTGATCACAACTAATATTCTAGTAAACAAGTAGTTATACTGTATTGTCGTGTGTAGGTATCAATCTTATTTAACAACAGTTTCGTAGTTGCTAATCACGCATAATACTAATATCTAGAAATGCGTCTATCTATAAGAAAAAACTTAGTTTAAAATATATTTACACTAATATATCGAGCTTGAATAGGACTTACAAAATATTGAAAAGCTGCAAATTTAAATTGGAGACCACACCGACGTATCGTAATAGCATTTCTATTGAATACAAATAACCTAATTCCAACTTGTTAAGCAACGAACGAAATTAACTCGTCAACTGAGCCGCGTCGCTGACTCTTTTCAGTGCGGATCAGAACCCACGGTTTTTTTCATTCTATTGACGGCAGCCCTTAACCCAAAAGTCGGTAAATAGCTGACAAAGGGTCCACAATGCTCAAATGCCAATGTTTGGGCCAAAATAAAGGAATATCTTTAAAGGAACAGGCATTGTGCGCAGGCGCATTGTTGCTCGAGGGTTGCACAAAACCGATCGGTAGCTGTCGGTTCCAACTCAAAGAATCATGTTTGCCTACAATATTATTTTTATTGCCGTAATTGAGAGAAATTTGACAATTGCTTATGAGAACCGAGACATCAACCCTCGATGTTTAGACTTTCTAATTTTACGACTATTATTGCTTTTGTGGGTTTTCTTTTATTATTTCAACGTGTTCTAGTTTTAGCAAAATTTTATAATATCTTTTTTACGTACTTACTGTCAATCAAATATAAAGTTAAAAAATTAAATTAAATAATTTTTTTAATATTTTTTTAAAACTCCTAATAAATTGTACATTTCTATACAAATCAGAAATATTTAAAAATATAACATTTTTAATTTTTTTATTATGTACTTGAATATCAAAATCGGTAATATGCCTATAAAATGTAAAATGTTTACACATACATATTTAATTGCATTGTGGTTAAAATATAACCTAAATAAAAGATTTTTTATAACATTACATTTCAAAATTAAGTGCGACTAATAATCCAATATACCTACCTAATCTAATTATATTTACCTACCTACAGGTATCTATAACTTTTAGAAATAAAAAAGTAGTAAAATCTGTATACACTAAGCAAAACTTAACGTTCACAAACTTTTTTATTGAACTTTCTTAAACATACTAAATATTTATTTTCTCTACATAAACAAGTAACCTCTAAAGCCATTTTATAGCAGCCATAGCGAATTTACCAGGACCCATAAAATTTACGATTTGCAAAATTCTTAAATTGTTAACCGAACTGTTTGAAGGGACCTCTATATCTATGTTATCTATACTCGTAAAAAATAACTAAAGGCAAGATGGCGGGCAATGAAGCATGTTCAAAGACGCCGGTTTGAAACAATGAATCATAAAAGTTATGGTCTTGTTTAGGTGCAATGGCTACTATAGTTACTTCACAAGAAACCGCCATCGAACATTGACCTGGCTTTTCAATAACTAGTAGATCGTTATAAATGTTATTATTATAGTGGATAAATATAGGTACAATGGCTTACAATAAATATTTGGTAACTCTACATTTGGTATAATATTAAAATTATTAACTTAGCCACTTTGGAATTAAAGCCACTTTAGGTACTTATTCGATAGTAGCAGACATACTCAAAGAATTATTATATTAGCAATGATTTATTATTAGTTATTAACATATTGTAATATTCTAGTGTTCGTACTGAGAACGTAATGTTTCACTCTATACACAATTAATCTTCACTTTACTTAGACTCTACAAAAGTCGATTTTATATTACTCAGGTAAAATATACGTAAATTTTTCAATTAAAAGAGTATATTTTAATTAAATTTATTTTGATATTAAACTAGACAATCGGACATGTACGCAATAGTTAATAAAATAAATTACTTTCTCTACTTTCATGATGAAAAAAAATTAACCCCTAAATTTATTGTTTATCAAATATCAAATTACTGATACTTACGTCATAAATTGAAATTGAAATATAATTTTTTCTCGAATATATCTACTCTAAAGTTAGGAAACACGTATTATAATATTAAACAACGTAGCAGACACGTGTATGCGCTCTACGTAAAGGTAGAACGCGGGAAACTTTGTTCAAAGTAATATTCAAGTTTGTCGCCCCGCCCGCCAGGAGCCCCGCCCCTCGCGCCGTCCCGCTCGCACCGCAAGCTGACCGCGATCACGCGATGTGGTTACGCTTAAACTTACGTGCTTCACTAACTTACACTTTCTTTCATTTTACATCACTTCAATTATTCTTCATACCTACATTTTACATTATTTAATATATTCATATAAATCTAGAATAATAATGTCCAAATAACATCAAAACTTTAACTAAAATAATACAAAATATATTACGCTTAAAAGTTTTATATGATAATCAAAATGTAATCGGAAGTGTTCAATTGAGTATGTATTAAAAATAATTTTCAATTGATAAACCTTGCGATCAGAATTCCAGGCGTACTTTGAGCAAATGAAGTGCCACCCCATAAGCAAAGATTTCTGCTCAAACATGGAAATCATAATTTTTCATGAGCTCGTTGATAGGTTTTCACACCGGCCGCGGTTTCCCGCCGCCCCGTGGCCTAATTACCACCGCTTCGTGATACGTCACCACGGGCATTCAAAAAAATCCACCCATCTCTCTCCCACCGGGCCGCGGGGTGGAACAACGTCTCGTTCCCGCGAGCATTTTTATAAAAACGCAGAGATCGACCGCGGCCGTCCCGTTCGTTCCCGCTGCGGCACCGCGCCGCCCGCACCCTTCGTCTCCTTCCCGCTTTTTACGAGACGTAGGGGCCGCCACCCGGGTGGGGGCGGCGACCGCGCGAACGCAAAATATTGACCATCGGAAAAAGTCGCGTCGTATCGCAGTCATCAGTCGAAACTGAGTCCCCGCGAGTACGCGTCCCTTCGCCGCGACTTCGGTGCGCGTCGTGAGTCTTCGGCTTGCGGTTTGCCGAGTCGCCCATTATTTTTCCGAGTCCCCCGCCCGGCGTCTTATCCGCGCCCAACAAGTGGTGTAGACGGTCGGTCGCTCACACGGCGTCTCGCGCCCATACTTTGCACAACTTTCCGGAGTGCTCCGTGTAAGCTTTGCCGCGAGTTCAAGTTTCGTTTGCGTGTTTCAAACTTTTATCATAGTGTTTAAAGACTATAGTGGCGTGACGGGAAACTTTAGTGGCGTGTAAAGAGGTGTTATAGGGTGAACTGGAGTCGATGCACCTTCCACACGCAACTCCTCCGACCCCTACGATGGCGGATGTATACTCTCACATCCATGAGTACTACCGGCAGAGTCACGGTGACCTGGTGCAGACTGGTTCACCGGCTGTACTATGTTCTGCTCTACCTGGTCATTGGCGGTCTAATAAATCTTTGCCTGTTGCGTTCAAAGTCGTCGCTCTGGATGACGTACAAGATGGTACGTTAGTTACCATAAAAGCGGGTAACGATGAAAATGTTATGGCTGAAATGAGGAATTGTACAGCAGTGATGAAGAACCAAATAGCAAAATTCAACGATTTGAGGTTCGTCGGTCGTAGTGGTCGTGGCAAGTCGTTCACACTCACTATCACTATCAGTACATTTCCGAGCCAAGTCGCAACTTATACCAAAGCAATCAAAGTCACCGTTGATGGACCAAGAGAACCTAGAACTAAGCAAAGTAAGTTTTACACTTAATAAAAATAAGTATATCTAGCACTAAATATATTTATAATTTTTTTAACAACTTTTATTAATTTATTTATTTTTATTTAAATAATTACTTATTTTTAATTTTTTTTCATATTTAATTTAACGTATATTAAACGGTATTTCCTATACTCCTAAGATTTTGAATCAAAAAAAATTTTACCTTTTTAATTTTTTTAAATTGCTCCTACATCAAATGTATTATCTATCTATTATTTATTCCATCAGATATTTTTATTATCTATTCCGATTCATAATATCAAAAAAATAAGTTGAAATGCGGTTTGATTTAATATGATTTTAATTGGTAATTAGAGTTAAACCACCAAAGCAGACCACAGAAAGCTTTTTGTGTCACTCTATAAGGATCTATTTCTTA
The DNA here is from genome assembly GCA_905147385.1 of Limenitis camilla. Taxonomy (NCBI): domain Eukaryota; kingdom Metazoa; phylum Arthropoda; class Insecta; order Lepidoptera; family Nymphalidae; genus Limenitis; species Limenitis camilla. Next base: position 9,227,779 of record LR990241.1, read on the forward strand.
GTAATATGAAACAGGAACTTAACTTATTTGATATTCATAACGTCATTATAAAAATAGCACCAGACAATGCTACAATAAATAACAGATTTTAAAATATAGCGTGAGTTTATGAAAGAAAATTACGACTGCATGTCCCCTATAAACTGCAATTTATATCTGGAAGAATTTTAAAGGCGTTTCTTGAAAACATAAATTATATTCAACACTGAACGCTTTAACTATTACATCAAAAAACTAACTCGTAGGCGATAAAAAAAAGTTTAGATGAAGAATATTTATAAAATGATGAAGATATAATTTTTGAATGCGCGTGCGCTGGCCACTCGCCAGTCCACGAACGGTTTTGCGGCTCCGACCATTTAACCACATTCAAAATAGTTTTATATTCAAATCTCAGTATTAATGATAGTCATTCGGCGCCAAATAGTTTTATAGTTGATAGTCTCTTAAAGCTGTTTTATTGTTAAGAACTGAACGAGAGTTCCGGAGTTTTAATCGTATCAAAGAATTTGTAAATTCCAATAATTTAGTAGAAACATTTAAATAGTTAGTTTTGTTTATTTATTCTTTCGCATTTGCATATTTCAGAGCTTTTAAAGTTATTCAAAAATGTAGAGTTCAATATTACACTAGAGTTACCTGATTTTTTATTATTTTCTTTTAATTTCACCATTTTATTATATTTATATGAATTAAATGATGTTAAATTATTGTTAACGAAATAAAAAAACGTGAAAATTTAATTATAAAAATAATTCACAAGTCGTAAAAAAAGTTTTATACATTTTTGAGATCAACATTTTAAAAAAACTAATAAAACTAGTCAAAAAGAAGTCTCAAAAAATACAATTAGATATATTCTTAATATTGCTTTAGTTAAGGATTTACTTTTCGTGCTTTAAAACTACAAAGGGAAGCCTATAGGATCATTTCGTTTTATGTCTGTTTATTTATCAAAGTCAATTTTTTTTGGAATAAGTTTCTATCAAAATGAGTTCTATCAATATAAAATTAATACAACAATACAAGAGCAAGGGAATCTAAATTTACGGGTAGTCTTCTCTTTAACATAAAATGATGACATTTGGCAAAATGTAATAATGTTTCTAGTTCCAGAACATATTTTTTTACACTTATCGTAAAATATACTGACATTATAAACTGACCTATACCGATATGAGGATGGATATCCCATAGGGTTCGACAATGAAAAATCATATAATAGAATATATTATGTTATTCGAAAACGTACGTAAGATTACACAAGCTCTTACTAGAATTATAGAGGTAAAAATAAAATGTAACATGTGTACCATAGAACGTGAGAATCAGTCAATCACACAGACATTAATTACGTCTTAATCTCAAGCGTAGTGGCAGTGGGCGACGCTGGAAATAACTCTGATTGTCTTCACGAGTGTTCTGTAATGTGTTTTGACGTCGCCTTATTAATGGTTATTGGTGTGCGTAAAAATAATGCAAGGATCATTGAGAATATTCTTAAGAATGCATTTCGTTAAGAACACACACAGTAATCATGCTGAGACAAAAATCTTCTATTATAGATTGAACATAGATTTGAATTTACTATACACAAATTTGAAATTAGAATCTATTCTTAATGCATAATCCAAAGATTTCGGATTGAGATTGATTATTAATTTGTCGTTATAGTTATTATTATACGTCATATAGGTAATAGATTATAGACCCATGTAGACTAATAATGTTGGTACTTTATGGAGAACTAGCGACCCTCCCCAAGTTCGCTCAAGTTTCTCTAGTATACAATTAAACTATGCATATAAACCTCGTTTATATCCTGTCTATTGGTAAAAAACTCCATTAAAATCGGTTGAGTATTTTCAAAGACCTAAGCCTACAGACAGCGGGATATATAACATATTGTCACCTAAAAGTCACATACAGTTATTGTTTTAGGACTTGTCCTATTCAGTTATAGTTGTAAGAAGTAAGAAACTAACGAGAAGATACTTAATGCACAAACTGTTAATAACAATATTTCACTTTGCGTTTACCCTATGTGTATTATTAATCAAATAAGAAAAAGACTTAAACAATTTTGATTATAATAAGATTGTCCACTTGTCAGTAAGCAGACAAATTTAAAACGTAAAACAAGTTACATTTTAATAGAAACAATTAAAATAAAGTTCCACAAATCAAGCTGGAATCATAACATTTTGACACCACAAATCTATTTTCGTCAAACGAGATCGTCTGTATAAACAAACCGATGCGCCCAAACTTTGGTCAATAATAAAAAGACATGCGGAAAAACTAACATCCTCGGCGATAAAGATCAAAGGCGAGGGATAATAACGCGATCAGTGGCGTCGCGGCTTTATGGCGGTACAGATAATTAATTACTGCCATTGCACTTGTTTATCGATGTCTTCTACATTAATAATAGACCAACTAGTAACTACTCATCTTCGGAATCATTCACTGTTAAAGAATTAATTAAAATGGAAGGAAGAGGCTGCTTTCGAGGATATCGGTAAACGATGACGTATCCGCAAAAGACGAAAGCTATCATTTCGATATCAGAAAATCTATTTTGCACCCAGTATCGGCGATATTTTTATATACTTACTATAAAATATTTTATTTGATGACAAATTTAACAGCTATGTAAAACTTTTAAAAAATTCTCGACAATATTGATTGTCAATTAGAAGAAGAAATTTTAAGGATGATTTTAATTAAGAAATCTACTGAATTAATAGCGACATTCAACAAATAAGAGATGCAAGATTAGATCATAATAGTTACAGTAGTAAGATAATTTACGTTATGAACGTTCCCCGTAACGTGTCCCCCTACGCACTTCGTTGTAACCTAAAGAGATATTGACTCTACATGTAGAAAAGTACATATCATAAAAGTAATTTAAATTCTTCTTAAAAGGTGGATTTCCGCAAAGTAAGGTGTGTTTTTATGAATACTTAATTCCATTACTTAATATGAGTTTTAGTTAAATAAATTAGAAGAATGCAAAACATTTAAACATTTGCAAAGTTTAATAAGCGACACTTGCTGTACAAGCGGTTACCAAGTTTCATGGTGCGGCCACGGTCGCGTAACAGATGTAAACAATCTCGGGGCCCGTCGTAAAGTCCGTTTGATCTCCCCGCCACCGCCCGCTGCCTCTAAAATATGAATTTTATGTCCCTCCGCTGCTAATACCACATCCACACCCAGCGACCCTCGTAACTGACGTATGAAGAAGTTACGACTGAATTGGTTCAATTCGAAGTACTAAATCCAAAGGATATTTTGTTTCTAGACAGAGAACAATTAAGCTTGTACGTACTATGGTATTAATAGAAACATTTGACTAAAACGATGTATTAGTGTTACTTCAATAAAAAATACTGTTACAAAAGGTCGGTGTAGGTTACCTATGATTGAAATCTCTCTGATTGTATAGAACCGTTGTAATACCTTACCTAAATGAAATTCAGCAAATATTCATCAAAAGAATTATAGTTCTGACAAATCCAAAGATACCCATAAAGCGACCCAAGTTATTTAAGTCAATACCATCAACACAGTACGAGACAATCAAAACTTAAAGACAATATAAATGTGGTGTTTGTCATAAGACACCGTCGCCACCCGCCCGAGTTATGAGCCATAACTCTGATTCCATTTATTCAACGCCCAACACGTCTTCAACATTAATTTATGAGCAAACGTTCGTATCTCATTCGAGTTATTTAACGCCTGTTTTGACACTCATTTTATCGTCTTTATAATCATCGCGATATAATTGATCGATTCAATGACCTTTTTACATACAATGAAATTAATGCAGTATTGATCAAGGACTGTCCAGATATAAATACTGCTCAGCAGTAAAACGAAATGTATAATGGTCATCTCGCGAATAAAACAGCATCGAGGAAAAATTGGTATTTTTTCTTGTGTTCAGACAATAGCTGTTGTGAATCTTTCATTGTTCGTACTTCTGTAACTTAACTATAGAGCCATAAAGTCTAGTACTTAGAATAGTACCAACACGAAGATAAATATCATTTTAAATATTTTATGCGTTGAAATTTCTGCCAAATATCATTATCAATCCAAAACGTCTCTTAACAATTAGAACTGCTCTCGTTACCATGTTAATATTCAGAGCCCCGATGTACAAAGGGTTGGGGAACCAAATTTAATTGAATACTGGCATTAACAAATGGAGCGGGCCATTTCCGAGTTCCACATTTAACTTATTATGTACCATGATGGCGGAGCTCTTCTGCCGGATTGCCACGTGACAGCGCGACGGGCCATCCATCACGTTCTTAATTTAAAATACCCGCGATTTGGGAAACGCTCGGTCGAAACACTCGCTAATCTCGGATCCAAATGATTGTGTACAGAAATAAAGAGATTTTGTAAACATTCTTAGCACGCAATAAAAATGTTCACCTGATTATTTATGAGAAAACAAAGGACGTGAGCCATCACGAGTTCTGTTTTACGTACGAAATTAGGCTAACTACTTAAAACTTGCGCAACATTAAACTTCAGAGGAAGAGTCACTAAACAATGTTCAGTAATTCAAAACAAAGTAGACGAAGTGCTCGTAAACAGTTAATCCCGTAATAAAAAAGTCGATACACCTGATCGGATCGATTGAGATGAGTCGCGACTGGATTAAAATCGCTCATAAAACGAAAATAGACGTCGGCAGTGGCGTCTTCAGTAGCCTATCGATTAAACAAATAAAAAAGCGTTTCGCTAGCTGAAAGGCGAAAGCAGCGTTATGGTGGAGGGTCGTAAAAACGTATGGCACAGAATGCCGGCTAACTGCAGTAGTAAACCGGGTCGTTTTGTATACAAACCCCTTGTTATAGCGAGCGCGGTAAACAGTACGCGAGCTGTGTGTCGCCGCCTTTACTGCTCGGGCTTGCCTTTGTTAACCGTCATTTCGAATTCTTAACTGATTATCTGAGATTGACAAACAAAAGTTATCAAATTATGAATCGTCATCGATCCGAAAAAAAACTTTATCCTCAAAGAATATAAAAATTATTAATTATTTTTAAGAACAAAACATCTTTTATATTTTAATAATTTAATAAAAAGTATTAATATAATTATATAAATTATGTAAACTTCAATAATACTTCACGTTTCTTTCTCTTAAATATAAAATACTTTACTACTGTTTTATTCTAGTTTGTTAACATTTATTTCTTTTGTTACAGATTATGGTTATGGGCATCCTGGAGCATTTAACCCATTTTTATTGAATCCTGGATGGTTAGACGCAGCTTACTTGAATTATGCATGGGCAGATTATTTTAGACCACCTCAGCTACGAGATCCAGCGCTAGTAAAAGGTAACGTATATTTATCATTTTTAATATGAATTTATTACTTCTAATTTACACAAATATATCGTAAGTAAACATTCATCAATTTTTAAATAAATAAACTGTAACTTGATAGAAACTAATCACAAATACTAAAACTTATTCTTTATAAGCTTAAGTTCGCTTCGACTGTAGTGTAGAAACAAACCAACAATTTTTGAACTCAAAACAGATATCTGCCATCCTTCGATTTCTATTGAACTTCCGATCGACAGATTATTTGGCATTCGTTAATTTAAAAATTCCCGATTTCGCAAACAACACTCGAAAACATGTAGCTCGCATCGGAACCACCCCTCAAGGCCTTACAACGTAAAGGCTCAAATAAAAGAAGCTGCTCTTGAGCGTTGCAAAACAACACCGGTCCGACCGAAGCAAAACCACCCGCTGAAGTCTGTTCGCTGGGGGAAGTGGGGGCTCAAAACGGAAAAAGTATAAAAAGTGCCGCCTTCACGTTCGAGAGAGTGTGGAGTCAATTTTATTCCAATGTAGGCGACCGCGCCACCAGCCACTTTTTGTTTCCGACGCTGAAACGCGAGGAGCGTTGTACTCAAACACCTACCGACTTTTATTAAACCTAAGCTAGGTTCATTTTCACAAAGGGATGCGTTTAACTTTTCAATTTGTATTCAAAAGTTGATATAATCTACTTATACGAATAAATTTCTCGAATAAAATACTCACACGCCTGTCTTTATTTTTAATACATATCATCTTAGTGTATGTACATTAATATGTATTTGTACACTTATAATTTTTAACGACATAATTTCCAGGAAATAATCCGAAAAATTAATTAAACATTATAGTTATTGCACAGCAGTTTGAAATCTGGGCATCGGAATCACCTCAATCAGGCGCGACGCCGATATTGGCCCCCACCTCACCAAATTACCCCCTAGTTACCTCACCCTCCCACGTAGCCTTTTAAAGTGGTCTGCGCACTGCCACTGCTGCAAATATAAAAAGTGTAAAAGAGATACGTGCCACCTCCGAGCTCTTTGTGGCCCAATCTGCGCCTCCATCGTGTCCTTTTTATGCACCCGACTCTTACACTTATCGAGAATCAAAGCTCGCTACAAGAACTTTTGAACACTGGTGCTAATGAAAATTTCACGTTTCGAGTCCTCTTTGTCCGTCGCATACGGAGATAGAAGTTCCTTATCGCGATCCGGCTTTGTACCGGACATGTGTCCAGCGCGGCTCACGCGTGCCTAGCATCGCTAATGCGGTTTCTACACAGAGTAGACATGTCGGCCTGAATTAAGGTAGAATGTCGTGTCTGGATCGTAAAGATCGGCGTCGCGTTTGGATAAATAAATATTGCACCCTCACCCTCCTAATATCGTACTAAAAAAACATCCCTTTCGATGAAGCCGCCTTTAAACGCCTACAGATTGTACATTATCCTTGGTACGATTATGCACCCTCGTTGTTCAGGGATCAGCAGAGTGCCCGCGTGCCTCGGGCAATCCCTAGAGGCTCGTCTTTCATATTACGTCATGTTGTCAAATCAGACAGCAGTAGCAAGGAGCATTATTTATGATAATTCAATAACAACTTTTTTTATTTGCCTACAGGTACCGCACCCATTAATACGCCTCCTGTCACGTTGCCAGGAGCTGAATTATTTCCGTTCCCTGCAGCCATGGCCAGTTTACCACCTGGAGGTTTGATTCCTCCTCCTGGAACGTTTTTACCGCCTAATGGACTCTTACCTTTTGCACCTCATCCCGCCGAGCTTGCCTTAAAATCATTGCCACCAGAATTGACCCTGAAAAATGGTTATGATGCAATAAGACATTTACAAAGCAATGTTTCTTCAATGGATACTTCAAGTGCTCGTTTATCTCCAACGAGCAGTAGGCAAAGCGGAAGCCCTAGAAGTATGTTGAACGCGAGTCCAAGATCGAACACAAAATCGGAAGCCAATTCTATTCACGAAGCTTCCGATGAATCGGACGAGGAGCAGATTGAAGTAGTTAAATCTGCTTTCCATCCGACAAGACCTGCGAATGTCGAACTGCAGATGAAACAAGTACAAGCTGCAGATTCCACGGTTTCTGACCGACCACGATTGCGCAATGAATTAAAAGCGCCTTCACAACGAACGCGTGTGCTTTCTAGTCCTACTTCAACCAAAATTACGAACGGTTCAATATCGACACAAAAGTCTGTGTGGCGGCCATATTAATTTTAGTGACGTTAAATCCGTGTAAAGCGGACTTTAAAAAATGTGATAAAACGAGCTTGTAAATATTGTAGGTACTATTAAATATGAGATATTTATTAATAAATGTAGAGTAGATATTGGCTTCTTAAATAAGTATAATGTATTTATAAAAGAAATTGTTATTGGTATTGTTAAAGCTTTTTAAGTATAAATAGATGCATAATATTTAAATGTTAACATTGAAAATAATATTGTATATACCAAATGATCTATGTAGATACTTTCATTGTGTAATATTATATTAATCTTTCACATTGACTGATCTTATGTACGAGTAGCAGAAGTATAGAAGCCTGATTTATTTGTATAAAATGTAAATGTGTTTATTAATATTGTACATGTAACGAAGTGTAAATATGTAGAGACCCCGAGATAAAACATGAATTCCAAAAATTAAGATGCATTTTATTTCCAACAAATTTTTTACTCATATATATTTTTTAAATGGATAACTTATAAAACTAACTAACGGGCGAAATTAATAATCAATCACAACCCGAATCGTTGGATTATGGATTAAAAACAGGTACCAAGTTCAAAACGTCTAGAAAATTCAAATTTTTTGGATTATAAATTAAATCACAAACTTTACGGATCTCTTGTTTATTATCTTCAGCTAAATCAATCTTTCAAGTATTTAATAAATGATTCTATATTCATGCAAAATAAAGAATCTGAAGTAAAAAAACATAACAGCAACTTCTTATTACAATTCTCAGTGATTATTCTCCACTGTTTATGTTCCTCGAGACATTACTGGACACCACGTGCATTGCACGTGTGTAACATTGATGGTATTTCTACTGGCTATACAATAATAATTAATGAGCACACTTTTGTTAGTATACACGTTAACCATGTCTACTATGATGTACCTATTTATTCAATAAAAAGAACTAATGGTTACTTGGATAACAAGTGAAAAGTTCCAGCTTCAGCATGAGGCAATTATCTCCTTCTTTTATATATTCTTTGAAATCTTTACGACTACAATAACATTAATTTTTTTACTGGTGCACTTTTTGGTAGAATACTTATGTTTGTCCTCGTATATTTCAATTGCTTAGTGGTTCAGATATGGATGACTTACTCAGGAGGAATTCGATCCTGGGCACAAATATATATCACTTGCTTTAACGGTGAAGGAAAACATCGTGAGGAAACCTGAACTCCTGAGAGTTCCCCATGATCTCAAAGATGTGTGAAGACTGCCAAGTCGCACTAGGCCAGCGTGGTGGACTATAATCTAACCCCCTCCTCAATCTGAGGAAGATCCCGCTCAGCAATGATTGGGGCTTGTGATGATGATAAACATCACACACCTTTTTTCTTAAAAGACGTTTCTAGATATAATAATTAGTAAAAACATGATAAGGAAACAAAAATTTACCCTTAGAAACATTTTATTTCATCAAAATATATATCGTACACTGCGTTTCATAATAATTACCTAATAGATGAATATGAATTCTTAAACACCCACTTAAAAGCACCATTTGAATTAAGGGTAATGGTATCTAAAAAATTATTTCGTATGCCTCATGTTGATATTAAACAACGCCGCACTTCTTTATAACACAATGATTTAATTCCACTTTCTTGTTGTGTCGTTTCTTTGTTGTTGAATGAAGATGTCATTATTTATTCTATTCAAGAACAAAAACAATTCTTAGCTACAGTTAAACAAACTTTATTTTATAGCAGACCGTGTTCAAGTAAGATATTAAAGTTTCATGTTAACAATTTTAATTTAAGTAGTTTAAATAAATCTAATCTGATAAAATATGCAATAAGACATTAAACGAGTCTATATTTAAGAAACTGTATGTTATGAGTTTGGCAAGAACGGTGTAAGGAACAAAATGTATTATTTTAATTAATTAATTACACCTGACAGAATCTCTAATTTAATCTAGTCACCAATCGATACTAACACGACGTCGATTAAGAAGAATGCATTAACTAGTATAAGTCGATCTTTTTGTATTGTTGAAAACAAAATATAAAAACAGTCCATACAGATTTCTAAAATATTCATGAAATGCAAAAAAATATGGATAAAATATATACCGTTAAGTACTTTTAAAAAGCTATTAATACACGATTCTATTTGATAATTGATCTCCTAAGAAAGTTATCGAGAAATATCGTTTTATCTGGACATAGTGTAAGCAATGTTAGTGTCCAGTGTGTTACCATGGTTACAAGATTGTTATAATGGTCAATATATTAATAATAGTCACACAGCTCTCAAGTTAGTAAGGATAGTCTTCAAAGGTCTCTTCAGATTTTTACAAATTATAGCTAAGAACCACCTTAATTAAATTACCTTTCAAACAAATAAAATTTCGTCAGAATCTTTCCTTTATTGTGTGCTCTACGACTCCACAGACAGACACACAGATACACCGATAACACCCCGTCGCATCGTTGTAGTGTCGGGGGTTAATCAAACCTTCCTAATAATTAAACCAAACTTTTCTACACAAATACAATCTGATGACTTATTTACACAAATATATTGGATATATGAGAATCTTTTATTTATTTGTTACAGACGAATAGTTCTAAAAAATCATTTGAGTATTAAAATGTTATGGTGTTAGATGTGTAAGATGTGTATCCGCCGTAAAGCCCGCATTGTCTTATAATAGGATCGTTGATGACTTGTAATCAAGATCGTTAGTCAATTATATTTTTTTATTGAACGTATTACGACCGTCGTACCACCGCACTTTATATGTACTATTTAGATATATTACAACTACATAGCATAAAAAAATTAAGTTTAATAAACTATAAACCGACTACGTAAACAAGTGGTCTGAAAAGGACGAAACAAGAAAGTAATTCAGATGGAAACCCAGAAATGCATAGGTATAAAAATAGTCACGGTAGAACCATGGTCTTGATTTAATAGTTTTTTTATTTCATAGTTTTCCGTTTCCCGATCGAGATAACCTTTATAGGCGCTAGGGTGGAACATACATACATAGAGACAAACATACATACACGCAGGCACATACACACGACTGCCAAAATTATAACCCTTCCTTTTGGGTTCGCCCAAGTCGGGTAAAAATAAAGTCGTTTCCCGCTGTCTGTCCCTATGTATGCCTAGATCTTTAAACCAACGAAACGGATTTTGATGTGGTTTTTTTAATAGATTGAGTGATTCAAGAGACCCGTGCGATGCCGGGGTGGGTCGCTACTTAACTATAAATACGTGTAATTATGTCTATTTATATAAAATAACTTGTCCGCGCTTCGTGACCTAAGTGGAAAAAGATTTTTTTGGTCTCAATTCAAACAATCAAATAAACTCACTTTCAATTTTAGTAAAAAAAATAAATAACAATAGGGTATGTTACACCTTTAAGACTTGAAATTTAAAAAATGCTTAACCAAATGTTTAATTTTTTGTTTGATCGAAAGTATTTGTACTAGATTTCAAATCAATTATGAATATTTTTAGTCTCTCATACATCGTCTTAACACTTAACCCAACTCGGTCGGGCTTCCTTAAATACGAGAAGGGTTTTAGGTTTTATTGTTTTTAGTCGTAGTTGATAGTCTTCACACACCTCAAACACCTTTTTTTGTCCTTAGGATCTTTGCCATAAGTCCTAATTTAATGACTGTAGCTTTAGTAGTTTATCTATAAATATATATATTGGTTAAAACCTATATGTATTGACGTTATTGTATAAAAGAAACACATAATATACAGAGACATGAGTTCATCAAAGGTACTGTAAAATATGTTGAGGTGCGTTGTGCGTGGTGGCGTGGCGAGTGTGAGTGGCGATGGCGCTATCAATTGTGTTTGCACCCGAGCTGATCCGGTTAGCTGATTGCAGCCTGCGCCCTGCGCCCCGCGCCTCACCCCGCGGTCAGCCGCCCGCTCCTCAAACAACGCCTGCCCGCCTCGCAGATACATCATACCGTGCTACACTGGAAGGGAACATTTATATATTACTAATTACATTTGATGACACATACAATATAAAACTCATAAGTGCTCCGAGAGCCCAGGACCTCCAGAACTACGGTAAAGTAGCGGCACTAGTTCAAGGACTAAGGCACGCATTACAAGAAGTTTTAGCTTTGTTGGAGAAAGATTAAGAATACTCTTACTTTTTAACATAAATTACTAGAAAATTTTAATAGTAACACTAACATGCCATTTTTGTCGAGATTACAGAAAATCGAGCAGTCACTCCCAGTGAGAACCAAGAGCAGGTTTAAAGACGTCTCTTACTACAAGACAACATTCACGCTAGACCTCGTTACTCAACAACGAATTAACCTAACATTGAACTTATATAATAAATTGTTAAAGATGCAAGCGAGACCGAGCACCACGACGCTATACTATACCATTTAGTGTTTTAGTGAATCACCTGGCCGACTGCCTCAAATCTATCGGGACAGAAGTTAATTTTTATCAAGACAATGGAATACTTCATACTAATCAACAGTATCGCTTACTCACTTCGACATCTTCGACTCAGATGATCAGACTTCTAATAGATTGGTGATTGAAACTACTACGAATTATGGTGATATCTCGTATAATATCAAAAACTACTGATTCGTTACTTCCTGTTATTGTATTACATAGGATTTATTCAGATTTTATATTGTAATGAAGGTCTGAGTAGTCACGTCTCTCTGTCTATTGGTAATAAACTTCGGCAATCGTAGTAAAATCTTTCTTTCTATTTTTCAATGTCTATGCCCTCAATCAGTAGTCTTTTATAACATTTTGTCCGTTTGTTCTGGTAAATGTAAACAGAAACTATATTCACAAAGCTGTAACTTGGAAATATAAATAAAAAAGTAGGAATTTGACTAGTATATTTAAACAAAAATTGTTCAAAAATGTCTACTTACTCGTACATATTTGTAGAGCATTGTCAATAACAGTCCATACCCAGTCCAAACATAATTTCAGTTTGAAATGAAATTAATCATCCACGTTCGACTCAAAAACAGCATATAAGCTAATTGTAACATTTATTATCTTATTGATTAAATATCATAGTTAATTATATTTTCAAAAAATATTTTATATCTTTTAACCGACCTTAAGAGACTTGGACTTCAAATGTGTACTAGTTAAATTCGAGTATTTTGTTTAGTACCTACGTCGGCCCACCGGCTTGACAATTTATATAATTCAGAAATTCATTCCCAATATTTCAACGGAAGTTTGACTAGTAATTTCGTGGATTGAATATCTAATTATCATAATTAAGTGTGACTCGGATTAAGTATAATGTGAGTTGCTTGAATCGGTTAGAGAGGAAATGAGATCGAGAGCTCTTTAAACAAGCTCCTAGGTCTCCAAGCCCAGGTATCGCTCGGATTCCTGTGTAAAGTGATTTTTTATAGTGGATAAGGTGCAAACGAGCAGATGTTCTACCTGATGGCAAGTGTCCACCATCGCCCATGGAGATCGGCAAGAAAACAGAACCTGGACAAATTTTGACGAAATTTGGTACAAAGATAAAGGTTTCAGCGAACCCTATGCCAGTGCCCAGACTCCACCAGGAGAGGGAGGAGGTAAGTCTGGCACACATGCGGCTCGACCGGGACGCGTCTATGACACTTGGCAGTCGGATTCGCATGCTAGTGGTTGCAATCCAGTCGAGGAACAGAACCTTGCCACCAGAGGGGTGCTGGTATACTCGGCTCTTACGAGATGCTCTCCCAGCGACAGAGGGAAATAGTATTCTAACCCGTCCCTTCACGGGTAAAAATTATTGTCCTTTACTTATTACTGCAGTATAGAATATGGAGGTAATACTATAAAATATATAATTGAAGTATTGCTTTTCCTATAAAAATATAATATATTCATAACCAAAATAAATATGAATTTCAAGTATGAAAAAAGCTTGTGTCTTATCCAGTAGATCACCATTCACTACGCCATCGCCATCCAGCTACTGAATAGAGGCGCCTCATTATGTTGCCTTTGATTCGTATCTCAGGCGTCGACTTTATGATTCGCTTTTCGGTGAAAACGACTCCATAGTCCATACTCTATACTCCACACGCCATCCTATTTGGATGTATTAAAAAGCTGTGGCCAGACAGACGTAGACGGCCTTGCGTTTGAAATTTTGTTTCAACAGCTTCAATGCGTGGTACATAATTATTCAGCAAGTTTTACAGATAAATACGGAGCTTTTTCATGTATCTTTTTCTGCGGTAACTACTAGTTTTAGTTGAATTCTCTAAGTAATTTTTAGTAAACAGTTAAGACTGAAATTAACAACACCGGTCAACAAGTATTTAGTCTGACTTCTAAATTTCAAATTTAGGTTTTTCGGTTTAAGTTTAGTTTTCATAGTAAATTGATGATTTTTTTTAATGATAAATAAGGGACAAACGAGGAGACGGTCCACCTGATGGAAAATGGCCACCGTCGCCCATAGACATCGACAAAACTAGAGATATTTCTAGTTTTGTCGATGCGTAGCCGCCTCGAAGATAGAGTGAGGAGTGGAAGAGAAGAGATGACTGCTACGATTTCAATGGACCCCGAGTAAAAACCCGGTGTTCATTGGAATAGCAGCAGTAATGGGATGGGAGAGATAGGGGGTATATCTGGCCCACATGCGGCTCGGCCACAATGCGTCAGAGACGGGGAATAGATCCCATACCACCAAGGGACTGCTGGGTAACTCGGCTCTTATGAGATGCTGTCACAGTGGCAGAGGGGAATTGTATTCTGACCCTTCCCCTCACAGGTACGGAGAATTATGTCTGGATACTATTTTGTTACTCAATGATATACAAAAATAGTTACTACAGTTGTAATAGATATACATACAATATAATGCACTAAGCGACATGACTCCATTTTGTTTTGATGTATTAGGCACTAACCATTATTTTACCCAAAAAGAACTCCAAAACTTAATCATCATGAAACAGACAAAAACAAACTTTATAATACAAAAACAAATATCCTGATTATTTTCGACATCTATAATCAAAATTTCTGTATTAAAACAGAAAATTAAAAAAATCTATTCTAAATCTTAATATATACGTATACATACTAGCTGACCCGGCAAACGTTGTTTTGCCATATACATTTGTGGTGGGCCATCCTTATCATTTAGGGGGATGAAAAATAGATAGTAGCCGATTCTCAGGCCTACTGAATATGCATATAAAATTTCATAAAAATCGGTCGAGCCGTTTCGGAGGAGTATGGTAACTAACATTGTGACATGAGAATTTCATAAATTAAAACTAAATACACGGGGTAAGTAGCACCTGGGAGAAGCCGGGACGGGTTGAGTAGTTTTATATAAACAAATTATAAAATTACAAACACTAGGGTTAAGACTTCAGTGTCTTGTTATTAAATTTAATTAATGAATTAGTTATATATTTTATTTGATTTTACAATGAAACAGACTCTGAACGCAATGTAGTTTTATATTTAGAAAAGGTTCCATTAACATTTTTGTTGGGTCTTCCCAGCAGCAACGCAATAAAAGCACGTGGCAATCTTATCGATATACGCTGTCGCAGTCCGGTCGGAGCGACCCCGCGGGCTTAAGCCGCAGTTCCATAACGGATAAAGTGATTCCGAATGTGAAAAACCTTTTTACTGTAAATGTTTTTGTTGCTATCTTTATATTGGTAGAACAAAAGTTTCAATTTTCAATGATTTTTTTAAATTTATAAAATTTTAAATTATTTCGAGCAACCCTTTTTCGTGATGCACTTACAATAATACAAACAGATTTAAAAAAAAAAAATTAAAAATAATTATTATTATGTGATAAATTAAACACATATTTTCCCATACTGTACAGCAATACGTATTTGTATACACATGCAATTTTGACTGAGGCGAGCAGTGCCTGGTGCTTGAGACCCAGGAGCAGGTTTAAAGAGCTCTTTCATAATATATTAACTCTCACCTCCACCACTCGACCTCGCTAACGACAATAGATAATAAAGTAAACTTACGTAAACTTCGAGAAGGATGCCCTTAACCACGACGCTGAAACACCAGAGAGACTTAAGTCTATCTATCTATCGCACTAAAGGTTATATATTGTCTTCACGTCGGTATACTTGACATACTACATTATAAATAGTGTTGCTAACAATACAGGCATTATTATCATATTATGTACATATAGGTAATAAATAATAATCTTTTAAAGAATTCCTAAGTATTTTCAAGATTACTTAACTAACATAAATTAATGAATTCGAAACACATCGGTTTAACTGAAAAATCCTCGTAGGACTGTTAACGCTAATATCAGATATCGATAAGAACTCGTGGTTTTATTGTTTCGGATACAGGAGACGGTCCACAGCGCCCCGGGAGCCCCCGGCGCTTACGGAAAAAATAAATGGAACATTTCTGATGCGAAAGTGTAGGAAATTGGAAACATTTTCACGTTTAAAAATATTTTTCTGATGATAAACCATTATATACTTTTAACTAACGACACACTCCGGTTTCGCACGGGTCAAAAATTTAAAGCAATATTATAATTGATGTTGACTTCTCACTCTGTAATTGTGTAGTTTTTCATTATTTGAAAAAAAAAGAGAGTGAGTATAGGAGTAAAGAAAAGAAATGCGACAGATAATAAAAGAGGGAGGACAGTGGAAAAAGGTAGTAAAGGAGAGAAATAGAAAGAGAGAGAGATAATCGAAAGAAAGAAAGTGAAAAGAGATTGAGAGATCATTCTGAACAGATAAACATAAAAATTAAAGAAAAAAAGAGAAAGGATGGAAGAGAATGATAGTAAATAAGAGGAAGAGATACGGTAATACTATAGTCTTCTCAGTGAAAGAATTTTTAAAATCGGATTAGTAACAACAAAATGGCAATATATGGCAACACTGAATCACCTTTGTCACTCAAGAATAGTGTAGTTTTCTATCAGTGAAAAAAATTTTAAAATCGATTTAGTAGTTCCTAAGAGACTCTTCAATTTACAAAATGGCCACGTTAAGGCACTAAAATGGCTATATTTTTTTAATTTGAATATTTATGGCAACATCGCATAGCCTATGTTACCCGGAATGGATGTAGCTCTCTATCGGTGAAAGAATTTTCAAAATCGGTTCTGTAGTTTTCGAGCCTATTCGCAACAAACAAACATACAAATCATCTTAATGTAATAGTGTAGACAACTGGCAACTAATCTATATCTATATCTATACTAATATTATAAAGAAGTAAGATTTGTATTTTTGTATGTAACGAATAAACATAAAAACTACTGGACCGATTTCAAAAATTCTTTCACCATTAGAAAGCTACATTATCCCTGAGTAACATAGGCTATATTTTATTACAAGAAAAAATTAGAGATCCTTAGGAAATCTCACGAAAACCAACCCAAGGTGCCAAAAAATTTGCCATAAAATATCTTTCATCGCATGCGCTGCAAAAAGTATTGATGATAGAACAAAATAATGTTCTACAATATTATAGAACGTATCAATATCTACAAAAAAGTCCGCGAGACCATATGTCCAACTATTATAGTTACGTCACTATAACTACTTTTTTACATTTTAAAAGTTGATAAAAATGCCTATCAAAATCAGACCATGTTTTCTATAACTTTGTATTAATCCTTATCCAAATAAATTATTTCGTATTCAAGACTATTTCAATACCTGTAAATTACTTTTTGAATTATTAAAATCGGACTTTCCATTCAAAAGATATTATGAAATTAAAAATATCAATATAAACAAAAAATACACGAGGACGCTACGGGCCAGTATAGCGACGCAGCGCAGCGAGTAAAGCGGCAAGAGAGTGGGCACCGAAATGCGGGAGGGACAATATATTTTTAAAAATAATATTCCACCCGCGCGAAGCCGGGATGGGCCGCTAGTAACTTATAAGCTCTGTCCAGAAGGTTCAACAGCAGTTTGATGAGAAATTAAAACCTGTGTTAAAATTTCCAGACTTTGCTCAATTAGTGAGATAAGTGAAACACAGTATGTTAGCTATAACTAATAAAATATATTTTATCAATTTACTTTATAAATTTTTGTTTGTCTATCGGTATACGGATATTACTCAAAAGTTAAACCCTGTTTTCACAGATATATTGTTGCAGGTCTTACTTAAAATCTAGGTATTCATTCATTCATAATATAAAAATCTATAGCCCTATAGGGCGGGACGGATTGATTTGTCCAAAAATGTATAAAAAATATAAATGTGTGTAATAATAACGTTTTCCACTCAACAACAGACAGGGGATGACAGAAACTCAACTGGACAATGGCACAGAAAGAAATCACGTCGATAAAATTTTAATGCCTGTATAAAAAGGCTATAAATTTGATTTACGCCCCCGGACCCCGTAAAGCGGACCCCGTAAAGCGGTAATATCGAAAAATAACATGAGATAATGTTGGCTTACAAAGTGGGGTTGGGTTGGATTAGATGATATTTGCGTTCGGGACGAGTATGTGGACTGTGGACTACCCTATTGATAACAGTAGCCAAACTTTATTACAATAGTTCTATTAAAAAAAACAGTTCTTAAATATATAGTGACAAAACGACCCTTACTCGTGGTACATTTGAATAAAGATAAGTTTTTGATGACATCCGATTTAACTGAAATAAAGCCAGTCCAGGAGGAATCGGCGCATGGAATTGTTATTTTTCAACCGGACAATTTTTTTTTATATTCTTTATTGAAATACAAATAAAAAAGGTCCTATGACTTTTTACGATAAAGTTAATATTTCTAGAGATATGAATTTTTAAAGGTTCGAAAAATCTCAAATGGGTACTTTTGACCCATGAAAAATATATTCCAAAAAAAAATATAAATAATATTTTTTTTTTTAATTCTTTATACAATAGTTAATGATATTCTTAATAGAAATTTTAAAAAATTTTATTGTTTTTACCTGTTTTTTAATTGTTAATTTCGCGCGCTCACAAGTATGCGTCGCTTACCTTTAAGTATTGCCGTCTCTCTCTGACTCATGCGCCGATTCCTCCTGGACTATATATACTGTAGATTAGTAATATAATTGTAACATGTGATATACAGATCGAGAAGAAATTCATTTGTAATTAATTTTTGTATAGTAAGTTAAATTTTTTGTATAAATTCATGTCACTTTTGTGAACTGATATAGAAAAAAATACCATCTTTTAACGAGCATTAATGCACTCACATTTTTGGCAAATCCCTCTTAGGATATGAGCATAGTTAGTCTCTATTTAATTATTCAAGCTTCTGTAGTATCCGCTGTGCTCAGTAGGTGAACCAGCTCTCAACTAGTGGCGGCCGCGACTTCGTCCGCGTGATGCTCCGCTCCTATTAGTCTTAGCGTGATGATATATAGCGTATAGTCTTCCTCGATAAATGGGCTATCTATCACTGAAATAATTTTTCAAATCGTACCTGTAGTTCCTGAGATTAGCGCGTTCAAGCAAACTAACAAACAAGTCTTCAGCTTTATATATAAGTAATTATATAAGATATGCTCCTCTATATGTAAGCATGTGTGGATTTCATTTCATTTCCTACTGGATCTTATCCACAGTTCCGTCTTTACAGCTGAAGCTGGTGCTTTCGAACTTTAGACATACAAACTAACTGATTTATTTTAATATTTAATAGAATTTCAATATGACTTGAGTGAAGTTATGCTTTAATCAAGACATACATGTAAATTGTTACCAAATTTCGCTATATTATTCCTCAAATGTTTTGATGATCCCAGTAAGGCCAAATTAAATCTCATCTAATCAACTTATCTCGTGACAACAGCTACAGCAACAGTACGGTTAGTATTTGAGCTTTTTTTTATTCATTCCTATAAATTTTTCAATATGAAAAAGTCAATAAGAAGCTAACTAACCTAAAAATTTATGTATGAAATGTTTGCACAGCTTAAAAATAATAATTCTCTTATAGGGCTAAGGATGGAACGCAAAATGAGTGGAAGAAGCCACTTTAAAAGATTGGCACTCAACGAACTGGCATAATCTATGTAAATTACTTCAAATTAGGAGTCGTCAACACGCTGCCTTCGCGTAATTTCGAAGGCAAACCCTCTTTTATTATTAATATTTATTCCATTCCCTACGTAACGAATCAGGAAAAAATAAATCTGGAAGTACTTCAAAACCTTAATGAAGCGAATAAATAAAGGAAGGTGCAATCGATTGACGACTTTCGAGCGAATTAATCGAGACTTGAAATTATTTTTTTAATTTACCGCGTTGCCATTAAATTCTTTTAGATCGTACTTATAATTTAGTTAGTTACTCGAACACATAAAATGAACTAAACTGATTTAAATTAAATTGACAATTAGGTTATTTTTTATTCAGAAAAAAGTGTAGATTATGTAGTATGGCAGAAACTAATTTAAGAAATAACAAATTATGGAAATTGTGGAGAAATTGTCCATAGACATAGATTTTTTTAATTAAATTTCAGAAAATCTAGGGAAACAATTATTGTATTTCATTAGTTTTAAGTATTTTTGTATGAAAGTATAATTAATTTAGTTATAAAATCTATTTAATCTAATCTATCATATCGGCGCGTTCAAGAAAAAGTATGAATAACATTTGACTTATTTTTACCTAAATATTACTTACAAGTGTATGACTTATCATGTAAAAACTTTAAATCCAGATTTTGTAGTCTTTAAAAATAAATTCTAAGTAACTATCTAAGTAAGGACAAAACTTTACTATTCTATGTCTTACCATTTTAAAGAAAATTCGTTACATAGGCAAGCAATGTCTTGACGCCATTTCGTGATTTTATGATACGCAAAAGCTCTTGGTTATAGCTGTAATATACAGATATTTTCAATAACTACAGCACACTACACGAACGTACGTAATTATAACAAACACCCATTTCAACCGTGAGGGGACGGGTTAGAATACGATTCCCCTCTGCCGCTGGGAGAGCATCTCGTAAGAGCCGAATAGCCCAGCACCCTCTTGGTGGTAGGGGATCTGTTCCCCGACTGGCTTGCGACCACCAGCATGTGAATCCGATCCCCAAGTGTCATAGACGCGTTCCGGTTGAGCCACATGTGGGCCAGACTTACCTCCTCCCTCTCCCATCCCATGAATGCTGTGGGTCTAGTGGATCCTGGGCTCTTGCTTAAGGTCCGCTGAATCCGCATAATTTTTCTTCTTTATTCCCCCTTCCCACTCTATCATCGGGGATGCAACGCATCGACAAAACGAGAGAGTGTTTCTTCAGGTGGACCATCTGCTCGTTTGCACCTTATCTATTATAAAAAAAAAACATAACAAAATTTTGTGAATCTAAAACGAACATTCTGATGCTTTTCTATGTATAGAAGCATCTGAAGTCTGTCAAAAGATTCCATACCATTAAAATTGTCTAAAGTAAGTAATGTAGTTTAGTGTCGTCGATGCAAGGTCTCCCTTATAATGATCACGTAAGTGTCATACAATGATAGAGGAAAGATACCCATTACTGTACAGCAATGCGTATACACATGCTATTTAGACTAAGGCGAGCGGTGCCTGGGGATTGAGATCCAGGCAGGTTTAAAGACGTTTTCTACTATACACAAACTCTCACCTCCTTACCTTAAATTAAAATAATACAGTATATTACTCACACAATCCTCGACAACGGAGACCTAACACGATACTATAATACTAACTTCCATGTATACTGCATGAAAACACCAAAGACTGATTATAATCTATCGCACTATCAATTAAATATTGCCTTCCGTCTAAAACTACTTTAAAAACAGTGTTGCTAACATAAGATATTAATACTATGTAGGTATTTATTATTTACTATGTAGGTGTGTAGGTAGAAAAACTCTTTAACTAAAGTTGTATATATTTAATAGTTTAATTATAGACCTACCTGCGGAACTGTTTATAATTAAAACAACATACAAACCTAAAAAGAAATTTTATAAAGAAATTTAACTGCACCGGCGTCGTAAAAGGCGCAATAAAAAGTATAAAGTGACCCCAAAGTTTTGTCTTATAATACAAACAATACTCTCAAGGTTACATGTGATGGCTACTGCAAGTTTCATTTTAGGAAATTAGTACCTGCCGACTGCCCTCAGTGTTGTTATATTAGTTTTGTGTTAGTTATTGCCATAATTTTGTAAAAGTTTGGTTTCTGATGAATAAAAATATTACCGAGGCATAAAAAAAATGTTTCAAATTGGTATATTAGAAATAATTTTATATTAAAGCCCGTACTATTACAGAAATAAAAATGTAATGATAACATTATCTCTATAATCACGTAATATTATAATAAATTGACCATTGAGGTTTATGCTTTTATTGGATAAAGCTCCAATAGGTGTCAAGAACTTGTACTTGTAAAATAAATAGACAAACAGTAGTATTTTTACTTATTTCCCAAATTATATCGAGCTATAATTCTCTATTTTTTGACATTTGATTACGAAAAGCTTTTTTTATTCTTCTATAATAAATATAATCTGAATGATACATACGTATATGTTAATATGTATGTGAAATTGAGAATTATGTTTGGTTTTTGTTAAAGGACGAATGGCAATTAAATATTGGAATAAAATAACTTTAAAAAATTTTTCTTATGTATTTTTTATATTTCTTTTTTTTCAATTGTGAAACATAGCTTTGACCAAGTATTTATTAAACAATATAAAATAAATATTGGAGTTAACTTACATCACTATATAAACAAAAAATGTTTTTATTTTGCTTTGGAAAATATATTCTTTCTGAGAATTTTAATGTACCTAGTTAGTCTAGACGAATAGGAATATAAAGAGTGTCTGGAACTGGTGTAAAAAGATGAACAACAGCTTCCTACACATATATAGGTAGTATTAGTCATCCCAATATATAAACATAAAGCACCCAAACCCTACCAAATCTCTTAAGCACCACCAAATTGTACGTAATAGGTTTTGCCGTCCATCCACTGGCCGTAGCGTAGTGGCGAAGTCATTAACTCGCGGAAGCTAGTACAGCGGACCAATTTCCCTATCGCCAATTAACTGCACTTGGGTACCGGCCTACCGAAGGGTTAGCATGGTTATGATTTACGAGGGGTTCAACTTCTTGGGTTTTGCTCCAATCGATTATAATCGATTTTGCTGCTAATGTTTCCAATATACTAACAGTTACAACAATCCTATGATGTTTTACTTCATTCCAGTCAAGCCAAATTAAACAAATTAAAAACTCTATCCTGATTGATAAGTTAGTTTTACGAGTGATTCGATAGAGTATATATTAACTATATCATAATATATATATTTACTATATCATAATTTAACGATATAGTTATCGAAGCCGTCTGGAGGCGGATTTTGCAATTTCTATTTAAAAACTTTAAACTACAATTGTAGCACCACGTTGGAGGTGGTAGGGATGGCTCTATCTATAGTGCAGTTGCACACGGGCGCCGCGTATTTCTCAACTAATTTTTCGAGCCTAAATTTACAATAAAAATATTGCGCCTTCAAAGATTCGATCGAGGTAAAGCAACATTTTCTTTTGAGGTCACCTTTTTTTCGTTGACAAGAGCTCTAGAACGATGCTTGCACACGGGCGCTACATAAACTAGAGAAACCTTTTAATAAACCTAGCAGTGTACTACTACATCGCAAGTTATATTCTAGTGAATGATCAGTATAACTAACTAAAAAAAGAAACTAGAATGTGTGATAAAAATTGCCACGATTATTGAACTACTAAATATCCATAAAAAATTAGATTTTTAAAGTAGATGCAAATATATTAATGTGATTTTTATAATTTTACTAGTTGTCCCGCCCTCGTATCTCTGAAGAAAACAAATTTTTCTCATTTTATCTACGGTCGCCTAGTGACCGAAATTCGACCATAATTAATTTAGATTAGTTTGACAATGAACAAAAGATATCCGCGTGTGTGTCAAATACATGGTCGTATATGTAATGTTTTTTATACATAATTTTTTAATAATATTAGCATTATGCACTCCTTCTCTATTTACCTACCTAAACTCTAAGTGAAGGAAATTTCATATTTTATATAATAAATAATATGAATTTAGTAACTCTATCGTTTAAAGGGAAAGATTGAACTACTGAAATTACACTCGTTTATATCTTCGACTACTTGCAGTAAGCTAAATAGTTTAAACAACAATTTTTTTAACAAACTAATAAAGAAAGGCAGCAGTTAAGAAATTCTAACGGTAACTTTTATTGCAAAATATTTAACGCCATATAAAAATGTCTTTATTTGCTTAGGTAAAAGTAGAGCGGTCTTTCAAAGAATGCTCTACAATTGGTAAAAAGTAGATCCCAAAGTAAAGCATTTTTTATAACTTTTTACGAGCTTACATTACTTTGCTGAACCGTTATATGTAAATATTGTGCAAGTTATGGACAATAATAAAAAATAGCTACGGTACTGCCCATTAAAATTTGGACTAATTACCATAACGTCACATTTTAAGGATATTTACTTTCTAAATTGCACTATTTTTTGACTTTAACTTTGACTTTAACGATTTTGTTAAAACTGTATCTAAATAGAAAACATGTTACTTAGACAAAATGAAACGTTTTATTCGAATTAATACTAAAAGTCGGTATTATCAACAATAGATCTTAGAAGGATCTTTTCGTGGATCGGTGTGCATAAATCCCTAATACTTTTAAGTTGCCTCTTAATATGTAAGCCAGACTGCGCCCTTTCACTCGACTTTTTCAAGACTAGCCTTAGAAAAAGATGAAACACTGTGAGACAAAGATTAAATTGCGTAGCTGATTTTTGTAAATAAGACCTATTATATATTAACTAAAAATTATATAAACAAACTCTTTGTATCACTTACCATTTATATATAAAGATTAAAGACTATGTAAAAGTTTCAAATATTTTCTTTGTATTTTTCTTACATATATTGTGCAGTGCGTAGCTACAGTAACTTTCTTATTATTTTTAAATATTTATAAAATAAATATTTAATATAGAAATTGATGTTATTACATCTCCAAGTCTTTGGTAGTACTCTATTTTGTTCTTTTCCAATTAGTCCAACATCCCTAATCGATCCCCAACTATGAAGTTTGAATCCAAATTCCATATTACTTACACCATTCTTGTATTTTGTATCATGGGCTTCAAGAAATAGGAATGGACGGAAAAAAAGGAATTTTAAAAAGAAAATGGGGGGAATATAAGTACATGAATATAGTGTTAGATACAACACACCAGTGTAGCAGTACAGGTGCTATTCACATCATAACTTTCCTCGCCTCCAACATTATTCAATTTGCTAACACTGAGCCCGAATATGAATGAGCTCACGCCCGCGGTGACTGCTGCGGGAATTTTAGAATTGAGTGGTTTTCTTACTACAATTTACCTTATATTTTATATTAATATTTTATTAAAGTTTGTGACTACACTGTATTTTTCAAAATATTAAGTCTTTCAAAGTGCGGTGGTAGCCGATAGTTAAATAATGAAATATTCGCGGAATATCACACATCATTTTGTCTAGTATTTACCTATAATAATTAGTATGAATTTCACGATAATATCAGACTTGCTTTTAACAAGACAAGTAGAAATCAATTATTTTGCATGGTATAAACACTAATTAAGAAATATTGAATTCAAAAGTTTTTGTTTAATAGTTAGCAACACCGTTGCAAACTATATTCGCGGATACCTTTTATTTTATTCCAAGATTATATATAACCTCTGTTCCGATAGACCTCCTGAAAATTATGAATCGCAATAAAAACGTTAATTGTAATAGAAGGCAACCGTCGCAAGTCATTCATCTCATTAAAACCAAGTTAATTATTTTATATTTATTATCTATAGGTAGGGGTAGAGAGAGGTACTTAGGTTAGTTAGGAAAATTTCTTTCTTTTAATCATTAAAGTGTTATCCCTTGCTAAGTAATATTAAACAACAGACATCAAGAGTGGAAATGTGAAATTAATAGTTTGATATTAAATAAATTTTTAGAATGATGTGAAAATTTGCACCTAAAAATATTATCATAAAAAATCCATAAACGACATCAACGCCAATCTAATCCAATCCTAGCTATATAAATGCGTGAATTTTGTCTTTTTTTCATTTATCCAAACGCGGGCCCGCAACAAATTGAAATTCATTAGCGGCGCGGCGCCATAAGCGGGCGTTAAGGAGAATTAACGACGCATATCTGTATAAAGTGACCATTTTATTTTACACTCAAAACGGGACACGGACTACGGGACAACATAGATTCAATCTTAGATTAAAGATCAGTCTTCTACAGACAGAACAGGCAAATCAAGTCAAATAAAGTGATGACGAAAAAAAAAGTTCTTTCGCAATTAAAAATAATAATTACCATCCATTTGGTACACAGGGTTCTAGTATTTGCTAACAAACCCTAAATCATTTTCAACCGACTTCAAAAAAAGGAGGTTATCAATTCTCTGGTATTTTTTTATGTTTGTTTCCTCAGAACTCCGTCATTCATTCGTATTTGGTAGGATATGCTTACAGATTGGTTCCATTTTCTACAAAATCAAGTTCTGATGATGGATTCAAGGATCCTTGAGGAATTCAGAGAACTCCTCAAAAGTTATAGGCACACATATAGAGATTTTTATATTTTCAGAAGGGTTAGAAGCATTTACATACAGAAATGATCATTTAGTGAAGTGGAACTGATGAGAAAGACCACAGATAGCCATAAATATGGTTAAGAATGTCAAGCAACTATTACTGTGACAAAATTTAAA
Source organism: Limenitis camilla (assembly GCA_905147385.1). Classification (NCBI taxonomy): domain Eukaryota; kingdom Metazoa; phylum Arthropoda; class Insecta; order Lepidoptera; family Nymphalidae; genus Limenitis; species Limenitis camilla. The sequence continues at coordinate 9,254,233 of LR990241.1, forward strand.
TAAATACTCATGTGATGTTACCAGTGGATTCTTAGACTTTCCAGCTTCATCTACCATTACCTTTATGATGATGACACTGGAAGGTATGTACCGGAACACAAGCAAGAGACAACGTAATCTAGTCGTGTATGGATTTAATGGAATTGTCTTAAAGTGTACTTTGGCTGAATGTAATTTTTTAATGGTAATGTTCGCTTGTCTGTCTAGTACTACTACGTACTATTCTATTGCTGGCACCGACTTCAAAAATAAGATTTTTGTATGTTATTATACTAATAAAGGGAGGTTAATAAATAACGGAATTATTTATTACTATTTAGAGCATTTTTTTAATTTGAAGTCGGTTAAATTTTTTGTTCAAAATGTTTTATATACTCCAGCGTTTGTTACAAGTAAATCAAGTAACGATATCTTTCAATAACAAATGATCATTACCTTCTAAAAAAATATCTTATCGCTGACTTCGCGGCAATTTTAGCACAGTTTGGGAAAACAGGAAGATTTTCAGACTCGAAGCCTTCTTTCGGGACCACGAGACAGACGACCGAATAACGGAACCTATGGTCACATTACGCATATATGAATTAACACCGGACCGACGGAACAACGAGACGGACATCGATCGATACCAATTCGCGACACTTTTTGAAATAAATAATGCTGATTGCTTCGTCCTTACTATTTGGGGAATGCCTAATTTAGATATTACAAAGCAGGGGTTGAATTGGAGGATAAACGTTTTTACGGTAGTTCGTCAAATTAAAATGTAAAATAAACATAAATATAATTACATAATATAAAACATGTATGCTTAAATCTTTAAAACTAGGCAACGGATTTTGATGCGGTTTTTTTTAATAGATAGAGTGATTCAAAAGGGAGTAGTATGTGCATAATACATGCATATTATAGTAGAGAAAGAAACCGTGCCAAGCCGGGAGCGGGTCGCTAGTACGTGATAAAATTCACTCGAGCGAAGCCGGGACGAGGTATTATTATAAAAAAAACGTATGTTCATATCACTAGCATTTCCATACAAACTTTCTACTTTTGTTTTACCTCCTTAAGGAACGCATTTTGTTCGCAGAATATCTAAAACTTTATTTTTATTAAGATAATTCAAATAGCAATAAAGACATTCAATCAAATCGCTTTTAACATTATCTTGTTTGTTCTAACCCATCATTTAAACAGTAAGATAACTCCCTTAAATAGCCCTAATCCTGATTTCAGTAAGTACATAGGACGTTTGGGATTACGGACGATTTGTCTTGAGATCCTAGTATTAGGGGACTGACAATCTTGTTGTTTCTACTCTTGTAAATTAAGGAGTGAATTGTCAGTGAGATTTTGATTTTATGATATAATACTACGAATATACTGTCAACTAGAGCGCTGCCCTCGCTTCGCTCCGGGTATTTAAAGCAATATATAATTGATGTCCTTAAATTGTCATTCTGTATTTGTGTAGTTTTTAATTATTTAAAAAATTAGAGAGAGTAAGAAAACGTTATAAAAAGAAAAATAATAGAAAAAAATTAAAGAAAACCGACAGATGATAAAAGAGGGAGGACAGAGCAGAACTAAAATAAAAATAAAAATTAAAGTGAAAAAAAAGAGAGAGGATGAGAGACAATGATAGTATTATAAGAGACAGAGAGACGGAAATACTATAGACTTCTATCAGAGAAAAAATTTTTAAAATCGGATCAGTAGCAACAAAATGGCCATGTTCTATTAATTAAAAAATGTATATGGCAACACTAAATCACCTTTATCACTCACAAATAGTGTAGTTTACTAACAGTGAACGAATTTTTAAAATCGGATCAGTAGCAACAAAATGGCCATGTTCTATTAATTAAAAAATGTATATGGCAACACTAAATCACTTTTGTCACTCACGAATAGTGTAGTTTTCTATCAGTGAAAGAATTTTTTAAATCGGATTTGTAGTTCCTGAGAAGATCTTCAATTTACAAAATGGCCACCTTATGGCACTTAAATGGCCATATCTTTTTAATTAGAGTATTAATGGCAACACCACATAGCCTATGTTACCCGGAAAGGATGTAGCTTCCTATCGGTGAAAGAATTTTCAAAATCGGTTTAGTACTTTTCGAGCCTATTCGCAACAAACAAACAAACATACAAACATACAAACATACAAATATACAAATAATCAAATCTTTCCTCTTTATATAATAGTATAGATAAACAATAACAAAATACTATATTTCTTTTACATATTTGTATTTTATTCAAATTCAGCAAAACTTAAAACCTGATAACTAACTTCTACAACATATTTTGGCTTTTAATTGGCTAATAGTTCAATATAGGAAAACCCCTTACTTTTGGATAAAATATAATATTTGTCACAATGGATTAGACGCAGTATGACAGGTAATTTCGTTTGATGATTGTGTATCTAAGTAAGATCGTAAAAAGTATATCGCAGCAGTTCTTAAATTTAGTTAGATTTTTGGCAGCAAAGTCGAGCAGCGGAGGCGACCATTGTAAATGAGCTGTGTAAACCTACACCTGTGTCACACACTTCTTACGTAAAGTCCATATTTTTACTACATATTACACTATACTTTACTTCCTACTAATATTATAAACGCGAAAGTTTGTAAGAATGTATGGATGTATGTATATTTGTTACTCTTTCACGCAAAAACTACAGAATGGATTTTGATAAAATTTACAATAATATAGCTTACACTAAATATAGTGTAACCCGCGGGGTTCAGCTAGTCTATAAAAATTATATAGCATGTAATATAATATGTATGTATAGTATGTAATTTAAGTAAATATTTGTGTATATATATATATATATGATATTTACTGCTTTATTGCTGATTATGCACTGCCTGTATCATTGACTTAATTTCTCTAGTCCGCCTAAGGTTGCCTGTAAGAGATCTGTCACTACTATTTCGCGTTTCGCACAGATAAAAAATAAAACACACTTTACTTGATTACGTATATTGGCAAAATAAAACGAAAACACTTATGTATCAGAAAGAAATAAGATTAGCGCGATGCAAGTTTTACAAGTGCTGCCATCTAGTATGAAGGATGGTAAACAAACTAATACTAATGCTAATGTACTAATATCATAGTTCTCGTATTAGACATTCCGCCCACCAAAGAACACAGTTCTTTCCTATATTTAAGAGGTGAATGTACAAATTATTGGTTTGGTAAGTAACATTAACCGCCCACCGTGAGCAAAACGACACTTCATGACAAATAGCAAGATTTAACAACTTAAAAGCGCATATGAAATAAAAAATAACAGTTGAAAAAAAAAAACAAATGCAAAAATCAAATAAGGCAACACTTCTTTTTTAAAAAATTTCTAGAGTTTAAGGTTTCAACAGTAAACACAACTTATTACAGGGTCTTTTACACAATCCATTTTTTGTTTTTAGAGTAACTACTCTCGTAATACAATCTTTACCAGGATGTTTTTCTATAACCCTACCTAGTAACCACTTCGCTGGTGGTATATTTTGATCTCTAACGATAACAAGATCATCGATTTCAGGTTCAGATCTTTTCATTGACCATTTAAACCTTTGATTTAAGTTCACCAAGTATTCATTCGACCATTTTTTCCAAAAATCATAAACCATTTTTTGAGTCAATTTCCACCTTTGTAGCCCAGATAATTTAGAAACAGTGCTGTATTTATCGTCAGGAATCGTGATTAGGGATTCCCCTATTAAAAAATGTCCGGGAGTGAGCGGTAGCGGATCATCCGGATGGTCACTCAAACACGATATGGGACGCGAATTTAAACACGCTTCGATTTGTGTAAGGACAGTTGAGAGCTCTTCGAATGTCAACGTTGAGTCTCCAATTATCTTTTTCAAGTGCGACTTCGTTGAACGGATACCGGCCTCCCACAGCCCACCAAAATTAGGCGCATGGGGCGGTATGAAATGCCATGTGGTTCCCTCATTAGCCAATAATTGAGCAATTTCATCAGGCACCTGCGAGTTAGCCTTGTTAAACATTAATCTGAGTTCTCTGTCAGCACCGACAAAATTTGTTCCATTATCACTATACAGGTGCTGGCAGTGACCTCTTCTAGACACAAACCTTCGGAATGCTGCTATAAACCCAATTGCTGTTAAATCGGATACGGCTTCTAAATGTATGGCTCGAGTGGCCATACAAATGAACAGACAAACGTATCCTTTGTAAGCTTTTGAACCACGTCCTGGCGAAAATCGAATCTTGATGTGACCAGTGAAATCCACACCGGATGATTTAAATGGCCTATCTGGAATTAACCTTGCTTCTGGAAGTTGACCCATGAATTGATTATTATTCTGCCGAGAGTATCTAATGCAAGTGATGCACTCCCTATAACATTTTTTGACTCTTTCTCTGGCTCGAATAATCCAAAATTTTGCTCTTAAATAATTTAGCATAAGTTGAGGTCCGCCGTGAAGTGTTCTATGATGAGCGTCCAAAACAATTAACTTAGTGATATGACTATCACTAGGAATTATTATTGGATGTCTTTTGTCAAAATCTTCATTACACTTATTTATTCGACCTCCAACTCTCAAAAGTCCATTTCTATCAAGAAACGGACTGAGAGTGTGCAACGGACTGCGTTTCACGACGTATCCTTGAGACTTCAGTTGCTGTAGCTCTTCTATGAAATGTAACTCTTGAGTCTTTTTAACACATATTTGCATTATATCTTTCATTTCTTCGGCCGTAACTACTCTATTAATAACTCTCTGCCTTTTTGGTAATCTTAACATTAAAAACTTTTTACAGTACGACAAAACTCTTAATAATTTTGATAAACTAGAAAATCGTATCCAAATAAATTCTTCTTTAAGTTGAACTACAGCAGCTAAAGTTTTAATGTGTCTCTCTTCCTCGTTTGTTGTAAAATTCATGCCAGCACTGACATAATTTTCACTTTGTAGAAAATCAGGACCATTCCACCACAGGTTGTGTTGAATCAAATCGGTTACAGACAAACCTCTTGAGGCACAGTCTGCTGGATTTTGATCAGTGCAAACATGATTCCACTGCTCACTATCCAATACTGTTAAGATCTCTGATACTCTATTGCTGACAAAGGTTGTCCACCGACTGGGTTCGCTACTCAACCAGGCAAGAACCACAGTGGAATCCGACCACGCAAACAGTTTGTCCTTAGGTATTTTCATTATCTGTGAGACCTCATGAATAAGTTTGGTGGCTAACAAAGCGGCACAAAGCTCCATTCGGGGAATGGAAATTTCTTTTTCTACCGGAGCTACTTTTGTCTTGGCCGTTACTAATGTAACTTGAACATGATTTTCATGTTTTCCCTTTAAATAGACAACAGCGGAATATGCTTTCTGGGATGCGTCTGCGAATACGTGCAATTCAAGAATGTGCTGTCTTGTTATACCCATCCATCGTGGAATTACTATATCCGTGATCTTGATTAATTCTGATTTGAATTTTAGCCACTCTTTTTGAAGATCAGGTAAAAGTATGTCATCCCAATTTAAACCAGATTTCCACAATTTTTGGATGAATATTTTTGCGACGACAATAACTGGTGCGATCCATCCCATTGGATCGTAGAGCCTTGCAATGTCAGACAAAACCTTTCTTTTTGTTATTAATTGATTCTCTGTCTCTTGGCAGTTGTATGTATACTCGAAATTATCAGATGCTTTGACCCACGATATACCTAGCACCTTGACAGTGTTGTTGTCTTTGAATACAAAGGATTGATATTGTCTTTGTTTTTCTCGAACAATATGTTCTGACAATTTTCGACTGTTAGTGCACCATTTCTGGAGTTGAAATCCCCCACACTTCATTAATTTAGTCATTTGATTATATATTTCCACTACTTCATCTTCAGTATCACCACCGGTAAGTAAATCATCAACATAATAATCTTGTAGAGTAATTCTTGCAGCTACTGGATATATTTCTCTTTCATCTTTAGCTAATTGCTGAAGGGATTTCACCGCCAAATATGGAGCACAAGCAGTCCCAAAGGTAAGTCTTAATATTCGGAAGTGTTTAATAGGTTTTCCAGGATCTGGACACCATAATATGCGTTGAAAATCAGCATCTCTTTCATCTACAAGAACTTGACGATACATTTGTTTCAAATCAGCCACGACACAAAAGAAATGTGCTCTCCACCTCATCAGAATATGTCGCAGATCTTGCTGCAATCTTGGGCCAACAAGTAATGTATCGTTTAAAGATATGTTGTTAACTCCTTTGCACGACGCATCAAAGACCACTCTCACTTTTGTGGTTTCTTTCTCTTCTCGTACTACAGCGTGGTGCGGTAAGTACACAGCAAAAGGATTATCGACCTCATCCTCGCTTTCAATTGCTTCCATATGATTTTGCATGATATAATCATCCATTACCTTACTGTATTCTTCTCTAAGCTCTAGATTCTTCTGTAGTTTTCTCTCTAACATTTGATACCTCTTCTTAGCTATCTCCTTTGATTTTCCATATTTACATTCCGGATCTGATTTTTTAAAGGGTAATCTCACTTTATATCGACCTTCATTATTTCTCACTGTAGTTTGTTCAAATATTTCTTCGCATCTCATCTCTTCTTTAGTTAATTTCTTTCCTATCATATCTGGCTCCCTCTCTATTTCCCAAAATTGCTTGAGAAGTTGATCTTCCTTAACTTGAAGATGTAAACTTACAACTCTTGGATTAGAAGTTCCTCGATTTGAGACCTTGCCCGACAGAATCCATCCTAATTTAGTGTTTTGCGCAATAGGACCTGATTGAGATGGATGTTTGAGTACACCATCCGATATGATCATACTATGCACGTCGACTCCTAGAATCATATTTATCTTACCAGGCAGACCATATTTAGGATCGGCTAAAGGCAGGGTTTCAATATCAGGCCAGTTGATAATAGAAGTTTTACTCGATGGAAGAAATGATGTTAGTGAACTTAAAACAAAGGCGTGAACTGTAACACAAAATTCAGAATTATGAAGTGATTTTACAGTAAATGCAACCATACTTTTTGTCCTAGATTGACCATCACCCACCCCAGAAACGATACCGTTCACAGGAATTCTCTTTAGACCTAACGACTGAACGGTGTTTTCACTAATAAATGAGGCTTCGGACCCTTGATCAATTAAGACGCGCACTATTTGGGAGTAGCCATTTGTTGATACAACTTTGACTAAAGCTGTTGCTAATAACACCTCAGATTGGTGATCCTCTTTTGCAAAATGAGCTACTACTTTTGAAATTCCTTCAGAACTCGTCGATGATGAATTGGTTGCCACGAGTGGTTGGTCTCTCTCGAAATGCAATAAAGTGTGATGCCTTCGGCCACATCGGCGACAACATGTAGCCTGATGACAGCTTCGGACACTGTGAGTTGGCGAGAAACAGTTGTAGCAAAGTCCCTTGGATTGTACAAACTCTGATCTCTCTTCGGGAGACTTACTAGCAAACTGTTTACATTGGTAAAGTAAATGTTGATTGGTACAAAACGCGCATGATTTAACTTTATCCCTTTTATCTTCTTCTAATTTTGAGTGAAATGACTTTTTGGTAGACACTTGTTTGACATTATGATTATTCATTGATTTTGTGATGTTCTTAGTTCCTTCAAGTATTTCCAATGTTCGGAACCTGGCCTCAAGAAAATTAACAAGTTGATCCCAGGTAGGTAACTCATCTGTGTTCGAATGACTAAGTTCTGTTTCCCATTGCCTGCGAGATTCGTAATCTAATTTAGAAACAACCAGATATATAATGAAAACATCCCATGAATCACTTTTGAGCCCTAGGTTTTTAAGTGATTTAATGCAAGATGTTGTAGTATCTAGAATCTGTTTGATCGCTGCAGGAGACTCCGAAGTAATAGCCTTTTGAGAAAATAATCGCTTCAAAATCTCATTTGAATTGTATCTCTTATTATTGTAACGCCGCTTCAGTTTCTCCCACGCTTCTTCATAATTTGCCTCTTCTATTGATAAATTACGCAATAATGTTGCCGGTTCGCCTGTTAAAGTGCTTTTTAAATAATGTAGTTTTTGGACTGCACTTAAACTAACATTGTTGTGGATAAGGGACAAGAACATATCGTAATAGGTCTGCCACTCTTCATAATTACCGGAGAAACTCGGTAACTGTATTCTCGGTAGCTTAACTTCCAGCATCGGTGAACTTTCTGATGTTGGACTTCCAGATTCCTTTGTACTTCCAGATACCTTAGTGATTTTCGTACGCGCTTCCATATCTTCCTTCAATTTAGACTTACATTGACAGTAGTTGTCTTCCACTGTACTGTACAAATCTTCTTTAAAATACTTCAAACTTGATCTATCGGTATCTTTTGTTAAACAAATTATTTGAAAATGTAAATCCATAAACTTTTCCCACAAAGCTTGTAAATTTTCGCATCTTGTCTCTATGTACGCCTTGGTCAGTCTGTCTTTGGGCGATTTTTTATAATTATTATAATTTTTAATAATCTGCTCAGCAATCTCTCTCTGTTTGTTTATTAGATCATCCATATTGATAAAACAGTTTTGCTTTCAAAGTTAATGATAAGGTGGAAAAACTATGTCCAATATAAAGCACTATCAACAAAGTTAAAGTTCACATTAATCGCCAGCGACTATGTCCCGTGTATAGCGTGAGAAACTAAGTCCTAAACTTGCTCAAATGACAGAGTCAATAATACACTAAATAATTCTAAGTGTCTGAAACAACATTTACAATTCACTCCACAGACTAAGTCAATGTTCACTTTTTAGAAATTTTTCTAAGTGTCGTAAATACTTCTTCCTTTACATATTTTAACTATTCACAACACTTAAAACACAATTCCCGGGTTTTTCGGCACCACTTTGTCACTACTATTTCGCGTTTCGCACAGATAAAAAATAAAACACACTTTACTTGATTACGTATATTGGCAAAATAAAACGAAAACACTTATGTATCAGAAAGAAATAAGATTAGCGCGATGCAAGTTTTACAAGTGCTGCCATCTAGTATGAAGGATGGTAAACAAACTAATACTAATGCTAATGTACTAATATCATAGTTCTCGTATTAGACAAGATCACTCCAAGTGATAAGGCCGCCTTTGGATGCTTTATAATTTGTATTAGCTTCATGTTATCTTTCTCATTTATTTTGTGTGCAATAAAGAGTTTATTAATTCATTCGTTCATGTAATAAGTAAGAATATTTTGTTTTTTTTTATAAATGTGATGCTTTGTGATCGTTTAGTATATTCAAACTTAATGCGCGTTTATACAATGGTCAATAACTGCTTTCCTGACTTCTTAATAATAAATCACAGTAAACAGCATCTAATACATACTAAATGTTGTTTACCTGCCCGTGTCAATGTTTGAACGGCGCCTGCCATAATGTCACGAGGCCGACACTGCAAACAGCCGTAATCTCTGCTAATCGCACGCCGATCTGTGATCTTGTCTATGGATAGAGAATAGCGGCAAACGTTCATTATCTGTATAACTATTGACAGCTAAAATATATGTTTTGATAGTTATTATTGGGTCGATGACTTCCGTATTAGCCAAAAGGCGCGACGAATGTAAAAAGATTTTATTGTCTGAAGTATAAGGAGAAGAATCATAGATATCGATAAATTCATAGATTTTAATTACTTGTGTTTAATTTAGTTTTTTAATTGCGAAAAGATATTTATAAGACAGAGAGAGAGACTTAGAGCTAAGTTTGTTTTAAAATAATAGTATTCTAAGTCCCATTCATATCCCTCTAGCTGTTCTATACCACATGAAATATAATTTTTACCAGGATAAACACAAGTGTTTTTACTTGTGGCTTTTTTCATATATACATTACTATGTGTGTAAATGTTTATACATATTTACTTTACTTATATCATCACGACCCTTCAATGGCCCACTGCTGAGCCGGGTCTCCTCCTCAGAATGAGAAAGGTATTAGGCCATAGTCCACCACGCTGGCCAAGTGTTGAGATCTTTTTTGGGAACTCTCAGGAGTGCAGGTTTCCTCACGATGTTTTCCTTCACCGTCAAAGCAAGTGATATTTAATTGCTTAAAACACACATAACTCAGAGTCAGAGGTGTGTGCCCAGGATCGAACCTCGGACCTCCCGAGTAAGACTTGAAGTCACAACCACTGGGCCATCACTGCTCAACTTATATGTATGCTTTACTTATATGTATCTCTTTAAATGTTTTATTGTCACAAATACCCTTCAATCCTAAAGGAACTGCACATTTTTCCAGGATAAAAACAAATTTCAATGAAAACAGTCGAGCTGTTTTAACTTTATGCGTGCACAAACAAACAAACAGACAAAGATTACTATTATTATAAGTATAGACAAGCAATCTCTTTTGAGTTTATCAAATGTCCTAATATTTTAGATTTCTAACAGCAAATGGAGGAAATAAAAACTTTTTTCGAAATTTTGATTTCTTTTTAATTTAACTGTATTTAGTAACCACATTAAATTTTTGCAAAATATGAAAGTTCCGTTTGAAATTGATAACGCACAATAGATTCGTCACGATTGTCAACTAGGAAGTGGTCCAGTCCATGAGTCCACCCTTTCGGAGAAAGTTCTTTGTTACTTTCCTTTAACTGCACTCTTTGTATAACTGTTACCGATATTACGGTGCCTTGTGTAATTATTCAAAGGGTTGCTTCAATATAGTTCAGTTAACCGTTATACAGCTTTATGGTTAACGGGATGCCGCGGGATGACATCTTGTGACGTAGAAGTAAACAGTTTTGAGCAATAAGAAAGCTTTTATGTTACAATTGTGCCGTTATATTATTATGACGTTGTTTGAAGGGATACAACTTAAATTGGGATAACTGTAAAACAATACAAGAAAGTTATAGAATTGTTCCGTTAAATGTATTGTTTACTTTGCTAGAAAAAAGTTATTTAGGTTAAATTTGGCGTAATAAACAAACAACGTTGTGTAGATGACTGTGTAATATGAGGCTTAATTTTGTTTGATTTTCTACTCTATAGATACTCTATAAAACGGGATAAAAAGTATCAAGGTCATTCTTTAACAGATAAAGTGTACAATGACATAAATCACCATAAATTAATTTATATTTAATACCGTTAGTACTCAATACAATATCTAATTTAGAGTAATAAGTAGCAGCTATATTTTATACTCAGAATATTACATATATAGTGTAGATAAGTAGGATATATTTTCCATATTATGATAAAATAAATATACAGTTAAGATACAAACTAAAATACAATAATATTTTACAAATATGTCGTAAATGTAAGACATCATACTGATATTATTTTCACATTTAAAATTATTAATTTTAATCTCCAGTTATTTATAAATAGTAGTGGTATACTAAAATAAAATAATATATGTGATATTATTTTTAATGTAGTGTAGTGTGTAGTAACTATATTTCATCTCGTTTAACTATTTATTATGCTTATATCTGAGTATAATAAAAGTTGAAACCATTTTGCAGTAACTAAATCCCAATTTTTTGCATGACAATTGTTTAGCTTCTGTTGTCATAAATAATATTGCTTTGGCCACTGGTGTTACCCTTTTGTAGTCCCCTCTATTAGGGATCTTAATATTAGCTGAAGTGAAACTAAGACAATTGAATAGTGAACAGAATATATTCTAAGCTCTACATTTGTGGAAAAAAATATGGAATAAAAATAAGTATTTTTCTATGAAAAAAAAAACACTTTTTTAAGCCTAAATTTAAGTAATTAACGGGCTTTAACTTTAAGGGGGGCTTCGATCAGGCACAACATTATATATTTGTAAAATTAATTTTTTGCCCGATTGATTTTAGATGAATCTCCAAGGACTTATAATGGTCCTCGCATTGTTGGGACTGGGTTAACACAAAAACATTGTGTAAACAAAATGATTTAATGGCAAATAAAAATTACTGAAAATTTTCATTTATTCATATCTCTGACTACCTCTAACCCCTTCAGTTATAAATTCAGTTTAAGTTATTTACTTTATTTAACTCTAATAATTGTTGGGTTCAACTACTAATTTTTGGAGAAAATATTTTACTGACAAATAAGAAAAAATGTTTATTAAATAATTTTTTGCAAACCTCAGATATTTTTTTTTGTAATTAAGCAAGCAAAGGTGTTTCATTTCCATAAAATTATCTAGTTACTGACTAAGAGTAAATAAATTATTCAAAAATATAAATATTAGTTGTTTGGTTATTTCAGTCCCAAATTTAAAATATTGAATCAATACTTAGTAGGGGTCTTGACCCTAAATGATATAAGTAGTCTGTATGTATTTTATAATCTTTGTTGGCACTATGCTCACTAAGTACGTCGCAGTAGCTCACGGTAATTTTACCGCTGTCCATGGAGAACCATGTCATGTTTTACAAAGAGGTAGTTGTTAATATGAACATTAGCAGCAGAGTGAACCTCAATCACATCTGACAGGTTCCTGCCGTCACTAATAAACGAACTAATTCGACGCAAACAACCTTACACACTGTGTCACCGTGAAATTTCACACAATTGTAACAAAAACGGATACAATAGAATAAACAAGATTTAACTTCCTAACAATTATACAATGAAAAATGGTAAAAACAATGTGACAATGCGTTAGTGAAACGTGACAATGGACGGGATTCTTTACCCATTCTCGGTATGTCACAATGACAGATTCCTTTGACTAATGACATACAGGCTGGCCGCATTGTGGCCCGTTTATTGCACCCACGCGACACGAGAATCAAATTAGTTACACTGTTTTGTCAACAGCCTAGTGTTCTACGAATGGAGACATTGGGAAGACGTCTAGGTGGTAAAAAACGAACGCGTGCCGGACACTTAGTTATGCTTATGCGTCACTACTACTTAGCTTTTCGAAAAAACTATGATGGATTGCTGTTTTTTGACGTTTAAATGATAATAGTTACAAGAGTTACAAACTACTTGCAACTCAACGCATTCCTTATTGTAACTTATTGGTAGGTACTATATTCAATGCAGCAAAGGAGCAAGCATTATTTTGTAGATTCAGTTTTAAAAAAATTAAATTATATATTATTAATATTATGTAAACACCACGTAAATCTGTGTCATATATACAAATTTTCACTCAGGAAATGTTTACTCTACAAAAATCGGATATTAGATATACATAGTGTTCGAATATAAAAACAATATCTTCTTTCAATTGTAATATAAACAGAAACATTATATGTTTGTATGCATATATTTATTTATTTATATTTTTACTTTTATATGTATGTATGTAAGGTAATGTATATGTTAATATTTATGATGTGTAGTGTAGGTACTTTATGCATCGCAACTCTCTGCCATAGCTTCCACCCGAAAAGGTTGTTTGGAAGAAATCAATTAAAGCGATTAGACCACCTTTGTGCACTTTTATTTGTATAGTTTTAAGTCATATAGTCTGTAAAATTGTATATATTTTGTGTACAATAAAGTATATATCACTTAATCAAATATTAATATGTCCTTTCAAAATTCTGCATCAAAGACAAAACATTAAAACATCGACATTCTGCGTTTCTTTACTAACTCTAAAAGTCTGTTAATTTTAAACATTATTATATATTTTATGTACAAAATGAAAACATATGTACTTATAATAAAATATTTTAATATCTAAGCATGTAAGTTGTAATAGGCTGGGCAGTAAATTTGGTAGCAATGCGAGTTCTCGTTAACCCCCAGTCGAATGTTTGTCGGGTGACGGCGACGCATGTCGAAAATACTTAGTGGGGCCGCGCTCATTATAATCCCTGCGCCCTCCACGACCGATATATTAACACATCGCTATATTTTGTGGATAATCCTCTACACTACAATCTACAGCTAAACTACTAAAAAATAATTATAAAAAACAAACATTTATATAGTAATATGTTTGAATGAAAAGTGGAGGACATCTGTTAATCTTAAGTTCCCAGTATTGTCCTTTTATTTGTTACTTAGTTAAGAATATCAATAATTTATAAGCAATGTAATAGGATGATACCTTTTACTATATAGCAAGACGTATAGACATACTTTTTAGACAAGAAGCCGGGACTTTTAACCCAGGAGTAAATTTAAGATCATGACACCTGCCATTCACTGGTTGACTATCAAAATATAATATAAATAATAATTTACGTAATAAAGCAGACACTTGACTTGCATTGCTTTAGATACCTTCTGTTTACTGTGTGAATTTCTTGACAGAAGATTACCTCGGATCTATCTATATTTAGGACAGAGGTTATACTTTATCAAGATAGTGGATATTCTGGAAACAAAACAAATGTATATACTACTCATCAATTCATACCTATAGATACACAGTTTTGCTATTCTTAATAGAAAAATTAAACGATATATGATTAAAAAATCTATACTTTTTTCCATTCAAACAGCGTTGGAGAAATTATAGCTTAGTTAAATATATGTTCTTACAATTGTGTTATTCTGCCAACAAATCGTACTCAACTTTTAGAAGGGGGTTAAAATCAAAATAAATATAAATAATAATAACTCGTATCCACACTGCACCGCCAAAATCAGTGAGTGTTAAGGGCGCGGAGAGCGGTGAGCCATTGTTATAATTTTCAATAAGGGGCGCGATCGAGGGGCATCGATCTGCACATCTCTGGTTGCAGCATCCGTGTGCAGCGGGCTGTGAACAACCAAACTATCATCTAAAGTTCCAAATAATATATCTAGAGATATACGAAATAGCCTAGCCCAGAGGAGAGGAGTTGAATAATTTTGTAAAAAAATTTGTCGTAACTTAAACTTCATTCAGTAGTAAGCTTAGGAGCATCAAAAATATTCACTACTTATTAACAAATAGGTAATCAGTACCTATCTGTATAAATAAAACAAATCGCCAAATGTAAATTATTAAGGTCAAAACTTGTCCCAAAAATATTCTGAAAAAATTATACTTTGAAACTTTGACTATCTATCAAAATTAGGGTCAAATGTTGGGTAATTTTTTTTATTTTAATTTTCTGACTTAAGCTTATAATTCAGGACTTCTCAGATGATAAACCATTTCCTAAGGAAAGCGATCCAAGGGCAGTCCAACTAGCACCAATATATAACATTATTAATTAATATAAACATACCATGTCGTCTAATTCTTTAATGTAGTATATCGTATTACATTAGACATATTAATCAAAACCGGTTTAGAAACAAATTGTTTATACCAATTCCTCTAAAAACAATTTATAGCACATGCGTACACGGGTTAGCTACGCCGTAGAACAACTATGGCTCACCGACAGGGGTGCTGGATTCTATTAAAGCTCAAACAATGGCCTTTCCCCAACTAATATGTGGACTAAATCCCTAATAAGTATGCCATTGTGAAAAGAGGGACGCGGCCCAAGCGACAAAGAACACGTTATACCGATCTGTCAGATATATTATTACTGACACGACTAAACCAGTCAGCCGATTTTCGCCCATCCAAAGCTACATTTAATGTACATTTCAGTATGAATAATTCAGGTGTTTTAGGTTGTTTCACTATCACGGGAGTGGGTACAACAGGCCAGAGTGTGGTGAGCGTCTGGCCATAGAGGCTCACCGAACTTGCCGCACTCCCCTTCCAAACTAGATTTGCAGTCCGGTTATAATACGGTAGCGGTCATTCATTACGCGTCTCGTATAGATTTACTACTGTTACTTGTTTCAATATTAAAGGATTGTATTTTGAATATTACATCATCAAAAATTCCTTACTCCACGAGTATCTTATCTATGCCGTATCAATTTAATAGTAACTATATTCCATGGACTTATGATTAACTAGGGTTCTTTTTTTCACACTAATACTTCACTATTTCAATAGGAAGCCGAGATTTGCTAACATTTTGTGATGCAGATGCAGTTTTTCAGAGTCTTTTACTTAAGCACGAACATTGAACTGCCTTTTCCTCTCATTCTCTCCACCTAACATCTAATTCAACTAAATTAACGAAGGGAACCAACAGTGTTGTTAAAATTAGATAACATATTAACTGCTAAAGATGGAATTTACAGTACTTGAAATATTCAGCTAACTACAACCATACAAAGATAAATGAAAGAATTATTTTGATTTTTGAGGTACTTCCTCTTGAGGCCTTATAAATGCACAATTTTGTTTTTAAAGCCATAAAAAGTACTTCAAAATATACACTTACAAAAAAAGCTAAGTAATTAAATTAGATTGTGCTAATTACAATTCTTTTCAGGGTGTTTTTTAAAACAATTAATGCAGATCGTCGGTGTCGGTGTTGGGGCAAATCTGAAGTAGAATCAGTGGCAAAGTGTAGTGTCAACAGAGCTAAGTGTTTTCCGTGTTCCGTGTTCCTCGTCTTTGTGGGGAGCGCACGGTTGTAGGGGAGAACCGTGTAGTTGCACTTTGGAATACATTTTTTTTATATACTCTTTTATAGTAATTTTTTTAAATGATTTAAAAAATTTCTAACAATAATAAGCAATACTGCTTATAAACTTTTTGTTCCTTAAACCTGCATCTGGGTCACAAGCCCCAGTTACCTCATGACTTCGTGTCAGAAGAGTTGAGAGCTGTCCTGATAGATCAGCGTAAATATATTTTAGTGGAAAAAAATGTTGTTGTACGAGTATCAAATGTGTCGTTAACTTTATTACTTAGTTTAGTTTAATATTAAGAACGAAATTAAGCAGTGGAGGCATGTGATATTGCGAAGTAAAGGTTCTTCTTAAACCTGCTACTTAATCACAAGCTCCAGACACTGCTTGATTTCTTGTCTAAAGTTACATACAAGTAGTTCATAATAAAACCTTCTTGGTACCAAGTTACTGATACAAAAAGTAGTCAAAAATTATATTTTTTTAATTCTTGTTTTTCAGTATTTATTTATGTAATTAAACAAAAGTTTTGATTTAAATTTGCATAAGTTTAATTTAAAGTAAAGATACGGATATAATATAGGTAATATAGAACAACATAAAAACATATTTAAATAATGCGATATACTCAGTTCCAATAGTTATCTGAGCACAAGCGCACACTGCACCAGCGTACAGAGCACAGGCGTAGGGCTGAGACAATAGCAGCTAACTACCCCTTTCTTGTTGTAGGGCGGGAGGCGCGGGCTTAACCAAGCATACACTGCGCTTTGGGCGCTCACTGCCTGTGGACACTCGGGTGCAACGTCGTTATAAAATATTGCATTTATGTTTTACTTCTATTCAACCACTTTTGAAATCAATATAAATAGATATCGATATTTTATAATGTAAAAATGGATTACTCACAAAATAGTTTAGTCCCACGTTAGCTGGTCAAGGTGATGATGATCATCTAACGTGGCCGAAACTTTACTCAAAAAGTTGTGACTAAACTTGCCACGTGAGTAATCCTTTGTTACATTATAAAATGTGTGAAAATCGTTTTAAAGTTTTGTAAAACGGTGACACTTACGTATTGTTATGGTAACTTGGTACTATAGTCTCAACCTCATTTGGTGACCTTTCTAAGCGACCTCAGCTTCCTCGCGCGCGCGTCCACTAGCTAAGGAAGACCGCTGAATGTAATTGAAACTATAGTACCAAGTTACTACAGCAGTATGTGAAAATCGTGTTAGCTTCCATAATAAGATATAAGTATTTCTGGGAACAATGGACTTTGGTTACCCTAGACTACCCAATCTCATTATCCAACATCTAACAAAAAATAATAAAGTTAATGAAGCGTTGACAATATCTAGTCTATGCAATTATTTATCAGAATTTACACCGAAAGAAAAGCTCAGAGTAAAAAAAAATCAAAGCTATCAAAACGTCTATCAAATTAAAATATAGATATTATTTTATTACTTACCAACAGGTGGCACTACTTCTCTGAACATTTTTAATGTTTATTTTTAAAACTGAAACTGGAATTCTCGTAAATATATACTTTTATCTAAACGAATACAATATACCAAAATAAATATAATTGTTTATTGTGTATATTTTATTTAAAAAATAGTCTGCACGCGAGTATACCCAAAACTTGTAGTCACGGGGTCCCGCAGACCCACAATTCAGATTCTAAAAAGGGTAGTAACCGGATCTCTAGATTGAAATGTTTTATTTCACCCTTCGCATTATGTGGATAATACCGACTTTTAAATTGATAACCAACTCAATGCCCGACAAACCTTTTTTACGAATATTATTTGGTTAAACTTTAACCGTAACGTTTAAGTCTTGGCTAATTTGCATACGACTGTATCGGCTTTGTTTGAGATTGCCAGGTTTTTTTAAAAGTGTTTGTGCCACCGATTTAGCCCAAGTTACTTTAGTGTGATTGATTGGTGTTACATTTAGCACTTAATAAATATAAAATAGTCTCTGTGTACGTGTATAGCCTTTGTATTTAACATTGTACACGTTGTACCTGGGTGGTATGTTAATTTCTTTAAAAAACTGATTAAGTAACGCTGAAAAAGTTCCCGCTGGTGTGTCTACGTATTTTAAGGTTTAATGTCAATAAAATTAAATTAGAGTCGTCTTGAGATATCAGTACATAAACAACGAAATAAATGTTGAGGTAAATTCGATGGAATAGAGATTTTTTTTCCATTTTAAAGTCAGACAATAAAAGTTCCAAACATTTTGTCATGTTAGGTTCGCGTATACAACAATGTACAGATTGTACACAGTAGAAGCATCAGCCATATTTCGCGTTACCCGCGTGATGGAACCGCGCGTCGATCGCGCTGTCCCTATTATCGCAATGATATCGCGATCAATCGAAAGGGTGGTAGTGGGGGAGGGGGAGTGCAAATAAATGTATCTGCCGGGCGGCGGGCGGATAAATACGCAAATAATACGAAACTACAAAAATCAAAACCCATCCGCCACTCTGGAACAAATGCATTGGCGTGATGTATGCTCTACTTCATTCAAATATTTCTCATTTTCCTAATTATACTTCAAATTACAGACTTATAAATTAGAATCTCAAATACATCGCGAAATACTTACATGTGTTTTATAGTTCCTACCTTATAAGAGGTAAAATATTAACGAAGTTAGTGTAACGTCGACCATAATTTATCAAATTTGTTATTATTATGTATTTGATATTGGCATAAAGTTTATTTCTATGCATACATAGATGAAATAGTAATTTTAAAAGATGGCAAATCGTGATGTATGCATAGCATATTATTCTGTTGCAGCAGTACCAAATTTACATAATAAACCAACGGTTTTTTGTCAACTTAAGCCATAAAGAGAGTAAACTCAATATCCTTTCTGACCAGTGTTATTTAATAATTGTTCTTAAAATTAGCAAGTTTTTTCCTATTTAGCACAGAGAAAACGCTTTTTCTTAGTACGCATGTGTTCTTTTAACATTAAAATTTTGGTATTTACACCTAGAGATTCTAAATTTACTTTTCGTCATTTATTTAGTGTAATAACTGAAAAATATTACTATCACGATTTTCATCTCTAGTAAACGCAGCTTTCAGTGGCGTGAGACTTTATTTTATAATCTGTTCCGAGTCAGAAACTACTGAATGAATTTTCACAAGAATAAAAAGAGTAATTCACGAAGAAGGTTTAGGCGTATGTAAATCTTCAATATTAAAAATAATTTGTTTCTGATAAATCTATATTAATAAATCAAATAATGATGTGGAGCATCTTTCAGTCCAACAGTAAGGCCCACGAGGCCATTATCAAGCCTATAGCTATTTGCCCCGAAAAACAAACTCTCGCGGGATGCGGGGGGCACAATGCAGCCAACTGCGCGTTCACAGCCTCCACATTTGCATGCGCAGCTGTACCTATCGGTCTGATTTTGATTCCATTGATGGACCTGTATTTATAAGTGCATCTAAAATAGAACATTAATTTTGTATTATGCTTCCAAAGGAGCAAATGTAGATTATGAACAATACAAAGGAATGATTTAATGTTCATCTTATTATAGAACATTAAGGATCTGTTCCACGATGTCCAAATAAACTCCTGAATCAGTGAATCATCGAAGCAGTCGACTCGGGAGGTCTGAGTCGACCCTGGGCACACACCTCTGACTTTTCAGAGCTATGTGTGTTTTAAGCAATTAAATATTACTTGCTATAACATTTAAGGAATGCTACAACGTTGAAGGAAAACATCGTAAGAAAACCTGAGCTCTTGAGAGTTCTACAAGAAGTTCTCAAAGGTGTGTGAAGTATGCGAACCTGCACTGGCCTAACACCTCTCTCATTCTGAGGAGGAGACCCGGTTAAGCAGAGGGCCATTACATGTTATCACGATGAAGCTGCTTGACTCAAACTTAAATCCCTTAAATAACATGATGATCTTGACAACTTAAATAGAAATAAATTAAAGACTAGAAACTCGAAAGACTCTTAACCAGTATCACAACCACTGCTACTCTATGATCACTCATCAAATATTTGTCAAAAAATAACTCAGTAGCTACGACAAGAATGATGATGACAAGTAATCAATAACTACCCATTTTTCTACGGTTGTTAACCCATTCCTTCGTTATTATATGAATGTAGCTTAACTGAATTTGCTCCCAAGTAAAATGAATTAATCACTGTATATTATAAAGCCCCACGCCACGCGTGTCTGTTGATTAGATAGAGTAATTCACATAGAAGGTTTAGGCGTATGATCTGTTAAGGCGTATGTTGTTGTTTTGTGGAAATTATTTGAAATATGACGATAATAGTTGAAAATGCCAGAAAAAGTAGAGCAGCCTGGGAACTTCGCCAACAATGTCTTCTTATTTGTTATAATTGATGTTGAACGTAACAGTAGACACTGTGTGTGAGTGGACGACTAACAATATACCTCAGCGGAGCGAGGGCGGGTCAGCTAGTGGATGAATAAATAAAAGTAACTGATAATAGTAAACAATTCGTAACAACGTTAATAAATAAAAAGCCCAGCATGCATTAATTGATGGGCGACAAATGCCGCTGTCACTGTCAACCTGCTCGCTTTTTAGTTGTTATTAAGCAAAGCATACTATTTCCAACAAAACTGTTCATGTGGAGCTACTCATGTAGAGCGAGGTATTTTTTATCAACGAGTTTCGTTACTATGTAGTTATTTACATACCTAAAAAATTTTAAACAAAAAATATTAATATTTTATTAATTAATCTCAATTTATTAGGACAAGTTATTTTTGAATTCGGTGTCAGCAATATATGTACGTTTTCAACTTTCAGCTTCATCATCAACTAATGCTAAATGAAACAGGAAGACAGATCCACTGAAAACATGCACATGATAACCATTTATTTACATATTCATCGTATTATTATTATTCATCGCTTAGCTTTCTTAACTGAGATGTGGCTAATCTATGGTCTTCTTCATCAGTTCCATTTGAAACGCTACTGAAAATGTCAAAATCACTATATGTATGCCTAAAAGTTTCGAGGAGTTCTCTCAATTCCTTAAGGATCTCTACATCACAACTTAAATTTGGAAAGAATGGCCAATCTGTAAAAATATCCTATCAAATACAATGAAGTTGATAACCTCTTTTTTAGTACATTTTTTCAACTCTTTTAAAAATATAAATTTACTGTAAATAATAAAAACAACTTTTCAAAGAGTATGAGCATCCAATTCTGATAAGATCGTTTGTTAACAAGAGTAATCGGAACAACTTATCATTCTTTTATGAGGGGTTTCCGGTACTTCCTCCATCTTTTGATATTATCCTGTCTTACAAAATATGATGTACTTACTACCACCCTTTTCTTTTTATAAACATTTATATACGAGACACGAGAAGTTGTTGAGAAAAAAATATAGTCGAAATAAATACTATCCTCTCTCTCGAGTTTTTTCATAGCAGGTATACTCAGTGTGCAATCATCAAAATTGTTTAAGTAGTTTCTGAGATCATTGCGGACAAACATCGTAACAAGCAGTGATGGCCCAGTGGTTAAGGCTTGAATTGAAAGGAGATCCGAGTTCGATCCTAAGCACGCATCTGACATCTCTGAGTTATGTGTGTTTTAAATTTTAAAAATATTACCTATACAAAGAAAGTTTGAGCTGATAGTGCTTGTTGAAAATACTCATATTGAAAAATAACCGATGAAAAATTTTTAGTGCCTAGTATTCTAAATTATTACGGGTCTTGGACAAGACAATATTTTATACCTAAGCTGCTAAATTCAGTTCCTATAGATATAAGAAATGATGTTTCTGAAAAATTTAAATTTAAGAAAAAGTTAAAAAGTTTTTACATTAATAATAAACAAATAAATAAATAATGATAGTCAAATACTAATACTAGAAATAATTTACTGAAATTTAAATATATTACACTGTACCTAACTTTTTTATAATAATATTAATTAACTGTGTTTACAATATTTAAATATTTACATTTTCTATAAAGAATTTGAGAGAAAAATACCGTCAGCAAACTGCTCTGCAGTTTGACGGATTTTTTTTATGTTAGTAATTTAAGTTATTGAAAATTGTAAATAATAAATAAATAAATAATAAAATAAACAGTCAAATATAAATTGCCTTAACGGTGAAGGAAAACATCGTGAGGAAATCTGCGTGTTCCTGAGAATTCCCTAAAGTTCTCAAAGGTGTGTGAGGTCTGCCAACTCACGCTGGGTCACACACGCGTGGTAGACTATGACCTAACACCCTCCTCAATCTGAAGATGAAACCCAGCTCAGTAGAGGGCGGTTAATAGGTTGTGATGATGATGAAGAAGAAGACTAAGGCCTCCTGTGGATTATCTACGCTACGTTTGCTTAAGATAAATTAATAAAAGTCATTCAAAAGTATCACATTCAAAGCTTTCTTATATTTTGCTATGTAAAGACAGTCAGGCGCTTCTGACTTAATAAACATATTTTTCCGGCATAAAAAGTAGGCTATGTTACTTCCAGGCTCGTAACCATATCTTTGCAGGATCATAAGTTGCTATATTTCAGCGTGAAAGGACAAACTAATAAACACATTTTCGAATTTACAATATGAATATGTAAGTATGTATTACGATACCTACATAATATTTGTATTAAAACAATCATGGATAAAGTGAGTTAGCACCACTAACTTTTAGTTTATTTCAAGTATACTGTCAAAATGCAAACTCTGTTCCGATAGATTTGAACTGGTTGTCAAATGATCTCGCCCGATAATCATCAAAGTTGTAGGTCTTAAAGTCGTGATTATAACATTATAAGTCTAAAGTGCATATTATTATGGTCATTTACTTGTTAGTGTTAGCAACACTGTTTATAAAGTAATACTTAGTAGTGAGTAGATCATTTTATATTATTTCAAGTATACCGACGTGTAGACAATATATAACCTTTAGTGCTATAGATTAGTCTCAGTCTCTCTGGTGTTTTCGCGCAGTGAACATGGAAGTTAATGTTATAGTGTTACTTTATTATCTATTGACGTTAACGAGGAGTGGAGGTGATAGTTAGTATATTATGAAAGAGCTCTTTAAACCTGCTCCTGAGTCTCAAGCCCCGGGCACTGCTCGGCTTCCGCCTAGATTACATGTTGATATTGTCTAAATATAGCTCCCATATTCTTAGCATTAGCGTCTTTATTTTTGTCTTTATTATGAGGTAATGTCATGGAAATGCAAAGCAGTCGACTCTAGAAATGAACCGAATAAAATTGATGCAATAATACAATAACGTAGTATTTTATAAAAAAGATTATACATAAACCTATAAGCTATAGGCATTGAAAGTTTTAAAATCGTATCAATCATTTGTTGACGCACGCAGCAGTTATGGTGGCGTAAAAACGCAGCCTGGTCGAGCGACGCGAGGCGGCGTCGGCGTGCGGCGTGCGGCGGTGATAACGCAGATCAGTCGACATATGGCCGCGCTTGTTGTGGATACGATGTTATATTTTACAATATATTTCAATTTATCACGTTATTGGAAACATTCGTTTTTTTAAGACTGATATTGGAAATTTGTTGTTATTTATTTTAGAGCTTCTGATGATGGAAATAATAAGCAACCAAAACAAGTAGCAACAAGTTTTCAGTAGGTACTAGCGATACCAACACATATTACTACTAGGACTAGCCTGCCATCCACTATCAGGCAGTCCCTCCAGCACAGCTCCTTCATCAGAGCAGACCGATGACAGAATAATATTCCTTCATACATCATATTGACAAGTTTTAGTCTTCAATTCCAGCATTTTTATAAATTTTGATAGACAACTTACTTACACGTTAAGAATCTTGGAAATAATAATATTCTGAAAGCAATTTTTCTGTTTTATCAATTTCATTGCTAAAGATCGTCTACAACCTGAAAAGCGTTAAAAAAAACTATTTCGACATTGAGTTTTATGAAGTTGTATTAAATTGGTCGTGTCCCTGAATACATGATCTTTCCTACTATAGAAAGTTCGTCCATATTATTAGGTTGATCAAAATTAAAAAGCTAATATGAAAACTAACATGTTAATTAGAATTATTATTTATAACATTAAAAGTAAATGAAGTCATAGCAGATAATTGATATGATGTATTTACTCAGTCCCATATATCAGCGCACAAAACACAAAGAGCCCATAAAGCGTCCCTCTCCACATTCAATAAAGCGCTGAGCAAACAAACATAAATCTGGTTTTACGTGCGTCCCGAATTATGCCGTCAAATGACACCTCGTAGCGTTGACACCCGAGCGGTGTACGGTGCCACTGTGCCACTGTGGCACCCGAGTGAGACGTTTGCCCGACGTTTACCAAATTTCCATACAAATCGCTTCGCCACGGTCGCACTCCGACCCGCTGGAGTCACACTTCATAAATTTTGATTTTAATATTTATATTTTACACCCCTGGGCTTGACAAGCCGCGTAATGTCAACAATGGCCAGAGATTTGTTTTAAAAAGCGCAATTTGGTGTTAGATTGTTTGACAAATTAATTTTTGATGAGAATTTATCGTCGCTTTAAGTACATCTTTGTCTTTTTCAAACACCTACTAACATACCTACTAAAACTAGTATATTTCATGCGTAGTATAAAATAATGGTTTTCCTTATCCTAAGAATTAGCTAGTAGCAACGTGAGGTAAAGACGAATTTTTCTACTAATAAAATTATATACTGAATCAGGACAACGTACAGAAAAAATCCCTGATATCTATAGGTTCTTTTACATTGTTGCGACGAAAAAGGAAGTGGTCTTCTCTACCAACTATGACAATATCAAGTGTCTTTATAAAATGCCATTGAAAAGAACCTGAGTACGAAATGAATGATGACCTGAAGTCTTTTCATATTACACCTAGCTAAAGAGTTTCAAACTTTTCATAAAATGCATATCTAAACTAGTAAGTCTATTTATTTATTACCTCTCTACTCAGAAATATATGAATATTGTATAGGTTCCCGATTTCAATACCTAACTCGCGATAAAAGAACATCCGGATAAATCAAGCGGGGTTGTTTAAAGAGTCTTTATTTTCCTGACACCCCCAGTTCATTTTCTTTCCGACCATAAGCCGCGTGGCAATAACAGAGATAAGACTGGCACGACGCGACGCTATCCCGCCTTATTGCTATGTAAATAACCTCCATTGAGTTCGCAGATCGGCCCGATATCCCGCCGCTGTGGCATCGACTTTATACTCGTCTTATTATTGTCCGCCTTGCGTAGACACACATAAACAATGTCCATTTACACAAATTACAATACATAAAAGCTAAAACGATTTTGATTCAACCAGCAAATAGCTTTCTCTTCTCTCAGGATACAAAGAACTTTCGTTAGGCAAGCGCGGAATTAATTTCAAATTACTTTTCAGTTCGCGAGTAGTTACTTTTGTTTAATTTCAAGAAAGTATACCCACGTATAGACAATATATAGCCTCTGTTACGATAGATTTGAGTCAGTCTTTTAAGAGATTTCATAAACTACGAAGTAGTTTATTGTCGATATCCCTTATAAATCCACGAAGGCTAAGCAGATTCCTTAGTACAAGAAATTTTTAAACCTGCTCCTGGATCTCAAACCCCAAGCTCGGCTTTTCTCTAAAGTGCATGATTACTACGTAGTGAATCTCTTAAATAGATAATAATATGGATATGGCTTATTTGTGAACTACGTATAATTTACTAAAATACTCCCATCGAAAAATCTGCTGCATTACCCTCGAAAATAGATGGTTATCATCCAGGTACCGGTCTGATCGAGAGATGCAAAAAGATAAAACCGTATCATTAGCTTAAAAAGCCCCCATGAATTACAAATAACAATAACCCGGAATAGTGCCCAGAAAAAATCGACAATACTGTTTTTTTATCCGCATTATGGGATGATCCGTCATTGTGCCGCTAGCACACAGATGGCGCTGATAACTGCTCATCGCTTTATTAAAATAATGCGTCCAGACTACTTTGGTCTCTTGAAATTGATAATTTATTACAGTTGTTGTATGAAATGATGAAGGGCAGGTGAGGTCATTATATAATGGTGTAGCTGCTTGTAACACTATCAGATTTGGCAATCTGGGATTCATTGATACATGGTGTGCACTCACTCGAGATACTTAATACCTTCCCACGAGGACTTTATACGCACACGCGCCAAACGTGGGAATTCTTTGTACTAATGAGGACTTTGACCAGTCGACCAATTAATAGTATAATATAAGTTGATTTTAGGTTTGTGTCACTCTTTGGACAACAAACTGGTAAAAACATTGTCCTATAATATTCACAATCATCGCTGATGGGATATCCAATTCGACTTTTGCCACTTCGAGACTGTTCTGAGAGCAACGGAAAGAATGAAATCATATTGTAAAACCTGAATATAATAGAATTAAGTTTACTTACACTGCATTTTATTCATAATTGCATGGAATATCACAAAAATTAAAGTTATCACAAAACAATATATTTATTTGTTGTTATCGGTGCATTAAATTGTAAAATTTATAGAAAGAGACTTGTGACTTAAGTTTTTATTTTATTGTATGAGTCTTGAACACTTTTTTTTTATATTTGTATGATGACACTGTCACATACATTATTGTTCAAAGCAATATTACAGACTAGCTGTTCCCGTGACTTCGTCCGCGTGGAATAGCGATACTTCGATACAACTTTTCATCTCCCCTTTCAATCCCTTACAACCCTTTTTTCGCACTAAAAAGTAGTGTTTTTTCGCACTAAATGTTCTTTCTCAGCTGCATACCAAATTTCATTTAAATCGATTCAGTAGTTTTGGCGTAAAAGCGTGACAGACTGAGTTACTTTCGCATTTATAATATTAGTAAGGATTAAATAATTTCCATCCGACCTAACTAAGTAACTGAGGTATTGTAATAATAAATAATTATGAGTAAAAAGCGTCAGTAGCACAGTGGCTCGTCACGATCAATAGTCGTGGGTTCAAATCCCGGGCTTTGGACTACTGACGTGGTCCACTAGCTTAACACAAGCATAGCTTGGAGAGGTTTAGGGATACTAGTAGTAAAAAAATATATGTCTAAACGACAAAGAAGGTATTTTTTTTAATCCTTTTAAGAATATTTTTATTACCAAAGCTAAAACTAAAATAATATATAGTCTGCTGCAATTATTTTTTCTTACGATTGAGATAAAATTTTGCACACATGGTTATTGTTGGATGACAATGTATGGTGTGCTAAGTGACGTCATACTAAATCTATTATCTCGGACGGTCCAAGATGGCGGACTATTTTTTGATTCTTCTCAAAGAATAGGAAAAATAAAATGACTTACTGATTGACGACGTTACTCTAAATCTAATATGGCGGACTAGGTATTTTTAAAGCACATTTATTTAGGCGTATGCCAATAATTAGGGACAAGAACTGCCTTAAGGTAAAAAGTAGAAAAATCAAAAAAGTTTGTATTTATTTCTAATCTCAATTTCAAAATATCTGTGGCATATATTATTCTACCAAATATACATAATGATATAGTATATGATATATCCAACGCTTCGAACATTTATTAAAAGTTACAGGGGTTGTAGGGAAGCCGCATGAGCCCTAATTAAGCCTTTTTACAAAAAGGCCGATGCGGAGGGACTTTTTACCCTTCCGACTCCTTAATGAGCTGTTGCTGCCCACCTATAGTGTGGATTACAAGGGGCATCTTTGTTTTATTATTTTAAGGAAATTTGGGAACATACGATGTAAAAATGCTTATTTATAACGACATGTCTAAGTTATCTGAAGCTAAACCCTCAAGACTGTTTAAGTAGATGTCATTTATAGATTCTCATATTTATATGTATTGCGTAGACAATATATAACCTTTAGTGAGATAGATTAGAGTGAATCTCTCTGGAGTTTCGTGTACTGTACACGTACATGGAATATAGTATTAGACCGTCGTAGTTAAGGTCAACTTTCTCAAGGTCCATCTATGATATCTTTATCATCTACTGTAGTTAGTGTTCGGGCACCAAAGGCACTATAACCCTACTCCTTGGTCACAAGTCCAAGGCGACTTTCTGTCTAGATTGCATGAGTGCTGTACAGTAATTGTTATCATTCCCTTTTCATTCTAGGTACGACAATAGGTACGATATAAATAAAGTAGTGGGAAGATACAAAAAAAATATTATAAGAAATTAACTCATAAGGATCCTGCTAACATACGCAGGAAGTGTCTGTATTAAATGAGCCCTAAAATATTAATTTTGGGCTATTTGTTAATTGTTTGACAGGATATCGTATCATCGGTACGTTGAAGCTTACATTGAATTTATTTCTCGTTTAGCTATTAAATAAAAATCATTTTTTTTGAGTATAATTTTAACAGGTTCCGACGGCCATTGACGCGCTGTCATCGTACGCGAAGTTCAACTAACTCCAATGCTTTACTCACGTAGTTTGTACGAGAGATGTCGTACTGTTTGTAAGAAAAATATATATGCGAAAAGTTCAAATGGCCTTATCGTTGTTTTTAAAACTCTTTATTAAAGATCGAGTTTAATTAACGGCAATTAGACGTAACCACACTCTCAAGAGTAAAATCAGTATCATCCTTGGCTTTAATGGCGTGACCCATAGGACATACTAAGATCCTTTTAATTCCTCATTCGACCCCAAAAACCTTTCTTCATTACGTTATTAAACCCAACCTTACTTTACATGTAATATATATTCAAACATTTTACATTGATGGATATATTAGCTGCTCGAAATTAAAGTGCTATGGAAATACGCAATGTATGCTTATGTTATAAGAATATCAATCTTTTTTCTGTAATATTTTCATAGTATAGGAGAGCAACAAACTTCGTGGCCAATGGATTAACCCGGGCCCTGCTTATAATTAGTCGTAAGCTGTCATTAATGTTGGTTAATGCGCTTCATTTTTCATTATCCCAAAATAAGTACTTTAAATTTTCAAAAGGACCTTGAAATAAAATTTGTAATACCGAAAAAGGGTGCTATTTTAATATAAAAAATTGTATATACATTTTTTATATTAAATTATTTTAGTAAAAAGTAGATTATAAAATTAAAATTAAAAAGTATAGTAAAATTTAGAGGGCCGAATATTTAATGACGTGATAGGATGTCCTTTAATACTGTGTAGAAAATATAACATTGAGTAATAAGATGATATCATTCACTTCAAACAGTCAAGTAAGTAATTTTAACGCTATATACAGTTTGTCGTTAAACGTGGTCTTGCTTTTGTGTATCTGTGTATTGATTTATAAAAGGTTTGTGCTATTCCGAATTTCAAAGAAAGTTTTGTACATTCTTTATAAATATGAAGAAAAATATTTAGGTATATTCTTATTACTAGTTGACCCGCCCAAGATTACATTTCAGATCTACTGCAATTCCATCCACATTAGAATGCCGTCCATTTGTAGGGCAATGAGGCTGAGGATACGGAGTGTGAGTGTGGGTGTGGGTGTGGGGTACCGTCTTGCGCGGTGAATGTGGCCAAATTGGAGAAACGGAAGCTAGCACCGCCCGCGACTTGACCGGAACTGTGCCCGCCTACAAGTCTACAGCTCCATTGTACAAGCACGACTTTTATTATTACCATTATCTATCAGTTATAAAGAACATACATTTTAAACTTTTGATAGGTCAAAACAATTTGATTGATATTTGTATATTAATACTATAATTTATATGGCAAAACATTAAAACTTTATCACCCTTTGCCAGGTGATTAAGACTTGAATAACTTACTAAGTCTAGTTCTATCCTGGCAACAGACCTCTGACTGTTTTAAGTTATCTGTGTTTTAGGCACTTTAAATATGCGTTGGTTTAACGGTGTAGGAAAACATCGGGAAACCGGCACTTCTGAGAGTTATTTAAAGTCCTCAAAGGTGTGTGAAGTTTGTTAAGCCGCCGTGGGCCAGCGTGGTGGGTTACGGCCTAACATCCTCGTCATTCTGAGTTGCGATAATGATTGAGAGCCTTAACCTCTGATCTACGAAATATACACAAATAATTTCATAAAAATGGGCCAAGGTCAAGAGGAGTTCGATAAAAACACAAGATTGTTATATAAGATGTGTGAAGAATATCGCAATAATATTTAGTTTTTGTTTTTTCGTAATCAGCTAAACTTTTAAAGATATTGACAATTAAAATTGAGGGTGATTTCATGCATAAGTGAGAGAGTCAGAGTATAAACGAGTGGGTGACCGAATGAATAAACGATTTGAATACACCTCATCAAAGTACATACATTATTCTGTGGTCCAATTATTTATACTAATTAAGAAACTCAATGCCTTACATAAATAGCAATTACGAAACTGTTGATAACTTTAGGAGTAGGTGTATTATCTTCCCACTGCTATACTTATTACCTATATACAAATTAGAAATCTATTTTATATTATATTCATTACAATCTTTTTATGGTATTTTTAGTCACTTATGAAATAGGCTCAAGCATGCTCAGCATGAAAATGTTTTTAATATATAATTAAAACCTACAGTTATTTAACATTTACATTTTAAAATACAATTTGCTCTAAAGCTCTGCTTGTAATAAAAGAATATTAATACTTATCATAATACCTAATGTTAAACAATGGAAACAATGTCTACAAAGTCGTCGACTATATTAGTAAGTTTACGCTCACGGCTCAGTCCCATGTTACCTTCATTGAGGTACGCCGTGATCACATCAACCTGATTTAGTGGAATTTCTGATAATCTTGGGAGTATTTTGAATATCTTGGGATGTTCTAGTCGACCTTAGTGTAATTTGCTATTTAGATTTTTTTTAAAAGGCAATAAGTTTTAAATTAAATTACTATACCGCAGGAATTATGATTTTTTTAATTGAATTTATATAATTAGTAAGATTATTACGGTTTGCGGACTTACTACTACTATGTACTAACTTTGCATTTTTTTTTTATTAATTTAACTCTCTAATTTTTATTTCCAAGTTAGTTATACTTGCATAACTAAAATAAATATTTATAATTATTCATTTTTGTTTGGGTGTCCACCTACTGGTAACACTAGGCATTTTGCAGTTACGATTTTTATTTCGATTTATATCCCTAGAAATCACAGACTCAGACTGCTTCAATTAGGCGCGAACAATTAATGAATTTGACAACTGACGTTTAATCAATGTTGCCAGAAAAAAGTGGTATTATTTTGCTATAATAATGGTAGAATTAAAAAATGAAATTTTCTTTTGCGGGAATTGATCCCGGAGTCAGTAGTTGATAAGTGGGAATTCTCCAATGATTCTGTTTATTTCTTTATTCAAGTATTCTCTTTTATGACCTCTATAAAGCAATCAAAGTAGTAACCATAACGGATCACAATCACCCCGGCAATAAGTGTCGTTCTAAATCGAGTGCACAAAGATCGTTTAGACAAAGCCGAGGCGAACATTGAGTTAAGAGCCGTCAAATCCTTATGTCCATTGCTCTGCGCACGATCCGGAGTCGGACAGATGTATGACCACGCTCCACGCTCCGAATGCTTTTGTACCTTAACCATATCTGTAGTGCTATTGAACAGTCACACTGTGGGACCTCTCGATTTCTATTATCTATGCATATAATCAAAACGTACCATGTCAAATATCTTGACATGGAAGTTATTTAAGAAAATCCATGTGACGGCGTTTTTTTACACCAATAGAATTCAAATTAAAATATGTAGTATAGCCTTTCTTTCATTTAAATCAAATATCAGGAAAAAACTTAATATCATAGGGCGGGTCGATATATTATAATATATGCTTATGCTTGTCATGTTAAAATGTTTAACTTCTAAATTTTTATCGAGCCTCCAATCTGATGGTCACGTTAAATTCAGTGCTTTATTATCACGTAGGTCATTTGTCTTGGATTTGAGAGAAACCAAAGAGTCAAATTAAATTAATTAATTTTATACATAATTAAAATTTAGGTATAATATGTAATTTCTTGCAAGTCATAGTTGAATATGGCCTGTTTTTTTACTATACTGGTATTACAGGAAAATAATTATAACAATTTTAATGAAATACCTTCATTATCAAAATTTGGTGCAGTTTCCTGCAGTTGAGCTTGCAGTTGAGATATTAATGCAGTCAGAATTTATTTATTATTATAAATAGCGTGTGTGATTGTTTTTTTTCATGTCTCGGGTATACCCATACTAACTCGTACTTACTCATTTGTGGGCAATCGAAAAATAAACAAAAATAGAAGTGTAAATATTTAGTCGATTTCAAACGCTTAATATTTCAGCAGATATTGACATTTTTATAGGCCGCTACGTGTCACGCAAAAAAGTATGCAAAACATATAAATGGTGATAGTGCGTCGGAAAACCCTTTTAACGGCAACGATCGACACAAAAGCGCCTCATCAAACGTCCATCTCCCGATCTACGTCGCTTCTTCGTTTTGCGCGCCGGCGGGCGCTAGTGGCAAAAAGACCAAGAGTATGTGCTGACCCGATCATTAAATAGATTGATTGCACCTGGGCGCAAGGCTCGAGCGATAAATAGTGGCGATTCGGGTAATCCTGCCGGCGGCCGGTGCCTGCCGATGGGCGGCATCCATTCTCTTTATTGCACCGTGCTTTATAGTTGCCCAGGCTCTCTGCCTTGATGCCTACGACGCCGCCGGAGCGCCTAACATATTGGCTGCGTTACGCGATACGACCTCGGGGAGAATCACGACGCAGTACGACCTCCCTGCTATCTCCCGAAACGCCATTTTGTTTTTTGTATTATCTATTGCCAATGCATAAATGAATAATTCTTCATTTTTTTGACGTCTGTTTCACAATGATGTCTCAGATGGCATATCACCTTTTAATCAATTAAGGGTGCTCGTAATACAAAAACTTATCTATTTTATGGTTTTCTAAAAAGTTGGCGTCAGCAGACAAAACAATGGCAAATTAGCGATGACGGTTAAAAATGACGTTCGGATTGGTCGGCTCGGTAATAAATGCGGAGGCCGCAGCCCGGCGACGTTCCGGCGGCGCGCGCCCGACAACTTATTAATGCAACCTTTAAATATGCACTGACACTTCGATGAATTTTATAACTGGAAAAAATATATAATAGGTATATGCAAATTGTTTACGGATTTCATTTGTTATTATTAAGCTGCGTTTCATGCATAGAAATACAAGAAAACTTTCTATACGTCTCAAACGCTACATAAAATGTGCCTCCTACTGAATCCTTTTGTATGCGTAGATGAGCTAGTAGGCATAAAATGTTTTTATAAGACATAATATTACATGAAGAAATATTGTCCATTATAAAATGAATTAAATATTGTAATAATATTATACGAAAAATTATTTTAATAAACATTTAATCTTAAAATTATAAATATTGAACGTCTTTTTTGCTGCCATCTACCTGCAATTTTGGTGACAATATTGAAATCACCTTAATGTAACACGTCAAAGTGGCTTCATAATTAATGACCATGACATAATGGTGCGTTTTTTATTATTTTTTACATCGCTTTTGTTTCTGCAGATTGTAAAATGCAGACATCAAGATTGTCTGTTGTCAGCTCCCGTTTAGAAGACACATTGCATTTTAAACTTTTAATATTTATTATATGCATAAAAAATCCGGACTTGTGAGAAGAAATATTAGAATACAATTTTATCATTTTTTAGATTTAATATGTAATCCAAAGTTGTTTCCCCTTATATAGTTATAAAACTTCCTTATTAATATGATGGACTTCCATATTAAAATTAAGTTGCGCTGAGAGTTATCTATTTGAAAGCCCTAACATTATTTAAAAATACATGAATTAAAAATTACGAACCCTTCATATTCTAATGGTTTGGAAATCTCATGAGACGTCGTTCTCCGTTGCTATACTGTACTTACTAAAAATATCTAAAAGAGAGTATTTCTATAAAGAATAAGTATTATCGCTTTTAGAGAATGTTTTAAATGTATGTGTTATGCGTATTTCACCTTTACAATATAAATTTGAAAATCTATACAAAATATAGCCTCAAAAGGCTTTTATTTCATGGCTCTACATCGCAGGAAGCTCGTCGGATCCAAGCCCAAATAGATAGATAACAATGTGCGTATATAATTTTTTTTGCCATGAAAAATCCCGATCGCGGTCAAAATAGTAGATACGAGTGCAAATTTGAAAAGCCAGTAGTGAAATACATATTTTATAAGTCCGCTTCGATTGTTCCGGAGCGGTTTCAGGTTTTTTTTTACAAGCCGCCCTCGTCGATGTCCATCGACACATGGCTGAAATTTTTTCTTGTTTTCAAAATCCCTGACTGTATTGTTTGTTAGTAAGTGCTTGTGAAGTGATAGCCTGGACACGGACAGATAGAATGCCAATCGTTAGGTTATGGGTATAAATAAATAAGTAATCTTTTGTCCGTTGTAACATGGACCCCTAAAGTTATATAAATCGACCCAGAAGGATAATTTTACAAAATGTAGTTCCACTGAATGTAAAATTTATTTATCAATGAATTAGATCACATTGGTAAGTATATTTTACCTTTATTATATTTATTTGCGTTTTGCTCCTTTCTTCTTTTCTTCTTATTTTTTCTTCATCTTTCTTCCGTTTCCGATCGACAGGGGCTGACGATGAGTTGCGAGGTTGAAAGTGAGGCCTGTAAAATTTATGGTCCATGATCAATTTATTTTATAATGATCTCATTACGATTATCATGTTAAAATAGTCTCGTGGCTTCACTTCCTATAGGTATATGTTTCTTTTTCTTTTATTTTCGAAGTAGTGCAAACGATGTTAATTAGGTATTTACTCATATTTTTAGAATCCATTGTTTCTTTTTTATTTATCATCAAGTAACACATTATTTGAGGTAACAAAGTTTTTTTAAATGCTTACAATACTCACCTTTAATCATGATATGAAAGTTTTTGTAAATAAAATTCATATCTCAATAATTTTGATCTTTGATCGTAAAAGCTCACCTTACAATGCATTCCGAGTCAGCGTAGGTGTATGAATAGCGTGAATTTTAAAAGGTATGAAAAACAGTATTGAATATCGATAGCAAGATATAGCCCGGGGCTTCGACCCGGTACCGGAGCGGGCCGGAAGCTCTTCCTTCACACGGCATTGATAGACGAACAATGACAAGTTTCATGACAAATTCGACGCACGATTGTCATAGTGACAACCTGAACAGGACTCTTTGTATGACGTTTAATAAAATTTATTAATAGTTGAATTGTTCATGTTAGACCCCCTGGGATTGGCTGTGAGGATTCATATCACATCAATTTAATATTACAATAAAATATACTTCAAAATGTAATGTAAAATCCCAATTTTTTTTCGTTCCTACTGGTTGATTTTACAAATACCTACCAACTGACTTGACAAACAAATAAGCTTAATTCCGTAATTATACTTAATAAATACAGCAATAATTTGATAACTGATTACGTGAAATTTAAACCTACGTACAAACAGTACGAATAAATGCATTTTAATATTATCTTCTCACTGGAGAAGGAGGAGGACATCTCATCCATATTGATAAAATTTATTTAGGTCTTAAATCTATAGAGAAGCAAATGTTAAAAAAGCCAGAAAAAATGATGTTTGCGCGGACACAGGAGCTCCGAGCTATAGATTGCAGTTTTGTAATATTTCCTGCAGATATGATCGCACATCCGAACACATTCGAAGGAAGTTTTTACGAGTGTTTCTGTTTACTTTAGGTGGCGCACAAAGACTAAATCCGGCTTTTGTGATCGCGATACGGCCAGATATTAAAAGCACGTGTGGCCAAACAAAGGTTGCGTTATGCGGGGGATTATTTGCCAATTTATGGCGCTTTTTGTAAATTCCGTTGAAAGCCCGCGCCGGAAATTTGGCTCAATTTCAACAAATGATATTTTAACTATAAATATTATGTGTAATTTATTCGCGCGACAAAAACGCTCGGATATACGATGACTTCAACCTTACTCCTGGGAATTTCGACGCATTCATGTTTTGTGAAACAGAGATGTTGCATTTTAGTGTTTCCTACATAAAAAAATATAGAAGTTTCTACAAAATTAATGATAAATTTTGCCATACAAGTACAATAACTTTTGCTAATTAGTGATTTTACTGCAATTTGAGTAACAATTATCATCAACGACGTCAAATAGCGCCATCTGTTAAAACTCGTACGAACTACGCGAGTAAAGCATTGCAAAGTTAGCTGGACTTTGCGTGCGGTGACAACACGTCAATGACCGTAGTATCTTTAAAAATTATCGCTTTACTAAAAATTTATTTAATTGCTAAACAATAAATAAATACAATTTAACATACTGACTTATGATAGTGTCGTATGTTTCTGGAACCATTATATTGTAATTTTCGCAGCTTTCTATGACGCAGCTCCCCTATATTGTTTCAGCGACGAATGAGGCGCGTTGGCCCAAATTTATTTTAGTGTCCATTTAGTTGGGACACTTTTAGCGTCCGTTAGCCGGATCTTTTCACCGGTAATGACTTTCACGTTATACATCAATTATAATGTTTATTTTAAATATTTATGATTTAAATTAAGAAGTTGTATAACGATAATGGTTTTAATAGGTAATTATAATGAAAAAACAACTTATTAACTCATTTTTTTGGATATTCGGCTTAGTAAATAGCTATAGTTTGGAGCCGATGTCACACAAATCAGCGCGGGCGCCTATTAGAGGTGATAAAAGTTTACGAGTGCTACCTTGTGAGCGCCCTCGCCGCCCTCGCTACGCGTGTGCTATACGTGTTACATGTCCGACAGTGTAACGGTTGGGTTACATTACGTTACATAATATTGCATCGATAACCTTTTAAAGCTTGGATTTTTATTTAAATCTAACAAGCAATCATCATCAATCATAACTTCGATTCAAGATATTATATATTTTGCCATTTATAATCGTCTAATGTTATAATATCATACTTGTAATCTTCTTTAATATTTTTTTTGGTAGAATACTATTACCGTCTACCGCTGGGTGAGCATCTCGTAAGAGCCGAGTAACCCAGCACCCCATTGGTGGTAGGGTATCTGTTCCCCGACTGGTTTGCAACGACCAGTATGCGAATCCGTCTGCCAAGTGTCTATGACACGTTCCTGTCGAGCCTTATGTGGGCCAGACTTACCCCTCTTCCTCTTCCATCCCATTAGTGCTGCGGATCTAGTGGACTAAGCTCTTGCTCAGGGTCCGCTGAAACCGCAGCATTTTCTTCTTTACCTTCCTTCCCCACTTTACCTTCGAGGATGCAACGCATCCTCTTGTTTCGCCATGGGCGTCCATGTCCATGGGCGATGGTGGCCACTTGCCATTAGGTGGACCACCTGCTCGTTTGCACCTTATCTATTATAAAAAAAAAATTGCGTTCAATCAAGTCAGTGATTGAGTGAGAAAGGAAGGAAGAGAAGAGAATAATATTGCGTTTACTGCCTTAATAGGTATAGGAGGGAATATGTGGTATGGCTGTCGCAAGCCAGTAAATGAAATGATTTTCTGTACTCAAATTTCTGGATTACTCGTCTTCTAAGATATTCTCTCTCAGTGTTACAGGAAAATTCCACTCTAATTCTTCTCTCCATTGGTAAACGTTGTACGACCTATAAGTGATTGTTTGGATGTAAGCAGCATAATTATCTAAAAAATATATTTACTACTACACCACAACTAATGCTATGACTTAATTTATCATCTATGCATTATTAACAAATGTCAAAGACAACGTTGCATTTAATAAAAAGACACTGTTCAAAAATATGTATATCCACACAATAATATAAATATTAATTTCATATTAACAACAATAGTGCAACATGTTATATTAATGATTAAACCATTATTATTAGCAACACCATGTAACCCCAACATAAATGTAACCATTTCGTCACACTAATTTTAGAGTGCATTAAGCGGCGATAATTTAAGAAATCGTAGATACACTTAATTACCCTTGTTTACCATTCGACCAAATAGTTTCCATTTAACTTACCCATTCTAGAAAATAGATAGAGGCGGGGTTAAATGTCTTCCGTAGCTCGTAAAAATAAACGATACATAATTAGTTAAGACTATTATTTGATAAAGAAGGTAATGAAAGGTGCTATTCATATTTATTGTTATAGGTCTCAATGTGTGGCATCACGATCCGAAGATTATTTTTTTAATTTCATCTGAGGAATTTTCGGAAGTGTATAAGACACTCTCTCAACAACTAACTCACTCAATCCCTCACACCCTTTCCAATTTAATTTTAAGAAAATAACATGATGCCTGCACAGGTATAGTTGTTTATTCCGGTATAAAAAAAAACTTCCTTACCATAAAGACAATGTTTCTTTCCAATATAAATTGTATCCTTTGATTGAACTGTTTTTATGCGACTAACTCTCTTCTAGTTATAAATAGTTTTACACTAGTTGTATCAATAGTGTGCAATAAAATGTTTTTCTTATTCTCTTCTATACAAAAAACATTTGTTTTTTGTTAATGTGAATTCAGGTTGTGTGCTTAATCACAAATTTGAAATTTATAATATGTTTAAGATTAAAACTCTACATCACCTTTATTTTTACTATAATAACATTATAGATAATATAATGAATATAAAGCAAATTAAATAATGTCTAAATTTGAGAAACTACTGAGTAAAAGTAATCTTAACGTACGATAATTGAATTATCAAAGTCCACATCTACTCATCATTACCAAAAAACCTCAATTGTCCTGCACCCATAACTTAAATCCCAAAATTTCCCTTCGCACTGACACTTACATTATCTTTATTACCTACTAGCTGTGCACCACTTACGATATCCTGATATTTCAATCGACAAGTTACTAGGAAAAGGGAAAAAATGCGTCTGTCGGTTGCGCCCCCTGCTGGAAAGCCTTTGCGGTCAAAAAGTATCAAAAAAATCCGCCCCGTAATAGTTTGCTCACACCAACCAGGTATGGGGCCTGCTGTGCAGTTAAATTTATTGACCCTTGGTACTGTCACATGATTGAGACGTCAATTTAACTATTAGTGTTTAGAGAAAACTTGCAGTAGATTTTTTAAACACAGTGTTATAGCAGTGATAGCTTAGTGATTAAGATTTTGATGTCTTATTCGGGAGGTCTACGTTCGATCCCACGTTGCAGGCACACCGACGATTTTTCTGAGTTATGTAAATAAATATCACTTGCTTTAAAAGTAAAGGAAAACATCGTGAGGAAACCTGCACTCCTGAGAGTTCTCAGAAGCGTGTGAAGTCTATAGCCTAACTCCCTCCTTATTCTTAGTCAGTGTGCCATTAACGATAATGATGATGATTACTGAATACTGATAGAGGATATCTTCTTATTTATTATGGTCGTTGCTATTAGAATGTATCTATATGAATAAAATTTGGACTATTTATAAATATTTTTTGTATCTTTCCATCATTAATTGACTTCGATGGCAGCTAAGGGTTTAAATATCATCATCACAACCCATTAATGGCCAACTGCTGAGCCGGGTTTCCTCCTCAGAGTGAGGAATAAAATATCAATGTCTTAACACAAAATAATTTAAATATCGATTATTTTTAATAACTTATAGTATTTAAATTATTTTTTAATTGTATTTTATTACCAAATGCTTCAGGAGGAATGCACAAAAATAATATATAAATGCTTTTCCAGTAGTTTATTCTAGAAAACTATTTAATACAAAATCAAAACAAATAATTGATTAGACCAGTTGACCATGTTTTAATATAAGTGAAAAAAAAGGTTTAGGTACAGTTGGTGCGAGGATGTTTGGTCTACATATCAGTAACTACTAATTAGCTATTCAAAATCGGAATCGGAAAACGTGGCAAGATTTGAACGATATTTAACTGTAGATACCAAAAACATTTAATAGGTAAGTAATACTGTTAGTAACTCCGTTTATAAATTAGTGTTCGCGGATAGGTCCTTTTCTTCACTTTTGTTCACGTGTAGACGATAGAGTGATAGATTAGAGTCAGTCTCTCTGGTGTTTTCGTGTAGTGTTCATGAAAGTCAGTATTATAGCGTCGTGGTCATTCTTATTGAGGTTCACGTAAGTTAGCTTTGTTATCTACTGTATTTAGTGTTCGGGCAGCGAAAGGCTATATATCAACCTTTAACGACCTTTAACCCTATACCTAGGTCGCTAGTCCAAGGCGCTAACCGGCTCTCAGTCTAAGTTACATGTGTATACGTACAGTTAAGGGGTTTTATTCCTCTCTCATTCTATGATAATTGTTTAATTAGTTATTAAGCTCAAAAAATAAAATATTCATATTTACAAAATACCTATATCGCATGCAATATCGTTTTTTATATTTTTTTATAAAACAAAAGGGTAAAGTCTATTAACCAAAATAACAGTTACCCGTACATAAAACAAAGGAAAGTTTTGCAAAAATATCGTTTTTGCAAAACCTTCGCAATTATGAAGGGTTGCTTGTAGAAATCGACAATAAAAGTAAACCTTTCGGCGGCAAACGCGCCGCCACCGAGGGGTTACTATTTATTTGTATTAGCTAACAGCTAGTTTTGAGCTTGCTATGGAATAGAAATAGAATAGACAAGCCTTTATACACATACTTACATGATAATTTTCTAAAAAAAGTTGATATCAACTTTAATTATAGTATACTCAAACGTAAAACTTTATTTTATTAAAATACTCTAAAAGCTCAGTTTATCCACTCCAAACTTTATGGTTTCGTAAACTATTTGACATTTTCCTATGTTGTCTATCTGTCTTACCTAATTTTTCATTTTAGCTATGCAGCAATAAAATTTCCTTTCACTGATCCGCCAAATCCTTTCATTGCTCCCATGGTTCTCTAGAAAGTTGTTTTCGACACTGTCGTAGAGATAGCATAGAGGATAATAAGGATTTTATTTTCCCTATCAGCAAATGAATTTAATGAATATTTGTTAAACATATGACCAATTATTTATTACCTAAATATGGAAATGTTTCAAAATTAAGACTCCCCATTATAATGCCATGCAAATTCGAACATAACTGTGACGTGCCCCATAACACTCTCGCAAGACGATTCCACAGTTTCCTCTATTCTGAAGATCCAATAGAGTCCTCATCAACTCAGCCTCATCGTCACTGACTCGCTACTATTGTAAACAATATAAAAAACTGCAAATTTCCATTCAAAGCGAGCTCATAAAGTAATTTGCACAAATTTGCAAAAGGGTAAAATGTCGG
The DNA here is from genome assembly GCA_905147385.1 of Limenitis camilla. NCBI lineage: Eukaryota > Metazoa > Arthropoda > Insecta > Lepidoptera > Nymphalidae > Limenitis > Limenitis camilla. The sequence goes on from LR990241.1 coordinate 9,296,054, forward strand.
AGCACAACTTTTATTTCAAAAACCCGTTACCCATAGAATTACGGATTTCATGTAGTTTCCGTCAGCCTTAGTTTTATAACTCTTTAGTTCTCGTTTTATATTAGTAATTTTTTACTGGCTTTGTCCCTTTAAAATGCATAATATTGGCAATGTTTTTCGTTAATAAAACGTAAAATTGTTCTCAGAAGCATTTAAGCAAATTAAGCTTTTATTTTTGTAGGATGTAAAAATATATTAGCAAACCCTTGTTTTAATATAGAACGCAATTATATATAAATAAGGATTACATTGAAATACTTTTAATTCGAGTGTTGATTCCAGAGTCTTTAATCATCAAAACACTTTTCATACCCACTTATTTTGTTCGCAATTATAACGGTTTTGTAATTTGGGATTGCATTGAATCCGCAATCCTGGATTCGCATGAGTCTTACTGTAAATAATAGTATGCATGCCTGGGGTTTGTTACCCAGGTACAGGTTAACAAGGCTTTTCCACACAATTGTAACTCTCGCCATCAGCTGCTTGACCTCTGTCACTTAACACCACTTTGTAAACTAAAAAATATACAATCAAGAAGGTGGAGAGTTTTTAAAATTACTCTTTAGGAACCGCATGTTACTTAATCAAAAATCATCACTACTAGAACTAAGCTATCGTAGATTTTCTTATAAGATCATACATAATTAGAAGGTACTTAACTGCAATCCTGAAAAGAAATAAACTGTTTTATAACTTGGGTTCCTAACTCGCATAAGACCGGCCATAAAACTCATAGGAAGATCGGATCAGCGATATGAGGCGGAAATAAATTGGCGTTTAAAATCAATTTGTGTAGAGGGTGTTTGAAAGAAGTTCGGTGACGTCGGGTCAAACGGACCGATGCCTGGCCTTTCCAATCCGCTTATGTTGCCTATAACACTAACCTACGAATGGAACACGTACCAACTTTATATCGAAGGGTTTAATTTACTTTCTCGTGCTAAACCTTTAGCTAATAATTGTGCAATGTTGGTTAACGCAATCTTTAAAGTACAGACTTTTATAGTTTATGGTACTTTTAGTTTATGTGTCCCTTAACCTCAATAAAAATAATAATAGTGGTAGCAGACAAATATTAACTCTTTCAAAGATACCAATTTACATGAATTTATTAACAACGCTGTTGCTACCCTTGGAGTGGCAAGTGGTTTCTATTGGTCTTGTTAAAAACTCTATTCCTGTATTTTAGTCCTTTCTTATCTTCTTCCTAAAACTGCCTTGAAAAAATAGTTGAATCTTAATTCCTAACTTTATTGTATAATAAAGACGAGCAAGCCAAGAGTGAACCAAATATCCGTTTATTCGGCACATCCCGTCCCGATTCCGTTCCCGGGATATCGAAGGTGAACTTAAAGGGGTTAAGGGGCTTAAGCGAGTGCCGGCGGCGTATTGGAGCTTACCGTGATTTACTCGTTACGTCGCCTCGCGGGCCGCGCAATCCCGCCTTTTTTTGTTTACTTAACGGATCACGGGTTACCCTTTATTGGGTAAAGTCGGAAAACTGATATCCCGCAGCATAAAGTTCCGCGGATTGCGTGATCGGGATTTGTATATATTTATTTGTACACGAACGATTTCTTTGGTATCGGGGCGTTTAAGAAATGTTTGACATTTTTATTAAACTTTGGACTTCCTTGAAGGAAAAACTATATCCATGAGGGGACGAGTCAGAATACAATTCTCCTCTTCCACTGGAAGAGCATATCGTAAGTGGCGAGTAATTCAGCACCTCTTGGTGATGATCTTTTCCCCAACTGTTATGCGGTTACCAACATGCGAATCTGACCGCTAAGTATTTTTAACGCATTCCGGTCACGCCGCATATGGAACAGACTGGGTGTTCTCTCATGGTCCACTGAAACTAGCAATCTTTTCTTCATTCCTCCTATCTACAAAGTGGCAACGCATCGGCAAAACAAGAGACACTATGGCAACTTACCATCATTTGGATTTTCGTTTGACTTGTCTTATATTTTTTTATAGAAGTTGCCTATACCTGCCTTAAAAAAAAGAAATCTATGAAAACAATGTTTCGATATATTAGGGCATTTCCGGAATGTGAATTAGTATTTTGAATTAAAAAAATGGACATTGACATTCTATAGATTTAAAAACCAAAAGTATCTATGAAGTAAAGAAATGTCATAAATTATGGTAGTATGCGTATAAGTTTCTAAATCTAATTCAATAAGAATTATTTGATCGCTTACTTCGTCAGGGTAAACTAAAGAATTAAATTTAATAGATAATGTAAGTAGAAGAAGAAGATAATATAGCAGAATAAATATAAATAATCAGGAATCAAGATCATATCGGGAAACATGAATTAACTCTACACGTACCTATATTAAATTTTTAAGTATTCCGAAAAACATTCAAAGTAATGCAAAACCATGATTACTATAGAATTTGTTATGCCATTCATCTTAATTTAAGGGGAGTACTAATCTCATTTAAAATCGAAGTTTATCTTAATTAATCTAGTAAAACATTTTTTTAACTTCCAATGATATTTTAGATAATAAGGACATAATACATAGTCTTCTCCTTATATATTTGTCGGAGAATAGTGAACTATTATCGAATAATCGAATTATCATCGCTATCTATGGCGCTGGAGTAGGGTAGTCACGTGAGTTTGACCTTGGGTTTGGGAGCCTTAGCAGTGGAGGCCGGTGTTGGACTTCTGTTAACGAAACGTCTTTAGGGCTACACCAAGGTCGCAAGTACATGGCGCCGCTTAGGTTTCTCTAGTAATTAAGATATTTGATTATTTATCGGTTCAGTACCAGTATCTAAGTTGCGTTTACCCAATAGTCTAAATCTAAATAAATATCATCACCCCTTGTAATGTTCTTCAATATACCCCCTGTTCCTCCTCCTTTTCATCATAAAATCTTCGAGATATTTTTTTGAAATTAAAATGTTTCTCCGTGAGAAATTTCTCATTTTTCTTTGAAACTTTACTTGAGTCATTCATCACTATTTTCATCGTAATGGGCTATAAATAGCCGCAAACTATTCACTTAAATTTCGTAAAATTGTCACACAAAAAATTTTTGTTCGCACTCTTTTCGATTCGATCCATTCACTTGACCGCGCTATAGAAAATAAAATGCAATTCCTTTGAAATACAATATATTCGATTATAACTCTTATTTAAGCTACTATAGGAGCTGATTTTGTGCTTTGAATTGTTTTTATAAAAATTGACATAAATCAATGTTGAACAAGATATTAACGTTAGTAAGCGATGACAAAAACAGTATTGTAGACGGTGTGAATAGCCGAGATGTGGTCAAATGGCCTTTAGTGTATCGTGACATTCTATTCAGACTAATGACCGGCCCTAGGGATTAGTGGGTTACTCGATATATAAAATGTGAGCTTAATATAACCATTTTACCATACACATAGAGAGTTTCATGCATACTACGATCTGCCCACGACTACGTTCCCGGAAATTTCATAATGGGTTCCAGAGTGAATTGAAAGATTCACTCGCGTTTCAACACAGTCACTCAATCTTTCAATTACCGATTCACTTTCTTATATACACTATCAAAGTGACATTTTTATACCACTGGAACTACACTTGTTCGGGGATAAAATTGTCTATCCTAAATGTTGATAGGTACAACTTATAAAGATACTGTTTGCAAAATATCTTTTAAATTCGTTAATCTGCTTTTGTTCAAACATTTCCCTATAGTCCCACAAAATATACCCTTTCTTTCGGGATAAATTTCCTATGTCAATAAGTCCAATAAGGCCCAACAAATATAATATAATATGAGAAGAACTGAAGAACGAAAAAGAACCAGAAGAACTTAACGAAAGAAGATTTTTAAGAATACTCATTTAATGTCAAAACTTGATGTTTTAGGTATTCTTGAACTAGACCAAAACATTTTTTTTTTAATTTTCCTCCAGCGAAGCAAGAACCAGTAGTCTAGTTTCAAATATATTTTCATTTTGTATAAAACATAAGAATTAGCTTTTTTAGTTACTACTAGCTGACCTATCCTCTCTTCGTTAAAATGTATTATCTACAGGTAAAAGTTTTACTAAAACCTTCCCTGAACTTCCACAAATATTTCAAGATCAAAATTAGCCAAATTGAACCAGCTATTTTCGAGATTTAGGGAGACAAACGAACAGCAATTCATTATTATATATAGGTATAGAGGATTCGCGATGATACAAAAACTTATAGGAAAATTTAAAAATCTAGATTTATTTTATCAGGGTCCCATGCAGCCCCCTGTTCTATAAAAGCCCCATAAACTCTGTTTGCTTACACAAGGTGCCCCGCAGCGGTGTTTTTTATATTCAATGAACCATGCCTTTATTTTGACAAAAGCAGCGACATGCCTCTAAGTGGATTATTTCTTCAGAGATTTCACGTCACATTTATCCGACATTGTCTAAAATGCACAATACTGCTTGTTACGTAGGTGTTGTTGCAATGAATACGTTTTAAACTTTTTATAAGCAAAAAAATTAAGTAGCCAAGTGTGTTAATTGCATAGGTTGGGGATTCCGTAGCAAATACAAAGTTAAAGATTATATTTGTTAGCAACACTGTTTATAAAGTAGTAGTAGCGGGTAGATCATTTTATATTATTTGAAGTATACCGACGTGAAGACAATATATAACATTTAGTGCAATAGATTAGTCTCAGTCTCTCTGGTGTTTTCGTGCAGTGAACATGGAAGTTAGTGTTATAATGTCGTGATTAAGGTTACCCTTCTCGAGGTCCACGTAAGATTACTTTATTATCTATTGTCGTGGTGGTGGAGGTGAGAGTTAATATATTATGAAAGTCTAAATTGCATATGTATACGTATTGCTGCACAATAATGGGTATCATATATCTTTCTTCTTCTAGCACATTTTTGTTTGAGTAAAGAGCTTTGTCGCTATCGTGACTATGTCGCTCTATTAGGCAGCAAACATTGTTCATATACTCTTTAAAAAAACCTTTAAATTTTTCTAGCGTCAACAAATTTATACATATTTCTAGCTGGTGGTGAATACATTCTTCTTTATTACTTATAAAAATTTTATCGGCTCATTCTGGGCGCGTCTTTTTAAGCCAGATACCCTGGACTTTAGACCTCTTTTCAAAATATTCTTTCCATAATTGGTAACAATGGTTCTTAATTATATAAATATAATCAGAAAGGTAAAGAAAAACCGACAGCAATATTAACATGTGAAGGTATCGAAGATATTGATACACCTATCGGTCGAATATATCGATAAATAAAAATTTATGTTTTATAAGAAATAAAAATCCATGGTGGTATTTTCAGAAAAATAAATATTATTTAGACTAAGGAACCCTAACTAGCGATTCATATAATTTGGGACATCTGTCCTATCTTTGTGAATGCGGACAAGGATGGTATTAAAAAGAGCAAACTTTTTTAATACTACATAATCTCTTGGTAGCAAAGCCCACTGTTTATCATGAAGTGCGGATCTTTTAATGTTATTTGTTAGTAACAACATAGAAAAATGTACAGATTAAATCTTAAGAGAGAGAATAAGGTAGATAAAAGCTTCTTGATGAAATAAAGTTATTCGTTATAATAATGTTATTAAGGGACCTAAATTTTTATTAAGGTGTTTAATTAATAAATTCACCAGAATATCGTAAACCCTAAATTTAATTTGTGCAATTAATTCCAAAAAGTCGATAATTATAATATCTATGAATTACATCATATGATATCAACACCATTCTTTTTCTTTTGCCATAAAAATCTCTTATCAGTTGGCACTTAGAAATAGTAATGTATTATGTAAATAGTAAATAGGTTCCTTTTATACCCTCTAAAATAGTAAAAAATAGTGTCAAACCTAATTGATAACCAAACCACAATATATTGGACAATTTAATTATTTCCATACTAAATTACGAAAAATTCTTGTTTTTTGTTTTAATAAATTTTTTTAAGTAATTATTTTATCATGTTAATTTCGCTTTTAAAAGCCTTTCGATGGCTAGTAGTTAGGTTAGGTTTATGTACTATTAGGTACTATTGCGTCAAACTTGATTAATTTTGAGTTTATTTATAATAATCATATCTATATTGGTTACTTAAACTTTACTCAAGGAAGCTCAAACTTGTTAGATTTCTCAGTAAAAATACTTGCCCACATATATCAAGCTGTCTCATATATTATAAAGAATTTTATTCAATACTGAATGAATTTGTTCAAATCCAACATAAATAAAAGCTTTCGGTCAAGTAAATATTTGGATAGAGTCCCTCAAAATATTTTAAAGGGTAGTTTTCTCGGTATGAACGCGGTCACGCCCTCTATACAACACAATACGCAACCGAACTGCAAATTGTTATTTCCACACCATAAAGTTTTCTAAAAGTCAGCTCAAAGGTTTCAACGATTAATCTTTTACCAATGAATGAAGCAGATGTGTGCACAAAAGTGTCTCTGTATCAATTTTTACGATTTTTATTATATTTGTCATAAAATGGCTCCTGCATAATATAATACGAATTGTTATTACTCCTCCTGTTTTGTAAGAATTCCGTCTGAAGAGGCAAGAGGAATTTTTGTCAAAAAACTAAATAATATTTAATTCAATGTAAAAATTTAAAAAAATAAACAACAAATACGATTTTCATCCGAGTTTTTTTATTTGTCAACATGAATTGACTGAATTACTATTAATATCTAAAACTTAAATAAAAAGTTTAAGTAACAACTTAACAAATCATAAAATCCGTTACGGTGACAAATTATAGCTAACTACCATCTCGATTAAATCAGTTTTAAAACAAATAAAACCACACGAAAATTAGTCCATTGTCTTGGGCGTTACGATGCAGACAGACATACACATACGTTAAACTTATAACACCTCATTGTTTTAGCGTCGGAAGTTCAAAAATAAATACTAATTTTATTCTTCTAATTAATAAAATTGAACTAGTCTTAAGAACTTTCGCTACTGTAAAATTCTTCTTTTCATCTTTTACACCTATCTCATTCTTCTTCTCTTCTTTGAACATATAAAAATGGTTTACATTATATGACTTCGTAATTCACATTAATTTAGGATTTTTAGGATTATATTAACAAAACCATTGAATTAGTTCTCCGCACAATCCCAACTCAATATATTTTTATAGCGACAAATAAACATTGTGCGTTTTGCTGGTGCGTGGCATGAGTGTAATGGGGGGTTAATATAGCCTTGGCAATATTGACGATATCTTAGATTTAATCGGTGTCTGGTTTAGATGAACTTATGATTATTACTTCTTAAACTGTGTGCGAAATTCCAGTGTCTCCGTTAGTTACTAAAAATTGATTCTTAAATTTAAAAAAACATAGTTATTTTCATTAAGGTAACATGTTATTCCGTTCCTAGGCCAATTTAAACATTGTCCCTTTAGAGTATTCACGCCTTAGTAATAACATTAGATTTTTTTTAATACGATCACAAACATATTGTTCGCAAAATATTTTCTATCAACACTCACCATTTATTATCTTTATCAATGGCTTGTCGCATCGCGGACTAACAAAGCTTTTAAGAGGTATGGTCGACCATCTTAACTTGACACATCGGTTAGGGTTGTCACAATCGACTAAAATACGATGAGCCAATGTTTCTAAGCTCATGGTATTTTAAAGTTTTCAAGTTTTCAGATTCATTAAAGTTTTCAGATTCATTACTGCACGTCTAGTTTTATATAAGTTAAGTTTAGAAAAAAGTTGCATTTGTTTTTGATAACATACGAATGTTAACCCCCCACTTTAAGTAAGTACCTACATGAGTTCCAACCGCATCAAAACGGCTAGGATCAATCTTAAAACTGTGCCTATCACTGTCCTTCTTTTATGTGTCTTTCTGTGAAAGAACTTATTTTATTTAAAAAAAAAAACTTTATTCCATTAAAATTTAACGTCATAAAAATGTTATACCTACTACCTTATGACGAAAACCTTATACCCTTAATCCTTAACTCCTTATGACGAATCCTTATACCTTTTAACTGAGGTAGGGCACAGCAGGAACTTTCCTGCTCAAATAAGGAGCAGCCCGACTGGGGTAGTACCTCGACCTTACAGAAGATCACAGGTAAATAACACTACTCTAAAGCAGTGTTGTGTTCCTGTTGGTGAGTAAGGTGACCAGAGCTCCTAGGGGGGATTGGGGATAGGGTCGGCAACGCGCTTGAGATGCTTTTGGTGTTGCAAACGTCTATAAGCTACGGCAATCGCTTACCATCAGATGAGCCGTACGCTTGTTTGCCGACCTAGTTACATAAAAAAAAACCCTACCGAAAATTACTTACTAACTATAGGTATTTAATAGGAGGTTTGGTGTCAGTGTTTGATATTGGTTAATCGGTTTCCGTTTAAAGTGCGTATTATGCTATGTATATGAGAGAGATATGATACCCATTACTGTACAGCAATATGTATACACAGGCAATTTAGACTGAGGCGAGCGGTGCCTGCGGCTTGATACCCAGGAGCAGGTTTAAAGAGCTCTTTTATAATGTATTAACTCTCACCTCGACCACTCGACCTCGCTAAGGACAATAGGTAATAAAGTAAACTTACGTGGACCTCGAGAAGGGTTTCTTAATTACGACACTATAACACTAACTTCCATGTTCACTGCACGAAAACACCAGAGAGACTGAGACTAATCTATCGCACTAAAGGTTATATATTGTCTTCACGTCGGTATACTTGAAATAATATAAAATGATGTACCCGCTACTACTACTTTATAAACAGTGTTGCTAACAATTATTATTGTATTTTTTGAAGTGAAAACTTCTTTAGCAGCGTTGTGCACTTTTGTATGGGTAAAAAAATGTTAAACTCGCGTCAGGACAAGTGACCTGTAGAAAAACCGTGTAGAATGTTTCATACAAAACTGAATTTAAATTTATGTACGATAGTGCAATATTGTATTTAACCACATACATGATAGTACTTTTATACTGATAAATAAAGCAATTAATGCATGGACATGGGCAAAACTAAAGAGTATGTATCTCTCGTTTTGCCGATGCGTTGTCGCCTCGAAAGTTGAGTTAGGAAGGAGAGCGAAGAGAAGAATGCTGCGGTTTCAGTGGACCCTGAGCAAGTTCCCGGTGTTCACTGGAAATACAGCATTAATAGGATGGGAGAGGGAGGGGGATACTGAGCTGGCCACGGAGCTGGCCCACATGCGGCTCGACCAGAACGCGTCAGAGATACTTGGCAGTCGGATTCGCATGCGTGGTTGCAAGCCAGTCGAGGAACAAATCTACCACTAAAAGGTACTGGGATACTCATCTCTTACGAGACGCTCTCCCGGCGGCAGAGGGGAATTGTATTCTAACCCGTCCTCTCACGGGTAAAAATATAAACACATATGCACAAGAAAAGTATCCAAAATAAATCTATGAATGTATAGTGAAAATTGATTCTATTAGAACTATTTTTTTTTATGATAGACAAGGGACAAACGAGCAGACGGTCCACCTGATGGAAAGTGGCCACCGTCGCCCATGGACATCGACAAAACTAGAGGCGATCTCTTGTTTTGTCGATGTGTTGCCGCCTTGAAGATAGAGTAAGGAGGGGGAGCGAAGAGAAGACTGCTGCGGTTCCAATGGATTATATAACAGAACAAAATAAATCCGAATTATTTTGATCACATGCATTTTGTGTGACAACCCTAACAGTAGCAAAATCTTTAAGGCAAAAATTTATCATATCTGTTAGATGGGGGTCGATTTAAGTTGGCAAAAAGCATTATAATAAGTTTAATGGGCTGTAATGAATGGTATAACATCCATAAAAGGACAATATGGCCACTCGAACATGCCTACTATAATAATACTTGATTTATAGATCGCCGCGGAAAGCTGGATTGTTTTGCACGTGTTTTCAAAGTTACGCCTTCTTATTGAGCTAACGTGATACTATAAATCTTAAATATACTACTCTGAAAAAAAATTTTTAGAAGGGGAGGAGAATAGGGGGTTTATTGAAAAACATACAAGAAAGGTGTGATATTGAATATTGACTGCCCAGGCTCTATCTTTAAACCTAAGGTTAGGTTAACCTAAGCCTAACTTGCGCGCCGACATACTATTATTTATTTTTTAAGGTTCTTTAAATGGAAAAAAACAAAAAATGGAAGAAACCTTATAGGATCACTTCGTTGTCCGTATGTCTATCGGTTTGTCAAGAGCCTTTTTCTCAGGATCGCGTGAAGATATCAAGTTAAAATTTATATCAAATATTCAATAAAGTGTCTAGTCTCTTGGATATGTTAAAAAAATCAAACTAAGCTAAGTCAATATAATAAAAATATACAGTCGCTTTTATCTCATGTATTGTAAGTTTGATTTTCGACAAGAATTAAAATTCCCAGGCTTGATTGATTGGCTTGGCCTTTGACCCAGGAATATGACTTTTACCAAGAAGCAAGGTCTTATAGCACTAGTGTATGGAGAAAAATCCGAAAAATAATCGTAAATTTTAACGCATTATTTGAAGAATACTTACGTAAAGTTTTCGAATTAAAGTTAATACTAAACAAATAAGTGTCTTAAAGATGTGAAAAAAATCCATTTTCTAGGTGTAAGGAATCGATAAATATGGCCATTTATACTGAAGTGATTCCAAGTAGTTTTTCTATAGGACACTCCACATATGCGGACATGAAATATTCGAATATTTTATACAATATACCTCCCCTCGATGTCGATACAGATACAAAATATTTAATTTTATGAAATTAAAATTTAAAAACTTTAAATAAATTTATTCCAAGAAAGAAATAATTTGTAATTATTTTCACTTCCACATACTCAAATATTCAAAACCTTCTAGCTTACCGTTCATCAGGGTTTAAATCTGTACCGAAGACATGTATAATGTATGTTTTTGTTGTCGTATCGTGTGAAATGATTCTAAAGCTATTTTAGCGAATATGACATGTTGTCAAATAACAACTTGTAAAATAATTTAATCGACTCCAAAAAAAAGAAGGAGGTTCTATATTTGACAATATATATTTCTTATTTATATAATATGTTCACCGACTTCAAAATTATTTTAATTTAATTATCTTTTTCTTTTTTATTTCATTTTTCAGTTCAGTCGGTAATTTTTGTTTGATAAAAATGTTTTATCATATTTTCTTATATTATTTTTGTAAATAAGTATGTCAATTAATATACGTATTACTAATGTCGGGAGTAAATTTTGACACACACAAAAACAAAATAATAAATAACAAAATAAAATGTGATAGTGTTAGTTATTTAAATTGTAGGTACTTGCGCGAGTTCCACACTCGCACTTGGCCGAATTATTTTACATCTAAATATGATATAGGTGCTATATATATATAAGTGTAAAATTCTCATATTATTTTTAGAGAATTGATTTTTATTCTATTTCCATAATAATAAGAAATTTACTAAAAACCGAAACTTCTGGAATATTTAAAATAATGCAATTATAAATAAAGCTAATATCATTAAACTCTGTGAATGATAATGTTTGTTTGTCTGTAATGTTTTTTAATTATGGATTATAATTTTTTTTTCTTTTTTTATGACAGATAAGGGACAAACGAGCAAACGATCCACCGTATAAAAGTGGCCACCGTCACCTATGGATCGGCAAAACTAAAGAGAAACTCGAGTTGTCGCCTCGAAAGTTGAATGAGGAAGGGGAGTAAAGAGAAGAATGCTGTGATTTCGGTGGACCCTGAGTAAGATCCCAGAGTTTACTGAAACCACAGCATTGATGAGTTGGGAGTGAGAGGGGGAGACCTGGCACACATGCGGCACGACCGGAACGAATTAAAAACACTTCGCGGTGCAATTTCTAAATCTAAATAAGTATGTATTGTTTTTATTTTTAGTAACAAATGAAATTAAGTCCATAAAAAGAACGTTTTTTTAAATATAATTTACCTTAAATTTCAATTCTAAACGATTGGCGCGACATCTATTAGAATATGTAGGTACTGCGTCAAACGTTTTGTGAACGTTTTGTGAGTCTTTAAGGGTTCAAAGAGTAAGGAAGTAGTAATAGACATTGTTGACAGATGGCGCACTACATAGTAGTACAAATGTATAAAAGTAGATGGCGCTTTTAATAAACGACGAGAAAAATATTCATTGCCTTTGATATGCTGATAGATGGCGCATGAGACTATTATATTTCTTACCGGTAGATGGCTGGTTTCAGCTTATTATGTCCGCACATAAGAAACTATGAATGGTTTGAATAAATTTTCTCTAGTTTGTCAAACATAATTTTCATACTAAATTTAAAATAAAAATTTTGTTTTAAATTTAGTGTGTGCTATTAATCGATTTTGTTTTACAATTGTTAAAATCGCAATTTATTGCTTTGGTTTTAATTTTTTTATTCATTTATTCCTACACCAGTATCTCTGAAACCAGCACTCAGGATTCTGGCTTTCCTCCGCCATCTTTTTGGGTAATCGTCCTTACGTCCCTTTCCCCTTTTTCCATCTCTGGGGTACCAAGACATCATTTCTATGGACCACTTGCCCTTGGGAGATCTGACTACATGCCCAACCCATCGCTATTTTAATATTTTTATGGTTCGCATGACATCTGATATATCAGAGGCCTTTGTGACCATAAGGTCACTAAGGTTCTTGCTTCTTTTCATCCTCTGTTGACAAACTCGGACTTTTTGAATGTCAGTCTCTGTCAGGCCCCAAGTTTGACATCCATATGTAAGAATTGGTATGATACACATGTTGTACACTTTACGCTTTTCTGTCATTGGTATATCCTTTCTTTTTTTTTTTAATTCCTTTTAGAGACCAGTATATTCATATTACATTACTTTTTTTTTATTTTATTTTAAAATTTATTTATTATATTTTACTAGAAAGAATTAATTTTTATAAGCTTTCTTCCACTACTACCTATAATTTTCCATTCTTCAAATCAGATACCTTTGTTAGAGTCAATTCAGAACTCTTAAATATTTAGTAATCTATGAACCTCTTTAAAAATATAATACCTGATCCGTAAGAATGTCTAAGGCAACCATTTCTTTTTGTTGAGCTGTATAATAGTATAAAAATGTGGCTAAGTGAGAGTTGGACTCGGGACCGAAGGATACGTATGGATGATTGATATTAATGGAAGAGTGATTTTGGAAAACTGTTCTCTCCATACAAATTCATGAAGTTGTAGCTCAGAGGTTCAGGCTTCGGATTCACGATAGATAAATCGTGGGTTCAAATTCGCAAACACAAGCGATTAGCTTAGTTGAAGGGGTTCCGAAATACTAGACGAATGTGATCCATATATTTAAAAAAATAGCAATTATTAATTATACGGATTTCGGACTTCTACTTTACGTGTGAAACATATTGCTTTTTATCAAATTTTATAATTACCTATACATCAATGGGTACTTCACATACTTTTAATATATAAAGCTGAAGAGTTTGTTTGTTTGCTTGAAAACTACTAGGACTAGGAACTACTAGGTCCAATTTGAAAAATTCTTTCAGTGTTAGATAACCCATCTATCGAGGAAGACTATAAGCTATATATCATCTCGCTAAGACCAATAGGAGCGGAGCATCACGGGCACGAAGTCGCAAGGATCGGCTAAAGCTTATAATCCTTTTCTAATGAAAAAATAGATAAATTGCTGTATATTTTGATTGCGTTATATTAGTTTAATTATTTTATAGCTTAATCTTACGGAACCCTAAAAACGACTTAAATCGCCAAACAGAAAAACCCTTTCATATTTATATTTAAATATGGTATTGTTTTCATTAAAACGGTCAGTCAATCTAATTAGAAGAACTGGAGTCTGGACGTTAAAGATGTCTAAGCGGATTAATTTAGGGCGCACAAAGCGACCGGAGCGCGACGTGTGTCAATAACAACCCTTAATTACTTGTTACTGCGATGCAAATGCTTTTAATGGACTCAAATAATATTTGACTAGATCAGATTTTTTACAACGAACTAATCTTTAAAAAAACATAACAAAATTTTTGAAAATGTAAAACGATCTTTAAATTTATTTTAAGCAAACTGTTCATTGGATGATTAATCTGATTTGATATGAATTGTCGTAACTAAGCTTGTAAGCATTTGACGAGTCATTTTATTGAATAAATACTCAATAAAATAGTCAAGTATAAATGAAATGTTGCCCCCGTTTTACAAAATTCTTTTACAGTTGAAGCTACTCGTCTATGGAACTCTCTTCCATTGCCGGATTTAGGGGAGGCCTCCACAAAAGAGTCCCCACAGTAGACTACTGAAAAAATTTACAAACGTGATTATATTGTTCTTAAATATTAACAGAATCATTGATCGAAATTTGTTCACTCCAATCAGGCAATCAGTAAAATATCAAAATCTCATAGACTCAAATGTCAAAAGAACTTGCAAAAGAACCTATCTTGAGGCAGTAACCCAATGGCAAGTGTTTTAAAAGATAATTAATTTTATCTTTCTCAAATATAAATTTTTTAGTTGGATATATTTTGATTTGTATTTAGGTACTATATCTTATTGTATTTATATATAATTATATTATTTATTTTTATAGTATGTATAAGTATGTGTAAATAAAATTATACTTTTTATTATTGTATATGTAGCGTAAAACGATATATATTTACAATAGTATCATATGCATTATTTTTCTAAGCAAATACACTACCTACTATATTTCTTGGATTGATTTTCTAGCCTCTTGGTGGCCTGGAGGAGATCGCTCTTAGCGAAAAGGCTGCCTGTTGCGCATCATTTCTTTATTCATTTTGTTGTATTTCTTCAAACCCGCTTCTGGGTCTGAAGCCCGAGGCATTGCTTGCATTCCTGAGTAAAGTGTATGTTATTTTTAATAATTTAATAAATTACTACGCAATCTACTTTGAAAAATAAAAAAATGTCAGATGAACAAACAATTGATTTAAAACCCTAAACCAAAACATTAAAAATTCATTCTTTAATATCCAATTTGTATTTAGTCATTAAGTGTGTATCAAGTCGTTCCCTAATGTTTTATTCCTACATACTTACCTAAAATAATTTTGTTATTTTTTGTTTTTTTTTTTAAAGAATACTAGCAGTATGGATCACATACTACTAGTATTCCCTTTACCCCTCCTAGTAAGCTAAAATGCTTGTGTCAGGAGTGGGCCACGCCAGTAGTCCAATGTCCGGGATTTGACACTGAGCTACTGACGCTTCAAAGTTATTTATCTTATCTATCCCCTTATAGGTCCTCATCACTTAAGAGAAAACTAGACGAATATTGCCGACTAACCAGATGAGTAAATCAGTCTCAGTAAGGAAGAATGGCGTGGTGGTGAAGGTGGCGAACTGGAGGGTTATGACTGGAATACAGAAACCAGTAGCCCAAAGGAGTTATGTTATAGCCAAGACAGTTGGCCTTCTGTGGAGAGTGAAAGCGTACATCGTATTAAGTGGCGTACACCAGAGGTGGACGGAGTATGTTAATAAAAGAAGAGAGAAGATATTCATCACAGGCTAATTGAGTAAGAGTTGTCTTCATAAGTAATTATTACAGGTTCTTATACTATATATCTAATATATAAATCTGAAGAGTTTGTTTGTTTGAACGCGCTAATCTCAGGAACTACTGGTCCGATTTGAAAAATTCTTTCAGTGTTAGATAGACCATTTATCCAGGAAGGCCATAGGCTATATATTATCACGCTAAGACTAATACGAGCGGAGCTACACGCGGACGAAGTCGCAAGGGTTGACTAGTAAAAGATAAAATGTCATAGTTTTCAATTTTGTTAAAAATAGGAAACTGATCGTTCATAAAGCACATCTAAAAACTAAACATGAAAAAATGAATGTCGGTAAAAAGATAAATTTAGGAAAATTTAATGTGAGGATTTTTATACAAACAGAATGCAAAACAGTCGTTTTAAAAAAAAATTCTGCTGTATGTTTATAAGCGCATCAGGAAAAAATTACTGCACAAATTGGGTGCGGTTTTCACAAAAGTATTTCTGCAGGTTTAAGCTGATATTAGTATTTTGATATTAGGCTTTGTTTTAATCAAGTTTAAATATTCGACTATTATAGAATATATTATAGAAAGACAGCCGATAATGCTCAATGGGGATACTCGAGTATCTTCGGGACATATTAGATTGTGTACATTCGATTGGAAGAATATTGATAGTTTAGATACTCCAACGTGCCATACAGAAGGGTAGAAAAAAAATGTATTCGGGCCCGTTAGGTATCCAGGTATCCATAAAGGGGATATTAAGTGATACATACGTACATAAGATATTTAAAATATGATTGTCTAGTTTTGTGATTATGTGTGATGATGCCATGGGATCGGTGAGCAGTATGATGATGGTGCGAAAGAAGCTGCAGCTAACCTTAATCACATGCGCTCGGGTTAATCCAAAAAATCTTTTCGTGGAGGCCAAGAAACCTATTATAAGAACTGTAACCCTTTAATTAATATTTAAAAGTTCACAAGTAGTACAGAAATTTTAAGAACACTTTGTTTTTTGCACACTGCATAGCTTTGTCCATAACTAGGATGTTTACTGTGCATAGTGCATTCGGTATGTGTAGGTCGTTTGTTTGTAGGTAAACAATCAAGCTAGTTAGGCGCCGCAGATTCATAGACAGCGCTCGCCTTCGCAATTTCCCTTACAATTTCCATACCAGAATCGTACGACGTAATGTGCGTGCGATTGAACGTTTTGTATTCATATGTAAACTGGTACAAATTAGATACAAATCTGTAATAATAAGAAATATTATATTAATATAGTAAACCTTAATTTTTATAAAAGTTCATGTTTAGATAATACAATTATTAAATTCAATACATTAAATATTTTAGTGAAACGCATAATTGTTGGAAACAGATACAACCAAGACGATGACACTGTTATGGATTCCTTGTAACTCATTAAAAATATTAAAAGGTATTGCCGAAAGCATACTATACCTTTTATTAAAAATCCAGAATAAGTTTAATTTGCTAAACAGTTGTCTCGGTAGTTAATCATTTTTGTTCACCATTAGTTTAATTGGTTTAATTTATGTAGATTAATTTATATTAAACTATTAATCCTCTATAAACTTACAAAAATATTTATCCGTATTAATATTATCATATATTTCTGTCCACATCACATTTAACCACGGATTTCAATGCATTTAACTATGTATATAGTCGAAAAGTTCATAATGGTCTAAAATAGAAATACTGCTTTAATGTTGCGGATCCAGTGAACTCAGAGCTCTTGCTAAGGATCCGCTGAAAGCATTTTATTCTTCACTCCCCCTCACTCTATCTTCGAGGATGCAACGCATCGACAAAGCAAGCAAGTGCTAAGTATATGAGAGAGATATGATACCCACTACTGTACAGCAATACAAATACATATGCAATTTAGACTGAGGCGAGCGGTGCCTGGGGCTTGAGACCCAGGAGCAGGTTTAAAGAGCTCTTTCATAATATATTAACTCTCACCTCCACCACCCAACCTCACTAACGACAATAAATAATAAAGTAAACTCACGTGGACCTCGAGAAGGGTAACCTTAATCACAACACTTTAACACTAACTTCCATGTTCACTGCACAAAAACAACAGAGTGACTGAGAATAAACCATCGTACTAAAGGTTATATATTGACTTCACGTCGGTATACTTGAATTAATATAAAATGATCTACCCGCTACTACTACTTTATAAACAGTGTTGCTAACACAAGTATCTCTTGTTTTGGCAATGTCCATGGGTGAATGTGGCCACTTACCATCAGGTGGACCATCTGTTCGTTTGCACCTTATCCGCCATAAAAAATACGTTTACAACTCTACTTGACATAACATAAAATGACCTACCCGCTAATACTTCTTTATAAACAGTGTTAGCAACATAAGTTTTGAAGAAACATTCTATAAGTCAACGAAATTAGGTGCTCTTCAATTAAAGGCAACTCTGAATACCACAACAAATACTGAGTCATACATTTTGATAACGGCTTTGGTATTGTATCATTAACCATGAAACGACATTGAACTTGGATGTCTAACTGAACAGCCACCACACATCTGCGGTGGACACAAAAATTGTGTGCGGTGAGATCTTCACGTAGCCGGGCAGGACTACTACGGTACACTCGATAATTATGCCACGTGGTCTGTGGGGCTCTGGGTTACACAGAACAGGGAGTAATATTACAAGTGGGACCTTATCAGTATTAATACATTTTGTATTTTCCTTAATAGGTAACTCATTCTATAAGTTTAAACGTAGTAAAATAACTGTTCATGTATCAATGTAATTACCGCTGACGAAATTGATTCATTCACGAAAAAACCCGCGCGTCTTCGTCCCCGTGGTGCTCCACTCCTATTGGTCTATAGCCTTCTTCGATAAATGAACTATCAAACACTGAAAGAATTTTTCAAATAGGACCAGTAGTTCCTGAGATTAGCGCGTTTAAGCAAACAAACTCCCTCGTTGGCTGCGTTGCTTGCTGCCCTGCATAGTGCGGTATGTACTTTCTGTTTATATTGACATTTTTAATTTCGTAATATCTTTTGAATGGAATGTCCGATTTCAATAATTCAAAAAGTAATCAACAGGTATTGAAACAGTCTTGAATACGAAATAATTTATTTGGATAAGATTTAATACTAAGGTATGGAAAATTTGTTCTGATTTTGATAGGCATTTCTATACTACTAAGACATTTTATGGGTAATTTTTTTACACCTTGGGAGTGAGAATTTCTGAGGATCTCTAATTTTTTCTAGTAATAAATATAGCCTATGTTACTTATGGATAATGTAGCTTTCTAACGGCAAAAGAATTTTAGAAATCAGTCCAGTAGTTTTTAAGTTTATTCTTTACATACAAAAATACAAGATCTTTCCTCTTTATAATATTAGTTGGACAGCTGATAAACACAAATCAAAGAAGTAGGGATTGCTAAATAAAATCGCCGTTACGACAGATTAATGATTTTTACATCTGCATGTAACTCTGAAGGTCTGAGTACTGGGGACTAGCCCAGGAGAATATTCTACTCAAGACGTCATTTGTTAGTCTGCGTTTAGACTACTACTTATTTCTCTTTTTAATTAATACTATAGTTTTTATGTAAACCATTATCGGATCCTGCGTAGACGAAGTCGCGGGCACCAGCTAATAGTCATATAAAAATTACGTTAAAAATTAAAATTTAGCCATAAGTGATATAGCGATATAGTCATATAATAATACAGCGTGTATAAAAATTTTTATTCAAATCAAATTAATCAATCGAAGCAGTAATAGCCCAGCATTAGCATTATTGAATGGGAGAGGGAGGGGGTAAGTCTGGCCCACATGCGGCTCGACCAGAACGCGTCTATGACACTTGGCGGTTAGATTCGCATGCTGGTGGTCGCAAGCCAGTCGGGGAATAGATCCTCTACCACCAAGGAGGTGGTGGGAGAGGGGAATTGTATTCTAACCCGTCCTCTCACGGGTAAAAGCTATGAATAGCTATGTAATATTTATCAATATTTAATTACTAGAAGCATGTCAATACAACATTAAATTTTATACTCAAACTTAAACTCAAAATATTTTTTTTTCAATTAGACTTTAGAAAGAACTCAGGTGTGTCAGTCAGTTATACACTAATGTAGGTCAGGTTGGTCAGGGCTCTGAGACTGACAACACATACGTACTTACGTATATAAAATCAAGCTTCACGAAATAAAAGACATATATGTCGGGGATTTTAAATAATGTGAAAGGAAATGGAAGGAGGAAGATTGGGAATATTGGGGAACACTAAAAGGGGGTGATGGTAATGAGTGGAATATTGGGTAAACGCAACGTAGATACTTCTACTGAACCGATAAATTATCAAATATGATCTCTAACAATTACGAGAGAAACCTAAGCAGTGCCTTGTACTTGTGACCAAGGTGTAGGCTTAAGGACGTCCTTTAAATGATCATAACACTCGCCTCCACTGCTCAGGCTCTCTGTTTAAACCCAAGGTTAAACGCACATAAACCGAATCTAACACAAGGCTAACCTAACCTAAGGCTAACCTAACCTAACATTGTGTCTATTTAACCACGTGGCAATTACATTGTAAGGACTTACGTGACCTTAGTTGGAAAGCACTTCCACACTACACTGCACTTGACACTATCACTATCACTACTTAGATGATGTTCACTACTTGAGAGACCGCGCACGACTAAGACTTCAGTTAGACTGTCGATCGCATATAAAGGGTCGAGGGTAGAGACTGTCAAAACAACGGAAGTGACTACTACCCCACTCCAACGCCATAGACAACGATAACGATTCGATTAATCGATAATCTTTTACTATGCTCCGACATATACATTATAGGTATATAATATATATGTATTATCATCATCATCACAACCACAAGGCCAGTCAATGGCCCACTCCTGAGCCGGGTCTCCTCCTCAGAATGAGAAGGGTATTAGGACATAGTCCGCCACGCTAGGCCAGTGCTGGTTGGCAGACTTCACACACTTTTGAGAACTTTAGGGAACTCTCAGGAGTGCAGGTTTCCCTCACGATGTTTTCCTTCACCGTTAAGGCAAATGATATTTAATTGCTTAAAACACACATAACTCAGAAAATTCAGAGGTGTGTGCCCAGGGATCGAACTCGGACCTCCCGAGTAAGACATTGAAGTCCCAACTACTGGGCCATCACTGCTTGTCATATGTATTATCACTAGATTAAAAAAATCAAGAAAGCACTTTACGGTTTTAAACGGTTAAAATCTATTCCTTCTTGGGATGCAAAAATTAAAAAAAAAATTAACATGCAACGCCTTTATGCACTGGTATTTGGACAGTTTTAGGTCCTATTGATTTTGTAATTAATATTACATTTATTTTGTGTGCTATAAACACGCATTAAGAATTTTCAATTTTCTCTCATCGATTATATCTTCATGTCCAATATCATTATATTTAGGGTTCCGTACCTTAAAAGGAAAAAAGTAACACTTATAGGATTACTTCGTTGTCCGTATGTCTTTCTCGAGATCAATCAAAATTCCCAGGCTTCGTCTTTTGACCTAGGAGCATGATTTTTGGCAAGAAGCAAGGCCTTATAGCACTAGTATGGAGAAAAATCCTAAAAATACCAATTTGTTGTTACATCACGAAAAAAATTATAGTTATAGATTTAGGTTATAACGCATTATTTAAAGTTATCAAGTTATACGTGAAGTTATCAAGTTGAAATTAATATTTAACATGTAAGTCTATAGTATCTTAAAGCTGTGAAAAAAAATCTTAAGTGTAAGCAATCAATAAATATGGCCATTTATCCTTAAGTGATAAGTAGTTTTTCTAAAAAACATGTTTTTTTAACAAACACAACTTTAAATAAATTTATTCCAAGAAAGAAAGAAATAATTCGCACACGAAAATCAGAATTTGATAGTGTTTGTCCCTTTATTGAAATTGTACGGAACCCTCAGACCGCGAGTTTCACACTCGCACTTGGCCAAATTATTTTTTTACTTTAATGTAATGTATCTTTGAAGTAATTTCTGGAATTAAAAATATATTTATGTGCGTTTAATTCTTCGAGCTTTTACAATACATAATCTAATTAAATAATTGTAAAGGGTTCGTTACAGGACTGAACGTACTCTAGGTCGGTTAAGCGGTCTTGTTCCGTAACCACAGGGGTGGTTACTAAGTGTCGTCAATCTGGATCTCAGTATTTGTCCTATTTTGCAATTGTTATGGTAAACCGGCTTTGACTATTTATTTTATTTTATAACGGTAATAACATTCAACAATTTCACTTCAAGATTAAAACTAATATAATTCCAAATATGCACGTATAGAATTAAATAAGAAAGAGATAGAAGAATGCACGTAAGAAACTCGGTGAGAGTATTTTTTTTAATTACTTAATTGGGAAACAAGTTTAGTTGAATTCTAGAAAAGATTTAAAGCAATTTTCTGGAATATGATTCGTAACAACAATGTATATTCCGCTACTATCGTTACTCTGGACATATTTACATTAAATAATATTTTTCTAAGGAGTGTGAGTTATGTATGGCTTTAGTTCCATACCTTATCGCCAATAATTAATTCAACCTAAATGCTGGTAGCGACAGTCAAGAGCTATCTAAGCAAGCAAGTGATGAAGACGGTTTCCATTCCCGTGCAACAAGTGCGGGCTTCGCATTTTTCCCGTAGCGCGTCTTGCGAACGGGTGGGGCGGGCCGCCACGCCCAGCCGCACGCCCACCCGTCTTGAGTACTCCCCGCGGAAAATATGCCACCTATGATACTACAAGATTGTCTTATAAACACTATCTCAGTCGACACACAAGCCATCATAATGGTAATCAATATAGCTCTACATTTTCAATTCCAAAGTGAACTGTCAAACAAATATAATATAATAAGGTTCCTAATTACTCACTACGCAATAATTGCTTGTTATACATTGCTCATAAAACAATTAAATTAAGTACACTAATTTGGTTATTACCTTTCAAAGCATTTCATTTAAACTGAATTGCGCAATTCAGTTGACAAATACTTTATATTATAAACTGAACTTACTTATCTCGCTGAAACTTTATTGCCGGTTAGAAGACTAGAGCTAATCTGTATAGACGTCTCTATCGGCGACTGCAGTTAGCATAGCATGAGAGCGAGATACTAAGCTAAATTTCAGAATGAAAAACATAATTATATTTCTCTTTCAACAATGGACACAAACAAAAATGTTTAACTTCCGCGCATCCCTCTCACACCTAGTCTGTTCGGTATCGGCAGGAGTGAGAGGCGATCGGCTCACATTTTCCCGGCAAATGAAGCATGGCCAGACCACAGATTGTCCGCAGAGACTGAGGCAGCGACTCGGCGAGTGACAGAATGGCGGCGAGTCAGTAGTAGAGAGCCGCGCAGACGGTGAACACGCGTGTATCTCGCGCCGCCGCGTGACTCATCGCCTACGTTACGTAGTTACGTACGCGGTAAATACCTGTTACCGGCGCGGGACTTACGCTCAGCTCTATTAGCAAAAAATACACTGGTCGATTAGGAAACCGGTGCAAAGAGGCTGACGCAAAAAGCTGGGTAATATCTTGAATAATTAAAGTCCCTCAGCTGATAGTGACAGAGCGTGCGTATCCGCACGAGAAGGTATTATTACGCGCGCATATTTTCTTAGAACTACTAACTGGTGGTGCGTCGGCTCGAATGATAGAAGATATTTGGGATAGTTCCGTTAAGGCCTTCTCAGCTCGTGAATCACATAAAATGACGAAAGTGAAGTTGAAACAATCTTCAAGGCCTGCCCTGATT
Source organism: Limenitis camilla (assembly GCA_905147385.1). Taxonomy (NCBI): domain Eukaryota; kingdom Metazoa; phylum Arthropoda; class Insecta; order Lepidoptera; family Nymphalidae; genus Limenitis; species Limenitis camilla. The sequence continues at coordinate 9,319,529 of LR990241.1, forward strand.
CCCCCTAGTATACGTAGATACTGAGTTGAGGAAAAATTATGTAAATGTCCGTGATGTTTACATCAATTCTTTGAATATACTTACTCTAAAACGTGAGTGAACTTGTTGTTGACTCTAACTAACAGACTATAATAATAATATTAAATAGACAACTAGTTTAGTGGAAACCATAGATCTCTTTACTCAAATTTACAATAAATAATAATACTCTGTAGCGTATAAACAAAACTTATAACAAGTGACAAGCTGATGAATAATAAGAGGATAAAAATTTTGGATCCGCGCCAAAAGTTTTGAATGTTACAATATATTACTCATCAGCGTAAAGGTCGTGCGTTTGCGCAGAGAAAGTGTGTAAACTATTGAACAGCACCATCGAGCCAACAACGGAAAACAAAGAGACAAATTATAATTCACGAGGTGGCTCGACTTGTGTTTAAAGTCTAAAGTGTAAAGGAAGCCCAGGGATTGTGATGCTGCACTGAGGATGCACTTACCGTACGAGTCCAGGGGCCGACGGCGCCGAGAGATGGCTGAGCTCGAGCCGTGGTGGCTCCAGTCCATCATCGAGGAAACGCTGGGCGAACATCCTGATCTCGGTGAGTTCCTGTTATCTTCAGCTTCAACTAATGCGATCAAATTTTAGGCGTCCTACAGCATCATAAGATAGCAATAAATTGATTTACCTTTTTTATAAAGTTGTTACAAAATCATACAACAATGGAATCTATTGTATTAGACTCCCAGTAACAAGAAAATTAATTTCATTCTGTATTCATAGTATTTATTTCTATCTATAAAAAAATGTTTATATTAATCTCTAGGACGTTGACGCCCAGTGAATTTATTATAATATATTAAATACTTACAATAACAAAGGCAGCCTTTTATAAATTTTTTTTAGAAATATTTATAAACTTACAACCACTTAGTTGTCTGTTAAATTTTTTAAAACTTTTCTTTAAAATTAGTCTAAGAAACTTTAAAACTTAAAAAAAATATTCGATTAAATAGTTTTTTTTAGTTACAGTATTTTTCATTTATTTTTTATATCGTCAGGACGTATTAAGCATAAAAACAATAGCTTTGTGCATATGTCGCAGTCATCTGGTTGAATCTGCTATTTGATTGAATGACTAGCGTGTTCATTGAATGACAACATTCAATTGAGTGACTAGGCCGAACGTTGATTGAACAAACGTCTCTCAACGTCCAACTAGTTAGCGGATTGTAACATAGGCCATTGAACAGAGCGGACGTAAAATCAGTCAGGTGAATGAAATTTAGTTCATTTTTTCCCGCTGCGTGATTAAATTTACTTTAAAGTGCGTTATTCGTAATAAAATAGCGTGACAGCATAGATTTACCTATTATTACGCCGCCGCCGGCTACTTTTAAAGAAAAAAATATCAGTATTGCCTATCGTAAGACTTAAAATACAATATAAAATGATAATAAGGTGTGTCATGTCATGTCCTCATTTTTGTTATCTAAAGTAAGTTACCTTTTAAGTTGCGAACTTATGGTCAACCTAACCAAACATTACAAAGTCGGCTATATCCCATTCAACGACTATGCTATATGACGTTCAGTCAAGATGTTGAACGTTACATTAAACAACTTGACGAGTTGTCCTTTGGTCATTCAATTGAATGTTGTCGTTCAATGAACGGGCTAGTCATTCAATCAAATATCTGATTCAACAAGATGACTGCGACATATAGACTATTATATATCATTATAATAGATAACAAATAAAAAAAGTTGTAGTTGAAAAAGCTTATCAATAAGTAAATAGGATTCTCACGTCGCTTAATCTTTCCTAAAAGTTGATAAAAACTGATATTTTAGGAGTTTAATATCTGAAAGAGCAAATGGAAATCGTTCTTATAATTGTAGATACAATTTACAATGGGTTCTTCTATCATAATTAATCCTGTTACGACTATATGAATAACCTTAAAAATCTACTGCCAATATCAAAATATTTCTGTAGTCGATTCAATGGAAATATTTTAAAATATATAACATTATATGTTACTTAGTGGAAACATTTTAAATCAAATTAAAATCTTTTAATTGCACAGCTTAAAAAAATCTAGCTTGTTTACAATTTTCTTCATATTAAGTACGATCATGTGAATTTAAAATTGTAATTGAATTAATTAACAGTAACAATGTTTTTATTTGGAAAACCTTTTTTTAGGTTAAAATATATTCGTAATAATGTAGTAAAAACAAAAATAACTTAAAATTAACTTTGCTCTTCTTCAAGTAAAATTCCTGCAATTTTACAGTTTTTTGGATTTATCTCCTCTTTTAAGTAATCATTTTAATGTTGTTTCCAAGTTAGCACTGTGATAGTCTTTGACTAGAAATACCTAGTTCCTACAAATGTTTTATAAGAATTTCCTTCCGTCACACAAAAAGATAAGTATCCTGATAAGAAAGAAAAAAAGCAGTGCTAACCTAGTGGATAAGATTGATCTCTACTCAGTTACCGAGTTTGATCCTATGTAGACACATCTGACTTTTATGAGTTATGTGTGTTTTAAGCAATTAAATATTACTTGCTTTAACGGTGAAGGAAAATATCGTGAGGAAACCTGCACTGCTGAGAATTCTGTACGTTCTCAGAGGTATCTGAAGTTTTCCAATCCGCATTTGACCAGCAATCAATCCTCGGGCTATGATGATGGTTCTGATAGATGTTGGCCAGTTATCTAACTGATTTCATATGTAACACTGTCTAAAGTAATTTATGTAGTCTGCTTGGTCTTACTGAGGCTCATATGAGTAATTTAATTAGTTTAACTGTTATGTAGAGTGGTACATTAAAAGTTGAGTGTTATAATTTAATAATATGTCAAAGAGTTGTTTGATAAGTATCCTTTCTTACAGTAGGTAGTACTTGTAGAGTAGGAAAGTTACCAAAGCCTATACAAAATTTCCTATGACGTTTTTCTTGTCGCAATGCGCGCTAATAATAACCAAAATACCGGAAAGACGAGTTAACATTTCCTAGTTTATTATTTTTAACTATTACTCATAATGGTATTTCCGAAATAATCTATTCAAAAGTATTTTTAGTTTTACAAAGAGTCCGGAACTAATCTTGAATTGAATAACGTAAAATCCCGAATTGTAGTTTTCCTGATGATATAGATATCACAAAATGAATGCCTTTTCTATTGACATCTACTTATATTAAATACTACCTTTTACCCGCAACTTCGTTTGCGATATTGAGGTAGTTTTATTAGCCTACAGGAGATCGTCTGTAGACATATTTAATAATTTAATGATGTAGTCATACTAACATTGCACCCCTTTTTAGCCCCTTAAGGGATTATTTTCGAAAAAATATTTTACCCCTGTTTCATGACTTCCAATAAAAAATCTTCATACTGAATTTCATTTGAATAACTACAAAAACGGCAAAGTTTCATACTAACTTTGCACTCCCGTTTTACCCCCTTAAGGGATTATTTTCGAAAAAATATTTTACCCCTGTTTCATGACTTCCAATGAAGAACCTTCATACTGAATTTCATTTGAATAACTTCAAGAACGGCAAAGTTACATACTAACTTTGCACCCCCGTTTTACCCCCTTATGGGATTATTTTCGAAAAAATATTTTACCCCTGTTTCATGACTTCCAATGAAGAACCTTCATACTGAATTTCATTTGAATAACTTCAAGAATGGCAAAGTTTCATACTAACTTTGCACCCCCGTTTTACCCCCTTAAGGGATTATTTTCGAAAAAATATTTTACCCCTGTTTCATGACGTCCAATGAAGAACCTTCATACTGAATTTCATTTGAATAACTTCAAGAACGGCAAAGTTTCATACTAACTTTGCACTCCCGTTTTAGCCCCTTAAGGGATTATTTTCGAAAAAATATTTTACCCCTGTTTCATGACTTCCAATAAAAAATCTTCATACTGAATTTCATTTGAATAACTACAAAAACGGCAAAGTTTCATACTAACTTTGCACTCCCGTTTTACCCCCTTAAGGGATTATTTTCATAAAAATATTTTACCCCTGTTTCATGACTTCCAATGAAGAACCTTCATACTGAATTTCATTTGAATAACTTCAAGAACGGCAAAGTTACATACTAACTTTGCACCCCCGTTTTACCCCCTTATGGGATTATTTTCGAAAAAATATTTTACCCCTGTTTCATGACTTCCAATGAAGAACCTTCATACTGAATTTCATTTGAATAACTTCAAGAATGGCAAAGTTTCATACTAACTTTGCACCCCCGTTTTACCCCCTTAAGGGATTATTTTCGAAAAAATATTTTACCCCTGTTTCATGACGTCCAATGAAGAACCTTCATACTGAATTTCATTTGAATAACTTCAAGAACGGCAAAGTTTCATACTAACTTTGCACTCCCGTTTTAGCCCCTTAAGGGATTATTTTCGAAAAAATATTTTACCCCTGTTTCATGACTTCCAATAAAAAATCTTCATACTGAATTTCATTTGAATAACTACAAAAACGGCAAAGTTTCATACTAACTTTGCACTCCCGTTTTACCCCCTTAAGGGATTATTTTCATAAAAATATTTTACCCCTGTTTCATGACTTCCAATGAAGAACCTTCATACTGAATTTCATTTGAATAACTTCAAGAACGGTAAAGTTTCATACTAACTTTGCACTCCCGTTTTACCGCCTTATGGGGTGAATTTTCAAAAATCCTTAGTGCCCCCCTGTTATAAAAGGATCCCTTGTGCAAAATTTCAAGTTTCTAACCCTTATAGTTTAGGCCCTGCGTTGATATGTCAGTCAGTCAGTCAGTCAGCTTCTCCTTTTATATATATAGATATAACATAGGTAATAATCAAATTACGTTTATTTTTGTTTATAAAAAAAAAATTAAAGTAGTTACATATCACTTTAAAATATATTTTGTTAAATTAAATTTTTATCATAATATTAAAATTTTCCGCATTTCATTTTGGTTTTTATAAAAGGGATATTTGATCCCCCCTTTTGTTTTCGTGCTTTAATAAAATTACTGAAAGAGTTTATAAGTTTTTTTTACTATTTTATGGAGAATTATCACAGAAATTGCCTAAGAACGAAAATGTCATATTCATGGGAAATTTAGTATGTTAGTAAAAATCTTAAGGTCTGAAAATTTATCTTATAATTTTATTATTAACTGGAAGTGACTATTTTGTACTCTTTAATCTCGATTTATAAATAATATCATTAGTGCAAACTTAAACTTAATATATGTGCATTAATTATCCTCAAATCATTAGCATAAGAAAGAATGCGGTCTCATTAAGTACAAAAAGTGTCTATTCAATATTAAATGTTAGAAACTAAATAAACATTTAATTTATCAATAATTTTAAAGTAATTACCATAAATTTCTATTAACAGTAATTGAATCGTAACGTATTTTAAATAATAAATTTTGGGTTACAGCGATATCTTTGCTAAATATCGCTTCTTATAAAAGACATCAACGCATATCTATATAATAACTAGCTGACCCGCCAAATGTTGTTTTGCCATATAAATTTGGGGTTTGCCACCCCTATCACTTAGGGGGAAAAATAGATAGTAGCCGATTCTCAGACGTACTGTATATGCATATAAAATTTCATAAAAATTGGTCGAGCCGTTTCGGTGGAGTATGGTAACTAACATTGTGACACGAGAATTTTATACATAAGATATAAATAATCACGCTGAGAAAGTTGTCTCATAAATAAAAATCGCGATTTTTATACAATAATTTATACTAATAATTCTAATCAATGGGATACACATTAATGATTTTTTTATTTAATTGAAATTTTCTAATATTATAATACTCATACCAAAAATAAGTTCTTAAGTTATTTTTCTATAACCTTAGGAATTAGTTACCTAATGTTAAATGTATATTCGGTTTTAGAAAACAAGTTATATTTGGAAAATTATACAAGGATATATTAAGGATCATTGTCTCGTTAGTTTTGGAAAATTATCTTTATAACAATTAAATTCATAAAATTAAATTTTGCATGTAACAGTACCTAAGTAAACAATTTTATTTTGGATAGAAATTTACGTAATTAAAAACACGAGAAAATTCGGGCTAGCTCAAATTAATTACTACTTAGAAACTCAAATATAACTTAAATTTTGAAAATTATGATAACTTTTTTAAAGTCATAGGTTTAATGGTGATTTAAAACATGTAGAGCGAATTCTGCTCTTTATCCTGTAACAAAATAAAAAAAATTATATATGATCATAAATAATGTCTTTCCTAGATCTTACAAGTAAATAACATGGTATGTTCATTTTACGGAAGTTTATAATTTCCATAATCAATGCGTGTTACAGTCAGCAACAATTAGTCGAGGATGGGGCTTAAAAGCACTCATGGTAATGAGAGCATTCAATGCAAGCTAATGAGGTCAGAGGTGGCTCTAGCCCTCCATATCTGTCCCTCGCTGAATCTATTTCCAACGCGCACAAAGTACTCGCGAAACCTCAAACAAATGAAAGGTAGAGGTAGAAAGAGTTATTTGAAGGGCATGGAAAACTGGGCGCATGCAATTTCCACGCAGCTTTATAATACGTAAAAATTATAATAACACAATTTTTACAGGAAGCCAAGCCTTCCTTTTGCCCTAATACCTGCATGCATGCTTACACGAAACATTTAACTAAATTAAGTAAGAAGACAATGACTCAAGTTGTCCTCAATAAGGACTACACTACCTTTACATTCAATAAACACTTATTGTTATAGTCCGTGTTTCGATATACACTGAAAGCACTGGCCAGTGCTCTCAGTGGTCAGAAATGTGTTCCGTTATAACTGTCAGTATACTGGCGCAGTATCATATGGAAATCCACGACGTCATCAATCGACGTCATTTTTGTACTGTAACCACTGGAACTGCCGAGGTACAGTGCTCCCAGTGTTTTGATCACGTGATCAACGTATTATCAAATAAACCGACTGTTTTAAAATTTAATTATTTCGTTTTCCATATATATTTTTTTAATTAAATTTAATTAATAAGTAGTTACTAAAAAAACAATATTTATGTTTTGATCAAAAGAATAAATAGGTACTTTTATTACGCAAGTAATTCAATTTTAAATTGAAAAACGCACAAAAACATGAATGACATTGACAGACGACAGTATACATACTTATCTGCTGTTCCGTTTTAAACAGTGACCCAGTATAGCTAACTATAAAGGAACGGCTTCCCAGTGTACTGAAGTGCCCTCACACCTTACAGTGCTCCAGTGCATATCGGAACACGGCTATAGTCAATATAAATAAAGTTATAAACAGTGTTACTAATAAAAAGTAGAAGATAACACACCTAATTAATTTAAAGAAGACAATAAAACTTAAACTCTAAATAGTTTCGTAAAATACTATGTATCAATAACTTAGAGTGTCTGTTTGTAATATTAAAACCGCTTTTTACTAAGTGCATATGGATGTATACAAAACAACATTTTTTACAATTTTTCTCTGTCTGTTTCTTTAAGCCGATCTTTGAAATGGCATGACCGACTTTGACGGTACTTCCACTGGCAGAGAGTTAATGTAACAAGGAGTAACTTAGACTATTTAACATCTCGATACGACCCATAGGAGCGGAGAAACACGAACGAAGTCGTGTGGGTCGGCTAATTATATTCCTAATTTATTAAGTATTAAAGATGACTAACGTGAGAGGCAATTATCCTCTAGAAGCAAGTAGTAACTTAATAATTCGTCTTTTGAAAATACTTTGATTCCGCTCTTAGTTGTGATCTGAGACGTCATCATTATTAAAATCACAATATCCAAATTAATCATAGATATTATTCAATATTTTTCTCGTTACGTTAGTCTTCTGATTAGCTGATATCTCATTTTAGCAATTCATTTACAGCTTTAAAAAGTCCAAAATAAAATTAAAAATACTCCAACCAGAATCGTCGTTTGTCGTCAACAAAATAGATAGATGTGGTAACCAAATTTCCCGGAGTACTAAATATTTATATCATTTTTACAACATGAAGTCTACTACATCCGCAAATCCTCTCAGTTTTATGAATAATTAGTTTCTTCGTCATAAGTTTTACTTATGTCAAACATATGGATATTATTAGATACAAAAACTATAGTGGCACACGAGTGCGTAAGGTTTTTACGTTAGGAAAACCACAAATCATCAGGAACAACATGCGTCATAATGACAATTCATTGTGACGTTTTCGAAAACGATCTTATTGAAAAATCCTGTAGAAACACAAAATAATGAACTGATTTTAGTAAAATATGTAAGCACATGTAGCCTAATTTGCATATTTAATATTAATTAGGATTTACTATTACGCTACTAAAATTACTGTAGGTAATTCCAATGTGACCTGATATTATTTCAATGAGTTTCTGATGTTGAGCGTTAAGTCTGAATTAAAACACTTATAATGGAATAATTCATAGTATAAAAGAATAAGGATGCCCATAACTTTACAGCAATACGTATAAACATACGTTATTTACAGGAAACCTGAGCTGGGTCTTTGACATGATCTAGAAATTTTACAATATCTTTAGCTCTAGTACTAATAAAACTAAGATAAATAAAATAAAATTCAGATTTAAGACACAGACATACAGTACATAGTATATCTTTCTTTCAGTAACAGACTAATAGTACATTCCAGGCAAAACATTACAATAAACCTGTACGTTAGAATTATTGAAATCAGACGTTTGCTCCTTTCTTTGTCATCATATTATTTTCGTAATAAAATATACAAGAAAATGTTAGCTCATTTCAATATGAAAGTAATTTAATAAATTACTGAAATCAATTTAGCCAAAAGATTGTGTCTCAGAGTGCAGACGATCCAGCCCTTTATCAAGCGTCAACCGCAGTTACTTGTGGCCTATAATTTGTACATAGCCCGAGCTTCCGTAAATAGAGAAACCACAGTTAAACTATTAATGGTTTTTTCACGCCAGATACCGCTACTCTTCAAAAAATCGTGTGGAAAGTGTCTAACCGCATCCTAAAATGGTAGGTGCGATGATAATATATTTTCTATTTATGATTGAAAAATACCTACTTCATCTAAGCGATTTTAATTGAAACTATAGTGTTGAAAATATTCTTTCTTTTTCCACTATCACACATTTGGGTGAGCTAAGGATCAAGTCTCCCATACAAAAGTGTACCAAGTGTGAAACTGAAGATCAGTTACATTGAGGATAGATAGAGATAACTTTGCAATCTGGCCAAATTAATCTTAATAACTTACAATATTTTTAAACTATTTAAAATGCACTTTTATATAATTAATAATGTTAGATAAAGTTAGGTTCATAATACCCTTTTAGATGACTGAACAAAGTCTTCTTTGGAATAAGTGTCCCTCTTCTCTCCTACAGTATTTCCAACTTTCCACACAGCTAAACTTGCAAACATAGCTATATAATATTATTGCTGATTTAATCACGAAATACTCCAAGCTCAGGTTTCATTATTGAACACTGAGTGATAATTAAACCGGCTACAGATGAAAAGCCAAGCAAGCTTAGTTGTTTTAACTTGGCTTTGGCATAGCTTAGTTTAGTTTTCAATCGTATTTTACCATTCTAAGCTAATCAGTATTTAGATAATTTGTCCTTTGAGGAGTTTGATCTAGTCCTAACATGGCTTTCCATTTTACATAAAAAGCAAATTCAATTATCTCTTTATAACAAAACTTCACGCCAAGGACACACCAAACACGAGACGGATAGTTTAGAAGATTAGCCCTTTTAAAGGTAATTTTGAGTACAAAAGCCTCCTAAAGTAACTTGTAATTCAAAATGCAAGTTTGTTATGTATACCATGACTAAGTATATCGACTATTTGATTTCCTCATTCATTATTACTAGCAGCAATGATATGAGTAGTTTGACCTCTTAAATTATCCCAGTTAACCATAAACAAACCACAATTCTTCACAGAAACCTGAACGTTTTATTTCGAATTTAAACACCTTATCGTCTAAATATATTAAAATTTGTGGTATTAGAGTATATTGAAATAATTTATCATTAGCAAATTTTAATAAGCAATATGACCTGACGATACAAGATGCAATGAGCAGTTTAAACTAAATTATAAATGATTTTCCTCATTTAATCTTACTTTTTATGGTATTTCCAATTAACAGAATAACATATGTCAGATAAATAAGCTATTATTGTAGTGTTAATTGTGTATTAAGGAATTTAGTTGAATGAGTTCGATTGCCGAAATAAATAAAAATATCAAGCAGATTAGCTTCAGAGTCTTCTATTATAGAAAATGTTACTTTGATCAAAAATTATTTGTGTAATATTGGCAACACCGTTTATAAATTAATATTCGCGGGTACTTCATTTAATCATTTTTCAACAATATATATAACTTTGTCGAGTGTCGCACAGTACATATTAAAGTATTGAGATATAGACTAATAGTGTAGTGTTGTCTAATGGCGTGGTGTTACGCCTCCGTTATCGAGAAGCACGTGAGTAATGCATTTTATATTTTAATATTCGGTAGCAAGAGCGGTGGAGGTAAAAATTTGTGCATAGGAGAAGACGTCTTTAGCCTCGTCGTCGTCTTGAAGCTGCTCCCGGGTCTCAAGCAGGTACTGCAAGGTTTCCATGTAGATTACATGTCAATATTGAAGTTTGATTGTTACTGTGTATTATAGCTTCCATATTCTATATATTTGGAAATATATGATGATTCTGTTGGGTGATTTCGATAGTTGCTCCATAATAATTTTCTGGGCTTGGATATGGTAGAGTATATCTATTTTCCGAGGCATTCTCCAGAGTTTATAAGTTCATAACCTCTCAAATGATATTTGTATGTATCAAATATTAAAGTAAAACCGTTTTTTTTGCAGTACGGACCGGCAGTCCAGACCTTATGTGCTCAATGCTGCCACAGCACTGGAGGTCTAACAAGACACTACCCGGTGGATTTAAGGTGGTAGCTCTTGGAGACGTGCTTGATGGCACTCAGGTCACCGTGAGAGCTGGGAACGATGAGAACTGCTCCGCTGAACTGAGGAATAATACTGCTGTGATGAAGAACAGGGTGGCCAAGTTTAATGACCTTCGATTTGTCGGCAGGAGTGGAAGAGGTACGTGCAATACCAATTTTTTTTCGTCATCCCAAACCATTAAGAGCTATCTACTGAGCAAGGGTCTCGAGAAAGCCGTAGTGTAGCACTTTGTCATATTAAGATTTGGCAGACTTCACCTATCTTTGGTATAACAGTAGCCTCTCTTGGGTTTAGGGTTGCTAGATGGCCAGAAAAATTTCGTCGCTATGTCGATGTATGCTAACAAACGCGGAACCCTTTGTGTGCGAGTCCATCTCGCATTGGCCGCTTCTTTTTTATTATTATGTTCCAAAATGATCGTGGTCATGATAAGTTATACCAAGTTGGGTTGCCAGAAGTTTGGTTGTCTGCTCGTTTGCCCCTTATTTTAGATAAAAAAATAACACTCTAAGACCACCGAAGTCTTAAGAGCAGCTATAACAGCTATACAATTTTTGTTACAATTAAGTACAAATTAAACAAATATCTTCTACTAATAAAATGATATGGAGACAATACACGAGTATCGAGTACCAATAAGCCTGCAATAAAATACATAAGCTCAATATTAGACTCTGTTACTAAATCATGGCTTTACCCGCTTTCCGCTATTCGAAATAGTAACACTATAACAAGTAATAGTAACCAAGTAATCTTAAACTAGCAGGCCGTCCGTATATTACTTTCCAACTCGTGTATCTTAAATATGCTTCTTGAATTATTATTTACTAAATACTTAGAAACACTAATTTTTTTTGGTATATAAGGTGAGATGGTCCATGATGATGGTAAGTGGTTACCATCGCCCATGAACATCGACAAAACACCGACCCTGAGCAAGAGCCCAGAGTCCACTAGATCCTCAGCATTAATGAGATGAGAGAGGGAGGGGGTAAGTCTGGCTGACATGCGGCTCTACCGAAACGCGTCTATGACACTTCGCAAGCCAGTCGGGGAACAGATCGCCTACCACCAAGGGGATGCTGGGTTACTCGGCTCTTACGAGATGCTCTCCCAGCAGCCGAGGGGAATAGTATTCTAACCACAATTTAAAAAATGTTTTTAATTAATAACAAAAATATGAATATTCATAAATACTATAAAAATAATAGTGGAATCTATATATATTAAAATGTAGAGCTGATATTATATTATTTTAAATGAATAATAGAATAAACTAATTATTTTGCCATATTTTAATATCTGCGCAGTTAACTCTTTGAGTTTAGCCACATTGACCGGAGTCATTACACCAAATCTCATTTATAGTATTATCAAAGGTGGTCATGTCATACATGTCACGTTGACCGTTATATTTGTATTATTATTATCCTCATATTATTAGTTGAATTATTAAATGTGTTTGTAATAATCATTCTACGCTATATTTGGTCCTTTGTGTCACATGTTTCAATACAAATAGTTACTCAAGACCATAAAGTATTCAATGACATTATTTTTCTCAATGAATATTCCATACTGGCAAAATCTTGCTTCGCTTTAGTTTGGTGTTATTCATAATAATATGATTTTTTAAATTATACCTGATTTAAAATTTTATGGTCACCCCTCTTTTATTTGACACTTCCTACGTACAAACTTAACATAAACCCTTACATAATATTAATATACAGACATTGCTTTAAAAAATTAAATTCCCACTTCCACACATTTCTGGTATTCCGAGAACCCTGGAAAGTGAAGTCTTCTGTATTTCAAAGCCCTACGTAGTATTTTTTTTAGATCTTATAATTTGGCGTAGATCTTATCAGGTATCTCGTACATCTTCAATATCCAAAAGCTGCAAAATAACAATTTTATAATATACCAATAGATGGCGCTACCTTTTTAATTTTTAATGGCTTTAAAAAACAGTTAGTAAAGAAAATAGTTAAGAGGAAACTAAACGATATCGCGATTAAAGTCTCTGTATCATTAAGTAGATATAAACAAAATAATCGCTTGCGGTGAGGAATGCTGAATGTATCTGATGTGAAAACGTGAACTTGTGAAAATTACTTTAGAAAGTACGTGTAATGGTATAACTAAAATATTAAAAAAATACTGCACAACTGCAGCCGTAAAACTGTCAAAGCCGTATCCAAATTCGTGCAGTAATTTTTGCATGATACTCGTGCAATCAATATGTATTGAAATAACTATATTTTTTTTATTCAAATAATAATTTCCAACGATATAAAAAACCTCATACAAACATACTATATAACGTACCTACATATAAATAAAAAAATCAGACTTTCTCCATCACAGATCAGGACGTCGGATTTTAATTTCCAAACCGCAGGTTGTAACGACGTTCGCGCTTTACTGTTCCATTGTACGCATCGTCGCCATTACCGGCCCACATGGCTTGTGAGTTGTAAAATCTCAGATACCAATGTTTGCGACTGACTAACACAAAATAAAATAAAATGCATAGCTTATGTACTGCATAGCTTTGTATTCTTATGTACTTGCAGCTCGTGCTCATGACTTGAAATGCGAATATGTGTAATTTTAATATTAACTACATTCTTTAATCCATTGGAAACATTTAGATTTATCAGATTCTTAAGAGAACTTAATTGATTTGTAAACTACTTGCCATATATTTCATACTAGCTGTGTCCCGCGGTTTCACCCGCTACATTTTGGATAATTCACACTACATCATTATAAATTATAGCCTATGTGTTATTTTGATGTGTAAGCTATATTATTGTAAAGTTTCATCAAAATCCATGCAGTAGTTTTTGCGTGAAAGAGTAACAAACATCCATACATCCAGTCATCCATACATTCTTACAAACTTTCGCGTTTATAATATTAGTAGGATCAGCAAGTTTTTTGTATAATTTCTAAGACTAAAAGTTAGGGGTACCATTATGGATAGCCACGATCACAACATTAAATACAGAATGGCTTACATGAATCGTTTACAACTCATCAAGCAAGCTCTTCAGCATACAAGCTCGCTCATTGACTCATGGGGTTCGATATAAACCACTTTAAGAGGATGCAAAACAAGGTGAAAGATGTAGTGCTAAAAACATCAGTGACCACCACAATATGAATTCATAGGCAAATCAAAACGATAAATAACTACTAAATTTCAAAATGATACATGCCTATCTATTGTAGTAGTCGTATAATTTGTACGTGATTAGAAAAAGCAGTATATTTCGCAATTCATTTAAAACACATTAGGCGTCCAGTTAAACCTGCTACTATAACAATAACAACAATTAGTTTGAATCAAACGATTACGCAATTAACTTGATTTGCTTAATTATTAATATCGTTGACCCATGTTGCGCTTATGCTAGTTAATACCATACTCCATAGATTCATTATAAATGTTGTGTGGAAAATTAAAATCGGCTCCATTTTATATAAGTAATTATTTGTATATTATTATTTAACTAATACATATATTTAAACACACAAAAGCTCATACACTAACACACACATACACACAACTTCATCTAGCATGAACTTATTTATTATTTTCTAACCATAGTCTTTCTTTAAATTATGCTTTATTTATTCGAGTATTGAATTGTTCAACTAGTTTAAGGGTAGGAGCCTGGTGGTCTGTCATACAGGTCTCCTAGTGTTTCATGACTATATTAAATCCATGTTTGTGAAAACTAGGCTTCTACTCCTGTCTAGTTTCGGAACTTTTAGGCGTAATTTTAACAGAGAGACAGTTAGAGAGAGTGTGTGACACCTATAACACAATTCTTAGGAGCTGAAACTTTCTTTGTTAATCACCGTTTACGCAACGCACGTAGCAGAAGCTCTCAAAAAGAATAATTTTTTTCTGTTTTTGAAACATTTTTCATTAATGATCCACGCCTATGGGTCGTAGCGCGATGCTATATAGCCTTAATCTTATTTATTAGCCCTTGAAAAATAAACTTGTTGCCAGAGAAATTTTAGTTTGAATTAGATAACATTTAGTAATTGTAAATTTAAACCTAAAAAGCTGAGATTTTAAATTAATCTTATGCTTAACAATACCCATGACTAAACATATTAGCTCCTGCTACTTTCCTTGTGGTAAGGAAACCATTGACCAAGTAAACGCAAAAGTGTTCTTCCTTTTTCTATTTTTCATTCGAATGAATTTATGAAAATTAAATTAAAATTATTTATTGACATAATATGATTAATTATTCATTGACTATTGCTACTTTCCTTATAAGCTTTTAAGGTCTAAATTCCCCTAAAATTTCGTAAGTAAGTTCTGTTTTTCATTCCAATGAAGCTTAAAGTTTCTTTTTAGAATCCTTTGGTGCATCATAATATGCGTTTTTTGTGATCTGGTTAGAAGGTAAATCGACACCAGTAGTGAAGTGGTTGTGACATAACATCGCAACGCTAATGCGACGTGATGAGAGCAGACAGCAGAGCACTGGTGTGCACCAATTTTGGACATCGATATTGTTGAATATAATTTTTGTTTACAATAAAAACATTTGGATATATACGTTGGAGAAACTCGTTGGTTTTTTATCAGATTTGTTCTATGATTCATCGGGCTGGTGTTTCCTAGTGAAAAATATTAAATGATTTTCTACGGAGGTAAAGCTTACAACTTATAGTATTGTATACATAACTACAACAAAATATTAGTAGTTTTTTTAACATTATTTTTATTCATAATATGTTACCATACACGTTCCTGGACCTACTTCGACTCAATCACTCTATTGAACACTACATATAAAATTAGGTATTAAAAATTTAATTTTTCCACAGATTTTCTTTTAAATACCTATATAAAGATGCTGCACTTCACTGATCGAGGCAAAGTAGAAATTATTGAACATGAGAAAAAAATATATAAAAATAAAAATCTATGTCAAATTTCCGCCCAAAAAGATGTTATAAAGAAGGTTAAAAAATCTACGTTATTTTAGCAAAGCAGAAAGTAGTTTTGCTAGTAATGAACAACTCGCTGTTTCATTTAAATAGCGAAGGTCTCTTAATGTTCACTTAAGGGGATAATTTTATAGTAAAACTTATTCTTCTAAAATAACTTGTTAGCAACACCGTATATTCATTTAGTATTCGGGGGTGGTTCATTTTATCTTATTTTCAGTAGACAATATATAACTTTCGTTCCGATAGAGTTGTGGCAGTTTGTCATGTCGCGCAATACTTATTAAAGTATTGAGACTAATAGTGTAGTGTTGGTTGGTGACGTAGTATTAGGCCTCCGTTATCGAGGAGCACGTACTTTATGATTTTAATATTTGGTAGCGATTTCGAGCGATGGAAATCTCTCTGGGTCTCAAGCCCCTGGAAGTCTTGACATAAACACACCATTAAGAACGAGCGGTCGCACGTAAACGTCGTGACCAGAGTGTGACCAAATCATTTTGTATAGCGGTCATCATCATACAATGTGGCATTTCTTTTTTAGTCATTTACTGGTATAAATTGATGTGGCAATCGGGATGTCAGTTTTATTAATGGATCTTCTAGTCACTTGGGCTTTTATGCGCCAACTTATAATTTAAAATTGTGTTAATGAACTTTTTTGTTGTGACCAGAAAAAAAAATATTTCAGATTTGTTTATAACTACTGAGAAGAAACGATCCTGACGTAATCGACTTTCCTGAAAGCATGTCGCAAAGTACATAACCAGTATTCGTACGACTCATCTCCATCAAATGTCACACAGGATTTACGCACGATCGTAAATCAAGATGGCCGCCATTCCCTACGCCCCTTCCACGGAGCTGCGCCTGCGCATAATAATTGAATATTTTACGAAGCTCTCTCAACACCTTCGGGAGACCGTTCAAATACAATGTTATGTTTATAGCTTCTCCTATTGTGTTAGGACCTAAACTGTTGATGAGTGATCATGCGAAATGCATTAAGTTTAATAGCGATTTTAAACGCAATATTTCACATCGTTCACGACACGCCTTTGGAGTTTAGCGGCCAATGTTTTATGGTGATTTGTTTTGGTATTGAAATGAGCCGTCGGTGTCGACTCTAATGTTGCTTTGTGACGAGAAAGCGACATCGATATTGAGATCTCATGAGAATGAGAAATATATGCAGTATACTCGTAGATACATTGTATATTACTATGACATATAATGAAATATCGTTGGAATACCCAAGCGAGAGTACTACAAAATTGATACATTTAGCATGAAAGAGTAATTTTATATAGTGATAATATATTAACAAAACTATAATATGCACCACATATTTATGTCAAAAGATTAAAATCTGCAAACTTTATCAGGGATATTTATGTAGGTAAGCTCTGATAGGTCATGAAGAAGTTTTATATTTCAGAATATAATTAATTATTCTTAAGTAAAAACCAACCAATAAAAAATCAATCGGAATCATCAAAAATACTACCATCCTCCCAAATCCTTAAAGTTCTTCTAAATGATCTAGTATTTTTTTGCTCTTAACTATCTGACTGTGACCTTTGTTGTTATACGGTTGTTCAATGGCAAGTTAAGTTTGTCCCTATCCCGATTTCTCTCTCTTTCTCTTCTTTAATAATAGCTTATCACATCGCTTAAATACGCTTCCCGCCGTCAATACGCTTAGATCTTTTAAACTACGCAACGGATTTTAATGTGGTTTACACCAATAGACAGAGTGATTCAAGAAGAAGGTTTAGATGTAAAATGCATGAATATAATATTCAAAGGTAAAAAAAGGTCGTGCAAAGGCGGGCCAAGTCGTTAGTTGTGATTAGTGAGGTGCCGGATCGTTATAAAAGTATATCCGCGGATACGGATTCAGATACGGATCAATGGCATCAAGATGCGCGAATACGGATACGGATCTTAACTATCTTACTATCTGTGTCGGCGTACTTTGAAACAATAGTTTATAAAGAAAATATATAAAAGAATAATATGACTTATTATTGAAAAAAGATTCCGATAACAAAAGTTCTGTCGAAATGTCACAGCCGAGAACTTCTTTGCAAACGTTAAATGTTTGCAATAAAGGGTAACCAAATATTAGATTTTTAAAATTAAAAAATATTTTTGATTGAAATTTAATCGTAGGTACTTTATTGCTACCTATTCACCTACATATAGAATTGAATCTATATATTAAACGTTTATAAGGTAAAAGATCCGTCAAAAATGTAACGGATACAGATACGGATATTTTTTCTCCCACGGATATCCGCGAATACGGATACGGATATCCGGAACACCACTAGTTGTGATATAAAAGAAAATCAGAACATATAAGTAGGTACGGAATGATTTTAGAGTATGCCCTCCAATAAGATCTCAGTACGAATGCTCTAAAAATAAACAATTATTATTTTAACTCTGTATAATATTATGTAAAAGTCCCAATAGTGATTTTATACCGTAATTACAACAAGTCTTAACTTGCATCATATATCAGGAAATGGTTTGCGCATGTATCGTTATCGGTGGGAACCGCAATGAAATTTTACAAATCGATGTGCCTATCGGCTATTTGTGAGTAGGTATTTATGTTATATTAAATACTATTTTAACAGTATGTCCTTATAATAAAATTAACTTTGCAAGTAGTTTAGAATAAAATATAGATAAGTTTTGTACGATTTTTTCGTTTGTTGCATCGCCAGATCACAACCAACTTTAAGAAAAGAATTTTTCACTGTAATTTTTTAATAAGTAATTTATTTTTTAATTACATTATATTATTTTCTACTTCTGCATAGTGAACGTAGTTCTTCTTATGACTTAATAATAGGATGTTTTACAAATATTAAAAAGGTAATAGGGAAATTAAAATTAAAAAACTTGTTTCCTGGTAACATTTCCTTTCTTACCAAAGAAATATAAAAAATCTGTCTAGTTAATGAAAACTAATAATTAAATAATTTAACATCGACTTCGATAAATATATTTATATTTTAGAACAGATTGATTGGTAAACTAACTTATGAAGTCAAATACATAACTGGACGTTTAATACCTCTAATTCAAAAAGGAATACATAAATAGCAGAATCGAACCGAGATGAATCAATCATTTATACTAAATCGAGTGCGCTACACGCGAATTATCTGCATTAGACATGTTAATCCACTCATTTTAACTGTAATTTTATTCCGTATTTATCGGTGCATTCATTACTGGAGACCGCAAATCGGGCGCCCAAAAAGCTCGCTATTTTCCATCGCTGGGCGGCAGGGTCGACACTTGCAAGACATTTTATCCTTATAATAAATAAATACAATTTTTTACTATAATAATTAGTGAAAGGAGCCTTTTTCTAACTATGATTAAAACGACTATCGACCTTAAAGTTCTTTCATAAATTACCTCACAACAACAACAACAAAATGTGACAAGGCTTATGGGAAATCATTTTCGTAACATAGCTCATGTCAAAAATAAGTCTTATAGCTCGAAACTTTAATTTAAATAAAAACTTAAACATGCCTTATTTAAGGTTTATAAATATATCTTACTATAGTTTCAACCGCATTCGGCGGTCTTCATCAGAGAGAGTGGCTCGGCGAACACTACAACACTAAAAAACAATACGTGACTGTTTACCATTTATAAATCTTAAAAATGACTGATTAAACATATCTATTACTTAACTCCATATAATTTAAAATATGTGATGTAACAGTAAAAAAACAAGAAAAGAGGAAGGGGATTGAAAACTGTGACGCGAATGAAAATAAATCAAGTTATTGATGTCTTCATTTGTGAATAGCTCCTTACATTAAAATATATTTGTTTTATAAATAAAAAAAAATCGAATGCATTACTCATATGTGTTTTTGCTAGTGACTTGAAAGAGACTAAATATTAGAATTATATTATAATAATATATAATACATACAAATAAATAAAATTGGAGTGTCTGTTTGTAATATTTAAAAACCCGCTTTTTACTAGGTTCATATGGATGTACACGGTACATATACTAAAACAACATTTTTAAAAATTTTTGTCCGTCTGTCCGTCTGACTGTTTGTTCCGGCTAATCTCTGAAATGGCTGAACCTATTTTGACGGGAATTTCACTGGCAGATAGCTGATATAACAAGGAGTAACTTAGGCTATTTAACATCTCTCTACGACCTATAGGAGCGGAGCAACACGCGAACGAATTCGCGCGGGTCTGTACCACATATTTACAGTCTTGGAACAAAATGAAAAGTACTACCCCCGAATATAAAATTATCAACGGTATTTCTATAGGCAAATATATTTGAAAAAAATAATGTTAATTATAATTAAATAATTGGAAACCCTGTGCATTCGCAATAGTTTGGGATGTGCAACACACGTGAGGGTGTCATTCAACAATATTTAACATACATCAACCTATTTTGAATTTGTTACTGCCTGCCTAAATAGTAGCATTGTTAATTTAATGGACATTTAATTAGGATAAAATCAGCTTGGTTTTTCCGTACTTCAAATATTTATTTTTCAGTAGGTATTCAAGAAAATTTAGTTTCCTTGTGTGTGGCAATTTATTATACGTACCTTAGTAGACCACTGATACTTCCTTTCAGTTTTGTTATATAGAAAACTGGTGGCACCATCTATTGAGTAAATTTAGTACTAAAGAGATTTTAGTCATTGATTACAATAAATCAAAAACTTTCATTTTACTTTGAAATACGCGCAATCATATTGTGATAATAATTTTTTTTAAACATATAGATATTTCTAATACGGCACAGAACATTCATACTCGTTTTAGCAATACCATTTCATATTTTAATGTAATCGTTTAAATGATTTCGTACAATCAACGTCGTTTAATGTAGTACAAGTGATGTGCTCTTGAAGTTGATTACAGTCGGGCCATAAGGTAAAGAACACCTCCCCCCGCCGCGCCGTCCGCCTCGCCTCGCCTTTACACTAGTGTTGTTCTTAGAGGTTATCGTACGCCATTTAACTTATATTGCGACTCTATGGTATTAAATTGATAAAAAGGAATTAAATATTAATTAATAAAAATAAGGGAAGAAGAAGAAGGGTTATGATTTTGGCAGTCTATGTATGTATGTATCTTCATGAAACAGACATGGTAGGTATAGATGGGTGCGACCATTTTTATACCTATGTTTTTCTGGGTTTTTATCTGAATTATTTTTCTTGTTTCGTTCTTTTTAGATCACTTTTTTACGTAATCGGGATATAGTTATTTAAACTTTGTTTTTTGAAGACATTTTAGGTACTAATTTACTGCTTTTTGAAGTAGTGTGAACTTGATTTAAATTCCTTTTTAAGTGTTTCAAATATTTTATAAACAAATTTATTACTTTCATGCCTTATACTGATAATCAGAGGAATCTCAATACTCTGTGTTTCTAGTGATAAATTTAACTGAGATATAAATGTAAAATATTACTAAAATAAACTTTATCAGCATACTCAATAGGCATTGATAACTCAAATTTTGTCACATCATTGTCACTCGATTGACACATTCCTTAACTGCATTCAACTCGCGCGCTATCTATAAGTTTACTTTATTACTAGCCAAGCTTACTTTATTATTAGCCGACCTACGCGACTTCGTTCGCGTGTTGCTCCGCTCTTATGGGTCGTAGCGAGATGGTAAATAGCCTAAGTTACTCCTTGTTACATCAGCTATCTGCCAGTGAAAGTCCCGTCAAAATCGATCCAGCCATTTCAGAGATTAGCAGACAGACAGACAAAAATTGTAGAAAATGTTGTTTTAGTATATGTACCTTGTACATCCATATGCACTTAGTAAAAAGCGGTTATTTTAATATTACAAACAGACACTCCAATTTTATTTATTTGTATGGATGGATATAGGTTAGATGTTGGGCAGGGAAGGAATGCTCTTAGGTCACAAGGCCTAGGCACATTCGATAGATTTGCTTACTAACAATACAGGTGAAATTAGAGTAGGAAGATTTAAACAAAAGCATAAAAGACTTGTAAATAATATTCATAATTTTATATTGTTTCAGGTAAAAGTTTTTCGTTGACGATAACAATATCAACAACACCACCTCAAGTAGCAACATACCAAAAAGCAATCAAAGTGACCGTCGATGGACCTCGAGAGCCTCGGTCGAAAACTAGTAAGTCATTTTTAAATTTAATTTGAACCTTAACCTCTAAAATCTTAACCTCTTCCTAATTATTACTTATTATACTTCGGAAATAAGAATAAGTAATTATATATTGTTAATTACCTGGAATATCCTCGTGGGGTTATACTATAGACACAGAACAACTGCATTACTGCTAGAATACTCACGAAGCAAAGTATGATTTCTGCCATGACGGCGTATTTATTTTGCAATCTACTTCTCCAAATTAAGAAAGTAAAAATACACTACTCATATCAATTCTCCCATCATTATAAATAACAGGATGCTACTCAACAATAGATATAACTGTTTCCGAGGTTAACAAGGATAGACCGACTTAAATATTGACAAACAATTTAAAACTCGTATAAAATTTTTGTCCACATCACTACTAGTAGAACTTTAGAAGGCAATTTAAATATTATTTAACTAGTCGATCCGTCTCGGCTTCGCCCGGGTGCATTATAAATCTGTAATATCTTCGAAAATATTCATTGAAATTTAATGCTGTAAAGGGCCATATTGATCTATATAAAATGCACAATGTATTTGATGTACTTAATTAGATAAGAATGAATGCTGTATTGATTAAAATCGCTTTGTAATTAAGCCATTATTTCTCGTAAAAGGTGAAGGATAAAAAATGGTTATTGTGGGTTATACCTAAGAGATAGACATATACCGTCGTGGACTCTTTTGTAGACCCTTTCTAAGGTGTACAGTACTGTGGTACATTATTTTGATCTATTTCGTAGGGTTCAGCCAGCGCTGGCAATGTAAGCGCAAAAAATGTGTTTATTTACGACATCACATTAGAAACCTCTAAAATTATCAGTGTTTCTCTACTATATTATGTATGTATTATACATATAAACCTTCCTCTTGAATTACTCTATTTATTAAAAAAACTGTATCAAAATCTGTTGCTCAGTTTTAATGATCTAGGCATACATTGGGACAGGCAGATAGCGAGAAGCGACTGTTTTATACTATGTAGTGATCACAAATCTTATTAATTTTAATATTAGTTAGGTTCATCGTAAAAACTTTAAATCAATCAATAATGTTTTAAGTTGTGAACATTGATATAATGTTAATTATTATGCTTTGATATATTATTAAAAATAAAACAGAAGTTTCTGGTCGTCACCACAAAGTTAATTTTATCAATAGATAATTTGTTATCACAAGTACGCGGTTTTGAATTTAACTTGATATTACCTACTATTGACCGAAAGTTAACTAACATCAATATCAAGGCTAACTAAGATATGTATATACGATGAATGAATTTGTTAAAATTAATATAAATCATTACTCAGCTTATCGCAGACTAAATCATATTAATCAGTAGGTACGCATATTAACGTAAAACTAAATTAAACATAAATTGATCGGACATGTCATTGCCCGGGGCACAATTTGTTATTATTCGGCCCCTGGTACAAAAACCGCACGAGAGACGTAAACAATTAAAATATATTATGAACAGTTCTATTATTACTTTGTACTAGCATTTTTTTCTTGATTTACTTGTATCTCAGTGAGATTTTTCTTAACTATTTTTTATTACGTTATTTCTCACGTATTTTTTTATAAGCTTTTAATAATTATATATTCGTGACTTCGTAAAGACAATACATATGTACGTATACCCTCTTTTCCAATGTATCTGTGCCAGTCTGTCAAGTGATTTCACGCGCTAAACATTAGTACCTAGATCTCCGTTATCGAGTATCATTTGAGTAAAAATTATATTTATTTTTATCTTTGGTGGCGAGGTCGAGCAGTAGTTGTTGAGTAGCTTGATCATGTCAAGAACGTCGTTCGACCTATGCCTTGATCACAAGTCCTGTTTGGCTCCTTGTCTAAAGTGCAAGTTTGGTAATATTATTGTAATAGATATCATTCTCTCATAATATTTGAGTGGGAATCAAAACTTAAAGTGAAAATCTACTACGCAGTAGGTAAGTGCACTAAATCTATCGTTTTCAACCAACACCAACAAAATACGGAAAAGCAATTTACGGTCACTAACAAAAAAAAACAACTACGATATACAAACACACCATAGTTGAAATTTTATAATTAAAAAAATACATATGAACAGTTCTATTATTATCATGTGTAATTTTCATGAGCGCAGTGGTTGCGGCCTCGCTATCTGTAGCAGATAACCGTTTTCTTCCCACGGGACCTGGCATGGTGATATGTTGGGTCATTCAGCGAAGGACGCACAGGAGTAATAATAGCATTGACATTGTTTTTAATCTTATTTTTATAACAGCTTTCGTGATAACGCTAGTGTTGTAGGCGTGTGAAATCAGCGAAATAGAAGATATGTTGCGTTTATTTTTTTATAATATTAATAGAAAATAATAATGAATCATTGTGGTCTAAGCTTACATATGACCTTATAAGAATCTAGAACATAAAAACACAACGTAAAAGCAAATGACGTCTTGGTAAGATACATGTATTTACGTACGGATTTGGAGTTCGTAATGAATATGCATTCTAGATTATTACTTTCACTTTCTTTTAAATAACTATACACGAAGGACGATTTAAACAGATCCTATAAGCCATCCGCTGTCGCCATTCGAACAGTCACGAAAGGACTTATTTAAGCGAACTATCGAAATTGGCTGTCGGGCGAAAAAAGCACGTTACGCCATATGGAGTAGCAGAGCCGGCGGCAAACAATAGCGGAATTATATGTAATAACTTGAACTCACGCAATGCAACTGCTCCCGGATCACCTTTGTCCTCAAAATACGAAGGATAACTACATTAAACCTTCAACTAAAGAGTCCTAATGTCCAAAATTTTACCGGAGATAAAGAGTCCTGTAGTCTCCAGTAAATTCTGCATTAAAACCTCTTCCTCTTTCTTTTCTGGTTTCATAAAAAAAATCCTTATGTTTCATTAATTTGATCATAATAGTTGTACTTATGTTATTGTAGAGAGTTCTGTAGTTGTAGAGGGTGAATTTTTTGAAATAATTCCGTTTTTTAAAGTAAAGAATAGTCGTTAAAATATGTAGAATTTTTATATAATTATTTATTTTAAATATACAATTACATATAACACAGTATATAGACATAGTTATTTAAATTATCATATTTTTGACATGCGTCATTGTGCTATGACTGAGTTTTGAAGCCTTGACCGAATATCGTTTCGACTTTTACTGCTAAATTAATCATCATTGAATTTCTCTTTTAGTTAATTCTTTCATCATTGCTTGAATATCACTACATAGTATAAAACAAAGTCGGTTTCTGTCTGTCTGTCCCTATATATGCTTAGATCTTTAAAACTACGCAAAAGATTTTGATGCGGTTATTTTAATAGATAGAGTGATTCAAAAGATAGTTTTTTTTATAAAGCAACTCTACATTTTGTTTGTAGGTGTAAAACTATCTGTATTTGTATGTTTGTCTGTGGCATCGTAGCGCCCAAGCTAAGAGGCCGATTCTGATAGTGTTATTTGTTTGAAATGTAATTTAATCGAGATGGTTCTTAGCTATGATTTGTGAAGATATGGTCAGCAGTTTGAAGACTATCAGCTCATTTCTAACTCGAGAGCTACGTGACAATATTAATATATTGACAATTATAACAATCTTGTAACCATGGTAACAAGTTTTGTTTTATTAAATTAATTTTAATGGTTAATAGTCTTCGCGTGTGGACACAACTACTTTTAAAAATACCATCTGTTACGTACACGAATGATTCCTTATATTTACACATAATATTTACTATTTTAAGTCTGAACGCTACACCAAAAGAAGCCAGAACAATGATATCTAAACTTTTACTGTCTGTTAGTATGTTTGTAGAAGCATCACGTAAAAGCTACTGCACGAAATTGATTTTTTGAACTCTTGGCCTTTGATTCATTTAAATCGGATTTCAGGAAACGGGTCGTCTAGTTTAAAATTACAAGATATAAGCAACCCTTGCATTAATCATCGCATATAAACAGAAAACCCTGATAAGCAAACAAAGAACAAGGTACTTAACATAAGCCCCAACTTCACTGGACAAGAAAGGAAGATCTCGCACAAGGGACTTAAAAGTTTGCGTTAATAGACTTAATTTGTAGATGGCCGGTAAGCGGCTTCGTGACCCTCTATAACTGTGATGTGCCTTTGTCTGAATCGAGTATCGATATGGTATAATTGTGCTTTGTTTTGCTATATTAAAACTGTTGTCCTAATTTAAATCTACGATACTCACTCCATACTAATATACTAATAAGTGCTCTAAGGAAGTGACGGATCAACGTGAATTTTTGTATAGAAATTACATACATGCTTGACACTAAAAATATTATTATATTTGAATATATTTATCAATTTTTAAATAGCAAAATAGTTACTATTATAGCTAAGATTTTGAAAGAACATTTTTATATATTTTTTTGTAACACTAAGTAGACATTGAGTAGCAAAATGCACGCGTGCGAAGCCAAGGCAAATCTATAGTGTATTATAAATATTAACAACATATAAATATCTTGTTACAGCCTGTGAATTTGTTTTATTCAATGGCATTAAATCAATAGTAATTACCACATGATTTACCTTGAAAAATTTTAATGAATTACGGTATATATATTATACTAGTGGACCCGCGCGACTTCGTCCGCTCCTCTCCTATTGGTCTTATCCTTTTGATATATAGCCTATAGCCTTCCTTTATAAATGGGCTATCTAACACTGAAAGAATTTTTCAAATCAGACCAGTAGTTCCTAAGATTAGCGCGTTCAAACAAACAAATTCTTCAGCTTTATATATTAGTATAGATATGCATGAAAGAATGCTTATGAACATCGATCCATAAAGTACATCACTAACGAAACATATAATAATAATTATCTCTACATTTGTTTGAGTCGATTTCACATAATTGCGGTATATTTCGTTGCATTGTGTAAACTCATAAACTAATTATGTGCACATTTTTTCAAAAAGATCGATATAATTATGCCGGTTCCTTTCAAATAGCGCTAGGGATTTCGTGCAACCTGTCATTTTTGTATGAAAAAAAACTCACTTTTGTTCCTAATAAGGTGACTGACACATGGCTATTTATTTCGAACCCAGGAAACAAAGTTTAAATTTTTTTACCTTTCGCTTTCGGAAGTTTATTTTTGAGGTATAAATTGCAGATGGAAATTGTGATTATAGAATCAGTTATGAAAATTATTCTGATACACGATATCTAAAAAATAATTCCCCTGATCCAATTAGTACGATGATAAATAGGTAAAAGTTAACTTTATCTACCTGACGACTAGTTAAAAATTCTATATATTATGTATATAATTCGTATATTGAATTTAATAAGTGCTTAACAGATCTTGATGAGTAAAAAGGATAGATCAATGCAGTTTCAAAAATTTGTAACAGATGGCGATGTAAGTTAGTTAACTGACACTATACTTAAACATCTTTGTTCTGGTATCTTTAATTTAAACATCTATATCATAATTACTGTATGATGGTTAAATAACACCGTATAAATTACCGGACGTGTCGCTAAAATTTAATATATTTATATCCTCTTTACCAGGTACAAATGCATCCCCACACCAAATAAGAACGATTGGGTTCCAGCGACCGTTCATATCGTCTACCTCTATGGCGTTAAGAGATATGGAGTATAAGTCATCCACGACGAGACTACGGTCCTTGTCACATGAAGAACGGGAGTACAAGACTAATGCCAACTTGCCTATTGAAGGTAAGATCATATTTTGACTTTAGGAATAATTATAGTATCGTTATATAAAATAATATAATTTTACTACATTAGCAAAGTAGAAAGGATAGCATTTTTAATTGTTTAGGGTAATCATTTTACAAATAAGACAAACACGTATCTCTTGTCGCAAACTTATAAAACGTTCACATAAACCTTATATATGTTGTTATATTATACCCTTGAGGGTAAAACTTTTACAAACTTTGAATGTCATATTTATTTATATCGAATCAACAGATTAAAAATAAGTTTCAAGCTTCTCACTCTAAAAATGACGATACTTCCATAAAAAATTTATCCCCTCTTTTCAACCCCTTACAACCCTTTTTTCGCATTAAAAAGTAGCCTATGTACTTTCTCAGGCTCTTAGACTATCTGTATACGAAATTTCATTTAAATCGTTGCAGTAGTTTTGGCGTGAAAGCACCACAGATAGACAGAGATATATTTGCATTTATAGGTAATAGTACGTAAGGATGTATCTAATAAATATAACATTTGATTTAAAACACGAAATTTGTCACAAAAATTGTATTTGTACGGAGTTCAAAGACTCTTTGAAAATGTTTGAAGGCCTAGAAAATAATAGGATAAATATTTTTTAATAAGCTGTACACTAATAGAGAAGCAGTCTCGAGGCAGCACCAATTTTCTAAGTAAGCCCTGTGTTACTGAAATAAGTAATTTCAACGTAATTATTTTCTAAATGACTTTGCAAGTGTCCCGAGCCGCTAAATGTATTAACATCGCGCTTATTGCATTCTCAATCGCAACCCTAACTGACTGCCTTATTTGCGGAGCGACGAGCCGTGAACGGACTGACGAATCTATTAGACTGGACCTTTTAATTATATATTTTATTTTTAAAATTAATCTATTAGTACTGATGATATTAATTAAAACACAATTGATAGCGAAAGCTTTGTAAGTTTATTTAAAATTACAACAAAATATTCAGAAACTCAGACCGGCCAAAACCGACATAGATTATGTTGAAGTTTTTTTTTTATTTATTTAAAACATACAGATAAAATTACATAAAATGTATAGTTATAGTAACTATTTAGTTAATATTTTGGCTGAAAATTCAAAGCGATTCGGTGACCATATTTTAGAGCATAGTTTTTTGAATTCTGTTTGGTTATAATTCTTTATGGTAAAAAGTTACTTACAAAAAACTCACGATAAGTTAACCATAACAATTATCAATTCACGTGAACCGGTATAAATACCGGATCCGGATACATTGTTGATATTGTCATTTTTTTAATCCAACATTTCTTGTAATTCCCAAATAGTAATATGTTTGCAATGAGAAGTTTATTAACGTAAACATTCCAGTCAAGCAATCCAAATACCATAATCGATTCATGAATCATGACTCACATAGTCAACTGATTTTTTATGTGCAAAAACTATCCTATGTTTACTCATTAAATAATATGACTTACGATTTCCGAATTATCATAATATATAGACGACTCAAAACAAGTGTTGCGAACTGCCTGGGTTTTCCCGGACTTGTCCTAGTTTAGAAGATTTCATTTGTAATCCGGGTTTTTTTAGACTTATGTAGCAAGCGATTATAGAAACTATAAGATTATAATTTATAAAGAAAAGAGCATATTTTTTTGTAAGAACTTAAAAATAATCTGTTTTGCTTCTTTAGAAAAAGTAAATTCTATCATATTTTATTTTAAAACATTGTTACCCAAAATTGGTTATTCACACTTCTGTTTTCGCAGATTTAAGAGTTTAAATAGATTTCAACTTTCTAGAACTTTAAGCTATAACTTGTAAAAAAAGTTTTTTAAGATCTGAAAATAAATATGCACTTAATTATTTTTACTAAAAAAGTAATTCTAAAATCATTGCTGAAGTCTAGATTTTTAATCTATAAATGATTTCACACTTCTTGTCCAATTTAAAACCAGAGGTGTTGAACAAATAGCTTTAGACAATATATTTTAGGCTATATAACAATAATGTTTCTTTATCTCTATATGTTATAAAGTCTGCTTGATATTCCGGCGCTTACAAGGCAATCCCAGCAGCTTTCATCAGCACGCGGCAATCTGCGCGCGCGCACCTAATGACGGCCATTACGCACATTATTATTAGCCTCTCCGCTCCATGTCAACTGGCGTTTTTTGATTAGGCAATTTGTATTAGTTGAAGTGACTTTTTATTTCTGTAATTTGACTAAGAAAAAAATTAATGAAAATGTTTTTACAGAATACATTATCAGATATAATTATATCTAGAAGAATTCAAATGAATACATATAATATATCTGTGCTCATAACCAAGAGAAATAAATTTTCACTAAAATTAATTTAAAAATAAAATATTTTAATAATAATGTAAATGTACACAACATTTCGGTTACTGGCTTAAAGTTAAATTAATAACTAAAAAATTTAATTTTGCAATTTGCACTAGAAGTGCCTGGAAGAATCTGTTAACCGAATTGTAAATTGAGAAATCATAATGCTAGCCTTACTTACACTCTTTTAGTAAAATAAACTAAGTAAAGAAAGAAAGAAAGAAAAGATATTTATTTGGAGTCCGCACAATTTACATAGGGTTGTTAGTAACAATTATGTAATGGTTAATTATTTTATGATAAAACTTAGGTGTAAATGTTAGTTCTGAATGTTCACTGTGGCTCTCCAAAAAGGAAGCACCTCTAAGCTATTGTTGGTAGGTACATCTACCAACACTGATTTCCAGAGGTGACCTCTATGGATCGACGTCATCAAATGGCAACGACAGGTTAACTTACTGTTCGTTAGCAATGTCTAACTCTATGATATTAAATCATATTGTTTCTCATATGTTCAAGCACAGGTTATAAATTATCAATCTAAACAGATACTCTTCAAATACATCAATAGGAACTCGTAAATACAAACTAATTAATTTTTCGAGTGTTACCATGTCACAAGACAAATAACTTAATTTTTTACAATAATAACTAAGTATACATAACATTATATAACATTAAAAAAATTCAAACTAAAAAACATTGAATGTTGTACTACTACCAAGAATTTCTTGAAAGATTATTAAGACATCAATATTTTATGTCTGCTTAAAAACTACAAAGTAGTGTTAAGCTGTCCCAAGGTTACTCCAATCATATCGGTTTCTCAGGACCAGCAATAACTATCATTCCTAATGATCTATTTCCTACCAATAAAATAAATTATGATTGTATTTATGTTATAGTTCAAAATATTTCAATCTAACTGTGCCATATCATTTTCTAAATTATATTATTTTTTTAAGTAAAGTAGAAGAATAAAGTTATTATAAGGAGGTTCGGTTAAACTGCAGATGTTTTTAAATAATAAAATTTTTATTAGCAGATGCGTTTCTAGTATTAAAATGATGATATGAATGAAATATTTAAATTATTTTTTTTTCTCTTCTCTTATGCCTCAAATTAACTTTTTTTAATTTGAGATAGTATTTTGATGATAAGATTTGCACTAGCGGCAGAATTAGACACATTAAAAAATCCTATATTATTATAAAAAATATTAAAATTTTTGTAAAAATAAAAATATTGTAAACTCTAGTGCAATATCAAAAAATACATTTTAAAATAGGTGAAACATATTCTGTTGATTAAAACTTGAAACTGATTTTTATATACTCACTTGATTGCATAGACAAAGATTACACAACGGACTATTTCCATCAAAACAGTAGTCAGTAGTCAGAAGTCAGTTACAGAAGCATCGATACGTGCATATTATATTCCAATAAGCAGGCGGGTTCCACAATCGGGAACGTCCAATTACACGTTGATGGAACACCTTGCAGGCAATCGCCGCCGATATACGACCAGATAAACAATGGTAATATCGACACAATCATAATAACTACTGCCTTCTGACTACTGCTAGGATTGTGCTGTGTGCTGTGCCTGTTTTGTTAATCTTCTACATCTATAGCTACGTGTACGTAGAGCAAGTGAATAATACAATTACAATTCTATTATAATTAGTGATTACAAAAAAGAGTTTTGACTCTTTTTCTTTTAGTTCCATCACTTCTTCTCGACTTTTCATCCCTTATGGACCATAATGTGACCATTTTATTTTTCATTCAAATCTGGACACGGGTAACGGGAGTCTTTCACACATTCAAGGTAAAAGATTAAACAAAACAATTTCTCCTCGGTTATTGGTTACAAGCAAATCACATTGACGAAAATAGTCACACCAAAAAAGAAACAAATAATAATCATTGTTTCATACCCATTTGCATTTAGTAGATGAAGTTACGAGGTACCCCTAGAATTTTCTAGAAAAAAATACTATGTAATGAGGAATGGCTTATTGCCGGCTACGATTCCGGAAAATGGGACAGTTTTACGTCCCGAAGCTTTCTTTCACAAGAACAAGGGAATTGACAGCTGAATATGGGACAGTCCTGATCTAAATAGGACGTATAGTACATTACTTATGGTTACCATGAGAATCCTTGACTTTCTGTGCTTGCCAAACATTCACATTTATTGACTTTTAAGAAGCTTTTTAAGCTTGACTGGTTCGAAACTTAAACATGTTAAATACAATCTCAGCTGGATTTTTTACTAACTACTTCAATAGTTTCTTAGATTCCTAAGTACACGCCACAAAAAGAATCTGTCTCAGTACGGAAATCAGTGCTCATCATAAATCTGATGCTGTAGACCAGGCCAATGCCCTCGGAATGGCCAACAAGAGAAAATAATAACAATAACTTCAAATGCGATCTCAAGAAAAAACAGACGCCGACACAATGTCATTATGGCGTAGCATCGTGCACTGAAATAGGTATAACTATTAGGCGTGCATAGATTAAGAGTTTAATATCTTGTGTTTAATGTCGTAATATAATCATAGAGTAAAATAATTAGATTCAATTAAGCGATCTTATGCAATTTTAGATGCTAAATTTAAACAAGTGAAAGAAATTTGGTATATATATATGACGGCGCGTAAGTTAGGTTTAGGTCTAACCTAACCTAACGTAACCTTAGGTTTAAACAGAGAACCTTGGCAGTTGAGGCGAGTGTTTCATTTGAATAAAAAACGTTGTAGGCTACACCTTGGTCAAAAGTCCAAGGCACTGCTTAAATCCTGTCGTTATTGTAAGAAATCGTTCCGTTTACCCAATAGTCCATTCAATATAATACCCCCTCTCAATGTTTTGAATATACCCTCTTCTCCTCCTCCTCTCCTTCCCTCGATGGCCCACTGCTCAGACGGATCTCCTCCTCAGAATAAAGAGATTATTAAACTATAGTCCACCACGCTGGCCCAGTGCGGGTTGGCAGACTTCACACACCTTTGAGAACATAGAGAAATCTTAGGAGTGCAGGTTTCCTCGCGATGTTTTTCTTCACCCTTAAAAAAAGTGATATTTAACTACTGAAAACCCACATAACTCATAAAAGTCAGAGGTGCACGGGATCGAATTCGCACCTCCCGAGTAAGACAAAGAAGTCTCAACCACTAGGCCCACACTGCTTTTTTTTATTAATCTCCGACATATAACAAATTATTTTATATAATGATTGTCGTCCATAATCTATTTTTATTTCTTGATAGTTTTATAATGACATTGACAGCTAATTTAAGAATTGTTATTTAATGTAAATTAAGTTTCACGCTCATTACTCTGTAAATAAATATTAAAGAAAGTTAATTTTGAAAACATTCAATTCAGTGAACAATGTAATATTACATCGCACCTCATTTCCGGTACAAAATTTTCGATTTGATTGATCAATTTCGATGATCAATATCTCGGGTGCTATGATTGGCTACCGACAACTACATAGCGCTCCAGCGACTACTTCCTCCATTTCACAATACAACACTGACTGAGTATAGCTATTTAGATTGTTTTATTGAAAAAATGGTACTGACCAAGCATTGTATTATAAAACATCGAACAATCGATTACGGTAGCATCGATGGCGCGTATCTCTGCGGTTACACTTGCTCAAATAAAGTCAATCTTGGTGCGAGCGAGGGTCCGTGTGAAAATTTGATAACGAAACTATAGATCGATGGGGCTGCAGAAATCGAAGGGTAATAGCTGCGGTTTAATCCGTGTGCTACTGTGGGATGTAATGGCGGGCGTGGGCACGAATTAGCCTCCACGAGTGTAGCACGCGCCTGAAACACTTCACTCATAGAAACTGCAAGACATCAGTATTTGTAGAAAGAAAAGCAAAACATATACGTGGTTACTATTCATAAAATAATGAATTAATTAAACATTTTTTATATCATCAGTAAAAATAATAATAAAAATATGACAATTTCAAACCATGAAACCTTTCAAGTAACCACGTCAGTTTTTTCTCTACGTGGACCACCCACCGCAACATTGTTACTGTAATGAAAGTAAACTGTTTTATTACCTCATATAATTTTTCTTTTTTTTGGTTGTATATGTTCTATTTTATATAAACTTTCAATATTACTCACACCTAAATGTTCCAAAGAAATAAGTCCAATATTTCCTACCACTACCATTAAAAAGCTAAAATACGCATCGAAAAAATAATGTTGTATATTAACGTAAATAGCTCGTTACAATTTGACTACTTTCATGTAAGTAAAATATAAAAGCAAGACCGAAGATACATCTCGGGAGCATTAAAACTATTAAAATGCCCGATAAGCGGAGCGCTGCGGGCAACATTAACTTCTCTAGCCACAAACCACAGCTTCTGGACAGACTTGACAGACGGACATACATTATCTTTTGCGTACATCATATTTCTAATTGGATATTTTTGATACCACTTGTATATACTTGGGAAAAGTATTTCTAAGTTTCAAATTTTCAGAATATTTATTTCTATAGATTATATCGTAACTCGAATTATAATAGGCTAGCCGACCGTTGCGGCTTCGTACCCGTGAGCATCCGCTCCTATTGGTCTTCATCATCACAACCCGATAATAGCCCACTCCTGAGCCAGGTCTCCTCCTCAGAATGACGAGGGTGTTAGGCCATAGTCTACCATGCTGGCCTAGTGCGAGTCGGCAGACTTCACATAACCTTGAGAACTTTAAGGAACTCTCAAGAGTGCAGGTTTCCTCACGATGTTTTCCTTCACCGTTAAAGCAAGTGATATTTAATTGCTTAAAAAACACATAACTCAGAGGTGTGTGCCCAAGATCGAAGTCGTACCTCCCGAGTAAGACATTGAAGTCTCAACCACTGGGCCATCACTGCTTACCTATTGGTCTTAGCGTGATGATAAATGGGCTATCTAACACTGAAAGAATTTTTCAAGTCGGAACAGTACTTCCTGAGATAAGCGCGTTCAAACAAACAAACAAACAAATTCTTCATATATTAGTATAGAAAATAATAACAATTAATGCATAATATACGTACATAATACAAGAGAAAGATAGATGGCGATCAAACAAGGGAAACGGTTTTTTAACTATAATACGAAACATATATAACTAATTCGCGAACACAGAGGACCACATGAATAAAAGGTTTTTTTAACTTGGCAAAAATAAAACTTAAAATAGATTCAGATTCAGTTCTTTTGATAACTTTAAAAGTAATGTATTGTAATTAAGAATGACATAGCGGTGCGGTCTTTTACAACCCACATCCATTTCGGTCGATAAAACGTCTGAAAATCGTCTGGCCGCGTTAATTCTTAGTATATTATTCAGCTTATTTAGCCTTTCCCCTCGTTACAATCAGCGACTATTTTCCAAACGCCGCCATCTTCCCGCGGCCGCAATAAATTCGTAAACGCGCGGTCAAATGAACAGACCGCAAAGCGAAAGGAAAACTACGATTATCTTCTTAGCTTTGTGTAGTTTTGCAAGCTGGTGACAAAGTTCACTAATCAACACCAAAGAAGAGAAGTTCATATTTTTTTTATTACAAACTGAACTATTATTTCCATTTAAATTTCCATTCCCAGGTAGGCTAAGTAGGAAGGAATACTAATTAAATTATTTTTAACTAGTTTCCTATATAGAATGTAGCAAAAAGAGAAAGAATCCACATAGCTTATGAAAACAATCGTCACTCATTAATTATCATAATTAAAATCCACGAACCGCAAAAGCATCAAAATAATAGGTATTAAGATATTATATAAAATAAACTTTACTGCATACAAATAAAATAATTGTGAAGTCAGTCAAAAAAACTGCGTAATAATTATTTTTTTAGAAAAGCTTTTTCATTTTCAAAGAATTCTCGTAATCCCCTTCTACATTGCGAACATTTTTTGCGAACAACTTCTTTATAACGAATTTTCAACTGTCAGAAAAAGTGTAAATATAGTTAACGAATTTGGCAACCTAAAACCTTTATATAACGTTCCTACCAATATATGATAACCTTTAATACCATAGTATGTCGCGACTGGTTTTTAAAAAATTATGTTACCTCCATATAACAAATATTTGAACATCCTAACCTCAATATAACAAACCCCAGTTTATCGAATCACATGATATAACGAATATTTACTTGCTCCCTTCCAATTTGTTATTATATATGTTTCGATTATAATTCATATAACTTAAAGTATGGTCCATCTCCAGAGGTCAGGTGGCTCAAACCTCGTAATGTCTCACATTTGCGGTCGCTGCAGCGCCGCGCCGGCAGGATACGCTTGTACTGTAATGAGCTACACAACGAAGCCCTACAAATAATTTACAAAGTCCACGAAAAAAACACCGAATCACGTACTCGGTACTCCTATCCTTTGAAGGAAAAAGCGTATCAAATAGCACCGTGTAAACTTTTCTCTCTGTCTACCACGAATGGGGGAGTGGGACGCAAATATCATAATCGCTCCGATTGTACAATTTTGAGTTGTTCATCGTACTCAATACAATCAATTATTGTTCTACGTGTTTCAACTTACACGGCTACCTTCTGTCGGTAGCGTTTTAAGGAAAGTATACGTTTTGTTAAAGTTTACTGTAATTTGTCTTTGAAATACAGATAAAGGTAATTTCGTAAATAACCATTTAGCCGAGAACGTCGTAACTGAAATCGAGTAATGCAAAGAAGCTATAGTACTGGACAAGATAAGTTTAAGCTTCTTAAAAAAGCTCATTGTTATAAGAATGATCAGATAAAAACTTCCTA
Organism: Limenitis camilla; assembly: GCA_905147385.1. NCBI lineage: Eukaryota > Metazoa > Arthropoda > Insecta > Lepidoptera > Nymphalidae > Limenitis > Limenitis camilla. The sequence goes on from LR990241.1 coordinate 9,356,708, forward strand.
CTTGAAATTTAATACATGTCAACATTTTCTAGAACCTAATACATTTTTTATTGTCTTCCCATCGACAAGCAGAACAATAAACCTTACATTACGATTATTAAATTGTCAATTATTATGAGGACCTACTAAAGGAACTTGTCTTATAATGAGAAGGGAATAGACCGTAGACCATAGTTTACCATGCGGGCATAGTATCCACGATTTGCAGACATTCTACACTTTTTCCTAAATTGTCAAGCGTCAACATCACGTACATCAAATGATGTTCAATAGCTTTCTAAAGAAGTACTTACTTAGTAATAAACAACAATAACATTTTTTTATGTTATGGAATAGAAAATTTTCCTAGTTTTTACAAAAATATTCAGTTTAGTCTAAAATAGGTATAGTAGTGTTCCTTGATGCGACACTAATTTGATTATCCCTGTGAAAGAGCATGAGCGCTGGTCTGCACAGAAATGTCGATGAGTAGCTTGTTCGTGGCAGTGTAGTCGCCGTATTTCTACTGGTATTTCACTTCACTTATGTCACTTTATTAATCTAAAGGTACTTTTAGCTAAGAGCGTTTTGGCTAGTTAAAAATGATTTTTACGTAGAAGTAGATTTTCTTTTCTAATCAACAGATAATTGTTTAGCTTCTCTATAATTGTGACCAATTATTAAAATTTACATATTATTATGACAGAAGTTTAAGTTAACTAATCAGTTTAATTAATAAACTAGTTTGTGATTGTCCTGCTCTTAGAATAATCTAAGAAATACATGCTCTCCCAAAAATTTAATTCATTTAATTAATAGTCATATTTAAAAAAATGTATTTGGTAATAATTTAAATATTATAATAAGAAAAAGAAGAATAACGAAACTCACATGACCTTTGAAATATATACAGTTTTGTTTGTATATCTTTTAGTATTATCAATGTGAAAGTTCGTATTTAGATGTTTAGATGTTTGTTACTCAATCACACAAAAACAGCTTGATGGATTACTATAAAAAATGGCATAACACATATGATACTTATTATCCCGAAAAAATTCATCATAGTTTTATGGATGATAATGATAAAATATGTATATTGCCGTAAGCTAATGATTATATATTTAGCAACAATACCTATATTGTTTATAATTAATTAACGTTTTTTGATAATCCTAAGCAGTCATCTTTAGCCGTGGCGGGTCGACCAATCATAATTAAATGAATTTTCTAAATTGAAACCCATCGTGTTGCAGTTCTTATAGGTTTGTTAGTCATCTAACGTTGCTTCTAATCTGTAGAGTAATAAAATATGAATATAATATGAATTCCACAATCCAGCTACAAATAGATCGAGTACCGGTAGGTATGTAGTATGTACTCGTAGGTGTGCTGAGATGTGATAGGTAACGCTAGCCCGCGGATCGCGTGTTCAGGGTATAGTATTACGCGAGCGACCGGCTGTATCAACGATCGTCAATCGGCCGGATCCATTGCCTGTAACAATACCTTCGGTGGTTATGACACGAGCGATATCTTGAGCGACAGCGATTACTTTATCATCAATATCTTTAGAAAATAACTTTGCCTACATGTTTTAATCAAATCTAAACATATAATTGAAGCGTCAGTAGGCGTGGGATTCTTGATTGATAAGTCGTCGGTTAAAATCCCAATCATTGGACTACTGACGTAGCCCACTCCTAAACAATTTTAGCTTACTTGGAGGGTTTAAGAAATACTAGCAGTATGTGATCCATTTTGGTAATAATCTTTTTTTTTTTTAAAAAGAAGCCAAAATTTAATTTGCCAAGAAGTCAGGAAAACAGCATCGACTATTGGATGATAAATTAAAACTTTTTTAAGAATTTGCCTGACAACATCCTGAAAAATTCTTAAATTGGAAATTCGTAGTTACAAAACACAAAAAAAAATCAAGTTGAAATTAGTAATAAACATGTAAGTCTATAGTCTCTTGAGGCTGTGAAAAAATCAAACTTCTAAGTGTAAGGAATGAATAAATACGGCAATTTATACTATGGTGTAGTTACCAGGTTTTAAATTTGTACCGAAAATTTGTACCCAGATATACATCTATAACGAATGTTAGTAAAATCATGTATATTGACATTTTTTTCGTCCGTTTCATGTAGAATCAGCCTATCTATAGAAAATCAAAATTGGAGTGCAATTAATTTTATAGCATTTTTTGTTTGAAGTCGGTTAATTTTTTTGTGCGAAACGTTTTATCATGTTTTCCTATATTCAATCACCAGTTGATTGTAAACATACGCTGTACATAGAAACACACATTACTAATGTTAACGCTCATACTACTTATGATGATATTTTGACCCGCACCCGAAAATCATAATGATATTGTTTGTCTCTTAATTTAAATTATACGGAACCCCTTAGTTCGCGAGTTTCACACTCGCACTTGGACCAATTTTTTAAATATTTATGCTCAAATGGAAAAGAGCTTAGAAAGGAATCTTTTATATTATATGTCTAAACCCCTATTGGCCAATACCCTATATTATTTGCGAAAAGTCGCTAAGCTTATACAGTTATATTTAACACAAACTGATACAGAGATAACACGATACAATATTTGCAAAAATTGTTTGTTAAAACAAATTAAAGTCAAACAAAGTATTTGCTTATTAATGACCGAAGTTTCAAGGCCCCACCTGATCTCTACAACTTACATTGCCCGCAGTGGACGTGACTCTAGAAGTCCGACGCAGTGAACCGCGCAATATCACCGTTTGAGCTTTGTAAGGCATTACTTATGTATTTACCCACTTATTGGCATCCGTGACATCCATCAATCAGCTAATTAACTTTGGATTATATAATGTTTTTATTGAATAACTATAAACTAGTCTAACCGCCTCGTGAAATATTTTACAAATTGTATCCAATATCGTGCAGTTGTTTATGCGTAACACGTGTACAAATAGGCCGACTCGTAGACAGACAGATCGCTAATTTTTTTGTCTATACAAGATTAAATAGTATATAATTTGCTTTTATAATCTCTTCATTCTAATTCAGAAGAAAAGATACATTTCGGGATATCTTATGCACTTATCTAAAAGACACATTCGATTATCCTATGGAGAATCGTTAAAGACTAGTTGAACCCTGTGTGCCTCACAAAATGTATATAAGTTACATTTTTATTGGTAAAATTTTGATTTAATTTAAAAACAAAAGTAGAAGCTTTATCAAGGGCCGTCAAGCACAGGATGTATCGAATTACGCCACGTTACGTTGTAAACGATCGGTAACAAAAACTTCACAAAACGAGTATCTCGAGGGGTGAGAATATTCTTATGGGAGTTTCATGATTTATACAGCTTCGGGGAAGTATGTGGGGTTATTGGCATAGTTCTTTTGTTTTTAAAACATATCAGTAACATGAGATTTATAAAATCTCCATATATTTATAGAAAAAGGCTAATATATTAGGCTTTAAAGTTTGATCACTTATCGTAGGTATATAGAGGATGAATCTGTTAATTTAACAATAGGTATATGTGTATTGCACAAGGTAATAATAGTAATTTACCACAAAGTTTGCAAATGTGTAACAAGAAGCGATCAAAGGCAGCTAATTACCGCCCTAATCAACGCTCTTGATTGCCTATGTGTTTGCTATCGACGCCGCGCAGCGCGATGTCACGCGACAAAACCTATTGTAATTTATTCATAAAAGTACAATAAACTGATTTCTAATAAAATCTATAACACTTCAAGAAAACAATTAGGCTTACCACACTCATATTAGAAAGATTATATCTATTGTCGGTCAACAGTCTGAGACGTGCGTTGATACCAATCAGATTACAAATTATTTTCTTCTCTAACTGAAAAAATATTATAAGTAATCAAATTTATTATGATTACTGATTATTTAAATTTAACATTATTAATGTTTTTTTGCATCAACATTTTTATAATTGTAGATGAAACGTAGTTCCATTTAATAGTAGTTTTCATTCGGTGCAATTTCGTTAAACAGCTTCGCGCGATGTTTTGACAGTTCCACGCGTTGAGGGTGTTAATGTGACATTACCTACAGGGTGGAGGCTGGGAGGCGGTAATTATCCCACGTCAGCGGCAGACCTAGGCTCCCTGTCCGTGCCTATGACTGTATGTTAACAGCTAACTGCTTTCATAACGTACTAACTCAAGTAATTATCGCTAAGATTCCAAATTATAAGATGCAGTTTAAAAATCACAAATTATTTAGGTACTATTAGTATCGTCCAAATAATGAAAATTCGTGTTCAGTCGGCACAAATTAATTAGTATCAAATATAAAACAATTTACCAATATTGCGGGTAGATACACATTATATAATGTACACAAAGAGCCGCGGTTTTTCTCTATCACACGAACTACATTATTTTACATGACGTTTTATCGGGAACCGCAACCCCAATACAGCGAGCGCTTTTATTTAGACACCTAATTAAATATTTATTAAGTGCATATCTCATTTATACATTAACCCGATTTTAATTTCATGTTCGAGCGCACAAAATTAGGAACAGTGGATAGTTGGACCGCAAAATGAAGTGGGCTCGGCTTCGCCAGCACGAGTGCATTCGACGCTCCTGAAAATCATTATCGGATACTTTTCATAAACGCTAATACATTTTCAATTATGGCTCAATCTGAACTGTACTCGAGTTCTCCAGCTTCATTTACTCGGTTTATATATTTTGACATTTAATTCTGCGACACATTTGCTTAATAATAAAGATCGTTCTATGCAAAGCTATATAATTATAATAAATAATCATCAATTTTACTTTTACGGGTTTACTTATTTAACCAGTTGATGAGTAAAAATTGGCATGGTAAACAATAAACAATTTTTTATTTATACATTTTTTTTTAATTAAAATAGCTATGTAGATATAACTTGTAGATATCAGAGAGTCAGACGCTTTCGTCTTATTATAAACGTATCTTCCTTTAATGAGAACGATTTCATATAGCTTTACTAATGAATAAAAATTGGTATAATATAAACTTGTTAAATTTATTGAGTCCATTCATCGCAAGTTGTCTGGCAACGACTGTCAACTAGTGATTCACCAAATGAACAGATCTAAACTGTATTATTAGTCACACTTGATTATTCAACTATTAGCGTTTATTCCTTTTCATTTCTGTTTACGTATGTTTCTAATAAACGCAAGTTTTGCATTGCGTACATGGAATTTCCTAGTATTTATATCTAGCTATTTGTTTTACGTTTCAATCTATTTATAACTATCAATGATCCGCCCTATACTTAGATTGAATATCAAAACATATATCTTTTAATTTATTATGTGTCTCTCGGAAATAGTGTAGTTTTAAATTAATAAAAGAATTGCATCCGGAGGAAAGATATATGTGTATACATATTGCTATACAACAATACGTATACACATGCAATTTTGACTGAGGCGAGTGGTGCCTGGGGCTTGAAACCCAGGAGCAGGTTTAAAGAGCTCTTTCATAATATTTTAACTCTCACCTCCACCACTCGACCTCGCTAACGACAATAGATAATAAAGTAAACTTACGTGGCCCTCGAGAAGGGTAGGCCCCATGTTCACTGAACGAAAACACCAGAGAGACTGAGACTAATCTATCCCAATAAAGTACTACTTTATTAACAGTGTTGCTAACAGAATTATCAAAATCGCTTTACTAGATTCAGACACTCTTGATGATTGCTTGAAATACTATGTGTACATGTGACTAAAATTATAAATTTATAAAAAAATAGTAGAAGATGCGTGAAATAAATACCTAATAGAACATATGAAAAAAGATTTTAAAATGTTTTTCTGTTTTTCTGTTTGTTAGTGCTCGAATCACGTTTATTCGGCTGTACTGGTTTAAATGAAATTTGGTACGCGGATACTATATAACCTGATTTAGAAAATATAATATTTTTTATCCCGGAAAAAGCACAGTTTCTGTAGGATTGAGCGACGTTAATGGTAGTTATACTTCATCAAACGAGCAGATGGTCCACCTGATGGTAAGTGGCAACCATCGCCCATGGACATCGGAAAAACAAGAAACACTCTCGTTTTGTCGATGCGTTGCATCCCCGAAGATAGAGTGGGAAGGGGTAAGGAAGAAGAAAAATGATGCGGATTCAGCAGACCCTAAGCAAGAGCCCAGAGTCCACTAGACCCACAGCGTTAATGGGATGGGAGAGGGAGGGGGTAAGTCTGGCCCCCATGCGGCTGAACCGGAACGCTTCAATGACACTTGGCGATCGGATTCGCATGCTGGTGGTCGCAAGCCAGTCTGGGATCAGATCTCCTACCACCAAGGTCCAAGAGATTTTTAAAATTTGTTCCAAATAGTTTACAAAACTTAATGTTTACAGTTTTTATAAAAATTTAAACTTAAAATAACCACGATGAGAAATTATAGGTGTTTTGCTATGTATACATGTATGCTCGATAAATGCTTGTATCTGTGTGTGTGCGCGTGTGCGTGTGTGTGTGTATGTGTAAACTAATGTAATAGGAATAAAATATTTTACACATATAGTAATTAAATTCCAATCAACACATAGAATGCTTTTATCCCGGTGAAGGAGTTTCTTTGGGATAGAAGGACTTTATTTGTGCAAGAATAACAATATAAAAGTACTGAAATTTTGTACGGTTTGTAGCATGATTCGACATTTATCTTAGAACAAACTTAGCTCTGCATGCATGAGGTCACGCGGTTCGACTAGTTTCTGCAATAAGTCTTTACTAAGTATTAGATATAGATTTTATCTTAAAGATCAAAATTCAACAAAAGAAAATGATTAAAACTCGATCAGTGTTTATGCAATCATGGCGGTTTGCTGTGAAATTTTGTATGAAAGTCCATCATTTTTGAATATAGTTATGAAAAAATAAAGTTTATAAAACTATAACCCGACTACGTAAAAAAGTGGTCTGAAAAGGACGAAACAAGAAAATAATTCAGATAGAAACACAGAAATGCATAAGTATAAAAATGGTCAAGGTAGAACCATGATCGCGCCCACTGTATACCTACTATGATTATTTACATGATTAGAGGAACACTACCATGAAACAGACCCAAGTTTTCTATCATTCAAAACAAACTCACGTTATGTTTTTATAATAGTGATAATCGTATTATGGTATAGCTGCGGATTTTCCGTTCCTTTGCATTCAAAGAGCCGTAAATACTTACCAGTTACTACGAGTACGATCAAACGTTTAGTTTTACTATGAACGGAGGATTCATTAAAGTCGGGAAATACCAGAACCTTTAATTTGCGTCATTCAGTAAGGTAAAATATAACTATATTCTAAATGCTAAAATTAACATTACATTAAAGTTATTGTTTTATTTGTATCACGTGGTTTACAATGAATCGTAGGAGTACAAAATATTAAAATAATGTGTCATCCCTATTTTAACCCATCTTTTGATTAAATTAAATACAGAGAGAGGATTATAATACGGAGAAAAACATAAATGATATTTTTTCAAAATGCTAAAATAACACTACCCAGACAGGCGATAAGCTTGTTAGAATTGTGACTAACACTAGAAGCTCCAATTAAAACGTCTAACTCATTATCGCCTAATAATTATACCGATTTTCCTGAACGTAAAATCGTTTAAACATTCATGTATTGAGTAATAAAAAAATAAGGATAAAATAGAAACTAAACTTTCGCTCTTACAATATTACATCGAGTCTCAAGTTCAACCTGTAGGTATACACACAATAAATTTTTCTATCTGGCAGATTCTTACCATAATAACATCTGGCTATTTTAAAGAATCTGGATAGAAAAAGACTGAAAAGTGTTCCTGCACTATTCAAATGCTAACCAGCGAAGATATAAAGTATGAGTTTCATTTCGAGAGCTTTCTGAATACCCGTCTCTCATGTTTATAAAAGTATAAAAAAAGTCGACTACATATGGAAAACCTACAATAACTGGATTACAATTATATTTGTCGGAAACTAATTAAAAGAAGGAATGGAATGGATGGCCTTTTATAAAAGCTATATGGGCGCAATACGGTCAGGATATAACTAAACGTTACGATCTCGTACTATTCTGACTAGAACTATTACATATACCGACAGGAACCCAAGCAGTGCCTTAGACTTGTGACAAAGGTGTAGGCTTAAGGGATCCCTTTAAGTAATTACAACACTCGCCTCCACTGCCCAGGTTCTCTGTTTAAACCTAAGGTTAGGCTAACAAAAGGCTAACCTAAACCTAACTTATACTTCCGAAATATACATATTCATGATTGTAAATATTCCCGACTAGCTGCGCCCCGCGGTATCGCCCGCTATATTTTGGATATTTCACACTATATCATTATAAATTATAGCCTATGTATTATTCTGATGTGTAAGATATATTATTGTAAAGTTTCATCAAAATCCATTGAATAGTTTTTACGTGAAAGAGTAACAAACATACATCCACGCATACATTCTTACAAACTTTCGCGTTTATAATATTAGTAGGGTTCCCTAATGTTTCTTCGCAGGTCAAGGCCCAACGCTAATGAATTCAGGAATTCCTGAGCCAACAAAGATATGAATATTAGTAAACTTAGAACCTTCATATTTTATGTGGGAAATAGAAGGATAATATTTTAATAGCAAAAACATCTAAGAGGATCAGTGAAGAAAAGCCAATATTTCGCATACAAAATCAAAAGAATTGGAAAGCAAGTAGTTGAATTTTAACTATTTCATTCATATATATATATTTAAGTTATATTTGGGGAGTGGAGTGTATACGTGTCAAGTGTCACACCTCGCGTGTCCCTCAAATATACATACAAAGCTAGTAGGACAAAAGTGTAGGAATTAGCATAATGATTTGTTTTACTCGTATCAGTCTGAGTCACAGCCCACAGGCAATCGTTCGATGTACGGTTGTAATACGTAAACGGTACACGTACTTATACGCGTAACCTGGCTTACATCTAATCCTAAATGGACGCGAAATTGATACTCATTGCAAATTCATCATCATCTTAACACATAATTGACCTACTGCAGAGCCAGGTCTCAGTGTGAGCCAGTTGTGAGTTGACAGACTTCACACCTTTGAGAAAATTATGGAAAATTCTCAGGAAATCTTCCTCGCGATGTTTTCCTTTTCCATTAAAGCAAGTGATATTTAATATCTTAAAACACACAACTCCGAAAAGTCATAGTTGTGTATTCAGGATAAAACTCAGAACTCGCGAGTAAGACGCCAGTCTTAACTTAAAATTACTCATATATATGTCGGAGCATAGTAAAAGATTATCGATTAATCGAATCGTTATCGTTGTCTATGGCGTTGGAGTGGGGTAGTAGTCACTTCCGTTGTTTTGACAGTATCTACCCTCGAACCTTTATATGCGATCGACAGTCTAACTGAAGTCTTAGTCGTGCGCAGTCTCTCAAGAAGTGAAGTAGTGTCTAAATAGTGATAGTGTTGTGCAGTGTTGTGTTAGTGCTAGGAGTGCTGTCCGATCAAGGTCACGTGAGTACCTTACAATGTAATTACCTCGTCTTATGTTGGGTTAGGTTAGCCTTAGGTTAGGTTAGCCTTGTGTTCGGTTAGGTTTATGTGAGATTAACCTTGGGTTTAAACAGAGAGCCTGAGCAGTGGAGGTGAGTGTTATGATCATTTAGAGGAGCTCCTTAAGCCTACACCTTGGTCACAAGTCCAAGGCACTGCTTAGGTTTCTCTCGTAATTGTTAGAGATCATATTTAATCATTTATCGGTTCAATAGGAGTATCTACGTTGCGTTTACCCAATATCCCATTCAATACCATCACCCCCTTTTAGTTTCCCCAATATTCCCCATCTTCCTCCTTCCGTTTCCTCTCACATCGTTTTTAAAATCCCCGACATCAGAAGTGGGATCACAAGCCCGAAAGTTCACGTTAAGAGTTCTTTGCGTATAATCCTGACAGTTAAATTAGTTTCAATGCGAGTAAAATTAGTTTTCGAAAAAGTTAAAAGTGGGTAGTTTAAAAAAAGAATTCAGAAATAGTTGAAATCAGAAATTGTTGCGAAGGTAGTTTAAAACCTTAAAATCGTGATTATTATTTGAAGTAGGATAGGCCTTCGGTTTACATCGGGTCCATCAGCCTTTTCGGTTCTAGATTTTGGTGTTGACAGTTTTTACGCATTGTGATTGGAAATTACTGATCATATTAACGTTTTATTAGTGCGACAGAGAGCTTTTACGCTTTGTCGGAAAGATGTACTGGAAGCGTTGTCGCTTTGTTGTTATTGAGCCGTTGTAAGGTGGCTGTGTAGGCCCCGACGGTTGGGGCTGAAAGCTGTTACGCTTTGCCACGAATTTGAGATGTTTTCTGTAAAGAGTATTGAGAGCTCTTTGTTTCTTTGTGTGTTAATGATTGCAATTCTTATGTCTAGTGGAAAATAGTGCTGAAAGCTGTCACACTTTAAGTTATTGGTCTATGAAACTAGTATTACGTGTTACGTATTTTGAAACTGTGTAAAGGCAACGCGAGAGCGCGTTGATTATCAGAATGGCCGTGTCGGAGCATAGTAAAAGATTATCGATTAATCGAATCGTTATCGTTGTCTATGGCGTTGGAGTGGGGTAGTAGTCACTTCCGTTGTTTTGACAGTATCTACCCTCGAACCTTTATATGCGATCGACAGTCTAACTGAAGTCTTAGTCGTGCGCGGTCTCTCAAGAAGTGAAGTAGTGTCTAAATAGTGATAGTGTTGTGCAGTGTTGTGTTAGTGCTAGGAGTGCTGTCCGATCAAGGTCACGTGAGTACCTTACAATGTAATTACCTCGTCTTATGTTGGGTTAGGTTAGCCTTAGGTTAGGTTAGCCTTGTGTTCGGTTAGGTTTATGTGAGATTAACCTTGGGTTTAAACAGAGAGCCTGAGCAGTGGAGGTGAGTGTTATGATCATTTAGAGGAGCTCCTTAAGCCTACACCTTGGTCACAAGTCCAAGGCACTGCTTAGGTTTCTCTCGTAATTGTTAGAGATCATATTTAATCATTTATCGGTTCAATAGGAGTATCTACGTTGCGTTTACCCAATATCCCATTCAATACCATCACCCCCTTTTAGTTTCCCCAATATTCCCCATCTTCCTCCTTCCGTTTCCTCTCACATCGTTTTTAAAATCCCCGACATATACTATAACTATACATAATTGATTCATTTTTGTTCAAATCTGTTTAATGTTTAGATATACCAATATATTTATTATTGTACATTCAATTCATAAGTTTAAATATACTTGAGTGGAAGCTTTATTTAGTTTTTGTTTTGTTAGATGTATAATAAGTAAATAAAAATAAATTTAATAACTAATCGACCCGCCCTGGCTTCCTCCGGTTGCAATTCACCACATTTTATTTCAATTTGTCTTTTTACAAAGTACTTTTGTTACGTCAAAGTTAGTCATCAGTCAGTTTGTCTGAAACTACCACCAGTTCGGAAAGTGGTTTTCTGATGAGAAGTACGGGCAAGAAATTCAAGAGTCGCTCATTTCAAAACACCATCGTTTTGGTCTGATCTATCTCTGTCATCAGATACATCAAATTTAATGATTTAAGCGTGATTGATTATCAGATAAGACCGACCCGTGAGGGGACGGGTTAGAATACAATTCCCCTCTGCCGCTTGGCTGGCTAGCATCACGTAAGATGCCTGTAACCCAGCACAAAGATGGTAGGAGATAGTTTCTCCGACTGGCTTGCCAATCCGACCGCCAAGTATCTCTGACGCGATCCGGTCGAGCCGCATGTGGGCCAGATCTACCCCCTCCCATCCCATTAATACTGCAGTTCCAGTGAACACCGGGTTATTATGTTTACTGGAACCGCAGATACTCTTTAATTTTGCTGATGTCCATGAGCGACGATGGTCACTTTCCATCAGGTGGACAGTCAGTCAGTCTGCTCGTTTGTCCCTTACTTATCACTAAAAAAAAGATCATCTCTCAGTCAACAGACAGCGTAAGTAGTTTGTACGTAAGTAGTTTGCACTTTCGATTGTTTTGTTTGTATTTTTTTAAGTATTACCTGAGCTACTTTCAAAATTATAATATTAAGTTAGGATTATTCTGCTTCGAAAATAACTATAAAATTACTTACAAAGCTTTATACAAATTCCATTTAAGACCTAGGTAATACGAATCAAATTTTTTTGACAATTTTAACTTGCTTCTACGGCAATGGTCGTTGGTGCGATTGCTGCTCTGTGTAAATATCAGTATTGGCGATACAGTTTTATAAAACGGTTTAAGAATGTTGATATTCTACGATGACGTGTATACTCCGTCAACATCTTATCCATCATCAGCCCGAGTCATTCATTAAGTATCTTTCAAAATTTGGATTACATATTTGACGTCTCTTATCATTCAGAATTATAAATTACTGGACTATTAATCTATATTAATACTGATGCTCATATAACAGTAGTCAATATGATGTTGTTGTTAAGCATAGCTGCGGTATTTCTAATGTAAAATGTTAAATTAAATAATGTGAAAATTCTATTATAAAACATAACTTTCGAAGGTATTGGCTATAATAACTACCTGATTAACGTCATCAAAAACCTATATACGCAAGTAAAAATACAGCAATGGAAAACAACTTGTACGTTTTTGATGACTTGATTAATTTATCGAATGTTATAATATTATTTTAGGAAAAACCCAGTCAGTATATTTATTGGTTCGAAATCAGATGCTCATGCATAATGCAGTAAGATATAGAGATACCAGGTTACAGCTGCATTAAATTCTAGTCGGTATATGTCTATTTAATTATAAAAATATAAATACATAAAACTTATAATAGTAAAGGTAATAAATAATGTACTTAACTCTAACATTATTTTATTTTACATTTTAAATTTTCATCGCTGTCGCGCTTTTTAAATAAGTCAATGAATTATTATTATTATTTCGAACTAATTAAAAGTAAGTAAAAACAGCTGATCATAAGATATTGCAAAAATTATTAGTCGACCCCCTTCCACTCCACTCCTGGCTTCGCACGCGTTATATGTTAATCCAAACATTTAAACAAGAAACCACCTTCATGTTCATAATATTATAGTAAGACTAGCAACCCATCCAGGCTTGGCACGGGTGGACAATTTTTTTTTAAACACTGGCTCTCCCGCATTTCGGTGCCCCCTCTCTCGCCGCATTGCTTGCTGCGCCACGTCGCACCGGCTCGTCAGGGTGTATTTTTTCTTTATATTGATATTTTTAATTTCGCAATAACTTTTAAATGGACGGTCGGATTTTAATAATTCAAAACATGGTCTGATTTTGATTGCTAAGTTATGAGAGAGAAATGTGGTTCCCATTACTGTACTGCAATACGTATACACATGTAATGTAGACTGGGGCGAGCGGTGCCTGTGGCTTGAGACCCAGGAGCAGGTTTAAAGAGCTCTTTCATAATATATTAACTCTCACCTCCACCACTCGACCTCGCTAACGACAATAGATAATAAAGTAAACTTACGAAGAAAAGAAGGGTAACCTTAATCTCGCTCTAATATGGTCTCGCGAAGTTTTTTGTAGATATTGATACGTTCTATAATATTATTGAACATTTTTTAGTTCTATTATGAATATTTTTCGCAGCGCATGCGACGAAACACATTTTATGGCTATTTTTTTAAACCTTGGGTTGGTTTTAGTAAGAATTTCTGAGGATCTCTAATTTTTTTCTTGTAATAAATATAGCCTATGTTACTCAGGAATAAAGTAGCTTTCCAATGGTGAAAGAAGTTTTGAAATCGGTCCAGTAGTTTTTATAATATTAGTATAGATGTAGTAAAATTATGGATAAAGTAAGTAGTGTAGGTATCTAACTATCTAGCATTAATTTATCATTAATAACACTGTGTGACAAGATTGTTCTAACACATGTTATGTTCCTTGGTTTGCTTTTTCAATTATAATAATATAAATTGCCTTGTGATGTGGGATGTCTAACACACATACCACATCTCTAATATTACTGTCATCGTGATCACAATCCGTTAATCAGAATGACGAGGGTGTTAGACCATACTCCACCATGCTGGCCTAATGCGAATCGGCAGACTTTACATAACATTGAGAACTTTAGGGAACTCTCAGGAGAGCAGATTCCCTCAGGATGTTTTCCTTTATCGTTAAAGCAAGTTATATTTAATTGTTTAAAACACATAACTCAGTAAAGTCAGAGGTGTGAGCCCAGGATCGAACTCAGCCATCACTGCTGTCCGATTGTGAGTAGGTATGTTATGTGACTGAAATTTTTGGTGTTTCAATTATTATTTCTACAGATTATTACTAAAATAAACTCTCACAATGAAGTCTTTTCACATTTAAGGAGCTATCTATGGAATTAAGTATCTATTTTACAACTTTGATTATATTAATATTACATTTTTTTGGTTTCTAGTAATTTTTTATTCAATACATAAATTTACGTTATTTTCCTTGACAATATTAGGTTATTATATGTTAAAAACATTATTGAAATCATTATTTATAACGCTGTTTTTAACACTATAAATTTGTCATAACATTAAAACGGTACGAGTTATAAGAATTATGCCTATTGCAAGACCATATTTAAGAAATCAACAATAATTTGTCACACAGTGTTTCACCATCACTTTCGTTGAGATATTGCACTGTGATTATGAATCAGCGGCAATCCCAACACGATACTCGTAGTTCCGCGCGCGTGACCTCCATGATTAACACCTGTCAGCCTGTCATTGACAATGGACGATTTAGTACATAACATTATCACTTGCCTACCTGTCATTAACACGTTAATATAATTGTATTCCTATTATAACATAAAAGTCAATTCATCTAACTTATATGTCGGAATGTAATGTTTTTTCCAATCTTTGCTTTCACGTCATGGAAAAGTATATGGCTAACGTAAACTGTTACGTGTGAAATTACTGTTTATTTTCCCAGTTTTAATTAACTAGGTATATCTTCTTATATATAAAATTCTCGTGTTATAATGTTAGTTACCATACTCCTCCGAAACGGCTCGACCGATTTTTATGAAATTTTATATGCATATTCAGTAGGTCTGAGAATCGGCTACTATCTATTTTTCATCCCCCTAAGTGATAAGGGTGGCTCACCCCAAATTTTTAAAATTTATATGGCAAAACAACGTTTGCCGGTTCTTCTTAAATTTTATTCTTAAAAAAACCGTTAAATACTGGTCATACTTGTTTACATAATATTAATATGTTAATTAAAATGTGACTTTTGTCTAATGGTCCGAGTGTGCTCCCTAATTAAAAAACCCTTCTGAAAATATCAAAATCAGTATATGTACGCCTATAACTTTCGAGGAGTTCTCTCAATTCCTTAAGGATCATCAGAAATGGATTTTGAAAAAAATGTGTAAGCATACCCTACTAAATATAAAAAGAAATTTTCAATTCGGTTCATAAATCACGGACTTTTGAGGTAACAAATATAAAAAATATAAAAACGAATTGATAACCTCTTTTTTAAATTTATTTAATTAATTCGTACATAAGGCGTAACATTGTCTGATGATTTAAATATCAACAATCAAAATATCCATATCAAGTTACATTTACAGATATTTTTTCAAGTGTGATAATCTTCATACTTGAGGGGGATCCCCCCATCGCACAGAATTTATCTTCAAAAATATGAAAACACCACTCATTTATCCTAATTAGTACTATTAACACCTTAGGTTGAAATAGTGCTTGTGTTTAAATTAGTTTGTGTGTACTTTTGCCTAAATATTAAAATGACACATTATTAAAGAGAAAAAAAATGGTAAAGTAGTTTTGTAGGAAATTCGAAAGAGAGTATTATTTTACAATTTCATTTTGATAAAATTTCCGTTTCTAATTTCCAGAGAACGCTGGCAATATCCTAGGGGCAAGCGAATGGAATACTGGTTACCCTTCCACCGCCTCCGTCTACCCTAGCTACGGGCCTATACAGCCTGCCTACTACAAGCCTGACACCACGATACACATACCTACAGGTAATAAATTTAATTAATTAATCTATACTAATACATATATAAAAATGAAGAGTTTGTTTGTTTCCTTGAACATGCTAATCTCAGGAACTACTGGTCCGATTTGAAAAACTCTTTCAGTGTTAGATAGTCCATTTATCGAGGAACTCTATAGGCTATATATCATCACCCTAAGACCAATAAGATCGGAGCATCACGCGGACAAAGTCGCAAGGGTCGCGTAGTGTAATATAAATAAACCTAAAAGTAACTTTTTATACCTTTAAAATCTCTCCTTTTTTCTATTCCAGCCTCCAAATATAAGTAACAAATGTAAACTATCTCTTCTTCTTTTTGGTAGTGTTTACTGGCTGCTATTTCTACTTTACTGAACATTTTAAAATATATTCACACTTAACAATTAACTGTCAATTGACTGTCATCAAGCAAATAAAAGAGGAAGTATATAACTTTAGTTTTACTTATCTGATCACATCGGCAAGTCATTGAAATCATTACATACCAATTACGGTGCAATTTACTTATTAGTTAGGTATATGTTTCGTCACGACCCTTCAATGGCCCACGCTCCCGAGTAAGACTTGAAGTCTCAACCACTGGGCCATCACTGCTAGTTATATGTTTAATCATTCAATATTCATCAGACTTCGTGCCCGTGATCATCCGCTCCTATTGGTTTTAGCGTGATGATAGCTTCAGCTTTAAATATTAAATAGAAATGACTAATAGACTAATATTGTATTGTTTTTTTGTTTCTACAGTAATTCCTGACATTCCTTTGGGACACACAGACTACAGTGGTTTCCAGTCTGGCTCGTCAGGTTTTGTAAAAGGAAGTCCAAGCGGCGCAGGCGGCACTCTCACCGATCTCAATACACCGAACATGACGCAGAGATATGACCCCAACTACTACAACTCTTGGCCAACTAACTCCTACAACTACCAATACAACAACATCAACAACAACCCCGCCTGTCTACAATCCCACACGCCTTACATAAATCCCAACCCTCAAATGATCCTTCCTAACTTAACCTACTCCACCGTCAATCAAAACCAAATCCACGTCCACCTACACAGTTCGGATAAATATCTAGAACAATACATACCGAGTGAGATTAAAATAAACGATATAGATGGCGGTATTTCTATAACAACGGACTTACAAGGCGCGGGTGAACCCAGCGGTCTAGTGCAAACGTGTGAGTCGACGGATGATGTCAAACATGGACTATACGGAGCGGGGAACCAAGAAGTGTGGCGACCCTATTGACAGTCGGCTACGCCTCACTACGATTATAATCAACATTCCATTGTACATATTGTGATATAGTGAAATAAACTCATTATAGATTGTATAGAAATAATTTAGAAATCAATTAATGTCAAACATTAATTAGATGTTAAGTGTTAATAAATGTATTCTAATAATAATAATAACATAAATTAACATTCCAAGTTATTCCGTCTTTTATTGTCATTTAATTGTTTTTATTTTAATAAAAATTGAGAAAAAAAAATATTTTACTTAAGATTGATATTTATTTAACTAAAAACTGAAAATTAATTTACTTGATGTGATTGCAATAGGATAATTTTTATCTCAACATTTTTAAAACAATTAATTGTTTATTTTAGTAGCACAAAGGCATTATTACTTGATAACGCCAAGATAAGATTATAAATATTCGTATTGGTATTGCATCCATGGAAAGTCGGGGACTCGGAGTGGGTTACTTGACTATCATTACATAACATATGAAATATCTTATATATCATCACAATTCATAAATTTGATGACTGAAAATTCGAAAAACATTATAGGTATTCTCGAGGGGTGAATTCGATAATATTTTTTTAGGTAGAATAACTCATGCTTAAAGTATTTTTGAAATCAGTTTTTTAAAAAAACAACGTACTTATACTTTTCGAGATATTAATTTTAGAAAATTCCTCAGAAAATATCAAATTATGTACGGACTTCAGAATAGAGGGCCTCTCCTAGAATTTTGAATTTTTTTCCAGTAATAGTAACAATCCGGAATGTATATCTGAAATACGTTTTGTAGGAAATTCATAGTATACGAGATGTGCTTTTTTGAAAATATCGAAAACACCACTACCCAAATGTCATTTCATTTCAATAAATAAAGTGAACAGAAGCTGTTATAGAACCGACTTTCACGTAGTCTATCTCGCCCTTAATGTGATTATAAAAAGGTCGATACAAAATTTTATATTGTCTAAGGAATTTAAAAAAAACATATCTCGAAAACTATGAATTTCATTCAAAAATGAATTTCAGATATATTCTCAGGATTGTTACTAAAGAAGCACCCATGAACGTATGTCAATACATATGTTCATGGGTGCTTCTTTAGTAGTAGCTTTAGTAGTTAGTAGCGCCGTCCATACATGCAAGGTCAGTGCGGAAAAGGCGCCGTGAAGTTTTTATGGGGCGCCAGAATGAAAATATAATGATTCAAATAAAACGAAGTTGGTCCAAAGCGTGCGTCGAACGAAGGTCAACAACATATAAAAAAAATTAGACAGGAGCGCCAAAAACTACTGGTGGGGGGAGGGCAATAATAAATTTTGTTGGCGGACTAAGCTAAGACAGAATCCTCTATTTTTATTTTTTGGTCTTCAAATATAAGCGCTCGTTTGGCACGACGCGACGGCGCAGAAAGTGTTAGGCGCGTCCCGGTATTCCAGTTAAATATGAATAGTCTATGACATATATAAAACAAAATGTCTTTTTTCTTCATCTTTAATTGTTTATAACTTTTAGAGCGGTTTTAGCACATTTTTCTAGATGTCACTCCGGATCCAATGAGCTATCTTACACATTGTTTAGAGCAGTATCTCTATTTTAGACCATATTCAACATGTCGAATAGAGTACTGAACGTATGGAATAAACGCAACGTACCGTATCTCATTTGAGTCTTCGCCTAAAAGTGTTTACAAAATAATCATTTAATAAATTGTCCGAATATCACTTTTGTATATAATCCTACCAGATTTCTAAATTCAGATTATTTAGATATTGACAATTGTTCATATATTACCATTAGTTGTGGCAGCGCCATCTATGTTTTATACATCTTTCGGGACACTTTATGTACAGTACAGTTACTATTATACACTACAAACATCACTAGAATCGAGCGACTCCCTTAAAGCCGATTTTTTATCGTTTTGGTACCGTGATTGAAAATGGCTAAAAACACTTCGCGTCACAACCCTAGTTTTTAATCTGTGGCTGCATAGTTTGACTACGTAGTACGTGATAAAATGGCGTCGTTCAAGTAGGAGTAGCATAAATGTAAAAAAATATTTCAGTAGTGATTAATAGTGTTAACTTACTTTAATAGCATATGTGTTGTTGATATTATAAAGTATTAAAATAAACATGTAAGTAGTGTATGATTACTTAGTACTAGCTGCGTCATTCTTGCAGGTTGATAACTAACGGTGCAGTCACCCACCGCTGACGAACTACTTCGTAAATCGTACACGAATTAGTACGTCGGCACCAGACTGCATCTTTAATACCCTTCGCGACATAACTTTGTACTGTTCGCCTTAAAATATGATGAACTAGCTCGTTAATGCCATTCAAGCAAAGACGAACTATTTCGCCAATGGTTGATTAGTTAATCAGTATGTTAATATGGTAATTTACTTGCAGTTGAAAGAGCCTCTTAAGATATTAGTGGGAAGGCAATGTCCGAGGAGTCGGAGCGGCACGGGGAGCCGAATGGCGCCAAGGTGGGCGCCAGTAGCGTGGCGCGCGTGTCATTGACCTCGCTGCAGCTCGACTCGAGCGCGGAGTCGCTGCGCGCCGCGTGGAGAGACCAGGACTTGTACATAGACCACCTTGAATCATTGAACAAGCAGCTGGAAGGTATTTACGTTACATCGGCTTGGTAGTGGTCACGACCCGCGTGCTGGTTACGTGCAACTCTTTACTTCTATATCGACAATGCTTTAACTAAAATTAGTGATACTGTTATGGTTAATCAGTAATGGTACTGTGATATGTTAGTTGTAAATTTGTGGCACGGGGTGGATTTAGGTGTTTTGAACAAAGAAGAAAGGTGTGCTGTGTTGAGCGGTGCCAGTGGAGTGATCTGTGGTAACAAGCCTAGTGAAAAAATCCAAGTTATTTTGGAACTGTGTTAATTCAGTGCATAAGTTTAAACCGATAATGAAAGCAGTAAAAGGAATCCAGTCTTCAACTGTTGGTCAACACAAAAAAGTAAATATACCTTTATACTTTTGTTACTAAAATAAGTTAATTCTACATGTTATCTAATGTTAATGAATTGCAATTGTTAAGCTCATATTTTCTGCAATGAGTGAAAATCTTGTATCTAAAATAAAATTTCATAGGAGAAAAAAATAAACTAAAAGTTGTAGTAATAGTAATACACTAAACACTTCTTTTCTTTTCTCCTATAAAATTTCCTTTTAAACACAAAGTTCTCCTCATTGACAATGTAAGAAAATATATCAATCTTTGTAACTTGTTATTACTAAATTAATTTAATTAATCTAAAAGCAAAATATCTTAACAATGGTGTATGGTGAAGGTTTATATTTATTTAATTTATTTTTAAGTTATGCTTTACAAATTATAATGCATGATATATTTAAATCCAGTAATATAAGTTTTACATGTGAAAATCTAATGAATGTAATCAATTTATAATAAAAAAATATGTTTAAAATGACCAGAGTGAAAAGAATTTGATATTTTTATAAATTCATATGTAAAGCTAAGACGTCATTTATTAATTGCAAATATATTGATACAGAAGTTATATTATTTAGATAATTAAAAATAAATAGAAAACACTACTTTCCTTTTAATGATTTAAGAGTTGATAACTCAGGCGATCCTGCTTCTTATACATATGTTGCCACACTGAAATGCCTGAAACTTGGGCCTCAAAATGTCCAAAGTTTTCATGATATAATAATTTTTTGTAAGTAAATATGAACAATTGTCTCATGTTATTGAGTTGTATACTTATTCTTAATTATGTGTTGGTAGTGTTGGCTTGTGTCGTCACCAGAAACAAGTTAGGAATGTGTTGATTAAAATATTTTACAAGTTAACAGTTTAAAGATATGTAACGGCCACAGAAGCCAATCTTTGGCTTATTCATAGCCATTAGAGTTCGATATTTATCTAATATATATATACATGCAGATGTCGTTATAGACATCAAACAATAAAATTAAACTAAAAAAAAAATTAAAGAAAAATGATTTTATAAATATAGTGCGTATGATAATCTTTTATCATACAAGTGACAGGCAAGTAATTAATTACTGATATTGTTTTATTAACTAAGCATCTTATTGTTAATTGACTTGTTATTTTTATGTTAAGAACTCGGTTTCAAATGTAGAGACTATTGATTCTTAACAAACACATTCCTTGCTCATACCTGGTGGAAACACAGCTTTATAGTAACTTTGCACTAATCTACTTAATAATTATTTTTCTATCATCAATATATTACAATTATTTGATTAGATTACATTAGCACACATAGCATGTATCTATGCAGTAGTTAATATTATCATTACTTCCTTGCTAATATAAATATTAAAGTAACTCTGTTTGTTGGACTTTCACACCAAAACTATGAACCAATTTAAATTAAATTTAGTATACAGATAGTCTAAATCCGGACAGAGGCTACATAGGCTAATTTATAATGTAAAAAAAAGAGTTGTAAGGGGTTTTAACGGGGGGTTGAAACATTCTATGGAAATATCATCATTTTAGAGCTAGAAGCTTGAAACTTATTTTTTAGGTTATTGACTCGATATAAATAAATATGACATCAAAGTTTGTAGAAGTTTTACCTTCACGGGTGTACATATAACAGTTTAAAAAGGCACTATTCCATGCGGAGGAAGTCGCTAGTAGAAAATAAAAAAGGATTAATTGTAATTTACTTTTCTTTTCAATATTTTTATTTATTAAAAACAGTTTACAATACTTCTGAACAATACAAATGTTAATAACTGCAGTAGTATAAACAGAGTGACATTCACAAACGTTTCATATAAACAGTAATGGTAAAAAGTACTACTAAATAAAACAATAATAATGATAAAATAAATTGTTCTAACATTAATTTTTTTACATTGGACGTTTTGTCAGAAAGGGATAATCTTATTAACCTATGTAGTACTACCCGCTCCGGCTAAGCACGGTTACTTTCTCTACTATAATATGCATGTATTATACAAATAAAACCTTCCTCCGAAATTCTCTATTAAATAAAACCGCATCAAAAACCGTTGCATAGTTTTAAAGATCTAAGCATACATAGGGACAGACAGACAGCAGGAAGCGACTTTGTTTTATACTATGTAGTAAAGTTTGAGTAGACTTTCTGTCTCATCATAACATAAGTAGAACCAAGCTAGTTGCTTGAGTTTTACATTGAAAGTTATTAATTCTATTAAATATAAATGTACTTGAAATATTTATTATTATATTAACAATATACTTGTCAAGTATACTTTTTTATTTGTAACTAAATTAGTATTAAAAAATTAATTTAAAAAAACCTAATATTTTATTGATTAAAGGTATCCAATACTGGAAATGTTTACCTATACAGATATAACTGACCGCCCGCCCCCCTGGGGATTTTAAATTTTCAAGCATTCAATAAACATTTTGTTATTATCCCTTAGAAACAATGAATTTACGCAGTAGTTCCGTAATATTTATTCATATCTTATTTTAAAAATATTGTCCCACTGAGATATTAGCGCCATGTTTATTTGGTCTGAGCTATGGCTCTTCTGAATGGTTTTTGTATAAAGTAAATTAATTTATATAATTAAAAAACTCATCTTAAAAGCTAGATCATGTTGTTGCACAGAATGTCATTTTACTAAATTTAAATATCAATCGGTCTAACTGTGGAGATATTCCTTTAACTTTTACCCTAACGTAATACAGACTACCATTAGGCTGTGTTTCCACCAGTAAAAAGAGAATATTGTGTCTGTTAAAAACCAATAGAATATACTACATTGACACATTCTTCATGAGCTTAGGTAAATGGTTCTATTGATTCTTAACAAACACGTTTCACACTACACATCCTTGTTCATCTCTGGTGGCAAACTAAAAATATTTGCACCCCTTGAGGTGGTCAAGGGATGACCCTTGTTGTAAACGTGTAAAAAACTTTTTTGTACAAATGATTTGCTAGTTTTTTTATCCAAAGAAATTAATATTAGACAAAAATTGTTGTACTGTCAAACTTTAACAAAATCACCTTATAATCATTTCTGTGGTGATGTAGCCTATTATCACTTAAATTTTTTTTTAACTTTAAAATACTAAGACATCATCAGAGTAAATAATATCTTAAACAAGGAACTATGTAATATTTTGCCAAAGTATAATCTAATTGAACTACTAGTAATATTACATAATAAATTAATGTGTAGATTACTTAGAAACTTCATCTGTTGATTACCTTTATCACAAAGTTGACCCAGTCCTATAAAGTTATGACTATTTTAGGGGATTTAATGTGTTAAAGTGTAAAATATTGTATCTAGATTAAATTTAACATGTATTTATCTTATTAATATAAATAACGATGGGTAATGTAACTTCAGAAACCTTTCGTGACCGAAATTAATAACCAAATTCTTCGAATAATAAATGGAAAATATATATCATATTTTAATTTTCTAGACATAGTGAATTTGGAATCCATATTCCAAAGATTTGGGATTTGATTATTAATTTTGGCTGTGAGCCTCAAATATTTTAATAATACTTTCAAGCTACTTTATTCATATTAAGTTTTCATTCAACTAATGAAAAATTATGACTGAGTTTATTCTTTTTTTGTTAATATGAAGTAATATTTCCCATCAAAATTAGTAAGTTTTATTAATGAGGTAAACATTTATAAAACATGTATTTTAGTTGCTTAGTTAAGGTATTGTCGATTTGAATTGTATATTAGAAACTAAGGAAGAAATGTTTGGGTGTTTCTTGTTATATCTTATATGTGATAATGAAATGTTTGCTCTATTTTAATAGATAATGTAATCATGTTTAATATCATACTTATTTGTATAGGAAGCTTGGAAAAGGCGAAAGAGGTAGAAGAAAAAGTTAAACAACAATATGCGGAATCACAACATAGAGAAAAGATACTGGTTAGAAGGTTGGCAGCTAAGGAACAGGAAATTCAAGATTACGTTGTAAGTTATTACGTTAAATATCTTTAAAAAAAAATAACTGTCCTTTCTAGGAAAGATAGTTATTACTTAAAAATCATCCAAGTAGGGGATGATTTTTCATCCTGGATTTATTATTATTTTTTTGCTCATGTGGACTCCTTGAAACTCGTGGGAATCAGTGCTGCAAAAAATAATTGTGTTGATCAACATAGAAATCAAAAATGCATTCAAAAGTATCTTAGAAACAGCTGCCGGCACAGGCACGCAGCACGCTCACAATGCGCAACTTTCCCCCACTATTTTTCCTCAAACCTAAAGTTAGCTACCGACTACTATAATTAGTTTCTAATGATTCTCTATTTATATTTCAGAGTCAAATCACAGAACTTAAATCATCACACGCCAGTCTTAATGGGCGACCATCACTACTAGACCCAGCGGTTAACATGCTCATACTGAGGCTTAAGCAGGAGTTGACATCAACGAAAGCGAGATTAGAGGAGACGCAAAACGAGTTGTCTGCTTGGAAGTTCACACCGGATTCAAATACAGGTATAAATAACATTTATACTAATATGTAAAGCTAAAGTTTGTGTGCTTGAACGCGCTTATCTCAGGAACTACTGGTGCGATTTGAAAAATTCTTTCAGTGTTAGATAGACCATTTTCCGACGAAGGCTATAAGGCTATATATCATCACGCTACGACCAATAGGAGCGGAAAAAATAATCTTTAAAAAGTGCTTAATTTAAATGAGCTACCATCTTTAGAAATCTGCCATATTGGATTTAGAGTGACCTAACTTTATTTTTCGAGGATTGGCCAACCCTTTTAATTCATACCCATATTGCATTCAAAATAACTAGTCCGCCATCTTGAGTGTTTGGCCATGTTGGATTTAGAATGACGTCACATGGCATTGTCATCCCAACTAAATCTGTTTACAAAATATTAACTCACAATGTTATTGCAAGTAAAATAAAAGCTTGTAAAATGTAATTGTTTTTAAATTCAATATATTTCCATGTGGATAATATTATAACCCCATTTTACAAAAACAATGTAACGCCATCTCTTAGAGTTTTGAGGTACTAGGATGCTAATATATTAGCAACTAGGTATATTAACGACTCGCCCCAGCTTCGCACGGTTTCTCTACTAAATATCATGCATATTATTATACATTTACCTAAACTATCATAAAAATCCGTTGAGTAGTTTAAAAGATCTAAGAGAACAGACAGCGGAAGCAACTACAATTTATACTATGTAAAAATGCTTACAAAGATTGTAAAGAGATGGCGTTGTAATCTTATTCACGAAAGACATTTTGTTGATAAATTAAAAAAGTCTGATAAGGCTGTTTAGATATATTATGTATGTTGTATGGGAAATGTGGTAAACAGCAATAGTTTTAACATTTAATATTTATGTATTGTTTCAGGGAAAAAGCTTATGGCAAAATGCAGGTTATTACACCAAGAGAATGAAGACTTAGGACGAATGACGTCAAGTGGTCGGATAGCCAAGTTGGAAGGTGATCTGGCATTACAAAAGAGTTTTAGTGAGGAAGTTAAGAAATCACAATCAGGTTTGTTATCATATTTGTCATGCAAAGCAACCTCTACAGAACCCACTGTCTAACAATACATACAAAGACTACTGTATAATCGATCACTAGCCCCATCCATATTATATTAGTCCCCATCTAATTAAAATTAATGGATACTAATATAATATAATAATTAACCATTTTATCCTCTGAACTTAATTGTAGTGAGAAATTACATTTTTTACCTTTTTAAAAAACTTAAGTTTACGTTACCTTAACCAATGTTTGTGTTAAGTAAATTTTTGGTCTTTTTATTAACAATTTTTTTTTTTATTATTTAATTAACTTAAATACTAATTATAATACAATCATTATGTACAGAATGAGCTAGATTTTTGATAATAATAATAATCCTGATCCTGAAAAAAGTACCCATAGTACTACCAAAATTAAAAAAATAGAGAAACTTAATTGAAAAAAAAGAATAACCTTTTATTTTATTAACCAATATTTCAGAGTTAGACGAGTTCCTACAAGAATTAGACGAAGACGTAGAAGGAATGCAAAGTACAGTTCTGTTTTTACAACAAGAGTTACGTGCATCACACGCTACAGTTAACGGTAACCGATCTTCCCCCAAAAGGACTTATTCGGGCAGTGAATGTAGTGACACTCCGGTAGGGAAGCGGAGACGGGGTTCTGTGTTATCGTTGGACTATAACGAGGAGGAGGAGCCTCTCACGGTGACCAATGGTGAAGCGGACTAGCCGTGGAAGTCAGTGTTCTTCAGAGCACGCTTTAACTAGTGAAGTATTGTGAGTGATAACGGAACTACGTCTCACTCTGTGTCTAATCTATGTACTTTAGGACGTTGTGTCATTTCCTTTGACAACGGTGACAATTGTGTTTGGAGTGGACCACGTGATCAGAATTGATAGTGAATCATTATGACATTGTATAATTGATAAACACTCGGTTGACAATTTAATAATTTATTTATGTAAAGTGCATTATTTGATTGTGATATAGAGAATCGATTGAGCAATAAGGTGTTATGTTGCATATGCCTCACGGGAAATGATAAAGTCCATGGTTAATGAAGCAATAATATCAACAAGCCTAATATATTAATTGCCATGTTTTTATTAAATTTGTGATTTTCTACGTAAATGTTTCTATTTTCAAATTACAATTAATGTATATATAGAGTTATGTTAATAAACATATTACTGGCTACTCTTCTGTTTACTTTTCCATACTCTTACTCATAGGTAATCATTTGTCTGAAGCTACCACCAGTTTGGAAAGCAGTTTCCTGATGAGAAGAACTGGCAAGAAACTCAACAGTCGCTCTTTTCAAAATGCCATTGTTTACATCAGTCTGTTTTACAAAGGTATTATCATTCAGCTGAGCATCAACGTCATGTTGAATCCAACCTTTGTCATCGTTCAAGTAATCCTGTACAGAGTAGTAAGCTTTATTTATCTAATATAGGCTGTGGAGTCTTATTATAGATGCGAACACCAGTCGCAGACGATAGTATGGCGTTACAAATTTATTTTTATTTCTAGTATTTATACTGTTTGTCACTATGTTTATTATTTTACTTAGGAAGTACTCGAATCGTGCACTAAATTTAAAATGAGCAATTTTACTTAGTAAAGTAATTAATATTTTATCAAAAACGAATGATAGACTTATTTCAATCTAAAAATGCCGACATTTTATCAATAGATTATGATAAGATGCAATGGAAGAGTAAGATAGATGGCGCGGCGACTACAATGTCGATTATTTAATAACGTTAAACTTTCCCGGTAGATGGCGCAGTTTTAAGAAAGTTTAAATGTTGCATTAGCCTTAGATTTGTCGCTGTTGATACAAAGTAAAAGAACCACAACAATAATGACACGAAAGGTATAATTAAGTACCTAATATGTCAGTCTTCATTCTAAAAAGTACTACTATTTTATACCATTGTAAATATGATTTATGACTATAATTGTATGTGACTACTGACTTATACCCAAAAATTACTGATTGAATTTTGATGAAATTATTCCAGTTCAATACACTAATAAGTATATATGTCAGTCACCATAAAATTGTAAATACCGTAAGGTTATAATCGGTCTCCCGATATGTAAACTGCTAAAAGATTTTGAACCGTAAGATCCTTACAATTTAACGTATTAAATTTCGGTTTTATTAATTTTTAACCGACTTCAAAAAGGAAAAGTTTCTCAATTCGATTAGTATTATTGTATGTATACCGAGTACGCTGTAATGTGATTCTTCTTTGATTTGAAGAGGAATAGTTACTATTTGGTCCCATAAAAATTTAACATAGTTAGACCCAGTAGTTTTCATTTTATATGAACATTTTTTCCGTTCCCGATTCATGGGATCTATATAGTTAAAGGCGCGCGGCACCTTTCGAAGGCCTACCCATAGTTACTTAAAATAAAATTACTATAAAATATATGATAATAAAAAGCAACGAAATGTTATAGTCTACCTGATGTAATCTAGTATTAAAAATCCTACTGTAGTTTACAGAGCAACTTATTACAGACACTAAAAAGACTTCAAAAATAACAATTGCTGTATATTATAGTCCTAATAAAGGAAGGTTAATAAATAACCAAATTATTTGTTACTTTTTAGTCCATTTTTTTTAGTTTTTGAAGTCGGTTTTTTTTTATTTAAATATTTTTAATACGCCTTCACTGTAATAGTTTTGTAACTCTGTGGGAAATTCATTCTGATTCACTATTTGAAGGTTTCACTTCGATATTAATTACTTACTAATTAAATACATATTCTATCTTGAAATACATTTATTTCATTTAACTGACACCTGTTTCATTTATTAACTCTTTGAACATAGAACAGCCTACCGTAAGGCCGACCAATTAGGGCAGCCTTCAGGGCCGTAATATCTTACAGTTCACAATTTTACGGTTACATATACACCAGTATAACGATTTGTTTCAAGTAAGATAGACAAACTGCTCAAGAAAGTGGTATAAGGCTTGCTAATAATAAATAAAACTATTTGATATGCAATAAGGGACGAAGTTATCATAACGAGGAAATTCTGGAAGTATATTGTGAGAGATCCGTGAGTCCGGACGAATCTCATTGATCGTGTGATTTTGTGATGATCGAACTATCATCACTGTCAGGACTATTGTTGCCTGATATAGTGGTGATAGATCGATCGAGCGCTGCACAAGGGTTGTTGACATCACCATGCCACATGACGAGAATCTTGTGAAAGCTGAGAAATATACACAAATGAAATATTTTGACTTAGCTCATGAGATTGTCGACATGTAGGATGTGGACTCTGCAGTCGTTGTGTCGATTGTCTTAATAGCCAATGGCCAAGAGCTTCGATCAACACCTTAAGAGGCTCGCATTAGATGGCTGGGTCAAGAGCCTGATGCAGAAGGTACTCTTGAACACGGCACGTATCGTGCGGAAGTTCCTCTCTATGGAGACCTTGCACTGGTTGGATTCTATTTTTGAACGTATTTTGATTTTTTAGGATATATTTAAAAATGTAAATTTTAGGAAATTTAGGGCACTAAAAACAATAAATTAATAAGTAACGTTCTTACAGCTTAAAAATATGCGTATAGGCTAACGGCTCTTACCATTAGGACCGGTCCGCACGCGGGTGATTACCCTTTAAACATCTAACCTGCACAACTGGTCGCATGTTTGTCAATATCGGTTAACACGCAGTTTACTCTCCAGCCAGATGACTCAAAGCTTAACACCCATTTATATATTATTATTACAATAGGCTAGTTGACTAAATTTGAAAACTATATACTTTTAATATCTATTTCATCCCAAAAAAACCATATTTTAAAGAAAAAGCAATATTTACATTACATATTTTGTATTTAAAAAAGCAATTTAGATTTCCCTCGATAATGCTGAATAGTGTCATGGCGTCTTAAATGACGTCACAGTCTGCGAAGTAATCTGCTCTGTTGTATGAAAACGTCAAAAACAACAATGATGTTTTTGCATGACGTGACATAACACTTTCTGATCGATGTTCGCTATCACGTGACGTAATACTTATTTTTTCGAATTTATTTTCTAAAAATATTAACACCTAACCTAACTTTTATGAGAAATAGACTGGTTTATTCTTATCTACGTCTCTTCATTTATAATTAGAAACCATAAACCAAGCAGTTTGTTATTAGTGGACACAAGCCTATTATGTGTGTAACGGAACGACAGATCGTCGTAATATTTTCATGGAAATAGCCTTTGTATTGAAAATGTCAAATCTACTTTTTATATCGTCATGAAGTTGAAAAAACTTGAAGAAATCAATTATTAATTAACTTACTTGGCACCTAATAAAAATGAGTAAGCTAGAAGTTTAAGGTAATAGATCCACGATCAAGAAGTTGTGGTTAGATTCCTATTCATTTCACAAAAAATGTGAATCCTCTAGAACTATTTTTTATACCTAAACTGCCTTTAGGCTGCTTGCTTCCCACCATAGATATGCGAGGATACCTAACGAAGCTGTAAAACGATGTGAGCGGGTCAAATGAAGCGATTCTATTGGTTCTCAAACACATTTCTCGCTACGCATCCTCGCTCAGCACAAGTCGTTTCCCCAGGATCTGCTGAGCGAAGCTAGGTAAATTAAGCGATTCTAACAAACACATTCCGCGCTTCACATCCTCGCACATCTTTGGCGGAAACGCAGCCTTAGGTACATACACTATATTGCTGTAAATAAAACACAAGGATACCACAAAAAGTTTTATTAAGGCATTGAAGGCACCACGTTTAGTTTATCGGTGGGGTTCTTTAATATTAAAGTTTCACCAAAATATATGACTAGTTTAGTGCATGCTTCTTATTATAACCTAATAGTATACCGATAGAGAGAGAGATCATGACTGATTCTTCCTTTCCACATCGGTCCAAAACCACATTTAAAAAATCCATATACATAATACTGTTTAGACAAAAATCTACTATTAAAGTTATGTGCGTTTATTTTTGTGCTACTGCAGCAAAAGTAAGCAAAGCCCTACGTTGCCCCCGCACCCATCCACTATGTCTTCAGAAATAAGCAAAGCAAGGATCGCCCTTCTTTAATGCTTCCGTAATACTTGAACGTCCCCTTATTTTAAGTCTACAAAATTTTGTAAAGTAATTGTTATCAAGAAATATCAATCATAATCTCCCATATCTTTAAACAATGTATTAGTCATACAATCACAATCACAGTTCATTCGCCTTTTACGAGTATAATACTTAAATATTTTATTATGCATACCTTGACGATTTCATTCATGTTTAATATTATCTAAGAGAATGAACAGACCAAAAAAAATAATAATATTTATGTAAACTCTACCATATTGTTGTTTCTTTAATTTCATTTAAAGACAACTCCCAATAACGCAATAAAAATTCCCTCAAGGGTTTTCGGGTATAGTCTAATCAACAAGTGCTTTTTAGGTCGAAACTTCATCTTATTCTCCAAAAATTATGATTTAGGTGTTTTTTGTATACCTACTTTTTGAGAAAATTGTAGGGTCGCCCGCAAAAATTGCAAAAGTTATAAACAATTAAGTGAAAAAAAAGAGGTTTGGTTTTTTGAAAATATCTCGAAAACTATTTGAGATTTTTGAAATTTGAAAAAAGATTCAAGGAGAGCAGGAAATTTCCCAAAGAAAAGTCCTCACTACCGGAACTGTAGGACCAATATTTATAATTTTTCCCAGAGGGTTGAAAATACGCCCGAAAACGGGTACTCCGGCGCAAGCCACGCCCACTTTGGACATTTAATAAATATTTTTATTTGTCGCAATTTTTAATTAGTTAGTAAAAAATTAAGAATAAGAAAATTGAAAGTTGAAATGAAAAAATTTTTTTTTTGCCATTAAATAATTTTATTTTTAAATTTAATAACATGGCATCATTACACAATGTTTTGACTTAAAGACACGAAAATTTAAAGGAAAAAAAAATTATAATTTCATAAGTTATAGCTGTTTGTGTTGACTTGGAGATTCATTTAAAATCCATCAGACAGCAATTTTTTTTTTATTTCTATTTTTTATAAACAATTTACCGTTGATTTTTAATTTTTGAAAAATAAAGCTTCGACCAGCCACAAGATTATCTATTTATAAAACTATTTTTTTACTTACCCCTAACCCCTTAAGTATCGTTTGTATAGAGTTTTTATAATGAATTACACTTATGGAAAAGTCTGAAATTAAATGACATTTAAACCATACATTCTCTCCAATTAGCGTTATCGCCAAACGAATGTTTGAATGCATTTTTTAAGGTCACTGACCTCTACTTCACAGCTAAAATCTTTTGTAAGAATGTCACACAATTAAGCTATCACACTCTACCCTTAAAAGGTAATGGACCCAAGATAACTTGCTTATTATGTACTTAGTATAATTGAACACTCGTATAGTTATTTAAATAACTTATAAATACCACACACGCCATTCAATAAACCATCAATAAAACTATACACGCATAACTCAAGTTCATATTATTATTAAAGCCTTTACATCTATTGGTAGGATTTAATTAGGCAACTGTATGTTTGAAATTCACGTATAAAAAAACGAAAGATTAGTTCATCCCTCAGCGAGAGAATTAAGTATTTAGTAGGGATTAGCAAGATATTTTTTTATCATTATTTAGGTATCAAATATCGTAGTTTAAATTAATAATACAAAAATTTTTCCTGTTCAATATTACTCAGAGATGTGGGTATTCATTTGCATTTAACCTTGTAAGCGTAACGGTTTTGTATATTAAAACTAAAAAATATAACTGTCACTTTCCTTAAGTAATTTTAGTAATTTAATTTATAATATAATTACTTTATTTTGACTAAACATCAGCCAAATTCAAGAGAGAATTAACCAAAACAAACTGAGTTTAGGGTCATTACAACGCATAGTCACGACAGCCGTGGAGAGAACGAAAAAAACTAATTTGTTGAACTTTTACTTGAACTAAAAAATTAGATTTTTGTGAATTTTCATTTTTCAACCAAGGATTCCTAAACGAAGCGAAAGACTTCTTAATGTCAAATTTAGATTTATTTTATATTACTAAGAAAATATTACAATTTATCTTTGAAACTTAATTGTCAATGTAAAAACAAACAAAAGTTAACTTTATAACTCAAAATAATTTCAAAATTTAGAATCTTAATTTATACAATAAAAGATAGAGAGAGATATAAGATATATTAGGAGGAATAATATTTTCATATTTTTTTTTTAAATGATATAATATGTATGTCAGGAGTTCCTAGGCGACAATTTGTGATGAACATTCTCTTTTGAACTTGTATGGTAATTTTTTTAATGTTTCATATTTCAAAAGTGTACTTTAATGAACAACATTCCTTAATTGACACAAACCTAAATATAGCAAAAATATTTTACGATCTAATTCAACTGTCGTTACCGCTAATAGAGAATTTTCATGATGTTGATAATGCTATATTTAACTTAATAGAATAGAAATATAGACCGAAACTTATATACCTGTAAAAAAAATTTTGAAATCCGTCAATAAATGATTGAGAAACACATTATTTAAGTTTACGTATTTTAGCGCGGAACGATTGTGGGCCTCTGACGTCATTTCACCTATAGTCGAGATCGTCGCACCAGAGCGCTTGCGTTGTAATGTTTTACGTACAGCTGTTTGTTGATTATTAACAAGTAGTGTAGTTTTTATTTTAGCATAATGGAAGAAGATTTCGTAAAAGGACAAAGTTTGTCACTTTACCTAAAATTGATATAAACACATAGGGAGAATACAATATTTTTAGGCATATTTTTTAGCGTCAGCCATTATTATAATAAACAAAACAGGTCACGAGCGGTGCAAAGTGTAACGCGCCGTGTGTCGACTAGGTGAAATGACGTCACACGCCGCTGGTCTGCTGCATGAATTATTGTTACAGTAAATAAAGTCCCATAACTTTTTCATCTGTAGAGATACTTTAATGATTCTTTCAAATTTTTGTTTAATTTTACTTTAATTTTTACAATTAATATTAAAAAAAGGAAACTTCTAATAAACAAGTATTATAACGCGACATACGGATTCAATTAGAGATAAAAGAAAAGTCCAAAAAAATATGGAATTATCTTACTGTAGAGCTTGTACTTTACAATTAGGATAACAACAGTTGAATATTAATTATTAATGATAGTTTCCCAAACAATCTGTTTATCCAATAACAACCTACATAGAGCACCTACCTATTAAAATGTTTCATACTTGATCAGGCAACTGTAAAAACATTTATTTCTGCAATTGCTCTCTTCTTAAAACTCTACTGTCTCCACCGGCGTGGACATCGCATCTATCACTTTGGTACTTCAGTAGTTTCTCATCTGCCGTCCTGACTCGTTCCTGAAGTATTTCCACCGTTCTGCTCAATAATTTGATCTCTTCTTGTAGAGGATATATCTGCATGTTCATTTGCATAAGCTCCTTCTCGTGGGCTAGTTGTAACGTGTGAAGCTGAGGGTAACATTGTTATAAATGGTTAAAATAAGCCTATTATAAGAATATTACAATAGATAACTAGCAATTTCGATTACAAATACCCCCCCATTGCCTGTTAATTATGAATCTAATATGTTAAGCATTGGACTGTTGTAGTTTTTATCAGCCATACTATTATAGTCAAAGTCTAAGTATACTTCTAAACTTGAATGAGTAGAAGTCACTATTAGGGCCTACTTAGCGGGGAACGAGGGGCGAGAAGAGCGTACCGCACGTTATTGATTCTTACGCGATAGTTTTCCTCCCGCGCGCTTGCTATTTGTCAAAATGAAGAAAGAATTAGACTACCAATACAGGCATGCAGCACGCTCATAAGGCGAATCTATCTTCACTACTTTTGCTCAAACCTACAGATGCCAGATAGTAATATTTATATATATTTAGCTACTAGCAAAAATAATCTTCTCTACTAAAGCAATCATCATTTACCACAGGGAGGTAATTTTTATTATCATTTAAAAATAATATCGAATTATCTTATTGTTTATATACAAATATCTGTGCTTTCGTCTCGTGGGAGCAAATTTAGACTTCAGATTCATTCAACGACTGAAGAGATTGACTAAAAGAATACATTATTCTTCTTTAAACTATTGATTTTGATTAGAGTATAACTTACGTCTTGAATTCTCTTTTTCTTCAACAAAATTAAATCCTCATTAGTACGTTTCAGCGACGACAACAATCCAACTCTTTCTTCGTATAAAACTTCCTTTTGTTTTCTTGTCTCACTCAATTCCGCTTCCATTTCTGTGTTTATTTTGGCTAGTATATTTTCTGAGGACTTGGCCGATTTGCATTTCTTTAGGGGATTTAAATTCAGCAAAACTAAAATAAATATTTCTTACACTAGAGACTCAAATTTAGAGAAAAACCAAGTTTTTATTATATGTTGTTAAATCAATACGTTCGTTGATGGGATTACCCCTTAAATTATGACGTATTGGTATTTTTCTTAATTATACTATTATATGTCCTGTGAGAATTTAAATGATGTTATGATCTTAATCTTAAAATTTATATCAACCCAAGTATAATAATTGTTTATATGTATTTTATAAATCCTCCGTCTATCGCAAGTGATCCTTACGACGGGTCAGCTATAAATAATATTTTCTTAAGAATGGTTTATTTTTCAATTTCTGCACAATAAACCTTAAAGAATTTTATAACTTTTTCAAACCTGTTATGTCAGCATAGACATTAAACATTATGGAATCACGATGAATTAGTATACTTTTAGTATATTTTTTTATACTTCAAAACCATAAAATTTTTCCAAAAACTTACCCTCTTTTTCTTTCTGCAAGTTTCTTAAATTCTTCCTCAATTCTTCAGTTTCGCGATTGATTTTGGAAATAGTTCTCTGCTTCACTGTTAGTTCTGCTTGTAGTCCTTTGATGGTTGCTACCAGATAACTGTCTTCCTTTAATTTATTGAATATCAATGCGGAGTTTTGTGTCAACCGACTTACAGCTGAAGAAGCCCTATCAGATTTTATAAACGTTTGTGTAGCAATGGTATGTTGCGTTTTAGCTGTAGTCTGAACGGCTGCATCACTTAAATCCACCTTATTAATTTTGTTCCTTAAATCATTGTTCACTTTTCTATCTTCCATCAGCTGCCGTTCTACATCTATTATGTGAGTTTCATATTTTTGTTTCATTTCACCAAATTTTTCCTGAAGTGTTAGTAGTATGCCTTGGAAGTGATTCTCCTTATCTTTTAATTCTTGTTCCAGTCTTGCAATACGATCTTCGAGTAACTTTTTCTTATTTTCTTCAACTGATGATGATTTTGCTGCAACTGTAAAAGATTTTGGTAACAAAAAATCTAATTATAACAAACAACGAACAGCTCAAACCGTCTTTTGGTTTATAATGAACTGAAGAAGAAAAATATGTGAATTTTAAGAAATTCAATTTACGAATAATCATATCTTATTAGTCTTCAGTTATCAGTCTTCACAATATAAGATTTTAGTAATGTTTTAAAAGAGAAAGAATATATTCAATCGTAACGACCAACTCAAAGAAAAATGTGCTACGTAAATCTTAAAATTTAAATAATGTTCACAGAAAATATCTAATAAATAAAGCGCATTAAAATAAATACATTCAAACTCATAAATTTCTATTGAAATAATAAGTGTTACTTGTACTTTCGTTTAATAATATTTAGCACCTGTAACTTCTTTCACTCTCAATTTGCAACATACTATGAATACGCAGTGAAAACTCTACCTATTAATGCTGACACCGAATCTGGATGTTTTCTTTTTAGTATCATTTCCATTTCTTTGACTTGTCTCTGAAGATCTTGTATAGTTGTAGCGTCCTTGTCTCTTTGTATCGCAATATTTTTTCTCTCATTACGTTCTTTAGTCAATTCTGCTAACAAACACTGCTCGTTTTGCTTGCAATTTTTCAACTCATTATTCCTATTTTCATATTCTTTTGATAATCGATTTACAAATTTTTCGCATTCGGCTACTTTTAACTCGGCTACATATTTTTCTTCGTTAACCTGGTCTAACTTTTTACGTAAAACTTTATTGTCATCAGTTAATTGAACGTTTAGCAACTCTAAGCTTTTGATTCGTTCATTTGTATCCTTCAATTCCTCTAGTACAGACTCATGTTTACAGGTGGTAACTTTTTTTGGCGAATTAGCTATAAACCTAGATACTTTCGCTGCTTCTTTTTTCTTTGAATCAATTACGCCAGCAGAGAAAGGTCTAAGTTTAGGTTTTCTACGAATTTCGTTGTCATCCTTAGCACCTTGTTTTGTCGATTGATTGACCTACAAATGTAAAAACAAAATTACAATAGCTTAGATGTTTAATAAATTTAAAAGCTCTTTTTATGGTAAAAAAGTATTTTCAAATACGAAAAGAATGTAAACGGTCGATCACTAAAAAAGTTAAAATCAATTTAACTGTAAAAGATACAATAATGGCGCCGGAGCAAATTGCCATTAAAAGGCACTAAGCGAAGAGAACATGTTTACTGTAAACACGATTTGAAGTTATTATAAAATAACTGCAACTTAGAGGCAATGACCGGGCATGGCGCCTTGCCTTGCTACCACAAGAAGGTTGTCATTCTGGTTCCAAAATAAACACAAATGACGAAGAGGTGGCCATTTGGATTATCACCTACTTTTCCTGGAATGGATCTTTATACTTTATAAGGTAACAACATGAATTACATATAAGTTCATACGTAGTGTATAACAAATGACTAAATGAAACATTACCGATGACGCCAAAAAAGAACATGTTGTATAGAGTAATAAGTTTAATAAATTGGGGGTTACTATATATCTTTTTTCTAAAAGAAGACAGAGACCTGTAGATTGGTTAATAAATATCGCTGTAACAGTTTAAAATTTAGACATGTTCTTATAGTGTTGAAACGATATAAAGATTAATTCTAAACATCAAACTTCAATGGTGTAAATTAAATTTTTAAAAAATTGTCGTTAATTGAAAAAATATCTAACTTTATCATGTTTTAAAAGTCCTACTAAAACTACTGAGTACTTTAATCAACTTTGATTTTTTTAAACCTTGAGCTATCTTTAGCCACCTTAGGAAAAATATATGTAGACGACGAGACTGATCCCTACAAATATTTTAATCGAGCTGATATTTTCAAAAGAGACTATAAAATGTACCAATTGCTTTTGGGATCACCCAGTGGACTGGTGTTACATATAAAGTTTTAATCAATGGTTAGTAATACATAGAAATAGTTTTAAATAATACTCTAATATTATTGTACAGCACATTTTAATTATTGTGCAATGTTTCAAAGCTTTAAAAGTGCGACCGCATGTGCATAGATGCGACTGTATGGAGCATTCACGAGCATCAGACCTCAGTCACGATGGGGACGGGCTCGAGAACGCTTGTGCTGCTGTTGGTGGTCACCACCGCGCTATGTTCACCGCTCATCAATGAACTTGGACCGGGAAAAGGTGAGGAAAACTTACAGTTAATTAATATTTTGACCCCAATAAGAGATGTTTGTTACCATTATTAAGTATAATTTAGGTAGTTTCTGATCTCGTACTGTTATTACTCTGATACAGTTAGAACCTATTTTCTCAGCTTTTTATAGACTTTTAAATAACAGTGTATAATGTATTTAGTTTTTATGCCAACATACACACATCGTAGTATTTATACTACTGATACTTGTAGATGTATGTAGAGATTTTCCATTAAATTAAAAACGTCCCGCCAAACGTTGTTTGGCCGTATATTTTTGGGGTGGGCCACCCTTATCACTTAGGGGGATGAAAAATAGATAGTAGCCGATGCTCAGACCTATTGAATATGCATATAAAATTTCATAAAAATCGGTCAAGCCAAGCAAAGCCAAGCCAAGTTTCGGAGGAGTATAGTAACTAACATTGTGACACGAGAATTTTATATATAAGATAAAGATTAAGAAAAACCTTTAATCGCTTAATTTTATAGAAATTTCCCATTTAATAATGTTTTCAGTGTTGCTATAATCTCTCAGTTAATTAACGAAATTTTCTATTGATTATTTTATTCTTGTCACACAAAATTTATTATTCCTATTATTGACGGAAACAGGAAAATTTGAATTCCGGATATACGCATCGTCCTTCACAATACGTGAGCGAAATGTGAGAATGGATCCACTAAAGTAACTCTATTAACTCACAATTGACAAGAAAATTGCTATAGGTGGTTAAAATGTTCATCTCATGCCATTATACCTATTAAACTCGACCTGTACCTAATAGAATTGTGGATATAAATGAATACGCTAATTATTGCTTACTTTACCGTCTTTATTTTTACCAATAGAAAGTATATGGTCAATTCATATATTTGTAACATTAGAAATAATTTATGGAACCTCTACAAAAACTTTAATTCCCTTCAAGTTATGTTTGTGCATCTAAATACAGTGTTCCATCTCCGTCATCCATAAACCTATACCCACAATTATAAAATGCTGATAACGTTATTTTCGCATTTAGTTTTTTATAGGAATATATTTATTATAATAGTCGTTCAATCGTGAAAGCATATTTCTCACAATTCCATAACGTTCTGTGCGATATAGAACCGTTAAGTGAGTCGAGATCAGGACAATCACAATGAAACCGAGCCTCGGCCAGAGAAAGTCATTTAACGTGTCGCATGAGGAGTGAGGACAGGGACAGCATTCTAATCACTGCTACTTTTATCGATACGCCGTGACTCTAACATAACATTATCTACTAGAAATACAATCATACGGTTTTCCTCATCACTAATTAATGGAATTTACAAAGGAAAAAATATTTTTTATTTAGTAGACTAGCCGATCCGCGCGACTTTGTCCGATGCTGTGCTCAAATTAGTAGTATCTAGTGTGAGGTTATATTATAGTCTTTCTCGATAAATGCTTTCAACTAAAAAAACGGGTTGCACTTCAATTTTGTATGAAACTTGCTACCAATTAAGCGTGCAAGCGCCGTCTTACGAATTTTCGATCAGGTCACATGTCCTGACGCGAGTTTAACATTTTTTACCCATCCCAAAAGTGCACAACGCCGCTAAAGAGGTTTTCACTTCAATAAACAAATTCATCAGTTATATAATATTAGTAGGGTAGATAATTCAAAACAACATCACTAAATTAAATAGGAACTTCTGCTTTATAAAACAAGATACGACATATACCACTTTTACAAAAGCCTTTATTCCACGTACACTTTTTATAACACACTGCTCACCTTATGTTTACATAAATAAATCAATCATGAATTAAACTTACTAATGAGACCGTTACTTTCAAATTTAACAATTTTCACTACAAAGATTTACAGCTACGTAATACATTGTTGTCACGAACTTGCATTGTTTTCAAAATTGTATGTTAATAATATTAACTATATTAGTATGCAAATAAAATTATCAAAACAATAGGCAGATTGTATCATTACAAATAAACTACGCAAAATAACGTAAACAAAAGGACTATTCTGTCTCGTTAAACCAGTAGGAACATACTCTAACAATAATGACGGTTAATAACTCACGTTTATTCAAAGGCCATCAGCGCGAATCCAAACCACTAACAATAGTACTTAGATCATAATTTAGATTGAAAACCTAAAATAAAATATACTTAACCTAATTCCAATAATTTAACAGTACGTTTTTAACAGAATGGCCGAAACGGAGTGAAGTCAAACAACCATCAGAGTATATCGAAGAGTCAGACACCACAACAGAATTAACACTTACTACTAACATTGCACAAGAACCACCAGCTGTTTTAAATGATCAAATTGAAGAAGACGTTGCAATTCTCGCGAAAGCCGCAGATGTGGTAGAAAAGAAAGTGGACTACTCGGGCGCACAAGTATGGAAAGTTTCCACAGAGAAAACTGGTGTTCGAGTGATTCTAGGAAGACTTCGTCGAAGAAACTGTATGTTTACCAGAAGCTATGAAATTATTTAAAACTGCTAAAACGAATAATCATATTATTCAATTAATTATAATTTATTTTACAGTAATTTCTACTTGGGGTGGAAATCAATCTTATGTCGATGTGTTCGTCAAACCACAAGCGGTGCAAAACGTAACCAGAATCTTTAAAAGAGAAAATATTACATATGATATCGTAATTGACGATCTGCAACAAAGAATTAATGACGAAAATCCACCTCTGGATGAAAACGAAATTGAGCTGCAAGATAGACGAGGTTAGTAACTTTTATAGTTATTTTATGCAAAAGTAAATCAAAAGACCCCCGTATACAATATTCCAAGGGTTGGTGTGGTTTTGTTACAGCAAGAGCTTACAATTTTTGGCGTTACAGGGCAAGCCAGCGGCGATTAGATTTCATACGTGCCTACATGGGCTACAATTCAGTTAATTTTCCCATGGAGTATTGGCCGTATGCGAATTGGGGTTTGTTCTTGAATAGGCATTAAAAATCTTTCTATGTTTAACATATCTGTGTTTTGGGGGAAAGGATGCTCGCATGTCTCATCCTAATCGATGTTTACTTAACTCCGCTGCAGATTTTGTTACGCCGTCAAAAAGCTTTGTATATCTTTTGTCTTTATCAAAACAAATTAAGTGATTCACTATAACCTGTGTTAATCCTGAAAAATATGAGTTACTTATCTTGTAATAACCGAATTTAATAAGCCGGCGTTTGGAAGAGTTAATTATTTGTGAGCTGAATAACATTGTAGAACGCTGTTCACTATTTAGGTTTATAATTAAGATTCTTTTGTCAGGTCATCGTATGACATGGAAACAGTATCACAGGCTTGAAGATATTCACGGGTTCATGGATTACCTCGCTAAGACCTATCCAAAAATTATAGGTGTTAATACTATAGGAAAATCTCATGAAGGAAGAGATCTTAAGGTTTGTATTATCATTTAACTCTTAATAACATATGAAATTAAATTTATACGATATTTTGAATTATCCATAACTAAGGATAAAAAACTAATTTTTGTTTACATTTTAGGTGTTACGTATATCTAATGGAAAGGCATCAAACAAAGCTATATTTATAGATGGAGGAATTCATGCTCGTGAATGGATCAGTCCAGCTACTGTCACTTACTTCATCAATCAATTTGCAGAAAACTTTGATGAAGAATCTGATGATGTTAAAAATATTGACTGGTAAATAGCTATATCATAACTTGTAAGATATGATAATTTATATATTTTCCCTTTTAATTCCGTTCGTTAACGATGGACTTTACGAGTTGTAGAGTTCGAGTGTTATGCTTTTTCTTAGATAGTTATCTCCGATAAACGAAAAAAAAAGGTTATTTATTAATTATCTTTTTTAGGTATTTTCTACCAGTAGTAAACCCGGACGGATATGAATACACCCATTTGAAAGATCGCTTGTGGAGAAAGAATCGAAGACCATCGTATGGTCAAAGACAATGTACGGGAGCTGATCTTAACAGAAACTTTGGGTAAGTTAACACGAAATTAATTAGGTAGGATTCATAAACGTAAAAATAATGTAAGAAACAGAATTTGTTTTATGCTAAAGAAATTTAAAATATTTAGATACCGTTGGGGCGGTAAAGGAGCTTCAAGTAATCCTTGCAGCGAGATTTATCGAGGCTCTCGAGCATTTTCGGAACCAGAATCGAAAGCCGTCTCGGTAAGTGCTAATAAAATACAACGTTTAGATTAGACTTACATTTAGATCTTTAAGATTGTAACAAACACTATGGAAATTGAGGCATGAAATACAACAGCAATCTGGAAGATGCAAGATTGGTAAGCTGAAGTGATCTGGCATTAAAAAAGTTGGGAGGACATGTTAGAGTTATTTTACTAAAATTCTTCTTTTTTTTAGCAGAAATTTTTTGGCTAACATATATATCAAGCAGTAATTAAAAAAAAATTATTTAAATTTGTTACAGGAGTTCATCAAGACTAGTTCAGCTAACTTCTCAGCATATTTAACATATCACAGCTATGGACAATATCTACTCTATCCATGGGGGTATGACAATGCAGTCCCTCCAGATCATAAAGACTTAGATATTATTGGAAAGAATATTGCTTCAGTAAGTATTACTGATATAAATGCATAAAGAAGTAATGTTCTTCTAATATTGCAGATAGGTTGTTAGAGAGTTCTTGGTTTCAAATTATGAATTAAATCCTGAATTAAATTACTATTGTTGAAAATAAACATAATTTATTATTTACAGGCTATTGAAAGGACAGGAGGTTCTAAATATACTGTAGGATCATCAAGTAATCTCCTATACCCTGCATCCGGAGGCTCTGATGACTGGGCTAAGGCACAAGGAATAAAGTATGCTTACACTATTGAATTGAGTGACACTGGCCGCTATGGATTCATTCTCCCTACATCATACATTGAACCAGTAGCCAGAGAGTCCTTGGCAGGCCTAAGGGTATTGGCAGCACAAGTGCATAAACTATAACCTTATTTAAATTTAACTATTTATTTTAACTAGGGTGGCCACCTCTTTTTAAAAAAATATAGTAGAAATATTTTCATCAATTTCTAAATAATGTGATTTTTCAATCAATACTAAGCTGAAATAAAATTCTGCTGATAGCAAGCAAAAGACGAAAGCAAATAATTTAAGATATATTTGTTAAATTGTATCCTATGTTAATTATTAAACAGTATAAATATTATAAAGTATTACAATCACAATACATATTAAGAAAGTCAATGAAAATATCATATTATTTAAAAAAATTATAGTTCACTCAAATACAGTAGGATTCTATATATAGGTGGTAACCCTAATTTTAACATAAATTGTGATATGATGAATGGTGAATGAATTTAATAAATTTAATATAACTTATATTACTATAATTTTTAAGAATAAAATATTTTATTAAATGTTAGTGTTACTTACCTTTCCCATTTGAGTTTTATAGTCAATATTACTTTGATTATCATTGGGTTTAGTGACTTTTATTTGTGGTATTACGGAGTCAACATGAGGACGTGCACAATTCACAACTGCCGCTATAGGACTACTTTTTAATAAATTTTCAGTCTCTTGGGCGATGTCCTCTGCTCTTTTTAAAATTAAATCTACATCTTCAACATCCTCGCCAATTTCTGTATCCTTATTTTTACAGTCAGATAGCTTTTTAATTTCACTAAATATCATTTTTATCTCTTCATCGCTATCTTTAAAAGCTTCACAATTTTTTTCAAGCAGTAAAAATTCTTTTGTACTGTTATCATTAGAAATGACATTTTGGTTACTTGTACTTTTTTCTGCCATAGCTTTTTTGATTTTTACACTACAATAACAGTAGTTATATTATAAAATCTAGGTAAGTATGAACGTAAAATAAAATTAGTTTTACCATTACATACACGACGTATTATTTCTTACAATCACAATTCGTTGCTAGGCAACCAGTAGAGTTGTCAAAATCTAAACCTACAGAATAAAAATATTTATTTTTATAGGTTCAAAACATGAAGTTATAGGTAAAGATGGAGACCGAACTTCGAATACCTAATTGAAGCTTACCTATGTATCACTATATCGTTCTAAGTGGGCAAACCCTCTCTTTCTAAGTAGGGTTACCTTTATTGTTTTTTTCCAGGACATTGCTATAAGTTGTTACTTTTTTTAGTGGTTTATTTATCTACATCTCAGTTTTCTACTAATTACCTCTAAAGATTGTTTACAATAAGATATGTATGGCGTATGCGTATAATTAATTACGAAACAAGCTATCTATTATAGTGTGAAAGTTTGGATGTTTCTGAATTTGTAAATTTTGTAGATTATAAAACCTAATGAACAGCTGACTCGTTCGAGATTTCTAGGTTAGTCAGAGAGATCTTTTTATCTAGTACGCAATTTTTAATATTATTTCTATATATATATATTATACGGGACTATAATATTTTTTTAACAATAGGAACGGTAATACTACACTAAAAAGAGAGGTCTGCCCACAGAGAG
Source organism: Limenitis camilla (assembly GCA_905147385.1). Classification (NCBI taxonomy): domain Eukaryota; kingdom Metazoa; phylum Arthropoda; class Insecta; order Lepidoptera; family Nymphalidae; genus Limenitis; species Limenitis camilla. The sequence goes on from LR990241.1 coordinate 9,401,707, forward strand.
TAAGCTAGAGACACGTAGGTAGATGGTATAAACGGCTTAAAATTGACAACGCGTTTAAACGTTTTCCTAATTTAATAAGCTTGCTGTTAAAAGAGCTTTTCACTTATAACGCTTTTTTCATGAAAGCCTATAGTCATTGAGCAAAATATTTATACGTCATTCAAACGCGTACGTTATTTATGTTGAAAAAGCGTACAATGTTGTGTTGTGTATACGTTAACAAATACAATATCAATAAGTTCATTGATTCTTCGTACTTAACAGGCTTAGGACTGTCTGACAATATTTACACTAAATTAACTTTTTTAAAATTTTATAAATACTCGTGAAGTCAGGCATAGATATTTAAATTATTTATTTACGCATTTATAATATTTAATTTATTATAAACTAATCGACAACTAACCTAAAACATTTCAAACCTAAATTGTATACAGTCATTGTTTATTATACTACTATATTTTTTCTAGCCTATACCTAATAATTAATATTAAAATAATTCACCAAAAATGTAACGAAACACTACAACAAAATATCGAATGTACTCTGTCAGTCCAGAAATCGTGCGCAAAAGATGTTATGAACAACGACACAGTACACACTCGTTGACAGTGCAAAGCACACTAACGTTGTATTTACTAAACGGAATAATCGTTTAAACGAAAGTATAGACAACAAAACAATGAGGTACTGTTAATCAAAACAAATATTACGTAAATATGTCAAACGTAATTTAGCTTGTTATTATGGATATACTTAGTGATTTTTAAAATGAATCTTATAGCTATAGGAATAAATTTCAATCAAAGAAGCATGGTTCAGTCCAACGAAAGGATTTCTTTTAAACGAAATCGACTTACTCTTGCAAGCATGCTTTATTTGAAAAGCAGACTGTTCTCAGAGCTTTTCGTTTAAACGTCCACCTTTACACGTAGGTATTTGACAAAAACTATTGTTCCAAGTGTGGCCTCCATCTTTACCTATAACTTCATAGTTCAAAATAATAAAATATACGTATTATTATTTTTATAATATTGAACAGTTTTATAATAAAATTGTAAATCCGACATATCTGATTGTGATATTAATAAAGCATATTATTTTCGATTACGAAAATTATTTTAAAGAAAGGGTTAATAAAGTGGATAATTCTTATTAAATAATAATATTAATAATAAATTATTGTGTACTATGAGTAGGTACAATACAATGTAATACTAGTTATCTACAGACTACAGTACACTATAGTTACTTAGGTTTTTCAATATTTTGATCTGATAAAAATTCATAGCTATTATGCCTGAAAAAAAGGCACTGCTACTTTGTACCACCATGCCTGGATTTATATCCGCTATAAAAAATATTTTATAATTTATGCTGACAACATAATATTGTTATAACATAATATTGTCAGGCAGAAGGTATACCAAAATATACAGTAGATGCAATATATATAAATATATATCGTACCAATATTTAACATTATTGTGATATGTTTTATAAAAAAATATTTGAAAATAATTATTGAACTAAAAATAATGACAGAATTGATATAAATATAATGATATCGGTTATCTTCAGATAAGAATCGATATTTCTATACATTACAATACCCTGTTCCTGTATCTGTCATGTATCTGTATATAATCTTTGGAAATGCCATTCAGTTGACATTTGGTTGACATGATGCTATGATATGAGCTGTCAAATTCTGAACAACATACTTATTTGATTAATTTTACGAAACTGTATAAAAATATTTCAAATATCGGTGTGAAATAATCTAATCATGTCAGTGCCTCCTCAAGCTTTTGTGAACAAGAATAAGAAACATTTTCTAGGGATTCCAGCACCCCTGGGCTATGTTGCGGGCGTCGGCAGAGGGTATGACTATTCTCAAATATTTCAGAATATTATTTTTATGAAAAAGATTTGCTCATTAACAATATTTTTAATCCTTTCAGTGCTACTGGATTCACCACACGGTCTGATATAGGACCTGCCAGAGATGCTAATGATGTCTCGTAAGTAACTTCTCTTTGTAATTGTTTCCTATATAAATTTTATGTATTTCAACTACACCGGTATAAGTGACAGTAACAGTTGTGATAATCTATTTCTACTTATTACAGTGATGACCGTCACGCTCCACCTGCAGCTAAGCGTAAAAAAACAGAGGAAGAAGATGATGATGAAGACCTTAATGATTCTAACTATGACGAGTTTTCAGGATACAGTGGTTCATTATTTTCCAAGGTTAGGAACTTAAGATATGTTTTAACTTCGCATCAACCCTTGGGGAGTCTATATAGACCGCATTGGTGATTGCAGGATAAAAAATTTCATGCAAATTGTTACAAATTTCATACAAATGTAGCCTTTATAACGATAAAACTAGTTGTTGATAATGAATTAAACTTTACTAACCACACTTACAAAATGTAAACAAATGTTAGAAAGGTTCTTTGCTTACATTTTCTATTATACCACACACAAGTATAGTTAAAGATTAATACTATTTGTAGGATCCTTATGATAAAGACGATGCAGAAGCTGATGCTATTTATGAATCTATAGATAAACGGATGGATGAAAAGAGGAAAGAGTACAGAGAGAAGAGACTTAAAGAAGACTTGGAAAGATATCGTCAAGAGAGGTATAGTTCTCTAATACACAAAATTTAATAAAATATGTAATAAACACAGTTTTGATTTATTTTTGTTTAGTCAGAAATATTATTTTGGTTTATGTTTTGTAAAATATTTACAGACCAAAAATACAGCAACAGTTCTCAGACTTAAAGAGGGAATTAAAAATGGTATCTGAAGATGAATGGGCTGCAATACCAGAAGTTGGTGATGCTAGAAATAGAAAACAACGAAACCCAAGAGCTGAAAGATTTACACCACTACCTGATAGCGTTCTGTCTAGGAATCTTGGTGGAGAGTCTTCTTCGACTTTAGATCCAAGTTCCGGTTTAGCATCTATGATGCCTGGAGTGATGACACCTGGAATGTTGACACCTTCAGGTATAGAACTTATACAAACAATGTTTTTGTCTTATATGAAAATTATCATTATGATGTAATAGCCAGTATGAGATTACCATTAATATTTTATTCTTATAATCACATTTTTCCTCAACTTTAGCATTAATTTAATTTTGTTTCTTTTCCATAGGTGATTTGGATTTGAGGAAAATTGGACAAGCAAGGAACACACTAATGACAGTAAAATTATCACAAGTGTCAGACTCTGTTACCGGACAGACTGTAGTTGATCCGAAGGGTTATCTCACAGATTTGCAATCTATGATACCGACATATGGTGGAGATATAAATGATATTAAAAAGGCGAGATTGCTTCTGAAGTCTGTCCGAGAAACTAATCCCAATCACCCACCTGCTTGGATTGCTAGTGCTAGGTTGGAAGAAGTTACAGGTAAAAATTTGCTTAATTTTTAGTATTTTTCATCTGGTTTTCATTATTAATATCTTACTAGTGATGAGACAAATCTCAAGATTAAAAGTTATTGAAGTAGGCGTTTATAACAAACACTAAACACATTGTTTACATAGTTTTTAATTAACGCAAAACCTATATTCTTTTATTTTCATATATTTTGATATAGTATAGAAAATTATTTTAGTAAAAGAATTATAAAAATTTGACTTATCATAGATATATATATTTAGAAAACTTTGTAAATTTTCGTTATATACATAGGTTTTGGTCTGCTTAAAGTAATTTTATCAAATACACTTTTTTCCAGGCAAAGTCCAATCAGCTCGTAACTTAATAATGAAGGGTTGTGAAGTTAATCCCAGTAGTGAAGAGCTATGGCTGGAAGCAGCTAGGCTACAACCTCCTGACACTGCTCGGGCGGTTATTGCCCATGCAGCTCGCAATCTGCCGCATAGTGTGAGGGTATGGGTTAAAGCTGCTGATCTAGAGCAAGAGACTAAGGTTAGATATTTCACATAAAAAAAAAATAAAAGACTGATTTGTATGTGAACTCAATACAGCTCAATATAGTTATATTTCAGTTAAAAAGAACTTATCCATTTTCCTTTAACAGGCTAAACGTCGTGTTTACCGCAAGGCCTTAGAACACATTCCCAATTCAGTCCGACTATGGAAAGCGGCAGTAGAGTTAGAAAATCCAGAAGACGCTCGCATTCTTCTCTCAAGAGCCGTCGAATGCTGTCCAACAAGTGTGGAGCTTTGGTTAGCGTTAGCGCGATTGGAAACATATGAGAATGCAAGGAAAGTGCTGAATAAGGCACGAGAGAACATACCTACAGATAGACAGATTTGGGTGACTGCTGCCAAACTGGAGGAAGCTCATGGTGAGTTGATATTTTGTACAAAAAAAGAAAAACAACAATGGTAACTGTTAGGGATTTAAAGTCTACTATTGATTTGTGATCAACAAAAGCTTGTAGCTTAGATATCATTACCTATACCTCAAATTGTTATTAATATCAGAAACCATTCCTTGATTTTTATACATCCTGTTAATACAATATTTTTCTCAGGTAACACACACATGGTAGAAAAGATTATTGATCGTGCGATAACATCACTCAGTGCTAATGGTGTAGAAATAAATCGTGAGCACTGGTTCAAGGAAGCAATGGAAGCTGAGAAATCTGGAGCTGTACATACTTGCCAGGTAACAAACTTATTTTGTATATATATTAACTGACAAATAGATATTTCTTTTAGCTAAACCAATTCTTTATAGATTCTTTTTGATCTCCTCATAACTTCATCACTTTAGATAGAACCCTTCATATAATGACACACAATAAAAGTTTCTGAGTTTAAACTTGAATTTTGTTGAGTAGATTTTTAAAAATGCAAGAATGGGTGATTTAGGATTCGCTTTTAAAAGAAATTATCAATATTTTTTCATGATAAATAAATAGTTTCAATAGGTTACATGGACTGACAGTTATTGAAATTCTTTTATAATATGATTATATAATAAATTGAGTTTAGTTATTGTTTTTAGGCAATTATTCGCTCCGTAATTGGTCATGGTATAGAACCAGAGGATCAGAAACACTCCTGGATGGAAGATGCTGAAGCTGTAAGTATATTTACCATCTATTACAGTCTAAACATAACTTGATTTAAAGATGTGCAATTAGAATAAATCAGTAATCATTAGGATTTGTGTCATTAACCAAGTTTAAACAACTCTTGAGACAAATAAGCTATATGAGTTTTAAACTATTAAAATAACAAGTAATCTTAAAATAATTAAAACCTACAAACTGTTCTTGACTTAGATTCTTTTAGCAAGAAACAGGGGTAGTAGTATATAATTTCCACAAAAAAAGTATACCTTTGTTAATTTTAGGTTACTTTTTCCATACCACTTAGTTGAAACATGTTTATTTCTATATACATTTGACCACCATAAAACAACCCCCTTTCCAAAAGCCAGCAATGTTTAGCAACAGTTTCTTTCCTGTAATAATAAAGTCTTTACTTTATTCATTATTTACAAGTATTATCTAGAATTCGCATTTAAGGAATTGTTGGCAGCAATAAAAGATGTGACCCAAAAAAATCGCTACATCATCTACAACCTTAAATACCTGTTTTATTTAAGTAAATAAAAATAATGTTTCTCCTTACTAGTGTGCAAATGAAGGTGCTTATGAGTGCGCCCGCGCAGTCTACGGTTACGCGCTCTCTGTGTTCCCCTCTAAGAAGTCCATCTGGCTGCGAGCAGCTTACCTAGAGAAGCAACATGGTACAAGAGCAAGCCTTGAGGCGTTGTTACAAAGAGCTGTTGCTCATTGTCCGAAGAGCGAGGTGTTGTGGCTGATGGGAGCTAAGTCCAAGTGGTTAGCAGGTAAGAATGCATAAAACACTATCATATACTCATTACTTATATTAATTTTAGTGGCATACAAACACATATTTTGTGAATTTAAATTTAAGAGGTGTCAGTTTAGTTTTTATTAAATATGTTTATCATACTATATAATATAATCTTGATTTAAAATACATTAAACACTTTATACATCTGAAAAATTCATGGTCAATGTTGATGCTTTTTATTTACGTTGTGAAAATCTGGGAGTCTGGAGCCTAACATGGTGTAGGGATATATTGGTAGCTATAGTTAATAGTAAAAACAGCGGCGAAGAAGTCGCTTGAGTAGAAGCTACACAGTAACGAAATCAGAATGCTTCGATGAGCAGCAGGAGTAACAAGGCTCGATAAAGTGCGCAATGAGTAAATAGATTCCTTTAATGTTGCTCCCTCTATGGATAAGATGGTGGAAAGGTGTATGCGGTGATTTGGGCATGTAATGAGATGAGATGAGGAACATCCTGTAAGAAAGGCATTAGCAATATCTAAAAGATGGAGAGGAAGAGGACATCCAATTACCATGTTGTGGACAACTGTGTCCAGAGACCTGGAGCTCGCACAATTAGATAAATAGACTATCCACTATAGAAAAACTTGGTCCCTAAAAACGCGGAGAGCCGACCCCAAATAAAGTAAAAACAACTTCATTAAGTAACATGAATTCAATTTTGTTAAAGGTGACGTTCCAGCAGCAAGAGGTATTCTATCTCTAGCGTTTCAAGCCAATCCCAATTCTGAGGAGATTTGGTTAGCTGCGGTGAAACTGGAAAGTGAGAACAAAGAATATGATAGAGCTAGACGTCTATTGGCCAAGGCGAGAGCTTCAGCACCTACACCACGGGTACGAGATACATTCATTAAATTATTTAACTTATACACTCCATATAATAGAAATTAAAAAAAACGTAATTTAAGAGAAATTTAAAAATTTAATTTTTTATACAAATTATTAAAATTGTATAAGATTTTCACGTTAGTATTGCTGCAGGTCTTACTTAAAATCTAGACTTTGTTTAATTAAAGTAATTTTAAGGAAAAAATATTGCTATAAACATGAAATTTAGACTTTTAGCAAAGATAACGACAGGGGATAGGGGGGGCAGGGGAAATTATCTACTGAATTTAGATTTATATATAACTTTGCAATGTCTATTTATTTATATTTCAGCGTATGTTACTGGCACTTAAAAACAGCTTAGGACGGGTCGTCCAGTATTTTATAATTCTATGTAATTATTATATATTATCTCAAACAGGTAATGATCAAATCAGCTAAATTAGAGTGGGCGTTAAATAAAATGGATGTGGCGCTGAATTTGTTGGACGAAGCCATCAAAGTGTTTGGAGATTACGCAAAATTGCACATGATGAAAGGAGAGATAGAAGAACAGATGGGCAGAGATGATGACGCCCATAATACTTATACGCAGGGTGTAAGTAACTTAAACAATATACTATTTGGTCACCTTTGTCGCGGGTTATACTTTAGACAGAGCTACAGCATAACTGCTAGAATATTAGCGATTTAATAATTATTATTTCCGTCATGGCGGTGGCGGCGCTTTTACCTTTACGTTGGCACAACAATGATATACAGTTTGTGCAAACTTCTAAAATCAAAAAGACTTTTTTATTTAAAAAAGACGAATTCTGATGTTATTTTGTATTATTTAAACTATTTTATTGACAAAAAATATTTTAAATACTATAACTATGCCTGTCTCACTTAAACCAGTATCGAATTTCGGAACAGTCTAAGTCAAATTTTTAATTCGAATAAGGCTTCGAGAGATCTAACAAAACTTCAAATGTTATAAAAACTGATCTAAAAATTCATTTAATAATTAATTACCAATTCATACATAAAAAAAATATTTATATTTAAAAATTACATTAATAATGAAGTATTTAAAACATTACATCACCCAAGGATTCCATCTTCTAGATAGTGATCTTTTTTATAGTAAGCATTTTTTAATAATGTTAGTTTTATGATTTTTTGAATTTAGGATTAGGTAATTCTGTAATTTTATCCAGGATCATATTTTAGAACCAGGTACTGCTGCCTATAACTGATTTTTGGGTTTTAATTAGTCTATATGATGCTGTATTAGGTTTATTTCTATTTTTAATATTGATATTATGGACATCAAGTTTTTTAAAGTAATTATGTATTTTGTTTCTAACATACATAATATTTTCAAATATATGCAGTGACGGGAAAGTAAATATATTTATTTCTTTAAATACCTCTTTTAACTTATTTAAATATCTGTATATATTTTAGCTCAAGAAATGTGCAACATGCGTACCCATGTGGATTTTACTGTCGAGGCTAGAAGAAAAATTGAAACACGTTACCAAAGCAAGATCAGTGTTAGAGAAGGCGAGACTTAGAAACCCAAAAAATGCAGAATTATGGTATGTGCAATAGTTTTTTATCAGTTGTTTCTATTACCTTTATCATGACAAATAATATACAATAGTAAAATAGCCTAGATTTTTTTAGGGTTTCATGTTTTCGAATATCATAAAAAAATAAAACAAATTTTAGACTCATTGAGCCATACACTACATATCTTTTATATTTTTTTCTCAATACAAGAATTCTTTTTTTTTTCACTTTATTGTTTAGATGTAACCCCTAAGTGGTTCAGGCGTTGGACTCATGGATGGTGGTAGCTTCAGACAAACTGACTGACCAATTTTTAACATATCCAAAATACTTTTGTTAAAAGTCATTGAAATAAAATATTTTGAGATTGAGTTTGATCCATAAGTAGTGGGTTCAAATTCCAGTTGTTGGACTACTGGCGTGCCCTACTTCTAACACAAGCATTTAGCTTAGTTGGAGGGGTTAAGGAATACTAGTAGTATGTTATCCATACTGCTAGTAGTCTTTTTTTTTTAAATAACGCAAAATTTCTGATGTAAAATTAAACTATGCTATGAAGAAGCAATCCTGTTGTCACATAATTTTGCGTGCAGGTTGGAAAGTGTGCGTTTGGAACGTCGTGCTGGTTGTCCAGAAGTGGCCGGTTCGTTGTTGGCCAAAGCGCTGCAGGAGTGTCCCACCGCTGGTCGGTTGTGGGCTGAAGCTATATTCATGGAGGCAAGACCACAGAGGAAGACTAAAAGCGTAAGTTTCACAATGTTAATTCTAAAAATGTTACTATTTACTATTCCTATCTTTATTTGTAAATTGGTTATCTCAGTATGTCCACTAGGTCCACTGTATACTTCATTGCTGAAACTTATTATCCACATTGAACTGGTTGTTAAAAATTAATACTTTTTGAAGCCCTCAAAAAGATTTGTTGGACAAAAAATGTTAGGTGGTTTTTCACATGAACACATTTTTCATCGTCCTCGGAAATTCATCATAGTTTCTTCTTCTTTTTAGTATAGTTCATAGTAAAATACGAGATTCTTTAGGATCTATATAATACATATTACCCTCTTTGAATAGGTGGATGCGTTAAAGAAGTGCGAACACGACGCAAATGTCCTCCTCGCTGTGTCGCAACTCTTCTGGACTGAAAGAAAGCTGAACAAATGTCGTGAATGGTTCAACAGAACTGTAAGTATTGACATCTAATTTAATACATGTTTTTATATTACCACATCATGACCATCTTGTGCTACTTTTTCTTCCATCTCAAGAGAAATAGACTTTAAATAAGAGATTCTTAAACATAATTGATTTATAGAGCCATAGCAATGTAATTTGGTTATGAATGATACCCATAATTTCTCATACTATATATTAGCATATCATTTTTAAAAAACAAAAATAATTACTAGCAGTATAGATCACATACTACTAGTATTCCTTAACCCCTCCTATAAAGCAAATAAGATAAATATGCTTGGGTTACGAGGGATCCACGTCAGTAGTCCAATGACTGGGATTTGAACCTACTGAGCTACTGACGCTTCACATATCATTGGAATAAAAAAAACAAAGAGCCAACTGGAGAGTTATTTACAGTGAAAACACGATGGAATCAGGATTATGATCCCATTGATTACTCGCAAACCCAAATTAATTTTTTTTTATGAGTTTTTCTATGGGAACTATCGATTTAGACAGAATACAGTACAATATTTTTTAAGGCATATGAGTTTTAATAACATGCTAATTATTTTGTGTTAACTTTTAAAACTTTTTTTGTGTCTATAATAGGTTAAAATCGATCCAGACCTAGGAGACGCGTGGGCGTACTTCTACAAATTTGAAATGATCCATGGCAATGAACAGCAACGAGAAGACGTCAAAACCAGATGCAAGACCGCTGAACCTCATCATGGAGAATACTGGTGTAAAGTTTCTAAAGACATTGCCAACTGGTGTTTCAGCACTGAGCAGATATTGTTGTTGGTCGCTAAAAACCTACCTGTGCCCACGTAAATGTAAAATTAGACCATTAGTTTAAGTAAAGGTAAAATTAGACATATCTTGTTAGTAAAATAATTATTAACATGAAAGAAATGTTCTTTTTTCTGGTAAAAAAAAAACTTTGAACCTTGATGAACAGCAGAACTACTTAACCAGTTTTCATGAAACTTAGCTTACTGAATGTGCTTAAACTTGATAGAAAGGATAGATAATATCACAATAAATGACCTCAATATTTTTTTATTGAAAATTAATTATTAAGATAGTTTAATAAACTGCACTTCAAATATTTTATTATCTATGTTGGGTTAGCTTCCAATAGACGGCGCCGTATTAAGATTTCAAACGATTTTAACATTCTATGTTTTCTGTTACCTCTAAATACAAGAAGAAAAATATAGTTAACTCTATTTGCGTAGTTTACACTCTAAGTTAGTTTATAATATTGTAAGTTATATTAATATTGTGTGATGTTTTAATTTCATACATTTTAGGACAATAAACTATTATTTTTAAATATTGCATTTAATTTTTAAATTTTCCTACTATTATGTTTAATTTAACAAGAAAATATTTCAGAAATTTTACGCATGGTGTTACGGGATCCATTAATGACCCATATCATATTGTGTTGGTATAAATGTGTGTTATGTACGGCGCAAGCTGTAAGCTTGTTTTGCTTATAAAAGTTCTATAAATAATACGCAGGTTTGTGCGAGTTCAAATTATATAGTACTGGCAGCGTGCCAAGCGTGAGATGCGCGTGCGCTAAATAGCTTCACGAATTTTTCATTTCTTTCTATTCTGAAAATCGAAAGTCGCAGTACTGTGATGCTCAAAAGTTAGTGAAATTTTAGTGAAAATACATTAGTGTACGTGATATTAGTGCAAAATGTCGCCCAAGTGCCCCGTACCTCCCCTACAAGAAACGACTTTATCATTAGTAGCTAGACAATTAATCCATTCTCTTTCTCGGGTTACTTCCGAGGAAGATGTCGCTTTGCCTTTCACTATGGTGACGTCTTACTATGAAAGTATGGGAGCGACGAGTGATATATTTCAAGATCTCCTTAACTTAATATTAAGCTCCGAATACCTGGATCCATCTATCCGATATTTTACAATGCGGTTGCTCCTGAGAGAAAACGTGAAGAGTTTAGCTACAGGAATCTTTCCCTGCCACTTTTACAGAAAAGTCCTTGAACTGATTGCGGAGCAAGGCCGCCATTTGACAACTCTTAATTTAAAAGGTGTGTGGGTTAAAGATGAGCAGCTGTCGCTTTTGTATGATATTATTAAAAATCTATCAAACTTAACCGCTTTAAATATACCTTACATAGCTAATGATGAAGTGCTCAAGTTTATCGGTGAGAATAACAAAGTTTTAAAACTGCTAGATGTGTCAGGTGAAACTGATATCACCGAGATAGGTATAGACGCGATGCTCACGGGGAATCCGCAGCTCACTCAAAGCTTAACTGTTGTCAATATAGGAATGTACGGAGAGGAAAACATAGATCACACAGATGTAGCGCTTCTTATTAGAAGATTACCAAATCTTACAAACCTTGGCAGTTACTCCTACGTTGGTAAAGCTCTGTATTATGTATTTAACAATGACTACCGGCCAGGTTTTACTACAAAGTTACAATACATTCACGATGTTCAAACAAACACTAGAACAATGAAAGCGATTATAGTTTTGTGTCCCATGGTAGAAACAATTTATTTAGAGGAGCCTGATCAGGGAGTGCTCCAAATGATCAAAGATTTAACCTGCTTAAATAAGATAAAACTAAACAAATTCCAATGTCACGAATTGCATCAATTATTGGATAAAATAGGATATAGAATAGTAACGCTTATGCTCTCTGCGTCACTTGGTTCGTTCAATTTCACAAGGATAGCAGAAACTTGTCAGAATTTGGAAAGTTTGGAGTTTTATTCAATTCAAACTGCGACTCATGAGGAAGAAGTTCCGTTTAACAAACTCGAACACTTGGAGATTATTAAGGGGAATCTGTCTGTGTCCTGTTTAAAGTATCTTATGACAGGGAGCCCGAGGCTCAAAAAATTAATCATCGGAGATGAAATTAAATTCGATGACAATGATATGGCACGGTAAGTCCAGAAACTTAAAATTATATAGATTCATTTGATATACAAATTAATTCTAAATTACGGTTTGTTTATACTAAGAGATTGAAAATTTTAAAGTAAACATCCGTTTCTTTGATGTATTTATTTGAATCAATAATGAAAGTTCCTGCAATAACTTCGATATATCTTTTAAATCTTAAGATGTTCTGCTGCGAAATTATTTCTTATGGATTAAATTCATGTTTTCGTCTATTCCTTTCTTTGTTAGACTAAGATTATAATTATGACTCATTCAAACATGTGTGCCAAGTTTGATCAGTAATTTTTACCGACTATTAATAAATAAAGATGTCTATGACACCTTAATTATATTACATTATGAATTTCAGGATGTTCCGAAGATATAGATTTGATAATTTGGAAGGGATATGGTTTCCAATAGCGCCCCGTTTGACAGTAGAAACTGTGGAATTACTGATGGAGAACTGTCCGAATTTGAAGAGCCTCGGAGAACTGAGTGGATGGAGATACACCCCAGATGACATGATGCTGATGAGGGCCATCATCGCCAGTACTAACACGGACTTGATTTTGTCACCGCTTGGCATTTTCCAGCAAGGAAATTAACGATTATTATAATTTTATTTATTTATTAATATATTAAGAAAACTTTATACCAGAGATATTTATATTACAATAGAAGTTTAATTAATCGTTTTTACAATTTTTATTTCTCTGTCTGTCCGTGTTTTGTACGAAAATTGAATACGGTTTTAACAGTTGTATTGGTGCAAGCCTAATTTAAAATTTAATTCGGAAGTTCGGAAAAATGTATTTAAAAAGTTTTAGTGAAGCTAGAGCGGGTCGGGTATTAAAACCTTAAAATAAAAAGTAAATTAAAAAAAAACAATTTATTCAAGTAAGAATTTTAACAAAACGTTGGTTTAATTTTTTAAATAATGAGTATTACTGGTACTGTTAAAACGTATACAAAATATCCTTTGGCCATACCTAAAAATTTAAATTAAATTAATTATTTACTAAAATAGTTTATTGTATAGCTTCTCCTTTAAATTTGCTATTTGGTGCCCCTTTTTTGGATTTCTTGCTTTGTAGGCGCTGTTTTAGCATTTTGCATTCATCTGCACATTTTGTTGTTATTATTCCTCTGGAATTGCAAATTGTTTTAAAAAAAATATTATTTAATGAGATAATGAGCATATACTACGTAAGAAATCGCCGTCGTTCAATTACATCAACCATATTAAGGAAAGAGAGTAAAGCTTTAGCAAATCTAAACCAAACACTAGAGGCCGCTGAGACTACCGCTTTGGTTGGAAAGGGTATCTCCGGCTGCAATGAAGCTAGTCAGGGAAATGGTCCCTTATTACAAAACGGACTCGCCTTTAATGAAATTTCGACTCGAAATGAATACTTAACTGCGGAAAGTATTTTATTTATTATCTCTTTTGGAAAAAGATATTTATTCAAAGTTTTAACAAGTATTAATCCTAACAATATTAATATGCGAACGTGGTTATGTCTGTCTGATACACTATCACGCTCAAATCACTGAACAGATTTTGATGAAAATTGGTACAGAGATAGACTAAAGCTTCGGGAAGTATATAGGCTACGTTTTATCGCGAATAAAGGCTTGAAAGGGATGAATTGTATTAAATTTATAAGGGGTGAATTGTATGTCGAGCTGTGTGATCCTTTTGTCTTTGGATATTAGTGGTTTAATTATTTTGGTATTGAAAATTAAAATGTAAAATAATTATAGCGATAGGGGATTAATGTTTGTATGGGTATAAAGCAATAAGTATTTGATAACATACCTCACCAGATTTTCTTTAACTTTGAATTTTGATGTGATCTCTATGATAATATCCGACACGAATTTCGGATCAAGGCACATTTTTGCAGGTTTATTTTGAAAGGCGGGTGATCGTTTACCCGTTAAGGAATGAGTTGCTAATATCCTGAAAATAAATTAAATATTCAGAACATAAAAATCTCTTTAATTAAGTTAATTGTCCGACTTAAACCGAAACTGAATTTCGGTAACGGTCTCAGTTTCGGCCGAAACCGAAACTTCTTTACAAGGATCATATTTAGAGGGATAAAGTATAAAAGCGACCCGTGACCGAGCGGATGCGGTAAAAAGTCTTCGTCATATGGAATTTATTTCGCCGAACATGACAGATTTGCCGCCGAATAAATAAACCGAACCCCGTCTTTTTGCCGAAACTCGACCGAAACCAAATTTATAGTCGGACACAAATTAAGTTATAAAATGTTGTAGTACCTTCTAGGAAATGTAGCGAGCAGCAGAGTTCGAGTGGCAATAGTGTAGGATTTCCAATTGATTTTTCTATATTTATCCTTGTGTATTAGAGTTTTGCCACTTCCAATAGGTATCTGAAACAAAGCAGTAGTTAGGAATATTGAACTGCTAAATAGAGATAATGTATGAATGAATGGAGTATTCATTTACTGATAAATTTATATATATTCTTTATTGCACATAAATAAATAAAGAGAAAACTTTTTTTTTACCCGCTTAAGGTATGATTTTTGAAAAAATATTCTGCATTTGTTTCATGACTTTCAATGAAGAACCTTCATACTGACTTTCATTTGAATAACTTCAAAAGCGGTTTCATACTAACTTTGCACCCCCGTTTTACCTCCTTAGGGTGTGAATTTTCAAAAATCCATTCTTAGTGCTCCCCTACGTTATAAAAGGAACCCCTGTGCAAAATTTCAAGTTTCTAACCCTCATAGTTTAGGCCCTGCGTTGATATGTCAGTCATTAAGTCAGTCAGCTTCTCCTTTTATATACAAAGATCGTCTGTGTTGATAATCACATAGTCTTCTATGAACAAATGTTGTGCTAGGTCAGTAATTTGCTATGCGTAATTAAGAGATGTTATATTTACCCATTCCTCATTTTCGTTTTGCTGGTTTTTCTCTAATGTGTCTATCTTGTGATACTTATTGGAAATTAGCACATTATCGTTAGATCTATTTGATTCTTCACTTGGACTTCGTTCACTACGTTCACTATCGTATGATGGCTCGTCTGTTTTCACATTAGAAACCAATGCAGCAGGATTTTCATTAATAGACTCTACATTTCTTTCATTATTCACAACAGACACTCGTCTCGCTGATTCCGGTTTCATATCGTTAATCATTTTAAATAGTTCTTCAAAAGTTTTCTTCATTTCTAATATTGCCTGTGTACTAATACTTATATTCTCGTAAGTTTCCTTTGGCGGCGAAATCTTTTTTTGTGTGGAATCAGGTAAAGACTTGTTTACAGTTGGGATTTCTACGTATTTCCTTTTACGAGCATCATTAAGGCTTCTATTGTTTATGTTAATCTGGCGTTCTTGTAAAACATTTACAACTGCATTGGGTCTATGTATGGGTGTTAGAGTCTTTTTACTATTCCTTCTTTTGACATACTGACGAATGTATTGTTCCATTTTAAGGGTTTTTGTTTTGGATACTTCCTGGAATTATGAAATGGGATTTATACTTTCAATGAAAATCATCAAGTCTTGTATTCTAAGTAGACTAAGCTCTTTATAAGATTTTATTAACAACACTTACATGATCAGAATCCTCTGAAGAACTATTACCAGATGGTTCCCAAGAAGAGGCACTCGGGGAGAAATCTTTGTCTTCTTCCGGAACATTACTACCGCTTCCCGTGCCGCTTCCATTTCCTTTTGAACGTCTTTGCGGATCTAAAAGAATTTGATTCTTATACATTATATTATCTTTTATATGATTATAATTAAATTGGTAAATTAATCCCGGGATGTCCAATAAAGTAGAAGAGTATATTAAGATTATCCATGTATAAAAAATTAATCTTAAATACGTAACTCCTGCAGGAAGTAAGGTAAACCGCATGGTAAAAGGTAAAAGTTAAATTAATTTTCTTTGAAATTTCAATTCTATTATATATGTGCGACTTCGTTCGCATGTTGCTCCGCTCCTTTGCGTCGTAGCGAGATGTTAAATAGCCTAAATTACTTCTTGTTACATCAGCTATCTGCCTGTGAAAGTCCCGTCAAAATCAGTCCAGCCATTTCAGCGATTAGCCAGAACAAACAGACAAACAAAAATTGTAAAAAAAATATTGTTGGTATATGTACTGTATACATCCATACGCACTTTGTAAAAAGCGGACAGATAATCCAATTTTATTTATTTGTATGGATGAAATTAAAATTTTACGCGCGAAATACAGCATTCACTTACGAATAAAGACATATGTTACTCATCTATATTAAACGTATTCCAATATGAGACAATAAGCGCACAAGAACTTACATGGTTTTTCTGTTGGAACTTCATTATTTTCACATTTAACTGGCACCTCATCTGTTCTAGCCACTTCAGGATTTCGACTAGAACTCCAATCCGCTAGAATCCATTTCTCAATTTTGCTCCTGGGATTCATATGTATAACTGCAACTAACTCCGAGACGTACTGCACTTAACTAAATAGTAAATCACCCTGCATTACCCGGGCTCAGGTAAAAGTTTCATTGCACCCTTACTTTAGTCATTATTTCAGCCCCCGCCCCATCCCTTCGGAACAATGCGGTATTCGCTAACCGTCAGAGAGGTACAAAAAATGCGACCTTTTTGCAATACATGTCTAAGCTAAAGATTTATTATATTATTCTTAGTAGAACACCGTATCTATTTCTCCGATGTCGTCATACAACTTCGCAAATTTCTAAGTAAGAATCAAAAAGTTTGCTACGAAGTTATAGTACTAATAAGAATATATAGAACTAGCCCTGCGCCCCGCGGTTTCACCCGCTACATTTAGGGAAATTCACACTATATCATTATAAATTATAGCCTATGTGTTATTCTGATGTGTAAGCTTTATTATTGTAAAGTTTCATCATAATCCATTCAGTAGTTTTTGCGTGAAAGAGTAACAAACATACATTCTTACAAACTTTCGCGTTTATTTTTTTATTTGTCGGAAACTAAAAAAGGTTAAACTCACATAAACCTAACGTAACGCAGGACGTGGCAGCTACGTTGTAAGGTACTCACGTGACTTTAATTAGACAGCACACACAACACTGCGCTTAACACTTAACTAGCACTATCTAGAGACTACTTCACTTCTTGAGAGAACGCGCAAGAGTAAGACTACAGTCAGACTGTCGAAAGCATATAAAGGGTCGAGGATGTCAAAACGACATCCTCATAAAATATAGTTTAAAAGATATGCATAAAGTTCATTATACATAGGATAACTAATATCCAGGAAGAGATTTTATTATTGCTTTAATCTAGACGTCAGCACTTGGATTGCCATCAACAATATGTTGTGGCTAAGTGTTGTTATATAGTTAACTATACGGCCCGCGCGACTTCTTTACCGTGTTGCT
This sequence comes from Limenitis camilla, assembly GCA_905147385.1. NCBI lineage: Eukaryota > Metazoa > Arthropoda > Insecta > Lepidoptera > Nymphalidae > Limenitis > Limenitis camilla. The sequence continues at coordinate 9,419,536 of LR990241.1, forward strand.
TCGCTCCTATGGGTCTTAGCGAGATGTTAAATAGCTTAAGTCTCTCCTTGGTATGTCAGCTATCTATTTCAGAGATTAGCCGGAACAAACAGACAGAAAGTTATATAGTTTTGTCATAATTTATACTTAAATATTTTATTTAATTAAGGAGGTTTAACATATTATAAAGTTGCAGAGTTTGTTTGTTTGCTAGAACGCGCTTATCTCAGAAACTATTGGTCCGATTTTGAAAAATTCTTTCAGTGTTAGATAGCCCATTTATCGAGGAAAGCCATAGGTTATATGTCTTCACGCTAAGACCAATAGGAGCAGAGCTACACGTGGACGAAGTCGCGCGTCGACTAGTTAAGTACATATATACAGGTTTAGCAAAAAAACTGACACTAAGTTATATCAACACTATATTTTGCAACTATGTTTCAATTAAAATCGTTAAAACTTTATGTTAGTAACACCGTTTATTATGTAGTATTCGCGGGTAGGTAATTTTATTATACCCACGTGTAGACAATATAGTGCCATTGATTAGAGTCAGTCTCTCAGGTGTTGTCGCGCAGTGTACATGGAAGATAGTGTTATAGTGTCGTGGTTAAGGTCACCCTTCTTGAGGTCCACGTAAGTTTGCTTTATAATGTATAGCAGTTAGCAAGGTCGAGTGGTGGAGGTGAGAGTTAATATATTATGAAAGACCTCTTTAAGCCCCAGGCACCGCTCGCCTCAGTCTAAATTGCATGTGTATACGTATTGCTGTACAGTAATAGGTATCATTCCTCTCTCATTCTATGACATTTAAACCAATTCCGAGTTTAGGTACGCCCGATCAAAAGAGGAAAGACTTCATTAGTTGTGTACCTACAAATTATTTACATGTCACGTGTTTTGTGAAACTTATCGCCCCAAAGTGCGCAAGAGTAAATCGTGGCGGCGCGCAAGAGTAAACGGTGACTTCCGACGACAACATCGTAAAGGATTATCAAATTTATTTTTTTAAGATAAGAGGTTAGTAGAATCGTTGAGATGCTTAAAAAAAACTAAAATGGATATCATCTCAAATAATTTAATAATATTATAAAGAGGAAAGATTTGTATTTTTGTATGTAACGAATAAACATAAAAACTACTGGACCGATTTCAAAAATTCTTTAATTATTAGAAATCTACATTATCCCTGAGTAACATAGGCTATATTTATTACAAGAAAAAATTAGAGATCCCCAGAAATTCTCACTAAAACCAACACAAGGTGCAAAAAAATTAGCTATAAAATATCTTTCATCGCATGCGCTGCGAAAAGTATTGATGATAGAACAAAAAAATGTTTTACAATATTATAGAACGTATCAATATCTACAAAAAACTCCGCGAGACCATATGTCCAACTATTGTAGTTAAGTCACTATAACTACTTTTTTACATTTTAAAAGTTGATAAAAATGCCTATCAAAATCAGACCATGTTTTCCATAACTTTGTATTAATTCTTATCCAAATAAATTATTTCGTAATGAAGACCTGTTAATTACTTTTTGAATTATTGAAATCGGACATTCCAGTCAAAAGATATTACGAAATAAAAATATCAAGATAAATAAAAAATAATCCCAGACGGGCCGCCGGCGCGGTGTGGACTGCCTCGCAGCGCAGCGAGTAACGCGGCGATAGAGGGAGCCAAAATGTTAAAAAAAATTATCCACCCGTGCGAAGCCGGGACGGGCCCCTAGTCTCAAATAATTTAACAACTAACGAGTAAATATGTCTTTTTCATATTTTACAACAAATAATTTATTTCTTTTCATTGAAAAATTGTTATTAAAAATTTAAAGATTACAACTGGTAACACTGATCTTGATTTGGCAATGTGTACAAATGATAAAAATTTATCGATACATATCAAATCGATAATTTCCAAGGGAATCGATTACTGAGTGGTAATCTCGTGGGAAATCGTTTGGAACTCGGGACTCTTGCCCATAGCTCTTAGTTTAATTATAAGAAAAAGCTTATATCGTGGAAATAAATATAATAGTATGTTTTCCCCACTTTCTGCTTTTATGACAAAGACTACCTAGTCTTTGTTTTGTAATACAAATCCAGTGGTTAACACATGATGCATGTAATTTTAGAAATATCTCGCATTTGAAAATAATAATCGATATTAAAAATAATTATGATACTCGTCAAATATTTATGAAAAAGAATATTAATAATTTGCTAATATCGACAATTTTTGTTCAGCCTTGTTTGAAATTTTGACATTTATATACCTATATAATCTTTGGTTTGACATATTTTCTGAGTTCTGACATAAAAAAAGTGTGAACTTTTTAGGTTATGTTCCTTTATTAACTTGTTGTTGTCAACAATAACATTTAACAAGATTTTGAATGAGTGGTCGCTTGACGTGGTTGAACGATTTTCTGGAGGCTTTTGAGTTCAAAAATATTTTAGTGATTTTTTCTCTCATTTAACTTTCATTCATAGTTTAAATGTAAATTTCGTAAATATCTGTAAATTTAGCTGTATAAATTGGTAAGTACAAAATTAAACTTTAAAGTGATATTCTTGACATTTAAAAAAAAAGAAATTGGAGAAAATTCCTCCTGATCCTCCTGATCCAGGAGAAACTTTTTACGCGCTAGAGTCAGAAATAATTAGTAGGCAATCACCAGCCGTACCTCACAGTAGCAGAAAGCGAATTAGTTCCATGCAAGATTCGGGTGTAAATAAAAAAAAATCATTATTAAACCATCCGCTGCAAATCCATCCATTCAAACTGTTTATGAAAACCCATCCATAACTGATATACTTAGTTCCTACTCAGATAATGACAATGGCCCCTTTTATAGTTCATGTTGCACAAATTAAATCACTCCTTGTGCTTCCATCTGGATATGGCGAAATCATAAAGGCCCGAAGATTAAAGAGGAAGCAGATTGTGGATGGTTCTCCTGTTTGTATTCCAACACAATCCGTTGTCCTGACATTTAGAGGTCAGGCACTACCGAAAAAAAAATCTATTTTTATTCTGCGCTCACCATTGAGACCTATAACCTTCCTACTATTATGTTTGAACTGCTGCAGATTTGGCCATACTAAAAATTTATGTAGGTCTTTGCCCAGATGCTTTAAAAGTTTAAGTGTTCTCAGTCCCACTGCTGAAAATTGTAACATATCAACATCCTCCTGCATCCATTGTCAAATGCATTATTATGAAAATCATAAAGATTGCCCCAGACAGACAGAACAATATTAAAATAGTTATGTCTAGTAAGTTTTTTAGAGTTATTTTAAATTTTTGTCCTGAAAGCTCTTTAATTTTTGTCGGCAAGGAGATGAATATTTTAACACACATTGTATTACAATTGTTTAAATATAGAGCCATTTTTGGATTTTTTTGGTGTATTAATCTCTCAGGATTTCTTGTGTTTCTCAAATGTATTTCTCGTGCCTTTATAAATAGGCTATTATTTATTTTAACGAACAATGCTAATTCAAATATATAAATGCTCGGTAGTGTTAGTATACCTAGTTTTTTAAATATAGGTTTACAAGATACATATGGCGGTATACCACATATTGCACGCATTCATTTCTTTAGCGCAATAAATGCTCTTTGGAAGTCTGTCGAGTTGCCCCAGTTTCCTTACTTAAAGTTGATTATACATATGCATAATATGCCATCATTACTGTTTTTGGGGAAGCGTTTTAATTTACCGTTATTAAATTGTAAAGCAATGTAGGTTGTATCTTTCTATATATGTGTATAAATATGTTTAATTATTTTATTTTTATTTGTTTGTAGGTTCCTGTCGCATAACCATCTCTACGTATCACCGTCACTAATCCTGATGTAATCCTGTTACAGAAATTATTACTGAATCTTTGGCAATTTTTACCGCTCAGTCTCCCTCGTTTTTTCTTCATTATACGCGACACTGGCAAAATGTTTTGTTTCAAAGCCATTTAACAAACAAAAAATCAATAAAATATTTAACAAAATATGTGCAAAATGTTTTTATAAACATAAAATGGAAGCTAAGAAGTTAAAAAAGACGAAGGGTACAATTAGTAAAGGAAAAATAAAAAAGACTATAAAAAACATTATTTGTCGTCCAGATCCTGATTTTTGGTAAGTAAATATATATTCAATGTATGTATCTATGTTTAGTTGCGGTTTAGGAAGGACTTTCCAAGTACAATGTTATATTTCAGTAACTATTGATTTCTGCGCTTCAAGATTTTACAGTAAAAGATTCTAGAACTAGATCTATCCCCAATAAAATTTTGGAGCGAATCCGTTACGTCAGCACTTGGAAAGTCCAGCCACATAATGAGGAGACCAGTACTCTTGAAAGTTCTACATAATGATCTCTGTCAGTGTGTGAAGTCTGCCAAGCCGCACTTACCCAGATGTAGTGTACCATTAATAGGTTAAGGTGATGATATATTTGATTTAGAATAGAAAATTGATTACCTTATATATTACAGGCCTGCAGTTAGTGAATCTGAAAAAATATCATTAGAAGAAATACTTGAAAAACATCGAGTTGAGATTCCTAAGTTCACAAAACCTCATTGGAATGAAATAAAATTAATACCTAAGAATGAAAGACCAAAAGCTCCACAAGTTCAGTAAGTACATTGTTTGCTACTTTTTAAAATATTGTTTTGTCGATAATAAGTGCTAATACATAAAGCTGTAGAGTTTGTTTGTTTGCTTGAACATGCTAATCTCAGGAACTACTGGTTTGATTTGAAAAATTCTTTCAGTGTTAGAAGGCTATAGGCTATATATCATTATGCTATGACCAATAGGAGCGGAGCGTTTTTGTTATTATTTTTAAGAAGTGCAATAATACTTCACATTTTGTGAATAGTTATGCTTAATTTTTTTAAAGTAAGCTTATATGGATGTAAAATATTTATTAATACATTTCATACTTTTTTGTTTTTATTTCCAGGCAAGTGAATGGCCTGATATTTGGTTTATCTAAATGCCGCAGAACTATTCAAAGCAAAAAATGTTCAGCTGTCATTATAGAGGCGTTAATAAACCCTCAAACTATAGTCCAGCCATGTATAAATGAATGTGTTAAGGCTAACATACCAGTGGTTTGCTTGAAAAACCTGAAAATTCTAAGTAGAACTTACTTTGGTATTCAAACAATTTGTCTTGGAGTAGAAAAAGATTGTTTATTGGAATTACATGATAAGATACAGGAAATATCAATAAACTATAAACCTAAAGTGAGAAATATTCCAAAAATATCTTCCGATACCAAAATCTTGGAATGTGTTAAAGATGAAATTGCACCGATGGAAGTTGATGTTGCTGTTGACGATCCATATTTATATAGAAGTAATAAAAAAAGTAGAGTATTTATACCGATAAATAAAGTTATAAATAAGAACCAAAATCAATTTGCAGGACAACAATTTATTGAATTATCTAAGACACGTGAAATCAAAAGTGATAGCAAGGAATATATGAGAATGATGCTGAAGAGAATGTCTAATAATCCTAACAGAAACAAATTAAAGAAAAAATCTTAGAAATTGTTATATTTATTTTATTTATTCCCATACATTAAATCCTAAAATTTTAATAAAAGATTCTTATGTTAGCAGTAAACTAACTGTTTCAGAATCTTTTATAGAGAATTTAATTATGGGTGTAGATTAGCCTTGTATCCAACTATTGATAATTAGGTATTAATACACTCATGTGATACTATTCCCACGTTCGTGTTTTAATATCCCCTATTATACAACAGTTACATAAATAACGAATTTAAAACCTAAGCTAAATGTTTTAATGAAGATTTCAATTATTTTGTGACGACAAGAAAAAAACACGTGGTAATGTAACCTTAATGTACTGCTAGTCAAAGTTTAATAAGAAGGGGAAGGATAAAGGAGAAAATATTATTTCTAAAATAAATAAACATTTTCTAATCAGATACTTTATTCTTAAAACTATTGAATGCTACAATTTAACATTTCAATGGAAAACTTTAAACAGAAATCCATATTAATTGTCAGTTTGTTAGTATTCATTTAACCTACATTATCAAGGTATTTACGAGTACAAAATATAATCAAAATTCATCAGTTTCAGTATCAGTGGAAACGCGGCCTAAAACTGATGAAATCTGATTACAACTAAAACTAACGAATGCTATACTTCAAATAAATTTTGTAAAAATATTGTTATTTGAAGTATAGCAGGCAAGTAGATAATATTTATCTTACATTTGATGCATTGCATTTAGTTTTTTAAACAGTTCAATTTAATAAAATCAAACAACAAATAGTGTACTAACTATAACTATATATCTGGCCGTTTTAGCACGTAGTGTAGTAAATGATTGATAATATACACAAATAATAAGCTGCTGGTACAGAGAACCCGAGACGAATCGTTGTCTTAAACTTAAAATATAATAAACTATCAGATATTAAACTTGTTAGTACATAGTACCAAATATGTTGATTACCATCACAAAATTAAATGTCATAGTAATGTGTACACAATATCAAATGTTTGTTATTTCGTTATTAGTTTGAATAACTATATAAGATAGTAAAGTTATTCAAAAAAATCGAATATTTTTTTTTCATTCTCGATAATACTTCTTTAAAAGTTAGTCAAGGTCCATAAAGAACAATGTAGGAGTTTAGAAAAAAATCGATTTTTTTGAAGCAGCTTAATAAAGTTCATATACATTGAACCGCTTGCAGTATCCTTAGTAACATTTTTACATATTAACTATTTAAGCTATACCTAGCAGCGCCCCGAGCGGGAAATATCATAAACATCGATTATAATTGTTATTTATACAAATTACAGAATTTATCCCGTGGTTGGACGGGGACGGGTTTGAATACTATTCCCCTCTGACGCTGGGAGAGCATCTCGTAAGAGCCGAGTAACCCAGCACTCCTTGGTAGTAGGAGATCTGTTCCCCGACTGGCTTACGACAGATTTAACCCTCCATCTCCCATCCCATTAGTACTGCGGATCTAGTGGACTCTGGGCTCTTTTGCTCAGGGTCCGCTGAAACCGCAACATTTTTTTCTTCACTCCACCTCCCCACTCTATCATCAAGGATGCAACGCATCGACAAATCAAGAGGATATCTTCCATCAGGTGGATCATCTGCTCGTTTGCACCTTATCTACCACAAAAAAAATAACAGTTCTGTGAGTCAATTATACGATATCAGAAACTGTTAATTTTTTTTACAACATATTAATCAGTTAGTAGCGATATGGTATTAAGGATCAATTCATATTGTATTTGTACATTATATCTAGCTTAGTAAATAATTATTAAATAACGACGTGCGCTTCTTAGAAGCGTTTGTCTAAAGACGTTTATACACTTGATAAGCTATTGGTATATAAAAAAGCCCACGAGTACACAAAGCATAATACAAACTATAAAAAACAAAGATGGGGTTTACAAAAGGTGAATTAATGAAGATTTTTATTATAAACTGTTAACGTGTTTACTTAGAAAACCCAATATTCTAACTCATTACGTTGGAATTTTCCTCACTCGTGGGTATTTTGTTAAATGTATGCAACATTTTTAATTGCGAATTCTCAAATATTAATATACAGTCATATCTTAATAAGATTGAATTTTAGAATAATATATTATAACAGGCTCATTAGAAACGAGACTTCAGTTCATTATCTATTCTGCCTATTTTTTTGTTTTAATTTTTTAACTTCAATTGGTTTCTTACTCTCTGTTGCAATGATTGATTGTGATAAAGGCAGTAATTGTTGACAATTTTTGTGTAATTTTTGACCTATGAATATAAACTACAATTTCCAAAAGAAATTGAAGATAATTTATAGATCAAAGGGTAAAATGTGAGAATACATACAAAATATTTACAAAAACATTACTCAATTTTTTGAGAACGATTAATGCATCGGTCGCGGTAACATCGACTCGCTGGGTCTGTATCTGTCTAAAATGATCGCGCACATTTTTTGCGGATCCGTCTCCTCCGGATATGTCGCCATAGCTTCGGCGACTTGCGCTTCGGGGAATATGGCCGCCAAATGGAAGTGCATTCTTCTCCGCGCCTCCCAGTGCTGTAGTGCGCCTTCGGAAGCACAGGGAGAGATAGATATACCCGCTAAGTGCGGTGACAGTGCTGCCGCAGCGCCTACCGGGGCTGAACACACCCGAGCGGCTGACGAATGAAGTCGCGGGTCACAGGCAGGGTTTAGTGTTAACTGCCGCGCTAGTTTTCTGTGAGTGTTGTTATCCGGCGGTGGCTGCGAGGGCCCCGGTATTTGTGCACGATCAAAATGGGAAACCAGTGAAGCATCGGCGAGCCGCGGCGTCGCCGAGTGCGCCCTCGCTAACGGTTTCTTGTTATCGGTAGGACGTCCACCTGGCGGTAAACTTAACGTGTGCAAGTCTCGCGCCTTTTTCGCGGCACGTTCGGACAACTTTTCAGCGACAGATTTGTGAGGTCTGCCGGCACGTTCCGGGTGGTGAAATTTACATTTATTTCCGTATGTGCATTTCCGACCGTATGGGCACGTTGGGGGAGGATCGGCACGAGATGGTGGTACGCGGAGAAAAGAGTCCAATGTGGGACCACACCGACCGAGAGGATCGTCGGGTGGCATGAATCTGTCGTTGACGAAGGAGAACATAAGCAGTCGTTCCTCTACAACTTTCCTGAATTCGAGACTCTCGACAGCTAAGTCCCTATAGTTGTCATTCGACACGACTATTCCATCGGTCTCAGCGGCGAGCCTCAAGATATATCTGTCGTCGTAGCATATGAAACGTTTTCCGCCGAGCAAACGACTCGGCGTATAAACGAGAACGCGATTTCGTTCAAGTCGCTCGAGGGCGTCACGATCAGCAACCGGGTTATCGGGTCGTGATGCTTCTTTTCGCCATTTTGGTACAAAAACCGTGATCTCCTTGTGACCCCGTGCTCGGAACCAGTCCACACAAATTTCAATTCCACGACACGAAAAAACTTCCTTATTTCCATGACTGAAATAAAAAAGTGTAATTTTAATAATACATAATAATAATTCGATAACACTCTAGAGCGGATCTTCCTTTATCTGATTTCGAGAAGTAACATTACCATAATTGTTATTAAATTGATTGAAAATAGACTCCTTAAAGTTAATAATATGTATGCTTTTTATTATTTAATATACTTATAATTTAATATTATATCACATTAAGTTATTAGGTCAAAAGATTACAAACGAAAACTGTTTGCAACACCAGGAAATCCCCAGCAAAGTAACAACGGTGAACACCCAAATAAGTTCAGTTACCTCATAGCAACATTGCTGCCATCGATGACTATGTGACGTAACTGTGCTCGGTCGGGCGGCGGGTCGGGCTCCGCTGGCAGTGGCGGCGAGAGCGCAGGCGGTGGCCGCTTGGCCGCTAACTTGATCAACTCCGCTAACAACTCATTGCGAGGAGGATCGGGGCCGAGTCTTTGTAGCGCCGTACGCGCGAGACGCTCGGAATATCCTAGCTTTACCGCAAACTCGATTTTACTCTGTAAATAAAATTAACAATTATAAAAATACTCCAGATTTTTACTCAGTAGGTAAGTTTTGAGATCACGAATCTATAAAATGTTTGAGGCGTCACAATTTATTAACTAAACACCACGATATTACCGTTTAGTATATTTATTCAATGTGTTAATCGGCTAAAATCGGCAGACATATTGGAAAGAGACCATTACAAAAACAAAAGTTTATTGTTTGACACGATTTGTAAAAAAATGCAAAAACAAATGTAAATAAATTGCAATGTACACAAAGTGTAAGTTTACCCCTAATATTCGTAGGTCAGAAAAAAATTAATACAAATAATAAATCATGAGTGTGAGTGAACACGTACAAAGAACGAATTCAGGAAATGGTATCTAATATAAGAAGTGGGTGATCTACATTATGTAGGAAGATTTAAATACTAGTAATGTCGCAATCTAAAAATATTTAAAGACTTCCTTAATTGCGATGTATAATTTACAATTAATTCTATTTTGGGACTAACCTAGACACACTAGTTGATAATTTTAAAAAATTACTGCGTAGAGGATGTATATTTGGAGTAATTTAAAAATGTTTTACACACATTCCTTTTAATTTACCATATTCTACTCAATCACGTAAGATTATATACAATATCAATTTATACATTTTCTATTCCATTGAAAGTCTTATTGATTAACACACAATGCTTTATTTCTTAACGCCATCTTAATGAACGTCGCCACAGATTAAAACAATCAACCACAGATAAAATACACATCATTTTCTATTTAGTATTAATTTAAAACTAGCAATTTAATTAAATCCAATATGTATGTGTGTGTTAACTTTTCATCCAATATGTATTTTTTTGAAACACTATTTAAAAAAAACCTTAATTTAACCTGAAATTTCAAAATGTGACAGCTGTCAGAATTCTACGGAATTATGAATATTTACGTTCGCGAACTACCCAAGACTAACAATGACCTACCGTACAACCTCTTCAGGGAAGCATAAGAGAAGAGAAGTTAAAAAAGGAATTGTAACGGAACAAAAGCATCAAATTTGGAGAACATTTTCACATTAACATTGGCAGAATTACTGCTATCAAAAGCGGTAGAAAAACCATATAGAAGAGAAGAAGTAATGTAAGATAATAATAATAAATATACTTTATTGTACAACAAATATTACAAAATTAAGCCAAAAAATTACAACACAAAAGAAATATATGCGGCATATATTTCTTTTCTGTTGTAATAGGCGGCCTTATCGCTCAGAGCAATCTCTTCCAGGCAACCTTGTGGTGGAGGAGTTATTTATTTTAAAAAAAGTAGGATGTACCTTACAGGGATAAAAAAGACTTATTAAAAATTTTGAGAAGAAAGATTATTAATTCAGAAGCGTCAGTAGCTCAGTGGTGCGGGTGTTGGATTCACGATCAACAATCGTGGGTTCAAATCCCGGACATTGGACTACTGGCGTGGCCCACTCTTAACACAGTTGGAGAGGTAAAGGGAATACTAGTAGTATGTGATGCATACTGCTAGTAAACTTATAAAAAAAAAAAAATTATAGTGTAAATAATCAGAGGGCAATTTTAACGGCGATGAAATGAGCAAAATTCACTAGGTAAAATAATTTTGGTGGTTTATATCTATGAAGAAAGCAAATGTCCAAGATAAGTAGCATCGTACGATGTTATTGATTTGTTTCATACGATAATGAACGATTTATTAGCTGCTGATCCAATAAAAAGATTAATGATATTATTGTTATTTGGCATCATAATATACCGGTATTAACAGATCAAGTTTTATTATTTTACTATCGTAAACCACAATTATTTTAAGCCTGGAAGGGTTATAAAAATAGTACTTTACATTTTTTGATCTGCATCTTATCTCCCCATACTAGTTTGGCGAATAAACCACAAACCAGGGGACTGACCATCACCTCTTATTGCGATTAAATATTCATCTTGTTGTCATTTCAATATACAAAACGGCCTTACGTCTCTCAAGTAAGTCAATTGGCATGTAATATGGAGTTGAGTTAGATAAAGGAATATAAGTATTAGACTCTTCTTTACTCGTAATGATCTGTCTGAGGTAGGCAATAAATAGTCGAGACATTACGAGTATGTGGAGAAAGGGTTGTAGTGGATATTCTTTATTCCACATCCTCGTCTGTGTCTTGACTCAGCAAAAAAAATAGTGTTAATGTACGAAGGGATCCTGTAATTCGGGATAGAAAGTACTTATGAAAGAGTGTAATAATGACTGTCTTTTCTTGGTATGCAAATTATGACAAGGTATTTCACCTGGTTCTGTTGTGGTGGTGGCGTGAGAGTGACGTACTCCGCAAACTCCGCCGCGAGAGTGTCGGAGGGTGTCCGAGAGGCGGTGCGGTGTCCACCATCATCGTCACACTCAGAGTCGTAGCTCGAGTCCTCGCCACGTTCACCAGCCCATCCCAACGACGACTCCACATATTTCTGAAAAAAAAAACTTATTATTCTCTAGAAGCAGACGTTACTTTGCAGAAATTCTTTTTAAAGAAAAAATTAAAATAATATTTGAATTATCTGAAAACACTACTCTATTGTTGAAGGTCATCTAGAGATATTGACAATAAAAGTCCAATATATAATTTTTATTACTAAAAAATATAGATTTCCATTACGATAAGCACATAAAAAGTACCTATGAACATTTATGTTGATTTGGAAAATATGTATCTGCTTATCCGATGGCATAGGAAAATTCTCAAAAATGCCTCACGTAATTAATGGACGCCCCCTTATATCGAATTTTGATTCCCGGATCTTTTAGTAGACATTTGAGGAGGCGTAGTTTGCTATTAACATATTTGATAATTTACAACTTACTTAAATAATTATAATTTGGTATTTTGTGGGTTGCGCTTGCGTTAAGTAATAGTTATAAATAACTAATGACCTAGAGATAAAAATTATTTATTTATGAGTTTTATCTATAGTCGCATAGTATTCAATAAGAACGTATAATATTGGTGTTCAACCGGCGCCATCACAGGACAGGGTCATGAGGGCGTCGAAGCGGATCTACGGATGATCATTGACCTTTACCGCGTGCGCAAAATCCTTAGTATACCGGTTATAATTCATTATTCACATGAATATCAAAACGCACCTACGATCAGACGCAGTGTATCAAATATTTAACTGTCAACAATGCTACGTTTCACTTTTTCCGACACCTAAAACCAGTTATCGATTAACTAAAAGGAAACTAAATTTGCTTCTTAGTCACGGCTACATCCGTGAACACTTACTTCACTTGACTATAGATAAGATCTGAATTCTGATTACAGATTATTTATTTTTGCTACGTCAGTAAGACGCAGGACCGTGTTGCAATTACTTCTGAGTTTATAAAATATCGACTTACTACATTCCTTACCGTCCGAGAGATTAGGTAAGTAAACCGGTAGACCTCATTATTTATAATATCTTAATGTTAGCATAAATTATTTATTCATATCTTAAATACAGGCCATTCTCAAATTTATCATTTTATTATAATAAGTATTTAAGCGATTGATCTAGGTTCTTGTTAAAAATGCATCACATTAAAGAATAGTTTCGCAACAACCACCAAGTACCAACAGATAGGCGTTGTACCTACTTATCAGGTTTTTATAACTGGTTGCATTTACATAGGTTCTCATTGAATCGCATTGTTACTACTGTTCATTAGTCCTTTGATATTTACAAGAAGTAAAAGTAATATATTCATCATCAGCGGTAGACAGATTTTATTACCTTGCATAAATATAAAGGTCTAAAGTTTTCTATACTATAAAGAAACCGACCCTATGATTTAAGTGTTCTATTGGAAGCACACCCCTTTACATTAAGTTCAACAGTTAACAAATCTTGTGCGGAGTATACATCCGAATTGTGTACATACGGAAGTGCGCCGCCTAGCGCGAAACCGGATACAACTTTCTAAAAATATGGTGCGCGAGATTCACCGCAAAGTTTCAAGATCGATATCCGGCAAGCCGCGTTATTTTAAAAACACTTAATATTGTTACATCACATATAAATAGTGACTCAATAATAATCGTATCTACCCTACCTACAAGTTACATTAAAAACTATTTCTATAGTAAGTTCAATCAAACGTCTTTCCTAGTAGTAAATATCGCAAGGGTTGATGGCGAATCAACAAAAGTAAGTGTACGATGAGAAAAGGGCTCTATCTACATAAAAAATGCTAAGTGGTCTACGAGGTAAATGAGTTTGAAAACCTCTGATGTAAATGATAATGAATATACCAGTAGCAAAAAAAAATGCCAGGACAAAAAACCCATTCCACAGACTTTACTATAACAAATTGTGTATTGTGTATACGTATCGCGATTCACGATCAAAACAACGACAGCTGACAATATTATTTCCTCATGCCAGACAAATGTTTAGAGCTAAATAAAAAACCCATCGGTTTCTCCCGCTTTAGTTACGGTTTACGTTCATCGTTTGTTTACGTTTTTTCCTATTTAGACTTTGCACCTACGTAAACGGGAGCAGTCACTACATCGACATCTTGGAACCGACAAGGTCGGACGTACAATGCCCACTATTTATATGAAACTACCGGTTTTCATACGCATTGCATTGCTAATAATTGTTATGTCTTCATTTCGTATTATCGTAATTATGATTATTATATCTTAATAACTATATTTTTTTAAATATGTATTTTTTTATAAAAACATTTTAATGAATATAATATACTCAATTATTGTATGACTATTGTACGCTTTTAACGCAAATGTTAAGATTTTTATTTCTTATCTATACCTACATGTATTAAAGTAAAAATATATTTAAGATTATAACACTAATAAGGCATTTAATCATTGTTGTTTCAGTTATAACTCAAAATCTTGGAAATCTTTCATTTAAATTTAACGTCAGGATATAAGTAATTATAATAAAATGGAAAACGTGGTTTTTGTAACATCAACAGAAGCAAAAATAATAATTTTTATATTATCTGTATAATAGTAGTTTTTATTTTTTACCCCAGCGAAGACGTATTGAATAATTTTACCATATTTACTTTACAAACAAATAATGAATATTGAGATACGTTCAAACAAAACCTTGATAACAATTGACAAAAAATGGCTGTGCCAAAATAATTAAGCGCCTTGATTTCTTCGCGACCCAGTTAATTTTGGAGGCCACATAAATCATTTAGGACATAACAGTTGCGTAACAACTTACACTTACGACATTTTGAGGTAGGTCTTATAGACCGCAATATAAAGTTCAAGATAGTAATTATATATTTAAAAATGTTAACCATCAACAAGATGGTTAGTTATTGCAACATCTATATCGTATATTAAAGTAAAGCGCTGATGAATTAAGCTTCAATTGATCGAGCGAATGTTACTTTCTACTAACTTAAAATATAGGAGGATTCTCAATCCAGGCTCCCTGAACATTCATAGAAATCAACACATTTGTTGCTGAAAAGGGATGCTTCAAAGGTAATCCCATTTTGATTCCATTGTCATCTTGACGAGGGTCTTGGTCTTCGAAAATATACTAGATTTATGATAATCCAATTAAATTCGGTTCTTTCTTAAATAACTTGATTCGAATTACACATTACGGTGGTCTAAAGGAAGAGGCCGTTAAAATATTGCCAATTTCCTTTTACAGTAATAGTCTATAATAATAAGATTTCGATTAAGAAAAATCTAATTTACAAAGTGGTAAAACTTTTCATTTTCCTAATAGTAGAAAACTTAAAAAAAATTGGTGACCAATTTACAAGAAATTTCAAGCTTCTACAAAAGAGATATTCGATACTGTGAAACTTTGGAACAATACTATGGTACAGTACCAACAAAATTGAATAATTATGTAATATGTATCAGTTTGTTTATTGTGTTTGATAGATGAAGTAATTTCTCTTTCTATCTGCGAAATTTATTGTTCTAGTAACACAAATATTTACGCAAATAGAATGTATATGTAATAGAAACAAAGGTTATCAAAAATACGTCATTTAACGCTTGTGACGAACGTCCATTATTATTATAAATATATGGCTATTTTTATCAGCAAATATTTATTATATTATTTATAACTAGCTGGCTCCTCAATCGTTGTTTCGCCTTATAAATTTGGGGTGGGCCACCTTTATCACTTAGGAGGATGAAAATTGATTGTAGTCGATTCTCAGACCTACTACAAGCAGTTTCGGAGGGTGGCCCACCCCAAATTTATATGGCGAAACAACGATTGAGGAGCCAGCTAGTATAGCTTTATAAATATTAAATTGAAAATTTCAACAGATATACGAGGGTAGTGCAAATTGTACGAATGTAATGTAAATCAATAGATTACCTAATTTGGCAAAAGGAATGGAATTGGAGGAGATCGTCAATATTCAATATATTATGTAACAGAATTAAGATGATAATGAGCTGCCCGCGTCGTGACCATTTAAATATTCTGTAAATTTATTTTAGCTACTTTGGAAAATAGATCAATAGGTAACAAAGTTTCGAAGGTCACTGTTACTCAATATTACCGAATGTGTGAATGGGACGTCACTGCAACCTCGTTGAGTTTGATCCGTCTATTATAATTAACTATTTTTTTAACTTGATTCTCTGTTTTTTTTAATAATGTGTGTGTGGAATAAAACATTCAATTACTAGAAATTTTCCATCACGTACAGTTTTTTTATCTACCATCAAAAAATATTCAAATTAAGATATGCAAGGTGTCGATGTTATGTTTGTTGTTTTTTTTTGTAACATTAGTGATCCTTATAGTCCTAAGATAGATGAATCGTACAGATAGAAAAAACCTCATTAAAATTATTTAGCACAGTTTACTGACCTATCAACAACAACTAAACCTATACATGAAATTTAGACAGTAGTTTCTAGATGTTTTCTAAGTTAGAAGGTGGTCTTAAAATCTTTACATCCATTAGATGTAAAGATTTTAAGGAACTATTCAGCATTTGCCAAATTTAGTTCCAAAAATTGGGTTAAAATATTTTTTTACAGCGAAGCGAGAAACAAGTCGGCATATTATGTTATAGTTATATTGAATAAAATTAGTTCCAATTACTGGTGGAGAAATTGTATCGCGCGTTCTTGGAGGAGATAACAGCGGCCAATGGAGTAGGAGTACGCGGGCGACGTCGGCTCATGCGATGTGTCGTCAGCGGCGAACAGGATGCGACCACGCGACACGATACACAACACGACATACTTATACATAGTGACCATTTTATTTACTCAAAACGGGACATCCGGTCTTATAGATAACTACAATTGAGAAGACACGTGAAGATTCGGCCAAGTGAGAGTCGGACTCACGCAGAAAGAGTTTCATACAATTTGAATTAAGAGACAAAACATACCATTGGCGTTACCTTTGTCTCCTATCTTATTTTTCTTTTAAGTCCAGTTTTTAAATTTTCTCCATTACTTGTGCTATTACACCTTACTTTTTGCTAAATTTCACGATCTAGATAAACGGAAAGTATTCAATAATTTTGTAAGTACAATGTAAACGGCTGTATCTTTTCATTGGGTTGACCTAGAAATTTTGATTTTTGCAACTCCAAGGATCTGCAGAACTGAAGATTCATTTCAATATCTCCACACGTTCCAAAAAAAAGACAGACAGACAAGGAAGTCTTTTTATAAGGAGTCCTTGACGGACAGTTTTGAGGGAGTGACAAAGGAATAAACAACCGAATAACTGGACTATCCTGTTCAAAACGGGACGTATGGTCACGTTATACATACACAATGTGCACATACGAAACCAAACAAACCGCAATGTGCTCTTTTGTTTTGATATCGCAAGTTACTCATTTCAAGCTTACACGTTACAAATACGATCAAATTAGCACTTCAACTAAAATGGGAACATACACTAATCTTTTAACCTACTTACAAGATTTGTTTAACATTCTTCGAAATTTAAGTACTTTGAAATTATAAAGCTACACATATATTGAAAATATATCTTATCAAATGTTTGTAAGCACGCAAAAACTACTGCACGAAATTGGATACGGTTTTCACAGTTGTATTTCTTAAAATATAGGCTTTGTTTACTGTTATTTAAAACGTTTGGATCCACGAAACACGGCTGTGTAAAACCACCTCCATACATATATTTTTTTGGAAAACTAACCACTGAGGCTTATATTTATAATACGTAACTATTTTAACGATAATTCCGTAGTAATTTTCTTTAAGAATCAAAGAAATAACTAGCGTACACTACTACATCGTAGAGAAACTAAATTTAAAAAAGAATGTAATAAAACATATTTCATTTGATCATATGCATATTTGGTATAGTTCAAAAAATGTCATTTCTATCGCACTTTCCGGAAAACAAACCCAAACAAGGCACTAGTTTTTAAATGTTATACTGACTGATGTTTATACTATTCATATTTATTATTACTGAAATTTAATAATTTGTTGTTATTTCTTTTATAGTAATTGGCCCTTAAAAAAAGCCGAAATTTGTCCTTAACGAAAATTGACGGACAATTTTATTGTATACAGTCCCCCTAGGTACCAAAATTCGCACTCTAAAAATCTTCTAAGATACAGCACAAAGTGACTCGCTCGTTAGGTATGACACAGTTAAGTTACCATCTATCATGTATTGAATTTAATAAAACTTTATTTACATGTACATTATACAGGTATCCAACAATTTATTGTATTAATGGCAACCCTAATAAAAATCCGCATTCGTCGACCGCTATATAAAGGAGAACGTTCTAACATTTCATACTCGTATGTTTATCAACTGTTTGAAAATATCAAACCAATAATGATACGGACAAAGCTGTGTGAGGGCCACCAACTTATGAATTATTTATATCGGTGACGTCATCATATCTTATTAGGTGGCCTCTCTTGTGCAAATATAATGGAAATTATCATTAAATGTTCTATTAATTAGATAAAAAAACATTTAAATATAAATACATTTTACGTGTTAATATATTCAAACAACCTGCTCTTTATCTATAATTAACAATAGAAGAGTCTAGGTTAATATTTTTACGATATCGTCGTACGAAGGTTTTTTTATTAAAATCTTTACTAGTAAATAATCTTATCTTCAATTTGTAGCTAATGTTTTCGTAGAAATACTAACGAACTTTATTTAAACTGACATTCATTACATCAGATCTCAAAGTAACAACTGTGCCGGATACAGCTTATACGTTCCAACGAATATTAGAAGGTTGTTGTTATGACATTTATTATACTATTTATGTTCTTTTACTAATGCTTTTTAATGTACAATATATAATATTAGTAAGCTTTACATGTCTCTGTGTAAATAAAAATCTTCTGCGTAATTGGATTTATAACTTTTAAACCAAGTGCGAGACGTACTCGCTCACTATAGGGTTCCTTATAAAATGGGATCGAGGGACAATTTTATCTTTGCTGTTGGAAAATTATTATTTTCGTACATTGCATAATATACTGGCAACCAAACCAACCAACCAACCAAATTCGTTACATTCCATAATATCTTATATATAAAAATGAATAGCTGTTCGTTAGTCTCACTAAAACTTGAAAACGACTGAACCGATTTGGTTTACGGTGCTTTTGAATATTTATTGGGTGTCCAGGGAGGTTTAAACGATGAGAAATGCTAAAACAATTTTGATAAAACTGTTGTCTATAGTCTGGGAAGCGAAGACGGGTCAGAGTACCTGTGATTTTTTTAAACTGAACTACTATCAGGACTTCAGATTTTTTTAAGCTGACTTTAAACCTAATAAGAATTTAACGCAATTTACAGGTTTTTTTATTTTGTAATTCTAAATTTTGAAGCTTAAACAGACAGAAGGACAACGAAGTAGTTCAAAGCTAAACTCTTACAGGATAATAAAAGAATTGCTTTTTCCATTTCATATGCGTAACCCTAAAATACGATACTGAGAATCCTTCTGCTATTAAGGTTTTCAGTAAAAAACTTAATATGTATCGACAGAAGTTAGTATGATCCCCTAACTGTGTATTTAATTATTTAGTGAGTAAGAAGTAAAGCTTTTAAATGGTTCGTTTACATATTCATTAGCTTGTTTTCTGCCTCTTACCGAGTGAAAATGTCATATCCGGTTGCAGGTACGATCTACCCCGTTGCATTATATACAAGCTATACAACTTTCTAAGACCTAAAGGATCTTTGGTGATTGTGGAATTATCAATAGGCCAAGCAAACCCGGACCTAAGCCGGCTTCAGGTGCGACACCAATCACCAGGGTGCCATTTTCTTTATAATTAAAATGCTAGCGACCCGCTCCAGCTTTACCAAGGTGCTAAAGAGCAAAATTTGTATATTTCCCAGATTTTCATATTAAAATATCACACTTTCTCCGACATTTTCAAAATTTACGCCACGTATAATATAGACATCTATCTGATTTTCATTTACATCAGCTAAAAATTAATTTTATCATATTTCGATATTTTATGAACTGCAAAAATTCCAATAAATTTAGATTTCGTTATAAAATGAACATAAAAAGATTCTAAATATTATAATGGTAGGTCATGCAGTTTTAAAGAAACAGTAGAGAGATACATTAAACATACTCAACACTACTTATTTGGAGATTTTTGGTTGATATGACGCAAATTCAATTTCCTTCTTAGGTTCTTTCAATTCTGAGGATGAGATTGTTGTTTAGAGATTTTCCTACATGACATTTAAGTTTCTATTCATCACAGTTTAAATATCACAGGAAAATGATCTAAAGAATATTTTTAATTTATGAGAAGGGGATAACCAATAATATAGTAGTCTAGTAAATTAGATCATAACTGCATTAATTATTTAATATACTAGTCGACACGCCTTTGCTACGTTTTTAAATAAGATAACTTTTCAGATTTAAACGAAACAAAGCCTATTTTAAATTAGATCTGCCGCAGTAGTTACAACCAAAAAATTTAAAAAAACAAAAAATTAAAAAAGTTATCTATGGATTTTATCTTCTACTAGCGGTCCCGCGTGACTTCGTTCTCGTGTTGCTCCGCTCCTATGGGTCGTAGCGAGGTGTCAAATAGCCTAAATTACTTCTTGTTACATCACCTATCTGCCAGTGAAAGTCCCGTCAAAATCGGTCAAGCCATTTCAAAGAATAGCCGGAACAAACAGACAGACAAAAATTGTAAAAAATGTTGTTTTCGTATATGTACCGTGTATAGATCCATATGCACTTAGTAAAAAGCGGTTATTTTAATATTACAAACAGACACTACAATTTTATTTATTTGTTTGGAGTATGGGTGTCATGTACCTATACGATTGTTCTAAAAAGAGTTGTACAAATTATTTATTAATTATTCAATCATTTCTAGACAATATTTAGAATTAACTTGACATGGGTCCAAAAGGACATGAAGACGATAGATCTTATGGCAGATATATTTTAAATGGATGGATTTTAGTCATTATTTATTAAAATTTAAACAGAAAAAATAATAACTTTGACAGTATCATTGTCGTTTACGATCCTCGTCCTACGTCACGAACTCAATTTTCTATTATTTATGTGTATAAATACATAAATTATCATATCACTACAAAATTATACATCTACTAGTCGACCCGTCCCGGCTTCGCCCGGGTGCAATTTAACACGTGTATTTAGCCGTAACCGCTATGTCCCTGCATTTTAAATCTGTAATATCTTCGAAAATATTCATTTAAATTTCATGCTGTAAAGGGCCATATTGATCTATATTAAATGCACAATGTATTTGAGGTACTTAATTGGATAAGGATTAATGCTGTAAGGTTTAAAATCGCTTCGTAAACAAGCCATTATTTCTCATAAAAAGTAAAGGATAAAAAATGGTTAATGTGTGTTATCCCTAAGAGATAGACATATACCATCGTGGACTTTTTTGTAGACCTTTTTAAGGTGTACAATACTCTAGTACATTATTTTGATCTATCTCGTAGGGTCAAGCTAGTGTTTGCAATGTAAGCGCAAAAAATGAGTTTATTTACGACATCACATTAAGGAAGGTTTATGTCTTAAAGTCTCGTAGTTTTAAAGACCTAAGCATAAGGACAGACATACAGACAGCGGGAAGCGACTTTGTTTTATACTGTTTAGTGATATTACCTACTTAATAAATAATTTTTTAAATTAATTAGATACAATTATGCAAAAAAATGTTTTTCCATTCATTAACGTCGTATTAAATAAATCATAAAATAACAGATTTGCATATTATTTAAAACAAATCGTGACTGCTATATGAAAATGGTGGAAAACTATGTTAAGTTCGCCTGTTGGATTCAAATCCGTGATCGGATGTCGTGGATAACGAGTGAATATAAATTACTAGAGCTCACCGTAGTCAAGTGAAAGTCTGCAATAATATACAAGTTCCGAGCAACTGTCGCAGGCACAGACCGCAGTATACAATGCAGAATGCGAAAAAACGTAATTACACAATATCATCAGATTAATAACATCATAGTAGTATCATGGTGACGTGATAATTATCCTGTTTTGCTAACTGCTATTGTTTCCAACATCACCTACCGATTACTATTAATCGTATTCTTACAAGTTTTATTGCAATAACACTATTTATGAATTCACAATTTAATATTTTATTGTATAACCTTGTAAAGCGACGATGATAAAAATATCCGATAACGTATTATTATAATACATTATAGGCGGAAACAATATAAGTTTTACATTTTGTATAAAAATATTAAACTAATAATCTATATTATGTATGACATAACATTATCTCGTAATAACTACTGATAGCTTTAGTTAATTCACTAAATTATAATACAATTTGGTAGCCATTTTTATAACTTTCTATAATTTTTAAAATATATTCATAAAATAAACCATTCATTGATCTTTCTAACGATGCTCCTGAGTATCAAACAGTTACTTACCCCTAAGTTTATCCAATGTTATGAAGAGTAAGAGTATGTAGTAATATTCGAGTAACGTCAACATTTAAATATCAATATTTAAACAATGTGTATGATAATTAGCATACCTAGATGACGTTAACGAACCGGCTCTACTTCCGGGATCGTTATTCGTGTGATCGTGAATGAAGATCATTACAATACGATGTTGCGTACATCGGCTAGTGAAACTCGCGTTACACAGAAAATCCGTGACGTGAAAATAGCTAAGTACATCTAGAATTTAGACGTGTAGACGCGCTCACCTGGGAGTTGTCAATTGCGTACATAATAAATGCGAGTCAGTGGTGGTCGCATGGCATGTCGCGCGAGTGCGAGCGCGGCGTGTCGCGGCGTGACTGCTGTGCTGACTGCTGACAGCGCTGAGCGGCGCGGTGGCGGCGCGTACGCACACCTCCACGCACGGACCCGCTGAGTGAAGGGGAAGCGGGGCACGCGAGATCCGGGTTGCGACTCGCGCCCACTGCACCTCACTGCGGACGGCCCCCAAATAACCGCACTATCCGCACTATTGACCTCTGCTCTGTCACTCTACTGACTACTCCTCAATAATCGCTCATACTATTTTATATAAATCCGGAAATTCTTCAATCCTTATCATCAGTCTCCCATCAGTGCATGATGGATAAGATACCATAATTTATCTATATAAAGTTATATATATAAAAATAACTGACTGACTGATCAACGCACAGGCCAAACCAGGGGTATATGTACTTATGAAAATATGTTTTTTTTTAATCTCACATGAATATCTAATTGTTAATATTTCAGTTTCTAATATTCCAGTTCTTTAGCTGAAAAATTGTATTGTTTTCTATTGAAAATTATATAGCTAGAATTTCACCTGAGCAAATTGATAGTCTTCATTTATAACAGGAAGAGTTAAATTTGCACGCCTAAAGAGCAGAATATTTTAGAACTAAATTGGTATCTACTAACACCAATTATTGTACTATTACATTATATACACCAATTATTCTAGCAAATAAATGAATAATTGAAATAAAGTTGACCACTCTATATAGAAACTCTACATGAAAAAGGATAAACCTTTGATAGAAGTTGCAAAGTTGAAGTTGATTTACTATGGAGTTTTGATATATTGTAGAGAAAAAATCCAGAAAGACAGACTGAAAGAATCCGGAAAGAAAGAGGACAAGAAACTCAGCCAGACTCAATTATTTTTAACTGCCACGGACATTTAATTTACCATTTTTTATACATAAAACAAGGTTTAAAAATGATTACTGTCTTGGTTAATAACATTTAATTGTTTATTACTAACTTTTTCAAATTCCCACATGACAATTTTATTAAACAAAAGACAATTTTTCAGTAAAACCTCTATAGGAATAATAAAAAATAGTGTATGTTTTTACCTAATTTTTAACATTATACCTATTTTTATAAGTTTTGTGTAATTTTCCTTTGTCGTCAAAGGGTTAAGAACCTTAAAAGTAAAATATAGATGTTGTTTAAGAGTCAATTGTAATTGTTGAGGCCATAATGATTATTCATTGTATTTTTACATTGAACCTTGGAACTTATAGATACATCCAGAGGTGTAGCTAGCGTAGCCTCGAAATTCAATTTGTCAGTCAATTGCTCATCACTGTTTTCATGAAACTCGTTGACTAGTGACAGTTATGCAAAGAAATTGGTACATACATACTGAAAAATAATTGTAATCTTCAATTTATTCTCAAGACACATGTTTAAGCTCACCAGGAATTCAAATAATAATCTTTACCATGGTCCTGAATGAAAAAAAAACGACTAGACATCTACATCATTGTTACATTTTTTTTGTGCCGGTGTGCAATCTGCCACAGTTTTACAAATGTTTATAGATGACACAAGTGATGTTTACCGTCAATTGTCACCCCTAAGTGGGTGACACCCAGTTTGGGCTGTCCGCCCTTAACTATGCCACTGTATACACCAGCAAAATCCTTAAAAATCTAATAGGAAATTTATAGTAAATAAAGTATTGGTAGCTATATGACAATCAATTTCTAATTGGTTATCATTATGAGACTCGATTATCCAGATCTCAGACATACGGATACTCGATTATCTAGACATAAATATACTCAAATCTGGTCGCGCCGCAACCGCAGTATATTTCACTTCACCCCTTCCCCACTTAATCTTTATGGTATCTCTTGTATTGCCGATGTCCACGAGCCACGGTGGACTGAGATGCACCTTCTGCTCGTTTGCGCCTTAATACAATACTATTAAAAAGAGATATTACTATTTACATACCTGTATACGTGAAACTAGTTCTCGTGGATTGATGTTACTATCCAATGGGTTAATGTTAAACCTCACATTAAAGTACACAAATTCCGACGTTTCCGACTGATTTTTGTTTTCAGAAAGCGTAATATAGTAAAAAGTTTCTACGAAATTAATATATTTGCTAAAGAATTCCTTTAAACGCGCCCGAGGTACGGATATACACGAATTTGCTTCGTGTGACATTATTCGATGAGCACCGCGATAGGAAACTCGCACTATTATCACAATATAATTGCATAGTCCATAACTAATTTAGTATTTTAAATTTAAAGCTCACAAATTATTTTTATTACTTCCTATTTCTTTAAATTTGACGTTCGTATTGGGAAAATCTGTGTTGCCAACTTGCAAAGAAGGAAACTGAATATCTATTTTTGACAAATTCATATTCTTCAAAGCGGATGCCAATCCGAAAAGTTGCTAGGTAAACAAATTTTAAATATATAAAATGTTATTTTAAGAAAATATCATAAATTATTACAACCGGTAAAAATTTGAGAGGTACACACGATTAGACGACGAGCGGCGTCGCACGAGCGCGTCGCAACACAGTTCACTCGGAGTGAGCGAGTCGAGCCCGCACTATCGATCGGGAACTCCTGGCGCCGGCGGTTCCCTAGTAAACGCACGCCCCTCCTACTTTTGTTCCCTACTTGCCACCCCACAATACACCTTAGATACGGCGAATTAATGCCATGACTTTAAAACATTGCACAAAATTTTTCAAAGGATTTTATGATTATAAACTAATTTTCTTAGATTTCAATTACATATTTGAGTAGTTTCAAACTATCATCTACAGGAACGTGCATTAGGCGTACAAGGCATTGCAAGCCTTAATAAGTAAAATGTAAAAACTCAAATTATCATTATCAAAATGAGCACATTCAAGTTCCAATAAAAAAATCCGCATCTAAGTCATTCGCCCGTTTAAGAACTTCGGTATACCACTCCTCTTTTCTAAAATAAAAAAAATTATTGATAAGGTTGAAATATTACATAATAAAAAAGGGAAATTAGTCTGCCTACCTTCTCTCCTTTTATTTGACCTTGTATGTCGACTCTCAAAACCCTATACTCAGTCGATCCAACTTGGGAATTGTATTACGTCCAGTCTGCGGTAAATAGGTGGGTGTGTAACCTGTATTAAAAATATTTTATACTTATTTATTGATTTATACCTCCTAGTTAGAATTTTCTACACAACAACACATACACAATGGCAAGAATTTTTAAAAATTATTTTAAAAAAAAGAACAGCGATCAAACGATAAATTTGATCGAACAATCAAGAACAAACGAATAAGCATAAGAAAAAAAATTAAAATCAATCATTTGTCCCCGCCAACTTAAGAGAGCTTGTTTTGACAAACGTCTGTCAGTGCTGCCAACATAAGAAAATATTACAGAATTGTTTTGGAGTTTACTACCATTTGAGTGTAATCATTAGAAACTATCAAGCTTATTTAACGACATTCAAAACGGCGAACGAGAATCCTAAAAAAATATTTGTAATAAATAAATCACGTTATTCGCCCTCTATGAATATAATAACACTTGCAGTGAATTTAGTGAGAGGGCACTCGAATCTAGTAAAAAATACTTTATTTACTTAGACATTCTAACCGGACAAATATCATGGCTTAATAACAGAATTCAAAATGAAAATACAAATCTTACATTTTATAATCTATGTGTGTGTTTATACAATCTTTCTCTTTTAATTCTTATTATCTAATTAAAAAAAACTTCGCTTTTTCACGTTACTCATTCACTACTGAAAGATGAGCAGACATAAGCCAAACACTATGGTGACGTAACTAGTATACCTTTTTTCTTAGGCGTCACTGCGGTTACTATTAAACAATTGAAAATATTTATTTTCAATTGTTTCAGGAAATTTTATAATACTCGGGGAAATACATTTTGACCAGTTAGCATCACAAATCAACAGTTTTGCCAATTAGAGATTGCTATTCGCACTTATTATTTTTATATTTGGTTTGGTTTGAAAAAAAAACAATATCTTAAATACGTATTTATTAACTAGAAAAATTAAAGCATAATTTAATTACTCAGTCTTATAGTATTTTAATTATTAAGAATATTCTTCTCGTAGCTTGGCTTGGCCAATACCGAAAATCGTCTAGTGAAATTTAGCTAATTTAATCTTAAATATTACCCATAAAAATCAGTAATTTAACTTAATTATTAATCATTTTATTATTTACAAATTTTAAACCCTTTCCGAAATATAGGGTTATATTTCAAAAAGTTACATTTAGATAATTTGCGCGGGAAATGTTCTGATTGGCCAAATGAAAACAACCTCCGCGGTTATTTGTCAATAACCAGCCAGCTGCCAGATATAATGTTTAAATGTTGCCGTTAAAGAAAATATTATATTATCAGTTATCACACAATAAATATCTTGACAAATATATTCACATTTCTTCAGTTGCTCTAATCAGAAAGATATGATTCATCCGAATCATCAGGAGATTTGTTTTCTTTTTTAACTGATGACCTTTTCTTTTTATTTTGCTCACGAGTTTTAAACATTTTGCTTTCATCGGCGCATTTTGTAGTGATACTGGTCCTGAAAAGAGAAGTCGTTTGCAGTATTTTAAGGTAAATAATATATTTCAAATTTAAATATAAAAATATATTGTTACAATTATAGAAACAAGAATGATATATAATAAGTCATATTTAAATGAATTTTGTTAAATTTATATTCATTGCATTTGTATGTATTCGCATCCCTAATCAAAATGCCAACTCTTGTTGGTTATACTAAAATCTGTTTATAATATTACGATCCTACATAATATATATTTTATTTACTTATCAAAAAAATACTTTAAGGAAAAGTAATATATGTACCTATATCATTATTTAATTAGAATATATGATTCACTCTAGAAGAGTCAGTAGGTACTAGGAGTCACTTTTGAAGCGTCAGTAGCTCAGTGGTTCGGGGGTTGGATTCACGATCAACAAGTCGTGGGTTTAAATCCCGGACATTGGACTACTGGCGTGGCCCACTCCTATCACAAGCATTTTAGTTTAGTTGGAGGGGTAAAAGGAATACAAGTAGTATGTGATCCATGCTATGCTGCTAGTAATATTAAAAAAAAAACAAAAAAAAACTCTTTTTGGAAATAATACCACAATATCACTTATAACTATACTCGCATAGCAGTCACAACCATACGTACGTCAACATAGGTTTCTCCTGAAAATCAGCGTTATGACGTCATATCACAACACAAGTTGAAAAGACTACCCATTGGTGATGTCCCAAATTTTTATGTATTATTTTTTATTTCTCATGATTGATGCTTATTTTTATTTGTTTACAGGTTCTAAACTCACCTAACAACACTTTCTGGAACACCACATTTTTCTACAACAATCTGTACAATGTCATTAACCAATGCTGGATCCAATTTCTTCTTCGCGGGCTTATTAGGGAAAGCTGGTGACGGTTTTCCTGTTAGCGAATGTGTTGCCAAAACCCTGTATTTAGAAAAAATATTAAATATAACTTAAATAAAAGACTATTAAATAAAAAATAAATAGAATAATCATGATCATCTTACTTTCGTGAGAAAACAGCTGTTAAAAGTTTTCTAGTTGCATTCGTATAAGATGACCAATCCATATGCTTTAGAAGTCGGCTCGGTACTTCAGTTTTGCCATCTCCTATTACAACCTGTAAAGAATATTCATATTACTTGAATATCTATATATTACTAGCTGAGTTGGCGTACTTCGTACCGCCTAACAGTCATTGAACTTCTTGTTACAGATTAGCTGAACAGCCAATATATATGTCAATCCTTTTACGTTACTGACATTACTCTATATTTTTAAAATCTAAAAAACGCTTTTATCCGAATATTGTGGATATATCTTGTCGATTCGAACCCTTTAATTAAATACGGTCTTTAATTTGAGGGGAGAGTTTACCGTATCGACGGGAAGAACATTAAATGTTTGACAGTTACGAAACCCATCAACATTTAGTATGGGAAAATGTTTTTTGTTTTATTTTATTTTTGCTGCTACCATTTATAACTCTACAATGACTGGATAGATTTTGATGAAATTTGATACAGAGATACTACCTTTTATCACGATAAAAAGGCTTAAAGGAATTGAAATAGGATATAAAATTTAAACTAAATACAAGGGGCAGATTGACACGAATTAAACACGAGTCGACTAGTTACAAAAAAAATTAAACAGAAAGTATGAGAAGTAACTGAAACAAATCTTACCATGCTGTTGCTGGATTTAATGTTATTCTTGGGCTTCAAAACTCTTTTATTTATTTTGGGAGATTTTGTTTCACGAGTCATTGTAGTGTCGTAATCTCCAAAAGAACCAAAGGATGTCTGAAAATATTTTTTTTTAAATTATTGAATAATGTTTTCAAATATTAATAATTCTAAGTAGTTTATTTTATTTGTACTTACAAAGTCAGAACTTGTTGTAGGGTTCCTTTTACGTTTATACGAATACGGTGGGTCCATGTAATCGTCGTCAAATGATTCAGAAGACGAGTTGTTAAACGATTCCTGTAGTTTTTTGAGTTCCGCCTTCAAATTTTGATTTTCAGCATATAGCTGTTTTATGCGCTGATCTCTAATATCAAGATCAGTTTGTTCGACACAAGCTACAGGTTCTGTTTGAGTTCCAATATTGCTTGATACTTTTTTTTCTCTCTGAGCAAATTTTAATTTATTTTTCTCTGAAGTGTCATTCCATTTCGATAGGAATATATTTTTTTTCGGAGTACTGCTACGTGGAAGTTCAGTCATCTAAAATATAATCGAATGTAAGTAAGAATTATTAATTAAACGCAAGAAGAAAACCATTTAAAAATATAACAATCGTACCCTAGAACTTATAATGGTGCCAAATATTCTTGCTATAGTTGTTGGTCCCTCAATGCCGCTAATACTTTGTCTATCAACTGAAAAAAGTTTGTTTTATGTTAGATATAAATAATTTCATAAAACGCACTGATTGGGCTATCTGGTTCAGACATCGGTGTCTTACTCGGGAGGTACGATTTCGATCCTGGGCACACACCTCTGACTTTTCTGAGTTATGTGTCTTAAGCAATTAAACATCGTTTGCTATAACGGTGAAGGAAAACATCGTGAGGAAACCGGCACTTCTGAGAGTTCTCTGCACTCCTGAGAGTTCTCTTAAGTCCTCAAAGGTGTGTGAAGTCTGCCAACCAGCACTGGTCCAGCGTGGTGGACTATGGCCTAACACCCTTCTCATTCCTAGGAGGAGACCCGGCTGAGCAGTGGACCATGAATGAGTTATGATGATGATGAATTTTCCTAAATATAATTCAAGTTTAAAATTTAAAAAATGATCCAAAAATTAAGAAACTTACCGTGATCTTTTTGAAGATCTAATAAGGCTTGTGCCGCATCTAACTCAGACTTTAAAGCGAAGGTAGTCATTCTGGTATTAGCTTGAAAATAAAAAAAATTACCTTAAAAGGATTATCGTATATATATATTTTTTTTAGGAATTCTATATAATAGATTTATATCCTATTATTATTAAATTATATACCAACGATCATAGAAAAAAAGAAGATACCGCCGAAGTACGCCCGATTCGTGTCCCACTGAAACTCCGCTTAATTCAAAAACTCCGCGCATTGCCCGGCGGCATTCGACCGCCATTGCGAGAGCTGTCAGTTTAGCGTCATAAAATATTGCAAAATGCCGTAAAACGTGTAAAAATTATACTAGGAAGCACAGTAAAGCTACTGGTATTACATTTCATAAGTGAGTAGCTCTTCAAATACAATATTTGATATGAAAAATAAAAAATTATAATTTCATACATTTACTCAATTATAATTTCATACATAAAATGGAGACGGCTTCTAAAAAAATGGAGGATAAACGTTAAATTCTGTCTTAAAAAACATAAAATTTATATAGCCTATGTCACCTTGGGTATAGTCACCCAGTTATGAATCTATTGACACCTCATTCATTAAAGTTGATTCAGTGGAACATATACACATATATACATAGATGCATAAATAGACTACCAAAATCATCATCTTTCTGACAAAAGGATAATCTAATAAAAGTACGGCTTGATTAAAATTACAGTCGATGCGCAAACCCACGAGTCATGAAAAACTATTAAATAAACTCGAGGGTTTTGGTACGTAGTTTAATGCTTAATTGGTTAAAATCATATCTTACTAATAGAAAACAAAAAAACAGTGGTCTGTAAGCAAATAACACCATATTAACGAGGCTATAGGAATAATGATTCTGGCGTGCCACAAGGAAGCATGCTAATGTGTGTGTAATGTGTTTAAAAAATCAATCTTTATTATGTTGTTAATATAAAGATTGATTTTTTAAACACATGTGCTGTTAATATACCGTATAAAAGTGATATGACATATTATGAATTTGACATAAATAAATTTTTGAATGATACTATAACATGATAAGAAAAAAATCTATCAGTAAATATAACTAGAAAATATCCTATTTATATTTGTATGCATTAATATGGTAGAACATGAGGAACATATAAATTGTAAAATCTAATCTGTACCATGTTTAGCAAACAAATTTCATTTCATTATAAAATCATTACAATGAGTACAGAATTTCGGTTGGTGAATTTGACGCGCACATATTTTTTTTGTATTATACTTAATGTTAGTAATAATATTATTTACATGCAATAAAATTTAATTAAAAAAAATAAGAAGCCGCTATCCATACTTTTGAGCCTGGTAACATACGTCAACTACTTACATTACGTTAGACGCGACGTCGCATTAACGTTTTAGTTTGTGTAGTTTGTGTAGTACTGTGTCTACTTTTTTTCTATGATCGTTGCTATATACTATCGACCATCCATCAAAAAATAATCCACTTGATCAGAGTAAAACTAACTTAAATGCTAGAATTAAAATTTAAAAATATTATTCATGTACTTACCGATATATATATTTCAGATAAAAAAACTGTGTTAACTTATTTACTGATACATCAACAAACACTGAACACAGTCTGACTGAAGTTTACAAAACGATTGACTAAATTGACTCATTTTGGGGGGGATAGTCTTAAGTTTTCTAACCAGAATAATAATCTTCCCATTGTTTTATCAGGTAAAACCCCTCCAGCTTGCATTTTAAGGGGTTTTACAGCAGATTACCGCTTTGTTATCGCAATTAGTTTATTGTCTTTGTGCTTCATTATCCAACAGATAAGCTTTTCTTTACGCGGAACAATAAAACTTTTGAGTCTAACAACTATTGGTTACTAACAAGAACTTTTAAATCCACACACAGTACGCTTTGTTAAGTGCATTTTCTTATAATAATTTATATTGGTATTGCTATAGGAAATTTGACTACCCACAATATGAATTAATAAACGTGTTATTGCGTTTTTAAATCGGAAACGTAATGTTTAAATAGCGAGTTTGGCTATTAATCATTATAAATATATTTGTATGTTTGTCCTCTATGCTTTATTAAACATTTATACAATTGTGAATTTATGCAAATATTCAATTCGCTCAGAAAATAAAATCGGCTCACCTAATAAGAATCTTATGTTTATTGTCTATTATTTATAGAACTCGTAAATCAAAAGTTTTTATCGATTAAGAAAGTGTTAAGAACGCTTGATAGTGGTCTCTAGGAAATTTACATACTTAATAAATTCAGGCAAAATAAAGGCGAAGACGCGTGAAATAAGCAGTAGAACCAATAACATCAGATTTTTAAATTTTTGTAGGTATGTCTGTTAGTTTAGGTCTGATTTATATGTAATTTGTTAGATACTTTATAAAATGGATTAACAAATAGATTACTTTCCCATCCCAGAAAAAAGCATATTTCGCGTGGAATTGAATGATAAAAGTTATTGCTCATACAAAACAGCTAAAGGAATTATAAGTAAAATTTTCTACTCAAATGGTGTGTATTATCATCATTAAATCAGAGTTCCTGTGGGATAGACGGTTATTATTAGTGCAAGAGCTTAACATAATATAATTTGTAACTTTAATTAATATATAGGCTTTATTTACCTAAGCTCTATATATAATAAGATTCTTTATTTTCCTACATGAAAATCTATTCTAGGATTCTTTTGTTTTATTTATAACTAGCCGAACCGCGCGACTTCGTTCGCGTGTTGCTCCGCTCCTATGGGTCGTAGCGAGATATTAAATAGCCTAAGTTACATCAGCTATCTGCCAGTCAAAATCGGTCCAGCCATTTCAGACATTAGCCAGAACAAACGACAGACCGACAGACAAAAATTGTAAAAAAAATCGTTTTGGTATATGTATCGTGTATACCTGCACTTAGTAAAAGCGCTTATTTTAATATTACAAACAGAAACTCGAATTTTATTTATTTGAATGGACTAGCGACTCGCTTCGCTTAGGTTTAAGGATGATAAATTAGCATATATTTTTAAAAATATAAATTCAATCTTTTTTGATAAACAAATATAAGTTATAGGTATTATTTATTTGGAACTGAATGAAATGTAAATTGATGGGTATTTAATAAATTATTGGGTATTTATAGGTGTTACGAAACCCTAACGGTGGGGTACATCCGTCCGACGGAACTGACGTCCCGTAATTTGCCAACTCCACGAGAATCATGTGAAAGACACTGAGTCAGTCTTAGCCCCAAACTCGCACTAGAATCATCCCTCTAGGTTTTAAGATTTAATTATAAGAAAAATGTAGAAAAGTAAGAAAAATATAATTTTAAGAAATATTCCGGATTTTCTTCCCCTTCTAACGACGCTATCCCGCCTAAAATATAACTTGGGTAATGAATTATAAAAATAATATTGCTATAAAATATTTATTGTTAAATAATTCATTATGAACATAAAAATTCAATGATCACTTAGAAATACAATTATTAAGCATATTATCACAATTTTCTTGACATTTTTTCATGAGAATGTTAAGTTAATCAGATGAAAGCGATCGGTTTTCTTTTTTAATGAATTTTCTTTTATTTTTATTTTGACGAGTTCTGTACATTTTGCTTTCATCTGCGCATTTTGTCGTTATACTGGTTCTGAAAAATAAACGATAAAATTAAGTATGACTGAAAGAAATAATTACCAAATATTTTGTATTACTTACCGAACTACATTTTCAGGAACGCGACATTTTTCGACAACTGTTTGTACAATATCATTTACAAGGGCTGCATCAAGTTTCTTTTTTGCAGGTTTATCTGGAAAAGCTGGTGAAGGTTTACCGGTCAAGGAATGAGTTGCCAAAACTCTGCAAAATAATGAAAAACATCTTTAAAAATTAACAGCGCTTAATCTTGAAAAATATAAGATTTTTATTTATTTTTGTTGATGTTTTTAAGAACGTATTTTATCTAAAATGAACCAAACCAAAATGTCGGCTTCGTCATTTTAGGGAATTATTCGTTAAATCGAGAGTTAAAGAGATATAATAAAATAACAATTTCTTCCTTATTGTGGCTCAGCTTTTGTTATAGCGACAAAATCTTTGTTGTTTTGGGAAATATTTTATACTTAAAGAACATTATGAAATTACTTTCGTGAAAATACAGCCGTTAATAACTTCCGAGTAGCATTTGTATATGAGTTCCAATCCATATGCTTCAACACCCGAGCTGAGACTGATGCATTCCCTTCTCCAAGAGGAACCTGCAATGATAATATAATCTTAGCAACCAAAATGTAAATACACAAATATAAATATTTAAATCTAATGGAATTATACCATCTCTTGGTTTGATGTCTTGTTGCTTGATTTTGATGTCTTCGATGTATTTTTAGATATCTCGTCTTTTAATTCCGAACGATCCCTAACGCTTGAGGAGTCGCAGTCTCCAAGAGAACTCTGAAAAAAAATATATAAATTATTAATAATGGCGTAGAAATATACGTTAAAAATATTTTCTTAGTAATTTTTATTTTAGGGTTGACGCTGTTTTTTTTTTTTTTTAAAGATTACTAGCAGTATGGATCACATACTACTAGTATTCCCGTTACCCCTCCTAGTAAGTTAATAAATACCTTGTTTCAGGAGTGGACCACGCCAGTAGTCCAATGTCCGGGATTTGAACCCACGACTTGTTGATCGTGAATCCAACGCCCGAACCACTGAGCTACTGACGCTTCAAATATACTTTGTTTGTCTGTCCTTCATGATTACAATACTCAATTCTGCAATTGGAGGTGTAAAAAACTATCTTCTTTAATATAGGGTACGTTATCACAAACTATCGCGTATCAATAATCGTTCCCAAAAACCTCAGATAATCGATGATCGGAAAAATTATCTAACCACAATAAAAATAGAGAATAACTGTGAAATATTATGGATTATAATATGGATATTGTTGGTAAGATTATTACTTACTGAGTCAGTAGTAGCTGTGATACGTCTTTGCCTCGTCTTGTATGACCTGCGAGTCGTAGAGAAATCTTCGCTCGAACTCGAGAAATCTGAAGATAAATCAAGCGTCTCTCTAGATTGAGCGTCTTTAATAAAATATATTTTTTCTCTAAGTGCTTCATTTTCAGTGTACAGCTTTTCTATTACTTGATCTCTTATTTCCAATTGGTCAGACTGTATGGATGTATTATATAAACTGGATGCTGTTTGAGTTCCTGCATCATTTGCAACATTTTCTTTCGCCTGAATAATTGTTTTATAGTTCTCATTTTTTTTAGGTGTTCCAGGTGGAGTAAGATGTGTCTAAAA
Source organism: Limenitis camilla (assembly GCA_905147385.1). Taxonomy (NCBI): domain Eukaryota; kingdom Metazoa; phylum Arthropoda; class Insecta; order Lepidoptera; family Nymphalidae; genus Limenitis; species Limenitis camilla. The sequence continues at coordinate 9,455,254 of LR990241.1, forward strand.
TTTTAACATATTTTTTAAATTAAAATAACATTAATAATTAAAACAATTTCGATAACATATTTCAAATGTGTTATTCATATCGTTTAAAATTTATTTTTACACAAATAATTTATTAATTCTTAAGAAAGACTTTTGCCTAGATATTAAGAGGTTTATATTGATATTATACTAAGCAAAAAGAAGGCGATATCTTAGTATTAAAAATTAAAACTAAATAAAACGTATAGATATCTTACCCTGGACGCTATGAAGGTACCGAAAATATCTATAGAGTCCTGTTTTTCCTCATGACCCATACTTTTATTTTCACAATTATTTTCGTGAGGGTCTCCTTGAAGGTCTAATAAGGCATGAGCTGCATCCAGATCGGATTTTAACACGAATGTAGTCATTTTGGTTGTATCTGAAAGTATTTAATAGTATTAATGATTAAAACCAAAATCAAATCAAAGTTCTAAAAATATAATATGTTACAAATAGACATGTATACAGAAATCATGTACATATATATCAATCATATTTATTTTTTAAGATTAAAAATACTTATATTTGTGTTTTGATGTGAAATAGTTATGTCTTAGGCTATTTAAGTAAAAAAGTAAGTACCTTAATGTTAATTCAACACGCATGCATATTACTAATACAACCTTTAATTCCTTAAGTGCGTTACTAAACAATAAAGAAAAATATCCTACATAATTGTGCTTTTAATAAATATAATTTATAAACTATGATATCAAATAAATATAGATATATCTGCTACTTACACGTTACCGATAAATCATATACCTATTACTATTTCTATTACACTTAAATGCTACAAACACTTGCCGAGTACTGACTACAACTGCACAAACTGCAATTACAATTGTAAAATCAACAGGGTTGGTTTCTTACCAGAATAACGTTCCCATTGTTTCGACTTCAGGTAAATAAGCTGGTACTTTCGGACCTTTTATTTACCGCTCAACCTTACTTAACCTTATTTACCATTTCGAAGATTAGGATACCGGGAACTCATGAATTACTTATTGTTTATTATCCTAATTCACTTGGAGTTTTGTTTAGACATCTTAGAGGAATGTAAAAAAAGCAACTTAATGGTTATAATAAATTTTATTAGTAGCTAGTAAGATTTAGAAATTTTCTGAGCTTAAATAATTTTTATAATATTCGTTTATGAATTTATTTTTAGAGTAGTTTAAGGCATTGTTATTAAAATTTTAAAGAATTAATATTTTTATTTCTACAAGCGATCTCTTCCATAAACACTCTTTTAAGTGCGAGAAATAGGTTTTGCTTTTCGCGAAAACATTTAGCTTTTTTTGCTATCTCTTTTATTTTTGATATGCAGCCTTATTCGCGTTAAAATCATTACCTAGAAAATGTTTACTTAGATGAATGGCGATTAAGTTATATAAATAACTCTGCTGTCTCTTTGTATGTCTGTTTAATACATCATCACACTTAAACCGCAGCAATAATTTTGAAGAAATTCAATGTAGATTGGACATTGAAGAAGGATATAGGCGTTTTACTTTTATGGGATGACTAGCCGACCCTTGTGATTTCGTGCCCGTAATCATTCACTCCTATTGGTCTTAGCGTGACAATATATAGCCTATAGTCTTCCTCGATAAATGAGCTATCTAACACTGAAAGAGTTTTTCAAATCGGACCAGTAGTTCCTGAGATTAGTGCGTTCAAGCAAACAAATTCTTCAGCTTTATATATTTATTTTTATGGGATGATAGTTGCTTTTTTACTCCAAGTTATTTTCGAAAATCTTAATAACTTAAATTTGAAATACCTACGTTGTCATAATTTATTCAGAGAATAGAATTTCCAGTACATTTAAATTGATTCATCTTTATAAAGTTTATAGCACATAAAAAGGCGCCATTGTCTTGGTTGTAGCGAAATGTTTTGTTTGCTATTTGTCGGGGCACATTTGGTACTTGGGTAACCCTCATCCTTATCGTATCTATTGTAATTTCTTTACCTGCGCAAAGTAAAGACGAACATACCGTTCATTTCAATACTGTACATCATCGTGTTAAGAACTAAAAAGAAATAAAATGGATCCAAATTTGTGGCTTCTTGTTGAATGGATGGATTGTGTTGACCAAAATATATTTTCCAATTACGGTATAGTGAAAACTGATTCCTTAATACGTCATGAGTCCGATCTTCATACTGGGAAAGTTGTTTTTCTTCATGACAAACATAATAATGTGCGTAAAGCTCAGATTCTTAGAGTTTCTGGTAAGTACATTTTATTATCATGTTTTAAATTTGATATTTGCTTTTTATTATGTACTAGTCTACCCGCGCGGCTTCGTCCGCGTGTAGCTGCGCTCCTATTGGTCGGAGTATGATGATATATAGCCTATAGCCTTCCTCGATAAATGGACTATCTAACACTGAAAGATTTTTTAAAAATCGGACTAGTAGTTCCTGAGATTAGCGCGTTCAAGCAAATAAACAAACTCTTCAGCTTTATATATTAGTATGAGATTTGTTATATCATTTTAGATAATAAACGCTATGTGAAAGAACTAAAAGTCATGTTGGAGAGGCAGGACAACCAAGTAAAAAATGTGCTCTCGTTATGTGTGAATACTATAAAGGAGATGAAGACGGGGCCAATGGTATGTATAATTTAGCTATGTGGAAAGATAGTCTACACTCTACCTTATTTACTGCAACGCGGCGGTCGAAAACATCTCAACTAAACGCTTCATTATAACTAAACTTATCATAAACTAGCCGACCCGCGCGCTTCGTAGCGAGATGTTAAATAGCCTAAGTTACTCCTTGTTACATCAGCTATCTGCCAGTGAAAGTCCTGTCAAAATCGTTCCAGCCATTTCAGAGATTAGCTGGAACAAACAGACAGACAGACAGACAAAAATTGTAAAACATGATGTTTTAGTATTATATGTACGTGTATACATCCATATGCACTTAGTAAAAAGCGATTATTTTAATATTACAAACAGACACTCTAATTTTATTTATTTGTATGGATTATTAATTTTCCATGGTGATTTTAAAATATGATAAAATATTTATTTTTTTAATATTTTTAACAATTAAGGTATCATTTGTAAATTTTGTATAATACACCTTTTTTTTATGCTATTAATAAGTAATCTATCTTCCTCAAGATTCATGCTCTCTTGCATAACGACGTCAATTTTATTCTCTTTTCATTTTGTATTTGGTATACTATTGAAATAGAACATTTTAAATTTTATAAAAATAAATAGTTTAATAAATAATATTTTTATTATAGTTTTTTGGTGCAAATCAAACTTTACCAATAGCTTTTCCTGGTGGTTCAAGTACGTTACGACGTGACCCGGATAATACTGAATCTAGTGACAGTAGTAGTGATCAAGAGGTGAGAGCACTAATGTTATATTTATTCACTAGATCTAATGATAATATTATCAATTTTTGGATTATAATTTTTCAGATCAACCATGACCTTAACGTCACAAAATCTACTATAAGACACGATAATCAATCAAGACGTCAGGAGTTGAGATTTGATGGACGTATGAGCAGATTACTAAACGACAACTCACTATTTCCCAAACCCAGAGGTCTGATAAGCAGTACACCATTACCAGATAGAATAATAACAAAAGTTAAAACAAATAATGATAAAACAACTCAAACGGATCCCCTTCCATCGAATTTAGAACAAATAGAGAAGATTGAGTTTGTCTTAAAAGGTTTATATCGACAATTTCTAGCAATGGTTACAAAACAAGATGAAGTTCGTAATCGAGTGATTATGGAAAGAGCTTCAGAGGTTCGTGAAGTTTTTAATGATACTGGACCAGAAAAGACCAATGCATTGGAAGATAATAGAGCTGGTAATGTCAAGATACGAAGAGTGTCAGCTCAAACTACTAATGTGCTTCCAGCGGATGATAGTTTGGTATGAATGTTCTTTATAATAACACTCAATAATTATAGAACAATAACAATGTAGTAATTAATATTCTGCTTCTATAGGTACCCATTGGAAGCGGTAACGTTACTATTCCTGCAAGAATATTAGACCAAATTGATTGGACTTCGCATACTGTGGCTACTAGACAGCTGTTACAATCTGTATTTCCGAGAAGGTAACTTTGTTTTATCCTTAGTAAAGTAACCCTGTCTGTTTGTCGCCCTTTCACGACAAAACTACTGGGTCGATTTAAATGAAATTTGGTATAAAGCTAGTCCAGAGCCTGAGAAAGGACATAGGCTACTTTTTTAAAGTGAAAGAAGGGTTCTACGGGGTTGAAAAAGGGGGGGATGAAAAGTATTTAAATTGTATTTAGAGCTAGATGCTTGAAACTTATTTTTAGGCTGTTGATTCGATATAAATAAATATGACATTCAAAGTTTGTAAAAGTTTTACCCTCAAGGGTGTAACATAACAATAGGGAAAGGGGTGTTTCTCAAAATAAGCTATTTTTACTGTTTTTCGCATGAGAAGCTATGAATTTATTCGAATTGGTAAAACTGGTATTAATTTAGTATAGATATTTAGATTGCCTACCGAGGCCTGTACATATTTTTGTCGTATTATTAAAAGGTACTGAGATATTTGAATCTAAATACCTCTAATATAATTTTTATGGCATGTCCAAATGACGAAATTTTATGAATAGTCTTATAATGCTAACTTCCTTGCCATACAAATTGGTCATATAGATAAAAATATTATAATACATTGCATTAACAATCTATTTTAGTGATTTAATGCACGTTATGGTTATGAATTTCCAAAATATTGTGATTTAAAAAATGTCCACCACTATAGTTCTAATTTACATGGCTAAACTTCTCGGGTACATATCAAAAATACCACTGTTTCCCCCCGCAAAACTTCTATTGCAACCGTTAGGAGTCAGTCGCCGACAGGGCAGCGCGGAGAGCAGACGGTGCAGTGTGCAACAAGAACAAAGAAAAATCAAAATATTTCGCGTTTTCTGGCGATTGTACAGTAAGTTTTATAATTTATGTGTTTATTATATTGGTAACATCTTTCTAATTTTTAATATTACTTCTAATTTTTATAGATTTATATAAATTTTAATTTATCGTAAGTCATAATTAATGACCTTCAAATATTTGTAGCAATGTTTAAAATGGCAAAATATTGAAAAATCTCAGCACTCTGGTGCTCATTTACTTGGTATTCTCTGGCGAATTTAAGCCAGATAAATTGACTCTGCCCATAAAAATTATACATTTTTGATTAAGATGTAAAAGATATAGAAATATGTACTGGTAATTTGCATAAATGACAGTATGCCCTATTGATCAATAAAATATTTGAGCTGTTTAAGAATAACTAATATATTGTTTCTTGTTATTGTTTTAGTAATACAAAATGGCAAATAGAAAAAAACAGACGCGAGAAGAGAGACTTTTGAAGAAGAGATTAGCAGAGAGAAGAAGGTATATGCGTATAAAAAACAATGAACAACTATGTGAAGAAAAACGAGAAAAGGATAAGCAACGATACCTTAAAAGAAAAAAGGAAAAGAAGCAGCTAAGTATCAACGAAATGACTCCTCGACAGCAAAGAGCTCAAAGACAACAATGGAGAAAAAATTTCAAAGCTTATTATTTAAGAAAAAAGCAAGCAATAAGAACGGCTCAAGTTGTGGCAGAAAACACGCCTCCCAGTAGCCCCGAATTATCTGATTCCGATATTATTCACCAAGTTCGTTATTTAGAGTCAAAGTCACTTTCAATTGAGAATGGAGAAACTTCCAGAAATAACACTCCAATAAGTCACGATGTTAATCAATCTATCCCAAATACATCTGGTATGTCAACATATTCAAGACTGAGACAAATACGTTACCAGAACAAGAAAGAGATTGACAAGTTAAAACAGAAAATTTTAAACTTAAAGAGAATAAACTATCGTTACCGCAAGCAGTTAGAACGTGCCAAGCTAATACCTTCTTTACTAGTTGCTGGTCTAAAACAATCTAAAGGTAAAGTAATAACTCATCGACCAGAAACAAAGGCAAGAAAAGAAGCTAGAAGTAGGCATGTAGTTGTTTGAAAAGACCTAGAATCTTTTTTCGAAGGGGATGATAACAGTCGGTTATGTGCTGGTAAAAAGGAATTCATCACAAGGCACAAATTAAGGAAGCAAAAACGATATCTGTCTGATACTCTAGTTAACCTTCATCTAAAATATCTTAAAACCGGAAAATTTAAACTTAGTTATGCTACATTTTGCAGAATGAGACCTTTTTGGGTTTTGATTCCGGATACCATTAATAGAGAAACATGTTCTTGTAAGTTACATACCAATATTGACTTACTGATTCAAGGACTACGTCTAAGGAAGATTATAGCAGCAAACAATTCTCAGGATTTACTCTCTTATTTGTGTTGTGATACTATGAACGTGGAATGCTTGCACAGAATTTGCTCTAAATGTAAGAACAAAGTCGTACCTTATTTAGAGTTTGATAATTCACAAAAAATTACATATTGGCAATGGGTTACAAAATTGCGTAATTTAAATAATTCGGGTAAAAGCATTAGAGTTACAGAGAAAGTTAAATTAATGAACGCACCTAAAGATGCTATCAAGGATTTTGACAATATGATAAAAAACTTTTTTATGCATTGTGGAAATATCGTTAGCCAGTATAAAACGATAAAAACTTTGAAATGTAATCTCCAAGCAAGGTGAATGTGTAGTTCACTTGGATTTTAGCGAGAATTATTCAGTAAAATGTCACGAAGAAGTACAATCGTATAATTTTGGAAGTAGTCGTATACAAATTTCATTGCACACTTCAGTTATTTATTTCCGTGATGAAAATGGAATACAAAAGCACCAGTCTTTCTGTACTGTTAGTGATTGCTTAAGACATGACGTCTCAGCAGTTTGGGCGCATATTGTACCGATTCTAGAATATATTGGTCAAATTATTCCATTTACCCATTCGTTTCATTTCCTGTCAGACTCACCGTCTAGTCAGTACAGAAACAGAAAGATTTTTTATGTAATAGAAGCTCTACATCGCTATTTGAGTACGATTAACACAGTCACTTGGAACTTCAGTGAAGCTGGGCACCGAAAGGGTGCTCCTGACGGTGTTGGAGCTACCCTTAAACGAACCGCTGATCAAGCTGTGTCTCGAGGTTATGACATTTTAAATATGAACGATTTTTTAAGGGTGGTTAATCAACATGTCAAAAACGTTGAGATTCGAACTGTGTCAGAGTATGACATATATGAAAAGGATTTACTCTTTCCTCAAGACATTGCCGGTTTCGTAGGCATCATGAATATTCATCAGATAGTATGGTCTCTCGGCTCAACAGCCGTTGCCGTACGTAAGTTAAGTTGTTTTGACGATTTATGTAAGACTTCCGTTAAATGTCCACATGCTAATAATCATTTAGGTTTTTATAATCTACCGGAAACATCGTATCCTAGGGGTCACAGTGTCTCCGTTAAATATTTAGCTGAGTCAACCAGAGAAATTGAGTCATTGCGGCAAGCAAGATGACTAGAAACTAACGAAAATATTAATAAATACAATTTTGTTTCCGAAAGTAATACACCGATAAGTTCATCTAATTTTCCAATTGAACCACCTGTCCTAAAAGAAAAATTTGAAAACAATAATATACAAATAGAAAAGGTTGTCTCCAACAATTTAAAGGAAAATCTAGTTCCTACATCTACATCTATGGACCTAATCAAGTTTATTAATAATGAGAATAGCATCAATCGTTGTGATTCTGATTCGAGCACGGATTACAATATCTTTTAGTTTCATAGTTGATTAATTTCTTTGGTTGATACCATCATTATACATTATATTTATACGAAAGATGAGCCTCAATATAATCATCACTAGTTAAGTTGTATAGTAAAATTGTTACATTATTATATTTGTGTCAAATTTATTTTGCTCTTTTAAATTAGGAAGGATTTTTTGTTATTGTTCTTAAACTGTATATTATTTTAGAGCATCAAAATAATATTGCGGGGGTTATTTTTTTTTTGAGTTTGTTTTTATTTTATTGTAATATCAGTTACAATGACCTGAATGATGAGCCAAAAAGTTCTTAAGTTTTTAGTTAATTTCTATTAAAATAAGACTGATTGATTAAGTCGTAGCTTTAAGATTCAAATTAAAGAGATATGTTTGTTTTGTTTCAGAACTTTATGTATAATTTTGCATATTAATTACAAGTGTATTTTCAATAATTTATTATTCATTGGTCTTGGACTTTATCTGAAGCAATTAAGGTTCAAATTATGGTGACAATATTTTTATATTTAATACTAAACTAGATTGTTTATGACATTTTGTGATATTTGATTAAGAAATAGTGACGATTATATTTTAAATTTTAAGTTAATTAATAAAAAGCTTGCAATAATTTATGTGAAATCTCATTTATTTGCTTCGCCTAATTTACATGACACAAAAATCTAATTAATCTGACAAGACCACAATTTATCTGGCCTAGCATTTTAAAAAACTTTCATAACTTTTAAACCGTTCGGTCAATTTTCGCGCCTTCCACATATATCTATTTGAAAATTGTTAATCTAACAAAATAATTGCTAAGATTTATTATATTCGAAGAAAAAAAACGCGCCATATAAATTATGAAAAATCACTGTGATATTGAGAAACACCCAAAGACACTATTCGGTTTATAATATTTATGCATCTGTCTTTGTGTATTTTGCATTTCAGTGTCATACTCAAATCATATATTTATTTATTTTTAGGATCTTAGCCACCCATTCTTTAACCGGTAAGCAATCACCAGCATTCGCAAATAAGCCGCCAAAAAAACAATTGGATCCAAAATTAGTTGAAGACATCGTTGATACAGTTTCTGAACGTTGTGGGGTTCCTCAAAGAATTGTCAGGTAAAAAAATAAATAAGCAACATTAAAATACCTCGGCGATCGATTCAAATTTTGCTGATGGAAACTTGATTTTAGTATTCTGTCGCCATCTATTGGCAAGGTAGCATTCCCATCCAGTATTTTCGAGCTAACCATCATGAATTTTATATATGTTTATTAATTATTCATTAGTTCACGAGACGTATGAAAAGTCATCATATATTGAGTTTGGTTTTTCACGAGGGCTGACGCACTGACTTTCCAGGCATGATTGCTTTGGTAAGTATTTGTGTCAAATTGCTAGACGGGAGATGACGCCGGCCTGACACAAGTGTGATGTGGCAGAAGACACGTTGCATCACACTCTGGCTAAATGCCCATGATGGGGACCTTAACGCCACAGCCTGGCGGCGATCCTAGGTGGAGACCTCTATCTTCCGAGCGTGATTAATGCCTTGCTTGAGACTGAGAGATTCTTGTCGGCGGTGGTCGACTTCAGCAAGGCTGTAATCTCGCTGAAGGAGGCCGCGGAACGGGAACACGAGGGTGACGCCTCTACAGACCCGCGCCGCCGAGCTCGATCAGGGAGGGGTTGACGGCGTTATGCCCACCTTCTCCCACCACCCTGAATGGAGTCGTCAGGCAAGGGGGTAACCACGCTCGGTGTACCCTGAGAGCCCCCTGGCGTGCAGGCCCGCTATAAGAGCGGGCTGATCCGCTGGGCTTCTCCCTCCACCTAGAGGAGGTAAGGTTTAAGTGGGTATGCCTTCTGCGGGTGACATCAAGGAGATCCCCACATAACCTCCCACTCGTCGGCGGGGGGTATGCATAGGGACGCATTTTCAAACAACATGAATTTTATATATGTTTATTAATTATTAATTAGTTCACGAGAGTTATGAAAAATCATCATATGTAGAGTTTTTATTATTAGTTGAATACCAATTTTCTGTCCTTTATTTTTCAGAAGCTCTATTACAATAAAATGTACAGACGAAGCCAAGCTGTACCGTAATCGCCAACGTTTAAAGAAAATGTGTCAAGAACAAGTCCAAGAGAACATTGCGCCTTCCTCGAATACATCATCGGAATACACCAATCCTGGAGAATAATAAAAGCTTGTAAAATAATTATCGCGATAAAAAACAGTTCTACCCAATACCTTATTAGAATTAAACAATTTTTGTATTAAAATAATCTGCTGTTTCACTACAAATAGCTTTCAAATTTCCATACAAACTTTCATCCTCTATTCCTTTTTGTAATTTTATACCCTTGAGAGTAAAACTTTTGAATTCTTTCTTTCTAGCTTCAAAAATGACGATACAACTTTTCATCCCCCGCTTACAACCTTTTATTCGCATTAAAAAGTAGTCTTTGTCCTCTCTTAGGCTCTAGACTACCTGTATATCAAATTTCATTTAAATCGGTTCAGTAGTTTTGGCGTGAAAGCGCGACAGACAGACAGACAGACTTACTTTCGCATTTAGTTGGGATTAAGATTAAGATATTATACCTTTAATTTTATTTTAAAATGATTGTTCAAGTTACTATCTTGTAATTGATTTGCATCTCAGTAATGCAATCCTGTTCAGGGACAATTAGATGAACAAAAATATCGTTATTCAAACCACGAAATACTATTTTAGAGTTTGATTAGTAAGTTAGTACCTAGTATTAATCTAAAGTTTGGATATAATTTGTTGAAATTATTAAAAAAAAAAGGTAATATCGGGAGTTATGTATTGGTCGTAGAAAAAAGGCTTTTTAAAAATTATAAATTTATTTATAATATTAACTAGTTACTACAAACGCTTGAATTAGACTGAATTAATATTTAAAACAAAAAATTGGTATTACAAATATCTGAGTCGATTCGATGTTGTAACAATGGGGCGAATTCCGCGAGTGTCAGCAGATTCCCTTGGTTATGGTGTCGTAACTCCTCCCTCCGTAAGATGGAAGCTGGTCTCGCAGCTTCCCGAAGCGTCCTCGCGAACGATGTTTCTTTTCATCCACCATTTAAAACATTTGCAGATGACGAATGCAAATCCTATTAGGTAGATCAGCAAATCAGTTTGAAGCTTGAAACATCGCAATTTGCAAAAGACATGTTTATGAAAATTATTATGTTAAAACTAAATTATAATAATATACTATTTAAAACTAATCTAAGTATAAAACACTCACAGAGATATGCTTTAGCTATTATGATATTTATTTAATTAAATTAATCTTAATGAATTGAAATTGACAATTGAAATATTAATAAATTTTATTTAAAACAATCATCCATTTATTAAATAACTAGAGGCCTTCCCTCGCTTCGCTCCGGGTATTTAAAACAATATTATAATTGATGTCCTTAAATTGTCACTCTGTAATTGTGTAGTTTTTCACTATTTGAAAAAAGAGAGCGAGAGTAAGAAAAAGTTATACAAAAAAAAATAATAGAAACAAATATAAAAGAAAAGCGACAGATGCTAAGAGTGCTAGGTAAAGGAGAGAGAGAAAGAGCGAGAGAGATAATCAAAAGAAAGAAAGTGGAAAGAGACTGATCATACTGAACAAATAAAAATAAGAATTAAAGAGAGAAAAAAGAGAGAGCATGAGAGACAATGATAGCATTATAAGAAGAAGAGAGACGGAAATACCATAGACTTCTCTCAGTGAAAAAAAATTAAAATCGGATCAGTAGCAACAAAATGGCTATATTCTATTAATTAAAAATGATATGGCAACACTAAATCACCTTTGTCCCTCACGAATAGTGTAGTTTTCTATCAGTGAAAGAATTTAAAAAATCGGATTACTAACAACAAAATGACCATATTCTATTAATTAAAAAATGTATATGGCAACACTAAATCACCTTTGTCCCCCACGAATAGTGTAGTTTTCTATCAGTGAAAGAATTTAAAAAATCGGATTCTTCTTCTTCTTCTTATTTTATGGCCTTCTACCACAATTAGCAGCGGTAATTTTGCCAATGACAATGTAGGAAAATATCGAGGACTTTATTGTTTCTGTCCGCTGTTGATGTTAAAAAATGCAGCATGGTTGGGGTTCAGTTTCGGATTAATTACGACAAATATATATTATACTTTTCGTGAGTGACAAAGGTGATTCAGTGTTGCCATATACATTTTTTAGTTAAACGAATTTGGCCATTTTGTCGTAACTAACCCGATTTTAAAAATTCTTTCGCTAATAGAAAACTATACTTTTCGTGAGTGACAAAGGTTTTTGCCATAAACACTTTTTTAATTAATAGAACACGGCCGTTTTGTTACTACTGATCCGATTTTAAAAATTCTTTCACTGAGGTAGTCTACAGTATTTCTGTCTCTTCCTCTTATATACTATCATTTTCTCTCATCCTGTCTCTTTTTTCTCTCTTTAATATTTATCTTTATCTCTGTTCAGAATGGTCAGTCTCTGTTCGGTTTTTTTTTCGAGAGTCTCTCTTCTTTATTTTTATTTTTGTGCATATATTCTTAATTTAACATATACTTTAACGTGGACGAAGTCACGGTATTATTTACATCGTCGCTATTTTTGCCGTTTTAAATATGCCGCCAATTTTGCAAGCCTACTTTTTAATATGGTTCGTCGTGAGCATAAGTCATGACGTCATTAGTGACGTTTTCGCCGTGACTACAACGACCGTAGTCGTCATATGGAACTGCTAAGAGCATTTTGGGCGTTGTGAACGCTGTGTATGTGTATGAATGCACCAATAGTCCTCTAAAAATTGGCACAAGGTTTGGTCATTTTTTAATAATATTCTGCTGACTGCTGCACTGCATCATTAAATCCATATGTTTTGAGTTTAATTTTAGTAGGGATGAGCGATTTTCAAAGCATTCTGAATCAGACGAACTAGAATCGATTAAATCAAGTACGTCAGTAGATGAGCGGTTCAGGCGTTGGATTCACTATCGACAAGTCGTAGGTTTAAAACCCAGTCATTGGACTACTGACGTGGTCCACTCCTAACACAAGTATTTAGCTTAGTTGGAGGGGTTAAATAATACTATTAGTATGTGCTCTATACTGCTGGCATTCTTTTTTTAAAATTAAGAGAAGATTGAGATCTTTACTTACCGCTTTTATTACTATTGTGCCGTATAAAGAAAAATTGTGCAGACCTAAAAGGTCATTTCATCACTCGTTTTTTTATAAATTCACTTATAATCATCATTTTCATCAGTCATTTATTTCGGGATATTCATATTTTTAAATAGTTCTAATATAATTTAAAAAAGAATATCAATTTTTAATTTAATATAATAACCAACTCACCAATTATAATCACTATATACTTACGTTAAATATCGATTTTGAGTTGAAAAAATTGAGTCTTCGATTAATCAGTTTGAAAAGTGAGAAGTTGAGAACACATTCCCAGTTGATAATGACAACTTGACTTGACAGTCGTAAAGTTTAACTTCATGTTGTTTTGGGGATTCTTTTAGGTTATAAATTTTCACAGAAAGTAAGGCATATTACAATAGTTAAGATCTCTCTTTAAAAGTTCTGAACGAAGTAGGGACAGCAATGGAAGAAGATGATCTTGAATTTGTTGCTTCGGAGCACGATCGTCTAGTGAGCGCTATTACAAAGCTAGACAAGACACAACATATAACCGAGCCCACTAGAAATGAACCATCAAACTTGAACTCCGAGTTCAATTTAATTAAAAGGTCCAACAAATTAAAACTCGACAATGTTGTGAAAGTATTGGAGGACACAGCTAAAAATGCGAAAATTGGTAGAAAACTTCAAAAATCTCAAGATGTTTCAAAAATTCTCAAGAAACCGTTGGAAAAGCCTCAGGCTGAGCGTATTAAAAGAGCGACTGGTTATGAACAAACTAAGAAAAAGGTTGGAAGATGGGATCCTGTTGTTGCCAGAAATAGAACTGTTGATTTCGTTACTTTTCCTTTAAAAACATTTCCAAGCAAACTACAGCCTACTAATGACTTTCTATCCAAATTAAAACTCCAGTCCCCTTTAGAAAAAGTGTTAGAAGAAGTGGATCCTCGGCCTGCACCTGAAGAAGAGGAAGAAGAAGAGAAAACATATCCTATGAGTTACGAGGAAATGCTTGAGCATAGAAAAAACCTGGCTAAAATGAGAGCCCAACAATCATACAAGGCTGCAAAAGCAAAACGACAAAGTAAAATTAAAAGCAAAAAATACCACCGGTAAGTATACAATTATTAGTTACTTGAAATTTGTATTTGTGAATATTATGTTTATCTAACTTTTTAATTTTTTCAAGAATACTTAAAAAAGAAAAATTGAAACAGCAATTAAAAGAATTTGAAGAGTTACAAACTAAGAATCCCGAGGAAGCTCTTAAAAAATTAGAGGAGCTTGAGAAAGCTCGTGCATTAGAACGACACACACTCAGGCACAAAAATACAGGAAAATGGGCCAAAAGTAAACTAGTTCGTGCTAAATATGATAAGGAGGTAATCAAATATTTTTTCTTTTTTATTTTATAAAAATAAACTCACAAGTTTTGGTTGAAGAAATTGATTCTTTTTTGTTACAATTCCTGAATATATTTCTCACAAAAATTTATAAATAATAATTCATGAAAAAATTACATATTTTCATTATATGTTATTAATATTAATGATTACATTCCAGACTAGACAGCAGTTAGCAGAACAGTTATCTGTAAGTAAAGGTTTAACTCAAAAAGTACTAAATACAGAAAGTACTGATGATTCTGATGATGAGAATATACCAGACCTGACCATTAACCAAGATCCCATGAACCCATGGATGATGAAGAGATCAGGCAAAACAAATGTTGATGCAGAATTTGATTTTGGATATAAAAAATATTTAAAAGATAAAATGTACAAACGAAAAGAAGAAAGTGACACTGATTCAGATGAAGAGAATGAGAAACAACAGTTAAATGATAAAAACAACAGTTCATTAGCAATTCTAAAAGAAAGTGTGAAGAAATTAGGTAATGCTAGTAGTTCTGAATCCAAACAAATCAACATGCTACAATCAAATATCAAGACTAATGAGAATGGTAAAAATGAAAAGCAAATTCACAGGAAGGAATCAACTAAAAAAGTTTCTAAGAAATCAGCTAAACCAGGTAAAATAACTGCTACTTCAAATTGGATAGTTGAATCAATTAAACCATCATCAACTGATAAAGATAATAGCACATCAGTTGATGTAGCTTTTGATAAATTTGAAGATAAAGTTGCTGGAAAAGTACAGAAAAAAATACAGTTGTTAAAAAATGAAATAAGTAAAATGGAAAAACCTGTAGGGGAGGCAAAATACAAAAAGAAAGAAAACAATTCTGAGGAAACTGATAATCTAGAATACTTAAAATTAAAAAAATTAAACTCAAAACCTTTTATTGACGAAGAGTTAATAGAAACCCATAAAGGTTTGAAGGATGTGGGAAGTGCAGAAGTGCCTAGTAAAAATATTGCACTTGCTGAAAATCCTGTATCTGAAAGTGATAAAGTTGACATTGATCCAAGTCGCTTTATTAAAGTAAAACCAAAATATCTAAATACTGCTCTATCAAATGCGCAAAATGATTTTGATGATCTAGATGATGAAGAACAGGTTGTACCGAAAGTGGATATTGCAGAAGTTTTTGAAGAGGATGATGTAGTTGCTAGTTTTAGACAAGAAAAAGAGGATGAAAAAAATAAGGATATACCACAAGATATTGATTTAACTCTCCCTGGATGGGGTAATTGGGGTGGTAAGGGAGTTAAGGCACCTAAGCGTAAAAGAAATAGATTCATTGCAAAGCCAGCACCAAAAGTGCCCAGGCGTGATGATAATAAAGGAGATATTATTATTAATGAAATGAAAAATCCTAAGCTCACTATTCATAAAGTTTCAGATGTACCATTTCCATTTACTAGTATCAAAGACTATGAAGCCAGTATTCGGACACCACTTGGCAATACTTTTATACCAGAAACTGCACACAAGAAGCTTATTCGTCCAAGTGTCATAACTAAATCTGGTGTTATCATTGAACCTATGGATGAAGATGAGCTACTCGAAAAAAGAAATAGAACATTTAACAATGAGTCTGTTATTAAATTATTAGGTAAAAATAAAATATGAATCAGTTCTTAAATTTAATTTTATTTATTCTTAATCTATACACCAACTCTTACTGGAGGGGACACCAATATAACACCATCTCCTCTCACAAATAGCATAGGAATGGTCCTCTTTGTAGTACGGTATACTTCTTCATATGTTTCTTCATCAATTTCAACAGTAGTTATTGTTTCTTCAGCATCACCCAAAACCATATTTAAATGTTGGTCATAGGCCTAAAATAAAGATTCATCTATAAAACCTTAAATTGAATAGTATAATCTGGACTGTGACCTACTGAATCCCTGGTCAGATATCATGTAAATGTATTTCAATTTTTGATCAAAACAGAAATTCAACTCACATGAAGTTTTCCCCGTAACTCACGTTCATTACGCATTTTTACATAAATTCTTTCATCTAAGCTTAATCTTATTAAGTCAAGAGGTTCTTTTACTGTCATCACAGCTACCTGAAACATATTATTAAAGTTGTTAACCACCGTTTATTATTTTATATTATGGATAATAAGGATTAAAAGCTGACATTGTCACCGTCGTCAGCCATCGCTTTGTTCTCTTAATGTGAGTAAAATAAACTGAATATGATCAATACAATAATAATTGCAACTGTATTATTAGTCAGTACAGTTAACAATAAATAAAATTGTCCTTGTTACAACGAAAGTACAACTGTTTGAGGTTAGATGCAAGTTAGACGCCGACGACCGAATTGCCGATTATCAGTCAGTACAGTTAACAATAAATAAAATTGTCCTTGTTACAACGAATGTACAACTGTTTGAGGTTAGACGCAAGTTAGACGCCGACGACCGAATTCAAGCCGAATTGCCGAACAAACGTCAATTACAACTTGACAGATAATTGACACAATTTCAGTGTTACGAGACTGGGAATAGATTTCTTTAAAAGAAATATTTGTTGAACGAAAAGCTTGGATAAAGGTTAATAATAAAATTATTCATGTAGCTTAGACTTATAATCTTTTTCATGTTGCGGAAACTTATTTATCTTCTTTTTAATTAATGTTTTTGTGATTTGAATAATTGACATTAGTCTGTGGTCACAACAAATATGTAATTTATATTCTGTTCTATATTTATGACATTATTTGATAGTTTCATAGATAATAGTTTAGTAATCAATCGCCAATGTGTGTTTTATGATTTGGTATTTTTTATTAAATATAATAAGTAACGTGTAACTTACCCAATAAATGTTATGAAAACATGTTAATAATGTTTCACACGTTTAATATGAAGCAGTTTTCTTGATCTTAAATTGTGTCATCAGTTTGCGTCATCATGGTTAGAAGTGGGTGAGTTTCGAGTTTTATTTGCGATGTATTTACTATGTATTTAAAGAAAAATGTTAAATATAATATTTTCAACTTTGGATTTGTAGGAGAGATAGAGATCGCGATCGTAGACGGTCGCACAGCCGTTCAGTGACTCCAGAACGTAAGCGTCGGCGATCTCGATCACGGAGTAGAGATAGAAGTTCTAAATCTTCGAAGAGGAAGCGTAGCCGCAGTAGAGAAAGGGAATCGAAACGTGATCGTAGTAGAGATAGAGACAGAGATCGTAAAAGGTAATTAAAACACTGAATTCATTATTGGGGTGCTTTGGGTTAACATAAATATAATCGTGTATATTTCTGATATTCCAAAATCAAATGTAGTCTTATTGAATTTTTAAATTATATGTTTATAGTGATAAAAGGGATGATAAAAGGAATGGCACTAGCAGCAAGTCCAGGAAGAAGTCACCAGACAGAGATAAAGAAAGGGAAAGGTCTAAATCTAAAGAGAAGGGTGTTAAGACTGAATCTGGAGAATATAATCCTGGATCTGTTGACAAGGTAAATGTTATAGCATACTGTGTTGGGAATTAAGTACATAGGTTATTATTTTCTTTTACTTTTACATCTTTCAAATCTATCATGATAGATTAATGACTCCTGCCTGGCAACTTTTCTAAAAGCGACTTAAACCACTTATTGGAACAATTATTGTTGTTAAACAAGTAGTTATTATTATTGAATTTTATATATACCACATAAAATTCATTAAATAAATTAAAATTAATAATATAAATAAAGTAATTAGTATACCAAACAAACACCAATTCACTGTTACTGTAGGAGGAAGAGCAAAGTCGGTTAGAACAAGAAATGCAGAAAAGGCGAGATCGTATTGAAAGGTGGAGAGCAGAGCGGAAACGTAAAGAATTGGAATCTGCTAAGAAAGAAGTACAAAAAGGAAGCATTGTTAATAATATTCAAGTGCCTGCTAAGAAATGGTCATTGGAGGATGATTCTGGTGATGAAGGTATGTTTGTAACAATTGTAGCCTGTCTAATAAAATTTTTATGTTGTGAATGAAATAAATAAATTTTCATTGTATCTGTAATTTATATTTATTCATTTCAATAATATTACAGGTGAAGATGGTGAATCCAAAGAAAAGCCAGTTATAGAAGAGAAAAAAGAGGAAGATGAAATTGACCCTCTTGATGCTTATATGCAGGAAGTACAACAAGTAAGTTAATTTATATTTAAAATTATTATTTATATTAAAATTTCTATATTTAAATGATTTTTGGATTTGTTTAATAAATTGATTTACAAACTGCCACTATTTAATATTTTAATTTCAAATTATTAAGTTGTTTGAAATGTTTATATTGACTCATTTGTTTCATTTTTAGGAAGTACGTAAAGTGAATCAAATAGACCAGGCCAGAGGTATAATTAGTGTTCCATCGGCTGGTGGAACCGGTGTTGTAATCTTAACAGGAACAGCTAAGAAAAAAGTTACTGAACAAAAGAACAAAGGTAAGGTTTATAGATAACACAGGCCATACGGTGCAACACATTACGCATTGTCAGCATTTAGCTCGCCTCACTGTATTTCATCATTTAGCATGTTAGTGTAGTTCGTGACATCTATGTTGGACTCATATAAGCGTAGCATTATATCATAATTATATTAATATTAAAATATAGCATTTTATATCATTATTCACATAATACATGACTTTCAATTGTAGGGAGTGCATAGCCCTAACAAATTTTTTTTTAGAATTTTGTTGAATTTATTATATTATGCATAGAATTTTAGTAAACTCAAGTTTAACCCCTAAGTTACTCCTCCCATTATCTATACTATTATATAAAGAGGAAAGATTTGATTGTTTGTATATTTGTATGTTTGTTTGTTTGTTTGTTGCGAATAGGCTCTAAAAGTACTGAACCGATTTTAAGAATTCTTTCACCGATAGAAAGCTACATCCTTTCCGGGTAACATAGGCTATGTGGTGTTGCCATAAATATTCTAATTAAAAAGATGTGGCCATTTAAGTGCCATAAGGTGGCCATTTTGTAAATTGAAGAGTTTCTCAGGAACTACAAATCCGATTTAAAAAATTTTTTCACTGATAGAAAACTACACTATTCGTGAGTGACAAAGGTGTTTTGGTGTTGCCATATACATTTTTTAAATAATAGAATATGGTCATTTTGTTGTTACTAATCCGATTTCTAAAATTCTTTCACTGATAGAAAACTACACTATTCGTGAGTGACAAAAGTGATTTAGTGTTGCCATATACATTTTTTAATTAATAGAATATGGCCATTCTGTTGCTACTGATCCGATTTTAAAAATTCTTTCATTGAGAGAAGTCTATAGTATTTCCATTTCTTTTCCTCTTATTATATTATCATTGTCTCTCCTGTTCTCTCTTTAATTCTTATTTTTATTTGTTCAGTATGATCAGTCTCTTTTCACTTTCTTTCTTTCGATTACCTCTCTCGCTCGCTCTCTCTTTCTCTCTGTCTCTCTCTCTCTGGCTCTCTCTTTCTCTCTCTCCTTTACCTATTCATCTTTATTTTTGCTCTGTCCTCCCTCTCTTAGCATCTGTCTCTTTTCTTTTATTTTTGTTTCTATTATTTTTCATTTTATAACTTTTTCTTACTCTCTCTCATTTTTCAAATAATGAAAAACTACACAATAACAAATTAAGGACATCAATTAGAATATTGTTTTAAATACCCGGAGCGAAGCGAGGGCAGGCCTCTAGTTCAATATAAAGTTGCACTTGATGAATCTATTTGTGAAAGCGAAAGATAGAATTATTTATCAGAAGCTAAACTAAAAAAAAGGATTTTTGTTAATAAATCCACGTGGAATAGTGATACTTCCATACATCATCCTCCCTTTTAACCCTTTACAACCCTTTTTTCGCATTAAAAACTAGCCTATGTCATTTATCAGGCTCTACATTACACTATCTGTATACTCATTTAAATCGGTTCAGTAGTTTTGGCGTGAAAGCGCGACAGATATGCAGACACAGTTACTTTCGCATTTATAATATTAGTAAAGTATACTTAGCTAGAAGTTAATATGATAGAAGAGTCTAAACTTTGCGTTGTAAGAAGAGTTTGAAGATTACATTTGAAGGTGGTTTTTAGTAACTCAAAATGAAAAAGATTATGTATACCTGTGTAATCTAGGTAAATGCTTTTGTTGTTTATGTAGTTATATTTTACCTTGGTTTCCATAGGTGAATTAATTGAACAGAATCAAGACGGTCTAGAATATTCTTCAGAAGAAGAAACGGAAGATATAAAGGATGCAGCAGCAAACTTAGCCTCGAAACAACGCAAGGAACTTGCAAAAGTGGACCACTCTAGTTTAAATTACATGACATTTAGAAAAGCTTTTTATACTGAGGTAAGGAATTAGTTTTTTGTAGAATTAGAATTAGTAAAAAATAAGCAGTGATGGCCCAGTAGTGAGACTTCAAGTCTTACTCGGGAGGTCCGAGTTCGATCCTGGGCACACACTCTGACTCTAAGTTATGTGTGTTTTAAATAATTGAATATCACTTACTTTAACGGTGAAGGAAAACATTGTGAGGAAACCTGCACTCCTGAGCGTTCCCTAGAAGTTCTCAAAGGTGTGTGAAGTCTGCCAACCCGCACTGGGCCAGCGTGGTGGACTATGGCCTAATACCCTCCTCATTCTGAGGAGGAGACCCGGCTCAGCAGTGGGCCATTGACGGGTCGTGATGATGAAGGAATTAGTTACTCTATATGGGATTATGTTTAAAAATTAAAATGACCCTATTAATGCACAGTTGAAAAAAAAGTTATAATTTATTATTTTAAAATTAATATAAAATTTGAAAGTAGAGCTTCTATGTTTTGGGACAGTGTAAAAACAATAATTGTTTTATAATTTTTTTTTAATTACAATAAGCTCAGTTTACTCAAAATATGAACTTAAAAATTTGTTAGTGTTGTATGGAATAACTTTTTATAAAAGACCTATTATCATCATTGTCACCCTTTAATGGCCCATTGCTGAGCCGGGTCTCCTCATAATGAGGAGGGAGGGATAGACCTATATAGACCTAAAAATAAATTAAAATCTTAACAATCATCAGGTAAGTGAATTATCAAGAATGACCCCAGAAGAGGTAGAAGCATACAGAACAGAACTAGAAGGTATAAGAGTCAAAGGAAAAGGTTGTCCCAAACCAATCAAATCTTGGGCACATTGTGGTATCAGCAAGAAAGAGTTGGAAATATTGAAGAAATTGGGCTTTGAGAAACCTACTCCTATTCAGGCACAGGCTATACCTGCTATTATGTCCGGAAGGTAATTTAATATTATATTTAAATCTATATGAATGTAGTTGGGTTAAAGAGTTATTTCCTAAATTATATATAGGATTTACATACTACCTTCTATGGTGGTTATTACTTTTAAGAGGGGAGAGCAATAATAAAAATAATTAGGAATTTGAATTAGGGCACACAAGAATGGAGAAGTCAAGAGTTTGATTCTTCTCATTTAAACATAACTAATGTTTTTATTATTTCCAGAGATCTTATAGGTATAGCAAAAACTGGTTCAGGCAAGACTCTAGCATTCATCCTGCCAATGTTTCGCCATGTTTTGGACCAACCTCCATTAGAAGATACAGATGGACCAATATCATTAATAATGACTCCTACTAGAGAATTGTGTATGCAAATAGGAAAGGACATAAAGAAATTTGCTAAATCATTAGGATTGAGAGTTGTTTGTGTTTATGGTGGTACAGGGATTTCTGAACAGGTATGAAACTTTTTTATAATATCTAATAAGTTGTTTTTTTTTAACTGAAATTAATATTCATTCTATAGTTAAAAAAAATATTTTATTTGTGCATATATATTTATGTCAGAAAATTTGTTTATCTTCTTATTCTATATAAATAAAAATGAATGTTGCTAAGCCCATAACTCAAGAATAGCTCGACCAATTCAGTTATTTTTTTTGTTTTTTAATAAAAAAAAAAAATATTTTAAATATTACTTTTGACAGAAGTAAGTCTGTCCGGGCAGCTAGAACTGAATAAATATTTTTATGCAATTATATCATGTAAAAAAAATGTTTTGTCAGTTACTCATGATAATGATTTAAAACAAACAGACACTAGACCTTTTGATTGTAAATTCAATGTTTTGATTGTAACAGATAGCTGAATTAAAACGAGGGGCAGAAATGATAGTGTGCACCCCCGGGCGCATGATCGACATGTTGGCCGCTAACTCCGGCCGCGTCACCAACCTACGCAGAGTCACATACATCGTGTTGGACGAGGCTGATCGAATGTTTGATATGGGTTTTGAGCCTCAGGTACAAATATTTATTATATTTTTTGACCTTATATAATAAATAATATAATTAATATCAGTGTGAAACAATGTAGCAACTACAAGTTGTCCATAAAAAGAAGATAAGTGCTTTTCCTAATTCCACCACTTCTCTTCTTCTTTTCGATTGACCCACTGTAGTTTCAACCTATTGGCGTCGTCTTTATTCTTGAGGTTGGTATTCATTTCTATGTACTGTAATAAATGTAAAGAACATCATACTTACTATCTTGTTTGATTATGTTCTGGTTAATGACAGAATAACTTGTATCCTAAATAATGCAAAATGTTTGTGTTTATCTGTTATTTGAAAAGCCTTATTGCAAACATTGAAATTCGTATACGTTTTGGTAGGAGAATGTAAAGTAGTTAGCTACAGCTAGATGTGTAAATACTTACCCCTTAGTTATTGTTTTTACTCAGGTTATGAAGATCATCGACAACGTGCGTCCCGATCGACAAACAGTGATGTTCAGCGCGACATTCCCCCGCCAGATGGAAGCACTTGCAAGACGTATTTTACAGAAACCTATTGAAGTGCAGGTGTTGTATAAATTATATAATAATACGTGTACATACAAATATTACAAAAAAAAAATAAAGTTTAAAAAACTATAACCCGACTACTTAAAAAAGTGTTTTTTTACGTAGTCGGGGTATAGTTTTTTAAACTTTATTTTTTTATTTAATAGTTTTCCGTTTCTCGATCGAGATAACCTTTATAGTCTTATATTGTAACGTTATGTTGGTTTTAATTATCTTAAACGCATAAATAACTGCAACGACAGGACCGCGCGGACTATACGGCCGCATTTTAAAAATATATGTTGACATAAACAATAACATATATATACATATTTATAATGTCCTCGCCAGGACCTTTCTTTTGATACCAAACACGTGATAATTAGCTCAGTTTAATTTTTTTCGAGGTTAGAATCTCGTTATAAAAAAAAAAAATCATAAAATTTTTATAGCCTATGTCACCCGCGCCATTATTACGAATCTATTGACACCTCATTCATGAAAATTGGTTCAGTACTTAGGCGCTAGAGTGGAACATACAAACATACATACATAGACTGCCAAAATCATATCCCTTCCTTTTGGCTTCGCCGTAGTCGGGTAATAAGTGTTAGGAACCAGCACACATAAATAAATATTGGTTCTGTTGACAGAAAGGCATGTATTTGTGTTGTTGTATGGTTCATACGTGATGGGTTTTTATATAATAAAATTGAAGTGTCCGTTTGTAATATTAAAATAATCGCTTTTTACTAAGTACCAAAACAACATTATTTACTTTTTTAATTTTTGTCTGTCGGTCTGTCGTTTGTTCTGGCTAATCTCTGAAATGGCTGGACCGATTTTGACTGGCAGAGAGCTGATGTAACAAGGAGTAACTTAGGCTATTTAATATTTCAGTACTACCCATAGGAGCGGAGCGACACGCGAACTAAGTCGCGCGGTGCGTCGAGTAATAAATAAAAGTATAACAAGAAATCAAAACGATTACTTTGCTATAATCCGCGGACAATAGCAAAGTCATCGTTTTGATTTCTTGTTAAACATGAATCTTCGCAAAGTAACGCCTAAATCAATTTAATAAAAGTATGATAGACTATAATTTCTTATGTTACTCAAATAGTATTTAGAATTTATTGCGACATAAAGCTTGTGTTGTAGTCAGCTTGTCTGATGCTATCAGCAGCTCGGACAGCAGTTATCTGTTGAAAAGAACTGGCAAGAAGCTCTGATTAAGACGGTCGTGATGTAACTGAAATAGAATTAAATCTAGGTCATTATGTATTGAAGTCAAAAAATCTGGTTTGCTTTACTATTTGATTTATTTTCCTCAGGTGGGTGGTCGAAGTGTAGTATGCAAAGAAGTGGAACAACACGTAGCAATCCTGGAAGAAGATGCGAAATTCTTCAAACTACTCGAGTTATTGGGACTGTATAGCCAAATGGGCAGCATTATTGTGTTTGTAGACAAACAAGAGAATGCTGACAGTTTGTTGAAGGATCTAATGAAAGCTTCCTATTCTTGTATGAGTTTGCATGGAGGTAAGTAATTAGATTAAATTGTTAGAAGTTAAGGGCCTAATGAAGCCTCCCTTTGTAACTCTATAATCATTATTACATTACACTACATTTGAGTTATACTATCACTATATTTAATAGTTTATTTACGTCATTTAATCTTTGTAACATGGATATTAAAGTAGATTTCCAGTTGCAATAATCATTGTTGTTTACTAATATATAATTCATGTTATGATAGGTCATTATTCCATGTCAGCTAATTCCAATTTCTTTATTTTACCACACATTTCTTTGATACTATGACTCTTTTATTGCTCTCTACAATCCATCTGAGGTTATTTAGTATATAGTATTTTTTTAAGATTATTTTATCATCATTTCATCTATATATCGACGTGACGTCATCTAACGTCACGTTATTATAAATTAAAGGCATATTTATAGTTGTATGAGGTCACCTAGATTATAAATGTCTACACACCTAGATTTCTTTAATAGAAATCAACTGAAAAATAAGACAATCCTGTTTTTGCTATATGCCCTTAAATTGATACTGCACTAGCGTTTGTGGGTGAATCAACTTTTAAGTGTCCACTATTTGAAAATGGCATTTTAAAGTAACATGCCTTATTTTAGTTAGATTGCCTTATTTAGAGTAGTGACTCGGTTGTCCAAGTGACATAGTTTGGATTTTGATCAAAAGTAGTAAACTTTTTTTAATTGTGTAAGCCTCACGTTTGAACTAAGATTAAAAACTATAAGGTACACTACAATTAAGCATAAAATAGCAATTACTTAGGTTTTTCTGCTACTTGTCCTACGGACACACAATATAGCCACCCACTCTCTTCAAACCAAGTCGGCTGACTCACGCCGTGGTTACTACGAAAACAATATGGCGGCTAGATGCCTGTGGCGCACAAAAAAAATAGCTTATTGACGCCATACTAGCGCGCCATCTATATTTTATTTCTACACATTGTTTGCAGCTGTCCAACGGACAGCATAAGTCAGTTGGGGACTGAGATAAATGAAAAATAATATAAAGTTGAGACAGAAAAACTAATTGATTATATGCTTTGTATTATAATGAGATAGTCTTCTTATTGTTAGAACACTAATTTCTTTTTTTATCACTTCTTTTGAAGGTAAAATTGAGTTTAGTAAATTCCTCTATCTCTATCTCATCTATCACGGGGACAAGTTAGTAAGTTAAGAAAGTACAGGACATGTCCTTTGGGCGACCAGAAAAATAACAAATAAATTTGAAATATTTTAAATAATTTCTTAAAGGTTTTGTTAGCCTATAATTTTTTTTGTATATATAACATATATAACAATTACAACAATTTTAACCAATAAGAATGAAGCTAGGACGAAACCATGTTTTTAAATGTATGTGTATAACTTAAGAATTCCTAAAATATTTGAAACAATATTAAATTATATTAATTTTTATTTCAGCTTGAGTTCCTGATATCCTGAGGATACTAAAATATCATTTTTTTTTTGAGTTTTTGCGTACTGTCTCTTTTCTATAACTCAATAATTAGCTAAAACTAGTATTTTCTTTTCTTATAACTTTTTATAATAAGATAGTAGAGAGGTAAAGTTTGTTAATTTGAATATTTGCTTGAATTACGTCAGAACAGTTAATTTATCACTTTATTCAGTGACTTTGGCATGCGTGCCGGGTCAAGTCAGATATAATAATTTATAGAACAATGACGTATTTATTTGTTGATATAACAATCATGCATAAATTACGTCACACGAATTTCATGATTTTACGAATCTTCTCCCATCCTTGTCACATTTTTGGACAGTCTCGGACATGTGACGTCATACATATATAATTAAAATACTTTAAATTTGCTTTTTTGTTAAATATGAATTTTAGATTTTAGCAATGTGACGTCATGAGAGGCGATAAGCATAGTATCGGCTCGTAATTTTAGTTTAAAACGTATGTTCTACTAATAATTGTAAAGGATAATATTGTGAATTGTTGTATAATACATCAATATGGTTTTTTATAGATTTTGATAGGCTCATCAATTTTTTAGGAAATTAGATGAGGAATTAAAAAAAAGTTTCGTAATTGTACTAAAATTGTATCATCAATTAAAAATTTCATACTCTTCGTGGGTAAAGGGTCTTATGGACTGTTCCGACCGTCGTTCATTTTTTTTTAGATGCTACCATCAGCCCCCTAAACATATCTTAAATTCTAGTCAATCTATTCAGACGATTCCTAAACTGTAATACATAGTGATCTGAAACTTCCAGAATCAATAAATCTTATTAGTACCAACATACCTTGAAATGAAGAATAAGATATTCTAAGTTATTTGGTCTTTAGGATCCCTCTCACCTAACGTGTGACGTAATTTATAGATGTATTGATTATAAATGCCGAAGTTAGGGAAACAGTACGCTCAAACTCACCAAGATCAAAGCGACATATATATTAATACCACCTGTTACAGGTATTGATCAATTCGACAGGGACTCAACGATCGTGGACTTCAAGTCTGGTAAAGTGAAGCTACTGGTGGCTACGAGCGTGGCTGCGAGGGGCTTGGACGTGAAACAGCTCGTACTGGTCGTCAACTATGACTGCCCTAATCATTATGAGGATTATGTTCATCGGTAAGTAAAAAATATCGCAATCTTAAATTAAATGTGACATCGTTCAAATCGCAAACTTATTTTTAAAGAAGAAATTTAAGATATAAGATTATTTATTTAATAAAGTAATTTCAAATTCCGAAATATGTATTGATTTTTATATCGGGATTTGTACAAATTAATTTGAGTTAAATATTTGTCAGTGACAAAGAACAAGTTCTTAAACAAACACAATATTTTTAACAACTTCTAGTTCTTTATAAGAACAACAATATTTATTTAAAAACATTGTATTCAAATGTCTATGAATAGATCGAAAATGTATCTCAGATGAAATAATTTATTATGGTGTAGTTATCTGAAAATTTTTAATGCCAATGGCTCTATACACAAAGTGTATTAACATTTAACAATTAATACAATATGTCAATGACGTTTTAATTTTATTACCCCAACACACGCGTACACAAACATATTTAATGTTAAACTTTATACTGGAAAGTCACTAACCTCTAATACATAGTTTTAACTTTTTTAGAGGTTTTAAAAATATGTATAACTTATAAAGAGTTATTTATTTATTTTTAAACCCCATGGGTTATTTAGATCTTAAAATCTCTTGGACTGGATCGGGTGTCACAACCCATTTTTATTAAAATTAAGTACCAAATATAGGTATGTAGTATATTTAACTTATCAATCCAATAGATGTGGCCGGACAGGTCGAGCAGGTAATAAAGGTTACGCCTGGACATTCCTAACCCCAGAGCAAGGCAGATACGCTGGCGATGTATTACGAGCCTTCGATCTGGCTGGCACCAACCCGCCACCAGAGCTCAAGCAATTGTGGGAGACGTATAAGGAGGCACAGGAGAAGGAAGGCAAGAAGGTGCACACTGGAGGAGGATTTAGTGGAAAAGGTTAGTGCGGGAAAGGTTATGATTTTCGGAAGGTAGTTCTAACAATTTCCAATTCACGAATTGATATTTTTAGGTTTTAAATTCGATGAATCAGAAGCTCAAGCGGCTACCGAAAGGAAGAAATATCAGAAAGCGGCTCTTGGTCTACAGGATTCTGATGATGAAGATGTTGAGGGTGATCTTGACCAACAGATTGAAACTATGCTCGCTGCCAAGAAGATTGTAAAGGAGATTAAGGTAAACATAATGAATTCATAAGAGAATAAGATTGTAAGATCGGTATGTATAATCTTTCTTTTTGCTTTAGCCTGGTGTAGCTACCGCCCCACCAACAGCTGCAGCAGCAGGAGCAGATGGAAAATTAGAATTAGCCAGGAGATTGGCTTCAAGAATCAACCTGGTTAAGGGTCTTGGTGTAGAACAGAAGGGTGCGACACAGCAGGCTGCAGAGGCTATACTTAAAGGAACTTCATCTGCGCATACATTGATTACTGTAAGTTGACAAACATTTACCAACATATCTGTCATATTTATTTTGATAAATGTATATTAAAAGTTATAGACTTACCAAAAAATTGAAAATTCCTTAACTCTCTAATTCCCATGTTTAACTTTTCAAAGATGACTATTTCTCTTTAAATAAATTTAATTTAGATAAATTTATAACACAAAAATGATAAAAACCACCCCCATTTTTATGAGGAAGTCTTCCAAAGGTTAAGGTAGGCATTATGCAGTTAAGCTTCTGAAAGACCAGTGGGTATCATTTTACTTTACTGAATTTGACAAATAACATTTGGTTAGTGTTGCCAGAAAAAAAAAAATTATATAGCTGTTTTAAAATTATATTCTAAAGTTTATATAGTTCAGATCATTTTTTACCTCAAATCGATCCCCAATTCTTATTTCTTTTACGTGGACACTTAGTAAGTCATCAACAAAATCTGTAACCTTTTACAAGGGATCCCTGAAGTGATCTGACTTCCAAATTATTTTGGAATCAATTGAATATAATATAAGAAGCAATTTCTTACGACTATAAAAAGTTACAACACCTTATGTTCATAATTTTTTTTTATATGACGACAAATTTTGATCAAGTTTTATATACTTAAGAGTATCTACTGATGTTATTAGGCTAAAGCTGGACTTATTCAGAGTAGTTTACTAAATTAATTTAAAATTATTCACTAAGAAAAAACAAATTTTGCCTCAAAAAAATCGAAGTATTTTTTTATGTGATATAATTTTTTAAAAAAATTCTACTTGAACTTTTATTTCAGTCAAAATTACTTTATAAATCGTTACTTTCAATGCATTTTGTGTGTAGTTTTAACAAAATATTTAGCTTTAAAATTATGCTATAGCAATAGTAGTAGAACCAATAATGTTATTATATGGTAGAAAAAATATTAAACTTGTCTCACCTATAGGTGACACTGGGAGGTAATGAGTTAAAGGACAGAATTTTTTTTTTTGGTTTAGCCTTATAAGTGATTAGGATTCTTAGGTAATTGTTACATATGCTCTAAAATAGCATGCTAAAATGCGTGTTATAAGTATGCTTATTATTAGCATGAACTTATGAACTGTTACATTTGCTAGCAATAAGCATGCTAGTTTTAAGTATGCTCCTGAATAAGCATGCTCAAAGCAAACACTGCATTACAC
Organism: Limenitis camilla; assembly: GCA_905147385.1. Taxonomy (NCBI): domain Eukaryota; kingdom Metazoa; phylum Arthropoda; class Insecta; order Lepidoptera; family Nymphalidae; genus Limenitis; species Limenitis camilla. The sequence goes on from LR990241.1 coordinate 9,485,286, forward strand.
ATGCCATTTGATAGCATGCTCTCTGCCAATTCTAACAAAACTAAACTAAAATCAAAAATCCATCTCCATGGATCTGAATAAAATTATACTTTTACTGACCATGCAATGCATCCAAAATCTTCTCTCAGTTAGGAAAGTAAAAAAAGGAATAGGAAAAGCGTGCACCTTGCAAATAAGATCGATACTAGCATGCTCATTAAGCAAACGTGTTCACACTTGCAAGCTACACCTACACCTTTCCACCTTCTACCCCCGCATTAACTAGCATGCTTAAATATAGCACGGCGTGCTATAATCCAGCATGCCACTAAATAGCATGCTTAATATTAGCATGTCCTGTCCACACAAGCTAGTAGGTAGCATTTGCTCAATAATAGCATGCTTTCGTGGTAGTAATTAGCATGATGGTAACTGGCCATCATGCCCCATGAACATCGGCAAAACAAGAGATACTCCCTTGCTTTGTCGATGCGTTGCATCCTCGAATATAGAATGGGAAGAGGGAGTGAAGAAAAAATCGCATGCTGGTGGTCGCAAGCCAGTCGGGGGACAGATCCCCTACCACTAAGGGTGTGCTGGGTTACTCGGTTCTTACGAGATGCTCTCCCAGCGGTAGAGGGAAATAGTATTTTAACCCGTCACCTCACGGGAAAGACTGTTACTGTTAAGCTCACTGTTAAGCAATGAGTTACAAACTACTTAAGTAGTATTTACTCATCATATTATCAGTTGAATGACACAGTAAGGTTTTAAAATACCACAATTAGACTACTTTTATGCCAGTTACAAAGTGTGTAAACTAAATTAGGGCATAAAAGGAGTGTTAAAATTGCCATATCACCAATCAAAGAAAAACCCAGTAACTATAAATAGAATTGAGTATATAAAAATATTTGTAAACAAAACATGAACCATACGTAACTGTCACGAGATGGACGAACAGTCACCGTCACATGATAACCAACAATAAATAACATTGAAATTGTGAAAATTACATTATAAGGTGCAATGAGATACGCAAACATGAGACTTGTGACTCTGTTTGAACACATTAACGGACTTTTTATTGGCATAATTGTATTATCATACGTCTACTATGTGTTTGTTAGTTTTATTATGAGGATAGCATTGTATAGTCCATAGACATTTATCTCTATTTATTTAAAGCAACTTTGTAATATTTTCCTTAATTAGAGTTAGTTTTTTCTCCAAAATAGGTAATCAAATTCTTAAAGTAATTTTTAATCATATTAGAAAACCGTTGGACAATAATTTGCTCCGTTTGTTATAGCTACCGGCATGTAAGTATAGGTTTGACCTTACATGCGCAGAAGTCACTATTAGGGCCTTTGATGGCTCGCAGCACGATCACAATGATCAACATTTAACCCCACTATTTCTCCTCAGACCTAAAGTTAGCTGCCGGCTACTAGGCTATATCTTACACAAAGTATATGAAAAAAGAGATTATTAAAAAATAAAAAATCATTATAAAAAAATTGTAACAGTACTATATCTGTTATAATGCTATATGTTTTTTTAAATCGTAACGTATTAGGACATATATATAACTTAAACTTAAATTCAGAGACGTCCTCCAACGGCAGATTGAAAATAGATTCCAAATTTTAATTTTCTATACACAAATTTCAATTTGGCCGCAAACAAGACTTTGTATAGACTATTTATTGTAGTTCGATTAATAGTATAACTCCATTTTTTCCACAGGCAAAGACAGTTGCAGAACAATTAGCAGCAAAACTGAACACACGTCTGAACTACCAACCACGAGATGAAGCAAACTCCGAACCCGCTGAAGAAGTGTTCCGTAAATATGAAACGGAATTGGAAATCAACGATTTCCCTCAGCAAGCTCGTTGGCGTGTTACTAGCAAGGTAAACTAATATAAATGTTTTACTATTCTCCGACATATATTTAGGTTTAATTTCCTATTTATTATAAAAGTCTATTTCTGTACTAAATTTCATAAAAATCGGTTCAATATGGTTGGAATTAATTACATCCACACTATATTTATTATTAGCTTTTTAAAATTTTCATATGCTAGAAACCTTGCTAGAAGAAATTGTATAGGAAAGGAGTATATATATACTATTAAAAGAAAGGAATGGAATGGATGGCCTATCTCAAAAGCTATTCGGTCAGGATATAACTAAACGTTACGATTCTCTTAATATTCTGACTAAAACTATTCTGACAGGAACCCAAGCAGTGCCTTGGACTTGTGACCAAGGTGTAGGCTTAAGGAATTCCTTTATTCGATCGAGACACTCACCTCCACTGTTTAGTTTCACTGTTTAAACCTAAGATTAGACTAACATTAACCTAACCTAACACAAGGATAACCTAACCTAAACCTATCTCACACCTTCGACATGGATTCGATTTCATGGGCTTATGTGTGTCCGCCATTTTGCCGGTATTTCCCTGTCAGTACGCACGTCTTGCGCCTTCGCTAGCCGAGATAAAAGTGATTTACGCCAAAGACTGATACATGAGTTTCAATTTGAATCTGTGACATTACAGTATTGCTATTCAAATAAATAAATTTACCACCATTTTAACTTCAATAGGCATAAATAGTTTCACAGCTCGACATGCACTTACGTTACTTAGCTAATGTCCCTTTCAAAGCTCGAGTCTTCATAAAAATCGGTTTGGTGGTCTAAGCGTGAAAGTGTAACAGACAGACCTCAGTTTTTTCAAACTTTCATATGCTAGAAACCTTGTTTCATTAGTTTTCGAAAATGTATAAGGAATGAGCAAACTCATTTTATTTTATACATATTTATTGTTAATAGCAAGAACTCTTTAAGTGATAATATCTATATGTTTATAAATTTGGATATTTTGATTGAATGACCTTATGATACCTTCCCGATTAGATTACAAATGACCTCTTCAATGTTTCAATTGATATTTAAAGTTGATATTGGAATAATTTTCTTTTCTTTTACTAAACCTTAACTGTCCTCTGGTTTTTATAAATCTCTCTAAACCGAAACCCAAAAAAAAGTTTTATAATGATATATAATTTATATATATATATATACAACTGAATTATATAATAACTAGAGCATTGCCTGTTCGTTTGATTAATAATGGCGGATTTTCTTCTCTCCTCAAACAAAAAAACTTCTTCCTTAGTACTTAAGTTTTCACGTTTCCTGAACTTGATTATTAAGTCATGATAACAATTGCAAAGCAAAAACAAAACGTTACATTAAATATGTTAGTAAAGAAATATTATCTTTTAAGATATAAGAAATTGTAAATCTCGTCATTGTAAAACCATTTTCGATATAGTGATACCATCCAACATTTTGATTTTAAATCAATAAAACTCCTGTCATTAAAAAATAAGGAAATCAAAGAGCCTTTAACCTTTGCGTGCTTACGTAAACCGTAACGTAAATACTCTAAGAGTTTGTTTGTTTGCTTGAACGCGCTAATCTCAGGAACTACTGGTCCGATTTGAAGAAATCTTTCAGTGTTAGATAGCCCATTTATCGAGGAAGGCTATATATAGGCTATCATCATGCTAAGACCAATAGGAGCGGAGCTACACGCGAACGAAATCGCTCTTAAATAAAAGTTACATTGTATTTAATGGTGGGCTCAAGACTTGCGTCAAAACATATTTTTCTAGATAACATTATTGACTCGTAACCTTATTTACTTCCAATCGCGATTTTATTGCTTTTCACAAGTCCACAACCTCATTTTCCATCTATAATTATATTATTATGTCCGTAAGATAACCTTTGCAATATTTATGCATCCATGGACATTTGATCTCCTCAGTATATTTCCTAAGTTGGAGTTGAACAGTCATGATGTTGCTCAAGCTGGCTATCCTCGGTGCCATTATATTCTTTTGTGTTAAACTTATAAATAGACGAAGGTGCTACTATTGTCAGTAACGTTATGTAGAGGAGGTAAATCCTTTATTTTACCTTTACTCTAAATCCATATTGTATTAGATTATTTTGCTGTGCGTACATACGAGTTATATTTATCATATCTGGAGTGGGATTTTAGCCACTTTAGAGTGTCTTAAATTCCTTATCGATTTCCGCACATAAAAAAATTGATATAAACATCAAGTGGGGTTTACTAGATTACAAGCTCGTGTGGTGTAAATATTAAATTTTTTGTTTACAGGAGGCGTTAGCATTAATTAGCGAGTATTCTGAAGCGGGTATAACAGTGCGAGGTACTTATGTACCACCAGGTAAACCTCCACCAGAAGGTGAGAGAAAACTTTATTTGGCCATCGAAAGTTCACAGGAATTGGCCGTCGCTAAAGCCAAATCGGAAATAACTCGCCTCATTAAAGAAGAACTTCTAAAACTACAGACGTCATCACACCATATGATTAACAAGGCTAGATATAAGGTTCTTTAATGTATGGAAATATAGTGTGACGCATTTTGGTATTATATTTTTTATTTTTTTTTATCCCCTATTAGACGGATATCAAATAAAGTTTGTACAATCTATATCTTATAAATAAAAATGAATCCCTATTTCCCTTGGTCACGGCATCACGCGTAAACGGCTGGACCGATTTCGCTAATTCTTTTTTTGTTGTGTTTGTTATTGTCAGGAGAAGGTTCTTATGTAAGAAAAATTTAAGAAAGTGGCGTGGAAAATTAGAAAATCTAAGAAAACTTCACGACCATTAATACTTTTCTAATGTAATCTTTTGACAGCCAATTCGAATTCAATATTCAAAGTTAAGACAGGACAACGTCTGTTGGTTGTTTTATAATTATTATATAAAGCATATCAATTCCTCATGAGCGACTTTCACGAAAGAAATTAAGTAAGAGTAATATTTCTTATATTATATAAAAAAATGTAAAAGAATCCAATAAAATTAAGTCGTATTTTAATCATAAAAATATTACTAAAGTGTATTGGTTTCTTTTTACAGTTTATTGGAGTTCAATTATTGTGTGTTCAGAAGATTTTATCGCCATTAAAATATAATACTTAATAATAAAACTAGTTTGATAAGACTTATTATTTTCTTGATATATTCTTATAAAAATTAACAGTATCTACATTACACATATATATATATATATATATATATATATATATATATTGACAATGGAAATGTAATAATAATAAATGGGAAAACAAACAACAAAAATATTTTTAGTAATTAATTAATTTTTTATTCGATCATTGTGCGACTTTAACATGAAATAGCTAACTAATTAACAAATAAGATATATATTTTTTGTTAGGGGTCACTTTGGGGGTTGGTATATAAAACATCTTCCAAAAAAATATACTTCTCGATTTCTACTGTTTCAAACATTGCAAAAATTCTAAAAAAATATATTATAATTAATTCAATTTCATGAAGATATCTTCAATCGGTACTGATAAAAAAAATTACGTTCAGAATTGTTACCCATATTATTTCCTTACTATAGGGGATAGGGCTGTGAGATTAAGTGGACAGACACGAGTGCAGTTTTCATATACTAAGATCCTCATTTAGTTTCTTAATTAAGGAGTTAGGGGTAGTCAGAGACATGAAAAAAAATGAGAATGAGAATATAATATAACACAATAGTACTTGGTTGCTATAATAAGTTATCAGGCGTTTGCCCATTCACTTACGTAGTGGAATGTTACATGTATATAAATAATGTTTATGGCAATTAAGGTTGAATGGAGAATTCCAAGGAGATAAGTAGAGGCGGCACGTGTTCTGACATCCCAAGATAGTCTGTGTCAATAATAATTGTATCATCGAAATTATAAATAGCTCCGTGCGTCTCGTGAAGGCGCCGCTGATACTGGGGTTATCTGCGGGAAGATTCCACGGAAAACAAGCGTTTGCTGTTTATATAGCTTCTACATAGTGATGACCTTACTTTTTTATGATAAATAATTGACGTTCTAGCTGATAGTGTATTAAACGAGCAGTGGCGTAACTATAGGGTGGCAATTCGGTAAAATGCCAGGGGTTCCGAGCTGAAGGGGGACCCCGGTCAGAGAGCTGTGAGCACAGGTGGATCTTAATATTTACTATTACAATATTTAGTAAAATTTATAACTAAGGTTTTATCTTTTTTTTTGCTCTTCAAGTATAGGCGCTTATAAGTATTTGGCGCGTGTCTGGGTTAAGTTTCTTAATATTGGAGGAGGGGGCCCCATCTGATGAATATGCCAGAGGCCCCGAACGGTGTAGTTACGCCACTGTAAAAGAGATACTCTCTTCTTTCTATATCCGTTGCCACCTTGAAACTGCGCTCTACTGGAACTGCGATATTAATGGATACTCTGTTTGGGGCAAGATCTATAACCAAGGGTAGGAAACGCTGAGAAATCATCTCGTAAGAGGGAGTTATTACTCTCCTCTTAAGAGGAGGAATTGTAATTAAATCCGTCTTCTCAAGGGTATTGTTCAAAATATTAAAAATACTGATAATATTACAGCATTAATTATATCGTTTCGCTCATTGTGACTTAAAATTGCATCAGTCTCACTGGAGTCTTGGACAGATTTTCTTCAACAATTATTAAAAAAAAATATTATTGAAAAAGTTGATGTCGAGCTAAATGATAATGAGATTGAATAAAATGAAAACATTATAATTACATTAACTCTTTAATACCTAAAGGACTAATTTAATAAAGACCTTTATCAGATCTCTATCACAGGAAAATGAATGCTTTTTGATAATCGTCTCAAGTATCGTATAATAATCGTATTTTATAATTACATAATATTTAAAAATATTTCATCATATTTTTAATTATCATACAGTATGATGGCTTGACTAGAATATCCTCCAGGAGATTATTCGCAATGTAATAATAATTATTTATTTTGCAATCACACGATTGATGTTTATCAGTTGTCCAACATTCAAGAAAGTAAAAATGCTACTCGTATCAATTCCACATTGAGTCCACCATATTTTTATAAAATAATTACTGATTTAAAACTTGCTTTATGTATATTAAAAATAAAAAAACAGTACAAACAAAATAATGTGCCACCATATTATCCATAGATAATATATAACACTTCCAACATAAATATCAGCTGTTTAAATTAGTGTTACCATCAAACATAATTAATACTATATTATATGCTTAAAATATTTCGGAAAGTTAGAGCGAGTCTCTTTCATTTACTATTTAGTACTTTTTATTACAAAGTGAAATATAAATATTAATAGAAGTTACAATTTTTTTCTACATCTTCATATATAACAAAAACTTGTTATTGATTGAAACCATAAGACACTGTCGTTAAGTCACCCATTGCCCTGATATCTGATAACTTATTCCTAAGATTCTCTATCGTGAGCAAAGTATTGTTTAAAAAAAGATAACCTATTGATTGAGTTATGAAAACAATTATTAGTTGTTGCCAATGTTCAATATACTTTAACGCTCTTAAAAATTAATCAATAATATTAACTACTTATAATTATATATTACTAGCTGTGTATATTTTGGATAATTCACACTATATCATTATAAATAATAGCCTATGTATTATTCTGATGTGTAAACTATATTACTGTAAAGTTTCATTAAAATCCATTCAGTAGTTTTTACGTAAAAGAGTAACAAACATCCATATATTCTTACAAACTTTCGCGTTTATAATATTATAGTAGGATTGCTAACGACCTTTTGTCACATTTACCAAATACAGTAGATCGCCGGTTATAAAACGCTGCCGGTCACAAAAAACTTATGTAAATGTTCTCTCTAAATAACACTAGCAATTTTCACCAGTTTCATATGAATTCATTTTACTTATTCCTTGCAATCAAGGCGCTATCTGTTGGATTCTTACTCAATTTAGATAAAAAAAAATATGTTGAAGTGTTGTGTCAATAAATCTATACTAATATTATAAAGAAGTAAGATTTGTATTTTTGTATTTTTGTATGTAACGAATAAACATAAAAACTACTGGACCGATTTCAAAAATTCTTTCACCATTAGAAAGCTACATTATCCCTGAGTAACATAGGCTATATTTATTACAAGAAAAAATTAGAGATCCCTAGAAAATCTCACTAAAACCAACCCGAGGTGCAAAAAAAATAGCCATAAAATATTTTTCATCGCATGCGCTGCGAAATGTATTGATGATAGAAGAAAAAAATGTTCTAAAATATTATAGAACGTATCAATATCTACAAAAAACTCCGCGAGACCATATGTCCAACTATTATAGTTATGTCAAGCATGTTATGTCAAGCATGTCCTGCATTTTTATCAACTTTTAAAATATTTTATATTTTAAAAGTTGATAAAAATGCTTATCAAAATCAGACCATGTTTTCCATACCTTTGTATTAATCCTTATCCAAATAAATTATTTCATATTCAAGACTGTTTCAATACCTGTAAATTACTTTTTGAATTATTAAAATCGGACCTTCCATTCAAAAGATATTACGAAATTAAAAATATCAATATAAACAAAAAGTACACGCCGACGCGACGGGCCAGTGTAGTTCTATTTCGGTGAAGTGCAGCGAGTGGTAGCGAGTAACGCCGAGGTAGAGGGGCACCGAAATGCGGGAGAGCCAAAATGTTTTAAACTAAATATTCCACCCGTGCGAAGCCGGGATGGGCCCCTAGTTAAAAGATAAAATCTTCCGTATAAGTAACTAATACAATAATGTTTAAAATTACATTAAGATCCATTTAATAGTTTCGGAGTTAATCGTTGAAAAACATAGTATCACTAGATTTCTACACATTATTTATTGTGATTATAGGTAACGAAACAAAAAGAATTAATTGTCATCTATTGGATGCTTACTCAACCTATACACAACCTATTGTGTTTGCGATGTTGGTAACATTGAGTTGAGTATTAAAGAATCTCTGTTCATCATTGGTCTGTAACAGAGCAGTACAAAGAATACCGATACAGAAGCAAGAATTCGAAGTTGGCGCAACTGATAGTTATTATATTGGCAAATTTAATTAAATAGCAGTTGTGCCAACAAAACGCCGACATGATAGAAATAATAATTTTTACATTGTAAGTAAGCAGTAATGCTGTAGCTCCGTGTATAGTATAACTTTAGTGACCATTTTATTTTTCACAATGGGACACCGACAACGAGACGGGAGTCTCTCAGACATACTTGGGAGAAAAGACAATACAAAATCCAGCAAAACAATTTCTCCTCATATTTGTAACAGGCAAATCATAGTGACGACGATACTCACCAAAAATAAAAACTTAATGATCATAAATTAATAACCTTCTATTAAGTAGACGAAGTCAAAAGGTATGTCGGAAGTGTAAGTTAGGTTTAGGTTAGCCTTGTGTTGGGTTAGCATTATGCTAACCTATTCTTATAGTTTTTAGCTTGGCCATCCATTTTTCCCGTGAGGGGACGGGCTAGAATATAATTCCCCTCAGCCGCTGGGAGAGAATCTCGTAAAAGCCGAGTAACCCAGCTGGTAGTAGGGGATCTGTTGCCCGACTGGCTTGCGACCACCAGCATGCGAATCCGACCGTCAAGTGTCTCTGCCCTACCCCTCCCTGTCCCATCCCATTACTGTTGTGGTTCCAATGAACACCGGGTTCTTGCTAGGAGTCCAGTGAAACCGCAGCAATCTTCTCTTCGCTCCTCCAACTCACTCTATCTTCGAGGCGGCAACGCATCGACAAAACAAGTTAGTTTTTTCGATGTCCATGGGCGACGATGTCCACTGTCCATCAGGTGGACCATCTGCTCGTTTGTCCCTTATCTATCATAACAAAAAAAATTGTGAACATACGATGCTGATTGATACGGAAAAAAGGTAGAGTGTTTCGTCGCGAAGCTTTCTTTCGGGACAACGGAACTGGCAATCAAATAACGGAGCTGTCCCGTTCTTAATGGTATGTATGGTCACATCAAGTGTAACACATATTTAACACTAGATAACAAAAGATGTTGAAGTGATATATTAGTAAAATAACTTAAACCGCCATCAGTTAGAAAATTTTAAATAGATACAATCTTTAGTCATATCCTATCTATCAAGTCGAATAAAAGTTCACATAGTGTCTAAAATTCAAGATTGGTTAAGTATTGTACAATAATCATCACCATATGAACAATATAACTGAATCATGAAATAAAAATATAAATAAACAGCAAGATGCGTCATTTGTTTTCTCACAGTAATCTTGGGGTCACTCAGCATGTGTCGTGTCAGAGAAAGGGCCAGAATTGACGCCATACTTAATTGCCACTAATTATATCTTTGTTTTTTATTTTTAAACTTAGCTTATCTATACATTTAATATAAATATAACTTATAGAATGTTTGTACATAGAACATATTTAAGAAAAGTTAGTGTAAGGTCTTGTTACAGGGTTTGTAAGTTTGTACGCGCTTCACGCAAAAAGTACTGCACGAAATTGGATACGGTTTTCACAGTTGAAATGAACGATTTATTTCATTTATTTAATAATCGCATATATAACTATTTTTCAAATAATATAAAAATCTTTTTACTATAGTAGATTATTATATATTTGAATACCTTTGATTATTATATTAACAATGATAAAATAAAGGAAGTGGATCTAATTCGCGACCTCGGTGTGTTATACGATAAAAAATTAACTTTTATACCTCATCTGGATAAAATAATTAAAAAAGGTTCTAACATGTTAGAATTTGTACTCAGAAATTCTAAGGTATTTCGCGACAACAAAACTAAAACATTACTTTACAATAGCTTGATTCGTAGTGTCATAGAATATTGTAGTGTAGTCTGGAGGCCACACTATGCCACACACTCACTGCGACTTGAGCGTGTTCAAAAACGCTTTGTAGGGCACCTTGCGTATCATAACGGCATAGCTAAAAATATGCGTTCATGTAATTGTCGCCTTAAATATTTTAACATGAAGTCGCTAGCCAATGGCAGGCTAGTACTGGGTGCAATGTTTGCGGGTAAAATTCTTGGCCACCAAATTGACTCTTCCCGGCTTTTAGGCCTATTGAAGTTGCGCGTTCCCTCTAGGCTCCCTCGCAGTTCAATCACACCGCTTTGTCCACCGCTTAGAAAGACTGTGTTAGGAGCCAACTCTCCCTGTTCAAGATTATGTAAAGCGATAAAATGCTTGCAGTGGTCAATTCGATCTCCATTTTGATTCTATCATAAAGTTAAAATCAACTTGTACTGGCTTATCCTACTTTAATTAATAAAATTAATTCTAGTAGTCACTTTCTCAGACTGACGTATTTTTTTAAAATATAATACGTGCATTTGATATGATGAGGAAGTGTGTGTATTTATATATATATGTCGGAAACTAATTAAAAAAAGGAATGGAATGGATGGCCTATCTCAAAAGCTATACGGGCGCAACACGGTCAGGATATAACTTAACATTACTATCACTTACTATTATGACAAGAACTATTATGACAGGAACCTAAGCAGTGCCTTGGACTTGTGACCAAGGTGTAGGCTTAAGGAATTCCTTTATTCGATCGAGACACTCACCTCCACTGCTTAGTTTCACTGTTTAATCCTAAGATTAGACTAACATTAACCTAACCTAAGGCTAACCTAACCTAAACCTAACTCACACCTCCGACACGGCCATTCTGACGCGCGACATGCCTCGGGCGATACTGAATTTCTAAGCCGGAATATCACAAGAACATCCGCTCGTCCTTCTTGACATTAGTCTACACAATACAAATTTGCACAAATAAATTCGGTAAATGTACTAACTGAACTGGACAATTAACTAATCACGGTCTACAACTCTACACCGAACGGCATTAAGGAAACTATTGTCACAGTATCACAATCGAAATAATATCATTTACATCAAACCGCTGAACTGGCTAAACGCTAATTTAACGATTAATCATGATTTAAAGCAAGTTGTATCTTCAACGTACCGAACACACACGTTATACTGTCTAGTCATTAATTCGCACCCATTCCTATCAAGGTACTAATTCTGGCGAAACAAACACTGTGTTTTTGATCGGACTACTATCAAATTAAGATAATGGCAATTTTCTACTACACAAAAATAACATCATCAAGTAGAGCCATGTACCAGAACTGTTTATTCCAATTTTCAAAAGCAACACACTTCTACAAATCCTTGAGTGATACCCTCCATCACCACGACTCTCACAGCCAACCGGTAATCGCAACTACCATCACACGCGCATCCACCTCGTGGATCGCAACTCTTACGCACATCCATCACATGGACTGCAACAAATTTCAATACGGTCGATAGATTCTATCACTCAAGAAACCAAAATCCATTTTACTAATCATGATCACCATTAACTTCAACTTAATTTGGTAACTGGTACATGACCTACAATCATTTTTTTTTAATCGCACGGGTTTACATTTTCTAAAAATCTTTCAACGTCATAATCTAATAACGACAATCTAGTCTATCCCACTTCTGATGTCGGAAACTAATTAAAAAAAGGAATGGAATGGATGGCCTATCTCAAAAGCTATACGGGCGCAACACGGTCAGGATATAACTTAACATTACTATCACTTACTATTATGACAAGAACTATTATGACAGGAACCTAAGCAGTGCCTTGGACTTGTGACCAAGGTGTAGGCTTAAGGAATTCCTTTATTCGATCGAGACACTCACCTCCACTGCTTAGTTTCACTGTTTAATCCTAAGATTAGACTAACATTAACCTAACCTAAGGCTAACCTAACCTAAACCTAACTCACACCTCCGACATATATATATATGTATGCATGAGTATATATTATATATTTTTTCATCGTTTCGGATATTCTTCAGTTCTTGTTATTAGGTTTATTATGTTTAGTGCATGACGAATTTGCTGTAGCTACTTTTTCTTTCTTGTGTTAAATACAACCTATAATTAATTGTTACGCTATTGCATGTGTTTTTATAATGTATTAAGTGTTACTTAAGTGTATACAATTGTTGGTAAACCTTAATAAATAAAATAAAAAAAATAAAATAAAATTACTTTCCCATTACAACAACTGGTAGACGCCACCCAGCCTATCTGTGATTCTCTTGTTTTTCATGATGTTACAGAGGAAGACGTTAAGAAAAACATATTGTCCATATCTTCCAATGCCATCGGTAGTGATAATTTGAGCCGCGATATGCTTTTGCTAACATTAGGTCTCGTAAGTCCAGTTATCACTCACATTATAAATTTTTCTTTCACCTCCAAATTAATTCCTGCGGCTTGGAAGATGGCTCATGTTATCCCACTACCGAAAGTATCGAAACCTATCCACTTGTCTCAGTTTCGGCCCATTTCCATCTTACCAATTATTTCAAAAATACTGGAAAATGCTGCACTCAAGCAAGTGTCAAGTTTCTTGTTACGCAATAACATTTTAAGTTCTTTTCAGTCCGGATTTCGTTCACATCACAGTACCTGTACGGCATTAATTAAAATCACAGACGATATCCGTTACGCAATGGATAACAAGAAACTCACCGTTCTTATCTTGCTTGACTTCAGCAATGCCTTTAACTCAGTGAATTTGGATGTTTTGCTCGGAATATAATAGAGAGATCTTCAATTAACATGTCTTCCGCAGTAACTGTCTGGTTTCGTTCTTATCTTCATGGACGCCAGCAGAGGGTATGCGCTGATGAGAATTACTCAGACTGGGCTGATCTATCTGCTGGTGTTCCTCAAGGCGGCATTCTCTCCCCATTACTCTTCTCCATTTTTATAAATGAGCTCACAAAAGTATTGTCGTGTCACTACCATCTTTACGCAGATGATTTGCAGCTCTATAGGCATGCTTGTGTCAATGATCTAGGAATGGTTATGGAAGAGATTAACTCAGACCTTGCTAGGATTCAGGCATGGGCAGAATCTTTTGGTCTTGTAGTTAATCCTTCAAAGTCCCAAGCCATGATTATTGGAAGTAGACAGCTGCGTAACAAAGTCAATTTTAATAATCTACCTTGTATAACTTATGACGGTGCAATTATTCCACTTACTGATAAGGCTAGAAATTTGGGATTAATAATCGACTGTAACTTATCATGGTCAGCGCACGTCAATGAAATCAGTAAACGTTTGCGTCATTCTCTTCATTCTCTAAAACGTCTCCAAAACTTTCTTCCTCTTCAGACTAAAATTATTTTGGCTCAATCCCTGTTATTACCTCTTCTCGATTACGCTGACGTATGTTATCCTGACGCTACCGAGGAGATACTAGATAAATTGGAGAGACTTCAGAATTTGTGCATTCGATTCATCTTCGGTTTGCGCAAATACGACCACGTGTCTAATTTCCGTCGTGAATTAAAATGGCTCCCTATTCGTCAGTGCCGAAATGTCCACATTCTTGGAATACTCTTTAGTATTTTGAATTTTGCTTGTCCACCCTATTTAAATGAGCGGTTTCTTTTGCCAATTCCGAGTAGTAGACCAGCACGCTCTTGTCTAAGTGCTAAAGACTTGAGTTGCAACCTTATAAAACAATATTTTATGAGAGATCATTTACTGTTTTTGCTACAAAATTATGGAATTCTCTCCCGAATGATATTTTGTACGATAACTCTTCGCTTAATACTTTTAAACTCAGACTGAAAAAGCATTATTTATCTCAAATTTATACTCCTTATAATTGTATTCTATTAATTTTTTTATGTATAATTTGTGTATTATATTGGTATATATAAGTAATAGTTGTAGTTTATGTAATAGTTATATTAGTATTAGTTGTAGTTTATGTAAATGTTTGTATATATATAATATATATGTATATTACTTTTATTATTATTATTTTAATTTCTGCTATACTGTACCTATTTCCGCGTGTTTTAACTATACAAAACTATCTCACCATCAAGGGTTGCTGGAAGAGATCTCTATTAGAGAAAAGTCATCCTTTGTGCACATATTTCTTATGTGAATGTGTAACATTTATTGGTACATAAATAAATAAATAAATACTAAGGTACTGTAAAGATAATCGAACAAGATATTGAGATAGATAAGCCAAAAATAAACTATAACTAAAAATCATTGAAACTAGATTATACCGCTTTTAACAACCTTTGTTTGAATTTTTTCACAAAGTAAGAAAAAATATCTTGATTATCTAGAAATATCAATGATATATGAGACAGTGTCTAATACTTTTATATATTAAAATGTATTTTTTATTTATTAAATTTTATTAAAATCGGTTTAATAGTTTTTTGCAATTTAACCTCCCCGCCCCTTCTGTTCTACCTCTCCCCACGGGATTACGTAAACAATAATGCATGCATTTTTCTCCCTCCTTCTAAGGAAGGATATTCACATTTCGATGTGCGGATTTACTATTTATAGCTGATGTAATCACCATGCAGACCCCCTATCCTCCTTGTCATCAAAACTAAGCAAAGCAAGGACTAACTAAGCAAAACAAAAGTGTGAGTTAACAACAAAAAGATTGAAGAAAATGCTAAGAAATAGAAGCAGATCGTGAATTTACCAAACTATTGGAAATTGTATGTATAACTGGGTTGGAAAACAAGTGAAATAAAATAATAGAGAACTCGGTGTTGCTGTGGTCTGAATTTGTAACATTGTTTGAGTCCTTAAACACATTGGGTCTTACCCTTCATATGCACAATAACCTGGGGTGCAATCAAAAATACTGAATTGTAGGTCCGTTCTTCTACGACAGGCTAGCTTATTTCCGCACAGACCCCAAAACCTTTCATCATCACGACCCGTCAATGGCCCACTGCTGAGCCAGGTCTCCTCCTCAGAATGAGGGGGTTAGGCCATTGTCCACCACGCTGGCCCAGTGCGAGTTGGCAGACTTCACACACCTTTGAGAACTTTAGGGAACTCTCAGGCAAGACCGTTGAAGCAAGTGATATTTAATTGCTTAAAACACACATAACTCAGAAAAGTCAGAGGCGTGTGCCTGTGTGGGGGATCGAACTCGAATCTCCCGAGTAAGACTTGAAGTCTCAACCACTGGGCCATCACTGCTTTTTATATAGGGTCTAAAACCTCTGGACCCTATATATTTGTGTGTAGAACTTCCTGCTTCTTCCAGAAGAGTCTAAGACCAGTGCAAGTACCTAACTCCCACGTGGAGCGCATTATTTTGATATTGGCACTAAGATAGTAAAAATAAATATATTTAAGCCAGTAACGATTAGAAGTAACGCGTTTTTAAGCTTATTCGTGATACTGATAAGAGTCACACGGTTGGCACGAGCCCATTCAATTTACGAGTGTGTGCTGATAACGTGACGTCATTTATTTGTACACTACGTTCTGGAAAAGACCCGCCTTAATATTGCCCTCGGTTCTACTACTAATACCAATTATTATTATGAAGAGTATAATTGTTGTTTTAGTTTTGTCGTAACCTCAGCTTAACATATCCAATACGCAGTTATTTTTTGAGGGGGAAAGGACACATTACCATGTTAAGTAACATTTTCTGACTTTAAAAAATAGCTGCTAGTAGAAATTCTTGAATCGTTTGTTCCTGAGATTATTAGGTATATGTATATATGTGTTAATATAGTTGGCAGTAGATATAGATATCGCTTCACTAAAAGTAATTTTGGTACCATTAATTTCAGTTTACAATATGTTTAAGACCGTAAACTTTTCCGCAGGTTATAGCTCTGTCTATCTGTTAGAAAAAGAGTAATTGAAGGTAATAAGCAAGGAGTAAAAGAATTATTGAAGGTTTTATGCTCAGGCTATTTTGATACTATCCTCGAACACTAAAACAAATCTCGTTTTTTTGCTTAAACGCGCTAATCTCAGGATCTACTGGTCCGATTTGTAAAGTTCTTTTAGTGCTAGATAGCCCATTTATCGAGGAAGGCTATAGGCTATAAATAATCACGCTACGACCAATAGGAGCAGAGATATATGTGAACAAAGTCACGCGGGTAGACTAGTATGTACACAAAATTCGGTACACATAACATAGCCTTTTGATATTCTCTTAAATGGTCTAAATTTGATCATAGTTAGAGCAATTGCATTATGATCACATTGGTGGACGAAAAGAAATCAAATCCTTGAGTCATATATTTTTATTATTTAAACAAACAAACGTATTGACATAAATACCTTAATCGTTTGATTTCTAAACAGCTATCTATCACTAATCGGTGTTTCTCCAAGCATCAGACACACGCGTGGTGATATGCCGATAATGATAAATCGATCGTGGTAGGGCGTGACGGTCTAATTATGTGATTGATAATTTCACTGCTGTAAATTATAAGTGTATTGATATAGATTAGAACTGTGACGATGTAAATTCAAATATATAGGGGAGATGCGTGCAAAATGATCCCCTGAAAATTTTACTTTATAATAATAAATTTACTTATCTTTGTATCTGATTGTATTTTTTTCATTATATCTATGTGGTTTAATACTAGCGTAACTTTTTCTAAAAGTCTAGTAAATGTATAAAACGACCCCCAAGTAATATTTTTTTGCTTAAAACACACATAAATATGAAAAGTCGTCGGTGTGTGCAAAGAATGAAACTCGCATCCCCCGAGTAAAACACTCAAGTCTTAATCCAATTAGGGATTGATGAGATTTAATAATCAATCTCAAGCTCAGGGCAGTCGAGTGCGTTTAGCGATCCTGCATCGTCTCACTATGACGGGGAGGGTAACCGCGGAGGTTTAGTGGGTATTGCGATGGTTTTACCGTCGGTGAGTCCCACATAACCCAACCATAGGGTTTATTCGTAAATGCACTCCTCCGCGATAACAAAAAAAACGGGGCCTTCGCCAGAAAATCTCAATCGAACTGAACTTTTCAAAATTTCTCTCATTTCAAAATAATTATGTCAGGTTGCAACCCGACTTTAATGATGGCAACTGAGTTGAGAGAAACGAGAGAACGGTTCGAGAACGGTTAAAAAATTAATGCTGTATCAGAAGTAAGTAAGCTAATGTCAGTAAACTTTTTAGTACTGGTCAAATATGCATCTAAAACTTTACAAACTAAAACTTAAAAACTACATAAATTTAGGCCAGGCAAGTAAAGCTTTCATCATCACGACCCGTCAATGGCCCACCAGGCCGTAGTCCACCACGCTGGCCCAGTGCGGGTTGGTAGACTTCACACACCTTTGAGAACTTTTAGGGAACTCTCAGGAGTGCAGGTTTCCTCACGATGTTTTCCTTCACCGTTAAAGCAAGTGGTACAAGCGGAAGGATTAAGGTTTTATACGGATGGAAGTAAAATGGAAAGGGGAGTGGGTGCGGCGCTAGCGGGCAGAAAGGGCGGCCAAGAGACGCCAACAACGTCACAAGGATGTCACGAAGATATAAAAAAAAATTAATTCCAACCTTGTGGGTGACCATCATAAGTCCTTGGAGATTCATCTAAAATCAGTAGGAGAAAAAAATAGTTTTATAAGTACATAATCCTGTGCCAGATCAAAGGATTTTTTTTAAATTAAGTTTTTTTTATATACAATTAACTATTGATTTTTTTCTCGAAAATTTAGAAAAACAATTCCTGAGGCCGTAATTTTGTGAATTTTTGTAAAAAACAATTCTTCGATCAGGCATAAGATTGTCTATGTATCAAGAATAACACGAAAACAAAATGGCAGCATATAGTTCAGTCTTTCAGCTCCGTAGTAAGTGTATGTCTCATCAAGTTAACTGCACCGCTCATTTATTAAATGGTGATATTACTCGTCAAAGTCATTTTCTATGGCAACGAATTTTCTAGAAAAGTAATTTTTTTTTATTATATGGCTTTAAATGTGCTTATGCACAACGCATTCTGCCAGTGTCACGTATAATGAAAAAAACACAGAGGAGACTGCGCGGTAAATCGTGCCAAAAAGTTAATGAGATTATAGGTGATTATGATAAAATGTTGATGGATGCTACGATACAGGAACAACCTAAAACAATAAAATGAAATAAAGCAGTTAAAGTAAATTTTTATTACTTAAAAGAAATTTTAATTTGACATTTAAATTTTAATGGTGCTTGATGTTAGTATTTGACAGATGCTTTGTATCAATTTTATCGAAACAAAAGTAGCACAGAAAACTTCGTTATATCATATTAGATAATGTACTATAATGCTATGTATAGCAGTACGAACTTATAAATTATCTATTTTTATATTTATCATAAGGTAATATTAGATACATGATATCCGCGTTGAGATAAACTAGACTTAAGAGAATTATATCCACCTGCCACACCTTACGAAAATCTACTGATAACATGGTAAGTGTTTTAAAAATAGTATTTGGAGAAATTATTACATAAAATACGAAACAAAAAAACATTTTTAATATTCTCTAAAATAAATATTCTCTAATATAATATGACCAATTTGAAGCCCAACAATGAATACTAAAAGGTTTAGAGGAGAAGGAAGGTACCAATGTAATGTCATAATTATTAATGGCACTTCATAAATAAAATGCTATTTAAATGTTGCCAACATCATAGGTAACTAGATAATTTTTATGTTCTGAATCTTTTTATATAGTATTAAATTAAGTCGCTCCGCTGTCTGTTCGCTTAAATCTTTTAAACTACGGATACGGATTTTAATGCAGTTTTCATCAATAGATACAGTGATTCAGGAGGAAGGTTTATATGTATAATAAAAGCATATTATAGTACAGAAACCGTGCAAAGCCGGGGCGGGTCGCTAGTTCTCTATAATTCCATAAAATATGCAATAACTATTTTAAGGAGGTATTCTGGTGAAGAAATTTAAAAAAATCATTTTTTTTATTAAATATTTTGAAAATTTAACTATTTAAGAATATGAGAAGAGGATTTTTCAAAATTCAAATTTATTTCGGAGATACAGGCCAGAACTAATCGAACAAAAGACAATATTTTAAGTTACATTTTTTAATTATTTCAAATGGAATGGCTATTATATTGGAAAAGAGAAACGTAGAAAATAGTTTTTTCGAAGTCGAGAAAGGTCCGATCTATGAATGGGATATTAAATAAATGTAAGTATAAAATATCATTTCATAACTTACGCGAAAAATTTGACGCGTTTTTCTCGAAACTGTTTTTTCAAAACGATACCCATGATTGCTCAAGTTGTACTGGACCAATTTAGCTGAAATTTTTTGAGTCTTCTTTATATACTTCTCTATATATGGAACTACCCTTATCCCCAAATTTAAATTTTTACTATATTAAAAAAATTATAAACAGTGTAAAAAGTGGTACAAATATTGTTTTTATTCAGGCAGTCGCCATTTTGAGAAAAAAAATTTTTTCAACTTTTCTGTAGTTCCAGACATTGCGACTAGGTACTCTAGATTCATAATCCTTTGATGTTTTTTTTTTTTTTAGATTGCTAGATGGGTTGGAATCGTGGGTATGGTCACGTGCCAAGTTTTTGAGACCCCCAACTTCATCAGCTGCTAATTTTATGAATGAATGTGTGTAAATGTGAAAAAAAAAAAAAACATAATGTGTACTGAAAATATTGATTGCTTTTTTTACGGCACTTCAAAAATTACTTAAAATTCATGCCACACCAGAATACAGGGGGTATTAGTACACTTACAGTAGTATAACGTGGCCTTCATGGATATATTGAAAAGTAGAAGACTGTAGTTCTTTTAGCGTTGTCATACTTATTGATATTAACACAATAGTACTTGGTTGCTATAATAAGTTATCAGGCGTTTGCCCATTCACTTACGTAGTGGAATGTTACATGTATATAAATAATGTTTATGGCAATTAAGGTTGAATGGAGAATTCCAAGGAGATAAGTAGAGGCGGCACGTGTTCTGACATCCCAAGATAGTCTGTGTCAATAATAATTGTATCATCGAAATTATAAATAGCTCCGTGCGTCTCGTGAAGGCGCCGCTGATACTGGGGTTATCTGCGGGAAGATTCCACGGAAAACAAGCGTTTGCTGTTTATATAGCTTTTACATAGTGATGACCTTACTTTTTTATGATAAATAATTGACGTTCTAGCTGATAGTGTATTAAACGAGCAGTGGCGTAACTATAGGGTGGCAATTCGGTAAAATGCCAGGGGTTCCGAGCTGAAGGGGGACCCCGGTCAGAGAGCTGTGAGCACAGGTGGATCTTAATATTTACTATTACAATATTTAGTAAAATTTATAACTAAGGTTTTATCTTTTTTTTTGCTCTTCAAGTATAGGCGCTTATAAGTATTTGGCGCGTGTCTGGGTTAAGTTTCTTAATATTGGAGGAGGGGGCCCCATCTGATGAATATGCCAGAGGCCCCGAACGGTGTAGTTACGCCACTGTAAAAGAGATACTCTCTTCTTTCTATATCCGTTGCCACCTTGAAACTGCGCTCTACTGGAACTGCGATATTAATGGATACTCTGTTTGGGGCAAGATCTATAACCAAGGGTAGGAAACGCTGAGAAATCATCTCGTAAGAGGGAGTTATTACTCTCCTCTTAAGAGGAGGAATTGTAATTAAATCCGTCTTCTCAAGGGTATTGTTCAAAATATTAAAAATACTGATAATATTACAGCATTAATTATATCGTTTCGCTCATTGTGACTTAAAATTGCATCAGTCTCACTGGAGTCTTGGACAGATTTTCTTCAACAATTATTAAAAAAAAATATTATTGAAAAAGTTGATGTCGAGCTAAATGATAATGAGATTGAATAAAATGAAAACATTATAATTACATTAACTCTTTAATACCTAAAGGACTAATTTAATAAAGACCTTTATCAGATCTCTATCACAGGAAAATGAATGCTTTTTGATAATCGTCTCAAGTATCGTATAATAATCGTATTTTATAATTACATAATATTTAAAAATATTTCATCATATTTTTAATTATCATATAGTATGATGGCTTGACTAGAATATCCTCCAGGAGATTATTCGCGATGTAATAATAATTATTTATTTTGCAATCACACGATTGATGTTTATCAGTTGTCCAACATTCAAGAATTGAGTCCACCATATTTTTATAAAATAATTACTGATTTAAAACTTGCTTTATGTATATTAAAAATAAAAAAACAGTACAAACAAAATAATGTGCCTCCATGGCTATGTTAGAAAAAAAAATCAATTGACAATTACCCTTTTAGGGTTGCCATACCCATATTATCCATAAATAATATATAACACTTCCAACATAAATATCAGCTGTTTAAATTAGTGTTACCATCAAACATAATTAATACTATATTACATGCTTAAAATATTTCGGAAAGTTCATTTACTATTTAGTACTTTTTCATTACAAAGTGAAATATAAATATTAATAGAAGTTACAATTTTTTTTCTACATCTTCATATATAACAAAAACTTGTTATTGATTGAAACCATAAGACACTGTCGTTAAGTCACCCATTGCCCTGATATCTGATAACTTATTCCTAAGATTCTCTATCGTGAGCAAAGTATTGTTTAAAAAAAGATAACCTATTGATTGAGTTATGAAAACAATTATTAGTTGTTGCCAATGTTCAATATACTTTAACGCTCTTAAAAATTAATCAAAAATATTTACTACTTATAATTATATATTACTAGCTGTGTATATTTTGGATAATTCACACTATATCATTATAAATAATAGCCTATGTATTATTCTGATGTGTAAGCTATATTATTGTAAAGTTTAATCAAAATCCATTCAGTACAAACAAACATCCATATATTCTTACAAACTTTCGCGTTTATAATATTATAGTAGGATTGCTGACGACCTTTTGTCACATCTACCAAATACAGTAGAACGCCGGTTATAAAACGCCGCCTGTCACAAAAAACTTATGTAAATGTTCTCTCTAAATAACACTAGCAATTTTCACCAGTTTCATATGAATTCATTTTACTTATTCCTTGCAATCAAGGCGCTATCTGTTGGATTCTTACTCAATTTAGATAAAAAAAAAATATGTTGAAGTGTTGTGTCAATAAATCTATACTAATATTATAAAGAAGTAAGATTTGTATTTTTGTATTTTTGTATGTAACGAATAAACATAAAAACTACTGGACCGATTTCAAAAATTCTTTCACCATTAGAAAGCTACATTATCCCTGAGTAACATAGGCTATATTTATTACAAGAAAAAATTAGAGATACCTAGAAAATCTCACTAAAACCAACCCGAGGTGCAAAAAAAATAGCCATAAAATATCTTTCATCGCATGCGCTGCGAAAAGTATTGATGATAGAAGAAAAAAATGTTCTAAAATATTATAGAACGTATCAATATCTACAAAAAACTCCGCGAGACCATATGTCCAACTATTATAGTTATGTCACTATAACTACTTTTTTATATTTTAAAAGTTGATAAAAATGGCTATCAAAATCAGACCATGTTTTCCATACCTTTGTATTAATCCTTATCCAAATAAATTATTTCATATTCAAGACTGTTTCAATACCTGTAAATTACTTTTTGAATTATTAAAATCGGACCTTCCATTCAAAAGATATTACGAAATTAAAAATATCAATATAAACAAAAAATACACGCCGACGCGACGGGCCAGTGTAGTTCTATCTCGGTGATACTCGAAGTGCAGCGAGTGGTAGCGAGTAACGCCGAGGTAGAGGGGCACCGAAATGCGGGAGAGCCAAAATGTTTTAAACTAAATATTCCACCCGTGCGAAGCCGGGATGGGCCCCTAGTTAAAAGATAAAATCTTCCGTATGAGTAACTAATACAATAATGTTTAAAATTACATTAAGATCCATTTAATAGTTTCGGAGTTAATCGTTGAAAAACATAGTATCACTAGATTTCTACACATTATTTATTGTGATTATAGGTAACGAAACAAAAAGAATTAATTGTCATCTATTGGATGCTTACTCAACCTATACACAACCTATTGTGTTTGCGATGTTGGTAACATTGAATTGAGTAGTAAAGAATCTCTGTTCATCATTGGTCTGTAACAGAGCAGTACAAAGAATACCGATACAGAAGCAAGCAATAATTTTTACATTGTAAGTAAGCAGTAATGCTGTAGCTCCGTGTATAGTATAACTTTAGGTGCCATTTTATTTTTCACAATGGGACACCGACAACGAGACGGGAGTCTCGCAAACATACTTGGGAGAAAAGACAATACAAAATCCAGCAAAACAATTTCTCCTCATATATTTGTAACAGGCAAATCATAGTGATAATAACCTTCTATTTAGTAGACGAAGTCAAAAGGTATCCCTAGATTTAAAAAAAAATTATGTCGGAAGTGTAAGTTAGGTTTAGGTTAGCCTTGTGTTGGGTTAGCCTTATGCTAACCTATTCTTATAGTTTTTAGCTTGGCCATCCATTTTTCCCGTGAGGGGACGGGCTAGAATATAATTCCCTTCAGCCGCTGGGAGAGAATCTCGTAAAAGCCGAGTAACCCAGCACCCCGTTGGTAGTAGGGGATCTGTTCCCCGACTGGCTTGCGACCACCAGCATGCGAATCCGACCGTCAAGTGTCTCTGCCCTACCCCTCCCTCTCCCATCCCATTACTGTTGTGGTTCCAATGAACACCGGGTTCTTGCTAGGAGTCCAGTGAAACCGCAGCAATCTTCTCTTCGCTCCTCCTACTCACTCTATCTTCGAGGCGGCGACGCATCGACAAAACAAGAGATACCATCTAGTTTTTTCGATGTCCATGGGCGACGATGTCCACTGTCCATCAGGTGGACCATCTGCTCGTTTGTCCCTTATCTATCATAACAAAAAAAATTGTGAACATACGATGCTGATTGATACGGAAAAAAGGTAGAGTGTTTCGTCGCGAAGCTTTCTTTCGGGACAACGGAACTGGCAATCAAATAACGGAGCTGTCCCGTTCTTAATGGTATGTATGGTCACATGAAGTGTAACACATATTTAACACTAGATAACAAAAGATGTTGAAGTGATATATTAGTAAAATAACTTAAACCGCCATCAGTTAGAAAATTTTAAATAGATACAATCTTTAGTCATATCCTATCTATCAAGTCGAATAAAAGTTCACATAGTGTCTAAAATTCAAGATTGGTTGAGTA
Organism: Limenitis camilla; assembly: GCA_905147385.1. Lineage (NCBI taxonomy): Eukaryota > Metazoa > Arthropoda > Insecta > Lepidoptera > Nymphalidae > Limenitis > Limenitis camilla. The sequence continues at coordinate 9,510,369 of LR990241.1, forward strand.
TTGTACAATAATCATCACCATATGAACAATATAACTGAATCATGAAATAAAAATATAAATAAACAGCAAGATGCGTCATTTGTTTTCTCACAGTAATCTTGGGGTCACTCAGCATGTGTCGTGTCAGAGAAAGGGCCAGAATTGACGCCATACTTAATTGCCACTAATTATATCTTTGTTTTTTATTTTTAAACTTAGCTTATCTATACATTTAATATAAATATAACTTATAGAATGTTTGTACATAGAACATATTTAAGAAAAGTTAGTGTAAGGTCTTGTTACAGGGTTTGTAAGTTTGTACGCGCTTCACGCAAAAAGTACTGCACGAAATTGGATACGGTTTTCACAGTTGAAATGAACGATTTATTTCATTTATTTAATAATCGCATATATAACTATTTTTCAAATAATATAAAAATCTTTTTACTATAGTAGATTATTATATATTTGAATACCTTTGATTATTATATTAACAATGATAAAATAAAGGAAGTGGATCTAATTCGCGACCTCGGTGTGTTATACGATAAAAAATTAACTTTTATACCTCATCTGGATAAAATAATTAAAAAAGGTTCTAACATGTTAGAATTTGTACTCAGAAATTCTAAGGTATTTCGCGACAACAAAACTAAAACATTACTTTACAATAGCTTGATTCGTAGTGTCATAGAATATTGTAGTGTAGTCTGGAGGCCACACTATGCCACACACTCACTGCGACTTGAGCGTGTTCAAAAACGCTTTGTAGGGCACCTTGCGTATCATAACGGCATAGCTAAAAATATGCGTTCATGTAATTGTCGCCTTAAATATTTTAACATGAAGTCGCTAGCCAATGGCAGGCTAGTACTGGGTGCAATGTTTGCGGGTAAAATTCTTGGCCACCAAATTGACTCTTCCCGGCTTTTAGGCCTATTGAAGTTGCGCGTTCCCTCTAGGCTCCCTCGCAGTTCAATCACACCGCTTTGTCCACCGCTTAGAAAGACTGTGTTAGGAGCCAACTCTCCCTGTTCAAGATTATGTAAAGCGATAAAATGCTTGCAGTGGTCAATTCGATCTCCATTTTGATTCTATCATAAAGTTAAAATCAACTTGTACTGGCTTATCCTACTTTAATTAATAAAATTAATTCTAGTAGTCACTTTCTCAGACTGACGTATTTTTTTAAAATATAATACGTGCATTTGATATGATGAGGAAGTGTGTGTATTTATATATATATGTCGGAAACTAATTAAAAAAAGGAATGGAATGGATGGCCTATCTCAAAAGCTATACGGGCGCAACACGGTCAGGATATAACTTAACATTACTATCACTTACTATTATGACAAGAACTATTATGACAGGAACCTAAGCAGTGCCTTGGACTTGTGACCAAGGTGTAGGCTTAAGGAATTCCTTTATTCGATCGAGACACTCACCTCCACTGCTTAGTTTCACTGTTTAATCCTAAGATTAGACTAACATTAACCTAACCTAAGGCTAACCTAACCTAAACCTAACTCACACCTCCGACACGGCCATTCTGACGCGCGACATGCCTCGGGCGATACTGAATTTCTAAGCCGGAATATCACAAGAACATCCGCTCGTCCTTCTTGACATTAGTCTACTCAATACAAATTTGCACAAATAAATTCGGTAAATGTACTAACTGAACTGGACAATTAACTAATCACGGTCTACAACTCTACACCGAACGGCATTAAGGAAACTATTGTCACAGTATCACAATCGAAATAATATCATTTACATCAAACCGCTGAACTGGCTAAACGCTAATTTAACGATTAATCATGATTTAAAGCAAGTTGTATCTTCAACGTACCGAACACACACGTTATACTGTCTAGTCATTAATTCGCACCCATTCCTATCAAGGTACTAATTCTGGCGAAACAAACACTGTGTTTTTGATCGGACTACTATCAAATTAAGATAATGGCAATTTTCTACTACACAAAAATAACATCATCAAGTAGAGCCATGTACCAGAACTGTTTATTCCAATTTTCAAAAGCAACACACTTCTACAAATCCTTGAGTGATACCCTCCATCACCACGACTCTCACAGCCAACCGGTAATCGCAACTACCATCACACGCGCATCCACCTCGTGGATCGCAACTCTTACGCACATCCATCACATGGACTGCAACAAATTTCAATACGGTCGATAGATTCTATCACTCAAGAAACCAAAATCCATTTTACTAATCATGATCACCATTAACTTCAACTTAATTTGGTAACTGGTACATGACCTACAATCATTTTTTTTTAATCGCACGGGTTTACATTTTCTAAAAATCTTTCAACGTCATAATCTAATAACGACAATCTAGTCTATCCCACTTCTGATGTCGGAAACTAATTAAAAAAAGGAATGGAATGGATGGCCTATCTCAAAAGCTATACGGGCGCAACACGGTCAGGATATAACTTAACATTACTATCACTTACTATTATGACAAGAACTATTATGACAGGAACCTAAGCAGTGCCTTGGACTTGTGACCAAGGTGTAGGCTTAAGGAATTCCTTTATTCGATCGAGACACTCACCTCCACTGCTTAGTTTCACTGTTTAATCCTAAGATTAGACTAACATTAACCTAACCTAAGGCTAACCTAACCTAAACCTAACTCACACCTCCGACATATATATATATGTATGCATGAGTATATATTATATATTTTTTCATCGTTTCGGATATTCTTCAGTTCTTGTTATTAGGTTTATTATGTTTAGTGCATGACGAATTTGCTGTAGCTACTTTTTCTTTCTTGTGTTAAATACAACCTATAATTAATTGTTACGCTATTGCATGTGTTTTTATAATGTATTAAGTGTTACTTAAGTGTATACAATTGTTGGTAAACCTTAATAAATAAAATAAAAAAAATAAAATAAAATTACTTTCCCATTACAACAACTGGTAGACGCCACCCAGCCTATCTGTGATTCTCTTGTTTTTCATGATGTTACAGAGGAAGACGTTAAGAAAAACATATTGTCCATATCTTCCAATGCCATCGGTAGTGATAATTTGAGCCGCGATATGCTTTTGCTAACATTAGGTCTCGTAAGTCCAGTTATCACTCACATTATAAATTTTTCTTTCACCTCCAAATTAATTCCTGCGGCTTGGAAGATGGCTCATGTTATCCCACTACCGAAAGTATCGAAACCTATCCACTTGTCTCAGTTTCGGCCCATTTCCATCTTACCAATTATTTCAAAAATACTGGAAAATGCTGCACTCAAGCAAGTGTCAAGTTTCTTGTTACGCAATAACATTTTAAGTTCTTTTCAGTCCGGATTTCGTTCACATCACAGTACCTGTACGGCATTAATTAAAATCACAGACGATATCCGTTACGCAATGGATAACAAGAAACTCACCGTTCTTATCTTGCTTGACTTCAGCAATGCCTTTAACTCAGTGAATTTGGATGTTTTGCTCGGAATATAATAGAGAGATCTTCAATTAACATGTCTTCCGCAGTAACTGTCTGGTTTCGTTCTTATCTTCATGGACGCCAGCAGAGGGTATGCGCTGATGAGAATTACTCAGACTGGGCTGATCTATCTGCTGGTGTTCCTCAAGGCGGCATTCTCTCCCCATTACTCTTCTCCATTTTTATAAATGAGCTCACAAAAGTATTGTCGTGTCACTACCATCTTTACGCAGATGATTTGCAGCTCTATAGGCATGCTTGTGTCAATGATCTAGGAATGGTTATGGAAGAGATTAACTCAGACCTTGCTAGGATTCAGGCATGGGCAGAATCTTTTGGTCTTGTAGTTAATCCTTCAAAGTCCCAAGCCATGATTATTGGAAGTAGACAGCTGCGTAACAAAGTCAATTTTAATAATCTACCTTGTATAACTTATGACGGTGCAATTATTCCACTTACTGATAAGGCTAGAAATTTGGGATTAATAATCGACTGTAACTTATCATGGTCAGCGCACGTCAATGAAATCAGTAAACGTTTGCGTCATTCTCTTCATTCTCTAAAACGTCTCCAAAACTTTCTTCCTCTTCAGACTAAAATTATTTTGGCTCAATCCCTGTTATTACCTCTTCTCGATTACGCTGACGTATGTTATCCTGACGCTACCGAGGAGATACTAGATAAATTGGAGAGACTTCAGAATTTGTGCATTCGATTCATCTTCGGTTTGCGCAAATACGACCACGTGTCTAATTTCCGTCGTGAATTAAAATGGCTCCCTATTCGTCAGTGCCGAAATGTCCACATTCTTGGAATACTCTTTAGTATTTTGAATTTTGCTTGTCCACCCTATTTAAATGAGCGGTTTCTTTTGCCAATTCCGAGTAGTAGACCAGCACGCTCTTGTCTAAGTGCTAAAGACTTGAGTTGCAACCTTATAAAACAATATTTTATGAGAGATCATTTACTGTTTTTGCTACAAAATTATGGAATTCTCTCCCGAATGATATTTTGTACGATAACTCTTCGCTTAATACTTTTAAACTCAGACTGAAAAAGCATTATTTATCTCAAATTTATACTCCTTATAATTGTATTCTATTAATTTTTTTATGTATAATTTGTGTATTATATTGGTATATATAAGTAATAGTTGTAGTTTATGTAATAGTTATATTAGTATTAGTTGTAGTTTATGTAAATGTTTGTATATATATAATATATATGTATATTACTTTTATTATTATTATTTTAATTTCTGCTATACTGTACCTATTTCCGCGTGTTTTAACTATACAAAACTATCTCACCATCAAGGGTTGCTGGAAGAGATCTCTATTAGAGAAAAGTCATCCTTTGTGCACATATTTCTTATGTGAATGTGTAACATTTATTGGTACATAAATAAATAAATAAATACTAAGGTACTGTAAAGATAATCGAACAAGATATTGAGATAGATAAGCCAAAAATAAACTATAACTAAAAATCATTGAAACTAGATTATACCGCTTTTAACAACCTTTGTTTGAATTTTTTCACAAAGTAAGAAAAAATATCTTGATTATCTAGAAATATCAATGATATATGAGACAGTGTCTAATACTTTTATATATTAAAATGTATTTTTTATTTATTAAATTTTATTAAAATCGGTTTAATAGTTTTTTGCAATTTAACCTCCCCGCCCCTTCTGTTCTACCTCTCCCCACGGGATTACAATAATGCATGCATTTTTCTCCCTCCTTCTAAGGAAGGATATTCACATTTCGATGTGCGGATTTACTATTTATAGCTGATGTAATCACCATGCAGACCCCCTATCCTCCTTGTCATCAAAACTAAGCAAAGCAAGGACTAACTAAGCAAAACAAAAGTGTGAGTTAACAACAAAAAGATTGAAGAAAATGCTAAGAAATAGAAGCAGATCGTGAATTTACCAAACTATTGGAAATTGTATGTATAACTGGGTTGGAAAACAAGTGAAATAAAATAATAGAGAACTCGGTGTTGCTGTGGTCTGAATTTGTAACATTGTTTGAGTCCTTAAACACATTGGGTCTTACCCTTCATATGCACAATAACCTGGGGTGCAATCAAAAATACTGAATTGTAGGTCCGTTCTTCTACGACAGGCTAGCTTATTTCCGCACAGACCCCAAAACCTTTCATCATCACGACCCGTCAATGGCCCACTGCTGAGCCAGGTCTCCTCCTCAGAATGAGGGGGTTAGGCCATTGTCCACCACGCTGGCCCAGTGCGAGTTGGCAGACTTCACACACCTTTGAGAACTTTAGGGAACTCTCAGGCAAGACCGTTGAAGCAAGTGATATTTAATTGCTTAAAATACACATAACTCAGAAAAGTCAGAGGCGTGTGCCTGTGTGGGGGATCGAACTCGAATCTCCCGAGTAAGACTTGAAGTCTCAACCACTGGGCCATCACTGCTTTTTATATAGGGTCTAAAACCTCTGGACCCTATATATTTGTGTGTAGAACTTCCTGCTTCTTCCAGAAGAGTCTAAGACCAGTGCAAGTACCTAACTCCCACGTGGAGCGCATTATTTTGATATTGGCACTAAGATAGTAAAAATAAATATATTTAAGCCAGTAACGATTAGAAGTAACGCGTTTTTAAGCTTATTCGTGATACTGATAAGAGTCACACGGTTGGCACGAGCCCATTCAATTTACGAGTGTGTGCTGATAACGTGACGTCATTTATTTGTACACTACGTTCTGGAAAAGACCCGCCTTAATATTGCCCTCGGTTCTACTACTAATACCAATTATTATTATGAAGAGTATAATTGTTGTTTTAGTTTTGTCGTAACCTCAGCTTAACATATCCAATACGCAGTTATTTTTTGAGGGGGAAAGGACACATTACCATGTTAAGTAACATTTTCTGACTTTAAAAAATAGCTGCTAGTAGAAATTCTTGAATCGTTTGTTCCTGAGATTATTAGGTATATGTATATATGTGTTAATATAGTTGGCAGTAGATATAGATATCGCTTCACTAAAAGTAATTTTGGTACCATTAATTTCAGTTTACAATATGTTTAAGACCGTAAACTTTTCCGCAGGTTATAGCTCTGTCTATCTGTTAGAAAAAGAGTAATTGAAGGTAATAAGCAAGGAGTAAAAGAATTATTGAAGGTTTTATGCTCAGGCTATTTTGATACTATCCTCGAACACTAAAACAAATCTCGTTTTTTTGCTTAAACGCGCTAATCTCAGGATCTACTGGTCCGATTTGTAAAGTTCTTTTAGTGCTAGATAGCCCATTTATCGAGGAAGGCTATAGGCTATAAATAATCACGCTACGACCAATAGGAGCAGAGATATATGTGAACAAAGTCACGCGGGTAGACTAGTATGTACACAAAATTCGGTACACATAACATAGCCTTTTGATATTCTCTTAAATGGTCTAAATTTGATCATAGTTAGAGCAATTGCATTATGATCACATTGGTGGACGAAAAGAAATCAAATCCTTGAGTCATATATTTTTATTATTTAAACAAACAAACGTATTGACATAAATACCTTAATCGTTTGATTTCTAAACAGCTATCTATCACTAATCGGTGTTTCTCCAAGCATCAGACACACGCGTGGTGATATGCCGATAATGATAAATCGATCGTGGTAGGGCGTGACGGTCTAATTATGTGATTGATAATTTCACTGCTGTAAATTATAAGTGTATTGATATAGATTAGAACTGTGACGATGTAAATTCAAATATATAGGGGAGATGCGTGCAAAATGATCCCCTGAAAATTTTACTTTATAATAATAAATTTACTTATCTTTGTATCTGATTGTATTTTTTTCATTATATCTATGTGGTTTAATACTAGCGTAACTTTTTCTAAAAGTCTAGTAAATGTATAAAACGACCCCCAAGTAATATTTTTTTGCTTAAAACACACATAAATATGAAAAGTCGTCGGTGTGTGCAAAGAATGAAACTCGCATCCCCCGAGTAAAACACTCAAGTCTTAATCCAATTAGGGATTGATGAGATTTAATAATCAATCTCAAGCTCAGGGCAGTCGAGTGCGTTTAGCGATCCTGCATCGTCTCACTATGACGGGGAGGGTAACCGCGGAGGTTTAGTGGGTATTGCGATGGTTTTACCGTCGGTGAGTCCCACATAACCCAACCATAGGGTTTATTCGTAAATGCACTCCTCCGCGATAACAAAAAAAACGGGGCCTTCGCCAGAAAATCTCAATCGAACTGAACTTTTCAAAATTTCTCTCATTTCAAAATAATTATGTCAGGTTGCAACCCGACTTTAATGATGGCAACTGAGTTGAGAGAAACGAGAGAACGGTTCGAGAACGGTTAAAAAATTAATGCTGTATCAGAAGTAAGTAAGCTAATGTCAGTAAACTTTTTAGTACTGGTCAAATATGCATCTAAAACTTTACAAACTAAAACTTAAAAACTACATAAATTTAGGCCAGGCAAGTAAAGCTTTCATCATCACGACCCGTCAATGGCCCACCAGGCCGTAGTCCACCACGCTGGCCCAGTGCGGGTTGGTAGACTTCACACACCTTTGAGAACTTTTAGGGAACTCTCAGGAGTGCAGGTTTCCTCACGATGTTTTCCTTCACCGTTAAAGCAAGTGGTACAAGCGGAAGGATTAAGGTTTTATACGGATGGAAGTAAAATGGAAAGAGGAGTGGGTGCGGCGCTAGCGGGCAGAAAGGGCGGCCAAGAGACGCCAACAACGTCACAAGGATGTCACGAAGATATAAAAAAAAATTAATTCCAACCTTGTGGGTGACCATCATAAGTCCTTGGAGATTCATCTAAAATCAGTAGGAGAAAAAAATAGTTTTATAAGTACATAATCCTGTGCCTGATCAAAGGATTTTTTTTAAATTAAGTTTTTTTTATATACAATTAACTATTGATTTTTTTCTCGAAAATTTAGAAAAACAATTCCTGAGGCCGTAATTTTGTGAATTTTTGTAAAAAACAATTCTTCGATCAGGCATAAGATTGTCTATGTATCAAGAATAACACGAAAACAAAATGGCAGCATATAGTTCAGTCTTTCAGCTCCGTAGTAAGTGTATGTCTCATCAAGTTAACTGCACCGCTCATTTATTAAATGGTGATATTACTCGTCAAAGTCATTTTCTATGGCAACGAATTTTCTAGAAAAGTAATTTTTTTTTATTATATGGCTTTAAATGTGCTTATGCACAACGCATTCTGCCAGTGTCACGTATAATGAAAAAAACACAGAGGAGACTGCGCGGTAAATCGTGCCAAAAAGTTAATGAGATTATAGGTGATTATGATAAAATGTTGATGGATGCTACGATACAGGAACAACCTAAAACAATAAAATGAAATAAAGCAGTTAAAGTAAATTTTTATTACTTAAAAGAAATTTTAATTTGACATTTAAATTTTAATGGTGCTTGATGTTAGTATTTGACAGATGCTTTGTATCAATTTTATCGAAACAAAAGTAGCACAGAAAACTTCGTTATATCATATTAGATAATGTACTATAATGCTATGTATAGCAGTACGAACTTATAAATTATCTATTTTTATATTTATCATAAGGTAATATTAGATACATGATATCCGCGTTGAGATAAACTAGACTTAAGAGAATTATATCCACCTGCCACACCTTACGAAAATCTACTGATAACATGGTAAGTGTTTTAAAAATAGTATTTGGAGAAATTATTACATAAAATACGAAACAAAAAAACATTTTTAATATTCTCTAAAATAAATATTCTCTAATATAATATGACCAATTTGAAGCCCAACAATGAATACTAAAAGGTTTAGAGGAGAAGGAAGGTACCAATGTAATGTCATAATTATTAATGGCACTTCATAAATAAAATGCTATTTAAATGTTGCCAACATCATAGGTAACTAGATAATTTTTATGTTCTGAATCTTTTTATATAGTATTAAATTAAGTCGCTCCGCTGTCTGTTCGCTTAAATCTTTTAAACTACGGATACGGATTTTAATGCAGTTTTCATCAATAGATACAGTGATTCAGGAGGAAGGTTTATATGTATAATAAAAGCATATTATAGTACAGAAACCGTGCAAAGCCGGGGCGGGTCGCTAGTTCTCTATAATTCCATAAAATATGCAATAACTATTTTAAGGAGGTATTCTGGTGAAGAAATTTAAAAAAATCATTTTTTTTATTAAATATTTTGAAAATTTAACTATTTAAGAATATGAGAAGAGGATTTTTCAAAATTCAAATTTATTTCGGAGATACAGGCCAGAACTAATCGAACAAAAGACAATATTTTAAGTTACATTTTTTAATTATTTCAAATGGAATGGCTATTATATTGGAAAAGAGAAACGTAGAAAATAGTTTTTTCGAAGTCGAGAAAGGTCCGATCTATGAATGGGATATTAAATAAATGTAAGTATAAAATATCATTTCATAACTTAGGCGAAAAATTTGACGCGTTTTTCTCGAAACTGTTTTTTCAAAACGATACCCATGATTGCTCAAGTTGTACTGGACCAATTTAGCTGAAATTTTTTGAGTCTTCTTTATATACTTCTCTATATATGGAACTACCCTTATCCCCAAATTTAAATTTTTACTATATTAAAAAAATTATAAACAGTGTAAAAAGTGGTACAAATATTGTTTTTATTCAGGCAGTCGCCATTTTGAGAAAAAAAATTTTTTCAACTTTTCTGTAGTTCCAGACATTGCGACTAGGTACTCTAGATTCATAATCCTTTGATGTTTTTTTTTTTTTCAGATTGCTAGATGGGTTGGAATCGTGGGTATGGTCACGTGCCAAGTTTTTGAGACCCCCAACTTCATCAGCTGCTAATTTTATGAATGAATGTGTGTAAATGTGAAAAAAAAAAAAAACATAATGTGTACTGAAAATATTGATTGCTTTTTTTACGGCACTTCAAAAATTACTTAAAATTCATGCCACACCAGAATACAGGGGGTATTAGTACACTTACAGTAGTATAACGTGGCCTTCATGGATATATTGAAAAGTAGAAGACTGTAGTTCTTTTAGCGTTGTCATACTTATTGATATTAACACAATAGTACTTGGTTGCTATAATAAGTTATCAGGCGTTTGCCCATTCACTTACGTAGTGGAATGTTACATGTATATAAATAATGTTTATGGCAATTAAGGTTGAATGGAGAATTCCAAGGAGATAAGTAGAGGCGGCACGTGTTCTGACATCCCAAGATAGTCTGTGTCAATAATAATTGTATCATCGAAATTATAAATAGCTCCGTGCGTCTCGTGAAGGCGCCGCTGATACTGGGGTTATCTGCGGGAAGATTCCACGGAAAACAAGCGTTTGCTGTTTATATAGCTTTTACATAGTGATGACCTTACTTTTTTATGATAAATAATTGACGTTCTAGCTGATAGTGTATTAAACGAGCAGTGGCGTAACTATAGGGTGGCAATTCGGTAAAATGCCAGGGGTTCCGAGCTGAAGGGGGACCCCGGTCAGAGAGCTGTGAGCACAGGTGGATCTTAATATTTACTATTACAATATTTAGTAAAATTTATAACTAAGGTTTTATCTTTTTTTTTGCTCTTCAAGTATAGGCGCTTATAAGTATTTGGCGCGTGTCTGGGTTAAGTTTCTTAATATTGGAGGAGGGGGCCCCATCTGATGAATATGCCAGAGGCCCCGAACGGTGTAGTTACGCCACTGTAAAAGAGATACTCTCTTCTTTCTATATCCGTTGCCACCTTGAAACTGCGCTCTACTGGAACTGCGATATTAATGGATACTCTGTTTGGGGCAAGATCTATAACCAAGGGTAGGAAACGCTGAGAAATCATCTCGTAAGAGGGAGTTATTACTCTCCTCTTAAGAGGAGGAATTGTAATTAAATCCGTCTTCTCAAGGGTATTGTTCAAAATATTAAAAATACTGATAATATTACAGCATTAATTATATCGTTTCGCTCATTGTGACTTAAAATTGCATCAGTCTCACTGGAGTCTTGGACAGATTTTCTTCAACAATTATTAAAAAAAAATATTATTGAAAAAGTTGATGTCGAGCTAAATGATAATGAGATTGAATAAAATGAAAACATTATAATTACATTAACTCTTTAATACCTAAAGGACTAATTTAATAAAGACCTTTATCAGATCTCTATCACAGGAAAATGAATGCTTTTTGATAATCGTCTCAAGTATCGTATAATAATCGTATTTTATAATTACATAATATTTAAAAATATTTCATCATATTTTTAATTATCATATAGTATGATGGCTTGACTAGAATATCCTCCAGGAGATTATTCGCGATGTAATAATAATTATTTATTTTGCAATCACACGATTGATGTTTATCAGTTGTCCAACATTCAAGAATTGAGTCCACCATATTTTTATAAAATAATTACTGATTTAAAACTTGCTTTATGTATATTAAAAATAAAAAAACAGTACAAACAAAATAATGTGCCTCCATGGCTATGTTAGAAAAAAAAATCAATTGACAATTACCCTTTTAGGGTTGCCATACCCATATTATCCATAAATAATATATAACACTTCCAACATAAATATCAGCTGTTTAAATTAGTGTTACCATCAAACATAATTAATACTATATTACATGCTTAAAATATTTCGGAAAGTTCATTTACTATTTAGTACTTTTTCATTACAAAGTGAAATATAAATATTAATAGAAGTTACAATTTTTTTTCTACATCTTCATATATAACAAAAACTTGTTATTGATTGAAACCATAAGACACTGTCGTTAAGTCACCCAATGCCCTGATATCTGATAACTTATTCCTAAGATTCTCTATCGTGAGCAAAGTATTGTTTAAAAAAAGATAACCTATTGATTGAGTTATGAAAACAATTATTAGTTGTTGCCAATGTTCAATATACTTTAACGCTCTTAAAAATTAATCAAAAATATTTACTACTTATAATTATATATTACTAGCTGTGTATATTTTGGATAATTCACACTATATCATTATAAATAATAGCCTATGTATTATTCTGATGTGTAAGCTATATTATTGTAAAGTTTAATCAAAATCCATTCAGTACAAACAAACATCCATATATTCTTACAAACTTTCGCGTTTATAATATTATAGTAGGATTGCTGACGACCTTTTGTCACATCTACCAAATACAGTAGAACGCCGGTTATAAAACGCCGCCTGTCACAAAAAACTTATGTAAATGTTCTCTCTAAATAACACTAGCAATTTTCACCAGTTTCATATGAATTCATTTTACTTATTCCTTGCAATCAAGGCGCTATCTGTTGGATTCTTACTCAATTTAGATAAAAAAAAAATATGTTGAAGTGTTGTGTCAATAAATCTATACTAATATTATAAAGAAGTAAGATTTGTATTTTTGTATTTTTGTATGTAACGAATAAACATAAAAACTACTGGACCGATTTCAAAAATTCTTTCACCATTAGAAAGCTACATTATCCCTGAGTAACATAGGCTATATTTATTACAAGAAAAAATTAGAGATCCCTAGAAAATCTCACTAAAACCAACCCGAGGTGCAAAAAAAATAGCCATAAAATATCTTTCATCGCATGCGCTGCGAAAAGTATTGATGATAGAAGAAAAAAATGTTCTAAAATATTATAGAACGTATCAATATCTACAAAAAACTCCGCGAGACCATATGTCCAACTATTATAGTTATGTCACTATAACTACTTTTTTATATTTTAAAAGTTGATAAAAATGGCTATCAAAATCAGACCATGTTTTCCATACCTTTGTATTAATCCTTATCCAAATAAATTATTTCATATTCAAGACTGTTTCAATACCTGTAAATTACTTTTTGAATTATTAAAATCGGACCTTCCATTCAAAAGATATTACGAAATTAAAAATATCAATATAAACAAAAAATACACGCCGACGCGACGGGCCAGTGTAGTTCTATCTCGGTGATACTCGAAGTGCAGCGAGTGGTAGCGAGTAACGCCGAGGTAGAGGGGCACCGAAATGCGGGAGAGCCAAAATGTTTTAAACTAAATATTCCACCCGTGCGAAGCCGGGATGGGCCCCTAGTTAAAAGATAAAATCTTCCGTATGAGTAACTAATACAATAATGTTTAAAATTACATTAAGATCCATTTAATAGTTTCGGAGTTAATCGTTGAAAAACATAGTATCACTAGATTTCTACACATTATTTATTGTGATTATAGGTAACGAAACAAAAAGAATTAATTGTCATCTATTGGATGCTTACTCAACCTATACACAACCTATTGTGTTTGCGATGTTGGTAACATTGAATTGAGTAGTAAAGAATCTCTGTTCATCATTGGTCTGTAACAGAGCAGTACAAAGAATACCGATACAGAAGCAAGCAATAATTTTTACATTGTAAGTAAGCAGTAATGCTGTAGCTCCGTGTATAGTATAACTTTAGGTGCCATTTTATTTTTCACAATGGGACACCGACAACGAGACGGGAGTCTCGCAAACATACTTGGGAGAAAAGACAATACAAAATCCAGCAAAACAATTTCTCCTCATATATTTGTAACAGGCAAATCATAGTGATAATAACCTTCTATTTAGTAGACGAAGTCAAAAGGTATCCCTAGATTTAAAAAAAAATTATGTCGGAAGTGTAAGTTAGGTTTAGGTTAGCCTTGTGTTGGGTTAGCCTTATGCTAACCTATTCTTATAGTTTTTAGCTTGGCCATCCATTTTTCCCGTGAGGGGACGGGCTAGAATATAATTCCCTTCAGCCGCTGGGAGAGAATCTCGTAAAAGCCGAGTAACCCAGCACCCCGTTGGTAGTAGGGGATCTGTTCCCCGACTGGCTTGCGACCACCAGCATGCGAATCCGACCGTCAAGTGTCTCTGCCCTACCCCTCCCTCTCCCATCCCATTACTGTTGTGGTTCCAATGAACACCGGGTTCTTGCTAGGAGTCCAGTGAAACCGCAGCAATCTTCTCTTCGCTCCTCCTACTCACTCTATCTTCGAGGCGGCGACGCATCGACAAAACAAGAGATACCATCTAGTTTTTTCGATGTCCATGGGCGACGATGTCCACTGTCCATCAGGTGGACCATCTGCTCGTTTGTCCCTTATCTATCATAACAAAAAAAATTGTGAACATACGATGCTGATTGATACGGAAAAAAGGTAGAGTGTTTAGTCGCGAAGCTTTCTTTCGGGACAACGGAACTGGCAATCAAATAACGGAGCTGTCCCGTTCTTAATGGTATGTATGGTCACATGAAGTGTAACACATATTTAACACTAGATAACAAAAGATGTTGAAGTGATATATTAGTAAAATAACTTAAACCGCCATCAGTTAGAAAATTTTAAATAGATACAATCTTTAGTCATATCCTATCTATCAAGTCGAATAAAAGTTCACATAGTGTCTAAAATTCAAGATTGGTTGAGTATTGTACAATAATCATCACCATATGAACAATATAACTGAATCATGAAATAAAAATATAAATAAACAGCAAGATGCGTCATTTGTTTTCTCACAGTAATCTTGGGGTCACTCAGCATGTGTCGTGTCAGAGAAAGGGCCAGAATTGACGCCATACTTAATTGCCACTAATTATATCTTTGTTTTTTATTTTTAAACTTAGCTTATCTATACATTTAATATAAATATAACTTATAGAATGTTTGTACATAGAACATATTTAAGAAAAGTTAGTGTAAGGTCTTGTTACAGGGTTTGTAAGTTTGTACGCGCTTCACGCAAAAAGTACTGCACGAAATTGGATACGGTTTTCACAGTTGAAATGAACGATTTATTTCATTTATTTAATAATCGCATATATAACTATTTTTCAAATAATATAAAAATCTTTTTACTATAGTAGATTATTATATATTTGAATACCTTTGATTATTATATTAACAATGATAAAATAAAGGAAGTGGATCTAATTCGCGACCTCGGTGTGTTATACGATAAAAAATTAACTTTTATACCTCATCTGGATAAAATAATTAAAAAAGGTTCTAACATGTTAGAATTTGTACTCAGAAATTCTAAGGTATTTCGCGACAACAAAACTAAAACATTACTTTACAATAGCTTGATTCGTAGTGTCATAGAATATTGTAGTGTAGTCTGGAGGCCACACTATGCCACACACTCACTGCGACTTGAGCGTGTTCAAAAACGCTTTGTAGGGCACCTTGCGTATCATAACGGCATAGCTAAAAATATGCGTTCATGTAATTGTCGCCTTAAATATTTTAACATGAAGTCGCTAGCCAATGGCAGGCTAGTACTGGGTGCAATGTTTGCGGGTAAAATTCTTGGCCACCAAATTGACTCTTCCCGGCTTTTAGGCCTATTGAAGTTGCGCGTTCCCTCTAGGCTCCCTCGCAGTTCAATCACACCGCTTTGTCCACCGCTTAGAAAGACTGTGTTAGGAGCCAACTCTCCCTGTTCAAGATTATGTAAAGCGATAAAATGCTTGCAGTGGTCAATTCGATCTCCATTTTGATTCTATCATAAAGTTAAAATCAACTTGTACTGGCTTATCCTACTTTAATTAATAAAATTAATTCTAGTAGTCACTTTCTCAGACTGACGTATTTTTTTAAAATATAATACGTGCATTTGATATGATGAGGAAGTGTGTGTATTTATATATATATGTCGGAAACTAATTAAAAAAAGGAATGGAATGGATGGCCTATCTCAAAAGCTATACGGGCGCAACACGGTCAGGATATAACTTAACATTACTATCACTTACTATTATGACAAGAACTATTATGACAGGAACCTAAGCAGTGCCTTGGACTTGTGACCAAGGTGTAGGCTTAAGGAATTCCTTTATTCGATCGAGACACTCACCTCCACTGCTTAGTTTCACTGTTTAATCCTAAGATTAGACTAACATTAACCTAACCTAAGGCTAACCTAACCTAAACCTAACTCACACCTCCGACACGGCCATTCTGACGCGCGACATGCCTCGGGCGATACTGAATTTCTAAGCCGGAATATCACAAGAACATCCGCTCGTCCTTCTTGACATTAGTCTACACAATACAAATTTGCACAAATAAATTCGGTAAATGTACTAACTGAACTGGACAATTAACTAATCACGGTCTACAACTCTACACCGAACGGCATTAAGGAAACTATTGTCACAGTATCACAATCGAAATAATATCATTTACATCAAACCGCTGAACTGGCTAAACGCTAATTTAACGATTAATCATGATTTAAAGCAAGTTGTATCTTCAACGTACCGAACACACACGTTATACTGTCTAGTCATTAATTCGCACCCATTCCTATCAAGGTACTAATTCTGGCGAAACAAACACTGTGTTTTTGATCGGACTACTATCAAATTAAGATAATGGCAATTTTCTACTACACAAAAATAACATCATCAAGTAGAGCCATGTACCAGAACTGTTTATTCCAATTTTCAAAAGCAACACACTTCTACAAATCCTTGAGTGATACCCTCCATCACCACGACTCTCACAGCCAACCGGTAATCGCAACTACCATCACACGCGCATCCACCTCGTGGATCGCAACTCTTACGCACATCCATCACATGGACTGCAACAAATTTCAATACGGTCGATAGATTCTATCACTCAAGAAACCAAAATCCATTTTACTAATCATGATCACCATTAACTTCAACTTAATTTGGTAACTGGTACATGACCTACAATCATTTTTTTTTAATCGCACGGGTTTACATTTTCTAAAAATCTTTCAACGTCATAATCTAATAACGACAATCTAGTCTATCCCACTTCTGATGTCGGAAACTAATTAAAAAAAGGAATGGAATGGATGGCCTATCTCAAAAGCTATACGGGCGCAACACGGTCAGGATATAACTTAACATTACTATCACTTACTATTATGACAAGAACTATTATGACAGGAACCTAAGCAGTGCCTTGGACTTGTGACCAAGGTGTAGGCTTAAGGAATTCCTTTATTCGATCGAGACACTCACCTCCACTGCTTAGTTTCACTGTTTAATCCTAAGATTAGACTAACATTAACCTAACCTAAGGCTAACCTAACCTAAACCTAACTCACACCTCCGACATATATATATATGTATGCATGAGTATATATTATATATTTTTTCATCGTTTCGGATATTCTTCAGTTCTTGTTATTAGGTTTATTATGTTTAGTGCATGACGAATTTGCTGTAGCTACTTTTTCTTTCTTGTGTTAAATACAACCTATAATTAATTGTTACGCTATTGCATGTGTTTTTATAATGTATTAAGTGTTACTTAAGTGTATACAATTGTTGGTAAACCTTAATAAATAAAATAAAAAAAATAAAATAAAATTACTTTCCCATTACAACAACTGGTAGACGCCACCCAGCCTATCTGTGATTCTCTTGTTTTTCATGATGTTACAGAGGAAGACGTTAAGAAAAACATATTGTCCATATCTTCCAATGCCATCGGTAGTGATAATTTGAGCCGCGATATGCTTTTGCTAACATTAGGTCTCGTAAGTCCAGTTATCACTCACATTATAAATTTTTCTTTCACCTCCAAATTAATTCCTGCGGCTTGGAAGATGGCTCATGTTATCCCACTACCGAAAGTATCGAAACCTATCCACTTGTCTCAGTTTCGGCCCATTTCCATCTTACCAATTATTTCAAAAATACTGGAAAATGCTGCACTCAAGCAAGTGTCAAGTTTCTTGTTACGCAATAACATTTTAAGTTCTTTTCAGTCCGGATTTCGTTCACATCACAGTACCTGTACGGCATTAATTAAAATCACAGACGATATCCGTTACGCAATGGATAACAAGAAACTCACCGTTCTTATCTTGCTTGACTTCAGCAATGCCTTTAACTCAGTGAATTTGGATGTTTTGCTCGGAATATAATAGAGAGATCTTCAATTAACATGTCTTCCGCAGTAACTGTCTGGTTTCGTTCTTATCTTCATGGACGCCAGCAGAGGGTATGCGCTGATGAGAATTACTCAGACTGGGCTGATCTATCTGCTGGTGTTCCTCAAGGCGGCATTCTCTCCCCATTACTCTTCTCCATTTTTATAAATGAGCTCACAAAAGTATTGTCGTGTCACTACCATCTTTACGCAGATGATTTGCAGCTCTATAGGCATGCTTGTGTCAATGATCTAGGAATGGTTATGGAAGAGATTAACTCAGACCTTGCTAGGATTCAGGCATGGGCAGAATCTTTTGGTCTTGTAGTTAATCCTTCAAAGTCCCAAGCCATGATTATTGGAAGTAGACAGCTGCGTAACAAAGTCAATTTTAATAATCTACCTTGTATAACTTATGACGGTGCAATTATTCCACTTACTGATAAGGCTAGAAATTTGGGATTAATAATCGACTGTAACTTATCATGGTCAGCGCACGTCAATGAAATCAGTAAACGTTTGCGTCATTCTCTTCATTCTCTAAAACGTCTCCAAAACTTTCTTCCTCTTCAGACTAAAATTATTTTGGCTCAATCCCTGTTATTACCTCTTCTCGATTACGCTGACGTATGTTATCCTGACGCTACCGAGGAGATACTAGATAAATTGGAGAGACTTCAGAATTTGTGCATTCGATTCATCTTCGGTTTGCGCAAATACGACCACGTGTCTAATTTCCGTCGTGAATTAAAATGGCTCCCTATTCGTCAGTGCCGAAATGTCCACATTCTTGGAATACTCTTTAGTATTTTGAATTTTGCTTGTCCACCCTATTTAAATGAGCGGTTTCTTTTGCCAATTCCGAGTAGTAGACCAGCACGCTCTTGTCTAAGTGCTAAAGACTTGAGTTGCAACCTTATAAAACAATATTTTATGAGAGATCATTTACTGTTTTTGCTACAAAATTATGGAATTCTCTCCCGAATGATATTTTGTACGATAACTCTTCGCTTAATACTTTTAAACTCAGACTGAAAAAGCATTATTTATCTCAAATTTATACTCCTTATAATTGTATTCTATTAATTTTTTTATGTATAATTTGTGTATTATATTGGTATATATAAGTAATAGTTGTAGTTTATGTAATAGTTATATTAGTATTAGTTGTAGTTTATGTAAATGTTTGTATATATATAATATATATGTATATTACTTTTATTATTATTATTTTAATTTCTGCTATACTGTACCTATTTCCGCGTGTTTTAACTATACAAAACTATCTCACCATCAAGGGTTGCTGGAAGAGATCTCTATTAGAGAAAAGTCATCCTTTGTGCACATATTTCTTATGTGAATGTGTAACATTTATTGGTACATAAATAAATAAATAAATACTAAGGTACTGTAAAGATAATCGAACAAGATATTGAGATAGATAAGCCAAAAATAAACTATAACTAAAAATCATTGAAACTAGATTATACCGCTTTTAACAACCTTTGTTTGAATTTTTTCACAAAGTAAGAAAAAATATCTTGATTATCTAGAAATATCAATGATATATGAGACAGTGTCTAATACTTTTATATATTAAAATGTATTTTTTATTTATTAAATTTTATTAAAATCGGTTTAATAGTTTTTTGCAATTTAACCTCCCCGCCCCTTCTGTTCTACCTCTCCCCACGGGATTACGTAAACAATAATGCATGCATTTTTCTCCCTCCTTCTAAGGAAGGATATTCACATTTCGATGTGCGGATTTACTATTTATAGCTGATGTAATCACCATGCAGACCCCCTATCCTCCTTGTCATCAAAACTAAGCAAAGCAAGGACTAACTAAGCAAAACAAAAGTGTGAGTTAACAACAAAAAGATTGAAGAAAATGCTAAGAAATAGAAGCAGATCGTGAATTTACCAAACTATTGGAAATTGTATGTATAACTGGGTTGGAAAACAAGTGAAATAAAATAATAGAGAACTCGGTGTTGCTGTGGTCTGAATTTGTAACATTGTTTGAGTCCTTAAACACATTGGGTCTTACCCTTCATATGCACAATAACCTGGGGTGCAATCAAAAATACTGAATTGTAGGTCCGTTCTTCTACGACAGGCTAGCTTATTTCCGCACAGACCCCAAAACCTTTCATCATCACGACCCGTCAATGGCCCACTGCTGAGCCAGGTCTCCTCCTCAGAATGAGGGGGTTAGGCCATTGTCCACCACGCTGGCCCAGTGCGAGTTGGCAGACTTCACACACCTTTGAGAACTTTAGGGAACTCTCAGGCAAGACCGTTGAAGCAAGTGATATTTAATTGCTTAAAACACACATAACTCAGAAAAGTCAGAGGCGTGTGCCTGTGTGGGGGATCGAACTCGAATCTCCCGAGTAAGACTTGAAGTCTCAACCACTGGGCCATCACTGCTTTTTATATAGGGTCTAAAACCTCTGGACCCTATATATTTGTGTGTAGAACTTCCTGCTTCTTCCAGAAGAGTCTAAGACCAGTGCAAGTACCTAACTCCCACGTGGAGCGCATTATTTTGATATTGGCACTAAGATAGTAAAAATAAATATATTTAAGCCAGTAACGATTAGAAGTAACGCGTTTTTAAGCTTATTCGTGATACTGATAAGAGTCACACGGTTGGCACGAGCCCATTCAATTTACGAGTGTGTGCTGATAACGTGACGTCATTTATTTGTACACTACGTTCTGGAAAAGACCCGCCTTAATATTGCCCTCGGTTCTACTACTAATACCAATTATTATTATGAAGAGTATAATTGTTGTTTTAGTTTTGTCGTAACCTCAGCTTAACATATCCAATACGCAGTTATTTTTTGAGGGGGAAAGGACACATTACCATGTTAAGTAACATTTTCTGACTTTAAAAAATAGCTGCTAGTAGAAATTCTTGAATCGTTTGTTCCTGAGATTATTAGGTATATGTATATATGTGTTAATATAGTTGGCAGTAGATATAGATATCGCTTCACTAAAAGTAATTTTGGTACCATTAATTTCAGTTTACAATATGTTTAAGACCGTAAACTTTTCCGCAGGTTATAGCTCTGTCTATCTGTTAGAAAAAGAGTAATTGAAGGTAATAAGCAAGGAGTATAAGAATTATTGAAGGTTTTATGCTCAGGCTATTTTGATACTATCCTCGAACACTAAAACAAATCTCGTTTTTTTGCTTAAACGCGCTAATCTCAGGATCTACTGGTCCGATTTGTAAAGTTCTTTTAGTGCTAGATAGCCCATTTATCGAGGAAGGCTATAGGCTATAAATAATCACGCTACGACCAATAGGAGCAGAGATATATGTGAACAAAGTCACGCGGGTAGACTAGTATGTACACAAAATTCGGTACACATAACATAGCCTTTTGATATTCTCTTAAATGGTCTAAATTTGATCATAGTTAGAGCAATTGCATTATGATCACATTGGTGGACGAAAAGAAATCAAATCCTTGAGTCATATATTTTTATTATTTAAACAAACAAACGTATTGACATAAATACCTTAATCGTTTGATTTCTAAACAGCTATCTATCACTAATCGGTGTTTCTCCAAGCATCAGACACACGCGTGGTGATATGCCGATAATGATAAATCGATCGTGGTAGGGCGTGACGGTCTAATTATGTGATTGATAATTTCACTGCTGTAAATTATAAGTGTATTGATATAGATTAGAACTGTGACGATGTAAATTCAAATATATAGGGGAGATGCGTGCAAAATGATCCCCTGAAAATTTTACTTTATAATAATAAATTTACTTATCTTTGTATCTGATTGTATTTTTTTCATTATATCTATGTGGTTTAATACTAGCGTAACTTTTTCTAAAAGTCTAGTAAATGTATAAAACGACCCCCAAGTAATATTTTTTTGCTTAAAACACACATAAATATGAAAAGTCGTCGGTGTGTGCAAAGAATGAAACTCGCATCCCCCGAGTAAAACACTCAAGTCTTAATCCAATTAGGGATTGATGAGATTTAATAATCAATCTCAAGCTCAGGGCAGTCGAGTGCGTTTAGCGATCCTGCATCGTCTCACTATGACGGGGAGGGTAACCGCGGAGGTTTAGTGGGTATTGCGATGGTTTTACCGTCGGTGAGTCCCACATAACCCAACCATAGGGTTTATTCGTAAATGCACTCCTCCGCGATAACAAAAAAAACGGGGCCCTCGCCAGAAAATCTCAATCGAACTGAACTTTTCAAAATTTCTCTCATTTCAAAATTATTTTGTCAGGTTGCAACCCGACTTTAATGATGGCAACTGAGTTGAGACAAACTAGAGAACGGTTCGAGAACGGTTAAAAAATTAATGCTGTATCAGAAGTAAGTAAGCTAATGTCGGTAAACTTTTTAGTACTGGTCAAATATGCATCTAAAACTTTACAAACTAAAACTTAAAAACTACATAAATTTAGGCGAGGCAAGTAAAGCTTTCATCATCACGACCCGTCAATGGCCCACCAGGCCGTAGTCCACCACGCTGGCCCAGTGCGGGTTGGCAGACTTCACACACCTTTGAGAACTTTTAGGGACCTCTCAGGAGTGCAGGTTTCCTCACGATGTTTTCCTTCACCGTTAAAGCAAGTGGTACAAGCGGAAGGATTAGGGTTTTATACAGATGGAAGTAAAATGGAAAGGGGAGTGGGTGCGGCGCTAGCGGGCAGAAAGGGCGGCCAAGAGACGCCAACAACTGTTTCAGGCCGAACTTTACACGATATACCGGGCCATAAAGATCTCTTTGAAAAGGAAGGAAACCTGCATCAAAGTTTGCAGCGACTCAAGGTCGGCACTCGAACTCGTCAGTGCCCACGAGGTGACTCACCCAATAGCCTTTTTCGTAAAACAGACCCTGGAAGAGTTAATATCGAAGGGAAAAATTGTTAGGTTCTATTGGGTAAAAGCGCACGTGAGGGTTGTGGGCAACGATAGAGCCGACGAGTTGGCCAAACAGGCGGCAGAGAACAGAAAAAAGGAACCGGATTATAGCGACTGCCCGCTGGCGTATGTCAAGAGAGTAATAAGAAAAAGAATGATAGAAGAATGGAATGAAAGGTATGTAAAGAGTGAAAGAGGAAGGACCACAAAATGGTTTCTCCCGGAAGTGAAAGATGCATGGGAATTTGTAAAGAGTCTGACTCCCATATATAAATATATAAAGCAAATCCCTAACCATTCCAAAATATTCAAAAATGCTCAACGTTAATGTTCAAGTTTTCACTTCTGCCGGCACTCCCGGAGTGCAATCCGTTTTTTTGTTTACCTTTAATTTCACGCCAACCTGAATAGAGTATAATTAATACTTTGTAAGTACTGCGTAGGTGCAGGCTGTATTAAAAAGTATAGGAACAAATTTTTACCTGTAAATTAATATTTAACTCTGGCGCTTCAGCGGCGTGATCCCGCACTGAGTCGACAGTGATGTCACCCGACGCCGCCGTCACGTCGTGTACTGCTTCTGATGTTGCTGGCTCCTCCTAAAATCATATATATAGTACATTTTCAATTACTATAATGATATTGATTCAATAGTCCCGACTCTGACGGGGCACGGGGCCTACGCCGGATATCTGGCGAAATACAGGTGCGCGGACTCGCCAGCATGATGCTGTGACGGGGAAACAACCCAAAATGTCGAGCACGCACTTGTGGACTGCCCGATGTTCGGTGTGGCCCGTCATGACTTGACTCAGGAGATGGACATGAGTGTGACTGCTGACAATGTACACTTGATACTTACGGACCGACATAAAACAAAGCACTTTATACAATTTTGTAACTTAGTCAATAATAGGCTAAAGGTTTTAAATAAGACCAAGGGATTGACATAAAAACGTCTCAGGTACGTACGGCTACGTACACGTAAATTAAATAACTAGCAAGTAGCTAAAACCTAATGGTATAGTATTAGGGTGATCTAGCTGACCTTCACAAAAGGCATAAGACTAATAATTCAAACGCAAAGTTGTCAACGCTAAATGTTTACCACGCAACAAATATACAATGTAAATATAGTAAGTAAGATTGATAAGTAGAGTATTATACAATAGATGTAAATAAAGTTAAAGTACCTATTAATATAAAAAATTGGCTGTAGCGACATAGGAATTACGCTAGTATATAGTATAAAGAAAACCCATATGTCCCTTATATATAAAAAGTAAATTTAGGAAACAGGTGTTCTGAAAAAACTCATTTAATCCTGTACAAAAGTAAGTTAAGTAGGTGAAAAACATCTCCGATAACGTAGGAGACAATTGGCAGTGTAACTTCCCAAAGGTCGGGGGTTCAATAATAAAAAAAAAACCAGTTTAGATAGCAGTAGCAGGAGCCCCATTTTTTGATTTGTCCCAGGGCCCTTGGTTACCTGGCTACGCCACTGTATACGAGTCATCGCGTATTTCCATTATCGACCTTCTGGTTCTCTCATCAGATCAGCTCCAAGACAATCTACAGATTCGTTCTAGTCGAGTTTCGTCTCATTATCTACAGAATTATCATTAGATGTACTTAGTTTACAACTTAGTGTATAATTAGGAATATTTTTTTATTTTATTTTTTTATTTTTTTTATTTTATTTTTTTGATTTTATTTTTGTCACTCTTTAAGATGGTTATCATATGGATATATCCGTAACGTTATCTCAGCTACGTAGATAGACTTGAAAAAATAAGCTATTCTCCTAAGTATTGGATTAGGGAATGATCCTATAAAATTATATACGATATTGCCTATGTATACTCTATATCATGTCACTCCGGAAGAGTGTTGAGTTAAAGAATTTATAAACAAATTTAATTATTTGTGTAAACAATCATATTAGTAAAAATTTAAAGAAATAATTCCAGTTTAATGATTTATAATGTTAACTAGTGATCCATCCCGGCGTCACCTGTGTTCTACACTGCATAGGTACTCTAAATTTATTTTATAACATACTAGTCGACCCGCGCGAATTCGTCCGCATATAGCTCCGCTCCTATTGGTTGTAGCGTGATGATATACAGCCTATAGCCTTCGTCGTAAAATGGGCTATCCAACAGTGAAAGAATTTTTTACATCTGACCAGTAGTTCCTGAGATTATCGCGTTCAAACAAACAAACAAATTTATTTTTGGTTTAATTTGTCGTGTCGTGTGCGTATAACAACTATTAAACTTAATGAAACATATATTATTTTGTGTATAGATTTTGATACAAGAATGTCATTTAAAACCCTTCCTAACAAAAAAAAACTAAGTTCTGAAGTTATGCTACATACCTATTTGGTAGTTACAGAACTATTCCAATGCAATGTTATTTTTGTGAATCCCTTCTTATCAAGTTGTGCGTAAATGAATGACAAACAAACACTATGATATACAAGAGATAGTAGTTTTGAAATGTTTATTATGTTACAGTTGATTTTCACGACTAGGAATACCATAAAACAAGGATTGCTAATATATTAGTAGAGTTTTGGTTATTTATTGGTCAAAGTCAGTAAAACCAAGAGCAGACAAAGCTGGTCTTATGGACCAAAAACCTGGATGTATATTACCAATCTTTAAGATCAAGGTTCAGAGGATTTCAACTGAGAAGTGACGTACGTAATACTAGCATTTAAAAATCTTTTCCTCATTTGTTTTAGACTATAAATATAATTATATAAATTACACTTTGTTTACATCTTATGATTGATATAGTTTGTTATTGTGTATCTAATTTTATTATTATCACTACAGAAAACTTTCCACTATATGTTATTATGGTTTATCAAAATGTCTCGTGACATACTATTACTACAATATTATTATAAAATAAAAAAAAGATTAAATACAGTTCATACAAGTAAGCCAGATAGGGAAGGTCACATATTTAAATAAATATATATCAAATTATCATGTTTTTTAAACTCGTTTCATAATATTCATGTATTAACTGATTTGACAACCAATATATATATCAATCTCTCACATTATTCATTTTTAAAATCTAAAATACACCATTATCCGAAATTACACTTTCTTTAATTTGAGGGGAGAGTTTACCGTATCGACGGGATGAACATCAAACGTTTGACAGTTACAAAACCCATCAACATTTTGTATGGGAAAACGTTTTTTGTTTTATTTTATTTTTGCTCCTATTCGGGACGGAGACAAATACAACAAATCAAAAACCATGGAAATCGGTCTAGCCGTTCTCGATTAATACTATTTAACAATCACGTGAATGCAACATTGAAACAAAGACGTCATAGACAAAATAAATATTGTGCAAAAAAACTACAGCTATTATCTATGCGACGTCTACAATCGTTTACTCAATATTTATTTCATAGTTATTAGTTATTTAGATCTTAAAGTAAAATATGTATTAGATGATGTTTTTTTTTAAATTGTTACGTCATAAAATACTTATAACAAATTTTTGTTCATATTGACAATGATGCAATAGGAGAGAATCCTAAGTCAGCGCGTTATCTTATCACTTACCCCTGGGATCAGTGACGAATGGTAAGTGGCAGATGACCCTTGTGTTGTTATGTTGCTGTATTTATATACTTTTCTAAACTATATTTTCACTAGGACTTCTATTAACTATCGAAATAATTTATACTGATATATAAAGCTGAAGAGTTTGTTTGTTTGCTTGAACGCGCTTAATCTCAGGAACTACTGGTCAGATTTGAATAATTCTTTCAGTGCTAGATAGCCCATTTATCGAGGAAGGCTATAGCTTATATATCATCACGCTAAGACGCAAGGGTCGGCTAGTGAATTAATAAACTATGAAAATAAGTGACCATGAAAATTTAAAAAAAATAATTGATGCTTACTATGGTAGGATACAGGAACAAATAATACAATAAAATTTAATAAAACATTTATATATAAATCAACAATTAAATATAGGAATGTAAAATTACATGCAAGTACAGTTGATAACTTACTACTGTACTTAGTTTAAAAAAAAATTTACAAGGGAGTAAAAATTATCATTAAAAAAATCTTTTTATCCTACTAATATTACAAACGCGAAAGTTTGTAAGAATGTATGAATATAGTATGAAATATCCAAAATATAGCGGGTGAAACCGCGGGGCCTAGCTAATACATAATACAATTAAGGGTACTGTCATCATTCTGTCAAGTTCGCTATCTAACGCTATAGACTTTAAACTAAACAGTAAAAGGTGTATCGAAAGTTCTAGTGTATAGTACGGGAGCTTTTCGTAAGATGTCGTGTTTGCGCTCCTATATAAATGTAAAAGCTTCAAGCTTTAAGCTTGGGTCACTTTCTTACAAGATGGCGCTACGTGTATCACTTTAACTACTGGTTAGTCATGTTATTAATTCTTATATGTACAGACTTACGTTTTATTTATATGTCTAATCCTTAAATAGATGTGACTTTGGAGATCACTTATCATACATGCATAGATGATAAGAAAATATAATAAATAAAATTATCGCGTCGCGGTGTTAGTTACCAAACTCCTCCGAAACGGCTCGACCGATTTTTATGAAATTTTGTGTACATATCGGAAAATCTGAAAATCAGTCCACATCTATTTTTGTACCCCTAATTGATGAGGGTGGCTCACCCCAATTTTTTTTATTTATATGGCAAAACAACATTTGCCGAATCAGCTATATTAGTTTAATTTATATATTGTTTGAGTATTTCAATTTTTTTTCCTGATATTTCCGAAAATAACCACATTATTACGTCATACTATTGATCGTTATTAATATTCAGTTTAATAACCTATTCAGAATAAATTAGATTAATATGTACAGAAGTGCAAGTATGCAAATTTCTCGTGTGGCGTCAAATAAATCGGAGCAGCGTCACAATACTTTTTTCTCGTTTGAATTAAGTATGTAAATAAAAAAAAAAAAGTATGTTAGTTATGTAATTTTCGGCTTTAATTCGAAATCAGGAAAGGTCTAGAATTCCATCTATATCATCGTGGACTCTGCGGGTTGATAAGTCTAATTGTTTAGCTAATTAGTCACACTCCCTAACACCAATCAATCTAATGATGTCGTTATCGATTTGCCGTAGTTTCGCGATTGACGTTATATTATTATTATATGTTAGATATCATTTTTTTATAAAACTCGTTATATAAATTTGTCTGATAAGTCTAAAGATCAGTAGTAAATCCAAGGCACATTCAATAGGGTTAATCGGTCCAAATGTCCCCTGACTTTTAAAGCTACGACAATTATAGCAAACAAGTATTGTTTACTAATTTATAATATATGGCAACACTACATCACCTATGTCACTCGGGAATAGTGTAGTTTTCTATCAGTAAAAGAATTTTTAAAATCGGATAAGTAGTTCCAGAGAAAACCTTCACTTTACAAAATGACCACATCATGGCCTTTAAATGGCTATATCTTTTTAATTAGAAAATTTATGGCAACACCACATATATGCATCGGTGAAGTTTTCAAAATCTTTTCAGTAGTTTTCGAGGCATTCGCAACATACAAAAATTCTAACAATCAATTCCTTATATAGTAATAAATATAAATAAAAAGTGTAGATTAATTTATAATTAACGAAGGTTACGAAGATGGCTTTCGTATTTCGTAGCACGTCCTGTGTTTTCTATGCCTATACTTGCTAGTAAACAGGAAAGTTACTGAGCACGCGCGGAGGCTACGGTGTCAGAGGTCCGCGCCCTTAACCTCTTTAATATTTATCACTTCTACTTTGTGTTGTTTGTATACTATTATTGTTTCTAATGGAGTCTTATTTTCATGTAATTTAAAATTCATATGTAAAAGTTTAACTTATTACTTAATACCAATTTAATTCAGTAAAAATTACAATTTATTTAAATAAATTTTATTGGGATTTTCAATGAAATGCAGAAATAGGATAATATTTTTTTTATTAAATTACTCTTATTATTTTCACAAAACTGTGAAATTTTTTCAACGACAATAAAATAACAATTGGAACCCACTCAAAGTTAGCAAGGCTCGATATCTCTCTACAATAACAATATTCTTTAATATCACAAATATACTTAAGAACTACTTTGATTAAAGCTTTCGGTTTAAACTTACAGGCTAATTTTTTAAACCTAAGGAGATCTAAAGTTATCTTGATAACACGTAACTTATGGACGAGGGCGGACACTTGAAGGGGCGTGCAACTCCGAGCGGTGTTGGAACAGATGTGACCGTGGAGCCGGGTCCGCCCGCTCCGACCACCGCTCTTTACCACGGCCGCCAAACTGATGAGCTCTTGGGGAAGCTGTTCGTGCTGCAGTCGAGAGGCACTGCTGTGTGCATTGGCACAGGCGAGGCTGGGGGCGAGGGAGTCACATAGCCGGAGGATGAAGAGACGGTGGAGAGTGCCGGGCTGGGCGGGCTGGCGGGCGGAGTATCACTGCCGGCCGCTGCGCGCTGAATATCATTCAGTTTGTGTCCGAGGTGCGTCATCAGCTGTGTGCCGAGCCTCACATCCACTCCAGGAATGGAAGCTAAGCATCGGGAGACTTCGTTAGCAGCATGAGTAAATCCAGCACGGAAGCGGTCGGCGTCCACATTAGGGTTCAGGGACAGGCGACGTTGGCGGCGAAGTTTGTGAAGGTGGCGAACAGTCAATTCCAAGATATCAGCTTTTTCCAATTTGGCGACGTTCTCACCCTCCGACTGGAGAGCGTTAACCATCAGCTCCTTGAGTTCATCGAGGCAGCGGTTGATGCGAGCGCGTCTCTTGCGCTCTAGCATCGGCTTCATCACTTTGCGATATTGATAAGTGCGCGAGACGGGTTGCGGGCCGTCATCCGCGAGCGGATACGCGAGATCGTAAGACATGGTAGACATTTGTGTGTAAGTTGTGAGCGTGTGTTAGCGTTGAGCGTTGAACGCGGAATGCGGCGAGATGGTAGAGCGGGGGCTTATATAGCGAGCGGAGGGCGCACGATCGTGGGAACACTCGGAGCCGTCGAGTTCCCACACGCGCCACCTGTGCGGAGCAGCTGCCGCCGGGGTGCGGGGGGACACGCGCCGCGTCGCTGCGCGCGTGCTCGCCGTAAACAATCGCCGGCGCGAGCGCACGCCGCGACGCCTGGGCTCGGTAATTGTTGCTTATTGCTGCCACGGATGGACTATGCCATGCCGTATGCGCTATTCGCACGTTCACTTCCTAGAAAACACTATCAACGTTTTAGCCAAAGTCATAAGCCAAACCAATATACGCCCAAAGAACGGCTCTACATAGAGAGTCGATACTCTTAACAAGTAGTAATCTGTTGGAACCATTGCTCAAAATTTTAATCGAAATATTGATTTATTTATTATAAGTTAGACAGATAAAAAAATTGAATTTAATTTCAACTTGATGGTTAGAGGGCGTGTTTATCACGATTCGCGATGGCCATCGTATTAGTCACAATTAATCGAATCTTACTGCGCTCAGGGATATTATTTCTCAACTAAGCCTAGCCTAATTAAACTCCCATATAATTAAAAGTGGCGATTTATAGTATATGTAGCAGATCATAACATGTCGCAACACGAGATTGGTGCCACGAGTCGATCAATCAAGCGGCGGGCGCCGCGCACAATAGCTGGCGTCAATTATAACATGCTACTGTTGACGTTCATCAATCATGGATTATGCGAAGTAATAATTATTGACAGATAGAATTACAGACGATGTTGCATTACGATCCAAAAAGAGTGTACGGTAATGGAGGGAACTTAGAGTGTAGCCGTCTTCGATGTTGAGAATACGTTTTGCAACCTGGCTTTGTGTGTGTTGCGTGTCGGTAAAGGATTAGGATGTCGGTGTGTGTGTGTGTGCGCGGGCGCCGCAAGCCGGTAGCGCTGGTGATGCACGCAGCACGGGATGAGTGCATTGCTCAGGCGCGTGGGCGGTCAGCGGTCACCCACGCCAACGACACAAAATAAGAAATTGTCGACAACTCTGTGTCGACCGCCGACAAGACACGCGTCCTACGTACATATCATACTTTCTCCGAAATACTAAGTGCACGGACGAGCTTATCAAAATGGTTATTATCGCTTTGCTGTGTAGCACGTGTAGGAACTGAAGGTCTCGTAATAAAGATAATAAATAATACCTTTTTTTCACAACGTGACATCTGTTATATGGTGTTCTACAATTTTATGTCTTGTAAATTTCCATTGTGTGTAAATATTAATAAATTATATGCAAATACAGTATTTATTCCGTAATAGGTATTTTAAATATGAAACTCGAATGAGTCAGTGGAACCCAATATTAATATGAATATTTTAATACCTCCCAATGATTTATTCTGTATATGGTTAGTGCATTTAATGAACTGTAATTTTGATAATGATACTCGTACTGATAAATAAGCGGGTCTTATCTGAGCGCATCACGGAAAACTGTCATCGATATCCTTCTTAATACGCAATTGAATTAAAAATCACGGAATGGTTAACGTTTTATATTATACAATTTTATAGTATTATAAGAAGACGAGATATTTTCAGAATTTTTTTTTAAGTTTTACTCAACTTACTCGTACAATCTTCCACAAGACGATGATTGATGTGATTTCTATCGCAGTGCATAAAAGTGCAATGTCATTTATTACGTATTAGGTAGGTACTAGCTTCACTTTTTGTTTTAAAACAGTTATCTATTCATATATTTACTAATGGTCATAATATTATTAAGACAAAACTTTCCAATTAGTTGGATAGAGTGATTTATTAAAAACCCAGTTCAAGAAGTTTCCACAGTCGAATGTTCATTCATTAGTATAAATACGGATATTAGAAATGATTTTGTATATGTAAATGCAAAAGTAATTAACGACTAAAAATTCCATTATTGTAATAGGACGGGAAAATGTCGATTAAGAAACGAGACATAATTAATCCTTCGCTTCGCACAGTTTGTAGTAAAGTTACTCTTCAACAAAGATGGAGAGATTTTATTATATAACTTTTTACTTCAAGAAAAATCCTTCTATATTCCAAATGATACACGAGATCACACTAATAAACATTTTAAATTAATAGTTATTTATATGCGCAGGATCGTCAAAGCTTATTAGCTAAAATGTTGTAAGTTATTTTCTTCGTCAAATTGCATTTGTCATAAATTATTCTAATTTGTGATCTACGCAATCAAAACATTCACACGAACGCGGATAGTATAAGTCAACAGCCTCATAAATAAGCTGTTTCCTGATTTCTCGAAATCTCATCAAATTCACAATGACAAGATGAACTACATTCTGATTAGGAATATTTGGAGTATTAATAGTATTTGCTAAATTTTCCTTTCTTACATTAGTTAATGAATGAAGCAATTTAAAGTCTATTTGCAGCAGTGTTATCTGAAACGCATTCGGGTTAATGACTGGTCATGTTCTATCCACAATAGACGTGCACTTGATAGTAATTATAGGAATTTTCCTACTTATGATTAGACTAGAGACCACATCTTGCTTTGCTTTTTCAAAATATTAAAATTTTTGTTTAAAAATCAACTTTGGAAAAAAAAAGAGATGTTGAAGCATCTTGAAGGTTCTGATTCCTGATGAAGATCCTCCTCAAGATCAAATATAAAAGGTACTGTGATGGAAGTATAAAAAAGGGCAAGTTCATACCTTAGTCATAATTCCAGTAATCAAGTTATTTGTTTACGACGCTACCAAGTGCACACCCATATAATTGTGAGTACAGTCATCGTATCAGATAAGATATTTTATATGTAAGATTTGTAACTTATAAATAGGGCAACATCAATCACCTACCGCTGGAACTGTCTACATAATCGTGGGATGTTTTTTTAATAGATTTATTAGCTTCATCATCAAGATGACATAAGATGGTATAACGGTTCATAGCGGATACTGCTTATCATCAGATTGATGGAGGTTCAATACGAGGTTTTTACTTTTGCATAATATTTTATCTTTTGAATATTTAATAATGTAAAATATGGCAAAATTAGGAATTTAGTCCGTATAGTATTAAGTGTTATTTTAAACACGCATATCTTATACTAGCCGACCGTTGCGAGTTCATCTGCGTTGAGCTCCGCTCCTATTGGTCTTAGCGTGATGATATATTTATAGCTTTCCTCGATAAATGTGCTATCTAACACAGAAAAAATTTTTCACATCGGACCAGTAGTTCCTGAGATCAGCGCGTTCAAACAAACAAACTGTTCAGCTTTATAAATTAGTATAAGATTATAATTTTTTTTGTGCTATTTGCTTTTTTTATTTTTCTTTGTAATTTTATATTTATTTATATTTTAATTTTCTAATTATGTGTTGATTTTGAATTCTAAATATTGAAGAAGTTAAATTTAAATAACAACTACTCTCCCTGCTGTTAGTCAGATATTTATTATAACAACAACAATAATTACTTAATAAGCAGTATCCAACCAATGTGTACAATGTTGACACATAATATTGTATGAAAGCGGTTTTCCTCAAATGTCATCAGTAAAGTCACGTAGAAATACAAAGCGTAGGGTAAAGTGTCAGCGAAACTGCGCGTACGTGATATTAGGGGCATACTCGGAGGTCGCCACTCGCCACCGCCACGCGTCTCATGACTCATTGCTGCGCGTGCGCATGCTCGGCTCGCGGGCCTAGATTGCGTCTATGTACATTACTATTATTGTTTATTGTTACTGCTCCTATCTCTATTGTAAATAGATAAATCTGGAATTACAATTATTATGACGTAGATTTGTTATACTTAGAAATTTATTCATTACAGGCGAACCGCTCTCGCTTCGATCGGTTTAGGAACAAACAAAATGCCCAATGCCCATGTAATTTTAATTACAAAATTTATGGTCATTCTACACCACCTATATTACTTAGGATGTTTAGCTTTTAATCAATATTTCCTGAGTAGCTTTAGAAATTACTTTCTATTCACAAAATGTCCGTTTTATAGCACTTAAATGGCCATATCTTTTAAATTAAAATATTTACTGTCTATGTTTGCCTATTTGTAAAAAACATACAATAAAACACATTTTTACTCTTTATAATATTTGTTGATTTTATTATATTATTATTAGTGTAGAAAACATTAGTTTAAGCCATAATTAAATCGATGGCGTTTAATAGACAGCGTATAAAGATAAAAATGTAAAGATGTAATCAAAGATACGACAAGACGCAATTAAATCGTATAAGAGATGGAAATTTCGAGATTGCTACTGGAATTGCTGCATATACTGATAATCGTATGATAATCATCTAAGGTTCCGGATAGTATGACGTTAATGTTCATGGTGGACCGGTTCTGGCGGCTAATCTCGGCGGTCGCCTGGAGGCAGTCACTAGTGACGCAGTTCCCGCCTCGTTAGCCATTGGAATTGCCGTTTTGACGTCATACTTAAATCAACGATAACTAACAGCATAGTTTCCTTAATAAGTTTTTACAAATTGACGTCAGATTGCATCACATTGTCAGTGTAGTCATTTCTTAATTTACAATTGTGTTATTTTTATTCATCCTCGTGATTATTATAACTAGTATTCTTTAATGATTTGTTTATTACTGCTATAAA
Source organism: Limenitis camilla (assembly GCA_905147385.1). Taxonomy (NCBI): domain Eukaryota; kingdom Metazoa; phylum Arthropoda; class Insecta; order Lepidoptera; family Nymphalidae; genus Limenitis; species Limenitis camilla. The sequence continues at coordinate 9,545,432 of LR990241.1, forward strand.
TAATAATTTTACCATTTTATCGTTAAGCAGTCTATTGGTTTGTTGGTGTATTTTGCTCACAAGTTATATTGTAATCCATTTCGACAAAAACCGGCAGCTGATACATACTAAGCGCTAGTGACTTATTAGTTTAGTTTGATACCTAATCTCATGGTCATTTGTGTTCATTTGGCATTTCTTTAAATATTATTTTAGCTGCCGTCGTCGTTTAGTGTCCCCTGTCGGCATTTATAAAGAAAGCGGCTTCTCTGTCGTCTCAGTGGCGCCGAGATTTGCTAGCATCGCCAAATATTTGAGATCTGCATGCCTGATGCCAGGCCTGACTAATGAGTACATGTGCGCGCTGTTTTTTATCTCATTTCTCCGTCTGCGTTATTTTTTTGAATATCGTCGTAAGTATTATCAGTTATACGATCAGTAAATGTCCTGTTAGGTAATAAATGAAGTGTTAACAATTAACGGACTTTGGTCATAAAGTTATAACTGGCGCAATAAAACTTGTTTTTGAGTGGTATTAACGTTATCTCATCGGCATCTCTGAGCCAGTCAAGGAAGACAATGGCTGTCGTGCTCATGGCCGGCTCAAATGACACGTGTTCATAGCTAATATTTCTTGGAAATATATTAGACAATAGCAGAGTAAAACAGGTACAGAGAACAGAGCAAGTGCAGGCCATAAACAAAAAGTTCTACTTGAAACAGTTACAGGTCCCGAGGGTTGGCTTGAGATAATACAATGCGGCGCCAATTTTTTGCTTGTTCTCTAGAGATTACATTTACGTGCGGGAGGTGACGGGACAAACGACGTGAAATGTCTGCTTTTTGTACTAACTGTCAAGTGTCAGTAGGACGACAGGGCACTTGAAACGCTAAATGCTAATAATACGGAAAGAACACGTTGAGAAAACCGAAAACGGTTGGCAAATTACCATTACTCTTAATTTTTTGTAAGTGAACAAAATTTTAAACATACCTATATTTTTTTTGATGATACTCACCAAGTATATATAGTTCATAATTATATATATGCAAATAGATGTTTTTGTGGTTTTCCACAGTATTATGGTTGCTGGGTTTTCCTGACAACTTAATAAATAGGATAATGCATATAATAACCAATACAATACAACAATTTTTGTATGAATTTTAAGCAACTACTAGAGTGAAAATGGAAACCATTGAATGAAATCGTAGAAGCGTGTAACTTGTGTGATTGTAGCTATTGTAAAGCAAATTACTGATTTCATTACTATGGAACTGTACTTGCGGTTTAATATTAGTGGTTCGCAGTCGTTAACTACTTAGTTTAGTAAACATGTTGCAGCGCATAAGATATCTTATCTTAAGCTCTCCAATTTTTATGTCACCGTAGATATATGAAATCTACGAATTTTAATCAATTCAGAATTTCTTTAACTGTTACAATAATTTGTTCTCTTTCTGTTGTACCTATGTACACCTAAAATTTATATACTTAGAAAAATTTATAAAATCTCTACCAAGTTAGTATCAATTTTTTTATGAGAGTAATAAGTAGTTATGAGGTAAACTATTTTATATTCGTTTTGTTTTCTATGGCAGACCAAAAAAACTTCTATGAAGCTTGTAAAAATTAAAACCCTTTTCAAGTAAACGTTTCCAGTACCACGTGCCGACAAACAGACCTCTCTCGAGTCTCTTTACAAAGAACCTTTATACTTTATTCTCTATATTGTTAAGGACCCGCTAGAAATAATAAAACGCCTCAAGCCTTTCAAAAGAACCGCTTTTGCCTGAATAGGTTATGATCTGCGATTTTAAAAGTCATATTTTATTGTTGATGCCTAAATTTTATGGCGGCTCTTGTAATTTTATGATTTTCAAGTTTTACTTTATATTTTGGTTTAAATTACTTCTTTGTTGTGTCTCCGGCATTTCATGGTTGGTTTGATGATTATCTCGAATGGATGTTTAAGGAACTATTTATAATGTTCTTTGAAATAAAAATGGTTGTCATGCTCGTAAAGTTCTCGTTATAAAAGGACTAAATTACTTTGAGAAGCTTTTATTAATTTTCATTTCTAGTGTCTGTCTGTCAGATATCTAAAATTTTAACTATTTTCCGGTTTCCGACTGAGACTATGACATGGCTATAAGAATCTTCTGATGATGGAGCTGGAAGGTGTTAGATTGGATATTAGTGGTTCTACACAATTATTGAAGACGGAACAGTTACTCTAGTCCTATAGAAGACGTTTTCTCAAAAAAAATGAATGAATGACACTTTTCGAAAACATACTCATTTTGGTTTTGATTATTTTTGAAGTGAAAACTTCTTTAGCGGCGTTCTGCAGTTGTATAATTTTTTTTTGGAATGGGTAAAAAATGTTAAACTCGCGTCAGGCCACGTGACCTGATCGAAAATTCGTAAGTGTCAGAAACGTCTTTTTATTAATTAAATAATTTCTATATTAATTATTATTGTCGCCGGTCCAAAAAAATATTCAAAAATGCACAACGTTAATGTTCAAGTTTTTACTTCTACCGGCACTCCCCCAGTGCAACCCGTTTTTTTCAAATAAGTAACAATTTATTTAAGTCTTTTACTTGTACGTATTAGAGGAAAATAGTCGTTAACTAAATCTCAATTTTAATATGAAAAAAAAGTAAAAATGAAAAGTGAGTTTTTTTTTTGAAAATCTCATAAATTGTTTGAAATAAAGAGCTAAAAATTTAGAAATATTTTTATTTCGTGTACTATTTATTTCATCATTGATGTAATATCTACCTAATCGTCCTGAAGTTGCTACAACAAACTACTGTATATATGTCTGCAAATAATACTTTTTATTGATTCTTGTACACCATGTTGTTTGTACGTTACAGACAGTTTATGTCTTTCCGAGTGGTTCGTATCTTGTTATCAGATAGTATAAACTGACAAGATAAATTACCATTGCTATCTTTAAACATCAATCAGCTTTTACATTTTTATTTTATCTTTCTGTGTTATACAGAAATTTCTATTTATAAATATGACGTAATGATAGATAAAAAACAATATATTAATAATAAAGGCTTGCCAGGTTGTCTTTCGTCAAGATTTTAGTATAATACTTGAAGGAAATTCAAATATTTTGATCAAAAATAATATCATAGGAGACCCAGAAAGCGTTTTCCAATACAATAACAAATACCCGTGTAGCCCCCGGCACGTAAGTATATGTTTGACCTTGAACGCGCGGGCGAGAGCTGGACGTCAGACACCATTGTTTCTTATGCCACATTTCAGTTTCCGCGCGTCTGCTATTTGTGAAAATAGTAAATGTCACGGATGGAACAGCCAATACAGGCTTTCAATGCTCAACTTTCCCCCACTATTTTTTCTCAGACCTACAGTTAATTGCCGGCTACCTGGTATCTTAAATTTCAACTTTTTGCAAAATTACTCTAATGATTTGTTCTAATAGCTGCGTTAGAAATTGAATTAGAAAAAAGGGAGTTTTAGAAATAATTATAAAGATATCAGAAATAGTCAAATTTTAAAATAGTATTGTTGCAGAGAATTTGGGAGTTGAGAAAATATTTGCCTTACATCGCATCGATTCAATCGATAAGATCTGAATTCTGTAATATGTTTATCTCTGAACGAAGTTATAATCATTTATTTTTTGCCTAAAGTGAAGCAGTAGAGATAAGTCGATTATAAATAGAGTTTATGAGGTATGCGAGGATATAATAGCACGGCTATTTGCCTCCAGGGACGGCAGCCGACGTGTGATGGTATCAAGTATAAATATCGAATAATGTGAGGTGGGAAATGAGCGATAAGTGGTTGTTATTTATTTAGAATCGGTATAAGCACCGCTCTATGGTTATTCTAGATTAAAAATGATCCTTAGTTATTTTCTAAAGATTTTCTAAATTAAAAAAAAAAATATTTTCTCCTCTTGTGGTCTGCTTGCATTCTGTTTCTTTCGCTTATCTCCATTAACTTATCGCAATATATTTTTCTGAATGCGATAAATATGCCATTCATAAAGAAAGATTTGCAGATTATGTAATGGTTTAATGTAAATATTATATAATAAGACGATTATTATACAAAATGTCAACAATTGACTTAACCACGTAAACCAATATTTATATAAAAATTAAAGATTTTTTTTTCAGAAAGATTTATTAAACTCTAAACATAATGACACAAGTTGAAATAGCTTTTCTAAATTATTTTTCAATTCTATTTATAGGGTTTTAAAATTTCAAAGCTTGATTTACAATCGAAAAGAATAAATTTAAAAAAATGTATTTCCCTCCCCGTAAGTACAAATTTACTATCAAAAGAACTATCTCAGTGAAAGCTAAATGGCGGATAAATAAATATTTATTAAATATTAAACATTTAAGTATTTTATTTTAGGCATCACGGTAAAAATTTGAAATAAAATATATTTGCATGTTTCATCTTATCCGTGAGAGAATACTATTCCCCTCTGCCGCTGGGAGAGCATCTCGTAAGAGCCGGGTAACCCAGCACCCCCTTGGTGGTAGGGGATCTGTTCCCCGACTGGCTTGCGACCACCAGCATGCGAATCCGACCATCAAGTGTCTTTGACGCGTACCGGTCGAGCCTGTGGGCCAGACTTACCACCTCCCTCACCTATCCCGTTGATACGGATCTGGTGGATTGTGGGCTCTTTTTCAGGGTCCGCTGAGACCGCAGCATTCTTTTCATCTTTCCCCCACCCTACTCTATCTTCGAGGATGCAACGCATCGGTAAAACAGGAGGGTATCTCTTGTTTTGCCGATGTCCATGGGCGATGGTGGCCACTTACCATCAGGTGGACCACCTACTCGTTTGCACCTTATCTACTATAAAAAAAAGTAAACTCTAATTGTTAGTCTCCAGTCTATCTGTCTGTCCCTATGTATGTTTAGATCTTTAAAACTACGCAACGGCTTTTGATGAGGTTTTTTTAAATAGATAGAGTGATTCAAAAGGAAGGTTTATATGTATAATAAATTGAGGACAATTTTGTTTCTATAAACAATGCATCCAATCCAATCAATCAAATTTTATATACGAACGGTGCATATCAAAATCTCTATTAGCTATCTTTGTAATCTGCGTATAGATTACACGTCAATTTTTTTAAGACGAGAAGCTACTAGAAAAAGTATAAATGGAGAAATTTAACTATCGTTACATTACTTGAATTTAAACACATTATCTTAATAGATAAAATAATGTAGTAACGCACCTTAATATATTCTGTGGCGTTCAAATTTAATTAATATAAATACATACTGAATGTACGTTATGTACGACATACTCCGAGGTGTTAAATAAAAGATAAGGTGCTAAACATCTTAATATATGTTTCCGTTTCTAATTCGGTTTGTGGAGAAAAACATTTATAACAAGATAAGACTTGATTTTTGTAAAACTTCACATTTAAGGTACTGTTATTTATTTTATAAGACTTTGTTTTATGTTGGCAATTAATTAGAGAGTGTAATTAAATTAATTAATTAATATGTCTAATTAATATATAAGCTAGATTAGAAAGGATGTAAGAAAGATGGTCGAAGACCGACTTTAAAAAAATATTTTTTTTAAATGTTGCTTTTATTACCTAACATAACCTAACCAAAATTCAATGCGGTTGAAACTAAGCGAGTGTCAGTGTGACGTCACAGTTTACATTTTTTTTGTGTCGTTTCATTATGTAATACTTATAAAATATATTTTTTACGATTTAAGAGCATATTACTCCTACAGTTGATAGTCATTATAGATCGTGACGTCACGCCTAGCTCCTCAATATGACTGGAGATTAAAGTGTCTGTTTGTACGTTATTTGCTGTTTTTTAAGTTTTAATTGCGCTGAATATTATTCCATACGTACTTGAATAAATTTTGTTCTCTATTAAAGTTTCTCAATATCTTTTTAGACTCTATAAGTATGTTTTGATTTGGTAGCAATGTATCTCAACGTAACATCAAGACTACATATTTATGAGTTAAAAAGATAATCTAAAACGTATCAATATTAAAAAGGAAATATAAATAAAAGGCGGTAAGTCCAGCCGGTTATCGGCCAAGTATTTACGATTTAAATCTTATTTCAATAGATACTCGCTACTGCCTGACGTTTGAACTTATCTTTATCTGTAATCACTACCGGTCATTCTCTTTGAGTCTTTGTAGATAATAAACTAGTCATTTACTCTGGTACATTTTGATTGGGTCGTAATAGCTTCTTAATTCCCATACGTATTTACTTTCCATTTAATTAGGATCATTATAACTTATTGACTGACATTAAAATAAATTTTGATTTTAAAGTTAGTTTAATAAGCGATAATGAGTCTAATTAAAATTTATATAATTTGACACCATGAGCTTCGCACATTTGGCCTTTCGATGTTTTTAATTTATATCTTATGCCATTGATTTTGTATTGTTAAGTAATGCTTAATGCAATAGACTCAATAGTTGCTCTTTTACATGTATAATAAAAAAGAGCAACTGTCGAGTTTCTTGTTGAAAATTTTGTTTATTAACGATCTTTCAAGTCGATGAAGAAGGAGAGGGGTAATTTTATTTTAATTCCATTGAGACACGGCTCCACTGCCCAGGCTCTAGTATTTAAACCTAAGGTTAGGTCAAGCCACGCTGTCATATTTATTATCTATAAATCAAAATTCTCTTTTATACATATTTTATTTAAAATACCAACTATCGTGTTTAATTATTTTCAGTACCTCGCCTTAAAAGTCTATCAAAATGTTTATAGGATTATTATAAATAAATATATTTTTAATTTCAATTGTTGAGCTACCGTTAGTTATTTTCTCAACTGATTGTCTTCCAAGAGAAAGGATAAATTTTTTTTTATTAGAACATCTGTCAAGTTTCTTCTAAGTTATTTTTAGTAACATTCAAGTTTAAAGTCGAATTGCTTATAAAGTATATTCAGGAATTAATTGCCATCAATAATCTTTTTACCAGAGTCGAATAAATTCCAGTTTTCTAGGCTTAAAATTATTAATAGAAATAGGAAGGAAAATATAATGAATCTCCAACCTGATGAAAGCTGAGTTGCTATCAAGTTTTTCTCAAGACAATCTGGTTAATTGAGTAGCAGGTGCGGTCCACGGCTAACATTAGTCTTGATCTAATTCATGTATCACTTCCGTCGCGATGTCATTACCCGTTATTACTAAATTAGATGGTTATATTATCACAGGAATGATAGGCTGAGAGACTGACGTTTCGTTGTTCAAGTATCGGGTACAGACATCGTGTAGTGCTTTTTAAATCATAGATAAAATATTGTTTCTTTTGAATACAAAAAAAGTCTTTGTAATAGGGCGATATAAAAGTTATCACAACATATTTAGGTCGTAATTTTTATTATTAATTAGTCTTCAGACCTAGAATAACCTAGTAAAATTAATAACTGGTATTATCATTCATAAAGGTTAAACTATTCCAAATATTACATCTGGCTATGATAGTCAATCATCACGACCCTTAAATGGCCCACTGCTTAGCCGGGTCTCCTCCTCAGAATGAGGAGGGTATTAGGCTATAGTCCACCACGCTGGCCCAATGCGGGTTGGCCGACTTCACACACCTTTGAGAACTTTTTGGGAACTCTCAGGAGTGCAGGTTTCCTCACGATGTTTTCCTTTACCGTTAAAGTAAGTGATGTTTAATTGCTTAAAACACACATAACTCAGAGTCAGAGGTGTGTGCCCAGAAACGAACTCGGACCTACCGTGTAAGACTTGAAGTCTCAACCACTGGGCCATCACTGCTTTTATGATAGTCAATATGAATGATTTGTTTCGTCATACTGTGGCTGGTTTATTGTGATAGAGTATAGTAAACCAATGGTTCCTACTTTGAAAATGTGAGTTTAACTATATAATGTTACCTGTTTATGGAACGAGTACCTAAATGTGTTCAATACATAGGAAATCCAAACATCGCCACTCAGACTATAAATTGAAATTTTAAAAACCACTGACGTTGGAACGTAAAATAATCTCGGAAACATTAATAGGAATTTTGTAATAATTTTGTTTGTAGCAGTAGTTAATGTATACATTTAAATGATGTTTATGGAGAAGAAAAATGTGGTTTACATTTTAAATTATTGAAACACATTATGTAATTTATATTAAACGGTCTCGTAATATAAGTTAAGGGAGCCTTCTGATTATATCCAGAATTTTAAAGTTCCATTAAAGCGTGTGCCTACTATTTCATTATAAAAAATATTCTCATCACTCCATTTATTTAAATGCGTATCACGCATAAACTACTGCACTAATTTAGATACGGTTTTCACAGCTATATTGCTACGAAGTCTAACATAATATAGGCTTTGTTTCATGTATGCAATTAAGATAACTTTTCCATTTAAATATATCTAGCAATGCTACGGAAGGTCGACTAGTTAGGAATTAATTCAACAATAAGAACGACTTCTGTACCAATGGTTTACTTCTATCACCTCACAAAATACTAGCACAATGATATTAAAATAAATATTGTGTGAAAAAGTTTTACAGACGAATCAATTCGTTCTGGGCTGAACAATTGTTCACGCATTTATAGTTTCGTAATTATTAGCTATTCAAATCTTACACCATTTCGTCGCACAACATTCACTAACTTTCAAAGTAACGGGCGAATCTAGATATTTTACGCCAAAATAGTCTAAAAAAATGTAATAGTTAAGTACTTCCTTTGCTATTCTAATTACTCGTACTTGTTTTCTAAGCTTCCGTTGCAAAATTGAGGGTTTCCTTCCTTTATTCTTAGCTATACCATACAGGACAGTTCCGTTCCACGTTATCGAAGTAAATCGTACTAATATTATAAACGCGAAAGTTTGTAAGAATGTATAGATGTATGTTTGTTACTCTTTCACGCAAAAACTACTGAATGGATTTTGATGAAATAAAATAATATAGCTTACACATCAGAATAACACATAGGCTATAATTTATAATGATATAGTGTTAATTATCCGAAGTACAGCGGGTGAAACGGTGGGGCGCAGCTTGAGCGTTGAGATATAATATGATTCGTAGTTCCGGGTAGAGTATGAATGAATAAATGAATGAGTGAACAGAATTGAATACTCCTCAGTGAAGCGAGAGCGGGTCGGCTAGTATGTCTATAATTTATAGGGCTAATATAACTTTGTACAATAAATGTTTGGAATTTTCATCAACAGTAACACATTTTTAATTTTACTTATGTATCGTTTTATGTTTAGAAAAATTTAAAAAGTAATTTAACATTCTTATGTAGTTTTTATTTAATTAAAGTAGTACAAGAAAGTAGAAAAAAATCGATTTAACATCGAGTAAAAGACAACTGCAGTAAAAAATTATTCAAAATCGTGAACTAGCTTTTCCATTAATAATGAAAAACTTGAAATTTATACATATTGACTCTCAAATAAAATGATTACAAATACGTTAAAAACTTGCTATTTTGAAAAGAGCAACTGTCGAGTTTCTTGCTGGCTCTTATCAACTCAAACATATTTGTTATTTCAAAGTACTCGTGTAAGAAATTTTAATTAATATAAACAATTTTATGTTATCATCTTATCCCAGTATAATTATAAAATAGATTATCTAATGTTATTAAACTGATTTATATCGAGTTATCCAAAGTCGTAAACACTTTTAATTAAGTGTTAAGGGTCTGAGTTACAGCTTGCATCGTTAACTTTGACTGTACAACACATTATAAAATTTATATGCTTATAAAGTTATCAAATATTATATATGTTTTGACTTATAACATAGTAGTTACTAGTCAGATGTATTTTAATAGCTTTTAATACGAAGGATGGATGACGATAGGTTTTATCAAAGGTCAATCAATATTTCTTAATCATTTATTTTATTTACAAGTCCAAACCTTATGAGTTGGATGGATGGGATTGGTTTTAATGTATTAAAATTTTACGAGAATTTTCTTAGCTTGTCTCTGATATAAAACCTGAAATTAACAACTAATTACAAATCTCTTTGTGCTGTTATCATTCAGTTTTGGGATTTACTAGAAAATCATAAGTTTATTTATTCTTTAACTTTAACAAATTTTTTGTCATATAACCTATAACTATTTTTCCTACCAATATTTTTTTTATTCCCTTGCATATGTGTATATTTTTTTGCTCCCTTTTTTTTTACGACAGAAAAAAATTAAAAAGTGTAATTTACATGCCATTTTTGAGGACGTAATAACTCATCTGGCACAGCACAGAAGTCTTAAAGCAGTTAAGAAAGTATAAATAAGTTCGTGAGTCAATTACATAACTCCTTTCACATCCTTTGATAATTTCCCTCACGTTTCAGTTTATCTTGTTCAATTTAAAATTAATACTCACGTTTTAATTAAAACCGTAATGTGACTACAGAAATTATAAATTTATTAAAATCACTATACAGTATAAAACAAAGTCGATTCCCGCTGTCTGTCTGTATGTATGTATGTATGCTTAGATTTTTAAAAGTAAGCAACGGATTTTGATGCGGTTTTTTTTAATAGATAGAGTGATTCAAGAGGAAGGTTTATATGTATAATACATGTATATTATAGTAGAGAAAGACTGATAATTTTAGAGGTTTCTAATGTGATGTTGTAAATAAACACATTTTTTTGCACTTACATTGCAAACGCTGGCTGAACCCTTCGAGATAGATCAAAATAATGTACTACAGTATTGTACACCTTAAAGAGGTCTACAAAAAAGTCTGCGATGGTATATGTCTATCTCTTAGGGATAACCCACAATAACAATTTTTTATCCTTTACTTTTTACCAGAAATAATGGCTTATTTATGAAGCCATTTTAAACAATCCAGCATTAATCCTTAAACAATTAGGTACCGTAAATACATTATGCATTTAATATAGATCAATATGGCCCTTTACAGAATATAATTTAAATGAATATACAGATTTAAAATGCACGGATATATATATAGCGGTTGCGCGGCGCGTGCCTATGAAAACATGTTTGTATTGTCTAATGACAAAAAAGCACGTATATAAAAACATTCTGTAGTATATTTAGTATCAACATTGCACCCGGGCGAAGCCAGAGCGGGTCGCTAGTTACCTACAATTTCTTGTACAACGATTTCCTTTTATGTTCTTGTGACTTGTATATAGTTATTTTTTATTAAGGTAATGTAAGAGGACGATACCCATTACTGTTACGCAATACTTACATTATCACACTAAACCGCAAGTCGCACGCGGGCGGCACTTGCAATAGAACAACAAATAGAATAAGATGAAGCAGGAGTACAGTTATTAAATAAATGTGCAAAACTTGTAGCATAATGTTATTACTAGTTTTCTAATAATATATTTAAATTTATGTATAACATATTTATAGGTGACCTTGGGAATATTTTTTTAAACCACTTATTTAATGCAAACAAAATATGTAAATTTAAATTATATAGTCACATGATATTGCCAATAAATTCTATATCCTTTTAATGGCCTACTAAATATCTTATATATCTCTATATATAAGAAAAAAAGTAAGTAGTTTTCTGCTGCTTAAATCCTTTATTCCTATAACAGCTTTACTATAATATCCTCCTGGGGGATATCCTTTAGACACAGTCCTTCAGCGTTACTCCTGGATTACTCCATGCAATTCATACTGCTTTGATTGATGTTTATCCTTTGTCCAAAATTCAACCGACAACAACTAACAACATGCTACTAAAATTATAAGTGTTGCCAACATCATAAGTAACACGACGCAATGGATTTTAATGCGGTTTCTATCAATAGACAGAATGATTTAAGAGGGAGGTTTATACGTATAATACATTAATTATTAGTTTATTAGGCGAAACTTTTTTTTTATTCTGGTCGTCACATCACGTCACGAGGGGAGGCATCAACAAATTAATAACTAATATGAATCCAAAATCTTTGTATTATGGATTGAGAATATAAACCAAAGTTATACCTACATATAAAATTCAAATTTGAAATCTATTTTTGATTTGTAATCATCAAAGATTTCGGATTGAGATTGATTATTAATTCTAGTCGTTAGGGGTGCTTATTTACACTATTTTAGTTCGCACTAGATGTTGTTTACTGTGAAATATCACTTATAGCTTAGATATTAAGATAAAAGTAAACAATATATACCTATAGCAAGATTCAATTTATATTTACCTCAAATTATGTATAGTAAGTAGGCTGTGGAATCAACAGGAAATATTTCTAATCCATATGTGGTTTAATTATAAAAGTACCCGTAGAAGCGCATAACTCTTGAATTGCTCATTATTATTCTCATTTCCTCTCGTGGGATAAAAAACAAATTATCTGTTTGAAGTAATGAAGATCCTAGATGCTTATCGTTGATTAGTTTATAACCTAACCATCTAGTGTAATGTTTATTACTTTTTGTAACTATCTAGCTATTTACATTTATTTTGCTCTATTTGCATGTTATTATGGGAAATAATAGATATTGTGGTAATTTTCTAACCAATTAGTTTTTTTAACACAATAATATTCTGTGGAAAAATCATGGAATAAAAAATTCTCAAAGAATTACTCACACAACAAAAGCCAAGTTTTGGACCTTATTTTGATTAAATATAAAGTCATGAAGATACCTTTTGAATAATCTATAACATACTTCTACTATTAAAAAGTTTATATATGACTTTAAACTATAAGTATATTAATTAAATAATTAATTATACTATTTTTTTTATTACAGTAATCGTGTGTTTTTCTGCAAAAGGGTACAATACAGTTTTTGTCATTTAACTTATTTCCCTGTCCATCTTGAGCATAATGAGTTTTGTGGTATATTTCCTAAATAGGTAGCGAATAATACAATATAATTTTTGTAGATAATTTATGTAGAATTGATCTTGTCTACTCAAAAAAATTGATAAAGCTGCAATTTTAATTCCTTATTAAGTGACCTGTAGTATAAAATATTAATTAACGTAGCTATGATATTGATTACATTTTTTTTCAAAAGAATAAAAAATGATCTAAGGAAGCCTGTTATTATAACGGATTTTTGAAGACCATAAAAAGTATTATTACAAAATCAGTTTTTGCTTTAAAACCAACTTCAACCGTTAAAGCATTACTAAGTATTCGCTATTCTCACGGATGCGTCATTATTTACTCAAGTGTTATAATTACAAAACCTCAAAACCTGTACACGATGAATGAATGCGTCATATACCTTATTTTTATTATTGAAAATATATTCTACTGAATAACCACACAATTTAAGACTTTTATTATTTTTAATTTAAAGTATAAGCCTCTCCAATTGTAAAAAAAATATCAGCCTAGAATATATTATATAACATCTCAAATCTTCGAAGCGAACTTGGCTGCTCATTTCACATCCATACTCTTAATGATACATCTTAAAAGATATAAAAAAAAAAGTTGTTTATATTCCTCTATATTTACTACGTATGAGTCAGTTTATTATTTATTAGGTAAGTTAATACATTAGTTTTTATATATTTATCGCGTGCACAAATACTAAACAACTAAAAATATTTAAGATTTTATCATTTTATTGCTATCAATTTATTTAATTGAGCCAAAAAATTACATTTTTAATAGAATTTAAACAGTTTATGTATAAAGACGTCTTTAAAACATAGTAAAATAATAAGATTATGTAAAACAGACAGATATAACTACGGAACATTTTCGAATAATCTGCCTTTATAGGTTTTACTGCGAAGCAAGGGTTAGCCGCTAGTTGTTCATAACAACATTTTAATTGTCCATCAATTGTAGGAAATGTAACTCCCACGCGTTGCGTTAACATCAACATGTCGTCTAAAGTATTTCGTTGAATTTTAATGCTATAACCTAATTCATTCTTAATGTATGTGAATGGATAAACGATGTCAGATGTTCATTCACTACTAAATATGTAAATTCATTATATTATCTGACGCCACTCTAATGAAGTTTGTCACGCGTATCTATTGGACGGTAAAGCAAGTATTTTAAGAATTTTTCAAAGTAGGTAACTTCAATGAAAAACTTTGGCTGACTACCAGCTCGGAAAGTAGATATCTATTTAGAGAATGACTAGTTTTATTAAAGATTTTATTAATTCTCAAGTATGAAGCAATATTAACGGTCAAGAAATTTTAATTGTAGCAAGTCATTGAAAATCTTGCAAGTTTTTACGAACAACTTTAATAAAAACAATGCGAAGTTTGTAAAAAGCCAACGAAACTCCTAATGAATGTGTCAACAGACTACCAAAGAAGCTTATCACATTATCAATTTTACCCAAATATGGAAAAACAATCAAGAAAGTATAATCCCATGTAAATCCGTGACGCGCGCCCGCCCACACGACCCAAAAACATTACGGAGATACACACACACACCCAAACCAAACACACACATGAATACGTGTTAGTTGCGCGTGCTCGCCACTCGTTCCACGGCTTCTTATTATTATTTATAGTTGAATAATGTGAATGGTAATGCGTGGTTGTTCACGATCCCGCATAGCACCTGCTGTCTTTTCCCACAGTCCGAGGATGTGCGAGCGAGAGGCTCCGCCACGCGTGCACTGCGCGTGCGCGACCAGCACAGCGATAGCCGTAGCACGTAGCACGTAACACGTAACGCCACCGTAGCGCTGAAAATTATTACATAATAGAATCTGTTACATACGGTTGTTGGAGTTAATATTAAATACTAATAGAGTTAGTATTTTTTGGACTTTGCAATCTTACATTGAATTTTTAGTCACCTTAATTGAGTTATAAATTATATCTATAATGTTAAATCAATTTAAAACTTAGTTTAATATTATAATAAATTTAATAAAAAATAATTTATTGATTTAATGAAGTTTGCGTGTGAATCATTTTTATTTATCTAACCCCGTGATCTAACCTCTGAATTAAAGAATATAAAATATAATAAATAGAAGTCGAAATATTATTAAACATTTTTTTCAATAGACATTAAAAAATAATTTAGTCCTGCCTATATATAACTTCTTACAAAGAAACAAAGATTTCCACTATTTTTATTAAATCAATATTTAAAAATAATATCCGGATATCAACACCAATATTATATTAAAAATAAATGTTTTTACATATGTTAGTTTATGTTCTATGCAAAATAATATATTAATGTAATATATCACTCGTGTTCGTGCCTACGAATATTCTTATAATATTTTATTAACTAGATTTCCTTGGTTTTGTTATTCCAGATATCTTATCTCTGATCAAAACATATTCCGAGAACGTGCCAAATGTTTATGTAGTTTTTATTCAAATATATACATACATACCTACAATCGTTGTAATATAGAGTTAGGCTTGTATATTTAGTATTAATATTTGACTAGAATTATTCTAAGAAGAATCTAACGTGTTTATTATGATATATTCATGATCTGACGATATTTATTGGTTACTATAATATAATCTAAGAACCATTAGGAGCCGTTCAAATATTAAGTAAGCAGATTTTTTGCAATTAACAACCCCCTACGCCCCCCCATGTCGGCAAAAGGAAGCGAAGCCTTAACAACCCCGTGCCAATATACCTAAACATTGATGCATGCATCTTCCTCCTCATTCTGAGCAGGGATATTCACGTTTCGATGTGCGTGCGATTTTAGATCTAGATTTAGATTAGATTTTGCGATACGTAAGCAGATTTTTACCCTCCATGTAAGCAAAAGTAAGCCACTATCCCTCCCCCCCCCTCTCTTAGGTAAACATTCCTCATTTTGAGCAGGGATATTAATGTTCCGAGGTGCATGTGCGTGCTTACTTTTTTATCACTGCCGTAATCTAGTCACCGAGCAGACCCCCCCCATCCCCATGTCATTAAAAATAAACAAAGTAAGAACCCCACGTCCCCCTATAATGCTTATGTAGTACTTAAACAGCCCCTATGGTATTTATTGTTTACAGACGATATTTAAGTACACATTTTATCATCCATCAACAACTGATAGATATAATCTGACTTGTGTTCAGTGACCGTACTTACGTTTCAAAACTTCCTTCCATTTCCATGTATAAACATTAAAAAATCCTTATAGGGTCTTGAGCTTAGAAAATACGAATAAACTATTTCTATAAATGTTTTGCATATAAAACTGGCTAGCCTTATTCAGTTAGTAGCAGTCGTATTTGAATATGCAATGCAACTAAAAACCGGATAAATCAAGGCTTGATTTCTTCTACTAGAATTTAATCTATCGTCAGTATTTACATATAGATATTATCTGTGTAATGTATAATAATGCAAGGACGTCAATCTGTATGTATAGATAGATATAATATAGTAGTTACTAGCCAAACGTAAAATATACATAAGCGAACTTAACGTCGTATTTTTTAGAGTTCCGTACCCAAAGGGTAAAATGGGAACCTATTACTAAGACTCCGCTGTCCGTCCCTCCGTCTGTCTGTCACCAGGTTGTATCTCATGAACAGTTGAAATTTTCACAAATGATGTATTTCTGTTGCCCCTGTAACAACGAATACTAGAAAGAGAATAAAATAAATACTTTAGGGGGGTCCTACATTACAAACGTGTTTTTTTTGCTACATATTGGTATGCAACCCAATTTGCCCGAGTCCGACTCGCACTTGACTGGTTTTTAAATAGGATATCAGAACAAAGTTATCCTAATTTAAAAATATCTTGTTTTATCTTATATATAAAATTCTCGCGTCACAATGTTAGTTACTCCTCCGAAACGGCTCGACCGATTTTTATGAATCCTATCATCCCCCTATGTGATAAGGGTGGCCCACCCTAAATTTATATGGTAAAACAACGTATGCCGGGTCAGCTAATCCTAATATTCTAAAATTGACATAGATTTTCAAAACTAATAAACATTTTTAAGTTGTGTTATTGTTAATTGTAATTTTATTTTAATTGTAAGAAAAATGCTTTGAAATTTTATTTGACATTGTTTATCTCTATCTACCTCTAAATTTTATTTGCGTAGTGAGGATGGTTCCATATAAAAATCTTTGAAGGCTAATAATAATGAGAAGAACTTAGAACAATTGTGGATTACAGAAGTGTAAAAAAAGTCGAGACTTTTTCCTGAAATTTGACACTACATTAAATAGTGATGTAAATACACAATGAATTTAACAATAATTGCGTGCCTTGTATAAGCTACTACAGGAATTATTTTTATTCTTCTCAATGATAATATGCTACAAGAATAGACAGCCCGGATGTTCGCTATTTAGTTTAGCTCAACTCAATGAATATGGTTGAATTAACAATAAAAATTGCTCATCCCAGCTTTCAATACGTTATTGATGATATTAACAAGCAACTTTAAACCTTATCCTTAAACATTACGGTATAAAATTAATGTTTGCTGGTGATCTTTAAAGAAGATTGTCCACCATGTAGGTCAGTCTATTTAATCGGGTTGCCGAAGACCGGATGGGACGATAATGTTTCAGAGATTTAAGAAAAGCAATTCTTAAGTTACATCACTTTACCTTATTATTTTAGGGCATAATTAACAACATCGCACTTTACCATAATAATGTATGTGCACTTACATTCAAAATAGTCAATTTTTGTTTGTCTGAAACTACTTACCTGATCAGTAGGCAGAATTTTAACAGAAACTTTTACTTATGCTATTTACAAATTGCTACATGAGAGTCAATATTACTTAAATTCCAAAAATTATATTTAATTAAGTCGAGTAAGAATTATATGAATAAGAAAAAATTAAGCTACCCGAAAATAGAAACAAATAAATTAAAAATCCTCATACTTCATTTAGACATCGGAGGTTATTTAAATATTATAATCTCAGTAGATATTAAAAACAACAGTTGGTCTTGTTATTGCAGTATTTTTTGCGCATTCATGTTCATAAATTACCAAACATGAATCACAGCATAAGGGTAGGATTTCCAGGTCGGCGGTTTCACGGCGACTGGCTCTAGACCTTAATGGCGGGCATTTTTTGCGACATTTGGTCGCTTTCGGGGTCAGTGTGGTCGCCAAATGTGCCCGTTCGCAAGAAATTCGATCCGTGAAAGTCGATCCCGACGCCGAGATTCAAGTCACATGGACACGACGAGCTAAAGGTCGACTGAGGTGGTATTTTTTACAACGATCCACATTTACGTCACAATAACTCAAGATTACGTCGCCACATTTTCATAACTGACTCAGCTACCACTTACGCGTAAGTGTGCTTCTCAGAAGAGATTATGAGACATCAATATAGCTTAGTTTTGTATATTCTAAGCGGTAACTTACAATATTAATGCGATTGTGAAATCATAAACAGCAGCATCACGCGACACCGTTCTATAAATCAACATCTTAATTATAGTTTTATTTTGTGTCCTTTCAAGGTGCTCGAAGGACTCGGTCGTCTCACAAAATAATTGTCGTTGTTATTTTATTGTTGTGTCATTTTTTTCTCTGTCCTTGTCTGGCCTTTTACTTTCGCGCTGTCTGTCTCGTTTGGTAGTAGCATTGAGCACGTGCGACACGTTAAAGGCAGAGCGTTCCCACGGTCGGGCTCGAGCCGCCCTCTCTCCCCTCAGGCCCGCGCCCGCCGCCCGCGCCTGCGCGTGATTCCGGACACTCGTGCCAATGAAATAAAGTGCCCGACTGCTAGGGTTACCAACTCTAAAATTTACGTAATCCGTGCCGTGGAAGAAAGGAAGCAAGAATTGTGGATATTGGAGTTTTAAATCAGTCATATCAAAAATGTCTTTAGTGTGAAGTTACTAAGGATAATAAAAGATTAATTCTACTTATCTAAAAAAATAAATATCTTTTAAGCGTTTTAAGAAAATACCTGTAGTCTTGATTTTTAATTGCTTAAAATAAAATAAAACCTAACCACAACTCAATGTCTCATTGATGTTTTAGATATACAGTAGAACTTCGATTATCCGAACTCTCAATTATCCGAACGCTGACTTAGTTTATCCGAACGCTTAATTACCTGACTGTTAGCGCGAATTTGTTGCTCATTGCTATTTTATAAAAGAATAAAATAAATATGACATTAGACATCTTTAGGTGTATTATATTACAACGTTGATATGAATGTCTATATATAATTTAAATAGATTATACTGTTTTTATGTGAAAGTATGTTGTTTTTGTTTGAATACAGTATTAGTTAGTTCGAATAATTGAGGTTCTATTGAACGCATTGTTTGGCGCAAGGCGCGTTTTAGCTATGTCTAATTTAATTACACGACTCGTTTTTTCCTACCCGGACGCCTGAGCTATAATTTATACATCCGCGTGTTATTCGTTAATCCAGGGAAGTGCGGACAGTTGGCAACCCTACCGGCAGCCGCCAGCACGTTCCAATTGCAAAACGTTGTTTGAGTCGTTGTAATGAAAGTAAGAAATGATAACTCTCTCGGAGACGGATTGAGTAATGGCTTAAATATTAACATTGTTCTCAGATATGAAACTGTCTTTAAATTTCATTGATAGATAACAGTAAAAACCGTGCTCGATTGCATGTTATGCATTTTTTGTACATAGTTTCCAGTTTCCGCGGTTTTTGTTATTCAAATGTCCGAAATTTGGAGCTCGAAAGTTTTTTGTGTTTAGGATTTGTATTTGGTAATAATTGCGTTAAGCAACTATCTTAAATACGAGTACTTTACAAACTAGTTCCTACGCAATGAGTAATTTTGTCGAGAAAAATCTGTTTGGGAATGAAATGAATTTAAAGATGTAATAGCCTGTATGTATGTACAGGCATAACTTCAGAACGACTGCAAAAAAATTGCCTAATTTTTTGAATTATTTTATGTTAGTTATCAGGACAAGGTTTATATAAAAGAAAAAGTGATTAAGACTGAAGATGAGATGAACGATTTAAATATACCTCAGCAAAGATAGGGCGGGTGGGCTAGTATAAACATAAATTAATTTTGCTGTTATTTGATAATTTATGTTTATATCAGATGTTGTACTACAGTCTATAGGTTCCAAATACCATAATCTTATGGGGCTATTGTTAATTAACGAATAACAAGCAAAGGTTATTTACTGGCTATGTTGTAGAAAGCTCAATATTAAAGTGTCACATGCTATCGAGATAGGACATTGTCTTGTATTGCCTTATCTTTAGCATGTTCTATTAATTAACATTGAAACTATTACTAAACTACTGTTGAACGTGCACTATGTGTAAATATGTATATTGTATGTCTATTGTATATTTAGGTAAGTTTTGACTTGATATAAAATGTTAATCTTTGTAAACTCAGGTTGCGGTAGATTTAATAGCATTTTATAAGGTAAAAAATTTGTCGAATCTGAAGAACTCGAAACATAATCTAACATCATCGAGCTATAGAAATAATAAATATTAACTTAACTCATATTAGCAAAGAATCTTAGCAAAACAAAGATGGGTCAATTGGTTCTATACATTACCTTGTCGAAATTAACTTTAACATCCCCCTTTAACTGTTCAGCCAGGTCACCTCAGAAAGAGGAGGCATTAGGGCATAGTCCACCATGCTGGTCAAGCGCGGGTTGGCAGACTTCACACACCTTTGAGAACTATAGGGAACTCTCAGGAGTGCAGATTTCCTCACGATATTTTCCTTCACCGTTATAGCTAGTGATATTTAATTTCTTAAAACACACATAACTCAGAAAAGTCAGAGGAGTGGTTGGGATCGAACTCACACCTCCCGAGAAAACATCAACGTCTTAACCACTAGGCTTTTTGCACAAATTAACTTCAGGTTGAAAGAATATACAAGGAAAACTATACATTGTATTCGAAGATGTTTCAATTAAAAACGATCTTCACGGCGCGAAATCGATTATAATTTTATACTATCTCCTATCTAAAGGTCACGCGTAACGTTATCACTACATCATTTTATTTCCACAAAAAACTTACTCGTAAACATCACATGAATGAATTTAATAAGCCATTTTAATTGCTGCATACTTCTAAAAAGGTTCAAAATTGTTTGACGGACAGTTTTTGTAATAACTATTTAAGATTATTTGTAAAACATCAAACTTGAGGCTCAGGCTATCAGAATGGTATCTTGTGCGCTCACAGTAAGAGCTATAACGTTTCGGCAGTTTGAGATTGTGTATCGAAAGCCAGGAAGCGCATTGTTAGGTCACGTTCTCACAGCTCTTTTCTTCGAGGGGGAATAAATAATTGCACTTTTTTCTGTCGCATATGGCCAAGGAAACGGTGGATTGTGCAAGATCGTTCCCACGATTCGCCCCCCGGGCATAAAGGCCGAGGTCAGGAAAAAATACGTGCCGGCATAATGCGGGGGCTTCTTTTGTAACGGCAGATGCATTCTAGGGTTAAGTGTGGAATACTTCGTGGAAAATGATTGACGCCATTTTGTTAGCAAATCGTATTGGAATTCTACGTGACCGTGACGAAAAAAATAATCTGATTGTGTAATCTATTATGATCTATTCGTTTTTAGATTTTTATCTGTAAGTGGGCTTTAAAAGCTATTGCTAGTGTTTGCAACGTTTGTGCCATTAAAGAGCATAAAATAAAAACTCTACATCACGTAACAATTACTCACGTTTTGCACAATTTTCTTGTTGGATCGCAAATTTAAAAAAGCCAATCCACATTTTTTGTAAGAAAGAAGGCAAGAAGCAATAAATTTTGTAATCGTTTTTTCAATAGTCAAGTCTTATCTGTAAATATCGAGTTGAATAGTTCCGATTTCGAATTTCACTGGTTACCACTCCACTGTATACGGCTGCCATTAGAGACAAAAAGCGGTTCACAAAAAAAGGAATTGCACCTTTTCTAAGGCGTTCTTTACCTATTTGAGAACTGGTCGCGTTCCCACGCTCGCTCGCGCCAGTTGCGCCACCAACGTCTCCCCTCCGTGTTTTTTCTTTTTCTTGCCATATAAATATTTATATGTATCATTAAATTCTATAGCGTATTACTTCTAATGTGGTTAGCTTCTATATTTGTTTGCGCAACATATTAGTATAGCACTTTTGGAAAGTAGAAAGGCAGTGATATTCCAGTGGTTAAGACTTTGGTATTCTGCTTGATAAATCCAAAGTACAAACCTAGTTATTTACCTCTGACTTTTCGGATATTACCATCATAATTGTGAACGAAAACATTGTGAGGCAATCTGTATGTTTTACTGTTATGTCCTCTAAAGCAGACAATTAGGATGGTAGAGGCTTACCCTTCTCATTCTGAGACAAGACTGATACTCACTAATGTAACACCAAGGGTGATAATGATGATGATAGCTATGAATGCAATAAGTTTATGTAGGTATACATTGCTTATATTTCTAGTGTGTAAGTTTTTTATGTATTGGGTGTGAATTATTAGTATTAAGATATACCTACTAGTTCAACCTCCTTTTCTTTAAAAGTCTAGGTTGTCTGGAAGAGATGGCTACTACTCTACATCTCTCTACTTAAGACCGCCCAATGTATAATAAAGATATATAAAAAAATCATAATATGTATATCAATAATTGAGGTATGTGCGGATATAATAAGACTTCAAAATTCACCTTAAACTCGGGTAGAGTTAAGATTTATATTTACGCAAGGTGGTAATTGGAATCCAAACTTAATGTGAATAGAGTTTGGATTTATAGTAAGGGTTCCCGAATGGCGCAATGGAGTGATGAGTAGTGAGCACATCAGCACAACAGCGCACATTGCGTACTCCCGAGCCCATTCCCACGCTCCACGCGACATATGGCGCGAGCGGGAACGTTTACGCGCGAGGGGCGACGCGTGCACAAAAAATACTGGACTTATACTATTTACGAGTATGAATGTCATGCTATATGGAAAGCAATATTATTTTTCTTACATGAATTAATATTCATTATTATGGCACTCAATGAATAATATTTTGGAAGAAACCAGACAAGTGCAAGTGAATAGTCTTTACTGATGTCTTCTTAAAATGTTTTTAGAGATTAAATACTAAATTAATTTTAAAAATATAAATAATAAATACTTGAGTAAAATACAATTTTGTAATTTACTAGGTTGTGAAAAATAAATAGTAGCTCCTACATTTCACCTAACAAAACCACGTCATTAGAATGTAGAGTCCAGAAAAGATAGTATAGTGCATCAATAGAATCGTAATAACATAACAACATACCATAAACAATACATACTAAAATAACAAACAAGCTAACAAAAAATTAAGGTCAAATAAATCGTACGTAAATTAGAATTTTCGTATTTTATAGAAGGGCAGGTGGCGCGCGCGCAACTGTCGCCGTTCCCACGGCCCGCGCACCGGCCGCCGCCGCGTCATACATACGCATGCGCATACGCATACGCCGCATCGTATGCCAATTATGAAATTGGAAATTGTTCGTATTATCAACTTTTTGGTATTTTTTGTTGCCTCGGGACTTTTTTGACATTGACATTTAAAGTTTTTCATTTGTATGCAATCTGGAATTTTGCAGGCTAATTACTGCAGACATGTAACCTATAATTATGTATTTAATGCAAATTATATTCATATGCATATTTAGTAAAAGTTCTAGTAATGGACAAGGAACTAATAACAATAATAGACGAAAAAAATATAACTTACCTATCTAAAGCCTATTTTTAATTATACTGTGGTACTTTTTACCCTAAAACGAAGGAAGAAAATGTATCTGTCACTATCTGGGTGTTTATATGTCAAACAATGTCGCTATTTTATAGTGGTGTGTTTCTTGATTATTTACTTATATTATTTGTGCGTTAAATTTAAATGGAAATTAACAAACTCACATTAATAATTGTGTAATTTCAGGGACAACTAATTGTTGTTAATGTATCCATAATTTTCTCTATCGTATCCCATGCATATGATATAGAGTTTACTTTAAGAATGTAGAGTTTAGCATACATTTCAAAAGAAATGTCAATCTTGAAAGTTTCAATTGTTTAGCTAAACTGTTGAACAACGACGGCTAATAGAGTATTGTTTGAATAATTGCCAGTTGAGTACATGCGCGTGCACCGCACGAGTCATGGCGGTCGCAAGCCGGGATACCAATCATTAGGTTCTCATTATTATAATAATCTTTTTAATTTATCTCTACACTTTGTTTACTGTGAATTAAATACCTATTATTATTAATATTTGTCATAGATTATAATCTTTATATTTACTTTAAGAAATTATTTACTATATATTATAATTATAATTAAATTAATTATTAACAATTTTTTTATGTATTTAATTTATCTTTATGTATTTTATTGGTAAGAAATTAATTATTCTAATGTATTTGTAAAATATGAAAACAACGCCATCTATGGAGTACATGTTGAACTAATCAATTGTAGTTGCAGTTATTTCGTAAAAATATGTATTTTTCTACATCTAAAAATATTTCTTTTGACGCAAAAATGTGTGGATTTTTTTTAGTAAGTTGTAAGATGATAAAAGTTTTAGTAATTTAGAAGTATGCTAACACAATAGATAACTGACTTATTGTGATTTTACCTACTTAAGAAATGAGTTGGTTAACTGAGTAATATGATATATTAGTGTTAATAAAATGTTATTGTAAAAAAAAATCGTATTATTATTGCATGTTTCATGAAAATTTTTTTAAACAACTTTGATCGCTCTACGGACCATTTTATTTTTAAATAAAAAAATGTCACGTATTTTCAAAGAAACTTTTTAAGGGAGCGTCTGTGAAAGAAATAACTGGTTATTATTATTTTTTAAAAGTCTAAGGAAGAGTCAATGCAGCAATAAAGTAAGGGGAGTCGGAAGTATCTCCAATTGTTTCCAGAACAATAACATCTTAGGGTCAAAGTTTATTATACTGTGAATCGTGGGAAAGGAATTTCGCAAATCTTGAGGGTGAAGCTTGTATATATTTTGAAGATGTACCGTTGGATATTCAGTTATTTTTGTGATCTCTAACAGGAAATAACGGTATGGAATGTAGTGCAATAAAATGTGATTAGTGCAAAAATCAAAGTGTATCCAGTATTTTAGTTTAATAGTGAATAAAACATAAGCTTGTGTTGAAATGTGTTTAGTGCAAAAATGTAAATTTTTAATAGTAAAGTTGAAGGTTTTTCTGATGAATTAATAAAGTGGCGATTTAGAAAAGTTGATATAATTTTGAATTCAGGTCTTTTGGATTGAGGTTAAAATGTCCCAAAAAGAAAATGAAATCAAATTTATTCCACTAATGAAACACGCAGTTAATATATAGTTAACCAAAATTTAATAAATAATATGAGTTTTAATGAACGGCTATGGCATGGCGATGAGTCATGTTTATTTAGTTGCGTTAAGATCATTTATTATTTAATTTTATATAAAAATTCTAGCGGTTTTTTGGATATAAACAATCCAAATTCCGACTTTAATCTTAGATAATTCAAACGATGTATTAAAATAAATATCTTAGAATAAGAACTGGCACAGTAACAAATAGATATCAATCACAATTATTCGACATAATCAATACTGATAATATATTCGTAAATAATTGTAATTTTGCTTCCTAGTTTATGATACTTGTAGCGTAGATAATTCTGCACCAAAAAAGAAATAAAAAAAAAAAAACATATAAACACGGTAAATGTGTTATTTTATTAATAACACAGTAAGCCTAATTTTTTAAATTTTACCCTAAGATCCCCTATTTAGCATACGAGTACGTTTCTTAAATACTTCGATATTATATAATTCATGATATAACCATAAAGATCACTCATATCATTAAAAATATGTAAAGCAAAGAAAACTTCATTATTTACGTAATATTTAGATAACATTACATCAAAGGTCCTACGTAGATTAACGTTAGCTAATGTAACTCCTTTGCTAAGACACTAAACTTGAAAAATATTGTTCTAAATATGTTTTAAGTAAAATAATGATGTTTATTGGCCTTAACATTGCCAGCTCATGCTATTGCCGCGTTGACGATCAAAATGATCATCTGAGTAAACACGATGATCTCATCGTAGCTAAACAATTGTTCAGGTGGTTGATAAGAGATGCTCATGAATGGATGTGTTATCAGTGTATACTGTATGGTGATAAATGAATTCATTTTGTTCATAAAATATTCTTATGTGATTAGACCGTATTATAATATCTAATTTTTTAACGTAGTAACGTCTGATATAACGTATTAATTAGTCAAAATGTAACTATCTGTTAGATAAAGAATTTTGATATCGAATTAAGGGGACTTACCACAAATGCATAATTTACGAAATGTCAGAAAAACATCGTCAATTGATTGATAAGAGTTGATAACGCAGTAGAATAGTTAAGTTTTTCCTGAAAACTTTACCAGAATGATAAATGAGGAATCAATAAAGAATATCTGGAATATCTAAATACAGTTTGATTATGAGTTTTGACTTGTACAAAAGTTAGAAAGCCATTCAAGTATTACGTAAGTAATTTTTATTCTAAATTAATTAAGAAGTCTTTTTCTTACATAAATACTTTGTTAGTGAAATAAATCAATGTTGCTAACACTATCATATCATTATAAAAATCAAAACTTTAGTGCTTGTGTAATAGTTGATGGCTTTGGTTGCAAAGAGCATTTCAGTTTTTCTCTTTTTTTGCAATTTTTTTTATTTGTCTAATATAAAAAAAAATTGTATAATTATCATTCTTACAACTTTTATGTGTTTTATGTTTATTACTAAATGCTACAAAGCCTTTTTTTAGGATAATGAAATATGAATGATCGTATAGATTGGATACTATATAGTAAAACACCTAGACTGCTATCAATCTGTAATAAAAACTATGTTGAAAGCTCACAGGTAATTACTGTTATGCTTGCAGCATTTCTGTTTTTAAACCTCTTATTATTTATATCGTATTGGTATCGGCAGGTTTATTATAGCAATTTAATTGTAATCGAAAAATAATTATCCGATTCACTACAATCTACTAGTATTATCATTATCAAGATTTTCTCACCGTCATCTATACGTTTTGATTAATTCGTCTTCAATTATATCAAGGCTAAAACAAAGATAATTTTGTCGAAATATATTCAAACAGACTCGAACTCTACTAGTTGTGTAATTAATAATTCAACTTATGTTTAGTGGAAAACATCGTAACGCAATCATAATGTCCGCATCAAATTGTTTTTAAAAGCAAAATATTGTATAGATTTTCAGATAACTATTACCTAATTTTCAAAATGTATCATTCATTATTTTACTTAAACTTTAATAAATGACTGTCTGCTTAATATGTATAAATGCACAACCCAAATTCCTGAAGCAAGGATTGTGAGTTTTTTTTACACTGATAACGAGCACGAAGGCGGATTTGTAGCGATTAAGTCCCAAGATGGAAAAAGAAGAAGAAAAATTTGATGACATTACCTAACCGTTGTCATGGTTACCAAAGCTCATATATGACGCGAACGAAGCCACGGGTAATGCGCTAGTACTATTGAAATATGAAATAATTTACAAAAGATGGTTAAGATTAAATATTTTTTCTGAACATTCCAATCAACAATTGTACACGTGTACAGAGTACGCCGCATAAAATTAGTTAAAAAAAATCAACCCAAATTTCGCAAGAGTTGCGGAATTCAGAAATAAGGGTTGCAAAAAATCCTTTTTAACCCGAACGTCCGAACACGTGCATGAGGTAACAAAGTACGATGAGTCACGAATGGCCCGAAACGTCGATACGAGGCGGACTCCATATTAAGAAAAAAAAGATACGCACTCGCTCGCACCGCATCAAGAATTGTACATCTGCCGAAATTTCTCACGGATCGACGTGGTATTATTATCTGTCTACTGATTATCTCAACTGGGCGCCTAGCGGTACTGACTTGGCGACTTTAATCAATACTGTTCGATTAGCATATCTGGTTTGGCGATACATATCGTGTTAGTTGGTAAAAGTTACTGAAATACCCATTTGGTATGCAAATTGATATGTCAGTCTTGGTTTCGCTTCTCACGTTTATACTTAACTAGATAAATAAAGTGTTATAAATAAGATTACATTTTGATATATGCCTATGGAAATTTGTAATTTTAATTGTTGTTGCCAAACATGAACTAAAAATTTAGACTTGAGTCTTTTATAGACGTAAATACTATTATTAACTTACTTAATCCACGGTTTATAGATTGATAATAGATTCCAAATTTGAATTTTTTATTCACGAACTTGCATTTGGAATTTGACAGAATAAAAATGAAAGTTTTTTTCATAACTCTTTTATTAACATATTTTCATTAATTTTTTGACAATGCTACCGCACAATCTCCTTCATGTTTGATTCGTTATACGTGACATTAGGAAAATGTTTTTGCGTATAAATTATGCAAGACCATACTTTAAACATTTAAAAAAATGTTAAAGGAATTAATTGTTTGGTTTTGTTAGCATAATGTGACATTAGGAAAATGTTTTTGCGTATAAATTATGCAAGACCATACTTTAATCATTTAAAAAAATATTAAAGGAATTAATTAATTGGTTTTGTTAGCATAATATGGTTTACATATCATATCGCGATTTTGCTAAGGTAGCGAAAAGCTTTCCCACAAAGTAAGTAAACTTTGTGGGAACAATAAAATCAAAGCTATTCATAATTTAACCAAAAAATATCACAATTACTCACTCAGTTCTATTATTTTGGATGTATAGTAAATTATGAATAAGAAAGTAGCCATTGGAATTGCACGTGCATTCACAATAAAGTTTTGTCATCAGTCCATAGTAAAGTAACAGTAGAGTTGTATTGTGCAAGTTTTCTTTTTTATATTGAGCATGTTTTATCTTGAGATGAAGCAACAGGTTCTGACTTGTCGAGACGTGCCAGGGTGAGTTTGTAAAGTAACTTTGCATGCGATGCTTATTTGCAAGTTGGACAACTTTTTTCGTCCTTGTAATGATGTTCCATTCGCGTTGATAGCGAAATCGTGGAATGAATAATATTTAGATAAATTCAAATTGGGTCTTATATTTTTGCTTCAAATTAATTTGGGATATTTGTATGTTCTTTTTATTGAGTTGGCCTAATAATATAGGGATTGGTGTAATTGAATATCTAATAAGTTTTACTTACTATAGATAATATAATTTTTTAAACTCTGCAT
Source organism: Limenitis camilla (assembly GCA_905147385.1). Classification (NCBI taxonomy): domain Eukaryota; kingdom Metazoa; phylum Arthropoda; class Insecta; order Lepidoptera; family Nymphalidae; genus Limenitis; species Limenitis camilla. The sequence continues at coordinate 9,574,648 of LR990241.1, forward strand.
TTCAATAACTATGTTAAAATATTTTAATATTATACAAAATATTTGAATTTGCACAGATTTGCATGGCTTTGACTAATAAGTAGATTACAAGATTTTAAAGGAGACGAATAATAAATAGGTAAAGCTGTCAAGGAGATAATGTAATTTAAATAAACTTTATGAAATTGTTTTATTTCGGAATCGTGGTTTTTGTTTTTCATCTGTGAGTCATGATAATTTTTCTGTATTTTCAGATGCATATTTTTAATTTGCACGGTTTGCTTAGCTGCACGTAAAAATTAAATGCTTTGTAATTGTAGGCTGTAATTAGATCTGAGAGATAGTTAGTTGTAGTTGCTCAGTGAATTGATTGACTATGTGATAAGTATCAACGATATCATAACATCTCTATGTAGAAACCAGAAACGATTATATTTTTTGCTCTCCAATATAGACGTTACAGTTATTTAATTCATACACATTGCGATTGATTGTTGTGATAGTCGTTAATACTTTAAATCGGCTATTACGCTTAATGTGAACAAAAAGAAGAACATGGCTGCAACGCCGACCATTAAAAAACCCAGTAGCGAGGCTCGCCGCGGGCACTGCACGTGCGCGTGCGCACGAAATGTTGTCTGCCGAGTATGGACTGACCAGTCTTATGTCAGCTTATTATGAAGCCAACCAACTTCCAGCCCGAGCCAATGTTATACCAACATGCACCAACATACACCTTTAAATGGTTGGTCTAATATTGGAGTCCAATAGGATCGTAATGTATGTATGTAGCAGAGATAAGTATGTTGGCGCGCGCCGTCGTCTCAACCGTTAATATCTAGTCGGACAACTTTTGCATCAGCATCAGATTCTAAAGCCGCTGCTCAATATTTTAAAGCGGATTATCTCTGTTATTCAATAAATTTTCATTACTTTTTGATACTACTTAAATAAAGCTAAAGGATTAAAAAAGGAAAGAAAGTAAATATGGTTCAATTGTTATTTTATTTCAACATTTTTGTCAAATCAATGACTTGTTTTTAACATATAAATATATAAATTACTATCCTAAAACAATTAAAGCTTAGTTAAGCATGATCACAATAATAAGATCCCTATAATAATTTTATACAATATCAAAATATCACAACACTAAGTAATATTGATAATTAAAGCTTTCCTGGAGTTATCACGAGTATTGAGCGAATACTATCTACTACTCCTAACCTTATCTATATGGCACCATAGAACTATTTCAATAAAGCTAACATCACAGACGGTTGCCGAAACCAACGGGGAAGTCACTGGTTTCACGGAAGACACTGATTGTTGGAAGGATTCGAATTTAGGCTTGCACCCAGCGGTCTTGCATAACTGGGTACTGTTGCTCCGCAGTTTGGCACTCGGAGTAGCAGTGGGCCGTTGCGAAGTCAGCTTCAGTTTTGGAAACGGTGGTCCAGAAGAAGGTGCCGGCATCCGTGCGGGCAAAGTGTACAGGAATGTAAAAGTCTTCGCGGGAAATTGGCACCAGATCGTATGAATCATCTTGGTTGGTCACGAGGAAGGCGGCAGACTGACACGCGTCCATCTCATTGTAGATCTTGCGCTCCAGAGCCTCGTTGCATAAGTTTTGCTCGTTTTCGTAGCACGTGTCCACAGTTTTGGCGGGAACGCGCTTTGAAGTTTTCTTGATCATTTTCATGAGTGGCTTCAGTAAAGCTTTGAAGCCACTGTTTTTCATCTTTTCACTGTTGTACTTGTTCTCGTTGATCGAGTTGTTTGTTTCGATGATGTATTCGTTATTCGCGTAGTAAGACATTTTGGGAATTTAAAGTGGAGAGAGCGTGTGTTGCTAGTGAGTTTACAAGCGGGAATGTAGGGCTGATGGAGCCGCGCGCTTATTTATACCTGTTTGGCCGCCCCCGATACAAAAGCTACGCATGCGTGAAAAGCTCCCCTCTCTATGTGTGGGTGTATAGTGGTTTATACGATGCTATTATATTTTTCATAAACACGAAGTGCCTTATCTTTTTCAATTGTGAAAAGTTTATTTGAGTTGAGTTTAGTTATTACAGCTATTATGTATATTATTTAGCATTATATGTTTATTTAAACTAGTTTAATAGCATAGAAAATTAAAAGTATAGAAATGTTTATTTTTCCATGTAATGTAATTATATGTTTTTATACACTTGTCATTTTTGACTTAGGGTATTATTATACCTATAAGAAAATTATTGAATATAACAATACTATAAATTCAGCATAATAGATCATCTTTCTATTAGTATTTTCCAGTGTCCACGTGCGGTCCATGCGCCCTTTGTAATGATATCATTGCTCATTATCGAGGCGCGAGGCACAGGGGTCATAGGGTGACGACTCCCTGCAAGGGTGACGGACAATGATGCACTTGATTTAAGGTAACTTCATTATTCTTCTATAAATAGCATCGTCATAATTTTATACATATTAAGGGGTGAATGAATATTTTAATTCGTAAAAAACTTAAAAACAAAATCTAATCTTTATGGGCGTAGTCCATTCTAATCAATGCATTTCCATAAGTAAAGTTTTTTGGTGACTTTTTGTTTCCAATTTAAAATATTCTAATCCCAGTTCATCAGCATTCTATTTACAAAAAGAATGATTAGACATACGATGCCACCTACGCACAAAATATTCGGCTCGTACCGGTCCAAACATGTAAGATTTTTTCTATGCATGCCGATGTATTACAAAAAAATTAAAGTTTAAAAGAAATCAGTATAGCGGTGATAGCGGGCTCGCAGCCAATGGGGTGCGCGCGCGCAGGCAGGTGCCGCGATCGAGACGCGCACACACATGCGTCGCTGTAAACGCGAGATCTTCGAACACGTGCATTCGAAGGGGATGAAAATACGGTTCACGTACTCAAACGAGCGAGAGCTCCAATATTTTTTATACATATGAATAGATTCACGACTCCTTCATATCCGAAATAGGGTAACGCAAAGGCTAATTTGGTTATTGAAAATTGAGGGGTTGTTCGTGGGAATGCTCTCCGTTCCTAGGTTCCCAGGGTTGCTCGCACATTGAGCTTTTTTCGGCGATGCGAGATTCGGAACGACGACAGATGGCAAGCGGTCGATCGATCCCGTTCTGCTTTGTTATAATAAATAGTATGGGTATAGGAATTAAACATTCCATTTAGATGGATCAGCGCGTTTGTGTTCGGGGTGAGGCGAGGGATGAAGATGTAAACAAGTGTAAAAGGGGTCAGTGGAACTCAGCCCTGGCTGTAATTAAATGTCTATTAGGACCATTTTGAGGTGATTAGGAACGATCTGAGGGTGCATTGGGAATTTCATTTTTTACTAATTATACCAATTAGAGTGTCGTAGCTGATTTTTTAGGTGGTAGTGTTTAAATTTTTTTGCTTTTACTTGCCTTCTTAAAGATGCTAGTTATAATTAAAAATATGCTGCAAGAGCAGAATTGTAAATATTAATTGTAACTTTTTTTACCCTTAGGTCCAGTTCCACGCAATATTATTCCCACGTCTCAAGATGCAAAAACGGAGCTCAGTGAAAAGGAACAATGGGAAAGAATAAATTTCAGGGAAGATTCACTTTACGTCATATTTAAAAAGTGGCGTATAATAAATACTTCTGGCGTGACAAGTGTGGGATTGAGGGGTCGAGGGTGCCCCTATTATACGCATTGTTTGATTACACTTGTCGTGTGATACTCTGTGATTTTATAGGGATATTACGTTTCATATTTTCAAATATTTTAACAATATTTGTTACCTGTTAATTATCTTTTTTAATGTTTTAATTTTAGCCGAAATTGTTATGTAACTACGAGCATATAATGATATTATTTCAAGGTCCAATTTCAGTAATAATAAGATTTTTATTTCATGTTTACTTATTAATAACATACAAATATATGTTATGCATCTAAAAAAATTAAAAGTATATTTTTATTATTTTTTTTAAATGCGAGTGCTTTAACTAATGCACGTATACCTACTTCAGAATTTTATAATAGGATCCCCTATAAATAAGATTTTTCGAAATCTCATAATAATATATAACATTCAATTAAGCTTGTCAACTTTGCCTTATAAGATTAAAAAAACATCCCTCATTGTATAAAAGTGTGGGAATTTCAGTTACGTGATTTAATGGAACAAAATTGAGGGTGGAAAATAAAGGAATGTATAAATCACCCCTAATCGTTAATTTTTTTGGTTTGTACACTTGTTGCTTCACCCACGACTCTGTATAAAACTTTTTACCAAGTTATATTTACAGTCATAATATTTTTTTTTGGTAAAATAAACCTTAAACTATAGCATTATGGTATATATTACTTATATAAGGAATTTTCTGAATTATTGATAATTTGGTTAAGGGTAAAAGAATAAGGGTGCGGTGAATTTCAGGGGTTGTTGAACAATTAACCGAATCACAGGTAGACTCATTTTGTATTTAAAGAAAAAAAGGTCAGATGATTTTGCATTTGTATAAAAGTAATTTGATTATGTATTAATATTTATATTTTTGGTTTTTGTTGAATAAAAATGTAATGAAATTTATATTTTTTTTTGTTTCATAACTTTTCTCTATCAACATATTTTTTTTTTCGGAGATGATATTTCGAAGTAGTTTTACTTAAAAAAAAATTTTCTGATTAATTCATGCACAAGTATTTAAAATGAATTACCATTATTTTCACATACTAATTACGAAAAAATTAAAAAAAATCTTGTATTATATTTAAATATTATTCATAATACTGAATGTGTTACGTCAGAATGTTTTTTTTCTTCAATTAATTTCACTTTAAATTATCATTATTATAGAAATAAAGATGTCTTAAATTGATGAGGTCAAAGTTATTGATAGGTACTTACTAAATTGATTAATTTTGGTTTTGGTTATTGAGCAAGAGTTGATTTATTTTACAATTTAAGTTTTTTTGGTAGAACATTTTATATATTACAATTTCAAAACTCCTAATGAACAGATCGTTATATGAAATAAAAGGACTTGATAATTATCCTCAGCCTCCCAACCTCTCTCGTTAATTTTTTATTTTATTTTGAATATTTGAGTTCGGGAGTAAAATGAAAATACGTTTAAAAAAAGGTTATTACGTGTAGGGTTTTAATTAAGGATTTGATGCGCTCTGTTTGAGCGGTCTAATAAAAATCAAATAGCTTTTTCTGATAGTATCGACTTTGTTTTGAAGTAGCTGATACTATGTATAGCCGTGACTTTGTCTAAAGCTACATTGTAACTTCTTACACAATTTTTAAATTTTTGTTATTCATACTTATTATAAAATATTTGATAAGCTTCTTTTTTTAACATAGCGATGGACTGATAGATATGAAATTAATAGAATAGAAACATCTTAATATGTATCTGATATATTATTTAGCAAAAATCGTAAAAAAGACGAGAATTTATTTTTAATATTCTCAAACATTTGTCTTAATAGTTTATTAAAATATTAAATATACAGACAGATACCATACTTTTATATAATAGATATTAAAAGTGAGTGAGTAGCTGTGGTAGGATATTTAATGGCGTTCGTATCTGATTGCCTTAATACTCGAAATAAATTACGAGTAGATGTTCGGAAGGAATTTCTCGATTACAGTATATGATATCAATTCGATTCGATGTCGAAATAAAATCGAAATTAAATCAAGTGTTTAGTAGCTTTATATTTTAGATTCCCGATATCTTATTGGTTTATTTTGAATTGGAATCTTATGATCTACATGACACAAAAGTTCAAGGATTGCTCTTTAAATAAGATATTAAAAAAAAGTTCATATTATTAAAAAAATGTTTTATTTATTTATTTTAACAATATTTTCAGTACAAGTAATGTGTGAAAATTAAATTGATATATAAGTACACAGTTCTTGAAAAATATTGATTTATTTTAACTTAGTAAATCAAAATCTACCTCACAGTGAAAAAAATTTTTATAAAACGAATTTTAAAATTCTTTATTTATTAGGCTTTAAAAAATATGTCATTGTATTGAAAATTATTTGAAGACGAAATGTTAAAAATATCTTTGAACTCATAAATTCAATTGAGAGAACTCAATTCATTTATAATACTTAGCCTTAATTAAATGGAGGGCGGCATTAATGGAACAACGTCTATTATGAAGAATTTGAGATCATAGAGCTTAATAAACGTAGATGGAGCTCTAAAATAAACGAAAATTGTCTAGGCTTTCTTCATAAGATTGTTTTTAACTTATAAATACAAAATGATGCTATGTGAATAAAGTATTCACATACGGTGACAGTAGGTCAACGACTATAGTCTCTAGGAGTTTTAGGGCTTTAATAAAAATAAATTTATATAAAGGCAAAATAAATAAAATGTGAGATATCCCATTTTCCTCTAAAACTTTTGTATGCAGAGTTTTAGGAAATAAAAAGAGATTTTTGAATTCGCGACTCTATAGTAAAAGTATAATAACGACGAAAGAGACACTTTGGCCTTATGTTGCTATTTTATGACCCATTTACTGGATATAGTTTCTGCGTTCAGATAACGTCTCTTCAGTAAATAAATTATAAACTAGCAGAATAAACAAATGTAGAGTTCTTAAAATTTCATGTAAATATAGTTTATTTATTTGAGTAACTATCTATATAAATTTTAGTTTTTTAAAATACTAAATATATATCATATAAATCTGTAGTCCGCATGCCGGTCGCATGCGCATGCGCGTGCCTGCGCGTTCGAGTAATTGAAGCTAATGGTGTCCCGGCGCGCCGCGCGTCATGATTAGATCGCACGCGATCTTTGTTTACACTTTGTAGCTTATAACTCTACGAAACTTTACTATATTTCATTGTTGGTATAACCTCCTATTTATATTGTATAATCATTAGATAATTATGTATATAATCGTAAGCCTAAAATATTTAGATTTGAAGTTTCGATACAAACTTTTGGGATAAGCCCGGTGCAAGAAAATTAACCGAATGACAGCAATATTAACGCCTAGACACTTTAAAAGACCTTATAATTTGACGAGAAAACATTGAGAAAAAGGAAAATTTTTCTGAAAATAAAACAACAACAATATCTAGTGTTAAGCTTTAGTTTTCTAAAGCACTTAAATAAGGGCATTATTGTCTTACTGGACAGTTTTAGATTGTGATGAATCGTTTAGTGTTTGATTTATAATCGATTCCCGTAGGTGGTGCGACATTTTGTTTCTAGAAGTTATATATTTTGATATAATAATCATTCAAATATAATTCCAGTTTATGTTTATAGGTAGTCTTTCGTAGAAAAAGTCCTACGTAGGACTTTGTTTTTTTTACTAGAAAGGAATACAATCTCTTATATATACGTATAGAAGTTTCTGTTATAAAGTACGATAATATAAATCTTCATTTAACCTTATGATTATTGTATTATTATAGAAAGAAGAGTTCAAAGAATTTACTTCACAAATACCAAAAAAATCAAAATTAATAATACTCATGAATAACATAATAAAGATAGATCTATCGATCGTTTTCAATTTTATACCATAATACCTTGTTATTTATTACGTAATTAACACGTCAGTTAAGGGATGTTTAACAACCCTTGTAAAGGTATAACAATTTAACCCTTTTCGTACCCTTAACCTGTAATCAATCAGGGGTGGAATGGTTTTGATCGGTAGTTAATCTATTACGTGAATAGGGCTCTTTAAATTATATCACGTTTAATATTTGGAATTAAATGGTTTGTAGTAATTAATTGTAAAAAAAATGGATGGATGGAGTAGATAAAAAAACAATAGTAGGGAATAGATAATAATTTAAAACTTTTCAGTATAAATATGTAAGACGAGTTTCGTCGATATTCGTAATTACCACTGAAAGAGAAGATAACCATGATAGGTAAGGATCGGAAAAAGGTAAGAGAGAAAAAGAAAAAGAGGATATAGAGAGAAAGAAAGAGAAAACAAAATAGAAATATAGAAGAGCCGGAGAATGAAAGAGAGAGATAATTAAAGAAAGAATCAATATAAACAAAACGTAATTGACTAACCTGCTCAATTTATTACAAAATTAAAAACTGTTTATAAGCTATAATATGAATAATTTTAACAGTAATATATTTTGTTTCTTAAGCTGGGAAAAATTATAATAGTGTTGTAACAACAAATAGCCGCCATTTTCCTTGATCATCATGATAGGAGACATTTTAAACTTGAAGTACCCAAAACATGTTTTTCTTTTATATAGTTAACAAGCAAGAGAAAACCATTCACCCAAATAACCTTACACGGCAAAAATACTTCCGTTATATCCTACTTAATATTATAAATGTATAAGTGTGTATGATTGTATGTTTGTTACTTAATCAGACAAAAATATACACACACAAAATACAGAATACTTTTTATCCTGTAGAATTGCAGTACTCAACAACAAAATGGGTTTTAAAGAAATTTACTTACTTATACTTTCAAAACTGAATTGAAAATATAGATTTAGACTTTCTATCCCGGACAAATATTTATAGCACTGTGTTCCGGGTGTGTTTTTGTTTTCTTCACTGAAAAACGTCTGAATGAATTTGAATGAATTTTTTTTAATCTAAATTATCATTCATAGAAAACCTTTTATCCCAGAAAAGCAATTTTCCTGGGATAGAAGAATACAAGAAAACGATCTTTCATGTAAATCAAATTCTTCTAGATGTGTATACTTATAAAATGATTATAAAAATAAATTACTTTTATCGCGGCACAAAAAAAAAATACTGGGATAAAAAAAGTAACAAAACTAGGTAAATAAAGTTTAAGACCAGGCGAGTCACGCGGGCCGACTAGTGTAGAATAATTGTTTCTCGCTAAATTGTATTTTTGGTTATAAACGATACCTTTAGCTAACCATATATGAGATTTTAATGAAGGAGAGTTAAAATTGTTGAGTGTAACACCTTTTTGGCGCTGAACATCTAATTACAGATGATTGGCATCATTTCACTTGATTTGTCTTAATGACTTTAAATTGCTATTGTAAATTCGGCCCGTGCGGTGCGGCCTACACAGCTTGTCCTTACGATGATATTTCTTATTTCTATGTGAAATTATTCTAAAATACTATTTGTTTTAAAAGAAATAAGGCTAAAATGCTTTAAAAATGTAAGCGTTATTCCGAACATCTTCTCCGTATACTATGAAAAACGAGAGCGTCGTGAGATTTAGCACATTTCCCTCCTCCCGTCCTCTATCGTACCACATATATCAAACAACCCCTATCTTTTAGATTAGATCATAGGCAAAAGTGTGAGGTATAAAGCATAGGATTCATTCATTGAGACTTATGCGTCATCCCAAATAATATTGCGGCAGATTTTAGTTGACTAACAGGTTTTATCTTAATTTAACTCAAATTTCTCGCAATTATACACTGCGGATGTTTGTTAACAACCCCCTTCTCGTCACATTAGTTCTATCTCTACAAAATATGATTTAAAAAAAAATACTTGTGATCACAAGAGTTTTAGAACTCATTATCTATACTAATATGTAAAGCTGAAGAGTTTGTTTGTGTGGTGCAAATAGAAAAATCTTTCAGTATTAGATAGCCCATTTATCGAGGAAGGGTATAAGCTAAATATCATAACGCTAAGACCAATAGGAGCGGATGATCACGGTCACGAAGTCGTAACGGTTGGCTAGTTTCTTATACTATTTGATGTTTCGTCTATAAAAATATACCTACTCATAGAGTCATTTTTTTTAAATTTAACAAACAAAATGATCCTGTTTTTAAAAAACAATCATCGTGAGAATAAACTAAGTCGGGTTTCATCATTATTTTTTTGAAGATCCTTCATTAGTGTTTACGCATGTCTATTTGGAGCAATGAATTATACTGCTTTGATTTTTTACAGTAGACATATAATTATCATGAATAAAAAATATTAATTGGATACCACAGTAATAGGATACTCATTTTGACTTCTAACAACCATTATATTATAAAGAAATATATAACCAAAATTTTACATGATACAATCACAGAATTGTTAGCAACATATTGCAATAATAACACAGCAATAAATTAGTGTCCGAAGGTAGTTCCATTTATATTATTTGAAGTATACCGACGTGTAGACGATATATATAACCTTTAGTGCAATAGATTAGAGTCAGTCTGGTGTTTCGTGTAGTGTATATGGAAGTTAGTATTATAGTGACGTGGTTAAGGTCACCCTTCTTGACATCCATGTAAGTGTACTTTATAATTTAGTATAGTTAGTGTTTGGGAAGCGAAGGGACCGTTGTAATTATATAAAAGGCCCTCCCTACACCTTGATCGCAAGTTCATGATGCTGCTCGGCTTTCAGTCTAAATTGCATGAGTAAAATTGTATAGCCGTACAGTAATGTAGACTCTTCAGGACTATCAAGTACTTTTAGTAAAGATAAACAACTTAAAATGTTTTTTTATTAGTAGATTGTAATTTATTTGAATGAGAATACTCAGTTATTAGATAAATATATTTATTATATTTTTAAACACATTAGGAGGCGGAACAAGTAAAGATTCCAATACATTAGTGTTATCAGGTCCTAACTTCGATAAAGTATTCGAAATTAAAAGTGTTTCAAAATTATATATTTGGAGTAAAACAAAATAAAACGTTATCAAATCGTTTTCATTTTTTATGCTTCCTCCAAACCCTTTACATAAACCCCAAATCTCAACATTAATGGAAGATAATAACGAAGGACTTTTAGCGTTTTATCGCGACCCTAAATAATAGTGATAAAGTGCCGAATAAAAAAGATTCCGAAAGATAATATATATAGAGGAGAGTTTATCGTTTTGATAATAAAATATCGCTTAACACCCTCATAAACCTCGTGTATCTTTGAGGCAAAGGTCATGGTACACAACCTTACGTTTTTAGGTTTAAGATAAGATTTTAAAATGTCAAAATGGCGCCCTTTTGTGTATAGGAAGATTAGTGACTTCGGCTTTTAAATCCATTTATAGAGCTTCATATCTAATAGTAATCCTGACACATCGTTTAGGCGATAAAAATGGAAATTTCAAAGATTCTTTTACTATATTGTGTCCCACTATGGTAATAGTAAAACCATCTATTTGCGGCTAATATTTTGATACTTTGAAAGCCTTTGAAGATTATGTATGTAACGATAATAAATACAATCTAAAGTGCCATTGAACTGCCATTAAATGAAAACTTTGTAGAATGTAGAAATGATTCTTTGAAACACTGAGATTATTTATATTTTTTGAACGGAAATGAAAGTCAGTCAGATATAACTTTACTGCTTTATAATTATATTAAATCTAATACTGTAATTTTTAAATAATAATATTGCACGCCTGATATGGCAAACTGTTAAAAACTAACAATTATTTATACGATCTAAAAATGTACTTACAGTTATGCAATAAATTATATTCTGATTCTGATTCTGATGTAATTATTTTCGTCCTTAATCTATTTCGTTGGGATTAATCTCGCCATTTAAAGAAAAACTCTTCGACTTCGTCTTCGATAATAAAAATTCATGATAACACTGATTATTCCCACAGTTTCATCATTAAATTAATATTAATTTTAAAGGAGCGTTAGGCCATGATTTTATTACACCACTAGTCGACCCGCGCGACTTCGTCCGCCTCCCTTTTTTTTCGCAATAAAAGGTAGCCTATGTCCTTTCTCAAGGTTTAAAGATTGTCTGTGCCAAATTTCATCAAAATCGGTTGAGAGGTTTAAGCGGGAAAGCGTAACAGACAGACAGACAGAGTTACTTTCGCATTTATAATATTAGTAGGGATTTCTTATTGATTTAAACCTTGAAGCATATCATAATATTTGAAAGTAACGATGATTTTTCTATATATTACTAGCTGACCCAGCAAACGTTGTTTTGCCATATTAATTTGGGGTGGGCCACCTTAATCTCTTAGGGGATGAAAAATAGATCGTAGCCGATTCTCAGACCTACTGAATATGCACACAAAATTTTTAGACTTAAAGATTTTTAGGCTAATTAAGGCATTAAAAAATATATTGTTAATACAAAAATGTTACAGCATTTTGTCAGTATTTTGGGGAGCTTCTCAAAAACCTTATCGACATTTTATTAAAAATCAGTTCGGTTGGTCTACTTACATTATAATTGAGCTGCATACTTTTTGGGCATTTTAACGTAAAATCTTTGGCATAAATTATATTCTTTCAGCTCCGGAAACACTAAGTTAATTACAGATAAATGTTAACCTCGTCACAAGACGTTAGGCCTAAGAAAACAAAAAATATAACCGAAGATTTATTTAAAGGAGCGTAAATATCTGTTTATGGTATGGGTTCGTAATTAAGGGGCGGCGACACACGTGCGCAGAAACACTCCAGAAAAAACTATACCTGTTCTGTGCCCCAGCGACAGGTCCTCATCCTCGTCCACGCTACAGGAGGGATGCTTCTCAAACTTTAGAAGGATACTGTAACGCTTACTAATTACATATACAGGAAAGCTTTAAGATATACGGTCCATCTGACTATAACGTCTATAATTCAGCGCATTGGCAAAACGTATAAACCTAAAGCCTGCTGTATTAATGGGATAGGAAAGCGGGAAAATCTGGTCGACATGCGGCGCGACGGTAAACACAGTTTAAACCGACTAGATTGTACATCAAAGAATGAAGAACAATCTCTAGTTCTTCCATACTTATTCTAACTAGTTTGTCCGTTCTCGCTTCGCTGAGAGCAGATAGCTAAAAAACTATTACAATTCTATAAACGTAGGAATAAGCTTCGTATTGCTAGTTTGGGGAACGTAGACCTTTTTCGTTCCTTAATGTTATCTTATTATAGCTAAAATGACTTCGGTGTTCAAAGATAATAGTCGGGTCGGGGTTGCAGGGTTTTTTACCGCTCCTTTTCAAGATAATACGCCCTTTAGTTGCGTGGAGATGATTTGATTCTATGAGATATTTGAGAGTCGTTGACTTTTGACAAGGCGAAAAGATCTTCAAATTGATGATTAGTTTCTACTATTTTACAAAGGATATGATATTTTTTTGGTGTGACGTGCTTATTGATGTTGTAATTTTCACATTTGATTAACCAAAATTTATCTAAGGTTCTTGAACCCAAGCAGTGCCTTGTCTGCTCTGTTAAAGGCCGTCCTTAACCCTACACTTTTGTCATAAATCCACCGCTTAGTTTAACTATTTCAACCTAAGGTTACATTTATTATCACAATTATTTTATGCAATGCAACGATGGATTTATATAAATTGCCAATTGATTGCGAATATTAATTGGATATTGATCTTGATTGTTCACGTTCTGTCATTTGATGGCTGATTAAGTTATTTGCAAAGCTTTAATTAATTACTAGTAGCCCTAGTATCGATGGGCTAAAACATTTTTAAATAACTATAACTTACAAAAAAGCTTTTAACATAGCATATTTTGTTGTGTAGAGTTTGAGAAGTTAGGGCTTGTAGAGGTAGAGCATGTAGAGTTACCCCCAGCACCCAATACGCGACGGCGGCGAAACTTGAACTTTAGATAAATTTTGGTTAATCAAATGTGAAAATGGGAGCCAAGCCAAATAATTGAATGCTAAAAGTGTGACAAGCTTGCTGACTAATTGAATGTTAACTAAGCTAGTTTTTATAGCAAAGCAGCAAACAATCAATAGATAGGTGTTAAGGGGTTAAAAGTTAATTCAATTTTATGTTTAATATAAAACACGCTTCAGCATGTGATATCAATTATTTTGAAAAAAATAAATAAATACTTAAATTGTTCGGTAAATACAAAATAATTATTCATATTTCAATTAATTTACTTAAAACGATAATAAATTATACACACAAACCTTCCTCGTGAGTCATTCTGTCTATTCCTGGAACCGCATAAAAATCCGTCTGCTAGTTTAACTTTGTTTTATAGTCTGCCAATGATATTACAATCTATGTATTTTCAACACTCAAAACAAACAACATCTCATCTTTCTCGGTATAAATAATTTTAAAATAAATTTCTAAAGTAAAGGCTATAAATTATATGGAATAAAATATAACGTACACGGAACAATGTTATCGCGTGATCGGCACGTGGCGTCCTTTGTTTACAAAGTAGATTGGACAAAGAATATACAAACAGATACAGATACACCTAAATTCTTTATAATTATACATAAAAAATCTATTCTTAATGATATTATCTATATAGAAATAACAGTTAAATACAATAGTATCAATAACGTTAGATGAAAGTCGAGTAGCGCTTGCCGCTTTAGACCTTGGAGCAAGTTTAATACGTCTTTTATATCATTCATATTAAAAACTGTACTGCTGTGTATTTAATATTTCTATAAACACATACACTATCATCTATGCTATAATAAATAAATTGAAGACTCACTTTAGAAAAGATAGAGAGAGAGGAAATAGTATAAATAATTTCATTGAGACACAGTAGAAATATAATAAAATTTAGCTTTATTAATGTATTCCAAAGGGTCCCGTAAACTCGCACCTTGGCACTCACAAAACCTGTGCATTCGTATGCTTTTTATATAGAGTTTCCTAGTACTATTAGAAACCCTTAATTATAGTTTCGAGTATTATAAAATAATCTGTTTGCCATAAATAATCTGTGACATTTCTATTTCAATGAAAGGATGGTTACCTCATTGCAATGCAATATTCGGAAGACAATAGGTTTAGATAGTTAACACAAAATCTAGGACGTGACAAAAAAATCAATAGGAAATATTAAAAAAATTATAAACTTTCATTCAAATGCAAATTGGCCGAATATTGAAATGACTTGTTAGTTTTTACCTATTGTGGATCTTCCTGGAGTAAGTTTGATGACAACTCCTGATATCACAATGAAGTGCTCAGTCACTAATGTGTTGATAAATAGAGTTTATACAGTATCTTGTATTAAACATCAGATATTAACTTATATTTATTTCGGCACGTAAGTTAGGCTTAGCTTAACATAACTTTGGATTTGAACGGGGACCCTGGGCAGTGGAAGCGAGGGTTTCAATTGAATAAAGGACGTCCTACCTTGGTCACAAGTCCAAGGCACTGCTTGGGTTCCTATCGTAATTGTAAGAGATCATAATGATTAATTATTTATCGGTCCATTCAATATCACACACCCCCTCTCAATATTTCCGATATGGGGTATATTACTCTTCTCCTTCTCTTTCTCATTTATCCAAGATATGTATGGTGAAATACATCGTACAACTTATAACATCGTACAACTTATAACTGTATCAGTTACGAGATTTTTTGCGAGAGGTGGCTTTTTATTGAGTTTTACACTTTACAAAAAATCTAGATATAATTCAAAATAATTAATTGTAAATCTTTAGTATCTATTTTTATATGAAGTCTCATCAAAATCAAATTAAGTATACTCATCAGCATAATTACTATCCCTGTTGATATATCACTCCCTAAGGGATGTTCGACGACAGAAACATTCGAGTTAACTTTAATTTGATTAGTTAACGTCTGTAAACTAACGACCCTTGGAGATTTGATGATGGCTGGAATTTATCCATATGTTAAATGTTTGTTTAGATTTCGTGTTGGTGTGAATGATATACTTGCTTATAATGAGTTTTAAGGATATATCTGCCTGTCTTTCTAAGTATATTGCTACCTTAGTCTCTGTTTCCACCAGAGATGAACGAGGATGTGTAGACAGGTATGTGTTTGTTAAGAACCAACAGAATAGCATCATTTATGTCTGGTGGAAACGCAGCCTTATAAGCTTTTTTCCCTTTCAACTTCTTCTTTACATAGTTACGAGTATACTACCAAAAGAATTTCTTTACAATAAAATCAATAATAAATAACTAATATCAGTTCAAAATCTTCAAATAAACTTCAATTGTCATGGTCAATCAATAGTTAAATCTAACAAGTCCAGTTAAGCTAACTAATATGTATTTAACACCACTATTTCATAGTTATCTTGATCTCTGGTGTTAGTTACACACTACAGCGGCGACAGTGATGGTATCTGTGCTGACGAGTTATGGGTTCTTATCTGATATCACTATTCTTATATTGGGTTAGAGTAATCGCGTTATGTCGTTATAAATCTTAAGGTTTGGTGGTCAAGATTTTGAAAAATTTTAGATCTTAACTTCAAACTTCTATTCATTTTCTAATTTAAGGAGTAACGAAAATATGTCTAAAGGTTTGTTTTGTTTTGTTATATAAAAACCTAAAAGTGGAAAAATTGGATCCAGTGTCAAAGAAAAAAGGAGGAGCTGTTTAATGCTTTTTAAAAAAATGCTGAGTAATATCTGACGTACAACTGTTAAGAAATGTTTTTTCAAATAAAAATAGTCTAATAAATCCTCTAAATATTTTCTTCTTATTATTTGATTATAAAAATCTGTAAGTAAAACAAATTCATAAAATAGCAAATCAAATTTAAAAACTAGTCACAGGTTCATATATTATATTTTTATTTTTCGTATCTACACATTAAACGATCGGCATTTTAAATATTTTCTTAATTATAGCTCACTGAATGTAATATGTCTATGAATTTACCCTAAATATAACTAGATTTTAAAAATATCGCATAAAATCACATATTATAAACTATATCTTCACACTCTCAAAGATGACGAAATTGATTATAATAAATCAAATATAAAGTTTAAGGCAATTTAAAAAAAAACTTCTAAATCCTTTAGCATTAGGTGTCCTAGTCGTAAACTATTTTTTATACCCCTAAATGATAAGGGGTGGTTTGCCGGATCAGCAAGTAATATTATACATATATCTATAGACCAAACTCAAACACATCATGATCATGACTTTCAAAGAAAAATGAATTTTTATTTTGTTTTATCGAAAGCAAAATATTTGCTATTATCGTATATATCGAATCGCTAGTCTATTATAGATTATTGTGCAGACACTACCTTAATCTTAACGACACATGTGTAGTGTATACACAAACAATATACCTCCACACAAAAGTGCATAATTTTGCACAATATAATAATCTCGTCACGCTACACTTGACGAGTATAGCCGCACACGCATTCATCAAGGATTACGATATTTATCAATATTTCCTTTAGCAGACGTGTTTATCAAATATCTTGATACAATGACGACATAATATTTGTGTTGTAATACTAAGAAGAGCTTACTAGTTTTTTTTTTAAATTTCATTTAAATAAAAACTCTGCATCTATATTGCATAGTGCTTCAACCTACCACTTAAAATTTAATTCACAGAATTATTAAACCATGACGTATACTAAAACTAAATATTACTTATGACTTCTTGTTTCAATTTTGAACCTAATTTTGCATTAGATTAGTCTAAGTCTAAGTTTAGAAATTATAGCGTCTAGCGCGCCCGACCAGTCAGTCTATTACGGCATTTGTCAAGCTTATTTATTACTTGAAAACAAATGAGTAATTTTTTTAATATCTATAACAAACTTCATAGTTTACATTAAAGACAAACA
Source organism: Limenitis camilla (assembly GCA_905147385.1). NCBI lineage: Eukaryota > Metazoa > Arthropoda > Insecta > Lepidoptera > Nymphalidae > Limenitis > Limenitis camilla. The sequence goes on from LR990241.1 coordinate 9,592,197, forward strand.
AAAAAATTTTAATTTTTATTAGTTAGATTATTAATTCTGCTTTTAATAATGTTTTATTCAACAATAAAATATTAGCTAAAGTTTGTGAGGTTGTAAGGGGTAATACTTGGATCTACTGAACCGATTTTGATAATTCTTTTACCTATAGAAAGCCATACTATTTGTGAGTGTCAAAAGCTATATATTAAACTGAAAAATTAAAAGAATTTTTAGTAGTAGTCGGATTTGCAAAGTAAGTCGGAGAAAAAACGATCGAACGAAAACGTTTCTTACAAGCGCTGCCTTAACGATGAGAGATATATGATTCATAGTTGTTGGTAGAGTATGAATGAATAAATAAGTGAGTGTGTGAGTAAGTGAGTAAAGAGTTTGAATGCACCTCAGCTTGTTACTCGTATATATCGACAAGAAAAGTAGCATTTTTTGTTTCTATTTCTAATGTTTAATCTAATTGTGTATTTGATACATAAAATTATATAATGTATAATACAATGATAACCAAATAATTGCCTTAACACTACATAACTAAACCTCTACCATTATTAAAACATCTACAACAAAAAATAAGAATACAATATTGCCATCAAAGTGATTGTGAGGAAATTAAATCAGGCGTGAATATACATGGGTCAGATAAAAAGATTTTGAGTTTACATTCAATTCTGTTTCTTAGTTTATTGTAACTGTACACCATGGACAGAGATCTAACAGATAACTGGGCTTAAGGTTCGCCTTTGAATGTGTTGTAAAGCAAAGGTGTCTGAATTAGACAATATGGAGAATGGTAGCTAAATATTTGTACGTGATTTGCGTTTTACATTATAGTTAGGTTTGTTGTGATCTGAATGTTAAACATTGTTGTATGTTATCACAATATGCTATGTTATATAACAGTTATCATATGCTTTTGTATTTTGTACAAACAATACAGTAAACATATCTAACATTTTTTTATGGAATATAGGTAAGCGTTTGACCAAGCAACGACACGGCCTACGATGGAGCATATACATTTGAAAGCACCAACATTGTACTTATTAGGAAATACAGATTTCAGCAGATTGTTCCACATCTTCGCAGTGCGAATAATAAAGGTAGACGCAAAGCGCTTGGTACGTATCCAAGGAATGTCCACCATGTACCGATGGTGTTTGGTCGCGTTTGTCTGGCTGTAGTAAAAAGTAAAAAGGGGCGGCAGGAATCAGATTATGTAATTTCTGGGCATACTTACCGAAATTTGTCCGCTAAAAAACCGATAGGGAGGCCACCATGCGTCGATGCTCTAGGCTATGCAGCCTAAACTTGAGCAAGGTATTCTCCTATTATTCTCTAGCTCGTCTCTCAATTAGCTCAAGTGCCTCAAGTTGATATTTGGCAAAGCCGTCCCAAAGGTGGAAACAATACTCCATGCACGACCTGATTTGCGCTTTGTACAAGCTGAGCAAGTGTTCTGGAGTAAAACAATGTCTCATCTTTGAGGGGATGCCAACTAACTACGCTTTTGAATCTATATATGAGCCAAAGTTTAGAGCCGGAGTGAGAGTAACGCCTAGAAATGGTCCCGCCAAGACGACTCAAGCGAAGCGCAAGGGCAGTACTAGCTTCTCGAAGCACGTCAATGTTATTTTGAACCCTTATTGACCAAGATGTAAACTTTGTGAAGTAAGGGCTTGTAGAGGTAGGCCGTATTGAGTTAAACGATTGACTTTATATGAGGATTGATTACTTTATATGATCTCTTCTTGGCAACATTTTTTTGGTAGGATCTTTATAATTGTTCTTCTGAAAGAAAAGCTGAAGTTACATATTATTTTTGAAATATATTTCTTGTTTTATTATTCATAGGATTAAACAAAAACGTACCTTTTAAATGGCATATAATTTGTAGGTGCGGAACTTTTTTTATTTGACATTAATTTAATTTCAACGTTATTTGTTATATATCAAAATAAATATCTTATTATATGGTTAACCTATAAAACCTTAAAATTATAAGAAATTAGTGATTCTGACCAAACTTTGTTTGAAAGAAAATTGATTTTATTTCGCAGAAAATTAATTTTATCGCAGCGCGATCTAATGGTGAGATATAATTACAACAAATTCAATTTTTTTTTTTTTTTAGCTCCAAAAAATATATACATACATTTTTGCTTAGGTACTAATTTTACCTTAAATGATAATGTATTTAATTGTAACGTATACATTTTTGCTTATGGTATAATTATATAGAATAAAATTAATTTTCATGAAAATACAAAACCATACATTAAATTTTCTAACATAACGATCCAAAAACAAAAATACAGTTAATTGGAATAATAATTAATAGACGCCATATTGAGAATATTTTTTGCGCATGCGTAGAATTCTAACATATTGCGTACGAATCCATACCGCCCGGGGGCCGCGGCCTCACTTACAAATATTTTGGAAATATTTCTACAACTTGTCGCCGTTTTATCTACCGCTTCTTTCCGTTTAGTTGCCTATAACATTCTCTTTTATTTATAACCTAAGAAAACTAAACAAATCAAACAAAACAGCACCTTATTACTCTCAGTTAAAGTTTAAAATCAAATAGTTTGGAAACTCACTTACGACATTTCGTTATTGAATTTGTTTTATTATCTAAGAGCGAAATCTATTTGAAAAACTTAAAATGGATGCGCGCAAAAAAACATGATTCTTCAATAGATAGGGCTGCCATATAAATCTTAATTTATTATCTAATAATTTCATTATAATTCATTTTAATTTTTAAGGTAGCTAATTTTATTTTTACTTTCATAACTGGTAGTTTTTTTGGTAAGAAAATTTAAAAATCTATAAATTAAAACGTTTGATGCTATTAATGGATTCCGCAAGATTTGTTTATAAACAGTGAAATAGATTAGTGTTATATGGTTAAGTTCAAACTAGGCTGACAAATAAGTTTTTTTTTCATTTACTGTGATATATACACCTACATGTTTTTTGGGAAATTTAACATTGTTTTTAGGAAGGTGCTTACAAAGAGAATTTAGAAATTAGCTACGATATAGCCAATAAAGCCTTCTGTGATATAACCATTTGAATAACCGTTGTAAGTACTTTAAATCATTAAATATTAAAAATGAATACTTATAGAGATCAATGCGTCTGCGTTTGTTGCGTTTCAAATCAGCTAATGACTTTATATAAGTATATAATAATTTAAATAAATCTTTACAGCCCTATCCTTATCTGCCATCTCGTGCCACGTAATTTGACACTTTTCTTTGACAAAGCCCACATTTACTCGAACTTATGAACCGACGCGCAAAAACCTTTAGGACAAAAAGCAATTAGGGTTTTTTGCCCTATTTCGTTCAGAATTTATATTTACAGGAATGTAAAGGAAAAAATGTTCGCGCACGTGTTAAAGATGCGGAGTGTTATGTCTTATTTCTCATAATTAGGCCGTGAAGTTTTTTAAATTTACCTCTGCCATAGTATTTTAAGGAATTGCTGGTTTTTGCCCCTGTATTACTAAAACCGTAGCATTGTTCAAAATAACTCTCAAGAAAAAAAAATCCAAAAATATTTTTTTTATCTCATGAAAACTTCACGGCAACCGTTATTATAAAAATATGTAAATAGAAATATAACCTTATACGTTGTATGAAGCATATAAAAAAAATATGTATATAAATATCTATAAAAAAATATTTGCCCTTAATTTGTTTTTCTACATAAATGTGTTTATTTTTTAAAAACCTTCTTAGTTTTCTTTCATATGGTTTACAAGTTTTTCATGAAAAATAATTTGATGAACAGTGGTATAGTATGTATATTCAATCATGGCACGGCAGTGACCCAACCAAGTCACGCAAAACACACAACACAGGCGTAATATCTCTTGATCTTGATGCAACTTATGACATTACTGATCTCCCTGCAAGTAAAGCTAAAAGCTTAAATTTAATGTAAACAAGAAGACGAACTACTACGAAGATATTTAGCATTGTTTTAAATTACTAGGTAGGGCTAGTATGTACTTTGGTTTTAATTCGCTATTTTTAAATAAATAAAATATTTTATGTAAGTAGCAAAAGCTCTATTTATAACACTTACAATTCGTCAGCAAAAAATAATATAAAATCATCAATCAAAGTCTAAATAGCAAATAAGAATCGCGATCGAGATAACGGCTATGTCCTCCGGCGATATAAGATCTGTATCGTAATCCGAACAGGAAACTCATTGTAAGCGACCAGATGCGGAATTCCCGATTTGTATGAAACTTCTATTAAATAATAGTGCACTTGTGGGCGTGGTCCAATTGTGCAGTGAGAATTTATAGATTCTGTCCTATCTTTGAGGTAAAAAATGGTGTCATACAGTTAGAAGATCTTTTGTGTTAGTTACGTACTAAAATATTTTGTTACACGACAACTTTTTGCAGAAACCGTTTTGTACTCCAATATTAATGTCTATATATTTTATAAAAAAATAAAAATTTATGTATTGCATATAGGCTATAATTTTAATGCTTTAATTTTAAATTACACAAACTAAATAATATACCAAACACCTATAGAAAAAGAAGACAAAGAAGCACATGAATTGTTCATTTGTGATAAATTCTATTACTGTCGTCTGATTCTCGTGATTAATCAATCATATTACAGAAGATAGAAAAGAAATAATGTTTTTGATATTAAAGGAGCTTACGCAGCAAACGTCGTTTTGTCATATAAAGTAATTTCTAGAGAGGGCCACCCTTATCACCTAGGGGTATAAAAAATAGCCTACGACTTACCTCAGACCTACGTTACTCACAAAAAAATTACATATAAAAATCGGATAATCCATTTTGGTTATTATTAAAAAAAACTAAAACTAAAAACTTGAAACCATAGTTGAATTTAATAAAACTGCTTTTTCAGAAAAAAAATGTGTGCTGTTTCACCATATCTCAACAGAAAGGTGCCAATCCAATCCGACAAAACCTTATAAAACATCAAAAAACGAATATAAAGAAGTAATTCAGGCGGCAAATTGGTATCGAAAAAGGATTTTCTACTGTTTTGAAAATAAAATGTACATGGCGGTGCACTTTGTAAAGGATTAAGTTCGAACCTTTAAGGATTGTTTTTACAGCTTACGGAACTCTTTGTCGGACTTAGGAACAGGAACAACAATACTTTTACAATGAAACGTTACGGAATACTAAGTATACTTCGAAAAAGCACCCATTTTACGGTTCTTGAATGAATACGCCCTTTGAAGAATAGAGAATAGCTTTGATTCCATGGTTTTAAACCGGCAATGGGTTGCAAAGCGTTTAGTTTTGCTACCTTGGCTGCGTTTACTATTCTTGAGTTCTTCATGGCACTTAAGTTTTAATTTTAAGTTCCTCTCGTCTTAAAACCAATGGCGCTTCATAGCGGAATTTGCTTTGTTTGTGAATAAGGTTTTGTCGCAAACTGATAACCAATTCATTCAATGATTCGTCGACAAAAATATGATATGGCAAATTTCTCTTCTTCTTTCTTGCGATTCATATTTTATTGCTCTTTCAATCTGTCAAATTTTATCGATTTCCATTACTAAATAGGCCTTTCAAAAGTACCACTAATTGGCACTTCGACTCACTTGGCTTTTTATTTCATTATAAATGGTAAAAAGAAAAAAGGGTTGAAATATCACATGACTCACAAATATAAATTTGCATCGAAGAATGAATGCTACCTCCGACTTTACTTTTTGTTTCTGTTCTAAAGTAAATAACTTTTCATAAGCTACCTGACTTTATTTTTTTAACTCGACTTCACATTGACGTATTAGCCATTGCTATTTAATATTTTAAATCAACATAAGGGAGCAGAAATTCTTATAGGTACATACTATTTTTTTTAGGTGAAAATACATGGTTGTAATATCTCTAAATAGATTTTTATAAGGAGAACGAGATGTATGGTACAAATATTATAGAAAACAGTAGTAATAAGATATTTTTTGAATTTTCGTGACTAACAAGAAGCAAGAAATTTTAAGTATATGGTTAAATTTAAAAATTTGAATTTTTATAGCCACATTAAGTCAAAATGTAATCCGCTTATATTCTTAAGATTGTAAAAAAATTCAGAATATACAATATACATTTTGATTAAGGACCTATTCTCGTTTGACCATTAACAATTCACAAAGTCTGTGACACCATCCATATATCAATCATAAATCACCGTTTCTTTTATACAATTTTATTAGAAAAAAGGGTCTCTTTTTAGCATAACCCACTCGAAATAGCCGGAAACCATATGTGCACAAATATTTAAAAGTGGTTCGCCTGCGGACATTTTTTTAAAACTTTTTATATTTATTTAATGGTTAGTTACTTGGACTCTTATACAAAGCCCCCGGGGCTGACAGATTAGCGTCCGTGATATCATTTTTTTGTAAAAAAATACCTTTGTTATATTCGTGACAGCAACTTTAATAAATAACAAATGGCCTAATAAGTAAGGTAGAAAAGTGTCCGATTTTCGAATCTTATATAGTTTTTTCTGCGACGACCATTATACCTTTAGTTACAAGGGACTCTTAGGACATCAACCTGGTTACGTTACGGAAATATAATGTTTTTTTAAATTTTTTATAATTTTTTCAAATATTAAAATTGATTTATGTCGCAATAACCAACTTGTTTACGATTGTGTTACATCCCATCTTAAAGTATGAAGAATCGGCTTAATTTTATTAGTAGCAGTAGATTATTATAGATCATCGGTCCCATAATTCAATCAGTTATTCGGTATATTATTTTGAAAATTGCCGTCGCCCGCATTCATACCCGATAAGAACCAATTGTCAAGATATTGTACTGATTGATGATACGACTTCCTACATTCAATACGGCCCCGAATGTGCCTTGAGAGAGTTATAAATAATACATTTACTGAAAAGAATCTCGATGTAAGGCCTTAGAGATGATCTCTTAAAATAACAAGTGTTTGCTTCAATGGTTATCAACAATACGTGGACCTTTAGCTGCCTTATAAAAGCCTTCTTATGACACAGGAGCGAATTAAACCATAACCAATACTAGTTAAAATTGAACTCTATTTTAATATTAATAAAATTGAATTTTAAATGAATAGATTTTATGCAAAATATAATTGGTGTTTAAAGATTTTGAGTTTTAATACCGAGCAATAAAGTTGATTTTTCCTCATACCGAAATATTCTTTGAAGTAAAATGCGCGTGAAACATCACGGCCAAGTTGGTTCACCATAACATAAAGAAACATTCATCTATTGATACTTTGCTATTTAAATGGTTTTACACATTTATAATATGAGCTTTTATAAATAGAGGTTTTTGTGATTCGTTTTTATTTTGTTCCGTGCTTATTGTATGAAAGTAATGCATTTAATACCATTTTCAATATTTGGACGATCAGTTCTGAGGGTGCTTATGGTATTTATAATGGAATGGAAATATGTATCAAAAGATTAGTTATTATGTTAACTTGAGAATGTTAGGCGAATAACTAATTGGTCAACACACTCGTAATATTTGTTACCTAATTACTGTTGGTTTTGCCAACAAATACAAAAATAATTATAAGAAATTCCTGTATGCAATGAAAAGATTTCTTAATCGCCATCAAACAAATTAGATTTTTTTTGTGGTTTCAGTCAAATATATTTTGGGTCATAATTTAATTCATTCCGAGTGAATGGATGATATAAAAAACCCCCCAAGTGCGAGCCGGATTTGTGCACGAAGGGTTCCGAACCAATATTTGGCAAAATAACTTATTAAAATCACGCTTGTTGTTTTTAGTATTTTTTGTTATAAGGGCGACAGAAATACATCATTTGATAAATTTCAACTGTCTAGCTATCACGGTTCCTGAGATACAACCTGAAGACAGACAGACCAACGGACGGACAGCGGAGTCTTAGTAATAAGGTCCAGTTTTTACCATTTGGGTACGAAACCCTTAAAATGGATGATGAATTTCTATTAAGAACAATCTAATTTTATAATATATTAACTATCTGTTACTAGCTTCGCCCCGCGGTTTCAACCACTATATATTGGATAATTCACACGATATCATTATAAATTATACCCTATGTGTTATTCTGATGTGTAAGCTATATTATTGTAAAGTTTCATCAAAATCTATTCAGTAGATTTTGCGTGAAAGATTAACAAACGTGCATCCAAACATTCTTACGAACTTTCGCCTTTATAATATTAGCAGTATATTCAACTATAAGAATCGAAGCAAATAATATAAGTTTTTTTATATACGAGCAATATCAAAATACATATATGAAGTTAACTGTAAGATTTTCAGAAGGTGCGATCAAACTACACCAGATATAAAAAATACATTATTTCTTCAATTTTAGCCACGTCATTAAATGCGTTAACTTCAAAACTTACTCATTTGGAATTGTCCGCCTACAGTCTATGCAATTAATCTTACTAATTATAGAAATTCTTCTCGTAAAACTTCCCCGCCCAAGGTTTCGAGAGCCCCGCCCGATCACGCCTGGCTTGTTTCCTATTTTACAACTAAAAGACTCGATTATAGTCCTTTTCAAAACTAAATATATTATTCCAGGTGTTAAATAATTTATTTTTGATGATGAATTACTCATTAATCTTTTTTAGGGTTCCATAATTTAAATAAGTAACCTTTATATCATCACTTCGTTGTCTGTCTGTCAAGACCTCTTTAATCATAATTTTTCTCTTTTTCACTTTTTCTCATCGGTTTCTTAGAGCTGTGAAAAAAACAAACCTCGTAGTTGATGCAAATAAAAGGTATGTTCTCGCAAACTTACATAAACTACCCTGTAAGCTGTAATATCTGTGTCGATGTATGGAAATAAAACTTTTATTTTCGGATAGAAAAATAAATACAAATTGTACGAAACCTTCTGCACGAGACTAAGTCGTCACTTTGCCAATTTTAATTATTATTCTCAGGAGCATCTCTTAACATCGAAATAGCACATCAAGTTGTAAATTGAAATCTTTTAGCATGGTCATAGAAATAAAAAAAAAAACAATTTTGTTATTGTGAATAGCCGTCCACGTGTCTTGGTCCTTTTGTGTGGACCTATATGGACCCTTAGACTCCAGATAACATCTCCACAGATCAGATAAGAGGACCGAGACTCATTGTCTAGCAAACTTAAGGGCTCAATACAAGAATTGAGTGGTTCTTACTTTTAGTCTCAAATTGTTTGGACTGACAGACTGTCAATCATTTACACATAGCGGTAATTTCTTTTTAAATTGAATTTCCAGTTATGCTGAATCAGCGTTTAAGCTACCTAAATATTAAAAGACGTTATCATGTCTTTTAATTGGAGGATCAGCATTTTTATATGACTAATAAAATAACCAGAATGGCGATCTGTGTTTTCCTTGAAGCTATTGACCTTTTTATATTTATGTATAAATAACATAACATCTAGTTCTCCTCGACAAACTGACTTCATCTGCCATTAAATAAAAATAAATTCCAAATACTTTTGAATAATCTGTTCAGATTGATCAGTCTCTTTTCACTTTCTTTCTGTCGATTATTTCTTTCTCTCTCCTTTACCTATTCAATTTTATTTTGGCTCTATAAAAAGAGGGAGGCTCTTTTATTATCTGTCTATTAACTTTTTCTCACTGTCTCTTTTTTCAAATAATGAAAAACTACACAATTACAGAGTGACAAATTAAGGACATCAATTATAATATTGCTTTAAATACCCGACGTTTTGAATACTTTTCAGTATTCGGGCTCACAGGACAGACTGAATGACGGTTGTCTGATCTAAATGTTCTTAGAAATTGTTATTTTATTTATAGCTACCGCACAAATTTTAATTTTTATGTAAAGTTCCGTTTTGTATCTGCCCACTGCTGCTCGCTGCTGTTTATATTTGAGATTTTATTATTTTAATAACGGGATCCCAAACATGTGATATTTGCCAATCATCTTCTCTCCAAATACTTATTAGCTAAGTTAAGTAAGTGCTACATTCTACGAAAATTTACTCTTTTTTCTTTATGAAAAATTTAATGGTAGATTGATAAAAGATCTCAGAAATTCACGGTTAAGATAGGTATTTTTTTTTATTTTTAAAATTTAGTAAATGATCGATACAATATACAAGTATATTGTATCGATCTTGTATTATATTATGTTGTTATAGTAATGTTGAAGATTTTAGAGCTACATGTAAGTCAGATTTTAACTCTTTCTCTAACAAGGATATAGCAGTTTTAGTTAGTCTTTTGGGACCGCTGAAGTTATGAATATTTTCATCTCTCTGTTTTTATACTCCCTTTAAACTCAGCGACACTAAAGAGACCTTATTCCTCGGTTATTCCTCGGTTAAGAATGACCAGTAAGTAGTTCTTAAGGCGGATACTATAAACACAATTCTTTCTTTATGCTACAAAATGTTATCCTGGTATTCCCATAGGTAGAAAGTACTCGTTTCAAGCACAATAACTTTTGTTAGACGCAATTTCCTGGAAGAGCGGCAATATTAAAGGAAGTAATCTTGACCAAACTGTTTAACTTTGCTTTCATTTGATGATTTAACTTTTAAAGTAACAGTCACCAGGCGTGATAGGGCGGGGCTCTGGAAACCTAGGGCGGGGACGGGATATTTGGTTTGTAACAGTTTGTATTATTAATTACGTGGGTGGACGTTTACACTTGAAATGGAAATTCTTGTAACGCCAGCTGATGTTAAGTATAGATGTTTCTATGTCTTAAGTGGTTTCTGAAAAAAGTAGTTCTATAAAAAGATATTATTACTCTGATAATAGTGACATCTAATTTGAATGAATCAATTAGGGTAGATTTTAGGTTAGATTTGCATAAATGAGATAACCGTATCCAATTTCGTACCTTAGATTTTCTGTAACATATACACAAAGAGACAAAATTATTGTTTTCGCGTTCTTCTATTGGCGTAATAAGGATCCTTTATATTTTTTTTGCAGTGATAGCCCAGTGGTTAAGACATCATGTCTTACTCGGGACTTCGGGAGGTCCGGGTTCGATCCTGGGCACACACCTCTGACTCTTCTGAGTTATGTGTGTTTTAAGCAATTAAATATCACTTGCTATAACGGTGAAGGAAAACATCGTGAGGAAACCTGCACTCCTGAGAGTTCCCTAAAAAGTTCTCAAAGGTGTGTGAAGTCTGCCAACCCGCACTGGGTCAGGGTGGTGGACTATGGCCTAAATATTTTATTACTATCATCATCACAACTAATTTATGGCCCACAGCTGAACCAGGTCTCCTCTGATTGAGAAGGAGTGTTAAGCCATAATCCATCATTGAGGACTTTAACGAATTCTCAGGAGTGCAGGTTTCCTCACGATGTTTTCCTTCACCGTTAAAGCAAGTGATATTTAATTGCTTAAAACACACATAACTCAGAAAAGTTGTCGGTGTGTGCCTAGGATCGAATTCGGACCTTCACGAATAAGACACCAATGTCTTAACTACTAGACGTATAGATATTATTTATATACAAATATACTATATAATATATGTTTTTTTCTCATCATTACGAAATGAAATTTCAAGTGTTCAAAATATCAAAATTATGCGATTTGCCAAACTCAATTAAGATAAAAATAAAAAGTAAATTTTAAGAAAAATATTTTTTTTAAAAACAAAAAATTTCACAAATTCATATTTTTGAAAAAACATAAAACACAGTTCCAAAAATTTCATTATCTTTTAAGACTGGTACAAGGAAGTATACAAAAAAATCTTAGCCAATAATTATTTTATATTAATTATAATTATTTATATTAATTTAGCCAATAAGCGCTCGTAAATTTTGAAAATTTTGAATAATTCAAAATTTCACAAAAAGAAGAATTTTCAAAATTTTTTTTTTAATAGCCCCAAGTATCCCCTTTGAAACTTACTCTAAGCGATTTTTTATTGTAAGTTTTTTTAATATGGAAAATAGTAAAATTTTTGATTTTGCATAACTTTTGAAATTTCTTTTTATTTTTTTTCTTTAGCGGAACTTCGTTATAGGATAAAAGAAAACTTCTGACCAAAACTTGTCGAAATCGAAAGGGGTCGATTCCGACTATTTAATGTTATATAATATGTGTAAGCAATATCTCAATATTACATTTTTCTTTCTTTTGAAATGACTTCGTAACGACATTAATGCTAATAGCATAATCATTTCTTATTCTTTGATGCTAAAATCTTTTAAACTCTAAAGCAGTTGACATCAAAAGGCTAACTAATAACTTAAAAGTAAACTCAAATCAATTTCATATATATACAAGGTGTTTATACAATAGTAAAGTCATTATATCTTAATAGCGACGTTATTAATGCTAGATATAATCTGAAAGGAGTTGTTCGTGCGAAGGCATATATGACTATTATTGATGTTATTAGCTCTTTTGTCGTTATAATCGTTCGAGGATCTTGCTAAATGGTCTTTATACAGAGTGTTTCAAATGTTAACTCACAATTAAATTTATTTATTGACACTTTCTTTAACACTTATAGGTACAGTAATAATGAAATGACGTACAAATTTTGTAAATAAGTGAAAAAGAGAATATATAATTTCAAAAACATTTTTTTCTGTTAAGTTTTTTCTTATAGAATAATAATGACTACGATGGTCCGAAAGAAAACTACATTACCTATTTAGAAAGGTTTCTCTGTAATATAAATAAAGTCATGAAATTACCTATATATGTGTTTAATTAATATATTTTAGAATGCATTAAAAAAATATTACCAGACATTATATGTTTCCTTCTTAGATTTGATAAATAAATTTTGTAACTTGTCACACAATTTTTTTGATAAATTGTAAGAAATAGTCAAAGTTATCCTTTACGATTTGGTTGGTAGGTTGGTATTTAACCTAGAATAACTTCTAAACGAGTCAACTTAGCGAATAATCATCTCCATTTTTGTAGATCGTTAAATTTCCTACAAGAATATGTTTTGATTTTCACGAGACATTCATTCCTTCAAGTGCATTGATATTTAACATTAATATTAAGGGCTCAAAATTTACCACAATTTATTTTGTCATCTCAGACGATATTTTCATGGTAACTAAGGAAAAAAAGTAAAAGAAAAAAAATTAAAAGTTTTTTTCCCACCATATTAGGGTGAAATTCCTAGGTTATGTCGTGAGGTTAGATATATTAAACAGTAGAAATAATATCATATGCTATATATACATAAAAATGAATATTCGAACACTCTGTATATCGCTGCAGTCAACTACAAATCAATGGTGGACAAAGAGTTCTTTAATAGACCTTTTAGCGTTTTAAATGGAGACAAATTCGCTTTAAAGTCAATTCCAACATTTTACAAGTCAAGCGAAGTATTTCATTGAATGATATATTTTATTATATTTCTATAATGGATGATATTATATCTTTTGTGAGTCAACAAAGCGTGTTGTCTTCAAACTCAGTCGCCAATAATCGAGGTAAGTTTACTAGTTTACTTTATATTATATTCAGCAAATATACATATTTAAAGAGATAGTAGAGGAGTCTACTAAATATAAACTTTCGCCTCCACTGCTCTAACTATTGCTAAGCCAGCAATAATATTAAAGACTAGTCGATCTGCGCGACTTCGTACGCGTGTAGCTCAGCTCCTATTAGTCGTATCGGGATAAAATATAGCATATAGCCTTCCTCGATAAATGGGCTATCTAAAACTGAAAGAATTTTTCAAATCGGACCAGTGGTTCCTGAGATTAGCGCGTTCAAACAAACAAACTCTTTAGCTTTATATATTAACTATTCAAAGGTCAAAACTTTTTCATGCAATTTACTATACAAATAAACTAAATGAATTCCATAATATAAACTAGTTAGTCAAATGCTATCAATAGTGTTGCTAGCAGTTAGTCCTTTATCAGTTTATACAGTTTTAAATCTGTTATTGTATAAACATGTAATGATTGCGCAAGTAGTTGTACTATATAGAGACAGTTGTGTTGCTATTAAATCATACACTGTAAAATTAAATATAATTGGATATTACATCTGCTCTAGCTGAGAAAACATTCCTTATTCGCTTAATGCAAAGGTTTTCTATATAATTATTGTCAAACGATCACATTCTTGTGCGCATGGATGAATTTTCATAGTCCAAAATATAAAATTATTTACGGTACCTTCCAAAATTGTAAAGAAACGTGATCGTCTTTTCGAAAACTTGACAAAAGGTGACTATACCGAAGATAGAGCATCATATTTATTTCATAATAAATGACAATTATCGTAAATTGATTTGAACGACAATAAGCCTGCAGCTAACCAAACACTGGCCAAAAAGGATAGGTCGATGTCATTGTTAACGTTTCAAGGGATTTCTTGTTACTATAACACGAATAGAAGAGGTTTGTATTCATTGTGCTAGAGGCAACAAATATTATCTATGAATTTTGAAGTTTCCTTGGATATTAAATTTTAAATATTATTTCTAAAAATATTGGAATTAAGTGGATAAATCTTATTGTAAATATGTTCATTATAAATATTTTTATTTTGACTATTCAGCTACTAAAGAGCTTTAGTATCAAGCTCTCGTTTCTATCCCTAGACCCTATACACTTGGTTCAGTATACCATATTTTATTTTACTTTATTAATAGTCATTGACTCTTCAATGCTACTATCCACTTCTTAGTTTCATCATCAGATTTGTACTAAATTATAGACATAGCAAATGATAATCCTGTCATTGATATAAATCCTATGATCACTAAGATGAGGATTTTATTAGTAGTCACTCACAAGATCAGATCACCTCCAAGACATCATATTACAGTATTGTTATTTCAAATACATAAACATACAAAATATCATTTCTACTTGACTTCAAAGTGTCTACTAAGAATTACAGATCTATTGTGCCACTTTTAGCTATGTCGTTTATCTAAATATACAAGGATAGTATGACGTATCAACTTGACATAAAGTTCAGTCTGGAGATTCGACCTTATTTGATGGATTTCATACTTATTTTATGTCAAAACAATGTTATTTCTACTTAATCTATACTTATTGAACACCTCAAGATTTATGTAAGATTGTACGGTAACAAATATCTTTAATGTATGTCTAAGACAACCAAATTAAGTTGATACCTAGTAATAAAAGGAGTCTCGGTGTTCTTAAACTTATTGACCATCTCATTTTTTTGTCATGACATGTTATGTGCTCTTGAACTCAAACTCATAATAGTTTATTTTATTTAGACTTTTTCAAAATATACCAGTCAGTCAGTAACTGAAAGAACTGTCAAGAAACTCAAAAGTCACTCTTTTTAAAACGCCATTGTTTACATCAGTCTGTTTTACACATGTATCATTTCCAAGCATTATCAGCGTTCAAGTAATACTGTACAGAATAGTTAACTTTATTTACTAAACACTTGTTAAGTGATGAGTGTGTTTCAAATCGCTTAAATGGCAAATCTAATATAGGCTTGTTATTGCTATACTATACTTGGAATTATTTTTGTATTTTGCATTCATATTTCTATGAATTCATTTAACCTATTATTAACTGTAGTAATATATGTTCGTTTCTGTAATAAATAACTACAATCCTTTAGATTGTATTGTTTTGGATCCAGCTGCGGAACTATGTCAATATTGTTGACGACTTGTCCGACATCTACAATGAGTGGTCATCAATTAAACCTCCTTAAGCACGTCGTCCGTGGCAAGATCTAAATAAGGCCAGGTGTATACACTACACAATTAGATAATCACCATATTTGGAGAGTCGTCACGCAGTTTCGTAGAACGGTTTTGTTGTCCGCCACCCACTCACTGTTTGCAAACTCTGAAAAAGCCAGCCTCAATATTTGGTTAAGGATGAAAGAAACAATACCCCTGCGGGACAGTTAGCGCTTTCTTGCGAGTCACGAGGACTTTTAAGGTCGAGTTTCCTTAAAAATATTTCACGTATTTTTTTTAATAAAAAATGTGCTTAAGACCTCTTTAGCAGATGAAAAGCGTCACAGTATTTATTTCGAGATCAAAACAGTACAATGGTTGTGTTACGAAAAATATGGACGTCGTCGACTAAATTATTTTGCGAGGTTCCTTTCATTTACTAAATGTGACTATTGTATAGGCAAAAGTAAGGTTTATGAGACCAATCAGAAAAAATTATAAATAATATTAAAAGACTGAATAAATAGTTTAGTTTTTTAAATCTTTTTATAAGGTTTTTTTGACAAAAAAAGCATTAACACGAAGAGTATTGGTGGAGGCATTTCTGCTTCTGAGGCAACTTTAAAAATTACAGTACTAAAGAGTTTTTTATACATGTATTTAAAAAAAACAATTTTACTTACTCTTAATATAGATAACGTTAGGTATGTTTCTTTTATTGAATTTATACCCATAGAATATCTATTTATTATAAGATATTTATAAGATAGGTGACAATTTAATGAAAATAAACCTTACCAAGGAATTTAGCGAGCAAAGGCGAGTATGTTTGCACGTCCGCGTCATCTCCGCGGGAGGCGACCACCTCACCACCACCTCGCCACTTAATTCTATATTGTGTTCAGTACCCCCAATACTGTATTGTATTTACTTTTTTTTTCTACTGAATTATCTCTTTCTATGCTGTGTCATAATTATTGTAAGAGCTTAAGCTTTATTTGAGTTGTCACGAGTGACGTTAGCTTCCTGATAAAAAGAACTGTTGGTACAATTAAATATGGCCGACAAATCATTATTGATGCTCTAGAGAAGAAACCAATGTATTTACATTATATACATTATCTGAAAACTTAAGGTATTATCACTAACATTAACATACAGATAAGGGCTATGTTTGAACTTCATCATCATCACGACCCTTTTAATGGCCCACTGATGAGCCGGGTTCTCCTTCTCAAAATGAGGAGGGTATTAGGCCATAATCCACCACGCTGGCCCAGTGCGGTTGGCATACTTCACCACCAGCGCAGGTTTCCTCAGGATGTTTTCCTTCACCGTTTAAGCAAGTGATATTTAATTGCTTAAAACACACATAACTCAGAGTCAGAGGTGTGTGCCTGTTTAGGGGGATCGAACCTCGGACCTCCCGAGTAAGACTTGAAGTCTCAACCACTCGGCCATCACTGCTTTTTAATGTTTGAACTTACGTCCATTTAAATCAAAATTTAATTTTGTCTCGTTCTCATAATCCAGCATTCAATAGATAAAGTATTCCTTTTTTTGCACTTTTCATAAAAATCGAATTGATTTATTAATAACGCAAAAAATACTAATTATTAAATATTAATTGTTTAACTTTTTAAATTTGATATCTATATTATAAAGTATTATTTAAAAATTGATGTCAGATTTATATTATAAATGATCCTAGACGGAAATTCACTGTAACCTCATTTTGAGGTTACGTTTATAATGAATGTTGCCTAAATAAACCAAAAATTACCATATAAAAACATGTGGGTTTATGAAAAGGAATAACAGAACACTCAGTACACTAGTTTTTAAAATTTCTACTAACCAAGACGACATAATTATCATAAAAGTGCTGCCAACATCCTTTGTAGATAGCGCGGTTTACACTACAAATTGTTGAGGTAGGTCGTGACTTAATTACCAATACATTGAAATATTAATCGTATTAATCTTAAAATAAGGTTCATTTTACAATAAAATATGAAAATTTTCAAATTCAAAACTGAGATACTCGTATTAAATATGTTAAGTAATATTACATCATGAATATGATAGATAGATATTATTATATTATGAAAGGAAGGTGAAAATTATTCGGTACTTTAGTATAAAAACTTTAAAATTATTATACAATTATTATTATACAATAATAATATTGTACTGTAATCGTATATGTTTATTATTATTTTAATCTAATTTAATCGGCAGACAACGAATGACGTAATAAATGACGTCTTTGTAATAGTTTTACGCAAAATGGGCGCGAAATATTATAACGATATATTCGATCAAATATTTGACATATATTTCTTACTCGTTTACGCAAAATATATACAGGATGCTTATTTTTAAAATATATCGCGGTTTAACTATGTTATTAATTCAGTTTTTAGTACCGTGTTCCCTTTGGAAAAAATGCCCCCCAAGACTTTTCATTCTATTTATAGCTTTCCACAATTCTAAATTAATATTATTTTACATTAATTATTAAATAAAGAAAGATAATTTAAAATTTTTCTGATGGTGTCATGGTATCAACTAATAAATCGTAATAAAATCTCACCTATCTATACGCATTTTAATTGCATTTCACATAAAAACCTAAACAAGAAAACTGTGGAATTATAAGTCGTGAAATGACCGCTCACTGCGCCATTATGATAAGTAGAATAGTTTGACAGTTTTGTGCGCAGGCGCAGGCGCGACCCGCAGCGGGTTAGCGATTGTTGTCGCACGTGCACTCTGAATGGGCCCTTACCAATGCCCTTATTATCATAATTCAATTATACATACTAAACTATATTGATTAGATTATATAAATTACCATTAATATTATCTATTATGAACATGTAAGATATTTTTATTATCGCCTGTGGTGAAACGAAGTCGACACCATTAAAGCTTTAAGACAAATTACCATTTAAAGTATATAAATAAAAATTAATAGCTTTTCATTGTTAAGAGCAATAAGTTGTGAAAAGTTTCTTTCTTTCAAAAGCTCGATTTAGTTAATTTTAAAAGCTTTTATTTAACTTGCAATGTATTCGCGATTGCGCTGAAATATTGTATACATGTTTTGCTTGGACGAGAATGCATGATAGCTGAATGACATCACTCTTAAATCCTGGACACCTCATACACACACCACCATAAAATGGCGGAACACCTAAAATGGCGGAGTAGTTGATTTTAATGTACTCCTACAATATTTGTTTTGATTTTACGTCATGAATTAGATTTTATAGTAAAAATTGATGAACATTATTGAAGGTCAACAAACTAAGATTCTTTTTTCTAAGGAATTGCGTTTATCTCGTAACCTATATTATCGTCTTGTATGGATACTTGGGCAGACATGCAATGAAATTAGGGATGGAGAGATAAGTAAGGGTAGTGTAGTATAAATAGTTATTGGTTGTATACTTTACGTAAACCCCAATAAAAATAAAATATTATCAATTTCATTAAGATTCTGTTACAACAATAAAAAGTGATAAGTGTAACATATGGTATATATACTAAAGCTTAAAAATGTGTATGTAATGAACGCAAAGCGTATAGTAGTAATAAATATAAGAATATTTAGTAGTATATTAATAGTAAGTGTATTCAAATAGGCTATCATGAAGATATAACGTAAAAATCATGCAGGATTATAGTATTAAATTCTTAAATAGGTATTACACCCCTAATACTTTAAAAAGAGGCTTGCGTGAAGGGTCTCAATATAAACAACCCCGTCCTTGAATTTAAGCACATATTTGTTTTCCGATTCGGACCGTTTCTTGTTATCTTTGCAAACAAAGTGTTATCTGAAATGGCGGCGGCAAATATCGCCGTGCATTTTGTTGTGTTTAGTTAAGATTTGTCGGATTTAGGTGTTCGATAAATAAGCAAAGTATCTTCTTAGGATTTCAAAGGCCTGTACTTAAATCTATTTGTCATTTTATTGGTACACAATTGGACCTACATCGTGCTGAAGTGCGGAGGTTTGTTGGTGGACAAATTCCATACATTATTACACAAGCCTAGCCTTGGTTCTGGCGGGACATCAGTTCATATATCTCTTTATCTTATGTAGAAAATCGTTCCCAACGCCCTGGTGGGACGTCACAGAACCTAAATCTATTTCTTATCATATGTCATTTTATTGGTAGAGTACTGACCCTACATTTTACCTAATTCTATTAATCTCACTATGTGCCATTCTTTTGGTAGACCATATTGGAGGTATGATTAGGAATACTTTTGATAGACAATGATTGCTGATAGTTCCTGTGGATTTATCCTAAGAGTACCCTACTTGCTTAACAATATTTTTAATCTCATTCCTGATGTATCTAATGCAGACTAACCAGAGATTTGGGACATGGCAAATTTTCTAAACTTTTGCAGGTAGCGTTGTTGTAGTAATGGTGTTAAGTCCACTTATCAAGCATCATTTGAGTTCACTCTATTATCAAGTTTGATCTAATTGTTTAGTAGGCTCTAGTAGGCAATAGAGAGTGTTACAATTGGTTTGCACCTAAATCGCAATCCCTAGAAATTGTAATTATAATATTGTTGAACATAGGTATCATTACTTATAGCATCGTAAAAGTTTTCGACGAGCTTACAACTACAAAAAATATTTTTCTATTATTCAATATGCCATTCTACGTAACCAATAATGCGAGCATCTATAAAATTAATTTTTATTAAGCATAACATGTAAGAACATTCAATAGATACTCAACTACACTTGAACAACTATTACAAAAGGCTCTTCTATCTATCCATATCAAATCAACACAAAATACTTCATTCATGTTTCATATTCTATAGGAAAGATAATAAGGAAATACGAATTATCCGCTTGAGAGAAAAAATTGGAATTTTTCATGCAAAGTAAAGAAATGAAGCCTTTTGTAGTATCCGCTTTTTTTAGAAACGTCGGGTAATCGATTGCGCACGCGCACCTCATTCACAAGTTTGGTGAGGCAAATATCCTTAAAGGAAGAATCTCGGAAGACTTTCTTAACAAACCCTAATAGGTATAATTAAAAAAAAAATATTTGCTTTAAGAAGGAAAACTTTCAGAAAATTAAATTTAATAATGATAAACCCTTCAAAATTGTAAAATAAATGTGCATAATTTTTTTCTACCTTTCAAATTTTTTTTTTACTAAAATTAGAAATATTTCGCATATCGTGTTGTATTATTGCAAATTCATCAAAATTTTCTTGATTCTCTAATAATAACAAAAAAAATATAAGGTTGGGCATCATAAGTACTAACACAACAATGTAAAAACTTGAGTTAAAAAAAAAGTAAAATTATCGGCTATAATGAGCCCCTATAGCACAGCATGAGTCCGAAATTCAATCAAAAGGAATTTATTGCTCAGATTCGCAAGGCTACGCTTCCTTTTAACATTTCGATTGTTAAGGCGGGCAACATTTTTTTCTTTTTTTTAGATAATAGCACGACCGATGCCGACAACTATTATGCCCAACTAAAATGACAGTAGAAGTTACGCCCACTTTTTAAATTCTTTGTGTTCAATCTTCAAAAGTTTTTAAAGATTATAGAATATGGTTAGTATATACTATATAGTCGTACTTTATTATTTTTTTATATAAAGATATTAAAATAATAAAGAATACGTAATCACAAACTAGCTTTTTCATAAATTGGGTTTTTTTTAAAAATATTTTGTCACAGTAATGATGAAAAAAGCTCTCACTTATCCATAACCTTCTATCGTAATAACCTAACCAACTAGTTCAATGTCTTGACAGCCAAATGTAATAAATAATAAGTTAGAAATTAACAACCTTTTTATTTTTAAGTTATTCGAAGCATTATCAATTAAAGTCAACCTTTAAAAAAACAAAAATCTCTACATTGTAACCCAACCCACGCTAATACTAAAAGGGTCGTTGTTATCACGATTCCCGTAAACAAGCCCCAATGGTTTTCTAGTGGCCATCTAACACGTGTTCAACTATTTGGTTACAATAGAAAACTATTTCAAAAGGACCTAAGCGCCTTCTTATAGTTAGACGAAAATAGACTTTATACAATAAACATAGAGTTGAATTTTCAATGGCAGTCTTAATGCAAAAACGGTAAGGAATTTTGAGGTTTGTCAAATGAATTTGTGCTTTAAGATGTATGAGTTAAGTTTTATAATTGAGTGAATGGTTTTGTATGAGTATAAAATTGAATAATATCACTTGATGTTAAGGGGCACTCTAACTAGCGATGTCGTAGCGAATGATTGTGTTACGTCGATCCATCACCGTAGACACTTCGTAGGCTTCTATTGAGTTTTTGCCGCTCATTTCCTGTGCCCGAGGCTAGACCAATTTTGCAATACAATTTGATTTTTTTGAAATTTAGTTTTTTTTTAATTTTGGCCAGCCGGTATTATGTTACAATTGAAATCGAACTTTGTATAGAGTTTTTAACCGAATTCTTTGAATACGGTTTTTAGAGATTTTAGGTTCTTTAGATTTTGAAAATGACCGCGCCGGTGGTGGATTTTAGTTTTTTGTAGTTATTAGATTGGGTCGGATATTCGTCGGAACATTTCGTAGGTATTAAAATTATTATTAATGTTAGCACTCTATTGACAACTGTATATCAACGGTACTCAAACTACGCTCTGCTACCAAAATAATCACATTTTGATGTAACCTACATTAGCTACTAAAATTTTTTTATTCGCAACTGGTTAGTAATTTAGTATACAGATAGGCATTATTATAACCTCTGTTTTGCAGTTTTTCAAGTGTTTTCACATAGTATACACATACAGTGTCTAATTACATTTTACACTATCTAATTACATTAGACACTGTATGTGCATGTAGTGTAATAATTACGTGAGTTAGATACTTTATTTATAACTACCCAATCTTCTTGTCTTCATTATATCAAGGACCTCCTTAAATCCGCTCCAGGGACACAAGTATAAGGTGTATTAAAATAAAATAAGGTATATTATTTACATCAAAGATTCCCAAACTTTATTGCTTCGTGGACCACTTGGTATGATATTCTCTAAAATACAAACCCTTTTTTTCTTTTTGCTGGTTTCTCTTATTTCATATTACTTACATAATTAATTTTAATTAAATATTGATTCAAACAGTTTTTGCAATTACATCCTGCTACGCTCCAGTTATAATGGTGAAGGAAACTAAAAACAAACATACATAGCTTTTTCTAGTTTATAATGTAGTTTTAGTTATAATTATTTTAATAAATAATTCATAATTATACACAATTTTGAAGACCAATAACTATATGAACTATTTAGAAGTTCAATAAAATCTTTACTGAATTCTGGAATTATATCCTGAGTAGACAAAAAAAATTAAATATATTAGTATAGACCTAGATAATAGACCTCTTTTACATCTCACCGACCCCTTTTTAACGTGTACCTCCTGACCTTGGGGGTCAAAATCGACCACTTTGGGAATCAGTTATTTACATCAACGTCTCATTTGGCAAGATAACTGTCAAAATGTTCCGTTCTTTTTGTCAACACCCAAAAATCTGCAGTTTCCGTTTAAAAAAGACTGTAATTTAAAACCGCACGAAATTGCCGCTACACGTGCAGATATTTTTTCCACTTGTAACACTTTTAAAAAAACAGGGAAGTTTTTATTTTATCTTCATGTGTTACTGATTTGCCACTAATGGGTGTTGTCGAGTTTCCAAGTGAATGTTGCAGTTAAAATGCACTTTGCTGTATAGTGACTATGCTTTTTAAAATTCTAAACTATTCTAATAAAAAAAGACCTTAATTTTAGATAATCGCTTCTCTCCTTATCATAAATGATTTAAAATTCATATTAAATTTAACAGTTAATATTTCTGCAGTATTTTACATAACTTCGTGGATTTAAATGTATTCGTGATCCTTTTAATTGAATTACAAACGGTGTTACTAAAATACAATATTATTTTGTTTGGATAACGACAATTATATATTTATTGAATATACATATTAACAAAGATATTTTAGTCCTTGTGCATTTTTTAAAAATGTTTCAGCCAAGATTTATTAAAACTCTCATATTATATTTTATTTAAATTGATAATTTAGTTTTATCAAGATGTTTAATTTAATCGTACCGACAGTCTTAAAATGCACAGACATTTGATAAGACAAACTATTATAGGAGTTTATCCTTCATTTTCAAGAAGATTTGACACTCTACATGCAATCGGAAGTCCACAAGTGTTACTTAACCACCTAATTATGAGTCTTAAGTAACTGTTTCCTGGAATTTTGCGTCCTTGTGGACTTCGACTGTAATTTACTAATATACCTGTTAAAAAAGTAAAAAAATATTAAACAAGGTACTTGTTAAACAAAAACTAAATGAAGTACATACTTGATCAATATTGTGTGAAACAGTCTTCTAAAACTTTTTTTTGTGTTAGTTGCCTTAAAATATTTTTTTGTAGGGTCAATTTTTACAACCGCCTAATTGTTACTCCTAAGTAATGCTTCCTGGCCACTTAACAGGGACTTGCGAAATGTTACCATTCATTCGCACGAGCTGTTCTAATAACCAAATATCATTATAATAAATACAATAAAGATTAAATTCAAATCAAATTTTTCTCCGCATTTAAGCAAACGATTTTAATAAAGTTTTAATACATTTTTCTTCAAGAATTAAAAAATCAGATGGGGCCCCCTCTTCCAATATTAAGAAACTTAACCCAGGCACGCGCCAAGCATCTTCTGCGCCGGTGAGCGAAATACTTATGAGCGCCTATACTTGAAGAGAAAAAAAAAGGTCGTTCGCCAACAAGTATCCTGTGTGGCAAATACCTGCAACTTAGTTATATATTTTACTAAATATTGTAATAGTAAATATTAAGATCCACCTGTGCTCACAGCCTTCTCTGACAGGGGGCCCCCTTCGGCTCAGGGCTCCTGGCATTTTGCCGAAATGCGACACTTTAGTTACACCACTGTGAACTGCGGTAAAGTTGGAGCGAATTGTTTGTTTTATGAGTTTAAACGAAATTTCATTCACATTTAGTTTATAAAACCTAAATTTTGGTTATTACTATATTTCTTATATCTTCATTTATTCTTCATAATTTTTTTTTCATCAAGCAAACAATTAACGTTAGCACCAATATAGTTATTACCAACAAATTAACGACCACTGGATAAGCAAGGCGGGGTGTTTTTAAACCAACGTAACAGTTTTTATTACTCGTACGAATTAGCTGTTTGTAACTCACACTAAAATGTCATTTCCTTGTACATCGTCACCACCAGACTAAATATTCAACACTTGAACAGTTTTAAAAGCAAAAGTTTAAGTAGGAAGTTGTGTAAAGAGTGTCAATATATTTAAAATGTGAAGTGGTTAGTAGATTAGAATATATTTTAAAAATATTTATTTTGCCGTAGATTATTCTCATTTTAATTGTTTAATAGACACTAGACTATCCACCCCGGCTTTGTTTACAGTTTAATTTACCTCGTACACAGATTTAACAAAAGAACCTTTATTTTCAGTACATTGGTACATAAAAAGAGTCAATAAATATTTAAAAGCAGCAAATGTGTTAATCCAGGTTATATAATACTGTTTATATATTAGCTCTATTATAATAATAGGCCTCTGATACCTGTAGGATACCAATTGAATATGATTATGGCAATGTTTCAGCAATTTATCAAAAACCAGTGCGCTACTGATTCTTTATTTACTTTATTTGTATTGCTGTACTATTTTACTAAAATACGTTTAGTTTAATATGTATGAACTCCTTAACATTATCGTGCCGGGTCCATCATGTGGCAAAGAGAGGAACTCCGAGTAGAGCCCAATACTTGCGACACGTGAGTATAAGGGGTTAGGGTAAAATTATAATTTTAAAAGTTATAGCTGTTTGTTTAACAGAAGTGTCCTTGCGGTAACCATCATAAGTCCTTGAAGATTCATTTAAAATCAATCGGACAAAAAAAATAGTTTTATAAATAGATAATCTTGTGCGTGATCGAAGGATTCTTTTTTATTTTTAAACTTCGATTTTTTATAAACAATTACCTGTTGATTTTTACCCGAAAATCTAGAAAAATTTTATGTTTGTTTAATGTTAATTTTTTGGAAAAAAAAGTCAGCGCAAGGTTGGTACTTGGTCAACATAAATTTAAATTTTCCTGACTTCAAGTGAAAACTTATGCCGTTATTTATTTTATAAAATAAAATTATTTAATGGCCAACAAAAATTAAAATTCGCATTTTTTTCATGTCTCTGACTACACCTGACCCCTTAAGGGGCTTTCCGATGCACACCAACATTTATCTTCTATACTCGTGTTACTCTCCCTTCCCAGTCGAATCTGGTATGATCCTTTTAATGCAGCTTTGGATACTCGTTCCAGTATAGAATTTACCACAGTTCTGGAGAGCCTCATACTTCTACAGAGTATAAATTTATTATATAACCATTTCGCATCAATTCGCCTGTAATCACATAATATTTTAAATAATATAATGAAAAAAAAATAAAAATTCATTGAATGTTCTTCAATTTAAATATATGAACATAAATAAATAGATTTTTTTTTTTAGAATGTTTTAGCAATATGAATATTTAACACAGGATATCGTCTTTGGTTACCCAATTCGTCTAGTTTAAACAAATTTAAGCTAGCTATTGTGAAAAATCACGCCATCCACAAAATTTCGGTTCAAAATTAACAAGTTTTTGTTGTAACCAAAGCATGAAATCCTCATTGGCACCCTTAAAAGGTTTTTAGCAATGGGTAACTGCTAAAAGCGGCACTTTGGTGAACCTCTTGGCTCTTGTTGAAGAAATGTTGATGCGTGAAACTGTTATATACAAAATTTAAAAAAATAGCCTTATTTTATATATTATAAGATTGTTAATTGTATATTTTGTCACCATCACTGTATTTTGCCTTTGTAATGGTTATTGGGTAGGGTTGCCAGCCATACCTACTATATTGTATAGTATCTTTTTTATTTATCGTACAAAAATTAGCCTACGATGATTTGTTATGTTAAAACGTTTGAACTGATTTTTTTGCAATTTAGCACTTTTTATATAATTATACAGGCTACTTTTTTATCCCGGACAAAGTCACACTTCAAGTGGGATAATAATAAAAATATGTTTACTGTAGTATGCGCTTACAAATTCAAATTTAATGAAAATTAAATGTTTGTCGACAATTCTACGCCGTAAATTGCACCCATGCGAAAACTGGGTGTAGTACTATTTACTATTTATTACAGTATTTTCGTCACTTAGGTATTTTTAAAACTTAACTGAGACAGAAACGCAAACAAGAATAAATATAACGTATCCAGAAATATTTAAATTATTTCAAAATTAAAAAAGAAACAGGAGTTCCGATGTAATCATTGCTGAAAATGGCAAAAGCTCTCTTTTTCTGAAAACTTTAGTTTTTATTGGATAAAAATGTATAAAATTCATTAATCTGTAATGAATAGAATAAGAAAACTTAATGTGAGGTCTTTATAAGACAAAGAAAATACCCAAAAATAATTAACGAAATTCTTGTTTGTCTGTTTATCTGTAGGTAGTATGATTGTACTTTTGTACGCGCTTCATTCCTTAACTTCTTTTTCTAACTTACTTCTGGAATCTTCATAAATTGGATGTCACAAAATAAGCTTCTGTCATTTAAAGGTGACAACCCTAATAATGGTACAGTTTAACCAACAGCTTTATCCGAATTTCACGGCAGACTTGTTTGTCTTACACCACGAGTATTTTGCACAAAGTGTTGTGAATTTTAACAAGGCAAGCGACAACTTCTATTGATTTTCACAGCTCCTTGGACTTGAAAGAAAAGACCGTATTAAAGCGGTAGTTTTGAAGTAATTTTCGGTTGTGAGGTCTATATTGTGCTATTGTGTCAATTTTAAGTAGATACATATTTATTATCTACGCGCTATCGTATCTACATACACCTACATTTACAACAATGTCATGATTTTTAAAATCAGATCAGCAGTTCTATACTTTCTTCTTACAAATGTCAATTTATCCTAATCTTTTTAACCACAATATTGAAGGTTATCTCACATATTCTATAGACTAGTATATGTTGACGTCTTTTGCTTGTGAAACAACACCTTATCTTGATCAAACATTTAATTTTCTCGTTCTTCCACACCGATCAACTTACAAAGTAACTGTTTCTTTTTAATTCAGTATAAGCTGGGCTTTTTTTAGAATAAAATATATCCTATTTGTTAATCTATGATATATGTAAATCACTGTATGATAAATTTAATTTAAATCAATCGCACAAAAACGGGATGCCATAAAGACAGATAAGATAATGGAATTAAAAATAAAGAATTTTATTAAAGAAAGTTCAAATGCATAGTGATTGTAGCAATTTTCATAAACTTCATTTACAGTGCCAAGAACAAGAAAGAGAATCAGCTCCAGGAATTTGGACTGAACGTTGATATGATTCTTCAATCACTTTGTGTAGGTATATAGCTTGCTAAATTATTTTTGTTAGCTGTTATAAATGCATGCTCATATTTCTTTGGTCAATTCCACTAAACGAGCATCTAGCAGCTGTGACGGAAGGTAAGTCAACATCAATGTAACGCGTACCAACCGTGAAATGTGTCGCGAAATCTAAAAACCGTTGCGGATCCATGAATAGAAAACTAGGCTAAATCAAAGCCCATGTGTTTGCAATACTGACACCCGTTCAGCGCGACGAATCGGTGAAGAAAGCCCGTACAAATCCCAAAGAAATAACCGAAAAACCGAAATTTTGCCGCGATTCGTCACAGAACCCCGATTTCACGGTGCCTATTGCATCCCTCGACTTTTGACAGTGTCGTGAACTAACTGAACTAACTTACTTTTGTCCTGGTGTCTGGATCGGAACGAATCGTCCTTAGAATTGTGCCGATTTATCATTCTTAAACGTTTGGCCGGAGCTTTATACGAATGGACATCCAACACTTTTGTAGATTGTCACGTATCTTACACTATTTCTTGACACGTAATATCGATATCTGTTATTTTTTACGTGTTATGCATTATGTTCATTTCTCAAAATGAATTTTGGACCACATGTGTGGTATATAAATAATAAATCATTATTTTTTTCATTCCACTAGTTTTACTAGTAATAGGAAAAGCTTAAATATCTTTTCATATCAAAGTTACTGATACAATAATTTTGCAATTAGTCAACTATTATCTTATATGATATAGAATGATCCAAATAGTTTTGTATCTTTGCTTGAATTTAATTACAAATTATATATTTTAAATGGTCCAAAGCATTTCGGAGACCCATTAGATATTAATTTTATTCGTTACTAAGAGGAAGAGTCTCGACAGATATAAAATCGTTACACGAATAATATAATCCTTTTAAACCTATCAATAAGTTAAACAGTTAAAGAGTGTTAAAAGTTTAAGAGTGCAGTGATAGCCTAGTGGTTAAGACAATAATGCCTTACCTGGAAGGTCTGAGTTCGACCCTAGGTACCATTGACTGTTCCGTGTTGTGTTTTAAAAAAAATTAAATGTCACTTGCAATTAACGGTGATGGAAAACATAATCGTATAAGGAAACCTGCACTCTTGAAAATTCTCCATGTCCTCTGTCGTAGTGTGAAGTGTGCGTGGTGGACTATGGGCTAACCTCATTCCGAAGAGTAGACTAGACTCAGCAATGAGCCATTGACAGGTTGTGATGATGAGGATGATATTAAGTTGGAGTAAATAGATATAGATTATATCTGCTTTTATATAATTTATGATGAGCTGCTATTCTAGCTGTGCCCCGCGGTTTCACCCGCTATATTTTGGATAATTCACACTATATCATTATAAATTATAGCCTATATATTATTCTGACGAATTAGCTATATTATTGTAAAGTTTCATCAAAATCCATTCAGTAGTTTTTGCGTGAAAGAGTAACGAACATCCATACATTCTTACAAATTTTCGCGTTTATAATATTAGTAGGATGTATAAATGTTACTATAAATAACTCCTCTCTTCGTCATAATTTTATGATATCCATTTGTCTCTTTAGTAATGCAAATTAAATGAGTAAATTAATAGTCGTTTGTAAATTACCTTTAGTTGAGTCTGACTCATGGCTACTGACTGATTGATTGATTATAACTAATATATTAAAAAAACGAGTATATTTACATTATAAATACAATATAAAGAGAGATCTATAATTAGATGATTAGATGTTAATTACGAAGAGACACTAAAAAAGAAAAAGTAACTGGAAAAAGGATAGGAACATATAGGTTTACTTCGTTATCCGTTTTTTTTAGAAACACGTAGAGATATAAATATCAAATACTCAGGACTCTCGCACATTTTAAGGGTACTTCCTATTGAGCTAGAATCACATAGTTTAGCTTGAAGCAAGTTCCTACATCTTACAAAGCACATGTAAAAGAAAAAATTTAAAATCGATTTACATCAGGAAGAAAATAACAACCTTTGACTGTCTATCATAACCCTATTCAGAAACACGAAGGTATCAAATAGATTTTAATATTAAATGCTCAGGTCTGTAAATCTTTAGATCTTTAGTTCTAAGTGAAAGCAATAGATACGGCCGTTTGTATCTTCCTGTATTTCTCTAATTCAAAAAATACTTAAACTGTCAGAAAAATTTTAGTGTGAAAGATCAAAGCAATTCGCTCATCTAATTATGGTAATTCTATAAAGTATAGAACGAAAGTTTCGATTTGATTAAGAAAGTTCAGCGCCCTCGCAATAATAAAAGGCAACGGGGTTATTTAAAAGTAATCATAGGTGTTTTGATTAATACCATTACATGAGAGTTCAGAGGGCAACATTGATAGCTGTGTCGTAAACAGTTCCCATACCTGGTCATTATGGACCAATCAATCATTAGAAGATTTTATTAATTTGTAATCTAGTGTGTCAACCAGGTTTCATCATTTTAAATCTTACTAAAATTACTTAAAATTTGGCACACAGGTACTTTATAAGCTGGATTAACACAAGGCTGCTTTTTATCCCGAAAGAAATTATAGTTCCTGCGGGATATTAATAAAATGCTTATTGAATCCCGGAATATTTTTATATATAATATTAGTAAGATTTAATTTTTTTTGTTAAATCTAAGTAGACTCGTAGAGTGTTAAATTTCTCCTCGCATCTGAAAAAAATATTATTTCAATATATAATTATTATGAGACAGTTGAAATTACAAAAGCTGGTCAGTATTTAGTTTCTTTTGTAATGTAGAAGCTCACTAAGAAACTATTGCTTTAATCCCTAATGGACTAGGAAATTAAGTTCAAAATCTTCCTAATAAATATAAATAAATAACTATTATAGAAACTTTCAAATGACCTGAATATGAAAAATGAAATTTATTAATTACAAAAAGTATAAAAAATTAAGGTAGTAAGTAATGTACTTGTCTGTGTATTTGTATAATATATTTTTTCTTAATATTATTCACTTCTCCAAGATTTTTACTAATACCGTGATTTAGAATAAGGCAAGATGATTAATTGCTTTAGTTTGTAACTAGAAATATAATTAGATGGTTAATAAAATAGACTATAATGCATATTAAAATAGAAGTCTTTTTTACAGTTCTAAAGAGCAGACTGATGTAGAGTGGTTTCGTAATTATATTCGATATAAACATAACAATTTTATTTTCTTATTTTACAAATTACATTGACTCAAGACTCACCAGTATAGTAAAAAATTCAGGACATAAATTCACGTATCGAATTGATTGATTTAAGTACATTTCAAGTCTCAGTGCAAGTAGCACTTGTAGAATATTTTAAACAATTGGCAGAGATAAAGCTATAAAGTAAGAAAAATGTGAGATTTAAGACAAGTTTACGAGCTCTACGTGAAATATAATTTATATATGTATTACTATATTTTCAAGTTCACTTTCTGCTTGAACACCATTTTAAAATGATTTTTTAGGAATGCTTACTAAAACTAATAACTATGACTGATTGAATAATATTAGATAACTTTGCAATCAGGATTACTTTGATTTTTATTGTAGTCCTACAAAGATACAGGAGAGTAATTATCTCAAGAGTTTCTTTAAATACTTTTAATTCATAATGAATCATGTTTATTTTATTTGATAAAAAATACCAGAAAATTCTAGAAAGGTCATTATCAAATGTGAGTAAAAAGTTATAGTACTTTACATCTATAAAGCTTTAAATTAGGTAGGTATATGAAAAATTATTTGATTTACTTGTTTCGATAAATTAAAGATTGTATTTAATTAAAAAACTTTATTTATTAAGATTCAGAGATCATATGAAAGTCTTAAGTTTCTTAACAATCAGTCTACAGTGTTCTTACATTCTAAGCTTACAATTAATTAATACAATGATAAAGAAAATAAACTAAAACTAACATTACAAAGGAAAAATCGACAAAATTGTATAAACTAATAAACTTATTAAAATTAAGGCTTAATATTAGTGTTAAGCTAAATAACTTAGTCTAAGGAAGAACTTAAATTAAAATTGGCACGCTCGGCCCACTTTTGCATGAATACACGAAAAAACATCGAATTATTATAAAAAAATACAAAGATAATACAATTTAGAACCTAAAAATGTTTTATTCGCTTAATAACTAGTTAAAGCTTCTGTGATACATATAAAAATTTATAGAACTCTAAGCTTAAGGAATAATCTAAGTTATGGAAGATACCGATATAAGGTCATTAAACTTAGAGTTCGCACATCTAATAAAATCTCTATAAAACTCTACTTAATCTAATTAAAGCTTCAAGGTATGTACTCTTTATATCACAGGCAAAATCCTTAAAAATAATGGAAGACGTGGGACAAAGATGCTTTAAATGATATTATGAACCAAAGAGAATAGTTAGAAGATGGAAAATGGTGCATTGATAATTACAGTGCAGTTGACGTTAAAGCTGTCTACCAAAACAACGGACAATTTATATGGTTACAATATCAAACACTAATATTCACGGAATTTTGGTACATCTCCATCGTTATAAACTCGAATATACATTAATCTAAGATCACATTAACTGAAATCACAATACTGAGGAGAGATGTACAAGAATTCCGCGAGACTAAGTCTAATGGAAGCCAAGGATGTGCTGGCAAAGCACGCACTTAATCTAACGTTGGAAGACACGATTTTGTGTTCACTGCATTAGTACCAAAAGTTTTAACTGTTAAAATATTGGAAGACGAAAGTGATTTCGATACACACTTATTAATAACAAAGCTTACATACAAAGCAGTTCGATCTAGTCGCCGAGTAGCAGATCTCCCGAACTTCGTTGGCCATGTTGTCACTGATCTCTTCCTCGGAGATGAGTTCGAACCGGCTGGAGTTCAGTATATTCTGGTTTTCAGCGTTATCGTTGTCTTCGACAGGTACCGGTTTGACCGGATCTATAGGATAGAAGTACTCGGAGAACGGCACTACGACAGGTTCTTCGAGATAGGCAGTCTTATGCGATGGCAGGTCAGTGCGAGGCGAAGAGTTCGAGATCAACTCTCCAAGCTTCGACCAACACTTGTTCAGATTCACGCGCGTGGAGCTTGCCACCTTTCGTGGTAGCCTTGGTTTTGAGCTCTGAAATAAACAAAATGAAAATAAGTGACTGCTCATGAAACAAAATATTTCCTAACTGCCTAGAAAACTATTAAACTTTAATACAATTTAACTCAAAAATTATATTTAAACTCAAAATGTAAACAAATCGATCCTTACCTGTCGATTCAAGAGCTTCATCCAAGGCGAACGAGGTGACTGAGCCTCCTTTGGGGGCGACTGTGAATCTTCCTTAACGAGACACATGTTAATTATTACTACGAACTTAATACGACGAACTACGACTACGTATTTACAAAGTTGCGAGAGCAAGCGACATGCACACACGAAGCGTACGAAGGGAATGATTGAATCAGGAAGGGCGGCGCAGTTTATATAGTGGGTCCCCGCGTGCGCCGCCGTCGCGCGTGCGTCCCGCGTTCGTCCCGGATCCGGAGCCGGAGCCGGAGCCGGGGCGGGAGGCGCGCGCGCAGCACGCGAGCAGTAGCGCGCGCCTACAGACTGGTTTTTACTAACACTTCTACGAATAGAGCCTTTGACGTGCCGCGACTTAGAATACTCCCTGACTAGATTGCTCATAAAGCCTTATTAATCATTCTATGACCAGTCGGATGAGTCTTCGAGATTCTTCTTGTTTTTATTCGTTTTTGACATACCTTACACTTATTTTATTTTAGCTGTTAGTTATCTTGAGCCGGGCATTCCTGCATGCGGAAGAGGTACCATGTTCATTTCTCGTTTATAATTTATACATAGGCTTATTCCTATGCCGTATTATAATGTACCCACTTCGCGCGGTAATCGTGTCTTGCATATATTTGCATGAGCTAGACAGGCCAGGCTGGGCAGTTGCCGGTGGCGGTTCTGCAGAATAAACAAGGCTATCGCACAGCGCACTATTATGAATCACGACTAGCAGCTGGCTAGTGGATAGATAAGTTCCGCTGCAGATTGATCATTGCTTCGCCCGCGCCCGCGCCCGCGCCGGTGTCGCTTCCTGCGATTACATCGGCTCCGCAGCTCGCCCGCTCGCAAATCACGTACTACACTCTGATAAATCATTTCCTCTGGTCTTTCGCTCAAGATATACTTATGAATTATATTTTGATACTAGATTATTACAGCGGATGAGGCGTCGCTTATAATATTTCATGTTTAGTAGGAAATACTTGGCTTTTTAACTTGTATTCTCAAGTTTTTACGTAACAGACGGAGTTGGAATATTCTTCCCTCTACAGTTCCGAAAAATTATTTGGCTCAGTTAATAGCAAATTCACATTTTTTCTAAAGCTCACATCTTGAAAAACTAGATTCAAGTATTATGTAATTCTTGTTTATTGTGTAATACTTTTTTAATCGATGCAAGTACAACTTATAGCAAATCAAGTTTACTATTTACGTATAGTAATTACAGATACGTCGTACTCAAGTTCTTAGAACATACAACCTTAGTTTATACTAGTTTTTGCTATAAAAACCTGTGCTTTATGAAGTGTCGTATACATTAGATCATAATATAAGTTTGTGCTTATTCTCACGAAGAATTAGTAAGAAGTAACTTGAGAATTCTTCATAGGTGCTCTTTAATAATTCACAACATATTCTTTCAGGAATTCTAAAACTTGTGACAAGAAACTTGAAATTGTAGATATTGTGTTTTTATAAATACATAGATATTATAACATAATGTAACTTATTAAATGTCTGTAATATTTAAGCAAACTTAATGTAAGGGGACCTTTATAATTTTTGTTCTGTCTGTTTGTGTTTGTCACGTTGTACCACACGAAGACTACGGCATGAAATTGGATATTGTTTTTACAATTATTTTGCTGTAAATCTAACTTTAAATATAAATTCAAAATCTCCGATGAAAGATTAAAAATAGATTGAATATTTGAATTTACCATACACAAATTTGAATTTGAAGTCTATTTTCAATCCTAATTAGTAATTTCGGCCGTTAGTCAATAACAATTGATAACTTAGCAATAACTGTTTACTCGTGAATCAGTTGCTATAGTATCCAATCAAAGATATTTTGATGGTTTTCATGGGAACGAGCCTTAGTACCAGTCTGGTGGATCTACAACCATTGGAGTGGTTAACATAATTTCACACTTAACTAATGATCGATCATGAAAATGGTGGAGATGATGTGAAATGACTATAATGATGAGGCATTTATATGTTAAATGACACCATATTTAGATTTGAACCAGTTGTGACCTGATATGTTGATTTTCATAATTTATACGAGATACATTTTTCCAATTGGATAAATTCCTCTTTAAAGTGAAATCATTTTCCTAATGGAATTGAAATAAATAATTTTTGATTAATATTTACTACCTACATCGAATCTATTCTCGCTTCGATGAGGTAAAAAGATCTTTAAAAGATGTAAAAGAGACTTTATAATGAGTTTTAACTTATATTATATATAAGTTACTAGCTGACTCGGCAAACATTGTTTTGCCATATAAATTTGGGGTGGGCCACCCTTATCACTTATGGGGATGAAAAATAGATAGTAGCCGATTCTCAAACCTACTGAAAAAGCATATAAAATCTCATAAAAATCGGTGGAGCCGTTTCGCAGGAGTATGACACGAGAATTTTATATATAAGATATTCTTCTCATCGTAAGCTCTATATACCATTGAAAACCGCATTAAAATCCGTAATAATCAGTACAAAATACTGATGGTTAAATTTTAAATAAATAGGAGAAGATATATTTCAATTAACAGTTTTTTGGTTAATCTCTACATCATAAAAAGACACTAATGTTGAAATTTTATACTTTTTTAATACATAATATCCTAGACAGTGAAGGGTGAGTGTTGCAATTGCTTGAAGGAGCTCCTTAAGCCTATCACTATATTATACTTATTTATATATTGGTGATTTCCCGACTGTATTATGTTCGTAGCTATCGCAGTTTACCCGATATTCAGTTTCATCGTCTTCTCTCTCTTTCCACATTCGTTTCCTCTGATATATCACTCGGAAAAAATGGGAAAGAGGAGAGAGGGGATCTTGAAAAACACTACAAGGGGTGATATTGAATGGACTATTGGGTAACCCAGGTTTTCTATTTAAACCTAACGTTAGGTTAACCTAAGCCTAACATACGCGCCGACAATATATCTTTCATCCAATTAAAAAAATTATATAAGGTAAATCTATTTTACAAAAAATGCTGCATTCTTATTGGAATATAAAGTAGGTATACCAATGTGTAAAAAAATGAATATACAACTTGAAAACTCGTTTATGTACTTAACAATTTTTCATATAAAACTCTGAAAGTAATTAAACGATGCAATCTAAAAACCAAAACTGACATCGAGCATCGTAACTGATCCCCTTGCGCTCAAGAATTTTACTCAACTTAATACTTTCATCAAAAAGAAAAAAAACTTAGACCACAACCCGACCACGTGCAACCAAGTTAGTGAAAAAAGAATATAAAATCTTAACCTTTTTGCCGCGTCCCAGGGTAGGGTTACAAATGGGACTTTGTATTCCGTACGTTACGTATCAATGTATACATTATACTTAGCACTGTGGTTTCTAAATGTTACACGAGTTTGAAAATAGTTAAATTCAAAAAAAAAAAAATTTCTACATAACTTAATTTTCTAGCTGTGCCAGAAAACCAAATCAATTTTGATTGGTTTTATATAGATATGTTTGAGACCTTAGAAAAGAAAAGAAAATAGCCTATTCTATATATTACTAACTGAGCCGACAGACGTTTCCATTCTTCATTATGAGTATGGAAATCAGATTGGGTATCAAAAACTTACATTCTAGTTTTCTTAAATTTTATAATTTTCTGCCTAATTTTCATATATTTTTTTTGACATAAGATCCTTCTCCATACAGTAACAAATACAACAAAAAAAGAATTATAGGAATCGGTCCAGTCGTTCACGCATGATGACGTGACTAAAGGAAATAGGGATTCATATATATATATATATGTCGGAAACTAAAAAGAAAAAGGAATGGAATGGGATGGATGGCCTATCTCAAAAGCTAGACGGGCGCAACACGGTCAGGATATAACTAAACTTTACGATCTCTTACTATTATGACAGGAACCCAAGCAGTGCCTTGGACTTGTGACCAAGGTGTAGGCTTAAGGATATCCTTTAAATGATCATAACACTCACCTCCACTGCTTAGTTTCACTGTTTAATCTTAAGATTAGACTAACTTTAACCTAACCTAACCTAAGGCTAACCTAACCTAAACCTAACTCACACCTCCGACATATATATATATATATAGACATGCAGATAAACTCGCCAAACGTCTAGAAAACTATATCATTTGTCAGATTTGTTGTAGAAGATAAAATTTCAGAGAGAAACAAAGGAAAAATAAAGCTTTTAGGACTATTTTTTTTGAGCTAGTAGACCTCATGTTGTTCTATAAATTAGGTTCTGCTTTGAAGTTCAAAAAGTTTTATTACATTATTTATTTGGAAGTTGTGGTTATGGCTGCCTTTCTACCAGAGATACCTAGCCTCACTTAGAGTGTGTCAAATAAAGCGATTCTATTGGTTCTTACAAACACATCGCTACGCATCCTCGTTCATCCCTGGTAAAACGCAGCCTAAATTCAGCGTTTATAAAGGAATCCCTCATGTACCTACTGTCTGAAATCTTAATAAATAAAATTTTATGATGAAAATCCGTGCTAACAAGATTAGGAACCACTGCTTTGTATTCTAATATGAAGAGGGGTATGTGCGTGTGCGTGAAGTGTGCACGCGAAGCGTATTGTTGACTTTAGTTTGGGGGTTCGAGGCGTTGATTATAAAAATGTATTGTTATTATAATAGAGGGAAAATATTTTGATTATTAAGATAAAAGCTAATTTTATTATTAAACTTTTTACCATTCTGTTTATTTAAATTATTTATTTAGAAAACTAAAAACATATCACTTTATTACAACAGTATGTTATAAAAATCTAAATGAATAAAGAATTACAAAATTATCGTAGTAACATCATTAAGTACATTAAATTATTTATAGTTTAATCTACCAGTATGATATCAAACGTGAAAGATCCAAAAGATATCTTAATTTCTTATTATCCTATATACCTTAAATTCCTCCATACTACGTAATGCACGCATTGTCGCGTGTTGAACGTAAGCGCATTTATCAACGCGCGTGGTGATTTTTAACTATAAAATAAAAATCTACAAACTAAACTTGATCTACCAATTTTCCGTCTAATACAAATTCTCTCTTAGAAAATAAACAAAAGTTCTAATATCATACGATATATAAGAAACCATTTAGTCTAAAGTTCTTAAAACTTCCTACTACTTTACGATGATTTCTTAGCTTAATTATTTATTAAATACAAATAATTTTACAATTTATTAAGAATAAATTACGACACAATGCGTGCCCTGTGCCCTGTGTTGCCCTCATGTTCCTCCATATTGTCGGAATGCACGCATTGTCGCGTGTTGAGCGTACGCGCATTTATCTACGCGCGTGATTGTTTTTAATAACCTTTTCCTGCTCTTCATATTAAAGTATGTATTGTTTAGCATCAGGGTGAGGATAACAATGCCACTAAAATAATATTAATAAGATGGTGTTATATTGCTTGAAAGAAACTCGATTCAGACGCTTGTCACAGAAGTGTGTTTACTGTCCACGCCAGTTGCTATTATTTCAGTCTATATTGCTTGAATTGAGTAGTTTTAATAAAATACTTTTGACACGAGACAAATTAGTCAGTCATATAGTTTATCTGAACCATTAGGTAGAAAGGCAATTTTCGGTTGACTAAAGTCGGCAAACTAAAAGTGTATAGTACCAAGACATTAAATTAAATTAATTTATTCTTCTTTTATCAAATAATAAGAAATGCTATGAATAGATCGGCTGTTAGAACGTCAATAATAAAGCAAGTACCTACAAGTACAAACGCATAGGAGGGGCAGACGTGTTGTCCATTTTGATTATTTTTTCTATTGTATCCGAACCAACAACCTTTTTGTATGGATGCCATTAATAGACCAATTGGTAACCTATTAATATATTCACTGCCTAGAAGGTCCATTAATATTATTCTTTTGTAAGTTTATTTTTACTAAAACGGATGCTTAATATACCTAATTAACTTTCTGATTGGATAGAAGAGAAAAATATTTCTCATTACCATGCAAGTTGTCTACATTAGTCATTTATAATCTTAACGTAATCCTAGCAAATGCGCTGTGCGCCAATATATTTCAAAGATGCAATTATTACAGATGCGATCTAAATGAGAAACCACCGTAGAAGTAATTAGACGCTCACTATAAAAAAAACAAGGAAAATGTGGATCTATTATCGTCGTCAATTATCATTAAAATAGCATAAGCGCGTATAAATCAGACGACGCACACATCTAACGTGTAACGTAACAGCCCTTTTACGGACACTTAGTTTAATAAATCCTGAAATCGGAGCCCCTATGCGCGTACACACGCACACGAGCACAGGAGCACACGAGCACAGGCGCACACGACGCACACGAGTCGCGCTCGCTCTCTCTTCGCGTGGCAGGCGTGTGTGTACTTGTGTAGCGTGTGTGTAGCGCGCTGCGAAGCATCCCCGTTAAGGGGCGCAGGTGCGGCGTGGTGAATGACGCGGCCGTGGGAACGCGACTCAACCCCGAGTTCCCATGATCACCGCCACCTGCCACCTGCCGTACTACGCATAATTCGCGTTCGTAAATGAACGGTAGTGACCACGTGTGCTCACTTTTTTCATCTCGACGGGGACGCGGAAGACCGGTGGAGCCCAATTAATTTTATCTTAATGATACCGGACCGCGACGATCGATGAGCTGAGCCCTGGCCCCTGATCGACGCGCGACGTCTCGCAGCTAATCGATTAAGTCCCGATAACTTTACATGCAAAACCTATTATAATATACTGGGGATAATTAAATATTAATCACTTAGCTGACTCCACTCTTTATTCTATGATGACTTAAAAAGATTAAGGGATAGCGATAATACCAGTAATTACGTCTCCAGCGCCTTCTTTGCAACCGGTGTCACATGTTAAATTACTTTAATGGCGAATTCAATAACGGAATAAATCAATCAAACTTTAAAACTGTCATTAATAACAAAAACGTAGATAAGTAAGTGCACTGTAATTACGAAAACTTAATAAATCAATCCAGTAAGAAATAATCAATTATACTTCAACTAAAAATTTGCAAAAAGTTATTGAAGAGTATATTTATTAAGTATGCACAGTCCACACACCTTCTTATATATAAATTCGAATTAAAAAAAATGTTATAATCGAAAAGAAATTCAATAAAAACAGAGTCAGTCAGCATTTTTTAAAAATTGCATCTTTTTTATAAAATGCCTGGAATTTTCAGAAGTAACAATATATTTTGTACGCATACAAAGTACTTAATGCAAAATCTAATAGAGATTCATGATAATAATTAAATTGATATGCAATTTTAAACTTTAAGATGATAGGGATAACCAGACTCATTCAAAATAATGGTCTGTGACCCTCTTTAAATGTAATAGTATTACCAACCTGTACACAGATCCACCCTTCGTTTATCACAGTAAAATACCAAAATGACCTTTACACCGTCCCATGCCACTTGTTAACTTACTAATATTATACAAATACGTTCTGGGTCGTTAGCCATTTCCGGTCGTGCACTATGGCCGTTAGTGACGTCAGCTTGATGAGTATAACGATTTTCTACCCTTTTACTTAATCTGATAAATTTTTTATCTAATTCTGGCGTCACGAATTACTAGTTAGCTAGTATTACTAGAACTCCAGGTTTTCTTATTTAATATCATAATATATTATTTATTTTTTAATAGATATCTTCCTTTACATTTTTTTTTCACTTTGTGTGTTTTAAATGAAAAAAAAAATGTTTGAAAAGACATGTGTTATAATTAGCATAACCAACCAAATAAAGGAGCGTTCAAATATTACGTAACGCAATTTTTGAAGATTTTAGATTTTCCCTCCCCCCCATGTAACGCACCGTAACGTTTTTCTGTACCCCCACCCCCTTCCCCTCCCTTAACGTTACGTAACATGTTAAAGTCACAATGATGTTGAACAAAGTATAATATCTTTTGGTATTGTATTAATTGCGTTTGCAGTAGAAATAAACAAAAGAAGAGAATATCAAATAAGTGTAGATACGTAAAACACAATTCAATTGCAATTACTGCTCCTCTGTCCACGGGTTTGCCAGCCACTCAGACTCTTTTATCACTGGTTTCGGCATTGTTAAACTTGCATCAAAATTCACAGACAACAGCAATGTGCTTCTGTGTAAACTCTAATGAATACCGACATCCATAATAAAATAAAAATCTCGTCGATAAAAGTCGAGGGATTCCCCGAAACATAAAGGAAAGGGTTGCCAACTTTGGAAACATAAATAAAAGTAACGTACAATACAATCGAGGGATTCCTCGTAAAACAAATACGAAAAAAGTTTCCGATTTGGAAGATTCTCATTCCCTAGTTTTTTTTTTTTTAATAAAAAAAATGTTGCGTAACGCGTTGTTTAAATAATCCCCCTCCCGCCCTTATAACGCACCATAACGTTTTACAAAATCCCCCCCTCCACCCAAATTGCGTTACGTAATACTTGAATGCTCCCTAGTAACAAATCCTGGTATGATGGTAAAGTTTAAAAAAATATATAAAACGTAAGTTTCGTAAAATTAAAATATATTTTCCTTTTTTTAGTATAATAAATGAACTAAATATTAATCAGTGAAATCAGTGAAATCAGTGAATCTGTGAATGTATTGATATGTACCTTTGAAACAATTAAAACTTTATTAGAATCGGTCCATTGTATAGGACGCTACGATGCTACAGAGAGACATACAGCTACAGATATACACATTAAACTTATAAGACGGAGTTAATAATAACTATTGAGTCATAAGAAATAATTATATATAACGATACCTCCAAGATAAATTCTTTATTCAGTTGAATTAACTTTTTTATATAAAAAGTTTTGAGTACATAATAACGTTCATGTCTTTATTGAAAAATTATTTTAAGTAGATTACCCAGGTATCACTCCTAGTAAGTACATTCGAGTGCATTTATTTATAGTACTGATAATGTTTTATATGTCGCCAGGGATTTTTTTGTGTCACTTAGTAAATTATAATAACTTAGCTAATGCAACAGTTTTAAAAGTAGCATGAGATAATATTAATTTAAAAGGATAAATGTAAACATGTAATTACCGATACGATTTTTCTGTTCTTTTTAAATTCGAAACTATTTAGTTAATTATTCTTTACCTAAGCAAAAATTTGTATTTTGGCATCTTTGTAACGAATAAACTCAAATTCTACTGGACCGATTTAAAAAATTCTTTCAGAATTATAATGCTACATAATTTTAATTAGGTATTCCTTAAAATTAGGTATTCCTACTAAAATTTCAATAATGTAACCCAAGGTGAAAAAAAAATTAGCAGTAAATGTCTTTCATCGCATGCGCTGCGGAAACTATTGATAGAACAAAAAAAGTTCTACAATAATAAAGAAGATACCCGTTTAAAGAAAAAACAGATATCTGCATTAGTTAGAGTTAGAGTTATCAGATACCACCATTTTGCGAATCCTACATGACCATCTGGGTATGACAAAAGTCAGTGCAAGATGGGTACCGAGAATGCTCACGCCGCTTCAGAAACAGCAACGCGTCGATGCTTGAAAACAATTTTTGGAGTTGTGTGGAGACGAGCCTGCACAGATTTTGGAGCGAATTATTACTGGAGATGAAACATAGGTTCATCACTTTGAGTCTGAGTCCATGCAATGGCACAAAAAGGGGACACCACCGCCAAAGAAGTTCAAAGTGTCGGAGTCGGCTGGAAAGTTGATGGCAACTGTTTTTTGGGATTGTGAAGGGATACTACTGATTGATTATAAAGAAAAGGGAAGGACCATAACAGGAGAATACTACGCAACGATTCTAGAAAAATTAAAGGACTCCATCAAGGAAAAACGTCAAGGAAAACTGACCAAAGGTGTGTTGCTTTTGCAAGACAACGCACCGGTTCACAAGAGCAGAGTTGCAATGACTGCTCTGCACACACATGGCTCGAATCGCTAGTCCACCCACCCTACAGTCCAGATCTGGCCCCAAGTGATTTTTATTTGTTCCCTAATTTAAAAAAAGACCTAAGGGGAAGGAAATTTTCAGACGACAATGAAGTAAAGGGGGTAATTTTGGCTCATTTTGCGGCAAAAGATAAAAAATATTTTTACGACGGTTTAGAAAAATTAATTCATAGATCTAATAAATGTAATCAACTTCAGGGTGATTATATTGAAAAGGAAAAATAGTTTTGTT
Source organism: Limenitis camilla (assembly GCA_905147385.1). Taxonomy (NCBI): domain Eukaryota; kingdom Metazoa; phylum Arthropoda; class Insecta; order Lepidoptera; family Nymphalidae; genus Limenitis; species Limenitis camilla. Next base: position 9,636,017 of record LR990241.1, read on the forward strand.
GTTTCATTTTATTTCAAACCCTTCCATTCCACGAACTTTTGGACCTCCCTCGTAAATGTACCTAAATATAAAAAATATTCTATGTATTAATGCAACTTGTAAAGTATCCTATAAATTATTAAATGTCGGTTCAGCCGTTTGGAAGTGATGTGAGCACAAACACGGCAATTCTTCGTTTTTATTATACATATCCTCCTCCTAGCGTTTATCCTCAATGCTGAGGGTCGTGGCCTCTCCGAATAACTTTCTCCTGGACTATCTTTCGCCATTTCACTCTGTCTTCTGCGGCGTGAAAAGCATCGCATCATACATATAAATAGGTTAAAATACACTTTCGACAAGAGGAATTTTGACAATCCTACGGTATGTGAGGTGTGTGTGGTGTGTGTGAGACTGTACCCGCTGATTACCGCCCTTCAGGCCGTTACGCCCACAATAACATTTAACAGCGAGCCCATAATTGCTATCCGAAGTGACATTTCGCCCGCGGCAATACTTATTACTTACGATTTAATTGAGGTGTTCTTGCCACTGCCACTGTTTCCCAATACCCAATACGGCATCTGACGTTATAATGAAACTTCGTAAACAATCATTTCTTTAATAATAAGATAATTTTCTTAAGCAGCCTCAATTGTTCAGTTTTGGTGTAGTTGTGGTTAAAAAATAATTTACGTTGTAATGGATAGTAAGAATACTTTCTATATGCCAATAACATCATTTTCTTGAAGCAACTCACGGCTCTTATGATCCCCCCTGACTTTCGGTAATCCGAATAATACTTGATGTCGAAAGAAAGGTAACAAAAACCGTTTCAATATTGTCACGCAGCTTTCAAGTTAGAAATGAGCTGATAGTCTTCAAACGGCTAATCAGATCTTCGCAACACATATCTAAGAACCATCTCTATTAAATTACTTTCAAATAAATGAAACTTCATTAGAATCGGCCCTTTATCTTGGGCGCTACGATGCCACAGACACATACGTTAAACTTATAACAACTTTAACTTTCGAGTTAAAAAGGCTTGATATCCAAAAAATCTTTTGGACGGAGTTATTTTTATTGTGTACCAAAACGAGCTCCAAAGTATGAAGAAAATACAAGAAGCAAATTTTGTACAGAAAACCGGCAAAACTCTTTAAGAAACTCACGAATTCTTCTGATAAAATTCAATAACAATATGTGTTGCTTCTTCAATGAAAATAAAAGAAACTTAGCTGTACTTATTTTAGACAGTAGTTAAATCTCACGTAGCAATAGCAAATTGCGTCTACTTTGTATTGAAATGTACTGCAATTTAAATATTTTTTATTATTCGTAATAACCAATAAGGCGCTCATTACAAGTGTCTGTAATGTCCTGTATTTCTGCTCAATGTTTTCTACTTGTGTTTGCACTATGATTATGTTTTGTTGCTTTTGAAAAAATACGTACTTTAATGGAGAGTCTGCAGAATAAGATACAGCTTTTTACATTTCTTTATCTATATAAATATGTTGCTTGATTAAAATTTGATAACGGCTGAAAAACGCATGATTTTTACGAAGGGAAATTATACTATACTCTTTGCGTATCTACCTCTATGTGAAATTACTGTAAAGGTAGGGAAAAAAAAAGAAAGAGTACGTGAGTGGAAAAGAAAGGATGCGGAAAAGCTTAATTTCTATTGACTTTTATTAGAACCAATTTGCCTTCGTTGTAAAAAAAAATAAGATTTATTGTTAATGCCCTCTTTATCGATTCATCAACTTGATCATGGATTTTATCAGCATTTATTTATACATATTTATTTATAAAACCATCAAGACTAGATAGTCTGGATTGTAAATAGATTATTGTATATTTTTGAAGTAAAAAAAAAACACTTGTAATTATTATTATTAAAATAATATATTTTGGTATACCTACTGAAGTTGATCTGATGACAAAACTAGAAGGTGGATAGTAGAACTAACTTCCTTTTGATGTTGGAAATTAGTGTTTTTGTTATAAATAATTTTTGTTTTACAACATTACATTGAAATGTACTTTAACATTGTTGCCATATTCCGAATAAACGATCAGGTTCAGGTACGCATTTCGCAAGAGCACTAGTACGCACGTATGAAAATAATAAGTAATCATTACAAGAAACACCTGGTGAAAATAATAGCTAGCTGTGGTTTATATGATTGTCTTAATTTTCAGGCGCGGATTGCAAGTTTTTTCTGCTTAATGGTCGAAAGGTGTGTCAGTGCTCAATTTAATATAATTATTAAGTTATGGCAACAATTGATAAAGAATTTTATATGAAACTCTGTTACTATACTGTCTCTCTATATATATATTTTAAACAATAAGTATATAAACTTTACATCTATTTAATTTTCCTCGTGAAAGTAATAATCATAGCTATAAACTTTTATAACAGGAAGATACAATATTATAAATTACTGGTTGTTATTGCAGCAACTTCTCAAAATAAACATTAATTTATCAATATTTTAAGTATATCTATAACATATATAATTATAAAACAATCTGATCTGAATACTTTATCTTAAGTAAGACGTATGTTGTAGGTACCTACTGTTTGTGTAAGAATGATATTGGGACTATATCTTTTAGACTATATTTTTTAGTATGGTGTACAGTTTATTAAGAAGAGGGATTAAAAAAAATGTTTAATTATTGTAATTAAAAGAAAAACATCTTTTTATAGAACCGATATATTTCTTAAATTAAACCATCTAAAATCCAATCTAAGTCCATCGTTTCAGATCTTTTAAAGAAAAAAATGTATTTCAGATTTTCAGCATTTTTCCATTTTTGAAGATGCATCAATCCATCTTATTCGTCCATATTATCCAACATTCCCTGAAGTTATATAAACATGCCAGCCTATGCCGATTAACTATGGTTATCGTCCTATTTTTTTAAATTCGTGGCCTTTGTTCTGAAAAACCAAGGGAAATAAGTTAGTGTTAATAATAACGTTGGCAACACTCATTTGGGAAGCATTCTGTTATTTGTGATGTTGGTAGGTACGATTGATTGAGTAGTATTTTTATTTTCTTGAATGTTGGACAAGTGATAAATAAATACGCCGTCACGATAGAATAATAATAATTACCTACATGTCATGAGTAGTCTAGCAGTAACGCAGAAGGATAACCCCCAGGAGGATATTCTAGTCAAGGTAGGGGGATATTACAACTCCTTATATAGAATATCAAATAGTAAATACCTTAATTATAGTACTCGAAAACTAGATACTACAATTGTGTTTGTCATAATAATTTAAAACGTAATAGCGATAAAGTGTCATAATATCGTAGGCGTGAGTGGGTGTTGCTGTACATATCTTGTAATAAATATTATTCCAAAATGTTGACTTTCTTGATCTTAACGGTTAACCGATTGAGTTACTAAATAGTTCATTAATAAAATGTGTTCGTAATTTTGAATAAATTATGTAATAGCCCCGCTTCTGCTTCTCTGACTCATCAAGCTTCGCTGTATTCGGTTATGACGTAATATGTCCTATGACCTTTCTCAATTGAGAATATATTTTCAAATAAGTGTTATAGTAATAAATTTTGAATATATTACTATAACACTTATTCGAATATCTTACCCGTGAGGGTACGGGTTAGAATACTATTCCCCTCGGCCGCTGGGAGAGCATCTCGTAAGAGCCGAGTAACCCAGCACCCCCTAGGTGGTAGGCGATCTGTTCCCCGACTGGCTTGCGAAGCGTCATAGACGCGTTCCCTCTCATTAATGCTGCGGCTCTAGTGAACTCTAGGCTCTTGCTCAGGGTCCGCTGAAACCGCAGAATTGTTTTCTTCATTCTCCCTCCCCACTCTATCTTCGAGGATGCAGCCGCATGTCCATGGGCGATGGTGGCCACTTACCATCAGGTGGACTATCTGCTCGTTTGTACCTTATCTACCACTAAAAAATATATTTTAAATATTCTTCTAGTATATCTTACTTTGAGATTAGGTGGTCGGCGAAGCGAGGGTGGGTTATCTCACTAACTGGTGGTTAAATTGAATATGAAATGTAACTATTGTTAAAAAAATCTTTCGTATATCAGCGACAACTCTTAATATTTTATTTGCGTATATATCAATTTATTTACACACAGAGATTTTAAATTAAAACTTCAGGGAAAGAGAAACTGGTAACACAAAAATTACTTTAACTTATTAAATAAAGATGAAATTTATTGTAATACATATACCTATAAATAATACGAATACTGATTTGATTTTTTTTGGTACTGATCAAAAGTATACGGACTGCGAAATGAGTGCATATTTATTATTTTCTTGGCATTAGAAAATATATCTGTTTAAAAATATTAATATTAAAATTGCACGAATGGTATTTAAAAACATAGAAATTTAAAAGTATTTTTTTCAGTTTGTTCCAGAACTCAATAAAAACAACTTAAAATTCCTATCCCTTTTAAGGCACCGCGTCTAATTCATTTAAGTGCAATATTCTTGTAACAGCAAAGGATGCAATTTAATGCAAGAGATAGATGACGCGTGAAAACAAAATTTATTTCCTCCCATTAAATACAAGTCCGACCTCAAAGTCACAAAAGGTCAGACATCCATTTTTATGACTTCAGTACCAATTAAGGGTGACTCAGAATCAAGATGCTTTGGAGATTCAAGAAGAGAGATAATATGTTTTTATTACGCCATTTTTTGAAGAGAAAAACATAAGAAAATAAAATCCGATACTCTAATTTTGAATTTCCTGACCTGTGAGTGTATTTACGTGTTTAAGCTATCATGTGCTTCTTGTACATGTAATAGCTACTTACAAAATTAATTTAAATAATATTATAAATAAATTATTTTAGTCGGCTTTTATGGTGCCCATTTTCCTGTGTTGACTGCTAAAGTATTTGATTCAAGAATAACTTAATTCTCTAATCTTCATTAATAATAAAAAGTTACTAAAATAATTACTTTTCTCTTGAAATCTTATAATGAAGAATTTAAATCTTTTGGTAACCATTGTGTCTAAAAAAGTTTTTCCAGTCGGCTTTTCTTGATAGCCATCTTCAAACTTCAGTTAACTGGATTCTGCCATTGATCACCTACTTTTCTAACTTATCATAACTATAGCAAAACTCTTTACTCAATAACACTATCAGAAAATTACTTTCATAAAAACCCATATTTAGTTTAAACCGTTGCAAAAAAGTCATCCGATAACCGCCGTACCAAAAAAGCAAGCAGTATCATTAAGCACACAAAATATGTTTTTCATTTACACAGACGCGAGGCGGTTATAATATTGTATAGAGTGTTTACTCAGTAAGAAGTGCTTCGCATCGGTAACACCTGCCATCTTTTCCCACGACTGCAGTCGGTCGACTTCGACGCCAGTCGGCTGAGATCGGGTTTAGGCGTGTGCAGGCAAAAACTAGCTTCGTGATCTGACTTCGGTATAAAATACGTGTAATTAGTTAAGTAACATACAACAAGATGAAGCTAAAATCATTGCAATGTTTATAAACAGTCTTAAAAAAAGAGACTTCGTAGTAGTAGGTATGTTTATTTATTTCCTTTTTCTAATTTATTATTTATTTATATATCTATAGATTTAATTTAGATTATAAGAAAAGATGCGTAATAGAGATTGTAAATGTGTTTTAAAAAAATTAGAGCAAAACATGAACTATTTTGTTGAAAAAAGGAAAAAAATGTACCAGAAGACTTTTAACATCTTATTCATACTTTCCCACATATACTGTCACGAAATAGATTAAGGCTAGGGTAACAAACGTATGCATATCCTTTACCGGTTGTCACGCGTTAAATGCATTGTGTCACGGACAACGGTTGAATAGTGTCTACGTGCTTTAGCTTAATCATCATTGATATTATAAGCTATTTATATGTTGATTTATATGCATTGACGTCTTGTTTTATTATTGTTTTGGTTACCATCTACTAGGAAAAATGAAAGGTCTTTAGTGCAGGCAGCCGAGTAGTCATCCAGGTACACCACTGCTCTACTGCTGCCTAACATCTAACTGTGGTTATGACGTTGATCCTCATCCTATGGATAATCTAGCACCACCATACTAAACTGCATTACTTACCTTATTTTATATACTATGCACTTTATTATAATCACATGTCAGACTTCAGATCAAACGGGGCAAAGGTTAAATTCTTAAAACAAATTTCCAGAAACTACCAATGAAATGCTTTCAAAAGTATTGCTCACATTAACTGAACTCGTATTCTTTATATTAAAATTGCTTTCAACATAATTTATATTCTCTCTCCGTATTAAAAACAAAATATAAATTATGATACAAACATGTTTTTATATAGGTGTAATAAAAATATAAAGTGTAGTAACATTTATCGTCCCCGTTACTTTAAAAGAGCAAAAGTTTACGCACATCGTGGCAAATAGTAAAAGAGTATAGAAATAAAACATAATTGGTCCCGACTGGTTAGTCGGGTGCTTACAATATATTAGTAGGCCAAATAAGTAGTGAATAAATTGCAACGAGTACCGTTCGAAGTACCGGTGGCGATATTGTTGGTACAAACAGGCGTGTATTAATATTAATTAACTAGTGTTTGCCTGCTACTTTATCTGCGAAAAATTATGGATTAATTTCATGACACTCGCTTAAGAAAAATTTACTCACTCAATGACTTTTCAGTAAAAGATTCACTCACTTTCTCACTTAGGTTCTTTATAACATGAATTCTATACCACAAAGTTTGTATCAATAACTCTCTTCTTCCCACAGGATCTTTGCTTTTCGGCATTAAAAGCCTGTATGTTAATCCAGGTTATAAAGTATCTGTATGTAATATTTAATTTATTTTTTTGATTTCATAATTATAATATTACTAGTAGCCTTACAGATCATATTAAAAATTTAACAGTAGATAAACAGAAAGGCACTTAATTTATGAATCAACTCACTCTTCCATAAGTATTGTATGTCAATTTTCATTGAAATCCGTTCAGTCATTTTTGTGTGATTGTGTGACAAACATACGTACTTCCCACATTTATAATATTAGTAGGATAGTAGGATGTTTATTGACAACTAGTATAGCCTTGGGCATGTTTTGTTTGTCCGCTTTAATTAGATACTATACGTACTACTTGAATACTAGTTTTTTTAACTTGACGCAAATAGAACTGTAAAGACTACCAATTATAGCATGAATATAAATGTTGTTATGATATTCTCTTAGATATTTATAGCAATCATAAAAAGACATCATTTACAGATAATTATACGTATTAAAATTTTAAATTAAAAAATTTTATTTGTATTGGTACAAACATATTGATTATTGAATTTTATGAAAGAATAAAATAGGCAGCAAGGTTACAGTAACTTAATAAGTAAAATATTGTATTTTCCCACAAAGTACACAGATACACATAAAAAAATTAACAGATTTATAAAATATCTTTGCGAATTCCAATAATATTTTTTAATGCTGAAAAAAAATAGGTACCTATATGAATTTTAAGACTTTACCTGATTTAAACCATGTTTTTGTTTTAAAAACATTAGTTGAATCTGTTATAGATATCTGCTTTAAAATTGTAAACAAATATCAATAAAAATTAAAAAAAAATACGTAACATATAGGTACAACGATATGATCTAAACTGTGACAATACTTATAAATTGACCTTAAAAAAAGACAACCTTACAATTTTTTCTAGAAAGTTCGTATGTAATAGTGTGGCTTATAAAAATAATTGAAATCATAGATTATAGATACATAATCATAAACGAATATAATTTATGAGCAAAACAGTTCCGGTTATTAATGAAGACAAGATTACATGTGAATGTAACGTTTAAACAAGTCCAGTGTTAATTAAAAATCAATATGAGCGCAAAAACTATACGATACGGTGTCATGCTTCCCGGCGCACCTGCCCGCTTCTCCCACGGTAAACCATCGGTTTTGCAACCTTTTTGCGTCTTTTTCTTTCGCATTTTAACTTACTTTCCTTCCAATTTTAAAATTATTGCGTTGTTGCACCTCTATACTTATTTTATGGCGCTATTTAATACATGTATTCATTTATAAGGCTTGGTTTGTTATTCATTTTAGGTTTAAAACACAAAGTAAAAGTCTATTAATATGTTTACAAGAAGTATTCGTTTTCAAATAAAGGAGAATTATATATTGTGTATATTTAAAGTCATAGGCTTAGTAAGGAGTGGGTCAAGGTGGGCCTTTCTCTCCCTAAAATCTTCTAAGCTCCCTCTAGAATATTAAAATTATATCCATATTTTATCTTTGCTCTAGCAGGACCATATATCAATCAATGTAATTAAATTGTGATCGGGAATAATTTGAAATACTCACGCATCAACTCACTCACTCATTCATCCTTGCATTAATAAGTAGATTCACTTAATCTATGATATTGACAATTTTGCAACCTTTTTGCGTCTTTTTCGTTTGCATTTTAATTTACTTTCCTTCCAATTTTCATATTGGTACACTAGTAGGTATTTGCCTGTGACTTCGTCTGCGAAAATATCTGAATTAGGTCCAGAAAGATAGCCACTCAATTGCCCTTTTACTAAGGTTTTGTTTAATATTCCTACACTAAGGTTTCATTTTTAAATATTGGTATAGCAAGGGGAGATTCAAGATGTGACTCTGCCTACAATATTTAAAATATATCTATATTTTATACTCAGTCTATCACCATAAATTGTTTACTAATACGTCAATATTAGGTTTTTCGTGTCTTTTTCTTTCGTATTTTTATTAACTTTCCTTTCAACGTTCAAAATTATTGCATTGTTGTACTTCCATACTTATTTTATGGCGCTATTTGTTGCACGATGTATTCGTTTATTATGCGTGCTATATTAATCATTTTAGGTTTAAAATACAAAGTAAGAGTCTTAATATTCTTAAGGCTTCGTTTTAATTAGTACTACCTGCCCCGCCCTTGCTTCGCTGACGGCAAATTGATTCTAGGTCACAGTTTGCGTTTCTCTGAATTTCCAATTTTGATTTATTACCCATAATATGCCTACTCACATTCACACACTTACGCTATTTATTTACGCACTTACTTGCCCTTCCTTTCACATATTTCGTCACTCACCCAAATCCTCTTAAATTTAGTCGTATTTTTTTTGTTTTTTTTTTTTATAATAAATAGTAAGACCTTAAATGCGATTTGAAAATTAAATGATTTCTTTTTCCGCTCTAAATATTTAATAGTTTATTTTTATTTAGTTATACCTAAATATTTTATCAAATAACTTCGTAAAGGAACAGGTAGATACAATTTTTTATTAAACTGAATCCAATATGGATTCGATTTACTCATTTTGTCTTACAATAGCACAAATAAAAAATACAAATTTGGCCCTATTGACAAAAAGTTACCTTCACAGGTGTTTCATTGTTATTGTTCAGTTTCGCGTTATGATTTGAAGGGCACTAGAGCAAAACTTGGGATTTGGTCAATACTTTTTTGACTTTTTTTGTAAATTAGGTTAGGTTAGTGGGATACGCAGGTAATAATGATGACATCAACAAATTTATAAAAAGGAATATTTTATGATACGTATTTTTGGCAGCTCTTCTTATCTTAGTATAACAGCTTAGAGAACTTTAGGACTGTTTGAGTCCGACTAATTGACGCGCCAAAAGTAAGTACATTTTAGATTATTCAATTTTCCGTTTCTCTTTTCTCTATTAGAAAAATCAGCTGTAGCACTGATAGTAAGTATTGAGTTGGAGATAATTATAATAAAATACTAAGGCCTCGTCCCGTCTACACTACTCACGGTTGTAATTCCCATTTAACATGTGCTTAGGATTAGTTATCTATACTAATATTATAAATGTGTGTTTGTTATGTTATATACTTATGCCGTTTTTCCTTCTTTGACGTCTTCTTCAGAGCGACAAATTTTATAGAGTAACATAAGCTTCTTAGTCCCCGCTCAATTGAAAATTAGTTTTTAGTAGTACTAAAGTGTGATATGCATCTGTACACACAGCTATTGGCAATATGTTATAGTCTGGAAAAAAATATAAAAAGTAGCCATGTCATATGCCATCAATCCGTCGCTCCGTTTCAACTTAAAACACAAATCAACTTAGCAGTAAACCAACAAACATAATCTCGCAATTATAACAATAGTACGTATTTAGTTGTAACAATTTTCCTAAGGAGACGCGCGAAAATCCCTGTGCTAGGTCTGCCTCCCGCCGTGATTGGCGCGCGCACGACCAATAGAGGCAGCACTGCTACGCATGCGCACTCGCACCCGCACTCGCACTCGCACTCGCGCACGCCTCCCCGGATTTCCCGATTTGAATGCGTTTCATTTTGAATTGTTCTTGTTTATCTAATTCCTATTTGCACCTACCAATGTTGCCAATTGACTTGTAAAAAAAAGACAGAATACCATTTTTATTTGAATAAAAATAGCTAAAAATCAATAATTAAAGAATAATAAAACTGGTTAGTTTGAATAAAACGAAATTTTCGAATTTTTTTACAAGTACTAAAAATGCGTTGCGAACATAGCTAAGTAAGTAATTTGACAATTATTTTTTTTAATTGCAACTGACAAGTGACATGTGTCATAATCGCTAGTTGATAATTACAAAGTAGCTATGTTGGCACCACTGGTTTCTACTTTATTCTAATAGGAATTAAATTGCGTCTTTTAAGACGTAAAGACTATAATACCTTTGCATTTTCCATTATGGATTAAAAACTGAGGAAAAATAATTAAATTGTGTTTTCATCTTCGAACACTAATTTATACCAATAACACAAAGTTAAAAAGTTTATTTGTTTGGTTGATCTTTCTTCTATTTATTGAGGAAGGTTATAAGCTATATAATATTACGCTACGACCCATAGGAGCGGAATATCAATGAAAACTGTTGCATACGAGTCCTACGACCTACTCTAATCCTCTCTATGCCTCTCTGTCTTGTGTTGCAGACGAAGCAGCGCGGGTCGAATCGTCGTCAGGAAACTAACACTAGAAGTTGTATAGTATTCGGTCTTGTCAGGACAAGTTTTATTATATTTTTATCTAATTAGATACACTTCCTGTCAAAAATAAGAGACTTCATCAAGTGCTTTCTCATAATGATATGATCTGAGTGATAGTATCGACGGAAACAAACTATCTGTGACGGTGTAAGCTTTACTATGAGTGACAAGTTTATCGGATATAAAGTTTAATATGACGTATACATTCCTTTCTTATTCAACACACTTTTTAGCTTGATAATTGATAAGCTTACTGGAAACTTTAGCTTTGAGACGTGTCAATGAGTCATAAGTATATTAAACATTTTTTTTTAAGTTTTTACTATAATAAAGTAGGTATCATAATGTAAAACGATAACCTATCCTTGCCTTATTTATTCACATTTGTGAATCCGTTTCACTGTGATGTCACATATACCTATTTTTTACATTAAGTTTGATTTGTGACATCACGATACTCTCTGTCACACTTTCTTGACGAGTAACGTTTAGTAAATGATCACTCGTGCATTCTTATTTGCCCAAATATAATATAATGTACAGGATTACTTAAATGATGAGAATGCTTGGAATCTAAGTGACGTTGACTCTCAAGTTAAATGATTTGTATAACAGACTATGTAAACATGGCTTTTTAAAAAGAGCGACTGTTGAGTTTCTGGCTGGCTCTTCTCAACAGAAAACTGCATTCCGAGCTGGTGGTAGCTTCAGACAAAGTAACTGACCGACCAATTTTTGACGTTTCAAAAGTACCTACTTTTAAAAAAAGTCTAGTTGAAATAAATAATTATGAGTTTGAGTTTGAAATGCGGCATAACTCGACACAAAAAAAAACAATGTTTACTGTGTGAAATAACTTGATAGACTGCTTCAGGTCTTTCAGGAATTAGCATTAACAAAATATTGTAAGTAAAACCATGAAACAAATCCAGTAGCTTTAATATAAATATTCTCATACAAAGTAAAGTGATTACAAAATAATTGTAAGTATTAATCCATAGACAAAGATAAATGGTATCTCGTTAAGTGTACACTGAAGCAAGGCATAGACTAATTACAGCTTCCGGTAGATCAGTTTATCGGTTTATCTTTTATGATTCATAAGTGTAACAACTAACAACTACTGTGTTGTATTATCATGTTATATTAACTATAACTACAAGTATTAACTACAGAATTATCAAATAACATATTGTATTATTATCTCACAGAAACTTATTACAGAAACCAAGGAAAGTAATTAAGTGAATTGTTTTTGGCGATTTTCCGACCCTCTGGTGAGATGTCGAGAGATTCAATTCAACCCTCCCCTATCCCCTAAACTTTTATTAATTTTAATTAGGTATGTATATGTGTAGGTATATAAGTGTAAATACGTTGAACTTATTCTAAACAAATAAATCAAAATAAATATTTTAGTAAAAGAATATGTTTTACTTAATCTAACCCAATTTTTTCCTAATTTATTCTCGATATAGGCCAAGACTTCTCCTCTTCTCCCCTTAGTAAGTGCCGACTAAAGCATTTTATAGATTGTTTGTGTTGTTTTAAAAATTCTAAATTTTAAGTTAAAATATTTTCCTTTTTACTAGGAAAGCAGACGAATCTTGAAAGTAGAATAATGAACTTAAATACGAAATAGTTTAGTCAGTTTATCTAAAGCTACCACTATGACTGCTGAAAGTCCTAAAAGTTGTAAGTTCAAAAAACGTAAGTATTTTAGCTTTTAAAATCATTTTTTGTGTAAGTTTTTTTTTTAATTCAAGAAGGAAAATTCTTTAACGTTCTTCAAAAATAATTTAAATAAAATCTTATTCTGTATTGCCTAATCAGCTTGTTATGTAGTTATAAAAGGTAAATGTGTTTATGGCTTCGTGTAATGTAAGTTGTAAACATGCAATTATTTCTATTTATCTTAGAATTACATCCTCAAAGTATGATGAGTTTTATCGCTTACTAGAAAAAAAGATCACTAGTAGGTAATCATATAGGTTATCTACTAGTGATCTATAATTAAACAATGTAGCGTAAAAGTTAGGACTTTAAAGAATTCAAAGAAACAAAGATATTGAATAACAAACTGAACTATATTTTCTATCTGAAATGTCAATGATTTTTCAAAAGTATTTCTTGATATTTATATTAAAATCAAAAGGTCTTTTATATCGTCGCGTAAACTGTTTAGTATCAATTCGCCAACTATGAAGTCGCAAAACAATACCGAATGTCTGAACGTAAATTTTTATATTCTAGCAAAGAATCTGATAAATGTATTTTACAGTAATGCTAAATTTTTCCAATCTTCCGACGACAAAATTACACTTTTTGTAACTTATGCGCAATTTCCTCATAAATGAACATCCGCAACATAAGCTTCCGATGCGAAGGCGGTCTTGTATTTAGGAAATGATTATTGCTTAAAATTCAGTACCTTTAGAATATAGTTCAAAATTTAAATATCATATACTTTGTACTTTTTGAAAACAAAATAATAATAACACTTAATAACCTTAGATAGCTTACGTTCGTCAAAATGACGATTCTCCAATAATTATCACCAATTTGTGGTTTGGAGCTAATTTTAAAACCGATAGACTTCGACAATTGGTGGTCGTCTGTTAGTTAATTTGTATACTTATTTCAATTAGTTTGCAGTTAAAATGTAAGATTCTTATGTTATAACAATCAATTACCTTTATAAAATAAATATTAATGCAAATAAACTTTTTTGAAACCTGTTTAGTTAGTTTATCTATCCTCTTTAGTTAGTATAAATGTTCTCAAATTAAGCAAACATTTTTGAAACTTATATGAAAAATAACAATGTGTTTATTTGTCATTTAAACTTCTACAAAACAAAAGTATAACTTATGCCAAAAATGATTTATTTTTTTGTAAAAAAGAGAAAAGCAAACATTCGAAAATTTCTCTACGACTTATTTATATTGTCTAATTATTACCTCATCTATATATTTTCCTGAGAGTAAAATTTAAACAAATTTTACAAAATATAAAATTGAATCGTAAATGAATCGAATAGTTAGCTTTAATAATGATTTAGGACACGTTAGTAGTATGTAAATTGAAAGCGAAAACTATCGAGTTTTTACATTACGTTATTAATAAACAAGATTATTCACCTGTTTTTTTTTTGTTTTTATTTGCAACTGTTTGCAACTGTTAATTGACTGGTTCTGTGCAAAGAAGAACAAACAACTGTTTTTGCTAATTAAGTACTCACTGAACAAGTCCTATAACTTATATAAGATGTGTAAACAAATAAACGTATGGCCTTGACTTTGTCTACATTAACTACATTAAAAGCTGAATATAGAATATTTTTCATGGTTTTCTGCGTCTAATAAGTTTGATAACATTATAATATGTATTACCTACGATATGTCTAATTCGAGATGAAATGTGATTATAAAGAGCTGTCAAAAATAGTAAATATTTAGATTATTTTTCACACAGATGACTATTTCAACAAATCAAAGTTTATTTAATAATTAATTACAAACGACTTTATTTGACTCTACATTCTACAAATGGTGTGCCTATTAGCGCCATCTAGTTTAGATACAAGGAACTGATGTTTCGCTTGTCACCCGTCACGTAGTGTCGGCGCTAGTTTAGCGTCTTTGGTCATTTTAGGTTGGTTAAAAATATTTTTACGACTTTATATTTGTGCTAAAATTAGTATTCATTTTGATTTATATATTTAAAAATACTATAATTCTTTTTAATTTAAAATTATTTTTATTATAATAATATTTATAGTTATTACCGGAATCTCAATATATTTGTTTTTACTGCTTAAATAAAATACAAATAGAAATGTAGAATAAAAATGTAAATACTATTATTTACTAATGCATCAAGTGAGTATTGAATGTTTTTACTTTGTCAATATTTAATATACTTGTTACTGTTTTAAAAATCACATTCATATTATTCAATACGCATTGTTATGAAACCCAGCTCGTACAATAGGCTGAAGCTTTTAAAACAGCCGCTGAAATGTATAATAGCGCCCTCTTTTGTTATGCTCGTGAATAAAACTGCCACGAGCCAAACTTATGCCTCTTTCTTTCGCTCGACGGACAATCTCCATATGCCTTTCAGTTTATTGTATCGCTCAACGTCTTGCGTCTCGTTCTTATCGCATCGATCATTGATCTTTGAAATTCGTTGGAGTCGAGTGCGCGCGCGCAGTCCCTCGGCCGCTAAGTCCCGTCTCACTCGCACACGCGCGCTTCTGTTACCGTTGTCTCGTGTTTCTTTTATTGCCGTTTTATTATTTCTTGTAGATGATCACGCGATTGTAAGCTGTCGCGCGGCGCGCACACGTCATGACGTCTCTCCTTGTCGGACAGGAGGCAGAACAAATGTTTCGTCTCGTTCTGGCCGGCGTGGGCGCACGTCGAAGTCGCTGCCGTGCGATGTTTTGGGAAGTGCACCCGCCCGACGTTCCCACGGTTCACCTTTACCGACTTCCTTACGAAAAAAAACAAACAAGAGCACTTTGTTGAAGAAAATCGACGTCTGCCGGTCGCGTTGAATGATTAATACAATTATGAGCGCGCACGCCGCTACCTTCTCGTCTTCACGATAATAATAGTTCTTTATAAAGGACACGTGATTGGTCAATGTCGGTTTCTGGATTTAATTTTGGGAAGGAATTATAATAAGATAATTATTATAATAAAAACAATTACAACTCGATAACATTCGAGCATAATATATTTTTACACTTTAATCATACATATAAGTAGAGTAATAGAATATTCGCATCGCTTCGCTTAGTTGTTATTGACATATTTTAAATTTTATTCGTTTTTTTATGGATACCGACCATAATCTATTAAAGTATAATTTAGCTAAATAACAATCAGGTTACAAATTAGGTATAAAATTCCAGGTCTATACTTTATCTGTCATAAAAAGGAATAGCAAACTTTTCCACTATTAATAAAAATTAGAATAGCAATAATATTTTTGAAATTTTATAGCTATTCTAATTTTTGTTGTATTTTTGTATTCTATAAAATATTTGAAAACTAGATTTATAACTAGTTATAACATTTTATGGTATTTAAAAATATGATTTCGAGATTAAGTTTTATATTTATGTTTTTATGAGAGAATAATTTTATTTTTATTAAAATTTTAATATGTTAACTAATTTGCATTATCGTTTTTCTTTAGGTTTCTTTGAACTAGTGTAACCTTTGCAAATACTACAATATTAATACTGCTTCGTGCAAAATAATAATGTGCTAGTTACTTGCCCACATTTCGCCGAGAGTCTCGTAGATTATGTGGACCTTCGAAAGAAGTCTTAAAAAATTAATCAGCTCATTCGCTCTGCTCAGTTTCGATCTGAAATTTAGTTTTAATCTTTTAGGTGTATGAAATAATTTGTTAATAAATAATAAAACATAAAATGACTTCAAAGTTGACATTTAAAATTGTATCGTAAGATAGTTGAATGGTTAGCATATGTTTTAATTTTGGGAACGTTACCTATCTAGGGTTTGCTTGTGCCTAAGATTTGATTATTGTTTTACATCTAACATATAAAAAAAATTAAATTTATCAAATACGAATAGTCTTTTTTTAATTTTTGTTTGTCTGTGTGAGCGCATCATGTTAAACTACTACTACAAGAAATTGGATAGAATTTAATTGTTGTGTAACTGCTGGTCTAACTAAAATATAGTTATTTTTATTTAAAAATGATTTAGTTCAGCCGAGTTGACGTCTTCTCTGTGAAGTGTGTATGTTTAGATGATTGTTATTTAATTACACTAAAACGCCTGAACGAATTGTAACGAAATTTTTGAAGAA
This sequence comes from Limenitis camilla, assembly GCA_905147385.1. Classification (NCBI taxonomy): domain Eukaryota; kingdom Metazoa; phylum Arthropoda; class Insecta; order Lepidoptera; family Nymphalidae; genus Limenitis; species Limenitis camilla. The sequence goes on from LR990241.1 coordinate 9,652,925, forward strand.
ATTGCACACAGATACTTTATAACCTGGATTACTTAGTAATTTTAAACCCGCAATAAAATTGTTGTTTTTACGGGATAATAAAATGGTTCATTGAAGCCTGAATATTTTTATATAGCAATATATTGAAAATTAAAATATTTTTTTGTTGAAGCGAGTAGTAAATGTTCAGTTTTGTATTAAGTAAGTGATAAAAAATAAGAAGTGTGAAATATTTAGAGACTGGTATAAATAGATTGTATAGTATTAGTTGTTGTACACATGCCGAGGCCGTGGGAACTGGCTCCTGAGGGATCTTGTTCGAAGGATATTGTTTCTTGAGCACATGCCAGTGATACGATAGTTTGTTGTGGATACGATTTTATAATAAAATCTCTTTTCATATAGCTCTTATAGAAACGGAAACTCTACTTCCTAAGTAAGTACCTAAGGTATTTTTCTTACCTATAAGCCTAAGGCGTTATTTTATACTACTAACGAAATTATGAAATGTTTAAATTAATGTCAGGAATAAATTAAAAAAAAAACATAATTTGATTAAAAATCTGAATATTAACGACAAAAAAAGAAACACTCATAACACACTAGTAATATTTAGTTATAGTAATTGTTTGTTTAGAAATTATTACATATATACCTATATATGGGATACATATCATAAGGTATTTAAAGAGATACATCATGGTGATATTAAAAAACATAAAATTTGCAGAAGTTGAATGTTTGATAGAGTTTTATTTTGTCTTATACTTTAGTTGTTCTATCATAAATCTCTATATTTTTGCACCGTAGGTATATTCGCTTTAAAAGTAGTATTGTAAATATGTTTTTTTTTTCACTATGGTGAATAATTAAGTTTTATTACACAGGATAAAATTAGAATAATTTTAACTATCTCACTGCGTGAAGCCCGATCCGAATTCTGATAGAGTATAGAAAATATCATCTGTTCCTACAGTGTACAAAATGGCTTCAAATATCCACTCTCTTGGGTAAGTTAAAGGGTATATGTTTTTAAACTCTAGTTAATTTTGTTATTAAAACAGTTTTGAGTTATATATTATCCGGACTCCTGCCAGAGGTTTATATTTCTTTTGAACTCATTAGGTCGTTAGTATAAAATGTTCAGTGTTAAATATTATTGTTTATATAAATGTAATTAATATCCAGTTACTTCACGTCATATCCCCATAATGTAGTCGTGCCCCCGTTTGATTGAATACACGTCCCTCAAAGGAAGATTCGCCATCTGGCGTCGTCGCCTCACTGATTCACGACTCGTGGACTCGTGGTACAAACCACTACCATGGTCCACGAGTATAATAAATTATACCTTTTGTACTGTTTTTACATATTAATATTATAATAACGCAACTGTAAAAGATGTAATATATTTTGTTTTAATTTCTAAGTATTTTTAAATACTATAAGAAGCCAATTATTCGATAGAAACAGACGTAATCATTTTATGGCAATTTGTATAGTATATTTCGTACGTAATGAAGTACTGAGGCGAACACTACAACCAGAAATTCCAATTCATCAGATTCACAGGATTAATAAGTTGAAGTGGCAGTATGTACCCAATAGCCCTTAGAAACGATGGTCGTTGGGCCAAAAATGTTATCGAATGGAGACCACGGGAAGGGCGACGAAGCGTTGATGCTGGTCAAAGCAGGTGATCGGTCGTACTTGAAATCTCTGGGGGAGGTCTATGTCCAGTTGTGAACGTCACTTGCAGAAGAGTCACAATTTTCTCTATGTTATAAAAGTGTCAAATTGTAAAGTGTTTTATGATAACGATAGCAATATCATTTTGTAAACTATGAGTGTTTTAGAACGAAATGAAAATTCATATAATTTTTATACTGACTTGATTTACTGTAGTAGAAACTACCGTGGATTCATATTTTCACCTGTGCGATAATAAATCAGACAACTAGTCTAATCTTTATATATATAATTATTATGTATGTAGAACATTAGTAAATATAAACACTTGAAGTAATCACCTTTTCTCAGCTAGTTAGCAGTTAGCTAGTACGGTTTGTCGTGCTCTTTTTCCTGCCGTCTGTCTTCATTTAACCAATTTATATCACGACTCTCTCTTGTGTGCATTAGGTTTTACTTCACTATTATCATTGTAAACAAGACCTATTGTTATTTACAGATATTAACTATTTTGCCGCTATTGAAACAAAATATTGTTTTCATCATTCAGTTGTTCCAACGTGAAGATAAATGCAAACCAAATAAATATATCGCCATGATTACATCGTGAGTATTTTAACCGTAACTATAAAGGTCTGAGGTTAAAGTATTTCTCCCAGGAGGGTACCCATTCTAGTCAAACTGTCATAGTGTTGATCTGGATTATAGACTAACTCTTTTTTACGAGATCGAATCAGAGCAAAACGCTACTTTCTTTCATCATTCACTTCTTATTTTTGATTTGCATTTTATTTAATATTACATAATAACTGATATATCTCTATTTGGAGAAGTATTTGGAAGTAACTGAAGTTATTTTCCGTCTTGTTCTTTTAATACATAATTATCCTTAACTACGCATAAAACCTACAAATATCAAGAAGTTAATTGCATTGTCTCTATTTGATTAACGAAACCATTAAGATATTTTTTTTTCAAACAAAACATTTTCTAAAACGTTTACTGAAAAAAGAATACACTAACTACATTAATAGATTTTTGGCTAAAGGGCAAACATACACAGATATTTTTTTCTAAAAACTTTGCCGCATACATAACAATTCACTGACTACAATTGATTAATTTAATCCTGAAGTAGCAAAATTTTAATATAGTTTTCGTCTGTACAGTTATTCCGATATTGCACATTTTGTACAGTTCGATGAACAATTTTTTTCTTATATTATGTAAAATATTAAATCATTACGTTGTGCAGTTATTTGGCTTTAGTAACTTAATATACCGTAATATTTTTTGCAAAATTTTATAAAGGGTGAGACGAGATTGAACGGAAGTAAACGTGATATTATATTGTAAATATAAGGATTCATGGATAAGAACGGTTCTTTTAAGTTGCTCCAAAAAGAATATGTAATTTTATAACCTTCATTAGATCCTCGAAACCAAAAGCAATTTGTTGAATTCCTCAAGGACAACCTATACCTTTAATCTTAGAAATTATGTAGGTATTACTGTGGGTACTTCAAGTCTTACTAGGAAGGTCTGAGTTCGATCCTGGGCACACACCTCTGACTCTGAGTTATGTGTGTTTTAAGCAATTAAATATCACTTGCTTTAACGGCGAAGGAAAACATCGTGAGGAAACCTGCACTCCTGAGAGTTCTGAGGAGGAGACCCGGCTCAGTAGTGGGCCATTGAAGGGTCGTGATGATGATTGTTGTAGGTACAGCAATTCGTATAAATTTGGAGTAAGAAATCGGACAAAGGTTGCAGAAAGAGTCAAACGGGCCCAAAAAACAGCAGTTTAGGGCCAATGTCTTTCAATCCTCGCTCTGATACGACAAACAAGAGTCGCAAAATTAAAAATGCTTTGCTTTGTTCTAAGAGCCTGCAAAAGCCTTGTTTACCAATTAAATACACTTGTGCTTTCGAGTACTTTATTTTCAGTTCAGTTCAGTTGACAGATATCGCTACAAATTCTGTGTTATGTTCAGACGGGCCTATCTATCCTTTTTTAAAATCATTGGCGCCTGTCATAATTAAGACAAAATAACAATAAAAAGTGATAGGCCTAATTGGATTCCAAAATACCGACGTCTAATTGACGTTAAGTTGGCGTATCACTGCCGTTTATGACTGAACGTATACTGATACTTCCTCGCACTTAGCTTTTTCATATGACGGCATAACAAAAGAAAATACTATCCACAAATTTAAGGGAAACTAAACTGTAATACATACTGAATAAAGTTCATTTTTCTGTGACTAATTTCTATAATCAAGTCTTTGAAGGTTCTTTATAAAGCGATAAGTGACACCTGTCTTCTTTTCCCACAGACAGACGGATGTTGTATGTCAGGTATATATGTATATTTAAAAACCTTCGTTTATTATGTTTAAAATTTCATAGGGCTTAAATGTTCCGTATAAGGCGCTTATGATATATAATATCGATTTTATTGCGATAAGTAGCTTCTGGGTTACAAGATGGAGGAAAGTTGATTTTAATTAATAATTTTTTAGTAATATAACAATAATTTTAAGTTAACCTGGCAACCCACCGAAGTGTCAACAGTGAAATATCAAAACATTAGCAAAAATTTTATAAAAATATTTATTTCTTATTGTATATTGGCAAATTCCACTTCAAAATATTTGAATTATAATTAATTTATGAGTAAATATATTTCAATACAAATTAATAATGCATATAAATGAAATTGAAAACCAACAAAACAATTCAAGACGAGTGACAATGTCAAAAATATAAAATAAAAATAACAACAAAGATGCATCTCCAACAATATTAAATATCATGTTGACCAGAGCCAGAGCGAAAAATGTGCGCAGCCCAACATCCCCGGGCTCGTCAGATAACTCCACCTCGCAAGTACCGGAACACACAGAAGAAGTGGTAGCAGTTGTGTCGAGTTCATCTGACGAGTACTTCTCTCCGCCAACGTCGCCGTCACCTGTACGTCGGCCGGGGAGAGGCCGGCCACCGAGGAGCTTGGGACCTAGAGGCCAACCGGCATCGAGACAGGTTCCCGCTATCGATGGTTATGTGCAGCGCATGAAATGGACTCAATGTATAAATGAGAACGTCATGCGCGCATATTATGGGTCTACAGAGGGGGGAACTAACCTCACTGCGTATCGTGACCGGATGCTCTCTTTGTTTCAGAAACTTGAACCATCTATCAACGTCTCGGCCCAACGACTGTCCGATCAGGTGCGGATCATATTACGTAATCACAGGCTAAATGATACCGTACTTGAACGGATACGCTCAGAAGTGCATGATAGCCGTGTCATTCCTTCTTCGATACAAGCTACGCTACCAGGGCCATCACCACCTAGTCCTAACCAACGTGATGAAGAGGAGGATGACACGACTATTACTGCAGGTAAGAAGTACGACGAGTTATTGAGGAGTGCACTGGAGGATGCGATTCGGGAATATAGGTATACTTCAGACGAAATAAGACCACGATTACCACGTTTGCCTATGCATAAAAAAAACAGAGCGCTGGTGTGCACCCTGGATTCACTGCTACCAATGTATTTTGAAAGTAGTGAAGATCTTAAAGATACGCACTCAATTCTGTTCTGCGCAGCTGTGGCGGTCTGTCGTGTAGCTCATGTAAAGCTAGTAAACACTGAGACTACACGACCGAAACCTGACGTAGCAGCTTGGCAGAGCAGGATTGAGCGACGCATTGATGAGACTAGGGTGCTCATCGGTAAACTGTACAGCTTCAGAGAAGGCAACACTCGGCCAAGAGTTATGCGCTTCGTAAGGCGGGCGTTCTCGGGGACTGAAATTTGTCCACCAGAGTATATGGCCCGTGTTACGGAGCGCATAGACACCCTGAAGCAAAAAATTTATGCATGGGCGAACCGTATTCGTCGGTACAGGCGTCGGGTGGACCGCTATTCCCAGAATCGCATGTTCCAGAAAGATCAAAAGTGGGTGTATAGAACTTGGGAGCGTCCCGATCAGAATGTGGACGACATTCACCGACCGGATGATGATGATACCAATAAATTCTGGCGCAGCATCTGGTCGGTTTCTGTTGATCACACTGAGGGTGACTGGATGCGAGAAATCAGGCAAACGCGTGAGCCTTTGCAAGCGATGGAACATATATCCATCACTTGCAAAGACGTAGCCGATGCAGTACGATCTGTCCCTAACTGGAAATCACCGGGACCAGATGGACTGCACAACTTCTGGCTAAAGTGGCTGCGCAGCTCGCATGCTTGCCTGGCATCTCAGTTTCAGTCGGCTCTTGAGTCGGGGTCGCTGCCACAGTTCCTTACCACCGGAATCACCCACTTGCTCCACAAATCAGGCAGTACCACAGAACCAAAAAATTATAGACCGATTACATGTTTACCGACGGTCTATAAACTTCTTACATCCATTTTGAGAGATAAGATTGATAGCCATATAACCAAAAATGCTATTATGTCTATTTCTCAGAATGGATGTAGGAATAGGTCACGTGGTACTAAGGAGCTACTCCTCATTGACATGACCATCAGCCAACAGGTTCGTCGTTCTCGAAAGGATTTGTCGACATGCTGGATAGACTATAAGAAAGCCTATGACTCCGTGCCGCATGGGTGGCTCATGAGGGTGCTGGAGTTGTATAAAGTGGACGCAACTCTTTGCGCTTTCTTGGGATCGTGCATGAGGCAATGGCGGACGGTCCTTCGTTATCCAGGGTGTCGACCAATCCAGGGAAATAATGAACCAATAAGGATTAAGCGGGGTATATTCCAAGGCGATAGTTTGAGCCCATTGTGGTTTTGCCTAGCCCTGAACCCTCTTAGTACATTGCTGGAGAATTCAGGGTTGGGTTATCGTTTGCGGAGAGGTGGTCAGGTAATATCTCACTTGCTTTACATGGATTATCTAAAACTGTTCGTTCCTACCAAGTTACAACTAATCGAGTTACTAAAAATAACCAAAACTTTTAGTAACTCTATTAGAATGGAATTTGGAGTGGATAAGTGTGCGGTCATGCATGTGAAGCGAGGGAAGATTGAGGAATCCGAGGGGATCCAACTGTCGGATTCCGTAAACCTTAGATCACTCTCTGCTGACGAGACCTACAAGTACTTGGGTATGTCGGAGGCGTTAGGGATTATCGAGATTGACATGAAACAATCAGTGCGGGAACGCTTTCTTGCCCGCCTGAGAAAAGTATTGAAAAGTCTTTTGTCAGGAGGGAATAAGGTGCGCGCCTACAATGGTTGGGTCATGCCAATTCTCATGTACTCCTTCGGCATACTCAAGTGGACTCAGAAAGAACTAGACGACTTGGATAGAAAAGTTCGTGCATTGCTTACCACATATCGAATGCATCACCCTCGATCTTCGGTAATGAGATTGTACATCCCTCGGAAATGTGGGGGTCGAGGCTTTTTGAATGCTAAGACTCTCCATAACCGGGAGGTGTGCAATCTCAGGGAGTATTTCCTCCAAACCGACGTGGGAATGCATCGGGATGTGGTTGCAATGGACAAGGGACTGACCCCGCTCTCCTTGGCAAAAGAGAACTGGCGCAAACCTATAGTACTTAGCACCGACAACCGCAAGGAGGTATGGAAGAGCAAGGAGTTACACGGACGCTTCTACCGTGCCCTTCACGGGGACGTGGTCGACTTTAAAGCATCCGTATCTTGGCTACGGTTCGGTAACCTATTTGGGGAAACCGAAGGTTTTGTCTGTGCAATTATGGACGAAGTTATCATGACGAGAAACTACCGGAGGTATATTGTGAGGGATGGCACGGTGGACATATGTCGGGCATGTCACAGTTCGGGCGAATCACTCAGACATATTATTTCCGGTTGTCCTCGTCTTGCTAACGGCGAGTATTTGCACAGACACAACCAAGTGGCCAAGATTATCCACCAACAACTTGCTCTTCGATACGGCCTTGTGGAGTCTGAGGTGCCGTACTATAGGTATGCGCCCGACCCAGTTCTCGAAAATGGTCATGTCACGTTGTACTGGGATCGAACTATCATCACTGACAGGACTATTATTGCCAATAAGCCTGATATAGTGGTGATAGATCGATCGGAGCGCTGCACAATGATTGTTGACGTCACCATCCCGCATGACGGGAATCTCGTGAAAGCTGAGAAAGATAAACAAATGAAATATCTTGATTTAGCTCATGAGATTGTCGACATGTGGGATGTGGACTCAGCAGTCGTTGTGCCGATTGTCGTGACGGCCAATGGCCTAATAGCCAAGAGCCTCGATCAACATCTTAAGAGGCTCGCGTTGGATGGATGGGTCAAAGGCCTGATGCAGAAAGCGGTACTACTGGACACGGCACGTATCGTGCGGAAGTTCCTCTCTCTGGAGCCCTGACTATCGGTAGCTTGGACCGTGTTCCCGCTGCCGGTTGGCCTCTATTTTTTATATTTTTAAATGTATTTTGGTTTTTTTTAGATATATTTAAAAATGTAAATTGTAGGAATAGTAGAGAAATAAAAAAATTTTAAGTTAATATTATAATTATTTTACTAATACTAAAATAACTCCTGCAGTATTGCCAGCTGAACTAATATTTTTGCAGCTAGATTTCTTGCAAAAAAAGTTGCTGCATATGTCTGAAATAAAAAAAAAAGTAAAGTTGAATAAAAAATAAATTTTTATATTAACTTATATAATAATAAAAATACTATTTTGTCACAAATATAATTATTGGTTACAAAAGCCAATTTTTTAAGTTTTAAATGTTGCTAGGTTTTAGCTACAAAGTTTCTAAGTTGGCAGCAATGAGCTCCTAGATGTTTGTAGATATGTATTGTTAATTAATGGGATTTATAATCTATACGCAGACTAACAGTATGACGGCTTGTCAAGAATATCATCCTGGGGGTTATATTTAGACTCAGAGCTACTACTAGAATAGTCACGATGTAATAATAATAATGATATTCAGTTTGTGCTAACTTCTAAAATCAAATGTTACTTAGATTAATATTAGCAACATCATAACTAACAGGCTGCAACAGAAATCAGTGTTGTCAGCATTATAGCATCATAATTAACAGTGTGTATATCAACCGATCGCTAAAACGATTTTGATGTAACTTGGTAAGCATAATGAGAAATCAGTAGCATGTTAATTATATCATTAGTCGTTGTTTATTAGACACAGTTGATCAATTTGTATTTTAATGAATCAGCATTTAAGCACTATTATGTGTAGAAAATTGGTAATAAAATCCATTTACGAAGATATTTTATGTATAAAGGTTAGTTCCGCTTATTTGTCTCTTACTTATACTAGATATTGAGTAATAAAATGTTAATGCCCTTTCTTCCTAAAGGGAAATTGGTAGTATGAATAAAAAGATCATATTGTACTCAATACTAATGCTATTTTTAGACTATATGAAATTGCAATAGAAAATACAGGTATAATATAATATAGAGATAATAGTACTAGAGCTCGAAAATAACCTAATAGAGCACGAAATTAGATTTCATACAATTTTTCTTACTGACGAGTAATTTTGTACTTTGAATCTCAAAGCTTCCATTTTCGATACTAATGTCGAAATTTTTATACAATGTAAGGACATCATGAAATATTAATATGGATCTGAATAATATGTTTAGAAGGAGTTATTTTATTGAGTTATTTTACTGAGCCGGGTTTCCTCCTCAGAGTGAGGTGGGATAGGCCATAGTCCACCACGCCGCGCTGGCCCAGTACAGATTGGCAGACTTCACACACTTTTGAGAACTTTAGGGAACTCTCAGGAGTGCAGGTTTCCTCACGATGGTTTCCTTCACCGTTTAAGCAAATGATATTTAATTGCTTAAAACACCACATAACTCAGAGAAGTCAGAGGTCCTAAGAAAACGCCGGCCGATCTCTTAATCGCTAGCTAACACTGGGCAAATTATAGTGTTAATTGATAAGAATTATAGTCTATACACAGACTAACAGTATAACGGCTTGACTAGAATGTATAATAGCTTCAGCGTTACTGCTAGAATACTCGCGATGTATTAATAAATATTCTGTCGTGACTGCGTATTTATTCAAGAAGACTCAAGAATTCAAGAAAGTTAAAATGCTACTTATATCAATCCTACCAACACTGAAATGAGTGTTGCCAACATCATAATTAACAATGGTTAAAATAAGTTTAGAATTAATTATTACCTATGCAATAAGATTTCTACATTTTCTGGAATAATCGTCGAATCTGGATTCTCATGCATGTAATGAAATACCATTCTAGCAATTTCCAAATGCTAGGCAACACATAAAGATATGTAGTCATGGTCTATTTTACTAAAATCTTCTTAAACGATATCTCGGAAATTATTAACTCGTAATTGGCAACCCTAGATAAAATATACCTATACTATTAATAAACACAAATCGATAACCATTATTCAGTAATACGAGTGTTATTTTAACTTAATCTTGTGATGACATATTATTTTCAAGGACTTCGAGATTTCATTGAATCCGTGGGAATCGAATAAATTTTATATCGACGTTTTTATCAGGTTTTATATATGTATACGTAATGATTACATTAATATGTAATTTATCAATATCTATTTTCATTTAAATATTTGTTCTTATTTTTAGGTTCCCTACATCTTCCACCCGTATTAGGGCTGCGTTAATATAGATGAGGAATATGTTTGTTATAGACACATAGAGTTTGTCAAATAAAGAGATTTGTTCTTAAGAAACACATCCCTCGCTACATATCCAGGCACGTCTCTAGTGGAAACGCAGCCTTAGTCGCTTTTTCAGTAATCCGTGTTGTACTATTTTGAATTAAATTTGACGAGTATACACTCGACATGGAGAATTAGACATTAAAAAAGGAGCTACAAAGTAAACTGGTTAGTTTGAAAAGTAACTTATTAGGTCGCCATTCATTTATTACGTAAGACTATTTTCGCTAGTTTTTGACCCCCTCCCTCCCTATTATAAGAAAAAATAAGAATAGGCCGACCCACTCCCACCAAGTTTAATATTTATTATGTAAGAATCTTAAGGTAAAAATTTGTACTCGTTTCTTTTTTTCCAAATTTTTTTTTTCAAAGTAATAATATTTAGAAATGTTTATTTCTACTTACAAAGGTACTTATCATTTTTATTTTTTGATAGTCATAAACTTTGATTTTAGTCATTCTTCTTTCCCTACATAAGATTTTCAGTCCAGGGGGCTCTTTTCGCATTTTTGTGATCTTACGTAAGAACTATCGAGAGTGCCTCACTTGTAAGAAAAAAATAAAACATGTTCGACCGCCTAAATGGTCTTAAGTAATAAATGAATGGGCCCTTACAGGTCATCACGAAATAATGTAAGAAATTTCATTTCGTAATCGGTTACACAATCACTGTACTTGGCAGAATTATAATGGCCACTACGTTTTTCGCCTTATAATTTGAAGGAAAACCATTTAAAACATTATGAATTCTTCTGAAAGTGATTCTGATGTCAAAAAAATGTTTGTACTAACCACAAAATTGCTTTTCTTAATTTCGGTCTTTTTGCTGCTATCTTCAGAAGACTAAAAGGGTTTAAAACACAATTTTACTTTCGTCTTTTTTTTTATTAAAATATTAAATTAATTACTATAAGAAGTTGTATGAATAAGGTTTGAACCCTATGAATCTAGTCGTAGGCGTCACGTAAAGTGTTATTTGATTTATAAATCAAATTATGCCGACGTGAATCAATTAGCAGCACGCATTTACTCATTAAATTATTCAAATCAAAGGGTCTAAAACCAGATTATTTATTATTCATCAATAACTCAATAATATGCTATTTTGTAAACTTATTAACATATTTTATTGAATAGTTAATACGCCACAGTTTCTCTACTATAATATGCATTAACCACATGAATTTGATATACTCTCGCTCTTGAATCAATCTGTCTATTGGTGAAAACCGTATTAAAATCCGTTGAGTTGTTTAAAAGATAATATTATTGCCTATTGTATATGAACAACCATATTTATTGAACAGTTATGTCTGATAAAAAATAAATTTGATGACTATATAACACTGGATGCTTTTATCTTGTTAATCAATTTTTTTAAGATCGCAAAGGTGGTTTGTTATTGCCAAACCGGATTTTTATTGCAGAGAAAAATAGTATTATTCAAATTAGTTTTATTGCGAGAAGCTATCGAAATCAATTTATTATTTAAGAATGACCTTCTGCCACAAAAAATGGTATAACTAATATAAAACTGTCTTGTTGTTCATAAAAGTATTTGCTAATTGGGAATAGTCATAACCTGACTAGCCCCCACAGGGCTGGTCGGGTATGCGTAAATGCATTCCTCCGCGAAAACAAAAAAAAAAAAAAGGTAAATTACGTACCGAGTGCAAAATTATGGTTTTTGTTATCCGTGGATGGAAGCTAGTTTTCAACAGTGTTGAAAGTGAATGTTGAGACCTTTTATTTTGAGGTAAGATATGCGAGAATTTTGATTAAATATCAGATTTAACTTTAACAGAAATAGCCATGTTTATAATGTTTGTTAAATTGTAAGGAGTTTTAAAAAGCACGAGGCGATCTCGATCCCTCCTTAGCTGGAGGGGTATGTGGGACGCACAGCGAGAAGCATCGAATGCCCACTAAAAACCCATCGGAATCATTGTTGTCGCGCATTGTGTGTCGCGGGACAGCCTTTACCGCTGCCCTCAGACAAGCGTATACCTAATTCAGCTGCGCGAATGTACGTATTCGCTGACTCAAACTCAAAATATTTTATTCAAGTATACTTTTTACAAAGGGGCCATTCATTAATTACGTTTCGACCATGTCTTATTTTTTTTTACAAGGTGATCGGAGGAAGTCTCGATAGTTCTTACGTAAGATTTCAAAAATGTTCAAAGTTAAAATTATACTTTGAAAAAGCGCAGGCAACATTCATTTTGTCCTTTAGATTCTTACGTAATAAATATTAAACAAGGGGGAGGGGGTCGGCCTATTCCTATTTTTTCTTATAATAGGAGGTTCAGAAAATAGTCTTACGTAATAAATGAATGGCCCCAATGTACTTTTGACACGTCAAAATAGGTCAGTCAGTCAGATTGCTGATGCCGTTTCTTGATGAGAAGAACTGGCAAGAACCTTAACAGTCGCTCTTTTCAAACGCTATTGTTTACATCAGTCTGTTTTACAAAGGTGTAATCATTCAGCTGAGCATCAACGTCATTTTGATTCCAAGCTTTGTCATCGTTCAAGTAATCTTGTACAGAGTGGTAAGCTTTATTTACTAAACACTCACACAACGACATGGTCTCCTGTTGCGGATTCTAAGCAGGGTCGTCATTTGTACTGCGTTCTGCAGTCTCCTTTATCCGGACTCCTTCGCAAAACGTAGTCACGTCTTTCAAGTTTCCACATCCTCTCTTCCGACAACATAGCGTAAGGCCAACTAACAGTGTCTGAAGAAAATGACCAAATCTTAATCGAGTACGAAATATAACTTCATACAATATTTTGTACTGACCTAGGAGGTCATTTCGAGTACGAAATGAAACGCTTTGTTCTAAGTAGTAAATAAAACATTCGTCTTATTGTGGACGAATAGGAAATATTTACTAAGGTTTTGAAATAGAAAGACAAATAATATTTTTCTATATATTTATTCCAATAATTGGATTATTAAACATGCGTTAATGATATCTCGAATATCAAATGTGTACCTGTTTTTAAGATAACAATCGTGTCTTAATCTTATTTACAATCTCAGCTTAAATTATGTTAATATAAAATACATATATTACCATGACATTAAACTATACAATTAGTCTGATATTTGTCTCGATTAAAATTATTTCAAGGTTTTTTAATTTTTGTTACTTAGTATTTTACACTTTAACGTAGATTTGAGGCTCCTAAAATTTTTTAGGCTCTTCAAATATATTTTACATATATATATATTCCACTATTTACAACAAAAAACTTTAGTGAATAAATATTTCCTATAATATGTAAAAGTTCCATAAAAGTTTTGAGAGGCAACCGAGTTGTACCTAGGACAAGCGAAACACTTTTGAGGTAAATAGTTTAACGGAAAACACATTCTAATTTCTTTCTAATTCTATGAGTACTTAATAAAAACAAGATTAGAGGGGAAGGTGTTGAGCTGAATATCATTTAATCTCACATTTTTCTTTCAAGAAAAAGTGTAGTTCCTAAAATAAATCACATTATTAATATGTTTGTTCAAATACTCACTCAGAGCACTCTACTACTCACATTTAAGTATGAGTCTTGATACATTTAATTTGTCAAAAACTATGTAAGCTTTTTTTATTTCTGTATGGAGATGGCTGTAGGTCTCTGGTAGGTCCGGTAGGTCTCTGCGATGCGATTTAACGCCGTGCGATGTTTTTCATTGGGGTTTTCTGATATCTCAGGTTTATGCAAATAAACCCGAAACAATTCCTGAGAGATCCAATTTCAAAGACACGTTGTCTTTGAAAAAGTCATGAAAAATTTTATGATAAGAATAATGGCCTGTCATCAGAGCCGTGGGGGCCATTTGACGGTTTTTTTTTATTCCATATTTAATCGGAACATGTCTTCTTTACAATCTAATAAAAAAACCAGAACGGTCTCAAAAAATATGCGTTTAAATTTTAAAATGTAAAAGTGCACTTTTACTGAGACACCTTTACTACACGTCGGTATAAGATAGAAGTATACCTGCAAACTCTAAGTATCAACTGTGATGCTAACTGTACTGCTGTACTGTATTAATATTTAAAAATTCTACAATGTCTCTTTTTATCCCCTTACCCTACAGAGAAGGGGTAATAAGTTTAACTGTATCTATATGTCTGTCTGTGACATCGTAGCGCTCAAGATAATGAATCGATTTTGATTTATTTATACCTTTCTCGATACCTTTCTTTCCATCAATTAATATCGAATAGAATCGAGTATCCAGCTTGCAAGTATATATTGGTATCATTTGTTTATTTAGCATTTTCTGAATATTTCTTACTGTATTAACTGCTTTTTTTAGGGTTCCGTTCCCAAAAGGGTAAAAACGGGACACTATTATTAAGACTCCGCTGTCTGTCTGTCTGCCACCAGGCTGTACCTCATGAACCGTGATAGCTAGACAGTTGAAATGATTCAAAGGATGTATTTCTGTTGCCGCTATAACAACAAATACTAAAAACAATAAAATAAATATAAAACAAACGTGACATTTTTGCCAAATATTGGTACGGAAGCTTTCGTGCGCGACCCCGACTCGCACTTGGCCTCAATTGGTACAAAATCGACTTATACCAGTTTATATCGATTCTCCTAAAATGATCTCGTGTGGGTATCATTACTCGTTGGCTGTATTTAATTAGAGTAACAGTCGAAGATCATTTAATTTAATAGTTATTATGTATTTAATACTTCCAGATGCCAAATTGTGAACATAATAATTTAAATGTATTAAAATAGCGGATCCTGTAATCTGCGTCGTTTCAATTGTCAACTGATGGTTGTTCCATTGAAACAAATGAAACGTCGTAAAACACGTTGTTTGCTGTATTATTGCCGTCGTTAAATCTGATAAATTGCTAAATTGATATGCTTGTGGGAAATTGTTATTGCGAAATGATAAATTAGCTGCAAATTTTATGTTTCCTACACTATTTTGTGAATAATTTATCTCAATATCAACCTAAATAAATGAAAATTTAATCCTCTTTGTTATGAAACGCATTACTTGATTATGACTCGATAAATATGGCTATTAATTATTATTATTCAAAGTAAGGGAATCTCCCTATTTTTAATATTAAGTGGAGGCCATAAGTCTCGCAACTTATGCAATATAGTTAAATAGCTTCCTAAAGAGGAATATACATTTCTGGCTCTTTGTGCAGGACGCTCAGCCAAAAACAATTATACCTAAAATTATGTTTGAATAAATAACACCTCTAGTCGATTTTTCGTAGTATTAATCTACAGAAATAAAATATTTAATTAATCAGTATGTTAATTAATTTTTTGGCTTGTAATTGACATTTTAAGAATGATTTCTTACCAACATTGGGTTAAAAAAATAAACTATTCGATCATCATAAAATCGATTTCGTTTATTCTTAATTACTTTAATAAAAAAACACTCGTAAATAAAATAATAATTATTTAATAAATGGAAAAAATATATGCCAATAATAAACATTATTTTAAGTAAATAAACAAGCAATATTATCAACCATAATAATTGTATTTAGTTCAATATTATAAAAAAGCAATCGATTTATTTGGAATCGATTCTTAAGTCGATACATTATCTTATTTAATCTGTGCAGCAGTGACGGCTATTTGTTTTTTCAATTGTCCAAATCACATTTCATTTCGCTTTCATTGTGATTGAACTTTTTAGCTTTTTTTATGTAAATTAACCAACAATTTATTTTTTAAGAATTATCTATTTATTTGTAATGTTTTGTGTGTAACTTATTTTAATTAAATAAACAAGATGGAGGATGTATCAGACGAATCACGGACTGAGTTAACACTTAACGGACAGTAATTAATAGTTTATTTTATTTTGTCATTGATATCTAGTTTCTGAGATGGTTTAATTCATTTATGCTACTACCTTATTCCTAACTAATATATCTATTACATTATATAACAGATTAATAAAGAAAAGTTAATTAATTAGATTTTTATAGTTCAAAAGTAAGGTTCTAAAAAATTCTATATATATTTTTTGAAACTGCTGGGTACTAAAGTATATTATTTTTCTAATACCTTGTTAGTAGCCCTAACAACTCTACATATTTATTTTATCCTTACTCGCACGCTCAGGGCCAAAATGCCCAACAATGTGGTCAATCCCCTTTGAATTGCTTCAATGTTGTGTTTGTTTTCTATTAGCAGAGCAAAAGACAGATCAACTAATTATATTGTATTAATGATGATTACTACACAACGTAAGACAAGATTTGTTCTTTTATATAATAAATTACCGTATTAGTATATTAATTGGAATATAGTCCTCAATGCTTGTTGAGATGGAAACATTCTATGTAAATATTATTTTTTAGAAATATATAATGAATTTTAATAAAATCTGTGCTCATGATCTCATCAGCTACTAAATAATTTCTTGCAAAAATAAATGACTCAGTCCAGGTGTAAAGGAAGTTGATAGTTATTTTGCTTACATCGCTGAAATAAACGAAGTACGGAAACTGTTCCGTTATGTCGAGTTTACCGTTCAAAACTACTTAATAATTATTATCTATAACTATATATCCTTATTACGTACTTATACTGTGATTAAACAAAATAAATATTTTGTTACGATATATCATTATAATAATATATAATACTTTTAATAATAAAACATAATGATTTTGATTACTGTTCTGTGTGACACATACATAAAAATAACCTGTTTATCTAGTTATTTAATACTAAATTAAAATACAGGCAATAAAATCGTAAATAATCTAATAGTTATTATTTTATATTAAAAAAAATTATGTCTTAGAAATCATAAAAATAAATAATTTTCTGAGTGAAACCTCAGCTTAGAATTGGGAAGGAGAAAAATGCATGCAACAATGTTTACGTAAGCCATGCTGGGTTAGGGCTCTGCTTACTTTTACCGACATGGGCGGCGTAGGGGTTGGTAATTGCATAAAAAAATGCTTACGTAATACTTAAACAGTCCTCAAGACTTTAATTTTTTTTGGAAATATATAAACAGTCCTGATAGATTTGGAGTAAAGGTCAACACTGTGGTATTAGGGCTTTCATAATGAAGGATCACGTTTATTATTATTATAAAAGGGAAAGTTGTACATTAATATCATTTCAAGAATGTGCTTATTTTCGCCTGGATCAGTAGCAGCTCCTCTCATCACAAGTTTATACTTTTTGCTATTGGAACAAACAGTCAATTACTAAACTTGAGTAAGCAATACTAAGTCACAATATATTTTCCGATCTAAGCCATAAAACTAAACAAACATTAACTAATTCACACGTGATTACGCATTCACAACATTTACATTCGATGGATGGACGTTGATTTTATAAGAAGATACGCTTTATGTTTGTTAGATACTTATCAGCTCGGTTGACATCATCTGTGGATGCAATAAAACAAAGAGGAGCTATTTTAACTGTACCGACTACAAATAAAATGACTTTTACGATATTGGATGCTGGGAGATTAAATTGTATTATTATCTTATAGCTTCATCAAACTCTGACATTTTATTATTATGACTCAGATCTTTAGATACTCTTGTACAGTATATACTACCTATATTATATTTTTAATCAGTATATATTATTTTCTTTATATATAAAACAAAGTTGGATTTGTTCGAAAACTTAGCAGAATTCAAAAGCATTGGAAAATTAACGAAAAAATTAAATAAAAGAAAAAAAAATCCCATACTCATCATCAATATTTTATTGATGGGTTTCGTAACTGTCAAACATTTAATGTTCATCCCGTCGATACGGTAAACTCTCCACACAAATTAAAGAACGTAATATTTAATTAAAGATATCGGTCTGCCCTTTTATGATTTTAGCTACAAGCAGAAACAACTTTTGACTATAAATTCATTCTAGGTCTGTTTGTCTAGAGCTACCAACGAAAAAAGAATTATCAAAATAATCTTTGTTTACATGGTTTGTTATACAAATCTAGATATTAAATCAAGCTCTCTTATTAATTATTAACAAATAGTATTTTTTTCACATAAAATGTCATAGAGAAAAAGTCCGTGAACCGCAAATCTTCGTTAGATTATAAAAGCCAAAAGTTTGTCAGCGCATGCTCCCAATGCTGGAACGATGGTCCATTATGAAGTTTGGGATATCGTGGCATTCGCAAGCATTTCTTAGACATAATAATTTGTTCTATTTTAACATAACCTCCCTCGCACCCTCTCGTACGTAGGTCTATGTGTATTGACTCGCGCTCGCACCTCTAGCTCAACTCTCAGCTTTTATAAAATAACGAATCAATTAGAGCCGAACTGATGTTGCCTTTTTTTAAACAAAATATAAAATTATCGCATACAAATATATTTAATGATCATAGGAATAATATATCTTATTTACAGTAGGTATGAGACATTTTCAATATTACCACAGCCACAGGAAGTTGAAGCAATACCTTGTCAAGGCTTGCTTATATAAATCCATAAATCTTAAAGACAAACCTTATTAAAATTAATATAAGCAAACGACTTGATAAACCTATTCTAAGTCGCTAACTCGCTAATAATTTAAGATTAAAAAAACATAAAAACGTAAATATACAAGGTCAATTTTAAATGTGTACCTCATAAATTGTATGGTGTGAAATAGCTGCTTAGGAGTTGAATGTTGTGTAAGAAGTCGTTTTGATTTAAGGTTATATATAATATAGAAGGAAAATGAGAAATTAGTTATTATAACAATAGTGTTAATTTTATAACACTTATACGTTTTAAAGCAATTAGTTCACAATGAAAATATGGATATTATTTTAAAGTGCAATGAATAGAGCTTTATTTACTTTTAGCAAGTAAACAAATATACACATCATGTAATACTGTATAATTTATAACCACCCCAAATTCTATGATTTTTGAACATTAAATGAAAAAAGTCCAAAATGTTCTGTAATTCTATAAATCTTTAGTAAATCATAGGTTTTATGGAAAAACATATTGTAAATCTTTAAAAAAAAAGGTTGTTTTTATACTCCTATTTCAACAATAATTTTCAAAAGCTTTATTGTAAGAAAATAAAAACAAAACAGAAATACGAAAAATGAATTTGCAGTATTAAAATAACTGTGATTACAAATAAAAACTTAAAAATAAAAAGAGAATGCAAAGGCGGCCTTCCTTATAACCTTAGAAAACAATAATATTGTGGAAGTGCGCAAAGGACAACATTATGTAGAATATTAGGGGCTCGACCAAGGAGTAGAATGGTTACCCGTTTAAAATATACGTAAAGTTTCTACAGCTCAGAGGTCATAAGATATGATATAATCTTGTACAATGATAGGATCGCTTCAAAATTAGATGCTCTACAAAAGTGTCCATTGCGGCGTAACCGTAACTCGAACTGGCGGGGTAATTTATATTAATATAAAGGGCTCGAATTTTCAAAGTTTTTTAGGCAAAACCCACAAAATTTCAATGTTCCCACATTAGTAAAAGAAAAAAATAGTCGCAAAAAAAGCACCCCAAGACATATATATAGGTACGTTTGATATGTTCAGAGACAAATAGTGACTTTTAACTAATTGAAAATATTATCAGAATAAATATAAAAATAAATAAAAATTATAATAAGGACAACTCAACAAACATACTTTCGATATATTATGATATTAGCATGGTTTTAAACGTCGCACCCAATTACTGGAACTTGTAACAATATGATAGTATACTTAATAATGATAAATTGCATACGGATTGCATTCAGACAAAAAACCGATTGAGAAATGAATGCAATAAAAGCGTATATTTACGTCCATAATCCGATTACAAATGAGTTTTTTTGTTTCATCATTACCGCCATTCTGATGATATATCACTAGTCATGTCCTCAGGCATTTCATGATAATACATTTAAGCTTACTCTTCAATAAAGATAAAATATTAAAAAGCGTCTGCCAAAGGTTCCCAAACATTATTGACCGCCAACATCTATTTTCCATAGTACCCGTTTGTAGTAGTTACCCATGAGGGTGACTACAAACGGGTATGTGAATCCGACAGCCAATTTTCTTTGAAACGTTCCGATCGGGCCGCATGTAGGCCAGACTTACCCTCGCTCCCATCTCATTAGTGCTGCGGTTCAATTAAACTCTGGGTTCTTATTTAGGGTCCACTGAAAACCCATCTCTTCGCTCCCCCTCCTAACTCAATTTTCGAGGCAAACCATCGGCAAAACAAGAAATACTCTCTAGTGTGTGTGTGTGTGTGTGTGTGTATGTGTGTGTGTGTAAAGTGGCCACTTTACATCAGATGGATCTTTTGCTCGTTTGTCCTTTATCAAAAATAAAAAACAAAGTCGCCTTGCGCTCTCTGTACGCTTAGATCTTTTAAATTACTATATTTTAATCAATAGACAGAGTGATTCATAAATTAAGTTTATATGTATGTATAAAATAAAAATACATATTGGCTATAGCAGTAGTAGTAGTAATATATATATCTGATCTACTCTCAATACTAACAAGTCAAACTGCAACGAATTCAATGAGACAGAGCAATAAATCTTCCAGGAGGGATATTTTTAACTAAAATATATTTATCTTTTGAGAAGCTACTAGACACAAAGAAGAAGAAGAAGAAGGAAAAATAATTTCTACAAATTAGCAAAAAAAACGGAAACTATCCCATAAATAAGGTCACAAAATTTCGATACTGATCCGCTGAAAGCTGTCGATCCTGCTGCTGCGGGTTGATATAGATAAGTTTTGGAATCAGTGGTGTACAATAAAACCATAATCATTTCGAGTTTTTCTATTTTTTTTATTTTTTTTTATTTGGAGCCATAGTACATATAAACCTAATAAAGATATTCGAACAATATTATATTTTCATTTCTGTATGACTTTTTATTAAAATTTTACACAATTTTTTAAAATTATTTTCTAGTTCTTCTGAATTTTAAAATTACAGTCCACTACAGTAATTCATTTACTTGGAACTACGTGGAATCGTTAAATGTATAATTTTACAAAAATAAAACTGACTTTATCACCACCCTAGAACATCCGTAGTTACTTAATGGTTAATTATAGAGAAAAAAAAGCAATAATTGATCCCTTAAGCGATGCAATATATCATTGAGTTGAAACATTGTTGCTCGATGCTCAATTACTAGTAGATATTCTGTTTCACAATAAAAAAAAATAACTTGTACTTGATGTCATAAAAACTTCATCATGATAACCATTTCATGAAATTACTAGCCAAGCTGCTATTAAAAAAGAGCTTAATATATAAATAGTCGAATCAGGTGAGAATCTTATGTATAAAATTCTCGTGTCACAATGTTAGTTACCATACTCCTCCGAAACGGCTCGACCGGTTTTTATTAAATTTTATATGCATATTCAGTAGGTCTGAGAATCGGCTACTATCTATTTTTCATCCCCCTAAGTGATAATGGTGGCCCACCCCAAATTGATATGGCAAAACAACGTTTGCCCGATCAGCAAGTATTTTTATATAAAGCTTTAAAAAAATCTTATTTGTTGAAACGACTGTAAGATTATAAATATGATAGACATGAAATAAATCATTTTTTTAACATTGCTTCTTGCTCTAACACAACGACAACATTGGCCACACGACGTGACGTCATAAAGTGCTTAAGGTTACCTACAGATAAGGTTAAAATATTTTTAAAATATTTTAAACAGATTTAACAAAAAATAAAGATCAATATAGCGTTCTATAAATATTTTATTATAATCTGGGAACTTCGATTTTTTTTCCGGATTAAAGTAGCCTATGTAAAAATTGAGGTTATAAAGTACCTGATCGCCAAATTTCATCAAAATCCGTTCAGCAAATTTTGTGCGAAAGAGTAACAAACATCCAAATAACTAAATCCAAATGTACAAACCACATTTCAGATTATGAGTAAGATATAGTATAAACAGAGAATCTGGCAGTGAAGGCGAGTGCTGCAATTGCTTGAACGATCTCCTTAAACCAAGGTGTACTTGGTTACAAGTCCAAGTCACTGCTTAGGTTCCTGTCGTAATTGCAAGAGATCATAATCTTTAGTTATTTATTGCTTTAGTAGCACTATCTACGTTGCGTTTACCCAATAGTCAATTCAATATCACACCCTCCTTGTACTGTTTATCAATATACTCCCCTCCTCCTCCTTGCATTCTTATTCTTCGAGTTATCTTATATATAATATTCTCGTGTCACAATGTTAGTTACCATACTCTTCCGAAACGGCTCTACCGAATTTCGTGTGCATATCGGGTAGGTCTGAGAATAGGTCAACATCTATTTTTTATACCCCTAAGTAATAAGGGTGGCCCACGCCAATTTTTTTAAATTTATTTGGCAAAACAACGTTTGCCGGGGCAGCTAGTATAAGTATAATAAGATATACCAAACTGTAGGTGTTTTAAATTGTATCACTGGACTACAGTGTGGTATAAAAACATAATCGCAAACGACCCATATCGGCAGTATTTACGCATTAATGCAGTTGCTAATGTTGGTTATTGGACAAATTGCTTGAGAGTTGAGGGCAACACTAATATTTAAATAAAGCTTAATGGAACATTTCCATGAGTGCTGAAACGATGAACTGTAGTGTTATGAATATGGTAGACATGAATTATATTATTAGTCTGTTACATATAATAAAATCGTAGAATTATCTGTGCACGAATCACGTTAAAATAGCTAAACCGATTTGAATGAAATTTGGTTCACTAATACTTTAGAAGATGGATTAATATATAGAGTAACTTTTATCACGAAAAAGCACCATTCTCGTTAGGTATAAGGGTAGGGTGGGTAACCACATTGTTTACATCAGTCTGTTTTACTTGGATTATAAAGGTATTATCATTCAGCTGAGCAGCAACGTCATTTTGATTCCAAGCTTTGTCATCGATCAAGTAATCTTGTACAGAGTGGTCAGCTTTATTTACTAAACACTTTTTCATTTTAAATTACTGAAGTGGCAAATCTAATATAGGCTGTGGAATCTTATTACTGATGCGAACACCAGTCCCCATGAATGTGGAGACGAAAATAAAGTAATATTCTGCCTAATGTATAATATGTTACAATAAATGTATTGTGACGGCACCGTAAGAATACCTATTTTATTAAATACATCTCGAAGGGAATAAGAGAACGACAATATCCTGTCGTGGCTTACATACGTCGCGAGCAATATCATTACGTACAAGAATTAGACTTCCTCCGCGATCTGCGTTAACTCTGACGAACGCACTTGACATGATGAAGTTATCTATATTTACTAAAATGTAATTTTTTACAAGTCAATGTTCTGTAATACATATAATATGTATGTCAAATTTAGCAATAAATAATTCTAATTCTAACTCTTTGCCGCCTATATATAAACATAAAACAAAAAACACATATATTTTATTTAACGTCGCCATGCGAGCCAATAAAAACTTTTCGTGCTATATGTCTACGTTGAGTTCGTGAATAATAACAAAATTATCTTGTTCTTCCATTATAGAAAAAAATATTTTTAGGAGATAAACTCATTAGTTTCTTTTAAATTAGCAATAGTGATTTATTAGTAAAAAACATTAATGTCGATAGTTTAATTAATGTTTATTTAAATAAGATACTGTGGGACCGCATTTTAAAAATGTATTTTGACTTAAACAATATTATAAAATTTTGATAAAATTTATATAGTCTACTCGATATACCCGCTCCGACTTCGCACGGTTGCTTTCTCTACAATAATATGCATGTATTATACCAATATATAAACCTTCCTCTTGAATCACTCTATCTATTTAAAAAAACCGCATCATAATCCGTTGCGTAGTTTTAAAGATCTAAGCATACATAGGGACAGACAGACGGGAAGCGACTTTGTTTTATACTATGACTAGTCGACCCGTCCGGCTTCGCCCGGGTGCAATTTAACACGTGTATTTAGCCGTAACCGCTATGTCCGTGCATTTTGAATCTGTAATATCTTCAAAAATATTCGTTTAAATTTCATGCTGTAAAGGGCCATATTGATCTATCTTAAATACACAATGTATTTAAGGTACCTAATTGGATAAGGATTAATGCTGTATTGTTTAAAATCGCTTCGTAAATAAACCATTATTTTTTGTAAAAAGTAAAGGATAATAAATGGTTATTGTGGGTTATCCCTAAGAGGTAGATATACCATCGCGGACTTTTTTGTAGACCTTTTTAAGGTGTACAATACTGTAGTACATTATTTTGATCTATCTCGAAGGATTCAGTCAGCGTTTGCAATGTAAGTACAAAAAAATGTGTTTATTTACGACATCACATTAGAAACCTCTACAATTATCAGTGTTTCTCTACTATATTGAAATAACAGAAATTACCAAATTATAGGCTTTAATCAACAAAATTTCATTACATATTTTTAGACAGATTAAGACATTAATGACATAGAATATTATAACATTATTTTATATTTAAATAGTATGCTATATATAAAAGAGGTTTTATGTCATTCTCCCCGACCAGTTTTATTAAAGATGATAATCTTTAAGATAATGTGGTTGTCGACAAATTCTTGTAGACCGCCGATACTGAACTGGTGTTTGAGTAGGAGTTGACCAATTTTCAGAAACTGGAGAATGAATGTCTGTATCCTTAATAGATGTATCATTACTTTGTTCATGGTTTGAAACAGTCATTTGACTCTCATCTGTGCTGATATCCAGATTGAGACTTTCTATATCAGGGATATCTGCATCACCATCTCCTAGTGGTGCTAGGTGTCTATTGGAGACAGTCGTCTCCCTCCCGTTGGAAAGACGAATATGAGAGTAATTCGGATTAGCTTCTAAAAGTGTCACTTCCTCAGTGATTGGCTGATACTTATTTGTACGATTAAACTTTTTCATCAAAACTTGCCCAGAATTAGTAAGCCACGATGGGATTGAATCCCCATTGGTAGAGCGTCTTGTATGCTTGAACATTCTCTCGTGTGGTGTACAGTTTGTACTCGTGCAAAGAAGTGACCTGATAGAGTGAAGAGCCTGTGGTAAAACTTTTTCCCAGTCTTCTATTGGGTAATTATTTGTCCGCAAAGCCAACTGAACAGCTTTCCAAATGGTCGAGTTGAGTTTTTCGACCTGACCATTGCACCTTGGATTGTATGGAGTAGTCTTGCTAGTAGCAATACCTCTTGAATGCAAGAAATTCCTTACTTCTTGAGACATGAAAGAAGTCCCTCAAGACGTTTGGTAATTTTCTTTCAGCTCAACCCGTAGAGGCTGTATCTAATAAAGAAGAATGGCCACGGATTAAATTACAACTCCTGATTAATCACATATCTCCTTCTGTATATACTTTTATAAACGAAACCACATCATTCGATGAAGCTATTCAAATTTTGGACAAAATCTACATAAAACCACGTAACGTTATTTATGCAAGACATATTTTGTCTATAAGAAAACAAAATATTGACGAAAATATTGATACATATCTACAAAACCTGAAAGAACTATCAAAGAATTGCGAATTTACTGCTGTGGATGCTGAAACCAACCGAAACGATAATATACGAGACGCATTTATTTCTGGAATCATATCTGACAAAATTCGCCAACGTTTACTAGAGAATCTATCTCTTACTTTAGACGAGGCTTATCACCAAGCCATAGCAATGGAAAGAGCAGAAATCAATAGCTTAAGCTTTCAAACTAGTACTACAGTTAACGCTATTTCTAATTCACCTCGTAAAAACATTAATAAACCGAATGTTAAAGAGGAGGTAAGAGAAAATTCTGACCGTAAATGTTTTTTCTGTGGAGGACGGGTACACCGACGTGTTAATTGCCCTGCTTTGAATGAAATTTGCCAACTCTGTACTAAAAAAGGTCATTTCGCGAATGTATGCCGAAGTAAAAATCAGACTAACGCAGTAACTACTGAATTGAATACAGCCTCCATTGTTGCAGCTGCACCAAAATCACTAAAAAAGGCAACTGTACAAGCCTTCATTAAAGGAATTAAAGCAGAAGTTCTTTTGGATACAGGTAGTTCAGCCAGTTTTATAAATGAATCTTTTACTAAATTGTGCCAATTAGAAATACAACCATGCTGTCAACAAATATTTATGGCCTCATTAAATCATACTTCACAAGTATTAGGACAAACGTTACAAATTATACAAATCGGCAAATATTCGTACAACGTTAAATTATTGATTGTCAAAAATTTATGTGCTGACATTATAATTGGTCATGATGTCCTCGAAGAGCATTCTTCAATCGAGTTTATATTTGGTGGCACGAAAGAACCTTTTAAAGTTTGTAATGTAGCCGAGGCATCAGTTCCGGCTGTTTCGCTTTTCTCCAATGTTACTCCAGATTGTAAGCCTGTTGCAATCAAGTCACGAAAGTTTTCTGAAGTCGACAAGAAATTTATTGACGAAGAAATTGCGCAACTTCTAACAAATAACGTGATTGAAGAAAGTAAATCACCTTGGCGAGCTCAGGTACTTATTACAAATTCTTCTAACCACAAGAGGCGACTTGTCATAGATTACTCGCAAACAATTAATAAATATACAGAATTAGATGCCTACCCGTTACCAAATATAGAAGAAATGGTAGCAAAACTATCGAAATATTTAATTTTCAGTGCAATCGATTTAAAAAGCGCGTATCACCAAGTACCGATATTGCCGAAAGAACGTTTATACACAGCCTTTGAAGCTAATGGCAATCTCTATCATTTTAAGCGTATCCCGTTTGGTGTTACGAATGGCGTTTCAAGCTTCCAAAGGACCATTGATTGGATAATCAGAACTGAAAAATTAAATGGAACATTTGCTTATCTCGATGATATCACTATTTGCGGAAGTACAAAAGAAGAACATGATATTAACGTAAGTAAATTTTTGGAAGCCGCTAATAAATACAATTTGACTCTGAATAAAGAAAAGTCAAAATTTTCGTTGCATAATATAAACATTTTAGGATACACTATCTGTAATAATACCATAAAACCCGATAAAGAACGCTTAGAACCTTTTTTAAAATTACCACCGCCTAATAATATTGCCTCTTTAAAACGAGTCCTTGGGATGTTCGCACACTATGCGAAATGGATCCCTAACTTTTCGAAGAAAATCTATGATTTATCGAAAGTTGAAAATTTTCCCTTAACGTCCGATTTGATAGAAGCCTTTGAAAAACTTAAATCCGACATTCTAAACTCAACAGTTCATGCTATCCAAGACAACATTCCTTTTACTGTAGAGACTGACGCCTCTGAACATTCAATAGCAGCAACGTTATCACAAGCTTCTAGACCTATTGCATTCTTCTCTAGAATGCTCAATCAAAGTGAGCAGAAACACTCTGCAATAGAAAAGGAAGCCTATGCAATCGTAGAGTCTTTGAAGAAATGGCGCCACTTTCTAATTGGAAGACATTTTCAGTTAATTACGGATCAACAGTCAGTGGCGTTTATGTTCAATACAAAGCACTCAAGTAAAATTAAAAATGAAAAAATCCAAAGATGGCGTCTTGAGTTATCACCATATAAATATGACATTGTATATAGACCTGGAAGTCAAAACCATGCTGCAGATGCATTGTCGCGTGTTTGTGCTTCGTTAGAATCTTCAACATCGAAATTAATCTCTTTACACGAAGCTCTATGCCATCCTGGCGTTACCAGAATGTTCCATTGGGTTAAATCCAAAAACTTACCTTATTCTGTCGAAGATGTTCGGAAAATAACGAGTTCCTGTCGAGTCTGCGCAGAAATTAAACCAAAATACTTTAAGCAACAAGATTTTGATCAACCTAAACTAATAAAGGCTCTCGCTCCTTTTGAACGTATTAGTATTGATTTCAAAGGTCCAATTCCTTCTAGAACTGCTAATAAATATATTTTAACAATGATTGACGAATTCTCAAGATTTCCTTTTGCATATCCATGTTCTGACATAAGCGCTAATACCGTAATCAAACATCTTAATAATCTTTTTATGTTATTTGGCATGCCCGCTTATATTCACTCTGATCGAGGGACTTCTTTCATGTCTCAAGAAGTAAGGAATTTCTTGCATTCAAGAGGTATTGCTACTAGCAAGACTACTCCATACAATCCAAGGTGCAATGGTCAGGTCGAAAAACTCAACTCGACCATTTGGAAAGCTGTTCAGTTGGCTTTGCGGACAAATAATTACCCAATAGAAGACTGGGAAAAAGTTTTACCACAGGCTCTTCACTCTATCAGGTCACTTCTTTGCACGAGTACAAACTGTACACCACACGAGAGAATGTTCAAGCATACAAGACGCTCTACCAATGGGGATTCAATCCCATCGTGGCTTACTAATTCTGGGCAAGTTTTGATGAAAAAGTTTAATCGTACAAATAAGTATCAGCCAATCACTGAGGAAGTGACACTTTTAGAAGCTAATCCGAATTACTCTCATATTCGTCTTTCCAACGGGAGGGAGACGACTGTCTCCAATAGACACCTAGCACCACTAGGAGATGGTGATGCAGATATCCCTGATATAGAAAGTCTCAATCTGGATATCAGCACAGATGAGAGTCAAATGACTGTTTCAAACCATGAACAAAGTAATGATACATCTATTAAGGATACAGACATTCATTCTCCAGTTTCTGAAAATTGGTCAACTCCTACTCAAACACCAGTTCAGTATCGGCGGTCTACAAGAATTTGTCGACAACCACATTATCTTAAAGATTATCATCTTTAATAAAACTGGTCGGGGAGAATGACATAAAACCTCTTTTATATATAGCATACTATTTAAATATAAAATAATGTTATAATATTCTATGTCATTAATGTCTTAATCTGTCTAAAAATATGTAATGAAATTTTGTTGATTAAAGCCTATAATTTGGTAATTTCTGTTATTTCAATTTAACCTTCCTCTTGAATCACTCTATCTATTTAAAAAAACCGCATCAAAATCTGTTGCGTAATTTTAAAGATTTAAGCATACATAGGGATATAGGGACAGAGAAAGCGACTTTTATACTATGTAGTGATGTCACCCGCGTCATTATTAGGGAACTAGCTCATTCCTTAAAATTGGTTCAGTAGTTCGTAAAAAAGTGATAGTTTTAGCTAAAATAAGTAAACTTATGATGTAAAATAGGTAGAAAGAGTAGTAAAATAGAGTTAGATTTTAAGATCTATGGTATAAAGAAAAATCCATAGCACTTTCGCAATACCTCAGTTATGCATAATATTGCACACGATAGAGTCGTCTCAGTAATGCGATTTAAATTGGCTCGGACTCTTTGACACCTGATGTGGGAATAATCAGAGGGGCACAAGAAAGACCCCTATTTGATAGGGTTTGTGACTTATTGCTGGTAGTTTGTTACGTACTCGACTTATTATTGTAGACATTTTTTGTTATTTTGGATATCTCTTCAAAACAACTTTTAATTTCTTTTCTTATTCTATATTTTTCTCTAGAATGAAAATATTTATTTCGGAGATTTTATGATGAGATGGATTTTTTTTAACATTGCTTCTTGCTCTAACACAACGACAACATTGGCCACACGACGTGACGTCATAAGATGGAAGGAGGGGAGGGAAAATATTGAAAGAACCCTACGAGGAGGATGAAATTGATTGGACTATTGGGTAAACGCAACGCAGATACTGCCACTGAATAATCAAATATGATCTCTTACAATTACGAGAGAAACCTAAGTAGTGCCTTGAACTTGTGATCAAGGAGTAGGCTTAATGCGCTCTTTTAACAGAATTTCAATACTCGCCTCCACTGCTCAGGCTCTCTGTTTAACCCAACACAAGACGTGGCAACTGTAAGGTACACCCGTGACCTTATTCGGACTGCACTCCGAGCACTAATACTAAACTTAACACTTTCACTTTCACTAACACTATCTAGAGACTACCTCACTCCTTGAGAGACCACATAAAACTAAGACTATAGTCAGACTGTTGAGGGCATATCGAGACTGTCAAAAGAGGGAAGTGACTACTACCCTACTCCAGCGCCATCGATGGCGATGACTATTCGATAATCTTTTACTATTCTCCGACACTTATATATATATCAGGCTGTCCGTTGCAACGTAAGGATATCCAGATAATAGATTAAATCATTTGTGACGTTTTACTTGTTCAAAAATGCCTTTACTAATAAAGAACATACATAGATTCACAAGAAATTATATACTTCGAACTACTTGTCTCTTAAATGTATTTTAATGTGCAGATGAAATTGTAAGTCGAACACGGCATACACCTCGGTCATAAAATGCTGGACCATGTATAATGATATAAGTAGGCAGCAAGCAGAATATTTTTGCTTACATTACTACATTAAACGTATGCGTGGACAATTCTGTTCATAATGTGGTTAAAATTAAATGGCAGCATGTCCAAGGAACATTTGTTATGGCACGCCTTTATTGCTTACATAAGGATGTTTCTCTAATCTATTATATTTTTATTCCATCTGTGTGTTTTATTATACAACTCTTCATGGTGGTCGTAAACTCCATTTACCCACAAAACCCTTAAAAACATCTATATACCTGCCTGAGTCACTGTTTTGAGTTTATATTATATTTAGGTAGAGTTAGTGATGGATTGAACACAAATTCCAAATTCAAATTTGCGTGTTCTCTGTTTTTATTCCCTAATGGAAAAGGGAAAGGTATTACACCGTACAGCCTTGTCTTTAGGAAATTAAAAAAAATTACAGATTAAAATTATATTCCAAATTTTAATTTTATATCTATCCGTTATTCAAAGATTTTAGCTTGAGATTGGATTGATTTTTTTCACATTATAATTTTCTTAATAAATTATTATGATGATTATATCATTTTAAGGATAAAAAAAATTATATTTTATCCTTAAAATGATATCTTCACTTTTCTTATGACTTTCCCAAACCTAACCACCGCCTTGCAGAATCGATGTTAATAATACAAAAAAAATTAATACTCGATTCCATACGATACTTGACAGAAAGAAAGGTGTCTAGAAATACAGTTTCATCTCTACTCAGTCTAAGCAGTTTGTGTGTTACCATGGTTACAAGATTATTGTCACACAGCTCTCAAGTTAAAAATCAGCTGGTAGTCTTCAAACGGCTGAACAGATCTTCACAAATTATAATCTTATAATCACCTCGATTAAATTACCTTTCAAACAAATAAAACTTCATCAGAATCTGTTCATTATCTTGGGCTCTACGAATCCACATAGACATACAGATACACACATTAAACTTATCATTGAAGCGTCATTGTAGAAAATTTTATATCTTGTTGTCATTTAATTTCGCTGACCTGGTTAGTTTTTTTGTATATTCTCAAAACTAATAAAATATTACATTACAATTGTTTTGCTTAATTATAGATTTTTGCAACACATTTTCTGCTTTTAAATTGGACTCTGATCTTAACATTATTTATACAAATAGTGGACTTTGATCAGTAAAACATGTGATTGGCAGTAAAAATTTCAATAAAGCATTTTTACAGTACTCCGAAAAGTAAATATAAACGAACATGTTTAGTGAGAATTATTTTATGATGTTCTTTTCAATGGTTTCAAATTCACAGACACATGCATAACCTTTTGAAACAATAAGTAAATTAATAATAAAATGTTTAAATGCTAAGAATAAATAAAACCATTGAAGAAGTACATATATTTTAACAGTCAGCTCATGAAAATGTCCATAGAAGAACATTTTTAGACGCGAAAAGAGTTCATCACCAGACTCAGACAGTATTTGTGACTTTTAAATGTATAATTTTTGGGCCAAGAGATCCCCAAAATTAAGCAATTTTTTAAGATGACAACACTATTCGGTTTACCCTAAATCAGAGGATTCTTCGACTTTATGACGACAACACTCGGTAGAAGAAAATTTAGTCAATTTATTAAAGTTGATTTAATTATGTTATGGGTATTTTAAAAACTTTTTATTTAGAAAAAATTACATAAATAAAATCGGACCTTAACATGAGTTTAATTTTTCTCTAGTGGCAACATTACTTCGCATCTGATTGGCTAATGACATTCGAGCGACGACGCGTGCTTTTATTTTAGCCAATCAGAACATTTCCCGCGTAAAACAATCGAAATGTTTTATTTGCGGGAACTGAAAACAAAAATGTTTTTGGATGGAATTGTAATTTATAAGAAAAGTATCATTGCTTGACTTGGTTTGAATTATAAACCTAATTCATGTCAAATTTATATCGCTGTTACAAAAACCACATTAATATTAATGTTTATCGGGAGCCGCCATTTGTCTACCACAAATCACAATCATGTTTATAAGCTTATCTAATTTTTAAATAAGAAATATTATTATATTATATTCATATTTTTTTTTATTTAGAGGCAGTTAATATCCGGATCTAAAGTATTCTCTCACGATGATTTGATAACATTTCTTTAAATAGGAAACTGATTAGTACCTTGATGTTGACACTTAGATTCAGGTTTATGGAGCTTTAAGTTGTAGAATCACGTAATCCTTATACATCTACTCTTGCATTATTATCGAGAAAATTTACTGTAAAATTAATTGCCAAAAGGTCTCTGACTTATAAAGTTTCAATCAAATAATGAATGAACTTAACGAGAAGATTTTAGTAGTAAATAACGTAAAATTTCCCAACGATATCAAGTTAAATTAACTTTGCACACTTTACTCCAACCAAAGTTCCTGTCACGCACTTGGAGTGAAACTATAACCTATAATACAATAAAATGGCTACATGTATGTACGTTGTTTGTCTGTAAATTTTATTCATGTTTTGACCATTACCACAAATCCTTCTTTCTACTAATATTATAAACGCGAAAGTTTGTAAGAATTGTTGTTACTGTTTTACGCAAAAACTACTGAATGGATTTTGATAAAACTTTACAACAATATAGCTTATACATTAAAATAACATATATGCTATAATTTATAATGATATAGCGTGAATTATCCAAAATATAACGGGTGAAACCGCGGGACGCAGGTAGTATAGAATAAAGGTGTTGAATAACATTATTTTTTGTCTCAACCCTTCCAATATATCACTAAATTACTTTAAAGAGTCCACTGGCACATCTTTAAAGTCCAAGGTTAATAAACTAATAGGGTCTTTCAAAGGGTTTTCTATTGACCACAGTTGGTTAAGTAAATCATCTGAAGAATGTCATTTCTAAGGTGATTTCTACTAAGTTCTGCGATATCTACCTCTTGAGTCAACTTTATTATAAAATTCCCATAATAAATATTTCGTCCTTAAACAAAAACGCGTGTTATTACTAGTTTACTCAGTCAAATGAGTGCACAATAAGTTTTATCTTACATTGAAGCGTGGGCGCAAGTTAGTTCGTGTTGGATCTTAAACCAACATCGTGTGACACACACCGCTACTTAGCTCATGGAAATATTACTCATTCTAGCGTTAATATGTAAACTGTGTTCTCTTACCCGCCTTATAAGTAGGTAAAGAAGATTTTTTAATATAAATAATCTATCTGGCGCTTTGATAGGAACTCAAACACAGTCAACCATCAAAAAAATAAAAAAAGGGGTGAACTAGTAAAAAAGTCATATTATTTTTTTATACTCTTTAGGCATTTATATCTTTAAGATATTTCAAAATTTCTGCCATTTTTTTTTGCGTTTACTTACCTTAATTAAAAAATTTAATATTTATTAAATTTTTTTTTCCATCGCATACGACATATCTTTGGTACGATTTATTCACTATACATTAAATTTTACAATTAAAGCGCAGTCCCAAATATGAACTGTTACAGCTCATAATCCATGGAAACATAGTACGAAAAAGGAACCCAGGAAGCAGAACAACATCTTGGCTTAAAAATCTGCGCTAATGGTACAAAACAAGCAGCTGCTGTGTCGTGGGTTAAAGTTTGGTGGAAGACGACACCCAAAGAAAAAAAAATATTACGCTATTTTAGCTACGCAAATTTATTTAAAATAAATAAAGTTCGATACACTTACTGAGATTAAGTTTCTCTAAGTCACATGTGAGTCACCATCAATGAGTCATAAGAACTATGAGATAGCGACAACATTTTTTTTGTCAACGATCTATTTTGAATTATTTATTTATCGATAGAAAAAACTGAGAATAGATTCTTAAGCTATTTAGGCTGTATTGTTAATGAATTTATTAAATATGAATTTAAAAAAACATAATATAGCAAACGTTTAATATAGCAGATTTTATAGCGCAAGGTAGTTAAGAAAACAAGAACTATTTATTACTAGAATCAATTAAAATGTGACCAATACTACTTTATTGCACAGGCGTAACTGTAGGCGTAGTCCAATCTAGAACAGCCACTACAAAAAAATATTTCATATAAAATTATGTTCTAGGTCTATTATATATTGGTACTTGGTTTTTAAATGTTTATTTTCCTGTTCACTTAAGATAAAACTTCTGTTTATTGTCTGTTTGTGTACATAATAACACACACACCGTCGTCAACATAACCAAAATACGCATCAATTGCTACTTATTGTAACGCCGGCTTCGCTCGGTTACTTTCTAAACTATAATACGCATTTATTATACATATAAACCTTCCTCTTGAATCACTCTATCTATTAAAAAAACTGTATCAAAATTCGTTGCGTAATTTTAAAAATATAAGCATGTAATGGGACAGACAGACGGGAAGCGACTTTGTTTTATACTATGTAGTGATACTGAACTGTAAATAAATAAACCTAGCCTATCAATATCAGTCAGGTGTTATACTTTCCTTAATACTTGGATATGAGTTTTCCCGCCAGAGATGATAAATAGGAGTTCCACAAACGTTTTGAGCATAGGGTAATACCTAAAAATTTAATAATTATTTTTTTCCGTTTAGGTCTTCATAATTTCGTTTTAATAAAAAAAATATAATTTAAATAATAATTAAAAGGTTGTTAAAATTATTAATATTTTTTTAGAAAATTAAATTTAAAGTTAAATAAAACATTTATGTCCTGATTATCTTGTAGAGTTGGCAACATTATAGATTCGTTTGTCATGTTACCTTTAAAAATCGAATACATTTTTAAATAATTTTATTAGCATTACATTATCGCGTTTTTGCGTTCATACTAGTGTCGACGACTTGACAAGGAATTCTGGATATTTCAGTAAATCAATATTCGTATCTAGAATTTATAATACGAATATAAAATACGTATAAAGCACTAGTTATTGGTTAGTTATCATTTAATAATACTTCAGTGCAATGTTCACAGGCGTGGCGGTAGGCGTGAGCAAATAAAACTATACGGTACTGACTATAAAAACTTGCCTATATACCTGTCTCTGTTGATCTGTTACAGATTATATGTCACTTATCTAATGAAATATTAATGTGATATTGATCTACGTAAACTTTTTTATATGTTTTCATTATTTAAGTGCGTAATTTTTGATCATAACACAGCTAAACATAAACTTAGACATTCTGTTGAGAGAAAAAAATCTTTAGATTCAGTAAAGACATTAAGAAGATAAATTACAGTTTCACTTTTTCAACTCTATTTCTAAACTAGACTCTTAGGGGTCTTTGTAACGCCAATTGAAACCTAAACCATTTTTTTTAAATCTCCCGGTTATAATTTATGCATTATGAAAAATTATGGTTAAAATATAGGCTTTGTTTTATTTACATCGGTTTTCAATGTTAAATATTATGTAGGAGGATAACCTAAAGTGTTTTATAAAGTAATAATTATTTACTAGGTACTTCTGTATCCCTAAACCAGGTGCGATATCTACGCCTTTACTAAATCTGGGCGCGGCCAGGTGACAACCTGTTTACTCCAATCCTTGATAATATCCATATCAAGTGCCTCGCGCAAACAGTATCGTGTTGATTTTTTATAGATTAATAAGTCAATATTGAAAGTTCAATACCCAAAACTTCAAATATTTGATATTAATTGCTTGAAAATATTCGAACGTAAGCTTACTCGTGCGGTGGCGATAGCGTATCGTTTGACTTCAGGAAAACCATAATATTTAAATTTAATATGAGAATATTTCAAATAACTTTATACCTACATAAGTTATTTCATACTTCATATCATACATATAAATTTAGAAATTACGTGACAATAAATTTATGCCTGTTAGAACTTAATATCACCGAAGTATTGGGTAGAAACGAGCTACTAATGGAGGTTACGAGACAATTATAAATATATTAAATGTATTAAATATGTAAGCATACGTTTTATAGGCTCATATATAATCCTACTTTATGGAATAAAAATATTTTATATAATTTATTCAGGGCGTAATTTTAATCCTATATGCCGGCGCAAAACAAAATGTGTTTAATTGTTTATTAAGAGAAAAGATTTTATAGTGTCAGACGTTGCCTTTAAATAAATACTACTTCACTAGAATGGAAATCAATTCAGATAAATAGCTAAGTTATTGAAATTTAAAAAAAATATGTTGTGAGGCCTCCAAAGGCTGTCACTGCCATTACCGGCTTCTAGCGCCGCTATTGTGAATTCGAACCAAAATATATCGTAATCTATTCTATATTATACTAATCTCAGGAACTACTGGTTCTAATTGAAAAAAGCTTTCAGTGTTAGATAGTCCATTTATCTAGGAAGGCTATAGGCTATATATCATCACGCTAAGACCATTAATAGGAGCATCACGATGACAAATTCGCGCGGGTCGACTAGTAATCTTATGAAGAGGTAAAGTTTGTGTGGTTATGGGGCTAATCTACTTAACCGATTTTGAAAATTCTTTTACCAATAGAAAGCTTCATTATTTGTTAGTGTCATAGGCTATATATTAACCAGAAAAATAAAAAGACTTTTTCGTGCTAGTCGGATTTGCAAAGTAAGTCGCAGAAAAAACGGTCGACCAAAAACTTTTCTTACGAACACTGCCTTACCTATGATATATTATGATGTCGGCTAGTATAATATAATTGCTGCATTGCAAAACTAAATATTCTAGACTTAGAGTGACGATGTGAAGCATTAACATTAAAAAATCCAAGTTAAAAGCAATAATTTATGTAATTGACGTATCAGTCTAAAAATATTATATTCAAAAACATTATATAACATTTAATGTCTACAACATTTACGATACTTAAATATAGTTATAACTATCTTAATATCTTTTTGTATCAAATATGATGATTTACGCCATTAAAAAAAATGTAATTAGCAGTTAAATTAATTTGCATATTATGTTTGATATATCTTATCTATGTTAATCTTACCATTAGTTATTAATCATAGCAAGTTTTATCTATTTGAATATAATTTATGCCTTTGGTTTAGTTTTTGTGTTTCCTAATTGAATAAAAAAGAGAATCTTATATTTTTTACTCTATAGCTATAAATAAAATAGTTTTTACTGAATGATATGATGAGGTAATTTTACATTGTCTTATAGTTCTTCTTCAGCTTAAGAGGTCTGCTGTTAATTTATTTTCATCTCATACTTCACTCGTTTTTTGCCATCATTTTGATGTCAAAGTGATGACTCTACTTTGGAGTAGACTTCCATCTCCAGCTTTGAAAGCTGCGGATTATATATGTATATATTTAGTATGAGTTGTAATGTTTTCCGTATTCCTTTATTCATATAAACTGTAATTATTCCCTTGAGGCCTCCGCCCATTCGCATAGTTTTCCTGACAACAAATATGGAGTTTTAGCTTTACTGTAACATAAAGATTTCTTTACAAAAGAACTGAACAGATAAAACTCTATTACTCTATCGAAAAGGAGAAGAATCTTTTTAGAGTTCAACATAATAGTTGCGAATATGACATCTATTTTAAAATAGTTAAATACACACGACGACATATATGATAAGCAGGTGGGTACTTCCTTGCGTCACGAACAAAGCTAAAGTCCACGCGCTAATATATTCAACGCAGCGATTGATGAAGTATAAAATTTCTTAGTACCATCTCACTCACAATGGAATTATGATAATTTATCGGTTGGCTTGTGCCGGCCGAGTGTGGGAACGCGCGCGGCACGGGCTTTCCCACGACAGCGCGGCGCGAGGAAGAATGCCAGCTTCTGTATAGAATTATCTGTCACTTACGACCTTTTTCTTTACATCAAAAATGACTATCAAATGCCGAAACGTCTTAAACGCCTAGAGTTGATATTCGAATGTTCTTTGTTGTTATCTTAAAGGTTAAGATTGGTGGTTAAGACGTTTTTGAGTCTGGTTGTGTAAGACAGAATTGGAGTAAGTAGCGTCACGGCAGTTTCGACCGCACAATGGGTCGGTGTCGAGCTGTCGAGTCGACTAGCGGTGCTGAGTGCTGGGAACACTCACACCTTTGCATCGATAAACTAATGTTATTGTTTTTGTGACTAATTAACATCGTTCTTTTTGCAATTGTTAGATGAGGAGAAATTAGTAGATATTAATGTCTCCATTACTGTACATTGTACAGTACATTTGAATACTTTAAAGTACCTACTTTGCTAGCTTGAAAATTTTTTTTTTTCCTTCAGAATATATTTAACTGATACATTTATCGCAAAACCTGTGGTTAATCTAACAAACATTATAGATATTTCGAAATATTGTTATAACGTTTCCAAAAGATATTAATAAAATTGATAAGAATATTATAACTGTTGCACATATTTTATAGTATTTAATAAAGCTTTAAGTCATAGCTGGATCAGGTTGTAACTTTCATACTGCAACATACATAGTAGATACGAACTTACAAGTAAGTTTTCTAAACTGATAATCTTATGTACCTAAGCAGTAAAAAGTTTGTATAGCAATTTCTATCCGACTTGTCTGTCTGTATGACGATAACGCGCCGCGTGTCGCGGGACCTGCGCCGTCTAGGGCTGCCGCATCTATAAACATATTAAATAAATTATTAGTTCACTTCTTATATTTGTTTTGATATATAAATTATATTACCTTTCTAACTAGGAGAATCCTTTTTTCTAGGCAATTATCTCCTTCGTATTGTTTACGTCACAACTCACTGAAATATGTACTGAACGTTGAAATTAAGAAGAAATTCTTTATTTTACACTAACAGTATTTTTTAATATAATACATTAAAAAAGTGAAATTTTTTTGAAAAATAATCTGCATTCACACAGTCACGAGCATAAGCTTAAAATATATAGCAAAAGATTTCTAAAATAGTATTATTCAACAAAATAGTTCTTTATTGATACTGGATATTGACAGTGATTTAATGAGTTGCCACGAGTCGCAGGGGAGACAGGACTTGAAGTCATTACGTCATTGTCTGACGTCAAGGGGGACTTCTTACCGTTTCTGCAGCTTACGGAGGGTACGCGTGGGAACGTGCGGGCCAGGTGACGTCAGCTGACTCCCCTGAACTAAGTAAAGAACAGCTGTTTGGTAATTGTAGAAAATGTAATGATAAAAATTAATTTTATATATTATTATTTTCTAATGCATTATAATAGATAGTCAAATAAAAAAATTATTAATTTTTTTATACTTTTGCTAATAATAATATCACAAAAACCATCAACCAAAAAATCGTATTATATATCAATCGTTTATTCAAAATTAAATTTAACTATCTATATGTAAATATTAAAATAATTTCTTTTTTAAAACAAAACTTCTTAATATAAAAGAAGTATATTTAAATAGTTCAATTGCTTTTTTGGTGTTATATTAATATAAACATTTAAAAAAAATTTGATATTAGTATTTTATTAAATTAATATTCGATACTACGCGCACCACCCCTATTTTTATCACGGGCGCTTTGCCACAATCGGTGTAGGGCGCATAAAAGCAGAGAGGCGACCGTCGCGCGCGCCATTCGCTCACAACCCGTCGCGAGAGTAACAATGATTCTTCCCACTCGTACCATGTCCCCACCGCACGGGGCTTTCCACCCGCCATCACACGCCAACCCCGACGAGGAACCAGTCTCCCGCACTTATCAATATAGAAAAGTTATGAAACCTATGCTCGAACGCAAACGACGTGCCCGCATCAACCGCTGCCTTGACGAACTCAAAGATCTCATGGTCACAGCACTTCAAGCCGAGGGTGAAAATGTTTCAAAACTGGAGAAAGCAGACATCTTGGAATTAACAGTTCGCCACCTCCACAGCCTGAAGCGGAAAGGACAGCTAGTTCTGAAACCAGAAATGTCATACGCGGAACGTTTTCGTGCTGGATTTGCGCAGTGTGCTACGGAAGTGTCACAGTTCATCACAAACGCCACTGTGGCGGCGAACGCGATGCATCGACAGGGTCCAGTAGACCCACAAGCTGGTGCAAGATTATTACAACACTTGAGCAATTGTATAAGAAGATTAGAAACTCCTCCAGTAGTTCAGCCGCAGATAGTACCATCTGGAGTTGTCGCCCGACCTACACCAGTACAGGCGATACCTCCGGCGGCAACACAGCCTCCTCCAGTGATCCAGAGGACTACATTAGTGGATAGAGGAATAAAGAGGCAAGCGGAGGAGCTGATAGACGTGGAGTCGCTCAGCACGAAGAGGGCCTACGCGCCGCCCTCGCCGCCTCACAGCCCCGCCTCCGCCTCCGAGGCAGACTCCGCCCAGTCGATGTGGCGGCCGTGGTGACCCAGCGCCACCGCTCCCATGATCTCTTCCGATCCAGGATTGTGACCCAAGTGTGATAGTTACGAATGTTTTGTTGTTTGATACCGTTAACGTTAACGTTCCTAGAACCGATGTGTGTTAGAAATGCATGAATTCGCTTTGCTTGTTGAAGTTTGTTTTTAATTTAATAAAATAAGTTTTTTGTTTATTACTACTATGTTATTTTTGTATTCCTAGTTCGTCTTCCGCATCGGTCATGCATTTACTTTGTTAAAGACATAAGAACCATAGTGTAGAGTAGCACCTAAGTTGATACTGTGATATCTATTTGTAGCCTCTCGAACAGGAGTTAGTTATAAAGAAACCTAAGCTTAATAACGATAAACGCTATAATAGTGAATGAAAAGAGAATAATAAACAATTTGTTATAATGTATTTTTCTTGTTTTAGTTAAATCCTATCATAATTATTATTTACATGAATTAATCATTGATTCTAATATAAAACGGGAAACTGTTTATATTTTAGACAAAATTAAATATGACTAAACTAATTTGAAATCTCACGTTACAACATTGAAGCTCGAAAGCGTGTGAACAAAGTGATCATTAAATAAACATCACTACATCTGTCATCCTTGGACACCTTCACAATAATATATGCAAAACAATTCTGTTTGTATAAAAAAATGGAAGAATTTGCTTTTATGTAAAACGCATAGCAAAACGGAATGATTCACTACGTATAATTATAAGGTGGTGGAAGTTCTCGTAGCTGGTAGAACGAACAATAAAAGTATAATCATGAAATATTCAAGAATGACTCGGGTAAATGTCAGTTCTCACGCTGTCGGAGTATCGCGAACATCAGCCGTTACGAACGGTTCTTTGAGACCTGAGATAGCTTATTTTTAAATAAATTGATAGACGCGATCTTATTTTATGTTTTGAATCCAATCTTTCTCAAACGACGTCAGATTTTACCACGTTGTTTAAATAAAAAGTTAATCATTAAATGTATACTACTGTTTAGTATATCGTCAACAATTTTTACGTATATATAATATAGCTGGACTTCCAATCTCTATATACAGGCATCAACAGATCAGCAACAGATTTTTTAATTTTTTTTTTAATACTTTCTGTATTTTTATTTTAAATATAAAATACAAAATAGTTTTTCATTTTGTATTTAAAATACTAAATGCAAAATACACATTTTTCAAAATACTTTATTCAAATAAAATACTTTTATGGATCTAAAAGAATTTGCTTATATTTTATTACTATGTTTCACATTCTTTTTCACGTCATATAGTATCAATTATATTATATCATATAATTAATGGACGCCTCTCTAATTAAACCGAATTAGG
This sequence comes from Limenitis camilla, assembly GCA_905147385.1. Taxonomy (NCBI): domain Eukaryota; kingdom Metazoa; phylum Arthropoda; class Insecta; order Lepidoptera; family Nymphalidae; genus Limenitis; species Limenitis camilla. The sequence continues at coordinate 9,695,401 of LR990241.1, forward strand.
GAGTCTAATAACTTATGATTTTGTCTAAGTAATTATGACAATATAATAAACACTAATATTAGTCATCTTTCTCCAATTTGTTTGTTTCTCGTCCATCACTGGTTCCACTATTATGTTTGTACGTACGAAAAGCAAAGATTACTTGTGTTGTCAAACGAAATCACCGTAGAAGCTGATTAAAAGTTATATATATCATATAATTTTATAGCTATTATATTAGTTGTCATAGCTATTTTGGATGAAGTAGTTGCCGTAGCCCTTTGTGAGAATACTTTATCACATTCATTTTTTGATGATGAGTAAATTTATTAATGTCAAAATGTATTTTGCATTTTGCAAATACAAAATGTGTCTTACATGGTATTTCAAATAAAATACAAAATGTTTTTAAAACAAAAGTATTTAAATACAAAATGGAAATAGGTATTTTGTATTTCAAATACATGTATTTGAAAAATGTCACATCTTTGATTACCACAGTAGATAAAAGTACCGAATTTCAGTCCCACTGCTCAAAAAAATACGTGTTTACACAACCTGGTTAATCATTACATATTTATCTTGTATTTTACTATAGCTAGCACAACAAGAGCTATCTAAAAGTCTAGGTCAATGCTGTTGGTGGTCTTTTTACGATCTAACTGGTTAGCTATCACACAAATCCGAGTTATACCTTTTATGTAACCGCTTACTAAAAAAGCATTATCCAAAACTACCATAACTAAAAACGTCTGTACAACGGTACCACCATAGCAATTACTTGCTATTGGTGTAATAACCATGTTTACAAGCAGTGCTAATAGGTGCAATAAACAAAACTTTGAAAAGTTAAATACTCAAAAAAGGTTAACTGCTTGTATTATTTTCGTTCTGGATACCTTTATTGCGAATGGCACGCTAGGTAAACGGACATGTTTGACTTATTACAGTTTTTGGAGATTTTACATTTGTTACACTGCATGTATAGCAATCAGGGTATATGAGCTTATAAAGTAAGGTACACACTGACGTTTTAAAAATATTTATTGATATTCTGTATAATACATACTTTAATCAACAAGCGCTATCTATCCGGATTAGTTAACGTTCACGTATTACGTAAGCAGATTTTTTGCAATTATCAACCCCTCGCCCCCCATTTCATAAAAATAAAGCCTAACCCGTAAAAACACGAGCTTAGGAGGCTTCCATTAATTACGTGAGGTGTTCTAGGGCGGAGGGGATCAAGCTTAATCTTTCCAAATCTCACTTAGGGGGGAAAGAGGGTCTTAGCAAATATCACTTAATTTTATTTTTCTAGCAGAAAACGATGTAAATTAGCATGAAAAATTATTTCTAGAATAAGATATGGTCAAATCTGACTCCATGATTGAATTAGAATACATCTTTTCTAAATTTTTGTTTAATATTTATTATTTAATTTTATGATTGAGACTATATAATATTTACAAATAGATAATCTTCAATAAAAGTAATAAAACAAGTTGCGTTTTCGTTTTTTAATAATCCAACACGTTTAAAGCCAAAACATACATTTTGAAGAATCTCGCGTGACATTAGGAGACGGGATTAGTTGAGGAAAATGTTACGAAATCTCACCAATTGCGGAGGTGGGGTCGAAAAATTCTCAAAAATACCTAACGTAATTAATGGACGCCCCCTTACATAAACATTGATGCATGCATTTTTCTCGTCTGATATTCACGTGACGTGCCTGTTTACATTTTTATCGCCGACGTTATCATCATGGAGAGCCCCCCATCCTCCATGTCATCAAAGATAAGCAAAGCTAGGTCCACCTGCCCCCCTTAAATGCTACTAAAACTACTATTTTTTTTCAGACTTTCAGACTATCGCAAATAGACAGACGCGGCGTGGAACTTTTTAAATAATATGTAGTAATTTTACTTAATGATGAAACAGTGGAGGCGAGCGTTTTTAACCTGTATGTGTATATTATTGTGTAATAGATATAATTCCTAATAATCGATCAAACATTTCAAGTAGTGATTACTACCATGCGCATGCGCACCCAGAAATTAGCCCGACATCGGTTGCGTGCGCAGGCCGTGGGAAGAAGCGGTGAAAACTGTTCGGATACTTGAATTTAGTTATGGCCGTGCTTGATTTAGTGTAACAAATATCACGATCCAGTATTTAATTGTATCAGACGCAAATGACTTTATATAACGATATAATATCTGATCTGATGATCTGCGGAAACTATTATTTTTGTCTATCTGTTTATTACTTAACTAGTCGACCCGGTCTAGCTTCGCATTTGTATAATACTAACATTAAGACGCTTCCAACGTAAATTTTTTTATTATTATCCAGATAATAATAAAAATATCAGGATAAAAGGTAGCCTATGTGTTAATCCAGGGTATAAAATATCTGCGCGCTAAATTTAATCGAAATCCAACATTAAAATTTATTAGTAAATAGTAAAATATTATTATGAGTAAGATTAGACGTTCCATCTTCGCGTCGCTGAGGTATAAAGATCTTTTTCACAAATAAAAAATACAATAAGTACATATATGTATACATAGGTACTTAATTATAGGGAAGAACTTATTGTCTATGATATGTCACTATTGGCTACTTCAAAGAATTAATTATTATGTTTTTTTTTCTGTAGCCGAGGTTATAAAAGCTAACGATAAATACGTTTTTTTACAAGAAGATTTAGGAAGAGAGTACATTGATATATTCTCATTAATAGTGATGTAAAAGAAATCACCCAATAATAGAAGAAACTGTGAAATTTGGGTTATAAACAATTTTAAAGTCTTCCTGATAAGTAAAAGGATTAAAACATATACTTATTCTGCTCCAAGGTTTATAAAGGCATCCATACTGAAGAGAGAACATAACTGAGGTAGGGCACAGCAGGAAATTTCCTGCTCAAATATGGAGCAGCCCGACTGGGGTAGTACCTCGACCTTACAGAAGATCACAGCTAAATAACACTACTCTAAAGCAGTGTTGTGTTCCTGTTGGAGAGTAAGGTGACCAGAGCCCCTGAGGGGAATTGAGGATAGGGTCGATAACGCGCTTGCGATGCTTCTGATGTTGCAGACGTCTATAAGCTATGGTAATCGCTTACCATCAGGTGAGCCGTACGCTTGTTTGCCGACCTGGTAATATAAAAAAAAGAGATAAAGTTCACGAATGCTGAAGTAGGTGATATCATTATATTATATTCATGTAACGTAATACTCAACGACAATATTATAATGTAATCTAGATGGAAGCTGAACAGAGCCTAGGGCTTGAGACCCAGGAGCTTAAAGAGGTTTTAAGTCTTTTATTATCGTAAACTTTAACCTTCACCGTTCAACCTCATTACCAAATATTAAATTAATAAAGTACATTACTCACCACGTCCGGATAACGAAGGCCTAGCACCACGCCACAAAACAACACTACACTATTACTTGTGTATATGTATATATGTACTCTAATTTATACTCTAATATGTATCCTACTAATATTATAAACGCGAAAGTTTGTATGAATGTATGGATTTCTGGATGTATGGATGTCTAGATGCATGTTTGTTACTCTTTCACGCAACAACTACTGAATGGATTTTGACGAAACTTTACAATAATATAGCTTACACATCAGAATAACATATAGGCTATAATTTATAATGATATAGTTTGAATTATCCAAAATATAGCAGGTGAAGCCGCGGGGCGCAGCTAGTCTATACTAATCTATACTAATATTATAAAGAAGTAAGATTTGTATTTTTGTATATTTGTATGTAACGAATAAACACAAAAACTACTGGACCGATTTCAAAAATTCTTTCACCATTAGAAAGCTACATTATCCCTGAGTAACATAGGCTATATTTATTACAAGAAAAAATTAGAGATCCCCAGAAAATCTCACTAAAACCAACCCAAGGTGCAAAAAAAATAGCCATAAAATATCTTTCATCGCATGCGCTACGAAAAGTATTGATGATAGAACAAAAAAATGTTCTAGAATATTATAGAACGTATTAATATCTACAAAAAACTCCGCGAGACCATATGTCCAACTATTATAGTTATGTCACTATAACTACTTTTTTATATTTTAAAAGTTGATAAAAACGCCTATCAAAATCAGACCATGTTTTCCATACCTTTGTATTAATCCTTATCCAAATAAATTATTTCATATTCAAGACTGTTTCAATACCTGTTAATTACTTTTTGAATTATTGTAATCGGACATTCCAGTCAAAAGATATAAGAAATAAAAATATCAAGATAAATAAAAAATAATCCCAGACGGGCCGCCGGCGCGGCGTGGAGTGCCTCGCAGCGCAGCGAGTAACGCGGCGATAGAGGGAGCGACGGAATGCGGGAGCCAAAATGTTAAAAAAAAATTATCCACCCGTGCGAAGCCGGGACGGGCCCCTAGTAATTTATAAGCAAAGATTTTTCTTTTAACTTTGCTACTATTATTTGAGGTTATGTAAGTGAGGGATAAACTACTTTTATATTTGTAGCTTCAGTATTTTCTGCTGAAGTTAGATCACGGTTAGAGTTAACGTTTTAATTAAAGAAAAGTACTATTATAGTGACGCCAAAGACAGACAATCTATTTGTTTCAATATTGATAGCTATTACCAGTAGTTAATACTTATAAAAAGGAAAATTCTTCTTTACAATTGAATTTCATTATCCTTGCTTCAAGATCGTCAATGCGGTAATTATTATTAACAAGTATATAATAAACCATTAAAAACAACATTGTTGCAAAGGTTACACTATAGTTTTACTTGAAATACTTTAAGTTTAAAATAAGTTCCTTTAAGTTTATTTATGCTGCTCTACTTGTATTAATATATAATTAAATATCTTTTTATACATTTAACGTCTCGTTAAACATCACCTTGTCTAAATTAAGATAACTACTGTGCAGCTTTATAATCGTTTACCAAAATAATAGTACTAGTTGACCCGCCCCGGCTTCGCTCGGGTGAATTTTATCATCTGGATTTATGTTTAATTTAACATTTTAATTAATATATGACGAACAAAATTGTATTCCCTATAGGTATAACCCCTTAAGTGGTTAGAGGTAGGCATAAGATAAAACTATTTTTTTTGTCCGAAATTTTACATAACATCTAATTATAATATTCTATAACGTAGATAATATTATTATATCTCCGTGGAAAATATAGAAATTTAATAACATTCACGTGAATAACTTCAAATTATCTAAAATAAAAAATTATTATGATTATGAAAAACTTGTAATGAAATATGATTGTACAAGACAATTATTTATTTATTTACACGAAAAAAAGTTTTGTCTTCAGTTCTTCTAATATTTTACTTTGGTAATTTTGCATTTTTCTCAAAAAGTCATGTAAGTAAGTCGCTAAATGTCTTTATTTATGCTATTTTTATTGATTCCATGAAACCTTATGGAGAATCTATTTTTAGGGACATTTTATCATGTTTTAGGTTAAGTATGGCTGATTTATTATAATTCCTCTGATGCAGAATGTCTTGAAGAAAAAAAAAAGCGGTGATGGCCCAGTGGTTGAGACTTCAAGTCTTACTCGGGAGGTCCGAGGTTCGATTCTGGGCACACACCTCTGACTCTGAGTTATGTGTGTTTTAAGCAATGAAATATCACTTGTTTAACGGTGAAGGAAAACCTCGTGAGGAAACCTGTACTCCTGAGAGTTCCCAAAAAGTTCTCAAAGGTGTATGAAGTCTTCTAACCCGCACTGGGCCAGCGTGGTGGACTATGGCCTAATACCCTCCTCATTCTGAAGAGGAGACCCGGCTCAGCAGTGGCCCATTGAAGGGTCGTGATGATGATGATGGTGAATTGCTTTAAAGGGGCAGTGGGGAGCAAACGAGTAGAAGAAGGTCCATCTGATAGTAGCGGACCACTGGCGCCCATAGCCGAACCACATGCAGAACTCCTAGAACGCGTCAAAGATATTTGGCAATCAGATTCATATGTTGGTGCTCGCAAGCCAGTCAGGAAATAGATCCCCTACCTACCGGCTGGATTACTCGCTCCACATCAGATGCTGTCTCGGTGACAGAGAGAATTGTAATATGGGTTATATTTGACTCACTTTAACGTTTCTGACTGTACTGTAATTAAAAGGCATATCGGATGACAATATTAATGTAACATGAAGGAAATCTGGATGAAGGGAATGGAAGGCTGGAAGGAACTTTGTAATGACTCCACTCTGTGGAATGTGTGTTCTTTGGATTCGTCTTTTTTATGGCAGTTAAGGCGCAAATGAGCAGACGGTCCACCTGATGGTAAGTGGCCACCGTCGTCCATGGACATCAACAATACAAGATAGTGACTCTTTTCTTGTCGATGTTGCCACCTCGAAGATAGAGTGAAGAAGGGGAATGAAAGAGAAGAATGCTACGGTTTCAGTTGTTTCTGAACGAGTTCAGTAGAACCGCAGTATTCACGGGATGGAAGGGAGAGGGGTAAGTCAGGTCTGAACGCGTCAATGACACTTGGCGGTCGGATACGCATGCTGGTGGCCGCAAGCCAATCGGGGAACAGTTCTTCTACCTGCAAAGGGTGCTGGGTTACTCGCTTCTTTCGAGATACTCTCCCAGCGGCAGGGGGGAATTGTATTTTATAACCCATCCCCTCACGGATGAACGGTCTTACAATAACTTATGTCCTGAATGATTAATTTGTAGTCTGAAAGCTTGTCTTTAATTTTTTTTACTATTATTTGTATTAATACTACATCAAAATTGTTATTGTAATACACAAAACAAGTACAAAAGTTGGTACGGTCAACTGATTTGAATCGACTACCAACTTTACATAACCTTTCAATCAGATTATTGCTTTAATGTGAGTGCGGAAGTGTGATATAACAATCTAACATTAAGGATAATTATAAAAACCTTAATAATAGATATAAATGCGAAACACACAACAAAAAGACTACAGAGAGAAATGCTTTTAAAGAGACATAGTAATTGCACCAGTAAAAGACAAGGATGATCAACGAAAAAAACACTTCACTACATAGTATAAAACAAAGTCACTTCCTGCTTTCTGTATGTCCTTATTATGCTTAAACCTTTAAAACTACGCAACGGATTTTGATGCGGTTTCATTTAATAGATAAAGTGATTCAAGAGGTAGGTTTATATGTATAATACATGCATATTATAGTAGTGAAATAAACCGTGCGAAGCCGGAATTGGGTCGCTAGTGTTAAATAAACAACTTCTGAAGTCTATTCCTTATCTTATATTTTCTAAACTAGGAATTCATCATAAGCTTGTTAATTAAATGGTGTATTATAACTAGTTAAAATTTCTTACTAATGTTCATGATTTGTTTCGTGAACATTAATGACTATTTTATATATTGTCTATATTAGGTCAAAAATATCTTACTTTTCATAGAACACATTAGAAATACAAAATCAATTTGTATACTTATTATTATTAGTTTAAAGCTGAAGAGTTTGTTTGTTCGATTGCTTGAACGCGCTAATCTCGGGAACTACTGGTCCGATTTGAACAATTCTTTCAGTGTTAGATAGCCCATTTATCGATGAAGGCTATAGGCTATATATCATCACGCTACGACCAATAAGAACGAAGCTATACGCGGACGAAGTCGCCCGGGTCGACTAGTTTAAGGATAAAATATTTCAAACTTAATATATTTTATTATTGTTGCTTAAAGGTCCATAATTAGTATCTATACCATATATTCCATCTAAATTTCCTTTTACCGGAGCAGGTCGCAAATTATAAAATATTTATTCTACATTCATAGACATGAATGTAATTTAATTTTTTAGCATACAAAACCTCTAAAAAGCGACATTATTGTTATAGACGTTTTCATTAAAATATATAGCTTCTAATGTATGAAAGCACGTTCAAATATCAATAAGGCCACTTTTTACTACATATCAGTTTTTAGAAAAGAATTAAATTATAATGTTAGGAAACGGAAAGTAATAAATATGTGATAATACAGTTATTTCAATTTACTGCTACCATTCAATGAAGTGAGCTAAAATTAAACTTCTTTCAAAATTTCTATTATAAAAGATTCTACTTATTATTTGTCTATACGTGATAGAAAAACTTAGGTAAAAGCTTATTCAAGTCTAGATTGACTATTAGATGCTTTTTGAGATGGGTTAAAATACAATTTATTCTACTACTTTGAAAGAAATGTTCAATTACATACTCATTATTAATAGTTAAAGGGGTCCAATAGTAGGTAATAATTAAAGTAAAGATTCAAGATTACGTCTGTGTGAAACTTCTAGTTTTCGATTTAGCTAAATTTAGTAATTTTTTTTCAATTATAGACTAAATTAAATCATTAGCTCAACTACTTGTACCTACTAAGATTTTCCTACTATTACCTACCGCTAATACAATTACTATTTCTACTATTTCCATTAATATTTGTTTAGAGAGTTTATAGATTAACTAGGATAATCAAAGAAATATGAGATAAACAAATGCAGATGTCAAAACTTACTATTTCAAAATCACAGACTATTATTTCAAAGTGTAGATTGTTTGTCGACATTTGAAAGACAGCTCGCGTGATTTAATATGTATAAAAACAAACTAACAAGTGTTAGTAAATTGTAATATTAACAAATCACTTATGAATATTTTTTCAAAGCCTCATGCTTACTTTGGATGTCGTAACATTAAGTAACTAGATACACAATCAACGTTTAAAACATTTTAGTAATCATCTTACTTTTCTCGTGTAACACTAAATTCTAACACTAAAAAATCATACTTTTAGGACAATATTTATTACTAAGGTTTGTATTATTGGTTGTAAGTATTATAAGGATGATATATTTATTTTTTATTTTAATTCATAACAGCACTGTTGATGGCGTTTGATTAGCTATCATCGCATCGACTTAACGATTCAAACTGAATTTTGCGGTAGGGCAGATCCACTTCAGTTTGACGAGTTATTCACTACCTAAGTCGCCCTTATTAAGCATCAGGTGAGAAATTACCTAATATACTTATTATGTTGATTAAATGTTGTATAGCGAGATCAAACGGTGTAAGATCACTTACCTGGGGCTTACCCCAGGCATTAATCGGATTTTTTGTAAAGTTTGTGTGTTTCTAGATATAATTTAATGAGCAATGTGAGAACCTCAGGGAAGGTGTAAGCCGATTTTTTTTTCAATAATATGTGTTACGGTCGCACTCTCACGGAGTCGCGGACGGGGACAGCGACGGCAGATCTGTTGCGTAAAGTCGCGCGTCAGCGTCGTGACCGAGGCGCGCGCCGCCTCCGCCGCCGCCGCGCCGCCGTCGTCACGCGCCCGTGGTTGCTGCACGAGCGAGTGGGGACGGACTCGATACAAATCTTATTAAATAAATGAAAAAAATCAATAGAAAATAAACTGTAAGAGAACTACTACTTATATGATATTTCATATCTATGAAATAAATTAATCGACACTATTATTTTTGCTAAAATACAAAGGTAAATATTTCATAGTATTATGAGTGTAAATGATTTAATTTTTGACTGTTGTGTTTATGATTGGTATCCGGCATCTAACTTAGGTCTGAGCCAAAAAAGGTAGGGCAAAGTTGAGCACTGTGAGCGTGCTTGGCAGTTTCTTCCGTGACGTTTATTATTTTGACAAGAACTAATAGCGTGTGACACGTTGCTCTCGCCCCGCGCTCCCCGCTACAAAGGCCGGAGGCCCTAATAGTGACTTCTGCACATTCAAGGTCCAACCTACACTTACATGCCGGTAGCTATAGCAATGTTTGTCCTGACGCTACACCAGTGCAAGTTTATATTGAAAAATATGGTAATGTGATAGTTATAAAACTAATACTCTGATTACACTTTTTTTTATCTTAATATTTCATAGTTTTTTATAACACACCAATGTTATGATTAACGTTTAAGATATACTGTTTACAATTTTACATTCTAATTTCAAATCCGCCTCTGTACATCGCTCGCCACAGGCGATAGTTTTCCCACGGTCGAGAACGGCCAAGTATAGTCCTGCCATTTGCATGTCCGCCCCCCACTGCCTACCACGTACACGAACAAATTACGAAGTGTAGAACCTCTACCCACACTCATATAACATCACTGTTATTCAACATGTTCGGGTTATCACAACCAATTCATTAGGTACTTTAGATCGGACAGAACAGCTACTTAAGAGACGGTAAGCTATTCCAATTATGTTGTGATTAAACATACGGGGATAAATTTAATATTGGAAAGTTTATATTGAACTACTATAGGTATTGAATGACTAACGTTGTATCACGTAGCCACTTTGGTTTTTACTATTTGAGATTTATTAAGAGTTTAAAATGGAGATTGCTTTACACAGCTGATAATCTATGCTAATGTTATATTGTGGGAAACTTTGTGAGGTTTTAGGGGGGGTTATCTCTGAATTTACTAAACCTATTTTGAAAATTCCTATACCCATAGAAAGCCACATTATTTGTCACAGTGATTGTCCCAGACTACATATTAAGCCGAAAAATGGAAATACTTTTTCGTAGTAGTCGAAATTGCATAGTAAGTTGGAGAAAAAACGGTCGAACGAAAACGTTTCTTGCTAACGCTGTCTTATATTTCTTAAGATGAGAGATATGATTCATAGTTGCTAGTAAAGTATGAATGGATAAAGGAGTGAACAGTTTGAATACACCTCAGCGAAGCGAGAGCAAGTCGGCTAATCATGATAATCTGGGAAATTATTGATGACGATCTAAAAGTAATGAAGGAAAGATGATTAAGCGTTGTTGGGATTTTCTACTGCTGGTCTTTAAACAGAGATTTTATTTTTAAAAATTACAAAAGTATCTCTGTCATAAAATAAAAACTAATCTCAAGTTATCTAAGAATGCTGACATCTTTTAATTTATTTTCTTAAACACTTTTAAGATTAGTCATTGTAAATGCTATTTTTCCTTAATGACATTGGTTTCGTAGAATTCTAATTACTTTGTTTATATTATAATTATATGTATTGAACATTCCTTGACTAGTTAACAGTTTGCTAACAAAAGTAAAAACAAAACCAAAGATTTTTTTATAAATAACTTTTTGGACAACTTAAATACATTTTATTTAGTGATCAATTTTAACTAGTAATTAACAAATAACAATTTTCAGTTTAATAATTTTACCCTAAAAACTTAATGTTTAAAAATCACCATATATGAGACCTATACGACTTTCATACGATGAATTTATTTTATTTGGCAATAAAGAGTAGAAACTAAATTCTCAATTGTAATTTTGGAAATGATTTCTTTTTTTGTTTAGCATTCTAAGGGGTCTTTAAAATCTACAAAAACTACCTCACGATATTAGTTTTTTAAATTCAATTTTAAGAAAAATCAACTGTACCTATATATTTTTTTAAAATTTATAGTAGTAATTCATTTATTACTTAAGACGATTTAGGGAGAAAGGGGGCCGCCCATGTCCTATTTTTTCTTACAAGGGAGTGGGAGGGGATTTCGATAGTTCTTACGGAAGATCACAAAAATGCGAAAAGTTAAAATTATACTTTGAAAAAGCGCGGGGATTTTGAGCTCCTGGACTAAAAATCTTATGTAGGTAAATGAATGATAAAAATCAAAGTTTATCACTACCAAAAAATACAAATAAACATTTCTAAATATTGAGATTCTTACGTAAGAAATATTAAACAGGTTGGGAGGGGGTCGGCCTATTCTTATTGTTTCTTATAATAGGGGGGGAGGGAGTCATAAATGAATGGTCTCTAAACGACTGGACGTATAGATAAAGGTAATTATTTTCGGATGTTCGTCATTTTGACGAACGATAGCAATATACACAGGCTACTAAGGTAGTTGTGATAAACGATTGAAAAAAAGGTATAAAACATAGTATACAGAGTTACACTAAAGCATGGGCAACTATAAGGCACATAGGTTACCTTTTATCACGAAAAAAAGGCTTAAAAGGATTGAAAAACGGGCGTTGAAGAAGGAGCGGGTTGACTAGTAGTGAATAAAACTCAAAAAAAGTTATGTGCTGGCTTAGAATTATTTTTTATATTTACTTATATGCTCGTACTATTATTGTTTAATTAATTATGTATATATATTAACATATCTCACGTTTTTACCTAATTTTTTGAAGTGTTGTGACATGGTTCAAGTTTGATTAATCCACCTACTGAATATTCTATGGTAATTTTATTCAATAAACTTGACCAAAGCAATATAAGCTAATTATGATATCTAAAACAAAAGTAACTTATAAATCTTAAGGGACTGGTTTTAATTCTGACCTATTAACCAGTTTTTAAAAGGTTTTATTGCTGAACATATTACCATTACCATGTCTACATTTTTTATAGAAATATATATATATTATAAGTTTACAAATATAGACAAGTAAAAGAGGATAGATAAGCATTTGATTTTTTTTCATAGACTTAAGGTTTCATATTTATTTATTTACCATATATACTTAATTAAGGATTCTGAATCTTTAACTGTGTATCATTTGGACGATAAATTTATTATTTACCTTTCATAGAATAAAGTTTAATTCCAATTGGAAGTTGTAAAGAGAACCCAGGGTATTTATGTCTACTATCTTATACATATTCTTGATATAAAATGGCGTTTTTAAAAGTAAAATAATTGAATGATATTCGACAGTTCCTCAATAGATTACTTTAATAGATTCATCTGATAAGGAATCAAAGTTAAATTAATTCCTTAATTTTTTATTGTTGTTTGATATAACACAATTATTGGGTAATTTTTAAATATTGTTATTATCAGATATAAATACAAGAAATTTTCGAAATTTTAAAGTCATAATAATTATTACAATATAATTGTTTACACAGATTTCTAATTACTAATATTACAAATGTGAAAATTTGTATATTTTAGACTATGATTGGGTATTTAGATGCTTGTATGTTTGTTATTCAATCACACAAAAACGGCTAAACGGATTTTAATGAAATTTGTCGTATAAATACTTTATAACCTGAACTAACACATAGGCTCCTTTTTATCCCGGAAAAATTCATTCCTGAGGGATAATACGTTTATTGAGTGCCTAAATATTTTTATATAGATAGTAATGTATTAAACATTTAATGTTTTTGGGTTAACTAGTGTTTAATAATGTATACAAAGGTTATACTCTATACGCAGACCAACAGTATCACAGCTTGACTAGAATTTTACTGCTTGATTACTCATGATGCTTCTATAATGTTTTTTGTTATGGCGGCGTATATATTTGGTTAACTCTTATCTTTGCGTTGGCTGACCTAAATAAATAATAAACTAAATAAAAGCAAAATAATGTTGCCATATCATAAAAGAGTTTATCAGTTATGTCATTTTCTAAAGTAAAATGCAACTCAGATTAATGCCAACAAACAAATAACAATTATTTGAAGAATTGCTAAATAAAAATATTCAGACGCTTACGACAGTAAACACATTTTAATACTATCCCGCAGGAACTTTAAAAAATTCCGGGATAAAAAGTAGCCTATGTGTTAATCCAGGTTATAAAGTATCTGTGTACAAAATTTTAATGAAATCCGTTCAGCCGTTTTTACGTGATTGATTGACAAACATATAAACTTTCACATTTATAATATGTAATAGTAAGATTATATCATTTGTGATTAGTAATTACCATACACATTCAATAAAGTTCATTTACAATACAAGATGGAGACAACGGAACATTTGATTCGTAAAGCTGTGAATAAAAACAATTTTAGATATCTATTTTATATAGCGTTTGCGATTTTATTGAGAAAACCGATCGTCTCTCGTTCCCACGGCCGAGTTTCCGGCCGGAGCGAATTTTGACAGATAACTACGTACGGATAACACTAAAATTTGATAATATTTTTTATTTAAAACAAAAGTCTTATTGGAATTTGTATTATTCATACAGTATTGTTAGCAACACTGTTTATAAAGTAGTAGTATCGGGTAGATCATTTATATTATTTCAAGTATACCGACGTGAAGACAATATATATTATTCTCAGTCTCTCTGGTGTTTTCGTGCAGTGAACGTGGAAGTTAGTGTTATAGTGTCGTGATTAAGGTTACCCTTCTCGAGTGGTGGAGGTGAGAGTTAATATATTATGAAAGAGCTCTTTAAACCTGCTCCTGGGTCTCAAGCCCCAGGCACCGCTCGCCTCAGTCTAAATTGCATGTGTATACATATTGCTGTACAGTAATGGGTACCACATTTCTCTCCATATACATAGCAGTATTATCTATGTGGAAGCTATACTGCACAGTAACATGTAAAAGACAATAATAATATGCACTTTAGACGGAACCAAGAAATATAATCCCAAACACTCCTTCACAATGGAGTCCAGCATAACGACACCACACAAGTTTCATAGCCATTATAGTCACCAGGCGATCTCCGTTTGACAACTGACACATATCAATCGAACAGAGGTTATATATCGTCTTGTTAGTAATTGTTACGTTGGTATAATTGAAATAAAGTAAAAAGAACTATTCGCTTATATATTTATTTAACCTATGTCTCTATTAAGTAGTCTCTATATAACTATGTCTCTATTAAGTAAAAATAAGAAACATACATAATTATAAGTAGCACCCTAACTGGGCTAGCGTGGTGGACTATGGCCAAACCCCCTCCTCATTCTGAGGAGGAAACCCGGCTCGGTAGTGGGCCATTAATGGGTTGTGATGATGATGACTTGATAATTAATTCAAGAAATTGCGACCCACCGACGTCGTTCATCCATCACAGCCATAACGAATGTTTGAAGTACTACCACCAACTTGGCGCCATCTATTAGGTGCTTACTTCTTTAATTATATCCAATTATCCAGTGTACAAAATTTCATCAATATCTATAAAATAGTTTCTGCTAAATAGTGAAAAATATAAATTTCTAGCATTGTAATAATTAAATAAATACAATACCCTTAGAAATATATAAACTTCAATGTTCTATAATGATTTACAATTTGCATATTTGTATTAATTTGTGTGGTGATGTTTGAAATTTTAATCAAAACAACCTGTTAGATACAAAATAAGAGATCGTAAACATTCTAATAAATCCGAATTTTTATCAAGAAAAAAGAAGTCAATATCCATAAAGTGAAAGATTTTTCTGCTATCGCTGTCATCAAAGAAGAATGACCATCAATTAAGTGCACGGGCGCCGCCGCCGCCGCAAACTAGTTCTGTAAACTATCATCGATACTCTTTTTATCATCGACACTCGATACATTAATTTTTTATCGATATTATTGTAAATAGGTTTTTTACTGTCTCGCCACTTACAAGATGAATCTCGGAACATTTAGCTACTTAGCGTTACTTGAAATTTGTTATCACTCTTAGTAGCGATCAGATTAATCAATACTTTCTTTACCAAGGAAACTAGAAAGTATCACCCAAACTTCTTTATACCAGGAATGTTTAATTAAATTCACATTAATATTTATGAACCCTTTCATGACCACAGACACATATGCGCCCCAAACCCAAAAAAATAAATATTTAAACAAGTTTTAAAGTGTTTACTAATCTCAAATGCAAATTATTAGTTTTTATAGTATATTTTATTCTTCTTATAAATTATACTACTGCTAATAGTATACTACAATATAATAAATACTATAGTAGTACCTACTATTCTGTCATTAGTTAAATAAATTGATCATGGGAAAGTTTTATAAGTCCACAATAACATTTTTTTTATCGATCTGTAAATTCAACAGCAAACATGTGAAATCATTGATAATGCAACTAATTATAACTGAGTTTAAATAAACAATTATTTTTTACTAAATAATAAAGAGAAACTATTGTCTTTAGTCTTCATAGCGTTAATACCAAGTTTACTCCAGCATAGTATATATCATATCCATGCATATAAAACCTATGTTTCTGTCCAAATAAAATAAATTTTGTTGCAGTTATAATAATATGCACTTTACGATAAAATGACTTTATTGTTTAACATCACTGAAGGCAGTGTAATATAAAATTCAAAGCGCAGAAAAGCGAGGGCCGGTAAACTAAGTTGATCTCATCTTTTTCGCTACAGTAAGCAATAAATGAACAAACAATAAACGTTAAAAATACAGATTAAATAAGATTGATTTGTGATGTTAAGAAGGCGTTTTATTGACCATAAAACCTAAAACATTTAATTCTATAGCGACAGTAAATATGGCTTGTTGAGTCTCAAACGAGTTTAATTTTAAGAACTAACCTGATTAAATGGACCTTTCGATTTCTACATACCTTGCAAGTATAATATTTAAGCATATGCGTGATTTGCGCCATTTTGTTTATGTTTCAGCAAATCGCTTTTATCAATTTTTATCCATTTTCCTAGAATTATATTTAAAATCTTTAATACAGAATGTTTGACCAAAATATTTTACCCTGAATTACTCGCGTGGGGTGTCACGTACCCCAGGACGTGTTTTAAGTCGTATTAATTTTCAATTTTGCAAACAACTACGATGGTTTCTAATTTTTTGTGATTCAGTGAAGAGCAACTCTTACTCTTGTGTATTTATGTTAGAAGAGAGCGCTTGGGGTCCACAAAACCCCCCGCAACTGTTTATGTAGTTCTAATTAAAGATATTTGATTTGGTTGATATAATAATGGCATTTTATTTTACAGTAATTTTATATGCATACTTATTTTACAATGCACAAATATATCGCACGGTAGAGTTTGCATTACTTTGTACACGCAAGTAGTTGAGGGTTAATGTTCATTCGTATGAATAGAGCTTCCCGTTATTATCACTTTTTAAATTATGATTTATATCACACTGGATACTAGGCCATGATTTAAACTATTAGGTGTCCCAGTGAACACACATATTTTGTCATCAAAATTAGACCAGCCGTGTCTACGATGTTTACCGATAAAGTCCAAGTGGGTAATGATATTTATATTAAATAGTGGGTATTTTATTATTAAATAAATGGTTATATAAGTTCAAGGGCGATGCGATATTTCTAATATAAAAGCAACGACCGCCCCGATAGTTTATAAAAAAATTACTTAATATTCAACGATTTCTACGAATTTCGTGTTACATAATAACATGTCAAATTGTCAACAAAGAACATATTCACACAACAAATAAATTATCATAATCAATGGAAAATATTCCAAAATAATTATAGAGGTCATAACATTAACTTCTAATCCATCATATAGTACATTAAACTAGATAGAAACCACCAAAAAAAGTTATGTCGTTTACCTTGAATCAGGCTTAACTATATTATTAGCTAACTACGTATCATATGTCGATAAAGTACCAAAAAAATCATTAAAATAAACCCAAACTCTAGTAGCCATTGCAGAATTTAACTTTCCATCTTCTATCTTTATCATCAGACCTTTGAACCCTAGTACAGTATATTGGACTAGAAAAAAAAATGTATGATCATATACTCAAATCATTACGAATTCTATGACAATTATCTCGAGTCACAGTAAAGCGAACTCTTTTTACCCGTGTGGGGATGGTTTAGAATACAATTTCCCTCTGTCGCAGGGATAGCATTTCGTAAGAAGCGAGTAACCCCCATTGGTTCTGTTCCCCGACTGGCTTAAGAATCTGATCTCCAAGTGTCTCCGCATATGGGCCAGATCTACCCCTCTCTCTTCCATTCCATTAATGCTGCTATTCCAGTGAACTCTGGGTTTTTGCTCAGGATCCGCTGAAACCGCAGCATTCTTCTCTTCGTTCCCCTTCTAACTCAACTTTCGAGGCGGAAACGCATCGTCAAAACAAGAGATACTCTCTAGTTTTCAAGAGATACTCTCTAGTTTTGCCGATCTCCATGGGCAATGGTGGCCACTTTCCATCAAGTAGACCGTCTGATCGGTTGTCTCTTATCTGTCATAAAAAAAGAATTCTATAATTATAAACTCTAGTTAAAGCAAATTATCTGATCATAATCTCGAGCCAAAGCGAAATCTATGATCATAAACTCGAATCAAATTAAATTCTATGATTACAAACTCTACTTATTGTGGATTCTATCATCATGAACTAGAATCTATACGAATTCTATATAATATCTATCATGTGAATTCTGTGATCAGAAGCTCGATGATGCCAGTCCCAATATCTTTACTCAAAATACTTACAATACTAACATATACCTTAGACAGGGGCTTGTGACCCAGATGCAGCTCTAAGGACATATTTTATGTTGCGTTACATTCATCGTTTACTGCTCTTCATTGTTACCCCAGTATTCCTCAATGAAGGTTACTATGAAGAAATCACTTGTCAAACTGTCCATGAGGTGAGGGTATTTTTAAATAAAAATTACTTTCTAGCTACCAACTTTTTTCACTTATATTGTATCTTTCTCGATTTTACAACGCAAAAAAATCCATTCTACTTTAAATAACCTCTAGTTAACTTTTCGGGAAAAATTAATAAATAACTAGAATTTATTCAAGTCTACACATTTTTATCTATCTACCTTCTAAAAATAAAATTGAATAAATTAAGTATTCTTTCCTAGACTGGAAATAGACTTCTAAAATGTCATTTTGAACACCAAAAAATATACTAAAGTTTTTACGTATTTATTTAATCAAAATCTAGATTCACAAATTATCTATTTAATGACCATAAATGGAAAGCATTTAATAATTCAATATATTTAAAATTTGCATTAAAATTCATATTAATATAGTTAATATTGTATGCATATTTTTTTGAAAATTTGCATCATTAAAGAGGTATTAAAAAGAAGTTTAAATATTTAGTATTTAAAATTTAGATATTTACGATTGCAATCTGTAGTTTATGTGAATAGATTTTTAAATTATTCTTTAAAAGCTTTTAAATAATTTATTCTAATATGTTTTTAATTTTATTTAATCGCTAAATTATAGCTGCTCCTAGATATAAGTAACATACAACATTATAACTACATATTAAAAAACACAGTCTCACGCCTGTACTACTGAACTGACTTTCATGCGGTTTTCACAAATAGACAGAGCGATTTATGATGTAGGATTAAGTGTATAATTTGTTGAGGTTTTAAGTAAATTTGTTGAAATACGACGATAAATACTTATCCTTATCGTTGTAAGTATTTTTGGCACAACTTCACTTATTACGCATAATAAATAAACATAGTGCGAAAACACACGCTTGTCTCCGCTCTTCGCTAAATTTTAAGAGGTAAAATACGGCATTATTATAGTATGTAGGGCACGCTCTCCGGGAGGTTGTGAGGTAGCGTTGGAAACCCTTCTCGCAGCGCCACAGAAGTTAGTGTTCGAGAGAGTCATTGCTCTACATCCCGCGCACTTTATTTCCGCAAAAAGTTTTTTATAAGATCCCCTCCCCTAACCTACTTAAATATATAGGATAAAGCTAGGCTAAAGCCTTGTATATTCCTTTTATGTAAACCTTAATTTTAACTGAGATTTAAATAAGCTTTAAAACGTTAAATCCATCTCGAACACTTTTTCGTACTATTTGTATGAAGACCTTAACATTTCTTTTTATGGTGCAAACGAGCAGATGGTCCACCTGATGGTAAGTGGCCACTTTCGCCCATGGACATCGACAAAACAAGAGGGTATCTTTTGTTTTGTCGATGCGTTGTATCCTCGAAGATAGAATGAGGAGGGGGAGTGAAGAAAACAATGCTACGGTTTCAGCGGACCCTGAGCAAGAGCTCAAAGTCCACCAGATCCGCAGGATTAATGGGAGGGGAGAGGGAGGGGGTATTATTGTACATCAATATTTAAAATAGACTTCCATAATTTGATTACATTGTTAGTTCGTTACTAAAGAAGATTTACAAATTTTTATTTACGTAGAATGTATTCGACGATTCATCCACGAAGATTAATAATCAATACAGAAAATATAGTGTTGTGAGGTGTGAGAATATTTCCAAAGAGCATCAAGAACGCTTCTTTACATAATTAAATAATAAATCGACAACATGTGTCACTGTGGGAATTTAATGTGACAAAGTTTACGCTTTGAGAAGTATTATGGATGAGAAATTACCGTTATACACTGTTGATAACTTTATATTAGCGGGTAGTACCTTTTATTTAATTCCAAGACTGTATATAACCTCTGTTCGGATAAACTTGAGCCAATTGTCAAACGGAGCTCGTCTGATGACCATTATAGCTCTGTAACATAGGTCATATAGGTCCCATGTAAATAAAATGTATGTAATGAAGGTTTCTTTTAGGATATTCATTATTTGTAAGTTCATATAAAGATTACATTAGAGAAAAACTCGTGAAAAATTTTCTTTTCAAAAATTTCAATTTTATTTTCAGCTATCCATTATAATTGCTTTTAGACTTCACATACCTTTGAGAACTTTAGGGAACGTTTAGGAGTGCAGGTTTCCTCACGATATTTAATTGCTTAAAACACACATAACTCAGAAAAGTTAGAGGTATGTGCCCAGGATCGAACTTGGACCTCCCGAGTAAGACAACTTCAATAACTCCTAATGGAGTAACAGGACTAACATCATTAGATATTGTCTTGTTATAAATTGTTACGTTGATTTAATTGAAATAAAAATAAAAGGAACGAAGACAATCATAAAATCTATCAACTTTTGTTCCTTTATAGTTCAAGTATCAAGTATGCGCATATAAAACAATTGTTTTAATTAACCATACGTATATTCCAAGAAAAAATTCTTATATCGATTATGTTTACATGTAATACTAGCGGCCCATCCCGGCTTCGCGCGGGTGGAATATTATTTTTAAAAATATATTGGCCCTCCCGCATTTCGGTGCCCCCTCTCTTGCCGCTTTACTCGCTGCGCTGCGTCGCTATACTGGCCCGTCGCGTCGGCGTGTATTTTTTGTTTATATTGATATTTTTAATTTCGTAATATCTTTTGAATGGAAAGTCCGATTTTAATAATTTAAAAAGTAATTTACAGGTATTGAAATAGTCTTGAATACGAAATAATTCATTTGGATAAGGATTAATACAAAGTTATAGAAAACATGGTCTGATTTTGATAGGCATTTTTATCAACTTTTAAAATGTAAAAAAGTAGTTATAGTGACGTAACTATAATAGTTGAACATATGGTCTTGCGGACTTTTTTGTAGATATTGACACGTTCTATAATATTGTAGAATATTTTTTTGTTCTATCATCAATACTTTTTGCAGCGCATGCGACGAAAGATATTTTATGGCTAATTTTTTTGCACCTTGGGTTGGTTTTCGTGAGGTTTCCTAAGGATCTCTAATTTTTTCTTGTAATATATATAGCCTATGTTACTCAGGGATAATGTAGCTTTCTAATGGTGAAAGAATTTTTGAAATCGGTCCAGTAGTTTTTATGTTTATTCGTTACATACAAAAATACAAAAATACAAATCTTTCCTCTTTATAATATTAGTATAGATTGCGTTACATTCATCGTTTACTGCTCTTCATTGTTACCCCAGTATTCCTCAATGAAGGTTACTATGAAGAAATCACTTGTCAAACTGTCCATGAGGTGAGGGTATTTTTAAATAAAAATTACTTTCTAGCTACCAACTTTTTTCACTTATATTGTATCTTTCTCGATTTTACAACGCAAAAAAATCCATTCTACTTTAAATAACCTCTAGTTAACTTTTCGGGAAAAATTAATAAATAACTAGAATTTATTCAAGTCTACACATTTTTATCTATCTACCTTCTAAAAATAAAATTGAATAAATTAAGTATTCTTTCCTAGACTGGAAATAGACTTCTAAAAACTTCTTTTTTGAACTCTTCTTCTTTTGAACACCAAAAAATATACTAAAGTTTTTACGTATTTATTTAATCAAAATCTAGATTCACAAATTATCTATTTAATGACCATAAATGGAAAGCATTTAATAATTCAATATATTTAAAATTTGCATTAAAATTCATATTAATATAGTTAATATTGTATGCATATTTTTTTGAAAATTTGCATCATTAAAGAGGTATTAAAAAGAAGTTTAAATATTTAGTATTTAAAATTTAGATATTTACGATTGCAATCTGTAGTTTATGTGAATAGATTTTTAAATTATTCTTTAAAAGCTTTTAAATAATTTATTCTAATATGTTTTTAATTTTATTTAATCGCTAAATTATAGCTGCTCCTAGATATAAGTAACATACAACATTATAACTACATATTAAAAAACACAGTCTCACGCCTGTACTACTGAACTGACTTTCATGCGGTTTTCACAAATAGACAGAGCGATTTATGATGTAGGATTAAGTGTATAATTTGTTGAGGTTTTAAGTAAATTTGTTGAAATACGACGATAAATACTTATCCTTATCGTTGTAAGTATTTTTGGCACAACTTCACTTATTACGCATAATAAATAAACATAGTGCGAAAACACACGCTTGTCTCCGCTCTTCGCTAAATTTTAAGAGGTAAAATACGGCATTATTATAGTATGTAGGGCACGCTCTCCGGGAGGTTGTGAGGTAGCGTTGGAAACCCTTCTCGCAGCGCCACAGAAGTTAGTGTTCGAGAGAGTCATTGCTCTACATCCCGCGCACTTTATTTCCGCAAAAAGTTTTTTATAAGATCCCCTCCCCTAACCTACTTAAATATATAGGATAAAGCTAGGCTAAAGCCTTGTATATTCCTTTTATGTAAACCTTAATTTTAACTGAGATTTAAATAAGCTTTAAAACGTTAAATCCATCTCGAACACTTTTTCGTACTATTTGTATGAAGACCTTAACATTTCTTTTTATGGTGCAAACGAGCAGATGGTCCACCTGATGGTAAGTGGCCACTTTCGCCCATGGACATCGACAAAACAAGAGGGTATCTTTTGTTTTGTCGATGCGTTGTATCCTCGAAGATAGAATGAGGAGGGGGAGTGAAGAAAACAATGCTACGGTTTCAGCGGACCCTGAGCAAGAGCTCAAAGTCCACCAGATCCGCAGGATTAATGGGACGGGAGAGGGAGGGGGTATTATTGTACATCAATATTTAAAATAGACTTCCATAATTTGATTACATTGTTAGTTCGTTACTAAAGAAGATTTACAAATTTTTATTTACGTAGAATGTATTCAACGATTCATCCACGAAGATTAATAATCAATACAGAAAATACAGTGTTGTGAGGTGTGAGAATATTTCCAAAGAGCATCAAGAACGCTTCTTTACATAATTAAATAATAAATCGACAACATGTGTCACTGTGGGAATTTAATGTGACAAAGTTTACGCTTTGAGAAGTATTATGGATGAGAAATTACCGTTATACACTGTTGATAACTTTATATTAGCGGGTAGTACCTTTTATTTAATTCCAAGACTGTATATAACCTCTGTTCGGATAAACTTGAGCCAATTGTCAAACGGAGCTCGTCTGGTGACCATTATAGGTCATATAGGTCCCATGTAAATAAAATGTATGTAATTAAGGTTTCTTTTAGGATATTCATTATTTGTAAGTTCGTATAAAGATTACATTAGAGAAAAACTCGTGAAAAATTTTCTTTTCAAAAATTTCAATTTTATTTTCAGCTATCCATTATAATTGCTTTTAGACTTCACATACCTTTGAGAACTTTAGGGAACGTTTAGGAGTGCAGGTTTCCTCACGATATTTAATTGCTTAAAACACACATAACTCAGAAAAGTTAGAGGCCCAGGATCGAACTTGGACCTCCCGAGTAAGACATTGAAGTCTCAACCACGAGGCCATCACTAACTCCTAATGGAGTAACAGGACTAACATCATTAGATATTGTCTTGTTATAAATTGTTACGTTGATTTAATTGAAATAAAAATAAAAGGAACGAAGACAATCATAAAATCTATCAACTTTTGTTCCTTTATAGTTCAAGTCTCAAGTATGCGCATATATAACAATTGTTTTAATTAACCATACGTATATTCCAAGAAAAAATTCTTATATCGATTATGTTTACATGTAATATTGACAGCGTGGTGAGAATTGTCAGGCGGTGGGTTCCCACGCGTGCCGCAGTGACGCGGTGCCGCCACCAGTCCACACAGCCCACGGCTTGGCTAATTGTAATGAAGCAATTATACCCACGTGTACTCATTCCTCAGTTTCCTGATAAACTTCCTTTGCTGATTTAATTGAAGTACTTCTCTTAATTAATGGCTTATAGTATAGGTACATGCAGGCAACAGTATGACGGCTTGATTACTTGAATATTACTCCGGAGATCTTAAATTACTTCTTAATTACTCGCGTTGTAATAACCATGGTTTCCGTCTTTGGGACATATTTATATTGCTATCTTTACGTTTTTAATTGTTCCTCCTAGAATCAAATGTTTCTCAGATAAGTGTTGCCAACATTATAGACTTATGTATATTTTAAGCAATACAATACATTTGTATAGGTTTTAGTGTCACTGATAGTGACGACGAAAAGATGTCTCTCAAAAACATATAATAATCATAATAACCTTCATATTTGCTAAAAAAATTACTTAACAATAAAGATGGGTTATGTTTTATCACCTTGATTTTACCGCAGTTTCGGAATACAGGACAATTTCGCGTCCCAAAGCTTAGTAAACGGGACAGACAACCGAATAAAACGGAATAATGCGGAATTTCATATAACATCATAAAATAAATCATTTTATAATCGTATCATATGAAATGTCTAGTATTTACTAATTCCCCCAAGAGAGCGTATTTACGTTTAATTTTCAAGATATTTCTCTATAAGTATATGACGTGGTGGACTATGGCCTAATGGCCTCCTCATTCTAAGGAGGAGACCCGGCTCAGCAGTGAGCCAATGACGAGTCGTGATGATGATGAAGTATAAGACGAACTCTCATACCGTTTGATGCCGTTTTTCAACTCCTTCAAAGTTTTTTCGGGATTAAAGGAAGTCTATGTCATTTCCCAATCTCTAGTCTATCTCTGTACAAAATTTCATCAAAATCAGTGCAGCAGTTCTTGAGTTATAAATGGTGTATCTAACCCGACTTTGTTTTATTCTATTAAATCTTTTGAACGAATCATGTAATTTAACTAAACTATTAAAAAGACATTTTAATGTATTTTATAATGTAAACTAATGGGTTTGGCTTGAAAAAATGTTATTTCAAGATCACGATCGATGTACTCACATCTAGTATAGCAATTATCCTTAACCGGTTAATCTTATCTCCGAATTTACATAATGTGATAAAAATATTTTATCCTGCGCACGTGTAAAGTATATATAATAAGTAACATGTCCATCAAATTATACAAAGTGGCCCTATTATTTTAAAAACCTCGTATATGATTAGGCACTTTGCATAATGGGTAAAATTAATATAAAAGTAATTTATGTTTCTAATATCGACTTCAAAAAAACGTCTTTTTTCTTAATGTTTGTTACCTCAGAACTTATTTATGGATCAAATTGATTTTTTTAGTATTTGTGTCATACCCATTACTGTTCAGCAATACGTATACACATGCAATTTAGACTGAGGCGAGCAGTGCAGGGCTCAGGAGCAGGTTTAAAGAGCTCTTTCATAATATATTACTCTCACCTCCACCACTCGACCTCGCCAACTACAATACATAATAAAGTTAACTTACGTGGACCTCAAGAAGGGTGACCTTAATCACGACACTATAACACTAACTTCCATGTTCACTGCACGAAAACACCAGAGAGACTGAGACTAATCTATAGCAGTAAAGGGGACATAATATAAAATGATCTACCCGCTACTACTACTTTATAAACAGTGTTGCTAACATTTGATAGAATTTGTGCCAACTTTGTTACTAACTTAAACATTGTACTAAGATCAACGTCACGTAGTTTTTAAAGTCTAAGTTGAAAATGTCTGATATAAAAAAAATAAATTAAGCTTAATGTGGTCTTTATGTCACCAATAAAAGCCAAAACAATAATTTTAAAAGTTTTGTTTGTTTTGTTTGTCTATCTGTCGGTATTTGTACATTCATCAAGCAAAATCTACTGCAATATAATGGATACGGTACCTATTCAGATTCACAGTTGTATTGCTGCAAATCGAACTTAAAATATAGGGTTTGTGTCATTTAAATCGGGTACCTAGAAAAAACTTATTATAGATTATACATAAAAAAATTACTTTTCATTTAAATAGTTTAAAAAAAATACCAAGAATAAAAGTATTTATTTTGGACGGCCATTTTAAGATTATCTAATAATTTATACTGTAAAAAAACCCGAGATTAAAAATAAAAAATAAATAAAACACAATTCGCCATTTTGGGGTGGCCGCCATCTTGGATTTCAAATTAATAATAGTTTATAGTATTCTACTAGTCAAGCCCATTTGATACCCATATTGAGAGAGTTGTGAAAAATATGCATAATAGATAAGAATTCGTTAGGGAGCTACGATGTCACAGACAGACACACACACAGACACTTGAGGTGACCTATAACACCCGTCGTTTTTGCGTCGGTGTTTAAAAAGGGTACAAAGGTTGAAGTTAAAATTGTTTAATCAAACTGAATGATACAACCAAATATTAGTCAACCAAAGATTAGAGGAAAAATATCGTAAAAATTCTTAAAGACTTCGTCATCAAATAAATGATGTTATCGTTCTTACTTCCTCTGCAGGCTTTGTTTTTTTTTATCTAACGGATGTAGATTTACTGACATTAAAATTACGAAGTTATACATCAGAATTACACATAGGCTATAATTTATGGTATTAAAAACAAACTAATGTTTTCGTGCAAATCAACGACGGACGAATATTCAGGCCAATTAAGAACCATGAATTTTTTCCGGGATAAAAAGTA
This sequence comes from Limenitis camilla, assembly GCA_905147385.1. NCBI lineage: Eukaryota > Metazoa > Arthropoda > Insecta > Lepidoptera > Nymphalidae > Limenitis > Limenitis camilla. Next base: position 9,722,311 of record LR990241.1, read on the forward strand.
GCCTGTGTTAATCAAGGTTATAAAGTATCTGTGCACCAAGTTTCAATGACATCCGTTTAGACGTTTTTTGTGATTAAAAAACAAACATCAAACTTTCACATTTAATATATCAATAATATTTTAATTTAAATTTTAAAATAAATTAAACGCTTTTGTTTCTAGAATTATTGTCTCATACAAATTTATAAAGCTGAAGAGTTTGTTTGTTTGCTTGAATGCGCTTATCTCAAGAACTACTGGTCCGATTTGAAAAATTCTTTCAGTGTTAGATAGCCCATTTATTTAGGAAGGCTATAAGCTATATATCATCACGTTAACACCAATAGGAGCGGAGCATCACGACACGAATTCGCAAGGGTCGACTAGTATTAAATAAAATAAAATACATTTTGTTACCACAATTTTGTATAATCATTAAAGATTACACGATTCATAATGTTAAGCAAAATTAATATAATAATAGTCTGTGAAATGACATTTTAATTTTTTAAATTCCCAATAACCAGCCTCAGGCTATAATTGGACATCCCCAAACTGTTTTATTTAGCAAAGACCGAAAATGACAAAGATAAACTATTTCGGAATTTCAAAGGACTCTACCTGGCCAGAAAATAAGGGAATAACTCGTGTCCCATTTTAGGGCCTTTTTTGGACTCCATTTATTACCTTTTTTTGTTTCTTAGTTACCGACAAAGGTATCTAAAAATAGCGCTATTTTAGACAATTGCGAGTACAGTTATAATCATTATCGTTAGGGTGAGATTTTAAGTGTTTTCACAAATAATTATTATTGTCTTAATTTACAAAGTGTGCCGACTAAATAAAAAAAAACTAAAACAAACGGTGTCTTTATGTTATTACAGCTTTGTATTTCTTAACCAAATTATAAATACGTACATGTATTATACCGTTACTTTGTTTACATTAACGTCAATAACCAAAGCATAATATTCTGAAAATGAAAGTGACTTAAAATTCCTTTGAAATATTATATTAAAAATTGTTAAAAAGGGATGGACTCACTCACTAATTAAGTGAGAAAGGGACAGCTTAATATTCTTTTAAGACTTTTCTCTTGCTATTTTTAAAACAGATTTACGTTAAGAAGTAAATAAATTCGAAAAGAAATGAGCAAGCAAATCTTCAAGTTTTTATATTAGAGGTCTAAATAAAATCTAGATTTTAAATCATTTAAATTGTCAAATAAATATTATATTTAACATATTTTTAGTCCATCCAAGTGAGGGCGGGTAGAATAGTTAAAATAAACTACTGCGAATAACTAAAAATCTAGCTTTTATTTAATTAAATTGGATCTTAGGGAAAATTGTCCTTACCTAAAGATATTTTAACCACAGCGAAGCGAAGGAAGTTTGTGTAGCTAAAATATTGAAAAAATGCATCCATCGATAAAAAGTTTAAGGTTTCATACTAAAAATGATTTAATCTTTCCCTGGGAAAGTATTTGACGCACGCTGGTAAGCTGATCCCAAGCCCACACGTGCTCGTGAACACCATGAATGAGGGGATACGGGGCGGGGGCACGGGGGCACGACACGGGAAGGTCGGGATGAGGGGAGAGCAAAGGCTTTTTTCAGGCAGTACAATCCGACCCGCGGGCGGAGACGCACGTCATTGCGTTCCTACAAATTAACTCCAAACCAGTGATCGTAATTTATAAACAAGGTTAGATATACTAAAATAAATTTAATTTACACATTCAGTAGATATTTTGTTGTTGAGTGTTAATAAATAAATATAGTAGTGAATAAAATAAAATTTAATTTGGCAGGTTTTTTTCAAAATGTCTTCGGACCCCGCGCCGCTGTCTAAGACAGCCAAATACAAGAAGATAACAAAACCCTTACTTGAAAGGAAACGACGCGCGCGCATCAACCGATGTCTGGATGAATTGAAGGATCTAATGGTCGGGGCTTTAGAGGTAAGTTTTTTTATAACTTAATTTTGTAACAGATATCATAATGCTAAATATTCATCAGATTTAAAAAAATAATAAATATTTAGCCTAGCCTTGAAATTTGATACTACAATAAATTTTAAATGTTAATATATAAACATTAAACAAACAAATTCTAACTTTTATTTTATATTTTATATAATGGAATAAATTAAATATCCTACAATTAAGTTTAATAAGATAAATTAGTTATTGGTCTTGGAAATGTAACATCAGTGTTCATTCACGCGCCCATTATGTTTATCTTGGACCGGTTGTCTTTTTGTTTCTTCGTGGACTTAATAAATGCGAAACTTGACTCTTAAAAATAAACAGAAGCCAACTAGTACTGTTATATTAATGTGACGCTTAACTCCCGTAACGTGAGAGCCTCGTAGTGCACCTGCCCTTTATCTCAACTATTCTATTTTTGTTCCCAGATCGATGACGACAACCTGAGCAAGTTGGAGAAGGCAGATATCCTTGAGTTAACGGTTAATCATCTTACAAAGTTACACAGGCCTAAAGATCCCGTTTTGGAAGCTAAGAAATTTCAAGCCGGATTTGGTCAATGCGCTGCGGAAGCGTGCAGATTTATTATGTCGGTGCCGGATTTAGATTCTAAAGTAAGCCAAAATCTAGTAGGACATCTATCAAGACTGATAACTTCCCAACCACTGTCCATTCAAGTGCCAGAAAGACCTACGTTTTCACCACCGATATCGCCCTCATCCGTTGTATCAGACAGACATCATTATTACAGCGATCACGACAGATCTTCTTCAGACGCCGAAGATTCAGTTTACTCTGCAGAAAGCGCTCCAAAACAATGGTCATTTGTACGATCCCATAATAAACAAAGCGGACCATTAACCGGTCTCCTCACTACAGTTGACAAACTTGTTTCACATCACCATACCGAACATGGATCAATGAATGGCCACCGAAACGGAACCTACTTTAATAAAGTTCCAGCCGAAGCAAAAGATGTTATATTACAAAAAATCAGGCAACATATTATGGACAAACGTGGGAATGAAAATAACAATTATGAGGTTAATACCAACGCCGAAGAACCTTTAGAACCGAGATATGCACGAGATGAGGGATATAGAAACGAAATGCCTTACCATTATCCAACTCAGAGTTACCCTAGCAGTAATGACACGTTAGATCTTCGAAAAGTTCGTTCACCAGCAAAACAAGCAGTCGTCCCCGTAATTTCTCCAAAAGAGCAAAACGCTTACAAAACTCCTGAACCAGAACCCACTCCACTTGACAGAAAGATCGAACTAAACATCAATCTATCGGAACAATGCGAATCGCCAATGGATTACAGCAATTTACCGCCTAAAAAGAAAAGGAAATTGATCGAGTATCAGGAGTACAAAAAACAAGAAGAGGCAAGACGGCAGCTCGAAGCTTTTTATGCTGAAAAAAAAGAGTATCTTCGAGAGGGACCACCGGCGGACCAAGAAGACGCAAACAAATGGCGTCCTTGGTAATAGTTACTAGTTAATGGTGCTGTTAATTGCCGCGATGAAAGTTTGGAAACATACAAATTCCATTGACACGGCAACCATAATGTCACTTTGTTATTGTGATATAATTTCTTCCACGAGAAAGCTTTAATTATTTGTAACGTATATTATTATATAGAATAGTTTTATATTAGTGCCTTATTGTACTTATGTTAAGAATTTTTAAAGTTGGGAAAATTTCAAATATTGTGCCATGTATCTGATCTCCATATTGTCTTCCTTATTACGGAATCACTTTAATGGTTAAAATCTTTCTGTTGTATGTTTATATTAAGTTTTAATTACGTATATATTAGTTGTGATTTTAATTATTTTTTAAGAAACAATAAAATAATATTAAACTATTAAACTGTATTTTAATAAGCCCTTCAAAATATATACTACATTTTTTAACTGCGAATTATGCAGAGCAAATAAAACAAAAATTATGCAATTTTTCTTCAAGAGCCAAGAACTTAACAAAGCTTGACTTTTTTTAAATGTTCAAACTAAAAAAATTAAAAAGTATTTATTAAGTTTTCTTAAGAATATAACGAAAAATTATGTAATTTTTTTTACTTAATATAAAAACATTTAATTTTAAGTATGTTTTAAATAACACATTGATATTGTTATGAAGAAACACTTCCTTTTTTTCTCGAATGGCTAGGATCCATATCACGGTTATCATGGCATATTTTTTTTATTATAATTTCTATAGACAGTATTCAAGTTCAGCGAGAAAAAACAGCCGCGGTAACAAAACGTAAAACGATTTCTTTGATGTAACTAGCGGCATCTATCCAAAAAATGTGAAGAATATTATTTACTTACTACTAAGCAATGATATTAGTTCCTGTAACAGCCAATAGGTAGAGCTAATACATTGTAGCGCCATCTCTTGTAAAATAATGTAAGTAGGAAAGTGATAGAACAACTGTAGAGACAGCGCCATCTAGTGAAGATTTGTGATATTGCATAAAGTGAGTAGTTACGGACATTGCAGTACGTCTTTTCTCCACCAGAGTTGTATTTTAATATCATTTTATAATCATCTAAAATATTAAATTATTTAATTCGATTAATAACAATGAAATGTTACTAAATAAAGATAAAATATTTGAGCCTTTTAAATAATGAGATTAAAATTAGTTTAACTACTTGTCACAAGATGTCGCTGTGCACAGTCGTATACATTAATCACTACATAACGCGTAACACGTAGACGTAGTATTGTAGTAGTGGGGCGCAACAACTTCATTTTTATTCATTGACATGCCGGCGAACTGGCTGGTTGTTGTCACACGAGCACAGACATACGCGCGAATAACGAATTTCGAAGTTTGAATTGACAGTTATTGATATTGTCATTTATGCATAAATAAATAAAACTATAAATTCGTGAACAGTGTTATGGTGCTAAGTGGAGTGTTTGAGATGTTGTGACGGGAGATGCTCGTGGGGGAGCAATCGCCGGCGCCGCGGGTGGTGGCCGGCTTGCGGAAACTTCGACCGGAACTGACACCAGGACCAGTTCCTACTCCTGCTGATCCTAATCTCAGGATATCAGGTACTAACCGATATTATGCAAGACCACTTTAGTAATAGTACCCACATACGTGAAAAATATAACAAGTTTTTTTTTAAAATGAATAATGTACATAAAAATCACTTTTTTTTAATAATTCAATTTATCCGGATTTTTGATTAAATAAACGGTTATTATCGATAAATAGTCCGGATCCGGATAATCGAGTCTAGTGTACTAGGACATTGATTATAAACGTAATTATGTCATTTCGCAATCTTCAGGTCATTGACCTTTTAAACTAGGTTATAATCTTATTGGTATTAAATAGTAAAGATGATCCTTTTAGGATCACGTAAATTATTAAATGTCAAATGCTAGGTAACTAGGTCAAATAGATGGTACTTTCTGTCTATAGTAGATGTTATTGGTACACTGTATAGTATAGTTCATAGGTTCCAAATTTTACAAGAATAATAATTATGAATTAAATTAACTATCGTAGACTTGGATAGTAGACCCCCACCAGCCTTCATTTTTTTTTGATTTTTGCTTGAATAGATAACTTTGAGAACCATTTTTGTACATGTGCTTTATATATACATGTTTTTTTTTTTGAAAAAGTTTTTTTATTCTAAGGGTGTACTACTGTATCACACGATATCCTTTATATTAAAGCATCTGTCATCAATGGGGCGGAAAGAGAATGGCATGACTTAACATCTGGTTAACATAGACAGACAGTACAACCATTGTTTTATTTGACTGATTGCATCTCTATATTTATGTTTCCTTTTGTCTATGTATTTCTGTGTGACATATGTACATATATTCTAGATAGTTCTATAACGACTGTACGCGTAACTATTATTAACAAAAAAATATTATTAGAAAAAACACAATTGTGGTAAAAAAAACTTAAATTTTTTGTAGAGATCTTGTACTATTAGGCTGCGTTTCCACAAGAAGCAATAGACTCATCCCTCACTGCATCCTTGCACATCTCTAGTGGAGACGCAGCCTAATACTTAGTTACTATTTTTGACTTAATACCACAGAAGTTATTCACACGAACTGAGTTCTGTTTAACTGTGATAACTAATTACAATACCAGCTATATCAACTCATTGAGTCACCCCTGTGAGTTATCAATGCAATTGTTTACAGTGTTATCAGTCCAGCTGCTCTGTTTGGCGCCCTTTAACATTTATTTTGATACTAGCAACACGCCGCGGGTTCGCATGCTTATTCGCATATTATACCTACATGTATCCCATCATACATTGTATTGTGGATTGCGCATAATCGTCATATCTCAAACAATTTACACAAAACCTTAACAATTTATACACTTAAACCTTCCTCGTGAATTATTCTGTCTATTTGTGAAAACCGCATATAAATCCATTCAGTAGTTTTTGTCTTTATCGTAATAGTACGATGTTAGACAGTCAGTCGAGACGAGTCAGACGTTTTGTACTAAATGTTTATTCCACAAATTTTCACAATCTGAATCGTTTATTTTATTTTTTTTTAACTAAAATTGTATCAAAAACCTTTACGAGACATTATGGGTTAACATATAAACAGATAGAGAACATTATTTTTATATATATAAAAATTAATTGGCTGGATCGATTTAGCATTTCAGTTTTGAAATATTTGTAGAAGTCCATGGAGAGTTTATGGCGAGAAACTCTGTAACGATTTTGGTAAATCTTCTACCAGTAGTCTAATACACCTCAGCGAAGCGAGGACAGGTCAATAGGTTAAAACCACCTAGATAAAATAAGTGCGAAAGTGTTTTTTTGTTCGTCTAAACTTCCCTTCCTTTTTTTCTAGTAGCATAGCATGGTTTTTATAAACCCTTATATTGTTTAATGAATCTACCTGCCCTCGCTTCACAAAGGTAAAATATCTTTAAATATTAAAACCTTATTAACGACGTATTTTATATTGACAACTTTTAACATTAATCATATTTTATTATTAGCCCACAGGGACCCTGAATTTTTCCGGGTATAAAGGTGATCCGGGTTATAGAGTATCTATGTACAAAATTTCATCAAAATCCGTTCAACCATTTTTGTGTGATTGAGTAACAAGCATTCAAACATCCAAATATCCAACCATACAAACTTTCACATTATTAGTAAGATATCCAATTTTATTGAAATAAAGTCTAGATAACAATTTACTGTTATTTTGTTCCATATCAACAAAAATACACGAATTGCTAAAACAGGGAAATCCTGTAAGTAACCTTCCAACGACCATGTGAAGTATCACAAGGTCCTGAGCATGCTAAAATGATAATATTGCCCTTTAAACATAAAATAAAGATATATTTTAATTATAAAGTACGGAATAAAATTGATTAAACAAACATACATTATAGAAGTCTTCTTATTAACATAATAAATGTGAAATTTGTACGTTTAGATGTTTGTTACTCAATCACGCAAAAATGGCTGAACGGATTTCGATGAAATTTGACAGACAGATACTTTATAACCTGGATTAATACATTGGCTACTTTGTATTCCAGAAAATTCATATTCAGTTCCCGTGGGATGATATTAAAATATGAGTACTGTTGTAGGCGTCTGAATATTTTCAAATTGCAATTTATTTTTTATCCCCCAAGAACTGAATTTTCCCGGGATAAAAATTAGCCTATCTAGGCTATAAAGTATCTGTGTGCTAAATTTCTTTCAAGCAACTCAACTCTGTTCAGCCGATTTTACATGATTGAGTAACAAACATCTAAACGTTCAAATATACAAAATTTCACATTTATAATATTATTTAGATTAAATATATTAAAAATTAAATGTTTTTTGATAAACCTAAGTAACCTAACTACCTTATAAATTTCAAAAGCAACTTTAGTAGAATTGCTGATTGTAAGTTGTCTTTGAAATCCAAGGAATTAGATCTTAGAAAAGATAAAAAATCATGTAAATCAGTTCAAAAACAAAAAAGTAAGGCTTTAAGAGCCATTTCACAATTTTTCGCTCTGCAAGTTTAGGTAAATTTGGTCGCAGCGCACGTGAGTCTCACGAGCCGCGCGGCCTCTGTCCTACTCGGTATAGTGCGACATCCAAAAAAACATCTTAATCTTTTTCTAATGTATAATAAAAATTAATAACTATTCTGTTACAAAATGTTTTTTACATAATTAATTTGTTAAAAATTTCAAGTCTGTTATAACAACAGTCAAGAAATTTAAAACAAAAAATCAATATTATAAAATAGGTTTTTAGATAGATTTTTAAAATTGATTTTATTGAGTGTCTTGAGTTGACGAATGAATCGAATATTTACGATATAAATATAATAGCCTTTTGTTATGCTCCAGAAAATCTGAATGTTAATATGTGTTGCACAGTTTTGGATGCAAGCAGAACATCAAATTTTTGCCTGCTTTAATTTATTTATAAACTTGATGACACAGTCAAACAGATTTATTTTAAATGCCTATTTGTATTGATAAGATGAGAAAAACGATTGTAAATAATACTTTTGTTTTACATAAATTACGATAAAATTTTACATTACTTTTCGTATAATTTTCACAATTTTTATTTTACCGTGGTATGATAATTAGAATAGAAAAAATTACAATCGCATTCTGTGTTTGCATACAATTTGATGTTGTAGCTTGTGGTACTCTGGTTCCTAGAACATTATAAAATAAATATATTATTATAAATATTAATTTAAATGTATCTCTATAGGTATACAAAAAAAATACAAGAATGAGAGTCAAAACTATATTCTTAGTAATATGTCAGTTAGTCCGAATAAACATATAGAAATGCACTCACTAGTGACTACATTTACCAAGATCAACTCTTCAAATTTATTCTCCTGTTGGTTTGTTTTGACTGTCCTTCTGAAAAAAGAGGCCATTTCATACATATCTATTTGTGATTAAAAAAAATGGTAAATAAATGATAAAAGAGCCTTAAAATGATTCAAATACCTATTCAATGATACCCCGCTTGAAGTAATTTATGACTTTAATTTTTTATTTTCGCAATATGGCGTCAAGTGGTCACCATTTAGAATTTTTATATACACTGACACTGGTGAGAAAAAACTAACGAGACCTCGAACTTCAACATCCGTCATGCCGTTTAGGTTACAGGGCGTCGAAAAGAATCGTATATCGAATATAAGAAGAATATATATATACACACACCCTAAAACATAACACTCCTACTGAGCAGTCGGGTAAGAATATAAATGTAGAAGTAAAAGCATACCCTGCCTGCACTGCTTAGCATAGTAATTATGACGTTTCCTTTTTTTTATGGAGTGATAAGCAGTCTTTTTTCGACCCATTACCTAAAAAATTAATTTATAATTAGAAAAGTATGTACTAATATATTTGGAAAAACAAACAATTTAAATATTAATTTTACTTACTTGAAAGTTTCAAATACGGTGTATCACACTATAACATCAGTCGCTTGGCGCGTGTGAGTGAGACCGATGTAAGAAAGAGAGCTGTTCAAAATTTGGCGTAGATCCTACCTCTAAGAGCGCTGGCGCTCGACTGATTTACTGGGCTTGATGCATGGTATTATATATTTTCTTTTTATTTTTTAATACAAAAGGTTATATATTTTATTTTTATTTTTTTCTGTTCCTAAAAGATGTAAGTTTAACTTGGTATAGATAGTTCGTTAAAATTTCTTAGTTTTGTAAGAAAAATATCGCTTTTAAAATTGTACTTATTTAGAAAATATTCGTAACTTAAAAAAATTTATTATGGATTAACGGAGATACTAATGTAAAAAAATCTAAATTGTGTATCAATAATAACATATTCCACATATTACGATATTTTTTTAAACAATTTCAAAGTAGTGGTTATTGAGAAATAGGGCTTCAAAATATACATTGCGACCGTTTACCCAGGGAGGCGGCGGAGGAAAAGGGTAATAATTTTATACACACAATATAAATCAAAATTCTGATAAATTAAGTTACTACAACAAAGGTCACTCTATTATATTTCAATTATAGAAATTATATTATTGCATCCAATGCTGAGATTAACGACGTCAAAATGTTACAATTTCGCGGATTTTTACCGAATTTTGTGAAATGGCTCTTAAAAATAAAAACCTCTTGTAAAAGTTGCGAGAACGTTTTGATATTATAACCGTGGTCGCAAACTCCAGACAATGCTCTATATTATATTTTTACGTGTTACTTTTTAAATTTAATTTGCCCTCAATTTATTGACTATATTTGGAACAGAAATGAGAGCAACGGACAATGCGCAAGCACATGTGTTACATGCTCTAATAAAGAATTAAAATTAATTCTAATATAAAACTAATTTTATTTATCACTTATATGTGTACTAGTCGACCCGCTCGGCTTTACCCGGGTTCAATTTACCACTTTATATATGACTACTTCCCAAAGACATGCACCACATTCTCTATTTCAACCCCTTCAAACCTATTTTTCGCAATAAAACGTAATGTATGTCCTTTCCCAAACTGTATTCTATATCTGTACCAAATATCATTAAAATCGGTTCAGTGGTTTAAGCGTGAAAGCTTAATACAGACAGAATTAGTAACATTCGTATTTATATGTTGGCATTTAAACAATTTTGCAATAAATATTTAAAAAATTGTGCAATATATTCATGATTATTTAATATATTGGTTACTAGCGACCTGTCCCGCCTTCGCACTGGTAGATAATTTTTTTAGACTATTCTTTTTGAATGGAATGTCCGATTTCAATAAATCAAAAAGTAATCAACAGGTATTGAAACAGTCTTGAATACGAAATAATTTATTTGGATAAGGATTAATACAAAGGTATGGAATACGTGGTCTGATTTTTATAGGCATTTCTATCAACTATTAAAATGTAAAAAAGTTATAGTGACATAACTACAATAGTTGGACATATGATCTCGTGAAGTTTTATGTACATATTTATATGTTTTATAATATTGTAGAACATTTTTTTGTTCTATCATCAATACTTTTCGCAGCGCATGCAATAAAAGACATTTTATGGCTAATTTTTTTACACCTTGGGTTGGTTTTAGTAAGAATTTCTGAGGATCTCTAATTTTTTTTAGTAATAAATATAACCTATGTTACTCATTTATAATGTAGCTTTCTAATGCCAAAAGAATTTTTGAAATCGGTCCAGGAGATTTTAAGTTTATTCGTTACATAAAAAAATACAAATCTTTCCTCTATATAATATTAAAATTAGAGTTTGTCTAATCTCTGAAGTACCAGCCATCGTCACTATTTTTTCTAGTATATAAGTTAAATGTCGAAATATTTCAAAGTATATTATAATTTAACAATAGGACAGAAAAAAAGGTTTAATGTGGTTTATGAAATCAATACGTTTCTGAATCAGCTGTTTTCGGAAACTATAAATCATTTTATTATCATCGCGTGCCTTCTGCCTGCACGAGTACACGCAATGTTTGGGTATTATCTTTACCTACGAGTACAATAAAATCGATATTGCGTGTTTGTTACAATATTTTGATTTAATGAGTTTAGTATATCTATGATTCGTTTTGGAAAAAAATTCAATATCTTTGTTCAACGTATTTTTGATGTAACTTATATAGTAAAAACATTATCTTTTTCGTTATTGTTTATTTTGTTTCGTTAGTATTTTTTATGACAATTAAGGGACCAACGAGCAGACCACCAGATCTACCTGATGGTAAGTGGCCTCCGGCGCCCATTGACATGTGTTGCCACCTCAAAGATGGGAGTGAGGAGGAGGAATAACCGCAGCAGTATTAATGGGATGGGAGAGAGGTCCAAAAAAATAAAATAAGTAAAGTCAAATGAAAATCAATATAATCAAGCATCTGGTTAAGGCCTGGTCCCTTGTTTTTATAATAATAATTTTTATATTTAAGAATAAATTGAAATCATATATTGTTATAGACTAAACTCATGTTTTTCATGAAATGTAGCTAGCAAGTTAATATTTGAACAAAACCCTACTATTAATTTCTGCCAATCCGTTTTCGTTAAAATGTTTTTTTGCGCGTTTTTTAAGCGTGGGATCCCTATGTATTAAATTGTTTCAACAGTGAAAATACTTTCAAACTACCTGTAATTTGGTTAATGAGTAAATTGAACAGATTGCTATAAAAATTGCACATTCAGCAATTTGCGAATTAATCTATTGTAGCAATATTAGTCACTTAACGAACTGGGGCACATACGCGTGCGTTTAAAATTGAATCTAGATTGAAGGTTTCCAAACTTAACAGACTTGTAGACCACTTAGTAGATAGACATTATTATTCATATTACCGAATCACTTACATAATTTCTCAGGAAGCCCAAAAATAACAGACATTTTCAAAAATTTACGACTATCGTTTACTATCATTCAGTTCCAGTCCCTACATCTGTGTGCTAAGTTTCAGCATAATCGAATGCTAGGAAAAAGCTGGAATGACTTGTCCGCCATCTTGGGAAGTCCTCCATATTAGATATAGAGTGAAGTAATTTTATTTCTTTTTCCCTCTGCCGCTGGGAGAGCATCTCGTAAGAGCCGAGTAACCCAACAGCCCCTTAGTGGTAAGGGATCTGTTCCCCGACTGGCTTGCGACCCCCAGCATACGAATCTGACCGCCAAGTGTCATAGACGCGTTCCGGTCGAGCCGCATGTGGGCCAGACTTACCCTCTCCCTCTCCCATCCCATTAATGCTGAGGATATAGGGGTTTCGGTTCTTGCTCAGGGTTCGTTGAAACCGCGGCATTTTTTTCTTCAGCCAAACTCTATCTTCGAGGATGAAAAAAAATAACAGTAATTAGTCAGTCATCTTAGACCAACCACCATATTGGATCTAAAGTAAATGTATATGGCTTACCGAAGTAGGGAATATGCATATTGCATACAAAATATATCCCGACAGATTACAAATAAATACACTACTTGGATCGTAGACCCCTCTAACATTCACCGATCCTAGTTTTAAAAAATCCATATGGACTACTTTGGGAATCACTGATTTAAATTGAAGGTATTATCAAAGAATGTTCAAGGTTTAACTAGGTTAAGTAGTGACATTTGTTGCGTCATCCGTTTACTTATTTGTTTGCTATTATGGACTACTCAGACGAAAGGAAAGGTCATGTTAAGTTTATTGTTCACATCCGTCCGTGCTTGAACGTTTTGCCAATTTTTATTATTTATTGACCTTCTTAGATTGGATCTTTACTAGATTTGGGTGTCTCTTAAATATCAGAAAGGGCTAATATGGGATAACATTGGTATAATCTAGTATATGGCCATTATTCAAATGCTTCATAATCATCATTATCATTCTCAATTGATTAGTCCCAGAGTTTCATCAGTACTTTGATTTCTTTTTTTTTCTCTCAGATCTCCTTACATTGCTTTAGTATAAAGCTTACGTTGAGATTAATCTTTAATTCTTTCTTTGACTTCTCTTATGATTTCTCTTTCTTCTCTCAGATCTCTTACATTGCTTTAGTATAAAGTTTACGTTGAGATTAATCTTTAATTCTTCCTTTGACTTCTCTTATGATTTCTCTTTCTTCTCTCAGATCTCTTACATTGCTTTAGTATAAAGCTTACGTTGAGATTAATCTTTAATTCTTCCTTTGACTTCTCTTATGATTTCTCTTTCTTCTCTCAGATCTCTTACATTGCTTTAGTATAAAGCTTACGTTGAGATTAATCTTTAATTCTTTCTTTGACTTCTCTTATGATTTCTCTTTCTTCTCTCAGATCTCTTACATTGCTTTAGTATAAAGCTTATGTTAAGATTTATCTTTCTTCCTTCTTAGCCTTTCTATCTTTCTTCTCTTAGATCTTTTCTTTAATTTTTATTGCTTTTTTTAAATATACTTTTGTCCAAAATCTTTTAAAATTCAAGAAGGAAGGCGTCCTTAGTTTTCATATTAAAGTAGATAAATAAGTATTGATCAATGTGACAGTAAAACATTAGTTTGTCTAATCTTTCAGAACCACTACCATAACAACATAAGGGTTTGTCTGGCGTCACCGTTCCTGTGTCCTTAACTAGAACGTTAACTACATAAAAATAGTTTATCGTCGCATGAACAAGAAATTACATAACAAACAGTTAAACAATTTGTATTCTGTTGTGTACATAAAAACTGCGGTTCCGTCAAAACGAGGTTTATTTGTGTTTCTTGTTCGTGTGTCTAGACTGTTCAAGACCGATTGGATAACTTGTTTCACAAATTACTTCACAATTAACATAATATCGTTTTGGGGAAGTTATTGCTGTAATACTATACAATACATTCTGTGAGTATAAGAGTTTGGAATTTTACGTAGACAGAATCATGACAGAATTTGTTTTAAACAATATGAGAATTTGAAATAACTTTAGAGCTGCTTTTTGAGGCCTAAATAATAGGTTCAAATATTCAGAATATTTTTAGGATATGAGAATCAATTAACGTATAAATCTTAAACCTGTTGGCTATTTCTGAACGCAACAGACTGCTAAATGTCATGTGTCATATGTTTTACTAAACTGTCAGCGTTTAATTTATATTACTGTAGGTACGATAAAAAGTAAGAAAATTATGTTAGTCTTATATTAAAATTTTTAAGAAATCATGGTTTTCACGTATTAATATATAAAACTTGTCAAATGACAGTTGAGTAATGAGTTTGAGTATTAACAGACGCAAGTGTCACTTTGACAGTTGACATTTTAATTTTTTAAATACCAAATATGGTTATAGAAAAAGATCAGAAGTCCATTATTTTAAGTTTAGAATATCTTATGTTTGTTACCTGATATAAATATATAATGAATATTACCAGGATCTCTCAAAATTTGCTGTTCAAATCAATGTATGAAACTTGAAAATATTTTCATATTGATTCTTTAGTCAGAAAAGAAATTAAATCGAGCCTCTAAATTTTATCTACCGTCGCTCATCCATAATATAAATACTTAAGTAATTAGAAACTCATATAGTAGAGAATATTAAGTGTTTGTCTGTCAACAGCTTGATAAAATGTTTTTGTTTATCACTTAAACGAATTTGGCTCGATGTCATCAACGAAACATACTAGAAATGTTAACTTAGCCAATAACATTAATAGGTAATGATGATTAAATAAATTCATATTTAATATTTAGAAGTTAGACTAAAAAATTATAGTCTAAACTACACTATTACTCGCGATCAGTGTTGGCATGATTAAAACAAGTTGTTTTAAAAACCATTTTATATCAGTGATTAATATAGTTTGAATTGAAACCGTGTTTTTTATAACGTATTTAAAAACATTGCTTGCTCGTGATATAATAATTACCGTATCTAGTAATAGTATCTAGTAGAGTATGAATTTTAAATTCTACATTTTTATCAACAGGTGTCCTCCGCCAGTATTATAATGATGACGATCAATCTTGGGCGTGGGTCCGAGCCGCAGTACGCAGTGGCTGCCTACTCGCCTGGCGAGATGGAACTCTTCCTCGAAGGTCAGCAGCTCGCCTGCCACTCAGTCACTTGCACCTGCGAGCTGCTGCCAACCTGCCTAATGCCTTCCAGCTGTCGCAACTACGGGACGACGCTGCTGTTGCCACGTTCCAGGTGACTATCAATATTTAGTATGTTATACAATGCTGGAGGCTTTGGAAGATATATAAGGTAAACGACGCCTCCTAATAGCTGATTCTGGCTTTAAGTCGAATCCAAAACCGTTTGGCAAACCAAAATACTAGATATTATTTGATCATTCCAGTTAAACCACCCATTTTGCCTGATGTCTCCCAAAACCACTACCAATGTCGCTCTATGTGAATTTTTCGTATATTACTTTAATATAGATCTAGTTACCCAGGGTTAGGTTGGCTAAGTTTCCTTAAGGTATTAG
The DNA here is from genome assembly GCA_905147385.1 of Limenitis camilla. NCBI lineage: Eukaryota > Metazoa > Arthropoda > Insecta > Lepidoptera > Nymphalidae > Limenitis > Limenitis camilla. The sequence goes on from LR990241.1 coordinate 9,738,237, forward strand.
CAAAAAATAATCTGATTTGTTCTTTTAGCACCCAGAAGACTTAAGTAAGCCCAAAATCGATGGACTTTTTTTGTCATTAAATTATCGTTTGCATGGCCACCTTCTAGCTCTATCATCAAATCATTTCCATGACTTTATAATACTGCAATGTCATATCAATAATATTGAGATACAATTTTTCTCTCTTAATCTGAAAATAAACTAAACGCTTAAGTGCGAGTTGGACTCGCGTACAAAGGGTTCCAATATTTAGTAAAAAAATCACGTTTGTTGTATCGGGGCAACGAAATACATCATTTGTGAAAGTTTCAACTGTCTAGCTATCGTGATAGCTAGACAGTTGAAACTTTCGTTCATGAGATACAGCTTGGTGACAGACAGACGAAAGCCGAAGTCGATAAAAAACGTTATTATACAATTGTACTTGTTATGAACGAGGATATAATTTTATCAATATTAAAAGCATACACAACTACTTGATCATAATAATAGACAGGAAAATGTAAGCCATAATTTCTGAGGTTCAGTAAATGTCGTTTTACATCTGCATTATTTGCAAATGTTATGTAAAAATGTTAAATATAATAACTACGATGTCACATAGTAATTGCAGTTTTTGTTACTATTACTCACACAATAATATTCTTTCAAAGATAAGTAGATAATAATTGTTTTAAAAATACCTTATCTTGCTTAAAGTTGTTGACATTTACTAAATACTATATTATAGTATAACTTTCTAAAAGTTATCTAAACCGTAGCAAACCCTAGCACAAAGTTTACTATTGTTTATTTAAGATTAAAGTATCTAAGACTGTTCACTATTTACTATTTTTTATTTAAAAGTATGCTAGATTGAAGTACGTCAAATTATAAGTCAAAACAAAACGAAGTAAACCAAACCATACAAAGTTTACTATCGCCGAAAAGTAAACAAGATTTAAGTATGCCAGTCCGTAAAAACTTTACTATTGTCTAAAAGCGATTTATATTAAAATTAGCCAATCTATAAAGTTTACTATTATCCGAAAATAAAATAGATTAAAGTAAGTTTACTGTCTATAAGTATGCTAAATTAAAGTCAGCTAAACCGTATATATATATTTAAGCAATTAAATATCACTTGCTATAACGATGAAGGAAAACATCGTGAGGCAACCTGCACTCCTGAGAGTTCACTAAAAGTTCTCAAAGGTGTGTGAAGTCTGTTCCAGCGTGGTGGACTATGGCCTAATCCCTCCTCATTCTGAGAAGGAGGGTCTCCTGAGGGGCTCAGCAGTGGGCTATTAATGGGTTGGGATGATGATGATGATGAAACCGTTCCTGAAAGTAATTTAGCTTGCAGTAACATAGACTTTAAATAGATTACTATTGTCCTAAAGTAATCTAAATTTAAGTAAACCAAACAAAATATTTACTACTAGCCGACCTACGCGACTTAGTTCGCGTGTTGCTCCGCTCTTATGGGTCGTAACGAGATGTTAAATAGCCTAAGTTACTCCTTGTTACATCAGCTATCTGCTAGTGAAAGTCCCGTCAAAATCAGTCCAGCCATTTCAGAGATTTGCCAGAACAAACAGACAGACAAAAATTGAAAAAAATGTTTTGGTACCGTATATATTTCTATATGCACTTAGTAAAAAGCAGTTATTTTAATATTACAAACAGACACTCCAATTTTATTTATTTGTATAGATTGTCTAAAAGTAATCTTGATTAAAGTAAGCAAGTCAGACTGTATAAAGTTTACTATTACCTACAAATAATTTACATTGAAGTAAGCTAGAGCTGTTCAAAGTTTATGTCTATGGTCTAGATGTAATCTAGATCGAAGTAAGGTACATTATATGAAGTTTACGATCTATAAGTAATCTGCGCTTACTGATAGAATAACTAACAATGTTCTAGTAATATAACCATAGGTATTAAATAAACAAATTACATAAGCAAATAGTCCAAGTACATTTACCAAGTTACAAGAACGCAATGAATGCCGCGACCACGTCCTTGAGGACACGTTTACTATTGCAATTATTAATCCGATATCATAAATACAGTACACGTGGCTATAGTCATCGACAGTTTACCTCATAATAAACCATAATTGTTAGGAATTGCATACCTTTAGAATTAACACGAGCATTTAATCATTATGATAGCTTTGGGTCATGAATAGCATAACATGGTTTCTCTTCTCGATATTCGACTACACTTTAAAATACCTACCGCAAGAATCTACAATATGATGTTGAGAAGAAGAACCTTACTTACTTAACGCATATATAAAAAAATCAGTTTATTCTCAAAATTTGATTTTAGAGGAAACTATTACGACTCATCCACTATCTCGACATTTGATCAATTTAGTGAAAAACTCATCCCTCTTCTCATGTTTGGGAATATTCACTTTATTAAATAATTTTGTAGTTATTATATCTCAGAAAGTTTTAAGGATTATCTGAGATGGAAGATTCAATGCTAAATATCGATATAAAAATAGGTTTTCAGGTTCAAAAGATTCTTTATTGAGATCATAACTACTTCTACATTAATTTTTACAAATCACATACTACTAGTATTCCCTTTACCCCTCCTAGTAAGCGATCGATCGTGAATCCAACTCCCCAACCACTGAGCTTCTGACGCTTCAATCGATATCAAAGTAATCGTAGTTAATTCCTATTCCTAGCACACCCTTAAGCTTCACAAATCTATCTAGGCTGCTTAACGGTACCTTGCTAGTAAATAACTAATGCGGACTGTGTACTTAGACTTATTTGTACTTGCCAATGTTACCAGCCTAATAGATTTGCTACTTGTCTCACGCGGTGTAATTAAATAACTCCAATGTCACAGTTCACTTTCAAACTATAAACACTTCGATAATTAATAAGAATTTGATACACAATCTGCGACATTACCAAATGACTACCCATTTAAGCTTTTTTGGTCTTCACTTAATTTAGTAGATATGAGATAACAGAATGGTACCCAAGAGATGGCAAAAGAAATAGAGGCAGTCAAAGCAAAAGATGGGAAGATGACCTTAAGAAAGTGGCTGGTATATATGGACCCGTTTAGCAAAAGACAAGAATACGTGGAAATCTTTAGTCTGTCGACAAAGACCTGTCTGTTTGTTGAATATAATTTTTACCTATCTAGATATACATATTACATATAGCGTCAGAAAATATATCATCCATTTGTATGGTTTATTCACCAGTGTGAACGTCACAGTGTTTATATAATAACCCTAACAATCATACTTCTAGGACGAAAATAATTGAGGAGTTTTGGTAATTTTATACTTATTAATTCTTCAAGATGCGCTGCGGGAATATAATGGATATAAATAAACTAAACCCAATACGAAAAGAATTATCGAGTATTTTCAGATTTTAAATATCTATCTATAACTACTTATAGTTGGCACTGTGTATCTGGTTATTTAGATATCGAAGTTTGAAAATTGTAATTTTTATGGTAAATATAATGTCTGGAAAATAATATTTTATTATTTTTGTATATTTCAATTATATTTTTATTGAGATCTACCACCTAGCAAATTGGCATCCTGTTAAACTTCATTTTAAGGGTTCCGTACCCAAAGGGTAAAAACGGGACCCTATTACTAAGACTCCGCTGTAAGTCGTGATAGCTAGACAGTTGATGTTTTCACAAAGGATGTAATTCTGTTGCCCTTATAAGAACAACAAATACTAAAAACAGAATAAAATGAATATTTAAGGGGGGCTCCGAAACCACAAACGATTTTTCCAAATATTGGTATTGGTGGTGGTTTTTATAGTAAGTTTATTGATCAAGTACAAATATCCTTTCTATTAGAATAACTATTTACGAATAGAAGCAAAACCTTGAAATAGTATGTAAACTGCATAAACTCGTAATGCCATTAAGGAATCGATGACAATGTAGATATTTATGCGCTTAATGTTTGTTTTGCTAATGGTTCAATTATTTGCATCAAGGTTGAATATGTTGGTATTGTAACTAAAAGATTACTTATTAACATTTCAAGAATTCTTTAAATGATAAACAATGATTTTTAAAATTTTATTCTAAATCGTATTAATTGTAGGTAGAAATCTAATAGATCTCTTAAATTTTGCTTTTTCAACTGACTTAAAAAAATAAAAAAAATATCTTATAGGTACGCATAAAATTATAATTTAAAAATTACCTACTGTATTGCTAATGTATAAAAAAAAACGTGTTTTTGAACAAGTAACGACTAAGAAACTAAATTAATCGGATATATTGTTCTCAGTACATTTGCCATTAGTATTTAATATAAAGGCTACTTTTAGTTTGTATTAATAGATGATATTCTACAATCGCATACTGATCCTTGAAACAAGGATCTATTAATAGTATAAGACAACTTACTAATAGTATAGACGTGAAAGTTTGTATGTATAGATTAGTTACTCTCTTACGCAAAAACTACTATAATATAGCTTATACATCAGAATAACACATCGGCTATAATTTATAAAGATATTGTGTGAATTGTCCAAAATATAACGATAAGCGTCAAGTAGGAAAAAATCTACCATCTGCGATCTATTCTGACGTGCGCTACAAAAAACGTTAAATACTTATGATGGAGATGTTTACGTTATATAGTCCTACAAAAAGCTCGAGCACCATATATCTATCTTTTATATATATGCCGTTATCGTCAAAACAGTAAACCATAAATACACGTGGTAAATTGCACCCGGGCGAAGCCTGGACGGGTCGACTAATCTATACATACAATATCTTGAATATAAGTTTATTCAGCAAATCATGTTTAAGACGATTGTAACATGTAAGAAATCACGTTCTGCGACAATATCTTGCAAATAATTTATGAAAGCATTGTTGTTTAACAATAGTACATACATAGAACACACATTGTCAAGTAAATTCGCTATGCACGCGATGGATTGAATAATTGCATTTAATTATTAATCACCGGTAGCTAGTAGCAAGTAAATAGAGATAATCAAGCAAACGTGATCGAAGGCTTTGCGTCATTGGAGCCGTTTCTATTCCTATCCTGTGTGAAACCGTGTGAAAATTACTAAGATGATTGTTGCATTATTTTTACCGCAATTATCTTGTACATTTATTTTTTCATATAAAATTGTAAAGAAAATTGCTTTTAAATCATTTTTTTGGGTGCATAGACTATCAGAATCGTTTAAAACAAATCAGTAAAATGTTGGTCAGCGGAGTAAAATTGTTGTAACCTGTATTTACTAACTATTATTCTGAAATAAATTAAGTCGTATCTATTATTATTTTTGTCTAAAAACTTATTACTAGTCTACAATAGAATAACAACGTCTTGCAAGACGCTCGGGTCCCCTTCAAAACTCACCTTTCTCACGATTCGCTCAATTTAATAGACCTCAATAAAGCGCAACACCCGTAAATCATTGCTTCTTTGTAATATACGATCTTTTGATGCCACTATTTAACATAAGAAGGGCTAGAAAGCGAAGGTGTTGACACGTAAAGAAACACGTTATGACGAGAGGAAGTCCTTGTTCCTCTATAGAACATAATAGTCGCAACTAGTTCTGAATTTAAGATCAGTTCGACGTCGCTACCCTTTAACATGTTTAAACTAACACTATTATTCGTATTTAAATTGCTTATTTTTGGTACTATTCAGCTCAGCTCAACGATATTGAGTCATAAATCTGGTGCAGCCTTTAGCTTTAACATATTTTTCATTGTTGCAGGCTTGCAATGCGACGGAATACGCCCGATGGGTGCGAGCACTATGCGTTGAAATACTCGGGCAGACGCCATTACCACAAGTTAGATTTTTGGACGTACTACCGGCCGCGGACACGTCCAGTAAAGAGCCAAAGAAGATACCTATCCAAGAAACGCCTGTTTGTCCTCCCAGACCGCCTCCAAGAGCACGACGAAGGTTGTTAACTGCCCCAGAGACCCAACTCCCTCGAGACCATTCACCTGCCGCCACGGACGAGGGCATCGTCGTAGAAGACGACGATTATGATTCATCGTCCGATCGCAGCCTCGACCTCTCTCTTTCACTCGACGCTCTAAAAACCATAGACATGGTAGATGCGCCGGTACGAAAAGCCGAGGTCATCAAATGCGACAATTGCAGCAAACTGAATAAGTCAGCGAGTCCTCAACATCACACTTTACCCCGTGCAAGGACAAGCGAGTCGGAATTGGGGAGGCATAGATATTTGAAACGCTGGGAGGGCACCACAGGTGGCGCAGAACGTGGTAGGTTTATAATGGAGGCAGCGAGAAGGAAGACCGCATCTTTAGAGAACCGAGCGAGATCATGTTCTCCAAGTGCAAATGAAGTTGTCTCTCAATATGTTCCTGTTCGAGAGCGACGCGCTCTCTTTGAGTCACTGTCACAAAGTGGTGGTAGTTTAGCGCGAAGTAGTGAACAGTTAGCTCGGCCTATAGTTACCGAAACGCCAAGACGGGCAGCTTCATTGCACGACCTCCAGGCTCCTCCGACGAGGTCAGTCAGTGATTTGCGACAGTTTTTCGAAGCAGTAGCTCGTGGTGCGGGACAGTGCTCAGGTTTACAACGATTCAGTGCTCCGCCTAACCCTGTACCGAGAGCTTTTACCTCTCTTACTGTTGCTTGATGAGATTTTTACTTATTTCTCACTTTAACTCCCACAAATGCCAAAAAATGAACTTATGTAAGCTTCCCAAATGTTTTAACGGCGCTGTATATTTTTCGTCCTATGAGTTGGCAAGCTTGACGTATTTGTAAATATTGTATATATTGTAGACTCCGGCGTTGACCGCCGACTGTCGCTAAGTCGTTCGTTTTAAGACTGTTAAAAGTATTTGTTATAAAGCTAATATAAATGAAATGTATTAACGATTTTGGTGTTTCTTTTTACCTTTCATTACCTTAACCTTACAAAAATAGTATCTGAACTAGTTATTCAATTTTTAAGTCTGAATTGTCCGAAGAACTCTAATGGGCATATTATTCTTAGTATAACGAGCAGTAACTAGTGACTGAATATAGCTTGTAATTTTAATAGAAACTAATCATTTTTATTGCGTGACTGCATACGCATTGTTTGCCTCTAAAATGGTGATGGTCTTAATGACGTTTTGACAGTAATAGTTGGTTGAAATGTCGTTCGGTGCTTCAAAGGTCGCGTCGAGCAGTCGAGCTCGAGTCCTTCGCACGATTTTATTGTGTAACTTCAACAAGACGTAGGTACGCTAAATTATTACAATTCTTAACTTATAACAGATGAATATTTTTGGCATGGCTTCGGGATTTGCTATATTTTCTTCATAGAACGTTGAAAAATGTATAGCACATTAGATGACAATAAAGTATCTTCGATTTTGCGTTATTTTAAAAGTATTGTTAGGTTATTTGAAAATGTTATAATGCCAAAAAGCTTTCTTTGGCAAAGATAGGACGTAGTTTGTACAAGCAATCTGGTATTTAAATTCTGTTCAGTCTTTGAATTTGATTAAGTATACCATTTTATTAGGACTTTCTGGTTATCCTAACCTAAGAAATGTTGATTTCAAATATTGTAACTTTACTTTTCAAACAGTAGTCTTAGGTTTTGTTTCACTTCGTTAACTTGTAGTTATTTGAGTTGAACTTAGTAGTCATATGATATTGCAATAAAGTTCTCTTGTGACTAACCCAGTCTGTATTCTATAAAAAGCTTCCAACGCCCCCACTAGTTCTCATAAGGAGAGACATCTGCACAGGATAACGTCATTCTGTAGTACTGTGTTATTTCTATATTATACTCCCAGTGTAATATTGCAAAAGTAGTTAAATGGACCGATACCAGATATGGTTACAGATATAATTTTCTTTCAAAATTTATTCGCATTATCAAAATGTTTATTGCACAGATAGATACAGTATTGATGTAAACTGCATAAACTCGTAATGCCATTAAGGAATCGATGACAATGTAGATATTTATGCGCTTAATGTTTGTTTTGCTAATGGTTCAATTATTTGCATCAAGGTTGAATATGTTGGTATTGTAACTAAAAGATTACTTATTAACATTTCAAGAATTCTTTAAATGATAAACAATGATTTTTAAAATTTTATTCTAAATCGTATTAATTGTAGGTAGAAATCTAATAGATCTCTTAAATTTTGCTTTTTCAACTGACTTAAAAAAATAAAAAAAATATCTTATAGGTACGCATAAAATTATAATTTAAAAATTACCTACTGTATTGCTAATGTATAAAAAAAAACGTGTTTTTGAACAAGTAACGACTAAGAAACTAAATTAATCGGATATATTGTTCTCAGTACATTTGCCATTAGTATTTAATATAAAGGCTACTTTTAGTTTGTATTAATAGATGATATTCTACAATCGCATACTGATCCTTGAAACAAGGATCTATTAATAGTATAAGACAACTTACTAATAGTATAGACGTGAAAGTTTGTATGTATAGATTAGTTACTCTCTTACGCAAAAACTACTATAATATAGCTTATACATCAGAATAACACATCGGCTATAATTTATAAAGATATTGTGTGAATTGTCCAAAATATAACGATAAGCGTCAAGTAGGAAAAAATCTACCATCTGCGATCTATTCTGACGTGCGCTACAAAAAACGTTAAATACTTATGATGGAGATGTTTACGTTATATAGTCCTACAAAAAGCTCGAGCACCATATATCTATCTTTTATATATATGCCGTTATCGTCAAAACAGTAAACCATAAATACACGTGGTAAATTGCACCCGGGCGAAGCCTGGACGGGTCGACTAATCTATACATACAATATCTTGAATATAAGTTTATTCAGCAAATCATGTTTAAGACGATTGTAACATGTAAGAAATCACGTTCTGCGACAATATCTTGCAAATAATTTATGAAAGCATTGTTGTTTAACAATAGTACATACATAGAACACACATTGTCAAGTAAATTCGCTATGCACGCGATGGATTGAATAATTGCATTTAATTATTAATCACCGGTAGCTAGTAGCAAGTAAATAGAGATAATCAAGCAAACGTGATCGAAGGCTTTGCGTCATTGGAGCCGTTTCTATTCCTATCCTGTGTGAAACCGTGTGAAAATTACTAAGATGATTGTTGCATTATTTTTACCGCAATTATCTTGTACATTTATTTTTTCATATAAAATTGTAAAGAAAATTGCTTTTAAATCATTTTTTTGGGTGCATAGACTATCAGAATCGTTTAAAACAAATCAGTAAAATGTTGGTCAGCGGAGTAAAATTGTTGTAACCTGTATTTACTAACTATTATTCTGAAATAAATTAAGTCGTATCTATTATTATTTTTGTCTAAAAACTTATTACTAGTCTACAATAGAATAACAACGTCTTGCAAGACGCTCGGGTCCCCTTCAAAACTCACCTTTCTCACGATTCGCTCAATTTAATAGACCTCAATAAAGCGCAACACCCGTAAATCATTGCTTCTTTGTAATATACGATCTTTTGATGCCACTATTTAACATAAGAAGGGCTAGAAAGCGAAGGTGTTGACACGTAAAGAAACACGTTATGACGAGAGGAAGTCCTTGTTCCTCTATAGAACATAATAGTCGCAACTAGTTCTGAATTTAAGATCAGTTCGACGTCGCTACCCTTTAACATGTTTAAACTAACACTATTATTCGTATTTAAATTGCTTATTTTTGGTACTATTCAGCTCAGCTCAACGATATTGAGTCATAAATCTGGTGCAGCCTTTAGCTTTAACATATTTTTCATTGTTGCAGGCTTGCAATGCGACGGAATACGCCCGATGGGTGCGAGCACTATGCGTTGAAATACTCGGGCAGACGCCATTACCACAAGTTAGATTTTTGGACGTACTACCGGCCGCGGACACGTCCAGTAAAGAGCCAAAGAAGATACCTATCCAAGAAACGCCTGTTTGTCCTCCCAGACCGCCTCCAAGAGCACGACGAAGGTTGTTAACTGCCCCAGAGACCCAACTCCCTCGAGACCATTCACCTGCCGCCACGGACGAGGGCATCGTCGTAGAAGACGACGATTATGATTCATCGTCCGATCGCAGCCTCGACCTCTCTCTTTCACTCGACGCTCTAAAAACCATAGACATGGTAGATGCGCCGGTACGAAAAGCCGAGGTCATCAAATGCGACAATTGCAGCAAACTGAATAAGTCAGCGAGTCCTCAACATCACACTTTACCCCGTGCAAGGACAAGCGAGTCGGAATTGGGGAGGCATAGATATTTGAAACGCTGGGAGGGCACCACAGGTGGCGCAGAACGTGGTAGGTTTATAATGGAGGCAGCGAGAAGGAAGACCGCATCTTTAGAGAACCGAGCGAGATCATGTTCTCCAAGTGCAAATGAAGTTGTCTCTCAATATGTTCCTGTTCGAGAGCGACGCGCTCTCTTTGAGTCACTGTCACAAAGTGGTGGTAGTTTAGCGCGAAGTAGTGAACAGTTAGCTCGGCCTATAGTTACCGAAACGCCAAGACGGGCAGCTTCATTGCACGACCTCCAGGCTCCTCCGACGAGGTCAGTCAGTGATTTGCGACAGTTTTTCGAAGCAGTAGCTCGTGGTGCGGGACAGTGCTCAGGTTTACAACGATTCAGTGCTCCGCCTAACCCTGTACCGAGAGCTTTTACCTCTCTTACTGTTGCTTGATGAGATTTTTACTTATTTCTCACTTTAACTCCCACAAATGCCAAAAAATGAACTTATGTAAGCTTCCCAAATGTTTTAACGGCGCTGTATATTTTTCGTCCTATGAGTTGGCAAGCTTGACGTATTTGTAAATATTGTATATATTGTAGACTCCGGCGTTGACCGCCGACTGTCGCTAAGTCGTTCGTTTTAAGACTGTTAAAAGTATTTGTTATAAAGCTAATATAAATGAAATGTATTAACGATTTTGGTGTTTCTTTTTACCTTTCATTACCTTAACCTTACAAAAATAGTATCTGAACTAGTTATTCAATTTTTAAGTCTGAATTGTCCGAAGAACTCTAATGGGCATATTATTCTTAGTATAACGAGCAGTAACTAGTGACTGAATATAGCTTGTAATTTTAATAGAAACTAATCATTTTTATTGCGTGACTGCATACGCATTGTTTGCCTCTAAAATGGTGATGGTCTTAATGACGTTTTGACAGTAATAGTTGGTTGAAATGTCGTTCGGTGCTTCAAAGGTCGCGTCGAGCAGTCGAGCTCGAGTCCTTCGCACGATTTTATTGTGTAACTTCAACAAGACGTAGGTACGCTAAATTATTACAATTCTTAACTTATAACAGATGAATATTTTTGGCATGGCTTCGGGATTTGCTATATTTTCTTCATAGAACGTTGAAAAATGTATAGCACATTAGATGACAATAAAGTATCTTCGATTTTGCGTTATTTTAAAAGTATTGTTAGGTTATTTGAAAATGTTATAATGCCAAAAAGCTTTCTTTGGCAAAGATAGGACGTAGTTTGTACAAGCAATCTGGTATTTAAATTCTGTTCAGTCTTTGAATTTGATTAAGTATACCATTTTATTAGGACTTTCTGGTTATCCTAACCTAAGAAATGTTGATTTCAAATATTGTAACTTTACTTTTCAAACAGTAGTCTTAGGTTTTGTTTCACTTCGTTAACTTGTAGTTATTTGAGTTGAACTTAGTAGTCATATGATATTGCAATAAAGTTCTCTTGTGACTAACCCAGTCTGTATTCTATAAAAAGCTTCCAACGCCCCCACTAGTTCTCATAAGGAGAGACATCTGCACAGGATAACGTCATTCTGTAGTACTGTGTTATTTCTATATTATACTCCCAGTGTAATATTGCAAAAGTAGTTAAATGGACCGATACCAGATATGGTTACAGATATAATTTTCTTTCAAAATTTATTCGCATTATCAAAATGTTTATTGCACAGATAGATACAGTATTGATGTGTATGTTATGTCTGAAACTACGTAATGATTTTGAAGCTGTTACGTCAGCCACGATTTGAAAATAATCATAAACTCAAAGAGAAAATAACACAAAGTTTACAAATAAGAGAGAATACTTTGAAAGAGATAGAGTTTCGGCTCGGACGAAAAAAAAAAACAATAAGTCCAATATTTTCGGTTTCAAACGCACAGATACGGTTTTGGAGCTAATTCATAGCTACTCTACCAGACTACTCCTATCCAGAATTTCTCTATTGGAAATTGGAATTACAAAAAACTTTTAAATCATCTAAATATTCAATCCTTTCGGATATTGACAAGAAAAAAAGGAAAGTTTACTTTAACAGTATGTAAATATTTTGTAATGATTGTAGTCTAAAAATGATAAGATACTTAAAAATATTTTTGAAAAAGATAACACAAAACTGATAACTAATGACAAAAGCTGTTATGACGAATAGGATGCATGTGTGTATGTGTCATTGTTAGACTGTATTTAAATTGGATCAACTAAGTACCTACAGAGGAAAAAGTACTTCAATAAATAATTCCATTCTCATACAAGAATAATTTAAAACAATTGGATTGTTATGAACAATGTTTGATTTTGAAGTTATCAAGGAAGCCCAAACCCATGAAAGGAAGGACTCCATACATAGTTTTAAATAATAGTTTGGCTTACTCGGAGGAGTTTAAAACATGCAAAACTCTGTCTAAAGACATATTTTAAAAGTATTAAAATTAAATAACCAGCCTTTAGTTTATTTATATCCTTCTCTCTTCTTATGTCCTTTCGTTTTCTTCCTTCCTGAAACATCAAATATATAATCATAAGTTACGATAAACAGCTTCAATCCTCATTAAATCAACAAAAATACTATTTAATACAAAATAACAGTATTACACAAGATTAGGCAAGTTATTTAATTACTCAACAAATTAGCATTCCCATATACTCGCAGTTCTGCTATTTGTAAACAGTTCAGATGTTAAACTGAAGTAATTAGACGTTTAATTGAGACACAGCGGTGATACCAGCCTACTAGTTAGTGCTATTTGCGTAAACTAATTGATGTACTATTGTGAAAGAGTTTTCGTATTCCATGCCAGTCTTTTAAGAGTAAAGTTTCGTAAAAGAAACCTTTATTGCATCATTTCCTTGTCCATCTGTCTGTTTGTCACACTCGCGTGTAAATAAGAATATGATATTAATAACAAAGATTCAATTCATAAAAAATTAGGCTTTCAAGTCAACGCAATCAAAAGATACGGCCGTTAATGCAATTAACCTGACTGCAACCTAAGTTGATGTACGGCAGAGTTAAGTTAGTCCCTTACGTCCCTTACATCCCACTCGCACTTGGTCCATTTTTTTAAAGTATTTGCGATGTCAAAACCTTTCCTCAACATCTTGGATGAATAAGTATTGATGCAAATATTTTAAATACTGGTTTTTTTAGGGAGCAACATTTTCTAGTGTATTTCTACCGTATATGGTATAATTCTCAAGTATAAAATATTTTTCTTAATTTTTTTAATGTAGAAATTGCCTTATTTTTCCAATGATTCCCAATTTTTTTTAATTTTATTACCAGATTTAAAATCATTTTTTATTATTATTGTTTTATTAATAGGACTTTACCATGAATGACACCTTAAGTTGAACAAATAAAGGATTATAGTCTATTAAAAACATTTGATTTGGATTAAATTAAAATTTATCTTAAATAAGAAGCGATCAGGATTTAATTTACACTTAAAAGAGTGAGTTACTTTAAGAGAAGATTATTTGAAAACTTCTTTGTACATGAGAAGAGGGAGTGATGAGAATCCAAACATAAAACTACTGATTTTCTATAATAATCTTAAATAATAATAAGTAGAGTAAGAATGATTAACTTACTATTATTTTCGGTACTATTCGGTATGCTGGGTCTCCATTACTAAAACTTATATTAAATTTTTAATATTGGTTACTCGGTTTTCGTAGATAACACTACCAATAAAATGTCTGGAATAAAACTTTAAGAATACAGTTATAAGAAAAGGTGTAAATATTATTTGGTAAAACGCATCCCTCTATCCTATTCTTTCCACAGATAAGCCAATCTGTTGTATGCCACATTAGAAGTGGAATGTGAGCATGACGAATGCAACAACAACCGTATCTACAAAAAATGTTTGGACAATAGATGAAAAAGGCACAAAGGGCTCCGGGGTAGCTAATAAAATAGTTTTTAGGTGTACGTTAATATAGAATGTTTGATTGATTTAAAATTGTAGTTATTTAAAGGGAAAAAAATTAATACAATTAAATAGTATCGACATTTAAACAATACAATATAAATTAAATTAGACACCAGTAGACATATTTTTTAGGCGTAATAGTAGCGACACCAAAATAATAAAAACTATGATTTATTCTGGTGCGTTTAACACAGATCGATTCAAAAATCGATTTTTTAACAGAAACCGTCCCTAATCCCCTACAACCGCAAGATAACAGATGTCATCAAATCAGTTCCCTTATCCTCATCATATATCAGCGAAAAAAAAACTAAAAATCCGAAGAAAATTCGTCCTAACCTCTGTTTGTCAAATAAATAGTATGAATATGTTATATCAAAAAAATTAAAAAAAAAAACAAATTGAGATTGTATATATAGTGTATAAATATGTTTCTATGGAAGTTTTTTCTGAATACTATAACTCGAAGAAAAAGAAGGAGAAGGGAGAGGAAGGAAAGGGGGTATATTGAATACATTAACAGGGGGTGTGTGATATTGAATGGACTATTGGGTAAACGCATCGTAGATACTGCTACTGAACCGATAAATAACTTTTTTTTTTTTTTTTTATTTATTATAATTTGTTTACAAAAAAATTAATTACATGTTTGTTAATTTATGGTGTAAACATAAACTCATTCGAGTTTTTCCGTACACCATTGTCGTCGGTACATGGTGCAGATTTTTATTTTATAAATCTTACATCTAAATTTAGTAACACTTTATTACACACGCTTAACAAATGTAGTGTAGGTAGATTGAGATAAAAATACAAGTAAACGATAAGATCGATGTGAAGCAATATCAGCCACCCTCATTATAAATATGATAAATGATATACAGTATGTTTTACTGCGTTTTTTGGTAATTTTAAAAGCAATAACAATTATTATGATCATCGTTTGTTATTTCGTGTATTAAGAATGTTTATTAATTATAAGATCTATGTAAAATAATTTTAGCTTAAATTTTATATTTTTACGTGTAATGCCGTCTTTCAGTGACTTAGGTAGCTGATTAATTAGATAAGGTATAACATATTTTAGTGTCCTTTTGCCGTAAAGATTATTATATTTTGGTAATTCTAGTTTTAAATTAGTATCAGCTCTACGTGCCGAGTATACTTTTTGTGTTTTTTTGAGGTTTTCATTAAAGTAATGATCACAAAGTAAGGTTAGTTCAATTTTGTCGTGGATAGGAATAATTTTACAAAATGCGAATAGTCTTCTATAGTCATCTTTACATGTCATTTTTACTTTGTTTGGGACTATTTTCTTTAGGATGCGAATTTGTAATGAAAAGATTCTATTGAGAGGTTCCTGTCGTAATTATAAGAGATCATAACTAAACATTATGATCTCTTATAATTACGACAGGAACCTAAACAGAGACTTGGACTTGTGACCAAGGTGTAGGTTTGCAAGGCCTTTTAACAGAATTCCAACACTCGCCTCCACTACTTAGTTTAATTGTTTAGAACTACCTTAACTTTTTTTTGGTTCACACAGAAAAGTGCAAGTGACGTCAGTGAGCAATAAATACGAGTAAGTTTATCGAGTAAATAAAATCGTAAAAAATGTAAGACCACAATGACCTTTACTTTCATGTGCACTTAACATTTACTTAGAGTTTAGACCATAGCTACCATTAATTTTTTATCTTCCAATCGAGCACTTGCTCGAGTGATTCACGTTCAAGTGACTGGATATGTTTTTTCTACCTTAGACAAGGTCGATACGCTGTTAATAATAAGGTTTGTTGATATAAACACTTTAACAGATTATAAAATACTAGTTGTCCAGTAGGAATAAATAAAATGGATGACGGTTTATTATAAATAATTATGATTTATTAAAAAAAAAATATTATCTATATCTATACTTCTATACTATCTATACTATCTATACTATTATATAAAGAGGAAAGATTTGATTGTTTGTATGTTTGTATATTTGTATGTTTGTTTGTTTGTTGCGAATAGGCTCGAAAAGTACTGAACCGATTTTGAAAATTCTTTCACCGATAGGAAGCTACATCCTTTCCGGGTAACATAGGCTATGTGGTGTTGCCATAAATACTCTAATTAAAAAGATATGGCCATTTAAGTGCCATAAGGTGGCCATTTTGTAAATTTAAGGGTTTCTCAGGAACTACTAATCCGATTTTAACTTTTTTTTCCACAGATAGAAAAATGCACTTTTCGTGAGTGACATAGGTGATTTAGTGTTGCCATATGCATTTTTTAATTCACGAACTTGGCCATTTTGACGTAACTAACCCGATTTTAAAAGTTCTTTCACTAATAGAAAACTATACATTTCGTGAGTGACAAAGGTGATTCAGTGTTGCCATATACATTTTTTAATTCACGAACTTGGCCATTTTGACGTAACTAACCCGATTTTAAAAGTTCTTTCACTAATAGAAAACTATACTTTTGTGAGTGACAAAGGTGATTCAGTGTTGCCATATACATTTTTTAATTCACGAACTTGGCCATTTTGACGTAACTAACCCGATTTTAAAAGTTCTTTCACTAATAGAAAACTATACTTTTCGTGAGTGACAAAGGTGATTCAGTGTTGCCATATACATTTTTTAATTCACGAACTTGGCCATTTTGACGTAACTAACCCGATTTTAAAAGTTCTTTCACTAATAGAAAACTATACTTTTGTGAGTGACAAAGGTGATTCAGTGTTACCATATACATTTTTTAATTCACGAATTTGGCCATTTTGACGTAACTAAGCAGATTTTAAAAATTCTTTCGCTAATAGAAAATCATACTTTTCGTGAGTGACAAAGGTGATTCAGTGTTGCCATATACATTTTTTAATTCACGAATTTGGCCATTTTGACGTAACTAAGCAGATTTTAAAAATTCTTTCGCTAATAGAAAATCATACTTTTCGTGAGTGACAAAGGTGATTCAGTGTTACCATAAACACTTTTTTAATTAATAGAATATAGTCATTTTGTTGTTACTAATCCGATTTTTAAAATTCTTTCACTGATAGAAAACTACACTATTCGTGAGGGACAAAAGTGATTTAGTGTTGCCATACACATTTTTTAATTAATAGAATATGGTCATTTTGTTGTTACTAATCCGATTTCTAAAATAGTAAGTAAGTAAGTATTTCCGTCTCTCTTCCTCTTATAATACTAACATTGTCTCTCATGCTCTCTCTTTAATTCTTATTTTTATTTGTTCAGTATGATCAGTCTCTTTTCACTTTCTTTCGATTACCTCTCTCTCTCTTTCTCTCCTTTACCTATTCTACTTTATTTTTGCTGTCCTCCCTCTCTTAGCATCTGTCGCTTTTCTTTTATTTTTGTTTCTATTATTTTTCTTTTTATAATTTTTCTTACTCTCTCTCATTTTTCAAATAATGAAAAACTACACAATTACAGAATAACAAATTAAGGACATCAATTATAATATTGTTTTAAATACCCGGAGCGAAGCGAGGGCAGGCCTCTAGTAGTTAATATTTTGATGAGGTCTACAAATTACACATTGTTCATATATTTGTCCTAGAAGCTTTGAAATGTTTATTTATCTGTCTGTCTGCTATTGTTCGAGTATTCCACTGCCATCCTGAAATCTTTCACTATGTTCACTTTATAGAAGTGCGAGTTTAATACTCATGGGACAGACCTTTTTTCCAAAATTTAAATAGTAGTCAGTGTCTGAAAAACCGAAAATATATATTTTTTTTCGATTTTGAAGATTTTATTTTAGTAACCATCATTCATAAGTCTGTTAAATTAGTAGTAAATTAATATTTTTTTTTAGAAAGAATATTTTTTAAAAATAAAATAAAGATTAATTGACAATTGTTAATCAGTGTCTGAAAATCCAAAAATTTTTTTTTTTCGATTTTGAGGATTTAAGATTTTATTGCAACTTTCACCAATGTATAATTCATGAGGCTCGCTAGTACCTACTTAATATAAATGATGATTTTTTAAAACAAAAGTTTGTTTGTATAAAGTAGATGTTAAGATCCGCCACGGTTTTGCTTTATCTATTATTTGTTGGAATGCATCAAGAGAATTAAATTGTAAAGGATGGTTAGATTAACATCATTATAATGTTGATCATACGATAAGACCCGTATGTATCCCGCATATTTACACATTAATATAAACCTTAATTAATAATAAACAATTTATCTTCCGTCTAAATTCTAACGACTATCAACTATCAGAGTACAGTATGACTGCTTCATTAGAATATTCTTCTGAGGGGTTATACTTTAGACTCAGAGCTTCAGTGTTACAATAAATATTTCTATCATGGCGGCGTATTTATTTGGTTTGCTTTTATCTTTACGTTGGCACGAAATATATTCAGTTTGATTCTAAAATCAAATGTTACTTAGATTAATGTTGCCGACATCATAGCTAACAGACTGCCACATAAATTAGTGTGGCCAACATCGTAATTAGCAGTATGTAATATATGGAAATAGGTGTTAATGAGGCCACTTATCAATAATAATTAATTTTTAAATTGTATATTACTCATTAATAATGCATATTTCTCATTGATAATCATTAAATTATGTATTTTTTCTTTGAATGTTGAGTTAAGAGTTATTCGTGTTGTGTGTTAAATATGAAATAAACTTTATAAGATTTATGAACTTAATAAAATAATAATGTATTAAAAATATATGTAAAATATAATAATGAATTTAAATTAAGTACGTCTTTAGTCTAAGGTTGGTCTTTAACCTGGAATAACTTCTAAACGAGTCAACTTAGCGAAAAATCATCTCAGACCATTTTTGTAGATCGTTAAATGTCCTACAAGAGTAGGTTTTGATTTCACGAGACATTCATTCGTTAAGTGCATTAAAAATCCAAAAAAAAATCCTATGTTATTTAAATGAGAAGTACGATACGATAGAAAAGTACGATGAGTCATTAATATTACTAACACCATTAATATTGAGGGCTCAAAACTTACCAGGATTTTTTTTTCGTCTTCTTAGACGATACTTTCATGGTAACTAAGGAAAAAAAATTAAAAGTTTTTTTGGCTTATATAAAATGATTAAAGGATGTAAATAATAATATAAAGAGGAAATATTTGTATTTTTGAATTCTATATTTTTTATGTTTGCAACGAAAAAATTCAAAAACTAGTGAACCGATTTCAAAACTTCTCTCACTATATAATGCTACTTTATCCCTGAGTAAAAAAGCTATATTGATTTCTAGAAAAAACTAGGTATCCCTACTAAAATTTTCATATCGTAACACAAGGTTTAAATTAGTAACAAAATTTAAAAAGCAGAGAAATTTCCTATCATAATTTTAAAGTAAAAAAAAGGATATGAAAATTATTACTATTCAGGTCAACAGTAATTTAGACTGGAATTACATATACTTACTATGATTGACGTAAAACTGCCTATCACGGTAAGAAAGGTAATAATTTCTTTAAGTATAGCATAGAGAAAGTAAATCAAAGCTAATAGTTAATGTCTATATCGCTTTTATACGTGAAACTTGCGTTAAACCTGTTATTCGGATTCGTCCTTCGCGAACCGGTAAACTAGAGAAAAGGCAGCTGTTTGACTCTCTATGAACCTCATATTATATTATTCATACTAAAATATATCTTATTTTCATAGAATTTAGTATAAAAATAGTTTAATATGTTTTATAAGTCAAATTCATTGTTGAAGTAATTTAACTATGAGAAAGAATCTAGTTGTACGGATTAACTTGGGCTGTTAAAGGGTTAAGGAAGAAAGGGATAGGTATAATAGACTTATTCTTGCGTCATAATACGAAATCCTGTCTGTGGGTTTATAAGAATTGTTAAAAAAATCTATATATAATTGTACTTATAAGTAATATATGTATAAATATGCATTTTGGACAAAAAGCCGAGCAGTACCAAGGTCAATCTAACGTTATCATCAGTGTTGCCAGCAATCTAAAAACTATGTTGATATGACCTTTACTTCCATGTGCAATAAATATAAAATATATCTTATTTCAATTCAATAGTATTTAATATTTGCTGTTTTAACCATTGCAGTACAGATCCTGTCCGAGAGGAATAGGGGCAAGAATGCTAGCTTCTGCACCCCTCTGAATCCCGAATCCCTCCCGATTCTTTGGGGGAAGAATGAGGTAGTCGTCCTTTCGCTGTCACACGTAAATTTATATACCGTTAGATTACAATCAATCTCGCAAGACTGCAAACTGTCGATAGACTGTAAACCGTAACAAACTGCTTACAATTTAACGCATTATTTATCGTGGATTAAAATAGATGGAGGTGAAACCGTCAAATTATGAAATGGCATTTTGTAAATCACAGAAGTCCTGAAAATAATATTTTTGTCAAATCTAATTTTTTTTCTATTTTCATTATGCATGGTAAATTCATCCTAATTCACAATATTACGGTTTCATTTCGATACATTATAATTTATTGAAAAATTAAGGTAATAGAATGTAACGGTTTACAATCTTCCGACAGTTTACAATATCGCGAGATAGATTATAATCTAACGGTATTTACAATTTTACGGTATCCTCAATATTGGAAGAAATCGGACGTCCTGGATGGCTTACGAATTTCTACTGTGGTTTTACTCTAGTTTTAATATGTGTGACATATGTATTTAAATAAAAATAAAAAACTAATTTTATACGTTAAATTCATTGTTGTAGTAATTTAAGTATGCGAAAGAATCTAGTTGTACGGATTAACTTGGACAGTTAAAGGGTTAAGGAAGAAAGGGATAGGTATAATAGGATTATTCTTGCGTGTTAGTGGGTTTGTGAGAATATATTAAAATATCTAAATCTAACTGTTATCAGTAATATCTATTATTTTACAGCAATACGTATGAATTTTAGAGAGCAGCCGAGTCATGCCTGAGACTTGTGACTCAGGTGCAGGTTTATTATCAAAATATTTTTATAAAAAATCTAGAGGAATTATCAATCAAATTCCGTGTAGGTTACTTCACGAAACTTGCATTAATTTTACAACTAAATCTTGCTCGATTATTATTTCTTTATAGATGAAAACTGTATAAAATTCAGTAGTTTTTGAGTAAATTACAAACAGATAGATACATATACGTTTTATAATATGTTGTAGTGAAAGGGTCAATAAATAAATATGCAAAACTGAAATTGCATACGAAAATTTATTATACTTGAAACAAGCGCGTTAAGTACTTTTATGAGTTTTAATAAATTTATTATTATTATTTACAAGAGCTACCAAATGATGTTAACTTAATAATCCCGTTATGTTATACAAATTATTGAGAACGATCATTAATTTCTGTCCGCCCAATCTTTATGCAGATAAAAATGGCGCTTACAAATTCCTTATATATCAACAAAATCAGTTAATTTCTCAGAATTAAACCTTTCAATATGATTTTAATTTAAAATACTTTACCGATGAATATTTTAGTCCAGAATGAATATTCGCAATGGTATCCATTTATATTTAAAAGTCAAAAGTATAAAAAAAAAATTAATTTTTTTTTAAATAGGTATATACTGGAATAGGTCTAGGAGTCTTTTGGTAAGTAAAATTCTCATTAAAATATATTGAACGTTCCATAAACAGCTTAAAAATTCGTTCTCTAATAAATAAATTATTGTAAAAAAAGTAAAGGTTTTTAAACCCTAACAGATATATTGAAGCGCATAAACAATCATATGAGGTAAACTAAATGTCAAATATGTCTAGAAAAAACCCTTAGGTTCTATATTTTTTACGATTTTCACATAATCCAGAGACATATTGTTTTCTCTGTGGTTGTTAAGGGTTTAGATGTTCATATGTTTGTTAGTAACTTAAATAATATAAAATTCTCACTGATTTAGAGATATTTTAACATATTAATTTTAAACACGGAAACTACTAAATATATTTCTTAGAAATTAAAGAATAACAGTTAAATGCAGGAAGCTATTATTTTTATGTAATTTCTGTCATCAGTCTATTAACTACGAGTAGTGTAGAAACGGTTCTATCATTTTTAGGGTTACCAACTAAAAATTGATAGAATATTTTTTAGGTCCCTTAATGTACCTTCTATAAGCAAAATTGGTAAATATTGTGAAAGCATATCATGAGAGATCTCTGACGATCTCTAAGATATCAAGAGATTTTTTGCTACAAGAAGAACATACAAAGATATGGGTGCCACCTGAAAATGTCACGAAGTGTGGAAATATATATCATAAATCTGGGTTCACACATACAAAGTCGCGAATTTTCTTTTTTAATTAATAAACTATATGAATGTAAGTGGGTGTTTGTACAATGCAGTAGTTTATTCTTAAAAATAATTCAGACCTTGAGTTGTTTTACGAAATTAAATTTTAGAGTTTTTAGAATTAAAATCGGGAGTCGGGAGAGAGAGTACGATTTCGGGAGTGTGGCAAACCAAAAAGCATTTTTTTCAATCCAGAATCCCTTACGTACATATGCTGAGTAAATCATTAAAAGTTTCATCACAATCAGAAGAATGATTTGGTAGAACATAGCATACAAGAAAACATAGTACCTAATCTCTAGAATTATTGCTTCGATTTTGATGACCATTAATATAATATAAAAGAAATGACCATTTTTATCTTTAATCTAATCTATTATCTATAATCTAATTTTATCTAAATGCTATTCAGTTAACTTTTTTATTTTTCAGTAACACAATTATTACGGAAACGGATAGAAACCTTAATTTTAACTAAATTTCGGGTTGAAAGGACCTGCTTCTCTATACAAATGAACATAACAGTATTATTTAAGGGTTAACATTTTTTTAATTGAAGGTTAATGTCACACGATTGTCCACTGTACAAGTTTCTAGACGTTATTTATATCGATATTCGAGACTAGACAACATTTGCCAAATACTTGATTTCAAAAGTGAAAGTGGACTTTTCTAATAGTACTTTTATTTTTAATATTATGTTATGTTACTCGATTTCCAATACTAATTAACTAGTTCTGATGAATCTTTTATAATATTCATTGATTAATTTTATCTAACAAGTTTTATAATTATTATGTCTGGCAACCCTGAAAATATATTTCTAAAATCTTCAACTTTGAACGGATGTTTATTTAATTTAAGATTATTGACTTATGATATTAATACTCATAGATAAAAATATAATCAAATGTGTGTATGTGTGTTGCGGAGAGTCGACCGCCACTTTGACTACGGTGGTCGGGCGCGCTAGACATCTCAGATAAATAACGCAATTTACAATCAAGTTGAATATTAAAGCTAAATTGTGAGTGGAGAATATATGATAATTATTAAAAGGCCTAGTAAAGCTACACTTAGGTTACAAATCCAAAGCCCTGCTCAGATTTCGGGCTGAACTCTGTAGTTAGGTCTAATATAATGAATACAATCAGCGCTTAAAACAATCCCAAGCAAAAGGATTTCAAAACCCATAATACAATTGTTAGAAAGCAATAAAGATGAATATCCACAAAAGTCGGAAAAATAAAATAAAAAATTTGCGGTCTTCGGATAGTCGGACACATTTTCTTGTAGTTTGTATGAAAATCCGGTCAATGGTAATAGTGAACATATATAAAACATTTAAAATAACATTCGTGAGCTATTAAGATTGGATGCTTAACGACATGTAGAGCATAAAAACAGTGTTAGCTTTTTGCCTTTCTGATTGCGTTCTAACTTCTGTGGTTTTGCAATAATTCTATGTTTGTTTACTCTATGGATTTTTGCACAATATTAGATATTTAAATAAATGCTGCGTTATCACCAGAGATCGCTTCATTTACCTAGCCTCGTTAGGAATATGTCAAATGTACACACCCTCGTAGATCTCTGTTGGATAAGCTGCCTAAATCAAAAATTCTATTAAGAACACTTGATAATATTGTACTACACAACAACGAATGCTCTGTTTCAATAGATCAATAGCATGAATATATTTGCGTGAGGTTAAGGAACAAACATTTTTTTTTATTTAATTGCCCAAGCGAGCAGCGAAGGAAATATTTTTTCAGCATATTCAGTATACAGTTTATGTCCAGTTTTAATTATAGAAATGTCTAAAATAAAAAAATGGGAATGGACACATTTATAACATATCATATTGAAGAACATTAAAAATAAAACGAAACGAAGGAGGTATTAAAAAATACATAGTTCAATAACTAACTTCTTTATGTACATTTTGAAATACATTGCTCTTCACGTCGTTTATTGAATTTGACTCACGCTGAATTAAAATTAGCTTCCAATTGTAAAGTTCTTTTACGGTGTTAACGCTGATCAAGTTTGAGTCAGATCGCCCATTGGGATTTAGATTACACTGACGACTGTCTTCAGTCAAAAGTGGGCGAAAACGCTACGTTAACGCAAAACGCACTTGCACAAAATTCCATCGTCACATATCCTTTATTCTATGCCTATATGTGTTTTTAATCGTTTTGTTCTCGTGTAATTGTAGTACAAGCAGAACTGCAATAAGGAGTACAAGCGCATAAAAATACTCAAAAAACTAAATAGCTCGCCATAAGAGAGACACTATTGAATATTATTATATATTCAATATTACCATGGCCACTGCACAACATTATTTAATTATATTAATTTAGCCTATATTAAGTTTCTTCAGCTAAAAGTTACTTTGTCCATTTGCTTGATAACATTATTTAATTTAAATTATTATAATTATTTGAGAAGATTCAATGAGCAACAAAGTTTCTGACAAATCTCCCAAAACATCAATACAGGTTTTGTTTGGCTCTACTATTAATATAATATACCTATTAACTTTAGTATAACCTACGTTTATATATATTTGTAATCAAATCTTATAAGTAAAATTGGACTATTACATACTTACTATACTTTCTGGTTTCTGTAGCTGATCTGATGCTTGAGCTGAGCTCTATAATAAACATTGAATTTCAACTAATTTGAGTTGTCTTGACAAATACTCTGATAAGTTCTAAATAATTATTTGAAAAAGAAATAAGGATTTCTTATAATTATTTTCTATTCTGCATTTTATAAAAGCTTTCTAAAAAGCAATAAAAAACAAGTATTCTTATAGCTATCGGCACGTAAGTATTGATTCGACCTTGAAAGCAGTCAAAAAAGTCAAGTCACCATTAAGTTATATTTAGACGCTCGCAGCACGCTCATAATGTGCAACTTTCCCCACTATTTTTTCTCAAACCTAAAGTTAGCTGCCGGCTTAAAGTTAAGCGATTATTATACGCTCCTGTAATAACACCTTCTAAATTACACTTTTTCAGTGAGTCAAAGGGGTTGGACGTAAATTAATCTTCAGTGACACAAGTCGGGTCAAGACGGGGCCGTTGATTAGTCATTACATTTTTTATTTCATTTCTAAATACGGACTGAGACAGAAATAATTTTTTCGAGGAAATAATTTAATCATCCTGAGTGAGTTACAGATTGTTTAAAAAGGATTTAAGATATTTACAAACGAGTTATACACACCTCTGGACATTGTTTACATTTTACTGCAAATATCTGTCTTGATGTACATTGTATATTATTCTATATGTTTGTATGTTACTGAACTCCTAAACGGTTGGTTGGACCGAATTTACTTATTTTTTTGTTGCCTGATGTTAAGTTACTATTGGTTTGTTATATGTGATTTTTTTGTAAGTGTATACCTAGGTACATTATGGACCTATGACACGATGGACTATGGATATAAAGATTGTCAAAAATGTTGAAAGAATTCAAGTTTTTATATTTTTTTCTGGTGTTAGAACAGCGGTTACAAAAGTAATCAAATTAATTTATGAATCTCTACTCGATTAAATGAAGAATCGAAACAAAGATTATTTTTTCTAGAAAGTCACCCGACATGGGTATTCCTTGTTACATAAATGAGTTAAACTATGTGTTAAACAATGGGTCTTCATACAAATATCACGACAAAAGTGTCCGAGGCCTGTACGTGTAGGTACTTATATATCAATCTGTAAATAAATATTTTTTTAGGTAATTTAAGAACCTTCTCCATTAAAATTGGTTATTTCTTACCTCAGACACTTTTAACTCCATCTATATCTATATATTTTTTATATAAAACAATATTGGGTTAGTTACACCATTTCTAACTCAAGAACTGTTAGACCGATTTTCATGAAATTTGGTACAGAGAATCTTGGGAAATAACATAGGATTCATACTTATACGTGTCAACTTGGAAAAGGCTTGAAGGGTAGGAAATGCGACTGAAAAGTTTATTTGGTATATTTGTTGAAAATCACAATGTAAAGTTAAAGATACACACGTGATACAATTTCTCCCGAGCAAAGCCGGGGCTTGTCGACTAGTAGTATATATATATGTCAATACATAGTTCTAATATTTTTTATTATTTTTCTTTTGAATGTTTGATTTAAATAGTTTTAACCTCAGCAAGATGAGATGGATCTTTTTTAGTATTCATATTAGAAAGGTGTTTCTATTCAACTTGGATTAAAAAAATAGATTCAAGCAAAAATAACTTTTAAACTATGACACAAATCAATCAATCTCGCTAAAGTTTAATCTACATTCTAGGAAGATCAACTGATATTAATTTTAAAAAGAAAGTTTAATAAATAACTGTCCGCTTTTGAGGACAATTGCCACTTGTCTCTAATAGATTAATTACTTTTGGCAAATGGAGTTCTTTATAAGGCTAAAACATATTATATATTCTGTTAGGTGGCATAAAAACATTGTGACCTTACCCCTTATAATTGCATATCAAACACGTTATTTTTATAAGGATGACTTTATGACGTCATCACTTGGTAGACGCCTAGATATTATTGTCCGATTACTTTATTTTATTTAGGATTTTTTTAATTTCTTAATTATTTGGACATCTTAAGAGCATTTTTTTTTAATTTAAGTCTACCTTAAACTTTGACCCAGTTAAAAGTTAATTAGTCTTGACAGATTAGTTAACTTAAAACGCTTTCGCAAATATACACGCGAGTTCTATGTAGAAATTAGATCATAAAATTACTTACTTATTACGTACATAATATAATAGCAGAGCAAAGCCTTAGGGTCGTGACCCAGTTGTACATCTACAAGGTTATTTTACAAAAATATCTTCACAATTTGTATTATATCTTAAATAAGGGTTACATTTAGCTTACTACTATAGCATAGTGCTATTCAGTATTTACTGTATGGATTCACTCGTCAAACTGCTGCTGAACAATCGAGACTGTGCATAAGAAGTCGAACATATTGAAGGGTTAACCGAAACTTTAGTTCAGATGATCATGCGCGTTAGAATTGCTAAATCAAAAGTAAAGCTTGTTACTGAACGTTCAGTATTATGATCATTCTGATATGGCAGAAATCTCCACCAGGGTCACAATCCCCAGGTTCTAAACTACAACATAGTAAATTAATATTAGTTGAAGCTTTGCCCTTTAAGCTTCAAACCTAAATATTTGAGTGCAGTGAACGCAAAATGACTGTGACTCATTTCCTGTAACCAGTTCAAAATGGTATTAATATGAATTGTCGTTATTAACCTTTAAGTATAAAAAAATCTACATATTTTAAGTAGGTACATCTAATACTATGTCTTGCACCCATTTCTGTCTGTTAATTTTATTAGACACTAATTGATCCGCTCGTATAGCTGCTATAGCTTCTATTGGTCGTAGCGTGATGATATATAGCATATAGCCTTCTTCGATAAATGGGCTATCTAACACTGAAAGAATTTTTCAAATCAGAGTTTTCTGGGTTGTGCCATACGAGTCTGGTTGTTAGATCGTCGAGCTACCTACTTGTGTGGTGAGTCTTGGTTCGGGTACGAATGTCTCACTTTTATGTGGGCAGGGTGCTGTTCTGGGTTGTGCCATACGAGTCTGGTTTTGGTAACCTTTTGATTTCTTTTAAATCATGCATTTCCGCAAAGTAACGCCTGATTCAATTCAATATTTATTTGCTTGAACGCGCTAATCTCAGGACCTACTGGTCCGATTTGAAAAATTCTTTCAATGTTAGATAGCCCATTTATCGAAGAAGGCTATATGCTATATATCATCACGCTACGACCAATAAAAGCTATAGGAGCTATACGAGCGGATCAATTAGTGTCTAATAAAATTAACAGACAGAAATGGGTGCAAGACATAGTTCAGTATGAGATTTACCTACTTAAAATATCTAGTGCTCTTCTGAGTTGTGCCATACGAGTCTGGTTGTTTAGATTGCCGCGGAATATAGCAAGGTAACCTTTTGATTCCTTTTAAACAAACAAATAAATAATCTTCAGCTTTATATATTAGTATAGATAATTTATATTATTAAATTCTACAGAATGTAAAGTTATTGGTAGAAAATAGTAACAACCAAAATAATCAAAACTCTCAGTTTATGAGAAGTTACAGACGGTCCTAATATTTGGGGGTTATTTAATATTTGTATTCCAGACTTAACTTCAGAATTATCTCTCTAGATTTTTCTCTATTTTGTACTTCCTTTAAAACTCTTTCTCGACTTTGATACCTCTGTTTTAAATAGTTTTTAACTGTCTACTAAGTATAGTAAAAACTAATATTCCTTCCATTTTTCTTTATTTCACATTTTTTTGATGAATTCGATAATGATACATAGACAAAAATACATCAAAAAGTAAAATATTTAGTGCCATCCTGAACAAACGGACTATAAAAATATATATTTTTTATCAATTAAATAATTTATAATAGTACCTACTAAAAAACTAATACTATTAAATGCTAAAAGTCGAGGAAACAATTAAAATGTATAATAATGTTGGAGAGGAAACGACCCTATGAAGCAATACAACACTTAATACTTAAGCACGAAACATACAAACGTACATATGTTCATATATCAAAATCTATAGTATATTATTCTACATGAAAGATAAAAAAACCAAAATGTTATTAACATAACCATTTACCACATTATAAAAATTAATCAATTTTCTTACGATCTGATTTTAAATTAAAAAAAATCTCTATATTCATAATATTTTTATAAATTTATATATGTTTTTAATTTTTAAATAATCTATACTATTATATAAACAGGAAAGATTTGATTGTTTGTATGTTTGTTTGTTGCGAATAGGCTCGAAAAGTACTGAACCGATTTTGAAAATTCTTTCACCGATAGGAAGCTACATCCTTTCCGGGTAACATAGAGTATTTATGGCAAAATACTCTAATTAAAAAGATATGGCCATTTAAGTGCCATAAGGTGGTCATTTTGTAAATTGAAGACTTTTTCAGAAACTAAAAATCCGATTTATTAGTCGATTTAGAAGTCTATAGTATTTCCGTCTCTCATCCTCTTATAATACTATCACTCTCTTTTTTTTCTCATTAAATTTTATCTTTATCTGTTCAGAATGATTAGTCTCCTTTCACTTTCTTTCTTTCGATTATCTCTGTCTCTCTATGCCCCCTCACTTTTTCTCTTTTTCGCTCTATCTCTTTTACCTATTTAATATTATTTTTGCTCTATCCTCCCTCTTTTATTATATATTGGTTTTCTTTTTCTTTCTATTATTTTTTTTAATAAATTTTTCTTACTCTCTCTTTTTTCAAATAACGGAAAACTACACAATTACAGAGTGACAATTTAAGGACATCAATTATAATATTGCTTTAAATACCCGGAGCGAAGCGAGGGCAGCTCGCTAGTATTAAATAAATCAATCAATTATTATTTTCTATTAATTCTTAAAATGTACGAAAATTTTAAAAGATGATGAGAAATAGTCTAAATTACAAGTATTCGAATAAACTTTCAGATTTAGCTCGCTTCGCTGAGGTCTATTCACTGTTTACTTATACACTCACTCATTTTTTATTCATACTCTACCCGCAACTAAATCATATATCTCTCATTGTTAAAGCAGCGTTCGTAAGAAACTGTTTCGTTCGACCGTTTTTTCTCTGACTTTCTTTGCAAATCATGTTTAATATATAGCCTATGACACTCACAAATAATGTGGCTTTCTATTGGCAAAAGAATTTTCAAAATCGATTCAGTAGCTCCAGATATTACCCCCTAAAAGCTCACAAACTTTATCTCTTTATAATCACAAAAAGTACATAAAACAAAGTCGCTTCCTGCTGTCTGTCTGGATTTTGATGCGGGTTTTTTTAATAGATAGAATGACTCAAGAGGAAGGTTTATATGTATAATACATACATAATATAGTAGAGAAACACTGATAACTTTAGAGGTTTCTAATGTGATGTCGTAAATAAACACATTTTTTTGAGCTTACATTGCAGACGCTGGCTGAACCCTACCCTAAGAATAAAATAATGTACAACAGTATTGTACACCTTAAAAATGTCTACAAAGTCTGCGATGGTATATGGATAACCCACAGTTTTATCCTTTACTTTTTACGAGAAATAATGGCTTATTTACGAGGTAATTTTAAACAATCCAGCATTAATTTCTATCCAATTAGGTACTTTAAATACATTATGCACTTTATATAGATCAATATGGCCATTTACAGCATGAAATTTAAATGAATATTTTCAAAGATGTGTTGTTAAATTGCACCTGGGCGAAGCCGGGACGGGTCGACTAGTATTAGTATAGATTCCGCAATGTTAAGTATTTTTGCTTATAAGTCATAGTAAACAGTCAAATATATAATGGTCGTCGTGCTAATGAACGCGAAATTGTGTTGATATATTTTTGTTTCATCTTTATTGTTAATGCGTTGCGTAAAAAGTGCAACAGATAATACACAATAGTATGACAGTAATTAGTTATGAACTCGTGAAAGTACAGTTTTTGAGTCGCACGAACAATGAGGTTGAGAGTGGTCGTGTCGACCGCCGACGAAGACCTGAGAAGATACCCTTTTAGATTTATCTATAATAGATCGGAACTGCTTAGTTTCTTGCACTAGTTTTTTTACTTTCAGTTTTTATTTACTTAACGGATTGCGGGTTAATAGTGTATGTCGTTAAATTAGTGAACTTAAATACACATCTTATTCATTCTTCTTTTGCTTTAGCCTTTCCTCTGTGTTTTCCTTATCTTTAGTGGACTGGCTGTCGAAGCTTTATAGGAAAGGATTTTGATTCTGCAGAAAAGTGAAGTGAAGAGCAATAAAAGCATTAATATTTATTAATGCTATCTACAGCTTCGTAGTTCTACGTGTGCGGAAAGTGAGAGTGATGCGCAAGCGCAAGCGCAAGCGCAGGCGCACCGTGCATCGTGAATGACGTTTATAATTAACGAACGGTACCTACACCGTGCGGGGTCACTCGTGTGCTCTTACTTTCGTTACTTCATACCAAGACGGAAGAGATGCTATCCGTTAGGAAGAGAACATTCTCTATATGTAAATAACATCACGTGAACTTGCAGTATTGACGCCGTGTCTACATACAAACAACACAAAAAATGTATCCAAAATTGTTCGCTTATATTCTAAGGCAATATGTACAACTAGTATCTTCCCGTGACTTTATTCGCGACGACTTCAGAATTGAGTCTAGAGTAAAATGAAGTGTATGAGACACTCATCCATTCATCAGTTTTCTTTCGCACACCAACTCTGTCAATCACCTTCCCACTTAGCCCTAGTAATAATTCAGCTTATAAAGTCCTCGTGACCAGTATGTTTGTAGTAAAAACTAAATTCCATCCCACTTGATTTTTTGGAGTGAAAAATAGCCCGTGTGTTTGCGTAAGTGTGTGTGTCAAATTTTGTTCAGATTCGTTCAGCCATTTTTGTCAAATTGTATTTAACGACAAAAATTTAGATAAAAGTAACTTTTCTGTCACACATATTTTTCTATTGGAGAGAAAAATTCAATCACAATTACAATATTTAGGTACGCGTGGGCGGAGAACCGATATTAATAAATTGATTACAATTACAATCTTGTTATATTCATGGACACATTGCAATTACTAACCAAACCTTGCTTCATCAAATGGTTCAATATTAAAACGAGGTCACTTATAGTTCTCCTGTTCTTGTCACAAAAGGCAAACTTATTCATTTATAATTTAATTATTATTACAAAAACATTTTTATATTTTTACGAAGATTTCAATATCTTCATTAAGATGTAGAAGCGTTATCTGCACACTATAATGTATTGTAGTAATACAAACTAAGGTAATTGTCCCACATTCAATCAATCTAACACCAACCAGTGTTACACAATACGTTTCTTTCTTAAGCTTTTTACCCTTGAGGTTTGAATACAATTCCCCTCGGCCGCGAGGAGGGCAACTCGTAAGAACCCAATCCGACAGCAAAGTGTCTTTGACGCGTACCAGTCGCTCCGCATGTGTGTCAGACTTCCACCCTCCTTATACCATCTCATGAATGCTAGGGTTCCAGTGGACTAAGACTTAAGTTAGTCAATAGGTAAGTACTTTGGAGAAGCTTCCTGTGTTCAAAGAAGATGTATGAAATACATTTAACTTTGCTTACATAACGAGTAAAAAGGACGAGAAGATTGTACTGTATACAGGAATGGACGAGAGCGAATGTTTAGGTATGGAGTGGATTATTATTATCTCTTTCTAATAACTTTGCCTGATGTTAGGTCTTTTCTTTTTATTTTTTTCTAGTTCATTCATTCCTTCACTCTACTGTAAAGGATTTTGTGTCTTTAAGATTACATTTCTTGGTTTCCGTCTAAAGTGCATATTATTATTGTCTTTACGTCTTACTGCAATATAGCTGCAATATACATAATATTCTTTCCTTTTCTATCATTCCAACACTCTAATTTGTAGTACGTAACGTAACGTATTATACTTTTTATATTCCTTGGTTTTGAGGGCACTATATTAGTTTCTTTACATGTATTAAAATAAATAAATTCATACATATGTGAATGTCGATAAATTGTTTAATTGAAATTCGTATTATTTAAAGGCCTAATAGATATTTATACATAGTAAATATTTAATTCCCAAGTCACATTACTTGAAACACAATAGTGCTTTCATGAAGCTAAAAGCCAGATGGCGAACTGACAACATTAGCGGTACATACATCCAACAAGTTTCTATAATAACTCAAATATTTTACGATTATATATATAGCCTATAGCCTTCTTCGATAAATATGCTATCTAACACTGAAAGAATTTTTCAAATAGGACCAACAGTTCCTGAGATTAGCGCGTTCAAGCAAACAAACAAACAAACTCTTCTGCTTTATATATTAGTATAGATTCATTTTATTAATGCTTTTTATATTCAACTACGGTAATAAGATGTATTACAAACAAATTATTTTTTTAGATCTAGATCTTAGCTGCAGTAGGAATGTATATATACCGCCACGTAAGAATAGATTTGATCTTGAATACGCAGAAGTCACTATTATTAGGATCTTTTTAGGGGGGAGCGTAAAGCAAGAGCAGCGCGTCACACGCGATTGGTTCATATCCAGCGTTTCAATACTCACACGTCTGCTATTTGTCAAAATAGTAAAAGTCACCGATGGAACTGCCAATACAAGCTCGCAGCACGCTTACAATTTGCGACTTTCCCGCACTATATTTTCTCAGACCTAAAGTTAACCACCGGCTACTGTTACTTGGTACGTCTCAGCTTAGATCTTTTGTGGGTTATGAGTCAATCAACATTTATTATAATTCGATAGCTTTTTTGAATGACCCAACTCATCACGCTATGGAAAAATCGCAGCATCACGAAAAAAAGCAAATGCCGCGTTGTCAATACCCTAGTTATGCCTATCTTTTTATATGGTGCAGAAACCTTAAAGCTCAAAGCAACAGACAGACGGAGAAGAGACGTATTCTAGATGTGGGTTTGGAGACGTACGCTGAGAATACCCTGGATAGCAGACCGAACTAACGTATGCATCTTGCAAGAACTTAACATCAAAACACGTCCCTGACAATGTGCTTGCAAAGGATGTTAAAATACTTCGGCCACGTTGCTCGGAAAAACCTTGACGACTTAAAGTGGAGGGCAGACGACCATCAAGTGTCCGAACACCTGGACAAAAAGG
The DNA here is from genome assembly GCA_905147385.1 of Limenitis camilla. NCBI lineage: Eukaryota > Metazoa > Arthropoda > Insecta > Lepidoptera > Nymphalidae > Limenitis > Limenitis camilla. Next base: position 9,772,581 of record LR990241.1, read on the forward strand.
TCCCGATGCAATACACTGCACAGAAGATCGATACGGATGGCGACATCGCATCAATCGAATGGTCGTGAAAATCATGATGCTCAGTCATGAGCTATCGACTTAAGGATGAGGATTTCTTGATTAGCGTTAAATGTATTTTAAGCTTTAACACTGAGTTGTTAGCTTAGCCAAATTCGTACGTAATTCGTAAATTGAATTTGGCTATGCCCGCACTGCAGTATAGTTGTATGCAGACAACACTTCCAGAAATTTTTCACCCTTGCCTATCTTACCTTGCCACATTAACTCTTAAAATATCTTAAGATTATTTATAGCTATCTCTATGAATTCTGGATAGTCTCATTAATATTCACAAATGAACCTCCATTCAATAACTGGGTTAAAAACAAGTTGATATACTAGCATTGTAAAATTTTAGGCAAGTTAAAGTAACTCATTAGATTTTTTTATATATTTTGTAATAATCGCCTTTAGAGTTTGAATATCGACGTGGTAGGTCGAAGGATTTCACGGTGATCAGTACAATCCGACAGTCAAGCGTTGGTGAGGCGTGGTTCTTATGGACATCGCTGTGGTGCTATCGTAATAACCGTGACGAAGTTTAAGCTTTATACATTTGTAACTAGTAAGGTACCTGTTTTGGAGCTATGGTGTAATCCACGTTCACCTTTAAGAAACAGAATTAAATTGCTAATGATTTCAGGATCTTAAGTTAAAAAAATATTATTTGCATAAGCACACTTATCTGTCTGTTGTCAACTCCTATCAAGTACAGATAGAGGTACGGCTTTCTAGAAAGTAACAGTCCCTGGTACTTCAGTTTCATCCCTAGTAAACAACAAAATCTGCTCTAATTGTCTTGCACTTCACACTAGAAGTTTTAATAAAATTTTAAAGGAAAAATACAAATATTTTGTAATAAGTAATTATTACGATTGCTTCATAAAATTACACGTCCAAGTCTCATGGCCATGTAGCATTTAGTATGCATATAACGAAACGGTCTACTTAGACTTTAGGCTTAGTGAAATAATTTTAATGCTTATAATAATTTAACCAAATTGTTATTTAAAATATTGACCCAGTATTAAGTTTTAAATTATTCCGGCACGAAAAAAGAAATAGTCGAGTAGAGAATAGCATCCAGCCAGTACTATTACACAAATGCCCCATTATCCACTAAAGCGGGTCGGGTTACTTATAATAGGACGTCTTTAAGATGAATTGGTCGGGATTAGGAATGCTTGATAGTTGATTGAACGGTGAAGCCAGTATGTGTTGTGATGGAAGGATAATGCCACGGAGGTCAGTTTGATGGAATACATGACTGACAATCACGTAGCCCTCCAAAGTTTTTTATTTTTTAGTGTTGATGGTGTTTACATATTTGTTGGAACGCTCTCAAAACGATTCACGACGATCATGTTAATTTCTTTAAATCTGTATTTAAATATTGTAAAGCAAGATATAAAATTTTAAATATCATTTTTTGTATTATTTTAACTTTTGTCAGATTCAAAAAAAGATGTCACGCCTTGGGAATGATGTGTTTGCTCTTAACGTACTTGATGTAGAAATTGATATTAAAAAAGGTTATTAAAATCAGTAGTCCATCGTATATCTTGCGCCTGTTCTTTCAGGTTGCTTCCGAATGGGTAGTAAATTCTGAATAAAAAATCTGATCTCTAAATTAAAAAAAATACTTATACTTGTTTCTTTTATTTATTATTTTAAAAAATTAAGCAACCTCCTCAACCCTTTTATTAATTCATTTTTCCATTCCTCAATCTCACGTCTTCACACGTCTTGATTCTGGTATTATGAGATAGACAGTCCCCATAATCAGTAAGGAGACCCAGAGATACAATACAAAACTATTAACTGCTCTTTTTAAAATAATTATTCAACTCTCGTATCAATGGTGACAGATGTAGTTAAATACCAAAATTATGAAGTACTCATGCAAATGCAACGGCCAGTATTTCCCACGTATGATCGATAAGAATAGGGGTTCATTGTTAAAATAGTCCCTTGCTTTTTACCCCCAGTGTCGCGTTTTAATGATGCCACCTTTACATCCCATGTTTATTTTGTACTTTTATCTATGTCATTGTGACGTTAGGGGTGGCTTGGACAAGGGATGATTAATGCTTTTTCTATAATTGATCTTCGCATCTTTTTTGTATAATATGTATAGTAGCTAATTTGTTTAATACATTTGTATTTTTTTTGGCAATATTCAGTAGGTATTTTAAAATTATTTAAGTATTATTGCAATAAGTGCATGTGTTATAAAATAATAACATTATTAGGGTAAATAATTAAATGAGCATGGAAACTTGTTTCCTTAGACTGGCAACGTCTTAATTGTTTGACCTCCAATGAAAGTTAACATTAATTTCTAATTTATAAATTGTTTAATTTCCAATATTTGAAATACCGATATATTATTCTAAGATTGTAATTAATAAATGAAATAAATAATTTATATAAATATTAAACCGGTTAAATGATATTAATAAAATCTAATATTGTAAATAATGTTATTTAGTATTTTAATTGCTTGATCTGCAATGAAAGTTAATCATTAATTTCTTATTTATAAATTGTTTAATTTCCAATATTTGAAATACTAATATATTATTCTTAGATTGTAATTAATAAATTAAATAAATAATATAGACAAATATTAAACTGGTCTAATGATATTAATATTATCTAATATTGTAAATAATGTAATTTAGTATGTTAGTTGTTTCATCTTCAATGAAAGTTAAGGTAATTTGTTATTTATAAATTGTTTAATTTCCAATATTTGAAATGCTAATATATTAGTCTAATATTGTAATTAATAAATTAAATAAATATTATAGACAAATATTAAACTGGTCTAATGATATTAATATTATCTAATATTGTAAATAATGTAATTTAGTATGTTAGTTGTTTCATCTTCAATGAAAGTTAAGGTAATTTGTTATTTATAAATTGTTTAATTTCCAATATTTGAAATGCTAATATATTAGTCTAATATTGTAATTAATAAATTAAATAAATATTATAGACAAATATTAAACTGGTCTAATGATATTAATATTATCTAATATTGTAAATAATGTAATTTAGTATGTTAGTTGTTTCATCTTCAATGAAAGTTAAGGTAATTTGTTATTTATAAATTGTTTAATTTCCAATATTTGAAATGCTAATATATTATTCTAATATTGTAATTAATAAATTAAATAAATATTATAGACAAATATTAAACTGGTCAAATGATATTAATATTATCTAATATTGTAAATGTAATTTAGTATGTTAGTTGTTTGATCTTCAATGAAAGTTAACCATTAATTTCTTATTTATAAATTGTTTAATTTCCAATATTTGAAATGCTAATATATTATTCTAATATTGTAATTAATAAATTAAATAAATATTATAGACAAATATTAAACTGGTCTAATGATATTAATATTATCTAATATTGTAAATAATGTAATTTAGTATGTTAGTTGTTTCATCTTCAATGAAAGTTAAGGTAATTTGTTATTTATAAATTGTTTAATTTCCAATATTTGAAATGCTAATATATTATTCTAATATTGTAATTAATAAATTAAATAAATATTATAGACAAATATTAAACTGGTCAAATGATATTAATATTATCTAATATTGTAAATGTAATTTAGTATGTTAGTTGTTTGATCTTCAATGAAAGTTAACCATTAATTTCTTATTTATAAATTGTTTAATTTCCAATATTTGAAATACTAATATATTACTCTAAGATTGTAATTAATAAATTAAATAAATAATTTAGACGAATATTAAGCTGGTCAAATGATAGAAATATTGTCTACTATTATAAATAATGTAATTTAGTATTTAAGTTAGTATTAATACCGCCACCATTTGCCTAGCTTAGTTTGTGACAGTATTTCTATAAAAGGGCAGATACGGGTTGGATCGGGATAATCTAGTTACTACTCTAATCTAGTCGTTACGCTGTTGCTCTATAACAAGGAGCTGGTATTCTAGTTTCAACTCTGTATAGTCGTTACGCTATTGCTCTATAACGAGGTGCTGATACTTTAGTTACAATTCTGTATAGTTGTTACGCTGTTGCTCTGTAACGAGGTGCTGGTGGTGATGCTGTTGGATAATCTTGGTTACTGTACAACCATATAAAGATAAGTTATTAATATCTTGTATAAATAGTGATACTTTGCTAAATAGTATTGATGTTATATGTTGGTAAATCTACATTTTGGAAAGTAAGATAAGAGGAGTTTCTTGCCAGTTCTTCTCCTCAGATTAATATTATTCCGAACTGGCGCTAGATTAAATACATGATTTGAAGTTGGTTTACTTGTGTTTATTTACATTGTATTTGTAACTTAATATTTCAGTGTAGGTACCCACATATTAGCATTGTAGTATATTTTGCTAAACATTAATAATTTTCATAATTATAAGTTTTTAAAGTAAATAATATTTTAAAAACTATCATCCTTTTACTCTACATCTCAATGATGATCTATCACATGCATGAAGTGGCAATATTTTGTATGTGATGATGAGTCGTAATTTCTTTGTAGAATTTTAATATTATTACCCAATTTACTAACGTAAATATCCCCTACGTATAAAAAAAAGGAGATCATGATTATCATTTTATGTACGTACTTTTAAAAAGATGTATTTATCGAAACGTAATAAGTAACTGATTTTGTTTATACAAATAATTGACTTCTTAAGAAATGCAAGTCGGTTTTGTTTTATCTATTTCAGATAAGAGAGCAGTTAAGAAACAATTATCAACGGATTAACAGAATACCTTAAAATATGTAGAGCATTACTTTTTCTTAATTAGATTCTTTGTTTTGCTCCAATTAGTATGTATCGGTTGAATCTACGCAATTAATTACATTGTCTAAAATCCTTGTTATAACAAAAAATTGATATCACATTTAAATTCAGCCCTTTCTACTTAAATGATAAAGATGAAATTTCTTTAATCTAAATAACACGCAAAAGCATTGATGTATGACTCTGTTTCATAAGAATTTTGTGTTTTGTGCTGTATACAAACCGAAGTTATGTTAATATTTGATGAAATAATACATGAATTATGTTTACCAAAGCAGAACGTAATAACATTTCAATTTAAGTCAAAAATGTGAGCTGAGTAATATAAACTTTCATTAGTACTGAACTTGGCGGTCTTTTAACATCCGTGGTTTTGGATAATATAAAATTTAGGAAATTTTCATACAATTATATTATCATTAGCAATCTGCGTTCACTACTATATAAAGGTAAATGTAGATTTTTAGTAAAAAATATAAAGCCTGAAAATATCAAACAATTTCAACAACTTAATTTTCCGTATATATAACCAAACAAAACATATAATAGATTAAAAATTTTTACAAAAGCCTTCTTCATATCTGAGATAACAAATAACTCGTCACCAACAGCAAACAAAATATCATAATGTGTAACTTTCTCTTACTTTCGCTTACCTTCGTACTTTGTGGTTTTTCTTTACTTAAATTGTTACTTAAAGGGATATAATTTTCATCAATGCTTATATGTTTGGTATATTTTGCGGCTCATTCTCATTTATAAATTTTTTCGTATCAAAAGATTTCATTCATTGAATGGTTCTTATTTTTCCAATATTAATTACTATTCGCCCCCACGTGACTTCGTCCATGTTGAGTTAAGTTTGTACTAAGATAAAGGTATTCTTAGTTTCGATTCATATTACAAACTATATCGGGATGTATTTTAAATGTTCACTTATACCTCTTTAGTTGCTTTTTTATGAATTACACCCTTAAATCCTACAGGAACTGCATATTTTTCCGGGATAAAAGTACTCTATTTGCTCTTATCCAACTTTAGTGTATTCGTGTATCAAATTTCAATTAAATCGGTTCAGACGTTTTAATGTGATACGTGCACAAACAAACAGATAACACTCAGACTAAAATTTTAAAACGATGATTATATGTTTAAGTCCAATGTACAGACACGGCATGTCTACGATTTTATTATAAGTATAGATGTATTAAATAATCTTATAAATAAGATCAGTAAATTGTTTTTAAAACATAGTAAATGGTTTACACACTTTAAAGATTGAGGTTTTAGAGAAATCTATGAAAAACATAACAATGTTTAAAATTAATTTAATTTTGGTTAAACGTAAAATTATGTTTTGTTATAAAAATGAGTTAATTTTAATCAAATTAATTAAATTTACCAACAATTATAATCAGAATGTGAAAAATCCAGTGTCCGTTAATACAGGAAGTGATAACTCAAATGTTCCGTTGGGTTTATGTAAACAATGATTTTTTATCTTTATTATTGTTATGACTGTGGAATTTTAATATATTCTATAAGTTCTATTCTTTATTTCATAAAATATAATTTGAGTTTTATAATTTTATTATTTTAACGTGCGAAAATAGGTTATAGAAACAATAGGTATTTGTTACGTAACTAATTATTTCATATAACAAAAAAAGTAGTCAGTTAAACTTAGTGAGAAAAGAAGTAAGCAATTATTATAATTAATTTAGATCATCACTTTTTATCGTCAAATTAAAAAATCAATTCATTCGTCCTGAACTTGGCTTTAGCAAGCAGTTATGGCCCAGTGGTTGAGACTTCAATGTCTTACTCGGGATTCGATCCTGGGCACACACCTCTGACTTTTCTGAATTAAATATCACTTGCTTTAACGGTGAAGGAAAACATCGTGAGGAATCCTGTACTCCTGAGAGTTCTCCATGTTCTCAAAGGTGTGTGAAGTCTGCCAACCCGCACTGGGCCAGCGTGGTGGACTATGGCCTAATACCCTCCTCATTCTGAGGAGGAGACCCGGCTCAGCAGTGGGCCATTGACAGGTCGTGATGATGATGAACTTGGTGCATTTACATGTGACGATTTGGAACATGAAAGTATTTCTGTAAGAGTATTCAAATTGAAAAATTGAAAAAAGAAAGATGTTCTTTGAAAATAAAGTGATAAAGAATGTATTTTAAGTCATGATGATTAATAATATCGAGTACCAATAGGAGAGAGTCGGAGAATAGTAAACGATTATTGCAAAATCGAATTGTCATCGCCATCTTTTACGCTGGAGTAGGGCAGTAGTCACATCCGTCATTTTGACAGTCTCGATTCTTTATATTCCCTCGACAGTCTGACTGTAGCCTTAGTCTTGCGTAGTCTCTCAAGGAGTGAAGTAGTCTCTGTATAGTGTTAGTGCTGGGAGAGATTAAAGTCACGCGAGTACCTTACATTGTAACTAATTGCCACAACCTTAAGTTAGGCTAGCCTTGTGTAAGGTTACATAGTGATTCCCTTATTTTGTTCCGACAAATATTTGAGCTGATATTGAGTTTGATTTTAAGAATAGTATATATTATTAAATGAACACCAAAATACTTGGATCTGAGATCTATAGTAGCAAAACTATTTAGGTACAGTGTCGTAACTTATAAGTGATGTTATAATGTCGAAATATTAAATCTAAGCATGTCTACAAGCTTGTTACAATTGTTTGAAACAATGAAATAATTTAGTGGGTTTGCGAAACCCATCTGTGTTACCATATCTATTATAATACAAATTATACTACATTAGATCACATGTTTCTTAATCATTTTAGGGTTTCGTACCCAAAGTTCTACTGAAATAGTTATTAATTATATTCATTTCATTAACTTTTTTAAAGTGTGACATTCACTATCATCATAAAAAGCTTTTCGGTTTAAGTAAGATAATAATACTGAATTGTCTGAAACCAAACAAAGCCAAGCAAAAGCAACCAAGCAAAGAGGTTTGTGACTTGGATGTAGTCAATATTAACTAATAAATTACTTGTCAAACTATGGCAGTTGGCATTATATTGGCACCATGTGATTTTTTTTTTATAATTAAAAAAAATCCTCAACTCCTTCCGTAGTTTTTTTTCTTTTTAACCGTAGCAATTTAAACTACCGACTGATAGACGACAGAGCCGTTAATATTTATTTAATTATTATTCAGTTAATATGCACTATAAATGTTGTGGTTTACCAATCAAAGCTACTGTAAACAAGTCGCTATCAAGTTTGTTTCAAACATGAATACAATGGGAAAACCCTTTATGTATTTATTTACCCGCGGGGATGCCAAACTCTGACCCCGCATTGGAAATCTCTTATATCGTCTAAGATATTCATTTTAATGATATGCTGTAAGGGGCAATTTTGAATTACTTTAAATTAACAACATATCTAATATATTTTAATTAGATAAGGAATAATACTACATTGTTTAAAATATCATCACATATACCATCGCGGACTTTTTACCTGCGAAATCCGTATTAAACTCCGTTGCTTAGTTTAAAAGATCTAGGCAGCGTAGGCAGCGGGAAGTCACATGTTTTATACTATGTAGAGATAATATAATAATTAATTGAAAAATTCTGCGGTCGATTAATTCTACTAAAAAAACTCAAAATAAACACCCTTTTGTCCTCATCTGCTTTCTAATGTGTTTAGCTAACAGTGGGTGAAATTTGTTTCTCGACAGACCTATCAAAATAGTGGTAATAAACAACAACAGCATCCGCATTAAATAAATAAAAAAAAAAAAAACAAAAAAATAGTTCGTTTCTCGAAAAAGTTGTGTGAACTATTTTGTCAGACGAATTTTTTTGTAATGAAGTGGATGGAGGATGGATATATCTATTTATTTATCATCTTCTTTGATATTCTAACAAGGAATAAATTTCATCCCTTTTTCGAGGCCTTAGAAAGAGGAAGTCGTACCGACCTCATTAGTAACGAAGGAATAAATGCACAAATAACACAATAATTGCGCAATTTTTTTCACTTATACTTGTACCATCCTTTTAGATATTCCAATGAATAAATTTTACCCACCCTTTAAAGCTTTTGATAGCGGAAATCGTAATGGCTTCACTAGCCTAATGAAGGAAAAAATTCGTCACGACTTTCCATTTTTTTGGAAACGAAACGAGACGAGACGAAATGAAACCAAACGAAAAGAATACTAAATGAGTTACAAACTAGAACCAAACGAGCACTAAAGTTACTAGTGCACCAAACGTGCATCAAACTAACTAATATAGTACAATACTAGTTTCGTTTCAACGACTTTTTTCCTTAATTACTAATGACTCGGAAGTCGCTTTTGCATTGCAATCTTGATAAAGCGAGTAACACTTACAATGTTTTTTTTTACTTTATCAATTATGAACCTATCACTATTCAAGAATAATAGTCATGTGAAAATAATACATATTATTAAAATGCATAAATGATTTTTTTATTACTTAAATGATGACTATTATTTATTACTCGACGAGACGAGACGAAACGAAACGAAAACTTACGACTACAACTTTAGATTACTTGTAGGGGTTTGAATACTAGTAGTTTCCAATCCAAACTGCTAGTAATCTATATTATTTTATTTAAAAAAAATAGTTTGCAATAGAGACGCGTACAAAATTAAAAATGAAACGACCACCAAGATGTTCAAGTACCTATGTGGCTATTTAAATCTGGAAATACAGATTTCTATACTAGCGTATTTTAGCACAATTTATTTTGCCCAAAATCGACATAACATTCTTTAACATGAAATATGAATACAACAATTTGATTTCAATACTAAGTCCGTTAATACCGCTGGGTGACGAATGTATTTTAATTTATCATATACATTATACACCCAGGGGTCCATGGGGTCCGTTTCATTCGGTTTCCGACTTCCGAAACCACCGGGGATTCGTATTAATAATTACTTATTTTCATGCTGATTATGTGGTTGTGACAATGTGCTTTATTAACAATGAGAAATAAGAAATCTTACTAATATTATATAATAGATGTAAAAGTTTGGATAGTCCTGTGGCATAATAATAAAATATGTTTACTGTTTTAAGGGCTTGAATATTTTTATTTAAAAGAAGCCGAACGGTGCCTTGGGTTTATGTCCTTGTCATGGTCAGGACACTCACCGTCCCTTGCTCGATCTCGCTACCTAACATTAAAATAAATAAAATATATTCACGTAACAAATATCATCTAACGCATTAGATTCTCCATAAGAGAGAACTAGCACCACGACACTAAGCCAAATTTGCTTAACTTTCCACAATATTTACAGTATGAAATCTCCTGTTATCGAGACATAGGTGTTGTTAACTATACTATTTATAAAAATACCATTTTTGTCTTGGCTTAGTTTTGTTGCGACACTTAAAACTTTTTTTTTAATTAACAATAATAGTTTCTGGATACAAGTACCAAATATTTGCGACAGCAATAAAATTCAGTACATTATATACCTAACAGCTACCCAACCCTAATTCCACTCTAATTTGTCCTTTTTTCAGGTAGCAACGAATAAATGTGATATTACGAATAGAAAAGGTTTATGGTGGATTCTGTGAGATACATCTAATTAACACCTTTTCTGCTCGTATAAAAACCACCATGTAATCCTAATTAGTGTAAGCTCTACAAACAAACCTATTGTACACACCAGTGATTCCCAAAGTTGTTTAAATCGACCTCAAGGGTCAATGACGAAGTTCACGTTAAAGAAGAAAAGAATTTGGAGCAGTTGAATTGAAAATTCTTTTTTTTTGTTACGAAATTGTGTGGATATAATTTGATAATATTTACTAATGTCATAAACAAGTGTGTGAGTTTCAGATGTTTTAATGTTTGTTTCTCAATCACGTAGAAAATACTGAGCAGTGGAGGCGAATGTTTCAATCGTGGTCATAAGTCCATGGCACTGTCTTAGTCGTAGTTTTGTCCTGACGTCATAGTAAGAGATCATAATTTAGTGGCAGTATCCATGTTGCGTTTACCCAATACTATTTTATTATAGAAACTAACGTGGTAACCAGTCATTTTTAAAGATTTTAAACGGTAAACACTCGCGTAATTTTTTGTATTGTAGTTTTACTTCCACTCTCTAAGGAAGGCCGCCGAATGCGGTTGAAACTTAAGTAAAACTACAATACAAAAAATTACGTGAGTGTTTACCGTTTAAAATCTTTAAAAATACATAGACTACTTGCTATTACGAAAAAAAAACCCTGTGAGAGGAAAGGATTTGTTTATTTGTTTACGATTTAAATGCAATATTGCGTACAAATACTTTATAAGCTGAAATTATACTTTTTATCTATATCTATACTAATATTATAAAGAAGTAAGATTTGTATTTTTGTATGTAACGAATAAACATAAAAACTACTGAACCGATTTCAAAAATTCTTTCACCATTAGAAAGCTACATTATCCCTGAGTAACATAGGCTATATTTATTACAATAAAAAATTAGAGATCCCCAGAAAATCTCACTAAAACCAACCCAAGGTGCAAAAAAAATAGCCATAAAATATCTTTCATCGCATGCGCTGCGAAAAGTATTGATGATAGAACAAAAAAATGTTGTAGAATATGATAGAACATATCAATATCTACAAAAAACTCCGCGAGACCATATGCCCAACTATTATAGTTATGTCACTATAACTACTTTTTTATATTTTAAAAGTTGATAAAAATGCCTATCAAAATCAGACGATGTTTTCCATACCTTTGTATTAATCCTTATCCAAATAAATTATTTCATATTCAAGACTGTTTCAATACCTGTAAATTACTTTTTGAATTATTAAAATCGGACCTTCCATTCAAAAGATATTACGAAATTAAAAATATCAATATAAACAAAAAATACACGCCGACGCGACGGGCCAGTGTAGTTCTAACTTCTATCTCGGTGATACTCGAAGTGCTGCGAGTAACGCCGAGGTAGAGGGGCACCTAAATGCGGGAGAGCCAATATGTTTTAAACTAAATATTCCACCCGTGCGAAGACGGGATGGGCCCCTAGTTACAGATATAGATGTAGTGAGTTGGTGCGTTTTTCCTTAAATTCACTCTGGACCCAATTGGAAGTTTTTGGGGACTAAGTCGTGGCCATACACTAGTGTTAAATATATAAAAGCTGCAGTATGGAAAAGAGGGTTTACTAGCGAGTAACATTCTAAGTGGTCGAAGGGTCAAATAAGTTGGAGTGTATCTGGAATACACAATTGTGATTAAACTTGTGATTCATTATGTCTCCGATCTAACAACACGTGTATTTCTGTCTTGTATCAGTTTCCTGCGACACAAAACACAATAATGTTAGTTAATTCATTATTATACATAGTATAACATTAATCAATGGCGGGTGGAAATAAAACCAAGATGGCGACTCAGTTATTTCAAACACGATAATTATACACACGACAAATAATTAAAGAATAATTTTTGCATATCGATATTTTACAAAATCGATTTAATTAACGCTTTCGAGATTTTATTTAAACATTTTAAAATTAAAATGCGTCATGCTTATTAATTAATTAAACATTTAATATTAATACAATCTCAACAATTAAATATTAGTAATTATTTATGATAATATGAATTACTCAGGGAATTGTAAACATGTTTAATTATTTTTTTAAATATACTAATAGGAACTACTGGCCAAGTAAAGGTTAGTAAAAGTGTTGCCAACACTACGAGTACGTGATGGACGTCGCAAATCATATTCAAATATCCATTTTTTTATAACATTGATTTGATTTGCACTTTCTCTGAAATTCGATTATTAGTTGTTGATTTTTAGATGAAGCCCAGATATGGTAGAGTTATGGAATGGTGTTGCCAGCCGGCAGCAATGCGGAGTATTGAGTTATAGCAGTTTTGGCATCGACACAAAAGGCACAATAGCTTTGTGCAAGCAGCGCCACGGAGCGATGTTATCTGTATTCACAAAGATCTAGATAATGTTTACTGTAGGAATGCGTCACTATTGTACTATTATTACGCAAACGGTTAATTTGAGGGCTTCGGAATGTATACTGAATAATTTATAAATAAAATCTAGATTTGCATAATGATAGTTCAGATTTATTCATTATATTGCTTATTATTTTGTGCAAAAACTTTTTTTTATTCGTATATATGCAGCGCGTGTGGACCTATTTACATTTATATAGTTAGTTTTATATTCTTTTTTCTTACTTGAATTAAAAAGTAAACAAACTTGGCGAACAATATATCGATAAATGTTAATCTAGCTTTTATTATGTAAATAAATAAGAAGGAATCAATAATTTTTAAAGGATTATTATACAAAAATCTATTCCTCTATCACACCTTCGTCTTATCAATGTTATGTTTCCGCAAATTAGTATCTTTTCCTCGTAATGTTATGTGTAAATACATTAAACATAACAAAATTCAATTCTGAACATTAATTACAGTTAGCAGGGCGTCCAACGGGCACACAAAGATAAACAGATAACCCAGAAAAGATAGAAATATTTGGTGCCTAAAAACGAGCAGACCCGACCCTAAATAAAGGAATAAGGCAGGGAAGAAGAAGAATTGCATTTAATCATCAAATTTAATCGAAACATTAAATTCGTTCTTTCATACGCTCATACACTTATACAATCTGGGCTCAGTGAATTTTTATTTTTTTAAATGTTAGTTTAAATGTGATTATGATAATTTAAATTGTGTGTTCTTCATTTTTGGTCAAGTGAGGAAAACGGGCTAAACTTAAATTATTATACTTATTGTTATTGATTGTATTGGACTGTGTATATTGGTTTTATTGGCGAATACTAAACGAAAGTCTCTATGTAGTATTGGATTTCATTGAAAGTTAAATGTTTAAAGTGAGATTACGAATACTATTATCCTTGCTCTAAACACGCGAACTTAACACGACAGTTTCAAGGAAAATTATAACTGCCAAATTGTTTTCGTCACGTTTAAATCTGTCTCAACTCTTAACTGTTTTATAATGTTTTGAAATATCCTCTACATTGTCGTAATTTTACCATATTTGGTAGGAAACGCGGATAAACGTATATGAAGAAATACAAACAATTTTAATTAAAAAAAATATTTGATTGATTTCGTATTGACGAGTAATTTCGTGGTAAAGTATCATGTGAGTATTTGATCGTATTTTAATGTTAAGTTAATTAATTGTTGGGTTAAGATGTCCAGCTGTGGAGGTGAGAATCTATACACACATATTAAAGATTTCTTTAAACCAGCTCCTGAGTACCAAGCCTCAACAAAGTGTAGCTCATATAATTAATATTATAAATTAAATTGTAAGCTATTATGCTGCTCTCTATATAACATCAAGCGTAATATATGTAGGGTTGAAACGTAATAAGACAGTATTTTCAAAATAAATGAATAAATTTCTCGTGGAATCGTATTTATTTACTGTGAAAAAAAAGCAACAAAATGGCACTTAAAATATTACATTCTGTTTTATATAAGCAAATGCATTTCGTCTGTTATTGTGTAACACACATTGTCAACCACACAAAGAGTGAGTTTCCACACAATTGACGGCTTCAACGTTAAATATATTATTATGACTTTGTACTATATTTTATATCTTTAGAGTTTTCCGGCTATTAAGTGTGTCATGAAATATATTATTTATATTATTCTACATCTCCCTGTAAGTATTATTTTATTAAATTTCTCAGATACATGATGCATAGAAAGACTTTAAAAACAAAATTTTATCTATCGTCTTTTTCTTAGTAAATCCTTTTATTTTCATAGTCATATGTACGATAACATATAACTTACTTAGAGACACTGGCTGAAGTAATTGCTTGGACAGACTACCAACACGTCCATACTGGCCGGTGCCTCTCGAACATTTAATGATATGTGTCTGTATTCATTTGTCTGTATGGTAATATGGAAATCAAATAATTAAAAATGTGTGGGTGCATAAAATAATAATAATTGGTCCGCCGTCTTTAGGTTTCCGCCATATTGGATTAAAATTAATCATTTATCTAATCGAACATTAGCATCCAAAAGTTAGAAACAATAGAAAATTCTACCAATCTCACTAATATTTTAAATATGAAAGTTTGGATGTTTAGTTGTTTGTTACTCGATAACCTAAAAGCGGCTGAACGGATTTCATTGAAATTTGGCATATAGATACTTCACCCGTGAGGGTTAGAATACTATTCCCCTCTGCCGCAGGGAGGTACCTCTTGGTGGTAGTGGATCTGTTCCCCAACTGGCTTGCGACCATCAGCATGCGAATCCGACCGACAAGTGTCATAGACGCATTCTGGTTGAGCCGCATGTGGCCAGACTTTCCCCCTCCCTTTTCCATGCCAATAATTCTGCCGATCTGGTGGACTCGGGACTCTTTTTCCGGGTCCGCTGAAATGGCAGCATTTTTTTCTTCACTCCTTCCCACTCTATCTTCGAGGCATATTTTACAGACGTTTTTTGTAAAACTTAAGTTCACGTGGTAAATTGCACCCGTGCGAAGCCGGGTTGGGTCGACTAGTTTATTAACAAAAACTATTACATATTAGTAATTCTGTAATAAACTGATAAATAATAAATTCTTGATAAAACCACACATTCTCAAATAAAATCAAAATAACCCTAAGTAGTGTGTATTCAAGAATAAGTAAAATGGCCACTAAACCATTTTCAAAAGAATGGCAGTTGAGTGAAAGTTAAATCAATAAAAATGTAGATGATTAAATCTACAGTTAACAATAGAGCTTAATATACTTACTACGATTTTGGATTCATTGTGATCGGTCATTATTGTTCATATTACGGTAGAAAGGGACAAAAACATTTACTTTGCTTTTAGGGTTCTCTACACTGTTAAAACTTTTTTATCTATAAAGCTGAAGAGTTTGTTTGTTTGTTTGCTTGAACGCGCTAATCTCAGGAACTACTGATCCGATTTGAAAATTTCTTTCAGTGTTAGATAGCCCATTTATCGAGGAAGGCTATAGACTATATATAATCACGCTGAGATCAATAGAAGCTGAGTATCAAGCGGACGGAGTCGCGCGGGTCGACTAGTTGTTCATATCACGGTGAAAAGGGACAAAAATTTTAGAAATTTTACAGTCACAATTCATATTCTATTACAATAACTTTAAAGGCGTGTAATTTATAAGAGTAAAAACTGGGGCAGTGTGACAAGTATTTTCAGACAAATAAATTTTTTAAAATTAGTAATGTAGATGTAATAGTTTAGATAGTCTCTCTTAAGAATAACTTGAGTTTACTAACTAATTTGGTTTATCTGATACGTTGCGTGTTTGTATATATAATTGTATAATAGACCCCTGTTAACATATGTGCAATGCACTTACAACATGGCTTATACATATATTATATATTACACTAGCTGTACCCGCGACTCCATCCGTTCATTCCTTTCATCCCCTATTCCCTATTGTTATTTTACACCCTTGAGGGTAAAACTGTTACAAACTTTTTACTGTCTTGCCTATTTATATACATCGACTCACAGCCTAAAAATAAGTTTCAAGCTTCTAGCCCTAAACATGACGATACTTTTATACAAATTTTCATCCTCCCCTTTTAACCCCTTACAACCCTTTTTCGCATTAAAAATTTCTTCTCTGATCTCTTACTTTTTTCGCATTCTCAGGCTCTAGACTATCTGTATACAAAATTTAATTTAAATCGGTAGTTTTGGCGTGAAAGCGCGATAGACAGATAGAGTTATTATAGCATTTATAATATTAGTAAGGATATATCATCATCATCATCATCACGACCCTTCAATGGCTTATTGCTGAGCCGGGTCTCTTCCTCAGAATGAGGAGAGTATTAGGCCATAGTCCACCACGCTGGCCCAGTGCGGGTTGGCAGACTTCACACACCTTTGAGAACTTTTTGGCAACTCTCAGGAGTGCAGGTTTCCTCACGATGTTTTCCTTCACCGTTAAAGCAAGTAATATTTTATTGCTTAAAACACACATAACTCAGAGTCAGAGGTGTGTGCTCAGTATCGAACCTCGGACCTCCCGAGTAAGACTTGAAGTCTCAACCACTGGACCATCACTGCTTATAGTAATTAGTAAGGATAGTAAGGAAGTATTAGTAAGGATATATATTATGTATTAGACTTAATTCGTTATAGTATTCAAGTATGGAAAAAATTATTGGATTTTTATTTACTAGCTAACCCGACAGACGTTTTCCTGTCTTAACTATGAATTTTGGTCAAAAATAATAGCTGGCAAAAAACTGATCAGTTGGTCTTTCAAACTAGCTTTAATTGAAACTTTGATAGACAAATATAACTAATTGAAGAAAACAAATTATTATTTGAACTAATTCTTATTAATTGTATGTTATTATAGAGTGACGGAACCCTCGTTTCTTTATGAGCCCTCGCGCTTGGTAATAATATAGCTATGGGTGTTGTTATTCGTTCCCACGTCACTTCGTGTATGAAGTAGTGACGTGTCCAGGAATAATTACTCAGCGGGTGGTTACAACCCCTTTGCCGATGTTAAGAATACTTAAAGCAAAAATTCGGAAGTTGTACTTCAAATTGCTATATTATTAGAAAATTTTTATTTTTATTACATAACTTAATAAATACATTTAAATATTATTTTATTTTTTTGGTTTTGACGTAAAGAGGCTTTAGCTTTAACTAGTTGACCTGCCCCGGCTTCGCACGGGTGTAAATTATCACGTGCCATACATCTATATCTATACTAATATTATAAAGAAGTAAGATTTGTATTTTTGTATTTTTGTATGTAACGAATAAACATAAAAACTACTGGACCGATTTTAAAAATTCTTTCACCATTAGAAAGCTACATTATCCCTGAGTAACATAGGCTATATTTATTACAAGAAAAAATTATAGATCCCCAGAAAATCTCACTAAAACCAACCCAAGGTGCAAAAAAAATAGCCATAAAATATCTTTCATCGCATGCGCTGCGAAAAGTATTGATGATAGAACAAAAAAATGTTCTAGAATATTATAGAACGTATCAATATCTACAAAAAAGTCCGCGAGACCATATGTCCAACTATTATAGTTATGTCACTATAACTACTTTTTTATATTTTAAAAGTTGATAAAAATGCCTATCAAAATCAGACCATGTTTTCCATACCTTTGTATTAATCCTTATCCAAATAAATTATTTCATATTCAAGACTGTTTCAATACCTGTAAATTACTTTTTGAATTATTAAAATCGGACCTTCCATTCAAAAGATATTACGAAATTAAAAATATCAATATAAACAAAAAATACACGCCGACGCGACGCGACGGGCCAGTGTAGTTCTATCTCGGTGATACTAGAAGTGCAGCGAGTGGTAGCGAGTAACGCCGAGGTAGAGGGGCACCGAAATGCGGGAGAGCCAAAATGTTTTAAACTAAATATTCCACCCGTGCGAAGCCGGGATGGGCCGCTAGTAGATTTATAAAAAAAAATTTTTCAATATATTGTTGTTAGGTAAACATATTTTAATTATTATCTCGAAGGAACTCTGATTTTTTCCAGATAAAGTATCCTATATGTTAGTCCAGGTTATAAAGTATATGTGCGCCAAATTTCATTGAAATCTATTCAGCCGTTTTCACGTGATTGAGTAACAAACATCCAAACATACCAAACTTAAGATGTAGATATATAAAAACCTCGTATCACAGTGTTTGTTTTCAAATTCCTTCGAAATGTCATGACTGATTTTTATTTAAAAATATATTTATATTTGGTACGTGTCAGAATATGTATATAATAGGTAGGCTATTTTTTATACCCCCAGGGGATAAGGGTGGCTCTCCACAAATTTATTTATATATAAACAACGTTTGGCGGATCGGCTAGGTCACTTATAATACGAATTAAAATAATAATAACAAAATAGTGTTATTTCCTTTCTAGAAATAATTTCTAAATTATATTTTAAAGTAGCTTGAAAATAAGAGAAACAATTAAGTATTCATGAGCACATAGAATGAAATTGCATATTTATTTAAATTCTCATCATTTTCGACACAATGCTAGTGACGTGACTTGCATCATAATATTCTCGTGTGAATTAGTAAAATTATTATTATTATCTGTGAAATTAAAATACATAATGAAATAGTTTATATTGTTAAAGGAACAGGGATATTTATCCGTCTACATTTTGAATGAAGATTTGAAAAAGACTTTGACTTTGACTTTGACTTTTAGTCTGTGACCTAAAATATAATAACAGGCTTGAAGTGTGTTCATCTTAATTTTGCCTGTTAGTCTATGTCCAAACACAGAAGCACTGATTTAATTACTCTATTTAGATTTTTACTTTTATTATTTTCTAGAATTAATGGAAGCATAAGTTTTACGTTTATTCATTTCTAGTCTTTGCCCAATAAAATATTTAAGAAAAAAATTGAACTGACATCAAAATATAAATAATGAAGACTTATTATTAATAAGATTTATTATTTGAAGACGATTAATTTTTTTTTTAATATTTTATTTTTCTCTTTTTATCAGCTTACCTAAATAACTTCAAAGTCTACATTAAGTTGTCAGTACGTCTCCATAATATTTAAAAGAACTCCTAACTCCTAACCGTTGAGAAGTTCTGTCTGTGTCTTCCGTCACATCAGCTCACCGCCATCATTTTACATAAATATCTGATTATTTTAATAAATATTTAAAGAAAAAAAAAAAGAAGAATTATGTGAAAAACATTGTAAGTGCCTTTGAAATTTGAGGGTTTCTAAAAACTGACGGAGAAGGAAGTCGGTCCTTTTTTGAAGGAAGTCGGTTGAAAATAGAAGCATAGGTTTAAAGTTTTCATATCTATCAATTTTTAGTCTGTGCCCAATTACAGCAGTTTTCTGTCTTCGCATTAACTTTCTAGTGGTAAAAAACCCACCTACATTATTATTGACGACAAATAAGTTTCAGAACCTCTGTTTACTCGACTGTTTGCTAAATTATATGACAGCTAATGGCTTTGAAGCTTACGTTATTGATCTAACATTATGTAATGTATATTCGCACGATAGGTTTGTAACATCAAGTAAGATTTTCATCAATCGTAGTCTCTATCAATTCAAAATTTAGTTTCTAATATCTCCATTTTGTTATTGCCCGCATAAACTAATGTCAACAAGTGGCAACACTGTGCGTTTTTGGCACCTTTACGTGCTTACTTTTAGCAATAATTGGCAGCAGTATCTTTCTAAACATAAACCATGGTTTTATCACAATAATAGTTAGATCTTTATTGAGCGAGTGACAGTCAAAACAGATATGTCAAACGCAATAAACATTTGAAAATTTAATATGGTCGTCATATTTTCTTAAATTGTCTAATTTTCCACGCAACTTTCTTAATTTTTTCTTACCTAAGAACCTTCTCCTGACAATAACGAACACAAGAAAAAAGAATTAGCGAAATCGGTCCAGCCATTTACGCGTGATGCCGTGACCAAGAGAAATAACGACTCATTTTTATACATATAGATTGATATTACTTTTATCCCCATTATTTAATACAGACTACTGATAAACAAATAAAATATGATTTACTGTTTTCGAAAACGGCTTCTATATCAATTGGCAATTGATATTATAAGTATACGGATAGAGGTAGTTTTACATTTGTATTACTGTTCAAGTGTTCACGTACATTACATGAGATTAAACAAAAAATTATACTAAACATTTTTTCTTAATACAAAGTAGTGACGTGGCGTGTAAATAATGATGTACAAATATTACAAGTTTGTTGATTCATTTAAAATCAAAAAATCTAGTTAACAGAAGTTACCTAACGCCAAGTTTTTAATCTCCTGTACGAATAAGTTTAGAGTATTATCCAACACGTATAATGTATATAGAATTATACCTATTCTGTCTGCCACATTAAATATAATACCTCTGTTCATTTCCGTTATTTAATTTATAGAAGACTCGTAACTGACAGTTAAGTAGCAATGACATAATTGTTAATTTCAAAGATGATTTAATAGAGAAAGGAGGTTTGAGAATTTACAACACCAAGAGCAACAATAACAATAATTACAACAAAATTTTATGAAGCATAAAATACGTCACACGAATTTCATGATTTTTTAAAATTTAATATTTAGAAATTATGAAATTAAAACAAAATACTAAAATTTAAGTCCATTATAATTGTTTTTTAATTAAATAAATAACAGATCAAACATCTTAAGTTTTTGGTTTTGGATATTACAAACCTTCCCAACCTTTGTCACACTTCGTCAACCCCCTCCCTCCCCTTTATAGTGTGACGTAAATTGTGGATTGTTTCGGCGATCTATGACAGAATTTTCTTCAGCAAAGTTATAAATTCAAAAAACTTTATAGACCATTAAGAAGAGATTAAGAAGTTTTTTCTTGTGTTTTTTGCTAGAAGCAAATAAAAAGTAATATATTTTATTTTTTATGTTAGCAACACTGTAGATAACTTTACACTCCTAAGTATTATATATTTAGGATCATATCTGCTTTTGATTTTATTTTCGTAACAAGGTCGATGATAGTGTATAGGCATAGATAAACCTGCACCCGTGTCACAATCCCCTGAGCTCTCTGATGAAATCTTTTTAGTCCTCTTTACATTTAGTTAGTAACACCGTTTATAACCGTTTCTCTAGTAACTCCTTTGTGCTGTTTGTCAAACGGATCTCGACTGGTGGCCATAGTAGCTGTAGCTTTACTCCATTGTGAAGGATTTTTGGATTTGGTGAGTGTTTTGGATTATATTTCTCGGTTTCAGTCTAACGTGCATATTATTATTGTCTTTTACGTGTTAATACTATGTATGCTATATTTAGTACTAGCGACCCGCTCCTGCTTCGCACGGGTACTTTCTCTACTATAATATAGATGTATTATACATATAAACCTTCCTCTTTAATCACTCTATCTATTAAAAAAAACCGCATCAAAATCCGTTACGTAGTTTTAAAGATCTAAGCATACATAGGGACAGAAGGACAGGGAATATTTGTTTTTTACTATGTAGTGATACTGTAAGTAATATAAAAGTCAAGTATAATTTAATATTTTAATTATCCACGTGACATGCAGGCTATCAGAGTTAACTAATAAATAATTATAAAATCACGTGCTATATCTGATAATATATGTGCTATTTACCATTTTATTACACTTAGTCATTTCTCTATCTATGTCTTAAAGTCAAACTAATACAGTAATAATATTTACTGACTAACAATGCTAAGATGCAAGTGATAGATTTGTATTTAGATGTAGAGTAAAATGATGATAGTTTTAAAATATTATTTACTTTAAAACACAATATAATTACGAAAATAATTAATTTATAGCAAAATATACTGCAATACTAATAGGTGGGTACCTACTCTGAAATATTAAGTTACAAATATAATGTAAATAAACACAAGTAAACCATCTTCAAATCATTTATTTAATCTAGCGCCAGTTCGGAATAATATTAATCTGAGGAGAAGAACTGGCAAGAAACTGCTCTAATGTTATTTTCCAAAATATAGATTTACCAACATTATATAACATCAATACTATTTGGCAAAGTATCAGTAATTAAACAATATCTTAGCAACAATCAAGCGGTGGCGCTATTAATACTAACTTAAATACTAAATTACATTATTTATAATATTAGACAATATTAATATCACTTGACCGGTTTAATATCCGTCTAAATTATTTATTTAATTTATTAATTACAATCTTACAGTAATATATTAATATTTCAAATATTGGAAATTAAACAATTTATAAATAAGGAATTAATGGTCAACTTTAATTGAAGGTCAAACAATTAAAATGTTGCCAGTCTAAGAAAACTATTTACCATACTCATTTAATTATTTACCCTAATAATGTTATTATTTTATAACACAAGCATAGAAGATTTTTATGATAGTAAATTGCGACTCACAATCACCCAATAAAAGTGTCCGAGGCAAGATAGCACCTCTATAAAGTCGCATAACGGGTTCCGTACCAATATTTGGTAAAAAAATCACGTTTATTGTATGGGAACCCCCTTTAAATATTTATTTTATTCTCTTTGTTGTTGTAGGGGCAACATAAATACATCATTTGAGAAAATTTCAACTGTCTAGCTATCACGGTTCATGAGATACAGCCTGGTGATAGACAGACGCACGGAGGGACTCATAAAACTCCGCTAGTCTTAATAGTAGTAGGAAATGCAAAAAAATACGTATTTAAACAGTTTTTTCGTAAATATAACAAAAGACATATTTTTAATATTAATGAGGTTGAGCTGCTAATTCATGATTCGCTAATATAACAATTAATGATTCTTTAAGTGATTCAATGATAATTACTTTATTCCATTACGATTCTGCCAAAGCTAATTTTGAACCTCACATTTATCTACCAAATTATAAGCAAAGTTAATGAAAACAATGGATCCTCTATCCATAATCTTCAGATTACAAATAGAAAATAAATTTTAAAGTTGAACTTTCTGTACACAAATTAGAATTTGGAATTTATTTTTAGGCAGATTTTAGGAAATTATTAAATCAATCCCAATTCGAAAACTTCAGACAAAATTCAGGTATAAGATCCTTATATCTTTGTTCCTGCATCAAACATGGCAGAGTGGAGCGGTGGTGCGGACCCGCGTTGGCTTCAAAAGGTATTTTTTGGATGGCCAAGTCTTCTTTTCACATCCAGTCTTCAGTCGCCATACTTAATATGAGTAAAAATAACACAAGCCTTTGATTTCGAATGGTGTAGTTCCTAAGTTAATGTAATTCACACTAGTGTTGCTATGTTAAAAATATTATAAGTCGTAGACAGCTATGAATAGTTTGAAAAAACTTAAGTCTTACTTGTAAACAATTAACTAGTCAGCTTTCTCAGAAAATGATTCTGGTGTTATTTCATAATGACTCTTATAAGTCTATTTTCAGAGTAGGTCAACTTAAGAAGCTTTCAATTCTTAAGTATTTGCTATGGAATTTGTTCTCTTTAATATTTTAAAGTCAGCTATGAAACTATATGATCGTTTGATTGACTGGTAGTTTCTACCAACAAACACAGAAATGTGAAATAAGAGCCTAGTTTAGTATAAAGAATGTGCATAGTCTTTGCCCACAGAAGAATGAATATGTGTGCCAATTTCTGTGTGAAAAATGTAATATTCTATTTCTAGTCTGGTACCACCACAATGTTTGCTACTTAAGAAGTAATATAAATTCTTAAATTTCAACAGACAATTAATATGTAATTTACGCTCAAAATGTGTCTTCAGTCGAAATTGCCGTCAAAATGCCGGTTTAAACGTGAATATATCAAACTCAAACTCAAAATATTTTATTTACATTAGACTTTTGTATAAAAGTACTTTTGATACGTCAAAAATTGGTCGGTCACTCAGTTTGTCTGAAGCTACCATCAGCTCGGAAAGCAGTTTCCTGATGAGAAGAGCCGGCAAGAAACTCAACAGTCGCTCTTTTCAAAAAGCCATGTTTACATAGTCTGTTATACAAATCATTTAGCTTGAGAGTCAACGTCACTTACATTCCAAGTATTCCATAATTTAAGTAATCTTGTACGTTATAGTATGCTTTATTTATTAATGATTTCTTGATCCGAGTTTTAAATTGTTGAAGTGGCAAGTCTAATATAGGCTGTGGAATCTTATTATAGATGCGAACACCAAGCCCCATGGAACTATTACTAACTTTGTGGAGACGAAAGTAAGGTGTTACAAGTTTATTTGTTTCTGATATATCAATAACTGTTTGGGCTACATTATTAAAATTTAGGATTCTAGATAATCTGAGGGACTTTTTAAAGCCAAATTTCATGTATGTTGGTTATGAGGCTCCGAGATACGGGGGGATCAAAAGTAGCTCTTAATAATTCGTGTAAATATACCTTCGGCGGCACTTGGCTTATGACACGCCTTCGAGTCTTGATTTGTTTTTTTTAATGTTAATGTGAAATTTTTATTAGTGAAAGACTTTTATTTAGACTAACGTAAGTTTTTCATACATTTATTATCTTAATCCAATATTAGGTTGAGTTAATTAAATAAACAGATAGAGCTGAAACTGGAATAAAAGAGCTCTTTTAACCTCCTCCTGAGCCTGTAGCAGTATAACTAATATATTTTTAAAATAATTTTACGAGATAAAAAAATAATAAATTTTATATATTTTTGTAAAAAATTGATTTAAAGACGAATTGAAAAATTATCTGAGAGGAGGCGCCATTATAGTCAACACATTATTGACGTTGATAATAACGTCTTATAATTATTTTCACACAATTCTATGAATCTTGTAACTAAAATATACGTTAATACGATAACAATATCATAACAAACAAATAAGATAATTCTTAATATAAAGCCCACGATCGAATGTAAACAATGCCAGATGTATTACGAGGTCATTTGCTAAAATCGTTAAGTGTATATAAAGTTAAATGCCCTAGATGGTTCTGTATTACAAAAACTGAATAATATTAATGCTAACTTAATATTATGAATGCGAAAGTAACATTATCTGTCTGTCTGTTACTTAATCATGCTTAAACCGCTGAAACGAATATCGAACTTTGATGAAATTTTGTATAGAGATAGACAAGGGCTTAGGAAAGCCTATGTTTTAAAAGCGACCATAGTGACATCTAGCGGCATATAGATTTTGGTACCTACGGAGATAAAATTGAGCTTGGTAGAGTACATGTACTGACTAAGCAAACTAGCCACCTAGCGTCATAGGGACATTACGACCTAGCGATCTGGAAAACTATCAAATCAAATCAAAATTATTTTTTTCAATTAGACTTTTTTGAAAAGTACTTTTGAAACGTCAAAAATTTGTCGGTCAGTTAGTTTGTCTGAAGCTACCACCAGCTCGGAAAGCAGTTTTCTGTTGAGAAGAGCCGGCCGGAAACCACCTTGCAAACCTTGCTTACTAACTAGCTACCTAGCAACCTAGCTCCCTAACCAATAAGTGAACGAGCTAGAAAACTAGTCAGCTACCTACCGACCTTGCTACCTAACCACCTAGCGAATAGTGAAATGGTGACCTACCAGCATAACGACCTAACCATTTAGCCATCTAGTGTCCTAGAAAACTAGCCACTTAGCATCTTCGCTACCTAGCCACCTAGCGACCTAGCTAAATAAGCATCCTAGCTACCTAACAACCTAGCCATCTAGCGACATAGTATGGCGATTGGGGATGAAAGTTTGTAAGGGAATATAACTTTATCTTAGATCCAACTGAGCCTTACGTGGACGAAGTCACGCGGGTCGAGTAGTATGTAAATAAAATAATACATTCTAAAACAAGTCTTCATACAAGTATACACGAAAAAATGTCCGAAGTTACGACATGAATATTTTTGTTCTGTCTCCCGATTTTTGTGGAAGTTCGTAATAATCTAGACGAATGCAAATTATATATTTGTCTCTTTCTTACAATTGCAACATTAAGTTTATTGATAAGGCCAGTTTCGTCTGTTTTGACGAATTATGAAATGATATTTTTCTGATTGTAATAAGTTAGCAACCTTTTATCAACCGACTTCCTTCAAAAAAGGAGGAGGTTCTATGTTTGTATTTCAACTATACCCACGTAACAATTTATAACAAGACCATAATATAACCTCTATTCTGATAGATCTCCATTGTGAAGGATTTTTTGAGTGTTTAGGATATATTTCTAGACTTTCGTCTGACTGCGAAGTCATAGAGAAGCGGAATTTAATCGAAGGATATTTTTAAGCACAATAGTATTATATATAGGTCGAAGGTTATTATAGTCATTTTTATACTATACTTCATTAGATATATTATGGAAACCACGGAACCACAAACCCAAAGGGTAAAGGTCTATGTCCAGTGAATCACGATTTAATATCATACGGTTCTGGATATGAGGCTGATTCAATCAAAACATCGAATATTTCAAATAACCTGACGCAGTCACGATTTAACTCATTTATGAATATTTTATTTTAAATTACTTATCTCAGTGAACCTTCGCTATGTTTATTAAGAACCGAATACACTTTCGACTTGATATCTACAATCGAGTAACCAATATTAAAAACGTAATAACAAACACGATTTTTTTACCATTCATAGCAGACGGCATATAAGTGTACGTTGGAGAAAAAGTAGTGGGGGAATTAGAGCGTGCTGCGTGCTTGTATTGGCAGTTCCATCTGTGACGTTTGCTATTTTGACAAATAGCCGACGCGCGGGAACTGAAACGTCACACAAGATCCAATCGCGTGTGACGCGCTGCTCTCTGCCTGCGCTCCTTGCTAAGAAGGCTCTAATAATGACTTCTGCGCATTCAAGGTCAAATCTAAACTTACGTGCCGGTAGCTATATCCACCTGTCTGCGATACATACACAATGTTTTTTCGACAACAAAGTAGTAAGTAGGTAATATTAGGTTGGGGAAAATGTTATTTTCGCATTTTTTAAGAAAATTCAAAACATTTTTTAATATAGTTTATTTACATTTTACTAAAGTATGTAGGTACCATTTTGTTCGATAACTTTTTGCCATCTTGTAGGTAGGGACATGATCCTATTGTTATAAAAATTTTGGGGCTTCTGATCGATAAACCGCGACAAGTAGTTTTGGCAGTCCTCTCGTGATATTAACCTGACACTGCCTAAAGAATTCTGAAGAGACTGAAACAGCTGGAAATCTGAAGGTGCAAGGTCAGTACTATACGGTGGATAACACCAACCAGCCAAACTCTCTTAATTTTTTCTGAGTGTCTAAAGATGTGTGAGGTCTAGCGTTATCATGATGAAAAACCACACCACTTCTGTTAATTAATTCCGGCCGCTTCCCCTCAACTTC
Source organism: Limenitis camilla (assembly GCA_905147385.1). Classification (NCBI taxonomy): domain Eukaryota; kingdom Metazoa; phylum Arthropoda; class Insecta; order Lepidoptera; family Nymphalidae; genus Limenitis; species Limenitis camilla. Next base: position 9,800,439 of record LR990241.1, read on the forward strand.
TTGCTTTAATCTCATCAGTTGTTTGCAGTGGAGTTCTGAATCGATGGTCCTGCCTGGTGGTAACAGGTCATAATGAATAATCCCCTTCCAATCCAACCAAACCCACACACACAACATCACCTTGTGGGTTTGCCACAGTCTGTGAAGCCTGACCGGCCTTTGACCACGATCACGTGATCCACTTTTCATCACCAGGTAGTAGCTTCTTCAAAAATGGTTTGGTTTCATTACGTCGTAATAAAGAATCACAAATGAGTACACGGTTCATTAGGTTTCTTTCAGTGAGCTCGTGAGGTACCCAAATATCAAGCTTTTTTGTGTACCCAGTTTTTTTCAAATGCGCCATAACTGTTTTGTGGTCAATTCCCAGTTCTTCAGCTACGTCGTCAACTACTGATATGCCGATCTTGCTCCACTTTTTCAAAAATGGTATCCATTTTATCCGTAATAGGGCGACGAGAGCGAGGTGCATCTTTGACATTAAAATTTCCGGATTGAAAACGTTCAAACCAAATTTGTGCTAGTCTTACAGACTCTCCACTAGGTACATAAATATCGCAAATTTTTTTCGCGGCTTGCGTTGCATTTTTACCTTTTTTGTAGTAAAATTTTTAAATGTATCGAATTTCTTCTTGTACACTTATCTTCACAGTACGAAAAACAAATATAAATCACACATTTTTCTAATTTGAATTTGGAATTATCTTCTTTAAAATGTAAACTTTTTATGATACCAAAACCAGCCAAATACAAATAGTATAGCCAAAGAGATTTTATTACAAGTTCATACATACTATAATGTCATACATACTATAATGCGAAAAGACTTTTTCCCCAACCTATTATATATTTAAAATTCCAAATTACTTATTTCATACGTGATTTCTAAATTATATAGATAATTTCGCCGCGCTATTGCCTAAAGTGTTAATGATAAACGTTTCCCAATAAAATCAATTGATATTAATTGGCTATAAAATTTACATGCTACACTCGTTTCTAATTTTATTACTGTATCTAGACTAGTACTTTTAAACAGCCTTCTATTTATTACTATTGTTTTCATGTTAGTTCGTGTGAACTTTGTTTCTGTAGTTATAGAACTGCAGAATTTGTTTGTCTGCTTTTATTCTCTATTTTAAGAAGCTTTTAAGTTTTTAAACTAACGTAGCTACATAGTAGAGCTGTTGGCGGGACAGTACTACTTTTTGACATTTAGTCCCGTTTCACAACTTCTGATTTTTGAATAAAATACGCTAGAATATGGATGAATGCTTACAAACTTCGCGTTGTTGATCATTTGTTAGTATTGATTAATGACGACAGCAAAATTTATATACACTATGTTACCTAAAATATACATAAACTATGTATATAACATCATTTTTAAGTTAAGTATAAATATTTTTGTTGTTATGATCGTCTTGTATTCATTCTCCTACACTTTCCAACTGAATTATTTTGAAAAATCGGGACTTCACTTAAACATCGTGAACGCGGGACAATTGTAAGAAATCGGAACTGTCCCGAAAATAGCGGGATATGTTGTCATCATAAAGAAATGTTTTCTAAGCTACTATGAAGTTGAAGATGCAGTAGTAGATCATCATCTTCATCCACCTTCCTTCTATAATAATCAAGGTTTACATTTTAAAAATAATATTATAAAAAAATATAATAAATAAATGAATACAAAGTAATTTAACTAAAGCTACAATATAATTAAGCTAAAATAACGAACATTCGCAAACAGTTGCAAATATAAGGGTTATCATCAGGTCGTTGCATCGCTATAATTAGCGGCCACTCGCACCATTCATACCAGATACTGTTACAGACTAAATAATACAGTATACAAACCTTTATTTATTAAGCTCAAGGATATCCTTTATTCGATCGAGACACTCACCTTTACTGCTCAGGTTCTCTGTTTAAACCTAACGACTACATTGTAAGGTACTCACGTGACCATAATCGTACAGCCTAACACAACACTGCACTTAAAGCACTATCTAGAGACTACTTCACTCCTCAAGGGACCGTGCAAGAGTAAGACTACAGTCAAACTGTCGAAGGCATATAAAGGTTCGAGACTAGCTAATATTGCCCTCCAAGAGTGGGGTAAACGGAAGTGATTATTATTTACTCTATCACCATAGATGCCGATGACGATTCGATTATTCGATAATATCGTTTACTCGTTCCCGACACATATATTGAATTAAAATATACCATTTTGGAATATACCATTAAACTAGAAAGCTACGCAGTCCTCTCTTAAATTCGTAACCTTTAAAGATACAAAATATTACTATATAGACCACGTACTATGTTGTTTGATGTGGATAGGGTGCTGTTTTAAAATCCATATAGTAGGAGCTCCTTTTATTATATTCATGTATTTGTTCCGATAGATTTGTGTCAGTTATTAAAAGGAGCTCGTCTGGTGATAAGGACTGTATAATCGATCTCCATTTTGAGAGTGTTTCGTATTATTTGCTCTGTTTCCGTGTAAAGTGAATATTATTATTGTCTTTTACGTGTTACTGTGCAGTATAGCTAACTAAAAACTAGACCCGGCTTCGCCCGGAAATCTCGCTTCGAAAATATTCATTTAAATTTCATGCTATGTTGTATTGCTTAAAATCACTTCGTAAATAAGCTATTATTTCTTGTAAATAGTAAAGGATAAAAAATGATTACTGTGGGTTATCCCTAAGAGATTGACATATATCATTGCAGACTTTTTTTAGAACTTTTATAGGTGTACAATACTATAGTATTTTGATCTATCTCGTAGGGTTCAACCAGGTTTGCAATGGAAGCGCAAAAAATTGTGTTATTTATGACATCACATTACCTCTAAAATTATCAGTGTTTCTCTACTATATTATGTATGTATTATACATATAAGCCTTCCTCTTGAATCACTCTATCTATTAAAAAAACCGCATCAAAATCCGTTGCGTAGTTTTAAAGATCTAAGCATACATAGGGACAGACAGGAAGCGACTTTATTTTATACTATGTAGTGAAGTAAATTTGAATTTAAAAGGTTGCTTTCAATTATTATCTCACTGAATCGTGATAGGAATAGGAGCTCCGAAAGCCCATCCTTATCACTAAACTACAGAAAAATAATATTTTTCTCTCTTGTATTGAACCCCACGTGTAAACATTGGTGTAGGTATGATAAAGTACTTGAAATTTATTAAATAATATATTTAATTATTATTTTTGGTATACTGCTAGTCTGTCAGTATTTACTGTAACAGTGATTCAGTGTTACAATGTTGGGCAATGTGCAGTGAAAGGTGGATGAAGCGAAAAAGACGGCTTTGATAAATTACGTGAAAGAGCACTTTGTTACTTTTTAATTGACACTTAGTTTAAACAGAAAGTTGCAAAGTAAACTTTACTGGAGATAAGAAAATGAATAATTAAGATTAAGAAATAAGCCTCGTAATTGCTTAATTAATTGTTTTTAGAAATTTTGTACCAGAGATCTTGTAATGATGAATCGAACGATAGACTCGTTTTTACGCAGATTTTAACTGAGGTAGGGCACAGCAGGAAATTTCCTGCTCAAATATGGAGCAGCCCGACTGGGGTAGTACTTCGACCTTACAGAAGATCACAGCTGTGTTCCTGTTGGTGAGTAAGGTGACCAGAGCACCTGGGGGGAATTGGGGATAGGGTCGGCAACGCGCTTGCGATGCTTCTGGTGTTGCAGACGTCTATAAGCTACGGTAATCGCCGATTACCATAAGGTGAGCTGTACGCTTGTTTGCCGACATAGTTACATAAAAGAAAAAAAAGGATCAGCGTGATGTCATAAGCGTTATTTACTTTTTACCATAACAATAGTTGAACTACAATGTATTTAAAATATACAAATCAAATACACTATGTTACCCCTAAAGTATTATTTCCAAAAAGTCTTAATTTTAAATTGCATGTATTATTAATATCATCCCTATGTTATTAAGTCTTAATACTATTATTTTGAACTATTCTTAATTTGCACGCTGACGTCGTCAGTGGAATGTGTAAGGACTCCTTTAATTATTAGTGTACCGTTTTTTATGTACTCACATTCTGGCAAATAAATTATTATTATTATTAAACCTAAGGTTAATCTCACATAAACCTAACCTAACACAAGACGTGGCAACTAGATTATAAGGTACTCACGTGACCTTGATCGGACAGCACTTGTAGCACTAACACTATTCAGAGACCACTCCACTTCTTGAGAGACCGCGCACGATTAAGACTTCAGTCAGACTGTCGATGGCATATAAAGGGTCGAGGGTGGAGATTGTCAAAACAACGGAAGTGACTACTACCCTACTCCAACGCCATATACACCGATAACGATTCAATTATTCTATAGTCTTTTACTATTCTATTTTAATCTAAGTATGTACTAGTGTTTAACTGCACCTATTTAAAATTTTAATTCCAACAATTCAAAATTATACCAATAACTTACAGTATTATGAGTATTCCGTAAATATTCGCTTATGAAGTTTTGATCTAGATTCATTGATTACAGGTAACACTGACCACTGACCAGCTGCGGTCAGCCAAGGCCCAGTTACGTAACTATGGTTAATTCATGTGCAGAACTACGTGCTATAGGAATGTTGCTTACCTACCTTTTAGGCTAGGAGACAGCTTTGATAATATTTTTCGACATCGTCATAATTTTAACCCATTAACAGCTTACTTATTTAAGATTTTATGCTTTTTAACCAAGATATGTTTTATATTATAACAGTTTACTTATATGAATATTTTTCTATGCTTTATCCTGGGGAGCATCTTCTAGATGTTTTTTGGCTCACCTTGATACAGCCAAGTTGCCCAAGTGAGGGTTGGGAGACTTCATACACATTTGAAGACATTATTGAGAACTCACAGGAGTGAACGTTTCCTAACGATGTAACGGACCTTCCGAGTCGTTTCTCTCGACGGTTTAACCAATTGGCTATCACCGTCTTCTTTACTCATCATTCATCTAACCAATTATTATTGTTTACTTATTCCTTAATTTTAAAATAGATACACCTAGAAAACTTATAATAAGGCAAAATACTTTTCTACATTTAATCTATAGTTATTAGAAATTAAATTTATAGAATTTAATTTATATATATTTTTATTTAACTTATCTCAAAAGATCAATTTGGGAAATAAACAAGAAAAAATGATGAAAACTATAGTATACGCATATAAAGTATTTACTTAAAATGTCACAATTAAATTATAAAAACGTTAGCTAAAGCAAATAGAAGTGTAATTAAAAAATACTTATTTCTATTTACTTTTTAATTTTTATATTTAGGCATCTATCACTAAATACCTCTCCTTCTCTTAGACTAGAGTGTAGTTGTAGACTATAGTTATATTAGCGACGCCTTTAGAATACTATTATATAGTTGACAGTCGCCGGACGCGGATTATTTGACATAGACAATATGTAATACAATTTTGCCACCGACAATAGATAATACTCTCTTGGTCACTAACTCGCCAATTTCCGAAATGTGTACTCAAAAACGAAACTGACTTTTGAAAATCAATGAAAAAAAATATTAGAAAAATATTCCGAATTTTATACAAACACTAGCTGACTCGGCAAACGTTGTTTTGCCCTTTGGTAGTTGTGGGCTACCCTTATCACTTGAAGGGTATAAAAATAGATGAGGACCGATTCTCAGACCTACCCGACATGTACACAAAATTTCATAAAAATCGGTCGAGCCGTTTGGGAGGAGTATGGTAACTAACATTGTGACACGAGAATTTTATATAATAGGTTGGGGAAAAAGTTTCTTCGCATTTTTTAAGAAAATTCAAAACATTTTTTAATATAGTTTATTTACATTTAACTGAAGTATGTAGGTACCACTTTGTTCGATAACTTTTTGCCAAATGCGCCAAAACTGTTTTGTGGTCAATTCTCAGTTCTTCAGCTACGTCGTAACTACTGATATGCCGATCTTGCTCCACGTTTTCAAAAATGGCATCCATTTTATCCGTATTAGGGCGACCTGAGCGAGGTGCATCTTTAACATCAAAATTTCCGGATTGAAAACGCTTAAACCAAATTTGTGCTACTCTCACGTCTGTGAGCACTGCTACTAGGTCCATAAACATCGCACATTTTTTTCGCGGCTTGCCTTGCATTTTTACCTTTTTTGTAGTCAAATTTTAAAATGTTTCGAATTTCTTCATTAGATTCACTCATCTTCACAGTACGAAAAACAATTAAAAATCACACATTTTCCTAATTTGAATTTGGAATTATCTTCTTTAAAATGTAAACTTGTAATGATACCAAAACCATCCAGATACAAATAGTATAGCCAAAGAGATTTTATTACAAGTTCATACATACTATAATGCGAAAAGACTTTTTTCCCGACCTATTATAAGATTTTCTGGGTACTTATATAAAAAAATTGTGAAAAAAACAACGTAATATAAACTTAAATATTTTTAAATATTTAACTAAGATTTGAAAATAAAATGGTATTCAATCATTTCTTCTTAATTTGTTTTAATGATTACTTAGTGTTTAAGTTTTTTTGATATCTATGTCTATTAAGTTTTTTTGATATATAGTTATGTAGCAAAATAACTCAGCAGTTGTAGTAAGGTTGAATAAATAAATCATGACCTTTGTGTAGTTGTAGTTTGACGATCCTCTATTGCAGTACCCAATTATACTCGTAGTTAAAGTATTTATTAATTAAGGGGGAAACTTTTGAATATTTCTGTAGAGCTCTTCGCTGAATCCAATTACGGCTGGTTTTGCAGAACGTAAAAATGTTAAGCTTTTATATATTTTTTTATAAAACTCTCCTTTAAACCGACTTCAATAAATTCTCAATTCTGTTGAATTTTTTTATATTTACTACTTCAAAACTCATGATTAAATTTTCACATAAACATAATATTTATTACTATATTAAGAATTAATAAAAATGTTTTCAATAAATATATGTTTGTAACAGATATTAGTCATTCTGGGAATTATATTATTAAAATAAATACAAATTTGTATAATACTAGCCAACCTCGCTTCTTTGAGGTGTATTCAAACTGTTCACTCACTCATACACTCACTAATTTATTTATACTCTACCCGCAACTGTTCTTCATACCTATATATCTCATCGTTAAGGTAGCGTTTTTACTCGGACTCGGTTTTTTCTCCGACTTCCTTTTGCAAATCCCACTACCATGAAAAAGTCTTTTCATTGTTCGGGTTAATATAAATTATTACACATACAAATAATGTGACTTTTTATACGTAAAAGAATTTTCAAAATCGGTTTAATACATCCAGAAATTACCACAATAATCACAACCTTTATAATATTAGTATTGATTAGCCGACCATTTTCTTGAGGTTATATTAATATTTATAATTCTTTTTATTTTTCTTGTCTATAGAAATTTTAAAAAAAAATGCTGGGAATATATTTTTATTTTCTTTGGAAAATTTTTGATCTTTTTTCTGACGTCTCTAAAAGTTTTTATTTTGATGTAAAAAATGCAGGGGATTTTTTTTATGATGTTATTGCGGAAACTTCTTATTAATTTGGCATCGTTATAATTTGTTTCCAATTGAATTTAATAAGCAAATAATATGTCATAATTATTATTTTATTTAGCAAATAATATACTATTATCATTCTTATATTAGCTTAAAAAATTGTCTCGTCTTACTTTTTAGGGAGCGAAAATAATGTAATACGACGATATGTTATACTCTTATGCATTACTAACATATGCACTCATCTTTGTTCGCTACGACCGTTTACTGTCTATATAATAGACGTATCTATTAAATGCTGTCATTGTTATTCAGAAGGTGTCCCAGTATAATACCTTTTGTGAGCAGGAAATAAAAAGCGTTACTTATTAGATACATCAACAATGACCAAGATTAAGCTGATACTATGAATATTTAATGCTGAGACTTACATTTTTTTCTATAACGTTGTTCGTTAAAGGGTTAATATTTTAGATGTAATTTATAGATCACTATAGGGTCTTGGATCCTTAATAGGTAATTAGATTTTATTATTCTATAAAAACTATGATGTTATAACGTTTGAGACCCTCTTAATATACCTACAATGAAATAATTTTGGCAAACTTTATTTTTACTTAAATCATCAAATTATATTAAATGCTGTATATGAATGAATGAAATGAAACGAACTGGCGGTAGACCTTCCGTCGCTCTTTGTTTAACTTAATTTTGCCTGCAAATTCTAATATTATAAACGAGAAAGTTGGTAAGAATGTATGGATGTGAGGATGTATATTCATTACTCTTCACGCAAAAACTACTGAATGTATTTTGATGAAACTTTACAATAATATAGCTTACATATCAGAATAACACATAGGCTGTAACTTATAATGATATAGTGTGAATTATCCTAATTATAGCGGGTGAAACCGCGAGGCGTTGCTAGTCTATATCTATACTATTATATAAAGACGGAAGATTTGATTGTTTGTATGTTTGTTTGTTGCGAATAGGCTCGAAAAGTATCGAACCAATTTTGAAAATTCTTTCACCGATAGGAACCTACATCCTTTCCGGATAACATAGGCTATGTGGTGTTGCCATAAATACTCTAATTAAAAAGATATGGCCATTTAAGTGATGTAACATAAGGTGGTCATTTTGTAAATTGAAGAGTTTTTCAGAAACTAAAAACCCGATTAAAAAATTCTTTCGCTGATAGAAAACTACACTATTCGTGAGTGACATAGGTCATGAAGTGTTCCATATACATTTTTTTAATTAATAGAATATGGACATTTTTTTTCGCCTTTCTTTTTTTCTATAAATGATAGAAAAACTGACAATGAAAAATGAAAAAAAAATACAATTACAGAATGACAAATTGAGGACATCATTTATAATATTGCTTTAAATACCTGGAGTGAAGCAAGGGCAGGCCACTAGTCTATATCTATACTAATATTATAAAGAGGAAAGATTTGTATTTTTGTATGTAACGAATAAACATAAAAACTACTGGACCGATTTCAAAAATTCTTTCACCATTAGAAAGCTACATTATCCCTGAGTAACATAAGCTATATTTATTACAAAAAAAAATTAGAGATCCCCAGAAATTCTCAATAAAACCAACACAAGGTGCAAAAAAATTAGCCATAAAATATCTTTCATCGCATGCGCTGCGAAAAGTATTGATGATAGAACAAAAAAATGTGTTACAATATTATAGAACGTATCAATATCTACAAAAAACTCCGCGAGACCATATGTCCAACTATTGTAGTTAAGTCACTATAACTACTTTTTACATTTTAAAAGTTGATAAAAATGCCTATCAAAATCAGACCATGTTTTCCATAACTTTGTATTAATTCTTATCCAAATAAATTATTTCGTAATGAAGACTGTTTCAATACCTGTTAATTACTTTTTGAATTATTGAAATCGGACATTCCAGTCAAAAGATATTACGAAATAAAAATATCAAGATAAATAAAAAATAATCCCAGACGCCGCCGGCGCGGTGTGGTGTGCCTCGCAGCGCAGCGAGTAACGCGGCGATAGAGGGAGCGACAGAATGCGGGAGCCAAAATGTTAAAAAAAAATTATCCACCCGTGCTAAGCCGGGACGGGCCCCTAGTTTGTAATAAATACGTATTTAACTTAACTATTTAAAATTTGTAGTAGCTAGGTAAAACCCGACTTAACAATACTTAGTGAGTATATTTTTAATTTTATTAAAAAATGAGTCTACCGATGGCAAAAACACGTATCAATTTGTATTGTTCTATTTTCCTTTTAAATAAGGACATCAAACCGCAGTCGAAACCAACCAAGTTTCTATCAGCATTTTGGTTTAATAATATTATGACTGTACTGTATGTTGCAAAAAAACAAGAATATTAATTAAATTTTAATCTTTTATAAACAATAAATTTCTTCCTACTTATCTTTCAAAGATGATCCTAACGATTTTAAGGAGTACGAACTACGAATCCAAGTGTACTCTACACTTGGATTAGATAGGTGGACATAAAAATACAATAAATTCAACAGTTTAGCTGTCTAGTCCGTGTATCTTTTAATATAGTGTATCTTTTAATAATATACATGTGAGTCAGAAAATATTTGCAGCGCTAAGCTCTTTAAGACGTTTTCGATCTGTTCTACCTATTCCTACCAAAGTTATGCTAGCAAACTCTCTCCTCCTGTCTATTCTCGATTATGCAGATGCAAGCTATCCCGATTTAACCGAGGACCAACTTAATATACTTGAGCGTCTACAGAATCTCGCTATCCGGTTCATATTCTGCCTTCGCAAATATGACGATGTATCAGAATTTCGCTCAAAGCTCAAGTGGCTTTCTATACGCTGTCGCCGGAACCTACATATTCTTTCTCTTTGGTACTGTGTATTATTTAGTCCAAATGCACCCTCATATCTGAAGAATAATTTTAAATTCGTGGATAATCCATCTGGGTTGAGATCGACACGTAGGCTAAAACTTCATGTGCCAGAATTCTCAACGAAGTTTTATAAAAAATCGTTTACTGTACAGGCCATTAACCTATGGAACGATCTACCTCTCAACATTAGAGAATCTGATACACTCTATAGGTTTAAGAACTTGCTGAAAGATCACTATATGAATAATTAGACTACATTATTTATATCAATTAATATCTATTTATTAAATCTATGTATGGTTAATGTATTGTATTATAATATAAGAATATATATCAGTTTATTATAACTGTATATATACATAGTATTATTTACTATTATTTAGGTCGTTTATGTATTCGGTTGTATCTTATTAGTATTAGTATATTGTAACTACACCACCTACTTTATTTTAACCTTCGCTCCTTCCAAGACTGGGTTGTCTGGAAGAGATGGCTAATTAGCCATAAGACCGCCCGCTGCACTTCACATTAGTTTAATTTAGTTTTAGCTTAATTTTACTGCATCCTTATCCTTTTGTGGTGTACAATAAAGTTATAAATAAATAAATAAGTTATAAATATAGCTTATCTGCACAATTACACTCAAAAGGCTACAAAGCCCGGGGCTTGCGACCCAGGTGCACTCCTACACCGCTCGACCTCCTGACTCTAATATTTAACACTTTTTCAGCAAAATAGCAATTATACAAATTTTCAAATAATTAGCAAACTATCTTTAAGTATGTATGACTTCAATCATCACCATTATGATGATGATGATGATAATGATTGAATTCATACAAGTTTTAAGAGCAACTTAACTTTATTGCGTAAAAGTCATCCCATTATAATGACAGGTGAGGGTGTTGCCAAGTAAATATTTAAAACCTGCCTTTAAATAATTTAATAACGTTTACTCGATCAAATTATTCTAATTATATTTATTATCGATATATTATGGTATTAATAAAACCTAAAACAAATATCTTTTTTTTAATTATACAACTATAGTAAAAAGATAATATTAGGTGAAACTTAAAATTGCGTAAAAAAACTTACTTACTAATACATAATATTATTTGTTATAATTCATATAATATGCCAATATCACATAATATACGATTTTACTTATTGCTGTCGTGAAAAAAAAGTAATTGTTTAGGCGATGTTTAAAGATGAACAAGGATTTTGAGTGCCTTATTTCTCTGAGTAGTTCGTTCCACTGGTTCGCTGATTTCATTGTCGCTTCGAGATCGCAAGTTATGTTATATATTAGCATCTGACCCAAGGAAACAGAAGCGCTCTTTAAGATGACAGGGAGTAGAAGGATTGTAAAGAATAGAAAAAAGAAGAGACTGAATATGAAAGTTGCGTCGGTTCCTAATTGTTAGCCATTTGAGTTGCCTACGATAATATGTGGTCAAATTTACGTAGACCGTAAATAAATCTGATCCACATATTTTGTAATCTTTCCAGCTTGTTTAATAATGCTTGGGATAAATTATTTGATATATCAAGTTTTATTTTGCTTTCAAGACTCTCTGTTTATCAGAGTTAGTTTCGCTTTAATAATAACAAAAGTAGGGTTATATCCGATATTCAATAAAACTATATAAAACACCTATCCCATCTGTCTATTAATGCTCTATAATCATAAGGATTGGGCCAAATTGTAAATCAATCAAACACTAACAAAAGTTTTATTACAATCGATCTATAATGCTGTCCAGGAGTTTAATTTGCTATAAATACAAAACACATTGTAAGGATAATAATAAATTTAATTATTTTATTTGTAAGAAATTCCCAAGAATCAAATAAAACTTTACAAGTCATAAAAATAAGAGTGCGAAATGTACAATCGTAAATCACGTGACCTCGATACTGTTATCAAAATAATTGTAACAATTGCTGATCATTCAATATCGGAGGGGCCTTAGGACGGATGTCCTCGATGTATTTGATGGAAACTTACAGATGCCAATTTGCAGATCAAATTGGGTGTAAATGTTTCACCCAATATCTAATACGTAATATAAATAAATAGACGCGTTATACACTAACGTCACTGCAATAAGAATCGATGCATAATTTAAATGCAGCGACTGTGGAAAAAAACTTCAATATCAGCCAAAGTTACAAGAAATTAGAGACGTATTTTAAATCCGCCATCTCAGTCTGCTGTCAGTTTCAAAGTGCGGTTATTAAATTCCCATGCGAGGATGTTAGGAAAGCCATACTAACATTCTCTTAGCTCGTAGTCCTTCTTTTTATTTTTTACTGAAGTTATTAACCTCTTCCCTTACTGTACCATATTCCTAAGTACTCGTGGATTTCACTGTCATGGCCGAACCAAGGCGCCTTAGACTTAGGTGCCTTATTTTGGAATCTTTGAAGAATTTCAATAGTCAAATTGCTAGCCGATCCCCACAACTCTATGCCGTAGGACCAGATAGGTTTGATGATGCATTTGTATATTATTATTTACAGCAATTACTTCAGACCATCCGATTATAGCTGGAAGAGTCGATTGCGAATTTCTTAAAAAACATAAATCAAAGATGTCGACGGTTATTGTTCATATTCAAAAATAAAGTGTTCATTTTCTAAGAAGTCACGAAAGTCCACGTACGAATCAACAAGCATTCTTTATCTCGTGTATTTTGTAAAGATTCTTTGTGCTTAAATTTCTATCCTATAGGAATTGATATACTATGCGAGCTCCAATATACAAATGCATCTACATGTCTCTCTTATTCGCAAGATTTAAATTAAACACAACAAAAAAAATATAAGTAAGTAGCAGTAGTATAGCAATATCATAATATTGCCTATGGCGTGACCGATTCGTGAATGTTGAAAACTCTACCTCTTTTATTACCATTATAGTATCCAGAATCCAGATAAAGCATATTTACATCTTAATGCTTCATCAAATAAAGTCGGTTGAAAAGAAATAGAGATGGTTCTCTAGACGATACATTTTTATGGATGTTTGGGAATTTAGACGATTTTTTTAATGAATTAGAACTTCTCAATTTGAAATAGTAGTTAGATATGTAGGTCTTTTTAAATAAAATAAACGTAACTTAAAGCAAGCCTGTCCTCGTTAAACGTTCCAATTCACATAAGTTCAATATCTAAAGCAAACATCCTGCCTCAACGTTTACTCCGTCAATACTTTCTCTTGCAATTGTAAAGATAATTATCAATACATTTAGTGTAATTGACAAAACGATAATTTAAGTGTTACTATTTTATAATAATTTCGATTTAATATAATAACGATTAAGAGATTTTGATTATATGTAATAACTAACCTGCACTCGCTTCGTATTGTATATTTTATATATTTCGCAGCCAAGTGATTAAAACAGAATAAGTTAGGTTAGATTTCAAACAACAAGTAATTGCAAAAAATATTTTTTTTGCAATTAAATTACAGTTTAGCTGAGAGTCGTTTGGCTATTGCATGAAATGTTATGTTCAGCCAATCAGTTAAATGATATTTATTTGTGTGATTGAATGCACTTCACTGCAACAGATATAATTTATGTAGGGATTCAGACCTGCTTTCGCTATACTAAGTGATTAGTTTTGATACGCAAAAAAAATCTAGTAACAAGTAGATAAAATCAGTCCAACCGTTTTTAAGTTTTTAAACTATCATTTAGCTTAGAATATCATAGTTTATGAACTCCTAGTCTTGTATAAATAGAGAGTCACATTCAAACTTTGAACTGTATAATTTTCAATATATAACATTGTATCAAACACATACAAAACTCGTCCATACAATCAATAAGGGTCAATGAAGACATACGTTCTCATTATCGGCAGTTATCTGCGGGCCTCAATTTGTCTTGTCTCCCTTCTATTTAACGAGAGTGACATGACCTTTAAAATTTGCCGTTACAAAATATCTAGGTGATGTTAGTTGTTGATAGAATGTCACACGTCATGTTATGTCATCACTCATTCATTGGTTTAGCAGACGATTATATAAAGACTATAAGTTGTTCTTTAACCTTTATAGAACATCTCACAAGTCAATCTCACGATCAATAAATTGTTTTAGACAGTCAGTTAAAAACAGGAAGCTTTTGATATTTGGAAAGATATTATTAGTTTTTATTTGGATACATGTTTTTTTTTTCTGGATTATATGTAATACAAAAAAGAAACATGTAAAATCTTGCGAAAATCCATGAACGTTAATTTTTTTAGTGCTTTAACCAAAATGTATTTCAAATTGTGGTCTATCATCCCTTTAAATTAAAATATTAAGGTGAATGTAGGGCTTAGAAATATTAAGATATGGATTATGAAGGAATATTAATGTTTTAGATAAATATAAAAATGTACACGGATACATCGTGATATTAACGTTTAATATCAATAGTGCATTTCGTGATCTACAAATTAGATCTATTTTATATTTAATATGAACATCAGGCTTCACGACTTATAATTAGTGACGTATTGTGCAAAATATATTGATATTGCTTATTTATAATTGATGAGGATATTTTATCAACTATACAAATTTGGTTATTTAAAGAAGACAAAAGAGATATACATACTTACTGTAACACATCCATTATATTCGTTAATGCAAAAATTAGGATTTTTCTGTGGTTACATAAACACATAGACTTTGCTAAAAATTAAAATAAAAGGCAATTGGTGCAAAATTTTAATATTATTTTTAATTTTAACGTTTTCACTGCAAATCCACCTTCAAGTTGATTTGTCATAATAATGTATTACATAGTAGAAGCTATTGCAATATTTGTAAGACAAAACCAAATAGATATATGCAGTTAAGTTATATGAAAACGTTTAGTTATAATTGAAATAGGAAATCGTCAATCATTATTATATCTTATGACATAATAATGATTATAAATATCTAAACCTATATCTACTAACATACATTTAACAATATGTAATATAACAAACATAAACACTATTTAATTACCCTATTGTTACCTACAATAAAGATTACGTTGATTTATTAATAATTATTCATACCTTTTATTATTATAAACATGGCAAAAAGGGTTAATTATAAAATGATTGATGTTTATAGCTTTATTAAGTACATTTCCTTTATTGTAATTAGTTATTAAATACCTCATACCTCATGCAGTGATAGACATCGGCCAGCGCCTTACTCGGGAGGTCCGAGTTCGATTCTGGGCACACACCTCTGACTTTTCTGAGTTATGTGTGTTAAGAAATCAATTATCGCTTGTTATAACGGTGAAGGAAAAACATCGTAAGGAAACCTGCACTCATAAGAGCTCCTTAAAAATTCTCAAGGGTTTGTGAAGTCTGCCAACACGCACTGGGCCAGCGTGGTGGACTATGGCCTAACCCCCTCCTCATTCTGAGGAGGAGACCTGGCTCAGCAGTGGGTCATTGATGGGTTGTGATGTTATGATGATGATTACTATACATTTTTTAGGTTAAGCATGTAAATTTGGCAGCCAAGTGATTGAAATACATGGTTACTACTTAGCGATATAATTGAACTAATTATGTCATTGAAACATTACATTAACGAACTACTTTGTTTTGTACACAATATGGTGTCATAAGCTGGTAATTTTCATACTCGTTTTGGAGTTAAAAATAATATCTAATATTAACATAAGATTTGTGATTAAATAATCGACGGATATTTCATCTTGTGACGATCACTTACAAGTCGTTACAATAGCACTTCAAAAATTATTTTAAAAACCAAGCTATGAATCATTTAATCGAGAATCGATCATTATTTAATGGAGAATTTAGTCGAATGCATTTTTCGGTATCCCGATTTTATTCTTATTTGTCCTTTTTACTATTTTATCTCAAATTTCCTCTTCCTATTCACAGATATTACAATTCTTTTTACAATATATGCATAGATAAAGAAACAAATAATAATTTTTTAGTCTGCCATATCGATAGTTATCTCATATCATGTGTCAGGCGGATTATTGACTGATAAAATGATGCTGTCACGCTGTCATATCGAACTTGACCTGTATGATCGATGGGACATACACAAATATTTATATATGTATTTAAATACATAAGTATTTACAAGGACATTTAATGTGGAAATTTGAAGATATTAGAAATATTTTCGAAGTCGAAGGATTAGGCAGTTATGTAATTGAATGTTTCTCACTACATAATGCGTACAAATATTACGAAAAAGGTGTCCGAAATCATTTACATATAAAAAAAAGAGTAGGAAATTGTATACTTTTTAGTTTTAATACTCTTTTACCTCGGACACTATTACGCATTGAATTCAAATCCATAGAATTATTTAATACTATTATGTGCGGAGTAATGTAAAGTAGAAAGTTTGTGGTAATTGTAAAATAAAGTGCCGATTTAAAGTAATAACGGAAAAAGAAAGTAATTTCCTTCGGCGCCATCAAAAAAATAAAAAGTCGAATCAATGTAATGGATTCTCAGAAATGCTTTTGTGAGACGAAAATTACGACTAATAGACAAAGAAATATATATATGTAAAGAAGTGTTTTTATTGTATTTTATCTATATTAGATACTAGCTGCCTGCCCTCGCTTCGCTCCGGGTATTTAAAGCAATATTATAATTGATGTGTTTATCAAAGAGTATCAAGTCTTCAAAGGGTATAAATGATTTTAAAAGAAAATTGATCATTTAATTGACAAAGCTTACTATGACATTAAAGAATTTCTAAAATAATATGTTTTCGTCTTAAGTATTTGTGATTATTATTATATTTTTTTAATTTGTGATTAGTATTATGAAAATGTAGATAAATTCTGTAAATGTTGCACGCCTCACGGCTGAATATAGCGATTCAAATTGTTTTTATCTATCACCTATTTAACCTACTCGTATATTCGTAATAAATAAATTTGATTTGATTTGAGAAAAAGAAAGGGGGGAGAGAGATAATCGAAAGAAAGAAAGTGAAAGGAAACTGATCATTCTGAACAGATAAATATAAAAATTAATGATAGAAAAAAGTGAGTGATAGTATTATAAGAGAATGAGAGACGGAAATACTATAGACTTCTATCAGTGAAAGAATTTTTAAATCGGATTTTTAGTTTCTGAAAAACTCTTTAATGACCACCTTATGGCACTTAAATGGCCATATCTTTTTAATTAGAGTATTTATGGCAACACCACATAGCCTATGTTACCCGAAAAGGATGTAGCTTTTTATCGGTGAAATAATTTTCAAAATCGGTTCAGTACTTTTCGAGCCTATTCGCAACAAACAAACATACAAACAATCAAATCTTTCCTCTTTGTATAATAGTATAGATACGTAAATTTAAAAGTTAGTTACCATACTCCTCCAAAACGGCTCGACCGATTTTTATGAAATTTTTTGTGCATATCGGGTAAGTCTGAGAATCAGTCAACATCTATTTTTTATACCCCTAAGTGATAAGTATGGCCCACGGTGGAAAAACAACGTTTGCTGGGTCAGCTGATCTATTGAAACTGATAATTTATAATATAGTTGTATTATAAATTATCAGTTTCAATAGATCAGCGGCAGTTCGACGAGTATTTTTATAGAGTAAATATTGAACTACATAGTGAAGTGTAAATATGAGAGTTGCTACCCTTATTGTGATATTATTACAATTTTGGTTTAAGATAACGAGTAAGATAAGGAGGAAAATACATTTAAAAACCGGCCAAGTGCGAGTCGGACTCGCGCACGAAGGGTTCCGTACCAATATTTTGCAACAAAATCACGTTTGTTATATGGGATTAAATATTTATTTTATTCTGTTTTTAGTATTTATTGTTACAGGGGCAACAAAATGTCAACTTACTAGCTATCACGGTTCAAAAGATACAGCCTGGTAACAGACATATATTTATATACCCATGGTTCCCTACGAACCCTAAAAATGATTACTCTTAGATCATTTTATTTTAGGAAGGACAAAAAAAAGTATCCAAAATTCTTATTTTTTTATACGATATAAGTATGGTTTATTAAATTGTTATTTTGATGCGTAAAATAATATTTTGAACGAGATAATTCATTATCAAAATCTAATTTTTCCTTCCTGAACAATGTCGATGTATTTAATTAAAATGGCCGTTTTAAAACAACGAAGTAGATACTTCAATCCATGACAGCCCACATTTACTATGTTATAATAGTTGGCGCGCTTCGTTGTGAATTAAACTAAAGTTTTAGAAAATATTGTAATACAGGATTTTGGATAAGAATTAGGCTTTTAAAATTAAGTAGTACCAACTTAATTTGTCTATTATCACTACATTGTATAAAACAAAGTCGCTTTTTCTGTCCCTATATCCCTATGTATGTTTAAATTTTTAAAACTACGCAACGGATTCTGATGCGTTTTTTTTTAAATAGATTGAGTGATTCAAGAGGAAGGTTTATTGCGCTTACATTGCAAACGCTGGCTGAAACCTTCGAGATAGATCAAAATAATTTACCACAGTATTGTACACCTTAAAAAGGTCTACAAAAAAGTCCGCGATGGTAGATGTCTACCTCTTAGGGATAACTCACAATAACCATTTATTATCCTTTACTTTTTACAAAAAATGATGGTTTATTTACGAAGCGATTTTAAACAATACAGCATTAATCCTTTTCCAATTACCTTAAATACATTGTGCATTTAATATAGATCAATATGACCCTTTACAGCATGAAATTTAAATGAATATTTTTGAAGATATTACAGATTCAAAATGCAGGACGGGTAGACTAGTTATATTAATAGTATATTAGAAAAGAATAGGGAAACGGCTATATGGTCTATCAATGTGGAGTGAATGAATGTTTTAAATGGTACAAAGTTTGTATCAGTATACCAATTTAAATATGAAAAGAAAACAAAAGAAAGTTAGTGTCAAAAAACACGTTGTGTATTACAAAGATAATCATAATATAAACAAACAAAGGTGCTCCAAGCATAACTGAAAATAAGCGAAGAGGGTAAATACTGTTTATGTATTTCAAGTGTGTAGTGAATTAGTTCTTATGTTTTATAGTATAGGAGCTATTTTGTAAAGAACATAGTTCATCGGTTACGCAAGTACGGAACTAGTTCCGCTGGCCCACTTCTGTACAGGTGCGGCGCCGCGCCGTCTGCCCGAAGCCAATGCTGATGGGACGGGATTATGCAACTTTACTCATTTATTTATAATCCCATTACGATTTCTTAGAATAGTTACAATGTTATACGATCATAAGTAAAAATAGCGTTAATTGTTTCTTCGAAATTGATTTTCGAGTATTAAGCAACCAATAGAATCGCTTCATTTACCTAGATTGTCAAATGAATTCAGCTAATATACCAATAAATAAAATTGGAGTGTCTGTTTGTAATGATAGAATAACCGCTTTTTACTAAGTGCATATGGATGTATACACGGTACATATACCAGAACAACATTTTTTACAATTTTTTTCTGTCTGTCGGTCTGTCTGATTGAGACACTGAGTCAGAGAAGTGACTGAGTGAGAGAACAAACAGTGTTCCAGCTAATCTCTAAAATGCCTGGACCGATTTGGACGGGACCTTCATTGGCAGATAGCTGATATAACAAGGATTAACTTAGGCTATTTAACATCTCGCTGCGACCCATAGGAGCGGAGCAACACGCGAACGAAGTCGCGCGGGTTCGCTAGTATACAATATTTAATATTTATGGTATTTTGACATAGGAATAAACTGGGAGATTCAAACGAATGTATGTTTGTTGGCTTGTTCTTCTTTCACGCTTAAACAGAGCGATGGTCTGACATGATTTTGAAACAGAATATCTTTATAATACATTTTCACTTACCACTTAGCGAAGCGAATGTATAAAAAATCTTATATAGTTTTATTGTTGAGTTTAATAAAATAAATCAAAAAAATATATAGTCTTCCTTTAGTAGGTTTATATAGTTATGATGTTGGCAACATTGATTTAAGTAGCATTTTACTTGCAAAGTTGGCACAACCGACAACAACAGTTACAGTACGAAATAGTAACGAAATAAATACGCCGCCATGACAGTAGTCATTATTATTACATCACGAGAGTAATATTTTAATCAACGAGCTGTGATAACGCCCGTAACCTCTAAAAATCTCTAATTATTTTTTCAATATGAGAAATAATTGATTAAATTGTTAACGGACTAATTTGTTGGTTGGTTAATTATTTGCATTAAGAGCGTGTTTAACTGGTTAGCTAATAGTTGATTTGCATAATATAATAACAGAAGGTTAATTAACTATTAAATATTAATTATAACTTTGTTATGTCATAACTGGATTTTAGTAGATTTGCACAATTTTATCAAGAAGATTTTTTAAACTTAAATTGTAATATTTAATAAAAGCTTTTCAATTTGATTAATTCGAAGACCATCTATCATGTTTTTTTTTCTTGAGCCAAACAATCCCTTTTTATTCTATAAGGAAAATAAAAAAATCGGGGTTGAATTTTTACAAGTTAGAAGAGAGGTCATGGATACCTAATTCTTTCTTTTTCATCTTAAAGACTAGGTCGAACTCTAGGTCTTAAATAAAGAGGCCTATAAACCTTCGTCGTTTATTGCCTTTTTAACCCTCCACGTAAAAACGACGGGGTGTTATAAGTTTGACGTGTCTGTCTGTGTGTGTGTGTGTTTGTTTGTTTGGAGCGTCGTAGCTCCCGAACGGATGAACCGCTTTGGTGAATTAGTCGGGACTCGTGAGTATAGCTAAGAACTATGTTTGATAAAAATCGGTCCAATATGGCCTCCATCCGAAAATAGCGAATTATGTTTTACTATTTTTATTATTTTGTATCGGGGGTTGTTTTAATTTTTTTTCATTAGCGAAAATCGTACCAATATTTTATTAGAAGGTAGGATAGATTGCTTTTTTTAGAAGTTGATTAATAAATAGAAAATTATTTGTAGTTATGCTACATCTGATATAAAAGGTTTTTGCTTATTTCTCAAAATAATAATAAAATATGCACGTACAGCCTTTTGCATTGTTTATATAATTTAACGTAAAATGCTTATTTCCTCATTGTAACCTCTTTATGGTTATGAACATGGACGTGTCTAACCCATGGCCAGGTATATCAACCTTGGCCTGACATAAGATTTTTACATATTATCTATCATCGCAAACTGTACATTGTTTACCCACACTCAGCTATTCAATTAATACTTTAATAAATACTAGCAACCCGCCCCGGTTTCGCAAGGTTTCTCTACTATAATATGCATGTATTATAAACCTTCCTCTTGAATCACTCTATCATTAAAAAAAACGGCATCAAAATCCGTTGCGTAGTTTTTGTTGTAGTGATATTTCTATATCTATTTCATAAATAGAATCATAAATAAGATTTTCCTATTATTTCATTCTATCAAAGATATTAGAAAGGAATAAACATAATATTCAAGATCTCCTATACAAATAAATCTTGCGGTCTCTCTCACTCGCATCGAGAAGACTTGAATACAAGTCGAGTATATAAAAAGAAATTGCTCTTCCTTAGTCGTGCAAATACTCGAGACGATTTTTATAAGATATGAAGGGTCAGCAAATTAAAGCACTTACGAAATAAATTGAAGATATGTCTGGTCTTTTACAATAACAATCTTAGTCTTCAATTTATCCAAAAACTTGATAGATTGTAAGGCAATTACCTCTCTTTTTCGTTGCCATTTTTGTTTACAGGTGATCTCTATACCTTTATAAATATATATAGAATGATGTTGTGTTCTTTAAAAACATTTTTGAGTTAGGTGCGAGGCGAGGGCGGGTCAAGAAGTAAATATTGTAGAGTTCATTACACCCATCGGTACAGAACACAGATCAGTTTAATTGGTTATCATTAATGATGAACAGCTTCAATAGCGAGACAATGATAGGAACGCAAGTATCTTTTAAACTTGCTATCAATATTAGAACTAATTGCTATAATAAATCTAAATAAAAACGATTCGATCTTAAAATTTAAGATCTTTATAACACATATCAAGCCCTAAATATTTTATTTCAGGTCGACTCTTTTATTTAGGCTTCTTTTAGGTCGTCAATAATCTATACTAATATATAAAGCTGAAGAGATTGTTTGTGAAGGTGTCTCATGAGATGTACGGTCAATCTAGTCAAGGCGCGAGGGAGGCGCTGGAAGTAGGTCGCAGGTGGTGGACGTCTCACGGATGACACGACGACGACGACGGTTCATATAGATTTGAGCCAGTTTACAAAGTGATGTCGCCTGGTAATCATCAAAGTCGTGTGTCATGATGATAGTACTCCATTATGAAAATTTCGTGTAGATATTTGTTTGCTCGGTTTCCGTTTAAAGTGCATACTATAATTATTTTAACGTGTTACAATACAGTATAGATGATATTAATAAGATGTATGTCAGGAACATTTATTTAATTCCCGTCTTTAATACCAAAGTATTATAAAAATGATGATTAGACAAATAACCAATTTCACCTTTAAATTTTATTATCGCCCGTTCCAAGATACCATTTAGTTCTACATAGCGTCTGCATTACTATCAATGCATTTAGAAAATAAATTCGTAGGTTAGTCATAAGTATTTTTCAGCCTAGCTGACGCATAACACCTACAGACTATAGCACAAACATAATCTTAAGTTTAACAATTTTGCTAACATATATTATTAAGCAATACGACCTTTACCATCCCACTGTCGTGACACACATAAAATGGCAAAGTAGGCGAAAACTCCTTATTGCTAAATTAATTATTTAAGAGCAATCCAATATGGTTCTGATATAGATTCTTATCAATTTAAAGATTTACGAGACACTTAAAATAATACATATTTGTGTCGATATCAACAGAATAGTTTGCAAAATCTTTGGATGAATCTATTTAAATAACAGTCTTCTATATTCTCATTAAGCTTCATGGACATAATAACTATCCAGTAATTATTAAAGACATATAACATGGAGGGTGGAGAAAAACTATACCCACCTATCATGTTGAAAACCATCACACGGTAGTCATATTATAGTCATAAATAATAAGTACATCTATCCATTTGGCTATGTCATCTCATCCATAATTTAAGAGCTTTAGACAGAAACTGAAGAAAATAAGCATTCGAAGAAAAACAATACAGCTCAGGTAAAAAACTGTCAACTATTTTTGATAAAAAAACAGATTATTGAAAATCAATATTATTTACAATTAGAAAATTGTAAAGGGTTTTGTTTTAAAGTTCAATGTAAAAGAAATACAATGTAATAAAAATATTTATTGTCCATTACTAGAAGACTCTCCGCCATGTATGTAAGTTAATATTCTACAAATTGAATGATATATGAATAATTAACTACTCGACACACCCTGGATGTTTGATAAAATATTAGTATCCTGCGGGAACTATAACTTTTTCTGGGTTAAAAGTAGCTTATACGTTAATCCACATTAAAAATAACTGTATACCAAATTTCATTGATATCCATAAAATCTTCCGTATGACATGACCTTCGTTACTAAACCTCGGATTTGATTTTTTAAACAATTAAGAGTAGGACAGTGAGTAATGATGCTATTAATATTGGACCCATGAATCCAACGTGTGCTTTGATATGTATATAGTATCAGTTGTTTTAATTTTATATTTAAATATAAACTGCTGAACATACCAATAACAGTACCAAGGTACGTGACAAAGTAAGATCTTATAATAATATTAACAATGAAAACACTGGATCATAACGAGTGAATGAAGTAAATTTATATTTCTACAACTTCTACAATTTAATTTTTAAAAAACTGCTAGACCTATATCGATAAGAATTAAATTAATTAATTATAAGGAATTCTGTATGTAATTTAAGACGTACAGATATGTTCTGCGTATTGTAGCCAAGTCAAAATGCCAATAATAAGGCTGCATTTCCACCAGAGATATGCCAGGATGTGTTACATAGGATAAGTTTTTTTAAGAGACAATAGAACTGCTGCATTTGATACACTAAGCGAGACTTGGTGAATGAAGCGATTCTGTTGGTTCCTCTTCCCTCGTATCTCTGATGAAAACACAACCTAATACTTGTTAAAATCTTTGCCTAAATTCTATAGAAACCATTTTAAAACAAAAGCAATAGACATTCTTAAGCCATGTGGCGTCAAGATACCGGTGCTTAAATGTGAAAGGCGAGTGTTTGTGCAAGTTAATTATTTTTTTCTTTAAAGTTTTGTAAGCAAATAATATTAGTGTTTCGAGTCATTTAGCAGCTTTAAAAACAAAAGGGCTTTAGGGTTGGTTCCTACCTGGTGTCGTATACAGAGCGATATAACGCTACTGTTCCTCCTCTAAAACTGTGCTACTGTTATTTTGAGAAGCGTAAAACAGTATGAATCCTTATAGAAAAGGAATTTAAAGTTTGTGAGGTTATAGGGGTTAATCTCTGGATCTACTGAAACGATTTTGAAAATTATTTTACCAATAGAAAGCTACATTATTTGTCAGTATTATAGGCTATATATTAACCTGAAAAATTATAAGACTTTTTCGTGTTAGTCGAATTTGCTGCAGTAAGCCGGAGAAAAAACAGTCTAACGGAAACGTTTCTTACAAACACTGCCTTAACGATAAGAGATATATGATTCTTATGCAGATAGAGTATGAAATAATTTTATGGGATCGTAGCGAGCGTGGAAACGACTCCATAGAGCGACTTGTCGTTCAGGGGAGAGTCGAAGGCACAAGACCGCGGGGAAAGTCCCCTATGAGATGGACGGATCAGATGAAGGCTGCGTTGGGCGCTCCTGCATGATGCTCCGATTAACAGTCAGCAGGCAAAGCTTCTGGCCAAATTGCTGGGACGTGATAACCACGACCACTCTGCCAAGAGTGAAGCGACGAAGAAGAAGAGTAAGAGTATAAAAACTTATGTTTATTTTTATATTCCCAACAAACTGATATCACAACATAATTCTACTGTAATGGGAAAGCGCTTCTTATTATGGCAGAATATTTGCCACTGTTTTGAGATTGAGAGATTAATATTATATGAGTCCCACCCTCAATATAATTATTCCTAATGGAATCCTAATGAAATATTTTGAAAATATTTCTATCGGTCGTCTCAACAAATAACTTCTTTTTGAGATGGATGGAGTCATTCTTCATTTATATAACTTCACTCAGAATGTATTTAAACGTTCCTCGCTCATCTCTGGTGAAAACGCAACATATTTTGACGTTTCAATTGTAAAAGATGTAATGGAATTAAAATATTATGAGTTGGAGTTTAAATAACAGCTTGTAATTTGTAAAACTGAATTAATATGTTATCATTTAATTAAATTACTATGTTTTATCAATTTTAACACACATGCTTATAATAATATAATATGGCGCTTGATATCCATTATCCGGTGGGCGGCCAGGTTTATCTGCAGCTTGTCAGTGGCGCCGTTTGTCCACCGGACATGTGCGACAAATTTATCGCTCCAAAGAATTTATCTCAACGCCGGAGGTCAATCCTTGATTCAGAACACCGGGAGTACATCGCTAAGTTTAAATTTAGTTAAATATTATTATAAAAATTTTGCTGTTATTAGTCGACCCGCCCCGGCTTCGCCCGGGTAGAATTTACCTCGTATATTTATTATTAATTTTCAACATATTTTGATGTATATATAAGGAATACTCATACAAAATTTCATACATTATTTCAATCTCTTTAAGCTATTTTTTCATTATAAATAGTAATCGATGTCATTTCAAATTTCTTGATTTTGTCAAACTCAACTTATTTCAAAATTTGTCTAAGGAACTATCTTTCCTAGAATATTTGTGCCTTTTGTGGGACTAAATGAGCGTCATCTGGATCATTGTTTGCTGCACGTTTCGGTATATTTATTTAGGACTGACATTGATCTATTTGCAGGTTTTTGTTAAAAAAACTGTCAAGTGCCGACTGAGCTTTAGTTAATTATTGTTATAATTAGGAATACCACCAAGCACGTTTATTTTTGGATCACTAATAAAACAATTCATCTATATGTGTGTGTAAGTTCCTAGATGGTTAAGACTTTTGGTTCAGAATTGAATTCTGTAGATGACGCTGCGAATAATATTTAGACTAACTGAATTCTTATGTCTTTTTACGTTCTGATGCTAAATTATTTCTTTTATCTGGACATAATATAAATTCAATAGTTCACTGTACAATATCTAGAGAATATTAGATCGCTAAATCCCTGAATAACCATAACTAATCTAATATTGAAAAAACATTAGTAAGCTTAGGATAAATATGTATACTTATATATATATACGCTTTCATGGTTAAACCACTGAATCTGTTGTGGTGAAATTTAGTATAGAGATAGATTAGTGTTAGAAAAAAAGACTTGAAGGGGTTGAAACATGGATATCTATGGGTTGAAATAAGGTATGAAGTGCATGGATGAGCGTTTAAGTCTTTGGGAATTAGACATATATTTGAATAAATGTAGATATTGAAAATTAAAATTAAAATTAAAAAGCGATATAGTGATATTATGATATAGCAATCTTACTTGTCGACCCTCCCGGTTATATATACCTAATATATATTTCATTATATTGCTGTTGTGTGCAAATGTTAAGTAAATGTAGATGATTTTAAAACAAATAATTTTAAAAATTACTTATTTCTCTTGTAATTTATTTGTCTTTGTTATAAGTGTATGAAATCAAATCGAGTTACATAGTAGTTTGCAAATATTTTTAAAGAGAGAATTAGATTGGTGAATTGCCTGAGAAACTTATAGAATACTTAAAAAATACATTAAACCTTATCAACAATACAACCTATTCCTTTTCTTCTTTTATTACTAAAGTAAAAACTTCCAAATTCCAAACCATCTGCTCAGTAGTCCCATCTAGCGGGTGGTTCCGTTTTACGACATATTTAATGTCTTTGACATTTTACGATCTAATTTATAGGATATTTTTATAGCCGTCCATATTTTATCCCATTATCAACGCTAGGCTTTTGCTAAAATTTATTTACCGAAAATTACATTAAATTTAAGAGATTTAATCACTGTTTTTACAATTCGATAAAATTGAAGGACAGACCTGATTAGGAGTACCTTTTGTTATCTATATGCGACCGTAACACTCACAAGACAATAATAATATGCACTTAAAACGGAAACCGAGTAACCAATATTAAAAACTTACTTCAAACTTTACTAATCTAACTAATCTAATGGTGTAATGATGCTTTAGTAAACATCGTTACACCACACCACTACACCGCCAGGCGAACTCTAGTTGAAGGTTTTGCAATAAAAATATTTTTATTGCAAAACAAATTGAGAAAGAGTTGATTATCGTTTTCAGTACAAAATTTATGGAAAATGTTTTTGGCGATTTCTGACATTTCTAGTACTCATACCTTAAATGGTCCCATAGGGTATTTTGATCCCCATACGAATTAGGATCGATAGGCATAAAAATTTTTTTTTTGGATTTTAGCACTTTTTTCGCTAACCGTACATTTTCTCAATAATCTATAAATGCAGTTCAGAATATCTTAAAAAGTTAGGGATAGTCTCCTAGGAACGTTTTCCTGTAACTATAACGGTTAAGGTACCTGCCCTTACTGACCCGTCTTAAAAATCCACCCTGTATACAGTCTTAGAATAAAATAAAAAGTACTACCCGCGAATATAATGTTATCAACATTGTTGCTAACTCTTTATGTTACTGTATGTTACTGTATTAAACGTAATAAATGATTGAAAAATATTGTAAAGCGTGATCCAAACTTCATAGTTGGGGATCGTTTATATCTCTATTAAGAACATAGATACATAGAGAAACTTTCAGGTGTTATAAAATAACGAAGGTCTGTTAGTGGTCATTTAGGGGTCGTTCAAGTATTACGTAACCTGATTTTTTGCAATTATCAACCCCCTGCGCCCTATGTCAGTAAAAGTAACACTCCCTGTCCACCGTAATATGCATGCAGCAATGTTTTCATAAGCACGGGGCTTAAGTAAACATTACTGCATGCATATTTCACTTCGATGCGTTTCGATATACGTGCTTACTTACCACTGATGTAATCACCATGCAGAACACCCATCACCCATGTCATCGAAAATAAACAAAGCAAGGACACATTAAAGGGGGGTGCCCTTTAACGCTTACGCTAATACTTGAACGACCCCTTAGTACAGTAGTAGTGAGTCTTAAGAATAATCACAGCTAAAATTATAGTTTTATCGAGATACCATATAAAGATGTTTTTTTAGATTAATAACAACTACAATTCCCTTTTTTCATTAAGAAATACCTAAAATAATTGTATGTCCATTGTACATTGAACATAAAAAGCATAAATCTTAATGGATTATGAAAATAATAACTCTACCTACATAGATACCGACCATCAACGCTACTCATAACCAGTTTTTTAGACAAAGTGACGCTCACTGTGGAATAAAGATGGAATAGAATAATTATTTTGAGACTCATAAAATTCGATATTAACATAATTTAATAATTTAAATATTATTTTGGAGTAACAGAGACTTTGCAGAATTTTGCTATTCGCTAGTATTTAAAGTAGAGATTACAATAAACATTATAACTGTTAACAGACAGATGAAGGAAGACATTGGCTCCATCTATCGAGCGGACTAGATGTTCTATTGATTTATATGGTGTCTTTCACTTACAATTATTTTAAATATTCTTGAATATATAGTTCAGTAATGTAATTAATAAATAAAAAATAAAAATAAAAAAAAGCCTTTTATTTCTTGCCTATTCAAAGTACAAATTTAGTAACAAAGTGCATTCAAAATTAATCACAGATTAATTTTTATTTTGCTAATTTTATGGCATTTAAAAAGAACTGTACATAATATTATTGTTAAAAGTAAAATAGTATGTAGTAATGAAAATATTAGTAAAGTACGTTACACAGCGCGATAAAATTAAATAAATGTTAGATTTAAAAAATAGATATTAAAATATATTGATTTAATTAATCGAATCTATTCTTTGTGTTGTTGTGTAGAACCCTCTCAATGAAAGGTAAAGGCCTCCTCCAGAGATGACCAATATTCTCTATTCTCTGCCGCTCTCGGCCATTGAATACCTGCTACTTTTATAATGTCGTCTACCCAGCGTGCGTTTGGTCTTCCTCTTTTTCTCTGTCCTAATGGACCTGCCCATGTTGTTGTCTTTTTAGTCCAGCGATTATCGTTAAGTCTCACCACATGTCCAGCCCATCGCCATTTAAGCTTTTGTGAATAGCTAAGAGCGTCAATGGCTCTAGTTTTTTGTCTTATATCATTGTGGCGGATCTTTTGGATTTCCTTAACTTTCAAGATGCTTCTCTCCATACTCCTTTGGCAGGATGTAATTTTATTTTTTGTTTTTCTGGTAAATTTCCAAGTTTGGCAGGCGTATGTTAATGAGGGGAGTAGGCAGGTGTTCATGACTTTAGTTTTCATCCGTATGGTCATATCGCTTTTGAGTATTTCTTTAAGACTCCAGAACTTTTTCCATGTGATGTTGATTCTTCTCTCTACTTCCAGTTCATGATTTTGTTAGTTGAATGAATTTTGCTTTCCTAGATAAATGTCGACATCGACATATATGTTAAAGGTGAATTTTCGAGATATATAGGTCTTTCCATATGGTTCGTCATGATGTTAGTCTTAGTTAGGTTGATTTTTAAGCCTACTTTACGACTTTCTTCGTGCAGTGTTTATCATTACTTGCAGTTGATTTGTACTTTCTGATAGCAGGACTATGTCGTTGGCAAATCTCAAGTGGTTCAAGTAACATCCATTTTTATTTATGCTAAAATTTTCCCAGTTTAGTTTGCTAATGATGGCCTCCAGCACTGCTATGAAGATAGTTGGCGAGGTGGGTCTCCCTGCCGTTCACGTAGTTTCTTGTAAAATTCTGTTGCAATTTTCAGTATTTCTGTTCTATTTTGGGTATTTCCCGTTTTGTCTTTCAACTCTTCAATCCATAATTTGTGCGTTCTCAGTTCCTTGTACGCTTTCTTGACACTGTTTGTAGTATTAAGATGTTTTTCGATAATAAACCTTAGCGACAATCAAAATCTCATGCTTTTATTGTTGCTTATATCTAATGATCCGTATAGGATACATTGCTAAAATTATTTGCTACAAATGTCGTTCACAACAACTAGATTAAAATTACTTGATAGTTGACTCCCCTTACTGATAAATCATTTTTTTTATTATCAAATCACATTAAAAATTATACATTCATATCAATAAAAAAGGAATGTTTGTCTGTTTTCCACGTGTTCTTAAACCACTCATGCGTTTGTGATGGGACTTCGATAAGTTGTTGTAGGTCTGTTGATGAAGGTTACAGAATAAAATGCTGAACTTATATTAATAATACTCGTCGTGTCAGCTAATATGCTATTGATTTTATAAAATGGTAGGTTATGTTATAGACAATATCTAAAACTATTTATCCAACCTGTTACCTTTGTTTGTTATGAAGACTTATAAAAGCACGAATCCGCTAGTTGGCGCCACTTGACAAGTACAAAAACGCCTGAAAACAGGTGCCATATAATGGAAATACTTATATTAAACTTATTTTTTTTATTCACGAAAAAAGTGAAGATAAAAATTCCATTGTAGTTCTTTCGTAAGTTTCTTTAAGTAAAGACGAATTCATATTCTATAGATATGCCCATTTGTACATAACTGGTGCAACAAGTAATAAAGTCATAATAAAATTCAGCTTCTCCTCAATCGCTGTCTCTTACTAGAGACACCATTAAAACCTATCAACAAAATTCAGGGTCCGACAAAAAAACCATAAATCATCTTCGGATTACAAAAAAAGGGATCTACGATTCTAATCGCTTCAGTACGTTTTAGATGCTACCTGTTGTTTATTTTACGATATCCTTTAGATAAATATAAAGTTCGATTACATTATTTGTTATTAGATAAATTTATATCTTTTAGGTCTGTAAATAAAGAATCGTTAATTTTATAATCTTTTAATATCTTATATATAAAATTCTCGTGTCACAATGTTAGTTACCATACTCCTCCGAAACGGCTCTACCGATTTTATGAAATTTTGTGTGCATATCGGGTAGGTCTGACAATAGGTCAACATCTATTTTTTATACCCCTAAGTAATAAGGTTGGCCCACGCCAATTTTTTTTAATTTATTTGGCAAAACATCGTTTGCCGGGGCAGCTAGTTACATATAAAATTGACGTTTGTTGAAGTTGGACTGCTGGAGCCGATTTGGATAATTTTGGTTTTGAAATAATTGCAGAAGGCAGGAAAGGAAGGAAGGTTTATAAGGTGAGAAATGCTATAATGATTTTGATAAAACTTTTACCTGTATTTTAATACTCCGAAGAGAAGCGAGGACGAATCAGCTTGTAAACTAATAATGTACCCAATATCTCAATACCGATGCTCTTTAATTTTGAGAAATTTCCTGAGATATTTTCTATGACGCTAAATGTAGAACAAGAAAATAATAAATATCTAAACCAGAGCTTCTCAAAGTTATTTGACCCATAGACCTACTGAATTGTTAACATCACTTCGCTTGTAGATAGAATAAAACATTATAAGACCCGACCAACTTCGTTCGCGTGTTGCTCCGCTCCTATGGCTCATAGCGAGACATTAAATAGCCTAAGTTACGCCTTGTTACATCAGCTATCTGCCAGTAAAAGTCCCGTCAAAATCGGTCCAGCCTTTTCAGAGATTAGCCGGAACAAAGAGACAGACAAAAATTGTAAAAAGTGTTGTTTTGGTATATGTACCGTGTCCATATGCACTTAGTAAAAAGCGGTTATTTTAATATTACAAACAGACACTACAATTTTATTTATTTGTATGGATAGGCGCTGAAGTAGCTAATGAGTGATGGAATGTGGGGGTAATTACCCAGCTTTTTCATTGCCATTTTGGTGGTAACAAATTGTGTATATCATGGAGTTGTTGAGAACTTCCTCCTTTTATTTGAAGTCTGTAAAAACTTTTTGACTCTATTATGACTCAAAATATCACAAAAATAACAAAATTACATCAATAACTTGACATTTTTGGTTTTAATATAAATATTAAATACGTCATAGATACTAAATTTTTTTTTAATTCTAAGAAGTGAGTCAAGTCAGGACTCATGAGTGCATTGATAAGGGTCCAAGATAAGCTTGTCAGACTTGACATTATCTTCTACTTTCTAAGTAATTCTATTCTACGAAATAAAACAATGCGTTCAAACATGCATTTTAGACAAGAAGCCGAATAGAGCTTGGAGCTTGTGACTCAGGTGAAAGTGAAAGTCAACATGCACTGCAAGACTTCGAACTTAAACTTGAAGAAAAAAAATTTAAAAAATATAATTAGTCAGAAAGTCAGTGCAATATTTGATTGTTAGGAAGAAGTCTTTTATAATCTCTATAATTTGAACAGTATGGCAACATTCGAAACGGCTGCTGGATACTTAATATAATTTTGTTGTCTTGTTATCTTTGATTTGGTGGCTCTCAGTAGCGCACTACGACTGCGCACTAAGTACTCTGTCAATGTCACGTAGTAAGAACTAAACACACTTGTGGAGGTATGACCAGTGACAATATGCAATATTTAATTTATTATCCGTCATCCATTACATGTGATTTTACGTTGTTAGTTTCAATCTACAACAAAAAAAACACACACTTGTGTGTTTTTAATTACATATTATACCAATCAATTTTTTATTATGGTTAATAAAATTGCACACACTTTTTAAATAACGAGGGTAAGAGACTAAAATGAGGAAAAAATTAATATTGATAGGATGAGGGATAGATAGAGGAAGAGCATCATAGAGATTGCGGAGAAGCTTAGGGCAAGAGAACAAGATATGACAGATGGATCATTTGTCTATCAAACTGTCAATGTCAACTATCAATTGTAACTTCTTGTGTCACGTTTGTACTCCTTCCCTGCGTTCCACTAAGCGATCTCAACGCCCACGCTCACGACCGCGGTTTTTCCCGTTCCACTTGTCCGCGAGCGTTACGATCGTTAACACAAGTGGAACGGGAAATTAATAGTTTTGAGCGTTAACGTAAATAGTTCAAATGGCGAGTTACAAATCAATAGTTTCTAAAGGTTAAATTTATAATTATTGGTTAAATTAATTTATATTCATAATTTTTAGTGATTGATTTTTTCATATTTATAATTTAATGGAAACTAAGATTAATTTTACATAAATATGCACTGCAAAAAAATTCACATCCACTAATAAATCTCTATCCGTATCAAATAAAATTATTTACATCGTCGCCATTTTTGTAGTTTTAAAAATGTGTCATAGATGCGTTCCAGTCGAGCCGCATGTGGGCCAGACTTACCCACTCCCATCCCATTAATGTTTCAGATCTGGTGGACCCTGGGCTCTAGCTCAGGGTCCGCTGAGACCGCAGCATTTTTTCTTCTTCTCTCCCCCTCCCCACTCTAACTTCGCGGATGCAACGCATCGACAAAACAAGATATCTCTGGTTTCGTCGATGTCCATGGTTGATGGTGGCCACTTACCATCACGTGGACCATCTGCTCGTTTGCATCTTATCTACCATAAAAAAAAGATTTACCTCGGCTCCACAAACAAAAAAAATTAGCTTTACTTTGTTTTAATATTATTTTCAACTTATTGGTGTACCAAAATATTCAAGCTTTCAATAAATAATCAATAAACATATAATTATGTATTATTATTAACCCATGTTATAAAGTATCTGTCTGTCAAATTTCATCGAAATCCATTCAGCCATTTCTGTGTGATTGAGTAACAAACATCCAAGTATCCAAACATTAAATCATTTTTTTTTTTTGTCAAAAAACAAGTACATTTATCTTAATTAATTTACGCATTGAAACATTATTTCAATATAATATACCTAGTGAAAATTCTTCTGTGCATTATTTAAAAGTCAGCAATATTGGTATTTAGGCCTATAAATCCCACAAAACCACAAGTATTTTAGTTTACATTAGTAATGATATGTTGTTCTTACATAATTTTTAAACAGTTTTACCTCATATGTGACTATTGCCTACGTGATTCCCTGCAGCTATACTCCATGTTGTTTACGTTTAGGGATTATTTTGGGTTTTTAAATTTGATTTATCTAATTCTAACGCATAACATTTAAAGCCTTAGTTATTTTATTCATCAGTATAGCAATAATTATTATAATACTAACTTTGGGCTTTAAAAGATCGCATAAAGAAAGAATATTGATACACAAGTATACATTTTTCAACAATTTATTTTTTGAAAGAAATTTAATCTTTCTTAAGTCCTCACCTATTTTTCAATAAATGTAACCGATATTTCGAGATATCAATATATTATGGGGGCCTTTCAAGTATTATGTAATCATTAAAGGAGAGCAGAGGTCCTTGCTTTGCTCATTTTTGATGACATACGGACTATGGCCCCCCCACGTTCCCCTGCATGGTGATTACTATTATTTATATTACAGCGATAAAAGTAAACACGCATATCGAAACGTGAAAATGCATGCATCAATGTTAAGTTGCGCACGGAGGAAAGTTGTTAGGGCTTTGCTTACTTTGCTGACTGCTTACATAATACTTGAACGGCACCTTTGTACGTGATATAAAAAAATATCGCTTTTCCCATTCACGATTTGTTACGCAGTTATTTTGCTTGTTTAATTGGTCACAAATTTGATTGATCCCATTCATTTTAAAGGGTTTAGATACGAGTGGAATGAGGAGAAATGGTGAGAAGAGATCAAATATTATACGAACAATGTGTAGGTAGGTAGGTATATCTACAAATTATACAATTTTCTTTAGTACCTTAAACATATATGAAATTTATTTAGACTAAATCCCAATTTGATATAATTCATTTTAATTTAAGCATCCGTTCTTTCAACCCTTCTATCTATGTTTGTAATATTTTTTGATGCAAGATAACACTGTAACTCTTAAGTCTTCGTGTTAAGTTGTAAATCAAAGCAAATTATTTTTCTTTTATCTCTAACATGCCACTTATCTCCGTTGACAGTTTCTTCGAGTGAAAACTTCACACCTAGCTGTCATCAATCTTATATTTTTAAAAACAAATTTGTTATAAGGGTTTGTATCCACTACATGCATCCGACAGCGAAAACGTCAGCGAAAAGTAAACATTCAAAACTATTTTGATCATTTGATGTATACATATCTATACCTAGCTTATTTATTACTAGCTGCGCCCCGCGATTTCATCCGCTATATTTTGGATAATTCACACTATATGATTATAAATTACTAGCGGCCCATCCCGGCTTCGCGCGGGTGAAATATTATTTTTAAAAATATATTGGCCCTCCCGCATTTCGGTGCCCCCTCTCTTGCCGCTTTACTCGCTGCGCTGCGTCGCTACACTGGCCCGTCGCGTCGTCGTGTATTTTTTGTTTATATTGATATTTTTAATTTCGTAATATCTTTTGAATGGAAAGTCCGATTTTAATAATTCAAAAAGTAATTAACAGGTATTGAAATAGTCTTGCATACGAAATAATTTATTTAGATAAGGATTAATACAAAGTTATAGAAAACATGGTCTGATTTTGATAGGCATTTTTATCAACTTTTAAAATGTAAAAAAGTAGTTATAGTGACGTAACTATAATAGTTGAACATATGGTCTCGCGGACTTTTTTGTAGATATTGATACGTTCTATAATATTGTAGAACATTTTTTTGTTCTATCATCAATACTTTTTGCAGCGCATGCGATGAAAGATATTTTATGGCAAATTTTTTGGCACCTTGGATTGGTTTCCGTGAGATTTCCTAAGGATCTCTAATTTTTTCTTGTAATAAATATAGCCTATGTTACTCAGGGATAATGTAGCTTTCTAATGGTGAAAGAATTTTTGAAATCGGTCCAGTAGTTTTTATGTTTATTCGTTACATACAAAAATACAAATCTTACTTCTTTATAATATTAGTATAGATAGTCTATGTGTTATTCTGATGTTGCTATATTATAATAAAGTTTCTTCAAAATCCATTTAGTAGTTTGCGTGAAAGAGTAACAAACATGCATCCGTACATTCTTACAAACTTTCGCTTGTATAATATTAGTAGGAAGTAGGATCATCAACTCACCTTCTCGCTCCCCTCAATAATATCACATTGTCTCACACACAGTTCACTCACTCATCTATATACTCTATTTCACTTATCCCTCACAAACCCTTCCTATCCCAATCATCTATTTCTGTTTACATATTATATCTGTGTAAATATTATATTTTAATTTAGTAAGTACAACGAACGCTTAGACGTGTCATGGCATCTTAACTGACGTCACATTGTGTACACCACTCGTCTTTGTATGTCAGTAGTTATATTATGTTTATTCTTGAATTGAAGCGTCAGTAGCTCAGTGGTTCAGGCGTTGGATTCACGATCGATAAGTCGTGGGTTCTAGGTGTCAATCCCGGAGATTGGATTACTGACGTGACCCACTCCTGACACAAGCATTTAGCTTAGTTGGAGGGGTTAAAGAATACTGGTAGTATGTGATCCATATTGCTAGTATTTTTTTTTATTCTATGAAAATATCGACATCCCCCCCCTCCTTTTTACCTCCTTCAAGGATGATTTTCATGACTTTTAATATAAAATCTTCATACTGAATAACTTCAAAAACGGCAAAGTTTCATACCAACTTTGCACTTCCGTTTTACCCCCTTATGGGGTGAATTTTAAAAAATCCTTTCGTAGTGCTCCTCTACAAAAGGAAGCAGGGCTTCAGGTGCAAAGTTTCAGGTTTCTAACCCTTATAGATCGCCAAAATTTCAAGTTTCTAACCCTTTTAGGCCCAGCGTTTATATGTCAGTCATTTCCTTTTATATATTAGCTATGATAGTTACATCAGTGATGATGATTGTTTGTATACAGACCGTTATTTAAAAACATATCAAGTCTATTCAGTTTAAATTATCACGTTATCATATTATCTGTATACTTTATAGTTCCAAATTATTATTTTGTTATTTCAAATAAAATATTTGTGAAACTTTAAATCATTTGTTGTTAAAAGATTCCATAATGTGTATGTAAAGAAGTTTAATTGCTTACACATCAATTTAGAATACATTAAAGAGTTATTGTTTTGTTTAAGACAAATACTTAATTTCCTTTACAATGGTTACAATTAGTATATGTAATTAGAGATGCCTCATTAAAAAAATTAATATATTTCAATATTTAAAGAAAACAGACTCCTGTATCATTAAGATTCTATGTAAATATATTAATATTTTTACTAGTACTATTTTTTAGTACTTTTATAGGGGTA
The DNA here is from genome assembly GCA_905147385.1 of Limenitis camilla. NCBI lineage: Eukaryota > Metazoa > Arthropoda > Insecta > Lepidoptera > Nymphalidae > Limenitis > Limenitis camilla. Next base: position 9,838,370 of record LR990241.1, read on the forward strand.
TACACATCCATATAACATTTCATACTAATTCCTTTGTTACTTTTTAATTGTATTTTACTACCCAGTGTGTATTTAGGAGTTGGTTTAACTTTTAGGCAGTTCTTTGTTGGGAGAGGTGTAACAAGAGGGCCGAAAAATCTCTCCTAAAGTTATTGGATTAAACATTGTTTTTGGGCACATCCCATATACTTCACTGCATTTTTCATTCTGTTGACATACATTGGACAGAATATTACACAACAGCTGTAGCACTGAACAGTTCGGCGGTAAAACATTCACCCACCGTACAACCTCTTCAGGAAGCATATGAGAAGAGAAGCTAAAATGGCAATGGACAAAAGCATTTGGAGAATATTTTCACATTGACATTGGCAGAATTACTGCTATCAAAAGCGGTAGAAAAGCCATAGAGAAGAGAAGTAGAAGAAGATGTGAATTCAGATTTATTTTTAATCTATTTACTATTTATTTAGTAGTTTATTTCACAGATATTATATTTATATATCTGTATTTATTTTTTCCCTAAATTACAATAATTATTTTTGATAATATAAATAGCTCTACAACGATAAAAATATAGTAGTATATATTACTGGCAACCCTGCAATACTATCGTACAATCCATAAAGTAAAAACAATATTTAACTAATTTGTAAATAGCTTCCCATAGCATTATTATCAGTGGATACGCTCTTTGAAATCAGATTATTTCTGGGAAGGAATTACTGGCAACACAAACATGCGGCTTGATATTTGATGTATGACAACACTGTAATGTAAAATGCACTTTATGTTTTTAACATTATAGTTTAATTTCCTGTATTTTAATACAATATCTTGCCTACGTGATTCGCCACCCCTTAGGTATTAATACGAAGTTATGTCCTTGGGAACTGAATCCCCTTTCATCAGACAATAAAACTAAAAATGTCTTAAAATCCTTTTTTTATACATACTTTAGTTCTTATAATACAAATAACTGATTTGACCCTATATTTTTTATTCATGGAGTAGAACACAAACATTTTTTTTAGATTTTTTAAAATTAATTAAAATTTGGCAAATACTCTAAAAAGCGTTTGTTTTTATACTTATATTTTTTTCTAACATTTATTTATATTTTTTTTTTCAAACATTCATTTTATACATTTTTTTATTCAAACATTTATTTTATCCATATATTTTTTTTAACATTTATTTTTATTTATTTTTTTTCAAACATTCATTTTATACATTTTTTTATTCAAACTTATTTTATCCATATATTTGATTTCAACCATTTATTTTATACATTTTTTTGTTCAAACATTTATTTTAAACAGGAAGATATAGAGTATAAAATAAGATATAGATATAGAGTATATACTTGAAGTAAATACAATTTGCTTATTGAAGTAATTACAATTAGTTTATTTATTTATTTAATTATTATTTTTTTTTTCATTTAATTTTTTATTTTATTTACTTGCTCCTACACTACTTACTTAATATATATGTAGTTATTACACTATCGAGAATCATCACAATATATATGTATATTTTTCTCCAATTACTCATTGTTTATAAAATCCCGTCAAATTGTTTATTGCACTTGTGGTTGTGAGATCGCGACGGCCGCCTCTTTGAAGGTAGCTGCTGAAAATCAGTGTTGGGTGACACCCAACTTATACTGAGTAGCAAACCTTTTTGGGACATAACACTGCACAATTATTATTATATTTTTTTTTTTCTTTGTTTTGTTTATACGAATTAAAATTAAGGTTTGTTGTATTTAAGATTTAATTAAGATATTTAAAAAAATATTAGTTAAGTTTAATATTAGTTTTGTTAGTATTATTATTATTATTACTTTCTTAAGTTTAATTTTGATGTCTGAACTATGCAGTGTATATCCCAAATAAAGATTACTTTACTTTACTTTACTTTACTTATAAAAGACAAACATATCTAAATGCCATTGATTCATCATTCATAACTATAGAACGACTGCACCAAATCGGATAATTTTTTATTTGTTGTGTTAGTTATTGTCAGGACAAGGTTTATATAAATGAAAAAGTGAGTGAGACAGAAGACAGTCAGTCAGATGGTGGTGTCCACTGCAAATCAGTGACATACTACGCATTATAGAATAGAAATTCCACCGATATAGTACATTTATACTCGTAGATGCGGGTGGCAGAGAATGAATGAAGAAATGAGTGAGCATGCAAGTGAGCAGTTTGTATGCTCCACAGCGAAGCGAAGGCTGTGAAGTTTATGATTATTTTTGACAGTACAGACACATCTTTGACACAGTTTTATATAATACAAATTATTGCCAATTCATACAAGCCATTGTAACGATATAACTGTAAACAATGTGGAGAAACCCGATTCAATTTGTCAGTGTAATTTTGTTTTTGAGATCGTAAATAAATATTCGCCCACTCGCTAATTCTAAGTAATAACTAACTGTAATAAATAAGTAACCTAATAATAAAGATATAAGGGTTCCGTATTATTACAAAAATGAACCAGAGATGTGCAAGAAGGCGTTGTGAAGGATGTGTTTGTTAAGAATCCACAGAACCGCTACATTTACCTAGCTTCGCTCAATGTGTGTCAAATAAAGGGATTCTATTTGTTCGAACATGTCTGGTGGGAACGTAGCCTAATAGGATCACATCGTTGTCCGTCTCTTCAGTCAGTCAGTTGTCTTTTTTCTCAGGATCACGTAGAGGGCTTAGCAACACTGTTTATAAAGTAGTATTGGCGGGTAGATCATTTATATTATGTCGAGTATACCGACGTGTAGACAATATATAACCTTTAGTGCGATAAAGTAGACTCAGTCTCTGTGGTGTTTTCGCGCAGTGTACATAGAAGTTAGTGTTATAGAGTCGTGGTTAATTATGGTCATTCTTCTTGAGGTCCACCTTAGTTTACTATATTATCTTTAGTTGTTGTCGGAGTCGAATGGTGGAGGTTAATATATTATGAAAGAGCTCTTTATATAATTCTAGGTCAATGAAATAAAATAATCTGAAAACCTTAAGATCAAGAGTATTTGAAGCATGAGAGTAGATAAAAAATATTTTATTTCAATTGATAAACTGACTGAGACCTATGTTGATGTATGGGAACAACAGTTTTCCAAAGGCAAAGTTAAGCCGATCCCTTAATTCTAATTGTACTGAACCCTCGGTCCACGAGTCCGATTCGTACTTTGGCGGATTTTTTTTCTTATATCTTTAATAGAAATTAACACCAAAAGGTAGAAACTTCTAATGATCTTTATTAATGGTAAGTGTTTTTTAAAAAGAATATTAAGCTATGGAATTATTAGAAAAGTCAATAATTCATAAAATTAATTTTATAGGTTCATTCCCTTAATAGAAACTATACAAACCCTTTCCTGCTTAACGGCGTATCTAATCAACTCCCGGATCCTTTAAAATCATAACATTATCATATCGTATCTCATCTAAGGGCAAATACTGACTTACGACAAAACTTGAACATTTCCTTTTACTGTCTATCTATAGCAACACCAACATTAGCTAACACCACAAGACCTTTTATTGTATAATAACACTTAAAAACCGATGGTAAAATTCACTCTAGACAAGTAGCCGAGCAGTGCCTGAGGCTAGAGTTTAGACCCATGTTAACGGAGCTTAGCACTACTCATAACTTGCCTATTGCAACAGGCATTTAAGTAATACAAACATACAAAGTTATTACTACAAAAGTTATCCTCTAGAATCCATCAGACGTTATTATTAGAGTTGTTAGCACTAAAGATAATCTTAAATAGTAACCACAAATTATGACATCATTTTTTTTTATTATTGTAATTAAGCGCTGCTCCTGTCTTGCGACACATTTATTAAGCGAACTACAATATAATACGAATTATTCTACTATACACTACGAATGTGGTACAATTAAAGACTGTAAAAGTATAAACCAATTTAAGGATAAGCTAAAAATATATATTGTAAGCAAAATTTAATATATAATACTTTTTATAATATATTGTATACTTTCACATTAGAATAAGCAAGCATCCGTGTAAATTATAATGTTTTCTATATAATTTATCTCTATAAGTGAACTGTATGTTCTTTTTGAGAAATAAATGTCTTGAAACCGAATTTTAATTTAATATTTAAACTTTGCGACGATTATATATCATTATAATATATTTTTCAAGTACTAAGTATATTTTAGTTCATATAGTAATAAGTATATTTTATATATGAAATGTTAATCTCAAATTATAACAAAAATAACAGTCTTACTTGAACCCCAAAAAAACTGTATTATTCTTTTTTTTTTACTCGGTATACCATAGATTGATTTGAAGTACATAATTAATTACCCAATGTCTTACGTCTGTGTTTACCCTATAGGGCGCGTAAAGAAATTAACCATCAAAAAGTTAAATTATTTTTTATGGGTTGTAAGGAGTATGTTTAGTAGAGATTGTAATCTTTGTAATATATCTTCCTTTTAAGCGTGAGCAAGAAAATGGCTGCCAGGGGCCTAAAAATATATTATAATCTCCAATAAATATTACAAACAAATCACTGTGTTTCATTTTAAAACTTACCTCTATCTAAATTGGAATAATAGTAATTTATTAACTATGTCTATGGAAAATTAAAATCGGTTGCTTTTGAATCAAAACCATTGCCCAACATTAAACTTCAAAAAGTCACATAAATATAAGTTTTAAAAAAAATATATTTTACCATGATAAAAGAACATTTTAATATCTAAAAAAAGTTTTATTTTTCGTGTCTGAGAAACAGTTTATGAAAGAAATGCATTTTCACGCAATCATATTATTATCAAGTTTAATAATACTTTACTTTACTAATATTCGCATTTTTAGTAAAGTAGCCATTTTTATTCAAAAATAATTTTTTCACAAGGAAATCTGAACCACTTAATTAAATTATATCATTTCACCTTCATAATAGAGTCCCAACATCACGACCCACATCTTTGACCTTTATTAGGCAAGATCACTTTGACAACTGACTTTTGTCTTTCGGAACAGAGGTTATATACCTACTGTTAGGAAACTCGATCTTGTATCTTGGCAACACTAGACTGATAGGAGCGACGGCAGAGTGGTGGTAGACAAGCAAGCCTTCTTTTTTTTAGCTACCTCACTTTTTGAATTACTTGTGTTTCGAGACTCGGAGTGTTAACATTTAAAAGTGTGCAGTGTATTGTGAAATAATAAATATTTTTTTATAAAAACAATGTTTTCGCTCGAGCTGTTCTTTCACTACAGTCTTAGAATGAAATTAAAGGAACTACCCACGAATATCAAGTTATCAACGGTATTGCTAGCAGTGGTGTATAGAGAAATACAAGTTTTCTGATGAGAATTAGTAAGAAACTCAACAGTCGCTCTTTTCAAAACGCCATTGTTTACATCAGTCTGTTTTACAAAGGTGTAATCATTCAGCTGAGCATCAACGTCATTTTGAATCCAAGCTTTGTCATCGTTCAATTAATCCTGTACAGAGTAGTAAGCTTTATTCAGTAAACACTTTTTAACGTTTGTTTCAATCACTTTGTGGAGACGATAATATGGCGTTAATAGAATTTATGCACTTAGTATGTTTGTAAAATAAAAATATATATGTATCCTTTTTTAATAAAATAACTTCTATTTTAGTTATTATTTTTATATTGCGATCTAATGATAAACAAAAGGAAGTGTTTATGAGAGGCGATTCCTTCATAGCTGGAATAAATTGCAAGTTTGTTGTTTTTGGGTACGACAAAAAATGTATCTAAAATGTTAATGGTTATTTAAGTATAAAACAATGCTAATAAGATGTACATAACATTCAATTAGTATTAAGGAAATTGTTTAAACGTTATTCAACGTTAGAAAATGGTAGTAGAACAAGATTAGGTTTGTTTTGCGTAAACTATACTTTTTGTGTTCATACCATTTATTCAAAGATTTTAAAAATCATCCTACTAATATTATAAACGCGAAAGTTTGTAAGAATGTGTTTGTTACTCTTTCACGCAAAAACTACTGAATGGCTTTTGATGAAACTTTACAATGATATAGCTTATACATCAGAATAACATATAGACTATAATTTATAATGATATAGTGTGAATTATCCAAAATATAGCGGATGAAACCGCGGGACGCAGGTAGTAAAAATAATCAGATGAAGTAATTTTTGGTGATTAATTAAATACTAACCAATAAAATTAACGTTGTAGTTAGCCATGACTTTTTAATATGTTTCATCTTCGTTAATCTGTATTAGTTGTATACAAGCAACCTGCCCTCGCTTCGCTCTGGGTATTTGAAGCAATATAATAATTAATATACTACTTAAATTGTCACTTCGTAATAGTGTAACTTCCCATTATTTACATTAAAGAGAAGAAAAGTAAAAAAGAGCGAGAAGGAGTGAGCAAAGTTACAAATGAAAGGGATAAAAAGAGAGATAATGAAAGTTTTAAAGAAGAAGAAAAACAGATTCCGAATAAATTTCATTAATTAACAAAATAATGGTTAATATTAATAATGTTATGTTATCGTTGTCTTAAAACTATACGCAAAAGACCATTTGAATCATGAATCATTTAGGCCAGTTATAATCTATAAAATACAATATTACTGAAAAATTATAGTACATTTATTCAATGAGAATAAACTCGCTTCCCTGAGATATACGGAATGACAATTAAAAACCTGATCACAAAAAAATAAAAACTATTAGTATATTGAGATTGAGAGAAGAGAGTAATAAACTTTCTTCGGTGTATTTTTTTTACTCGTATTACTAGACTACTACTAGACAAACAATTAAATCTTCTTTTTATTATCATAAAAACAAAAATCATAAGTTTCATCACATTTAGATATTAGTTAAAGGCGACCCGCCCCGGCTTTGCACAGTTTCACTATTATAATATGTATTACACATAAAAATCTTTCTCCTAAATCGCTCTATTAATGAAAACCGCATTAAAATCCGTCGCAAAGTTTAAAGGACAGCGTACAGACAGTAGAAAAGGACTTTGTTTTATACTTCGTTAATATTATATAACACAAAAAATTAGAAATAATTTTTAAATATTAATGCAGTATTTTATATAGTTATTAAAGTAGTATTGTACCACGCGTCGATGTATTTTTAGGTCTCATATCTCTTAGTCATTTTGATCCATTCCAGCTGCCACCGATTAAATGTGTCCCATAATGTGTCTGCTTTATATCACGTTTAGACAAAACAGCTTTAAGTTTTAATAAATAGCTAATTGTATGTGATATATCTACTAAAATAGATTCACGAAACAGAATCAAAACAGTATAAAAGCTATCCCATCCATCTTAAAAAACGTACCGGCTATAGACGTATATTTTAACTTTACCTCTGGAGAGGGACACCCTTATCACCTAGGGGTAATATATATCTTATACCAATATATAATCTTATCTTATTCTTATATATAAAGCTGAAGAGTTTGTTTGTTTGAACGCACTAACTAATCCCAGGAACTACTGGTCCGATTTGAAAAATTCTTTCAGTGTTAGATACCCCATTTATCGAGGAAACCTATAAGGTATATATCATCACACTATGACCAATAGGAGCAGAGCTACAGGCAGACGAAGTCGCGCGGGTCGACTAGTAATATATAAAGCTGAAGAATTTGTTTGTTTATATGTTTGTTTTTTTGCTTGAACGCGCTAATCTCAGGATCTACTGGAGCGATTTTAGAAATTCTTTCAGTGTTAGATAGCCCATTTACCGAGGAAGGCTATAGGCTTTATATCATATCTCTATAATAGGAGCGGAGAAAATGATAATTTTAATAAAGCAACGGCCATTAACGCACTGTCACCGTACGCAAGATTCAATTTAATTTTCAAAGCTTTATACACGTAATTTCACATTTTTTTCCGACTTGAAAATTTACGTCTACACCCAACTATCCATAAAACAGAATAAGCTCGCAATACTGCCTTTTTTAAATATTTACATTTAAGAGAAATATTCGTCTCTGAATAGGTCATGAACAGGCTATCCATTGAATGTTAAGCATTTGTAATAAACAAAATAATTCAATTAAATCAGCCATCTGCAATCAATCAAGAACGTATGTATGTATTATACACATCGTCTTATTTTGTCTGGCTGTCGGTCAATTGCTTAGACCCCAGTTGTAAGTGATCTGGCCTAATGTAATGCAAAACAATGCAATTGATGTGGATAATTCCTTTCTCCCACACATTAGGAGAATATATATTTTTTTTCTCTCTTTTTTTAAGAAGCTTGGTCTTCTTAAAGACTACGTCGCTCCGTAAGAAAACAAATGACATTCGGACAAACACTAATTTTAATATTACAAAAAAATCTTAACCTAAAACTTATTTTGTGAAGGTCATCTTCCTGACTGATGCCTGGGCCTCCTCAGACAAAGGATCGGCCAGTGCAATGTTACACCCACCCAATTCCCGTAATATTGGGAATCGAGATAATATCTCCCATCTTAATGCTTCGTTCCGAACACACTCAAATAAAATGTGGTATCTATCTTCCACCATGTCGTACGCAGAACAATTAGGGGACGGAACTTTTTCCTCATCATATCCAATAACATTCTCCTATAAAAGGAACAGTTGTTTATCCAAGATGTTACAGGTTCTGATTGTATTGTGCGATACCAAATACCCTTCTCTCAAGAGCGTAGATCAATATCTTCTATATTTTTATAAGATAGCTTATGTTAGTAACACCGTTTATAAATTAGTATTCGCAGGTAGTTACTTGTATTTTCTTTCAAGTATACCAACGTGTAGACAATAGCCTTAGTGCGATAGATTAGACTCAGTCTCTCTGCTGTTGTCATGCAGTGTGCATGTTAGTTAGTGTCATAGTTAAGGTCACACTTCTTGAGATCCACGTAAGTTTACCTTAGTATCTACTGTAGTTGGCAAGGTAGAGTGGTAGAGGTGAGAGTTAATATATATTATAAAAAGAGCTCTTGGAAGCTGCACCTTCTGAATTGCATGTTATTATCATATCTTTAGAGATACAGTGCAGTATAGCCTCTTGGCACTTACATCCTTATACAGACTTTCCCAGTAAGTATTGTCAGATTTTTAGAAAAAAAGCACATGAGTTATATATATTAATCATCTCCATATACATATCGCACACTGAGAAGAAAACCGTCACTATACAAAAAAATGTGTTTTTGTGAGAGTGGTGCCATCTCTTAGCGCGCTTAATAATTTCCGATATATGGCGTAGTGTCGACTGCCGGTGCAATACTAGTCATTACTTTTAAACGCTTATATACTGAAAAAACAGCTTTTTTGTAAAATGTTATTCTTCTACTCAGTGTGCGATATTATGCTCTGCGATTTTTTAATAGATTTGGAATAATTTTTATCTTAAATAGTTAAATGATGCCAAATAACTTAATGAAAATAGCATACTTAATTTTCCAACGTATAGATAAATTATAATCTTTTTTCCAAGTTCTTAGAAATGACTAAAGGTAATAATAATGTACTAAAAGCTAAATATAAAATATTTCTAGGTACCAGTCATCACTCCACTTTCTACTAGGGCATTGATTAGGCAAAAAAATAATTGTCAGGTTTTTAGTTTTCATTTCATTAGTTAATATTCCTCATTCCTTTTCAATATAGTGTACATTATTCTACTAGTCAAGACCTTTCATTTGATACCCATATTGAGGAAGTTGTGTAAAATTTGTAATCCTCTATTTTGTGGCGGCGGCCATCTAGACTGACAGACAGAATAATTCCCCCTTTCAAAAAAAAAATAAAATCGGTTTATCTGTTCGGGATCTACGATGCTATAGATACACACTTACACACACAAACAGACACGTCAAACTTATCACTTGGTGGTAGGAGATCTGTACCCCAACTAGTTTGCGACCACCCAAGCATGCGAATCAGACTGCCAAGTGACATAGACGCGTTCCAGTCGAGCCGCATGTGAGCCCCTCCCTCTCCCATCCCAATTAATGCTACGGATCTAGAGGACTCAGGGCTCTTGCTCAGGGTTCGCTGAAACTGCAGCATTGTTTTTTCACTCCCCCTCCCCACTTTATCTTCGAGGATGCAACGCATCGACAAAACAAGAGAGTATCTCTTGTCTTGCCGATGTCCGTGGGAGATGGTGGCCACTTACCATCAGACCATCTGCAAAATTATATCGTCCTCAGAATTTTTTTACATTTTTATAGTTTATTGGTGATTGATTTGACCATAAGCATTTCGTTTATACAATGCATGCTACTAAGTTACTAAGTAACAACAGCTTCAATAACAATAAAACTGCTAATTTGTATATAATAGTACGAATGTGGTCACCATCTGATGCCACGTGTGGTAGGATTGTATTTGATTTTTTGCTCGAATTCCTTTACCAACCGTCCGAAAAACGACCGTTAAGGACTCATTTCACATTGACCGTAATTTTTTTTTTACTTTTGATATCAAGATAAAATATTAGATATATATTAATAAAAACTTATATTACTTAAAATACTAGTCTTCTGTATGTTTATTATTACTTAATACATAAACTTTTTACTCAGAATATTGTATTACTTCCTCTCTATAAATTGATTTCTCTATGTAGAACATTTTATGGATTCATCTATCCAATTAAATGAAATAATCAGTCCACAAGTTGATACATTGATATAAACTCATATTAAACTTAATATACATGTCGGATAACTTAATTAAGAGATAGTTAGGAAATACAATCTTTTATAAGCATCGTATGTGCACAATTGATAGCCTATCTTGAAAGCTACAGATACGGTATCGGTCAGAAGATAACTTAACATAACGATCTCGTACTATTCTGTCAGGACTTGTGACCAAGATGTAGGCTTACAAGGCCTTTCAAAAGAATGCCAAAACTCCCAACTCTAACCCTGCACTAAACTCTTTCATTTAGTCTTACGAGACTCCAGTAAGACTGTCGAGGAAATTGCTACACAGTAACACGGATAAACATGAGCTTGTGACAAAGGAGCATTTATAAGGGCGTCCTTTATATGTTAAAAAACACTCGATATCCACTCCACACTCGTCTTCGCTACCCTACTAATTAAGTATATACTCATATGGGCGTCGATTAATAATGCATTTATACACTAAACTAAATTACTTGTATTACTTTAGACAATGTTTACTATCGAGACAGTAGGATATCTACTGTAACTGTTAAGAAGGACTAGCTAAGCAAAGTTATCAACTGTGTTTCAAAGTCCAGTAAATGTGAGAAGTAGTTATATTCGTAAGTAGTCTCATTGTAATCGAGATCACGTATCAGTTTTGTCGTGGGCGAAGCGTCAAGGACGATCGGATTTATATCTCATGATACATGACTACATGTGAGATACTGATGAGTAGCTTAGCACATTGTTACTACTGTAGGTATCTAAAGCTGTTTTGAATAAAATTAAATAAAAAATATCAATGCTCCCAAAATGATAATTTACAAAAGTTAAGATTTTGTGCTTTTTACAGGACACAAATATTAGTATGAGAGTAAGAAATCTAGAAATGTTAGTACGGATGACTCTTTAATAATAAGTATGGCTATTTTCATTTTATTATTAATTTCAATTTCTAATTTTTTCGACCCATGGCATCAAAGAGGAACCATCGAAAGTCAGTCAAAGCCCTTTATATAAAAAATTTGATAAGTATTTTCAAAACATTCAACGTTTTCTGAATATATCAACATGGCGCCAGTACCAATCATTAGCCTATAATAAAAATTCATTGCTTCATTACTTATAAAAAGAGACTAAATGGAGGGACGGTAAAATAGGGTTCTGTAAAGAAGTTATTCTTTTATAAACATACTTTAATATGAACCAAAATCGATCAACGAAAGTGGAGGTGGGCTGGTCATATTGCTAGAGGATAAATGGAGTAAATTCGTTACGAACTGCTATCCCAAGAATGGTAAAAGGAGAAAAAGAAAACAACAAAGAAGGTTGAAGGATGAGTTTTAACTCACTGCAGGTCCTAACTGGAAGAGTCGGTAGTAGATATCTGTGAAAAAATCTTAAATAAATAAACTATAATTTTTACCAAATATTTTATTCTACTTTTACTTCTCGTAGTTTATGGTTTACATCGTAAATTATTATCTCCGAATAAAATATTTGTATGTAAAAGTTATTTTACAACATATATTTTATAGGCTCTGTAGTGTAGTGTAGATTATCTGTAGTGTGTGTGTAGAGTTTGTTTGTTTGAACGCGCTAATCTCAGAAACTACTTGTCCGATTTGAAAAATTCTTTCAGTGTTAAATAGCCCATTTATTGAGTAAGGATATAAGCTATATATCATCAAGTCAAGATCAATAGAAGCGGAGCTACACGCGGACGAAGTCGCGCAGGTCGACTAGTAATAAATAACACCTTAATGCTTCTATCTATGTTATTCTATCTAAGTTAACTGTCTTTTATTAAATTAGAGAAATTGCCGTATATGTTAATTTGGAATACTCACATTACGTCCCTCATATCCTTGTCCTATTTGACTACAGAACCCCTTTAAATTCTTCCCTATAAGTGAAAGCTATTAAGCTAAAGAATGATAGCCTCAAATTTATTCATAGGGCTGTATCTGTAAGTAATACTTTCTCTTCAAATTACACGGAGATTAGCTCGATATATGACAACCATTTCATTATTTAATGACGATGGTCAAGTGCGAGTCCAAAAACATACACACGAAACCCGTGCTGAAGAAGCCTAGAGACTACTGGGGCTTGATACCGACTAATATGCAATTATTATGATTTTTTCCATTAGTATTATAATAGCGACTTTTCCCGGCTTTGCACGGTTTCTCTACTATACCTTATATGCCTGGCTGAATTATACGGATACCCCTTCCTATTGAATGACTCTGTCTATTGATGCAAACCACATTAAAATCCGTTGGGTAGTTTAAAAGATCTAAGTGTACCGACGTGGGCAAGCGACAACATTAATAACTTTTGCTGGGCTAAAATATTTTTAATGATAATTTTTTTTTGTCCGATTTAAATGAAAGAAAGCTTTTAGTTAGACGTGCACAATACAACTGTGAAAAGTTGAAAACCTTTTCGATTTTTTGACATAGAAAAACTAGTATACTATTACATTTCCAATTCAATGTCTTACTGAACCCTAAAAAGTAAAAACAGAATCAGTGAACTATGTCCATTTACACGCAACATGACTTTCTCTTACAATTTACACACTTTCCTGTTCTAAGTGCTTTAAGTTCAAGGTGAATATTATACTCAATTTTTGTATTATTAAATTTCTAAGCCTCAAATCTCATGTCATGTTATCGTAATCATATTAAACCTATACTGCTTAGTAATAAGTTAAAAATAATAATACAACTTTGTCACATAAAACTTTGAAGTGCCTGAGGCTTGTAATCAAAATGCAGGTTTACGTTGTTCCCTACTAATACATTAACACTCGTCTACACTGCTCGAACCCGCTACCTTTCAACTAACTACTACTATGATAACCAACATTTAATTTAACTATCTAAGATAGAATATATATTAAAGATTAATATGACAAAACATTTTTTTTTAACCTTGAATGCGCTGAAGCGATGACCACACGCGATTGGTTCTTATGCGACAGCTCTGCTCCTGCGTGCTTGTTGTCAAAATAGTAGACATCTTGGATTGAACTACCTATACAGTACTCTCTACTTATTCTCTAAGGTACAGATAGCTGCCAGGTAGTATCAAAGCGTATCAAAATGTTAGCAGTAATTTAAAATAAATATTATATTACTAGCTGTGTCTCTCCCTATCTTTATTTTACACCATACAACTTTTCATCCCCCCTTTTCATCCCTTTACAACCCTTTTTCCCATAAAAAAGTAGCCAATATCCTGTCTCAGGCTCTAGACTATCTAGATACCAAATTTCATTTAAATCGGTTCTGTAGTTTTGGCGATAGACAGACAGACAGACAGAGTTATTTTCTCATTTATAATATTAGTAAGGATTAAGAACGTTAGATGGAACAAAAACTATGGAAGTTTCCAAAACTTGTAGCGAAATATAATATTGTGCAGGTATCTATATAATTTAGTGTGATTTACCATTTCCTGCATAAGTCATAACACAGGTCACAAAATTGACATTTTTATGATCTGTTATCATGACGGACATAATCTATCTGAATTACACTAAATTACTAAAACTGGTCTTCGCCCCCAAAAGAAGCTAAAACTTTTTGTGCTTACTTACATTGAGTAGTAAAAAGTATTTTATATTTTGTTTTGAATTTATCTGAACGGCAATAGTAAGGGGTCAGTTTTGTAATATCTTATTTCTAGTATGGGGGATACTTCATCATCACACCAACAACAGTTTAGAAAATTATTCATCACAATCTGATGAACTGTGTGGCAGCCAGTTATTTATGATGTCGGCAACATTAATCCGAGTAACATTTGATTTTAAAACTTGGCACAAACTAAATATCATTCATAAATACGCCGCCATGACGGAAATATTTATTATTACTATCCGAGTATTCTAGCACTGAAGCACTGAACCTAAAATATAACCCCCAGGAGGATATTCTAGCTAATCTGTCATATTGCTGGTCTGCGTATGGACTATAACCCCTTTTTTGTTCAATTAACAGTATGAATACAGGACAAACGTAGAAACCTACATTTTTATTTCAAAAAAAAAGATTAACAAAATTTAGAAATGTATATATGTCTGCGCCTAAGTTACACTTAGGTTCACCTAACCTTAGGTTTAAACAGAGAGCCTGGGCAGTGAAGGCGAGTCTTTCAATTTAATAAAGGATATCCTTAAGCCTACACCTTGGTCACAAGTCCAAGGCACTGCTTAGCTTCCTGTCGTAATTGTAAGAGATCATAATATTTAGTTATTCATCGGTTCAGTAGTTTCTACGTTGAATTTACTTAATAGTCCATTCCATATCGCACCCTCCTCTTAATGTTTCCAACATACCCCCGCTAATATTCAAAGAAATAAAAATACCGCATCCAAATTTTCCTTCATCGAGTTATCTTAGTTCATACTGCGTAGTCCGGTCATAAGGATAATTACACACGCGACCGTGTCGATTATTATATCATTAAGGTCCGTTATAGAAAATCTCCAAATATTGCGGTAACCTTAAACGGGATTCTTTGTGTTCATTATAGAAAGTCTATATCTACCTGTGTCAAGACGAACACTTAATCTGATTTGCCAAAGACAAACCAATCAGAACATTTACCACGC
Source organism: Limenitis camilla (assembly GCA_905147385.1). Taxonomy (NCBI): domain Eukaryota; kingdom Metazoa; phylum Arthropoda; class Insecta; order Lepidoptera; family Nymphalidae; genus Limenitis; species Limenitis camilla. The sequence continues at coordinate 9,853,710 of LR990241.1, forward strand.
AAAACGACGAATATGATATTTTGAAATATATGGATCCAAATTCGGAAATCGAGCAAAGAAAAAAAAGAATAGAATTACTAAGAATTAAGTAATAGTACTGATTGTTGTTGTATGATAGAAAAATATCATTGTAATTTATGAAAGAAACGTGAAACGTTTGATTTATAAAACAATTAAACATAAATAGTTTGCAACAGGAGTTGTATAACATACACTTAAATTGAATTTTGACATAAGCACCAATCTGTTGGATAATTAAATTGATATGGAAAACAGTTGTCCTTCGACAGGCAACATTAGAATTTTTTGTTTACAATGGTGAATAAATACAATAATTTATAAAACTTTATGTATAAGCCAATTAAGTTTAATATTAAACAAGTCATTACTTTTATCATGTAACACATAAAAATTGTAAATGCATATTGATATATTTTGAATATCATATAATATTTGATAGAAAAATTATGCTAAAGTATAAATCGATTAAAACTTCTTCATAAATAAAGTCGATTGTAATATAAAATCGATTCATCTTCACTAACTCGAGCTGTCAAAAACTATTGGAGGAGTAGGTACAGATTAAAAGTATTAAAAATAATAAAAGTAGTGATATAATTTGTGGTCTTTAATTTCAAAGGTTTTAAACCTTTTTAGCAGAACTATAAAATATTAATATTAATGTTCAAACATTTACAAGGTCTAATTAAGTAAGGAATTACGCCAGAGCAAATTTAAACACTACCTAATGTAAATGTAATATTAAGGGCCGACTGATGAAATGTTAGAACCTGTTCACAGACTGACCTATTGCGATAAATCAAGGTTGCTTCAATTTTGATACGTAATAGGAACGCTGTCAGATATATCGCTGACCCAAGCCAATAAAATGGTAATGGTTTATAAGGTTTTTTTATTTAACATCGTATTTCTAGCCCTTGAAATGTCAGATAAATTTATTTTAAGTATTTCTTTAGATAATTTTCTATGTGTGTAATAAAACAATTTTTCCTTTTTAATTCTCCACACTTGCCTAATTCATGTATCATTATTTTACTCTTAAAAATAATCCGTAAAGTATTAGAATAAACCTTCTCTAGTGGAAATTTGATGATTTATTGTAAAACAAGTAAAACAGTAAAAAAATTAAGTACCTATTCCGATGAAATTATTTTACAGAATAAATAAATAAGAATTCACAATTTATAAACATTGTACAAGTCTCATGGGTATAATAAAAATAATTATAAAGTAGTTTTTATTATTACTTTTTATTCTCTTTATGTTCTTAGTTCATTTAAATAGTTAATTTTTTTTTATTTTTGATATTACCACACGATACCAGTGATCTATAAACAAAAGTACGGAATGTGGTTTTGATATAGATCATTACTAGCAAGGCTTCTTTGTTATTAATTTTATGCAATCGTTAGCTAGAATCAATTAGCGTAGCGGCTACTTGGAATTATTATGCGTAAATTTAGGACAAGTTCAATAATATTCTAAGTACATACAATTCAATTAGAATTTCAATTTAATATCAAGTGGAATTTTAATTGAAGCATATTGAATCGAAGGTACATACAGCGACAGTGAGAATAAATGGAAAATAGTTTGTATATTAAAAAATAAATAAATATCCATAAAACAGTTACCATTTACTAAAAAAAATCTAAAATTGCATTATTTTATTATAGTATATCAATTTATACATGGTATTGCATCATTAAAAAAACTGCTATGCCATGAACAATTTTGATTATTTAAATATTAATTTCTTTACGAACGCGAAGAACTACAATGATCTTATTGATTATTAAAAACTTTCTGTACACCTCGGATTAAAGTAATACATCCGCCTATAACTGAATTTGAAATAAAAAATAACAGATATCTACATATATTGGTGTGACGCCATATTGAAAATAAACAGAATTAAATGATAATTATCTCGCTATTGTAATAAACGTGGAAATTTTAACAAATTTTCTACATTTTTACTGCATTCATTATTTTTTTTCCATTTTCTGAGATACTATACGTATTTTGAAATATCTCCTTTGTGTAAACAATTATCTAATCCCATTAGTTTGTAACTTACTCTAATATGATAATTTACATAAGGAAACCTTATGGGAACAGCTTAGGTAGCCGGAGTTACACACTCGTTAGAATTATCACTAATTATACAGTACAGATCTCATTTCACTAGGTTTCCTCACAATATTGTGTTTTTATGAAATTTACTTATATTTTACCCTCCATCATAAGCACGTAAAATATGTCTAAAGAATCCCTAAAATTTAATTTCCTCTTGAACTATAGATATTAAAACGTTGTAATAAGTATATCGTTTGTATTAAATTGGTTTCTTGAAGCTGATCTGATCCTGATGATGATGATCTAAGAAGTATGGATAGTAGAACTTTTTAGTACTAAAGGGATACTTAAAAGGTACTAAAGTAAACATACTGGAGTCTGGAATAACATAAATTCACGGTTTGAGGATGTGGCCAAGAAGTGAAAAGTAGAACTCTTCACCAGTTACTAGACTAGCTTTCTAGTCAGATTTGTTCATAAGTGTTGCCATAATCTGTAAGTGAACTTCTAGTATTTAAGAGTAAGGGGAGCGCTGTAGACTACATTCCGCCTGTAACACTTAATGGCATTCTGCTTAATAGAGTGACGAAGTTTAAGTATTTCAGCCATATCGTAACAGAGATATGTCTGACATTAAAGATATTGTGAGGGAGGATGATATTTCACAGGTTTTCACGTTGCAGTAATACTGCCAAACCTTAGAAAATTAAAAAAAACCGGTTTACATTTAGAAGGCCTTCAATGAACTACGCATACAATATAATAATGGCTTCAGAACGCTGTTGGGATTGCCTCGCTTTTGCACAGATGTTTGCGGAGGCTCACACCGACGACTTTTTCGGGATTATGAGAAAGAGGGCAGCATCTGTGATGAACAGAATGCGCGGTAGTTCCAATAGGTAGTTTGTGAAATGGGAAAACCCGTATTTGATGCACTGGATGAGTCTGTCCCGGTGCCCCGGTAGAAGAAAATTTGAATTTTATTTATTTATTTTTTTAATATATTAACCTAGTTCATAAGTTTATTGTTTTATTAACCCAATATGGATAATCTTGTCTGAATGAAATAAATGAATTGATTTAAAAATAATCTCGGTCACTATCCATTGATGAACAAAACCATACTTTGTCATTAACTAGCGAATTGCCCTCATTACGTATACGTACAGTCATTCAGGTGTATTAATTATTTAAAATACCTATTCCATTTGTTATAAGCTTCACAGTCAATTACTTTATTTTTCCTTATAACCTGAGGTAAATTTTTTGAATTTATAAAACTGTTTAGACATACTGTCTAGGTTTTTATTAGCATTTTATAGCGATTGAATTTCTTTAACATTATTAAATTAAGATTAATTTAATAATTGATCTTGATGTTGCTACGACTGATATGAGTAGCATCCTGTTTCTTGATCTTGATGTTGGTACGACTGATATGAGTAGTATCCTGTTACTTGAATGTTGGCCAACTGATAAACCCAAATCAAGGAAGTGGGGATTGCACAATAAATACGCCGTCACGACAGAATAATCATGGATTACATCGCGAGTATTCTAGGAGTAACGCTGAAGGTCTGAGTATAAAGTATAACCCCTGGAGGAGTCTAGCCGTCATAATGTTAGTCTGCGTATAGACTACTACTTCTCTTCTTTTTATTTATTAGCAATAGTTATATCTGCAAGTACATATCTCCTCCATAGGTCTCCTCTCCTTCAACAACTTTTATTAGCCAGCTCTTTCAACCACTTCTTTTAATTTTGTCTTACTATTCTAAATGCCCTCTTCTCTTTTCTAAGGTTCTCTTCTTTAGTGAGGGTCGGCAGAAAATCATAACTTTCTTTGTCCATTTTTCATCACTCTATCATACGATGTGACATGCTCTGATTTACATTTCAGCATACTGTATAAGGGTTGATACCTAGAAGTTTCTGTGGCAACTATAAAATCGTAGAAAATTTATAATAATAAAGCAGAGAAGGATAAGCAAATGAAATATCTTAACGTAGCCCTTTGAGATTTGAGATTGTTGACATGTGGGATGTGGACTTAGCAATCATTGCGCCATGGTCGGCCAATGGCCAAAAGCCTCGATCAACACTTTAAGAGGCTCTCGTTAGATGATGGCCAAAGCTAATGCAGAAAGTGGTACTACTGGACACGGCACGTATCGTACGCAATTTCATCTTTCTGGAGTCCTAACCATCGTTACCTTGGACCATGTTTCCTACACCGGGTGCCTCTATGTATATTTTAAATAAATTTATACTTAATACATGTAAAAATGTATGATTAATAAAACAATATTATATAGGACATTAGTTTCCCACTACCATATTTTTTGCACATAAAAATAAACATATTTATATAATGTTGTTTTGATCCTGCCGTTTAGCATGTAAGACTATTTTAAAGAAACGCGTCTCTCCTTTGTTGCAAAAAACTTGTATTCACTTATTGTGTTTCTGTTTAACTTACGAATTAGTTATTGTACAGAACACCTTATGTTTACAGTAACCTTTTATCCTGCTAATAATATAAATGTGACAGTTTGTATTTTTGCTTGTTTGTCACTTTAATCACACAAAAACGGCAGAATGAATTTGAATGAAATTTGGCACACTGATCCTTCTTATCCCGAAAAAACAAATGGATAAATGATAAATGCAATATGAATGATGAATAAGAGAGTCTGTTCGTAGGATGATCATTGAGTGTTTAAATTCGCATGTTGGTGTTTGCAATTCCCTCTGGACCTAATACTGAAGTCCTGGACGAAGTCACAGGCAGATATTAGTTAACAATAAATTATTAAACGCATATACTCGTCGTCCTCGTCCTTGGGACGGCCACGTGTCTCACATAAGAGACACCGGTCCTCATCTATGGGAACTTGTTCTATAAAGCCGTTTATTATGGAACCTGATCTGTCAATAGTTAAACCCTTTAAACGCTTTGTGGTCATGAAGATATAAATCGCAACTCTTGACTGGTTTTCAATGAAACGACATCCAACCACTATAATTGTAGAAGTATGCGATACTGCTCATGTTTATTTTTGTGGTTAAAAAAGGTGAAAATACTATTTACATTAATATTAATCTTAAATGTCGATAACGATTATTTAGTTAATATTACATATTTTTTCTGCAAGTTTATTTAATGCTAAACTTTTATGTAATATGGATTTAATCTCTTATCTATCTTGTTTTTATTTTAATTTATAATAACATACAAGGTTTTTATATTTTTGGTAACTTCTTGTTTTCCTGTTTTTTTTTGCACTAATTGTGTGTTATTTATAAGTGGAAACTGAACTAGTGTATACTTTACTTATAATTTTAGATTGTAAGAGTTATTTCACTGTTTGTTTCCTAAATATTATTAAAAAAAATAAAATGTAAGTAGAGCTTATTGTTAGAATCTACTCTTATAATAAGGATCTACAGGACTTTAATTATTAAAAATAAGGATTTACAGGACTTTAAGTATTTAGACAAAAAGCTCTATTAATAAATGTCTCTATTTAACAGTAGGTATTATGTTTGATCTACATTTGACTGATTTACATTAATAATAATCTTACATGTAAATAACGTTTATAATACGGATCTACGGGACTTGGAATTTTAGACAAAAGAGCTCTTATAAAACAATATCTCTATTTAACAGTAGATATTGCATATTTATTCTGCATGTGCTTGATGTAAATAACTCTTATAATACGGATGTACAGGACTTGGGGTTGTAGACAAAAACCTCTATTAAGCAATATGTCTATTAAAAATAGGTATTGTCTATTTATTCTGCATGTGACTGATTTACATTTATACTAGACTTGGATGTAAATAACTCTCTTATAATACGGATCTACAAGACTTAGAATTTTAGAAAAAAAAACCCCTATTAAGCAGTCTCTCCATTTAACAATATTGTATATTTATTCTGCATGTGAATGATTTACATTAATACTAAACTTATATATAAATAACGCTTATAATAAGAATCTTCAGGGCTAAATTAAATGTGTATTTGTGTTGCATGTGACTGTACATTTATCAAGTGTAAGTCTTCACGATAATAGACGTGTATAACCAATGAATCTTAACGGATTTCAACACAGATTTATAACCTTAGATTCCAATATTATTAATATCTCATATTTATTATACTAAATTTATTGACTTAGGCATTTATAAAATAGTAAAGTGTTTGAATATAATTATCGTAAATAAGAATTAAATGTTTGATTCGTTTCCGCTACTAAAAAAGTATTTAGTAGTTGCTTAAAGTTAGATAACTTAAAATTGATATTTACATTTAAAATACGTTTCTTACTTTTTTTAAAAGCAATAAATTATTATCAATAGTAAGGACTCAAAAGTCTAAAAAATTAAAATATATAAAATTATAAAAAAAATATTATATAAAGCTGATAAGTTTGTTTGTTTGAACGCGCTAATCTCAGGAACTACTGGTCCGATTTGAAAAATTCTTTCAGTGTTAGATAGCCCATTTATCGAGGAAGGTTATAAGCTATATATCATCATGCTCCGACCCATAGGAACGGAGCATCACCCGGATGGCGCCGCAAGGGTCGGCTAGTATTGCATTGACCGTTATTTAATTTAATCAGCCGTTCCCAAGCAGCATGCTATTCTAACTCATTTTACTTCTATCTAGAGGCTTTTTTCTAATTTAATCTAATACTGAATTATGCGTCAACGTTAATTTACTAAAAACTTTCAAACCTCTTACTGCCACAAGGACTCAATTTGGGTTTCCCTTCTCCGCCCTCCAACATTTTTTTCCACCATTGTTTTATGGTTTTCAACAATTATCATCATTAACAAATTATATACCTTAACCTTCCTCATAAACCACTCTGTCTATTAGTGAATACTGCATGAAAATCCGTTCAGTAGTTGTTTTATAACATGTTATGATTTACACAACACAGAAATCCTGTTATTTATAAAATATAACGTTACGCTCTTACTGTTCTCGTTAACGTAATAGACTACGAGTCATTAGCTACGTGTTATATTAATTACATGGTTCTCTACACTACTTGATTGGTAATTTAGTTTATGTTCCGTAAATAGGACGAGAAAAATACTATTTCAATTTGTGTTCTAATAATATTTTAATTTAAGTTTTTTTTTGAAGAAAACAAATAGGAGATGTTTGCTTCATGGACAGTGGTCACGTGACACTCGTAAATATTTTATTTATTTTCCTTTAGTTATTGTCATGTCAGACTTACAGAATTATTAAGTTGAGGCCATAAAATTAATGTTACTAGTATCATTGCTGCGCCATTATCCATGAAAGTTTCTGAATTTTTGTCCAGAGAGGATTTAAAAGCGACTAACTTCAATCAATCTCAATCAAAAATTCCCTGATTAAAAATTGAAAATAGATTCGAAATATGAATTTTCCATACACAAATTTGAATTTGGAATCTATTTTCGATTCATAATCTAGATTGTGAATTGATTATTAATTTCGGTAAGTCATTCACTCAGTTACTCGCTGAACTTTTAATCTGGGATAAAAAAGGTCAGTCCTACGTGATTATCCAGGATATAAAGTATATGCAATATAAACAAAAAATATGAACTTACAATATTAGTGTTAGTATAGCTGCCGGCACGTAAATATAGGGTTCATATGCGACGTTTCACTTCCCGCGCGTCTACTTTTTGTCAAAATAGTAAATGTCACGAATGGAACTGCCAATACAGGCACGCAGCACGCTCGTTATATTTCTAACTATTCCTCCCCCAAATCTATTATATTCCTAGTAATAAAAAAGTTATAAATTAGAGCAATATCAATACCTATTATAGACTTCAAAAACTTCTTTGTTTATGATATAATTTATATGTTTTTTTTTCTTTTAAATAAATAGGAAATGTGTAGTGATTGAAACGTATATCCAATAAGCTTTATATGTCACAATTTTATCCGTAAGTAAAATTTGCCATTGGAAATTAATAAAAGTGGAGTATAACTACACCTTATACCTACACGATACTTCGTAGGTTACGACTAGTAGGGCAAAAGTGTTGTATAATCTTGTTAACAAAATTATTACACGCAAGCGACGCCCATTACTGTACTAATTCCATGTTCACACTCTTTCACATACGATCGACGATTTAAACAGTCTCTCATAACTTCTGTCTCCGATTAAACTCTGCCAACACAAATCAATTGATGTTCTTCTTCTTCTTCACTCATCTTCATTAAAAAAAAAATTATTTTTTTAATATTATATTATAGATAAAAATACAATTACACAATAACTTATATTATACAATTTTTTATTGTTTATCGAAGCACGGTCAAAAACTTACGTAACCACCAAAAAAATGATTAATGAAATGAAGGAAAAAGCACTTTATTGTAACAAAAAAAAACACAAATACAGAAAAAAAACAGAGATAAAAACATGCACTGCTGCAAATGGCGGACTGATCAGGCATCCAGTCTGATACAGGAGATAAAATACACATATTAGATAAGTACTATTACAGGATACTTTAAGACAAGAAACTAGATATTAAATGTATAAATTAAATATATTTTTGATGGCCTTTAAACGAAACGCGACGGACAAGTGTATGTAGTCTCTCACCGACCTTAATATGGCCGAAATAATTGATAGTCTCAGTATTATTCAGTATTACAAGTGTTCATAATAATTTAAAATGCAAATTAGCGTTGCGTACTATAATTTGGGAACTTTTTGCTCTAGATGCCGAAATACCTTTGTTAATGTAATACTATATACATAGATGTTACTTGATTTATATAGAAGACCGACATCTTTTATTTATTTATATCATTTTGCTAAATATGGATTTTAATAATAAATTGCATTTCTTGGATTAAACTCTGTTTAAAATATTATTGACGACTTGTGTTCACATATATATGACAAAAAAATGTCCAAGGCCCGAACACATAATACTAAATATCTCTGTACATATAAATATATAAAAACCGGTCAAGTGCGAATCGGACTCGCGCACGAATGTTTTCGAACCAATATTTGGCAATAAAAACGTTTGTTGTCTGTTTTTAGTATTTGTTGTTATAGGGGCAACGGAAATACATTATTTGTGAAAATTTCAACTATCTAGCTATCACGGTTCATGAGACACTGATGACAGACGGACGGACGGACAGCGGAGTCTTAGTAAAACGGTCCCGTTTTTTCCCTGTGGGTACGGAACCCCAAAAATGAATCCCTATTTCCCTTGGTCACAACGTCACGCGTCTTTTTTTGTTGTGTTTGTTATTGTCTGAAGATGTTTCTTATGTGGGTAATTATAAAAATTAGATTACGAGAACTAGAAAATTCGAATCTGTCGGATCAGGTACGTGAAAAAGTACATAATAGGTATAGATAAGTATATATAAATTATTAACAATATGTTAGTCTCACAAAACTGAAGAACGGAAGAGCTGATTTGTGGAAGTTCAAGGAAGGTTTAATCAAATTGTACCGCTTTTTGCGGTTCGAATCGTTTATAACTGAAATATTTAAGCACTCATTGTAGTATTTTATAATTATTAGATCGATACGAATATTTAAAATTAAAAATTAGCATAAATACACATTGAACATAGAATTGCTTATTAAATTTCATTTATATATTGTTACACAAGTTTCAACTATTGCTGCTTAGTAATATACTATTTATTTAGTTTTTATCAGTGCGATAACAAATTTGAATTTATAATGAAGTCATTAATAACTTATATTGAAACATGGAGTAACTTAATCATTACTTTGACACGAACCTTCACATTTCATACAGGGTTTAATTAATAATTATTAATAACTAGCTGACCCGACAGACGTTGTCCTGCCTTAATTATGAATATTGAATTCGAATTGGCTGTCAAAAGCTTACTGTAGAAAAGTTAATATGGTGTTAAGTTTTCTTGAATTTTCTAATTACCCGCTCAATTTTTTTAATTTTTTCTTCCATAAGAACCCGCTCCTGACAATAACAAACACAACAAAAAAAGAATTAGCGAAATCGGTCCTAAAAATAATAATAATAATAAATATACTTTATTGTACACCAAATATTACAAAAGTAAGCCAAAAAATTACACCACATGTATAACCAATAATATACAAATATCATTCATGTTTTTTTTTCTCATCATTATGTCACTAAATGAAATTTCAACTGTTCAAAATATAAAGTTATGTGATTTGCCAAACTCAATTAAAATTAAAATAAATATTAAGAAATTTTTTTTTAACAAATTTCAAATGTTTATATTTAAAAAAAAAACAAAAAACACAGTTCCAAAAAAGATCCTGAAGATCTTTTAGGATTGGTACAAAGTAGTATATAAAAAAACTTGAGCCAAAAATTTATTGTCGATCGTAAATTTTGACAACTTTGAAAAATTCAAAAATTAATTTTTTTTTTAAATTTTTTTTTGGATTTTTTTAATAGCCTCAAGTATCCCCTTTGAAACTTACCCTAAGCTATTTTTTTAATTACAATAAATTTTCGAGATTTTTAAAACAAGATTAAAAAATATGAAAATAGTGAAATTTTAGATTTTGAATAACTTTTGGCGGAACTTCGTTATAGGATAAAAGAAAACTTCTGACCAAAATTTGTCGAAATCGAAAGGGGTCGATTCCAACTATTCTACTTATAGCGCGTTCAAACAAACAAGCTGAAGAGATTGTTTGTTTGAACGCACTAATGTCAGAAACTACTGGTCCGATTTGAAGAATTTTTTCAGTGTTAAATAACCCATTTTTCAAGGAAGGCTATAGGCTATATATCATCACGCTAAGATCAATAGAAGCGGAGCATCACGCGGACGAAGTCGCGCGTGTCGGCTGTATGATAATAAAGCGATGTAGAATAATGTGATATTTTAATATTTTCTATTAGATTCAATAGTAGTAAGTATACGTAGTACGAACTAGTGTTTTGATGACATAATGGAAGTAAACACAACATTAAGTAAGCCTTCCTTTATATCTTAGTAACTCAAATGAAGCGAAATCATATTCACTTTCAACGTAACGAGTCTAGCTTAGTTGTATATGGTAATATCTAGTGCAAATTACAAGTTTCTACATATAATGCATGCTTTTCACGTGTATGAAAGTTTTCTATATCAGGTCGGCTCGTTTAGATCGCATAGATTGCTTTGTTTCTTATGTTTTTTTCTAGATATAATAAAACTTGAATGAACGAGGACAACAAAAGTTCGGTAAGTATTAACAATCCACCTTGAAAAGTGAACCATGACAGATCGATAACCCAATTACTAGCACCTTTCTTCGATCTAGTACAAAAGACGAAAAAATACGCTCTATTTATATCACTCGTTCCTAAAATCCTTAATTCTTATTGTTATATATTTGCATTTTATTGAGAACAATCTAAAAATTACACCAAAATGCTAATATAGTAAATAGATAAATCTTCATTGACCTATATTAATAGTCGCATGTATTTTAAAAATCTCTTAACCCTAATATTTATAATAAATAATTGATATTATAGTTTAATATTATCACACCTGGAAACTATCGATTTTGAGAAAAGTTTGTAAAATAAACTTGCTTCGTTACAAACATTTCTTCAAAAAATTTATATCTATATAGAATATAGGATAAAATTCTCGTGTCACAATGTTAGTTACCAGTTTGGTAACCTCCGAAACGGCTGGACTGATTTTTATGTAATTTTCTGTGCACATCAGATAGGTATGAGAATCGGTCAACATCTATTATTTATACCCCTAAGCGATAAGGGTGGCACTCCCCAAATTTTTTAAATGTATATAGCAAAACAACGTTTGTAGGGTCAGCTAGTAAGATATAGGAATATAGAACTCTGCTTTCAATGGTTCTTCTCTTACATATTAATACTATCGCAATGAAAACGAAAACATAATTTTATCTATACACTTACACCTACGCAATACTGATAAAACAAATTATTACAGAATTTCAGCACTCGAGTGAAAATGGCGATAACAACGACCCGTATGACATTACACACGAGTTTAACAAATAATATTACGTAAAATATTATGCAATGAATTCAAAATTAGTTAATTATTTACATAATATAAGACAAAGTCGCTTCCCGTCGTCTATACGCTAGATCTTCTAAACTACTCAAAGGATTTTAATGCGGTTTGTATCAATAGATTTGTACGTTTGTACGTACATTAGGGTGTGCCAAAATAAGACGATATATACTTTTTTAGTACTAAATTTAATACTAAAAAAGGTCCATTCATTAATTTTCTTGAAAACTAAAATTGTCACAGTTTGCAGGACAAAAAAGTATTAAAAACCATGTTTTCCATGTTATTTAAATGGGAAAACTTAAAGTTCGATGGAGAACCTCTTAAAATTGAAATTAAGAGCTGACGTTTGGACAGAATTTTTGATTAGACATATACATATACCTATGATACCTATGATATTTTGGGGTGAGAGTGAAAAAAAAATATATCGTCTTATTTTGGCACACCCTAACGTACATACATACCAAAGTGCCAAGCCGGGCGGGTCGCCAGTAAAAATATAACATAATTAGATTACCCTAACTTCCGAGTACCGATTTCCCATTTTGATTTTAAGATAGATAGATAAAAACTTTATTGCACACTCAGAAAAAGTAACATAAGATTGATACAAACAAAATTTTAAGAGGCAAAGGCGACCTTATTGCTAAAGCAATCTCTTCCAGGCAACCCTTGGAGAGGGGAATTCATGTACGTAAACGGGCTGGTGCAAACCAATTTTAAGATTTAATTCTTATAGCGAGAAAGGAAATTTAAATCGGAATCGCGCTCTACTCTTGTAATTATTGTTTTTCCATAATTTATGCATGTATTAATCCTTCTTTCGTTGAGAAAAAATTGAATTTTGTTATGATTGAAATCCAAACAAAAAGTTATGATGGGATAAAGACATTTATATACCCAAACCGTAAAAACTACACACTTTTTTTAGTAAAAATGGCTGGTAGCTTGCACGTAATATATAGCACGTAAGTATATGTTTGACCTTGAATGCGCAAAAGTCATTATTAAGGGGTTTTAAAAATTGTACAGAAGATAACTTTATATTCGCAAGTGGTTCCTTTTATTTTATTTCAAACGAACCCACGTGTATACGTTTGTTCCGATTTATTTGAACCAGTTACCAAGGTCTCTCCAGAAGACGATCATAGTTGTGTGTCGTGAAGGTGGGATTCTTTATGAAGGATTTCTTTGATATTATTTGCTCAGTTTCCGTCTAAAGTTAATATTATTATTCTTTTTCGTGTTACTGTCCAGTACCATATGGATAATACTTCAAGTATTACGTAAGCATTAAATTACTTTGCTTATTTTTAATGAAGCAGCGATAAAAAGTAAACACGCACATCGAAACGTGAATATCCCTGCTCAGAATGAGAGGTTAGGGCTTTGTTTACTTTTGCTCACATAGGGGACAAGGGGGTTGATAATTTTTAAAAATCTGTTTAGGTAATACTTGAACGACCTCAGATAGTAAGTACATAGGAATAGGTGAATGATAAATAATAGAGTAGTGATGAAACTACTATTATAGTTAAACCATCACAACGTACTCATACAAATTACATGACGTGAATGAGGAAGCGCGGTTGGTGCACATGGGCAATGAAGGCCGGGGCCACCGCCGTACTGGGGACACCCGTGAGACCATCGCTGCTCTCACAATGTGTTAACTGTTTCACTTATCCAATATTAGCGGAACTATTTCCTTTGTTTTGCATGCTATTTTTATGTAATATTTTACAGTCTTTTAGTTAACTTGCAATGTTGCAGCTGAATATCGGACTATTGGGTAGTCTGTGGATTGGTAAACTGTGGACTGATTATTATTATTTTTTTTTATGGTGTGCAAATGAGCAGATGGTCCACCTGATGGTAAGTGGCACCCTCGCCCATGGCAATCGACAAAACACGAGATACCCGATTGACGATGCGTTGCATCCTCGAAGATAGAGTGGGGAGCGGAGCAAGAGTCCAGAGTCCACTAGATCCGCAGCATTAATAGGATGGGAGAGGGAGGGGGCAAGTATGGCCCACATGCGGCTCGACCGGAACTCGTCAACCCCGCCAACGGGGTTGCTGGGTTACTCGGCTCTTACGAGATGCTCTCCCAGCAGCAGAGGGTAATAGTATTCTAACCCGTCCCCTCACAGGTAAAATATTGTGCATGCTGATGATATGGATATCAAATGACCCTTTTATGTGTTTATAAGAATACGAAAACTATGTTCATTCTGAGAAGGAGACCCGGCTCAGCAGTAGACCATTAGTATTTAAAAAATTTATTTCGAATATTTCTGAAATATTTATGGAATAGGAGTACAGCTACGTCTGCATTGTTATCGATTATCTAGAATATTTGCCTAGGGCCTAAGACAGAACAGTAACCAAGTAAAACCCTTAACTTTTATTTGAAATAAACAATTATAGTATTGCCGGATACATAATAATTCTAGCAGGAAGTTATTAAAAACAGTTTCAATCGTTAATCTACATAAGAAATTGTGTGTAATACTATCTAAAATAATACGACCCCCTAGTGTTGTTTATTTAGTGCCAATCGTACCGCCTTTGGGAGGCATTATATTACACAGGCTTGCCGATTACAAACATCTCATTCATTAACTATTTAAATATATTACAATAAGCAATATTAACCTGTTTATCTAAACCTTTAAGGGTGATATTTTCTTAAATAATTTACGATGCTGTTTTTGGGTATATTACACCAAATTATGGTTTAAAAACTGACCCGCACATGTTAAGATTTAAATATAAGGTCTCAAAGATGAATTTCGTGGAAGCGCGAGGAGACTTAAGTTTTAAACTCATTTATCTTGTTAATGTTTGGGACAGCGGTAAATAACGATTTCTCGGTATCACGTTACCGAATTACTGATGATGCGTTCCATGGGACGGTTGTGTAGTGTCATTACGTCAAAATATAGGCGTTCAGATTTATGCACGAAGTATGAAGAAGATTTATCTATTATGCAGTCCTATAACCAAGCTTCTGAGTCGAAAATATAATTATCACATTCCCCAAGCTTCAATTTTAACTGCAATATTAAAAGGTTAGTAAGAATAAACGCAAGATATAAAGCAATTTTGTTTATGTCACAGATTGCACTCCTTTTAAATTAGCTACTGATCTAGAAGTTTGCAAAATCTACCTAAAATACCTCTTTCTTGTTTCTCATTTGGCGACTATTATTTGGTCTACATATAACTCATCTTTTCAGTCTTTTTAGGAACTTATGGTTCCTTTGATTAGGATCATACCACTAGCATAAGAGATTAAAGAATATCAATACTATGAAATTCAACATTAAAATTCCCAAAGAACTAGGACCATAAACATCGGCACTTGCTTAAATTATTATTATTCATTATACAATGTACATCTACACGGAAGAGTTTTGTGTAAATATTTTGTGAGTGTACAGTTACATCCTCCTCTTTGTTGCCGGGTCGCCGCCCGAGAACCATTGTGCTATGTTTACTAAACATCTAAATTAAATCAGCTTGCGAATTAGCACTGGGACTTGATAATTAAATAAATGTGCAAATTAAATAATATTACTACGAAGATAAGGTCAAAGAATTCCTTAAAAAACTTTCGGTACACAAGAGAAAATTAAATAAAGTAAGAAATCTAAGAAGTTAAAAAAATTTGGGAATATAATAAGTTCAACTTAAATTTTATATATATATATATATACATATATACGCACTGTTACTACATAACAGCTAATAGCAGCAGCTCCGCTAATTATGCACTTTTGCTTACTCTTAAATACAAAACAATCTTCACGTGCCTTTCACTCGTAAATTAAGCGAAGTTTAATAAAACACAAACAAAATTATTATTATAATAAATAAATTATAGTTCTACTCATTTCGAAACGTATTTTATTGCGATACCGATTAAATGTAGAGCTTTTTTGTAGACATTCTAATGCGCAGGTAACGTAATGTACTTTTATAAACATCTTTGCTTCAGCTTTAAAGTCATAAGAGACAAAAAAGGTTAGATATAAGAAAACTTTCTGAAGGTATTTTTTTAAAAATGGTTGTTAAACAATATTAATTAACATATAAAAATAAATCAAGATGAGTCGCAGATTGACCTCGAGTTTCCCAATCCTGAGTGAAACAATGGCTCGAGCAGTTCAACGACACCCGTGGGACGGGATCAGTTAATTGTATTCGACGCATCATGTGCAAAACTTCTTCACGTGGGTGACGTGGGTACTGCATTGGGTGCTTCAAGTTTTTACTTGTCAAACATACCAATAGATGAGTAAAATATGGGTTTATTGAAACCCTATTATTTGACGCCACAATTTTCCTGTCATTTAATTAGGAATAGGAATCAGATATCAATTTATAAAAGAATTGATAAAACAATCATGATTCCTAGAAAATCGATATTTGTTTTTTTTTTTCTGTTAAACTGAACTGTAATATTTTACTTGCGTAATTGTAAAGTTGAAAATTACTAACTAAACTATTCCTATTCCCCTCTGCCGCTGGGAGAGCATCTCGTAAATGCCGAGTAACGCAGCACCCCCTTAGTGGTAGGGGATCTGTTCCGCGACTGGCCTGCGACCACCAGCATGCGAATCCGACCGCCAAGTGTCATATAGACGCGTTCCAGTCGAGCCGCACGTGGGTCAGACTTACCCCCTCTCCACTCCCATCCCATTAATTCTGCGGATCTAGTGGACACTGGGATCTAACTCTGGGTCCGTTAAGACCGCAGCATTTTTTCTTCTTCACTCCTCCTCCCCACTCTATCTTCGAGGATGCAACGCATCGACAAAACGAGGGTATTTCTTGTTTTGTCGATGTCCATGGGATCAGGTGGACCATTTGCTTGTTTGCACCTTATCACCAACTATACATTATAGTTTTAATCTTCTTTCTTATAACATTATAAAGGTACTTTCATTAATCAATTTTTTTTCTTTATCTACTTTCATAAAACAAATCTACAATGATTTGAGATCAAAATATATATAATTTTAAAAGAATTTTTAAAAAACGCTCAGTAATTACTAATAATGCTAAGCATTATGCTATGTTTTTAAAACTATGCAAAACGGTAACAATCACGTATTATTGTGGTAGATTGGTACTACAGTTTCGATCGCATTGGGCGATCTTCTTCAGCCAGTGGACGCGCTCGCGGTGGCCGCTCGGCGAACACTGCGGGCCGCCGCTCTTCGAGCGCGCGAGGATAACGGTTGCGGTGTGGGTGAGGAAACTGTAACGGCTATCATGTCATCGTCTGAGGCACTTAGAATTTCCTCACTGGAATCACCTCGTTTAAGCGGAATATTCCAGCATGCGGAACTAAACACATCATCACTAGACTCTCGGTCCATATCTCGAGCGTTGTGAAGACACGGTTTCCAAGTCGGTGGCAGTTTCCATCCTCCGTCTCTGTTGTATGTTGGACGCTTGCTGATTTCGATGGCTTCTCTGACTTTTCGAGGTATGAAATGCTTCTCTCTAGCCAGGACCCTTGCCTTATCAAACCTGATGTAATGTCTCGCGTCTGAGGACAGGGAATGTTCTGCCACCGCGGAACACTCGCTATCTAACTTTTTCATGGAGCGTATGTGCTCCGAGAGCCTAGTGGACACGTTCCTTCTAGTTTCTCCTACGTAACATTTTCCACAGTCGCAGGGGATCATGTACACACCGGGTACACCTAATTTGTCATTATTCTTAGGAGAGCGGAGTAACTGCCTGAGTTGTGTCAAAGGGCGGAAGATTGTCCTAATGCTGTATCTACGGCGTAATAGGTTTCCAATCCTGTCCGTTATTCCTTTTACAAAAGGCAGGAATACTGCCGCTCTTTCCACCGATGTTGCGCGTGTTCTGTTTGACGCATTCGCAAACCGCCAACTCTGTTTCCATTTGTACCCGTTGCTATAAAGGACCCGTCTCAAGTGATCTAGCTCAGTATTGAGGTGTTTAGGATCGCACAGTTTGAGAGCTATATTTATGAGTGTTCTGCGTACCGAAGCTAGATGAGAAGGGTGGTGGTGTGAGTCAGCTCTAAGATATCTGTCTGTGTGTGTTGGTTTGCGGTACACGGTGTGAGAAAGGTGGCCATTGGACTCGCGCATCACCAACACATCTAGAAAGGGTAAAACACCATCTCGCTCACGTTCCACCGTTACAGCTATTTTCGAATGGTTCGGTTGAGCTGTTCTAATAGCGGATTTATCTTGTCCCTGTGTATAATCACGAACACGTCATCCACATACCGCCACCTGTGTCTCGGTTTGTGTGGAGTGTGTAGTAGCGCCAACTCTTCAAACCATTCCATAAATATATTGGCTACTACAGGGGCTAATGGAGAACCCATCGCAACACCGTCGATTTGTAAATAAAAATCCCCTTTCCATACAAAATAACCACTCAATAATATGTACCGTATTAAATTGATGTACTCGACAGGTATCTTTATGTGTTGAAATAAATCAGATATTATGTTGATGGTGTCCTCTATCGGTACATTCGTAAATAACGATACAACATCAAAGCTCACCATCTCCTCGTCCTTCTCTAGCTTAACCCCCTCTATCAACTGAGTAAAATGTGAAGAGTCTCTAAAGAAGCTGTTTGTATTACCAGTGAACGGGAGGAGCATGTCTGACATTATGCTATGCTATGCATTATTGGTAATGTACAAAATTTTATGAAAAATTTAGTGAATCTAAATAAAAGACCTCGAAATCTTTTAAGCAAGTTTCGAAAAGTAAGAAATTTTCTAGGGAATCATAAAACTGGAAACTATGAGAACCGTTATAAAGAAAATTACTGAAAATTTTGGAAAAATGGAGCTGTCGTCGTTGGGATATTAACTTTTTCATTTACACTTCTGGAAGTAAACAAGGTGAAAGATTCCATCACGATTTGTATAAAATTGGCTTAGCTCAATTTCATTCAAATCCTCGAAGAAAATGTAAAACTCGAAAGATAGCAGACAAAAATACATTTTAAATGGAAATCTTACAATGAAAGCTAATATGGAACACCGTAGTAAATGTAGTAAGTGACTAAACGAAAGTTTATCTCTTGCGCTTTGGGACCTATTTTCCTCAAATGAGTGCTCTTTTTGAGTTCAAAGTACAGGTCGATCATTCAACATAAAGGAATGCTTTACGAAAATATGAATGAAAATATAAACCACAATATTAATTAGTATATTATGTAGGATTCATAACTAATGAACCATTGAAATTATACTTGAATCAATGAGGATTGTGTTACTTGTTATTTCGTGGGTAGATTAAGGAATTTCAATACATGGAATATGGACATGTAGGTGGGGTACCATCATAATTCAGGTATTTCTTTATCAAGCAAGAAATCTTTTGTTTTGATTTTTCAAGGTGTATTTTATGTTATAACTAACTTAATAATGCCTTGCATGCCTTTATAGTATAGTAGTAGATCTATTATCTATTGAAAAATAACAATTTTCAAATAATTAACTAATATTATGTAACTCTTGATTAGTAAACTTTTTTACATAATTACGAGCATTGTAAAATTAACAACATTTTAAGTTAATATTTAATTTTTAAAAAACACTTTTTTCTCGCACCAAAATCTTCATTAAGTTCTAATAATCAAAACGTAATAATATTTTTATAAATCTTTGTAATGACGAATGATGTTTTATGAGGAGTTTTTGGAGAATCATCATTGTCCAAGGTTCAATCACTTTATGAGGAGTTTTTGAAGAATCTTCATAGTCCAAGGTTCAATCACTTTATGGGAAGTTTTTGGAGAATCTTCATTGTCCAAGGTTTAATCACTTTATAAGGAGTTTTTGGAGAATCTTCATTGCTCAAGGTTTAATCACTTTATGAGGAGTTTTTGGAGAATCTTCATAGTCCAAGGTTCAACCACTTTATGAGGAGTTTTTGGAGAATCTTCATAGTCCAAGGTTCAATCACTTTATGGGAAGGTATTGGAGAATCTTCATTTTCCAAGGTTTAATCACTTTATGAGGAGTTTTTGGAGAAACTTCATAGTCCAAAGTTCAACCACTTCATGAGGAGTTTTTGGAGAATCTTCATTGCTCAAGGTTTAATTACTTTATGAGGAGTTTTTGGAGAATCTTCATAATGCAAGGTTCAACCACTTTATGAGGAGTTTTTGGAGAATCTTCATGATCCAACATTCAATCACTTTATGAGGAGGTTTTGGAGAATCTTTATAGTCCAAGGTTCAATCATTTTATAAGTTTTTGGGGAATCTTCATAGTCCAAATTTCAACAATTTTTAACTCGTGAGGTATTAAATTTATAAAAATTAAAATAAATCGCTTCAACATACATATAATAGTACATCCAAAAATTGTATACATCTATATTGAAATAAAAAAGTTACTAAACATAAGGCTAGTGTCAATCTTTTATGTTATTTCATTTGCATGACGAGTTCTTCTGTTTCTGTACCCATATTAGGTAGCTATTCATCTAAAGATAACAAGTATGTTAGTTTTTTATACTTATTCCACATTAGGAGCAATCACATTAGTTGTGATGATGATTGATGATTAGACAAGTTTTTGTCATTGACTCGCGCCTACGCTACCGATCATTAATTTCAATTACAAATTATATAATTTATTATTCTGGAGAACGTTGACCTGCCAATTATTTGAGATTATGTTTATCATAATATTATATCAAAAATATAATATAAAACTAGTATGGGGCGTGGCTGCATGAAGGAGTGAATAACCAATTGTTGGATTCCGGATGGTGGTTATATAGAAAATTGTAGACAGGGGTAGAAATTAGTAGAAAAAGGTAATGAGTTGTAGACGTCAGGAGAAAATAGTAGTCAATGATTGGCAGTGTTAGACCGTGGTCTACTATTTTACGTTCATTAACTTCTACTATGCACTGTCTGTAACTTACTTTTCTACTATGTATAGCTCTGTCCACTGTTTACTGCCTACATGTTCTAAAGCGAATTTCAGATTGAAATGCTATCGAGCACAGTAGAAGTTAATGAATTTAAAATAGTAGACTACTGCCAATTACCGACTACCATTCTTCTACTACTTTCTACCATTTTCTACAAAATCGTCATACGAAATCTGATAATATGGAAATGTTTATTCAGCTCCCTGCCAATTGGATGAGATTTCGAATGATATTTGTTCAAGCAACGATCAATCAGTCAGTGAATCAGCACAAACAGCTATATATATAATATATATATATGTCGGGGATTTTAAATGGTGTGAAAAGAGATGGAAGGAGGAAGATGGGGAATATTGGGGAACACTAAAAGGGGGTGATGGTAATGAGTGGAATATTGGGTAAACGCGACGCAGATACTTCTACTGAACCGATAGATGATATGATCTCTAACAATTACGAGAGAAACCTAAGAAGTGCCTTGGACTTGTGACCAAGGTGTAGGCTTAAGGAGCTCCTTTAAGTGATCACGACACTCGCCTCCACTGCTAGGCTCTCTGTTTAAACCCAAGGTTAAACGCACATAAACCTAACCTAACACAAGACGAGGCAATTACATTGTGAGGTACTCACGTGACCTTCATCGGACAGCACTCCTAGCACTAACACAACACTGCACAACACTATCACTATTTAGACACTACTTCACTTCTTGAGAGACCGCGCACGACTAAGACTTCAGTCAGACTGTCGATGGCATATAAAGGGTCGAGGGTCGAGACTGTCAAAACAACGGAAGTGACCACTACCCTACTCCATCGCCACAGATAGCGATAACGATTCGATTAATCGATAATCTTTTACTTATTCTCCGACATATATAGATTAATAATAATAAAATTACGCGTTATACATTAAGGGACCGTCTTTATTTTTTTTTTAAAAAAGATTACTAGCAGTATGGATCACATACTACTAGTATTCCCTTTACCCCTCCTAGTAAGCTAATAAATAGATTGTGTCAGGAGTGGGCCACGCCAGTAGTCCAATGTCCGGGATTTGAACCCACGACTTGTTGATCGTGAATCCAACGCCCGAACCACTGAGCTACTGACGCTCTTAAGGGACCGTTTAAGTATAACTTAATCAGATTTTTTCAATTATCAAACAAAATTGTGTGAAAGAGATGAATATAATGGTAAAAGTTTCACCACCGACACTGCTCCATAATAATCTGCTTCCTTTCACCAGTATAAGCACAGTTAAATAAAACAGGACAAGAATAAAATATATTTGTCATAATAAATAAATTAAAGTATTTAGGAATGTAATTAAACATTTAATCATTTAGAGGCAGATGTGTTTTTCGTAAATCGTTTAATGTCATGGTTGGTGAGTGAATAATACAACATTGGTTAATTTCCTTACTTTTTTCTTCATCCTTGTACACAGATTATGCATATAGTAAGAAATGGTAAAATACATTCTATATAGATGAGTAAGCATCTCTTAAAAAGCGAGAATCTAATTTTTTTACACGACTGTAATACAACTTTAAAACTAGTAAAAATAATTGCTTATCTTCCTTAACATATGGGACAACATAAGTGTATTGCAACACTCACAGCATCTTTTGCTGTATTAAATTTTTTTTGCCGTTTTATAAAAACTTTTAATAGTAGATAGTACCTAAATTCGTTCGTCTGCAAAGCCTTTAAAAAACATTATGGCAAGTAATATATTATCTTGAATTATTACTAAGATTCCGCTGTCCGTCCGTCCGTCTGTCTGTCACCAGGCTGTATCTCATAAACTGTGATAGCTAGACAGTTGAAATTTTCTCAAATACTAAAAACAGAATAAAATGAATATATAAGGGGGGCTCCCATGCAACAAATGTTATTTTATGCCAAATATTGGTACGGAATGCCTTCGTGCGCAATTTCGACTCGCGCTTAGACGTTTTTTTTACATACAAGTACTTCTTAAAGAGCTTTTTGTTTCTATTTAATATTATTATGGACCATAAAAGACAAACAAAACCCAGGCTACGTAATATATGAAGGTTGTGCGACGTAGGGTTACTTATATGAATTGAATTGGAGCGCGACAAACTGTCTGGCATCGGTCCAACTTTGGTTGGTGGCCATATTTGACACAGGACAATCGAGAAAATTGAAATAAATTATGACGAATGACAACGTTCGAAATTTGAATTTCTTAGTATGTCTTTGTCTGTGGTATATACGGATATCTATGGTGGTATACCTAGAGTGACAGCTATTAATTTTATTTTCTCTGTTTCTATTCCATAATCGAAAAGGCAAAGGTACCGTACGGCCCAAGACAGCTATAATAAAATTCTTTGTAATATTACAAATTTATTTAATAGGTCTAAGGTCTTAACGTGGCGATATAATATGGTCTATATCCTTCCTCGATAAATGGGCTATCTAACACTGAAAGAATTTTTCAAATAGGACCTCATGACAAAACAAACAAACTACAGCTTTGTATATTAGTATAGATAAAAAGTTTTAATAACAGTGAACAGAAAGTCAAGTGACCCAAAGCCTACAGTGAAAACGGAGGGAAATGAGTGAAATCAACATACTAACTAGTAAAAGTTAAGTCTTCTTCTTCATCTCAAATAAAATTCATAACCTAAACTCCTCTGGGAATTAAAAACAGATACCAAATTTACACGCATATATCTCATTTGCAGGGGGTGCCTACAGACAGAAGAGACTACTGTCTACGTTGTCCTGGAATGCGTGGCTATACCCACACGACGGGCACTATCCTCAAGGACATGAGGTCGCTCCAAGAAGCCTGTGAAGTTACTAGGAAACTTCGTAGTTTCATTCGTCTAAAACCCAGAAAATTCTAGTGTAGGTAGTATTTAAACCAAGCTGTAAGTTGAACAAGCTTATATAACATGTACTTAATCTTCACTGCAGTTGAAACAGCATACGCATCACAAGTATTTTTAATAAATTAATTAAAAAAAATAAAAGCTTCGCTGCTTTCCACAATCTTGAAAATATTTTAAACATGGTTACCATGCGCGGTCGATATACAGGACCAAGTCTGTCAACCCTGCCAAGTTTACAATTAAGTTTATTGACCCGGCTTTTATTCAAAGACAATAAAGGTTTTTTGAACAGCCAATCAATGTACAAGGGTTTTGAAAGAATCCAATTCAGATTTTTTTTAATAAAAAGGGTTTTAACGGCCAATTCAAGTAATAAATGCATATCGCAATGTTAATTTTTTTATTTCCCACCCTAACATTAATGTGATGCATGACATTTTAATACTTTGTACCTAAATATGCTATGACAACACTACAATATTATCTGTAAAACACAGATGACTGTCTGTGGTTATCTTTAATTTCATAAGTTCATGAATAATTACTATTTTTAGCTTTTTAAAAGCAATAAAATGTGAAAAACGGAAAAAGTTTAATTTATTTCTACTCATCTGAAAATAAACGGAAACTACGAGTTATACAAACACCGTAACCTAAGTGACATTCGTAATTTTTTAATTTTAATTCAAAATGAAGTATGAATGAGACAGAAAGAGTAAGTGATCGACGAACGAAGATGATGTGCTATAAATATGGAGAGAGAAATGTGATACCCATTACTGTACAGCAATACGTATACACATGCAATTTAGACCGAGGCGAGCGGTGCCTGGAGCTTGAGACCTAGGAGCAGGCTTAAAGAGCTCTCATAATATATTAACTCTCACCTCCACCACTCGACCTCGCTAACGACAATAGATATTAAAGAAACTTACGTGGACCTCGATAGGGGAAACCTTAATCACGACACTATAACAATAACTTCCATGTTCACTGCACGAAACTCCAGAGAAACTGAGACTAATCTATCGTACTAAAGGTTATATATTGTCTTTACGTCGGTATACTTGAAATAATATAAAATGATCTACCCGCTACTACTATTTTATAAACAGTGTTGCTAACATATGGGTAAAGAATTGAATGGGATAGCTACAATTTTTAAAGAATAAAAGTGTTTATATATAAAAAAGACATTTTTAATAAACTAAATAACAAAACTTTATTCTACAGTGGGTAGTCTAACTTTATTCTGTATTTTGTCTGTAGGTCATTGCATTTATATTGTAGAATATGATTCATATGTTATAATTATAGTAATTATTTATCGTTATTTCCTGTATATTTAACATAACTTGCAACTATCGTAATTATATTACATCTTTATGGATTTATAGAAAATGCAATGATGACATAAACCGAATGAATCAATCACATATTATCATACTTACATCACACAATTGATAGAAATGAAGATTAAAGACGTCTTAATCTTGACAATCCTATCTGGGATGCAATCGTATCAATGAATACATATATATATACATATATTGTTAACGTCTATAGTATTAATATAATTCGACAACCATACATTTAATTTTTGACATTAACTCATTAAACATACGTTCAGACCATCCGACTGAAACTCTAACTTAGTAATCAGCAAAAATGTTTGCAGCAGTTGCATCTTTGCGCAGATTGCGCGATTTTCTTCCAATACCTACCAAAGTTGCGTTGGCTAATTCTCTTCTACTACCAATTCTTGATTATGCTGATACATGTTACCTCGACGTTACGAAAGAACAACGAAATAAGGTTCATTTTCGGTCTTCGTAAATACGAACATATTTCAGAGTTTCGCATTAAGCTCAAGTGGCTACCAATTTCGCTTCGCAGGAATACTCATTTGCTTCATCTTTTATACTGTGTGCTTTTCAATCCTTCTGCTCCTTCTTACTTAAAAGAGCGATTTGAGTTTCTAAAAGATACTCACACTCGTCCTCTCCGCTCTGAAAATAACCTCTTTCTTTACACTCCTTCGCACTCTACTACCTTTGCATCAAATTCATTTGTAGTTGAAGCTGTCCGACTTTGGAACACTCTTCCATTAAACATCAGACAATCAAAAAATTAAAATATTCATAAAACCAAATTAAAGAATCATTACCTTTCAATATGAATCCCTTAACAGCTTATATTGTGTTGTAACAATAACTTCTTTTTTTATTATTAATGATTTATTTTCGTACACCACCTACCTTTTTATTTATTATCTCCTCAGCCATAAGGTTGGCTGGAAGAGATCGCTTCAAGCGATAAGGCCGCCTGTTGTATATCTCTTACTATAATGTTAATTTTTTTTTTCTCTGTATATGTTTGGTGTACAATAAAGAATATTTCATTCATTCATTCATTCAGCAAGTTTCGATACCCACGTGTAATCGATTTAAAAGAATCGATATTAACTTAAGTAGATTTTTACAAGCTTTTATTTAACTATATGTATATATGTAACTATGTTTGTTCGGGTGAAATCTTGCAACTCAATTTTGAAGCACATATCTTCAACCAATTGAGCTGAAATTTTGTATACAAGTTTAATTTGGATGACAATGCATAGTTAACTTTGTGACGTCATTCTAAATCCAACATGGCGGCATATCCAAGATGGCGGACTAGTTATTTTTATGCACTTCTACAATATGGGTACCTAATGAAAGGGCCTGCTTAGAATGATTCGAAAAATAAAGTCATGTCATTCTAAATCCAACATGGCGGCATATCCAAGATGGCGGACTAGTTATTTTTAATGCACTTCTACAATATGGATATCAAATGAAAGGGCTTGCTAAGAATGTTTCGAAAAATAAAGTCATGTCATTCTAAATCCAACATGGCGGCAACATGGTGGCTGACTAGTTATTTTTAATGTACTTCTACAATATCGGTATCAAATGAAAGGGCTTGCTAAGAATAATTCGAAAAATAAGTGACGTCAATCTAAATCCAATATGGCGGACTAACTATTTTATGCCTAACAATTTTTTAGTTCAGCCACAATAACAGTTTTTATTTAAAACGTGTCCAGCGATACTTTATTAATAGTAATTTTACTTTTAATTTATTAGTATTGTTGAAAACAAAATATAAAGACAACAGTCAATGTAGACTTAACAAATATTTATAAATGCAAAAAAAAATAGTGTTACGTACTTTAAACAGTTTCATACTCGATTCTTTTCGATATCTGATATTGAAGAGAGTTATCGAGAATTACCGTTTCATCTCTACTCAGTCTAAGACCAAGCAATGTTACTGTGTACACAAGAAATTTCATCAGAATCAGTCCATCATTTTGGGCGCTTCGATGCCATAGATTGAAATACAAATACACAGAAGCACACATTAAACTTATAACAACCCATCGTTGTAGCGTTGGTGGTCAAAAATTATACCCGCACGACTTCGTCCACGTGATGCTCCGCTCCTATTGGTCGTAGCGTAATGATATATAGTCTATAGTCTTCCTCGATAAATGGGCTATCTAACACTAAAATAATTTTTTAAATCGGACCAGTAGGTCTTGAGATTAGCGCATTCAAACAAACAAACTCTTCAGCTTTATATATTAGTATAAGACTTTAACAGTACTTCAAAGTTTGATGAAAGACAAGAGTTTGACACCAACTTCGTATATTTGTGTGAGTATTGTTTAGATGTTGCGTAGTACACTGATCACAACTATACAATAAGTGACGCACAGACAGAAGAGAAGAACACCGAAGGGGAAACAATCTATACAGGTTTGTTTGGGAGGTAAAATTTTTAGATACGTAATTATTGTAATTTTAGGGGATTTTGACTTAAGCTTTGAAGAAATTTTGAGAGTTGGTAAATCTGCGATTCAATTAATAAATTATCTTTCCGCACTCCTCCTTCATATAACTCTGGTTCTTTAAGTTCTTAGTCATGTATTTATATTTTGATTTATTGATTGGATAAATAGCAATAATAGCGGATATTCAGTTACAAGAGCCGTTCCGCTCAAATACATTGAAACAAAGGAGATCAATATCTACTAAGTGTTGAGCTCAGGAGATGAACAAAATAAAACGTTTATTTTAAACCTTATTACAATACTATTAAAGGCTATTTTTATTTTTAATATCGTACGCTGAATCACGCGACTACCGGTCTTGCAAAAAATGTAAGAATGTTTCTTGTAATTACAATTAAATGGTGTAATTTACTGAGCAATTACACACTACACTATAAAATTAGACATAATAGGTTTCTCCAAAAAATTTATAATATTATGGCGTAGTGTTGCCACAATTCGCGTCGAGCAAAGATCAAGAAAGTCGATTAATTCAAGCAAGAAAGGAATCGGGATATTTTAGGCTTGAAAAGTTTACTTTTGTCTATTTTTACGGTGAAAATTAAATTTCGAAGTACTTATTGCCCTACTAGGGTAATAGTAGGTACTAGATACAAAATGGCGGCAAGTGTGTGTAATACAGCCGTACCAAAACTAAAATTAAAAGAAGTAGATTTTTGCGTCATGAATTTTATTTTTTCTCATCTGATTGGCCAATGAAAAATAAATATGGACGCGCGTTATTATTTGGGCCAATCAGAATGTTTCCCGCTTTGACATATGAAAGTATTTTCGGAAAGGGATTTAATTCCAATTTGAATTGGAAACTCAGAATAAGAAAATAAAGTGATAAAGAATGAATTTAAATTCCTGATGGTTGATAATATCGGGTACCAATAGGAGGTTTATATTATATAATGTATGGAATATACATGTATTTGAGTTCAATGGAATTTTGGATTGGAATGGAGGAAAATTGAATGGAGTTGGAATTTATAAAATTAGTAACAAATAAGAAATCTAAATTCCACATTCAGAAGTCAGACTCAGAATCCGTGTTGAGTGGGGTCAATCAGTAATTTTTTATTTATGATTGATTGTATTAAAACTTTTAATTTGCTAATAACATAGTAGCCTTGAATCATCCTTGTGTCGATACAGGAAAGTTTCCGGACTTAATGAAGCACAGTAAAATAATACCTCTATTTAAAAATGGAAACAGGAAAGATCCCGGTAACTATAGACCAATCTCTATATTACCATCACTGAGTAAAGTTTTTGAAAAGATTATTTTAAACCAACTTTTAGAATATTTTAATGAAAATAAACTATTTCATAGTGAACAGTATGGTTTTACTAGGGGTAGGTCAACAACAGATGCCGGAGTTGCTCTTCTTAAGCATATTTATGAAGCATGGGAGAAATCACAAAATGCGATTGGTGTATTTTGCGATTTGTCCAAGGCCTTTGATTGTGTTCAACATGAAACACTTTTAAAAAAACTTAATTATTACGGTATATGTGGTGTTTCTCTGAATCTAATTGCCTCATACCTAAATCAAAGAGTCCAGAGGATTACTATTAATGGTGTAAAATCTTCTGGATCTTTGCTACAAATGGGCGTTCCACAGGGATCCATTTTAGGCCCGTTTTTATTTTTGATTTATATTAATGATCTGCCATACTATGCGAAGAACTTGTGTGATATTGTACTTTTTGCTGATGATACATCTCTTATATTTAAAGTAAACAGAAATAAACATAATTATGACGATGTAAACAGTGCATTATCGCAGGTTCTTCAATGGTTTACGGTAAATAACTTAGTTCTTAATGCTAAAAAAACCAAATGCGTTGAGTTTGCTTTACCTAATGTTAAAAAACAAAAATTTAACCTGCGTTTAAATAATGAAATTTTAGATGTGGCGGACTCGACGGTATTTCTGGGTATAACTTTAGATTCAAAACTCCAGTGGAACCCCCATCTATCATCTCTAGCGGGAAGACTCAGCTCAGCTGCCTACGCAGTAAGGAGAGTCAGACAAATGACTGATATCAATACTGCTAGGTTAGTTTACTTCAGTTACTTTCACAGTATTATGTCTTATGGCATTTTACTGTGGGGTAGGGCCGCGGACATTGAATCCATTTTTATTCTTCAAAAGAGAGCTGTTCGGGCCATTTATAACTTAAGAGCGCGGGATTCCCTTAGAGATGTATATAAAAAAATAGACGTTCTTACAGTCCCATCTCAATACATATATTGTAATATTTTGTTCATTTACCAGAATATTCATTTGTATTCAAAACACAGTGAGAAACATAATGTTAATACTAGAAACAGAAATAAACTTGTAACGCCGTACTATCGTCTCCACAAAGTGAGTAATAGCTTCATGGGGCTTGGTGTTCGCATCTATAATAAGATTCCACAGCCAATATTAGACTTGCCACTTCAACAATTTAAAACTCGTATCAAGAAGTCATTAATATATAAAGCATACTATAATGTACAGGATTACTTAAATGATGAGAATGCTTGGAATCTAAGTGACGTTGACTCTCAAGTTAAATGATTTGTATAACAGACTATGTAAACATGGCTTTTTGAAAAGAGCGACTGTTGAGTTTCTGGCCGGCTCTTCTCAACAGAAAACTGCTTTCCGAGCTGGTGGTAGCTTCAGACAAACTAACTGACCGACAAATTTTTGACGTTTCAAAAGTACTTTTCAAAAAAGTCTAATTGAAATAAATAATTTTGATTTTGATTTGATTTCATACCCAAAAAGTTGGACAGGACCTATACTGGGCAACACTGATACTCTATGATGTGACTTGTCTATAGAATCTATATCGAAAAAATATTCAGAACGTTTTGTTCCTGAACTGAAAGTTAAACTTAAATATTATAATTAATATTGGCTTTACCTAGCCTTTGTTTCAAACCATATCTAAAGCTATCTAATCGTTATCATGTCTATCCGCGGTTATCGGTTATCGGCATATCGTTTCTGAGTATGAGGCAATAAAAAACTACTCTGGATTAAGTTAAAGTAACATTTCTATTAAAAAAATTATTTGCTTAACCTTTGATATTAATCACGAACGCGCCAGACCGGTCCATATGCGCGGCGCCAGGGCAGAAAAGGCGCTAGAAATCATGATGGGAAGGCCAAAAATATATGATTTGATAAATAAAAGTTGGTTCAAAGGGTGCAAATAATTGTAGACAGGGGCGCTCAATACATAAACTACTGGAGAGGGCCAACCACATTAATGTAGGCGAGCCTAGACAGAATTACTTTTATTTTGGTCTGCAAGTGTAAGCGCTCATAAGTATTTGGCACGACGGCGCAGAAAATGCTTGCGCGTACCTGATATTAAAGAACTACCTAGTAAATAACTCAATTTAATGGTAAAACTTAGCCATGCAGTTTTTTTTTTAGAGGAAACTAGCCAGTTATGGACAATATATCAATGGAAGGTCAGAGATACCTAGTATTATAAATTTAAACCTATGATGATTTATCGTATAGTATTACGTAAAAAGGGCTGGATAAAATTTGGTACAGATAAAGTTTATAATCTCGATATCCAGATAGGATACTTTTTAACACTGGGTAACTCACAGAGTAGATTACACAGAAAGGTAGTTAAACATAAAGAATAAAATGACACTAATTATTCCATTATTGTTTCGTTTACTATATTAGGTTTAGTTAGCTGTATCTCTCTAAGATCTTCTACTTCAAGGTGGACTACAAAAATCAAAGATTTAGATATTTTTAAAGGTATCATAATAAGATATCTAACATCTACATCATTATCCAGTTAAATCAGGCGTAGTAAACCATTCACTTTTACATTCCTCATTGAATAAACATTAATCAGTTTTTACAACACTTCTTACATATTGTTCAATTGTTGTTGTTTTTTGTGTGTATATTTCCTCTTTACTGCGTTTTATGTAAAAAACAAGGAAATCAAGGAAATATATTCAATTGATTGATAGAATTCATTTATTTATTATATACAAGAATGGAAAACTTATACATATAATACTTGTATATGATTAAGTTCAGAGAAAGTATCATCCTGGAATCTCAATAAAAAGGTGTAATTTTTTAACGCTTTATTTTCATCATGCGGATATATATATACATCTCTCTCTGTAATAATATGTTTCCACTTCTTTTCTCAATTAGGTTCTACATATAATACTTAAAAT
Organism: Limenitis camilla; assembly: GCA_905147385.1. Classification (NCBI taxonomy): domain Eukaryota; kingdom Metazoa; phylum Arthropoda; class Insecta; order Lepidoptera; family Nymphalidae; genus Limenitis; species Limenitis camilla. The sequence goes on from LR990241.1 coordinate 9,885,849, forward strand.
TACACGTTCGTAATTATGCTTTTTGATTTTTAAGTGTTATAGAAGTGTCCGAAAAATCATAACTATTTATAAAATAAATAAATATAAATGAAATACAGTAAATATTACAATTAAAATCCTTGTTAAATAAACATAATTATCTTTAGGAACAGAAATTAATTTAACAACAAATAAAATTGTATTTGATAAATTCTATGGCTGATAAAAAAATTTTCACGAATGATAAATATCTTAGTTATTTATATGGCAACAATGGAACGTCACTGATATCAGATACACCAACTTCTAACTAAGTGGAGACGTACATACGACAGGGATTATCAAACACTAACTATAGATAAAATCTAAAATTCGAACAATAAGATTTACAACATCAAGTTCTAAGGAGGAAGGAGGAAATGAATGAAAGCTAATACTCTGAAAATTAAGACTCCAAATCTTCAGCTTCTTAATTTGTACGCTTGCCTTTTAATTTACATTAAGTATGAAATAAAAAAAAAACTTTTTAAACAAGACACGATAGGACCAAGACGAGACCAAGACAAGACCAAGACATTGACATCATCTATTGTACTACTAACTATATTTCTATTTAATCTGTACAGGAATAGCTCTTATGAAAAAACTTTATTATTTAATCTGTATTGTCTGAATATCTGTTTTCCATATAAGTCGAAATACTAAATAATATACATATCAGCGACCTATATTTTGAGCTGCCTTGAATGCGACATATGCGCACGCGTCAGTTTGTCTAAAACCACAACAAGGAAACACAAACTATCAACACCAGTTTTGACGTAAATTCGTTTACGTAAATCATTGATAAATTATACGTATTGGTTCATTAAACAATATAACATAGTAAATGTTTGTCGCTACCAAAACGGGTGTGATTAGTTGTTTACAAGTTTAGGCGGAAAGATAATAACTGTATTTGTTCACAAAATAATTATTAAAGGGGTGATAAAACACGATTATAAATTACTTTTCTTCACTCAACAAAAACATAAGAGATTTTTGCTAAATTTTTCATTATTTTGATTAAGTTTTTGGATATTTATTTAATTTAAATTATTTAATGCAATTTTTAAAACATAATTCTAAGGTTAAATTCATAGTCCGACTTCATTCGCTTGATACTCCCCTCCTATGGGTCGTAGCGTAATGTTATATAACCTATAGCTTCCTCGATAAATGGACTATCTAACACTAAAAGAATTTTTCAATTCGAACTGGTAGTTCCTGATATTAACGCGTTCAAACAAACAAACTCTTCAGCTTTTTAATCTTCTAATATATAAAATTCTAGTGTCGCGGTGTTTGAAACCAAACTCCTCCGAAACAGCTCGACCGATTTTTATGAAATTTCGTGTACATATCGGTTAGGTCTGAGAATCGGTTAACATCTATTTTTTATACCCCTAAGTTATAAGGGTAGCCCGACCCCAATTTTTTAAAATTTATATGGCAAAACAAAGTTTGTCGGGTCAGCTAGTATTATTATAGATTTATAAACGATACTTCCTAGACTGGATTTCAATTGATATCAATATTATTTTAACAGATCCAGCTTCCTACTCAAATACATCGACATGTTCCAAGTTATGCAAACATTTGCAAATCAAACATAGACGAAGAAATAGAAGCAAACAACGCAGAAGCAGATTTGGCGCCACTAAACAAACATTTCTATTTAACTTTAAACTTTGTATTACGGAACACAGAATTTTAAAGATGTCATACGCCCAAATCATTATGGACAATATTGTATGTATATCGTCTTTATTTTATATGTGGTATACTAGTTTTTCTGAGACCGTTTTACAGATACTAAAGAATACCTACAGAATAGAGATGGCGTCTGAAATAAATTAATTGATTTTTTAAATCGATTTAATTAGTACTGAATAGATTTTGTGAATTTGAATAATATAACTATTATATAATAAAATAGATTAACATTATTTACTAAATATATTTTAACTGCAGAATGTTACTTTTGTAGTTATTCGATAGCAGTGTAATCGATCAATCAAGAATCGATTCTGGTGGACAATTCAGAAACTTCGATTATTAGACCACTAGCCTAAATAATAGCTATAGTAATCTTTTTCTTAAAACTTACTATTTTCTAGGTTTATATCTTTTAAATGTCTATTTTTATTTAATTTATTATATATAACTCATTTACCGACAAGGCAAAAAGACTTTTCAGTTTGTGAGTATGTGTGTGTGTGCGCGTATTAAACATATTTACTCCCTTTCATTGATAACTTTAATTCCTTTTAAACAAAACTTTAAGCTCCTACAATGCCTCCTCTAGTGTATTTCAATAACTATAAAACTGACAACCAAACCCTGTTTAGTTTAATCACTCTACCTACAATCCTTGTTGAAGTATTATAGAAGGAAAGGAGTAAGCTGGTACATTCGCAAAGAAATAGAAGTAGAAAAATAAATTAAAAAAATTGGTTGCTATTTGACTAGGTCAAGAGGAAAAAGAAAATTTAAATTTTTTACACAAAAGCGAAATATATATATATATATGTATCGAAAATTATATCAAAATTCTCACATTGTTTTGTAAACCCTAAATTGAGTAGAAAACAGAAAAATATATTTTATATCTTATGAAAAAATGTTATCGTCGAAGGCGCTAATGTAGCTAGAGGGTATTAATATCTAAAACAGCGCAATATATTAGTTATTTTTTAGTTGTATACTATTTCGTTTAGTAATGACATACTAAACGAAATAGTATACATATAGCTATGCCATATACATTTCATACATCTTAAGGAAAATTTTATTCACAACCCTTACTTCTATAGAAAAATGTTTTCTTTTTCAATTTTTTTATTAGATACTCAAACAGCGATGCAAAACAATATAATAGTAGAAAAAATAATAGTAAAAACTTAATTAAATGCATCCCCAGCACTAATTACCACATAAATATTTTTTAAATGTGAAAATATAGTAATAAAAATCTAATTAGATGTAGTGAATACTAATCTTTAAAAACAAACTCATTAAAAAAAAATAGAAGAAAAAAATTAATGGGTATTAACAATTAATTCCTAAGAAATGTGATTTTTTTTATTCCAAGTTTGTATTTAATGCTTCAAAAAAAAAATAATCCATCATAATAAAAAAAATAGTTCATCCCCTTTTTGGTGAATCAGCGTATCCTACAATGTTATGATTAGAAAAATAATTATGTTTGTAATTATTACTATTATTTTAAGTAATTTATAGGGATATGAAGGATTAGAAAATCATTTAATTAAATTAAATAGTCTAACTTGTTTTATTTATATTTTATTATTGTCTTCTCATCTGTACTGATAGCTTTTAGTAAGCGCTTTCTAATGTAACTTTTACGACTCATCCCTGTACAGTTTTGTGTTTATGTCTCCTGTCGCCTGTGGCCTGTTCCTCCTTAAGTGAAACGTACATTTTATGATCTATTTTATGGCTCGTTAATATGAATACGTATGCTAAAACAGTTACGAGTAAATGGAATGTATTGATAAAAGCATAAACATGAAGAATTAAAGAAGAAAAGATTGTAACAGAATAGAAAGGTTGTGTAAAAAAAGTTTCCTCCAAAATGTTTTGTAAAATAGATGGCGATGTTAGAGCTAAAGGGTTTAAAGTAAATTCACACTCACTTCACCTAAAACAGGAATATTGGGTTTCCACTGAGTATAAATTCCAACTCCAATCATCCTATAACCTTCCTCAATAATTCATCTGAGAAATGCAAAAAGAATTTTCTAGAATAATCTGGAATTTCCGGAAATTATTAATAGTAAAATGTTCAGCTTTATAAATCCCGGCTCTAAGGTGTTCAGCCATAATATTAAAGAATAAAACTATCTGCAAAAGTGATAAAAAAGATGTAGATAGTTCAATCCACAAGGACTCGCCTCTCGCTTACTTAATGTCAAAATAGTAGGCAAGCCGTGAGCAGTAGTGGATTAACCTATCTGTCTCTTAAATTGAGGTCAAATAAAGGATAAAACGTAAGAAAAACTGCCGGGAATGTCCTAGTGTAGGCTAAATGTATATAAGCGTCATTATTCGTTTACACTTCCTTTAATTAAACTTAGATACTTAACTAATCTGGCGTTTAATCAAAATCCATTGAATTGAACAACAATAGGTTTCTTCTGATCCAGTCCAGGCACAATTCGACCAATATCCGTGAAGGCCGAACTTCCTCGGAGACTGGAAAATGATCTGACCTTGTTCGTGAAAAACTTCATTAAGTAATTTTTAACGAGAAAAAAGTAAAATTCTCCAAATACATTTTTTTAATAATAGTAAAAAGGGGAAAGAAATAATAAACTTATTAATGCATATGTATGTAATATAAGTTGCTATTAATAAATAAACAAGTAGACAAACTTTTCTATTATTCTGCCTTATCTAAGAAATTAATTAGACAAGAAAATATTTACGCTGATCATATTAGTTTAAATTCCAGATAGTTCTAATGCCGAATATTGGTAGTAATAAATTTATAAATCAATAACATCTTAAATTTTTGTCCTCAATTTTTGTAAATATTATGACAGGAATACATAGTCGTTTTTCTTTTAATATTCAAAATTAATAAAAATGTGTGACAATTTTTTAATATTTTGTGAACTAAAAACTATTTAACGTTTATTAAGCAAAAAAATATAGACGCAAAGTATTTATAATGAGTGGCAGTTAAATCAATGCTTCTTAAGAATCTAGTACTGTAGTGACATCTAGTGGTGAAGGGTTATAACAATAGATAATAATTTTTTCATACGCCATCTATCGGTCAGTAGCAAAACAACAGTGATTATAATAGGTGTGAATTGTTGATAGTACCTTTTGTGAGGTTTGTATGTATACTTACTAGATGGCGCTTATTTAAATAAAAAGTAATTCTGAATAACCATTTAAGTAGCAAAATTATTACAATAATAATACAAAAATGGATACAATAAAAAAATTAACGCATTAATCATTTTAGTAAGTAATTATGAAAAATATGTTGCTGAAAAAGGAACAATTACATTATTATTACTATTTATATTCGACTAATTACAATATGATTGTTTAAATAATTATAACCATAATTTACAATTACCTTTTGCTATATAGGTGATTGACATTTTTTGCCTAAATTATTTTTCAAATTTATATAGACCTATTAGAAACTATTATTTCTTCAATAACAACGCTGAAGTATATTGCTAAAGAAGAAATTTATTCTCCACAAATACGCTTACGAATACGATTGCTAAATTTGGTAGTAGTATCTACAAGCTGCGGTGTCCGAGTGGTTAAGGAGATGGACTTGAAATCCATTGGGTTCTACCCGCACAGGTTCGAATCCTGTCCGCAGCGGTCTTTTTGCTTAATTAATATTGAAATTAGATATATTTTGTAGTAAAATCTACCTTAACAGTTTATATCATTTTGCTATTAAATTATTGTGTTTAATATATTATTTTACATTAAAAATTATAATTATGTTATTAAATATTTAAAAATAAATAAATACGTAATTTTTTTTATAAATAACTTTAAAAAAAAAGATTAATAGAAAAGATTAAAAAGAAATCCTTCGAGCCGGATTTGAACCAGCGACCTATGGATGACAGCTTAATATTCCTCTACAGTCCACCGCTCTACCAACTGAGCTATCGAAGGTTGATGACATGTCTCAAAATATAATTATATATGTTACTCGTTATTATTATATTTAGTGTGATACTATTAGGTACCTGTTTAAAGGTCTCATCTACTTGTAAAATGTAAAATTCTCGTTTAGCAGTGTTTGTTACCAAACTCCTCCGAAACGGCTCGACCGATTTTTATGAAATTTTGTGTGCATGTGTATCCGATAATAGGTCTGAGAATCGGTCAAAATCTATTTTTTTTTATTCTTAAGTGATAAGGGTGGCCGATCCCAAATTTTTTTAAATTTTTATGGCAAAACATCGTTTGCCGGGTCAGCTAGTAATACATATAACATTCTATTCCTAGAATTGGTAAAATGTTAAACAACATGTACTATGTATAATATATAAAGTAATAAAAATTTAATTGAACCAAATATTTTCAGGAGTAAGGTTTAAAAATCCATACAAACAAACAAAACATTAATAAATGAATACAAATATTTTTTTTTAATTGATTTATGTAAAATAAATAAAATGAAAAAATTGAACAATTTTTAGAGATATAATAAAAATAGAATTAATAAATAACGATAGATATAGTTGTTACTAAGTATTGCGACTAGATGGTGTTGTAACATTTTTTATAATTTATATATATTTTAATTTATAATTTACCCTTATATTGTTAAACCTTAAACATCTATAGTATCTTGATGAATGCAAGTTGGGATTATTTTGTTTAGCTACACACGAGTATATTTACACAACTCTAAGCCAGATAAAGCTAAAATAGAGTGAACTAAGTTCTGAACTAATATGTAACACTCCGGGAAGCCGTCCAACGTCCACAATATACTCGTACTCCAGTGATAACAATAATACTAGAATAGAATATAACTTTTACTCGCTTAACTTTTAAGTAAATATAACACCTACACCTAGTTATTAATACAGGTAGTATTAATCTTATGTATTAATATATAAAGCTGAAGAGTTTGTTTGTTTGAACGCGCTAAACTCAGGAATTACTGGTCCGATGTAAAAAATTCTTTCAGTGTTGGATAGGCCATTTATCGAGGAAGGCTATAGGCTATATATCATCACGCTACGACCAACAGGCGCGGAGCTATGTGCGGACGAAGTCGCAAGGGTCGACTAGTGAAATTATAATGTTGCAGCAGCCCGCCCTAGCTTCGCTGAGTTTAAATGAAGCTTTTAATGTAACCATTACCATGATAACCAAATTGCGTGTGAATTTAGATCATAAGGTATAAGTTAAGTTAAGACATATGGGTTAAGTTAAGGCAAGTTAGGCGCAGGAGCGAGTACGCGTGGTTATTCCTAGCCTCCCAAGAGTAAACACCGAATTGCAGACAGCGATGATCCCGGTTTTAGTGGGTAGTATATCTGTGAGCCCTACATACCCCTTTATTCTAAGAGGGGATGCGTAAATGCATTTTCCACCACTAAAAAAATGGGTTAGGTTAAGACATATCTTGTCAATCATTAATTTAAGATGACCAAATGTCATCTTAGGCTCTTAAGTCTGCAGATAACATACAGATTATATTATTACTAGCTGACCCGGCAAACGTTGTTTTGCCATATAAATTTGGGGTAGGCCACCATTATCACTTAGAGGGATGAAAAATAGATAGTAGCCGATTCTCAGACCTACTGAATATGCATTTCATAAAAATCGGTTGAGCCGTTTCGGAGTATGGTAACTAACATTGTGACACGAGAATTTTATATATAAGATTTTAATTAATTATATAATACTACTTTCTATGGAATAAATGGAAGCTTCTAATAGCGAACCTAACAACAAAAGTGGTTTTTATTAAAACTACTTTTATGAATTTAAAACCACTAAAATTCTTGACATTTTTTTTTACGCAAACCTTGTCCTGACAGACCAAAAAAGAATTATCCGATTTGAGGTGCGTACGCTACATAGAGGCGATTTTTATTTATATGTAGAGATAGGCAAGTTTTTCCAGATATTGCAGATTACCAAATTTTACATTCAAAACTTAGAGTACAACTGTTCCACTTTTCTAAATATATCCGTATTTGCATCGTAGAGATATTTCGATCAAATCTATTTCCTGCAGGCTATTGAACTGTGGAGGTTCAAGATCGTTGACCGTATGCAAACAATGCACTCTAAAATACCTCAACTGAACGAGATCACGGCTTTATCAAAACGAGATCCACTCCATGAGATATCTTCTACTTAATGAGAAGCAAATTGGAATTGCTGTGCCATTTTCTTATTACGTTTTAAGTTTCATGCTTATCTCATAAATGTGAATTATTAATTTGAAATTCTTCATCTCAAGGATTTAATATACTTTAGTGATAACCCATTGAGAAGCTACTTCCACAGTTACTGTGATGACCTATGAAGTGTTGTATTTAAATATTTGTTATATTTAAATACAACACTTCTCGGTTCTCGACTCTAATAATATATGGAATAGCGCTTTCAATTTTATTAACTGAACTGAACAAGATGTCAATAAGCCATCTCACTCGGAAAATCCAATGTAGAGAGAGCATAGTTAATTTTGTTAAGAACGTAGACGTTACCTAACCTAATTTCACAGAACTTCGCAACTTGAACCCGTTGCTGCTTAAAAATTTGCCTAATAGCGCGTTCATCCCGCTCTTTGGCACATTGACGTCATCAGTTTCACGGCACAGCCTCCCCTGTATTGTCAAACACATATTTAATTACCAACGTGTGCAGTGCGGCACGCGCATCTGCAGCACCAGAAAGACTCACAACAACGCTGCAAGTTACATCGAAAACATCTCTATGTACTTCCAATTTGGACTCGTTTCCTTACAATCGACAACTGGTGCTTGTGACGCTTTTCCAGGCTGAACGTAGGGTGAATTTTGGCCGATCCTTGCGTCTCAAGGCGCCTGCGCAAAAAACGGTTTCGGGCGCGTATATCAGTCACAGTTAGGCGGCGCGCCGGCTAGCGCGCTCGCCTGCCGTTCGGCCAGGAGCTCCCGCACCGTTCCCACGTCCCGGGAGCACTCATTAATAAAAAGATGCCCCCAAACATGTTTTTGTTTCGTGTGTGTCACCGCAATATGTCAATTTAACCGTATAACGTATGTGAATGAACACGTGATTACGCTGCCGTAGTGTCTTCCTTTGTAGTGTGACTATCTTAGTGCTGGTTGTTTTGAGGTGAGTGGTAATGGTTAAGGTCGAAGGTTACCCTTGTGAAATGTCAAATGCACATAGGGACCTTGTGAATATAATTTCGCGTTCAATTACCACGGAGTCATTCAGAAAATCGCTGCCCCATTACGTGTTTTCAGGGTTTTTCAGCGAGCATAATTACACCGATTCCGTAATGCATGAAATGATTCTCATGCTATATTTTTAAGTTAACTTTAATTAATATAGAATGCTTTCGAAACCATATTTGACCTATCTGACAGTGATCTGATTAGACAGAATGCCGAATGCATTACGAAATCGAAGTCCATTACTGAAATGAAATTAAAAGAATCGTAGAGTGACTCTGCGGACTTTACGGTCAATTAGTCATTAAAACCGATTAGTGTTCACAATGGTCTTTCTTTGATGTTTTTATCGAAATATTTCTATTGAGCGACTAGACTTTTTGTTTTCTATATGATAATGCGGCATTTTTTAAATAGATGCTTTAAATGAAATTATTCTTTACTGCTAAGTAAAGCAATCTGTGAATTAGACAGATATTTATGAAGCTGATTTTTAAACCAGAACCGCTTTGAGAAAAAAATCCATTTTACCTCAGGGAAAGGTTGGCATGTCCACTAGTGCATATAAAGTATAATATAGGAAGTGCGTCAGATCATTCATTAGTGCATCAGAAGTGCTGCAGTAAATGTAGTATTGAGCCCTAGTCACTTTGTAAATTAGAGATGCACTCGTAACATTTACCAATTAACTTGAAGATATCGTCTCCATCAATTCATTATCCTGTTAAAGTTAGGTCGAATAAATGTAAATGGAGACTGATTTTCATTCTACCGTTTATTTTTTACTGTTTTTTTATACTTTCTATCTGAATCGGTTAAAATAATATTCCTATGTCGAATTTTGCGAGGTTTGTGGTCTAATTGAGTTAAATTTGTGAAACTTTCATAAAACATCAAACAATACAGATAAACAATGTATTTGTTTTGCATTCTTAGTGTTGCCAGTATATTAATATTTATAGATTGATGGACGCTTATTGCGAATAGAAATGGTAATAAAAAGTTTTTGTTTATTGGTAAGAAGCAACATATAAATCTAAGCAATGAAGCTTAACAAGCTCAGCATCTATTACTTATAGAAAGCTGCGTTATTTCGTCTTTTTATTGTGCACAATTTTAATACTAACGAGAAATATAGTCGTCCATAAATAACTATAAGTAAACAGCATTTTCTAGATCAAATTGCACTTCCTAACGACTCCATCGGGAAGACTACCCAACGTGAGAGCAATTTCCGCCATTACGAATATTTTATAAAAATCGTTCTACATAAAAACTATTTATGGATTGCATAGGGCAGTGTTTAAATCTAAATAAGTACTCTACCTACTTTAAAAGTTAAAAATTCTTGCGACCCCCCTAGTAGGTCCATAAAGAAACAAAACTTTAGTGATTTGTATCTGGCGCTCCGCAAAAGAAAGCTCTCACCGCGAAAGTACTGTACTATAAATATTAAAGAAGTCCATCCTTCTCACCTTTAAGCGTCTGTATTTCAGTGTTTCAGACGTTATATATTACGATCGATAGGTCGTGAGTTCAAATCCCAGTCATTGGATTACTGATCTGGGCCGCTCCTCAAACAAGCATTTACCTAAGTTGGAGAGGTTAAGGTTGCTAGTAGTTTGCAATCCAAACTGCTAGTAATCTTTAAAAAAAATCTCAAACCTAGACTGGCAACTGGCATGCAAGTTACATACAATTGTTTCTATATGAAAATCTTAATTTAACGTTCATATATTAAGAAACGAAAGTGGTGTCTTTTGTTACTGTATTTCTATGGAATTACGGCGATCAAAACATAGTTCAAAAGAGAACGAAGAAATCTAGCTTACAAAAAACGACCGGAACCCTTCAATTCCTTCAATTTTGGCCAAATTGAAGGACAAACTGTGGAACTTTTGTCTATCTTGACCTATGTCGGTGTCCGTAGTCCGTCACGGTAGTTTGCCAACTACAATTTGCATTACAAATTTTTGGGTTTAGGATTTATCCCTTTACGTGCACTGGAGACCTTGCTTCCTATAAGTGCAAATTATAAGATCCCAGGTCAACGAGAAGTACCCTATAAGTTTTGATTTTCTTGCGAGTATTGAAATATAAATGCACTGCTGAATATTTGTTTGCGTTGACTTAGAAGTTTGATTTATTTACAGCTACAAGGGATTGCAAACACGAGTTTGTTTTTATTTTTACACCTTCTACTACTTACTTACTTTTTAACTCATTTATGCGTTCTTAAGGAAAAACTTCTTGACACACGAATAATTTCTTAACTATCTAGTCTATCTATAGGAACCTCTTCTAACCCGTGAGGGGACTTTAGTTAGGTTAGAATGACTAAAAAATACTTTTTCTCTAAACTTGGGAGGCTGCCACTGCCAATCCCAAATATAAATCCCTAATGCATTTTACGAATTTTTCGCTTGGAAGGGACTTGGTCATCAAAATCTGTCACTGGCTCCCGGACTGTAACCAGTTTTAACGTTTCATCTTCTTCTAATATATAAAATTCTCGTGTCGCGGTGTTTGTTACCAAACTCCTCAGAACCGGCTCTACCGATTTTTATGAAATTTTGTGTGCATACTGCATATCGGGGAGGTCTAAGAATAGGTCATATATTTTTTATACCACTAAGTGAAGGTGGACGCGTACCGCAATTTTTTTTTAAATTAATATTGCAAAACATTGTTTGCCGGGCCAGGTAACACATATAACACATATATACCATTCATCACCAGTATCTCAAAATAAAAAAGAAACCCGTACGGGATCACTTCGTTGTTTGTCTGTCTGTCTCTTAAAATTATTTCTCAGATAAGTATTTGGTCTGCTGTCCCTAAGACCTGTAAAGAAATCAAACTTCTAAATCAATTTCACCCGTGAGCGGACGGGTTAGAATACTATTCCCCTCTGGCGCTGGGAGAGCATCTTATAAGCGGCTAGTGGATACTAAAACCGTAGCATTCTTCTCTTCGCTCACTCTCTCACTGTCACCTCACTCTTTGGTCGAGGCGGCAATGCATCGGCAAAACAAGATATATTCTCTAGTTTTGTCAATGTCCCGGTGCGACGGTGGCTGCTTTCTATCAGGTGGACGTCAACTCGTTTCGTCCTCACCTATCATAAAAAAATAACATGAAAATACATCATCATTAGCCCTTTGTGCGCCTTGGCTTGGTCAAGCAACTTCTCCCACTTCAGTCTATCGTTGGCCATCGTCCGTCAATTTACGATTCCAACACTTAGCGCGTCACGGTCCATACCATCCAACGAAGTTTTGGCCTTCCACGACGCCTACGCCCATCAGGATTGGTTGTCATAAGACACTTGGGTGTCCTAATGTCGTCCATTCTTTGCACGTGGTCAGCCCACCTCAGTCTGTTAAGTTTGATATGAGTTGCCACATGCGGTTCTTTGTAGTTGTCGTAGAGCTCGTGGTTGTATCGGCTTCGCCAACTATTTCCTTCATAAAGACTGCCAAAGATTTGTCTCAATATCTTTCTTTCAAATACCAGGAATGGAAATACAAGATGAATTAAAATTATATAATGTAGTAAAACAGTATAGAAGTGAAGTTAGTTTAAATATTTGATGATTATCTAACTTTTTTTTGTTTATTTGCGTAGTTCGTGAACTATTGATTGGATTTGCTCCACCGTGGCCATGCATATTACGTAAACTGGATTAACTGGTCACTGCTAAGTCTTTTACATTTTCATAAATCATAAGGTTTAGGCTCTAATTTAAATTACAAAACGCTTTTCGGAGCAGCTAATCCTCCTACTTACTTCCTCTTTAGATATATAGTTTGAAACTTGTTTTTAAAGAGATTAGACTCATAATCAAGTTTGAAGGACACAATAATAACAAATAATTAAATACCTGGGGGTATTTTTTAGACGTTTAAGAATCTGTACACTTATTTTTAATAAATTAAAGCGTTTCGTACAATCTAAATAAAAGGACAAATTTAACTTTGGATAACTTGTTCACGTACATCAACATAAGTCACGGTCAGATTACCGAGTATAAAAAATATTTGCATCATGATAAAACTTGGCGATACTTTGATTCCTTTCAAATTATATGACATAGATATCGGCAATACAAGGGGTATCTCTTATTTTTCCGATGCGTTGCCGCCTTGAAAGTTGAGTTAGGGCCAATCTAACATTCGATATCATGACGTGCCATCGGCAGGCGTCGTGTAGGAACATTCCGGAGGTTTGGCGGGTCGGACTGCCTCCTCTGAGTGTTGGACTGTTTTCTTCAGAGGCAGTAACACCATCCCCGCATAACCTTTCCCAAGTCCCCGCTTAGGAAGTTAACTGTTGAACAGATTCCTCGGGGTCAACAAAAAAAGGGACCCATCCAACAGTTATAGTTGATCAAGATCCAATAGTCTGTGCTGGTAGATGTAAAGTGTATCTAAGTCTTGCCAAAATTTGCCTGGACCGGAACGCGTTAAAGACACTTGGCGGTCGGATTCGCATACTGGTGGTCACAGGCCATTCAGAGAACAGATCCCCTACCACCAATAGGTTGCTGGGTTATTTCTTCACAGGCCTAAAGGACAGCAGACCAAATACTTATTTGAGGAAAGATTTTAATAAACAGACAGACAAAAAATGAAGTGATCCCGTACGGGTTTTTTTTTATTTTGAGATACAGAACCCTAAGAATTAGTAACAAAAAAAGTATACAAAATTAAACATTACGTAGAGTTCGTAATAGCAAGGAAATCTGAAAAAAATATGCGCATTATCTCTTGACCAGCATTCGCAGAACAATGTTGCACAATTTTAATTAGAAGCTTGGCTATTGTATCCCCCTGTCTTGTTATTTAGCTGGCGGAATTATTTCAAGAAAAATAAGCTTATAAATTCCCCTTTCAAAGTTTTACTTAGACCGTGATGTTTTTCCTCTGCTCTTTTCTTGGCATTCTAGATATTATAATCTGTATCTAAAACATAGAATTAATTGTTATAAATTCCTCCCATATTGGTTTCAATTCCTACTTACTTGTTTAGGGACTTATGGTAAATAATAGTAGTGTCAATTCAGATGTTTTTTAGGGTTTGGGTGTGCTTATATTTGATATACGAGTACGTTAATAAACCAGCACCAGCCGTTAAATATTAATTTTTAAAAATAAATAAATTAGAGTAATTAATTTGTACTGTTCAAAGTTGTCGATAAATCGCATTTAGGTTATCTTAAATAATAAAGGCTTGTATTTAATTTATTTACACTTTTTTGATAAAAGTTCCTAAAGCTCGTTTTATTTATGTTAAAGAAAATTAGCAGGTCACGTAAGACAAACAAGATTTAACCTAATTTACACAAGAATGCGTTGTCACGTATCACCGTAGTATCGTAGCATAAATGCATCACATTTGTCACGACCTGGGAAATGTGCTCGATGTGTGTCGTTGCCCGATGCTACACTTGATTATATGCTGACTGCGAAATGCGGCATTTCATGAATTATTATCTTATGATCACATCGCAATATACAACTTTATAACATCATTAAGATAATAAGATCATTTTCTAAGATCTACATTTAAATGGATAGAATCTTCGAGAAATTTTATCTAGTGTAAATATCCGTTTTAAAGTTGTTATACGTCTCCAAAACTGCTGTATTCGTTAATCGTTATTATCAGGAACGCGCTTTTTATTTTAGATTTTTTAGAAGACCAAAAAAATATCAAACAGATTTGCTGTCTTACCTCTCATACAATAATCTGATTGCGCCCCCTCTATTAGTTTTTAGGGCCCCTGTCTAGAATTTCTTAATGAGATGAGAACAAAAAAAATTGAGTCCTTAATGTATATGCAATTGTTGAGCACTGCTTCGTCCGACGCGCTTTTTCAATCAACTTTTTTTAATTCGAATCGTATTGCATTTTTATTTTGGCGCTCCCTGAAAATTTCACGGCGCCTTTTACGTTCTGGCGTTGTCGTGCGCACTCTATTTTGTATGTATGGACGGCCCGTCCCTGGTTATAACTAACTCGTAATTAAACGGTTACAATAAATAAACTTGTCTAACTTACCTGTTATGTTTCCACATACAATAATATCTACATCTTCTTTACTTCCTTCTTAGAGATAAGTAAATTATTATTTTTTTAATTTTGTGTTTAACGCATGTATCATATCAATTTGATACATAAAAAATAATTGGTCCTAATCATTATTTTGATATTGTTTTTCAAAGCGAAATTAACGGCCGTCCCAACACAAATTTGCTTCTTTTGCTTATATTCCATTATTTTTGTACTACAATAGTTTCGATACCTAGTAATAGTAAAAATACGCATAGCTATATGTTATTACATAAAAATATGTTACCTTATATCGGACAGCCGGTAATGGAGTGGCTATTTGCCGCGTTGCGGTGTGCCTGGATGCGGGTGTGACGTCACTGCAATGTCCGGCAACTAGCCTAAACTATTCAATGATATTCATATTTTTTGCAGAAATATCACTAGTACGACCTTTATTATATATAGAAAAATAAAGAGCTTATTGTGTGCGGAGTTAATATACCTCAAATAAAGCTCATTTCGCACCAGGAATTGATTTTGAGAAAAATTAGTAAAATAAGCATTAAATATTGTTATTTTTTAATAAAAAACCTCAATAGCATTCATAATTTTTTACTAACTAATATACCTATCTCAAACTTAAAAATAATAACTTCTAATTTATCTGTGAGATGAATTTTAGTAAATGACAAGAGGTTGTAAAAACGTTGTAAAATTGTTAATAAATTTTTGAGATAAGTAACTAACAAACGTTATTTTACCATATAAATTAATTTCTGGAGATCCCCTTATAACTTAGGGGTATAAAAAGTAACCTACGAC
This sequence comes from Limenitis camilla, assembly GCA_905147385.1. Lineage (NCBI taxonomy): Eukaryota > Metazoa > Arthropoda > Insecta > Lepidoptera > Nymphalidae > Limenitis > Limenitis camilla. The sequence goes on from LR990241.1 coordinate 9,901,670, forward strand.
CTATTCTCCGACCTACCGAATATACACATAAAATTTTATAAAAATCGGTCAAGCCGGTTCGGAGGAGTTCGATAACAAACACTGCGACGAGAGATTTTTATATTATATAAGATTTAAGTATGACATTATAAACACATAGGAATGTAGGAATAAATTGTTATCTTTTATGAACAATGTATGTTCATAAATTGTTTAACAGCCTTGCTGCTGTTTATTCCGGTATAGTCGGGGTACTCCCACTGGAAATAGTTAGATCAAATCTAGTTGGGATAGTTGATAAATTGAGATAAACCTAGTTTTATTATTTAACCTTGTTTTACCTTACAGATAATATACTGTACCTTAACTAGGTATTGCCTCTCTGGGATACTAAATTAAAATAGATTTCCTACCTTTATATTTAAATGATCTTAATTTTATATTAATGTAGATCTGTAGTAGTAGGCAGTAGTAGTAGTAGTTAAATTCCTTGTGGTAGTAGATGTCCTTGTATTGATAAGTCAAATTAGTTATAGTATTATTGAAAGCACCCAAGTCTCTGACGTGTAGTGTGTCAAAAAAAGCGCGGGAATCTCCGAACAAGGTGGACCTCTCAAAAACATCTCCACAAAACAACACTGAGGACATGGCTTTCTGACCTCATCCTCCATTTCTATACTTTCTTCGCTCTATCTACTCTCAGTTAATTTACAATTGAACTATAGAGACGCCTCCAAAAAGCCCGAACCGGTCGGAGATTCTCCCAGACATTCGATAAGTTGCATTTTAATTATATGCACAGATAATGTAATATGATACAACCACAAACTAAATAATATCAACACTCCAAGGAAATACCAAAGAGGTTTTATAAAGTCATAGACAATATTTCGTTTCTGTTTTCGTTTAAGTTGAACAAAAAGGCTGCAATATGTCATGTTTACATTATTTAGCCTTTATGCGGGCGTCTCTGGTGATTTCAATCATTCTCATTGTCGCTCGGCCTTTTGTTCCGTTTTGAGATGCTGACGTGCCGCATGACGCTATATTTAGAGTGCAGTTCTTTTTAGTGATATTGCATGCTTTTAAAAACTTAAAAATTGTTTTTTTATCTAATACCAGGGTCATCACTGTTCACTTACAAGATCACTTGTCGCCGCTCAGTCTCCTTCGTGTTTTTTTTTTCTTCATTATACGTAACACTGGCAGAATGTTTTGTAGTCTTTGGCCTAATCGGTCACCAGAAACAGCGCTCTTTTTAGTTCTCAATCCAATAGCGAACTATTTAGTTCGCTCTTTTAATTCTTTTTTTAAATAATTTAGTAAAAATAATAAATAAAGGAAAAAAACATCGATATTCTCAAAAGTGAAACATCAATGTTAGCAATATCGATGTTTATAAACAATACATTGATATTTCTATCACCATTTAAGTATATAAGTATACATATATTTTTTAATAGAAATAAATCACTATTTTTATTTATTACAAATTTATTTTTATAGAAAACAAGTAGTCAAGTAAGAATGAAACATAAGTATTCCTAGAAGTAAACAATTCGATTTAAAAAATATAAGAACTAAAAAGAACTAAGAACGAGATTGTTAACGAACATAGTTCGTATACTTCACCTAAAGGAGCGCTCTTTTGAACTAGGTCGTTCGCGAACTACCCAAGACTAAAGTTTTGTACTCAGAAAAAAAAAACGTCAAACGGTAATTCATAGAATTTAATAAAATTTAAGAATAGATTAATATTCCTTTTATTGAATGTATTTATATTTTTAATTAATTGGAAATCCTCTTTGAAACCTTTCAAGTGATAGTCATATTTCTAGGGTCTTAATTATTATGTCATCGATAATATTGCAAAGCTTGTGTTAGTTTTAGGACAATAGTGAGATCTAATATTGAAGCGTCAGTAGCTCAGTGGTGCGGGCGTTGGATTCACGATCGATAAGTCGTGGGTTCGAATCCCGGACATTGGACTACTGGCGTGGCCCACTCCTGACACAAGCTATTTATTAGCTTACTAGGAGGGGGTAAAGGGAATACTAGTAGTATGTGATCCATACTGCTAGTAATCTTTCTAAAAAAAAAAAAAAAATATTGACTTTGATAGTATTTAAATCTAGCATTAAGCAAGAAGGGCATGAAAAAAGTTTAAATTAAGAACAGCAAAATTAAAAAGCAAAAAATAGTATTCGTACCTAAATAATAGTGAAGTAAAATGATCCGTTTCCTACTCGTTTCCTCCAGCGCGCTCATGCAGAAAATTACGAACTCAAGATGCGCTGCTACAGTTACAATTGCTTTGCTATTTCATTAATTTGATCTTTTTATATTTACTTTGCTTTTTTAATGTTAAAGAAATTTAATTTAAACGCTTCATTTTAAACCAATTTTTGCTTAACTCATTAATTTCTAGTCTTACTTGTAGGTGACAAAAGTTTATTTCTTCCTCTGTTTTATTCCATAATGGAGAAGGCCCTCATCAACTCCCTCCCTCGTAATAAATATGGGGGTAATTAATATAAAAAAATTAAATTATATTATTTTGCCTCGTCTAAATTAATTTAAATTATTTTTTTATTTAAAAACAAATGGTTATTTTTAGAAACTTGGACATGGCACATTATTTAATAATAACAAAAGAATTTAATTAAAATTATTTATTAAGATTAAACTTATTTACACAGTACTTTTGACACGTCACCACTAATACAAGAGAGAATCAATAATTATAATATTATATATATTTTACAATTTTTACGCAAAACGTAAAATAGCTACGCTACCTACTACTTTACCTGTGATCATATAATGAATTATACTTTTGTTATTTTTAAACGAATATTGATTCAATAGACACACATGACCTTTACAAAAGGGTTGAATCCTTGAGCTTCAGATTTGTGAACAAAATAAAACCTAATAAGATTTCTTTGGTATTCTATTTTCAGCTCGTAACGACCCATTTATACCACAAACAAATAGCTTCATTATAGAAATGACTTACAAATAAGGTAATTTGTGTTATATTCACATATTCGTAACATCAAAGAATAAATGCGAAGCAACTCTGAAACGTTATATTTTATTTGAATTCAGTTTCTATCTGCGTAATTTCTATTTACCTTATAGGTATTTACTTTCTATTTTTTTTGGTTTTGTGTCTGTCGAACAAGCAGTAAAAACTACTTTTTTTATTTCTAAATTTTAAACTACCTTTAGGGTTCCTTACTTTAAAGCCCTTCGTTGTCCGCGTGTCTGTCTGTCAAGACCGTTTTATTCAGAAACGCGTTATGGTATCAAGTTGAAATTAATATTAAAATCTCAAGAATGCGGCCCCTTAGAGTTGTCAAAAAAATCAAACTTCTAAGTCCACACAATGAATAGATATGACTCATAAAATTATTTCTATATAAACTATATTTACCCGTGAGAGGACGGGTTAGAATATTATTCCCCTCTGCCGCTGGGAGAGCATCTCGTAAGAGCCGAGTAACCCAGCACCCCCTTAGTGGTAGGGGATCTGTTCCCCGACTGGCTTGCGACCACCAGCATGCGAATCCGATCGCCAAGTGTCATAGACGCGTTCCGGTTGAGCCGCATATGGGCCAGACTTACCCCCTCCCTCTCCCATCCCATTAATGCTGTGGGTCTAGTGGACTCTGGGCTCTTGCCTAGGGTCCGCTGAATCCGCATCATTTTTCTTCTTCATTCCCCCTTCCCACTCAATCTTCGGGGATGCAACACATCGACAAAACGAGAGAGTGTTTCTTGTTTTTCCGATGTCCATGGGCGATGGTTGCCACTTACCATCAGCTGGACCATCTGCTCGTTTGCACCTTATCTATTATAAAAAATAAAAAATAATAATAATATTTTTTAGATTTTGATGCGTTTCAGATATTCCGAGAAATAAGTATATAATTAATCTTTACTTATTCAGTTTTTTTTCTTCGTAACTACACTTAATTAAAAGGAGAACTGAACTTCTAACGTTTTTATTTTTCTAATGTTTTCCTCCTAGAGAATATAAGAAAAACAATTTATTTGTCTGTTGGTAGCTGAATTGTAAACAAATCAATAATAAAACGCCAAGTTTCGTGTCCATTACCGCTAAACTGTTACCTGCAGACCTACTAACGGTATTTTATATGCTCCAAATAATCCAATATTTGTAATTTGTGACCTCTTCGCTTCAATGTATACAGTGTGTAATACTCACATTTAGTTGTAAAATTTACAGATTCATATCATCTTTTATAAATCACTCAAATAACATTGTAACGTATGGAATGATTATTAATAATGATGTTATTATCTGCATTAGATTCATGATCATTTTAATTTTTTAAGGTTATCTTTATTTTCCCGAGTTAAATTAGAATCTCTATAAAACTTTTATTTTCAAGTCTCTTTTCAAAACTTCCCATTTTGAACGTTTACACTGGAAACATTCTGATTGCACAAAAGAATAGAATAGATAGTTTGTCATTGTCCGAACCGATTGATCCGAACTAATGTTGCTACCAGAGAAAATATTAAATTATCGTATATTCCCTTTGTTTGTCTATTTTATGGACTCTCTTTTACGTCTCACGGACGTCATTACGACAACGTCTCACCCCCTCTCTCTAATTCGTTCACCATATGATCCCTGATAGTCGTCATCGCCAAATACGAAGTTTAAGGTAGCATTAGCTTCAATATATTTTTGTATAGTCTGTCAAATGGATATGTAATCTGTGGCTGCAGCATATTCTCTCTCTTAGCTAGCTATCTTTCCTTAACCCGGCGAGCATGTGAAAAAAGTTTCAATAAGAGTGTGGCAGGGTATGACTTACCCGAATTTCAATTCGGTTTTTTAATGTTATATAATTTAATTTGAACCCATTGTTTATTATAACAATCTTTTATTAAATAAACGTAAAAAATATTAATGTTCTAAAAGGAACCACGAAAAGCCTACTTATATAAAATTAAATGAAATAAAAAAATGAGGATGATATCTTTATTTATGGCTTGGGTTCTGTAAATTTCTTGGTTTTATGTGTCAACATTTCATGTTGTATGTTAAGAGTGATAAAAATATATTACATATTCATTTCGTTCATCCAGCTCGTTCCTTGCCAAAACTAATGATAAATGCCAATAAAAACATGAAAAAAAAATGACATTATTTTGTGTGTTTCAGGGTATGAGATGCCCAAGAAAAGTTAGGACGTGAAAATTTAATTATGTACTTTACACAGCACTGCTATAATTGCACTATTTTCTTCTTCACCAACCACAAGCATTTTTAAAGATATTCTTCTTGGTTAAATAAACCTTGCAACTCTTTTCTTACATGTCATCATTATCGGTTCTTTTGGATATTTTATATAGTTTACGAATGACATAACTTTAATCCCGCTACTCATATAAATGATGCCAATTTAAACTTTCTAGTCGATTTACGATTAGCTGTCATTATTGTGTTATGTAATATTATGAGATATCTCTGAAAACACACAATAGGTAAATAAATGAGAAAAGCTCGTTCAATAGTAAGCGGTTCGCTAATAAATTGTTTCAATATTCAAATATAAGCAGTTCATAGAGTGGTTTACGTTTATTGCCAATAAACTTTGCCATTATTGCTGTATGGGGTTGTACTATTGGTATAATTTGGTGGAGCATTTTAATTCCATGGAATTTGGAATTTAGTAGAACAAAATTCCATAACTTTAGTATTATTCCACAAACAGTATTAACATTGTTAAAATACTTCGAGTTTTTGCTGTACGTTTGTTTACAATATTTATATTGGTTAAACTTTCCTTGCAATTTGGATGCAAAATTTAATTTGAAGGAAGTCTGATTGACAACTTGCGGAGTGAAGGGTCGACCGCCACTTTAGTTGCAACGGTCAGGCCCTTTTTTACTTTAACTATTTATACAATGCCTAAGCCTATACGATAAGGAAAGATTCATTTATTTCATTTCATTCATTAATCTCTATAACGTCAGTACTATTACTAGACTATATTGGATAGGTAAGACTAAGATCTTACCTATCGAAGCTGCTTTGTAGAGATTTAAGTACCCAACGAAGCAATCAGGTGAGAAATTATACATCGTCTTAGCAAACCTTGTTTTAAACTTGACTTAACAGAGCTATAGTTATTAATCCCTTTTGTTTTAATCGTAGAAAATAAAAATATAAGTCTTGGATTATTTAAGCTACACAATTTTCAATATATGTGTTAATTAAATACTAAAAATTATACAAGTCTTGAAGTCAAATCAGCTTGGAGACGTTTTTGCGTTTGTATTGAGTAGCAAAAATTAATAATAAAATTAAGTGTAAACTGGTTTATTTCGTTTGTACACAAGTATAAAAGAAAAACTCCAAAATGATTCCTCTGTATTTCCACTAAAACAAATACGGGGAAGTTCTCTATTAACTTTGTCTTTATTGTAAATTAATGAAGGCGCTGTCTATCCTTATACAAGTATCAATATCTCATACATCAAGGAGACGACGGCAAATTTTTGATATGGGAAACGTATATTCGATTATGACGTCCATCCATTACCTTTATGATATTTATTTTTTATGACGTAGCTTCCGTGAAGTTTGTTTTTATCTTATAAATTGCTTGCTATTAGTATCTGCCTGCGACATCGGTCCCTATAAATTTGGCTCCAGAATTAATTGAAAATCACTCAAATACCAACTCACCCTTCCGTGATAAAACTTATATATATAAAATAATTTATAACCTGGATTAAAAAATATAGGACTCTTTTTATCCCGAAAAGAAGCAGAAATCCTATAGAAAACTTTTATTTTAATAACGGTTTAACTGTTTTTTTTAAATCTAAACTGCAGAAATTAATAACCCATCTAAATCCAAAATCTTTTTAAAAAAAAGTAAAATTTGGAATATATTTTAAATTTGCTATTCAAAATCTCTGAATAATAAATCGAAAATAGATTCCAAATTTGAATTTTCTAGACATAAATTTTAATTTGGAATTTGTTTTCAATCTAGTCTTAGTCTTCTTTTAAAGAGACCAGTTACTTAAAACTGTTATAGTACGTGATTGGGAAAGTACAAGTATCACATTCACAATCGATAGTGTACTACGTAGTGCTTTGTTACATTTTTGTACAAAAAGGTAGACTGCCGTGACTCAGCCGATCGGTATCGCATCAATATGTTAGCTGGTACTGGCACAGGGTTATACAGGACGGGCCCTTTCAGTTGAGCCTTCTCTCGTATTCGTAAAGGTCAATTGGATTATACCATTGATGTATAATCAGCTATGGATTCAAAACTTTTAGGGTTACAATAGTATACTAAAAAAGCAATGACATTAATTTGAGGGGCAAAATTGACAGATGTCATTATGGCTTATCAAGTGTGAGCGACGGAAGGTTGATCGCCACTTTTGCTGCGATGACGGACGGTCGCACTGGACGTTATATCTTTTCATGTAGTCATTTACAGTACCGTTTACAGTACTCCAACCATTACATATAATATTTTTTAATTATAGATTGGTTATGTAGTAATTTTTTCCTTTTTATATAAAATTATATATAAAGAAGATATATCATATATATATATTTGTTGTGTTAGTTATTGATAGGAGAAGATTCTTATAAAAAAAAGAATTAAAAAATTGCGCGGAAAATTAGAAAATTTAAGAAAACTTCACGACCTATTAACTTTTCTAATGTAACGATTATGGCGTTTAACATATATATAACAGTATATATATATATATATATATATACAGTCATTTGACCAATATTCATAGATAAGACAGGACAACGTCTGTCAGGTCACCTAGTAATATATAAATTCTTTCAGTCGTAAATAAATAAACAATATATTTAATTAAAAGAGGATATAAAGTTTATGTTTCACGTATAATGTTAAAAAAACTCAATGATCCAATAATAAAAACATCTCGTTTTAGCAATGGGTAGAAAATTGATCGTATTTATCCCGTATAATTGGTATACTGCTATTATATCCAAGCTGTCAACGTCGGAGAAAGCGATCAATCAGGCTATTCCAGTGTTATTACCTATTTTAGGTTTCAGCAATTACCCCTGGACGACAACTTTGTTAAAATCTAATTTGCCACCTAAATCGATTTCCTCGTCGCAGATGTCGGCTAAATTGGAATCTAAGCTTCGTTAAACTTTAATGCATAATCGAGACAGGTTTTGGTTTTTATGAAAAAGATCAACTTGATGCTTGTCCTCTTTAATTTATGAATAATCTAGAAGAACGAAAATAATACAAAGGATGCTCTGCTTTCAGGATAGTTGTAAAGAAATATTTAAAAAGGTATTCCTTAAATTAACTTTATCAGCAATATATTTCTATCATCCTTTAAAAATAGATTTGTGTAAAAGTTAATTATCATCCATACACAGAATAAGTTAGTGGGTCAATTTCCATTCATCCTTTTATTAGTTTAAGTCGGCTGTCATAGAACTATTAGTTTAATATAGCGATGAAAGAGAACAATAATAATCCTTATTAATATCATCGTAACAAAAAAACTCATTCAACTTCTTTGATTAAGACATGATAGAGCTTGCTGGAACTTTGCAAAAAAAACTAACCCATTTAATACTTTCTTTCCTTTGTTTCAGGTTAAGCGAAGACGTGTAACGTGAATTCTGTAAATAAGGTCTATTATAAAAGCAATAATAATATAGAAACCCCATAATTTGACAATTAAGTGTTAAGTATCTTCCATTATAAGTAATATAGACTGCAAAATGATGGTTAAGGGGATAAGAGGATTGGGATTCTCGTGGAGTAGTAGTGTGGGAATGAGTGTTGGCTGTGCTGGTATCTAAATAGGAGAAATGTTAACAAAATGCCGCAGCGTGCCCCGTCATCGTCCAGCTTGATGCGCCCGTTCGTGGTGCTGGCGTTGCCCGGGATGTACTTGCTGTACAAGTATAACCAGTACCGACAGCAGCAAATGGAGACCGCGCGGCGCCGCGTCACCGAGCGCGAGCTTATGCACCTCAACACTAAAATCGTAAGTACTTTTCTTTATTAATTTCCTCTGGTCTCACTACTTGGTTCTATTTAATTTAAACTGTAATAATAAAAAATTCTGAGTTTCAAATTTTTCAAAAAATTAATGAATTTATCGAATATTCAACAGATACAATATTCACAGTAAGATATTTCAATCAATATTTCCGAATTATCGATATCAATGAACAACCACAATAGCATTATTCTCGCGGATCAATTATTATTATTTATTTGCGTATTTATTTATCATTTCTTGCAGATTCTTAGATTTTCCCTCACAAGGTCTTATATTAATAATTAGTCGTACAATCCACCACATAGTGGCATGCAAAAGAAAAAGAATAACAGAAAATTAAAGATTATTAAATAATAAATAAAAATTATTTTACAATTATAACCATATATACTAATAAAGTCAATTATGATAAATAATTATTCTCATTATATCGTTGTCGTAATAAATTATCTACAAGGAATTAGTTAGATAGTCCTGGACAGAGTAGTAACGTTTTTCATTTAAGTTTAAGGCTGCTTTCTTTTTATTCTGCTGTCATAACTCGAAATTACATACAACTTCTTAGAAAATAAAATATAAATTTATTGTAAATTCTGTTTTGCAATTTCGCAACTGTTACACTTCCGACAGGAATACGTCTGAATATAATTTTCGTTGTAAAATGTCTGACTTTTACCCTAATTAATGTTATTAGTCGCAATAATGTTTTAAACACATTAAATAATTCTTGTGGAGCAATAACATTAACGATTTAATATAAACTGTAGATGTTTTAGTGTATACAAGGTCAATATTTATGAATTTCTGCTGTAAGATAACCATCACGTACGCGACCTAGATTTTCAGTTGAAAATTATACAAAAAAGGTTTCAACCGAAACTGAATGAATTAAATATAACAGAAATTTATATTATAACCTAAATTTTATAATTTATAGTACAAATAATAAAACCCTCTGCTGCATAATTTTGTATTGCATTGCAATTATTTATGTAAAAAAAAGGAAAACCTACTTCTAACAACAAATACGAGATTATCTGGTTTGTTACGAAGTTCGTTTTGCATTGTTTTTTTTATATGTTGAAAGCTAGACTATTTTTATATAATATTGATAAAACATACAAAGCTTTAGAATCACAAAAAATAATGGTCATTCAAATGGACGCGTCACATTCGCGATGTGACCTACAATGACTCAAACGTTTGTAATAATTAGTGTGACTCAGTTATGTCTTTAAAAAACTCTTCAACTTACAATGTATTTGAGTAGATATGGAAATTTATATTCTATCTGAAGAAAAACTCGAAAAGCTTTTATAACTTATTTACGTCGCGTGAAAACATTGACTCTGTTTGATTGTACCATCGATTATACTTTTAGTGGTTTTCTAACTCATTCATTCATTATAATCACGCAATTTAAGAAGTTATAAATTCTTTTATGTTGTTAAATAAGTTGTAGAGTGTAGACAGGGTAAACATAAAATACAGAAAATTATTGGGGTTGGTTTAGAAAAACCATTAAGCAATGTAAGAAACTAATCTAAGATAGGGGAAGTATTTTTATCAGATAAATAACGTAAAGTACGTAAGATTCAGTTTACCTGGGGCAGTAAAAAACTCTTATAAATGTGAAAGTTTGGATGTTTAATCACGCTAAAACGGCTGAGCGGATTTCAATGAAATTTTGCACATAGATACGTTATAGCCTGGATTATAGGCTTTTTATCTCCGATAAATTCATAGATCCTACGACATAAAAATAAAAAAAAATTGTCGAACGACTGAATAATTTTACATAGCAATGTATTGAAAATTAAAATGTTTTATATTAAACCTAAGTGGTAAAATCTCTCCGTGTCACTCGTGCGAAATCGGGGTGGATCAACTAGTATTCTAATAAACAAACCGCGACTGTAGTTTTGCGTGTTAAATAAAACCTTTGATTGTAATTTTAGGTCAGATTAGACTGTCTGTCTTTGTTTATAAAGCAATTTATTTTCAATAAATTTTGTAGTAATCGAAATAGAATAAAACCGATAAATAAGCGACAGATCGAAAGTAATAATATGTAGAAGCGTTTTAAAATTATTCCGTGTATCTCAATAATGAAATGTGGCATATAAATCGCACCTACGTTTTGCGTGATTAACAGGCATACATATAGAACTATTCATAATCTTACTAAATATTACAAATGTGAATGTTTGTATGTATGTTTAGATATACTGACTATTCGCGGCGGGCCTACAGTGCTCTGCGTGTTCAATATAACAATGTGCTGAGGACAGTGCTGGGCAAACCTCGACACTGCAGTGCGTCGGCAATGTTTGCGGATGCTCATGTAGATGACTTCTATGCGATCATGCGCAAACATATCGCCTCAATGATGTGCAGACTCATGAGTAGCTCCAACACTCTCCTCAGCACATTTGCCACAAAGTATGATAGCTCCCTCTGGAGGGTCTGGAACGATGCACATGTCAGTTTTAGACAAAATAGGTTAAGATACTAACATAGTTTTTAAGAAATATTATACTAACCCTACTGCTAATATATATATAATTCTCTTTATTTTATATATTTATTTTTAGTTTTAAAAAAAAATAAAAATTGTATGGACTTTCGTCTGAAATAAAAATATTTATTATTATTTTATTTTTTTATTTCTCTACTATTCCTACAATTTACATTTTTAAATATATCTAAAAAAACCAAAATACATTTAAAAATATAAAAAATAGAGGCCAACCGGCAGCGGGAACACGGTCCAAGCTACCGACAGTCAGGGCCCCAGAGAGAGGAACTTCCGCACGATACGTGCCGTGTCCAGTAGTACCGCTTTCTGCATCAGGCCCTTGACCCATCCATCCAACGCGAGCCTCTTAAGATGTTGATCGAGGCTCTTGGCTATTAGGCCATTGGCCGTCACGACAATCGGCACAACGACTGCTGAGTCCACATCCCACATGTCGACAATCTCATGAGCTAAATCAAGATATTTCATTTGTTTATCTTTCTCAGCTTTCACGAGATTCCCGTCATGCGGGATGGTGACGTCAACAATCATTGTGCAGCGCTCCGATCGATCTATCACCACTATATCAGGCTTATTGGCAATAATAGTCCTGTCAGTGATGATAGTTCGATCCCAGTACAACGTGACATGACCATTTTCGAGAACTGGGTCGGGCGCATACCTATAGTACGGCACCTCAGACTCCACAAGGCCGTATCGAAGAGCAAGTTGTTGGTGGATAATCTTGGCCACTTGGTTGTGTCTGTGCAAATACTCGCCGTTAGCAAGACGAGGACAACCGGAAATAATATGTCTGAGTGATTCGCCCGAACTGTGACATGCCCGACATATGTCCACCGTGCCATCCCTCACAATATACCTCCGGTAGTTTCTCGTCATGATAACTTCGTCCATAATTGCACAGACAAAACCTTCGGTTTCCCCAAATAGGTTACCGAACCGTAGCCAAGATACGGATGCTTTAAAGTCGACCTCGTCCCCGTGAAGGGCACGGTAGAAGCGTCCGTGTAACTCCTTGCTCTTCCATACCTCCTTGCGGTTGTCGGTGCTAAGTACTATAGGTTTGCGCCAGTTCTCTTTTGCCAAGGAGAGCGGGGTCAGTCCCTTGTCCATTGCAACCACATCCCGATGCATTCCCACGTCGGTTTGGAGGAAATACTCCCTGAGATTGCACACCTCCCGGTTATGGAGAGTCTTAGCATTCAAAAAGCCTCGACCCCCACATTTCCGAGGGATGTACAATCTCATTACCGAAGATCGAGGGTGATGCATTCGATATGTGGTAAGCAATGCACGAACTTTTCTATCCAAGTCGTCTAGTTCTTTCTGAGTCCACTTGAGTATGCCGAAGGAGTACATGAGAATTGGCATGACCCAACCATTGTAGGCGCGCACCTTATTCCCTCCTGACAAAAGACTTTTCAATACTTTTCTCAGGCGGGCAAGAAAGCGTTATTATTATTATTATTATATGGATGTTTATTACTCAATCACGGAGAAACAGTTTAAAACACACTTAATTTTTACTTTTTAACTTGGATTAACACAGACTACTTTTTCCCGGAAAAATTCAAAGTTCCTGTAGGATAATAATAGAATATGTTAATATTAAATAATGTTTTTATTAAATTTAAGTATAGGTCGTAAATTGCGCCTGTATATCAGTAATAAAAATTATAAAATGGAAAAAACATTTCATTACTCTTTTTAGGGTATCAAGTTTCAATTTGAAATTAGTTCCAGTTTTTGAGCACAGTCGATTTCATTTCAGTTGAACCGCAAGGAAAGTTGGAACGTTTTTGCCTCCGGGTTGATGTAAATGATAATTCTTTAGGTCAAAGCGGGTCGACCCACTCGGCTGTAATTGGTCTTCTCGTTATGACGTTGTCACTGAAGCCTTCACAGCTTCGGAGAGGTCAGTTAAGAATTTTTGCTAAAAATAGTTTAATATAGTTTTTAGGACTTGATGCCGACGTCCGTCAGACTAAGAACTTTTTTTATCATTTTATTAACTAAGTAAATACACAGATCTTCAATCTTCAATACCTTGAAACTGTAAAAATGTATCTTAATTTTGATATTTGACAACTCGTAAGAGAATCAAAAACGCCAATAGGGTTCTTCGCGTAGATCTAGAATCATATAGCAGACTAGAATTAACATAATACGATTGGCTAGGATGAGTAGCTAAAAGCAATAGATAACGAAAAATTCCGAAAGTGGGGAATTTATAGTTACATCGTAAAAAGACTATTCGCAATTAGTCGATTTTGTTTTATAAATAAATATTTAATTAGAATAATCATTTCTATTTATAGTTTTAGGTCAATTTTAAAATAGGTCAACGTTTGCGTAAGAATCTGCATCGAGAAAGCGTTAAATAAGTTACTGTTTGCGTTCTATCTTAACGACCTTCGCAAACAACCGTGATAACAATGAAATGAGATTTCAGGCTGTACTTAAAATACTATAATAATTCCTCCTCCTTCAGTCATTTTCCTCATCGCTGCCACCTCCATCCAAGACTTTGCCCTTACGATGGTACGCCATCTTGTCGTGTAGGTACCCAGCTACTCGGAGAGCATCGCAATCGGAGGAATCGAGTGTGTTGCAGATCTGGTCAGACCAACTCGATGTTCTTCCTTCCACTTTGCCGGTGACCACTAGTTTTTCAAGGTTGTCCCCGTCTTTCCTAGAAATAAGTCCGAAGTACTCTAGGATTCGCTTGAGGCAGATGATGGAGAGCCTTTAATAAAGAGAACACTATAATAATTAGCACGGTTGATTTGGATTAAAAAAAACTTAATAAACCCATCTATAAGATAGTCTATCAGTTTTCACTGACGAAGAAAATAAAATAACTGAAAAAAACTTAATGGAGTCAAAAAGAACAAACAAAAGACTGAAATTATTTTTATAGACCGACGTAAAAAATTGTATTCAAGGTTTACTTCAGGGCTTTTTGTCATCCCATCAAGCTCTAATATTAATATGGTAAAAATGAAAAGCCAAAACTAGTCCATTATAAGTTACATATTTGTATTTAATATATAAAATTCTATAAAATAAGCCTATTTTCATCTAAGGCAGTAAAATAAGACTAAAATGATCGAGAGTATCCTATAAATACAATGCCAAGGTAGATCGTTGGCCGCCCCTCGGCGCTTTCGCTCTCAGCTCGCTTTTGTGCGACTATAAATATGTCGGAAACTATTGAAACGGGCCTACATTCATTAACTACACGAACTCATCAATGGTTGATTTATTAGGTCATGCTTTTATCATGCAACCTTTGCAATATTAAAGGTTATTCAGCTAGAAGTTATTCATTAGCGAATGGTTTTATATTTGCGTTATACTCGTAGATTTTATTATGACATGGTGAACATATTTGTCAAAAATAACTTTTAATAAAGCTTGTAAAGAGTATCAAACGACAATATTAACAAGCAATGAAGATGGAAGCCGAGCTGTGCCAGAGACTTGAGACCCAGGAGCAGGTTTAAAGACGTCTTTTATAACCCTAAATATTAAAATAATAAAGTATATTGAGTACATACATGAGTATGTACTCCTCAATCATAAAAGTCTAGCACAACGCCATCAAACAACTCTATTATTAGTCTCACTACTGTAATATGTACTGCACGAAACCACTCGGCAGACTAACACCATAGTATCGGATCGAAAGTTGTATATTGTCTATTCGAAATAAGGTAAAAGTGAACTACCCACCAATACAAATTTGTAAACGGTGTTGCTAACAGTAGCTAGGAGGGAAATAAGATTTGCAAGTAATATTTAGTAAACAAGCCTTGATATTGTAGTGTGTAAAATTAAACCTAACTTTTGACAATTTTTAATATTGACAATTTTTCTCAAGAAATATTCTATAAATACTTCTTGGATGATAAGAAATGTCATTAAGAAATCGACAGGTAAAAGTCATTATTATTTTAATAGTACATAGTCAGCAAATCACCAAAACCATTCTGGCTTCAGCATGAATTAAAATTTAAAGTTAAATATATCTTTAACGCTAAAATCGAATATTAGAAACCAAAAATGAATCTCTCAAGTTTTCCGAGAGTGTTTCTGAAGACAAAAAACCTATGGGATGTAGCTCTCGGTTCATCAAATATAATAACAAATTCTATTTCATGTCGAGGATATAAAAAAAAGCGTAATGACGATAGTTGTAAACGAGCTTGTGCAGATATACCACCTGATGTTGATCCTGTGTGTTTAAAACCCTGCAACCGATGGGGCAAAAAGAAAGATGGGATTTTGCACAGAATTAAATTAAGAATCATTGAAGGCGGAACTAATTTTGGAAGCAAGTATTCAATTGTAAAACATTTTTTTTTATTATATCACATAGACCATTATGATGATAATGTAAAAATTTTAGCTCCTTTTCGCTATCTTCAATGTAAAGAAAAAGTGTGCAAAGAAGTGGAGGCACTTAAACCGAAGGCATTGCCAGCTCCCACTAAAGAGGTGCCTCCGATACCACCGCCTCGTCCAGGAGTCCAGGTTTCGGTTCTTAGCGCTGACACGAGTCTTGGCCAATACATAGCGCTACTGCTTAAACAGTGCCCTTGTATAAAGAAGTAAGCCAACTTGATATTTAATGCAAAATATTTTCTTTAAGGTCTCTCATATTTTTACCCAAGGTCATGTTTAGAAGCTTTTATTTGACTGCCCTTGTTAAAGTTACGATGTGCAGATTAGACCTTTCATAATTTATATTTAAATGAACGCTTATGGCGGACTCCAAAGAAGATGGACCCAGTTATTTGTTATAAACGGCAATAGTTAGATATTAAATGCAAGATTTTTTTTTATAAAAGCATTTTTATAGAACAAGTAAAGCATTTCTCAATAATCTTATAATCCTATAAAAACGAAAAACGATTCTTGTTATGATTTTGCTCGATCCAAACTCGCCGTCCTTCTGGGACTATTCGTCTTTCCGTCTCAACTCTCAACATGAGCTTAATTTATGATATTTATTTACATGAATGCGTCGAAAATTGGAGCTGAGGGAAATATGGGATGTCGAAAGATTTAATTTACAACGTAGAATTACTTTTCTAAATGATACATTAATGCAGATCGTTTTTGAATTATTAAAATTAGATTATAAGGTTGTAAAACATTAGAAAAGAAATATTTTAGGCAATTTTAAAGACATAAATTATTAATCCCAACTTAATATTATAAATGCGATAGTAACATTGTCGGACTGCCTATCTGTTAAGCTTTTACGCTTAATTAATTGAACTGATTTTGATGAGATTTGCTAGAAAGATAGTCTAGCATTTGGGAAATTAAGTATTGAATAATAATATAAGTTATGTATTGAAGGAGTTGAAATAGGGAATGAAGTGCATGTCGAACTGTGTCAACGCAAACTGAATAATTATGTAAAAAAAGCTGCTGGTTTAATAGATATGATGTTATATAATAATAACTGTATTCCTAAAGATAAGAACACAAAACTGGACCAAACTTGGTCTATTGAGTAAGTTACTTTTGCTTTTAAAATGACAGAATAACTTTTATAATAGAACAAGTTTTAGCACGCCTCTTCACATCTATTATGTGGAAGTTAGAGTATTTCATTTAAAACTAAAGCATAGTACATATAACTCTTTGTGACAAAAATAATAATAGAACAATTCTGTGTCCTTTTGAGCATCTTTATACTTAAACTACATTGTACTTAAAAGAGAATAATACATATAGTAAAGGTATTTAAATATAAGAACAAATATAAAACTTCCTATCCTATTCTCGTCTTCCATAAGTACGAAACTCTTTTAAAATTTGTAGATAGAGAAAT
The DNA here is from genome assembly GCA_905147385.1 of Limenitis camilla. Classification (NCBI taxonomy): domain Eukaryota; kingdom Metazoa; phylum Arthropoda; class Insecta; order Lepidoptera; family Nymphalidae; genus Limenitis; species Limenitis camilla. The sequence continues at coordinate 9,919,120 of LR990241.1, forward strand.
CTGATCTTAATTTGAAGCTTATAATTTAGTAAAAACCAATCAAAAAACTTAATGATATTTGTGTTTGTGAACATTTTAATAACATCAGACAAGACGCGGTTGGTAAACGATATTTTACGGCTCATAATTCCGTTACGACCGAATAATTCCCACTGGGATAACCAAGCCTAAAGTGTACGAAAATATTTCTTGTGTTCAGCAAAAATATCTATTTTTGTATACAATTGCAGACATAGAGACAGTTACGTTTTATATCTTTAACCACTTATGAGTTCACTTCCTTTTCTTATCACATTGGCTTCAATATTTGATTTCTCTCAGTACATCTTGGTATAACCAACTAGAGTATTCTCCTAGGTGTAGCTTTTATTATAACGTCTTTCAGACCATCGATCCTTTTGCAAAGAAATAAAATGGGAACGCTGTCCTACATTACCTATTGTTACTTCTATTGTGACGCTTTTCTTAAAACAGTCAACATCTACAAAAAAAACTACAAATTGCCGTTTTAGTAGGCGTTTATATTCCATAGGCATTTAAGTTTAAAAGCATTCTTGAGTTGTAGATTCGGAGACAAAAGATTGAAGAGCTTGAAACCCTACCTATATTATGTCTTTTTAAATAATTAAAATCTTCATAAATGAGACCATACCATTTACTTTAATATCCAACATCCTTAGACAGAATCAATTACAGTCTTCAGTTCAAGGATCATCGATTTTGGTTTCATATCAAAGATTTCTATTAAAGTAAAAGGAGAATATGTTCTTTAATCTCCATTTTTTGTATTGGCTGTGCTCTTTTCTACAAATGAACGACGAATATATCGTATCACCTTCCTGATACCGGATCCTGGACTAATAAACTCGCTTGAGCATTTGAAATAGGTGGACATTAAACTTTTACAGAAGCCTTAGACATGCTATTATACGGATCATTCACAGAATGTAATAAAAGCAGTTGGGATTTTACGAGATGAGTCGTGACCGCTCGCCCGTTTATAGCAGACTTTATTGCTGGGAGCTGATAAAAATATCCTTTCATCCTATCGACAAACCTGATTTTACAATTGAAAAATCTATATCAGTTTATTGAAAATGTTTTAATTACGTTAGACCAAGACCTTCTCAATTTATATTCCTGAGGTTATAACGTTGTATGAGATTCAAAATTATTGGACCTACTTAAGTCTATGATATAACTTAAAACATGGAAGACATCTGACAGGTTAATGGAACCCTGCAAAGTTGACCTGACCTGACATTGGAGGACATGAATTGTAATATCTTTATTATATAAAGATCAGGTTCCAGTTATGGTTCCATTTTAACCACGCCTTCTCTTTCTAAATATTTGTCAAAGCCACCACCATAATATTTAAAAGAGCCAAAAAACTACCCATGGCAATTTTTGTTCGAGTTTTTCTTGTTTAATACTTAAACGTAGCTAGCCTTAGCTTAGGTACTAATAAAATATTATAATAAAACCGATTTTTATCTCCCTTAAGAATTCAAGATCAATAGAGAACTTAATAACAACTAACGATGAAGTTTTATAATTTCATCGCCTCATTAATTTCTATATTCATATGCAAAATTTATAGACGCTTCAAATTCTTACTCTATTTTTATTCAAAAACACATATGGGCAATTTTAGGTTTTGCTTTAAATTCTATACGGGGCAATTTTGTTTCTTCGTTTGTAGTGTTTTTATTAAGATTCCAACTACACAAATTGCAGCAGGATCAAAACCCGAAATGAGCAGCTAACTGAATTTAGTGAATAGATCTACTAATAAGTATTATTTTCAGATTACGTTTATATGAAGCAAGTGATGCTCAGTGTACGGATTGTAATCGAGATCTGTTTAATGTCGTTCAGGATATTCAACACATCGACACTAATTGTATCGTACAAGCCTACAGCTATGCCTGCAATGAGCTTGAGAGATGTTTACAGGTTTGACATACCTTTCTTTTAAACTTCCCGAGGTCAATTGTACTTAGATGTAAAAGCTAAATTACATTGTACCATTTTAAGAGGTTGTCAGTTGAAATGACATACCATCTCTTGTTTGTGTAATAATATTTTATATTATAAAGTTAAATTAATAAGTTACTCTATTAAATATATATAACTGAATACTTAAGTAAAGGCAGATACATGAATTAAATAATCCATAATCTTAAGGATATTCTATTTTACTTCTGATTGAGTACCATATTCCCTAGACATAGTTTTTGTTGATAGATTCAAAATTTGCATATCTCCAAGTGCACTCAACTTTCATGAGAATCCATTGAAACTCGAAGCGATTTTCCTCAACTTCAACAACTTTTAAAATTTACATATCATTTAAAAATTTTGTCATGTTGTCAGTTTTATATTTAACTAAACATATCTGTTATGTTTGTTATTGTGTATCTATCAAATCATGAATAATAATATGGTATCGTATAGTAAATATGTATGTAATAATTATATCAACCTGGGAGAAACAAGTTTTAAATTGATAAAAGCAATGACTAAGTAGGTACATTTATTACACCTGAATAAAAGTTATCGGAAAGCACAATTGTAACCTTTTCTACGAAGTATTTGCAAGTGAGGGTGGCGACCTTAGTATGTTGCCAATCAATACTGTAAACGACCAACTGCTAAATCTTGGTACTATAGTTATGATTATGAAGGTTGTATTACATATTTTACTATTAACAAAATGCTACAATAGACGAATATACAAACTCAATATAAATGTTTCTTAATAAACAGAACATGTAGTAAAATTATTAGCTAATTTAATCGAGAAAAGATTTTGCTTAATTTCTTTGCTATCTTTGAGTAGGTCAAGTTTTAGAAGAGGATGACTCTTCTTGGCTAATTGTTTTCAACTCTGAAGAGATTACAGTCGCTTTTGTGAATTATAAAATCACTTATGATTTTAATTAGTTAGAAAATGTATTCTGCTCGTATTTCATGCCCCTAATTTGCGAAGGCTTAATAATCACATAATCTATCAATCCGTGATTGTTAGTTATTAATATTAGTTTGTACAGCCTGGTCACGCGACATCCTGCCAACTGCCGCACCTCATGCGGTCGTGGGAATGGTTTAATGTTATTGACCTTATGTTGCCTGAAAACTTGAATGTATTCTACAAAGTTTCAGTCTCTTAACACGAACAAACCACATATTGTAGCTTCACTGATATCGAGTCTATTGGTTTTTGTGGTTTTACTACATCCTCTTTCTCTTTCTTATTTTAAAAACCTTCATGGCTTTAACGATTTTTAATTTATTGAATAAAAATATTTGAAAGTAATATTCTAGATCTAGATTTTGGGCGACAATTACTATTTTCTACTACGCTTATATTATTATGTGCGGTATCGTCCATTTTATTATTAAATGTAAAAATATTTGGTATAGTTGAAATTAAGCTCAATTTTTTAGTTATGCGAAATATTGATTTTTCTTCTAGAATTCTGATATTGTATTAATACTGGAAAGTGGGTGTTTAAGCATGGATATGCCAATGGAGACGAGATTTTCCTATCAGGCACCAACGATAAAGATGTATGCTGACTCGATTGCCAAGGAATGCCCAAATGCATTTATCATAGTATGCGCTTCACCAATCGATTGTATGGTCCCCTTAATTGCTGAGGTACTATATTCTATTTTTCTACTAACCGGTATTGCGTTTCGTTACAAGAATTCATTTTTTATTCAGTTTCAAATTGATCCATTAGCTTTACTGTGAGAACGTATAAAACATCACGCTATTCCGGAATGTCTATACTGCTTTATACAAATTTTACTCAACTCTAACTCAAAATATTTTATCAATCAATTCAATTAGACTCTATTAGACTTTTTTATAAAAGTACTTTTGATACGTAAAAATTGGTCGGTCAGTCAGTTTGTCTGAAGCTACCACCAGCTCGGAAAGCAGTTTTCTATTGAGAAGAGCCGGCCAGAAACTCAACAGTCGCTCTTTTCAAAAAGCCATGTTTACATAAATTGTTATACAAATCATTTAACTTGAGAGTCAACGTCACTCAGATTCCAAGCATTCTCATCATTTAAGTAATTGTACATTATAGTATGCTTTATTTATTAATGATTTCTTGATCCGAGTTTTAAATTGTTCAACTGGCAAGTCTAATATAGGCTGTGAAATCTTATTATAGATGCGAACACCAAGCCCCATGAAACTATTACTCACTTTGTGGAGACGAAAGTAAGGCGTTACAAGTTTATTTCTGTTTCTAGTATTGTTTGTCACTGTGTTTTGAATACGAATCGATATTCTGGTAATAACCCTTTCACCCTGAATGAATGAAATACTTACCAGTTTATAAGATAAAGGTTTCTACAAATGACTTTAGATTATACATATCAATTGCCATCTGACCTTTACACCGTTAAGGATGTAGCAATAGCACATTAAGTGACCTACATAAAATGGTAATTCTACACTAGCACTTAGGACTGAATGGAACCAAAAACTAGACTAAAAACACCAAATTGGGTGACGGTACACAAAGCTTGACTGCATCACAAACTTTTATTAATCCAACGAAAAGTTCTCACTAAGGCACTATAGTAGCCTATTCCCTAAGCTTACTTTAAGTAAAGCGTCTTTTAAGTTCAAATTGGCATTCTTTACTAAATTTCAAAAATGTGTCCAATTAACGCCATCCCTTATGAGCTATGGTTCACATCGTTATGAGCTATAGTTTTGTTGGCACACTAGTGTCCAGTTTTCACGTTTCTTATCCAAATTTATTTATTTGTGTCATGTTCGAGTGATATTATTATTTAACGATGCAATTGAAAATTATCAGTCAGCACTTTAAGGTCCAAAACATATACATATTTATCAACTTTCCTTTAAGCAGCGTTAAGGAAAATTAATCTAAAAAAATAGGAGTTCTGGTACAAAGGTAGCAGATTTCTATATATTCAACCACAAAACTGGTATCTTCTATTACTATATTATATGTATATTTATAAAAGTGAATAATAATATTTATTGAAGAATTTTTGAGCCTCACATTTTAGTCTACTAAGTTTTGATTTCTTCGTGATAGATTTATTTATCTGTTATTAACAAATGTTAAAGATGAAGATTAATCCATTTAAATATAACTTAATATGATAACAAAATTTAGATAGCGTTTTTTAGTCACAAAGTTATTGCAAAAATCATGCCTAGCGGTTTTGAAATGGAACAAATAATTAATTAAAATAAACATTGCAAAAAGTAAACAAAACCTTACCAAAAAGATAAAATCCACTTGGGTAATCTACGAACTTTGCGGTTAGACGCCGCCGTTTATTACACAACATGGAATGTTTTTATTTCATCAATCAACTTCAGAATACGAAGTTCAGAACAGAATTAGAGAATTGATGGATTTGAAATTTTTTACCCTATTTGTCTAAGATCTTCCTTGTGATCTTCAATCATTTGCTTACTGGATGAAAATCATATTTTAATCAAATATAATTTGTTTCTTAACATATACCTATAGGGTTGCCGTAATAATATGTTCATGGCTATAACTAAATAAAACTATATTTATTTTTTTCAAATTTCTTATCATATCAAATTTAATTGTAATAAAAAATACGGGTACACCATTCACAATTAGGTTGCCTACATTTTTCTGGTCCCAATTTCCTGGTAGCCGTGTACAGTTGACATTAGTAAATGCATAATAGTAAAGGGGTGCTTGCCAGGGTTGCCAGGCATTTAAAGACGTGTAACTGAGAATCATTGCGAGTACTATTTGGTGCGAAAGAGGAGGATACAGTTGGTTAAAAAAAGTTAATTTAATTTCGTTGTTTTAGTGAATGTGTTCTCACATGTACATATTTTTACGGAAACCCTATTGGTATGTGTTCAGAAATAAATATTATTCGATAAAATATGTTTTTCACCTGGTAAGCAAATGGGTGAAGGTCGCCCTAACGGGATCCTCTGCTGTATGTAGGTTATATAATTCGATTGTTTGTAGACGCTCAAAGAAACAGGCTGGTATAATCCTAGAAGGCTGTTAGGTTCTCTAGCGGTCCCGGAAATGCGTGCAAGTACTCTCGCCGCTCGAGCCCTTTGTCTAGAACCAAGCTATGTGCATGTACCGTGTGTTGGGGGAACTGAAGGGCCATCGTTGGTGCCATTGTTCTCTAGAGCGTTGGAGTATTTTGATTTTAGTCAGGTAATTTTATCAAGTTTTCTTGAAAGTATACATTATACTTACAAACTAGTCGACCTGCATAACTATGTCCGCGTAGAAGTATAAATTAAATTGTTCTTTTTCGGGATAAAAAGTACTCTAAGACAACCTTCTAAAGAATCCGATAACCAAATATTATTCAAATGGGTTTGAATAAAATCCTGGAACAGCCGTGATGCAACACAAACACGGCAATTCTAGGATTTTATTATATGTATGTATTTTATTATATATAATGATATATCTATAAATAGTTATAGTTATTACATATCAATCTGTAGATAGTTAGGTATTACAAAATTATATATGATTTCTTGATTATTTCAAATTATAAATAAAATTGAATTACATTTATCATATTAACAGCATTAATTTATGAAATACCGCATTCGTTTTATTGATCGTTCTGAATATTAATTCAGAAAATATTGAATATTGGCATATCAATTTTATATTGCAGCAAAACTCTGAAATGATGACGCATACCGTCCGCTCCGCTCCAGCTGCAGTAAGCAGATGTGACGGCAGTTGCGCCAGATCTGCAGAGCTGAGTGAGGCACATGCTGTAGCTGGTCTAGTAGCTAAAGTAGCCTGGGCGCTTTTATGTAAAGACATACCAAGAGTTTCAGGATTTATTGAAACAGATCCTTGTCAAGTTATTTCTCCATCCAGGTTATTGTTTTGAATTATATTTTCTTTCTGATTTCTAATCCCTGTAGTTTGAAAACCCTGGTTAGCTACATATACTTTGCTTGAGTTGAAATCTTCAAAGGAAGCTCCGAGCATTTTCTGAGCCTGGCATGTTATGGTAACCTTTTTTAATTAATTTAAATCATTATAGTATCCCTTATATAAGGACAAAAAATATGGATTTTTAACTAATTTTAAAGTCTATTCATAGGATTTAATATTATTAAGACTTTATAGATTGACTTTCGGAAATTACCAGTTACTGTATTTAAATATATATGATTTTGTTACCAATCTTTGAGGATAAGGTATATAATCGCAGAAATACTTAAACATTTATTATATTAAATATATAGAGTGTGGATGTAAGAGCGTTCTATCTTCAGATTTATTGCGAATACCGTGGAGATAACTGGCACGGGGATTACAAAAAGTTTGGGTCTACCCAAAATGACTGATATTGAGAATAGACGAGTAGATATTGCTGTAAACGATCTTTACTGCAAACAGAAGATGGTGTGTGATTGGTACAGCAAGTATTTCAGTTCCTCTGGCAATTTAGATGCTTATCAGTTGCAATTCTTCAAACCTAAGATTTATGAACGTTTTGATGATTGTGCGTACGCGACTATTTGATTCAAGAAAAATGTGTTTACTTATTTTTCTATATTCTGTTTGTTATATTTTTTGAGTTATTGTGACGTTTCAAATTAATGTTTTATTAATAAATATTTTAATGTTTAAAATGTTGAAAGTTTATTTATTTACATTTTAAACTATATCTTGAATTTCTTTCGCTTTTGTAATAGATTAATCTTAAATTTTGTCATTTGATATTCAAGTAACATATGTGTTAGAAGTGGCATTAGTATCAATATTATAAGTGGTCCAAAACTCAAAAATAGAGTGACGACGTTATAGCTTTCATCACGGGATAAAATTTTCTTTCTTTTAGATTCTTGGGAACAAACATTTCACTGAATCATACCGGAATTTGTGAACAAATCAATGTTCCTTATTTAACACCTTACGAGCTAGAGTTATTGGATGACGCTATTATGAATATTGAGGACTGTGAAGATCTCGCAATCAATTGGTATAAAAAATACATGAGCACTCAATGCCAGCGGGATAAAATTGCAGTAAAAAAAGACTTTCTTAGTCCACTATCTTATAAATATGTGGAAAAATATAGACATATAAATAAATATATTAATCGGCCTCCACTTCGCTTAACTAAATACAGAAAGAATGAATGTAAGAAAATTCAAAAACAAAATAATTGAGAATAAAGTTATATGAAGAAGCTTAAGTAAAACCTAAAAAAATAGCAAATAAATATTATGAATCATGAAGTGAATTTTATTCTTGTGCAGATTTTTACTAGTCGTTAAAGTCCAACATTAAAACGAGTATTTTCAGTAGTTATTTCTTTGTGAGCTACTTACAATATGGGGCGTTAAAAGGTTTATTGGGTTATCAGAATATAATTTTTATGAGTGTAATAACGAGTCGTTAACTGCGTTAGTACGCAATCAATGTCTGCTATATTGGCTAATGGATTATCTTGCAGATGAATTATTACACCTACATTATGAATGTTTCATTGTATTAAGAGAAATTGCATTTTTATTTAATATTGAACTTCTTGAAGTTTGTACTTTCACACACATAATCAATTGATAGATAAATTAAACTTCCTTAAAAAAAGGTTCTATTTTGGGCTGTATTATTTTTTATCTATGTTCACCGATTTCTCCGTCAAATGTGGACTGATTTTCGAGGTGGTCCCAGGGAGTCAAGGAAAAATCGACGGAAACCCTCAAATTTCAAAGGCACTTAATTATTTATGGGTAATTCAGCCCAACGCAGCCTTATTATAGGAATAAAGATGTAATATCAATTTAAGATAACTGACTTAGTTAAACATTAGATATCATGACTTTCAGTGATTAGTTTCTTTTATAATTAATATTTTATTGAGATAAAACATCGGATGCCTGATATTTAAATATAATTTCGAAAGTTTTCAAGAAACTTGTCCTACTTGAAAACCCAAAAAAAACATGGATGTGATAGGTTCTGACAATCGTGCTACAGAAAACTAAGTTAAACAAAAAAATTACATTAAAAAAATTCAAAACTGAACGAACTGAAGTTTAATATCTAAAAGTGGCATCAGCGTTATCACACAAATTACAGCAAATGAAAGCGTGAATGCCATCATCAGTGGTAATCTGTTCTCATGATCTCAATTCAACTCCATGTGCGAATTGGGACAACATTAAGCAAACAGATGCCAGTTTATCATACAAACAATCAGAACATTGGCTAGCGTGGTTACGTAATTTCATACTTATCGATAATATGTGGACTTGCGAAATTGCGATTTTATCTATTAGTTCCCGTCAGCTGGTATTGCGGAAATAATATTGAGATCTAATCCTACATCTCGACGTGATTCGGTCATAGCTTACGATTTTAGCCAACTAACTAGATAGTTATTTTCGAAATATAACCTTTTCTGTATAATAATAAAACTAAATATTAGATACTTAGTAGTTTACAATATATACACACACAATACAACCGCCCGGGGTGCCGTCGTCTGAAGGTCGCCAAGATGAGGCGCCAGGGGCACAGCGATACCATTAGATAATGATTTTTTTGAGGGTCGGTATTTCCAAAAAGTGCGTCAGAAACATAACATAACAGTATTTTAGTTTTCTAATCTGTTTGCCTATAAACCATCGCCAAGTGATAACACGTCTCAATGAGATCAGTTCTTCTTTTTATAGACGTCCATTGAGTGACGTAACATCTCCATAAAAAGGAAAAACTATTTTTGCTTGTCCCATCCACAAACATCACGTCAGAAAGGAAAATATTAGTCATCCTTCCATTCATATTGTTATATCTAACCGCATATTATAACCTGGGAGTTTTATTTGTCCGCTTTTAATAGAAGAGATATATCACGATCCTATAACATTTTATTATTTAGTTACATTTCATTTACATCAGCAGGCAGGGGGAACATTAAGCTATAAAACTTATATGTTTAAGAGCATTTAATAGCCAAAAAAAAACAAGCTGGTAAAAGACAAGCTCTTATACAATTTGTTCTCTAAAGTAATGATAATCTATACTAATATATAAAGTTGAAGAATTTGTTTGTTTGTTTGCTCTGGAACTACTGATCCGATTTGAAATATTATTTCAGTGTTAGATAGCCCATTTATCGAAGAAGACTATATCATCACGCTAAGACTAGTTAATCATAATTAAGGCACCGGAATGACTATCCTTTTTATATACAGTGCTTATATTTAGTATACGACGCTGTAAGCTCTGCTATAGTAACTACGAAAATATTCTGATCCTATTTTGAATTAAACCACGATACAAATGCGATTCCACGATCCTCATTTCACTGTTGACACTTCTAACAGAACTAATTAAGATGTTTAAGTGTTATTTATGTTTCTTTATCTGTTGTCCAACAGGGTTATGATCTCTTAACGTTTCCTATGTTTACATTCTTTCGAATACTTTGACTTAAATCTTTTTTTAATGTAATAAACCTTTCAGTTTCATCAATAATAAATTCTTCAATAACTTAAATTTGATTCCACAATTTTTGCAACCAATGCAGAATCTTCAATCTGAGTAAAATTTTACAGTTTTTGCTCGTACGTGGCAGTTGCCACTTGCCAGCTACAATTTTTCTCTTCCAATTATTTTCGCTCCATAACTGCTTACGCAAACGTTGTTACGAAACGGGGGTGTGTCTGCGGATGTGTAGTATGAAATCATTGTTGTTTTTAAATTTCTCCGCAACATCGTATAATAAGGTATTCTTTATAGATCCATTTTCTATTTAAAGAATTGTCATATTTTCTCTAAGGTATTAAAAAAAGATTTATGAAGATCGGGCGCCGTATAATTTTAGGGACAGTTTTTAAATGCCAAATAATTCTACAATTTTCAGAAAAGCCTAAAGCGTCTTATATGTGTATATAATAACGTTTGTCTCATTGATGTATTTTTATTTATTTATCTTTATTGTACACCACATACAACTTCAAAATATAAAGGATACACAACACGGATTTACTGTGATTTACATTAGGCGGTCTTATGGCTAAGTAGAGTAGCTATAAACAACTTATTAATACTTTTACTATTTGTTCTAAATGTTTTTAGCGATCCTGTTGTAAGAGCATACTTAGCTTAACAAAAGAATTGCTGATGGACGTAGATGAGTGGAAGGTATATCAAGTTTATTATTCGTATTATTCAATAATTTATTAATATTATTGTGTCATTTATATATTATACAATATATATTTTTTTTTTCGAAGTTCTATAAAGAACGAAATAAATTTGACGTAAATGAGATAACAATGGCAGCAAATGTAATGAGATACTTGAAAACTTGATTTTGTAGTGTTAATTAAGAAGGGGTATAAGTAGACCAACAGTATGACAGTTTCAGAGCTTCAGAGTTACAGCTAGGATACTCGCGATGTAATAATAAACATTACCGTTATGGCAGCGTATTTATTTGGTTAGCTTTTATCTTAACGATATTCAGTTTGTGCCAACTTGTAAAATCAAATGTTACTCAGATTAATGTTGCCGATATCATAACTAGGCTCCCATATAAATCAATGTTGCCAGCATCATAATTAATAGTAGATATTTTTAGGTCATTTGTCATAAAAAAATGTATGTGTGTGCTGAAAAATTCGGCTTCAGCAAAGAATAAATCTGCAAAAATTATGTTTACTTAGTGGATATCGTTGAATGTATCATTCGTATCTTGAAAGGAAAGAATACAAAATTTCCTCAATTTTAATATAAACACTACTAAATAAAAAGCTAATTATAGAGATTTCATTGGCATCACTGTTTAGGGTCCACTCTTCGCGTAGGGCGGCATCTCATTTGTTTTTAAGTACATTTTTCCTTTCATTCTGAAACAGACAATTGGATAATTAGTTTTTGTAATTCAGAGAAATGAGGAAGTGAAGGCAGTAAACATTATGATCTCTTACAATTACGACAGAACCTAAGCAGTCCGTTGGATTTATGACCAAGGTGTAGGCTTGTATACAATTGAAACACTCGCCTCAACTTGTCCAGGTTTGCCAGGTCTGTTTAAACCTAAGGTTAGGATCTTTTTTTTCTTAAAGTATATACACATGGGATCACTAAATTCAAAGTGAACTTAAACAGAAACCAAAAGAAGACATTTAAGAAGAAGGCTCTTTCTATGGTTTAGCACTTCCGCCCCGATTGATACCGTGAGAAGCACTGGCCTTGAGGGGACTTAATTACTTTTTATTTACAACTGATTGTATTAATACAGGAAAAGATTAAGAAACAAAAATTAAAAGCTTGATTTATATGATGTACAAAACATTTAACTAGTAACTATAGAGAAATGGTACAAATGAAAACTTATATTAATTGAAATATTATTCTCCTATGTATGAACTAAGGTTAGGTTAACCCAAGCCTGGGAGTCCCACATAACCCCTTTTAAGGGGTATGCGTAAATGCATTTCCCACATTAAAAAAAAGCCTAACTTACGCACCAACATTTTATAAGTACCTAAGTAAGTACATACGGATTTGGAGACATTTTTGTGTTTGTCTTGTGTAGGGAAAATTGTTAATACACATAGTGAATAAAATCAAAGTAGACCAATTTGAACTAGCTATTGCGATGTACGAGCTTATAAGTACGTCAAAAGTGTCATATCTGATATCAATATGTTTTAATATTATTTTCTATTAGTAGGTACATTGATTTTATTTGATATAAATGGTTTATTTGGAGAAAATCTAGCATGAGTGACTACTAAATGTGTGGATTAATGGAGATTAAAACATTAAGAGCGAATAAAAAATACTAAACAACTGTTTATTTATTTATCTTTTGACTATATATTAGTACAAACGTAAAAATGTTTCCATGAAGATTTGACATGCATGGCCATATGGCAATATTAGTCACACATACAGATGAAATTGAATACAATAAATTAAGAAAATAAGGTGTAATAAAGTGAAGATAAAGATGTTTGTTCTTGTAACGTTTCATTATTACTCCTAAATCCAGTTTTACCGCTGACCACGATTTATATCCTGAACGTGACTTCTAACTGAGCTGCAGTCGTAAAACAGTCTCAAATATTTACTTCACAAGTTACTCTTTATTTCTACTATTTACTACAAGCGTAGTTCACACTATCCTATTAATATTATAAACGCGAAACTTTGTAAGAGTGTATGGATGTTTGTTACTCTTTCATGCAAAAACTACTGAATGGATTTTGATGAAACTTAACAATAATATAGCTTACACATCAGAATAACACATAGGCTATAATTTATAATTATATAGTGTGAGTTATTCAAAATATAACGGGTGAAACTGCGGGGCGCAGCTAGATTATTATACGGAGGAAAAATGTTGTAGTGATTAATTATTTTTTTGTATATTTGTTGCGAATAGGCTCATAAACTGCTCTACCGATTTTGATAATTCTTTCGCCGATAGAAAGCTACATCTCTTCCTGGTAACATAGATATCATAATTATAATGGCCATTTTGTAAATTAAAAGTTTTCTCTGGAAGTATTAAACCGATGTTGGTAATTATTTGACTGCCAAAAAGCTATACTATTTCTGAGTAATATAGATGATTCAGTGAAATCGATTCTATTCCCGTCTCTCCTTTTCTCATTATCTCCTCTCTCTTTCTCTCATTTTTGCTATTAGTGTGGTTCATAATCTTACTTTAAACACTATGCCGAAGCAAAGCGAGGGTTGGCCTCTTATTAATAATTGACTATTATGAGTATTTTTCATATTATTTCCTTTTTAGTCTTAAAGTTAATTGTAAATAGGCAATGAAAAGCGTAGGAGATGGTGTTAAAATAGAAATTGCTGAGCTAATTTAAATAAAACATATTTAAGGACAATGTAGGACTCTTTGAAACTAAGAAAAAAACATAGCGATTGATACAGTCGGTCTAAATAGATATTTCATACTAGTGACTGAGGCCATATATTTCTTTTCGGTTATAAGGTGAAGGAGAAAGGTTAACTTTGGGGTGAATCGTGTCTGATAGGCTTTATTTCATTCCTTTTAGACTATACCTATTTTCTTTTCGTTTATGGCTAAACATTCTGCTTTGGTTGTTTCCTGCAGAGTTACTACTATGATACGCCATATTAAGATCTATGTCTGTCTCCGTTATTTTAATAAGCACCATAACAAAGATTGCATTTACATATAAACTAGAGCTATAAAGTATCTTCGCACATACGATAGTTTTCAGTCTCGTGATAAAGTAATATAGGAGTACAAAGGAATGTAGTCTTGATACTTTAAAGCTGATAATATACCGTGGACATACATATTTTATAACTAGCCGATCCTTGCGGCGTCGTCCACGTGTAGCTCCGCTCCTATGGATCGTAGCATGATGATATATAGCCTATAGCCTTTCTCAATAAATGAGCTATATAACAGTAAAAGAATTTTTCAAATCGGACCAGTAGTTTCTGAGATTAGCGCGTTCAAACAAACAAACTCATAAGCTTTATATATTAGTATAGATTTGATAGACAGATAGATAAAATCTTCATCACACAGACAGAGAAAGAAATATAAGATAGATACAGATCAAATCTTAAAAGGCGTGCAAAGGTATTGCGAAAGCAATCTCTTCCAGGCAACCCTTTAGAGAGAGAAGTTCATGAACATAAAAGGGATGGAATCTTCTATTATTGTTATTCCGCTGGATAACTTTTTAAGGATAAAATGAAGCCTACGTTATTTTTAAGCTCTTCAACGAGGTATATCTATATCAAGAATTACTTGGTTCCATTGCTAATAAAAAAGGACAAACCAACAAACGCACTTTCGTACTTGCCAAAATATTCAGAAAGTTTCAATATTAATATAAAAAAGCTACAATATTTTAATTTGATATAAACACAATCTATTTGTTAAAGGAGGAGATACGTACTGTTTCTTATAATTTTGGCAGCATTGATCGGGATTACGTTTCGATTAACGATCTGGGAGAGCACCTCGTAAGCGCTGGGAGAGCATCTCGTAAGAGCTCGCATGTGAGCCGGATCTACCCCTACCTCTCCCATCCCATTACTGTTGCGGTTCCAATGAACATAGGGTTCTTGCCCGAGCAAAACCTTTTATATTGAAACCGCAGCAGTCTTCTCTTCGCTCCCCCTCTTTACTCTATCTTCGTGGCGGCAAGGCATTGACAAAACACGAGATACCCTCGATGTCAATGGGCGACGGTGGCCACTTTCCATCAGGTCCACCTGATCCATCTGCTCGTTTGTCCCTTAACTTTTATTAAAAGAAATAATCAATCTTAATCCAAAATCCCCGGATTACAAAGATTTGGACTGTTACACTTCTGTAGGAAATGCGTTTGAATATAACTTCCGTTGTGATTAAGCGAACATTTGTAAAGTAAAATAAAACCAGATTTAAGAGTACTTACGGTGGCTGAGCTCCAAATCCCATATATCCGTCTACATTAAAATGGCAAGTTGCTGTAGGACTATCCCAATCCCGACATAAAGTTGCAGGAAACCCTCTGGGGTTTGCTACCGATTCTACGAAAAGCCTCCACGAACGGTTATGACTACAACCATCTGAAAAAGAATATACGATCAATAAATCAGCGCTTAAGTGTTAAGATAAAAGAGATCCAAAATACACAAGAGATCCTATCCTTTACAAAATCGAAATAAATTCCAAATACTACTCTAGTAACTACTCTAGTAAAGTAGGTTAATATTTTAAACATTTTTTTTTTTCAGAAAAATAATTATAATAAATTAAACTACCCAAATATCCAAATAAAAGTAAAGTAACTACTAAATTAAAATTTTTAATTATTCCCGACTTAAAATAATTTAATGCAGACCTGGTATAGATAATCACACGAGATCGATTTAGTAGAATCGATATTAACTTGTATAAGTCAATCTTTTTGTATTGCTGTAAACAAAATATAGATCGATGTGACTCAGTGTAAGCAATGTCAGTGTGTTGCCATGGTTACAAGATTGTTATAATTGTCAATTTATTGATATTGTGAGGCAGCTCTCAAGTTAGCAATGAGCTTATAGTCTTCAAACAGCTAATAAGATCTTAAAAAATTATAGCTAAGAACCACCTAGATTAAGTTATCTTTCAAATAAATGAAACTTCATCAGAGTAGGTCCCTTATTTTGAGCGCTACGATGCAATAAACATACAGACAAATACACACGTTAAACCAGTAACAACCTGTCAGTGTAGCGTCGGGGGTTCAAAATAAGCAATTGTTAGAATTACGACCAATACACGAAAGATCAATGGAAGAAATAGCTTTTTAACAATATTGCCTGGGTTGCCCGGTTGTGGTTATTTATAGCATAAAAATGTCCTTAAATTATAACAGAAAAGGATTAACAAAAAAGCAGTATGTATTTTAGTCCCATAACTAGCTCCAGTGATTTTACTCCACGGTAGATAAAATAAATATGTTATATTTAGTATCACTCAAAGTATATAAATATTTCTCTTATTTATAATACCAAAACCTCATGTTTATGAAATCCCAAAATAGCATCGTAAATATGACCCTTTTGTGGGTCGTAAAAACCTCAAAGTTATTTAAAGGGGTCCGTGGGTCCCGTGTTTGCTATCGTGCTGGGAAACCAATCTCAATTGACATTTGGACACAGCAATCAATCTCTGGACTGAGGCCAACTGAATCGGCGATTTTGTTTCCAAAAGTGACGTAATATCATAGTCCGAGAGCTCAGGTCAGCCAGACCTGCGTAAAATATTATATAAATGCTTTTGAATTTTTGAGGATTTTCTCTTCAGGTTCAGAAATATATAATAAGTTTGTCGGGGATTTTAATGATGAGAAGGAGGGAGGAGATGGAAAATTTAAAAACACTACAAGAGGTCGACTTTGAACATTGGGTAAACGGAACGTAGATACTTCTATTGAACCGATAAATAATCAAATATGATCTCTAACAATTACGAAAGAAAGCTAAGGAGTGCCATGGACTTATGACCAAAGTATAGGCTTAATGATATCCTTTATTTGATCGCGACACCTCCACTGCTCAGGCTCTCTGTTTAACCAAAGGTTAAACTAACATAAACCTAACCTAACACGAGACGTGGCTACTACATTGTAAGGTAGTCACGTCACTTTAATCGGACAGCACTAACACAACACTTAACACTTTCACTGACACTATCTAGAGACTGTTTCACTCCTTGAGACTAAGAACACAGTCAGACTGTCGATGGCATATAAAGGGTCGAGACTGTCAAAACAAAGGAAGTGACTACTACCCTACTCCAAAGCCATAGATATCGATGACGATTCGATTATTCGATAATCCTTTATTATTATCCGACAAGTTATAGTGCGGCTACGTAAACAAAAAATAATAAGAGTATGCGAGATATCAAAAGGGTCCACAATAGTTTTGTAGGCCTAACTTTCCATAATAGTTTTCTAGTTCTCTATCTTGTACACATGATAAGATGATAATAATATGAATACGCAAGGGTCTAGCTGCAGTCGAATAACATAACATCATGTTTAATTAAGGTCAAGAAACTTGGCTTTAGATTTTACACTCTAACGTAGTTTTGTTAGCCAGAGCTCTCGGACTATTGGAGTTCCGTATTTCATAAGAACGTACACTCAATTTTGGGTGACTGATTTAATAGTGCTTGTTCTTTTGAACCATACGTCCCAATTTTTCGGCAACTTATTCATAAGTTACATCTGCCGCAATTGTAATATTACTAGAGCTATTTTGTGTAACGGTTTCCCTTTCTTCCTTTTTCTTAGATTTTAGGGAAATATATTGAATTATCCCATGCTTAGGAATCTTCCACTGTTAGTAGTGACTACACTTAAAATTTTAGAAATTTTACTTTTTTTAAACTACCAACCATTATAGATAAATGGTCAATATAGATAAACCAACTGTAATAGGTAGATAAAAATGCAAATATCAATGATTTTAAAAAAGTTATGATAATGTTACATAACACTGTTGTAATAAAGACAGACTATAGTTAACTTCGTCTCTTATATAACCTTTACAATTAAACATTTTCTCAAAATAATCGTCATAATCAGGGTAACTCCTTTGTCCTATTCGCAGTGACGTCATAGCATCGATCGCCTGAAAAATGAGTCTGCGGGAGAATCATTGTTTCCCAAACAACGGGTACGGAGCAGTTGACTTTAAATACCAACTATTGTTCAAAACAATGTATTGTACTTTAATATATGTTGTATGGTCTTTATTACGCATATTGCAAGCTGCTGACAAAACAGTGTGCTATTTATGTTACATTTTACAACATGAAATCTTTTAAATTATAACTTTTTATATACTGTTAATTAATAAAAGAAATAGAGAGCTGTAGTTCACACGCAGACTAACAGTACGACGGCATCGCTAGAATATTCTCCTGGGGGTTATACTTTGGACTCAGACCTTCAGAGTTATCCCTAGAATAATTGTGATGTAATGATAATTATTCTACCATATCATATCAATCCTACCAACATCAAATAACAGGATGCTACTCAAATTATAAGTGTTTCCAACATCATAATTAGCAATACTTAAAATTGGATTATTTGAGTCGAATATAATGTGAGTTTTAGATTGTACATATGACAAATAATAATTGAAAAGACAGTGGCTAAAATGCGCAAAAAGTGTCTGCACTAAATGTACCATAAAATAGCAGTTGAAGGTCGTCGCGTCTCATTCATCGTTTGAATATTATAGAGCATACACAAAGACGCGAATTTAAAAATACCCACTTCGTTAAATAAAAAAATTACAATACAAAGAAAACATTGGATATCCTATCATAGATATTAGCAATTACATAAATTAAATATCAATTAAACGCAAATTTTCACAATTGCACTCTGTCACATAGTTTGCACTAGTTCTGACGAAAGACGCGACTATCTTACATAAATAATTGTATCTAACATCTGTTAGAACATAAAAGGTTACATTTTGAGATGATATTTGGACTTAAAAGCGTCCCTAAAACAGACACTGGCACAGACAGTCATTACAGCGTTTATATATAAGTATGAATACCAGTAATAAATTACTTACAAAAATAACTCAACTCTTTATTCTTCACTAACTGATCGAGCCAGCAACCAGGCTGGATCCATTTCCCATGATTAGGGTAGAAGTCCACGTCTCCTATCGCCTCTGGGAATCCGAAGACTCCAGGGTTTGTGTGTAAAATGTCTACGAAAACGGCATCACCTTTAGCAAGATGCGCGTTTTCACCTCCTAGTGCATAACCGGGGTATGCTGGATCAAGACCTTAAACAAAACATTTATTTGGAACTTTATATCATATTATGTCCCTGGCGAGACGAGTCACTCGACCACCCATTGACTAACTCATTACTCACTTACTCGCCTACTCTCTTCCTCGCACCCTTGCTTCTTCATTCACTCTCTCCCACACATTTCACTTGCTCCCTGTTAAACGACATTAGCGATGCGCAAATTTCTAATTCTTTCCATAATCACCATAAAGTAATAGAAAACTTTTAAAAAAGGGAGAAATAAAAAAGGTTAAGTCGTTCTCAAGTTATGGTGTGATCAAGGGATATAAAAATTCAGTTATATGTATAGATTAGAGATCATTTGTAATGTGGATTTGATTGGACTTTGTAATTATTTTTACATTATGTAAATAATTACAAAGTCCAATCAAATAGGTTTATTAGTATAAAGTAATCAATTTACTTTTATTGTTTTTGCAAGAATTTATTATTACATATGCGCATAATAGGTTAATAAACACTTCATCTGTTGGCGCCGACAGTAAACAAGTTCTTTAGTGCTTTAGCTATATTTTCCATTACATTTTAAAATAATAAAAATAAGATCTAGATTTTTTTAGATTTACATCTGCTAGTCGCCCCGCGCGACTTCTTCTACGTCACATAAGGGAGGAAGGGCTATAGAGAGTGAGCTGAAATTTTATTTGTTTTATAGCCCTTTACCCAATGGAAGCTCACAAAATGAATAAATCTTCCCTGGTCATACTGAGACATTCCTATGGGTCGTAGCGGGGTATTAAATAGCCTATAGACTTCCTTGATAAATAGGCTATCCAAAACTAAACATTTTTTCAATTCGAACCAGAAGTCCCTGAGATTAGCGCGTTCGACCAAACAAACTTGAGCTATATAATATTAGTATGGATAGTTGAGAGTCCATACTGTATTGTATCAACTCGCTATTGTCTACCATTCCCACCCACCTACAGTTAAGATAATTGCTTTACATTAGTATCAAGTGGTAGACCATTTGTTACTGGCCTTCACCTTACGTTAGAACTTTTCTAGATACATCTAGATTTAATATTTATAACTGGTATTACAGAAGTTAGAAGCACCACTGCACTACATTTTTCATTTTTATCTTTTACGTAATAATGTATTTATTTTGGTAGAAATTCGATCAGAATTTCAATGATACATATAATTACCTTTTACTTTATATTATTATAAATATTATTATGTACTAAAATCTTTACTACAAGTTCTTCGAATTCCTAATGAGCAGTGCTAAAAATAAATAGCTTAGTTAAAAAATTATAAAGAAAAGTCAATATGTAAATTTAAATATATGATATATTGTATGTTTGAAAATAAAGTATTCTATTTATAGTAAGAGAAAACGTACAAATAACCATTTTCTCTCTAGTTTAATGAAGAACTGTATCTAAAATGAATTCTGAGTATATTTTAAAGTCATACTAAAACGGAGTCACATAATATTTCCTTAAAGAAATGAATCTGGGAAAGTCTTTCCATTGTTAGTGGCGAAATAATAATTTCAGAATATTTTTACAAGAAGAAACACGATAAGGTTTTACTACTGTACTTTCTGCTTTATAAATATTTATCTAGACAAAAAATAAGCCGGAAAAAGCATTTTTGTAATCAAGATATATATAGCATCTATTTAGAACTCAAACTCTAAATGGTTTATTTCACATTTGACTTTTTATAAAGTACTTTTGACACGTCAAAATTGGTCAGTCAGTCTATTTGTTCGGAAAGCGGAGATAGAAATTATGCTTATAGGAAATTTATCTACTGTAATTTATGACTAACCTTACCCGTTATTCTTCCTATTCTCAAGCCTCTCATAGTGAGAATTTTCCCAGCAAATCCCGCAGCTTCTGCACCCAAAGAAAATCCTATGATGTGTAAAGACCCTGCAGGTATACCATTCTGATCCAAGAACATTACGAAGTGAGCCAATTGCTCCCCCATATACCTCGTGTTCCTCACCGCTGAAATGTACCTAAAAAGCATATTTCAATCAATATTATTATATTGATTATTGTATAGGTCTATCCCATAGGAGCTCTGAATTCCGGGATAAAAAGTAGCCTATGTGTTAAACGAGGTTATAAAGTATCTGTGTGTATAATTTCATTGAAATCCGATCAACAGTTTTTGCGTGATTAATAAACAAACATCCAAACATACAAAATTTCACATTTAGACAAAGATTTTAAATAACTTTTGTACTCTGTCTATCCTCTAAGATATAAGGTTGAAAATTGCATATCAAAATTGACTATTAAACATATCTGAGGGCCTAGCCAAGTTGCAAACGTTATGTTTCAATTCTCTTTGTACAATTGCAAACGATAAGTGTTGAGAAGCCATGTTGACATATTTGGTGCGTTCCACTAAGCGTTTACAACGCCCAAATAACTTCAAGATGTAAATAAGTTTATTTGATACGGATTGATATTTATTAGTGGAAGTGAATGTTTTTGCAGCGGATGCTCAACGTACCTCCACAGGTAAATATATTTATGTAAAATTAATTTTATTTTTCATTTAACTATAAATATAAATAAAATCAATCAATAAAAACATGTATATTAATTAATTAACCAATAATTATTGAAGTTTATTTTTAAGAGTAACAAATTATTATCTTTACCTCTTGAAACTATTGCTTTATAACACGCCATTTTAATTATTTTCGTGAACGTTCAAAACGCATAATAACATATTCCACTTGGGTTAACGATCGTTATGCTCGCAAATAAGTGAAACGGGAAATACCGTGGTCGTGACGTCATCGTACTCATGAGTACATAGTGGAACGTACCCATTAAGCGCGAATGCTCATTCTACATACGTCATTTTAATTCGATCACGTGATATATCGTTGATATATGTCATTCCATTTCCATTTTTTAGGTTTTCTATATGCGTTAACAATTATAGAAATTCAACTTGGCTAAGGCCACTGATTATTTAATTTCTATTATTATATTGTTTCCTATCCGACTCGCACTCAATTCGCTAAGGTGTATTCAAATTGTTAACACATTCACTAACTCTCTTCCTCACTTACTTTGTTCATTTTTTCCTTTATACAAAACTATGGCACGGAAGCCAGATTCAAATTCGGTCAATCATTTCCTCTCGAGTCAACATTCGAATACTGCATAAGGAATATATATTATGATTACTCGTGACCGTCAGCTGCGATTCCGTGGGTGGGGCGAGCAGTGGCAGCCTGTGTTCGACTTCAACTCCGTTCTTTCACTACCGAAACTCCTGTTTGTATAAAGCTACTTAAATGCTAACTGTGATTTTGTTCCATGTTCAAACAGCCAGCTGACGTATATTCCACCACGTTATGGTCACCTGACTTTATTTTTCCTTCAAAATACTAGGTGAACTATAATCCGACAAATTTTCACATGAGAGGAAATGACTAAAAAAAATATTTTTCTAAATGTTTAGGAGGCTGTCACTGCTCGTCCCACCCTCGGAATCGCAGCTGACGGTCACGAGTAATCATAATTTTATCTCCTTATGCACTTCACGAATTTTCGCCTGAGAAGGATTTGTTCATGAAAATCTGTCACTGGCTCCCGTAGCACTAGTTCTCATAATACACAAAACTAACGTACCGAAAAAAATATGCGTGTAATACATAGAGGCGATTAATATTTATTTATATAAAGATTATGATATAAATGTCAATACCAAATTTGAAACTACTTCCAACTTCGGGGAAAGAATAAACCAAATATATCAATACCTAATGTGCCATTTTTTAGAGTTTATACGACCTATTTATCCCTTCATTACTATTGTACAAAATACTTGTACTTTAATTTATGCTTAGAAACTTGAGAAAAGGTAAACCGAATTACAAAAACATATTTGATCCCATAATCATCTACTCCTTGTCACCTCACTTTATTATATAATCAAAATTCAGTTTATATTAATTACTACGTGTGCCCATCACAAAACCATCTTGATGAGACATCAAAGAGCAATCTTATCCATGTGGAAACAATTACGCTTACAAAATTGTTGGAATGAATAATTTATCCTGTTCTACCAAGTTAATGGAAGCTGTTTAGGTCAGGTACTACATGACCTGTTTCCACGATGACGTTGAAACTTGGAAATTGTTTTATACGACTATTGTTACGTTATATTGTATATAAAACATATTAATTATTATGTATTTTTGCAGATAAAGAACAGTTAAGGTTTTGTTAATATTGTATTAAAACCATTTTATTATCTACAAAAGAATTATCATCTCATAAATTGGTTACACCGGATTTTATATTCTTTTAATTGTTTTTTTTTTATTAGAAAATTATTTAACCCCCTTCTCCGTCAGTGTCAGATCTGTTCACATTTGTAGGACTCTCCCCTCCCCTAATATTATGTCAGAAATTTAACAATTTACCACCTACACATTATTTAATTAAAATAGCAATTAAATTTCTATTTAAAATATTTTTTTAATACAAAAAATAATATAAATTGAATTTTCAAATTTTCTGTTTATGTGACGTAACGATATTTAGGTTCCCTTGTTACAAAATGTCACTCTGTTCACCTCCCCTTTAATATGTGACATAATTCATTATTTTAAAATTAAAAGGAAGACAATATTTTACTTTAAATAAATTTAATAATACGCTAATATAAAACTTCAGTAAAAAAAACTATAGTCTTTTTCATTAGATTTAGTAATCAAATCTGCTTAATATTTTAAAACATAAAATATACATATTAACATACACATATTCATTTATATGTACAGTGTCTCGGACACGTTTTCGTGATATTTGTATAAAGACCCATACTTTTTGGTCATGACAACATAATCTGATGTGACACGGGTGCAATAACACACTGACACTAATACCTTTTATGCCTCAAATTAATTCAGTCTCCTTTTCAGAATACGTGATATTATCATCATATTTTAAACTGTACATTATACTTCGTAGATAGAGCATCATGACATACATGAATATCAATAGTATTCTAGAAGCCATAAACAGTAATATCCTGTGCTAAAACTATTTGAGAATGCTCTGAATTTCGAAATTATGTTTTTTAATCAATTAAAATATCGTGAATAAACCTGCCTGCTTGAGAGTTCCCCAAAATTTTCCCAAAGGTGTCTGTACTTTGCCAACCTGGTAGACCATAGACTTCTTCTGAGATAAGACCGGTCAGTAGTAAGCCATAAGTAGGTGAAAATTATAAACATATATATTTAAAAAAAATCTTACCATGGAAAAACAACGAGACGGGACCAATTGACGCCAATGAAGTTATAATCTCCACGTTTGAGGAATGCTGAAATGAAATGTTAACTTTTCTTGATAAGTGGTTGAAATATTGGTTGAAATATCGAAAACTCTGCCTAGTCTCTGCATAACAAAAGAATGTCTTCTTAATTGTAATAATTGACGTCTAATTAGAGCATATAGAGTGGGTGAAAGATTACAATACACCTACGGGCCAATATTAAAGGTTCGATTATTTATATGCTATTGTTAGTATAGTACGGGAGCCAGATTCAAATTCGGTCAATCATTTCCTCTCGAGTCAAAATTCGTATACTGCATAAGGAATATATATTATGATTATTCGTGGCCGTCAGCTGCGATTCCGTGGGGGGAGGGAGGTGCTAGTAGTGGCAGCCTCCCAAACATGTAGATAAAAAAAATTTGAATCATTTCCTCCCAAATCCCAAATTTGTCAGATCCGTACATTAACTGGCGAAACTCCTGTGTGTAAAAAGCTACTTAAATGGTAAGTGTGATTTTTCTATAATTCAACATGTTACATGGTCAAGCAGGCAGCTGATATATCCCACCAAGTTATGGTCAGCTGACTGAACTAATAAAACTCTAATCCGACAAATTTTCAAATGGGAAGAAATGACTGAAAAAATATTTTTTTTCTACATATTTGAGTGGCTGCTACTGCTCGCCCCACTATGCATTTCACAAATTTTCGCTTGGGAAGGACTTGGTCATGAAAATCTGTCACTGGCTCCCGAACCAGTACCTTTAATATTAAATGTTTACTTTTCATATCATAGAGACATTTTATAATATTAGTATGGTTAGTAAAAAAAGTGTGGATTTTAGTGCAGAGGAAATTATGTAGCATATCTTTAGATATATAAAGTTGCAGACACAAGTAAACTTTGTTTCTTCCTAGTCAATGTTTTCAATATCGACCTTTACCAAAAATCATGTTCATCATGTCTAAAGTGTGACCTTTTTATAATTTTGACTGGTATATGTGATAATTTAGATCTGACATAATAAAATATATCATAAATTCATAATATACATAAATTTATAGCTTTGGTAACTTATATATTGTTAGACATATAATAATTTAAATGATAAGATCTTGGTAAAGATTTATATGACTATATTTCCTTCATATATCTTTAGCTTGACATAATAAAGTTTTATACTCACCATTTTTTATATTTACAGTACTTGGTCCAGTAATTGCTTCAGAGAACCCAAATAGATAAATAACAGTGGGCCATGTTGCGTTGAAATATGTATTAGATAATCCATCTGGATTATTTCGATCAATAGTATCGGCATTGCTCGGATTAAATCTATAAAAGAATAATATAATTTTTATACTTGTTCCGAGTTTGTGATCCTAAAAAAAAGAATGTAATATATTTTTTGATTTGATTACTATTTTTTTAAAGGATAGATTAAACGAGAAGGCTGTCCCCAAAATAAAATAGTTGTAGTAAAGAAAAGATCATATCACAACCTGAAAGTTTATGGTAGTAAGTCTTGACAACAAGGTATATTTGGGGGAAGCAAAGCATTCAAATGATAAATCGATTGCGACATTTCACATTCATTAAGTTTAAAGAAATCCAATTAAGATATCATACGTTTGTTCGTTTGGATGTTTGTTACTTAATCACGCAAATCGGATTTCAATAAAATTAGGCACACAAATACTTTATAACCTGGATTAACACATAGTCTATCCTGGACTAACACATACTTAGTATATCCATTTTCATCCCGTATATGTTTACTGTCATATATAGATAAGCGGTTAAATATTTTAATTTAGCAATTATATTGCATGTTTTTTGATAATTCTAAGTGTACGTGGTAAATTGTAAACAAGCGCGAAGGCGGGACGGGTCGACTAGTAAATATACGAATACTAGTAACAAATAACTAGTAATAAATAAGAATGTTACATGTGAAAATATGAGTCACTTTTTAGTAAGATTTCCATCGATTTACTTCAAGGCTTCATATGAATATTTTACATAGAAAAAATAATTAAATAACAGGCAATAGTATTTTAACGAGTTTTAGTAGACGTTCTTTTTCATAATTTCAGAGATTATAGATTTAGTGACTAAAACTGCAAACATAAAATCTGAAGGAATACAATGCTTCCATTAAAACTGACCTAATTGTTTTCTATTATGTTAAAGTATTTCACGTTTTATATCAATTCGTTCTAAATCAAAATAGCAATCAAATAAACTAATTAAATTTCAGATTATTGCTGAAATTCCTCACTTGCAAATCGAATGATTTGTGGTGAAGGTCCTTGAAAATGAGGTTAGTATAAACTGAATATCTATTTGTGTTATCTAAAGTGAAACCTTTACTGTATTTGATTGGTCCATTATTTAAAATTCAAAATTCAATAAATTTATTCTATAAATGTGTCAGTAATATACTTTGTTATTTATAAGTATGTTTTGTAGTTTGATCATGAACATGAACTAGAGGCTATGGGTTCGATCTAAGATGGAATAAGATGTTTTTTGTAATAAAATCATTGACTTATTGACATCAAATTCCGGTTAACGAACGCAAAACGAGTCTCCAGTGGAGTGAATGGGCCCTAAAATAACAATTTAGGGCCAACGCGTCACTGTGTCGTTGTGATTCGCGAATTATAAAAATGCCTAATCGGATCGTAAATATCGTATAATCGGTAATCATCTTGTTTGTCAATTAAATAAACTAATTGGTATTAAAGCGATAACTTTAATAGAGATGACGGTGACAACGAAATCAGTTACCTGGTATAGAGTTTATACTGAATATCAACAGTGTGATCTCTTTGACAGCAGGCCTTACAGTCTCCCACTGGATTTGGCATGAAACATACCTGTGTAACACCTGAAAAATAAAAATATTTTTTTTTATAATATTTTATGGCCACGTCGTTACCAAATCGGCACCTAGGCACCTTATCTACCATAAAAAAATTTTTTTTTTGAATAAATTGTGAATTTCGTTTATTATTTTTCTATAAAACAAGTTAATTAAAAAACCAACATTTTTTTATCTGTGATCGCGTGGTGTTTATTGCAATGATAGGTTTTGGAATCTGTGATTAAAAGATTATTTTAAGAAACAGCCGGAAAAAGGAAATATGTCTTAATAGGATAAATATAGTTTTCCTAAGCCTTGCATCTCTTGGTAGCAATCTTGACCTTTATATCTCGCTGAGAGATTTTAAAGGTTAGATACTTTAATTAAATACTTAATGGTTAAGTAATAAACAATTCTACGTATTTTGCAGTTAAATGTCAAGTGTTTAACATTATGAGAAACATGATATAACTGTTTTTACTTTTTTAACTTGCTTATTAGTCTAGGTCAACTGTTATAACTAAATATTATATGTATTTAGTTTGGATGATAACTGATATTGATTTTAATATTTTCTCTAGTGGCAACATTATTCCAGACCAATCAGAACATTTCCCGCGTAAACAAACGGAATGTAAAATTTTAAAGACGAAACTGAAAAGTAAAAGTATTTGGAAGGGAATTCTAATTTCGACCGAGGCGAAAGAAATATGGCCTAAAAGGCTGCGTTTCCACTAGATTACCTAGGATGCGTAGTGAGGGATGTTTGTTAAGAACAATCATCCTTGCTATACTTCCTTGCACAATTCAGACTTAAAAGTATAATCGACAAGAATTTAGGTAAGTAAATCATAATAGAATACTTTAGTCTATTTTAGGTGAGATTGAATTTGATTCATAATAATTCTAAATCTAACATGTAGACGTTGCAAAGATGTCAGATCAATTATTTTTATACACATTGGTATCAAATGAAACAGTTTGCTAAGAAAAAGCCATATTTTATTGAATCTAATAATCTGAAATAGACGAAATACTAAAAGCCATAAACATCTGTTTATGTTGAGTTTATAAACCAGTTATAGCCAATTGATTAGGAAGATTTACGATTTGAATTCTGATAGTTTTATTATAAAAATGAGTATGCTTCATTAATTTTAACGTGTAGGTATGCTGCAAAATATATATTTCATTGTTTTGCAGCAAGTGTACAAAAAACTTGAATATTCAACTGATTGATCTATCTTCTAGTATGACTCAGTGTTAATTACAACGTTCCAGCAGATTTAACTTCAGGATTACTGTAAGGATACTTAATATAGGAAACCTATTTAAAATTACCCTAATACCGAAACCAAAAAAGTATACTATGTTGACTCAAAAGTCAGTTTCCTAATGTGTTCTAAACTACTTATCATAATACTACTTTATAAATCCGTGATATCTAACTCGGAAATTTAATGATGAGAAGGAGGAGGTGATGGGAATATTGAAGAACACTGCTAGGGGTGATGATATTGAATGGACTATTGGGTAACCGTAAACGCAATGTTTTAACTGAGGTAGGGCACAGCAGGAAATTTCCTGCTCAAATATGGAGCAGCCCGACTGGCTAGTACCTCGACCTTACAGAAAACCACAGCTAAATAACACTACTCTAAAGCAGTGTTGTGTTCCTGTTGGTGAGTAAGGTGACCAGAGCTCTCGGGGGGAATTGGGGGTAGGGTCGGCAACGCGCTTGCGATGCTTCTGGTGTTGCAGACGTCTTTAAGCTACGGTAATCGCTTACCATCAGGTGAGCCGTACGCTTGTTTGCCGACCTAGTTATACAATAAAAAAGATACTGCTACTGAACCGATAAATAATCAAACTTTATGATCAATGATACGATGTTACAATTACGAGAGGAACCTAAGCAGGTGCCTTGGAATTGTGACCAAAGTGTAGGCTTAAGGAATTCTTCCTTTAATAACAAATGTTTTGTCTGAAGTGATATATAAAGGGAAGGGTCTTAATACCTCCTTTCAAATATGATATATATTTCATATATATAAATCAGCGCAAGTTTTAGGATGTGTTGTTTATTATTCGTTTCCTCGGTATTCGGCCAAACTGTTCGTGGTGTCTCAAAACGTCCTTCGTCTTGTTGACAAAGATGGATTTCTACAAGTAACCATTGCATGCTAAGCAGACAGGTAAACTTATTTCCTTATTATTCTACTACTTATGTATAATTTATAAATTATGTACAAAGTGTATATAAAATGAGTATAAACGAGTATTCTTTATGTTATTTGTATATTGTGTAATCCCCATTACCGCTCTCATGCAGAGACTGAATATTTACTTAAACAGTTGTATGAAATTTTTAAAAGTAACTAGCTGACCTGACTGACGTTGTCCTGTCTAAAGTATATTGGTTGTAAATGTAGTAAATGACTGAAAGTTAATTCAAACGCCATTAAGCTACATTAGAAAAGTTAATAAGGTCGTTATGTTTTGTTAAATTTTCTAAGTTTTCGCGAAACTTTGTTAACTTTAATTCTTACATATAATAAACAAACACTACTAAAACGAATTAGCGAAATCGGCCCGGACTCGGATGGCGCGACAAATGGAAATCGGGATTAATTTTTATATAAAAACATAATAGGCAATATAATATACGATGTACAATAGACAATATAGAAACCTAAAATCTAATAACAAAGTCTCTAAAAATGTTTGCGTTTCTAAAAATGTTTGCACTGCGACAGTCAACGTTTATTTTATGAAATAACTTGCAGTGACAGAGTCAGAGACAGGGATTAAAACTTATGACCACTGAGGTTCTATCGAAATAAATCAATAGTAACGACTAGCCAATCATACGCTATATATTTTTTTTTAATTTATTTAACGGCTTGGCAACGAAACCTTTTAGCCAATACGCTATATATATATTTTTCAAATGTTGCCATGTCACAAAGGGTACGCTTAGCCTAACTTACGCGCCAACACTTACATAATAGTATTTTTCCCCATTAGCGAAGATTAGATAAAATCGTCAATAAAAAGCATTTGACTATTTACACAAGGTTTTGCATTTTATCCTTAAGGAATTCTTTACTTTAAAAAAAAAAAGAGTACTCATCTGTCTTCGAACTGGCAACCCTCTTTGCCTAAACAAAAGTTTTGAGGACCTAATAACATTTAAAAATTGAGCAAAAGTCTGTGAATTAAGCCCAAGTAGGTATTTCACTTCCTAAGATGGTAAAAGGACACATATAACGTATAAGATATATTTTTTAATTATCTTGTTTAACGGCTCTGGGTACTAGCCCTTTTGAGCCTGTAGTTGTATACATATGAACGTGTCTAAAAAATATCAAT
Source organism: Limenitis camilla (assembly GCA_905147385.1). NCBI lineage: Eukaryota > Metazoa > Arthropoda > Insecta > Lepidoptera > Nymphalidae > Limenitis > Limenitis camilla. The sequence goes on from LR990241.1 coordinate 9,950,047, forward strand.
TAATTCGTCCTTATAATATAAACGTCATTAGTTTATTAGGATAGTAAAAGTAAAATTACACTTTTACATACATTTTGTACTATCTGTATTTGAACACGATACGTCTCACGTCTGACACTGATTTGACATTTTTAAATAGTCTCATATACAGCGGAAATATATGAGTACAGAGGGCGATGAAACTGAGCGTTTAAGATAAGGCTTTGCAGAGATTCTGGGAATATACCATTGTTAAAATCTTGTACAGGTATAAAATAAATCCATTTTAGAGTTCGCAAAATTCGGGATCGTTCTTAATTTTCGGTATTGTCTAGTAATCAAACCTTACTGCCACGGATTCTGTATACAACAATAGACAAATAATTCCCTTTATTAGTCGTTTTTTTATCGCTAATATGTCGATGTATGGTGACGACACTTTATCAACGGAAACGTTAATTTTGTAACTCGATTCAAACTCGGAACCCTGGGTGTGTTAATCCGACTCGCACTAAGCCGATTCTTTTTTATTATGCTATCCCAGAATTGTCCCGGATTATGTTTTCCGTGACATGATAAGTTTCCATCTGACAACCCTAATTTTGACTCAGCGAAGTGAAGTGTTCGAGTCAGCTACAAAATTATTAATAGCGTTAATGTCTATTGAATTTTAACATCTTATAGTTTACTAGCTGACCCGCGTGACTTCGTTCGCGTATTGCTCCGCTCCTATGGGTGGTAGCGAGATTTTAGATTTTAGTTTTGGTACATGTACCGTGTATACATCTATATGCACTTAGTAAAAAGCGGTTATTTTAATATTACAAACAGACACTCCTTCTTTATTTATTTGTATGGATTAACATAATCCAATCATAATTATATTAATTTAATTATCATCATTATTGTTAATATTTTCCCGTATCTATAAATATAATAAGAATGTAATTTACCGAGTGTCTGTACGTAGAACTAATTACACATTACGCACAACTTGTGCACAAAATTTGATACATTTTTCACAGTTATGTTGCTGCAGGTCTAAAATAAAATATAGGCCTTTTTGTCATTTCAATTTAATGTCAGAAAAGATTTAATATTTAAACATGTTTTAGCCAAGCGAAGCCAGGGCAGGTCAACTAGTCACATATAAATTACATTTAAGAAGTAAATTTTAATGTCAACATTAAGTCTTTAGACGTCACTATTTTGTTTAATGTTCAATAATTGTTTATTATTTATTTAATTTAGTATTTACTAGATTAAGTTGACCATGGAATAGCTTAAATATTTTTATAATTAACTAAGAATTTTAGTGATTTTTAATTAAACATTATTTGCACTTCAAATTTAAGTTTTTTTATCGGTCTATCGATATGTACGAAAACTACTAACTATATTGTAACAGATCTAAGTCAAAATCTAGATTTTATTCAAAATGTTAGTCAGACGTTTTAATTATTCAACAAAAATTAATTAAATAAATCGTTTTAGCTGTTGACTAGTAAATTAATTCAATGGTCAAGTAATACATATATAAATTAAAATAAAATTATCACGATAATAATAAATAAACTTTTTAATTAAATCAATGAATTATTTAGACTGAAAAATGAACACAAATTTTATCGATGCTAATAACTAGCTATTACAAAATAATTTCCTGCAATTCTCCCAAATGCGGGTTCTTATCTAAAACTTACCAATAAAAAAGGTCATAATCTGACATGCTGTAGAATTATATATCATGTTGGTCAAATCACTTTAAAAAAAATGTAAATACAAATCATTTTCTCACACACAGCACTGAAACTAGTTAACTTCAGCTACGACTTCTACACACGAACACTGCAATTGCACACGGAAATCGAACTATATATAGTTTTATGGATAATGTGATTATCTACATGTCTGTTATTCCGTTAACATTAAGTTGTTTGATTTAATTTGAATCTATTGTCCGTTCAAGGCGTGTTTACCGACTAAGTTTCTACTTCTCTATAGCGCTCACGGTGGTAGAGTTATGCAATGCTTATAATATTTCGTCTAGATCTGATAATAAATTAGCGATGTAGCGAAATTGTTTAACGAATCGATTTGAATTACTATTTCACAAATAAATCCCTCAATTCCATTGTAGATATACTCGAGGCTTGCCCTCGCTTCACTAAGAATAGACGAAGTTTTATTGATCTAACCGTGATCATGAATCCATGGTTAATATATCAGTTATCATATTAATGATTCCTAATTTAGGATATAACTTCTAGGATTTACCAATATGAATGAGTAAATCTCGGTTTTGGCCTTAAATCTAAAGGTGAGATTAAGTAAGATTTTTTTTAATCGCATAACTTTATACTAATTTCAAAATTAGAGATTTCCATCATCAAAAGTTTTTGGTAAATTTGAATTAATAAACATTGACTATGATAATTGAACATTATGACCTTTTTTTTTTAAGATTTTCGGGAAATTTATTTATCTTAATTATTTTTGTACAGATTTTTTTGGTATTTTAAAGAGGAGCTTTATATATATTTTATGAATTTTCTGGAAATGTAATTATCTCCATTTATTGTACAGATTTTTTTGTTATTATAAAGAGGAGCTATACTTATATATTTTTTTATGGATTTCTTGAAATTTATTTATCTTATTTTTTATGTATGGATTTATTTGTTATTTTAAAGATTCCCACTTAAATATCAATGTTATTAGACCTTGACCTTTAAAATTCTAGGAAACTTCAGGATTGTCTAATAATTGCAATATTGTTAGACTTATATTTTTTAATTGTCTTATTGACAGTTGAATTTCAATACAATAATAACACAATTATTTCACTTTTTATTATATTTACTTTTAATCTCCTTGGACTACTTTAGAGAAAACCACTAACCGGATTAGGATTTGGTTTATTTTTTGATCTTAACATAATTGTGGTCACAGACGTTCTCTTTGATTTGCCTTAGCGATTCTAGATTTAAGAAAGTTAAAGTAGAATTATAACTTGGGATATTTATTGATTAGTATAGAAAAACGTACTAGTATTACTGAGTGGGTTACCTTGATAGAACATCATTACACTGCAAGTATTAAAATCAAATTTTGTCGATAATCAAAATACTTGATGAATTCGTGACTTGTACGGTTTGCCCATTGAAAAGATAATACGTATTATTTTGTAATAATATCTTAAATAAGTGTGCAAGATGATTAATGAATAAACATACATAGTACTTACAACTACAGGTCATGGTATAACGATTTGGCATTGGTTAATATATTCTCATTAAAAATATACATGAAAGTAGAAAAGGAGATAAATAATTAGCCTATTACTTAATGACATTTAAATCACTAAACGAATTTTGATCAAATTTGATACAGGGATAGAACAGAGCTTGGGGAATGACATAGACATAAAAAACGCAGTGATTGCACAGTGGTTGAGACTTCAAGTCTTACTCGGGAGGTCGAAGTTCGATCCTGGGCACACACCTCTGACTTTTCTGAGTTATGTGTGTTTTAGGCAATTAAATATCACTTGCTTTAACGGTGAAGGAAAACATCGTGAAGGAACCTGCACTCCTGAGAGTTCCTTAAAGTTCTCAAAGGTCTCAAAAGTCAGCCAACCCGCACTGGGCCAGTGTGGTGGACTATGGCCTAATACCCTCCTCATTCTGAGGAGGAGACCCGGCTCAGCAGTGGGCCATTGACGGGTCGTGATGATGAATGACATAGACTATGTTTTATCACGAAAAAAAAATCGTCATACTACCTACACAGGACCGAAATTGCAGCCATAATCGTCACCAGGCGAGCTCCGTTTGACAACTAGCTCAAGTCTATCGGAACAGTGGTTGATATAGTCTTAGAATAACATAAAAAGTACTACACCCTAATATAGATTCGTCAACGGTGTTGCTTACTGTAAGAATAAAAACAAAACAAATAAATGTATGATTACGCCATCTATCGATATAAATTACGTTGGTGTTAAAAATGTAATGTAAAATATAGCGATACAAATGTGAAATTATACCTAAATAAACTTTTATAAGTTTAATAATGCAATAAGCCGTTTTTATACTACGACCAACGGACTGTGAAAAGATTTCCTAAATAATCAACAAACAAACGTACATTTCCAATGATCATAACATTATTATAAATATTTTTGAAATTCATACGACATATGAGATCTTGCAAATTACATCTTTTCATAAAATATTTTTCTATATTTTGTCGATGTAATCATCTCGATTCTCGAGGTCTGCTCTGCATATTGGATTTTTAGAAAAACTACGATGCTATATATATAATTTAATTAAAATGTTCAGCTGGATTTCAATATCACAAATATGATTAGAAGAGAACCGGAGATTGTAATAAAGGCAAACGAAGACGATCTATGATAATATACATTTTTAAAGAACATCTTGGGATATTTGTTATACAAACCTAGTACAATATATAGCTATACAGTAATTACCCATAAAAATTTCATTTTTTGAATTATATTAATTTTATTTATAATGTTTATTATTTTGACAAAAATTCTAAATTTTATTTACCACATATATTAGTGTTTGTTTTACTTTTGTGTATGCAATAACGATTTGTAATAAAGATCAATTATGAGAAAAACCTTTATTTACGGGGACATTCGTATGAGAAAGCGTCATTTTTTGTAATCATAATAATAAATAAAAATTCTATTTGTTTCAGGACAAGTTGCTCAACAAATTGGAAGAAAATGAACCCGAGCTAGCCACTTCACCAGAAGAAGAAGTAAGAATTAAATTATTTCCTTATAGTCTTTAATCTTTTTTATATTTCATAGAAAATGTTAATTAAAATGGAGAGTTTATACGCAGTATCACTAAGACGGATCCTTGACTAGGATATCTCCCTATCCCTGAGTTACGGCTAGAATACTCGCGATACAATAACAAATATATCCGACATCCGTCACAGCGGCGTATTTATTTGGTTTACTTTTATCTTTATGTTGGCACAACCGACAACTTCTAAAATCAAATATTACTTAGAATAATGTTGCCGACATCATAGCTAACATGCTGCCACACAAATCAGTGTTTCCAGCATAATAACTAACAAAATGCTTCTGAAATTAGTGTTACCAACATCATAATTAACACGATATATATTGGGAGTAGGATATTTTTTTTATATTACAGTACGGTAGCAAGTGGAGAATAAGAAGAAAACGAACATTTCTTTCACGAGACACTTAAACGTGATTTATAATCCCAAAAATTTAATTGATTTTTTAATATTTTAAATTATCCTCTCTTTTTATTCCAGTGTGTAATATGTGTGAACGCGAAGGCTACGATGCAAACATCGCCTTGCGGCCACCGAGTGGTGTGTCGGCGGTGTTTCGTGAAGACCATTCAAATGGCAGTTAGTCAAAGGCTGCTGCCACTACGCTGTGTCATCTGCCGAGCCAAGATCCTACGGCTGAGGCAAGCACCACGACTGGTTACCAGCAAAAGTTGGCAGGTGATTACTAATTACATTATTTAGCTATTCTCACATCTGCTCGTAACTTTTAATTTAACTTTGACGCCTTCTGGATTTCAGAATTTAAACCGAAAGTTCGATTAAAAATGTTTGAGACCTCTTGCAGGATCCAGCTTCATCTTCAGCCCAAAAAGGCCTCTATCAGTTCTATTGTTCACTTTCGGTGTAGAAAATCTATCAGCTCTACGGTATTCACTAAGCTACTGATCTTATCCAAGTCGCTAGATTCAAAAGAACTGATTTTGCTCTCTTGTGTTTGGGGTAAAGTGTTTCTTGCAGAAGATATAGCTAAAGGGAGTTTTATGTATTTCGTAAGACTGATATATTGCTGCCTTCTTGTAAGGCCTTCAACAAATTAGGATTGATACGTCAAAAGTAAAAAATATTTAGTAGTATAGTCAAAGATCTATGGGTTAGTCCTAGATTTACATTCAATTTGCTATTTTGGCATAATTTTTTTTAATATTTACAAATTCTTCTAGTGTTCTAAACATGACCTATGATTTCCAGATATCCAGCAGCAGTGGCAAGTCATGGGGAGTACCAGGGTCAGTGTCGTCATATTCGGTGGGTGCCCGCTCTGTGCCTGCCTCCGCCTCTCTCTACTCCGTCACCAGTGGGGAATCGTCACTATCCGGTAAGAAAAACAAAAGCTTTTAAAATGAATAATAATTAAAATATTCTAAAGGTAAATCAAACGAGTTAGGCTGTGGCTAAGGAAATAACAATGATTCATATTAGGTCCAGTAAGGATTTGCATAAAATCTATTAAAGTTACTCAATTTAAAAGTTCTATTCTATCAAAAATAAGAATTACCTAAAATTTAAGTAGTCAAAAAACTGTAAATTGTATCGTAATGTAACATGCGTTTTTTTTTTGTTTGAAATGCATTTCAAAAATTCCAGGCGTGTCTTCAGTATCATCTAACAGTGGTGGCCACGTCAGTAACACTGGATGTTCTACTAAACTTTGTGGAGGTTCAAAGTGCGGTGGTGCGTGCTTAGGAGCGGTGCCCCGTGTACCCGCTGCCTCTGCTCTACCGAGGCCAAGACAGCCAGCGTCAAACTCTCTGCGACGATCACAGCACCATAGCATGAAGGTAAATTATATAATCCTATAACCATTAATATTCTGGTATTCCTATGATGCTATTTTTAAAACAAGTTTCTCTTTCAGGCACGACTGCAGGATTACCAGGTTCATAGCTACACTGGTGGGCCCGCTGGAGAGCCGTCAGGCAGACTACCTCCTATTCGAGAGTTTCAAAGAGAATTTCGTGAAGGTCGACGTGAAAGCGCCGCTGCCGCTTCGGCCTCCACTAGAATAAGGTACTATTATTCAATAATTTATATTTAGAAAATACATTTTAACGAAAACCATTAAAAAAAATCCACGTCAGTGATGTAAATGCTTTTTTCCAGATGCGCACAGAAAATCGTCACGCAGCTAGAAACATCGCCGCAGAAAAATAAGCAACATTTTTTTAGACCACTAAAACCCTCTAATAAAGATGAACCGCCAAAATCAAGAGATCACAGTAAAGAGACTGATAAGAAAAAAGAAAACCCCAAAACAAAACCCAAGAAAGAAGATAAGAAAAAGAAAGAAACCGATGAAAACGCAAAACAAGCAGACAAAACTAAGAAAGATGAAACGAATGATAATAAAAAGAACGAAAATGCGGAAAGAAAAAAGGAAGAAAAGTTAAGACTTAAAGCTGAAAAAGAAGCTAAGAAAGAAGCAAAACAACAGGCTAAAGAAGAAGAGAGGCAAGCAAAGCTGCTCGCTAAGGAAGAAGAGAGACAGGCCAAGTTACTGGCAAAAGAAGAAAAGAAGAAGGCAAAAAAAGAAGCAAAACTGGCGGCACAGGCCGAGAAAGAAAAGAACAAATAAGCTATCCAAATTTTTACATAGTAGAAACTTTTAGCCGTCTTTAGATCTTAGATTCGGAAATCGTTATTATCGAAGGATAAAGTTTTACGAGTATTGTAAATGCGTATATTAGGATTATAAATAAATTACTATAATTACTTAGCATTATTTCATTTATATTTTTTTACTCTTTACGTTAACCTATTGTTTTATATGATAAGACAATATTAAATATGATAGATATATTAGAATAGATATAGAGTAGGGTGAGCCAAAAAAACAGATTTTCTTCGAGTCTGTAGTAAAATATAAATAAATTAAATAGTTCTACTTTAAAAGTTATACTATTTTAAAAATATCGATTTACACTGATTTTTCGGTAAATAAAATAAACTAACATATTGTACAAGAGACTCGAACAAAAACAATTTTTTTTCGGCCACCTTATATAGAGTTTTTTTTACCAAACTAGCTCATCAGCAAATTTCTTATGGAGTTTTCTAATTTCGAATTGTTGTATAGTTTTAAACGATATGTTAAAGCAATGTAATAGTTGTTGGGTCATAGTTGGAACTCTACAAACTGCAAAGACTGAAAGAAGGAGATAAAATCATATCGTTTTGTAATATGTGTGTAACAGTTGTAGTTAAGAGCTTTGTGCATGACAGTATTGCCAAAGAATTTATTTCTCACATGTGATCTGAGTCCGACCCATCCTAGTCGTACTTATTTCCTTAATGTATTAGAATGGCTAGGAATATTTTTGTTTCAAAAATTTTCTTTATTCTAGCTTCTAATTCAAAAATACAATTGTACTCCTAGATACAGAAAACGGATATTAATTAAATTAGCTCTTTTTGTACCCTTAATACGAGTTTTTATTTAAATTAGTTTTTTAGGATTCTAAGCTAGACCAGTGAATTCCTAAGGGAAGGTACCTCTACTACGTGACAATAACAAACACCCCCCTCCCCTTGTCCCCTCGCGAAATTGCTTGAAAACTGCACTATAAACTGTTAGTTCTCAAATCAGCTAATGTCCCTGCGTATGTACGTCAATGTTGTCATATTTGAATATAGCACAAGATTGAAGATATAGCCCTTGAAGATATTGACAACGTGACGAAAACATAAGATACCTCCCCCACCCCTGTGACCAAGCATGGTATTTTGAAGACCCCCGCTCCGCAGAACGGGTTACGTAGTATGGGTACGTTTCCTAACATTGGAATGTTGAAAGCTGGAATTAATAGGAATAAAAATCAAATAAGTGTCTTAAAAATTTTAAATCCATACATTATCGATCTTTTCCTTTAAGCGTTAACGACAAATGTTAAGCGAACCTCTACTGGAGTCCCAGTTTAAATGTAAGGATACAAAACTCGTAGTAAGGGAACATTTTATATTATAAACAGAACATGAAGTCATTTTAACTTATAATAAAATTTAGAATCATATCAAGTTGAGTTAGCATTTACCTGTAAGTGTTGAGATTTCTTTTGTAAGGTTTCCACATGTCGAGATCTATTGTCAATCGTTAGAAATTTCCTGTAAAATAAATAACAATGTTACCTAAAATGCGTTTTATTATTTGTTGCAATTATATATATGTATGTCAAGGGAATCACTGTGTAAGCATAAGGTTAGGTTAACATAAATCTAACCTATCGTTGTGTTTACATTACCACGTGGTAACTACCTCCCAGCATTTACACAACACTGCACTTATCACTTTCACTATCATTACCCAGATAATATCTACTCCTTGAGAGACCTCGCGTAAGACTAAGACTGCAGACAGACTATCGAGGGAATATAAAGAGTCGAGACCGTCAAAACGACGGAAGTGATTATTATTTTACTCTAGCGCCATAGTGGCCATGGCGATTCGATTATTCGATAATCGTTTACTTTTATCCGACATGTATATAGAAAATAAAATATTGCAAAAAATCGAACTGTTAGCATAATATAAAGTTGTGTATGTTGTTGAAGACTTTTCGGTTGTTTTTAATTAATTTCTATCTATAGATATTCTATTTAGTGAGAAAGGCACAGATAACTTAAATCTAGGTCCTAGATAGTTCTGAATTTCCATATATTAATTTACTATTAACTGCCTCATGGCTCCTGTGATTAATTTTTAGCAATGCACTGTTTTGCAACTTACTAATAAAAAAAACACTTATATTCTTAAGTTTTAAATACTCCCTATTTTTTATATTTGTAAACAAATAAATAATATTTTAGAAACAAATTAAAGTTTTACTATTTACAAAGTAACAATATTTTTTTATATTTAAATTGCAAGAAAAATAAGTTAATAAGACTAAGTTTTATAGGATTAGCAAATTTATTTGAACTTTGACAATTTGGCCACATTATTTCTTCTAGGAGGGGGACAGTGCCTTCCTCAATATTTCATTCTTATTTTTTGCAACTAATTAAGCACCAATATTTTAAAAGATAATATTAAAAGATTTTGCAAAATTACAATATAACTTTCTCGTACAAAAATAGGTAAACTTACGATACTTTCATATTAGTATAAGTATACTATATAGATTTTTTTTTTACCTTACTTCTGGGAAAGTCTGTCTTAATAAATTTTTTATTATCTAAAGAATCAGGATCATCTGTTAAGTATTTTAAGGGATTCTAGACTCTAAATCTAAATGGTCTAAATCCCACATATATTTAAAGTAGGGTAATGTTTCATATAATAAAAGACAGACATACGCCAAATTCTTTATTTCAACTAGAACTGTGACTTATGCACTTGAAATCGAAAAACAAAATAAAATAATGGTTTCTCTACATTAAATATGTTACTATACACTTGATTTCTATACAACTAAAATTGCATAAGCAAAATCCATTTAATCTTTGTAGTCATCACCACCACGTTCATACATCTCATCACCAACTTCTTTACCGATTCTGAGATACTTGTTAACCATCGGTCTGTAATAGTATGCCTGATAGTCCAGTCTTTCAGCCATTTTTTTATTGACCTGCTGTTCTAAGGCCCTCAGTTTTCCTTTTTGAGCTTCCTCATCGATGAAGTGCAGGAACTTCTCATATTCCTGTAAAGAAATTATGTTTTTTTTTTAACTTTAAGCAACCATTATAAACTGTCTTCGAACAGTACTATTCTATATTTTTTTACCTATCTTTCATATAAAAACTCATGAATGGATTTTGATGAAAATTTTTCTTAATAAAACATATTTAAAAATAGATTTAGACTTAAATATATAATTAAAGATAGTTATTTTATTACCTGCTCAGGGCTATTATGGATGTATCTGGCAATAAATCTAGTGATAGGGTGACGGTGGTACTCCCAATGCTTTGGTTCATAGTCTTCAGGAATTGGTGTAAGCTGGGCAGGTCCAATGAACACATTTGTATAGAAAATAATTGCTCCAACAGGAATTAGGCCAACCATTAAGTAAAAATGGAACATATCCTTGAATTTGTGCCATTGCCATCTGAAATAGAAAATTATGCTCGGTGAATTACTTGAAATTAATTTACTAATTTTCCATTCCTGTGTGGCTTTTGAATTGCAGTAATTCTGCCAATATCAATATATGCAGACAATTTTTTGGGAGAACCATAATATAATTTTTACACTGTCTTGCAATAATTGTCAATCAACATGAGCTCGAAAAGATTATCTTATAGAACATCTTTAAGTTTCTTTACCAACACAGAAACTACTTAAAAGTTAAATATTCTCAATCAATAATATAAATATAATATAGAATTAGAATAAAAATTTTATGTAAAGTTTTTTGAAAATTAATACTTAATAACATGCAAATCAATCGATATATTTACACAATCTTAATAATACAAGGGTTAAAAAAGTAAAGAAGAAATTGAAAGTAAGATGCGTGAGGAATTTTAGTAGGAAGCATATACAAAAATTGGTTAGATAATCACTGCGTCTGACAGTATACCTTGATGGCTGCAGTGCCATGGTCTTGTGGCCATGATCGCCGCTTAATGATTTACCTACAGAAAAGTTTACATTTTTTACTATAAATGGTGTTTTGATGTTATTTTTAAATAAGTTTGTACCGAAAGATCGGCCTAAAGCACTCCACGAAACCATTTTTATTATGAAAATAATTTGACAGTGACAGCAGAGTGCGGACAGCAAGCGGACAGTTGTCAAACTACATAAGTTGAGGGTTGCCACTTGCCAGATAAGAATATTAACTACACAGAGTATATAACTTTAGATAGTAAATAATAAAATAATATTCCCTGTGAAATCTTTTCTTATATATAAAAATGAAATGCTGTCCTTTAGTCTCACCAAAACTTGAGAAAGACTGATCCGATTTGGCTAATTTTGGTTTTAAATTATTGGTGGGAGGTTTAAACGGTGAAAAATGCTAAAACGTTTTTGATAAAACTTTTAGGTACCTGTAATCTAATATACTTCTGCTAAGCGAAAATTTTATATAAGGATATTTTTTTAAATCTTACCGTCGCGTTATTTAAATATTTTTTATATGCATACGTGTTTTCTATATTGGTAAATATAATGCGCTATATCATATTCTATGTCTACTTTAGTTTCATAAGGAATTTGTTATTTTTTTCGTTTTTACGGGACTATGTTGCCCTTTTAAAAATCTTGTAACAATTTTACAGACTAAAGTCCACTAAAGTCAAGCAATCAAATAGACATTCTATTTCAAAAGAATGATATTCAGATGAGATTACTATATTATTTAGGCCATAACTCATCCTTTAGAAAAAATAGGTGTATGTGATATGCCACCTGTTGCTGCTGAAAAAGTTAAAAAAGAAAACAATATTAAGTATTGATTTTTACTTGGAGCATGCTCCGTGCGTTTGAACTCCTCTAACGCGAGTCGGCTGATAAGCGAAACACCCACTTACTAACATTTGATAATTCTGCTTAATATTTTACTCAACAAATAATTCCAATACATAATTATTCTGACCTAAAAATCTACCAGTGTGAAAGGTGTATAAAATGTTTTATACCCACGCCTGATATGGAAGAACTTCTCCAAGACATCTTGAAAGAAGCTACAGGACCGAAGCTAATTTCTCTGAAAAAATCATGTCAGGATTCCTTAGGTAAATTCATATGGGTTATTTATTTACCTAGATATTAAGTTTAATTTGTTAGTAAGCTTTATTACGCAGTATTTATCTAGTCATAGATTTTGCGTTTGTATTATGATGACGTCATAGCTTCAACCCGTATGACGCTTGGATATAGTTCTAGTATAAAATCTAATGTATTAATATTATTGTTAAGCAAATATATTCTTAATGAATTTTCATATTTATTATTAAAATGTATTGTTACCAGAGGTGCTTTCTGTCCAAGAAAGCAGCCGGCGGGCGTCGTACGAGCTGAGGCGCATGTGCCTCCTCCCGTTGCAGATCGCGCTCGAGAGCAAGCGCCCCCGCCTTGTCGCATTCGCTCTCCAGGGATTTCATGTATGTATAGCATATGTTTTATATTAACAGTGTAAATAATATTATGCATTCAAAAATTATTTAACTACACCTTCAGAAAATATTGCGCGATGATCGATTCCACCGCGGCATAGAACCAGAAGACGATTCACTATGGATGCCTTCGCAGCTGCTTTGCGCCACGACTTCAGTTATGTACCATCTTCCAGATACCCAGGTACCTAAACTAACTATACTTAAAGTTCAAATTAATTAATTCATTAAGTCATTGAAACAAAATATTATATTTAGGTACATCGCTCGTTGTCCGGACATTACGGATACCTTTTTTTACAAGAAAACCAAATAATTGGAAACAAAAATTATAGAGCTAATACTTGCTTATTTTTCTAACCTACATTGTATTTTGGTTTAATGGTCTCATGCCAACCGGGCAAAAGATCCACTTCCTCCAAATGTACTCTATGATACTCTAACCTCACTTCAGATATTGATAAATTTCGAATTTTGTATTAAAAGATGATGATGGATTATATTCAGGTGCAGATATTCCGATTGTATCTATCAATGGCGTTGTCACCTCGTCGCACATTGAATGGGCGTTTGTGTGTATGGGCGTGCGGACGGTGCGGAGAAGCGGCGGGGGCGGCGCCTCACGTAGCGGCTGCTGCAAGGGCTGCTGCAGCACAGATGTTGAGAGCATATTGTGCTCAATTAGGTAAAATCTTCAAAAGTGATATAGAATAAAAGTAAAGAAATAAGAAAATCTATTGTTTAAATAAGGAGGATGATAGAGCTAAGCATACATTTTTAGTGTTTCGTACCTTAAAAGGAAAAAATTAACCCTTATGCGAATACATCGTTGTCCGTCTGTCTGTCTATCTGTCATAACCCTTTTTCTCAGAAACGTGTGAAGGTATCAAGGTGAAATTAATATTAAACACTCAACCCTGCCGTCCCTTTGAAATGTCAAAAAATCAAACTTCTAAATCCACGCAATGAAATGATAATACCGTTAATGTGGTTACTCATTAAATTATAGAGTAATTCTCGATGATCCAGAATCGTGAAATTTAGCATATAGCAATGTCTCATTAGCAAAAGTAAAAGAAAACATTAAAAAACTGTAAATTTCTTTCTACATTACTAGAAAATTAACTTTTGATTTGATTGTCACGCAAGACCTTTTTCTCAGAAAAAAACCTGAAGACATCGAGTTAAAATCATCATCAAATATTATATCATATCAAATATTCTAGTCTCTATTATCTCCGATATGTAAAAAAATCAAACTTCTAAGTCAATTTAAAGAAAAGATATAGAAATTTAAAGAAAAGATATGTTATGCATTGTAATTTTGATTTTCGTCAAGAATTTATTATATTCCTAAGCTTTGTCTTTTTACTAGTTTGGGGCCACATCATATGAGTTGTTAAATCACGAAAAAAATGATATTTTATATTTACAGTTATCAAGTTGAAATTAGTATTAAACATGTACGTCTATAGTCTGTTGAAGCTGTGATAAAATGAAACTTCTGAGTGTAAGGAATCACAAGCAGTTTTTCTATAGTGACTATTTTTCATTCCACATATAGCGGACGTGAAAACAGTCGATGTTTGTTTGTTTTTTTTTAGTAATATTCGATTATACGTATACCTGTCCTCGATACAGTTAAGAATATTTTTTCTTTTTAACCCTGGTAAACGAGTTTAAGTTTATGAAATTAAAATTTATAAACTTTAAATAAATTTATTCCAAGAAGGAAAGAAATAATTTGTAATTCAATTTTTTTTTAAAAGATTATTTAGTCAAATACAAATTCAGTTAGTTAATGTATTATTTTTCGACTAGTTAATAAGGGTTTAAAGTTGTACCGAAGACATGTATGCGTATAACATATTCGAATGGTAGTAATATCACAAATATTGACGTTTTTGTCCTCCGTATCGTATGAAATCAATCTAAAGTTCTAAATCTAGCGCGTATCACGGTATTTACAGTTCCAAAAATGGAAATTAGAAAATTACTCATTAAATTATAAATTTCTTTTACTATATGAGACATATGTACCTACAAACACAAACTGAGACTCATTTCGACATTAAAATACCCAAAAAATAAACAGACTGTGTAAAATAACAAATAAAAACAATTACTCGATATTATATTATTAATAACCAAAAACTATTTAGTTCTTTCAGAAAGAAATAAAGTGTTAAAAAAATGAAAAAAATACTATTTGAAGGAAGTATTTACTATTTATGTAATGTAAGTATTTTACTATTTTGAATCTGCCTAATATAGGTTTAATAATTTTTATCACAGTTTAGTGTGACGGAATTGGATGACTGAAATTAGGAACACGACGATTTTTTTTATTTTACAATAAATAAGGCATTAATCTTAAATAATGACTTAAGTTTGAATGCAATAATAATTTTTTGTGTAGTAATAATTTAGTTGATAAAAATATAGATAAAATAGATTAGAATATAAGTAAATGAGCGTACAAACGTTAGAAGAATCGTAAACCATGCGAACACAAATTAGGTCCTTACGTTATTTAATGCAATTGTGGAATACGTCACACACATGTTAGCTTCGACGAAAGGACAGACATGTTCGTTATATGTATCTTAAAAGCTACACATTTTACTGTTGAAATTTTCTAAATATATAAAACATAGCTTATTTTGCAAATATGAAAGGTAAAATGTTTGTTTCTGGGTTTTGGATAGCGAATGGAAATTAGGAGAACAACCTAGAAAAAAATATTCTAGCTGTCTTTTTACAAAATTACAACTGCTCTTAAAAAATAATCAACCCCAAAATGTTACAGATTAAACAGATATTTTAGGGACGCTCATAGATCATAATATATGCTGACCCGATTATAAATACTAATGAATGAAAAATAATTAAAGATAACTATTATTTTAGAGTAAACGACCAAACTTCCTTCAACAGAGTTGGGCAAAAGTTAAAAAACGATTTATCTTGACCGAGTTATTCGATTTTTTTATTTCTTTATTAAAAATTGTAATCATTGGACTTCCAATTATCTAATCTTCTATTAATTAAAATGTGACATTATAGAAGATACTTGAAAGTATTTTTTTCAGATGAAGAGTGTCAAGAGCTTTTAACAGAAGGGTCGCCGTTGGGAAGAAACCACATCGTAGCTGTTGGATGTTACAGCGAAGTGATACCAGTCATACAATATTTATGTGGAAGACTGGCTGAAACGCAATTGTATGTTAACTGTATAATATATAATATCAAAATATAATTAAAATATGATTTTGCTAAAGAAACAACTTTTTCTAGGATACCAAAACAAAACCCATTAGCTCTCTTTTTCCTGGAATGTCTGCTCACTTTGATGTCAAGTCTGTCGGAACGCGTCAGTGGAAATTCTCATTTTACAACATTCTTGTGGCAGAAATTCTGCCCGTCTCTTATATCTTTTCTGGGTACTCCAAGAGTTGATAAAAATATCAAGTCTAGGTAAGACACCCTAATTTATATCCGAATATAAATAATTTACACCCGAATTTATAAAAATACTTTCTGCAGCGGCAAATATATGATAGTATTCTAAACCAAAATAACATGTTTCGTGACAGGGAACATGATGGGCATCTGGTAGATGATTCAGGAAGAGGATCTGGTGCATTAGTTTGCGCTCCAAGTTTCAATAGTAAACAAGCAAAAGCTATTTACAGGTTAGTGGTCTAAAGTAATTATGAAGTACTTCAACAATAACATCGTTTTTTAAAAAAACAAAAATACAGAAAATTGGAATCAAAATCTTTTTTGCCAAAAAATTTGGATTAATTGCAGCTTGTAATAGAAATATTAGAATTCTTTGTTTGTGTGCTGCTAATAACAATTCTTATTTACTGATAGGAAGACGTAATTTAGTAATAATAGAAGAACATGTATATGTTTTTAATTATTAGCAATTTGGGCTTCAAATTACTTGCTAATACATCAAATTTACGACCGTTTTGTTTGTCAATCTAATCAATCTAACATTGATTGTATTTATTTTACAGTATCGCCAATCAACTAGTTCGCCTCGTAGGATCCACGTCAAACCTACGTCCCGTTCTAGAAGCTTTGTATCACAGAATGCTCCTATACCCTCCAATACAACATCGCGTGGAGCCACTGCGAAGTGTTCGGGAATTGCTTTATAATCCTAAACGATTGTGCCAATTGATGTTGATAAAAAAATCTGATCATCCAGAACGACATAGTGATGATATGGCTATCATCAGATTGTAAGTATTATCAACCATAAGATAAAATAAACGATATAATCTATTGAGAAAATTTTAACACAAAGAAAACATGGTTAAACTTATTTACGATGTTAAAAATTCGAAAGAAGTTTTGAGTAAATTATTAGTAAGTAAAGTTTTCGCTTCACATAATTCTTACTAAATATTCATAAATAACAATAGTAGTTTTTTATAAATATGTTAACTAACTACAGTTCACTAACAACTAAAATAATGGTCATTTTAAACAAGTTTAAATATATTAATATTTCTATCAGGATAATGGATGGTATAGAAGATTGTGGTAGAAGTGGTAATCCAGAAGTAGTAGCAGCGGCCGTAGAATGCGTCTTTTCATTACTCGATGCTCTAGAGAAGCTCTGTTCTGGAACCATAGAGTATTTACCACTCGATGTGTCTACATTGATTATAAACCACTGGCCAAAGCTACAAGATGCAGATTATACTGGACCATTGACTTATCAGACTTTGGCAAGACTTCCAAGTCCTTACAGGTGAATTGACAGTACAATTTACTGTACACATTTAGATGTTACGGTTTTTACGATGTTGGTAGTGTATGATTTATATTCTTACCTAATTTTTCTGTTTTAGAGATGTCGTCGCAGTTCTACAAAGTAATGAGGCCAAGGAACATGACTCTTCGGGTAACAAGTCTCATTAATTATTCTTCTAAATTTATTACATTAGTAGCACTTCTAAGAAGTTCTTATAACTAATTTTTGTTACATCTAGATACATCTGGACCAGAAAATATAAGTTCTGGAAGTGAAGCCGAAGCAGATTCGGATGCAGATAACGTTTTTCTCCCTTCAAGAGCGAATAATCCTGCATCACCTAAAAATATACAGAGAGATCCATTCAATGATAAAACTAAAACCATACCGAAAACATTAAATCTTGGAAGGTAATTTTGTTAATAGGTATAGTAAAAAAATTGTCTAATACACGTTATTCTAGCTACCATGTTTTTTTTTTCAGATGTACTGTAACAGAATGTAACGTAGATCTTGAGCGTCACAATGCAAGACAATTTGTAAAAACTTTACAAAACTCTCTTCTACCAAAGCTGCTAAATCTTCGGACATGTATTGAGGTAAATATTTGTTGTAATATATTTAGGTAATCTTAGAGACAGTATAATATCTCTAGTTCAAGAAATACTTTTGGGTATTCTGAAGATATGCCATTATTTTCTTTAATTACATTTCCTACATCTTTAAAGTGAAATCCTTGTTTATTAACTTAGGTGGATGAAGCTATGCAAGATTTTGCTTCCAAGTGTTGCCAACATAACGCCTCTCAGCCTCCAGCTACGTCATGTATAATGAATGCAGATGGAGTGTACCTTGCAACGTATGCTGCACTACTGCTTACTTTAAAACAACGCGCTAGGTACTACACTGAGAATAATGTAAGTTTATTTAATTATTTTCAATCTCTGACTTATACTTTTATTAATCTCGTCAAGGAAGCTTGGTTTGACTTTACGTGACGTCATTTCATCATGACGAACCTACTCTTTGCTTTAAGCAACTGCCACTTCATTTTGTTCATACATTCGTACAGTTGCTTCGTTTATTGGATAATCTTCAAGAGTTTCGTCTATTGCTTTTAAAATATATAAAAGTATATGAATTGAAGTTATTTTAAACACTCCCTTTTTTATAACTTCTGAGCATGAACGATATGAAGTAACCTTGGAGTCCAATTACAGAAAACCCACGTTCCACTGACAGAAGATGAATTTGTTGATGAAGTCCAGAACAGCGGAGTGTTAGTATATTTGTCGGCAACATGGCTTCGGGAATTGTATCAACAAGTGCTAGCACACGATCTACTAAAAGATGTTTCAACATCGGAACATCCACTTATACATTTGCTTTCAGGTGACTTAAAACTAACATGATTTACGTAAAATAAATTAGGTCGTGTTAATTTTTTTTAATCTTTAATTTTATTACAATAATATTTAGAGTAATAATGTACTTTGTCTTTTTTCAGACTTAGGAGGCTTAGACCAAAGCCCAGTTATGTCAGATTGGCAGAAATTGAAGAAAGTGTCGATGGTTTACAACAATACTAATGATTCTCCACAACATCAAGCTAATTTACGCTGGTCTAGAAGGTAAAAAAATTAAAAAAATATGTTATTAGGATTTTTTTATTATCTTACCTAGGAACCTACACGAAGTTCTTTAGGGGTACCTGTATTATATATTTTTTGAATCGCACACTGACTAAAGCTTAATCAAATATTGATGGACGCTTTTCTAATCCATCTCAATTGCTACCTAGAATTAATTATTATATATTAAATATTTATGCTTATGCAAAAAACGCTAAAAATTCTTTCAGAATCCTAACATGTATTTGGGATTCAATGGTGATAGTATTGAGTGGTCCGTTGACTGGATTTAGGAACAATAAACACAAATTAAGAGGAATCATATCAACAAAGATAAATAACTTTGGTAAACGAAAGAGAATCGCTTGGGAGGGCTTGACGATACAATGTTTGGAAGGGCTTCATAAGGTTAGATTGTTATCTTATCAAGAATATTCATGAATTAGTTTTAAACAACTGTAAGAGAACCCATTGAAACTATTAATGGATTCACAAGTTAAGCACGGTTAGGTTTTAAATACATATGTCGGATATTTTAACAAATTCTTTTTATTTTAGGCTGCAAGAATAAGTACAACACTAAGTCTTCAAAACCGTTGCAGTAGCATATTAGCACTTCTAGCAAATTCAGCTATTTCTCAACCAGCAAATGGAAAAATATTGTCTACACATGCATTATCTTTGGATATTTTAATATCAGGTACTATGTTTATTAATTGATATTATATTAAATCCTTAGGACTCGCCTCGCATTCTCTATCTTATAAATGACCTTTAACGGTCCTGAATTACTGAGGTAGGTAATCAAAGACAATTCTTATACATTTGAAATGACCACCGTCTTACTGGTTACATTAAACTTTTTTAATTAATTATAGGTGGCCTAGAACTGGGTTCTAAAGCACCGGAATGTTGGGAGCACATATTTGCGGCTTGTCAATATGTATCCAGTTTCGAACACTCACTATTTGGTCAGCAAGGAAATAATGCAACTCCAATTGTTACCATGCAAACTGGTAGGAATAAAACGGTTTCTATACTGCAAGCAGATGCCAAAATGAGCTTGGATGGAAGAGAAGATGAAACTTGGTACGGATGATAATAAATTTAAATGAAATACAATTATTTATTTTTTTATATGATTATTAATTTTAACCTTAAATAACTTTTTCATTTTACAGTGTTGATGTTTTCAACTTCCTACAGCCTGTACTAGAAAACAACCAAAATAACGACATGTCAGTGGCTAAAATTGTAGAAACTTGTAGACAGGAGGTAAATTTTATAAACTTCAGGCTTTTTTAAGTGACGTAATTAGGAGATTTCTGTTTTATTAATATGTAAATTCTGTGAATGATTATATATCTATTCACTCATTGTAATTTTCAGGGTGGCAATATAATATCAGGATCAGGAGCAGCCCGCGTTTGTTGTGCTCTATCTGCGGCAGCTGATGCGTTGTTCACCCGCCTTGCCGCTACTACTACTCTTCCCACTTTGCGTGCAGCGTTGCAACGATTGGTCACTCATAACCATAGATTAGTATGTTTTAAAATACTGTCCATAGAAATTATTAATATGAAAGATAACGTACATATTTTTGTGTTGCAAGATCATCCTAATAGGAACTTTATAATTAGGAACAGCATTGGATTCCCTATCAAAAGGCCAAAAGAAAGATTGTACTGCACCACTCTCGTGAAACCAAGTGATACTGTAAATAATAAAAACAACTTAGAGAGTACAATTACAGGTTTACATTCATTTACAGCTATTCTCTTCATGGGACCAAGACATTGTAAACAACAACGGTGCTTGGTGGCGTCGTGGAAAATCAGTAGCAGGGAGCAGTGGAGGAGAAGCAGCTCGAGCTTTGTGTCGTGCCGGAGACGTTGCATTGCGATGTCTTCGAGCTGCTAGACCTCTAGCACATCGTATGGCTATATGGACTGTGGCTGGTCCACATTTTATGCAGGTATGTAAAGAATAATTATATAAAGTCACGAATAGTTTAATATATAGTAGCATTGAAGGAAAAAAACAATAACAGAAGAGTAGTAGTAGTAGGATTATATTCTATACAACATAACTTACTTTCTTCAAAATATAATGTGCAAGTTTTGTAATACCTAGTAGCACTTAGAGCATGCTAGAATTGGACTCTAAAATACATAATTTACATTTTCTCCTCCACAGGCAGCATGTCACAAAGACATCCAGATATCGAGTCTAGCTATACAATGTCTTCATGATTGTGCTACTGCGCTCCTAAACCAACAAGTTGAACTTCCACATTTCCATTTCAATGAAGCTTTACTAAAGCCCTTTGAAAATCTCCTATGTTTGGAGTTATGTGATGATGATATTCAGGTAACAACTTTAAAACATTTTTTAACAAACAGATTACACATGTTTTTCTTAATAATTTGTTTACTCTTATAAAATATTTTTTAATTGTAGGAACAAATAATATCGTGCATCTGTGAATTTGTTGAAACGAACAGAATGGAAATTCGGTCTGGTTGGCGTCCTTTATTTAATACGCTACGAGCGGCTAATAACTCAAATCAATATTCTGCTATTTTGGAAATATTTAAAGTATTTTTAAACACGGACAATACATTAGTGTTTGCCAATGCAGCTCTTGACTGCATCTTATGTCTCTTAAGTCACATAAAAGGACTTCATTATGAAGAAGTTTTAAATGAAGCTAAACCTAAAAAAGCTACTACACCTCCCCAACCAAAACCAAGTCTAAGTCTAAAATTTTCCAAAAATAGTAAATTTATACCACTGAGTGAGGAGAAATCCGAAAAAGTGATTGTTGATATGTGTAGAGAGGCATTGTACCATATTGAAAGTTGCGCAGATATTTTAACAATGATGTATAATATGCCAAAATGTCCAATATTTAATACAGGCAACAGAATTAAAGGCGATTTACCACTATCAGTTGTAGATCCTATTATACCAAGTAATTCTTTAGATGTGACTAAATATATAGTTAATGAAAATTGTGACGAAGAATTGATTTCGTACAGAAAGCTATCAACAAGTCTACCCTCATCGAATACTACGAATAATTGCTTATTAAAACTTGATAAGCCCAGTAACATCCCAAAAGTGTGGTACGTACTTATTGAAGGACTAATTTCTGCAACTGTCGTATGTTCTAAGAAAAATCAACCAGCAGCTATGGAGACTCTCTTTAAATTATTGAGAAATATATCCGAAGTTCCTGGCACTCATTTTGGTTTACATTGCATAAATCACTTATTGCTACCTACAGTTCAAACTTGGTTACGGCAAATTGCTAATGTTAATACACACTGGGATAGTATCATGCCAAATTTCAAACAATGCTGTGGAATGACAACTGATACTATTGTTGTATATTTACACCAGTTGCAGCAAATCAATATTGAAAGGGCTACTGCCGAAGAAAAAGGCGATGGTGCCTTATTAGAACCGATAGAAAGCTTAGAAGTAACATTTGCTTTAAAGCAAATAATGTTAATTTTGGTAGAATGTATCGCACAACCACAGGAACCGATAGCTAGGTTAGGCGCATCATGTGTACGTCATATTATTTTGACATCTGGTCATTTATTGACAGACAATCAATGGGAAATAATCTGTACAAGTCTACATAGAGCTTGTAATGTAAGTTTAAGCCCTTTAAAACAACTTACTTACGCCTTCAAAGAAAACTCAAATAGTTTCTATGGAGACTTAGCAATAGTAAAAGTTGCAGCACGACGTGATTGTTCTGTAAACGATAATGTGAGATTACACGCCATGGCTCAACAAGTTTTTTTAACAGATCAACTAAGAGGAGAAAGCTCCAAACTAACATCTAAGAATTCAGCACAAAATTTAATCGATGATCGAAGCTACATATTCCTTATTTATTTACAAGAAACTATAAACAGTCTTAATCCTGATTTATATACTGTACGAATACCCAACAGAGGTTTAGTTGTGGGCTTACTAGCTCATCAAATATTAGTTCAAATTATTGCAACAGTCCTGATACAATCCTCGTCAGACGTTTTTCATGGCATCAACAGCATATTGTTGGAAAGCCTTAAGAGCGGCACAAATGTTTGTAATTATAAGTTTTTCTTAAATAAGAATAATACTGATCTCTTACTTAAAAGTTTAGAGTTATCTTACACTCGGGCCATGCAATTTGATTCAAGACCGGGATTAAAGTTTCTTGTTCAAAAGGTGTCTAATTTAGACCATGCAGCTAATCTGTACAAACAAACATCGTCGTCGTGGCTAATTAAAATTATTGCGTTGACAGAAATTTTCTTCAGTGGAGTATTAAAATTCAAAATGAAATCTACAGATGTATCAATAATATTGAATAATTACAAAACAACATTAAATATGACTTTGGAGTATGATCAATTTGTTACGGAAATATTTGACTTAAAAGCCACATGGGAACTTCTTTGCTGCAATTATGTCAAACATCTAATAACTATATCAGATTTTGACGATTGCGATAATATTAAGGATCGAATCTCTTGTACTTCAGATGAATCTGACTCGTCATCTAATAATTATGAGCGATATTATTCCCAAGAACAAAATGATGCCCCAGATGTAACTATTGCACTTGATAATCAAGATATTGCAGTGTCAGTTGAAGAGACAATAAAACCAAAACCTTTTACTTTCGCCGATTTTAAATCAAATACCATGACGAACGAAACCGAAGCAGAAACTGAAAATGCTACAACTGACTTTAAAGAAAATAAAGTCAAAAATGACGATAGTTCTGAAGAACCTGAAAATAAGATGCAAACCAATGGCAATAAATGTGAGCAAGTTCAACATACTAGTAGGAAGTCAGTCGAATATCAAACTGATAACAGTCCAGTTAAACTTAAACGACGTTGTGCGTCTGAGGATAATAACGGTGGGAGAAAAGTAAATATTACTATTTGTGATGCACCTACTTACGAGAAGAGCAAAAATATTGAACCCTTGATTCCGCCGCAACCTGTTCCGCCTGAGATAGAACAACAGCGTACACTTAGTATTAACAAGGTAATCATTTCCTAATCGTAATTTTATTTATCTTTAAGGTTTATTGTATATTGGTATTTTAATTAAAAGTTATGTTAATCTTACTTAGGATATGGAGGTACAACGGAATTGTTTCCAGAACATATTGATGGCGTATCTTGAATTGGTCCTCACATTTCCTCTGGAGCGGTTTCAGCTAATTTACCCCGTATTACAAACTGGATTCTTGCAGTTGGCCAAAACAGTCACAGAACCACAACTTCTTGACAGGATTAATATATTTTTTGATAAAAAAGACTTAACCGAACTTAGATATAAGTGAATTAATGGTGATACTGTAACAATCACATTATAACGTTATATTCCCAAATCAATCAGTGTTGTGCGTAAAATAAAATTACTGTATCATGAACTGAATTTTATTAAAATCCTGTTCTAAGCATAAATATATTTGTATAATATATCGAAATATTGTCAACAAAACAACAAAAAATAACTGTTTCACATATTTGGTATAAGGACTACAAGATACTTACATGTCTTTTGTAAAAATGCCTATTTCAGTCTATAGAATGTATTTTTACCATACTTACTAGGTATCTAATTTAACTACGAAAATGGCACATTAACTCACAATATCAAAATTCTACATCGAAAGTGCCGGTAAAGCGGACCAAAGCATTATAATCTCAAATACAATAACACTAATATATTTGGTGTTTAACATTTCTATGTACAAATATATTTACAAAATCTAATAAAATATGTACATTAAAATATTTACCTTAAAATTAATACAGTGACGTAAGCAAGTAATACAGCAATGGATAAACTAATCGTTGTCGCACCTTGTGTTGGATAAGTATGAACTGTCAGAGCATAAGATAACGCACTTAAACCTAAATCACTAGTAATTAAAGCACTTTCTCTATTAATGAGATCAGCAATTTTTTCAGCTTCCAATATACACACTTGTAGTTGTAAATCTGTTGGGTTTTTTAAAATAGACTTGACGGAAACAAATATTTCCATTTCAATGGTCAGGAAGCCTCTGAGAACGCATTCAGCAATTTTTACGTGCCTGTCTAAAGCTGATAATACATTGTGCAAGTTTATAACGGATGCGGAAATATTAGTACCATATAATGCTCTGTCGATTTGTTTTTTGGAATACAAAATTCTAAGTGCTCCGCCACATTTGGGACAACAAGCCCCAGGGGCTGTAAAGCCTAAGCAATTTGGTGTTTTCAATGGAGGGCATGTTATTCTGTCAAATTGACATTTTGGTTCCATGGCATCGGATATGGGCCCAACAGCAAAGCAAGGTCCTATATAGTCAACGCTGACATATTCAGCCCACGCAGCACACTCTGAGGAGTACGTAACCCCATTGACTCCGCAAACAGTATGAGTCTGTAATAAATAACATTAAATTTGTTTATAAATTAAACTCACTCATAAGTCGTCCATTAGTACAAAATAGTCTGACCCGTGTATTAAAAACCTAAATTACTTATCCACAATTGTAATAAAGTTATGTGATCAAGTTGTTGTTCCATCACACGTACACTTCAGCTATTCACATACAAGTTATCACCTGCATTTTTTACTGATAAAGTAATATCACGGAAAGCTATAACTAAATAAGTGATTTATATATAATACGTACCGCAGAGCATCCCTTTAAACAGCGTCCCCAGTATGCAAAGTTTGTGGCACTCATGAGCAGGCTGCAAGGGTTTGGATGAGTGTAGCCTTTTGTGTCACATACAGGAGACGGCGGCTGAGTGGAACAGCGAGATGTGTTCACTGTAAACGAATACATATTACATAACTACGTTATTTAATATTTTTAACCTACATGGCTTAGAAATTTGTTTGTGATCTAATAGAACTATGCTTCTTCATCACAGTAGGTACCATATGGTACCATAACATTATAGACGTTGCTGATGTTATTTTTAAAAGCTACATAATAATATTGATATAATTAATGCACATACCACACTTGTACTGCGGGCAAGCTGTTTGTAATCGCGATAGGCAGACTGATCGCTGCGGTAAGCACGCGTGATGCCGCGCACAAGCCGCTCCAGCGCAAGCATCACGTGAACCGAATTCGATTTCAGCATCTGTTGCGCCGGCACATCTAAAAATCATCAGTTTCATAATGTTAAAGCGAAATCATTTTTCCGAGCACGCAAACATTACCATAAAATGGGGATTTCGTATTATTGGTATCATTCGATTTGTTGTTCGATTAGTAATTAATAAATAACTATTTTTTATTAAAGCAAGCTTTTTTTGAGAAGGTAGCTTTATTCACGTAGTTCATACATAATCTTAAACATGGCGCTACTATCTTTTATAATTCATTGAATACTGGATGATTAAAGACTTAAACTCACTTGGCGAGGCACGCATTAGGGTAAAGTCTTGCGGGTGAGTGCGCAGGAAGGTGGTGAGGCGGACAGTTGCAGGGTAAACCTGTAAGCAGACCGCGTCCACAGGCTCGACGCGCGCACACGCGCTCTCCTGACACGCACACGCAAGGGTTGCACTCCATGTAGTATTTTTCACCTGTAACTCACAATACAATATTTACGAGTATGACAAGCAAATATGTAGGTACATCAATAATAGTTAAATTTAAAATAATGAAAGTTTATCTAATTGTTAATTAAAATTGTAGCAGCAGTGATGGCGCAGTGGATAAAACTTGAATGTCTTTCTCGATAGGACCAAATGCGATCCTGGGCAACCACTTCTAATTTTTCTGAGTTATGAGTGTTTTAATGTAATGTAATATCACTTTCTTTAACGGTGAAGGAAAACATCGAGGGGAATCCTGCACTCCTATGAATTCCATAAAGGTTCTCAATGTGTGTGATCCCGCTCTAGGCCAGCGTTGTGGACTATGGCCTAACCTGGCCCCTCCTTATTCTAAGGAGTAGACCCGACTTAGTTACTACTGAACCGGGTCTGGCCTCTCTGCTCTCGCGATGTTGGTAGGTATAAAGATCTATATAAAAATCCCATCAGACTATGGCTCTCTCACAGTCCAGACGGAAGACAAATCTATTTGTTTACATTTTCACGTGGAATATAGCTACAAACCAGGTTTTATCAAGCAGACGTCATTATTGTCAAATTTAATGCACTCACCATGCTTCACCACCTTGTCATGCAACCTGCAACTATCCAGATCTCTAGTAGGTAGTGGCTGGCAACGCCCGAGACCCTTTGCCCCACAATGGCAGACCTTGATACATGCCTTCTGATTTGCACACGGCATTGGCACTCGGACCCATGATCCGATGGGGACTACGTATTGACTGCCATCACCTGAAATGAATAAAAACTTTGGTATCTTGATTTCAAGCCTTCTTCCGTTTTCAAACTATCCCCGATGCTTAAAAGTTGTTACTATAAGACACGAAATCAAAACTTAGTCTGTTAAAGTTGGCTGATTTATTCTTACCTAGAGGACACCCATCAACACAAATATATCTTTGACACGGTCCGCCATGAAGACAATTTCTATTGATTAGACACACTTGCGTAGAATTGCATGGTGAACCTGCACAAGGAGACGTCACCATTTCCACAGCAGTGAGTAGAGGTGGTTCCGTACCTAAAATTGATTTATATTATTTACAAAAGTTGTGGATATTATTATGAATGAAAAAATCGAGCAAGAATTAGTACTCACTTGGCGTCATAAACTCTTTCAAAGACACGCAAGGCGCGTTTTCGTCAGACGGTGCCAACCTTGCACATAATGCTGTTGCAGAAAGAGTAGCTCGGGACCATTCCACACACGAAGAAACAAGACGCTTACAATCTTCCATGCAGAGGAGACTGCTGTGGCCCTTTAAAAAAATATTTAATTAAAAAGGTAAATAGACGAAAAATATTCTGACTAACGATAACTCTAGGACATGGAAGGAAACTTTTACTTGTTACTTACACAAAAGGCCTGACATAAGTAGTTTGAATTACCTTAATGGTACAAGGTTTAACGTGAAGTGCACAGGCAACACTCTTCCACACCTCGGCAGTACATTGTGAAGAATTCTTTAACGGTAACTGCAGACCTGCCACTGTCACATGTCTGAAAATAGTAATTTTCTATTAAAGCAATAACTAAAATCCCAAAAAGAAAAAATAATTATTTTTATAGCTATAATGCTAACAAACAGCTTTGACTTTATAACTACTCTAACCAACCCTTGCGATTTCGTGCCCGTGATCATCCACTCCTATTGGTCTTAACGTGATGATATACTCGTATGTATAGCCTTCTTCGATAAATGGGCTATCTAACACTGATATAATTTTCACTGAGATTATTAACAGTAGTCACTGAGATTAGCGCGTTCAAGCAAACAAACAAACACTTTTTCTTTTTATAGGTATCATTAGCATAGATTTTTATTATTATTATTTTTCTGACACAGGAAGCTTAGGAAGGAATTGGTCAAAAAAGAATAGAATATACTCACCCACTTCCCTTCTGTTCGGCAACAGCAAGGTGCGCATCAAGATCAGCTGGTGTTGAGCAGGAACGAAATAAGCTCTTAGGTCTGTTGTTTAGCTGACTGCAATATGTTAGACCAGCACAGCCTAGTGAACATGGCGTTTCCACTAAAATAATATCAAATAATATTTAGTAAAAAATAAAGAAAAATTTATAATATTCTTACATTAAAGATCTTAGCAATAATTTGCGTCGACAGCCCTTTATTTTTTATGAGTCAATAAGACAAATATATCACTTTATTACATAGATTACATAGACGTGCATGGAAAGATAAAATTGTTACCTTCTTCTATGCACTCGGCCATTTCTGTCTCCTGAGGATCTCCTAAGCATTCAGTATAAAACTTTTGCCAATTTAACTGCCAGCCATTGTTAAAGGTATTAAAGCACAATCTTCGACAGTTTATTGTAGCACCCTGAAATATCAAATCTATATAGAATAGACCGAATGACAAAATGTAACTAAATAATATTGTTACAGCAATACAGAAAAACGTACCTTTTGACAACAATGTAACTTCGCAACATCATGAGGTATAACATCTTTAGTTTCAGGAGGAGCATCTTTTCTTAAAAAGCATTGCCACATACCATCGAGTATCACTGGCGCTCCGCATTCTAATGATAATGCCTCTGCGATTTCTTGAGATTCGCCAGTTCTTCTTAATACTGATTCACATGTAGTTTTACATTCCGGTGTAGAGGCTTCATGACAACATGGTAAATCTATAAAGAGAAATCGATAAAAATATCGACTCATAAAGAATCTTAAAGGTTGTATCTAAATGGTAATCTACTATGGTGGTAAATGTCTACTTACATTTAGAAGTATCAGTGTGTACAGTAGAAACAGTAAGGTCTCTGAGGCAATTGAGCAATTGAGGAGATTGTTCACATAGTTCAAAAGCTCGTTCTCTAGATCCACTGTCCGCCCGCGTCTGACCAACCCGCCATACTGCACGCTGACACGCTTCATGACAGGATAGTGATTGTGTTTGTGCTAAATAGAGAAAAGAAAATATAAACGAATGAATTACACATAGTAGAGCGGACTGGTTAGAGTTGTGCAAAATATTATGATGTCAACATTGCCATCACTGGTTGCTATCACTGTTGAGCAACATGCAATTCCTATTTCTAATTTCTTTCCCTTAGGAACCATGTGGTCTTTCCACGGGATGATGGGAGACCAAACAAGGCGACTATTGTTCCATGGTTGATACGCTAGTCGCTTATAACAAGAGTTAATCCCCGAATAGGAAAGCAGGTGTGGCTAATCAAGCAGCTTAATTATTTACTGAAATTCCGTTGTTAACTTATCCCGTCCTCAATCAGAGCAATCGCTTAGATTACTAATACTATCGTTGTTAATTAATAGAGTGATGTAAACATAATCATGCTACATTTAACCATCACTAAGACAGTAATCTTTTCATCAACGTTGAAAGGAACCAATACTCTTAATCTTACGTGTAGGTACTCACAACAACACCACTGAGCCTCTTGTTGTCGTTGCACACAGTCAAAGAAGGCGATCTCATCAGATCTACGACACGGCTCAGTGAGGGCGGTAGCGTCGGCCGCCGTAGCACACGCGTGCCGACAGCGCGTAGAGTGGCCGAGTGCGCAGCACGCTCTACCCCACCAACCCGATCCTGTTACCACTTCTGAAAATATCATTCATTTAATTACACTAAAAAATGTCAGTTAATTTCCAAAAAATATCCTTTTCAAATCACTGATCTTTGCATTTTTTGTCGATGTAATCGTACGCTTCAAGATCATGAGTTATTAACTATTAATTATAGAGGAACTTTCGTTTTATTTAGTAATTTATTTTATAACAACAAACAGTACATTATATATCTGATTTAGATAGCAAACCATCTTTACAATCAAAATATTTTAAATTATTATAAATCATTCATTCATTCATTTAACACAAAAAATAAACAAGAAGATGATGAAGATAAAATATATCTAGTTTATTAGTCTATAAATAAAACTATTTCCTAAAAAGTGAGTTTTTAGTAGAAGTTATGTAAAACCAATGGCATATTTATACTAGCGACCCGCTTCCGGCTTAGCACGGTTTCTTTCTCTACTAAAATATACATGTATTATACATATAAAACTTCCTCTTGAATCAATCTATCTATTAAAAAAAACCGCATCAAAATCCGTTGCGTAGTTTCAAAGATCTAAGCATACATAGGGATAGAAGGACAGAGAAGCGACTTTGTTTTATACTACGAGTATGTAATGATGTGTACTCGTATATTAAAATAACTTTATATAAGTTATTTATGTCGCGAAATAAATATATCTTGTATTATTTTCAATAGAACGTACCTTGTATAGTTTGGTTCATACACTTCCAAAACTCTATCTGGAAAATAAAGAACATTATTACTCACTAAAACTAGTTAGAGAATTGCTCGTCTCCACATAATTGATTTTCTGTCTATTATTTGTGAGTAATTCAATATGTCAGTAACTCGAGAACTTCTCAAAACCTCCCCAATTACAATACAATGCGATAGGCGGTTTATTGACGATGGCAAAGGAAGATGTAGTACAAATGCCACCGTTCTTAAATGAATGATATCATCTTACTTAAAGAAATTAAGACTTTAGAAGACGACAGGATTGAGAGTTCGTGAAATATAGATGAAATTGATAATCGAAAAATTATTGAAGATGTTTTCAAATGCGGTAAACATCTCTAATTATGGACAGTTTAAAAATAGTTTTGTTGTATTTTTGTAATTACTACAACTATTTGTAACTATTATCTGCAAACATCACAATAAAAGCAAGACAATATAACGATAGAGAACTCTTCTGTCTCTTAATTCTTTTTTGTCTATCTGGTCTGTCTGTTTGTTCGCGCACATTTCTGCAATTACTACACAGTACACACAGCTCTATTGCAATGTTGTTATTACAATCCTATATCATATATGGATATTTGTCCATTACTGGCAATCAGTGCATCAGTAATAGATAGGTTAACTTTCTACTTGACCTTACTAACAATTTTGTTCATTATTTGTCAAGCTAAAATATTTTTTTTAATTCTATTGAACGAATATGAAAATAAATTCGTTAATTACAACAATATAAAATCTAAAAACTATCTAGTTGTAATTCTATAAGTATTTTTTTTCCATTATTGGTTTCTTGTCCATTACTTTTTCTACTACTATACTATTATAATGCAGTTGATGAAGGAACTATTAGTTTATTTTAAAACACAACACAAAAGAGAGCCAATATTTTCCTACAATTAATTCAGCGTAACGAAGCAGCAATAAAACTTTATATATCACTCTCGCAGTAATCCCAAGCAAACAAACTCTCTTCCCTACATAAGATGGAACAAAAATAGCTATCCACAAATATATGCAAATGAAAACAAAAAGTAAATACCGAATGCGGCGTGCAAAACTTATAAATGTTGTCTATTCTCTCTTCCCGCATTGCAGAGTCTGAAGCTATCTCCACCAGGGACATCTGGAATAAAAGAAAGAACAACTAATTATGCTAAAAATTTAGTAATTAAAAATTAAATAGAAGTTTCATAAATTTTATAATGGTTGGTTATCTTTATACATTCAAAACACTCAATACAAACACTCAAACTACAGCAAACTTTTCAATATTATGCTTCTAGCTATATACGATAGATATTATGGTATATGGGTGAGTAGAGAGAATTAGGAACAATATGTAGATCACTTTAAAATGTATTTTTCTACTATATAGTAACTTGTTTCTTGCTCCGCTGAATTAAATTATTTTTTTCATACGAACGAATAAAGAAAACTTTATGAAATACGAACGATGTTAATTTATATTCATTTTAAAGTTTTTGTTTTAAACAAGTCAAAAGGTTGATTTTTTCATCCCCATACGATCTTTACAACCCTTTACCTTCTTCTTGTTAGCAACACTGTTTATAAAGTAGTAGTATCGGATAGATCATTTTATTATTTCTAGTATACCGACGTGATGACATTATATAACCTTTAGTGCAATAGATTAGACTCAGTCTCTCTGGTGTTTTCGTGCAGTGAACATGGAAGTTAGCGTTATAGTGTCGTGATTAAGGTTACCCTTCTCGAGGTCCACGTAAGTTTACTTTATTATCTATTGTCGTTAGCGAGGTCGAGTGGTGGAGGTGAGAGTTAATATATTATGAAAGAGCTCTTTAAACCTGCTCCTGGGTCTTAAGCCCCAGGCACCGCTCGCCTCAGTCTAAATTGCATGTGTATACGTATTGCTGTACAGTAATGGGTTAAACAATATTAAACATCTATCGAAATCACGGTTATTTTCGGTACAGCATACAAAATAGTTTTATCAAAAGTTATATAAAATTTAGGCCTATTTGGCCAATTCTTTTTTTGATTTTATTAATTAACAGCATCAAATTCTATTAAGTTTCAAAATCTTAATAAAATAATAGCAAAGCCAGAGCGGGTGGCTCGTATTATATAAATATAGTTGTTATTCGTAATAGATACATTCATTAGCATATGATTCACTCATTACAACAATATTAAAATTAAAAACAAGTGACACACAAATAGGTTAGATCCAATAAATCTTGTAACCAGACTAAGCAATAAAACGAACACGCTGACTGTACATCGAAATAAACACATGTTGTTCTTTATTAGGAGCATTAGGACTAATGAAATTAATTGACTAACGAACGTCCGCATCCACATGCCCCTTTTAAAATATCTTATTACTACTCTATAATGGGACATTTTTTATTAAGATGTAACTTTTAATTAATATTACTTTATTAGTATACTAGCCGCATTAATTACGCATGAGCGTGCAGTAGCAGGCGCGTAGGAGCAGAACCGTCACGTAAGAACCAATCTCGTGTGGCGTGCCTCTCCGCCCCGCATTTCTAGCTAATAATATCCTAAAAGTGACTGCTGCATTCAAGGTTAGAAGTATACTTAGAGATGCCTTTAACTATAATGTCCTACTAACCGTGGTTACCGTGACAAAGTTTTTCGAGACGACAGTTAAACCATAATGGATTTTCATACAAACAAGCTGCAAGTTTTACTTCTAATCTAGGCTTCATTTCATTTAAATCGGATAACAAGAAAAAGTTTTCTTTATTTAACTTGTAATTTTTCCAAACTAGGGCGGGTCGATTAGTTTTATTATAAACAAATTATATTTAATACAAATAAGGAAACACCATGACAAATAAGCTGACCAGCCTTCACTTTCCTGTAATGTTATAAACATTTTGCAAATATACTATGTGGAACATACAATACAATATATGGAACATGTATTATATTATATTAAAAGCTACATTGTAATAGTCACTTATGAGATACATTAACGTTTATGTTATTAAAGTTTCGAGTTTATTTTAATTTAAAACCGTACAACCATATTACATTGTAACTGAATTTTATTTAGCCCTGATTAATTCTCTTTTATTGCTATAACGCCAACAAGTTTAAGTTACGTAAAAGCTATTTAAATGTAATCCGTTCACAAACGTTAACATTTGGTATGAATACAAAGTACGTTTTTACGTTTACGTTTTTAGTTAGTTGGTATGTTTCTCTGTATATAAAAAATGTTTTGTTAATCTTTAAATGTAATTTGGAGGTGATAACACTAGTGTTGTTTATAAATAAGTATTCCCAGGTAATTCATTTTATTTTATCTCGAGTAGACAATATATAACTTTCATTCCGATAGTAATGAACCAGTTTGTCAAGTGGTGTCACGCAGTACATATTAAAGTATTGAAACTAATAATGTAGTGGCCTCCGTTATTGAGGATCACGTGAGTAATGGTACTTTATTATTTAAATAATCAAGCTCATGGTTTCAAGCCCCAGGCACTGCTTGGCTTCCATCTAGATTACATGTTAATATTGTCGTTTGAGTGTTACTGCGCAGTATAGCTCCCATACTCTTAATACTAACAATCTGATTTAATAAATGTTTAAGCGTAAAATAGTCCCTTTATTGACAAAGATAATGACTGTTATTTTTTTGGAGCAATGATTGAACAATCAACAACCTTATGCTATGTAACATAGGGGTTAAAATATTAATAACAAATGGAGACCAATCTGACAAATTGAAGCTGAAAAAGACGAAAACGGCTGCTAGCATGGATACGAAGTTATCTCTATGAGTAGCTCCCTGATTTTAATTATAATTTCTATTTTTTTTTTATAATAGATAAGGTTCAAACGAGCAGATGGTCCACCTGATGGTAAGTGGCAACCATCGCCCATGGACATCGGAAAAACAAGAAACACTCTCTCGTTTTGTCGATGCGCTGCATCCCCGAAGATAGAGTGGGAAGGGGGAATGAAGAAGAAAAATGATGCGGATTCAGCGGACCCTAGACAAGAGCCCAGAGTCCACTAGACCCACAGCATTAATGGCATGGGAGAGGGAGGGGGTAAGTCCGGCCCACATGCGACTCAACCGGAACGCGTCAATGACACTTGGCGATCGGATTCGCATGCTGGTGGTCGCAAGCCAGTCGGAGAACAGATCCCCTACCACCAAGGGTGCTGGGTTACTCGGCTCTTACGAGATGCTCTCCCAGCGGCAGAGGGGAATAGTATTCTAACCCGTCCCCTCACGGGTTCTATATAGATAAAAAGCGATACTGATTCTGAGCAACGGGCAATGAAAGTGAATATAAATAAATATTATATAATAGAAATCATTTATTAGACAGGTACTGATATAAACCATCATATTACTTAGTAGCTAAGTAGAAATGGTTAGCATAAATACAAGTCATTTATAACCCAAATCTCTAGTAATCTGTAATAATGTAAAAACATGGAATTAATGTTACTTTTTTCCAGTATGATAAACAAACGTAACATTTTGTAAAATAAATCTCAGAGTGAGCCACGTGCGGCACATACATAATGCAAATCCATTATTCAATGCATATTAATCGTATCACAGAGTCAGTGCATATAACAGAATGATTAAATCATTGCAATTCAAATGTGGCTGAAAATATTATTTATCCGCTTTTTAATTTAAAATTATTTTATCTAAGAACTACTAGATCTAATCCTATTCCTACAGGAAAGCCGAAAAAATGGCTCTATTTTATTACGCTCTTATAAGTTTAGTTTTTAAGTTGAAAACAACAATCTCTTTGAATATTTAAAAATATCTAGAGCTCTTAAACTAGAAGTTTAAGTTTGTTCATTCTGTAATAAAGTTAATAGTAATAAATGAAATTATATATAAGTGATTTAAAAAATAAAGAAAATTGTATCAGAAATTATTTTTCGAACTAGCTAGATTTTTAAAATACATTTTATTTAAATATCTGTATTTATACTACATACCCTGTAAAGGTCCCATTTGTTTTCAAAAGAAATAAATGAACTTAAGACATGCTCATGCTGTTATCCTTTTATACCAAAAATAATAAATCCAAAGGTTCGCTTCGCTTTTTTTCAGTAAATAGATACGTCAATTTTAGTCAGTAGTAGCTCAGTGGTTCGGGGGTTGGGTTCACGATCGATAGGTCGTGGGTTCAAATCCTAGACATTGGACTACTGACGTGGCCCCCTCCTATCACAAGCATTTTAGCTTACTAGGAGGGGTTAAGGAATACTAGTAGTATGTGATAGACAAAATACAGGTTGTGATTATGATTTTAATCAATTTAGAAGTTCATTAATTATACGATGACTAACAGATACAAGATTTTTATATACATATGATTATAC
The DNA here is from genome assembly GCA_905147385.1 of Limenitis camilla. Classification (NCBI taxonomy): domain Eukaryota; kingdom Metazoa; phylum Arthropoda; class Insecta; order Lepidoptera; family Nymphalidae; genus Limenitis; species Limenitis camilla. The sequence goes on from LR990241.1 coordinate 9,986,719, forward strand.
ATTACAATGTGTAGCGTTTCCCATATTAGGTAATATAGCTATAAATACACCAGAACAGTCTAAGGAGGAGGATATTATGCATATTAATCAAGAGTTCTGTGAGTCATTGCATATTACAGAGTGATTAAATCACACGAGCTCGGGTAATTGAGTAGTTGTTTAGCTCCTCACTATCTCGCTGTGTTAATAAGGTTATCAGGGATCGTCCTACATACTTGATGAATGACAAACTTGAAATCTCTCCTGATAAAACATTTCCTTTCGAGTTGATGAGAGAAGTTAGTTCCTATCTTGTGTAACTGGGTATCTCGTAAACATTCCTAGATTTAAAATATAATTAACAGAGTGAAGACCGGGCAATGACTACGTTAAGCATATTATATCACCTGTTCTTAACATTCTGAGCAGATACCAGTGATAGACGACGACGACGATAATAAAAATGTAACTTATCGTCTGTAGGTACTAAGATATTTTTTTAATGGTAGATAAGGTGCAAACGAGCAGATGGTCCATTTGATGGAAAGTGGCCACCATCGCCCATAGACATCGGCAAAATAAGAGATACTCTCTTGTTTAGTCGATGCGTTGCATCCCCTCCCCACTGAAAAAATGCTGCGGTTTCAGCGGACTCTGAGCGGGAGCCCAGAGTCAACTGGCGGTCGGATTCGCATGCTGTTTGTCGCAAGCCAGTCAGGGAACAGATCCCTTACCACCAAGGGGGTGTTGGGTTACTCGGCTTCTATCTTCTCTTATTCTAACCCGTCCCCTCACGGCTAAAAAAACCTTAAGAGTATAACTCTAGTCAAAACAATTGAAATTGAAATGAAAAGTCAAAATGAGAATAAAGTTCTTTAAACCAAAAGTCAAAAATAAATCGGATGTCAAAAAGTTATTGTTATTGCTATTTAAAAAATGTTAATTATATTAATTATTATATTGATTACTAATCGACTAGTAGCAATATAAATAGACAATTATTGTTTCCAGTGGATAAAATATAAAGCTCTACATGATACAGATATAAATTGTAAAATTAACAATCGTTATAGTAACTGTAATATTAATTGCAACTTAGATTTGTCTTTGACAACAGGAAGCTCGTCACTGCAATTAAATAATTACAGTGCATCTTATGTAAATAACATTAAGATAAACATTAACACATTTGAATCCAAGTGATAGAACATATATTGTCCTGTAAAAACCATATTTATTCATCTCAGAAATCTATGACTAGAATATTACTCCTTAGGGTTATACTTTAGATACAGAGATCCATAATTACTGCTTAAGTACTCGCGATATAATAATAATGACTGCTGTCTTTGCGGTATATTTATTTGCTTACCTCTTATCTTTGCGTTGATGAACTGATTGATTTAGTTACTGCCAACTTAGAAAAACAAAATAATGTTGCCAATATCATAAAAGAGTTTAGAGTTGTGTCATTTCCTAAAGCAAAATACCTCGCATACAAATGTTGGCAGCATCATAACTAAAAATAGTATATACCAAAGTCGGATCTCGTTATCTGTGCGATTTTCACCAATATTAGAGTATTTGTATGTATGATACATGCATGTTTTAGTAGAGAAACATACGAGGGCGGGGCGGGACGCTAGTAACGATTTTTTATGGTAGATAAGGTGCAAACGAACCGATGGTCCACCCGATGGTATGTGGCCACCATCGTCCATGGACATCGGCAAAACAAGAGACACTCTCGTTTTGTCTATGCGTTGCATCCTCGGAAACAGAGTGGGGAGGGGGAGTGAAGAAAACAATGCTGCGGTTTCGGTAGACCCTGAGTAAGAGATTGATTGATGGGATGGGAGAGGGAGGGGGTAAGACACGTTTCCCGTGATAATGGGTGAATCTTAATATTCTTGCATGGAGACAATCTTATCTCTAAAGCGATGTTCTCATATTCATAGAATAAAGTCTTATTAGTAACACAAAACACGACGCGTTATTATTTTTCTGTACTTTAGATAGATGACGCATTACGATACATTAAGTAAAACAATATCAATATAAACTTCAAATAATGGGTCCTCCGATTAAACTCGGCGTCGTAGCTTACACGAACGGAACAATGATCATTGTATACAAATTAGATGTTAAAACAAGTTCGATTCGGCCCACACCACCGACAACTGACAATCATTCAAAATGCTATAGCAATTGCTGCTACGTATTTAACGTAAAGAATAGATGAGACATTGGTTATTTTTTAGTAGTTTTTATAACAGAACTAGCTTTTACCCGCGGCTTCGCTCGCATTGAAGCCATAAAATAATCATCAGAGATCATTACAATAGATATTAAAAAATTATTTATGTTGCGTAAAAATTCTAATACCCTCAAGATTATATGTACAAAGTTTCATGATGATCGGTTAAGTAGGTTTCGCGTGAAAGCGTAACAAACAAACTTACATTCACATTTATAATATTAGTAAGGACAGGGATGACGACTAAATAAATACATTTAAAAATGATAGGTAAAAAACTGAAAAGTTTGACAATATTTACTGCTACGCAAGTAACAATTCTAACTGCCTAACTTAATATTATTTTAATTCGAAAGTAACTCTTAAGAAACTTAGGTAAATATTTTAATTATTCGACATTCCTAATGGCCTCGACAACGTCACCGGGCAGCGAGGGCGAACTGAGGGCTCATCCAGAGAGGATGGAGGCCGACCGGGTCAGAATCGGCCTAGCCCCCGAAGTAACTTAAGAAACGTTGGTAATTTAAGAATATAAACTAAACAAACGAAAGTGCGGTTTAATATGCTACTTACGCCATCTATCGAAGGCATATGGTCTGTTTAAATCACTGAACAGACTGATAAAATTTTAAATATATTTTCCAACAAAAGTTCGGCGCTTTCTTCCTTAAATATTAAAGATTGTAAATGAAAGTAACTGTAAATATTTATGATGATTTTCTTTGAATAGATTTCTTTTTTTGCAACAAATCCCTTCGTTTTGCTTATCGAATAAGAATAATTAATAAACAGTATTCTTAAAGTATAAGACTGGTAGGAGACACACACATTGACAACGTACAATATTAACGGTACTCCTAAATAATTAACTTCCTTATCTACCGCTTGGAATTGATTGAACTTCAACAAGAAACTAAATAAGTATTTAAAAGTTCAAGTCGAGCAACGTTTTCTTTTAATCATTAGATACAATTTAAAAATAAACAAAACATTTTCACAGAATTAATTTTACTTATTCTCTTTTAGTTTACTTTTGGTAGGAGCCACCTTTGTTATCTTATCTCTATTGTTATCTATTGTTTAGTACGACAATATTTGTGTTTCTAAAACTGGGAGCTGGATGTTTTCTCTCACATATTTAACCGCACATATTAACAACTTTAAATTAATAGAAACAACTCACTTATAAATATCTTGTTTCATTTCCTTTTAAATAAATGTAATAGAAAATTCCACGTGAAGCGGACAGGAAAAAAAAGTGATTTCGGTTTTAGTAATATATTTTTTTAAGTAAAAATTTAATAAATAAACAAATCTTTATTATATTCTATTAAATAATTTTTACATATTATAAGTTATTTCTATCTTTTTAAATTTTTTAAATTAATATTTCATAAACTAAAACGATTAATTGCTTTTTAATTTTTTCTATAGTAAATGTAAACGTAAAACAGATAGTCTCTATAAATTTAAATCATACCTATTGATTCAGTTTTTGCGAAAACAATAAGAGATTTTGTCACTAAAACTTTCGTAAGTGTTCATTATATATTTTTATATGAACGGTTTGTAAATTTTCAATTAGGTTATGAATATCGGGTTTAACTCGACGTGTTTCGGGAAAGCTCCGTTCCCAATTTCATGGAGCGAAACTAACGAAAAAAGATGTGGGACCGATTTTACGTTCCCATTCCATCCAACTCATGGAATAATTATATCCTGGTCAGCCCTGATTTCCTAAGTATTACTAGTTATTAACAATTAGGTAATAGTAGTATAATTGGATTATAGATCCTTAGATAAGTGTTGCAAAAATCAGTATTCTAGACGGAAGCGTGTGAACAGAACGATACCATGTGTCCCACTCTGTGCCGGTCCACATGCTCACTATAAAGACTGGTCATTCACCGAGATCATCTAAATATCATTTGTTTTATAAGGTCATGATCTACTTAGAAAAAAATATCATCAATAAAATATTTGTTTATAAAGTAGTAGTAGCGGGTAGATCATTTTATATTATTTCAAGTATACCGACGTGAAGACAATACATAACCTTTAGTGCAATAGATTAGTCTCAGTCTCTCTGGTGTTTTCGTGCAGTGAACATGGAAGTTAGTGTTATAGTGTCGTGATGAAGGTTACCCTTCTCGAGGTCCACGTAAGTTTACTTTATTATCTATTGTAGTTAGCGAGGTCGAGTGGTGTAGGTGAGAGTTAATATATTATGAAAGTTATATTTAAACCTGCTCCTGGGTCTCAAGCCCCAGGCTTCGCTCACCTCAGTCTAAATTGCATGTGTATACGTATTGCTTTACAGTAATGGGTATCATTTCTCTCACATTTGGTAGCATACAGGCCGATAGAGAGTAATGAGAAAGATATATTCAATGACAAAAAACTAAAACTGTAAGAATTTAGAAAGTATTGGTAGTAAACAGATACGGGAATCTTTCCATAATTTTAACGTGTCTCATTTAGAAGAATTATATCATTAAGCTTTATAATATATAGGTTAATGTTTTTGGAAGTCAAAGTCAAAATTTTTTATTCAATATTGGAATTTACATTCTCTTATTGAACGTCGGAATCTACCACCCTTTCGGAAACGACCTAACCCAGACCTGAGAAGAATGGGCGCAAGAAACTCAGCGGGACTATTTCTTTTGGATATTTTACTTTTTAAGTTTGATTTTTTTTAAACGCCAATTTTTATAACAAATATATTTATATATTGAGAAAGCCTGGAGCGAACGCATCATTCCCAAGGCGTGACATCTTCCAAAAAATCTTTAATGTTATAATAGCCCTTGTCACACAAACGTTTTTTAACTAACTTTTTAAATTTTCCTATAGAACAATTTTGAACGTTTTCTAGGATCCTGTTGTAGAAGCATACACATCGCCCAACAAAAGAATTACTAATTCTACTCAATCGAGTAGTAGGAATAACAAGTTTGTGTTTGTTCCTAGTATTGACGTCATGCAAGTCACTATTTCTAATAAAATCATTAATATTTTTACGTACATACATAACATTTTCAAAAATATATTGCAAAACACAGAATCAGAAGTACACGTCATAAATATCAATATCGTTACGTTTCAATAAGAAAACATAACAAGTCTCAATTAAATATAAAAATAGGCTTTATCGATAGTGTATATAAAAATATATTTTGGATTATGAGACAGTAAAAAAATAAGAATATCTACAGTGCGTTGATTGAAATTTCAATACGTCTCCGCCTCGTTTCAAATATTATTATTCAATCCGCACCAACCATTTATCATTGTGTCAAAATAAAAAATATTTCGTTGTATAAAATAGAAGGTGGTCTCGTGATAACATTAGCATGGAGACAATCGGGGGTTGGTTGACATCACGGCATCGACGCGCCACCAACACGTCCTGCATGGAACGTGCATCGCATCCAACTCGCATTAGATACCGGGAAATACCTCCAAAACAATATTATTTTAGATGTCTATCGCAAATACAGGACATGCGTTTAATAGAATGCTCATAAGCTAATCGTTATTAATTTCTTTACAGCCGCTGTGACTTCCGTCGAGCCATAACTTCATGTCATTCGCAATTTTATGTGTCCTGGGAGGGCGTATAGGATATTAATAATTTAACTTTACTATTACCTGGCCCACCCTCATTTCTTGTAATAATATTGTTCCACTCTAGTTTAGGCATTTTACGGCGCTCCGTATACCTAACCGAAACTATAGGTTATCAATTTATAAGCGTAAGCCACGAGACACGTTATTTACAAGATTTTTTTGTCTGATCGAGCTGATACACTAAATCTTTTCCTATTATATAATAATTTTAATCCGAAATTTGATGACTTTTTGCTATTTACATTTTGGAAATGAATAAATGATCATCATTATGTATATTTAATTTAAGTGTTACTTACGTGAACTTAAGAAAGTGACTTCTATATTATAGCACCATTATCTGTAGTCATTCGTCGTCTTAACTTAATCTGTATAAACACTTTTAACAATTTATATATGTCGAGAATAGTAAATGATTATCGAATAATCGAATCGTCATCGCCATCTATGGCGCTACAATAGGGTAGTAGTCACTTCCGTCATTTTGACAGTCTCGACCCTTTATACTGTAGTGTTAGTCTCTCAAGGAGTGAAGTAGTCTATGGATAGTGTTATTGCTATGCAGTGCTGTGCAGTATTGTGTTAGTGCTGGGAGTGGTGTCCGATTCAGGTCACGTGAGCATCCTAAAATGTAGTTGCCACGTCTTATGTAAGGTTAGGTTTATGTTAGCCCAACCTTAGGTTTACAGTGATTCGCTAATTTTGCGCCGACATATATATTATAGTGAGTTAACGAAACCTAACAGTAGTGGTGTGACAAAGAGGCATCCTTTACGGCGCTTTAGACCGCACTCATGACAATGAATCTATTAGGATTCTGAGCGCACTGTCACACAACCATTTTGCATAGCTATAGCGACATAATAATAATGGATGTAATAAAATTTTATTGCAATGCATTCAAATAATAGAGTAATTACGTAAAATTTAAATATTCATTTAAATTTTATTTAATTTCAATTTCATCTTATGTAAACAAAATTTAAGAAAAGCATTTGCCACGCAGGATACTTGTTGGCGAACGACCTTTTTTTTTTTCTTCACCGGTGCAGAAGATCCTTGGCGCTTGCCTGGGTTAAGTTCCCCCATCTGATGAATTTGCCAGAGGCCCCGAACGGTGTAGTTACGCCACTGATATGAACGCAAAAAAGTACAACGATCTGAAGTATTGTTTTAGCCCGAAAGAAGGACAAAACAACAATCATTTGCATTTATAATATTATTAGGTATTACAAGTTGTCATACAAAAATAAAACCCATTAGAGTTCATCAGAGCAGGCAAACATTTAGGAACTACAGATTTAGTGTAAGTAATAAAGACCATAAATAAGATTTATTACACGGAAATATTTTATACTAGCTGCGCCCTGCGGTATCACCCGCTATATTTTGGATAATTCACACTATATCAATATAAATTATAGCCTATATGTTATTCTGATGTGTAAGCTATATTATTGTAAAGTTTTATCAAAATCCATTTAGTAGTTTTTGCGTAAAAGAGTAACAAACATTAATCCACACATTCTTACAAATTTTCGCGTTTATAATATTAGTAGGATAATGGATATTGGAATACCTAATCCTATATCGAGTAATGTTCATTATCTTACATAATCTACATCATTATTTATTTGTCGACCGGCCCAAACTTAAATGTTTAAAACATTTTTTAAAAACAATAACTATTTTCATTCGTTTGTCTGTACTCTGTGCAAAATACTAAATTACTAAGTAGCTATCTGAGAAATGTTTTACAGAAAAAAACTGTGGCACGTAGACTAGTAGAACATTAGTGCTAATTAAAACACAAAGGGTTCTGTCGTTCAGTTGACATAATAAAACGTAGTCGAATAAACGAGTGTACTCGTACGTCGCTGCTTGCCCTAAATAGTTCAGTAAAGCCCGCCTGTAATTATTGCAGAGAGTGACAGTACGAGTAGCACCCCATGGACAGGGCTACCAGTTACCACATACTAACATCTGTTTTAATTTCTTTTATTTAAAATTGTTTGTATAACATAACTAGTGATTGGTTGTTATTAATAGTAGTCGTCTAGTGGTCGAAATTCGACTATAATCAATTTAATGTATTCTGCACTCCTTCTCTATATAAACAATAAGTGTGGGAATACAAAGTTTTTGCTTGACGCAATAATATATAGATAATATGTTATATATTATGTGTTCGATTGTATTATAAGAGTTGAATAAAACATCTAAGTTCGACTTCGTCCGCGTGTAGCTCCGCTCCTATTGGTCGTAGCGTGATGATATATAGCCTATAGCCTTCCTCGATAAATGAATTATCTAACACTGAAAGAAGTTTTCAAATCGGACAAGTAGTTCCTGAGATTAGCGCGTTCAAACAAACAAACTCTTCAGCTTTATATATTAGTATAGATACAAATGAACTCAGGATTTCGCCTAAATTAATAGTCTGATGCTGCAAAATATGTTGCGTACATGTTTTATGTCTACAAGATTAAGCTTAATATAGAAGTTTAAACAAACATTTAAATGTTTGATGTGTAAGCCCTGTGTCACTGTAGACTGGTTGGAAATAGCGAATGGGACGAACTCGGCCGGTAATCAAAGGACAGAATCACACCGCGCCTCTACCGCTCTCTTTGATCTTTCTTTATAAATTACTCTGACTTCTGTTCGAATTTTAACATCTTTTTCTAAATTCTATGCTAACAAATATTTCTACAGGTATTTTAATATGACTTTTAATGATAACTTTGGAATTTAAAACACAAAATATGTACATCGTCTGAGAATCATAATAAGCATAACATAATTTTTCACTGTAAGAGCATTGATCTTCAACGTAAATAAATCAAAAAAGTGATTACAGTAGATAAAATTCAATATCAGTGTTGCCATAATTTTAAAGGTGTTTCTGCACTTTTTTTCTTCTACTTTATGTAAATTGTAAGTATGCTATATCTCACGCTCATCTGTAATCCGAAAGCGGTAAAGTTTAAATAGGACAAAAATCTCTTCACATGTTAATATATAAAAAATAACAAACTATAAGAAAGTAAGAAAGCCATAAAATTATAAATACGTTAAAAACATTATTATTTATATAATTTATTGTTTTCCAACCGTATCGCATTCCACAAAGCATTGCGACAAATAAAAGATGATCATATATTTCAATTAATCTCAAGATGAGGTCGGTGATCTAAATATACAACAGCGTGAATCAAAGGAATATTAAGAAGTACTTTTTATTAGTCAAAACCGTAATTTATAACGAGCAGACGTTTACGAGCCAAAACCGTATGTACATACATATTTTCATTTAGAGGGTTTTTGTAAGTAATAAACTTATGTTGGCGTTGGCTATTGGTCCATATATTGAAACGTTGGTCCAACATATTTTAGAGCCACTTCAAGCTAAAGCATTACGTCACAAACACAGGGCACACTGACACGTGTTGATTAATGACCAAAATTCTCTTGAAAGCTGCTATAGATATTAAATACTTCAAAAATTATTTTGAATGTTTAAAAAAGCACATTAGGGTTTACTGAAATCAAGACTTTACTGAAGTCAAGACTTATCTTGTCTACTTTTTCAGGTAACTTTTATTTCAATGACTAAACAAAACAATTTCAGTTGTCAAAAATGAATTACTTATTAAAACAGTCGCTTCCCGCTGACTGTCTGTCTGTATGTCTCTATGTATCCTTAGGTCTTTAAAACGATAGAGTGATTCAAGAGGACGGTTTATATGTATAATACATGCATATTATAGTAGAGAAACACTGATAATTTTAGAGGTTTCTAATTTGATGTCGTAAATAAACACATTTTTTTGCGATTACATTGCGAATTTACATTTATTTTCGAAGATATTAGAGATTTAACATGTAGGGACATAGCGGTTACGGCTAAATTCGTGTTAAATTACAACCGGGCGAAGCCGGGACGGGTCGACTAGTATTTAATATATAGTGATATTCATTGGTACAAATAAATATAAAATCGGTTCATAAACAAAAAGTTATGGCCGAAATTAAAAACATACTAACGAATTGAGAACGTCCTTGTCATTTTATATAAAGTCGTACAGTTTATCCCTAAAAGTCATCTATATTTAAATTTCGATAACAAACTATTTTTATAATAATTAAAATAACAGTTTGTTGTTGAGAAAATCCCAAGCGGCCCAATCCCATTCCACCGTCTGTAGCACATTTCCACGAAACGATAAGGCGCCCATAATATTCACATTTGCGACATCTCTAACGATAACGAGAACGAACATTATGAATTAGTAATTGTAAATATTTGTTACATAATATATATTAACTACGTTGACTAAACGTTATTTATTTTACCTCTTTAATGCATTTTTGACGTAAGAAACGTTTGAGTTCAATCTTTTGCTATAAGCCTAAATTTGAAAAGGATAAAATAACTATTCACAACTAAAGTGAGGAGACGGGTTAACTATTCTCCTCTGCCGCTGGGAGAGCATCTCGTAAGAGGTTAGTAACCCATCATCCCTTGGTGGCAGAGGATCTGTTCCCCGACGTCTCTGGCCAGAGGTAACCCCCCCTCTTCTCTTTGGATCTAGTGGGTTCTTTCTCATGCTTGCTTCTATCTTTGAGGTTACAACGCATCTGCAGAGCAGGAGGATATCTCTTGTATTGCCGATGTCCATGAGCAACAGTGGTCATTCACCATCAGATGAACTGTCTGATCGTTTGTGCCGTATCTACCATAAAAAAACTATGGTCTACTAGCTTCCACTCGAGATTTTTATACAATACATTCAATTGCTTAAATACAATTTCAATGCTGATTATTATTATTAAAGCACACCTAGATCGTCTTTTACGCTAATTATCACTGTCTAATGATCAAAGGTGTCACTGAAATCTCAATACAAAGTTACTCGTAAGTCGTAGTACAGTTTCGGAGTCCAGTCGTTACGCGGTGTCGCTAAAGTGGGACGGACGTCGACAGACATGAAAGGATTTAGATGAATCTATTTTCACCCGCTTTGAACCGACGCATTAGTTTGTTTGTTTTTGCAACTTTAACTTAGAGTGGAATGTAACCGTAGAACTGAAGTTTAACAAGTATTTTGCCATTCTCGTTTGAATATCCTGCAAAATATTGTAATAAATGAGAATTGTTTTAGTTATAAGTGAGAAAGAGAAACCTTTATAAAAGAACGCTGTTTTTGTTTCCTGGGCCTCTATAAGTGATAATGCTTCTTTGCAAATCCTAAATAACGCTTATAGAAATAAATAAATGTAATTAAGATTAAGGCTACGTTTCGACTACAGAAGAGCGAGAACCAATAGAATCGTTTTATTTACTTAGCCTCACTCATATAAAATATTAGTTTTGTTATAATTGTGAAAAAATGTATCGAGTTCATGACGATTTTAAATCCAATAGTCCAAGGCTGAAAATAATATAAAAATATTTACAAAAAAAAGTAATTTAAATATTATTTGTATTGATCAAAATATTCCTAGAAAATATAGTCTAATACTCCTCAATATGTTAGACTATCGTCTAATAAAGTTTTATCATTTGCATCTCTATATGCAAAGTAATATAGCCTTTCCTTGAAGTCTGACTTATACATGTTGAATTATATTTTGAAATTTCAGACTATAAACTTTTTGAAGTATTAACAACTGGGAAAAGAGCCGTCTTATTCATGACCAATAGTTTTTTACACAAAAATAAAACTTGATCACCTCTTTGATGTAGAAAACTAATTTTACCTACAGACATTTTAACAGTTTCTCGCTGAACAAATTTTTTTGATCTATCACTAGTTAATTTAAACGTCTCCTTACATATGGATTTGAATTGATAAACCAATGCTTAATGTTAAATGTGAATTTTAAAACATTTTCATTAAGGGTGAAAAATTTAAACGTTTTTGATAAATCTGACATTAAAGAATTACCACTTCAATTATTTAAAAATAAATTGTTCAAATTACTTTTGGAAAAAATATATTACGATGTAAATGATTATATGGAATGAGTATTATAATTAACATGATATGCGTATTAAATTCATTTGACATTTTAAAAATAATATATAACTGACATTAATTGACTATTACATTTGACATTCTATAAATATATTATCATTATTATAATAATTATTATGTAAATTTATAAAAACTTTGCACAATCTCTTATAGTTGGATATATTAGAACATAAGATTAATATAAGAACAATGTAAGATCCTTGCAAATAAATGAATTTGAATTTGAAAACCTGTAGTCTACTTCACCTCAGCCCAGCGAGGAAGGGTCAGCTAGTAAGTGAAGAAATTGAATATTCTTAACCTTATATACAGGCACTTCACGAAAGTAAGTTTGCTAAAATACAACAGGCACTTAAAAGCTCCGCAATGTGCTCATACGTGATCAGAATTCGGCAATCCCGGAACTGCGCCATCTTTACCGTCATATGTAAAAAGAATAGAAATAAACTATTCAATCCACCATTTTTCAAACTGACACATTTATATTGAATAGTATAAATAAATTTCGATCGCGTACTAGAATCCGAATAAGAAATGTATTTGGTAGTGAGTTTGCTAAAACGCAGCACTCTAGTAAACGCTCCGAAAGTTGTCCGTACGTGATTGGAATCCCAGGGCTGCAATCCCGGATCCGCGTCACGCCTGTCGAATTCCCGGAACGGAACGTGATTGTCACGTCGTAATCCTAGTAATCAATTGTCACAATTGTTATACAGAATACGGGATTGGAGTTGGACTGAGTTTTTCGAATATTCAATCTGCTTTTTTGGTAAGATTGGACATCCGTCAACTATCGGTTAGATATCAACCGATTATAATAAAATTAATTTATTTTATTTTTATTCCATTGACATTAAAAAAGAATCTTAAGTTAAATAACATGGCCGGTCTACTTAGCATATTACTATATATTAAAATCCATAAGTTTTTCAGAATTCAAAACAAAATCTATATATAAACTAGCTGACCAGACAAACGTTGTTATGCCTTATAAATTTAAAAAAATTGGGGTCGGGCCACCCTTATCACTTAGGGGTATAAAAAATAGATGTTGACCGATTCTCAGACCTACCCTATATGCACACAAAATTTCATAAAAATAGGTCGAGCCGTCGTTTCGGAGAAGTTTGGTAACAAACTGGTAGAGTAAATAGAAGTCATTTGTAACGTAGCGTGAGAAATTATTGCATAGCTAATAACTGGAGTGTAAAAACTATGTAATCATGGGTGTAAATATATTAATAAATCTAGCAGCTGTGGCCCCGACAACTTAGATCATACATACGTTCTCACATCAAAGCAGCCGCCAGCTTTGAACTGAAACCGCTACGTAACTGCTGAAATTATAAATGGCATAACCTATTTTTTCAGAGCGACATAATTTTATAGAGCTCAAACGAAATCTTGAGAATTACGTAAGACTTGTGAGAAAAAATTAATGCAGCCTTAATGCAAATAACCTTAAATTATATATAGAAATGCTTACGTTTTTAAATGGTTATTTAAAGAAATTGCTGGTAATTAGTTAAATTAAAATAAATAAATGTTGTTGATTTTTTAATATTCAAAGAGAAAATTTTCGTAGAATCTTATTTACAAATACATATATAAAACTGAAGAGTGTTTTTGTTTGTTTGCTTGAACAGGCTAATCTCAGAAACTATTGGTCCGATTTGAAAAATTCTTTCAGTGTTAGATAGCCAATTTATCAAGAAAGGTTATCGGCTATTACATCATTACGCTTAGACCAACAGAAGCGGAGCTACACGCGAATAAAGTCGCGCGGGTCGACTAGTATTATTATAAAAATTAAAAGATTTTTAGACAATTATTTTAGGTTAACGTGCGTTATTTATGTTATACTTTTAGGTGCAAGTTTATAAGTATTATACCAACATGTTAAATGCGTGCTCTAATGCGTGTCCAAATATTTAAAAGACGTGAAATAAATCATTGTTACAGGAACGATAATATCGTGGCTGGTAGATTATAATAATGTCCACTTCGAGTAGTCTGTGGCAAAATCAGAATAGACATTAAATATTCAGAAAAGAATGATTGTAAAGATTTTTAGGTTAAATATCATGGCGCAATGATATTAGTATATATAGAGAGCTTCTTTATATACGTTAAACAGCACACAACTTATAAATAATATAAACATGTTGTAAGCGTGCAGTAACTTTTGTCGTGTAGGTGATAACGACGTGTTTTATACGTTATATCCAAATGTTTACAAGACGTGAAATAGCTCGGCGTTACAGCAACGATATGTTTTTCGCGGCCCATCGTCTGTCGTGTTCTACTAAACTCGTACAGTCGAGTCATAAATTTCTTCAAGTTAAAGTGTAGACGTCTCAATGAAGTGCTTGATTTATTTGCTCAATCTTCTATATAATACTACTTGAAGAGAAAACTGTTTCTATATCCTACTTTATAGTGATTAGTGATGATAATATAAAGAGATAGTGGAATGTATATTTATATATCGTCTTTGTACTTTTCCGTCCTCCCTTTTATATAAAAGAGAAATATGTTCCGTTTTGTTATAAATATTAAAAATAATTATAAGTATATATAATAAAATTTTGAACAGTCAAACAGTTACAAAGAAAAAAGATTATTGCCAAGAATTTTCAAATGTTCATCAATAAACTTGATATTTAATATTGTATATGTACATGTACCTATCTAAATAATACAATACATGAAATTTATTAACTCAAACTAATGTTTAACTTATTTGGAAGTGATCATTATTTTTATATTCTCTCCTATCCATGGACAACAAAAAGAGGGTTACTCTTATAATCAGAAGAAGAATAGTTGAAAATCAAATTTAAAAAGTAGAGCTTATATTTCAGGCTTAATTTTCCAGCATTATCTCCCTATCATAGTTTTACATAGTAAAGGACATTAAAACAAGTCAAGACACAATATAACAAAGGAATAGATAAATTACTTTAATTTGAATAATTTGAAGTGAGGGTTTATAATAATAGAATAGAGTCGCCATTAATTAACCAAGCAACGCTTTGATAGATAATTTCCTAGGTACAAGAAGGCTCGGCTGAAAGGCTTGTTATTATGGTATCATTACCGACAAGCTGACGAAGCTATTAAACTTTTATAGCAGCAGTGCTGGACATCGTGTCAACTAGTCCATGTAAACATTCAAAGTTTATTTTACACCTACTAGAAATTTCGAAATTTTCGTTATTCTTAATATTTTATCATTGAAATAAAACCGCAGCAATTTTGCGTAGTATACTGTATGAAGTGTTTGTCTATCTATCACATCTACATGATACCTACATACCTACTTTAATTATTTTAAAATTTGAAGAAGTAAGTAAAAACTGAAGTAAAAAATACATTTCTATGACAAAAAAATTTCTAGAAAATAATTGTTATTAGAACATGAGAACCTTATTTTGATAGAGAAAAAGAATATACGAGCCTATTAAATGTTTGAAAGATTTTTGAAATTAAATTTAAAGTGTAAATAAATTTACTTTTTGCGTAAATAATTAAACATTAGTACAAAGAGTTACTTAAGAGTTAATATGGGAGGGAAGATTGAAGAGAAAACATTTGTTTCCATGTTAAGTATAGTTTATAATTAATTAATAAAACATAAGATAAAATAAAATAGAGTAAAAGATTTTTTGTTATATGTACTACCAACCAATAGTTTAGAGTGTAGATAATAATATTATTATCATGCTAGGCACCGAAAGCTTTTTTTAGTAACATCACACGCTTTTAATTCACTATAAATTAATATAATATGTTGAAAAGAATTAATAAGAAGAAATGTAGTTAAAAATATCATTTTCTGTTTAGTTAGTATTTAATTAGTTAGTTTCGCAGAGCACTTTACTGAAAAGCTTGTTATCACAGTGTCATTACCGCCGACAGGCGATGGCTGGAAACTCCATTAAGCCATTACACTCCCATTGTTACTTCTGAGTACAATGTCGTCTACTTGCTTTAGGTATAGCTTTTAACCTAGAATATCTAGTAAAAAGATTTAGTTTAGTTAGTTAATCAAAGCAAAAAGTAAAGCAAATCTAACATTATAACATAGCTAGTTGCTATCAACGCATATATTGTCACAGTTTTTAATTCCCTAAACCAGTGCTTGTGTCGCAAGCCTCAGGCATTAATCCAGCTACTGTCTGACCGTTTACAAGTCTAATCTTAGTAGATACTTCAATTAATCTCGTCTAATTTTTTTATTGTTGTAGATTGCTTGCTATCATACTTTCTTCACCAAACATGAGCATGGAGGGCTTTTAATTTAATTTTAAACAAGAGTAGGTTAAAAGATTTTTTATATATTTCATTTTCTTTTGATTGTAAAGTCTCCTTACATACTCAATATCAATTTTAAAAACGGACTTCTGAGCTGCAAAATGACGTTCAGGTCAATGCGAAATATATTGAATTGAATCAGGCGTTACTTCATGATTAGAAATTCATGATTAAAAAGAATCAAAAGGTTACTTTGCTATAATCCGCGGAATTCTGAACAAACCAACTCGTACGGCGCAACCCAGAAGAGCACACCGTCCACAGAGAAGTAAGACGCGAGAACCCGAACCAGGACACACCACACAAGTAGATCGCTCGACAATCGACGTACGTTTCGCTCCGAACCGAAGCATCTTTAGGTGTAGTTGAGTCTACAAGTGTCACTTGCGAAGTCTTCTAGGTTGTGCCGTGCGAGTCTGGTTGTTCGATTGTCCAGCGATCTTCTTGTGTGGTGTGTCCTAGTTCGGGTTCTCGCGTATCACTTTTTGATTCCTTTTTAATGCGAGATATTATAATTATGAAATTTAATTTCGAAAAATTTTAGGTTCCTTCCAAGGAAAATTTATACAAATTTAAATTTCTAAAATCTGTTTCGATCCAGTAGTTGGCAAAATGATATCGGCCACTGTGTTTCGCCGTGTCACTGTAAAAAAGCCTGATAATTGGACGGATAAACTGTCGCTAGTTAAAACAGACAGTTAAACATAACCGCTAAGCTACAGATCACACACACACAACACTAAACGTTACATATGACAAACTCAATAATATAGCAAACTGTACTAAAAGTTATTCTGATATATCTAATTTTGTAATTTCAAATAGTAGAAAAAATATTTTTGAAACAAATATTTCATTAAATTATTAAAATTATAACATTCATTTTGAATAATTTGTTACTTATTATAAACAATATTATTTCTGTCCTTAAACTTGTTAAACGGTATACGGGATTAAATTCGTTAATGGGGAAGTTAACGAGGGACCACTTTATTTGGGTTGTCTGACTGTTGCGTTTATTAAAATTACCGGATGAGCTACGTAGGGCTGAACACTTTATCGACCGATATAACTAACTGACGAATCGATAATTATCTATTTTCAGACATATTTAAATATATTTAAAATAAATTCTCCTTATGAACGCCATTGCTGCAAAGACGTTAAATTTCTACATTTTTTATGTATAGTTTTGTATATATTATTCATGCTAGAAAATAAATGAAATAAATTAAGATACATTTATAATAAATAAATTTAAGAAAATATCTAACTCCAACTCGAAGATTCACACTAGTATTTCTTAGGAAATTGCGACACGTGGCTTCATGAAACTGTAGTCCGATGGACTTGCACAAGATTTCAAATTTAAAGCAACAATTAATTTTATAGAACTGCCTATTATTGTTATTTAGTGAGTATACAATTAAAGAGATTTAATATTATTCAAACAGTGTCGCACAGAGGAAGCGACCGTCACGCGGTTCCCTAACGAGACAGAATTAAATACGCATGTATTACCGACCTGACTCCGTTTATATATATTTTTCAGTTTAGAGACAATGAAAACAGTTACATTTAGAGTCACAAATAAGATAAAAGCAACCTAGATTTTATACATAATATACAGCTAAAAGACGAAACATATATTTCAGAAGAGCTGCAATACGATTTCAAAGAATTACGGAATAAAGAATTCCATACTAAAGAAGGTGTTTTCAACTAAAAATAGTGGTGTTTAAGTTTAATATAATTCCTTTATTCACTCTACGCGCCTTCTCGGAACGCTATCCAATGTGACACGATTCTTGATTAGCCCCGACGCGGTGCCTCGAATATCACTAACTTTAATATTTCTACAGGAAGGAATATAAGATAGTCGATGATCCTACACGTCGTCGTATCCTTTATTTGTTCGCTTAATATGGATCAAAGAATAGTATCTATGAAAAATCAAAGCTCAATTCGGTTGATATAGTACAAATATTGAATGACCTTAATGCGAGCGGACGTTAAAAATATCTCCGGTCGTTTACGGAAGCAATAAATACGTTTAGTTAGTCGATTTAGAGCTTGACTGAAAACTTTGATTGGGTGTCGCTGTTAAAAGGATTAGGATTCAAGAAGGGTGGCGACGGAGCAAGAATGTGTAATCTATCGTGAATGTATAAGCGTATGTAGTGGTCATCTGTGCATGAGAGAATTTGATCGATGTCTCTATATTACGGATACCAAAAGGATGTCCAAGCTATGTTCGCATTATAATGAATGCTTCGAGGAATCAACTTCAGTGTAAAAGGTAAATAAATCTGTGTTTTGAATACTAAGTATGCATTTTTAAAGATTACCTACGCTTTGAAATAGGATAAATATATAAATTCCTATAGAGTTTCGTGATGAACACAAAATAACGCTTTTTCTTATCCAAACGAGAAAACTTTCAGCCCAGATCGCGAGCTTTCATTCTTATGTTAAAAGCAAAAATTTCCTGTTGATATCGTATTTTATTATAATGTTGTATTTATAATATAAAATTTCGTATATTTTTGAAACTAATTGGGAGAATACAGTAATCAAACTTTTCTATAAAAGTTGTAGAAAAAAATATCTTTGCTCAGATTAGTACCAACTACCTATAGGTATATTTTCATGAATATTTTACCTTTTCGCAGACACTCCGACATGTCCCCGAGGCTTCATTACAGCACGCCGATATGTCTGAAATAAAAAATACTCATAATAAATAATAAATTATTGTAATTCCATAGTGGGAGGGAACGCAACAGCTGGGTCGGCCACAATAAAGTGCTAGAGACAGTTACATATGACGACGTGAAGCTTTTGATCTATTCCGTAAACAACGGTGCATTCAGCCGTCCAAAGTGATCCAAATTAAGGAGAGTTATGCCGGTAATTAAAAATACTGTTCACATTAACTTAAAGGATAGAAAAGATTGATGCGAGTCGTTATGACACGGTTTTCAACTTAAAAGTTCGCTAGATAAATGTTAAGGTTTAATGTTTACTTAAACTAATTTGACTAGACGTAGCGTTGCGCAGTAATTTATTAGATACGAGGAGCAAGATTTATCAGACAGTTCCAGAGAGCGTCCCGTATGTGATTATGACTTACAATATATCACATGATATTCCGTATCTTTGACCATATATTTTATCTAAGCTTTAAATGAAATTAAAATCGATTAATATCTTCAAAAGCATTTTTCAGTCTTTACAAAAATTGTCAATATTATCGCCAACACATTGCGAGCTATTTTAGTTATTTTTGATGTTATTGGCACTAATTCAGAATGAAAAATTGCTTGCGAATATATTTTAAAGAGACAACGCTGATTTTCTATTACAGTCCATGCTTTGTTGAGATAGATGTAAGAAGGAAATGTATATAAAATCTATTGGTGACTAAATACTATTTTTACTCATAAATTATTGATCCATATTATTATTGATATAATCAGTTACATTATTCTTAAGATTTTTTGGAATTATTATCAGATGAATGAATTTATATATGACGTAGTACGGTTGTGTGGAATTCTTTTTAATTTTACTCGCTTAAAATTAGTTTTTGTTCTGTTATCTATATCGATCATTTTTGAATTGCATAATTTATGGTGTTACGAGTTGTATATAATTACGACGTAATTGATTTTGTAGTTGTCACATTTCCTATGAAAACTCATAGAAAACTTGTTCAATAAAATTTAATTTTCGAAAGGCTGGGTAAAATTATCTTGCAGCTACACAAACTGTTTCCTATGTGTAAGCTAATATTTATTATAGGAATTATGGTGAAAGCATTTAATATAGGTACTCCTAGGTATATTTATCTGTACCCCTGCAGCCCGATTTCAATGAAACAAAATTATAGGAAGCAGCCCCCATTCAGGGTTACCATTCGTGTGGATTTGATCGGACGTGTTCAGACTTTTACACATTTATTGAGACTTTTCGAGGTTTCTGGTTTTAAATCCGACAACTATTAATAGATCCTTTATTTTAAAGTAAGCATTTAATAATATATCAATATTTATTGGACGAAGCGCCAAAACTAGGTTTGACAGATGTCAAAATGTTTTGACGAATATAGCCGACGAAAGGTCGATAACAACTTTGACTCCGGCGATCGGGCGCGCTAGACTACCGAGTTATAATTTGGTCATGTAATTCCCTAAACATGCATGTAATTCACTATCAGCTGCAGCTTTAAGAGACAATTATTAAGCATTTAGGTTAAACAGTGATTTTAAATAATGGACAAATAATAATAATAAATATACTTTATTGTATACCAAATCGCTCAGTGCGACTTCTTCCAGGCAACCTTGCGATGACGACCCATTTATTAAAAAAACGGTAGGCGCACTCATTAAAATTAATAAGCAAATAACTACAAACAAACATAATATGCCTATACATATACATACGCTACATGCATAAATACAATATGCCTGCCTACATATAGTGTTATAATACTAGTAAAATGGTTCCACCATAACTTTCCTTTCAACACATAGTGAAGTATAAAAATGATAAATGGAACATCAAAAATGAAATGTCCATGGTATTATTATTTTTTATAAATGACCAGTTTTAGTCTGCACTTCTAAACTTTAGACATGGTCGCTCTACCCCATAGATTATTGGCACAGACAGTACAGTTGTGATTACAGTAACTAGACTGAGTAATCGCGTGATATTCTATAAGTTGCTTATAAAGTATTTAGCTAATGGTTAGGCTTACGCTTACGCTTACTTTACATGCAAAATATAGGTAATGGATTATTGAGTACAAAGTTCTGTTAGATTTGATCTTTATGTTAAGGGCTGTAGGAACTAAAATGGACGTCAAGTATTAATAATACCTCTCTTGAGTAATTCTATGATGTGCTTGTTGCGTGTATCAAAATCTATTTGCAACGAAATGATTAAACAGACTATATGTAATCGTAACAGCACAAACTTGTTTTATTTCAATGTTTGTTCGGGAATTACATTTTATGTATTTATATATTTTGTTTACAAATATTGATAAGTAATTAATGGGATGAACTCTACATTTGACACTGATCGATAATTTTTTTGATAAGTTTTTATTACAATAACATTATCAGAGTTCACAATATAAATATCCATTTATATAGGTTATTTAATTGCTTTTTCTTGTTTTAAACTGTAACTACAAGAGAAGAAGATAAAGATAGTGTGGACAAGTAAATGTGTGAATTGATGCGATCTTAAAGTTCAATTTTTTAGGCCAAAATTAAATGAAGTTACTAAATAACATTGTTGAACATAAAATTCAAGAGAAATTAAATTATTGATTTATCTTTAATCTAAAGCATTTTGTTTTTTGAAGTCATTAAA
This sequence comes from Limenitis camilla, assembly GCA_905147385.1. Classification (NCBI taxonomy): domain Eukaryota; kingdom Metazoa; phylum Arthropoda; class Insecta; order Lepidoptera; family Nymphalidae; genus Limenitis; species Limenitis camilla. The sequence goes on from LR990241.1 coordinate 10,008,334, forward strand.
AATAATCAGCATTATAATCATGTGGAGAATAATACTGATCCTATACTAATATATAAAGCTAAAGAGTTTGTTTGCTTGAACGCACTAATCTCAGGAATTACTGGTCCGATTTGAAAAATTCTTTCAGTGTTAGATAGCCCATTTGTCGAGGAAGGCTATAAAGTATATATCATCACGCTACGACCAATAAGAGCGGAGCTACACATGAACAAAGTAAGATATAAAAGATGTAACAAACGTACATCTTGTTATTAGTATGTAATTATGTATCTTACCTTGAGCGTGAGCATTTGCCAGTGTGACAACTGTAAAGAGAAGTCTCGTCTTCCATTGGCTATCTTCCGCCTTCATTCTCCTTCTGCCAACCATGGTTGCATGACGTCACTGATGCAGAATTACCTCCTTGCCATCTGCTTCAAAAAATCATATTGTCAACAACAACTGAAAAATAAATTAACTAGCCATATGCCCAATGACACTTTCCAATGGCTTATTTGAATTTACTCCTTGGTCAAATATTTAAAAATCCTTTCATATCATCATATCTCGTTATAAGAACTTTTTTTCAGGATTTTAAATAATTAACGCAGACGCTACAACGACGAAGTGTTACATTTTTAACGTGTATATCTGTGTATCTGTCTGTCGCGTCGTAGTCCAAGGTATGGTACCAATTTTGATGCATTTTTTTTGTTTGAAAGCTGATTTAATTGAGATAGTTCTTAGATATACTTCGATTCGATTCGAATAGATATATAATACTTCGATTTTGACCAGATTTTCAGGTCAGCCCTTTGAAGACTTGAGACAGATATTTTGTTAATTTTCACAAGTTCGTTTGATTTAAAAATTAATATATTCTTACTTTGATGGTATTTCTAGGACATGACAACCTTAACATGATAATGCAGAATCAAGTATTCTGCTCCGTATCCAACTCCTCAGCCACTAACAGCAAATATTTCGTATTTAGGCTAATGCGAGTAGTTTCTATGATGGTATCTCCCAGATATGTATCACTTTAAGTCTGGGGTAATTAAAATTTTTAATTTAATAATTATCTAAATCTAACAAATTTTAGTGTAGACTTGTATTAAGAAATATAGGATCTTGGGATCTACCGTCTCACAATGACACTTATTAGATAATATTTAATAAATAATTTTACTGAAAAGATGTATGTTTGTACTACTTTTTAGATTAATTAATTTGATGCAAATACATCAATTTATAACTATCTAATCTTTGCCAAATGCATAGAACATTTAAGTTTTAAAGCTTTCATTTATCAATAATTTGGATAAATAATATCTTTAAATTAAAATAGTTCCTTCAATAAAAACTTTCTCTTTACAAAAAATGATGTACTTTGATCATATGAAGCTTAGTTTCATTTAGCATTTAAACTTAGTTATTGAAATATATGCGCCATTAAATGATTATTTGTTAAAAATTTGTCTTATAATAGAAATCACATTCAAATTAATAAGAATTTTGAATATAAAGACAGCATAAAAGGTTTTGATGTATACCCACCCCAAATATCTGAGTACTCTTTTGTGTACAGAAATTACCATATTATAATTTGAGGAATATTATGGATACCTAACATGGATGTGTTAACATGTTTTCTTTATATAATGTTTTCTTTATAAATCACTTCAAATCTCAACAATTTCTAAAATTTTCTATTTAGGAAAATGATGATGCAAATGTTTAAGCATAGATTAGGTACATTAAAATATCCATATTATATCATATTATAAATACTACTACTACTACTATTTGACCCTAAATCATTATCTCGTATTCCATTTTCATTACATTTCTTTTTAATCACAGTAATTTTTCTAATTTTTGAAGTAGAAATTGCATTATTTTTTCAATAATTCCTACTTTCCTAAGAGTTAACTTTATTACTTGATTTAAAATTATTTTTTTTTAATTATTATTATTTTATTATTAGGACTTTATCATGAATGAAATCAAAATATACTTAATTGAACAAACTAAGGATTAAATCAGACGTTAAAATTAGCATATGTATTAGATTTGGATTTTACTTACCGAACAAGAATTTCTAGTTATTTTAGTATTAGAAAAATTAGCAAATTTAACTATAACGAAATTTTATGCGCTACTATGAAAGCTCAGTTTCAAAACTAGTTTAAACATAATCTTTAATTGCTTGCTAGTTTAAACAGTAATAAAGATATCAAAGCCGAGGCGGTAAAGAGCAGAATTATATTCCAACTCCTACGTTTCTTATATTCAAATTAATTTGTTCCAATAACATGGAACAGTTCACAAACTACTAAATTGAAATTATTATAATATTTACTGAGTAGGTATTATTAGTGTAACAAATACTATAATATGGTACTATAATCTACCCGTGAGGGGACGGGTTAGAACACTATTCCTCTCTGCCGCTGGGAGAGCATCTCGTTAGAGGCGAGTAACCCAGCACCCCCTTGGTGGTAGGGGATCTGCTCCCCGACTGGCTTGCTACCAACAGTTGCGAATCCGACCGTCAAGTGACATAGACGCGTTTCGGTCGAGCCGCATGTGGGCCAGACTTACCCCTCCATCACCCATCCCATTAATGCTGAGGATCTAGTGGAGTCTGGTTTTCTTCCCTCCCCCTCCCCACCCTATCTTCAAGGATGCAATGCATGGACAATACAAGAGAATAACTATTGTTTTGCCGGTGTCCATGGGCGATGGTTGCCACTTACCATCAGGTGGATCGTCTGCTCGTTTGCACCTTATTTTTTGCAGTTTTTATAAGGGTTGTCAAGATAAAAAATATAAATTAAAATTATCATCTCCCTTTTACAGCAAACAAAATGTTTTATGGATTCTAAGAAAAAGTTCACTTTTTAACAAGAACAAAACATTTCCCATAAATCATAAGGGACGAAAGTTGTGGAAAGCAACGGAAATAAAGTATACAGCCTGTGCCTTACTTATATAACTACGGAAATTGCTCTACGTTTTTCTCTGAAAGTTTACGCATAAACACGGTGTGGTATATCCGTCAAAAATGATTCTCCATTTTATTTTAAAGAAAAAATTTTAATATAAGATCTTAGAAAATGAAAAAGTGACCAAAATATGTATAAAATGAATATTAATAGAATCACTCCGTTGAAGAATGAAACATTGTTCATCTGTCGTTGCGTTGCTACAATTACTTCGTGCAAATATTTTGGCATACAGATAGAGAGAGGGAGAGTGAATATTAAAGCAGAGGTTTTTAAATTTAATCCAAAAACACTTGTAATGTGGTTCATTTGTAGCTAAAACCCCCGCTTTATATTTTATACTAGAGACCCTTCCCAGCCTGGCTGCTCTATAGATATTCAGGTGCTTTAGTATTTTTTAACATATTTCATTATTTTCCCCCCAAGAATTGTAATTTGTTTTTTTTTTGATAAAAACAGCTTATACTTCAAGTAAATAAAGAATAATTTATACCATATTCCGGCAAACTTTGTATTAATATGATGTTATTATCAAATAAAAGACCACAAACTATTCTGGTTTCAGGTTCTGAAGCTAAAAAAATCACGTGATCCGTTATAACGCGAAAAGAGGAAAAACTAATGTTAGCAACACTGTTTATAAAGTAGTAGTAGCGGGTAGATCATTTTATATTATTACAAGTATACCGACGTGAAGACAATATATAACCTTTAGTCCGATAGACTAGTCTCAGTCTCTCTGGTGTTTTCGTGCAGTGAACATGGAAGTTAGTGTTATAGTTTTGTGATTAAGGTTACCCTTCCCGTTATCGTTAGCGAGGTCGAGTGGTGGAGGTGAGAGTTAATATATTATGAAAGAGCTCTTTAAACCTGCTCCTGGGTCTCAAGCCCCAGGCACCGCTCGCCTCAGTCTACATTGCATGTGTATACGTATTGCTGTACAGTAATGGGTATCATATCTATTCTCTCATATTATTAGCACTAATAATCACTGATTAATATTAGGATGGATTGGTAAAATATTTGTATAACATTGAGAGAAAAATGCTTTTTTTCACTTATGTCGCCCCTAACTCGTTTTAGGTCTCTCAGTTCGATATACGCAACTTTCTGTATTAGTTTTAATTTTGATATTAATTTTCTAAGTTAATTTCTTACTTTAGATTTAACTAACAACCTAAATCAGAACATGAATTCATATCTGAATATTAGAATTTTATACTCAATAGTTTATTGTAATCTCTTGGATTATGTTTATGATCTCTTGTTAAAATTACTTTTAACTTATTAGACTACATTTTTTTTATCTGTATGTAAATAGAACTAAAACAAATTTCACAAATATCAGAAAAATTCAAAGAAGAAAAGAGGAATGAAGTATTTGAGGAGGGAGAAGAATATATTTTTCATTTGGCACCTTTATCTAATGTAACAAATGTTAAAATTTGACCAAAAAATTTTTTACATGATAAAGTAATTCTGAATTCAACAAACATAAATTACAAGACAATAATGTTACATGTTTGTTTGTGTCAACTTTTATTAATTATTTTATAATAACAAGCATACTGGGGCTACTGATATAAACAAGCAATAGTTTCGGTATTTCTGAGTTATTTTTGGCTACCCTCATCTCAAACACTCATATATCACTTCAAAGCGTACTCCTGGACATGTCTTATCTTTATTACTACTTACCTATATTATTTTTCATAAGATCCCAATAATAAACAATATTCCATTCACAACACAATTTTTATTATTTATTTAAAAAATGTTTTAGTCATTACAATATTTTTATATAAAAAAAACAATCACAGATTAAGTAAGTAACCCGTAAAATTTACGTTGTTATCGCGGACTTTTAATGGCGTGAACACACCACCTCTCTCACAACCTTACTCGCGCCAAATTGACGCGTTACTAAATAGACCGGCATAAATTCATTCAACTTCAGGCTCCATGCTTCGTCCTTATCGCACAACAGCTTTTAAGATCTCGCTATCCCTCTCTACGGCTTCCGCTTGATGAACCCTATTGAGCTCGTTAGTCATTAATTAATTCTGCATAAGAAAATTACTTTTAATTTAAACTCTGCGCAGATGTGCCGGTCTGGGCTATCACTGAAGTGTTAAAATCTTTGCGGACAATAAATATAAAAATCCTGTGTGGTCTGGACTTTGATAAATAACTCTCTGTGGATAATTTATGTAAGCTGTTAATAACTTTGATATTAATTTAATTTCATGGCTTTCACTTTTTAATTTTATAGTTGATTATTAGAAATATTTGACCATCATATTGAGTTTTTTATAGTCTGTTTTACATTATCTTATGTTTATACGTTCTTCTTACTCTCTTAGATTGCCATATAATATACCATATAATAGTGAAATAGCATCGTCGAAGTTGTCCAGTCTGCTAGAAGCAGACAGCATCCATTCCTGAAGTATTGTAAAATCAATAATTTCAGGAATTGCTATTAAGCTGTGTTTTGGTCTACTTTCTTTTTTTCCGAAACAAAGAAATTCAGCATCTTTTACAGTGATTTTTTTAAAATATTAGATGTTTTTTGGTTATATTAAATTTCAAATTCATTTATTTTTGTAAAGTCAAGTCACAACTAAAGAAAGAGTAGTATTTTAAGTTAAATCGCCTATCAATTACATCTGAGCTCACAAGAACTGATACGAAGTTTTCCGACGCAAAGTGAAATTTATAGTTTGGCAAGTTGTACGTCCGCGCTACGACTCTACGCGAGAGCAGTTCCATGCGTTTTTATTACATGTACCTGAAATATAGAGTAATGTGTCTATTACTTTCTATAATCTACACATAAATTACTTTCTATTTTACGACCATTTCGTGTTACCTTTACAAAATAAGAGACACACATAAAATGTCGTGTATTAATGACCTAAACATATCGTAGACATCATATTATATAACCATCTCGGAGATTTATGATGAAAATAAGGAAGGAGAAATACAGAGTATATAGAAAAATACTACAGAGGGGATGATATTAAATAGATTATTGGGTAAACTCAATGTCAATATATCTATATTGCTGTTACTGAACCGATAAATAATCAAACATAGTGATTTCTTACAATTACGCGAAGAACCTTAGCAGTGCCTTGGACTTGTGACGAGACGTCTTTTAGGTAATTACAACACTCGCCTCCACTGCCCAGGCCCTCCGTTCAATCCTAAGGTTAAGTTAACCCAAACCAAACTTACGCGTCGATATACATCCTTAAATAGTTATTGTAATACTCACCAAATATATAGCATAAAAATTACGCTATCTATTTGTATACTATAATAATTATAAAGTGAAATTTATAGACAGGAAACAAAATATAAGAAACAAAAAATAGTCCAAGATTTTGTTTCTGTCCTATAAAAACAGAAGGTCAAGAAGGAAATAGAAAAGACGACAGTATTTATGTCTCTACCAAAGAATCTAGATAGTGGTTACAAGCGCTCCCTTCACCTCACATCGGCACATTATTAGATTATCTCACCATCACAATAGCAGTGGGTTTACGACTTGAAGCCAAGTTAAATCAACCACATAGATGTCACTACGAGGCTGTGGACGAATACGGACATCATGATTTGTCTTGCACAAAGAGAGCAGGCCATTTCTCTCGTCATGCTTCTTTGAATGACATAATTCGCAGATCTCTTGTCAAAATAAAATACCAGCTATTTTAAAACCAAGCGGCTTGGCGTGAGCGATGGCAAAAGACCTGATGGTATGACGCTCGTTCCTTGGAAGCTAGGAAGATCTCTTGTGTGGGATGCTACTTGTGTAGATACACTTGCAGTTTCTTATTTACAGGCGACTTCTGTTTCTGCGGAAGCAGCGGCCACCAACGCTGAATTTGCCAAGCGGCGCAAATATGGAGACATAGAAAGAAGGAAACTGTATGTTTGCGCCGTTCGGCGTAGAAACCTTAGAGCCATGGGGCAAGGAGGCTCGAGATATTTTCACCGAAATATCTCGAGACCAAGGGGCTGGCACCTACCTCGGCCAATAAATTAGCCTGGCTATTCAAAAAAGATCGGGCGTTTTGGGCACACTGCCTCTTTGTATTGAAATCGATTTTTTTTAATAGTGTTTTTTTTAATAGATGTATAACAATATATTTTGTACAATTAATTTATGAATAAATATTGTCAACACTATATTCAGAAGGATAAATTTATATGAATATTAGTAGATCAATCAGAGCAGGATAAGTTTGTCTATTGAACAAATTGGACTCAGAATCGAGATAATAATTGGCGGTGTAACTTATCAAACTCGGCCTCACTCAATAGAGTTTATTGCCAAGCTTCCTGATTATTTATTGACAAGATTAAAACAATTTCTGAAGATCTATATCCAGTAATTAACGATCATGGCGACGTGTTTAATGAGGAAAAAGAAACAAAACTTTATCTTTAAATTGTAGTCTTAATAAACTCAAAATTGAAATATTTTATTTCAGTTACACTTTTACAAAAGTGCTTTTGACACGTCAAATTTTAGTCATAAGTTTGTCTGTGGCTATCACCATTTTTGAAAATAGTTGAGAAGAGCCGACAAAAAACTGTTGAGTCGCTCTTTTCAAAAAAGTCATTTTTTAATAAATCCCCATGAAATATATACCTTACTTAGTGAAATAATAAACTGTTAGTAACACCATTTGTAATTAGTACCTATTTGCGGGTAGTTCCTTTTATATTATGTCAAGTATACCGACGTGTAGACAATAAATAACCATCAGTGTGATAGATAGAACTGAGTCTCTCTGGTGTTTTCACGCAATGTACTTGAAAGTCAGTATTATAGTGTCGTGGTTAAGGTTACCCTGCTAGAGGTTCACCTAAGTTTACCTTATTATCTATTGTAGCGAGGTCAAGTGGTGGAGGTGAGAGTTAATGGACAGGAGTACAGTAATGGACATAATTCCTCTCTTATTCTATGACATAATTATTGTTGAACTAAATCTAATTATATTAATTGTTACTTTTAAAAATCCTTATCTCTCCTATCTATTATGATAAAAAGTGAACATAAAAGCTTTCGAGAGCAGAGTGCTCCCATACTTAGGCAACATGTTCTACAAAGCACTTGACGTCCTGCAGGTAGCTGACCCACGCTAACGAGACTCTACTATAAACTTATTGACTCTTATATATTCTGTCTATATACGAGTATATTTGAAGTATTGTTAGGTCGTATTATAAATAACAAATAACAAACATAACACTGTTTTTATGTTAGATTTATTTCCACGATATAATTATAACAAACTGCCTCATTGTTTATTGGGTTACCTAGTTATAGATTTTTATTTTTCTAGTAATTTAATATGGAATCGGCAACTTTATCCATGCTCGGATAAGTAAGTCACTGTATGTTTATCATCCTTACTATATTTAATATTATAAATGCGAAAATAACTTTGTCTGTTTATCGCGCTCGCACGCCCTAACTACTGAACCGATTGAAATTAAATTTAGTATACAAATAGTCTAGAGGCTACTTTTTAATGCTAAAAAAGGGTTGTAAGGGGTTGAAAGAAAGGGATGAAAAGTTGTATAGAAGTATCGTCATTTTTAGAGCTAGAAGCTTGAAACTTCTTTTTTGTGAAACTGTTGATTCGATATAAATAAATATTACATTCATAGTTTTACCCTTAAGCGTAAAACTTTAATACACTCATAATAATACTTTATATACTTACTTTTTATACTTATTATATACTTAAATAATTTAATAAGTGAAACACTGAATAGAGCTCATTAAAGTATTTATGCTTATGTGTAAAATAATTAGCCTAAATGATTAAAAATGTTACCCAAAGACACTATTCCATCTGGACGGAGTCGCGGGCACAGCTAGTATTAGAAAAGTTTAACACAATAGACAAGTTATTCCATAGAACTCTTTCTGTATTAATATTACAAACGTTGGCGGTCAACTATATCCATAGTCCATAAAGACCTCTGAACACATTTGAATTGTAATAACTTATGATGACTTTCTGTTCTTTTCGACGAATATTATAAAAAGAATAAATATATAAAATCAAAAAAGCTCAGTTTTAATGAAAGTCTCGTTGATATGTTTATTACAATCATTAATCAAAGGCAAACACAGAAAATAGAGACAACATAAAAGAGCTGATAAAATTATTATTTAAATACAAACATAATATCTTAAGTTGGAACGTATTGGGCTATTTATCTTCGCCGGGGCGTTTTCAGCATGGTAAAAGTTACTTTTATGTAAAAATATACGGCAAATAACGGCGGCTCGACATTGATGGATGGCTCTGCCTTACTAACTCGGTTTTCTTTCTTATGGCTATTTAATAATACGATCTTTTTAATTTACGAAGGTTAATGTTATATCTTGTATAAAATTATATTTCTGGGTTAAGTTCTTTTTAAGGTCCATTTAAATAGACACTCAGTATAACGTACAGGAATTTTATAAAGTTCCATAAACGTTAACGAACCTATACCATATAAAATCCAAAAAAAACTTTTCTGATACCATTTTACTATGTTTTATTTATAGTACTTATTGTTTAACTAGAATATTTAGATTACGATTTAGACGGTAGATATTTAAGGAATAAAAACAAATAAAGTAAATACTATTTTATTTAAAGGGCTATATCTAAGCAATAGAAATATCTTATAAATAATGCAGGTGACGTGCGGCCAGTGTTACGTATTCGAAACTTTTCTACAAGATACAGTTACGAATAAAATTTTATTTCAGATATATGACAGTATCGGTTACGGAGCTCGATCCCTAATAATTGTAATTTTTTTATTTATAACGTTACGCATTACATCCTATAATTCCACAGATAGGAAACAAAGCAAAGGTAGGATGGCTAGTTTAAATAATTTCGCAAAAATTATTCCATAGCCATATAGATTGGAAAATACTTCAGATACTATTAAAATTTATATATTAAATATGAATCTCTCTCGGTATTTAGTCTTACATAAAACAGAATGGGATCGTCTAAAAAGAAAACAAAGTCATGAAATAAAATGTTCTGAAAAAGAAGAATACATTAGATCATTAAATGAGCAGTCACAAAATTGGATGAAGAAGTGGCCAGATACAGTTGAGGTTGGAATTTAAGTACCTAGAATAAAGAGCTAGTTATTTAAACTTATATATAATGTAGTGTAGGGAGGGGCTAGTTTTTACTTGATCGAATAGCTCCTCGACAAGAAGTCCGAATTGGTAACTATGCATACGGACGGATAGGTTATTTATTCCTTTTCAGAAATGTCCGTAGTATTTACTAATAAGTCACATTTAAAAGCTGGAACTGTTTAAGTGAAGAAAGTCAGACATGCTGCACATACTCCATAGGTGAGATAAATTGAGTAGTCAGAAATTCAATCCATGGCTTACATCTTAACTAGTCCATACAAATAAATAAAATTGTAGTGTCTGTTTGTAATATTAAAATAACCGCTTTTTACTAAGTGCATATGGATGTATACCAGTATATACCAGAACAACATTTTTTTACTATTTTTGTCTGTCTGTCTGTTTGTTCCGGCTAATCTCTGAAAAATCGGTCCAGCCATGGACCGATTTTGACGGGACTTTCACTGGCAGATAGCTGGTGTAACAAGGAGTAACTTAGGACCCATAGGAGCAACACGCGAACGAAGTCGTGCAGTTCGGCTAGTATTAAATAAAATTATTACTAGAATATAATCACTTTTCACTTAGTATCTGTTAGTGACATATTAGTCCATATTCAAAGTTTATGACATACTGAAATTTTAAAGGATGTTGGTTTTAGAAACATTGTACGCCATAATTTTTCAGCCATCTCATTCCAAGTCCAAGAGGCTGATATTGTATTTAACAGGATACTCGTAACTCGTTAAGCTGTAAATGACAAAATGTAAAAAAAAACAATAAATTTATAAAAAACATTTTTTAAAGAATCTCTTGCATGAGTGAAAAGCCTTGTTTGGTATAATCCATTTGTGAAAATAACCGTTTCAGATTAAAATTCTTGATAAATCTTCAAACCAATTAATTTTATACCAATTTCTTTGAAAGTAACCTATTTCGTTCATTGATGGCCATTATAGTATTATTTAAACATACAGAGGAGCAAAAATTCTCTTTTATGTGTATTTGAGTAACTAATGCTCAACTAACACCTACCTGAATATTCGAAACAAAATTAAGTTAAAAAAAAACATAAGTTAGGACTAAATACTGTTTAGATAACAAAAAAAATATTAAATATATGAAAGTTTAACACTTATTTTTTGCCATCTGATGTGTTGGCGTCTGGTATTTCTGAGATATTTTGATTGCCCAACTTATACCGATGCTCTACTAGCCCCGGTTACCCTACCACATTTCCTATTTACAAGAAATTAGCTCCACATCCACGCTTTACTGAAAAATAAACATAATCTTAATCCTAGATTTGCAGCGTCTTTTATCGGACCTAAAAACCACGTGAAGATATACAGGGTGTCCCAAAACTCAATGATAATCTGGTACCGAGCGAGAGGCTATGTCATAATAGTTCTGGAAAAAAATAAGAAAAAAAATCCATTTCACTTAGTTAAGCGATAATAGACATTTAAAAAAAAAGTTGAATACCGACACCGTTGGTCGCATTTTTAAGTATTGTGATCACAAGTTTTACAATTTTGTTCATTACGTTGATATACGGTTGCATTTAATAGCACAGTTATTTCAGAAAACATAATTTTTAATCACTGCACAATTGTGAAATTTGTGATCACAATACTTTTGTACTTTAAATTGTGAAATGGACTATCACAAAACAATACTTACATTATATAAATGTGGAAGATATGAGCATTCAAGTTAACAGAAAGGCGTTGTTAGTTAAATAATATGTTTACAGGGTCACGTGTATCAACTAGAAAAACAAAAGAAAATTGATCATGCAAAACTAATAGAGACCGTTAAACAATTTATATCGAAAAAGAAACAGGAAGATAATTTCAAATGTATTAAAAAAGCTAAAGAATTAATATTTGAAAATAGTTGCTTTGGTCAACAGTTAAAAAGGTAGCACAGTCTTAACATATACCATAAAATAAGAATTAGTGCTAACTTAAACATTTTTTTAAAATTCAAGTGCTTTTTTGGAATCAAAAACATTAGAAGAAAGGGATGCACAAGTAAAGTTTCAAAAACAATTAAGAGAAGAAGCTGATCTTCAGAAAAAGCTTGAACCAAAGTCGACGTCTCTACAAAATTTCTATGAAATGGAACAAAAAGAAAAAGCCATAGAAATCTGTAAAAAGCAAAGAGACTTAGAAACTGCACAAATTAACAAGTCAATGTTTGTATTGCTAAACTATATTTCTTCTATTTTACTTTATAATAGTAACCTGTATTTACTGAAGTAAATACTAGTTTTTACCCGTTAGGGGCCCGTCCCCTAGAATACTATTTTCGTCCTTTGATGGTAGGGGTATCAGTTCCCCGACTGGCTTGCTACTACCAGCATGCCAATCCAACCGTCAAGTGACATATACGCGTTCCGGTCGAGCCGCATGTGGGCCAGACTTACCCCCTTCCTCTCCCATCCCATTAATGCTGCGGATCTAGGGGACTGGGCTCTTGCTCAGGGTCCGCTGAAACCGCAGCATTTTTCCTTCAATTCTCCTCCCCACTCTTTCTTCGAGGATACGACGCATCGACAATCTATGGGCGATGGTGGCCTCTTACCATCAGGTGGACCATCTGCTCGTTTGCACCTTATCAACCATAAAAAAACACGTACCATCATCATCATCGTCTACCTTAAATGGACCACTGCTGAGCCGGGTCTCCTTATCAGAATGAAGAGTCCACCACAGTCCATAGGTTGGTAAACTTCACACACTTTTGAGAACATGGAGAACTCTCAGGAGTGTAGGTTTCTTCACGATGTTCTCCGTCTAGTATATAGTGAACAATGAAATGGACTGATTAGTTAAAGCACTTTAAAATCTATCTATACCAATATTCATGAAAATGTATTGAGGGAAATGGTTGACTAATATTATGAGCTGTCCCCCTTTTTACTGATAATCGGTCTCTTTTTCTCATCAGAGTTTGAAAGTAGGCTTTTAAGGTCATTTCCATGTATCAATAAAATATTATTAAAAATACAATATAAATAAGAACATTTTTAATTAAATACAGGTTTGAACATAACCTAAAAAAGAAAAAGGAAATAATGGAAGAAGAAATTGATGAATGGTCACATCAGAAACTGAAGGAAAAGGAAACTCACATTAAGGTCGTAATCTAATCATTTTGGCATTTATGTTTTTCTATAATAATCTGATATGGATAAATTTTATAGAACACCAGAGCCATGACAGAAAAGGAAGAACGTAAAGAGTATGAAGTACAAAAGAAAAAGATTGAAGAACTAAAAGCACTAAAAGAAAAAGAAGAAGACAATAAAATAAACATTTGGCAGAATTATCAAGATAGAGTAAAGAGCAAACAAAAAAATATTTTTAAACAGGTAAAATAACTTGAAAAAAAACCAATAACTTTTTTCTTACTTCAATTTTAAAATAATCCTGTTTTTAGGGTTTCGTACCCAAAAAGTAAAAACGAAACCCTATTAATAAGACTCCGCTGTCCGTCCGCCCGTCTGTCTGTGACCAGGTTGTTTTTCATGATCCGTGATAACTAGAGAGTTGAAACTTTGACTTTAACTCTCGCATACAACAAACCTGATTTTATTGCCAAATATTGGTACGGAACCCTTAGTGCGCGAGTCCGTCTCGCACTTGACCGGTTTTTTGTTATAGATGCATTACAATAAAATGAATATACCGCAATACCAAAAAATATATGAAGATATTAAACATTTGAGTGATGACAGAAATAAAAGATACGACGACTTTGTTCAGAAAGGCATAGAGCGTTGGTTTGAGAGGTAATTAATTTATTATCAAAGATACCTATATATGATTTAAAAAAAAAAGAAAGCAGAGATAGCCCAGTGGTTGAGACTTCAATGTCTTACTCGGGAGGTCGGAGATCGTCCCTGGGCACACACCTCTGACTTTTTTGAGTTATGTATGTTTTAAGCATTAAATATCACTTGATTTAACGGTGAAGTAAAACATCGTGAGGAAACCTGCACTCCTGAGAGTTCTCCATGTTCTTAAAGGTGTATGAAGTCTGTCAACCCGCAATGGGCCAACGTGGTGGACTATGGCCTCCTCATTCTGAGGAGGAGACCCAGCTCAGCAGTGGGCCATCGACGGGTCATCCTCCTCCTCCTTGAGTCGTTTTCCTCATGTTTAAGGGACGTGACCTCCTCCATCCATGACTTTTGCTTTTAAGATGGTACTCGGAGAGCATCGTAGACCGAGGAATCGAGTGTGTTGCGGATCTGGTCAGACCAACACATCGGCCTACGGCCCCGCGATCTTTTTCCTTCCACTTTGCCGGTGACCACTAGTTGTTCAATGTTGTCCCCATCTTTCCTGGCAATGTGCCTGAAGTACGTAAGGTTTAACTTGAGGCAGATGGTAGTCTTGTCTGGATTTTGAGCTTTGCAAGTATAGATGCGTTTGTACGAAATGCAGTCCATGGATCCGGCGCATTCTTCTCCAGCGCCACATCTCGAAAGCATCAATCCGTTTGCGGTCTGCAGATCTTAGGGTCCACGTCTCAGTCCCGTAAAGAAAAATGGAAAACGATGGGTCTTGATGATTGGCAAAGGGACTGCTTTAACATTTCAATTAGTCGTGTTGACAAATAAATGTTGTAGGCTAGACCTTCAGTTTTAGTTTCAGTTGCAATTATAACAGTCAAGCAGTCTGACCGTAGGTACTCTTGTGAGACCGTCGACACTATCTTAAGTTCCAATGGAGATAGTAGTTTTATCAATAGAGTAACATTCTATAATTCCTTATATATCAATTAATAGATCTAAAGCACCGAAAGAGATAGAGATTAAAGCGATTGAACGAAATAAAAGAAAAGTGTTAGACGAAGAGAATAAAATCTTATCAGAGGTTAACCGTCAGATAAATACAGAGGAAAACCAAAAGAGTTCGTGTTATAGACAATCTTTTATCGGTAAATGTTGCAATAAGCCAAAGACGAAAGGTAAATAATGTTGTACTCTCCACTAGTCATTTTCTACTTATAAAATTAGGAACTCTGAAAGGAGGGGATTTTAAATAAAGCTCACTCACTCATTCTCACTAGTTTCACTTTTAGCCGGCGAACTAATTAATGAAAGTTTTTGATAAGTTATATTATTTTTGTAGATAAGCAAAATCTGTTGTTTTTGAAGCCAAAAAACAAATTATTAGAGGATCTAAAAAAGCGTGAACAAGAATCATCATGGAACTCTGTAAAAGCTACACATGCGTTCTTCGCTCAGCGCGCAAATGATACGTTAAGAGAATGCCAATACAAGAATGCAACGCGAAAAGTCGTCGACGTAAGTTCTAAATTACTATAGAATTTTTTGAAACCATTTTATCCAAGCGATCATCCAAGATGTCGATGTCGAAATAATTTTCAAAGTTGAAGATATCAGAAAATTAATACGTACTACTGAATATATCGTGCTCCTCTTTTGTAGTCGGTTAGCGAATAATTTAACTATACTGATAGTGTGATAGTTTACCTGGAGGTTATTATCAATAAAATAAAAACAAATACACAAAAATAGGCAAAAAAATGAAGGCCTTTAGAATTTTTAAAACTGCTAGAGAACTTTACAAAAATCCTAAAAAATTTAGGTCCTCGATTAACCCATCAAACTAATTCTTGAGTTAATGTTCTTTCAAATTAATTTACAAGTTGTGTTTAAAATCGCTTCGTAAATAAGCCATTGTTTCTCGTAAAAAGTAAAAGATAAAAATGGTTATTGTGGGTTATCCCTAAGAGATAGACATATACCAGCGCGGTATTTTTGGTAGACCTTTTTAAGGTGTACAATACTGTAGTACATTATTTTGATCTATCTCGAAGGGTTCAGCCAGCGTTTGCAATGTAAGCGCAAAAATATGTGTTTATTTACGACATCACATTATAACATCTAAAATGATCAGTGTTTCTCTACTATGTTATGTATGTATTATACATATAAATCTTCCTCTTGAATCACTCTATGTATTTAAAAAAAACCGCATCCAAATCTATTACGTAGTTTTAAGGATATAAGCATACATAGGGACAGACAGACAGACAGTGGGAAGCAACTTTGTTTCATACTATGTAGTGATTATTAAATATCTGAATAAAAATGAAAATTTTTTTTCAGGATTACAGACGAATAAATTGTTTGGATGAAAAATTACTACCTATTCCTGAATATTAAATTAATTTTTAAATTATTGTATGAAATAAAACAACAGTTTCGACGATCATTATACTACACTTTATTCTCTATCAGCATATTTACACCTGTCCTTATTATATCCAAATCTTTTCACATTCCACTCTACTGATTTTAATTATATAATATTGATGGAGTAACTATTTTATCAGAATAAAAAATAAATAAATTCACATATAACAGTGACAATCGAACTCTATTTGATATATAAGATGGGAATGTGTGTCCGACTGTATGAATTCCGTAGTAAAAATGATTGCAGAAAAGTAAAATTGAATTACCTACACATTATAACTTATTATAAATTAAGGAATACTCAAAAACTTTTATATATATTTTAAGAAAGTTGTACTAAATTTTACTAATTGTTTATTTGTTATCACGCCTTCCTATTACAAGTTTCAAAATGCTTTAATAATTATGTAGTTTGTGACGCTATATATACTAGAAGTAAGTAATAGCATATACAGATAACAAATGGGATACAATACAATTTATAATCTGTCAATGTTTGATGTTGGCCCTACTGTAATATCATAATTTCAAAGTATTTATTGATAATATCAAGATTGTAAGTTATAAGTGTTTAGTAAGGTGATTGTTTCTGCTTAAGCACGGCCTGCACGCATTTAGCCATAGTTGGTGAAGCTCGGCTGATGGCGTCTGTCATGAAGTAGTCTTCGAGCTGCTTGAGCTGCACGTCCAGTTTGCCGGATACTGGTTTTTGAAGACTCTGTATACACAAATATTATTAAAAAATTAAAAATGTCATCATTGATATGATTTTGATTGGACAATTCCAAAATCGTTTAAGTATATTTTTATAAATATTAATTGATCTTAAAATATAATCAAACTTAACATTATTTAAAATTTAGAAAAATACAAAAATATTTATAATTGTATATATATTTTTTAAATATATGTATATTAGGTTTAATATATGTATATTAGGTATGTTGTGTAGTATATGCTATATTATATGTAATGTAGTTTATATATTAGTATCTTTTGTAACCTACACCGCCTATACTCAAGGGTATCTGGCAAAAATCTCTTTCTATAGTTAAATAATGGTATGTATAATTAACTTTATGCATATTTTTTAAACTATATTTTTGGTATATAAATAAATAAAACCATTGATTAAACTTTAAACACAAAAACAACAATTATTTTTGACTGAATTTTGTTTGTATAAAAAATAAAAAAGATTTTTCTAGAGCACACTTGTATCATTATATGAATTGAATATATTTTTTTTACATAACTGACCTGTGCAAGTGCCCGCGCCTGCGCAAAGTAGTTATTATTTTGTACTTCGCCATACGCTACGAGCGCCGGGCTCACTTCTCCCAGTCGTGTGCGTACATCATCCAACTTGTCGTATGGCAAACGCTCGCCTACCACTTCCGATAGAGCTCTGGAGACAACATAATTAAGTTTTTTTATAAAAATACACAATATGGAAATTTAGACTTTGTTTGGCTACTTTTTAAAATGTTAATGTAGCACATTTTACCATGGCAACAAATGTGGTGAGATATCTTATAACCCATTTCTTTATAGTTTTTTATTTGTTTTATTGGCTTTAGACTCTACCGCAAGTTTATAGACACAAATAATCCCCCTTAGTTTCGCTTTAGATACTTTATAGCCTTATCGCTGCAAATTAAACGTGCGCACCGTGCAGTAACGTAGCCAGACAGCATTTTCCCTATTTACATAAAATATTTGTTCTATGTGACATTATATCCATGCAATCTGGACGTATGCAATTCAACTTTGGGGATCTGCATGCGACTCCAACCTAAATATTATACAAAGGGCAGAAGACTATTCTCAAACAAATGGCTAATTCTCCATGGTTAATCAAGAATTCAGAACTCCAGGAGCATTTGAAAATTAACGCGGTGAAGGACGAAGTTCGGAAGTCGACAACAAAGTACAAGGAGAGGATAAAGCATCACCCAAACAGACTGGCGGTTACTCAGTACCCAGGAACCTCTAGAACGGCTAAAGCGACGGAACATTCTAAAATTGGATAGCCTAACTTAGCAAACGCTAATTCACTTCCAAAAAATCCGCTCATAGTCCTAGGACTAATTCCAGATCCACAAAGAACTAAAAAAAAATTACGTTATAATAAATTAGCTTTGTAACAGTTGCAACCTCACCTAATAATCTTCCAGTCTTCACGCGCTTTTCCTGGTGGAGTGACTGCGGGCAGGGTCTGTTGCGCACGGCCCTCAGCATTTACATAAGTACCACGTTTCTCTGTATAAGCCGCACCGGGGAACACGATGTCTGCGATGGTCGCACCAGCATCACCGTGGTGTCCTGGATATATCCAATGTTAGATAATTTAAAAAAATGACTAGAGTCTGGTGGTAACGACATATGTTAATATGAAAATAGCTATTCCTCATACTTATCACGGTCTTTACATGAAGTGTGAGACTCAATTAAGCACTTGATAAATTCTTAAATTTTCACGTCTTAACATAAATTATATTTTGTCGACGATATTAATCGACAAATACCTGTTATAACATATATGTCCAATATGCAAATAAAAATAGTGAGAATGTCGCTGCTACAGTATATAGTAATAACTAACTTTCATATTATTTTAAAATAACCAAACCTTGATAAATAACCACACAATCCTTAGGCAACGCCTCACGGGTGACGACACCAGCGTCAGCACCCAGTAGATACACAACCTTAGGTCCGTCTTGCAAGTATTTTCCTACACCTGGTTTGTACCCTATATCTAGGGCCGCTACTTGAGATGCGGTGCGTTGAAGAACGTTTAAGACCTACAAATCAAAATTACACTTAAATATGCTGAACTTTCAAATCTCTCGACCCTGCTACACGAAGGTACAATTTACCAATCATACGGTGATTAGAGGTAACTGAAAACATAGGGAGAGTATTTTCTGTACACTAACAAACTACCATTTTTAGAAACTTATGGAACTTCCAATAAAAAGAGGAGGTTATTAATCGACTTAAATTATTCTATTATTCTATCTTTCAAATTAAATCAAATTTCACAGTTTAAGAAATTCCATCAAGAATAGTAAAGTAGTATCAGAGTTCATAGCAAGCAACAAACAAAACCAAAATGTTGAATTGCTGTAATAAAAAAATAGTACTTTTCATTTCACATACCTTCCATTCTTTATCATCCAGCTTATCTTGTAGACGCAGCGCCAGTTCCTGAGTGTAGGCTAACAACGCAGGTCCTTCAGAGGTTTTGAGCTGATCAGCACCAAGGATTACAACTGGCCGCTTAGCATTCTCCAAGCGTTTGAGGACCTCATGGGATGATGAGCCAGTTGCTAAGTCCTTCACTATGGAAGCAGAGTCACCTACATGCTAGAAGCACAAAAATTAAGTTTTTTTGTAACCGAAATTTTTAATACCTTGCTAGAGATGAATCTTTATGAACTTAAAAGTTGAGATAACTACACATAGAGAGTACTAGTGAAGATAGATATACAACAAGAAGATGATGGATACCAAATGTTCTTAGATATTCATCCAATTTATTATGCCTGACAATTTATTATTCGTTAAACTTACAAAAATATACTTTTTAATCGTCTTTTGGTAGGCACGAAGAGATTATAGCCATTCTTGGTACAGACAACGACCATATTTAAGGGCCAATAATGTATACAATTGTACTTAAACTTAGCCTTTCCGCTTCTAACATTTTTGATATAATTTGTTAAAAAGGTTATACTTATTATGGTAGTAATGTTAAACACACAATATATTCGTAGGTAAGGTCCACTTTAGGTCCCACAAGTGCGACGTCAGTTTCCTTGTGCACGAACGCTTTACGGATGCGAGCGTTGAGCAGCGGCGCTTCGAATCGCACATTCGTACCAATTAGGAGGACAAAATCTGCGTCTTCAACATCTGTATTTAAAAAAATATTGAATAAAAATTTCTAGCAAATTAAATTGCAAACGACATTTTTTTATAAAACATACTTGCGATCTTAGTGTTCAAAAGATATGAGGATCTTAGGTCAGTGCCTGCTCCCTCCATCGGGAAGTACTGTTCAGTGCATGCATTTTCAGAACCGAGTCGGTTGATAACATCTTTCAATGCTACAAGTGATTCTGCATCAGCGAGTTCACCGGCTACTGCTAATAGCTAGAACAGATATAGTAATAAAAAACCTCTAAGGAAACCTTAGATTCCTATTGATATTTATTATTACCCTAATTTAACCGTATCAAATAGCGGCTTAAATTTCTTAACAAGCTTGTGGTAGATTCAAACAAACTTATTGATCGACCAATTTCAGACAGAAAAAAAATTAAATTTGATTTTAATAATTATACCTTCTCTGGTGGGCAATCCCTAAGCGCATGCGCAGCAGCCACGATGGCGTCCTCCCAGTCGACGGGCGTGAGGTTGCCGCGGCTGTCAGCAAGCATCGGAGTCACGAGACGTTGTCGCTTGAGTCCATCGCATGCAAACCGGGACTTATCAGATAACCATTCCTCATTGATTTCCTAACAGAAGATGAATTGGATCTTGGATTATATCGACATACTGATACAAAAAATTCCACAATGTGTTGGTTGGTTGATACAACTTTTTCAAAATGGGCATCATTAAAAAATGTAATCGACATATTCTCCATAGATACTGGAAAATAGATATCACCGTTTTTTGTATTTTATTCCTAATTCTAATTACAATTTTCCATACAGCATTTAATTTAAATTATTTATAATATTGAGTTCAATTTAAAAATAATTGTAAAATATGGGGTAATTACAAAAATACCATTTCACAATTTCAATATTGGTAAATAATAATAAAATGTTATTACCTCGTTGGTCCTTGGCAATATACGCAATACTTCGTTAGTGCGCGTCGTAACTACAATGTTGCTACCTAACGGGTCCAAAACGTCTACGGAGTCAATCTGAAAGAGACATTAGTATTATACCTATTGTCATTATTAAAATATAAGTCAAACATATATTATACTATGTTTTGCTGTCTATAATGTAATTACAATAGGTATATTAAAATTTTGCATTAAAAAAGGATTATCTTAGATTCTTATAAAAATTAAAACTGCTTTAATTTTCAACAAATAGACAACCGTTAGTAGAATGAAAATAATTAATCTGCTAATAAAAATTAAATTAATTTTATGTCTGTTACCTGTAAATATTTATGTATTCATTAATGTTAAGTACAGTATATATCTTACCCTTCTAGTTTCCCAGGGTCGAGCAGCGAAACTGTAAGGTTTCGAAGTGAGAGCACCCACAGGGCAGAGATCAATTATATTGCCTGATAACTCAGACAGAAACATTTTCTCGACATATGTGCCGACCTGAAAAAAAGGAAATGTTATGACTTGCCTACTATTTAAAATCATGTGAATTCATCTGCCAATATTCTTATATGTTCTTAATAAATTTTCTTAATAGCTAGAATATTATTAAGTTTACCTGCATATCAGTTCCTCTACCAGTAGTACCAAAGTCATCAACTCCTGCCACCTCCGAAGCGAAACGAATGCAACGCGTGCAATGAATGCATCGCGTCATTATTGTCTTTATCAAGGGTCCCACATCTTTGTCTTCTACGGCCCTATAAAATTATACCATAATAATCATAATATTTTTTGTAACAGGCTTACTACTTTCATAAGTACTATCAACTACAGTAATTCTTTTCCAAGCACGGTTCAATAGCGACCCGGACCTTTGAAAATTGTGTGTGGAGCCAAAGCCTACACATAGAGGCCCTTTAGAAAATTTAATTTAAAATGTGATGTGACAATCTCGAGCTTATGTAGAGTTATGGTAATTATTAAAATGATAGTATTCAAAATATTTTTAAGAGAGGTATAGATCAGATTTTAAATGAGTTTCACACCATCACCGTTAATTTC
Source organism: Limenitis camilla (assembly GCA_905147385.1). Taxonomy (NCBI): domain Eukaryota; kingdom Metazoa; phylum Arthropoda; class Insecta; order Lepidoptera; family Nymphalidae; genus Limenitis; species Limenitis camilla. The sequence continues at coordinate 10,030,674 of LR990241.1, forward strand.
ATTTTGAATATTCTATTTTCATTTTGAAGTTACTATATCACATTTAGCAATAATAATGCTACTAATATTATAAACATTAAAGTTTGTAAGAATGTATGGATACCTGGATGTTTGGATATCTGGATGTATGTTTGTTACTCTTTCACACAAAAACTACTGAATGGGTTTAGATGAAACTTTACATTAATATAGCTAACATATCAGAATAACACATAGGCTATAATTTATAATGATATAGTGTGAATTATCCAAATTATAGCAGGTGAAACCACAGGGTGCATCTAGTGTATATATATTCTATATATATTATTTATATAATTGTTGTATGTATGTATAACTTTAGTAAACATATCAAAATACAAACCTTTTTCCAGAAAAATGAATATCAGTAAATCGACTCTTGTCAGATCCAAATGCCATAGACTGATCTTGTAAATCACACTCTCCACCCTGGTCGCAGATGGGGCAATCTAATGGATGATTAACTAGCAGGAACTCCATAACACCCTCTCTTGCCTTCCTCGTTAAGTCTGAGTTGGTTTTTACCCTCATCCCCTTCATAACAGGCATAGCACAAGCCGCTACAGGCTTGGGTGATTTCTCTACTTCAACTAAACACATGCGGCAATTGCCAGCCACTGCCAGTCTCTCATGATAACAGAATCGAGGAATTTCTACCCCTATTTGAGCTGCAGCCTGTTAGTTACAAAAAATATATAATTCACACCTCCCATATGTAATAAAATTTTCAGATTTCCAATTTTTTATTTACTAATAGAATCTTATGTTGAATAGTGAAAGTAAATTGCTACCCTAAATTTATTCATATCTATGAAGAATAAAGTAAATTAAAATATTTGGTTATAAGAATAATATAATAAATAAAGTAAGGAGTATATTCCAGTATATTTACTAACTTGGGATCTATGTAACATTATCCACAAGAAATTAAAAACAAAATATTATTAATTTAACCTTTCTTAAACCTAATTAATGTTGAAAACCTCCTCTTTTTAATTAATTTACTTTTACATACATAATATAATTATTGTAAAAAAAAAAGTGTATTAATAAGTCACTTTGCAGCATGAGTTACTTTTTATATTATGCTTGAACAGCTTGATCCCAATTTAAAAATATTAACTTTATCTAAATATATAGTAAGTACTTTTTTTTAAAATATTAACATTCATTTTAAATATTATAGAATCAAACAAGAACCTGCAATACTGTAGTGCCAGGTGGAACATAAACAGGCTTGTCATCAATAAACACCTCAACCTTATCAGGCTGTGCTTGAACTTCAGCGTATTTACGAGCCGTCAGTGGAGCCACACGGCTGGGGGACAGCGCAAGCGCCCGTGTCAGCGGCTGGCGCAGCATTATCTGCATTCATCACAACTATATTACTACTAACCCTATGAGAATAAAAACTGCTTATTAAAATACAATAAACCTAGCATATACATCTACTATTTTATTATCTAATAAGCACCCTGGATCCCTTCAAACATATGATATTATCAAAGTAAACCCTCTTGTTATTGTTACATAAGTAGGGTTGTCTAACCTAAATAAATAATTAACACATAAACAAGTTAAACAAGATAACTAAAAGAATTATTATAAATATTCAAAATCGTAAATCACTATCAATTTTAATGAATTATATCACGTACTAAAAAGAATATTTCTATTCCTGGTTTTGAAAAATTTAATGACAGTGACAATCAAAGATGTTATATGTGACAATCGACGAATCACTATAATTTTTTTTTCTCTGTTTTTATTCCATAACGGAAAAGGCAAAGGTATTACACCGAAGACAGTAGAATGAAGAATCCAATGTCAAATTGTCAAAGGAAAGCTTTGTGCACAGTTGTAACTTGTAGTGTGCAACTGAATTCTGAAAGCCATCAAACCTAAAGAAGAAGAAGAATGTTGTTGTCACCTTTTATGCAAGCGTTCAAATAACCGTTCATTTAAAAATTTAGTAATTAAGTAAATTTAGAATAAAAAATTTAGTAATTTTTAAAATAATATAGATGTTAAGCCACAAACATGAGTGTAGTCTGTTTATTAATTTAAAGCAATTATTACGTTTAATTTTCTTTTGTGATTAGTGCCCTAGCCTTAATTCTGAAATATTATGGTTAGAAATTAATGAAAAATAGGCAACTACTGGCAACTATAGCACCAAATGCCAATCTGTCAATATCTTTCTCTTTCTTTCACTCACTTAAACCGGGACGTGCGGTGTGGTACTTGTGCGAAAAATAAATCTATCTTCACAAAAAATGGCATTCGGAGACGTAAAAAGTGCACAAGGCCTCAGTGAATTGAACAAATATTTAGCTGAGAAGAGTTATGTATCCGGGTAAGTAGCACATTATATTAATAGCTTATAATATATCCACGTCAACCCAAGTTAACCTCTATTTTAGCAAGATTTTATTTATAAATCTGTTAATCGATAACGTATTCTTGACCGTGACAAAGTGATAAGAATACAACTTTTACGTTGAGCAGATACACACCTTCTCAAGCTGATGTTCAAGTGTTCCAAGAGGTGGGAAAGGCGCCGGCCGCCAGCCTGCCGCACGCTCTTCGCTGGTACAACCAGATTGCCTCCTATACTCCAGCTGAGCGCAAAGCGTGGGCTGGTGGAGTGAGTCCATTAAATGCCGGAGCTAAGCCCACAGCAGCTGCTCCAGCCAAAAAGGAAGAAGATGATGATGATGTCGATCTCTTTGGATCTGATGAAGAGGAGGTTCGCATCCAATTTCTAATTCATACTTTTAAATAATTAAGTATTACATTCAGTCTTAAACTAGCCCACCTTGACCAGTAGTATATGTTCTTAGAAGTACTGAACTTATAAATATTTTAATTTTTATAGGATGAAGAGCCAACCAAAAACTAAATATATTTATAATGTTATAATAACAATTTTTAAATCTCAGTACTTTTTACTATATTTTGTTAGCATTTTGCATATAGATAATAATTTTAATTTTTATAGGATGAAGAAGCAAACAAAATCCGTGAAGAAAGATTAAAGGCATATGCAGACAAAAAATCAAAGAAACCTGCCCTTATTGCCAAGTCCTCTATAATTCTAGATGTGAAACCTTGGGATGATGAAACTGATATGGGTGAAATGGAAAAACAAGTGCGTACTATTGAAATGGAAGGGCTTTTGTGGGGAGCTTCCAAACTTGTACCAGTTGGTTATGGAATCAACAAACTTCAAATAATGTGCGTCATTGAGGATGACAAAGTATCTGTAGATCTTCTAACTGAAAAGATTCAAGAGTTTGAAGATTTCGTCCAGTCTGTTGACATTGCCGCCTTCAATAAAATCTAAGTGATGCCATCTTAATTTATCATCTTTTCAATTAAACAATTTATACTAGTTTTGTTTTTTATTATAATAAATACAAAAAGTTTTCGAAATTAACATTAAACTTAAAACTATGCCTTTTTTGGTAATAAAAAGAATGATCATAACTAGAGTATTGATATTTTTTATTCAGTACTTTGTTCAGAAGTTTCTTACACACCTAAAAATTAAATAACATCAATCACACAGACAAAATGCTAAATACAGTGCATTATACTTGATTTACAGATATACAAACTAGCTTTAGCTAAATTAGTTTGATATATATATATAACTGTACAATAAGAAATGTTAGTTATAAATTGATTATTACTTAGATAATATTATGAATTCTTTAAAAAGACATCATTAAGTGCCATATTCTATTTACATACATAAGTACATGACTGGTGTTGCTGTACTCATATTTAATATTGCACACACACACAGTTTATAATGTGACTATGATGGTCCAGTGACAGATATGTCACATTGATTTCTTTAATACAAAGTCTTTAAACTGAAGGTTTTTAATTAACCACTATTCACTGACTAGTTTTGGCATTTTCAGAGTAATGATTACTCATTCAAACTGTATATTCTTAGGGACACTGTCCCCAACATTAGCTTGCAAAAACATCTTTGGGATATCATTTCCAAAATACACTTTATTATTCAGTGCTAGTGCTTCATATTTTTTTAACTCCAAATATTCTTTAGTTAACAGCATTTTGTTTGCTTCAGCCTGTTTCTTCAAATGGTAGAAGTCAGCCTCAGCTTTGGTTTGTTGTTTGGCTCTGTGAATACTGTCCTCAATAAGTTCAATTTTCTGAAGAGATTCTTTCTCCATTATTTTCTGTTCGTATTGTATTTTGGCAACATGAGCTTCCTTTTCAGCTTCAATGACTGCTTTCCTACGAGCCGTTTCTGCTTCCTTTTCAACAACCTTATCACAAAAAATAAATGGTTAGAAACCTCATAAAATATTATTAAAATTTATTTTTTAGTACCTTTTGATGTTGTTCTGCAATTAAAAATTTAGACTTCTCTGCTTCCATAAGTTCGTAGTTTTTTCTTATAGCTTCAGGAATTTTTGGTTTTGTCACACGAACACCCTTTACCTTAAGGCCTGGGGCTAACTCATTCAGATCATTTTGTAATGCCTAAAAAATTGAAAAAGTTCAGTTTATAAATATCATGTAATAAATGAACTGGATATTGAATTAATCAGAACCTGCATACATTTAAATAACATTGCCTGCTTACATTTAAATAACATTCAGGCAAATTTGAGAAAAAAAATTAAGACTTACTGTGCTGAGATTCTCATCAATCTGGTCAAAAAGATCAATATAAACTTCATGCAATGTGTGAGCACTGCAGAATTGATTTAACTCATGATGAACCTTATTAAATATCAATGTTTTGTCATAGTCTGCTGTAAAGTTACGCACCACATCTAGAACTGAAATCATTTATATTAATAAATGAAAATTTGGAGCAATTATTTTTATTAATGTTAATATACTAACCAAAAGTAGAATCCAATTTATTCACAACCTCGATCCTTTCAAAGTATATCATAACCCCACCACTTGTGCCACAAGGTACATTTTTAACTTCATCAGTTTGCAGTGTTGTCTAAAAAATGTTTTTTATGTTTATAAGCCGTTTAGTTTTTTATAAATAATGTTTTATATATTTCTCATATATACCTGAATTGCTTTATATGTTGTTAAAAGTGGTATCATCATATGAAACCCTGGTTGGCTGGTGACTGGCAATAATGCTCCTCCCTAAACAAGGTTTGGGTTACAATTTTATATACATTCATACAAATGGTGCATTTTATTTCAAATACACATGTCGACAATATATAACCTTTGTTGCAATAGATTTCACCCAGTCTTCCAAATGATTTTCCACAATGAATGTTACAGTAGTGAAACCCTAAACACAGCAGTTTTGGGTTGTGTTATAGGTGCCCATTGTCTTTGATATACATATTATGTTACTTAAATGTTAGGTTAAGTTATTTAAATATCGGATAAGGAGGTAGAGCAGTAGAGGTGATAATTTAAATGTATTAAGTTCTCTTTAAACTTGCACTGGTGTCTCAAGCACTGGTTGTCTCCCATCCAGTCTGTATTAATGTTGTCTTTATAATTAAATACTACACTTATTATATATATAGATTACTTACTCGGTAGTATACCCCAACATAGCCTTCTTCGACTTTATGTAGAGAAAAATGTACTGACACCCCAACAGCTAATATTACAATAGCTAACATAGATGTTTGATCCGCCATAACCGGACTGAAAAGAAACAACATAATAATACCGAAGATTGACTTACACACACTTATGTTTTATTACATTTACCTCCAAAAATCTAAGTGAACACTTAGTAGTAGCGGTATGATGAATGTAAATATTTGTCCAAGGGTATTAACGCTTACTATTAGGATATAGATTTAAAGGTCTGTTGAGCTAAAATCCATGGAAAATTAAGGAATATATTATATTGCTGATTCAGTTATTATTAACTATAAAAAACTTATGGTATATAAAATCGATTCGCACTATTCTTATTATTTTATACTGTCAAAGATTATTTGAATGTCGTCTGTCACAAACAGGGTTACCAGAAATTCTGAGTGAAAAGTAGTGTCCTTGCGGAAAAAAGCGTAATCTGTAAAACCGTACAAATAACGACCAAAAAAAGGAGGTTTATTAAAACACTATTAATTAGACCTTACAAATGACATCAACATAAATTTTAATAAAATAATAATTATAACCCAGTGTTATAACCTAATCATGTATTACTACATTTTAGCCCTTTTAAAAAAAATGATGGAAAATTACCTAACAGAATTTTAATCGTAGCGCATGTTCCAAAAATCGCCTAAATTTTGAAAAAGCGCCCAATTTGGCAACCCTGGTCACAAAGTTAAGTCGATTATATGGATAAACATCTGAGATCAATCAAACGAGAATCGATTCGAAGATAGTTAGCCCATCCCTGATCGACTGTTCATTGTTGTAGCCAAAGCTAGAATTGTCCCTATTAAGTTAATAAGAAAAAGCTTAGGTATCAACCTACATTTAAGGAGTAGTAAAGCATCTCGTTAGAGGTAAATAACCCATCTGCGACGTCCTTGCAATGCCAATCGTAATGCGTTTATTGTACTTCACACGTTATAGTCGGGTTGCATGTGAGCCAGATTCCCCTCTTCCATATTCTCTCCCGTTAGTCTCAGGTTTATTGCAAAAGGACTCCAGCAGAACTTCACTGAACTCATAGCATTCTTCTTTTAATATCCCACCCATACAAATTGGAATCTGTTTGTTATATTAAAGTAACTGCTTTTTACTACGTGCATATGAAAGTATACACGGTACATACTACATATACTAAAACATTTTTTTACAATTTTTGTGTCAGTCTGTCTGTTTGTTCCGTCTAAACTAATTGAACAAGGAGTAACTTAGCCTATTTAACATCTTACGACCCATAGGAGCGGAGCAACATAAAAACGAAGTCGCGCGGGTCGGCTAGCTTATAATATAAAAGGGAGTTCCTCTTTCACTTTTTTTTGGTTTGTTTTACTTAAAAAAAAAAGGGAAAAAAAAGAAATCGATATAAAACAATTTATTTTATTTACATATTATACAAAAATATAAGATTAGTCAACTTCCGAGTTTTCTGGTAATTCTTCTATAAGTACATTACTTACACCAGTTTTAGTCTCAGTATAAATAGTATCTAAAGCTTTCGCTATGATTTGCTTCAGACCTCTGTACTCTTCCAAAGCTTTTGCACACAATTCTCCTTCAGGAGAGTTACCCGGTTCGATAACCAGCATTTCAAGCGAGCGTTTTAAAAATCTCTCTGCATTTAAAAGTTCATCCTGGAAAATTATATATGTATTGTTAATTAATAAAGAGAAAGAAATAGTCTATACGCAGACTAGCATTATGACGGCTTGACAATAATATCCTCCTGGGGTTATACTTTAGAATCAGAGCTTCAGAGTTACTGCTATCCCCACTTCCTTGATTTGTGTTTATCCGTTGTCCAACATTCAAGAAAGTAAAAAGCTACTAACCTCAAGTAAAAATACCACCAACATCAAATAACAGGATGCTACTTATATTATAAGTGTTGTCATTGTCATAATTAACAGTATATATAAATTATATCGTCATACAGTAAAGCGGTCCCTAGACGATCATGCAGCATGACATGCGTTACGTTACGCTTTACGTGAATTACCATGCTGCATGATCGACCAAAAAAACCAAATCATGCACGCACTTTCAGTCCAGCCGCAGTGTTCGCAGAGTCGCTTGCTAATCATTTTAATTTTAGCATGTTCTCTGATAAAATTTGAACGCTTCAATTTCTCCACTGTGAAATCTTTATTGAATTTTTCAATTTGTTTGTTATTTTATTCAATGAAATATTTCGCTTGATTTTGTCCATATATATTTTTCTTTTTTAAATAGTTCGAGTAATCTTTATACATAGATATTATAAACAAGATGAATTGTGCTCATCGCCGACGCTGCAGAGATACAAACTGAGCTGTTGCATGACATGCACCATTCTAAACGATCATGCGTGCATGTCAGTCATAGTTTGGAGGATGAAAAATAAAAGGTAAAATTATCAATCAACTGCCAGCACGTAGTTTGCATGTCATTCTCATCAATCAAAACAATGCAATGCATGGTCCTCTAGGGACCGCTTAAGAATCAAACACAACAGATAAGGCAAACTAATAAATAACGTTATCACATACCACATAGGCAGGTCCGGATATTTCTCGCGCATCAAACATTTTTTTAGCTAACTGCATAGTTGATGCGTGTAACTCGTACAAAGTTATAGCTAAACGAAACAGAAAAAAAAAACATTTTATTGCATAATTATTAACAATAGTAGCTCAATAATTAGAACTTTGGATTGAAGATGAAGGCTCAGAAGCAGTCAAGACCAGATTATAAAGAATGTTATTCTTATTTTCTCAATCAATACTAATATATAAAGCTGAAGAATTTGTTTGTTAAAAGTGAGAGGAACGTCAAAGTCTTAGAATCAGATTCCGAACAGAATACATGTTGTCTTGCCTACGGTAAGTAATGCCTGGATGAATGGTAAATGTACATGTCCCCATTTCTTTAGGAGATATATATGCAAGCATGTCATCGGGCTTGCGATTCGACTCAAGTATGTGACACCTCCTCCAGAGGCTAAAATATACTTATTGGACAAAAGAGGAAACGTGAACGTCCCGCAAAAGCGAGATCTGCTTTAATAATTCAATAATAACTACAGAAAGTAGAAGTTACTAACTGTCTGTATCTGATTTTGTATTTGATTGTTGATCTCATTGTGTTGTGATTATTGAATAATTAGATTATTACGACTAATAAAATGGTGTTTCATTTAGACAAACTGCAACTGCATAAAAAAACTGAACATAAGTTTTAAAAAAAAGATGTAATAGATTTATTGTGTACTCGTTATTAGTAGATAAGCATTCATAAAAAACTCCACTTTTAAATAAATAGCAATGAGCCACATACATAAATTGTTGCTTAGATTATAATATTTTGAGATAACTATTTTTCTGTGCAATCAGTATTTTTGAGTAGGATTCGGATTTTTTTTAATATAAAAGAAAGATTTTTTAATTTGCAGTTAAATACTACCCTTTAAAAACAGACATCTTACGTGTCGTCACAACCCCTACCTAGTATATGGTTAGTGCCGCGTTAACATTATCATTGTTTTAATTATTTCTACATTAATTTAATTCATTTTTACATTTACTAAGTCGCGCTAAAGGGCAGTATTTCCCTCAGATTCACATAGAGTGCTGAGACGTATGCACTAGTCTGCGTGCGTCTTGTCTTCTTGTATTTTGTGTCAAATAAAAAGTGAAGTACAGAGTAGTTTTAGAAAATATTCAAACCTTTCGTTCTACATATTCCTGGACTAATAACCTCGAGTATAGGCAATATTTCTTGACACAATTCAATCTTTCGTCGGATTATCTTTTTAGTGGGTCTCGGTTCTCTATTAATTGTATCTCTTAGCACTCCTGCCAGACGTTGCTTGGCGTCAAGAAGTAAATAATGGTTAGGGGCTAGCACAAGTGAGACATTTTTTATATACTCTTCAAGGTCTTTTTCATCTTTTTTATCTGTAAACAAAAAATTAAAAATAAACTATAGATTCTACTATCCCTTTTATTTAAAGAAATATTTTAATTAGGTAACTCAAAAGTAGTCAGCATCTATACTTACTAATTACTTCTAATTTATCCGAACAACATTGAACCTTATGGTCAATAACAGATAGTTCAGTGTCCTTCTCGCAACTGTGACATTTCCAAAATTCACTACTCTTGGACATATATCCCTTTTTACAGTGCGGACAAAGTGCAGAACTCATATATGTACCCATTTCTGTAACATCTGAACACCGAGAACATGTGCACTTGAAATATTTTCCAAGCAATAAATGTTGCTGTCGTATTAAAGTACCCTAAAAATAATACGATTATTTTAGTGCTAAAGAACAAGGAAATATATTGCAAACGCGTACTTTAATCGCTCATTTTTTTGTAATCAAATAAATAAAAAAATCGAATAAAATTGGCGGGGATTCGAATAACCTATATTTTTTTACGGCGCGCGGCGTTCTAGTAGTGAAACGCGCGTGAATAACTGTTCTTTTTTTGAAATTCATACAGATACCATCGAGCAGTAAGAATGTGGCTATCTGTTGAGTAAACCCTTTGCGCAGAAGGGACCGAAAATAAAACAAAGAAGTGTTATTATGAAATTCAGTACAACATTACATATATCATCCGTTTGGATGATATAATGGCTATTAGGACATTGGGTGTTTTAATGTTAGTTCTAACTGGTTCAGAATCTTTGATAGAGGATTTAAAGCATGGGAGTACATAAAACATTAAAGATAAATATAGAAACTAAATAAAAACCAACTTGAGGTCTTCCTAATTTTAAAGGAGTCTGAACTAAATGAATAAAAGATTTGCTGGAGTTTACCAAAAATATAAATTATATAATAATGCTATACTAATTCATCATATTCTACTATTTTAACATGTACCCAAACCTTTTACAATTTTTTATTTATTAGTTAAAAAAATATGAATTAATTTGTTAGTTTTATATGATAAATAAATTAAATTAGTTGATCTAATATGTTCTTTTGATCAACAACTGGATTATCAGACAAAGCAAAGTGGAGGAGTTATACAAGGAAAGCTGACCCCAACACCATATAGGAAACATGGCTAGGAAGAGAGAGAGAGATCTATGCTTTCATACTCATATATAGGTGGCGCCTTACCTTTAAAGGATCAGTATAATTATAATAAATGGTCTCCCCCTTCTTTATATCTCTACTTGCGTGACACATGAGTACATTCTTGTCGTTTATGGACATGTGAGTATTCGCCACACAATCATGGGCCAACAACGCTGCTTGCAAGTAGACTCCACGTAATACTTCAGCGCAACCAATGGCAGGTATTGGAGGACCGCGGACTTCGAAACTGTTTACATCTATGGCAGCGCATACTTTTTGCACTAGGTCTTGATTGTGACCGTTTTCAAATAACCCTAGTGTTTGGATGAACTGAAATAGGTTAGATTAATTAAAGGCTAGACTTTAATTAGGCTCTTGAATTTCTTATTTGTGATAAGTAATATATTAGGAATACTTTATCTTCTATGCCTTACTAAGAATATATTCTGTGTAGTGTTAAAAAAAGTTTTTTTTTTAAAGGATCTTAACTAAAATATTTTTCTCGCCTTATACTACTTAAGAATTGAGGAAAAAAAAACATTAAAAAAAAAATTTTTTTTTGAATAAGTTTTTTTTTGAATAACTAGAAAACTGTTTGATATAAAAAGCAGAAAATTTGTCAAAACTATTTTTATTCATAACCTAAATTAACCCCTAAATACGAGTAGAAAAGGGCCCAAGGGCAGATATGCCATAGAAACCCGGCCATACGCTTTGATTAAATTTTAGGTTACTCTTCATACACCCACGAAGGTTTCTGTTTTCTAGTATAACATCTATTGAACACGCAGTGAAGCGAGGGCAAGCCCAATTAAATAACCATATTTAGTTTCTTTAACTGTATAAGGCACGGGACCGCGAACAGTGAAACAAGATGGAGGAGGCCCACAATATATAAACTTAATGTGTATTATAGTAGTGTAATTTATTTTTGGGAAATAAATGGCTTTATTATTATTTAACTGTACAAGTTCAATGATATTCAGCGGTTAAAAGGTCGTGGGTTCGATGTTAGTTGTAGAACATACCCACAACAGACGCACTTAGTCTAATTAGTGCTTGATAATAATGCTAGTGATTATTTATAATATAAAAGGATATACCTTAACAGTATTATCATAATATTCCCACACGTTGCTCTCCCTTCGTCTATCTAAATGAGTTTCCAACTCCATAAACACCTTCCATTGCTCAGGGTGTGTTTCTGTCTTCAGTATCGCGCGTAAAACTAATAGGGATCCAACATTTTGGACCATCGTCATCGGACTCATTCCTTTGTTGAGTTTTAAGTTGCGGAAAAAGTCACATTCTTGCTGGTTGTGCCATTCTGAAAATAATATAATATTTTAAGTATTATAAATATTTTCTTATAACATGTATAATTACATACAAACAAATACTGACCTATATAAGTAAAAAAAAAAAAACCTTTTATTATCATCACGACCCTCCAATGGCTTCCTGCTGAGCCGGGTCTCCTCAGAATGAGGAGGGTGTTAGGCCATAGTCTACCACGCTGGCCCAGTGCGGGTTGGCGGACTTCACACACCTTTGAGAACATGGAAAACTCTCAGGAGTGCAGGTTTCCTCTCGATGTTTTCCTTCACCGTTAAAGCAAGTGATATTTAATTTCTTTAAAAGACACATAACTCAGAAAAGTCAGAGGTGTGTGCCCAAGATCGAACTCGGACCTCCCGAGTGAGACATTGAAGTCTCAACCACTGGGCCATCACTTTCATTGTACTTACTATAAGTAAAACAAATCTTTTTTTATCGTCCTTATCGAATAATTTATTAACTAAATAACAGGGAGATTAAAATGTTTTACTTACTGGCAAACTGATCAATGCATCCATCTCCAGGGCATATTGGTGCAACACCGCAGTTTTTGCACACCAAGAACTTCCTTATCAAAGGTAAGTAGCAGTTAAAGCAGACGAGTGATGTGTCACTGTTGGGACCCAACACGAAGGGTTGATCGGAAAGGATCCTTTCTCCAGGCTTAAGATCTTTAGCGGCTACTAAATATCTACAATATTAATCAAATATTCAGAATATAATGGTCTACAGGCCTCATAACTATAGTTCAAAATTAAATAAGAAAAAAAATACGAAAAAAAAATTAATCTGTACAAACCTGCCCACTGTTTCATTAAATTTCACTTCATATTTATTACTCATTTTGTACAATAATTAAATGAACTTCTTCAAAAAATTTGAGAACCTCATTAGAGAGCATGCGAATGAAACTAAATCGCCGCTTGTATTTATATCTCACGGGTGGGACTATTTATAGCTTTACTCGCTTCACCACAGTATATTACAATAGAAATGCAATAGTATGTTTCGATTTATAATCTTCAGCAGAATTTTAATTTTCAGTTAATATTTTTGCTCCGTTACTTAAATCTGATCATAAAATGGAACTCGTATTAAGTTTTAGAAATAAACTATTCCCATTAATGACTTTATTACTACTAATAATAATGTTTCAAATTACATTATTAGTGGTTGGAATTCGACTATAAACAAAAGATATGCGTGTGTGTCAAAATACATGTTCTCGAAGTTCGAACTCGGGTGGTGGTGATAGTAGGGGAGGAAGGAGCGGGGTAGAAATAGTGGTACATCCGTTTCCGCACGGCTTGAACTAGCTAGAAAAATGCTACTCTCATGTTTTATTAGGTTTTGAATAACGGTCAAGTAGGTTTAATATAAAGATTTATAAGGGTTGCATTTATTTTTAGGGACTAGCTAAATATGGTGACTGAGCCACATTACGAAGTCTGGTAAACAAAAAAAAATAAAAAAAAGTAGTTTTTCATCCTTAAAAATAAAAATTTTAAAATATAAAAAAAAACCGCAATTCATTCGAATTAAACGTCTCGAAATTTCATGATTAAAGCAAGCCAGGTACTTTTGGAGATAAATCGTTTTACTGGATTGAAAAATTTTCAAAATTATATTTAAAAATCCATTTCATTCCAATTTATATGACATGACGGCGAAAAACAATAATCAAGATTTAATATTCAGTATAAACTTTATTATAATAGTATTTACATTTTTGCCTTATACACAATGTATTCCTTATGACTAGTAAAATATAAAATATACAACATTTATTTACAAACTACATCTACCGATAAAACTATTTACAATAAAATATTTTGGCATTCACAACAAGCATTTAATTAAATCAATGATTATATCAATGTCAACAGTCTTTACAGAGATGAGATTTTATTCGCGTTAAGAAAAATTGTTTCGTTGTTACTCCTTTTTATTTATAGTCTGTGCTCAAGTTATGACATTCTCAGTCAATTGTCATTTATGTCTGAAGATTATAGTCTATGATCATATAGTCTGTATTACTTCACTAAACTTTAAATAATTCAAACATATTTTACCAACTAAACAAGATTAACTTCGACGGTCTGAACCTTTTTTTGACTTTGCTTTATATTTGAATTTACTCATCAAGTAAAGCTCCATACATAGTTAATTCAGTCTTAAATCAGAGACCCAGAATACAGTATTTTTACATGCTCTCTATGTGGGTACACAGACTTAAGACTGGTTAATGACGAATCTTTCTTAACGCAAACAAATCAGAATAAGATAACATATAAAAATATTGTACTTGCACCATCATTTTGACATAATCTGGTACATTTATATATTACTCTAAATCACTCTAGGAAAATATTGCTTAAGAATTAACAATCAGTCAAGTTTCACGAAGGTCCCTGGAAAGAGAAAAAAAACTGTAGTACCCACCTAGAAATTTGGTATCAAAAGTAAATATTACATACGTTTAGACATTTGGATATAATATGAATGCACAGCCAACATTGGCCATAGACAAATGCCAACTTTTCACTATTTTATTTATCCAATTTTGACTGAAACTTAAATTTAAAAAATAGCCACTATAATAGAAAAAAAAATGTAAAATAAAATAACAACAATAAAATAAATATGTAATTTGAGTCATAATGACTAAACCTAACTGATACTGATAAAAATAGATTAATAGATAAATAATAACAAATTGTTAAGTTGATGTTAGGATTAAATATATCAATGATATTACCTCATCCAATTCAACGGGTGCACTCTGCTGTGCAGCACTGATGATGTCCTGAAGGCAGCGAGCAAACTCCTCGATGACATCCCTCATCGGATCAACATCCCTCTCGCCGTCATCCTTGTTGTCCACCGCAGCCGCGATCAGACATTGGCATACTGCTTCTATTACTTCCGTTGTCATGAAACTGCAGGGCTGTCTGTTCATCATAAAAATACATTTTTGTTATTAAGACACAGACAAAATAACTTTTCCTAGCGTCTGCGATTTAGTTACCTCTTAACGCACATTTAGGTAAAATTACTGCATAATTAGCCTCCATCCGAGGCATGTACTGAGAACTAGCTAAATCATCCTCACATTCATTTAGACATAGTTTGGTAAGTAATTATTTAGCAAGCAAGCACTCTATCATTTCATCCTAACTATTACAATATTAAAGAAGTATGCCTAAACATTCGATTATCAGAAATTAGTGTGTAAACTTGATATCGTGTTACAGATCTCATCTATATCTATCAGTCATCTCAGACTATTAATGGCCCATTGCTGCGCCGGGTCCTGTTCTCAGAATGAGGAGGGATTCGGGCCACAGTTCACCACGGTAGCCCAGAGCGGGTAAATTGCAGACACTTTTGAGAACTTTTAGAGAACTCTCAGGAGTGCAGGTTTCCTCACGAAGTTTTCCTTCACCGTTATAGCAAGTGGTATTTAATTTCTTAAAACACACATAACACAGAAAAGTCGTCGGTGTGGGCCCAGGATCGAACTCGGACCTTCCGAGTAAGACACCGATGTTTCAACGACTAGGCACTCACTGCACGTTTTACAGAAAGGACTGATGATTACTTTTTTTTATGAATAATTATTAAATGTAGTGTAGAAAAAAAATTACAAAATAAATCAAGTCAAGAAATTATATATTCCTGGCGTAAAACTAGGACAACGGACGCAGAAAATTCTAAAATAGGCCCTAACATAACAATTCAGGGCCAATAAGTCATATTTGTTGTAAAAGGCTGCGGAAAATGACAATGCATAGATTTAAACATGAAATATCGTATCATCTATCTTTTCCTTAAATAATATTTATTTATTAGCTATTTTTATGACGTCATAATTAATCATAGGCGTCCCCATAGAAGTATCGTCAGCGTACGCAAGAACTAATTTTATAGTGCTTTACTCACATGGTTCGCAAGAGATCAGATAGCTGGCGCTACTATTTCTAGGTACATCAAAATATAAGTGAGAACTTTCATCATTTTATCCATTTATTCAGACAACAGAGGTCCATATTTCTAGCTTAGGGTGTTTGCATATTTCAACAATGTCCAAATGTTTTACAATATTATTTTATACAAATTTCTTTTAATTTATGTAATTTTTTTCAGTGTCAAATGGAGTTAAGTATAATTGAATTCTTACTTAGCATTGGCTAACGGTAGCGGTCGGTAGGAGGCAGGCCTCCGATCCTCTCGTCGTAGGGCGCGGCTGAGCGACTCCTCCACGTTGCGGCATCCAATGCATTTGCAGATGGACGTGCAAGCTATTTTTGCCTATTTCATATAAAAACTATTATTATATATTTATGACCAAAGTGATAAATCGAGATATAATGTATACTTTTTAGCTATTATATATAATATCTAGGCCTACTTAAAAAAAAGTAATAAATCAGAATGAATAGGTAGTACATGTTTACTTATGGTATAAATAATCTATTTTTACAACTTGTTTAGTCTATCGTAGAACCAACTTGGAGTTCAACTTAACCTTCACGTAGTACTTGTCTGTCATTTAGGCAATTACATATAATAGCTAGTCATTATAAATAATACCAGATTTATGACATTGTCCTTAACATATGTAAAAAAAATTATATATACAACTGTGTACAATGTAATTTAAGTGACTCTTATGATCTGTTTGTATTTTAATACATTATCAGATCCCACAAAGCTAAGTTTATTTTGTTTTCCTTTTATTACGTATATTGATGACATAAAAATACAAATCTTTAAAAAATATTGAACTTATCAATATGCCGTATTACAATAATAATACAAAAATATATTTATTTCAATTAAAAGTATGTAATATTTTTCTCAAGCAGTTTTAATAATTGATATTTTTATTTAACCCATGGTAATAAACTGTTATAATAAAATCCTGTATATAATAATATAACATATGTATATTATACTCTAATTAAATTTTTGTACTGATTTTCAATAACACACATAATTGTTATTAGGACATTGGATGTTTTAATGTAGCCAATAAGCTAACTGGTTCAGAATCTTTTATGCAGAATTTAAAGTATGGGAGTAGGTAAAAAAATTTATATTATTCTTACCTCGTAACATTCACAATAATTTTTGAGACAACCACTTCTTTTGCAATTACACCCTTTGTTATGCCGTCGAATTATATCTGGCCCTCCAAGTTTTGCTTTACCTATTTTCGGCCTGCAAAATAAAACCATTCGAAATACAATTTTTGGAATTTAAGAAATTATATATATTTTCATTGTCAAATGTTAAAAAAATTTTTTTTCGGCGCCCCCTAAAATATTTTCTTTTGATGCATGTGAACTCAAGTTTACTTTGGAAATTAGTTAAAATGTATGATAAAATTATAATAACGTATATGAAGTATCCCCTAAAACATGACTTAGACTTAGTCGCCTTTTTATTTATCACTCAAAGTAACTATTTTATTGCACTCTTTCTTTGACATTTTTATAATCATTTACACAATATGTAAAGAAAACCAGAATAAATGATTTAATTTATAGATCCCAATAGTAATTTGTAACGTTAATCTATTGAAGGAGAAAAAACTTTTTACGCCCTAGTAATTTAGTGCAAGTTGATTATTAGTTATTTACCTAAAAGCATTAGGGTTCCGCTCCAAACAACCCCGTATAGCCTTCTGCCTCAACTCCTCATTCTCCAGGTTGTTGTGGCAGTTGTTGCAGTTGCATCTGTTGCAGAACTCTCCGTTCGCGAAACAATCGCAGTACAGCTTGAGACATTGAGATTTCGTGCAGTTGCAGGCTTTGCGTGGTCGAAGAACTAGTTCTGATGAATCTATATCTTTAAACATGAAAATCAGTCTACTTTTAATATATCTGAAAGCTTCCAAAAAAATTAGATAAAATTTAAACAGCAATAGAATTTTTTTTCTCTAACTTGCGATAAGTATAACTATCTTAGGCAATTCGACAGACATTTATAAGGCTTTTAAAACCCAAAAGAAATCTATACGATTCATAAACAGCGCGTATATTTTGTTCAACAAAAAAAATAACTCTATGCTTGTGTGAATGTCCAGCATTTGAACCCACGATTTATTGATTGTGAATTCAAAGCCTGAACCACTGAGCTATTGACGCTTCAGATCTCCCCTTACCATGTCTGTATTTACGAAATGAGCTTATTTGTTCGTAAGCAAAATATAAAAGTTAAAAACATAAAGATAAAATGAAGGCACCAATACCTCAAATTTTCGTGTACGAACAGGTTTTAGTTAAATTTAAACTGTTAACGCCCATGTGACAGGCCTAGCCTAGTGTGGGGTGGTTATAAATCAAAAATGTTAATAATGTCAACATTGATACAACTGAAGTAATGTTAATAAACTAGGCTAAGTTATTCTTGTAAAACTTTTCGTGTATAATAAATTTAAAAAAAATACAAAAACTATTAATTGTTATCTGCGACATCGAAAATTATGATTGAAATATGATAAAAAAAGAAAATGTTTAACTTGTTAATGGCGAGATGTTACTATACTATTAAATAATATTAAATTAGTAATATATCGACATTATATTCATATTGACATGACATAATTATTTATCATCTGACATTTTGTATCAAATAACTTTAAATACTAATACCTCATATTTGCAGACCTAAAGGGCAGAATATTTTGGAACTGAACTGTTATCTACTAACACCAATTATTGTACTATATTCTATCAAATAAATAAATATATTAAATCTTATAGAATTACTAGCCCGGCAAACGCTGTTATTGCCATATAAATTTTAAAAAAATGGGGTGAGCCACATTTATCACTTAAGGGTATAAAAAAAAGGTGTTGACCTATTCTCAGACCTACCCGATATCTACACAAAATTTCTTAAAAATCGGACGAGACGAGGAGTATCGTAACTAACATTGTGACACGAGAATTTTATATATAAGATCTTTAACTAAAGTAAAACATACCTGGTTCCGATTGTGCTGGTGTAGTCGGAGATTGAAAAGCATTTGGTGTTTCATTTTCAATGTTTAAAATGTTTGCAGACCTCTGTGAATCATCCTAAAATAATAAAATTATATTTATTACATTTAAAGAGGTTTTAGATTAATATTAATAAAATTATGTAGAAAATGTATTTATAATAGACCAGTGCCGAAACCTTTGAAAATGGTAAAAAGTAAAATAAAATTATAGTAAGTAGAAACCCAGCAGAGTTAAGCGGAAGAGAGGGGGTTTTAAGGGTAAATATGTTATAGATAATGGTTTATCTGTAAAGGTTTAACGGGTAATGTATATTTTTATTACACCATCAGAAAGTAGAGATTATAACGAACAAAAACGCCGACGTTTTAAAAAAAAAAAAAAAACATTTTGACGTGAGATTTTTCGACTAAAAATTGGCTTGCTTTTTCGATATTAAATTAATTTAATTTCGTGAAAAAATAATCGTTTTTGTAGAAGATAATAGTACCTGGATTAAAGTTATTTTTTTATTGTCTTTGTGACTATAATTTATCAATTCATCTATTGCGCTTTTGGTTTTTTATACTGATCATATTATGGTCAAAAGTGAAGAGATTTTATACTACTAGTTTTTAATTCAATGTCTTTCTCAAGACTGAACAAAAAATCACTCAGCATATACATCTGAAGCCATTTTTTATCGAATTAGTCCAAAAATACTTAAAATTAAAATAAAGGTAATTAAAAAACACCATTTCTCTCTGTTCATCTGGTCCAGACATCACGGCTGAAGTATTACTGTCATAGCCAGATGGTATAACGATGAGAGGATGTTCTGTGTGTTCATTGGAGTCATGTTGATCTATGTTATCTATGCTGTTGTCTTCTAATGGGTTCTAAGGAATAAATGAACTATTATTTTACGTTGTCTGATTAGCCTTCCAAATAGTCTCAATGATATATGAGGTTTGTTAGTCTTTCTAAAACTCATGTACAGCTGGGCCAATTTGGCTATAAGGTGAGAAATAATAAAACGATTTTCATAAGTTTTACCTGTAGTCTAAATAAATATATGACGGGTCAGCTAGTATGTCATAAAAATTCCTTGTATAATAGACAGATTAAAAATTTGACCTATTTGATAACACAAAGACCTTAATTAAAGCATAATAATTAAAATGTTTTACTACCATTTTAACAAAACTACTTGACAATGGCTGACAATACAACAAGAAATTTAAAAAAAAGAATTGTAAAGCAATAAAGCATGTTGCATTACATTTAGGTTTTAAATATAAATCTGAACTGAATGAAATTTGGTACATGGATACTTTAGAAGGTTTTTTAATACACAGGATACTTTGTATCCCAGAAAAACACCACCTCCAACAAAACGACTAATTTTATAAGGCTGAGTTTCCTCTAGAAATGAGCGAAGATGTGCTCCGTTTACCTAGCCTCACCACAGAGTGTTTAAATGAAGCTTTTCTTTCGATAGTTAACATCTCTGGAGGAAATGCACCCCTTTGAGTGGATTACATCAGTAATGTAACAATCTTGCTTAATATATATAACAATTGTTACTCATAATGTCCATACTTCTACTTACATGTCGGGGTTTAAATTCGATCTCTACCTCATCAGCCTGCTCGTCCATCTCCTCACACAGTAACGCGCGTATCGCCATCTTCGAGTCCTCTTCCTCTACATTCTCTTCACCTCCACCACTTACTATCCCATCTTGAGAATCCTGTACATCCTCTTTAATACTATCCACTATTGGAGATAAAGGAGCTAAAAGACTTTGTGACGAACGAGGTGCATGCTGAAAGTAAACCATACAGATAAAATTATTATTAAAGTAGGATTATTAATTAACTGGAGTAAACTGACAGCTAACACCACTTTGTGACTGATGTTGCCATACTAAAAGTGTAAGATGTTCATTTATGATATTTCAGTTTATATATCTCGGACTTGTATCTAATATTTTAATAAACAAAACGTCTAAAACTCATTTTTAAAGCTTTTTAAAGTTTTTATCATAGATAAATGATTTGACTAAAGTTTCAACCACATTAGGCGGTCTTCTTCAGAAAGTGATTACCTTGTTAGTTTATGTTAGAACTCATTTCTTAAATGTTTTCTTAAACGAAATTAAATAAAATTTTAAATAAAAACGTGCAGTTTTCACGATATTATAACGGGGTATAGCTAATTCCACTATAAAATAACGCCAAAATAATATATCTTGTCATTAAGTTAATTACCAGCTAACGTAAAGAATTAAAGAATCTCAAACTTTTACCAATTACAAAAGTTAAGGTTTGAACAATGTAATGAAGAAACTTACGCTAACAGTTTGAACTATTTTTGGAGTTAGCGGCGCTATCCGCACCAATTTGTGTCCAGGTTTAGGAGCCGCCACTGAAATAAAAACGGAGTTTAACAAACTATTGGATAACTATTTTGAAGTCATCGAAAATAAATGTCAATATCTAACCTTTAGTGAGTGTTGTAGTGGTAGTACTCCCTGAAAGCACCAATGAAGCTGAAGATGATACGATCTTCTCTGCATTCATTGGGATTAAGGTACCTGTAGGAATTTATCATCTCTACATTGCTAGCTATACCAACATAGAAAAAGCAAGTTTTCAAACTAAAATATAGGATACTTTGATCATTGAATTATTCGTTTTAATTTGAGTCAGAATATGGGTAAAAAACATAATTTTGCTTTGTACCGTATTTTCAATATAAGTTATTGAAATGGGTGTAAGTTTAAGGATGTATGTAAGATTTGTTATTATTAAAAATTAATTTTTATACGACATTAATCAATCATCACAGCCGATTAATAGCCCACTACAGAGCCGGGTCTCCCTCAGAATGAGGAGGGTGTTAGGCCATAATCCACCATGCTCCACAGTGCATGTTGGCAGACTTCACACACCTTTGAAGAACTTTAGGGCACTCTCAGGAGTGCAGGTTTCCTCACGGTGTTTTCCTTTACAGTTAAAGCAAGTGATTTGTAATTGCTTTAAACACACATATCTCATATAAGTCAGAGATGTGTGCACAGTTCGTACTCACTGCTTTATATATTTTTTAAAATTATATTAGGCTTTATATTATATGACATACCTTTATCTAACATGAAAGTTTTGCTGGGTATGGCTACAAGAGGTTTTGGTGCAGGTTTGTTTGCAGATGAGTTTGTGACCAGACGAAAATATTGTATCTAAAAAGAGAATATTTTCATTTATACCACTTATCTGTAAGGTATGGTAAATTTGGAAAATTTCAAGTTAATTCAAAAAATTGATTTTTATTCAGATTAAAACAAAATACAAACAACATTTTGAACTATATTTACTTACACCTTTCCCCGGAACATTGATTTGATGAAGTTGCGTTTGCTGTCCTTCTAGTACAAACCTTGCGTCTTTAGATGCCTAAAATATTAAATCATTTATTAATAAATCATATTTCTCGAATACACTAAAGTGTCCACTATGACAAAAATAACTACCACATCAGTGAGTATAGTGCATTTTATGTCAGACTAGTCGATCCGCGCGACTTTGCTTACATGTAGCCCCGCTCCTATGGGTCTACCTAACACTGAAAGAATTTATCAAATCGGACCAGTAGTTCCTGAGATTAGCACGTTCAAACTAACAAATTGATCGCGTCGTATTTATTTTGTTAGTTTTTATTTTTACATTGTCACAATTGGATTCAGTTCGTGTCAATTTCTAAAATCAATTGTTACTCAGAGATTAATGTTTCCGACATCATAACTAACAGACTCACCATCACTCAAATCAGAATTGCCAACATCATAATTGACAATATATATAAAATCAAAAAAAGATATCCTTTCAAATTGCTACTCACTCTTCAACAAAGCATTCGACTCAATAGACCTTAAATATATATGGCTAGCACTGAAGAATCAAGGAATAGCAGCTAATTATATATTTAGTTGCTATTCCTTGATTCTTCAGAATTATACAAAAGATCTACTGTTATAGTTCAACGCAAATAAAAATGGAATCATTGGGAGAACCATTTCCAAAAAATGGAACCAAAATAAACCAGTTGCGATTTGTTGCCGATGTGCTTATTGCCGATAATAACCAAACGCAACAAATACATGATACAAAACCTTACTAACAAAAAATAAAGAAGTTGGGCTAACACTGAATGAGTCAAAAACAAACATAATGACGAATCGAACGAATCGAAAATCAGTAAATGGCATACAAGTAGATTACGTTCAAAGCTACATATACCTTGGACAACTAATCTCACAGACCAATAGAACAAGAGATAGAAAGACGAATTACTAATGCCTGGAAAAGATTCTGGTCTTTAAAAGATCACCGACAAAATCACCTCACATCCAAGAAAACGAAACTAATAAGAACACAAATAAGCCTAAAATAAGCAGACTCAATTACTTTGACAAAGGTCACTTTCATTTAGTGGATCTATGAAGTGGATGAACTAGCAATTACACAACACCAGCAACAAACTGAAAACTAAAAAGCCACAAGCAAAGAAACTAGAAATGGTCCCACCCAGGCTGGTCACCTTGGGACGACAGACAACTACCCAAAAAACAGGAGTAGAATTTAAATTTAAATCAAATATAATGAAAACAAACTATTTATGGCAACTTTAAATACAAGAACACTTCGAACAGGTGACAGATTGGATGAGCTGGTAAACGCACTAGAAGAAATAAATTGGGATGTAATAGGGCTTAGCGAAATACAAGGTGTACAAGGTGTTAGTACAAGGTGAAGAAGTTAGAGAGTACAAAGATTATATTTTTTATTATTAAGGAGAAACTAAAGGACTAAACAGCGAAGGTTTTATAACATAATACAATTCAAAAGTATATTAGAAAGAATTTCTGTCATAGACTTGACCATCCAAGAAGGCAAGGAACCATGGTCTATAATAACAAGTGTATGCACTCACAGAACAAGCAACTGAAGAAGAGAAAAACTGATGGGAGATTTTAACAGTCAGAGAGGAAGCCAACAAGATTGAGAAAACAACGCAGTGGGTCTCTACAGTACGGGAAAACGCAATAAAAATGGACTACAACTTGTAGACTTAGCTTTACAATGCAATTTATGTTGTTTACTATACTATACTAGAAAATGGACATGGATTTCGCTCGACGGGAGATACAAAAATGAAATTGACTTTATTTTAACCAACACCTCAAGACTTTTTAATGATGTTAGAATAGTAAACCAACTCAACTTTAATACAAACCACAGAATGGTTCGAGCCACTGTAGAAATCAAATATAAACGAAGAACAAGGAAACACATTTAAAGCACAACAGATCAAGTGGCTATTCTTATAACAGAAGTCATCAGCAATAAAATTAAAAAGACAATTTTCGAATTTCAAAATTTTTACCGTCCAATATAAATACTACAATCTTGATTGATTGTCAAATCTAGGAAGAGAATTAAGGAATTTAAACATCAGAAGCAAAAAAGACAAAATAGGTAAAAAAGCAAGAAGTCTGATAAAAAAAAAGAAAAGGAAATGTATAGAGACAGGATAAGGAACATCAGAAAAATAGAAGCATTAAGCAAAAAAATTACAACAATTCGCAGATGACCTAGTTTTGTTTGCGGAGGAGCCAGAGACCCTACAAGAAATGTTCAAACAACTTGCAATAGAGAGCCAGAAAGCAGGTCTCACAATGAATACCTCCAAAACAAAGGTCATGACTAATGGACAAAAAGAAACTATCAAAATAAGCAAGCAAGAGATAGTATATGTTGATGAATATCTTCACCTAGGTCAATTGGCAGCTCCAAAATCACAGATAAAGAACAGCAAAAAATAGTGCTGGTGGTGGAAGAAGGTACTATACTTACTAACTTACTTACTTACAGAACTGGCACTTACTAATTGATCTGAGACAAAAAAAAAGAGATAAATAAGCTATTTGTATTTTTTTATTTTTAAACAATACCCCTTGGCTATAAAAAGAAAACTTTATAATACATGCATCTTACCAGTACTGATTAATGGTTGCCAAACATGGTCAACCACACAGAAACTGGAACAAGAACTTACATAATGCCAACGAGGAATGGAACAAAGTGTACTAGGCTACAGAAGAAAGGACAAGAAATGTGCCGAAGTTCTAAGAAAATCCACCAATTGGGAAGATGTAATCCTAAAAATAAAAAAGCTAAAATGGTTTGGACAGGTCATATTTTAAGAGATCAGACAGAAAAGTGGACGAGAAGAGTGACAGAGTGGACGCCTCGATACAGCGCTAAACGAAAGAGAGGAAGACCGATCAAGAGATGGTCTGATGAAATTAAAGAAACTCTGGTCAAGACTGAGAAAGAAAAAAATGGTTAGAGCTGGAGGATACCTTTGTGGACACGCTGGAGGGGAAGGAGGGGGTTGATATATTAAATAAATAGTTAAGATAGTGTATATATATAAATGTACCCTGTTATCAGTAAATAAAGGTTTTTTGATTTTGATTGAATTGCTACTATGAGGAAGGTGGTCTGTCTATCTGCAAGTAAGCTTGGGGCTGTATGTACTAATTAGCCTAAGGTTAGGTTATATTGTGATTTCTATTCATTTAATGCAAGTATAATTAGAAAATTCAAATCTATGTCATAACTAATTTGATCTGTGGTTTTCACTAGTCAAAATAATATAAACTAACTTGTCCTGTTTTAGCGGGTGCAGGTTTGAAAATGACGTTCTGTGTAGAGTTGGCCGCAATCATCACTTTCTGTTTACCTCCACTAGAGGAACCTGCAAGAAGTTTTTAGAACATAATATAACCATCATACAAATTGCCTCAGTGTAAATTTTTTTATAACTTTTAAACCTTTTAATTATGTTAAATATATAAGAAATTTAATATTCATTGTCAAGACATCAGTCTAGACAGTATTTAATACATAGAATATTGTGTTATTTTTAAAATTGCAGTAAACATAAATATTATAGCAGTAAAATAGCAGTAAATCGTTTAGTTATTAAAAATAGCAAATTATTTTTACTTAGAGCTGTTGCAGGCATTAATTTAGGAGCTGGGGACTTGAGAGAAATTATTTCTTGTTTCTTTGCTAACTTCACTCCCTGTTTCGATGGAGTTGCAAGTAAAACCTGAAAATAATAATGAATTAAAAAATAACATTACAAAAGTATTGCTATCTTTATTACGTATTTATTTTGATACATCCAGATATTTAAATGTTGTCTTAATGTACCTTATTAGCCAAAGATATGGGCATTGTCTTCTGCTGCATCAGAAAGCGAGGCGTTTTAGTATTGCCTATTTTCGATATCACCACCGGTTGTTGGGACACGTCAAGTTGGGACTGTCCTGTAATATATATTATCATCTTAAATAATTAATATTTGTAAAATAAAAGTCAAATATTTTTGGGTGAGATTCACAATACTTTGTACTTTTATTTCTCACAAACTGTATTAACTTTTAGTTTTTGTTAATATAAATATGTATTTGTTTTTAAAAAATACATTATTCAGATATTTCTCTATAATTCAATTAAATATACAACTCATGACCTTTCCAATACCCACACCATTTAATAGCTCTACTACAATTTCTTTAAATTAACTAATTAATATAAAAATTTCTATGAATCAAATGATATTTCTCAGATTTGTAGTATGCAGGCAAAACATAAAAAACCAAAATGTTAATTCAGTGGAACATGAGTAGATAACATGTTTAATTAGCTATATTATAACAACTATACAGCTGATTTTCCTTACATCTGTTTTATTAAATCTATATATTCATACTTGTTTACCTTGAACTGCTATTAACTTAGTCAAAATTGGTTTGCTCTGAGTTCCGGACTCACTTTTGTTTGGTATAAGCTGTGCCTGAAATTAAATCCGCATATTACTTTTTATAATATTAAATAAAAAATTCTACAATAACTTTACAGCTATAATAGTGTAGAGCGCTGTTTTAAGAAGACGTTTCAAATACAATTAATAGTTTCTCGGATTATCTCCAACAAACAAACTTTAACTTCAGTTTTTACTATATTAAAGTACTAGAATAGCTTTTTTATAATATTATATTGAACTGTATTTAAAATAATATTAAACTTAATATTTTTATTACCTGATCAGTATCAGCTCTTATATATTGCAAACTTGGTATGACATTAGCAGCTGATACTAATTTTATTTTCTGTGCCCCTGAGGATGGTACCATTATCAATTGTTTACCAATCTGAGCTGAAAATTATTTATTAATATTTATTATATATCACACATGATTACAATGACACCGAAAGCTAAAGATAGTCTAACAAATATTCATTAAGACAAATATCAATGTTTTAAATTATGTAATGAAGGACAAATTTACAAAGTTCTTCATGTTCTTTGACCACTTGACTTGACTTGTAATTGAAATAAATTCTCACCTAAAACAGTGTTTCCCTTAGAATTACTCTGTACAGTACCAAGCGAGACCTTCTTTACCAGGCTGGTGCCTCGGTTAGTCATCGTAGCGGGTTTAGGAGCTATGGGAAGTTGTTTGGGTTGAAATGCCTTTGTAGGCACAAGTTTTGGCAGTTTAGGAGCAATAGCGATTTGCCTTGGGGCAGACTGTGTCTCATTTTTCTTACTTCTCATTGATGAAGCCGTCTAAAATTTTGAAATTTATTATTTTAGTTACTATATTGATAAGTTATAATAACATAGGTATAAAACAAATACCTTAACAGCTATAACTTTGTGGTGTATCAGTGGTTCTTGTTTTATAGTACTTAATAATTGTGGTTGGAACTGAAGGTCTATCATAGTATCTGCCTGACTTGTCATTATATTCTGTTGTTGCTGCAATATAATACAATTTAAAAAAACTACATAATCTTTATCAAATTATAAATAAACCCTTACTTGTATGTTCAATTTGTGAGTATACAGGTTTTATATATGTAAATTCTAAATTGTAAAAAAAACTCACATTAGATTCAACAGTAGTGGTTAATCCAGTAGTTTGGTCACTTTGCACAGAATACTCTTGCAGTGAGAAATGATCACCCATAAAATCTGGAACTGTGTACATTTACTAATTTTTAAATGTTTTAAACTAATAAATTAAATGAAGAAAAAAAATCTATATTGAAATCTATATTAAAAAACGAACTTTCAACTGTAACTGCAACACAGCATGTAAAGTTTTACGTAAACCTTAAGTATATATTTACTTGGAAAATCATTCAAATATACTTCAGTATACTATACTAGTATCACTTCAAAACTTCAGTTACCTACTTCATACTTCATTATTTTAGTCATTATGTTTTTTTTGTCGTTAAGAGAACAAAAAAAATATTTTACACATCTTAAAAAAGAACATTACAATTTCCTCCAATCCAACATTAGTTCCAATAAAAATTACCAATAATTTCTTCACTACCAGTATCCATGAGAATAGGTTGCTCATCACAATGTTCAAACTCCATCGGTATACTTTCTTCATGTCCGCTATGTTCTAGAGTCATATCACCTTGTGTAACAACAGCATCATCTCCATGCTCAAAATCAACCTTAATAAAACAAATAACAATTATGTGAAAAAAATCCACTACAAGAATGAAATAAATGCAAAAACGAAATTGTTATTGA
Organism: Limenitis camilla; assembly: GCA_905147385.1. NCBI lineage: Eukaryota > Metazoa > Arthropoda > Insecta > Lepidoptera > Nymphalidae > Limenitis > Limenitis camilla. The sequence goes on from LR990241.1 coordinate 10,059,435, forward strand.
AAGTGTTTATGACAATAATACGTGCGCAGACATATTTACTGCAATGTATTACTAAAAAATATACTTAAGAAGACTACAATGTTTGGATAACTTGAAAAAAGTTGCTATGATTTGAAACCAAAATAATAATCAATCAAGAATTATTTACAAAGCTCACCCCTATTTCACATTCCAAATTTAAAGTGTCACTTAAATGGGAATCCATATTGTCTAATCTTCGATTTTAGTATTTCCCTATTTTTATACAGTTTAAATGAAATTAATAGGCAGGAATAGTATTAGAAATCAACACAATTTGTAGTTCAAAAGAGGCCGCCATTTTAACTTTTCAAATAGTCCCAGCCTCTCCCGCGGGTCGCCACGGTTATAAACAAATTGTCACCAATGAAAAACACTTATATTTACTAAAACATAAAGTTATTAACACAATCTTTGATTTTTTATAAATGTTTTAAAATACTTCGAACGTATGAAGTAAGCATTAAACTAATTGATTGTAGTTCTGATGTAAATTAATTCAAAAATCGCCTAAATTTATATGGCGCCTCTTTTAATTTTGTAGAGATGAAAGATGTCAGTTTGACAGTCACAGTATACAGGTATGCCAACTCATAAAGCTAAAAACAAGAACTACGAAAGATGTCTATGGATTGGAACCTTTTAATCAAGCCATGACAATAATAAATGCAGATAAATAAAAATTTGTCACTGCGGTTTCTAAGTATTACATAATATTTGATTGTTACAGCTTTTATCGTTTGTATTGCTGCCAATCCAAACTATTGAAAACCGCTTGCAGTTAAGCGTTTTGAAAATGTTACTATCCTTGTCATACTAATATAATTAATGCTTTAGGTCATTATTTATATCGATCAATTAATCATTAGAAATAACTGTATGTATGGTCTATTATCCCTGCCTTTTCCATATGGGTCAAATATATTTAAAAAAATATGTTCAATTGTCAATTTGGTTCAATTTTTTTTAGGTTTATGGCTTTTAGGCGTGCAAGTTGAGCACATTTAACTCCGCCAATGTCACGTGAGATGGAGAAAGCAATCAAATTGAGCTAGAGTACGGTAAAAAATATAATTTAAACATTAATTTGACTATATTTACATAAAAAATAGGTAGCGGTTGTTAGTAAATCTGCAACAAAAAAAACACACACATCAAATATAAGTAAAAATAATAAAATATTACAGATTGTTATTTGTAATTTAATATTGTTAGTTTTAATATATTTACATAAGAATGTACATAAGGGACTAAACACAAACATTAGCAAACATTTAACACTCAAAGGACGGGGGACTTTACGAGGGAGAACATCATAGAGAGGGTGTAAAAGCTTTAAACAGTTAAAAATAATGTGAGAGGCAGAGCCTTCGTCTAAGCCACACTCGCACAACGAGTGGTCTCTGACTCTGATCTTAGCCAAGTACACAAGGGACACGCATGTCCGAGACGAAGACGACATATAGTTGTAGTGACCCATCGATCAGCAAACCTTTGAGCAAAAAGCCAAGGTCGTCTCGGAATGTTAGATTGTAGTGAGGCATAGAATTTGCCTTTAACCGATTTCGATGAAATCCAGTATTCGTTCCAGGATTGGTCCAGATGAATTTTAGCGAGCGAGCAAAGGTCTTGGGATGAGTTAGCAAAATGTTCGAGAGATCCGCAAAGAACTGCTGATTTGGCGCATAAATCAACAGTCTCGTTACCAGTAATGCCTGAGTGACACGGGATCCAAACTAAAGTGATCATAAACCCTTTCTTATAGCAAGAATAAAGTGCTTCCCAGATCTTTAAAATAATAGAATGCCTACGCTTGGCCCGAAAAGGATTCTCTTTAATAGCCATTATACAACTCAGCGAATCAATCAGTATAAGTTTTTGATTAATGTTATCGGACTATGTGTACTTAATCGCTTCAAATAAGGCTACAGCCTCACCTGTAAATACAGATGACGCAGGGGGACATTTAAATTGCAGAATAATTTTGTACCTGGGCACCCAACAAGCTGCACCAACTAAACCATCAAGAGACAGTTTGGATGCATCAGTATAAATTAATAGGTGATTTGGCCAATTACGATGGATAAGTTCATGCAGTTTTATATTATTACCGGGGGGCTCCTTTGATTAACCTAAGTCAGTAGTTATGTCAGGTTTAAGGACAAGGGACTTATAAGCTACTGTATATAATGGATTTGACGGAAAAGCTGTGAGTGGATGGGGAAGCCTCGTAAATCTAAGAAATCTGTCCAACAGAGAAGAGACAGGCTTATTTGGGTCACAGAGTTGAGACAACAAAGACAGGCGCGGCCAAAGGGGATGAGATGATAACTGTAACGCCTTATAAACAAAACGGTTGCATAGATATTGTCGCCGGATTGTTAACTTTCATTGGGAGCTTTATTAAAGGGGTCCAGGACAAACAGACCATAATCAATATGGCTGCGAACAATTGCACCGTACAGCAGTTTTTGAGTATAAGGGTGTGCACACCAGAGACAGCTCGCAAGGCATTAACTCCTGCCTCGCATTTTTTACTGACATAATCAGCGTGGGCAATTCCGTTCAGTTTGTTATCGAGGTTAAGGCCTAAAAATTTAACTTTGTTAACAGTTTCAATGTGTTGATCCTCATAAGCAATATCAATGTTAGGAATATGAAGTTTTTTTAGTAAATATTATTTTAGTAAATATAAACAGCCTTACATTTTGTAACTGACAAAGACAAACCGTGGTCAAATAGCCACTGGCCTAGGTAGTGCAAAGCAGAGTTGATGCGAAAAGTTATGTCCTCAACTGATTTTGAGCTGTAGACCCGTCCAGACAAGTCTATGGACCTACAAGTAAGTAGCTTAGCTATGTAATTACTCAGCCTCGGCGGTAAACTCAGCTGGTGCATTTTTTGCCTGAGCACCGGAAGCAAAACATTATCATAGGCTGAAGCCACATCTAGAAAAACACCAACTAGATACTCTCCCTTAGAAAAAGCAACTCGAATGCCTGTCGTAAAGATGCTGAGACTATCCAGAGTGCTTAAACCCTTCCGAAAACCAAATTGGGAGGGTGCCAAAATATTCCTGCTTTCCACTACCCATTGCAAGCGATTTTTAAAAAGATGTTCGGTAACCTTGGCTAAGGAAAGTATATCTGTCAGACATTCACTTATTTCTGTTCCACCAAGAACTGTCTGGAAAGGCCTTCCCCAAGGCTCAGTTTTAAGCCATCTGTTATATGGCCTAAACACTCAGAATCTCGAATTGTCTGTGAATCATTTTTGTAACATTCTTCAATATGCTGATGATATCGTCCTCTATTACAGCTCAAAATCTGTAGAGGATATACTTTCACGAATCAGCTTTGCTTTGTACTAGCTAAGCCTGTGGCTTTCTGATTTATGGTCTGTCTTTGTCCGTTCCGAAATGTCAGGCAGTTGTTTCACAAAAAAACGTGTCTACCTAATTTTGCTTTTTCATTTGAGGGTCAGCATATTAAACTTGTAAATTAAGTAAAGTTTTTAGGTCTGGTTCTCAATAACAAACTGAACGGAATTTCTCAGCAGATTATATTAGTAAAAAATGTGAAAGTGGTGTTAGAATTATTTTAGATGCAATGAAATCTTCCCCAATTAATGCATTACAGGTTGAATGTGTTGACCCTCCGCACTCTTTACGCCGGCAGTACTTATGTGATCGTTTCGTAGCTAAATCCTTGTAACGTTCATCTCACCCTCTATGGAGTCGTTTGGCCCAACTGTCTCAGATTTGTTCTTCAAATAGTCCTAGCTTTTCAGTATTAAATAGTTTTCTTAGATTAGCTAAAGTACCACACCTTATCACAAGTTTCCCAACCAATCCTTTATATTCTATCCCTTTTAAAGCCCTTGTTTACATTCCCCCTATTTCAACTGATCTTGGTCTAATAAAAGGAGCAGTTGACTGCAATTCAAAATTACTAGAATTAATCCATCAAAATTGGCCAAATCTCGTACATATTTTTACATACGCTTCTAAACTATCACCAGACGGCAATGTTGGCGCAGCCTGCTGTATTTTCAACCTGAAATTACGGCGAGGCTGTTGCTTTGTATGAAGCTATACTGTTTTCGCTCTTCCATAATGTTAAACAGACAGTTATTTTAACCGACTCACTAAGTTGTTTGCTTGCTTTTAAAGATAACACTTTTTGTAGTAAGTCGAAGTTTTACCTCATTTTAAATTCGTGAAGCTCCTTTTTCTTGCTACCAAAAAGGATTTGATATTCTTTTTTGTCTGGTTCTCGAGTCATTTTGGCATTAATAGTAATGAAACTGCAGATATATGCGCGAAATTAGCTATTCAAACTCTTGAGCATTTGTCTAATTCATCCCAAGATCTGTGTTGCCTTGATAAAACTCATTTGGATAAATCCTGGAACGAGCAATGGGAATTATCGAAATCTTCCAAAGGCAAATTCTACAACTCTTTTCAAGCTGAAATACCGAGACGACCATGGTTTTTTACTCAAAAATCTACTGATCGATGGGTTACTTCTTCAATATGTCGTCTACGTCTCGGACACGCATGTACGCCAGTGCACTTGACTAAGATAATAGTTAGGGATCACTCGTTGTGTGAATGCGGAATTGACGAAGGTTCTACCTCTCACATCCTTTTTAATTATAATAAACTTTTACACCCTTTCTATGACGTTCTCCCTTGTAATGTCCCCCGTCCATTAAGTGTTAAATGTGTATTTATGTTCGTGTTTAGTCTCTTATGTACATTTCTATGTAAATATGTGAAAATTAACAATATTAAACTATAAAACTATTTAAAATAATGATATCATTTGTATTTTCTTTTTCATATTATTATTGTTATATTATTTATGTATATTTTATTATGTTGTCCGTTTGTTTTAGGTACTAACAATAAATACCACATACCCCTAAAGTTTGGATAAACAAATTAAAGTGTGAAATTCTTTCCTCTACCGAACATGGTCTCGGTGGCTACTTTCTCCATTTCACATGACATTGGCTGAGTTAAATGTGCTCTACTGACACGCCTAAAAGCCATAGATACACCTAAAATTGGATTGATCCGATTCTGACTGTCTGACACCGAAAAACTAGCAATCTGTTTTAATTCGGCTTATTGTTGTATTTGTGATTTGCGAAATCAACTAAAATAATGCTTATTAACGTGCTGAGTGTACGCCAATATTTAACGGAACTTCGCAATTCAGGAGGATTACACAAAGACCAAGCTGAAAAGTTAGTAACTTATATTTTTTGAGTTTTAATTCAGCATTTACAGTAGAAGTATTTTGCTATCAGAAACCATTAAATCCTATAGAACAAGATTTAAAACAATATAAAAATAAAAGACACGAGGACTTCAACTTAAATCTACTTCTAATTTTCTTACAATTTATATGACTTCTGACTTTTGAAAATAAAAGACCTGTGAAATTAATTGTGTTAAATCAAGTAATAAATTATATTTCAGGTATCGCAATGTTCTGTTACAAATTCTGAAACACTCTGATGAACTTTTAAAGGCAGAATGTTTAAAGGCTTTCGTAGAAGCAAGTATGCTATCAATATTAAAATTCTTTTTAATTTATGCACAATGACCTAATAATGAAAATCTTGGACTTACTTAAAAGTCCTATTATAAAAATGATACTCTACTTGATCATAATTACTTATATATATATACTTGAGTTTTATGTACAGAGTTATTTTAATATTGATTACATTGTTTTAGTTGTAAATGAGAATGTGAGCCTGGTTATATCCCGTCATCTACTCACTGATGTTAGTACACATTTGGCTTTATTACCTGATCGTGTGTCTCAAGAGGTGTCCCATTTTGCATTAGAAGTGATTCAACCAAGAGTCATATCTTTTGAAGAACAGGTTTGTAACACCAATGAAGATTTGTAACAAGATAGGAGTCACAGTAAAATATATATAGGGAGTTTTGAGACAACTTATTCTTGAAACTTCCTGTGAAATTTAGAAGATTACTGTTTCTTTGTTGTTTTAGATAAATTTATAGTTGCTACCAATCCTTTAGGTAAATAAACTATAATGTTGATTAAATTATTAACAGGTAGCCAGTATCAGACAGCACCTTTCTGACATATATGAGCGTAATCAAAATTGGAAGGAAGCAGCAAACGTTCTTGTTGGTATACCCTTGGAGACTGGACAAAAGTATGAATTGCTTAATTATTGTATAACTTTTTATGTAATTTGTCTAATATTTAACCATAAAACTGTATTACAGACAATATACAGTAGATTACAAATTAGAGACATATTTGAAGATAGCTCGATTGTATTTGGAGGTTGATGATCCAGTGCAAGCTGAAGCATTTGTGAACAGAGCTTCTCTCTTGCAAGCAGAGACCACCAATGAGCAGTTGCAGATATATTACAAAGTGTGTTATGCCAGGGTACTGGATTACAGGAGGTAAGTTTTATTATAATTGCAAGTGTGTGTGTCATGTATGTAATTTGTTAGATAGAATTAATAATAATTTAGAAAAACATTACTGTCATCTGAAATTGAAATGCCCCAACTCCGTTTTTTAATTGAAGTTTGAAAATTATGTGGTACATGATGGAATTCCATCTAAATTCAGAGCTGTAAAGAAAAAACTTAGTAAAATAGGAATATTTAATAGTAATGTTTGAAACATCACAATATTTTGATAAATTACCTGTGAGGGGAGAGGTTAGAATACTATTCCCTTCTGCCGCTGGGGAGCTTCTCTTAAGTGGAGAGTAACCCAGCACCCTCTTGGTGGTAGGGGATCTGTTCCCCTACTGGCTTGTGACCACCAGCATGCAAATCCGACCGCCAAGTGTCATAGACCTGTTCCAGTTGAGCTGCATATGGGCTGTCATTTTTCTTCACTCCTCCACCCTACTCTATCTCTTTATCTTCGAGGATGCAACGCAGAGGGTATTGTTTTGCCGATGTCCATGGGCGGTGGTGGCCACTTACCTTCAGGTGGACCATCTGCTCGTTTGCATCTTATCTACCAAAAAAAAATTAAATAAATCTCAATTTTATCTACCTTAGATTCAGAACAGGCAAGAAAATAAATATGTTCAAACTGAAATCATCTCTATAAAACATCCTGGAAAGTCAAAGAGAAGAGTGGGCGCAAGAAACTCAGCGGGACTATTTCTTTTGGATACTTTACGTTTTATCTTTGAAAAAAGCAGTGATGCCCCAGTGGTTGAGACTTTAAGTCTTACTCGGGAGGTCCGAGTTCAATCCTGGGCATACACCTCTGACTTTTCTGAGTTATGTGTGTTTTAAGCAATTAAATATTACTTGCTTTAACGGTGAAGGAAAATATCGTAAGGAAACCTGCACTCCTGAGAGTGCACTAAAGTTCTCAAAGGTGTGTGAAGTCTGCCAACCTGCACTTGAGAGGATACCCGGTTCAGCAGCGGGTCATTGACGGGTCGTGATGATGACGTTTTATCTTTGTTTTTTTTATGCCAATTTTTATAACAAATATATTTTATAAATTGAGATGCGTGACATCTTCCAAAAAATCTTTAATGTTATAGTAGCCTTTGTCACACAAACGTTTTTTAAATAACTTTTTAAATTTTCCTAATGAACGTTTTCTGGGATCCTAAATCCTAAAAGCGTACACATCGCCCAACAAAAGAATGACTAATTCTACTCAATCGAGTAGTAGGAATAACAAGTTTGTGTTTGTTCCTAGTATTGATGTCATGCAAGTCACTATTTCTAATAAAATCATTAATATTTATACGTACATACATAACATTTTCAAAAATGTAATGTGAAGCAACAGTCAATATATTAATTTCTTTGAATTTATCTCTTAAAGATATTTTAGGGCCGAGCCCATAAATTGCACGAATAGCCCTCTTCTGCAGTACAAAAATCGTGTTTACGTCGGCTGCGTTACCCCAAGTAGAATGCATGAAAATAAACGAGCCGTGTCTATATCAGCTCATTGGAGAAAATATCCATTTCCTTCTCATCAAAGCTCACTTATATGTACTCCTCATTACATTGCATTGGTCATTTCATAATCTCTTTATCTTTATTTATTTCAGGAAGTTTATAGAAGCGGCTCAAAGATACAATGAGTTGTCATACAGAAACATCATACATGAAGATGAAAGGATGACATGTCTTAGGAATGCACTTATTTGTACCGTTTTGGCTTCAGCTGGTATGTCTACTATGTAATCTTTTGAGTTTTATGTATATAAACTAAAAAAATACATAATAAGTGCAGTTGGGTAACTCCATGCAATTTCAGGTCAACAAAGATCTCGTATGTTAGCAACACTATTCAAAGATGAACGTTGTCAGCAACTTCCAGCTTATTCTATACTGGAGAAGATGTATCTGGATCGAATTATCCGTCGCTCGGAGTTACATGAGTTTGAAGCACTTATGCAAACTCATCAGAAGGTATTTTATTCTTAGATTACTTTGAGAACTTATTGAATAATGCAATGAATTTAAAACATTTAAATTACTTAGTCCTACATAAACATTGAAAATCTGTCTGTCTGCATAAGACAATATTTTTTCTAAATAAAGCATAAAAATTATAATTAATAGTATAGTATTACACATATAATGTCAGCTCTGTAAGTTAATCAATAATAAATAAAACTATTGTAACACATTTTTATCTTACCAATGTAGAACTTTTACCTGAATTGATCTCCACTTATTACTAACTTTAAGTCATATCTAATTTCTAGAACATTTATTAAGTTTGCTTATGAATACTAATAATTTAAACCAATAAATTAATTGTTTGCTGCTCATAGATCTAGAATACAATTGTCATGAAGGCCTTACCATGAATGAGGAAACTGTTTTGGTAGTTGCCTTGGCAACAGGGTTGGTTGTAAAATTTAAAAAAAAAAATATTTTATAAAACACTAGTCGACTTGTCCCGGCTTCGCCCGGGTGCAATTTAACACGTGTACTTAGCCGTAACCGCTATGTCCCTGCATTTTAAATCTGTAATATCTTCGAAAATATTCATTTTTATTTCATGCAAAGCACCATATTGATCTATATTAAATGCACAATTTATTAAGGTACCTAATTGGATAAGGATTAATGCTGTATTGTTTAAAATCACTTCGTAAATAAGCCATTATTTCTCGTAAAAAGTAAAGGATAAAAAATGGTTATTGTGAGTTATTGCGGACTTTTTTGTAGTCCTTTTTAAGGTGGACAATACTGTAGTAGTTTTTAAATATGTTATAAAAATCATAGTTTTAATTCAAACTATTTTAAACCCTGTGTTTTAAACAACTTGTTTCAATCTTGCCAACCCTGCTTGTCACTTTCTTTTCTCCAAAAAATTATGAATACAATTTCATTGACAGAGGAAAATATATTGTGTAATAATAAAATGTGTATAAATTGACAGGCGTCAACATCAGATGGTTCCACAATCCTTGACCGTGCAGTGTTCGAACACAATTTATTGTCAGCGAGTAAGTTATATAACAATATAACATTCGACGAGCTTGGATCGCTGCTGGAGACCCCGTCTAGGCGAGCAGAACGCATCGCCTCGCACATGATCAGCGAGGGAAGAATGAACGGGTCCATCGATCAACTTGCTCGTATCGTGCATTTTGAAAGTGAGTATCAATATATATTCTAATAGCTGTGCCTATACTTCCATACAAATTTCATTTAAATCGGTTTAGTAGTTTTGGTGTGAAAGGGCGATAAACAGAGTTACTTTCGCATTTATAATATTAGCTGAGGGTCGTGACCTCTACGAATAATTTTCTCCTAGACTATTTTCGCCATTTCACTCTATCTTCTGCGGTGTGAAAAGCAGCGCAAATCGAGATATTTAATGTGGAACTTGGCAGACCAGCGAGTTGGGCTGCGGCCTCTGGGTCTCATCCCGTCCACCTTGCCGGTTAGCAGCATCTTCTTTCTTCTTCTTAAGAAATCAAAACTACGCAAGCATGTGGTGCTGAGTCTCATTGGAACAGTTAAGATGGACTCATTAGTTCGATGTTCAGTCCAATGAATTCCGAGCATCTTTCTCCAATACTACGTTTCAAATGCGTCAACTCGCTGGCTGTCGGCTCTTAAGAATCCATCTCTGCTACATATAAAAAGATAGAAAAAACAAGGGTGGTGACCAGCGTTCTTTTTTTTATGTATTTATTACATTAATAACTTCCGATATGATTTCAGCTAGAGAAATCTTGCCGCAATGGGATAAACATATCCAAAATCTGTGTTATCAAGTGAACGGGCTCATAGAGAAGATTGCGGCTGCTGAACCGGAATGGATGGCCAAACTCATGGAAGAAGAAATGATTCAATGATTTATTTAAGCTTAAAATTGTAAACTCAAAATATAGTTTTTTTTGAAATCTTAATGATTTTTTATTTCCGTTGCTGAAATTAAGGATTTGATCTGCCCAGTGCTTTTCGCAAGCAATTTGTACGTGACTAAGTCTGCTCTTATACTCGTATTAAAAAACTAGCCGACCCGCGATTTCGTTCGCGTGTTGCTCCGCTCCTATAGGTCGTAGCGAGATGTTAAATAGCCTAAGTTACTCCTTGTTACATAAGATCAGTAAAAGGCCAAAATCGGTCAAGCCATTTTAGAGATTAGCGGGAACAAACAGACAAAAATTGTAATAAATGTTGTTGGCATATGTACCGTGTATACATCCATATGCATTTAGTGAAAAGCGGTTATTTTAAAATTACGTACCTATTTCCGCGTGTTTTAACAACTCATAACCTTTATCACCAGAAGGATTGCTGGCAGAGATCTCTATTAGAAATAAGTCATTACTTGTGCACATATTTCTTGTATCAGTATGTAACATTTGTTGGTACATAAATAAATAATACCCCTTGGTCTTGGTCCCCTAGCTTGATAATAATTTTTTTTTTCTCATAACCACTACAACATAATGGAGAAGGGTAATATAAAACAAAACAAACATTGATTCCAACAGACTATTCATTTAATTCTCAATCAATCAATAGGATACACACCATAGGTGCTTATTTACAAGATGATACAGACATTGCAAGTGTGGCAAGTTAGAATTAGTTGCAATAAGGATTGTGGCGTGACGCAATAAATAAGGGCGCTCATATATTTGATATAACGCGTTACACGCTCAGAATACTGCATAACATGTAAGTATGATTCGATTTATGACATACGTTTGTAACAATAATGTGGCTTTATTATCTACAAGTCTAAAAGCCAGCGGCTCGTAAGTGCCTAGGGTTCGAGCTCGAGGGCGACACCGACTTTGTGGCCGCCGGCGTTGAAGTTCTGTCCGTCGATGGCGGCGGACAGGGTGAGAGTCACGCCTGAAAATAAATAAAAACATTTCTATTAACTACGTTGTCCAAGTTGTATATATCATTTAAGATAACATTACTAACTTACTAATAAAGCATGGCTTGTCATGCCATTTTAAGTAATATGATTTTCTGTCAAATCTGAAAGCCTGAACCCGAAAAGGGTCCAAGTAACTGAACTATAATCATAATAACGATATTTCTAAATATTTAATTAAATAAAATTAATTTTCAACCAACTAATTTTACAATTAAATCCAAATTTATATAATTTTAATTAATTAGTTTTTTATATTATACGATTAGAAAAGACGTTATGTTACTGGAATAATAAAGGCTTTTTTATTTATTCATTTCAATGAGAAAGTAGTGTGTAATAAGTTTTATTAAGTACTCTCAAGTTTTACTTGTATATATTTTTGTATGGTGGATAAATACAGAATTTAAAAAATAATCATTAATAAAGACATCAATTAATGTTTATTTTGTGAGAATTGTGTAATTACTAGAAATTTGATTTAAATTAACTAGTATTTCTATTATTCTACTATTATATAATAGATAGAGAATTCGCCATAAATCATAAATACACAGTCATATGTTGAGATAATAGTGATGTGTGATAAACAAGAGTTGATAACAATAAATCTGTTGGCAAGCCAAGTGATTCAGAACTATAAATATTTATATCACTCTAGGTAACAAGAAGTGCTTCGTTTGTAGACCATTTTATATTTATTTCATTATTAATTATTGGAATAAAGGATAAAAAATGGTATTGTGGGTTATCCCTAACAGATCGGAGACTTTTTGTAGATCTTTTTAAGGTGTACAATACTGTAGTACATTATAATGATCTATCTCGTAGGGTTCAGCCAGCGTTTGCAATGTAAGCGCAACTTCTTGAAAAAAACCGCATCAAAATTCGCACACAAGGGGGGAGGGGGAGGGGTCTTGCTGAGTGTGAACAGGGGGGACGGGGACCTACGGCAACGTGACGTTCGCCGTTTTTACTTACATTCTGTATTATGTCATATTATTTACAAGATCCTTGGACTTCTGATAAATAGAATTATTATTTATTTTGTTATGAAATAGGGGGGAGGGAAGGGGTTAAAAAACGTTGATTGTAGCGTGACGTATTTTATGAACCGCCCCTTAGTTTTAAAGATTTAAGCATACATAGGGAAACACAGACAGACAGTGGGAAGTTGGTTGGGTTGGTTAGGTTAGGTTGGATATGTACTATGTAGTGATGAAACTATAATATTCACCTGGGCGGAGTTTCTGTTGATAACCAAGTCCAATGAGTGACTTGTTATTGATCTTTGCATGAAGAGACGCGTCCTGGTCTAGGGCGAACTTGGCACCCACACCGAAGAGCGTGTCTGCGGAGCCCGAGGTCCACTTCATGCTCACACCGCAGTCCAATTTGTCAGAGACCTTCTGGTAGATTGAACCTCCGAAGTCCTTGCCATTGTCACTATGTAAAAATAAAATTTCTTCAAATACAATTATTTCTTGCTAAGATCTATCAAATAAAAGAGAAAGATATCACGCAAATACACGCCGTATACCGCCGCAAGTCAGACCTACATATCGCATTAGAATTGAAGCAAAAAAAATTTTCTATGATGGGCCACGTCCCGAGCGCAACGAGAGCGAATAGTAATAAAGTTGTCCCAGTTTTTATAATAGGGTTTAAATATTATTTCCTATTTTACATTTTTCCCTAAAATAAAACTATAGCGACACATCCTCGCTTCACGTAATACATATCTATTGAAGATAATCTTTCAAACACAATTACAGTCAGAGATCAGTCTATGACCCACTTCAGTCAGTTTGAACTTGAAACAATTTGCTAAATTGCCATGGCGTTATGTAACTTCATGAAATCAATACATTCATTTAGTTGACTGCTGCTACATTGTGTTGTTACTGTGTCAATGCAATGTTCATGTTTACATAACTGTCATAAGTTACCTTATATTCTCTTACAATATTGTCGTAATTTAGTAACGAGAACAAAATTACCACTATATTATTATAGATAGACTAGCAACCCGACAAAGGTTGTTTTGCCATATAAATTTGAAAAATTAGGGTGGTAATCCTTGTCACTAAGGGGATAAAAAATCAACATGAGAATTTTATATTTTAGACATTCAATATTATTTTAATTGGCATAATTATTCTCGCTATTCAGCCTCAACATTGTAAAAGCCAAAAAAAATTTAATTGCTATTTTTTAACAGTAATTCTGATGTATTATCAATTACTATATTGTAGAAAAGAATATTGTCCACGCTTTGTAAAAAAATTGCATTTCATACCCTTGAAATAGGAGTAACTACTAATATCTTCGTACTATATATAAAATATATTTTATATAAGAGCACTTGTGCATGAAGACAAAGGTTAACTTACTTAATTCAGCAAAAACTTTGTGAAGGTCATTTGTTGTTAAAATATATGAATTTACATATGTTTTATTGTTTACATTTAAATTATAAGCGTTAAATTTTTAAAATATAATTGACAACCTTTCAGCTGTGAATTCAACACAAAAATCATTGGATTCCTGTCACTTCTGTTTTATGAGAATTATTATTTGTATAGATATAAAAAATTACTTACACATTGGTGTGCAGGGCAAAGTCATTGGTCTGGTAGCCAAAAGCAAAGTTGTTCTTGGCGAATTTAGCCTTCTGTGTGTCAAACTGTGTGTGCGCTCCAGCAAGCCAGCCCTGGTACTTAAGGACAGCGGCCACATCTACCACTGGACCAGCCAAGTCTAAGTCCAAGTTTGTGTTGATTGCTACTGTTTCATTGGAAAATTGAGTCTTCAGTTTACCAGTCTTGCTTCTACAGAAAAAATGTTTTTATATTAATTATTATTTTAATCCAATAAAAATCGTTTTTAGGCTAATATAAGGACTATAATGTTAGAATCATGAAATAAGGAAAAGAGTAATGCAATTTCCTATTATAGTAGTCAATGATTTTTTTTAAAAATTGTGTCCAGAAATCCTGGTTATATAATTTACCCAGTTTGTGGTGCGAATGTGCCTTCAAGTGTAAGCTTAAGTCCAGCAGCAATCTTGTCTTGGATGGTAATGTCTGTGGCCAATGTGTTGTCAGTATTCCATTTCTCTGTGAATGTAAGACCATAGTCTTTCACAGCATATTTAGATGAAAGGCTTCCAAAGACCTGCAATAGAACAAATCATTAGTATGAATTGAAAATGTGGGATATATAGCATTTTATTGGAGGTAACTATGATTGTAGATATTTAAAATTAATTTGTACCTTTCCACTCTCTTGGTTAGAGGTGATGCCACTGCTAAACTCAACACCAGATTCGCTCTTGGTCTTCAAGTCGAGTTTGAAAACTCCGAAATGGTAACCCTTAGAGAAGACATCATTGGCCTTCTTTCCGAGATCGGCATAGTATGGGGGAGACATTTCCTGTAACATAATTTAATTTTAACTCCATTCATAACGTTGACGTTTACAATTACGAGAGTCGGACATTGAACTCTATTTTTTTTGTAAGTATGTATCCCGCGGTACCTTGCTAATTTCTCGGATTTAATATATTAAATATAATACATTATAAAAACTACCTATTGCCAGATGGGTCAGGGTCAATAATTTGCAATAAACTATTTGCAATCCACTCTACAGCGACAGCATTACATAACATTTAAGGATTAAAAGTGTGCCAATATGCAAATCCTTCTTATAAATCATAAACTTTAAATAACTTTAATAATCATAAAGGAAATTATAATGTAAGACGACCGTAAACTTGACCTTTTGTCAAAAGATATAAAAATAAGCTCCAAAGGCAAAAATCACATGCTAATGACCACTCCACAATCTCGTTAAAAATTATTATATTGACTGCATTTATAAACCAAGCTATAGATAGTCTTGTACATATATTAATTTTTGCACCTTTTTATTGTAATCTATTATTGTTCTAGCTAAAATAATTAATAAATCACGTGTGTGACGTAGATAGTTCCCCGGCTAATACGTACTATTGTAACCTAATAAGAATTTACAATAAGAAACTATAACAACCACTCTATAGCGAAATGAAATCTTACATACTTACTGTAGGTTATATTTATTCACTAAATGAAATAAGATACGTAGAATTCAGAGAATTCTTGGCAGTAACTTCACCTCCTGCACCACACCACAAGACAATTCTAATTTATAAAAGTGACAACAAGAGGGCGTCTTATACCGGATATAGCAGTATTGATTTTATAAGACGTACTCTTATACAATATATGAACTAAACCAAACAAATAAATATTATATTCTAGTTTTATAAAATATTTAATTAATTATAATGTAACGTTTTCTATCATTTAAAAAGATTAAAACAAAATAACTATTATGAGGAGAAAATTGATCTTCTTATGACAAAACACTTGGTGCAGAAAATATAGATAGTAAATTCAATACAACTACAATTTTAAAAAAACATTAAAAGTTTTTAAAATTAATGAAAAATTAATTCTAAAATGCGTTTATTTTAATATATTATATTTATTAAAATATTGGAAATAATATTCTAAGTTCTATGATCAAAGTAGTAAAGTCGCGCCAAAATTGAAATATTTTACGATCTTACAGATTTGAGGAAAAGCGAATGTGAGAAACTAGAAAGTTAAATTGCTCTATATTCTAGGCTTACTTACAGGGCAACAACAAATTTTAGGTGAAGTATATTCATGATCTGTGTTTTCGTTATTGTCTTCTTCCGGAGGGCAATCAATTCGTCGACCAGATTCATCTGTACATACTACCATTTCTCCCAAGGAGCCATCCTAGGTGATACTTATATATAATAAATTAATAATCATAATGAGATGATTGATATATTACTTTTTCTTAAGCCTTACTCCTTTATTTTAGTTTTTAAGATCATTAAGAATGTGCGGATTATTAAAGCATTTATAAATATTTTTTTAAGCTTAAGCTTATTTTTAGTTATATAAACTTTTAAAAATAGCGTCACTTATTGCTCAGTAGATAATTTAACAATGTTATAAAAATGTTAATATACTTAATATACAAAATACTGAATACTTACGGAACGAAGACATGGCACTGTTTCTCTATTGATTGCTGCATGCACTAAGGGGTATTTAAAATATTTAAAAAAAATGCTATTAATAAACACACTTTCTCTATCAAAGAAATCTTTAAAATGTGACATAATTAGAAAAATAACTAGAAAATGTATATAATTTTAGTCATTCATTTTTTTGTCTAGATCACTAGAAATTTTAAATGAGAGACAAATCTACATGGTTTCTAGTTTCTATTAATAAATACTTAGTTACCATTTCGCCCAGCCTTTTACCTTTATAGGAAAATAAATTGAATTAAATGTTCGTCTTAGATGAACTTGCATAGGAAATACACTGCATCGATAATATGTGATGTATAAGTCACTGATAATAATGTTTTGGGCCTGTCGAGCTTATCTGACATATTTATTAAACGAACAATCTTCATAATAATAATATAAGTTAGAGCCATTATTAAAAATCATATCTATTCCAAATACTGAAATGGCTCTCTAATTAAAGCGATAAATATTTAATTAATAAAGACTATCTGTATTTACGTTGTTCATTTTACTTTATTATTATTGAAATTTCTTTAATTTTAATTCACTATTAATGTATGTTTAAAAGTTTTTCAGAATTTATATCTCTTAAGCTTTTTTGAGTCATATTTCAAAAGTTGTTTTACTTGCTTTTGGAATTTATTTACGTTCAATAAGGTCATGAAGTCGAAAATAATTACCTAATATAATGAAATGCAACTGTATTATACGAGAGCTTTCTCGATTCGCATTGCGTTTCTCGAACTCTCGTTAGATTATTTTAAGACAATCCAAGTACAGACGCTTCAATCTTCGTTCGGCATCTTCGGAGAGTACTGCTAAAATTTTGCTAATTAATTTATTAAAATGGCTGAAATTTGTCATTATGAAGTCCTAAGAAATGAAAAATACGGTCGCTATTTGGTCTCGAGTAAGGATTTAGAATGCGGCGAATTCATTTTTACAGATGCACCAGTAGCTGTTGGCCCAAAACCAGGTAAGGATTTTTAATAAATTAAAATTATAAAAAGTACTGGGTAAATCAATTTTTTTTTAAAGTTATGAAAGAAATATATCTTTATGTCTCTTATCGTTAAGAAACCGATTTATAATATAAACATTATTTTCTCAAGAAAGTACTTAATCTATATTATTATTATATATAAAAATGAATCCCTATTTCCCTTGGTCACGACATCACGTGCGTTAATGGCTGGACCGATTTCGCTAATTTTTTTTGTTGTATTTGTTATAGTCAGGAGAAGGTTCTTTTGTAAGAAAAAATTAAGAAAATTATGCGGAAAATTAGAAAATTTAAGAAAACTTAATGGCCATATTAACTTTTCTAATGTAATCTTTTGACAGACATTTAGAAATTCAATATTCTTAGAAAAGGCAGGACAACATCTGTCGGTTCAGCTAGTCAATAATAAAAGTACCTGTCTTTGTTTTTATTATTAAACACGTTCTAACTATAACAGAAAAGATAGTCATCAGTACAAGAGTAATCATTGTTTTAATTTCAAATTAATTAACTGAATTCCGTAATTAAATAGATCCAAACTATTTTCAGACACGCCGCCGCTATGTCTAGGATGCTATTGTCCCGTAAACAACACCGTGTGCTCACGATGTGGTTGGCCCATATGCAGCAGTGAGTGTGAACAGTCGAACCACCATCTCCTTGAATGCCAAGTGTTTTCCGAAGCAAACGTACGTTTCCAACCTATTGAAGACTGGACTGTTAGTACTCCACAGTTGGATTGTATAACACCTTTAAGGTCAGTCTTATTTACTTTCAGTCTCTTTAACGCTTTAATTATATAAATCTTAAACATTAAATTTTTAGGCTATTACTTGCTAAAGAGAAAGATCCAGAAAGATGGGAAAGGGAGATCGAAGAAATGGAAACACATACAGAGGAACGAATGAAGAGAACAACTTGGGAAGCAGATCAAGTCAATATTGTCACTTATTTGGTTAATCACTGTAAACTTGGAAACAGGTTCTCTAAAGAGTTGGTGGAAAAAGTGTGTGGAATATTAGAGGTGAGGGAAACCTTCGACGGAGCCTTCAAATCTAGAAAATAATATTTCTTAAATGTAACCCAGATACCGTAAAAAATAGAGTGTTTTAGGTGAATGCTGTAGAAATTCCGTCTCGAGGTGGATTCAGTATACGTGCAGTGTACCCTCGTCTCGCCATCACTGCTCACAGCTGCGTACCTAATATTGTCCACACAATCCTTCACAATGATTATCAGTAAGAATTACCGTCCATTTTGTCTTATTAGTAATAACTTATTATTGTGTAAAATTTTTTTTTGCTTGTTTGTTAAATTTGGATTATATCCGTATCGTCTGTTAATTATTCTCGCTTCGCACTAATTTTTTTTTTAACGAGCAGAAGTCCACCTGATGGTAAGTGGGCACCATCGCCCATGGACATCGGCAAAACAAAAGGTACCCTCTTGTTTTGCCAATGCGTTGCATGCTCGGAGATAGAGTGGGGAATTTATAAAGCTGAAGAGTTTGTTTGCTTGGACGCGCTAATCTCAGGAACTACTGGTCTGGTTTGAAAAATTCTTTCAGTGTTAGATAGCCCATTTATCGAGGAAGGCTATAGGCTATATACCATCACGCTAAGACCAATAGAGTGGATGAACACGTCAAGTCACAAGGGACGGATAGTTATTGAATAAAAAACTCTAATTTTTTTTTGGCAGCTTTACCGTTTCAAACCGAGCAACATAGAATCTTAACTAATTATACACCAAAACCTTCTACACGAATCACTCAGTCAAATTAGTGATCGCATGAAAATCTGTTCGGCGGTTTTAGAGTTAAACGCGAACAAACAGATGCGGCGTGGGATTTTGTTTTATATGTAATGATATTGTTAGGGATAATTTTTCAGAGTACAAGTACGAGCAGCGATATCTATAAAGAGCGGTGAACTCTTACACCTAAGTTACACACACATCTTGTCCCCTACCATAATTCGACGGGAACATCTACTCGAGTCCAAATTCTTCAACTGCGAGTGTCCACGGTGTTCTGATCCGACGGAACTTGCTACACATTTAAGTACTTTGAAATGTAATAAGTGTGATGATGGAGTAATCATTTCTACAAATTCTTTGGGTACATATTTTTATTAATGTTTTATTTTGTTATGGAGAAAAGATTTTATTATCGCCCCCTTACTTTCTATACTAATATATAAAGCTAAAAAGTTTGTTTGCTCTGCTTGAACGCGTTAATCTCAGGAACTGCTGGTCCGATTTAAAAAATTCTTTCAATGTTATTTAGCCCATTTATCGAGGAAGGCTATAGGTTATATATTATCACGCTAAGACCAATAGGAGCGGATGATCACGGCGAACTCGCAAGGGAGGCTAGTGAATAATAGACGTCAATCAAAAATGTTTGAACTGCAAATTGAAAATAAATTCCAATTTTGATTTTTCAATCACACATATCACTTTGAATTTGAAATATATTACCAAACAATAATCTGAAGATTTACGATTGAGATTGACTATTAATTACGGCTGTATGTTGAATGCTCTCTGAGAAGTTTTCAATCTCTCGTCAAATTTTTGCTTACCCATTTTACGGCCTAAGTTAATAATCAATATCAATCCATAATCTTTGAATTAGATTCTAAGCTTGAATTTGATATACAATTACAATTTTTAATCCCATCGCCTCCCCCCTCCCCCTACGTCATTAAATGTAGTATATGCTAAGACCCCCCTCTTCTCTCTAGTTTTCACGTAGTAATTTATAAATATGCTTTTAAATCTTTTTTGCCCACAGAAAATAAAAAAAAACGTTTGCCTAATATACAGCCGATCTTACAGACTTTACGACATCCAGACGTATGTACGTACGTCAGTGTTGCCATAATTGAATATAGCATAAGATTTCCCTAGAAGATATTGCCTCTCTTGATACCCCCCACCCTCAGAACGGGTCACGTAGTACGTACGGTATGGTTACGTTCCCTAATATGGTTATTAAAGATTGTCCAAAAAATCGATAAAAACGAATTTTTGGGTTTCGGAAACATGAATGTAATACTTTAGGCTCTCTTCCTTTTCTTTGTTAAATTAAAAGTCTTTGTTGAACTAAATATTTGTCTTTGCTTTAGACAACGATGCACAATGGAATTGCACGGATAAAGAGTGTGGGTTCAAAACAAGCGGAGCCGCAATGCGCAAAATGTTAGCGGTGGTGCAAAATGAGATGGAGCAGTTGGATGCGATCGAACCTGGACCTAGTGCCATTGAGACGAGAGAAGCTTTTATCAGTAAGGTTAGCTAGGAAGTAAAATGAGATAAATCTAGATAGTGTACATTTTTGAAAAATTAGCGAGATTTTAAATTCATCAGATTTTAATAATTAAAACTAGTAGAAATAAAAAATCGGAGTATTGCATTCATATTTATATTCAATTGGATATTTTATTGGTTGTCACAAGTTAATTGGCAGTTTGACGTGTGATTTCGTGGACTTAATATTGATTATCATAGTTTAGTGGTCTTTAATTAAATGTTTTGTTGCTACGCTGAGCAGTGTAGGTGAGAGATTTGCGACAGTTTGACGAGTAATTTTCATGTAGTTAATATTGACTATCATAGTTTAGTGGTCTTTAATTAAATAATTTGTTGCTACATTGAGCAGTGTAGGCGTGAGATTCGCGGCAGTTTGACGAGTAATTTTCATGTAGTTAATGACTATCTTAGTTTTTTTTTTAATCTATACGTGGATTAGAATTAATTTTACAATAGGCTAAAAAATGGTATTTTAATTTTTTTTATAAATATTTTGTACAATTAAAATCTGAACGAAAATGAATAATAATTTTGGATTACATTTACGTACTTACATTACGTTACGTACTGTAGATGTTCGATAACCATATTTATTGTAAAAAATATTGTGTATTTAAAAAAAAATTATGACGAGTTTTTGATTTCCTAAACCTTACTTTTCAGTACAAATCTGTGTTTCATCCGCGTCACTCCTTCCTATTATCTGTTAAACATGCTCTAGCACAACTGTATGGGCGAGTGGAAGAATATACAATAGATGAACTACCAGACATCATGTTGGAAAGGAAAGTTGAATTGTGCAGACTTGTTCTAAGCACGCTGAATGTTATATCTCCTGGAGACAGTCGGATGAGAGGTAAGATATTCTGTAGCTCTTATGAAAATAAATATATTAGTTAGTTTCTCAAGTAGATTCAATAGAGGGTCTATAAAATCCATTAAATTAGTAGATACAGTAGAACCCCGATTATCCGAATATCGATTATATGGATTCGTTTCGCATTCGTCACTCGTTGCTGATTTAAAAATGTTTTGATGATGCAAATAATAAAAAATTTATTCCTGCCTCCAAAGAAAAAATAATCGGAGTAATTGGATCCCAAACAATTGTTACAATTAAAGCGTATCGGAGACTTTACCCCAATGACAAGATGAGGTTCATTATATAAAGGTCAATTATTCCCAATCAAAAGTTTAAATTACATTGGTATTATACTATTCAATAACCTTATAGCCTCATTTATAACCTCCAACGCTATAACGACGGGGTGTTATAAACGTGTATCTGTATGGTCGTAGCGCTCATGTTTGAAAGCTTATTTAATCGACATGACATATCTCTAATTTGTGAAGATCTGGTCAGCTGTTTGAAGACTATCGGCTCATCTAACTTGAGAATTGCGTGACAGCTTGCATCTTTTTGAAAAAAAATCGTACGACCTTAGGACCGGATTTAATGATTTTTTGAATCTGGGGTATTTATATTTTCTAAACAAAGTATGTTAACCCCATTAGACAGTAAAAATCATTTAAATTGAAATATTGCGTACCCGGATCTTCAATTATACAGAGTTCCTCTGGTTTTAATTGATCCGAATATTCGGGAAAATTCTGTTAAATATGTGGTACTGTATGCAATTACACTAGGATTTGACTCGTTATTAGGAGCTAAAAATACCTCTATTTCCTGATGAAATTTTCAAAAACAATGGTTGTTTTTATTAAAACAACTCAGTACGATACGGTTCGAGTGTTCGGTGTCATGCATAGCAAATCAAAATATCCTTCACATTAATGCACCTACCGTCATCCCATTTATATTTTCCTACAAAATATGCGGGTACCTAAAAAAAAGGTGTTAACTGACACTACGCACAAGTCTCTCGCGATCCCGCCACGAACACGGTCGGTCGATGCTCTTGTATTGGGTCCCGAAACATCATCTAATGTGCGGTCGTGAGTGTGAAATTAGCTAAAGTACATCAGCTGGGTTGAATCAAGTGAGAGACATTAGCAGCCACAACATCTCGCTGCCCTTCGCCGCGTTACGATCGAACCAGGTAACCGCATTCCCACCACCGCCTGATTTATCCCACACATTTTCTGGTCCTTCAACCGGATATCATCTTATTTCCTAGTTTCCTATCGATTTCCAATCATTCTTAAGGTGCATCAACGTTTAATTCATTTTTTTACAAAATTATAAAATTCTGTAGGTAATCACAGTTTTAACAAATGCTTAGATACTTGTAGCGTTTTTTATTCTCCTTCTATATAGGAAGAAATCTAATCTTACATCTAGGATTGGTGTATTAGATTTTTCTTCTTCGAACAAACGAACCCTAGGCGTAATTATTTTGATTGTACCAGATATGGCACAGTGTGCAGTATGATATGGCAAAGTAGGGTTAAACAAGTAAATGAAATAAATAAATCACTTAGAAATTACTCGTAATTAATAGTAAAATTAAAGTATTTTTTTAGGTATGATGTTTTACGAATTACATGCACCACTCATGTACTTAGCCAGAAACGAATTTGCAGCTGGTTTAATAACTAAGGAGAAACTCAAGGAGAAATTACAAGAACCCTTACAATTCCTGGCCGATGCAGCCAGAATATTAACCAGAGAAGACCCACAGAGTCCTGAAGGCATTATTGGCAACATTGCCTATCAGTCTATGGAACAGTTAAAAGCTAGTTTGGATTCTTTATAATATACTTTACAATTTGGGATTTTTATCTAAAATATAAACTAAGTAGATTATTATGTGAAATTAATTTTGTAATTTATTTTCATTTAAATTATATTTGAATTGCATCATGTTTTCAATTTGTATGTTTGACAAAATCAATATTTTAATATTATTTCTCTAATTTTTATATTTTTGCTTTAAGTTTTAATATCAGATGATTTATGATAATTAAATGTTGTTCTTCAATAAAAACTTATAAAAGGCTAGCAAGCTAATAAAAATATACTATATTATTTTTAAACAAACTTAAGACTATCATTTAAGAGAATTTAAGATTAATAATTGTTTTTTAAGTATAGTATTTGATTTTAGCATATAAATTTAGATGTCGGAGAAATTACTAGAATGTAAGGGGGAGGAGATAATTTGAATATACAATCTTTTATAACCATTGTATGTGCACAATGGATGGCCTATCTTGAAAGCTACGGGTGCAATACGATCAGGATATAACTAAGCATTACCTCTCTCCAAACGATCTTGTACTATTCAGACAGGAACCTGAGCAGTGCCTTGGACTTGTACACCTAAGGTTAGGTTAGCATAAGGGTTAGCCAACACAAGGCTAACCTAAACCTAATTTACACCTCCGACATACAATTGTTAGATTATTGTGTAAATTGCCACTAAATGTTAACAATTTACATGTAAATTAAGTTATAGTATACATGTAATGATAACTTGTTTATGAATTTATTAAAAGACTTATAAAATTTCTAAGTAACAGATTCACTTCAATAAATGAGGTTAATAAGGGTTTTATGTAATTTAAACATTATTACCTTGAGATGTTTTATTTCATTTCTATAGAGAAATATACAATAAATATTGTTAGAACTTAATCTTTTTAGGCTTCTTGACTATCTCTTGAGGCTCTGATTTTGTTTTTTGATCTATTTCTTCAATGTTATCATCATACACAGATTGCAACTTAATGGATGTTTCTTCTTTCTTATCTTTAACCTGAAAAAATATGAAATAGGAATCAATATTTTTATTTTTAATAAAGTAGACATGAAAAACTCATTTAAATAAGTAGAAACAAATCTTAAACCTAACAAAGTAAGCAATTTTGTAGACACATCATAAAAAAATTAAGTCTATAGAGTAACTATAGTTAAATTGTTCATTTTATATTAAATACTTACAGTCGGACAATCCTTTCTTAAATGTGTTACATCACCGCACAACTTGCAGCACCCTCCGTTCGGATACAGACCCTTTGGATTATCTGGACATTGCCTTGCAATGTGACCCTGTTATCAAAAAATTTTATGTTATTTAAAGAAAATAAAAGGTACTTTCTATTAATCATTTTATCTCAAAAAACAAATTTTGTTTTAAGTGGAAATAAAAAACTTACGGATTCTTTACAAATAAAACATGTTGCAAATCTGAACTCCTTATCCCTTTGCACCTTACACTCAAACTGTCTATGCTCCGTAGAGCCACATTTGAAGCAGAGACCTTCTGCAGCATCTACTCCCGGCAAATTTGATTTCAAATCTGGACAGTCAGACAAATTGTGTCCACCCTTCCGACAATTGTAACACACATCTCTCTTTAACCTTGCTAAAGCTTTTTCAGCTCTTCTCCTTTCTAACTTCATGGTTCTTTGTACTTCACTTTTCGGTATTCCCTTTTTTATCATATTTTTCTTCAACTCATCCAATCTTTCAGCATCCCTTTTCATAATTGGAAATCCATCATACCTAACCAATTCAACCTCTTTACTATTTATGATTAGTTGAAAACTCCTGTCATTTACCGGCTTCCTGCGATCTGGTTTTTCATTTGTTTTAAATTTATTTTTTTTCTTGTTAATAGTCTTATTGTCAATATTGACATTTTTGGTTTCATCGCTCTGATTATTAGTAGTTTTATCAGTATTGTCTTCTATAACATTCAGTCCTTCCTTTAATTGATTTTTCTTCTTTTTAAGTTTATTCCTTTTGTTTTTAAGTACATTTCCTGAACTGTTAGTTGTATTATTTGTCTCATTATTTGTAGAATCAACATTTGGACTATTATCTAGTAACTCTGGAGATTTAAGAGATTTGTTTTTCTTCTTTTTTGTACTAGGAAGTGAATTTCCTTTTGATTCTGTATTAAAATCTTCACTAGATTTTAATTCATTAGTATTTTCTTCAATAATCTTTTTGTTCTTTTTCTTTTTTTGTTTCTTTTCATCAACCAATGATTGCTCTTTATCACTGCTATCATTTGTATTTACATTATGCACTGTTTTATTTTTCTTTTTTGTTTCTTTTTCTGTTTGATTAGTATTTGTTTTTTTAGGTTGTACTTCTGGAAAATCACACCAAGTAGCTTTTCTTTTTTGTACCTTGTGTTCTTTAAGAAAATTATTGTAATTTTCAATTCTTTGTTGCTCTGCCTAAAAATATAAACTTTACCATTAAGTATATAACAAAAAAATTAAATAGTATGAAAAAAATAATGTGC
Organism: Limenitis camilla; assembly: GCA_905147385.1. NCBI lineage: Eukaryota > Metazoa > Arthropoda > Insecta > Lepidoptera > Nymphalidae > Limenitis > Limenitis camilla. Next base: position 10,085,520 of record LR990241.1, read on the forward strand.
TATACCTCTTCCCTTTTTTTACATTCCTCACTCTCCTGCTTCGCCTTCAACATGTGTTCCTTCATGACCTCCCATGGTGTACTGTCTTCAGGTGCTTTTAGGTTAGAAGCTTTGGAACCTTTTGCCCGCGCAAATCGTGTCATTTTTAAAAACCGTCAAATAGTTTTTATATTCACTCAATAACAAACATGATATATAGATCGTATGAAGCTTAGTTAATTGCTATTTTCCACATATATAAAAATGTACTCTGTGATTTTCCACATGTGTAAAATATATTTTACTATATTTCCATATTCTTTATGTCAGTCAAAGATTGATGTCAACTGCCAGTGTCAAGCAAAGAATATAGGTGTCAAAATTGTCATTGTCACTATGCTGAAAAAATCGATTGATTGATATTTTTAATTCAATATATCGATATTTTACATTCACTACCGGGCAAATACTAGTTTGCCTGATTTTTAGATTTTGATATTTTTGTAGTTATTGCCTAATAAAAAAAATGCTGATAAAATACCTCCTGTTTTAATGAGATTTATGTACATTTTGTATAAAAATTACTATTGATTTTACATATTGAGCTAAATACACTATTATTTAAAAAAACGCAGTCTTTTGAAAATTACCGATATATCGATATTTTTTTCGAATACAAATAATATAATATTCTTATACATGCAATTGCACATATAGATCTCTTTTATGGGATATGTTTGTCATTACAAGCTTTTATTTGTATAAATGGAAATATTTATAAAAATTAATATTACTTCACCGAGCCATTTTGCTTTCCTATTTAAAGAAGAAGAAGAGAAGATTTATATATTTTTCCAAATACACATTATTCATAATTCCACTCTAGCCACCAATTACAGTCCTACTACGCAAAAGCCGCAGTGATTTTTTTGGTCGTCTAGCGGGCCTAGTAAAAATAAACATGGTAATTTTATTAAATGTGGTCATCTTCACTCTTAGCTCGTCTTTACTTTATAGTTTATATCAAAGAGTATAATAAACATAGGGGTTTATATATCATCTTTGCTCGTAACTGTTGAACCATGCTCCAAAATGTTACGCTGTCTGTTTCGTTAATTTTAGAATTTCTAGTTTTTATTATTCATGGCATTTTTTCCATGTCCTTAGAACACGCTCCTTTTCCTGAAGTTTTTAATATACTTACGCAATGATTTACATTTTAACACCATTTTTATTTTACTTTTTTCTAACTGTTTTTCAATATCAAACATCAGCTAGTTGTAGTTGTTGGAAGCTCTCTTAAGTTGGCGGAGACAAATGATTGCTTTTAATTTTTTTTTTTGCTAATTCGTTTGTTATTGATTGTTTGATAAAATTTACCGTTTGTTCGTTGTTCATTTTTTTATAAATAACAAACAAATAATAACAAACGAATTAGCCAAAAAAATTAAAAACAATCATTTGTCTCCGCCAACTTAAGAGAGCTGTCGTTGGGTTAGTTCCCCCTACGCCATTTTACTTTATTTTTTGGCACGCGAGAAAAAGTGTTATTACCTGTTCTCAACTTTTCTTTAGTCATCTATTTACATAGTATAAGACTTAGATCTTTAAATTACGAAATGGATTGTATATGCAATGGGGTTTTCATTGATAGACAGAGTCAGCTATAATCTTTGGAGAGAGAAACTCAACAGGAAGGTTTATGTGTATAATACATATTGTAATATAAATATTTGTCATAAAAGTAGGATAACCTCTATCTAATCAAATAATTAACATGTGGTCAGGGCCCTAAATAAATTGAATGATTGTCTTACTTTATCACACAATCAGTGAAAGTAATCGAGTGGCGTTTAAAAAATCACAAAATATACTATGATTTCTTTTTATTTGAACTTAACTTCGCTTCTATTAATTTAACCCAATTTTCATATTCTTCATTGTCTTCTTCTTCTAATTCATCGCAAAATTTGTCGATATCTTCATCTTTAACTTCGTCTTCGTTCTGAATGATTTCTGTATTGTTTTTGTCTTTCGTATTATTTACAGGAACTTCTTGATGTTCATCATCCTCATCACCAAAAATAATCTTATTGTTTTTGCTACTTGTCCTTTTACTTTTCACATCTTTAATTGATTTGTGATTATCCGAATGTTTATTTGATGTGGTGCTGATTTGTGAATTTTTGCCTACTGAAGGCGTCCCATCATCGTCGAAAACAATTTTTTTTGGTATTTCATCACTTTTAACATGACAATCAGCTTTCTCTTCTGTTGATTTGTTATGTACATTTTTTATTTGTTTTTTAATCTTTTTGGTTCTTTTGACTTTCTTGGTATCATGTTCTTTTATTCCGTCGTTGCTTCTTTTACCCATAATACTGCAACAATAATGTGAAGTTTTATTTTACAATAAAAAGACTGAATAAATGTATCTATGTTTAAAAATAAAACATTTAAATATCCAATTTACAGCTTTCAGATGCAAGTGTGCAACGACCACAATCCCGAGCCAAGTAAAACAGGTCTTTTGTAGATTAAAAAAAGATTTTGGCATTTCCCCGTACACGAAAAGATTTATCGGACCTAAAATAATAACCCGTTCACTAGAATATCTGGCATTTATTCAATATCATTGCGATAATCAACGACAGACGGCAACGAATGATGATGCTGACTTATCTCTTACCGACTATCATTTGAGTAATTGTAGATTGTCAACTCGCGCATCGCACAGTTACGGAGTCACTAACAATATTAGGTTTGATAATATTATCGATACTACGTAATACATTTTTTGTATACATAGAAATAAAAATGTAAACAGGTTCTTTAACATGCGTTTCTTATCAGTTCATGGACAGACAAGACGGAAAGCGATTTTGTTTTAAACTATGTCGTGTATACGAGAAAAAAATTGCAAACAGATAGCAAATTGAAAATCGCAATTTTAATACACGTTTTTCAATGGTCTTTGTTTTTTCACCATAATATTAAAATGTTTAGATTATATTGACCCAAAATAAATACTAATCTACTTAAATAATCATATATACAATAGTAAAATTGACTTTAAGTAATGTTTAACTTTTTCAAATAATATATTTTCAAAGATTATGTATACAATGAGTCCTTGACTTAATGATATCATCATCATGATCTCACGTTAATTTAAAGTAACACCCGCATTTTCTTAGATGTAGGTACTTGATAATAAAGTTATTCTCTATTTACATATTATCTTATACTAATATATAATACTAGCGGCCCATCCCGGCTTCGCGCGGGTGGAATATTATTTTTAAAAATATATTGGCCCTCCCGCATTTCGGTGCCCACTCTCTTGCCGCTTTACTCGCTGCGCTGCGTCGCTATACTGGCCCGTCACGTCGTCGTGTATTTTTTGTTTATATTGATATTTTTAATTTCGTAATATCTTTTGAATGGAAAGTCCGATTTTAATAATTCAAAAAGTAATTTACAGGTATTGAAATAGTCTTGAATACGAAATAATTTATTTGGATAAGGATTAATACAAAGTTATAGAAAACATGGTCTGATTTTGATAGGCATTTTTATCAACTTCTAAAATGTAAAAAAGTAGTTATAGTGACGTAACTATAATAGTTGAACATATGGTCTCGCAGACTTTTTTGTAGATATTGATACGTTCTATAATATTGTAGAACATTTTTTTGTTCTATCATCAATACTTTTTGCAGCGCATGCGATGAAAGATATTTTATGGCTAATTTTTTTGGCACCTTAGGTTGGTTTTCGTGAGATTTCCTAAGGATCTCTAATTTTTTCTTGTAATAAATATAGCTTATGTTACTCAGGGATAATCTAGCTTTCTAATGGTGAAAGAATTTTTGAAATCGGTCCAGTAGTTTTTATGTTTATTCGTTACATACAAAAATACAAATCTTTCTTCTTTATAATATTAGTATAGATATAAAGCTGAAGAGTTTGTTTGTTTGAACGCGCTAATCTCAGCAACTACTGGTCCGATTTAAAAATTCTTTCAGTGTTAGATAGTCCATTTATCGAGGAAGGCTATAGGCTATATATCATCACGCTACGACTAATAGGAGCGGAGCTACACGCGTACGAAGTCGCGCGGATTGACTAGTCCCAAATAAAAATACATTTATTTACATAGCGCGTACAAGGTTATCGGCTTTGTATCAACTTTATTAATTCCTTTCGTTATCATAGCTGTAAACACTTTATTGAATTTATTTGGATAACTCTCTCATACTGATAAACCTATCGAGTGTTCAACAACATTATATCAAAATATACAAAATACGGAGGACCTTTACGTAACACGCGCTACACAACAAGATACGCTACGAGGCGGGCGCTGTGCCACCGAGCGACCGCCACCCGCCTCCCACCTCCCACCTCACTACATAATAACGCTACTGCCGGTGTGCCCGCTGCTGATGCCGCACTGATTGAAATACGCATCGCGCGAACTACCAACAGTCACGAGTTATAACATTTTACAAATAAATTAATTACGAGCTCAAAATGACAGAAAAGCAATATATTTTGGGAATGGACATTGGTACAACTTCCGTGAAAGTTTGTGTGTACGATCCTGACACTCAAGAATTAGTAGCCAAGCAAAATAAGGACACCGCTGCGAACATACCCAGTGATCAAGGAATAGAAGGAAATAAACAGGATGTTCCTAAAATAGTTTCTGCGGTGCACTACTGTGTTTCACGTCTACCTCGAGATGTATTGCGACATGTTAAGAAAATTGGCGTTTGTGGTCAAATGCACGGAGTCGTTCTATGGAAAAATGGGTATTTCTTGTTTTTGACAATTATATTTATTATAAACAAAGCTAGATCCTATTTTGTTTTTTATCTTGTCCTATGATTTATAAATCTATAAATATATTAAATTTTCAGAGCCTGGGAGAAAGTTGAAAAAGATGGAGTTGTTATTCGTTTTGAAGCTACAAGGGACAACCTGTCAGCTTTATACACATGGCAAGACACGAGATGTAAGCCAGAATTTTTGGAAGCCTTACCAAAACCTGACTCCCACTTAAAGTGTTACTCTGGGTATGGATGTGCTACACTTTTATGGATGCTTAAAAACAAGCCAGAAAAATTGGCTAATTTCACTTGTTCAGCAACTGTACAAGATTTTATTGTAGCTATGCTTTGTGAACTTGAAATTCCAATTATATCTGATCAGAATGCTGCTAGTTGGGGTTATTTTAATACGGAAAAAAATGAGTGGAACATTGAAATACTGAAATCAATAGATTTCCCGGTCAATCTGTTACCCAAAGTATTTAAAAGTGGAGAAATTGCAGGGACACTTAGCAGTTCTTGGAATGGAATCCCTGAGGGAACACCTGTAGGTGCAGCAATGGGTGACCTACAATGTTCTATTCTTGCCACAATAGAGAATAAACAGGATGCAGTTTTAAACATATCTACCTCGGCTCAACTTGCTTTTGTTGTTGATAGTATAAGTGAGTTAGGGTGTCAAACCATTGAGCATTTGCCATATTTTAAGAATACCTACTTAGTTGTTGCAGCATCATTGAACGGGGGGAATGTGCTGGCTACCTTTGTAAAAATGATTCAGCAGTGGATGCTTGAGCTAGGATGTCCTATACCTCAATCTAAAGTGTGGGAAAAACTAATAGCTCTGGGTTTGACTGTGCAAGAAGGTTCTAACATGAAAATAAGCCCTTTGTTGTTAGGGGAGCGACATGCACCTACAGCTAAGGCATCTGTGGAAAATATTGATCTATCAAATATTCAACTTGGCCAAGTGTTTAAATCATTGTGTGATAGTTTAATAGACAATTTACACTATATGATGCCAAAAGATATCTTGCGAAATGCAAACATTAAGAGAATTGTTGGTAATGGTTCTGGTTTATCAAGAAATGCTGTACTACAAAAAGCTGTTGAGCATTATTATAGTCTTCCTTTAGAATTCACATCAGGGGGTGATGCTGCAAAGGGGGCGGCTATAGCAGTTTTAAATGCAACATAATAAGTAAATACATATTAAACATGGAATGTGCTTTCTTATATCATGCGAGAATAATTATACAACATATGAAAGTAGCTGTCAAAATCTTTTGAATAATTATAAGTATAGCATAAATAATAAGTTCAATATATCAAATCTCTCTAAATCTAAAAGCAAGTATCTAAAACCAAAGTATGAATAAGTAATAATGCTAAAGATTTATTTTATATTTTGTTGTTATTATTGTTAATTAAAACTCTTAAACATATAGGAACTTGGTTTTGATGCGTGGTTATAAAAGAAATATATTTAAGTTACCTTTATAATAAGAAAGTTATTTTTAAAGTATTTAAAACAAATAAAGATTTTTATTATTTCACAAAAGGTGTTATTTAGATTTTATATTTAGATTGCTGAAAAAAATTCTAGTTTTGTGATTTCTAACATAGTTGGCATTAGTTGAATACATTTCCTATTGTTCACACACTGACTTCAGCAATAGATCAAAACTTAAATAATTTTTGAGTAGATAAATAAAAAATCATATAAATTTCTTGATAAAAATTTATAGTATAAAGAATGTTATTTTAAAATCGGACTAAAATTGATTTTGTTCAGGTCTACTTACAATCTAATTGTTATTTTTCATCAAAATCCGCGAATGACCCACTGCTGAGCCAGGACTTTAGGGAACTCTCAAGAGTGCAGTTTTCTTCACGATGTTTTCTTTCACCGTTATAGAATAAAAGTCATAATTTATATTAAAATCTTTGTAATTTTAAGCCCCACCTGGGTTACTGAGGATAGGGAAATCTTCCAACAGTATGTTTGTAAAATTGTGTTATATTTCTGGTTGTAAAAAAAAACATACCATTTTTTAAATATTTTACATACCTATTTTTTATTTTCAGTGACGAATGACTCCGATATTATTAACCTCTTTTATCATTAAAAAAACTACGTTTAAATATAATAAATGTGAAATGTTTACCAATTAAGTAATTCAATTCAGATAGTTCGCACATGGAAAAATAACATTTAAATTAATATTGACAGTGACACAAGTGACATATCTGATATCATACAATATCACAGATTAAACATTGTATGATTACAGATTATTATTACCCACATCCCACAGATTAAGAACATCAAAATGTAGTGTACACAAACGGACGTGAATGGTTTGAAGCCGGCGCCTGACGTCGGACGGCTTCTCCAAAACAAATCAGGTCATGATTCATAATTGAAAATATATATAATTATACAAATAAAATTATATACAATACTACTTTAAGAAAATTAAAAAGATGTAGTAATGTTAGTCAAATCGAACACTATTACATTAAAACTTTAAAAGATCTAATCTCTATCGATCAATTAATAATATATCGAAATAAAAAAAAATTAATAAATATTATCTTTAACTTAGAATAAATCTATAAAATTATGAAAATAATAATATTTTAATAACGGTCGGTGTAGATTGGCTATAAATTAATCTATCATATTCACAGGTATTCAGTATGTTTTGCTCGATCTAGGTATTTTAATGCTTGTAGCATAGAGTATCAATATATAACTGACATTTGACAGATTAATGTCAAATATTAATTTATAAGTGTACATCAGTGGTGTACACTGTACACATAACCTAATTATATACGAAATTGGGTTTTAGCAATTTTGGTGATTTTAAGTTATTGTTATTTATAAAACCTTATTTTTATAAAAAACATCAGACAATGTTTACGATAAGTTTCAAATAATGTTAAGTTATAAAGAGCTGTAGAAGATTGATTGTAAGTTGATCTATTCAAATTCAATTTGTACAAAATTGATAGAGAGCTAAGTGAAATTGGGGACAAAATGGAAAATATCAATAAGTCAAATGACGTGGATAGTCCAACTGCAGAAGGAAATCTATTACAACCGCCAAAGGACAAGAGGAACCCGCCTCGAAACCCGCTCATGAAAGTGCGTACATATGTGTTGGCACTGCGGCCGTGGTCGCTCAGTGGTAGCCTGCTGCCTACGCTATTGGGTGCTGCTCTAGCATATCGTCTGCCCGGGGATAACGGGTTTAGTTGGGTAACTTTGTTACTGACTCTGTTTACGATTATTCCAGTCCATGGGGCAGGAAATGTCGTCAACACCTATTTTGATTTCGTCAAAGGTATCGACAACCGAAAGTCTGACGACAGAACTCTAGTTGATCATATATTAAGCATTGATGAAGTTGTGTCACTCGGGGCAATACTTTATATGGCTGGATGTGCATTTTTTGTATTGTTAGTAATTATGTCTCCTGCTCGAATGGAACATTTAGCTTTAGTATATTTTGGAGGCTTATCATCTTCATTTTTATATACAGGAGGTATTGGCTTAAAGTATATTGCTCTTGGTGACATCATGGTTCTAGTCATATTTGGGCCTGTGTCTGTAGTTTTTGCTTTCCTTGCCCAAACTGGGAGAGTTGATTGGCCTATTTTTTACTATGCAATACCATTGGCTTTAAATACTGAAGCTATATTACATAGCAACAATACTAGAGACCTGGAAGCAGACAGTAAAGCAGAAATTGTAACATTAGCCATTTTGATAGGAAGAACAGCTTCCCATTTGCTATATGCATTCCTACTATTCACACCATATATAATGTTTGTAGTGGTGTCTGTACGCTGTTCTCTATGGTTTTTGTTGCCAATGCTCACATTGCCTCGTGCATTTGAAATAGAAAGAAGGTTTAGACGTCCAGAGACTATGCAATATGTTCCAAGACAAACTGCTAGACTTAATTTTTATTTTGGAATGTTATATATGATATCCTGTTTGTTTGCTAATAAATTACCATACTTGTTGAGGTAATACATAAAAATTGTATTGTTAAAAATTTATAATAATGGATGTGTACTTATTGAGCTTGCTCTAATATTTTATGTGTACTTGTTTATTATATCATGTTTTATATAATCAACTAAATTGGCTAATATTGTGATTTTAAGCTCAACAAGCTGTTTATTTATAGTAAACATTAGTTTAATTTATAAATTATGGCAGTTATTTATATACAATAATGAAGTATATTTATTAAGTTAAGATATGTCTGCTTTTATTAGTTAATGTTATATTTGAATGAATTCTATTAAGCAATGTCACAAGTTTGTTGTGAAGACGAGAACATATCATAACGTTATTGAATCAACATAATATCTGACTATACATTTTAACCTTCTGATTGCTGTCTATTTTCATATAATAATGGTTAAACAGATAGAAAATTAATGCCTTGGTATGAATAGAACAGAATACAGGATGTCTATAGTGTTCAGAACCAAGATGATGAAGGTTGCTGATTGTTATCATTTTAGGTTTATTGTCATACAAATGTAGTCTGACTTAGGAGGAAAATGAATTTTATATTTTGAATAGAATAAAAATCCAATTGTTAGTGATGTATCGTTTGAAATCTCATGTATATGCTACCTCATTAATGGTAAATGACTGCATATTGAATATTTTTAACGTGAACATGTTTTGATTTATTGAGTCACCCACCAACTATGAGTAGAGTTGATTATTATAATCGTAAAAAAAATGTGCTTAAAATTGTTAATATTTGTATGTGACAATAATTATTAAAATAAATAATTTTATCATATGAGAAATAAATAGTTGAAAATCTTGTTTTTTTTTTCTTGTATATGTGCAACTGCTACGGATTATTCCACATGTCCTTTCATAAACCTCCCTATTATATTGATAGACTATACTGTACCTACTACCGGTATGTAAGTTTACGTTTGACCTTGAATGCGAAGAAGTCACTATTAGGACCTTTTTAGTGGGGAGCGGGGGGGGGAGAGCAGCGCGTCATACACGATTGGTTCTAATGAGACGTTTCTGTTACCGCGCGTCTGCTACGTTACGGATGGAACCGCCAATACAGGCACGCAGTACACTCAAAATGCGCAACTTTCCCCCACTACTTTTCTCAAACGTACACTTATGTGCCGTCTGCTATACAACTATAGTAAAAAACTATACGATTTATTATACTTTATTGACATTAACATAAGAGTTTTATAGTACAATTTTTATTAAATACAAGAATCAAATTATAATACAATGAGACCAAGAAATTTTATAAGATGTATAATCTAGGAACGCCTGACTATACATTATATATAACTAAATTGATAAGTTGGCAGTGACAGGAAAAAATTTCTATTTAAAAAATATTTTCCTATATAGCACTTGAAATGACAATCTAGACTTGAATCATTAAAAAAACATTATGCTGAATGGTTACTATATGTACTTACACAATAATGTTCGGTTATAGAAATGCATAGTGATTGTCATAGGTACAGGAACATAATCACATAGACTATGAGAAATAAAAAAGTAAATAAAATCACTGTGCAATTAGTAACTAGTACTAAACTCATAAAATAAATTCAATTTCACGAAAATAAAGTCTTTAACATTCCATAATATTACTTGTGATATAATTATATGCATAGCATTAGTTGCACTAATGAATACAATATGGAGTCAAAATTGATTTATTGGAATAGAGGCGGACTATAATTCATATTAGATTCACTACTATAAAAATATCTCATTATCAGCTGCCACTATGATAGCCAATCTTAGTACTTCATTATATCGAGAGCAATATTGAAATGTTTGTTTCACATGAATCAAGATCTATTACAAATAATTCACCAAAAATCATGAAATGCTTTATTCATATATTTATAATACAATACATTAAAAGGCAGAATAAGATTAATTTATCTGGCAGATATTTTACACTTTAGGCCTCTTTCCTGTGTAAAAGTAAATTTTTGCAAATAGATGAAGCTTAAAGCTTAGATGATATTTTTGTGTATTTTTAATCTTGTCTTTAAATTATATAATTATTTAAAAAATAATTCAAATAAAAAATTGGTTATACTAAAAGACAAGTGTAAAAATGGTTTACCAACAATTGAATGTCTCACCAAATAATAAGGAACTTTTAATTTAACGTAAATTTACGTGAATAAATGTATAATTTTATACTTATCACAAAATAAAAGCCCATGAAGTTCACTATTTTTTACCAATCAAAATGTTCTGAAGGTAATTACATTTTTCATTGATGGGTACCGCCCACTCGGCTAAGTGCTGTGCATAACGATTTTTTCATATTGTCCAAAAACTATAAACAATCGGTGAAATACTAGTGTTTAGACCAATTAATAAAATAAAATTAACCTTTAGTAATATTGTATCATTCAAAAATACCTACAATATCAAAGTAAGTTAAATTTTCTAATCAGAACTTTAATCCAATGCATTTTACAATACATATTCAAATCGATCAAATACTCAAGCAGATCGTGAGAGAGTCGTATGGTTACGTTACGTCGCGAAGACAAATGTCAAAACGGGCCTTTTATTTTGTTATAAGTTTAGTTTCGGTCAATTGGTGTAGTAAACACCACGTAAGATAATCATAGGAAGAGCGGCATTCGAAAGACTTTCTATACACCTACATTGAAAATGTATTATACCTTTCTTTAATGTTGGTAAAATAAATGAACTTCTCATACTGACTCCACACACTTATATTATCTCATCCATACAAATGGACAATAGTCCGTTGGTTGCTGGAAAACCAGCCATTAGTCTTTATATACGTCATACACTATATACATCAGACTTAGCAATGGCTTAAACGTTTATGACATTGATTTCTTGTCGCGTTGCCACTGGAGTATCCTTTCTTTCAGTTCTGCCGCTGTTAGATAAAAAAGTAGAATTAATACCACATTTAAGAATTAAATTATTAAAAGAGTTATACAGTTTAAAGCGCTAATAAATGCATAAATAATGCATGTGCACAATAACGAGAGCGCTCAAGGGCCACTGCGATCTAAGTAAGCATCTCACAACAATGAGCCTCATTGACATAGAGGGGTGCCGCTTTTGTGGCGAGGAGGACGAAACGCCTCTTCATATTCTGTGTGAATGTGGCCCGTTGGCACTCAAGCGAAATCACATACTTGGTAGGTATTTTATGAACTAAGAGGATGTTAGAAGTTGATGAAGATGAAAAAAGATATGCAGTTAAGTTTGTAGTTACCTGGACGCAGCTGGTCTTCCGTGAGTGGTTGTCTGTTGAAAGGATCCGTGGCACTATTTAGCAAGTGTCGTAAGATCACAGATCGGTCCATAACCTAAACATTACAATAAAATTGAAATATTTACCTTATACATTAAACAAAATTAGATTTTATTGTTTGTAGTTAAAGCTTTTTATACCTTTCCTGATGGCAGGAAAACTGGGTCAGTCATCAGTGTATCCATAAGTGGATCTCGGAACTCCTCTGGAGCGTCCGCAAATTCGTCGCTTTTTTGTTGATTTGATACTGCAAAATAACACGACTTATTAGAGGCAATAATAGACTAGAAAATATATATATATAGTATATTTTAAAACAAGTTTTACTGTTGCTAATAACATTAAAAATAATAAATAATACTAGGTGACCCCACGAATGTTGTTTTGCCATAAAAATGTAACAAAATTGACGTGGACCACCCTTATCACTTAGGGGTATAAAAAAATAGATGTTGATTGATTCTCAGACCTACCCGATATGCACACAAAATTTCATAAAAATCGGTTGAGCCGTTTCGGAGGAGATTGGTAACAAATATAGCGCAACGAGAATTTAATATATTATATTTAAAAATAGTACATACCAACGATCTGATAAGCATTATCAGCTAGGGCCTTAAACCGCTCGATCTCGGAAGATGTCTTGATGCAAGATTTAGCGAGCCGCAGTGCTGCCTCTTCGAAAAGTTCTTTACGGAAAGATCTCTGAGGGTATTCATTAAAATATTATAGCTCTCATGCATACAAGTTATAAAATTGATAATTTAAGGCAATTGCAAGTAGAAGTTTTAAAGTGCATATGGTACCTCATCAGCAGCGAGTGCAGCATGGAACTGCGGTGAGTCGAGGTGCAAGTAGATGTCCACGAGTTGACTGAGCAATCTTCGTGGCTCCCATCCGTACAACTCTGGTCGACGCACCTGTAATAAGACGTGAGCTCTATTATGTACTTGACAAATATTCATTAAAATATCACAATTGCAATTACGTGTTTATAAGTTTACTTCTCGTTGTCTATTTACACACCTAAGGTTGCCTGTAAGAGATCACTAACACGTGATAAGGTCACCTTTGCGTGCTTTTCATATGTACTGGCTTCATGTAATTTTATTTCTTATTTCTTTTGAGCGATTTTTTCAAGCTTCCCGCATATTTTATATACATGAAACTAAATCAACGTGCCGTAGAAACTTTACACTTAATTTATACAGTGTTGAATACTATTTTGCCTACTATAACTATACTGAGACACAACTTTTACGGCATAATTTATTATAATCCTGAGTCCATCGTGTATTAAGGTTTCATTTTACATATTAATCGCTATATCAGTATATCGCTATATTCACTATTATGGCGATAATGGCTTACATATAAAAGATAGATATATGGTGTCGCGGGTTATGTGGTGTTTTTGTAGGAGTATTTGAGATAAACATTTCCATCATTCATTATATAAGTGACACGTGTAGTAGTACTTATCATTATATTTTGGACCATTCACACAATATCTTTATAAATTATAGCCTATGTGTTATTCTGATGTGTATGCTATATTATTGTAAAGTTTCATTAAAATCAATTCACTAGTTTATAATATTATAGTAAGGACTAACAATAATTATAAAATATTTTAGTTATCTTTTTAGATTATATTGGTAAATGCAAATGTATTTTTTACCTTCAAATTATTGCACTTAGGTCCACAAAGCTGCTGAAGGTTGAAATTCAACATGGACGCCAATCTGTCCACCAGCTCCGCCCGCAAGAACGGTTCCTTGATTTCTACAGTAAGATATTGCAGCATATCCACAGTCTCTCTGGCCAACGTAAGGTACGACCGGCACTGTCTTTCATCCTGTGCCAAGGCTCGAGCCCGAGTTTCGCCTGATCCACTCGCTTCTGCTTCTTGAGCTTCGTGGATTCGTTTCAAGTACTGCAAATTAGTAATTTTTTAAACAAGTAGTTAATATAGCTCATTAATAATCAATTAAAAAGTTTAACGGCAACCCTGTGCCCTCTTCCTGACCAGATCCGTAGCATTAATGGGATGGAAGAGGGAGGTTGGAGGACAGAACCATCAAGGGGGTGCTGGGTTACTCGGCTCTTACGAGATGCTCTCCCAGCGGCAGAGGGGAATAGTATTCTATCCTGTCCCCTCACGGGTTAAATGGCAAAATCTTAATGGCAACAATATTGAGGAGCGTTATGCGGTTGGTTTGTAATAATAAAACATTGCTCTTTACTAAACTGGCAAAGTAAATCGCAAAATACTTTTTTATCTATCCAATTGTTACTGAATGTTAAACTGCACATTAAGTATAACAGAATATTATGATTAAATATAAATATATGAAGAGAAAAAAATTAATATATTTTATATACCGTCAGACATTCATCGAGAAGGAATGTGGTGTCATTCATAAGCATGTTAATAAATTTCACGAACTGCCGTCCTGATCGAGATTCTTTAACAATCGCCTGTAAACAGAAAACATATTGAAAGAATACAATAAATATTTTTATTAAATTACGACGCCCTACTCACGCAGCATATTCTTACACATACAAGTAAAAAAGGTTGTAAAATATTATGACTATTTTAATCACCGACAATAAACTTAATAATACTTATCAACAATTATACTACGGGAAATACATAATAATTTATATAAATTAAAGTCAATTGTCGAATGGAAAATCAATTGAAAATAGATACATGGTATTAAAAAAACATTTCACAAATCGTAAAGAACAAAAATAATAATAATGATGGATAAAAAAATTATGTATGTTCATTTGTGCTGAAAAAGTAAAAACATTACCTGTTTATGTATTGGTCGGTCCCACATACTCTTCAATATAATGCTTATATGGAATCTGATAGTGAACTTGTCGTAGAATTCTGTACTCTGGCCCGTTGTTTCAATATCTGTATAGAACTTCATGAGCGCACTAGGTAAAGCAGTCTGAGACATTGGATGGTCCATGAATTTCTCATAAACAGCATCATTCTTTAACTTAATAGGTAAGGATAAATTGATGACGAACAAAACTTCTACAATCTTGGCGACTAGGTATGGGTTTTTGATGAGATGGGAGTTACATATGGCACTCAGAAGCCATGTGATGATCGGGTCTTCTATGTAGTAGGCCACTATTTGTGGAACATATCTGAAATTATTTTTTATATTAATATATCACACCATCTTTTATGCATCATTATTAAGCACATCATTTTTTAAATTGTTTTAAAAGTTGTAGTTTTTCGAAACTCAATCCAAAATCTTTAGATTACACATTAGAAATAGTAATGATTAAATAATTGGAAATTTGGATTATTAATATTAAGATAACAAATGTTGCTTATTGCGTGACCTTTTCTGACAAAAATCCCTATCAATATACACTTTCAAACAACTGATAAATCAATTTTCTAAAATTTTAGTGTTACGATACGGTTTCCGACGAGAACAGGATATTTACTGTCTCAAATATAGAACTTGAAGGAATTCAAATTAGAGAGACATATTTCTAAGATTCTTATCCTTTTAAGAATTCATCGGGGTTGTTTTATATCGTATTACTTACTGCACTGCAAAGAGCATGAACTCTGCGATGTCCTCCACATACCACTCGGGAGTGGCACGGAAGGCGTGCGCGAGGCAGGCACCGGAGCTCGAGGTGGAGGCCTCCGCTGCCGCCTCCAACTGTTTGACGAGGAGCGCGCACACGGACGAGTAGAACTGAACACCACGACGCATAAGTTCGGGGTCTAGAAGTGCTGTTTCTGCGCAGTGTTTTGATCTACGGACAAAAAGTACATAACAATAATATATATATATATATATTATAGAATAGTGACGCCATAGCACCATCTATTATATAACTTATACCCTACGCTTAACTTACGCGCCGACATATATATATAAAATACTCTTTACATAGTATAAAGTCGCTTCTCGCTTTCTGTCTGTCCATCCCTGTGTGCTCAGATTTTTAAAACTACGCAAAGGATTATGATGCGATTTTTTTAAATAGATGATTCAAGAGGAAGGGTCATATGAATAATATATTATTATAGTAAAGAAAGAAACCGTGCGAAGCCGGAAGCCGTCGCTAGTAATTTATAAAATAAAGATATATACCTGTGTAGTCTTTTGATTTGTCGTCGCCAACGCCGTAATAGCTCACGATTACGTAAGGCAGAGTAGCTATTTCGCCATTGTGGTTCCGCGGCCATTAACTCTTCGATCACTTTCTGGAGATCTCGGAATGCTCTATGAATACATAGATAGCAATTTATTACTTATCTATAATGTCGACCACATTATTATCAATATGTTTAGATATATTTACCGAATCCTTCTTTGATGGGTATGCAATGCTGGTATTAATGCGACGTGGTGCATGTGTAGGGTCAAGAACCAGCAGAATGTTTGAAACTTCGCTTCTGGCCACGTGTGGCTGGGGTCCTTATCTGTGGCGATTAAATCTTAGATTAGTTCACATACTTAGTTTAGTAAACAACAACAAAAGGGACAAACACAAGAGACATTTACAATATAGAAGTTATGTAAAACATCTTATTGCTGCTATTAATAATTATTATCATATAACCTTTGCCCTTATAAAATAATATCTACAAATATATTAGATACTTACTAAGTTCATCTAGCCAATCTTGTGCCTCCTGCGCAGTAAAATACAATCGGGTTTCATCACGAACGTTGATCCACGTGCCTGGCTGGAAGGTATACAACGGGTACACGCGCTCCAACTT
This sequence comes from Limenitis camilla, assembly GCA_905147385.1. NCBI lineage: Eukaryota > Metazoa > Arthropoda > Insecta > Lepidoptera > Nymphalidae > Limenitis > Limenitis camilla. The sequence goes on from LR990241.1 coordinate 10,102,469, forward strand.
GATGCGGACGGACAGCAGTTGCAGAACGGAGCATACGTTTAACATGAAACCATCACCTGAAAATTAATAAACGCAACATTATTTCAAAAAATCTTGGAACTGAAACTTTGTTGACATTACAGTATAATAGGAAAATATCGAGTCTCATGTGGAGGCTGTTAATCGTTGATTGTTTGTTTCATTTATTGTTAAAATAGTAAAAATTGAAGATTGCCCTTTGTCTTTCGCTTTGATTGCCGAGGAGAGTAGTTATAATACTATTCCCCTCTGCTGCTGGGAGAGCATCTCGTAAGAGCCGAGTAACGCCCCCCTTGGTGGTACGGGATCAGTTCCCCGACTGCTTTGCGACCACTAGCATGCGAATCCGATCACCAAGTGTCATAGACGCGTTCCTGTCGAGCCACATGTGAGCCAGACTTACCCCCTCCCTCTCTCCCATTAATGCTGCGGATCTAATGGACTCTGGGCTCTTGCTCAGGGTCCACTGAAACTGCAGCATTTTTCTTCATCTTCGAGGATGTAACGCATCGGCAAAACAAGAGAGTATCTCTTGCCGATGTCTATGGGCGATGGTGGCCACTTACCATCAGGTGGACCATCTGCTCGTTTGCACCTTATCTACCATAAAAGAAATTTATGACAATGTTATGATTCGTTGAGATATCAAGCTCCGTTTTAGCGAGCAGGTTAATTCATTTATATTAAGTTTTTTTAAGATCAACAACTGTGCTTGGCTTAGTTCGTTAATTGTCTATTAATTAATAAACACATTCCATGGATTGAATAATCCAATTAGCATGTACTTTCATTTCATTAGTAAACAACAATCTATACTAATAAGTTTGTTTGTTTGAACGCGCTAAGTTCAGGAGCTACTGATTCGAATTAATTACAAATCACGCTACAACTTATAGTATCATCATGCGGATTAAGTCGCAAGGATTGACACAAAAGAGTAATCTATTTTAAAACATTGTGTTCAAACAATGTATTGTTATTTGTTAAGAGGCAGTGATTAAAGCGCGATCTTGGAAAGCGTAAACTGGAGGGGTGCCAATAGAAATCATTAACCGACGCGATGCGACGCCACACGGCGAGGTGAGCGACATTTGATCGCAATATCTATTTTAGCTAGTTATTAGACGCACTTCGAAATGACTAGACAATTAACATTGATGTAAACATAGTATGTTTCGTATGTTACATCCACGCAAATAAATAAAATTGGAGTGTTTGTTTGTAACATTAAAATAACCTCTTTTTACTAAGTGCATATGGATGTATACACGCACACGGAACATATACCAAAACAATATTTTTTTCAATTTTTGTCTGTCTGTTTGTTCCGTCTAATCTCTGTAATGCCTAGACGATTTTGACGGGACTTTCACTGGCAGATAGCTGATGTAACAAGGAGTAACTTAGGCTATTGAACATCTCGCTACGACCCATAGAAGCGGAGCAACACGCGAACGAAGTCACGCAGGTCGGCTAGTTATATATAAAATTCATATGCATATTTCGTACCGAACAATGAACTTTTCCTCACTCGAGGGAAGTTAGAAATAAAGTTTTACTTTAGGTTAAAAAAAGTTATTATTTATGAAAACAAAACAAACACACAACAGCATGACCTTCAGAAAAATTGCCATGTTATCAATGTTTCCTCGCCAAAATGTAAAGAGGTTTGTATGTTGTGTACTAATATTATAAAGCTGAAAAGGTTATTTGGTTGAACGCGCTAATCTCAGGAACTACTGGTCCGATTTGAAAAATTGTTTCACTGTTAGATAGCTCATATATCGAGGAAGGCTATAGCCTATATATCATCACGCTAAGACCAATCGGAGCGGAGCACGGAAACATAGTCGCGCGGGTCGACTAGTAGTTTTGATAACTGTTATAAAGGAAATTCGTTTATTGAATCTAAAATATATTAAAACGAGTGTTGTACGATGCTGGTGGAGTGACATGTATCCCTCAGTATTGCAACTAATTAAAGCAAATTGAATGAGGATCAATAACAGTATATGTTTATTGTTTATGTATCATAAGAGCCAAAGACCGCATTGATTCATTGCCGAGCGGAAAATACTAGAAATAAATATCTAAATGCTGAAAACTTGGATTTAATATAACAAAGTAAATTATGTGTTTTCTTATCATATAAGTATAATAAAACTAGAATGATTTATATTTATTATATAAAAATAATTACCATATAATACACAAATAAGAAAATTTATTTTAAAATATACATCCTCACATTATGTTAGTGTTGTGATTCAATTCACACTCGTTTGAAAAACAAAGTAACCCAAAAATAATTTAAGCGATGTTTTTTGACAAAATTTTAAACGTAAACAGACGTGGAAAACAATATGCTGTGGTTTTATGTATTGGGGAAATCCTTTGAGATTTAAGAAATAACCGGGTTTTAAACTGGCAGGGTCGTAACTCGAAACAAAGCATTTAAAGAATTGTGCCCGCAATTCTTTACACAATGATAAAGTTTATGACCATGTTTTATTTATGATATTACAATACTAACAAACAAACTTAAAGCAGTGATGGCCCATTGGTTGAGACTTCAATGTCTTACTCGAGAGGTCCGAGTTCGATAATGGGCGCACATCCCTGACTTTTCTTAGTTACGTGTGTTTAAGAAATTAAATATCACTTGCTTTAACGGTGAAGTAAAACATCGTGAAAAAACCTGCACTCCTGAAAGATCGCCATGTTCTCAAAGGTGTGTGAAGTCTGCCAACTCACACTGGGCCAGCATGGTGGACTACGGCTTTAATACCCTCCTCATTCTGAGAAGACCTGGCTCAACATTGGGCAATTGACAAGTTGTGATGAACAAACTTAAAACGTTGGCTAATAAAAATGTTTATTAAAAAATTAGAGCACGCTTCGAATAACCCAAAACTTACCGGCAAGGGAACGCTCATCAGTTAGCAATTGTGCTCGACGCTCATTTCGTTGCAAAAGCGTAGCAAAGTAATTCAGAAAAGGTTCTCTGGCCTCGGGACACAAAAGGATATTATGGCAGATATTGTGCAGTGTGTTCCGACTCGCCTCCACCTCTCTTTGTAAAGCAAATGCAAGACTTTGATCTGTACCCGTTGCGATCATTCTCTCCGCAAATCTTGGATTCTCTTCAGCAAATAAAGATATCTGCGAGAAATATTTTAAATTGTTATACTGAGTTTGTCTTCTAACTAATATTATCAAAATAACAATTAATTAATATTTTGCTATTTCATTCGTTTTTATCCTATGGAATATATTTTTAGGATCTCACCGCAAAGAAGGGTCCAAGGAAGCTAACTCTAGCTATCTCACGTCCGGGCGCCGTAGTCAATGGTGGGGGGCACAAACTCGGTAACCTTGCGATTAACGCGCATATAGGCCTTGTTGCATGTCTTGGTCCAGCTCGGAGTTCGCATAGAGATCGAAGTGCACGTAAAACTGATCCGTGACCACGACCTACTAGTGGAGAAACACAACGTCTCATCTCTTCACGTATGCCCATCAGCAATGGAATGAATACCTAATATAAAAAAAATAGTTTATAATAAATACTACGGTTTTGTCTACTTCATCAAAATCGTAAAATTGAGATATTAAATATATTTTAAATGATGGGTCTAAGACCATAACAGAGAATTACAATAATAATGCATTGCTATTTAGCATAATATTTACCTCATCAAAAGCTTCCTGATCTAAATATGTTGCCAGTAGCACTTCAGGTATTAGGCCAATTGGTGTATTTCCAATCAGGATGTAAGGTAACAATGGCGATTTTCTACATTTTTCTAACTCATATCTTCCTCGTAACACTAACACCAAATTATTAACTAGTAAAGTTCTTAGGCTTTGTAGCATATCACTTAAAGGCGGCTCTGAACTTTTCTTTGGATGTTCTCTTTCATAAATGTTTATATTGGAATAAAATTTCAATATGTAACTAACAGCAAGAGCCTGTGAGGGTACAGATTTTGAGATAGGCAATGATGGTGTAGGACAATCAGCTTTATCTGTGTCTGTTTCAGAACCTAGGTGCCCAGATATTAGTATGTCATCACCACAGTCTTCACTTGATCTTTTCGTAGTTTCTGATATAGCTATTAATTTTTGATTTAAAGGATCTGCACCATCAACAATTTGTGTGATGACATCCATAATCGCCTCTGATGCTATTTCTTCCAAGCTTAGTTTTGGATTGTCAATTAATGAAGCTGCTACAGATGGAACAAAAATGCCTCCTGCAAGCAAAAATAATTATTAAAAAAAACTTTAATGAAGTTATCATGTTTAATATTATGTAGAGAATTTTCTAAATATTAATAAAATCCAACTTTCATTATTCTCGTTCACATTTCATATGTTTAAATAAAATTATGATTTATAATTCAAAATCCTTTTAAAAGATGAGTACAATACAAATATTTTCATACATTTAAAGATTTGTATTTTCATTATTACCTCTTCTATTCTTTAAGTTAATTCTATTACAATTTCTTACGATTATTAACTGTTCTTCCTGTAACCTTACCTACACCACCTTCCGACCAAGTCACTTGCAGAATCTTTTCTACAATATTTCGTAGCTGTTCTTCTGTCAGTTCTGAACAACTAACAGTCCGAGATCTTTGAATTTTACGAGCTGGTGATTGAGTTGAATCATTGTCCTCAACCTTAAATTTATTATTATTTTTTTTTTAATTAGAACATAACATAAGCTATAAATAAAAAAGGAAATGTTTTGGAAATGTTAAGGAAAGAAATGGTTAGTGAGTTTATGTATTAATAAATATTCCTGTATTATAAATCTTTTTTCATCAAATATCCCCGACCGAGTATGTTAAATACTTACTAATTACCTTTCTTTTTTTGGAAATATTTCTAAATATACAATAGTAGTAGAATTTTTTATAAATAATAGACTAAGGAGTTGACTACAATTGGATTCTCATTCAATTTCTACACTTTTAAAAATATTTGTACATAACTGCTCATTATATATTACTTAATATAACAAAATATACTTTTGATACAAAATATAAAGATATCATATTAAATTGATAATTTAATACAAGAGATAGATGTTTTTAAAATGTAAAAAAATCTATAATATTACTTAAATTTAATAATAAGAAAAATAAATTTTATTGGAATGTTTTAATGAGCAAAAGTAAAATATGATCATAAGCAGTTGATATTTTAAAATGTATAATGAGAGCAAACATGGCAAGTGTTCGCTTAAATGCTATTACATAATTATAATAAAATCCATGAAAAACTTTTTATATAAACAAATAAGAAGATATGGTAGAAAAACTTACCTCCATAGGCTCTTGTGGTGGTTCTGATTGTGAATTTCTTTCAGAAACATCATCTACTTCCATAGACAATGAACGCCTTGAGCAGCTAGGTGAAGCATTGCTTGGTCTAGCTCTCACTGGCGGAGGCTCTACAAACTGTGCAGGAGATATTGATCGAGATGAACTATCCTCTCTTGTGGGTGCACCTTCAGAACCACTCACAGTTGACTGCGGTAACACCCTCACTGAACCACAACTTAACAAACTATCCTCACCCATTGAATCAAAGCTATTGTACTGTCTTGTTTGTGACAAATCTGTCATTTTGGTATCTGTCATTTCATCCATCAAATTATTGTCTGGCTTTTCTGTAACGATCAAGCCATCAGCTGGAATTTTGGCTTGATCAGATACTTCACTTTTATTCTCTGCATAACTCTGTTCTTTGTTTGTGGTATCAGAATTTTCCGTTGAACTGCGTGGCGATTGTGCTGGAGCTGGTGATAAACGGGAGGCCGGAGCACTCAATATATCAGACGGTTTTGACACACCAGGAGTGACGGGGGGACTTATTGGAGGTGGAGACGGTCCAGTTCCACCCAAAGCTGCTAGACGCGCCAGTCTCCGTCTCCGTATCTGCAACGAATTGAAATTTATTGCTGCAAACGAGCACGTGTAAAATTTACACACACTATCACTTTATAGTTTATACCACGACACTAACGCTTTGTTTTGTTACGAAATTAGATTGGCCATACGCATTAAGCCAAGGGTCGTTTACAAAATACGACTCACCTCTTCTTGACTCAGTTCACTCATGTTGTGGAATTATTTTTAAGTTGTTATTGTGTAAATATTGAAAACAATATTTGTAAGAATTTAGATTTTAAGATATCGAATCAGACAGAACAACGGATGAACGGAGCAAACCAGAGCCACACAACGTCAAGCAGTCAGTCACCTCGGGCTCAGCTGAGACGATTGGTTGTTTGACGTTTACTTGTGAATACTGAATAGATGACGAGAAACTATTGAAAATACACGCGTCATCCTCACGAACGAAACGTAAATAAAAATTATTTATTCTGTGGTGTGCATTTGTTTTAGTACAATCATATTTTTATCCACTAGCAACATTTTCTTCTAGGTTTGTCAAAAAATAAGTATATGTCAACACCGTTACATTGTAATAACGCAAAATGTCGATAAATCTTGAACCGTAACGTACGCATAATCTATTAGTAATAGTGTCCCTTTTTTACCCTTTGGGTACGGAACCCTAAAAAAAACAGAAAAAATATAGTTAGTACCCATTGAAATATGTAATATACTAACGTCAGTAAAATACGGCCTTGGTTTTACTCTACTAATGTAGAAAATAAAATAAAAAATACTGTTATTTTTTTAAAATTAAAAACCATATACATCAAACCGTTGTAATGAGTAGTTTTTGCAGTGTTGAAGTAATTTCCATTTATAGATAAGAAGCACAAAATAAATAATACAATATTTATTTTAGACAATTTGACAACCATATAACTATAACAACTAGATAATCATACTTTTTCCTAATTTAAATAAAGGTCGAACATCGAGGTTTCACCTTAATACCTTCTTGATGTATAGACCTTATTGGTCTAGCAAAGAGGCTTCGTAAATATGTCTGCCAATTGTTGTTCAGTGCCGATCCTCTTCACAATCAGGCCTTCATTCGTCACTAGCTCTCGAACAAAGAAATACGTATGTGTTTCGTTCTTCTATGGAACTCAGGGTTTTCAGCCAAGCGTACAGCTGCCTCATTATCTACATATAATACAGTAAACCATTCAATTTTACCAATCCACCAATAAGACGAGTAAGCCAAATAGATTCCCTTGCTGCTTCACTGGCTGCCACTATCTCTGCCTCTGTGGTAGATATAGCTACACTTTGCTGTCTTTGACTGAGCCATGATACAGGTTCACCAGCATATGAACTTAGCACACCAGAAGTAGAACTTCCCGTGGCCATGTCGCCTCCATGATCAGCATCAGTAAAGCATTCTATTATTCTCTTTTTATAGTTCCTTTTGTAAACTATACCCAAATCTGGAGTATATTGCAAATATCTCAGAATACGCTTTAACTTTATGCAATCTGCTAGAGTTGATCTCTCCAAACTTCTAGATACCACAATCACGGCATAGGCGATATCAGGTCTCGTTCCAACCATTAAATATACTAGAGCTCCAACAACCTGTCTGTAATTAGACATAAAGAAGTCTTCAACCTCTTGTGTGCTCTTATAGTTACATCTACTTTTATAATTGGAGTGGTCACTGGTCTGTACTCCTGCATTCCAAATCGTTTTAAAACATTATTGCGATCGGTTTTACAGTAATTTTGAATCTTGTACTTAATTACAAGTTCACCCGAACCAGCAATAAGGCCGTCATCGACATAGAGAGCTACAATTAGTTTCCATTTATATTCTCTCTCTTGAATAGGCATGGGTCAGCCTCACTGACTTCGAGTCCAATTTTCTTAAAGAAATTTAGTATAGTCTTGTTCCAAGAACGAGGAGCTTGCTTTAAACTGTAAAGACTTTTCTTAAGCAGGCAAACTCGACCCGTTTCGTCGTCAAAACCTTCCGGTTGCTTCATATAGATCTCTTCATCAGACAGCCATATAAGAATGCTGTTGAGACATCAAACTGACTTAATTTTATAACCTCATTAGCTGCTATACTCAACACAGCTCGAACTGTAGCCATCTTGGCTACAGGGCTAAAAGTCTGGTCATAGTCCTCTCCTTTTCTTTGACAAAAGTCCTCTCCTTTTACTACAAGCCGTGCTTTATATTTGTCAACTGTTCCGTCTGGATTCAGTTCGACACGATATACCCGTTTGCATGTAATTGCTTTCCTATTCTTTGGTAGTTTCTCTAGAATCCAAGTGCCATTCACCTTTAAGGATTCAATCTCAGTAATCATAGCATTATTCCACAATTCCTTATCATTGCAAGCTATCGCTTCTTTATACATAGAAGGTTCTATATACATATCTGTATCAACATAATCTTTGAATTTGGCCGGACGTTTAATTTTTCATTAAAAAAATACTGTTATTTTTTTTTTATTAAAAACCATATACATCAAACTATTGTAATGATTTATAGATAAGAAGCACAAAATAAATAATACAATATTTATTTTAGACAATTTGACAACCATATAACAACTAGATAATCATACTTTTTCCTAATTTAAATAAAGATCGAACATCGCTAACCAAAAAGGTTTCACCTTAATATAAACAACTGAGAAAATAAATATTATATAACGGAAAATACCTTGTTTGTTTCGTAAAAATCCTCATTTTTAGTAAATTATGATGGAAACTCAACTAACTAAAAAAATCGGACTAGCATAGCGAAATTTCAGACTTAAAGCTTGTAACACTGGTCTAATGATCAAATGTTTCAAATCAATGGTTGTTTATATTTTTCAATGGTTTTGTGATTATTTTGAGAATTGAGGCAATTTGATCAATTAATATTTATAATACAAATGTAAAAATGTAGAGTTATAAGTGGACTAAATGTAACAAAGAGCATTCGATTTAATTTTTTATTGACTGTTTCTATTTTCTTAAAATGACGAGCACTCTAGTTACTGACCTAATTTTGGGTCTTAAATCGCGGCACACGGAATCCAGGCATAAAGCAATACGGGAACTTTTACATTTTATAAAGACTGATCTACGAGAAATGTCGCAGGAATCTTCCTCGCAGGTTCTCGATGAACTTAATCAGCAAGTACATTTACTAACTTCTAGTTACGATAGTAATGATAAAAAGGCTGGAATTTTGATAATAGGTAATTATAAATATTACTACTTGTTAGCAGTTCTATTCATTTTCTCTTAACCTTTTTCTTTTATTTTAGTTTGCTTAGTAAGTGGAGATACTGAAACAAATAAAACAAGAATAATTCGTTATGCCCAATATTTAAGAAACATATTTCCTTCTAATGATATTAATATTCTGGAATTGGCTGCGAAAACTATGGGACGAATAGCTGTTTCTCTCGGTATAAAGAGAGGAGAATTTGTTGAACTGGAAATAAAAAGAGCATTTGAGTGGCTAGCTGAAGAAAGAAATGAAGGGAAGCGACTATCTGCTTGTTTTATATTAAGGGAGCTAGCAATTGCTATGCAATCATTTTTTTTTCAGAATGTAAATGGATTCTTTAATTATATTATGCTCGCTTTACATGATCCAAAGGAACAGATAAGAGAAGCAGCTGCGAAAGCTGTTAGAGCTGCTTTTGTTGTAACTGCTCAAAGAGAAGTGCCAGAACAAAGCAACAAAGCTCATTGGTACATACAATGTTATGAGGAAGCCATGAATGCCTTTAGCGACCAAATGGCCAGAGAAAGAATTTTAAATAGAGATGATCATGTCCACGGAGCTTTGCTGTTGCTTAATGAACTTCTTAGATGTTCAAATGCTAACTGGGAGAAAAAATATACAAATCTTATGCAAAAACTTGATTCTGAGCAAGAAATATTGGATGAAATGTCTAATTTTAACCCCAAAGGACATTTATCTCTGTATAGTAATTATTTAGATGAAAAATATCAATCTAGTGTTATATTTGAATCCAGTATCTGTAAAAAATTTATAGCTGAGAAATATGACACAATATCTGTTGGTAAGTAACTATGTCTTAATTGTCTTACACATAATTTATTTTTTCAACAGCATTAAAAACATCTAGTATAAAAATAATTGTCAATAATTACTTGCAACCACCAGCATGCGAATCCGACCGTCAAGTGTCATAGACGCGTTCCAGTCGAGCCGCATGTGGGTCAGACTTGCCCCTTTCCTCTCCCATCCCATTAATGCTGCAGATTTAGTGGTCTGAGGGCATTTGCTCAGGGTCCGCTGAAACCTCAGCATTTTTTCTTCACTCCCCCTCCCCACTCTATCTTCGAGGATGCAATGCATCGGCAAAATAAAACAATATCTCTTGTTTAGCCGATATCCTTGGGTGATGGTGGCCACACTTACCATCAGGTGGACCATTTGCTCGTTTGCACCTTATCTACCAAAAAAAAAGTATTAAAAAAGACATGATAACAATAAACTTTTGATAACATTTACAGGGTTGAGAATTTATAGTGTTATTCAGAGTTGTCTGTAAGCTAAAAAGTAAGGCTAAGCCAGTAATTTAAATATTCTCGTCAATTTATCTTAAGAAATGTTAAATAGAGTTAAATGTAAATTCTGTAATTTTTTAGTAGGTTAATAACCCAAGTCTGCAAATTTTAATATTGTATTTCCCAATTTTAATTAAATAGAAATTTATAAATAACAATGCTAATTAGTCTTATGATATTTACTCTTGAATCTCGAATTGTGAGATTTCCTCTTAAAATTTTTGTTCTTACCATAGTCTGTTATGATTTTTTATTCCTTGATATCCATTTTCATTTTCTTTTATATTCTGAAATCTGTCACCCTTCTCTTCATTTACAACTAAATAAAACAAATCAGTTATTAAATCTCAAGGTGGATAATCACTGCAAACTTGTGTAATTGGGTGGAGCGTATTTTTTCTTTTTCTTATATTGTTTTGGCCCACTGCGGTATGGATCCCCTGTGTTAATAAGATATTACGTCAATATGACAGAATCAATGTATTATGAGTAGAAATACCGCCCCAATAAAAATTCTAATACACAAAAAAGTAATTAAAAACAAAATTACTTAAAATAATCGGCAATAAAAAGCTTATATTGAACTGAAAGAATGAAATTTTACCCAATATTGTAATGTTTCTTTAACTTGAATATGGGCATAATTCGGCACGACTCCAATTTTTTTCTTATAATATATCCTGCACGTCGTTCTGGGCCACAGACAGCAGAACATGATTACGTTATCAACTTATGCATATTTCTGAAGCTTGCGTGCGACAAGGTAAGCTCTGGAAGTACAAAAATATTGTAGCATTTAAGCTATTGAGGTCGAAAATGGCTTTGGAAATTATGGTCATGATAAGTGGTGGTTACAAAATCTCTTTCTAGTTGATCAAGTCCGTGTAGTCCTTTGCTTCGAAATTAAACGAAGGTATTTGAAACACCTTCTAGGTGTAAACGGCGTTCAGATAACATGTCAGGGCGAGTTCTCTTTTGTGCTGTCTTTCATCGTATAGCATTACTATCATTATGTTTTCACAGTGTGCAAAATATGAAAAAAAAATTCGTTGAATAACTGGATCCACTATGTTCTTTAAGTTTTCAGGCAGAAAACGAGACAATTTAAAACTACATCGGCGCGTACACTTTTATCAAACTCAACTAAAACCACAAGATTTTCTTCAATCCCGTCGTCCTCGTTGTCAACGAGCGTGTGTTTTTCAGATTTCCCAGCATTGTGTTTGGCTAAGTTTGGGTTGCGAAGGCCGTCTTTGATGGCACGACAAATCTCTAGCAAATATAGGTCGGTGTTAAGGACTTCTCGAGATTTCGTTTTATTTGGTATCATGCATTCGATTTCATGAAAAGTTGTGATCTGGAGAAAATCGCAATTGTTCAGACTCCACTCCTCTAAAAGTTTTTGGTTGTTGTTCCATCTACATAGATGCTCAAAGAGATGCCTCAAAGAGAGTCGTCTGCATGAGTTGTATGCATGTTGTATTTCTTGTAATAATTTTTAAATAATTCAACGATTGTTCTATAACCTATCGTTGGTAATGAAGCCTTCTTCCACACATTTTCCACGTCAGTTTCACTGGTGACACAGAGTTTTTAAACGACTACCCAATGTTTCAAAGACTGTAATTAAATGCTTCATCACGTCTTCTTCTGTTATTAGCATGCTTATGCATTGGTAGCGGTTTTTCCACACCAAATATGGGACAGGTTTTCACCTTGCTACGTAAACTGATAGTGAATCTTGATTGCGCAAAAGAAACTGAGTATTGACTAAAACAATACGTACACTCCTGAATTCAATTAGTTTTTCTCTAATGATAGGTTATGACGATTTGTGTGAAACAAAAAAGTAGTCTCTCACTTGCGGGGGATGCTCCTTTTGGCCGGAGAAATTTACGAAAATGGGCACAATCAAGTATAATGTTTTGGCGCGTTATTTAGTATATCTTATAGTTTTAGGATAATACCAGGTTAAATATGTACTTGACTATTGTTTTAAATCAATTGAAGTTGATATTATATGTTGTATCATTAAAAAATGACAATAAGAGACAATACTCTTTTTTTGTAGTTTGTGAAATGTTCAATGGCTCGGGGGCAGTATTTCTACAACTATAACCCTAGTCCATATTTGGTATTATTAATCAGTAGCCTTTAGAGCATCCATTCCGTACTGGTCCGATAGGAAATATAAAAAAAAATTCATACAACTGCGCTCCACCCTCCTGTGTAATAATATTTTTTTTTTAATTTCAAGAATCACTCCAAACCTGTGTAATTATTGTTATTTTTTTAAATTGTATTTCAAAAAAATTTTCTTTTACAAATTTTTAGAAGTTATGGCTCAGCAAATATCAAGATCTAACAGTGTCCACCAAATGCTCCTGTTATTAATACCAAGAATTGCAGCATTTAACAGAGAAGCTTTTGTGAAAAAACATCTTAAATCTACAATAAACCATCTATTAACATATCTTAGGAGTAGAGAAAAAGATAAAGCAATGGCATTCACTACTTTAGGTCTAGTCTGTATTGCAGTGGAAGATGATATTATAACTTATTTGCCTAGAATTATTGAAATAATAAAAATAACATTGCCTTTTAAAGATGTACCAAAAAAAAGAGATGGGACCGAAGTCTCATTATTTAACTGTGTAACACTACTTGGTATTTCAATGAAAGAAAGTATTGCAAATAATTTAAAAGAACTTTTAGACCCTATGTGTGCAACAGGACTAAGTCCTCAGTTGACAACTTGTTTCAAAGAGCTCAGTCTTAACATACCTTCATTAAGAAAAGAAATTACAGATAGATTACTCAACATTTTGTCCCTCATATTGAGAAAGAAACCTTACATTACAAGTTATCCAAATAATGCCGATTCAGCTGCAGTAATGCTATCAACAGCTTTATTAGCAGAACCTCATGATGCTGTTAAATTAGTGTTAGCTCTGCACACTCTCGGAACATTCGATTTTGATTGGAATAATACACTTATGTCATTTATAAGAAGATGCACAGATTACTATTTACAGAGCGAACAACAAGATATACGATTAGAGACAATTAAAACAGTGGCAAAATTACTCATAAAAGCCATTGAGAGATGTGCGTATACAAATTCTCGAACATTAAATGCACTTATAGATGAATCATTGGGAAAACTTTTGTCAATTGGTCGTTCAGATTTCGATCATGAGGTTCGTTATAGAGTTCTAGAAATATTTACTAACCCAATATTTGATAAATATTTAGCTGTAGAAGAGCATCTCAGCTGCCTATTTATAGCTATTAATGATTCAAATAGTGATGTTAGTGAATTGGCCCTGTGTGTTGTAGGAAGATTAAGCAACCTGAATCCGAGCTATACTACACCTGCGTTACGCCAACTTTTTGTCCAAATTCTAATTGAACTTCAATATTCAGAATCAACACGTAATAAGGAGCAATCTTTACGAATGGTAAATAATATCATATCACATGCTCCAAGATTAACTCGACAGTTTGTTGATACAATTATAAAAGTACTTGTACCAAAACTTAAAGAAAGTGACAGCAATTCTGTTATGATATCTACAATTTTGAAAGCTATAGGGGATTTAGCCGAAGTAAATGGAGATAGTAGTGCTCTGATACAGTGGCTACCTGAATTAATTTCAGTACAACTTGAAATACTTTCTGATCCTAATCAACCTGAAAAAAGGAGTGTTGCATTATGGTCATTTGGTCAAGTAATAAGTGCCCTTGGCTATGTTGTCACACCATATATGGATTATCCAAATCTAATGGATTTGCTACTAAATTTAATAAAAACTGAACACCATTCAAGAGATAGACGAGAAGCAATTCGCGTTTTAGGTCTTCTAGGAGCCCTAGATCCTTATAAGCATAGGATTAACCAAGGACTCATAGATTGCCAAACAGTCTCTACGTTAATACCTGTTACTGATACTCATGATAATATTGATATGAGTGTAAGTGAAATGCTTGTGAGCATGTCTCCATTTGTTTTAGACGAATTTTATCCTGCAATAGCAGTTACATCGCTAATGAGGATATTAAGAGATCCTTTATTATCTCAGCATCATATTAGTGTCGTTCATTCAGTCACTTATATATTTCAAACTTTAGGAATCAAATGCGTCCCCTATATATCGCAAGTTACATCGAGCCTGCTTCATGTGATCCGTGCTACAGACAATCATAATTTCAGAGAGTTTCTGTTTACTCAGTTAGCACTTATCATTTCTGTTGTTAAAATTCACATTCGTCCATATCTAGAACAGATATTTGATTTAATAAGAGAGTACTGGACACCAGATAGTCAAATTCAACATACATTAATATTGCTGGTTGAACACATTACGATAGCTATCGGCACAGAGTTTAAAATACACTTGAGGAAGATATTGCCAAATATTTTGAGAGTGCTAAAATATGATAAGAGCACTGATAAGATTCTAACTGAAAAGTTACTATTGACATTACAAAAGTTTGAAAACAACTTAGATGATGTCTTGATGTCAGTAGTCCCGGCTATAACCGGTTTATTTGAAGGAAGAAATGTTCCGACATCAATATCTAAATTGGCAATGGAAACGATTGAACACCTCTCTATGTATTTGTATTTTAAACCATATTCGGCAATGTTAATTCAGGCATTAGCAAGAGTCTTAGAAAACAGTCCGCACCTACGGCAAACCGCGATGAATACACTTTGCGCTTTGATCGTTCAGTTGGGTCGCGAGTATATTGATTATATCCCTTCGATTGACAAAATATTGACCAAAAATAAAATTCAATGTCCAAACTACATTGTTCTGGTGACAAGACTGCAGGTGATCTCGACATTGGCTTCAGATGACGATTATTTGGATGAAACCCGATTACGATTACGAAATCAAAAAACAGACGTAAGTGTTATTATATAAAAATTATAGTTTATTATATTTCAAAATTTCTACATCTTTTATATATTAAAATGAAATAGTACTCATTGTACTAGACTTAAGGTAGTTTTTTATTTTAATGTTATGAAAAAAAAACAAAAATTTTAGGTTGTTAGTAATAGCGATCCCCAAGCTATACAAAAGCTATCGCTTAATGTAGATAAACTTCGAAAATGTTGGGTGGTTAAAAATCTAATTTCCAAAGAAGACTGGTTGGAATGGTTGCGCCAGCTGAGCATTGGATTCCTCACTGAGTCTATCAGTCCAGCTATCAGGTACTTTCCGTAATTTTTTTAACTATATTATAAATATCATATTAGTTTGAGAACATACATTCTAAAGAAACGTATTGGTAATACCCTCGTGCTTAAACATTTTATTGATGCTGCAATATTATATCTGAAAAAGAACAGTCTACTCGTTTTTTTTTTCATTTAAAACAAATTATTTCAGAGCATGTTCTAGTCTAGCTCAAAACTACCCTCAATTAGCCAGCGACTTGTTCAACGCAGCGTTTATGTCATGCTGGAGTGAACTCGGCGAGCAACCACGAGCAGAACTCGTGTCAGCATTAGAAAAAGCTCTTTCGGTTACTGATGTTCCCGAAGTGGCGCTTGCGGTGTTGAACTTGGCTGAATTCCTTGAACATTGTGAAAAGGGTGCTTTGCCCATATCAATAAAACTTCTTGGCGATATAGCTATAACTTGTCGGGCGTATGCGAAGGCCCTATACTATAAGGTAATTATATCTCGTTTGTCGATACTTATACGATTGAAAACTGACTGAAGAAGATTTTGAGAGAATTGAATGATAAAGATTTTATAGACTTATAATTTTGTCTAATTGATTTATTTTTTATACTATAATATGTTACATTTTTTGTAGGAAGAGGAGTATAAAATAAATCCTTCGACGCAGGTTGTCGAGGCACTTATTCATATTAATAATAAATTACAACAGAAAGAGTCTGCCAATGGGATGTTGGAAAGAGTGATAAGGCAAAAAAAGAACGGTGACTGCTCTTTGAATGTCCACGTCCGGTGGTATGAGAAACTACATAATTGGGATCAAGCATTAGAACTTTATAGCAAAAAATTAGAGGTGGAACCTGAAGACACAGAATCAAAGATGGGAATGATGCGCTGTTTGGAGGCTATGGGTGAATGGAAAAATTTATATACCCTTACAACTGAACAATGGGACAAGATGTCTGATGATATCAGAAAGAAATCAGCAAAAATAGCAGCAGCCGCATCATGGGGTTTACAAGAATGGGATTCTATGAAGAAATATGTGGACTGTATTTCGGAAGATACACAAGATGGTGCTTTTTATAGAGCTATTTTATCTATTCATGATGGGCAATGGTCAGAATCGAGACATTTCGTAGATTCTGCAAGAAATTTGTTGGATGCTGAATTGTCCGCAGTTGTCGGCGAAAGCTACCAGCGAGCATATGGTGCCATAGTACACGCTCAGTTACTTACTGAACTGGAAGAAGTGGTAACATATAAACTTGTAGAAGAAAGAAGAAATATAATTCATAGAACCTGGTGGAAAAGACTTCATGGCGGTCAACGGCTAGTTGATGACTGGCGAAAAATGCTTCAAATACGAAGCCTAGTTCTGACTCCCCAAGAAGATCTTCAGACATGGTTAAAGTTTGCGTCACTTTGTAGAAAAACAGGGTCAATAACTCAAGCACATAAAATAGTCATTTCTATATTGGGCTGCGATCCGGTTACTAATCCTGACGTCTTACTGCGTGTTCAAGACCCTAGAATCATATTAGCGTATAGTAAAATCTTGTGGGATGCTGGAAATAAACGTTATGCCTATGATGTCCTGCAAAGGCTTGTAGATAACTCTGAACCTGATAATGAAGATCAATGTAGATTGTTAGCACGCTGTCACCTTAAACTTGGATCTTGGTGCGAATCACTGCAAGAAATTAATGAGTTGTCTATCCCAGAAATTTTGAGGAATTATGCTTCTGCCACGATTTATGCTCCAGAATGGTATAAAGCTTGTCATGCTTGGGCATGTATGAATTTTGAAACTGTCTTATTTTTTAAGCAGCAAGATAACATTTCCGAAAGTAGTCTAGCCGGTGGTTCGGGAGAGAAAAAGATATCGCGTGTAGAATTTATTAATACGTATACGATACCTGCTATCGAAGGATTTTTTAAGTCCATAAGTCTATCAAACGGCAACTCCCTTCAAGATACATTGAGGCTACTCACGTTGTGGTTTGATCACGGTCATCACCCGGCCATTTACGATGCTTTATTCGAGGGTATTAGACAAATAGACGTAAAAATTTGGCTTCAAGTGATTCCACAGTTAATTGCCAGAATAGATTCCCCAAGAAGTTTAGTAGCTAAACTAGTTCATATTTTGCTGATAGATATTGGAAAATTACATCCACAAGCATTAGTATATCCTCTAACAGTAGCAACCAAATCTTCTTTTGTGACAAGAAAAGCTGCCGCTAATTATATACTTAAAACGTTAAGTTCACATTCGCAAAGATTGATTAACGAAGCTGCTATAATATCGGAAGAATTGATTAAAGTAGCTATGTTGTGGCACGATCAAGTTTACACAGCTCTAGACGATGCGTCCAGGTATATCAATTAATTACTCTGAAAATAACAACTAAAAAGAATTAGTCAACTTAATAATAACGTTTTCGCAGGTTATATTACAGTGAAAAAGATTACAGAGGCATGTTTAGGACTTTAGATAAAATGCATGCGATGCTGGATTGCCCTCCAGAGACTTTGAAGGAGGTTTCCTTTTTACAAATGTACGGTCGAG
This sequence comes from Limenitis camilla, assembly GCA_905147385.1. Classification (NCBI taxonomy): domain Eukaryota; kingdom Metazoa; phylum Arthropoda; class Insecta; order Lepidoptera; family Nymphalidae; genus Limenitis; species Limenitis camilla. Next base: position 10,120,775 of record LR990241.1, read on the forward strand.
ATTTACAAGAGGCTTGGCGATGGTGCGAGCTTTATAAGGTTTGCAGTATATAATATATTCTTAAGTATTATGTTTAAATTCTTTATCGGATAATAAGGATAAACGCTCCTACACACACAAACTGTTTTTATTAGGAAACTAACGAAGATCGTTATCTCAACTCTGCATGGGACCTTTACTGCCACGTTGTGCGACGAATCGGACAACAAGTCCGTTCTCCAACATCTCTGGAGTTACAATACGTTAGTAAGCAACTCCATGCGTGTCGTGATCTGGAATTAGCTGTGCCCGGCTCCTATGTACCAAATGAAAAAGTGATACGGATTTCGCATATCAAGACTCACTTACAGGTTCGCCTAAACATATATGTACATAAATAAAATAAAAATAGCCTTTATTATCTCTGATCAGTTGTAATACATTTAGATAAGTGCCAATACTGATAGCATACTTCTAGAATTTTCCACTCCTTTCTATTTCTGGCTTTCCTCCGCCATCCTTTTGGAAGATCGTCCTCCCATCTTCTTGGTGGCCGTCACCTTCCACTATTTCCTTCTCTGGGGCACCAAGATATAATTTCTTTAGACCACTTGTCCTTGGGAGATATATCTATATATGTAGTCTTATATTTTAACTTGAATCGAAATTGATGCTTATTTTTTTAATAATTACTGGAAGTTTAGATTACAATCATCATGCATATTTATTAATATATTATTAAGAATTATAATTATACTTGCATCTTAAAATTTAGGTAATTAAATCAAAACAACGGCCGCGTCGATTAACTATCCAAGGATCGGATGGGAAGCTGTACATGTTCTTACTGAAGGGTCACGAGGACTTGCGTCAAGATGAACGTGTGATGCAACTCTTTGGCCTCGTCAATACATTGCTCCAAGCTGATCCAAGCACTAACAGACACGATTTGGCCATACAAAGATATGCTGTGATTCCTCTATCACCTAATTCTGGTTTAATAGGATGGGTGCCACAATGTGATACTCTCTATAATTTAATAAGTGACTACAGAGATAAGAAATCTAATAAATTGGCTTTGACAAAGGAACAGCAAATAATGTTAGGAATGGCGTCTGATTATCAGAAGTTAATGTTGAAGCATAAGGTGAGCTACCTTGTTAAGCGTAAGATTAGAAAGATCGTTAATTAACGTAAAATCCTACTTCTACCTAGCTTTTTTAAACTAATAGTTAAATGGGAATTCAATCGGATATTTTAAATTTATAATAAAATTGTTAATGTTTTTTTTGGTTGTTTATTTATTACATTTACGTTTTAGGTGGAAATATTTGAATATACACTATCACAAACACCAGGAAACGACCTAGCAAGGCTTCTTTGGTTGAAGAGTCCATCAGCAGAGGCGTGGTTTGAGCGTCGCACTAATTATACCCGGTCGCTCGCAGTTATGAGCATGGTGGGGTACATTCTGGGTTTAGGCGACAGGCACCCGTCCAACATTATGTTACACAGGGCCACAGGGAAGGTCTTACATATCGATTTTGGGGATTGCTTTGAAGTAACGCAAACTAGAGAACGTTTCCCGGAAAAGATACCGTTCAGGTTGACTCGAATGTTAATTAATGCTATGGAGGTGAGAATAATATTTTTTAAATGTTTATTGTTAATGAAAGCAAATTACATAAAGCGGAAAGTGGTTTAAAATTATTAAGTGCTGCTGGATAAACCATCATCGTGAGATCACTATTTTTCACGAAAGACAAACATTTTCATTTAAATATGGCCGCTTAGTTTTCTCCGGTCATTTAGGGGTATTTGTTTTCCGTCCTCGTAACTGTTCAGGCTTCTTTTTTTCTCGCCACATTCCTGTACTTTCCAGCGGTGGTGACTAATTACTATTAAGTAGACCGTTGTCTTATGAGCTTCATTTAGTTCTTAAATATATGGAGTTTGGTTTCATATTAATTATTGGACAAGAAAAATTATATTATATATAAAATTCTCGTGTCGCGGTGTTTGTTACCAAACTCCTCCGAAACGGCTCGATCGATTTTTATGAAATTTTGTGTGTATATCGGGTAGATCTGAGAATCGGTCAACATCTATTTTTTATACTCCTAAGTGATAAGAGTGGCCCACCCCAATTTTTTAAATTTTATATGGCAAAACGTTTTCCAGGCCATCTAGTAATAGTATATTAATTAATTTCAATTATTTATCTACATTTTATTCCTTTTTACTTTTAACAACTTATTCATTATAGCTGCTTTAAAATAATTAATAATAACATGTCTCAACATTTAACAGTTACTAATTTTAAATTATCTCGATAGGTAACAGGAATCGAAGGAACATACAGATTCACATGCGAGTCCGTGATGCACGTTCTCCACAAACACAGGGACAGCGTCATGGCCGTTCTCGAAGCTTTTGTCTATGACCCCTTACTCAACTGGCGGCTCATAGACAACGAGAAACATTCAATTACAGAGTCTACATTTTCTTCGGATATAGATTCACCTTACTCCCTGCCCAGCCGAAGTCGGAATCATTTACACTATGAATCATTAGAAATGCCAGCGGAATCTAATTTAAATAAAAGAGCGTTAGCCATTTTAAATAGAATAAGGGACAAGTTGACTGGGAGGGATTTCCCAAATATAGAAGCTGTAGTGAGTGTTCCGAAGCAAGTAGACTTATTGGTTAAAATTGCAACAAATAATGAGAATTTGTGCCAATGTTACATGGGATGGTGTCCATTTTGGTAAAATTTCCATAGGCTGTCTATTAATTCTTGTATCTCCTTGCCTATTAAAATATTGGAAAGACAAATAAAATCTTATTCGTCTAAGTATGTATGATAAACAAGAAGTTAATTTTGTAAATTATCGATACTTCTCCATAATACAAATTGCTTATATGTATAATACTACTTCACATTAAGTTATAAAATAACATTGATTTGTTGAGCTTTTTGTTTAATTTTATATGATATAGCTATTTTTATTTGATTGTTGTATATCTTGTATGTTTACATGAAAATAATGTTCATGCCAGTTCTATAACATTAAAGTTTTTGTCCAATTTATTATACTAATAATACATTTCCTACTCTGGAAAAGCCTCTTCGTTTCTTAAATCGTCGTTCTTTCGTTCGTTCGTCTTTAAGGTCAATGCATATTTCTGTAAAATCAAAATGTTGTATATAACATTTTACGTTAAAAAGTCCTGAATATTTTTTTGCTCCACTCACCTCCAACAATTTACAAATAAAAAACATCTCGAAAATTTGGCAGCTCATAATAAGATTGATTTTAAGCATTTCATAGTTGTTAACGCTAGCCGATTCTTGCGACTTTGTGCCCATGATCATCCGCTCCTTTTGGTCTTAGCGCGATGATATATAGCTTGTAGCCTTCCTCGATAAATGGGCTATCTAACACTGAAAGAATTTTTCTAATCGGACCTGTAGATCTTGAGATTAGCGCACTCAAGCAAAACAAACAAACTCTTCAGCTTTATATATTAGTATAATTACAAAAAAAATAATAGTTTTTCCTTCATGATGAAACGACTATTTCATCGCAATGTGTATTAAGGCCGAAGGATAATAATTATAAAGTTCCTAAAACAGACAAATGATTCATATTATTGTTGTATTTAATTTTAGTATTAACTTTATTTTGCTTTTTATTATAAAAATTACTAGCAATCTAAGTTACAATATTGTCATCCCACTAACTAGTTTAATGCTTGTACTAGAAATTAGAATTGCAAGATTACAATGCTCTTAACATTGCGCTTTATTTTAAGAGATTTTTAAAATGTATTATGAATGAAGATTATTAACTAGGTCAAAATGTACACCTACCTAATTGACTATTAATCAAGTCCTATACCTATAAGGCTAGGGACTTTCCCAGTTATAACTAGTCCTTTATAATATTACTATACCTATTGTTTTTATTATAAAAAGCAATAAGTATTGTCTCTTTATCTTCTGTTGCACTTCATTTAGCGTAGAAATAAGTAAGTGTTAAAAATATTAAATAAACATTTTATAAACATAATTATATATTTTTATTGTATACTATCATTTTTGTAACTGACGAACGATAGAGGTAACAATTTGGATAATTTTGTACACAACACTTTGTCCATGGTGGGTTTGGAGAGATACACGTCGATGTCGCCGTCTGAACTACGGAATTCGCTCAACGTTTGTCGACACACTCCGCAGGGAGCCGTAAAACTGTCCCTTTGATGAGCTACGACAGCGACCGTTTTGAATTTCAAGAAACCATCACTTACAGCCTTCGGGACCGCAGCTCTCTCTGCGCATATACACGGTGTTAGAGTTGAGTTTTCTATATTACATCCTGTATATACCCTAGATTCAGCTTCTGTAAGGATCGCAGCTCCGACAGCAAAGTTTGAATAAGGACAGTACGCGCGTTTTCGTATCGCTGCCGCTGCTCGTATTAAATTCTTTACGGTTTCACCTGAAACAAAACATTTATATCTTTAATTGATTAACATAGTCCTAATCAAGATAAGTGCGACCTTCCGTGTGATAGGGGTCGATTCACCCGTTGTATTTTGGATAATTCATACTATATCATTATAAAGTATAGCCTATGTATTATTCTGATGTATAAGCTTTATTATTGTAAAGTTTCATCAAAATCCATTCAGCAGTTTTTGCGTGAAAGAGTAACAAACATACATCCACACATTCTAACAAACTTTCGCGTTTATAATATTAGTAGGACTAGTAGGATTTAATTGCAAAATCTTAATAATGTAGGTCAAAGTCATGCAGTGCGTACGTTCGAAAATAGATTTCCGTGTTTTACGAGACCATTGCAATCTTGTAAAACATTGCAAAATGACCTTATGTCAAATAAAACTTTAACTTTTAGCGTAAGAAACAATTGTAAATGTTATGACTTACTTAAAGTATTGAAATCAACAATTTCGTATTGATCCATTTACGAACAATTACTGTCGTGTTTACGTGCGTGTAGCAAATAGCGGAGACGTGCAGCTCTCTGTGCGGTCAGCGGCCAACTGATTATAGCTAACGATTGTTGATTAGATACATGACTGATGATTGGCAGTCCCTTGCGACTAATGCTCCCATGTTTCAATTAAACTTCTTATATTTTACGCATCAGAGCAATAAAAGTTTATACATGTTCAATTGCCTCGTGCGTAGGTGGACTTTCTAGCCCTCGCTTCACTGAGAACTTTATTATAATTCTTCCTGTAATGTCGTTTAAAAATACTCTATTATTAAAAATTATCTTTTGTAGTATTATAAAGTACAGTGTACTATGAAATGACAAAACAAAGCAAGAAATTAATTATAAGACGCCTAACAGCTTATATTTTCTACTAGCCTACCCGCGCGACTTTGTTCACGTGTTGCTCAGCTCCTATGGCTCGTAGCAAGATGTTAAATAGCATATAAGTTACATCAGCTCTCTGCAAGTGATAGCCCAGTCAAAATCAGTCCAGCCATTTCAGAGATTAGCCGGATCAAACAGACAAGACAAAAATTGTAATAAAATGTTGTTGGTATGGTATGGTGGTGGGTGTATATATCCATATGCACTTAGTAAAAAGCGGTTATTTTCATATTACAAACAGATACTTCAATTTTATTAATTTGTATGGATGTCCATCGAAAATTAACATAGATCACCTTTCCCACACCCTTGCGTTATGCTCCAACCCAAATAAATAGAAATTAGTCATTTATGAACATTATGTCGAGTTTTTTTGTCTTTTTGAATGAAACAAAACATGGCATATGATAGAAAATTGACAAAATAATAGCCAAGTTGTGCTATTGTGTAAAAGTAGGTAATTTACAAAACCGTCGCTTTTCAATGTCTGTCGGCTATGAATCATTCATTAAATCTTTAACACAATGGAACTGGATACAATAAAGAACCTCAAAAGATTCTATTGTTAACATTAACTCCACCATATTAAAAAATTAAAAATTCACTTAAAATCTAAGGGTTGTATTTAAAAATAAAATAGCTAAAATATTTCCCACATTTTATTTCAGAAAAAGCAAGTATTATACGGTATATTTTATCATCAACTACTTATAGAATACAATGTTATGACACATAACGGCTACGAGTACATTATTTTCTATGGTAAGACCTTTATAATTCCAATAAACTATTAAGCCGGTCCAAAAAATTATAAAACGTAAACAGTTATAACTTACAGATAATAAACGTATACGCAAAATAAACGTAAAATGACACTAAAAGTTAATAACGCAGTAAACATACTCTAGGTACCTAGGAAACTAAAGAAGAATTCATATTATGAGAAAAATATATTTACAATATTTGTGTATCAAAAGAAATTTATTTCAATTAGAAGCTACCGAAATATTATTTACTTTCACATCAAAATAATCAAAATAGAGGCTTATTACCTTATACTGATGGGAAAATATTGTCTTTGTAGAAATTAAAGAAAGGTATTGCTGCTGATTCATGTAATAACGGAGGAAGTCCGGCAGGAGTCAAATAGAGAGATAGCATTAGCGTTACTAAATAAGTTAAGCTAACTATGAATGCAGAAATATTGGGTCTATTGCACTAGGCTAGTACCTACATAGGGTCATCCGTAAATTACGTCATCTTAAGAAAATCGCTAAAAAAAAATTTATGGATGACCCCATAGTATTATATATGAATACAACTTGACAGTTTAATTTAAAAAGTTTCACCAGAAAGGACACCAGCCCACATAGCATTGACATAAATTTTCATTGCTGGTAGCTTGCTGTATCAGCAAATGAACTTGTTTTTCAACAGAAACGCTGGCATCATCTATATGAGTAAAATCGCGACCAGTTAGCTTGTCTCTCACTCTATTAACAATAGCTAAAGCTCGCTTAAGTCTATCAAACGGCAACTCCCTTCAAGATACATTGAGGCTACTCACGTTGTGGTTTGATCACGGTCATCACCCGGCCATTTACGATGCTTTATTCGAGGGTATTAGACAAATAGACGTAAAAATTTGGCTTCAAGTGATTCCACAGTTAATTGCCAGAATAGATTCCCCAAGAAGTTTAGTAGCTAAACTAGTTCATATTTTGCTGATAGATATTGGAAAATTACATCCACAAGCATTAGTATATCCTCTAACAGTAGCAACCAAATCTTCTTTTGTGACAAGAAAAGCTGCCGCTAATTATATACTTAAAACGTTAAGTTCACATTCGCAAAGATTGATTAACGAAGCTGCTATAATATCGGAAGAATTGATTAAAGTAGCTATGTTGTGGCACGATCAAGTTTACACAGCTCTAGACGATGCGTCCAGGTATATCAATTAATTACTCTGAAAATAACAACTAAAAAGAATTAGTCAACTTAATAATAACGTTTTCGCAGGTTATATTACAGTGAAAAAGATTACAGAGGCATGTTTAGGACTTTAGATAAAATGCATGCGATGCTGGATTGCCCTCCAGAGACTTTGAAGGAGGTTTCCTTTTTACAAATGTACGGTCGAGATTTACAAGAGGCTTGGCGATGGTGCGAGCTTTATAAGGTTTGCAGTATATAATATATTCTTAAGTATTATGTTTAAATTCTTTATCGGATAATAAGGATAAACGCTCCTACACACACAAACTGTTTTTATTAGGAAACTAACGAAGATCGTTATCTCAACTCTGCATGGGACCTTTACTGCCACGTTGTGCGACGAATCGGACAACAAGTCCGTTCTCCAACATCTCTGGAGTTACAATACGTTAGTAAGCAACTCCATGCGTGTCGTGATCTGGAATTAGCTGTGCCCGGCTCCTATGTACCAAATGAAAAAGTGATACGGATTTCGCATATCAAGACTCACTTACAGGTTCGCCTAAACATATATGTACATAAATAAAATAAAAATAGCCTTTATTATCTCTGATCAGTTGTAATACATTTAGATAAGTGCCAATACTGATAGCATACTTCTAGAATTTTCCACTCCTTTCTATTTCTGGCTTTCCTCCGCCATCCTTTTGGAAGATCGTCCTCCCATCTTCTTGGTGGCCGTCACCTTCCACTATTTCCTTCTCTGGGGCACCAAGATATAATTTCTTTAGACCACTTGTCCTTGGGAGATATATCTATATATGTAGTCTTATATTTTAACTTGAATCGAAATTGATGCTTATTTTTTTAATAATTACTGGAAGTTTAGATTACAATCATCATGCATATTTATTAATATATTATTAAGAATTATAATTATACTTGCATCTTAAAATTTAGGTAATTAAATCAAAACAACGGCCGCGTCGATTAACTATCCAAGGATCGGATGGGAAGCTGTACATGTTCTTACTGAAGGGTCACGAGGACTTGCGTCAAGATGAACGTGTGATGCAACTCTTTGGCCTCGTCAATACATTGCTCCAAGCTGATCCAAGCACTAACAGACACGATTTGGCCATACAAAGATATGCTGTGATTCCTCTATCACCTAATTCTGGTTTAATAGGATGGGTGCCACAATGTGATACTCTCTATAATTTAATAAGTGACTACAGAGATAAGAAATCTAATAAATTGGCTTTGACAAAGGAACAGCAAATAATGTTAGGAATGGCGTCTGATTATCAGAAGTTAATGTTGAAGCATAAGGTGAGCTACCTTGTTAAGCGTAAGATTAGAAAGATCGTTAATTAACGTAAAATCCTACTTCTACCTAGCTTTTTTAAACTAATAGTTAAATGGGAATTCAATCGGATATTTTAAATTTATAATAAAATTGTTAATGTTTTTTTTGGTTGTTTATTTATTACATTTACGTTTTAGGTGGAAATATTTGAATATACACTATCACAAACACCAGGAAACGACCTAGCAAGGCTTCTTTGGTTGAAGAGTCCATCAGCAGAGGCGTGGTTTGAGCGTCGCACTAATTATACCCGGTCGCTCGCAGTTATGAGCATGGTGGGGTACATTCTGGGTTTAGGCGACAGGCACCCGTCCAACATTATGTTACACAGGGCCACAGGGAAGGTCTTACATATCGATTTTGGGGATTGCTTTGAAGTAACGCAAACTAGAGAACGTTTCCCGGAAAAGATACCGTTCAGGTTGACTCGAATGTTAATTAATGCTATGGAGGTGAGAATAATATTTTTTAAATGTTTATTGTTAATGAAAGCAAATTACATAAAGCGGAAAGTGGTTTAAAATTATTAAGTGCTGCTGGATAAACCATCATCGTGAGATCACTATTTTTCACGAAAGACAAACATTTTCATTTAAATATGGCCGCTTAGTTTTCTCCGGTCATTTAGGGGTATTTGTTTTCCGTCCTCGTAACTGTTCAGGCTTCTTTTTTTCTCGCCACATTCCTGTACTTTCCAGCGGTGGTGACTAATTACTATTAAGTAGACCGTTGTCTTATGAGCTTCATTTAGTTCTTAAATATATGGAGTTTGGTTTCATATTAATTATTGGACAAGAAAAATTATATTATATATAAAATTCTCGTGTCGCGGTGTTTGTTACCAAACTCCTCCGAAACGGCTCGATCGATTTTTATGAAATTTTGTGTGTATATCGGGTAGATCTGAGAATCGGTCAACATCTATTTTTTATACTCCTAAGTGATAAGAGTGGCCCACCCCAATTTTTTAAATTTTATATGGCAAAACGTTTTCCAGGCCATCTAGTAATAGTATATTAATTAATTTCAATTATTTATCTACATTTTATTCCTTTTTACTTTTAACAACTTATTCATTATAGCTGCTTTAAAATAATTAATAATAACATGTCTCAACATTTAACAGTTACTAATTTTAAATTATCTCGATAGGTAACAGGAATCGAAGGAACATACAGATTCACATGCGAGTCCGTGATGCACGTTCTCCACAAACACAGGGACAGCGTCATGGCCGTTCTCGAAGCTTTTGTCTATGACCCCTTACTCAACTGGCGGCTCATAGACAACGAGAAACATTCAATTACAGAGTCTACATTTTCTTCGGATATAGATTCACCTTACTCCCTGCCCAGCCGAAGTCGGAATCATTTACACTATGAATCATTAGAAATGCCAGCGGAATCTAATTTAAATAAAAGAGCGTTAGCCATTTTAAATAGAATAAGGGACAAGTTGACTGGGAGGGATTTCCCAAATATAGAAGCTGTAGTGAGTGTTCCGAAGCAAGTAGACTTATTGGTTAAAATTGCAACAAATAATGAGAATTTGTGCCAATGTTACATGGGATGGTGTCCATTTTGGTAAAATTTCCATAGGCTGTCTATTAATTCTTGTATCTCCTTGCCTATTAAAATATTGGAAAGACAAATAAAATCTTATTCGTCTAAGTATGTATGATAAACAAGAAGTTAATTTTGTAAATTATCGATACTTCTCCATAATACAAATTGCTTATATGTATAATACTACTTCACATTAAGTTATAAAATAACATTGATTTGTTGAGCTTTTTGTTTAATTTTATATGATATAGCTATTTTTATTTGATTGTTGTATATCTTGTATGTTTACATGAAAATAATGTTCATGCCAGTTCTATAACATTAAAGTTTTTGTCCAATTTATTATACTAATAATACATTTCCTACTCTGGAAAAGCCTCTTCGTTTCTTAAATCGTCGTTCTTTCGTTCGTTCGTCTTTAAGGTCAATGCATATTTCTGTAAAATCAAAATGTTGTATATAACATTTTACGTTAAAAAGTCCTGAATATTTTTTTGCTCCACTCACCTCCAACAATTTACAAATAAAAAACATCTCGAAAATTTGGCAGCTCATAATAAGATTGATTTTAAGCATTTCATAGTTGTTAACGCTAGCCGATTCTTGCGACTTTGTGCCCATGATCATCCGCTCCTTTTGGTCTTAGCGCGATGATATATAGCTTGTAGCCTTCCTCGATAAATGGGCTATCTAACACTGAAAGAATTTTTCTAATCGGACCTGTAGATCTTGAGATTAGCGCACTCAAGCAAAACAAACAAACTCTTCAGCTTTATATATTAGTATAATTACAAAAAAAATAATAGTTTTTCCTTCATGATGAAACGACTATTTCATCGCAATGTGTATTAAGGCCGAAGGATAATAATTATAAAGTTCCTAAAACAGACAAATGATTCATATTATTGTTGTATTTAATTTTAGTATTAACTTTATTTTGCTTTTTATTATAAAAATTACTAGCAATCTAAGTTACAATATTGTCATCCCACTAACTAGTTTAATGCTTGTACTAGAAATTAGAATTGCAAGATTACAATGCTCTTAACATTGCGCTTTATTTTAAGAGATTTTTAAAATGTATTATGAATGAAGATTATTAACTAGGTCAAAATGTACACCTACCTAATTGACTATTAATCAAGTCCTATACCTATAAGGCTAGGGACTTTCCCAGTTATAACTAGTCCTTTATAATATTACTATACCTATTGTTTTTATTATAAAAAGCAATAAGTATTGTCTCTTTATCTTCTGTTGCACTTCATTTAGCGTAGAAATAAGTAAGTGTTAAAAATATTAAATAAACATTTTATAAACATAATTATATATTTTTATTGTATACTATCATTTTTGTAACTGACGAACGATAGAGGTAACAATTTGGATAATTTTGTACACAACACTTTGTCCATGGTGGGTTTGGAGAGATACACGTCGATGTCGCCGTCTGAACTACGGAATTCGCTCAACGTTTGTCGACACACTCCGCAGGGAGCCGTAAAACTGTCCCTTTGATGAGCTACGACAGCGACCGTTTTGAATTTCAAGAAACCATCACTTACAGCCTTCGGGACCGCAGCTCTCTCTGCGCATATACACGGTGTTAGAGTTGAGTTTTCTATATTACATCCTGTATATACCCTAGATTCAGCTTCTGTAAGGATCGCAGCTCCGACAGCAAAGTTTGAATAAGGACAGTACGCGCGTTTTCGTATCGCTGCCGCTGCTCGTATTAAATTCTTTACGGTTTCACCTGAAACAAAACATTTATATCTTTAATTGATTAACATAGTCCTAATCAAGATAAGTGCGACCTTCCGTGTGATAGGGGTCGATTCACCCGTTGTATTTTGGATAATTCATACTATATCATTATAAAGTATAGCCTATGTATTATTCTGATGTATAAGCTTTATTATTGTAAAGTTTCATCAAAATCCATTCAGCAGTTTTTGCGTGAAAGAGTAACAAACATACATCCACACATTCTAACAAACTTTCGCGTTTATAATATTAGTAGGACTAGTAGGATTTAATTGCAAAATCTTAATAATGTAGGTCAAAGTCATGCAGTGCGTACGTTCGAAAATAGATTTCCGTGTTTTACGAGACCATTGCAATCTTGTAAAACATTGCAAAATGACCTTATGTCAAATAAAACTTTAACTTTTAGCGTAAGAAACAATTGTAAATGTTATGACTTACTTAAAGTATTGAAATCAACAATTTCGTATTGATCCATTTACGAACAATTACTGTCGTGTTTACGTGCGTGTAGCAAATAGCGGAGACGTGCAGCTCTCTGTGCGGTCAGCGGCCAACTGATTATAGCTAACGATTGTTGATTAGATACATGACTGATGATTGGCAGTCCCTTGCGACTAATGCTCCCATGTTTCAATTAAACTTCTTATATTTTACGCATCAGAGCAATAAAAGTTTATACATGTTCAATTGCCTCGTGCGTAGGTGGACTTTCTAGCCCTCGCTTCACTGAGAACTTTATTATAATTCTTCCTGTAATGTCGTTTAAAAATACTCTATTATTAAAAATTATCTTTTGTAGTATTATAAAGTACAGTGTACTATGAAATGACAAAACAAAGCAAGAAATTAATTATAAGACGCCTAACAGCTTATATTTTCTACTAGCCTACCCGCGCGACTTTGTTCACGTGTTGCTCAGCTCCTATGGCTCGTAGCAAGATGTTAAATAGCATATAAGTTACATCAGCTCTCTGCAAGTGATAGCCCAGTCAAAATCAGTCCAGCCATTTCAGAGATTAGCCGGATCAAACAGACAAGACAAAAATTGTAATAAAATGTTGTTGGTATGGTATGGTGGTGGGTGTATATATCCATATGCACTTAGTAAAAAGCGGTTATTTTCATATTACAAACAGATACTTCAATTTTATTAATTTGTATGGATGTCCATCGAAAATTAACATAGATCACCTTTCCCACACCCTTGCGTTATGCTCCAACCCAAATAAATAGAAATTAGTCATTTATGAACATTATGTCGAGTTTTTTTGTCTTTTTGAATGAAACAAAACATGGCATATGATAGAAAATTGACAAAATAATAGCCAAGTTGTGCTATTGTGTAAAAGTAGGTAATTTACAAAACCGTCGCTTTTCAATGTCTGTCGGCTATGAATCATTCATTAAATCTTTAACACAATGGAACTGGATACAATAAAGAACCTCAAAAGATTCTATTGTTAACATTAACTCCACCATATTAAAAAATTAAAAATTCACTTAAAATCTAAGGGTTGTATTTAAAAATAAAATAGCTAAAATATTTCCCACATTTTATTTCAGAAAAAGCAAGTATTATACGGTATATTTTATCATCAACTACTTATAGAATACAATGTTATGACACATAACGGCTACGAGTACATTATTTTCTATGGTAAGACCTTTATAATTCCAATAAACTATTAAGCCGGTCCAAAAAATTATAAAACGTAAACAGTTATAACTTACAGATAATAAACGTATACGCAAAATAAACGTAAAATGACACTAAAAGTTAATAACGCAGTAAACATACTCTAGGTACCTAGGAAACTAAAGAAGAATTCATATTATGAGAAAAATATATTTACAATATTTGTGTATCAAAAGAAATTTATTTCAATTAGAAGCTACCGAAATATTATTTACTTTCACATCAAAATAATCAAAATAGAGGCTTATTACCTTATACTGATGGGAAAATATTGTCTTTGTAGAAATTAAAGAAAGGTATTGCTGCTGATTCATGTAATAACGGAGGAAGTCCGGCAGGAGTCAAATAGAGAGATAGCATTAGCGTTACTAAATAAGTTAAGCTAACTATGAATGCAGAAATATTGGGTCTATTGCACTAGGCTAGTACCTACATAGGGTCATCCGTAAATTACGTCATCTTAAGAAAATCGCTAAAAAAAAATTTATGGATGACCCCATAGTATTATATATGAATACAACTTGACAGTTTAATTTAAAAAGTTTCACCAGAAAGGACACCAGCCCACATAGCATTGACATAAATTTTCATTGCTGGTAGCTTGCTGTATCAGCAAATGAACTTGTTTTTCAACAGAAACGCTGGCATCATCTATATGAGTAAAATCGCGACCAGTTAGCTTGTCTCTCACTCTATTAACAATAGCTAAAGCTCGCTTATTCAAATTAGTCTCGGCCGGTTGATCCACATCGTTAACTATCGCTCTACTTTTACTCTGTTGCGGAGATGCGGCATCCGAAGACGAACACACTTCGGCTTCATTTCTGGAACGTCTGCCTGCGTCTATTAGTCTCCAGTTGAGTAATGGGTCGTATACGAAAGCTTCGAGTACAGCCATTAGGCTGTCTTTATGTCTGTGGAGTACTTCCATGACAGATTCGCAAGTGCGACGGTATGTGCCTTCAATTCCAGTCACCTAAGAATAAAATATTCATTATTGGTAAATGCATATTTCTAAAATGATAATAGAATTTAGAAGTCAAGCTTTTACAATAATATGTACATATATATAAATCGAACAGTTTAACGAAATAAAAGCGTACAACAAATCTTACCTCCATAGCATTAATAAGCATTCTGGTCAATCTAAAAGGTATCTTCTCAGGGAATTTGTCTCGTGTAACGGCAACTTCGAAGCAGTCACCAAAATCTATATGTAGAAACTTTCCAGTTACGCGGTCCAACATGATGTTAGATGGATGCCTGTCACCTAGACCCAAAATGTAGCCCACCATGCTCATAACTGCGAGTGAGCGCGTATAATTCGTGCGGCGCTCAAACCAAACTTCAGAAGATGGACTCTTTAGCCACAGTAATTTAGCTAAGTCATCACCGGCAGTATGTTCCAATGCGTGCTCGAACACTTCAACCTACACAAACAAAAATATATTTGAATAACATTATTGATATTCGAAATTCTTTTGACTGGTATAGAATAAATTTTATAAGATTGTTATTTTATGTAAGAAAAATAAAGAAAATAAAGATTCTCTAAGCCAAAACTAAACGTAAGCATACAACTACAAAAAATATTATAACCTTTAACTCAAATCAGTGATCCGGAATCAAACTAAGAAAAGATTAAATTTGATGTCGAATTTAATGAGTTGCTTATCCCTTGTACATATTTATTAAATTTTACCATAAGAAAATATTTATCGTTTAAAGCATCAAACCTTTTGCATCAACATCAGTCTCTCCAAATCGGAAGCCATCCGTTGCATAATTCGGTGTTCAATATTCAGTAAGATCTTCCTCTTGTCCCTATAATCTTTGATCAAAGAATGTAAAGTATCACAATGCGGCACCCAACCAATCAACCCCGAATTTGTTGATAGTGGTATAACCGCATATCTTTGTATAGCTAAGTCTCGTCTGAAAGTATCCGGATCAGCTTGGAGCAATGTATTGACGAGGCCAAAGAGTTGCATCACTCGTTCATCTTGACGCAAGTCCTCGTGACCCTTCAGTAAGAACATATAATCTTTTCCGTTAGAGCCGCGGATGCAGAGTCTACGAGGGCGTTGCTTGGAAGTTATAACCTATCAAGAAATATAAATAATATAAACTAAATTAGAAGATCAATAAATGGTAATTATAAAGCACATTTTAGGTCGGTATAACATAAGTTCACACATTTTACTTGACAACTACCTGTAAGCTGCTCTGAATATGGGCAATACGAATCAAATCTTGGTCAGGAACATATGATCCAGGGACTGCAAGTTCTAGGTCTCGGCAGTTTAGTAGATCCGGACTAACATATTGCAATTCTAACGATGTTAATTGGTTCAGTTGTCGGCTAATGCGGCGGAATACGTGGTAATATAAATCCCAGGCTTGGTTCAAGTCGCGGACTTGCCCCGACTCCTGTGAAAAGATAACAGTTTTTAAATATATTAAATCACACGAGATTTCCAAACCATCATTATTTTTCTGTTATAATAATTTCTCTACTCCGTATTACGTAATAGATTTTAGGTTATAAACATTTAGTTTAACTAATCTCTGGTTAATTTTTAAATACATATACCTTATCAATAATATAAAATATCTTATATGTGATGAAATAAGAGTCACATAAATTTTCATTAGATAATTCCTTGGGAGTGAATAGTTCTAACATTGTGATAAGTATTTAAGAGATATCATTAACATACCTTGAAACGATTGCACCATTCCTGTGCTTCGTTAAGATCTCTTCCGTAAGCGGTACTAAATGAAACTTCTTTCACAGTCTTTGGTCCTCTCTCCAACATCGCGTGAAGAGGCTCCAAAGTTTTGAACATAGCCTTTACATCGTGCTCACTAAAGTATATTCTAGAAGCTTCTTCCAAAGCTTCATGCCATTGTTCGTGCCATAAAATGGCGACTCTGATAAGTTCTTCTGATATCATTGCGGCTTGATTAACTAAATTGCTCGAATGAGTACACATTGACTTTAAAATTTGGTTTGCCGCATTTTTGCGATCAACAAATGATGATTTAGAAGCAACAGTCAAAGGATACACCAGTGCTTGCGGATGAGACTTACCAATGTCAATAAGTAATGAGTGAATAAGTTTCCCAACCAAAGCCCTTGGCGTGTCGATTCTTGCTATGAGTTGAGGAATTACTTGAAGCCATACATTAATCTCAATCGTCCTTATTCCTTCTAGAAGCGCTTCATGGACAGCAGGATGGTGCCCATAATCAAACCATAATGTTAGCAATCGCAATGTATCTTGAAGTGAACTGCCATGAGACAAGTTTATAGATTTAAAAAATCCTTCTACTGCTGGAACTGTATGTGTTTGTATGTAGTCGGCGGCTGATTTAATTTCTTCAGGATTTGACATATCCGCTTCTTGATGTTTATAAAACAAAACCGTTTCAAAATTCATATAGGCCCATGCATGCCAGGCTTTATACCAATTTGATGACAAATTCGTCGCGAATAAGTAATTGCGTAATATTTCCGGTATCGAGTGTTTATTGATTCCTAACAAAGATTCGCACCAAGATCCTAGTTTTAAGTGGCAACGAGCTAACAACCGACAATGTTCCGAATCTCCCGTTTCGGCCGATTCCACGTAACGCTGCAGTTGATCGTATGCCAATTGTTTGTCTCCGGCGACCCACAGATGTTTCGCGTAAGCCAATGTGAGTCTCGGTTCATGAGTAGGAAGGGGCATGTCACGATTCTTACTAGGATCTATACCGAGAAGCATAACTAGGGTTCTGTGAGCTTGCCGGGGCGCTCCGTTCTTTCTACACAAAGAGGCAAACTTTAGCCAAGTAGCCATATCTTCTTGTGGTGTCAGTACTAAGCTATGCACTTGCAGTATTTTTCGCCAATCTTCAACCAATCTCTGACCGCCTTGTAATCTCGTCCACCAAGCTTGTCTAATTGTTTCTCTTCTTTCGGGAACTAATTTGTAAGTGATCACCTCCTCTAATTCTGCCAATAACTGGGCGTTCACTAAGGCTCCGTATGCTCTTTGGTAACTTTCCCCAGCAACCGCTGTTAATTCAGAGTCTAATATAGATCTAGCTTGATCAATATATAATCTTGAAGTATCATAGTCTTTCTTATGAATATTAAGGACAGCTCTATAAAAAGCCCCGTCTTGTGTATTTTCTGGTAGAAAATTTACATATTTTGTCATGGAATCCCATTCATTTAGCCCCCAAGCAGACGCAGCTGCTAGTCTTGCGGATTTAAATTTTTCATCATCAGTCATTTTTAACCAGCGATTTGAGACTGCATTGTACAATTTGTACCATTCTCCTAGGGCTTCATAGCATCGCATTTCGCCAAGATATGTCTCACTGTTATCAGAATCTCCAGCTAGTTTTTCACCATAGAGATTTAATGCCTTTTCCCAATTATGCAATTTTTCATACCATCGAATTTGAACTTTTAAGCTAGCATCACCTGTCTCACGTTGACACATGACATGTTCGAGTAAGCCTTCAGCGGCTTCTTTTTGTTGCAATTTGTTATTTATATGTATTAGAGCCTCTACGACTTGAGAAGTCGCGCCGTTGCGAAATTCTTCTTCCTAGGCGACAAAGGTAATTGTTATTATATCAAGTATCTTAAATTAAGCTATAACATAGGTTTTTAATCAGAGGCACTAGAACAGCCTCAAAAAATATCCAAACATTTATCCAGATAACCAGTGGCTGAATATCTGCATATTAATTGTTTAAAAAAATCAATGCGAACAGTAGAATGATTCACTTAATATTATAAATATTGCATCATGACAAACCTTATAATGAAGTGCTTTTGCATAAGCTCTGCAATGCATTGCCCTTTCTCCAAGTAATTGAGTAGAAATTGGCAAACCTCCTCCCTCACAGTGCTCCATAAACTCTGCTAAATTTAAAACAGTATGTGCTAATTCTGGAGCATCTGGTGCCGTTAAAGCTTGTTCTAAAGCATTTGATAACTCTGTACGAGATATTTCTTTTAACTCCGTCCAACAAGATACAAATGCAGCATTAAATAGATCGCGCAAAAGTTGAGAGTAGTTGTGGGCTAATGCCAGACAAGCCCTGAAAAATCAGTTATAGTTTAGAATGACAATAATAAGATAAAACATGGTAAGGTATTTAGTTTTAATATAACATACCTTAAAGCTGGGCTATGTGATTCAGTAAGTAGACCGATGCTGAAGCGCCTTAACCATTCTAGCCAATCGTCCTTTGAAACTCTACTACTAACAGTCCATGCTACTTTCAAACTGTGGGCGTTAACGTAAAGCTTGCGGATCGACGTGGATGTGTCGGAAGCAACTATGCGTGCCTGGAAACATAAACATTCTCAAATAACTCAACACAATATAAAAACTTTCACATTATGATAAAAAATATTAACCTCTTGATTGTTGTTTCTAGGCTTTCGTCTAGAACTTTGCAAGAAGTCATCAACGACCATCACCGAACTAGACTGCAGTTTAGCGAGCAATAGTTCGTAATTCTGATGTTGAATTTTATGCTTTACTATAGCTTTCTGAACGAGAGGAATAAAGTCGTTATACTTTCTTCCAAGTTGAATGATCAATGCACATAAAGTATCCATAGCAGTGGTTCGCAAAGCATATGTGTCTAAGCTTCTTACTAAAGGGTGTATTATTCTGGAAACGAGCTCGCTATAATTGAGCGAGTCGGAAAGGTAGTCGACAGTTTCCGTTGCTACTTTGGCAACATGTAAGGGACAGTCTGATCCATCAAATAATTTCACAATAGACGGAATAACTAAGTGCATGTAATCATCCAGATTATCTTCAAATTTTTGTAAAGCATAAAGCAGTTTTTCAGTGACAAACCTATCTTTACTTGTATCATGAGCCAACACGCGCAGTATTTGTGGCATTAATTGAGGCAAATATACTTTAAATTCCGATCCGAGTGCAACTGCAATGTGTTCCACTAACAATATCAACGTTGTTTGTAAAGGGCTGTTTGGTGTCCAAAACTCTTTAATAAGATCGAAAATTTTATCTAAGTAGTTTCGGATATGATGTTTTACAATAGCTATAAGTTTTGCCAATTGAGTGAAAAGAAATTCTCGAAAGCTATTATTATCAGTGGCGCGAGCGACGTAAAGAAGACTTGGTGTGACACGTGAGATGTATGGAACACATTTTATTCCCAGCGATTGGAATATAAAAGTGACAGCCTGCACCACACTTGTATGATGCTGTTGGAGGGTTGGGTCTCGTAAAATGCGCATAAGTGTCGATATAACAATGGCGGGG
Source organism: Limenitis camilla (assembly GCA_905147385.1). NCBI lineage: Eukaryota > Metazoa > Arthropoda > Insecta > Lepidoptera > Nymphalidae > Limenitis > Limenitis camilla. The sequence goes on from LR990241.1 coordinate 10,140,814, forward strand.
TAATATTCATCGAGTACTGGTGAGGACATATTGACTAACATTTCGCTTGTTGTCATATCAAAATTATTTTCTTCAGCTTTACTATCAGCAACTGGTACCAAGCTAGAGTCTGGTTTGCCATCAATTAAACCTCTTGTCATTTTATGTTTATATGGATCTAAGGCACCTAAAAGTCCCAAAACTCGAATTGTTTCACGTCTATCTTTTGGTTGTTGTTCTGTTTTTAGAAAATTAAGTAAGACATCCATAAGATTAGGATACTCCATGTATGGCGTCACCACATGCCCTGTTGCACTTATAAGCTGACCGAATGCCCATAATGCAACGCTACGTTTATCAGTTGCACTGGCATCAGATAACAAATCTAGAAGAGTTGTTAAAAGTTCAGGTAAACATTTTTTAAGTCCGGTATTATCCCCATGAACATCAGCTAAATCCCCTACAGCTTTCAAAACACTTATAACTACTCCTGGATTCAAGTCAGCTTCTTTCAGCTTTGGTACAAGTACATTCAAAATAGTTTCCATGTATGGTTTGACTAGTTTTGGGGCATTTAAAATTAGGTTGTCCAACATTCTGGCAGCCTGTTCTTTATTACGACTCATTCCAGAATGCTCTAACTCTGTTAGGAATTGTATTAGAGTTTTACGAAGTCCAGGCATGACATATGCAGGATTGACTACACTGAGTCGACCAATAGTACAGATTGCCAATTCTCGTATTTCTAAGTGTTCATCATTCATGGCAATAAAGAGAAAACTTAAATTTTCAATCTGTGCCAAATGTGTATCAAATATATTGGTAAGGGACTCCAAAACCCAATATCGAACTTCATAATCGGGATCTGTAACTGATACCACTAGCAGTTTACCTACAACTTCAGCAGTCAACATGGTAAGGGTTCTAGAGGGTGTCTCCTTTGTTCTTTTAGTAGCATCAGACAATAATTTTACTGATGTTTTAACAGCCTCTACTCTGACTTCCTGATGGTCACTCTGTAAGAAATGGTCAGCACAACGACGAACAAATGTAAGCAAACTATGTTGACCCTCAAAGTGAAAAGTACCAAGTGTTCTTAAAGCCAGTACAACACTTGCAGAGTCCTGCGGTTCAATAACTAGACTCATGTTACTCTGTTGTTCTAAGCTTCTTGGGACTCCAGGGTGTAGAAAAGGCTTATTACGTAATACTTGTGAGAGCATGTTTAAAAGTCCTTCTGATATTTCTGCTTTAAGAGTGGGTAAATTATAGCTCAGTTCTTTCATGCATATTGTTAAAGAAGGACTAAGTCCAGTTGCAAACATTGCATCAAGCAATTCCTTAATGTCACTCACAACAAGATTTTTAACAGAACTGCTTAATAAAGTAATGCATGCAAAAATAGATGGATCAATTGACACTCTCTTTTTGCTAATAGTATCTCGCACTGGAAGAGCTTGCTTGATGACATCCATTATTCGAGGAATGAAAACTTTTATGTCACCCTCAATTGCAGTTGCCATTAGGCCTAAAGTTGTAAATGCCATATTTCTATCTTTCTCTCTACTTTTGATTAAAGTCAGAAGATAATGCATTGTTGAATTGAGATATTTCTTTAAGAAAAATTCTTTACTAAATGCTGCCAGTCTTGGAATAATAATAAGTAGAATTTGTGGTACACCTTGTGTTTTTAGAAGTCTTTGTGACATTACATCTGAAACAATCAACATAATTTATAGAATTTTATTAATTATTTATATTATATCAGGAAATTTATTTTTTTCCAGTATTTTAAATCGATATATTACTAGCAACCCGCCCCAGCTTCACATGGTTTTTCTACTGTGATATGTATGTTTTATACCCTTCCTCTTGAATCTCTATCTTTTGCTGAAAACTGCATTAAAATACATCGAGTTGTTTAAAAGAACTAAGCGACAGACAGTGGGAGCAACTTCATTTTATACTATGTAAAAATATAAAAATGATTTCCCTTGGTCACGGCGTCACATGTGAGCGGTTGGACAAATTTAGCTTTTTTTGTTGTGTTTGTAATTGTCAATATTCATAGTTAAGGCAGGACAATGTCTATCGAGTCAGCTAGTTATTATTTACACATTTAACTTATCAACTTTTTTAAATACAGGCAAATTCATATTGTAGCTTAACAAGAAAAATAATATGTTATTACACATTGAATTTTATTAATAAAACATATACAAGGGAAAACATGTATATGTCTCTTTGAAGAAACATGCTAAGAAATGAAACACTTGTGGTATTACCTTGACATATTTTTTCTATTTTATGGGTCAATAATCGTTTGCAAACTTCAGATTCATAAACAGGAACAGGATACTGGACATTTTCAGTTTTAAAACCATCACATAAGTAACCCCTCTTTACTGAGGGACTGTGAAGTTTTGAACTAATGAAGATGATGTCATCCGAAACAGTGATATCTTTTTGTGTATCTAAGCTGTGCATCAGGTAAGAATATTTATTCTCCCACTCAGCATTTGAACACCTTAACAGCTCATTTAATATTAAAAGTCCTCCATGAACCTTATCTTCTCTTGTAATGCCTTTTTCCTTTATCGGTGTATCTTCAAAGGAATACATAGCTTCTTCAAAGCACTGCATATACCACTGAGGTTTAGCGGTTGACTGCTTAGCTGTTTCTCTTTGAGCTGTTACAACTAAACCAGCTCTAAGAGCTTTTGCTGCGGCTTCTCTTATTTGTTGTTTTGGATCTTTTAGAGCAATCAGGATATGGTCAAAAAATCCTGATACTTGTTGATAGAAATAAGTTGGCATAGCTATGGCCATTTCTTTTAATAGTAAAACAGCTGAATGTCTCCTTCCTTCATTTCTCTCTTCTGATAACCACTCAAAGGCTCTTTTAACTTCAAATTCTACATATTCAGCTCTTTTGACACCAGATACAGTAGCAAGACGACCAACTGTTTTAGCAGCCAATTCCATAACACCAACATCAGAAGAAGGTAATAGATTCCTTAAATAATTTGCAAATCTAGTGATTCTAGTTTTAGTTGTATCACAGTCACCACCAATAAGGCACACTGAAAAAGAAATCATGATCACTTTTGCAAAAGAAACATCTAGTAAAGTAAGTATACAAGAATAAAAGTAGATATTAAAATTTTAATGCATTTTTAATTATTTTTTTAATGATTCCACATTGGATTTCGCTAAAAATTTATTTAAAAAAAATAGTTTATAGAAACTTCTGCGTAGAATATAAATTTGTATTTATAAAGATCTATTAAAATTATACAAATCTTTTTGAAGTAACTAGCATTTAAATGTTTATAAACCTAAAAGCATACCAATAGCCAGTACTCCACCCTTCTTTTCATGAACGTCATTGCTGGAGACCATCTCAAAGATTTGATGGTTAAATTCATCGAGAAACTGCGTAAGTTCCTCTTGAGGAACTTCGCGAAGTTCTGTTTTGGCAAAGTGATACAATTCCCGCGCTGTTTTCGTTTGTATATCCACATTGCGGGACTTTAAGCCAGCTACGAAAGTAGTCACTTGATTCGACATTTTTGTTTAGTTTAAGATAACAGCTGAAAGAAAGCTATTTATACGTGTTTAAGAGAGCCATTATGACTTATCACCAAATAAATGCAATTGTTATAAAACTGCACTCTGTCGTTGAAATAAGAACAAATATTTCAATCGACTTTTAAGTAATCACTAGAATCTCGCATAATTACATGAAGAAGTATTTTATTTTCTATTTTTATTTTTGAAATGAAAATTATTCAATTGTCAATTTATGTTACATTTTTAATCTGCACCAAACCAAAGATGATATTAGGGATTGCAAATAAAAAAAAAATTGCAAAAATATCAATGTTTTGACATCGATATTTTAACGTGATTATATTTTAGGCGATGTGATCGGAGTATGGCGCAGTCTGCAATCGAATACATGTGACGATAGTGGAGCTGAGACTGAGAGCTTATTTTTTCTACTAGTAGTGGGGGTGTGGAGATTGAGGGTTAACAAGAGATAGAAAAAGGGAATGATTCAGTAGTGCTGCTTTATCTATGTACTAAGCTCTTAAAAATAAAGAATTTGATACTTCAAAATAAATATTGATAACTAAATTTTGAGATTTAAAATTTCGACAATATATATCGATTATTTAAAAAATATATCGATATTTTGATATATCGATATTTTTTACCAAGGCTAGATGATATATAAAAATCTTGATCATCCAGACATAGTTTACAGATTATTAATATACCTAGGCAAACCTCTGTATTCTGAAAATCTTAACCATAGAGCATATATTATATCTATAATATATCGATCACGCTATGATGGACAAACTAAAAAAAAATTCTTAGTGAGACGAGACTGTAATACCATGATAATACATTATACAAGCCATTGACCTCAGATGACCTCTCTTTTTTTAGTGACTGATTGGATTAGTTGTCAGTTGTTAGCATATAGGTACTACATAGATGCTACGGTTGTCAGTAATATTCTTAAGTCATTGTCAAAAAGAAATTGCCATTATATAAAATAGATGAGGCAAACGTTATAAAATATTAATGATAAAAACGAACTTTTATTTTATAAAATCAAAGTATTATTACATTAATATTATATTTATTGCTGTTTAACATTTTATAATATAAAACTACCAATTATTAGTAAAAAATGTCTATGGTGGAATGACCGATATTTCATTCATTTGAAGCTTCCTTTTCTTTCTCTGTCGTTTATGTATCTATGTACGGGCGATCATCGTTGAAGATATCCGTATAAATTATTAAATGAAGGTGCTATAAGTGTTGATTTTATGTAAAAACTGTAGGTTATAAATTGTTAAATAATGATCTTGCTGGAGATCAATAATAGAATTATAGAAGAAACACTAGCAGTTAAATATAAAAATGCACTGGCGCGGTGAGTACGTTACGCTTAGAAAGTTTACCTGTTTTTATATCAATTACAATAATAATTAGTGCGTAATGTAAACTAGATTTATTGTATTTACTGTTATAAGTATTAGTATTTGGTGGATTTAATTTGTAGCAGAATTTATCTTATAACCCCTTTTCGCAAAGAATTTGTCAAATGTCAAATAAAGCTCACACAGGGTGCTGGGTGGGCCCACGTTGACCGCGGAATATGCAAAGTTCGAATCTTATCGGCATTATGTCATAGTATTCATGGTTTATTTTTCCCAAACCATGGCTTACCAATGACGTTATACGGCCCATATCAGCATGGATGAGTCATATAAGTTATTTGTAAGTACTTGCACCGATTGCGGAAACGTCCCATAAAATGTTTTCGGATTCCATCTATAGTAAACAATGTTACGTTTTGTATGATATTAGTACATAGCAACAATAAAGGGATGTAGAGATAATTTAAAGGATCTCAGGAAATGAGTAACAGCTGTTTTGGTATATGTATAATATTTACATAGATGTACAATCAACAAAAGTTTCTTATCTTTTCAGTTTAAAGCCTGAATCTATAGATGTAACTCTTGCTGACTTTGATGGAGTACTCTTTCATATATCCAATGTAAATGGGGATAAAACCAAAGTTAGGGTAAGTATTAAAATAATTGTAAAAACTTATATTACTATTTGCATTGTTTCTGTATATATTAGAAGATGTGTTCACTCTATGTGAAATGTGCAATGTCTAATTAAAAAAAAATATATTTCAGGTTAGTATATCTTTGAAGTTTTATAAACAATTAGAAGAACATGGAGCAGATGAGTTGCTCAAAAGAGTCTACGGATCTCTTCTTACAGAACCGGAATCAGGTATGGTCCATACATTTTCCAAAACTGAACTGAACCTCAACCATACATAGGGTTTTTGTCTAAAAATTAAATGATAATCAAATTGTTATAAATGACAATTTACAACAAATAATTGCTTGTATACTTATTTACCAGAGCATAAACAATTTATTATTAGTTTGATCATCATTGTGAGACATAATTTATGGATGGCCCCAAAGTTCATTATTTATTTTTTTAGATTGTCAGTGAATCAATATATTTAACACTTATCAGAATATTCCTCATTAAAATATGTTCAGTATTTTTATGTGAAAGCTGTCCATTTACAAATGTAAAATTAACAGTATGAATTGTTTTCCAAATAACAAAATCTAATAAATATTGTAATATTTGGGTGTTCAATATCTTTATCTGTTATTAAAAGATAAGATTAACCACTATTATTTTAAACATGCTGATAAGATTGTGAATTGAGATTGGAAATATGAATTACTTGTTTTAAAATAAGTTATAAATGTATGTATTTATAAAAGAAATAAAATGACAACTATATGTATCATATCATATTGTTGTATTGTTGGAAAGCTTTTTGGGTGATAACAAGCAGACATAATAAAGCAATCTATTATCATATGAATTACTATATAGTTCTAAATGAAAGAACAGGAAATTTGATATATTTTAAAATATTTAGAATTAACATTTTCCTGATGCTTTATTAATTTAACCAGTATTCTAACATTATTTGTAACATAATACTACAGTTTTAAAAGCAATTATAATGAAATGAAATATAAAATTTACTTTTAGTTGATATTTAAAAAATTTCAATATAAAATCATAACTATAATATATAATATTATAAATGCGAAAGTAACTCTGTGCATCTGTTACGTTTTTACGCTTAAACTACTGAACTGATTTTCATGAAATTTTATACAGAGATAGACTAGAGTTGGGAATAAATATATATAATATATAGGTTATGTTTTGTCACAAAAAAGGCTTGAAGGGAATAAAAAGTTTGCCTTTAAGTTAAAAGATAGGTTGTCATATATATATTTAAAATGTAAAATTTAACTAAAATACATATATTAAATTGCACCCATCACACACATTATAGTGGGGCCGAGGCAGGTCAACTAGTATGATATATATTGATGATTTAATTTTGCTTTTCAACAGGTTATAATGTATCAGTGCTACTTGATATGGAAAATATCCCTGAAGACTGGGAGACGATTGTGAAAAAAGTTGGTCTGTTAAAGAGGAACTGCTTTGCATCAGTGTTTGAGCGCTACTTTCGGCTGCAGGAGGATGGAGATGTGGGTCACAAACGAGCTGTTATTAACTATCGGCAAGATGAAACTTTGTAAGTATCATTGATTTGTTTTGTTTTGTAGTTGTACCTTAGACTTATTGTAGGAGAAATTATATAACTACTGTAATTAACCGACCCACGCAGCATGTCTGCATCACATTACAGACAGACAGAGGGTTACAGATAGTGCAGCAAAGGCATGTATAATCGAATTCTAAATGAACTGAAAGTTTCTTTGTTTTATTGCAATATACATAGTGCACGCAATGGAAGCAAAAGGAATAAATTTTAGTAATATATTTTCTTGATGTTCTACTGCTATGGGTTGTGTAACTACCTTCCTCGTTAAATGGTCTATCTAACACTGAAAGAATTTTTCAATTTGTCCCAGTAGTTCCTGAGGTTAGTGCATTCAACCAACAAAACAAACAAGCTCTGTACAGACACTCTTAGTTAAGAAATTTGTTATTTATATTAAATGTTTGGCATACCAAGGATTGGTCAATGCATATGAGTCATGTATTTATTGTGACTAACAATGTATATTGATAGTTCATAAATGTTATAAAATTAAACACAAAATGTAGTGTTATCATACAATGGAGACTTGCCTGTATCCATTTGCCTTTTTATTGCATTATTTAGTAAATTAAAAAGTATTAAAATGTTGTTTTTGTTTAATATGTTTGTTGGTTGTTCTAATCAGGTTTTTTAATTAATGGTTTTTAGGCAGATATGAATAAAATTATAATTTTATTTCCAGATATGTAGAAGCTCAAGAGGATCGAGTTACAGTGGTGTTTTCTACAGTGTTTCGTCATGAGGATGACATGGTCATCGGAAAAGTTTTTATGCAAGAGCTGAAAGAAGGCAGAAGAGCATCACATACTGCCCCGCAGGTCATTACAATTCAAATTTAAAAATACATTTTATACCAAAGTTGTTTTAAACATATATTTATATAGGTAATAAAAAAATAAAATGTAATATAAAGTATAGTAATTTCATTTTGAATATTATTTTCCAGGTCCTATTTTCCCACAAAGAACCACCGTTAGAACTTTTGGATACAGATGCAAAAGTAGGAGAAAATATAAGTTATGTTACATTTGGTAAGTTATTTTAATTAATACAACAAAAACAAACAATGTCTTCCTTCATATCTTAGAATTTTTGGACTTTTTAAATCTAAGTTGATTTAAAGGAAAGCAAAATTTATAAATAAAACAATTTTTTTTAGTGCTATTTCCGCGACACACGTGCGAGGCGGCGCGCGACAACACTATCGACCTGCTGCATATGTTCCGCGACTACCTCCATTATCACATCAAGTGTTCTAAGGTAAAGATAGAAAGCAAAAGTTAAGAAAAAATAGTTGCTTAATCAACATTTAAATGTTGAAAAGATTTTTCAAAACATGCTACTTAATGGTCTGTCAGAAGAGACTACACCGCATCATACCATGAGCAAGCTGTGAATGTATCAGGATCGGAAAACAGCAGGATCAGGATCGGAAAGCAACAGGATACGCTCTAGCACAATACGCTCTAGCGTATCGTGCTGGAACGACGAGGAAAGGCCTTTCCTCGTCGGTGACGGAAGGGTCTAGTGGGCATCCTTGATTTATTGTTAAAGTTATTTAGTAAAGTTTAAATAAATAATAATGTCATTATTTGTGCGGCGCAGGTGTACGTGCACTCGCGCATGCGTGCCAAGGCGGGAGAGCTGCTGAAGGTGCTAAATCGTGCGCGTCCCACCAATACCACGCGTCCTACCGAGCGCAAGACTATCACGTTAGTATACATATCAATTATTGTAATGGAAAAGAAAATTTGGTAAAACCGAAGGGAACAGATAACAGATTGTTATTATCAAAAAATTTAAAGAAATCAGAATAGGCCATTTTGTATGAGAATTCCTGAGAGAAGTGAGGATGAATAGCTAGTTACATACTAGCTATATATTTTTAAGAATTAAATTTTAACCATCACATTAACTTGTATTGAGTTCCGATATCTAAATGTAAAAATATTTGTTTCCAGGGGAAAAACATTTGTAAGGCGAGATTGAGTTTTACGCATCCGCGGGACGTAAGCGCCGAACACAGCCTGGTCCCGTAATAACGCGCCCACTCGGACATTCTTGGTCCTTCGCCCCTAGCACCTTGCCCTGTCCTCTCCACCACAGTGTTCAAAATATTCAACCAATTCTACAGTAAAAAAACACTCTTATCATACTGTTCTTGGAATAATGAAGTTAATGTAAATCACATTGTACACCATATATGATCACAAACCCTTCTGTAAATTTCTAAAAAAGTATTGTAAATATCATGTAACACCACACAATATTAAAACACAGCATCAGTACATTAATTTTACCAAAATATATTCCTAATGCATAGGTAAGAATACAACAATGTATTGAACAGCGTGTGGCGCTCAGAAATCCGAATGGACGCGTTAATCATCATAAAACTCTGACAATGTGCGTGTTTCCTATACTCACCGTGTAAGTAAAAGTGTAAACAGTATACAACTCATATTATTTTATAATATTAATATCACTTGTCACAAAGTACTCATGAACGTGATTGTTTCTTTGCTCCTTAAAATCATATTTGCCAAATGTTATGCTCAATGTTCAGTGTATTTTGTACTCTTAACGAAATGTGCACATTGTGACGTTAAATTATATTTATTATTATGGCGGGTTACGTGCACCTCTTTGACACTATTTAATTTATGGATAATCTATACAAAAGCAGTCTATATAAAACAGGGTAAGTTTTATAATTTTTCGTGATTTGCATTTCAGTTTAGTATTGACAAGATGTGGATAATGAGTACGTCTTTATATCAGAGCTCCGAGAACCATATTATATAAATATAGGAAACGGCAATCGCAAAGAATTTATTGGTTATCATTTGTTTGAGACTTATATTAATTTTTAATACGAATTTATATATATTTATTGTGACTTCACAAATTAATTGGTATTTTACATAAAGGAGTGCATGTAATCCGTCTTAACTTATTATCAATTCTCCATGCCTAATATAGTGATGTCAATAAATAATGTTGCCGTAGTTCTTGTTGATAACAAAATTATGCTTTATTATAAATATAGTTCTATTTATAGCGGAGACACTGCGACAGTCGTGACTTGTGTTCCTAATACGTAGCTCCCGCGCACCCCCTCGCTCCCCTGCGTTCCCTCACGTAGATTAACATGTATTATAATAGCCTATGTATTGTATAGGCCAGACGAGACAGGTGTGCACAAAGTTACGAATTATTCCTTGTATAATTTAACACTCGTCCTGCGTTTGATTCGATACTTACGATACGAACAATAACTATGAAGTATAAAGTGTATTATGTTCTTAGGTAGGTCCCATTCAATTACTATTATGTAAGTGAAAGTGTATAAATATTTCTCATGCATTCTTCCATAGACAAGTGTCGAGAGTGATTCGACGAGTCAACAGTAATGGCCTTATTTTAAAATATTGTTGTAATTCGGTTTCGATTGTATAGTGTCGCTAGTGTAGTTCCCAGTACGACGCGCGACGTGTCAACTAAGTGCAATTCGCATCATCTATTCCAATTCCGCATTTAGTTAAATCGATTTTATAGCGAGTTTTATTTGAATTGTTTTACCTACATCATTATTGTATAATGTAGTAACTGAAAGTTCAAATATTATGTAGGGCGAACGATGCAGTTTTTATAATACGATTTAAATACGTTAGTACTGCGATTTTGCTTCATCTAAACAAATCAGTATAAATCTACATTATATGCACATTAAAAACGTCAGCTATAAGATCGGTGCGTTAACGTGAATTTAAAGGAAATTAATAATTTATAATATAAAGGTATTAGTGTATAAGAAAACGTGGAAAGTGGCAAAGATCGAGTGTTAAGCTGAGAAATGTTTAGACTATCGAAGGTGTAAAATAATTCACTAAGTCATTTAGTTTAAACAATAATGACAAAAGATTAACATGACAGTTTTTCAGAAGAGATTGCGCATGTAGAAACAATTTATCTATTTTAATCGTAGCTAACTTGAATTTAATGTAATTTTTATTTGCGAGAATGTATTATTTATGTATTGTAAAGTGTAAGTTAAACGTTGCTTTAAAGTTATCGCGTACGATTTGATCATTGTTTTACAGTCAGTTGTAACAGGAGATTATGTAAAGTGCAGATTACTGAAGTTATTTGTGAATATGTAATTATTCTTGTGATCTAAAATCCGTTTATACTGTATTTTTTATTTTCTAGATTAAAGAAAACATCTTACTGCAGCACATGTTAATTATTTGACTTTTAATGTATCTCCAAGAATATTCTACTAAATTCTACAAAAAAAAAACTATATAATACAGTGGACCCCCGGGAATTATAGAGTACTGCCTATGTCCAGATTTTTTTCCAAAGAGTTTCTCGTAATCCGACAAATTACAGATCCAATGATAAGATTCTATATGTTATACGCAGAAGTACAAAACATACTTCATTATATGTGTCGAATTTAGTAAATTTAACACAATATACATTAATACAAAAAATAATAACTACATTAGGAAATAAATGTACATATTATATGGAATAAAATTATCAATAACTATGAATAAAAATCATAATATGAATCAATCAGTTAATATTCATTTTTTTTGTTTAACGTTGTTCAATCATGCATTATCTAGATTGGCGAAGATTGTCACAAAAATATTCAATAATAATAGACATGTCGGATTACAGGAGTGGGGACGGATTAGCGGGGGTCCACTGTAATAACCTTTAAAGTATTTGACTACTGGCTTACTACAGCTACTAACTAGTAATTAATAAAATTATTATTTAACTATACTTTTTTACATTATAGCAATTTTTGTTAAAGCACGTTTTCTAGAAGCATTTTTTATTTTTTTTTTCTAAATATAAAAAAATAATTTAATCAAGTGGAGTCAAATAATTTAATGACAAAATAACTAATCGACTAAATATAAGTGCAAATGGCTATAACTGAAACTAGAACTCCATTTTATTATCAGATGTGGGGGAAGTAGGAGACTTAGGTGGTCCCAGCTTGGATAAGTTAGCTACTTTTGTTGCAAACTTAACGAAATTCAGACCAGATGCTTGAGGATCCGACTTTTGTCCTTCTGGTTGAAATGACGCATCAAACGAGCCTGCAATGTACAAAAAAAAATGCTGGTTAATAGTTACTGAAAGGGTAAACAAAAAAAGTATGTTATATCGAAGGTCTAATAATTTATTTTAAAAGCCTTTTTTATGAGCAAAAAAACATCAATGCCGTTCCCGCCTTTGAAATGAGTATGAAGGGGGAATAATCACAAGTTTGTTGCGTCTTTAGTCGACCTATAATAGAATTAACTGATTATATCTGGCTTAAGATTTATATCGGAGTATTTTTTGTTTATTTCGGTATTAAAAAACCTGAGTATGTACTTGAATTTTTATGAATTTTGTTTTTAATGAAAGAGAGAAAAGCTCTTAACTCCACCGTTTTAAGATAATAAGGAAGGAGGTAAATACTTGAGAAACTCACTTTGTTGCGGTGACATGATCGAGCTTGGCTGCGATCCTTGGTGATTGTCTCCTTCCATTGGTTGGTTTTTTTCGTGCAATAATTCCAAGGCTAGCGTGTAATATAACGCAAAAATCAGATTCTACAAGACACAATACTAAATGCCGTTGAGAACGAGATAGTATATCTTATCAAGATACTGTCTTATAAACCAAACAAGTCTAACAATATAAATATGTTAAACGACATCTAAGACAAAAGTAAATAAATGTTCATAATATTGTAATAGCTTCAACTAACAACTTACCACGTGTGCAAATTCTAATTAAATCCTGAAAAAAATCCCGATATATTAATTTTTCGGTTATTTGAAAACGTTTTTCGTATTCAACATCCAAACTAATATTAAGATACTTTCGCTTGATTGAGGAGTGTGTTCTCAGACTTATTGTTCATATTCAGTCTAAGAAATAAAATTCATTTAACTTTCTAAAATTTCGTTTCAAGTCAACCTAAATCGATAACCGGAAAATACGTTGATTGGGAGTTTTACTGTAACAAAGAAGCCGGACGCGTCTCTTGACATTGAACCAATTTTCTTACAGCACTTGAGACTGAGATCTAGCACACTAACAATGGCCACCTCGGTGGGTTCACCTTTAAGATTCTTTGTAAAAGCTAAGACTTTATAAGTAGCGAGAAAATCAAACACAACGTTAAGTAGGGCACTAAATTAAATTGCTCTTAATGAATATTTTATCTATACATATAAAACAATAATATTAATAGAATCTCTGTACTCTGTCCGTATGTTTGTACGCGCGTCACGCAAAAAATACGAAATTAGATACAGTTTTTGCTGCAGGTCTATTTAAAACGTAGGCTTTGTTTCAATTAAATCATCATTTAAAAATAATTTAGTGCAGCGAAGCTAGTAGGTGTCGACTGTCGACTAGTCGTTGGAAAAATGTAAATTTTTGACCAGTTATTATGTTATATACATTATTATACACTTTGTATAAGATTAATCGGCACAGATGAAAAGAAGAAAATGATAAATCATTCAAAATTATCAAATAGGCCATATTAAATAACAATATAGAAAATTCTAGTTTTTTTTTCTATTATATTTAAATATTTTAAAACTTTAGCATGATTCAGTAGATATAATAAACTAATTTGATGTTTTCTAATAATTTGGTTTAATCACCGTCTCTCAGAGACATTGCATCCATTTTGGAATCCTGAATAGTTTCCAGTTGCTGTCGAAATTTTATAGTTATCATTCGACGTTTATAGTCCGCTTCGATTTGCTGCTTGGTGCGCGGGATACGGAAGCGGAAACAGCAGCACACCATCACGACTGCAAGCCATTTTGAATAAATAAATATTTTAAAGTTAAATGTTTATTTTATTTCGTCACATTACCATTATTAGTATAATATGAGATCTATATGTTTTATTCCAGAAAACCTAATATTAGTATTTACACCTAATGTATAAAATTCTCTTGTCGCGACTCGCGGTGTTCGTTACCAAATTCCCCCGAAACGGCTTTATGAAAATTTGTCTGCATTTCGGGTAGATCTGAGAATCGTTCAACATCAATTTTTTCCTCTAAGTGATAAGGGTGGCCCATCCCAATTTTTTTTAATTATATGGCAAAAAAACGTTTGCCGGGTCAACTAGTTACATTGAATAACATCAATAAGATAAGTTTTGAGTTGTAAACCAATAAACACTCGTGACCTCTGATTACTTTTCTCTTAAAGTTTATCATGTATCTGTTTTAAAACTTACTTAAGTATCACAAGCGCTAGTTAAGTAAAAATAACAAGTATCAAGATTAGAAGGTAACTTACTTAGCGTAGTCACAGCCGCTAAACAAAGGAACATTATTTGCCATGCTCGTAATCCCCAAATTACGACCCTTTCAAGCCATTCTGGTTCTACTAATTGATCCATAATATATAAGTCGTAAGATATTTATATACGCAAAATTATATGAAACTGAAACAATTCTGGTATGCAAAATACTTCTAACATGAAACTAATTGTCCCAATTCTGAGGAGTGGTTAATTGCCACACCTTATATTTTTCACCCTCGACTGTCGGCGCTCCTTAAAGTACCTACATTGCTATAATTATAAACATCATAAAATCAGTAATCCTAAGTTTCATAGTATAATATAGAATAATCTAGCATGAATCAATAGCAATGGCATAGGTATATATAAAGCTCGTAAAATAATAATTAATAAGAAGTATAATTTTAAGTTAAACATTCGTATTTCCCACTCAAGATTCGTAGTAATTAGTGTTGCTACATGCACAGAGTTATTAAAGTATAATTATGTGAAATGTGTTTATCTAAGGATAACGAAATCCGATTATATATTTAAACTTTATTTTAAGAAAAGAATTTCCGAAATATTATTAGCCGCAAATAAGCTTATAATTTTCATTTTTAAGATCCAAAAATGATTGTGGTTAGTCGATCATTTAACGATTGTACGGCGTACTTTTAAACCAACTGAAGATATTTATTGAGCGAGATGTATAAAATAGCAAACACAAACATATAATAATAAAACCTAATGTAATGAAGTTAACATTTTTCACTTAACAAATTGACGATTCGTTTTTTTTTGCAATGACAACATATGACTGATCGTTTTTCTCTTTCGTTTGAAGTCTATTTCATTTTCCCGCAGAAAATAGGGTGTCGAATCTGTCCTCTAACCTCTGATATATTTATTACAATTTAAAGATCGAAGATGTATCTTTTATGATAATTGTGGTTTAATTTGTGTAAAGATTGTTCTAAGTGATGTTGTGTAAGATCATTTGTGTTCTTACGATAATTCTGTAGCGTTTTTAAAAATTAAACATGGCCTCGAATCGAGGAATTCAGATTGGATCCGCGTGGTTTCAACGGAAACTCAACTTGAGGCCGCAGCACCGGGGCGTGCACCTTGTCACAGAAGAGATTCTCAAGCAGGTGCCCGAGTTGTCACAGTTTGCGGTCGGCCTCTGCCACATCCAAAGTGAGTACTTGCCGCCGATGCGCGGTGTTCAGTGCTGCACCCACTCCCTATTAAATATTTAAATTTTTATAATATTTGAGTATTATAAGCCTTTTTAAAATTAATATCTAGTAATTGTTAAAAGTGTATAAAATACTGGTGTCATTAGTAGACAGCTGATCAATGACAAATGCTACTTCCAGTAATGCATACATCAGCGAGCCTCGCGCTCAATGAGAGCTGGGATCCTGACGTCAGAGACGATATGGAAATGATGCTCAATAAAATTGTGCCAGAGGGACTTCCGTACCGCCACTCGTGTGAAGGTCCTGACGACATGGTAAGATTGCATTACTAGTGCAACAATTCTCTATCCTTAAATTTGTTTAAAATGAGAATACAAAATAAGTAACAAAGTATATGGGTAATTGGCATTTGTTTGTATTGTTCATTTGACATTCTGTTGCACTAATTGTTGTTGACACACAGTTATGATGACAATTATGATAACAAATGTTAATTAATTATTAATTTTGTCACTAGTTTTGTATTAAGAATGGGATATGTTAATAGGCCTATAGACTGTATTCAGCAACACAAACATTAGTAATGCTAACAGATATACATCATTAACAATGTATTGCTAATGGTTCTAGGTCATACTTGATTCTCCAACTGTAGTGGCTATAGCATAGATGTGTTTATGTATTATTAAAACCATAGAATATTTCACTATAATTATTGATATTAAAATGTTTTTCTATGGTCTAAACTCTACTTGCTGTAATGTTAACCTATAAGCTATGTGCAAAAGCTTTGAATTAAACACTATACATTCAGTGTATATTTTACAATTATTTATTCTGATAAAAGTACTGTTCTAGTAGGAAAACAACACTGCTAATACTTTGTTATACTTATTACAGCCTGCACATGTGAAAGCATGCTTCCTGGGCTCGTCACTGACAATTCCAATCACAGATGGAAAGTTAAACTTAGGAACTTGGCAAGGAGTTTGGCTGTGTGAACATCGTAACCATGCTGGTAGCCGAAAGGTAAACAAAATAATGTACTATGTCCTTACTTATTTATTACTATAAAAAATAGACTGATAAGACCATTGGCACAGTCTAATATTTTTTTAACATCAGTTATTTTAGTAAGACTTTTTCGTACTAATAGATATTATTAGATGTAAAGCTAAAAAATAAATTATTGGTCACAGTTATTCTGTATGCTAATGTTAAAAACTTAATTACTATTTAGAGCATGGAAAAGACCTTGGAGGAATATTGTTTTTTATTTTTGCTCCATGTGATATTAAGTAACATCTTAACCGTGGAGAAATGGGTTTTGTTAATTCTTTTCACATTATTCAAAGTAAATTTTTTTTTCTTGTGATGGTATCTGCGATCAATATCTTTACTATGAGCAAATGAGTTATGTGATGGAACTCACTGGAGTATGCCTTCCATCGATAACATCTACTCCTTACTGTAGAACAGTTTAAAGTAAAATTATGGTTATTAATTATTATTCCATTTTAGTGTTTAGTCACAATAATCAATCTTTTATTCTCTTTATTCTTCAATTTTTCAAGGTCGACCACATATAAAAAAATAAGATAAATATAAAATTAAGTTTCTCAATTGGTGCAGGTGGTAGTTACTCTATCGGGGTGCCCGCGCGACTCACCGCTGTCACCAGTTTCTGCAGCCTCATGCTCCAGTTAGGAGCGGGGGGGGGTCGCGACCCCCCATACGCAGAGCCATTCGCGCCCCTCATCCAAGAGCACGCGGAGGTAAACCCTTCGCGGCACCTTTTATATCCTCATCAAAACCCTAGGCGTTAGTTATTATTCTTATCTTCAAACGACAATATGTGTATAATATTAATAATTTGTAACTCTGCATGGCAGCTTGACACCGAGAGTGAAGGTCGCGTACCAGTACTCTGTTATAGTTGTCCACAGGAATTGACATGTGGTGCTGTCGGTGCCATGCAAAGTCCTATCCTATCAATGTTATGTTCGGTCACTTGTACATAAGGTATTATTATGTGCGTTGTTACGGCGACCCGTCGACGTGTAAATAGAAGCCGCGGATCCGCGTCGGGCGCGCGAGTTCAGACTATTTTCACTTTTGCACTCGTTCAGATTTTTTCGGAAGTCACTATATTTTAACATGACACAATGTTAGAGGTTTTTACGAAGTCGACACTCATTTTACACCAACTTTGTACGTAATCGCACTGGTTAAAAATCAGTCGTAAGTTTTAAGTCATTAATGTAGGTTATATAGTTAAGTACTTTGTACATTTAAAATAGCTACCTTCTCTCCGTGTTAGGTTAGACTATCGAAAATTAGTATGTGAATTATGTCCATAGCTTTAAATGTGTCACACCCGTTGTATCAACGGGTCCTTCACGGGATAAAGAGCTAAAAATATAACATTAGACGTAGATTATCATTACAATTAAGATCAAGTAAGTGCCTCGGATTTATGGGGTGGTATATATCATTTGCGGTTGGGTTCGGAGAGTCGTCGCCTCGTCACATTTACGTTTGCCTTTGCGTCGCTCGACGGCTAACGCTAACGGTTTACTCACGGGTTTTTTATTTTGTTCGTATGTATAGATGTATGTCTTCCTATGTAAGTACCGCAATTGGAGTGATGCGTGCGGTATTTGTGATGTGAGCAGTCCTAGGGTACATCAACTTCACCTGATCCGCCCACATCAGTGTAATTTAGATGTAGAGTCAGTCTGCGGCGTAGAGCGTCATACACTAATCTAGAGTAAATGGAGTTATTGGTAGCGGGTGTCTTTTTATATGGATTGAGAAGTAGAATAAATGAACTTAGAGGGTGATGGTTTATTATTTTGGTTACGTAAGTTATATTTATTATTCATTCCAGTAATATACACGTTTTTATCACATTCCAATGATCGCTGGAGTTCGATCGAGGCGCTTTAAAGTGTTCTATTTGCATTTTTACACAATAATATTCCATCGGGGCTTGTACTGCACAATCACACTTGAAATTAGTTAGGAGTTAAAATTATAAAATATAGAATATGGACGTTAAGGTTAAGAGGTGCTGGCTGTAGGGAATCGTTTCTCGAGCATGCTATGTGATCATTGCAAAGAGGTTAGGTGAAATCGGAAGCTTGGCAGGCTACTTTTAAAATCATTGTTATTTGGCGCTGGCGCCTTATGCCTGCAAAGCGGGTTAGATTGGATCGTAAAAATGTACGATGTACTCTGATCTAATTTCTATCTGTTCGATTATATTCTAAATTTATTAGAACTACATTATTCGGCAAACATTAGGATAGTAATTGGTGCGACGTACATCTGACCAAAAAATGATTGGATTGATTTGCTGTTTTCAATATTCACTATGCTTTTAAGTTGGCTCTAATCTCGCTGGCCCATTAGCGGTGTATACAAAGAGCGGTGTTGGTTGTCACGTGCAAATGTTCTTAGAAGTTTGTAACGTGTGCTAACTTGGTGGCGCCTAGCGAGCGGCGTGCTGTCTGTCAGGGCACTAGGGAACCATACGCACAAGTACCACAAGTACGGAGCGCGGCCAGCGCCGCAATGTACAGTGTAGATGTCATGGACATGGAAGGTTTTTGTCTCATGGACAACTTAGTTTTACTTCACTTAATAAAGTTATGGAGCATTTTATATCGGCCTTTTAATATACACCACTATTGCCGTTTTAGGTTGTTTTCATATTAATAATGATAATTATGTATGAGACACCATTTTTACAAGCATTTTAGTATCGTTTAAAAACACTTGCTTCTATAGCATTTTCTTTAGCACTCGTGTGTACGTTTTCTGCTTACTCTTTCGGATAAAATTTTGGTGTCGTTTTTAGGGACTGTTATAAACGCTTATTTAATGAATTGTCAATCAAAAAATTGTAAATATTTTTTGCAATTAAAAAGCTTTCATGTACATTTACTCGTGTACAATTGTACATATAATTTATCATGTAAAAATGTTCAAGTGCTATTTGTGTATGAGTGTTAGGAATGCCACTGCCATTAAAATTGCCTGTTCGTAACGTTGCCTGAAGTACATTATAGTTTGACATTTACTTGTCAAGCATGAGATGCGTCGGAGAAGCGACCGGTTCGCAGATATCGTTTATTTTATAAGCGTTCGCCCCTTGAGTTTTGTGTGATCCCAGTTTAGGCTGTTTAATTACAACGAATGTGTTAGTTTACCTTGGTAGTTTATTGCCAGTCGTGCTTCTAGTGATTGACCTAAGCGGATAGAGCATTTCGATCTTTGTACAATCGTCATTTTACTATGTATACGGTGAAATCATTTTAGTATCCTGTTAAGCCAAAATACAGAGCTTTAATTCTATATTGCGTCCATTAAAATTATTCTTGGTAGGGTCGAAGTTACGCTTTATCTAATTACAAATTGAGTACACTATTATTGTGACGACCGACATAGATAATTTTAAAGGACGCGATCCAGAATCGATCTAGTTGTCGGGTTAAGCCTAAAATTATCGAGATTAATAAGAAGTAAAAATCAAAACACAAATAGCAGAAACACCATATAAAAATATATAAACACATTTATTTGTTCTCTGTATGAATTTTGAGTGTCTTCACAATTATGAATACTATATTAATCAATAAAGAAATAAACTCACTATTAAGGGCACGAATTTTTAATATAATTATTTATCAGTATAAGTAATTAATTTGTTAATCGATATTGCACATAGAAAAATGAGGTTGTAATCGAGATTCGTCAAATAACCCAGTACTAAGACGACAAATAATTTGTGAGTATATTATTTAGATAAAGTACGTACGAACGTAATTGTACAGAATACAGATACAGTTCTGACCGTGATCCATGATGCGCGGCCCTGCGCAGCCGCCGGAGCCCGCACCAAGGCTCACGCTAAATGTAATTGTATTATATTACTTGTACAATATAAATATTATAGATCCACAATTATAAGAAAGATTAAATATTTGCAAAAGTTAACAGATCGAGTTTTATTTTATTTAGTTATCCTCCGTTCAATCTTAACAATTTTTATTATTTACTTTATTTGCTACGTTAAGTCTAGTTCTATTATCAATATTAATTCTATACAGGATGCGGACCAGGGCCTTTATCTGTAAACAAATAAAGATAAGCGTGTTAAAGTGAAACATAATCTGATAAGTCTTCTAGAAGTTTAAAGTTGATGTTCAATAGAAAAATCGAAAAAATTATCTTAGGCTAAATACCTTCTATTTCGGCTTTTAAATTACTGAAACCAGTCTTTGCTTTATCCAGCGCTTCGCCGAGTCCTGTCTTTATCTGGCTAAATTCTTGAGTGACCATAGAGAGCCTTCCTATCAGGTAGTTCAAACGATCATCTATGTCGAGCATGCTTTTTGTGATCGTGGCCACCTGAGAAACACTTTTAAGATTAAAATGTATCTTTATTTATTTTCTGTATCACAATAAAAATAAATACTTATTAAGACAACATATATTAGGTATAATATATAATTTACCTCTTCCAAAAACCGTTTCTTTAGGAGAAATGGATATATATTCATGAAACGGAAATTATTTTTATGATTTATGGAAAGTACTGTTATAGATAAAAGTAGATATTTCTAATCTTAGTGACTTCAGAGGTCACTAAGATTGTGATGAGTAAGTCAGAAATATGTTCGTGTTACAGCATTATTTATTTTACCTTATCCTTCATATTGCTCAGAATGGTGGTACTCCCGTTCACGTACATTTCAGTTTGTTCCTGCAGATACAATCAGTCGTTAGTTAATTGAATTAAGTAATGGAGGAAAGTGTGGCAGTAACAATTAATTGAATGCTATAGGTTTTTAAGCTAATTGGAATGTAGAAAGCGCCCCACCCTAGTTTTTTATAGATTATGAAAGGAACTATGACTATATCATCATATTATAGTATTAGTTTTAAAAATTAATTTTACTATATGCACATGTTGACCCCTATTTGGTGTATAAATTATTTACATAGAATGTCGTGAAGTTTTAGTTCCGTTCCTTTAACTCTGAAACGGGTGGAGTTGTCACCTCTCCCGATTTGAGCGGGAAACTCAAAATTGTACTTAAAAGTTTAAACTTCCGATTTGTGTGATTTTTTGGTAGAAGCACATATTTTGCGAAGAGCGAGAAAAAAAGTCTACTTTAGGCCACTGATTATATCTCCTGACTTCGAGACATTTTCAGGTGACACCCTAGAAACGGGTCTAACAATACATGTAGTTTGACAAACTTATCTGGCCCAGTGTGAGAGTCGCTGTTATCGCATTTGGTGTCGCCAGTAAAAATAAATTTCGTAAATAAGAGGATAATAATAATACTCAGGACATTATACACAGCACCGTCTATTCCCAAAGTAAGCAGAGCTTGTATTATGGGTACTAGACAATAGATATGATACTTATATATTTTTTTATAAATTGCGAAATTGTTTTTTGCGAATGGCAGGCAGATTGACATTTCAAAATGGCGTCGTAAATTCGTTATTTCTTCTTTTGACCACCGGACCAGATAAGAGTTTGTGGGACTATAAAATCTTCTTCTTCTTATTTTATGGCCTTCTACCACAATTAGCAGCGGTAATTTTGCCAATGTCAATGTAGGAAAATATCGAGCACTTTATTGTTTCTGTCCGCTGTTAATGTTAAAAAATGCAGCGTGGTTGGGGTTCAGTTTTCTTTAAAAAAATGCAATTAAGACAGATTGTTCGGTGTCTTTATTATACCTGCAACCACACATAAAACTATCTACAATTATACCGTCACCTATACTATTAATTAGTTATAGCATAATATAAATAGGAGGGAGGGACACACATGATAGATAATTATTTTAATATAACTAAAGTTAACACAACTAATTTTTTAGTATCTTATAACCTAATATTATTCATTTTAATGTATTTACATAGAATCTTTATTATACAGGGGTCAGGGAAGGAAAGAAGAAAATGGAAATTAGTAGGGGGAGGAATATTAGTAGGTAGAAGATCATACAAGGAGATGGGGAACTTTTTACAATCAAAAAATATATGGTCTGGGGTGCCTTCATCAAGACCACATTCACATAGGGAGTGATCTCTCACCCTGATTTTGGCAAGATGGACAGGGGTACACGCATGCCCTAACCTTAGACGACAGATGGTTGAAGTGACCTGCTTATTTGCTTTCTTATATTTAAAAAACCACGGTTTTTGTGGAATATTCAACTGGATAGATCTGTAGTATTTGGCTATGTGTGTATTCTTAGAAGACCATCGATTGCTCCAGGAACTAAAGAGATCGCGTCGAGCATTTAAGACAATGTCTCCCATGTAGGTAATACACCGCTCTATCGGATCAGACTCAGCTGCCGACCTAGCCCATGTATCAGCTTGCTCATTGCCGGAGATACCACTGTGCCCAGGAATCCATACTAAATTGACCACTAAACCTTTACTATAAAATGTTTACTTAATATCGTGCACGTTTAAAGACGTCAAATATTTTAAGTATTATTCTATGTTATATAAATAGTAATGACATCATTTCATACCGTTAATTTGTCAAGGGAGGCGCGATTGGCTGTCAGCTGGTTGTACATGACGCCGATTTGTCGCCATACTTGCGACATTTCAGACTCGATACTCGAACTCAGGTTTTGGAATGAATACGTCTGATTTGTTAACAGTTTTGATTCCAAATTATTGAACCTGCAATCATAATAATAAAATTATAAACCAAGTGAATAAAAGTACTCCTATTGAGTAGAGATCTTCTATTTTTACAAACTTTTATTTAACTTGTAATGTATGTATGTAACTATGTTTGTTCTGGTGAAATCTTGCAACTTAATTTTGAAGCAGATATCTTCAACCAATTGAGCTAAAATTTTGTATATAAATTCAATTTGGATGACAATGCATGGTAATCTTTAAGACGTCATTCTAAATCCAACATGTCGGTATATACAAGATGGTGGACTAGTTATTTTTAATGCACTTCTACAATATGGGTATCAAATGAAAGAGCTTGCTGAGATTAATTCGAAAAATAAAGTGATATCAGTCTAAATCCAATATGGCATACTAACTATTTATTATTATTATAGTTTCAAATTGAAAGGTACCTATTATTAATAGACGAATTCAATAAATTGCCATGAATCTTAATAAGTTCGCCGATTTCCTTCCTTATTTCATGGACACCATATTCAATGCGCTTTTTGTTAGCACCAACATTGTCTGAGATTTGTTGTAAAATATGCTCGCCCTTGGAAAATGTTTGTAACTGAAAAAAAAATTATTAGTATAGCTACGAATTTCCCACAAGATTTTAGCCAGAGACAAACATTTTGGCTAGATAAAACTCGCTATAAGACTGGTTATACAGACTTAGTTGTTATAATTTTTTAATTAACCCGTTGCGTAGTTTGTAGTCCGCAAATTAAATCCGTTGAGTAGTTTATATGATCTAAACATTCAGACAGCCGCAGATGACTCTGTTTTATACTATGTAAAGATGTACTGGATTTTGTGTAGAAATAATTATTACCTCTTTCCGCAAGGTGTCATAACTTTGTTGTATATCTGTGAAGGCGCGCTCGCTCATAGTGTTGCCCTGTGTAAGGCTCTGCTGGATGTCCTCATTAGTTGCTACAAGGCGATCTCCCATTTCATGCAATTTCATATTTATCTTTGCCACAGCTGAAATAATATAAGTGCCATCACGATCAGCGTAAAAAAGCTTAAATAAACTCAACATACCTAAATATACGTAAACTTTTCTCTTGAATTACTTTATCTATTAAAAAACCGCATCAAAATCCGTTGCGTGGTTTTGAAGATCTCAGCATACATACTATGTAATGATATAAATAGCTAGAAAAATGATAGGTAGCTTCTAATTTATATGTTGGCCAAAACTACCACATGTATCTACTAATTATACATATTAACTTTCTCTTGCCTTCCCTTACCTTTCTTCGGGTATTTGACCTTTAATCTTTACGTACCCTTATCTTGATTTCCAGTCAGATTGGTTTTCAAATTTTGGAGAGTTTCTAGTGTGTAGTTGGTGTTGCGCTGTAAATCTGCAAGCCGTGGTAAGTCCTTCCACATACTCTCCGCGTCAGAGAGCAATCTTTGTATTTTATTAATGTCCTTCTCCTGGCGTTCCATCACTGATCATTATAAAAATAAAATCAATATATTAAGAGGTAAGAGCCCAGAAGACAAAATTTATAAAGTATGTTCATATTGTATTATAATGATCAATCAGACACAAAATTATTGGTTAAGCGATATTAAGGAAAATGTTTGCGAAAATTAGCAAGCTGGCTATATCTTTACATGCTATATTTGTAACATTAACTTTTGTTGTTTCAGTTCTTGTAAATACACTTATGAAACAAGTGGTACTAGAGTTTGCTATAAACCTACTTAGATATAAGGCCATTCAAACATACAGGGCATAAAAATACAGGGTATCGTGACTTATCGCAGCAAGTATACGTTACTGCTAAATTAGCTCTGTAGTAAGTGAATAAGTTATTACGGGATTTTGTTGCGGAATTCCCCCTAAATTCCATGTCATAGTAAACTGGCAGTTAAGTATCTCCGTAATGGCTACTTGATAACGAAATCATTATTGTGAAAAAAAAAATGATAGATTTTACAAATCGATAAAATATGATGACTCTTTTTTATTGTCTGTTATTACAATTTTGGATGATAAAGATGATTTTTGGAATGGAAGACTATCATGGACGCTTTGGAATGATGTAAAGAAGCTTGTGGGTAATTATAGCACTATAACTTGGAGTATATAAACTTCTTGCTTTGATAGTCTAATATAATTATTTATTTGTATATTGTATAACTTAGTTACAATATTAGAATGGTATTTTAATGATGAGAAAGTTATAAGATTATAAACATAAGACTTTTTCTAGCTAACATAGTTCCGTGACCGCGTTTAAATGCATGCATTTATTTAAAAGCTCGATCACGCTCACTATGCGACATGATGTCACCGAGGACATCCTTTTACATAATTATTGAATGAACACGAATACTAGTTACTTTCGCTTCGATACTTTTGTTAGAATACAATACAATAATTACTTATTTTGCAATTTTGCGGTTTACGTATACAATATATTTTATTCTTATATTATTCGACCCGCGCGACTTTATTCACGTGTATCTCCGCTCTTACTGGTCGTAGAGTTATGGTATATAGCTTTTAGCCTTCCTTGATGAATGGGCTATCTAATACTAAAATATTTTTTTAAATCAGATTAATAGTTTCTGGGATTAGCGCGTTCAAGCAAACAAACTCTTCAGCTTAATATTAAGTATTTTCTTTCATCACTTTTGATACCTCCAAATTTTAGTTACGAATAAACTATTTGAATTGGACTTTTATAGTTCGATATTACTAGTTACACTCGTAGTAGGTAGGTAGTTTTAAAAACGTCAAGACTTCAGGGACAAGAAAATTTAAAAATTAACTAACAACTTATATGGCTACGTATGGTAATACCTACCTTCAGTCATTTTGCTATGCCACGCCTCATCTGCCAAGGAGACTTCGCTAAGAGGCACAAAGTCGGTTTGAACTTTGGTAGATGTATCGTTATATTCGTTCAATTTAAGCACATATTTATTTAGCAGTTTCTCTGTTTCCGAGATGTGGTGCTCGAAGGGGTTCATGTCTGGAACTACTTCTAAGCACATGGATCGCAGAGTATCCTGTTAAACAACGTTATTAAATTAAACCAATGTAACTTCAACTGCCATGAAAGTAATATGTATTTTTTAATGAGCTAAGTATTAATATTTATATACCTTGTTAAAGGTGTTTTTCAAATTCTGCATCTCCAATTTCAAAGCGTCTAATTTAGCGTCTGTAGCATCTAATCGTTGACTTATTGGATCTTCATTGATGGTCAAGTTATTATCAAGTTCAGTTTCAGCGCTGCTCTTTTTTAGGTTTTCTGTGACTAGGGCTGTTAGTGATTGTAAAGATTTCTTTATTTCTTCTAAAGCTTCGTTTGTCTTCTTTTGAGTCTCCTTCTCTCTTTCTTCCTTCTGTTGCAGAGGAAAAATAAAAAGAACCGGAACCAAATGACTTATTTAATAATTTAATTTCTTATTTAACTTTGAACACGAATAGTTTTATCTTATATGAACAAATGATACCTGTAAAAAAATATTTTCCACATTGTACAGTCTGTCATCCAACCTTGATATCGTACCCTTCATAGTTTCGAGACTTCTATGCTTTTTTTCTAAGCCTGATATCATTTTTTTGAGTTGTTCCCCTAAAGCCTTCTCACGGTATTCATGTCGCTCCAGCTTATCCTCTGAGTTTCTGAACATATGGACTAGGGACATCATTGCATCACGGATGTCTTCATGTCTGTTAGAAAAAGTTTAAAATTTATTGTATTTATTAGTAAACAGCATGTCTCGATTCCAATAATCCAACTCTTTTACAGTAAGGATTATTCTAAATTAATTTGAAAAGGTTGAGATACTTTTAGCCGTAGCCCATATTTCGTGATAGGTGCCCATCTAATATCAAAAACGGGGTCAGTATGCTCAAGATTACTTAAGGTTGATAAACTTATCTTTGCGTATTAAATTACGCATTACTGTGCAGAGTGCACTACATGCGCCATTTGTTAATATTTATCTAAACCTGTATTAACAATGAATAATTATGACATAATATACTGTGCTAAATCTATAAGCGACGTAACGTTTCAAGTACCCATCGATTACATAATGACCCTTAGTTTTAAAGGTACTTAGTTTAAGCTGACGTTTGGGAGAAAGGTGTTTTACGCAACTCTTAATAATGTGAATTTAAAAAAATAAACACGAATCGGTTTCGCGCCAAGAGTTCCGTATTCCAATTCATTATGCTCAACAACTGAAATCTGAAATATCAATGATTGACTGATTGAATAAGATCCGTGATGTGAATCTGGGCTTAAAAGTCAAATATACGTCAGACGGTCGGAGACTCCGAGGGTGTCCAGACATTTATCTGAAAGTCCATCCACTAATAAAAAATCTCAAAATCACAACTTAACATGGTGTCGCCCAGCACCCTCGTTATATACGGTATTCTGGCAACCACAGAATGGATTTTTAACAATAACTGAATTATTCGAAATTTTCTTATTTATACATGCACTTGCCGACCTTTGCGAGTTCGTGCCCGTGTAGCTCCGCTCCTATTGGTCTTAGCGCGATGATATATACCCTATAGCCTTCCTCGATAAATGGGCTATCTAACACTGAAAGAATTTTATAAATAAGATCATTAGTTCCTGAGATTAACGCGTTCAAGCAAACAAACAAACTCTTCCGCTTTATATATTAGTATAATAAACTTAAACGCTAAAGTATCATCAAACTGATGTTTTTTTCAATTAGGGGCTATATTGCATTCCTGTTCACCCAAAGTTACATAAATATAAGTACGCATTTATAGATGTATGCATGCATGTTTATAAATAAGCCAGAACTTCTGTCGAACCAATATCTGTTTGAGAGGAATACGTGGTATCATATTACGTTACGCATAAGCGATGTTAAATGCGGAAGCTACTAAGACCATTATTATTCATGATTAATAATACTTAATACTCTCATAAGGTGTCTCTATTTACTTTATTTTAACTATAATATAAATATTTATCTTGATGTACAATTGTTTTCTTTTTGTTAGAGTAGCGATGGGCAAAAGTTTCACTAGATAACCTTTATCTAACTCACAGATTTCGTACAATTATAGAGATAAAGAGGCTCTGTCACGCTTTGGGTCATATATTATCTCTATGAGAAATATTATGTCTATTCCGATTGCCTAAAATTATTCTTTATTAAATTTTACAATGTGAAACTCAATTCTATACTAATATATGTACACTAGCTGACCCGGCAAACGTTGTTTTGCCATATATATTTGGGGTGGGCCACCCTTTTCACTTAGGGGGATAAAAAATAGATAGTAGCCGATTCTCAGACCTGCTGAATATGCATATAAAATTTCATAAAAATCGGTCGAGCCATTTGTGACACAAGAATTTTATATATAAGAAGATATAGATGAAGAGTTTGTTTGTTTGCTTGAACGGGCTAATCTCAAGAAGTACTGGTCCGATTTGAAAAATTCTTTCAGTGTTAGATAGCCCATTTGTCGAGGAAGGCTATAGGCTATATATCATCACGCTAAGACTAATAGGAGCGGAGCTTCACGCGGACAAAGTTACGCGAGTTGACTAGTTTAGAATATAATAATATTCTTCACGAAATAAAATATAATTTATTACAATTAATCTGGTCGGTCTTTTTTAAATTAAAAAAGTTAAATCTGATTGTAGAAAAAATTTGTAACGAAAAATACCTTGGCAAAGCTTCTCGATAGATCGACTAGTTTTGTAATAAAATTAGACAAGTTGAAAAAAATATATAGCAGCCATAACCTATACTCATGGCATTAGCATCATAAAAAGGCCTTTAATAATAAAATCTCTGCATCATAAACAGATCAATGATCCTTGTCTTATCGAACCGACCGTGTTACTTTTTAAATCCGTCTATCCTATTAATATTATAAACGCGAAAGTTTGTAAGAATGTATGGATGTGTGGATGAATCTATGTATGTTTGTCACTCTTTCACGCAAAAACTACTGAATGGATTTTGATGACACTTTACAATAACATAGCTTATGCATCAGAATAACACATAGGCAAAAATTTATAATTATATAGTGTGAATTATCCAAAATACAACGGGTGAAAACGCGGGACGCATCTAGTTGAGAATAAGTCTCAATACGATATTTTCAAAAATCCATTGATGCTTTGTTTCAAAGAATTATTTAATAGTTTTGTTTTCGTTGTGGATGGCATTTACCTTTATTATGTAGGTAATAAAGCATGCATTTATTATTAATAACAAAGACGTATTTATAATTTTTACGATTTACACTATAAATGGGTTCACAGATATTTTTATGAGATTGTATTTAATAATAAAATTTATAAGCTTTTTGATGTCTTTCTTCAAATTATTTATGTCTTAATATAACATCCTGTTACCGAAAGCTATAAATAAAGGAATTTCAAACTCAGTTACCCATAAATTGAATTCTTCAAAAAAGTTAATTTTTACAGAGTAAAATCCTTAGTCACTTTAGTCATAAATTTTTTTAGATCTCGAGCCAAGTTCAGGATATCGTTTTAATTCTTTAATCTATACTAATATTATGAAGAGGTAATGTTTGTGAGATTGTAGGGGGGTAATCTTTGAATCTACTGAACCGATGTTGAAAATTCTTTTGCTAAAAGAAAGTCCCATTATTTGTAAGTGTCATAGGCTATATATTTACACGAAAAATGAAAAGACTTTTTTGAGGTAATCGGATTTGCAAAGTAAGTCGGAGAAAAAACGGTAGAGCGGAAACTTTGCTTACGAACGATGCCTTAACGATGATAGATTTAAGATTCATAGTTACGGGTAAAGTATAAATGAGTGAGTGTGTGAGTGAACAGTTTGAATACCCCTCAGCGGTCGGGTCGGCTAGTGTAATTTAAAATCATATTGTAACTTTACTTTAAAACTCAAGAGGGGTGTCATAAGTCTAATGTATACATCTGCATATCTGTCTGTATTATCGTAACGCCCAAAAATGGACTTATTTTGATTCGGTTATTGTTTGAAAGTTGATTTACTCGAGATGGACCTTATTCATAATTTTTGAAGATTTTATCAGCCGTATGAAGACTATCAGCTAATTTCTAAATTGAGAGCTCGGCGTCTGTTTATATTGGAATTTTATTTCTAATTTTTTAGTGGAAGGGTAGGTATTTCAATTTTTTATTTAATTTTTATGGTAAATTTTACCCGTGAGGGGACGGGTCATAGAGAATGCTATTCTCTCCCTCTGCGCTGGGAAAGCATCTCGTAAAAGCCGAGTAATTCAGCACTCAACACAGACTGGCTTGCGACCACCAGCATGCGAATCCGACCGCCAAGTGTCATAGACGCGTTCCGGTCGAGCCGATGTGGATTGTCTACCATAAAAAAAAT
The DNA here is from genome assembly GCA_905147385.1 of Limenitis camilla. NCBI lineage: Eukaryota > Metazoa > Arthropoda > Insecta > Lepidoptera > Nymphalidae > Limenitis > Limenitis camilla. Next base: position 10,171,673 of record LR990241.1, read on the forward strand.
ATTACGTTGTGACATGGACAAGTAATGCAACAAAAACCATGGATGAACTTTTGTTTTAATAAACCATATTATGTCTAAAAGCGAAGTGAGAAACTCATCGACTAGTATACATTTTTTTTTATCCATTTAAACATTAATTTAAACATGTAAACTCGATTAAAAAACACTGCTCGTGTATGGAAATACTCAATAAGGATCTACTAGTCTCTAGATTCAGAATAGAAACAGTATATTCAAGGTATTACCAACACTGATATAAATATCTGCATTGGTAAAGGCATTGTCCTTAGTTCATTTTTTATCTCAATTACAAAATTGACATAAAATCAGTTTTTTTTCAATTCTTAATTAGTGATGATGTACCTACTCTAGCTACTAGCCATAATTGATTTTCTATTTAAAACTGAATTAAATAATTCTATTACTTTAACAACATACGGACACAATGGCTTCATCAATTATTTTTGTTCAGATTAAAATATAAAAATATGTGAAATCAAATAATTTTTATTTATAGATAACTATGAAGAAAGTCGTACTTACGATTCGACACTGCACCAGAAAAACTGTTGTTGTTATTTCTAAGTTTGACGTTTGCAAGTGTCAATTTAGTCTCTTTTTTAAAATCTAAGGTTAAAGACACCGAACAATCTGTCTTAATTGCATTTTTCTAAAGAAAACTGAACCCCAACCATGCTGCATTTTTTAACATCAACAGCGGACAGAAACAATAAAGTGCTCGATATTTTCCTACATTGACATTGGCTAAATTACCGCTGCTAAATGTGGTAGAAGGCCATAAAATAAGAAGAAGAAGAAAATCTAAGGTTTAAAGGACTTGTTCAACGTACAAAGCGAACATGTCCTTTTAATGCCACTTAAACTACTCATACAACAAGGAAAAATTGTTTTATGCATCGAACTCACCAATACATAATATTTTGTATTTGATAAACATCACAATATAAGGTATATCTATAAATATAAAGCAATTTACAAACTAAAAAATAATTGTGACAATCAAATTAATCTGTTAACTAAACATAAACTTACTAGTTTATATACAGCTAAGGAGTTTTAGGGTTTACCAACAATGTATTACAACCTCCCACTACTTTGGTCTCTTAAATTAAAAAACAAAGTTATTAGTCGGTAATCATTTAATTAAAACAGTTTATCAATTCTGCAAATCACTATCAGGAAATCTTAATAAAAAGCCTTTTACGGTAAGTAACTTACGTGACGTTTCTCGCATGTGTATTGCCCGCGACCAGCAACACGGCAGCCATCACCCACCATAGTCTCTGGGGGCAAATAAAATGTTTAATAAACAAACGACTGTAATTTAGACACTTAACATAGGGCCGTGCGGTAGCAATCCTATTGTGGAACCAAACACTATCTGTAATATTTGTTTTTCGACTACATCAAATGAAAAATTTCTTTTCAACACCCTTGCTTGTAAAGTGGTGTTTTGTTTCACTGTTTTTGTGAACGTAAACAGTTCCTTAACACACGCGTGGTTTTTTGCTTTCCATTACATTATTGCACTAGTGCGGTAACGCGCGACTTTGTCTGCGTCTTACTATGGATATTATAAAATATTAGAACAGATTACAAAAAAATAATAAACACAACGTTTTAATTGTAGGTAATTTTGTTATTTATTAGTTTTGTTACATTTGTTGTGTCGTTAGTGTATTTTAGTTACACACTACTTTTTTTATTGCATTGAAACGACAAACAAACATGATGGTAAATGGTAAGTGGCCACCGTCGACCATGGACATCAGCAAAATGATACCGTGTGTCTTGTATTGCCAATGCATTAGGGACTCGAAGATATAATAATGAGGGGGACTGAAGAGAAGAATGCTACGGTTTTAGTACACACGGAGCTGGAACCTAGGGTTCACTAGAACCGCAACGCGAAAGGGATGGTAGTGGAAAGGGAAAATCTGGGTGAACAGTGCAACCGAAACGCGTCAAACACGCCGCCAAGTATACCGATGGATTTTTTCCTCGCAAATGTGTTGAAAAACGTCCTATGACACTCGTGCGCTTTGGTCATTACAGTTCTCGGCTTTGTTACGCCCTCGCCTATGCCTCGACTGTAATGACCAATTTAGAACACTTGTATCATAATTCAGTACTATTACATACTCGAAATTAGTTTTGAAATACGAAAAAATATATTATGCATGGAGTACGAAATGGATTTCCTTATCCTCGGGAGGAAAGCCGTTAGCGTTAGTATAAGAAAATGCGTTATTTTGTACTCGGCACACAATTTCTTATTATTTTAAATTCTTTTATTATTTTTATGGATTTTGTGTACTTATAGGTGTCCGTACACTAAGTTCCTTGTACCCGACGCCTGTGTAAACCTGGACTTGTTTTAAATATTATAGTAAAAAATTTGTCAGGTGTAAAAAAAAAAACAAATATTTGCATCCACATATAAACAAGTAAGGGGCAGGGTCGTGTTACCTTCGGTCAAATTAAAGTCAGGACATATTTTTAACCGATTTCAACGTCTGGGCATTTAATCTACTTCTGGGTGGTACAAAACAATTATTTAGTTATTTATCTTAGGTATTGTATTACAATCAAATTCTTATGCAAATCAGCTGATTGTAGTAGTTTACAATATTCTGTATCTAGCTAAAGGGTTTGCAGAGTAGCGTTTTTCATATTACTTTCGAATCGATCCAAGACTCATATCGATTTCAATAAACATTACTAATGAACTAATTTTTTATTTTTAATCGGCACAGTACATCTCCAATCCAAATTTGTTTTGTGTAATAATATCAATTGTTCTAAACTATTTTGTTATTGAAACCTCAGGTTAATAAAGAGCTTAAATATTAATTGAAGACTTCTAACTAATTGATGCCACACTCCACAGATAAAGTTAAATGCCTTCGTTGTAATGCATTAAAATTTTAACAAGGTATGTTATTAAACGTTTTAAGTTTTAACATTAGTTAACGTTATGGCTTATTCATACGAAGATGACTCTAATATAATATTATTTTTGTTTTCATTTAAATCAAAATAACTGCTATAGGTGTATAAAGAAGCTCCCCATTAAGTTTTCTCAAATATATTCTTAGTAAAGACATTCGATCGTTTACATTTTTAATATATGTATTTTTATTTTTTTATATATTTATTATTTGTCTTACTGTACAAAATTCTTACTAATATTATAAATGCAAAAGTAACTCTCTCTGTCTGTCAGTCTGAGAAAGGACATATGCTACTTTTTAATGCGAAAAAAGGCTGTATGGGGCTGAAAGTGGGGGTTACACTCAAGTGTGTAAAATAGCAATAGGGAATAGTTGAAAGAGTGTAAGGAAATATGTAATGTTTTCCACGCTGTTTATATATAAGTTAAACGCACGTTGTTTATATATAAGTTGCAATTAAGGTATTTTTCTAATTGTTTTTTGTAGAAAAAAAAGAAGAAAAAACGAAGAACCTTAAACTCATCGAGTTTATATTAAGGATCGGACTCCCAATATTAGTTTCTTAAATACCTAAATCATGCCAACACATGCCAAGCATGCATAATAAAATAATCTTAGAAGACCTTTTAAAAATCAAAAACAGTTTAATAAGTAAATCGATAGCAACTTAAATTGGTTTCGATCTCTATGAGAACGTAATGTGTAATAGGTCTGAGTTGCCTTCGTTAGTTTTAACAGCTGTAAGCTAGTCAACAAAATTGACACACTTTAATATAACTATAATTTATTATCCATATATTCTCGTATTGAATACACTATCAATAAATATTGTTAACCTGATTAACCTCGGTTAACCCAAATACCTCTGTCATATCAATAGGACAATAATTTGTACCTTTTTCGTAACTAGTAAGTATATGATAGAAATAAAGATTTTATTATATATATATATATATATATATAGATGTTAAATAGCCTAATTTACTCTTTGTTACATCAGCTATCTGCCAGTGAAAGCCCCGTCAAAATCGGTTCAGCCACTTCAGAGATTAGCCCGAACAAACAGGCAGATAGACAAAAAATGTTGTTTTCGTATAATATATACTTACTTAGTAAAAAGGGTTATTTTAATATTACAAACAGACACTCCAATTTTATTTATTTGTAAGGATTGAAATACTAGTGTCCCGCCTCGACTTCGCACCGTTTATCTATACTATTATATAAAGAGGAAAGATTTGATTGTTTGTATGTTTGTTTGTTTGTTGCGAATAGGCTGTAACCTGAAAAGTACTGAACCGATTTTGAAAATTCTTTCACCGATAGAAAGCTACATCCTTTCCGGGTAACATAGGCTATGTGGTGTTGCCATAAATATTCTAATTAAAAAGATATGGCCATTTAAGTGCCATAAAGCGGCCATTTTGTAAATTGAAGGGTTTCTCAGGAACTACTAATCCGATTTTAATTTTTTTTTCACAGATAGAAACCTACACTTTTCGTGAGTGACAAATGTGATTTTGTGTTGCCATATACATTTTATTAATTAATAGAACATGGGCGTTTTGTTACTACTAATCCGATTTTTAAAATTCTTTCACTGAGGAAGTCTACGGTACTTCTGTCTCTCTTCCTCTTGTATACTATCATTCTCTCTCATCCTGTCTCTTTTTTCTCTCTTTAATATTTATCTTTATCTCTGTTCAGAATGGTCAGTCTCTGTTCGGTTTCTTTCTTTCGATTATATCTCTCTCTCCTTTATTTTTATTGATGTACATATATTCTTAATTTAACATATACTTTAACGTAGACGAAGTAACGGTAGTCGACTAGTCTTCTATAATTTACATAAATTATAGGAGATAAACCTTCCTCTTGAATCACACTATCTATTGTAAAAACCGTATTAAAATCCGCTCCGTAGATTAAAAGATCTAAGCGTACAGACAGCACTTGTTTTATACTATATAGTTTTAAGTACGGAGTTATAGCATAAACGCAGACCTAGAGCATCACGGCTTGTTGACTAGAATATTACTTCTGAGAGTTATACTTTAGACACACGAGCGACAGTAAGACGGTTTGGCACAGCACATATAAATAACAGTAGTGCTAAGTATGGGGAGAGATATGATACTTATTACTGTACAGCAACATGTATACACATGCAATTTAAAGAGCTCTTTCATAATATATTAACTCTCACCTCCACCACTCGACCTCGCTAACGACAATAGATGATAAAGTAAACTTATGTGGACCTCGAGAAGGGTTAACTTAATCACGACACTAACACTAACTTCCATGTTCACTGCACGCACCAGAGAGACTGAGACTAATCTATCGTACTAAAGGTTATATATTGTCTTCACGTCGGTATACTTGAAATGATATAAAATGATCTATCCGCTACTACTACTTTATAAACATTGCAAGACTAAAGTTCTGAAACTTAACATCTTAGTTTGTTATATAAATTGCAATAATTGTTTTAGATTTTGAGGCTTGCTGAATGCGATTAAACTTTTTTTAAACTGAGGTATATTTTATTCAGATTGCAACTAACTGGTCTCAAGTTAAATGAGAAACATCATCAGTTTTCAATATCTCTTAATCACATCGACGCATCTTCCAGCTGATTTTTATTTAAACTTGTTTGATTGCAATAGTTTTTGTAAAAACTATACGGGTTGCTTAACTGCACAATTACAATCAAAAGACTATATATAATAATTCGTAATCCAGATGGAAGCCGAGCAGTACCTGGGGCTTGCGACCCAGGTGCAGGATTAAATGGCCCTTCTACTACCAATAAACGCTCACCTTCACCGCTAGACCCACTGACTCTAATATTTAACACTCTTCAGTAAAATAGCAATTATACTAATTATTTAACTATTCGGCATACAACTTTAAATACCCCCATCATCTATTCCCACTTTAAGACGGGTGGGGTCGTAGGCCTGTGTTGCCAATTTAATATTCGATAATCGAGATATTGATCAAATTATTCTAATTATATTTAATATCGATATTTTATAGTATTAATCCTACTAATACCATAAACGCGAAAGTTTGTAAGAATGTATGGATGTATTTGTTACTCTTTTACGCAAAAACTACTGAATGGATTTTGTTGAATCTTTACAATAATGTAGCTTATACATCAGAATAACATATAGGCTATAATTTATAATAATATAGTGTGAATTATCCAAAATATAGCGGGTGAAACCACGGGACGCAGCTAGTATTTTAATAAAACCTAACACTATGATAACATACAAGTCAATGATCAATACTGCTAATTAAAGAAGGTATGTCACATAAATGGATATTAAATACCTACCTAACAATGTCGATTATCAGAATTTTCTAAGTATGCGGAATATGTTAACTCTTGTTTTTATTAAATTAAATATAAAAAGTAAGAAGTAAAGCCGGGTCCATAACCTAGAGCACATAAAATATTGTTTTCAGTGGAATTTGCAAGCTTCGTGAGAAATGCATGACTCTTTAACCGTGGTGTAAGGTGTCTCATACAGCACCGTCAGTATTCCAGTAGAACTTTCATTCCTAGTTTTTAGGGTTCCTTACCGAAAGGGTAAAAACGGGTCCTGTCCACCAGGCTGTCTCTCATCAACCGTAATAGAACCTAGACGTAATACTAAACAGTTGAAATTTTCACAAAGGATGTGTTGCCTCTATAACAAATACTTAAAACAGAATAAAATAAATATTTAAGAGGGGCTCCCATACAAGAAACGTGATTTTTTTGCCTAAAAATTGTGCCGGAAGTGTCGTGTGAATATCTATACTAATATTATAAAGAAGTAAGATTTGTATTTTTGTATTTTTGTATGTAACGAATAAACATAAAAACTACTGGACCGATTTCAAAAATTCTTTCACCATTAGAAAGCTACATTATCCCTGAGTAACATAGGCTATATTTATTACAAGAAAAAATTAGACATCCTCAGGAAATCTCACTAAAACCAACCCAAGGTGCAAAAAAATTAGCCATAAAATATCTTTCATCGCATGCGCTGCAAAAAGTATTGATGATAGAACAAAAAAATGTTCTACAATATTATAGAACGTATCAATATCTACGAAAAACTCCGCGAGACCATATGTCCAACTATTATAGTTATGTCACTAACTACTTTTTTACATTTTAAAAGTTGATAAAAATGCCAATTAAAATCAGACCATGTTTTCTATAACTTTGTATTAATCCTTATCCAAATAAATTATTTCGTATTCAAGACTGTTTCAATACCTGTAAAATACTTTTTTAATTATTAAAATCGGACATTCCAGTCAAAAGATATTACGAAATAAAAATATCAAGATAAATAAAAAATAATCCCAGACGGTCCGCCGGCGCGGTGTGGGTGCCTCGCAGCGCAGCGAGTAACGCGGCGATAGAGGAGCGACAGAATGCGGGAGCCAAAATGTTAAAAAAAAATTATCCACCCGTGCGAAGCCGGGACGGGCCCCTAGTAATAAATAAAATACAATGAATTATTTGATGTCTGCAATTGGCGAAATTAATGATTATGAAGATCTTAAATTATTGCAGAATAATTGTCATGATCATCTAAAGTTAAGTCGTTTGAATGTTTCTTAAATAAATCTTACATATCCGAAAGTACCTTTAGAGAAAATGTCTGGATGATGATTGACCAGCCTTTGAATTATTCCAAGTCTCTTTTTCGGAATTAATCGAAAGCTCGGAATTTGTAAAGCTGTTGAGTAAAGCTTGTAAGAACAACGATTTGATTCAATTCTAAGTATTCCTATAATTTCAGTATTCCTGCAGAGAAAACTATGCTTGGTTTAACAAAGACTGGAATTGTAGCATAAATACCTTAATAATAATGAATTAAAAGTTAATTATTGTATCTATTATTACAACAAAAATGATGTAACAATACGCAGTTGCACCTAACTCATCTAAATATCCATTTATGCTAATGATTCCAAGAATACATTCGCACATCATGTAGTCACGACAAATGACACGCAAAATGCAGTAACGGCGGGAAAGGAGTTTGGTACTTTAAGTGTTAAATACAGACCTTGGCCGGGATCCAGGTTAATCGCACAAAGCCATCTCATGAACAAAGACGCAGTATGTCATATGTGATGTTAAGGAAATACTCGTGTTTATAATTGTTATCTGTTTTATTTCACACTTCGTAAGGTGGTAGGTCACTTGATATTCTTATCAAAATACAAAACATTTTAAAAGGTATTATATATGATTTGACTTAAGGCCGGATTTAGAGGTCTGGAGGCCTTTAGGTAACAATAAAATGAAATTTTTTTGTTAGTCTAGTTTTTCTATAAATAATTTATTGTGCAACCAAGTAGATTCTTTTAGTATTTAACAAACATATATAAATATAATCGGAAACAAGAATAATCTGAAATTAAATTTTAGTCTTAACGAACGGAACCTTTTTCGAGATTTTTTCGCCGAAAAATATTTCCAGAACAGATCCAGTTCTCAAAGTAAATTGCTTTCAATGTTCAATCAAATGATTTCTGTTAATATTTAAGAACAACATAATCATTTCTGTACAAAGTACTATAACTAAAGGTAAAACAGCGAAATTAAAATAAAACCGGGGCCTAATGTGGGGGCCCCTCTTTTGTAGAGGCCCCGGGCTGTCATCCTGGTTTCTCTCCCCTAAATCCGGCAATAGAAGCCGGCCGGAAGAAGTTCCTTAGTGACAAATTATTTTTGTCGCGTTATTTTTAAAGATAATTAATTTAATGTATGTTATTATTGCATGTTACATTATGTGTTTCTTTGTTAGCTACGCTACAGGTCCTTAATGTATGCTCCAACAGGTACAACTACTTCAAAGAAATTTCAGTAAAAAACACCATAATTACATATGCAAAGGCGCACCCGTAATAACTCAATTTCTTGTCACGATGAGGCGTGAAAAGCGTGCGAGAGCTTGGAGCAATAAACTTTCATGTTGGTTGTAGCCTATAATAAATCTGTGGAACTTTATTATGCAGGATATTTGACACTCTTGAAATTTTATATATCACCAAGATAAGAGAAATGATACTATCTTTACTGCTATTATTTATGTTTCAACAAATCTGTTAACAGCTTGATTGGTTTAAGTTGTAACTTAAGGAGAGTCGAAGTATATTTTATTTAAACCTAGCCCCCTAGTTTCTCTACTATAATATGCTTGTATTATACATATAAACCTTCTATTGAATCACTCTATCTATTGATGAAAACCGTATTAAAATCCGTTGAATAGTTTAAAAGATCTAAGTGAACAGACAACGGAAAGGATGAAATTAATATTTCGTAAGCGGCGAGTAACCTAGCCACTCTTGGTAGGTAGGAGTGGCGTAGCGTCTCTTGGAGGGGCCCTGTATCAAAATTAGTTAGGAGCCCCGGTTGATTAAGTAAATGACTTAAATGAGGCAATTCCGCAATAACCGATCTAGAATGTGGTCAACTTTTGGGCGCACGCTTAACCCGGGAAGAATGAGTGCTTTTTTTGACTTGTCATTTCAAGTGAAAACTATAGGCGTATAACAGTTTTTTTGTTTTTTTTTTCTCTGGAACCACGACAGTAAGAGACATTATGAATAACATTTTACTAATTTTTGCTTACATACGTTAGGGGCCTCTGTAGCTCTGGGGCCCTGTATCATAGATTCGGTAGCTACGCCCCTGCTTGGTAGTAGAGGATCATTTACCCGACTGTGAAGTGCCGGTTACCCTCAGAAACGGCTTTAGGGGTGGCCGTAAGAGGTTTGTCGCTGTTTCCTGCAGAAAATACTGAACAGCTTTTGATGAAACTTTATAATAATTTATATATTTGGAATCTCGCAATCATCGCCTTTAAATTCTAAGAATCTGGGATACCATGTGCATATAAAATTTATATGTTTTTTTAGGTAGTAAGTTAACAAATCGTTTCATATTATCTCAACATTCGTGTAGCTATTTAAGTTATGATTTTCGCTAAATTTATATTATAACTATAAGAAACACAACACATAGTATCTTATCATTATATAGCGATATGGTAAGAAAATGTTAATAATTCATCCGTGTGTTATACTATACCGAATCTTGAATGTAATATAAGAAAAAATATTTTTACTTTTTATTATTTACGTACATTTTCTGTGTGTTTGCTTCTTAGTCTTATATATTAAATGTTTTTTTGCACCTTCTTAACATTAAATTAAATAAAAATACTTATCCGTTACTTAAGCAAGTGTCGACTGTTTACAAAACAAAATCTTAATTTACAACAAAGAATATAAATAAATGATAATTTTATGTTTATTCAAATAAGATAATAAAACGAGTACCTAAGTCATTTGAATATGTAATTGTCATTCAAAAGATTAGACGATTGCCTAACAATCACTATTATTTCAAGGGTCAAAAACTAGAAAAAATTTATTATAATATAGTAGTCGACCTGCGCTAATTTGTTGCTCCTCTCCTATGGGTCGTAGCGTGATGATATATAGCCTATAGCCTTCCTCGATAAAAGGGCTATCTAATACTGAAAGGATTTTCCAAATCGGACCAGTAGTTCCTGAGATTAGCGCGTTAACAAACAAACTCTTCAGCTTTATATATTAGTTAAGATAAAGATTTGTATTTGTTATATTAAAGAAATAAAGGATGACAATAAGTAATTAATAAAATGTAGAGCTCACCGGGTTTAAAATTGCCATGTCCTTTCAGTTCTAAATAAATCTAGGAAGCACTTTTGATTGAACACGTTATACGATAGTAAGCTAAATTTAAACTAATGTGCAGCACTCACGCGCAGTGCGCACTCGCTGGTCGGTAGCGGACTGATCGATGAACTCCGGTAGAGCTGGCGCCCGCGCCGGTGAGCTAATGCCTGTTTATTATGCCCCATGTGCTTGATCGACATTCCATAAGGTTAAAGAGCCTTATTTTTGGACACTATCGGTTAACATAACAAGAACAGCAGGAAGTCTTTAATTAAAAGCAGGAGTATCTATATAATAGTTCGCCTTGTTTTTTTACTCCTCATTCATACTTCCTATTTTAGAACTAAATGTAAGTAATCTAAATACATTTTAATAATAAAAAATAATATGTTATACAAGAACGAAATCTATTAGAAGAAAAGATTTTCCATTTCAGAAATTTTCAAGGAATCTAAGCAGTGCAGGCGAGTGTTGGTATTCTGTTAAAAGACGTCTTTAAGCGTACAACTTGGTCACTAGTTGGGCTCCTATCAGAACAGTACGTGATCGTAATGTTCAGTTATATCCTGACCGTATTGCGCCCGTAGCTTATATTATAGGCCATCCGTTGTGCACACACGATGCTTTTAAATGATTGTACATCTTTAGTTTCCGACATCAGAAGTGGGATGGATATTCACATCAACCGTCTCGGTAGTTAAATTTTGACGTTGATTTTTGGATTTGTTAAATAAAATTGTTTTACTGCAGGGGTCTGGAGACCTAGTCCAGTAATTGCTGTAGGGGTCTGGTAACCTAGTCCGGTAAAGTGTAGGCTATAGAGATTAAGATAATATTGTGCCCGAGGACGTGCGATGCAGGATGGCCGTGTAGGGGGTAGAAGACAGTCGACAGAACAAAGACGGTGATAGCTTCGCCGCCTGTACGTGCACCTCACGCAATCCGTACTGCACGTTTATGTCTAACAAAACAATTAATTAATAATTAGGTTTGGTGTGTATATGTTAATATATAACAGTAAATAATGGAAAAATGTTTTGCGATCAAATTTTCGCTCTCAGAAAATTGACAAAGCTGAAATCGTGCGATTTTTATGATTCATCTTAAGTTTACCTACTTACTTTGTTAGTCCGAAAACAAACAGATCCGAATAAAGACAGATCAGCTAATATAAAGGACATTGCTCTTACAATTTCGGTTAAGCTAACACAGATAGCTAACGCTGTCTGTGACGCTTGGCAATTAGGATTAATTTTATGTCGAAAAATATATTTATAACCGTATAAATTAATCAAACACTGCGAGACTTTGGTATAAGATTTTCATTAATTAACAATCTTTTAAAGCTATGAATAAATTTTAGTTTTTGCTTACAAAGGAGAAAAATTACACACAGATATATAATCTTATAAAAATTTATTCTTCTTTGGTTTCTTATCTAAGTAAAAACATATTCACGGTGTTATATGAAATCATAAAATCTACATATTATAATATTGTAATAACTTGCTATGAAATGAATGGCGGAAATCATTTTGCGATGACTCTTCGTTGTATACTTAATGTATTTATTATAGCTAAGTGTACTTTTATGTATTAAATATTTATATGAAACAAGTACATAACTATATAAATGAGATAAATTTAAATTATTAAAACTTATTTATATTAGACAGATATTTTTAGATGAACAGATTATTTATATTAAAGATAAAAATACTGAAAATAGCTTTGGACTTATTTGTTAATGACTTCCAGACTCATACTACATAATAAGCTTTTATGTTAATAGATTTACAAGATATTAGCATAATTTCGTAAGAACCGTTCCAACAGATAAGAATTCTGTCGCAAAACCGTTTCTACAAAGCAAATACTGCGCACTGTAGTTTGTAACCACTTACTAATTAACAAGTGAATGCGTTCTCTCTAACGTGAGCATTAGAAATTAGCAAGTTTAGATATTTTAAGGAAATTAACACTATTTTATATAAATTATAACTATGTATTAATCTTTACGAAAAAACCTTCAATCTTATGCTTTTGCTAGAAATAAAAAAACTTTACATACGCTATCTGTTCATTTAGATCTTTTAAAATCCTCAACGAATTTTAATGCGGTTTTCAACAATAGACAGTAAATTCAAGAGAAAGGTGCGGGTCGCTGGTATACTTATAAACAACTACACTACCTACTTTTTTAACTTAAATAAATTATAATAAGATTATTGTAAAATATTTGTCAACCAAATTTTTTACAACATAAATTACTTTTTTCTCTATCAATTTGCGCAGTTAATGTATAAGATTGTTCTGGGTTTTTACCCGACTACGGCGAAGCCAAAAGGAAGGGTTATGATTTTGGCATTCTATGTATGTTCCACTCTAGCGCCTAAACTACTGAACCAATTTTCATGAATGAGGTATCAATAGATTTGTAATAATGGCGCGGGTAACATAGGTTTTGTTTTGTGACAAAAATTTTATGATTTTTTTTATAACGGAAATTATACCTCAGATTTTAACCTCGAAAAAAATTAAACTGAGCTAATTATCGCGTGTTTGGTATCAAAAGAAAGGTCTTGGCGAGCACATTACAAATATGTATATATATGTTATTGTTTATGTCAACATATATGTTTAAAATGCGGTCGTCGTTTAAAATGGTGTCGTTGCAGTTATTTACTCGTTTAAGCAAATAAAAACCAACATTACGTTATAATATTTGATTAGATACATATATACCTACCAAGTCTGTTTCATGGAGATGTTCCTCTAATCATAGTAGGTATACATGGGTGCGACCACGGTTCTACCTTGACAATTTTTATACCTATGCATTTCTATCTGAATTATTTTCTTGTTTCGTCCTTTTTAGACTACTTTTTTACGTAGTCGGGTTATAGTTTTTTAAACTTAATTTTTTTGTTTAGCTATTTACTTTTGTCAGCCAAAATATTTTAGGCGACCTTGTTTTGTATATTTATTTGACAATTTCGATACACCTACTGGTTGTCAAGGAATGGGACGACGACGAAGTACAGACGAAATAGAAAGGTAACCTAATGAAGTGCACGTGGTTCGATCATCACGCAACGATCAAGCACAATAAAATAAATACGAAAACAAACTAAAAGTAAGCGTTAAAATAATAAACAGAATATGATAATAACTTTAATATCACTTCACAAGATAACGAGGTCAAGTACAAACTAAATAACAATATTATTTTTATTTCTTTTGAACTTTAATGTTTCTGTGGACTATCCTCTTGTGTCTGCTGACGCAGCCCGCCGTCCTGAACCCTTTGCCACACTCTGAACAGCTAAAAGGTCTCTCATCTGTATGAGATCTATTGTGTACCTACAAAATAAATTGTAAAAACGATATAACTATTTCCGCAGGAATTAGCAATATTACTTTAAGGCCCTAACTACCTTAGTACAAAAAATTACGGCGATCCGTTATGACGTGAAAAAGGACAAACACTCAATATAATCTTAGTAACAAGGTCACATAATTAGTTACATAATTTAAAATCTATTTACATTCCTCTATTATACTTTCGCTTCGGTCAATTAATTATAGTATATTTAATGGTGTTGCAAGTTAAGTAAATCTTAGCACTATGGATCACATACTACTAGTATTCCTTAACTCCTCCAACTAAGTAATACTTGCGTTAGAAGGGGGTAGTAGCTTTAACCTTAAACGCAGATCTAAGTCCTAATTAAAATCCTAAAAAGGTTTCGTATTCGTAATTTTTTAATTACCTTTAATATATCAAGTGAATTAAATCTCTTTCCACAAGTTTCACATTCAAATTTTCTTTCATTAGCGTGATATGCGAAGTGTCGTCTGTACTGCGCCAGGATGTGGAAGCTCTTCCCACAAACCTCGCACGTCTTCTTTGGTGTCGGATTGTGGACGGCTTTATGCACAATCAAGCCACTTTTGAACTTAAACTTTTTCTCACAAACATCACAGGAATAACACTTTTCACTGGAATGTACGTCCAAATGGCTGAGCAGATTTCGTGTATGTTTTCCGCATATCTCACAAACCTTCCAGTAATCGTATCGTAATTTGGCAACTTTTTTTCTTCGTCTAATTTTATTTTCTGTCTTAATTGTTTTCGTTGGTTCAGCGGTTTCGTCGGGTTCATCACAATTTAAGTCAGCGTCAAAATCATGGTTTTCTGTGACGTCTTTTAGGGGATGGTGATTGACTTCTAGTGGTATTTCAATTTTTATGTGGTTACTATTTGCATTCCTAAATTGTTTGTCAGACTCTTGACATTTTCTTCTGAATTTGTATGCGTTTTCCAATTCCTTGACGCAGTCCAAACATATTAGAGAGGATAAGTTATCTGATTGATCCACCTAAAATTATAATAGTATATTTATTCAATTGCGCAGTTTCAGGACAGAAAGTTATAAACAATTTGGATAACATATAATTGTAAATTTGTTTATTTTAATATATTTAATACACTAACCTCAATACCACCAATAATTCTTAATTTATAAGCTAAATCAAGCCCTTCGCTATCTACTTGATCATAAATACTAACACAGCCTTCGCCATTGGAACAGGATCTACATAAATTAGTTTCTAAAACTTCTATCTTTGGTTTCACCAATGACAATTTTTGTTTTAAATCAAGTAACTTCATATCATCCTCCATATCGTCTGCGGCATCTGTACAGCTTTCGTCTTCTTTTTGAGTATTCATAATAAATTCCTCTTGAACTTTTTTATACTTTGCCATAGCATCGTAAAACAGCCATTGCTCATTGAGAATACCTTTGTCTGCAAATTTTTGCTTCCACTGCAATAAAAATCACTTAATTCACATAAAATATCCATTCTAAAAACTTAATAATGGTGTTATTGTAATGTTAGTGTAACAATAGAAATAGTTTACCCTATAAGTCCTTAAGAGATGTGTCCATATTTCTTCTAACTCTAATAAACTATTTTCCAGAGGTATATCCATTTTTCTTAAACTTTTTTCTACTTCCCTGTAAAAATTAAAGATGTGACTTAGAGGGAGAAATATCGATCAATAAATAATAGTTTTTTTTAACAATTCAGAATTGCACTTTTTTTAAAAACATAATAATAACTAAAATAACAATCTGTTGGTTTTAAAAATAAACTTGATTTGTTTTTCTTGAGGAAACTGAATAAAATTATTGCCACTAATTTTTGGTAGAATTTATTATTTTTTTTAAATGTCTATAAAACAAAACGATTAATACAAAAGAATGAAATACCTATTAGTCTGAAAATCGAAATACAAAACAAGTTTTTATTTAAATGTTACAATACAGATGTCTAGTATCATCTATCATTCTACTAGAACAAATAAAAATTAAACTACAATCACAAGAAATAAACCTCCTCCTTTGATTGGCAAAATTTGATTTAAATGTAGTTTGGATACATTGGTGTAATCCAATAATGCAAAACTTCTTTTTTACTTAAAAAAAGTTGTAATATAATCGATTTATTAAAAATAGATTTTTAGTATGTAGATAATCGATTATAAGACAAAAATAATCGATTATTTTTTCACATCCCTAGTAAAAATCACGATACAGATGACCAATAACGACATTATTTTTTTTGTTTTACTTAAAAGCCTCAAATTTGAAGAACATTCTCACATTGACATTGGCAGAATTACTGCTATTCAAAGCGGTAGAAAAGCCATAGACAAGAGAAGAAGAAGAAGAAGAAGAAGAATTATTTATTATAAACAGTTTACACATAAGAAGTCTGGTATTCTAAAAATTAAAAGCAATCTAAATGGCCTTTGTACATATTGTTCTACATTGTATATTGCATTTTTTTGTACAATAAATAGATTCAATAAATAAATAATGGCGGATACAGGATAGTTAGTATTAATTAAAAAATTAAGATAAATTATAATATAAAATTCCGCTAAGTATAAATACCGCCATGACTCGTCCACGTTTTTTCCGGATATTCTGAATAAATGCTCTAATTCCGTTCTTACGTTTATTAAATTAAAAACCCATTCTTCTTGCCCTAGAACAAAAAAAATCTATTTACAATCTGAATGTGATATTAATCATTATCTGGGACGCGTCAAGCAACTAACCAAATACTTATAGCCCCAACAATAATCTAATTGTCTCTCTCCAGTAGTTTCAGGCGCTCATGTCTAGAATTACTTTTTTTTTTTTTTTTTAAAAGATTACTAGCAGTATGGATCACATACTACTAGTATTCCCTTTACCCCTCCTAGTAAGCTAACAAATAGCTTGTGTCAGGAGTGGGCCACGCCAGTAGTCAATGTCCGGGATTTGAACCCACGACTTATCGATTGTGAATCCAACGCCCGCACCACTGAGCTACTGACGCTTCGAAACTTTAAGTCACAAACATGTAATGAGAGAGGCGAGAGAAAAAACGGAGATTGAGACCTTAAATTATATTATGCAATGGTGGAGCAGCCACTTCGCTCGAAGCGTTTTTTGTACCAACATTATTTAATTCTTATAATATTTTCATTTTGGCGCCCCTTGAATACTTCGCAGCGCCTTTTACGGCCTGGCGCACTGACCTAGCATATATAGACCCTTATGGATATTATGAACAGACAGACTAGTTTAAACAGCTGAAGCATGTTCGATACTAATAACTAAACATAACTTACAGCCTACCAATGGGTTAAGGCTTGTACTGCCCGCTCCAAAGTAAGATTCAAATAACTTGTAGTACATCCAAGAATCGTTGTTAGTGGCTTTTGCTTTTTGGTAATCCTAGAAGTAAAATATGTATCTTTTAATACAGAAGGTCGAAAAAATATACTAATTATTAATGATATTAGTTTAAAAAAAATATGTACCATACCCTATACGTCGCTGACCACTTCCGGCATATCTCTCTTCCTGTTAAAGTTTTAGGGAATCCATATTCCTCTACCATCGTCGTACGAAGATTACTAAAAACAATAAATGTTCAAAAACTAGTAATAATGCTTTGTATAATTCTATTTCTATGATGATAGATTAGTGGTAAACAAGT
Source organism: Limenitis camilla (assembly GCA_905147385.1). Taxonomy (NCBI): domain Eukaryota; kingdom Metazoa; phylum Arthropoda; class Insecta; order Lepidoptera; family Nymphalidae; genus Limenitis; species Limenitis camilla. The sequence goes on from LR990241.1 coordinate 10,189,462, forward strand.
AAACGATCCACCTGATGGTAAATAGCCAGTCAGAACTGTTAGTGTTAATAATCAATTTCTTTTCCCTTGATGTTTTTGGTATGGTTTTCAAAAATTTTAATATAATCTTATACTAAGCAACTTACTTCCATGCATATTTAGAATTTCGAAACATCCAATCATTTTGTAACCGAATCTGTATAAAGGATTCAGTGATATCTTTAGACCCTGCAATTATTTTTTTAATACTTAAAAATGTATGTGATAGATTTTAAAACATAATAATATTTTTTTAAATATATGACAGAAAAACGAAATATTTAACTTACAATGAAATTCATCCACATTTGTATTGTTTGCAGTTTGCCCTCTTGGCTTATGCTTTTCCCTCCATGCAATTCTTGCAAGACTTTGAGCGGACATGGTTTCCAGACGCTTAATATATTCAGGCTCATATTTTAGGAAATAATTTAACATTGGCTGGTACAATGACCAGTCGTCTGATTTTAATGACTTTCGTAACACAAGACGATGTTTTCTCTGTAAATTAAATAATATGAAATCTCTGCAGTAATGAAAATTTCTTGTATGAAAGTACATGTAAAGTAATTTTACACACATTAAAAGTCATCCTTATATAATGCCATAAGCCTTTCAAATCATGTATACAACAGTCTAAAGGCAAGTCCTGGTATCTCAATGCAGTTTCAACAGTTCTGAAAATTAAATATTAAAAAATACAAATATAATATATATGTATTATAATTGACCAAAACTTAAGGGGCCATCCGTTAATTAAGGGGGAAACTTTTAATAAAATATGGTCAAATCAGTGTTTGTGGGAATATTTATAATTTAATTTTATGATCGTGATTTTAAATTACAGTAATTTTCACAAAATTGCTAGTCTTAAATAAACGTAATAGAACAAGCAATTATTATTTTATCAATAATCCAACATGTTTACACCAAAACATAAATTTTTAAGAAATCTCAAGTCAGATTAGGGGAGGGGAAAGAAATTGATGAAAATCTTACAAAATATCACCCTCTCAGGGAGCGTGTAAAAATTTTCAAAAATACATCACATAATTAATTGACACTCCCTACCAAAATATCTATGTCTAAGAAAAGTTAGATTTATTTATAACTCTTACCGCCACATATTTTGATAATCAAGATTCACTTCCTTGGCTTCTGCTACACAAATAATTAATTTTAATCTCCATTCATCATTCCCTGAAATAACTTTAAATAAGTACAAAACATTGAAAGAGACATTTGTTTTATGTCTACAATCTTTTTCATAGCTTTAACATCATCTCTTTTAATAAAATAACATTCTACTTGCATCTTTGTGAACAAATACTAAATTAATTAAAGTTGCAAAGAATAAAAAATATATGATAAAGAGATAGAGAGTAAAATTAATATACTTATTAATTTTCCTACTGAAATTTTTAATAAGAAAAAAATATAGATTTTAATTCACCAATATTACTCTTTAAATCTATATTTAATATTTTAAGCTGTATGTATTAAAAATATCTGATAATGGTGTATGTTAAATGTTGAAAAAACATAAAATTCTAATTTAGTGTTTGGTTTACTATTTAAAAGTATTATACAGAAAGTTTTTTAAGAAATCATACTTACATGATTCATATTTATCTAACACCTCATTTTTACCATAATGCTTTTCAAACATTTTATAATATTTCCAACGTTTATTTTTTGTCTTCTTAGCTATTTTATATGACTGAAAGAAAAATTACCATTCAAGAAACAAAATATTTTAAAAGAATTAGATAAGTATGTGTTCAATAACAAATTTTTAGCAATATTAAAATTAAATATTGTTTAGGTATTCTTACATCATATGTGTATGACCACTTTTTTCTTAGATGTGTGACTGTCATTTCTACTGGAAAACCATTTGCCAAGAGAATTTTGTGAAATTCGCTGTGAATATTTATACAATTGTACTTTTTGAACTAAACTTAAAAAAAAATATAAAAAAATCAGTTTGGTTATTTACTTACTTCCATGCTTGTTTTCTCTGTTTAAATAACAAATCGTGCTTAAAGCGCATTTTAAAGAACCGTTTTGTTAAATCTGGTGTCCCTGAATTGATTTGTAAAATATTATTACAAGTAAAAACATTTAATCAAAATATTTGTAAACAAACGGCATCAACTTACAGACAAAACTTTTCTCGTCCATTTCATCAACTTTCTCGTCTAAATAAATAACTTGTTTATAATGCGTACAAAAGGTATCTTACAAATATAAAGATTTACTATTAATTATTAAATAATTAATTAAATATGACTAAAATATCAACCTCTTTGATATGACGTTGACATTTGACATTGACACTGACTAGTGACTGTTTCAAACTTATCTATTAGCATAAAATTTATAGAATAAGTACATTTAAGTTCGCCATTTTTGTAATAATGTACCTATTGCGTAATACCCACATCCACAGAAATGGCTATTTACAGTATGGGATTAAATAATGCACACCGAAGTAAGTAATCTGTTCTATAAAGACAACACAACGGGAATGTATTATTGCCGAAACCAATGTAGAGCGTCGTACAGATGTTTATTTATATGTCTATAAAATAGTAATAGCTAATATAAAAATGATCATATAAGAACTTCTTTTTATGGTACGGAATAACGTATGCATGGTGCATTCACATAGAGTATAGACTGGTTCTAACTTCTATATACAAAATATATGTACATATATACCTAATGTTTCATTGTCGCTTAAAATGCTGCCACGAGCTAAATAGTATTATTTTATTCAGCCCACACAGTCCGATCTTGATGGGTTCAGAGCTTCGTACGAGCATCCAATGTAATTATTATTATTTTACGTCGGTACCCGACATGTAGTGCTGTCAACTAATTAATTATGCAACAAAATAAGTATTTGAAAAAATAATTCAAATGATACTGATGTTAGTTGACTTTGTATTTTGAACCAGCAAACTAACCTTCTATCAAGGGGTAAAATGCAATATTTTACATTTTATCTGTAAAACAACTACAAGTTGTATAGAAGAATCTATATTTTTTTTATGTATAAAATATCTCTAGTCTATGCAAATAACAATTAACAATAATCTTTGCACAATATTGTGACAGCAGTCGCAGCAGTCGTCCTTCAAATTCACGTGGTTTTGAATTTATGAATAATCGGCATGGATTTTGTGTTTTTTTAGTGTTCAATAACTGCATTAATAAAGTAAATAATGTATCGGCTCTTGTCTGCAAAAAATTTGTGTCAAACAAATCTTCAAAGTGTAGTGGGTTACCCAAATAATTTAAAAAATGTATCGCTTACACATATAAAATGTTCTTTTTGCCGTAAAGTTCTTTTAAATTCATCAGGCAAAGGTAATAAATAAATTCTTAGTTAACACTTAAGAATAACATATACTTTATAGTGAATTGAAATGATTAGTTTATATTCACAATAAATTCTATATATAAAGATAACCTATATTATACAGTTGCATAACGTACTTTTTACTTTTAGAAAACCTATTTCTTATAAGACATCAATCTACAAAAACAGCAAACGCGCTAAAATCGTTGAAAAAGAAAAATAAACACAAAAACCCAAAAAAATATGGTGAACTCATGCAAGGTGAGTTTGTTGACATACAATTTAGATTATTATAAACTATCGAGACGAATTCATAATTAAGTCTACTTTTACAGTAAATGAAAATAGTATGACAGAAATGAAGGTATCCATAAGCAAGTTAAATGCAGGTCATTTATCAAAACTAACTTCCAGTTCTGTCTCGCTGGGTCAGCTTCATCAATTAACAACAACTTCAGGAAAGAAATCTAGTAATATTCAAGTGGATAAAGAATTGCTCCAGAGCATTAGGCAAAAAATTTTAAAGAAGTCAGATTCTGAAATAAAGTTGGAAGATGATGAATGTGCGCTTATATTCACTAATCATAAAATAACTACCACAGAAGAAAGATTAAGAACTAAAAATTACATTGATATGGTAAAAGAAAGTTATTATAACTTTAGAAAAAATACTCTTTATGATCAGAGACTTCAAGATCTCAGTTATGCTATAAATGAAGGTTTAAATCATGAGTTTGATTTACATGCAGACCCTAAATATATGTCCGATAGTTCTCTAAATGAGACCATGCCTAAAAGTCCACATGCAGTGTTTAGAGAGTTATTTATAGAGAATCAATTGGATAAATATGACCATGAACTTATGAGTGACATTACTAATCTACAGTAAGTGTTATTTTACTTTGTGTAATATTATTTTCTATTTAGTTGTATATATATTATATTTTGTTTATAAACGTGCATAATGTTCTATCTAATTGTTGTAGCTGTCTCTACAGATAATATAATCTTTATATGCCCTTATACTTTCTATACCCTTTATAGACACAATTTACTAATAAATAAATTACTAATACACTATTATAGAATACAATAGAATACACTATTAACATATTATCAAAAAAACCAAAAGATCTAAAGATCATTAATACCTTATAAAAATACTATTTTGTGAGTGAAATTCTAACAGTGCGTAAGTCAAAAATGGCTTCTTTACGGGACAGTGAAGAAACTTTATGAAATGAGAGTAACCCTGGTTAGATGCAATTTTTTAAATTATCATATTGGTATTGGTCAGATATTATGTATAGATTGGTCAAGATGATGTGCACCATTATACTTTAACCAATGACAGTCAAATCTCAAATAACTCATAAAATGACTTACACACTGTTAGAACTGCACTGACAATTTCCCAGTCCCCCAGTCCGAGACAATATGTTGAGGATCTCTTTGTTTCGAGTCCTGGGGATGAGTTTAAAAAAGACACGCAATCTTATGATCAGAAATAAATCCTGTTGAAATATCTATGATTTCAGAATGCAAGGTTTATCACATCCTGCTATTGATGAAATTTGTGATGAATCTCATCCTGTTGATATTGAAGAAAACATTGATGTGGACGGTAAAGAAGCTGAGATGATGAGTTTAAAAATTAAGAAAGTGTAAGTTTTAAAAATCTATTTAACAATTTTCATTACATGCCTTTGGTACTTGTTACAGTTAAATTAATATACTAGAATCCCATATTATGATGTAAATATTAAAACGATATGTTGTATAACAGTAAGCAAGCAATAAAACAGAAAAAGAAGTTACGAGAGAAAAGACGCGCTGCACAAGAAGTTAATATGAAACAAGATATTCGAGATATTGAGAAGCAGGGTAAAGAAAACTCATTGCAGCGACTTCTCATTTCACATTTACAACTACTTTGTTCATTGGACATGGTTTCAGAGGTAAATTTAAATAATAGGGAAATGGGGTTTCAAACTTTATCTGTAGGTTATTTAATTTAAAGTGTATAGATAAGTGTGTTGGATAACCTCCTTTAAAAATATGTTATTTACACAATCCATGTCTCAGATTTTGATTTATTAATAAGCACAATAAAGATTGTTTATATCTATTAAGAGACAAGTATTAAAAAGATTAGGTTAATTATAATATGCAAAGATATAACCAAAAATATTGCTTTTTTCCAGGGGTGCAAAGTATTACAGTATTATAGACGAAGAAATGCCAAGTCTCCAGAACAACCTCGAGTTTCTAATGTTAAAGTTTACAATATCTTACTTCATGGGTATGCATCGAAGGTATTTAATCCCTACTTAATATTTATTATTATTAGTTATTTTTATATTATAAATTCAAAAGTGTGACTGTTTGTGTATTAGTTTTACACCTAAACCACTGAACTGACTTTAATGAAATTTGGTACAGAAATAGAATAAAGCTTGGGAAAGGATATAGGCTACATTTCATAATGAAAAAAAGGCTTAAAGGGGTGAAATAAGAAATGAAAGTATGCATGGTAGTTCATTATAATATTGACTTTTTTTCAAAAGTGACATATTATATCCAATAAATACTAAGTAACAAAGTCTAATTGAAATTATTGACTTTTTAGAGGATGAAGGTTTATATGGGAACTTGTCAAATAGCAATATTTTTTTTGTAAATGTGTGAAAGTGGGCGGTTCGATTAGTTAATTGATGATTCAATGCTTGTCCTCCGTATATTTCAATACTATTAACTCTGATGAGACTATTACGAAAATTGCTATAAAAATCTTTGAAAAAAAAAGATGTACCAAATTTGACTTTTTAACTTTTTACTCAAATAGCAAGTCTCAATAAATTGCAATTATTTTTAAAATGTTTTTAATAGGGACGTCTAGAAGATTCCAAAGAATTATTATCATTTATGTCAGAAGATAAAATAGAACCAAATGCACAAACTTATGCAGCCATTTTTGAATGTATAGAAAGGGCTGATTTGTATAATAAACATTCTGCATTGGAGAGCTACCATAGGCAGATGCATGGTCAGGTAAATAAAATAAAATGTATTTAATAGTTTTTATTATAAATTCTACAGTATGCATTTAAAGAAATTAAGACATATAAGAATTAAATACATAAATAGGCTCTCAAAGTGAAATATTATTAGAAATTGAATCGTTTCACATTAGATTTTTCTAATAATATGAAATTTTTTTTGAAATTAACTCATTCATCTATTTAGACTAGAATTATATTTTTTTTTGTAACTTTTAATTGTAATCCATCCATCCTGAAAAAAAAACCATAATATGTGTAAATATTTTTTTCCAGGGTATAACTTTAAATGATTTGTTAGATAAAACTAAATTTCAATATGATCAACGTGAAGTAGTTCTAAAAGCTGTGCGCAGACTGGATAGCTGTTTTGAGCCTATATACACTCCACCAATTCTCGATTATGACTGTCCTTTGCTAGAAAAAATAAAATTAGATAACATAGACAATAGAAGAGGATTATTAAATTCGCCAGCACAAGGTCTTTTGTCGTTGGATGAATTGACAGCAAAAGGTTTAGAACAGCTGGACATGGAGATGGCTGGTGAGATTGAAGTGCAAAATATCTCTGTTAAGGATGATGATTCAACAAATGTTGAGTTAAATGTAAGTTTATTTGTATATAGTGTTGTTGTTCTTAATCTTCAAAAATAAAACTTAAGCTTTAACCAATTGTATTGATTTTAATTCAATATTTATGTGTAGCGTGAAAAATTATTAGAAGTGGAATGTGAATGGCGCGAGGCAATGAGACAAGCGCTAGAGAGAAATATGGCTACTTTAAAATCCAGCAGTAACGCATCACACTTTGCTATTACTATGTATCCTTATTTGAAGGTTTTAAAGGTAGGGAATTTTCCAAAAGTTTAACATTTCGTTATAAACTCAATTTAGAAATTATATACAACAAAATTTTCTTTCCTGCAGACAGAAGATTATGTAAATCTAATGATGAGTGAAATAAATAAATTGGTAGATGGTAGTGATACATATAGTCCTATGTTAAAAATATTACAGAAAGAATTAGGAACACAAGTATATAACAAGTAAGTATACTTTCATTTAATGTGCTGCAAGATAAAACTAATATAACAGAGATAAGCGAGGATGTGTAGCAAGTGATGAGTTTGTTAAGAACTAATAGCTTCATTTGACACACTATAGGAGGCTAGGTGAATAAAGCATTTCTATCGGCTCTTAACAAACATATCCTAGCTAATCCCTAGTCCACCCCAAACCAGAAGCTGATGTACTTCCAGAATGAAAGTAACTATTAATGTGAGACACTCACCCTTGCCCTACAACTTGTTATTTAGTTAAAATTATATTTTAGATACCAAATAGAACAATACAAAAGGAACGGCGTCTTACAAAAGACGAAGCAAATATACGAGAAGTACTGCAAGTGGTACTTGGAGAGGCATTCACTCGATGGCACCAACACGCCGTACAATAGTCGACAAGCTTGGCAATTACTTGTACATCAAAATAGAGAAGGAGCTAGTTTGGTATGTTAGATGTTTTATAATTGTTTACTTGCAATTTTTGTATAATTTGCTATTATCTAAATTTTGTCTTGTTTTAGGATATAGAAGAAGCGGTGTGGCCAATAGAATTGCGACAGAATATTGGAAAATTTTTGTACAATATAATTATTAATGATGTGAAAATAGATGTTAACATGTTCAAGCAAAAGGCTAAAGTGTAAGTACATTATTAGTATTAAGTTTAAAACCTAACTATAATTATTTTTGAGCATTAAAAATACTAAGATATAACATTTTGTTATACAGTAAGAAACTTCCAGCCGTATACAAATTGCATCGCCCCTGGGGGCGCCGCGTGCGGCTCGAGCTGAAGGCGCACCCGACGCTAAGCCGCCTGTACGCCGCCGCCGCGCGCCCCGCGCTGCACATGCGCGCCACGCTCGTGCCCACGCTCGCCCCTCCCGCGCCCTGGCTGTCCCCTGCCTCCGGAGCCTATCTGCTAACTAATACACTGCTTGTTAGGTGAGCTACTAATATTAATATTATTTTTTATGCGTTATATATTATTGCCATTTTAAATTTATTTAATATGCACTTTACACGTAAACCGAGCAGATAATATAATTACTTACACGTTTATATAATTGAGTCTTAGTATCATGACACACATTTTGGCTCAAATCTATCTGAACAGATGTTAAATACTAAATTATTAACCATGTTGCTTACTTGTAGTATTAAATTTTTTGTAAAGACATTTCAATAGATATTAATAGTTATGAAGAAGTTATTATATTTAATGGAAGCAACCATATTTGTTGTTTTAGGATGCCATTTTATTTTATGGGTCAAGTGAAGAGATTGGAAGAAGCACCACCTGGCTCATTATATCCAGTGTTGGACAGTCTCAATCAGCTTGGTGAAGTACCTTGGCTCATCAACAAGCCTGTTTTAGACTTACAACTTAAAGTTTTCACGTAAGTCGTTTAATTAACCAGAGTTTTTTCTATATTGACTTTTGTGCCTTTTTGTCTATGTTGGTGGTGAATTTAAAAAAAAATATTTTTGTGATTTATGGCTCGACCTCAATGTTAAGATGTTTTGATGTGTCGTCGATTCGTTGTCCTGTCAGTGAACCACCCCCGCTTAGCACAAACATTTAAATCAATTGTCAGGATTATCACCAATTGTAATTATTATTATTTGCAGGTCTGGCGGTGACAAAAAGCTTGATATACCACCTCCTTCGTCTTCGTTAGATACATCGCAGTGGGACGCGTTAGGCGGGCCACAAGATCCGGCGGGGGCGCTGCGTAGACGAGTGGCAATCAATCGAGCTAAAGCCGACATGCACTCTCTTTGGTGCGACGCACTGTACAAACTATCGTTAACTAATCATTATAGGTAGGCCATAGGTGTATAATAGATTTCCGTAAGTAGGATATGCCGTTTAGGCCTCTTAAAATTGATTTTTAATACTTTTGTAAATACTTTAATAATGAAGTTATGAATCAATATAGCAACATTTTGAAATAATAAATCGAGTACCTATATGTTTTATATATCTTTATTGATCTTTCTTTTTATAAATGAACAGCATTATTTCTAGAGATGTTTTTGTGGTGCTCCTCCTCCTCCTCGTCAAGATCGAAATGCTAGGCTTCATTCTCTGTTATTTCAAAACCGACGTGAACTCACTAAAAGTGTTTAGCTTAGTTGACAGAGTTAACAAGAATACTAATAATTTGTAATCTATATTAAAAAAATTTCAGAGACTGCATGTTTTGGCTTCCCCACAATATGGATTTTCGCGGACGCGTTTACGCGGTTGGGCCGCACGTATCCGCACTGGGAGATGATTCATCTCGCGCTTTACTACGCCTTGCCAAGACCAGACCTTTAGGGCCCAATGGTTTACGGTGGTTAAAAATACATGCCATTAACTTGACGGGGACGAAAAAGAGATACACTATACAGGAAAGGTAACTACTCGGATTTTACAATTCATCAATTAAATACAATAAAAATATCATCTATAGGATACAGATAGCTAATAACTTTTGTTCAATTTGAATTTGCTATATTTATAATATTAGAAACCTAGAAATACAAGTAGGAAAGTAAAAGTAAGGCAGTAATAATTCCAAAAATAATAAAATAAGGTTTTTATATTAATAAAGGTATATTCTAATAGGCTGGAATATGCAGAAAGCATAATGGACAAGATTTTAGACTCGGCAGACAACCCTCTAGATGGGCAGGGATGGTGGAAAGAGTCAGAGGAGCCCTGGCAGACCCTCGCTTGCTGCATGGAAATTGCGAATGCCATACGATCCCCTAATCATGAAGGTTTGTCATAGTAACATTCTAACTTGGTAATATTATTTTAATTAGTAATAAAAAAGACTAATATTGATAAACATTTGCTTGTAATTAAGTAATACTCTTAAATTTATTTCCAGAGTATGAATGTGGATTCCCAGTGCACCAGGATGGGTCATGCAACGGTTTGCAACACTACGCCGCATTAGGAGGTGATACAGCCGGTGCTATAGCTGTAAACCTCGCACCGAAGAGTGAACCCCAAGATGTTTACAGTGAAGTTGCAGCTATGGTAAATATATAATAATAAATCTCCATCTTCTATTGACACTTGACAACCTTGTGTTTTGTCATAATATCGGTGGCTAATGTATAACGTATAGAGAAAAGGGATCAGCTAAATTCTGTGGTAAAAAAGCCAGAAAATCACCAGAAACATATATCCTACAATATTAGAATAAATTCAAAAACTATAGCAAAGAATTTTTTTACAAATAGCACCTAAATCAAATTATGACAAGAACCAAAAAGTGAGAAATATCAACAATTGCTGAATATTTTATTGATATATATTTTAAAGAAAATTTAGTACTTGTTCTTTCACTCTTTTTGTATAAGAGTAAAAAATAATAACAAAAGCTAGTGAAAAGTAGATGATTAGTTTTTTTGCTTGGGTAACATTTATCAACGTGTCTCTAACAGGTAGAAAGCATGCGAGTACGCGATGCGACCGCCGGAGTCCCCACCGCCATCGCTTTAGAAAACTTTGTGCGCCGGAAAGTAATCAAGCAGACCGTCATGACCACAGTGTATGGAGTCACCAGGTTTGGAGCTCGATTGCAGATTGCCAAACAACTTAAAGGTATATATTACACACTAGATTCCAGTGTATTTATATTAAAGTAGTTGGTTAAGTCAGTTTATGGGGAGTCTTGTAATGATATTTCTTCTCATCTGCTCAAAGTCAAAAACATTTTATTCACCAACTTAATTGACTTAGTTATGTAATATTGTATGATTTACATTAATTAAGATAAGATAATATAATAACCCAAGCCTTTTTATTTTTTATTACTAGTAAGTTATTTTTACTATTCACTTCATATTTGTTTATGCGATTTTTGTATTTTGACCTTCATAGTTTTTCCAGTGATTTTGTTCTAAAATCATACTATAAAGGCATGTTATAAAGATGTCACGCTATAGACGTCAACAGGTTGAGATTTCTCTTTTTTTTTCAGATATTGAAGACTTTCCTAAAGATCAAGTGTGGCCATGCTCTAACTACCTGACGGGTCGCACTTTCGATTCACTGCGAGAGATGTTCGCTTCTACTAAACTCATACAGGACTGGTTTACTGATTGTGCTAAGTAAGTATTCACATTTTATTCAAAAGTAGTCCACTAATAATTTATATAAGGTTTAAATAAGAAATCTATAGTTCAAAACTAACATTTTCATTTATAGAGCAATCTCAGGCGTTTGTGGCGAGAGTGTAGAATGGGTGACGCCACTGGGTCTTCCTGTATTGCATCCGTACTATCGACGTTCTACTTCCTCCTCCCCCGCCTCTGCTCCCGTCGACGCTCAACAGTGAGTAAATGCCCTTATAGTTATTTAATACTAGTTGACCCGACCTTCCTCCGTCCGGGTGCAATTTACCACGTGTATTTAGGTTTTATTTTACTTTCGAGTTTATAATAGTAGCTAGGATAGTCGTTAGGTCGAGGGGTTATATTAAATGTATTTGTTATTGCAGACGTCCCTGTACAGTAAAGCAACGTAACGCCTTTCCGCCCAATTTCATCCACTCCCTGGACGCGACGCACATGATGCTGACGTCACTGCATTGCGAAGCTGCCGGCATCGCGTTCGTGTCTGTGCACGATTGCTTCTGGACGCATCCAGACACTGTTGATATCATGAATAAGGTATGTCAATCGCATGGTAAGGATATCTTATTAAGGAAAGCCTGTCTGGATCTCAAATTGACTCCAATCCAATAAGCAGTGATAGCCGGTGGTTAAGGCATTGATGTCTACTCAGGAGGTCCAAGTTCGATTCTGGGCAAACACCTCTGACTTTTATGAGTTATGTGTGATTTAAGCAATTAAATATCACTTGCTTTAACGGTAAAAGAAAACATCGAGAGACAACCTGTATCCATGAGTTCTCTAAAAAAGTTCTTAGAGGTGTGTGAGTCTACCAATCTGGGCCAGAGTGGTGGACTATGGCTTATACCCCTCCTCACTCTAAGGAGGAGACACGGCTCAGCAGTGGGCCATTAATGGGTTGTGATGATGATGACTATACAATTTTTGAACAATAACGGTTTTTGATTCATAATTTCATTGAACGTGTGTAAACAAATAAAACCCTAATTAGAGATTGGCCATGATAAAAATGTTTCGATAATGTATTTATTTATAATTAGTATCAATAGATTATAAGATTTCAAACATATAACGTTGTCCGACGTCCGCTATGTCATTTATAGGGAGGTAACCCGGGATACATCCATAGAAGTTAAAGTAAAACTCATCTCGTACTGAATATCACCCTCTGACTTCAATAAGTTGCAAACATTTAGCTTATTTGTGATGTAATAAGAAATACTAATTATTATTGCAGATATGCCGGGAACAATTTGTCGCGTTACACTCGCAGCCGATTTTAGACAACCTGTCTGACTTCCTCATCAAACGCTATAGCTATCCTGAAACGTATGTATAACCTAATAAATATAACTTAATACAAATTAATCTATATATATATAAAACAAAGTCGGGTTTGTTCGAACATTTATAACTCGAGAACGGCTGTACAGATTTCATGGTTAATTTTTCCATACAAGATATATCCACAATATTCGGATAATGGCGTATTTTAGATTTTAAAAATGTATATTGTTGTATAATATGAGTAATGAAAAAGGATTGACATAAATATTGGTTGTCAACAGTTCAGCTAATCTGTAACACGACATTCATTGACTGTTGGGTCAGCTAGTAATAGATAATTCAGCATATGAATGTGACACATATAACATCTTCGGGTTTAAGATCTTTTATTTATCTTACGAATTACAGCAATTCACTAACATGAGAAAGGTCACTTAAACTACTAGTTGGGTATGTTAAACGTTCACGACAAAAAACATAACAAATTAACACTGAAGTTCAATACAAAACATTATTTTTATTTTTTACTACTCTGTGTAGTCAGAAAAAACAGTGCTACTATAATATAATAGTGAACGTATGTAAGTTCCGTGAAATAAGCCTAAACTAGAGAAGCCATTGTAAATTAAATTCAAATTATAAATACATTGTATGGTAAGAACTAAAGGAGTTTCTTTAACCATAGTTCTAAGGTTGGTATCAAAAACCAATATTATGTTTGTTAGTTTAATTTATGTATGACTAATTCCCAGACATAACGGCCACACAGCTCGACATGTACTTCATCAACACGTCGATAGATGGCGTACGAGCAAACTTATTTGTTTAATTTGTACTCTTAAGTATTTTTTTCGCGATAAAACATAGCCTAGGTCCTTTCTCAAGCTCTACTTTATCTATGTATCATATTTCATCAAAGTCGATTCAGTTATTTAAGCCTAATTGTGTAACAGACATACAAACCAGTCATATATCGGACAATAAATGGCGTAAGTAGCATATTAAATAGTTTGTATTCTCAAGTATTTCCCACGTGAGGGGATGGGTTAGAATACTATTCCCCTTTGCCGCTGGGAGAGCATCTCGTAAGAGATTCTCGCCAAGATTCATAGACTCCTCTGAAACCATAGCATTTTTTCTTCACTCCCCCTCCCCACTCTATCTTCGAGGATGCAATGCATCGGCAAAACAAGAGGGTATCTCTTGTTTTGCCGATGTCCATGGGCGATGGTGGCAACTTATCATCAGGTAGACCACCTGCTCGTTTGGACCTTGTCTATCATAAAAAAATAAAGTTTCTTAAGTGTTATTTTAGATAAATATAATAGTAGTTAGGATTTATTGGATTTAATTTAATGTAAATTTGAGTATGTATCTATGATTAGTTATTTCTTTATTTATTCTTACTGCACAAAATAAAACATTGAACAAGGGCGGACTTAACACATTTTCTACCAGCCAACCTGCAAAAGTAGGCGTGCACAAAGAGTAATAGCAAGTTATAAATATAAAATACATATATAGATACACAAACATATATTTATCTACTTTAATGAACTAATATATACTAGTAATGTGTATGGAATGATTTACTTTACGACTTTACGACGAGTTTGTACAAAAATTGTAGGAATTTTCCTTTTCATAATAACTCTTCTATGACTATTAATTACAAATACTTTGAGGCATAATTGGTCGTTAATTCGTACTTATTACATTTTTGACTTACAAGTTACTGATGATATGTAAAGAAAAATTTTTTGTTAATTTTCACCTGTAAAAGTGTCTGATAGATGCTAAAAATGTGAATATTATGACGTAACTCGGAGAAAAATGAAGGAGAGGGGTGACATTGAATGGACTATTAGGTAACCGCAACGTACATACTGCTACTGAACAGATAAAGAACGAAACATTATGATATCTTAGAATTAAGTAGGTTTAAGAGCTGCCTTCATTCAATTGAAACGCCTCCACTGCGCAGGTTCATTGTTTAAACCTAAGGTTAAGTTAACCTCAGTCCAAAGAATATATATTATAACTGGAATAAAAATATTGTAGATATTCAAATATGCACCTTGAAATAACTTTCATAAAGTTGGCATTTGTTTCCAAAACGTAAAGAGCAAAAATCGTTCCGAGCAGGACCGTCGACTAAAGAGGATTTTGTCTCTTTCTTACGGTGTTTTTCTTAGGGTGTTAGTGACAATGTGCCATACGAATATTTTTAAGCAGTTAAATAGACAGAAGTTAATGTTATTAGTAACACAATATTAAATTTTTCTGTATTCCTTGAAGCATGGTCATACCATGGTAGAAAGATGCAATCCCCTTTAGTGGCTGTACTCTTCGGAACGTTTTGTGATTGGACGTGCACATTCCAGTTTGTATATAAATTCCTTGGCTAAGCCTAACTTACGCGCCAACATATATTTTTTTTTATTTACAGGGAACTTGAGGAAGGATCAGTGGGTGCAGCAAATAAGAGACGTGTCAATTTGTTATTAAAGAAAGTGCCTGAAAAGGGGGACTTCGACATTAATAGTGTGCTGAATTCTACTTACTTCTTCAGTTAGGTTGTTACAATTCTTTTCTATTTGATGACCGACATATTATGTATTGTTCTTGCACATTCAAGCTAAAATCTGATGTTTGTGTGTAAACAACGGTAGTGATACTACAGGAGTTTTTATAACATTTTATAAACAGTCTCGTTATTGACTTATTGCTTAAAATATCTTTAAGAGTCAAAGTTATTAGAAAAATAATATCGCACCCTTAGAATTAAACGGACTGTAGTGAAAAACGCGCGAGAAAAGGACCTGTAATATGACTCATGCGATGGCAGATAACGGTCTGACCCTTGTGTGAATTTTGAAATGCCTTATATAGTCCACTACACACCCCTTTGGTCCCCTTTATTTGAATGTAAACGGTTTACATATTTGATTTTAAAAGCAAACAATTTGTAATTGACTATGATCGCGTCGCCAACACTAACCTAACACAAAATTCTTGTTCATTTTGATTTTATTACAAAACGACTATAAAGGGGCTGTCTCTAAAGAAAAGGAATAAACTGAATCATGGGTATGGATGAGTAAGTACAAGTATTTTATATCTGGGAGATTCACGCACGGATTCGATTTCATAGGCTTATCTGTGTCCGCTATGTTGCCACAGATACACTGCCTCTGTACCTTCTATTAATCTGTGACATCACAGCGTTGCTATTCGAATAAATTAAATTACCACCACTATAATTATTTCTCTGATATTTAAATTTCAGTTGACCTTAAAAATTCTTTTAAACACAGTTAGAAATAGGATTGTTTGGCAATAAAGATTATTACGAGTTGAATTATCATTTTTCAATAGAAAATGTATAAAAAATGTTTTTGGCGATTTCTGTCATTTCTAGTACTCATACTTAAATGGTCCCATACAGTCTTTTGATACCCATACAAAATAGGATCGATATGTATAAAAAGCATTTTTTTTCGCTGTCCGTACATTTTCTCAGGAATCTGTGAATGCAGTTCAGAATATCTTAAAATGTTCTGGATGGTCTCCTAGGAATATTTTCCTGTCTCTATAACGGTTAAGGTACCTGCCCTTACTGACCCGTCTCATATTTCCACCCTATATAACAAAACATTTAAATTTTCATTATATACCTTTTTTCGCTCAATTCCTACAAATTACAATTTTAAGTTAAGTCACTTTAATTCTAGGGATGCGATATTCCATACATCACCAGGCAACCTTACTTTATTGTTCCCAGTGAGTTTTATTATTTAGCAAGACTCACAATATATAATTAATGAGCTGTAATTATCTTTATTTTGAGAGTTAAGGCTTTTACGGGCGTGTGAACAGTTTGGCTTGGAGGATTGCGCGCGCTGAAAGCGGCTTAGAGCGCATTGACTGATAGTAGGATTGGTACTTAGGTTAGTTTTTGAAGAACACTAAATGTATTGTGTGTAGTAGATCTCGTCATATTTTGTTTTCATTACCATTCAATAATCGAGCTTATGTATCTTGTGCTGTTTTTATTATGAAATTACACATTAACATGACATTAGAAACATAGTTGGTCATTATTTCATAATATTTACTCCTATATATAAAACGTAATAGTAAAATTGCATTTTACTTTGTGATTTATGTAGTGATAGCCCATCCAGGGGACACACCAACGACTTTTCTCAGTTATGTGTGTTTTAAGCAATTAAATATCACTTGCTATAACGGTGAAGGAAAACATCGTGAGGAAACCTGCACTCCTGAGAGTTCCCTATAATTTCAAAGGTGTGTGAAGTTTGCTAACCCGCTCTCACTCCTCTTTCTGAGGAGGAGACCCGGCTCAGCACTAGGCCATTAATGAGTTGTGATGATGATGACCTTCTTACTTAAAAAAAAATATAATAATCTGCGGTAGAGATATGATTTTTTCACCAAATTACTTTTATTTGTTTGTTAATTTTTTTTTCTAGTGGTTTGAGTGATAAAAGACTAGAATGTTTCTAAATCCTATGTCTATGACGAAAAAAATTAAGATTATAATTAATATCAAGTAAGATATTTGTAGATAATAACTATTTAGGTATAACTACATATTTTGTAATGTATTTGATAAATGTCAGTATTGTTAGAATAACTGTTAGTTATATTCTCAACATAATACCAACATTCTAACCAAAAAATATTTTTTGCCATATTTGTTGTGCAAATTGAAATAGTCTGTGATTAAAATAGTTTCTAAATAAAATTCTTTACTGAATAATATTGTCTTTTATTTTTTTAAATGAAAAAGCTTTATAAGAAAAAAATATTTATTTTTAGTACAAAACAGGACATTACAATTACAACAATTAATTTGAATTATTTACTAAAAGGTTTTTATTTATTTAGCTTTTATAGTTTTAACAGATAATAAATACGAGAAACAATGGAAATTTGGCGCTAGTGCAGTCTACAGATTACTACGTGATATAAATTCATGCTACCACAGACAAATTATAACGAATGTAAGAGGTATTATACTATTGGCAATACTATTTTTTTATTTATTAAATTTAAGTATATATTTAAAATTTATTTAATAATCACATCACACAAGTTACGTACAGTATCGTTAGAGACATACAAACATACATAATTATAATAAAATCATTCATAATATAGTCTATTCTCGTCAACTAAGCTAAATGTTTGTTTTATTAATAAGTTATATTTATATTCAGTAACTATATAGGGACTGAATCCACGGCTTCTCCATCATGAATACCACATATGTATTTATTTATACACTAGCCGACCCGCGCGACTTCGTTCGCGTGTGTCTCCGCTCCTATGGGTCGCAGCGAGATATTAAATAGCCTAAGTTACTCCCTGTTACATCAGCTATCTGCCAGTGAAAGCCGTCAAAATTAGTCCAGCCATTTCAGAGATTAGCCGGAACAAACAGTCAGATAGACAAAAATTGTAAAAAAAAAAAAAAAAAACCGTATGCGTGTAACTTAGTAATAAACGGTTATTTTAATATTAAAAAAAGACACTCCAATTTTATTTGTATGAATTGGAGACACGTTTATTGTATCATATTTTTAGATTTAGATCTTTGTGCTAAAAATTCCTAACTTTTTTTTCTTTTTAAATAATAAGTATTATAATATACTTATTCTACCTAGTAAAGTCTAACATAATTTGGGACTTGTTGCTCACCAGGCTAATGCTAATTGACTTGGTAAAGATTTGTACATAATAAGCAGATGGAGCTTTAAAATTACTCTTAAAATATATTATGTGGTAAATATATCAAAAATGTTCCCTAGTGTAGTGCGGTTTTGCGTGTACGGCAGTGGGCGGCCTGGCTGCGGGGTCCGCTCCCGCGCTGCCGCTTGTTGTACTGCGACTTGCTTCCGAATCACTGACAAATAATTTATTAATATCAATTATGTTAAATAAATAACATAATTATTTAAAGAAATATATAATCACCTGGGTGTAAGAGCTTCCAGATCTATATCCTGTAAGCAGAGCCACTGTGACGTCAGATCGTCTCCTCGAGTCATGTCCAACGACCCCGTGTAGATCAGTAAGTCATCCATTAACACCTAAATGATAAAACGCTTTTGCATGCATTCGACAGATATATGAAACTACAAATATCAGTCTAAAATATTTTAAATAGAGATCTGTTATTTTTAGAGTTAACTTACACCGAACTCCTTAACGCCTCTGGTGGATGTTTTTCCATAGTTCCATATTTTCATTCCATATACAGATACGGGGGAGTCAAATACGAAGAACACCCTGCAACATCCAGAAAAATTAATCCCTAAAACTCTTTAAAAAGGAACGATTTCGGTTTGTAAATGTTATTAAGAATATTTCAAAAGACAGCTTATTTATCTTTTATGTCAAGAACAATGATGCCACGTGGTCTGAACGTCAAAAAAGTTGAGGGAGCCCTGGACTAGAAGAATGTTACAGTTGAGTAAAGTACCTATTTAGTGTGTGTGGCAGCACTGGAGCCAGCCACGAGTGGTGCGGGAGCGTGCGCGAGTTGCGTCCGTCCACGAGGCGAGCCGGAGTGCGCGCGTCCTTGCTGTTCGCATCCAGGACATTTACACTCGCTGGGTGAGCACATACATCTAAAAAAACAACAGATTTCCTAGGACTTAGATTCAGGTCACCAAGATTTGGACCAAAGTGTGAAAATACATCTACTTTGATGAATGAATGGTTTATGTAGTTTTTTCTAATTTTAATACTTACTTGACTCGGTGATATGGATTTTACTCCCACTTGGGTCGTACAGTTCAACACCAGTAAGCCCTACATAATACGGATCACCCCACGTCGAGTATATGCTGATCTGCAACACAAATCCTGTAGGCGCTGTGAGCTGCAACTTGTCGAACAACCAATCTGAATGTGGATCTGGGTTGTGCTCGTTCACTCTGAAATATATATATTTTTTAATATGTAAAATACACGATCAAAATGAATATTGCATCCTAAACGTACGCGTAGATCTAGATTCTAGATCTATCAATTTGGAGTCCTAGGTTTTTGTTGGGAGTGTGTCTTCTTACCACAGGAAGGATATAAGAAATACGTAACAAATATCTATTAGGGATGCCTCAAATTAAGATCTATAAAAAAGAAGATTATAAATTAAAATAATAACGTTAAGACCTTGTATCAATTGCAGCTAAATCAAGATGCTGAACGTAGTCGTACGCTGTGTCTCCTGGTGCTCGTCTCAGCAGTACCGTGTTGCTAATGCTGGTATTAGCTTCCCTGTCGCGCTCCACAGTCACTCGTATGTGCTTTGCGCCGATGTACGACAGCTCCATGTTCGCATTGTAGTTCCAAATACGAATACCTGGAAAAATGTTTCGCTGAAACCTATCCAATTTTGGAGTCAACTACTGCTTATAAAGTCACGGGTAGATGCTAAAACTACAGTCCCATATTTTGAAGGAAACTTAATAACTTTTCTATTTACTTACTAGTAATCTCAGTGGGTTTAATAAATTCCATGACAATATGACAAAATTTTGAGCCTGGAATGAAGTTAGTGCACCACATGTCATCGAAATTGGTGGTGATATTATTACCATTGAAGAGACAGTTGCAATCTATGTAACCGTGTTTAGGGCTTTGGTCGTCACTGATGTTAGCAGTGTATGCGTACACTCGGTCTACGTTGATAGACTCATTGTTATAAAGGACATCTATACCTGAAAAGCAACGTAAGATATTAATATTTGGTGTTACAATATCAAAATCAACTTTTATTTAACAAATACCTGTCAATCCAATTAAATGTTTTCCTCCCCAATTTGACATGAGAGTTAATTTGATTTTCTTCACTACGTATTTTATATCCTGCTCTTCATCATCGCGATCTTCATCCCTTGGTGGGCTCAGACTGTTTTTTACATCATTTGCAGTTGGAGGACGTTTTTCAACAACATTAGAGTCCATTGGAGGATCATTATCATTTAAAAGTGCTTGGAAATTCTTATCATGGACTAATATAGATTCAAGTATGTAAGGATCTTTTGTAAACAGAATTGTCTGCAATCAATAATTAGGATTAACCGACTGATTCAAGATGTAAACAAGTTAACACCGCGAGGCCTGATGACTTTATTTTGTTCAACTTACATCCCCAAAGCTTCGTAAAAGTCCCTTTAGTACTCCGCTCGCACGCGCAATCTCTCCGTGAAAAATGACTTGATCATCTAATTTAATTTGCACTAAACGAACACCACGCATGGAATATATCCGTGACTTGTTATAATTCTGGAGAAAAATAATAATAGTAATTTACCAGAAAGTTATAACATTAAAAGTATAAAAACAATCTTACCCAAATTCTCAATAAAGCCAGTTTAGTGCACTTTGCCAATAGCACGCTAATGGCGATGGGAAGGCCAAACGGCGCGGGCGCACTCCACGCGTGTTTGTCATCGCGAGTGCGAACCGTACCATCAGCTATGTTCTCCAAACGACCATACTTTGAGTGATCTCCTGTATCCGAGTCAGTCCATACCTTTGAAATACAGATAATAATGTAAAAATAGTTATGACGTCCTTCCAAAAAATAGGAATATTCTACACTTCTTACATTATAAATACTCAAGAAATCATCTTTATCGTTTACCTTTTCAATGGTGACCAGTTCGCCGTTAGAATCAAACATTTCAATACCGTTCATGCCCACTAAAAATTTGTCTCCCCAGTTAGAATAAATCTTAATTTCTAATAACCTTCCCTCTGGCAATTCAGGTATTATAAATTCAGTTTTCAATTTCTCCTTTTGTCCGTTTTTATTTGGAACTGAAACAAGGGATGTAGGTTTTTTCGTATTGCTGGTGTTAACATTAGTTGACGGTATTTTGTTATGTTGGCGTATACTTCCTGCTGGCTCTTTGGATATTCCTTTTTTGTGACTTCTGCTGGGCTCTTGGAGACCTAGAAATTATTTTACATTTACTATTGGTCCTTCGAGACGGATTTTTGCAATTTAGTCAGTAAATAGCAAATGTATAATGATTTATATTTACGAGATCCCATTATAACATCATTGAAGTCGGCATCAGTCACGTTATTTGCACGCTTATGCCTTGGTGTCACATAATGAGGCAAAAGATCCGAAAGAAAGTCATTTGTAACGCCGTTTGATGTATCGTCCCAATCCAAGTTGCCGATGTTTGTTTTTCGTCGACCATTTTGAGTAAAACCTTTAATATGAAATATATTTTTTTTATTTATTGCGTAGCTGTATATAAACTTTCATAATAAAGTTTAGATTTCCTACCATTAATTCTGTGATGGCGTAAAGTTCCAGCTGAATGGGCGACATGATGTTTTTGAGGTTTTAAAAGTAAATCCATTGTTGTGTCTAATGATGTTCTCCGGGTTAATCTAAAAAGTAAAATGTCTTTTTGTTGATACTAGTGGACTCGCCTCGACTCGAATCGGACACTATTAGTACGATATCTTTTATTTAATATAATTAAATAAAAGGTTGATATTAAACAAAATTTGTCCTACCTAAGTTTGTCGTTAAAACAATGATTATGGGCATTGGTATTTTGGGTGTCTTTTACATTTGTTCTTATATGTGTTTCTTTCATCTCTCTAAAATGAAAAAAAAAGTAAATTACTAATTACGACGTTTCCTGAAAAGATTACACTCAGTATATTTATCTTACTTGGTAATGTCTTCAAGCCAGAATGGAACATCTGCGTCCTTGCTCGAGTATTCGTACCCATGTTGCTGGGCCATCCTTGAGCCATCAGTGTATAATATAATACCTTTGTATTCAATATAAAAATTATAAATAAATAATTAACTTGTACCAACTCATTGTATTTCACAAAATGTGATATTCTTATATTGAAATCTGTGTGGACTCTTTAGAAGAGTATTTTAATTCTCGATTATGTTATTTATTATTCAGTTTTGTAGAATTAATAAATATTTCACTTGCCACTTTTGAAACATATTTTTGCCGCTGTTTGTTTGACCTTGGTTACCATAGTTACAATTTAGTGTTGCTATTCTCAAAAATATTTCTCCCTAAGACATATGTCAAAAACACCTAAAATCACAATAACTACTAAAAATACCCTAAATCATCAAATCAAAATGATATAAAGCCATCAAATAAATATAATATAATTACAAGATTTAATTACTTCAGGCCCTATAATTTTATACTTATAATTAATTTAATAATAAGAAATGAAAAAATTAAGGAGAAAAAACTCTAAAAGTATAACGCTCTTAAAAAAACACTTGAAATATTTAAAAAAAACAAAATTTGGGGAATTTATCATATGATCAGTAAATATTTTTTATTTAATTTTATTCCTAAAAATACCCAAAAAAAACATTTTATATTAGTATTATTATTTATAATATTAGTACTACAAAGCTGTATAGATTTTTATCCTCTAATTTTAGGGTGAACCCCTAGGTTGGCAATAGTTAACAAATTAGAATTTTAATGTTATTTGGACTATGCAGATTCTAAGTTGTTAAGATAATGGATGTTGTTCGAATTAAATATTTATATCAATTGGATTTATTAATTACAATATAATATAACTTATTAATAATATGTTTATCAAAAATTATAATTCACTTGCACAAGCAACACAAAGCTTCATATCACTAACCTGTGGTTTTTGGTTTCTAAACTGTGAACGTCATTTATTGATAATGACACGTATTCATTCGATTTTAACAGTGTTTCCAACATAGGCATTTTTCCCTAACTTAGGGTAAATAAACGGACTTGGCTCTATATTTACGAACCTTCACCCAATCATGTTTATTCGCAAAATAAATATCACCAATTTCAATTATAAACAGTTTGGATTGAAAACTAAGTAAGCTAAAATGTTTGTATTAGGAGTGGGAAACGTCATTAGTCCAATGATTAATGGATTGTATTGAATTGATTGTGGATTGTATTGGTTGTGGGAAACGTCATTATTATAATGATTTGAATCTAACGATAAACCGCTGGGCTACTGACGCTTAAAGTAATATTTGCAGTAGAAAAGATTGAGCCATGAGGCTGTAGCGCAAAAATATTCTACAAAGATGATACACTACGTCTAGTCGCCTCCACTGGTGGCAGGAGGACTGGCATGTTCTATACCCAAATACACATTGGTATTTCAGTTCTGCGGGGAAATGCAGCTAGCGTTCCTGCCACCATTCCCCACGGACAGTACCTATACTGCTATGTAAGTGTAATGTGCATATTTATGTACTTATTAAATATTTAAATTACGATACTCAAATCTACGATAAAGTAAAAATAGAAGAAATCTTTATGGGTAAATGTATTTATGAGTTAGTAATACTGAAATCAAATTCTGTCAGTGTCAATAAAGTTAAACGTCAACATGCGGCAAAAGCAAATGCCAAATAGGCATTTAAGGTACCTAACCTAAAAAATCTAAATCCAATTTGAATATATTTCTAAAATCTTATAAATAAATTTATTATTTAACGCCTCGTATCCGTAAATAATATTAAACATGGCAGATATAGATCCTAAGCTATTGGAAATTAGAACTGCAAACGCTGAGAATGAGGCGAGAGCAATAGAAAAGGAACTGGATAAATTAGAAAACAACGACTTCAGCTCAGTAAGTGATCCAAGACTTAATAAATTGTTAACTGACAATGAAAAGCTGAAACATCGCCTGTCTATCCTTGAAAATGCTATCAAAACGGAAGCATCTGGAAATGTAGCAAAAAGGAAGAAGCCAACATTAATTACAGATATCAATTCAGTTGAAGGTACCGTTTGTATATTGGACGAATTAAAGAATGTTTTCGATACTGCCATCACATCAGCATATCCAGACCTAGATAATCCACCAATTGTTATAACTCTGTCTGGGAATAATCCAAAGTTTGGAGATTATCAGTGCAATTCAGCTATGGCTATTACTCAATTGCTTAAAGCAAAAAGTATAAAGACAAACCCAAGAGAAGTAGCAAACAATATTTTAAATAAAACTCCAAGTTCCCCACTCATAGAAAAAACTGAAGTAGCTGGTGCAGGATACCTTAATATTTATTTAAATAAAAAATTTGTAGAACATGTTCTAAATTCTATTCTCCACTTTGGGGTGAAACCACCTCCAACTAAACGAGAGAGGGTAATAGTGGACTTTTCATCACCAAATATTGCAAAAGAAATGCATGTTGGTCATTTGAGATCTACTATCATAGGTGATAGCATTTGTCGTGTTTTGGAATTTTTAAATCATGATGTACTCCGAATTAATCATCTTGGTGATTGGGGTACACAATTTGGCATGCTTATTGCTCACTTACAAGATGAGTTTCCTGATTATAAAACTCATTCTCCACCTATATCTGACTTGCAAGCCTTTTACAAAGAGTCCAAAAAACTTTTTGATGAGAATGAAGAATTTAAAAAGAGGGCTTACTCATGTGTAGTTCAACTTCAATCTGGGCAGCCGGACTATATAGCAGCGTGGAAGCTTATCTGTGAAGTGTCTCGTCAGGAGTTTCAGAAGATTTATGATCGTTTAGATATTCAAATTATTGATAGGGGCGAGTCATTCTATCAGAGCAGGATGGATATAGTTGTGAAAGAGTTGAAAGAGAAGGGATTATTGGAGGAAGATGATGGAAGATTGATCATGTGGGGTAATGCTGATAGCAATGAGGGTATACCACTGACAGTTGTCAAGTCAGATGGAGGCTACACATATGACACTTCAGATATGGCAACAATAAAGCAGAGAGTGGAAGAAGAAAAGGGTGAGCGCTTCATCTACGTTACAGATGTGGGTCAGTACACACATTTTATGACAATAGAAGCATGTGCTCGTAGAGCGGGTATTCTTGCTGCAGATAAGAAAGTTGAACATGTTGGTTTTGGAGTTGTACTTGGTGAAGATAAGAAAAAATTCAAAACTAGATCTGGAGATACAATTAAATTAATTGAATTGCTTGATGAGGGCCTAAAAAGATCCCTAGATAAATTGATCGACAAGGGCCGTGACAAGGTTCTTACTCCTGAAGAGTTGAAGCAGGCACAGGAAGCGGTTGCTTATGGTTGTATCAAATACGCTGATCTCTCTCATAATAGAATAAATGACTATATATTTTCATTTGACAAAATGTTGGATGACAAAGGCAACACTGCTGTATACTTGCTATATGCGGTAACTCGTATTAGGTCTATAGCTCGAACAGCACAAATTTCTCTTGATAAACTAATGGAAGAAAATCAAAAGTCAGGTTTTAACTTACAGCATGAAAATGAATTGAAATTGGGTAAAGTACTGTTGAGGTTCCCAGAAATAATTATGAAAGTGTCAAACGACCTGTACTTGCACAGTTTGTGTGAATATTTGTATGATATATCGACTGCCTTTACTGATTTTTACGACAAGTGCTACTGTGTTGAAAAAGATAAGAGTGGCAATATTGTCAAGATATTTTATGAAAGGTTAATGCTTTGTGAGGTCACTGCCAGAGTAATGGAAAGGTGTTTGAATATATTAGGTATCAAAACGGTATCTAAAATGTAGAACGATTATTAGTCACTGTTTTGCATTTTTCAATAAAAAACAAGTTTTGAATGTAAATTTTTATTTAATTCCCAAAAACCGCTACAAAATTATACCAGGATGTCATGGATACCATTTATTACATTTAAAGGAAACTTAGAACTGTCATGGGCTATTACGAATACATCATAAGTATTAATATTACAACCCCCATTGATATAAACCTTTTAAACCATAATTATCAGCTGAATTTTAGTTCTAAATTAATTTCAAAAGGGTTGCAATATAATTAATTTCACTAAACATGGAAAACCATTTTGAAGCCTCTTAATAATATAACATAATATTATCTTTGTTTCTATATCCTCGTACAGTAAATTACATTTAAGTTGGACAGGATGTGGCTTTTTATATAATAACTAACAACCATTACTGTGTTGATGGTATTGTAAGTCATATAATTATGTTTTTGTATTATAATATTTCAGAAATAATGCCATTACAACCATTGTTAATTATACAGTTTTTGAAACTTAATAATTCTACTGAAAGGAACATATGTTAATATGGAAATCTATACCTAAACCTGGCATTACGGTTATATAGTATACTTATTTAAAATAATACACACAATTAGTGTTGATAACAGTTTGAAATTTGGCCCATGCTATCTTGAAACTAGTACATCAATTAATATTATGCATTGTTTCCCAAAGAGACCAAAATACAAGACTTAAATTTTGTAAAAAGTATCAATATATTTAAAAGTAAGACAAGCAAAAGCTTACTTTAATAACATCATATTTTACTCAATTATTTGGGAAATAATGTATAACGACCAATGGCATCACTGAGGAAGACATGAGACACTGGTTAGCGAATACAAATTAGAACTATCTCGGACTAAAGCTATTTCTAGAACATGGAGATATAGATTTAAAAAATATATTACTTTCACGTTTAAAAATACATTTAAATGTTATAAATGTAAGCACTATCCTATTGTATAGATAACAAGTGAGAAAAATTCCACTGAGATAGTTCAATTCCTATTAACTGTTTTACTGAGTAGTCACAAAAACCTACTTTTTACATCTATATAACATTAAATTCTGATCAGTATAATATTACGACAGTTATATACTTTAGAGATGTGTAGTTATTAAAAATGTAGACTTAATACCCATTTATCGAAGATCTTAAGCTAAACACATTCCACTAGGCTCACTCACACTATAATTAAATCTGGCACTACTAAGACTAAATAATGATCGCACTTTACAAAAATATTTAGGAAGATTTTAATTAACCACACCAACTACCCTACGTATTCAATTTGATAGCAGTAATAACATAATAAATTAATAAATCCAATCATTAAAATTAAATTAAATAATTTTGTGCAACTGCAATATTTTAGTTACCCTGTTGCCTTAATTATCAGGAAATTTTTGATATTTTCATTAATAAAATTAATTATATAAAAATCATTATACGATCACTAATTTGCAAAATGTAACAGCAAATTGAATGACTAGAAATTGTTGACAAATAGCAGTGTTCAAATGAGAAATAATTTTCGGATTCCCGAAAGAGACTCCAGAGATATACGGTTTAAACTTGACATCAATTGAATAACCCTAGACTGAAATACGAAGCGTCTTTAGAATGAATATTCATGCGACCTACATCGCATTTCACCCGCGTGTCACAACTCGCCCCAGTTTACAACAGACTCCGATTGTCTACCACTATCGCAACCTATTAAAGAATTACAATGCACATCGATATCTACAAACAAACATCTTTATTCAATTCTATTTTAGGGTACATAGAATGAAATCTAAAAAGGTCAAAAAGTTATCCTTATAAACAAATCAAATAATAATTTTGAACCAAAAATTTCCCCGAAATCGAGCAAAATTTTACTTTATCGCACGGCTGAAAAAATAAATATTTATTTAATTTAATTCAGATAACCTTTTCGAATCGGACTGTTTTAAAACTTAAAAAAACTCTAAATAATTATATGAATATAAAGAATTTGAAACAGATCTTTATAAATTCGAATCAAAATGGCGGAAGAGAAAGCAGTTACTACGTATTCAAATATCTAATCACACAAACTCACCACGATTGAGCAACGTCTACAGATAACATATTATCATTACGAAGTCAGGAAGGGCATGCTCAAGTCTAAATACACCATACATAGATATTACAATAAACTACACTAAAACATGTATAAGGAACTAATCTACGGAAAAATTCACATGAGGTGTATAAAAGATCATTGTTGAAAAACTGGATATCATATAAGTATAGATAAAACATTTCTAAAAGTCCTAATACATTTAAATATTCTAAAAAGGGTTGG
The DNA here is from genome assembly GCA_905147385.1 of Limenitis camilla. NCBI lineage: Eukaryota > Metazoa > Arthropoda > Insecta > Lepidoptera > Nymphalidae > Limenitis > Limenitis camilla. The sequence continues at coordinate 10,218,370 of LR990241.1, forward strand.
ATTGGTCTCGAGATTCTGAAACACTACGCTATAACAATAAGATTCAACAATATTTTACAAAATATATACATGATTCTATAACGGAACGCGCTCTGTTGGATATTCACAGATTATAAACACAATGCAATGCATACGGCCATAAATATCTAAATTCTTAAGTTTTATATTCAGCTTGGCGTATTACAAAATGGCGACTATAACCCGACTATAAAAATGTACACCTAATATGTACAATTTAATTCAGTAGTATTAAACGTCAATGACATTTAATTTTTTAAAATAGTTTACGTTTCAATAAATACAGATTCAAAATTACTGTTATAAACTATTTATAAGTAATGTCTATAGGTAATATTTTACTCCTTTTTATGATATGTTTACATTTTGTCTGTCCAAGCTGAATAGAGATATAATAAAATATTCACGGTATTAAAAAATACAATAAAATTAAGCTAACTAATATTGTTTAAAAAAGAGTAAAGAACACGTCCATAATCGATTTTAATATCAATCCCTACTAAAGTCAAGGCTGTACGGTATAATACCTATACGTTTTCCATTATGGAATAAAAACAGAAAAAAAATTAATATCAAACCCATTTGCTTATCTTTCTTCTAACAGTTGCCGAGTTTTTCCATATTACATACGACTAAATGAAATAAATATATGAATTAAAAGTTACATTACAACTCGATATTAGTATTGGAAAACGAACTTTCTTGCACCAAAGCGAAATGAAGTATGGAATTTTAAAGTTATTTCAGAGGTTTTGTATAAACACTTGATATTAATATTGTAAGACTTTAAAATTTGACAAGAAAACGTTGAACATAGATTTTTTTTGAAACTTATTGTGACGTAGTATTGTAATTTTAAGTAGTAGAACTAGTACGTAATGCTTTTTCTTAATCTCGAAATAAGTTTCTTCTCTCGAGTAAGAAGGGTTGTCATGTTAAAACTTTAAAATCGACTTAGCTTTATCCAACATTTCTATGACCTTGCATAGTGAATATAAAAATATCTTAGAGAGCTTGGTTATCGAGATTGTTTTGGTTTATTGGGCAGTCTTTATTGGGCTTTGAGTTCAGGGAAAAGATGTCGGAGTATAGCTAAATAATGAACACTGGCTGCGAGGGCCACAAACACATGCCATATGGCGTGAGCGAACGGTATCCGGCCGTCTGATTTGAAGAAAAACACACCAACGAGGTACAAGAGACCGCCCATCTTGAGATCGTGCATCGCTGGGAACTGGTGCTGAAAATAAAACACATTTACTATTAATACTTTTGACTAATATCAGCTACTGTACTTTAAAGAAAAAATGAAAATAAATAAGTTAATAGGTATGGCTTACAAATATACTCAATTTGTGGCCTAAAATGTTGTATTTTAAATAAACAAAGGGTCCAAATTCATAGAAAGCCTTACTTGGGACAATTAAACCAAACAAAACCTTTTATTTAGAACTCGTTGACCTCCTTTATATTCAAAGTTTAATCATTTGTATCAAATCAAAATCTCGAATACTCGTAACAGTTATATTAAGGTCACAAAAACTTATTATACAGGAGACATAAAAAAATAATAGTGTAATATTATTATTAATCTGTAATTAAATACATTAAGAAACTAGTTGAACAAATAGATTAAGTAGTTACATAATCTCGAACTAAGTAGCAAAGTACACGAGATTGTGGAAATTTGAAAAGATAAAGTATCTGTTAGTGATTATTTAGTATTTAAGTCTATAACCATAATTATTAAGACATAGCAAAACACGTTTCATGTGGAAAAGAACAAGTTATCCTTCAGTATGTAATTTAGGTAACTTATCGCGCTCGCTTCAAGTTTCACTTAAATTCTACACCTCAATCTATGTTTCTCATTTAACCTATACTAATATTATAAAATCGAGGAGTTTGTTTGTACGTTTTGGTTGACCGTGCTAATATCAGGAACTATTGGATCAAACTGAAAAATTATTTCCTATAGCCTCAACAATTTTTTTTTGGAAAGATTACTAGTAGTATCCTACTAATATTATAAACACGAAAGTTTGTAAGAATGTATGGATGTATGTTTGTTACTCTTTCACGCAAAAACTACTGAATGGATTTTGATGAAACTTTACAATAATATAGCTTATACATCAGAATAACATATAGGCTATAATTTATAATGATATAGTGTGAATTATCCAAAATACAACGGGTGCAACCGCGGGGCGCAGCTAGTGGATCATATACGCTAACATAATGCTTGTGTTAGAAGGGGGCCACGTCAGTAATCCAATGACCTGGATTTGAACCCACGACTTATCGATCGTGAATCCAATGCCTGAACCACTGACGCTGAAATGATTTATCGAGGAAGGTAATTGGTTATAATACATCACGCTACGACCCACAGGAGCTGAGCATCACGCGGGTCGGCTAGTTTTATACAAACAAACAATCAATGCTAATCTAAATATTATAAATTTATCACCTCATTTAAATCGATTCAAAACAATTATCAAGGGCATTGGTCATAAATTGTCAGGGTTACATAAATGCTTAATTTTTGGTGGATATTTCTAGCTCAGAAATGTTGACAGAAGAATATTAACTAATAAATACATTTCTACTAAACTACTAACATTTTTATTAAACTACTCGTATATTTTGAATTTTAGCTGAAATATATTCATCATCATCAGTGAGGGATAGGCCATAGTCCACCACGCTGGCCCAGTGCGGGTTGGCAGACTACTCACACCTTTGAGATCTTAAGGGGAACTCTCGGGTGCAGGTTTCCTCACGATGTTTTCCTTCACCGTTAAAGCAAGTGATATTTAATTGCTTAAAACACACATAACTGAAAGGTCAGAGGTATGTGCCCAGGATCGAACTCTGATCTCCCGAGTAAGACATCAATGTCTTAACACAGGGCTATCACTTCTGTGTATATTAATAGTACACATTTTAAAATGAAAACAACGTTGGTTTATGCATTGAATAAAAAATGAGCCACATGCCAGATCCAACATAACGTATTGGGTGATTTACACTTTACTAAGCTCATTATTCATGATTTTAAAAACCTTTCTGTTTTCCCAAATAATCAAGTACACCAATATTTACATAAAAGTGTACTTATATACTTTTTATAGTAATAGAACGAGGGCAATCTAAAAACGTAAAATATCAAACCGAGAAACTAACATAAAACAGCAGTTTATTGAATAAGTAATCTAAGGCACTTAATATTACTCTTTTGCTCTTAATCCGTATGATCCCACAGCTGGGCAAAGATCTTACAGACCTCTCATCAAATTTTGATTATTTCCAATAATGCTCGATCGCTTTCTGATCCTCTATTTACACTAATATTATAAAGAGAACAGATTTATATTTTTGTATGTGACGAATATAAAAAAAGTAAACTTAAAACAACTGGATCGATTTCAAAAATTCTTTTACCGTTAGAAAGCTTTTTTTTTTTGTTTACCCGGAGGAATCTGTTTACAGATACCTCCCCAAGCGGGGACTTGGGAAGGTTATGCGGGGTTGGAGCGACTGCCTCTGAAGGAGACAATCCAAAATACTACCTCTGAAGGAAGTAGCCCGACCCGCTAAACCATCCGCGGTGTTCCTCTCCTCTGCAATAGTAACGGGGCCACGGGATATGAAAAGCGCTCCGCGACCCCGTGACCCCGCCAGCAGCCGTCCAGTATCAGACCCTCTTCCGGGGGACTGAGCTGACGAGTCCCCCTCTATCTCTCCGCATAGTGTCGCCCCAAGAACACAGGAGGCACGCATCTGCACTGGGCCTCTAAATGGGCAGCAGAATCCCCCGTCTGCCACCTATAGGTCCGTTCGTCGACAGCGTCCTTATGGCGGTAGTGAGGCTACATAGGCTCGACGCCGTCGACCGCCACTTCCTCGGCGCACAGGGTGGGAGTTTATATCACACTCCCTCATCCTATCTGCCACCTCTTTAGCCGTCATCACGGTCTCAGCGAATACCGCGACGGCGCTCCATTCCTGCTCGCCGCCGACCATGGCCTGGACTAACGCCGGCAACGAAAGGTCATGCCGGATGACCGAAGCTAAGACGGCCCAGGGTTCCTCCCAGGCGGAACAGAATTGGCGCGTATTCTGAGCTGAGTCCTCCGCGCCATCCCCACAGTGGTGACACATGGTTGTCGCCTCTCTGCGCACCACCCGACACAGATACCGTCCGAAGCATCCATGCCCAGTCAGCAACTGTGTCAGGCGGTACGTGAGGGGGGCGAACTTACGGCCGACCTATTCTTTGAGTATGGGCCGGATCACGGTCACTAATTCCCGGCTAGCTCCTGGATTAACACACCTCTCCATCCACACCTGCAGCACTTCCGCGCTTGCAATCGATCGCCACATCGCGATCACTCGCTGTGGCGGGTCTCCTCCATCTTCGCTCCGCGCAAGAGAGCGTCGCCGATACACCGCCGCGAGAGCCTCGGCTTCAAGGTCCCAAGGCGGTACACCAGCCAACACGCATGCCCCCTCAAAAGATAACGTCCGGTATGCCCGAGCCACTCTCTGTGCCATGGTCCGCTGTGGGCGACGCAGCAGGACTGCAGTTTGGCGACTGAGCGTGCCGGCCCATATGGGCGCATCGTAGAGTGCCATGGATCGTATCATACTCGTGTATAGGCGCCGGCACACACCGCCTGGTCTACCCAAATTTCCGGCTGCAGCCACCAATCTTGGGGCCAAGCGCCGGAAGTGCTCATGGAACGTCCACTTACTGTCGAGGACAAGGCCGAGTTACCTCATGCATAACCCGACAGCTATGGCCGTACCATCCACAACTATGCTGCTGTCTCTAGGAGGGCCTTTACGAGGGCCATGAAATGTCATGGCTTCTGACTTATGCAGCGCCACCTCCAAACAGAGTGCCCTGATTCGACGCTTTTCGACCACTTGCGCCACGCCAATTGTTGCCAGTAACGTCGCTTCGCAGTAGTCAGTGCCTCGGGCCGTCACCAGGGTGTCGTCAGCGTAACAGGTCACGCTGACACCCCGGACATTGGCTCCTCGAAGCACCCAGTCATATCCGATGTTCCACAGGAGGGCCCCAAGAACAGACCCCTGTGGAACACTGCACGACATTTCCCACCTAGCCCAATTGCCGTCCTTCGTCAGGTAGGTTATTTCCCGGCCAGCAAAATAGTCCGCAACCATGTTTTGGATATATAGCGGCACATTGTGATACCGCAGCGCCGCCATGGTTGTTTCCCATGGCAGGGTGTTAAACGCGTTAGATATGTCCAGCAAAACCGCAAGCAACACCCCGCCCCGCGAAACCGCCTTCTCTGCGAGCTCTTTCACCCGCTCAATCGCCTCTATGGTTGATAGACCCTGGCGAAATCCAAACTGTGTGCTGTGTAGTCCTGGTGACATGGACTCGTACAGTCGAGCAGCGAGCATCCGGTCAAAGAGCTTGCTCACCTCATCCAGCAACACAATTGGGCGATACGCCGAGGGTAGATCCGCCGGCCTACCTTCCTTTCTGAGCAGCACGAGCTTTCCCGTCTTCCACAGCCTGGGGAACACGCCACGGGCGAGGCATAAGGTGAAGAGCTGTCTTGCCCACTCTCCCATCTTGCCGAGTGGTTTGCCATAAAATGTCTTTCATCGCATGCGCTGCGGAAACTATTGACGATAGAACAAAAAAATGTTCTACAATATTATAGAACGTATCAATATCTACATAAAAATTTCGCGAGACCATATGTCTAACTATTGTATTGTTATGTCACTGTAACTTCTTTTTTACATTTCAAATTTTATAGAACTGCCTATCAAAATCAGATCATGTTATCCATACTTTTGTATTAATTCTTATCAATCGTAAATTATATCGTATTCAAGACTGTTTTAATACCTGTTAATTACTGTTTGAAATATTGGAATCGGACATTCCATTCAAAAGATATTACAAAATTAAAAATGTCAATACAAATAAAAAAATACGCGCCGACGCGCTGGTGTGCAAAATACCCACCCGTGCAAAGCCGGGACGGGCCGCTAGTCACGTATGTTATGAAAATGTCACACAGTATAATTAATTATTTAACATGTGGACGACTTTCGACCTATAAATGTCGTGCACTAGACTTGTATTTATTTATAAAGACTAATGGAGCGTGCTCGGCGCTGGTTCAACTTCAGCGAATGTAATTACGCTGGCGCGGTCTGTTTTAGTGACCACTTACCCCACTCATCGTAGGGCACAGGTAACTAACATCATTACTAGTATATATTATTTCACTTTACAAGTACAGGATGGATTTTTGAGACGGGTCAGTAAGGGCAACCTTTACCGTTATAGTTATAGGAAACTGTTCCTAGGAGACCATCCAGAACTTTTTAAGATATTCTGAACCGCATTCACAGATTCTTGAGAAAATGTACTGTCAACGAAAAAAAGCTCTTTATTTTCGAATATAAAAAAATAACCATTTAAGGTATGAGTACTAGAAATGACAGATATCGCCAAAAACTTTTTCCATACATTTAATACTGAAAAATACACCCGGTATAACGATATATGAATGAGTAAACTTAATGTGAGAGGTATTTAGTATTTACATAACTAATAGAAACCAAAACAATCAATGTCTGGCAGTCTTGTCTTAAGCGTTATTAGCTCAGTGGTTCAGGCGTTGAATTATAAATACAAATGTCAGTCATTGGACGATTTACGTGGCCCACTCCTAAAACAAGCATTTTAGTTTACTTGAAGGGGTTAAAAATTTAAAGTACTGCTTGAAATTGTATACGGTTTTCAGAGTTATAAAATAGCCAATCGAAGTTTGGGTAAACCGACTAGTTAAGAATTATAAACTGTGAAGTCTAGTCTTTTAAAATTACTTAATATGAAACAAGATACAAAAGATTTCAGTCTAAATACCGAGTGGTTTTCCATTTGGACAAGAATTAAAGCATTTTTGTCATTACGAGATGGATGTTGCGAAAAACTGGGTCACAGCTCACATTTACTTACACCAGAATTTGAGTAGGTTGCTAACTTTGTAAGCCTGAAGCCATATTCACGAATTATCCAAAATTGGCAGTCTAATTTTATTTACAACCCTCTTCAAAAGCAACGGTATTGGTACGGCTACACTTTGTCTGAGACTATAATTTTTATTATAAGGCTTTTAAAAAAAATAAAAAAAACCTTCGAAAATAACATTAATTCCTTCGTAAGGACAAGGGTCGCTATCCACACGTGTCTTCTCGGATTTGTCCTAGTATAATCCGGGGAGCATTCGGGATTTATTTTACCAATAGGGTAGATATATTCAGATTTATTGAGAACTTGAGAAATTGTTCCTGGTTTGCAGAACGTTCCCTCCTGGATACGTCGAGGGTAAAAAGTAAATAAAACTTTAGTAAGAAAGATGGGCTTGCTTATTTTTTTAAAGCACATTAGGATGTAGTTTAGTAAGAAAGAACATGTTTTTCGTTGACACTATAGGGCGCCAGAAAATCTAGACTAGATTTAGAGAATTGCAAGAATTCTTTTACTTGTAAAGTGTGTTGGAAAAAGTTAAAACACTACTTTAAAATATGGGAAAACGTTGCATGTATGATAAAACTGAACCCTCAAGTTATTTCAAACTGTTTATAGAAAATGCTTTACGTTGTTTGAAGATGAACTTTGCTATGTTATAAAAGACATGTGACACGTGAAGGTAACTTCAACTTTGTTATAAATAGACTGCACTCAACTGTAGGAGCCGGGTGGGTATTCGCTCAAGGTATCGCTGCTCGAGCAAATTTAATGCAATAGTTATATAATAATAAAATAGTTATAAAATTTTATTAGAATTCTCTTTAACTTTATTATTTGTTTTTAAACATCCATCATGTTTGTGTATATATGCTAAAACTATATCAATCTTTTAAGTTTGTACTTTGATCGATGTATGTTAGGATTCTTATTTGGTCTTTTTATATTAAAAAGAAAAACCCTTTTAAACATATTTTTATAAAGTTAAGGATTTAAAGTTAAGGAGTAAAATATATTATTATTGAAGATTCTTTTAAATATCGTGCTAGTTTTAATCATTGTAGGTGCAAAATTTTTATAAATATGAATTATTTAATAATATGTATTATAAATATAATGATGTATTTCAAACTTGGCTGACACGCTGCCGAGTATCTAAATGTTAAATATTTAAAAGTAATGAATATTTACATGCTACGACACGAACAAGCAAAAGCTTTTTGGAAATAAAATAGTAAAAAGACGTATATGTGATGTACCGTAAGAAAACTTTATATTAATAGATAGCTCTCAAGTCAAGTGCATGCTGTGATGCCGCCGCGACGAATAGGGTTGCCAGGTTTAATATGGACTATTTCTGAACAAAATAGACAGAAACATGACAAGAGAGAACAAGTGCATCCGACTCCATTTCATTGCTTAAGTAATTTTGTTTAGATGTGTTACAAAGTCTACCTTTAAATGGAAACATTTATCAGATCGCATTCGGTTATCGGTATTCAATTTTATAGACGCAAATATCAAGAAAATATTTCCTTTCTCAAGTTACGAACATGAGATTTATCGGCGATTTACAAGAATGTCATGATTCCTCTTATATGTAATAATAGAACTTTTGGCACAAATATAACCCTGGAGCATTCGATCGGATCAATATTCCGGAAAATTTACTGTGAAATCTGAATACATAGTTTTAAATACTTACGATTGCTTTTACTTCAGAACTCTTATGTTTAGAATAAAATTATAAATTAGTAACATGGCTAAAATAAGTATGCATAAATTTTAAATTAAATATAATTGGCAAAATCTGTATAACTCCAACACAAGGTCGGACCATCATTATATAAATGATAATAAAAAATAAAGTAATTTGCACAAGAGTAGGCTTAAGTTTTGAATACAATACCAAAATGTATTCATCATTTTCATATTAAAAGTAGATATTACAATAATAAAATACAAGTTCAAAAACCGCAAACAATGGATGGCATGCAGAAAATATAACAATAGCAATGATATTAAAAATAGATAACGTCACATCTGCGGATGTTGTTGTTAGTATAAGCAAAAAAGAACTTATGCGATTACGTACAAACAAGTCTATCGGACACAATTTTTTTAGACACCTTAACAAGACAATATGATGGTTTTGTTCTCTGTTTGGACTATAATTCTGCTTTATAAATAACAAAGTAACATAAACTAATCAACGATTGTATATACTTATTATCAGATAGACTATAATATATGACGGATTGGGTAGTATTTAATGTCACTTCCGTTTCATCATAACGACACTTTATGATTTTTGATAGCTCCAAACGAGTAAACGATTATCGATTAATCGAAACGCCAGCTCCATATTTGTTGATTTATTTCTCTCCACCAGTGGAGGGGCATTGCTACTGTCATTGTCGTGTTCCTTTATATACCCCGACTGACGCAGCACACTTCATTCACTCGATAAGTTTCTTTGAGTGAACATCACCTGGAGTTGAAACAATAGTGTGTCGCTTTGTTACGGATATTGGACCTACTACTCCGACTAAGTTGTTTATTGTGTGAGTCCCTACATTGTATTTAGGTCTGTTTACACACGCATAGGTTAGGTTAGCCTTATGTAATATTAAATACTACCCACTCCGTCACATATTCCTTCGTATCTATTCCTCAAAACGAAAGTGATTCTACTATTCATTGCACAATAAAAATTACCCAATGTACTCAGTAAAGCAAGGCTACATAACGAAGCGTAAACACAAAGTGACATACATTTGACGTGACAATGATGGCCGCGGGTCCAAGCCCCATGGTTAAGTAGAGCAACAGTTCCAGCATCTTGTACCGCTCGTGGAAGATCTGTTGATATGTGATGCCAAGAATGGCGAGCAGCCAGATGGCCCAGCGGAGCTCCCGCAGCATCCAACACGAGAGGGTGCCCACCGTCAGCCAGGGGAAGTAGGAGCTCGCGATGAATATATAGATCATGGCGCGATCGCATCGGTGGAGGAAGTGTTTCATTTTACTGAAAAATTAGTATGATTTAGCATGGAGTTTAGTTGTTGATGAAGCAATGTGGTCTTCCGCTTGCCCAATACTATTGTCGGACGTTGTCAAGGGCAGTAAGGTTAACAACAGACGTAAAGACATATGACGCACAATGGTTTCATAATACATAATATGAATTTATTAATATGAGGTTAAGGGACTAATTTTAAAGAACATTTAAATGTTATTAAAGATGATTAATTTAGACCATTCTTTTTATACAATTTTGAAACTTGAATCATTGGAAGTGTGGAACTAATGATAATGATTTAAGATACTGTTTCATTAATGTCAAGCGCTGTTTTATTAGTATCTAAGAGTAGGGAAGGCAAGCAACAGTATTGTACAACTTCAGTGACAACAGCTCCTTACCTTAGAGCTATTTTCCTTAAACGTGACGAGTTAATATTTAATTTTATTATATAAAACCCAAGGTGAGCAATAGCATAATTTAGGTCAATATTTAGTTGCTAAACATTTAATACCGTGCATGATATATTATCCATTTACGTAGACAACCGATATATTTATGGGTTTGTTACCGCATTGTCGTGATAGGGTTTCACTTGAGATAACTTACATATTTACATTGATGTTATGTAAATGTTTGAATATTTATCGTTATCACAAGAACTACATTTTTAACACATTAAAGGTACATATGGAAGCATCAAGATTAAAAAGTAAACAATGTTCTGCACTCTGCACACTAATACTAGCGTGTAAAAATAAATATTTGTTGAAACCAATTTCGTTGATATCGGTCCTATGGAATGTGACGTCACAGTACACAATACAAAGCCAACAAATATTTAGTATACACAGGTAATTGGTGGTTTGAGTATAAGTAGTTGTAAATAATAGATTTTTTTAATGATAGATAAGGGGCAAACGAGCAGATGGTCCAGCTGATGGAAAGTGGCCACCGTCGCCCATGGATATTAACAAAACTAGAGGGTATCTCTTGTTTTGATAGATTGAGGAGGGGAGCGAAGAGAAGACTACTGTGCTTTCAATGGACCCGAAGCAAGAACCCGGTGTTTATTGGAACCGCGACAGTAATCGGATGGGAGAGGTAGGAGTAGATCTGCCCCACATGCAGCTCGGCCGGAGCGCGTTAGAGACACTTGGCGGTCGGATTCGCATGCTGGTGGTAATAAGCCAGTCGGAGAACAGATCCCCTACCACCGAGTGGGGTGCTGGGTTACCCGGCTCTTACGAGATGCTCTCCCAGCGGCAGAGGGGAATTATATTCTAATCCGTCCCCTCACGGGTAAATATTGACATAATATGGCATAATACTTCCATGTCACTGCTAAGTGTAGATTGTTTTTATATTTAATGACTTCAACCGCGCTAAAATTTATTTTTTCCAAACTAATCTTATCGTTAGGATAAAAAATTTTAAAGATATTATTTTAATAAAAAGAACATAAACTGAACAGCTAAACATAATTTAACAATATAGTGGTTTGTAAGTCGTTTATTAGTTTTCGTTTGAAAAGGAACGGATCCATTCGTAATTGAATCTCCCGTCCAAATGTAACAGATAACTTCCTGCGACCTAAATTGAGTGATTCGCAGTAGGTACTCTATCAAAAGCCTTAAATAGTTTAGAAGGTGTATAGATGTCACTTTTGTTGAACTAACTGAAAACTATACTGATAGCACTTTTGTTTTTCTTTTCTGTAAATGAATAATATAACAAACACACACACTGTTGGGAATAGATTGGAAAAATAAGTAAAATAAGAATAAGATGAAACGATCCACAATCATAAAAATTTTATCTCCATAATTTTTAAATATTAAGTATTTTTTTATTATTTATTTACTAGCTGATCTATTTCTCGTAAATAGATCTTTATTTGAAGATAAAGTAGACTTTTTTATTCCCTTGTTTACATAATTAGGGAATGAAAATTTGGCAAAGGTAGAAATAGCTATTTATTTATTTTCTTTGTGAAGCTTTTATGATAAAATTTCAAGTAAATGTTTTAGTCTTCCTTAAAAAAAATTCCGTCCCCTTACATTCCCTTCTCAGTGAGTCTACCTAACAAAAAAAAATTGTATTGTTCAATAACATATTATTTCCCGTAATTATTCATCACTATTATTTCAAACGTCATTATAAAGCTTAAATTGCTACTGATGTGAACTAATACATATACAAATTATTTTTTTCGTATCGTATTCTCAGAAATTCACGTAAGTTTTTAATAGAAAAAATAAGATAACGCAAATGCAATAACACTAGACAATGACCCACTTTCAGTTTAATTAATCTATAATCCCTTAAGAGCTCGAATATCGATATCCCAAAGGGTTTGGCTAGTTATTAATATAATGGGGAAAGTTTGGATTGGATCTCTATATCTGGGTTGGGGCACTCAATTGTATTAGCAATTACAGAATTGTTTCTAATAATAACCTCTTTTTTTTACAACCTATATAGGATGGGCATTGCAAAATGAAAAATTATATTTAATGATTAAAGAGTGAGTGGTGTTTTACTATAAACATTACGTCGTCAAAGTTTTCATAAATAGTATTTGTACAGATTTTCTCTCAAACAAAAAATACTACATTTCTGACCAAATTACATTTTTTTATAATAGTTATAGAAATATATTATGTACCTATATATATTTAATTTATTGGATGTGTATTGTTAACTATGATTTTGGCAACACTTATAATTTGAGTAGCATCCTGTTACTTGATTTTGACGATGATACAATTGATATGAGTAGCATCCTGTTTCTTGATCTTGATGTTGGTACGACTGATATGGGTAGCATCCTGTTACTTGAATGTTGGCCAACTGATAAACACAAACCAAGGAAGTGGGGATTGCAAAATAAATACGCCATCACGGCAGAATAATCATTGATTACATCGCGAGTATTCTTAGTAGTAACTCTGAAGCTCTGAGTCTAAAGTATAACCCCAGGAGGATATTATATTATAGTCAAGCTGTCATAATGTTACTAACATACTACTACATATAGACTACAACTTTTTCTCTCTTTTTATTAATTAACAGTATATATATATATATATTATAATAAAAATATAATGTATTCAGTGGAACTCACTAGCTGCCCATAAGCTCTTAAGGCTTCTGCGGCTCTTAATAATTTTATTTATTTTTTATTTTATGCTAGATAGTTATGGTACGGGAGCCAGTGACAGATTTTCATGACCAAGTCCCTGCCAAGCGAAAATTCGTGAAATGGATAAAGGGTTAATATTATGATTACTCGTGATCGTCAACTGCGAATCCGTGGGTGGGGTGCGTAGCGGCAGCCTCCCAAACTTGTAGAAAAAAAATTTTTTTCAGTCATTTCCTCTAATTTGAAAATTTGTCGGATTATGGTTTACCTAGTATTTTAAAGGAAAACTAAAGTCAGCTGACCATAACATGGTGAATTATATGTCAGCTGGCTGCTTGACCATGTAACATTTTGATTTTTTATAGCAAAATCACAGCTATCATTTAATTTGCTTTTTCCATCAGGATTTTTGTGAGTGAATGAACGGAGTAGAAGTCGTACATCATAATATTAACGCTTCATGCAGTATACGAATTTTCACTTGAAAGGAAATTATTGACTGAATTTAAATCTGGCTCACGTACCATTACATACGTAATAAAGTTTACCACATTTTACAACAATCAGAATAGTTAAAAGACCAGATTTTTACGAAATTCTGTAAACAAATTTAATCACGCCGTCAGAAAGGTCTCTTGCCACAACTCTATTCTCATTGAATTCAAAGCTGGAAGGTATTTAATAAAAACATTTTAACTTACGTCTCAGATTGGCAACAGCACACTGAATGGAAGGTGGTCGACACGGCAAACAGGAGACACAGTGCCAGTCCATACACTACAGCAGCTATGGCTTGAGGTGCATTTACCGAGCGTGTGAGCAGCTCTCGAGCACCTATCGATGCCGGTGCAACACATAGTGCATGTGTACAAACATTTGCAAAGTTCTCCACCTGTTAATAATAAATATTTCTCATTTGTATGTTCAACTTTATCAAGCATAATTTACAAAGAGATTCAAATTAAATAAAAGAAATAAAATATACAAAGAGTTGTTTGTATAAGGGCAATGGCCATTATTTCTTTTTTATAATGTTACTGACTGAAATTATTAAAGACTAAAAAAAGCACATTTTAAATTTCAATCAAAATTTAAATATATTTTATAATTAGTTATATAAATTCCTATTCAGGTTATCTTTATTTTTTTTAACATATTGCAATTGTTGGCTATATTGCTGCAACTGTAAGTTTTTGAATTCATAATGAGTTCAGTTTTCTAAGCAAAAGAAAAAGTAGAGAGTTCATATAACTATAAAACTCAAAAAGTGGCAACAACTATTTGTATATATTATGTACTTCTAAAAATTTTTAATTAATAATTTTCTAGTTGGATGATGTGAAATAATGTTTGACAATATTGTTTCCGTAAGATTACCAATCTATGAGCTCCAGAATATTTTTATGGGGATTTTAGTATGTACATGAATACAATTTTAAATACCTTGAATAGCTCAAGTGAAATCCTCCTAATTATGTCTATGAGAAAATGCTTATAAAACTTGCTACTTTGTTAGAAGTCAAAAATATGCTATAATAGGCTTAAATTTCATTCAAAACTAAAATGCAACATATATAGAAAAAATAATATTTTCCTCTGAGATATATTTTTATATTAGCAATTCAAATTATCACCAAATGAAAAAAGATTTTCGTACCATTTAAGTTAAGATGAGAAAAATTAAAAGGCGACACAAGAGTAAATAACATAAAAACAAACGTGCACATTGTATTGATTTTATATCAGTTATCAGCCAATATAAACGTGACCTACCGTTGTTGGAACGTAAGCCTTGTTGGCCGAGGCCCTCGGGTTCATCCATTTCACAGACTTAAGCTTTTCCCATGGTAAGTCGCAGTGAAAATAAATTTTGCTTTGATTAAACTTCGATTTAAGTTTCATTATTATCACAGAAAACAAGCTTACGACGTCGCCCATCGTATTTGTTACACAGACCGAAAGCTAAATGGTCATGAGACCAGCAACGATGCGTTTAATCTTATTATGATGTTAGCACTCATGATCGTAATTCAATTTACATTTTCTGTGATATTTTAATGCAACATTTTTAATATGTTACGCCCTAACGAACGCGAACCACACTTGACAACCGCCGATGAACGATTGAGGAATGGTTTTTGGATTTGACAATCTGACAACGGTAGGGATGCAGTGAATTTCGATTCGATTCGGAACACAATGCTGATGATTCGCTTGTTCGTTATAATTAAAATGAGAAGGGTATATTTGGCAAATCTATTCCGGTTTTACATAACAACTTGCTTATATCTTATTTATATAGTAAGACAAATTATGGATTGATAAGTTCATGTATAACTTTTACGTATTATAATATTTGCACTGTAGCATGGTGCGAGTGACTTTTCGTGACATTAGATTTACCGTTCCTTTTCAATAAATAACGTTCCCGCCATTTTTTAAAATTTTTCAAAAATAATTTTTGAAGTGAAACTTCTTTAGAATCGTTGTGATTTCAAACCGGAAGCAACGGAAAAAACGACAGGTAAGAGACACAAATACAAAAATGTGTAGGAAAGAATGAGACAGAAATATACAAAACGACAGGTAAGAGACACAAATACAAAAATGTGTAGGAAAGAATGAGACAGAAATATACATACTATTTTATATTATTATATATATTCATCTCATTCTTTTGTCGATTTACTGAAGTTTCACTTCTATCGTGTGTGAATCGCACACACACCTTTTTTTTTGCTCTATAATTAGTCTTATCGAGCAAATAAGTGTAAAGTATAAAATTATTGATAGAATAAGTTAGCTAAAGCCGGTTATAATTTTTAAATAAAATAAAAAGAAAGAAAAAAATAAAAGAACATGTTAAGCGTGTAATGAAACGTAGTGATGGGATATTCTTAACTAATGGTTGTCTGATATTATATATCATGGAAGATAGATACTTTTTGTACTCTTGTTATTTTTAATTATTAAATGGCAATTTAAAGATAAAATTATCAACAAACGTGTTATTAGCAAAAAAAATATCGGTACAAGTTGTAATTCGTTACATCGCTTTTAAATATATAAGTATTCACAACTTATATCTGACTTTTTTATTTAGATGAATTTTCAACAGATTCACTTTCTGAATCTGTTACAAAAGTTGTGAATCTGCATACAAAACCTATATTTTTCAGTACTTTCCGTAAAGAATTAATTTGTCCATTAAATAATTCTGCATCATTTAACGATTTTACTAACTTATGTAAAGTTGGTAGCTCCGTTCTTCTAAAATAACCATATTATTACTAATCGCATTGATCGCTAAGTCATCCAAATTCGTGATTGCTTTCACTTTCGTCCGCTTTTTTCAGAGTGGACAATTTTTGATCTAAAGTTCCTTCTTGTCCATATTTCTCGCGTGTTATGCGTGACAGTATTGCGTCCAAAGCTTCGCAGCAACGATTACAATTTTGATCTACAACTTGCTGGAGTTGTGTAACAGTGGTCCGCCATTGCGGTGTTCCCTTTGAAAATAATTTCGAAGACGAATAACAAACTCCCGCGCTTTACTCCCCAAAACAGCTATTTTGTATGCTTAGGCATATTATGACTAATAAAAACAAAAAAAAAGCAAAGTATAACAAAACCCAAAAAACGAAATAAAAAACACAACAAACTACTATTAGCTAAAAACAACAACAACAAACGAATAACAAATGGAGTGGACAATACTTTTTTCACTCTTTCTAATCATATAAATTATATAATATAATATTCTCGAATGATAATAACATTGACAAATAATATATGGCGGAAGTTTAGGTTAGCCTTGTATTAGGTTTATGTTAGTCTAATCTTAGGCTTAAACAGTGAACCTATGCAGTGGAGGTGAGTGTCGTAATTACTTAAAGGGATCTCTTAGGCCTACACCTTGGTCACAAGTCCAAGGCACTGCCTGGGTTCAGTATAGTACGTGATAGTAACGTTTAGTTATATCCTGACCGTGTTGCGCCCGTATAGCTTTTATAATAGGCCATCCATTCAATTCCTTCTTTTAATTAGTTTTCGACATATATATTTGGCACAAAAATATTTTTTGCTAAGATATTTTTATTTCGAGAAATTTTATCGATATCGCCGATAGAATGTCACTTCCCTAGTCATATGGTATTGACAGCTGCTATCCGCACCATGCTACAGTACAAAAAGAAAAGTTTAAAGTACTCTTAAGTATTAATACCTGACCCAAACAATTACTATAATTTTAGGAATAAAAAATTGCAATACTTACGACGAGGATTATGGTTATAGGCGTATAATACTTAAACGTCTATAATTATCTATACTTCTTCATCAGTCAATAAATAATTACATGAACGAGTAATCGGTACTAATATAGTAATCGATTTTAAAATAACTTACCAATTAGAATTACAAATAATAACCAAATGACAAACAAAATTATTTATTATATACATATATATATAAAAATATATCCGTCCGAAATTTACTTCCAAACACGTTGAAAAACTAATTACACTTTATAAAAACTAATTTATTTTGATAATTCCTATAAAAATGCCCTATAAATTTCCACAACAATAAAATACACCTGTAAGTACCTATATTATTAACTTGAAAAATATATATAAATGAGATTTCGATAAGATTCCATTATCCATTTTTCCCCAATCAGAGACATTTTTTACTTATTTGAAGTAATGTACATTGTTTAAAAATGCTATAATATAAATATTATACCTATTTAAGTGTAATCTACTCTACAAAAGTGTAATGAGTGATGGTTGTAACTTAAACTGTTATATATAGTTTTACAACCTTTATTTTTCACTAATTCAAAGATAAAAAATTATTAATTTTGTGATTGAAATTTAGTCTAAAAATAACTCATTCATCAGTTATAAACTCTCAGGAGATTTTGATTTAATATAATATTCTAAAAAAGTAGAGTAAATTTGGAAACAATTGTTAATAACATATGCATTTTTTAATCAAAATATTTTTATTCAGAAGTAACTTTCAAATATTTGAAGAAGTCTTTTAATTTCTGCTATCCTTGCAGCTTGAGCTTGAACTGGAACCATTGCCTGGGAGACTTCTTCACCTTTAGCAAGAATAGTATACATGCTCTTTATATTGTTATCCATAGCATCACAAGTTTTTCCAACAGCATCTCTATATACTTCCATATTTTCTGCTGTGAGCGAAGAATTGGAATGTAATATACTAGATAAATTTTCTATTAAATTATCAACAGATTGTGCTATCTTTTGTGCTTCATATTCAAGATCATTTAGCACTGTTATATCTATTTGACCAATTTGAGGAGCCAATATTTGTCTGTAGAGTTTACCAGATGGTGTACTTGATCTAGAAGCACTAGAACTTCCAAATATAGGAGTTTCTCCCCTTTTAGCAATTGGGCTAGAAAGTTTTATCTTAAATTCTAAATCATCAGCTACATAATGTGTCATATCTCCTTCATATCGGACATGACCATCAATATCTAAAGGTACTTTATCCTGTCTACGGTTCTCTGAAGGAAGATTATAAGGTCTCGAAGGACCTGGTTCATTGCTTGATTCACCATTACTGTTTCCATTATCAGAATGAAAAGAAATTTCACTGTAAGACGCTGTCATGCGAGATGAAACCTCCTCATCTATATCAATTTCTGCTTCCTTATTTGATTTCTCATTCACAATTAATTTATCTTTTTCATTTGATGGTGGTAAATCTTGTTTATTACAATCTGTCATTTTTATGTAAGAAACTATGTATAGATGTTTATATTGGTACTCACATACTATCCTTATTTTCATACAATTTTTGTTGAATGCTATGAATCGATAACTATTTGCAATACAAATCAATAAAACAGACGAAAGTCAAAATGATTAAGGAATGTAATAACTACGATTAATATTGATACTTTTATGCTATGAATCTCGTTTTCCAATTATTACATTAATAGTATTTTACAAAGATGATATATAAAAGTATTTTAAATTTACTTTTTCTTTTGTATTATTAAAGTTGCGGTAATATGTCAGTGACCAATTGTGAATTGACATATAATTGTAGTGTTGCCGCTTTTTATTATCATGCACGACAGGTACAACTTGGAAATATGTAGTTTATAGACAAATCAAATTGAAAATAAAAATAAAATTATACATAACATTGTCTTGTCATTGTCAGTGTAAATATGTTTAATAGTTGTAACTTGAAACCTACAAAAACTATAAAATTAATAATTCATTAAAATATTTAATTTTTAAAAGTATCCAAACTTCGTTTTGGATTACGAATCACGATTGTCAAAATTGCGGGAATATTTGACATTTGTTGTCATTATAAACACAATCGTGAAGTGTTAGTTTTTTGAAGAAGTGGTATCAAAATCGTTTTTGATAGGTAAAATTATGATTATATTACTTAAGTGTTAACGTAAATTGTGTCTTGTGTGAGGTAAGAGATGTCTAAATGATAAATTGATCAGTGAATTTAGTATTGTTCAATTCATTGTACGGGTAGGAACATTGGACATCCGCTTAACATGGCGCTCTCTAACGACATGTGCGGAAGATAACGCTAGTCCTTTGTCGTTATATATCGTATTTCAAGCACCGAGTGTGGATAATTTTTGGTTTTTCAATTCTATATTAAGTTTTCAAGCTGTTACATAAGCGATTGGTGAGCTTGAATGTAATATTACGACATAAGTTGCGGGCATTGCGATGGTGAAAACCCGACGTAGTAACGGAGAGAATGGGGAAGTTGACGAAGGAAATTTTTCGATAAACGACGTTGGCAGTGTCTCTGATGAGAAGGTGATGAGTTCTGAATGATATCTTCTTTAATGGAAATGCACCTTGGCTTTATGTTTGAGTAGTTCTGTGTATGCCAACTTCCTGTCCCCATTTTCCACAGTACATCTGAGTGCATGTTATTGCATGCGCTTAATAGCTGCTAGTCTCATTAAATAACTGAAGACTATATTTTGCTATGAGTCATGCTCTTTATAACAAAAATTGCAAGTGAAAAAAGATGTCAGCATTAAAAATGATCTTGGATAAATTAGTACCTATATCTGTTTATCAGTGAAGGGCTTGAATATATGTTTAATGTATTTACTAAAGATTGAATGATTGCTAGAATGGAATTAATTTATGCTGGCAATTATATTTTTTGCATATTTATTGATTCTTTGCATTGTTAAATGTATCATGGATTAAATTTTTAGTATTTATGAAGTATTCAAATTGACAATTATTAATTTAATATTGTAACATTTGAATTTAATTTTCTTGTAATGCTTTACTACTTTTAACATACTTTTCTTATAGGCATCCAATTGGTCTCAAAGGGAGCTAAGGAGTAGTCAATATAAGGTGGCAAGAAAAATACAATGCTGGCCAACAAAATGTAAGGTCCAATTATACACATGTTATGTTTAATTGTTTTGTAAATGGTTACACAAAAAGTTAATATGAGACTATTGATTTTTATCAAAAATATAGTAAAATTTGTTTTAAAATTTAGTATATTACCGATTGGCTACACCAAAACAAAGTATTTTAGGAAGAAAATGTATTAAAATTTGATGTGTGCACAAAAAAAGGACAATGAATATGTAAGAAGATCATTATAATTCATAAAATTAATTAATGATTTAAAATTAATTATTAACTAATATCATCTTAAGAATTTCAAATATGTTTTTATAGTTATAATTTTAAACCTATTAATTCTTCTTATACCTTGGACATGCGAAAGAAGTAGTAGATAAACTTATTATTAGACGATGGATAATTTTCTAGTGAACAAGTTGATTCACTGACAGTCTTTTTGTCAATGCATAATCTGACTTAATGGTTTATATGTTATATAGATAGTCACAGTAGACGTCGATCAATCAAAATGCCCAGATCGATCATGTTCCCTGAAAGTGACACAGAACCTGAAAAATATTCAAGAAGGTACATTGATTTCTTTTGTTATGTTATTATTATTAAGAAATTACAAATGATTACTACATAGTAAAGTGTCCTAAACTAAGCTCAGCTCTGCATTTCTTTCATTTTAGATCTCGTCAAGTCAGAGTATTCTTCTCTGATAATAATGATTCTAAAAATAGAAGCATGAAAATTAGGCGCAATCGTGGCCCTAGAAAAAACTATATGGAAGATAGTGAAGACAAACCAATACAACAAAGTAAGTTTATAATTATCAATAACTAGCCGACCTGCGCAACTTCGTTCGCGTGTTGCTCCGCTCCTATGGGTCGTAGCGGCATGTTAAATAGCCTAAGTTAATCCTTGTTACATCAGCTATGAAGTGAAAGTTCCGAAAAACTGTCACCCATTTCATAGATTAGCCGGATCAAACAGCACTTAGTAAAAAGTGGTTATTTTAATGTTACAAACAGTCACTCCAATTTTATTTATTTGTATGGATAACATCGGAGTTGAAAAGAAGTTCTTTTATCAAGTTTTTTTATTGTAATTTAATTTATGCAACTTTGATTCAAGTTTTACCAAAAAGTGTAGAGTTAGAGTTAAACCTATTGAAAGATTATTTATTTAAATTCATAAATTTTATTTTACATATTAAGCAATATATTATAAGGTATTTCAGACGTGAGGCGCAGCTGTCGCAAACGTAAATTACTGCATCACAATTTCAATGAAAGTTGGATAACTAATGAATTGAAAGTGAAAGGGTATCCAGATTTGTATGGATTTCCTGGAACAAGCTCCTCTGATGAATTCTCATCTGGAGATGAAGCGAGAGACAGTAAGAAATTGGTAAGTGTGAGACCTTTAAGATGCAGGTTATCTTTTATATTTTTAAGTATTTAAAAAAGACAAATTTTCTCTATTTGGTTCATATTCTGCTTGCGCAAATATGACCATGTATCAGAATTTCGTTCAAAGCTCAAGTGGCTCCCGATACGCTGTCGCCGGAATCTACATATTCTCTCTTTTTTGTACTGTGTTTTGTTTAGCCCAAATGCACCCACATATTTGAGAGAAAAATTTAAAATCCTGCTGGGTTGAGAACAATGCGGAGACTTAAATTACAATTGCCCAAATTCTAAACAAAATTCTATGAAAAATCTTTTACTGTTCAGGCTATAAATTTATGGAATGATCTCCCACTCACTATTAGACAAACGGCTACATTAGGTAAATTCAAGAAATTAGTTATAGATTATTACATTGATAAGTAACGACATTAATAATTATTATTTACCATAGGATGGTATCTATTTATTAAATTTACGTTGTAGTATATTATTATTTTTTTTTACAATATTTATTAGTGTATTATATTTGTATGTATATAAATTATTGTATACATGCATGATGTTTATGTATTGAGATGTAAATTATTAGTATTAGTATTTATTAGATGCTACACCACCTTCCTCAATCCCATCTTCGTTTTCTTTTCGAAACGGAGGTTGTCTGGAAGAGATGGCTAATTAGCCATAAAAACGCCCGTTGTACTTCACAGTTAACTCTTTAAAATATGTTATATCTAATTTATTAAGTTTTGTTAGTGGTGTACAAAGAAGTTATAAAATAAATAATAAATAAATAAATAAATTTTTGCTAATATGTAATACTAGTGACGCTCTCTGTCTTCAATAAGTTTCCCTACTATAAAATGCATGTATTATAGATATATAGCAGTGATAAGGATTATGACTTTGATGTCTTACTCGGGAGATCCGAGTTCGATCCTGGCCACACATCTCTGACTGCTCTGAGTTATGTGTGTTTTAAGCAACTAAATATCACTTGCTATAATGGTCAAGGTAAACATCATGAGGAAACCTGCACTCCTGAAAGTTCCCTGGCCTAATACTCTCCTCACCCTGAAGAGGAGACCCTGCTTAGCAGTGGACTATCCATGGGTTATAATGATATACATATATATACTACTATTATTACTGACCCGGCAAACGTTGTTTTGCCATATAAATTTGGGGTGGTCCACCCTTATCACTTAGGGGGATGAAAAATAGATAGTAGCCGATTCTCAGACCTACTGAATATGCATATAAAGTTTCATTAAAATCGGTCGAGGATCGGAGGGTCGTTTTGGAGGAGTAAGGTAACTAACATTGTGACACGAGAATTTTATATATAAGATACCTTTCTCTTGAATTACACAGCCTTTTGGTGAAAATCTCATTAAAATCTTTGAGCTTCACGTTAATAGAGAATATGACTATAAATTTATAATATTTTTTTTTTATATAGACACGCAGTCATCCTCCACTTAATACAGATGAGGACACACAGTTATCATCGAGGCAAAGAAGAACTTCAGCAAGATTTACTAAAAAGGTGAATAATATTATGTGCTATGTAATTATAGATTGATTTCAAAAATGCTTAAATTATTTATGTTAGTATTTCAACAAGTTAGGATTGAGTTATATATTTAATAGGATGCATCAGAATCAGACACAGAAGATGAAAATAATCAAACAGTTATAGAAAAAAAGCGAGTTGATACTAAACCTGATAAAGAAGAAGATGATAAGATGGATGCAGAAGAAGTTCAGACAAAGGAGGAAAAGGAAAATGAGTCTAAGATTGAAGAACAAGACAGCACTAGGTGAATTTATTTTATCAACATACTTCTCTGGGAATTTCTTAAAATCCTAACTATATAAATATTATAAATGCCAAAGTAACTCTGTCTGACTGTTAAATGTGTTTATGTAAATTTAAAAAAATAAATGTTCCTGCCATTAAATACTTTAGAGATTTAATTTTTTTTACAATTTTTTTTTAAAGTAAAAGTTAAATTATTTTCATATAAATATAATATAGTTTACTTTACTTTACTTTTGTAGCAACCAAGTACCAGCTCAATCAACGAGGAAGAGTAGAAGAAGGATTAAGAAAAAAGATATTCAAGACATTGGTATGTCAACAACATTCATTAAACATTCCATTAGTAGGTTTTTTTGTAGTGCGGTGTATTAATGAGTGGAAAGGGCATTTACAGCTTGACTAAGTGTACATTAAACATTTTTTGTGAGTTTAGAGTTTGGCACCAAAACGTAGATTTTACTTAAAATATTCTAGGAATAGTATGACTTTTGAGGATTGCTGTAATGCCATTTGTTCTATAATAATATTTAAAAAAATATATATTTACAAAGTTATTTCTGTTTAGTGGTTTAATACATACATAGCAGGTGTATCATTTTTTTTTAAATTTAACACTATTAGCTTTGTAAAGTAGATATAATCACAATAATTTTGGTTGAAGAAATGATCCAATCCACATCTCAAAATAAGTGAAATGTCTCTTTTATTGTAGTATGTGTGTACTTTGGTGTTGGGAGAAATTAGAATATAATAATTTATAGCCTCAACGACGTCGTCATCGGAGTCGAGCAGTGAGTTCCAGCTTCGGCCGCGACGCTCAGGACGCACCAGAGCTGCGCAGCAAGCGTTCGTTAAACTTACACCTAGAGAAACAAGACCTAGAGGTAACAAGACCTAATATATAGCAGGGGTAATGTGGGTGTGAAATTGATTCGGCTTCTGATTAGGTTGTTTGCCCAATCTCTGTGTATCGACTCAGTCAGACAAACTATAAAAATGACTCATTAGGCTTCATAATTATTTGAAATTATTTTTAAATTTATATCAGATATAAAATTTGATTTATATAGGACTATATATTAAAAATAACGGATTTGGCTTTCTAAGTTTCCTAAGGTAAGTTTTCTAAGGTAAGTTAGTATTATTAAAGGGAAGTTAGTATTAGTAGCCATATTAGTCATACTTTGGATACCACAATTCATAACTATTTAATTCATAATTTAAATTACTCCCCACTGAAACTAATTTTGATTTAGGAGAATCGATATTAACTTGTATAAGTCAAATCTTTTTGTATTGTAGAAAACAAAATATAAAAACAGCAGTCAATACATATTTGACAAATATTTATAAAGTGCAACAAAAATATTAATATTGTCACGCAGCTCTCAAGTTAGCAATGAGCTGATAGTCTTCAAACGGCAGACCATATCTTCACAAATTATAGCTAAGAATTCTCGCTATTAAATTATCTTTCAAACAAATAAAACTTCATCAGAATTGGAATATTATCTTGGGCGGTACGATACCACATGCAGACATAAAAATACACAGATACACACATTGAACTTATAACATATTTTCCGTATAGTGTCAAGGGTTAAAGAGAATAGAAAAATATGACTTCTAGGGTATTATACAACTACAGTTTCATATTGAATATCTGATTTGTTTCAGGAAAAACGTTTACACTTAGAAAGAAGCCTTACAGTCTCAGAGAAAGAAAACCAAAGTTACTTCGTAGGAAAACTATAAGATGTGAGTAAAAACTGAATTGAACATTTTTTATTTGTTGTTAATTAATATACTTTGTGAAGTACGGACTACTTACCAAATTTTATTAAAATATTAAACTTTATTTAATGTATTGCAATTATTTAGCTAATTTTTAGATTATCTATTCACAAGTCTCCTCAGGAGCATTTATCCATCGTTTATATCTTTTAGCACAATCACCTTCAAGCAGTAGCAGTAGTAGTAGCACATCTAGTTCAGACACTGAAGAGGATCTCAATGTATCTATGAAAAACAAAACTAAGGGCAGGTGAGATTTTCTATACTAATCACAATTTATGCTGACAATCAAGCTAATAAATCAGTCTACATGGCGCAGTCGGTAGGTTCGTTGATTACAATGAATATGTTGTATACTTCTAATCAAAATAATTATATTTGAAATAATTTCATTTATAATATTTCATTAAATAATATTTTTAGGCAAAAGTCGAAGTCTAACGATGACAAGAAGACTGACAGAGCACTGAGGGATATACAGCCAATAGAAGTAGATGGGAGTGTCAGATTTTCGTCTGTAAGTTTTTGAGACCTTTAAATTTATACAACACTAGCGGCCCATCCCGGCTTCGCGCGGGTGGAATATTATTTTAAAAAATATATTGGCCCTCCCGCATTTCGGTGCCCCCTCTCTTGCATAAGGATTAATACAAAGTTATAGAAAACATGGTCTGATTTTGATAGGCATTTTTATCAACTTTTAAAATGTAAAAAAGTAGTTATAGTGACGTAACTATAATAGTTGAAAATATGGTCTCGCGGACTTTTTTGTAGATATTGATATGTTCTATAATATTGTAGAACATTTTTTTGTTCTATTATCAATACTTTTTGCAGCGCATGCGATGAAAGATATTTTATGGCTAATTTTTTGGCACCTTGGGTTGGTTTTCGTGAGATTTCCTAAGGATCTCTAATTTTTTCTTGTAATAAATATAGCCTATGTTACTCAGGGATAATGTAGCTTTCTAATGGTGAAAGAATTTTTGAAATCGGTCCAGTAGTTTTTATGTTTATTCGTTACATACAAAAATACAAAAATACAAATCTTTCCTCTTTATAATATTAGTATAGATTTCGTAGAATTTTCAAATAATATATATTTCATTTATTGAAATATTTCAGGTTGGAGGTTTAGAAGAACATATAAAATGTCTACGCGAGATGGTCCTGTTCCCTCTAATGTATCCGGATTTGTTTGACAAATTCAAGACTCGACCAGCCAAAGGGGTGCTATTCCATGGTCCCCCAGGCACTGGCAAAACTTTATTAGCGAGAGCCTTAGCTAACGAATGTAGCCTGATAGGGGGTAGGAAGGTTGCCTTCTTTATGAGAAAGGGAGCTGATTGTTTGAAGAAGTGGGTTGGCGAGAGTGAAAGACATTTGAAGTTGTTATTTCAACAGGTAACATATTAGTTTTTCTCGATAGGATAACCAGATTTAAATGATGTAACATTGTCAGAGAAATCCCCATCTGTATAATAAATATTATGAAAAGAAAATTGTATGATTGATTGTAAGAGATTTTCATTGATCATTATTAATATTTTTAGGCAAATAAAATGAAACCATCAATAATATTCTTTGACGAAATCGACGCACTCGCTCCAGTGCGTAGTGTGCGCCAGGAGCAGGTACACACTAGCGTCGTGGGCACACTTCTTGCTGAGATGGATGGTGTTTGCGAAAGGTATGTCTCTTTTTCTACCTCCCATAGTAACAAATTTGTGGACAGATCACTCATAAACATTTTAGGCGAGTGTAAATCCATCTATGTGTATCCTTATTTTTATTATTATATATATATTGATAATTACACCATTCAGGATTGTTATACATTTGTATCTTCTACTAGTATCTTCTTCATACCTCATAAACTGCCAACAAAGAGGTGTTTGTTCTTGTGTACTATTGGACTACAAAAGCAATCTATTGATATAGACTTTTAATTTAAATTAGTCAATATTGTTTAAGTAAAAAAAGGATAACAGTGTGAATTTTACATATATGTTTTTTATCTCTGTGAACTTCACATAGTTGAGTATGTGTATGTGTGATTGTTTGTTGTTTCTATGCCAACTACAAACAAGACACTAAAATAAAGTAACTGTGACAACTCCTACAAGTATTTATAGTTTTATGGACACTTTTGTCAACAGGGGAGAGGTAGTAGTAATAGGAGCAACAAACCGTTTAGACGCAGTAGATCCGGCACTAAGACGAGCTGGTCGTTTTGACCGAGAATTGCACTTTCCTCCACCTCATGCAGCTGCAAGAAGGGACATATTGGAAATATACACTAAGGGTTGGGATCCCAGACCTGGGGAGGAGACGTTGGATCACATAGCTGAAGTCACTAGTGGTTATGGAGGTTTGTATTATAAATTGTAAAAACAATTTTTTTGTAACAAGGGCAAGCATTTCAAAAGCTAAAGTCATGTTTTATGGAAGTTTGACAATAAAATTCTTTTTTATTTTTTATTTTAGGCTCAGACTTGAAGGCGTTGTGTTCCGAAGCAGTATTAAAAGCTTTAAAGAGGGTTTATCCTCAAGTATATGATAGTGAATACGCATTAGTTATTGATCCAAAAAATGTAAGTGAATTTATTTCTAATTTCATTTTTTAAATTGTATATGTCATTTTAAAAATTATGTAACAATATTGAAAAAGTTGAAATGTTTGCTTCTTTGTTTATATGAACATCAATAGATTTCATGTTTGTTGTGTTTGGTGTGACTTATTTCGATTTTCAGGTGAAAGTAACTCGTTCAGATTTAGAATTAGCTATGCAAGGTTTAGTAGCAGCAGGCGCGCGTAGTACCCCACAACCCTCCAAACGCCTGCCGCACTACTGCGCGCCGTTACTGCAGGCGCAACTGCGAGCTGTTACACAACGTGCACCGCAACGGATTGTGGGGTAAGTGTACTTGTATCACTGACGTTAACTACAGGCGAAAAGAAGAATTCTAATTAAGGTGAAAAGATAGCGTAATTATGGATCATATATCCACGTTACTCGTATCAATCTTAACATTAGTTTTTTAATAATTATTAACATGCATGCATCACATAAAAGTAGTATTTTACTATAGAACTTGATATCTACTAATTTTACTAGCTGACACGGATAACGTTGTTTTACCATATAAATTAAAAAAAATGGGGGGACCACCCTTATCACTCAGTATACCCCAGAGTGATAAGGGTGGTCCCCCCATTTTTTTGTAAAAATAGATGTTGACCGATTCTCAGACTTACCCAATATGCACACAAAATTTCATAAAAATTGGTCGAGTAGTTTCGGAGGAGTTTGGTAACAAACACCAAAACAAGAGAATTTTATATATAAGGTTAACAATGCTGAAGAACTACTCAGATCAACAAAGAGTCTGAAGTACGCGTTCGAGGCTTGGCACATACTGATATTATAATGAAACTATACAAGTATGAGTCAACCTACCAAAATCATTGGGTCTTCGCCGCACTTACTGTCTTTAATGAAGCCTAGATCCAGAGACTTTGCCCGTAATTATATTTCATTTAATCATTTTTATTTTGGTTCAAAAAGATATATTATTAAAATATTATTTTCCCATAGGCACGTGGACGCCCCGTCATCATCTAACGTCCTCCTAATAGTGGGCGAATGCGCGGAAACACACATAGCGCCCGCCTTGCTAGCGCAACTAGAACAGTACACTGTGCGCGAACTCAGCGTGGCGGCGCTGCACTCCGCGCTCGCCTTCACGCAGGAACAGGCGTTGATATCGGTGAGATAGACTAATATACATTAATACTCTATGATATAATATGATGTTCATTTTACATATGAAAAGATTGTCAAATATCCATTTATTAGGTATTACGACCCACTTTTTTTTTCGTGCCTAAATGAACGATGAATAAACTTTCACACTCAAGTGTCGCTGCTAGAGGTCTCTAATGTAGAGATAACTCATCAATTAACATTTTATTCTTGTACATAAATAAATAAATGGTTTATAAATCATTAGTTTTGAACTTAGTTTCGACCAGAAAGAACTAATTAGATTAGCATTGTTATTATTCAGTACTAACTGGACATATCTTATGAATAGCACACTTTTTACAATTTTAAATTGTTTACATTATTATTATCTTTTAAATTTTATTTCAGTGAAATTTGCTCCTTTTAATAAAAATCAACAAAAAAATTTGCCTAAAGAATCTAATAATTTTGTTGTTAGCTGTTCTCCGAATGCCGTCGAGCAGACCGTGGTTGTATCTTGTTCATCAGAGATATAGTAGATGTATGGCGTAGTCTCAGCAGTGGGGCGGGTGCCGCACTACTTCTGCAGTTGTGGCGGACGCGTGCGGCCGGGGACAATACTATGTTACTTGCCACGGCACCAGGGGAAACTGATTTAGCACCACAGGTAAATATAACATGCTGTTTTGCAGTATATACTTTTCAAAAACACTCTTATACAGACGTTTCGCAGTAGATTATAAAAAACAGTAATTACATATTTATATGTTATACACATTTTCTTTTCTAGCTTCAAGAACTATTTCCAGAGTACAAAGACTGCATATACAGGGTACGGGAGCCAACTGCACAGGAGGTCATCAACTTCTTAAAGCCAATCTTTACTGAAGTACCTTTGGAACCGCCTGTAATTGAGAATACTGAACCACCGCCTCCATTGCCTAGAGGTAATTATATTTATAATGACGAGACAGAAAGACAATAAATGTATTCTAAAATGTTTTAGTTTAATTGTATCTTTGGTAAACATAATTTTCATTTTCAGCACCACCCCCTCCCCCTCCAAGAGAAAGCAAAGAAGAGATAGCTAGGAGAAAGAGAAAGGAAGACTACAAATTGCGAGAACTTAGAATATTCCTTCGCGATATATGCAGGAAACTAGCTTCGAATAGACGCTTTTATAAATTTACTAAGCCTGTGGATCTAGAAGAGGTACTTTAAAAAATACGTATATATTTATGTATATGTATGTATAATTTGAATATAATCTGTGATTTTTTTTATTGACTGGTGTCTCTTCCAGGTTACAGACTATCTGGACATCATCAAGCAACCCATGGACTTAGAAACCATGATGACCAAAGTTGATTTGCACAAATATAACTGTGCGAAGGAATTTCTTGACGACGTTGATCTGATTTGCGCTAATGCGCTGGAATATAATCCGGATAGGTATAGTTGTTCATTTTAAAATGTATAGCTTTCAATGTCAGCATGGATCGATGGTTACGGATGGTGGTTTTGATACTAAATGTCTTTTTACTCAGTGTAAAAAATTGTTTGAGAAATGTTTAAATGCATCGATGTCTGTAATACCAAATTTTTATTTTTGTCATCCCTGGATTCTTTCAATATTTTATTTTTTATAAAAACGTAGCGACCTGCCCAACTATACAGAACACTTAGAAAGTATAGATAGTTGCACCACGTCTCGCCGCTGGGAGAGCATCTCGTAAGAGGAGAGATACCCAGCACCCCCATTGGTGGTAGGGGATCTGTTCCCCGACTGGCTTGCCACCACCAGCATGCAAATCCGACCGCCAAGTGTCATTGACGCGTTCCGGTCGAGCCGCATGTAGGCCAGACTTACCCCTCCCTCTCCCATTAATGCTGCGGTTCTAGTGAACTCTGGGTTTTCGTTCAGGGTCCACTGAAACCGTAGCTTTCAACTCTTCAT
This sequence comes from Limenitis camilla, assembly GCA_905147385.1. Taxonomy (NCBI): domain Eukaryota; kingdom Metazoa; phylum Arthropoda; class Insecta; order Lepidoptera; family Nymphalidae; genus Limenitis; species Limenitis camilla. The sequence goes on from LR990241.1 coordinate 10,249,731, forward strand.
CACTATATCTTCAAGGCAATGCATCGGAAAAACAAGAGGTTATCTCTAGTATTGCCGATGTCCATGGGCTATGGTGGCCACTTACCATCAGGTGGGACGTCGGCTCGTTTCACCCTTAACTGCCATAAAACAAAAAAAAATACTTTATGACCATTTCAAATAATATTATGGCGCCATCTATGCTTACACAACTTAGTAAATAAAAGAGTTTGAAGTGTTCTGTCAATAAACTAACATCCAATATCTGTTAGGAACTAACGAAACTGAAATAATTACAAATTTTTGTCCTATAATAAACTAATTTGCAATGAAAAGGTTAGACAAGATTCATAGACAAGACTCATTAAGAATGGTTAAGTTTAATTACAAATATACAGGATGGATTTTTGAGACGGGTCAATAAGGGCAGGTACCTTAACCGTTATAGTTACAGGAAAACGTTCCTAGGAGACTATCCCTAACTTTTTAATATATTCTTTTACAGATTTTTGAGAAAATGTACGGTCAGCGAATAAAGTGCTAAAATAAACAAAAATATATGTCTATCGACTATACTTGCTCAATTCAAAAACGAATATACTTATGTAGAACATTTTCTACATAAGTTCATTCGTTTTGTAGTTGCGGTCATTTTGAGCATTTTATTTCGTAGATCACCTATTTTTAGGTTTGTTTGACATGTTGTATCATACCGTAGTTTTTGTATTTAAATTTCAGTTGGCCTAGAAGAATCTTTTCCAATCCATCTTAAAGAAATCTGGATTTGATTGAATTTTTAATGTTTAATAATCATCACAACCCATTAATGACCCACTGCTGAGCTGGGTCTCCTCATAATGAGGAGGAGGGTTAGGCCATAGTGTGGTTTGGCAGACTTCACACACCTTTGAGAACTTTAGGGAACTCTCAGGAGTGCAGGTTTCCTCATGATGTTTTCCTTTACCGTTAAAGCAAGTGAGATTTAATTGCTTAAAACACATAACTCAGAAAAGTCAGAGTTTTGTGGCCAGGGTCCAACCCGGACCTCCCGAATAACACACCGATGTATTAACTGGGCTATCACTGCTATATTTAATAATTTCATTACGAAACTTTGGTCATAGATGGCGTTGAATATATTTAGTATGGAATATTGTTGATGGTTTTTCCACTTGCAAAATTTTTTTTTAATCATTTTATTACACTTGAATTTTTAAATCATTATTCACAGATTTTAACTACTTTTTTATTTCTTTACAGTGTTTCCTTATTTTTCTACTGTTAAATTTTTCATCATCTAAGTCACATTTTGTTTTTCATATTTGTGTAAATAATAACATTACCATAACATTTTTTTCCATATGTCCTGGTGCTTTTCAAAGGGCTAGAGGGATGTGTAGGTATGAAAATCACGATTATTTAGTAGTTTTGAGTATGTAAAGTGTAAATACATAATTATGTACTGAATTTACATCCTCTAACCTTTTGTAAATTTATAGTACATATGTAATTAGCAACTTTGCATGTTTGAATATTTTAGTTTTTATGAGTTTTGTGCTTTGTTAGTTATTTTTACTTTAACTAGTAGTTTTTTCTTGATGCTCTTACTAAGCTATATGCTAGTGGAAGGTGTTTGCTGAGGAATGGGTTCACATTTGTAGTCTTATAGGAATCGAATGTAGCTCTCGCTCGTGACTCAGGCTGTTAAGCTACTATCGCTATATAAGTAAAAAATATTATAAATTAGAAAATTTTCCAGTTAACTCTATATAATATTAGAATATATTAATAATAATATTGTTTCAGAACATCATCAGACAAACAAATACGTCATGAAGCATGTTCACTTCGAGATCATGCGCATGCGTTGATTGACGTAGAAATGGACAGTGATTTTGAGCTCGAATGCCAAGATATTGCAAGAAAACGCCGAGATGAAGGCGGAGCTGATAACGATCTGCCTGATTTTATTTATACTGCCTCAAGTTTACGTAAGTATTTAGTAAGATAGTAATCCTCCGATAGAATAGGCTTGTGTCCACTAATAACAAACTGCTTGTTTTATAATTTCTAATAATTTTAAATGAAGAGACTTATATAAGAAAAAACCAGTCTATCTCATAAAAGTTAAACATTATTAATATTTTTAGAAAATAAATTCGAAAAATTAGGCATTAAGACACGTGACAGCGAACACCAATCAGAAAGTGTAACGTCACGTCACGCAAAACATCATTGTTTTTGTTTACGTTTTCATACACAGTTGACACTTAATACAGACGTAAAGAGTTTTATTTCGCAGACTGTGACGTCATTCAAGACGCCATGACACTATTCATCGTTTTCGAGGGAAATTCTAAATTTCCTTTTTTTATAAATATTGCTTTTTCTTTGAAATATAGGTTTTTTGGGATAAAATAGATATTAAAATAATTTTTTTTTATTATAAAATGGGCTTGCTCTTGACCTCAGTCTAGGCTTTAGAGCAAAGACGAGGTCGAAGATGGAGCGAGCTCGCCCAGAAGAAGCCTGTTCACTCTTGCTTTAAAAGCATACGGGTTATATGTACTCGGAAATACAGACGCCGGCAGGGAATTCCATTCCTTGGCCGTGGCTATTAAAAAAGATATAATTAACCTAGTTTTTAAATTTAGTCAACTAGCTTTAGTAAATATTGAATTTGATACACTTTAATTACTTACAATAGTATATAAAATATAATCTTGATAGTATTTTAAAATGTGCAGAAATTAGTGAAAAAATAATTATAATATTGATTGGATATTTAGATGATTTTTTAGAGTTATTCTATTGTGTGTCTGTGTTTAGATTTCTGTTGACGATTAAACAATGTTTTACTCGTAAACGAATATATTATATGTAATTTTTTCTTTTACTACAGCTGAACATTTTGACGCATCAGTGAGTGCCATAGAAAAAAGTGTTCGAACGCCACATAACGGTGAGAAGAGTGAAACACATTCGGCGAAGCGCAAACGCAGAAGAATTAACGCGTGGTCCAAAGGAATGGTTGTGAAACGACAGAAGACTCAAAGAGTAAGATTTTCTACTAATATCTCCTCTACCTTATAACAATATTTCTCAACGGTAGAGACTTTTACAATAAAACTAGTTCGCTCTGCTTTGTTATAGCATAAAAGAATGACTATACTCACTTCTGTATTTATAACATTAACTAGCGGCCCGCCCCGTCTTTTTACTTACGTTGTAATGTAGATACTAATGTAATCTCTTCTATAATATGCATGTATAACCCTATTGAACTACTCTTCCTATTGATGAGAAACGCATTAAAATCCGGCGTGTAGTTTAAAGGATAGCGTACAGAGACAGGGAAGCTTGATAGATAAGGTGCAAGCTAGCAGATGGTCCACCTGATGGTAAGTGGCCACCACTGCCCTTGGACATCGACAGAACAAGAGATATCCTTTTGTTTTAATGCGTTGCTTCCTCTAAGGTAGAGTGGGGAGGGGGAGTGAAGGAAATATTGCTGCATTTTCAGCGGACCCTGAGCAAGAGTCTAGAGTCCACTAGATCCGCAGCATTAATGGGATGGGAGAGGGAGAGGGTAAGACTAGCTCACATGCGCATCGACCAGAACGCTTTTATGACACTTCGCGGTCGGATTAGCATGCTGGTGGTCACAAACCAGGCGGGGAAGAAATATGATCATATTGCAAGGAGTTAATACTAATCCTGTCTTTCCAGAACTTCAAAGACTCAAGTATGGCGATAACGGATGAAGAGTCGAAAGAAAACAAACCAATATCATCAACGCCCTTACAGAACGGCTCGTGCAGCTCCTCCGGCTCGGATGACGACGCACCATTGAGAAGGCCGGCCAACGAGGATTCCTTGATTGATTTCAATAATCATTCGCAAATTAGTCATGTGTTAGAAAGGTAAGGTATATCACTAGACACAAATATTTAGAAATTCCCCTATTGAAATATCGACTTCACATGATTTTTTTTTTTACTTCTTTCATATAAATAAAGGATTTAGCGTTTCCTAAAACTGCCATGGCGTCAAGTGTGAACCAATCTTGTGTTTTACATTATTTGGTCAGTGGTCTACGAAAATTTTGACAACAATGGCCTTCCACACGACGTGACGTCACTTTGTGTTTCATGTCAAGTTACAGAATGTTTTGGAAAAGATATTAATGATCGAATGTATACTAAAATATTATTAAAGTAAATTGTATATTTTTATTTACGTAATTTTAATTAAATTGTTTATTTCCAGTCCTGCCAAGTCGACGGAGAGGTCTGCAACAAAAACAACACCAAAGAAAAGAAATTCTGGCCACGAGGCCTCGGGTGGAGGTTTGTATATAAAAAAATACTAACCATATTGCTAGAAAAACATATTTTATAATTTGTACAATATATTTAATTTATAAATCAGAATTATCTTAGTATATTAAAGTACAATTCTTTATCATTTAATAATTTTCCAATGTTGAGTATATGTCACTCTCCTACTAGACCTACACACAATGACTCTGTTTTGATTTTTTCAACTGATCTACTTGTTTCAAATCTTGTGATCAAACAACGAACAGTTGAGACCGAGAATCGTACGTAATCGGCAAACGGTGGCTGCGACACTTTCACCGACTCTGTAATAAGTTCAAACGATTAAAATTCGTTGTTTCGTACTGCGACCCTTCCATGGTTAACACAATCACTAAGAACAACAAAATTCCTTGACTACACCAAACCTCAATGATAATAAGTATCGAAAATCACAAAAGCAACAAAAAATACCCGCAACTTCGTTTGCGATATTGAGATTGCTATACACATGTCTACAGTCTGTAGACATATTTAATAATTTTATGAGGTATTTATACTAACTTTGAACCCCCCTCTCACCCTTTTAAAGGATGATTTTAGAAAAAATATTATACACGTGTTTCATGACTTTCAATGAAGACCCTTCATAGTGAATTTCATTTGAATAACTTCAAAACGGCAAAGTTTCATACTAACTTTGCACCACTTTTTACCCCCTTAGGGGGCGAATTTTCAAAAATCCTTTCTTAGTGCTCCCCTACGTTATTAAAGGAAACTTTGTGACAAATTTCAAGTTTCTAACCCTTATAGTTTAGGCCCTGCGTTGTTATGTCAGTCATTAAGTCAGCTTCTCCTTTTACATATATAGATAATTAGAGGATGGTTTCACCATCATTCATGTATATATAGTTTGTAGTCTGTTACGATAACATCGAACAAAATAAAAGAGACTATACGTGTTTATAGCGTTATATATTAATAAATAAACGTAATTTCCAGATGAAGAGAAAGTACTGATAAACAAGACTGAGTTAGATAACATTCTATATAAGAATGCAAAAGCTCTCCGGAGCATCGGACTCGAGGCGCTGCTGGACTTGTACGGACAACTGGCTCAGGTTGTTGCATCTTACTCACAGAAGTACAACAGAATGAAGTTACCACACGAACTGAATACTGTTGTTATGAGGTACGTGCAGTATAGAAAATAAAAAAATTACAAAAAAGCAACCCCGTTTTAACTTTGACATAATCATATATTGTAGATTTTGTGGGTTTGACGTTCGTGTATATAAACTGGACATTCGATTCATTTAGACGCTTAAAAATATTTATTTATAATATATACGAATTATTATGGTAGATGTTACACGTACTCAGTGTGTTTTGCGCATTAATTTCTTAAAATTACTAAATGTATCGAATGTTAAATAAGTATTAAATAAAAACTAATTTGAGGAGCTGTATTCTCCATATCGTCTAAATTGTAATTACTAACTATATTTTCTCGATCTCAAATACTATGGAGGTAAAGTATGGAGGTAGTAGTTACACTTTTAGATGATTTTTAATATAATGGATTGTTGGAATTGTAATGTAAGCCTTCATGTCAAAAGTTATAATGGAATTAGTATTGATTGTAGAAGAAATAATCTGATACTCTTGATTCCACGATTTTAACATGGAATTAATAGTGATTTTATCTTTGACGACGTTAAATTGAATAAAAACAACAAAATGGATGCTTCTTCATTCAATACTATAACAAACACATTTAATAGGCCAGTAAGTATTGACAATAGTACTGAAATTGTATTCCTAAATAGTATTTACTATCCATTTTCTGTTCTTTGAAGTTATAACGTTGACTATTAAAAAAAAATTAAAATATTTTATTTAGTTTTTTTTCTCCGATACAAAGATATTAGTCTTCGTTATATCTCCAAATCCAAATTACCAATAGAATAGAGTTTCAACTTTTCCAAAGCCGTCCAAAGTTTTATTAAGCAAAAGACCACTATCATATTCGTAGAAAGATTTTGACAGAAGGCTGTCTGGAACGTTTATGTTGGGACTAGGGAATCCAATCCCGCATCAAAATCGCGATCCCGCAGGCCTGCGGGATCAAGGTCATCAATCCCGCGGATCCGCGGGATTTGCGGGACTGATTTTATTTATTATTACTTTGGTTTTATGTAGTTAAATGAAAGAAATAAAGACAAGCAATTTTTTTTATTATAATTATCAATTTGAAGCAAAGTTATTACTCATTATAAATTGAATATAATAATGTTTAAGAAGCATAAATAATCAACTTCTTTTAAGAAACGATATAATACAATATTTAACGTTTCATATTTAAAATTGTATTGAAAATTAAACATTTATTGGTTTTAGAGACATAAAGAGGCAACTTAATTAAACGCCGGGTAAAAAGTTAGCTTATTTTTTCTGAAAATGCTTTCGAAGAAACGATAAGGTATCTAACGTTTCATCTTTTAGATTTGATCTTATCTTGTTGCATAAATAGCCAGCGGCGGAAAAAGCGCGCTCGGCTTCCACACTTGTAGGCGGAATTGACTTTACATAAGTATAAGCAGCTTCCAAGTACTTCCCTCTATTCCCACCACATTCAAAAAGTGTCATCTCACGTTTCAATATCAGATCAAGTGAATTATCTCGAGTGGGTGCACGCACAGCTAGTCTAGACTCGGGTACCCATTCAGTATGGAGACTGCGTTCTAATTCTTCTTCTAGTGTAGGTGAAGGCTGATCACGAAGACTCGATAAAGGCATGTCTTCTTCATTATCATCAACTTGCTGGTTTTCAGTTTCAGGTTGCGAGTCTGACAGCAGTCTCTCGATTAAACACTTCATTTCAGCTCTTAGCGTAGCTTTACTTGGATAAAAGAATGGATCGACCTCCAGACTTGCAGATATTGAATCTTTTTCTAGATATTTTTTTGGATTTTCCAAGTAAAGCAACACGCCAGTTATTGATGTGCGGCGTTCTTTTATCCGGCGAGATAGCGACACAACAAGTTCCTGGCTTAACCTGGTATTTTGTCGATTCAGTTTGTTTATCATGAAACGCAATGTGGTTTCTGCAGTAACTAACGTTGCATCCTCGCGGCATAAAACGTTTACAGCAAGCTTCACTGGCTCTAAAGCGCGATCAATATCAGTCAAAGTTATAGATTCTTCGTCAGTGAATGAAAATGAAGATGATGTCAGTTTAAGGTCAATAAGTGCTTTAGATATACAATGTTTGACTTCGTTGAACCTCGACAACATAGATGCGAGACTGCTCCAGCGCGTTCGGCAATCTAGGATAAGCTGCAATTCTTTGCCAAATTCCGCTTTGATATATTTTTGCAGCAGATCATTTTTTACTGGAGATTTTGAATTAAAAACCTTTACAATTTTTCTCACTTTTTGAATAAGTTCTCTGTATTGTGGTAGCAACTCTACCTCTTGAATTTCTTCCTCTATAGAAAAATTGCCTTGCTCGTCGTTATCATCTTCACCTTCATTATCACTCTCATTATCTGGTCTATTTTCGAGTACTTCAGCTTGTATTTCTTCTTCTTGTTGTTCTTGTCTCTTATTGTATAGAACTTCAAGTACAGCGAGTTGCAATCCATGTGCAAAGCATAATTGGTGGTGCGCTGATAATAATCTGCCAACTTTCTTCATGACTGCTGCACCATCGGTTGTTGCTGCGATCACATCTAGATTTAGGTCAATTTTAAAATCCTGTAGTTTTTTTTCAAGCGCAGTTACACAGGCTTCTGCAGGAAAACGTCCTTCAATTCTTGTCAGCCCCAGGTTCCAAATGTTCGCAGCTCCACCGATAAATAAGTGAAGATTTAAATTTAAATAGCGGCGATTTCTTAAAGATGTCCACTCATCAAAAGTTATTGTGAAACGCTTTTGCAATTTTTTCAATGTTTCAAGTTCATCGATAGTTTTCTGTCGAATTGACGCTCCGTAGGCCATCAACATTGTTTGTATCGTGCTGGCAGAAGAAGGCAATCTGTGGCCCTCTGATTCAAATAATTCGCGCAAATCAATTGACGTGATGAATTTTGCGAATGGGATTCCATCTTTCGCTATCATTCTGCACACTCTTTCTTCCATAGAAACTTTTTTTTCCAGTGGGAAATAATCTATTAATTTCTTTTTTTTCGGTGGGACTGACGTGGCCGAAATCGAAACACTTTCGTCTAAATGTGAACTAAACGAGCCACTTTGGCTTGGGCTGCTCGTTCCCATTCCCAGAGCTGGATTTTCAACGTTGCTGCTGACGCTATCAGCCAAGTTCAAATTCATGTTATGCTTTGTTCGCAAGTGGGTGTGAAGACCTTTAGTAGAGCGAGCAGAGATTTTTATGATAGCAGGACATAACTTACATTTAGCGGTCAATCCATTTTCTTCTCTTAAAAAATGTTTCCACACTTTACTCGAGCTTTTATACTCTTTATAAACTAAATTGACACTCATTTTAATAATAAATTGTATTTTTTCACTCGAAAGTCGAAACGTGCTCTTAACAATTTAGTTACGTAACCTTTTCACATCACAAGTAAGACGCAAATGATGCAATAACTTTCTTTGACACTTGACCGCACGCGAAGGTAAATCCCCGTGCGCCGTAGGGGAATCCCTAGTCATAGAGTACTCGAACTGACATTGATTACGTTCCGTTCCGTCCGATACAGCAGGGTTCACATGACACAAAATAGAAATTCAAAACTTATTTTGCTGTAGTTAAAAACTGAATCAAAATTATTTTTTATACAAATTCTATATAAGTCACGAGTTCTATGAGAAAGTTGTTAAATCCTTATTAATGAGCTGTGCTGAGGTGTCTTATAAATAATAATATACTTAGTCGCCTGAGCCCATTTTTCTTAAATATATTTTTTTCAATCTCGCAAGCCTGCGGGATCCCGCATGTGTAATCCCGCTTTTCTGATCCCGCTAAATGGTGCGGGATCCCGCATTTGCGGGATCGCGCGTTTGCGGGATTGGATTCCCTAGTTGGGACACATTCCATTTGAATGGAAAGTGGAATTTATGTATATTATAGAGAAGGTTCGAGAAATTAATTATTATAAACTTTGTACTAACTTAACTATTTAATATATTAACATATATGATTTCATCTTCGTAGAATTCTGGCAGCTGTCATATTTTGAGAAATGAGTATATTTCACTCACTATCTTTATGATTGCAACGAATCGGAAAAGAGTGTATTTATAGTGTTGCCGATGTCCATGGGCAAAGGTCACTTACCATCAGGTGGATCATGTGCTCGTTTGCGTTTTATCTGCCATAAAAATATATATATAATTGATTGGATATATTCAAATGAATACACTATAAAATGTGATCTACGTGTAGAATACGTATAAATTAAAAAAAAGTGATAAACAACTGATGTCACTGATGTTTTTTTTATGATGTTACTTCTACTAAATAGGGAGTAAAATCCATTTCGTATTAATCTGACTGTTAATTTGAAACTGATTCAATCTAAATTGTACCATCGACAATCAACTACAGGTACAGTGCCACAAACTTATCTAGCCCGGTGGCAAAAGCGGAACTATCAAATTTACGAAGCCATATTGAATTGTCAATCTGCCAGCCATTCGCTGACATATCCGCACTTGGTTGTTTGTTCTGTGTTTCCCTTCGAAAAATTTCTAAATTTATTTTTACTGTCGACACGAAATGTGATAACAGCTACTCTCACCAGGCCTGGTAAGTTTGTGAAACTATACTCCGTACCTTCTATTAACCTGTGATATTACAGTGTTGCTATTCCAAAAATTGCTTATTTCAAGATTGATATATTATTAATTATATAAACAATGTTGAAATAAGCAAAATTTTCTTTTTTTTTACCTATGTGTTCTCTACTTAATGGGATGGTTTTATTTCATTAGCCTTGCAACACTTACCGTCAGAATTCTACGGAATTATGAAACATAGTATAACAACGATTATTTTAAGTAATTTATTTCTGAAACTTCTAAATAATTTGTTTTCATTAAAGATATTAATATTTAGAGTGAGATGATTACCTAAACAGCCAAATTGATTGTCGGTCTAGCCTCCAGCTAGGCTCAGGTCTGTGATACGCGTCGTGTAAACTTACTTCATAATCATTAGTCGCTTATTTATTATCATTATGCCATTATGATATTATATCGGAAATTTGAGGGTTGTGGTGGAGCAAGTAATTAATGACTGCTGGGTGGAATACATTTTGGATCTTTTATTTCTACTATACTTTAATATATAAAGATGAAGAATTTGTTTCTGTACTGGTCCGATTTGAAAAATTCTTTCAGTGTTAGATAGCCCATTTATCGAGGAAGGCTATAGGCTATATATCATCACGGTAAGACCAATAGGAGTTGATGATCACGGGCACGAAGTCGCAAGGGTCGGCTAGTATTATATAAATATCATTCAATATAAAATCGTCTAAAAAAATTGAATTAAAGTAAAATGAAAAAAAATTTAAAAGAATCATTGAAATATCTCTACAAATGAAGAAGTTAGGGGACTTTAAAGTTGCGCCTGTAACAATAATTTCATTTCATGCGGCAGGCCAGTATGTGACGTCACTTTACCTATTTGCGCTGCTCTTGTCGTATTTTGTTTATAAAAAAAAATATGCCTACAAATATTATATTGTCCCTATGTGTCAAAGCACGACATTTATAAAGAAAAAAATTCTATCACAACGTATATATAAATTTTAGGTCATATAGATAATGATGAAAATTTAGATAACATAGGTATTTTCTCTATTATGCTAAAATAAAAACTATACTACATATAAATAATCAACAAACAGCTGTACGCAAAACATCTACAAGCAGCGCAAGCGTTCTGATGCGACTGTAGGTGAGAAGACGTCAGAGGCCCACAATCGTTCTGCGCTACGATACGTAAACTTAAATAACGTGTTTCTCAATCATTTAATGAAGGATGTCAAAAAAATTTTTTTACGGGTATATTAGTTTTGATCTATATTTCAATTCTATTAAGTTCTTTTTATTAAGCATTATCAACATCATGAAACTTCTCCATTTAAAAAGCTGACCACTTAACATAAAATAACAGAATAGGTCGTACAGTAATTGAAGTTAAAGAAAAGAACTAAATATTCTGTAAATTTCATATTTTTATTTCGCAGTCAACATGTTCATTTCATGACCTAAACAATTCCATTTTAATAAATTTTTGAAACTTCAAGCAGAATTTTTGTTTATAAGGAGGGAGGGAGTTACTCGGGGCCACTTGTGCTGTATTCTGTTAGGTACACTTAATTCTTCAGTAATGACAGCTGTTTGACCTAAACGATTAAGACGCCGGAGTAGATTAATTTACTAAAACAAAAATATGAATAAAAAAATATATCTGTAGCACGCAGCCATTATTCAAAGGTATTTAGAGGTAAGGTATTTTATTATTACAATCAGAGATGTGACATTTTTCAAATACTAGTATTTGAAATACAAACAAAATAGTAAATACAAAATACCTATTTCCATTTTGTATTTAAATATTTTTGTTTTAAAAACATCTTGTATTTTATTTGAAATATCTTTTAAGACATATTTTGTATTTGCAAAATGCAACAATAAATTTTGTCGTCATCAATAAATGAATGTGATAAACTATTCTCACTATGGAAATACTGAATTGGATGGTAATAATTGTCCGTTAATGTAATATTTTATTGTCCGTCTAAAATAGCTTATTGATACAAATATAGTAGTGGAACCAGTGATGGACAAGGAACAAAGAAATTGTAGAGTCAGGTCTATCAGTGTTTAATTTATTTTCATAATAATCGGACATAATTAATTTATTGGGCTCCCTAATTCCGTTTAATTAGGGGGCGTCCATTAATTACGTGTATAATATACTTGATACTATTGACGTGAAATGAACGTGATTATGTCAAAAAACTTAGTAATAAAATAAGGGCAAATTCTCTAAACCCATAAAAGTATTTTATTTGAATAAAGTATTTTAAATACAAAATGAAAAACTGTTTTGCATTTTGTATTTAAAATAAAAAATATAAGAAGTATTTGCATTTAGTATTTGAATACTTTTTGTAAACAATTTTGCACATCTCTGATTACAACAATAATCTCTCAATCGGACGGCTATGATATTTTTTCAAACGATTTCATATGCATATATTTAATTAAATTACTATAAATTAACCTCATTTATTACATAATATATTTAATTTTTTTCTAAATTTTTTGTTAGCTGTGTTTTGTAATTAATGTTGTATTTATCTGTGGAAACTGTTGGTTTGTGTAACATCTAAGTTTATTTTTGTAACTGTATGTTTCCTAAATGTAAATAAATAAAAAAAAATAGTTTTGTTCTTTTGGACCTTAAAGAAGATCTCTCAATCGGTCGGCAGTGATTTTTTTTTATTTTCAATCGATTTCATATGAAATAAACCACTTGTTGAGTTATTATTAGAGAATATATCCAAAGTGTAATCCACCTAGATTTTACTTAACTTGTCATATAACAGTTATTACAGTAAAGGATGTAATATAAATAATGAATAGACATACTCGTTTTAATATAAATGTTGTAATTAATAAGTTCTTAATGTAATTAGTATCATAAATAATGACTTATGTATGTATAGCTTTATGATAAAAAAATGGGCAGGCGATACAACTGATGGGGGATGGTCACCGTCCTCAATTGACACAAAGCAGCTATGTTCACAAAAAGAGACCATTATTAAAAAAAAAAGTTTTATTATTGTATTTTCTACAAATCCATATAATTCATTAAAAGGAGATGTTTCAAAATGTGCCAGATAATACAGTATATCAAAAAATATATATATATATATAAATTACTCGATAAAATGACTATATTTATTATAATTAAGATTTATAAATACATATCGATTTTCAAAATGGCGTCTCAATGTTTCACTTTGACGTTTAATTCTATTTCAGTCAGTTTTTATTAACTCTTTAGTTCCCATGTTCAACTTTCTAAAGATAACCATTTCTTTTTAAATAAATTAAATTCTTTTTAAATAAATTAAATTTAGAATCATTCATAAACTACCCCCCACTTTTATGAGGGAGTCTTCCAAAAGTAACAGTGGACAGTTAAATTCTGAAATGGTTAATGGTTGGTTTGGTTAGTGTTGCCAGAAAAAAAATTATAAATAGTGTTACTATTTACCTGTGCTACAATAATAGTAGTGTGAACAATAATGTTGCCATGTGAGGAAAAAAAAATTAAACTGTTAAACATACTATAACTGTTTAAAATAAAGATTTAATAAATTCAATTGAGTTCTTTTTAATAAAATATGTTATGAAATCCCTATGACCGCCATGCTCGATTTTTAAGTATAAATTCTTGTCTTTTACAATAAAGCTGAGTCTGCAGACATTTTGAAACATCTCCTTTGTAGTAAAAGGTTGTGAAAATATGACTATAATAGACAATTTGGCTTTTTAGGTTCGAACTAAACAAACATTAATGGCGTCTATATAACTAATAATATTTATTTTATAATAATAATTGTGCACTTTATGTATGTTAAAAATAATAGAGTTAGCTTATGGCATCTCGAATTTAATGAAAATCGTGTAAATGAATTTAGACATAATTTGAACACTGCCACTATATTATCTTTTATATAAAGGCTGAACAGAAAACTACACCACTGTTTAACTTAACTGAGATTGTTAATGGTTATTTATGCAACTGTTGTATAATACCTAATTATCAAAAGTTGCATACAAGACTTTATCTACATCCATAATTAAATCTTCTATAAAATACTCCGAAACAGTTACAGCTTACTGGTAACATTAAAACAGCCACTCCTAGTAACCTAACATCATCCATTACTGAGTATATACAAATAAACTAAGTATAGATGAAACAATCATTTATTGTAGTTGTAATGAACATGTTGTATAGTGCAATTATTAAAATTCACTTCAATATGTTTTTTAATCTTGGAAGGTAATCGCTATTTAAAAAAAAAATAAAACAATAAAAATATCAAAGAAAGATGGCGGGGATTCGAATATACTTCTTTACGCGGGAAACGCGCGTGAATGGCTGTTCTTTTTTTGAAATTCATACAGATATCGCGCATCGAGCAGTAAGCATGTGGCTGTCTGTTGAGTAAACCTTTGCACAGAAGGGATTTGAGTGTTATTATGATGATCAGTACAACATTATATCACTTGTTTGGATGATATAATGGTTATTAGGACATTGGGTGTTTTAATATTGGCAATAAGCTAACTGATTCAGAATCTTTTAAAGAGAATAAAATTAAAATATTAAAAATTGATTGTGTTTTTCAAAACGAGCTTAAATCATATAAGGTATATTTGAAATATTCTAAAGAACTTCATGTTAATATTTTTTTAATTGCCATTTTGAAGGCTTTGAAATATTAATATAGTTCTTATAAGAGTTCTCGGTGTTCGCAAATTATTTTATTTTGCTGTTGAATTTTGATATCAAAAATATTTAAGTCCGATAAATGTATTAGTTATTTTTCAATTTTTTTGCTTTGTTGGTCATAAATCCAATATCCTAACCATTGAATTTTATCCGCTTTCATGTTTCATAATTACTAAGAAATATACATTGATTAACTTATGTCTCAACAAAAAAAAATGGTTACAATTGTCATTACAATTTAATATTAGACATTTTATTATTTTAACACCAGCACCAGCATACCCTACTTAGTGTTACGCAAAAAATTGTCCAATTTCCAAGTTTCAAATCGCATTTAGTCGACTATTCATATTTTTTGTGTGATCGATTTCTGTGTCCTCATGCAAAACCTAGACATTAGACGTTTGTATTACTTGTTACGTTTTTTGCTACTTGAAATATGTTTGCATAGCTTTCCCTCACTTTATTATGCACGTCGTCGAAGTGAATGTCTTTATTTGAGAATATCGATGATGACTAAAGTCATGTATACAAGCTTTTAGGGTTTCGTACAAATAAAATATATAACAGCTGCTAAACTCATAATAATGTTTAATTCGACACGTCAAAAGTAAGTCAGTCAGTTAGTGTCTGAAGCCGTTGATTAAGTAATCTGTTATATAATGTGAGCTTGCTGCGTTCTATCCGTGACGTAGCAGACGCGCGGGAACTGAAACATTGCATAAGAACAAATCACGTGTGCCGTGCTCTCGCCTTGCGCTCCTCCTTGCAAAGGCCCTAATAGTAAAGTATTCTTAAACGTAGCTATGCAAATTGAATATGAAAGTAACTCTGTCGGTCTGTCGCGCTTTCACGCCAAAACGACTGAACCGATTTAAATAAAATTTTGGTATACAGATAGTGTAGAGCCTGAGAAAGGGCATAGGCTACTTTTTAATACGAAAAAAGCGGTGTAAGGGGTTGGAAGGGGGGATGAAAAGTTATATGGAGGTATCGTCATTTTTAGAGCTAGAAGCTTGAAACTTTTAAGGCTGTTGATTCGATATAAATAAATATGACATTCAATGTTTGTAAAAGTTTTACCCTCAAGGGAGTAAAATAACAATAGGGAAAGACACTCACTTGGACGAAGTCGCGGGCACAGCTAGTTTCATGTATTTAAATAAAAACTTAGTTAGCGTCATTAATAATATTGACCAAAGACGACTGGTTATAGTCTTATATAAACTTAAAGGCTCAAGTCGATGTTAGAGTCTACAGAACCCTGAATGCATACTCATTTTTTTTTTTGGCGTAGAAAGTTCTAGACTTCTCGGTAATAACAAACTTTATTGTAACCTCAACATATTGTAAACGGAACCTTTTATTTCTTTTCTTTTTTGATTCGATACTATTGAGTCACTTTATATTAAACGATATTAGTTTTATGTAAGTAATCAACTTTATTTTAGACTAGTTGACCGCTCTAGTTTCACATGGTTAAAATGCATGACCTATTGCCACACAGAGACGTTAAATGGTTACTTAAGTCGCTCCGTATTATAAATCTATAATTAATCACTCCTGGATAGAAATTTGAAAAAATAGTCGGAATTTTTAAATTTTATGGTTATTTTCCTATCCATCTGCTGATCGCTTTTTGACGATTTGCATTAATAAATAATTCTCGTCCGTCATAATAGCCATCCTTCTACGCGAACTTTGTGGTTCCTCATTTGAAAAAGGAATATGATTCATATTCTTTTTCCAATTTACCATAATTTAATTTTATTTATATTATTGTTATTTTATTATATACAAGGAAGTTTTCCAAATTTCAATTTCAGTTAGGTTCGAAAATTAAATTGACATTCTAAATTTATTTGTTGATGACACATGAGAATGTTGTCATTGGAATAAAAACAAAATCTATGTAACATTTTTGAGGAAATATCAATTTTTCTTTTACTAAAAACTAACAGTGAAACGACTTATTTTATGGATACTGCGTTTAATAATGGTTTGAAATGAATTTAAAATACCTTTTTTTAGTTTGGTCATACCAAGGCATTATCTATGTGTTACGTCCGCCCTACCGATGTTCCTGATGAATTTGTTATGTAACCATTAGTTCTAAATTAATGTGTGTCTATGACTGCGGCAGCTCGATATCAAATAACATATTAAATATTTTTGATATCAAAAAATATTTTAAATCAATTTAAATAAAGATTATTTAAGTTAAGTTAACACGAATTCACATCTTAAATAATTTGTACTTAAACTTACATTTGCGTAATGTTGACATTTTTTTTATAATAACACATTTTTTTAATGCATTCCATGCGTTCAAATATTTTTTAAACTAAATTAATTTATTAATAATACAAGTAACTGTTTTTTGTCATTTATTTTTTGCATAATGGTCTAAATATAATGTATAAAAATATTTAATTGCGCCATTTTAAATTGCACAGATAAAATAAACAGTGTGTATATGTGTGATAGATAAAAGCACACTTTTATATGAAAATAGTTACCTCGTTCCGGAATGGAATCAAATATTGTATATAAATTGCCATATAAGTGACGTCATGATTGTGGAATTCTATTTTCAAATTAAACATTTGAATATCGAATTCCATTTTACAGTTCAAACGAATTTGTAGTTATACGTATTTATAGACTGGCTACACTTGCAATATCTAAGTTAAAAAAATAACTAATGAGATCTCGCAACGATCAGATTTTCGTGATTTTATAAAACCTGAAATCTTTAGAGATATAAACAACCCCCAATATGAAGTGACTCCCTTCCGTTCCGTTTATGAAAATAGCGCGGACGAAGGCCACACACACTACTATGTATTTGTTAAAATAATTTAGATTAATTATGGACCACTTTACCAGACACCCTGTCTGACAGGGAATTGCAGCTGTACTAAGTTTTGAGTTTTTTTTTAAATTTTTAATCTATTATTTTAAAACAGGTAATTTATTAGTTTTTTTAATAACTATTGTAATGATATATTTTATTATATATTCATACTCATAAATGTTTTTACACATGTGTACATATTAAATGTATGTACACATATTCAAAGGTTGACTGGAAGAGATTCCTTAATAAACAACAACCTTTTTACCTTTCAAGGCAACCGTGATCCAAACCTTTTTTACAGGTTTTATAAAATAACGAAGGTCTGATCTTTCTTTTAAGATTAGATTGGTGATTGCAATTGGTCGGTAACGTTGGCGGTAGCGTTGGCGGCTTGGCTTCAATAATGAACTTGCGGCCCTTGCGATTTAATTACAGCTTTCTCCTCATTCGGATAGATTATTAAATTTTAATAACATTTCTATTGATTTTTTATTGATCTCTAATGTTATGGATGTTAATATTGAATATAACGGTGGGAGTGAATTAATGTATTAATGAAATTATTCTATTAAACATTGTTTTGTTATTTCAATACTTTTTCTTTTTTTTTATTAATCTTATTCTAGTATCTATTATTAACTGTCGTCGCGTCGGTTGATTGCTATACTTTACACAACCATTTATTTTATTTATTATAACGAAAGCCAAGGCTGTACGGTGTAATACCTTTCCTTTTTCTATTTTGAATAAAAACAGAGGAAAAAAATTTTTTTATTTACTTTGACAGTTAGGGATGAACCAATGTGTTACCGATGCCGTTATCGATTTAATTTATAATTTTTATTAATCGATTTAAATAATATATTTTAAATATGACATTGTTAAATATTAGAAGTTAATATCACGTCTGCTTATTTTTTAAAATCTGTTAATAAGGTTAGGGTGTTAATTTTAAATTATAATAAAAGCTTAGAAGGAGTCCGACTAGATTTTTTAAAAAGCAATCACTTATTTCAAAATCGATTATCGATAAAAATATCATGAACATATCGATACTGTTTTGTAATTCGATTGTAGTTTTTGACGTTAGGTGTTGCAAGTGTGCCTAGATCTAGATGTTATTGTAATAAATCTGCTTGCATTTGCTCAATTTCATGTTTGAAGTTTGTAAGCATCCACCGTTTGTTAGTATAAATGTGTATTTATAAAATTGTATTTAAGTGAAAATAAAAGGGTACCTATGCCTTCATGTGATAACTATTTTTTGTTTTATTTTTAAATCGCCAATACCTGTTAGGGGGCATCCATTAATTACCTACGTGAGATATACTAGGGGGGAAGGGATAAAGATAAATCTGTCGTAGGTACTCGTCCGAACCCCGCAGAGCAGCTAGGTATCGCTCGATTGTTTAAGTGCTATCGATCACGGCCTCTATTGCCCAAGTTTACGTGATGATATAGAGGAGAGATGCTCAAGCGGTATCTATTTTGCATCCATCAAAAATGCTCATCATCGGGACAAGACAAGCTTTTGTGTGCAAGCGAAAACCAACTTAGAGAAACAAACTCGGAGCGAAGTTGAAAATCACCTGGATATCTTGGTTCCAGATTTTGTTTTTTGCCATGTTTAATCCGAATATAGCCGAGGTTAACCGTTACAAGTTGAATGAATGAAGCTTCAGCAGAGTCAGATTAAGTTCATTCCATTCGATTAAACTTCTCTAGTTCTTTTCTCACAAAATACATATATTATAATTTAGTTTTGATTTTGTTTATATTTTGACGTACAAGAACAAGAGAGACATTATTTTTAATTTAGTTGCCTGCCTCACGAATGTTCCATAATAATTTGTTATTCAAATATTACAATTAAATAAAAATTATAAATCTTATCAGTTGTATTATCCATCCAATCCATAGATTTATCCTTTTAGTTTGTCAAAAGCATTCGCCAAATATTCGCATCGTTTCCTGCGAAAACGAATGCGAACATTCGTTACATCACTAGCTATAGACTAGAGCTTGGGGGAGGAGCGGCTATGTTTTAGCGGGAAAAAGTATGAAGGAGTTGATATAGGGGATAAAGCGCATGTTCCAGTGCTGTAGTCCAGTCACAGGTCCACATATAACCACAAACAAATGCAGGTGCAAAGACAAAGTGCATATCGAGCTGTGTAATCGTTTATGTTTGGGAGTGAAATATATATATAAAAATAGTAATTTTTGAGGATTGATAGATCTAATAAGAGATCTTGTCGAAGTCTGACTAGCGTTGAGGAAAATTTCATGAATAAAAAAGTTACAGTATACATTATTTTTATAAAGAATAACGTTAAAAGTAGTGTGGAACATTATTAGAATGTAATAGACTTGTAATAAGTATATCTAACATCTGAGGCGAGTCGTGACAAATGGTAACCCTGTAATTGACATATTACGCATTTCCATTGCTCATTGCCGTTACGGGATAAAACAGCGTTAGATATCTTACCATATGTTAGTAATACTGTTTATAAATTAATATTCGCCGGTAGTTCCTATATATAACCTTTATTGCGATAGATTAGAGTCAATCTCTCTGATGTTGTTGCGTATGTATTATAGTGTTTTGGAGGTCTTATCTGTTGTAGTTGGCGAGGTGAGAGTTAATATAATACTGCACGGCTTCATATAATGGGTCTAATGAACCGATTTGAAAAATTCTTTCAGTTTTAGATAACCCATTTATTGAGGAAGGCTATAGGCTATATATCATAACGCTACGACTAATAAGAGCGGAGTATCACGCGGTGGAAGTCGCGCGGTTCGACTAGTTGCTAAATAAAATGCTACACCCAATTTCTACTGAAACCAGTATTCCAATATATTTTTTGGTCGGAAAAAAATTACTCGGTAAGTTTACCTATATTATTATTAACACACAACTTTCTTGGCTTTTCCCGCCATTTAATAAAATTGACCAATAACGCAATAGGATCGCGGTATCGTTTTTGATTTCAAATATAAGTAAAATAATGAACAAATGATGCGTGAATACTAATGCAATGGAAAAAATGTTGCTAACCTTTTATATAATAAATAATTCAAATAGACATTTATTGTAGTATTAGTGTCGTAATAGATTTAGATTGAGTTGGTTGACTTTCTTATATTTGTATTCAGTCTACTCATTATTGTAATAGGATAGCCAAAACAAATGATGGTTTGATACAAAGCAAAAAACAAATCTTTCTTCATTAAGAACTTTTACGATGGAACCAATCAACTGTTCCATACTGTTTATTATGATGTTGGCAACACTTATAATTTGAGTAGGAAATTTGATGTTGTTATGATTGATATGAGTAGCAATTTTACTTCCTTGAAGTTGGACAACTGACAAACACAAATCAAAGAAATAGGGATTACAAAAAAAATAGGCCGTCACGACAGAATAATGATTATTACATCGCGAGTATTCTAGCAGTAACCTGAAGGTCTGAGTCGTGGAGGAGGAGGATATTATAATCAAACCGTCATACTGTTAGTCTGCGTATAGACTACAACTTCTTTTTATTTTTAATTAAATGTTAATTAAAAATCATTACAAGTTTAAAAGAAAATAATTACCACAATTCATACTTTCCTCGTCTTCCATTCATATTAACTACTAGCGGCCCATCCCGGCTTCGCGCGGGTGGAATATTATTTTTAAAAATATATTGGCCCTCCCGCATTTCGGTGCCCACTCTCTTGCCGCTTTACTCGCTGCGCTGCGTCGGTACACTGGCCCGTCGCGTCGTCGTGTATTTTTTGTTTATATTGATATTTTTAATTTCGTAATATCTTTTGAATGGAAAGTCCGATTTTAATAATTCAAAAAGTAATTTACAGGTATTGAAACAGTCTTGAATACGAAATAATTTATTTGGATAAGGATTAATACAAAGTTATAGAAAACATGGTCTGATTTTGATAGGCATTTTTATCAACTTTTAAAATGTAAAAAAGTAGTTATAGTGACGTAACTATAATAGTTGGACATATGGTCTCGCGGACTTTTTTGTAGATATTGATACGTTCTATAATATTGTAGAACATTTTTTTGTTCTATCATCAATACTTTTTGCAGCGCATGTGATGAAAGATATTTTATGGCTAATTTTTTGGCACCTTGGGTTGGTTTTCGTGAGATTTCCTAAGGATCTCTAATTTTTTCTTGTAATAAATATAGCCTATGTTACTCAGGGATAATGTAGCTTTCTAATGGTGAAAGAATTTTTGAAATCGGTCCAGTAGTTTTTATGTTTTTTCGTTACATACAAAAATACAAATCTTTCCTCTTTATAATATTAGTATAGATATAGACTAGCCGCCTGCCCTCGCGTCGCTCCGGGTATTTAAAAAAATATTATAATTGATGTCCTTAAATTGTCACTCTGTAATTGTGTAGTTTTTCATTATTTGAAAAAAGAGAGAGAGTGAAAAAAGGTAAAAAGAGAAAAATGATAGAAACAAAAATAAAATAGGGAGAACAGAGCAAAAATAAAATTGAAAAAGTAAAGGAGAGAAAGACAGAGAGATAATCGAAAGAAAGTGAAAAGAGACTATCATTCTGAACAGATAAAAATTAAAAAGAGAGAGGATGAGAGACAATGATAGTATTATAAGAGGAAGAGAGACGGAAATACTATAGACTTCTCTCAGTGAAAGAATTTTTAAAATCGGATCAGTAGCAACAAAATGGCCATATTCTATTAATTAAAAAATGTATATGGCAACACTGAATCATCTGTCACTCACGAGTAGTGTAGAGTTTTCTAACAGTGAAAAAAAATTTTAAACTCTTCAATTTACAAAATTACCACCTTATGGCACTTAAATGGCCATATCTTTTTAATTAGACTGTTTATGGCAACACCACATAGCCTATGTTATCCGGAAAGGATGTAGCTTCCCATCGGTGAAAGAATTTTCAAAATCCGTTCAGTACTTTTCGAGCCCTTTTTGATACCCCCTTTTGTTTATGAGGTTTAATCAAACTACTGAGAGTTTTCAAGGATATTTTTTTACTATTTTGTGTGAAATTTATTTAGAAATCACCTGAGGAAAAACCTTTGTAACATTAATCTAAAAATGTTGTAATACATGACGAAAAAATCGTAAGGTTTGAAAATATTGTCACGTGTTTAATATTCATATTTAACTTTATATCTGTATAAATTTAACTTTATATCTGTATAAACAAGTATTAAATAGACTAAAGACTAGTGACAATGTGGCCATTTTATTTATAAGACGTTTGTTCTCTTACACCTCTATTTATACCACCCTGTTTTAAAATCTTTGGTACTTAATAAAACTTAGTCCACTCTAGAATTTTCGAAAAATCAATTTCCTCAAAAATGATGTGCCAGAAGATTATAGTCGGAAAAATTTCTAAGTACATGGTTGCCTTTCATATAATTTTTTTCACCTGTGTATTTATTATTAATTTATTTTTACAATGAGTGACAAATTGGTGTACAGTGAGAAAAAGGAGGACTGGTCTGGTGCCAGCAAGAGACCAAAAGAAATGCAAGAGAAATGCGTTACAGCCGTTATTTTGAAATTAATAGCTTCAAAAAAAATTGTGCACACAGTCACTGATACAAATAATAGATACTCTTTGGAATCTCGATTTATTTTGTAGTTATATTTCTACCCGTGAGGGGACGGGTTAGAATACTATTTCCCTCTGCCTCTGGGAGAGCATCTCGCAGCATCGGCAAAACAAGAGGGTATCTCTCGTTTTGCCTATGTCCATGGGCGATGGTGGCCACTTACCATCAGGTGGACCATCTGCTCGTTTGCATCTTATCTACCATAAAAAAAAGCATAACCCCTTAATTATATCTAAATCACTTTTCATGTGATTCTACATTATATACTGTAGTAGATCTGTGGGTCTGTGGGTCACAATGAAACAGCATAGCGGTATTTCATATTTTTATTTTTACACTTTACGTCGGTGACCGTAAACGAATTTTACTACATCGCTCCATCATTTCAATTTCAATTACACGATAAAATGGTACTAGAACATAAATATTTTTTTCATATTTATTTAAGATCAAATAGATAATCTTTTTTACACCCTAATGTAACGATATCATTTAATTTAATTTGTAATTATATTATGCAAATACAACAAACGAATGAAATAATACAACTTATTGTGTACGGAGAACAATAATTAATCTATCGGCTAAATCATTGAATTATCATTTATAATATAAATATAAATACTCGTAACAAAACTGAAGGAACTAAATATTTCATTTCTACTAAATTAATACAATCACATATATTTTATCAACTAAAAATACATAATTTCTTAAATTTATGTACCTATTAAATTACGTCCTTACATTTGGCTCCTGAAAATCGTTTGTATAATTTGTGGGGGGCAGGACAACAACTAAATAGAATTATACATCTCACGGAGTGTTGTTGCGGAGCAGTAAATAATAAAGAACATGATCCTCCCTCCCTCCCTCGCCGCACTCGTTAACAAATAACAAACTTAATTAAAACGTCTCAATTAAAACTTTAACAAAATCACTCTAATACTGCTGAATTTGTACGAATTAGGTAAACTCTATAGTCACAAGTCACATATACATATACAACACATTAGGGAACGTACACACTACACATACTATGACCCTTCTACGTGACACCATGTAGTAGGTATATGCCAAGACTCCCCCTCCTCCCCTTCTAATTTTCTCGAAGTAACTTTGCATAAATATCGTTTTAAGCAGGGCTGTTATGGAGCTTCGTAAACTTTCGGACAAAACTTTCGGATATCCGAAATAAAAAAATATCCGTAATCGTATAACCGTTTCGGATAATTTCGGATAGGAGCTATGAAAAGTTTTTTCGAGTTCGAACCAGCCAACAAATAGTCCACTAGCGACGCGCGCCTCCCTTGCATTGTTTTAAATTTTCACGTAAAAGAGTCAAAACCTATTTGTATTTTACTTTCAAAATCTAATAACCTTAACCGAAACTAACGGATAATCCGAAATAATTTCATATCCTTAACCGTATCCGAAATTGATATAATATTATTTCTTTTTCCGTATCCAGATCCGAAATTTAATATCCATAACATCCTTGCTTTTAAGTCTTGTTATAGAAACTTGGTACTATAGTTTCAACCGCATTCAGCGGTCTTCTAGTACCAAGTTACCAAAACAATACGTGAGTAATTTTTTGCCGCTAGAAAATTAAAAAAAACACATTCAGCTTAGTGTACGTTAGTGTTATCATATTTGAATATAGCACAAGATTTCTCTAGAAGATATTGACAACGTGGCCCTCCCCCCTCAGACCAGGTCACGCAGTGTGAGTGTGTGTGTGTGTGTGTGTGTGTGCGTGGGTACGTTCCCTTCCTACACAACTATGAGGAACACAAAGCGAAGAAGTGTCTGCCGGTACCGTAACGTTCTCATACATTTGGCACATTGTATTATTCAATTTAATTGAAACCATATAGAAATGAATGTGAATCCAAACAGCGAGACAGCTTACGTTAATTACGATGTAATTATGATATTTTACAAAGAAACCCAAGAAAGTCTCGTCAAGAGAAGCGAAAGGAAGTAGACAAAGCAATTATACAATCTGTTAAACTATACTCGTAGGTACATATTCAATAATACAACTCGTTTATATATAAAATCCCTGTAATGATATATTGTAAATGACGTGACTGCTCCCGCGTGCTGTGCTGTTAGATGCTGTTGTGTACAATTATACAAAATAGAGTCGAAAATAGTTTCAGTCTTCTGTTAAGTTAGTTATGCAGTTTGATGTGTTATGATTCCGCGGAGACCGACACTCGACAAGTGTAACTTTGTAATAGATATCTACAAAACAAGTAACTATAAATAGTATTCAAGATATTTGGGAATGACGCCGACTACCAAATATGTAATTGTATACGATTACCTAAAGCCAGGTGTTTATTCTAACTTTCATTATTCACTAAAATCTTGAAAGCTCCTTTTTATTTGAACATTGAGTGCAGATACTTTATTTGTCTAAACCTGGCGCGCACTGTCATCTTCGTATTACGTCGTTATCGATAATGAAGTCTTTGTTTTTTAATCTGTAATCACAAAATAGCCTACGTCACGATGCGATGTGGACCACCCGAGAGCCCGAGCCGAGCCGAGCTGCTCTGCCGGATCACGACTCCGCAGCTCTCGGCGCACATGACCGATGTGACCGATGCACGGGACTAGTGCGTCGCGGACCTTCCATCGACAGTTCACTGTATTCACTTCACTAATTCTACAACAATTACAAATACACTACTATTTACCATTTTAGACACTTAATGTCTCCTTAATTAATGGTTAATTCAAATTTATATTTTATTAATTTATAATAACTATTTACATTTAAAATTGTTTATCTTCGAATAAAACTATTATTACGAAATATTTTACAAACTTTGGTGAAATGCAGAAGTCAACTCGCACGCGTAACGTAACATTATCTACATTAGGAGTAGGAGTAGGAGTAACACAGGAAACGGGCAAGAATCGGGGACAGACTAAAGTAATACAATCGTAGAGCCTTAAGTGGTATGCTACAAATATATTAGATAAAGGGAACGTCGGAATGGAATGTCAACAACAAAGAAGATCGCGCGGACGCCGGCCGCCGCCCCTGGGCCGTGCGCCCCCGCCCCGGCGCCCGCGCGTAACAATCACAACACCTTTCATACTTATTGCACTCCTTCGGAATAATAAATTATCGCCTATCACTTATATGCGACTTTAAATATACATTTACAATATTAACACATCTTTTAAATATAAATTTAACTAATTCAAACGCGTACGCCGCGGACGTGGCGGGATCGCATTCTGACCTGGGGAAACTGAAATTCTTTCAGTATACGCCGCTACCTTACAGTTTAATAAAATTCATCTTCGATAAGATATTGCACGATATAATTCGAGTAAATACACAATATAAATCACAATAAAAGTCGAGATCGGAATACACTAACAAAACTCCAGTTTCACCGTTGCTTTATTACTCTTAGCGTACCTAAGCGATCATGCGTCCATAAATTATAAGATCCCGTTCCGAGCGCGCGGTGTCGCGTCCGTTGCGCCGGAGCCGAGTCAGAGTGGGCTTAGTCCTGCCCGTTGTGATGGAGAAGCGTGCGGGTGTCGGGAGGGTGCGGGGGGTGCGGCGCGCGGTACGTGTCGCCCTCCTCATCCGCGGAGTTCTCCTTCGACCTGTCACTCTTGCAGTCCTCCTCCTTCGTGATTCCCGACAGCGAGTCGAGCGCCATCGGCATCGACTGATACAGCTCCCTCGCTTTGTCACTCGGCGGCAAAAGATGTAGCATATTCAGGGGCATAGGGAACCCCGGAGGAAACTCCGGGTAGAACCCTTGCTGGAACGGGTTGAACATAGGATTAGAGGAGATGTCCGGCTCGGAACTGGCCGGCCTTTGACTCGCGTTCTGGTGCTGGTCATCTTTTTCGTGGTGTTTGCCGGGCGGATGGTTGTTATTGTTGTTGCCGGAGTTTAAATTTAATACCTCGAGAGGGCCACCGATGCAATCTTTCCTGAGTTGTTCGAGCTTTAAGCTTTTCCCGTATTTTCCCCTCACGTACATCAGTAGCGAGTTGTACGGGATGCCGAATATCCTGGATGCTTGGCTCGTAGTCATTTTCTTATTCCAAACGTGTTGAAGTGCTTCCGTCAGTTCTGCATTCGTCCATGATCGTGGTGGGCCACCGCGCGGCGCACTGTGCTGCCCCTTCGGTCGCCCTGTCGAAGAAAAAGCATAAATTAAAGTTTATGTAAGTTCACGAATACTTAATTCGCTAATTACGTTACGGAAGTCGTATTGGATGATTTACGAGTGAGCGCAATGCAAGCGCAGCGCAGGGAGTGGTACTGTGCAGTGTGCAGTGTGCGGTGTGCACGACATGTGCCGTGCCGCAGTATTACCGAATGCACAACTATCTAATAACCGTGTTTCGGTGGGGCAATAAGACGGTAGCGACAGTCGACACACGGCGAAATGAGCGGGTTGCGGACTCGCGGCGACACGACGGGATTCGTCATTAATTCGAGGCGAGCACGCGACTATTAAGGCGGTTCTGTCAAAAAGAAAAGCGGACGTGCATACGACGCTCGCCGGCGACGTCGCCCCATGTAACTTTATAGTTTTATAATTTCAACGGATCACGTTAACTCGATTCCGATCAGATAATTCGAGGAACGTTTCGGATTATTGCTGAAATGATATTTTATTATGGAAATTAGTTTTCTTTTAATAGTTGTTGCGGGTCACGCGAGCCGGGCCAGCGAGTAGCGGCGCGGCGGACGCTGGTGTGGTGGCCAAAGCGCGGAAATTAAACCCATTTTCCATTAAGTGCTCAGCAGTCTGATCGAGCTTCGTTAGCGTGATGCATGTGTCAGGTCGGTGGATAGGCGCGCGGTGTCTGGAGCGATGGGCGCTAATCGATCGGCGACTATTGTTCGGGAGGAGCTCGCAGTGGCGGTGCAGCGAGGAGCGATGCATTCATGGCACACGTTAGACTCGCCAGTCTCCGACTCGCCGTCTGTTCCCCTATGAGATACGTTATCAGATCGTCTTAATAAACATTCGCCGGGAAACAATGGCCGTTTAACATTTGCGCGATGCGATTGCAGCTCCTACAGATGTGTGATGGGATGCAGCGCGCGCCGAGCCCCGGGCTCTGATGCACGCTATCTGCCTTCAGTTAATATTGAGTCGCCCTATTGTTGTAAAGCTTTTATCTATTTTAATAAAATGGCTATAGTTTATATGTTGCAAATCGTGCGCGATTTCAATTTGAATGTAGATAAATGGTCTGCGCAAGTAGTTTGTAGTTTTGTTTTAAACTAAGTTTGGTATGTTAAACTAACAAGTAGCATTGTAATTTTAGAGTATTAATTATAGAAGTTTAATATGTAAAACTATGAATTGAATAAATACGTACATTTCTTCTTGACATTCGTGAACAGCTGTGCGTCTAGTGGTGGGCCGCGGTGATCGACATCCATGAGAGGGTACATCTTGTGTTCCATGCCAGGCGGGAATAACCCCAGCGGGGACTCCATGCCAAACACTGCAACAAATTATATATAATTTAGACAAATGGTCTAAATTTAAAAAAGTGCTGATTCAACAGGTTTTAGTTAGTTTCTGCTACACTAAAACACGCGTGAGTCTTTAAAAGAATTTAAGTAACCAACTCATCTCAAATAGTCTACTTGAATACAATATCAAAGATTTAAGCACCAAAGTTGAATGTCGTCAGACGTTTGTGAACTATAAAAAATTTCGAACTTACAGCTGAAGTTCAAGTGTTAATGTAAATAACATCTAGCTAATCTTTGGAAATTAAAATATTTAAAAAAAAACAACCGTATTAAAATACTTAATCTTAGGACAGTTAATCTTTGGAAATTAAAATTTTGTACATTACGATTTTTAAATGATATTAATAAAGGATTACTGAACTATATAACTAATAAAAAAGTAATCTTCAGCTTTTCGGCGGATAAAAACAATTATTAACTTTTTGTGATATCTTTACATATACAGATATTTGTTAACTAAATAATTAAATTGTACTTTACTGATATACAATATAACGGGAATTGTAGATAATTTTAAGAATATACAACTTATTGCAATAAGACGATGCGCGTGGTTCTGCTATTCGATACAAGATGGCGCTAGCGACTACAACTGAAAGTAAAATATATGTAACACTGCAAGAATAAGATTATATCTTCAAATTTAATGCTATAAATATTATTATTGACTTCGTAAATAAGCAAAAGTAGAGGATAAAAAATGGTTATTGTCGGATATCCCTAAGAGATAGACATATACCATCACGGACTTTTTTGTAGACCTTTTTAATGTGTACAATACCGTAGTACATTATTTTGATCTATCTCGTTTGCAATGTAAGCGCAAAAAATGTGTTAATTTACGACATCACTTTAGAAACCTCTAAAATGATCAGTGTTTATCTACTATATTATGTATGTATTATACATATAAACTTTCCTCTTGAATCACTCTATTTATAAAAAAAACCGCATCAAAATCCGTTGCGTAGTTTTAAAGATCTAAGCATGCATAGGGACAGAAGGACAGCGGGAAGCGACTTTGTTTTATAGTATGTAGTAGTGAAGAAGTAGTACAAAATTGAAACATTATGATTATTAAAGTACGTAATATATCTTAGCCCAGGCCTCGTCTGAGAGCGATGTTACTTAGCAATAACAAATGGCGGATTACAGTGAATGTGGACGTGGATGTAAATAGGGAGGTGTCGTCCGTTGAACCAAACGCGACTAATCGATACCGTGCTTTATTACTATTCTATCTTATTTCTTATTCTCTTTTTACACTCAGATCAGTCTGGGATGTTAAAAGCGTTTAGTATTTTACGATCATTTCCCCGTGACTTCGCAAGTTCTTACGCATTCAGTACCTACTATGGAAAAGTAAATCGATGTTATTATATGAAAAAATCGTAAATTTGGATAGTAGAATATTATCTGTGGAACAACTTATTTGATATTGAAAGTTATTACACACAGATAAAAAAGGAAATCATCTTAAAGTGACAGACTATTTTAATTGTTGTCACTTTTTGGAATCTTGAAACAAATAAATAAAGCCTTTAATAAAAAACTAATAAATAAATGTGTATAATACCTAATAATTAAATAATTTTCTTTTCAAATCTCTAGTGAAATCTTTTCATTTATTTAACGTGTAATCAATTTATCTAATACTAGTGACTACCCTCGCTTCGCTGTGGTACAATTTACTTACATTTCTATTTTTAACATATTTTGCTACATATGACGAATTCCCATACAAATTTTCATCCTTATCTCAACCTCCTTAAGCCTTTTTTTCGCGATAAAAGGTAGTCTATATCCTTTTTTAAACTCTAGGGTATCTCTGTGCTAAATTTCATCAAAATCGGTCTGGCCGTTGTTGAGTTATAAACGGTGAAACTAATCCGACTTTGTTCCATATAGATAGAAGATTAGTGGACAGGTTACGACAGTAAACATATTTTATTATTATCCCGCAGGAACTTTGTATTATTCCGGTATAAAAATTAGCCTATGTGTTAATCCAGCTTATAAACTATCTGTGTACCAAATTTCATTGAAATCCGTTCATCCGTTTTTGCGTGATTAAGTAAAAAACATCGAAACTTTCACATTTATAATATTAGTAAAATTACATTATAATATTATACTAACTAACGCTCGCTCGTTTCGTGTACAGACAGACATCCACACAAAACTGTATATATATAAACAGTACTTTAAGATTAGAAATTTCATTTACTCGTTCCTAATCTAGCTTAGACTGGAGTTGAGGTATCTATTTTGTAACAGATGTAAATAAGGAGATGTCTGTTGAGCTAAAGGAAAAGCGACTAAAGATAAGGCCAATTTATAGTGTGCTGTACAAATATACGGACTGGTCCGTTATATTAGTTCTCGAATGTTACTTAGTGTTTCTAATGGTACTTTTTAATAGACATTTGCTAATTTAAAAATTATGTAATCAAATAAGGACTGAGTAGTTTTCGATCTGATCTCCAAAGTCTTTACTTTCTAAACAAATAGAGCTGAAGAATTTGTTTGTTTGAACGCGCTAATTTCAGGAACTACTGGTCTGATTTGAAAAATTGTTTCAGTGTTAGATAGGCCATTTATCTAGGAAGGCTATAGGCTATATCAGCACGCTAAAACCAATAGGAGCGGAGCTACACGCGGACGAAGACGCAAGGGTCGGCTAGTCTAAAATAAAAATTGAACTCATATCAATCCTACAAACATTATAAATAACAGCATGCTACTCAAATTAGTGTTGCCAACATCATAATTAAGAGAAAATTTATGGGACTTACAGATAAAGTTTACTCCTAAATAAATTAGATTAAAGCCTTTTAAGTAATAAAATATTCGTAGTTTAAGATACTTCATAAATTGGGTAAACAGATATGTTGTATACAAGAATCTGTAAACAATACTTTGTGATTTATGTTTTAATTATTGGCAACACTAATTTGAGTAGCATCCTGTTATTTACGATGTTGGTTGATTGATTTGCTGTTGGTCTGAAAGGACAAAATACAAACCCCAGGAAGATATTCTAGTCAAACCGTCATACTGTTAGTCTACATATACTAATATATAAAGCTGAAAAATTTGTTTGTTTGAACGCGCTAATCTCAGAAACTAAAGGTCCGATTTGAAAAATTCTTTCAGTTTTAGATAGCCCATTTATCGAGGAAGGTTACAGGCCATATATCGTCACGCTACGACCCATATGAGCCGAGCTACACGCGGACGAAGTCGCGCAGGTCGACTAGTGGACTATAAACTCATTTAATTAAAACTAGATTTGAATATCTAATCTGGTATACATTTCGTTAAAAGTTATCAAACCGCCCACAATGTCCGCTTTAAGCATATTTCCTATTGGCAGCTTGTAATTTACAAGTTGTGCACGCGGCTGCTCCCGTAACCATAGCCTGGCAAGTGTCGTAAGAATAAACGTATGCTGCCACTTTATAGGGTTGCCAACATTCATTTTACAATAATTTAAATTGCAAACGCTGGCTGAACCCTACGAGATAGATCAAAATAATGTACTACAGTATTGTACACCTTAAAAAGGTCTACAAAAAAGTCTCCGATGGTATATGTCTATCTCTCAGGGATAACCCACAATAACCATTTTTTATCCTTTACTTTTTACGAGAAATAATGGCTTATTTACGAAGCGATTATAAGCAATAACAGCATTAACCCTTATCCAGTTAAATAGGTACCTTAAATACATTGTGCATGTAATATAGATCAATATGGCCCTTTACAGCATGACATTAAATGAATATTTTCAAAGATATTATAGATTTAAAATGCAGGGACATGGCGGTTATGGACTCGGAAATTTTATATTCTTAATATAATTTTGTATTTTAAAGATGTTTTTATTTTTTTTTAAATAACAAAAAAAAATAGTTCAAATAACAATTTCAAACATAGTGTCCTAAAAGTAGGACGGAATAAAAACCCTTGGGCAGGTGAAGATATTGTTTGTTGTCACTCCTCACTAGATGGCGTTACTTATAGTCAATTTTGCTACATTACCTTTTTGGAGTATTAATTAAAACTGCGTTAATGGGTATTATGGAGTGTGGAGTGTCGACAACCCTATTAGGGGATAATATCCCATATAATTAGTGCGTGTTATGAAATGTTTCCTGGCTTCTGTGTAATCAGCGGCGCGGCGGCGGGAAGGGTTATGTGTGTCTAATAGTATGTTATTAACAATGTGAGACTTGCATCTAGAAATACTGGGTTACCAGGTCATTCGGATAAATATTTTTTATTTATAAATCCTACTAATATATAGATGAAAATGTTTTAAAAATGGTTATTACTTTTACTAATATTATAAACGCAAAAACTACTGAATGGATTTTGATGAAACTTAACAAAAATATAGCTCAGACATCAGAACAACACATAGGCTATAATTTATAATGATATAGCGTGAATTATCCAAAATATAGCGGGTGAAACCGCGTGGCGTAGCTATTTTTTAATAATTGTTAACATCCCTACTGGGTACTACTCTTTGATAGAAAAAATACCTCATTTTTATTTTTTTTGAAGTACCCTTATATGATATTATTTTATGAAAATTTGTCCTACCTACAATTTTTATTTTACTATTATTAACATTTTTTTGTATAGATTTTCAATAATTGTCTTACCTGGATAATGACGTAGGTCTTCTTAGAGCCTTTCATCAATAAAAACACCTAATTATGTCCGTAAATAACTGTATATTAATATTCTTGGCTTAATTAAAATTTATGGCAGATAAAAAGTTATTTCTTTCCCAAGTGACAATAAAAGTAATAATTCCGCATATAATTAATAATTACACAATCAAGGTACCTATGTGTGAATTTTACATTTCTCAGGTTGGATATGTCGATAACTTAATTATGTGCTCCTTATTATTTTAAAGTGCTCATAAACAGATTATGGTGCCTTAAATCCT
This sequence comes from Limenitis camilla, assembly GCA_905147385.1. NCBI lineage: Eukaryota > Metazoa > Arthropoda > Insecta > Lepidoptera > Nymphalidae > Limenitis > Limenitis camilla. The sequence continues at coordinate 10,283,558 of LR990241.1, forward strand.
ACATTGTTTTAGTGTCAATAAATAATTTGTTACGATATCGGGTGATATGGGTGAAAGTTTCAACACGAATGTGGATAATAAAACATGTCCTGATCTGACTTTAATTCTTTACAGCTGGTTAAGTGTTTCGTAGAATGGCAAAGAGTCTTAAATTCCTTATTAACCAATGGTAATAAATCTTTATATTAATACGTGAAGCAAAAACTTTGTACCCCACACTTATGGTTTATATGAGGAGTGCAAAATAGTAATATTTTTTTTTAATTATGCATAAAAATACATTAAATTAATAAATAAAACAGTACACACACTACCATGTATTGACACCAGTGTTGTCAACAACCCTTTATTTTTGTAGCTAGATCAGTTAAAAAAGTAGCTAGAAATAACAAAAATGAAAGGATAATTAGCTAAATTTATTATGAAAAAATAATTGGTAATAAAATTAATTTTATGATAATAAAAATAATGTTGACACAACAAAAAAATATAGTTTTATTAGATAAAAAAATTAGGGAACACAATGTGATTAGTTGAAAAGCTGATAGAATAAATAATCTAGCCGCCATTTTCTTTGCTCTGTAGCTCTTGGATGTGTAAAAATAGCCAGAATTAGCTACAAAGTTGCTAAGTTGACAACACTGTTTTACACACCACACGCTTATATACTCTTTTATTTATTGTTAAAGTAATTGAACTAGACGACCATTAGTTGATTATAAATACACAAATGAAACTGCATTAAAACTATGTTCTTTTTCAGGATTTCTATAGAAAACTATAAATATAATAAAATGTAAGCTCGGACAATGACACCGCTAAATAATTACGAACACATCTCTCTCGAAGAGTAAGACTAGACAAAACAATAATAAAAATACAAATTGTTTAGTGGTTAAACCATACGACAATTATTTTCATAAATACATACATACACTGCACCAGATTTTAATCATAAAATCCAAAAGTTAGGCTAACAAAAAATAAACAAGACTCCGCGATGTAAACGACCAATAGCGCCATCTAGTTTTCGACAATGATAACTTTACTAAATCTTAATATTAACACAATTCATACACTATCTACACAAACACAGGAAAGCAAGTTATGACAGTTAAGACACTGACGGATATATGAATGAGGGGATGTCATATTTTTAGCTTGTGATACAGAGGATTAGGTCGCATCAAACGATTATATGTTTTTGTTAAACTTAATGATGATTAAAGTACTAACACACACACGTCAATTACTATATATATATGTTTGTACGGATAAGTGCAACTGCTGTTCGTTAGTCAGAAATCTGTTACAGCTGGCAATAAAGCCATTGTTGTTTCGTATATAATTTCAAGTAATAAGAAAACTACAACACAATAAAACACATTTTAATATGTTCAACGGTCTCGTATTTTGCATTCTTTTACCATTATTGTGCTTGGCTTATCGCCAAAATTGTAGCTCAAGCGGGGTTACCATAAGTAAAAAATCTTATGTTTAAAAGGCTTGAAAGAAGTTCAAACTTTTTAGATAAAACTAATTTTCTGTTGGTATCAGAATTTGACAGCGATAAAGCATAGAGTATAGAGCAGTGCATGCCTTTATACAGCCTCAGCACCAATTCCCGAGTTTTACGGCCCCACAGCTAACGAACCGTTAATTCCTATCACTTGTTAAGGCTAGTGCAGATACTCGTTATTTGCATAATTACCCGCAATCAATACACACTCGCATTGCCGCCTATTCGATTTAATCGTACCACGGCTTTGTTAGATACCCCGTATCCTCCTAATGCTACCTTTCCAACTACTTCCCGCCTTCATTATATCTCATTTGTTACAATATATCTTCAGTCGAAACAAAAATGTCTTTCAATTTTACGGATAATCGCAGATTATTGCGCCGGTGAAAATTACATCTGTAGGAATAACGTGCACATTTCTCATTTATTTTCTTATTATTATTGAAATTGTTTTTTTAACGAGTAAAATTTCTAGCAGAATAGCGTAAACCTTGCGGTCAATTAGTTGTGCCGGCGTCGGCTCGCTTGACGCTTTCTAATTCTAGTCTTTGAGACACCTCACAAAACTATTCGACCATAAACAATGATTTACGAAACACGCCACCGAACGGGCGCAATACGTTAGTATTCGGACCGACACTTTTTTGACGAAATTTTGTAAGAACTTTTTCAGATCAACCCAGTATTGGTAATGCAGTAATGCACAGTGTGAATACAGCCCGGAAACGGGGTAATTGGAGTGCCAACTTAATAGACAACAAACTTAGTTTACGATCGATACTCTCCCTATATGGAACACATCGAAATCGAAAGCGTTCGCAAAGTTCGAAACTCGGCTCAACCCTTTAGCGGCCATGGCGACTTCATTCAGACAAACATCACCCTCCTACGGCGGGGTGCGGCGGCGGCAGGGTGCGCGTCAGGGTCACGCACACGACACATGTGTTGTTGTGTCTCGGTCCGGGTCACACATGCGTAGCGCAACCCGGCGGCGCGAGGAGTCGCAGCCGCGGGCGGAAGGGTTCGAGACGGGATGTGCGCCCGCAAGGTCGGGTTATACGCATATCGCATCGTTCGTCACGTGCAAGGTCGCAAGGGGTCCCGCTCCAGCTCATTCATGGCTCGTGTGGGAGTCGCGACTCGCGCGTTGTCTATGGTCAGGCGTGTGCTCGTATATTTTGCAACTATAACTGTAAATTAAGTTTATCGGGCGGACTAGAATCTAGGTCGTATGGAATCAGCATTAATTATCGGTCTAATCTTAGGGCCGATGTCGGTCCGCGTACAATAGATCACATGATAGATAGCGCACGCCAAGGACGCGAAAGTAATGAGACGAATGCTGCGATTTGCGCGCCGTAGAATATGGCCGGTCGTAACTGGGTTAAACCATTGTCTCAGAGAAATACATAGAAATCGATGTGAGGAGCGATTAAAGAAAGAAGTCTAGGTCGCGAGGCGTCTATCCTTGCATTGTTCGAGATGATCGCGTGTCCAGTGTAAGTCCTCATTGCATAAATCATGAGGGTGGATATACCGCACTACCGCACTCATGAAGGAAACCCGCCATTTATCAAGCGAACCTGTACACCTTGACTAGACGATCGCGCGAGGAAAAAATCAAGTACCTACATGCACGACAGATTTAATAATCGATTTCGTGATAAATTGCATTCGAATAAAAAAACTTTTTATGATCAGTCAGTAAGGATAACAAATTGCAACCGCATGGTATTTTTTAATTTTACAAAACAGGTTATAAACATATGCATCGATTCCTAAACTTTTAGTTCCACGGATCTCAATAAATCAAGACATCATAACTTGACTCGAAATAATTATTTTATATGAAAATTAATTGAACGATTGATTAACAATATAATAAATATATAAACAAAAGCTTTGAAAAACGTTAAAAGTATTTTCAGTCATAATGTGAGGCTTATTTAAAGTATAAGTTAAAACCTTGATGCATTTTATTGAGGAACTGATTTACGTTATGGGTATAACTTTTACCTTTGTTCCGAATGTCTCATAAATGTAACGTTTCGAAGAGAAACTGCCTTTATTAATCTTTCTCTTTAAAACAATAATGATTCGTGATTGTCAGTTTATTTCATTGTAATAATAACACTTACATGGTTTTTGAATTAAAGTTCTCAATTTGTTTTTATAGGGTTACCACATCAACAGTCTTACACCGAATTTGTATCGAACATTAATAATATATACTGAGATTTTTTTAACGATTATAAAGTGTTAAAAGTAAGTTTATTAAAAAAAAGATCACTAATGTATGGACTATTTTTAACACGAGCCTCATTAATATTCTATCCTACTTCATCATAATGATCCTTAAGTTTAAATATGTAAAGTACTTTTAAGACTTCGTAGATTAAGTTATTTGTAATATGGTTGCCATATCGTGATTTTCTGTAATTTGGAATTTTTATATAACAACAAATATATTATTGGAAGTTGCTGTTGAATATGGACAACATAGCAACATAACAAAAAACAAAGAAATTTTTTTATGTAGTTTAAAAGTAAAACTTACAGCCCTAAATAACAAGATCACATTAGTCAGATCACACACGCAAGCCTGGGAGAATCCGTACAAATGAATTGCGGGTAACGTGTTAATTTTTATTCGACCAATTTGGTCTTTGTAATCTGTTTTCGTTACTCTCCATACCATCCCGTGTGAGCCATAAGCCATTGTCTCTGACGCCGAAAGAGGTCAAACAATTGTCTATGCCCTACAAAGAGATTTAATATCTGACATCAAACTCTTTTCGATGCTCGATTTATTCCTATTGAGCCCACGACATTCACACTCGAAATTGGCCATTGTTGAAAAACCGCTGACTTTGTATTATTTCATTATTCAATCTGGCAATCAATTGCTTTTTTAATAAGTAGTATCCAATAAATTTAGGTGCAACTACTTTCATACATTAATGTTATTTAATAGTAGGTTTTCTTCAACAGATAAACTATAAAAAATGTATATTTATTGAAAAAAGGTTTTTTTTCTAAAATAAAAAATTACTTGTCGTTTTTAATCAAAATTAAAATGTAAAATATTTAAAACATGTATTAAAAAAAACTTATTATTATACTTAGTTATTATTTAATAATACGCAGAACACTCAAAGTTTAAACTTTAAACCATAATATAAAAAAAGAGATACGTACTTATGGTGTGGTAAAGAACAATTTAGGAACATAAATATAAATCAAGACGTTTTCAATATACCTTGTGCTACCTTGTAATAAAAAAGTAAAAATACCGCAGATATACTCTGTGGTCAACCAATCCTGACTTCCGTTACGTATGTAATCTATCATGTGAAAGAGGCAAAGCGATTGCGGCTCGAGAATCGATTTAAGTGCCAACAATGATAGGAATAAATAAAAATCGATACTCATAATTAGTTTGCGATACTTTCTCCGTAAAGTAAACAAATTGGCGCATTTTGGTGTGTGAAATTAGAATAACAGTATTTAAGATTACTATTTTAATTAAAATATTATTTTGGTTTGAAACTACAAAAAATGCAATAATAAATGATTTCTAAACTGAAAAAAAAAACATCGAAAATTCAATATGACTGACGAACCTGTATAGTATTTAATGTTTGCCTTTTCTATAAGGGATAAATAAAAAAAACAGTATGAAAATGAGTTGAGTAGATATGCATGGCTCCGTCTTTACTATAAAATGAATAAAGAATTAACCTATTAAAGACAAGGCTGTACGGTGTAATACCTTTACCTCTTCCATTATGACATAAAAACAAAAGAAAAAAATGGACAAGACATGAAAGCTGTTAAATTGTATCACAGTAATCAAGGCTGTACGGTGTAATACCTTTGCCTTTTTCATTATGAAATAAAAATAGAGAAAATAAAATTGTAGTATAGTAAAATAAACTGTATCAAAAATAAATGACTGACTTCTTTGAGAGATTTTGGACGGCGTTCCCGTAAATATGAATTGGGGGAAAAAGAAATGACTGATTATTTGTTCTTTGTTTTTAATACTTAAGTGAAACTAGAATGTTGTTTGAATAGTATAAGTGTACCAAAAAGAAGGACAGCAATATACTTTTGTAACTTCGCAACATGGTACGCGAACGTAATTACAATTGGACATGTAAGTATAATTATCAAAATAATAATCAAAGATAAATAGATACAGTTATGACACAGTATGTGTCTATTTAAAGTTAATATTTGTTCACATAGAATTTTATTTAAATACAATTACAAATTCAGACCGCTATCTACAATTTCTAGAATAAAATAGCAGACGATTTATAAATACAACCAGTCTATCTTCGCTGGGCTAGTTTCTGCTATCAGAACCAAGACATTCGAAAGACAGGTTATGTTAATTTACATAATTATTAAATTAATGAACATTTTTTTTCAAAAGACATTATGTCATGTCCAGACGAAATTCGATTAATTTAATAATCGTGCCTCAAATGAGTTATTTTTGGCGCCATTTTAATAATATTTGCAATTCATAGTAACCAAAGTATTTATAAAAGATTTTAGAACAGCGCCATCTACAATTTCTAATAGGAAATAGACTGTTTTTTAATCTGTCGTTGAAATAATTCGTAGTTATTAGTATACTCTTGATAAGAACTAACAATAAACTCAACAGCCGCTCTTCTAAATGCAATTGTTTATAACAGATTGACTAATGAATACTTTTAGGCGCCATTTTAAATGAGTTCTCAATATTAGTGAATCATGTGAACAAGTGTTACGTAGTGTGGTCATTCTTATCACACATTACATCACACTAATGAAATAGAGAGTGACTTATAATTATACATTAAGTGGCTTTTGTTATGACAATACTAGGTACGTTGTAATTACAGTTTCATTCACAAAAAATATTACATGTCGCAATACCAAACTTGGGTAGGGTTGGCGGTAGACTGGAGGAATTTTAATAATATATTTAACGTATAATGAGTGGCAATAAATGAAAAAATAATTTCACATAGATGTAGTCCGCTTCAGTACTAATTTCTCTTTAATTTTTTAAGTTAAACGAGCAGAGGCCCCACCTAATGGTATATGACCACCTTCGCCCAAAGACATCGGCAATACAAGGTGATTCTTGTTTTGTTGATGCGTTGCCACCTCGAAGATAAGAGTGAGATAGGGGAATGAAGAGAAGAATGCTACGGTTTCAGTGGACCCTGAACGAGAACCAAGAGTTCACTAGAACCACAGTATAATATATTATTCAAATAGATTATGTTGTATTTTTTCAGATTATATCAGAATCTGAAATGGGACTCAGAAATCTAAAAGAAAGTCTCATTAAAGAAATCTTATATATAAAAATTAATCCCTATTTCCCTTTGTCACGGCATCACGCGTAAACGGCTGGAACGATTTCGCTTACTCTTTTTTTGTTATTTGTTATTGTCAGGAGAAGGTTCTTATAGAAAAAAAAATTAAAAAAGTTGCGCGGAAAATTAGAAAATTTAAGAAAACTTAACGACCATTAACTTTTCTAATGTAAGCTTTTGACAGCAAATTCGAATTCAATATTTGTAGTTAAGACAGGACAACGTCTGTCGGGTCAGCTAGTAATATATAGTCAGTCAATATTTTTTTTGACTATTAAACCGTTAAATAAGGTTAATTTTTTGCACCTAATATTCGAAGGAATCTCGCATAGATCCCTTATTGGAGACGAATTATCCTATGTGTAATGAACTCTTTGTAATAAATACCTAAGTGGTACACTAAAATTTTTAATTTTATTTTCGATCGTGTAATCAGCGAGCTTTTAATTTAAGTTGTAGGACACATAAAACCGAAAAACTGTAGTGTGACAGCCCTAATCACAGCTGCATCGAAAGTCTATTGATATTGAAGCAAGCACAAAAAGTTTAGATTGATTCCAAATTGCTGTTTACGTGTGTGGTTGGCCACAGTGATTTCCTGAGCCCGGCGCTACTGACTCACTCATCAATTGTGAGTGAGTCACATATGAGTATTATGTTCGTAATTATATTACCAGGAACAACTAAATGACGGCCCTAATTCCTGGTAACATCCTGGTAACCACATACGATTGTGTATGAATGGACTGTTATTACTGAATTAGAATTGATTATTACTGACGTTTGCACATAGTATTTTCCTGTATATTTAATTATATTAACTTATCTCTCATGTCTCTTCCTGTTATTCCTATAATAATTAGTAATATATTTTGTAGTATTACAAAATCCCGGATTTCAGAGCTTTTAGCTAGCGAAATAATTTTCTATTCTGTAGCAAGTGACAAAAAATGGCAAGAACAAACATTTAATGCGTAAAAAGTTCCTCAAAAGATTGAAGTTATAGACAAACTTAATTATAATTTAATACTACATGTTACAAATGTGGTTGAAGACACATTTACCTCCAAATTGTGGTTTCCCGCGCTTTGTACAGTTCCGAAACTTTGTAATCGCAGGGCACGGTAATCTGATTTCGATTTCTTACTCGGCTTTTTGTGGCCGTAAAAAAGTAAAGCAAGGTTCTGGTCTCTGCTCCTCTTTGTTATGTAGTAGCTAAGTAGACAAAGTATTGACTTGTTTACACTGGTCCCTTACAGGAAAATTTGTAGCGGTCGACGATATTTTAATCGCTCATAATGCTTCTGATAATAATTTATTCCAAGATATCCTTTATTTTCAGAACCTTTGTAACAAGTCGTGTTAATTTTATTGCAGGTAATGAAAGCTACTTAGTATTCAGACTATTTAAAATGCACTGTTAACTTAAATATAAATGGGTCTAAAATCCTAATGTACCTCTATAATTATTGCATCATTAAGCTCCGCGGAGACCGGGTTGTTAAGAGTGAAACGTAAGAAACGAGAATTAAACAATAGAAAGAGTCTCTAGACGCCACAAGACTTATTAAAAAACATACTTATTAAACGCAAGCATAAAACAGTTTTTTATCGCCGTGTTCTCGTCACCGTTCTGCAGTGCGACGTTTTTGTCAAAGCATTTGGACATTTCCGAGAAGTATTACAGTGAACACAGAACAACGCGCAATCGACCGAAGAAACATCTAAAAAGAATCGGTCACTATACAGTCGCGCGTCGAGTAGCGACCTCCGTCTCTTGGATCATGGATGGCAGTTTTCGGTAGCGCTTTTCATGTGCACAGATTTTAATTGCTTTCTAAAGTCCATTCGTCTCTCGATTCCCATGACGTCCGCCGTGAAATCGACTAGCACACGTAGATGCATGACATGTAGTTTTTTCGTAGAGTTTTTTATGTTTATCGAAGAGAAAGATCTGGGGCGCGGTCATTGTGCTGGTGCGTCGAGAGCGCGAGTCGCGTTTCCGAACGCACTCGGCTCGTGATCTTATTTCGATTCTCATTCACGGGGGACTCATTCAAATTTAACGGGCGGAATCAATTTGGAGCCGTGTGACGACGCGCGATCGAATGGACGACACATCGCTACCGAGCAGCGAGCGCCGTGCTCCGGTGAAAGGGAACGTATCGCTGGTGCCTGGTATCGCGGCTCCTATTAAGGATGAATGGATTATGGAATATTAATTATTACGCGGGTCCGCGGGCGGCGCGGCTGTGCGGCGCTCAGCGGGCAGATACGATCGTACGTGCACATCAATCTCGAGCGGATTGTGTGTCGGCACCTCTTTATCGCCGACAAAAAATCGACCAACTTTTTCACATGGTCACGGCAGACAATGGCCGAAGCTCATCTCGCTCGTTATTAAATTCGTATAAAATTAAATATAATGTGTGATTCTAGTTCCGGTTGCGTGATGGGAATGTCGGCTAACTGTTGTTTATGGGCCCGGCAGAACTAATGTAGTCGTGTAATGTTGTAAATTGGCAGTTGTTTACATAAACCAGTGTATCGCGTCGATCTTAAATCGCTCAAGCCGCTGCCGCTGTCCCATATTGAAATTGATATTTAGGTTGCTTTCAATGCAGATATTATTAATGGCTCCGGTGCGTCGTAAAGTGCATAATTTACGGAGGGAACTCGGAGACGCAAGCGTAAGCGGTGCGCTTCTTGTTTTAGTCAATTAGACGGCAGAATTTGGCTGTTACTCAAAATCAGAATCTTGTCCTCTAATTTTGATTTTTTTAGGATACCATATCACAATTTAGGTAATTTAACTTTGAACGGCACATTCTCAAAATTTAAACGTAAGCGATATATAATGTGAGATGACAATTGACGTTATTTCCATAATAATAATCACAGCCATAACCATAACAGTGTGAATTCGCAACCATAATGATTGCATGAAAACACGTTTTTTAAGTAATAGATATTTTCTTATGAGTTATTTTTCATACATTGGAGATTATTTATTTATTTCATCATAATAAGTGTATTAATTCGTAAAGGAATGTATAGTTTTTAGATGAAAATATGTCTTCATATTTATTTCTGTTTCTAGTTAATTCTGATAAGATTTTTTTTATCTGTTTCTTTTAATCTCTAATTTTGAATGTGAAACAGGCACCTATCTAAATTTATCAGATGCTTTTAAGCTTATACTGTAGATAACATATCGATAGTGTGGCCTTTAACCTTTATCATGAGTAACATTGACAATGGATATAATTTATAAAAAAAAGAATTAAATGAGATCATTAAATCATTGTTTTAATATAATAAAGTAATAATAGATATCTATAAAACAGTGGCGCCTTGAGCATATATATCACTACATAGTATAAAACAAAGTCACTTCCCGCTGTCTGTCTGTATGTCCTTATGTATGCTTAGATCTTTAAAACTAACAACGGATTTAATGCGGTTTCTATTAATAGATAGTGATTCAAGAGGAAGGTTTATATGTATAATACATACATAGTATAGTAGAGAAACACTGATAATGTTAGAGGTTTCTCGTCGTACGTCGTAAATAAACACATTTTTTGCGCTTGCATTGCAAAAGATGACTGAACCCTACGAGTTAGATCAAAATAATGTACTACAGTATTGTACACCTTAAAATGGTCTACAAAAAAGTCCGCGAAGATATATGCATATCTCTCAGGGATAACCCATAATAACCATTTTTTATCCTTCACTTTGTACGAGAAATAATGGCTTATTTACAAAGCGATTTTAAGCAATACAGCATTAACCCTTATCCAATTAGGTAACTTAAATACATTGTGCATTTAATATAGATCAATATGGCCCTTTACAGCATGGAACTTAAATGAATATTTTCAAAGATATTACAGATTTAAAATGCATGGACATAGCGGTTACGGTTAAATACGCGTGTTAAATTGCACCCGGGCGAAGCCGGGACGAGTCGACTAGTATTATATAATTAATAGGCATAAAATAAAACATATTAAACGAAAAAGTTTTTCTAACTCCTAATTATTATATACCCACGCCTTTGAATTCTCGTTTACATTTTTATTCATGTATTTAACGCGGCATTGCCTACCCACACACTTTTTTTTTCCAATTATTTTTTCCAATATCTTTTAATTAAAGCTAGGACAACCAAAAGAGTCTCCAAAAGCTGCACAACTTAAACTTTCGTGGGAAATGCTTTTGGACATAACTTCCGTTGTAACGTAACATTATAATCGACAAATATGATACACAATCACTTTCAAGTGATTTAAATTTATAGTCTATATTCTGTAAGTTCCAATATGTCTACGTTTTCCAAGTATTTAGTGAAAACAACTTCGTGGTAGCAACACAATGTTGCAGGAACACATTCTGTACTTTCACAACTATTATAAATAGTAGTGTTCACAATAAATTACACTAACACTACCGTAATGCTTATTTATTATGTATAACCTATTTATACCAATGCTTATCTAATACTGAATATTTATATGTTTAGCTAAACACGGCAAAGCTTAAAGACTATTTCTTAACCTCTTTAGTTAGCAACACTGTTAATAAATTCGGGGGTAGTTCGCGCGTAGACTATATAATATAACCTCGGTTTGAAATTGAGCCAGTTGTCAGTTGCATCTTGTCTGGTGAACATCAATCAAATACTGTGTCGTCGTGATGCTAGAAGTCCATTATATGTGTTTTACGTGTTATAGTGGAGTAATGCTCCCAGATAATACTTTAATTGGTCACACCGAATTTTTTATATAATTTTAAAGCACCCTAACAAAATCTTTATAATCAAGACACAAAAAGTGAGTTTTGAGAGAGATTTCATATTCAATATGTATGGAAATTATTTACAAAATATTCGTAAACAGAATCTATTAGTTAATTTTTTAATGTAGATAAGTAGGTAGGTATATAATTTTTCCAGGGGGTGCTTGGCATCGTAGGCTGATTGTTTAATAATTAATATATAGCTATTTGAAGAACTAAGCTTTTAAACATTTGTTATATAAACCTATTCATGTGTTCAATTAATAGTAGTATCCCGCAGGATCTTTTAAAATTTTTCGGGATAAAAAGTAGTCTACGTTTTAATTAAGATTACAAAGTATCTGTGTACTAATTTTTTTTGAAATCCATTTATCCGTTTTTGCGTGATTGAGTAACAAACATCCAAACTTTCACATTTATAATATTAGTAAGTAATGAGATAACGTCCCAATTTTCAGCGAAACACTTACCTAACTATAACTTACTGAGTAGATATTTAATATTAATTAACTTTTAGTCTAGATAAAATACAATATAAAGTCTATCACAACAAATACTAGCAATAATTATTCTATAATGAGATACGTCTTTACACTGAAAAAGAAAACTCAACGACATAATGTTCCTAGCTTAATAACTTAATTAAAAGTTTTTATTCATTTTAATGAATTTATTTATTTATTCACTTTTGGATATATTTTTAATTTTAACGTGTAATGTACGGCCATAACTATTTTTTTCAAATCATGACAAAATATTTTATTCCCTTTGAATTCAAAAGTATTAAAAAGATTAATTTTAATATAATTAACCTCTTTTTGCTGTTTATTTTTATTTGTAAGAAAAAAACAGATATATTAAATTACAAATCTTTTTATTTTTTAATGGCATAAGCAATGTAGGGTGACCATAAATATTCTTTTTTTGAAATATTTGCACTAATTAAAAATATACGATTTTATCATTCTTGCTCGAGAAGTAGTACAGACTTGACAATTTCTGTTTTTTATGTTTCAATTTCAAGTATTTTTTTTTGTAATACATTTTCATTTTGAGTGCAGTAGGCCGTACGTATTACATAAACTCAAAAACTACTGAACGGAGTTTTAGGTTAAGCCACCTTTCCTTCATCGAAAACGCTGCCTATTTCCTTTCAAAATCACTACATAGTATAAAACCAAGTCGCTTTCCGTTGTCTGTCTGTCCCTATGTATGCTTACTACACAATGGATTTTGATACGGTTTTATTCAATACATAGAGTGATTCAAGTGGAAGGTTTATATGTATAATACATGCATAACATAGAAGCGGGTCGCTAGTATACCTATAATCTGTAATTGCTAACGTTTGTTTATCTATTAATAAATAATTAGATTGCTTCATTCCAAGTGTCGTCCCATGGACAAACGTCACACGTGTTTTTACGTCCACTGAGGCGCCGCAAAAACGCTTTACAATACAATGGAGTAACGGCGCTGTAATTAACACTAGCACGATACGTATGCAGTTCTTTAATTAATTACACGATACTGCTATGTGTGGTTATTTTTATAATACAATTGAGTTACGCAAGCCTTTTATTGCTGACTCACTGTCCTACATAGGCAGATTGGATTGGAAAAAATATGGTAATCTAGGGGCGGATCGTGTTTGTAGGGACCTGGTCTAATACTACATAGGAGCCTAGTAGTCTATCCAATTATTCTATTTTGTAGTTTTTAATTTGCGTCATATCAAAACACTGTATTTATTTTTTTGTCTTTAATTTCATTTGAGATTTAGTAAAATTGACTTATAAATTAAATATGAAAGGGCTATAGATACAAGAGAAATAATTAAATTATCTTTATAATACAGATAATAGATATTGTAACAGTCATGTATTGAATGTAACATGCGATACTAATAAATCTAATTTATAAGAACGTTATTTATAAGCTACAGCAGGCGCTGTCACAGGTAATGATATCATTATCGACTGCAATCTATTTATAATATAATAAAAATAAATAGATTTAATAGTAAACGAACAATAGATAATGTAACAAGGATATGCAGTAGCGAAAAAGTTACCTAATATATATTTAAATGACAATTTGATTCATAAAAGTACATTGTTTTCTTTTTCCTTTAATTATAACAATGCATACAAGACTTGTTATGATTTAGATTTAACTAGAAATATATTTTAAGACATTAGTAGAATAAGGTCATGTAAAGGTAAAAAACAGACGTTTAGTCATTGACAAGAAATAAAAACAATAACTGCATAATTTTTAGTTTACATTGTGAAGTTTATTAAGATGTATGAATATGAATTTTCAAATATTTTTAGTATAGATAAACAAAGATTCACTAAACATACTTTTAAAAAATGTCATGTTATGAGAAAGTCTGTGGCAGTTTGAATAAAGACAAAAATAAGTCCTTTATAAAGGGCAGGTTACACTGACACCTGGTTGTGTCGTGGTGGCGGTAAGCAACTAACAAGTAGGTCACCGGCACCAAGTGTCGATTGAATGTAAATGCGCGGGAGCAGCGCTCACTGTCATCTTCGACAAGAGTGCCCATGATATTGCATATTTTAAATTTTTCTTGGCTTTTTAATTTTATTTGCACCTTAGTTATCATCTTCTATCATATAAAATTCTCGTGTCACCACCGACGACCGATTTTTATGAAATTCTATATGCATATTCAGAAGGACTGAGAATCGGCTACTATCTATTTTTCTTCCAACTAAGTGATAAGGGTAGCCCACCCTAAATTTATATGGCAAAACAACGTTTGCCGGGTCATCTAGTCTAAGATATAAACGGAATGAAAAGGTAGATCACATCACATCGCTTCTTTTCTTCATACAATAGTTTCTGTTTAGGCTTTTAGTTTCAGGTACATTCAGTGAGTTGATGAATCATAACGTTTTCTCACATTATTAGGAACACATTACAAAAATTAGATTTGAACTAACTAATCTATGGGACTACTTCCTCAGAAAACTACACTAATATTGACACAACGGAAGATTATATAAAATGTAAAAAATACTCTTTTAGTGTACAGTTAACTAATACTAATCAACATATTGTCCTAGTAATGATAGAACGATGGTGACCCCACTCACCCTTGCGTGTGCGCAGCTCCGTGCCAATGTCGGCTGTTTTTCTGCCACCCTTCAAGGTTGTGTACCCAATGCTTCACCTTGCGTGTGCGTTTATCTAACTATTATTGTATCTAAGGAATTATTCATGTTTATTTGCTACCTTATGATAATTAAGATACTAATTATAAAGTCACAATAAAAAGGTTTTTTAATTATTTTAAACATTTACTATATTTTTTAAATAGCAATGTTTTGTATAACACTTAAACTACTAGGTATATTATAGCAGCAAAAACTTAAAAAATATATGAAAACTTAAAATTGCTAATTGATATAACGATAATTTATTAGGTTTATCACTCACTCACTATTTTCGGTTGTATTACTATTCTATAATACGTAGTCTGTCCCTATGTATGCTTAATTCTTTAAAACTAAGCAACCGAATTCAAGAGGAAGGTTTATATGTATAATACATACATAATATAGTAGAGAAACGCTGATTATTTTAGAGATTTCTAATGTGATGTCGTAAATAAACACATTTTTTGCGCTTAAATTGCAAACGTTGGCTGAACCCTACGAGATAGATCCAAATAATGTACTACAGTATTGTACACCTTAAAGCGGCCTATAAAAAAGTCTGCATTGATATATGTCTATCTCTTAAGGATAACCTACAGTAACCATTTTTTATCCTTTACATTTTACGAGAAATAATGGCTTATTTACGAAGCGATTTTAAACAATACGGCATTAATCCTTATCCAATTAGGTACCTTTAATACATTGTGCATTTAATATAGATCAATATGACCCTTTACAGCATAAAACTTAAATGAATATTTTCAAAGATATTACAGATTTAAAATGCAGGGACATAGCGGTTACGGCTACATACACGTGTTAAATTGCACCCGGGCGAAGCCGGGATTTGAATCTATTAATAAATTTTATAATACATAGTAAATTGACGAATGAAATTTGAATTTCATCTACTTTAACTAAGGTTGACGACTTTTAATAGATAACTGTACATTAATAGAGATATGTCATAATTGCTTTACGAGCTTGTTAATAAACACATAGTTTTGTTAAGCTAAGAATATACCGTAACCAATTATATATACTCTTTATACAAACTGTTATTTTGCTTAAATTAAAAATAAAGTACCCATTGTGTAGCCACACAAGAAGAACTTCTTGGTTAAAGCAATTCAATTTGATTGTTTAAACAAAACAATTAGCACGTTTATGGTGTAATGATGCTGGTTGTTTAGTTGTAAAGTGTTACCAATTGGCGGTCCCCATTACCCTTTTTCCCTAAAGAAATTACCCGATTTTATCCGATATGTATGTTCCTTACTATTGTAACCGTAAGACACGATTCTGAATAGCTGAGCGTACAGAATCTATCATTATTAGTCATTTTGATTTTTTTTTACATAAAAAGATCTTTAGGCAGCATTACTTAGCCTCGTTCAAAGTGAAGGGATTCTATTAGTTCTTATAAAATACATTCATTCATATCCTCGTTTATCTATGGTTGAAGAAGTATTTAACAAAGCCCTAATATTGACTTGTAATTCACACCTCCACCCTAAAATTGGGTAATTACCCCTTCAATGGCAACAGTGGTTGTAAATGCGTAAAGAAAAAAGTAAGAAAATCAAATTTGGAATGACTACAAGTGGGCACAATCAGGAAGGCAAGGTAGCTGTGATTGCAGCGCCAACCCCTCATTATGTTTACGCACCACCATTAAGCGTAATCAACCTCTCATCACACACGGAGAGGAAACAATAAAATGAACTATTAAATAATCCACGACTGTACCAGAATCACAAGAATATAATTATTTTATTTAAATATTTTTGTTTTGATTAGCCTAGTTTAACTAGATTAAATATTGTCTATGAACTAATATCTACAACTTAGGTCGCCATCTTCTTTTCTAAAGAAATATAATATCAATGTTTTTTAAATTATTGCAGTGTAGTTTTAGATATTCAGAAAAAATAAAGTCGGTTATTTTTGTTAGATTTCAACATTTTTAGATGGCAACCAATTTATGACAGAAAATTGGAAGTGGCGTGTGCTTTTATAATTATTGAAACAAAATAATAATGACAATAAATCGACATCGATACATAAATGAAAAATACAATTTTTTTAAAACGATTAGAAATGCAATTTCAAATTTGGAACACGCAGTGAAATGACAAGTGCGGAAACGTTCCACAACTCCCCCAAGCATTTAGTTACCCCACGCACGTCAGCGAGTGAGTGCGTGCAACCCTTCCTTATAGACTCCAGACTATTATGACGTAATCAAGCTCTCCACATATGAAAATGAGGAAACATTTGTACGAAAGTAAAAGTTTTTGAGTGGAATGTTGTTAAAATCAAATTTCGTTCAGTAACGAGCTATGTTGTTTTTTTAATTACTTTATTATGTGTTGATGAATGTAGATAATTAATTAATGAAAGATTTGTAACACAATTTCTACACATTAGTTTATTAAAAATTTAAAGCTTTTGAAAGCACATTTATTCTATAATATAAGCATAACATTATTTGCATCTAACATTTAATTTGATAACCTAACTATTCAACCAATTGAAGCAAAATTGGCATTGTTCAAACAAATAAGCTGAGGAGAACACATAAGAATACAATTACTGTCATTTCCTCAATAAACACGTTTAGAAATCGAAAAGGGTTCGTAAAACGAGATGACTGCTCTGATTGCTTCCTCCTCGCGCAAGGAGAGCTCAAGTAATTATCCAAGAGTAAAATTTATACTGACACACTATTATGGAATGCATGCAAAGGATGGAATGGAACGCCGCTGGAAATTACATTTTACACCGAGCCTCCGCGACATGCGAAGTTTAATAGACCATATAAAGTTAAAACCTCTTTGCATCGCACAGATAACACATCGACATATGAATGGGTGATCTTAATTTATCTGTGAAAGGTTCCGGTTAACACTCGGTGTCGACTGTCGATCGCTAATCGAATAATTAAACCTACATGCGATTTGATATATCGATAACTGTCCATTAGTTACAAAAAATGTAAGTGCGTTTTGACTTTTACTTTTCAATTATATTTCAAATTTTACTTAGAAATTTAATATAACACGCAATAAATAGACACAATTTATATTACCTATTGAATTTTGAAATATAGGGTTTTATTAATTGAGTCAGAATTACAGCTATTAGTATTTTTCATATTTTATGACGTACTTAGTATATTGATAAAAATGTTTAGCATTGACTAAAATATAATGAAAACCTTTTTTGACAATGAGTGGGCGAGGTCAGTTTTTGTCGGACATAATTTTATTTATCGTTTGGCAATTGTTCATCCACAACGACTTTGTTGTTATCGACCTTAAGTTTTTGTGATCTCTAAATATTTACTACAGTGTCGTAACTACACCATATCCTAACTACGAGTAGGTACATTACCGTCAATAATTATATTATATATATAATAAGTGTTGAAAATTCAGAAATTTAGAATATCGGAATAATTATGGGTCAAAGTAAACACTCGTGTAGTACGAAATCTGATAATCGGAGAATGTGAGAAAATAATATGCCTATATTTATACTACCTTCATTTCTTATCAGTTAATTAATCATTATTATACAACGCGGCTTTAAACACTGTCTGCCTATTTTACCTTTA
The DNA here is from genome assembly GCA_905147385.1 of Limenitis camilla. NCBI lineage: Eukaryota > Metazoa > Arthropoda > Insecta > Lepidoptera > Nymphalidae > Limenitis > Limenitis camilla. The sequence continues at coordinate 10,302,074 of LR990241.1, forward strand.
CTATCAATACATATGAAATGACTATCCCTAAACTACTTAACAATCCTCTACAAGTTTTATTTAGAAAGTTTTCGATGCTAAACTTTAGGACTGATGCGATAAGGAGCAAAAAGGGTACTCACTGTGTGGTGGCGTAAGTGACAGCGCTGACACAGCTGGTGGAGGCACCGGTGGGTACATATCCTGGTGCGGCGGAAACATTCGTGGAGGCGGTGGTGCCTCCGCCTCCGGTTCCTCAGGCTCCTGCTTGTGAGGCGATCGTCCTCGCGCTAGGCGCACTGCTTTGAGTCCACCAGGTGATCGCCGCATCGATAGATTCTCTGGCGTATCTGACTCGCCGGAGCGGCGTCTAGGTCGCGCCTGCTTCCTCCTCGGCTGCGGGCTGTGGGGACTGGCCGGCGGTGACACTACAGTACCGCCCGTCGGCGGGCTGGCGGCAGGAGACCGCTCCGACTCTGCACATTCCGCCGCCTCCTGATCGGCCAAGCCACGCACTTGTAGAGACTCTCCCGCGCGAATCACGGTCCCCAGCTGCTCCTGCGCCACTGACACCTCTCCGCGATACATGAAGTCCACAACCGCCTGCACCTCCCATCCTTGAAAGTCTTTAAGCACGATAACCGGATGTTTGCACGGGTTTTCGCTGAATATCCGGCGAAAGAGCGGGCTGCAAGCTCCCAGCAGTACCTTGTGAGCGCGCACGCGGCGCTCCGCGCAGACTAGCGTGACGTCCACGAGAGTCTCGGCGTGCAGCAGCGCCTCGAAGGAGCGAAGCAAGTGGGCCTGGTGGTTGTTCCAGCGCAGGCTGTAGTGCTCCTCGGCCGGCTTGTCGTCCATGGCGCGAGCCGCAGCGGACGCGTGTGCCGAGTGTGGTCGCGGGCGCTTGCGCGATGTCGCGCCGCCCTCCAACCCTTTCTCAGATGTGTCTCCCGGAGCGCAACGCTAGCATCACTCGAGACGGACGAGTTCGGTATCACTGCACGGCACGGCACTGCGAACACGTCACGAACGATCGCGACAGACGTGCTACGCGGGCGGCTCGCGAGCGCGGAGTGAGCTGGGCGAGCGGTCGGCTGGCGCGGCGAGTGGCGAGTGGTGGCGCGGGAGCGGGCGGCCGGCACGCCCCCGGCCCCGCCCTGCGCACACACGCGCCCGCCCGCCTCCCGCACCACACACATGTCACACGTCGACACGACACATGTGACGCCTACTCTACGTTATGTATTTTTTCGGATACCTACTCCGCTCGGAAAGCTGCTCCACGTAGATTTTACTTGTTTACCCAATGTGTATTATTGGTCCGGTTGGATTGTATCTAATATCTAGCTATACACTTACACGTAGGTCTGGAGAGAGCGTACGGAACGATTCGGCGATTGTTTTAATGAATTTTCTCGCGGGAGTATCGCGTGATCTCTGATGAATATACTCAAATAGAGAAAGTGGGCGCTGTAGCAGATATTTTATAATATACTTAATCGACTGCGGATAATAACTCCTACGATAAACTAAGCTTTTCAGTTTATATTAGCTTGATACTAGCTTAGAAGTACAGATAATAAATGCTTATCTAATATAGATCGACCTGTCCACCAAAATTTAAATATTATAATTGTCCACATGCTATTCATTTCAAACATCGTTAGTTGATAGGTACTCGTCATGTCAACCTAGCCCAATTTGATCCTACGTTAAGTAGATACAATAATAGATTATAATAGATAGGTACATTTAATCTTGGTATACCTACGCATTGTATCTGAATTTACTTTACCATGTGTAAGGTGTAAAATATGAGCGTAGAAGTAATTATCTAAGTACTTTTTTAGTTAAATCGTAACTTTTATGTATAGTTTAAGATAAAAGGAAAATCCATTATTTGATCTGACATGGAATGTAATAGATTGATTCCAAGATAATATTTTACCTATTAGTCATAAGTTTAATCATTATTGACTTACTAGATCACTGTAACTAAATAGGCATCTTCTACTTTTTGAAAGTGATGAAAATAAGGAATTTTATACAATTGATTAATTATAAGGGTTATGAAATTTTTAATTTATTTACAGACTCTGCTGATAACAGTGAATAATAGGTGTAATTATTATTGTAATATTTGTGTTACCTTTAGTCTTAGTTATAAAATAAAGTGCAAGTTAACACCAGGATCACATAAATTAGAAGCGTTCACGAAAAGAAGAGTACTGAGAGCGGGAAATGCTTACAGTCCACTTATGTTGTGTTACTTCATTTTGACATAAATTACCCACAAGGCCTCCTTATGGACACACAGATACTGTGTAGCTGTCGTTGTGATGGCTAATCTTTTTTTATATGAAATTCATCGATTTTTAACAATTAATTTTGTAGTAACCATACATTTCTCATACGTACAGACAATACTAAACTAAATGGGCTATATTTGTAAAAAAAAATATATATTAAATCGCGGCATAAGCAGAAAAAGTTAATATAAAGTTGGGTACTAAGTTTGTAGGTCAAGGCTACGGGACACGGTCATCCCTTACAATATCGTATCAGTTATCCGATAGAAAAATCATTGTAATTTAAATTTCATTTCAGTTTCGTTTAATAAAAGAATTGTAGATTATTTTTATATTAAAATAAAAATAATAACAGTGTTATTATTTTTTGTGTATTGTAAGGTGCCATTGCTAGATTGTTTAATTTTAAAAAGAAGATTAGCAAAAAGTAGGTATATTGTTACAAGAAGTAAAAAATAATATGGAGTTGTTTGGATTTTTGTAATATTCCTTAAACTACATACAAGACAATACAATAATGAATTATTTTATCCATACAAATAAATAAAATTGGAGTGTCTGTTTGTAATATTAAAATAACCTCTTTTTACTAAGTGCATATGGATGTATACACGGTACACATAGGTACCTACCACAACATTTTTTTTTCTTTACAATTTTTGTCTATCTGTCTGTGTATTCCGGCTAATCTCTGAAATGGCTAGACTGATTTTGACGGGACTTTCATTAACAGATAGCTGATGTAACAAGGAGTAACTTAGGCTATTTAACATCTCGCTACGACCCATAAGAGCGGAACAACACGCGAACGAAGTCGCGTAGGTCGGCTAGTAAAAAATATAACTATGTGATACTAAAAAATAATATTAATGATTTAACATGTTTTCTAAATTATACACATATCTCTACATTAGAGGTAATTTATAAAAAACCTCATTAAAAGTAATTTATAAAAGAATTAAAAAAAGATTTGCCATAAGTATTTATTACATGTGTAATATTATTAGTAAATAATATTTATAAGCTTCTAAGACATAATTTTTTTTTAAAGTTTTTTTTTAAGAAAAGCTTAGGATTGAAGACCTCTATATGATTTAAGTTTTGAGTTTGAGTTGACTTAAATAATATGATTAAATTAATATATTATACCTTAAGTTAACTAACCGAATAATTATTTTGTTAAGTCTAAAATGTGAGGATTCGTATGAAAAACATTTTTTTTTAAATATATTTTGGACTTAGTTTTGATCATTCATTGTAAAATAGCTTCGAAACATGATTTCGACTTAACAAGATGATTTAAGAATTAATATTTATACATCAACTGGACGAATAACGACATGTTGCTGAAGTTTCATTTGAATCATTTTAATCATTATTATTTGACTAAGACTAAAATCCATCGATTATATATGTCGGGGATTTTAAAACGATGTGAAAAGAGATGGAAGGAGGGAGATGGGGAATATTGGGGAAAACAACGGAAGTGACTACTACCCCACTCCAACGCCATAGACAACGATAACGATTCGATTAATCGATAATCTTTTACTATGCTCCGACATATAGAAAAGTCTTTTTATTACAAAATGATTTTGTAACATGTTTTCGACTTAACAAGATGATTTAAGTATTAATATTTATACATCAACTGGACGAATAACGACATGTTGCTGAAGTTTTATTAGCATTAAGAAAAAAAAATCATTTTAATCATTATTATTTGACTAAGACTAAAATCCATAGATTATATAGAAAAGTCTTTTTATTACAAAATGATTTTGCAACATGTTTTCGATTTAACAAGATAATTTAAGTATTAATTTTATACATCAACTGGATGAATAACATGTTGCTGAAGTTTTATTAGCATTAAGAAAAAAAAATCATTTTAATCATTATTATTTGACTAAGACTAAAATCCATCGATTATATAGAAAAGTCTTTTTATTACAAAATGATTTTGCAACGTGTTTTCGATTTAACAAGATAATTTAAGTATTAATTTTATACATCAACTGGATGAATAACATGTTGCTGAAGTTTTATTAGCATTAAGAAAAAAAAATCATTTTAATCATTATTATTTGACTAAGACTAAAATCCATCGATTATATAGAAAAGTCTTTTTATTACAAAATGATTTTGCAACATGTTTTCGATTTAACAAGATAATTTAAGTATTAATATTTATACATCAACTGGATGAATTATTCCCTAAGACTTAAATCCATTGATTGGTATGGAAAAGAGGTTTTTTATTATAAAATGATTTCGTAATGTTTTCGTGTTAACTGCTTTGTCATAACGATATGTAGGTATCTATTAGAGGGATTATGGGTCGTTTATAAAAAATGTAATTAAAAAATGTTGGTGTCATTAATTGCGTTAATACTATTATAACAAACATAGTCATTTTCTACAAATTAATACGTCACATTTGTTTTTTTAAATGCAATGATAGTCTAGTGGTTAAGGCGTTGATGTCTACTCGGGAGGTCAGAGTTCGATCCCACCCACATACTGATGACCTTTCTGAGTTATGTGTATTTTAAGAAATTAAATATCACTTGCTACAACGGTGAAGGACAATATCGTGAGGAAACCTGCACTCCTGAGAGTTCTCCATGGAGTCAAAGGTGTGTGAAGTCTGCCAACCCGCGCTTGTTCCGGGGTGGCGAACTATAGCCTAATCCCTCCACATCCTCAAGAGGATATCCGGCTCAGCAGTGGGCCATTAAAAGATGATGATGATTTGTTTTTTAAATTTTAGTGATCTGCCCTCCCTTCAATAAGGAAATTATTATATTTATAAGTACCTACCTGTTGTAATTCTCGCCTAAAATGCTCGCTAGTGAATTGAGCGGTGACGTCATTCTTTTTTTATCACGTCATGTTATAAAGCAATACTTTTTTGTTTATAAAAATAAAGTATGTTACTATTTAAAGGGTGAAGTCAAGTCAAGACGATAAACGATTTTGTATCATAAGGTCATTGAGTTGTAAAAAAGGGTCGACAGTCCAAGTCTATGTTAAAGTAGGTATAGGTATACTCTACTTTTTGGACTCGTCAGTAATTTAGGTCTTTAAAGAGAGAAACAGGGTCTATGTGTGTGAATCTATGTCCTTCTATAATATCCTTATTTTTTTTGTCATGTGATTGTAATAAAAAGGAAACCGTTTGTAGGTTATTCAAATAATATTGTAATCAAATACGCTTAAAGTCATTGGGCTTATTAAGCCCGAGCGAGGTCAGATGGTATCGGCTCACATACACGTGAGGGTTATTGGCGTGATGTATGGTCTGTGGTGTGCACGCACGTAGAATTTGGGGTTGAACAAACGATTTGTTTCAAATTTGTTTTTAATGTTATTTGTTAAAGGAATATATTATAATTTTGTTAGATAATTCATATACCTAATTTATCATAAAGATTTTTTTAATATATTCCTGTCACACCTCACCATAATCTTACCCCATATCTCACCATAAAACTTTCCATCACAAATAAGTGTACTTAATCGGAAAAAGGTTTGTCTAGGTCGTTTTTTTTAAACTTTCGGCAAGAAGTTTTCCGGTGAAATGGTAGATTAATAAGAAGATAATACTTCTACTGAATAGTGACGTCATTTACTCGATAGACGTTAATACTAGAAATATTTTTCCAAAATTTTATTCCAAAATTATAATTAAATAAATAGACATTCTTTTTAATCCGTATTATTCTTTATTATCATTAAGGCCACAAGAAGGCTGAAGAAGGTTACACAATACACATACATATTAGTCAAAAACCTTGTTAAATTAATCTACACTATTATATAAAGAAGAAAGATTTGATTGTTTATATGTTTGTTTGTTTGTTGCGAATAGGCTCGGAAAGTACTGAACCGATTTTGAAAATTCTTTCACCGATAGAAAGCTACATCCTTTCCGGGTAAAATAGGCTATGTGGTGTTGCTATAAATACTCTAATTAAAAAGATATGGCCATTTAGGTGCCATAACCTGGTCGTTTCGTAAATTGAAGGGTTTCTCAGGAACTAATAATCCGATTTTAATTTTTTTTTCACTGATATAAAACCACACTTTTCCTGAGTGACAAAGGTGATTTAGTGTTGCCATATACACTTTTTTAATTAATAGAACATGGCCGTTTTCTTGCTACTGATCCGATTTTAAAATTTTATTCACTGAGGAAGTCTATAATATTTCTGTTCCTCTTATTCACTATCATTCTCTCCGATCCTGTCTCTTTTTTCTCTCTTTAATATTTATCATTATCACTGTTCAGAATGGTCAGTCTCTGTTCGATTTCTTTCTTTCGATAGTCTCTCTCTCCTTTATATAACGTAGACGAAGTCACGGTTGTAGACTAGTAAATAAATAAGAATGGAAACACAGCATTGAGTTGTCCATGAATGTCATACTCATATAGCTTCAATAGACCTCATTATCGGCATGCCAACGTTCGTGTTAATCAACATAATTACGATCAACTTACTGCGAGTGTCCTCATTAGGTGTCTAGAGTACACAGTACACTACACAGCACACACTGTCTGCTTCGTATTTTGCAATATCTGAAGATTACTAGTCTAATTATTAAAGGGAGAAAACTACCTACTTCGTACATAGACGAAATCGTAACGATTTGATGAGTCAACAGACAGAAGTACTGTCTAAAATAAATCTAAAATCTTCACTGTGTCTGCTTGATATTAATACATAAATTTCCTAAGCTATTGGTAAATACGATGTTGGCAACACTAATTTGAGTAGGATTTTTACTTTCCTGAACTGATTAACATCAATCGAAGAAGAAAGGATTACAAAATGTTGTCACGAAAGAATAATCATTATTACAATGCTGAAGGACTATCTAAAGTATAACTCCCAGGAGGAACTCGTCAACAAGCTTACATACTGTCAGTCTGTACACTATATATTAAAGAAATAAATTAAGTACTTAATTCGTACATAGCCGAAACCTTAAATACTTTGACGGAAGGGTCAAGAAATATTAATGATGAGATTCTTAGGAAGTTTCCATGAAGTGAATGACTAGGTTTTTGATTTTGATTATATAATGATATAATTTAATTAATAAAAAATACAAAATAAAAATTTGTGTTTTTTCCTCGAAAGTGATTGATGAATAATAATTTCACAGAATCTAAATGATTTAGAAAATGTTTTGGAGCAAACAAACATACAAACAAAGGATAAAACCTACTATTGTAAAATTAGTCGAATTAACATAAAGTATGCCCAAATATGTTAAACATTTATTTAATTATGAGAAATTGGCAACATTGTTTATAACTTTGTGTTCGTGGGTAGTTCATTTTATGTTATCGCGAGTGGACTGTATAGAAGATATACAACAGATTTGTACTGTCATTTTGGACATTAGTGCCAATAGCGTTCAGTTCAGTGTTCATGATGATCAGGTGAGTAGTTTTTACCTACAGTGTTTATGTGGCAAGGTGGAGCAATGAAGGAGGGCGTTTACTGGTAACAGAACGGCCCTGTAATCCTACTCCTGGGTCGCAAGCCCCGGGTGTTGCCATGCACATGTTACACTACTGTTGATAAGTTTGTATTCATGAGTGAACTGTCTCAATATGTGAGGACTTACAACCCTTTTCTCGATAGATCTGTGGTAGTCTGTATGCAGTGATGTCACATATATGATAGATGTATAAACATCGTCTATAGTAGTGCAAGTAGTTTACTTTAGTGTCATGGCATTTAGGTTAGAAAAAGTGTTAAAATATTCATATAGCAAATAATAAAAAATGTTTTCTCATTTCACGTAGCCTGTGCGAGTTCCAGTTGTAAGCTGTAAGGTGTGAGAAGCGAAGCGTGGAACCGGGAGAAATGAATGTTTTGGCTTCACTGTTCACTCCTTGCCGAGAGCCGACTGCCGACATGTTTCCAACAAAATGCACAGACTACTTCATATCTAGAACCTTCAATATTTATTTATTATAGAAGAAAAACATGTACTTCATATAGATACTACAGATTTAAACGACCTAATAATATTACAAACGCGAAAGTTTGTAAGAATATTTGGATGTATGTTTGTTACTCTTTCACGCAAAAACTACTGAATGCATTTTTATTAAACTTTACAATAATATAGCTTACACATCAGAATAACATATAGGCTATAATTTATAATGATATAGTGTAAATTATCCAACATATAGCGGGTGAAACCGCGGGGCGCAGCTAGAACCTAATAAAAACATGACTGATTAAACTTGAGGTCCATTTATTACTCTAAAACTTCATTATCTCAATGCCATGACGAAAACCGAACAGTGCATAGGGCTTGTGACTCAAATGCTACTACTCCGTCTTGCTACCTTAAGTCTTATTAAACAAAGTAATAAAGTTAAACACTATGAAAAATTACACTCCATGAAGTGCTTTTACTGCAAATACTTACTTACTAGTAATAAAATAGTAAATGTGAAGGTTTTAAAAATGGCTAAACGATATTCATTGTTTGTCACACAGATACTTTATAAACTGGATTAACATATAGGCTACTTTTTATCCCTGAAAAATATTTAAGTTCCTTTGAGACAATAATGAAATATGTTTACTGTCGTAAGCGCCTGAATATTTTAATTTAGCAATAATGTAAATTAAATGTTTTTTTGTTAAATCTAAGTAGGTATACTAGGCAAATTTCACCCGTGCGAAGCTGGGGCGTGTTAACTAGTATATAATAAACATTCGAAAGTCATTACTAGTCAACCTAAAGTTATCAAAAAGTGTTGCTAACAAAATTTTGGCATGATTAAAAAAATGAGGCCTAAGTATAAAATAAGTATATCTTAGATAGCCTGTTTTGTGTCAAAAAAACATTAAAAAAATAATTGGTATTATTTTCAGTGCTTCAATCTCTGTATTTAGAGTATAATTATGTCAAGGTTCAATAGTTTAACCGTAAAGTAACAAATGTTTAAAGAAAATCATTTCCGGCTTGTTTATTGATTTGGCTCATTGCAATTGATCGGAATAATATTATTGTGATGGAAATATTTAATCCCACTATCTTACTAAACTGTAGTATAGAACAACATTGAATATGTATTGTGTATCCTAATATTAATATTTAATGAAACAAAATATGTAGTTGTCAGTCAGTTTAGCCGTTTTTATGTAATTGCGTTATGCTATTAGTAACATCACGAGATACACAGATAATTTTCTAACCTGTATTAATATATAGCCTACACTTTTATCCCGAAATAAAACCAAATGCCCTGTAGGATAGAAGGGAGATCTTTACACAAAAACTGCTCAAAGGATAAAATGTTGTATCCAGTAACTTTATAAGCTTGTAAATCCTGGATTAAAACACAATTCACACTTTTTAACAATTTCATTAAATGAATATGTGCCTGAGAGTGTGAGGGAGCATGTGGGAGGGTGGGTAAACAAGTGAGTGATATACAAACTATTCAATTCACTCTGGACTTGATTCTGAAGTTTTCGTCGAAGAAATAGCTGGATTTTCTTTCTTTATAAGTAAAAAGCTTAATTTATATGGAGCTTATTTATAAATATTTATAAAAAGCTTCTACCTCTATTCTAAAGTAGTCTAGCACTCCTTCCATGCATGTTACGATCATATCACTGGTCGGTTGGCGCTGAAAAAAGGCCACGTCGGCACTTGTCTGCCAACTTGTACGAGCTTGGCACTTAGATTAGTTTGAAACTTGTGCTAGAACTTACGAGTAGGTGAGGGATGTGAAAAAAAACTTTTCTTTTATATACCAGGTAAGGTACATTCTATTTGACTTTAATCATTTTTCTTTTGAATAAGAAGGCTACCTTATGGGAAATTCAATCAAGGGATGATAGAGTACGTATGTTAAGATTATGATGATTAGAATTGGTATATTTTCATATTAATACTCTATAATTTCATAACAGGTATCACTCTTTTGAAAAATGTCTTCCAAACAATTTTCTGTTGAAGTTGACTATTATGATTTTTGAAACCAAAGAGTAATGAGAGTCAATGCAGTTAAACTTAATATGCATTTTAAAGGGAATACCTAAGTCGCAAGTTCCAGGTATTATTCAGTCTCTTGTACTAACAATTTTAAAAACATTATGACTAATGTAAATTTTGGAAAAGATAATCCAAATATAATAAACAAATGAATCATTAAGTAAAGCCAATATATCATCTGTTCCTGAACCATAAATACTATTTTAATCCAGTAAGGAGTCAGTATATCATGATTCCACCTCCTGACACGGGGCATCGTGCTCTATGCTCTATTCTATGCTGTGTCTATAGACAATGTAGATCGAGCGCGGTAATGAATCAGATGTGTATCGGCGACGTGTGAGAACACACGCCCGAAATACAGCCCGTAAATATTGCCTCGCGTGCACCGTCATAGCAACTTTCAAAACTATAGAAGTGGCTCTTTTCTTTCATTACTTTATTTTTATTAGTAAGCTATCTACTAAATAGGTATATTCTAATTACTATAATTACTGATTCCATAATGTCATCACATATAATTTAAGTCAGTAGGAGATCACCCATATAGGCTATTTGGGATGCTTTTATTATAGATAGTGTTCGCCGAGCCGTCACCGCGTGCGCGTCCTCTGGCTGAAGAAGGTTGCCGAATGCGGTCGAAACTGTAGTACAAAGTTACCAGAACAATACATGAGTGTTGACTGTTTGATATAGCTTAAAAATATTTGGGATGCTGTTCAAGGTCCTGTGGAAGTAAAACATGAATAAATACGATTCAAATTTAAATTTTATTTATTTGCATGAAACATAAAATATATGTTATTTATTCATGTTATACTTCCACAGGAACTTGAACAGCATCCCAAATATTTACGATATTTTGATAATAGAAATTATTTTGCTTAATTGGGAAGACCCCTAAGTAGGCCACCACAAATTAGACGCAAATAGACCAAGCAAAAGGAGAAAAAGAATTTTAGATCAAATTTAAATGCAATATGTAGATCTAGTCAGGTAGGCCTCTAAGTTTCTATCAAGTGTTATCCTAGTAGGTATTTGTCTTTATTTGCCAATTTTAAACATAACGTTTATCGTGAACATATCAGTCTAAGCAAAAAATACTTGAAAATAGAAAATATAATGGTCAGTAATTTTTTATTTGTTTATGTCTAGAACTTTTTAACTCTATGGGTAATTCGTGCACACGAGCCCGCCTCGGGCACAAAATAAAAGTTAAATGCTTGATAAGAGCCAAAATTTTGTATGGGCTTACAGTTAGACTATTAACAGTAATACCTTTAACAAATATTATGACAAATAATAAACATAATTCAATCTTCACTTCAAACTATTATTTTTTACTTTTGCTTTCTTTCTAACTTTTCAATTAAATTTTTAATAACTGTCATTACCAGTATAGGAATATTCCTCTAGTAAGCTCTCGTCCTCGTTTTCTCAAGCAAAATTGAATCTACGTTGCAAGTGAAAAAAATACTGTGTTTCAAAGAACCATAATTCTTCCACCCACTCATTAACTCACAACTTCATTCATTCTACTCTTACTACATACTCAGAGACCCATATTTGCTCTTCGGTTCATACATTTATAACTTACTAACTCACCCATTCGCTCACCAATTTAACTTAGCCATAATTCTTCCACCACCTCATTAGCTCCCAACTTCATTCATTCTGCTCCTACTACACACTCACTAACCTACCCATCCTCTCACCATTTCACCGTGTATCAAATTTCATTAAAAAGTATTAAGCCATTGTTGGGTAACAATTTATTTTTATTTTTAAAAGAGTTTAATCAAATTTTGTTTAATTGTTCCTGAATTTGAATTATTTCGGCTGTAGTTTTGTAGTCGTGTTGCACATTCGATTTTTTTTATTTACTAGTCAGCATATAAAAGGCATACCAATGTGATATTAAGTAATTTTCAGCCTTTGCTTTTATCGTACCACCTTACCCTTCTATCTCACGGGAACGTAGCGTTTTTTCGGGATAAAAATTACCCTATATGTTAATTAACCTTCTAAACTATCCGTACATCAAATATTCAAATCGGTCCGGATGTTTTAATGCCGTGATGCGAGCACAAACATACCAATTCTACGATATCAGCAGCAAGTTGAAATTTTACCTGAATTAGTAAAACAACACACACGTCGAAACAAGAAAGCTTAAAATGCACAATGTGCTCATAAAATCATAAACATGGATATACCCATTTGTCCATATTCTCATAGATAGCGAAAACAAAGAACCCTGTTTACCTGGACTTACCGGTCACACATATATTTCCAGGAAAAGATAAATAACTAAATTTTGAACACATTATTAACGTATTGCTCATGTTTTTTTTTACAGGAACCCGTTGTTTTCGAAGAATGATGGAGCTTATGGAGATGTGAGGAGGACAAAGAAATGAACATGTGCTTAAGATTTTTAGTTTGGGAAACTCCCAAAATGAGTTAAACTTCTAAGTACTCGTATGTAATATGATTTCTTAAAATCTTACTACTTAATATTAAAAATGTGAAAGATTATTACTCAATCACACAAAAAGGGCTGGACGAATTTCGATGAAATTTGCCACATAGATACTTTACAATCTGGATTAACACATAAGGTACTTTTTATTCCTTAAAATGCATAGTTCCTGTGGCATAATAATAAATATGTTGACTGTCCGTAAGCGCCTGAATATTTTAACAACGACAATAAATTAATTTAATGTTTTTTTAAAATAAATTGCATCCGTGAATTCTACCCGTGAGGGGACGGGTTAGAATACAATTCCCCTCTGCCGCTGGGAGAGAATCTCGTAAGAGGGGACCTGTTCCCAGACAGGCTTGCGACCACCAGCATGCGAATCCGACCGCTATGTGCCTCTGAAGTGTTCCGGCCGAGCCGCATGTAGGCCATATCTACCTCTCCCTCTCCCATCTCATTACTGCTGCGGTTACAACGAACACCGGGTCGTGGTCCATTGAAACCGCAACAGTCTTCTCTTTGCTCCCCCTCCTCACTCTATCTTCGAGGCGGCAACGAATCGACAAAAGAAATAGCCTCTTGTTTTTCCGATGTCCATGGGCGACGGTGGCCACTTTTATTCATCATTAAAAAAAATCCAAGTCGTTAATAGAAATAAGTGTGTGTATATATTGCAAACAACAGATTCTTCTTCCCTCTAATTGTAGTTTTTTGCTAAATACGAAAAACTAGTAGATTTTTTGATTTTTCCTGTTTATAACAGCTTTTTATATAACTTTAAAGTGTTGAATAAAATCTAGTTAGTGACGTTTTTACAGCAAAAGACAAGATTCTTGACTTCTTGTTATCTCTTAGCTTACTAGGTGACTTAAGTGTTACATCTCATTAATGTATGGGGGCTTGGCATACCTCAATATGTTCATATGTATGTGATACATCCGAAAGATAAAGTAATAATGACGCTTTTTATAAACGAAAGAATAGATAGATTATTAATACTAAAGCCACATTAATTCAACTAACTAAAACCCAACTTAATATAAAAGGTAAAATAAATGCAAAGCCATTATTTCTCGTAATAAACACCTCGAAATAACTATTTAGTGGTAACACGTTATTAAGTGAAGTTAGCTACCTTTCCTTACGCCTTATCAATTAATCTTGGCCGAAATTACCGAGCACTACCGGTTAACTGGAGTTCACAGTTATAATATAGTTAGCCAGATAGCTAACAATACTTGAGACACTTTGAATTGGGTGGGCAATTTGTTTTGTGAGCCCAATAATTAATAAAAACTATGCAATACGAAATATTTTAAATTCTGTTCTCTACTACAGTATTGTACATATCTTTCTATATGGTGATCTCATATATTTGATCCTTCCTAAAAGCTGCTTATCAACTCCAAACGCAGGTAATTTTGCTCTTGGCTGCGTAGATGGAAACAACTAATCCACATGAAGCTATAAAACCAAAACAAGATATTCTTTCCAGTGGTAATATTAGTAAATGTAGGTCAAAACTCATTGTTAAGTATTCACAAATTATATTAATTCGTTATAATAACGAAACGTTCATATAAAACACAAAAACAATTCCGATAAGGCACGATATATTTTAATTTCATTTCCCACATACGTAACGGTCTATAAAGGTCATAAAAATCGCGTGTTAACTCAAACACATGACCTCAAGACAGCCGAAACAAAATCACCTTAGAAAATGCTAATGTGCGATCACAATCTAACCCTAACGCGTAAGCCGGACCACGCATACGAAAATGAACTAACCCATCTGATAACCTACCTAACCGACCAGCTTATCAAGACCTGTCAACACATACAACAGCAACCGCCGCCACGTGTCATCCTAAACTGGTTGCGAGTACATGCGATCGCCTGAAATATGTGGAGTGACGTCACATTTATGTCAGTCAATCCATTAATGCCCTTATCTCAACTTCCGAAATCGTGTTTCGTAAAGTGTGTTTAGGCCTTTATAGTTTCGGGGCATGACACGGCCTTTTGGTCACAAAAAACATTTGTCTCTCTGTTTTTTGAAGTGTTGTAATAAATTGTGGGTGTGATTTGATATTGAAGAATCTGGTTAAATAATATTGAGGCGAAGCGAGGGCGGTTTAGTCAGATTATTAAGAGTATAATGCACATTTATTTTATTATTTTATCCAAGAAATTTAACAATTTCTAATAAAATTTGTCGAAGCAAAATAATAATACCAGGTAACCAGACTGCACGTTTGCCTTCTTATTTTATAAAAAAAAAATTATTAACCGAAGCATATTTGTAGTAAATTGTTTCAAATACTTGGCATCTTGTCCCTGTGTTGCATAAGTGCAATTCTCACTCCATACGACAGATTAGGGTTAACTAATACATGTATAAATCTTCAAAGTTCTACGATTCGCTTTCCGATTATTATTTTACTAGCTTTTGCTCGCAACTTCGTTTGCGATATTGAGCTAGTTATAATATAACCTACAGTAGATCGTCTGTAGACATATTTAATAATTTTATGTGGTAGTCATACTAACTTTGCACCCACCCTTTTACACCCTTAGGGGGTGAATTTTCAAAAAATCCTTTCTTAGTGCTCCCCTACGTTAAAAAAATACAACATTTTGTTGAAATAATGGAAAATCAGAGAACTTTCATATTAACTTTGCACCCCCCTTTTACCCCCTTTCGAAAAATATTTTACACGTGTTTCATGACTTTCAAAGAAGAACCTTCATAATGAATTTCATTTGAATAACTTCAAAAACGGCAAAGTTTCATACTAACTTTGTACCCTCATTTTACTTCCTTAGGGGGTGAATTTTCAAAAAATCCTTTCTTACTGCTCCCCTACGTTATAAATGTATCCCTGTGCAAAATTTCAAGTTTCTAACCCTTATAGTTTAGGCCCTGCGTTGATATGTCAGTCAGCCAGCTTCTCCATTTATATATATAGATTATTATCCCACAGAAACTACAATTTTTTCGGGATAAAAAGTTAATCTAGCCTCGGCGAAGTGGGGGCAGTTAATGGCTAACATAACAAATTTTTCTTAACATGTTTTGTGTCAACATTTAAACACATTAACATTACAGGTAGATTCCATTGTTATAACTGTACGGATATTAGCAATAAACCTTACACCGATTGTTTGTTTGTCAGTCGGCGTCTACACAAGAGAAAAATAACAGTTTACTTATTAGTCACACATAATAGTACTATTTTTTGTTATGGCAAGAATATTGCTCATATTACTAATAACATCTTAATATTTTTAATAAGTTTTGTCTGTTGGGATCCTGTGATTGAGTTCAATCAAATACGCGGTTATAATATTAGTTAAAAATTACAAGATTTTAATATCAATTTATTTTGTCGAATAATTTCTGGTCGGAATAAACAAGACAATTTTTTATCTTGTGGAGATATAATAACATTTTTATTCTATTCTATCATCATCATCACGACCCTTCAATGGCCCACTGCATAGAGCCGGGTCTCCTCCTCAGAATGATTGAATACAGTGCGGGTTGGCAGACTTCACACACCTTTTTGGGAACTCTCAGGAGTGCAGGTTTCCTCACGATGTTTCCCTTCACCGTTAAAGCAAGTGATATTTAATTGCTTAAACAACACATAACTCAGGCCCAGGATCGAACTCTGATCTCCCGAGTAAGACTTGAAGTCTCAACCACTGCGCCATCACTGCGGCTTTGTCTGTTAATATAGTATAACTATTCTATATTAACAGACAAAGCCAGAAAATGCATATCCTTCACCGTATCTGAAACAGGTGTAATAAACCAAAATGAAAAAAGTTTGTTTATTTGGTTCGTTGTTCTGTCCTTCTTTTATGCTGTAACAAGCCGATGCATCGTCATCATGTTTTACATATTTATTTGTCAAGGGCTTCAAAGTAATATAAGCTACTTTTTATTCCAAATATATAAATTTTATTGCATAGTAATATGTTGAAAATGATGCCAAGACGTCAGGTTAACTACGAGTACATCACATAACTAACATCCCTTCTAAATGTCTTTTATACCCACTTCCCAATAGTGCGATAAATAAAGGGACAGTAAAAAGCATCGTTGATAACTTTACTCTTACCTCTGTTCCGAAGATTTGAGTCAGTCATCAACAACCAATCTCAATCTAAAATCTTTGGATTACACATTGAAACTAGACTCTAAATATGAAATTATATATAAGGAAACAATTGTATGGAAAGATGAGTTAGGTTGAAAGCTTCGGGTGAGATACGGACAGAAGATAGTCTAGACGTTACGATCGCTTACTATTCTCACACGAACTCAAACAGTGCCTTGGCCCTGTGACCAAGAGTGTAGACTTAAAGACCTCTTCAACACTCACCATCACTGCCCAGATGTTTTGATGTTGAAACCTAAGTTTAGGCTAACATAAAGTTAAGCTAACACTAGGCTAACTTTAACCTAACTTACACTTCCGACATAGACACAAATTTGAACTTGGAATATATGTTCAATCCATAATCCAAAGATTTTGGTTTGATATTGGTTATTAATTTCGGCTGAAAGTGATCTCGTCTGCTAACGATCAAATTTATGTAATTATGCTAAGTATATGGGAGAGGAATGTGATACCCATTACTGTACTACTGTGGCTTGAGACCCAGGAGCAGGTTTAAAGAGCTCTGACAATATATTAACTCTCACCTCCACCACTCGACCTCGCTAACGACAATAGATAATAAAGTAAACTTACGTGGACCTCGAGAAGGGTCACCTTAATCACAACACTATAACACTAACTTCCATGTTCTCTGCACGAAAACACCAGAGAGATTGAGACTAATCTATCGACCGTAAGGTTATATACTTGGAATAATATAAAATGATCTACCCGCTACTTACGATACTTTATAAACAGTGTTGCTAACAATTACTAGCTAACCAGGCAAACGTTGTTTTGCCATATAAATTTGGGGTGGGCCACCCTTATAATTAAGGAGGATGAAAAATAGATAGTAGCCGATTCTCAGACTGAATATGCATATAAAATTTCATAAAAATCAGTCGAGCCATTTTGGAGGAGTATGGTAACTAACCTTGTGACACGAGAATTTTATATAATAGAATCATTAATATTCGTTTCTCTTGCTCTGATACGAGTATGTTATTTATGCTTTAAAAAGTTATTTGTGTATCTAAGTGCCGTGCAATATTGATCACACAAGTATTAATGAGGGTTACGAAACAGTTTCGGGGTTGTGATTCATTAAGCGATATATCGTCGGCACTCGGCTCATACGAACGGTTTAACCAAACAATATTCTGTAATGTGAACAGATGTACAATAATATTTTGAATAGAAAATGATTTTTTTAATGGAGCCTTCATATTACATCTTCATCATCACAATTCATTAATGGCCCACTGCTGAGGTGGGTCTCCTCCCTAGAATGTGGAGGGGGCTAGGCTATAGTCTACTATAAAGAACCTTCAGGAGTGCAGGTTTCCTCACGATATTTTTTTTACCATTAAAACAGGTGATATTTAATATTTTAATTTAATTTAAATAAGGTATTTTAATTATAACACACATAACTTAGAAAAGCCAGAAATGTGTGCCCAGTTATTGTGATTCAATTCATGACCTTATTCTATTCACTTCTTGCAATAAATTGACCAGAACCAGATGAAACCAGATGCACAATATGAAATATCAAAAAACTTTTGGCAATTGTTGTACATTTGATTTTTTTTATTTATAAGGTTTTTAAAATTTTTGTTTATCAACACCATTTATCAATTTAATTTATAAACAAAGTAGTTAAAACGGGTAGGCTGTTGAATATTTTTAGATATTTTAAAATAAAGTTCTTTGGACCCTTTGGAGCATGGGGCTAATACGCAAAATAGTGACTTACCTAAAATTTTTCTATTATCATACATACAGCCATGTATGTATTAAGAAGAAGTGGAGAAAGAGGGTCCACGGTCCAGAGGGTGGGAAATACATTCTCTTCTATAATTGTTTACCATTTTACAAGTGTATGTTTATGTATGAGTAATGAGCATATTAGATATTTTATTTCAAACTACCATTGTAATACCATATGTTTATAAACTTGTCATATGATGGTCGATGGCTAATAATTCCGCATATAAGTTGGAGTAAATAATACGTTTATAATTACAATAGTCTGTACCTAATGGCACATCTGCGTATCGTCTTCGCGCACACGAATATATTTGATAATACATCGCAGGCACGCGAGTTGCGAGCACACGAGCGGCCTCCACGACAAATGCATGAATAAGCATTCATATTAACTGGTTACCGGGCACAGGGCACCAGGCACAGGTTGATTATAATTATTATTCTTATTCTATTACATAAATCTTACCAAAAACTATATTATTCCTTCTACATTCATAAAGATTTCAGTCATCGTTAAATTTGTTACAGTGATGGCACAGTGGATAAGACTTGAACGTCTTACTCGGGAGATCCGAGATAGATCCCCCACACAGGCACACATCTCTAACTTTTCTGAGCTATGTGTGTTTTAAGTAATTAAATATCACTTGCTTTTACGGTGAAGGAAAACATTGCGACGAAACCTGCACTACTAAGAGTTCCCTAAAGTTCTCAAAGGTGTGTGTAGTCTGCCAACCCGCACTAGGCCAGTCTGGTGGACTATGGCCGAACACCCTCCTCATTCTGAGGAGGAGACCCGACTCAGTAGTGAGACATTAATGGGTGTGATGTGTGGTAATATAGTCAGAAAGATGCAGTCATGCAATTATACTGTTCTATAGGAGATCCAGTAGTGCCTGGACTTCCAACCCAGGAGAAGGTATATGAGTACCTACCCTTAACAACGCTACCTTTGCTGTTCGACCTTGCTGCCCAACAATTAAACAAACGAGATAATGATCTATTATTCAGATGATCCTCTATTAGTGAGATCTCCAATCACCAAATTCACAAACACTACTTAACTGATTAATTCCCAGTGTCACCTGTAGGAGACAGGAGTTTAATATTTTTTTTCTACCACATGGACACATAATTGTTTCATTCTACTATTGTTGTAGCATAGCTAATTAGAAACACTATTCATTATTATTTTTTGATAAAACTAACCAAACGTTATTTATAAAATTCATTAAAATACTGCACAATGTTACCTTTGGAAGACTCCCTCACAAAAATAGGGGTAGTTTATAAAATTTTTATTTTATTGTGTTACTTAAACGAATCTAAATTAATCTTATCTTTAGAAACTTGGACATAGGAATTAAAGAGTTAAGACAACTTGAATCACTTGTCAGCTTCTAATCTGTTTGGTCGGTGAGGTTTTACTAAAGTAGACGAAAGTTATGTTATGACTTATGATTGTATTGGAAGCTATATTCCAAAAACCCTGCAATTAAGTATGCAGTCAAAACATGTGCCTAACCGTTTTATAAATCCATCATGACAAGCCGTTAACAGCGCCGAATATGATCGCATCGTCAGGTGCTCGTTTTTCACCGTTAACGATTCCACAATCTAGATAGCATAGGAACAGTCTAACTTTTTATAATGACTGCCAAAAAAAACCAGCCTGTATGAGCAGTAGCGCAAATTCGGCGGTACCAGGCCGCACCGAGCGCCGAGGCACCCTGGATAATTGCCCGTCTGTCTTCCATGTGTGTATGATCACTAATCTATGCCTCGCTAACTTCAAACATTTCACTCTACCTACATAGCACTCGCCTACTTTGTTTTGCGCTCTTTTTATTGAGTTTGTTTAAGCATTATTCACTAACTTTACCTACGCAGAAGGCAGCTTTCGCGTGACAATTATTAATGTAAAACCCAAAGAAAAAAATGTTTACAGCTACTTTTTAATTGGCGACGATATGCTCGAGATTTAATTAGACATAGCCTAGAATTTTTTGTTCTGAACTAAAATTGCGTCTCGATAAGCCGTGACCGGTGACACACACCGAGGTCTCGCTCAGATAATGGTCAATAAACTCATGTTCCGCAATAAGATGGTCTCGCAATTTTATAAGTGTGGAAACAGTGGAAAATCTGACGAAAACGATTTAACGGTCGGTTAGCTCGCTGAGCGCGAATTAACCCAGTGTTGACATACTCGCACAGGCTCCGCGGTGTTGCTGTGTCTTGACCGTGGGACAGGCGGCTGCGTAAATTACAAATCTGTGATTAATCGATTAAACAAAATCGATTTTTTCAATATAACGGTAGCGAAGCGATTTACACCTCGATAGTTACATTGTAATTTGTGAGCGTGATCTATGAAATTTTCTTTTGCGGGTAAACGTTTGCTCATCGAAGCTTCAATTGTCGTTTCTTAAGCCACGACGCAATGGCACGAATGTACACAACGAAGATAAGTGACCAGTTCGGCGTGACCCTCGTGCGGTTGTGGATACGTATGGAAGAGGAGGCGGCGAGGTGGATCTAATTAGTTTGGCGAGGTGACACATTGTCACCGGTCGCACGATTTCACTGTCCGGCGAGACGTGACAAGTTACGCGTGGTCGCCGTTTTTATTTCTGCCAATGACGGGTGTCGAGGCGTGGTGTGACCGCTGCAGATTCACCGTCATAACAAAGCAGGCAATAGATCCTATCACAACAGCGGAAGGTTGATTTTAAGATCGCCATATTGTGTTATTAGTTGATTACTGTGTTACTGGAGAGGAGTGGGAGTGATATGTTTTTTCACGGTTCTACACACGCCCACAATTGGAAATCGTTAACAGAGAAAAGTAATCGAGATTGCGTTACGCTGTTGCTAAGTTAATTGTTATTGCTATAACGTTTAGATTAAACTTATACGTTAATGTAGATCGTGCATAACAATGAAGATTGTGAGTAAACACATTTTAATTTTATGTTAACAAGTGAAAGGATTAGAGAAGAGATGCACTCAAATTATTGGATGAATATTTTCCCTTTAATTCTTGATATAAATTTGTTGTATTTAGAGAACAGTTATTAATTAGATAAATCGTGTACATAAACGTTTCTTGTTAAGTAACTGATTGATCAGTGTAGTTGACGAGGGCTACTCAGATCAGCTCGGGAGGAATGTGAAGCATTTAGTGCGTGCTTTGTTTGAACTTATCTCATTAATCTATCGAATTAAAACGTTCGTTATTAGAGATCGAATAACGCGTTGATTCGATTCAACAGTAACGTAATTGTAGTTAGAATTTGTTAGGTAATCCGGGCGAGATATCTCTAAGATTCGATTGGGCTTTATGTATTGTCCGCTATTCTGATTATGAGGTGACTGGCACATCTGTCCGTCGTAGCACGCGCTCGTACGGCGCGCGGGGCACCGGTCCCTGACCTTATATCTGTTATTGAAAATTTTATATTTCTGGTAGCGTGGCTTTTTACTTAACTGAACAACATTATTTTAACTTAATAATTTCGAATACTTTTGTTTGTGCATCAGTTAAGACGATGTTTTTTCGTGTATTACAAGATTCGTTCTGTTTTTAATTTTATTGACTTCCGAACCAAACAGATAATATATTAGTGATTGGAATTTATAATTAATAAATATAAAAAAAAATATAATAAAAAAAATAAATAACCGCTTCTTACTAAGTGCATATGGATGTATACACGATACATAGGTATACCAAAACAACATTTTTTTTTTTTTACAATTTTTGTCTGTCTGTTTGTTCCTGCTAATCTCTGAAATGGCTGGACCGATTTTGACGGGACTTTCACTGGCAGATAGCTGATGTAACAAGGAGTAACTTCGTTTATATTACATCTCGCTACGACCCATAGGAGCGGAGCAACATGCGAACGAAGTCGCCCGGGTCGGGTAGTTACGAATATAGTAGATACAAGTAGGTAATTGTGGCATGCTAATCCAAAAGAAGTTTGGGATTTTGTTGAGTTGTTCTGATAACTTAACTGAATATTTATCCTTATTAAAATACAAAAGAACTTCTTAGTAAAGTAAATCAACATTAGAATTTGCAAATAAATTATGTAACAAGATGACATTACAGTTTTATTCAACATATACGTCAGATTCTAATTTTTTAAAATAACGAGTGTTGTTGTGTAGCATATTACAAAAGATCGATTTAATCTGGCTCATTTCGGTTCCCAGAGTACATGCAAGTAATGCGAGTTATCGACGACACATCTCGATATATCGATAACATTCACACGTAGCACACGCTCTAGCCGCTAGCCGTCGCTCAATAGAGATGGACTGGCGGTGCTTTGTGCCCCTATCGATTCGATATCGATTTTTCAACGGCGGTCCTGTCACTCAAACTTTTTGGAGTTTTTATACATTTGATATCTATGTTGCAGATAAGCAGAAATTAATATCTATACATATAATCAATTTGTAAGTTTTCTGATGTCTGTACATATAATATATTGAGGTAAATTAATAATGTGAGGAATCTTTATTACACTAATAGAAGCTAAAATATTTTTAAAATATTTATTTGTGTGTTTCTACGCGCATTACCTAAAAACTGTTACTTGAAAGTGAATGCAGTTAAAATACAGGTTTTGTTTCATTTCATCAGAATAAAGTTATTTCCATTTAAAAATGTTTTGGCCTCACATAAATAAAGCCTACACCTTACTAATATTTTAAATGTGAGTTTGTGTTTGTTACTCAATTACGTAAAAACGGCTGAACGGATTTCAATGAAATTTAGCATACAGATAATTTATAGGTTGGATTAACATAGGTTACTTTTAATCCCGGAAAAATTCAGATCCTGTGGGTTCAAAAATTAAATGTTTTTTGTTAAATCTCACTAAGGACACGTGGTAAATTGCATCTGTGCGAAGACGGGGCGGGTCGATTAGTGTTACTCACAAAAAATCTCATTTAAATACCAACATTTTAGAATTAAATTAAGACACACAAGAGCATGTAATAATTTTTTAAACATAGTAAATAAGTCTTTCCATACGTCGTGCTTTATTAATTCGAGTATTGAATTGTTTATCTAGTTTAGGGGTGGGGGGAGCCTGGTTGTTTGTCAACAGGTATCCTAGTGCAGCATCTAGTCTCTTAAAAACATTGCAGATATGTTTCATGACTCGATAACATGACTAGTATACAGTTTACCTATATTATATTGAATCCATGTTTTTTAAAAGATAAAAAAATGAATTTAAATTCAATGATTATGATTTAAAAAGATTGTACTGCAGACTTCAGTTAATATCAAGTTAAACAGAAATTGTCATACATCTCACCATCACACCCGACCGATACTGCGCCACACCTTCTTTAAAATTTCACTAAAGGATTTTACCATAACCTTCTCGTGAAATATTACGAAAGATAAATGAAAAAAAAAACATTTAAAACTGTTACAACAATATTATAACTTCGATAGTAAAGACAGTAACTTCAGTAGGGTAGGTATACTTGTTTTAAATTTTCTATTTAGACACTTCATAAAGCACCGTATTCTCCAACTTGAGCCGCTACATGTAATAATTACACTGATATTATTAAGTTGTGTACAGACTACAGACGTGAGATATCGAGTCGGTGATCTTAAATGGCGGCCATGAGGCGAACCTCAGATATGTTCAGTTCTTTTTAACACTCGGATTTTAATACATTATTATTTAAATATATATTATTTACTTCTACCAAAGCTTAAAAGATAGACGGGTTACAAACCTGCATCTGGGTCACTAGCCTCAGGCTCTACTTGGGCTGGCAATTCCATTTTATACATACAACAAAGTATTTCAGTACAATAAGTGAAACAACAAACTATAACCGAGTCTAACTATTCAAATGTCAATTTAGTTATTAAGTATATTACAGAACAAGCTGTGCCCCTGACTTCGTCCGCGTAAGTGTCTTTCCCTATTGTTATTTTACACCCTTGAGGATAAAACTTTTACAAACTTTGAATGTCATATTTATTTATATCGAATCAACAGACAAAAAAATAAGTTCCAAGCTTCTAGCTCTAAAAATGACGATACCTCCATACAACTTTTCATCCCCCTTTTCAACCACTTACAACCCTTTTTTCGCATTAAAAAGTAGCCTATATCTTTTCTCAGGCTCTACACTATTTGTATATCAAATTTCATTTAAATCAGTTCAGTAGTTTTGGCGTAAAAATGCGAAAGACAGACAGAGTTATTTTCGCATTTATAATATTAGTAAGGAGTAAGGAAGTAAGGGTGAACTAAACAATCTTCCAGTTACAAAAAAAACCAATAAATATTAGAGTATTTTTAAACCTGAAGTAAAGTCACTGACCGTTAAAAAGTTCACAATGGAAAAAAGTGGGTAAATTTGAAAATACAATGTCAATAGCCGGCGGCCGGACCTGCCCTACGCGCCCTTGGCTTGGGCTAGGGGGATGACCCACCCCGCTGGACGCTGCACGAGTACCCGCTTTAGAGGAAACTTTATTTAAAATACTTGGACTTGCATCATTATTAAACAATTTTTTTCTATTACATTTACAAAACTGTGATCGCTATTTATAATGTTTGCAACATTGATTCGGGTAGTGTTTTGTTTTTTTAGTATGGCGGACATCTGTTGAATAAAAGTGAGGTAGGTGGTAGTCAAATAAATATACTGACATGACAGACACAATTATTGTTCAATTTTTATTCTATTATCCCGTAGGAACTCGGTATTTTTTCGGGATAAAAAGTAGCTTATGTGTTAATCCATGTTATAAAGTATCCGTGTACCAAATTTCGATGAAATCCGTTCAGTCTTTTTTGCGTGATTGAGTAACAAACATCCAAACATACAAACTTTCACATTTATATTACTAGTGTAATCCGACTAACTCTATTATTTCTTTCAGATAACTTCTGATTTGAGTCTAATGTATTTAAACTCATTCACTCACTAAGTAACTGTATGCAATATTTATTTGAAATCCGTTGTTTTCGAGTAACAAACATACAAGTATTGATATTTATAATATTTTATGTTGGAGAATTAATTATAGTGGTAGTTTTAATTTATTGTATTAGCAACACTGTTATACTGTCATTCGTATAATGCATAGACCATAGGAATGTTTGTCGATGGTTTGAATTTAGATTAAATCCAGATGAAACCACGCTATAACGTTATTATACGTGTGTTTGTTCGTTTGAACGCGCTAATCTCAGGAACTACTGGTTTGATTTGAAAAATTCTATCATTTTTAGATAGCCCATTTATCAAGGAAGGCTATAGAATATATATCATCACGCTACGACCAATAGGAGCGGAGCTACACGTGAACTAAGCCGCGCGGGACGAATAGTATATACAAAATAATAACTTTATATGTTTACTAATTTAAAAGAAATTTAATCTTAATCCATTATTCTTAAATTGTTGTCTAATAGACATAAAACAATATTAAATATTTATTTTCATTTTGCGTTTTTGCTTCCCGCCAAATTACATGTCAGTTTTTTTTATGACAAAACGCGGCAAAGTTCGCAAAAGCTTAACATCAGCTGATTGTAAAACTCCCTCTTTTGTAAGTAGTAACCTTGAACTATATTACTATTTAAATAGTTTAGGGGAAAGAGCTTTTAGTTTTTCTTTTTGTTTGAAATATTGTATAAGTACATTGAGTTGAATTTATTATTATTTAGACATAAGTAAAAATTATAATAGAAGATTCTTTTACAAATAGGAAGCCTGAAAACAGTGTTGCCAACTTATCTTAACTTATGTTAGCCAATTATTATTTATACTGTATGTATAATAAT
Source organism: Limenitis camilla (assembly GCA_905147385.1). Taxonomy (NCBI): domain Eukaryota; kingdom Metazoa; phylum Arthropoda; class Insecta; order Lepidoptera; family Nymphalidae; genus Limenitis; species Limenitis camilla. The sequence continues at coordinate 10,328,676 of LR990241.1, forward strand.
TAAATTGATTAACATAAATATTTTTGTTGATAAAATGTTTTTCTTTACAGCAACGTTTTGGTGTTAATATTATTGGCAACACTGTCGAAAAAAGTGCTGAGTACAGATAATATATTTAACATGTTACAGAGATAAAAAAAATAGTGTTGCCGTTGTACAATACACAGTGCTCAACATAAAGATAAAATTAAAAGCTACTTCCTTAAAATAATAGAGTGTGCAAAGAACATCGGGTGATCGTAAATCTGTCCCCTGCTCGGTGACCTTGAGCGACCCCACTATTGAAATTAAAACTCGGAGGTTACTGGCACTTTGCACTGTACACCCGCACCCGTGGGACTATCAATCCTCTGATCTGATAAATGGAAATCGTAGATTTTTGTTATAAATGCGTAAAAGCGACCTTGTTCTAATAGATAAATGTTTCAAGAGAAAATATTTAATAATTATTGGGTCTATGTTAAAGGTAAAAGACAACCAATCACACATAGATCATAACAATCACACACAGTACGAAGTGATCGTCCTCGTCCTCGTCCGTTAGATATTTTTTTTATCGATTTTTCTTTTCATAATAATCTTCCTGAAACTTAAACGAATAGTGAGAAAATAATACATATAACCTTCTAATATTATAAACGCGAAATTTTGTAAGAATGTATGCATGTCTGGATGTTTGTTGCTCTTTCACGCAATAACTACTGAATGGATTTTGATGAAACTTTACAATAATATAGCTTATACATCAGAATAACACATAGGCTATAGTTTATAATGATATAGTGTGAATTATGCAAAATACAGCGGGTTATACCGCGGGGCGCAATCAGTATTATATATAGATGTTCTTGAAACTTGCGTCTAGCTACACATTTAGCGAATAATTCTTTTTTAGTAAAGAATACTAGCATAGTGGATCACTAGTACCCTGGAGGGGTTAAGGAGTACTAATAGTAAGCTAAAATGCTTGTGTTAGGAGTTGAACCCACAACTTATCGATCGTGAATCCAACGCCTGAACCACTAAGCTACTGACGTACGTGTTTGCTTTAATTTTTCTATAGAAAACCTTTTATATACTCAGAATGTTTGAAAGTAGAAAACGTTGAAGATACTTAACGCAAATGTTAAGAAGGAGGAAGAAGAATGTTGCCCTATTTCAGCGCTCAAGCAATCAAAACGATTGTAGAATAGATACTATGTTTATATTTTATATATTCACATAAGAGTCTTATTAGAATGTGAATTATAATATTACTTAGACACAGACTTTATTTTTTACAAAAAAAAAAATAAAATACGTACACCATATTTTTTCGTCCTCAATGGTCAAATCTATACAATCGGAGGCCAACGTCCACCATGTCCATTGATTCGGCTTTCTTCAAGAAATCACGTCGAACGCCGGAAGACAATTCGACGCGCATCACGCAACCAGAACGAAATCCACCATATCAAAATGAACCTTAACTTTATAGACATAAGATTTAAATTCAAAAAAAATACTTTTTCTATAAACTTGCATCAATGTTACTGAAATATCGACTTTATTTCGTAAGAGTTAAGGTGGGTTTTAGTATGTATTTATTTTTTAAAGTATTTTTCTTAGTGCAGGGGATGTAAACGCTAAGTCACCGACAGATGATGTTCCGCCCTGATAGACTGAGGTGTGTCGGGATTTAAGGTATCGATGTTATACATGAGTGATCAATCGATTTTGTTATTCGATTTTTTGTAACAACTAATTATATGTCAGTTGTATATATTAACCATATATGGTTATGTTTTATAAAGTCCCTTATCGCATTTTCGTCTATTATATCTAAACTTTACTATGATAATCAATATTTATGCCACGAAATTACTCGTTAAACTGTTGCTAATCAGACAAAGCTTTGAGCTTGAATTTTTTGTTGATAGTTTCTACTGCTTTTATTAATATAACCCCCTACCCAATATACTATTTATAAACTTTATTCTGATAAGTAGTTTATTTGGTAATTCAATTTTGCGGTGTAGGCGATAGTTTAAAGTAATAGGAACTACTTAGCAATCAAAAGATATCAACAATGTTTCCAACGTGTTTGTGTAACTATAAAACCATCTAAAAACTTTTAAAAATCAGTTTATAGATTTCTTATAGTCCAATTCAATAAAGATGGTCCGCCATATCCATTATGCAGTTGCATCCGAAATGCAACGAATAAATTAGAGCGATCGCTTCGATTTACCTCACTTATTGTGTCGGTGCTTCGGCAGCTCTTCCAACAGCTACCTCAGCTACCTAGACAGAGGTTCCCAAACTTATTTGACCAGTAGACCACTTATAAAACGTACACGAGCACGACAGGTATAAAACGAAAAAAAAGCTTACAGACACTGTCAACATTTTCTGTCAGTTCGTCACTACACGTCATCCTTGTATTAATAATTTTGACTTTGAATATAATAAGAAGTAAATAAACATCACCACGATTTAATTGCGTTGAGCGCCATCTAGTATCAATCTTCACAAACAGTAATATATACTCGTCTCAATATTAAATCCTTTTTAACTCTTATAGATCTATAGATCTATAGATCCTCAATCTTTTGTTTATTTTCACGTAGACCCCCAATAGCTACTCGTGAAGTTTAGGAGGTCGATATGGACAACTTCGGAGATCCGTAATGTAGAGAATAAAATTCTAAAATATGTCATTTTCCGAGCTTTTTTTACTAAACTTCATCAAAATCAGTCGAGCCGTTGCTGTTGCTTTAAAATGGTGTAACTATGTTTTATATACGTTTGATGACTTTTGATAGATAAACATACTACACGTACCCATCATTTTTACCTCGGATCCCCTGTAATTCGTCATTCACCACTTTGGGGATCACTGACCTAGTAGCTAGTAGCCATGTATGCAAATCCCACACAAACATGAACCCTCTCGCTCACAGAAAGAGACAAAAGCCAAATCCGCGGTGTTAATTTACGTACAGTTGGCAATTATAATTTTCGTCGTCCCTTTCTTTCATCGTATTTTTCTGTAGGGGTACGTGGGGGTTGTGGGGGAGGGGGTGAGACGACGAAGACGCGCGAGATATGTAGAATTTTTTAATATAACCGCGCTAGTGTGCAGCTAAGTGGTATGGCTTGTTCTTTTTAATTTCATTTTGCGCAGTCGGCGGATCATCTATCATGGACGTTTCTACGTTATGATTTCGCATGGGATATGAATATTGATTGTTGTTTCTAATGAAACCTTCATTGGTTGAATGTTGATGTGTAGATTGCAGATGGATTCACGAGGGCTTTTTTCTTGCTTTTTTATCTGTTATTTTCTGCTTTTACTTTTCCTTCTTTCGACTTTCAATACGGTGTTTAATATCACCGTATTTTTATATTTTACATATCAATACACAGATTAGGGTGGCGGAAAAAAACGCCTTTTTATAATCACATGTGATAAAATGTAAGTTTTTGAAGATTTCCACCTCGAAAGGACAGATCAAAAATAATTTTAAGAGGTCGCTCCAAATTTTGTAAGATTTCAAAAATCGCCAAAAACTGATTTTTTTTGGTGAAAGGTGAAAAAATTCTGAAACTTTCAGAAACTATTTTTTGGTCCATACAATTAACCACAACGAGAAAAAAAATTAATTAAAAGCACTAAGGAACATCTAAGAAACTTAACTGTTTAAATGATAAAAGGGGGATGAAAGTTTGTATGAATCTACTTTATTGTAATTGTTTTAATGGTAACTATTATTATGGTATCGCGCGTTTTGTGATAGTTATCATATTAAAGAAGCTGGTTAACTAACTCACAACTTAAAATAACTGATACATGATTGTATCATTAAATGTGAAAAGGAGTTTCTTTTTTATGATTATAGACCTACACTAGTAGCACAACAATTTTTTTTTCTGAAATCAATTTTACAAAAGTTATTCAAGCATGAAGCGGAACATGTAATTAAAATTACTTTAAAAAAAAAATAAAACAGAGAGTTCTTACAGTGAATAACTTCTTCGAACAAAGGTTATAGATGTAGGAGTACGAAACTAACAATTAAAAAACAGGTATAAACAATATTTTAAAAAAAAATCTCAATTAAGAATATTATTACTATTGCATAAAGAATTAAAAAAATATATATTTAGTTTTTTTTAAATATATTTTTCATAGGTTAAAAGTACCCAAATTTGAGATTTTCCGAACCTTTAAAAATGAAAAGTAATAGGACTTTTTTATTTATATTTCAATAAAGAATACACTACCATTACTACCTGAAAGAGAGATTTACATTTCTCGGAGGAGATCCGGACCAGTGCCCCACATTACGATCACAAACCGACAACCGACTCAAACTGCCTCCTTTTTATACAAAGTCATACAACGACTCTTTTACTGTGCAAACTATTAATTTATGGAATGACTTACCGCAAAATATTCGTCATTCAGAATCACTGAATATTTTCAAGTGTCGATTAAAAAACTACTACTTAACATTAATATAGTTATATATGTAAAGTATTTTATGTAGACATAGTACGTAATATATGTATGTATGTATGTATGTATGTATGTATGTAAGTAGGTATGTATGTATGTATGCATGTATGTATGTAAGTATGTATGTAGGTATGTATGTATAAATAAATAAACATATATCTGATATTTAGTAATTTCTATAGATATTATTATATATAGTATAATATTTGATTATAATATTTGTTATAAATTAATTTACAACACTTTTTGCACTGCCCAGTACCAATCTCAAAAGTCCACACAGCAAAGGTTGTCTGGTAGAGATTGCTTATAGCGATAAGACCGCCTTTGCACACATTCTTGTGTACAAATTAGTATTTATTCATATTTTAGTTCATAAGCCTGTTTATTTGTATATTTGATAGTGTGCAATAAAGTGTTTTCATTCATTCATTCAAAGATTGTCCTGTTGAAAAATAACAATTCTTTGCAATTGTTTAAACAATATGGCACGGGGTTGCCTCATGGCAACATGCATTAATATCAGTAGGGCAATTTGAAGAGGATCGCATAAAAAAATTGAGGTGGAATAGTTTTTGGTACTCATGCGCCGATTCCTCCTGTACTATAAAATAAGAAGCGATTTTTCGAAATTGAAACTGAAACTGACATTTACTACAGAAATATAAATATAGGTAATATCCAAACATCTAAACCTACAAACTATCACCTTTTTAATAATAGTAGGATTTGATATTTATACCTACTTTTTAGTTTGTATTAAACTGCTGTCTGTTAATAAATATATAACAAACTCTGTTATATATTAAAAATAAAATTAAATAAATTGAATAATGGTTGAATTTTAAATATTACCTGATTTAAGTTTTTAGCTACAAAGATCTCATACGATACGATAACATATCTCGTAGCAGCTCGTAGATAACATACGTATGTGCTACACACACGTAACTGACGTACAAAAGAATTCAACGAGAATTAAGTTGTCATGAATAGATATTTGATTATTTATTGAGTGTTTACCATATAGATACAAGATGCGCCCCGCGGTTACAACCGCCATATTTTGGATAATTCACATTATATAATTATAAATTATAGCCTATGTGCTATTCTGATGTGTAAGTTATATTATTGTAAAGTTTCATCAAAATCCATTCAGTAGCTTTTGCGTGAAAGAGAAACAAACATACATTACTTTCGCATTTATAATATTAGTAGGATACATTTTCTTGCATAATCAAATATATATGTATGAACTTGTATATGTACAAATTTATGTATGTATATGTGTATATATGTATATATATTTGCATTTATTTATTTCTTTATAGAGATAAGCCTGCCTTTCCCAGCAAATGGTAATAACATAAATGTATATATTTTTTATCTCTGAATCAATTGAAAAGTACTGTGCTAAAAGTAATAATAAGTATGAAACACAATATGCTTACTTAATATCCTTCTAATCCTTAAAACCAGTTCCCCAACTTATTTGACTGCACTACTTAGCTGTAGTTATATATTTTTTTTGGTTTTCATATAAACATTCTCCTTCATTTGATCTTATCAACCCCCAAATATTTTTTTCTTTTACGTGGACCCCCTTTGGATCTCCGTGGATCTTTGATCGATATTAATCACTTTAAGGATCACTGCTTAAAATAATACCTGCCAATAAATATATTGTTTCTACCTTATAGTAAATGATTTCAATTACTGATATTGAATGTTTAATTGTAATAGTTTTTAAACTTATTAAAAAATTGCCACCGGAAGAACGTACTCAACGATTATATTTTAGAGTATACTAATATATGAAGAGTATGTTTGTTTATTTGCTTGAACGCGCTAATCTCAGGAACTACTGATCCGATTTAGAAAATTCTTTCAGTGTTAGATAGCCCATTTATCGAGGAAGGCTATAGGATGTATATCATCACGCTGAGACCAATAGGAGCGGAGCTACACGCGGACAAAGTTGCGCGGGTTGACTAGTATTTAATATCTTCACTTAACATAGCTAAGTTTACAAATAGTAAATAGTAATTAACGTAACTTTTTAACCAATATTTAGGATATTGCTGGTGGGGGAAAGCCATCCAATACAAGTTCTATTAAAACAGCCTTGGCAACATATTTTTTTTATGGTAGATAAGGTGCAAACAAGCAGACGGTCCACCTGATGGTAAGAGGCCACCATCGCCCATGGACCACTGGGTCCGGTGCATTAATGGAATGGGAGAGGGAGGGGGTAAGTCTGGCCCACATGCGGCTCGACCGGAACGCGTCTATGACATTTGGCGGTTGGATTGATGATATGGAGTTTGATTTTTTTTTTTTTTTTTTTTAATTTATTTATTGGATAAACAAACAGCGATACAAGACAATACAATAGTGAGAGAGAAAATAAAAACTTAACTAAATGTATCACCAGCACCGTTTACCACACATATATATAAAAATGGACAGATAATAGTGAGAATGATATCCTAGATAAGTAATAAAAATAAATAATCCAAAACCACACAAAAATTTAGAAGTAGTAAATACGGAACAATCATTAAATAAAGAAAAACTCACTTTTACAAAAATAAAATAATAAATAAAATGGAGAAAAAAAAAAAAATTTACATTTCATCCCTTCTTAGTGGATTAGCGAGTCTTACAAATTAGAGCAAATATAGATTTGACAAAATAACAGACAAATTATAGATTTAACAAAATAAAATTAATAGAGAAAAAGTTAACAATCAAGGACAATTTCAAAAATATGGTGTCTTAAAAATATTCCAACCTTGGAAAGGAATGGGCCAATAGTAGTATATAAAATATTACTTTTATATAAAATATTGATTTAGTGAAAATTATAATTAGTACTTCTTAAAATGTGTGCGAAATCCTGGAGCGTCAGTTAGAATCTGAAAATTCATTTTTAAGTTGAAATATAAATGAGTAATTTTTGTTATATGGAGGGTGGTCACGTAGGTAAATCGTTATAAAAATAATGGTAAAGAGAACGAGTATATACATTCGGTAACTGGTAACTGGTTTCTGGTAAGGAATAGGAATAGGAAAGGAAGGAGCGTACGCAAAACAATGGCGCGGCGACGGTTGACCTCGCGGCCGCCAGCGCCTCCCCATGTCTTGCCTCCCGGTAGCGCCGCGTGCAATTAATATGCCGAGCCCGCGTTTACTGCGAACTGTTACACTAGATACTTTAATTACTATGCTTTTTTTTTAATTTTTGAAGTTCCGAATGTTAAAAGAAAAAGGTAGTCTAATCTCTGGCACATAGGATGGCACTTGTCACAGGATTGTCGAACTCTAAAACGCAGTCATATATGCACAGAGAAAATATTTAAGAAGATTTATTCTAACGGGTTAAAATACTTGTAGACGTCCAATAGAAGCTAAACAATCTTTTATAATATCTTGTTTGTGTGTCTGTCTACATAACGTAAAAATTACTAAAGCTAAGGTAAGTCGACAAAATAAGAAATAATATATTTTTTTAACAATAAACAACTACAAATTATAATGTAAAGTTTATTGCACATAATGTAATAATTCAATAGAAAAACTAAATTAATATGAGAATATACAAAAAAATGACTTTCGATGTAAAAACGAACGGAATATACCAGATTATGGTTTCAATACTGTTTTTTAGATTTTTGTTAGGTATTTTTTAAAATTAGATAATACTTACCTAATATTATTTTTACTATCATAAAACCTATGACCAGGGATGCGGAAATTACGCTCACTACTATGTCATAAAATTATTGTGATATAGTAAAAATAAATATGATTTAAAATTATCTAATTACAACGACCAAGCTACAGCGGTTGACACATAACCCGTCCAAGTTTTCTTTTGCGAAAGAAGAGAGAGAATTTTTGATCAATAATTGTCACAGGGCGGACCCCTTGCGAGGCGGGGGGTCGGTGGTAGGGGGTGCGGTGGTAATTACGAGTGCGTTTTGTTACCGAGATGATAGGCGCGAAAAATGGCTTGCGCGTGCCTTTACGTGTCTCCTCTAGTTTTGAATATTCAAGCCGGCCTCTTGCCCTGATGAAATATTGAATAGACTGAGTAATTTATTCCCCGAGATCTTTTGGATGGTCGTTCGGATATTGAAATTAGGTGCTAAGAAAGCGTTCGTTTGACGTGTCTCACTGTCTCATCTCTCCGTCCCAACTCCCACCGTCTCACCGTCTCCCACATTCGTTATTTTACCTGAGTCTGGATCTGGCTTATTAATGCCATTCCTTTTCCTAATTGACAATCTGTTTGCTATTTATGACATGTTTGATAGAACAATTCTTAATAGAGAACTTATTATATTGTTTTTTAAATATAAATTATCTTTGTATGTCATCTTTATCTCCTAGAGGTTAAAAAAATACCTTACTATTCTCAGACGTACTAAATATACACAAAAAAATTATAAAAATAGCTCAAGCAGTTTCGGAACAGTTCGATAACAAACACTGTGACATGATATTTTTATATATAAAATTAGCTATATACATATAATATAATCGTAAAATTGAAAAGCTTATATGAATTTTGAGAAACAGAATTTTACGATCAATATTAATCATCAATCTCAAACCAAAATCTTTAGATTAATCTTTGAAAATAGGATCAAAATTCAAATTTGAATTTTCTAGACACAAATTAGAATTTGGAATCTGTATAGATTTGTGTCAGTTGTCATGAAATTTATTACATGGATACTTCGAAGGGGTACTTTTTATCAATAAGGTACTTTTTATCCCAAAAAAGCATCATCCCTGTAGTATAAAATGGTTGTACAAGTGTTGTAGACACATCTAATTATACGGAATTGTTACTTGTAAATACGTATAGTGCTTTTATAGGATATTTGTCAACCGACATCTTAAAAATACTAATAATTACATGATTAAAAAAATTGGATAGATTGGATGGCATTTAGATAGACATTTAGTTTGTTTGTAAAAAATTAAAACAAACAGACATTGTAACAACAAAAATGGTATTAATTGTCATTACTAAACTCATCTGGAAGTAGGATAAATTGGGTAAATAGGAAGAATTTGGATTGAGAGTGCGTAGAGTACAAGCTATTGCACTTAACGCGTTGAATATGCAAATTCATGCTTCTCATCGCTACTACTCCAATATGTCGTACAGACAGAAAAACTAATGGAGCTCTTTTGTTAACTAAATACCAGTAAAAAATCTAATGTAAATGTTAATAATTGATTCTTGATGTATAATGAATAGAATCTAATTTCTTGCTACGGAAAAAAGTTAAATAGTTTGTGTATGTGCATGTATAACGAATCGTTCACTAGCTTTGTATTGGAAAAATAATTAAACCGGTATTAAAGTATACACGCAGACCTACAATATCACAACTTGACTATAATATTACTCTCGAGGGTTATACTTTGGACACAAAGCTCCAGAATTAACCCATAAGTACTCGCGATGCAATAATAATGATCTCTGTTATAGTGGCGTATTTATTTGGTTACCTCCAATCTTTTCGTTGGCACAGCTGATTGATTTAGTTTGTGCTAACCTCGAAAGGCAAATGCTACTTAGTACAATGTTGCCAACATAATAACTAACGGTATTTATAAATGAATGTAATATAATTTGTATAAAATTGCAATAAAGAGAAACAAAGTGTAAATAATAACAAACGCGTATGATATCCACAACCTATCTTTACAATCTCTGTAAATATTATACATCTAGATCCTTCTATTTCTCGTATGTTTAGGTATTCTGGTATTTTATACCTAGATGACAGGAAAACTGATTCTGACTCTGAAACAGAGCCTGAAGTTTGTAACCTAGAAGCAATTTACAAAGCTAAAGTCAGTATTAACTAACTTTAAAATAAATTTTGTCAAACTGTTTATGAGTTTGTTGTTTAATATAAAGTCAAGCGCGCCCGACCGAAACAGTCAAAGTGGCGATCGACTCTCCTCCTCTCACATTTGGACCAATACCTCACATTAAACTCCAGGCTCCAAACCTTAGTAATGGAGACTCAGCATAAGGACACCACACCTGCGAATATGAAATCAATGGTGTTGCTAACACATAATAATGTTTAAATGTATTATAAAGTTTAACAACAACAATATTGTGGCAGCTCCATTCTTTTTATAGTATTTATGATCCAAATCCTAAGAAGGGGGTGGTTAATGAATAAAAAAATTCCCGTTTTTTCATAGCACAGTGATTAGTTACCCTCATAATGAGTTGTGTATGTGTGTGATGTGTGTCTGTGTACGACGTAGGGGAGTTTAAAATACTATATGACATGCTGGGGGATGATTATAATTTGGTATTGATCGTGGGTTTAGGAAATATTTGTGTTGTATGATTAATATTAGACTAAAGTTATAAAAGCTCTTCTTAATATGTAAAATTTTCATAGTTATAGTATTGTGTAGTTTAATGTGATAGACACACTGATAAACGATTATTAATGTGTCTATCACATTTAACTACACAACGATATATAAATATATACAATAGCCGTTTTGGAACCAAAATATTGAAATTAGGAAAAATATTTTAGTTGTAATACTTACTTCGGAAGAAGAAGCATGAAAAGGAAAGTAAAATAAATTAGCTAGATTTCTCCCGAAAAACATGGATTATGTAGAATGACCATAAATGTTATAATTAAAAAGATGGCACGTAAAACTATGGATAGAAATAACTAGTGGCCCATCCCGGTTTCGCACGGGTGGACACATTTTTTTAAACATTTTGGCTCTCCTGCATTTCGGTGCCCACTCCCGCCGCGTTGCTCACTGCGCTGTGTTCAACACACCGACCCGTCGGCGTGTATTTTTTGTTTATACTGATATTTTTAATTTTGTAATATATTTTAAGTGGAATGTCCGATTTCAATAATTCAAAAAGTAATCAACAGGTATTGAAACAGTCTTGAATACAAAATAATTTGTTTGGATAAGAATTGTTGCAAAGCTATGGATAACATGGTCTGATTTTGATAGGCATTTCTATCAACTTTTAAAATGTAAAAAAGTAGTTATAGTACAATAGTTGGACATATGGTCTCGCGAAGTTTTTTGTAGATATTGATACGTTCTATAATATTGTACAACATTTTTTTATTCTATCATCAATACTTTCCGCAGCGCATGCGATGAAAGACACTTTATGGCTAATTTTTTTACACCTTGGGTTGTTTTTAGTAAGAATTTCTGAGGATATATAAATTCTTTCTAGTTATAAATATAGCCTATGTTACTCAGGGATAATGTAGCTTTGTAATGGTAAAAGAATTTTTGAAATCGGTCCAGTAGTTTTTAAGTTTATTCCTTACATACAAAAATACAAATCTTTGTTACAAACAAAACAATTTTCATATATTGAGAAATGTAAAATAACAAGTAATTAAAGCTAATAAGCTCGTACAATAACGTACTTATGTAAAGAGTGAATTCTGAAAATCCGCTGTTTTCCCCAATTCAATGTAACGTAGCCGCAAACGGCGTGTCAAGGTGAACCCCAAATGAAATCGGCTAAGTATCACACACATATAAAAAGAATAAGTGTACTGCCTGAAGAAATGGGGTCTTTCTTACCTCCTCCTCCCTCACAACCTCAAGTCCAGTATATTCTGAACTTCGTTTTTTTCAACAGCGCTTATAGGTATCATGTTGATATTAATTTTAAATTTTTATTCAGGCAACTAAAGATTCAAAGTTTGTTAGTAACAATGACCTGAAGTGTTAAATATAACCTATAAAATCTTCACTATGTTAGTATGGTTTCTCATCTACGACGTTAAATATATCTATCTTAATGCTTGAGCAAGTAGTGGGGATAGTTGTGAATAGTGAACGTGCTGTGTATCCTTATTGGTAGTTCAATCAACGACGTTTATTATTTTGACAAATTTTGACACTCGCGTAGTAATCGTAACGTTTGGGGTACTTATCGTTGACCTAGAATATTGAAATTTGGTGAGAAGGAATGTGTTGATGTGAAGGATGTCAACACACGTTAAAGAAATAATCTAAATACAGTAAAATTATAAAAAAATTATTTGCAAAGAACACAATAACTCAGATAGGTCATCGTATACTGGTTATGATTGAAGTAGGGATGTAAGAGTGACTCAAATTAAGAATGTGGAGCTCGTATTTTCTTTTACTTTTTTCACTTTGTTTGTTGACGGAGACTTTTTTGACATCGTGGACTTTGCGTGCCTTCGGTTTTAGGGTTCCTTACATCCCTTTTAAATTTTAATAAGTAGTGCTATAAACTAGAATATGATACCCATACACATGCAATTTAGACTGAGGCGAGCGGTGCCTGGGGCTTGAGACCCAGGAGCAGGTTTAAAGAGCTGTTTTATAATATATTAACTCTCACCTTCACCACTCGACCTCGCCAACTACAATAGGTAATAAAGTAAACTTACGTGGACCTCCAGAAGGGTGAAAACATCAGAGAGACTGAGACTAATCTATCGCACCAAAGGTTATATAATATAAATTAATGATTTACCTGCTACTACTACTTTATAAACACATAGTGTTGCTAGCAGTAGCTAGAAATATTTAAGATATAGTAACAAAACTACACATATTTTTTGTGCATAAAAAAAATAAAAAAGAGTAGTTATTTTGTACTTTCTAACAAAAATTATTATATTTCTCTCATAGTATTATATTAAGACGTAAATATTAGTTATTAACTGAAATTAAAAATGCGGTAGTTTTAAAAATAGAAAAAATCATTACTCTTTCTTTTGGTTTCGCCATAGTCGGGTAAAAAAGGCTAGTGATTCTACTAGTTTTATAGAATCACTTCGTTGTCCGTCTGTCTGTGTGTCTTAGTCAATATTACGATATGTTATTGCATGAAGCAATGATGGCCCAGTGGTTGAGACTTCAAGTCTTACTCGGGAGGTCCGAGTTCGACCCTGGGCACACACCTCTGACTCTGAGTTATGTGCATTTTAAGCAATTAAATATCACTTGCTTTAACGGTGAAGGAGAATATCGTGAGGAAACCTGCACTCCTGTGAGTTCTAATAAGTTCTCAAAGGTGTGTGAAGTCTGCCAACTCGCACTGGGCCAGCGTGGACTATGGCCTAATACCCTCCTCATTCTGAGGAGGAGACCCGGCACAGCAGTGGGCCATTGACGGGTTGTGATGATGAAAGTTTTATAACACATAATTATATTTTTTTATATTTAGTAAATTGATCTTGTCGTGTCGATGTATAAGAAGAACAGTTTTCCAACTGCAAAGATATTTTTGTCTAAATTGTACCGAACCTTCAGTGGAGAGCCCGACTCTCACTTGGCGGAATCGTTAAATTCTTGAGGCGTCCGTGTATACACACCCTTATGTTACAGTTTATCGTATAAGGTGTACTCTTTTGGAGTATTAAAGGATCTTGGGTAGGAAGGTATGTTTTTTGGATTACAGAGCTTTGAAGTCCGTGATTAAGGTTTACAGGATGCGTTGTGTTTGTTTTGGAACGTAATACTGGAGAGGAATGATATTAGGATGAGGTAAGAAGGTTTTATGTATGTTTGTTGCTTAATAGCACACAAACGACTAAACGGATTGTAATGAAATTTGGCATACATGTATTTTATAATCTTAAATAACACATAGGCTACTTTTTATCCCGAAAAGGGATTTTACAATGAGAAGGGTTATTCAAAAACAAGACAAGCTCAGTATGTTTGAATGTTTTTTACTTAACAGCAATCCAAAAAGTCCGGACAGATATAAATGTAATTTGATTAATCTAGATTTACATAGAGGATGCTTTTTATTCTGGGAAATACCAATATTCCTGTAGGACAGAATGGACTTATTTGTACAAACATCAATGTAATTAAATGAAATATTGTGAACAAATACTGAAGTGAAGAGTGTGTTGGTTTAAGTCTTTCAATCAACTCTGGATCTGAATCTGAATTTGGACAGATGTAAATGAAATTTGATTAATCTGGATTTACATAGAGGATGCTTTTTATACTGGGAAATACCAATATTCCTGTAGGAGAGAATGGACTCATTCATACAAACATCAATGTAATTAAATGAAATATTGTGAACAAATACTGAAGTGAACAGTGTTTTGGTTTAAGTCTTTCAATCAACTCTGGACCTGATTCTAAATTTGGACAGATGTAAATGAAATTTGATTCATCTGGATTTACATAGAGGAAGCTTTTTATTCTGGAAAAAATCAATATTTATGTGGGAGAGAATAGACTTATTCATACAAACATCAATGTAATTCAATGAAATATTGTAAACAAATACTGAAGTAAAAAGTGTGTTGGTTTACGTCTTCCAATCAACTCTGGACATGATTCAAAATTTTTTCAATCTCACTGAGATCTTTATGATTTTTTAGATTTACATATAAAAGCTTAAAAGAGAACTCAAACTTAGATATGCTTACTTGAATAGTAGATGTAAATGTAGCTAACAGTATTAATGTAATTGAGATAAGCTAGCATTTAGTGTTTGTTTCTTTTCTCAGCAACACTAATTTGAGTAACATTCTGTTGGTTATTATTCTGGCAACACTGATTTGTGTATGATGTCGGCAACATTAACTTGTGTAACAATTCATTTTAGAAGTAGGCTCAAACTGAATATCAATCGGTTGTGCAAACGTGAAGATAAAAGCAAATCAAATAAATACGCCGAAATGTTGGAAATATTTATTACTAGGGGCCCGTCCCGGCTTCGCACGGGTGGATATTTTTTTTTTAACATTTTGGCTCCCGCATTCTGTCGCTCCCTCTATCGCCGCGTTACTCGCTGCGCTGCTAGGCACTCCACACCGCGCCGGCGGCCCGTCTGGGATTATTTTTTATTTATCTTGATATTTTTATTTCGTAATATTTTTTGACTCGAATGTCCGATTTCAATAATTCAAATAGTAATTAACAGGTATTGAAACAGTCTTCATTACGAAATAATTTATTTGGATAAAAATTAATACAAAGTTATGGAAAACATGGTCTGATTTTGATAGGCATTTTTATCAACTTTTAAAATGTAAAAAAGTAGTTATAGTGAGTTAACTACAATAGTTGGACATATGGTTGTATACGCATGCGATGAAAGATATTTTATGGCTAATTTTTTTGCACCTTGTGTTGGTTTTAGTGAGAATTTCTGGGGATCTCTAATTTTTTCTTGTAATAAATATAGCCTATGTTACTCAGGGATAATGTGGCTTTCTAATGGTAAAAGAATTTTTGAAATCAGTCCAATAGTTTTTATGTTTATTCGTTACATACAAAAATACAAATCTTTCCTCTTTATAATATTAGTATAGATTACATGCGAGTATTCCAACCGTAACTCTGAAGGTCTCAGTCTAAAGAATAACCCCCAGGAGGATCTCTAGTTAATCGGCATATAGTTACAACTACTTTTTTTTACTTAGGCTACTGTTACACATGCTTATTACTAGCACGAAAGCATGCTATTGTTGAGCAAATGCTACCTACGGGCGTGTGTGTACAGGACATGCTAGCATTGAGCATGCTATTTAGTGATATGCTGGATAATAACACGCCGTGCTATCTTTGAGCATACTAGTTGATGCGGGGGTGGAAGGGGGAAAGGTAGTAGCAATAAGTTTTGATTTTCGAACACATGATTGGTTTTGATATTCGAGGAAATAAATAAATTGAATGTAATAAATTGTTTTTAATTTATATCATAGAGATAAATTATAAGTAATCACTACTATTAAATTTCGATCATAGAGATTTTAATGTAATCACTAGTTTTGATTTTCGAACACATGATTGGTTTTGATATTCGACCAAAAAAATAAAATTGAATGTCATCACTAGTTTTGAATTTCGAACATATGATTGGTTTTAATATTCGAACAAATAAATAAATTGAATGTTATAACTAGTTTTGAATTGTCATGGAGATAAATTGAATGTAATAACTTGTTTTGAATTTCGAATATTTTAATAAATAGTTAGCATGCTCATAATAAGCATACTTATAGCATGCCATTTTAAAGCGAACGAAGAACTTTATAAAGCGACCTTGAAGTAACTAAGTGGTATTTATACTTAAATGCAGTAAAGGATACAAAATAACAAGTAACAAGGTAAACCAACCAGTCAGTAATTTCGACGTTTTGGTCAGTTTATCATTACACGGAATGGTGAAACAATGTAGTGATCAAAAAAAGGCTTTGAAGAAAACATGTCATCCAACAAGTAGTGCGTTAAAGGCGTTAAATACATATTAGATGTCATTAAACTAAAACCAGTTAAGAAATCGTAGAAAAATCGCCTTTTATTAGAAAAAGCGAAGAATTAATTTAAAAAAACAGCACCTGCTTATCTTAGTTATAAATTGGACTTTATTGATATTAGAATAAGGGTTTAAAAAAAACTAAAATGAAATGAGGCAGCCATTGTGACGGTTAGGTGAAGCGTGTCGATTACAACGGTTACTTGTTAAAACTGTGTGACATCGGACACAGGCAAACAGTTAAACTTAAACTTACAGGTTAAGGCTAACCTGAAAGTATTGTTCTTAAACACCCATTCCAGAGACATAACTAACCGTTGATAACTTCATATTCGCGGGTAGTAGGCACCATTAATTTTATTCCAATATAACTTCTGTACCGATACTTGAGTTAGTTATCAAACGGAGCTCGTTCGGTGTGATGTAGTGTCGTGATGTAGGTCTCCATTACTAAGGTTTGGAGTAAGTGTTTAATATTGGTCACTCGATGTTCCCTTTTAAGTGCATCTTATTATTGTTTTACTGTGCGATAAAAATCCATAATTTAGATGTAGGTCTGTGTACCAGATATCACATAGTTGGTAATCTTCTTGTTAGCTTTCAAAAAAAAAAAAAAAAAATATTTTGACGGGACCTTCACTGGCAGATAGCTGATGTAACAAGGAGTAACTTAGGCTATTTAACATCTCGCTACGACCCATAGGAGCGGAGCGACACGCGAATAAAGTGGTGAGTCGGCTACTTTAAGATATACTTGTAAAATACTCATAAGCTAATTTAATAAGTATTTTAAAAAAAACAAGAAATAATTAAACAGCCATCGGCAGAATAAATGGTCCAATTCAATTAAACACAAATATCTACTTGTTTTCTTTTTGATTGTTTTGTTTTAAATACTTTCTCGTACTGTCATAGAATGAGAGAGCAATGATATAAAGTAAACTTACGTGGACTTCGAGAAGGGTAACCTTAACCACGAAACTATAACACTAACTTCCATGTTCACTGCACGAAAACACCAGAGAGACTGAGACTAACCTATCGCACTAACGGTTATATATTGTCTTCACGTCGGTATGCTTGATATAATATAAAATGACCTACCCGCTAATACTACTTTATAAAAAGTGTACTCGTGCCTTATTAGTACGAAAAATATTTAGATACCTTCTATGAAAATATTTTTTTTTTAAAGATTACTAGCAGTATGGGTCACATACTACTAGTATTCTCTTTACCCCTCCTAGTAAGCTTGCATGCTTGTGTCAGGAGTCTTTGAAAAAAATAAGAAAATAAGTGTGAACCAAGGATGTTATGGATTAATTTTAAGGATATGTAGAATACAAATAAATCTGAAGTTATCACAAATTCGGTTACGATTAGGGATATATTACATTTCTATGAATATTAACAATTGTTTTTTTATCCCACTAGATAGTATTAGTTTCTGTGAACAGTTGGGTTAGTAGACTAAACTAAAACATTGTGTAAATTTGTATGTTTTGGTGCCTGCGTTAACACCCCTAGGTGTTTCGTTTATAATAAAATTCTGTTATACAAGATATGTTAGCTTTAACAGCCTTGTGATACTTTTACTTTATTTTTCTATTAATATATTTTACTAACTATTAAATTAAACATTTAAATTATCCCCGACTATCGAAGAAACTAATCTCATTAGCCTAAACAAACAAACTTTTGTAAATTAATAAAATATCATGCTCATGTTTGAAATGAGCTGATAGTCTTTAAACGGTTGAACAGATCTACACAAATTCTAGCTAAGAACCATCTCAATTAAATTAGCTTCCAAACAAAGAAAACTGCATCAAAATCGGTCCATTATCTTGGGTGTTACGATGATTATACTTATAACACCCGTCGTTGTAGCAAGCAAGGGCTAGTCGACTAGTATAGTATAGTTATTGTAGTAGTATTAGTTAGTATAGAAATATGTATTTAACAAGGTGGTAAATCAAACAATAGTAAAAGTTCTCCATTTTGTTTTATACTAGTCTACGTTTACAGGTACTTACATATAATTTGGTTAAGGTTGCGGTTCAGTTTTTATTTAGTTCAGTCACGTTCAGAATTAGCGACTTACCAAATGCCACTTTAACTTGCCTTGTTATGTTTACTGTTGTTTTTTAGACTATTTTATTACTGAACATTTTCTTTTATTTGACAACTCATGTGTTTTAAATAAACAATAACATATACTTTTGATATATACTTTAGATTACATCAACTCCACTGCTTGACTTAGCTGCTTAGCATCTAAAAACAAACTAATAGATATAACGACTCATTTTATCAGCAAGTTACTTACACTACACTTCATTTACACTATGATAGACAATATTTATTATATGAAATTAGTTCTGAACAATCTCCGAAGTGATAGCCGAATGCTATCAAAAGTTTTGCTACAAAATCATCATCGGGGGTCTCTCGGTGTAGTCCACCATGCAGGCCTAGTGTGGTTTGGCAAACTTCATAAACCTTTGAGGAATTTAAAGATCTCTTAGGAGAGCAGGTTTCCTCAAGATGTTTTCCTTAACCGTAAAGGAGATACTCTGCCTTTACGGATCGTGTCAACAGTTGACATGACACCAAATAAAACAAACTTTATCAGAAAAAAATTCTTTCGGATACTTTAATTGCACATTGTCAATCAATGTTCTCTTTTTAACCCCCGACGCTACAACGACATATTATAAGTTTATCGTGTGTATCTGTTTGTCTGTCTGTGGCGTTGGCTACGTGTAGCGCTTAAGATATTGTACCGATTCTAATGAAGTTTTATTTAAGAGGTAATGTAATTGATATGGTTCTTAGCTAATTTGTGAAGGTCTGGTCTGCTGTTTGAAGATTATATATCATTTCTAACTTAAGAGTTGCGTGACAATATTAAGTAGAGATGAAACGAATTGAAACGATGAAATTTTAGTTTCAAGTTTCAAGCTTTTTTACAGTAGGTACTTAGGTAACAATATATATTTTATCTATCACATTGTTTTTGTGATATTTTGTTGTTTAAACACACACATAACTTAGAAAAGTCATAGATGTTTGTCCAGCATCGAACTCGGATCTTCAAGTGAGACACCCATATCTGAATATGAGTTACTAGTCGACCTTTGCGACTTTGTTCGAGTGTAGCTCCGCTCCTATTGGTCGTAGCGTGATAATATATAGCTTATAGCCTTCCTCGATAAACGGGCTGTCTAACACTGAAAGAATTTTTCAAATCGGACTAGTAGTTCCAGAGATTAGCACGTTCACACAATCAAACTCTTCAGCTTTATATATTAGTATAAGACATACAGTCTTGGAATAAAATAATAGGTACAATCCGTGAATACAAAGTTATCAACGGTGTTGCTAACTAAAATGACAAAATTATATAGAATTTTTTCGCATAAAATAATACCTAAAAAAATACAAAGATATGGATTTAGCACATTTTGAACGCGTGATTTGGCGATATCATTTAGCAGTATTGTAATATTAGCACAATTACTCGACTTAATTCATAAGTTTTTTTACACTTTTCAATTGAGAGTATAATAGAGTAATTAAGAGCAAAATACAAAGTAATTCAAAATGGCGCTTTATCATCCGTCAAGCCCTAGGCTAAGTAATGTGCCGTATTGTAATTTCAATTATTTAGAAATTAAAGTATTGTCTATCTCGTTTTAGACATTTCTCTATTGAATACAGACTAATTCTTTATATTATACACCGGAAATCTTTTCATTGTTGCAACACTGCAATAACGATTTGAAAGCAGGTTGTACTTATTACCTACTGTTTCACGTGTATTTTTATTTATTTTATTTTTACTTAATTATTATATAAATAATTAGAACGGAGATTGTCACGGAAGTATCTTTACTTTTAAAATAAAGATAGTATTCATATTAATGTATACTGAAAGGAAGGTTAGAGCTTAATATTATTTGTCAGCTGTTAAGTTAGCAACACCGTTTATAACTTTGTATTCGCGTGTTCCCTTTATTTTATTTCAATTATGCCTACGTAACAATTTATAACAATACAATATATAACCTATGTTTCAATAGATTAGTGCCAGTTGTCACACGGAACTCGCCTGATGACTATAACGGCTGTACAACTGGTGTAGAGTCGTTATGGTGGGACTCCATTGTGAAGGATTTCGTGATTGTGACAGTATTTGCTCGGTTTCGGTTTAGGTCAGTTAATGATAACTCGATGGTACAGGTCAAAAGAAAGTAGCTTAGAAAAAGCATGCTCTCTTCATAGCTTTAAACTTACGTTACTTACGTTACGTACGTATTGTTATTTACCATGTCTGTCGTGTGTTGCCTGCACACAAAATAAAATTTCCTTATAATATGAACCATATTTTATCAATCTATGAGTTCCTACTAAAATGACTTTATAGAAAGAAAGAAAGAAAGAAATTACTTTATTGAGACAAAGTACTGTTACAATGTATTATATATTAAGTAACAACAAGAACGTATTATATGATAATTTCTAATAACCATATTATAAATTACAAAACAAAATTACTATGCCACTATAATATATAAAATAAAAGAAAGAATATAAAATTAAACGATCGTTTTACAATACTACTAAGTGAACTTACTGCTAATCATTCATATAATTACTAAAAAGAACATGTCGTACAGTGTCCCAACTTGGATGGACTAAGCTTTGTCAGGCACGTATTTAAACGCACCTAACACTGATATTATGTACCAGCCAAAATGACAGTGACCTCGAAAGCGACAGTTACAGTATAATGCAGCAAAGACAAAATTATAGTGCAATAGAAAATCTACATTTAAAACTAATACATAAATATAATAAAAATAACTAGAATTTGTGTTGTGAGTACCAGGGATGCTTATAAGCAGGCTGCAGGCTGCAGGGTATATTTCCCATATACCTAATATGGAGGAAATAATAATTATAAAAAAAAAATTAAAAAAAATCAGAAATGTGCGATAAAAAGAGTAATGGATGAAGATGGGTTATACATGTATAGTGTTTATAATATCGGCAAACAGAGTGGAATGATATAACATAAGGTTAAGATAAAATAATAATAATTATCTGTCTAATATCTGGATAAGAATAATAGTAATCAGAGTTATACTGTGTGTATTATATATTCAATTAGTTTATAATTATTGTTTATTGATTATATTATTTATCAAAAAATTATAGGTCAGATGTTGAACCTTTAAAACATTATGATTAGTGCAGGCTTTTCTAGAGTCAACATCTCTTGAGGATGCTCCGATATTAAGTAAAAAATTGCGTATCTTAAATTCTACATAGAAGTACCTACTGTTATTTATGATGTTGGTAGCATTAGCATCAATAGAAGAAGTAGAGATTGCAAAATAAAAACACCGTCAAGACAGATTAATCATTATTACATTGCGAGTAATCTAAGTATTGCTGAAGCTCTGAGTTTAAAGCGTAGGTAACCCCAGGAGGATATTTTAGTCAAGCTGTCATACTGTTAGTCTGTTTATAGACTAATTCTTAGTAGTTATATTTAAAAAAAATGTGTAGGACTTTCCGGATCTAAGTTAAACACGATGTCACGATTGCAGATGGATATATTACACAGATTATTTTGAACGGCGGCGTAATGAAAATACTAAATTAAAGATTAAATATATATTTCTATATAAAATCTCCTTTATATAAGTGAAGTTATAGTCAGGACCAAGTTAAGGAAGAAGTAAGTGAGACGAAAGATAGTCAATGAGATAATGATGTCTACTGTGAATCAGTAACGTATTATAGAATATATTTTTTTTTAAAGATGATGATGATGAAGAAGACTCACGACCTATCGATAGTGAATCCAACTAGTTTTTAACGAACACTACATAGTTTAAAAATAAGGTGTTGCCTTGGTAATCGTTGAGCATTTCAATATGAGTTGTATCGATGTTTTAAAACCACAGCAGGTGTGTGGAGCGGAGCGTGATTCCTCAATCACATCGGAAGCACAGGAAATTTGCGGTTCCACGGGATAGACTGCTTGGTAAAGTGTGAAGGTTATAGATACATCTGTCTCTGTCTGTTTATCATCTTACTGCTTCTTAACAACTCTAAGCATACACATATTGTTTTTATTATTAACCAAGGAATAAACGAAGAATGTTTCTGTATATAATTTACACATAAGTATGTGGGGTTGAGGATATATTAAGTTTATATTATTTATAATACCTACAAAGAAAGTATGTACGTAGGTTAAGTGACGGTTATAAGAAAGAAGATAGAATGAATGACAGAGTATGTAACAAGATCAGAAGACGAAAAGACGGTTTTTTTTAATATTTTGTCCAGAAAAAGAAAAAAGTATTTATAGTTTAGTTGTATTCATTGTTTTTTTGGTTAGAAAAATCAATTCATCATCACGACCCTTCAATGGCCCACTACTGAGCCGGATCCTCCTCCTCCTCAGAATGAGGAGGGTATTAGGCCACAGCCCACAACGCTGGCCCAGTGCGGTGCAGTATTTTATTTGTTATTATTTTTTACAATTATAAAAAGTTACCCTCCTCTAACTAACTTAAGCATCAGTAGCTCAGTGGCTCGGGCGTTAGATTCACGGTCAACAAGTCGTGGGTTCAAATCCCGGACATTGGACTACTGGCGTGGCCCACTCCTGACACAAGCTATTTATTAGCTTACTAGGAGGGGTAAAGGGAATGCTAGTAGTATGTGATCCATACTGATGAGACAGAGATTACGAATCCCACTTAATATCATAAATTTTAAAGTAATTTTGATGAAATTTGGTACAAAACTAGACTAGAGCTTGTAAAAGGACATTAACTACATTTTATGGCGGATAAAATGCTTGAAGTGGTTAAAATAGGGGATGAAGTCAAGGTATGTAACCGTTTATGTCTTTGGGAATTAATCATAAATAACTTATGTCCTATGTACAAATTTCTTTTCATTGTACTACAAATCCATGTAATGTTACCATAAATAGTATCATAAGGGAAGCAGATTTTCCTTAAAAAAAACCGCTAATATGATACACATTTATAATTAAAAACCTCCATTTACTAACTCCACTTAATAAAACGAACAATAAACAAACTTTCATATTGTAATTCGTTTCTTTCACTAACAGTACCATTATACTAACATCAATAATTGCATGTAATTACAATCATTATATTTACAAATTCAATTAGATATCAGATAAAAGATTTAAACTGTTTTCAGATACAATCAGTATATAGCGTACAAGTTCATTATGTCTGTCTGTAAAGGTTTAATTCACTCCAGTATCTTTAACTTGTAACAAAAAATGTATGTCCGTCCTTTTATATTGATTCAAGTTCTTTATTTTTTTGAGTAAATGGTTTTATTACTTTAGTTTTTAGGGTTCTGCCTTGATGTAAATTTGAACCCTTTAGGGGATCTAGCACTACAATGTTCAAATTATTGTAAATCATTATTGTCGTTTTTTGTACTGCATTGAAAAGTCCCATTTTTCGAAAAATGAAATTTCTATATTCGGTGCGAAATGACTCACAAGTCAGTAAAAAATATTGTATGAAATTTAAAGAAGAAGAGCACACCGCGCACATAAAAGTGAGACGTCTGTACGTTTCGCTCTGTAACCGAAGCATCTTCAGGAGTTCTTGACTCAACTTCTGGGTTATGCCGTACGAGTCTGGTTGTTTAGATTCTAGCAAAGCAACCTTTTTAATTCCTTTTAAATCATGAATTTCCGGAAAGTAACGCCTGATTCAATACGAACGTATCTGGTACGAAATATAATTCTTAGCCTCGGAATAAAATTTCGTTCCATCGGATAAGCAAAAGCTTCATCTTATTCATTCATAGTTATTTGAGGATTTTAGACATCTTCAATTGATCTCCATTTAAAATTTACCATATATAATTTAATTTATTTTAGGAAGTAGGGGTAAAAAGTGCTTATCAAAGCAATTAATCTAGATTTTTTGTACGCTTGAACAAGACCTGTATGGTATCGGCTATTAATTGGTTCTAAAGATACTGCCAATAGTTCAGTTACGTGACTTGATTAGGTGACTATTTGCTAATTTTGTACTCACTAACGACCTCTATAGTACTAGTAGACAATTGACTACACTAATGGTTACTTTCTTAATACATCCTTATTTTGTCACTTGTTTGTTGAGGATTTTATACCACAATAATTTTTGTCAAACATTAACTATTTATACTTTTATTACTACTAAATCTCCAGCTCATTCACCCATACACTTAACCATACACTCATATAATATGTATGTACTCATACATTCATTTTCTCTTACCCGAATGTACTCACATACATATACTCATTCGGGATGTAATCTATCCTATTGAAGTGATAACTTCTTATGGGAGGGTAAACTGCTTCGTAACGTAACGCGTTACGGCGCCACTATGTCTGGCTTCCCTTTCTCTCACGCATACGGCAGCAGTAGGCAGGCTGCTCCTCTCTCACTTTAACCTACAGCGCTAGCCGTATTTCGGACAGACGCTCCCCCCTCTCTCTACTCAGTGTACAATTTCGATATTAAATAGTTCAACTTAGATTAGTTGAAGTTATCACTTCTGTCGAGCGTCTCGAGACGCACACGTTTTTTTTAAATTTAATTTAAATTGCAATAGTCTTGATTGATTGAATTAGGTGAATAATCCTTCTATACTACACAATCGTTTTACAATTCGTTGTTGTTTTTTTTTTCGGGATAAAAAGCAATACATAGTTCATCCAGGTAGTAAATTAAATGTCCATGTGCATATTTAATTTAGGTATATAATCTTTTGTGTGATTTAGTACTTAATTCTTAATGATAGATAAGGGACAAACGACCAGACGGCCCATCTGATGGAAAGTTGCTACCGTCGCCCATGGACATCAATAAAAATAGAGAGTATCTCTTGTTTTGCTGTTGCGGCTCGAAGATAGAGTGAGGAGGGGAAGCGAAGAGAAGAAAGCGGCTCGACCAGAACTCGTCAAACACTTGACCGTCGGATTCGTATTATGGTAGTCCAAAAAATAGTCGAGGAACAGATCCCATACCAAGAGGGTGCTGGGTTACTCGGCTCTTCCTCTCACGGGTCGGAAAAGCTTTGGGTTGGGTTTTCCTAAAGTTTTTTTGTTGTATTATAGTTTTGTTGAATTTAACATGATAATAATACGGCATATGTTTAAAGCCCAATGCGTGATTCCACCGATGGTATCGTAGTACAATATTAATTACAGAACAGGAAGGGTTTGTGCATATTACGGCTGTAATTTATAGCCGAAATACCGACGATACGTGCTGAAGCTGATACGTGCGCCTTCATTTTTACGAGCTCTAACACGCGATTACTTTTGGAGCTTTTGATACGAATTAACGATCTTGACTATTTTTTTTGTAATTTTTATTGAAGGATTTATTAGTTTTTATTGTGTTTATACAGTTTATAAATTGCCAGACTGATTGAAAATGTTATTTTAGGGCATTGAACTAATGATATGGATGCCGTCTTCACACAAATATATTTTTGTTCTGGAAGACAGAATTCCTAAAATTATGTCGATATTAAAAGACAAGTAACTTCATATAAAGACGAACTGTCAAGGTTGAAGAATTAACCTTTATAATTGAGCCAGAATATACTTTATTTCAGGAATCCGCAATGATTTCTTTATACAACAGTTTCTATATGTTTTATTATATTATAATATTCTTTGATAATGAGATGTTAGAAGGCAGGAATATAAGAAATGGGTATAAACAAGCTAAGTGGTCTACTGGTGAACTAAATTGGGAATCATTGCTCTCATAGAGACGATTACAGAGTTATTAAATTGAAGTTGTATCTACTCTTGCATTTTCAGAACCATATTATAATAATTGTGAGGGTTTAGATCACATGATAAATTTAGCATATTTTTAGTATGTTAAAAAGCTAATTCTTTGGTTCAAAAAACTAATTTCATGATGATAAAGTAAACAACTTCTAAACCACAACTCTTCCCCTAATCGCACTCAAATCACGTGTGTTACCAAATTGTAGTTTGGTTTTAGTTTCGGTATAAATTACAAACAAAAAGGTTCTTCAACTTTGTATTACGTGACTGTCTCTCGTGATACTCAGCGAACTCTTTTAATCTTGTTTTTATTAATTTTTTGCTAGTTATATATTTATTCTATCATATAGTTATACCGCCGTGGTTCGCATGCTATATAAAAATATTCTGGTGTTCAATAAATCCAAACATACAAACTTTATAGTACTGTTCTCTCAACACTTACTTTTGATTAGCTAATAGCTTCTAAAAAATAAAAAAGAGCTTTTCATCATGGTTGTATATTTAAGGTGTTAATTTCTCCAGATTATTGTTATTTAAAAACCGTTATGGAATCCATTTTTTTATTTTGTATCCCACATTTATAAATAGGACTCCCGTTCGGATGATGGCTCCATAATTCAAATTCAAATTTATCTTTATTTTCTTTCACAAACATAATTATCTTATATTAAAACAATTATATCGAGTAGTACAAAGTATGCTAATTATCATTTTTGAGAGGCGGATGCTGTCTAGGGTTACCAGTATGACAGAAACCAGCCTCCCTTCTAGGGTTAAGGAATTGGGGGAACCACTATGGGGGATTTAAAGGTATATTTTTTACAGCCTTAATATTAAATAAAGTAGTAAGTATTTTAATCCTACTAATATTATAAACGTGAAAGTTTGTAAGAATGTATGGATGTATGTTTGTTACTCTTTCACCCAAAAACTACTGAATGGATTTTGATGAAACTTTACAATAATATAGCTCACACATCAGAATAACACATTGGCTATAATTTATAATGATATAGAGTGAATTATCCAAAATATAGCGGGTGAAACCGTGGGGTGCAGCTAGTATCTTTATATAAATATTGAAAAATAAGAAGCAGTAAAAGTATACTTTAACGGCTGCAATTAATATAATCAATCTCAATTCGTAATTTTTGTATTATGGATTGAAATTATATTCTAAATTCAAATTTGTGTTTAGAAAATTCAAATCTGAAATCGAATTTCTTTTTATTATATAAAGATTTCGGGTTACAAACTGAAAATATTCCAAATTTGAGCAACAGCTATGCTTATCAATGTTTACCCTGTGTTATCACATTTTTTCTGTTACATAACACAAGGTTGCCTGGAAGAGATCACATTGAGTGATAACTCTGTCATTGCATATTTATATTAATATAAATTTTTGTACTTTTCTTTTGTGCAATAACTAATAATTCATTTCCCTGAAATTGGGGAAAAATCCAAAGGATTGCAACCCATGACCCATAATATAGCCATTGATTAAGGATTTTTGTTTGTTTTGGCTAGAATGTTTTGGATTTAACAGACTAACGTAAATTTCAACAACAAATTAACACCGAGGATATTTATGCTAAAATATGTATTCACTTATAATAAATGGTGATAATTGGACACTTCGCGCAATAAACTAAAGAAAGGAATTCAGATAAGCCATAAATGTCGTAACAGGTACTACAGCTTGAAATAGTTATTTCAATATATGGACAGGCGAATATTTCATTTCTAGAGCACTCGTTAAGATAATATTCATATCTATACATAATGTAATAAAATATAACTTATCGAATGTCTGTACGTAGAAGATATTTAAGAAAAAATCTTTGTAAAAATCAAACCAAAATAGTTATGGCAATAAAATACTGATTGTAGTTCACTGACCAGAGACCCAGTTTTAGTCATATTTCTGGAAAGAAGAATCCAAGATAGGATTATGAAGCTCAAGGAAGCTTTTGAAAATGTCATCTTTAATTATGTGAAGGAGCACAGAAAAAAGAGTAAGAAGATTTGTTTTTATTGTAGACTAGTTATAAAAAGAAAAATAATAGAAACAAAAATAAAAGAAAAGCGACAGATGCTAAGAGAGGGAGGACAGAGCAAAAATAAAATTGAATAGGTAATGGAAAGAGAGAGAGAGAAAGAGCGAAAGAGATAATGGAAAGAAAGAAAGTGAAAAGAGACTGATCATACTGAACAAATAAAAATAAGAATTAAAGAGAGAAAAAAGAGAGAGCATGAGAGACAATGATAGTATTATAAGAGGAAGAGAAATGGAAATACTATAGACTTTTCTCAATGAAAGAATTTTTAAAATCGGATCAGTAGCAACAAAATGGCCATATTCTATTAATTAAAAAATGTATATGGCAACACTAAATCACTTTTGTCACTCACGAATAGTGTAGTTTTATATCAGTGATTTTTTTTAAAATCTAATAAAGTTACAAAATGGCCACCTTATGTGGCCATATCTTTTTAATTAGAATATTTATGGCAACACCACATAGCCTATGTTACCCGAAAAGGATGTAGCTTCCTATCGGTGAAAGAATTTTCAAAATTGGTTCAGTACTTTTCGAGCCTATTCGCAACAAACAAACATACAAACAATCAAATCTTTCCTCTTTATATAATAGTATAGATAAGGCACAATCGGGCAGACGTTCCACCTGATGATATCTTGCGTTTGGTGTTGCCACTCCAAACACAATATTTTCCAGATCCCCCACCACCAATGGGGAAGCTGGGTTACTCGGCTCTTACTAGATGCTGTCCCAACGGCAGAGGAGATTTGTATTCTAACCCATTCCCTCACGAAGTATTAGATTGAAATAAGTTCGTAATAACGTTTTTAATATTTTCTTAAATTTACAACGATTTTTTTTTACAAAGTGAAATTAATATTCATTCGAAAGTGATCTTTCTGCTCTACAAAACTGTGGTAATTGTCTTTTGAGTAATTTAAAAAAAATTACTTTTGGGCCTTTAAAATGCCTCTCCAGGAGGTGAAAAGTTTTTCGTCTAAGAAGCAGCAGGTATACAAAATACAAACTGTAACAACATAATCTTAATATTACAAAATAATCATTATTTTTATTAACAAAAGTCTATGTTAATAGAGTAAAAATACCAATTTTATATAACATATTAAGTTAATTTTTACCATATGTTTTCATATTACAATGTATGTAGGAGTTATCTGAGTTGTGGGCGTTCCGTACTGCATACCATTAACTTGCTGTTTATCTATACTGTATCAAATTGAAGCTAATATTATACATTATAAATAATGTTCAAAATATTATATGAGCTTAATAAAATTGACGGTTTTATTGCATATTCGCTGTTTCCGAGATATCTTTTGCGTAAATGTGTATCTTTGATATTAATGCCTTATTTTTATTAACTGATTTAAATTACAACAATATGTTAATCTACATTTAAGTGAATTGATTACTTAATTTCTTACCTTTTAAAAAATAAACATAGTATCTTGATTATTGATGATAATTACTTCTTCTTCGTCTTCTAGTGCCTTCTCCTATCGGAGGTTGGCCATTTGTATTTTGGACGCTGCTGCTTGGAATAAGGATTGAGTACTCTTCCCAAACTAGTAAGAGTTGAAGGAGGTCGTATTTGTTATTTCTCATAATATGGCCAAAGTACTCTAGCTTCCGCACCTTTATGGTTTTCAGGATTTAGAGATTTTTTCCCAATCTTTGCAGTATTGACGCGTTCACATGCTCAATCCACGATATTCTCAACATTCTTCTATACACTCACATTTCACACACACAAAAAATCTTTTTGATAATTACTTAGATTCATTATTACGTCTATAGAAAATAAATATTATAATTTATAATATAAGTCTATAAAATATCGGATTGTTTATATTTTGATTGAATTAGAAGGAAATGCAAAAATATATGATGACATTGTATAATCAAACATATAAATTTTCATTTCCATTGTGCGTATAAGGACATATAATATAATCACAATTATATATTGAAGAAGAAAGTGAAGTAATAAAAAAAATAATTGTGAGAAAAGTCTCTCTCTCTTGTCAAAAATAAAATTAAAAAATGATACCATATAGAGATTTAGTGTATGCAGTAGTTTTTGATTTTATGTGTATTTATATACAACATTTCAAAATGAGTCCTAATTTTGTAGTACTATGATATATTTAGCTTATTAGGGCATGATCGATATTCCAGAGCGATCCGGTTCGAAGCGGTCGCCGATCGCAAAATTCACTTAGACCATCGGACACCGCTTGAATATTTTAGCCGATAACAATCCTTCGGCTAATTTTAGCCAATGAAAAAATTTACACGGAGTGTTCTGTACGTTGAGAATTCTTCTTTTATCTTTATTAGGAATTTATATTAAAGGGAAATGAAGATTTTTGAATAAACAATTCTTATAGACTTACATTTGTGGACTGATTACAAGGAATTTTGAAATTGATATTGGAATTTCATAGTCATTTCACTAACTTAGATTCATATATATATCAGATATTTTAAAACATTTAAGCTATATATACGTATATTCATCTTTGCCTTCTTGGTTTGACGCTCTTTCTATTCGTGAAAATTTTATTAACTGAATTGCTTAAGGTATATAGAAGAAGTAAGCGTACAATAAAGCGAATATAGCCATTTTATACAAAATAAGTACAAGATTATATACACAAATCTTGCTAGATTATCTTCTTATATATATATAAAATTCTCGTGTCACAATGTTAGTTACCATACTCCTCCGAATAGGCTCGACCGAATTTTATGAAATTTTGTGTGGATATTCAGTAGGTCTGAGGATCGGCTACTATCTATTTTTTATACCCCTAAGTGACTAGAGTGGCCCCCACCCTAAATTTATATGGCAAAATAACATTTGCCGGGTCAGCTAGTATCATATACATCTCGACATAGATGAATAAAGATATTGTTTTATATTGAACTGGCGACCTGCAATAGCATTGCACATAGGTCAGCCATTTTGTATATGAAAATACAAATTATTTATACAAAATAATTTTCCATTTATTTTCCCTTCTTCTAATTAAAAAGAAGGGTTAAATTCGTTGCTTGGTTTAGAAGGAATAAGCAAAGAAACAGAGAAGAAGACAGGTAATATTTTTTGTACTATTACAATTAAAATAGAAGAGACAAAGCATTAGCAGCAGAATTAAACGCATTTTTAGAACTAAAAAAGAAACGTAGTTTTCAGACAAAAAACAATGTAACAAGGATCCCTGCGAAGTCGCCTCGGACTCGCGGACTGGTAAAGCAATTTGTGACGGAGTGACGTCTGCGGTAAATGAAGTCGAGCTAGAGAAGCACTTCTTAATGTTGTCAGCTATAAAATATATACCTTGAGAAGGATAATATCAGAAGTGACATCGATGAAACTCAACACTATACGTTATAAAATAGCGAGTAAAAGAGATAATGAGCAAATTCTACAAAGGAGCTTTTGAATTAATAAGGAATGCAGAGACTTTCTATATATATATAAGCTAAATATATAAGTATTCTATATAAGATTAGACTGGTCGCACCTGGAGCTTATGACCCAAGTGTAGGTTTATGAGGCTTAATAATATACATAAACACTCAGTAGCTACTGAACTTAGCAAGTTAACGACTATGAAAGCCAATATTCACTATATTATATTACTCTATCGCCGATAGTCAGACGATTGATCGGTACAGCTTATAAGTAGTCGAGCTAGTATGGGTGGTTTAAAATAAACCAATATGAAGCATGATCAATTTAATTACCTAAACATTTTTAGGTGTTAATTTAGAGATGTTATGTTGTAAATTAGATAGTGAATTAATTAAGTTTGTTCATGGTACATGACATAGTGAACCGATAAAACTTTGAAACAGGAAAAATCTTCTTTGGGAAATTACACAAAATATTTACAGATAATTTAACAGTCTATCCTTAAGTAGACAAGTTACACGGCAGATATATATGATCTACATACAATTTTTTAGACGTAATGTAAGAAAAAAACGTCGATATAACTTGCTTAGTGTTGGCAGTAATATATTTATAAGTGCTTATACTCTTAATTTCACAAGTTCCCAATAACAATAAAATACCCCGTTAAATGTCGCTATACAGAGTTTCCAGTGTATTTGAATGCTTAGCAATTAACCAGTAATCTGTAGTTCTGCAATAACGGATGTAGTATATTAAATGCAGGCATACCAAGTATTAACTTGTCGCGTATCTTGTTGTCTGTTAAAGCGTACGCTTAGTTTTACTCCTATACTTATAACACAACTCTCTTTTTACTAAAAAAAAAAATTAAAATCATCAATTTTTCTAAAGGCCTATCATCTTACAGAAATCTTAACGAGAGAACAACTCTCTCCCATAATTTTTTATAGATTTTCAAATCTTCTTAATCTACAAATGTGTTATCATTCTGAGAGGCGTCTCTAGCTCATTTAGCGCCCGTGTGCAATCGTGTGCGCGAAAAATAATACCGCTTTACCTCAATTTAAGGCTTTCTTGACGATCAAGAAGAGCAATATTAACATTAAATGTAGAGTCGAACAATTTTTGAGAAATCGATCTTTTTCGAAAAAAAATCATTCCTACACTGCCGGAGCTCTTAAGACCGCGGCGCCCGTGTGCATTACACACTTTGCATTATAGGTAAAGTTGCCCCTGAGCTCTTCTTGATCTACTTGAGAGTCTACTTTATTTAATACTAAGCTCGAACACTTAGGAGCTCTGTATTATGTTAATTATTAGTTATGTTTCTGACGTCCAAATTTCTGGAAATTCTGACAACCAAAAATACTTTGTTTATTACTTATTTCTTAATTCAAATTAGTAATAATAATAATAGTGACTAGACTGTACAAATATATTACTAATTGTTTCTTTTGTTTAGCGTTGCAAGATTATTTTTGTTTTTACATGTGTATATTATGTTTATCTCTGTTCTAAATATATTAATAAATATAGTGGAAAATACGCCAGAACCTTCTACACTCTACACTAAAAATCATAGGAAATGTTCTACAAAGTAAGTGCTTCAGCTGAGTTGAGTCTTCCCACTACAGATGACCTATAGGAATTTAACTGGAATTGCGAGTTTAATGCTATGCAAAGTTTGATTGACCAACCTATCGTATTAAAAGATATATGTTAGCACCCATGATATCGTGGGCATAGTTTAATATATGGCATATTACATTGAAACAGCAAATCAATGCAAGGTTGCCACCCACGTACATAAATTCTCCTATATCGCTGGAACGCTTCTATAAATCCATTTACTCTTACGAGCTTAATATAAATTGTAATCAGATCAGTTCAACAGGTGAAATCTCATTAGCGGTGGTGCAACGTAAACTAGGAACTTGATTTACTAATAAGTTTATTTTATGTTAAATTTACTACATTTGTTGTCTACACCCTCGCTTCGCTGAGGCACTCTACCCGCAACTATAAATCATATATCTGTCATCGTCAAGGCAGCGTTCGTAGGAAACGTTTTCGTTCGACCGTTTTTTCTACGACTTACAAATCCGACTACCATGAAAAAGTCTTTTTATTTTTAGGTTAATTATATAGCCTGTGATACTCACAAATAATAGGGATTTCTATTGGTAAAATAATTTTCAAAATCGGTGCAGTAGTACCAGAGATTACCCACTACAACCTCACAAACTTTACCTCTTTATAATAAATAGATTTATTCGCACACAAAGAGCTGAATGGTGAGATTTTCCTTTTGGGTTACTGATGAAAATATGCAATTATTATGAAGTTTTATTAATTGGGGTTTTTTACCATCCTTTTTCTTACAATTTTAATCAGTAAATTTAAAGTGATTTTGTGAAGTAAAACCCCCAATTAACCAGTTATACTTGATTCTTCTTGTGGCTCGAATTTTTACATTAAAAGAGAAGCCTTTTAGGGGCATGGAAATATCTAACGGCCAGTCTATAGCAGCAGTAATTTCTTAAAGAAGAATTCTTACTGATTGCGATAAAAAAATAACTAAAAAGGAAAAATACTATCAAAATATGCCAAGAGCAAGAGAGAGAAAGTGTCAGTTCTTGGATCAGCAGTTCCATAAAGAAGATATAAAGAAGGATAGTAATATCAAGTTAAAGCTTATAAGTTTAAACCGTTCAGGTATAGCAGTATTTTATGAATACGTTACGAGATCGGCGTAATTACGTGTTTAGCAATAGCATACGTCAGAACGGAATGCGATTGCATAGCGACCATAGACTTACATTTTTTTTATAATTAATGATTTATCTATACATATAAAATGTAACTTTTGACGAATGTCTATACATAGAAGGTATTTGAGAAAATGTGAGGGGTCTCTATAATATCAATAGAAGTCAAAAAAAGCATTTTTGTTTCACGCAAAAACTACAACAAAATGCGGGTTTCGAATTTCTGTTTGACTTATAATTTTGGCTTTGTTTCATTTAAATTGGATGTCTGAGAAAATAGTTATGGATTTGTGGACATCATTTGTTCTTTTGACCTGGTAGAGGCTCCTCTCTTCTTCTTCCCACCTCCGTTTTGGTGATCACCCTATACATACACTTAGAAACATTACGAGGATATGTCAAAAATGCTTCAAACTTTATATATTATTTAAAATTAGATTTTTCGATATGATAAACAACGTTTGTTAACGTGTGGTCATCGATTGGCTCTAGACTATATTTATAATATTTGAAATAAATCTGCTTTATCTATAGACTTATAGGTCTATAAAAAACCAGCGTCTCGACATGTCACCTGAATGGACGCTCCTATTCCTACTATTTACATATTTAATGACGTAAAACGTTCAGAGTGGTGGTTAATGAGATGCATCTTGAATAAACGTCAACTTGCTACCTCATACACGAGTCCTCGCTTCACTGAGGCGCAGTGTTTATTAGCATCTTATATATATTGTATGCAACATTTTTTAATTGTTCAATTTATTTGTGTTTAATATTATATTTTAATGTCAATAGTCTATAATCTTTCTGTAGGTTTGAGCAAAAGTTGTGGGGATATTTGCTAAGGTGAGCGTGCTGCGTACCCGTATACGTAGTTCAATCCAAGACGTCAACTATTTTAACAAATAACAGGAGCAGACCCATTGCGTGAGAATCAGTCACGATGTCAATCAATAATATGCCCTAATAGTGACTTTTGCGCACTCAAGGTCTTAGATTACAGCCAGTACAGTTTACTTAGATTACAGCCTTCCACTAAAATGTTTTTAACGAATGTAAGTTATGCATTTGTCTCTCTCTCTCTCTTTCATAATATATCTGTATGTCGGAGAATAGTAAAAGATTATCGAATCTAAAGAATATCGAATAATCGCCATATAAGGCGTTGGAGTAGGGTAGTAGTCACTTCCGTCGTTTTGACAGTCTCGACCCTTTAAA
This sequence comes from Limenitis camilla, assembly GCA_905147385.1. Taxonomy (NCBI): domain Eukaryota; kingdom Metazoa; phylum Arthropoda; class Insecta; order Lepidoptera; family Nymphalidae; genus Limenitis; species Limenitis camilla. Next base: position 10,364,858 of record LR990241.1, read on the forward strand.
TGCCATCGACAGTCTGACTGAAGTCTTAGTCATGCGCGTTCTCTCAAGGAGTGAAATAGTGTTAGTGTTGTGCAGTGCAGTGATAGTGCTGGAAGTGTTGACCAATTAAGGTGAGTACCAATGTAATTGCCACGTCTTCTGTTAGGTTAGCTTTATGTAAGTTTAACCTTGGCTTTACACAAAAAGCCTGAGCAGTGTGTTGGAATTCTGTTAAAAGAGCTCTTTAAGCCTACACCTTGATCACAAGTCCAAGGCTCTGCTTAGGTTTCTCTCGTAATTGTAAAAGATCATATTTGATTATTTATCGGTTCAGTAGCAGTATCTACGTTGCGTTTACCCAATAGTCCACTCAATATCATCACCCCCTTATAGTATTTTCAATATTTCCTTCTCCTCCTTCTTTTCTATCTTTAAAATCCCCGACATAAGCTTCGTTTGCAGTATTTAAAATTTAGTGCTAACCGCAAAGAGGGTTTCAAAGTGACTAAAATGAATCTTTTGCGTTTTAGAACTTTCTTGCCTTGGACTCTTTTAAGCGATGATTGTGATATCACAATATTATAGGTCACCGTATACTCTAATTTCCAGTGTTTAAGTTTAAATAATTACCGGGATCCATTATTTAGCGTTCACTTCACCTAAATCTCTGCAGTCTGTGCGTTTATTCAGCCTGATAAGTGTATCTCATTATGAACACTTTGCAACGTTTTAACGTCATTAAATATATGTAAATGCATCCATTCAAGAGTCGCTACAACTCTATATTATAGTACACATTTATAAATAAACAAAACTGGTTTAGTATCCTGATCTACTGTTGCTAAAAATATATAATTATATTACTTCTTCAGAAAAAAGTAAAATTGTTATTAATTTATTTTTGAAATTGTCGTCATAACACTAGTCAGTGACCAAATTAAGTTTACTAAGTAGTGAAGTTAGTTAATCTCATTTAATATGTACCTTTGTTGTATGGAATGAATAAATCTTGTTGAAGAGTTTGTTTGTTTGAACGCGCTAATCTCAGGAACTACTGGTCCGATTTGAGAAATTCTTTCAGTGTTAGATAGCCCAATTAACGAGGAAGGCTAAAGGTTATATATCGTTACGCGGGGACTAATAGGAGCGGAGCTACACGACTAGTAAATAATAAATTCCGATCGTATTATAATAATAAATAGGTATTAATATTTAAATGTTTTTTTTAATCTAAGTAGGATATAACGTATAAAATAAATTAAAATTTACCTATATTCTTGAGTCACACTTGGGTCGTAAGGTAGTCACTATTTGGACTCATTTCCTAAAACTTTATATTATAGATATTATGATTATTATGATTATAGATACACTTTTTAAAAGGCACTGACTTATTACTTAAATTAAAAACGTATTTTCCGAGCCTAAAGTGCACGAGGGTCATGCCTGATGATAACCCCCTAATGTGACCGAAACTTTAGTAGGAAAATTCCGACTCAACGTTACGTGAGTAAGCCTTTGAATTAGACATAACTAGCGACGCGTCCAGCTTCGCAAAATGTCTTTATTATTATTTTTTATGAACAACAGAAAAGCGCTTGACTATGACTACTTGATGCAGTGCGCTTATCCAAAAGAGGCCTATTCATTTTTTTTTAAGAAACCCAAGACAAAAGAATTTGGGAATACTGACGCTGGTTAGGAATTCCATACCACAGCATTGATTGTACATAAATAATCTTTGCTTTTGAATCTCCCTGTCTATGGGTAAAAACTGTATTTTTTTTTGATCTGGATGGTTTTGCACTACTTGGTGAAAAATGGACTTAGTCTCTCTTCTTCCTCATCTGGATAACCTAACGTACATCTTTGTTTATCTGACTCATCAAAGCAATGTGTAAGTTAGAAGGTGATACCACCTCAAAGTAGATAACGGTAATTATCAGTAATTACGGACTTTTAGTTACACATTTTTAAGGTTCCATACTTCCATGCCCATTACGTAGTTTAAAAGATCTAAGCGTACAGACAGCGGAAAGCGACCTTGTGAAAATAGCGATAGTTCTAAACCAAAAATTTACTTAAATAGTCTATTCAATACACGCATGGTGCTCAATGCCCATGGTGCCATAATGAAGGCGGAATCGTTGGATTGTCATTTGCGTGCTATTGTCCATTCTATATGGGTCCGTATGCGTCTCGATTTGGACCTGTCTAAATAGGCATAGATCTATGCGCTCCTGTACTGTGCTTGCCAGTGTCTCTTGAACCACGATAAATGTAATAAAGCTGTGACTGCACGCATGAATTCTTAAAATCTATTCCAATCTAAATGATGTTTAAATCCAACCTGTAAAAGTTGTAATTAATACATACAAAAGGTAATGTACCAAAAATACCTTTAATAGAATGAAATCGTGATCGTAATATTTATTTATTTTGAAATTATTTTCAAGTAGATATTCTGACCAATTTTATGACATTCCTTTTTAATTCTTTAGCTTTTTATCGGAATTATAATGAAAAAAAAATTATCTATTCATCAGACGAATTTGAACTGAAAAAAGTGACAACATTTTAAATATATTTTTTTTTAATTATAGAAACAAATCAGTTAAGACAGTAACGAATAACCCTCATAATTTGCAAAAATATCATAATATTCGGATCGTGGCTAATTCTTGATTACGTAATCGATAGATCAATCGTGTCGTATCATTCTGCCTCGAAGACAGGATAGACTTGTGTGCTTACCGATGTTTAATTTAGTTTACGACAGTCTGGAATATGCATCAGCCCTTATTCCCATGAGAAACCTACTGCCTACTAGTAGGGTTCGAACCCACCTGGTCGTATCCGTTACGTATGGAGTTACATTGTCAAAGTTACAGCTTTCTTCTCGGTTGCTGACTTAATTAGTAAGTTGGATATGTGAATGGCAGCGCAATGCGTTCTACTATTTCTGTGTAAATCTAAGGGGTCGTTATGTTAAAATATGGGTGGCGGCAGCCGACTACGACTCCGACTGTACTGTGACGTCGCTCGCTTTTGTATTCTTGTTCGCATTATTTACGATAATTACTATTTGGAAAGGCCTTTGAGGTTACCTTTTATTATAACTAGATGTTATATTAATGTCTTTTTATGTTAAGTACTTGTATTTGGTTATTCAACGTAAGCTTTTGAACTATTCGCACTCACTTCTGACATTTGATTCTAAGTGTAATCAACAATGAGATATCTCTTGTTTTATTAGTTGAGGAAAACACTTGTCCTCGCGGGTGTGAATTTATTTATAAGAGAGGGGAAAAGATACGGAAGATTGAGAAGACACATACTTACTGTCAAAGAGTGTCGGTAAAGGCAGTGAAGTAGAGTATGAAATGATTTCAGATGGTTAAAAGTCAAACTTAGATCTCTATGAAACTATAACAATAATAGCAGTGAAAGGGTGAAATGGTAGTTGTAGAGTCCCGAATCAAATAATGCCGTGAACTTCACTAGAAGATTTGACATGAATTTCCTTCTAGTATCTCCTAAATTTAGGTTGATATTAAGTTACACTACACTTTAGTCAAGGCAAGAAATTTAGATATCTGATTGCTTTTGTGCAGTAGATATCAAATGTCATAGTGATTTTAATGTCGTATCATGTTCACTAGAAAGCAACATACTAGTAGTAGATAGTACCTAAAAAGAGGCGTATTTATTAATAATGGTTTAAAATGAAGCTTAGAAGGATTTGCAGACTCTTTTGACTTTGTACTATAGTGGCGTATGGAACCTTAAAAATGTCTAACTAAAAGTCCGTAATTACTGATAAATACCGTTTTTTAGTTCAGCAAAGTTTAACGGAATACAAACTGGTCTGGAACTCGCGATCTTCCGACATTAAAATACAAAACTATGCGAAATATTATTGAAGCGGGCGAGCCGGAATTTCCACGGAACATCCGATTTATTAGCAAAACTTCCAGCTAGGTAGGTGGGGGTAATTCATTTGAGGAGTGTTGTGCCGAGTGTGATCACTTTATATTAATAAACGATACAATAATCACAAATTTCCAATACTTTTTACAAGATTGCAATTGTTTTATCAATGAGAATTTTAAATCATCTATCCCTACCAGATTATGCTGAATTTTGCATATGTACAGGTTCGCTTTTGATGTTAAAACGTGGTTAATTGACTTACATCATTCAAAATCAAATATAGCTAATGTTTAAAAAAAAATATGTGTTCATTTCGTGTAATTAAAGCGCCTTAGAAAGATTTATATTACGAACCCAATAAACACGATTTGTAAGCCAAATATAAAGATAAAAAATGACTGACAATAATTTGAATAGTAGAAACTAAAAACACAAAAAATCCAAGTTTGCGGACTTCTGAAGATAGCCTAATTTATCCTTTATGTAAATTAATTTTTTTTAAGAGTTCGCAAAGAAACGACAAATCTAGACGGGATATGAATATTTAAAAAAAAAATACAGACATAGACTCGTTTTGGTTTAGGCGTTAGTGCTTATTTGGAATTGTGTTTAAAAATCTATTCGATGTTTGATTAATTTGGGTTGGCATACTTCACACACCGACAGAGAATATGGAGAACTCTCAGGAGTGCAAGTTTCCTCACAATGTTTTCCTTCACCGTTATAGCAAGTGATATTTAATTGCTTAAAACACACATAACTCAGAAAATCAGAATTGTGTGCCCCGGATCGAACCTCGCACCTGCCGAGTAATATCTCTATCGGTCACTATCTCTGTTCTTTAAAATTAATACTTTAATAGAGAAAAAAACATAAATAGAAATAGATATGTACTTCTTACCAGAATTTAGTTGGCCCAATTTGATTACTAAAACCGAAATGTAAACGATCCGCCCAACAATAAACATACATCAACAAAAGCCGTATTAATTAAAGGTTGCGTGAGCATAGACAATACTACAACAAAGAATCAATAAGATTAAAACCTTAAATCAACATTGGAAGAAATCCTAGAATTTATGGTCGCCTTCCAGAGACTTGGCAAACAGTAGAGCTGGTAAATGATGCGATAATATTTCATTGTCGCCTGCTCTAACTTAGGACTAGCTTTAGATTCATTTTGGACATAATTAACTCGGGATTTATGTGGTTTGGTGGTTTGCAGTTTGGTTAATATAGAGAGCACAATCTTACTGCATAATTACCATACAGTAATAAAAAGAAATGTAATTCTACGTACTATTTACTAACAGTTCAGTTTTCTGACTTTCCTTTATAATTTTCCATTTTTTATAGATCTTAAACAAATTTTAAATTATTTTCTTAAACAAAATTAAATTTCCTATACTCGTGGGCATCTGGCAGAGATTTCTTCAGTTGTTCTGTGTATCATTAACTCAGAATGCGTGACTATAAAAATTAAATACACAAATAAATAAAACATTTATTTAGACCACAAACAAGTACAATTTTCTTAATTATTTTATATACTGCCAAAAGATTTTTTATTACATAATTAATGGAAACATGCGCAGCTAAATTAGGGAAATCTGTTTTTCAACTGCTATTATTTGGTACGTAAAAAAATCGGATTCCTTATTTTGGTCTCTAGATTACAATAAACGTCATTCAAATAAAATGAAAAGAAAATCTTCAGAGCCTAATTCGTATGTTAGATATTTAGTAGACTTAAGTTAAAATGAATAGCAAGTATTTTTACTATTGTGTCATATCTAAAACACCATCGCTCTATTATCTAAACCTTAATTTTATTAAGGACGCGCCCGCACCCGAAAAAGGCGCGAAACACACGCGATATAAAAAATGGCGGCATGCGATTTGAATGCGTGAGTTATTGCCTTTTAAGGAGAAATAATATACCTCCAGACGGCCAGATGCCCTCGCTACTTGTACAAATGTATATCTATAGGGAATTAATGCTTTTTTAGGGACTAACGATATTATCTGTTATTTGTACTGTGATTAACATTTCAGTGTTATTTTTCTTAGGATCTAAATATAAAAAATATTACATCAAGTGATATCAAAAATTCTATTTTATTAGTTCTCCAAAGCTTTTTATTTTTGTCATAAACATTTCTAATAAATTAAAGTTATTTATTTCACCTTAATTTTACAGATCTTAATATTGAAGGCCCTAATAAAAATTTGAAAAAGCGTCCTACCGACTGCGCCATGTAAAATGGGACGTCAAAAAAAGGCAAATGCAAGATGAAGAGTGATTTATTAACGTTACTCACTACACTTATATTCTCTTCTGTAACGATTCATAATTCATAGAAGTAAGAATAGTGAAATGATTCTGAAATAATCGCTATCTGTCAACAATACATCAGATCTACTGGATAATTTAAATGTTTTATCAAATTGCATTTAATGTGTACTCTGAATAATCTAAGTAACGTTTATGTCCAACATAAATAAAGGTAATTTATCGTAAAAACAAGTTTAGATAGTTTTTGCATATCCTTGGCGGTTTCGAGTCAATGCGCGGTTTGATAACCGTCTGTCATTAGACTTGTGAGTGGTAGGAAGTGTTGTATAAATAAGATATATATCTTCAACAAAAACAATAAGAAATATATCTTTAGATGTTTAGTTAACTACCTCATGAGATGCGTTATTATTACAATTACTAACACCATTATTATTGCTACTGATGTTACTACAGAAAAAAATCTTAATAATTGTTACTTAAGCTTGTTTTCATAGAAATTGAATACCAAAAATACATAAATCCAAAAAAATTAGTGATATAAACATAAAGATTTGTACATATGTGACAATAAAGGATACTTAAGGATGGTAACATATGGTGGGCCAAAAAAGCCATTAATTTTCCCTTTCCCAGCCACCATTATCTATATCAGTAGTGTGTATATGTTCATTACATTATATTTTTTTGGGAAAATTCATGACTTTTCAATAGTATGCAACAATGTAGTAGTATGTTTATGGAGTTTCATTTTACGTAACTAAATCATAGAAACATATAGGAAAATCACCATAAAAGAGTTCTTAAGGAATATATACATGCTATCTTTCATGTGTAAAGGAACATCTAATCAAAGATTTATAACCTATTGTATACAAACAGATGCATATGAAACAGAATATTTAAAACACATGCGATGAGAAATGCAGCCTATATATTCTGTTTTATACCAATACTAGTACTGAATCAATTTTACATCATTATTATAATATCGTGCGGTTCTGCGACATGCATTACCATTCACAAAGCACAGATACAAAATCACACATGCAAATGAACGGGCAATAATCTGCACAAAATGGCCGATTTGCCAGACAAATATATGAAACTCACGGCTTATTACGTCAACCGATTTTATGCAGCCAATAACAGTTTATCGGTTCGTAATTCCAGCATTCTATTAAAGCGCTATCTATAATAATATCTAGTGATAAAATGAACGGTGCTCGGTGGGTTCGACTTATGTGACTATACGGTGTAGCAGTGTTTTTCAATCTATAGAGTACGCGACCCTCTTACAAGGTAAAAATTCTTCGATCCCCTCCATAAAATGAAAAGTTTAGTGATTTCAAAGACTACGTTTAGGGCGAGTCATGTTTGTGTGCACCTCACAGTAAATAATAATTATATCGAACTGAATAGTTACTTCAATCCACGACGTCTCGCCTTTCGTCTACCAACTGTCTAAATAGTAGGCGAGCCATGAGTCGTGGTAGATTTATTTATCTACATCGTCACTATTCACGCGTCTATCTGTCTGTGTATAACCTCAAAACCACTGAAAGGATTTTCGTGCAGTTTCACCAATAGAAAGAGTGATTCATGAGAAATATTTAGGTGTTATAATTTGTTAAGGTTTTGTATTTTAAATATGGCAATAATTGTTGAAGATTTCAATTCATTATCGGAGAAGTCAATCTGGGAATTTGCTTGGGAAGTTTCACCGAAAACTCTGCCTAATCAGTCTTGAGATATAACAAAACAATTTATGATGAGATACATGTAAATAACTAAATACACTGCGTTCCAACACCCTCTTTAAAGCTTAAACCCACAGTTTGACAAACACTGCACTATATCGCTTTCGCATATCAGAATTGCTAATAAAGAGAGAATGTGTGCCAGTGCCCGTGCTAGGGCTAGTGCCAGTACAGTGGCGCCCTCCGGACAATCGGCCGTTTGTAGCGCGAATGAATTAATAGACACGTCCGGTCAACGTTTTTGCATATGCTCGAACACGATTTCATACTTGATCTTGTGCTCTGTTATTAGAAACAGCTATTTTAACGTAAATAATGTTCTTTATAAACATGTTACACTGCTTCGAATATTATATCATACTATCCAAAATATGTCCAGAGCTTTGATTCCCAAAGTGATCATCTATATTGATCCCCAAGGATCGATGACACGTCTGAGTTTTCCTATGTTTAGGATTCCGGTATCTCCTGCCGCTACACTGAAATATGAAAAGAATATAAATGAGGGTTTGTTGCTATTATTTTGAGAATATTTTTGTGATTCTACATCTGCCAACAGTAAGAAATTATTAAAAACAGTCGAAACTTTAAAGCAAGGTAATCAGTGGGTCTGCTGACAATAAAAATTAGGGTCCCCTTTAAAATAACTTATTATAATAAAGCGAAGCTTCATTTACTCCATTTCCTTCGGTATAACACAGAAAGTATGCATTCTGAAACCACATGTAGGACATAAATCAACAAAATCTTAAATCATTCCAGTAATAGAAATTACATTTAAAAGGTAAAAGCCTTAAGCAAGTGTGAAGTCAGGCACGTCGTCAATGAGAGGCATGCAGATTCAATTCACTAGAAAGTCTAGAATTCTAGATTGGACAAGTATTTGTCGCTCTGTGGGTCGTGTAGGACACTCCCGATGGACCTATTGTGTGTACGTTCATTTACATAAGTAAATTACTATTTGTATTTATAGTTAAAAATGGTGGAATTACGATTTAGCATACACTGCCTCCTTATTATAAAAAGTATTATACTCCACATTCCATATTCTATTTCATATTGCATATTCCATATTACGCGTTACCATTTTCCATACTTCGTATTCAGTTCCATTTGTCCCAGTTTTATCTCTAATTTTTTTTATAGCTACGTAATAGTTATTTATTTACGTAATAAGTATTTTTATTTTATATTGCATATTCCAAATATCATATTCTTTATTCCATGTTAGATATTTCACATTTCAAATGGAATACTGCATATAAAATAATGCCGTTTTAATCCATAATTTTATATTCCATATTCAGAAAGAAAATTGACTAACTTATTAAAGCATCCACAAATTCATAGAAACATGAACACACACACATTCACACACAAGGGTTATCCATGTAAATTAAAAAAAAGACGTCTAAATAATAATTGAGTAATATCCATAAAGGTTGACTAGTTGACAAATTATTTTTAATAAATTTTAATATAATTTCAGCCATCATTTGATCAAATTAAGTAATTAAAGGTAAGTTTTGTCAATAACTGTTTAAATAACTGCCCCTAAATATATGGAATGGTCTTTAGCTAATATAAAGTACCGTACTATTAAGCTAATGTATTCATAGACTTCGCCTGAGCTAGAGCTGCGTGCAGATGACGCTGGGTTTTAAAATTAGTATGAAGTATTAAAAAATAATAGTATGTATGTAAAAACTGATAGACTAAATGGTATTGCCATTTATAAATATGTATCTTCTTAATAACATTTTTTTATTCTATCTGACTGACTCTTCTAACAAACTGTCATAGTAATGAGTAAAAATATCATATTAAAAGTACCAGAAACTGAACAGCAGATTTTTTTAGCATTTGACATTTTTTTTCTCTATTATTTAGTAATAGTTAGCATTGCTAGATAAATCTCGTAACCAGTATATGTCCCAATAAAATAGCAATGACGTAGAGCACAGTCAGGTTTTAATTAACAAGCGCATGTTAATAAGCACTAAGCACTAAGCAGCCCAGTCTGTAAGGAGAGAAAATGATATGTATTATTACGTGCTTGGAATATACTCCTATGCATAAAACTCACGGAATTTTGCAATAATCATTCTCTATGTAAAGGTCTATTTGATAAATGTATAATCTTTCGATAAATATGTATAATCTTTCAGTAAAAGTCTTGATTATATTGTAAAATGTTGTAACTGATTAATAAGGTATAAAAGTATAATATAAACTAAATGAGTGATTTATATGAGTCTCGGCGGCTATATGCATTCAAACCGATTTTGCGAGCTAATGATTTGAGTCCCGGTGACTGTTTGAATGTAAGTCTATGCGAGAACTAATTCGGGGTGTCAACGTATCGTCAAAAGTGAGCCGTACGCTTGTTTGCCGACCTAATTACATAAAAAAAAAGTCTCTAGTTGTTAATTTGCGAAAACCTTTTCACGCACTGGCGAGCTGGCCTTGTTCTGTTTTGTAACGCACAACTGTTCTAATGTATGTGTACCCGTGCACTGACCACTACCACTAGCACAGACACTGACACTTCCACTGGCGATGTGATTTGGAGAAGTGGCGGTAGCAGTGCTACCACCAGCGCTGATCTCGATGACTTCTGTCATCCTGCCATACCGGCAAGCACGCAGAGTATGCCAAGTACAATGTATATGGCGGTATAGTGGTGGTCATGATTTCTTAGACATCTATAGGCTTTTCATTTTTTTTAAATATTGCTTTTGTATATCTTTGCGTATAATTTCATATTATCTCTAGTGGCAACATTAATTCTGATTAGCCAATGACAAAACCGCGAATGCCCGACCAATCAGAAAGTTTCCCGCGTAAACTTTTGACATGTCACATTTTTGGAAGGAATTAACAGAAAATATTTTTGAGTGTCTTATTTGGTGCTTATAAAAGGAGTAAAATACTTAATTGTTTGTTGATAATAAAGTATATCAATAGAATAAAAGTAGGTCACATTGTATGATGGATTTTATGTAATAAAAGTATTTGACATATGAAATTTGATGTGTTTGGTTTGTTTTAATAAATAATTAACCTTCTTTCTACATGACTAAATTTTACCCAATAATAAAATAAAATTAAATCAACAAATTAACTACTTTATTGACCAGTATGTTAAAGAATAAACCTAAATATGTTTATGATTTAGGTATATTTAAAATAGTCGTATTATTTACTACTTATTAGAATTAGTATGAAAGCGTTTATTTGTTACTTACATAAGTAAGAGTTCATAGAAGTTCTTGCAAAATAAACCAACATGGCTATCTACTACATCGTTATCTCACATGAGGGACAAAGGCCAGAGTGCAGTGTGTTTTATTACTCTTATAAACGTGCAAAAAATATCTAAAGGCAATTCAAGTGTCGCGTCGTGACTCCTGAGACACTGATACGTGAATGAATGAAGTTGTGCAAGGGTTGAGTGCATAAAGATTAAAATTATTAAAAAAATAGAAATCCAGAAACATTTTGAAACTACTGTGTGAACGAAGGAGATAATAAAATTTGTTAATCTGAGTCATTAAGGAACAATCCTGTTTGATACAAAATTTTACAAAACAACCAACTTTGTCAATCAATCCTGCTTTTTACACAATTGTATAAATCAGCAATGTTTTCAATGAGTTAAATCCGTATATTACAAAATTGTAATAATGATTGTTAAACTTGTTTGTTACGACCTTTAATAAATTATAAAGATTGTCAATTAGTTAATCTGTTTTGTAGAAAAAGACTAATGAAGATAGGAAGAGAATAAAAGATACTTGACAAGATTTGTAAGACGCTCCCTCTCCAATCCTGTTAATGCTCCAGTTTCAATGATTTCTGGAATTTTGTTGAGGATCCACTGAAACTATAGCATTCTTCTCTTCATTCTTCCTTCTATTTACACTATCTTAAAAGAGGCAACGTTTCGCCAAAACCGAGGGTGTCCCATGCTTAGTCGATGTCCATGGACGACGGTGCCCACTTTTCATCAGCCACCTGTGGACCGACTGCTCGTTTTTTTTAATGATAGATAAGGTGCAAACGAGCAGATAATGGTAAGTGGCCACCATCGCCCATGGACATCGACAAAACAAGAAGGTGTCTCATGTTTTGTCTATAGTTAAATCCGTATATTACAAAATTGTAATAATGATTGTTAAACTTGTTTGTTACGACCTTTAATAAATTATAAAGATTGTCAATTAGTTAATCTGTTTTGTAGAAAAAGACTAATGAATATAGGAAGAGAATAAAAGATACTTGACAAGATTTGTAAGACGCTCCCTCTCCAATCCTGTTAATGCTCCAGTTTCAATGATTTCTGGAATTTTGTTGAGGATCCACTGAAACTATAGCATTCTTCTCTTCATTCTTCCTTCTATTTACACTATCTTAAAAGAGGCAACGTTTCGCCAAAACCGAGGGTGTCCCATGCTTAGTCGATGTCCATGGACGACGGTGCCCACTTTTCATCAGCCACCTGTGGACCGACTGCTCGTTTTTTTTAATGATAGATAAGGTGCAAACGAGCAGATGATGGTAAGTGGCCACCATCGCCCATGGACATCGACAAAACAAGAAGGTGTCTCATGTTTTGTCGATGCGTTGCGTCTTCGAAGATAGTGTGGGGAGGGAGAGTGAAGAAAAACAATGCTGCGGACCCTGAGCTAGATCCCACAGTCCACCAGATCAGTCAGTTGGACAACGGATCCCCTACCACCAAGGGGGTCCTGGGTTACTCGGCTTTTACGAGATGCCTTCCCAGCGGCAGAGGGGAATAGTATTCTATCCCGTCCCCTCACGGGTTTGTCCCTTACCTAACATAAAAAGAAGAGGCTAAGAATATTAATTAGTAATATTTATGAATTTTTTTGTAATTAAGTATTTAAATTCCTTTAATTATTGTAGAGCCTACAATTTTATTAATAAACAAAAGCTCGTACGCAATATAATTATCTGAACGATTTAATATTAATCAATTTAATATGAGCTACCTATTAGAATTAATAACAGAGGTCACAAGTTCAACACCGGCCTTAATATCGCTAACGTTTGAACATTATAGATGCATTATATACAAGAATTAACTAACATTTATCTTCACATATTCTGTCTATCGTCGACAAAACTTTATACTAGTGTGAGCGCTGGAAGGTCGACTGCCACTTTGGCTTTAGCGATCGGTCGCTTCAGATACTATTTTAAGATATTACAACTGTAAATTATTGTAATATGTATTTATTGGACGTATAATTATGGAATATCAATCACATTAGATAATTTAATCAATCTTATAAAAAAAATATGCGGAAATGTAGAGAGGGTAGTCTATCAAATATCTATTAAAAAAGAATTAATAAAATGTCAAATAATTGTCAACAACTGATACAAGAGTTAGCAACATCGTTAATAACTTTATATTCGGGTGTAGTACTTTTATTATATTCCACGAGTGTAACCTCTGTTCTGATAAATTTGAGCCAGTTGTCAAACGTAGCTCGCCTGGTGACGATTATGGCTGTTACTATGCGATATCGGTCCCATGTAAATGACACAAGAAGTGGGATAAAGAACTCGCTCCACAAGCCCACAAGTAACGTTAAAGGTTTTTTACGTATATTTTCATTGCGAGTAGTGTAGTGTTCGATAAAATTCAATAGTTGTGAAGGTAGTTTAAAATCGTGATTAATATTTTGAAGTAGTATAATTTTGAAGTAGTATTTTGAAGCACAGGTGTTTCATATATCACACACACACAAAAAGCAGTGATGGCCCAGTGGTTGAGACTTCAAGTCTTACTCGGGAGGTCCGAGGTTCGATCCTGAGCACACACCTCTGACTCTGAGTTATGTGTGTTTTAAGCAATTAAATATCACTTGCTTTAACGGTGAAGGAAAACATCGTGAGGAAACCTGCACTCCTGAGAGTTCCCAAAAAGTTCTCAAAGGTGTGTGAAGTCTGCCAACCCGCACTGGGCCAGCGTGGTGGACTATGGCCTAATACCCTCCTCATTCTGAGGAGGAGACCCGGCTCAGCAGTGGGCCATTGAAGGGTCGTGATGATGATGATGACAGGTGTTTGGTGTTTAGTAGCTGTGGATTGATATTATTAATTCATGATGAGGGTATAACAAAGAAGTGGGTATTGGAACCTAGAGAAAGCCTAAAGAAGGCCTATACAAAAGGTTTTGTTTGATGTTTAAACTATATATCTGTTGAACATGTATCACACATGTCCTAAATAATAACACGAACGAGCTGTTTGTCAATCTTTAATGACAATATAAAAGTGGCGCGAAAGTACAATCGCTTGGATCGCGTCGTGACCGTTTGAGATAAATGGACATGTGGGGTTACACAAGGTATTAGGGTGGTTACACATTGCAGTGGATATCGTATATATTAGAAATTACAAGAGAAATATGCAAGAATCATTTCATTTTGTGTCAATATTTTTGTATTAATATTACCTTGTTTTACCCAAGTTAGGAAGTTAAGTTAAGTCCTCAGGCAATAAAAAGCTTCTTTGTGTACCTTATATATAAACTGTATAATATATAAAAAACCTCGTTTTATTTCCACTAAAGTTTTTGATATTCGCTTTCGACTTTCGTAACCAGGCTCTTCGCTCGGATAAGAAAAAGTCGGTCAAAAATCGTCTTTTTGCACTCAGTACGATCTATAAATTCTAGCAAAATATTTACATATGATACGATATTTCATGTATTTCTTTTTATATCGTAATTTATGCACACTTATATGAAACAAATTGCCATTTTTATATTTCGCGAATTATGATCGAAATCTATATAGTTCAACCGATGAGACACGTTGATTTTAGGGACACTTTCTGCATCTGATAGTGCTGTAGTTTACACCAGTAATATATATGTCGGTGCGTATGTTAGGTTAACCTAACCTTAGGTTTAAACTTTAAACATAGAACCTGGGCAGTGACGGTGAGTCTCGCAATTTCTTGAAGGACATCCTTAAACCTACGCCTTAGTCATAACTTCAAGGTATTTCTTGGGTTTCTGTCGTATTTGTAAGAGCTCATAATGTTTACTTGTCTATCAGTTCGGTGACAGTATCTACGTTGCGTTTACCCAATAGTCCTTCAATATCACGCCTCTATTAATGATTTCAATCTCTTCCCCTTTCCTTCTGTTCTATTTTTCTCCAAGTTATAAGTTGTAAATATAGTTTTATGTATGAAGTAAATATCATGCAATATAATCTCACGGGACATGTGAAAAGTCACTTAAAGGCTCATATCATTATTTGCCGTGCACACTCACAGAACGTTATAGTCCATTCGCCATTAGCCTCTCATATAAAACGGTTGGTATTTAGACAATGGTAGCAGCTCGCAATTTAAAGTTCAGCGCAGTTTCCCAACGACGTTTTGTAACATGTATATTATTGTTTACTTATAAATGGATAACACCTAAATTCTTACCATTTGATAGTGAGTACAAATATCTTGAAATCTAGATATTTCTGTCTAGATAATCTTGCCTTTTATTGACGTTATTGAAGTGCCTATGCTTCTAGTCAGAAGTAGAACTAGTACTTCTATTCCTACATCTACTACATGTATACACTTCATTTTAGGGGATATTTTGACTGTCCGACTCTCCGACTGTACTACCGATGTCGTTTATTTCACCCGAATTCTTGACTTCTGCTACTTCTTTTCATTCAATGGCTAACACAGAAACAACACATGAATACTCTGTTTATTTTGTCAGCAGGAATCTACGACCATTTGCCATTAAGCGGACTGTCTATTTTGTTGAAGTGAAGTGTTGTAAAAATATGTCTCATTTTATATTCTCGAATCAGTTCTAAAGGGGTCAAATCTGGAAAGGTTTTAAGCCCCAGGATCGGCTTCTTAGTCCCTTAAAATTCTAATATTAGGATTTAACTTTTCTTGCTTTATTATATTCTAGAGAACCTTTAATTGTCAATATCAAATGCATTAATATAGTAGGGTCCAGTGGGCAAGTGAGTAGTCTGTCTAGTGTCCATGATCCAACAGCAAATAACGTCTAAACCAACACGGTAAGTAGCAGCTTCAACATGTTTATCCTGCAGCTCCATACAGACTCATTTCAGTCACGTACGCTTACTTGATTAGGTAAATACTAGAACACCTAGGGATCATTTTTAACCTACTTCAAAACAAGGAGGTTCTCATTAGATTATAAATATTGGATAGTAATTCTTTCGTCTTTGTTTAAAAGAAGGAAGAAGAGGGATACTTTATAAGTATACATATTTAGTATACATATTATTTGTCTGTGATTGTCTAGGACTAGGATCAATGAGGAGTTAGAAACTTTAGAGGTTATGAAACCTTAAGATTTTTCTTTTTTTCAGAGAGAAAAGATTAAAAAAAACGAAGTAGGAAATGTAGCTTTTTAGATATTGTCAATAGCATCATCTAAGCTAAGCCCCGCCAAAAAAAAAAAAATTGTAAATAGTCGTAATTTTTTTTGGAGGACAAATATGAACAAAGATATATATATATTTCTGATTAATAGACATATTTCGGAGGAATAGTAGAAATTAAATAATTTATGTGAAATTTAATCTAACTAAAAATAAATTATAACTAAAATCTTAACCTAAGGTCTCAGATGGGAAGGTGCCGAAGATGCTGGCTGCATTCCCTCTTTGAAAGGCATTGCTAATTTTTTGGCCAAAATATAAGCCAGCTCTGATCTCGGGTCATATCATTTCGACATTCGCTTCGTTAAAGTATTTTATTTAAGAAAGCATTAATTGTCTATTTTACTCAATAGAAACTAATACATACTCATAACTTAAATAATATTTTCTAAGTTATTGATACAAGTAGATCAAAATTATAATACATTTCAAACAATGTGAACGGAAGCTGTATTTCATGCTAGTCATATGCAAAATAACAAAAAGTTAATCAGAGAAATTCATCAATACAGAATATAGGAACACATCAATCAGGCCCCTAACGAGAATTTTCTCCCACATATGCATAACAAAACCATAATTTAGACGTAGAAACGTCAGTAACTCATACCCGTAGTGACAGGTATTAGCATACACAAATAAACAGACACATATTTTGCTATAGATGAGCTTGTTAACTAGCACATTTACACTCGGAGTTATATGTTAACTACCTACCTTTAATACCCCCAAACATTTATCTTTAAAATTAATCTTTAAAACAAAAGGTTTGATTATGTACTTCTTAATCGTTCAAAATTCAGCTAATTATTTTTTGTTAGTGAGAAGATATCTCCAGAAAGATTTCGCATTAATTTCATTAATTTTCCTTAAAATCAAAAAGTAAATATATTTAAGGAGGTTCTCGGTTTTTTATTGAACACACTTTGGAGAGTGAGCTGAACTTTACGACTTAGTTCCTCCATCACCATTTCGTCATCGGACTACTAGGCGGGGTGAGAGTTTTACCCTTATGTTGTTGACATACCACCAATTCGTACGAAGCCCTTCGCAGCTTCCTTCCTCATACACATAGCTAAGGATTGGAATTCTCTTCGCTCGTCTGCGTCCTGTACAACTGACAACTTGGGGATGTTTAAGATGAGAGTGAATATGCTACTTACGGGAAAACGAGCTCCATTTTTTACCATCAGGTGAGATTAAGGCGAATCATAATGCCATAACGAATTAAAAAAAATCTATCGACAAACTTATAGGTTTGCAAAGAAAAAAATAAAAGTTTTAATTCCCCACTTTTAAAGAAGCCGAGAGAAGAAAGTCAGAAAGTCTGCATATCCTACTAATATTAAAAACGCGAAATTTTGTAAGAATGTATGGATGTCTGGATGTATGGATGTATGGATCTATGTTTGTTACTCTTTCACGCAAATACTACTGAATGGATTTTGATGAAACTTTACAATATTTCATTTTACGAATGAAATAAAATATTTAAGGATAATTTAACAGAAATAATGGTTTATGAACCCTACCTGGGTTGTATCTTTTATAATTTGTTGTAACCCTCAACCTACTATCCTAAAATTTTTCATTATAATATCAGACGTGAAAATTTTCAGGTGCTTCCAAAATAATGAAAAATCTTCCAAATTAATATCTCGCAGAAACTATTTTTTTTTCAGAATAAAATAAACCTATGTTGCTTGATCTCTATTAGATTTAAACAGAGAGATATAGTAGAGCTCTATTAGAGCTAGAAAGAAAGACAAACCAACAAACTCACTTTTAAATTTATAATATTAATATGGATATTGATAATATTACTATTTTAATCATTAAGATTCTTTCAAATTCAAACTCAAAATATTAAGTGTTACAAAAATTCTTTCCTAATTTAGCCATTGTGAATATTGTGAGGATGGGCTCATCTCTTTTTAATTATTTATATATATGTAGATAATAAGTTTTCAAGTCTCTAACAGTTAACTTTAATGTGTTAGATAAAATAATCTCAAGTAAACATCAAGTGCTAACTCCTAACGACCAGTCGCAGTCGCGCGTGTTTGATTTGTGTTGATACTAGTCAACATTCAACATACGGACATTCGCTGATTGTTATTTACTATCTGCCCCTACTATGTTATTTATTGCAAAATTATATGTTATTTATATCATTAAAAAATTACACATGGTTTTTCATGTCAATTGAATTCCAATAATACCATAAATTGTAAAAAAAAATCAACTCTCGCTATGAAGTCTTGTGACTGCAAAAAGTTGTGAGATGTCATGTAATACCAAGTCAATTATTTTAGTTAAAATAAAATATTAGACATCTTTATCTTTGCACTACCTTCTAGTTTTCATAGATTCCTAAGATAAGAGTTTGCCTGTAAGAGATCACAATTATTAATAAGGCCGTCTTTGCATGTGTTATAAAATAATAACATTATTAAGGTAAATAATTAAATGACTATGGTAAATAGTTTTCTTAAATAAATAAGAAATTAATGGTTAGCTTTAATTGAACGTCAAACAATTATAATGTTGCCAGTCTTAAGAAAACTATTTACCATACTCATTTAATTATTTACCTTAATAATGTTATTATTTTATAACACATGCTCATATAGTTTTTTTAATATGTATCATTAATATGTATTTAAATTGTGTGCAATAAAGTATTTTTCTATCTATCTAAGTAAAGTAACTTATCAATCATAGTATAAGCTAGTATTTCTAAACACAGCACTGATAGACATCAATAATTAAATAAAATAAAAATATTTAATAGTGACGCTTTTGAAGTAATTCAATCGGTTCATCCATAGATATATGTATTAACAAAAATAACTGACTCATTTTACGTAAGATCTTAAAACATTTTGCAATTCAAAGGTCTCATTGCGAGAGTTAGCTTCTTTTACAGTTCATGTTTTTATTGATACCTATTATTATTCTAGTGATATTTATTAGAGTAGTTTCCTAGATAACTAATATGATTAACGCTATAAACATAAGAAAATAGGATTATGGCGTCTATAAATCCTTATTTACATTTTTAGACTTTTAAAGATCTAATATTAGAGGCTTCGTCTAATCCTAAACAATTGGAATTATACACTTGAAAATTGCAGCGAATTAACCCAGAAATTGCTTAATATTACGTATAATTTAAGGTTTGAAAATGAAGTGTTATCAAATATCGCAATTTTGTTGGTCTACAATTACATTAAAGTAAATACAATTTAAATGTACAGCGATAGTATCACGGCGGTTATCTGAGTGGGACATGAACTTATTTCGCCATTATTCTGTTCATACGACGATGGTCATGTTACTGGATTGATTTTCAGGTATTGTATCGACTAGAAATGTTAGCTGGTAAAGTAAACCGATATTGGGCTACTTAAAAGTAGTTTCTATGTGAATAAACAGCTTAAGTCCTGCTGATAATCTGCTACCGACATGTCGCTAACAGCCGGAACTCGTACGCTTATTAAACTTAGTTTTAATTAAGTGTTAATTAAAGTAATCTTGAGTATCTTAAAAGATAAATCGATTTGATAAATTATTTAGTTTTATCTTCTATACAGGTCTTCAAACTTATTTCCTTTAACTAATTTGTAATTATAGGTAATTTGCTTGCAGGTAAACAAACCATTGATTACGAACATAAAATACACTACTTATATACACCGCTCCGGCCGTAAACCCCCTCTTATCGATCCCAAATACTTTTTTTCTTTTATGTGGACACCCTGTAATTGTCATATGACAAGTCAGTTATTTAAGTAGTTTCTATTGAAGCATCTAATTCCAAAATAATAGACATCTTTATATAATATTGAAGCGTCAGAAGCTCAGTGGTTTGGGCATTGGATTCACGATCGATAAGTCGTGACAATAAAGGAATTACTAGTAGTAGAAGTAGTAGAAGGGAATACTGTGATCCATGCTACTAGTAATCTTTATAAAAAATATATATACAACATGGAAATCCAGCGTTTGATTACCATCAATGTACTGTTCTTTAGAATTGAATGAGTCTAGATTCATTAAAATCCAAGCTCCTAGTTTTGTCCACAACGAAGTCTCAGAGGATAATCTAACAAGTTGCTTTAAGAAGAGGATATGTTCTTTTTTAACTGCTGTGCCCCCAAATATGTATACCTAGTATGAGTGGATGGATTGCAATGAATTCTTGAACAATTAAGTTTATGGATCTGATACTGGTGTATTTGGATCAAAATCAGTATTATTGAAATAGTAATGAGTTAATTGATAAATTCCATAGAGTACAGGTGTATCGTGGACGTCAGTGTGACTGCGAGTGTGTCCGTGGAGCGCGGTGCGGTGCGGCGCGTGGGCTGAGGTAGCGCCCACAGCGCTGCAGGACAATGTACCGTAACACATTATACAGGTTGCTAATGTTGTTTGTGTATTGCCTGCTGTTTTAAAATATTATTAGAAGACAATTTATACAATATTTTTTTCTCATATTTCATTTTCTTTTTTTTGGCTGGGCTTATTTTTTTTGGGTAAAATTTATAAAAAAAAATAATTAAAAGAATGAAGTTATGTGAATTTGATGGGTTTTAATTTACGACCTTGTTAAGTCTATCGTTGTGTACGCATCACGTTAAAACGGCTAAATCGATTTTAATGAAACTTGGCACACAAAAACTTTAGAAGGGTATTTCACTCATAGGGTACTTTTGATCCCGAAAAAACAAAAAATAATATATAATAAATAAAAAAAATAAAGTATGAAAGCGAGTTTAAAGAGTAGTGAACAATCCTCCACAGCCTGTACATGAAGTCCCTTAGCGTTTCCATTTCACATTATATAGGGTACTGGG
Organism: Limenitis camilla; assembly: GCA_905147385.1. Lineage (NCBI taxonomy): Eukaryota > Metazoa > Arthropoda > Insecta > Lepidoptera > Nymphalidae > Limenitis > Limenitis camilla. Next base: position 10,386,162 of record LR990241.1, read on the forward strand.
TAACACCTGATTATCTGCGCATTGTGCGCACGCGCACGCGCACTACACCACCGATGCTATTATACTAATCATTGGCTATATGTTACTATTGGATATTGAACATTTTAGTCAGTTGTTATGATCAATTGTTATATTTAAATTAAATATGAATCTTATAACATGAAGATGAAGATTATTGATTTTAGTAATTTTTTTTTAGGAACATAAGCTAAGGTTAGGTTAGAAAAGACTGTTATGACGCACCAGTGCATGTTAACAGTAAAAATAAGACAGGATGATTTCTTCTCAAAATTTCTTAGATTTTTAAATATTTACCTATTAATTTATATACTACTAGTCGACCCGCGCGAATTCGTCTGCGTGTAGCTCCGCTTCTATTAGTCGTAGCGTGATGATATAAAGCCTATAGTCTTCCTCGATAAATGAGCTATCTAACACTATAAGAATTTTTGAAATCGGACCAGTAGTTCCTGAGATTAGCGCGTTCAAGCAAACAAACTCTTAAGCTTTGTATATTAGTATAGATATCTTAATCTCCTGAATTTTAATAATATTAAAATGTCTGTCTGTCTTTTGTCATTATTTCAAAAATGTAATTAAAAGAACAAATTATACATTTATCTCGTACAGTATCTAATGACTATATAAATCATCTTTGCTTTATGAAAATACGTTGAAATGGATAGCAGGTCTATACTAATGCTATTCTATTCTACTCTGACCATAAATACATCTTAGCGTCGATTCGGAATAACGGAATGTAAAGCTCAACATGCACATGCATGTGTGATTATAGTTCAAGAGCTAGTGGTAACCATGAGTACGATATACCTCCACGCACGCACGCACACACATACACTCACTTACATAGTTGAAAATGGTCCGAAGGAAGAAAGCACTAGTAATACGAGACTCAGTACGAGCTCTTTTTCTCCCTATTTTTTGGTTTATATAAAAAAATCTACTAATACTCTGTAACATGTTTAAGATAAGCAAAATAGAAAAGATTTACTTTGTATCATTATTACTGTAATAGTTATAGAAGAGCTAAATAAATAACCCTTACTTTACCTTAAATTATTGTGATATCATTTTGTTTGTAAAAAAAGTAGATACTTAAGTGAATTTTCGAATGAGTGTACTGTTCATTTTTCCATGTAAACTGTTGTTGATTTCGGCTGGAAGCACTGTCCGTCTTATTTTTTTTTACATGCTATGGTCGACGTTTGACCGTGCCATGCCTAAGTTAAGCATAGACTTACTTAACTAGGTTTAGGAAGGACTCCTAATGTAATTTCTTATGTCTCAGTATCTAATACAATATCTATATGCAGCGCATATTTCGAGCATGTTGGTATCTCTTTCCATAAGGACAATATAATAAAATTTATTATTATAATACAATCGTGATCTATTGTATTTATGAGAAAAAAAAATGAATTAGTGAACCCAATTTGAATTTTAATAGAACTTAACCCAAATTAAAAAAAATGCTTTTTAATTAAATACAAGTAAACACAAATGGGGATGAAATCTCTGAAGCTACCAATTAAGTTTAAAGTGAAAGAAACTCGGACTTTCCCAAAATTACAATGGCCATGTGAAATAACCATAAATGTTAAAATTAAAATTTAAGCATTATAATTTGTAGACAAATTTTAATAATTTTTTTACTTACCAGGTTTTAATAATTATCATCATCATTATCATCACAACCCATTAATGGCCCACTGCTGAGCCGGGTCTCCAGGCCACAGTCCACGACGCTGGCCAAGTGCGGGTTCACACACCTTTGAGAACTATTAGGGAACTCTCAGGAGTGCAGGTTTCCTCACGATGTTTTCTTTCACCGTTATAGCAAGTGATATTTTATTGCTTAAAACACACTTAACTCAGACCATCTCTGCTTAAAAACAAAGATGGCAACTATTTGTATTAACTAATAAACAATTGTAATTGAGCCTAGCTCTTAAGCTACGATATATGATTTGTTAACGAGTCATATTTCACAAAGATCACTGTCACAGAAGTTATGATACAGCCTATACAGAAAGACGTTCATTTCTAAAGCATATGTTGTATATCCGTTTTATATGTTGTAATATGCTAACAACTAATACACAAATAAATGTCTAATATATTTGTTATATATAATTATATACGAGTATATAGTCTATCCTACTAATATTATAAACGCGAAAGTTTGTAAGAATGTATGAATATCTGGATGTATTTTTGTTACTCTTTCACGCAAAAACTACTGAATGGATTATGATGAAACTTTACAATAATATAGCTTACACATCAGAATAACATATAGGCTATAATTTATAATGATGAATCAAAACATAGCGGGTGAAAATATAGATGTTGGTGCGTAAGTTAGGTTTAGGTTAGATGTTTAAACAGTGAAATTATTCAGTAGAGGCGAGAGTTGGAATTCTGTAAAAAGGCTTTGCAAGCCTACACCTTGGTCACAAGTCCAAGGCACTGCTTAGGTTCCTGTCGTAACTGTAAAAGATCGTATTTGATTATTTATCGGTTCAGTAGCAGTATCTACGTTGCGTTTACCCAATCATCCATTTTAAATGACCCCTCTTAATGTTTTCAATATATGTCCTGATATTTAAATGAAATAATCTAGACATCATATGGGCATACAAAAATTGAAAAGAAATGTTGTGGTTTATGTTGTTTTATAAATACACCTTTTATATTTTTGACTAGACCATTTTTTAAGAAAATAAGTGTATGTAACGATATATTATGGTACTTCATCAAAGCAGTCTTTCTCTGGTATCCTATGGAGGTACTACACGTTGACCTAAAATCTTACAGTTAGTAAGGAAAGTAACTTGCTATGCAAAAACTCTCACCTCCACCGCTCGAACTTGCTACTGAATATTAAAATAATAAAGTACATTACTCTCGTGCTCCTCGATAATGTCCTAGCACCGCATTACCAAACAACACTTCACTGTTAGTCTCAATACTTTAATATGTAGGTACTCCGAGACACTACTTGACAAACTGGCTCAAATCTATCTAAATAAGATAAAATAAACTACCCGCGAATACTAATTTATAAGCGGTGTTGCTAACATTAGTATGTCGGAGAATAATAAAGGATTATCGAATAATCGAATCGTCATCAATATCTATGGCGTTTGAGTACGGTAGTAGTCACTTCCGTCATTTTGATAGTCTCGACCCTTCGATATGCCATCGATAGTCTGACTGAAGTCTTACTCTTGCGCAGTCTCTCAAGCAGTGAAGTAATCTCTGGATAGTGTTAGTGCTAGGAGTGCTGTCCGATTAAGGTCACGTGCCCTTACAATGTAGTTGCCATGTCTTGTGTTAGGTTAGGTTAATTTTTAGCGTCTGCAAGTCCATGCTTCCTGAGGAAGCAATTGGAGATGACAGCTGCTCCTCCAAGAGGGATTGAGGAGCATGGCTTTCAGGTCGGTCTCCGTCTAGGCAACATGTTTGTGTGCTGAAAGCGTTCCTGTGGTGCCTGCCTCGTGAGGGCGGTGATAACCTAACCTTAGGTTTACAGTGATTTCCATATTTTGCGTCGACAAGTATATTCTTTGCGCAAGACTGATTCGCAGTTGGACGATTTTTTATATTAAATAGAAAAGCTAATGAATAGATAGACCTGTGAGGCTTTGAGATAGACCTGTGATTGATTTGGTAGGAAATGAATTTTCCTTAGCGGAACATTCAACTGCTTTTTTTTTCTATAGACATGAAGTTTTTAGCTTTCTCCTGTTTGTACGTTTAGATCTTTTAAATTACGTAACGGATTTTAATGTGGTTATCACCAACAGAAAGAATGATTCCGGAAGACATATTAAAGTAAAGAAATTTATGCAAACCTGGAGCAGTCACTAGTATATATTAAAAATAGTATCTACCGTAAGAGCATAATATCTTTGATGCAAACCCGAGCCCATTCGTTATCAGAGTTGTAAATGCAAATTATTTCACTCTACATCCTCTAGCAGCTATAAATAACTGAGTTTTGATTAGAGAAAACCTTCCACTATGTATATTCATATGAAAATTAATTGGTTACCTCGTAATCAATTGTAGGGATTCAAGTTTCAGCCCGTGGCTGAGTTTGAAATATGCTGGAAATATATAACGAAATAACGATGCAGTCAAATTATTTTATTTATTGATATTCGAAATTATATCTAAAAGATTTAAAATTTGGTTCAAATGAACTCATTATAAATATTTAAAAAAAAACTAAGTCTAGTTGCAATAGTAACAAAATATGTCTTAAATTCAGATGGATCTACATCTAGGTTTAGGTATTGATCTATTTAAATGACTGTCTATTTTTGGGACAAAGACAGGTTAATTTAAAATAACAATAGTTGAATATTAATACTTAACTAATAACGTTTCATCTATCTCTATTACAAAATTCATTTTAATTTGTTTTCTTTTTTTTATGCTAGATAAGGTGCAAACGAGCAGATGGTCCACCTGATGGTAAGTAGCAACCATCGCCCATGGACATCGGCAAAACAATAGATATCCTCTGGTTTTGCCGATGCGTTGGATCCTCGAAGATAGAGTGGGGAGGGGGAGTGAAGAAAAAATGCTGCGATTTCAACGAACGCTGAGCAAGAGTCCACAGACCACTAGATCCGCAGCATTAATGGGATGGGAGAGGGAGGGGGCAAGTTTGGCCCACATGAGGCTCGACCGAAACGCGCCTATGACACTTGGCGGTTGGATTCGCATGCTGGTGGTCGCAAGCCAGTCGGGGAACAGATCCCCTACCACCAAGGGTGTGCTGGGTTACTCGGCTCTTACGAGATGCTCACCCAGCGGCAGAGGGGAGTAGTATTCTAACCCGTCTCCTCACGGGCAAAATTGTCTATCAATTTAACATTATTACATAATATTAGTAGGGAAATATTTATCAAAGCATCTTCATTTTATTTAATGTTATTGTATGATACTTTAATATTCATGAGATATATATATTTTGTATATATAGATCATAATGTACATGTTCTTAATTCTTGGCTCTATCATCAGATCAGTTTAATGGTCCACCTGATTGTAAATGGCCACCATCGCCCATGGACATCATCAGATGCGTTGCATCCTCGAAGATAGGGCGGGGAGGAGGAGTTAAGAAAAAAGCTGCGGTTTCAGCGGACCTTGAGCAAGAGTGCACTGGATCCGCTGCATTAATGAGTTGGAAGAGGGAGGGGGTAAGTCTGGCCCACATGCGGCTCGACCGGAATGCGTCTATGACACTTAGCGGTCGAAGTGACATGTTGGTGGTTGCAAGCCAGTCGGGGAACAAATCCCCTACCACCAATGGGTGCCAGGTTACTCGGCTCTTACGAGATGTTCTCCCGGCAGCTGAGGGGAATAGTATTCTAACCTGTTCCCTTACGGATAAGATTATCACGGTACATTATTATGTAAAATTTCAGCGTCACCAGGAAATGACTGGAATTTGGTTTGTTTGGCTTTTTAAAAAAATGCTAATAAAATAAAAACCTATACATATGTATATAAAATAGTGTTGTTAAATAGAGTGTAGCTTACAATCGAATGGTTTGGTATTCGTAATAATAACTAATAAAATGTTAACTCCCGTTTTATGAGGCAAAGTACAGTACTGACATATCCTATCTGGTTGTAAAGACAATGTTTATTGCCTACTTTCAGTACAAACGAGATTAAGTACTTCCTAATAACGGTATTATTTTGGGTACCGTATTTCAAAAATTTATTATATAATATGTTTTATTTGTTGTTGTACATTCATCATAAATACAAACTATATTATCAATAGAGATAAGCATAAAATTTTAATTTCTGTTTAATTAAAAAGTACTTAATGTCTATTTTATTAAAGAAACAAACTGATTACCACAAACAGCCATTTTTTAAAATATAAAGGAAAAACGAGCTGACGGTCCACCTGATGGAAAGTGGCCACCGTCGCCCATGGATACTGACAAAACTAGAGGGTATCTCTTATTTTGCCGATGCGTTGTCGTTTCCTTCAAACCTTTCTTTTAGGATAAAACGGGCTGAAAAAAAGCCTATATCCTTTACCAAGCTTTAGTCTATCTCTGAGGCAAATTTCATTAAAATCAGTTCTGTGGTTTAAGCGTGAAAGCAAAACAGACAGACAGAGTTACTTTCGCATTTATAGTTGAGATTTATGATATAATAAAATGTAAAATATATGAAAAGAGAGTGACGACAGGGGACACCATGTAAATACATTTAATAATAAGTGTTATAGGAATAAAATAAGTAAATATATAAATGTTATTTGAAAGAGAAATCCTTTAGCGTTTTATGGTGAAAGGATGTGAGCGGATATGAGTAATTACATCGAAAACCTCTTAACCACCTTAGCTGTTGTAATATACAGAGATGGTATTAAGATACATTATTAGACGCTAAGCAGTACTTGGGGTTTGTGATTTTGATACAAGTTTATACCACATAGAACCACTAACACTGTAGTCCACTTTGTAACATTTCCACTTAGATAAGAATAGATATTTTAACACTATTACATTACTTTTAAGGAGTTTATAATTTGTTGAGCCAATGGAGGTGTTTTATATTTAATTAATATTATTTAATTCAATTTGCCTTATATATAAAAAAAATAAAGTTAAAAAAACTATAACTCGACTACGTAAAAAAGTGGTGTTTTATTTAATAATTTTCCGTTTCCCGATCGAGATAACTTTTATAATCTAATATTATAACGTAATTGTTGGCTTTTATTTGTTTAAATTAGTAAATAACTGCAACGACAGGACCGCGCGAACTATACGACCGCATTTTAAACATATATGTTGACTTAAACAATAAGATATATATACATATTCGTAATGTGCTCATCAAGACCTTTCTTTTGACACCAAACACGTGATAATCAGCTTAGTTTAATTTTTTTCGAAGTTAGAATTTGAGGTTTAAATTCCGTCATTAAAAAAATCATAAAATTTTAATAGCCTATGTCACCCGCGCCATTATTACGAATCTATTGACACCTCACTCATGAATATTGATTCAGTAGTTTAGGCGCTAGAGTGGAACATACAAACATACATACATAGTCGGCAATAATAATAACCCTTCCTTTTGGCTTTGCCGTAGTCGGGTAAAAATTGAATTGACGTTTGTTTCAATTCGTTTCTAAACTGAAGAAGTGACTTAGTTGTTGGATATAGCGCAGACAACCTAAGATACATATGTCTAGAAGATACCATCAAAGAAACTATTTTCATTAACCAAAACACGAAATATCTGCGTAATTAGCTGAAGAGTTGGGTATGGGGAAGACTACTTGATGCTGCATTATCATTCTAATTTCTAAGGTTGCCGTGTCCTAGAAATACCACCAAAGTAACAATACATTAAATAAATGAAAATTGATAAGATTTCTATCTCAAGTTAGAAACTGTTAGCAACGCTATTTATAAAGTAGTATTAGCAGGTAGGTCATTTTATATTATATCAAGCATACCGTCGTTGGCGAGGTCGAGTGGTGGAGGAGAGAGTTAATATTATGAAAGAGCTCTTTAAACCTGCTCCTGGGTCTCAAGCCCCAGTCCCATTGCTCGACTCCGCATACATTGCATGTGTATACGTATTGCTGTACAGTAATGGGTATCATTTTTCTCTCATCTTATGATAAAAGGAGCTGACATTCTTCAAGCGGCTTCAAGATCTTTACAAATTATAGCTCAGAACCGTCTCAATTAAATCAGCTTTAAAAAAACCGCATCAAATTCGGTTCATCGAAGCTGGGTTACTCGGCTCTTACGAGACCCGTCCTATCACGCGCTAAATTTTCGTTGATACCATCTTTACCAAAAATATTTAATAAGATCCATTAACAAAATAAATCGTATCGATCACTGTGATGCATTCAATTATCCATTTTATTGTATTTCCTTGAAAGTGACCAATATGTTCATTTCAGCTGGTTAAAGAATTTTTTATACGTAATTATGAATGAATTAGTTGCCAATTAACGTATTACTTTTTATTGTTATTGGCAAAGATAACATTTATAGGACCATTAAGTTAGAAACATGGACGTATTATGAACACACATTCAGTGCCTAAAAGCAATTCAATTTCAATTCAATTTATAATTTTGATATAAGCATTTTGAGATCTTTTTACTAAATCCCATTGGTCCAAAACATGAAACTCCTATCTTCAAGTAGACCATTCTTTCGATTATTTTTCTTTAAAGAACTTTAATTTTGACATCTAAAGCTCCTAAAGCACAACAACATTTTAAGCTTAACTATTCTAACATTATTATTAAAGCAGTGATGGCCCAGTGGTTGGGACTTCAAGTCTTACTCGTGAGGTCCGAGTTCGACCCTGGGCACACACCTCTGACTCTGAGTTATGTTTGTTTTAAGCAATTAAATATCACTTGTTTTAACGGTGAAGGGAAACATCGTAGAAACCTGCACTCCTGAGAGTTCCCTAAAGTTCTCAAGGGTGTGTGAAGTCTGCCAACCCGCACTGGGCCAGCGTGGTGGACTATGGCCTAATACCCTCCTCTTTCATTCTGAGGAGGAGACCCGGCTCAGCAGTGGGCCATTGACGGGTCGCGATGATGATGATTCTAACATTAAATTAAAAAACTCAAACACCACTGGACCGATTTCAAAAATTCTTTCACCATTATAATGCTACATTATCCCTAAGTAACATAGGCTACATTTATTACTAGAAAAAATTAGGTATCCTCTACTAAATTTTCAATTATATAAGCCCAGGTTTAAAAAACAAAAACGTCTTCATCTGCCATATTTGTTTTTTACAATGTCTGTCGCATGCGCTGCTTAAGATTTTTAAGCTTAATACTAAGTTTTTAAAACTATTTTACGTCAGTGTTAAATCAACCTGTAATTATTATTTTTAAATAATGTTAGGTTCATAACAGCTTTGCAAAATGACTATGCGAATCTCCCGGAGGGATACCTAAATTCTAGATTTCTTCAATCTTCATATCATACACTATAAACTTAGAAGCAAGACTGAAGAAGAAACATTAAGCGCATTAGCGTGGGATAAATTTATAAAATACTGTACAAAAATAGCGGAGATAATAATAAAAAGGAACAGGACTAGAAATAATTAAATAGTATATATACATAGGCAGTTAAGTAAGGAAAAAGTGTGAAAGGAAACGAATGCTAACAAAGAAGAAAGGAAAACAGTAAAGAAAGAAAGGATAAAACCAACAGAGAAATGAAAATGAAAAAAGCAAAAACGAATATGAGGAAGCAAAGAAATAACTTACTTGGTGGTAGAGAATCTTTTCCCCGACTGGCTTGCGACCACCTGCATACGAATCCGACAGCCAAGTGACATAGACCAACCCCATCCTCTCCAATCCCATAAATGCTGCGGATCTGGTGCTCTTGTTCAGGGTCCGCTGAAACCGCAGCATTTTTTCTTAACTCCACCTCTCCACTCTATTTTCGAGGATGCAACGGCAAAACAAGAGGGTATCTCTTGTTTTGCCGATGTCCATGGGTGATGGTGGCTACCTTACCATCAGATGGACCATCAGCTCGTTTGCACCTTATCTACCATAAAAAACGTAACCAAAAATACATTCGGGGGACTCAAAACACTATAAACTTATCAAAATAGCTTCAGGTTTAATGTTTGTTTGTGTTAGTTTATTGCGATATATAATTTCAATAATAGTAAAGCCTAACAAAATCACAGCACATTACGTTAGCGGTACTTTCGATATAGTAACCGGTGCGGTGCCAGCGGTGAGCGTGTGCGGTGCCAGTGTGGAGCCACTGCGGTGCCACACAATATCGGTTGGAGACATCGTGCAATTATTAACTGCTTGTTACGTCGCGTGTAGACGTGCGATTTATTATATACAATTATTTAAATATATAAAAAAACTAAAATAAGGCACTTTATAAGCCATTAAATAGGAACTCATCTTTAGTGTCCTAAACATGCCATCAGACATTAGACAAGTTTTGGGTATCTATAAAATCCCCAATTACCAGAGATTTTTTAGTATCTATTGAGGATTTTTTTTTTGATTTAAAGAAATGACATTTTACTGAAGTATTTCCACCAAGCAGATGACTGTGACGATTAATAAGTTGTCACCCATTTTAATATGGACTTATCAACAAAAACATTGATTTTAGTAAAATATCTTGGAATTTAGACCTGCCAAAAACGCCTTTATAATGAAAATTAAAGTTATAGTACATTAAAACATACACTAACGCAGTAGATAATTTACTTATTGAGGTTTTACTTCGGAAAATATGTAATTTTCTCCAAAACATGATTTGGATGGATTAAATATAATTATGGAAATAATTACGGAAGGATTAAAATAAATAAAGAGTTTGAGTTTGAATGAGGCACCTGTCAGGTGCCCAATGATTGATTGATAGAAAACCCTCTATCAGACACGTAAGAATCTTTTTGATTAAAATAAAAATGTTATTTTAGGTAAAGTCGCAAGAAAATCGTATGTATACTTAGTCTAAATAGCCCTGTGCGTCTAGATGCGTCGTATCGACACATCGACAAGTCGTCGATAGATTTATAGCGGATGTATACTATATACATATAGCAGAATACGAGTCTGTCCGTACGTGTTAATTAATCCCGAGCCGTTAAATCACCGATGGTAAATGTGGCCTTGAGATGGAATAACTGTGGTTTTTATCGATATGCAAATCGGCGGGCTATTACTATGCATGTGCGGGATTCTCTTTATATGGACGATCGTGCTGGGTTTGTAATTTACGTAGACTACTTCAAGTTTTAATAAGAAAATGTTAGAAAACTGACGCTTCAATTTCAATTTACTCCATATTCATGAATCTATCTACTGGTGCGCCCCATATTTTTTTTATGGACAACGGAATAGATATCCGATTAATGGGTCGGTCTTGTTCAATACGTGACGTTGGTCAAGTTATTATTTACTCGAAATACGATATAGGGTCTTACAGACGTGTATAACTATAAGGACAAATCAAAATCAAACATAACAGAATGGGAAATCTCAGCGATAATAAAGGAAAGCTCTCATCTATACATTAGTTCTATTCCATTGTGTATGTAAAGGTAACAAATAAAAAAAAATACAATAACCAGCGGCCAGCCAGACTATCACTGGTTTTCGGACAGCGGGACAGATAACCAAGTAAAGGGACAGTCCTGTTTATAGCTGGTCACGTTGGTCATTACTTAACTAATAAACTTTTCCTTATTGTTACTATAATAATATATATAGTGTTTGTTTGTTTGCTTGAAAGCGCTAGTCTCAGGATCTACTGGTCCAATTAAAAAAAATCTTTCAGTGTTAGATAGCCCATTTATCGAGGAAGGCTATAGGCTATATATCATCACGCTAAGACCAATAGGAGCGGAGCTACACGCGAACGAAGTCACGCGGGTCGATTACTTGGCTAATATAACACATACAAATATATTGACTTGATATGTATAAGCTTTAATTAATAAAAAAAAACTTGGTCAAGTGTGAGTCAAACGCGCTCACCGAGGATTCACACAATTTAAACTGAAGGACAAAGTTAACTTTGTAGTTGGAAACCTGTTGTCGCCATATGTTGACATAGGTCTTAACAATTTTACCAACTGCAAAAGAAATTGTTTTCGGATTATTTACGTGTATTTCTAAAAAAAAAATGATCTAGACATAACTGTGATCAATGAAAAAATAGCTGAGCTTAGTCATAACTACAAAATGGCACTTAATATTTTGTTAACTATTAACCGTTAAAACTAAGTGTGAGTACATCGTATATTCTAAAATTAGAATCCATTTGCTAAGATGTAGGTGATAAACCAGGCTTAGATTTACGGGCCATGGACCAGGACCATGGACACTGCATTGTGCGGCACATCGTATTCATACGTCAACACTCAATTTATTAACCAACTATCTATTTACTTTTATGTAGTAAGAACTAAAAAAAATTGAACCTTATTACAATATGGAAAGACTCAATTTTGAAAATCTATGTTTTTTAAATGTAAAAGTTATTGTGGTAAGTGAATCCGCGAGATGTATGGAGTCTGTATCTTTCAATAGCTTATTTATAGGCAAAGATATTTAATTACAAACAATCTAAGTAATTGCTTTATTGATGAAATTATCGTGAAGGTAGAATGATAACATCTAGCCGATTCAATGTGTTGATATATTTTTGTGATCAAAAAGATATCACGTATAATTTAACTAGCAGTATTGCCAATTTCATTGTGTGTTTTTGCTTTTATATAATACAAACATACATACATACGACAAAGATTTAATGGCTACAGGACATTTCCACCATGAACGAATGGTTTAGTACAATTATAAAACAAATTAAAACATAGTAACATGTGTCCTTGCTCCATATCAGTTTTAATACCATTCTAACAATAAGAACTGAGACAACAGAAGAAGAGGGACTACATCTGTGTAAGAATACCTGGTAGGTTCCATACACTTTGCATGAGTTGTTGTTAAAATTAATGCTTTATCGAATTAACAGTATTTACCTGATGGTAAGATGTTATCGTCATCCATGGACATCAGTGACACAAAAGAGTAATTTGTACTGTCGATGTATTTCAGGAAAATTGAATAAAACGGGAGAGTGAAAAGCAGAATGCTGCGGTTTCTGTGGAATCAAAGCCAAAAGCTTGAGACAAGTAACATGGTATTAACGTGATGTGAAAGAGAGAGTCCATGACGCGTGTGGGGTGTTGGCATGATAGACTAACGTGAAGAGATTTTTTTAATGATAGATAAGGGACAAATGAGCAGACAGACTAAGAGACGAATGCTGCGATTTCAATGGACCCCGAGGAATGGGAGAGGGAGGTGGTAGATCTGGCCTGGATTTGCTTGACCAAGTCAATCAAGTCAGTTTGCTTGACCAAGTCAGTCAAAGCAAAAACAGTTGTTAGGCTAAAGTACCCTATAAGCAAGTAGAGTTTAGGCTTTCAAATTATGTATATGATGAGGATATATCCATCGAAAAAATAAATAACATCTTAGGTGTGTGTGTTACAAATAATTTTGGAAACCTCTGATTTAATTCAATTTCAATTTCAAATTGTGTTGAGTAAAATAGTATCATTTTGATATAAAATACCATAAAAAGAACCTATAATAGAATTTCCAAGAAACAGTAAATATTTTCAGTGTAGAGTATAAATTGTTATCAAAATCAAAGTCACTAAGGATCCTGTGTATCGCAGGATCATCTCGATAGCCATCTCTAGTAACCGATCAGTAACGTGATACACTATTGTGTTGTCTTCAGTCGTTAACGTAATTGACTAGGATTTAAGTTACTGAGCACCGGAACTGTTTGGAGGACGTTCCGGCAGAATACTCCGATATTTTTATAATAATACCTTGTTATTTTGTACTAGAATCTGCCCATGACTTCTAATGCGAATGCAGAAACTGCTTGATTAGGACCAAAATGAATTGAAAATTCAGTTATCCTTCTACGTAAATTATATATACTCTAACATACTGTCTACATATAAATTAAATGTTAAGCAGATTATTTATGAATTGCAATGTTAAGGAGGAAAAAAATCTTTTTTTTTATTGGTATCCTAGGTGTTAGGGGGTCTCTTCTCCGACTAGCTTGCGACCACCAGCATGCGAATCTGACCGCCATGTGGGCCAGACTTACCCCCTCCCTCTCCCATCCTATTAATGCTGCAGATCTAGTAGACTCTGAGCTTTTTAACAGGGTCCGCTAAAACCGCAGCATTTTTTTCTTCACTCCTCCTCCCCACTCTATCTTCGAGGATGCAACGCATCGACAAAATAAGAGGATATCTCTTGTTTTGCCGATATCCATGGGCGATGTTGACCACTTACCATCAGATGTACCTGCTCGCTTGCACCTTATCTACCATAAAAAAAACCTTGCTTTTTGGTTGCCATTTGAGTTGTAATCATCATATCAGTAACATGTATACCTTTCTGAAGTTAGGTAATTATTAATTGCGTGGTTTTCTGCAGCACACTAATAACGCAATAAATGATATAAATCATTTAAATCGTATTATCTTACAGCTCCAGTATTGTTAATGGTGTTTGTCTAATCAGAAATTCAATTCCTAACAATTTAACAACAAATAGTAAACAAACCTATTGTTTCTGTTACGACTAATGGCAAGAGATCAATTGTATTAAAAAGCTGGTTTGCTGATTGGTCCAGTTATTGTTAGTAACACCGTTTATAAATTAGTGTTAGCGGGTAGTTTAGACAATATAACACATGACCTCAAGAAGAGTGTTAAGGTCTTGAGGTCCACCTAAGTTAGCTTTATTATCTACTGTAGTTAGTATTCGGGCAGCGAAGGGGAGCGTTGTCTACATCTACACTCCTATATAAAGAGGAAAGATTTGATTGTGTGTATGTATGTTTGTTTGTTGCGAATAGGCTCGAAAATTACAGAACCGATTTTGAAAATTCTTTCACCGATAGGAAGCTACATTCTTTCCGGGTAACATAGGCTATGTGGTGTAACCATACTCTAATTAAAAAGATATGGCCATTTAAGAGCCATAAGGTGGCCATTTTGTAAATTGAAGAGTTTCTCAGATAGAAAACTACACAATTCGTGAGTGACAGAAGTGATTTAGTGTTGCCATATACATTTTTTAATTAATAGAATATGGCCATTTTGTTGTTACTAATTAGATTTCAAAAATTCTGTCACTGAGAGAAGTCTATAGTATGTCTATAATATGTCTCTCATCCTCTCTCTTTTTTCTCTCTTTAATTTTTATATTTATCTGTTCAGAATGATTAGCCTCTTTTCACTTTCTTTCTTTCGATTATCTCTCTCTCTCTCTCTCTCTCCTATACCTATTCAATTACATTATTTGCTCTGTCCTCCCTCTTTTATCATCTGTCGCTTTTCTTTTATTTTTGTTTCTATTATTTTACTTTTTATACTTTTTTTCTGAGTAATCTTTATCTTTTTTCAAATAATGAAAAACTACACAATTACAGAGTGACAATCTAAGGACATCAATTATAATATTACTTTAAATACCCGGAGCGAAGCGAGGGCGGGCCGCTAGTAATTATATAAAAGGCTTAATCCTACACCTCGGTCGCAAGTCCAAGGCGCTGCCTGGCTTGGGAATCGGGAATTAAACAATTAAAAAATTATAATATTTTTTGGAGAAAAACTATAAGCTTTTTCATTGTTTGTCGATCGAAGATAAACTATATCGGTATAAAAATTTTTATAGCACTTATTAATTAAAAAAAAACTATCTTATGGGGTTTAGGGGTCAAATGAACAGTCCAATCAGTTAAAATACAGAAAATAGATTCAGTTACGAGTATATATATTGTTTCGTTTGAAAAGAAAATGTACCAAATCATCGAGTCAATGATACCTCGATACACTTAATGATAACTTAAAGTCAAAGTCGTAAGAACATTTTTTTTAATTTCTCTGTCGTAATAACGACGAATAAAAGCTTTTATTTAATAATAAATAAAAATGTTTATCATCGTATCAATAAACACTTCTTTATCTAGGTTTCTATCAAGCAATCATACATCAATATTGGGTCCAGTAATAGTGAAGAAAAAAAAATAAAATAAAAGTCTCAGGCTACCATAAAAATCAATAATTACTCGTTTTCATCTTAATCCAAAGTCTTTGGATTATGTATTGGAGGTACAAATTATTTTCGGTCATTATTGGATAAATACATATCTTTGAAATATCAAAATACAGTTAATATACAATCATTTAAAATATTGGAAAAGCGAGGAAGCGGGACTCGTTACAACTCATACATCAAATGTATGCAAAGTTGTACGATCAATTTAAAAAAAAAATTATTAATTAAGGATCACATAAAGTTACCTTAAAGATATAGACGTAAAAATTTTGCCTCAGCGAAGATATGTTTAATAACATAATTTTCAATAGCAACAAAATCTATTATATAATTTGAAAATAATTGAAATCACTTCCGTAAATCAGCATCACTGTCCTCAGCTAATGAACGCGAATGTGTGCTAATAACACTTTCACCATGCGCACGCGCAGGCGCACGCGACGCTGCCGCCACCACTGCTCCAACCGGTCCAGGGTTCGATTCCAGATAAGCGGACTGTTAATGAGAATACTAGTAATTGATTTATTATACAACGGACATTATATTGAGAAAAGTAATTACACAAATCATTGCACTACCTTCAATACGTCATAATAAAATAGCTGAAAATGGAATAGTTATAAAATCTAAATTTAATAGCTAAGATACCTAGGCATTGTGACCCAGGTGCAAGTTTTAGGACATCCTAGACGTGATCACGGTACTCATCATCCACGCTATCCAACATATACAAAGTGTAACTTTAATAATTCACTTAACCATCGATAAGGCAAAAGCAGTGATGCCCCAGTGGTTAAGACTTCAAGTCTTACTCGGGAGGTCCGAGTTCGATCTCCCACACAGGCACACACCTCTGACTTTTCTGAGTTAAGTGTGTTTTAAGCAATTAAATATCACTTGCTTTAACGGTGAAGGACCACATCGCAAGGAAACATGCACCCGAGAGTTCCCCTTAAGATCTCAAAGGTGTGTGAAGTCTGCCAACCCGCACTGGGCCAGCGTGGTGGACTATGGCCTAATACCCTCCTCATTCTGAGGATGAGACCCTTCCCAGCAGTGGGCCATTCATGGGTCGTGATGATGATGATCGATAAGGAAGACTACTGAAGATATTAAACTGTACTTCTTGCACTACTTTAGACAGTAATTGGACAGTAGATATTCCTAAAATTAATTTATAGCATCCGATCGAGAGTTACCAAAAGTATTGCACAGAAAACATTGTCATGATGAATTTTGCCAGATTTCACTTGAGAACATCGTGAGGAAATTTACTAAACTAAGAAGATTATTTAATTTAATTAACTTAAAGTTTGCGATAGTTTTCAAATTTAGCTGAGTCTAATAATGTTAGTAAATTCGTAAAAATCCATGAAATAAAAATGTTAATTATTAATTTTTAAACTTTAAAATATATTTAATAACAAATAGTAAGTATGTAACGTAACACAAGTAGGAGTGATAGCAAGCTGTCAGCGTGCGCGGTGCAGCTTGTGCTACTCGTTGCGTGATAACAAACAGACTGCACGTTAAACTATTGATATTTAAACTTTATATTATACTGTTATATACACACTTTTCTCTAACGCAGAAGAAAATTACAATGAGTCACTTTTTTTAAATATTAACTGTTTTCGTATCAGTTTTGTCTCTTTATCAATTTTGTCTTTGCCATTTACATCAGTTTTGTTACAATATTAATTTTGTCTCCGCCATGCCGCTTTGTCTCTATATCAATACTGTCTCTGCCATTTATATCAGTTTTGTCTCCATATGAATTTTGTCTTCGCCATGCCGCTTTGTCTCTTTATCAATACGGTTTCTGCCATTTATATCAGTTTTGTCTCCATATGAACTTTGTCTCTGCCATGCTACTTTGTCTCTATATCAATACTGTCACTGTCATTTATATCAGTTTTGTCTCCATATGAACTTTGTCTTTGCCATGCTGCTTTGTCTCTATATCAATACTGTCTCTGCCATTTATATCAGCTTTGTCTCCATATGAACTTTGTCTCTGCCATGCTGCTTTGTCTCTATATCAATACTGTCTCTGCCATTTATATCAGTTTTGTCTCCATATGAACTTTGTATCTGCCATGCTGCTTTGTCTCTATATCAATACTGTCTCTGCCATTTATATCAGTTTTGTCTCCATATGAACTTTGTCTCTGCCATGCTGCTTTGTCTCTATATCAATACTGTCTCTGCCATTTATATCAGTTTTATCTCCATATGAATTTTGTCTCTGCCATGCTGCTTTGTCTCTTTATCAATACGGTTTCTGCCATTTATACCAGTTTTGTCTCCATAACAATTTTGGCTCTCCCATGCTGCTTTGTTCCCTTATCAACAGTACTGTTTCTGCCATTTATATCAATTATTGCTCTGCCATGATGCTTTGTCTCTATATCAATTTTGTCTCTGCTATTCATTTCAGCTTTGCATCAACATTAATTTTGTATCTGCTATTCATATCTACTTAGTCCCAATATCAATGTAGTCAGTAGCCCTTCTTTTTTTTCTAGCCAGAAACCTGGTTATCGCACCGCAAGATCAATCCCAATTTTTTAAACATTCATATTGTTTTGCAGGAGGTTGTAATTTTACAAATCGTCTCAAATGGAGGACATTATGTAGAACGGTGTCCCGCAGGGAAAGTAGTGGTAGATGCTGTGAAGTGAGTTGAATTATTTTTTTCTCCAAAACCATTAGCACTTTATCTTCACAATAACTATTAACTACTTCTTGATGATTATTTTTTCCATGTAAACTAAATGAACGTAGGTCTGGATATAAGAAACGTAAGTTAAAAACTAGTTAAGTGTCGTCATATGTAAAAGCTAAGCTATCTTTGAAGTCGACCTGCTTTCAGTGCTGTCACTGTCTCACATCGATGAGATAACATACAGACAGCCACTCAAGCTATTAATGTTTTTAGCTTTCTATTATAATGGAATATGTACTAACGTGTCTGTATATTTGAATACTTGGAACTTATTATTTTGTTTCTTGAATCTGTATTAATGTCTGTCTAAATTCTTCTTAGTTGTTAACGGTAACTGGTGATAGTTGAGCTCCTGGAAATGACATACGCTACCTTTTGTCACAAAAAGGCTCAGATTGGGGATGAATTTGTATGGGAGTTCGAGATATATGCAGCAAAATATCTTGAAAATTAAATAAACGGTGTATTGCACCAGGGCGAAGATGGTCTGATGCAACATCACTACTATAAAATAATGAGAACAAATCTGAAATTGGATAAGAAAGAGAAGCTTTTGCGTACTTAAAGATTCCTAAATCAGACCATTTATGAGAAAAAGTAGATGTCCAACAATTAGCACTACAAGGTTATAATGACTAAAATAAAATAATTTTAGCGTGATGTTCTCAAACTCAAGGCACTATTGCTCAAATAGACTTACATTAGGACAGAATATTTTTGACACTGATTGTAGAGTATAAATGTACCATAAAATTATTTGAGCTTTAATTTAAATCTGTCATCTAAATAAAATGATATTATATTCCAATGAGCAAGACTAGGCAGTACTATGTAATTTTATCTAGCCATAAAATAAGTCCAGAGTTAAACAGTTAACCCGATTGCGTCCTCAACATAATTATACTATAAACCAGGTATGCAAATACATACATGTTTTAATTAAAGCGCTCATTCACTTATTGGGTACAATTAAGCTTCGTGTTTATCATAAGGGTCTAGAGAAAGCTTGGATTTATGCGAGAAATTATACTCTACTTCCATTTTATTTAGAATAAAAAACTAAATGAGTCTATTTTGAAAACTACAAGGTTCGTCTCCTAGGTATAAGTTTGCTATTAGTACTGTTGTCCTTCAGCCATTTCATAATTTTTTTTTACTGTTTATGACAAATAATGCGGTTAAGATTTTGACATTATTTATATAATATTGAAGGTACTGTATTGAGAAATAGCAACACAATGTTCGAGGGTGGTAATGACATACAAAAAACAACGAACAATCCCAGGAGATTAATCTTTTAGAGAATGTAAATTGATTAAACATTTATATAATATTATGGAATTTAAATATGCTGCTGAGCAGTGTCTGCGGCTTGTAACCCATGTGTGGTTTACAAGGTTTTTTTATAAGATCAAAACGCTTGCCTCCACTCTCGACCTCGCTACTTAATATTCTCAGTACACTCACATTGCACTATTAAAGACAAAATTGTCTTGATAAAATGACTTGTCAAACTGCCGGAAATCAATCGGGATAGAGGTTACAAGTAGAGGGTTATAGTATTCTCAAAGGTATTGCTAAAATTAAACTACTCCTTAACGCTACAATCACATCACAGTATTTTAAAGACTTCATCATCACAAATTTGATATGAGCATTCTAATCAATAAATAAATATACAGTACAGACAAGTACAAATCGGGATCGGTATTTATATACAAATGCATAAGCATATGCAAGTTCAAGCATCCATAAATTAAATTTAAACTGCAAAGGCAGCTCTAACGAGATCCGCATATGTGGTAGCGGCTAGATAAGATAATATTGATTTAATTCCCGTGTCTCGTATAAGTTCGATCTAGAGATAACTACGATTGGTTTTCCGATCTTGTTAACATAATTAATATGCGAGCCCCTTATTAATATTACTAGAGGATTATGGGTAGCTTTGGAATAGGATATGAGTTGCCAATTGCTTTGCTGTATGTTTACGAGATGTTTTTGCATATAGCAATAATTTTATCTGTAATCTAAGCATATTAGAAGTACAAAGTACTACAAAGCTGCTACTTGCTTTTAGTACTTGTGATAACAAACTTGTCATTTCACATATGAATATTGATAGTTAAAGAAAAATATATTAGCCCAAATTCGACTGTCTTGCTTCTCCCAGTCACTTTTCTCCTAAATGAAAAATGCCCTGCTATTCGTGGGCTCCATCGTCATGCTAAATTTCAGCTCATTTAAAATGAGTGAAAATGGTTTTCAATTTGATGAACAACTTACGGACATAGGTAGCTAAATAAAAGCTTATAAACGAGGAATAATTAATACTTGAAGAAGACCGTCTCCGTTTACCGCGTCAAGAAGATAAAGTGATTTTTTTCTACAGTTATTTTACTACCAATCTGTCTGTCAAAGATATTGATTATAAACAAGATCTAATTTTTAAAAAAAGCGGAATAGATCTAAGAACGTACGACGATGTATTTCTGAGACTAAAACATAATTAAGCTAATCACTCTACTTAAGTATTTTAGCTAGTTGGTTACGAGTTTCTTGGCAAAGTAATTTTATACGTATGCTGCTAATCTCTGGCCCCAGGACACTTTCCAATTCCCGTATTAACCACTACAATGCGTGCACCTACAATCCATATAGAAAGTGCTTTGGATAGATATAAGAAACTACTGAGTGTTTCGACTTGGTTCGAAAATATTTTGTATTACATAGGCAGTCATGATTTCAACAAGACAATTTTTAACAACAACAAATAACATTAATTGGATTGTTATAATCTTATCAATATCTGTATCAGTTATACAATATCTCCTATTTTTATTTTCAGGAGAGTATTTTTATATTCCGAGGATTTGAGGATTCCGAGGATTAAAAAAATTAAAATAGGACCAGCTTGAGGTACAGTACTTACATCTCATTTAGTTGACAAACAAGAAAGTCGTATTAAAAACCGTCTCCTTTTTTAAAATCAATTAATAAAGTTTGTTTTAAAATATATATATATATATCGTATAGATTTTCGTAGCAATGCAAAAAACATACCTTTAGTCAAAAGTAGTGACGGAGGGCATTGACGATGACGTATTAAAGTACAAAATCTAATCGAAACAAACTACTTCTTAAAATTATATTTTTTTCTTAATTATAATTTTATATTTAAGCTTTGCTATGTAAGTAGCTTTCGTAGTACAATAGAAAGTTTGTTAGGAGCCCGCGGACATGTTACAGTGTGTTGCACATCTAATGCCTAGCCTGGCCTACTGCTGATTTGAATAAGGTTGGCGATTAACTGTCTTACCGTACCTAAGTATAGCGATTTTCCAGCACCGTTTATTGTTTTAATAAATACTGCACGTAAGCAGATTTTTTCAATCAGCAAAAGTAAGCAAAGCCATAACCCCTCTCCTTTCCGTGCTTACGTAAACAATGATGCAAGCATTTTTTCCCTCCTCAGTCTGAGCTGGAATATTCACGTTTTGATGTCCATGTTTACTTTTTTATCGTTGACGTAATCACCATGCAGACCTCTCCATCCCCCATGTCATTAAAAATAAGCAAAGCCTGGACCCTCCGCCCCCGTTTAATGCTTACGCAATACTTGAAGACCCCAGTGAAAAAATGGTTTCGATCTAATAAAGAAGAAAATTTGGATATGATCTAGCATTTCAAATTGTCAGATAGTAAATGTCAAAAGTATCTTAAATATAATACAAATAACTTATTTTGGGTTTTGAATTGAATGAAGTCGTAAAGTCTAGAAGAAGATGAGAAAAATGAGAACAGAACTGTAAGGCAAGGAGCGACCTGAACTTTGTAAGGTAGTTTTTCATCTGCCTATATCAATTACATCTCGATAAGTTCCCCAAAATTTTTGGAAGCCTCATTAATGATGTTCTTGATATCGGGAGGTGCGAAATATTCTTGAAATTGTGATTAACTAAGAATAATTTAAAAAGAGCATCTTGAATTGTATACTAACTGTCGATGGAGTATCTGTAATTTCGTTTCTGTATGTCCGTGTCAACCGGTTAGCTTACCTTGCACTGGTGAGTAATTAAAGCAATATTAATTAAACATGGTGTCCATTTATAAATCTTATAAAGTATAGAAAGTCCAATACGGACTTAATTTATTGAATTGTAATTAAATAACTGTAACAGATACTTTAATATCTAGTAATTTTGAATAAATATGGATGAACTCTGGAAATACATTAATAATGTTGTTAACGTCTGCTATTGATTTGGTTATAGTTTTCCTGATTCATTTGTGATTAGTATTAATTCTAAGATGATTATAAAACAACAGATTTATTCAAATTAAGTTTTGGATTACAAACTGGTTATAAATATTTTTTTAAAACACTTAACAAGTCAGATTGTTTGGGCGTTTCTTTTGGTTTATTTTAATGATAACTTGTATGTCTTCTTTCAATAAATTAGATGTTGTTTATTTTAGTGCAAATGAAAATATAATAAATTCTAGTGCAGTGTAATTGGCGCAAGGTTTTACTGATAAAGGATCAGCTGAATCTTTAACATTATTTCCTACTTCGGTTAGATGTGAGGTAGCCATTATTACTGCACCTGGTTCATAATCCCAAGGCACTGCTTGACTTTTAAATATATTGTTACAAAATTTGTCACCTTCCCTTATTTCTGAATTCTTCAATAATCATATTTATAGAACAATTAATGATTTGCATAATGCACGATCATACACAACTAGGACGTGTGGGCGTTCCGAAAGCTGCACGCTAGTTAAATATGAATGTAATTGATGAAAATTGTATGCGTTTGTGCTTGGAATTATGGCCCTGGGTTATTAGTACATTGTGTATTATACATCATACCTGGTGACCTAATTTGCAATTGTTTGATTTCCGTCGATAATATTATGATTATCATTTCTATACATATATATTATAATTACCATTACTTTTAGATCTCTTGATGCTAATAGTTTTAAAATTAGTCCATTGTGAATCAATATACCTTGCTGTTTTGGTGCTATCCTATTAAAAATCACATATCCAATAGATTTCTAGGAATCTTAATATATCACACTCTATATTAAAATAGCCACGTTGTACTGACTGTAGTCTACGTATTGCTTGTAGTCAATAGAACTGTTTTTATTCTATTATTTATTCTTCTGTTTGGATTTAAATCTATTACACTTATTAGTCTATCTAACTGAAATAGTTTTTTTGGAAAACTTGATTATTCTTCACATCCTTAACTAAAAGTCGTAATTCTAAGGCATGTCTTCTATGCTGTCCGCAGTGTAGAGTGTGCATCTAAACTCAGTTGTTATAATGAATGCGCGCACGCAGATCTCTGTCCGCTCCATCAGTCAATTGTTGGAGCTGTCGCTGGTAATGGCGCAGTGATTGCTTCTAGCGATACTGTACAACTGGTAGCACAAGTCCATGTACAATTCAAAACAAAGGTTTATTACTACATTTTTAGGGTACCAAGACCATACTGAGATCATACTCTATTTCTCAAGTCGGATACAGAGCGTAAAATTTCGTCTTGACCCCTGTAGAATTTATCGCAGATAAACATTGATATTTGGCATTTTTATGCATACCCACGTAGTTCAGTGACGTATAGAAGCATATAAGATATTATAAAGCTTTGTATACTATACATACTATCCTTTTTTTTCTTTATGTGTTTAATGGATAGATTCATTGTCATCATCATCTATCCAAAATAAAAGTATCGAGTTCTCTCTGTGAGGACTTTACTCTTTCTTGAATTTTGGTAAAAATCTGTTAGATAAAACGCGTCACTGTCATCAATTGCGTATTCCTGTATAATCGAAATTAACACGTGCTTGCGGAGGTGTATCGAAGTCTATGGCCACATTGCCAGAAAGAGAGACGATAACCATGTCAAATTGCTGAAAACCGGTAAGGTGTCAGACAAGATCAGTTCCACTTTAAGTATTTCGGTTCACGATTATGCTTTTCACACCGCTGAAGATAAAGTTGAAATGGCAAAAGAATTGGAGAGGCCAAGAGCAGCCTTGAGGACAAACGATGCTAGGAGGAGGAGGTTAATCATTATCTTTGCTGTTAAACACATCATCACTGGATACGGAAACAAAAATCTGGGCATCACCAAGAGGGTCGATTGAGATCGATCATAAAATAATCAATGATTCGTTTCAGAGATGCAAAAACATACAACGGTATCTACTCAGGACTTTTTTAAAGATAAATTGGCGAAGGATTTTCTAATACGTACGATACATTTATATTTGTATAAATAACCGTTGAAGCATATAAACAAACTCATCTCGGTCGCAATCGGTAGTTTATCCGCAGATCATGACAATGCGTCTGCGCGTGCGTCGCAATTATTCAAATAAGCTGGTTACAGTACACAGTACAGTGAAATAGCGCTGACTCAAATACGAGTACATTCTGTATTATCCTTAGGTTATAAATGAGAACGTTTGTTTGGTATTTTGTTTGTATATTTGATTCTATATGTAGTGGTACTTTAAGGTTGATACCTTTTAATAATTTTTAAAAATATTTTTGTTCAAGTGTTTAAGAATTGTTACAAAGATGTTTGCTTGTTGATGATGATGTTTGCTGCTATGCTTATGGAGTAGGTTTAACTCTATATAATTTTTTAATTATTATGTAAAAATTTTTGTTTAAAAATCGCTTAAATTTTCGTCCAAGTTTTTAAAAATGGTTGCAATCGTCGTGCAAATGTTTTTATAAATTGGTACTTTTGTTGTTCAAATACTTAGAAAATGTTATTTATTTAATGTAAGATTGCTAAATCAATTTTAAAAATAAAATACCTGTTCATTTTTAGATTTTTTTTCATCTTGGAAGTTTTTTCGATTATTATTTAGGAATAATTTGAATGCTGCTTATTTCTTGCGTTTCAGTATTACGTAAGCAGATTTTTGCAATTAACAACCCGACCTCCATGTCAGCATAAGTAAGCAAAGAACTAACACCTCCCCCTTGATGCATGAATTAATTCTCTCTCCTCATTCTGAGGATTCAGGGATATTCACGTTTTTATGAGCGTGTTTACTTTTTTATCACTGAAATAATCACTTTGCAGACCCCCATTCCCCATCAAAAATAAGCAAAGCAAACGCCCCCTTTAATGTTTACTTAATACTTGTTAATCTTTGTGGTTAAATACATACTTCATTTGTGGAGGTAATTTATGTAGTTGTGATCTGTGAGGTAATTTCTACACCTAGGTATATATCTAGTACTATATCTGTAAGGTATAAAACTATGTTTTCGTAATGTAAATGAGTCTAAAAAGCAAAATCGTGTAACACCATAAATCGTGTGTTTAACATTCAATTTCATCAGAGTGACGCAACAAGAAATGCAAAGCAGCCATGTGTGATCCTTGATATGCAAGTACGGAACACATAAATCTATTTACATTTCTCAACTGGCCCTTTCATCAAATATCTTTATATAATCACGATGTTACACACAGAAATATATTTCTCTTTATATTACATACAAGCGCCCCGCCCTCGCTTCGCTTCGGATATTTGAAGTATTCTATAATTCCAGAGAAATCCTTCACTCTACAAAATGGTCACGTTATGGAACTTAAACGGCCATATCTTTTTAATTAGAATATTTATGGCAACACCACATAGCCTTCATTACCGGAAAGGATGTAGCTTTCTGTCGGTGAAAGAATTTTCAAAATCGGTTCAGTAGTTTTAGAGCTTATTCGCAACAAACAAACAATAATCTTTCCTCTTTATAAGTGTGTATGTGGATATAAGAGGAATAATTTCTGAATTTTTCAAAATATTTATTATAAAACAGTTTCAGTCCAGAACTAGTCCGCCATCTTGGGAAGTTCGCCATATTGGATTTAGAGTGAAATTATCTATTTTTTGTATACCCGTCAGTAAATTCTTTCATTTGATACTGATATTATGGAAGCGCTTAAAAATAACAAGTCCACCATCTTGAAAGGTCCGCCATATTATGTTTTGAATGACGTCACTCGATCTTTTTTAGGCTTTCCAATCTTTTCTATCATCACAATCTATTACAACTATTAGTTATAGCAATTAACCCGACCAATAAACAAAACCTCCATCAGTCTATATCATGAATGTTCAATGAATATAAATACATACTTGCAGTAGTGGTAAACCATTGGGATATAGCGATGTATACCGTTATGTAACAAAAGAAACAATTATTTTCTTAATCTAATATTAATAGTAGGTATTTTTATAATAATTGATTCTTTATTGTGACACCAAATTTATTTTAGTATTATTGTTCTTCACGTTAATAATTCTAGTTCTTGATCACAAAATAGATCAATCTTACTATTAATAAATAAATTTTTTAACTCGCTCATAATGTGTGTGTGTGTGATGTGTCGTATTTCGAACTAATTTTCTTAAACAAATCTCTTTGACGCATCAAAATAGGTCAATAGTTTTGAAAGCAGTTATTTCTTGAGAGGAGCCTATTAAAATGTTTGCATACATATTGTACTAAACTACCTTGAGTGTATTATCTACATGGGACCGATACTGCACAGTCATATGCTTATGACAATAGTAATAATATGCACTTAAAAGAGAACCGAATGTATAATATTAAATACTCACTCCAACCTTAGTAAAGGAGACACAGAATCACGACACCACATCAGAGCAAAAGGCGATAATGGTCATAAGGCGAGCTCAGTTTGACAACTGCCTCAAAAATTTACTCCAACCTTAGTAAAGGAGACACAGAATCAAGACACCACATCAGAGCAAAAGGCAATAATGGTCGTAAGGCGAGCTCAGTTTGACAACTGCCTCAAAATCTTACTCCAACCTTAGTATAGGAGACACAGAATCGAGACACCACATCAGAGCAAAATGCAATAATGGTCATAAGGCGAGCTCAGTTTGACAACTGCCTCAAAAACTTACTCCAACCTTAGTAAAGGAGACACAGAATCAAGACACCACATCAGAGCAAAAGGCAATAATGGTCATAAGGCGAGCTCCGTTTGACAACTGCCTCAAAAACTTACTCCAACCTTAGTAAAGGAGACACAGAATCAAGACACCACATCAGAGCAAAAGTCAATAATGGTCGTAAGGCGAGCATCGTTTGACAACTGCCTCAAAAACTTACTCCAACCTTAGATGCCAACTGCCTCAAGTCTATCGGAACAGAGATACTGTATATAGTCAACGTCAACGTCAATATAGTGTCCACCTTAACTATTTGTTAATCTCTTTACTAAAAATAAATAGTAAAATAGTGGATTTTGTCTATTTTACTATTTATTAATAACTGGTTTATTACCCCTGTCTCAGGAATAGCAATGTATGAGTCGTATGACGTGCAGCGACGCGAGATACAAAGAAATGATCGCGTGCCAAGCTCGGCTAGCTCAAATATATCTGGTAATTTTTTATGGAAATTATAATTGTGCTTGCAAATGCAATATTAATCTAGATATAGTCATGATCGATGTATAGGTTTGCTTTTTTTAATTATAATTCTTGAATCGTGTGAAAAGTGTTCGCGGGTAGTTCCTTTTATAGTTACTGCGATCGATTAGAATCAGTCTCTTTAGAGTTGTCGCTCAGTGTACATGGAAGTTAGTATTATAGTGTCGTGGTTAAGGTCACCCTTCTTGAGGTCCACGTAAGTTATCTTTATTATCCACTCTAGTCAGTGTTCGGGCAGCTAAAGTGAGCGTTATAAGTATATCAAAGGCCTTTCACCCTACACCTTGGTCGCAAGTCCAAGGCGCTGCCCTGCTCCCCGTCTAAATTGTGTGTGTTAATTTCGTAGATCACCTATTTTTAAGTTTGTGTGACATGTTGTGTCGTGCCGTAGTTTTTGTATTTAAAATTCAGTTGACCTAAAAGAATCTTTTAATCACAGTAAGAAATAGGATTGTTTGGCAATAAAAATATTACGAGTTGATCTCGCTGACCGTACATTTTCTCAAAAATCTGTGAATGCAGTTCAGAATATCTTAAAAAGTTATGGATGGTCTCCTAGGAACGTTTTCCTGTAACTATAACGATTAAGGTACCTGTCCTTACTGACTCGTCTCAAAAATCCACTCTGTATATATTGTTGTACAGTAATGGGTATCATTCCTCTCTCAAAATGACACTTAGCTCTCACTTTCAGGTACTATTGATTTGATAGACTATATATTTTACCGTGATATATAGTATCTATCCGATAAACTTTGTCGATCCGTTACTTCGTTGCTACGTGAAAAAAGGACAAAATCACAGAACTTCCTGTATTCTAATACTCTCGCTCATCGCCCAAGAATCCTATCTGATCTAGCTCCGAAAAGAAGTATTAAAGGTTAAAAATATTTATGAAAAAATTCCAAAACAAACTTAACTTTGCTGTTGGAAAAATGTAATGCTCATACATAGAACTCGGAGATTTATGAACTTTCGATGACTGAAAGAAAATTATTTAATCTTCAAAGATTTTTATTTAATTTTTAAGTGGTTCTGGAGTGTGAGTCACGATCGAGATAGGTCATGGGTTTAAATCCCAGTCATTGGACTACTGACATGTCCCACTCCTAACACAAGCTTACTTGGAGGGGTTAAAAATACTAGTAATATAGCGATCCAAACTGTTAGTTATCTTTTTAAAAAACCTTACAATTAGGACGAGGAGAGGGGCCCCGTATATTGAAAACATTAAGAGAGGTGTCATAGTCAGTGGCCTATTTGGTAAATGCAACGTGGATACTGCTACTGAACCGATAAATAATCAAATATGATATCTAATAATTACGAGAAAAACCTAAGCAGTGCCTTGAACTTGCGATCAAGGTGTAGGCCTATTTTATTTAAACGAAACACTAACTTTCAATGCCTAGTTTCTCTGTTTAATCCTAAAGTTAGGGTAACCCAAGCCTAACTTACATGCCCATATAGATACATGTTGAAAAAGCTTCGAAAGATTGCAGATCTCTCTTCTCTAAGAAAAAGTTTGTGTTAGTCAAATTATAGCTTAACTCGACCGTTAGTGTTTCGCCTATTGTAGATCAAAGTTCAAAGAACATATATTAGCCTACCTTCATAGCTCAATGTACATTGTAACATATTACAAAATAAACACAATTTATGTTTGTCTCATGGCTATAATCGTAATTTGAGAGAAAGTAACAATGCAATTTGATATTGCGAACGTATGTCACTCGTGTGGGAGGCAGCCTACTTATCCAGTTTGTATTGCGATACAATGTGTTGCGGATTTTACTACAGACATACATACATATTTTTATCAGATAAAAAGAATAAAGTTAGCAACACTGTTAATAAAGTATAGCCGTGTAGTTCCATTTGTTATATTTCAAGTGTACCCACTGTATTGGCAATATATAAGTGTGTGTATGATAGATCTGAGTCAGTCTGTCAAATGACTTCACAGAGTAAACACGTGAGTTATTTTATTTTAATGATGGTTGTAAGGACGAGTAATGGTTGGTGGATGTCGTGATCACGTTTAGGACATACACAGACTTCCTTCCGGGTAAGGAGTAGTTTATCTTTCGATGATTGAAAGAAATTTAAAAAAATAGGATGGGCTTCGAAGATTTTTATTTAATACTAGGGGCCCGTCCCGGCTTCGCACGGGTGGATAATTTTTTTTAACATTTTGGCTCCCGCATTCTGTCGCTCCTCTATCGCCGCGTTACTCGCTGCGCTGCGAGGCACGCCACACCGCGCCGGCGACCCGTCTGGGATTATTTTTTATTTATCTTGATATTTTTATTTCGTAATATCTTTTGACTGGAATGTCCGATTTCAATAATTCAAAAAGTAATTTACTGGTATTGAAACAGTCTTTATTACGAAATAATTTATTTGGATAAGAATTAATACAAAGTTATGGAAAACATGGTCTGATTTTGATAGGCATTTTTATCAACTTTTAAAATGTAAAAAAGTAGTTATAGTGACATAACTACAATAGTTGGACATATGGTCTCGCGGAGTTCTTTGTAGATATTGTTACGTTCTATAATATTGTATAACATTTTTTTGTTCTATCATCAATACTTTTCGCAGCGCATGCGATGAAAGATATTTAATGGCTAATTTTTTTGCACCTTGTGTTGGTTTTAGTGAGAATTTCTGGGGATCTCTAATTTTTTTCTTGTAATAAATATAGCCTATGTTACTCAGGGATAATGTAGCTTTCTAATGGTGAAATAATTTTTGAAATCGGTCCAGTAGTTTTTATGTTTATTCGTTACATACAAAAATACAAAAATACAAATCTTCCCTCTTTATAATATTAGTATAGATATAGATTTAAGCGGTATAAGTGCGGTAAGTCAATATCGTGGGTTCAAATCCCAGTCATTGGACTAGTCACGTGGACCACTCTTTAGACACGCATTTTGGCTTACTTGGAGGGGTTAAGAATAGTAGCTTGCAATCCAAACTGTTAGTAATATTTTTTTTAAAAGCAGCTTCTTACAATTCAGTTTTTAAAATTTTATGTATGTTAACTTAGGATTTACTATTTTTGTTATTACTAGAGGATTAGAGTTGAGCTTTCTTGGTTTTGAGGATTTTCATCTTGGAACTGATCTGACTACTACAGTAAAGGCTTCCTCTGAACAAGCTGGTAAGTAGTTGAGATGATGATTATGATCTTTTTGACACATCGCCATTGTAAAAAAGACTTTTTTTATCGATTTCAAAGGTCTCCATTTTAATTTAAACGATTTCAAAGGTCTCCATTTTAATGAGACGATGGAAAAAACCGGTCAAGTGCGAGTCAGACTCACGCACGAAGGGTTCCGTACCAATATTTAGCAAAAAATCACGTTTGTAGTATTTGTTGTTATAAAGACAACAGAAATACATCATTTGTGAGCTTAACTGTCTAACTATCACGGTTCATGAGGTACTGCCTTGCGACAGACAGACGGACGGACGGACAGCGGAATCTTAGTAGGGTCTACAAACCATACTAGTCCATATTCGAGTACCATTTAAATCAGATAATAGATATATAAGTGAAACTGAACAATAAATCAAAAGCCATACATGCACATAACCGTGCAACCAATCACTTGACGTTAGCTCCCGTTATGTCGTCCCACGCACATGCGCACGCGCACTGACATTAGAATAACTGTATGATACTAGCCTATTAATCGATTATTAAATTGTTTTACTATTAAGTATATTCTAAATTAAAATTTTTGTATACAAAATTCAAATTTGGAATCTATTTTCTATCTGTGTGATTTTGTACACAGAAATTTGAATTTTAATTCTATATTCAATCTGTAATGAAAAGATTTTAGATTGAGAGGTCTGTGTTAGGGTCTGAAAAAATCCTATATATGTCAGAAAGGCGATCAGTGCTTGGACCTTGCGACTCAGGAGCATGTACAAGGCACAATCTATCGACCTGATTTTCGATAAGAGACCTTAACATCTAAGAAACGACGCTTAATGTAGCTTACATAGTACAAGCATTATTTTAGATATTGTTAAACGTCTGAAATCACTTGTCCGTCTGATTCAAACCTATCTCGAGAAGGTTATATATCACGATAATTTAACAGTAGTCATCTACAATGTTGTCCGACTGCATACAGTGGCGATCGACCTCCTACTGCTCATACTGTAAGCTCATACATTCAAAGGATAAAACGGGACCTAACTAAGACTTCGCTGTCGTTTCGTCCGTCTTTCACCAGGTTATATCTCACGAACCGTGATAGCCAGACCGTTGAAATTTTCAAAAAATATGTATTTCTGTTGTCGTTATTAGAACAAACACTAAAAACAGAACAAAATAAATATTTAAGGGCTCCCATACAACAATCGAGATTTGAATATCGTTTTTGCTCTATATTAATAACTGCAACAGGTAGACACTTGGAAGTTTTAATGTTCACAGAATATTTAGTTGTATATTAATTTCAAAAATAAATAATACGTAACTCCGATGATCAGGTTTTGCTTTGCAATTGTTATTTTTTTATTGTAATTTTCAATATATTTTCCTGTATATATATCAAACTCCCATACAACATTTCATCTTCTATTTCAATCTCTTTAAGCCTTTTCTTATAATAAATCATTTCCCAAGCTTTAACGTATCTCTGTAATAAATTTAATCATAATCTGTCTAGCCCTTGTTCAGTTATTAGGTGTTATTATTTTAATACTAAAGATAATATGTTATTATTCTATTTATTACTAGTCGACCCGCACGATTTCGTCCGCATGTAGCTCAGCTCCTATTGGTCTTAGCGTGATGATATATAGCATATAGCCTTCCTCGATAAATGGGCTATCTAACACTGAGAAGAAATTTTCAAATCGGTCTAGTAGATCCTGAGATTAGCGCGTTCAAGCAAACAAACTCTTTAGCTTTATATATTAGTATAGAAAAGAAACATACATATTTATTGGATTTTGGAACTGACTTCCTTATACTTTTTATAAATTATGTAAATCAGTTCAGGTCACAAATTCTAGATGAAAGATCTTGATCATATGTGTATAGTATTAATAATTCTACATTAATCATATTACTATTAATCAGCGTCCACACGCAGGGTATAAGCGTCAAGAGGAACCAGTATCTTGACGTGATACGGCTTCCGTTCTAAAGGCTATAATAAGATTTACTTTAATGCTTGGTTTTGTAATATATTTTGTATCCTAATAGCCTATTAAGTAGCGTAAATATGAGCTAATAAACAACAAAAATATATTAAATGATAAGAAGATTTTTAAGATCAAAAACTTGAGGATTTTGGATTGAATGACGCACAATAATTCAGGCATTTCTGATTTTCAGCTTAAGCTAAGCCTTGTCTAGTTTATGATTTTGGATTCAAAATGGCCATAAATGAAGCTACAGACTTCTACTAATAGGTCCAACAAACAATTTTTAGTTTAATCTACAATTATTTATTGAAATGAGCAAATAGAAGAGGTAGAGTTGTAAATGTGAGCCAGAACACCCATACTGATTACGGTGTGTTCGGTGCACTGTACGAGCGTGGGAGGACTGTACAGTAACGGGAGCTAACACTACTCAAGTTATTGGCTGTACCTGCTGCCTGAGCTAGACATTGATTTATATAACCTATAGTGTATAGTAACAGGTAATAGACACAATAATAACACTAGGAAACCGAACAGTCCTTGGGGCTTGTGACTATGGGAAAGAGGGAGGAAAAGTTGTGCGTTGTGTATCGCGTAGGATTTAGGAACGAATTACATGTAACGCGCTCTTTTCGTCTCGCGTTTCGTGCTAAAAAGTATCTAATAGTATCTTCTGCGCAGTTACTTCTCGAAATGAAGCTTCACTATCTCGAATGAGCTAATAAGTTATCGCAAGAGGATATTGTTAAAATAAACCAATAGAAGCTACTATCCAATCAAAGGTATCAGCAGTTTTTCTAGCATTACCAAAACTGTGAAACTTAAATATTTTGGTAAATATAATTTTGATTTGATTTTATACAAAACCTTAACAAATTATACACTCAAACCTTCCTACTGGTGAAAACTACATGAACATCAGTAAGTTTATTTGAATTTATCACAGACAGACACGACATAAGACATTCTTTAACCCCCGACGCAACAACGACGGGGTGTTATCAGTTTAGTGTCTGTCTGTGGCTACGTTGCTCTAGATAATGGACCGATTCTGATGAAATTTATTTGTCATGAAAGGCAATTTAATCGAGATGGTTATTAGCTATAATTTGTGTAGAACTGATCAGCTGTTTAAAAACTATCAGCTCATTTCTAACTTAATAGTTGCGTCTCAATATAACATATTGACAATTATAACAATCTTGTAACCATGGCAACACACTGACATTGCTTACACTGAGTAGACATGAAACCTTATTTCTCGATACCTTTCTTTCGTTGGTATCGAATATAATCGAGTATTAAACTTTTTTAAAGTTTACAGTATACACTTTTACTATCATTTGCATTTCATTAATATTTCTTCGGTCTATCTTGACTGCTGTTAATATCGATTCTTCTAAATTAATGTCGTGTGGGTATCAATACTTGATAACAGTATTAAATTAGAGTTTCAGTGGAGGGTAATTTAAATTTTTAATTTAACAGTCATTTAGTGATGTATTATTGAAATTATAAATAAGGATTTATTTACAGTTCTATTTATATTATTTTAATGTGTTAGTCTAATGCGGAACAATTCCGCGTGAAGGCTTCTGGACAAGAGACAGGTGTCTGTGGCTCCTGTCAGTGTGACCAGCTTAGATATTACCTCTGTTAAATCGAATGGATAATTATAATTGATTAAGAAAATTGTGACAGGAATACCTTTTCTATTTAAGGATTAAATATTTAAAAAATATGATAAGTTATACATATACTTATTAATAATAATTCATGTTATATTAAACTGCCAGTGTTACCATGTATATACCACCTTTGTACTCTACTTTTCAACGTAATATAGGCTAGTTTATAGCTATAGCTAGGATAAAATATAGTCTTTATTTCATTCACAGTCATTGCCACGTAGTAATCATATGATGTGTCGATAACCTCTAAAGCTTTTACTTATCTATGCCTCCTTTAAGATTTGATTGTATTAGAAATTGTATTGATCAACACCGAAGCGTAGAGAGGGCTGGTTAGACTAGTTAGCGTACAATTTATAGACATTCCAGCTAAAATTTAAACCAAAAGTTCTAAATATGTATCTAATGGTATTTCAAAGCAAGTATGGTAATTTAATTTAAATGACAAACATGAATAGTGCGCAGGAAGTAAGGCTGAGTCTACACGTGATCCAATCGTGTAAGAAAGCAACACTTAACGCACGAAACACGCGGTATCAGTCATCTCGTTCCCGCAAACTAATTCCTTAAGCATTATTCGCACGAGAAACAATAAACTATTAACACTATCTATTCCTATAAGTGATACACAGAAACGACCTTTTAGAAATTAACAAGAGGAACGATAAGACATTGAAGTCTTACTCGGGACACGATTTTTCTGAATTATGTGTGTTTTAAGCGATTAAATATTACTTGCTATAATGGTGAAGGAAAACATCGTGGGGAAACCTGCACTCCTGAGAGTTCCCTAAAGTTCTCAAAGGTGTGTGAACGCACTAGTTCTGCGTGGCTCCCTTCTCATTCTCTCTGAGTCGTGTCTCCTCCTCATAATGAGAAGAGGGTTAAGCCAAAGTCTACTACACGGGCAAGTGCAGGATTTTCGCATCATCTTTCATTGTTCACATCCCGCATTTACATTTTGTCGAGCTACCATATTTGTACCGGCAATAGTTCAGTGGTATTGGAGTCACGTCAGGTCGTAGGTTCCATTTAGCTTAAGAATTTTAGTTGTAATCAGATTCGACTACATATATAGCTCGCGGCGAGCGCAGCGCACACACGTAACATTTTGTCGCAGACTGGTGTATGGACAAGGAATACTAGCAAATTTGTGAGTTCATCAATAGCCTAAAATTCGTTTACCATGAATACGGTGATTACGATGTGTAAATTTTCATATATCGTGCGAATAAACTCTTAATTAAGTGTAAACCGTTCAATAGTAGTGCGTGGGTGAACGCCTGAACGGATACCGCTAAATATAGAATCCTAGAATTGCTTGTAAGATGCGTGAATGCGACAAATTATTTGTTTAAGATGTGGACTACGATTGTTTATGTTATTTCATTTAGAAAGTAATTATATTAATTGCTGTCTGGATAAGACAACAGAATAAACAAACTGATTAATACGAAAACCATTTCCGATTGACCGTTACTTCATCTGTACATAAAGTAATTCAAAATTCATGATAATTTATCTAAGAGTTTTCTAAGAGAGACAGCGTGACTTTTGAATGTATTATATCTTTAATCTTATAAAACTCCCATTAATAGATTTAAAAATATGAAAATCCGGCAACGGGAGAACTATCAAAGCTACGATGGATAGAACCCCAAAGAGAAGAACCTCGTCACAAAACGTGCCGTGTCCAGCAAAACCCTCTTCCTGCATGAGACCCTTGATTCAGTTATGCAACGAGAGCCTCTTGATTGATTGAGACTCTTAGACATTTGACGTTCCGTTCCGTTCTTCCAATCATAATTGCGGTAGAATGCGATTAGTGTTCACGTATCGCCTCCCTGCATAAAATCATTCCTGCGCGATAACAAGAAGGAAAGTTTCTTCCAATCATGAATCAAGAGTAACCCGGACGTATGGGCCCCCAGAAAAGGTCGCTGACATAGAACAAAGGTACTTAGGAATAAAGGTACATACGTTGTTCTACCTGATCATGGGTTCTACCTCTGTACCAGTATTAAGTTTATTATTATTCCATCAGATTTTTCAATCAAAAAGGAAAGTTCTCCAAATAATACTACAAGTAATAATTAATATTCCATAAATCATATGATTGTCCCATTCCAGTGTGCCCAAGGCCCTACAATACCGCAATAAAGGGGTAAATGTTGACACTGTAATACGCCAGCACCACTTCTGATACGCAATTAATTACGTGCCCGCATCACTCGATTATGAGCACAATAATTACCTGTGTCTCTGTCTATCTGTGTGTTCGCGGTAAGCTAATATTTGATGGATAAATACTTCATTATTATTAATTTTACTCTTCGAAAGTACCTTCTAGAATTTTATCTTCTTTTCTAGTTGAAGGAGAAATATATGATCTTTGATAGATTAGTATTTGCGGGTAGTTCTATTCTGATAGTTTGTATACAACCAGTCAAAGAAATCTCGTATAGTGATGATTAGAGCTTGGTGTCGTGATTCTTGGGACTCTATTGCCAGATTTGGTGTAAGTGTTTGATAGCAAATGCAGTGTCCAATTGTTCCCTAAAAAATCGAGGAGATACCATTTTCTTATTATAGTTATTCATGACCAAAACACATTAATATTTATTAAAATACATAAAAAGTATGAAAACATAATGTGACATCATGTTTTGCATAACGCTGCTGTTTTTAATTTCGCAAGTATTTCCCATGATTTTATTTCAATTATACCCACTGTTAGCATTACTGTGTGTTTATAAAAGTAGTAGAAGCGGGTAGATCATTTTTGTTATGTTGTACCGACGTGAAGACAATATATAACCTTTGGTGCGATAGATTAGTCTCAAAGTTAGTGTTATAGTGTCGTGGATAAGGTCACCCTTCTGAAGGTCCACGTAAGTTTACCTATTGTAGTTGGCGAAGTCGAGTGGTGGAGGTGAGAATTAATATATTATGAAAGAGCTCCTTAAACCTGCTCCTAGGTCTCAAGCCCCAGGCACTGCTCGACTCCGTCTAAATTGCATGTGTATTGCTGTACAGTAATGGATATCATTCCTCACTCTATATCTATAGCACCACGTAATAATTTATTACAAAACAGTATGTATAACCTCTGTTGCGATGGATTTGTGCCAAACGGAGCTCGCCTGGTGACCATTGCGGTAGTGCAGGTGTTGTGGTGTCGTAATGCTAGGACTCCATTGTGAAGGATTTCGCGAGTTTTAACAGTATTGCCAATAAAAGTAAGTCTAAAGTATCTATTATTACTACGTGTTACTGTGCAGTATGACTCTCATATAGATAATATTCGGTTCAAAATATTGCCAATGTAGTAGAAATACATTCAGGACATTATTTAATATATCAAACATCAGGTAATATTTTGCAAGTCTGATTGACAGAGGACATTTCCATAAACATGTACAGTTTTAAATTAAACATGACTCGCGTGGCCTCCATAGTCCGTGTGTTATTGATAGAACTGTCTACATGATTACAATATTGGAGATTGTTCAGACACGTCTGTGGGCATGTTTTAGGGTTCTGCACTAAAATATGTGGAATGTAATTTCACACTAGATGTCGCTGCAGCATTCAATCAATTCATCCGTAAAGCGAGATCTGGTCTATTAAGCAGGTTTTGATGATTTTGTTGTGTATTTCCTTTTGTCTCTCTGGATGGTCTATGAATATTAAGAAAGCAATAGTTGGAACTGCGATGGATTTTTAGGAAAAGACCTAAAGGACGAGCGAATTATTATACACGAAATTCTTCTCAATGGAGTCCCGGAACTACGACACCACACCATCTGTACAACCACAATGGTCACCAAGCGTGTTCCGTTTGACAATTTACACAAATCTAACGGAACTCGCGAATACAAATTTATGAATAGTAGTTCTAACTTAGTTATACCAATTTATGTAGGATCTTACCATTTTTAGGAGACTAAAAATAAAAAACAGAAGAGTAAGTGTCCATAACTATACATGAAACACGA
This sequence comes from Limenitis camilla, assembly GCA_905147385.1. Lineage (NCBI taxonomy): Eukaryota > Metazoa > Arthropoda > Insecta > Lepidoptera > Nymphalidae > Limenitis > Limenitis camilla. The sequence goes on from LR990241.1 coordinate 10,424,988, forward strand.
CTAGTAAACTTGCGAGGAATAATATGAAAACTACTGGGCCAAACTATGTTAAATTTCTATGAGCCCAAATAAACAACTATTCCGCATCTAACTAAAGAAGAATCACGTAAATCGGATCATAAATCTCAGCATAATCGGTGTACATAAATTAAAAAAAAACATACCAATCGAATTGAGAACCTCCTCCTTTTTGAAGGTTCATAAAATTAAAACTACTGGGCCAAACTATGTTAAATTTTTATGGAACTAAATGTCAACTATTCCGCATCAAACTAAAGAAAAATCTCGTAAATCGGATTATAAAACTCAATTTAATCGGTGTACATACATAAATAAACAATACAGATCCCAAGGAACGGTAAAGGAAAAAATTTCATAAAATAAAAACTACAGAGCCAAACTATTTTAAATTTTTATGGGACCAAATGGCAACTATTCAATGTTAAACTAAAGAAAAGTCACGTAAATTGGATCATAAATCTCAGCGTAATCGGTATACATACATAAAAAAAAATATACCAATCGAATTGAGAACCTGCTCCTTTTTGGAGTCGATGAAAAAAAGTCGATAGAAAGACTATTTTGTAGACTATAATATTAAATATATATTTACCATTACCGTAGTCCCACAAATCTGGCCACCACTCACGATTACCATACACAAGCACGGTGAATTTTAAACAACGCATATGTTATTAATACATATAGTATCCCAGGATTTGTGGCTTCATTCCGACGTATATTTATGTGTTGGCGGTGAGATGTGACGTGCACACGCTAAACTTTGTTAAGCAGTTCTTATTTATAGCCACTGCCATAGGCTTTTATGTTCGATTACTGGTGGTGGATTTACTACTTGCATGTTTGAAGGCTGAAAACATCAGTTATGTAAGAGTCTGTTCAAATTACCTTGGGAAAATTAGACTTTAGGTTAAGGAAGGTGAAAATAATTGGCCAACTTTGATGTCAAGACACATGAGGTTCAAAGTTTCAAACCAGACCTAACCTAACTTCTGACTGTTAGTAGACTTAATCTCCTTTATTCTGAGAGGAGATCTATCTTTAATACTACATCGATAATGTGTTCAGATGACTGTGGAGATGATTGTTGGAATTATATCATGGCGAAGTTAAGACCCTTAAAATTCTTTCTTTCTTTGCCAGGGACTTGAGACTCAAGAACAGGTTTCAAGACGTCTTCTACTATGCACAAATGCGTGCTCCTCGACAACGGATTCAACGCCACCAAACAACACTACACTGTTATTCTCACTACTTTAGTATGAACTGCGCGACACAACTTGACAGACTAACTCAATCCTTTCGGATCGAATGATATATTGTCCACTCGTTATAAGATAAACTGAACTACCCGCAATTACTTATATATAAACGATGTTTCTAACAGTTTGATTGCGTAAGATTACGTCCAGAAATTTCAGATGATTTTTGTAATTTTTTAATTTAAATTATATAATTAGTTGCTTAGTTAGTTAGTAATCGCGGGTAGTTTATTTTATCTTACTTCGACTAGACAAGTTATAAATTAAACTGTAAATAGTATACTAACTGTAGGTATATAATATTTATTAGAATGTAAGCAATTCTTTTTTTTGGTGTTGGTTACTAACTAATATTGTGTTGTTGTAGATCGATCTTAATGTGGTGGAACCCTCTTATTATAAAAGAGGTTTCTTAAATTAAAAACTAAGTCTCACAGGTCAAACTCCACAAGTGTGTTTTGTCCTTACTACGTGAGATTGGCAAAGTACTCTGTGCATTTTTATCGTGCACAACTAGAAGCCATTAAATCAAAGAATGAGAAGATATAACCTTTATTCCGATAGTATTTTTTTTTAAATAACAGATAAGGGACTAGCAAGCAGTCGGTCGCTTATGCATTGCCGCCTCGAAGATAGAGTAATTAGGGGGAGTGAAGAGAAGAGTGCTGTGTACATTGGAACCGCAGCATTAATGGGACGGGATAGGAAGGGGTTAGATCTGCCCCACATGCGGCGCGATCGGAATGCATCAGAGACAATTCCCCTACCACCAATGGGGTGCTGGGCTAGTCGCTTTACTTACGAGATGCTTTCCTTGAATTGTATTCTAATCGTGAGGGGACACTCACGAGTATGTAGTGTCGCGCAGTAAATATTAAATTATTGAGACTAATGGTGTGGTGTTGTTTGGTGGCGTAGTGTTATCGGGGAGCACTAGAGATGCACTTCATTATCTATTGTAGTTGGTGAGATTGATTGGTGGATGTGAGAGTTAATTTATTATGAAAGAGCTCTTTAAACCTGCTCCTGGATCTCAAGTACGAATAACTGTTCGGCTTCCTCTGCTCCCATACTCCTAATCTTATTAACTTTTTCTTATTGATCGTTGTTGTTTTTCTTATTTATTATCCAATTTCTTAGTGGACTTAAGTCTACACAATTTTCTTAAATTTATAACGCTTTTGATCTGAACCAAGTGTCGGATATTTGATATTTCCCTACCGGTTATTATCGTGAACGTTCACCAGAATAAGGTGACTGTTGAGCAGATAGATATGAAATATGTATTCTCAATTAGAATATCTAAGATCTTGTGTTAATAGTTTTTGCGCAACGTTTAGGAAATTGTTAGTTTTGTTTGTCTAGCGTAATAAAGCAGCTGCGGACCGACCTTGCTTTGAATACGTTCATTTTGTAGAAAAATCTTTACTATTATATATTACGAGTTCTGTCTTTTTGTTTGTAGGTTTAAAATTATGTAATTTATAAACAAAATCTGCTATAAACTTTACCCGTGAGGGGACGGGTTAGAATATTATTCCCGGAGAGCATCTCGTAAGAGCCGAGTACCCCAGCACCCCCTTGGTGGTAGGAGATCTGTTCCCCGACTGGCTTGCGACCACCAGCATGCGAATCTCTGACGCGTTCCGGTTGAGCCGCATGTGGGCCAGACTTACTCCCTCCCTCTCCCATCCTATTAATGCTGTGAATCTAGTGGATTCTAGGCTCTTGCTCAGGATTCTCTGAAACCGCAGCATATATTTCTTCTCTGCCCCTCCCCACTCTATCTTCGAGGATGCAACGCATCGGCAAAACGAGAGATCTCTCGGCATGGTCCATGGGCGATGGTGGCCACCTACCATCAGGTGGACCATTTGCTCGTTTGCATCTAATATACCATAAACAAAAAAAAAATGTAGATCTATACAGTCAAACAATTGCTTCTTTATAATCGCTTTCTTAGATAAGTATTTAATACTAGTCGACTCAGCCTGGCTTCGCGGTCCTGTAATTTACCACGTATTACGTTAACTTTATCATTTTATCATTATCCCACAGGAACATAGAATTTTTCCGGGATCAAATTTAGTAATGTGCCACTTTTCATTGAAATCCGTTGGACCATTTTTGCGTCTTTGAATAATAAACATAAAAACTTTTACTTTTATAATATTAGTATACACTTCACTACAGATTAAAATATAAAGAAAATAATTCATTTTAGACAAGAAGCTAAACAGTGTCTGGGGCTTGACACCCAGGAGAAAGTTTACAAGGGTTTAGCACTATGCACAAACACTCGTCTCCATAAGACTGACTCGATAACCAATATTTAACTAGTAATAATATTAAGACTCACGTAATCCTTCAAAAGGATAACATTTACTCTATGATATTACTCGTCAAACTGCAGTTGAGCTTTTATAGTGAAGCTAATTCTTATTTTATTATATAAATAACTTAAGTATTAAATTCATTATCCGTTACATAAGTAAATTACGATCACAATTATTTATAGCATGAGTGATAATAATTATTGTTCCCGCCCTCGCTTCGCTGAGGTGTATTCAAACTATACATTAATTCACACACTCACTCATTTATTCATGCATACTCTACCCGCATCTATGAATCATATACTTGTATCTCTCATCGTTAAGGTAGCGTTCGAAAGAAACATTTTCGTTCGATCGTTTTCTCTCCGACTTACTTCGCAAATCCAGCTATCACGAAAAATCTTTCTCATTTTTCGGGTTCAAATATAGCCTATGACACTCACAAATATTGTGGTTTTCTATTGGTAAAAGAATTTTCCAAATCGGTTCAGTAGACTACCCCCTACAAACCCACAAGGTTAATCTCTATAAAATTTAATTTCAACGTCGAAAGTCGCAGAATATAGTAAGCTTGTTATAGTAATAATAAATTCAACTCAACCCAATAACTACACGCAAAATGTAAAATACTAATTGGTTCAAATAATTTTGACAGTTGTTTTTGCTAGTTAGTTTCAGTTGTTTCCTGTCTGAAGAAATCATTATTTATGGGTTCATTAGGAATCAAAAAGTTCATCATTAAAGATTTGGCTAATTATTGATTAAATCGGAAAAAATTGTTTACTACATAAGTACTCTATTTATTTACTTTCTTTATATATGTAGGGGATTTTAAATCATGAGAAGTAAGGTAAGGTGAGGGAAATATTGGAGGGCACTAAGAGGGGTGATGATATTTAATGGACTATTGGGTAAACGCAACGCAGATACTTCTACTGAGCCGATAAATGATCAAATATGATCTCTAACAATTACGAGAGAAACCTAAGTAGTGCCTTGGACTTGTGACTAAGGTGTAGGCTTAAGGACCTCCTTTAAGTGATCACGACACTCGCCTCCACTGCTCAGGCTCTCTGTTTAAACCCAAGGTTAATCTCACAAAAAATAACACAAGACGTGGCAACTAGATTGTAAGGTACTCACGTGATCTTGATCGGACAGCACTCCTAGCACTAACACTCCACTATTCAGGGACTACTTCACTTCTTGAAAGAGGGCGCACGACTAAGTCAAGACTGGCAAAATGGCTACTACCCTACGCCATAGACAGCGATGACAATTCGATTACTCGATAATCTTATACTGTTCTCCGACATATACTATATTAATATTACACTATCTTTTGCTAATCACACGATGTGACGTCATAATGTGCTTCACATTCAGGCGAATTAATTTTGTAAAAGTTTAAATAATATTTATAATCTATATGCCACGACTAATTAGAAGAAACTGTAATTTACTCTTTTTATTCTTAGTGTATGTTAGCAACACTGTTTATAAAGTAGTAGTAGCGGGTAGATCATTTTATATTATTTCGAGTATATCGACGTGGAAACATTATATAACCTTTAGTGCGATAGATTAGTCTCAGTCTTTCTGGTGTTTTCGTACAGTGAACATGGAAGTTAGTGTTATAGTGTCGTGATTAAGGTTACCCTTCTCGAGGTCCACGTAAGTTTACTTTATTATCTATTATCATTAGCGAGGTCGAGTGGTGGAGGTGAGAGTTAATATATTATGAAAGAGCTCTTTAAACCTGCTCCTGGGTCTCAAGCCCCAGGCACCGCTCGCCTCAGTCTAAATTGCATGTGTATACGTATTGCTGTACAGTAATGGGTACCACATTTCTCTCTTATATACTTAGCATGTATACTAAACTATGTCAAAGAAAGAGAATATGAGAAAGAGTTGAGGTGTTCCAATAAGTAGTAAAAAAGGATGTCCTGTATATGTTTTAATAAATATTAATATTTCTTGTAATGGCCTAGAGCCATGACTAATCATAAGAAACTCTCATTTATTAATTTTTACCGGATAAACTAGATAAGAAAGAGTTCTTCTCTTTTTCGAGAAAGAGATATTTAATAAGATCACTTTACAATATACTCGCTTCGCTCCGGATATTTGAAGCAATATTATTTAATTGTGAGAAAATATAGAATGAAAAAAAAAGAGACAGAAGCAAAGATAAAAATTAAAGAAAGATAGATAAAAGAGAGAGAGGAAGAATGAAAGTATAAAAGAAGAATTGAGAAGGGAATTCTATAGACTTCTCTCAGTGAAAGAATTTAACAAAATGCCATATATTATTAATTAAAAAATTTGTATGGCAACACTTCATCACCTATGTCACTCAGGAATTGTGTAGTTTTCTAGCGGTAAAAAAATTATTAAAATAGGATCTGTAGTTCCAGAGAAAACCTTCACTTAATAAAATGGCCATATCTTTATAATTAGAATATTTATGGCAACACTACATAGCCTATGTTACCCGGAAAGGATGTAGCTTTCTATCGATGAAAGACTTTTCAAAATCCGTTCACTAGTTTTCGAGCCTAATCGCAACAAACAAACATACAAACAATCAAATCTTTATATAATAGTGTTGATTATAAAGGAAGTCGACTATAAACTTTTGATCTGTTATTGCATCACTTACTTTTCCTTTTCCTGATTTAGGGTTCCGTCCTTTGAAAGGAATTATTTTGTTATTTATATAGAAATCCTAACGTACTTTTCGTTGATATAAAATTATTAAATTTGTATAGAAAAACGCATTTATTGTTTCAAAACAAAACAAGTTAACAAAAAACCAGTTTTCGATATCAAAATATTGAATAGGAAGAAAACAATATTATACATAATTACTGCACAGAAGTTATACTTTTATTTAAGTTAGTATAAGTATAAGTTTTATACGTAATTCATCCAGGCTAGGTCAAAAACCCGGGATCTAGGGCACGGGTTTATTGTTGCCTGTCCGAGACAAGTGGAAGCAAAATATTTATGGCTTCAATATCGTGATTAATATGTATTCTATATTATGTAGGCGAACGGTAACTTAGGCTTTACTATGGAGTAGGCTGCTATATTATATTATACTAAAACTAGCTTGGACTTATAGTCCTTTAGTTCCATTTTTTCTGATCAGCATCAGATATTCTTTGTTGTAGTTTAAGATGTATCCTTTTTTGCTGCTAGTCTATATATTTGGTATCTGAATTATTTCAGGTTGGCGTACCTGTCCACGTGATCTGGATTTAAAGAGCTGACCTGTTTACTCAATTTTTAAGGCAGTAAATTAATCAGCAAAACATGAGATACTCGTAAGTACTCTGTTATACCGTCTCTTTTGCTCTTATCGTAAAAAATCTTGGACACAATCTATATAGAACTAATATGGCTACTTAATTGTCAAATATTGTTTCAATGTGGAATCTTTATTTATCTATAAAAATTACAGTTTTAAATGCCAACAAAGTCTATAGTTTGTTTTCTGAACCTACATAGAAAAGTCACTTCACCTCATTTCAACTTCAGGATCTCCAAGTACATCTTCAACTAGTTTTATATCTCTATTATGAGGTTTTGAACTTTCATAATAATGGAACATTTACCATGTTTTATCGTATTTGATATTTCGGTCTTTTTTGAACTATTGAATTAAAAGCCTAAGCTTTGTAATAGTTTTGATACTTTCTTGCGATTGGTCTCATTCGATCATGTAAGTCGAGTGTTGCCAAAGTACCATTACCATGAATAAATTACCACGTAAACCCTATGGCCTATCATCCGTTACTAACTCTATGATCTAAGCATAATGTTGCCTAAATATCGGTCTCACAAAGGTGAAAAATATGGTAGACTGTCCTGTATTATCTGTGTAGGGAATAAGTAATTGAATTTCCAATGAAAGATGGGTTAGTGAGTTAGTATCGTAATAAAAGTTTACAACACAGCTCTTGCGCTGAGCATCCTTCTATCACAATCACACTCGCTGTCACATAATTGTGATTAATTCAGGCGCGCGTGTGGCTGCGGTCGGGGAAGGAATGTTGTCCTACAGAGCGATATAGCGGATCTAGGATATATTCATAGGAGGAGCGGGTAGCGGATTTACGTACATGTTTGTCTATCACAGTCATATTACTACAGACGAGAAGAATAAAAAAATTGAGGTGGAATAGTTTTTGGTACTAAAAAACTATGAAATTTACAATTAAAAAACAGGTATAAATAATAAAACTTTTTAAAATGATAATTAAGAATATTAATAACTATTGTATAAAGAATTAAATAAAATATATTTTTTTATATTTTATTTTCTTTTTTATTATATTTTTTTATAGGTCGAACGTACCCAAAATTTAAGATTTATCGAACCTTTAAAAATTCATATCTCTAAAAATATTTACTTTATCGTGAAAAGTCATAAGACCCTTTTTATTTGTATTTCAATAAAAAAAAATAAGAATTCCTTGCAATTGTTTAAACAATTTCGGTTTAAACAATATGGCACGGGGTTGCCCCATGGCAACATGGTTTTATATCATCAGTAGGGCAATTTGAAGAGAATCGCATAAAAAAATTGAGGTGGAATAGTTTTTGGTACTTATGCGCCGATTCCTCTTGTAGTATAAAGCTTTCTTCTGAATAATCAAGTCAGCTGCGTATCATAATGTTAATGCATTGTCAGTCAATTAACATATGCATGCATATTATCAGATCAATGGGAAACTCTTGGATTAAATATTACTTGAAAGCTTTGGTAACAGATAGAAACCGAAAATAAATAAGTTTGTAAAATATCCAGACGTTGATTTTCTCAAAGAATTCTGGTTATTCCATCATTTATTATTTATATTTTTGATTCTATAGTATTCTTTTGATTCAGAAGATATAGTATAGTAAAAAAGGAAAAATGAAAACATTAAATGTCATACACTTCCTACTGATGATTTGTCCTCGACTATGTTTTACATAGACGATAACATAAAAAAATCATAATGTTCTATTTACTTATAGTCTATTGTATTTTTATGAACATCGCTTTCTCACGTAATTGAGTTCGCACCTAAAACCACATTTACTAATAGAAAACTCCTGCGCACCGTATTCTCTAGAATTAGGCACATTACTGTCCTCTGTAATTTGATAAGACTTACGACATCACTGAACTTTGTGTTTATGTTCGCTTTGTGTAAATGTAATGTAATGGAGAATAATTGTTTACTATATTTTTACTCCATTGCGGTGTATAAAGACGACAAACAGAACTATATTTTTTAGTGTAATGATGTCCAAGTGAAGTATCAACTTTTTCAAAATTATATTGACGATAGCAGTTTCAACCACTTGACTGTTAGCAACATCGTTTATAAATTAGTATTCGCAGGTAGTTCATTTTATCTTATTTCGAGTAGACAATATATAACTTTCTTTCCAATAGGATTGAGTTGGTCTGTCAAGTAATATCGCAAAGTACATATTAAAGTATTGATACTACGATACGGTTTACGGTTTTTTTTTATGGTAGATAAGGTGCTAACGAGCAGATGGTCCACCTGATGGTAAATGGCCACCACCGCCCATGAACATCGGCAACTGCATCCTCGAAGATAGAGTAGGGAGGGAGAATGAAGAAAACAATGCCGCGGTTTCAGCGCACCCTGAGCAAGAGCCCAGAGTTCACTAAATCCGCAGCATTAATGCGATGGGAGAGGGAAGGGGTAAGTCTGGCCCACATGCGGCTCGATCGGAACGCGTCTATGAGACTTGGCGGTCAGATTCGCATGCTGGTGGTCGCAAGCCAGTCGGGGAGTGCTGGGATACTCGGCTCTTACGAGATGCTCTCCCAGCTGAGGGGAATAATATTCTAACCCGTCCCCTCACGGGTAGAACCGTGTTTGAACGGTTACAAAAGATGTTATTAAATCTGTTCCTGGGTCTCAAGTCTCTGGCACTGCTCGGCTTCTAACTATATTACATGTTAATATTGTCGTTTGAGTGTTACTGCGCAGTATAGCTCTCATACTGTTAATAAGTTATCGTATGAACTTAAAGCACATGCCGTATTCAAGTCATACAACTGAATAAAACAATAACAATAATTACAAATTATTATTAACAAGTTCTTCGAAAGCTGTGTGATGGTGATTGTGAACAAATTCATAAACAATCACCCACGCTGATCATGTTATCATTAACGCGAGCATTGGTGAAATAAGTGCTCCACTATACCATTATACACAATATCCGTGTTCGATGTTATATCATACTGGCTAGTCCGGCTAGGTGCAACTAGTTAAGGGTTAGATATACTAAGCGCATTCAGATCTCACTTATTTACTACAGGCGAGAGTTTTGCTAAGATTTGTTAAGACGAATCGAATTTTACCAGCAAGATTTGATTCATCATAAAACCCCGTTAATGGTCCACTACTGAACCGGGTCTTCTCCTGAGAAAGATGAGGATGTTAGGCCTTAGTCCATCTCGCTGGACTAGTGCAGCTTGGCAGACTTTACATACCGACAGAGAACTTTAGTTGAATCTCAAGAGTGCAGGTTTTCTGACGATATTTTCCTTCACCGTTAAGCAAGTGATATTTAATTGCTTAAAACACACATAACTCAGAAAACTCAGAGGTATCTGCCCAGGATCGAACTTAGATCTCCCGAGTAAGACATTCAAGTCGTAAGCTCTGGGTCATCACTGCTTTTTAAAGATTCGGTTATAGGAAAGTATTGAAATTTTACATACGAGTGAAATGCATATCTTCAAGAGTTTTTGTAACTACGGGTAATAGCAAAACAATACGTTATTATCTGAAATTGAACTATATACTAAGAAATACATTATTAATATTATGTGCCAAGACCAAAAATATTATCCAATATTTGTAATACAGTGAATAAAATCCTCTCTCAACCTGAAGCATTCACTCCCTGATTTGTTATCATTAGTTTCAGAGATTGTCTTTGTAACCAAAGGTGCAGCAAAGGTCTAGACTAGCCTGAACTCTAGAATATTCCTACCCCCTCTAGAATATTAAAACAGATATAGTTCCGATAGACTTAAGGCAGTTATCAAACGGAGCATTTTGGCTGTTCAGTGGTTTTTAATATTGGTTACTCGGTTTCTGTTTTAAGTGCATGTTATTATTGTTATTCTGTGCGGTATATTGCTAATTAATATAACCTAGTAGTGATAACGCTCAGTATATCCCAAACCTACCAATAGATAATACAGTAACGGAGATAACAATGCGCCTCCCGGCTGGATTGCTGCAAGGATTTCATTAGCACGCGGAACATTGTGATTCATCTGAGTACGAGATGTAGGTCATACGCAGACCTCAGTGCAATACATTCTATTATATATAAGAATATCATTTGCATATAAATTATAACGGATATGTTATTATTTGCTCTTTGTTATGTCTTACTTGATATACGGAACCATAAACGGAATAGTTATTATCTAATATTATGATCATAATAATTATTCCTGTTTTAAACGAAGACATAGCTTTCATTCCGAATCCTATATTCGTAAGTTATTATTTATACATAGAAAATTGGTCACCCTACCCCCACTTTTCCGAGGTGTATGTTAATGATGAACTTCCATAGAAACTTTCATCCCCTATTGCTCTATCACTATAAATAGCTTCCAAAGACTTAAACGGTCACACAGCTCCACATGCACTTTCAACCTGGTATCCCCTCTTTTATCCCCTTTAAGCCTTTTTTTATAAGACTATTCTATCTCCAAGCTCTATTCTATCTCTTTACCAAATTTCAGAAAGATACACAGAATATTATAGTTGAGATTGAGGACGAGCGACGAGGATGGGATTAATTATAGGCGGTGTGGTATCCTCCTGATTTTGTTATAGGATAATAGGGTGTCGTTTAAAATGTTTATGTAGATGAGAGATATAGGTGCGTTACTTGGGCTCGAAAATGGCAACGATTAAGAGAGGTAAATGCCTTACATTTTTTTAACTTTGCTTAGCTTAAGAAGTAAAAAAGATGTGTAGAATCTTTTGTATGTAAGAGTGAGCGAACTTTCTTTTTTTTAATATTCGCAGTAATGTCAGTTTTTATAATATGTCATTGTGTATGACATAATAATGTTAAAGATAGAGTAAACTGAGTATGTAGTCAGAATTATCTTTACACACTTCATTACACATTACAACTCATTTACTTCCAGAGTTTAAAATTACTTGTCAATCGTTTATCTATAGATTATCCTTTAACTTACTAGCATGTAAAAGTACTCGCAAAATCAATTTAACGTCTTAAACCAAAGCCATAAGGTTTAATATTGAGTATGTATTAGTATTGCAAGTTATAGATAAGTTAGTAAGTTTAACTTGGTATCCCTTGACGTTTATATTTATCTGCGCAGGCGCAGGCGCAGCGCGTCCAAACATAGGAACTTGCGCGAATGTGACCTAGATGTTAATCGTGCGGCTCGTAAAGCACGAATTTATTATTATGATTTGGTATGCGGGTAGTTTGATAAATGCGTAGGTGATACAATATGATTTAGCTTCATAATAGTGGCTAGACCTTTATCGAGTTGATTTCCAGATAAGTTATCAGATTATTCCAAGTGCGAGTAGTGCCTGAGTAATACGTATAATCACGCATTTTAGACAGGAAATAGAGCAGCACCTGCGGCTTGTGACTCTATGCGAGGTTACGAAGTTCTTTTACATAAAAATCAACAACCATTCGATCAGTAAGTTTATTTGATCCTCAAGTCTCAACTACTTTTAGGCTTTGCTGCGACATTGTACAGTAACTTGATCTCAATACCTAACATTTAACTAAAACAAGTACCAACTTATGTGACCGTTGCTGAACTATGGAACAGAACTTTTAAGTCAGCCAAATATTTATTATCAACAGTGTTCCTAGAACAGGAAATATGATAAAGATTAAAATATAAAAGATCGTCTCAGCAAAGCAGCAAACTGGCTATTGGCGATCACGAGCGCCGAGCGTCGTGTCCGCTTATTAACGCTACAGAGGCGATATATCACGCTCATATGCCGTTGAGAATTGTACCGCATATTCTATAGATACGCAGAAAATACATAGATTAGTAATAATCGTAGTATTTTTATTAATCACTACCTAATCAGTACCCAAACTTCAGGCAATATTATAGAAATTTCATTACCGATTTTTAAGTCCATATTCCATGTACTTTAAATGGAAAACGAGTAGTATCTCGGGTTAAAACCCCTGAATATGAAATTAGAGTCCATTCCACATCCCACTTCTGATATAATTTATCCTTTATAAATTAAAAGCTTTACAGCGCAGTTGTGTTAGAGATGTTTTTTATCCTGTTTCTAACTCTTAAGCCCCAAGCACTTCTCGGCTGGATATTTCTATTGTCATCAATTGTCAAATTGTGTTATAATATAACACAAGAAGAATTGATAAAATATCAGTTCCTGACATAATTTTCTTTCTATAAAGTAATATTTCTGAAGAAATTATTAAGTGAGACAGCATTTATACTTATATCTAAAAACTGAAAAAAAGGATACTCTACAGTAGAGGTATTATACTTCTGATCTATGTAAGAGGATGAAATTCGACTTAAGATATCGTATATTTACATAAATAAAACGAGCAGAATTAACACTATTTAGTAGCCTAATAATAGTAATTTTTTTTTTTAATTTTATCAGTAGATTCGACGTGATTGGCTCTTCGTGACAATGAACGCACGAAGCTGCGTTTGTCGATAAAAATTTCCCGCTTTCTCAAGAGTTCGTGTACTGCGACTGATTTTTAATCTACTATAAGTCTTTTGCCTTTGTCTGCCTATTTGTCTATGGCCAATTCGATAATAACCACGTGACCACCAAAAATGGGTCGATTGCTTGGCAATTATTTTATGGAGAGCATAACTTCTTTGATTATTAACTGATTCCGGTACTTCTTGTTTTTTTGAAACATATATTAAGGATGGTATCATTTTACTTTAATTGTTAACCCAACTGAAGTCTCAGGTATTGTTTATTAACGATATAAATAATAATTAACATTTTTAAATGATTTTTAGACAAGAAATCGAACAGTGCCTGAAGTTAATGGACCAGGAGCAGGTTTAGAAGGCTCATTCCCAAAATATTTACACTCACCATGAACTCTTTCATCCAACCTCTTAACAATTAAACCAAAGTTACTAAGAAAACTACTCTTTACTTTAGTTAATGTTACTATTTAAAATCAATCATTAGACCACCTTGAGTGTCTGATACAAGCAATCAAAGCCTTCAAAAAAGGTGGACTTCTCTTTCTAATATTATAAACATGAAAGTCTGTATGTTTAGGTGTTTGTTACTCAACCACGCAGAAGCAGCTGAACGGATTTCAATGAAATTTGACACACAGATACATTATAACCTGGTTTAACTAATAGGCTGTTTTATCCCGGAAAAAATCATAGTTCCTGTGTAATAATAATAAAATATGTTTACTGTATGTAATCGCCTGAACTTTGTTTAGTTGTATTAGTTAGTAAAGTACCTTTCTAACTCAATGTAAGTACTAAGCACTATTATGGCATTGTATCAAGTAGGAAGTGATTTATTTAGAGCCAGCACCGACCATATATCTGACGGTCGTGGCTCTGCCGACCATTTACAGGCTGATTGTGTGGTCACTATGAGCTATTGACCGTGCGCCGCTTTTAACGAGTTTGCTTTGTAATTTGTTTTAACTGTTCTATACACACTTTACTTTATTATAACATTAATTATATATGAGCTAAATTGGACAGTGATACGTAAAAGACACCTGCCATGGGTTGGAGCTCTAGGAGAAGGATTTAAGGCCCTGATAAATCTCGAAAATCTAATTAAGACAATGACAATATTATTTGATATATTTTCATGATAATCATGTGTGATTAACCTTAAGAATATATATTGCCCTATAACCTAAATAGTATTACGAAATTGTTTAGAGATTTAATAACATCGCTACTCTCGTGTAATACACGTGTTAAATATTTTTTCGAAAATCTTTACGGGGTAACAGGGGGCTGCAAATTCAGTATGACTACCTCATAAAATGATTAAATATGAAAAAAATTAAAACGAAAAATGTCTCTGACCATATCTACACAAACTCTCAAAATTTGAACTTGTAATAAATCAAAATATCACATGGTAGATATGTTTATGTTATATAAGTTACGAGCGGCCTGCCTTTACTTCGCTCCGGGTATTTAAAGCAAATTGATGTCCTTAATTTGTCACTGTGTAATTATGTAGTAATGTGTTGTATATTCATTATTTGAAAAAAGAGAAAGTGAGGAAAAGTTATAAAAGGAAAAATGATAGAAGGAAAAGAAAACCGACAGATAATAAGTCTAGGAGGACAGGGCAAAATCTTTCTTCCTTATATAATTTACACAACTTTTTAACACGGAAAAAGTCACAGTTCCTACGGGAGAGGAAATTAATTTTTTATCTAAGTATCCTTCGACTAGTAAATAATATTTTTATTGATATTAGGGAACATAGTTTAACTTAAGACCTATCGTAGTCGAGGTTGTGTGCAAGCAAAGCGATGACTAGCTACTATTGTTGTTATCCAAATCTAGTCCATTTAGGAGTAATAGAAATCATAAGATCAAAGGCACGACTGCTCGCATGGATAATACAATTTATTTAGCAAAGCACGATTTTGACACCGTACATTATGTGAAGTAGAACAACAGGTTGATTAACCAGTCCAGCCTGGTACGTGACTGGTCTGGGTTTTCATTAAAATACCTCCTGCCTACCCACTACCTGCTTCTAGTGTGTATTGTAACGGTATATCTGATTTTTGATCTATTGTTTCATATTTTATTATCTGTGGTTATATATGTTACTATAAGGTTGTCAACCACAAAACTCTAGAACAATTTGTATTATTTCTATTAAATTTTTCAACACCTCCAATTCCCTTCAGTATCTGTAGTTGGTTTCACTATTCAGGACATCCCAGGTACCCCAAAAAGCAGGAAATATTCTGAAAAATAGGAAGATTAGCAACCCTATGTTACTGTAAAAGGCTATCCTAATATCAGTTAGAATCTTCCAGAACCCTTTTAGGACGTTAAAAAACTAGTACAGTGTAGGTACACCTAGTTTTTTCCTAGCGGAATCAAAATACATTATTTCCTTCCACAGTGACGTTGAAAAGAAGCTTTCTTGACACATTACAGCTTGATTAAATTACCTTTCAAACAAATAAAACTTCATCAAAATCAGTCCATGATCTGAGGCGCTACGATTTCACAAACAGACATTTTTATAACACCCCGTCCGTATAGCGTTGGGGGTCAAAAAAAAGATTGTTGTTTGTTGGAAGTGGGGAGAGTTTAATGTGATAGTTAATATAGATAGCTAATATTGAGTCTCAATATACTTTTATTAGATTGATAAAAGACTTAACTTATATTTTATAATTGAAATAATGAAACAGAACAGCGTTTTAACGAAATAATACAAAACAAACAAGTGCGTGTTAAAGGCACATAAATGTTAAGTGTTACAAGCGGTCACATTTCGTACTTATTCTAACTAAACTTGATTACGACTGAATTGATTTAATTATAACATACTTAAACCAATCTTAGTAATTAAACTAGGATCAATAAAAAATAATTAGATACACAGACCTATACAATTTGTATTTAAAATAGTTTTAGGTTAACTATAAGTAGTTATAGATAGTTATTTGATATAAGAAAGTCACACGCCGTATCCTTCTGTTTGTTAGCGATAAACTCAAAAACTACTAAGCCAATTTTCATGTGG
The DNA here is from genome assembly GCA_905147385.1 of Limenitis camilla. Lineage (NCBI taxonomy): Eukaryota > Metazoa > Arthropoda > Insecta > Lepidoptera > Nymphalidae > Limenitis > Limenitis camilla. The sequence continues at coordinate 10,441,455 of LR990241.1, forward strand.
TTTTCACTAATAGATAGAGTGATTCATGAGGAAGGTTTGATTGTATAACATAGTAAGGTTTTGTAACCAGTCGCCTGGTAGATGTTGCCTAATCCCTTTTGAGATATGACGGCATAAGGTTGCGAGTGTGTGTGGAAGTGAGTGAGTGAACGATTGCAATACACCTCAGGGAAGCGAGGGCGGTTCAGCTAATAAATAAAAATAATTTTAGGTTAAATATAAGTAGTTATAGATAATTATTTAATATAAGGAAGTCACACGCCATATCCTTCTGTTTGTTAGCGATATACTCAAAAACTACTAACCCAATTTTCATGTGGTTTTCACTAATAGATAAAGTGATTCATGAGAAAGGTTTATTTGTATAATTTGACAAGGTTTTGTATAAATTAGTTGAAATATGTCAATAAATATAGTCTGCAGTTGCCTGAGAGCTGTTGTCTAATCCCTTTTGAGATTATAACAGCATAAGGTGGCGAGTGTGTAAGGGAGTGAGTGAGTGAACGATTACAATATACCTCAGGGAAGCGAGGGTGGGTCAGCTAGTAAATAAGTAAAACTACATAATTCTTAACGTCTTATAGGTATGTGTAAGTCTAATAAGTAACGTATTTACTATTAGAGCTCATTTGAACGGATAGTCATTTGATTAAGGCATTTTTCACTGTGTATCTAGTTATAATACATCGAAGATTGTAGGTAGTGTAGGGTGTATTGTTGGGTAATTAGGGTAGCTAGCTATCAGCTATCAGCTAGGCACAGTGCACCGGTTACGTAGCCACCAGCCACTAGCCGTGCATCCACTCCTTATCTATTACTTGATAATAGGTAATAAATTATATGAACTGTAATCACTAACGTAGGGTTGCCAGTTGCAACTTAATAGAAACTTAGAACTTACCCTTACTTCTTCAGAAAAAGCTAGTTGACTAAATAAAAAAAATACAATAACTTGATTTTACACAAAAAAACAATATTAATAAACATAAAATATTATAGATTTCACCTTTGCTCAATAGCATTGCTCTATGAAATTGTCAATTGCAATGGATTTCCACAAGACGTGACGTCATCAGTCCACAAGATATGACAGAATGTTTATTTTGGTTGAATTTATATCACTACATACCATAAAACAAAGTCGCTTCCCGCTGTCCTTCTGTCCCTATGAATGCTTAGATCTTTAAAATTACGCAACGGATTTGATGCGGTTTTTTTTAATAGATAGAGTGATTCAATAGGAAGGTTTATATGTATAATACATGCATTAATATGCATGTATTATACATATAAAGTGGAGAAAGTAACCGTGCGAAGCCGGAGAGGGTCACTAGCTACTTATATAAATTGCGATATAAAACAGTATCTTATATGAAATAAAAAAGAAGTTATTTAAAATCTACCTTTATTTTTAATTTAACTGGCAACCCTATAATAAGGCGATTGTTCGGTTTGTAGCAAGGACGGACAGTGTAATATATATTAATAGTACAGTAACTAGGTGTCTGTACACGCGATAATGATATAAACTGCTTTTTATGACAACACTATTAAGATATTAAAAATTATAGAAGAGTATAGAGAAAGGATTTATTGACTTCTCTTTCTATTGACAGATAGCACTGACATTGACATTTCTATTATACCCAAAGTTATTAGAAAACAATGATTAACCAGCAGCACCTGCACTCTCCTTCGTTCGTTACACCATAGATAACATGTCTCTATCACTCCTATAGTAAGCAAAGTTAAAAGATAAAAAATAATATGTTTGTTGTAATAAACAAATCATATTACTTACGTATGTAAAAAAGTGAAAGAAAGAGAAAGAATAACGTATAACAAACCAAAGTTATACGATGAATATAATAGGAGCAGCATTCCTGAACCGATACTCCACCCTCTCTCTCACTCCTAAATATAAAACAATCTATACATCTCTCTCAATTATTAGGTAAGCAAGGTTTATTCGAAAAATTTAATATTTTAGAAAGTATACCTCGAAACTAGCTGTTGTATGGCTAAGTACGTGTAGCTTTTTGGACTTTTTATTGATAGTGTTAAAGGATTTTAAATACAAAATAACGGCGCATGCGCATATGTCCAAACAAGGTCTAAATATAACGCTATTACGTGGTTGTCTAAAATGAGATTTATAGCGAATGTACTCGCCGCTAGCGCCGCGGGCCCGCATTGAATTAAAACGTACCTGTCTACGTGTGAGGCTGAAGGATATTGTAACCACAGATTATAATTACACTATTGCAATTTACTTTTAAAATTTTTGAATCTATGGTAAGTTATACGAATGTCAGTTATAGAACATAACGTAGAGTAAACTGACAGATGCTAATGTCATTTTATGGAGTAATGTTGCTATACTTTAAGAAATTCTCCACTTTTAATGGTAGTTTGTGACGTTTTAATTACATGATAATATAGATCTTAAAATGATTAATTACTATTATTTTAAAAAAATTAATTAAATTTAATCTGGTGACTCAGGTACAGATTTACAGAACTTCTAATATCTATAAACACTTCATGATATTTCCACTAAGATAATATTTGTTATTAGTTAGTTAATGTCAAATCTATTTAACACATTTTCCCATAAACTCCCCAAAAACCACTTCATTCCCTACAGATGAATCACACATCTTGAACCGCTGACAGCGTCACGTCACGCATCATCCATCACGCTGCGTGTTAACATACAAACAAAATTATAAATACACACTTATACATCCTTAACACATTGATATAAAGTTGAAATTCGCCGAATTAACTGCGTTTTTGTTCCTAAAAAAAACTACAAAATTTAAAATGCGTTCAATTTCAATCTTATCTCATAATAATAAGAGTTAGTTTCAAACAACTTAGGGGTGTTCTTAATTTGTTCGCATATTGCCTAAGACCCATTTTTCCTTGGCATTTGATTCGATTTTCAAATGCGTTACCAAATCTATATAAAATAAATGCGTACGTTATAACTCTTATTGTTATACACATAAGGTTCATCTTTCATTGAAAGTGTATAATTTAAGTGGTTTTTGAAATTTGCGTCACACGTTTAAGGTTGACGAAACGTAAAATTGTGATGTAACTTTATTTTCAGGATTGACAATATATCACTGATAACTTATCTTGTTAGGGGTATTGATAGGCGGTAAATTCTACCTTTATTGGGGTAAAAACTCACTTACTTATATATTTTTTTAATATTTAATCTTTAAGCAGTTGATATAAAATGAATAAATAATTAAATATCTGTTATAACGTCTGGATTCATCTTTGGTACGACTAAACCGATTAGGAAAGAATTTTCATTAGCAGAGTGAAGGAAAACGCAAAGTATTCTTAAGCTATATGTACCGTCAATACAGGTAGTTCAATCCACGACATCATTGACAACTATCAATAACTATAACATTAGATAGTTATACTAATCTTCTATACCTTAATATATCTAATTAATAATTAAGATACTTCACTTCCAGGTAAGTTCGTTTAATCCCTAATTATCCCATAGATAACGCACTACGAATAACAACAAAGCAAAGAAGTTATTATATCAACCATGCTCATGCAATAAACCGTCGATAGAATCTATAAGATTGCACACTCAGTATTGATTAAAAAAGCAACATAAATTAGCGAATTCGGGGTGGAGGGCGGTTGTTGTCAAAAAACTTTTATAAGTGTTTATGTGTACGACTACGCGACTACGCGCCCCTCCCGACACCCTTTCGCGTATACCCACATTCGTATAAAACACCCGGCCGGTACTGGTGACGACACAACTCTAAATTATTTTATATTTATACTCGAGTTTAAGTATTCCTTAAGTTAATGTCCAATTTCTTTGACTCATATCTGTCAATGTCACAAAGTATACATACAAGATATTTAACTAAATCCCCAGATACCCTAACCTAATTTTAAAAAAGTTCAATAGCTTTAAATTCAACACTTTAGTAAGTAGTTTAAAAAAAAACCTTATTCTAAATATATCAGACTCCTTACCTTTTAAGTTGACTATGATAATTGCTCCACGAAATTAATAGTCAAACTGCTGCAGATCTATAGAAATACAGCTTAGTAAAGCTCCATAACTCAATAGGCTGATAGTTCTAATTGTTTGTACAGTATTTAAAAAGAATTTCAAGATCAATACGAACGTGAAAAATTAAAACTAAATTTGTTTATTCAGTCTCACATTATCCAGAAGTAATAATATTTCAAATAATTAATGTACAAAAATCAATCACCTTCACAATCCATCTTCCGCATCCGACTGTACTGACATACAAGTACATGTAAATTAAACATCGCACACAGACGCACACAAATAAAAACGTAAAGAAACACGCCGAGAGGAAGAATGTATTAAGAAAGCGCGACAGAGACAAACTAATTAACACCACGGGAACGAGCAAGACAGGGATACCCAACACGCTAATTAAGAATACAAGAAGAAATACGTTTTATGTGCCGGATTTGTGTTAGTGTGCGTGTTTTATGTGTGTGTACGATTTTCCGTTTGTAATAGTGTGTATAGGTGTTGTTATTAACTCATTATGTGAAGAGTTAGTGAGTACATAGACTTATTTACTGGTTAATTGAAGGCGGTTACTCTGATAAGGAGTTGGTAAAGACAGCGGTTTCAATTTTCCGGACATTTTTGATTTAACAAGAAGCTCAAATTAACATTTTATTATAATAAATAGGATTTTTTTAAATATATATCTTAACAAGTCGACCCGTCCTGGCGTCGCCCGGTGCAAGTTATTAATCAATATTTAATTTATATATGACTAATTACCAAAGTGAGCTATGTATATATGTACTTAATTCTGTATTTCAACCCCTTCAAGCCTTTTTATGGCAAAATACGTAGCTTATGTCCTTGACCATACTTTAGTCTATCTCTGTACCAAATTTCATCAAAATCGGTTTAGTGTTTTAAGCGTGAAAGCGTAACAGACAGAGTACTTTCGGATCCGTAATGTTAAAAATATGTTTAACTAGCAGCGTCTCGCGGTTTCACCCGCTATATTTTGGATAATTCACACTATACCATTATAAACTATAGCCTATGTGTTATTCTGATGTGTGAGCTATACTATTGTAAAGTTTCATCAAAATTAATTCAGTAGTTTTTGCGTGAAACAGTAACAAACATACATCCATACATCCACACATTCTTACAAACTTTCGCGTTTATAATATTAGTAGGATATTTAGAATAGATATGCCCAAAAATAAAAAGAACACAGAATAGAAAGGGTTATAACCCAAAAAATGGATTTTTTGTCTGTCTGTCTGTCTGTTTCTTTGATTAATTAATTCTAAAATAAAAGGTAAGTTAATGGTTTCATTTTTTTTGATGATATTCATGAAGTTATCTTAAATGTTATAGAAAATATTGACAAAGGTGTATTAATTGATAATTCCAGTTAAAGTTTGAATATTGTATTATAATGTAGCAACACTGGAGAATAATTTAAAGCATTATATTTATAAGAAAAGTTAGTTTAAAGTTTGATAGAGCAAGAGAAATGTGCTCCAGTCTGAAGTGCTCTATTAGTAGAAGTGCACAACTGTGAATTTGATTTGTGGTTTAATGATAGTTTTATACTAGATAAATTATTACAATATGAACTTCTTACACTCTATACTGTTACAGACAGACAGACAGTATGACGACTTGATTCTTAGGATATTACTCCTTGGATTTATACTTCAGACCCACATCGTTATTGGTAGAGTAATAATTATGATTTGCATTGGCACAACTAATACAGTTTGTCTAATATAAAAAATCAAAATATTACTCAAATCAATGCTACCAACATCATTAATAACAGGTACTTAAATTAGTGTTGCCAACATCATAAGTTTTTTTGAATTTAATTTGAATTTCCCTTTTCCCTTTAAAATTATAAAGATTGTGATTTTAATTAGATTTTTTTTAATTTAGTCATTTTTATAATATTTATTTTGACCAAATCCTTCAAAAACTGTCAATCTGAAAATGCCAAATCATTATCTGTAATAAGAAATTGATACAGACAAAAATTGATAGAGTATAATAAATTGGACTAGTCCACGTAATTCAATTCAAGCTTGGGGTCTATTTTCAAGAAAACTCCTACTCCTAGATTTTTTTAATTATTTATTCTATAGCTAAAGATTTCTACACTATTCTCTTCACGTGTCACAAAGGCAAAATCTTACTATTAGTCCCTCCTAGGAGGAGGAGGAGGACCCAATCACGCAAAAATGGCTCATCGGAGAACATTGAAATTAGGCACACATATACTTCATAACCTGGATCAACATATAGGCTACTTTTTATCCCGGAAAAATACAGAATTCCTGCGGGATAATAATAAAATATGTATACTGTCGTAAGCGCTTGAACATTTTTATTTAGCGATAATATATATAGCGGTACAAATATGCGAAGCCGGGCCGGGTTGACTAGTATTTCATAAAATCAATACGACACGGGAATCGAATCCTAGGAGGTCTAATGATAGCTTCACAGCGAAATCTTATCTTGAAACCTTCACGTTTATTTGTTTAAGGCTTTCAATGCGGACGAATGAAACAGACAACGTTTCAAATTACAAACAAAATCTTAAGTCAAAAACAATATTTTGAAAAATCAACCCTATCTCCAAAAGCTAAGAGAGAGTTTAAATTGCGTTTTTTATAAGGATACAGGTTGTGTCTTGCTCTAAAAAAGCTTGTGAGAAAGAATGGAGGAAGAAAGGGGACGGTAAGGAGATATGTCTCAGGCGCTGATGAATTAAATTTTTAGGGGGAGGCTGGGGGCTCATTGCCGTCTTCATCTACGCTTCTTTAATTTGTATTAATTATGTTTTTGAACGGGTTTCCGCGAATCAAATTGTTGGAAATATACATTTTGTATTGAAGTATTTTATTTACAGTAAATATGTCTATTTACTTACTAAATAAAATCAATTACACATACACCCATACTCTCATACACATTTGTTCATACATATATACGCTTATGTACTCATACACTGACATACTAGCCTCATCATTAATTCAATAGCTCCTTGTGGGTTGGTCAAGCAATTGCAAATCACAGTCCACTTTCTCCAACCATGGATTTTTTGACTTCTACGTCCATTAGGATTGCTCGTAACGAGACACATGGGTACCTTGATGTTGTTCTTAGCACATGGTCAATTCATCTTCACCTGTTAATTCACATTTGCTTTTCGTTTGCACAACCGAATGATTAAGTTGTAAAATACTACTCGAATCGATGCTGCCAACATCATAACTAACAATACTAACAGTGTAGTGAAATCAGCAAATTAAAGTACAATAAACCATTATTAAATCAACGATATTTTTCTTAAACATTACACTCATACATACATTTCATTTGCTAAAACTGCAACCAACACACATAAAAATCAATACCACTATCAAATTAAAGCACCCCATATGCAAACTCCGACAAAAAATGAATCAATAGGCCGAAACAAAAGAACCCCCGAAAATTCTAAAATCGATGCCAAGTGTCATTAACTACCCCCGAAATTAAACACGCACACATGTGTGTGTGAGTGGGGTAATGAACTTTGCATCGCGGTTTTTTTATTTTTTAAATTGGGGAAGATGTGTTCGTGATTCTTGTGTTGTGATAGATCCGCAGATAAATAATTTTGAATATACTTTCTTAAATATTTCAAAGGGAATGTTTTCAAAGATTTTTATGACAAGTTCGAAATATCATACATCGAAACAATTAATGGTAAGATTACCTTTCCATTTTCTTTTGTACACTCTCTCTCCTTTCCTCATTCAATCTATTATTCAATTATACATTTATTTTCCTACTCTATCCATTATTTGTATCACTCACTAGCTCAATAACTCTCTTACTCACTCTTACAATGTACTTGAATATTTTTAAATATTATTAACTATAGTACTTTCTGAGATTATTGTAAATTTCTTATCGCAAGGTAAATTAATACTTCTGCATAAAAAAATTAAAAATCCTAATATATTTTTTTTATATCAGTTTACACAAAAAATACATTTTTAATAATACCGTCTACTAAATTGGTATTCGCGGGTAGTTCCTTTTACTCTATTTAAAATATTAGGTTGGGAAAAAAATTTCTTCGCATTTTTAAAGAAAATTCAAAACATTTTTTAATATAGTTTATTTACATTTAACTGAAGTATGTAGGTACCATTTTGTTCGATAACTTTTTGCCATCTTGTAGGTAGGGACATGATCCCATTGCTATAGAAATTTTGGGGCTTCTGATCAAAAAACCGCGACAAGTAGTTTTGGCAGTCCTCTCGTGATGTTAACCTGAAACTGCCTAAAGAATTATGAAGAGACCGAAACAGGTGGAAATCTAAAGATGCAAGGTCAGGACTATACGGCGGATGTATTAACATCTCCCAGCCAAACTCTCTTAATTTTTGCTGAGTGGCTAAAGATGTGTGAGGTCTACCGTTATCATGAAAAAAAACCACGCCCCTTCTGTTGATTAATTCTGGCCACTTTCTCCCAACTTCTGTCTTTAATCTTATCAGTTGTTCGCAGTAGAGTTCAGAATCGATGTTCCTGCCTAGTGGTAACAGCTCATAACGAATAATGCCCTTCCAATCCTACCACACACACGCATCACCTTGTTGCGAGTTAACCCCACAGTCTGTGAAGCCTAACCAGCCTTTGACCACGACCTTTTTCGCACTTTCTTGTCGTACGTGATCCACTTTTCATCACCAGTTATCACCTTCTTCAAAAATGGTTCTGACATACTAGCCTCATCATTAATTCAATAGCTCATTACGTCGTAATAAAGAATCACAAATGAGTACACGGTTGAGTTTGTGAGTCATTAGGTTTCTTTCAGTGAGCTCGTGAGGTACCCAAATATCGAGCTTTTTTGTGTACCCAGTTTTTTTCACATGGGCCAAAACTGTTTTGTGGTCAATTCCCAGTTCTTCAGCTACGTCGTAACTGCTGATATGCCGATCTTGCTCCACTTTTTCAAAAATGGCATCCATTTTCTCCGTAATAGGGCGACCAGAGCGAGGTGCATCTTTGACATCAAAATTTTCAAAAACCAAATTTGTGCTACTCTCACAGACACTGCACTAGGTCCATAAATATCGCAAATTTTTGTAGTTACAAGTTCATACATACTATAATGCGAAAAAACTTTTTCCCCAACCTATAATTATAACCTTTGTTACGATAGATTAGAATCAGTCTCTCTGGTGTTTCCGCACAGTGCACATGGAAGTAGTGAAACTAGTATTGTACTGTCGTGCTTAAGGTCAATCTTTTTGAGGTCTATGTAAGTTAGCTTTATTAACTCTACACCTTGGTTACAAGTCCATTTATAAATTTGGTCCTCAAGCAAAAGTTTCAAGACCAGTTTTTCAGTCTAGTTCATAAACATTGGCTTTAAAGAACTCAAAAAATCAAAGACTACTTCCTGTACACGCTAAAACGAGAACATTATATATAAATTTATAGCATATACATTAAAAAAACACATTACAGTAATATCGTTGGCATTTAGCGTAAGCGTTGCGTGCCCTTTATTGACCTATAAAGTGGAACGGTTCGCGATTTCGGTTTTAATTGCGTGTATTAAATATGCGTAAAGTGTTTATTTTTCTATAACATTACTTTTTTTATAACTGGTAATACTGCATGGTTAGGTTTACAGGAAAGTACAGAATTTTTAGGTCTCTATTGGAGTATTTCAATCTCATTAGCACGCACGAATGTAACATAACATATACATTAGTTAAAGTAGGAATTTATTAGATACTAGTCGACCCGCCCCGGCTTCGCATGAGTTCAGTTTAATACCTACATAAATATCACAAAAAAAATTACAATATGTTGTCATATAAATGTTCAGGTGTTCAATAAATATTTTTTATTATCCCACAGGAACTATGATTTTTTCCGGGATAAAAAGTATCCTATATGTTAATGCAGGTTATACAGTATATATGCGCCAAATATCAACGAAAACATCTTGGCCGTTTTTGTGTGATAATGTAACAAACATCCAAACGTCTAAATATCCAACTTAGATTATTAGATATAAGCTTTGATCACTAATTAGACCTAGATACACAATCAGCGTCCAAAATATTTCAACTAAATGACTACCTATTTGAACATTTGAGCGTCCTTTGATGTGTTGTAATAATACTATTAATTATTATTTTTTTAATTTAAATTTTATACACGTTGGTGTGCTGGTATTGAAATGCAATCATAAATGAAATAGTATTAAAATATTTCAGCTACACTGCTAAATGGAAGACGAGTAGTGGCTGAGGCTTGAGACCCAGGCTCATGTTTAAAGGCGCTTTCTACAACGCATCAGGTCTCATCTCCATCATTTGACGACGCGACCGAATATTAAAATAATAAAGTAAATTACTTACATGCTCCTCAATAACGGAGGACTAGCACCACGCCACCAAATAATACTGCATTAGTATCACTACTTAAAATGTACAGTGCGACACCACATGACTGACCAAATCAATTTATTTATGTTAGAATATATCTATAGATTTCTCTTATGAAAATTATCCATCTTTAACTTTATATTTTCGTCACCTTTTAATGGTTTACTGCTCAGCCGGGTCTCCTCCTCAGAATGAGGAGGGATTAGCCATCTTTGAGAATATGGAGAACTATCAGGAGTGCAGGTTTCCTTACGATGTTTTCCTTCACCGTTAAAGCGAGTAATATTTAATTTCTTAAAACAAACATAACTTAAAGAAAATTCTGAGGTGTGTGACCAAGATTGAGCTCGGACCTCCCGAGTAGACATCAACGTCAAACACTGGGCTATCATGGCCAGTGTATGTATATTAACTTTGTATATGACTGTGTATCTAAATCTCATATTGTGAACGTAGGTAACAAGTATTTACAATTTTTCAAACTCATTCAATTTCAAAACTCATATCAAAACCACATAAAGAAAAAAAATATAAAGAATTCATTCGTATCCTTAATTAAAAAAGCCCCAAGAAGATTCCATAAGCAAATTATCTGTATATCATATAATATATATTCTGTATACGAGATGGCAAGGCGGCGATGAGTTTTAAAGTTTTTAAGGGTTCGAAGATTGCGTGCCTTGATTACCGACCCCTAGGGTGGCACACACGCTGCCCCCTGCCTATTTTTAAGGAGGGAAAATTAAAAGTGTCAGATGGATTGATGGTTTTGATACTTTAAGACGTGTGGACTTAATATTTTTCGTGCAGACAAATTATATAATTTTTTGGGAATTTTATTTTGAAACTTATGATTGCCGTGCATAGGTAACACTTAGGGCTTTTGCCGGAAAAAGCACCGTTCCCGTGGGATAGAAAGGGTGAATGATACTCAACATACTATTTACACTTAATTTAACATAACATACTTCCACTGGTAATAAATTAATTTGGAATTTATTGAGAAATATGTTTTGTTATATCGAAGTTGAAATATTGAATCATTCATAGAAATTGTATTAAATTAATTTAACAAAATCAAAAAAAAAAAAATGATTTTATTAAAAATATTTTTATAAATGCTTTAATAGAGAATTTTGGCAACACTGTTAATTGATTGATATTTAAGAAATACCCTTTGACTTGAGAACTTATAAATTCTGGCTTGATAAATTAGGGGCAGTTTAACGAATGAATTTATTAAAAAAGTAGTCGACACGCGTGACTTTGTTAACGTGTAGCTCCGCTCCTATTGGTCGTAGCGTGATGATATATAGCCTATAGGCTTCCTCGATAAATGGTCTATCTAACACTGAAAGTATTTTTCAAATCGGATTAGTAGTTCCTGAAATTAGCGCGTTCAAGCAAACAAACAAACTCTTCAGCATTATATATTAGAATAGTTGTTGAACATCATATAGTAGTGGTATCGACCTTATCTTGCATCTTTTATGTGTTACTGTGCAATAAAAAAAATATTAAAAAGTATCAAGATTGGTCTCTATATCTTACCATGTGCGTACCTCCTGGCATCGCTCGCGAGTCGCCCGTTCATTTACGAACGTCTAATTTCTTATATCTGTGTGTGTGTGACTTGTGACTGTGAGTGCATCGCGGATATTAAATGACGACCTTGTTTTTGCTTTCTTCGTGTTTTTGCCAATGGCAACACGCGTTAAATATTATGTTCGAAATTTGAAATTGGTTTTTATGGTATGTTACTTTATGATATCACTATGAGTCAGTAGGCGTAGGGGAGATGAATAAGTACCATTAAAGTTAAGAAGAACTATAGTATAATACTTCTTACTATTACAAGTTTAATTAAAAATTTATGACAAATGTCTGTAATGTCATAACGGTAGTTATATTCGAAAGCTTTTCCTACGGAAGTGCAACAAGTTGTGCAACTTTTGATATCAAAAAAATAATATTAATTTGTATTATTAATTTGCACTTAATTTTTCTGAGCCCCACGTACTTCTCGGCTTTCTGCCAAACGTGCATATTACAAAGAGCAAAGTCGTAGAATAAAAACATCACCAAAAGCAAAACAAAATTTACTTCACTAATCGCACGTCACCCCAAAATTAAAAACAAAACGCACACTGTCATAAAGCCGGGAACACACAGTCTAATTATCAGCGGGGGGTTTTGCATAAGAAAGTATTGCTGCGTTACGACGCGCGACGCACGACGCGTGGCGCCCCCCCCTCGGCCCTCGGCCCAGATAAAAAATCTCCCATTTCCTTAATTCGTTTATCGGGGCCTGCCGAGGCTTTGTCTCCGATCGATGAACGCCTCCAAATGAGCGTGGAACGTGACGCGCGTGTATTAAGGTAAGCTTCACTACTTTTTATCAACTCGGTCTGATTTGGATTTTTTGTCTTTACTGCAATTAACGGAAAAATCTTTCTTGATTGAAAGTGCTTCACCTTTATGGGAATACTTGTAAGGAGTGGGCAAGATTTTATATTCAGTTATTTGTTACATATCAAGTAATTTCTTTAAAACAACAGTAAAAAATTGTAAATTTCTAATCGATTGTTAATGATGTTGTTAAAAAATATTATTACACTGTGTACTATACAGAATGTAAAGCTATGAACACAGTGTTATATTTCGGTTTCTGTATTTATCGGTGATTGAAAGTAATCCATCTTTATGGGTAACTCATAAGAAGTGGAAAAGATTTGACTTTCGGTTATTCATCAAATTGTTTCTTGATAAGTGTTTAATATTCTGTTATGTGCATATAAATTGGTGTTAAGTTATGTTTGAATTGAGTATCGTTAATGATATTGTCAAATACTGTTTACTGTGAAGAATATAGAGGAGTTGGATTCGTTTTCGTTCCCCTTATCACTGTTACACTTTCTTATCTACTTAGGAATGCTTCAAACAATGGTTTGGAGATTGTGATCTAGATGTATTTACAGGGTCTTTCTATACGTACACAAAATATTTTTCGTTAATAAAATTAAGTGAAAAGAAACACATACTATTAATCGGTTAATTTTAATTATTAGTTACTAGCCGGCACTTTCAACGTCCGCGCCCGCGTGTAGCTCCGCTCCTATTGGTCTTAGCGTGATGATATATGACCTATAGCCTTCCTCGATAAATGGGCTATCTAATACTGAAAGAATTTTTCAAATCAGATCAGTAGTTCCTGAGATTAGCGCGTTAAATAAAAATAGTTTATTTTTATTTCAATGTTATATTTAACTTTAGAAAATAATTAATTAAACTAAAAATTATAATTGATCTCAACTATTAAGATTATAGACATATGTATATATGCACCTACTATTTATAAAAATTATTTGTAGTTTCAACCTTTTTGATATAGTTGAATTTTCAATTAAATCAGGCGTTACTTTGCGGAATGGATGTCGCGCGACCTGCTTGTGTGGTGTCTTGGTTCGGATGCGCGTCTCATTCTTCTGTGGGTGGTGTAATCTTCTGGATTGTGCCGTACGAGATCTGAATATGAATATTAACCTTCATAATATTAATCCTAGAATGATTGACTACGTTGGGAATTCAGTAGATTAAATTTTTTTTAGTATTTTTGATGTTTTTTTATCTTTGCGTGTTAAATATAACAATTTTAAAACTAATATAACAACATAAAAAGGTAAAGTTTCGCAATCAGACCACCCTACACCGCAAAAGTCAATAAATTAAGGGAACACATGCATACCCCACTTGTAGAAGGATAACTTCGTAATTAAGAAACGCATTAATCATGGATTGGAGACAGCGGCTTTTCTACGCGTCTGATTGCGCGCTGACAAACTGCGCCATGACATGCGTCCGTGGGTGCTAAGCCTAACAATTGGATAAGTCTTATATACTGCCATGCTAAATTCGATAGAATTTTGTACCGCGTTCACGCTTAATTTACTAATGTAGGTCATGCCGCTATTTCTATACAAGCTAAAACTAAAATATGTTGCTTGAATGGCGTAATAACTTTTGTTGACAATTACTAGCGAATATTACGTACTAGTCGAACAGCCCTACTTCGTACGACAACGATACTTAAAATACAACAATATTCACTTTAAATACGAAGCAGAACAGTACCTGGGACTTAAGATCCAGAGTTATGTTTAAATACTGGTCGACCTCATTAATAACATGACACCAAGCAACAACTATTAAGACTATGAGAGCTATATCGGTCAGTAATACTTAAACGACAATATTAACATGTAATCTATATGGAAGCCGAGCAGTGCCTGGGGCTTGAGACCCAGGAACAGGTTTAAAGACATCTTCTACTATGCACAGACTTTCACCTCAACCGCTTGTCCTTGCTACCGAATATTAAAATAATGAAGTACATTACTCACGTGCTCCTCAATAACGGAGGCCTAGCACCACGCCACCAAACGACACTACACTTAATATGTGTGCGACACAACATGACAAACTGGCTTAACCTTATCGGAACGAAAGTTATATATTGTCTACTCAAAATAAGGTAAAATGAACTACCCGCGAATACCAATCTATAAACGGTGTTGCTGGCACAATGTCAGATTTACGTAAACGAAAGCCAATCTGCACTATGATAGTCACTTTAGTCTATAAAATTACTCGTCAACCTGCCATCTGTCATTATTTGCCGGAAAATTAATGTTAACTAGTAGCCAATCATGAGCAAGTTTCTCTCGTTTCGCTGTGGCAGTATTGATTTTTGTAAATCATGTTTATTACATCAAAAAAGTTGTTTACTTCGGTCATGTCTCTAGACACGAGACGGAAAAAATCCTAGCTCCGGAATATTTGGGAGTGAACCAGCATAATAAGTGCTGCCAGTTTCACCTGACTAGAGACCAGGAGAAATTCTCTATGCTGATGTCCAACCCCCAGTGATTGGAGAGGAACGAAAAGAAGAATACCCTGATTATAGGGCTCATAGTAGTAAATTAAAAAAAATACTAAAAACTGTAGTAAGTAGAACTCAAGTATAATTTGGACAGAGGTTATTAGGTGTAAAAAGAGTAACGAACACACACCCGCAACGTTTGTTTAAAATGCTTTTTATTTTGTCACGTCAAAAATAACAGCTAATATTGTTGGCAACACTGTTCCTTGTATATTATTTCAAGCGTACCCATGTAGACAATATAAAATCTTTAGTGCGATAGATTGAAGTCACTGTGTCGTGGTTAGGGGTCACCCTTCTTGAGGTCCACCTAAATTAACTTTACCTTCACTGTAGTTAGTTCGAGCAGCTAAGGGGAGCATTCATCATCACGACAGACGATGACGAGGAGGGTATGAAGCCATAGTCCACCACGCTGGCCCAGTGCGGGTTGGCAGACTTCACACACCTTTGAGAACTTTAGGGAACTCTCAGGAGTGCAGGTTTCCTCGTGATGTTTTCCTTCACCGTTAAAGCAAGTGATATTTAATTGCTTAAAACACACATAACTCAGAGTCAGAGGTGTGTGCACAGGATCGAAATTCGGACCTCCCGAGTAAGACTTGAAGTCTCAACAACTAGGCCATTACTGCTTTGGGAGAAGGGGAGCATTGTAACTATATAAAAGGCTTTAACCCTACACTTTGGTCGCAAGTCCAACAGTACAGTATAGTACAGTACAGTAATGAGAGAGATACAATTAATACCCACTTAAAAATAGTCTTCTAAAAAAACAACCTTTAAAACACTTTCTCTCATATCTCGCATTGTTAAAGCACTTTGTACGTAATATCGCAAATATTTCCCCTAAAATTAGGGCACCATTCTCACCTCAAAGAAAAATTGGTGCACCTACTTACATTAACTTTGCAGTTCACATGACTCGTATTGTCAGGGATTAGGGTTGATTTTCGTTTGCTTTTAGGGAGTTCTGGTAAATTAACATGAGGGAGTGGACGTGACATTTATTGTTTGACAAGCATCGATCTGCTTTCTGTGTGAGCGTGAAGTTAAGTTTACATGGATTTTACACACAATTTTAATAAAGAAAGTTTTCTATTTGATTGTCATAAACCTTTGTGAGGTTGTAGGGGGTAATCTCTACAGAACTGATTTTGAAAACTCTTATACCAATAGAAAGTCAAATATTTGTGAGTGTCATAGGCTGTATATTAACCCAAAAATGAAAAGACTGTTTCATGGTAGTCGGCAAAGTAAGTCGGAGAAAAAGCGATTGAACGAACGAAAACGTTTCTTTCGAAGGCTTCCTTAACGATGAGAGAGATATGATTCACAGTTGCCGGTAGAGTATGAATGAATAAATGAGTGAGTGTGTGAAAAGTTTGAATACGGAAAGGAAGGAAGCGAGAACAGGTCGGCTAGTCTAATACAGTGTCACAGTGTTTGTTATCTAATTCCTCTGAAACGGTTAGAAAGATTTTTATGAATTTTTTTATGTATATTTCATAGGTCTGAGAATAGGTCTTAGACTATAGATAAGGGTGGCCCACTAGAAATAATTTATATGACAAATTGAAATGCCACAACAAGCCCAAGTAGTACTTGCTGTTTCTCGGGATCCAATAAAAGTTTACTCAACACTATTTATTTATCAATATATAAAATATTTACATATCAACAGACAGCTCAAACTCCTAAGATTAGGATCGTGGGTCTGTTTGAGACTATAGTTATAGAAATAACGAAAGATTTTTGGAAATATAACCCCTGAAGCGAATACTGAACGAATTTCTTAAAGGTCTTTACAATAAATAGACCCCCTCATATCTAGTAACACGTATTTAATAAGTTTAACAAGATTGTAACTCTTAATTACAATAATGATATCAATATTGTGTTCTCAAACACCCTTTGTGTTACGTGTGGTGGTGAATGTGCCGGTAATTGCTGGCAACACTTGTTTACAAACTTTGTTCATTTAACAATACTTATTAGTAGTATCAAACGATGTGACTTTGTCTTGTTTCAGTGACTATCCCTAATAAAAATAATTCTGTTATCTACTTACTAATGGAACAACAAACCTTAGTAATTGAGACCCAGCATCACGACACCATACCACTACACAGCCAAATTGGTCACCAGGCGAGCTCCGTTTAACTACTAGTTCAAGTCTACTAGTAGTAGGCAAATTTCTACCCGCGAGTAAGTTAACAACTGTGTTGCTAACTTTCATCATTGTTTTCCCCACATAATTTTGGATGCAGACTTTGACGGTAACTTTATAAAAAACCCAAACGCATTTGGAGTTAAATCATTTACATTCTGAGCCCTCTTCTTTTTGCTGATTTACAACAATCGGATCGGGATTTAACCTATTTTAGTTAAAATAAAAGAAGAACTCACATGATTAGTGATTTATACACAATCACTGTGAATATCAAATTAAAGCATATCAGCAGATCTGAAAGCTTGAAGTGCTGACTCATCACAATGAATGTCGAATGTGTGTCGACGTGTCGAGACCTGGGGCGTCGATCGACAAATGTAGAGTGCCTTTGTAAACTCCTTGCTTTCATTTACAATGCGTGCTCTTTAATAAAAAACCTTTTTAAGTTAAAATTTTATTGTTGAGTCTCAATATGATGACAAATTATTAATATTCAAAGTATAGTATGTAAAAAAAATGCCTTAATTTAATTTTATACTTAACGAAAGGAATAATTATTAAAAATAAAATCGGCTAAAATAGGAATTTTGTTATGTAATGTATTACACAATATGACGTCACGTCTTGTAGCGATGGTTTAAGAGGATGATTCTTGTTGTAAACATATTCAGTTTGAGCATACATTGAATTTTTGATAATAAAACTAGTTTGGGTATACCGAAAGACTTCATTAGTTACTCTACAGTGGTCGATGTCGAATTTTTAGCAAAAGATTGCTTGTTCATATATACTGCAGAATAATCATCTAATATTAAATTTGCTATGTACTCACTTATTTTTTACAAAAACGAGGAAAGAATACTTGAACATAAGATAATAAAAAATAATCCACCGCACGCACCAGGCAACACACAGACGCACGGTACAAAACCTATTTAAACAAATTATTCGGGGACGCATTACACCGTTCATAATCTCTTGTATCCGACATAATTTAACGAAAGAAAATCCTGAACGTAAGGGACGTACATACACTTAGTGAGTTACACCCCAAATTAATAGCATCCTAACAAAAAATGCCCCCCGTCTTGGGGTGGTTCATTTGCATATATGTCCCCCTGGCACCCTAAGGAGCGGGCGAGGATGTATTTTTAATTTCATTCTTATCCCTGAGCTTAAATCATGAGAGCGGCCATGCGTGCAGGGGGCCCTCAGCCCCCCTCCTTGCGTCATACATCGCTGTAACCACGTAGACTAAAAAGAAAAGAAATCTTAATAAGTTTGTTAGCGGCTTGCGGATTTTGAGGACATCCCATACATAGGTTGGCTTAATTAGAACAATACTGTCATAACCTGAACCCACGTAAGTTGACCTTATTTCACGTTAGTCGATTATATGAATATAAACTTACCAGATTTAGGTATGGAAATAACCCGAATTATAGCGTAAGTCGAATTTGCGTAAGTTAGGAAAATGCATGTTATAATAAGTGAGAACAATGTAAACTTACATGATGTGAGAAGGTAAAACCTGAAAGGAGTAGCAGGAGTACTATGATGGGAATGGTGGGAGAATAAAGTGAGATTTAAGCTGGAATAAGTCTGGTGTTAGCACAGTGATTTACACGTTGACGTCTATTCGGAAGGTCCGAGTTTGATCCTGGTCTCCTCTGACTTTTCTGATTTATGTGTGTTTTAAGCAATAAAATATCACTCGTTTTAATGGTGCAGGAAAATATCGTGAGGAAACCTGCACTCACACACAAAGGTGTGTGAGGTCTACTAACCCGCACTTGGTCAGCGTGGTGGACTATGGCCTAATCAGGAGGATTCTAAAGAGGAGACCCGGCTCAAGAGTGTGCCAGTAAAGGGTGACGTATTATATAAATTATATTTTTTAACGATAAAGGATTTATGTTAAAAATATTTAGCTATTATATATGAATGGACAAAAACACTATTTCTGCTATGAACAGAGACAGAGAGAAAGAATAATAAAAATGGTAATTAGCACCCAGTCGTATCCATGTTATGCTTATAATGAATTATTGTAGAGGAACAAAAAACATCGTCATTTTGGCAAATGTATATACTAGTAGGGTATGGTAATTTTCCCTCTGGCGGTTTGTTTTATGCATGTATAGACCGCGTACGAGTTTATGGTACTTGATTCTATTAAGGATGTATGAGCACTGCAAAGTAACATATTATTAACATGCATTTTAGACGAACGCGTTGCTTAGAACTTGAGACCCAGGAACAGGTTTATAGAGCTTCTACGCTTCTTTCGCTTTTATGTTTCGCTAATTTATTTTGAACTTAACGTAGAAAGATCGTCTTTAATTTCGAGTATGGATGAATCACTCTCAAATTTTTAAATAAATTTTATGTGTCCAAATTTAAATAATATAATTAGAAAACTATTAAGTTAAAAAAACTCACTCCCTTTAAGTACTTCATTAAATATATATAAGATTAGTTTATATAAGACGATAATTTTCATATAATTGAACTGATATATAATCTGATTTGAAATAATAAGAATAAATTTTTAGATATAAAACATAAATTTCTCAATTAAATACCCAAAAGAGAATTCCCTCAAACAAAAACCAAACGTTCATCAGTTTATAACTCGAAAACAAAGAAGTAAACCAAACTGAAAAATGAAGTAAACCGCGACCTTTATAATCGCATCAGTGTGCCCAGGCTGGCCCGTTAATTATTGATAGAATGAAAGTTTTATCAAAACTTCACGAGCAGAAGCCGAATTATTTGAAAGCGGGCAAACCCTTCATAATGCCTGCGAAAATATTAAAACAAAGCCAAGGTGCCCACCCCGCTCTGTACAGGACAAAGCGACTTTCTTATACATATAGAGCTGTTATAACAAGACAAATAAAATAAATATATCTTCAATTGACTTGTCATAAACCTGTAACGCAATCAATATACATGTATAGTTTGATTTTAAGGATTCCTTTGATGTGTTTTCAAAATTGAAAATATCATACAAACTAATTAGTCCAAAATCAAAGCAAGCATACGATACAAAAATAAATTGATAGCATTCTTCTTTTTTTTTAAATTTGGTAAGCAATTAGATATTATTATTTTAAATTTATATCAGTACTGATTATTAGCACATTAAACAGCAACACGTGCATCTATTTTTGATGATGTCGTCATGTAAACTCTATGAGATAGTGACCTCTAGCTCTAGTTCGTAAGTTCTTACAGTAACTGCAATAGCAACAGTGGAGGGGAGCTGCTCATCTACTTACTCCTCAATCATTCACGCCATCGTCGTCAATATGGCATTCAAAGTTGACAATGGTGTTACATTAGTTACCTTGTTACCAGAAATTCTTAAGACAAAAAAAGAAATACTTGAAAAAAAAAAAAAAAATGTTTTTCTACTAAAAATGGCCAGGTAATATCAGCTCTATAAACTGTAAGAGAAATCCTCGAAGACGACTGGTAGCGGGCGGTGATTAATATAACGCATCTCCCCAACGGTTTAATCGTTGGCTGGCAACATTTTTACCCAATTTTTGGGGATCCCCCTAACCCCACCCCTTTCTTTCGTTAAGATAAATTATCTTGCGATCAGGATAAGAGTGTAGGTTCAAATTGCCGCCTTTAAAATTCAGAATTCGGCCTAAATTTCTTTGAACAGGCCACCCTGCTTCGTTTCTTTGTAAATGTTTAAACGGTGAACTTACCCTTTAAATGTTTAGCAAATAAAAATAGAGAATCATTTTGGATTGTACTCATTTACTTGTTTTGTTATTAATTTTAGTTTACTAGGTTACATGTGTTACTTTTTCCAGAAAAAGATTTTTAGTTATTAATTCCATGAAATAGAAATGGGATTCTTTTATTAAACAATATATAAAAAAGAGGATAAACTGGTGAATGTTACCAGTTACCTTTCTTTTTTCAAAAAAAGAAATCAATACTTACCTCTTTTTTTGAAAAAAAAAAGAAATGAATACCACCCTTCTTTTCCTTTTTTTATAATTTATTTTACATTTTTTTAAAATTAGATACCTAATGCCTAGATTATTTTTTAATGTTTGGTAAAGAGGATGGGACGAGGATGTCCATTTGTTTAGATTGATAATAAAAAGTACCTAAAACAGTATGAAACAATATACGATTTCAGAATGGGAAGAATAAAAAAACAATTCGAAACAAAAATGTGCTCAAATATTTAATTCTTTGTTGAATTCAGTTTGTATTGTTTTGTGAAGTGATTTGTTATTTGTTTGTGACGCTCAGAGGTCAACCCCGAATTTCCTTCTGCTTTCAACCGGTTGCTCAAATTGAGGGAATAATAAAGAAATTTGTCAGATAATCAGGATGATTTCAAATATAATTTCAAACTTATATAAATCAAAATATTCCAAATTTTAGAATAAAAGATAAAATATATCAAATTATATATTTCAGTCTGGAAAATGGAAATGGAAAAAAAGATCCTTTCTATCTCTCTCCTTCGTTTTCTTTATTTTCACTTTCTTTGTCTCTATTTCTCTCTCTCTTTGAGATAGTATAAAAAATATCGATTGTACCGACACAAAACGACTTTTCTTACCCTTGGGATGAAAGCTTTCTCACTATGGTAAGAAAAAGTGTTTCTTTTTTGTATGCGGTATATATATACTATCTATAATATCTTTGAATGGATTTCATTGAAATTTGCCACACATATACTTTAGTAACCTCGGGATAAAGGCAACTCTTTATCCCAAAACATACAGAGTTTTTGCAGGATAATATTAAATCGTCGACGTAAGTGTTGCATATGAAAGCGGGTCGACTAGTCTATTGATATTTATAACCTAGTTATAAGTAAATTTAAAGAAACCAATCGCTCCAAGGGTGATCGTTAAATATATAGAAAAGGAAAACAACAAGACAGAATGACAAAATTCATCAAAATCATTTCACAATTCTTCAGCAAAGAAAATATCGTGTAACAAAATAAAATTCGTTCTGAAAACAAAAAATACCGCAGTCATAAGTAATTTAGCAAACACAAACTCACACTCAATTAGTGTTAAACAAACGTACAGTCTTTCAATGGAATAAAAAGTATGTCGTTTAGTATGCAGGCGTCGGGCCAATACCTGAGTGTTGTTTGCTTAAGCGCCGTGACATGTGAACTCGCCTCCACGACACCTAAATGAATTTCTTTTTTTGCTTGCTTTTCTTTCCTTTAACTTTCACGTATCCAGCTTTGAATTTATTTTACGAGCTTTTAGTAGCTAGCAAACTATTGTTTTATTTCAAGTGGGTATCTGTACATTATACAGCCTCTATCCCTATAGATTTAAGATAGTATGGAAAGTGATTTCACATGGCAAATATTGTCTAAAGTAGTGCAAGTATTATAGATTAACGTCGTAGTACTTAGTATTTCTTATCGAAGATCTTGTAAGCTGTACGTGTAAGTATATAGGGTAGTACCTGAGTGTTGTTTGCTTAAGCGCTGTGACACGTAAACTTAGCTCTACGACACCTAAATCAATTTTATTTTTTAATTTTCCTTGTTTGTCTTGCTTCTTTTTCCTTGTCAATGTTAAGTTTATTTTGTCAGCAACACTTGTTATATTTTTACTATTGGTAGTTGCTATAGATTTATATCAATAATATCCCACATGCTCGATAATATATGTGTAGCCTTTATCCCGATAAATTTGAGATAATCTGTTTAGTAATTTCACATAGTAAACATTATCTAAAGTAACACAGTTTCCTTATGAAAGATCACGTGACACTTTTCTTTTAATGGAATACAAATAATAGGGTTTAGTATATTAGCCCAAGCCGATACCTAAGTGTTTTTTGTCTAAGCAATAATTGCTCGATATGAAATTTATACCCTCTATGACGTTAGATTTGAGACAGTTTGTCAAGTGATTTCTAAAGCTCTACTCTAAGCTTAGAGTCCTTTAAAAAGTAATTCTTTTAGCATGCAAGCGTGTGGCCAATACCTGAGCATTGTTTGTTTAAGCGCCGTGACATATGAACTCGCCTCCACGACACCTAAATGAATTTTATTTTTTCATTTCCCTTGCTTTTCTTCCGTTTAACTTTCACGTATCCTGACTTGAATATATTTTAAGAGCTGCAGAAGTTTTAGTAGTTAGCAACACATTCGTTGTGTTATTTTAGGTGAGTATACTGTCTCAACATTATACAAATTCTATTCCGAATTCTCGATTGATTTAAAAGTCCCTTTACATTAAACAGACATGGTAGACAGACATTAAACAAACTCTACATTGACCATTTTTGTACATGTGCATTTCTGGATTGTAATTAGAATTATTTTCTAACATAAATAATATTGTAACTAAAACATTTAAATTTGATCGAAATTAATTTTTAAGATTGTAATTAAAGAATACTAAGAACATCTTACTTTTGAATTTAAACCTGGATTACAAGCCCCAGGCATTTCTCAGATCTTGTCTTGATATTAACACTGAAAATTATACGAAACACTAGAGAATGTAGAATCTTAAAAAAAGGAAGTTCTGGCAGAGAATTACACTCCCTTTGTATGCAAACGAGCATCCAATGTGCAAGCAAGGGTTTGTGCAGGCGTGACATATCAACTCGACGAGTACACTACACAAATCAAATTTTCTCTCTTAATCTTTATATTTTCAGCCTGAAACTTTTTTAATGGAAAATACTCATAATAAAACATATTAGGTAAATTTTGACTGTCTTTCTATTTGATATCAGGGAGTGTTAACCTTTATACCTCGATTGCATCATCAGATCAGCTCATTTCTGCTGGATGTTTCATTGACAGTATATTTGAAAGAAAATGCCAAATTTGTGATCTTATGGACACCAGGATGTAGCTCAAAAATGACCTAGAAATTTCTGTAATGTAAATCAAGTCGTAGCTTAGCTAAAAATTTTATCAAAATGTGTTTTGTACAAATCTCATAATCTAATTTAAAAAAACAAACTTCAAGACATAGAAATTATTATACCTTTTATATGTGTAAAAATATTGGATCGAGTATTTTTTTTTTATTATTTAGGAACTATGGTAGTAATTCTACACTATATTTACCATAAATATTTTTTACCATAAATAAACATTTATGGTAAAATCCTATTCTTATTCTGACTTTAAAGTTTAATCAAAGTCTGATTAGTAGTTTTTTTGGGTGCAATCATCAATCCCTGAATTATAACTTTTTATTTATAATTTTTAGTTCTTGATTAAGCAAATATTAAACAAACAAACATATTCTTTACCTCGTATAATAGTATTAATATATTAAGAATTTTCATCCCGAAATATTAAATTGCAGCTCGCTATTTAAAATAAAAGAGTATTGCCCTAGTATTTCCAACTACTTCACTTTTACACTAATTGGCTGGTCGGACATGATGGCTTTGCCTGCCTGGATCGAACAATAAATTGACGTTTTCTGTTAATAAAACTCATTTATATATCAAAGATATAGAATATAGTCTTCTAATTAGCTGGCTGCGGTGTGGATTTTTTTTATAATAAAAGAAGAGAAAGAGAAAAATCCGACTAATTAATTAATATTATAAAAGGTTATCATCATCAAATGTACCTGTTGTGAATGTCTCATTAAAGATGGTATCTGAAGAGAAGAATCCTATTAATTATTGATAAAAAAGACTACACACGTATAAAACATCCACTGTTATGGATGTTTTATACGAGATCGTATCCGAAGAGAAGAATCCTACAGATTAATTAATATTATAAAAGGTCATCACCATCAAATGTACCTGTTGTGAATGTGTCATTAAAGATGGTATCTGAAGAGAAGAATCCTTCTAATTATTGGTATAAAACACTACACACGTATAAAACGTCCACTGTTGTGGATGTTTTATACGAGAGAGTATCCGAAGAGAAGAATCTTACAGATTAATTAATATTATAAAAGGTTATCACCATCAAATGTACCTGTTGTGAATGTCTTATTACAGATGGTATCTGAGGAGAAGAATCCTTCTAATTATTGGTATAAAACACTACACACGTATAAAACGTCCACTGTTGTAGATGTTTTATACGAGAGCGTATCCGAAGATAAGAATCTTACAGATTAATTAATATTATAAAAGGTTATCACCATCAAATGTACCTGTTGTGAATGTCTTATTACAGATGGTATCTGAAGAGAAGAATCCTACTAATTATTGGTATAAAACACTACACACGTATAAAACGTCCACTGTTGTGGATGTTTTATGCGAGAGCGTATCCGAAGAGAAGAATCTTACAGATTAATTAATATTATAAAAGGTTATCACCATCAAATGTACCTGTTGTGAATGTCTTATTACAGATGGTATCTGAAGAGAAGAATCCTACTAATTATTGGTATAAAACACTACACACGTATAAAACGTCCACTGTTGTGGATGTTTTATGCGAGAGCGTATCCGAAGAGAAGAATCTTACAGATTAATTAATATTATAAAAGGTTATCACCATCAAATGTACCTGTTGTGAATGTCTTATTACAGATGGTATCTGAAGAGAAGAATCCTACTAATTATTGGTATAAAACACTACACACGTATAAAACGTCCACTGTTGTGGATGTTTTATACGAGAGCGTATCCGAAGAGAAGAATCTTACAGATTAATTAATATTATAAAAGGTTATCACCATCAAATGTACCTGTTGTGAATGTCTTATTAAAGATGGTATCTAAAGAGAAGAATCCTACTAATTATTGGTATAAAACACTACACACGTAGAAAACATCCACAGTTATGGATGTTTTATACGAGAGCGTATCCGAAGAGAAGAATCTTACAGATTAATTAATATTATAAAAGGTTATCACCATCTAATGTACCTGTTGTGAATGTCTTATTACAGATGGTATCTGAAGAGAAGAATCCTACTAATTATTGGTATAAAACACTACACACGTATAAAACGTCCACTGTTGTGGATGTTTTATACGAGAGCGTATCCGAAGAGAAGAATCTTACAGATTAATTAATATTATAAAAGGTTATCACCATCAAATGTACCTGTTGTGAATGTCTTATTAAAGATGGTATCTGAAGAGAAGAATCCTACTAATTATTGGTATAAAACACTACACACGTAGAAAACATCCACAGTTATGGATGTTTTATACGAGAGCGTATCCGAAGAGAAGAATCTTACAGATTAATTAATATTATAAAAGGTTATCACCATCAAATGTACCTGTTGTGAATGTCTTATTAAAGATGGTATCTGAAGAGAAGAATCCTACTAATTATTGGTATAAAACACTACACACGTATAAAACGTCCACTGTTATGGATGTTTAATAGAAGAGCGTATCCGAAGAGAAGAATCCTACGGATTAATTAATATTATAAAAGGTTATCACCATCAAATATACCTGTTGTGAATGTCTCATTAAAGATGGTATCTGAAGAGAAGAATCCTACTAATTATTGATATAAAAGACTACACACGTATAAAACATCCACTGTTATGGATGTTTTATACGAGAGCGTATCCGAAGAGAAGAATCCTACAGATTAATTAATATTATAAAAGGTTATCACCATCAAATGTACCTGTTGTGAATGTCTTATTAAAGATGGTATCTGAAGAGAAGAATCCTACTAATTATTGGTAAAAACCAGTACACACGTATAAAACATTCACTGTTATGGATGTTTTATACGAGAGCGTATCCGAAGAGAAGAATCCTACAGATTAATTAATGTTATAAAAAGACTTTCACCATCGAATATGTTTATGAGAGAGAGAGAAAGAGTAAGTAAGAACTTAGTTTAGTCAAGTTTTATTTATTTTAAAGAATGAATTAGTGACTGAATGAGTCAATGAGTGAGTACTAAATCAATGACCTTCAAATAAAAAAAAACTGCGCTATAAGTTCTAGGTAATTACGTCAAATACGTCACTATAACAAAGTAATACTGCATATTTAGAATGTTTTTTCATCCACCCAATAATTTGTACCCAATAAGCAGTTACTGGCACAGTGTGGTACAGTGCTTCGTGCATGGATTTTAATTATTGTCATGTAATACGACTTCTAATAAATGTCATTAGGAACGGAGTTTTACAAAAAAATACATACACACGCAACAATACTTTACAATCCTTATACCAGTATTAATAAGGTTGAATTTTCAATAGGTTTTAGTATCTAAAACTCGTTTTAAAGTTTGTAAATGTAGTTCCATAATGGAATCGCAATTCAACGTGCGTGACAATGATAGTACGTAAATAATACCGGCCTAATGTCGCAGGTTTTATGGGAATGGTCTTTATACGAATTTGTGCAGTTTTCTGTTTAAATAAACATTAGGGACACGAATATTTAATGCGTTGTACGCTATTTTGTAAATTGAAACTTTTTTTGTGGTTTTTCATTGATATGAAGCGCTGGAAAAAATCTTCTCTTAGAAGTTTTCAAGGTGGTTAAAATAACATTCTGCTTTCAGGTCGTATCACCTTCGACTTAGAAGTTGTTTTGTAAGTTCGGATAACGTAAGATATACGTTAGGTTACCCAGATGAGAAAGAACTGTTAATACGAACAACAACCAAGCATTTCTCTGCCAACATTGATAGGAAATTCCCAATTCATTTTTTATAATTATTGCTATTAACTGTACTGATCAAGAACAAAAATATTTATTTATTTATTATATGTATAGATAAGAACTAAATGTTTTAGTAATTTTGCTTTTTTAATTGTTAGTATTATATTTGTAAACATGGAGCAGCCCGACTGGGGTAGTACCTCGACCTCACAGAAGATCACAGCTAAATAACACTACTCTAAAGCAGTGTTGTGTTCCTGTTGGTGAGTAAGGTGACCAGAGCTCCTGGGGGGAATTGGGGATAGGGTCGGCGACGCGCTTGCGATGCTTCTGGTGTTGCAGACGTCTATAAGCTACGGTAATCGCTTACCATCAGGTGAGCCGTACGCTTGTTTGCCGACCTAGTTACATAAAAAAAAAATAATAATAATAATATTATAAACGCGAAAGTTTGTAAGAATGTAATGTATGGATGTATGTTTGTTACTCATGGAATAATATAGCTAACACATCAGAATAACATATAGGCTATAATTTATGATATAGTGTGAATTATCCAAAATATAGCGGGTGAAACCGCGGGGCGCAGCTAGTAAATAAATAATCTTGTGCCTGATCGAAGGATTTTTTATAAACAATTAATTGTTGATTTTTTTCAGGAAAATCAGGAAAAATTTCCTGAGGTCGCCATTCTGTTAATTATTAAAGAAAAAAAGCTTCGATCAGGCACAAGATTATCTATTTATCAAACTATTTTTTTTGACCTATTGATTTTAGATGAATCTAACACACAAACAAACAGTTATAACATTTGAAATTATATTTTTTTTTCAAATCATTTTATTTTATAAATGTAATATTATTAAATTTATAAAATAAAATCATTTAATTGTAAAAAACAATTACTGAAAATACTAATTTTTCATGTCTGTGACTACCCGTAACCCCTTATTAGAAAACATAAATAAATCATTAGACATACCTGTTAGCAACACCGTTTATAAAGTAGTATTGGCGGGTAGATCATTTTATATTATGCCAAGTATACCGACGCGTAGAAAATATACAACCTTTAGTGCGATAGATTAGTCTCAGTCTCTCTGGTGTTTTCGTGCAGTGAACATGGAGGTTAGTGTTATAGTGTCGTGGTTAAGGTCACCCTTCTTGATGTCCACGTAAGTTTACTTTATTATCTATTGTCGTTAGCGAGGTCGAGTGGTGGAGGTGAGAGTTAATATATTATGAAAGAGCCCTTTAAACCTGCTCCTGGGTCTCAAGCCCCAGGCACACAGTTACAGTAAGGGGAATCATTCCTCTCTCATTCTATGATATACCTACCAAGTTATATAGACTATCTGACTATCTAAACTTATATAAAATTGTACTATCTGTAGATAGAGCAACAAAGTAATATTAGTAAGACCCTAACATCCTAATTCCGAGTATAAAAGGCAGATATAAGATAATTAATTCTATAAAATAACAGTTAACGCACCTTTATCGTCATCAGAATATTGAACCAAAACAACGGACAATGAAAGCAGTAGGCCGTAAAACGCGTTTGCCTCCCTAGGGGGCAAGGTGGTCCCCCACTTAAGTCCTACCCTTTAAAAGATTCCGTCCTCATTTTTAAGACTTTACAATACCAACACGTAGGGTTGCTGACTCTAAAATCTGCGTACGCGGATAAGAGGAGTGAAATTTACTGGAATTTAGAGCTTTAAGCCAGGACACAGCAAAGTAAGTTACTTAATAACTTGGATCTGTCTGCGATTTCGTCTGAAAAAACTTCAGAATTGGGACCAAAATGAATTGGATAGAGTGTATTTGTAAGACAATCATGTTGGTCACTCCGTTAACCAATCTCGCTTACTCAATTAGTCAATTAATGTTTCAAATATGTAAGTGTGGATGTTTAGATAACAACAGTTCAAATGAACCTTTCTATCCCACAGGAATTCTGCTTTAATCCACGTTTCAAAGTATTCGTATGCCAAATCATTGACATCAGTTCAGCTTTTTTACTGTAGAAACTTAGGTGGTAATTAGCAATTTTAAAGCTTTATAGGACGGTGAATCTCATGTTTTATTTTGTAACATGTACTATAGTTTCAACCAGAACAGTGTTGGTCGAGTCGTCACCTTACGCACGTCTATTAACTGAGGAAGACCGTTGATTGCGGTTGAAGCTATAGTACATGTACAATTATTTAGTTCGATTGAGTAACTTAAATCAGGTATGATTATAAGATGAAGTTGGATAGTGGGATAGTCATCATCATCACGACCCTTCAATGGCCCACTGCTGAGCCGGGTCTCCTCCTCAGAATGAGGAGGGTATCAGGCCATAGTCCACCACGCTGGCCCAGTGCGGGTTGGTATACTTCACACACCTTTGAAAACTTTTTGGGAACTCTCAGGAGTGCAGGTTTCCTCACGATGTTTTCCTTCACCGTTAAGCAAGTGATATTTAATTGCTTAAAACACACATAACTCAGAGTCAGAGGTGTGTGCCCAGGATCGAACCTCGGACCTCCCGAGTAAGACTTGAAGTCTCAACCACTGGACCATCACTGCTTAGTGGGATAGTAGAGTAAGATAAAAGAGGTAGAAGGATAGCAGGGTAGTAGTATAGTTTGCTTGTAAAATATCACTGTAGTAGGGTAGTGGGCTGTATAGTATGTTATATGTTATAATAAGTCAACGTCCACTTGCAGTATGTTTTATTTATCAAAATAATGAATCTTCTAATGCTACTTCTTCTTTTTCAAATAAGAAAAATCCGGAGAATTTCTAATAGGTGGCAACCCTACCAACACAGATATTGCATATATTGTAGGGAGATTCTTAATTTATTACGTGTACGTGTGCTTGTGTGCGGGGGTGTCCGTGTGTGCGTCAGATTAGATTTTTCCGTGTTTCATGTAATTAGACGTCAACATTCATTACTTGATGTGGGGTCCTGATGAGCTTAAGAGTTTTTGGAAGAAAGGCTATATAAATAGAAAGCAGATAACATGAATTTTAGACGAGAGTCTAAGATGATGATGATTGTGATCCTGGAATATAAGTTATTATCACTTTAAAATAACTTCAACGACGCCACCTAACATTTGAATATAAATCACACATTGTTCCTAATGAACTTAAGTTTCAGGAAGTAACAAAATATAAAAACATAATAATGTTTATTTAATCTAAATAAAGAAAAACATTCAAAGGTACTACTAACAATGGCGGCAATCCCACAACAGAAGTTACATTTAAATATCAAACATATATAAGAAGTTTAACAATTGTGCAAGTTTTGAAGCTTGATAAAATTTAAAAGATATTAACAAAGTTATAAAAATCAGCTGTCAAACGATGGTGACGTTCCCGATGGACCATAAACTAAAAGTGACGGCCTTAATGCGATCTTGGCTTTAATTATATCCCAAATTTCCAAAAATTTCATCCGCCCAACGCCTGTTCTAACCCATTAACGGAACTTTTCAAAACTCGCACTTTTCAAACTGTTGTTTGTCAAACGCGGTTTGGTAGATAGAATAATTATTTTGGAGATGCTTCATATTAATTATATTATGCTACTACTATAATAATTATTCATTATTTAACAGGACCAAGCTACCTCACAACTCATGGCAAGCTACCTTACTCCTATAATTTAAATATTGTTGCCATATTTCGTAGTTAATTTGAACATCGTCATTTTGTTTGAACTGATATAATTTAGAAAATCTTTCATTGATAGAAACCAAAATTTTTTTATTTCTCTTTCTCCCTACTTTCTCTCTTCACTGTCTTTCTCTCTCTTTTATCTCGTTTTCAATTTTTTTCACCGACGTAAAACGGTTTATCTTACCATCGGGATGAAACATTCCCACCTCTGGCAAGAAAAAGCGTTTTATCATATGTTGCACGAAATATACTATTTAATTATATGTTATAGTCATAGTAAAAAACGTTAACAATCTGCTTCGCTGGACTAAAAGTCTTGATATTGTTAGATCTTAAAAGTAATGCAACTATAAAAACCGTATTCAATTTCGTGCAATAGTAAGTGCTTCTTCTTCATTTTTCTCTTCCACAGGAACTATGATATATATGCAGAAATGTGAAGAAGGGCAAATCAACAAACACACAATTGCTTTTATATAATTATCAATAATATGTTATAAGATGTTTTATAGCTAGTTAAAATACTCTATCTTTCTCTTATCAACTCCTGAAGAGCTGAAGCCATCTTGCGCCATCAGAATCAAAATTTCAAGTATATAAAATAAAAATCCATATATATGTTGGCGCGTAAGTTATGCTTAGGTTAACCTAACCATAGGTTTAAACAGTAAACCAGGACACTCGCCTAGTGTTTGTTATTACTTAAAGGATATTCTATAAGCTTACACCTTGGTCACAAGTCCAAGGCACTGTTTAGGTTTCTCTCGTACTTGTAAGAGATAATTTTTTATTATTTATGGGTGCAGTTGCTGTATCTACATTGTGTCTTGCTTAATATTTCGTTTAATATCGCCGCCATTGTAGTGTTCTTCAATATCCCCCCTCTCCTTCTCCTACTCATCATAAAGTTATATAATACATTGCTGAATGATTCCACAGGATTTTTCCTTTCTGTAGAACTCAGTTAATTCTTTCAACTAAGCAAAATATACTAATAAGAGAGTAAGTCAATAAATACTAATATCAGTAGGATAGGATAGAGAGATCTTATTGTACAGAAATAGTACTGTAGTAGGATAAAAGCATAGTAATGTAGTAGGATAGTAAAACAATAAATAATAAGATGACAAGATATTAAAAATGTATAAATATTTTTTATAATATGTTTAACTCTTTTAAGAACGTACTGAGAATAACTTGTTATTAATTTTTAACGTCTGTCTCTCAGGTGACAATGAATATAGGCAATAAACTTCCCAAAAATATTTTATTCTTAGTAAAAGATGTCGCAAACTTCCCGCGAAAAAATCTTTTCCCGATTCTTCGTATCAGCGAAACTTTTTTTAAAGATAACTGAACTGTAATGGATATAACTCTGTCGCTACATTTTGAACTTTATTGTGAAGTAGTAGGGGTGTAGATGTGTGCATTTTCCGAAGGGTTTATTTGTACTGATAAGGGGGTAATTGAGAAGTAACTGATGGATAGGTAGAACGCGTTCACTTGGAGATCTGTCCTACTCTCATACTAATATTATCTAGCTCTACTATTCGACCTATGTATGTCACTATTTTGGCGATAATGGCTTATACATAAAAGATATATGTTATCGCGGGTTGTGTGGTGTTTTTGTAGGAGTATTTAAGATAAACATTTCCATCATACATTATATACGTGACACGTGTAGTTCTAACGCATCAGCAGTGCACGCCATACTTGATGTTTATCCTTATATTTTGGATAATTCACTCAATATCTTTATAAATTATAGCATATGTGTTATTATAATATATAAACTATATTATTGTAAAGTTTCATTCAAATCCATTTAATAGTTTTTGCGTGAAAGAGTAACAAACATCCAAACAAGTTTTCAACTTTATTGTACACATAAAAAATTACAATAAAATAAAAATATTAGTAACGTAGTAGTAAGAAAGGGGTTTGTGTGTTTGTTAGTCTACATTTTATCCAAAAAAAAGCATAGTTTCCATAGGATGTTATAGGGGTAGATAATTCACATAAAAAACGGCTGCAAGAGTGACTGATTGAGTGAGTTAGTACAAGAATGTATGGGTGAGTGAATAAAGGACGATGTCGTGGGCAGTTTAGTTTGAAAGTATGTATGTTTGTAACTCAATTACATAAAAACAGCTGAACGGATTTCAATGATATTTGTCACATAGATACTTTACAACCTTTTTTAACACGTAGGCTACTTTTTATCCCAGAATTTTTAGAGTTCTTGCGGGATAATAATAAAATATGTTTATCGTTGTATACCTGAAGATTGTTACTTATATTGTAATTTTTTTCTCTCTCAGCACCACTTTGGCGATAATGGCTTACACATAAAAGATAGATATATGCTGTCGCGGGCTTTTTTAGGACTATTTAAGAAAAACATTTCCATTATACATTATATACGTGTAACTCTAACGGTTTTTGCGGCGCACGCCAGAATAGCTTACAGATGGCAGATTTTATTGCTACTTACTTGACAATTATCGTTATATTGAGGAAAATTCATACTAAATCATTATAAAATATAGCCTATATGTTATTCTGATGTGTAAGCTATATTATTGTAAAGTTTCATCAAAATCCATTCAGTAGTTTTTGCGTGAAAGAGTCACAAACTTTCGTGTTTATAATATTAAGTAGGATTTACTAGTAGAACGTAAATTTGGTATCTATGTGAACACGTCGTCAGATTTGCATAATGATTTTGTGTAAGTTGGTTAATGCGTTAATAGTGGTGCGGCTTTTGTCATTTAAATTACATTTGTTTGGCTTCACTAGGATAGATTAGATTAGATTTGTTGTTTATATAAAACATTTAATAATACTTTTTAAAGATAGCGTATAAAAGCTGGATTATTTTGTTTCTCCAATTACTTTTCTCAACAACTCGAACTCCTTACTCAACATTTAAGTAACACGTCACTGTGATAGTCAATATTTTATCTATGAAATTACTCGTCAAACTGCCGCGTTTCTATCTGAACAAAAAAAACAGTAGTTCTAGAACTATCTAAAATATTAATCGTCCCAACCAGCAACGTTATAACGGAAGTTACAAAATATTTTAAAAAGTCAAACGTATTTCCTATAGAAGTTTGATAGTTATGCAGTAAAACTAAAATGCATTTTTTTTAATTTTTATAATTTTTTTAAAACTATTACTACATGTATCTTCAAGGTTAAATGCAAATGTGTTAATTCCCAAAGGAATATACGGCGAGGTGTACACAACACGAGAAGAACAATAAAGGGAGTACACACGGCGACACGAGGCACAACTCACAGGGCGCACAACGTGCCGAAATGCACTATGTGGGTGACAGACATGACTAAGACAGATTATCTCTCCGCTACATTGTCTTACGTGGAAACGGATTGTTAAATAAAAACAAATTAATATTTTTTTAATGTAAAAAAAATTATATAAACGAGACCTCAATCCGAGATCTTTGGATTATAGATTAAAAACAGATTCCATATTTAAATATGTGTACATAAAATTCAAATTTGGAATGTATTTTCAAGCTGTAATCCTTAGATTTGAGATGTGAGAGAAAATGTCATAATAATTAAATGTCATAGAAGTCTGTGGAGTTCTTGTTACTTCACACATGTGGTGCCGCGCCGCTTCCTCGCCGCATTCCGCCATGACCTACGCACGTTTTCGTTTATTGAGATAATTATATAGACATAATTTTTATAGACAACAAAACAAACTCACGTGATCATCAACAGCACTTATGCTAATTAACGGATGAAATTAATTATCAGTCTCAATCAAATATCCCCGGATTAAAGATTAAAAGATTCCAATTCCAATGTCATTTCTACAAGGTTAAATAATTGTACGGGAAATGCGACGTACATTACGCGTTGTCAGCATATTTTCACGTGGAGTATCTTTTTCTTAACAAAAATAAACAGTAAGATCAAAATTAATAATCAAAAATCGTCTGCATATCGTAACAACAAGTGAGAGATAATTTAAAAGTGCTTCTCCATACTTGAAGCGTCCTCAACTCACCGATTGCGACGCGCGACGACACGCGTGTTCTATCACAATCTCGTCTTCGCTTGTGTATGTTCACCTTTATACTGCGGGTCGAACAATTTTGATACTTAGTACTATTATTATAGGGTATATTTTTCGATGAGATACTTTTAGTCAAGAATATATTTTAGTTAGTTATAAATATTATTGAAAAAGTTATTAAGTTGGCTAATTTTTAAAGGTTATATAATACTTGTATAGTATATATATATATATTTTTTAAGCACATCTTAGGCCCGATTTCTCTATATTTTTTTTCTTCATTTGATTTTTTTTTATTCTTCATGTTATTACATTCGATTCTCCATCCAAGTTCTTGGTTATTTTAGAAGAGTTCCACGGTTTTCAGATCCAATCCCCATAGCCCTGCTAATTAAAATATAAGGTGTAGTGTAATTTTGCATATAGATATTAGTCTTATATATTGTCTACATGGGAACTACTATTATAGTTTAGAGGGAAACTGAGCAAATAATATCAAACATTTACAAAAAATCTTCAAAATGGAGTACTAGCGTTAGGACACACAACTTGATGATTATCGGGTGAAATTGCTGTGACAACTGACTTGACTCTATTGGAACAAAGATATATTGACACGTGGGTATACTTGAAATAAAGTAAAATAAACTAAAAAGAATGAGCACAAAGTTACCAAGTTGTTAACGATGTTGCTAACTGATATAATTAGTATATCACTCCTTACAAGAAAAATATATAAAGTAGAAGGATGTGCTCAGAAAATGCACAATCCAGACGGAAGCCGAGCAGTGCCTGGGATTTGTGACCCAGGATTAGAATTCGCTCTCCTTTACCTTTTGACCCACTGACTAGCGACCCAGTGACGCAAGATTCGAGAACAACTGAACTTTGTTGCGTAAAAGTCATTTTTATAATAAAAAATACCCCCTTCATCTATTCCCAATTTATTGACAGGTGGTATCGTAGGCCTGTGTTGCCAAGTTAATATTCGATAATAGAGATTTTATCAAATTATTCTAATTAAATAAGCAATACCGTTGATTTTTTTTTTCTTTTTTTTATGGTGGATAAGGTGC
Source organism: Limenitis camilla (assembly GCA_905147385.1). NCBI lineage: Eukaryota > Metazoa > Arthropoda > Insecta > Lepidoptera > Nymphalidae > Limenitis > Limenitis camilla. The sequence goes on from LR990241.1 coordinate 10,478,498, forward strand.
AAACGAGCAGATGGCCCACCTGATGGTAAGTTGGCACCGTCGCCCATGGACAGCGACAAAACAAGAGATACCCTCGTTTTGTCGATGCGTTGCATCCTCGAAGATAGAGTGGGGAAGGGGAGTGAAGAAGAAAAAATGCTGCGGCCTCAACGGACCCAGAGTTAAATCCCAGAGTCCACTAGATCCGCAGCATTAATGAGATGGGAGTGGGGAGGGGGTAAGTCTGGCCTGGCCCTGGCTGGATAAGTCTGCTGGGTTACTCGGCTTTTACGAGATGCTCTCCCAGCGGCAGAGGGGAATAATATTCTATCCCGTCCCCTCACGGGTAACATTATATTCGCGGGAAGTACTTTTTTTTGCCAATACTGTATTTAACCTTGGTTCCGATAGACAATGGATGTGCAGTGGTGTGGTGTCGTAATGCTTGATCTCCATTACTAAGGTTTGGAGTAAGTATTTAATATTGGTTACTCTGTTCCGTTTTAAGTGCATATTATTATTGTCTTGTGCGTGTTTATTGTGCGGTATAGGTCCCATATAGATAACATAAGGTCCTCCCAAAGAATATATTTATAATAAGTCATCATCATCATCATCATCACAACCCTTTAATGGCCCACTGCTGAGCCGGGTCTCCTCCTCAGAATGAGGAGGGTATTAGGCCATAGTCCACCACGCTGGCCAAGTGCGGGTTGGCAGACTTCACACACCTGAGAGAACTTTTAGGGAACTCTCAGCAGTGCAGGTTTCCTCACGATGTTTTCCTTCACCGTTAAAGCAAGTGATATTTAATTGTTTATATAATAAGTATAGTATACAAATGAAATAACAATCTAAAAGCGAAACATATAAAAGAACAAACATACAGCCTTAAAAAGCTTACAACTAATACAAGAACGGTAGAGTATAAAAACATCTCGCACAAAAGCTTCGTGAAACGAACGGTACTGACAAAGCACTAAAGAAATATTTACGATCTTTTACACCATACGATTTATCGTATCTCAGAAATATCTAATCACTATACCTTTCTTATTTGATTTAGATAACTCTTTTAGACTTTTTTGAAGTCCTCAGGTGATTAAAATCTTATAAACTTCATCATCATAACAAAAAACTGATATGTTTGGATCATCAATCATTACAACCCAATAATGGCCCACTGCTAAGAGGGGTCTCCTCCTCAGAGAGGAGGAGGTTAGGCCATAGTCCACCATACTGGCCCAGTGCGGGTTGGCAGACTTCACACACCATTGAGAACATGGAGAATTCTCAGGGGTGCATGGTTCTCACTCATCTCACGATGTTTTCCTTCACCGTTGAAGCATATAAAACTCGCATAAGTCAGAAAAGTCTGAGATGTGTGCCCAGGATCGAACTCGGACCTTCCAAGTAAGACACCAATGTCTTAACCACTAGGCCATCACTGCGGCCTCTGATGCTCGAATATTCATTAGCTATTGAGCATTAAAAAAACAGATACAATTTTTTTTTAAATTTATAACAGCAGTAGAATTCTTTTTCAGGGTCCTATATATATATATATATAGTATTTGTCTGTCTATTATTCCATTTGGCAAAAATCAAGTTTATAGCACACGTGCTGTTAAATTAAAAAAAAATCAAATATGTAGTTGCATCACAAAAATATTTTTGCAGTTAGTAACGTGACCTGACTTGGCGTGTCGATGTACGGCGGAAATTAATAATAAATCTCAATCCAAAATTTTTGAGTTATGGATTGGAAAAATATTCCAAATTCAATTTTGTGTTTGGAAAATTCAAATTGAATTTCGGCAGATATTGGTAATAACAGTTTTTCAACAGCTTTCACATTCCCAGACATGTTTTGAAAGTATTACTTAAAATCTAGCAAAATATGTTATTTATATTACTAATTCTTAAAGGTTATACAAGTATTGATTGATAGAAAACAGTATAAATAAGTTACAAACGACTATTCGTACAGCTAAAATCTACCTGTATAAATAACAAACCAGTAAACTACGTGAAAATCCGTGCAACCAATTATTTTTTGCCCCTGAAATTCGAGAATTACGAAATTGAAATCGTTTAGAGAGGTATTATAGAAAAAGCTGCGCATCTTCAAAGGTGGGCTCAACCCTTTGGGGTGGGGTGGTGGTGGGGGTACGCACTGTAATATAGAAAACTTGTGTTAGCCCAGTTCCGAGTCTTTGTAACATCATTTCGGCAGCCGCTGTAGTTTAAATGGATTTCTTGAGTGTTGTATTGTTATACGTTTATTCATACATTTTATTAAATTTACTTACAAGATTATATTGTTATATTTATTTATGTACGGAGAAATATTATCAAATCCTGGTAAAGAGAAAAATTGAAGTTAAAACCCAAAAATATTAAATATAGTAATTTAGTGTAATTTAATTATAAGAATTTGACAACGTCGTTTAAAACTTGGTATACGTGGGTAATTCCTTATACTTGGTCACAAATTTGATGAATATATATATGTCGGAGGTGTGAGTTAGGTTTAGGTTAGCCTAAGGTTAGGTTAGCCTTGTGTTAGGTTAGCTTAATGTTAGTCTAATCTTGGGTTTAGACGGTGAAACTAATGTTGTGATCATTTAAAGGACGTCCTTAAGCCTACACCTTGGTCACAAGTCCAAGGCACTGCTTGGGTTCCTGTCATAATAGTTCTTTTCAGAATAGTACGTGATAGTAATGTTTAGTTATATCCTGACCGTATTGCGCCCATATAGCTTTTGAGATAGGCCATCCATCTATATCCTTTTTAGTTTAGTTTCCGACATATATATATAGTCTCGGTTTCTATGAATGGATGGATTTGAACAGTCTGCTGGTAAAAAAGTGCAAATAATGTTTTAGTTCTGTGTAAGTAAGTCGTTTTAACCTATGGTAAATGTACACAACGTAAATAATAAGCCTTTAACCCGTCTTTTGGTTAGCAAGCCCTGGCCTCATACCTTTAATGCATGTATATGCATTAAAGGTTAAATTGCATGTAATAATATTATATGGGTGTACTGCTTTTTTTTCAATAATTCAGTCATTAATTAACTCACGCACTCAAGTTTTTAATGAGTTGCTCACACAAAAAAATAAATATGATCAGATTGCTTAGTTATTGCTACGAGTTCTGTGTGGGTTTCAAGTTACAACTTAATTATTAGTGTTTCAAATAATATATTTCATTCAATATTCGACAAAACATTCTCGTGACTTAATTTAAATAATTTTGCATAATTATTTTAATTCTAAGAAAATATATAAAATGGCACCAGTATATAATAATTATTAATCTAACATATTTTAAATAAACTACTATAGCAATTCACTCTATATTCGCACGTAAAACGCTACGCTAAAAAAAACTCAACTACATCACAATTTGGCCTTAAAATGCCAAGACAAAATAAAGTATTATCAAAATACATTCAGTACTCCAAAATTTCAAAAACTTTCGATTCAAAATTAATACAAAAATATTCAAGTATCAAATCCTCTCAGTCCACGCTAAGCTTTATAATTTAAGAAGAAGAAACAGGCCATAAGAAATAAATGTAAAGAAGGAGAAGAAACGTTCCGATCCCGAAAGGGTTGAAAGGGGCGAACACCCCTACCTGAATACGACTGTTACATTTTATAAACAATTTCACTTATGGTTTGTCTGTCTATATATTTTTTATTAAATTAAAAAAATACCAATTATAAATAAACAAAATTAGTCACATTAACAGAAAAAAATATTATTTATAAGTCACTGGAAACTTGTTTATTAATAAAAAAAAAATCCTTAATTTTTTTATATCTCCAAAAAATAAAATATTAATTTTTTTTTTGAAAAAAAAAATAATGGTTGAAATTTTCGAAGCCTTAACTACATTCAAAAAATGTATTTTTGAAATTTTTGGCTGTCTGTCTGTCTAACATTTTTTTCTTGGTAAATCTATCTCTTTAACAGTAAACTCCATTATTCAATATTAATAGTTTTTTTAGAGTTCACTAATTATTATAAAAATAAATGACAAGTAAAACCAAGCCGCAAAATCATAGCTACTTCTTGATTGTGAGGGTGTTAACCCTTTGAATGTGGTTGTGAATTTTTGCTTACGAAATAAATCGTAAGGAGCATACTATTAAGAAACGACCCTTTGTTTCATTATAGGGTTAAAATTTCTCAAATGGTTTTTAGAACCCTTTTAAAGTTGAAACTAAATTTTTCACGGCACTACTGTAGGCAAATTTTAATTAAATTCTAGAAATGTTTTCTCGCTTCTCTGAGATATTTATGTATATTTTGTTGATGGAAAGAAATACTTTAACTATAGTGTTTTCTCATGTTTCTTCTTTAAAAAGTCTTTAAGAACTTAAATGAGCGATCATAGCTTCTTTTTAAAAAATTTTAATTTACTATTATTAATCAGTGAACAGCTTTTTATTAGTGAAATAATTTTAAAACTCCGAGGAAACTCTGGAATTATTTTCCAGATATTTGCTTGTTCTTATATACAAATCAACATTTAGTTGTAGATAAAAATTAATTAAAAATATACTATACTTAATATATTTTAACGAATAAAAAAATATTCTAAGGGAAATACACTAAAAAAGTAGATAGTATATAAAATTTAATAATAGGATAAGAAATATCACATAATTGTCTCCTTGTAAAATGAATTGTTTTTTTTTTATAAAGATAATTATATTGATTCGATTCTAGTAATCCAGATATTATTTTTTTTTTACATTTCATTTTAGATAAGGTTTTGGTAACTATTCAGTTATATTTCAGTAACATATAACAGCCTTCGATTATCTGGTAGTTCCTATTTATTACTTTCAAGAGTACCACTACTACTTCGATAAACATATCGTCTTTTTATTCAATAGATTTGCCACAGTCTATCAAGTGAATTCATAAAGTAGACATTGTTTAAAATAGTGCAAGTGAGTAGTTAAGTGCTTCGGTGTTAGTCAAGCTGTGGAATGGTGAACCTAAACATTGCTCAGCAGTTCAAGGCACTAACTACAAAATCCTTTAACTATAAACTATGACATAGTGGACAAAACAAATCATAAAACTCGTTCAACAACAACGCAATAAAAAACAGTCCAATAGAAATCCAATAGCAATTAATATACATCTCTTCGCTCTCCACTCTCTGACTGAAGATAGTATTTAAATTAAGGAATATTCGCATTGAGTCGTCCCAAGCGGCTCATTTAAATTAAGCTTTTTGAAAAAGTCTCATATCTTCTTTACCCGAGGCGAGGTACCAGGGGTGGGTAACGGGGTAAGGTATTTTTCTTAAGGGGGTAGGGGGGAAATGCGTACACTCACACTTGCGTGGGTAAATATTGTAGCGACGCACACAACGACGTTTGTATGTAAAACACTTTAAGAAGCGTCGAAGAAATGCGAGAAGCTTAGCGGTTATAGGGTGTTGGGAATTGAAGATTTTTTTTATTATCCTTTTCTTTTTAATTAAGCAATATTATAAATTTGATACTTTATATGTTTTTGGACACTTTCTATCCCGGAAAAAATGTTAGTCCCAGTTGTAGCGAAATTGTAGTGAGATAGTTGAATTTTTTATCCCGAAACTCCTGTGCGAAAGGTCATATATCCTTAAAATTTCATTCCTGCTCAAAAGAATAAGTGAATCTATTAGCCAAGGGCGATTATATGTGTGTGTGTCAAATATTTTTGACAGAAACTGTAGATACAATTAATAAATATTTTTAAGTATGAAAATAAATGATTGGTTATGCATTAACTAAGCAAAAATGATTACGTAGACTTACAAAGTAATAGACAGCCCAAATAATGACTAAGTGAGAAGTTTCTCGCTTATTAATTCAATCATTAATTTATTTAAACTGTGCTTGAGAACAGTAACTTAATTATATAGCATACTTCACTCACTTGAGAACTCAAGAAGTGAGTTATAACAATTATGACTATAACAAATGGATTTACATTCAAACTATTCTGGATGATATCAAAAGTTGATTAAATAAAGAATCTCAAACTATTCATTATAGATAGTTTATTGAATCATTTTTTAAAGATAGTATTATTAACTTGCTATTTCTAGTTGTTCTATAATTTGAGTGGTAGGTTTTTTAACATATTATCAATAGTCAGAAAAAGCACATTAAAATAATTATCTACTTATAAATCCTAAATTTAATAATAAATTTAATAACACATCATAAAATATATAAAACGTAATAAAACAGCGTTAACAACATTATTTCTTTGAAACAGCCTGTAGGTGGGGGTAAAAGCGAAAGGGTTGAAGGCGATCGTCTCCCCGCGGGGTGTCCACCTTCTTACAACCTTTTTAAAGAGGGGGCACAGAGCAGGCGCTGGCAGACCGCTGCTGCTTCGATGGAGATTTTTAACTTCGCTATTTATTATTAATTGATGTTGGGAGTAAACAGCATTTATATGTAATTCATGTAGGTGAAGTGTCGGGTTTTGTGGTTCGGTTTTTTATTTTACTTCGCTAAATAAACACTGTGTCAAAAAGTCATATAAATGTGAAGTGTCTGTTATTTTTTGGTTCGGTTTTTCATTTATCACATATTTATTATTAGTTGTAGTTTGGAGTAAATATTTAAGATATGTTGTATAGGTAATGTCTTTGATTTTTTGGTTCGGTTTTACTAAAAAATTCTTATGACACACATTTGTACTAATGTTTGTTATGACGTGAATAGGAGTAAAATCATTCCGTCTTCATTCTTATCTAATCAAAATATAACCCCTAAGAGGAATAAACGAGGGTGGCGTGTATTCTAAAAAAAAGCTTAACTTATTGACTTAAAATTAAGCATTAATAATTTATTATAAATATAATAAAACACCAAATTTTGTTTCTTTAAATGTGTGAAGTAGTGTTTTTCGAATTGTCTTTTGAATGGAGAAGAAAAACAAAATTTATTTTTCCTTAGCACGCTACAACAAGTCATTACTATGTGTCTCAGATAACTATCAGAATATTTTACTTTTAAAGATGTATCTTGCATTTTGTAATACTACTACTTGGTAAGTAAAAAACATGCAGCAATTTTATAACCTAACACACTGTAACTGTCGCCAATGTTGTACCGTGGGGTGGACACAGAGTAGGGCGGGGGTGTAATTGCAAAATAAAATTAGCCGGAACGGGTACGTGCTCAATTTGCGCCACCCGCACTGATTTGTTTTCGCTGTAGACTCTCGGTTTTGCTGCTCTGTACTTAGCCTATATATTATTGATCGAATCATTGTACGCCATATTGTTTTATGTCGCTACATCTTTACTTTAGACTATTTTAATCTATTCAAATTGATGGAGTTTAGTTCAAGACATCTGCGCAATGTAAGATACGCTTTCCTTCCTCCATATTTGAAGGCTTTCAATCCTTCCGTTGAAACCATAAATATATTGAAACCATGTGAGATTATAAGGGTATTAAAATCCAAAATCATTGAGTTTAGAAAGTTTTATTAATACAAAAATGTTACAACAAAACCCAATCCATATTGAAAATGAAACATTTTCAGTCTCAGCAACAGATTTCAGTAGTTAGTTGACAGGAATAAGCGATAGTCCCTCGAGCGCTAAAAAATCCGCGTTCCGTCCGCGGGATGTTGAAAAACCCGAAACTTTCAGGGCCGGTCTGCGGAGTCAATGGCTTTTTTATTTTCGTTTTCTTTCCTTTCCGGTTGAACTTTTTCCAAGTTTTATTTTGAGGAAGTTCAGGAGTGTCAGTTTGGCGTTGGTTCGCAATTTTACGCGGTTCGCGCCGATAATTGCGGCCGCAGGTGGGATTTTTTATTTTGTTCGCTACTTTTAGTTTAATTTGCGGGAATATTGCTATTTGCGGGGATGGTCGGGTTGGTGAGTTTTTCAGTTATGTAGTGTCGGGTGGGAGGGCTCATGTCGGTGGGATATGAGCATGTACATGTGTGGGCCCGCCCACCGCGGCGTACGCCCACCGGCGCCGTGTGAGCATGTGCACATATGTGCCCCAGTTCTGCGACACGCGTCACACAGTCACCCAGCCGGAGTCACCGCGTTGTCGTCACACGTGGGCGTGCGGGCTCAGTGCGCATGTCGGGGCGTGGCCTCCTGCTCCGTTACGCCACTGCTCGCAGCGCCAACGTGACAGCTATTTATTCAGCCGGCGACTAACGATAAATGAGTTATAATTTATTTTTACTCGAAAAAGGAAGGGTAAGGGAGGCAGCCTTGTAATTAATGACGAAATTGGCTATTCCGAGTATTCTGGAGTCGGTAATGAGGTGAGATGGAGATTAAAATCCGGGTAGATGAGCTCGTGAAGGATTAAGCGCGGAAAAATGGAGGCATAGGCCGTTGATACATTATGTATGATTTCCTTTTTCGCTGGAGCTTTGTATTAAGTCGCTCCAAGATTATGATAAATCTTAGAATGTGTTTTCTTGTTGGCCTAAATCTGTACCACCTTCTTTGTATTCAGATACGGAAAAAGGCAACACATTTCATCTCTGTTTCAGCTTTACCTTTCTGTAATAATAACTATGTTAATAACTGAGCAAAGAACTATAAGACGAAGAATAGGAAACTAAGACTTGTTTCTTTACCTTTTGCATATAATGAATACAAAACAAATGTAGCATGTCTGTACCACCTGATAGCAAAAAGGTGATATGGATTTGAAACTATACCGTTCACATATAGAGCAATGGTTCTATCGTATCTGATAATTTTGTGGAGAGGAACAAAAAATCAAATCTAAGCGGAGATTTACGACATTCCCGTACGTTGACAAACGCCGTTAAGCACCAGAACGTGTATGGAATTTTATGCTCTTGATGATGGAGCGTAATACATTAATCTACATTATTTTATCGAAAAACAAAATACTGTTCTTGTGTTTTAATATCCTTATTATCCTGTCTAGGATCTACGAAAAATGGTAGGACAAAATGGTAGCTGCTTTTTCTGCTGTATTACGAACCTATCTTTTCTGTAATCTGTCTATTATCAGTGAAAAGTACATAATATGGTATGACATCTTAAAAAATGTGAATAAGGGGCTTACGTAACTTACTCTTTAAGGATAACCCTTAAGGGTTATGTAACTGCAAGCTTTGTTAAATCAAACAAGTACATATTCTCCAATCACGTGGAATCGCACGCTTGTTGTTCTCGATACCACGTTTATATTACACGTGAAGGAAAACCACTACACTGCTTGCACAATTTTAGGGAAAATTTTATTAGCAACACTATTGATAGGCTTCTTTAGATTTTCGAATACAAAAACGAATTTTCATTAGGTCTTGAGTTTACTTACCTATAGGTATACTGATTATCTGATAAGTGATTTCACATAGCAACCTGTATAACCTTGGCTAGAAGTGACTTGCGATTCAGGAGCGGAGTTATGGTGAAGATTTACTTTGACAACGCTTGCCTCTCCTGAATAAATACCTAAGAAAGTAAAATCACAGAACCGTATGAAATCATCTGTCTTAGATCGACTGTGTCTGGGATATAATCGAGTAGGTGGGGTATTCTTAGATTACGTTTTCACCAGAGATGTACATGGAAGTCAAGCGAGGGATATGTTTGTTAAGAACCAATATAATGGCTTCATTTGACACTCTGACCTAGGCCAGGTAAATTAAGCAATTAATTATAAAACTATATATACTACAGTTCCTCTATAGTATTGCCCTTTATTAGAATCTTAATTATACCGTATAAATAAATGATAGAAACATTCGACCACGCATGTTGACAAATGGTAGCAAAGCGGGATAGGTCGCCATTAGCTGAGTCGAAGGCGCGTGTGGAATTTAGGTAGACTGTGACTAACTGCCGCATTTCTAAATCACTACATACACTGTACACATTGTTTATGTTAATTTTCTAGATCGTTCCATGATATAAAGTAGTTAAAATTTGACATTATTACCACACTCAAGTACGTATCCTCGTATTTTGTGAATTTTTATCATCAAATATTGCCGGAAATATATTTTTTTTTTAAGATATCAAGAATCAGTATCTAAAGTTATACTTGAAATTACAAATCGTAAGAAGAAGAAGAAAGAAGATGTTTTATTTCGAGTGTTCATTACACTATCTATCACAGTAAAATCAATTCATGTATTATTCATCATAGTACAAATTTCTGTTTGTCTGTAAATTTTAAATTTAAATTTTTTTTAAATTTATCTCACTAAGGCGCAAAGAAAATAAGCAAGGCTGCAATAAAGACATCTTAAGCCTCAACCATATATTTGGCACATGCCACAAACTACAACGATTTGCCTTGATTTTGGGAAACAAATCACCCATCTACAAGCTTGCGAGTTCATTATGTTTTGAGGAAGCATGTCGGAAATTCAACTCAGTCGGCTGTTAAACTTTATTTAAGTTATTTTTCTTTACAAAATACATAAATGGTAATATTCTAGGAAGTTCAAGAAAAGTACAAGTGCTATACCTACACAAACCAAGCTAAACGTTCTACCCACACGTTTACATTTGTGATGCCGAGGTATGGACGACAAGGGTGTGGACAACAAATCATCATCACGAGCCTTCAATGGCCCACTGCTGAGCCGGGTCTTCTCCGAATGAGGAATTCCTCAGAATGAGGAGGGTATTAGGCCAAAGTCCACCACGCTGGCCCAGTACGCGTTGGCAGACTTCACACACCTTTGAGAACTTTAGGGAACTCTCAGGAGTGCAGGTTTCCTCACGATGTTTTCCTTCACCATTAAAGCAAGTGATATTTAATTGCTTAAAACACACATAACTCAGAGTCAGGGGTTTGGGCCTGTGTGGGGGATCGAATTCGGACCTCCCGAGTAAGACATTGAACTCTCAACCACTGGGCCATCACTTCTTGGAAAAAAGTTTACTCTACACATATTATAAGTTATTATAATTCCTTGATTTTGGATATAAAATGTGTAATTTCAACTATCTGAATGCGAAAATTCATTCAAATCAATTTAACCATCCCTTTTTCTCGCAGGAACATCGCTTTTTTTCAGAATAAAATGGTCATATGAATTTATTTAATACATAAAATATATGTAGGTACCTATCACATTGTTTAAAATGCGTTTCCCATTTTTAATGACTAAGAAATAACCAGACTACTAGCCTAGGCTACATGTTGATGTAAGAAATATCCAGACATGTAAACTTTCGCGCTTACAATATAAATAGGATTAGTAGGGTATAGTAGGATAGTTAGATAACTAGTACCACACAGTACATCATACGCAGGCACAACAAAGACATAGTATCTAGCTGGTTCCATTCATCACATCGATGACTATCTCCTATCCTGCGATCTGCTATGATTGGTATTATAGGCATTATTATAATAGCCTACGCTAGTTGTTGTTACGCAATATCGTATAAGGATTTTGAACACGACTGAATTCCTTGCTTTTCATACTAATTGACGTGAGGGTATTGTTTGTATGTTGTTCATTCTATCTTAAATAATGTTGCAAAACTTTTGTAAGAATAAATATAGAGTTCTCTACTTAAGTGACGGGTTCACTATTTTATATAGACTTCTGTTTAAGGTTTAGTTTTTCTATTGTGATTGATTAATCAGCTATCAGCTGTATTTTTTTGAGGCTCAATGGAATCCTGGAATGGAGGTGTGAAATTTTGGGGTTATATTATGTCCTAATAACGTGCAAAAAAAATTATAAAGCCCGAAACTGGAGTACGCCTTTCAGGCCTATTTGTGGTTGAAACACGTGGTGGTGAGCAAAAAAAAGATTTGAAAAAAAAAATCTACATGAAGTAAAGAGTCTTTACTATTCGTAATCCTGATTTTCCAGAGGTTTCATGGTGAAAGATTTTCCTCAGGTAATTCTTCTTCAGTTTCAGTGCTTTTGTTACTTTTGTCTTTTGAAAGTGAACAATTCATTATGCTGGATTTAGTAAGAGAATCCACATATCCTCAAACGAGCGACATCACGATCGAATCACGATAAGCAACTACGGGTTAAAGCCTAATTAATTTTGGAAACATCTGATGTAAGCCATGCCAGTGACCCCACAATATACACGAAGAAATTGCCAAGTGTGAGAAGGTCTCATAAACTTTTTCCTACTCTCATCTATTATTAATGAAAGTTTTAGTACAATAATAAGTATATTTAAATAAACAGTAGGTTCTAAATATAGGTATGTTACGCTGGTGTAAAGAAAGTCGTATTTAGGTCAAGCATGCCCATACATTCTGTTAGCGCCATGTTGGTCCAGCATTAACATGTAACGGAAACCTAACACAGTCTCACTTGGAACTTGTGAAATTCTGAATGATTTTGCATTCACTAAATATACGTTTAATATTTTACAAATTAATTAAATGCAAGTAATTTTTGAAAATGTTAGAGTTAAAAGGTGAAGATACACAACAATCTGACCTGGTTTTTTGAAGGCTTATAATAATAATAATTTTGTCAGTGTTGTTAGGTTTCATTAAAATAATACTATAAAATATCGATATTAAATGTAATTAAAATACAACCTAGGTCTATGACCCTGTAATTAAAGTGGGAATAGATGAGGGGATATTTTGTATTATAAAAAGGATGACTTTTACGCAATAAGGTTTAGTTGTTCTCGGATCTCGTGTGACTTTAAAGTGTTGTGTATTTAAAGATAGTTTAGTGTAATTACAATTTTGCTGAAGTGTTAAATATTAGAGTCAGTGGGTCGAGCGGTGAAGGAGAGCGTTTTCTAGTAGTAGAAGGGCCCTTTAATCCTGGGTCCGAGCTCCAGGCGCCGCTTGGCTTCCGTCTGGATTGTGTATTACTGTAGTCTTGTGAGTACACGTGATTATGGTAGGCGCAATGATGCCGTAAAGCTCATACTATGGCGGCATGAAAGGTCACTGGTGTGGGGCGCCACGTGCGTAAATACTCTGGCAACTTCTTCTACCAGTGACTCTATTGTGCGCTGGTGCGATAGGAGCAAATACTGAAAGTGCTAAGTGGAGAAAATATACTAGCCTAGGCTACATGTTGATGAGACTGAAGAGAATGGAGGCTGCCGTCTGTACGAGACCGGAGGTTGCTTTACAGAGAGGAAAGCATCTTTAGGACGATCAGGCTTTAGTTATAGTTTTATTTCTAGCTAGTTTTACTTTTATGTTTACCCGACTACCATTAGGCAAAAAAAGAAGGGTTGTTTGTTCGTATGTTAACTACTAAACCAATTTTAATGAATGAGGTGTCGACAGATTCGTAATAATGGCCCGCGTGACATTTGATATATACATTTTAGATGCTAACCTTGAAAAAGAAGTGAATTGAGATAATCGTCACCTTAATTATTTTTTAAGTATGTATATCGGGATTTCTGCTTGAATTATTTTCTCGTTTAGTCCTCTTTAGACCCGCTTTTTACTAATTGGGTTATAGTTTATTTAAACTTATTTTTTTAGTTGATATTTTGAATAATTTTATGTTAATTCTGCAATTATTCTAATGTAATTATCGTAAGCTATTCTACCCTTACTATCGATAAATTTAATGCTTTATTTACCGAATTAGCACTTACGTTTTGAATTGGAAAGTTTTGTATTAAATATATATAAAAAACTTAATTACAATAGTTTGCTTCACCTATACTATTTAAGCTATTTACTTAACAAACAAACTTAAATCAATTTTACAATTACTTTTTATAATAATTAGATTTACATTAATTCAGCTCAGTCCCGATAACTCAAGAACAGTTAGACAATTAATTTTGTGGAGTTTTGACTTGGCTTTATTACTTATTATGTAATAATGTCAAGTAGTAGCAATCTATAAGGGTATTGCGAGCCAGATTCTGGGTCTCAAGACTCAGGTAATATTGTATTTTACTTCATTGATAACTCTGTACCTTATATACTTCTCTCACTACAACTCAACTGACTTTATAATCGATTTTTTTAAATAATCATAATCTTAAAAGACAGATTAAGTATTAACTTAAACCAGAAATTGTTTTTCTTTTAAAGAAATAGGTTATTTCCTTCTTATGCTTTCGAGTGCAGACCTGATTTCTAAAAATAACATAAAAAGGTAAAGCACAGAACGTGGACTGTTATACTTAGGAGAGTGAGAATTGTTTTTTTCGAGAAGTATAATACTGTGCATAAATATTGTGTTTTAATTGATAACGAGGTTCAGATTGGCTTGAGAAGGGAATAACATGTCATCCTATTAAAAATTAATAGTTTGTTTAAACTCAAGAATCAGTTTTCAGTAACTGACGAACACAACAAGATAAGACGAATACAATAAGGCAACAATATAAATTTATATTCAAGATTTTTCGAAGGAACTCTCATTTATCATGTTTGGTAGGAAGACTTAGCTCAGTTGCATATACAGTACAAGGGTCAGGTAACTGATGACTGTGATACTTCTGCACCATTTTTTCCCCAATATGTAAATTCTAAACATTATTCTGGTGTTGAATTCATGATGAGATCTTAGTCTTGATCCCATGTTAGGACTTAAATTGCTAATTTTCCTTCTTTTTTTATATTATCTACTGATTCAGAAATAGAAAAGATTTAGGCTTCTTAGATAAATGACGATGGTTCTCATCAATAGGAAAATTAAAATTAGATTTAGTCCTAGTCATGTGTAATCTAAGCAGAGAAACAGTCGAAAAATCATTAAGAAATTAATGAATTAAATCAAGACAAATTAAACGACTTATTCAAACAATTTATAACTAAGAAAGTTGTGAGCATTAATTTCGTACATTTACACCGTGAAATTGTTGCCCCTGGACATATTTACGCAGTACTTATTTTACTACACAACACTCTATTATATAATATCGAGGCGCAAATAAGAGCTATGGTTATGTATCGCAATTATTCCTAGAGAAAATAATGTAGTTACACGAAGTAGCCTTTGCTTCAATTCCATGATGAAGACCACAAAACTGCCGGCGATAAGTATTGCTATAAGATTGAGACCCTGGAGGAGGTTTATAGACGTCTTCTACCACGTGTAAACTCTCACTCTATTGCTCGATCTCTCTGCCGAATATTTCAATAATAAACTACATTACTCACGTGCTTCTCGATAACGGAGGCCTAGCACCACAACAACAAACTACACTTTTAGCCTCACTACTTGATAGACTGGCTCAATTGTATCGGAACGAAGGTTATATATTGTCTACAGGTAGGTATATTCGAATTAAAATAAAAGGAACTGCGCACGAATACTATTATCTGTTATCAACAATTCTATGCATATTCATTCATTTTATTTATTTATATGACACTATATTTTTATATTAAGTTGTTTATTTTAAAAGCGAGAGCTAGAAAGGTTTTTGTCATCCAAATAAATAAATCTTTTTGTGATATAAGCCTATAGCCTTCCTCGATAAATGGTTTATCTAACACTGAAACAAATTTTAAATACGCACCTTTAGTTCCTAAGATTAGCATTTTCAAACAAACAAACAAATAAACTCTTCAGCTTTACATATTAGAAGTTTGAAGTTATTAGATTCTAAACACTAAAACTGAACAATAATTTGGCATTTTATTTACACTAATACAGAACGACAGGTTTACACCTTTTATTATCTATATTTCACAAAGAAACTTCGTTGCAAAATAAGTGTTCGCGGATATTTAATTTTATGCTATTTCAAGTATACCCACGTGTAGACAATATATACAATCCTTTAGTGCGATAGAGTCAGTATCTCTACATCAGTATAGTGAAGTTAGTATTATAGTGTCGTGGTTAGGGTGACCTTGACCTTCTTGAGGTCCACGTAAATTATCTTTAATATCTACTGTTCGGGCAGCGAATGAAAGCGTTATAATTATATAAAAGGCCTTTAACCCTACAACTTGGTCGCAAGTGCAAGGCCCTGCCCGACTTTCTATCTAAATTGGATGTGTATACTTATTGCTGTATGGTAATGGGTATCATTCCTCTTTCATTCTATGACACATGTCCGTTTATTTTAGGCGATGGATGGCATATACAAATTGCAATTCTATAATTAATAGTTAACTAAATTAGCCATTTAAAAAATGAGTATCCTGCCTCATATCCGATATGTATGTAGATAATCTAACATGTAACAAAGGAGGCTCATAATATTATCTATTTGATCTAAATCAAGCGACACGGTCCATAAGAGAATGATCGTACCAAAATAAGAAAGATTTATTTGTGTCCCAGCGCGCATATGAATTATCTTGCCACCGTGACTGATCGCCGTTTAGAGGCAAAACACGACGACATACGGAAGAAAAAAGTTGTCTTTGGAACTTGTTCATACGAAATCACTACATAGTATAAGTCGCTTCCCGCTGTCTGTCTGTCCCTATGTATACTTAGTTCTTTAAAACTAAGCAACAGATTTTGAAGCGTTTTTTGAAATAGATAGAGTGATTCAAGAGGAAGGTTTATATGTATAATACATACATAATATAGTAGAGAAACACTGATACTGATACAATGTACTACAGTATTGTACACCTTAAAAAGGTCTACAAAAAAGTCCGCGATGGTATATGTCTATAGATGGATATGTCTATCTCTTACGGATAACCCACAATAACCATTTTTTATACTTTACTTTTTACGAGAAATAATGGCTTAAATACGCAGCGATTTTAAGCAATACAGCATTAATCCTTATCCAATTAGGCCTTAAATACATTGTGCATGTAATATAGATCAATATGGCCCTTTACAGCATGAAATTTAAATGAATATTTTCGAAGATATTACAGATTTAAAATGCAGGGACATAGCGGTTACGGCTACATACACGTGTTAAATTGTACCCGGGCGAACCCGGTACGGGTCGACTAGTATACTTATAATCTAGCAATTTTTACTATCAGGACCATCTTCTGATGATTAGGATAATATTTTTTTTTGATGATTGTATAACATATTATATTAAAAAATCGCACATGAGTAAGATTTGTCAACTTGAAGAAGTGGTCAGCTCGCTGTATGTTTCATGCTTCCACATCTCATTTTCCTTTTACCTTTATTTAAGGTTTCCGTTATGTGGTCATCCTCTCTACACATTACCTAGCCGAACCAATACCATCCGACCAAACCTTGCAAACCCCAAGAGGGTACCTGTTAATATTGCATCATGTTTGTTGTTAATACCATAAAACATGCACAAAAATATAAGTAATCCAACCAAAATAAAAATAGAGCTACTAAAATTAATCATTTTGATTCCAAAAGATCCTTATATAATTTTTTCCCAAATATCTTCTATGCACAGAGATCTTCCAATTACAACTATATTTTATTTATAAATAAAATGAAACAGATCCTTATTACGGATCCATCGTCGTATGATCAACTCTAGATTTATTACCCATCCAAGCGTAGGAGGCAACTAAAAATTAACCATGAACACAACTACCGGTATCCAGTTTTAAAAATTTCCACGCCAAAGTAATAGTTGAGATTAAGAGCGGTTGCCCCGGGAGCATAGAATAGATGCTTATTAGAATTTATACGAGGACCGAGCACCTACTTATTCCTGAGTACGCGTTTGATATACCGCTGCCCGTTTTTTAGACTATCATCGCTTTTATTAGAAGAAATATTGTAGTTGAACATCATGACATATAGACTGAGCTTGTTAGTTTACCCCCGAGGGTCTGAGTCGCGAAATGGGATAATTTTCCAAGTAATTCTACCTGTCGACGAGATATCAGCCTCTGGTGATAGTCTGAGAGCAATGGTCACTCCGACTTACGATGAACTTTGAATTCTGAAAAATTCCTTCCTAAGTAAAACTAAAACTATTGATCGCCTTCGAACTCCTGATCACCTTCTGAGTCTAACTGGAAATAGAAACCATGTAAAATATCTGACAATGGAGGTCCTCCTCAAAAAATCAGATTTCTTCAAAGTCACAACCAATGCATTGTCCTTAGGTTGGTAGGATGTTATCTTAGCGGACATGAAAAGGGTATGTACCTGTTGCGCTTTTGTTTTCGCTACTTCACACGCAATAGAAGGTATAACCCGGTTTGGTTTAACGACTCGGGCTGTCTCCTTCTGAGCCATTGACACCAACACTGCATATCTCGATATATCCCCGCATACCGGGTATCCGTTGAGCAGATACCTCCGGGTAAATAAAAAGCATGTAATGTTCTAGCGTGAGTTTTTATTTAGATTTTATGCTCCATTGTAGGTTTGGCTAACATGGCTCTTGGACCATGATGTAAGATCGGCAAAGTAATAGTAAATTCAAGGTTATACGGTAGCGAGCGTATGCGAGTATCTGGTACCCCGCCCAACATTGCGAAAGTGGAATTTGCGAGTGGGGACCCACCAAACCTAATCCACCACGCAATTGGTCCAATGTTTGACACTTTGATATATTCTGTTATTAGATCCGTTATTAATGGATCTAGTCATGTTGCTGCTTGTTTATAAGTTACTTTGTTTTCGTAATTAGTATTTATTTTTAGGTTAGGTAAAGTTGATATGTTTATTATTAAAGTTTTAGTCTAGTTCACTATAAATAATTGGTTAAATACCCAGTCATGATTAGAGCATTATTTTGGCAAGTAAAAATACATTATCTGTATGAAGTTATAAAATGATGCAAACCAAAGAATTAATTAAAATAACATAGCTATTAAGAAAAATAAAAGTGTTTGTGGCCTCGATCGTATCGTATTTACATGACTAATTCACTTTACTGCTGACACATAGCATTAACGTTCTCGTGTAATGTAATGTAACTGCTGTGGTTAAGGCGAATACTGATAAAAGTAAAAGTTATAGTTAAATGCTTCCATTCTATACATACATGTCGGCGCGTAAGTAAGGGTTAGGTTTACCTAACAGGTTAGGTTTAAACAGAGAGCTTGGGCAGTGGAGGCAAGTGTTTCAATTGAATAAAGAATAGAGCTTCTTAAACCTACACCTTGATTACAAGTCCATGACACTGCTTAGGTTCCTGTCATAATTGTAAGATATCACAATGTTTAGTTGTTGTGTAGTGTTTTTCAATATCCCACCTTTTCCTCCTTCCCTTTTCTCGAGTATATTTTTGCAGTAACAGATAACTAAGCGTACAATGGTCACAAAAACAAATGGTCATATATTGTTGTAGTATATAAAAGATTCAAATGAATCTTTGAGCAACTCTAAAGAGGATCTATCTAGATTTGTATTTAATATACATAATCGCATTGCAATATGCACATGTATTTGGGTAATTTAGCATATAAGAAAGAAAAGATCCAATGTACCACACTTATTGATGTAAGTTTAAATTCCTAAATAACTTTCAATGAATTTACATACTCACTGGAATGCGCACGTGCACCTAAAAAACGTTCCGAAGAGTACAGCCACTATAGGGGATTGCATCTCTTTCTACTAGTATGACCATGCTTCAAGGAATACAGAAAAATTAAATATTGTGTTACTAATAACATTAACTTCTGTTTATTTAACTGCTTAAAATTATTTGTATAATACCGTAAGAAAAAGACAAAATCCCCTTTTGTTCGCCCTTCCTCTCTGTCGGAATCAAACGTCAACATTATGCCAGTTATTTCAAGGTGCATATTTGAATATACAATAATTTTAAGTGAGTGTTCCAGTTATGATATAAATTCCTTGCTTTCAATAGACCCGCGATGCATTTATAATTTATTAATTTGTTAATAAATGAACTCAGTTTGGCAATAATTTCTTTCTTAAAAAAATGTGTGTTACTGGAATTTTTCATATAGAGAGCTTGAATAAATAATGAATGTTTAGAGTTCTTCTCCTTAACATGACCTGGTATACCACTGATTACGTACTCATTACAGTAGGAACGTAACATATTCTATACTTATATTATACTAGTACTTTAGTTTACTTTCGTCTATTGCTTCATTATTCGTTTGCTCTTTGTCCAGATTATTGTCATTATTGTGATTTAAAACAAAAATTGTTAACATTCATCCGTCACTGAACTTCTCCAAAAAGGATCTAATGTTAAGTTTTTTTTTGAGTATTTATTGTGGGTTTTTGGATAGTTTAAATTAGTGATTTGGTAATAGGAAATATGAACGATAAGAAAAAAGTTAGTCTACAAGCAAATAGCAAGCTAAGGACTCTACGACTCAAATAAGTTTGCGAGTTTTAGGCTTAGATTTAAAGTTTGAACTTATGTAAGTTCTTGTAATTTGATTAGTTTTAATGCAACAGTTCTTTAAAAGTCAAAACCATTGTTATGGTTCTACAACCGAAAGAAAGGTTTTTGATTATGAACAACTAGCAAAAACATAATGATCTTACTTAATTTGTGTTTGAGAACTGTTCACCTGGCCGCAACCATTATATTCTAGAGAACCAGAACCTACCGACAGGTAGGTGTGCATTTCCCCTTTTTTTCACCGCGACCTTATCAGCCTCCTTACTAAAACTAAAAGTACAGTCTACTTTTAGTTCTTGCCTCTCGCATTTTAAATAGCTGTAACACCTAGTGTCGACATAAATATTTTTGTATATAGTGTTAATCTCATCTGACAATCTTACCAGTATGTCCATTAGGTAGTATAACTATTAAAATCCATTGCCTTTATAATAAAGAAAAAAAACTACTTGAAATGTAACGGTCCATCATATAAATACCGTTTCACACTCCATATACAACAGTTTACGTCTATACTAAACCTAAATCGATATTTTTAGATGCATACAGTATATCGATTAGAATAATCGATTCCATTCAGGATGTTCTCATTGCATACGATTATAGAACACACGTTTATTAGAGCAATTTTCTTAAAACCTGATTGCAGAGACACAATGACATATTGACAGCAAGACCAGACTACCGTTAGTTAATACATCTGATCGTAATTTCGTCTGTATATCTATTTGTTAGATTTATATTCTCTATGTAACTTTTTTGTATTTTTCTTTAGTTACTCAGCAACAACTGTTGGTTCGTCTTTTCCATTTTCAACCATTTCTAGTTCCTTAAATATTGATGTTCTAACCCTAGTTCTGTTTCTTTAAACTGCTTTATCAGTAGTATTCTTTTATTTACTCCTTCTGTGACTATAACTATGTTTTTGTATTTCATAATCAATTTGTTTGTTGTATAAATATTTAATGAAATTTTAATAAATATTTTAATTTTCTTTACATTTTAGGTTAAGTTCCCAGGAACAACTTTTGGTTCTTTCTTCACATTTTCGTCCATTTCTAGTCTTTTGAATGTAATAGTTCAATTCCTAGTTCTATTTGTATAGACTACCGCAGTATTACTTCTTTTATTACTTCCCTGACTACGAGTATGTTGGCTTTTAAATGCATTGATTATTCCAGAAACTTCTGTTGTTTCATAAACAATATTATGTGAATAAAATCATTTTCCCACAAATACGGTAATTTTAGGGAGTTTCAGATTTTTCTCTTTAGCTGCTAGATTTTTTCTGTAAGAGGAAGTTCGTCTACAATATTGTGATTTATAAATATGCGATTTATCTCGAATATATCCGATCAAATGTATATCGTCTCTCTAGCAGGTTTGATGGAATATGTCATCGTCGAAGCCCAAGGCCGCAATTATCGACAATGATTTGCTACCCCTGATCACTGGCCCTGGGCCGCACATAAACATGGATAGAGTAAACACGGTTATGAACAGGATAGGAACCCTTGTAGCTGTGTTTAACTATATTAAATTGTTACGGTGCACTGCAAGTGCGTTGTCATGGCAGTATGTTAAAGGAAGCTTATGGCAATAATCTGGCTAAGCTAAGGAAGGGCTAAGATAAGGAAGTCCCAATTTTTTATTTATAAAACCGTTGTATCTGAAACGAGAGAAGAATGTTGCTATAATAGCTTTTCTAAGTAGAAAAATATTTTTGGGCTCTCATGTCCTCATACTCATCCTAGAATAGAACTAGCAGATATTGCATCTCCTTGGACCATGTATCTTTAAAGATTATAACTATTTGAAAAGTTTTTTATGAATTTTGATTTAAATATTTGAAAAATCTGAGTATGTTGCGTATTAAATCCAAAATTATTTTCAAATATTTTCAACTTTCATTTTCATTACCTGGCTAAGTTTTAATAAGAGATAGATTCAAAATTGGTTTCTATAAAGATAGACATATATTTATTTACGTGTGCGAGCATCGTTGTTATTACAAGTAAATTGCTTAGTAAATGCAGGTATATCCGTAAAATATAATCTTATTTTCCCATATAACTTATCAGTTATGTCTTAACTTAATTATGAAACGGTACACCACTCACCGCTATTAATTTAGTACATAATTATATATGACTTCTGTGTTCCGCATGTGGAGTGGTGTACTCCGTCATTATCGCATAAATCAGCCGATATCGATTCCAGGGTAATTGCAGATACATCGATGTATCGAGTCGATACTATCGACATAAATTAAAGTTGCCACCGATATAATTTTGCTTGATATGTGTGACGTTTAATAAATAAGAGACTAGGGTGTGCCGGTGGATGTGTCTTCAATATATTATTTTATTACATTCTATACTTTTTACACAAACGAAAAGATTGAATTTCACAAATTTTTCATATTAAATTATTTTCAAAATTAACTATAAACAATATAGTAAATAAACAGATAGATCACTGATTCCCAAACTAATCTATGTCGAACCAGACGGGTCAAGTTTTAGGGGTTCCAAGAACGCAAAAATAATAAAAGACTTGATTCTCCGTAGGGAATATACTTTTGGTACGGTAGTCTTGTTTTACCTCCTTATATTTCCCGTCGTCTAGAGTGTTTCGATTCGATTTGATTGGATTTAACTTTATGTCAATCTTAGCTCCTCACATGACGTACACAGCTGATGATCCTTATAAGAAAATACTCTGCATACCTTCATCTGCACCCTAGGGCAATGCTTGGGTTCGATTCAGAGCATTTAGATAGTGATAGTGAAGTATTAGAGTGACTAGGAACTTATTTATTTATTTATCATTATTTGCAAATTGGTACAAGAGGTTTTATAATAATTTAATTAGTATTTACACAGTCCGACACATACTGTGGCAATTATTGTACTTTGTCCGATCACCAGAAATTATTTAAGTAATCCTGGAGCTTGTCAATTTTTGTTTAAAAGAAAGATTATCAAGTTTATTATATATTTGTGGCGAAATATTAAAAATAGTCTAAGGAATACAACTCATTAACTTAGTTCAAGGGTAGACCCCATGTCTACGAGCCAAATTAGTTTGGAAATCTCTGCCATAGATGCAGATACAGCAATAACAATTATTAATTATCTATTTGAAATAAAATGGATGGTGTGAATTTTCTATCTCATTGTAAATATTACAAATAAAATGAAATAACTGACTGTATTGTCAATATAGATTAAAAGCATCACCTTAATTCCGCTTCACAAAGAAATTATATAAAATTACATAACGTACAGACACCTTTCACTCAATTATATATAGAGAATAGTTTCTTAAGATATAAATCATACATCATGCGTGTAATGAATAACAAATTGTGTATCTAATATATTAGATAAGGAAAATTTAATTGAAGTAAGAAGCAATCTGTGCGATTTGTTCCGTTATTGTCAATCAGTTTCATTTTGATGCGAAAGCTGGTTGGATATGTGGAGCAGATGTTAAACTCTATATAACGACGCTTACAGAATTGTATGAGGTAAGTGGGCTGTTTCCGCATTTAGATTCAAATTCGGGCCATTGTTACAGGGATGACTAACTATAGAAGCCAGCCCAACTCCTTCCACGAACGTAGATGTTTTTTTATAGCAGTAGAGGGGCAAACGAGCCGACGATCCACGTGATGGTAAATGGCCTCCGTCACCCATGGATATCGGCAATACAAGAGAGTGACTCTTGTTGTACCGATGTGTTGCCACCTCGAAGATAGAGTGAAGAGGGGAATGAAGAGGAGAATATTTACGGTTACGACCTTGAACGAGAACCCAGAGTTCACTAGAATCGCAGCATTAACGGAATGAGAGGGGGAGGTTTAAATCTGCGGCTCGACCGGAACGAGTCATTGACACTTGGCGGTCGGATTTGCATGTTGGTAATTGGGGAACAGATCCCCTACCACCAAGGGTGCTGAGTTACCCGCCTCTTTTGATATGCTCTACCAGCGGCAGAAGAGAATTGTATTCTTGGCATGGGCATGTTTCCTGGGAACCTCATGGGCTGCTTAGAATGACCTCATGTCCTTGAGGATTTGTGCTCGTTGTCTGGCGACGCTCACGCATTCCAGGATAACGTGGGCAGTGGTCTCTTCTGCCTGTAGGCAGCCCCTGCAAATAGAGCTATCTGTCAGCCTATTGTGAATAGATATTTATTAAGTATGCAATGTCTCTCACTCACTCTCACTATTAGGTGGAGATCAATGCGATTCAGAATGAGCGGTTTCCGGGATAAGCTCTTTGAGAGCAGGAAAGGCTTGCTTAGACTTGGGTATATTGGATGGAGAGGAGAAGTGCTAAGTTTATATATATTTGATGTTTTATGAGGTCCTATGTGTTTTAAGGTTCTAAGCAGCGGGAATTTTTCAAAAAAAGAAAAATGATTATTTTGCTCTATTTTTCGTTGCTTGATTCGTTGATGAGTTAACTTTAAGATCTTAATTATCTAGACACCTAAGATTGACTCAACATTATTATAAAGGGTTAAAAGAAATACAAAAGATTTTTTTGCGTAATAGCCTGAAAATAAAAAAAGGTATTGGAAAAGGCCCAAAAGACACTTAAAAAAAATGAAAGTTAGACCCAAGTTTCTTCTGACGATTAGGGATGAGCCAAGTCATTATAAAGAGAAATTTCTACTCAAATCGAAGTCGAAACAGGAATGTCACAATTGAGTAAGCCTTCCGAGTGTTATTCCAGGAACCGATAATGACGTGGATTTTAGACCCTTCCTCTTTTATGCTCATAGAAGAACTGAAACATGCTCTCTAAGGTCCACTACTGAACTAAAACATGACTTTGGGGAGAATCAAGTTGTAGTATCTAAAAAAACTAATTCCAAGCGGCATAATTGACCAACTAAGGTTGCGTTTGAACCAATAGAATCTCTTTATTTGACTTACTGAGCGAAGCTAGGAAAATGAAGCGACTAAAAAATACAATATTTAATTTAGACCGTCGAAACGAAAGTTGATCTTATCACCAATCTAATCAACTCTCATAATGGTTACTTGTAATAGGTTTTCGCACATATGATAAATAAATCATTTTCCCACGAGAATTCTGATACAAAAAGTAGTAGCCTGAGGTCTCTTCGATCTTCCTTTCCATTCCGAAGATCCGTGTAGCAACAGAGTTTTGGATTATTCATCATTCAGACACGTTAGCAACACCATTGATAACTTTATATTCACGGGTTCCTTTTATTTTATTCCAATCCATACAAATAAATAAAATTGGAGTGTCTGTTTGTAATATTAAAAAAACTGCTTTTTACTAAGTGCATATACCAAGACAACATTTTTTACATTTTTTGTCTGTCTGTCTGTCTGTTTGCGCCGACTAATCTCAGAAATGGCCGGGCCGATATTGACGGGACTTTCACTGGCAGATAGCTGATGTAACAAGTAGTAACTTAGGCTATTTTACATATCACTACGACCCATAGGAGCGGAGCAACACGCGAACGAAGTCGCGCGGGTCGGCTACTACTGTATACAACCTCTATTCCGATAGACTTGAGCCAGTTGTCAAACAGAGGTCGCTTGGTGACCATTATGACTGCCATTGCACAGTCGTGGTGGTGTTGAGATGCTGGGTCTCCATTACTAAGTGTTGGAGTTAGTTTTTATTATTGGTTACTTTCCGTTTTAAGTGCATATTATTATTGTCTTGTGTGTGTTACTGTGCAGTATCGGACCCATGTAGATAACAATTATAAAGTGTCACAGGAGAGTGGGGACGTGTTGGTAGTCTGTCCATTAAAGCACCTATGTGTATTGCATGATTATCTATAGCTAAAAAAAGCTTTTCAAATCATACACAATCATGTGCTTTCAGTCCTATTGTATACAAAACAGTCTGCACGTACTTTCACAAGTAAGGTAAGCAGTGTTAAATAAAACAGACATACAGACTTTCATCCCCTATTTCCACCCCTTCAAACATTTTTTTCCGGATAAAAAGTAGTCTATGTCATTTACCAAACTCTATTTTGTCTCTATACCAAATTTCATCAAAATTGGTCCAGAAGTTCTTGAGTTAAAAATGGTGTAACTAACCCGACTCTGATTTATATAGTTATAGTAGGGCAATTACCTAACATTCTAATTGCTATTTAATAGTTATCCAAAATTTTGTAGGTAATCCAGTTATTCCTAAATGGTCTTTATCTATTTCATGTAAAGTGGTCTATGAGTCAAATAAATTTGAAAATCTCTGGTCTATTCAATGAGAATTATTTAAGCTCTATCGCTCTAAGAAATCGATGATTATAATTGCACGGTTTTGCTTAATTACATTATTTGATTCTAAAACTGAAAGCGTGAAGAAGTTTATACATTTTTAGTCTTATTTAATAACTAGAAAAACTCTTATCAATTTTTTGGTAAATTAATAAATTATTAATAATTAGTGAAATTAATAAAAGTGATTGGTTAAATTTTTATTTTTTTATTGTATTTTAAAAATTATAAAAAACTTGATAATGGCTAATAATGAAGTTTTTGTTAATAGCAGCACATTTGATATCCATATTGTAGTTACGTATAAAACATAATGTCCGCCATAATGGATTTAAGATGTCGCGTAGCTAAAAAGCGAAGGTTAAACAAGGCAAAATAAGTAAGTCTCGCAGTGTTGTTAGCTACTTTGGCATCAACGATTGGGAGTGATAGACGTCATATTTATTTATGTCCGTTTTTTTCTGGTAGACAAGGTGCAAATATGCGTTGCATCCTCGAAGATAGAGTGGGGAGGGAAAGTGAAAAAAAAATGCTGAAAAGAGCCCGGTCCATTAGATTAGCAGAATTAATTGATAGACTGAAACGCGTCTATGACACTTGGCGGTCGGATTCGCATGCTGGTGGTCGCAAAAATTCTGTTTCATTATGATTCAGACTTCAGTATATTGGAAGAGGATGATACATATAACATGACGCTGAGCAGAGCCTGGGGCTTGTGCTCCATGTGAAGGTTTAAAGACAACCTTGTCATGTTCAAGATCAATCGAAACATATGGCATACTTAAGATAAAGCAAAATAAACTTCACTACAAAATAAAATGATCAACAGTGATATATAAAGAGGTTGTTTGTGAGGTGTTAGGGGGTAACTTCTGGATTTACTGAACCGATTTTGAAAATTCTTTTACCAATAGAAAGCTACATTATTTGTGAGTGTCATGAGCTATATATTAACCCGAAAAACGAAAAGACTTTTTTGTGATAGTCGGATTTGCAAAGTAAGTCGGAGAAAAAATGGTCGAACGAAAACAATTCTTACTAACGCTGCCTTAACGATGAAAATATATAATTTATAGTTGGGAATAGAGTATGAATAAATGAGTGAGTGTGTAAATGAACAGATTGAATGCACCTCAACGAACCGAGAGCCTATAAACTACTTTAATATAAATATGTAACACATACAAATAATTCACATGAACCGTTAAAACAAGACTCCACGTAGCGGTGCTGCTGGTGCTGCCCTCTCTAATCTAAGTAGATTACAAACATATTGAACAATAACGAAACGGTAGTACCACGACTGTGAATCTTGACATAGATATACAAACCATAGATATGATAATTAAATAATGTGTAAGAAGTGAGGCCGGCAACTGCGTCCACAAAATATTCAAAATCGGTTCTAGAAAGTATAGAAAGATACTCATTTCTTTCCATAAGATCTTTAATTTTTTGCAATAAAGCATTTAGCCATACAGGATAACTTGTAAAAAGTCTTATTTAATATAACTATTTTGAGTATGAGATAGAGCCGTTTCGATGTGATTAACTAAGAAAAAAACATACATACTATGGCATAATATAAGCTCTGTGACTTTATCTCGACTGTGACTGAACAAAAACTGATTTTCTGAAGAGAAAGCAATAGAAAAATATTCATGTGAATTATAATAATTGCACTATACAAAATGTTCATTACAACTACAATAAATGAGCATTTCATCAATACTTAGTTTATTTGTATATACTCAGTAATGGATGATGTTAGGTTAGTAGGAGTGGCTGTTTTAATGTGAGCAGTAAGCTAACTGTTCAGAATCATTTATAGAAGATTTAATCATGGGTGTAGATAAGTCCTCTTATAATACAACAGTTGTGTAAATAACTAACAGTGAAATAAACGTTACTTTACGAGCACACTTGTTGACAAAGCATATTCATAGTTGCAAGAAGGAGAATAAGAATGAATAAATGAGTGGATAAAGTGAATTTGTTCACAAACTGAGCTTTTATTGTCACGTAAGGTTAATGATGGAGCTCGAATAATTGATTTTTTGAGTCCATAATTTTCTAGTCACGTCCAGTGCCGCGATACAGCAAAGTTGACTGTCAAAAAAAAAAAGAATTCTCAATTTCAATTGTAAATTTCTTGTTTTGAAATAAAGAAAATAAGATTTTTTAAATCAAAAAGTTTTTAGCAACCAAAGCATTTCGTTTTTAATAGTTAAAGGGCTAAAAAAATGTTATATATATTACAAGGCTTTTAGGCTGCGTTTCCACCAGAGATAAGTGAGGATGTGTAGCAAGGAATGTGTCCATCAAGAATCAATTGAATCAGCTTAGCCTCGCTCAATGTGTCAATTGATACGATTTCATCTGATTCCAACAAATAATCCCACGTTCGTCTCTGTTGGAAACGTAGCCTTAGTAGAACTATTTCATAAACTGTATAGGTACTTCTAGTAACTTTAACTCCTCGCTAATATTATTTTCAATTGATCGTGAGACGTGACGCTCGTGGAAGTGAAACTTCTTTTGTAACATCCGTAAAGATTTACTTGTTTTTTGTAAGCAAAATTATTGCAAAAATTGTAACAAATTAGATAAAATTTTACAAATTATACGATATGGATTATATGAAACAAAATAAAAATTTCAATTGGACATTTTCTGTTTGATTTTTTTTAATCTTGATTTATCACACACCGCCATCTATTAGAAATTGATGGAAATAATTGTTGTGCCCTTCAACTTGCTTAATATTATAAATGTGAAAGTTTATATGTTTGTTACTCAATTACGCAAAAACGGCTAGACATATTTTAATGAAATTTGGCACACAGATACTTTATAAGCCGTATTAAGATATAGGCTACTTTTTATACCGGAAATATTCATAGTTCCTGCGGGATAATAATATGTTTACTGTTGTTAGCGGGTTGAGTCGACTAGTCCTAAATGTAATAACAATAACACGTAAAAAGCAATAGTAGCTCTTACTTTAGAACCAAAAACCAGTAGTGCCTGGGGTTTGAGACCCAGAAGCAGGCTATACAAGTCTTTTAATACCTACATACGTTTAAACGTAAACTTTCTATATCAATATTTCGAAGTTCAATATAAGGATAATTAACTTCATATAAATTCTCAAGTCTGTAAGGATATTTTTAAAACATATAAAAAATAACAACTAATCAATCGCTATCAACAGTGTTGCTAACCGGTTCCGTATAATAAGCTCGTAAAGTACAAAGTGGAGATAATCAAAAGATTCATAAACAAGCGACGCGCGCGCAATCTCCGATCGTTTGTCAACCCCTGTCAATTACTTACTGACTACTGACAGATCTTGACAAATTGACAATCTGATGTGTTGACACCTGTCACGACAACTTTATTATTTCTGTGCTATCGTCAACAATAAGTTTTGACTCTTCATTTATATATCTTGGTATTTATGTTATATTTTATTATTAAAGACGTTTTATAACTATGATTAGATAGATAAGCTCTTATGATGCTGTACGAATAAAACTGCTAAACTTTAATTGTGTGTACGAATAAAACTGATAAACTCGTTTGCAATGTAGGAATAAAACAGCTAAACGCATTTTGCGGTGTAGGGATAAAACTGCTAAACGTATTTTGTGTGTGCGAATGAAACTGGTAATCGCATTTTGCGATGTAGGAATAAAACAGCTAAACGTATTTTGTGTGTGCGAATAAAACTGGTAATCGCATTTTGCGATGTAGGAATAAAACTGCTAAACGTATTTTATGTGTACGAATGAAACTGGTAATCGCATTTTGCGATGTAGGAATAAAACAGCTAAACGTATTTTGTGTGTGCGAATAAAACTGCTAATCGCATTTTGCGATGTAGGAATAAAACTGCTAAACGTATTTTATGTGTACGAATAAAACTGCTATATGACTTTTGTGTGTACGAATAAAACTGTTAATCGCATTTTGCGATGTAGGAATAAAACTGCTAAACGTATTTTATGTGTACGAATAAAACTGCTATATGACTTTTGTGTGTACGAATAAAACTGCTAATCGCATTTTGCGATGTAGGAATAAAACTGCTAAACGTATTTTATGTGTACGAATAAAACTGCTATATGACTTTTGTGTGTACGAATAAAACTGTTAATCGCATTTTGCGATGTAGGAATAAAACTGCTAAACGTATTTTATGTGTACGAATAAAACTGCTATATGACTTTTGTGTGTACGAATAAAACTGCTAATCGCATTTTGCGATGTAGGAATAAAACTGCTAAACGTATTTTATGTGTACGAATAAAACTGCTATATGACTTTTGTGTGTACGAATAAAACTGTTAATCGCATTTTGCGATGTAGGAATAAAACTGCTAAACGTATTTTATGTGTACGAATAAAACTGCTATATGACTTTTGTGTGTACGAATAAAACTGTTAATCGCATTTTGCGATGTAGGAATAAAACTGCTAAACGTATTTTATGTGTACGAATAAAACTGCTATATGACTTTTGTGTGTACGAATAAAACTGCTAATCGCATTTTGCGATGTAGGAATAAAACTGCTAAACGTATTTTATGTGTACGAATAAAACTGCTATACGAGTTTTGTGGGTACGAATAAAACTGCTAATCGCATTATGCGATGTACGAATAAAATTGTTAAGCTTTTTAAATGCACTATAACAATAACGTCATGTAGTGGGACAACATCAACAATGAATGATTTAGATCTGAAAGCTGTTTTTTATGATTAGAACTTTTAAGCTCTTTTTAAACGGTACGAATAAAATTGATAATTTTTTCAATAATACTTAATGTATATTTGTGTTAAGAAGAAAAATAGTATGGCCTTGTTTCATTACAATAGGTCCAGTATTATTACCCAAATCCTCCAAATTTTGAGTAAGAATATTTATAGATTATGAAATAAATAAGTAAACAGTGCAATGCAGTACTATATAATCAGTTAATGCGCGTGTACGTTTGTAATGATAGCCACATGCGGCTTAAGGCACTTGTGAGCGGAGGAGGTTGGGGTAACCTTAATCCTATATTATTATAAGAAATAATTTAATATAGAATATTAAAGATTTTCTATTTAAGTAATTAAAATGCTTCTTTATGCTAATGTTAGGTAGCCAGGTCAAGCAGTAAATCTGAATCATGTAAAGTTTTTTTATAAACTTACACCTGAGTCACTACTTTGGTTCCTTTTTAGATATAAAAGTATATGTATATCAAAAAAATTAAGAAGTGAATACTGCCGATATAGGAACAAACGTGATTCCATTGGAAATTTGATAAATGTACGATTTTGGAAAACTTCTTTCTTTGGAGAAATAATTTTTGTACTTGGTATTAAAAACAATTATTTTCTTATTGTATACTCACTGTATTATATAAAAACGTACCACGTGGCATCTGTCTGTTTGTTCATGATGAACTAAAAATCTCGGTGATGTATTCGAGGACCTATCTCAGTGAACTAGATAGACAGGACAACTAGGTAGGTATAACAAACAGTAAGTGACGTTCCAAACTGATTAATAATAGGTATTATTATCATATAACTGCTCATACAGACAGTGATAATGGTCAATATATGTATAAGCGCTTGGCTACAATCTCATCTAATGAAAAGTGATGATGTAGCCTTAGATGAAGCGTGTTTGTCTAGAAGATGCCTATTCACTCTCTTTTTAAAGATATCCAAATTGTATGATGGATGATTGTGTTGTGTGTAAAGTATACACTACAAGCTCTTCACAAACTATAATTCTTACTCAATAAATAAGTCCAACCAGCTCCATTCCCCTCACAGTTTCTTGACACAGATCCGAGTATAATTGTAGCAATTTACCACAGTGGTAGGACACGTCAAAACATATCGACGTTTGTTGCTCAACCTTGCTACGAGTATGATTGAGCCGTTCACGTAATCAGCTGTTTATGTTCCCCTCGGGCGTTCTGTTATTTGTTATACCTGACATGTGACATGCTGTAGATCAATATGGTTTCTAGTGAGGTTTAGTATATGAATGAGATTTGCTAAGACTAAGCTTAACATTTGTTAACTAAGTTTTCAAAGATAATTTCTTAACTAATAAGTTCAACTAGCCCCATACGATTGACATGATAAACTTAAGATAATTTCACTGAAACAACTGGGCAGTATTGAAGTCCTGTGTCCAGTTTATACAGTCTTTTTTTTGTGTATTAACACTCACCGCCATTGCTCTAAATAAAGTTAAAAAATATATAGGTATTATACAAGAATAGAAAAATCTCATAGACTCTCTTACTTGATTTAATTTTTCATAGAGAATAAAGCTCTTCAGAATTGTATCTAATCTGTGAAGGTTTAAACTTTAGATGTTTGCTCATATGTCAATATCTCAAAATTTGTTTAAATAAAATTACAGAAAGACACACATTGTATCCCGAAAAAGACCGGAGATAGAAAAGTTAATTTTTTTTAAATATTCATGATTGTGGTAGTGAATCAGTAAAAGGTTAAATAGCTGAATGATTGAGTCAGTCAGTTAATAAATGCCTGTGTGAGTAATTGAGTGAATGAAATTAGTGGATTAATACAGTTGTGTCACTCAATCATTAAATAAATAAAATTAGTAAATTGGTCATAGTCCAATCTATACTTTTCAAAGATAAAACTGCATGCAAATGCTAGTCTAGAATATTATTAATATAAAACTTTCCAACATGCAACAGTTAAAATAAACAAAATCAACAAAAAACTATTCCAATTGTATCGAATGGTATTGAGTGTATCGTACTCGTAA
This sequence comes from Limenitis camilla, assembly GCA_905147385.1. Classification (NCBI taxonomy): domain Eukaryota; kingdom Metazoa; phylum Arthropoda; class Insecta; order Lepidoptera; family Nymphalidae; genus Limenitis; species Limenitis camilla. The sequence goes on from LR990241.1 coordinate 10,511,814, forward strand.
CACGGTAGCGGTTCATTTCATGCTCATTGTGGTTCTGATCGATTCACTTTTTGTACCACATAATTACATATCAGTGACCCACTTTCAGAATTCTAGATGCAAATCTGAATACTAAATAATTTTCTTGTCAATTTTTATCCAATAATTGCTACCTTTAAATCGTTTGATTTTATAAGATAATTTTTTCCCGCTATCTATTAATATTAAATTATGTCACCAGTTACAACTTCCCTGTTTCCTCTTTGTGATTTTGAATATTATGAGAAATATTTTTAAGGTCGGAGTGGCCAGAAAATAAATGATAAATATTGTTTTTTTAAACGCTTGTAATACTGGGTGTGCGGGGAGTGGCGCCCGAATAAAAACCGCGGAGAGGGATACTCGTGTATTAGCACTATATGATACAATGACTACTAATTAAGCGATACTGTACTATACTATAGAGGACCGGTATTCCGTTCACACTATGGTATGACATGTAGGGGGGGGGGGGGTGAAAGCTGTTAAAGAGCCGGAAAACCGTCTACTACAGCAGCTAGGGCCTACAGAAGCGATACAAATCAAAATCATTTCGGTTCATTAACACTTCAGATTAAAAATAAAGACAGCGTGATGTAAAATTCAAGTGTCGCCATCTATTATCATGTTGGTGGAACTAAATATTTAATATTAATTGTGTTACACGCTTATTTTCTGTATTTTCAGGGGCAATAGAATATGTATAATTTGTGGTAATATCGTGTGCAAAAAATACCAATAATGTGTACAAATAACATTTTTATATGTATAAGTGAATCATATCAATGCTTAATATCATATCCCTCCTCATTCTGAGGGGGAAATATGGCTTAGCAATGGGCCATTAAAGAGTGACTATGATGACATAAAGTTCTGAATTTGTAAAATATTTTTTCTGAGATTTTTTTTTCTTTTTTTTAACTTTAACTTTGTGTTATTTACTTGTGACCGATACTTTACAGTAACGCGCACAAGACAATAATAATATGCACTTAAAACAAAAACAGAGTGACAAATATTAAACACTTACTCCAAACCCTGACTAATGGAGACCCAGCATCACGACACTACACAAATACCTACCTACTTTATTTGAATATCAAGTTGATATTACTTAACAACACGTCATACTGTGTCTCGAACAACTATTTACAAAAATAAAAAGAAGTTTGGCTTTTAATCTTGGTTTCTCTCATTCAAACAAATAACAATAAAAACTTTGTGTCTACTCTACGCAAACTTTTGTAGAAACTAATAGAATATCGTTTATTTGTACCGAACCGAATTAAGGCTTTCTATTATTATATAATAAAAGCCGACCCGCGCGACTTCGTTCCCTTGTTGCTCTGCTCCTATGGGTTGTAGCGAGATGTTAAATACCCTAAGTTACTCCTTGTTACATCAGCTATCTGCCAGTGAAAGTCCCATCAAAATCAGTCCAGCCATTTCAGAGATTAGCCGGAACAAACAGACAAACAGACAAAAATTGTAAAAAATGTTGTTTTGGTATATGTGCGTGTATACATCCATATGCACTTAGAAAAAAGCGGTTATTTTAATATTACAAACAGACACTCCAATTTTATTTATTTGTATGGAGTATTTATGGTTACCATAAATAGTACACCGCTAAAAACTTATACAAAACAATAAGTACATCACGATACCAAACTACTGCACAGCCATAATGGTCACTGATCGAGCTTCATTTGACAACTGGCTTAAGTGCATCGGAACAGAGGTTATATAGTCTTGGAATAAGCATTTTAAAAATGCTATATTTCCAAACTAATTGACTATTTATACCTTAATGGTATGAAGTACATAAAATTATTCGTATAACTAATCTTGAGTAAGATCTGGCGAGTAACCTTAAAACTAATTTTGGCGGCAAAACGGTCGGCAAGAGGCTTCTTTCACATCACATATATCTAGACTAATGGTTGAATACTCAGGTAAATAATTTAATTAAATTTTTTTAGTTGTCATATATATTAGATTTATCACCATGGAGTGACTAGTTATGTGATATCGGGATGAATAATATTATTCGCCCAACTATTTGTATGAACAGCTCAAGCTAAGCTTAACAAAAGTTTGGATAAATAAATTCTTTATTGCACACATTACGTATATAGAGTTCAGTTACAAAAATAAAATCTTACAATTACAATAGTAGTATATAAAGGTGGCCTTATCACTCAAAGCGTACAATTGTACACAAAAAAAATAAAAACATACATAATATATATGTATAAGTAAAGTTTATTTTCATTTTAAGTTACACCAGTTCTAATACTAATTTAGAGAATAGGTTTTCCGAACAATTCGTCTTGACATCTAATGAAGGTTCATCCTTAAAGAGTGACAAGTAATTTTTTTTATGATAGATAAGGGACAAACTAGCATACGGTTTACCTGATTGAAAGTAAACTCCTTCGCCCATGGACATCAACAAAACTAGAGGGTATCTTTTGGTTTTCCGATGCGTTGTCGCCTCGAAGGTAGAGTGAGGAGGGAAGACTGCTGCGGTTTCGATGGACCCCGAGCAAGAACTCGCTGTTCACCGGAATCGCACCAGTAATGGGATGGGAGAGGGAGGGGAACACTTGGCTGTCGGATTCGCATGCTGGTGGTAGCATTCCAGTCGGGGAGAAGATCCCAACAATCCCACCAAGGGAGTGTTGGGTTACCCGGCTCTTACAAGATGCTCTCCCAGCGGCAGAGGGGAATTGTATTCTAACCCGTCCCCTCACGGGTGGAAATGAAGTGTAAATATGATATCGGGACGAATACCGAACCATTTCTAAAAATTTATTTTAATTTTATCAGTTTTAAAAGTAACTTACAGAAAATAGTTTCCAGCTTGGGAACAGCTCCTCAGTGAGTAGTGAACAGGCGTGACAAGTCAGTGGAGTGTAAACAGTGTGTTAAATCCTAACAATAGCAAGTCTTGACATCATTTCACGTCGATCAGCGGACCGATGCCGCTGCCCCGTTCCTCAATGCGACTCATTTTATGAATGAAATAAGATTTTTTTGTATGGAACCGCGTCGAATACGTGCTTTCCTTTCTCGGCTGTCTTGCGACGTGCATTCATTTTCAAGTGTTCTTGTCGTTGATGTATAATAGAATGGACGCTGAGTCTTCATACATATCATTTTATTAAATGTTAGCATCCGTTTTATTTTTATCTAAATTGTTGTTATATGGTATAATTTAAACGCACACGCACTCAGTATGTTCTGCGCTTAACATATAAAGTAGAGAAAGACCTCTTTATTAGTAATCTGTGTTAGCATCCGTTTTAATTTTATATAAATGGTTGTTATATGTCCGTACAATGCTTGAATATTATCTATGGTATATGATAAATTGTTTACCTTACAGGAAATTAATTGTCTATGAGTTAGAGCATATTAGTGATGAATTGTCAGCATTGATACTGTTTCCGTTATTTTTTTAGGCTAAGGTAGGATATAAAAAGACGATGCAAGATAACAGAGCGCAATATTTCTTTGATTTTTGAAGTGTTATTAAAGTGGTTATGTGTGAAAGTGCTGGTGTTTTTCTTACGAAATATGTGTATTAATAGTTCTAGAGCTAACATTTCAGATTATAAATATAAAACTTCGTTTTAGATGTTTTGATTTTCATACTTAATTTTCCAAAAATAGCTGAATAAATTTAAAAAACCTGGATTCAAACAAAATCTAGATTTTATCCCTATATTAAATAGGTATGTAAAGCCCTTCATATTTTTAAAAAGTCCGTAAAAGAACATTATCTTCTCGCTGAACGACGATGACTCAGATCTGACTCAGAATAATTGACATTTATTATCTAATTTGTTTATTAATATATATCCCTTAACATACTTAGTTTATTGTTTTTTCGTTTATTATTAACATATATATTATAATATTTATAGTATTTATACAAGTAAAATGTTCATGTATTAGTAATTATTTATATGTAGTTTATGGTTGCACCACCCTATACCCTTCTCGTTATAGTTTTCCTAACCTAAAGGTAGTCTGAAAGAGATGGCTAATAAGCCATAAGGCGGCCTTTTGTGTGCCACTGTTTTTTTTTGTAGCTTTTATTGTATTTCTTAATCTTGTATGTGGTGTGCAATAAAGAGTTAAATAAATAAATATGTTATAAAGAAACACAAAAATAGTGCTACGTATTTTTATTAAATAAGCTGAGTATTCATTGATATTTATTATTAATTATTATATTATCATTATTATTGATATAAAATTTCGTAGATTAAATGTGCATGCTTGAAAAATAAGTAAGTCTGTTAGTCAAAGAGTGAGTAAATGAGAGTCGCCTACTTTAATTCACCCCGGACTCAATTCTGAAGTTTCTGAAGTTTATTTAGTAAGTTTTAACGTTGATTGTGAGTCCATAGTTTTATAGATCGACACTATCAGTAAAAGAAGTTATATTTCCCATAGCATACATGGCAAAAACTATTAAATGCCATTGTGTTAAGGTTTATTTTCCCATGTTTTATATATATAAATGTGCAATGGTCGCTTGCAATCTGTCAGTGTAAATATGGTCTAATCATTTTTCATTACAACAATCTTATTTCATTTTTCACAGATTAACAAATGTATTTTTAATACATAATAAAATAATGCTAAGCTGTACATAAAAATTTAACTTCTTTACATATTATCAAACAACTAGTTGACACGGCAAACGTTTTTAAATTAATTTCCAGAGAGGGTCCTTATCACCTAGAGGTATAAAAATAGCCCTACGACCTATTCTTAGACCTACCAAATATATAAAAAAAATTTCAAGAAAATTGGTCAAGCCGTTTCGAAGGAGTTCGATAACAAACACTGTGACACTAGATTTTTATATAAACTACTAAACGGATTTTCATGCAGTTTTCATTAATAAACAGGTATTTATGAGAAAGATTTAGGGGCATAATTTATTGAGGTTTTGTGTAAATTGGTTGAAGATAATTGTTGAAAATGTCGCCGGCAGTCGAACCGTTTAATCACTTTTTGAGTACATTTGCTTTACTACCCAAAAAAAGCTGGGGCGGTTCACTAGCTATATGTAGAGATTAATGAACGTATACATTTCACAGTGCAGTAGCCACAGTGAGAGGCACGCGGGGCGACGGCCACAAAAAGTGTTCGGGCTCGTCAGCTCGTGGGAAGTCAATTACTCGATTAGCCCCCGCTTCGTACCGGTTCACGCTTGGCATGTTACATTCAATCTTTCAAATAAAACTATATTCTATTTAGATTTCTATTAAAATTGGTTCATAAATACATTAAAAGCGTTTAGCTGTCAATATAAATATTTGAACAGTTTTAGCCATGTAGTTAACATTTAAGGCCAGTTTCACCGATTTCTAATCAGCTTATCTTTTTTTATATTAAAGAAATGTTACTGTAATCAGTGGGATGAAAGTTAGGCAGAGCAGTGCAGCAGACTCTTAAGGATATTTACTTACTTCATTTATATAATAATAATATTCAACATTTGCTTAAAAATAGAATGATTGAATGAATAGGTTAAATAAAATAATTAAGTCATATGATCATCGATAAAGAAAACTTAGCACAACGACACTAAATTTTACTACTTGCTATATAGACAATATTAACTGTGTGTTCCGATTGTACCGAGGCAGTAAATTACTTGATATACTGCCTCGGTACAATCGGCTTAGAGGTTTATTGTTCAGACAATAACCTGCCTGTGAGGAGACGGGTTAGAATAAATTCCCCTCGGCCGCAGGAGAGCATCTCGTAAGAGGCGGGAAACTCACCACCCCATTGGTGGTAGGGGATGTGTTCCCCAACTGGCTTGCAACCACCAGCATGCGAATCCGACCGCCAAGTATCATAGACGCGTTCCTGTCGAGCCGCATGTGGGCTAAACGTATCCCTCCCATCCCGATAATGCCGTGGTTCTAGTGAAGAAAAGAATGCAATCTTTCTTCATTCCCCTTCCTCAGTATCATCTTCGAGGTGCCTATGCATTAGTGAAACAAGAGTCACTCTCTTGTATTGCCGATGGCTATGGGCAACGGTGGCCTTACATATTATCATCATTTCTTCCATCTCATCATCTAACCATCTCTCACTTACTTAGGTGGACCGTCTGCTCGTTTGCCCCTTAACTGACTTAAAAAAATAAGAGTTTTTGAAATAAAATAATAATTATAGTATAAATACCCCAATTCACAGAACATGGTAATTATAATTAATTATCTAGCTAGCTTTCGTAACCTGTAGTTTATACTAAGATTAAAACCTAGATTATTTTCTACACAAACTAAAATAACAAAAGGCTGGTTTACCTAAACGCTACACTTTCGAATAACGCAATCTCGATCACGACTCGAGATCGACTCCAGAGATCGATACGATTCATCGATCTCAGCAACGCGTCGCGGCGTGCGTGCGCGCATGCATTGTTCATTCGTATTCGTGGTAGGGTCGATTACACTTAGTTAATCGAGGTTTAATTTAAGTTATAATTTAATCGATAATATCAAACTCAGGTGGACCTGACCCAGGTCGAGGTTTACAAACATCTTTATTATAATCACGACACTCACCATCCACTGCTTATTTACTCACGAAATTTGTGTGACAATTCAATTTATTCAATTCAATAAACTACACTACTCGCAGTACTTTAAACAATGTTTACTCTCTGAAATCACTTAATATACTACTCTACTACTGTATTTTTAGACAGTGGGTAAAAAATAAAATATTGTTATATAAATACCTACATAATCTACAGAACATAATAATAATTTCTATAGATTTATAATTACTATTATTTTTCACACAAACTAAGGCAACAAAAGGCTAGTTTACCTAAACGCTACTTTTTATTCAAAAGTAGCGTTTTAATTTGATGTTTATTTATATAGAAAGTTTTTTTTATCGATTTATGAACTATGATTACCCGTGAGGGGACGGGTTAGAATACTATTCCCCTCTGCCGCTGGGAGAGCATCTCGTAAGAGCCGAGTAACCCAGCACCCCCTTGGTGGTAGGGAATCTGTTCCCCGACTGGCTTGCGACCACCAGCATGCGATTCCGACCGCCAAGTGTCATAGACGCGTTCCGGTTGAGCCGCATGTGGGCCAGACTTACCCCCTCCCTCTTCCATCCCATTAATGCTGTGGGTCTAGTGGACTCTGGGCTCTTGCCTAGGGTCCGCTGAATCCGCATTATTTTTCTTCTTCATTCCCCCTTCCCACTCTATCTTCGGGGATGCAACGCATCGACAAAACGAGAGAGTGTTTCTTGTTTTTCCGATGTCCATGGTCGATGGTTGCCACTTACCATCAGGTGGACCATCTGCTCGTTTGCACCTTATCTATTATAAAAAAAAAAAAATTATTAAGTTCATAAAATGTTGTATTAAACATTGAAATATTTAATTTGCTTCTAACTTTTTAATGTTTATCACCTGCGTTGCAGTGTGCGCTTTTACGCTATAACATTCGGGATCAAACGCTAAATCTTTTGTCATAAAAACAGTGTAAATGACGTTAACACAATTAATTGTATATTTGTTGTAATAGGTCTGAGAAAAAATAGTGGGAGAAAGTTGCGCATTGTAAGCGTGCTGCGTGCCTGAATTGGCAGTTCCATCCGTGACGTAGCAGACGCGCGGGAACTGAAACATAAGAACCAATCGTGACGCGTTGCTTTTGCCAAAATGGCTTTAATAGTGACTTCTAAGCATTCAAAGTCAAACCTATACTTACGTGACGGTAACTATACCTAATTAACTGCTGTTGGGCAGACAGTTTAAAAACATGCACCTGTATGACTTAAACATGTGACCTGCGTCACAAGCCCTAGGCAACATTCGGGCTTTTATTTGACTGTTAGTTAAAAACGGATTGAGATGTCTCAAAACATGGACTGTTAATATGATTATTCCCTAGTTAAGTTTAAAAGTAACGATAAATTAAACCACAGTTAAACCCATAACCACCCACCCGAGCAAGTAGAAACCCGATAGGCATCCAGCAAAGAGATCGTTAGTTAGAGCAACGCGAAAGCTATTGCGGGCATTTTGCTTGAAATTAACAATTATGGCTTAACACTCGATTTGTATGTTTGAATGTTGGTATGGACGTGAACTAGAACGCTGTAACGGTAGTTTAGGAGCTACAGTCACACAGTGTGTGTTACACGATAAACACCTTTGGATATTGATACGGTTTACGAGTTGTGTCTTGTGAATTATTAGTGAATGGTTTAATGTAGTTTATTTATCTGTAGGCTAGACTAGTGATCTCTAAATTAATCTGTATCAACCCCCAAGGATCGATGAAGAGTTACAAGAGTTAATTGACCATTAATCAGTGATATGTAAAAAGATTTTTACAGCGCGATACACATTTTGGATATATATTAGTGATCCTCAAAGAAGTCTGTGTTACTCCTCAAATATTGATGTCGAGTTACAGGGTATCTTCATTTGATCAAAAAATGAAGAATTGGGTGTGGATTAGGTATATTTAATGTTTGTCTCCAGTCCAGGATGTAATTTCAGAATACTGTTCGTTTTACAACAGTCTCTAGATCCCGCCCTCTAGATCAGTGTTATTGAAATTATGTAAACGATTTGGTAATTAAATAATGTAAGAAAACAGCTTATATAAATTTAGAAGTGATGACTATTGACTAGAAATTTTCTAAACTTCTCATATGAAAACGCCAAAAACATCAGCGAGGCGAAGGCATAGCAAAAAAAAATGCAATGAGATATGAATTATTTTACTATCTATAAGTTTTAGAATGAGAAGGTGAAAATTAGATGCTTATCTCTACTTATAATCAAATATTAAGAGCCTTTTTTGTAAGAAGGTAAAGCTTTTCTAAGACAATATAGACACATTTTATGTACCTACAAAACAGTATTTTCTTTACATAAATAAAGAGTAAAGTAAGAGTAACATACAGAAAAGACAACAAACTAAATTACACCCATCAAGTGTAGGAACACACAAACAAGCGTCCATTAGAGCTGTCTAGCGGAAGGGAATCGCAACCTTCGACATCGGACTGACCAGTGAGGATCGATTGAAATATCGATATTATTATATAAAATAATGTATTGAAATATTATCGATAGAACTGAGGAAGTGAGTAGTCATTTTATTAAGTAATTACTGTCTAAAGAAGTCTAGTGTAGTATCACTTGTGTAACTTGACCTGGGAAACCTGCACAGGACAAGCCCCAGGCACTGCACGTCTTCCAATCTAAGGTCCATTAGTATGTGTCAAAGAATCTTATAAACCTGCACCAAGGTCACAAGCCCCAGTTACCGCTGCTACATTTAATACATATACAAAAAATAAATTTTATTTAAATATTAAGTAGTTAAACAGTTCATGGTGAGCGTTACAATTATGTCAAAGGGCGTGGTAAACTTATATCTGGGTTACAAGCCCCACGCATTGCTTGGGTTCTATCCAAAGTGAATGTTTAAAAAAATATACCATAAATACCAGTACATATATTTTTTTAAATAAGGCAAGATACATAGTTTCTTGATGACGTAATGTTCAATTTTGATTTTAATTTAAACCAGTAGATTTGTGTGGCTATTAGGCTTAGCTATTGTCCAAAATAAGCATTTATACTGTATGAAGGATAGTGATGTTCAATAGTTAAAATGTCGATAAATGAGAATATTTATTAGTATTTTTAAAAAAGAGTTACTGTAGGGTTAGAGTACTTCAATATCTCAATTATTTTATTTCATATAAGGGTCTAAATTCATATATAATTATTCCAAGAATAGGTGCCATGTTTTGTTTGTCATTCATAAACAAATAAAATGCGCCTGACTATGCTTAACTTACTAGTAAAACACAGTTTTGCTGAAATGGTGTAAGCCTTGAATTTTTTATGATGCTAATAGTCACGTGATCCGAGAGATAGATAGTCTAGCACTAGCTACCCAATATGCACTACTTAAGATAATGTCTACTTGATGACATTACTTGTCAGACTGAATAAGTTTTATCGAGACACATTCGGCACTAAAGTAATAATCATAACTGTATATTAAAAAAAATTGAAGACATAACGAAGTAAGGTCTAAAACGAGGAGTCTCAGCAGGAATGTATTTAAAGCGACCACATTATCAACTCCGGTCCTAATTGAGACGGCCTGGGAGCCAACTAAGTTTTCCGTAGACCCTAAAAATAATTAAAAACTCCAACCATTTAACCGTAGTACGTTAAATCTCATCTTGGAGCTAGATAATTATCCTGGCGACACTCCAAAGTGTCGAGCTCATTTCAATTAGCTCTCTTAAATATTCAATGTCTTTAAAATAGGCTTCGGCCCGGTACCCGGTCCCCGGTGCCTGGTCCCCCACCGGTCTATGAGAACCATTACATCTAAAGGTTAACTGTTAAGTTTCTTTTACGACTCGACTTTTACGAGTGAAAATTTGATAATACTGATTTTGGTAATAAAGCCTGAGATTGTTTTGTTTATTACAGATTTGTGGTTTGTTTTCAGTTATAATAATGGTAAATGGATATTAAACATATGATGCTGCCAGTGAGCAACATTTTTGATACCTTTTGATTGGCGGTAGTTTAAGAATAGCCCTCAGTATCGACAATATATAACGTTTATTTGGATACATCTGAGACAGTTGTCCAACTGTTTTTGAAAACGTAGAATATCTAATTGTTAAGGGGCGAACTCAAATTCTAATCTAAAATTCATATACTTAGCAACACCGTTGATAAATTAATGTTTGCGGGTAGTTTTATTTTATTTCAAGTACACCCGAGCGTACACAATATATAACCTTATAGTGCTATAGATTAGAGTCAGTCTCTCCAGTGTTTCGTATAGTGTACATAGAAGTAAATATTAAGAGGTCCATGTAAGTTGACTTTCTTATCTTTTGTAGTTACAGTTCAGGGAGCGTTATAATTATATAAAAGGCCTTTAACTCTACACCTTGGTCGCAAGTCCAAGGCGCTGCCCAGCTTGTAAGTGTACTACGTAGTGTAATACGTATTGCTGTATAGTAATGGGTATCATTCCTCTTTCATTCTATGGCAATATTTATACGTATTACAGTAATAGGGCTATCTAATGATAGTAGTATAGATCTGACTGGTGTATTTATTTACTACGCCCTCCTAGTTTTAATGGGTTTAATTAAAAAAAAAATTGATGTCACTACGAAAACAATGTTAAAATACATTAATTACGGAATTACATTACATTAAAAAGTCAACTGTGTAATCTATTTATTATAATAAATAAATCAAATTGTAAACATTCTCCTTTTTGAAAATATACAATCGATAATTTACTCATATTATCGATATTTTCTGTCCCATCGATAATTCCCCAAAGCCACCACTACGCACACGGAGTACGGACTGATGATCATAGTCGGCGCATGCGCTCTATAAATAATATGTTGTAAAACGATTTTCGATAGATTAATCTGAATCGTGCGCGCGGTCGTGCGCCGCAGCACCGCCAGTGGAAGGATCTATTGTGGATCGATCGCGACTTTATAATGTTACGAACTGCCAATTAAATTGTATATAATTTTATAAGAGAAAAATACCTATTACTTTTCTGCAACAGTGCCTTGGTCTTGTGACCCAGAAGGAGGTTTAAGGACGTTTACAATAACTACAATAATCGTCCATTATTTGTTCGAGCTACCAAAAATTAAAATAAAAAAAATTATGAGTCACGTGATTCTTGACAAGTAAAAGACACTACAAAAGTCGACTGTATGTATTGCTAGACTGTCTCAGATCTATCGAGACAGAAGTCAAAAATATGTTGTTATATACAAAAGGCGACAGCGCTTCACATTCTTGTCCATTGATGGTTGTCGTGAACGACAAACGTCGCCGGGTCGCAATTAATAGAATTACTACATAGTATAAAACAAAGTTCCTTCCCGTCTGTCTGTCCCTATGTATGCTTATATCAATAAAACGACACAACGGATTTTGATGTGGTTTGTTTTAATAGATAGAGTGATTCAAGAGGAATGTTTATATGTATAATATATGCATATTATAGTAGAGAAAGTAACCGTGCGAAGCCGGAGCGAGTCGCTAGTTAAACATAAAGCAGAGCAGTGAAATATAAGTAAAATGTAATAAAATCAAACGCTAGTCCTTTAGTTTTCATTATGCTTGCCTTTTAAAAAGTAAAAAGTATGATGAATTATTTGTCAATTCTACTAGAGCAATAGGTCTGTCCGGTCAATGTGCACGCGTGTCCGTACGTAGTACCTAAATGAGCGCAGTTGTGGGAATGTCCGATGGACTATTTGCTCTTACATGCGCGTCTAAACGTCCGAATAGAATGAACTCACTATTATTTATCTATTGTACTAGCAGGTTCCAATCTTTGATATTTTAAGGGTCAAGGAACCTCGGTCTAGGATTTCAGAAGTAAAACTTTTAATTTGACCATTCATTATCTACCCTTAATCGCATGTCTCTGTTAGTTTTAACTGTGTACGTTATACAACAAGAGCAAATAAACAGACATTAAACGTGCAGTTTTTTTTTAATAAATAAATTCCCAATTTAATTTTGTGTATAGAAAATTCAAATTTAGAATCTATTTTTATCTGTAATCTGAAGATTTTGGATTGAGATTATTCTATGCGGTGGTCTCTCTTCTCAAGACTCAGGGTCTAGCAGAAGTGTATCAATTCAGGAGATCAATGAGAGTTTGATAGTCACCTAAAGAGAAGAGCTCAGAAAGCACTCATTGAGAGATGGGTAATGGATTTGAGAAGTCATGGGAGCCATTGAATTTTGACATTGCATGTGTAACATAGCAGGTCGAAAAGTGGAAATTTTAAGTGGATATTGCGGAATACCCTCTGTTAGATTGTCCAGAGTGAGAGCTGGAATGTCACAAGCTTTAAAGACGTCAGAATATTATCCATGTCGTCCTTTATTGGAAAAAATAAATTTGACAAAAGAGAGTGAGTTTGTAAAACGTTACGGTGCGTTATAAGGACGAGAGGGAAATTATTTAAACAACGCGTTACGTAACATTTTTTTTATTTTAATAAAAAAAACTAGGGAATTAGATTCTTCCAAATCGGCAACTCTTTTCGTTTATGTTTTACGGGGAATCCCTCGATTGTATTGTACGTTACTTTTATTTTTGTTTCCTAAGTTGGCAACCCTTTCTTTTATGTTTCGGGGAATCCCTCGACTGTGTGTACGAGATTTTGATTTTATTAAGGATGTCAGTATTCATTAGAGTTTACACAGAAGCACATTGCTGTTGTCTGTAAATTTTGATGCAAGTGGTTTAGCAATACCGGAACCTGCTCTCCGAATACCACTGATGAAAGAGTTTGAGTGGCTGGCAAACCCGTGGACAGAGGAGCAGTAATTGCAATTGAATTGTTTTACGTATCTACACTTATTTGATATTCTCTTCTTTTGTTTATTAGGGGTAGGGGGTGTGGGAGGGAGAATCTAAAATCTTCAAAAATTGCGTTACGTAATACTTGAACGCTCCCTTAAATAGAAACCAATACAAAAGTTTTTCAATTTAAACCTAACTTATAAAAATAATAGTAAAATTAAGTTTATCTAAGAAAAATAACTTCTATACAGGCAGTAAACGAGCTGCAACATAAAAAATTCCCTTTACACTTTCATAACTGATACTTTAAGCCCCATAAAACTTTTCGAGGGTATTTCACATAAGTTTCACGTTCTCATACTTTACAAAGTATTAAATACATCCTTAAATTCATTTCGACCCTTATTTTCCAAACAATATGGTCGATAATATAGAACTTTGTGTGTTTAGTGTAAATAGTCTAAAATACTACTTGTTGTAGTTATAAACATCAGTGTATTCTGCATCTTTATCTGAGATACAAGCGACCGCCTGCGGCTCGGCTTCTGTGTACTTCAGTAAATTGTGGATATTTTCCATTTTAGTTGAACGCCGTAAAATTGAATCGTGATGCCTGTTTCTGTTGCTTTTGACATGTGCATAGTAAATTTTTAAAAAGTTTTTAGCGATCCAAGGACTTAGATATTTTTAAGATTATATTTATAAGAATTAAAACTTAGCTTTAAATTAAGTTTGAGTTTAAATTTTGGATTTTGTATATAAATAAACGACTTAAACTTAACTTAAAAATAAACAGATAAGAAGTAATAAGAAGGTGAATTATAAGTCTTACTTGAATGTTGACAATACTTTAATCAAAATGACGTTGATGCTCAGCTGAATGATTATACCTTTGTAACAAAACACATAGTTAGACTGATGTAAACTATGGCGTTTTAAAAAGAGCTGCTGTTGAGTTTCTTGCCAGTTCTTCTCCCCAGAACACCGCTTTCCGAACTAGTGTTAGTTTTGGACAAACTGACAGTCTGACCGATTTTGACGTGTCAATAGTACTTTGTAAAAAGTCTAATTAAAATAAACTATTTAGAGTTTGAGTTCCTTTCACTAAGTTTAGGCAGGTATGCTCGACCTCGCTACCCAAAATCTAACTATTCTAGTAACTAAATGACAGATTCCCGTGATCATCTGCAGTGGTTTTACGTCACAATTTTTACTTTTCACTACGGTAGTCCGTACCGGTAGTCAATATGACCTTCACGAACCTTTAAACCTTTAAACGATGACCTGCTCGTCAAAATGTCTCAGAATTATGGGTAATACTTACCTCAAATCTTATTAAGGATATCATAAATAAGTTAAAAAGTTTAGTTGAAAGTATATGCATAGTAGAAGAGCTATTTTTTATTAAATGCGTGTGTCATTATGTAACTACTTGATGTTTCGAAAATGAATGAAACAACATCGCAATTTTTAGAGAAGAAGCCGAATGCTAAAACCGCTATTAAATACATCATCAAAACCCATTAATGGCCGGGTCCCCTCCTTAGAATGAGAGGAGGCTATAGTCCACCACGCTGACCCAGTGCAGTTTGGCAGACTTCACACACCAACAAAGAATATGAAGAACTCTTAGGAGTGCAGGTTTCCTCACGATGTTTTCCTTCACCGTTATAGCAAGTGATATTTAATTGCTTAAAACACACATAACTCAGAAAAGTCAGAGGTGTGTGCCTAGGATCGAATTCGGACCTTCCGAGTAAGACACTAATATCTGAATCGCTAGGCTATCTAGTTAAGTGCAGTTATTTAATATGGCTGCCGCCAACCGTCTCGAAGAGGAGTCAAAACTGTTAGAGAAGTTGACAAAAATAATATAGCTATTTAAGCTCCTGCTGATTCTCACAACCCAAGTAATAGCTCACGTTCTTTAGTAAAAGGTAAGAACAAAACAGGTATTGTATAGTAGAACAGATTAACAACACATTCGTACAGACAACAACAAGATCAGTCGATAATGGCTGCAATAATGCTAATGCGTAACCGTAAAATGACAGCAGATGGCAATTAGTGATAGTACGTAGTAACAGGACAATGTGGAAAGTGCAAGCCACTGCTTTACAAAGTTTTGTATCACATTTGAAACTATATAGACTAGTCGACACGGATCGGCTGATAAATTAATTTTCAAAGTCAACATAATTTGTATATAACTGACTCCCAAAGACAAAAACGGTTACAAAGCTCGATGTACACTTCCTCCCCTATTTCAACCCCTTCAAGCATTTTCTTTTTCAATGAAACGTAGCCTTTGCCCTTTCCAGCTTTAGTCTATCTCTGTACCAAATTTCATCAAAATCTATTCAGTGGTTTAAGCGTGAAAGCGTAACAGATAGACAAACAGAGTTACTTACGCATCTATAATTAGTTATAAAACCTGTTAGTGAGAAAGTAAGTTCTCTCCTTTTTAAGTAATTTTCCTTGGTTAACATTACTAATGCATCCCCAATGTTTTTTTGCGGAACTGGACACAGAACCGGATGTGCAAAGACATGCGGAATTTCCGCAGTTGCCTGTTGCATCACTAGTGAGAATATAACATAACTTCATGTGGTTGTAATTAGTATACCATATTAAATGTGTTGACCGAAACCGATCAAATGTGAGTCATATCACGAACTAAATGTCAAAAAAATGTAACGGAAACTCTCTGAATTTTGAATAAACCGAATCTCGTTGAACCTTCATGTGAAAGTAATCGTTTTTAATTTGTATACTTAGTAATTGTCATTATAAGAACAGAAACAAAAATGGATGTAAACGTCCATACCGAAATTCCACATTTGCGGAAACGGAAACGGAAGTCAATTACGTAATATTGCATAGTACTAAGCGTCATTTAAAGTAAAGTTTTCTTCGTTGCATGTGGTGATCATTACTTGCTGCATGTAAGCACGACTTACTTTGCAGTCTCCTTCTTTTTTGTGGGCTGTTATATATATAAATGATTTACTGTTCATTTGTCTCGCTAAAACTCGAGAATAGCTGGACCTTTTTGTGAAAGTTTTGAAATTTTTGTGAAAGTTCAGAGAAGGTGTAAAGGTGACAAATGCTAAATCGTTTTTGTTTAAACTTTTACCTTAGCTTAATACATCTTTGTTGCTGTAAAACCGGTAACATGTCAATAACAATTAAATACCTCAGCGAAGAATTATTATATTTATTTATATTTAATATACATAATGATCACTACACGTGTGTATGTTTGTGTGTGTGTGACAAGATCTCATTGTTGCGGAACGCGTTCGATCGCAGCTATGATTGCTACGAACGCAGACACGTTCGCCTTATCTAGATTTTACTGGTTAATACCTATTCGCTTATGACTAGACTTAGATACTAAATCCAAGGCTTAATAATTCTATGTAGGATTGGTGACTTAAAAGAATCATGAACATGTTTGTTTTAAATAAAACTTGGACAGAAACTAAAAAAAAATATTTTTTAGTCGTATTATTAATTGTAAAATTTTAATATTATATAGAATGACTAGCCCACCCTTGCGACTTCGTGCCTATGATCATCAGCTCCTATTGGTCTTAGCATGATGATATATAGCCTATAGCCTTCCTCGATAAATGGGCTATCTAACACTGAAAGAAATTTTCAAATCGGACCAGTAGTTCCTGAGATTAGGGCGTTCAAGCAAACAAACTCTTTTGCTTTATATATTATGGAATCTTTTTGCCATGGATTTTGTTTGATTGATTTTTATATATATACATACACACGTCACAATTTCCATAGCACTGGAAAGATGATCAATAAGTTTTTAAAAAAAATAAAATTCTTATTGCATTCTTAATAGTTCACCATAAAAGATATTTAAAGAGAAATTGATAATTACGTCTTTTTTGATAAAAAAAAATCACAAAAAATAATGTCTGTGCTAAAAATAACAAAAATGTGTATTTGGTAAATTTTAGTGTTATATATAAATATAATGAATTCCAAGGCGTATAATCTAGTTAATTTTATTAGCATAATGGTTGACAACATAAAACCATTAAGTCTTGGAGCCATTATAGCGCAGAGCGTGCGGCTGCAGTTGCGCCTGCGCCTGCGCAGGTACACGTTATAGAAACCTGCGTATTATATTTTTTGTCGAATGTGATATACTTTATATTAAAATAGCTGACCCGACAGACGTTGTCCTGCCTTAACTATGAATATTGAATTCGAATTGGCTGTCAAAAGCTTACATTAAAAAAGTTAATATGGTTGTTAAGTTTTCTTAATTTTTCTAATTTTCCGCGCACCTTTTTTAATTTTTTTCTCCCATAAGAACTTTCTCAGACAATAACATACACAACAAAAAAGATTTAGCAAAATCGATCCAGCCGTTTAAGCGTGATGCCTTGACCAAGGGAAATAGAGATTCATTTTTATATATAAGATTTGTGATATTATAGTGACTAAGTAACATATAAGGTATATTGATAAAGTTTTATACTATAATAAAACTAGTCTATTTTACTACTACTTACTTAATAACTCTTAGTTTTTAAACTTTTTAGTTTTACTGTTTTGTATATGGTTATAAGGTTTATTAAGTTAATAATAATGATCTGTTTCTTCTCTCTCTTTTAGTACAAGATCAGAAAACGACTACCTATAGGATCTTCGGATCTTGTTTACCGCTTTCACTTGATAATTGAGCCGCAGAACCAAAACGAATATATACCCCGAGGTCGGTACCCATTTCTATACATCATATCGTATAATTATTGCCCCTGACCACAAGTGAGGCTGTGTCGTCATTTATACTTACTTCTCTATTCCTGTAAGGCATGTGTGATTGATTTTATGAACGTTATTACTTATCTATTACTGATATTCTGCTTGATAAATTTATTGATATGCCACACCGTTATGTTTAGTTAATATGGGAATTCTCTGATCAATGAAATACAGCTTTTAGAGACCACTATATCCTTACTAGTTTTCAATTAATTTGATATTAATATCAACGATATTTTGTAAATAAACACGTTATACGCCAACATCACTGAATTTAAAAATCTATATAGAACTATACTTTTATCTACCATATTCATTTTACTGAAAACGGGACATTAGTCTTGTGGTATCCACTGTTTACGCTGAACACATTGTGTTTATCCATACACCACAGGACACCACAAGTCTTTCGTATTATGACAAAGCTACTCAGACAAAATTCCTTTGTATTAGAACATTTGTAGCAGGCAAACCACAGATATGACGAAATAAAAGAGTTCTCCTTATCTTTCTAACCAATAAAATAATCCCATTTAAAACAGGACATATTGACACGTTACTTACATACTAACCCATAAAAGATTAGCAACAGTTATTATAAAGAAATAAATAACCCTACTGCTCTCACTCACTCTTATATACAAAACAATCTACACGTTTCCCTCACTCGTGAAGCAAGCAGAGTTAAATAATACATTTTTGTAGTAGCATTGTAATTCGTTGATCATCTCTGGTTCTGGTTGAATCTGCTATTTGATTGAATGACTACCGTGTTCATTGAATGACAACATTCAATTGAGTGACTAGGCCGGACGTTGATTGAACAAGCGTCACTCAACGTCCAACTAGTTAGCGGATTGTAACATAGGCCATTGAACAGAGCGGACGTAAAATCAGTCAGGTGATTGAAATTTAGTTAATTTTTTCCCACTGAGTGATTAAATTTACTTTAAAGTGCAATATAAAATCATAATAAGGTGTCATGTCATGTCCTCATTTTTGTTATCTAAAGTAAGTTACCTTTTGATTTGCGAACTTATGGTCACCCTAACCAAACATTACAAAGTCGGCAATATCCCATTCAACGACTATGTTATATGACGTTCAGTCAAGATGTTGAACGTTACATTAAACAACTTGACGAGTTGTCCTTTAGGCACTCAATTGAATGTAGTCATTCAACGAACGCGCTAGTCACTCAATCAAATAGCAGATTCAACCAGATGACTGCGACAGATACATTGCTGTGTTTATAAAGATTAATGATTTTGAAAGTAACGTATAGCTGAGATACTGGATGACGTATAACTGTATAGATGGTGGAAGTTTGGGCAATTACCTTAATTTCTTCTAGCTTATTATAGTACTCAGTTTATATTTTGATAACATATCTAATACCTGTAAATAATACCTTTTTTGTTACTTTTATTTAAATACTAGTTGACCCGGCAAACGTTGTTTTGCCATATAAATTTGGGGTGGGCCACCCTTATCACTCAGGGGGATGAAAAATAGATAGTAGCCGATTCTCAGACCTACTGAATATGCATGTAAAATTTCATAAAAATCGGTCGAGCCGTTTCGGAGGAGTATGATAACTAACATTGTGACACGAGAATTTTATATATAAGAGACTAGCCAACCCGCTCTCGCTTCACTGAAATATGGTGAAGCTGTTCATTCATTCACCTACTCATTCATTTATTAATTATTCATAATCTACCCACAACTATGAGTCATATATCTCTCATTGTCAAGGCAAGGTTCTTAATAATTTTTTTCTCCGACTTACTTTGCAAATCCGGCTATCACGAAAAAATATTTTCATTTTTCGAGTTAATATATAGCCTATGACACTCACAAATAATGTGGCTAATCTATTGGTAAAGTAATTTTTAAAACCCGTTTAGTAGATTCAGAGAACCTCCTACAACCTCACAAACTTTATCTCTTTATAATTTTAAATAATATATTAAAGTATAGAAAAAGCATACATCACTCACAGTACTTATAAATCAAAGCAAGGAAGTACTTTGTCAAATAAAAAGGATAAATAAGTCATCCCCTAATCCGAATAAACGGCAATAACGTGCCCTTGTGTCAACACCATATTAGTGAATATCGATCAACCAGTTACGAATGATCCCCGAAATCTATACAATAATCCTCGTCGCTTACTGTGGCCCGACCTCACTTCGTACGGTTTGTCTACTATATATGTCGGGGATTTTAAAGTGATGAAAAGGAGATGGAAGGAGGAAAGTGGGGAATATTGGGGAACACTAAAAGGGGGTGATGGTATTGAATGGAATATTGGGTAAACGCAACGTAGATACTCCTATTGAACCGATAAATGATCAAATATGATCTCCAACAATTACGAGAGAAACCTAAGCAGTGCCTTGGACTTGTGACCAAGGTGTAGGCTTCAGGACGTCCTTTAAGTAATTACAACACTCGCCTCCACTGCTAGGCTCTCTATTTAAACCCAAGGTTAAACGCACATAAACCGAATCTAACACAAGGCTAACCTAACCTAAGGCTAGCCTAACCTAACATTGTGTTTACTTAACCACGTGGCAATTACATTGTAAGGACTTACGTGACCTTAGTTGGACAGCAATTCCAAACTACACTGCACTTGACACTATCACTAGCACTACTTAGGTGATGTTCACTTCTTGAGAGACCGCGCACGACTAAGACTTCAGTTAGACTGTCGATCGCATATAAAGGGTCGAGGGTAGAGACTGTCAAAACAACGGAAGTGACTACTACCCCACTTCAACGCCATAGACAACGATAACGATTCGATTAATCGATAATCTTTTACTATGCTCCGACATATACATGTATCATATATTCCTCCTAAATCACTATATCTGTCGGTGAAAAATTTTTATAATCTGTTGCGTAGTTTAAAAGACCTAAGCGTACAGACAGCGGAAAGTGACTTTGTTTTATACTATGTAAAGATATCTATTTCTATCTCTATCATAGGCCTATAATAACACTCTAGACTCACTCACTCACTCACCTTTACGTAATTTTTTTTATAAAATATAATATTTTATAAGAAGTCAAATATAAATTTCAATCATTAAAAATACTTTAAGTAGGCCATCGAACACATAAAAAAAACTACGAAATCATCCATAATTACTACAAACTATTTAAGATTTTTTTTTAAATGTCAAACTTAGGGGACGGTATTGCTCGCGTCCGTAGGATTTACCACCTATTCCTAGGCCCACCCTACACGTGTCCCCTGGGTGGTGCTAAACGAGCAATCAACGCCGAGCAATGGGCGGCGGTAACTAACCCATCTCAGGCTACCACAAGCCTTGGGGAATTAAAAAGCCTCTAAAAATGTGGCAACAGGGACCTGGGAAAGCCTTGTTATGTACTTCTTCCCAACCCTCTTAAAATTATGAAAATGTCCGATAATGAGTGCGAACGTTTGTCATGCGATCCGGCTAACCCCCGGCGCCTTCTGGTATCCGGGCCAGAAGGTGTGAAATTGACTACCGAAGACCCCAAGGAAGTAGGCGACCAGGCTTCCATGGTGGTAAATGTTACTGGCAGCAAAAAATTAATTCAGCAATCATTTCATCCAGGCCTATTCATCCAGAGGCCAAGAAGTAATTCCTTGGGAAGTAAACCATGCTCCTCTGCCTTAACAGCAGAATCATCGAAAGAAGATCCTAATGAGGAAATCAGAACCCATAAGGCACCGGTAATGTTGAATCCACCATCATGGCAACGAGTACCAGGCTCAAGAAACCCAAAAAGGAAAAAATTAAGTACTCCCTCACCAGATAGGATACCCACACACAACAGATTTAGCACACTCGAAGTAGATTTAACAGAGTCTGTACCTCCCCAGCCACCTAAAGAAAAAAAGCAGAATAAACCACCCCCAATAATGCTCTATGGTATAGAAGAGATACCCAAACTAACAGAGTTACTAGAAACAATTACGGAACGGAACCAATTTGGATATAAAATTATTAATAGAAATCAACTTAGGGTCAACTGTTTTGAAATAGATGTGTACAAAAAAGTTATAACACTTTTAAGAGAAAATGGAATTATTGGCCATACATTTAACAGAAAAGAAGACCGATGTTATCGAATTGTCATAAGGAACCTACATCACTCCACCCCGCATGAAGCTATCAAAGAAGAAATAGAAAAAACTGGAAACAGCGTAGTAGGTGAAATCATTAATGCTAAATATGGTCAAGAAAAAACTCCTACATCTACATTTTTTGTAAATATTAAACCAAATTCTCTTAACAAAGCTGTCAAAGACATAAGATATATATATCATCAAAGTGTTATTATTGAAGACCCAAGAAAACGAAAAACCATTGTTCAATGTCAAAGATGCCAACAATATGGACACACAAAAAATTACTGCATGCGACCCTATCGCTGCGTAAAATGTGCCATGCCTCACAAAACTTCTGAGTGCCCTAAAAAGGACCGCAACACTCCAGCTCAATGTGCTCTTTGCCAAGGATCTCATCCAGCAAATTACAAAGGATGCGCTGTATATAGAGAAATCTTAAAAAGAAAAATGAAAGAACGATTTGTTAATCCGATTGCGAGACAAAATGAGCAAAAGAAAAAAGGTGAAAATCTGGCAGTTTCTCCAAATAATGAAGAAAATAAGCATGAAAATAGTAATAATGCTACTTATGCTGATGTAGTAAAAATACACTCAACAGAAGTAAATTCTATAGACCTTTCAAACAACCCAGGAAAAGGTGTAACACCTTTAGAAAATCTCTTGATCAAACAGACTGAAAAAATAGATCAATTCCTTCAACACATGAGTACACTCTTAGGACTCATCACCACACTCATAAATAAGTTAGGGTTAAAATAGCTTTAAAAATAGCGACCTGGAACGTAAATGGGTTAGCCTCAAATAAGCATGAAGTAGAGACTCTTCTACACATACACCAACTTGATGTTTTACTAATTTCGGAGACCCATTATACAAAGAACAGTCAAATTTACATTCGTAACTACAATATATATAATACAAATCATCCTGATGGCACTGCACATGGCGGTACTGCAATCATCGTTAGGAAAACCATTAAGCACTATGAGTTACCTCAGTATGCCACTGAACAAATACAAGCTACAACAATAGGCGTTGAAGGCAGAAATGGAGACTTTAATATATCATCAGTTTATTGTCCCCCAAAACACAGAATAACTGACCAACAATTTGAAGACTACTTTAATACTCTTGGCTATCGCTATATAGCAGGGGGAGATTGGAATGCCAAAAATGTTCACTGGGGCTCGAGATTAAATACCACACGCGGAAGAGAATTAAAGAAAAGTATTGACAAATCCCATCTTACCACCATATCTACATCGGAACCCACACACTGGCCTGGTGATCGTGAGAGACTTCCAGATGTTATAGATTTCTATATAATGAAAGGTTTAACAAGGTTGTTTTATAAAGTAGAATCATATCCAGATGGATCTTCTGATCACATTCCGGTTATTCTTACAATTAGTGCTACTATTCTACAATACGAAAGGCCTGTAGCGCTATACAATCGACGAACAGATTGGGAGTCTTTCCGAGAATTAGTGGACAGTAACCTCCAACTAAACATCAGTTTGAAAAATGAGTGTGACATTGAAAACTCAGTAAAAACTTTTACAAACGTAATACAATCAGCCTGCTGGAACTGCACACCCATAAATGAATTGAGTAACGTAAGGCACAACATTGTTCCATATAAAATCAAACAAAAGATTCTCGAAAAAAGAAGGCTACGGCGGATTTGGCATGAAAGTCGGCACCCGCAGGATAAAACCAAATATTATAAAGCAATGCGTGAACTCAAAAAATTAATTACAGAAGTCACTAACGCCACTGCTGAAAGACAAGTAGAATCTCTCACTGCTACTAGTGCAACAGATTATTCCCTATGGCGAGCTTATAAAACAAATCAGTGTCCAACTACTCATAAACCACCTATTAAACTTAGCAGTGGTACTTGGGCCAAAACAAAACAAGAAAAAGCAGAGGCGTTCGCTAATTTCTTAGTTAATGCCTTTGTACCTAATGAAGCCAATCCTGATTGCAGTGAAGATGATATCAATAATGTTTTGAGCCAAGATCTACAATTAGACCTACCTTTGAAACCTGTAACGCCACAAGAAGTCAAAAGTAATATTAAACAAATGGACGACAGAAAAGCACCGGGTTATGATCTGGTGGATAAAAACATACTAAAGCAACTTCCTAGAAAAGCAATTGTGTACCTTACATCATTGTTCAACAGCATCATAAGAATGGGCTATTTCCCAGCACTTTGGAAAGTTTCACAAATAGTTATGATTCCTAAACCTGGAAAACCAATCCACAATATTACTTCCTACAGACCTATCAGTCTGCTGCCAATTGTGTCTAAACTCTTCGAAAAAATTTTTCTAAAGCGAATTCTAGAAGTACTTACTGCAAAATCAATTATACCTGACCATCAGTTTGGTTTCAGGCAGGATCATGCCACAATTGAACAAATACATAGGGTCACTCGTACCATAAGAACTGCCCTGGAGAGGAAAGAGTATTGTTCCGCCGCCTTCTTGGACATACAGCAGGCCTTTGATACTGTCTGGCACAAAGGCTTACTCTATAAAGTGAAAACACTTTTACCACACCCATTTTACGGATTAATCCAATCATACCTGTCTGAAAGAATATTTCAAGTCAAAGAGGGTGATGAAACATCAATGTTCCACGAAATTACGGCAGGAGTACCGCAGGGTTCTGTCCTAGGACCTGTTCTGTACACCATCTTTACATCTGACCTTCCTCAAAAACCAGGAGTAACGGTAGCAACATTTGCCGATGACACAGCCATACTTGCATCAAATAAAGACCCAGGAATTGCCTCTGAATCCTTACAAGAGAATCTTGATGAAATAACGCTTTGGCTTAACAAATGGAGAATACGAGCAAATGCGACTAAATCCGTTCATGTAACGTTCACTCTTAGATCGCAAGATTGTCCCCCAGTAAAGCTAGGAGAGCACAGTTTGCCACATAACGAAAGTGTAAAATACCTAGGTGTACACTTAGATCGCAAACAAACGTGGAAAAAACACATCCATGCGAAAAGAGATGAACTGAATCTAAGATATCGTGGTCTGTACTGGTTACTCGGACGAAACTCGAAATTATCCCTCGATAATAAACTTCTCATTTATAAAACCGTCCTCAGACCAATCTGGACGTATGCAATTCAGCTTTGGGGATCTGCATGTGACTCCAACCTAAATATTATACAAAGGGCAGAAGACTCTATCCTCAAACAAATGGCTAATTCTCCATGGTTTATCAAGAATTCAGAACTCCATGAGCTTTTGAACATTAACACGGTGAAGGACGAAATTCGGAAGTCGGCAGCTAGGTACAAAGAGAGGATAAAGCATCACCCAAACAGACTGGCGGTGTTGCTCAGTGCCCAGGAACCTCTAGAACGGCTAAAGCGACGGAACATCCTAAAATTGGATAGCCTAACTTAGCAGGAGATATTCCCAATGGGGAAATCACTGCAAACGATAATTCACTCCCAAAAAATCCGCTCATAGTCCTAGGACTGATTGCAGATCCACTAAGAACTAAAAAAAAAAAAAAAAAAAATGTCAAACTTAATAATACAATTATTAGAAAGAGATACATACAAAATATTAAATGATTATAATATAGATTATTAACATATTCTCTTCACAGCGGACTGACTGATCTATTTTGAGGTGTCAAAATTACTTTGTAAAAAAATCAACATATTTGTTAAATGAGCTAGCTACGGACACTTAACAATATTTGTATGAATATCGACCATATTATACGTCAATGTCAGGGATCAACAAATTCTGGTCGCGTTAAGCCCTCAGATTTGTCGCGAGTAAATCACGCGAAAAATCCAAATAAATGTCTATATCCGCTTTTCCCACATATTTTCGGTTCCCTCTCATGTGCTCACTTAACATGACGGTGTTTGCCCTTTCAACCCTCATTTCATGAGATAAATCTCTCCTAAATTATTTTGAAAATATACCTTATCACCTTTAGTTAAAGTTTAGTCTAGAATAAATGTTTTAAAATAGAAAAATGTGCGACAAATTTTTTTCAGAATTTTTCTCTTAACATTGATATTGAAAATTCGACTTTAACTCCATATGTTAGGGATGGTTTTTAAATATTTGTAAATGAGGGTAGTGAGTAAATTCGTGTAACATTGTGACACTGTATTGCACATTATTGGGTGATTGAATGGTATACTTAACTGGCTGAGCGACAAGTTTGATAAGGTAACTGGGGACAAATTGTTTGATATGTTACTGATTTTATTCAGTTCATGTTCTTTTTTTATTGCTACTTTTAAACTAACCGACAGCGATTTGAATAATATATTGGTGTATAGTTATACGTATAAAGAACTCAGATAAGAAACCGAGCAGTGATTGGGGGCTTGTGACACAGGTGTAGGTTTATGGACGTTTTTTTGTGTTGTAACATTTATTAAACTGATCTTTTAAAAACATCACGACATTTAACTACTTTAGCTATTGTTTCCTGTTTGGTATTACTTGTCAGACTAACTACAGGCCGATAAACAGTACCTGGGGTTTGTGCCCCTTGACCGTGCCGACATATTAACATTATCTTCCACAATTTGCAAAAAATGTAACAAAACTATATTTATATAAAATTAACAGTAGTTACATGAATACTTGTGACTCTTACAAAAAGTCCATCTAATCGAAGCGAGGGCTAGTTATAGCTGGTCTGATAAATGTGAACATAAGTGCAATTCTTGTATGGAGGTATGGAGCTTTCTACGATTTGCATGTACCTATAATTGGTACAAGAACAATTTAATTCGGAATGCCCTCAACATATATCGGCCATGTTGTGTTGACAGGAACAAATTAACACTTTCCCACCAGCGGCGCTACATTTTGGTTATCACTTTTGTATGTTTGGATTACATTCTCAACTTCTACTCATTTTGTACAAAAGTATTGTATCTATATATGTATATATAAATAAAAATGGATCGTCTCTATTGTATATCGTATGTACGCGCATAACTTCAGAACGATTGCACTAAATCTGATAATTCTTGTTTTGTTGTTAGTTATTGTAAGCGTTATTAAATTATATAAAGGGAGTTTTAAATATTAATTTGGCAACACAGGGGTACGACTTCACCTGGGATTATAGTGGTTAGATTAGGGGGGTATTTTGAATAATTTGTTAGACTTCAAAGTATTGTATTTACAGATATATTGCTGAATATATAAATAATTAGTGTAATTGCTGTTTTGCTGAAGAAGTGTTAAATAGTAGAGTTAGGAGGTCGAGCGAAGGACAATTTTGATGCTTTGTAGAAAAACCTTTGAATCCTGCACCTGTGTTGCAAGCCCCAGGCACTGCTTGGCGTCCGCCTGGATTACCATACTTATTGTCAGGACATTATAAAAAAACTGAATGAGACAGAAGACAGTCAGTGAGCTGGTTTTGTCCACTGCCATTCAGTGACATAATACGCATTATAGAAAAGACTAAACAGTTAAGTGAATGATTTGGATACAACTCAGCGAAGCGAAGGTAGGCTAGTTAGTTATAAAATTATTTAAATATTAGTTTGGATAGGTTTTATTTTCAAAAATGGTACAACAATTACATTTGTATAGGAATATGGTTTAAATATAACTGCCATTGTGTGTCACGTGTTAACGGCATCCCTCACCATGATATCGATATCATCATGATACTAATACGCATAATGCTGTCATCTTAAGGTATCTACCAGTATAATTTTTACCAATTTTCAACAAAAAATAATATGACCTTTTATTTCTATATCAAAGCAACATCCTTATATTCGCGGGTAGTACCTTTTATTTTATTCCAAGACTGTATATAACCTCAGTTCCGAACGACTTGAGTCAATTGTCAAATGGAGCTCTCCTGCTGACCATTATGGCTACGCAGTGGTGTGGTGTCGTGAATCGTGATGCTGAGTCTCCATTACTAAGGTTTGGAGTAAGTATTTAATATTGGTATCGGTCCCATGTAGGTAACAAGCTTAACTTTAACTTTGGTTGTGGATCCAGAAATAGAGGTCAAAGTATATTAGGTATGGGGCTATTAAATCAGATTAAACATAGATAAATAATAATTTGAACTTGTAATATAATTATATTACAGTTTAACAATAGTTAATTTAATATTTCAATTATATAGCCTCTAGCAGTGTACATGCGCCCCGCTGCTTCGTATTGGTGTTGTTGCACATATTCTGTACATTTGTGATCATTTGCCAATTGACTATATGAAACTAGTTGACTATATATATCTCGGAAATTTTATGAGGATGAGGAGGAGGATAGAGGGAATTTTTAAAAAACACTAAAAAGGGGTGATTATATTGAATGGACTATTGGGTAAACGGAACGTAGATACTGCTACTGATAAATAATCAAATATGATCTCTTATAATTACGAGAGAAACCTAAGCAGTGTCTTGGACAGGATATCCTTTATTCGATCGAGACACTCGCCTTCACTGCTCAGGCTCTCTGTCTAAACCTAAGGTTAAACTCACATAAACCTAATCTAACACAAGACGTCGCAACTATATTGTAAGGTACTCACGTGACCTTAATCGGACAGCACTCCCAGCACTAACACTACATTGCACTTAATACTTCACTAGCACAGTCCAGAGACTACTTCCCTCCTTGAGCTTACGGCCGCTTAAGACTAAAGTCAAACTGTCGATGGTATATAAAAAATCGAGACTATCAAAATAACAGATGAAATGATTTACTATTCACCGACATATATATCACTTATCGTTATATTTTACATTTTAATTTTCAACATCAACATAGTTTATATATAACTAATTCCCAAAGACATAAACAGTCACACAGCTCTACATGCACTTCATCGCCACGTCTATAGATGGCGTTATCGCACGCTCATTTGCTTACTTTGTATACTTAATTTTTTTTTTGCGATAAAATATAGCCTTTGTCATTATACAAACTCTGATCTACTTCTGTACGAAATTTGAGCGTGATTGCGTAACATACAAAACAGACCATTCGTCAATAGATGGCGTAAGTAGTATATTAAATCGCACTTTCGTTTGTTATATATAAATAATTAAAAATAAATAATTATTTTTGAAATTAATAAATATTCAGGCAGAGTTCACTTACAACATTCTAACTTTACCTAACCATTATCTAAGCATAATTATATATTACATATAGATATATAACCCAGCAATTAGCATTTACCATACAATACACGATTGAAATGCTAGATCTGTTATCTCTTCAGATCTAAACTACTTACGTAACCTGAACCCTGAACATGTTACGAGCATTTAAACTACCTAGTGTTTCCTATAATGTAACAAAATATTATAAACTGTTTGACCTGGATTTGCTCGGTGTTTTTATATAAAATGAAGTTTTGAAAACTGAACCCCTTGAAGACTATTTGCATCTCATGTAACAAAAAGGACAAAATGTGTTACATTACTTTGCAATTTTCCCGAAAATAGTAACGTGTACAGAACAGTCTGTGATGGAATAGTTTATTTGAGGATACTATATCTATAACTTGCAATATAGTAATAGAAATATTATGACTTCTAGGACTCTTTATAATTATATATTTGCATGATAGCTAGAGTTTTTGTCGATCAGATATTTTTAACTACATATCAGATATTTTTAACTAAAGACTTAATTTTCGATGTAGAACATCCTCATCCTCAAAAGTCGCGATGGTATATGTCTATGTGCTAAGGATAGCTTACTATTTATATATCTTGATACATAAGGATAACTTCTAGGGCTCCTGTAATAGCTGAAGAATAATTTATTCCTTGACACTTCTTGACTATATAACCAAGCTCTTTAGTTTTCTTCTTCCATTTCACTTTTTCAATGATTCATCATCAGGACCCTTCAATGGCCCACTGCTGAGCCGGGTCTCCTCCTCAGAATGAGGAGGGTATTAGGCCATAGTCCACCACGCTGGCCCAGTGCGGGTTGGCAGACTTCACACACCTTTGAGAACTTTTAGGGAACTCTCAGGAGTGCAGGTTTCCTCACGATGTTTTCCTTCACCGTTTCAATGATTGTTGTATAGTAATTACTAGTTATATCACAACTGGAAACGTAATATTTTCCACTAGTCATACTCGTAAATACAACAAAAGAACACGATATAACTGTATCGCAGAATTCCATTAGGCACAATAACATTGATACGAGCGAAATGCCAGCCGGCTTAGCATATTAGTATCACTATGCTCACATCTAAAGCTGAGTACACAACTACACATATAATATTAAATCCTACAAGCCGACCCGCTTTCGCTTCGCTTAGATGTATTCAATCTGTTCACTCTCACTCATTTATTCATTCATACTCTACCCCCAACTATAACTCTCATTGGCAGCGTTCGTAAGAAACGTTTTCGTTTTACCGTTTCGTCTCCAACTTACTTCGCAAATCCAATAACTACGAAAAAGTCTTTTCAATTATCGGGTTAATATATAGCCTATAACCGTCATAAATAATGTGGCTTTCTATTGGTAAAAGAATATTCAAAGTTGGTTTAGTAAATCCAGCGATTACCCCCTATAACCTCACAAACTCACAAACATTACCTCTTTATTATACTATAAAAGCTTACACGGGCATATTTACTGCACAATTACACTCAAAAGACTACAATAATACATAATCCAGTCAGAAGTCGAGGAGTGCCTGAGGCTTGCGACCCAGGTGCACGATTAAAGGGCCTTTCTACTACCAGTAAATGCTCTCTTTCACCGCTTGACCCACTAACTCTAATATTTAACTCTTCTTCAGCAAATGGGATCGTAGGCCTGTGTTGCCTAGTTAATATTCGATAATAGAGATATTGATCAAATTATTCTAATCATATTTAATATGGATATTTTATAGTATTAATATTTTAATATAACCTAACAATTAATATAGATTATTATTTTACCTAATATTTTTCATTCATCAACTTTTCACGAATTTGTTTTGTCGAAGAATTGAATCGTAATAGTGATATCCCCTGTTCTAAAATCGATCAAATTAGACTCAGTGCAACCAATTACTTAAATGTTGATGAAAAAGTAAAATTTTCTATGAAATTTCTTCAGTCATTCATTCATTTTTTTTAAAATGAATAGTGAGGTATTTAAAGTTGAGTTGTGAATCAAAACCATCCAGAGATCTACCAAAACATATTGTTAATTATGATGTTGGCAACACTTATAATTTGAGTAGAATCCTGTTACTTGATCTTGACGTTGGTACGACTGATATGAGTAGCATCCGGTTACTAGAATGTTGGCCAACTGATAAACACAAACCAAGGAAGTGGGGATTGCAAAATAAATACGCCATCACGACAGAATTATCGTGGATTACATCGCGAGTATTCTAGGAGTAACGCTGAAGCTCTGAGTCAAAAGTAGAGTAGTCCCAGGAGGGTATTATAGTCAAGCCGTTATACTGTTAGTCTGCGTAATTAACAATATATAAATAAAAAAATTCATCAATATCGATTCAATCGTTAAGGAAGAGTTCAGGGTCACACAGAGAATAAAATAATTTTAAATATTTAAATTCATTGTAAACTTATTTGTACCAGTATGTTTGAACCCTTACCTACTGTTCAGTTAAATGAATCTAGCTCCAAAAAAATATATTAACCTCCCGTATGTATCAAAGGTCACATCATTATGATCTGTAGTACGTGACTGACCGAAATGGCCCCATGCTATCTCGAGGTAATTCCAAATTTCTATTCTCTTGCCGTAATAAAATCATGCGCGCACGCATGTCTATACCAAATCTAAATTTATGCTTTGTAATATCCTAGTAGATGTTATTGTTTTATTTTTAATGTGTTTGGAGGTTCCTTATTTCACGCTGTAAGGGATGGTGATAGATTAAACATTTTAGGTCACACTATCAACTCTTAATGTGATTACGATGAAAAGAATATTATATGACTGTAATTTTTTATAGCTAAAATTACCAAATAAGAAATTTTTTTTTTTAATTTCAATTAGTATAAAAGTACTTTTGATACGTCAAAAATTGGTCGGTCAGTCATTTTGCCTGAAGCTACCACCAGCTCGGAAAGCAGTTTTTTATTGAGAAGAGCCGGCCAGAAACTCAACAAATCAAATCAAATCAAAATTATTTATTTCAATTAGACTTTTTTGAAAAGTACTTTTGAAACGTCAAAAATTTGTCGGTCAGTTAGTTTGTCTGAAGCTACCACCAGCTCGGAAAGCAGTTTTCTGTTGAGAAGAGCCGGCCAGAAACTCAACAGTCGCTCTTTTCAAAAAGCCATGTTTACATAGTCTGTTATACAAAACATTTAACTTGAGAGTCAAGGTCACTTAGATTCCAAGCATTCTCATCATTTAAGTAATCCTGTACATTATAGTATGCTTTATATATTAATGACTTCTTGATCCGAGTTTTAAATTGTTGAAGTGGCAAGTCTAATATAGGCTGTGGAATCTTATTATAGATGCGAACACCAAGCCCCATGAAGCTATTACTGACTTTGTGGAGACGATAGTACGGCGTTACAAGTTTATTTCTGTTTCTAGTATTAACATTATGTTTGTCACTGTGTTTTGAATACAAATGAATATTCTGGTAAATGAACGAAATGTTACAATATATGTATTGAGATGGGACTGTAAGAACATCTATTGTTTTATATACATCTCTAATGGAATCCCGCGCTCTTAAGTTATAAATGGCCCGAACAGCTCTCTTTTGAAGAATAAAAATGGATTTGATATCAGTCATTTGTCTGACTCTCCTTACTGAGTAGGCAGCTGAGCTGAGTCTTCCAGCTAGAGATGATAGATGGGGGTTCCACTGGAGTTTTGAATCTAAAGATATACCCACAAATACCGTCGAGTCCGCCACATCTAAAATTTCATTATTTAAACGCAGGTTAAATTTTTGTTTTTTAACATTAGGTAAAGCAAACTCAACGCATTTAGTTTTTTTAGCATTAAGAACTAAGTTATTTATGCCTGCGATAATGCACTGTTTACATCGTCATAATTATGTTTATTTCTGTTTACTTTAAATATAAGAGTTGTATCATCAGCAAAAAGTACAATATCACACAAGTTCTTCACATAGTATGGCAGATCATTAATATAAATCAAAAATAAAAACGGGCCTAAAATGGATCCCTGTGGAACGCCCATTTGTAGCAAAGATACAGAAGATTTTACACCATTAATAGTAAACCTCTGGACTCTTTGATTTAGGTATGAGGCAATTAAATTTAGAGAAACACCACATATACCGTAATAATTAAGTTTTTTTAAAAGTGTTTCATATTGAACAATCAAAGGCCTTGGACAAATCGCAAAATACACCAATCGCATTTTGTGATTTCTCCCATGCTTCATAAATATGCTTAAGAAGAGCAACTCCAGCATCTGTTGTTGACCTACCCCTAGTAAAACCATACTGTTCACTATGAAATAGTTTATTTTCATTAAAATATTCTAAAAGTTGGTTTAAAATAATCTTTTCAAAAACTTTACTCAGTGATGGTAATATAGAGATTGGTCTATAGTTACCGGGATCTTTCCTGTTTCCATTTTTAAATAGATTTTACTGTGCTTCATTAAGTCCGGAAACTTTCCTGTATCGACACATTTATTAAAAATATCAGCTAAATGTGGGGCAATATTATTGATTATTGTATTTAATATTTTTACTGAGATGTCCCATAAATCACCAGTTTGTTTTATATTAAGTGTCCTGAAAT
Organism: Limenitis camilla; assembly: GCA_905147385.1. NCBI lineage: Eukaryota > Metazoa > Arthropoda > Insecta > Lepidoptera > Nymphalidae > Limenitis > Limenitis camilla. The sequence continues at coordinate 10,545,970 of LR990241.1, forward strand.
TCTTAATAATATCAAATGAAGTAATATGTTTAAACTCAAAGTAATTAGCATTGCCTGGGAGTTTATTTTTAAGTAGAGAAATAGCATCTAAGGGCGATGATTTTAATGAAGATGTTACTTTGATAGGTATATCAGTAAAGAATTTTTCAAACGTGCTTGCCACTTCTTTTTTCGAATTAATTAATATATTATCAACATTTTTAGATCTTCCAGTTATGCTATTAATAATATCCCAGGTAGCCTTTATTTTATCGTCCGAGTTAAGTATTTTGTTTCTAATATAAATTGCCTTTGCCTGGATGCAAACACTTTTAAAGATCTTAGAATAACACCTAACGCGTTCTAAAAATACTGGATCCCGATTATATTGCCTCATACCATATAATTCATATAATCTACTTCTAAATATACCTAAGGTAGCCCAGTCACTAAATTTCAGTTTTAAATTTTTACTAAAAGTTTTTATTTTAAATGTGTTATTAAATTCATTTAAAATCATAGTAAATAAATTATTATATAGCGTATCTGGATCCTTATAAATCAAACACAAACTAGAAATTTTTTGTACTACCTTATCCTTAAACAAGTTAATTTTAGTACTCGACTTTAGTCTACATGAAATCTTATTTGAATTTTTAATTTCTTGGTCTACTAACGTGAATTTCTGTCCATAATGATCCGAAGTTAAGTTTTTCATTATTATAGTCTCAAACACTTCACAGTCACAAAACACATTGTCTATACACGTTGCAAAATTATCGCCAACATGAGTCGGCTCAGAGAATAAGTTTAATAAATTATATGATTTAAATAAATTTAACAGCTGACGACTGAAAGTTGTGTCTATCAATATATCTATATTAAAGTCTCCACACACGAATATAGATTTATTTTTAATGCAAATACGTTTAAGTACATCATCAATAGTGGACTCAAAAGTTTCAAAATCACTATTGGGGGGGCGGTACACGCATACTATAATGTAACGTTGAAACTCTACACAAGAAATCTCAACAATATGCTCGACAGAGAGAGAAACAATATCTTGTCGAGATTTACATACTGTATTGGATATGTCACTGCGAACTAATATTAAAGAGCCTCCGCGAATTGTTTTCTCTCTGACGAATGTACTTATTAATTTATAGTTATCCATAAGTGACAATACAATTTTTATTTAACCAGTATTCAGTGATACAAAAGATATGAATATTAAATTTATTACCTAACAATTCCAGTTCAAGTTCTTTGCCGTCTAAACCTTGCATATTTTGATGAACCATGTTAATATTCAAACGGTTCAGCTTAGGCTTTGTCTCATTAACTAGTTTAAACTAGTTTGTACAACATTATTAATGATAACATTATCATTGTTAATTGATGTCTGCGTTATATTACATATAACGGTGTTTTGTATAATATTATATGCTACTAAAGTAGCAATTTGTTTTTTATAAAAAAGGGGAGATACACTGTATCTTTTGTCAACTTACAACTATAATAAATAAATTTGTTTAAGTCAAAATATAGAAATACGTCACTATGACGGTATGTCAAATTATACAGTGTCATGTTCAAATTATATACATGTTTATTCTGCGCATCTGTGAGTGAGCGAGAGTATGGGAAGGCGCAGACTATAAATTTACATTTATTGTTTTCATTTAATTTGATAAAATCATCAATACTCCTGATAACATCTTGCTTACTCACAGATAAGCTATTTCCATGCAGTAATACAATAGTAGTACTTTCATTTAACTGCACGGACTTAATTTTATCAATTTGGTACTGGTAACTGGCACCCGGAGTACATATATTACATGAGCCTTCTAAATAATTATTTAAAACGGAACCAAAACCTTTACCTAAACTGTCTGATATAACAAATGTCTTTTGTTTTGATGTGTGAGGAGGCCGCTTATTATTAAGGTTTATTTTACAATTGTTATTAATGCAAGATAAACTGTGGCTAGGACTAGATATTTGCTGGTCACACACTGTATCAAGTTGACTGACCGAGCCCGGTAGACTCTGCTCTGACTCAAATTGCATGCAACTACAACGCTTATTTAGTAATGACTCGAATCTCTCTAAGTTGTAGTTGCTCAACTCAACTAAATCATTAGCAGCATTTATGTGCTCATTTATTTGTGATTGAGCTGAATCATATTTGGCACTCATGCTCTCTAAAGAGCTGGCCAGGTTGTTAACTTCCTCCTGCAAACTGTGTGTGTCCTGCTCATATTCAATCCTATTTTTAATTAGTTTAGTTTTATAACATTTTAATTTATTAATTAACTTCATGCGGTCATTTCTCAAGGCATTTATTTGATTTCTAGTAAATTTGTGTTTCAAAATGTTTTTGGTTTTCTTAATAAAGCGTTTTAATTTAATATATTTTTTAATTTTTTTATGACTTGAGAAATGTATGTGTTGCATATTACTAGATTGATTGTTATTATTACTAAGGGAATTGCACATAACCAGTTCATCGAACAAACTTTGAGTCACCTGGGACTCCTGAAATGCTTTAAAGTGTTCCAATTGGAGGGCAGAATTCTTAGCTTCCTCCAAACTTATCTCCAGTTCTGTGATACGCGACAAGGCCCTCTCATGTTCGTCACAACACTGTTGGAAGGAACTTACAATATTCAATAGTTCATCTCGTTGACTCAAAGTGTCAGTATAATTTGTATGCAACTGTGCAAGTTCACTTTTTAATTGAGAATTTTTTTTATAATGTTTCTTATTTCCTCCTCACTGTCATCGCGTTCCTTTAAAAGTAGTTCATAGTTCTCCTTGGATACTTTTAATTCTTGCAGTGTCAATTTTAATTTATTTTCCAGCTCAGTTATGGTTGCTTTGCGGGTCATTATTGACTTATCCATAGTGAAAGAAACTGAAAAACAGAATGAAAACAGTATAAGATTTAAACAAAATTAGTAAATTAAATAAGATTTAAATTTCAGATTATCTATTAGATACAGAAAAGAAATCAGATAAAAAGTTAATTGGAATTCAATTTTAAAGTAAGATTATTTTTATAATACTAAATATAATTCAACTTAATATCAATTTACATTAATTTGTTTTATTTATTAGAAATAGCAAATTTGTATTTATTATATTTTTATAAAACAAAAGTAGGGTAGAATTTTTTATGATAATGTAATTACAATCATCACAAAGTATATATCTTTAGAAATATATGTGTTATGTTATGTGTTAAAGTAATAATAATGTATGTGGCATAGTATTATTATACTATCTTCAGTTTTACTTCAAACTTGTTAAGTAAAGTGAGACCAAGCGGTGCTAGAATGTGTGATTAGAGATGTTGCTCAAATCAATGAGCCTTGTACAGTGTATAATGTGGTGAGTAGTGTAGTAGTATAGTGTGATGTGTTTATTGATTGTAATATTAAGATAATTAAAACTAATACTCCCCGGGTTTTTAAAGTTGTACGTTGAATTCAAATGTCGTAGGCAAGTCCAAGTATTTAATGGATTTCAGTCCGTTTCTGAGCTGCTCTTTAGTACTGTCACTTATAATTATTAAACTTTATACACTTCACTACATATATTTATCACAACTAGACAATAAAAATATAAATTAACAATTAAATTTTAAATAAAATAACGGAGATTAAATTTTGACGTCTAACCGGGGCCAGTGTTGCCCACTTTTTTGTCACTTTTCAGTCGCCCTTTTCAAAAAGCCATGTTAACATAGTCTGTTATACAAATCATTTAGCTTGAGAGTCAACGTCACTTAGATTCCAAGCATTCTCATCATTTAAGTAATCCTGTACATTATAGTATGCTTTATTTATTAATGATTTCTTGATACGAGTTTTAAATTGTTGAAGTGGCAAGTCTAATATAGGCTGTGGAATCTTATTATAGATGCGACCACCAAGCCCTATGAAGCTATTACTTACTTTGTGGAGACGAAAGTAAGGCGTTACAAGTTTATTTCTGTTTCTAGTTTTAACATTATGTTTGTCACTATGTTTTGAATACGAATCGATATTCTGGTACTGACTGTAAGGACGTCTATTCTTTTATAAACATCTTTAAGTGAATCTGGTGCTCTAAGATTATAAATGGCCCGAACAGCTCTCTTTAGAAGTACAACAATGGATACAATGTCGGCGGCCCTACCCCACAGAAAGTAACTGAAGTCAAATTGAATCAGAATACGAGTTTAATATTAAAAATATATTTCTTAATATATTTATTCTGCAATAAAAAAAAATTATTGATCCCTTGATGAAGTGAGAATGGAAAACTAGTCAGGAATAAATTACTTTATATCATTCTCAACATAGATTCTAATTTTCAATTAATGTAAGTACTATTTCCCTTTTAGATCTATATACAGGAAATTACAGCCTCATTGAAAGTTGGTTAACAATAATAGCAATAGCAAACCGAACAGAAATCTAATTAGTATTGAAGTTGCAAGATTACGCCAGAGCATGCACTCTACATGCGAAATGTCAACATGTTGTTAGCGCTAACTACGAATAATTAGTTAGATCGTGCTTTAGAACAATAGGAGTTAAACGGAACATGGTAGATACCGACGCGACACGTGACCATAGACTGGATTGTTCTAGCAATATGCTATTTAGGTAAGAATTGGTATATTTGGACTCAACGAATATTTACGTGTAATCCTGATTAACTCTTGCCTTTTCGTCAACTATCATTGTGATCAAATTCACGATCTTGTTTTGGAATTTATTCACAACACTTATAATTTGAGTAGCATCCTGTGCATCAAGGAAGTGGGGATTGCAAAATAAATACGCTATCACGACAGAATAATCATGGATTACATCGCCAGTATTCTAAGAGTAACGCTGAAGCTCTGAGTCTTAAGTATAAGCCCAAGAGGATATTTAGCCGTTATAATGTTAGTCCGCATAGAGTACTACAACTTCTTATTTTTATTAATTAACAATATGTATTTCTCTTTTTATAAGAATTGATGGTAAGGTCCCAATATCATTGAGCTTATCATTAGCTCTAGTTCTTGCTTTTCGTATGAGTATAATATTTAAAATTCAATCAAAAAATTGGAGCGTAATAATGGATCCTATTATCCCTTATCATCTATTGTTATGGTGATTCAATTCGCTTTTTTTTTTGAAAAAATAATTGATGATAAAGGCAATTTTACGATCTCTTTTAAATGATCATGTCACCAACAAAATAGATACCAAGAAAATTATAATAATAGGCAAAACTTTTTTTAAATATTTTTTTGTAAATATATATGTCGGAGAATAGTAAAAGCCTATCAAATAATCGAATCGTCATCGGTATCTATGGCGTTGGGAGTAGGGTAGTAGTCACTTCCGTTGTTTTGACAGTCTCGACCCTCGACCCTTTGACGTCTGACTGAAGTCTTAGTCGTGCGCTGTCTCTCAAGAAGTGAAGTAGTGTCTGAATAGTGATAGCATTGTGCAGTGTTGTGTTAGTGCTAGGAGTGCTGTCCGATCAAGGTCACGTGAGTACTTTACAATCTAGTTTCCACGTCTCGTGTTAGGTTAGGTTTATGTGCGTTTAACCTTGGGTTTAAACAGAGAGACTATCAGTGGAGGCGAGTGTCTCGATCGAATAAAGGAATTCCTTAAGCCTACACCTTGGTCACAAGTCCAAGGCACTGCTTAGGTTTCTCTCGTAATTGCTAAAGATCATATTTGATCATTTATCGGTTCAATAGGAGTATCTACGTTGCGTTTACCCAATATTCCATTCGATACCATCCCCCCTGTTAGTGTTCTCCAATATTCCCCACATTCCTCCTTCCATTTCCTTCTCATCATTTAAAATCCCTGACATGTATAACTGTATGATTTAAAGAATTTTCAAGTTATATTACAGAAGGGTCGTAGAACTACAGTAACCAAAAAGATATTATTTAATAACAAAATGTGAATAACAGCCAAACCATTAAACGTACAAAGGTCTAAATAATATATTAGAACAGCAGTTGAATAGATATTTGAATCGGACGTGAGCGTTTAGATCTAAGCCACGGTTACACATTACGAGCATAATGCATGAGATTTGTAAGAGAAATTTTATCTTTTGGACTCTCTACTTATTATAGATTATTGTATGGAGACAACAGATTACTGCAATAATATGTTATTGTGCAACACAACTTATCTGAACCGTATTGTTTATCTGTGTGTATGAATACAGATTCAATATTCTATGCATTAAATTGCAGTATATGAGATAAATGGAGATCAAACTTGGAATTTTAGTTACAACTATTCTAAATAGGTTTTGATGTTCCTATTGAAAATCTAATTAATAATATTTAATATTAAAATGTATGTATGTATGTGACGAGCAATCCAAGCACTCAGTATTTTAAGAAGATCACATGCAAAAAAATATGTATTAATTTAATCTAATAATAATTATAGGGAGATCCGGGTTTGATTCGTTAGATCGATGAAATTGAAAAAAAATTCTAGCGTTATTTAGCTTTACAACTAGCAAATTTCTATAAAGCTATATAAATTGGATACAATCAAACTTCGTTATAAACCCATAGCCTCATCTGCAATACATACCTTTACTATATATTTCAATAAATGCTAAGCGGTCGATACTTGCCTTTTGTCTGGTATAGATGACACAGTGAAAAATAAATCTACATTATTCCATCTCTAAACCAAAGCAATAAGAGCTATAATAAAACTTGTATTATATGTCTGTTGGAACCAACGCAAAGGCTTAAAGATTCTCATATTTATGCATTTCCATATGTTGTATTTATGGTAATGCGAGCTATCTTAGAAATCGGTTACGTCCAGATAAAATGTCCTTTCAAATAAATAAAGGATATGTTTCATATTGTCGTATTATGATATAAATATCGATTACATACGATTGTGTAGTTATAGATTGACAGACCTGTTAGATAGAATGGCCTAAAAAGTTTTGTCAAAATGTATAACTGCATTAGACTATTCAATGTTTAAGTGCATTTCGTCGCCATTTAGGACATTGTTCACTTCATTAGTTTCTATATCAAATGAGAGGTTGATGTTCAGTTTCAGTTCTATTTAGTTCCATATTTATTTTTAAAAATGTATAGATTAGCTCAATTGAAATTCAAGCTATGCCAGTTATCTTCTTATATATAAAAATGAATCCCTATTTCTCTTGGTCACGGCATCACGCGTAAACGGCTGGACCGATTTCGCTAATTCTTTTTTTGTTGTGTTTGTTATTGTTAGGTTAGGTTCTTATGGAAGAAAAAATTAAAAAATTTGTGCGGAATATTAGAAAATTTAAGAAAACTCTACGACCATATTAAGCTTTTGACAGCCAATTCAATATTCATAGTTAAGACAGGACAACGTCTGTTGGGTCAGCTAGTATAATATAAATAGACTTAAGAGCAAAAGCTTTATAATTTTATTTTAATTTCAAAAAATTAATTAATATAAAATTGAACTAAACATTTTTCATTTTATACTAATTCCAAAATTTCTGAACTGACAATATTTATTAATAGTTTTGGGGCCATACCGTCAACTCTTATTGCGATCCATATCCTAGACTAACAATAATTACTAACAGATTTAAGGCCATGCCATCAACATTTATTGCGATCCTTTTGCAGGACTAGCAATATTTATTAACAGTTTTGAGGCACTGCCATCAATCTTATTGCGATCCAATTCCTGGACTAGCAATATTTACTAACTGATTTGAGGCCATGCCGTCAACATTTATTGCGATCCTTTTGCAGGACGAGCAATATTAACTAACAAATTTGTGGTCTTGCTGCCAACTCTTATTGCGATCCATTTGCAGGACTAGCAATATTTACTAACAGATTCGAGGCCATACCGTCAACTCTTATTGCGATCCATTTGCAGAACTAGCAATATTTACTAACAGATTTGAAGCCATGCCATCTACTCTAATTGCGATCCATTTGCAGAACTAGCAATATTTACTAACAGATTTGAGGTCGTGCCGTCAACTCTTATTGCGATCCATTTGCAGAACTAGCAATATTTACTAACAGATTTGAGGCCATGCCGTCTACTCTAATTGCGATCCATTTGCAGGACTAGCAATATTTACTAACAGATTCGAGGCCATACCGTCAACTCTTATTGCGATCCATTTGCAGAACTAGCAATATTTACTAACAGATTCGAGGCCATACCGTCAACTCTTATTGCGATCCATTTGCAGGACTAGCAATATTTACTAACAGATTCGAGGCCATACCGTCAACTCTTATTGCGATCCATTTGAAGAACTAGCAATATTTACTAACAGATTTGTGGCCATGCCCTCAACTCTTATTGCGATCCATTTGCAGAACTAGCAATATTTACTAACTAGCAATAGTTAGGAACAGATTTGAGGCCATGCCGTCAACTCTTAAGCAATGCGATTATAAGAAAATGTTTAAATAATGACAGAATTGAATCGAAATAAACAGTATTAAGATCAGTGGCAAAAGACGGTGTTAACTCTTAGTATGCTATATTAGTTAATTGATGAATAATTTTATACCACCCACAATATTCCGTTGTCCGGTAATTGCTCGACGTTGCATAACCTGTGTGTTTAATTAATATCTGAATAAATTATTGTATTAACTACTAAGGCTATCGGATATTAATAGCAACTTTGAAGTAAAATAATATTAATGAAGACTATGATAAAGTTGAGTGAGATATTTTTACTAAATTGCTAGCTGACCCGGAAAACGTTGTTTTGACATACAACAACAATAACAAATACTGACACGAGATTATCAGCTCGTTGACTATCAGTTCATTTCCAACTTGAGAGCTGCGTCACAATATTAATTTATTGACTAAAATAAGAATCTTGTAACCATGGTAACACACTGACATTGCTTACACTGAGTACAGATAAAACGGTATTTCTCAATACCATTTTTTATAATAGAATCGAATCTAACTTTTTTTCTCTACATAATCTCTACACAACTCCACCGTTCGACTATAAATCAATTTTATTATTATCAAGGTCTTAGATATTTAAATAAATTTTAAATTTATTAGAGCCTTCCTGGATAAATAGGCTATCTAACACTGAAAGAATTTTTCAAATCGAACCAATAGTTCTTGAGATTAGCGCGTTCAAACAAACAAACTTTTCGGCTTTATATTATACTAGCTTTTATCCGCAACTTCGTTTGCGCCTACAGGAGATCGTCTGTAGACATATTTAATAATTTCATGATGTAGTCATACTAACATTGCACCCCCCTTTTAGCCCCTTAAGGTTTTTTTTTCAAAAAAAAAATTACCCCTGTTTCATGACTTCCAATGAAGAACCTTCATAATTAATTTCATTTGAATAACTTCCAAAACGGCAAAGTTTCATACTAACTTTACACCCGGGTTTTACGCCCTTAGGGGGTGATTTTTCAAAAATCCTTTCTTAGTGATTCCCTACGTTATAAAAGGAACCCCTGTGCAAAATTTCAAGTTTCTAACTTAGTTCTAAGATAGATAGATAGATATTGTAATAATATATAGATAAGATTGATTAAGAAAAATAAAAATAAACAAAAATATGGAAATACATATTTTAGGTTAGAGACAACAACTATTTCTGTTAAATTATTCTTATTTTCGCTTTATGTCTATTAGTTGAGACTATCAGCAAATGGCGAGTTCTTCAATCTCTACCATTCAAGTAACAGTATTCACATTTAACTTCCACTAATTCTGATTTGAGGAACCTTCCATTAAAATATAGTTCTGGTAATCAAGAGTACCACATAATTTACAATTAGAAAAAAACCCTTTATTTTATTTCAATTATACCCACGTAACAAGACTCTGTTCCAATAGATTTGTGTTACTTGACAAACGGAGCTCGTCTGGTGACTATAAAGGCTATACAAATTGTGTGGTGCCGTTATGCTGCGATTATATTTCTCGGGTTCCATCTAGTGCTCATTACTATGGTATATCACATGTTAATGTGCAATATGAATCCCATATAGACAATAATTTTAAGGATGAAACGACTTTAGTATTTACCGTTTAGTGATTACCTCCATATTATTATAAAACAAGCCTTGTCTTGTTCTCTATGTCTCTCATACAATAGATATATGATATAATTAGTAATAAACAATGATATCCGCAATGAACAATAAACAAGTATTAGTAAAACAATACCGTTATTGATATGCATAAATCCTAATGCAAGACCAAGACCTTTACATTCTTAGAAAACCATATCAGCTCGTGACTTGAAATACCGCGTCCAGTCGCTGTAAATAATAACAGGACATGTGTTAGTATTGTGTCGCGATATGTCGCGATATCTGGCGACAAATTGTCGCGTTTCGTCGCTGTGTCGCTGTCGCCGTCGCCATCGCCATTGTGGACAAAACGCCGCGGGGATACACGCGTGAGTTATGACTGTGCTGTACTAACTTAGGGGTGGGGTATACTAGAAGATTCTCACTTATTAACTAATTAATTGAATTTAATATTTAAAGACAAACGCATACGTGAATACGGAATACTTCCCGGAGACGTTCGTCGTCCATCACTGTATTTACCTTCAGTCAATAACAATAATTTCCAGTTCTTGGAATATTTCCTTTGACCATGACGATAATTAGACCTTAATTAAAAAAAAATTGGCTTGTAGTTTTTTTATACTAAACAGTTTGACGAGTAATTTCGTTTGTGAAATTTAAGGATTCCCCTTTTAAAGATCACTTGAAACTGCTATTTTTATCATCTTAGAGGTCAAACGGTAGGTCAGTTTTCATATTCATAAATCTGCTTCTTGATCTCCAGCTTCAGGTATTGTTCGGTCCTAGTCTTTTATTTTAAGTATAACTGTGCTGTATACTATTGTATATAATAGTGTAGACTCACCCGAACATTATCGGCATCACTATTTGCTTGTCAAATAGGGGTTCGTTAATTTGTTCGCTATTTCGGGAGCCATTGAATAGCGATAATGTTTATGGGCTACTTTGTTTATGGAGTTTACTGGGTCATTACCTTCGCTTCACTGAGGTATCAATAGATTTTACAAGGAGAAACGTTCATTTAAAAAAAGTTGACGATCTACCCTCGCATCGCTGAGGTATAATGTAATCGCTCACTCATTAACTTCCGCACATAAGCGGCTTGATTTTTTCCGACATTTTAGAGAATTATCGTCATATTTCAACCAATTTACACAAAATATTAAAAAAAAATTACATCTGAACCTTCCTCATAAATCTCTCTATCTATTGGTAAAAACTGCATAAAATTCTGTTCAGTAATTTTTAAGTTTATCGCGAACGAACAAACACTGTGTGGCGTAGGAGTGTAAATATTTTGTGTATTATTGAATTCACGCAAAAACTACTAACTACTACTACATTAAATTTGATACAGCCTTCACAGTTACGTTAATAATAAAAATAACTAGTAGATAATCATTAAAATTTGTTGATAGTTTGGTTCTAAATTGAGTACATCGATCATTTTAATTCAATTTAAAATATATACGATAGATCAAATCGCCTTTTATCATATACAGGTATCTTAGATGCAATCTGCCTTGTTAGTACGCTACCAACGGCTATAACTATTGATGGTTGATAATCTATTAGTCATAGGATGTTTGCAGGAGGCTCTTTAGTATTAACTAATAAAAAAAACTAAACTTTAATCAAACATAAGTTGTCTTCCCTTACAGCGTTATCAGCTGAGCTGAGTTTTCCAGCTGGAGACGAAAGTCGAGCTTAACTGTTGATAAGAATCTAAAGGTATATCTACAAAAACTGTTAAAAGAAGGTTGACAAACAGAAATCAAACACAAGTAATTCTTACTGAGCAGAATCATCGTACTGGATGATAAGTGAAGTTTAACTGAAGATAAAAGCCTGAAGGTATATTTACAAAAACTGTTAAAAAATTTATTCAATTAGTAGGATTGTGTTGCAGTATTTACTGTTTGAAAAATTAATATTTTATCGTTCAAGATATACCCTATACAATAATAGATGATCACTAATCAAATAGCGCTGTAATAGAACAAGCTTCGGGCTTTGATCAATACACAGTCATTTATTACCAATCAAGCTACTAACACAACTATTCAATGTTTATCCTTGTTAAATTATACTTCTGTACTTGGTTGGTTCAGTGTTGCCAGTGGTCAGATACAAATTATTGTGTATATTCATTTTTATTAATACGCATTTATTAGCTTCATACGTATGTTAGTATGTATGAACGGAATCTTTGTTTTCCTGAGACCCGGGGTGTCTGCGTCAAGACACTCTTTATTTATTCTAAAGTAGTTTTCACCCCTGTTTTTTTATAGTAAAAATTATCAAAATTTTCAGTAAAATTCTTAACCAAATTGTTAACCAATTATAACCAATTTTTGAACCAAATTTTGTTAAAATTATATGCATGTTATCAATAGTTATAAAATTATTTTATAAACAGATATGAGTAGAAGGGTTATTTTGATAATATCCTGAAAAGCACCAAAATAAACAAAAAAACTAATAAATTAATTAATATTAAAATAATTACATTAATTATTTAATGAAATAAATAAATTAATTAATATAAAAAAATAATGACGTAATAAGTAAAACAATAATTGAACTTGAAAACTCAGAATTCTTGAATATAAGAAAAGATGAAGTTGAGATGAAATTCTCTTAAAAAATAGATTTGTAGGATTTATTAGTAATTCAGGCAATAACTTTCCTCATTTTAGATAGTTAAAAAGTTAAAGTCTAGATTTTTAGATACTTTAATGTAGGACGTATTGCTATAAGTCTAGCATCTATGTTTGCATTATAAAATTGCACTCAAGGAGAATTTACGAACTAAAGCTACTATACTTATGTTAATTAAATCCTTCAGAAAAAAGTATAAAGAGAAAGAAAATAAAGCTGTGCTCTTTTGATTCCAAAAAGCTCCAGTTAAAGGAAGTCCTATACAGTCAATAGTAAAAGTAGTATTATATATGGAATAACTTGCATGGTATAACATTCCTTTTATTATATAACTAGACATCCTATCCCGGCTTTGCTTGAGTGCTATTTACCACGTACGAATGTATTAATTGTTAAAATAAAATTTGAAGGTGCTTACGACTATAAACATGATTAATTATTATCCCGTAGAAACTCTAAATTTTTCCGGGATAAAAAGTAGCATATGTAATAATCCAGGTTATATAGTATCTGTATGCCATATTTCAATGAAATCTGTTCAGCCGTTTTTGCGTCATTAACTAGCAAATATCCAAAATCGATTCTCAGCAGTCAACAGAACGGACACGAATTGACCACGATTATAAATAAAAAGGAACATATAATAGCTCTTTTTTGAATGAGGGTTAAGGCCTTGAACTAACCACGCAGCCTCCATCCGGATTCCTCATATAAACAACACATTGTCCATTATACCATAAGAGATATTTTTAATCTCCATACTATAAACATTTAAAGACAATGCAATGTACCTGTCAGCTTAATAGCCTAAATATAAATAGATAAAGCTTTTAGGATAGGATAGATAATTTTGTGATCGATGGTGGGAATGTTCCAGATGGTGACAGGCTGATACAATCTCAGTGTCATTATGTGAGGCTTTTTATATTGTTTTTTTGATGTGTGATTATATCTGTGCTTCTGCGAATTGAAGGTTATGGTTGGTGTCATAACATGTAGGCTGTATATTTGCATATATTTATTTACTAGTCGACCCGGGGGCAATTCACGTGTATTTAGATTAAATTTCACATTTTAATCGCTATATCACTATATTTTACATTTTTATTTATATATGACTAATTCCCAAAGATGTAACGGTCACACAGCTCGACATACACTTCATCCCCAAGTCGATAGATGGCGTACGAGCACACTTATTTGTTTAGTTTGTATCCTTAAATATTTTTTTCCTGATTAAACATAGCCTATGTCCTTCCCAAAGCTCAAATCTATATCTGTATCCAATTTCAAAATTCGGTTAATTGATTTAAGCCTGATTGAGTAACAGACAAGGCAGACCATCTATCCGTCAATAGATGGCGTAAGTAGTATATTAAATCGCATTTTTGTTTATTCAGTTTGTATTCTTAAATATTTCCTACATTTTAAAATTATAATATTAGTTAGGATGAACAAATTAATATAGCTTTTTGACTTGTTTTTTTTGACTAATTGTTGCAGTAGGATAGACGGATAGATAGCTCCGTAACATGATTGTGCTCAAAACCGAAAAAAGGAAAAATTTCTGTAAGTATTAACGGTTTTGTTATACGAACTAAGTATAAAATATAAACATTTTATTATATGTAATATGTGAAACATGTTTATAGTACCATATCGGCTAATCTCGCTATGTTATTACAGCGCGCCCCATACGTTATGAGACTAGCATACATTACAATTCACCTCTCATATTAATGTCATTAGAATTAGTGCGCCAAACGACGTGTGCGGTCCCTGAGATTGTCAACTGTGACTTCAAGTTATAAGAGAATAGCGATCTATATTAATAGTATAAAGCTAAAGAGTTTGTTTGTTTGATTGAACCCGTTAATCTTAGGAACTACTGGTTGGAATTGACAAATTGTTTTAGTGCTGAACATTCCATTTATCAAAGAAGACTATAGGCTATGTAGAAACACGTTGCGACCAATAGAAGCGGAGCATCAATGAAAAATGTTGTAAAATCGGGAAAAAATCTCTGCATGCGCTGCGTAAGTGGCGATAAAACAAAAAATAGTTCAGCTTCTTTAGAATTGCATTATAGGTATCTACGCCTCACTCCCTCTAACCCCCCTTCTCTCTTTCTCTTATGTGTCTAAATAAATCTAACAATGTCAGACATATAGGAATGAGATAGTTGAGAACGTACACTCTTTAACCTGAGGTGGACTTTGACACATATTGCACGCAATCATCATCATCACGACCCTTCAATGGCCCACTGCTGAGCCGGGTCTCCTTCACAGAATGAGGAGGGTATTAGGCCATAGTCCACCACGCTGGCCCAGTGTGGGTTGGCAGACTTCACACACCTTTGAGAACTTTTTGGGAACTCTCAGGAGTGCAGGTTTCCTCACGATGTTTTCCTTCACCGTTAAAGCAAGTGATATTTAATTGTTTAAAACACACATAACTCAGAGTCAGAGGTGTGTGCCCAGGATCGAACCTCGGACCTCCCGAGTAAGACTTGAGTCTCAACCACTGGGCCATCACTGCTTCTTTCATTGCACGCAATCTAACTCTTTCTCTTGCTCTCACTTCTATTTTCCGCTATGTATTCAAAAAACATCCTAAAAAACTCGCTTCGCTTAAGTATTATTCGCTTTATTATTTTTAGACTTGCATTTAAAACTTGTTATTATAAATTCCTAATATTAAGTGATTATAAATTCCTTTTTGCTGTACATTAAGCTTGTATTATAGGTTAAGACAAAAGTCCTAAGGGAAATCAATATTACGACAAAGGTCAATATTTCAATTGAGTTATAAAACGCCATGCACTTTAAAATATTAAAAATAACCTTTAATACAAGCATAACATATTTTAAAAATAAAAATAACCTTCGACTAAATAACTAGATAAAGTACAATAAAAATATATTTTAGTTAGTTTCTTCTACAGTATAGTCTCTTCAATTCTTCGTGGTCTTTATGGAACCGCTTTGGAAGTGATCTCTTTTCATCTCGTCGGTCCTCGGCTTCAGTGCTAAAGTTATTGGAAGATCAGTGAGTGCAGTTTCTTGGTCGCACCAGCTAGTAGGTTTTTTTTTATGGTAAATAAGGTGCAAACGAGCAGATGGTCCACCTGATGGCAAGTGCCCACCATCCCCCATAGACATGGCGTTGCATCTTCGAAGATAGAGTGGAGCAGGGGAGTAAAGAAAAAAAAATGCTGCGGTTTCAGCGGACCCTGAGCAAGAGCCAAGAGTCCACTGGATCTGCAGCATTAATGGGATGGGGAAAGGGAGGGGGTAAGTCTGGCCCACAATCTATGACACTTGGCGGTCGGATTCGCATGCTGGTGGTCGCACGCCAGTCGGGGAACAGATCCCCTACCACCAAGGGGTTGCTGGGTTATCGGCCCTTACGAGATGCTCTCCCAGCGGCAGAGGGGAATAGTATTCTAACCCGTTCCCTCACGGGTAAAATGTTACTGATTGGCCACGGGGACTTTTTCACTGTTTAAACCTAAGATTAGGTTAGCCTAAGCAACATGTAGAGATATTATTAGTTTGGTAATTATATCCTTACTAAATAGATTTCCATGAAATTTGGCATTCAGATAATTCGTAACCTGGATTAACACATAGGCTATTTTTTATCCCGGAGAAAGGGAGCTTGATGTATTGACATGGGAGGACAACTGGCGAAAACGCTGCCTAATCCATTTTTGAGATATAAAAAAACATTGTATAGTGTAAGTAATAAAGTGATAAGTGTATCACTATTTGCACAGTTTTATTGTTAAAACAAGTACATATTTATTTTTGGTATCATAAGCATATTTCTCTCTCTCTCCTAACTTAGGCCTTATAAAGCATCAAAAAGTCACGAAACAAGTACGTGTGTGCACTTAATGTGGTTTTACGAACGTGTGAGTAATTGTTAAGAATGGTATGGGTCGTGGGTCTCGTGCGGGATGCAGAAGTGATAAGATAAATCATTTTGAGTTATTTGCTAAATTACTGACTTTACCTCTTCTTTTTTCCTTTGTCCGTACCTAGCCGAAACAGGAAAACCGAAACCCCCAGTATTACTTCGGTCTCCGTCAATCTGTCTCTCAAAACCCTTTTTCTCAATGAATTCATGTCTGCGGTCTATAGGAACGTCTCAGTTAGGTTTATGGGGTCGGGGAGTCTCCTTCTGAGGCAGTTTTGGAACATCTCCTTCTGAGGCATTCATACCAACCACGCATGATCTGATCTTTCCCCGCAGGTCGAGTATCCGTTAAATAGAATCCATCGGGACAAAAAGAAAAAAAATTTGGTGGATATTTTGATAGCATATAAATCTATTCGTTGACCTAGAATAATGAAATTTGGTAAGAAGTAATGTGTTATTGCATACGTAAAGGAAGTTATATATATTATGTAGAATATTTAATTGCAGTTATCTGACTACCTATTATGATCTACGAGGATATTAATTTTCTGATGGCAATGTTCAGTTTATCTCTTAATTCTAATAGTACAGAACCTACAGGGCGGAAGTCTTACTCGCACTTAGCCAAATATTTTCTCTTAGTGCAAGATAATGTAAGATTCAATAATGCAGTCATCATATCCATTTACTGGAATACTTCTTAATAGTAATATCTTACGGTTTCACGTTAACGTAATTTACAATCTTCAACATATATCTAAAGCAAATGTATTTAAAACATTCACGATCCACAAAATATGTCAACAAGTAACCCTTTCCAGCAAATAAACAAGTGAAACTCAATTTTCCCGTAGAGTGGCACAATCTCGTCCCGTACGCGTAGTCTCGCCTAGCGCCTACGTGTTACACATCGTCGGTGCTGCACCGTACGACCGTACCGTACTCGTAGACGTATGGGTTGTGTGCGAGCAACAGGTGGCCGCCCGTAGGGTTAAACGGTGCTACTGCTCTCGACGGAAGTATGCTCTACATGTTTTTTTATGGTATCTAATGTAAGCGTCAGGGTTCTGACGTACGGCGACATTCCGTTGGTTTTTTGAACTTTAAAACCATTACCTTTTTACAGGTTTTCTAATTCCATCCATTCCAAAAAATGTGTCAAACTTAAGTAAGTTACTGCAATTAAAATATAAACCCTTGTATATATTATAACAGATAAAAGATTGGTAAAACATGGAAAAATATGCAACGGTATAGTTCTTAGCAAGTGACTTACTCTATCTAAGGTTTACAACTCCTGTAGTCGTGAAAATATTAATATATACACGCAACCACTACAAATGGATAGTAAGTTAAACCAGTTCAATGTTAGAAACCAAATATCATGATCATTTTATAACCATTAATGGAACATTGTGAACAGAATATAATAATAGTTAGCAAGAATTTGCACTGTATATTAAGAGTTAAGATATCACAGAACGCCCATAAGCTAGGCCTATACAGTTAAAAGTATTTAACTTAAACGCAATGATACATAATTTAATATTGTATTATTATTGAAGTAGAGCAACATTCACAAAATTAAATCCGTGAGCATTACCAGGAAAATGTTTTCTCATATGGTGGAAAATCCAGAGCTAATGCGTGTTAGGGCCCATGCCGGAGAATTTATATCGTACTTTTGTTTTACGAGCTCTTTGAATAAATTTCATAATACAGCTCAGCTACAGGCGAGTGTTTATAGTTTATTATACTTCATAACTATTGAGTATGCTCTATAATAATTATAGTTGTTTCTTTATCCTTTCACATAAAACTAACTATATATTCTATACCTACCTACACATTTTAAACAATCGCACACTTACTAACTAACTTCTTACCATACACAAATTTACTTTAGTTTTAAGAGCTCTTTGATTAAATTTGTAGTTAATTAAACTCTATAACTATTAACTATGTTCCATAAAATTTATATTATAATCTGTTTATCCTTTTACATAGAAACAATCTATATCTTCTACATCTATCAATACATATATGTCGGAGCATAGTAAAAGATTATCGATTAATCGAATCGTTATCGTTGTCTATGGCGTTGGAGTGGGGTAGTAGTCACTTCCGTTGTTTTGACAGTCTCTATCCTCGACCCTTTATATGAGATCGACAGTCTAACTGAAGTCTTGGTCGTGCGCGGTCTCTCAAGAAGTGAACATCATCTAAGTACCTAGTGCTAGTGATAGTGTCAAGTGCAGTGTAGTGTGGAAGTGCTGTCCAACTAAGGTCACGTAAGTCCTTACAATGTAATTGCCACGTGGTTAAGTAAACACAATGTTAGGTTAGGTTAGCCTTAGGTTAGGTTAGCCTTGTGTTAGATTCGGTTTATGTGCGTTTAACCTTGGGTTTAAACAGAGAGTCTGAGCAGTGGAGGCGAGTGTTATGATCATTTAAAGGACGTCCTTAAGCCTACACCTTGGTCACAAGTCCAAGGCACTGCTTAGGTTTCTCTAGTAATTGTTAGAGATCATATTTGATCATTTATCGGTTCAGTAGAAGTATCTACTTTGCGTTTACCCAATATTCCATTCAATACCATCACTTCTTTTAATGTTCCCCAATATTCCCCATCTTCCTCCTTCCATTTCCATTTAGATCATTTAAAATCCATGACATATATATGTCGGAGAATAGGAAACTATTATTGAATAATCGAATCATCATCGCCATCTATGATACTGGAGTAGTAGTCACTTCCGCCTTTTAGACAGTCTCGACCCTTTATATGCCTTCGACAGTCTAACAGAAGTCTCTCAAGGAGTGAAGTAGTCTCTAGATAGTGCTAGTGAAGTGTTAAGTGCAGTATTGTGTTAGTGCTGGAAAAGCTGTCCGATTAAGGTCTCGTGAGTACCTTACAATTTATTGGCCACGTCTCGTGTAGGGTTAGGTTTATGTGAGTTTAACCTTGGGTTTAAACAAAGAACCTAAGCAGTGGAGGCGAGTGTCTGAATCGAATAAAGGAAAGTCTACACCTTGGTCACAAGTCCAAGGCACTGCTTAAGTTTCTCTCGTAATTTTAAGAGATCATATTTGATTATTTATCGGTTCAGTAGCAGTATCTACGTTGCGTTTACCCAATAGTCCACTCAATATCATCACCCCTTATAGTGTTTTCCAATATTTCCGTCTCCTCCTTCCTTCTTATCATCAAAATCCCCGATATAGCCAATCCGCCTTTACTTTGCCGAGGCATATTGAAATCAGTAAGTCTCTCTTCTTCACATACACTCTTCCACTAATTTTCTGCCCTCTTAATCGCTCGCACATTTATACTCTTACTTTTACATTCATTCACACTTTAACTCCTTAAATAAACATGCTCATCAACAATTTTGAGGACCAAGCAAGTAATGACAGAATAGGTGAGTAAATTAGTGTGTCAGGAAGTGAGTGTGTGAGTGAGTAAACGATTAAAAAATATATCTCCGCAGTGTGGGTGGGTTAGCAAAGAATAAGACGGACCAATAAAAAAAAGTCGCACACTATTTTTGTTTATTCTTGCTTGTTCTAAACCGTACTGCAGATTTTGATACAGTTTTCACTAATAGAAAGAACAGTAAACAAGGAATATTCGTGTGTTTATTTTGTTGATATTTTGTATAAAGTGGTTGAATAATATTCTCAAAATCTTTTTTTAATATAAAATCTATAAATTAGATTACATTTATTGTTTACACAATCAATAAACATGATTATTGATAGATAGCATCACCCCTTACAATGTATCACATCACGAAAGTGATAAGTGTTGTTGAGCGGATTCCCATGAGATTACCCTAATATGTTGAGTCATGGGGGCAATTTTGGTATATTTGTAAATAATATTTTTATTTATTAGTATAATTCGGAGAAAATTGAGAGAGGAGTGGGGGTAAATTGAAAAACACTACAAGGGGTGTGATATTGAACGGATTATTGTGCAAATGTAACGTAATTACTGCTATTGAACCGATAAATAATAAAACATTGTGACCTCTTACAATTACGACAGGAACCTAAGCAGTGCTTTTGACTTGTGGTCTAGGTGTTGGCCTAAGGAGGCCTTACCACATATGTGAACCACCTCCACTTTCCAGATTCTCTGTCCAAACCTAAGGTTAGTCTAACCTAAACCTATCTTACGCATCGACATTAAAAATATAAAAAATAGAGGCCAACCGGTAGCGCAACCTCAGTCTAATGCGCCGGAAAAGAAAAAAAACATGTATTTAAATATTTTATTTTTTATTAGTTAAGTATAAGACAAGCAAGACAAGCAGCAACCCAGATCGACGATTGCGAGAACCCTGTCATCACCTTAACCACGACCACTCTGTCAAGAGTGCCTTGAGTCTGCCAGACTAAGAAGAATTAAATGTGACAGTTTGTTTTATGAATTGTATTATAATACTGTCATTATAATGACTGATCATAGCATATCATAGCGAATTGAAAATATGAAGAGGTAACGGGTAATAACTCTTAGGCTAAGATAGTGGTTGGATAATGAAGTCGAGCAGTAAGGGTGTGAGTATATATGGTCAAATCTCAGGCGTTATTCCGCACGTAAAGTGCATATTTTAAGTGAGTAGGTTCGTGAGTGAGTGAACAAACGAATGTACAACTGAGTGAGAGGGCGAGAAAGTTAGTTAATGAGTGAATGTGTGCAAGTGAGTAGGTGAGCGACTGAGCTAGAGTCAAGGTGATATGTGTGAAAGAGTGAATAAGAAGAGTAGATACTAAACTCAATCGGTCGGCTAATCCTACTAATATTATAAACGCGAAAGTTTGTAAGAATGTATGGATGTATGTTTGTTACTCTTTTACGCAAAAGCTACTAATGGATTTTGATGAAACTTCACAATAATATAGCTTACACATCAGAACAACACATAGGCTATAATTTATAATGATATAGTGTGAATTATTCAAAATACATCGAGAACGGCTGTTTCGAATTTCATGGTTTTTGATTTGTTGTATTTGTCTCCGTCGAGAATAGCAGAATAATTATGTAAAACTTGGAAACTTGACGAAAAAATAAAATAAAAAAAAAATCTTCCCATACAAATTGTTGATGGGTTTCGTAACTATCAAGCATTTAAAAATGTCAGCTTTCAATCATAAATTAAGTTTAGCTAATCTGCAACACGACATATAGGCGGTACGAAGTTCGCCGGCACGCCGGGTCAGCTAGTAATAAATAAAATTATATTATAATATTCCTGTGATGGGACGGGTTAGAATACAATTCCCCTCTGCCGCTGGGAGAGCATCTCGCAAGAGCCGAGTTACCCAGCACCCCCGATTGGTTGTAGAGGATCTGTTACTCTGTTCTATTCTTCATTCCTCTTCATCACTCTATCTTCTAGAGGGTATCTCTCGTACTACCGATGTCCATGGGCGACGGTGGCCACTTACCATCACATGGGTCGTCCGCTCGTTTGCCCTTTAAATGCCATAAAAAAAATACATTATTTCTCATAAAACTTAAAAACCTTTTAGAAAAAAATATAACTTGATATTCGAAATTTAAAAATGTTCTCATAATCGCGTACAGAGGCGAGTAGGCGAGTAGGCGAGTGTCAGCGACGCATCTGAATGGAGGCACATTAACGCCGTAACGCGCCGCATTCATCTACCGACTAATGACACGTCCGCACGTCATACCACCACTGCTCTAAGTTAGGAGACGAAGCGAGGTGTGAGATTATACTGATTAAATTAATAATAATATTTAATATAGTAAAAAGCAGCTAATTTTAGGGCTGAGAAAAAATAGTGCGGAAAAGTTGCGCGTTGTGAGCGTGCTTGTATCTGTATTGGCAGTTCCATCCGTGACGCGCGCACGCAGTAGCAGACGCGCGGGAACTGTAAGTCACATAAGAACCAATCGCGTGTGACTCGCTGCTCTCGCCATGCGCTCCCCACTAAAAAAGCCCTAATAGTGATTTCTGCGCATTTAAGGTGAAACCTATATAGCTATACTAATACAGCAGTTCGCTGCTCGATCACTAAATACAAGAAATAGTTTGGAAAAAATAATATAAATAGTGTGTAGCTTTTTTTCTTCCCTTCTCAATAGATTTTTAAGACAATGACGCATTAGAGGAATATTCTCTAGTTCCTCTTGATAATGTTCCTGAACTCTATTGCCTTCTTACCAACGTGTAGGCCATCTAACTACTTGTTTACAGGTAGTTCAATTGTAAGCTGCTTACGTGGACCTCAAGAACCTTAACTCTAACTACAGTAGATACTAAAGTTAGCTTACGGTAAGATAACTTTACTATCTACTGTAGTTAGAGTTCGGCCAGCGATGAGGAGCGTTGTAACTACATAAAAGGCCTTTAACCCTATACCTTGGTCTCAAGTCCAAAGCGCTGCCCGGCTTGCATGTGTATAGGTATTGCTGTCTCTCTCATTCTATGACACAATTACTGTAGTTTATAGTAATAAGTTTATAACTTAGAGGTATCCAGAGGCATAACAGATGGGAATATTAAAACATTACATATTTTCCTTTCTTCATTCTACCGTCGACGCTTTCAGCGTATTCTAGCTGAACATTAGTGTTACTATTATAATAATATTTTAATCATTTATCTTTTATTTTAATAGTTTTATTATATTCTGTGATAGAATTTAAAAATATTTTTTTATATTCTCTCTCAGGTATACTTTATGTACTATTTAAAATGATGGAAATATGATATTTATTAAACAGAAATATATATATTACTAGCTGACTCCGCAAACGTTGTTTTGCCATATAAATTCGGGGTGGGCCAGCCTTATCACTTAGGGGGATGAAAAATAGATAGTAGCCGATTCTCAGACCTACTGAATATGCATATAAAATTTCATAAAAATCGGTCGAGCCGTTTCGGAGACGTATGGTAACTAACATTGTGACACGAGAATTTTATATATAAGATAATAATTAATATGACATTTCAATACACTATTTACACTACTTTAGACAATATTCTACTAAATCCTATGAAAGAGTGTCCTAGATCTGTCGAGACTGTGAGTATACTAACACAGCTGATGAGACTCACACCCAGCTTAAGCATATTTCTATTTAGGACTAATCCTAACTAACTCTATCTCTTAGGCTTTAACGCTTAAACTACTGAACCGATTTTAATGAAATTTGCTACAGAGATAGACTATAGCTTGTAAAAGGATATAGGCTACGTTTTTTTACGAAAAAGGGCTCGAAGATGTTGAAATAGGGGATGAAGTGCATGTAAAGCTGAGGCCGTTTATGTCTTTAGGAATTAGTAATAAATTATGTTGATGTTAAAAATTAAAATGTAAAACGAGCGTGTATTACAATTGTGTTGGGGATCTCAAGCCCCAGGTACTGCTCAGCTTTATTCGTAATTGTTTACCAAAAACATCTACAACAGTAATAACACTTATCGCGCGTTTATGTTTTCTACATAATTTCACAAAACAAAAGGTAAGCTTTTCAGTATTCTGTAGCTGGCAACACATTCACACTAGCACTTCAGCTAAGGGTGTATTCATACATAACACCTGGAGCGCTGAGAGTCTATTACACACCCATTATACCATAATAGCCCGCCTCGCTTAATGTGGACTGCAGTTTTTGTTATGAGTATATGTAACTATCTGTCTGGTTTATAATAACGAGATATTCGTAGTTAGCAACACCGTTGATGACTTAGTATTTGCGGGTAGTTTCTTAACGTGTAGAGAATATAATCTGTTTTCTAATAAACTTGAGCCAGTTAACTTAAGAAATGATTATTAACTATAATAAACCAAGACATTTAAAAATGGTTTTTAAATTTTGTTTCTGTTGATGTTGAAAAAATCTTACATTTTTCAGTTTCTTAAATTTTCTGTTACAAAAATTTCTATGTTTTATTTTTGCTTAAATATATGTAGGGCCATGCTATTTTTTAAAAGTCTAATTAATGGAATGTCATGCAGACAAGCCTATGAGATTTTAAAAAAGGTTAAAAAAATTAAAAATTAATATCTCTATGGAAAATTGAATTATTCATAATAAATCTATTTTTCATAGAGATATTAATTTTACCACATGTCACACATTCTCTAATTAAAACATTATTTTTTTGAGAATTCCCGAGCAATTATATTATCATGGGATGTTATTTAAAACTGACTTTGTTTGCTTATAATTTTAATAACATCCCCTCCACAATACTTCAAATTTTTTACTCCAAATTTAGACACTTAACTATTTCTTACTTTACAATAAATATAAGTTTCTTTGGATACAATTTTAGGATCACTCTTGCAGGTCAATATTTAAAGGTTCAATTGTTTATTGACGTACCTAACGTTTTGTTTATTTACTAGCTACCCGCCCGGGCTTTGCACGATTCTATTACTATAATATTATACATAAACTAGACATATAAACCTTTCTCGTGAATCACTCTATCCATTAACGAAAACCTCATTAAAATCCTTAGCATAGTTTTAAAGATCTAGGTGTAAAGATGGCGGCTAACTGTATTTTTTTTAATTAAATTTATCTTATAATAATTACCGACATTAGAATGTCTTTGTAATTTTAATAATAAGTTAGTGAAGGAACAAGTTCGTAATCGACAGTTGGTAGTTAAGTGTGAAAGATTGATAATTGCGCTTAAGGGTACTTTATAGCTAATAGAACAACTTCTGGTACCAACATGACGAAACCGACACTTTCTACATTAATAATATATTAATTTTACTAACAACTTCCCAGAGTGGAACCAGATTCAAATTCGGTTAATCATTTCCTCTCGAGTGAAAATTCGTAAACTGCATAAGGAATATATATTATGATTACTCGTGACCGTCAGCTGCGATTCCGTGAGTGGGACGAGCAGTGGCAGCCTCCCAAACATGTAGAAAAATTTTTTTTTTACAGTCATTTCCTCCCATTTAAAAATTTGTTGGATTATAGTTTCCCTAGTATTTTGAAGGAAAAATAAAGTCAGCTGAACATAACATGGTGGAATATACGTCAGCTGGCTGCTTGACTATGTCATCATCTCAGCCACAGGACGTCCACTGCTGGACATAGGCCTCCCCCAGAGATTTCCAGTACGACCTATCACCTGCGACCTGCATCCAACGGCTCCCTGCCGCCCTAACCAGGTCGTCTGTCCATCTTGTGGGAGGCCTTCCAACGCTTCGGCGTCCTGTCCGTGGTCGCCACTCGAGTACCTTTCTGCCCCAACGGCCATCGGTTCTACGGGCTAGGTGCCCAGCCCACTGCCACTTCAACTTACTAATCCGCTGCGGATCTCCTCATTTCTGATTCGATCACGCAGAGAAACACCCAGCTTAAGTAGCTTTTTACAAACAGGAGTTTCGTGATTTCGACTTCGACTCCGATCATTCACTTATGAAACTTCCTGTTTGTTGGGAGGCTGCCACTGCTCGCCCCACCCATGGAATCGCAGCTGATGGTCACGAGTTATCAGAATATTAACCCCTTATGCATTTCACGAATTTTCGCTTGGGTCCCTCCCTTGGTCATGAAAATCTGCCGCTCCTGTACCAAATCGTCTAATTGTAAGAAAAAATATGCATTATTTAATAAAATCTCAAAAAAGAATCAAAAAATAAATATCAGGCAACACCACAAGACAAACACTTTTTTAAAAATTAATTGTCTCTTTCTTTTTTCACGATCGTAGTTTATAAAAAATATGGACAGATTGAAAGTAAGGCAATTACCTTACTTTTTTGTTGCCATTATAGTGAGTCAATAACTTTGTCTGATACTACTGTTTCATTATACATATATACTCGTGAATTTGTCTTCGATAACTTCTAAATCTAGTTTCAATGAATTTACAAAGACACTCACGCATCTAGCTCACTAAGTCACGATTTACGGACTCACTCATTCTCCCACGTACTCTATGAAATGCTTCTTTAGGGGATAAATAGTATCCTATATATTATTGCAACAAAAAATATCAGCTTGCAATAAATATTTCATTTTAATCCGTTGTGTGAATAAATTTTCTATTCCACAAAAATTTTGTTTTTTTTTTTCGGGATAAAAAGTAACTCGTGATAGTAAATCCAGGTTGTAAATTATTTGTATGCATTAAGCCGTTCTTGTGTGATTAAGTAACAAACACCCAAACATTTAGTTCTTACTTTAGTATTTTAATAATACTTTGTGTACATGTTTGCATGTTTGTTAATCAATCACACTTAAACGGCTGTACAGATGTCAATAAAATTTGACATAGACATAGTTTATAAACTTGATTAAAATATAGACTACTTTTTATCCCGAAGTGAGTAATTTATACTGTAATAATATTATTAAGAGGTAAATTATGTGAATTTGTAAGGTTGTAGGGGGTAATCTCTGTATCTATTGAACCGATTTTGAAAATTCTTTTACCAATAGAAAACTACATTATTTGTGAGTGTCATAGGCTATATAAACCCTAAAAAATAAATAGAGTTTTTCGTGTTAGTCGGATTTGCTGCAATAAGTCGGAGCAAAAACGGTAGAACGAAAAGGTTTCTTACGAACGCTGTCGATATATGTTTCATAGTTGCGGGTAGAGTATGAGTGAGAATACACCTCAGCGAAGCGAAAGCGGGTCGGTTAGTTAGTTTATAAAATCATTAGCGTTAAATATTTGTAACAATATAAGAAACCCATTATGCTGCGATTCGATTTATCAATATTTTATACAAGTATAACCAGAGTGTTGCCAGATGTTTTGAACAATGATAATGTTTATGTTTGCTTTTGCCCTGCGCGACAGTAATGGCTACTTTATTCTCTTAATCTATCTACACCTTATGTCGAAATGTCCAGCGAGTTTACGGCTTCAGTTATATTTTGAAACGATACTGACTTTGATTACTACTGGACCATTAATTGTGTTGTTGTGGTGAATTACTAAATATTTACTTGTTATTCGCTTATAAGGGAAGTGTAGATTTTGAGGAGAGGAGGGAGTCATCTATCATCTATTTTCTTTCTCAAGAAACAGGATAATATTGCAAGAAAATTAGGTTGAATTAGGTAAAAGATGTTCCTTCATTAAAATATGGTCAAATTTCATGAAGTAGTATTTTTTGTTGTTGTTTAAAATCCAATGGATTCATACTAAAAATACATAATTTTAAAATCTCACGTCAACGTTAATCAAGATTGTGGGATGATTTTGTGGTTGTTATGAATATCTCGATATCTCACCAAAGGGGGAGTAAAGGTCGGGATATTGCCAAAAATTCGTCGCGTAATTAATGGACCGATTATTCGGTTGTGATTTGTTTTAATATGTTAAAGGAAACTACTCTTTTCTTTGTAGACTAGTTATCAGATCACAGTAGCTTTATTCAATTTTTCTTTCTGAAAACTGTATGATTCGTATCTTCTGATAACGGTTCTTCAAATTACTATTAAGGAAAAACTTTAAAATTAACTTCACGTCAACAAAAGTGAGCAAAAGTGGTTTGTAATATTATTGACTCATAATCATTGCCTCAAAGTGTCCGAGGAAATTATCTCTGACTCCTCTTATACATGCGTAAGCGTCTTACTTATTTATCATCAGAAAATTCCCATATTCTCTATAATCTTCGTATGAACAAACAGAAATACAAACGATATTGAATACAAATCACAGTTCGATTTCTATTCGCGTGATAAAACGAATAATACACGCAAGCGTGGCTTTGCACTAGTTGGTTATATTATCTCAGTTTCACGACACTCATAAATATAAATTCAATAGATACATCTTCCTTATTTTATTTACATACTATTATTAAGTGTATTTATTATCTCCACATAGATTTTAAAGTTTAGTCTATATGTCTGTCTATGGCCTAGTAGCGTCCAGGATAATGAACCGATACTGATGATTGTTTGAAAGTTAATTTAATCGAGATGGTTCTAAGCTACGCATTGTGAAGATCTGGTCAGCCGTTTGAAGACTATTAGACAATATTAATATATTGACAATTATAACAATCTTGTAGCACATCTACCCCAAGATATCGACGAGGACGTTCATGGGATCTATGTTAGCAAGTAACAGAAAATGATTTCCGTTCACTACAATGAGATGCAAGTGATTTTATATGGTCCAGGATAGTGGGCGTCAATTTTTCCAGTCGGCAAAAACTCCATCAAGGAAGGAAGATTTCGCCGCTCCCAGCTACCAGAGTGGTAGCAAAAGGCTCTAATCTCTTAAAAATTTAGTGAGAGAGTTGATTCAAGAAAGGATGAGACAGCTCCTTACCACAGATAAGATCCCTTTGAGTGGCGCGGTGATAAAGATTCTTGCGATCCTATGACATCCCAATATGATGGCTTCGGTCGAATATATTATACCCAAGAAGCGAAAAATATTTCAAGAGGTCTCTTGGTCAAAAAGTTTGGGAACCTCCATTTCACAAGTCTTAAGTAGGAATAGAATCCAAGGCGAGAGCGAGACGTTAAGATATCGTATCTACTAATGCAACACTAAGTCATGTGCACGCGCCTTACAGTAATGCCCCTTTTGATTTACCTGTCCCCGTTGCAATATCTTTGATAGCGTTTTATATGGCCTGAGTGTCACATTCGATGGCTTTTTAATGGTGTACTTAAATTTAAGGGCTTCAATTTTATATTATTTGCTTTAAACTATATCTGTACGTATAATAAAAATGTTACTTTTGATGTTTCAACGCGCATTACGCGAAATACGCTGATTCCTGTGGAAATGTATAGTGTTCTTATATTCGTTTGTAATCTAAAATATCGAACAAAATATTCCTCCCAGAAAAAAGCTCAGCTCAGGTGGATCACACCTTTCAGACACAACTTTTCTTCATATCTAAAGATAGAATACAACTCCCCTCTATCGCTGGAAGAGTATATCGCTAGAGCCGAGTAACCCAGCGCTCTTTGGTGGTAGAGGATCACCCAGCTGGCTTGCCATCAAGCATGCGAATCCGACCGCCAGGTGTCTTAGACGCGTTCTGGTCGAGCCACATGTGTGCCATACTGCGATTGACCTCCCTTTAATGCGATGGTTTTGTCTCTGGGCTCTAGGTCAGCGGCCATTAGAACTGTAGCATTCTTCTCTTCATTTTTCCTCCTCAATTTATCTTCGAGGCAAGAACACATCGGTAATACAAGAGACGTGAAGTGGACCGTCTGTTTCTCTGCACTTTATCTACCATAAAAATTATATTATAAGTATACGATTCGTATTGTTGTACAATAATAGGATGGTTTTAATTTAAAAACAACAGTAACATTACCTTTGCACAATTTTACGCACGTTCACCGTTATGGCCCAGGACTGTGAGTCTGTGGCAATAAAACGATAAGATATTATCAGTCGCATAAATTTGTCTGTCACATGTCAGCTCTGGCCTGGATCTGGTGTGTAACAATGTGGGATGTGGAGTAGGAGTCAGGTTGTTTGTTCTTTTATGTCACTATAGGCGACACTGAAGCTTTTTAAAAATACTTAGCTATAACGTTCATAATTCTTTTAAATGAGTTGTCTCAAAAGTGACTAAGATCCGAAGTTACATTCTAAAGTAAAAAAAACCGATTGGAGTTCGATGTTCATACAACAGTCTTTAGACTTCACAACCCATTAATGGCCCACTACTGAGTCGGGTCTCTTCCTCAGAATGAGGAGTACATACACTAGAGGTCTAGTGCAGGTTTGCAGACATTACATACTTTTGAGAACATGGAGAACTCTCAAAGGTGCAGGTTTCCTCACGATGTTTTTCTTCACTATTAGGGTCTATTTAAGTGAATAACATGCTAAATGATACGGGTCAAATAAGATTAGGAATTTCTGGTTCTAATTGTAATTGTCAGCTATTATCAAAGACAAATAGAAAAATCAGAAATGTTGAAGAATCCATACAAATCTTGTCTATGTACACTACGCTTTAGCAATACGTCAAAACTTTAGTTGATTTGTTTGTAAGAAATATAAACATAATTATCATTAATAACTTAATATTCATTATCACTTATTATTCAACTAAATTAATATTCATTAATAACTAACTCACACTTATCTTATGTCAAAGCCTCCGCTGCAAACTTGTGTTTTATGACATCTGTCAAAAATATTATTTGTCTATTAATAAAATGTTGCTAACAATAGATAGCTTATTTGCCTAACGCTGTCGAGGGAAATGCTAGTCATATAATATTCGCGTTCTTAGTATTTATATATTATATATAATAACTTAACATTCCAGCACTGTACGAGTATATCGTGTCAATAGAGCTTGTAACGTTCTAGAGCGGCGTGTAAGCGAATACGTCACTACTCAGTACGATGTTCCGAGACACGAGCCAGCGCCGACACTACCGTATCGGGTTTCTGATTTACTGCACACTGTACTGTACAGTACACAACTGTACGAACAACTTCAATTTTATATATTCAAATAATAAAAAAATATTTTTATTGAAAAATTTGAGAAGAAACACATACTTCTGTTTACGTATAAACACGTATTTCACACTGCCGAGCTGAGCCTTCACTGCCTAACACTTAACTAAAAATATACCTAACACTTCAACACTAAACTACACTATTTACACAACTTTAGACGTATTCATGGTTAAAAAAAAACAGTTTTTTTTAATTCAATTAAAAAATTCAGTTTAAATTGTTTTAAACAAGGGTTTTTTTTCTTTTTAGTTTAGGCCATCAATTTCAAATCAAATAGACCTATAATAAAAAAATCACCATAGTAAATTAAATATTTACAAAAATCGATCAATGGATAAACATTTATTTTATGTTGCGTGCGTACCTCTAATCCGTACTAACCTAACCTAACCTAACCTAACGAATGTATATTCCTAGAGTCTGTGGAACGAATAGCATACTAATAAAAAAATAAAAAAACCAATGTATATTTTTATAAGAGGAAACCACTACGTTTATATTATTTTATATTTAAATAAGGGGAATACCCTCTAGATTGAATTAGTTTCTTTCGACGGCCGAGTGCTGACATATCTTTGTTAGTAAAAAACTGCTTTAATTCAAACTTTTTAAACACGTATTGGAAGATTAATATTTTTTCTTAAACCTACTAGCTGCACCCGTAAGAAGTTGTGGCGGGAGGACTGGTCTATACTAATATTATAAAGAGGAAAGATTTGTCTAAGAAGTTTATATTTTTGTATGTTTTTAAAGAAAAAACTCAAAGAGCACTGGACCGATTTCAAAAATTCTTTCACCATTACAATGCTACATTATCCTTTAGTAACATAGACTATACTTATTACTGGAAAAAAATAGGTATCCCTACTAAAATTTCAATAATGTAACCTAAGGTGTAAAAAATAAGCAATAAAATGTCTTTCATCGCATGCACTGCGGAAACTATTGATGATGAATGTTCTACAATATAAAAAAAATTACATTGGCATTGGCAATACTTGGAGTATTGTATTATTGTATAAAAACAAAATATGAATTTAATTTCAATGTACGTTTACGTTTTCACGTGCGAGTATCTACATAATAGTCACGTTATTATGTAAGATAAGTGTATGATTATCGCGAACGTAGCGCATAAATGCGCACTTCAAACTTCTTGTGGATTTTTTGCTTTCACACTAAATTTCACAAACCAGGTAATTCTTGCTAAAGATAGCTTAAGGCTTTTATGCAGTCTATAATTATAGTAACAGTGTTGCTAACATTAAAAATCGTTCAAAAGATCTCAAAATAAACTAATCAAAATCTTATTCCATTATAACTTTCTTACACCCACCAGTACAATTTACAAAGAAACAAAATTATTTAACATTAGTCAAACTTATACATACAATATTTGTAAATAAATATAACTCACAAATCATGTTTATAAAAAAGAAACATTACCTTACAGAAGATCACAGCTAAATAACACTACTCTAAAGCAGTGTTGTGTTCCTGTTGGTGAGTAAGGTGACCAGAGCTCTTGGGGGGAATTGGGGATAGGGTCGGCAACGCACTTGCGATGTTTCTGGTGTTGCAGACGTCTATAAGCTACGGTAATCGCTTACCATCAGATGAGCCGTACGCTTGTTTGCCGACCTAGTTACATAAAAAAAAAAACACATAATCGAATATCACGACGAAAAAATCACATTCTTCTCAGTTTTCCGCGTACAAAAATATATGGTAATAAAAATATTATGTTTGAAGGAGCACAGATTTACAACAAATTACCGGAAGACGTTAAACAATCAAATACTTTGGACATTTAAAAAAAATTATGTGTTGAGTATGTCTGTGTCATATCCAGTAAATGATATTTAATTCTATGATTTCAAATCTTACCTACCGTCTGAACGTCATTAATATTTTTAACAACCTTATCGTTTTTAATAATTGCACGAGTTATTAAAAACGAACTTTGCGAATAAAATACTTATACTAACTTAATATAAATAATAATATTAATTAGGATAATCTTTGATTAGAACAAAAGGTAAAATTCTATGATCTTATATTTCTTTATAAGTAATCTTTGTAGTATAGTTTTGGTTGAGAAATGTTATGTTTTTTTGGTTAAGTTAAAGACGCGCTTAATGTGTTTAAAATTTACTTTTAATTTTCTCAGTAAGTGAATTTTTTATAATTCTTTGAGAAATAATTTCTTAAACCAGAAAAATAGCTAAAAATAACTGTGTTGTTTTAGTTGTTGTCAGGACAAGGTTTGTAGAATAGAAAAAGTGAGTGAGACAGAAGTCAGTGTGTCAGATGTAGTAGTGTACATTATATAATAGAAATCTGTGCATGTATTTAATTAACGGTGTTAATTAGCGAAGCGATGGCAAAACAGTTAAAATATCTAAGCTAGTAATAAACCAATAAAAGACCCTTAAAACAAGACTTCTAGTTATTTAATGATACAATAAATTATCTAGTTCCAGTCTTTATGATTGTGGTCTACATGTCTAAGGTATTTGGTACACGAAAACCAATCACAAAGCCAAAGGTTACACCTTAACTGCTTTAAGTTACTCGTAAAGCATTATAAGACACCTTGCAGTTACTTTGCTTACAGATAGTTCTAGATACTAGTGTATTACATTCATGACAAAAACTAAACTAATTCAGATCCTTTTAGTTTCGTATTTATTCGTTATTACCTGTCAAATCTAATCGCTTCTGAATATAGGAAAGACAAAAAATGAAAGGGTTTTTAACACAAAATATTTTTTTTTTTTATGTAACTAGGTCGGCAAACAAGCGT
Source organism: Limenitis camilla (assembly GCA_905147385.1). Classification (NCBI taxonomy): domain Eukaryota; kingdom Metazoa; phylum Arthropoda; class Insecta; order Lepidoptera; family Nymphalidae; genus Limenitis; species Limenitis camilla. Next base: position 10,579,952 of record LR990241.1, read on the forward strand.
ACGGCTCACCTGATGGTAAGCGATTATCCTAGCTTATAGACGTCTGCAACACCAGAAGAATCGCAAGCGCGTTGCCGACCCTATCTCCAATTCTCCCCAGGAGCTCTGGTCACCTTACTCACCAACAGGAACACAACACTGCTTTAGAGTAGTGTTATTTAGCTGTGACCTTCTGTAAGGTCGAGGTACTGCCCCAGTCGGGCTGCTCCATATTTGAGCAGGAAATTTCCTGCTGTGCCCTACTTCAGTTTAATATTTTAAATTAATATATTTCTTTTAACATCCTCGATTGGTTACCTAAACATCACGCTACTAAACAACGCTACACTATTAGTCTCACTGTTTTACTGTACTGCGTGACTTCACTTGACAGACTAACTCAATCCTACTCAAAATAAGGTAAAAACTACCCGCGAATACCAATTTATAAACAGATGTTACTACGTCATATAACTTACATGCTTTTACGTATTATCTCTCAGTAATGAATCATAATATGTGTCATGTACAAAAAGATGAATATTTTTTAATTATTGGAGCGAAAGTACGACTTTATTGATGTTGTTGAGTTAAATTAGGTAACATGTTTAAACATGGTATAGCTGCCGGCACGTAAGTATAGGTATGACCTTGAATGCTTAGAAGTCATTATTATTATAAATAGAAAACGTCACGGATGCAACTACCAATACAGGCACACAGTACGCTCACAATGCGCAACTTTCCCCCACTATTGTTTCTCAGACCTAAAGTTAACTGCCGGCTACTATATCTACTCGTATTAATAACATTAGCTTAGCTCAGTTGCCCTACTCGTACCTGAAAGATCTCCCATTCTGACAGTCAGTTTTTATATATCATCTCATAAAAGCAACGTTTATCGATACTCCACCAAACATAACTGCTCCAGTTCCAACATCAATCTACACCGTCGTTGTAGAACACGGTAATGGTATGCTAACACGACTCCGATGTCGAAGCTCACTTATTAAAGGCCCTTAAAGTGAAATACACATAGTACATTAATTTAATCGGTTACGTTACAGTCGAGACTGGACTCGTAGATGTCTGGTGGTGGTTGTGTCGCCCAAACTCTTTTATACGAGGGGATTATGTGATCTTGATACTTTCAACAATTTAATGCGTTCAAAGAGCAGTAGAGTCGGTAAAACCATGTCACAATTAGGTATAAAAATAATGTTGGTACCAAATTTAATATTCCTATAACTCTGGGGTCCCTACCAAAAAAGGTAAAAAAATTATTGACAAAATGTTTTCTGTTTGATGTTTCGAGTACAAATTGAAAAAATAATATATATATGTCGGAGCATAGTAAAAGATTATCGATTAATCGAATCGTTATCGTTGTCTATGGCGTTGGAGTGGGGTAGTAGTCACTTCCGTTGTTTTGACAGTATCTACCCTCGACCCTTTATATGCGATCGACAGTCTAACTGAAGTCTTAGTCGTGCGCGGTCTCTCAAGAAGTGAAGTAGTGTCTAAATAGTGATAGTGTTGTGCAGTGTTGTGTTAGTGCTAGGAGTGCTGTCCGATCAAGGTCACGTGAGTACCTTACAATGTAATTACCTCGTCTTATGTTAGGTTAGGTTAGCCTTAGGTTAGGTTAGCCTTGTGTTCGGTTAGGTTTATGTGAGATTAACCCTGGGTTTAAACAGAGAGCCTGAGCAGTGGAGGTGAGTGTTATGATCATTTAAAGGATATCCTTAAGCCTACACCTTGGTCACAAGTCCAAGGCACTGCTTAGGTTTCTCTCGTAATTGTTGAAGATCATATTTGATCATTTATCGGTTCAATAGGAGTATCTACGTCGCGTTTACCCAATATTCCATTCAATACCATCACCCCCTTTTAGTGTTCCCCAATATTCCCCATCTCCCTCCTTCCATCTCCTTTCACATCGTTTTAAAATCCCCGACATATATACTTAAATTAGCTTTCAAACAGAAGATAACCATATCAAAATCTTTGTATTATTTAAGATACAGACAAACTTAAAAACAAACTAAGCGTCAGGGTTAAAATATAGAAAGAGAAAGAATGTTTCGTTATTAAATTCCTAATATAATTAAAGATATTATATAATATAATAGAATATATAGAGAAAAGTAAACGAATTTGAATTGTTAATTAAGAAGTTAACAATACTAATTTGAGTACCTCCCTGTAATTTATGACGTTGGTAGCATTGATTTGAGTGGCATTTTTACGTTCTTGAATGTTGGACAACTGATAAACATTAATCGAAGAACTAAATAAATACGCCGCAATGACGAAATTATTTATGTAACGCTGAAAGACTGTGTCTAAAGTATAACCCCCAGAACCCGATTCTGGGGGTTATATCCATTATTCCATACATTCCATCCATTAATCTGCGTATAGACAACTTCCTCCTTTTTTAATTGACAAAATCTCACACTTAAAAAACTGAGCACACACTGATTTCTTGAGCACACAATTTTTTTTGTATTCTTTTTTTTTCTTAAGTGTGGGCCACGTCATTAGTCCAATGACTGAGATTTGAACCCCCAACCTATCGATCGTGAATCCAACGCTCTTTGAGCTACTGACGCTGAATAATTAAACTTAAATTAAAGCAAGTATCAATATCATCCATCCAGTAAAGAATTTCAAGAGAGCGTTGTCACTACACACATTACGTGTGAGATACTGCCGCATTGTGCAGCGAAACAGCCGATTTGCGATCCAGTGAAATTATTTGACGCGAATTAGACCGATATGGTTCGCCTACACCATGTTTCTGTAAAAAATATTATTTAGTAAATAGCCACAAGATATATTTGTCTTTTGTATTAAACGGTCATTCTCACCATGAGGTGTTCTGTGTATAATTTTCGCCACGGTTTTCACGGGTTCCGTACCCAAAGGATAAAAACGGGACCCTATTACTAAGACTCCGCTTTCCGTCCGTCCATCTGTCTGTCACCAGGCTGTATCTCATAAACCGTGATAGCTAGACAGTTAAAATTTTCACAAATGACGTATTTCTGTTCCTTCTATAACAAAAAATACTAAAAACAGAATAAAATAAATATTTAATAAAATAATTGTTTAAGGGGATTTTTTTCACTCGCACTTGGCTGATTTTTTTTTATTAAATTCTATACGTTAACAAATTTATATATGTGGCATAGACATGACATATTTTTCGTTATGTCTCAGTAACTACGCTTTTTAAATTGTTGATATTTTTTAAAAACCAAAGTCTATTAACCTACTTTCTAAACACATAGTAATAAATATATAAAACATAGCTTATTATTCAAATATTAAAGGTAGAAAGCTTGTTTCTAGGTTCTGGACAGCGACAGGAAATTAGGAGAACAACATGGCAAATAATTTCTTATTGGATAATTGTTAAAATTATATAAAAAAAAATTACCCGAAATATTAGGCAACATAGCCGCCTTATCTTTGTTTGATTTTTTAGACTTGAGGATCAACAGGAATATTATTTTTAATGACATATGTTATATTTGTTGATGATTTAAGATCACACAAGGACTCCATTAAATTTAATTGCATTGAAAAGTCTACATCACTAAGCTGTGACCGTTACACTATATTAAATTAGAAACTGTATAAACACCTTAATGTTAATAGAAAATCAAGTCCAATGATGAACCCAACAAATTAGCAGCACCAATCACATATCATCCACAATCGTGACGTCCACTAATTGCGCGGCGCATCGCGGTCACGACGCCACAACGCACACATTAATCATACTTATTGATAAACAATTGCTCTACCTTAAACGAGGGGTCAATAGTGACTTCTAGATCTTTACAAGCGCCATATGTAGCACATACAACATCAAACCCAACCGTAACCTCCACAGATATAGTCCAAAATATATGAATAAAATTTTGTCAGTTACAACGTTTTTCTTCTCAACTCAAATCTAGATTTTTTCAATCAATTTAAAGAAGCGAAAATGGACTCTATTTTGTTGGTGTTAGAGTTGAATATTCATTGTATTGTTGCAGCAGATCAATGATACATAGAAATGGCATGTCTTCGGCAATGCTTTGTCGCACGCCGACAAAGGAAGCACATGGGAATGCGCGTGCGCACTTCCGTAATATAAGTATTGATAGTTTTCCTTATGCTATTTAGTCTGACTTTGGTTGGTCCTTTTTAGATCTATGCTTCTTATAAATTAAGTAATAGAAACATATTGCGATAAGAAATGAAACAGTTCCTGGTATTGTGACCCAGGTGTAGGTTTACAAGACTTAAAATGTATTAGAATTTCATTGTATTTTTACTTGCACTACGCTAGTCAGTATTTACTCTATGAAGTCATTTATCACTGTTAGTCAATAGTGACAAAAATTATAAATTTTCAAAACGGTATTTATATGTTTGATTATAAAAAAATTAAAATAAGGACAATTCCTTTAAAAAAATAACTTCAATTAGAACTACGGCCATAATGTATCTGAAGGGCTCATAGAGTCGACCACATAAGTATGGTACAGTAAATTGAAAAGAGTGGGAATAATTATGAGGGTAAACTTATCTAGTTTTTATTATACAGCGTGTCTTTTATTGCAATTGAATTTTAATCTTCTATAGTTTTATTAATTTTATTTAGTCTATAATAATATTTAGTTAGACCACTTCTATGGAAGATTAGGGGCTGCTGGTCAACGGGGATATGAGGCCTGATGCTGAATTGACATTTCTCATAATACGTGGCGTTCGTGCAATTAACTACCTATGACTTGTTAGAAACGAATAACATATTCTTTTAATAGTTAAATTTTCCTTTTACAAAAAGTGAAGTCAGATTTTATAAATTGAAAATTTGCTATCCCCACCACTAAACATCCCCAAAACGTTTGAATTGATTTTGATGAAATATTTAGTGGTGTTAAATTGTTAATTAATCAAAAGTCTTCTTTAGATGGTGCTACGATACTAAAAATATATGATCATTGTAGTGTGTTAGATTTTACCCGTGTCAGGTACGGGACGGGCTAGAATACTATTCCCCTCTGCCGCTAGGAGAGCATCTCAAAAGAGATCAGTAACCCTCCCCCATTGGACGTAGGGGATCTGTTCTCCGATTGGCTTGCGACCACCAGCATACGAATCCCACCGCCAAGTGTCTGACGCGTTCCGGTTGAGCCACATGTGGGTCAGATCTACCCTCACCCTCTCCCATTCCATTAATGCTGTAGTTTCAATGAACACCTGGTTCTTGCTCAGGGTCCACTGAAACCGCACCATTCTATCTTCGCTCCCCCTCCTCACTCTATCTTTGAGGCGGCAAAGCATCGGCAAAACAAGAAATATTCTATAATATTGCCGATGTCGATGGGCGACGGTGGCCACTTTCCATCAGGTGGACTGTTTGCTCGTTTGTTGCTTATCTCTAAAAAAAAAGATGTGTTAATATTGCAATTAAAAAAGTCTCCAATTTATTACACGTTTAAAATTATCATATCTTATAATAATCTACCTGCTAACGTCTTTTTCAATCTATTATATAGCTATTATTAGTGTGGTCTCTCATTATCGCCGCCTCCATTTTCGTAACATTACGTACCACAGATTGAATAGAGCACGCGTGGATAATATGTATAATTAACCACCCTGTAGATTAGCTCCTATCATGTTCGTTGAAGCAAACGCGACTATGTTTAGTGAAAATGAGATTATCGGACACTGATTATTATGTTGGATATGTATAGAGTGTTTTATTTTATTTATGTATGTTTAATATATTTTTTTTTACTTACTATAATAGTGTCTTTTTAAAATTCAGACGTTATCCTCCTACATTTTTGAAACCATTTCTTTTATTATTTTTTTTGTATAACTCGATGGTTCGACTCAAAATTGTTGTATGTTTGAGATACATGTTTTTTTTATTATTATTATGAAAAACAATTCTACTTAAAAGCAACTATAATAGGTCTGTCCCAAATATGAAATGTTACAGCTCATAATCCAGGGAAAGATACTAGGAAGAAGAAGTACATAAAAACTGAGCCTATGGTATAAAAAGAGCTTCACTATTTAGAGTTGCTGTATCGAGGGTCCAATTTGCCATAGTGGTCGCCAACCTTTGATAGAAGATGGCACCCAAAGAAGAAGCGTCTGCGGCTTGTGACCCAGTTGCAAGTTTAAAGACTGTTCGACCTTGCTGCCTCATCAAGAACTCTTGCGATGTTAACAACCATGACACTAAATTCATGAAAATAAATAGGGGTAAAGTTGGTATGTTTGTAACTCAATCACACAAAAACGGCTGAAGAGATTTCAATGAATTTTGGCACATAGATACTTTATAACCTTGACTTAACACATAGTTATAAAAAAATATGTTAGTTGTTGTATGATTTATTAAAATTCATTGAAAATGAAAAGTTTTTTGATAAATCTAAGTGCGTACGTGATAAATTGCACCCGTGCGAAGCCGGGTCGGGTAAAGTATTTTATTTCCCACACCAAATATGTTTAGTTTATCCAATAAAAGGTAAAAAACAACCGGTCGCTGTAAACTTTTTAATTGCCCTGGAAAATTCGCGACCAATCGAAAAATCTCATTGTTTGGAATCGAATGAAAAGTTGCCTCAAGTCGTCGCGAATTTGTAACTGGTACTCGAATTAAAAAATACTTCAAAATATTGCATGCGAGTTCGTTTTAGTTGGGAATTCTGTTTGTTCGTAATTATGCTTCAAATCCGGGGGTAATAATTAGTTACGTAACAAAAAGTGCGAGTGTAAAAGTTTTGGTGAATGTACTCGTATATTTTGTGGGCTGAATTGGTTTTTGCATCTACTTTTCTACGTTTTAAATTTCCAAACCCGTGATATTACTTTTTCAAATACATAAAAAGGAGTTATAGTCTATACGCTGACTAACTGTATGACGGCTTGACTAGAATATCCTCCTGGGGGTTATACTTTAGACACAGTCGCAATGTTATAATAATTATTCTGTCGTGATGGCGTATTTATTTTGCAATCTCTAGTTCTTCGATTAAAAAAGTAAAAAAGCCAATCAATTCTACCAATACCATAAATAACAAGATGCTACTAAAATTGGTGTTGCCAAAATCATAATTAACTATATAAACTATCTCCACCGCTCGACATTGCTACTTAATAACCCAACATAGCAATCTTACTATCTTACTAATATTATAAATATGAGTTTGGATGTTTGTTAACCACACGAAAACGGCTGAACTGATTACATTGAAATTTGGCTCACAGATACTTTATAACCTGGATTAACATATGTTCTACTTTTTATCCCGGAGAATATCAGGGTTTCTGCATAAGCGTCTGAATTTTTTATTCTGAATATCGCGGGGTGTCGACTAGTTATTAATATAACAAAGATTCACGTGACTAAAAAAAACATTCACTATATACCACATAGGTTAAAAAATGTTGAATCAATTCAAAGATTTCAACAGTATTGCTAGCACAAGTAAGTTACAATTCTTGGAGTTGTAATAATTAGAATTGTAGTGGGTAAGCCTCATGTTTACAGTGTAGCCGGGTAATCATCATTACAGTCAGAGTCGTGGACTAAAGCTAACTTAACTCTGCTCCATTTGATGTTCTGTTTGTATTTTAGGCAAAAATTCAAACAATGGCCAGAACTGGGGCCCAGTGGTTGGTTTAAAAAGGTTGACATGATCACAGTACAAAACGTCCACTGCTACAATAAACATAATATAGCGTGAACTCATTTAAACAATGTTGACTGTATGAAATCTTTCGACAGAGTACCTCAGGTCCAGGAGTATTGTTTCACCAATATAATTATCTAACAGTGTTGTTTACTTTATCAAGAAACTAGTCGACCCGTCCCGGCTTCGCCCGGGTGTAATTTAACACGTGTATTTATCCGTAACCGCTATGTCCCTGCATTTTAAATCTGTAATATCTTCGAAAATATTCATTTAAATTTCATGCTGTAAAGGGCCATATTGATCTATATTACATGCACAATGTATTTAAGGTACCTATTTAACTGGTTTAACTGGATAAGGGTTAATGCTGATTTGTTTAAGATCGCTTCGTTCGGTTCGGCAGCCATTATCTCTCGTAAAAAGTAAAGGATAAAAAATGGTTACTGTGGGTTATCCCTAAGAGATAGTCATATACCATCTCGGACTGTTTTGCAGACCTTTTTAAAGTGTACAATATTATTAATATGTTGTAATATTTTGATCTATCTCGTAGGGTTCAGCCAGCGTTTGCAATGTAAGCGCAAAAAGTGTGTTTATGTATGACATCACATTAGAAACCTCTATTCAAAAATTATCAGTGTTTCTCTACTATATTATGTATGTATTATACATATAAACCTTCCTCTTGAATCACTCTATCTATTAAAAAAACCGCATTAAAACCCGTTGCGTAGTTTTAAAGCTCTAAGCATACATAGGCACAGACAGCTGGAAACGGTTTAGTTTCATACTATGTAGTGATTAAGCTTCTTTTGTGAAGTTAACGTTGATCCGTTAAACCAGCAGTAGTGTCGCAAGCCCCAGACATCAATGGAAAACACATTCACAATATTTACCAATTAAAAAACATTTATAAACACAATTGTTAGATCCACTCACCGGAGTGTAAACATAACGTATGCCGTTTGTTCGATAAAAATGCTGAATTTCATATTTCATTTCCCGCCATTTTGATCCAATATGGCTGCAATTTGCTTATGCAGTCAGCATTTTATAACCGTATTTGCTTAAACTCGTTATGGTTTGTTTTATTTTACTATTTCACGATGGAATTAAGTTGTTTTTAATTTAAAAGTCTGTTATTTAGAAAAGGAGTTTTTATTTTTTACTTGTTTCAAAATATGTGGTGGTTTAAATTGTATTGTCTCGTTTTTGTGTTTTCGATATTGATAAATAAATGAAAAATAATTAATTATATAAAAAAAGTTATTGGTACCACAGTGAAGACAAAAAAAACAAGGCTGTATTTTTAAACCTATTTTAAAATATTTTTAAATCTAAACAAAATTAAAGAAGTTTTTTTGAATCTTAGAATAATTATCGATATAATATGGTTTACATCGCAAAAATATTTGTTACTCATATAAACCTTTGAAAGTCGCTATCAAAACCTGATGGTCAATATAGACCATTTTGTTAATCAGCGCCATTGGAGTCAAGCTTTTTCGCTGACCAAGAGCTTCGCCAGCTGACTGCTAGGAGAACATGATGACTTTTTTGGGATTTCGGGATTTCTATTGTTGGCTTTTGGCGATGCCCTTGAGTTCAAGCATGGTCTCATTTTAAATTCATTGCCACAAGGTATTTTCGGACATTTCTACTATGTTTAAAAGACACGTGAATTTCTCGGAGCTAAAGTTAACTGTATATAAGTTTCCCAAACCTATAATACTCAAATGAATCCACAAGACCAAAATGAATGATTAACCAAACTAACATTAAGATGGAATAAGGGACTGCAAGTAGAATCAGTTGGCAATTACACAGTGACAAATGTCTGGGTATTAGGCACATGTGCGACCAACTTTTGAAAGACACATCACCCTTAGTTTCGGACCTTCTGAACCGTCTTGTTGTAATATGCTTTATATACTAGTCTACACACCTTACTTTTAACTATATCCGTTCATAATCTCTATATATAAAAATGTATCTCTTTTTTCCTTGGTCGCGGCATCACGTTAGAATCACTGGACCGATTTCGCTCATTCTATTTTGTTGCGTTTTTTATTGCCAGGAGATGGCTTTTATGTAAGTAAAATTAAGAAAGTTGGGCAGAAAATTCAAAAATTTAAGTAAACTTAAAGACTATATTAACTTTTCTAATGTAAGCTTTTGACAGCCAAGTCGAATTCAATATTCATAGTTAAGACCGGACAATGTCTGTTGGGTCAGCTTGTCATATGATAATAATGTTTCAAAAATAATGTGACAATCTTTTTAAAGACACCTCACTCTTTAGGGTTTGTTATGTTTCGGATTTTCAAAACCATTGTCTTGACTATGATCTGTATACTAGTCATCACATTTTACTCCTAACCTATAATAAATAGGTGTGTACATGAAATCCTGAAGTTCTTTTTTAAAAAAATGTGTTTTGGATTTTGAATTAATTTGAGCTGGCTAATAAACTACTACTTTTAAAATTTTTAAATAATTAAACGGACATTTCTATATCACAAAGTGTGTTTTAATGGGATAAAAAGCCTATATGTTAAATCAGGTCATTCAAATGAGTTTAGCCATTTTTGAGTGATTAAGTAACAATCATACAAACTTCAACATTCATAATATTAGTAGGATTAAACATTAGGCATGGTATCCTTTCAGATATCCCAAAGCACATGTGTCCAAGTTAAGGATAAACAATTTGGGATAGTTGCGGTCGTCAATTTGAGTGAGCAGATGGCATGTGGAGCGAGTGATATATTACTTGTCTTGGTTTGAAGGTAGACTGAAATTAAATTAATGATTTTGTAGTAATATATCTGTAAAGTTTGTATGTGTGTTTGATGAGTTAGATACCTCAAACGAGAGCAGGCTAAGTTTTTGACAATGATTTTTATTAAACATGCTTTATTGGTTTTTATTAAGAGTACGAGAGTTATACTGCGCAGTAACACTCAAACGACAATATTAATATGTAATCTATATGGAAGTCAAGCAGCACCTGTGGCTCAAGACCCAGAAGAAGGTTTAAAGATAACTTCTACTATGCATTAACTTTTACCTCCACCGCTCGGCTTCGCTACAAAATACTGCAAGTAATAAAGTACATTACTCACGTGCTCTTCGATAAAGAAGACCTAGCACCACCCCATCAAACAACACTACACCATTAGTGTCACTACTTTAATATTTAGAATTTATTTTTAAGTGAAACCGTTTGTACAAGAATAAAATAAAAATTTTGTCACTGTTTTTTTAAAGAAGCTTATTTCAACAATCTTTCCAACCATTAATTAATAAGTTAAAATAATTAGATGGCACTAGTACTAAATAAGGTACAACTGTACAAACTATTCAATTTTCATTCGTGTGGGTGCGTTATGAAGTACAGAACTAATCTAAAGAAACTTTCCCTATATCATGTTCATGCGTGCTATTAATATCACAAATAGATATTCTATCCTATCAAATGGTTCACATGTCCAGTCATCATGACCCCTGGAGCCCTAGAAACTGTACTGGGACTCAAGATCAGCTTTACCTGGCTATTGGTGATTCCTTAGCAACGTAGGATAGTAATAAGCAGAAAGTTTCAATACCCACGCGTCGCCCACGTTTTGAACTGTATGTAGGAAATAAGGATGCCGTTTTATTTTGTACGGATGCTTAAAATATATGTTTTAATATTTTTTCAGCCCGCTTTGCTGATGAGTAATTGAGGATCATTTTTCGTCATCACCTTAATGGCCCACTGCTGAGATGAGTCTCCTCTTCAGAATGAGGAGGAATTAGGTCATAATCCACCACGTTGGCCCAGTGCGGGTTGGCATACTACACAAACCATTGAGAACATTGCTTGCTTGTTGAGGAGGAGGTAAGTATTACTACACAATATCTGAAGTATTGGAAGCCATTTAACCTAGATAAGATGAGATTTAACGATGGTAAAACCAACCTTTAGGAAAAGTACCAACCTTTTATCACAATGATCTAAATATCTGCTACACCATCTAGCATTTCGTTAATGTATTACTTAAATATATATATTTTTGCTTTAGTTTCTGCTATTATAACTAAATATTTCATTTATTATCTCGTTCGCTCACTCATATTCACGCTCATTCACTCATTATTAGGATATAAAAATTAAAATCCATTCAGCCATTTCAATGTTAATAATTCCCATCTTTCCCTTAGAATAGGTAGAAGTTGGTTTAGCAAAAGATTGAGGATATATACATAGATTGATTTTGTTCTGTTGTAATGTTGTATAGACCAAGATCAGATAAACTCGGAAGAGAAATTGCGCGGCTAAGTTAACATTAACTAATGTCTCTAACCATTATCTAAATATGGACCATGCATGTAATTTAAGCAATAGCATGTCCAAATAAACGTAACAATTAGCCCATAAGTTATCTATAATAGTGAGCAAAGCATTAAACTTTCAATATGGCACACATTCTCGCCATTATAATTCTGAAACGGGTAAGGGATCGGCCACTAGGAATTAACTTATCACTGTGCGCATACCTTCAACATTTATGATCCAGGGACGGATTCTACATTCGTATTCGTAAAATAAAATGATGCAACTTCTAATAAGAAACCTAGCAGGGTAAGAGTTGAGAACAAGAAACAGATTTTAATTTAGATATTCACCATTCCATAAATTATCAGCAATCTGAAAATGTTTGAATCACTTTTTCTCAGAAATGATTAAAGTTATGGAAAAAGTACGATAGTCTTGCTCGTTCTCAGCCACTATGCACAGCTGTTCCTCATAGGTGATCAGTGCGATGCGTGTTTTTGCTTCAGGTCCAGTCTCCTGGTTATATTGTAACAATACTTGAGCGGCAGCACGCGACGTGGTTTTGTAATACTCTAATCGAGCAGAACTCTCCAAGGTCTCATTACGTAGCACGAAATACTTCTTCTTCATCGTCATCAGCTTACGAAGGTGGCAACATATAAGAAACCTTGAAGTAGTTTACGCACCGTGATGAAAGTTACTCGCCTCACTGACGTGACTAAAAATACTTGTCATCATTTCAATAGTGAGTTAATAGCAAAGCCAGCCATATGATGTTTAATATTTTTAATATATTATACGCGGTATAACTTATAATATATGACACTACACCTCAAATTGTCGTAGATCCAGCAGAACAGAAAATAAACCAAAAAAACTACAAGGTATTTAAAGACTATTAGCAATTTTTTTATAGTGAAGCCAAAAAAAATTGTATAGATTTAAATGTTTTTCATATGTGTGTCACTTGGTTTTGATTAATACATATATATTGTAGATGGATATTTAAGTTTATTGAAGTAACATTTCTCACCATGATTTTAATAGAATGTAACTGTTAAATAGGCATAAAGCATATTTTATTAAAAGTTTATAATTATAAGCTTATATTAAATTAGTTGACGGTTTTTATTTACGTTGTTATATTTAGTCCGTCTCTGTGGCCACCCTTTACTTGGACAGGGAGGCTTAAGACACATATCTCAGACGGGGATGCAAGAAATGCCCTAACAATATGTAGATTTGAGACAGACTTGCGGTCATTATAATAGAGCGAGGGGTTCGCCATAGTATTTATTCATTTATATAATACTAGTCGATGTGTACAGGCTTCGCCAGGGTGTAATTTACCACGTGTATTTAGTTTTAATTTCATATTTTTGTCGCTGTATCACTATATTTTACATTTTAATTTGCAACACCAACGTAATTTATATACGACTAATACACAAAGACATAAACAGTCACACTCCTCGACATGCACTTCATGAAAAGATGGCGTAATCGTACACTTATTTGTTTCGTTTGTATTCTTAAGTATTTTTTGGCGATAAAACATAGCCTTGTCCATGTCAATGTCTTTCCTCATCCTATATCTATTTATCTACCACTGTAGCAAATTTCATCAAAATCGTGTCTGTCTCATCAAAACCAAAATGCAATCACGTAACAGACAAGACAGACAATTTATTCGACAACAGATGGCGTAAGTAGTTAAGTAGTAAGTAGTACTTGATATTAGTTAGGATTTTTATTAGTTCTATAAACAGCCACACCTTTTTAATTTTAATATTTAGTTGCCATACATAGCTTATGTTGCTCAGAAAGGATGTAGCTTTCTATCAGTGAAAAAAGCCGTTCGTCGGAAGACTTGTCGCGTTTTATCACTGAGCATATAAAATCTAATATGTCCTCTTTATAATATTATAATCAATATAAATTGCTGTAGATCATCAAAAAAAATTCAATAAATTAATTTTATACCGCGGTCTGTTATATGAATGGAGTTTAAAAATAAACATTTATTTTGAAATTTAAAATGTCATTATTAATCAAGATAAAAACTATCCTGTCTCTTAATTTTTGTTATCCTTAAGAAATAACTGGTTTCTCATACAAACTTTCAACCTCTTCAAGTTTTCTTGTCTTAAAAAATGTATTAAGATCTCCCTCGCTTCGCTTCGATTATCTAAAGCAAAATTAAGTATAATCCATAACCTTAACCTGTTACTCGATAATAGTGTAGATTTTCTTTAATACTTAGCTTTATGTATTATTGAAAGCATGAAAGAGAGAAATAAGATAGAAAATAAGAGATATCGTTAGAGGAAAAAATATTAAGGGAGAGAGCGAGAGAAACAGGATATAGGGAGAAAGAGAGTAAAGAGACAGGTAATGAGAGACAAGGAGATATGTGGATGTGGATTTATTAATTACATCAGATGATATAATCGATCTTCAATATTTTGTTATTATTTTGTAAAAAAATGTGTCAGAAATTTTTTTATTGTAAGTATATTTCCTTTTTTCAGGCGCTCATAAAACAAGCCTAATTCTTTAGTCTCGATCAATAGTTTTTTTCTCAATAAATCTATGTTTCAGTAGACTTTTATATATTTTTATTTTATAATCGATAATTCTAATATTGAGAGTATCAAAATGATTCAGCTCAATGAATCCGAATGTTCATAGCAGACGCGCCGAATGTTTTGTCTGTTAGTTAGCTAATGTGTGACGTCACATGGCTCGAATATCCTTCGAATAGTTTAGATTGAGACAACCCTTTATAGTTTAAGAGACTTCATTCTGTTTAATATAAATTTTCTTGTAAAAATTTTTGTTTTATTTGATACTGGCTAGAGTAATTAATACTACTTATAAGCTCTGCCTGCTAATCTATCTGATATTAACTACTCATAAAGTTGTAAGTTATTTGAGTTAAATATTAAGTTAAGTTAGTCAAATGTTAGGTTTAGGTGAGTGAGTGTTTTTATACGTAGTAAAGAAACTATAAACTTATTCCTGGGTCGAATTTCCCACTCAACTGGTTTCCTGTTTTAAATGCATTTTGTTTTTCTCTTTTGCGTTTAATTAATGATGTAAAAAATAGACACAAATTAAAAAAAAAGATTCAGTTATTTAAAAAACCAATGGCTCTTCCAATGAATTGTGTAAACAAAGGTTAATTAATATGTATAAAGTAATTTAGTATTTTTATTCAGATTTAATAAACAGATAATATTTATACTTATGATTATTATATATTTTGCTTCTTGTAAATTAAGCTTATGTTATCTAAACATGTCATCATCTTACTAAATTTTCAGGTTTCCTCACGATGATTTTCTTTGCTGTTATAATAAGTAATGTTTAATTGCTCAAAACACACGTTTATTGGAAAAGTCAGAGGTATGTGGCCAGAATCTAACGTCTTAAACACTAGGCTTTTACTGCACAAAACATTTTTTTTATGATAGATAATGGATAATGATCAGACGGTCACTTGATAGAAATACACACAATGCCGATGTCTATAGGCGACCTATAGACATCGGCAAAACTAGAGAGTATCTCTTGTTTTGCCTATGTGTTGCCGCCCTGAAGATAGAGTGAGGAGGGGGAGCAAAGAGAAAAATCCTGCGGTTCCAGCGGGCACCGAGCAAGAACCGGGTGTTCACTGAAACCGCAAGATTAATGGGATGGGATAGGGAGGGGCTAGATCTGGCCCACATGCGGCGCGACCGGAAAGCATCAGAGACTCTTGGCGGATGCATTCTCATGCTAGTGGTCGCAAGCCAGTCGGGGAAGAAACAAACTACTTAAAAATACATTATTCCTGTGAAACAATCAAATGAACGTATTTATTTTAATACATGACACCAATTAATACAATCCATCAACCAGATTTGTCTTATCAGCTTTTTATACAACGTCTTGTTATACATAAACAGAAGCTCTGTCAGCTCCTGTACTATCCCAAGACGTAGGGTTGCCCAAGACAGGTTATTATACATTGTATGAGTGCGATTGTCGTGTGTGTCTGAGGGAATTATTAATGCCACTTGCACTGAGGCTGAGGCCCGGACGGGTTGAATGCGGGCTTATTTAAATAGTTTCTGTAGATTGTAATAGTTGAGAATTTGTATTATATTATTATAACATACTGCAATAGTGTGGACTTAATTGATTGTATATGTATTTAAATTTAAGTTGTCACATATTTAAATCGTCACCATTCAAGAAGATTTTTTTCTGTTCATAATTATTGTATTAAATTTTTTTTTGATATCAACTTCAAACTTCTTTATAATTCTTCAAAATTACGCTTGCTCTCTCCTCTTTTAGTGGCTAAGTAGCACATAATTATTTTAATTTCCTAAATTTTTCTTTTAGCAAATTGCACTATTACCCAAAATTTAATCTATACTAATATTATAAAGAGGAAAGATTTGTATTTTTGTATTTTTGTATTTTTGTATGTAACGAATAAACATAAAAACTACTGGACCGATTTCAAAAATTCTTTCACCATTAGAAAGCTACATTATCCCTGAGTAACATAGGCTATATTTATTACAAGAAAAAATTAGAGATCCTTAGGAAATCTCACGAAAACCAACCCAAGGTGCCAAAAAATTAGCCATAAAATATCTTTCATCGCATGCGCTGCAAAAAGTATTGATGATAGAACAAAAAAATGTTCTACAATATTATAGAACATATCAATATCTACAAAAAAGTCCGCAAGACCATATGTTCAACTATTATAGTTACGTCACTATAACTACTTTTTTACATTTTAAAAGTTGATAAAAATGCCTATCAAAATCAGACCATGTTTTCTATAACTTTGTATTAATCCTTATCCAAATAAATTATTTCGTATTTAAGTCTATTTCAATACCTGTAAATTACTTTTTGAATTATTAAAATCGGACTTTCCATTCAAAAGATATTACGAAATTAAAAATATCAATATAAACAAAAAATACACGCCGACGCGACGGGCCAGTATAGCGACGCGGCGCAGCGAGTAAAACGGCAAGAGAGGGGGCACCGAAATGCGGGAGGGCCAATATATTTTTTAAAATAATATTCCACCCGCGCGAAGCCGGGATGGGCCGCTAGTACATTATAAACTAAAAAATGTATTTCTTTTTTAGGTCAGGAACTACTTGCTAGTATTGAAATATTTTTTAGTGTTGGATGATCTCGATAGCATTAATCAAGGAAGGGTAAGGCGTACGACCAATAGGAGCGGAGCGTCGAGCGATCAAAGTCATCTTCTATGTAATATTATATATGTGAAGTCTTAAGTGATATCAGTTGTTTCTTAAATAAAGCAATATGTTAAACTATTAGTTTTCGACAGCCCTTACCCTTCTATCGCAGAAGGAGCCGGACAATGAAATATTCGCTCATTAGCCCCTCTACTGATTAATTGGGCTTCTTAGTGTTAGGGTATGGCTCAGTTATAGCGTTCTTTTTTTTCTTTAATAAAGTTAGATGATATATAACCAACCTTAAAAATGAATTTGAAAGAAGTTGACTGGTGTATCATAAATCTGTATTGCCCTTACAAATTTAGAAGAACTTGTATGTTTTATATTCCAATGAAAATATTTTACTTACCCTTAGTATGCTCAATCAAATTTAAATTCAAATTACGACAGCTCGTATTATAGACATTTCTTGTCATATGCTTACTCTAACGCTTACTTATCATATAGGATTAAATTTAACAAGATAAACTTGTAAAAGATTAACATAGTTTAAAAAATATACATTTTGTCCACGAGCTAACAATCACTAACTAAAAGAAGGTAACAATCACTAGTTAAGGAAAAATGAAAATTTAAAGGAATAAATAATTGTAATAAATTTTCTATTATATATTATCACATCATATATTATATCACAATTCACAAGGTAATAAGACCTGGACTTTTGGAAGGCGCTCAATGAGCCCAAGCTACCACGTAATGGACCTTTAGACTAATCTTCCCTTAGACTGATCTATAATATTTTTTATACATCTATATAAATTTAGCAATAGTGAAAGCAGTTAATATATCTTATTTTTGAACTCGCTCACTCGCTCGCTCGCACTATAACCACCGATGGCTTGCCGTCTTACCCATTCTATTGTTTATGTAGAAGATATTATAATGTGTTTTGTCGGTAGCCGTGATATGGAGCTCTTTACGAGGGAGATAGCGACAGGAATGTGGAAGTCTTATATGGAGATTTCTATCCTCAACATCGCTAACAATACACATACACTGCATATCCGATAAAAAGTCAACGGGCACATAAAATTGTCACATACCACTTGTTAAAAACATCTTGCCAATGAAAATCCTTTAAATTCTGTGGGAGATAAGGGAAATTTATAATTCTTCTTTAGTTATGATTCTAAATAGTAGGAAACAGTGATAGGATTTAGGTGTCTTTATTGAAAGTTCCGAGTTCGGTTCCACGCACCTCTAACATTTGAGAATGGTGAAAGAAAACATCGTGAGGGATCCTGAAGTTTGTCAACCAGCACTTGTCTAGTATGGTAGACTATGATCTTCCTCCAAAATTTGTGAAAAAGGCTGATATGAGATTATGATGAGAAGTGAGTTTCACATAACTTCGAATCTGTAACAGCTCTAGCAATTTAGATAAAAGTAGGTATTTCAAATAATTATAGGTATTATTTTTAAATAAAATCACTATGATTAATATTCATATCATACTCCAAAGATTTTGAGATCGGTTAATTCGGGATAACCCATACGTCCAGTAGAGTTAAAAGCCTTAATCCTGAGAGTTTATGACTAAAAGTTATCTTCTAACTATTGTTGCTCTGCACATTTTAACAGCCCTAGAAATGATTGTGGCATTGTTGCCCTCATTAACAAAAATTCAAGTTCTACCTCAACTTTATCTTCTTGGTGTTGTTTTAGGCTAATTGTTTCTTACTCAGAAAGTATCCATTCCTGCAAACAAGTAATAATTTCTATTACTTTGTAATGTTATGCCTACGATCCTTCGTTACGTTGTAATAAAACCAGTAAGCTTATCCATAATATAAATGTAAGTTAAACTCCATAGCCCTACGTTAGAAAGGTACGAGTATCTTGTGTCCCTAGTTTCATATGGACATAATTGTCGAATGCAGATGTCGCAGACCCAACCGAGATTAATCTTAACGAGGGTACAGCTATACTTATGCGATTTGTGTGTTACAAAAGGAAGGTTTGCGCGGTTTTGTATAATAATTATTAGCTAAAGGTCAAAACACACACTATATTGACTAGCTTTTGATACTTTTAAGCTTCATTGTTTCACTTAGTGCACACTACGCTATACAAAACGTCGCTTAACTAAAGTCTTGGATCTTAAGCCTCGGTATCATCAAATATGTTGTCATACACATATCGATGAGTGTTTATAGGAATTCTATAACCGCCCAATCTATCGCACAGCTAGATAAATGTAGTTATAACGCGGTCCGAGTTCTTTGCAAAACCATAGAACGATTTGTCGAAGTCTGTGTTTGTCTATTGGTATAACGTTAACACCTTTAAAACTATGATAAACAGTTTCATCTGAGGATTTTATAGCTAGATCGTATCATCTAACATCAAGCAAGTCACAATCAAAAAAAGCTGGCCAATATTCAATAAATATGAATCATCTTGAGTGTGAAATTAAAGGCTACGCATGAGAGAGACAATTAGACAATCAAATCAAATCAAATCAAAATTATTTATTTCAATTAGACTTTTTTGAAAAGTACTTTTGAAACGTCAAAAATTTGTCGGTCAGTTAGTTTGTCTGAAGCTACCACCAGCTCGGAATGCAGTTTTCTGTTGAGAAGAGCCGGCCAGAAACTCAACAGTCGCTTTTTTCAAAAAGCCATGTTTACATAGTCTGTTATACAAATCATTTAACTTGAGAGTCAACGTCACTTAGATTCCAAGCATTCTCATCATTTAAGTAATCCTGTACATTATAGTATGCTTTATATATTAATGACTTCTTGATCCGAATTTTAAATTGTTGAAGTGGTAAGCTGTGGAATCTTATTATAGATGCGAACACCAATTGACTTACAGTTAGACAATTATTTATGCTCAGTACTGTACTCAAAAAAACATTTATTACTTACATACACTCCTGAAGAATTTAATAACAAACGTAGAAAGGAATTAGTTTGCACTACTATAGTTTTTAATACTAAATTTTCAAAAAGGTTTTTCTGTTTTTTAGGAGATTTTATTTATAATATTATTAACAAGGAACTAGAGATTTACCTCGTTTCTAAATCTATCTGTAAAAAACGGGTAACTACTTGGCTTTCTAACCTCGATTATAAGCAAACTGAAGAATTATTTCTGCCTGTGGAATAACTACATATATGTATATACATAATATTAATATTTACATGATAATACATGAAACGCAATCACAATCAAATCATTTACTAATTTCTCATACATACAGACATATATACTATACCTACACACATATATATTTATACAAACACACACACACACACCCTGCGATACAGAGTTGCATATAATTATAATTTTTTATTTTATTTTTGTTTTTCTCAGATGGAAATGTCAATTGTTTTTTTGTCTTGCTTTGCTTTACTTGTTTTCTTTTTTAATCTACCTACGAGTGTTTTAATTGTCCCACTAGTTTAGGGGTCTCAAAAACATTATTTGCATACTTTTATACTACTCGATATAATTGTTCATCTAGAATAAGTTAATTATTTTTATGAGAGAAGAAAATAAAGATTTTGAATTTGAACAATGAATCAAATTTTAAACGCTTATGCCCATGATTTAGATACCACTACAACACGTGTACTACACACGCAGGGTTCGATTCCAACAGATCACATGATCGGATTTAATCCTCGCAACGCACAGGATATAATCCAGGATAAGTACGCAAATATTAGTAGGATTGGTTTGCACGGCAGCAGTGTCTATGTGGTCAGTTACCGGCAATGGCTGATCTATGATTGGTATCCAATTAGAGAATAAACTTTGCACGAACGATACGGATCAAGTGTACTCAGAGGTATTGTGTATTGGTAAACTGTAGCTAAGTGTATTTACTTACTTGATTGATTTTGATTCTATTACTTATTTTATTAAGGTCAGTCAGCTTGTCTGAAGCTATGTGAGAAGAACTAGCCACAAATCATTTTGATTCCGAGCTTTGTCATCGTTCAAGTAATCCTTAAACGCTGAAATTATATGAATTAAAGTCATCATATTCAATGTTATTAGCTCCTGTTAGTAAATTTTAATATCAGAATTAAAGACACATCTCCTTCTTGAAACGTGGAACGTCCGTTTTAAAGTCTTTCTGCTAAAAAGAAAGTGTCTGCTTCTTTCGAATATTTAATAGCTTTTGACTGTCCAGTAGTTCCGTTGGTTTAGTTTTGAGAATTTTCCTACAGAGTTGTCCCCTTGTAACTTTTATCTAGTTAGATCAGAAGCAGTAGTCAAGGTCGATCAATGGAAGACAGTGTTATACATTGTAAAGGGATCTCATAAACCTGCAATGGAGTAACAAGTGCTAATCCAGCTATTAGGTACAGAGTTCTGCTATTAAAGTTTCGTCAGCAGCGAAAATAATTCCACAATCCACCAATTTTTACCCAAAAACTTTTAACTATACCTCAGTACCTTTCCTAAAGGTACTTAAGGTCACCTTGTGATATGTAAATATATGATAATGTACCGACAATTTGCGCAACTCATGACCCAGGAGCCGAACTATTGCGGGCATCCCATAACTTCTGTTTAGATTCCGAATGTAGATGCGGGTTTAAAATTAATATGTTTGGCTTATATTAGGACCCAGAAAGGATATATTTGAATATCTTATGCCACTGTTTGAATTTAATTATTTTTAGGATAGGAGCAAACTTTGATGGAGATCTTAACAATGAATAAATGATTAATACTGCACCTCAATACCTCCTTTACACAAAAAAACGCTGATTGACGTCACGACGTGTGCGTTACTCGTTTTTTATATGGCATTACTGATATTATCATTGCTTTACTAAATTGTCAACAACCATTGGGTAACACACGACGTGACGTCACTAAGCGTTTCACGTCACGAGACAGAATCTCTCACGGCTATAATTAACAATCTATATCAATTTAAAATCTTTGGATTGTAGATTGAAAATATAATCCAAATTCAAATTTGGATATGGAAAATTCAAGTTTGGAATATGTATCAAAAAATCAATTGCTAGCAACACTGTTTATAAAGTAGTAGTAGCGGGAGATCATTTTATATTATTTCAAGTATACCGACGTGAAGACAATATATAACCTTTAGTGCGATAGATTAGTCTCAGTCTCTCTGGTGTTTTCGTGCAGTGAACATGGTAGTTAGTGTTATAGTGTCGTGATTAAGGTTACACTTCTCGAGGTCCACACAAGTTTACTTTATTATCTATTGTCGTTAGCAGGTCGAGCGGTGGAGGTGAGAGTTAATATATTATGAAAGAGCTCTTTAAACCTGCTCCTGGGTCTCAAGTATAAATTAAGTGTGTGTACGTATTGCTGTATCCAAAGATTTTGGAGAAGAATTATTCATTTCGGCCGTTAGTCATTATTAATTATAAGAAACTATCATTTTCCGATTTATTATTATTGGATACTACCCACTAAATAAATAAACAATAATAGAAAGACAAAATCTTGTATCGTATCATATTTCCATTTTCTTTTTTTTATCTGATACCATCTTTTTCATTCCAATATGCCTGAGGGTTGTAAGAAATACGTATTACAATCGGATAACGTTACTGATTACAGATTTAGGAACCCATTGTTATTCCACTATATTTCGCATGAATTAAAAAAGTTTTTCTTATACCTCAACTATTTTTAAAAACCTATTTCAATTTTAATTTCATTGGATATCCAAGTATATAATATATAAACGATATAGTCTTTGTATCTCCTAAAAGACCAAAAAATAAAAGTTTTACGTTAGGAACAGCGTTTATAAATCAATATTTTTGGGTAATTCATTTCATCTTATTTCAAGTAGACAATATATAATTATCGACCGTTATCGAGAAGCACGTGAGTAATGTACTTTATTATTTTAATATTCGGTAGCGAGCGATTATATGTTAATATTGTCGTTACAGTTAGTAATGGAGAGCTAGCATCACGATACATCACCACTGAACAACCATAAAGGGCACCAGGCGAGCACCCTTTAACCACGGGCTCAAGCTTCACTCCCCCTCCTCACTCGAAGATAGAGTGAGGAGGGGGAGTGAAGAGAAGACTGCTGTGGTTTCAATGGACCCCGGGCAAGAACCCTGTGTTTATTGGAATCTCAGCAGTAATGGGATGGGAGAGGGAAGGGGTAGATCTGGCCCACATTTGGCTCGGCCGGAACGTTACTCGGCTTTAACGAGATGCTCTCCCAGCAGCAGAGAGGAATTGTATTCTAACCCGTCCCCTCACGGGTAAAACTAACTACTAAACAAATCCAATTTAGGCATTTTATGAATGAGCCAAACTGTAGACGTTAAACCAGAACATTGACAGACAGTTTGGATACTAGATGTTTACGAACAAGTTAAGGGGCGAGATATGGATATATTTGCTAGGAAAAGTTGTGCTCAGATAAGTTAGCTCATATCCTGGCGCTTCGGATTCATATCCGAATTAATATCGATACGATGTGGGAATAACTCGTTACGTGTTGTGATCGTGGAGCCAAGAATATGTTGAAGCTTGTTAATTATTAATAAACAGACCTTATTTTTTTTAAGATCCATTTGAATACTTAGCCATGTGAAGCTAATTTAAACATAATATACATATAGGGTACTTCCAAATGATTTTATAGTAAAATTAAAAAAAATATCAAAAAGCAGGCGCTGGAAGCTCAAATTTAAGAACTGACTCTATTAGTTTTGTTTTATTGAGTTTACATAAAGTCAACATTATTTTTTACAATTTTTTTTTATGATAGATAAGGGACAAACGAGCAGACGGTCCACCTGATGGAAAGTGGCCACCGTCGCCCCTAGATTGCCGTCTCGAAGTGTGTGAAGTGAGGAAGGGGAGCGAAGACAAGAATGCTACAGTTTCAGTAGACCCCAAGCAAGAACCCGGTGTTCATTGGAACCGCAGCAAAAGTGGGATGGGAAAGGGAAGGGGTAGATCTGGCTTACATGACACTTCGCATTCGCATGCTGGTGGTCGCAAGAAAATAAAATATATTAAATTTTATAATCCCTCTAAGTATTTAAATATTCGTAGCTCAACGGTAAAGATGCTTGGGCGATTCAATTTCCGACAATATCGACAACATATTGTCGCTTCAAGACTAATGTGAATTAAATGTGTATTTCAATTTGCTTGGAATTGACTATCCGTCTAGTTATACTTGGAAATTGTATAAAATTGGTTACAGAATACATTACATTTCATACAACAGAGAAACTTTTTCATTGTTTTTTCATCAGAAGATCTGCATTAATTTATGCTGTTTAAACCATAACCATTGGACTTTCACAGCTAAAACCAAGTCCTATCTGTAAGTCCATAATAGTGGCCTTACTAGCTTCTCTGATTTAAATATTTCAATCAAATTTTTCCCTAGGTCTATAGCAACAATCTGTAATGTCTCCGTCTTCTCATCTATTTGAGCTTTTTAGCTGAAATTAGGATCCTCCGAAATTCCGAAAGCTTATTCTGGTTTAGGTTGCTTGTCTTTGGAGTGGATAATCTCAATACTTATAATGTCAATATAAAAATTCCGAGCACAATGTTTCCATCCTATATATTATACCAGCACCTTAACTAATGTCTGTGACACTATCGTAAGCACATATTTGTCTACTATACATTATACCATTGAAAGGTAAAAAACTACTCTTTAATTGACTATCAATCGTTTAACAAAAGGTAATAATTACCAGTTTAAATAAGTTAAACTGTTTGCGGTTGTTACAATGAGTTGCGTTACATTTAGATCACATGTAAAAAACCGTCAAGTGCGTGTCGGCACGCACAAGTTCCATTGTTGGGATGGTCATTCACTTTAAGTTTAAACACCCTAAAGCTATTTAAATAAAGTCAAACATTAGTGGCCAATGAAGAAACTATTTACCTCTTGGCTCCATTAACAGATCCTTGAGAATTGTTGGACTTCTCAAAATGTATAACTTGAGCCTAAATTCGGATTCGGATTTACTAGTCGCTGTCTTTTAATCCCATCACCAGATCACCTTAATCTTCATGTAAATTTTATAAGTATGTCTTTTCCATGATAATCATAATCACAACGCATTACTGAGTCGAGCCATCTCTTCAGAATGAGGAGGGGTTTAGGCCACAGTCCATGATGCTGGCCCAGAGGAGGTTTCCTCGGGAGCAGACTTCATACATCTTTGAGAATATTATTGAGAACTCTCAGGAGTGCAGATTTCCTCACGATGTTTTCCTTTACCATTATATTGAATTATATTTAATTGCTTAAAACACACATTACTCAGAAAACTCAGATGTGTGTGTATCCAGGATCAAACTCGAATCTCCCGAGTAATGTCCAACCACTAGGCTATCACTGCTTCCACTTCACTATCCATGATAATACGCTGGACACTATAAGCACCGATTTGGTATACCATTTCGAGGGAGAATTTAATGGACATGACGTCATGATCTTAACGTCTTAAAATAATTCTTTAAAATAGTATAATTGACATTGGTTATCTCAGCAAATGCTTAATAAGGCTGATAAATTCGTTTTAAAACAATCTTCACTTATTACTGGTTCCCTTTTAAGCGACAGGTAATCAGACAGTAACGTTATTAGTATTTGCAATTCGATCAGAAGTTACCCGATTTCGCAATAAGGATCTGACGGGGAACGTCCCGAATCTCATGTATTTGATCGTTTGCCTGCTATACCTACTGAGTGTTACATGTGACAGGGAGAATTTGTAGAGAGGATAATTTCCCTCAAATACTTATTTTTTGTTTCTAGATATTTAATCACAATTATTTTGGATATCGCTAATGTTTTCAATATTAGCAAACGCTAGAAGTTTTTTCCATTCGTACAGGAGTCTATAATCCTTCATTAGTTGTAGTATTTAAGGTTCTTTTTTAATTCCGTTAGCTTTTTTTTATGAACAATAGATACGCACTTGACTACAACCACCCCTGTTGGAAAGTGGTGATGTAGCCTAAGATGTAGCCTTTAACGATTAAGTCTTTAGATAATTTATATGCAATAACTTCTTCTTCTTCCTGAGATCCGAAAATAGTAGAAGAGCTTGAACTCTTCCTAGAATATATGCAGATAGTCAAAACCAGGTAAGGTTATTACAAATAATTTACTTATGACTTCTTTCTTTACCTAATTTGATAAACACTTCAAATTAGGTAGAAAAAGAATTTTAAATTTATTTGAATTAATCACATGACAGTCATATTGAATTATTTGATTCTTTAAAGTATTCAAATCAATATAAGTAAAACTAAATCAAACTACTTAAGGAAGGAAGATTTTAAAAATTTTTTTTAGTAACTAAGATCAGAATCAGAATCAGAATATAATTTATAGCATAACTGTAAGTACATTTTTTGATCGTATAAATAATTGTTAGTTTTTAACAGTTTGCCATATCAGGCGTGCAATATTATTATTTAAAAATTACAGTATTAGATTTAATATAATTACAAAGCAGTATAATATAATTACAAAAAATATAAATTTACCAAAAAAATAATACTAATAATTGAAGCATTATTATTCACTGTTTAAAAACTCGTTAATAGTATAGAAGCATTTAGATAAAATATGTTCCTTTAGCTTGCTTTTAAAAGTATTAAAATCATTTATTCTAATAATCTCATTTGGTAATGCATTATACAGTTTAGGCATCATAATAATTATACTGTTACTCAATCAAAGATCATGTTATAATTTAATATTCACAGCTCTCAATAAATCCAAAGCTGAGCACGCAATGTGTACAAATCAGACGGGCGGTGTATCTATCAACAATTTGAAGATATTTGCTCTCCGGATCATGGTCTTACTGTCTCAGCTATGTCGTATCATGTTGGCTAGTCATCTGTGGTATTTTCTTGCTTCAGTACTAAGATTAGTTTGATTATTGTACCTGTATTTTACCTGCTGAAGATTTAAGACATATTTTGGTGGGTATGGACTTGATTCTCATGCAGAACAGCTAAATATTCAGTATTTCTCATAAATGATAAGACAGAGAGAGAACACAGTAGTATTATTTTGTTATGTATTCATTTAGGATGTTATAACAACACTTTTGCCACAACAGAGTCAAAAACCATGGATAATTGTGTAAGGTCATTTAAAATCTAATATGGCGGACAGCTAAACATGGAGGACTACTTTGTTTTTGCTCGCTCAAGTTATGGGTATCAAACGAAAGAGTTTACTGAGAAAATACAATGACTACATTCTAAAGCTTGTTTATAAATATGTGATTCTTGAAAGATCCAGGAAGTCGGATATATAATGGCATGGCAAATAACATACATTTCATCCCCCAACCTATCTGATTAACTCAGTCTAAAATATGAACGTAGATAGCTAGTATTAGATAGCGTTATTAACACCCATGCGATCGTACCATAAGCTAGCATGCGATTATATCAGCTCCTCACACATTGTCGTACTGCCATTTGTTTAAATTACATTAACATGTGCAGGCGCAGCTTAAGCTTAGCTTACACTGGACACGCTAAAAATAACTTATGCTAAAAAATACCCCTTTCATATTAATACTCGTCTAGCTATACTAAAAATTGCAACCTCATGCTACTTAACTAACTCTCTTTTAAGTCTCAATAAACATTACGTTTACCATTACTTTGGTATTATATACTCATACGTCTCTGGTTGAAACGTCGCCAATCACGTCGTGCGTCCGTTCTCGTCAGTGACTCTCATTATAATGACGCTAATTAGACAAGGTAACTAATGTATGGCTACCGGCAAGTATCTACAGGTTTGACCTTGAATGCGCAGAAGTCAATATTACGGTCCTAAAGTTGGCTGCTGGCTAATATAGTTGAAATGAATTAATACAACTTTTAAATTATTTATAAAGCTATTCACAGTTTATTATCAACACTTTCAATAACACTTAAATGGTCTGTTAAAATAGAAGTAGTAGTAGTCGAATGATATTATAATGAATATTGATTATTATAGTAAATTAATGATCAAGTGAGTTAGAATTATGATTCTTATGGGAATAAAGAGGTTTCAATTATAAAAACATCTTGTAAACTTGCACCTGGGTCACAAGCCCCAGGCACAGTTTGACTTCCCATTTAAAGAGCATTTTATTATATATTTTACGTATTAATATTATAAAAAATTAAAAAGCTATTCCACCAGTGTAGCTCAACCTCTATAACGTGTGTACAGTGACACGCGTGGGCGCAGGCTGATGTGTGTACGCAGATTAAATTGCATTAACACAATATACTCACACATTACGCTATCTATGTACTATTTTAAGAACAATGAATGTTTCTGCCTGTACTGCGAGAGTGACAAATAGTGTATTGTGTTGGAGGGTAAAAGTAACCTTTGTAAGATTTTTCATTATTATCAGAATATTTGTAATGAGCTTCAGAATACAAAATATTCTATATCTTAAATTGAATATTGTTCACAAATATTTATACGAATGTTTTATGGTACACAATTGGTTGTGATATCCTGGAAGAATAATATTTTAACATTGCTAGAATCACTTCATTTGTCCTGAGAATTGGCTGTGTACACCCTAATATAATCATTTTATTTTCCCTGACGGTTGACTTTGGCAACCTTACTAGAATCACTTTATTTTAATAAATAGCAAAGGTAACTTAGACAACCATCAAGAATCGTTGGGTATGTCATTAGTATCCCGACTCGATTAAAGGTCTTCTCTTCTGATAACTGATAGTAACAAAAATAGACTAAACTCTGTTAGAATCACTTTATTTTCTCTGACGATTGGTTGTGGCAATGATGTAAAAGCTACCTGTTTTTGTATATTTATACTTTTGAATTATATAATACCTATTGATAACAACGGTATTAAATAGTATTTCAAATTCTGAAAGCTCAGTCATATCAGACAATCACGTCGACCAACGAATACGAATATATCGCAATTTCGTATGTATAATGCGTCGTCATATTGGAACTAATACTCGTCTCGGGCTCCTATAGGATTATATTGACTTATGATTTGATTGCATTGATATGGGTTAAAGGTTTTAGAACGTCAAAGTATATTTGCAACTTTCTCTATTATAATATAAGGGCTTATAACAATGTAATCAAATTTTGGACATCTATATAAATTACTTCTAATTACAATATAATTGCTTTAGGATATTAAAATATATATCTTTCTGTACATTTATAAATTAGCTTATACCTAACAATGTAGTCAATTTTTGAAAATCTATTTAAATTACTTCTGATTACAAGAAGATGTTTGATTTTAGTAATAATATTTTTTTGTGAATTTTGTTCTAAATCTACAGGAGATGGAGCCTGAATTTGAATAAGTAACTCTTCATTGGCTTCAAGAGTTGAACTTTAGACATAATTAATCAAGATGAAATCAAAATATTACTTTAGGTTTAAGTCTATTTTTCCATATAAAATACCACGAGAAAAGGACGAAACAAGAAACGTTTGTTATTACATACTTCGTTAAGAGCAGGGTAATTTTACCAGATTTCGAGTGACCTCTCAACCGTCCGCAGTCTGGAACAAAATAATAGAAAAAGCTTGTTTGGACATTGTGGAAGTCGATAAAAACAAACTGTACATATCTTTTGTGTACAGGTGTTTTTATGCAAAATTTAATATATCCTATTTATTCTGTAAAATAACTAATCCATTGTTAATTCAACGTAAAAGTCCATTGCCTTACATCAGACAAGCAAATTAAAGTAATTACTAAAAAGATGAATAAAATGAGATTAAAAAAAGGAAAAAGAATTGAAACTCCGCGAGCTTACTCAGAGTGAAGGAAGTATTTAAAAAAACACTGTAACTTTATTGGTGATTGTGACTCTTGAGTAGCTTCACAGGATCCTTTTATTATATACATCCAAAAACACTCACCCTCTACTAAATATTATATATTAATTATCTTACCTAACAAAATCTACATCCAGCAATTGACATTAAAAGTTAAAGAAAAAAGCCTTTGAAGATGCTGCAGCCTGCGCTGAAATCCTAGAAAATATTAGTTTAAGTTTAATTAAGTTAGTTACAACACGCAATGCTTCCTCTAACTGTAATATACGATCCATAACTATTCCCGTAAAAAGGAAATAGAACCTTATTTTGTTAAACAAAAGGTATGTTTTCTAATAATTTTAAAAGCAATACCCAACGCCTACTCATCAAGAGCTAGATTACAGTATAATTAAAGCTTAATAACTGAATTAGTTCACATACATATTGGGATATATTCTCATAATTAATTTTATACTTGTAGAGAAACAATGTTGGTTTTAGTGACTATCCAAATAACTTTTTAAATTCATTTATTTTTTAATAAAACGCTTTAACTTCACTCAAACTTATCTAATAACAATTCGAAAGGATGCCAACATGAAGTGATCTGTGTTTTTTTTTTCACATTACATTGCATCGCGTCCTATTATATTACACATATTTTATTGCATCACATCGACTCGCATCATCACATCTTAACGTAACACATCGCATCAACCTGCAGCGCACCGAACAGAATCACATTACATTACATCTCATCGGATCACGTCACTTCACGTCGCATGACATTGAATCGCATTGAATAACAATTCACATCTTATCGGATCAGGTCACTTGACATCGCATCACATTAAATCGCATTGGATCACAATTCACAATTCATCGGATCAGGTCACTTCACGTCGCATCACATTGAATCGCATTGAATCACAATTCACATCTCATCAGATCAGGTCACTTCACATCGCATCACTTTGAATCGCATTGCATCACAATTTATAACTTATCGGATAACGTCACTTCACATCGTAGCACATTGAATCGCATTGAATCACAATTCACATCTCATCAGATCAGGTCACTTCACATCGCATCACTTTGAACCGCATTGCATCACAATTCACATCTTATCGGATCAGGTCACTTTACATCGCTTCACATTGAAACGCATTCGAACAATTGATAACTCATCGGATAACGTCACTTCACATCTCATCACATTGAATCGCATTGCATCACAATTCACATCTCATCGGATCACATCATTTCATAAAATCGTATCGTATAACACACGAATCGTATCGTATACTTTGGTATTGCTTTGTCTCATTTTGTATCAACTCATTTATCGTTTCTTTAATAATTTTTTTCTTCAAAATAATATTTTAATTATAATTATTGCGGTATGAGTCAATACGTTTGATGATCACAATTTTAATGGCAGTTTCAATTATAAAATATTCCTACCAAAATTAAAATTAACAGCAAATATAAACGTATCTATACCAAAAATTCATTCAACACGAAATAATCCAAAGCAGAAAGCGGATGTCAGCAATAAAATTTAATTGAAGAAAACAAAATCAAAGTATGCAGTTCAAAAAGGATGCATAATAATTGCTCTATGCGAGCGAGGAGCGACCCTAGCCAGTATCCGACGTTTATAAATGCATCTCTAATTAAAGAAACATTTTGCACGCCGTGTATAAGGCCTGGCTATTCGGGACTATAGAGGCTGTGTACACTACGATATTAGTTGTGGATCAACTAATTTAGCAAGTAGTGCAACTGAAAGAAGAGAACTTGATGAGGTTTGTATGTCATAAGATTTACACGATGATTTTTTAAATAAAATAGATTTTTCAGAAAATTTAAAGGTTGATACAAATTTTGTAAAAACCGTTTTCGAGACACACAATAAATATTTCAACAAGAATTCTTGCTTCATATACATATTCATATATAGAAGTTTTATCTATAATTACTGAATCATTGAGCTAATATTTAAAAATTGATTAATTTTATATACCTAACATGTGATCCCTTCAAATTCCTGAGCCCGGGAGGTTTGTAAACTGTATAAGAAATATTGTATTATGATCTAATACTCTATTTTCTTTTATTCATTGATTGAATTACTCACTCATAACTAACTCGTAGAAACGGTCTTTTTAGGAATAGGATACTTTTTCCAAGTAAGTAATGTCTACTAAATAAAATAGTAGGATTCATCTTAAGTATTATTGTAATTTATTGAATTAATAAACATTTATTTGCAATTAACATCATCTGGAATGACAAGCATAGCGAGGAATATTTCTTACTTTGGCATTGAATATTAATAGCTAAAAAATTGCTCAATAGTCGCCCTTAAGTTCCCAGTGCATATAACCATAGTCTTCTTTACAGGATTCTCATTTTTAGCAGTTTGAGTTATGAATTTTTAATGAGATTGCGAGAGATTATTAGTCCGAAGTCATTTCCCGCTATAAGTGAAAAACAGTACGTTTGTCCGTAGACCATAAAATGTACTTTGTATGTAGAAATAGAAAAAAGAAGTCAAAGGCGGTCTTTTTGTTATGTAATTACGCTTGTTTTGTGGCCATATTGTAGTACTTGAGGCTTGAGGCTAATGAGTGTTTTATATCTCTGTATAAGTTACTAATTTTGAAAGTGGTCTAAAGTGAAATTTTTGGGTAAGGCCGCTTCAGACCATTATAATCCATTTATTTACCTAGCCTCGCTCAGTGTGCCAAATTAAGCGATTCTATTGATTCTTAATGACAACTTTTACGGATCTATGTGAGCCTTCTTTTAATGGAATAACTTGTGTATAGATTTTGTCCACATTTTACGATTATTTTCTTACTCTAGAGTCTAGATCTATAGAAAAATATTTTTATTACTTGAAATGAAATGGCAAGGTAAGTAAGAGAGTCTACAGTCTACACCAATATCAAAACTGTGGCAACTTAAAATAAATATGTTCTATACTAGAATTTTAATTTATTCCCGAATTTAAAGATTAATTAAAACTTTTTGGTATAACCTTACTTTAAAAATTACAAATAATGAAAGCTTTTATACATTAATAGTTAAAAATATAAAACGAAAATGAAAAAGAAAACTCAGATGTCAGATAGAGAGGATTTTTAATAAGCTAAAATGATAAAGTTGTAGTACTTGTGGTACTACATGAATTTGCTAACTGTAACAGCGCTTGACTGGAATATAACGAGCTCAAATAAAAATATCCGACTGGCTACGACTACGAATTAGTTCAAATATTATTTCGTTGAAACTAGTCTTTACTTTTTAGGGTTCCGTATATTAAAAGGAATAGTTAGCAACACTGTTTATGACTACTCCTGAGTAGTTCCCTTTATTTTAATTCAATTAACCAATATAAACTCTATTCCGAAAGATTTGAGCTAGTTGTCAAACGAATCTCATCTGGTGACCCTTATAGCTGTACAACTAGTGTGGTGTAATTATGGTGTGTAAAGGATTTTGTTTATAGCTTCTATATCTAATAGATAAAGCTGAAGAAGTTACTTGTTTTTTTGCTTGAACGCAGTAATCTCAGGAACTACTGGTCTGATTTAAAAAATTCTTTCAGTGTTAGATAGCCCATTTATCGAGGAAGGCTATAGGCTATATATCATAGCGCTAAGACCAATAGGAGCGGAAGATCATAATCATGGAGAATAATATAAGTCCATTGTTTATCTGTTACATAATTTTTTTAGGAACACGTAGAAGTATCTTCAAGTTGATATCTATTAATATTAAATACTCAGGTCTACAGTTTCTTATAGCATAATTGAACGTAATCAAAAGATATAGTTAATATTTTATATTTACATATTAATGAGGAAACCCAGCAGTGCTTCGGGCCTGTGACTATGAGACAAGTTTAGTCTTTGACAAGATTACGACACTTACCAAAAGGAGACAAAATATAATAGATATCATTAATTTATTTTAAGTGATCTTTGATCAGGAAGTCATTTGCACTACTTTAGACAACGTTTTACTGTATGAAATAACTTACTTTGTATTACTAATCTATAATTTTTTAAATGGCAAAATTAAATTTGTTAATTAATCGAGATTGTACGGAACCCTTGCTGCGTGAGTCCAACTCGCACTAGACCGATATTTTTTCCTTAATTTTTTTGTCTATAGCAATATACTGCATTTTAAAGAAATTATCCTATATAGTGTAATATGCAAATATTAAAACCGCATTTAATTCCGCGCAGCTCGGATCACTCACGCGTGTTTAACCCTCAGTGTGTGAGATTAAACCTAAACCCTAATTATACGAGTGTGTGGGATTCACTTGTTTGCTTCAAAATAATATTCTAAAATGTCCTATGTTTATTGTGTACCCCTTGTACTCAATAAACATAGGACATTTTAGAAAATTCAAAATCTTAGATATATATAAGGTAATTTCACATTATAATTAAACCTCCATTGCTAGACCTAGTCACCCAGCATTTAACTAAACTTAGTAACAGTTTAAAACTGGTCAAATTGTCTATGATCTCGAGGTATTTTAAAATTGCCTTACTAACCCATTTGATCACATAATTATAATTATTAATTAAAGGATCAAGTCAGTAATAATTGTAGTATAAAATTTCATTTCGTATGTAGTTCACAATTAGGTTCTTTTCAAGGTCCACATTAACGTTAAAAATTTTCCGAAGATAATTCAGAGACTGTTCAAGTATTACGTAAGCAACACAAAGAAGGCCAAGAGGGGGTTGTCTTTGCTTTGCTTATTATTGATGATATTGTCTGCATGATGATTACGATCCTTGCTCAGAATTAAGAGGTAGGGCTATAGGCACGGGTGGAGGGGTTAGGGCTTTCCTTACTTTTGCATGACATGTGGGGGCGGGGAATTGATAATTTCAAAAAATCAGCTTACGCAATACTTGAGTGGCCCCTCAGTAGTAATTTGTCGAGTTTTTATTCTGCATTTGAACACCTAATAATACAAGTCTGTGAAAAGAAATTACTGTACATTTTTAATGTTTAAAGCAAGAAAATTAAATATAAAAAAGGTGGTTTTAAGACAGAACAGGAGCAATTAAGTATTTAATATGCGCGCCCGTACCCCGTACGTATGAACAGT
Source organism: Limenitis camilla (assembly GCA_905147385.1). NCBI lineage: Eukaryota > Metazoa > Arthropoda > Insecta > Lepidoptera > Nymphalidae > Limenitis > Limenitis camilla. The sequence goes on from LR990241.1 coordinate 10,615,221, forward strand.
GTGCTGAATGGATTATGAGTGTCGTACGGGAAATGAATAGCCTGGCGCTGCTATCCGTCATGTGGAGAAAGAATACAGTGGAATATTACAATACTGAAAAATAATCAGAATTTTTATCAATTATTTTTGGTTAAATTAACTTTGCAACACAACGTACATCACGGCATTATATCAGTATCATTAGTAAGAAAATATAGCATAACTAGTAAAGATTTTATATAATTTATCACAACAAATGATTTATTGGGAGTGCACAGCTCCTACATTTGGTCCTTCGAGCCGGATTATGATTACAAAACATAAAACTTGATGAACTTTCACTTCTTCTTCTGGATCCAAAAAAATGGTTTGTTGGTCTAGTTTTTACAGCTTTCTTAAAATCCTGTGAAGATTTCAGAAATTTACCATTTGGGTGGCAAGATGGGTCACCTCAAAAGAAAATGTAAACAATGAACTTAAATGCTCCCTCATATGGTCCCGTTACACCCTCGAGTTTTATCTCACAAAATTGTTTACATGTGTATTTGCTCACATGTCTATTGTTAATACATAGCCTATGATACTCACAAATAATGCGGCTTTCTATTGGTAAAAGAATTTTCAAAATTCTTTTAAGAGATTACCCCCTATAACCTCACAAACATTACCTCTTTATAATATTAGTATTAATTAGTTATAAGAGAAACATGCGCTGTGTATTTAAATAATATAACATTTAATTATAGGGCGTATCATCATTAAAGCAAACGGAAGAGCATATTTGCGGTTTCGCGCATGGCACGCGAGCTTTTGACGTATTACTGAAACTCCTGTATTTACCTGATAAATTTATTAATGCTAACTTTACAAAATATAAAAGTATTAATCATTAGATTATTTGCTTAACTTAATATTAGTCGAAGATTACTTAAAAATATCCAATTTCAACTTTACGTGAATCAAAGTTTTGATTAAAATCCAAATCAATCGTCTCAAGTTGTAGAAACGGTAGTAGAAAACACCTACATAATAAAATAGTAATTAGTAATAAAATACGTAGTAAGTGGGTTATTGGTTGTGGTTATTGTTGGCAGAAGGTAGGAGCCGAGTTCAGGAGTATCTTGGGATGGAAAGTACTGCTGAAGATGACAGCAAGAACAAGAGCCAGGACCAGGGAAAAATTGTATTAACTTCAACAAGTTTGGATACCAAATCTCCAGTTGAATAATAGACTCGTAACAGACGTAAGAAGGTATTTGTAATTTCATCATAATGCTGACACAAAAATATATGTCGGAAGTTTAATGGCTTGTTGGGTTAGCCTTATGTTAGCCTAACCTTAGGTTTAAAGAGTGAACCCGGGCAGAGGAGATGAGTGTTGCAATTGTGTAGAAGACCTCTCTAAACCTACAAGCTTCGTCACAAGTACAAAACCCTACTTGGGTTCTTGTCAGAATAGTACGAGATTGTAATGTGTTTATCTCATTCATTGTGTATCTAGAATTCTCCCTTTTAATATTTTAATACCCCCCTTAAAGGGAAGCATTGTAATTTCCTACGTATATATCAAGTTGATGAGCTAAAGCTGTAAATTAAAATTGATGTGATGAATATAATTGATATATGATGTGATTGTACGAACAGTCGGACTGAAATAAAATGTTTTATATTAGATCAGTAACACATGTGTCTAGTCTTCGGAATAGGTTAAATATTAACTAAACTAATACATTAACATTACTACAACCTGTGTTTAAATGAAAGCGCACTACCTTATTAGAATAACAAGGCCATTGTGCTGCACTATAATTAGACAGGGGTTGGTATCAACCTTCAGTTTCATTGTTATTGCTTATGCTATAAAATATAACCATTCTGTATGGTTTTGCCTACATGCAAAAGTTTAATTCTACCCTTTTGATAAGATTCCTTTAAAATTCTAAGAGTTGCCTATAGAGTTATACCTATTATTTTTTACTCGAAACGTTTTTTTTTCTGATGTAGTAGGTAACGATCCTATCGCCTAGCGGTTATATCATATTGATTAAATATTATCCCGTTCACAAACAGGTGAAACAGGTAAATTAAAAAAACGTAAACTGTTCGGTTAGAGAGAGAGAGAGAAAGTCGCGAGGATAGATGATTAAATTAATTACAACTTTATTCCTGAAAAGACAAGACTAAGACAAGGCTTTTTATGAAGTTGTAGGTACTTTGATTAAAGTGGGTATGTACAGTATTATATTAAAAAAACCGGTCAAGTGCGAGGCGAACTCGCGCTTGAAGGGTATACAAATATTTGCCAAAATAATTTGTTTTTGAGGTTTCACGATCCGCTTTTGATTGTGATTATCAGTTATCTACTCACTTTTCAGATAGTTTTAATTCAATCTATTTCTCAATTCAAAATCGGAAAAAACGGCATTAAAATCCCGTTCGTTGTATCCCCTTAAATAATCATTTAATTTTTATTTTTATTATTTATTTTTAAAGTGAAAAAAATATACAACTAAATATTTCAAGCGTCTACTGTTATTAATATCGACCAATAAACGGCAAAAAAATTACATTTGCTGTATGAGAGCCCCCTTAACTATTTATTTTATTCTGTTTTTAGTATTTGTTGTTATAGCGGCAACAGAAATACATCATTTGTGAAAATTTCAATTGTCTAGCTATCACGCTTTAAGAGATACAGCCTGGTAAAAAATAGATAGACGAACGCACAGCGGAGTCTTAATAATAGGCTCCCGATTTTACCCTTTGGTTAGCTAAATAATTTTTAGAATATCATAGCATAATAATATTAGCTATATCATAGTATAGCAAGACAAGTCAGACCGCACCCGTAGCTATTTGGTTATCTGTACCGTATACATACCAGTATGTCCGCCGGCGATGCCCCTATATGATATTGACGTTTCAAATTCAAACGAACATTTACTTGACGTTAGAATGTGCAAGCTCACTGATTCACTAATTTTATAAATGGTAACCCTAATGTCTAGAGATCAAACTTTTATAATAATAAAAAAATTGTTGTTCTTAATACTTATCAATTCTTGGCGACTCTCACTTTCGTAGGGTTTCTGGAAGATCTGTATCTCGTGCTCTAGCTACACAACGTAGGTTTAATTCATTATAGGTTTGAATGTCTTTTTTTATATATACCTTAAAAAGCGCTTATCTACGATGGTATATGTCTATCTCTTAGGGATAACCCACAGTAACCATTTTTATCCTTTACTTTTTACGAGAAATAATGGCTCACTTACGAAGCGATTTTAAACAAATCAGCATTAATCCATATCCAATTAAGTACCTTAAATACATTGTGCATGTAATATAGATCAATATGGCCCTTTACAGCATGGAATTTGAATGAATATTTTCGAAGATATTACAGATTTAAAATGCAGGGACATAGCGGTTACGCGGCGCGTGCCTATGAATACATGTTTGTATTGTCTAATGACAAAAAAGCTGTGAACGTCGTATACAAAGACTTATATTTAGTATCAGCATTGTACGCGTGCGAAGCCGGGGCGGGTCGCTAGTACTTAATAAAATAGTAAATTGTAGTAATAGTACTAAGTAGGCTACACGATGACCTTCCCGATACCTGCCGTCCATTATAAGTAGGGTGCATCGATACCTGCTGTTTCAATTTACGAATACGTTTTATTACTGAACCAATCTCTATCTACATCGTATGCCACGCCTTTGACCTTTACTTCACTTCTGTAGTTAACAGTTAACACACTTCACTACACTTATCTGTTCTACCATTATTATTCGAATAATAGAAACAATGTAATGAAATTAGAAATCTTATGATGCTAAACAATATGAATCGTTATATAGTAAAATAAAGTAGCTTTCCACTGTCTGTCTGATTAAATAACATTCAATAAATAGATTAAAAAATTATTGCACACAAGTAGTGTAATATAGAAACAAAGCAAATTTAGAGAGATGCAAAGCAGCCTTATTGCTAAACCAATCTTTTTCAGGAAACCCTTAAGGGCAAGTTCAGAACAGTTTAAACTTAATTATCTGATCTCTAGTTAAATTTCTTTATACTAAATATAATATCTTACATAATGTAGGTAAAGCGTAAATCATACATATCATAAATACATAGATCAAGCTAAAGAGTTTATTTATTTGTTTGTTTGCTTGAACACGCTAATCTCAGGAACTACTGGTCCGATTTGAAAAATTCTTTCAGTGTTAGATAGCCCATTTATCGAGGAAGGGTATAGGATATATATCATCACGCTAAGACCAATAGAAGCGGAGCTACACGCGGACAAAGTTACGCGGGTCAACTAGTAAATAATACAATCAATTAATTTGTTAGTGTTAAGTTATAAGAATTGAAATAACAAAATACCCTCTACAGTAAGTGTAAAGTGTGTGTTATTATTGTCTTTCAAGAGCTTAAAGTAAAAGAGATCCATAATGAAGTAGATATCCAAAGTAATGAAATAAAGCTTTCCAATTTGCAACAACTGCCACTTCACACATCGGCTCCGTTTAATTAACCGTAACCGTGTCCCTCCAATTAACGCCTAACGTACTATCGCGGTAATGTCGGTGGAATAGACACCTACAGTTTGTTATACGATGACTCAAAATGGCAGGCTTTTGTATGTTTGACGATTTACATGCCGTAAACTCAGTAATGTGGCTTCATTGAAGCGTCAGTAGCTCAGTGGTTCAGGCGTTGGATTCATGATGGATAGGTCGTGGGTTCAAATCCCGGACATTGGACTACTGGCGTGGCCCACTTCTGACACAAGCATTTTAGCTTACTAGAATGGGTAAAGGGAATACTAGTAGTATGTGATTCATAACTTCTAGTAATCTTTATAAAAATTAATGTTCGGTATAGTGGTTAGGTTGTGATGTCTTGAACATACAATGAATGTCGAGCCACAGGCACTGCTCGTTTAATAAAATACAAGAATACTCCTGTATGGTAAATTGTGTCATTCTCCTTAAGACATGTCTATCTTTGCATTCTCTTTAATACATAAAACTGCTGATTTTATCAAATCTTATATCATCATCAATGGCCCATCAATGACCTACTGCTGAACCGGGTCTCCTCCTCAGAATAAGGAGGGTATTAGGCCATGGTCCACCTCGCTGGCCCAGTGCGGGTTGGCAGACTTCACACACCTTTGAGAACATGGAGAACTCTCAGGAGTATAGGTTTCCTCACGATGTTTTCCTTCACCGTTAAAGCAAGTGATATTTAATTGTGTAAAACACACATAACTCCGAAAAATCAATAAGATTTTGTGTGTAGAAGAAAATTTCTAGTTTAAGTGCAGCGAGCCTGACCACTGGAGAAAAATTCTCAATCGAACTTTAGTCAAACAGGTCTCGATGATTTTTTAATACTAACATATACAGTAAAATTCAATTTTCTTAAAACGAAAATACTAACCAAACATCAGTAGCACTGTGTGAACAAGAAATAATAAATAAACAATACATTTCAGTAACAGTTACTGCAGATATAGTCGCGTTCTCACGTTATATCTGTGACATTAATGATAATTGAATTAGTTTTGTGTTGTAATATTTAAGTTAAATCATTCACAATAATTTACATTTAATTATTTAAACACCACAAAGCGCGAGTAAACGCCTCACAGTACTACTTATGATGATATTTTGACCTGCACACGACAATCAAAATTTGATAGTGTTTCCCAGTGATCTGGACTCCATGAATTTAGTGTGAAACAAGGTTTTATAGTACAATTGTAAAATAATATAATAATATTTTCTTGCAGTTGGTAAAAGTTTTCCGAAAGCTAAGTCTCTCCCTTAATATCACACTCAAACTTGGCAGAAATTTTATTTTTTATTAGTTTTTAAAAAGAGAGATTTTTCGTTTAGTATATATAACTATAACAGTTAACAGTGTCGCTAACTTTAAATATACAGCAAGTTATTCTTAGTAATGGAAACCCAGGATTACGACATCACACCACGATACTGCACAGCCTTAAGAGGAAATCAGTCGACACTTTTTTCATACAAACGTAGTCCCCTGTTTCCTCCTAGGATAATGAAGTTACAGAAGAAAAAAAATACCATGCGATATATACGTACCTCTGTCATGACTGTACGTTTTGTTTTATTTTTATTATTTGATTAAAATAATAGAAAAAAAAACTTTTAAAATTAAAAAAACTTTTTTTATTTACATTTGCAAACATCAAGCAAACTAATTATTACTAACAAAAACCAAAAAAGCCAAACGTAAGGGCATAGCTTAGACCTTGTACTGCATTTTATCGAAATAAATATTAAAATCGGTCCAGATTTCGAGGAGGAAACAGGGGATTACGAAAGGACGATTTTCTTAATGTTACGTAGGTAAGATCAGTTCGAGCTGTAGTTCTCTCTATCACACGGTAAGGGGTAAGCTTGGGGCTCAGCGCGACACCAATATATTCGGTAAAAATCTATTTTTCAAAAGTGTCGTTCGTACGAAATGTTCCTCTTAATAGTCACCAGGCTCAAGTCTGTCGTAACAAATATACAGTCTTCGAATAAAATAAAAAGTACTACCCGAGATTATAGTTTTCAACGGAGTTACTAACTAGCAGTGAAAGCATTGTCCATAATCAGAATCATCTCAAATTACAACTATAATAGACAGGTCTTCAATCTCGATTCTCGCATGATCACCTCATTAGTAATATGGACTGTGTCATCTCAATGGAGATGAGGGTATCTCATTAAAATATAACGACTCATTTATACTACTTTACCTTATGTTCGATTGGTTAAAATTCTTTTGATTGAAAATTTGCAATTAAAAAAACTAAAACTATTACGTAGGTGCAGCCTTACTTACCCGCCTTTACTACTCAACCCCTCCACTTGATAAATAAAGTAAACTACTTTCACTACTTTAGACTTTGTTTACTTTACTAATCTCTTGTAAGATTGCCTCAGATCAAAAGTTTTTATGTTAGCAACAATTGCAACAACGTGTGTTGCTATTGTAGAGCTTTTCCATGTATACTTTTTCATACACGCGACGCTAGACTATATCATATATATAAAATTCTCGTGTTACAATGTAAGTAACCATACTCTTCCGAAACGGCTCGACCAATTTTTATGAAATTTTATATTCATATTCAGTAGGTCTGAGAATCGGCTACTATCTATTTTTCATCCCCCAAAGTGATAAGGGTGGCTCACACCAAATTTATATGGCAAAACAACGTTTACCGGGTCAGCTAGTATTATATATAAATAATATGATTTTTCTGAAAACTAGAAAGAGTTTATATAATTAGCACAAAAAAGTTAAAATATTTTTAAACAATAATATTAATAAAAATTTTTTAGTCAAGCGAACTTAGGGTGAGTTTGTTTTCCGTCAGTTTAGATAATAAAATATTTCCGTGACATCCTATTAAAATAAAACAATACAGTATATATTTGAATCCAGCTGTGCCCGCGACTTCGTCCGCGTCGAATAGTGTTTTTTCCCTATTTTACACCCTTGAGGGTAAAACTTTTACACTTTGAATGTCATATTTATTTATATCGAATCAACAGCATACATACAACTTTTCATCCAATCTTTTCAACCCCTTACCACCCTTTTTTCGCATTAATAAGTAGCCTATGTCCTTTATCAGGACCTAGGCTATCTGTATACCAAATTTCATTTAATTTAGTCCCGTAGTTTTAGCGTGAACGAGCGACAGACAGAGTTACTTTCGCATTTATAATATTAAGTAAGGAGTAAGGATTTGACATGCAGCAATAGAACTGTGATGGTTCAATTTTGTACAGTAGTTATTGCGTAATGCACATACAAACAAACAGACCAACAAAAAGTTAAGCCACATTATATACAAATTATCAAATTAACATTAAATAAATAAATCTGGAATATGAACATGGCTTCAGCAAAATTAAATAAATACAGTTAGCAACACCACTGCTCCGATAGATATGTGACAGTTGTCAAACCCTTTATGGTCACAGTGCAGTGCTGTTGTTTCGTGATGCTGGGACTCCATTGAGCAGAGTTTGTATTTGGATTTCTTGATTTCCGTCTAAAGTGCATATTATTACATATAGTTCCCACATGGATAATAATACTACAATGCTTCATTTTATTTCAAGTATACCGACGTGTAGACAATATATAAATTTAGTGCGGCAGATTAGAGTCAGTCTCTCTGGTGTTGTCGCACAGTGTAGGTACATGGAAGTTAGTATAGTGCCGTGGGTAAGGTCACTCTTCTAGAGGTCCACGTAAGTTTACTTTATTATCTATTGTTGTTAGCGAGGTCGAGTGGTGCAGGTGAGAGTTAATATATTATGAAAGAGCTTTTGATAAACCTGCTCCTGGGTCTTAAGCCCCAGACACTGCTTTAAATTACAAGTGTATATGTATTGCTGTACAGTAATGGGTATCATTCCTCTCTCATCTTATGACATGCATTTAGTAATGTGGTTTTTAAACGACGACCCGCGTGACTTCGTTCGCGCGTTGCTTCGCTCCTATGGGTCGTAGCGTGATGTCAAGTAGATTAAATTACTCCTTGTTACATCAGCTATCTGCCAGTGAAAGTCCCGTCAAAATCAGTCAAGCCATTTCAGAGATTAGCTGGAATAAACAGAAAGACATCAAGATAAAAATTGTAAAAAACAATTGTTGGTATATGTGGTGTGTGCGTGTATACATCCATATGCACTTAGTAAAAAGCGGTTATTTTAATATTACAAACAGACACTCCAATTTTATTTATACGTATGGATACAGTGAGTCAAAAGTCACACGTTACGCCCCACTGTAATAAAGTTTAATGTGTCAATATTTCATAGCGTGTTAGTTCATCATTAATTGTATTAAATATACATGTTGCGTGTCAATATTGTGTTATACACCCTTTTTAATAATTTTGGACCGACTTGAGAGTTCCATATTAACTATAATTATATAACTTACTAGCTGCGCCTCAAGGTTTCACCCGCTATATTTTGGATAATTAACGCTAAATCATTATAAATTATAGCCTATGTGTTATTCTGATGTGTAAGCTATATTATTGTAAGGTTTCATCAAAATCCGTTTAGTAGTTTTTGCTTGAAAGAGTAACAAAGATCTATAAATCGTTTATAATATTAGTAGGATACGTATAATAATGTAGATAGGACGCCAAGTAACACCAAGGACTTATGACGCAGGTGTAGTTTTTTTGTCTAAATTGCTAGTCCATTTTGTAGCGGAAATCAAATTTTGAAAGGAGAGGAAATTTTTAAATCATTTTTTAAATAATAAGTGAAGAAAATGCTTGTTAAAAAGCTAAGAAACGACATTATGTGTAGGTTTTCTAATAGTATTTTTAATCTGGATAGTCTTCATGTATGCTTTGTATCTCATAAGTTTGTCTTCTATAACTATTCAATAGTTTTATTGATTTTCTGATCCAATATTTACATATGTGTAGTAGAAATTATAAAGAATATTAAAAGAATCACGACATAGTATAAAATAAAGTCGCTACCCGCTGTCTGTCTGTCCCTATTAATGCTTATATCTTTAAAACTACGCAACGGATTTTGATGCGTTTTTTTTAATAGATAGACTGATTCAAGAGGAAGGTTTATATGTATAATACATACATAATATAGTAGAGAAAGTAGCCGTACAAAGCCGAAGCCGGTTGCTATTAATTAGCATGAAGAAGTCAAACTCTTTTGTAACTCCCGAATATTTGATCGTAAAAATTTCAGGTAATAAGCACAATATATTCCAAAAAATTGCCTTTTATTTATGTAAGCACATTAAGCAATATTTATCCAAATAGTCGTGCGGTGTTGCCATACAACGCACACCATGAGCTGTCGATATCAGTTTATTGTAATGGACACTGCCACGCCTCGCTTTCACCCTATTATGAGTTCGATATTTGTCTTACTTTATTTCCATCACAACATAAAAACTAGATACACAGTCCCATACAAAAAGAAACGCGATACTATTTTCGGTGAACTATAATTAGTTTTAGATAGTTTTGTATAAGTTACGGATGGCGATTTTCTTCGCTAAAGATCGATTTTCCAAAAATGGATATATTTTTCGAGACTGTATTTACAATGTAAATACTGATCCTAAGGTGAAGAGCAAACGAAGGTCATCATCATCAACAAAGCCGTAGATCGAGGTAAAGCAATTTTGTTTTTTGCGTCCGTAAAGGTGAAGAGTACAATAAAGATTAACAACATTTCATAAAAGCGGCAGTTAATCAGTCGTTTTTTAAAAAAAATTGAATATTGATTTTATAGGCGAAAATATAGATTCAGTGGTATATATATCGATTTAAAAGATCGATTCTGAAAAATCGATTGTTCCATAAATCGTTCTTTAATAGCATCCCTAATAAGCACATAGTGTAGGCATTAATAATAAGTATTATATATGGCAGAACAGAGAGAGCCGATTTGAATGAACGAAGTGATCGAATCTAATGGAGAAGGCCGTATTTGAATGAATTAATAATCGAATATCATGATTCCGTAGTTTTTGAACAGGAACCCAGGCAGTGCCTTGGACTTGTGACCAAGGTGTAGGCTTAAGGGATCCCTTTAAGTAATTACAACACTCACCTCCACTGCCTGGTCTCACTGTTTGTCTGAGGTTAGGTTAACATAAGGCTAACCTAGCCTAACATAAACCTAAAACTCACATGATCCTTAGTCTGATATGTCCAATAAACGTGATGCGACACACTATTTGTTACACTTCAACTCCAGGTGATGTTCACTCAAAGAGACTTGTCGAGAGACTAAAGTGTACTGCGTCAGTCGGGGAATATAAAGGGACTAGAGAATGGTAGCAATGCCCCTCCACTAGTGGCGAGAAGTAAATCAACAAAACGGAAATAGGGCGCTGGCATCCCGATTAATCGATAATCGTTTACTCGTTTGAGGCTGTCAAAAACCTTTGAATATAAAATTCGCGACGGAAGTGACAATTAATTTATCCTACTCTAATTATAGCCCGACACGGCCTTCACTATTATCCTACCCCAACTATACCCCGACATATATAATACTGAGAAAACAGCTACCTAAATATCTATCGAATATATTAAACACCCCAATTTTTAGTGTCCTAACATTTAAAAGGTTGGCCTCTTTTTGGGATATTTTTTGATACTGATTTCAGTGTGGAAAGACCAAAAAAAAATTCGTTTACTAACTGTAACTCGTCCATGATAGAGACTGGTATTGATATGGCGGAGAATCTGCAAACACTTGGTTTTGTTTTTGGCCACGTTCACGCTTAAACCACAGTACCGATTTTGTTGAAATTTGATACAGAGATTGAGAAAGGACACATGCTACGTTTTATCATAAAAAAAGGTTTGAAAGGATTGAAATAAGGGATCAAGTGCATGTCGAACTGTGTGACCGTTTATGTCTTTGGGAGTTCTTCATATATAAATTGTGTTGATGTTGAAAATTAAAATGTAAAATTAAACTTAGGTGGTAAATTACACTCAGCCGAAACCGGGGTGGCATCTAGTATGATAATAATACACAAATTATTATCTGTATATTGTGAAAATAACAAAGCTTTTACACAAATTCGTATACAATGATATCAATAGTATCCCATTGAAAACATTACGGAACATGCAATACACTTAAAATATTCACACGGCGAGAACACATTTCATTTATAAAAAAAGGAATACGTTAAAAAAATTGTTTTCCTCACAATAAAGGCACCCCGTTCGCGTTCCTCACACAAAAGGTTTTGTTTTGTTCATCGAACTATTATACTATGGACTCACAGTCCAAAGTTATCGAATAACACTGCTGGTGTCGCAGTACCGTGGATCAAAATTACAAAGTATCATGTTTTTGGAGGTAGATTATAACTTTATCATTTTATAGTATTTATAATTTCATTAAACGAGCCGATAGTCCACCTGATGGTAAGTGGCCACCATCGGACACCCATGGACAACGGCAAAACAAGAGATACCCTCTTGTTTTGTCCTATGCAGTGCATCCTCGAAGATAGAGTGGGGAGGAAGAGTGAAGAAAATGAAAGGAGGAAGAGAAATGCTGCGGTTTCAGCGAACCCTGAGCAAGAGCCAAAAGTTCCCTAGATCCGCACAATTAATGGGATGTGAGAGGGAACTTACCCCCTGTAAGTCTGGCCCACATGCGGCTTGACCAGAATGCGCCTATGACACTTGGTGGTCGGATTCGCATGCTGGTGGTAGCAAGCCTTTTAATAATATTTATATAAAAAGAAAACACAGACTAACAGTGTGACAGCTTGACTGATTAGAATATTTACTATATATTTCTGGGGGTTGTACTTTACACTGTCGTTCAGCATTACTTCTAGATTACTACCGACGTAATAATAATGAGGTCTATCATGGCGTTGGCACAACTGAATGACATTCAGTTTGTGCTAACTTCTAAAATCAAATGTTACTCAGATTAATGTTACCGACAATATAACTAACAGGCTGCCACTCAAATCAGTGTTGCCAATATCGTAATCAACAAGACACATCAAGTAATTTATAACGATTTTATATTTAGTTCATAACGAGCAGTGATTTGTAAATTTTTATTAAACACATCAGTACTAGACTTAAGGTATGTGATATTGTCGAAGTTTTAAATAAATAAAAACCTGACTACACTATAGTACGTCGACGGTTTTGTCCGTCTGACCCGACGTGTGTCACAATACAGCATGTACCAGTAGCGTGCACTCTATGAATTGTTTCCCGACCTCAGTTACGCTTTTATATCGTCCTATTTTTCATGGAGAGTATAATTTTGCTTTTCTTGCGCCATTTCTTAGTGAAATACGAACGTAGGGAGCATTAAATATGTTGAAAGCTGCCTTTTCAGGGCGCACTTTCGACGTAAGGATTGGTGTTTGATTTGTTTTTTTAGATGCTGCGTTATGAAAACGTCTTTAGACCAAATAATCGATTATTAGTTACTCGTGTTCCCGTCCCGGCTTCGACTGGGAACAATTTAACTCTTGTGTTTAGATATAATTTCACATTTTAATCGCTATATCACTACATCACTATATTTTACATTTTAATTTATAAAGCTTGACATATATCCCTACGTCGATGAATAACGTAATCGCACTCCTATTTATTTGGTTTGTATCCTTACGTACTTTTTGCGATAAAACAAAACCATGTCCTTCCTCAAGCTTTAGTTTATCTCTGTATCATATTTTATGAAAATCGGTTCAGTGATTTAAGCCTGATTGTGTAACGGACAGACAGACGGCATCTATTCGTCAATAGATGGCGTAAGTAGTATATTAAATCACACTTTCGTTTGTTTACTTTGTATTTGCTAAGTTTCTTAAGTGTCTTTCGAAATTATAATATTTGGATTAACTGTATATTTGTCTTCATTATTCTAAAATCTGTGTCTCGTGGAGTTAGTGATTCCAAAGTTATAGCAATCTTATCATAAGAAGGCTGTTTTAATTTATTAAAAAAATAATCGTATTAGATCCAGCTTGATTTTGCTTGTTAATTTTTTTGAAGTTTTCCTTTTTTTTTAATAATAGATAAGGTGCAAACGAGCAGATGGTCTACCTGATAGTAAGTGGCCACCATCGACCATGGAACTCGACAAAACAAGAGATACTCTCTCGTTTTGTCGATGGTATCTCTTGTTTTGTCGATGCGTTGTATCCTTGAAGATAGAGAGAGATTGAGGGGGAGGGAAGAAAAAAAATGATGCGGATTCAGCGGACCCTGAGCAAGAGTCCAGAGTCCACTAGATCCGCTGCATTAATGGGATGGGAGAGGGAGGGGATAAGTAAAGAAAGAAAGAAGAGCAAGCCAGTCGGGGAACAAATCCCCTACCACCAAGGGGGTGCTGGGTTACTCGGCTCTTACGAGATGCTCTCCCAGCGGCAGAGGGGAATAGTATTCTAACCCGTCCCCTCACGGGTTAAACTAACTTAACTTAGTTCTTAAATAACTATTTTGAATATTTGTTGATGCTGATATGGTTAAGTATGATTGATTTATGGGAAAATCTCCAAAACCAAAAAGCACCAATTTAGTCAGCATCTTTAAATTGGAAGACTGTAGAACTTAAAAAATGAAGTAAGAAGTGAGGTACCCTAGAATTTTCAGTTAAGCTTCAACCAATCCTATGGAAACATCTCAAGAGTTTATTCCATTACGCCTGTAACCCGCAATCATTTCTCGCCAGCCGCATTTGCTTATTACTTCAATAGAAAAAAGATGAAGTCACTTTTATTAACTTATTGGATTTCTGTGTATTACTATATTACTGACTTATTTACCTAAGCTATATAATATCTATTTAATCTAGTCAAACTCTACTCAAGTAGCCTCTGTCCACTACCCATTGCTTAGTTACAAAATCAGAACCTTGACTAATAGTGTTGTGTATTTAACTCCTATAAAATTTTTTTTGAACTCTAAATATAAGGAGCTTATTAGTTGCTATTGGAGGATTCTCGCCAAATATTATCATCAACGTGAGCATAATGCGTGCCTGTCGCCCCCCGTTTCCTGCTAAAAAGGCTCTTATTACGACTTTTTCGCATTCAGGTCAGGAGTATACTTAGTTGTCTTTGACTATACTTAAAATAAACTTCCAAATTTTGGTTACATTGTCTGTAAGTTACATGTTTAATTTGTTATACCATCCAGAAGTACCAAATCATAATGACAATGGAATTTTCTTTTACATATGTACCTTCAGCAAAATTATCATGACCATTAGGACAAGGATTTTTCCCACTTCTTTTCTGATTGTTTTTGTACCCATACATTCAGAGTTATAAAAAAAAGTAGTCGTGGTTACATTTTATTTTACAGTAACAATTTTCATTATTGGCCTTCTTAGAAGAAACTTTGGAGATAACCTCAAAGAATTATTCAAATAAATTTGATAGGGCATTTTTTCGTAGTTGGAAGAGTATTGCCCATTTGCCCCATGTTGAGTAAGTCTTCTACGTTATTACAATGTACAAGGAGAGTTTTAAAAAAGGAAAAAAAATGTTCAGATTTCTTACAGCAGTTTTAGTCTTTTCCTCTCCGTTTACAACTTCTTAGTCCACCAGACAACTTTTTTTTCTGATCCAGCATAAGTACTGTTATCATAAACTATTACTGGCTCACTGCTGAGCCAGGTCTCCTCTTTAGAATGAGAGGGGGTTAGGCCATAGCCCACCATGCTGGCCAAGTGTGGGTTGGCACGCTTCAAACACTTCTGAAAACTTTTAGAGACTACTCTCAGGAGTGCAGGTTTCCTCACGATATTTTCCTTCACCGTTAAAGCAAGTGATATTTAATTTCTTAAAACACACATAACTCAGTAAAGTCAGAGGTGTGTGCCTGTGTAGGGGATCGAACTGGGACCGCCCGTGTAAGCTATCCATGTTTAATCACTAGGCTATCACTGAATTATAAATACTATATAGTCTGATAATTATTTTTGACATATTTTAGTTACTATACTACAACTTTCTTTTTAATATTAGAAATTATTCTTACCATAACGTTCATATGAAAATACAACTAGAAATAACTCAAGAAAAAAAATCAATTTGATTGCAGTGAAATGTAAGTGCCTCTGAACAAACTTGACTAAGTCCTTGAGACAACGGATCTCTTGTCTTATGAAATCCTGAGTGGACTACCTCAACGATATTTTTATATCTCTGAATCATGACTTAAGTAACCCCTTAAGTAACTTTGAGGAGAACTGTTTTATAATTGGAATGTTGTGATTTCTTTGGATTTCTTGCATTCATTTTTAATAAGATATTTGATTTATCAGCTCATGCTAGAAATTATAATATTAACTCACAATCAGCACGTAAGTATCCAAGGTAAAAGAGTTGCAAAACGCAAAATGAGATCTAATTTTGTTTTAGCCATTTTAGTACAAATATAGAGCGATAGTCTAACATCCGAATATACATTGACCTTCACCCATCTATTTACCGAACGATACCGTCCTTCTTTATTATCTTATACTAATATATAAAGCTAAAGAGTTTGTTTGCTTGAAAGCGCTAATCTCAGGAACTACTGGTCCGATTTGAAAAATTCTTTCAGTGTTAGATGACCCATGTATCGAGGAAGGCTATAGGCTATAGTTATATATATTATCACCCTAAGACTAATAGGAGCGGAGCTATACGCAGACGAAGTCGTGCAGGTCGACTAGTACTAAATAAGGCGCTCGGATTTCTCTCTTGCGCAACTTTGCTTGCTTCGATTTGTAAACTTTAACTCCTGGCAATAGTATTTCAGTAATACAATTTGTTATTAAATAATCTTTATTTTAATATATTTTGATTGGTAAACCGATCGGTACAGTCATCTATATTTACTTACCTGTTTACACCTGCTTGCCCGGTAGCCATGAACGTGAAGACGTAGGCAATACTTCGTAGACCTTTTCTATATGTTTAAAAATTTTAGTTTAAATAATATTTGATTGGTAAACAAGTGGGTGATACTTGCGTAAAAAAAATATTATTTTTTTAATTATGGATAGCTATGCACATATTTTGATAGGCAATACATGCAAGACGCATGAAATCTGATAAAAAAAATGTTTCATTCAGTAAACAGAAGGGTGAAGGTCAATGTATATTCGGACCCCGTACTACGATACGATTGTCGGTCGATTGATTTTTTATACCTCTTTAGTTGACATTCCGTGGAGAAACGACAACCTTTGCATGAATAACTCAAAAACAGAGAATATAATTTATTTAATACTGATAATAAATAATCAGCGGACTTTTTGTTGTTATTTTATTTTTGACTTCTTGAACCTTTTTTATTGACATTCCGATGAGCAACATAATACATTTTCCCTCATTACAAAGAAAATTCAAATGAGTACTAACTAGAATCGGTATAAAAATTAATTAAAAAAATTCAAAAAATATGTATACTTATTCATTTTTCTTTTATTTTCTTAGAGCAACAAATTCCCGTATATTTTTATCAAATGATACAGGTTAATTTAGAATTTTCCTGCTATCTTGATATCAAGCTAGAAGTGACGCTGATATATCGAGACCGGCACGAGCGACAAAATCAGTTTTTTCGTAAATAATTAGCAACTAATTACTATACCAGTTTTTTTTAATTCAGCTATTAAGCACTGCTATCTTGATAGTGCTTTTTTTCTGTGTGTATTTGCAGTATTTCTTGCAAACAAACTTACCGCCTAATGTGATAGATTTAGTATTTAAATTAGTTTAAAAATATTTGTAAAAACGTACACATATATATATATGCGAACCTCTTAATCTTTTTGTAGTGATGACACAACAGCAGGAATAGATAGTTTATTTTTGAAAAATAATCTATCTATTCCTGTTGTTGTGTTTCTGTACATGTGAAATATTTTTCCTTATTTATAAATGCAAATTATCCTTTTACTTACAGTTCAAAGTAAGAAGTGAACTCAGTTTGTTTTGAGAGATATGTTCAGATTAATTAAATCCCATTTCATACATTGCAGAATCCTTCAAGTGCAATAATGACTAGGTTCGTTCACACAGGGATCAGATTGACCAAAAATGGCATACAGTTTCAGCAACTGTAAGCTAAATAGATAAACGATTTGTGTGTGACTGAATGTGTGTGTGTGATTGTAAGCATGTATATGTTTGTACATAGAAGGATTTTAAGGTAAGCGAAGCCTTGTATACCTACACCTTTTTTAAAGGTCTAAGAGACTAGTTGAGGTTTATCGATCAGTAATTTTCTGACTGTATCACACCCGATACATACCTTCCTAGGATCAGCGGATGCGATTACCCAATATACCTCCTCTTATTGTACATTCATCCATCCTCTTATTGTACTTGATACGAGGCTCGTATACCTTTTATGTTTTACCTGTTCCTTCCTTCTGTCTTCTTCATTCTTATAGGTCCAACCTATGAGATGGAGAGATGATGGTTGAGGCCTGTGGTCACGATAGAAAAATAGTAACAGTAACTAAAAATTAATATATGATTGATATCTACAAGAATAAAACTTGTAATAGATATTTTAAAAGCAATCCAATAACGCACAACGCCATCTATTGGAAAACTTTCCACTCATAAAAAACTGAAGTATATGATTATACTATTTTTTTCAATATTATACTTTTTTTTAAATGTCAATAACCTTGTATTAGTTAGTAGTTCCTTTTATTTGGTAGAAGTTTTATTTTAAGAACACTTAGATGTAGACATTATCTGAATAAGTGCAAGTAGTGTAGTAGTTTCTTGGGTCTTCCTTATTGAGGAGTGGAGTGGAATGCGCCCTTAAATCTGCTCCTTTGTCTCAAGCCTCAGTCCAAAAACATGTTTTTCATTTCATCGCCGTGTGAACGAGTTGAGGAAATTGTTAGCACAGCCCTTATTTGCGTATTTTCGGCAGTTACTCCCTTTGTTTTCGCGTGTGTGCTGGAAGTCATTAATTTTTCAAGGTTCAGAGGAAGTGTTACTTTTTTTGGAGGGTCCAGAGGACTCTACTTGAATTTTGGTAAAGACTAAATTTAGATATCAAAGTATCGTTTAATTTTTCTTTCAAATAAATTATATCTATTCGATTGTTAGTTTTTAAGTTGAGAAATTGTTAAATTTTTGTATGATATGTATTGGAATGTAACTTTTGTTGTCATGGCCGATATTCTTAAAGATATCTGACTATAAAAAAAAATTGTCGTAACTGTCTAATAATAATTTATTGCCATATTAAGGAAACTAAAAACATTAAATTAATTGCAACCTACTTGTTGCTCAAAGTGACATATGAGACCTAAAATTATACATCAATGAATAAAAGATAATAATATAAGTAAACTCCTTCCTCCAGTCCATAATCAAAAATATCAAAGATTTAAGGATGATCAATATATGGCCCTAATCATTTGCTTTTTTAGAGCCTATTTCTTAGAGACACTTCTACATCAGCCAGATCCTAGCGTCAGTCGGAGCCCACTACAATGGTAATGCTTAGTCCTGTTATTATCATAATATTGCAAACATGGTAAAATATTGAAATGATGCGAGTATACTCGTATCTATGTAAGTATAGTAGGAATCGCTGGGGGCGAATGGTGATAGCGATGGCGTAGCGCCGCAATTAAAATTATAATTTTTGGCAAACTCTCCTGCCCCTTGCGACGTGTATCTGTATCTTTGACTTGTCCCGCCGGCGATTGAGGTGTGGACACACGGAGGAAAATACATACTTATATGAATTAAATTAAATATTCCTGAGGAAACCTGAACTCCTGAAAGTTCTCCATGTTCTTAAAGGAGTGTGAAGTCTCAGAAGAGGGCCATTAAAGGGTGATGACGAAGAAAAAATAAAATATTAACGTAATCTTTCTCGATGATAGACTTAATTGGATCACTACGATCTAAGATATAAAAACTCCGTAAGTAAATTTTCACGCTTAAGGATTATCTTCTTATTATTATTTTTAAAGAGTCTTAGTGTGCTGAATAATTATCGCTAATCTGGTTTGTTGACACGATAACAACTATTTGTTTTACAAGCATCTCCTACAAACTAATCAAAATTTAGAAAGAAATTACGTAACAAGCAAGCATCTAGTTAAGATTTTAGTTTCTCCATTGACCGCTCTTGTTCTTCACTGATTAGATAGACTGTTTTCTGGTAGACTAACGTCCGATCACCATCGCTGCATAAACACAACTAGCGAGAGATAGGTATTTCTTCTCTCGGTATACCCACAAAGATTCCCACATTCGACAAATTATAACAAAAATGCTCAACAATCTGACAAGTTCTTATAAAGTAGTGCAAGTGAGCTTTTTATAGATTCCCCTCTTCTTCAGAATCACATTTTATTAAATAGTCACGAGGACCAGGTACTGCTTGGCTTTGTGTTGTATAGTAAAAGGTACCATGCCTTATAATAATTTTTTTAAAATGCTCTCAGTGTACAAACAGGAAGTTGACTCCCAAAAATACGTATCTAGATTTGGTCACCCCCGAATGTCATTGTGCTGTCAGGAGTGCACCCTTTACGATATTTAAATATTCATTTTAACTCTTTAATTATACTCCGCGCATGTGAGCGACCTTCTATTTTACTTTATTCTTTGTCTCATTTTAAACTGCTTTCGTCAAGTGCAGCTTTATGTTAATTCGCAACCAAAGGTAACATTTCAGATCGTAATCATTAAACGTAAAATAAGACGAAGTATTTTGAGTGTCGCTTTGGATTCCTTCTAATTTGGTAACCCTTACCGCTTTTCCTTTTTCAGACTAAGTAATTTCTTAACAAATCGCAGCATACTTGTTTGTTTTAAGCTCTGAAATGAAAGTGAAAGATTTTAATAAATTAGGACTAGATTTTTAGGGTTCTGTATCTAAAAATGGAAAAATTACAGGATAATTGTGGAGGTATATACTAACAATTAAGATACTATCGTTTGTTATAGTATCAGCGGTGTTGCTTACCATGGCTTATGTTGATACAATAATTTAGCCAATGGCAAAGTTAAGTTTTCGCTCAAACCTCATAATCTGAATGGAGTTTGGATATTCAGATGTCTGTTACTCAATCTCACAAAAACGGCGTAACGAATTTTAATGAAATTTAGCATACAGATTCTATCCCGAAAAAAAATTTATATTCGGGATGATAATAAAATGTTTATTGAGCGCCTGAATATTTTTTGTAGAGAAATATACTGAAAATTAAATGCTTTAAAATCGATACACATATTGAGTCGCACCCATGATAAACCAGGGAGGGTTGACTAGTATTAAATAAATGGAGCGGAAGCCAATCTTACAATTAGCAACTAACTGCTACTGCTAATTGTAAGAGCCATACAAAAACTTAATCAATATTTCTTAAAGGAAAAAGTTTTCAATCAGGGACACTATAAATCGTTTGAAACCTCAGGGTGTGTAAATTAAATTTCCTTAACCACCTTGGCAATAGCGAAGTGCATATAAGTAGTCACCCGGCTAACAGTTTCACTCGTAATCAATTATGGTGTCGCTTCCTCCTCCTCCCCCTCCTCCTGACGTGCTCCTACCTGCGGACATTGCACAGTGCTGTATTACTTGGAAAAAATATTATAAAACACAAGTTATGACAATAATATGATGACTTAAAATTCTTTCTCTTATAACTACTACAATTGAAGTGAGCTGTGTCTTCCATCTACAGCTCATAAATAGAAAATGGTGACAACAGGAACTTTTTCATAAAAAAGGTATTTGATGTACTATCGATTAAGGAAAAAAATGTGGTAACATAATGAAAAAAAGTGCACTAGTTATCTAATATTGAATAGCAGGTAAACATGGATTTAGGAGAGGACATTAAAAAATGAGTTTTGCGTGCTAAAAAATTAGAATTATGACGTGATTAAAAGTATGCTTCTGTGCATAATTGCATCATTTTTTTTTGCAAAAAAACAGAACTCCCAAGTAATATTCCCAACACTACGGCAGGAACGACAACGTCAAACAAAGTTACGTCGCCGTAGCCGTCGGTCCGTGATTACTTTTCCTGTACTGCACTGTTTTGTATCGAGCTAGTGTTTATTGGTTCCGCTCCACCGACTATTCCATTTTCTCTGCACCTTTTTAGGGTTCCGTACCTGAAAAAGAAAAAAATCTCTTATACGATAATGTTGTTCTCTGTCTGTGAAAAGACGTTTTCTTAGAGATGCACTTTAGGTATGACACCAGGCAACACATGGTGTTTGCGACCCAGGAGCACGGTTAAAGGCTTTTTATGTTAACAAAACTCCCCTTCATTGCTCGACCTCTCTACGTAATCACAAGGATAAAACGACTCACCTGATCATGGTACAGGAGCTTCAACTCTGAATCAAAACAATATGCGCACAACCTTTACATTTATTATGCATATTTTATTTTATATATAACGTTAAAATTATCAAGTACTTATTTATCTCTGTCTGTGTGTATTTTGGCCAGTGAGAATATCAAAATTCTAATTCAAAGCTATCAAAAGATACATCCGTTTATGTTATTACTAACAAAGTTAAGTAGATAATATGAAAACCGTCTAATTACATAAAAATATTGTTTAGCATTGAGAGAAAAGTACTAAAGGACAGCAAAGTTAAGTTTGTCCCCTAATTCTAATTGTACGGAACCCTCAGTGCGCGAGTCTAACTCGCACTTGTCCGGATTTTTATTTTATGTAAATTTTTGTTGTTACCCTTTGCTAAAAACGTTTAAAGATAACATTAAGTTTAAATCACTTAAATTCCCCATTTTAATTCTTCTACATTTATACAGAAAGTAATCATCACATTAAAACGGCTAAATGAATGTATTTTAATGTTTGGTACACAGATGTTTTGTAAGCTGGAATAATATTAAGGCTACTTTTTATCCCAAAAAAATAGTAATAGCTCTTGCTTAATTAATCTTAACTAATATTATAATTTTGAAAGTAAAAGTTAAGAAACGTAGGAAATACTAAAAAATACAAACTAAACAAACGAAAGTGCGATTTAATATACTATTTACGCCATCTACTGACGGATAGATGGCGTCTATCTGTCTGTTACACAATCTGGCTTAAATCACTGAACCAATTTTGATGAAATATGATACAGGAAGAAAGTGGGGCATTAGGAAGGACATAGGCTATGTTTTATCGCGAAAAAAATAGTTATGAATATTTGACGTGAGGATTTTTTTTATGGTACATAAGGTTTAAATGAGCAGATGGTCTACCTGGTGGTAAGTAGCCACCCTCGACCATGGACATTGACAAAACATGAGATACCTTCTTGTTTTGTCGATGCGTTGCATCCTCGAAGATAGAGTGGGGAGACCCTGAGCAAGTGTCTAGAGTCCACTAGATTTACAGAATTAATAGGATGGGAGTAGGTAAGTCTGGCTGGTCCACATGCGGCTCGACCGATATAACGATTAAAATGTTAAACCTAAATACACGTGGTACATTGCACCCGGGCGAAGCCGTCTCGGCTTCGGGTTCATATAAAAAATATTAGTAATAATAGTAACACTGCTTTGTCTACACTAATTTAATAAAGAGGAATGATTATTTGTATAATTATTGTATGTTTGTTTGTCCCGAATAGTCTTTCTTGCATATCAATTTCATTTTAATAGTCTGAAATATAATTAATATCCACATTTATCCTCATTATTGTTTTATAGTAGATAACGTAATAAAAAATGGTTTTAAAACAGCACACTAAGTAAAAGCAATTTTAAAGCATTTTATAGCCTCAATGTAAGGTAACGACTCATAAAGGCATACACGTAAATAACGTCCATTATTATGCATCTACGGGCTTACGAGGCTATGTCAATTATCCGGGTCACAGGCCCCAGGTATTAAGTTCCTATTGAGTAATCTATACATAAATAATGAATCGCCGTATAACGATATTGGATAATTCTTTTTTGTTGTCTATTATCCGGATTTTATTTTAAATCTTTGGTAAGTGAGAGAGTGGGTTAGAACGAACGAATCAAATCTCAAATGAATTGATAAGAAAGTGAATGAGTGTGTGAGTAAGTGAGTATATGAAAGGAAGTGCGCGTGAACAATTTCTACATACCTCAACGAAACGAAGGCGCTGGCCGGTCAAAACGAGGAGGGCTAGTTAATTTTTTAAATCTTGAAATGTGTGTTTATGTGTGTGTGTAAATCTATGAGTGAATGAACTATTTGCATATACCTCAACGGGAATGAGTGTGAGTGTTCATATTTATGACAGAAAGTGATGCGTGAGTGGACTATTTGCATATTTAAGGATATATTTTACCTCAAAGAAGCGATGAAATCGACGGAGGTGAGCTAGGGAAAATTTTTTTAATGTTTTAAAACCTCTGATAAGTGTGATAGATGAACGATTGAACGAGTAATGAAATGTATGTGTGAGTATATGTGCGTGAATGAACACTGCATATACCTCAACGAAGCGAGGGCGTCTAGTTAAATTGAATATTATTTTTATTATAGTCTCATAAAAGCATACACGTAAACAAAAGTCCATTATTATTCATCTACCGGCTGACGAGGCAAAGTCAATGTCTATCTTATTTCTTTTATAATTATTCACGCTGGTTCGAGGGGGGCGCCACCTTGCCTTGGCTTGGGGCTTGGGGTGATAGAACGTCTTCGGTTTTTGCGGCGCTTGTTTAAGTTTTTTAGGGGGTAAACCCTTTCCTGAACATGACAGGAATTGGATCATTAAGCAAGCCTACCCATATTTAATTCGGCTCCCTAGTCTTAACGCTATGAATATCAACATGTAGAAGATTAGCACAAACATTTTAAAATATTTTTTCTAAGCATTATCAGAATCGATCCATCTTCAATTAAAAGAGTTTAGTTATTTAAAATATCGTTTTATATATCAATCCTTTATGGGATAAAATTACAAGTTGCCAAAGCAAATATAGAGATATAAGGAGATATATGTTATAATTACAGAACAAAACAGTAGAAGAAAATCCTGTTTTTTATCTATCTCGGAGTTTATTTTGATTGTGAATATCTAGTACCTTGTATTATTTTCATAATCTTAAGTTTGTTTTAATAAAATAGTTATTAATCCTAAATATTGCCTTTCATTTGTATCATATCGTTACAATACGTTTTTGAAGTCAGTTAAAAACCAAATGTCTAGAATAAGAGAGGAATGGTACCCATTACTGTACAGCATTATGAGCCAGGCAGCGCCTTGGACTTTGCGACCAAGGTGTAGGGTTAAAGGTCTTTTATATAATTACAACACTCCCCTCCGCTGGCAGAACACTAACTACACTAAATAATAATATAAAATTTACTACCCGAGAACACTAATTTATCAACGCTAACACAAGTAAAATTTGGAGATATATATTATAATACCTTGCATTTCTGTAGCAAGTTCTTTTTTTTGGGAAAAGTAAAGGTTTTTTTAAATGTGTACGTGTATCGTGTAAACAAATTTAAATTTTTACCCTTTGTGATAGTTTCTGAAGTATCTAGATTATAATAAAATCAATATAAATCTAAATATGGTATTAAGATCACTTGAATAGGTCAATTCATATTTAAAACTCAAACTACTAAACTGCACTCAGTGAACGACAACTTCAAATCAGCCAATTTTCATATCCAATAAATACTGCGAATATCTTGTTCATACGAAACAGTAAAATGTAAGCTATCACGTTTATTAAACTATGAAATTATTTTTTTTTCTAACAAAAAAAATATTACAGTTTTTTGATTATAATATTTTAAGGACGAATCTTTTACAATTTTTCACTCTAATAGAGATTAAGCATTTATTCCTTTACTTAAAAAATAATTTTTTAAAAATAAATCATGACATATTTTTTTCTTCTCTATCTGTCACCTATTCCTTTCGCTTTTTTTGGAATGTAAACAATTTAATAAAACAAACAATATAATATATATTAAGAAAAATACGAAAAAAGGTTAGTTGATTCAAACACTCACGAAAACTTTAACAACGGATCACGACACCATAATAAAGTAAGTATAATAAAGAAAAAATAAAAATATAAATCACATTTTAATACATCTGAGAATAAAGGAAATGTATGAACGAAGTATAAAATCCAATATCGGCGAACCAAATGCAAAAAAATTGCACTGAAACATCGAACTCCATTCATAACCAGAGCTAATCAATTCAAAAGGGGGAAAACGGGGCAAAACGAACACGCATCGTCTGCTTATGAAATTATATCGTGGAAATCTACCGAGAATGTCGAATAATTTATTTTTTTTGGTGCAAGTTCGTCTGAGACGTAAATGGGTTAGAAAATTGAATGAGCTACGCCGCAAGCAGGTTAGCTCTGAATAAGTATGAGTGTTTGTACATCTGGTTTGCTTGAACATTTGTTCAATCTGCCTTCTTGCATTTCTTTGTATGATTTCGTTAGGGAATATTTTTTCTTTTTTATGCGAGTAATAATTCAGAACCTATTCTTATATTATATTAGAAGCTAGAGAGTTTTGTTGGATTTTAAATATTTATCCTGATGAGGAAACCTCAATGTTACGCACTAAGTTAAAGGATCAATCCATTTAGAATTTAGAATTTCTTTCTAGTTTCCTAATTAGTTTAATCGTATATTATTTAATTTTAAATATAATTTGAATTCTAAAAAGATTTGTCAAACAAAATCCCTGCATATAAAGACTATTATAAAATGAATATTTTAGCTATGTTAAAAACTGAACCTTACGATGCTATTGAGACGGAGTCACTAACAACATTGAAAATATGAAGACTTAAGAATATTTTAATCAAAAGGAATGGATGCAATGTAGGCACTGATCACATAATGCTCTTACACCACTAACGACGAGCAACGTCAAAGATTTCCTTCACATGTGCGGTGAAGTACTAATAAGAGTCGGATCCGATGCCTCGAGACGTACCGATAGGAAAATTAAAATGTCTAGACTGTTACTTGTACTTTTTGTTTTAAATAAGACGTCCTAAGACGTTTCTTCTTTGATATGTTTGCGATATCAATATTTATCATCTTAACCTAGGAATGGGTCACTACTGAGCCAAGTCTCCTCTTAAGACATTATATTGAACTCTCTAATAACAGATATAGAGATGAACGAGAATATGTAGCGAGGGATATTTGTTAAGAACCAATAGAATCGCTTCATTTGACACACTGAGCGAGGCTAGGTAAAATAATCTGGATGAAACGCAGCCTAAAGCACCGAGGTTTTAACCTTAAATGTATCCTGTATCATATATATGGATACTTTTATTTTCTTATATGTTTTTTAAATATCTAGTAATGATTTCAGCTAATGGAAAAATTTCACAATTAATAATTTTTTTTTAAATATAAAAACTGGGGTTGATGACACAATTTTTAAAACATTAACTGTATGTAGTTACGAAATATTAATCTTGGATTAAGTGTAAGCTATAAGTACTTATGTTAAAAAAACTAATGTATGATAACTATACAGATTTCTAAAATTCTGTTACTTATCGCTATACTATGCCAGGTTGGCTTCCTATTTAAATAAATAAATACATATGAGTATCGAAAAAAATCAACTATTTTTGAAAAATAAAACAAAAAATATGGGTCTCAATCATTTTGCCTTTTAAGTTCTTGGCATTTAAGTAATAATTTTATATCCTATATATTTATAATGTAAATGAGTAATAGATAATAAAAAGTTTTGAAGGATTTCAAAGGCAACCCATCCAAGACGTTCTCTTCATTAGCGACAAGAAAAGTAATGTCATTCCGTTGTGACACAGCATGCAGGGAGACCCGTTCCCCCCGGTGGTCTCTTCGCAACTGACTTGTACGCGGTTACCCCCACCCACCCACTCCCGGGGTGGGGGGTGGACGGCTTTCTCTTTCATTTTTCCTTCGCTCCTCAGCTCATCCAGTTACATCGTTCTTATGTTTTATTTTTAATTAAAGCGTACGCAAGTCGGCGGCGTAGATCTTCCCCCCTAGGGGGCGCTGGGTACATACGCGGTGGGTGTTGATGATTTTTCAATGGGGAGAAAGAGTTCCCTCATTTTCTTAAGAGAAAATTGCGTTTTGTTTTCAAGTAGTCGATGTCTGTCGTAATCGCTTTTGTTTCGTAGAAGTTCGTCGTTCTTGCATGTGAACATTTTACGTTCCTAAATTGTGCTTTAACTTTCGAAACTTGTTGAGACGTTGGTAATTTTAAGGTGTTTATACATTTTAAGTTTTCTCTATGAATAAATATTTTTAGTATTCTTTATACAGATCCATTATCTATCATGCATTTCTGAAAATATAGAAAACATAGTTTTGTAAGATATTTGAGAGAGTGAGTGGGGAAATAAGTGAGTGTCACTTCAATTCACTTTAGAATTAATTGGAAAATATCCGTAGGCGTACTCACGGGTTGATACTAGTTAATTATAAAACTTACACATACATACACATAAATGTACATAATGAGTCGAGGCTCAAACTTAATAATGTAATGAAAAACAAAAAGGGCCAAGAAAAGGGTGCGTTAAGTTCCACCGAAAAACGGGAATTTGTAAGAAGTTGCCTCCCTAACCACCCCTGGGGACAGCGCCCCCTCGTGTGCGAAAATAAATTGCCAAGAATAATAATTATAATGAAAGCGAAAGAACGTATAAATTAGTGGGGACGAAGGAGATACGCAAATGTGAGTCATGTTTATACATATACATGTACAATGTACATGTACAATATACATGTAGTTGTAATGAAAATTTTCTATTCTGTATTTATATAACAATAATTATATATCGACTAAATGACTAACAGAGCAGCCAAAGAACCCAGACCCCCAAGATTTGTTTACATCAAGAGACAGAATTTTTGAAAATTCATCCCCCTATAGTAAAGATAAACTATAACAATCATATATATGTAAGTTTTTCAACTATGTTAAAAGCATCTAATATCTTAATCATGGGATTACTGGAACTATTTTATACTATGATTTTGACCCAGTTTCACACTGTCTCATTTTTTACTCACTATTTAAGTAAAAAGGTATTTTTTTTTAATTTAATAAAATTTGGCACTAACTTATGTGTGGTAATTTTGAATTATTATGATAATACCTGACTCAGCAAACGTAGTTTTGCCTTATAAATTATTTCTAGTAGGCCTTATCACCTTGGGATATAAAAATAGCCTTCAACATATTCTGACATACCAAATATACAGAAAAAAATATAAAAAATTCGTAGGAGTTCGATAAAAAAACTGTGACTCGAGATTTTTATATATAATACAATTTACATTTAAATAAATTAAATGCCTTAGTTTACGATTCTTAGTCTTGAAAAAAACTGTTTATGTCGCTTTCATCAAATGTACTCGTAATTATGTCTAATGGACATTTATATGCGGATCATATCTTAACGTTTTAACGATCTGACATCAAAGCTTAATCATTTTAACCTTCATCAAATACTTATAACTAATTTTACTTAAGCTGCTGGTAAAGTTATTTTTTTAATGTAAATAGCAGATAAAATAAGAAACGCCTCACTTAAAAACTGTTACTAATTTTTTCTTGAAATTTCTTTAGTATGTTAGTAGATTATATCTTATATAACGTAAAAGCATAATATGCTATAATATTCTCTATTTCTGTCTGATTCAAGATATAATCAAAATTTCGTTTTTATACAAAAGTATTCAAAACTAAAGCTAACTAAAACAAATTACCATTTTCCCCCTACATCATCTCTTCTTAAACGTCAAGAGCTAATTAAAAAATTGAAGTCTTAAAACATAAACCTCCCAACACACACCCAATACATATTTCTCGAGATACGAAAAGGGGGAATGAAAAAAAACTAATTAAAAAAGCAATCAAGGTTTTCTTGACGGCGCTCACGTTCGCCCATATCGTCTTACCCCCTCTTCCCGGGGTGGCCACCACCCTCACCCTTTAGGTGGTGGGCCGTACTAGATTTACGTAACACGTTTAAAGTGTGTTTTGATGAAGTAATCATCCCATTTCCACGGACTGCGTTTAAGAATTTTGCGGCTCGGACTCATGACGACATTTTTTCACTTCAACTCTTTAATTTGGATTTCTTAACGAGTAAAGCCATATAATTTCAGCGGGTACTTCTCGAAATTCTTAAGAGATTTGCTCGTATTTTCCACTATACTTCACATTTAAATTAATATAAAAACTTCGTATTCCAATACAGTTCAATGCTCAAATATGACTAAAAAACTCAATTTATAATAACAAAACAGGGGAAGAAAAAAATTTTGATAATAATTATTAAATATATTTTCAATCTATTTTTTTATTCTGAAAGGATTTTAATGCTGTTTTTTATTTTTCAGCTCGGACTCGTGATGACATTTCAACTCTTTCATTCGGTTTTCTTCATAACTAAAGCCATAAAAGATTTGTTCGTAATTGAATTTATACTGCATTACATTTAAAATAATATAAAAGTTCTGTCTGTCTGTCGCACTCTCACGCCAAAACTGCTGAACCTAGTTAAATGAAATTTGGTATACAGATAGTCTAGAGCCTAAGAAAGGACATAGGCTACTTTTGAATGCGATAAAAGGGTTGTAAGAGGTTGAAAGGGGGGGATGAAAAGTTGTATGGAAGTATCGACGTTTTTAGAGCTAGAAGCTTAAAAATTATTGTTTAGGATGTTGATTCGATAAAAATAAATATGAAATTTTTGTTTGTTTGTAAAAGTTTTAACCTCAAGGGTGTAAAATAACAATAGGGAAAGACACTCACGTGGACGAAGTCGCGGACACAGCTAGTTGTCTATAAAAAAACTATAGAAAAGCAATATTGATAATGATTTTTAAAATTATCATCCACCTGATCCATTTGTGTTTAGGAAGGATTTTAATACAGTTTTCTATTTTGATATAGATTATTTCAGTTTCTACGGACTTCGCTTAGAATTCTGTGGCTCATGACGACATTTTTTCACTTCAACTCTTTAATTCGGATTTCTTAACAAGTAAAGCCATATTTCAGCGGAAATTTCTCGGAATTCATTCCGCGAATGTATTGAAATTTTCTTTTTTTAAAGATTTGCTCGTAATTGCCTCTTTACTGCTTTACGTTTGGGTTTTTTATTTCCCTGAAAAAGTATTAGAATAGTCTCGTATTTAAATACACCTTAACGATGACCAAATCTGCATATTAATCTATTTGGGTTTTAATATTACGTTATTACGTGTTTTATTTTACAAATGCCAAGAAAAAAATATTGTTAATTAATAAAAAGAAGAGAAGAAGTTGTAGTCTATACGCAGACTAACTGTATGACGGCTTGACAAGAATACCCTCCTGGGCTTATACTTTAGACTAACTTCAGAGTTACGGCTAGGAATACTCGCAATATAATCCACCATTATTCTGTCGTGACGGCGTATTTATTTTTCAATCCCCACTACCTTGATAAGTGTTTATCAGTTGGCCAACCTCAAATAACAGGATGCTCAAATTATAAGTGCCAACATTAACAATATATTTAAAACATTGAAGGAAACGTTTTGCTTTTAGATTTTCTGTATTTAAAAAATCAAAATAAATAGAACAAATGATTTTAAATATGAATATACTAGACAACCCGTCCCGGCTTCGCCCGGTTACAATTTAACACGTATTTAGGTTTGATTTCACCTTTAAATCAGTTATAACTTATCACTATATTTTACATTTAAATTTTCAACACTAACGTAATTTATATTTATATATATGACTAATACTCAAAGACAGCTCGACATGCACTTCATCCCCGCATCGATAGATGGCGTAATCGCACTCTGAATTGTTTACTTTGTATTCTTAAGCATTTTTTTCGCCATAAAATATATCCCATGTCCTTCCTCAAGCTATAATTTATCTCTATACATTCATTAAAATCGTCTATTCGTCAATAGATGGCGTAAGTAATATATTAAACCGCACTTTCGTTTATTTAATTTGTATTCTAAGGTATTTCCTACGTTTCTTAAGGGTTACTGTCGAAAATCTAATATTAGGGTTATAAGATATGATAGGATAGAACATGGTCTGAAAGTAAATATAGACTTTATAGTTAAAGTAAAAAAAGTAATCTTAATTTAAAGACCATTTATCCATAAATTCGTTTCCAAACCTTCCATATTCCCATTTTTTACCCAAAATAGGGTTTGTTTTTAGACTCCAGCACAAAAAAGCACCAGTTGCTTCATCCTAAATTTTCTATAGTATAATTATACTAATTAAGCTTGTGGGAATCTCATATATTTTTATTCATTTTAGGTTTCCTAATTAAACTCTTTATTTCATTAGAAATAAGCTTTTGAATAAATCTTTAATATACCTTATTAATTATATATATACTGACCAGCAGCTATCTTAATGTTTGAGCAAAAGTATTGGGGATAGTTGTCCATTGTGAGCATGGGAACGCACGCGAGAATAGAACTGCCGCGTAAGAACCAATCACGTGTGGCGCGCTCCACTCGCCCCACGCTCCCTGTTAAAAAAACTAATAGTGACTAAACGCATTCAAGGCTAGAAGTATACTTAATACCTTTGGCTATATAATATCGTCATATGTTATCGTATATATTAATATTTGGGATTACGAGGTCGAGAAGAGGGTGGAGGATCGTTACATGGATGTAGGTACTTAATTCTCTGGTCATAAGCTCCAAGCATGGCTCAGTATCTTACGTATGTAAACAAACACAATGAGCATCTTCCTAAATCTTCTCATCTCAACACTTCTCTACCAAACCATCTACGCTTCTTTTTA
The DNA here is from genome assembly GCA_905147385.1 of Limenitis camilla. NCBI lineage: Eukaryota > Metazoa > Arthropoda > Insecta > Lepidoptera > Nymphalidae > Limenitis > Limenitis camilla. The sequence continues at coordinate 10,647,607 of LR990241.1, forward strand.
TGATTACGAATTATGATTCCTTCAGTCCGTATTAAAAAAATGCTACATATAATAAAGTAATTGGAATTCCTTCTGTCCTTTAGAGTCATCCTGTCCTATATACAAGTGGCAAGACATGATTTGTATATATTTACCTGGTAAAATAAACCATACTTATATAGCAATAAGGTTCCAACTCCTTTGGATTGCAAGTTGGTTTATTAAAATACTATGCCGTACAGGTACAGAGGTAGAAATAAAAACGAGCCAAAGCAGTTACTTTTATGAGGGCGCGAATAAGATGTTTCGGACTCCGTCTAAGGAATGAGGTGGGATGCGCAACGCACAGTCAACTTATAAACCGCTTATTACATATTTGTATAGCTAACTGTAGGTGGAAGAAAATTTCGCATTGTGAGCGTGCTTCGTGCACGTTTACAATTTTGACAAATAGCAGGCGCGTGTGAACAAAAACATCACGTAAGAACCGATCGCGTATAATGCTCTCGTCCTGCGCTCCCCGCTAAAAAGGACCTAATAGTGACTTCTTCGCATTCAAGGTCAAATCTATACTTACGTGTCGGCAGCTGTAATTGATTGCATTATTGTACAGTGTCCACCACATGTAGCAACAAAATTACTTAAACCTTTTAATAATTTCTTCTAGGTAACGTTTATACTCTAAACGTTACCTTAGAATCCTCTAAACTTTAGAGGATTCTAAGTAACTTCGTTTTTTTTTTCTTCAATTTTCAGTGCCTGTCAAGTCTGTGTGTGCGTTGAGAGACTGTTTTTAATACACTAAAATTATGAGAATTTCCGGAATTTAATGTACTATTATTATATACTAGTCGACTACCGTGACTTCGTCTGCGTTAGAGTATATGTTAAATTAAGAATGTATGTACGAAAATAAAAATAAAGGAGTGAGAGAGACTCTCGAAAAAAAAAACCGAACAGAGACTAACCATTCTGAACAGAGATAAAGATAAATATTAAAGAGAGAAAAAAGAGACAGGATGAAAAAGAATGATAGTACATAAGAAAAAAAGAGACAGAAATACTATAGACTTCCTCAGTGAAAGAATTTTTAAAATCGGATCAGTAGTAACAAAACGGCCGTATTCGTTTAATTAAAAAATGTATATTGCAACACTGAATCACCTTTGTCACTCACGAAAAGTGTAGTTTTCTATCTGTGAAAAAAAAATTAAAATCGGATTAGTAGTTCCTGAGAAGCCCTTTAATTTACAAAATGACCAGGTGGCGGCACTTACATGGCTATATCTTTTTAATTAGAATATTTATGGCAACACCACATGGCCTATGTTACCCGGAAAGGATGTAGCTTTCTATCGGTGAAAGAATTTTCAAAATCGGTTTAGTACTTTTCGAGCCTATTCGCAACAAACAAACATAGAAACATACAAACAATCAAATCTATCCTCTTTATATAATAGTATAGAAAAGTAATTCGCCTTTATGTAGTGCCGGCCATCTTGGACTGATTTTCTACTAGAGAAACCCTTTCATTAGATACCCACATTTGTGAAAAAATATGTAAACTGCGATTTTGTGGTGGCGGCCATCTTGAACCGATTTTCATGAAACAAAGCTAAGAACACAACATTTCATTAATAAATCCTATCTAGGTACTATTATCTAATTTATATATTTGGAAATCTAATGATATGTAGGTATAATTTTTTTTTGTTGAGCTGTCTAATAATAAAAAATTATATGACACCCGCGTTTTCACATCTCACTGTACGTTAGTTACGTGAAAATAATAAAATGCCACTGTAGAGTCGTAACAAGCATCGTTGGAACAAAGCGGAGCTCGCTCAAATAATTTGTATCAATTTGTAAAAATGCACCACCTCCAAAACCCCCTAAGGGGTGTAACGCTATCTCAGAATGTAATAATTACTAACGACAGGTCTTTAACTTAGGGTTTCTTACTTTGGTTGAAGCTAAAAATATTTTGTGTTATCAATACAATTTACACCTCGTCTACCAGTGCTTGGGGCTTGAGACTCAGAAGCAGGTTTAAAGAACTTTAACTATGTACAAAATTGGCTCCGCTACTAGATCTCTTCTAACATTTAGCTAAGCTACTTAACTAGTCTTATTCTTCATTATGATAGTCAATATTCAATCTATGATATTACTCGTCAAACTGCCTCGGGTGTATCGGAATATTTGAACCTACTAGAAAAACTTACATACTATTTTCCAAAAAAAAAAAACTTTAAATTATTCTTTTTTTTCTACCTTCAATGAAAAGTTGATCTAAATATTGTATGAAATTTCATTTTGCAATCGATTAGGTGTTATTAAGATATTAATTTAAATTAAAAATTGGTTTCGAGTACAAAATAAGTTCTTACTCTTGGAATAGAAGCAAAAATCATTTTGTACTCGGCACGAAATTACAGAAAGATTAGTGTTTTGGTAATAAATCAAACAATAGAATGTATGAATAATGTATGAGAGAGTTTAACAATAAGGTTTCTCATATGAAATGGTTTACTTACATGATTATGATTACCATTTGATAGTCCGTAATACGAATACTTTGATGATATCAATGTAATGTAACTTTTACTTTTACATTTTTAACCGACTTTAAAATATATAGCAATGATAGCGTAATGGTTAAGACGTTGATGTCTACTCGGGAGGTCCGAGTTTGATCCCTCACACAGGCACACACCTCTGATTTTTCGGGGTTATGTGTGTTTGAAGCAATTAAATATCACTTGATATAACGGTGAAGGAAAACATCGTGAAGAAAGTTCTCTGTCGGTGTGTGAAGTCTACCTACTATACTAACTATGGTCTAACACTCTCCTTTTCTGAGGAGGAGATCTGGCTCAGCAGTAGGTCATTGATGGGATATGATGATGATGACATAGGGGGTTGTACTGATACATATTAAAACTTCTATTTTACTACTAATGTTTTACTTGTCAAACATCGTTTTATCTCTGAATAACGTGTTACATAATTAAATTTTTATTAGTAAACAATATAATAAAACTAGAAAAATAATATCTTTAGTTTACATTTACAATGGGAGTAATTCAAGTATTACTTAAACATCAAGGGAAGTCCTTGCTTTGCTTATATTTGATGACATAGATAGAAAGAAGATAGAAGTGGAAGAGTTGTCTTTACGTAAGTACCGGGTAAGGTTAGTGCTTTGCTAACTTTTGCTGACATAGGGGGCGGGGGGTAATTAATTGCAAAAAATGTGCTTACGTAATAGTTGAACGCCCCCTCGTAAAATAGTATAGTTATTTGGTGGTTTGTTTGCAGATACCTTGCTTAATATACAAATTTAGGTTAAACTGTACAAGTATATATACACGTCGGAGAATAGTAAAATATTATCGAATAATAGAATCGTCATCGATATCTATGGCGTTAGAGTAGGGTAGTAGTCACTTCCGTCATTTTGTCACTCTCGACCCTCGACATATGCCATCGACAGTCTGACTGAAGTCTTAGCCGTGCGCGGTCTCTTAAGGAGTGAACTAGTCTCTGGATAGTGTCAGTGAGTGTTAAATGCAGTGTTGTGTTAGTGCTTGGAGTGCTGTCCGATTAAGGTCACGTGAGTACCTTACAATGTAATTACCACGTCTTGTGTTAGGTTAGGTTTATGTGCGTTTAACCTTGGGTTTAAGCGGAGAGAACCTAGCAGTGGAGACGAGTGTCGTGATCACTTAAAGGAGCTCCTTAAGCCTACACCTTGGTCACAAGCCAAGGCACTGCTTGGGTTCCTCTCGTAATTGTTAGAAATCATATTTGATTATTTATCGGTTCTGTAGCAGGATCTACGTTACGTTTACCCAATAAGTCCATTCCAAATCATCACCCTTTTTAGTGTTCTCAAATATTCCCCTCACCTTCTTCCTTCACACCATTTAAAATCCACTATATACATGTAGTAAGTATATTAAAAGTATATTTAGTCTCTGTTCCCATGATTCAGATGTAAAATGGTTAATCGGTAAACGATTACCGCAATTGCTCGGTCGCGTCACGCGCGAATATTGAGTACTTGCTCAATACAGGACAATGTAAGACTAACTATTCTATTCTACTTTTCAAATAGCATTACAAATAGTTTACAATCCTACTACAAATAGATAATAAGTTAAAAAACTAAATTCCCCAAACAAAATATATTTTTTATCTTGTATGACTAATTTTCTATTCTATTGTAGTTCTGAGTTTTTTGTATTTCTTTTCACGATGGACACTCAATTCTCAAGCAATGATAACTTATATAAATGTCAATTTTGCTCCACATACTATACGAAAGCATAAAGAAAATGTTAAATTAGGAAATTCCGATAGCAGTAAATTCTAGGTTATAAAATAACCAATGAAATATTATTTAAACAGTGATTATACTAAGCATAACTACTACTATATACTTAACATTATAAGTATGTAAAATTTGTGAGATTGTAGGGGGTAATCTCTGAATCTACTAAATCGATTTTGAAATTTCATTTACCAAGAGAAAGCCATATTATATGTGACTATATATTAACCCGAAAAATGAAGACTTTTTCGTGGTAGGCGGATTTGCAAAGTAAGTCGGAGAAAAAACGGTCGAATGGGTACGTTTCTTACGAACGATGGCTCAACGATATATATGTTTCGTAGTTGAGTGAGTGAGTGAATAGTTTGAATAAACCTCAGCGAAGCGATAGCGAATCGGTTAGTATAAAATACATTAAAAGCAAGCAAGCAAATGTTTGTTATCAGACTATTTGAACACAAAATTTAATTCGGCAACACTAAATTTAAAAAAATTGATTCTGTCTAATGGTTCATCCATCTTCTGACTTTATCAAGAGATCAGCTTTAAGATACCTCATAATAGTATTGTCATTTAAAATACATAAAAGTAAAATAATTTCGAAATAAAATTGTTTAATAACGGAACAAAATATTCACATTGAATTTCAGATGTGATTGCAAAATACACGTTCAGACCTAAACATGTTTGTTTATCATGAAGATGTTACATTACTCGTGTCAAAGGTTGATAAAAATGCAATATCCTCAGATCAGTCGATCGTGTCTGCAATCACCAAAGAAACCAGACCTCTAAACCTGTCCTATTATAAGCAGAACCATACACGTTACTTCATATCCAAAGGTCTTGATATATTTGACATATTCAGAGCATTGCAGAAAATTATAGATGGCGCCTTCGAAGATTCGCTGTTTACATTCTGGAGTGATGTTAGATCTAAGCTTGTTTAGGAGGTTAGAGGTTATATGTGATTACACGCTCTTGTTTGCTGTGCTGAAATTGATTTTCCTGAGACTAATTTTGTTTGGTTAATTTTTGATTGTCTGTGTGAATATTTGTTAGAAGATTTTTGTTGTTATCTATTGTCCGTGAATATAGCGTCTCACATTGGCATTTATGTCATTATAGTATTTTTGCTTTCTCAAAATCGGAGGGATTGCCAACATCGACAGAAAAGTATTATGGAGGAAAAGAGAAGTATTTTGGAAACATCTTAAGAAAATAGCAGTAATTTCATAAATTAGGACCAAAGAAAAGATTAGGTTAAATATACATGTCGGAGAATAATAAAGGATTACCAAATAATCGAAACGTCATCGATATCTATGGAGGTGGAGTAAGATAGTAGTCACTTCCGTCGTTTTGACAGTCTCGACCCTTTATATGCCATCGACAGTCTGACTGAAGTCTTAGTATTGTGCGGTTTCTCAAGGAGTGAATTATTCTCTGGATAATGTCAGTGAGTGTTAAGTGCAGTTTGTATTAGTACTTGGATTGCTGCCCGATTACCTTACAATGTAATTGCCATGTCTTGTGTAAGGTTAGGTTTATGTTAGCCAAACCTTAGGCTTACAGTGATTCCCTTCTTTTGCGCCGACATATATAAAAAATAGTTTCATTAATATAGTGGTTTAAGAGATCAAAAACCTAAACAGCGAAGAAGTTTTTAGACTAATGTTTCCATTGTAAACAGTGCACACATAAGATACAGTTATACAAATAGTCACTGTTCAAGCAGAGACATACATAATTAAATATGATTATTGATACACCTGTTAAAGAAATAACAATAAAGGTTATGTATTACGTCCAAAATCAGACAAAACCAAGCTAAACGCGTCGCTCACAATGGAAGTTGGCAATCAGGTCCCAGATCAGAATGAGGATATAACGTACATCGTAAAGGACCTTACGGATGCTAATATTTGACTACAAAACTTAGAGTAAGAAACAAAAGAAAATTCTAGTAAATATTATAATGTCATTGATACAATTGAGCTCTAGAAATCTAGATAAAATATTTTTGCACTAACCTATTAGATACTTTTTTATCTTTTTTAATAATCAAAGTGGAGACCCACAACTGGTCACAGAAATGTAGTGAGGCAACCAATGCAATGGACTGATGACCTGGAGAAGATAGCTGGGAGACGCTTGATGCGGAAAGTCCAAGTCCGGATGGAATGGGGTGCAATGGAAGAATCCTACATTCAGCATTACAATGAACTAAGAAAAAGAATAATAATGCAGAGATGCTTTTATGGTATTGGTGAAGATATGTGATCTTCTTTAATACCATCAAAGAGAAATCATCTAAAATTCAAAATTATAATTTGTAGGATATAATCGATATTAAAATATTTCCTAAATTAACAATTTTTGTCCTAACAAAATATAGTAATAATAAACATGTGTATACTCTTTTAGAGCGTCGACCGGAAGATCTTGATACGCCGTGGCCACTCGTGATTTAGAGCAATGCTCAAGAAATAGTCGTCCATTTGCACGACGAGCCGGCGTCGTGATGCAGGCGTTTGAAGAAATGTAATGTAATACGGGCCTGGCTATCGGTAATAACCTTAGAGTAAGGACTATAATGGATTAGCTTAAGATTTAACTTTAAGTTCTAATAGATCAATAAAATAAAAAAAAATCTCTCTTTCCATTATATGTTACCATAATATAAGTATATTGTATTTTTTTTTCTTTTTTAATTGATTTTTTTTTGTTATTAAATTTTAATTTTCCATGTTTTTTTTCTCTTATATTATATAGGTTTTTTTTTTTTTTTCTTACTAGCTTTTGTTGTCTTTATTAACTTAGTTTTAAAGCATGTTTTCTTACTACTATTAGCTTGATAATTATTCATGATGTGTACGCATGTTTTTGGGTTGTAACTTAGATCCTAAAATTTTAATTCTTTTATATGATGTAAATTTTTTTTAGTTTTAACCTGTTGTGTGTACCTTTTCAATAAATAAATAAATAAATAAATAGATTAAGAGATTAAAGAGGGAAAGGAAAACAATGAAGAATTACGTGATATTTTTATGTATACAAATGTTCTTGATTTAGACAATATACATAATATTTTATAGAAATCACTTATAGAATAATCATTTTCATTACATTACATTACATTATTGAATTGAACAAATATGTTGTAGGTGTTGTAGTACATAATATAATATAATTATCGTTAAGGTTCGTTCAAATACGTATAAATATTAAGAAGACAAGCAAATCCGTTACTGAAGAACATGATAATATGTGAGTAAACCCGTGAGCCTATGCTCATTAATAAAAAAATATTTGTATGTCTGTACAATGGAAACAGACAATGTAAAAATACCTGAATTTGCTATCAAATATTATCAAATGTAAATATTAACATATCTAAATACACATACCAATATGCTTGCTACAGCATTAGGTGAACAAATAAGCTGCAAAAGGCTGATAAGAAGCCATATATGGGATCTTCTGCATAATTAATTGGGACGGTTTCCTCGTTGGAAGAAGGGCTCCATACTGATATAAACTCCTGCAACAAATCTGCTAAGGGTATCTCCGGCCGATCGCAAGATGAAAAAACAATATATAAATAGGTATTAGGCATTCATTTGCTACACCATCCATCAATTATTAAAAAAAAACAGAAAGTAAAGAATAAATAATTCGATAGGATATACATTTACTTTTGCATTATTTTAAGTTTCTTGATGTCACTTGTGTTATGTAATCTATGTGTAATAACTAGAATAACGTTGTTTATACGGAGTGCCGCAGGGCTTAATATATGGCCCGATAGACTTTAGTGTGGTCAACGATGACCGATGATATCAGGTACCAGATTGGTAGATTAGTTAATAATGTTATTTGTTTTACAAAATAAGTATCATCTTGTAATATAGTTATAATAAAATAAGATAAGAGATGTAAGTATATGAATGAATGAGAATATAATCTTGTTGGTTATCCATAAGTTCTACCTGTTGATTACACTCTGTGACACGACCTAAAAACTAATTGTTATATATATATATATATAATAGTTTACAAAGGTATTATTAGTCACAAATACATTTAGGTACCATAAATTTTTAAGTTACTTTATTTGTTCATTAATATAGAAAAAGGTACTATAGTCATCGTACAGCACAGAATGTGAAAAAAATTAGGTTTTTTTGTGCTAAGTGTATTTATGATTAATTTAAAAATTTTAATTTAATACTTAATTTAAAAAAAATTGTAACGCAATGTTATATATTAGACAATACTGATAAAAAACTAAAGTAAGATGTTCTCTAGGTTAGAAAAACACATAGGCTGATGCATTAATATATTCTAATGTTTCACAATTAATCAGAAATACAGTAAACTAAGAGCTATAAAACCGCAGTACTTAAGGAGTAGATCATCAGCTTAATGTTAGACGATGATTCAAAACAGCAAAAGTACAAACGTTGAGAAATTCGTGCATTCATCTGACATTGAACCACTTAAACGATTACTTTTATAAACAAGATGCATCTATTTTACATTACACGTAAACTTGTATAATTTATTTTCAATGAACTATATTTTTGAGAGTATACAAATTTATGTTTATAAAGAAACTTTAATTTATTCTACAACTAGTCAACCCGCGCAACTTCGTCCGCGTGTAGCTCCGATCCTATTGGTCGTAGCGTGATAACATATAGCCTTTAGCGTTCCTCGATAAATGGTCTATCTAACACTGAAATAATTTTTCAAATCGGACCAGTAGTTCCTGAGATTAGCGCGTTCAAAGAAACAAACACTTCAGCTTTATATATTAGTACGTAAAAGATATAATATTAAAATTTGTATTTGGACATGTTAGTATATAGTAGTATTTTACAAATACATATTTTTATGATACATATGGTTTCCTTCTTTGTTGCAAACAATTTACTGTCTTTGTCTTCATCATTTTACTTTATAGATTTATTCTCCATTTTGTTATTTTATTTGTTAGAGTTAAAACGTATTGATTCCATTATTTCTTGTATAGTTTTGGTTAGGTATAGATTTATACCGGTTACTCTAAACTACATTTTATTATACGATCAAAGGCTTGCTTATATATGATAGTTACTTAATCTGTAGGACCACAGGGTCCACCATGATTATCCCTTCATTATTTTCGTAAAAAAGTTAGTACAAATTTCTATCTCTGTTTTAATATCCTGTATATTTGTATAATATTACTGTCGACACCAAGGTGTTAATAAATATTTTTACAGCTTGAGCTGTATATAAATTAATATTGCTATATAATACTTTTGAGTTTATACCCTCATTTATATAGAAGATATATTTCAAGTAACGATTGGCACCTGAAGGAAAGTCGTTAGTGAAAGCCCACTCGAGGTCGGGTGGTATCAGTCTTACCCGAATTGACTCGATGGGAAGAACTAGGAATTTATAGACATGATTATAATAATATATTTTAATTTTTTTTTGTAGATAATATCCATGAAGTTTCAAGCTTGATTATCGGAGTATTAGTGTAAGATAGTATAGTTATTTAAAGTACAAATGAACATATAGAATAAATAAATGAAATATAACATATAGAATAAAAATGGAAAACAGAATAAAGTGCTTAAGAAAATAGGAAATACTAAACTCAAAAAAAAAATCATTAAAAAATGAGAGAGAGGGAAATACAGGTAGATTTTATAAAATTATCTGTATAGAATCAAATTTTGTTAAACGTACCATACACCATATTAATATTGATTTTTTTTCAAAGACAAATAATATGGAGGATGTCAAAGAGATTTAGTAATGAGACCTAAATAACACAGAATAATTGTTGTCAAAAAAGCAATACCTACTACCGGCCGCCATAATGGTCCCCAGGCGAGCTCCGTTTGACAGACCCAAGTCTATCTGAACAGAGGTTATATACAGTCTTGGAATAATAAAAAATGTACTACTCGCGAATATAAAGTTATCAACAGTGTTGCTAACTGACCTTTCTTTCATTGGCAGTTCTATCACTTGTCTAATTCTATTTCGTCTTGAACGGTGCTAGTAAGAATTTCCAAACTGTAGTTAAGTGTACAAATTACTTAATTTAATGTTAAGTTGATTTCGATCACCAGTAGTTAGATTACCGGAAGGGTGAAGTAAATAGACAAGCACTTTGATATTCAATTAAGAAACCGCTCTGTGTTATATCATAATACTTTATACATCAACCCCAGTTCTTTGTGAAGACTAGTAAATATGCACAATTCCCAAAACATTAATACCTAGCATATTTAGGAAACGTGATAACAAAGATTTGATTTTGGGAAACAAAGATTCTTTAATACGTATCATCATCATTTTCCTTCACCGTTAAAGCAAGTAATATTTAATTTTTTAAAACACCTATAACTCAAAAAAGTCAGAGGTGCCCTGGATCGAATTCAGGCCTCCCGAGTATGACACCAATGTCCAACCACTGGGATATGTCATCCAAACTTAGGTAGAAAATGTCATAACAGGTATTTGTTTTCCTATGTTATTATTTGATAGCAGAAACTAGTATGAATGTAATAAATATGATCAGTTGGATAAATGACTAATTTTATATCTTCTGTATCTAAATAGATATTTTCCATATTTAGAGATATATTTTTTATTGCATAAATATATGTTTAAAATATTGTGATAAAGGTGAACTGATCTCTAGAAGAGACCTCTTCCCGTCAACCTTCTTAAACATCTATTTTTCTATATATATATATAAATGAATCCCTATTTCCCTTGGTCAGGCATCCCGCGTGAACGGTTGGACTGGTTTCGCTAATTCGTTTTTTTGTCTTGTTAATATTGTCAGGAAAAGGTTCTTATGACAGAAAAAAATTGAGAAAGTTGCGCGGATAAATATTCTAGGAAATATAGATTTCCAAAGAAAAGCTAATTTGTAAAACATCTCATATATATTAATATCTATCTATACTATGAAGTTAATTCTTCTTTTCTTGTCATCAAATGCTGTTACTAGTATTACTTAGTATTATACAATTATCCAGTACTTGCAAGAGTCCATAAAGATCACCTAAAATGTATAATTTAATAGAAATTAGCACTACAAGGACTACAAGAAACCCTCGCTATGATATCTACATTCGGTCAGTAGGAATTTAATATCTGCCTCATATACAAACATTTCGGAGTTACAAACGTGTTCTCCGCTCTTTGGTTGCTGACTCTGTGAATAGAGGGTGCTTTCTAAAATCTAATACTTTTTACCTTTTTTATGTCTCTACAACCCTTTATGCATTTTGGTTAGAACCTATGGACTTACAATATTTTTCCCAGAAGATAAAGTTACTCACAACTTGATTACTCTTTGTTTTTCTGCTAAAATTGTCAGTTTAATATCATATTAAATGCATTGCAAAATTTGATTTTATTAGATAATTAGATACAAATTATATTTATAATTGCTGTTAACAGGTGGCAGCACTGTGCTTTTTGGCGCCATAAGGAATGTGCTGATATGCTGACGGTTTTAGTGTGTGATGCTATTAACTGGTCTAAGTGACTAAGTTTGTAGTGTAAAATGTGGTGACGGTTAATTGATAATCACTAAATACCTATTCCAAATCAAGTATCTAAATACCATCAATAATAATCACAACAAAAACAAATCCATTTACAACAAATTAATCTAGCAAACTGTAATCCTAAACAATAACTCGAAACACCCTGTCATACTAAATACACCAGCGCCAAGAAATTACTGACGGTCAAAATATCTTAGTTATGACCACTCCTGTCCGGCGCACGGCTTACGTTTGCCAAGTTTGCCCCCTTAAGGCATAGTTGCCACCATCCCCCACCCAACCCCCCAACCCCCTCATGGTTATTAATAAATCTATCTGTGCATATTCGGAAAGTCAAAGACAGTTGCGGTGGGATTCAAATGGGATAGTTTCTAGCTTTCTAATTCACTTTTCCCTACTACTTATCTATTCTATGCAACTTTATGTTGAATCTATATTTTTAGATATATTAACTAATTTAATTTCTCTCCAAAATTGATTAACCTTTAGTAATCAACTACGAATATTAGGGATTCTCTTAAACATAAACAGATTAGGTTTTAGCAAGGAATGGATTCGAACAAGGTCATGACAAAAGGATAATATTAACTTTTTTAAAATGTAAAACAAAAAAAACACATTGAGACATATAATAATTTGTAAATAAGTCCCCAGGTTCTAGTTATTCTTCTTTTTTTGCTTAAGAGTAATAAAAATTATTTGCTTAAATAAAACATTATAAATCTAGTCTAAAAGTGAAGAAAATGGCTAAAAGTCACTACATCAATATTTAGAGACCCAAATAAACAAATTCCATATTATTCTAGAACTCTTAAACTTTTTAACTAAAACCTTTGGATTCATCAATAAAGGTCAGTTAGTGAGTTTGTCCGAAGATATCACTCGCTCTGACAGCAGGTTTTACAGCCAGAATCCAAGTATAGCGGTGCGAGAGGTTTGATGCTCACGTGATTGGTTGTTACGCAACAGTTTAGGTCCAGCGCGCCTCCCATTAGTTAAAATCGGAGACGTAGTGGATTAAACCTCTTATAGGAGCTCGCAGCACACTCACAATGCGTAACTATCCACTACTTTTGCTCAAACGTACAAATAACTGCTTATATATTTAGAGGAGCTGGAAACTCGACAGTTGTTGTTTCAAAATGCTATCTTTTACAAAAAAAAATTTAAAAACTTTTAATTCTACAATAGTAGAGGTTTAGTAATTTAATTAAAGTCGGACATCTAAAACAATTCCAAGGAGCATGTCTTCATATTTCAATATGATTGTAGATATCCAGATTGGATCCATACGAATCCATTGTCCGTTGGTCAGAACTAGACAGACGGACGTCTTGTCCCTACGTAATTGACTTACTAGTGTGTAATGAATTTTGATTTTGCCTTTCAAATGTTTGTCTACTTTATATTCTATATATATATTTATCTACTAGTGATCCGCCCAAATTTAATACGTATAATACTTAGATTTATCAATAAATATTTAATTTTCAGGAACTTCGTTTTTTTCTGGATCAAAGTAACCTATATGTTAATCCAGGATATAAAGTATCTGTATACCAAATTTTATTGAAATCTGTTCAGCTGTTTTCGCGTGATTCAGTAACAAATATCCCAACTTATAAACTTGATTTTTGTACACTATTTTAGGTAATAAATATTTGTTTTTGTACTCTGATTCAAAATATTTCTCTCATAAACATATTTAATTGATATTATCTAAGTCCACAGAGATAAATAAAAAAATATTAAAAAAAATCTAATCTATCTATTTACACTTACCTAAAACCAAGATTAATAGATTCTACAAGAAATTTAAAGGTACTTAGAAGATAATTGAAATGAGATGAGTCCTATATAATGCAAAGATCCGTTAAAGGAAATATTAGGGAAATTGGTCAGTAAACATATTTTATTCTATGAAAAAAAAAGTATAGGAAAATATTTAATACACAGAAAACCTTTACTGAAAAAAGTATTGTTCACTCACTCACACACTCACTTATTCATTCATTCATACTCTACCCACAACTATGAATCATATGTCTCTTCGTAACAAACGTTTTCGTTCGATCATTTTCTCTCCGACTTACTTTGCAAATCCGACTACTACGAAAAAATCTTTTAATTTTTCGGGTTAATATATAGCCTATGATACTCACAAATAATATGGCTTTCTATTGGTAAAATAATTTTCAAAATCGATTAAGTAGATCCAGAGATAATCCCCTATAACATCACAAACTCAAAAACTTTAGCTCTTTATAATATTAGTTAGATTAATTAAAATATTTATAACAGATAGGTAGTAATTGTATAAAGTCTATTAAACAACGTGATACACAACATTTTTAAAATATATTCTATAATATTAAGGAGTTTTTAATCTAGTTTCATAATATATACTATCTACAATAGTTTCTATTATATGTATTCAATAAGTGATTCAGTGAAAGGGAGTCAAGAATTCGTACCAATCGTTATACTTAGAATATTCTATCCAGCGCCCATAAGGCCGAAACCACTCGTAAATTCCAAACGTCTTCAAATTCAACTATTTCCAACAATTGGTCAACTCGGGATGTTCAATAACTAGATACGGCAGTAATATCATTTTTTTACTCTTATATTTGCTAACAACAATTTTTATTTCAGACAATTAAAGAAAATTAGACATATAAAAAATTATACATAATCACACAAAAACGGCTAAACGGATTTTAATGAAATTTGGCATACATATACTTTATAAGCTGGATTAACATATATGTTACTTTTTATCCCGGAAAATTTCAGATTTCCTGTGGGATAATAATAAGACATAAAAGCATTTTACGAGTGTAACATATTGTCGTGTGTGTGATTTTTACAAACAAAGAACTGCTTTTATGATAATCTTATTTTTTACCCGACTACGGCAAAGACAAAAGGAAGGGTTATGTTTTTGGCAGTCTATATATTATTATGTATATATATGTGTTTGTATGTTCCACCCTAGCGCCTAAACTACTGAACCAATTTTTATGAGTGAGATGTCAATAGATTCGTAATAATGGCGCGGGTGACATAGGCTATCAAAGTTTTATGATTTTTTTAATGACGGAATTTAAGCCTCAGATTCTAACCTCGAAAAAAAATAAGCTGAGATAATTATCACGTGTTTGGTATCAAAATAAGGTCTTGGTGAGCACGTAAAAAATGCATGGTATTTCTGTGTTTCTATCTGAATTATATCTTGTTTCGTCCTTTTTAGACCACTTTTTTACGTAGTCGGGTTATAGTTTTTTAAACTTTATTTTTTTTATTGTTTGAGAATACCTGTTACTAATTCTTTACGATTTCTCATACAAAATTACATACAATTCAATGACAAATAAGACTACTTCCTTTTCTTTTTAGTTGTCTAGATAGTGTTGTACAATGAAACGATAAAATTGAATACACTGTCATACTGGCCTCCATTCTTTTTTTTTTTTCGTGGCTCCTTTTAAATATAAATATTTATAGTTTAAGGCCACGAAACATCCGATTTCGAAATTGCTGATCTTAAAAACTCCGCTCTTCCTATTAGTGGGTCACGTAACTTTCACGTTGCAATCTTTGAGAACATACTTTGGTAGTGTTCGGTTTCGTTTTTTCATATAAATTGAATGTTTCAGTAAAAAATAATATTTATAATTAAAAAAAAATCTTTAGCTAATCGTATCTAGTATAACAGGGTCAGTGATCGTCAACTATGTCTTGCTTTTACACGGAGCGCGTTATTATTGTGCCTCTGTCAACGGAATATGAAATGTATTGGAAGTCGGGGGACCCCCTCGCTGACCTGGGGTGGTGGTCAGTGAAGGGTTAGAAATGTTACGAGAAGGAAGCAACTAGAAATTTAATGGAAAATAAATTAAAAATTATAACAAATTCATATAGCATTTTTCTTATAGTCCCCTTAATCTTAATTAATGGTAACAAAATAAAATCCTTATTACTAGTCTAATTTTAATTAAATTAAAACAAATATTGTGCGCTAGCAACACTCCAACTCAAAAACATTGTGGTTCCGGCCTAATATTAAATATTTAAATGATAATGAAGTAAGAATGTCTATTATTTATTAAACCTAAAATAACTCGAAGACCCATTTGTGTAGTCTTTCACTTGCATTCTTTACTTCAAGAAATACTTAAGGATTTGGCATAGCAAAACGCAAAACCTGATTAAAAATTTAATTAATAATCTACTACATGGCTCCTGGCCTAAATCTAATGTAAAAATGTAAGTTGAAGGTTAAGTGAGACATTCAGAAATTCCGAATATTGCCCACTTTTGGCAATATCTTTATTTCAGCTATGAGTTTTTGTAAAATATGTAACCTAGTTAAAGATTGAAATAAAAATAATATGTTTCAGAAATAATAAATTTACAAATTATGTAAAAATTTGGTTACGATTTAATTTGCTTCATTAAAAATTCGCGTACTTAATTTTCTACTAATATTAAATAATTTTCAAATTGGTTAATAACTAAAAAATCTGTAATTGTAATCTAAATTATCAGATACACCATTTTCCTCAACGACAGCGAGGCGTCTTTAGACGCAGTACCCCAAGGTGCGGGCACCAAGATTTAAGGTACAAGCCACTGCAGAGTTATACAGACGTAGCCCGGATATAATTTAGACATTAGAGGTGTAAGTTTAATTTACGGGAATGAAAGTTTCTTGTATAGTTAGTTGTTTATATGCTAAAAAGCGTAAGCAATGCAAAATGGACCGTTTATACTCCAAACAGGAGCAATTTATGTAATAGCTGTTAAATCTAGACAATATTTCAATCGTTTCATTATACATAGACAAACTAACAAGCGATTGAATCAATCAACACACCAATTTTTGAAGTTTCAGAGATTTTTAATAGCAAATGGAAGATAGTGACTAAAATCCGACAAATACGACGGAAACTTTTAAAGAAGATTGTGTCACAGAATGAGAGAGGAATAATACACATTACTGTACAGAGATACGTATACATATACAATTTAAACGGAGCCGACCAGTGCCTGGTGCTTGAGACCTAGGGGTAGTTTTAAAGAGCTGCTTTATAATATAATAACTCTCACCTCACCACTCGACCTTGCTAACTACAATAGATAATAACTTACGTGGACCTCAAGAAGGGTGACCCTAACCACGACACTATAATACTAATTTCCATGTACACTACTACCACGTACTACACGAAACACCAGAGAGACTGACTCCAATTTATGTAGTGTTTTCTTATTATGACTAACACTTTCTATGCTTTCTACGGCTAGCTTTTAAGTAATTTTTTAACAGAATTATAATTTTGAAATTAATGAAATAAATTTTAGTATCTTAAATTTAACCGGTTAGTTAACTCCTCCAAGAAAACATTGCCCCACAACTCGTACAAACGTACCTCCTAGATAGTCACTGTTTGAGTTGCCGCCCGCCCCGTACTGCGGGCAAGGTTGTGGCACAAGACATGAGAATATTAAAGTAAATCAATATAATAAAGTGTCCAGTATAATAAAGTTTCTGTATTTTCAAAGGCGATAAACTCAAAACTATTTAATGGATTTTTAAACGCATTTATCAATGATTTCACGAGTAAGGTGTTACTGTATAATATATTTAAGATTTTTGTAAATATGAAATCGTTGAAAATGTCGTCAGTTGCCCTGTAAACCAGTAATAGTATTATAATACATCCATGTGAAATCATAACAAAATTATGCAGTGATAGCCTAGTTGTTAGTGTCTTACACGTAAGCTTAGAGTTCAATCCTGGGCACACATTTCCGACTTTTCTGAGTTATGTGTGTTTTAAGCAATAAAAGCAATATCACATGCTATAACGGTGAAGGAAAACATCAAAAGGGAACCTGCACTCCTGGTAGTTCTTAAAGTTCTCAAAGGTGTGTTAAGTCTACAGCTATTGCCTAACCCCCTCCTCATTCTGAGGGCTCAGCTGTGGGCCATTAATAGGTTGTGATGATGATGAACTTAAGCTAGTCACTAGTCAATAATAATATTATTTGTGTGTGAATTGTATTAAGCTTAACTCTTTGGATTAAACTTTAGCACTTTTGAATTAGAAAAGCAAAGATGAAACTAGCTATTACTAAATTCAGTGTAAAACTACCCGCTGACCGCTTACAACTTACAATTAACTAGATTATCTTAATGTATTTATATGCGGTCAAAGCTAATTTTCGGACAATCGCTGCGGTGTTCCCTTTGGCATCGGGTCTTATGTGGGTAGGAGGTGAGTTATGTTAGCTTTACGGTCAGAAAGGAGTGAAATAGTTAACGTAGGCAAACACTAAATTAAACGTTTACACAATACCTTCTGAGACGCTGGATTTATTTGCTTACAATCTTAATGTGATTGCAGCTTCTGCTACTGTTGTGAACTAACCTTCCATTCCGTTTAATCGGCTGCTAAAAACATAAAAACACATTCTAAAATTAGGGTTAGTTTAACCTCAAACCTTTAGTTACTGAAGAGTTCTATTTTCCGTTTCTTTGACTTATCAAAACGATCGATCATCTTAAAATCTAGTAATTGACTATCAGCCCCTGATTCCATAACGAGAGTTTCAGCCGTTATGGAATATACTGGAATCAGCAAAAAGCAATCCAAAACTCGAAGGGATTATTAAAATCCACTAAAGTGTAATATTATGTGCGTAAAGTCCAAAGTTTCACTCTACAGACGCTCATTTCAACACCAG
This sequence comes from Limenitis camilla, assembly GCA_905147385.1. Taxonomy (NCBI): domain Eukaryota; kingdom Metazoa; phylum Arthropoda; class Insecta; order Lepidoptera; family Nymphalidae; genus Limenitis; species Limenitis camilla. The sequence goes on from LR990241.1 coordinate 10,666,267, forward strand.
CCATATCTGTAAATAAAGCAAAGGAGTTTTCAATTTATCGTTAATATGTATGTCTGCAAAGTAATGGATTCTTCTATGGAATACCTTTAAGCGAAGTAGCTATGGTTTCAGTGGCCCTTGAGCAACCACCCCTAATGCAACTGGGGCAGGGAAGAGGTAGGTCTGGCCCACATGCGGCTCGATCAGAACGCGTCAAAGACACTTGGGAGTTGGATTCACATGCTGATGAATGCAAGCCAGTCGAGGAACATATCCTACCACCAAGGAGTGCTCAGCTCTTACGAGATGCTCTCCCAGGGGCAGAGGGGAGCTGAATTCTAATCCCTTCTTTCACGAGTACTTTCTACGTAATCGAGTCTTATGTAATGACTAGAAATATCTAAAGTTTATTTCTAGACACAACAAAACGTTCTAAAAGACTAGTTTCAAAACTATCTATAATCAACGATTTCCATATGATATTTGAATACGTAAAGGTGAACCCACTTGTTACACTAGTTCCTTGGTAAGCAATTAAGTGTACGATGGTCTGATAACCTGTACCAGTGGCCTAGCATTTAACGTATTGATGTTTGGTTTCATCTAGATACTGGAATATGCGCTTTCCAACAACTACTGAACTTAGGTCGAATCATTTTAGTACCTAATATATTGGTGTAATAATAAGCGACACCACCAATTTTGTATAAAAAAAAAATCATGTTTGGTGTCTGATAATAGATAGTGATAGACCGAATTACGTGTGTTTTCAGGCGAGTTATGCGTTGGATCCATGATCGACAGGTCAATGAGTTCAAATCCAATCATTGGACTACTGACGTGACCCCTTCCTACCACAAGTATTTAGCTTAGTTGGAGGGCTTAAGGAATACTAGTAGTTTGTGATCCATACTCCTAATATTCTATAAAAAAAAGGTGAGCGAAGTCTGCCATCCTGCACTGGACCAGCGTGGTGGCCTAACACCCCTCCTCATTCTGAGAATGAGATTCGGCTCAGCAGGCGGTGATTAACTTGTGATGATGATATCATGGTTCTATTTATTAAAAATTGAATTTACTACCTCTTATTTTGGTGTCATTGAGTACCTGGGTGAATGTTCGAATGCATTTTATAGCATATTTGCTGTCGGATGATCCTAATTTTTTTTTTGAAAATTCGTGAATTTATTTTTGAACTCTCATTATTTCAACTACGACGTTTAGAACCTGGGCAATCGAACTTTGTACCTATATAACTTCATCTACGCACTAAACTAGGTGCCGAATAGCACTTAGCATGACAGCAGATATTTTTTTATATAAAATCAGTGATTTTTCCAATAAATAAAGCTGTATAAATAATCCTAGAAAATACAAAATTGCCAAGTAACCATACTTACTTTATAAATAAATTTAATTTTTTATCAAAATTTTAATAGTTACTCGTAACTTAAGGTTTGCTACCGAAATAGTAAAATCAAAAATGTCTCCACATTTATAAGCTCGTAAAATAAAATAAAAAACATTAAAAATATGGCTGGCAAGATATCATTTTCAAGCATTGTCTGTGAAATTTTGTCCATCCACTCGAATATTCGCATCAAAACTAAAAACAATGGAAGCAACAACTTTTTGCCACCAAAAAATAAAAGATCACTTGCAAATAAACACGTTTCTTTCAATATTAAAATGCGAAACATTCTGTTTTACCCAAAATACACCTTGTATTGGATTGTCTTGGTAGAAAAAAGTTACAAAAAATTAACTTGTCATTTTGAATGCTTTTGCATTAACTACTTAGCTGGCTACCATTTTTTAGCATAACTAAAGCTGCGTTTCCACCAGAGCGAGGATGTGTAGTGTGAATCGTGTTTGTTAGGCTGCTAGAATCGCCTCATTTACCTAACCTCGCTCGCGTGGAAACGCAGCCTTAAGAACCGATATAATCGCATTTTTATCTAGCCTCAATCAGTATGTGTCAAATGAAGTAATTCTATCGGTCCTTTAAAACATATTCCCTTTTTCACATACATACTCGCTCATGTCTCGTGAAAACACAGCCTAATATTAACCGTATTGAATTAACATATTTATATCTAAAGTACATAACATAATAAAAATGTAATTTATCAAATGTTACAGACATTATAGAAGATAGTTAAGAAACATAATGTAAGGGATCTGTAATTATAATGGAGATAATATTTAGATTCCAGATAATAAAAAAAAATTACGCAACTAGACATGCTAGTCACTTAGTTATACCTGAAACTAGAACTAAATCTGGACCAAAAACTATAACTTTTGAGGGAGCAATACTTTATAATAATTTAGCTAAACAAATAAAACATTCTGAGAAATTTAGAAATTTTAAGTTTATTCTGTATAAGCATGTTCTTTCTGATATATCTCTGTTATAAATCAACTAGGCTGTATTGATACCAGCAATATACATATTTTATTTTTATAATAATTGTCAACCTTTATCTTTATTTTTTACTTTCTTCTTCTCCTTATATAAATATTCATTATTATTACAAAATAGAATAAATTATTGAATAAAAATTACGACATTTGGATAAATACATAATGTATTATATAAAAAATACAACCGAATTGATTACCTCCTTGTTTTGATGTTTGAAGTTGCTTGAAAATAAGCGAGATGTAGCTTTTTGTGGTCTTCTGCATCAGTTCCACATCACCAAATGACGAATTCTAAATAGAAATACTTGGAAGGTTTTGAAAATATCAAAAACACTATACGTGTGCCTATAACTTAGAGGAGTTCTCTCAATTACCAAGGATCCTGTCATCAGAATTGGATTTCGAGGGACCAAACTGTAAGTATATACTATCAAATACAAAAAGAAATTTTCAATTCGATTCAAAAAGTATAGAGTTCTGAGGTTACAAAGATTTAAAAAATAAAATACAATTGAAAACCTCCTTTTTTAAACCGACTTAAAAAATAAAAAGAAGGTTATCAATTTTATATAAATCAGTACAAGTACTCGGATACGCAGACGTTTTAGATATTGTAGCCAGATCATGGTCTGACTTGAAAAGCGCTTATCTTGCTCTAGACATACGTTTCGAGAAGCCGGTATTTCATTTAATGTGGAGAAAACAACCTGCATGTACGTCTCAAAAACAAGACAAAATTAGGTTATAATATCTTTGCGACAGTAGATAATTTTGTTTACCTGGGCTCGGTGATAACAAGGGAGAACGAAATATCAGCTGAAGTAAGAAGGCTTCAAATAAGTGTTATTTAGGCCTCTTAAAATATTTCCGTTCCAAGCTCCTAACCAGGAAAATTAAAGTACTATTGTACAAAACGCTTATAAGACCTATACTCACCTATGGTTCCGAGACTTGGGTTCTCACTAAAAAGGACGAAAACGCACTTCTAATACTCGAGAGAAAAATCTTAAGGCGGATATTTGCTGCAGTGTGCGAGGAAAATCGATGGTGGAGCCGTTAAAACCACGAACTTTACGACCTCTATGCAGAACCACATATAGGCAGGCACATTAAGCCATGTGCAGTGAATGGACGAAACCAAGACCCAAAAATGCCTCATGAACAGCAATCCTGAGGGACGTCGAAGTCGAGGAAGACCAAAGCTTCGTTGATTGGGACGCGAAAAACGTTGGCATAGCTAACTGGAAGACGGTGGCCAATGACAAACCGACGTGGAGGAAATTGCTAAACCAAGCCAAGGCCGACAAAGGGCTGTAAGGATACTGAATGAATTAATCAATTCTATAGGTTGTATTGTCTCTAGGTTGAATTTTTTTTTTAATTTTTTGAAGTCTATTGAAACAGTTTAAATAAGAGAAAATAGCCTTTATTGATTAATATAAAAGAGATAATCTAATTAGAATTTTGAAAATTTTTTATATTTTTTTAAATAGCTGTCTGTTTAGTGTTATTAGTTACTTCAGCCACGAAACGATTATAACAATTTTGGCGACAAAACTTAACACTTATCTTACACTTAAGGGTTGAAATAGTGAACTGTAAGTAAAACGCAGCCAATTTGAGGAGCCTACGTTATCTTTGTGTAAGTTCGACATCGGCCATCATTTGTCTTCGTCAATGTTGCCCGGTGATCATTTATGCCACAGCACACCCTACCCTTTCGCTTGTACGTAGGGAACGTTATTACATCAAGCTTTTATTACCCAAACGGAGTTGACTTTTTTCAACTATTGTCAACAATTTATAAACTTAAACTTTCCATATTTATCACTCTGTTAATTGATGAGAAACGCATGTAAATCTGTTAATTAAATATTGAGTTTATCGCGAACAAATACATATACAGACGCGACGTAGGACTTTGGTTAATGATATATGGTGACGTAATGAAGTTTAAAAATTATTTATTTATCATTCCTATAATTATAATTCTAACAATTAATAAAAAGTAAAATTGATTATTTTAAAGAGGAGCTTCGAAGTTTCTTTTAAATAAAAATGTAGAGCATGTAGGTACACACTTAAAATTAAAAATTGCTCACAAACACACCCAGCCAGCGGTAATTTTTTCTATGTTTTAAATCGAGATCGAAATACTACTAATCTTAGGATTATGGATTGCAAATAGAAACCAAATAAATATAGCAAAAATTATAGAAATGTCTTTTTAACCAGTAATCGAAAATCTTTGGATAATAAATTGTTAGCAACACTGTTTATAAAGAAGTAGTAGCGGGTAGATCATTTTATAATATTATTTCAAGTATTCCGACGTCTCTGTCTCTCTGGTGTTTTCGTGCAGTGAACATGGAACTTAGTGTTATAGTGTCGTGATTAAGGTTACCCTTCTCGAGGTCCACACAAGTTTACTTTATTATCTATTGTCGTTAGCGAGGTCGTGTGATGGAGGTGAGAGTTAATATATTATGAAAGAGCTCTTTAAACCTGCTCCTGGGTCTCAAGCCCCAGGCACCGCTCGCGTCAGTCTAACCAAATCGAAAATAGATTTTAAATTTGAGTTGTCTAGACACAAATTTTAATTTAGGATCTGTTTTTAATCCGTAATCTAAATATTCCGGATTGAAATTGGTTATTAATTTTGGCCGTATGTTGACAAATCTGATGTTATAAGTTTTGTCATCATAAATCTATGTGTTACCAGTACGATAAAATCCTGTTAAATGATTTTTGCAATCTTTGGTAAAGACTTTGTACAAAAGCAGTCGTAAACTTAAAAGCTTAGAAGAAACATAATCCTCATAACATTTAATTAGATTAATCACTTGAATCTTTAACAATATTACAATCTTACAATGAAAACTAAACCATTAGCGCTTTTAACTTCACTTACATAGACTCGAACACTAGTCCATGATCATCATCATCATCATTACAATCCATCAATGCCCCAATGCTTAGCTAGGTCTCCTCTCAGAATAGGAAGGTTTTAGGTCATAGTCCACCATGTTGGCCCAGTGCGGGTTGGCAGACTCTACACACCGATAGAGAACTTTAGGGAACTCTCGTTTACTCACGATGTTTTCGTTCGCCGTCATAGCAATTGATATTTAATTGCCCAAAACTTATATAACTCAGAAAAATTGTCGGTGTGTTCCCAGGATCGAACTCGGACCTCCCGAGTAAGACACTCAAGTCTTAACCACTGGTCCATCACTGCTTTTACTCAAGTAGTTGCGACCCGACAACGTCTGTTGTCCATTACAGTAACTTTATTTCTTACATGAGTGTTATAAGGATTAAACGATCAACTTAGCTCTGTGCAATTTACTCCCGTGTATCGATGTAACAGATATTTAACGGAGCCCTATTCCAAAACACTTAAGGGCGGGTTTCCCTTATCATATGTGGTCAATGACTTGCCCTTCAGGAAATTGTAGATGGAAAAGTGCAGTGACTCCGCGGTTTCGTCGATTGCTTATTTGTTTTTGTTTTTGAGTGGTAATTAATGTGGATAGATAAAAGTTTTTAGGTTAAGTAAAACTAATATTTCTTTGGTTGATTTTAGCTTATCTTAACGAAAGAAAGGTTCTAAATAAGTTAAAATAGTATAATAGAGGTGTAGTTACAATAATAGGTATTCCAATTAAATCTATCAAATCCGACTAAAAAAGAAAAATTCTGCCAAGTGTAAGTCGGACTCGCGTACGGAGGGTTCTGTATACTTAACTTTACCGTTGATCCAATACATCTACATAATTCGCAGTTAGTTTACTAACGGCAAAAATATATTTTTACAGCTATGTAACAATTTTCACATTTTCCCACTTTACTTTTTTATAAAATATTGCTTTCTAGCACATCATGATTCTAAGTTCATCATCACAACCCATTAATGGCCCACTGCTTAACCGGGTCTCCTTCTCAGAGTGAGGAAGAAGATAGGCAATAGTCCACCACGCTGACCTGGTACGGATTGGCAGACTTCACACACACTTGATGACTTTAGGGAACTTTTAAAGCAAGTGATATTAAATTAAAAGCACACAAAACTCTAAAAAGTCAAGAGGTATGTGCCCAGGACCAAGCTCGGATCTCCCGAGTACGGCATCAATGTCTTAACCATTGGGCTATCACTGCTGTAAGTTACTAAGTTAACTGAAAATATCTTCTAGGTTTTTAATCCTTTTGATTGGGTTTACTCAGTCACTGTTTTTACCAAAAATTATCTGATACGGGTCCTTTTCTCCTTTTAGGTACGGAACCCTAAAAAGAGGGGAAGAAGCAAAACATTAAACTCAGAATCACGAGTTCATTCGCAATAATTTATAAACCCCATACACACGTGTATCCCATCTCTCGTTAATTATCCCCTAACAATATTAAATTATTTGCATACGTCCGTTTGTTTTTCCTCTTCACCACGCCCCGCTGACTGCCCAACAATAACTTGGTCAAGATGCTTGAAACAGTTAATTTAGTTTGATAAGGGTTCGACCCTCAAGACTTCAGGTGGTCAGTATCTGGGACAAATATTGGAACTATTGTTTAAATTAAGGTTTACGCCCCGAGCAGTTCTTGAGGATTACTGTGAATCTGTAAGCGGCACTTGGAAACTTATAAGATTAATTTATTTTCCAAGTTAAAGAAAAAATTTAGGTATCTAACAGGCTGACATTCTTCTTCGGAGTTTATTTATACTAATATTATAAAGAGATATTGAGGAGACTTTTTGAGGTTGTAGGTGATAATCTCTGGATCTATTTAACCGATTTTGAAAATTCTTTTAACAATAGAAAGCCACATGATTTGTGAGTGTCTTAAGTTATATATTATTATTATTTTTTATAGTGGATAGGGTGCAAACGAGCAGATGGTCCACCTGATGGTAAGTGGCCACCATCGCCCATGGACATCGACAAAACAAGAGATACCCTCGCTTTGCCGATACGTGAAGAAGAAAAAATGCTGCGGTCTCAACGGACCCAGAGTTAGATCCCTGAATCCACTAGATTCGCAGCATAAATGGGATGAGAGTGGGGAGGGGGTAAGTCTGGCCCACATGCGGCTCAACCGGAACGCGTCTATGAACCTTGGCGGTCGGATTCGCATGCTGGTGGTCGCAAGCCAGTCGAAGAACAGATCCCCTACCACCAAGGGGGTGCTGGGTTACTCGGCTTTTACGAGATGCTCTTCCAGCGGTAGAGGGGAATAGTATTCTATCCCGTCCCCTCACGGGTAAAATTAATCCGAAAAATGAAAAGACTTTTTTGTGGTAGTCGGATAATGTTGTAGCAGCAGTGTCTCAGTAGTTAGGATGTTGGATCCATAATCGAAAGGTCGTGGTATCAAATCCCAGTCTTTGGAATACTGATTGACTGACTTAGTTGGACGGGTTAAGAATAGTGGTAGTTTATTAAGACACATCTCGAGCTCCTAAGAATAGGACCGTCAATTTCTTTGACAGTGACAATGTGAGCACTTAGAAAGTTTTTTTTTTCGAAATTAAATTTGGTCTGGAGAAATGAGAGAAAACTTTATAGGAAAATCTGTCAGCACATTCCGTACCATTTCTTTTAGGTATGTAACGCCAAATGTTATAATCATTCGAATAAAATACCACTGTTTCTCCCTTGGGAAAATATTGCCGTGGTACGTTACTTTTATACAAATTTTTGAAGCCATTTTTAGTTTCAAGGCTCATGTAGTGTTATCCATTTAGTTGTCAGTGGAGTGTAATACATATATGTTGCCCAGCAGATGCATTCTCCAGGATCAACAAAATAAAAAAGAGCTTGGACCATGATATTTCTACAAGCTTCATTAAAGAAAAATCAATGTTTTATTAAAGAACTTTTTAAGATTTTTCGTTTATTAGGAATTACCCGTATCTCTAGGTTTATTACAATTACTTTTGTAATAATATTCTAGAGACTCACGAGTCACAGTCGATTCCGGTAAGATAGTTTTATTTACGTGTAACAGCCGCGAAAACTTAAGACAATACGGAAAATGACAATAGCTATTGTTTTAAGCACAACTTGTAATTATTAAGAGTGCTATTTAAATTGGTTTCTTTTTACTATTAAAAGGATGTGTTGCGTCTGGATTTATTTTCTTAGATTTCTTTTTATATGTTCCCAGTACGGGGGAGGACAAAAGGAATTCTTAGCTTTATATTTATTTTTAACAAATGAAATACATGTTGATTACATGACAATAGATTAGATTATTATTTTGTTAACAAAATAAATATTTTCTATGTTAACCTTCAATTATATTAAATATTGGTACATTGAGTCAAAGTAGTCACTTAGTATGGACTTAATATGGATTTTAATCAACGTAGGGTAAGGTAGGAGATTGGTTTTATTAATATAATTAGTTATAGAAATGTAATAATCATTAATTTGTAGTTTAGGTCATTAAATCAAGGAGAAGTTTTTTCTGACTGAAAAAAATTGGTCTCCATGAAACATAAAGAGTAGGAATGACTATCCGTTTTTACATGTAATTCTAACAGTTATCTATTAATTTTCATTTTAAAAATCAAACTTGAGAAAGTCTATAAAAGCAAAGATCAAGGCAAATAGTATCCTGCAAACTTAACTTATCAATTTTGGAGACCTTAAGTTTGAACTTAATATGCTTAATTCGCGTCCAAAGTGAATCAAAAGACACTCACTGTACTCGACACCAATACACAATTTTCCAGCTTGGAAATATCTGTATACAATATTTCATTCCAAAAAGGTAGACCTATTTTCTATCCCATCGGTTTTTCAGGATAGAAAGTACCGTGTGTGCTAATCCATGTTGTAAAGAATCAAACATACAAACTTTCACGTTTATAATATTAGTATCATACATACAAAAATTATTCCCAAAAGGAGTTAAAGTAGTTCTAACTATATAGTATGTCAAACCTAGTTCTCTTATAAACGCGAAAAAGTGTTACAAAGTATAAATAAAAGCAGAACCGCCATCGTCGTTCGCCACATAGATGTAGCGGGGCATAATTATAAATTCCGCGTCACTCGGCAACGGTGGAACAATGAAGTTAATCCATCAGGCCGAGTCCTCAGGCGTGGGCAGATAAGACAAGGGCCCGAGCCTCCCCCTACGGCTTCTTGGGTAGCCACCCTCGCATAGAATAAACGAGCTTACTATTTATTGCTTTCAAATACTAGATATTCGGTGCGGTGAGGTTAAAGAAAATAAATATTAATAGTCTACTCCTTTAAATCATAATTCTTTCTTTTGATCATTCACTACGGGGAATTTTTTGAGATGTCCTAATGAACAGTTTACCCTATGTAATAATTGTGATAAACCTAACCTAACAATCAATGAATGTCGTATTATAGATTAGCTGAACTTAATTTATGATTTGACAATTAACATGTTTGAAATGTTAAAATTGAAATGTTTGACAGTTACGAAACCCATCAACATTTTGTATGGGAAATATTTTTCTCTCTTTTATTTTTTTCATTTTACCATGTTTTCAATTTATTCTGCTATTAGGGACAAAGGCGAATGCAACAAAATAAAAATAATGGAAAGCGGTTCAGCCGTTCTCGAGTTATCAGTGTTCTAACACATCCGACTTTGTTTTATATAGAGCCTAAAGAAAAAAATAAAGAACTTTCCTGACAGTGACAGTAGTTGATATGATCACAGGTATACTCATATTTTTCTAAGACAATAAAGAATGAGCGAAGAATCGAAGACAACTTTGAAAGTATCGATTTCGAATCAAACGCTTCTTTAAAGAACTTTGTATACTAAAATTTTTGCCATCTTTATTTTTTAATTATATCCATTGTGTCCTAGAGATCATTTGCAGTACAGTTAATCAAACATAAACATAAATAAATACCGCGTAGGCATTAAACGTTTTGCCTTCTATCACTTCTGAGTTCCACTCTCTAACCGATGTCCATTCCTTAAGTCCACCCTTCTCACAGTGACGTCCACCTGGGCCTTTCGTATGAATATTAATACAACCATATCTTGACCCCTGTCCAGCTAAGAAGTCGACTTGACGTATGAATTTCTTAGGGAATAATTAATGTTTCTAGGCTATTTGATTGGTTGCTATCTGTTTTATGAATATTCATGTTAAATTGTTTACTTTAAATTTATAATTTCTAACTTACTTGGTGTGGATATATTTTTAAAGATATATTTTTTTATGATTTTAAGCATTCAATAATCAATTCATTTTACAATGTTCAAAATAAAGTTAAAGACCAACCATTTTTTTTTAGAAAATGCTTATGAATGTATTCTGAATGTTAACTTTTAATACATTACTTTCTAGATACTAACTAAAACAAAATTAAAATATTGAACATTAAAAATAGTGTAAAAAAATTATGGTACCTTAGTACAATTTTCAAAAAGTTTTATTTTAATGTCGATACTTTAAAATCTGGATTCAAACATAAGTAATTTTTATATCGATAAAAACCTTTTGTCTTGCTGGATATAAGGAAGCTGATGGAGTTTTAATAAAATACATATAATATACAGTTGCTTCATAAGCTTGATGAACAAATAGGATAAATATATACCGAAGTAAAACACAACTTAAAGAGTAAGATAGTTTTGGGGGTAAATAAGTAAGTGTTTAAGAAACTTTTCAATTAACTCTAGACTCGATCCTGAACTTTCCACGGAAGAAGTCGTGAGCACGTCTTATTTTTGTCATATAGTTAAGAATAATCCTTAATTATAGCTTATCTGTTGGGTAGAACTGGGTTAAGAAATAACAAATCAGTTTGGATAATATTATGAAATCCATGATCTATTTCGGTAGTTATTCCAGAGGCTCTCAAGACTCACCACAATATATTATTCCTTCCATAACGCTCGGTCAGCTCGCGCAAATATTGTTTTAATTGATTAGCCCTTGCCGACTTGTACTTAAAGATGGTGTACATTCACCGACTGGATTTGCCTAAATATAATATTTTACTTACGTCGATAGATAAAACGTCGCTTTTTTTTATGATTGTAAGAAGTCCAAATTTAGTCCCACTTTGGGCGCCAGTGTAATAAAAGTAGATCTTGACCCACATTGGTATTATGGCTTATATATATGGTACCACCATATATAAAAGATCAATCATGTAAAAGACCACGATTCCAGTCCTGTTCCTAGTCAAAAACCCTGAATCAGGCACCTGACTAGTATAGTCCTATGAATTTCTTCGTACCTGAAAGATTAAATGAGCACCACATCTTATTTACGTACGATTTATTTATTTTTTGAGTCTTGGTAGATACTTTCTTTCTTTATGTATACGAAAACTATTGCAATTATTGTATAAAACTCAAGTTAATATTTTTTTTAAATTGATTTATGTTTGTAAGCTTGTACGTTCTATTTACAAGCTGTCCATATTTTTATTTTTTGCATAAGGATCACTTATGGTCTTTAGAGTAAAATTGCTTGTTTTCGCTGAAAATTGTTTTTATTTTTATCAAGGAATAGTGTGTAACCATCTTTAGAAGCACACGATCGCTCTCGGTCAAGTGAGCGCCACTAATTAGTCAAATATCTTAATTGGATAGAATTTATCTTACAGTGTAACTTTATATATTTTGCTTGAAAATCTTGGAAAATAATACTAATTTACAATTAAAAATTAGTTTAGACTATAGTCAGATGACTTATTAAACGAAGTTAATTGACAATGGAAATATCAGAAAACAATTAATAATAATTAAATGTAACCTTCTCTTTCTCGCTTCTCAGACATTCTCACTGTATCATTCTCAGAAAATTCTTTCATTTGATTCCGAGATGAGCCGCCATTTTGAGTAACCCGTTATTATGGATTTAGAATGAAATCTTTTTATCTATCGTATGTATTCTACTCAGAAAACTCTACTTTTTGATATTTTGATATCCATATCGTGGACGTTCACAAAACATAATTAGTCTGCTACCTTGGATTGGCCGCCATTTTTATTTTTGAATGATATCGTCCAATTTAAACGTGGATGCAATATCTCAACTACTAATTTATAGATTGCTGCCTAAAAATTCAAATTAAATAAAAGCTTAATAATAGGGGGAACACTTGCAAATATTATATTTGGATGAAAGTATATCCATACGTCAAGTACAAAGGCTTTTGTTAAATACAAACGTTTCACAAAGTACCTTCAAACTAATCCGTAACCTACAATAGATTCTAAATTCGAAATATATGTCGGCGTTCCATCTAGTTCCGGTCGAGTTTGAATATCCGTCCAAGTTGGACATCCGGCGGAAGCGGCCGCAGTCACGACGTCTTTATCTGAAGAATTAACTGGCGATAGTTATTCAAATGTGTTCGAACTTCGAAATGATAACGTGGCCTACATTTTAAATGTTTTATGTTCATGTACCTATGATAATATGGACGCCATGTCTTTAAACTACAATCCGTAGCAGGTGGTTTTAGCCGCCAAATAAAAATCCCTACCGCCTCCTTAGGCCAAAAGTTTAGTTACGATTCGAAAGACATTTATTTCAACGATGAAAAAGTATCTCTTACCGCGTAATATAATTCCATATGACTAAGCTTGAAAAATTATGCTTTAAACCTCAATGGTTTAACTCCCAAAGTTAACTAAAGCGATCACGAAGGTCGATGATGATTACAAGGGGTCAGACAAAAAAATTGACTTGGCCCCTTCCTAATACAAGTATTTAGCTTAGTTGGAAGGGTTAAGGAATACTAGTAGTATGTAATCCATACTGCTAGTAATCTTAAAAAAAAATTAAATAAACTAATAGTTCCTATTTCATTGGTCATGGCATCACGCGTGAAAGCCTGGACCGATTTCGCTTAATTTTTTTTGATGTGTTCGTTATTCTAAGAAGAAGGTTCTTATGTAGGAAAAAATTAAGAAAATGTCGCGGAAAATTAGAAAATCTTAAAAACTATACGACCATATTAACTATTCTTTTTTTGGCAATATTTGTCAGTCATTTGTCCGATATTGATAGTTTAGACAGGACAACGTCTGTCGGGTCAGCTTGTTGTAAATAAATTTTTTTTTTTGTTCTATCTACTACAGAAATACATGGTCTGTGTATATAAATCAAATAAACTTAGTAAGACTTAGTTTGACATCTAACAATTAAATAAAAAAATAGGTGTTTTTCTCTTACATTAAAAATACATAGATTTGTTTGTTTGATTCCCTTGCATACTGAAATTACAATGTGTATTGTTAGACATAATTTTTGAGCAAAGTTTTCAAAATCCTAACTGTTGAAAAATACTAATAAATAAAAAATAAAATGTTGAGTATATCATTTTATTTATTTGAAGTGACAAATCAAAAATATCTTTAACATTTATTCTATTACAATAAAAAAAAAAAATAAAGACACGTGTCTTTATTTTTTTTTTACAACACTAACTTTATTAGTTTCTGAGGAAAGGGGGTTCTAAGCCAAAACTAAAAACTCATTTTGTATGAAACTGTGATAGATATTGAAATGTAGTAAATGGGATGTAAAAGCTATTAACTAAACTCACATTACGATTTTTTTTATTAAAAAACTTACTTGAAATATTTAGGGATGTTTTTGTTAGTAGTCTTAGGCTACATCCACGAAAAAATTCATGTAGAATCACTATCTCCCCAACTATAATATGTAGCAATGAAATTAATGTGCGATGGGTGCTTCACATCTAAAATTACAAAAGTTTCATGCAAGTCGGTGCAGCATTGTGACCAACGCTATAAAAAAAATATTTGGAAAACTCATGTTAAACATATGAGACATGAACATCCATATTATTGTAGACCATCATCATGAAAAAAAAGAAGAAGAACAAAAAGATGTCTTAACAATCCAATATTAAATACTACCCTCAAATCCAAGATATTTAAAGGTCCGAATAGGAGCATATTTCAAGTGTAACTCGAAGGTGAAGGGTTGTATAATTGTGGGTGGTGGGGTGGGGCAGGGAACAGGAAGGGGGTGGTCAGTGTTTGTGATTTGTAAATGGGCTCAGACCTTAGCCCTTCCTGAAGACGAGGATATATCACGCGCCTTCAAAGATAACTTTGTTTTGGGATTTATACAGAGCTGATGACACATTTTATAAATGTAAATGATTTTTTTTTACATTTTTTTAACTTAAACACGGAAAAAGAATAACTTCCTTATTTGGTTTTATTTTAACAAATATTGTTTTTGGATCTTGGATGTTGTTACAATAGGAAATTCCATAAAAAATTTATGATTTTTCAAATAACTGAGACTATTCTTACTAAGATTCTCAATATATAATACATATTTTGTGCTTTTGATTATAGTTGTAGATGGTGAGTATTATGATTGTGTTAGAGACTTAGAATAATTATCTATATTGGAGCTATACTGTACAGTATCAGGTAAAAGATCATAATAATATACACTCTATACATCAGTCAAAATCAAAAGAGAGTTAGAATATTAGACATTAGAAACATTTCATTTGAATGCTGCACATTCACTAACAAATATGTAATCACAATAATTTTTTTATTATTTTTATAATTACTTGCCTACATTTTGTTTTAAAGTATTACGACCCACTGTTATACTATTTACAAATAACTGAAACTTAATTTAAAATTCCAATATAAAAGAATTAGAAAATTATTAATTAATAATATATACACAATCACATTTACATTTATAATGTGTATTATATATCGAATATCGAAGCGCCAATAGGTCAGCGGTTCAGGTATTGGATTCACGATCGATAAGTCGAGTCTTCATAACAAAAGCATTTAGCATAATTGTATGTGATCACAATATGAATAACATTTTGGTAAAAAATCTTTAAAATATATGATAAAAAAGTTTGAATCATATGCTTGTCATTGGTTGCTAGGCGAAGCGACGCTTTCTTGGTAAACATTCTCTTTCGAACTTGTATGAGGTATAGATAGGCACCGAGCACACCCACGAAATCCATCATAATGGAGTCCTAGCATCACGACAAACAACTTTGACAACTGGCTCAAATATATCGGAAAAAAAGTTATATTTTATCTTGTGACTAGTCGACCCGCGCGACTTCGTCCGCATGATGCTATCCTATTGGTCTTAGCGTGATGATATATAGCCTATAGCCTTCCTCGATAAATGGGCTATCGAACACTGAAAAAATACACTTAAAATAAAATAAAAGATCTCTTCAAATATTGTTAATAGAGATTTCTTTATGTAAAAAAAATGGTAAAACACACCAAATTTACACTTGTCACACTGAAACCAACTGTGACAGTTATATCACAAAAGGAATAGCAGTACAATAGTCTGACGAGATATCTTAAAGGGCACAAAGGTTGCCGCAAATTGCCAAAGTAAGTGTAACGTCCGAACAGAAATACATTATCTGGAGGAAGGCGATCAGGAGATTTATGAAGGGCCTGCAGCTCCAAAAACAATTTGGGAAGCTTAGGCTTGTTGTCAAAAAAACTGCAGGTCTTTAAACTAGACATTGAATTACTCCCTGTTGTTTAGTCTACTTATCAAAATATTTTTAAGAAAGAAACATAAGGATATAAAATCTTCAAAAATATATATTTTTTTATTTAAATTTATAAGAAAGATTATTAAAGATTTGAAAAATTTATAAATAATTTTTACGTTTTTTTTTTAATTCTATAGGGATAACGATATCAAAACAAATATTAAAAAAAAATTTCACATCACATTATTTAAATAAAGGTGATTAAGAATCATGAAAAAATTAAATCCAAAATCCTGGGAAAGTACAAAATTATGTAGGTAATTTCATTTCGTGCTCGAATAGGATTTTTTATGAGATTGGAAAATATTGAGTAAGGGAGAATTTTTTTGAATATTATTCTCATAGTTTCGGAAATTGTGTTATTTTGTACTCGGTACGAAATAGGTAAATATTATAAATAAAATATTAAAACTGTCACGACTTATCGCAAACACTTTGTAAAGTTCGCTTCAAAGCATTTATGCATTAACATTATGTTCATAATACATTCTTTGCATATTCTATAACTAACTCCCGCGGCTTTACTTGAATAGATTTTTAATTCCTATCAGTATTAGATTCTCATCCATCCCATACATAAACAAAAAACCAGCCAAGTGCGAGTCGGACTCACGCACAAAGGGTTCTGTAGCAATATTTGGCAAGAAAATTACGTTTGTTGTATGGGAGCCCCACATCATATGTGAAAATCTTAACTGTCTAGCTATGCACGGTTCATGAGATACAGACAGACAGACGGACAGCGGAATCTTAGTACAAACGGAACCCTATAAAGTGAGTGAGATGGTGGTGACCACTGCTAATCAGTGACATACGACGTATTATAGAATAGTAATCCAAAAAGTGTTTGAACGATTTAAATACAACTCAGCGAAGCGAAGGCGGATCGGGTATTATTAAATAAATATATAGTGTAAGATAAACTAAATTACATATATGTTTAGACCTAGATAGGGCATAGTAGTGGATACTACCTAATTATAACTATATGTGTTATTTATAAAATACTTAACGACAAATATTACCAAGTTTGGATCAGTGAAGCAGCGGAGGCGAGTCCTAACCTCAGACATTACTCCTGTTTTACTGTCGCATTATTTAATAATTACTTAAGCTGTTCTTTCCTATTGATTTTGTTTGAAGATTTGATGTTAAGTAAAGATTTAAGTAATAGTTAAACGTCTCTGAGTATGGTAGTAAAATCATGTTCTATTATTTTTTACAAAAAAAATATTACTTTCTGTTTTTAACTGCACAACGGGTGGACTAATTTTAATGAAATTTGGTACGGAGATACACTAAAGCAAAATACACTAAAGACATTTTATTGCGAAATAAAAAAAGAGGTTGAAGTAGAGGATGAAAGTTTGTATGAAAAAACGTCATAAAAATAAATGTGATAAATATTATCCGAGCGAGTCGACTTGAGAAGTAATAATATATTAAAATATTTATAATTCACTACATTTGTAAAGAGCTGGTTTTGATAAGTAAAGTCTTCAATACACAGACATGCTGAACTTACATTTTTATATAAGTATACAAGTTTTAGTAGCGTTAGTATAAAGTTGCGTTTCTCAGGTTCGTGTCGGTGTTTAGCATTAAATATATGTTTTACCACCTTATAAAGATTGCGTCGGAGATCGCCTGCGGCATGCGGCACGAAGCCTGTACTATACGACAGTTGTTGTCCTTATATAGGCTAGGAGATGATGTATGAAACATACTAAAGGCTTAGAGACTTAATTGTTTTTCCATTATATTTCAAAATAGGATTAAAACTTTATTATTATTAAAGCTAAAGATCACCTATTTTGAAGTTGGTGTGACATGTTGTGTTGTGCCGTAGTTTTTGTATTTAAATTTCAGTTGGCCTAAAAGAATCTTTTAATCACAGTAAGAAATAGGATTGTTTGGCAATAAAAATATGACGTTTTTCAGTACAAAATGTATGGAAAATGTTTTTGGCGATTTCCTTAAATGGTCCTATAGAGTCTTTTGATCCCCATACGGAGTAGGATCGATAGACATAAAATTTTTTTTTTTTGGATTTTAGCAGTTTTTGCGCTGACCGTACATACTCAAAAATCTGTGAATGCAGTTCATAATATCTTAAAAAGTTATAGATGGTCTCCTAGGAACGTTTTCCTGTAACTATAACGGTTAAGGTACCTGCCCTTACTGACCCGTCTCAAAAATCCACTCTGTATAAATAAAAATGTGTCGCCTCTACGTTCCTACGCGCATAACTTCAGAATGATTGCACCAAATTGTATAATTATTTTTTGTTAAGTAATTGAGACAGAAGATAGTAACTGAGATGTTGGAGTCTACTGCAAATCAGGACAAACTAGGCATACAATAAAATTCAACGTATGTGTGAGTGACTGAGTTAACGTTTGTTTTCATAGTCGTCAGATCATTTTTATATAATAACTTGCTGACCTATCCTCGCATCGCTCAGGTGATAGTATAGGTACTATAGGTAAAAGTTTTATCAAAATCGTTTTCCCTGGACTCCCAAAAATAATTCAAAATCGAAATTAGCCAAATCGGTTCAGTCGTTCTCAAGTTTTAGTGAGACTAACGTGTGAAATCGCCGATTTGCACTAAAAATTAAAATTAGTTTTTTTTTTTAATTTAACATTTATTTATTCAAAATAATTACTACTATTTACATTGCTGGCATCTAATAGGAAGGTCATTTATGCCTATGCGATAGAACTCTGGTGATCTAGATTCGACAAACTGTGTGAAAGCATTTTGTACTGCCTCCTGAGAAGAAAACTATATATTATATCTGTAAAACTGTCCAAATCACGAAAAAAATGGTAGTCTGTTGGAACAAGGTATGGCGAATACAGAGGGTGACAAATGGTTTCTAATTGCAGTTCCTGTAGAGTTAACGGTTTCTCGTGCTGTATGAGGTCTCGCGTTATCATGGAGCAATAATGGTGAATTGCAATTTTAGCTTAGGGTTATTGTAAAGAATCCACTTTCATCACATTCGATTCAATATTCTTTCATTTCTGTATTGATTCAACAAGGCAACACAAGTTTCATTACGCGTTTCTTTCTGCAGATCAGTTAAATCATGAGGCACCCATTTTCCATATTTTTTTGATTTTATTGATTTGACGCAAATGAGTCAATATTGTTGGTAAGGTAACTTTAAACCATGCCGCTTATTCCTGGGTAGTTTGGATTGGATCTTCCACCATCTCTTCCAATTCATTGTTATTTACTTGTGTGTTCATTAGCAGTCTCCTCTCCAAACGCAACATTGATATTGCGAGCTGTTTCTGCCGCGTTAGTTCCGCGTCGGAACTCGAATTAAAAAATTACTCAAATTTTCGAAGTATCCATCTTTCTTGTCTAAGCTGAATAAAAAAATAACTGAAAGTTGATAATCGAATGTTGCACATTTTTTAAAAGAAGAACTACATAGGTACCATGTGAAAAAAGTTTCACTGAAAAATCTCAAACCATGAAGGTTCTATGTCAATTCGAAGTACCTATTATAATAAAACGGAAATTTCATAATTTAATCCCTATTATAAGATAATCACAGTTAGCTCTTACACTACATCACTTACGCTCACACAATCTCATGTGTGCCTTGATGGGTACCGCGTGACTGGGCCCACTACACTAACACTAACACTACGCTGCACTACTTTAGCTATATTATAGAATTTTCATCTAAAATCAAAAAACATTAAAATTGTAATATTCTTTAATAGCAGGGTAGTTTCTGGACCTTGCGATCCAGGTTTGTGGACATACTGCTGCTCGTCCTCACTAAGCCAAGCAATTAGAATAAAATTACATTACTCGTCAAAGCGCTTCTGAAGTAGATATAGGAACTGAGGTAATAAATGATAGCACCAGTAACACTGTTGGTATCGTATAATTGACTAGAGATTTCTATTGGATTAAAAAAAAAACAAATATTTTTAATCTACACTCCGATAGATTAGCAGTTTGACTAGTAGCTCCATAGATAAAATTTTATCTACTATTGCGACATTTGATCTATTAATATATACTAATATAAAGCTGAAGATTTTGTTTGTTTGTTTATATGTTTGAACGCGCTAATCTCAGGAACTACTAGTCCGATTTGAAAAATACTTTCAGTGTTAGATAGCCCATTTATCGAGGAAGGCTATAGGCTATATATCATCACGCTAAGACCAATAGGAGCGGAGTTATATACGGACGAAGTCGCGCAGGTCGACTAGAATACTATATAACTCATACGTAGTTAACTATTCAGAGCTCCAGAGAGCCATTACATAATTTAGAATCCATTCTTTCATTTACACTCTCATTCACCCAATCTCACTCTAATATTTCTTACAAGAAGTACTCATAGTAGGATAAAAAGTATCCTAGATTTAAATCCGATTATATATTTTTTTAATATTATAAATATGAAGTAGCTTTGTCTCTCCCTGTTACGCTTTAACGCTTAAACTGATTTTGATGAAATTTGGTACAGAGATTGACTAGAGCTTGGTTAAGGTCATAGGCTACGTTTGACCGCGAAAATAGGATTCGGTGGGTAGAAATAGGAGATGAAGTGCATGTCAAGCTGTGTGATCGTTTATGTGTTTCACAATCAAGTATAGCTAGCATCTCCACATACAGAATTCTCGTGATAGATATACACCAATACACTACACCACTAGTTTAACACTTTAATGCGCTACACACAATCAGATATTTGTTTTAAATTATGGTAATAAAATGTCGGGGAGAGTCACGAGCGGTGCGCGTGCGCAGGCACTACATAGCCCGGGAATTGGATCGGGATCAGTATTACTAGTATTATAATGACGAATTTATATGGTAAACAACCTGCTTGTTGTTTTTGCTATAATGTGATTATGGATTAAATAAAATTGTATTTTCGCACATATTGTATCTACGAGGGCGCTTATCTGGGGGCACGGTAGTGCCTCCGCCAAGACGAGCCAAGGCGCTACCGTCATATATATTTATATATGTCGGAGCATAGTAAAAGATTATCGATTAATCGAATCGTTATCGTTGTCTATGGCGTTGGAGTGGGGTAGTAGTAACTTCCGTTGTTTTGACAGTCTCTACCCTCGACCCTTTATATGCGATCGACAGTCTAACTGAAGTCTTAGTCGTGCACGGTCCCTCAAGAAGTGAGCATCATCTAAGTAGTGCTAGTTATAGTGTCAAGTGCAGTGTAGTGTGGAAGTGCTGTCCAACTAAGGTCACGTAAGTCCTTACAATGTAATTGCCACGTGGTTAAGTAAACACAATGTTAGGTTAGGTTAGCCTTAGGTTAGGTTAGCCTTGTGTTAGATTCGGTTTGTGTGCGTTTAACTTTGGGTTTAAACAGAGAGCCTAGCAGTGGAGGTGAGTGTTATGATCATTTAAAGGAGCTCCTTAAGCCTACACCTTGGTCACAAATCCAAGGCACTGGTTTCTCTCGTAATTGTTAGAGATCATATTTGATCATTTATCGGTTCAATAGGAGTACTGCGTTGCGTTTACCCAATATTCCACTCATTACCATCACCCCCTTTTAGTGTTCCCCAATATTCCCCATCTTCCTCCTTCCATCTCCTTTCACATAATTTAAAATCCCCGACATATATATTCAATTTATTATTGTTCTTTATTTCTCTGTAATACAACAGTTCTTATAGTAACTAAAACGCCAAGCAACATATTTTCACTACGGTGTAAAGTGTGTTTGTGAAGTTAGGGCTTGTTGATGTAGGGCATGTAGTGTTAGAAGCTTGGCTCTATATGAATTATATAGTCTCATCATGGCAACATTTTACTTAAAAATATTTGTGTTGAAATCTTAATTACAGCAGATGAGTTTGTTTAAACAAACACACTATTAACTGAGACTGTCTGAATGAAAAATAAGAAATCAAGAAAGAAAACAAACGTGCTTTAATACATTTATGTAACGAATTAATAATTTAACTATTAAATTCTGATGCTAAGCCAATTTTTTGTAAATTAAAATGGAAACCCAAAAGTGTTGCAATACACAAATCTATATGAACTATTTTCTATGATATTTTTCAACTCTTTTCAACAGACTCCATGCCTAACTTCTCATTCTATGTCAAACAGGAGTGAGAACTCGAATGACGAAAGAATTAGTGAGTGACTCAATTAGAGTTGGTGGGTATTGGAAGCATGAATGATATTGAGCCTTAGGAAAGCGAGAACGAATTAATTACACATTACACTTCTTGCTAGTGACATCACTAATAGTAAAAGATAACAGATTATAACTGACAAAGCTTCTCAAAAGTTAGTACATTTGTTTAAAAATCAATTCCCAATTACCCAGGAAGTAAGACTATTGTAAAGTAATCATTAAGTAGGAGGAAGCAAGATATCATACACATATTAGGCTGGTAGTCAAATATGTTTTGAATTTCCAACGATTTTCCATCATCCAAACTAATAGACGAATGCAATCAAATAGTTGCAGTGAAAGTATCTGGAGATAAGGACAGATGTGCAGATTTAATATATCATTGAGCATTGAGCAGTGAGCAGCGAGAAGGTACTGAGCAGTAAGCAGTGACGCATACTTGGCGCGCAGGAAATGCGCAGGGAGCGATAAGCCGAACGGACTTTGTGATGTCTGCTGTCCGCGTGTCTCCGACTGAGTATGTTTTAATATGGATTTCACTTATATATTTTTTATATTATAGTATGAAAAATATTTGATACCCAAGAGCAGAATAAGAGAACTCATTTACTAAGCGAAAAATGCCTACTACTCTAGCCTGTCGCAACATTTGACTATATTAAACGCACGAAATGACAAGTCAAACTGTAGCAAATCTATTAGGATTTATGAGATTGTACACTTTCTGGTTGAGGATATTTACAAAATTGTCCAATAGAATTTACTAGAAAATAAAAAACTACTAACAGAGCTGCGCACGTTCTAGTTCTATATTTTTTTTTTACCTTTAATTAGAATATGAATTCGGTAAATGGTTCGCATGCAACGCTGGGCTGCGTCGTTAGTAGTAGAATACACGAAGTGAAAATAGATTGAATTTGCATGAAGACTAGACTTTAATGAGGTAATTAATTTTTACAGTAAATTTATATAACTTGGCTAAGCACAAGGACATACTGATTCTAAAGGAGAGACATTTATAATTTTATTTGAAAGAGATAATATTTACAACTGATATGATTTTGAAAATTGAGATAAAAGCGGCTATATCTTTTTATTAATTTGACTTAGAAGTTTGATTTTTTACATGTCCGAGAGACTAGAGACATGAATATTTAATATAAATTTCAATTTAGTATCTTAACGTTTTTTTAAGAAAAAGGGTCTCGCGTGACAGTCAAAAAGAGGTAATTTTCTAGTGATATAGAAAAAAAATACAGTTTTTAAATTTTATCCTTTATTTGTGCTGTGAAACCTTACTTCATGCTAAATTTCACGACGCTAGGTCATTGGGAACGACCTTACCTCGACCTTATAATTATATGACTGACCACATTATCGGTCATATCTTTTCAATGCTTGGACTTAGAAGTTTGATTTTTTGTCAGCCGCAAGGGACCACAGGGTTAAGTATTTGATATTAATTTCAACTTGATACCTCCACGCGATCTTGAGAAAAAGGGTCTTGACAGACAGAAAGGTCGAGGAAGTGATCCTATAAGGGCTCCTTTTTTCGGAACCCTAAAAATTATGTACTATGTAGAATCTAAATATAATATATAAATAGATATCACATTTTTAGTGAAATAAAAATCATGTTAATTAGATTATCCATAGTAGCTAGCCGTCTAAGCAAATCAAAGCTAGCGGCATTGTTGCACTGATTTAGAGCAGCAGACATCTCCAAACTAACTCGATCTGTTCTCACGTATTAATATATTCTATTCGATTCCGTACTCGATGTATCGATTGGATTAGTCAACTTGTTAGAACTTCTGTTAGGGATTAGTTTCTTATCGAGTATTAATTGTAATAACTGTCTGTCAACTGTTATTCAAGTATAGATTAGTTTAGAGACGTTTTTGCATTCGTTGTAGTGTAAGTATATGTATATTTATGTATTTTGTTGCATATAATTTTCGTATCTTATGTTTTTTTATTATTTCTATTTTATTGAGCCCACTCTTCTTTTATTAATATCTACCTTTCTTACAAAACGGGTTACTTGAAGAAATCTCTTAAAGAGATAGATAAAAATCTCTTAAAGTTATCCTATTGTACACGTTAAGGTTTGTACCATTGCAACCAAATTAAGAAATCGAAATATATATTCAAAGTTTGTGAACCTCAAGATGTTTTCAAAAATTTCTCGGAACTCTGATGAAATGAGATCTAGAATTGACCTTGATTTATTTATCTTCCGATCGATCTCATAATTAGATCTATATTTATCATCTATTTTAACTTAAGTGTTACTTCTATTCAGCAGTTTCCAAAAAGTGACACATCAAAAAACTATTAAGAGACTTTGATACTTATTACTATTAGTATGAATAATAACTGTCAGTTAACACGCTGTTGTTCAAGTACTTTTTAATCTAAGTAGTAATACAGACTGACAGCTTAATAAACAAACTTATAGATCTTACTGTCTAGATCTTACTTACCAAAAAGTTGTTGAATGGCGTTGTTACGTAATTTCTATTGGCGATTATGAATTGCTTATCAGATATTTTCCTGTAATAATTGTAATCCAACACGCTGTTGTTCAAGTACTTTTTAATCTAAGTAGTAATACTGACTGACAGCTTAATAAACAAACTTATAGATCTTACTGTCTAGATCTTACTTACCAAAAAGTTGTTGGATGGCGTTGTTACGTAGTTTCTATTGGCGATTATGAATTGCTCATCGGATATTTTCCTGTAATAATTGTAATACAACACGTTGTTGTTCAAGTACTATTTAATCTAAATACTGATACTGACTGACAACTTAAAAATCAAACTCATAGTTAGATATTTCTGTCTGTCTAAATCATACCTAACAAAAAGCAGTTAATTGACTTTGTTACGTAGTTTCTATTGGCGATTATGAATCGCTTATCGAATATTTTCCTTTAATAATTGTAATCCAACACGCTGTTGTTCAAGTTCTATTCAATCTAAATACTAATACTGACTGACAGCTTAATAAACAAACTTATAGTTAGATCTTACTATCTAGATCTTACTTACCAAAAAGCTGTTGAGTGACGTTGTTACGTAGTTTCTATTAAGGATTATAAATTGCTTATCGGATATTTTCTTGTAATAATTGTCATCCAACACGCTGTTGTTCAAGTACTATTTAATCTAACACTGACAGCTTAATAATCAAACTTATAGTTAACTGTCTGTCTAGGATTAATCGGAAGTCCTCAATAGTGAAAATCAAAATACATATTTGTGATTCTTTAACAGCTCTATAATTAGATTTAGGTTCTATTACGTCTTTAATGTTTTTATAGTCCTTAATATTTAGACTAAGAAATTTTTTGAAGCCTTTAAAAGCTGTAGCTGTTTAGCTTTTTGATAACTTCCGTAAGCTTTTTTATAGATTTGGAATATTTGGCCTATGTTAAGTGTGTTAGTTTTGTAAACTTTTTATATAATCTCTTTATTGTACACTAGCGGCCCGTCCCGGCACCGCACGGGTAGAGTGGCATGCCACACCGGCCCGTCGCGGTGTATTTTTTGTTTATATTGATATTTTTAATTTCGTGATATCTTTTGAACGGAATGTCCGATTTCAATAATTTATTTGAATAAGAATTAATATAAAGGCATGAATATGGTCTGATTTTGATAGACATTTCTATCAACTTTTAAAATATAAAAAAGTAGCTATAGTGACATAACTACAACTATTGTATACTTGGACATATGGTCTCGCGAAGGTTTTTGTAGATATTGATATGTTCTATAGTATTGTAGGACATTTTTTTGTTCTATCATCAATACTTTCCGCAGCGCATGCGATGAAAGACATGTTAAGGCTAATTTTTTTGCACCTTGGGTTGGTTACTAAGAATTTCTGAGGATCTCTATTTTCTAGTAATAAATATAGCCTGTGTTACTCATGGATAATGTACCTTTTTAACGGCAAAAGAATTTTTGAAATTGGTCCAGTAGTTTTTAAGTTTATTCGTTACATACAAAAATACAAATCTTTCCACTTTATAATATTAAGTATAGACAAGTAAAATATAAATAATATATACAAAATAAAATTAAAATAACCGCAAAGGCGGACTTATTTCAAATAGGAATCTCTTCCAGTCAACCTTAAATTGATTAGAAGGAATTACAATGCTAAGTAGGATAGACACGTTTCTACCATACTTAGCATACTAAAATTATTAAAATAAAAAGGAGTTCGTGTACTTTTTTAACCTATAATAACGTAGTTTAAAGCCAATACCAAATAACATAACTACTCTATTATTTGATTATAGTTCAAACCATTCACGTTGTCCTTGATGTTGTTTTCTAAATCAATACGACACACGACAATTTATTGGTCCGACATTTACTTGTTAGGTTTTGCATACAACCTTACAGTTATATCTGCTTTCTAGATTTTAGTGTAACCTGTATGTCTGTGGTTTTAAGGACTATTTTGATAGGATTTTGTAAGTAGATATTTGTAATAAAGCATGTTTATCTAAATCGGTCAGTCACCATCGTGTGGGGGCTGATTGTATGTATGACTGTATGTTTCTGTTACTGTTAAACCTATTTTTAAGTATTCGTATAAAATTATTAGAAAATGTTTTCTCTGACTTATTATTACTAAAAAAGACTGTACAAAATTTATAAATAGGAAGATAAAGATGGCATAATAGTTCTATAAGTAAGGGCGTAAGGAAGAGAGCATTGGTCAGGTAAACTAAGTATTTTTTATCTTTTTCGAAAGTTTTTGTGAGGTAAGATTTAGATTATTTTTTGAAAGGCTTTAACAGATAGATCAGACTTTTTTTAAATGTTTTATTTAAAAGTTAGACGTAGATGATTTTCGGAAGTATTTATCAAATACATATAAAAATAGATCGTTTTAACTTATTTAATTTTTAACAGATAAATTAGAAAACTTCTTCAGCAAACTACAGCTAGACTTTGAAACTTCTTCAGCAAACTACAGCTAGATTTAGAAACTTCTGCAGCAGTTAACAGCTAGATTTAGAAACTTCTGCAGCAGACAACAGCTAGATTTAGAAACTTCTGCAGCAGACAACAGCTAGATTTAGAAACTTCTGCAGCAGTTAACAGCTAGATTTAGAAACTTCTGCAGCAGACAACAGCTAGATTTAGAAACTTCTGCAGCAGTTAACAGCTAGATTTAGAAACTTCTGCAGCACACAACAGCTAGATTTAGAAACTTCTGCAGCAGACAACAGCTAGATTTAGAAACTTCTGCAGCAGACAACAGCTAGATTTAAAAACTTCTGCAGTAGACAACAGCTAGATTTAGAGACTTCTGCAGCAGACAACAACTAGACTTTGAAACTTCTTCAGCAAACTACAGCTAGATTTAGAAACTTCTGCAGCAGACAACAGCTAGATTTAGAAACTTCTGCAGCACACAACAGCTAGATTTAGAAACTTATTCTCCAAACTACAGCTAGATTTAGAAACTTCTGCAGCACACAACAGCTAGATTTAGAAACTTCTGCAGCAGACAACAGGTAAATTTAGAAACTTATTCTCCAAACTACAGCTAGATTTAGAAACTTTTGCAGCAGACAACAGCTAGACTTTGAAACTTTTTCAGCAAACTACAGCTAGATTTAGAAACTTCTTCAGCAAACTACAGCTAGATTTAGAAACTTCTTCAGCAAACTACAGCTAGATTTAGAAACTTATGCAGCAGACAACAGCTAGATTTAGAAACTTCTGCAGCACACAACAGCTAGATTTAGAAACTTCTGCAGCAGACAACAGGTAAATTTAGAAACTTATTCACCAAACTACAGCTAGATTTATAAACTTCTGCAGCAGACAACAGCTAGATTTAGAAACTTCTGCAGCAGACAACAGCTAGATTTTGAAAATTCTTCAGCAGACAACAACTAGATTAAAAAAATTTTTCGGAGTCTTTACTAGATAGAATTCAAATATTTTTTAGGTCTTTAACTGTTAGATGTAGAATTTTCAAAAGCTAACATCAGAATTTTTTTGGTGTGGAGAACAGAATGTTAAATTAACTAGGCAATAACGTGGACTATAAACAGGTTTATCCAAACAATAATAATGTACCGTAACCTAACCATTATACCTACAAGTCGTAATAGCAAATTTACGACACGACGTACACGCCCACCAAATGACAATGATTACATACATACTCACATACACACATGTATGTATTATCAACGTTGAAAGTAGTTTACATCTAATATTATTTGAGAATCGATGTTGTTTAATCTTTTATATCAAAACTACTTAAAGGAATTTGATGAAACTTTACCATTTTATTACCTATATACTGATATAAGATACAGGTTCGATTTTGAATTCGATATTCGGTTTGATTTTGCTAAGTTTGGTTTGGTCTGGTTGACTTAAAATTTAGCGACGACGTTTAAAAATATTAAGAGTCTCAGACTGACGAATGTAACGGGGAAGCTCCTTCCACAGGATGACAGCTGTTACTGTAAAAAAATCGTCGTAATACCTGGTCTTACTGGTAGGAATTTTCAGTCGGTTATCATACATCTTAGGTCATATATCTTAGGTTATGGTCTCCAGGAACTTTAGAACCTAGATAGCAAAACCGATTAGTTAAATATGAGGATACTCCTTTCGTGATGTAGATGTTCACTGAGAAAGGATTTTTAATGTTGTATGTATATTGGATATTTGGTTTGGTTTGGCTCAGTTTGATTTGGTCTGGCTGAGTTGAAATTTAGTATAATTAAGTTGGTACTCCTTACTTGATGTAGATGTTCTCTAAGAAAGGATTTTTAAGTGTGAATATGTATATTGATATTTGGTTCTATTCAGCAAAGTTTTTTTTGGTCTGGTTGAGTTTGGTTAGGTTTGGGGATTGGTTTTTCAATTGAAATTAAATAGATGAATGCAATGTACTCCTTTCTCGATATAGATGTCCAATAACAACGTTGTTAGTACATGTGCGTGCCTGTCTTTGGTTTTGTTTCTTCGGTTGATTTGATTTGACTTAGTATAGTTTGTTCTGGATAACTTGATTGACTTGAAATTTAATATTTTTAGGTACTCCCTTTACGATATCTATTAAAAAAAGATTTCAAATGTTTGTGTTTGTTTGATATTTCGTTTGGCTTGGCTTGGTAGCAAAGTTAGATACTTTCGTGACGTGTATGTAGGTTTAGCTTTTTTAATTGTGTTTGTTTTGGTTCGGATGTATTTTTGTGAATTGATTTAAGACTGTTTTAAAGCATGTATGCCTGTCTTTGTTGATGTTACGGTTAGTTTGGATACTAGTGATTGACTTGAAATTTAAAATTAACGTCAGAGTTAGATTGGTTTCACGTCACGATTGAAATGTGAATCTGCTACTGGACTACGCAACCACTGTTATAACACAGGGCTTCTAAACTGTGAAAAAAGGTGAAAAAGGCAGAAGTGATCTGAAAAAAAAGAAACTAAGACAGAGCTTTGATAATTTTACTTCTATAAAAATACAGTATACAAAAAATATTTAAGACTTGTGTTATATTCTATTAATGTACTTTGGACACGGAGATGATAAGTTCCTGAGGCTTGTAACCCAGGAGTAGGGTTCACTGCACGACACTATACTAAATACTTGAAACTTTTGATAATCTTTTCCGTGCGACATCTTGCAGATTGTCTCAAATCTGTTGGGATACAATTAAATTTTTAACAGTGTTGCCAACAATTTTTTAATTATTTATCGATAAATACAGTTTATAACCCCTGACCGATTAAAGAAGCCACGATAAAAACGTAATTATACACACGAATGCGCATGATTCACGAAATATTTGAATACTGTATTACATACACTGAATACGCTAGAAACGTCTTAGACGCATTTATCTAGACTAGCCAAAATCAATCTTATGCAATTGTAATACAGTTTATTTTTGCTTCATTATATTGTTTGGGAGTTAAAAGAATGATGTTCTGAAGTCATCTCTAATATTTATTTATTTTATCCAAATTTGAATTCTATTCAAATAGTAATAAAATAATTTTTCGTTTAACATATTAGTGACGTTTAGTGTAAGAATAGTGATGTGCACCGTGGGAACGATAGAAATGGAAGCGTTCAAGTTGAGCGTGAACCGATTGTAGATACGAAGAAATTGTGGCGTAGTTTGTTCATGCAAAATATAATAAGTAATTTTAGTGATAGATTAGTAATAAAATTGTTGGTAACTTTACACGTTTCAGGCTTTTAATACATTTTGTAAGTTATTTAGAAATATATTACTGTGCCCGATTAGCGGGCAAAGGTGGCGGGACGTCGTGAAGCGGGCACTGTCTTCTGGCCAACTTGCTAGGATTGCCACGACCACTCTGCCAAGAGTGAAGCGACATAGAAGAATTACTCGAAGATTTTAGAAGAAGAAGGAGAGGAGTGAGGTGGTATGTTGAAAAACACTACATGGTACTGCTGCTGAACTGAAAAATAAACAAATATGATCTCTTACAATTATGAGAGACAGCTGAGCAGTACTTTGGACTTATGACCAAGGTGTAGGCTTAAAAACGTATTTTATTTAAATGAAACACTCGCCTCCACTGCTCAGGTTCTCTTTTTAAACTTCGTCCCTAAGCATACTTTTTTTTCAACCTTGTTAATTGGAAAATTATAAAATAATACACAGTATATCCCATTGATTACAATGAAATAGCTATCAAAGTTTAATTGAGTTCTTGGGCTAATTGTTATAACACTTTTTTTGACTATAATAGGTCAAAATCGATCCAGACCTAGGAGACACGTGGCCGTGGCCTTCTACAATTGAAATGATCCATGGCAATGAACAACAACGAGAAGACCTCAAAATCAGATTAAAACCAAATGCAAGACCGTTGAATTTGATCATGGAGAATACTGGTGTAAAGTTTCTAATATCTTGGTGGCCGTGGTGTTCGTGGTGGTTGTGGTGGTCTTGGTGGCCATGCTGGTTCGTTTCGTGGTCGAATTATCAAAATCGGATCTGTATTTCCAGAGAAAACCTTTACTTTTCAAATCGGCCACGTTATGACACTAAAATGACAACACCAAATAGCTTGTTACCAGAAAAGTATGTAGCTTTCTATCGTTGAAAGAATTTTTAAAATTGGTTCAGTTGTTTTATAATAAAAATACAATAGAATCAAATCTTTCCTCTTTACATAATAGTGTAGACTAGGCGTTAGACGTTTCCCCGGTGTTAATAAAATACAAACACACGTAAATGTATTTCCAACGATTCTTATCTGTCACCTGATGGTTTATCTCGCTGTAACCATGATTTTTTTTTTCAATAAAAAATGTAGTCTGTGCAACTTCGCTATAAGCAATCTCTGTAAAGGGAGGAAGAGACCAAGGACCAAGAAATATAGCAATCAAACTCTCAAGTCAAGACAAACCAAAAAACAAAATTATTTCTCAAACAAAAGAAAAAAACTTATTTATTATTCCAAAAAAAAAATAAAAAAATAAAAATTATATTCGATATCAGATTAAAACCAATCACCGAAAAGCGATTCTCATTTACCACACGAACAGTTTTTGTCAACTCATTTTAAACATGTAAAAAATATTAATATCAGTTCCAAGCCGAGTTGAAGCGATAATCGATTTTCACGCACGCGACGCCGACACATCACTAGTGTCAATCAATTTATTTTTCCATCAACTTTTCGAAATTTTGTTTTTGGATTTTCTACTTTAATGCTATGAATATAAATATTTATTTTTAAATCATTTTTAAGTAGTGATGGAAGTGCATCTATTGAAAACGATTATAATATCCTGTTTTTTGTTGTTTTTGTAACTAGCCCTCGCTACGCTGAGGAATTACAATAACCATCAAACGAGACTAATTGAGCATCTCAACAATTATACAAAGAAGTCTTAGGAGATTTGTGGTTTCAACTGATCTGAAGCAATCGATGGATATTGCTAGTAACATAAATATTCCTTTTTTTACCATATTTGTCACCCATGTTTGAATACTGAGACAAAACGTGGGAGTTCATTAGTACAGTTGAAAACAAACAATTATAAAATAATGAAACTTCAAATAGTAATATCAATTTTAATAACTAAACTTGAAATAGAGCTCATGCATTATGTCAGTGCAGTTAAATTGATTTAATACGTAATACTTTCAATTTGAGATCCATTCATACACCCATATCTTTCACATTGAATATATAATATACTAGTCTGATATGTCACTATATTTTTATTTTTATTTATATATAAATTAACTAATTTCCAGTTTACATGCACTTCCCCACGTCGATAGATGGCCACTGGTAATCTCACACTAATTTGTTCAGTTAGTTTTCTTAAGTATTTATTTCGCGATAAATTTAGCCTATGTCCTTCCTCAAGCTCTACTCTATCTATATCTCTATCTACTACTTACGCCATCTATTGACAAATAGATGGCGTAAGTAGTAGATTAAATCGCACCTTCGGTTTTGGTGTGCCGAATTCTTTTCGACAACCGATACGTTGTCTCTGTATAATGTTTCATCAAAATCCGTTCCGTGATTTAATTTTCGTCAATAGATGGCGTAAGTAGTAGATTAAATCGCACTTTCACACGTCGATATGCATTATTCTATTATTATTATATGTTTGCGAATATATTACCTAGGGCGTTAAACGGTAAATAATATGCGTGACCATGTTTAATCTGATTAACAAGGCGAAGCGAGCGTCTACTAGTCTAAAACATGAAAGACAATACAGTCGAATGCAAGCAATTAAGGATTAATCTCAGCCCGTGTTATCACAATTGATATCTCGTTAGAACAATGCTTCGGTAATGATATTTTGACGTGTTGACACCTTATTAGCTGATACGGATGAGTGTTAAAATAATGGTAGGGGTCAGGTTTATAGTCTAAGGGGTCTGTAGGTTCCGTACCAAATGAGCGCTAATTTTTTTCTTATAATTAAACTGGTTTATGGAAGTTTGTTCGGCATAAAATTTAATCTAAATAACCGAGTAACCAATATTAAATCAGCATCACGATACCACACCACAGCACAACCATAATGGTCACCAGGAGAGCTCCGTTTGACTACTGGCTCCAGTCCATCGGAACAGAAGTTTTTTTTTATTCTATAAAGAGTACTAGCAGTATGGATCACATACTACTAGTATTACCTTTACCCCTGCTAGTAAGCTAATAAATAGCTTGTGTCAGGAGTGGGCCACGCCAGTAGTCCAATGTCCGAGATTTGAACCCACGACCTATCGATCGTGAATCCAACGCTCGCACCACTGAGCTACTGACGCTTCGAAGTTATAGAATACAGTCTTGGAATAAAATAAAAAGTACTACCCACGAATATAAAGTTATCAACGGTGTAGCTAACTACCTATAGCTATTTTAATACAGAATTAACATTACTGATTAACCTACGGAATCCTAAAAATAAAGGTTTAATTTTCCTAAGAAAAGTAAGCTTACCCTCTCACCCATTTATTTTTAAAGTATTTATTATTGTTCAGAATTTAAAAGATCTATTTTTATTCGATAACGTTTCCACCAAAGATGAACAAGGATGTGTAGCGAATTGTGTTTGTTAAGAACCAATAGAATTGGTACATTTGATATACTCTGAGACAGACTAGGTAAAGAAGTGATTCTATTGATTCTTAACAAAGACATTCTTCGCTCATCTCTGGAAACACAGCCTTAAATTATGATTTAAGTAACAGTATAAAAAAGACATTAACAATTTCTCATCTTCATAACTGACTGAATATTATTTATTAGTTAAATTACTTTCTTAATTATATTACTAAGAAGTGGATACGCACGACTTTGTTCGTATGATGCTCCGCTTCTATTGGTCGTAGCGTGAAGATATATAGCCTATAGCCTTCCTTGATAAATGGGCTATATAAACTGGAAGAATTTTTCGAATCGAGATTAGCGCAATTCAAGCAAACGAAAAAAACCCTTTACACAGCTTTATATATTAGTATAACATATTATAAATGTGGAAGTTTGAATGCTTGGATGTTTGTTACTCAAACACGCAAAACGAATTTCAATGAAATTTGGCATACAGATATTTTATAACCTGAATTAACACATAGGCTACTTTTTTATCCTGGAAAAAATCGCAGTTCCTACGGGTAATTATAAAATATCTTCACTGTTGAAAGCGCCTGAATATTTTTATTTAGCAACAATATATTCAAAATGAAATGTTTTTTAATAAATCTAAGTAGAAATTGCAGCCGTGCGAAGCCAGGGCGTGTCGACTAGTACTCTCATACGTTTCTGTATCTAAATGTGAATGCTAACGCCATCTATTATGCAGTAGCAGAACTAAATATAATATATTAAAACCATGACTTGTTTGTTACTCAACCACACAAAAATGGTTTAACGGATTTCGATGAAATTTGAGAGACAGATACTTAACAACCTGGATTGACACTTAGACTACTTTTCATCTCGGAAAAATTAATAGATCCTGTGGGATAATAATAAATATGTATACTGTCGTAAGCGCTTGAATATTTTTGCTATTACACCCGTGTGAAGTCAGGGTGGGTCGACTAGTTAATAAATAATATTAAGCAATTGTTATAGAATAATAAAATATAAAGTTTATTTAGACAAAACGATACAATACTCGTCAAAATGTGATTAACGAAACCTCATACATTGTGTTAATTTGGGTGGCAGGCTGAATTTACTTCGATTTGGAGTTTATTGTAGACATGCTTTATAGAGGTGGTTTATTTTATTATAGATATTTTTTTTTACTCATAGAACGCAGACTATGTAGTAAGTAATATATAATAAGTAAAAATTGAACGCTGACTTTTCTGAGTTATGTGTGCTTTAAGCAATTAAATATCACTTGCTTTAAAGGTGAAGGAAAACTTCATGAGCAAACCTGCACTCTTGAGAATTCTGAGGATTCTCATTCTGAGGAGGAGACCCGGCTCAGCAGTTGGCCATTAACGGGTTGTGATGATGATGATAATGAGACGGCAACAGTATCTGCGTCAGCAAAATTTCATGAAATTCATACTCTATGAAAAAGACACTTTTATACCACACTGCCTATTTTTGAGGGATAAAAAGTAACATATAGGTTATCAAGTATAAATATACAAAATCTTAATTAAATCTGTTTAACTGTTTTTATGTGATTGTGTATAATTTTGAGGATTAGATTTTAGTTAAAACTAAATACAAAGAATATGCAAATTTATAAACAAACAACACAACGTATAAGTGTGTGAGGTTATAGGGGTTAATCTCTGAACTGATTTTGAAAATTCTTTTACCAATAGAAAGCCACATTATTTGTGAGTGTCATAGGTTATACATTATCCTGAAATATGAATGAATAAATGAGTGAGTGAGTAAACAGTTTGAATACACCTCAACTGATCATCTTTTAAAGAAGAAGTCTATCTATCTTCAATGTGTAACAAAATATTTTTAATACATATTTTAGACAACAATCCCACCAAATCGCAAACCTATCATAAGTTCACATTTGTATAATAAAAACGTATGCAAAGTCTGTGTATTTTACGAGTATTTATTTGTTTGGGCGAATGAATTTATATCGCCCTGTAGGTTCGGTGTTTTCTTAGCATTAGCGTCGCTAAATCTGCGAAATATGTATGCTAGGGTTGCGAGGAAAAAGTATTACATTAATATATTTAATATGTTTATTTATTTATTAATTAATTAATTACCAACATATTCAGACACTAAAGAGATGTTCTTCATTTCGTTTTAGTTTGATAGAGGCACAACTGTAACACTTCTGCCGGAAATGCGTTTGAAAATAATTTCCGTTGTAACATGGTATGAATACAGCATCTAATAAAACTTGAAGTAATGGCAGATCAGATAATCTTAATCTTAATACAAGTTTTCTCTATCACCACCGACTCCAATCAACTTCCAGTAGAGTTTGTAAATAATCCTTGGTCTCCAGGTAGTCAGGGAGTTTGGTCGCGGTGGCTAGAAGTAGATGGTTTTGGGTGGCGAAAATGTGAAACCATATATTTCTGGAATGGTCTAAAAAGTTCCAAAGTGTAAAACGGTTAAAATTTATCTTGAATGTTCTAGAGTTCTAAAAATTTCTGGAATAATCTAGAAAGTTCCGAAATGTGTAAAACTATTATAATCGATTTAAAATGTTCGAGAAAGTTCTAGAAATATTTGGAATGATCTAGAAAATTCTAAAATGAGTGTAAACTATTATAATCGATATAGAATTATCGTTTGAGAAAGTTCCATAAATTTCTGGATTCATCTAGAATGTCCAAAACTGTTATTATCGATTTAGAATGTTCGAGAACGTTAGAGAACATTGTAGAAATTTCCCGAATGATCAGGAAATAGATAGAGTGATTCAAGAGAAAGGTTTATATGTATAATGCATGCATATTATAGTATACAAATCGTGCGAAGTATGTTAAAAGGATTCAGTAATCATATTCAAAATTGTGACACCCCTAAATCTTCAAAATTTCGCCACTTATTCCACGTCGCCTCCCCAGCCTCACAATAATGTATGTTATAATTTTTGTTCCCCAAATATATTCGAACAAAAGACCCCTTAATGAATGTATCGCGAATTCGGAAACCATGATTAAGCATTGTTAAGAGTCGTTCACACCGCACATCTACACTCCGTCTCTATCTGTCTGTTGGTGATAAACTCAAAACTACTGAACAGATTTTCATGTGGTTTTCACCAATAGATAGAGGGATTCATAAGGAAGGTTTATGTATGTAATTTGTTAAGGTTTTACGTATATCTGTTGAAATTTAACAATAGTAACTACTACATTACATAGACAAATGACAAAGCCCCACACCGTGTCTGTTTGTGTGACTGTTCGTAATTCAAAACCTACTGAACAGATTTTCATGTGGTTTTCACCAATAGATAGAGGGATTCATGAGGAAGGTTTATGTATGTAATTTGTTAAGGTTTTACGTATATCTATTGAAATTTAACAATAGTAACTACTTCATTACATAGACAAATGACAAAGCCCCACACCGTGTCTTTTTGTGTGACTGTTCGTAATTCAAAACCTACTGAATGGATTTTCGTGCGGTTTTCATGAATGGATAGAGTAATTCATGAGGAAAATTTAGGCGTCTAATTTGTCATGATTCTGTACAAAATGATTGACATATGATGATAAATGTTAAAGATTTCGGAAAAAGTCAAACCACCGAAAGCACTGCCTGAGTAAACGTAAGCTGGATGTGAGGAATTCCGTGTGACAAAACTATAGTTCTTCCCAATCTCATCGTAGTGTGAATATTCCGTTAAATTGTACTACATCAAGAACAATTCATATTGTTTCGAATATTTTTTTAAGTTTTTTCATGGCTCTCATTTCTCAAGTCGAGCGTATTTTTGTTTTCATAATATTATCTACTACAAGTTAAATATTACTGAGATCTAGAATTTAAACATTGTTACGTTATATATCAAGATAATTATTATATTCGCTTTAAAAGAAGCACACTAACAGTTTAGCAAGAATTGCGTTTGGACATAATTTCCTAAATTTTGGGACATAACAGACAATCGTGAGAGCAGCTAAACTCACAGACATACTTATAAACTAGATCTAGAATATAATATTCTGGTAATTTTAATACATATAAGTAGAATTTTTAAGATTTTGTAAAGTATCAATTCTCTTAAAAACCTAAGCGAAGCGAGGGTACATTAGCTAAATAAAGCGAAATTGATGCAGATTTTGTATGGTTTTAAAACATTTGTTTGTTACCATTAGGCCCCTCGAGTCCCCCGTTCTTTCAAATTCTATTCAAAAGTTTGAGTAAGAGTAATACACGTATTCTGCTTTTCTTAAGATTAGGGTGACCATCATACGCAGTTATTGGTTTACATCATTTTCTTATTAGGCTGCGTTTTAACCAGAGATGAGCAAGAATGTGTAGCAAGGATTGTGTTTGTAAGAACCAATAGAATCGCTTTATTTAACACGTATATGAAGCATTTTTATTGGTTTTTAACAATTACTATCCTCTAGTTTCTTGTTTCTTCGACCCGCGCGACTTCACCCTCGTATAGCTCCGCTCCTATTGGTCTTAGCGTGACAATATATAGCATATAGCCTTCCTCGATAAATGACCTATCTAACACTGAACGAATTTTTCAAATCGGATCAGTAGATCCTGAGATTAACGCTATCAAACAAACAAACCCTTCAGCCTTATATATTAGTATAAGATAAATGGATATCTCCGCGTTTTTTATCCTAAAAAAGAAGATACAATTCATCAGAAATATTAATAAATTAAATTATTTATAAATCTGTCATACTTTTGTTGACATTTGTATAGCAACACCGTTTATAAATTAGTATTCGCGGGTAGTTCATTTTATCTTATTTCGAGTAGTAATATATAACTTTCGTTCCAATAGAATTGAGCCAGTTTGTCAAGTGGTGTCGCGCAGTACATATTAAAGTATTGAGACTAATAGTGTAGTGTTGTTTGGTGGTGTGGTGCTCCCATACACTGTGGAGTCTTACATTATTATTTAGAGTTCTGTTATTATACAATTCCTTGTCACTCTACCCTCGAGTGGGAAGCCAATTGTTTCGTTGAGCGTTCGCGTGTGATCTTAATTAATGAACGCGAACGAATGAGTAAGCTTATTTTGTTAATTTATTTGTAAGGAATATATCATATTATGAGTATTGTGAGAAATCTCAAATTGAGTTAGATTTAATAAACTCTGTTAAGTATTATACAATAGAAATTAATTTATATTCAAAGTGTACTGAATCAACCACGTGCATGCAATTTCCCATTTTAAACGTTATATCGCTATATTTAACATTACCTTATCACTACATAGTATAAAACAAAGTAGCTTCCCGCTGTTGCTGTAAAACGGATTTTGATTCGGTTTTATTTAATAGATAGTATGATTCAAGAGGAAGGTTTATATGTATGTCGGAGCATAGTAAAAGATTATCGATTAATCGAATCGTTATCGTTGTCTATGGCGTTGGAGTGGGGTAGTAGTCACTTCCGTTGTTTTGACAGTCTCTACCCTCGACCCTTTATATGCGATCGACAGTCTAACTGAAGTCTTAGTCGTGCGCGGTCTCTCAAGAAGTGAACATCATCTAAGTAGTGCTAGTGATAGTGATAGTGTCAAGTGCAGTGTAGTGTGGAAGTGCTGTCCAACTAAGGTCACGTAAGTCCTTACAATGTAATTTCCACGTGGTTAAGTAAACACAATGTTAGATTAGGTTAGCCTTAGGTTAGGTTAGCCTTGTGTTAGATTCGGTTTATGTGCGTTTAACCTTGGGTTTAAACAGAGAGCCTGAGCAGTGGAGGTGTGTGTTATGATCATTTAAAGGAATTCCTTAAGCCTACACCTTGGTCACAAGTCCAAGGCACTGCTTAGGTTTCTCACGTAATTGTTGGAAATCATATTTGATCATTTATCGGTTCAATAGGAGTATCTACGTCGCGTTTACCCAATAATCCGTTAGATATCATCAACCCTTTTAGTGTTCTCCAATGTTCCCCATCTTCCTCCTTCCACCTCCTTTCACATCGTTTTAAAATCCCCGATATGTATAATAAATACATAATATAGTAGAGAAACACTCATAATTTTGGAGATTCCATTGCAAACGCTGGCTGAACCCTACGAGATAGATCAAAATAATGTACTACAGTATTGTACACCGTAAAAAAGTCTACAAAAAAGTCCACGATGGTATATGTCTATCCTTTAGGTATAACCCACAATAACCATTTCTTATCCTTTCTTTTTACGAGAAATAATGGGTTATTTACGAAGCGATTTTAAACAATACAGAATTAATCATTATCCAATTAGGTACATTAAATACATTGTGCATTTTATGTAGATCAATATGGCCCTTTACAGCATTAAATTTAAATGAATATTTTCGAAGATATCACAGATTTAAAATGCAGAGACATAGCCGTTGCGCGGCGCGCGCCCTTGAAAACATGTTTGTATTGTCTAATGATAAAAAAGCTGTAAACGTTGTGTATAAAGACTTCTGAAGTATATTTAGTATCAACATTGCACCCGTGCGAAGCCTGGGCGGGTCTCTAGTAATTTATTTATAATTAATTCCCAAAGACATAACGGTCACACAGCTCGACATGCATTTTATCCCCACGACGATAGATGGCGTACAAGCCACACAGATTTGTTTATTTTTTTCCTGATTAAACATAGCCTATGTCCTTCGAAAAGCTCAAATCTATCTCTGTACCAAATTTCAAAAATCGGTTCATTGATTTAAGCGGATTGAGTAACAGACAAGGCAGACCATCTATCCGTCAATAGATGGCGTAAGTAGTATATTAAATCACACTTCGTTTGCTTAGTTTGTATTCTTAATTGTTACTTACGTTTCTTAAGGTATACTTTCACAAAACATAAATTAATGTTTTATTAGGTAATGATTAACTTACCTAAACTTACTACAATAATAAAACTTATTAAGGCTTTTACTTTTATTATCAATAGAATAGTTTTGGTTCATAAATACACACTTACACTTTTACAAAGAACTTACACGTCAGAATTGGTCAGTTAGCCAGTTTGTCTGAAGCTACCACCAGTTCGGAAAGCGGTCCTCTGATGAGAAGAACTGGAAAGAAACTCAACAGTCGTTGTTTCCAAAACGCCATTTTGATTAAATTATCAACTTGAAAAAGTGAGATAGACTTGGATGGAGAAGAGATGGACGTAGAAGTCTTAGTTGTTGTGACACAGCAACGGAGCAACAAGTGACTAAAATATTAGAATTTAACATATACTATTAGTATAAAAAATCATAAAAATTATCAAAGCAGAGAAATATAATAAAATATATCATCCCAATGCGCATACCGCTCGAATATGATAAATCTTCATAGTATGAGGGGTAGTTATTTCTACTTTCTAGTTACCGTATGAATATTTCAAATGCGCGATGTTCCGATAATGTGGACGAATAATTTGTTTCATGTACGGATAGAAAAAAATATTTTTAAAATTTAAGGCCCAGCCTAACACTTCCACAGCCTAACCTCACCTTCCTTCACGTGTACTCAGTGTAAGCAATATCAGTGTGTTACCATGGTTACAAGATTGTTATAATTGTCAATATATTAACATTGTCACGCAGCTCTCAAGTTAGCAATGAGCTGATAGTCTTCAAACGAGTGGCCAGATCCTTATTATACATAGCTAAGAATCATCTAGATTAAATTACCTTTCAAACAAATAACACTTCATCAGAATCGGTCTATTATTATAGGCGCTACGATGCCACAGACAAACAGATACACACGTTAACTTATAATACCCCGTCGTTGTAAACTCGGGGGTTAAAAATAGATTTTAGAATCATCGTTATATTTTTTTGCCGTCCGTACATTTTACAGTACGTTTCGATAAGAAATGCACACATTAAAATACCGAATCTAGAATTCTAGAATATTCGTACAGTCACAAAACTTAGTGTTCACTGTTAATATTACTAACCGGTATGTTCTCTATGCGTACATAAACCATTCATTCATTTGTGATGAAACTTTGATAAGTTGTTGTAGATGTCCTGAATTCAAAAGATGATGATGAAAAATTTTTTGTCTTTATTCGTATACCTCAGCGAAGCGAGAGCGGGACAGCTAGTTAAATATAATAATAATTGTATTTAAAACTGATTCATTAGTATATTCTTTTTTATACTAAAAAAATGTAGTCGTTTCTGTCTAGATTTATATTTTTCTTATTCTGCCTTTACCAAGACTTGTAGGTAAAAATTAAAGCATTATCAAGCATAACAATTATTTTTTTTTAAATTCAGAAACATGACTTTTATGATAGGCACAAAAATGATAAAAAATACTGTTAAAAGAAATTCTATAATTATATTTCTTTACTAGTTAACCAGCTTCATACGGGTCCCAAATACCTACTAAGATTTTATTAAAAAAAAAAATTAATAATTTGTAACTAAATAGCAATATTCAGGGGATTACAACACCAAAAATATTTTATTGTTATCCCGCAGAAACTCTAAATTTTTCCGGGATGAAAAGTAGCCTATGTGTTAATCCAGGTTATAAAGTATCTGTGTGCCAAATTTCATTGAAATCCGTTTAGCCGTTTTTGCGTGATTCAGTAACAAACATATAAACACACACAATAATCTTATATTACTTCCATTATTAGATTTCAAAGCTATATGCTAATACGTCTAGTCAATCTGTTCGCATCATTTGATTCCATTATGCTTAATTTCTTCCTGTATGTCTCATTGAATTTTTCTTCGAGACAGACGTTTATTAGATTTAATACAGTCTGTGGGACTGGATATTGACTGCTGTAGGACATTTAAATTATTTCATCTTACCTTACAGACGCGATATAAGTAATTCTGTAGAACTTGAGATATATTTCACTTTTAGATACTAAACCTTTACAGTTTATGCTAAGAATATGGGAGTTATTCTGAGCAGAAATACTCAAGAATTACATGGAGTGTGTATTATAGTGTCGTGGTTAAGGTCACTCTTCTTGAGGTCCACGTAAGTTTGCGTTAATATATAGTGTAAGTAGCGACCCGCCCCGGCTTCGTACAGATGCAATGCTGATACTAAATATAGTACAGAATGTCTTTATATACAACGCTCACAGCTTTTTTGTCATTAGACAATACAAACATGTTTTTCCTGCATTTTAAATCTGTAATATCTTTGAAAATATTAATTCAAATTTCAGGCTGTAAAGGGCCATATTGATCTATATAAAATGCACAATTTAAGGTACCTAATTGGATAAAAATTAATGATGTATTGTTTAAAATC
The DNA here is from genome assembly GCA_905147385.1 of Limenitis camilla. NCBI lineage: Eukaryota > Metazoa > Arthropoda > Insecta > Lepidoptera > Nymphalidae > Limenitis > Limenitis camilla. Next base: position 10,709,328 of record LR990241.1, read on the forward strand.
GCTTGTAAATAAGTCATTATTTCTCGTAAAAAGAAAAGGATAAAAAATGGTTATTGTGGGTTATCCCTGAGAGATAGAAATATACCACCGCAGACTTTTTTGTAGACCTTTTTAAGGTGTACAATACTGTAGTACATTATTTCGATCTATCTCGTAGGGTTCAGCCAGCGTTTGCAATGTAAACGCAAAAAAATGTGTTTATTTACGATAATTATATAAAAGACCTTTAACCCTACACCTTGGTTGCAAGTCCAAAGCTCTGCCTGGCTGTCTAAATGAGTATACGTATTGCTGTACAGTAAAGAGTATCATTCCTCTCTCATTCTAATCACAGTTTGTAAGTGATTGTAAACTCAGTGAAGACAGGGCGGGTAGGTAGTTTATTTAGTAATATAAGATGTGTAGACTGAGTGTCTCAAATTGTCTGCGACATTGCGGTTTGTGAGTGAGGGGATTGTGATTATAACTTATTCAACTTGAAGATGTGTCGCTTAATCTGTCTCGTACATTTTGTTGAAACTCATTTTGTTACTTTAGATATTTGTTTTTGAATTGTATGAAAAGGGATAAAAAAAATCAGAAAATATATCATAAATTATTAATTATTATAAAACCACTTATAACTAGATTTTTTTTAAAGATTACTAGCAATTTGGATTGCTAAGATAAATGCTTGTGTTATGAGTGGGTCACGTCAGTAGTCCAAAGACTGTTGTTGTTGACTCGACTTCCCTGAGCTGACTGACAATGTTTTGTATTAATGAAAACGAATCAAACTATTAAAATAAATATTTCAGATACCATTAACTATCTGCGATTAAGTCGCATTTTTAAAATTAAAAATAATATATTTGTATAATAATTATATTTTACTTCTTCTTTTATTTACTACCCTTACTCTTCTTAATCTATATATATATTAATAAAAATGTAACGTATCGAATGTCTGTACTACTGATATTTAAAAAAAGTCTATTGTGAGAGGTCTCTCACCAACCGAAGCCAGCAGTCAGTCAGAAACAGTCATTTTCTCTATTTTATTTGTATACGCATTACGCTAAAACGGCTGGACCGATTTTAATGAAAATTAGTTTACAGATACTTTATATCCCGACTTATAAAATAGGATAATTTTTATCCCAGAAAAAATCAGGTTTCTATAGAAATGACAGGTGTTATTTACATAGTAAAGTTCAATGGAGTTCATTGAATTAATTAGAGAGCGGGCGGAAAGTGCGATGAGTGAGTAAGTGTGTGAATGAATGAGTGAAGCAGATTATTGATTTATGAATTCACTCGGGTTCAGAAGAAGATGAATGTGTTAATACTCAATATATAGGCCCTTCTTAATCATGTACCTAGATCACAATCTTTCACGATGGAAATAATTTGAAACATAAGTCTGCAACAATATTTCATCAAAATAAGAAAAGTAGAATGTGAATGTTATTCAAATAGGTATTGTCGTATGCCGCAGCCTGCACGTCTGTCTGTTGAATTATCTTCAACGAGCTTCATTCTTTAGGATTCAGTTTTACTTTTTTGAACAGAAATGCATTTAAAGGCATTATTATAACAATATTTCTATGTAACTGATAATTTTAGTATGCGCTGCATCCTCGAAGATAAAGAGGGAAGGGAGAATGAAGAAAACAATGCTGCGGTTTCAGCGGACCCTGAGCAAGACCCCAGAGTTCACTTCACAGTTCCACATTAATAGGATGGTAGAGGAAAGGGGTAAGTCTGGCCCACATGTGGCTCGACCGGAACGCGTCTATGACACTTGGCGGTCGGATTCGCATGCTGGTAGTCGCAAGCCAGTCGGGGAACAGATCCCCTACCACCAAGGGGGTGCTGGGTTACTCGGCTCTTACGAGATGCTCTCCCAGCGGCAGAGGGGAATAGTATTCTAACGTCCCCTCACGGGTAAGACAATTCTTTACGGGATAATATAAAGAATTTAATTTAATAAAAAGTTAAAAATCTTTAGAATCCAGATCAGCTCTACAGTTTTCCTACATCCAAGTGAGACACAAGACATTAGTAATTGCAGTGACGTTTCCTTTTTCTTCCACATCTATTACTACGTGTTAATGCAGACAGACAAAATGAGCAATTATGGTTACATTTGTATAGTGAATTACAGAAGGATGAGGTTCTGTAATGAGTATGCTGCTCTTTAGTTGTAAGATTAAACCGCGAGTAAAGTTTTGTTCTTCATGTTTAGTAGATGGAGATTTTTTTTTTAATAAACAAATATGCTATTAAAAGGCTGGGAATGGGGCTTGAGATCCAGGGGATGGTTTAAAGACGTATTTCATAACCGTAAACTCACCTTCACCACTCAATTTTGTGACTGAATATTCAAATAATCAAGTATATTACTCATGGAGATATCAAGCCATAAAAATTAGTAATCAATTTAGTTCAAAATCTTTGGATTATGGATTGAAAATAGATACCAAAATCAAATATATGTATATAAAATTTAGAATTATTTTCAACACAAAGATTTTGGTTTGAAATTGATTATTGATATCGACTGTAAATTGTTTGACATAAAATATATCAGCATCTTATAACGGATAAATATCGATATGTCACTCAATAATATCGATACCGAAATATCAAAATATCGTCAAAAAATCGAAATTGTACTATAATAAAGTTATTAAACATTTAAATTTAACTGCTATTTACTAGTAGGATCAAATCGAACTAAGATCATTATTAGTTAATGAATTGGTTACTAGTGTTAGCAACACCGTTTGTTATTATTCGCGGGTAGTTCATTATGTCTTAGTGTCAGTAGACAATATACCTATAACTCGTTCTAAATAGTGTGGTGTCCGTTTCCGTTATCTAGGAGCACGTGAGTAATGTACTTTATTTTTTAATATTTTGTAGCGAGGTCGAGTGTAGGTGAGAGTTTGCGCATAGTAGAAGACGTCTTTAAACCTGCTCCTGGGTCTCAAGTCTCAGGCACCTCGGCTTAATACTAGAACCTGGAGATTATTTTAACGTAAATAAATCTACTTAAATTTGACTTCCAATTTCATTGACTCCTTCTTCATTGGCAATGGTTTTTCTAACACTTAATCCCCTAAAACTCGTCGTCTGTCTCCACAGATTAATATAAAAGCCTTTGGGAGTCAGTACCATTGGTTGTGTTAGTTAAGTACCAATAGAATCGCTTCATTTGACACACTAAGCGAGGATAACAAATACATCTCTCAGTACTCATTCTAACGGTGAAGGAAAACATCGTGAAACCTGCACTCTGAGAGTTCCCTAAAAGTTCTCAAAGGTATGTGAAGTCTGCCAACCCGCACTGGGCCAGCGTGGTGTACCATAGCCTCATTCTGAAGAGGAGACCCTGCTCAGCAGTGGGCCATTGATGGTTCGTGATGATGAAATTATAAATAAAGAAACATCAACCTTAAATTAGTAGTAATAAAATTTTATATGTAAAAAACTACACATATAAAATCTTGAATATAATTTTTTGTAATACCAATTTGTGATAACATCAATACGTTACATGAGGCAAATTAAACTAGCATTAGTATTTTAGACAAATACCGGATGTTTTGGTAGTTAAGTTGATCGTTGAGAACGATCGCTGATGGAAAAATGGATGTCGGTCTGTACGAAATTAATGGACTTCGACACCGACCGGTTGCGATGAAAAAACATAATCCTTACTAATATTATAAACGCGAAAGTTTGTCAGGATGTTTGTTACTCTTTCACGCAAAAACTACTGAATGGATTTTAATGAAACTTTACAATAATATAGCTTGCACATCAGAATAACACATAGGCTATAATTTATTAAGATATTGTGTGACTTATCTAAAATATAAGGATAAGTGTTGAGTAAGTAGTTACATATTATTTGCTCTATGCTGATTTGTTATTGTCTTTACTGTAAACTACCGCTAGATGGCGCTGCTTCGCAAATTCAGCGAAACGATCGATACTTATAAACTTCTATAATTTAAATTATATTTTTTTAAAATAAGTAAAATAAATAAACAAATAAAAAAATTACTCAAAACAAAAATAATTTTTTATTGATAATATTATTTATGACATTTTTTTATTTTGTTACTTGAAAATACAGTCAAATCCAATACAAACACTGCTGGCAGATGTCGTTGTATACATCATCTTATCGTTTGGTTCTGTTCAAAAGCATATTATAATCATAAAAAGTTGTAATTCAAAATCATAATAAAAGTATATTAAATTGATTTTTGAAAACAAAAATATTTTATCAAATTTTGACTTTTATGATATTACTTTAAATGGTTACTTTGTCTTTGAATGGACAAAGTACCTTATTTTTTTTAGGAACAAATAAGGTAGTTTGGCGATAAAGAATATTAGAAGTTGATTTATCGTTTTTCAGTAGAAAATGTATGGAAAATGTTTTTGGCGATTTCTGACATTTCTAGTACTCTTACCTTAAATGGTCCCATAGAGTCTATTGATCCCTATACGAAGTAGGATCGATAGACATTAAAAAAATATATTTTGAGTTTTAGCACTTTTTTCGCTGACGGTACATTTTCTCAAAAATCCGTGAATGCAGTTTAAAATATCTCAAAAAATAATGGAAGGTCTCCTAGGAACGTTTTTCTATAACTATAACGGTTAAGGTACCTGCCCTTACTGACCCGTCTCAAAAATCCACCTGTATAGTTTTCATTAATTATAACCTAATCGCGTGATGATAATCTAGATGATAATCTTTTCTTTTACCTTAACAGAATTTGCTGTAATAATCGTATTTACTTATTACACTGCATTAAACGACCCCTCCCAATAATGTCTCTCTTGTATCTCATAATATCCTCTTGATGTCGTTATATAGTTTCCATTATATTTCACTTAACGAGACTTAATGATTGACAAATTCCTTAAAACATTGATAGTTATGATTGGTTTAGCTTGCCAACTGCTTATTTCTTCCACTCTCCGTATAACGTTATTAACTGCTAGTACTTTACAGTTTTTTCATCAGTTTCCATTTCATTTAATACCAACCGATCTAACAACAAATTCTACTAATTTTGAAATTACTTTACAATTAAGTAGTTTACATATCTGTTATAACAACAACTATTTACTACGCTGAAATAAAATAGATTTTTTATAATTTAATCGATTTATTAATTCGCTGTAATTAAATATAATATTATTTACATGCAGTGACATCTATAGTATCATGTTAACAATAGAGTATACGCTGTGTTGTTCACAAAAACCAGTAATGTATCGTAGTTTGCAAATGACATAATAGATGGCGTTATTAACAAAATTAATAAAACTCTAAGTATTATTTACTAGAACTTTATGGTAAAATCGTGAAAATACTTTTTATGTATAATGCACTGAGCATTAGAAAGAATTTGTTATTAATTTAAATTTTAATAAAGATTTAAGATACTTACAATATTTTTTGCTATCCAACGCTTTCATTTTCATTCCCTAATGTCTGATTACCTAAATTATCACATAGATTCGTTATCAAAATCGAAAACATTCCATAGGATAAGATATGCAAAAATTAAAATATAATCAAAATGTCACAACCTCGTTTTAATTTAATTTATTTATCTACACTAGAAATTGGATTATTTGTTGATTTCTTAACTAAATTTCTTAACTAATCAGTGTAGGCTAGATTCGATTTTTGTTCCTTATAAGATATTTTGACTTTTTAATCCAAATACTAATTGTCCAATACAATTACATTTCATTAACACGATAACCTTGCATCACCCTCGAATCTCGATATTCGTTTTGACACTATCAATCACCTCCTGATAAAAAAGCTTTTATGCTAATGCACTACAGTAGTCTAACCTTATCTCGAAAGCTTGTGCTCACGAAAATCCATTTAGTACCTTCCATGAACTGTAATGAAAATGTTTGGTGCTGAAAACATATTTTTTGTGCGAAATGGAGAATTTTGATTTTGATGATATCATACCAAAGTTTTTGTCTAATTGGAGCAATGATTATTTGGATGATGTAAGTTTACTCTTTTTTTTAGCTCAAGGAGATACACTTTCTCCAGTGTTATTTAACGTTGTTGATAAAACTATTTATACTCCCAAAATCTATTTGTTAGTTTTCTATATTATATCAAGTTTTATCTCAATGCGACGAAATTTAAATTTATTATTTCTTTTCTAGATAGATACCTCTAAATATTCGTTTCCAAATACAATATGGCACGTCAAACCAGCTACAGAAATATCACTAAAAGCAACGGCAATGATAATTGTGGGTGTCACAGGCATCTTCTTAAATTCTATCGTCCTCATCATCTTGATATTCAATAAGTGGCTTTGGTCTCCAAGCAATTACTTGATTGGCAACCTTGCTTTTATTGATTTAGTAACTTTGATGTTTTGTCCTTGGTTCATGTTAGTCAGAGATTTTTATCAAAATTACGTTTTGAGAAATTTTGGATGCAGATTTGAAGGATTTTTACAAGGTAAATAACAATAATGCTGTGTTATTTTTTCCAACAAGTTCAGAAACACATCATTAACTATTACAAAACTTACAGCTTGCCTACTCCTAGCCAGTGTGATAGCAGTAATGCTAGTATCCTATGATAGACTAGCTGCTGCAGTTTTAACATCTGATGCAAGAATCACAAAGAATGCTGCTCCAAAACTGATTTTGGCTAATTGGCTTGTAGCAATGGCATTGTCTATACCTTGGATTGTAAATAGAGAATTTATGGTAAGACCTCTACATATTATTATTCCTATGATATTAGTGACATATAAAAGATGACTCACAGATCAGAACTATCTAAGTGATCTGGGGTGACTCGAAATAAACTGTTATCTCAACTCATGATTGTAAGCAACTGATAAATTATCCTAGTTGATAATGCAGCAGATATCTTTTGTCAATAGAAGTGACTATGACAAACTTTTCCTAGAATCATCTAATTTTTGATAAAGACCTGTGCTTAGCATATATTATAATAAGAGAAGTGATGATACCGAGCTCCACGTTTGAATTTTGATTACGATTGTTCAGTTTAATTCTGCTCGAAATTTTCTCTAAAAATATTGACACCTGAAGCTATTCTTGGGTTTAATAAATTAATATTTTTTTAAATATCTGTGTCAATTTATCAACTTATTATTTCCAGGTACGACACTGGCTAGACTATGTGGAAATGTTTTGCGTAGAAGACCTGACCATTCTTAGCATATACTGGCATTTCATTGTCATACTCCTCGTTTGGATTCCTTTAGGCGTGATGATCGTTACTGTCTGTATCTTTGAAGCTTTTATGTATACCAAATGAAGAATTTGCTTTTTTTTAAATTCCGTATTTGTATATTTTATACACCTTGTTGCATCACCTACTATTATTCTTGCTTAATATTTGTGATCTTTTGCTGATTAGTTCACATGTGGAAATGTTTTGCGTTGAAGACCTGACCATTCTTAGCATATACTGGCATTTCATTGTCATACTCCTCGTTTGGATTCCTTTAGGCGTGATGATCGTTACTGTCTGTATCTTTGAAGCTTTTATGTATACCAAATGTAGAATTTGCTTTTTTTAAAATTCCGTATTTGTATATTTTATACACCTTGTTGCATCACCTACTATTATTCTTGCTTCATGTTTGTGATCTATTGCTGATTAGTTAACATTTTATTCAACATTTTTCTAGTATGGAACAATAATGTGGCGATTAGAATGGACTGCTAGAGAACTATCTTCTCGTGGAGGTGGTCAAACAATAATCAGAGCCAGAGGCAAAGCCATGAGAATCACCGCTTGTATACTTTTAGCTTCAGCAGTTTGTAGAATACCATATACTATATTGGTGTATTGGCGAAATAATTTAAGTAATGAAATAAATTCCGTAAGTTTCACTTTTATATCTATATCATTATCTATGAAACAGACTATTTCTAAAGTACTTAAATTATACCTATTACCTTCTGAATAGCAAATCAATTTCTACATATTATTAAATTCTTGTCAATACGATTTTGAAAATCTTAACTTATTGCGCTTTTTCTTCCTACATAAGGTTTTTTTTTATTGAAAATGTTAAGATTTTACCTATTTACGAGGGGAAATTTTACTTTATTTATGTTTATATATACAGTGTTTAATTATTGATGTTTATATTAATTGTCTTCAGGTAAGAGGTGGCTATGAAATCATGTGGTTTATAGCAAGTTACCTGATGTATTTAAACTGCGCGATCAATCCTCTAATATACGGTTTTACCAATCTCAGATTCAGACGAGCTATGGATAGAACCCCTGGCATTGCTTGCTTTAGATTTGGTTCTTGGTGCTGTATTTGTACTACGGTAAGAAATGGAATCGCAACTATTCTTATAAATGCGAAAGTAACTTTGTCCGTTTGCCTGTTATCGTTTTAAGCTTGAACTAGAGCTTGGGAAATTACATACTATATTTTATTGCGAATAAAAACTTGAAGTAGTTGAAATAGGGGATGAAGTACATGTCGATCTGTGCGACCGTTTGTCTTAATATATAATAACGTTTTTTACACCTGTTTTACAAATCATTGTCTTCATCTGCTTCACAATAGGTGGTGAAAAAGAAGCAATCAATTCAACAAAACAATGTTGAGAAGATCTTTGTCATAGAGATTGGCACTCCACAGCCTAAAAGAAAATTATCTGGATTAGTCAAGAAGTTTCTCCACATTAACAGACAGTCTGTTGAGCTGAGCCTACCAAAAGTAGATGAAGCTACCACAAAACCAACAAAAGTGACACCACTTAAGGTGGAACAAGTGTAAAATGAAATGCTGCTTTGTCAATTCAATGTGAATGAGTCTCAAATGCTGTATTTGTACTACATTTCCCTGAAATCATAAAATTAATAAAAAATCAATTTAGTTTATTAAAATTTAATAAAATGTTACAAATTAAATAACTAAGATTTCACATAGTAAAAAACCTATTAGTAAACCATTTATTAGTGTGTAAAATGTCTGTCATGCTATGTACACAGATGATATAAATATTTAATGCATGTATATAATAAGTATGTGCATGGAACTGGATTTACCTTATCTAAAATATCTTACAAAAATATTTTACGGTTATAACCTATTACTAAATAATTAGTGTGTAAAATGCATGACATGGGATGTGCATGTTAATAGAAATATATAAAAGTTACTCTTTTATACTTATTAGTAAGTAAATAAAATGAGCTTGTAAAAATATCGTATTTATGGTCACTTTCTATTCTACAAAATCCTACTAATATTATAAACTGTTATGGGATGTACACTTTTCGCATTTAAAAATATCTCAAAAATATTTCTCAGAATTACTACTACTAAAAATATTATTTTTGTCAATAAAAATAGAGATAATAGAGAATAATATTAATTAATCAGCAATTAGTCAAATCCAGCAAATCTTTTACGTCTTGCAGTTTGGTTTCCAAAGTCTCCTTCATGTAAGGCTCAATTTTCAAAATATTAGTAGCTTCCTGTAGAAGCGCCATACATTCCATTAGTTGATCCTGTAATAAAATAAACAATTTTATTTTGAGTTTGCTCTTAACTAAATAAACTTACATTTACTCATACATTTTAGTTTTGCACTTTTAAATTTATTTTTACCATTAATTTTATATTTTAATTAAAAGTTATTACACCGACCCGCTCTTGCTTATCTGAGGTGTATTCAAATTGTTCACTGATTCACAGACTCACACATTTTTTCATTCATACTCTATACGCAACTATGAATCGTATTTTATCTCGTTCGTTGATCGTTAAGACAGCGTTCGTAAAAAACCGTTTTCGTTCGACCGTTTTTTAACCGACTTACTTTGCAAATCCGACTACCACGAAAAAATCTTTTCATACTTCGAGTTTATATATAGCTTATGACAGTCACAAATAATGTGGCTTTCTATTGATAAATGAATTTTAAATATCGGTTCAGTAGATTACCCACTAAAACCGCACAATATTTCACTAATACAAACATTTAGTAGTAAAAATAAAGACTAGAACAGTAGTGAATAATATAAGTATTGCGAATAAGGAATCACTTCCAATCGAAAGTGGATGCTAAAATTTTGATATTAATATTGGAATTTAAAATAACTTAAAAGATATCTAACAATCCTTGCTATTCAGCAATCAAATTTGACAATAGATGCACCTACATTTTTGGATATTGTAGACAGTATTAACATACTCCATGTTTCATAGCAATAATATCATGACGGATCTAATAGTTGAAAGAGTATAGCAGTATTTCGCCATTAAAGCTATTAATAACATCTAGAGCGCAGTTTTGCCTATCAACGGCTTACTTTCTTTGGCTTCTCTCCAGTATTTTTTCTACAACTAATACATTTTCACGTTCAATTGATATTTTTTATCTAATGGGTGTCACTTTGTCACCTTTACTGACGTTTAGTGTCTAGTTAAATATATGTTAATATGTTTATCTTATGATATATTATAATCGTTAGTCAAGTTTTTCAAATATTTTGAAATTTAAATGAGTGGAAAATTAAATGAAGAACGTATTTATTAACATCTTCAGAAGATATAGCGCCAATAGTTATAGTTGATTTAGTTGATGGTTAGAAATGGAAAGAAGATGGAATCTGATGTTTTATTCCTATGAAAAGAATAGTAGTACATTATATCATTTGCTTCTTATGAGTCGCATAATTACAATGCCTAGAAGACCAAGAACCATCTATGTAAACGACGTTACTTTTAAAATCGATTGAATATTAGCACTCAATATTTTAATGAATAAACTTCGCTAATTTCTTAGACTAATTATAACTCTCACGGCCAAGATATAAAATGAACTTCAATTAATTTCTCAACCTAGAAATGCTCAGCTGTTTGCAAGCCAATGAACATAAATTTTACTAAATGAATGTTGTATAATGGTAAATTTACCCAGTCAATTAGTTTGTGATCTAAATGAGATATATTAATCTGAATCACGCTTATTTTACTAACCTGTGCGCCTTCTTTAGTTAACTTTTCTTCTTCAAACTCCCTCTTAGTCTGCACCATCATAGCAGCTTGCAGTTCCAATAATATGGTACCACGGAATCTCGTCCAGCCAGGATCAAGTTTTTCAGCGATGTCAAGCAATTCAAGGCACAAATCAACTTTGCGTTTTAATAATTCATCCGAAAGCTCTGAAAAAGCGACAAAAATATTTTTTTTAATTAAAGATTTCATTCAAAAACATGCCATGTTAATTTAACAAGATCTAAATACCAAATTTTTACCTGTCAAAGTATATCCCTTGTAGTTTCCATAAATCTGCATTAGAGCCAATTTAGCCTGAATTACTAAATGATTAGTGGAATGTAATGTAGAGCTATACATTTTAATAAATTCTTCAAAACCCGTAGGTCCCGTTTTATCAAGTTTCCCCAGTTCTTCTTTTAATGCATTATTACCCCAAATCATCTGTCTACTTTGTATATAATAACCACATTTTTCACATTGCCACATCGCCGTCTCATCTAAAGAATTTGTAGAAACTAACATGGCATCTTTTGGTGAATTTGGATCTATACTAGAATTATTGCAAATAGTACAATAAATATTGCCTAGATACGTTCCAAACTCAGTTGGATCTTTACATCTTTCGCATTCACAATCAAAACATTTGGTTGTTTTCAATTGCCTTCTCCTATCCAATGTCCCAAACAACGTCTGTGTGTATGTTGCATAAATCATATCACCTTTCAAAATCGGCACTGTTGCTATTAGCGCTAAGTTATTGTCGTCTAGATAAATATGCCGCGTATTGGGTTTACAATTATGGTTCATCATTGCAGCTGTCACATAAATAGCGCGTAACCTTTTAGATCCATCCGGAGATCTCACATCAAAGGAGTTAGTGTCAAATATTGAAGCTACTTTCAAAATAGTTTCCTCATCAAATGACAGTCCGAGTACTTGAGTAACGAAAGCGACTAGATTAGCCTTTAAGACTTGATATAAAGGTGTGTTTATTCTGTCTTCTAAATGTGATTCTAGATTCATTATATTTTCAAATAGCTTAGGATTTGTTGTCTTCATTAGCAACACTCTTAGTGGCGCAATGACACAGTACGCTGCTTCAAGTTTGTCAGGTCGTTCGTATTTTATATTACATTTGTAATTTTTTTTAGCCATTAGCTTACATTCTTCTTGATGAACATCACCCTTTTCACAATTAACATCACACATTGGCCAGTTACAAATACTGCACTTGTAAAAGTCTAACTCATCATTTTGAATAGGTCCAAGTTTCTTTCCACAGGACAAACAGTGCACAGGGCAAGTAATTCTTGGCCCGCTGACAGCTGGTTTCTCTTTTAATATGATTTCTCCTTGTTTTATATCTCTTGTGGCTACCATATGTCTTCCAAGGGCATCTGAGTATTGAATTTTGAACGCGCCACATTTTGACTTATGTCCTTCTTTCCAGGCAAGTTTTTGATGAGCTTTAGAACAGTAATACACGAGTTTACAACCTCCACAAGTTTGGCTGGCTGGCTGTCTGCAGACTTCGCATGCTGGTATCTCGTGCTTGGTATTCATGGTCTTATTGTAGTTAATCAAATAGTTTTTAGGGCGAACGCGCGGGCATCTCGCCTCGATCCTAACACAATACTCGTTAAAAATAGACACAGTAATTATCACTGCTAACTAAAGACTTGTATTCGTGCCAACTAAATGAAGTATTACAAAATGTCTGTTTCTTGATAAGAACAACTGTTTTCAATACTGCATTGATTTCACCATTTAATTTGTCAGTTACTTTTTTTTTTAAACAAGTACCTAATCCTATTTGTTTTGTTTCCCTTGCTACTGTATTGATTTCATTTCTGGTAACCATAATTGCAACTTTAATATCTACTATACTTAAAGAATTCACAATCTCTATTATCTCCTAGAGGTTAGATTTCTAAACTTAGTTGATCCGTAGACCTCTGACTATGTTTTCCCTTTTAGGATAAACCTCTTGTAAGATAATATTTAATTCTATTTTAATATTATTTTTGTATAACTTTTTTTTTAAACAATGGCATCTGGATATTGTTTTGTAATCTTTTATACCATCTACTTTTAAAAGTGGACTAAATAAATTTTCATCTGAGAATATCTAATTTTAACAAAAAATATATAAGTCGTATGAATAAATCAATATAACAAACAATCTCCTTTGGATTGTATATCATTTTTTAATCTTTTGAACCACACGAATCTAATGCTCAGATATAAATTATATCACTGACTAAAAAAAACTTGTATGATTAATATTCACATTTTTGTCTTCATAGTTTTTATTTATTATAATTATTTATAGAGTAAATCATGATAAGGATTTAATAAATAATGGAAGCGATCATTCTTTACTTTTATGAGGTAGTCGATATAATAAGATGATGTTAGATGTGTCGACCATATAAAAAACGTCGAGTTTAGCTTGGTCGCCCTGGTTCTGCGTTTTTTTTTCAAGAACAATTTAAAAACAAGATTTTTATTATAATAAAAATCAAATCTATTTAATATATTTTATTTAACTTTAATGAAAATAATTTACAGACCACCTACTTAATTCACGATTTAGGCATTGATGTAAAATTAAAAAAAATACTAGCTGACCCGTTTTCCCTTAATGTAAAAGTTTTGATCAAAATCTTTTAGCATTTCAATACACAAAATAAACAAATATTTTAAAAACAAAATTATTAAAATCGGTCCAGCCGTTCCCGAGCGAGATAAGCAAACAGAAAGAAAAACATATTTGATTACAACCTTATTTTTATTTTATTAAATAATATTATTATATTGTTTGATATTTAAACTTTCTTTTGTAAGTTTTCAAATTACACGTTCAGGGATAAATGTTTTCAAACATTAATTAATTGCTTCAAAGAAAAAAATGTTTCGAAACAAAAGTTGGTCTATTTCCATATAAAAAGTCATTAAAAGTAAATTACGCAACCTGAACTGTTCTGCCGCCCTAGTCTGAAGCTTTGCTGCGCGCGCGCATATCGTGTTCAAGTGTATTGTGAAAAATATATGAGAAACTATATTGTGGTTTAAAAATTTAAAACAATTAGGCAAAAATGTAAGTATTTAGAAATTAAAAGTGATACGATGAAAGTAAGTGTAAAATATTAAAATTAAATAATAGAGTTTTCAGGGAAAATTGGATCCGATTTTTTATACGTCGTCGAAAAAAAATCAACCACGCAGTTTTCTCGATAAACCTGTTTTTTATTTTTGGTATTTAAGAAAAAGTAAAGCAAGAAATTTTTTTTTGCTTTCTTATTCATTTGATAATTTTTTGATGATCTCAAAATTTGGTTTTTGTTACTGAAAAGAGTCGTCTAAATTTTGTTAGAAAAGATCTATTCCTAATCTGAACTCTAAGAGGTGGTGAACACTGTACAAAAATTGTAATTATCAACATATTGTCTGTCATGTCCGATCCCTTCTTCTTCTTATTTGTTTAATGGCTTCTAGTTGTGCACAATTAAAATGCATAGGGTACTTTGCCAATGTCACGTAGTAAGGACAAAACACACTTTTTTGGAATTTGACCGGTGAGACTGAATTTTTAATTTATGAAAGTTCCTTTACAATAAGAGGGTTACACCATGTTAAGATCAATCTACAATAAAAAAAAGTCATACTTATTTGTGTGTGATTTCTCCAACTGCGATTGAAAGCTGTAACTTTCCATCTAAGGATGGGATGGGATCGTTTAAACAGAGAATCAATCCTTCTGATTGGAAAAATCGATGTTTTAGATCAATATTAAGCATTAAATCTATCATCCACGCTCGAAAATCATAAAATAAGTGTTATTTAATAACGTGAAGTCATTCCCAAAGTAGTTTATTTTGACCCCCAAGGGTTATGAGACAAGGGTTACAAGTGAATGAAAAAAAATTATTAGGGGTTTGGAGAGATGTAAAAATGGATATTGGATAAGATCAAGGTAGTGTATTTAATGTTTGTATTCTAAAAAGTACGTAGAAGTATATATTTTTTTTAATTTTTTTTTGCATTTTATAAATAATAATTCTTCAATGTGTCTTAATAATAATAGTTCTCGATTCTTCTAAATCGCGTGGGTCAGTCAATGGTGGTATGAGTTTCAGATCAATATCCAGATTCTGATACGTTTTCATGAAATACCTAAACAACTCATTAGAATATTCTTTACTAGCTTTTACCCGCGGCTTCGCTCGCATTGAAGCAATTAAATAAGTATCATTACAATAGAAATGATTTGTT
This sequence comes from Limenitis camilla, assembly GCA_905147385.1. Taxonomy (NCBI): domain Eukaryota; kingdom Metazoa; phylum Arthropoda; class Insecta; order Lepidoptera; family Nymphalidae; genus Limenitis; species Limenitis camilla. The sequence continues at coordinate 10,724,668 of LR990241.1, forward strand.
TCTTTCGTAAAAAAAAAAAATTTCATAATAAGTATCCTATGTTACTTCTAATACCCTCAAGAATATGTGTACAAAGTTTCATGACGATCGGTTAAGTAGTTTTCGCGTGAAAGCGTAACAAACAAACTTACATTCGCATTTATAATATTAATAGGTATGTATCTCATTTTACGGTTTTTTTTTTTTTTTTTTTTATATCTCTTTATCTCTTTTAACACCATTTTGTAAAACTTTTCTGATTCGTAAATACGTTTAACTTCATTTTTATCGGTTTAAGATTTATGTAACATCTGAATCGAAGTTTATTTTATTCTTACGATTCGCGATAACATAAAGCAGATTTCGGGAAAAATTCGGGAAACTTTGGATAATATAATTACTCAATTTACCTATAACATCCTTTATTCATTTCTTCTTATAATTATGTTTTTGTGTATATGGTAAAATAGGGATACTTAAAATACCCCTCCTTTATTTTTATACTTTAATCAAAAAACTTTATTTTAAAAAAGATATTTTTTTAAATATTTTATACAGTATCTATTCAGGAATTGCCTATGAAAGAACCTTTAACATACATGAAAAAATTATTAAACTATAAATGGACGGTTAAATTAGTGGCTAATTTGAACTCCTAAATTTATATTTATATCATACTGTCTTAAATCTTTGGTGCTAACTTAAACTTAATTATATCTGAATTGCTTTTCCTGAAATATTAGCTGAAGAGACAACGCAGTCTTGTTAAGTAATCTATATCTATATCTATACTAATATTATAAAGAGGAAATATTTGTATTTTTGTATTTTTGTATTTTTGTATTTTTGTATTTTTGTATTTTTGTATTTTTGGATTTTTGTATTTTTGTATGTAACGAATAAACATAAAAACTACTGGACCGATTTCAAAAATTCTTTCACCATTAGAAAGCTACATTATCCCTGAGTAACATAGGCTATATTTATTAAAAGAAAAAATTAGAGATCCCCAGAAATTCTCACTAAAACCAACACAAGGTGCAAAAAAATTAGTCATAAAATATCTTTCATCGCATGCGCTGCGAAAAGTATTGATGATAGAACAAAAAAATGTTTTACAATATTATAGAACGTATCAATATCTACAAAAAACTCCGGGAGACCATATGTCCAACTATTGTAGTTAAGTCACTATAACTACTTTTTTACATTTGAATAGTTGATAAAAATGCCTATCAAAATCAGACTATGTTTTCCATAACTTTGTATTAATTCTTATCCAAATAAATTATTTCGTAATGAAGACTGTTTCAATACCTGTTTATTACTTTTTGAATTATTGAAATCGGACTTTCCAGTCAAAAGATATTACGAAATAAAAATATCAAGATAAATAAAAAATAATCCCAGACGGGCCGCCGGCGCGGTGTGCAGTGCCTCGCAGCGCAGCGAGTAACGCGGCGATAGAGGGAGCGACAGAATGCGGGAGCCAAAATGTTAAAAAAAAATTATCCACCCGTACGAAGCCGGGACGGGCCCCTAGTGTTAAGTATAAAAAGTGTCTATTCAATATTAAATTTTCGTAAAGTTTAAAAAAAACTTTGAATATACTTTGATGATTATTTTATTATTGAGTTGGCTTAGATAGTCTTTTTTTAATTTGTCACTTATTTGGAAAACTTTAGCTAAGGATTAAGCCTATAATAAAAATGTACCACGTGCCTAGATTCATTTTTTGTTATGGTAGATAAGGTGCAAACGAGCAGATGGCACACCTGATGGTAAGTGGCCACCATCGCCCATGGACATCGGAAAAACAAGAAACACTCTCTCGTTTTGTCGATGTGTTGCATCCCCGAAGATAGAGTGGGGAGGGAGAATGAAGAAAACAATGCTGCGGTTTCAGCGGACCCTGAGCAAGAGCCCAGAGTTCACTAGATACGCAGCATTAATGGGATGGGAGAGGGAAGGGGTAAGTCTGGTCCACATGCGGCTCAACCGGAACGCGTCTATGACACTTGGCGGTCGGATTCGCATGCTGGTGGTCGCAAGCCAGGCGGGGAACAGATCCCCTACCACCAAGGGGCTGCTGAGTTACTCGCTTCTTACGAGATGCTCTCCCAGCGGCAGAGGGGAATTGTATTCTAACCTTTACAACTTTATTTTATAATTTTTCGATATTTGTAAACCATCTAAAATCTACTATGAATTAAATGTATCATAACTTATTAAATGTGTCATAGAAATAAATGAAATATTCACTTCATTTAAAAAAAATCTCCAACCATGATAAAAATATCTTAAATCATACTTAAACTGCTTAACTACGAGAAATGTCTTTATGACAAAAAATCTACTTGTAGAATAGACTATCAATATTGCTAGATTTACATACTGTTCACAATAGCTTTGTAAATTAATTACTTCACCAAGTCTCGGGGGAATAAGCTTTCCCCTACTTCCCCTCTTTTCTCCTACATGAAGTTAAATTTAATGTTATTCAAACATTTGACCCAGAATACAGTTATTTAAGAATATTTAATGCAAGGAGACTTTAAAATATCAATAGAAGTCTAAACATTATATTTTTTTAAAAGTTTATTTGCCTGTCTGTCCGTTGCTATTGCCCAAAATGAGACATTTGTTTTCATAGTTTTATTACTGCAGGTCTAAAAAATATTTTATAAATAATATAAAGTACTTTTAAAATGTTTCAGACTAGCAATATTAGATGAAAAAATTTTATCATTTTTCAGTATATTATTCAGGTGCTAACGACCATGAACAAATTTTATTATTATCCCGCAAGAACTCTGAATTGTTCCGTGTAACAAATTTTATTCAAAATCAGCCGTTTTTGTGTGATTCGGTAAGAAACGTAAAAACATACAAACTTTCATATTTATAATATTAGTAATATAATTGGAAAGTTCTATTCGTTATATGGAATGAGAAACACTTAGCGTAGGTGTATGTAATCTCGTCCGGTATGAAATATTAATAACTCGATGCATCACAATAATATCTCACAGCACGTCAATTTCATATTTATTCATAGAAATGGAATGTAAATAAAAGCTATTTACAGCTGGTCTATAATCCCAACTAAAGCTTTACTCTGTCTGATTGTCTGTCACGCAAACTACTAAACTAACTACTAACTTAGGTAAGGACATAGGCTACGGTTTCATTGTAAAAAACTGCTTGGAAGGGAAACAGATTATAATTTTCTTCCGACCCGCTCACGCTTCACTGAGGTGTATTCAAACTATTTACTCATTCACTCACACGCTAACTCATTTATTCATTTATACTCTATCCGTAACGATTAATCATATATCTCTCATCGTTAATTCAGCGTTCGTAAGAAACGTTTTCGTTCGATTGTTTTAATCCGACTTACTTTGCATATCCGACTACCACGAAGTCTTTTCACTTTTCGGGATGATATATAGCCTATGACACTCACAAATAAAGTGGCTTTCTATTGGTAAAAGTTTTTTTCAAAATCGGTTTAGTTGATCTAGAGATTACCCCCTACAACCTTACAAACTTTACCTTCTTATAATATTAATATAGATTAACTTAACGAAGCCAATACACTTTAAAGGTTATTATTTCCAATAATATCGTGAAAATAAAACATATTTTTATAAATTCTTTTTTACAGAAAATGGGAAATGAAGACAACAAACCGTATGAGGTAAGTAATTTATAAAAACATTGGTTTTAGTGACATCTATGAATGTATTATTGAACTAAGAAGAAGACTATATCTTTCTATTCCAATATGTAGTTTTATTTGAATATGATAGATGTCGTTAATAGTACTTAACTATGAATTAAACAAAAATAAAATTTATAGTAACACTTTAAAGACTAGCCTACCTTTCCCCCGCTTCGCTTAGATTTACATGTAACCTTCACTAATACACAATAACTTAACAAAGTTTCATCGCAATCTGATGATTGGTTTAAAAATGCTTAAAGGACAAACATACAAATATTTATTTTATTTTAGTGATTTTTTTAAAATATTTCAAGGTCCTTAAATCAGAAGAACTCGGTAGATATCTCGTCGCTGCTCATGACTTGTCTCCAGGAGATATTGTATTAAGAGAACTGCCTTTAGTCTTCGGACCCAAGGCCATGCTGGATCCAGAAGCTTCTATGCCGTGTGTGGGATGTTATAAACCTGTATTCACAGATGTTGGAGAAAGGTGTTCCAGGTAGGTTGGCCAATTTTTTGAAATAGAGTACAAGATATCTTACATATTTTATCCAAAAAAAAATAATAGCTTTCGCTCCATATATCAGAATTCTTACGAATTACGTGAAAGCTTTGAAAAGTGAAAGACGGTGACCGTGCCGTCAATGGACGCCGCTGCAATAATAAATTATCGCTTTAATAAGCATTAGATTATAGATTATTGTTAAACCAGAAATAAATATATTTAGCGATGATACGATACCCCACATTATTTTTAGCATTTCTTTTGTACAGACACATTTTATATTAAAGACCATTTACTAGAGATACTTTCTGCGCCTGTTTTCCGGTGTTTCATACCAGTAATATATAAGTTAATGTTTTTCTTAATAGATGCGGCTGGCCAGTATGCTCCGGATATTGTCCAGGTCTAAAGGATCCCTTACACCATGGACTTGAATGTGAAATTTTGAGTGCTCGCCCTGAATGTGTACTTGACAATATGGCTGACTACTACAGGTAATGTTCTCAAAATCAGACTAAGGAATTTAATGGAAATGACGTTTTAAACCCTAAAGAAACAAAGTAAGATTTTATGATAGCGGTAAGTAAAATTACTTCTTTTAAAAATACCTAATTAAAATTTCAGCAAGGTCTATTTGAGCTAAAAATACTTGTAACACATTCCATATGCGATTGTTATCTTTCTTTGTTTGAATAAACCTTGAGTTAACCGTCCATTACAAATTACCAATTGATGAATTTTGGTCTTATTTTATTTTAAAATTACTTAATATCTTATTTTTAATCAAGATCATGATCATCATCATTCCATTGTTCCCACTTCTGAGCCGGGTCTCCTCCTCAAAATTAGGAGGGTGTTAGGCCACAATCCGCCACGCTATCCCAGTGCAGATTGGCAGACTTCACACACATTTGAGGACTTTAAAGAAGTTTTAGGAGTGCTGGTTTCCTCAATATGCTTTAGTTCACCGCTAAAGAAGTGATATTTAATTGCACACGCAAAACACACATAACTCAGAACTTGGATCTCTTGAGTACACAACAGAAACACCTACGATATCAATGTAGTTTTAACCATGATAGAATGATGAAATCGTTCCATGTTAAGGATATGGTTTAAAACTCTATTGGATAATAAATTTTAATATGTCATAATTGAAGATGCTGGTTTTATGTTTCAGACATGATGCATTACTTCCTCTAAGATGTGTTCTTCTTCAAAATATGGATCCAGAGAAATGGAAAAAGTTATTAGAAATGCAATCACACATGGAGTGTCGTGCACCAGGAACAGAAATTTATGAGTATGTATTAAATATTTAGATTACTTGATTTTTCTCTTTATAGCCAATAGTCTCGTCGACAAGTTGAAATTGGTTTTAAAAAGAGATACAGCTCTTAAAATTATGTGTGATTTAAAAAAAAATGAGTTAACAATCGTATAACTTGTTGAGAAATTTAAAAGTTGAGAAATTTTATAGTTTGATTGGCGAAAAACTAAATGTCTTTTTTCTTTGTCTTTAATTGTTAATAACTTTTGTAATTTTTTATGTGCTTAAACACTCTTTTAGCACATTTTTTTAGACGTCGTACCGGATCCACTAAGCTATCACATATAATTTTAAGAGTCGTATTTCTATTTTAGACCATTTTAAACTTGTCGACTAGACTACAACTTTTAGGAATTATCAATAATAATTAATTTAATGTAAATTTTTTTTCAGAGAAGCCAATGAGTTCATCGTGGAATACTTGATGAACAGCTTTATCAATAAATTAGAGAATACAATAAGAAACAAATATTTAAAGAACATATCAGCTGATCTTTTACATACAATATGTGGTATCATTGATACAAATGCTCTGGAAATAAGATTACCTTCAGGCTCAGAATTAAATGCTCTATACGCTAATACTTGCTTACTGGAACACAGTTGCATACCAAATACAAAACATGTATTTAACCTATCTTCAAAAGACAGAAATGATCGTTACCGCATCACAGTTAAAGTAGTAACTCCAACTATAAAAGGAAATCACATAACCACGATGTACAGCCATGCTTTATGGGGTACACAAGCTAGAAGACAACATTTACAAGATACTAAATATTTCTCTTGCAAATGTCCACGATGTAGCGATCCAACAGAATTAGGCACTTATCTAAGTGCAATGAAATGCTTTGGAGATGATAGAACTCCTTGTGATGGAATACATCTACCAGAAGATCCTTTGAATGATGAAACTGATTGGGCTTGCAATAAATGTCCAATTAAAGTAAATAACTCTCAAATTAATATGCTAATTTCTCAAATGGGCGAAGAAGTTGAAAACGTTCAGATGATGGGAGGTTCGGTAAATATGTTGGAGAATATTCTTTGTAGACTATCAACTTTTTTACATCCGAATCATTACCATTTATACTCTATAAAACATTCCTTGATACAATTGTATGGAAGACAACCAAGTTATATGACGGAGGATATACTGGATAAGAAGATTAAGATGTGTAAGGATTTGATTAGTATAACCAAAACTTTAGATTCTGGTAATGCAAGATTAAGTTTATATAATGCTGTATTACATCACGAATTACATTCAGCTTTGTTACTTAAATCTAAAAAGGCGAAGAGCGATGGATCTGTAAAGTCTGTAGAAGAAATAAAACCTTTATTCGAAGAAGCTAATACTGCAGTAAATACAGCTTTATTATCATTACAAGATGACATAGAAGAGACGTCTGGTAAAAAATTATATAATGTTATAGAAGGAAGTAAGAGGGACTTTGAGAAGTATTGTAAAGAAAAGAATGTCACTTTTTAAACAAGTTTAATAATTAATTAATTAATTACAATATTTTTAATTAATACTAATATCACAGTACGATTTGGTAACTTTCAAATAAATAAATTAATCAGGTAATCATACTTTGCACATAAATAAAAATCATATTTGACTATTAATAATAAAAAATTTAAGTAAATTTTAATTCGATAAAGTAATTTATATTTCATGCTGAGATTAGCCTCCTTTTGAGTTAAACTTGTTATATTAAATATAGTGCTACTACATGTCGATATTTTAACAATTATTATTGCACTGATTGTTATAGGAGATTTTATTGACGTATCGTTTATATTTTTGAATAGGGATCTTACTTAAAAATTGGTTAAAACAAATATGGAGTCTAAAGAATATTTAAGCACTGGGGTGACTATAATGTGTATAGCTTTATCCCTCCAGATAGCATTCCATATCCGATTCTCCAACGTGTAGCTACGAGTGCATACGGTAGATAACTATCAAAATATCTGAAATGTTAAATCAATCTATCGAATTAAAGACCTAGATTTACCCACTTCTGAAATACCAATTCAAACCGCTTCTAACGTTATCATTATTAACGTTGGAAGCAATCCATTCAGTGAATTTGGAAACTCTAGTATAGATGCCCGGCATTTTGGCACGAGCACAACCACTACCTGTAGATACGACACCGACGACCATAGAATGGCCTTTGTCCCCTTTCACCATTAGGGGGCCACCGCTGTCAGCCTAAAATTGATATGTGTTTTAATAAAAGGTATTGATGATACAGTTGCTATACAAACTATGTTAATAAATTCACGAAAAAAATTAACAATATAAACTGTCATAAAGCTAATCATAAAGTTTAGTGGGTTGGATTTTGCAAATGTTAATGAGGGTGGAGTTTACGCGATAGTTTTACGTATTGAAGGAATTTTCCTGTATCATTTAATAATTTGTCATAACATTAAATTTATTCATACAGATGGCCAAATGTGAATTTAAATTATAGGGACCATTTAATAGATTGTTTGAACCTTTGTTTCTCTCACTCACTATATCTTGTTATTAGTTATGAATAGCTGAAACTGTTTTAGTTAATACTGTATGTTAGTATCGTCATGTATTGTACAACTGTATGTTATATCTTCTAGTTAGTAATAAATAATATACAACAATAAATATGTATTTAAACATGCAAATATACTTTTAGAGATGTAACCAGTAAAATGACTACTCACGGTTCAATTTTGTTTATCATTATTGATATTTTGTTTAATATTACGTAAATCTTCATTAATAGTCATTCATACATTGTAAAAATGGTTATAGTGTTTAATAAATTACATTTTATTAAATATTTCTAGTGATTTCTAGTGAAAAATCTGGTTAGTTAATTTGTGTATCTATATAAAACTTATGTTTCTTACCCAACAAGAATCTCGTCCTCCTTGTTCATGCCCTGCGCACATTTGCGTGGAAATCACTCTCACTTTACTACCCTGAGATTCGTACCAGCTATTACATTCGCCATTTTCTACTATCGATACTTCAGTCTTTTGTAAGATATTTGGCCGTGCACCTGTAATTTAAAAAAAAATGATAATTGTAAAAAAATTGCTTACGTTATACTTAAACTGCCCTTAAATATGGTCGATAAATAGAATTTTCTTACCAATCCCCCTATCTTCATTAGTAAACCCCCATCCAGCGACAGTAGCCATGGTCCCCACGAAATCAGAAGCCATTGGTTGAGGAAGACATGCTGGTCGTAGTTCATTACTCCATTGGAACTGCTGGACTGTTTTGAGCAGTGCTACATCGTTGGTTTTCTTTTTACATCTAAAAATCATATATTTTAAAAACAATAGAGCACTGTCTCTGGAATTACAAGGAGTTAGGGCTCCCAAAGAAATTCTGCTCCGATAGGGCTTAATTTTTTTAGATAATTTAGGTACCATATAAAAAATGAAGCTAAAGTGTTTGACGATTTCTCAATTGAAACTCAATCCAAATTTTTTTTAAATTATAGATTAAAAATTATATATTTGATATAAAGAATTTGGATTGCGATTGATTATTAAATTTGGCCGTTAAAATATTTTGGGATAATAGTTCAAGGTATCAAAATACCTCAGAGACCTTTATTTCATTGTCTGGTCTATCTACCTTTCAAGACACTTTTTCTTAAGAATGTGTAGAGGTATCAAGTTTGAATTTATAAAAAATATCATCCCTTATGGTATGGTATGTAATCCCTTAGAGTTTCTAAAAGAGTTTGGTCGCATGGGAATCAAAATCTATAGGATGTACTTGTTGGTCTATAACTATGAAATCTGTCAAGACAGGAATCGGAAAACCGTTAATTTGCATTTACTTTAAGTTGATGTAAGTGACCTTACTTACAAGTCATGAATGCTTTATACTTTAAGATTGAAGCAGTAACCTTCTGATGTTACCACACGTCCTTAGCTTACGATACCATTGATATTAAATACAAGTTATACAATACCTACCTATATTCAGGATGTGGTATAATCTTAGATAGTTTTTCAGTATTTTCACTGACTGATATATCAGTATATCCAACTACGACTGTCAATTGCTTGGTTTTGTAGAATTCATCAAAAACACTGAAATAGATAGAAGTACACCATAATTAAAAGAAGAATGGGAGAACTATATTAGATACTGATAATTAACTGACAAATAATGCAGTATCTTGCGAATAATCTATCAGGGACTTCAGTAAGTAAGACCGTAAATAATCGGATAAATAGTTGTTTTTCAAAATATATGAAAAGGTTAACAAATAAACGTAAATATAGTAACTACGACTACTATAGTACCAGTCGACCCAATGACATAAACGGTCACATAGCTTGACATGCACTTTATCCCCTATTTTAACCCATTCAAGCCTCTTTTCGCGATAAAACTATAAGCTATGCCCTTTCCCATGATCTAGTCTACCTCTGTACCAAATTTCATCAATATTAGTTCAGTGGTTTTAAGCGTAATAGCGTAACAAACAGTTCCTGTAAACCTGTCTTGTCTTCTGTCTTTTGTTTGTTTATAAAAGAGAATATGTTTTTATTTTTGACAAATATAAAAGTGAATTGTTGGATAAACAAACTAAAACCAATATCTGTGAAAAACAGGACACGCGGGAATTAAAATATTCCCTTTATATATTCAAAAGCTTTTAATAAATCTAGGATCGCTATGTAAATGTGTGTCGTTCGTTTTAAATGAATTTTATAATATACCTTTAAACAAAATATATTGATCTATAATACTATGGATTCCCAGAAAGCGCATAAATAGCTCTGTAGGCACATCTATAATGACGCACTAAATTCTAAATATTGTTTGAGTACCAAGAATTCGTCATGTAATATTCAGCCAGTCTACAGCATAACACATACAATCTCGATCATGAATCCTTCCTATTTTTTAAAGATACTTGCAGTATGGATCACATGCTAATAGTATTCCCTTTACCCCTCCTAGTAAGCTAAAATGCTTGTGTCAGGAGTGGGCTACGCCAGTAGTCCAATGTCCGGGATTTGAATCCACGACTTATCGATCGTGAATCCAACGCTTCGGGCGTTAGCCACCGAGCTACTGACGAAACCCTTACTGTTAAATCTTAATGAAATTATCTATAAATCCTAATCCAGATTCCGTCAACAAAAAAAATCAGTGTTTACTCTCTTTCTGTACCTACTCTCAAATTTATTCGTTTCCTCTCTCCAATTTTTATTTCATATTTCTTTCAATCAAACATATACTACTTTAGCATCTCTGGTTTAAATGAATAATATCGGAAGACAGAATTTAAATATTAAATTTAATTTAAATATTTATTTAAATTCTGTCTGGCGTCCATACTATCATAGGTAAATAGAGAATTATGGCGGGTCGGTTGTAATATGTACTTCGCACGGTTTTTTTAACTATAATATTCCTATTGAATCACTCTGTCTATTGGTGAAAAGTGCATTAAAATACGTCGAGTGGTTTAATAGATCTAAAGGTACAGACAGCGGGATATTTACTTAGTATAGTTTACCTGCATACACAATGTCCAGCAGTCAGCAGCCATCTATCATTGATGACAGTGGCTCCACACTGATGAGTCCCCTGTCTCCAAATGCTGGCTGCCCAGGGGAACTCTGCTGGTAGACTGTCAGTTCCTCCCACTATGCGGGCTTTTCGAGACATTACTAAACCGCATTCTACATCAGCCACTGGAAGACAACAACATTCAATCAGTTACATACCAGCCATTGTTACTCGTAACAGCGATTACTAGACCAATAGAATCGCTAGATTTACCTACCCTCGCTCAGTATGTCAAATGAAGCGATTCTATTGGTTCTTAACAAACGCGTCTCGCTCTACACCCACGCTCATCTTTGTTGGAAACGCAGCTTACTAGATTTTTTTTGATAAGAGACATTTTTGAAAATGGCAAAATTGTCACACTATCTATATTATATATGTTATATAATTATTACTCTAATTTAAGATATTTTAATTAATTTAATAAAAATCAGTTGTAACTTGTAAGAATGTTGAGAAGAAAACAAATAATCTATACTAATATTGTAAAGTATTCTGTTTCTTAATGTGAAAAAAAGTAATATAATCTCTTTTACCCGAAAGAAAAACTTATTTACTAACATTTATTCTTTAAATGGCGAGACTTGGGAATTATCCTAGATGATAAATTGACTTTATTTATTTATTTATTAAAAGGTACACCAACGGCGAGTGTGTATGTGTAAACATAATATTTTGCTAGAGAGATTTACAAAGGTTTTACATTTATGTAACCACCAATTAAAGGCGTACACAGCTTTCACAACAATATTAATCTAACCTATAGTCGAGTTTTATTTAGCTTTGAGTCTGTGCAACATCATATACTATAAACAAAAATTATATTAATAATAAAAAAAAAAGTACTTAAGCCTAGGGTAACAAGATCGTTTATGTTAAATTATTTATATAAAAAAAATATTGAAACTTTTAATCAACATATAAATCAAATTATAGGGCCCTTCGTATGCTTGGTTTCGTCATTAGGACTTGCAAGGATTTTAAGCGTGCTGACACTATGACCCTGTTATATAACTCCTTCGTCCATACTATTCTAGAGTATGCTTCAGTTGTTTGGAATCCACATTACAAAGTCCATATAGATAACATTGAACGTATTCAGCGTAAATATCTGAAGTGAGTTCAGTATAAAATTGGATTTCAAGATCATTCTGTGTTATCCTTGACTGATCGTAGATTATTAAGAGACCAGTTATTTTTATACAAGATTTTAAATAACCTAATAGATTATCCCAATTTATTAAGTGAGCTAAATTTTAGATGTCCTGGACCTATTGCGAGGACTAACTAACAAATTTCTAAATATAGCGATACTAGGGGCCCGTCCCGGCTTCGCACGGGTGGATAATTTTTTTTTAACATTTTGGCTCTCCCGCATTCTGTCGCTCCCTCTATCGCCGCGTTACTCGCTGCGCTGCGAGGCATTACACACCGCGCCGGCGGCCCGTCTGGGATTATTTTTTATTTATCTTGATATTTTTATTTCGTAATATCTTTTGACTGGAATGTCCGATTTCAATAATTCAAAAAGTAATTAACAGGTATTGAAACAGTCTTCATTACGAAATAATTTATTTGGATAAGAATTAATACAAAGTTATGGAAAACGTGGCCTGATTTTGATAGGCATTTTTATCAACTTTTAAAATGTAAAAAAGTAGTTATAGTGACTTAACTACAATAGTTGGAAATATGGTCTCGCGGAGTTTTTTGTAGATATTGATACGTTCTATAATATTGTAGAACGATTTTTGTTCTATCATCAATACTTTTCGCAGCGCATGCGATGAAAGATATTTTATGGCAAATTTTTTTGCACCTTGTGTTGGTTTTAGTGAGAATTTCTGGGAATGTCTAATTTTTTCTTGTAATAAATATAGCCAATGTTACTCAGGGATAATGAAGCTTTCTAATGGTGAAAGAATTTTTGAAATCTGTCTAGTAGTTTTTATGTTTATTCGATACATACAAAAATACAAATCTTTCCTCTTTATAATATTAGTATAGATATAGATTTATTAATACGTAATGTGAAACAACTTAAAAAAACAAATTTTAAATTTTATTAAGAACTTGCATTATATTGTGTAATATCACCTATATCTACCTGTTCGTAGTTAAAGTAGTTAATTTGAATTACTTTTGATCTCATTGTTTAAGGTTTATTTAAAACTAGCTGTAAACGTTGTTTTGATACCGTGGGCCACCCTTATCACTTAGGGGCATAAAATATAGATGTTGGCCGATTCTCAGACCTACCCGATATGTACACAAAATTTAATAAAAATGGTTGCTGGTTTATATTTATTTTATTATGTATTTGTAAACTGTTTGTTTCCAAGGTAATAAATAAATAAAGAGGTAAAGTTGGTGAGGCTGTAGGGGATAATCTATAATCTCTGGATCTACTAAACGGATTTTGAAAATTCCTTTACCAATAGAAAGTCCTATTATTTGTGAGTGTCATAGGCTATATGTTAACCCGAAAAATGAAAAGAATTTTTCGTGATAGTCGGATTTTCAAAATAAGTCGAAGAAAAAACAGTCGAACGAAACGTGTTCTACGAATGCTGCCTTAACGATATATGATTGAGTTCTAGAGAAAAGTAGTAGAGCTTGATAATGCCTACAAAAAAGGCAACGAAAGCATATGTCTAAGTTTTATATTTAGGGCACAAAAATTAGTTTCTTATATTAAATATTTTAACTGGTTATATTATCAACAATTATGTCTCAAGTGTAAACTTATTGTCTCAAGTGTGTAAAGGTGTAAAAATATTTTTCCCTTTTACTGCTTATAACGTCAGCGAAGGGAGAGCGGGTCGGAGTATTTTAAAAATATTTCCTATCAGTGCTTATATAAAGCGTTTACTACTTCTAGATATAGTTAGTTATTTAAAAAAGAATTGTAAAATATGGTACGGTTTTTGACATGAGCTGAAGGCGAAGGAATAAACTTCCTCCCCCTAGTAGTAAAAAGGGACTTCTTTGTACTCAGTACGAGATAACTTAAATTAAACTTAATATTTTTATTTGAAGACCTTGGCAAGTTAAATTCAACAAAAACAATTTATATTAATTTCCACTTACAATTGACATAGCATAATCCAAAATCCGTAAACACCATCAAAACTAGCACAATAAAATAGCACATTTTATCCATAATTTACTACTAAAAATAATAAATAATCAAATTAACTAATATGTCAACAAATTCAAAAAAATCCGGACAATATATAACTAATGAAGGGCAAGTGCACTCATGTCAAAGTGCGTGCACTTACTATATGTTTGGTTTTCATACAGTTAATATTTAAAGGATCTATGATTTGTTGGAACGAAGCTCCTTCGTACGCCTGAAGGCCTGACCCCTATTGTGTATCTAGTGATGACTCACTATTATTGCATCGATACAACTTATATCGAAACTTCTTAACGGTAGTTGTTCAATCAATAATAATATCACAGCATATAATTTAATTATTAATTTTTTTTTAAAGTCTTAGACTCAATTATTTTTTTAAATTAGGTATTTATATTTTGATTTTATCAATAATTTTCAATAATAATGTTTTACATACTCGTATATAGTACATAGTACAAGAAATTTACTTCTTTATTTCTCTTTAGTAAGGTTAAATAGTTACGTTCTATCTGCTACAGCATATTTTATTTGGTGTTTTACATATCATTCGTTATCTTTGTCACACCGTTATGCGGTTATTCACGAGATTTAATTGACCCTTGATTTTGATAACACTGCAATACTCTTTATTGTTTTATATTATCACCTTAAAAATCCGATAAAATGTTGATCTGCCGAAAATTAATGGACTTTGATACCATTTAAAACACCATAAAAATTTGTAGGCTCTTTACAGTTTCGCCATAAATCAATTTACTCTCATCGAAGCCAAGGCAAAATTAATATTTTTTGTATGCAATAGTTTTTATTCTGTTGTCTAACATGCTTTCGCCAAAAGAAATAATGGTATTTCTGCTAGCCTATGCAATGAGATAACTTATGAGATTTCAGGGATTATACTGACATAATTACACAACTATTTTTACCCTACCACCCAAGACTTTCACTAATTACAGCCAAGCTGTAACAGGTCCCAAGTATCATATACAGATACAATTTTCATATTTTAAATTACTACTAGCCAATTAGTACTTAGTTGTCGTTTCTATAGTTTGGTGTAATTCTATTCCTTTTTTGTTCTGATCTGCAATTGTATGAAGTCTGAATTATTACATTTATATTTGAAGTTAAAAATTAATAAATTTAGTCATGTATCGATACTTCTACGTTACTCGCAGCCCATCACTATTAACAATTCATTGTCAGGTTCGGCGCAACCTCGGCCGATAAGCGCAGATAAGAGCGCGGAACCGCCTCTCACACTAATGACTGAGCATTATCCAAATATTTCAATTCGATGTCACTTTACTAGGGTGACTATTATTTACTGCTAGGGGACACAGTTTCGCTTCGGTGAGGTATATTGTAATAGTTCACTCACTCCCTTACACACTCGTCACCGTCCCATTAGACATCAATCTGTCTCAATAAAATCTTATCTTTACTAATGTTGTAAAGAGGTAAAGTTTGTGAGGTTGTAGGGGGGGTAATCTCTGGATCTACTGAACCGTTTTTGAGAATGTTTTTACCAATAGAATCCACATTATTTGTGAGTGTCATAGGCTATTTATTAACCCGAAAAATGTGAAGACTTTTTCATGGTAGTCGAATTTGCTGCAGTAGGTCGGAGAAAAAACGGTCGAACGAAAGCGTTTCTTGATGAGAGATATATGATAAATGTATGTATGGGTGAGTGAGTGAACAGTAAGAATACAGCTCAGCGAAGCGTGAGATGGTCGGCTATATTAGATAGTGTAATAGCCCAACCGACTCACGATTCACTGAGGTATAAACACTCATTCGTCCTCTTGTTCATCTACTTGGTGACGTACTCATTCCCTTACCTACTCGTTCATTCATTCATACTCTAACTCACTCTATCACTAAACAACACCGACTCACAAATGTGAATATCTACAGTTATTATGAATTATAAATAAGAGTTGTTTACGTAGATAATGAAATAAATAAAACTTTCTTCAATTGTTTATTGTCGTGACTTATGTCGTGTCCGCCATCTTGTTATTACCGATGTAACCTTTTTCATGTAAATTGTATTTTACACAATACAAGACGTGTAAACCTCTAGGTATGTAATTACACGTCGTTATTGTTGGCTAACTATATTTAAGTTCAATTTTGTGTGACCAAAATACGTTATTGAAGGTTAATAATGGAATTATTTCTTTTTCTTGAAAAATCTTTTTTGTTGCCCTTTATTAACCTAAGGTTAAGTTTTAAGCTTAATTTTTAAGTAGCTCCTATTGGTTTATATTACCTTAATATTGTAATACCAGGGCAGTTTCGCGAGTAATTGGAAGGTTAATTTCAATCATTTAGTGAAGGAGAGTAGAGTTAAGGCCTTTTAAACTTGAACCTGGGTCACAAAGACAAGTTAGACTTAGAAGAGATTTCTTCGTTCTGCTCTTTTATCAATAATTCAAGTTATAATACAATTTTTTTTTAACCAACTGAAGTGTTTTTGCTATCTAAAATTGGGTCACAAAGCCTAGGTTTTTTATTTCCGTCTCCCCTTTTTTAGTTTGTATGGAGAAACCACTTCATGTAAATTAATTTTTCCTACAATTTTTTTTTACCGTGATAAAGAATAAGTAAAATATAAAGCATGGTCACCCTGAAAACAAGCTAGACGTGTATAGTCGGCCAAGTGCAACACTAAGTGGGGCGACGCATCTTGACCTACATTCTCAGATTTCCTTTATCAATCTCTAAATTACAAGGTTTTTGGATTCCTTGCCAAAATGCCGAAATGACTAATGTTTGGATTAAATTATCTATATCTAGATATAGAAGATAACACCCTGTGTTTATTTGTCACGATACCATTACCATGATAATACCATTACACGTGGGATATCTAGTGCAGTGATAGCCTTGTGGTTAAGACGTTGATGTCTACTTGTGAGGTCCGACTTCGATCCTCACAGAGGCACACATCTCTGACTTTTCTGAGTTATGTGTGTTTAAAAAATTTAAATAACACTTGCGTTAACGGTGAAGGAAAACATCGTGAGGAAACCTACACCTTAGAGTTCTCCATGTTCTCAATGGTCTGCCAACGCACACTTGACCAGCGTGGAGGTCTAATCCCTCTTCATTCTGAGGTGATGATGATGATTATATCGAGTTGGAACAAAGTTGATCTATAATACTGAGGACACAATCAGTGATTAAGTGTGAGACTTGAGTTTTAAACGCAGAAGAAAAGCAATTCAAAGTGACTGTCTTCTCTCTCACTCACTTTTTATGTCAAGAGAATTTAAATACTTTTCCGTACGATATTTTCGAACAAAAAAAACGAAAACTGTTTTGGCCTTATATGTAATTTATATGTAGTTCTAATTCTGTGTAATAATGGCTGTGTTTTCCAAATATAAATAAAAAAAATTAAAAGTATTAGTATTTAATTATAAATAAGTGTCGCGATGTTGCGTCCGCCATCTTGTTGTTACTAATATAATTTATTTCATGAAAGTTTAATTTAGATCTTATGGTTTATTTTAATAATAGTCAGTCTCGAGAACTTATATCCTCAATCATGTTGATAATTTTGCAGTTTGATGAGTAATTTGACGATTTCGTGAAATCGAGAACCTAAGTAAGAAATTTAAGTAAAAAACCGCCAAAACAAATATAATTGCAATTTTTAGACAGAAATAAATATATGACTTAAATTGGTAATATTTCGATTTATGTAACAGTTCTGACATTTTTGTGTCACACACATGACTAAAATTAATTATTTTAAACCCTTCTTCATCACGACCCGTCAATGGCCCACGGCTGAGCCGGGTCTCCTCCTCAGAATGAGGAGGGTATTATGCCATAGTCCATCACGCTGGCCCAGTGCGGGTTGGCAGACTTCACACACCTTTGAGAACTTTTAGGGAACTCTCAGGAGTGCAGGTTTCCTCACGATATTTTCCTTCACCGTTAAAGCAAGTGATATTTAATTGCTTAAAACACACAGAACTCAGAGTCAGAGGTGTGTGCCCAGGATCGAACTCGGACCTCCCGATTAAGACTTGAATTCTCAACCACTGGGCCATCACTGCTTTTTAAACCCTAAACCTATACATATTTTGGCAACGTCAACCAAAAACAGCAACTTTTCGAGACTATCAAGAAGAGAAAAGTCAAAAGAGTAGGCATGAGAGATAGAGAAATTCTACAGCTCATTATAATGGGAAGGGTTGCTGGAAAAAGAGGCTTTTCGCGAGTGCAGCAGATCTCTTTCCCCTTGCGAAGAACAAGAAGGAGTATGCATCACTGACTGCCAGCCTTCGCTAGTCTGAGTGGCACTCGAAGTAGAAGAAGCCTCACTGCAAGTCATATAATTGTCTCATTCCAACAATTGCACTACTAGATCTAATAATGACTACTTAAATAAACAACTTCTCAGAGACAAATAAATAATCTAATATGTATGGCATAATTTTTTTTCTATCTCGCTCTAGTAGTTTTTTCAATTTAGTGCAGCCTAATGGCATCTTTCTTGCATGCTTAGAGAGGAATGTGCTTGTTAAGAACCAATAGATTAACTTCATTTGACACTGAGCGAGACTAGGTAAATGAACCGAATCTATTGGTCAGTCAATCTATTGGCAGTCTGATGATTGAAGTGGAATTGAAATTCTTTTCCCTGAATCACGTTAAAGCACTGTGAGTCCACAATACGTCTACATCGATGAAGCAATAATTCTTATTCTATATGCTACCTGAGATATCTGAATATATTAAAATGTAAGAATATCCAACCTCCATAAATCAAGCAATCTGTAACATCATCGTTCAATGATACGGAAGTACTGTAAAGCTTGTACGACGTGATAAGCGCAAAGGTCGAGCCTTAATCGAAGAGTACTGATTTTGATTTGGAGTTTCATACGAATATTATTGAGTCATTTGGCAAAAAAACACGTTTGTTGTATGGGAGCCCCTCCTTAAATATTTATTTTATTCTGTTTTTAGTATTTGTTATTATAGGTGCAAAAGAAATACATTATTGGTGAAAATTTCAACTGTCTAGCTATCACGATTCACGAGATACGGCCTAGTGATAGACAAACGGATGGACAGCAGTCTGTTTTAAGTACTCTTCTTTTAGTACAATCTCTTTAAAATACTCTACTTTTAGCAGTTTCTTTAAAATACTCTACTTTTAGTATAGTCTCTTTAAAGTACTCTTCTTTTAGTACAGTTTGTTTAAAGCCCTCTACTTTTAGTGCAGTCTCTTTAAAATACTCTACATTTAGTACAGTCTCTCTAAAGTACTTTACTTTTAGTACAGTCTCTTTAAAATACTCTACTTTTAGTACAGTCTCCTTAAAGTTCTCTGCTTTTAGCACAGTCTCTCTAAAGTGGTTTACATTTAGTACAGTCGCTTTAAAGTACCTTATTGGTTATTGTTTTCTGATATATATTTACACGGCAGTTTAACGAGTAATTTCATAGATTATTTACTATCATATAAAGTGAGTGTGAGAAAGTATTGGGGATCTTTGATTTTATTATTATTGGTTTCATTAAATTGAGGCGACAATTTTTGTCTACATCTAATACCTACTTACTAGTTTCCTATCTAAAATATTTATACGTATTTCTGTAGATTAATGGGTCTCATCTTTGTCGTACTATAAGAAGTATTATTGATTCCTCAGCGAATGGAAGGCATGGAGGCTTGGTTGTTTATACTAATGTAATGATGGTTCTAGAATACGGAAATGTAAGGCGGAAAGGCTTTTCCATGGTGGTGATAAGATGAGGTCGCGGCCTCACTCTGTCTGGAGTTGGACAGACCCGCATACAACTGACTAACTGTGATATTGTAATACTCGTACATTTACATAATGTGTGTTATTATAGAAAAGTTGTAATCCATATTAATATTATCTAGGTAGGATATAGGCTATATAACATGATCTGTCTCAGTTTATAAAAATTAAATTTACATCCTCGTAGTAATCGCATTTATTTTACGAGTACTATTATAATATTAAAAATGTGAAAGTTTTCTATGTTTAGATGTTTGTTAGTCAATCACGCAAAAACGTCTGATCGGATTTTAATGAAATTTAGCACACAAATATTTTATAAAATGGATTTACACATAGGCTACTTTTTTATTCCGGAAAAATAAAGAGTTTTTCAAGAATATTTTTATTTAATTAAATGGCCACCGAAATCTACGAATGTTTTATTTAAATCATAACAATGTGTTAAAGGTAGACTCAGAAGGTTCTTCGAAAGGATCTCGTCTGACGGAAGAATGGAACTGTACAGTGTCTGTCACTGTGTTAATTATAATTTCCCGTATATATTATCAACAGATTTTAAACTATGACTAATTTCTTAACATTTTGCGTTTCAATATCGGTACAGAATCACAGAAAATATCTGTACTATATCTCTCAGGGAATTAACAAGGGATATAAGGGATAGTTAAATACAAAGTTCCAATATATTTATATAGTAAGTTACACTGGTTAGGTGATTTCAACACTACTTATGTTACCAGGAATGCATTGCACGGGCTATGTGTTCCAGCACACCGAACGGCAGTGTTCGAAGGGAGTTTTAGCTATCATTCTACGAAGTGTTGGAGTAACCTCCCGCCACCTCTTCGTAGCGCAAAGAACGTATTAGATTTTAAATTTGAATATAGAAATATATTGTTACTATTACAGAAACAAGAATGATATATTAAAAGAGATATTTATATATATATAATATTAAATTTAATAGTAATATTCAATCTATATTCATTGCACTTGGATCCATATCCGTTATCAAAATTCCAACTTTTATTAGTTATACTAAATATAATAAACTAAAATTTATTTTACACAACACAACACAGCACAACATATATGTTTTATTTATAATTATATAGTTTGTATATATAATGCACTCTTTTTGGAAATAATACTACTTACAACTTTACATTATGTTAACAAATAATATTATTTTGTAAATAGATATTTAAGTTTATAGTCGCATATCTGTCACAGCCGTACACGCCAACATCGGTCACTTCTGAAAATCAGCGTTATGGCGTCATGTCGCAACATAAGCTGAGAAGAGTTCCCATTGGTGAAGTTACAGATTTTTATTAATATCTTTTATATGCATATTTTAAAATGAATAACTTTTATAGATTAGTAAAATTTGTGATTTTCTTCCAAAAAAATAATAAAGTAAAATAAAAAAAACCCCTCTATATATTTGGTTAGTTCGTGCAGTAGGCAGACTAGAGGTTTTGACGATTCTGCAATCGACTAAGTTGTCATATCCACACATTACACCCTTGTGGAATGCATAGTTTGGGCGCCACAGCGGCACGCCTGATGTCTCGCTCTCGAATATAATACATTTCATGTTTCATAGCGAAAGAAGCTGGAAAAAAATTGTTTCATTCTGTGAAGTGGTCACTTAAAAAGACAGCTGCGAGAGAACGTGAAAACGTAGCAGCTTTAGGCTTGCCACGCAGGAGAAGACCAGGTGAGTGTTGACGGCGGTATCCTCTCCTCCTCCCTGAGTGAAGCGTGATGAGTGAAGTGGACACGGTGGAGTACTTTAGTGATCCCGTGTCGTCTCTTCATGACGATGGCTTCGATGGTTTTTAGCAGGTAGGACAGTGCCATGCCGGGAGAAACTTAGTAACTTTTTGTGAGGGGTCTTATTTTTAAAATGTTTAAATACGTAACTCCTGCACGGAATTGGATACGGTTTTCGCATTTGTATTGCTGCATACTAATAGTAGTATAAAGAGATGTGAGGAAGGAAATTGTCGACGAGCCTTGTAATGGTCACGACGCAACATTGTGCTAGTTGTGTGTCCTTAGCCGTGACACTGTAACACATCGTAGGTGTGTTGCAATTGGTATGCTGTACTACGCTCAACCTTTACGTTATGTAACGTGACAGGTTATATCAATATCGATGGATGTGTTATACAGTAAGGCTGCGTTTCCTCCAAGAACGTACGATCTGTAGCGAGGAATGTGTTTGTTAAGAACTAATGGAATCGCTTCATTTAATACACACTAAGCGAGGCTAGGTTGAAGCGATTCTACACATCTTCGCACGTCTCTGGTGGAAACTCAATCTAAAGATAACTAGTATAATTCACTCTTTTTTAAATGACAATATTTTTGGATATCAGTTTAAATAAAACATAACCAATTTAGGGTTTTCCGTAATATAACAGTAAATATTAGGGGTATGAAATTGCCGATTTGCACTGAAAAATTGAAATTAGTTTTTTTTTTAATTTAACGTATTTATTTAATAATAATAATTACCATAATTACCTATACATTGCTGGCATCTAATAGGTAGGTCATTTATGCCTTTGCGATAGAACCCTGGTGATCTAGATTCGACAAACTGTGTGAAAGCATTTTGTACTGCCTCCTGAGAACAAAACTTTACTTCACCTAGAAAACTGTCCAAATCACTAAAAAAATGGTAGTCCTTTATTGCTTGACCAGATCTATAGAGAATAACACCATGCTTAGACCACCAAACAGTTACCATTACCTTTTTATTGGTAAGCTTTGCTTTAAGACATTGTTGCGGTGTTTAACCTGGGGTCACCCATTGCATTTTCGCTTACGGTTATCGTAAAGAATCCACTTTTCATCACATGTCAAAATTCGATCCAATATTCCTTCATTTCTGTATTGATTCAACAAGGAAACAAGTTTCATTACGCGTTTCTTTCTGCAGATCAGTCAAATCATGAGGCACCCATTTTTCATAATTTTTTTTTTATTTTATTGATTTGACGCAAATGAGTCAATATTGTTGGTAAGGTAACGTTAAACCATGCCGCTAATTCCTGGGTAGTTTGGCTCGGATCGGCTTCCACCATCTCTTTCAATTCATTGTTATTCACCTGTGTGGACAGTCTTCTATATTTAGGCCCTTACGACAGCCATCATCATCACAACATATTAATATCTCACTGCTGAGCTAGATCTCCTGAGAATGATGTGGAGGTTAGGCCATAGTCCACCATGCTAGCCTAGTGCGTGTTGGCAAACTGCACACACCTTTGAGAACATGGAGAACTCTCAGGAGTGCAGGTTTCCTCACGAAGTTTTCCTTCACCGTTATAGCAAGTGGCATTTAATTTAATATATTATAGAATTTTAAAGTAGCTTATGTATCCATGATTTAGCAACAGACCTACAAACTTTTGCATTAATAATATTACTAAGATGTACGTACAACATTCTTATTATATGTATTATAGAAGTATTATATAATATTCCCTTTACATTGATAATTTCATATTATTTCTATTGTAAAATAAACAGCCTATTATACCTGCGGTTGTCTAGATTCTTTAAACTCATGTTTAAATTATGTATTTTTGTGCAACAATGTCTCTAACAAAATTTATTCTGTTAAAAGTTTTTGGACGGATTATTCTTTGTCAACAATCGTACCAACTGAATTAATTTTTCACCATTAATCTTAATGTTTTGTTAAGTGATGTAAACTAGACAAAAAATCAAATTGGCCTACGAACGGAATAACATTTCATCATAACGAAAATTACTCATTTATTTTTAATCATAAGAATCAATTTTCAGTAACTGACGTATACTCCAGGATTTTCTTAAATCTAAGTTATCATCAATGTTGCCAAAGCCGTAATAATACTCCACATTGTACTCCGTTTTTAGTTGTTTTCCCTTATTTAGTATATTATTTAGCTCTATCCCTAATAGAGCTAAATAATATCATGTTAATAATAATATAATAATATAATAATATATTCATTATCTATTTATATTGTAATTTGGTGCCACAGTAGTGCCTCGTTCAAGTCGAGCGAAAGAAATAAACCAAGTTCTTTGATTTTTGTCACTGACTCGCTCACGGATCATCAGACTTCAAAATTCACATTTATTTTCTAAATTATTTATTTTCAGATTACATTAATCCTTTGTGTTAACTAGATCTAACATATTTGGTTGTCATTTTTCTTGTAACATTAGTTTGTAAGTGTGAATCAATTAGGACACTATTTTGATTTGATTGATTGAAATTTAATACCATAACTAAATCTAACCCTAATTCTTTTATTTTCACAAGATACCTAAAACTACAACAAATAATTGTTATCCAAACATTTGAAAATAAAACAAAAAACAAAAGGCTATAAACGAAACTTTAAAAAAATGATAATTCATTTACACGTGTACCGAAAGTTAACATAAGTTAAAATGTATGAATGCATGGTCGGTTACTATCAAAGACCTAAAAACTGCATGCCAACATGTAAAATTTGATCGAAAGAAACATAAAGCAAATTTCAACGTCATATCCATACGAAATCTGAAATGCTACAGGTTGAGGTGAGAGCCTACTGCTTGGATGATTAAACTATAATTTGTACCAAAACGTATTATAAATTATCAATAGTTTTACACTTCGTCAATACAAGATTACGTCACAACTTGCAATACGTTATTGTAGTCAACATTTTCACAAGTTAATTATGTCGGGGATTTTAAAACGATGTGAAAGGAGATGGAAGGAGGAAGATGGGGAATATTGGGGAACACTAAAAGGGGGTGATGGTATTGAATGGAATATTATGTAAACGCAACGTAGATACACCTATTGAACCGATAAATGATCAAATATGATCTCTAACAATTACGAGAGAAACCTAAGCAGTGCCTTGGACTTGTGACCAAGGTGTAGGCTTAAGGAGCTCCTTTAAGTGACCACGACACTCGCCTCCACTGCTAGGCTCTCTGTTTAAACCCAAGGTTAAACGCACATAAACCGAATCTAACACAAGGCTAACCTAACCTAACATTGTGTTTACTTAACCACGTGGCAATTACATTGAAAGGACTTACGTGACCTTAGTTGGACAGCACTTCCACACTACACTGCACTTGACACTATCACTATTACTACTTAGATGATATTCACTTCTTGAGAGACCGCGCACGACTAAGACTTCAGTTAGACTGTCGATCGCATATAAAGGGTCGAGGGTAGAGACTTTCAAAACAACGGAAGTGACTACTACCCCACTCCAACGCCATAGACAACGATAACGATTCGATTAATCGACAATCTTTTACTATGCTCCGACATATATAATTTTTTTATATATCATAATGTCACTCGGTGATATACTACAACAGTTTGATTGCTGGTTCATTGATTTTTTGGTTTATCTGTTATAGTAAACTAGAGCGTGATTTTTCGCGTAGGTACTCTACCAGATATGATATCCATATTGGAAAATATGCATTCTTGTAGGATAATTAATATATTGTAT
The DNA here is from genome assembly GCA_905147385.1 of Limenitis camilla. NCBI lineage: Eukaryota > Metazoa > Arthropoda > Insecta > Lepidoptera > Nymphalidae > Limenitis > Limenitis camilla. Next base: position 10,750,297 of record LR990241.1, read on the forward strand.
TACACTGAAGAGCTTCTGTTTTCGCACTTAGATATTGTTTGTTCTATTGAGCGCGTAGGTTCCTTCCAAAAGCACAGAAGTTTGGCACTTTACATGTAGTCTCTTCTGCTATAAGACAGTCATTGAAGTCAAGAATCGTAATATTACTCCCACTAGAAGACGGAGATTAAAGCTATTGACAATTAGTTTGATACAGCTATTCATCGAAATATATATTGAATATATTAAGTTATAAAACTATTTTTTATATTTTTTCCGGGAACTAATCACATTTTTACTAATAAATTAGCATTAAGGGAAGCCCAGCCAAAAATATATTCAATTATTGAAAACTTTAAATCATAAATCATAACAATATGTCTATAAAATTGGATTTTGTCGTTTAAACATACAAGCACTAAGACGCCATTTTGCTTTTTGCGAGCGCCATTGACAACAAAAGCCGGCAATTTGAAATTACAATGAGTTCATGTATAATATGTCAGTTTCGGCAGTTACCTAAACAGGATGAAGATTCATCAATGTTGGTACAGCAAATTTAGACCTTAAACTTCATAAATAAGTGGAAATCTTATGGTAAGGTAATAGATTCCATTTTGCAAGAAAGTATTTTTTTACAAACGCAAAAATAAGTTGGTATTTAAAGTTATTCGATGAACTGATGTCAAATGCGCTCTTTTGAAAACGACTGCTGAACAAAAAATAATGTTGGCAGGTGAATCCTGTATTTTTATTAGCTGAATTGTGATGTAGTGACGTCACTGAAATAGATTCAAATATAAAGAGTTTGTGTGCACATTTTTAAATGAAGGCCATTTTTGCGCATGGATACTGAAAGATTCTAGAAGTTATTTATAGGTTTTGTTACTAGGTTGATATATTTTAATAAATATTAGAAAAAAATATTACAGAGAACTTTGCCGTCGATTAAACCATAATAGGCGCATAGTCGTTTGAGGTTGTCAAAAAAAATTACAATCAAAGATATCATTAGAAGAGGCACTGTTATGTATGATTATTAATTTAAATCAATTTTCAAATTAAAAAATTAGCTATTTAAAATAAGAAAAAAAGACAGTTAAATAATTTTTCATTATAAAAATAAAACAAATTAAATCTTATTATTATTTTGTTATATGTTTATTTTACTTGCGAGGATGTCGAAAAATTAAGTTAATATTTAAAAAAAAATTAAAAAAAATTGAGTAAACTAATAATCTGTTTACACCAATAGCCTATCAGTTGATTATTATTAAAACTTTTAAAAAAAATAAACTGTCAAGTACTTAAGGTCGAAATAGAAAACCAATTTAAAATAAAGCTAGTGAATTAATCATTTCAAACGGAAACAAATTCAACATTATAATTCGATGCCACTACTTTACATTTATCGATGCGATTGATGTCATAGCACTAACTAACAATTACCATATGAAATCTCATTTTTTGTTTTGACATACCGTTAAAGATTTACTCGTGTTCCCGCCAAATTTGCTCCACTTAGATAAAAATACAATTGTTATTCAGTGCTGCCAGTACCTGAAATCGGAATTCCATTTTTTCTAACAAAGTTACTTGCCTAACGGAATATTTTCATAAATATCTTTTAAATGTTTACATATTGTATTATAATTACATTGATTCTTAATATTAAATTTAGTAATATTAAGCTCTTTTAATTGATATTTATTAAGAGCTATAATTATAGATAACTAATTTCTTCTAAATGTTTTACAAAACATTATTTATTAATTTCTTAGAAATAGGAAAATAGACGATTTTAGTATCTGCAGAATTACCATCAACTAACCGCGCAATGGCAACTCTGAATTGTATATCAGAACACCTTTTTTTTTATTTATACAGGCTAAAAAGCCTCATTCATTTAACTAAAACTATGTACTGTCAAATTTTATATTAATATTTATTTATTCTATTTTTATTCAAGAACTATACAGATACAAAAAAAAATATTGTTTAACATACTAACAAAGTATTTTTTTTTTAATTTGGAGATAAATATTATAACAAAAACAAAATACATTTAACATACAATATTATCAAAATATCTCAAATATAATTTCATTATAATAATAAGTATGAGTACTATTATTAAATTATTTATTAAATTAAGATTTAAAAGGGACGCGGCTAATTTATAAGTACAACCTTTTCATTATCTGTTTGACGTGTGATGAAAAAAATGACGTGAAAATTGGCGGGAACACGATTGGCGCCAATTCCGTTCCACTTAGATGTAAACAAGTTACGTAAAATGAAAGTTCAATGAATTGTCACAGATTATTTATTCATTTATTTGTTGTCTATATTTCAATATTACTTATTCTGCTATCTTACTTCTTACTAATATTATAAATGTAAAGGTTTATGTCTTTGTTATTTAATCATGTAAAAACAGCTGAATGGATTTTAACGATACTTGGAAAAAAGAAACTTTATAATCTGAATTGCCATATATTTTTATCCCGTAAAAATCATAGTTTTTGCGGGATAATTAGAAAATATTTTTTGAATGACTGTTACATAGCAAAATTAAATCACCCGCTGATTTACACATCAATTAGCGGCATAATGGCAACACTGAAACCAAATTATCTGCTGTCATATTGAAATTTTTTTTTAATCTAAGTACACCCGTGTAACCGACTAATCTTTTATAAATCACAATAATTTACTACTTTTTGTGCAACTTTTAAAATTTTTTTCTAGCTTATCATAGCATAAATATAATCTGTGCAAAATCTTTGTTTGTTTCCATCCATGAAAAGAAAGCAGGAAATTGGCAGCAACGTGATTCCCGCCGATTTTGTTCCACATAGATAATATATTGATTTAGTTAACGTATTCATCCTACTTATCTTCTTAAATCTGTATATTTTTTTATTTACATATATAAGTGTATTTTACATCGGTATGAAATCATTGAAATTTAAATAACTGTATGCTTCCTTCCGGTTGTTTAATTTTTTATAATCTTTTAAATTTTTTGGATCTAATAAGGTTTCAAAAGTATGTGAAGTCTGTCAACCTACACTGAGCCAGTAAGTTGGCATAGACTCTAAGGCCTGACACCCTCTTAGGTTTATCCAGTGATTTTAATACTAAATAACGAATTTACTGAACAATGCAAGATATAAGTTATTAAGTATTGCTCATCATCACTACATAGCATAAAACAAAGTCGCTTCTCGCTTTCTGCCTGTCTGTACGTCCCTATGTATGCTTAAATCTTTAAAACTAAGCCATGGATTTCGATGCGGATTTTTTTAATAGATAGAGTGATTCAAGAAGAGGTTTATTTGTATAATACATACATAATAATATAGTAGAGGAACTCTGATAAATTAAGAGGTTTCTAATGTGATGTAGTAAATTAACACATTTTTTGAGTTAACATTGCAAACGCTGGCTGAACCCAACGAGATAGATCAGAATAATGTACTACAGTATTGTACACCTTAAAAAGGTCTACAAAAAAGTTCACGATGGTATATGTCTATCCTTTAGGTATAACCCACAATAACCATTTCTTATCCTTTCTTTTTACGAGAAATAATGGGTTATTTACGAAGCGATTTTAAACAATACGGCATTAACCCTTATCCAATTAGGTACCTTAAATACATTTTGTATTTAATATAGATCAATATGGCCCTTTACAGCATGAAATTTAAATGAATATTTTCGAAGATATTGCAGATTTAAAATGCAGGGACATAGCGGTTACGGATAAATACACCCGGTGCAAGTTAAATTGCACCCGGACGAAGCCGGGACGGTTTGACTAGTATTTAATATCCACTAACTCTACATATGTGAAAAATTTATTATATTTCTTCATACGAAAAAAAGAAATTAATTGATAACCTCCTTTTTATATTTTTGAAGTCGGTGGAAAACAAAGATTACTTGCGAAAGCACCATAAAGCTGTTTAAAAGTTATATCAGTCTCAAGCTATTTTGGGCGAACTATAAAATATTTAGTTAATGAACATCTAATACCCATTAATTCAGTGTTGCCATAGTGAGAATAGTTTATCACATTCATTTATTGATAATGACAAAATTTGATGTCAGAATGTATTTTGTATTTTGCAAATACAAAATATGTTTTAAAAGGTATTTCAAATAAAATACAAAATGTTTTTAAAATAAAAGTATTTAAATACAAAATGGAAATAGGTATTTTGTATTTCAAATAATAGTATTTGAAAAATGTCACATCTCTGTTCATACCATTGAGGTATAAATAGTACCTTTTTTTTTTTTCGCGGGGGAATGCATTTACACATACCCTGTTAGACCCTGGTAGGGCAGGCTGGGTTATGTGGGACTCAATCATAATTTTTTGTATTTTATCTAGACTGAAACTTCTTTTTACCCGACTACGGCGAAAGGAAGGGTAATGATTTTGGCAGTCTATGTATGTATGTATGTTCCACTTCAGCGCCTAAACTACTGAACCAATTTTTCATGAATGAGGTATCAATAGATTCGTAATAATAGCGCGGGTGACATAGGTTATAAAAAATGTATGATTTTTTTTATAATGGAATTTATACCTCAAATTCTAACCTCGAAAAAATTTAAACTGAGCTAATTATCACGTGTTTGATATCAAAAGAAAGGTCTTGGCGAGTACATTACAAATATGTATATATATGTTATTGTTTATGTCAACATATATGTTTAAAATGCGGTCGTATAATACGCACGGTCCTGTCGTTGCAGTTATATACTCGTTTAAGCAAATAAAAATCAACTTTACGTTACAATATTAAATTATAAAGGATATCTCGATCGAAAAAGGGAAAACTATTAAATAAAAAATTAAGTTTAACCTTTTCAGACCACTTTTTTACGTAGTCGGGTTATAGTTTTATAAACTTTATTTTTTTTTCTTTTAAAATTCCGATCCTTTTTTTGGTAAACATTTTAGTGGTATATTGCGTCGTGCGAAATGATTATTAATGTAAGATAAATATTACAATGTAAGTATAGTCAATAAAAACAATAAGATGGGTGGCATATAAGCCAGAGGAATTCAGTTTTTATTCGTTATCGATGTCACATTATTGTTAAGAGCCGCCTTTAAACAACAATGTATGTGATAATTTATTTAAAGGGTCCGAGAATTGATTTATATTGCAAATACGGTGCCTTATAAAAACAAGTAATTGGTAATATGATTGGAATTTGATTGTCTTTTTGTTTGCATGTTGGAAATGATTGATTGGAGATCATTTTTCTAAATATTATTTTCCCATGGGAATCGTGAGTAATATATTCAAGGTTAAATTGATTTTGTTACTCTCAAATAGGCCGAAATATTCCGTGCAGGGCCTTTCTTTTACTTTTTTTTTAATGATAAAGCAGATAGAGGGCATCTATAGTGTGGTAGGTATAATCATTAAATATTATTGACCCACATATATAAAATAATTATATATTAGTTTATATATTCGACGGAGAAATAGAAGCTTTGCTTTTCATGACAAAGATATTTTGAGTTTAAAATGTCTTATTTTTTCAGGAACTATTTGCTGTACTTATCTGAATGAAACTTCATACTAAAAGGTATACCTTAGTTTTCTTATTATTTAATTTATTATATATAGAATATATCATAGTTTTTCAAAACACAAAAATAAAGTAATTTTAACGCCATACTTAAATTCATAAGAAAATAATAAATAAACTAACCCATTATATTATTGTAGTTATTTAAAACTTGAAATATCTACATATAAAATATTTTGTCATAGCAATCAATCTTGAACGGTCTGTACGTTTGATTGCTCTTTAATCATATGTTGCGGCAACCTCATCAACACTAAACTAATATATCGGTTACATTTAAATATAATGGCGCAAAATGGACACCCGTACTCACTTTATAAGGATTTGTACACAGTGTTATTTTTTTTCTTTCTTATCCATACAAATAAATAACGTTGGAGTGTCTGTTTGTAATATTAAAATAAGCACTTTTTACTAAATGGATATGGATGTATACACGGTACATATATATACCAAAGCAACATTTTTTACAATTTTTGTCGAGCTGTCTGTCTGTTTGCTCCGGCTAATCTCTAAAATTACTGAACCGATTTTGAAGGGACTTTTACTGGAAGATAGCTAATGTAACAAGGAGTAACTTAGGCTATTTAACATCTCGCTACGACCCATAGGAGCGGAGGAACACGCCAATGAAGTCGCGCGGGTCAGCTATTCATGTATATGTCGGGGATTTTAAAACGATGAGAAGAAAATGGAAGGAATAAGGTGGGGAATATTGGGGAACACTAAAAGGGGGTGATGGTATAGAATGGAATATTGGGTAAACGCAACGTAGATACTTCTACTGAACCGATAAATTATCAAATTATCTCTAACAATTACGAGAGAAACCTAAGCAGTGCCTTGGACTTGTGACCAAGGTGTAGGCTTAAGGACGTCCTTTAAATGATCATAACACTCGCCTCCACTGCTCAGGCTCTCTGTTTAAACCCAAGGTTAAACGCACATAAACCGAATCTAACACAAGGCTAACCTAACCTAAGGCTAACCTAACCTAATATTGTGTTTACTTAACCACGTGGCAATTACATTGTAAGGACTTACGTGACCTTAGTTGGACAGCACTTCCACACTACACTGCACTTGACACTATCACTATCACTAGCACTACTTAGATGATGTTCACTTCTTGAGAGACCGCGCACGACTAAGACTTCAGTTAGACTGTCGATCGCATATAAAGGGTCGAGGGTAGAGATTGTCAAAACCACGGAAGTGACTACTACCCCACTCCAACGCCATAGACAACGATAACGATTCGATTAATCGATAATCTTTTACTATGCTCCGACATATATAATTGATCAAAATTCTAAGAACTTAATTTAGTTATGCAACATCTCAACTGCATCAAGATGGTTCTGATTTTATATCTGTATTTTTCTGGATTTCGTGGACAAGAAGACAATTTTGCAGTGTCGGTATAAAAGTATCCTATCCCTTAAGTTTAATAAAATAAGTAGTTTTAGGTATATCGGCAGCTAACTTTAGGCCTGAGAAAAAACAGTGGTGAAAGTTGCGCATTGAGAGCGTGCTGCGTGTATTGGCAGTTCCATCCGTGACTTCTAAGCATTCAAGGTCAAATCTATACTTACGTGCCGGTAACTATCACTAAAATTGTTTTATCGGTTTTTCGGATCGGATTCTTTTAAATAAATTCGAAAAGCGCGTCGAAAACATTCTACGATATATTTATGAATTAAAAAAATACATCACGGACAGCTTAGAAGAAGAAATTTAAATATGTTTTAAATATACATTATTCATGCACACAGTAAACGTTTAACCGAACAGGTTTACTTGTAATCTTGATATAATTCCTTTATTATATGAATCATGGAGCAGTTTAAATTCAAACCACTCTATTTACCCTGATCAATATTCCGAGTATAATAATCGATAGGTTTAATAGCTTGTTATATGATAATCTCGCTTTTTATTTTTGCTTTTATGTATTTTTTGCCTTCATACTTTATCAACTTGTAATATAATACCTACGTTTGCAATTATCATTTAAACGAGCTACTATTTGTACCATACTTACTATTCGTACCAATAATAAATAAAAAATTAAATTGTTTCGTATGAAGGCAGTAGCAGTCTTAGGAAAAGGGATGAGGTTTAAAAAAAATAAAACTTTTTTTTTTTACTTTATAAAAATATTCAGGCATTCATTAAACATGTTTTATTATTATCCCGCAGGAATAATTATTTTCTCGGGTTAAAAAGTATCTTTTGTGTTAATACATGTTATAAAATATCTGTGTACCAAATTTCATTAACATCCGTTCAGCAGTTTTTGTTTGATCTATGATATTGGTAAAATTGCAAGAATAATTAATTATTTTTTATTATGTCCTAGTTTTATACAAAACTTCTAATCTCAACTATATTTCAGATCCAATTTTTTTTTTAATTTTTATTGGTAAATGCTAAAACTTGGCTTAAAACTTAGCAAACAAATAATTGTAATTCAAATCAAAATAAAAAAACTATTACAAGAGACTAAGATTTTTATAAAGTATCTGTGTAGATTTCTATAAAGTAGCCTATTCGTTAATTCAGGTTATAAAGTATCTGTATGTAGCTACCGGCACGTAAGTATAGGTTTGACCTTGAATGCGCAGAAGTCACTACTAAGGCCCTTTTTAGCGGGGAGCGCGGGGCGAGACAACTCACAATGCACTACTCTCCGCCACTATTTTTTCTCACCCCTAAAGTTAGCTGCCGGCTACTTTACCAGATTTTATTGAAATTCGTTCAGCTGTTTTCGAGTGATTGAGTAACAAAATTAGCCTATATGGTTATCCCGATTATAAAGTATCTTAATACCAGTAAGTATTTTTTTTGGCTGAGTAACAAACATCCATACATACAAACTTTCACATTTATAATGTTAATAGTATAATTAAAACAATATTAGAACCTACTTGCAAACTGCACATAGTACTCAAGAAACCGTAATCGCTCGTAAAATTTAATGACATTCCACCGGATCGACTTTCAACGTAAGAAATGCAATTTTTTGATCCCTTCGATCGCTGCTTTATATTTAAGGTTTAGTTTCCTTACCAGTTACCGCAATATCTATTAAACTTATATTAAGAGTATGAGAACACTGCGCAGTAACACTCAAACGACAATATTAACATGTTATATAGATGGAAACCATGGAAAGTAATTTATATATTGTCTACTCGAAATAATATAAAATTATCTACCCTCGAATACTAATTTATAAACAGTGTTGCTAATACAAACTAAATCATCACTTTTTACTTCTTTAATGAATCTCTTTTAAATTATTGACAGAGAGAGATAGAGAGAGAGAGAGAGAGAGACAGAGAGAGAGAATTATTTTCCCAATGACTAGACGCTTTATGGCTTTAATTGCTGGGCAATTATAGGAATTAGGACATCCTTAAGTTGATATGGCAATAGTTAGAAATAGTAACTAATATCTACAACTTATGCAACATAACACTTCGGATAGAACTTATCCTACCGGCTGCACCATGTGATGAACGGAGGATTTTTGAAAATATTTTTTTTTTAAATTTTATTATATTCTATATTCCTGAAATAAAAATAATTAGAGAGAGCAAGCGAGTGAGATATTTACATTTACTTTCAAATACAGTTTTTTTGTTGGAGGTTAAAAGTATTATAGGAGTAAAGTAAACTGTTAGCGACGCATCAAAGGAAAATACCTTTAACTAAATTATCCCGTAATTATTTTAAACGTTTTAACTTAATATTTAAGGCGAACCGACGGCGGATGTATATTTTTATCGTTACAGCTCGAATTATGAAATCATAATGCGAAAGGTGTAAGATTCTTCCGTAATTTTATTATAATTAATGGAATTTTCTTTGCAAGATTGAAACTGTTGTAAAGAATTTGTAACTGTTGACCACATTTTATATTATACTAGAATTTTTTTTTTATTTTAATAGTGTGTAGACCTAACATAAACTTAAGTAACATAGACAAAATAATATCCCCTAAAAAAGTATTTACTGAAACATTTTTTAGATGTTTGGATGTTTTTAGTCGATCACGCCAAAAAGGCTGAATGGATTTCAATGAAATTTGGCACACATATACTTTATAATCTTGATAATATAGACTACATTTTATCCCGTAAAAAAGTAAGTTACTGGAGGATAATAATAAAATATGTTTTACAATATTGTTACAATATATTGGTGATAAATTAGTTGTATGTGGTTTAAAGTAAAAAAATATATTAATATGTCATACTAAGTATTATTATTTAGTATGACATATTAATATATTTTGACGTGACAACGTCTTATAAATTGGTTTGCCAGGTGACACTTCAAGAAACTGCGTTACGCTCCGCTCACGTTATGCGCTCACAATGAGAGCGAGTGAGAGGCACGCGTCCCTTCCACTCGGGCATGGTTAGCCCGCCTAAGAGCGAGAGAGACAGACATAAAAATAAAATTTTGTTAATATGAAATTCAGTGCGAGATTCTTTGTATAAATTAATGTTTTAAATATAATTCTTTGTATAAATAAATCATTTAAATTGTTACTATTATTTCATCCTTCTTCCTACTATACGAATGAATATTCACATTAAAATTATTTTACCACTCAAAGTCGTTGTCACGTAAAACTTTCGCCCGTATACCGACTTTACAGGCAACCAATTTTTTTTTTTACTATTTTTTTTAGCTGTAGCGCTGTGACATCCCATTAGACATGTCAGTACCTATAACCAAAAGCGTGTGTAGGTAATGACGAGATGCGGCAAAGATGCGGCACAATATGGGAGAATGAATTGTAATTATATTTCTTCAGTAAATATATTATAACAAAGTACATATAGTACTTGAATGTAGTCTATACAAATATTATAAAGAGGAGAGATTTGTATTTTTGTATGTAACGAATAAACATTAAAACTACTGGACCGATTTCAAAAATTCTTTTACCATTAGAAAACTACATTATCACTGAGTAGCATAGGCTATATTTATTACTAGAAAAAATTATAGGTCTTCAAAAATTCGCACTAAAACCAACTAAAGGTGTAAAAAATTAGCCATAATATTTCTTTCATCGCATGCGCTGTGCAAAGTGTTGATGATAGAACAAAAAAACGTTCTACCATATTATAGAACGTATCAATATCTACAAAAAACTTCGCGAGACCATATGTCAAACTATTGTACTTATGTCACTATAACTACTTTTTCACATTTTAAAAGTTGATAGAAATGCCTTTGTATTAATTCTTCTCCAAATAAATTATTTCGTATTCAAGACTGTTTCAATACCTGTTGATCACTTTTTGAATTATTAAAATCGGACATTCCATTCAAAAGATATTACAACGTGACTCTACGCAGCGCAGCGAACAACGCGGCGAGAGAGAGAGCACCGAAATGCGGGAGAGCCAAAGTGTTTAAAGAAAATTTGTCCAACCGTGCGAAGCTGGGACGGGCCGCTAGTCATATAAGAGACATAATTATATAAAGTACGTTTTCGCGATTTTACAGGAGTAATAGTTACACGGATTTTCTACTAATTTACTTATTTTTTTTTTGAGAATAACTTGATGTTTTAGAAGTTCATGCATTATTATAAAGTTATTTTTTCGGTGCAATTTTTAATTGAAACCCGAATAACTAAAATTGTAAAATAGTGAATAGATGATGTGGTGTCGTGATGCTGGGTTTCCGTTTCTTGGTGTCCGTTTTAAGTGCATATTATTATTGTCTTGTGCGTTTTACAGTATCTATTACCAAAAAACAAACGTTTACTTGTAAAGTATCTAATAATATTGTAAGTTTCCTGAAAATTCAAAGACAGATCATTAAAAACCCCTTACTCGATTATAATGCGAGTAATGTAAACCAATTATGCGAGTAAAGCCGAGGGTACACGCTAATCGTGTATAAATACCATCGTTTTATTGTACCAATAATAGTAATGAGAGTCGATTGTTCTATCGTCGCCGTGATCTGTGCGCTACGGGAGCGTTTTGTTGATTATGCTAAAGTTGTATTTGAATGCTATAGCTATAATGCTGAGGCTGCTTTAAAATAGTCCAACTATACCTTTTAAGATTACTAGCAGTTATGATTACAAACTACAAGTATTCTTAACCCCTTCAAGGAAATATTGAATTGAACCAGGCGTTACTTTGCGGGAATTCATGATTTCAAAGCTATCAGAAAGGTTACCTTGCTATAATCCGCGGAAATCTGAACAATCAGACTCGTATGGCACAACCCAGAAGAGCACCCTGCCCACATAAAAGTGAGACGTGCGAACCTGAACCAAGACACACCACACAAGTAGGAAACTCGGCGATCGAACAACCAAACTAGTACGGTCCAATCCAGAAGAGTATACCGTCCAAAAAAAGTGAGATGGGCGAACCCGAACCAAGATACACCACACGAGTAGATCGACAATCGACGTACGTCCAAGTAAGTTAAAATGCTTGTGTTAGGAGTGGGCCCCATGACTAGTCCAATGACAGGGATTTGAACCCATGACTGATATATCATATTATATAAGATGCATAGATGGAGCGACGGTTATTACTGTTAGTATTAAATATAAATATGGATTACAGACAATGACATCAACACGTACTCAACCTCGGAAGCCGAGCACTGCTTGGTGCTCAAGAACAACTCTCCTCCGCTGCTCGACTTAGCTGGCTGATATTATCTTCCGTCATCGTTATATTATCAAAACCAGTGAGACTTTTTTTTTGAGAAATTTAATTTACAACAATAAATGGGTGTCATGTCTCTCATGACACTTAGCACTTTTAAAATTAACTCCTAAAATATATAAACACTAAATCTCGTTGAATTTTTTTATGACGGATATCCCTTATCCCCTGATGGAAAGTGGCTAGCGTCGCCCTCTTCCTTTCAGATGCGTTGCCGCCTCTAAAGTGGAGTGAGGAGGGGTATGTGAAGATAAGAGTGTTGCAGTTTCAGAAGATTCTGAACCCAGAGAGCATTGGAACGCAGTATTAATAGGGGTGGGAGACAGATGTGGTAAGTTTAGCCCACATGCGTCCCGATCGGAACGCGTCTTAGACACTTGGGAGTCGCGAGCTGGAACAGATTATCTACAACTAAGAAGAATAAGATTTGTATTCTAACCTTATATCTTTATCTAAGCTAATTTATCAAAACTATTATAGGTTATTTCAAGATTATGAAAAAGTGATTTTCATTACAAAAACTCAAAACATAATTTAATCAATAAAATATTATAGCAAAGATAAACTTTTTATTTAATGTTGTATTGAAACTGCAACCTAACATTTCTCTTAGAAGAGAACTATATAGTAGCAACTAGCAATCCAATCATTCTATTAATAACAGATAGTAGATACTACTGACTTACCCTCGCTTCACTCAGAATATATTTTAATAAATTTTAGCCAATGTTTTATTTTAAAAAATCAGTCAAATTAAATTAAGCGAAACCTGTATATCCTATACAGTAATATACGCCATGGTCAGTGTACCAACTGCAAAATCATTTTTTTTTTCTATCCTTTAGGTTTTGATTTCCTTGCTAATAACAGCCGTATCTTTTGATTACGCTTCAAAGTTTAATGTTCTATTTAATTTTAATACCTTTTGAGTTTCGTATCTTCACATGTTTCTGAGAAAAAGGATCATGTCAGACAAATAGTCAGACTTACGGACAATATAATGATGCTATAAGGTTGTCTAGGTATGGAATAATAATAAAAAACTAAGGAAATGTCAGTCAGTTAGTTGAAAAAACACGATATAAGGACAAGACTTGGTGATAATTTTATAGAACCTTTAGCTCACAGTAATCGATAGAACGATAAAAATTGCTTTGCTTTTTACATCTATTCAATACCAAATACGTTTGTATAGTATTAACTGTTTATCTGTACGTATGTATAACTAAAACCTATTATTTTTTGTATTAAGCAGTGAGGGCCCAGTGGTTGAGACTTCAAGTCTTACTCGGGAGGTCCGAGTTCGATCCTGGGATCTCTGACTCTGAGTTATGTGTGTTTTAAGCAATTAAATATCACTTGCTTTAACGGTGAAGGAAAACATCGTGAGGAAACCTGCACTCCTGAGAGTTCCCTAAAAAGTTCTCAAAGGTGTGTGAAGTCTGCCAACCCGCACTGGGCTAGCGTGGTAGACTATGGCCTAATACCCTCCTCATTCTGAGGAGGAGACCCGGCTCAGCAGTGGGCCATTGAAGGGTCGTGATGATGATTATTTTTTGTAATACATTTATCAGAGCTTTTGCGTTTTGCGATTTTTCGACCTTCATTTCCCCTCTGGTGAGATTTATCGAAAAAGAATTTTCGTGAGATTTAGCTGAACCCTGCCCCATCCCCCAATCTCATGTGAGATTTTTCAATATTTGTTTATTAGTATAAATGCGTTTTATTTATTCTAAACAAAAAAAAATAGCAATTAAATTGATTTTTTGGTAAGAAGTCTTGGTATCAAATGATCGGGGACGTTTATTAATTACGTTTACTTTGCGATTTTCCGACCCTGCCTCTGGTGAGATATTGTGATATTTAGCTTCACTCTCCCCTATCTCACGTGAGATATTACAACAATATTGCGTATTATTTGGTCATATTTCAGTGAACATGTTTTACTTAATTTTACCCAATTTTCTCTTTAAAGTAAGATTAGATGAGATTCGGAGTCACTCTCCCCCTTCAACGCCTCACGTAATTAATTAAAGCCCCCTTGTTATCAACAGTAATATAATGTTTATTAAGCACAGTTATAAGTAAAGACGCATTAAAAGTTAGTCTTTATTATTAAAAAGATCGTATGTATTGATAAATCGAGTATTTAAAATATTTATCTCGTTTCATATTTTCCCAAATGAATTATTTATAATGAAGCATAAAATGTTACAATGTTACCAGCAGCTTTGTGACTCTTACTACTTATACAATAAAATCAGATTGTTTTTCAGTATTTATGTTAATATACAATGAATATTATTCAAAAAACTAGTCGACCCGCTCCGGCTTCGCACGAGTACAATTTATCACGTATAAGTAATACTTAGATTTATCAAATAACATTTCATTTTGATTATAATACTAAACTGATGCGACCCGCAGTTTAACCCGCTATATTTTGGATAATTCACACTATATCATTATAAATTATAGCCTATGTATTATTCTGATGTGTAAGCTATATTATTGTAAAGTTTCATCAAAATCCATTCAGTAGTTTTTGCGTGAAAGAGTAACAAACATACATCCATGGTATATATGTTAGTAGCTTATCCATACAAATAAATAAAATTGGAGTGTTTGTTTGTAATATTAAAATAACCGCTTTTTACTAAGTGCGTATGGATGTATACACGGTATATAAGTATACCAAAAAAATTTTTTTTACTATTTTTGTCTGTCTGTCTGTATGTTTGTTCCGTCTAATCTCTGAAATGGCTGGACCGATTTTGACGGGTCTTTCACTGGCAGATATCTGATGTAACAAGGAGTAACTTAGGCTATTTAACATCTCGCTACGACCCATAGGAGCGGAGCAACACGCGAACGAAGTCACGCAAGTCGGCTATAAGTGTCCATGTGAACCATTCCAGCCATAGGCTATGTGGGTAATATTTTGGCCAATCTAAACAACACGGGGTTTAGACCCAGAGGGCGACCAAAGACGACATGGATGGATGTGGTCAAGAAAGATCTTAGTTCCTGCAATGTCTCCGACGAGGACACGTCCGATAGAGCGAAGTGGAGGAGAAAAATCGGAAAGGCAGACCCTATCATCAGATGGGAATAATAAATACCACGGAGAGAGAGAGTGAACCATTCCAGCTCCTTTAGAGTGGGTTATCCCACTTACCTGACAATGTGCTGTGAAGCCTGAATTTGTCAGTGCTCCTGAGGTACTCTCTAGTTTTGCCGATGTCCATGGGTGACGGTGGCCATCATGGCCATTTCCATGTGTGGGCCATCAGCTCTTTTGTCCCTTACCTATTATAAACAAGCTGACTGCGATCTACGTTTATGTATGAAGACAATAATTTTCCGACGGCAGTCAAGTTAGTCCCTTTATTCCAATTGTACGGACCCATCAGTGCGTGAGTTCCACTCCCACTTGATTTTTTTAAATTATATCCATGCACGTTACGGAAAACAAACAGTGAAACATTTAAAGTGTTTTATTATTGTTTTCGTAGTCGTACATGGAAGCGTTCTCGTATATTTTATATGTCATTAATTACCCTTTGAAGTGATGTCCTTTTACTTTAGTTTTACGATCAAGCTCACATTAAAATTTTACTCGATTGTGTCGTTAAACTTATATGTAAACAATCAAAACTCACTACATATAGAAATTACTGACTTTCCCTTGCTTTAGTTTAGAGTATACTTTACCATATTAGTCTTGCTAATGTTAGCAACACCGTTTATTAATGAATATTTGAACTTTCGTTCCGAAAGGATTGACCCAGTCTGTCAAGTGATATCGCGCAGTACATTTTTTTATGGTAGATAAGGCGCAGACGAGCAGATAGTCCACCATCAGGTGGTGGTTTTTTACCATCAGGTAAGTGGCCACCATCGCCCATAGATTGAGGAGGGGAGCGAAGAGAAGACCGCTGCGGTTTCAATGGACCCCAAGCACCGCAGAACCGCAACATTAATGGGATGAAAGAGGGAGGAGTAGATCTGGCCCACATACGGCTTGGCCGGAACGAGTCAGAGACACTTGGCGGTCAGATTCGCATGCTGGTGGTCGCGAGCCAGTCGGGGAACAGATCCCCTACCACCAAGGGGGTGCTGAGTTACTCGGCTCTTACGACATGCTCTCCTAGAGGCTGAAGGAAATAGTATTCTAACCCATCCCCTCACTGTTAAAGTATTGAGGCTAATAGTGTAGTGTTGTTTAGTGGCATGGTGCTAGGCCTCCGTTATCGAGGAGCACGTGAGTAACGTACTAACTTATTTTAATATTCGGTAGTAAGCTCGAGCGATGGTGAAAGTTTATGCATAGGAGAAGGCGTCTTTAAACCTGCTACTGAGTTTCAAGCCCCAGGCACGCTTGGTTTCCACCTAGACTACATATTAATATTGTCGTTTGAGTGTTACTGCGGAGTATAGCTCCCATTCTTTGAACATTTTATTCATATTAAGTATAAGTATATAAAAACGATAAATTTCTCCGGATATTATAGATATTATAAACCTGCTGCTGGGTCTCAAGCTCCAAGTAAGATCCCACTTACAGTGAAGTTTATAGCTGTCTTTCAAATAAATAACCTTGAACCGTTATAATAATAAAGTAGACAAAGTTTTGCTAACACTGTAGCAAAAAAAAAGAAAATCCAGCAAAATTTAGCCGAAAGAGCAGATATTGGAATGGCCATTAACGCGAAGAGTTTAGGGCGTGTCCACACTGACGTGTTGATTACAAGTTTCGGCCACTTCGGCCATGTCGGCGCTAGCCCCCAGGCGTTTCGGCGCTAATGAAATAATTCCACATGTAATTTAAGACTGTTTAAGATGTCAAATTTTAAATTGGATGCGCGAAATGGTTGGCGTGAAATAATAAATTAATCGGTTCCTTGAAGAGTAAAGTGACTCTTGTTAATGAATTTTGAGTTAAGAGGGCGTTTTGGTTTTGTTGCGTTTATTAGCCGACTTGATTGATGGTAGCCGATTTATGTGTGTAATCGGATTTATTTCATCGCTCAATGTTTTTGTAAAGTTTAACTAATTTACTAGCCGCCCTGCTCTCGCTTTGCTGAGGTAAAAACCTTTTTTAAATGTGTGATTTCTATTAGCTACTGAGAGTTATCAGTACCACTACACTACCTACACTACTTTGAGACAATGTTCAAAGTAGTGTATGTAGAGTGAAGTGACACTGGTTAATGAATTTTTAGTTAAGAGGGCGTTTTAGTTTTGTTGCGTTTATTAGCCGACTTGATTGATGGTAGCCGAATTATTTGTGTAATTGGGTTTTTTTTAACTTTAAACCAATTTACTAGTTGAACTACCCTTACTTCGTTGAATAAACAAACTTACAAAGAAATGTAGGGAACCTTTAAACCTATACACATGCACTATAAACTGTACAGAGTAACTACACTACTTGCGCTACTTTAGACAATTTTCGTTGACGACGTAAATCCTTTCCTACACCAATACCTAAATCCAATCTAATGCTATGAAAAGTTTACTAGTATTTTTTTTTAATCAAAATAAGTAGCAACACTGTATAAGGATTGTGAAAGTTAATGGCACAAAAACGCATCTTTACATTTTTAACCTTTTAATGACCATTAGGTTTTGAGAACTTATACTGTGAGTTCAATGTTATGAAATAGAAATATGGTGTCCACCAAATATTACATAAAAAAAAAAAAATTGGGTTATTTTAAAAAAAATATAGGATATTCCTATGGTTGTTTCCATAACATTTAACCTAAAATGAAATATTTTTTTTTACTATAAACATTTTCATAGTATATTTTTGTATAATGTTGAAAACAAGTAACGTATTAGTTATAAAAAAAACAAAAAAAAAATTTTTGTTCTGTACATAAATCACTTAACACCAATTATTTTTTCATTTTAGATTACTTTTAAAGCATTCATCTTAACATATCAACAAAATACATTTAATTTTTTTTTTTTTCACTTGGGACACATATTCCCTATGGTCGTCAAAGGGTTAAATTATTACGTTTCACAAAAAAATGGATTTAAGTAGCACTTTTGTATTCTGCCAAACTGCACAGCAGTTAATGCTCTCATTCTTAATTTTTTTTTTTAAACATTTATAAATATTTTAAATAAAATAAAATACTGAAACAAAACCAGTAAAAAAGAAAAAAAATGAACAAAAATTAAAAACCAAAATAAACTAAATATAAAAAAAGAAATAAAGTAATTTAGTAATGTGTACATGTTCTTTAGTTTATGTGTAGTGTAGATAGTGTAGGTAGTGTAGGTTGGTGCGTGTATATTTTGTACATGTATATACTTATAATGGCACATCATGCGACTATTCTGTATGTAATATATGTATGTGTACTAATTTCAATAAACATCGTCATATAATAATATTAGAAAATGATGTAAAATATACATAATTTTAAATATATATCATATTTTAATAGAAAAAACGATTTTGTAGTTTATGGTTTTACCCTTCTTGGTATTCCTGTGGACACATACAAACTAACCTATATCACTTGACTTGGCACATAGCACAGCCACGTTACACACTATCTGTTACAGACACCATCATGCCCTCCTCGGCCCACGGTGCTCATTCAACTGACTGATATTGTATATGTCTTCATAAATATTTAATTTAAAATATTATTTTCTAATAGATTGCGTTCGTTAGTGTTGATTTTTTTTTCCTCGTAAAAAAAATGAATAGTTAAGCAAATACCTACAAAACCATAAAGATAAACGTTAAACATTAACCAGTGTAATTTCAAATCGCATATCTCAGTAAATTATATAATGTATAATGAGGCGTAAAACTTGCGTAAAATATATGTAAGGAATAAATGAAATTAATATCTTTGCTTGAGTCAGGTTACTTCGCTCCTCTGAGAACTTAAATATTTAACAAAAACATTGAATTTTCTATATATTGCTAAATCTTTCTAATATTATAAACGCGAAAGTTTATAAGAATGTATGGATGTCTGGATGTTTGTTACTCTTTCACGCAAAAATTACTGAATGGATTTTGATGAAACTTTACAATGATATAGCTTACACATCAGAATAACACATATGCTATAATTTATAATGATATAGTGTAAATTATCAAAAATACAGCGGGTGAAACCGCGGGGCGCAGCTGGTACAATTATATTAGTAAGATTCAGGCGTTCAATAATAGTTTTATTATTTTTCTGCAGAAACTATAAATTTTCCGGGATAAAAAGTATCCCAGGTGTTAATTCAGATTATATAGTATCTGTATGCCAAATTTCATTAAAATCCGTTCAGTCGTTTTTGTGTGATTGAGTAACAAACATACTAACTATTACAAAATTATTATCTAAGTATATTCTGAGATAAACTACAATTAAAAATTAGTTTAAATCAGAGGTACCCAAACCTTTTGCGCTCACGTGATCCACTGCATCGCATTGTTGATCCCAATTAGTCGAATTACACTTTGGGAATCAATGCTTCAAATCTATTGAGATTCCGTTACAACAGGTATCGAATGTTTCATAAATAAAGAAGTCTTGTAGTAGAATAATACTTTACCTCTTGTAATTCTTATCAAAACATACATTACCGTGCACTTTAATGTACTCCACCGCTTTTTAATCAGTCGTATCTCTGAATTGGCATAAAGATTTAAAATGTTACTAAAAAGATTTATTACTGAAGTAATATTAATTAAAATATATTTATGTTATTTGCTGACCAGTATTACTTAAAGTGTTTTAAAATTAACTTCAAGGGGTCAACGACGACCGGAAAAGATAAGTTAATTATTACAGACTAACGGCTGAAATTAATAATCAATCTCAATGTAAAATCTCTGGATTGAATATTGATGCCATAACCCAAAGATTTTTTAAATGAGTTTGATTATTAATTTCGGTCATAAAGGTACTCAAACAAAGGTATTTATGCAGATAGTTGACCTGCAATGGGCCCCATTTCAGTAAAAATAAAAACGTGTGCGTCTCGGGACCCTCGACAGAAGTGATAACTTCAACTAATCTAAGTTGAACTATTTAATATTAAAGTTGTACAATGAGCAGAGAGAGGGGGAAGCGTCTGTCCGATATACGGCTACCACTGTGAGTTAAAGTGAGAGAGGAGCAGCCTGCCTACTGCTGCTGTATGCGTGAGAGAAAGGGAAGCCAGACACAGTGGCGCCGTAACGCGTTACGTTACGAAGCAATTTACCCTCCCATAAGAAGTTATCACTTCAACAAAAAATACTGTCTTGGTTACTAAATAATGTTCACGATTTCACCAGTTTCGACTGCTTAGATCATAAAAGAAAAGAGCAACTGTTGAGTTTCTTGCCAGTTCTTCTAACCAGGAAACTGCTTTCCGAACTGGTGGTAGCTTCAGACAAACTGACTGACTGACCAATTTTTGACGTGTCAAAAGTACTTTGCAAAAAGTCTATTTGAATAAAATATTTTGAATTTGAGTTTGAGTTAAAATATACCAAAATGGTATATCGACTACTAGGTATCGAAAACTTGCAAGGGGTCCATTACAATACGTTTCTCCGAATAGTTATGGTTTTGCAAATTCTGAATTTATATTGTTTCAGTTTCAGCTCATTGTCATGTATATGACTACATCGTAGCAGATTAATAATATTTTGGTAAAAAAAGTTATGCTACTGTATTTATTTGTGTTAAGTAAATCTATGTGACTGTTACATAATATTAATTAAAATTAGTTGTGATCTACACGCAAACCGTCAGTATGACGACTTAGCTAGATCATATCAATTCTACCAACATAATAAATAACAATAGTTTAAACGATTCTTATGAATTTAAGTATAAAGATAGACTAGTTACTATTACGCATATAAAATTGCATATTATGTTAAAAAGATACTGTTTTAGGGGTAGATGACAATTTTACAATAATTTATGCTGTTAAGCAGACAGGGGATCTAAAAATTTAGTAAGTGATAAAAGTTTGAGGACAACTGTTCATAAGTAAATATTTGTACGTTATATTTAATACAAAATTTAAATAATTTTCTGTAGTAAATTCCGACCTTATTTCATTAAATAAATGGCTAGTTATTTTCATCTAGAGCGCTAACTGACCATTGTCACAGGTTATTTTAAACCTGACGCGACTGCGCGTGCGTCGATTTTATTTTTACTACGACTAATTAAATAGCACTTTGAGACAGATCGAAAACTCGATTATTGTACGTAACAAAGTAAATGAAGACTGGATTTATCAATGAGTTACTGGGCGAAATGATTTTATTGTGCTCTACTCAGGGTTCCGTTTAGAAAAATATATATTTTATTTAGCAAATGTTAGCCTGTCTGTTTTAAAATATGTCTAATTGAAAGATGGGAGTCTACACGGATAATACTATCACTACAATTTTTCCAGTATGAATGACTTTAATAATTTTCTAACGATTATCAACCAGTATAATATTGTTGTTGTGATATATAACCCCTAATGCTAATAAGATGACTAGGGTAAAACCCTTGTTGTTACTGGTTTAATAGAATCATCATCCAATTCTATAGCTCTAAAATTCTTTTTGAAATTAAAAACCTATATAGTTACTAATGTTAATAAAGTAGAGTAGACAGTACGTGGATACTTTTAGACAAACAAACAAACAGATTTTTTATTATAGATATTAGAAGGATAAAAAGTATTCTACATAAAATATAATGTAATTATCTACAGACAAGTTTCCCCTATTTTTGTTTTTTATACTGAACCAAGCTACAATACGATCATAATACAACTCACACGCAGACAAATTTTTATAATGATCATAAATCTATGCTTATTGAAGAAAACTATTAAATTTTATTATTCATAATTCTGGTTTATACATCAAATGCGTCGTGTGACGTAAATTATGAAAGTTATTTAAATATTTAAGACTTTTGGTTCCGCATCCGAAATAGGCCAGAGTAATAAAACACGTCTTTTTTATATTATCTGTGTCGCGAACCCGAAATCTTAAATCCCGAGTCCTATGGGTCGCGATGTAACGCAATCCTGAAATCTTGATCCTGATCAATCCAATCGTTTAGTGATAAATGAACTTTGAGTTATGAGAATTAAAATAAATATTTAAGGGGGACTCTCATAAAATAAACGTGATTTTTTGCCAAATATTGGTACGGAACCCTTCGTGCACGAGTCCGAATCGTAATTAGGCGGTTTTTTTATAATATAACAAAAAGGCTACTGTATAAAATTGGATACGGTTTTACTTAAAATATAGGTCTTGTTTTTTTAAGATAATAGAAAAAAAATAATAGTGAGATATTTACTAATATATAGGTCTTTAAAGTAAGGTACATAATAACAACCCCGATCTACCCGTGACGTGACGTGACGTGACGTGACACGCGCGAACCCCGCCTATGCGCCTAAGATCGTTCTTGCAGTTTTTGTTTTGATACGATGCACCCGCGCGCTGCACTGCACACTGCACAGTGCACAGCACAGTTGCACACGCATGCCCATGCGGCGCACGCGTCACCCCCATGTGACCCCACCCCCACAAACATGCTCGTTCACTTGCTACGTGCATAATTCAGACACAAATTCGTGGCCATTTTTCACAAACTAATTGAATTTCAAATATGTCTTTATAAGCGTGCCTGTTTTTATTCTTTGGACTATTTCCTGTTGTATTTCCGAGGAGGTGGTTTTGTGATCGGGATTTTTAGTGCATCTATCGATATGAGGTAAGTTTTTTATTTTTTTTAAATGCATTGATATATGTACTTTATTTTTTTCTTCCTCGAAATTTTCAAATTTTATGTGTATTTATTTTATAATGCATTTTATTTCAAAAACTGGGACAATTAAAAACTTTGTATTGGTATATATTACTTGTATACGAATCTCGACCAATTTTTTTAATATTAATTTTATAGCTCCCTCCTTATTTTTTACAATAAATAAAAATATTATTTATTATATAAGTGAAAAAACCAAATTAAAAATTAATAGAACTTTGCATTGCATGTATGCGAATCTCGATACATTTAATTATTTTATTGGAAATTTTATTTTCCCTCCTTTTCTTATGTAATTAAAATAATATACACATATTACAATTATTACATGCATGTACATATTATTTTTATTTATTTTATAGTACAATTTATTTTGAAATTTAAAGAAAAAACTATTTCATCCACGATTTTTTTTAAATTATTTATATGCCAACATAAGATACACTTACATAAGAAATAAGTGTATAAAGGATGATTATCTATTAGAGATCTTTACCAGCAACCCTTCTCACCCTTTTTACTGATGTCTAATATTGTATCTATTTATCTTATAAAGATTTTTTGTTAGAAATTTAATTGACATTCCGAAATAAATGAAAACTGATTGACATATAGACTTCTTTTTTTTTCATTAACTCTATTATTTTTTCTTCTTTTCATTATCTCTATTATTACTATGATTAATTTGAACAATTAATTTTTGGATAAAATTTAAAAATAAACTATCTCCAAGGTTATAGAAGCAAAAACTTAAATATATTACAATTAACTTGTCCTTGCTTTGCTAACATTATTTTCGGATATATATCTGATAGAGATAGAGATAATATAATATTAATTATCCCTAATCTAAGATTTTAATTAAATTTGAAGGCTATTCTTGAATTTAAATATTATATTATAAATTATAATAAGTGCCATTTAAAGAAACGTGGTGAAACTTTTCAAATAAATTTTACAATACATCCATTTATAAATTTTTTTTCAAATATTTCATACTAAAATTTTGTATTTTCTTTCTTCTCTTTCTGTTAAATTTTACTATAAAATTCATTAGATAATCAAGAGTTGTAAATTTGTCTATTTTATTAGTTACGACAAATTCAATATACTTTTTATTATAAAATAAAGATTACTAGTAGTATTCTTAACTCCTCCAAGTAAGCTAAAATGCTTCTAAAAGGAGTGAAATGATTGGGATTTGAATCAACGACTTATCGATCGTGAACGCCTGAACCACTGAGCAACTAACGCTTAATTTTTCTGATAACTTTTTTCACACAACTAATACAGTTATGTTACAGCAAAGTTTTTAATAAAGTAATCAAACCCAAATCAACCAAACTGGTTTAATTAAAATAAAAAAATTACAATATTTTTTTTAAATGATTTTTGGACTTCCATTGGTATTGACATTCTTCCTTAATTCATTAATGCCATTTTATGTCTTCCTGCCACCACTCTATTGACAACATCGTTTAGATTATGATATAAATGGCAACACTACAATCTGTCACTGGCATAGTGTAGCTTTCTAGAGGTGATAGAATTATAAAAATCGCCATTTCTTTTTAATTATAACATTTATGGCAACACCACATAGCCTATGTTACTTGGAAAGGATGTAGGTTTCTAGTCATGAAAGAATTTTCAAAATCGGTTCAGTAGTTTTCGAGCCTACTCGCGTCAAACAAACATACAAAAATACAAACAATCAATCTATTTTTAGAATTATCTATTGCGTGTAAAAGGGGTAAAAGTAAGGGGTAGGGTGAGTCCATTTAATTGACATTGCCTAAAGCGTTAGGTTTTCACGGAAAATGTGTTGAACTTAAAATTTTATTTACGACTTTTGTTTGAAGATTTTAAATAAATTATTTAAAATTATTATTATTATTAGTAGTAATACTAGTCAACCTGTCGGGCTTTTTGGTCAAGCATGAGTAGTCTATAATAATGAGTGAAATACGTCAATTTTTTATTCAGCTTGATACAGAAGCCTCTGAATATCTTAATTAATAATATTTTAAATGTTTGGTTTGTTCAATCACGCAAAAAAAACTGCTGAACGGGATTCAAGTAAATTTGGTACACAGATACATTATAACCTGGATTAACATATAGGCTACTTTTTTTTTTTTTTTTTTTTTGATCATAACTAGGTCGGCAAACAAGCGTACGGCTCACCTGATGGTAAGCGATTACCGTAGCTTATAGACGTCTGCAACACCAGAAGCATCGCAAGCGCGTTGCCGACCCTATCACCAATTCCCCCCAGGAGCTCTGGTCACCTTACTCACCAACAGGAACATAACACTGCTTTAGAGTAGTGTTATTTAGCTGTGATCTTCTGTAAGGTCGAGGTACTACCCCAGTCGGGCTGCTCCATATTTGAGCAGGAAGTTTCCTGCTGTGCCCTACCTCAGTTTTTATCCCGGAAAAAAAATGTTTTTATGTTAAACCTAATTACGCGGGCTGTTCGACTAGTTTTAACGTAGACCTATATCAA
Organism: Limenitis camilla; assembly: GCA_905147385.1. NCBI lineage: Eukaryota > Metazoa > Arthropoda > Insecta > Lepidoptera > Nymphalidae > Limenitis > Limenitis camilla. The sequence continues at coordinate 10,775,943 of LR990241.1, forward strand.
TTACTTTTTTTAAATTACGTAGAATACACTTCATGAGAGAAAAGTCATATTTTCTTAACGTGATAGAATAAATAAATGATTGAATTGTTTATTAGAATCATTTAAGTAACTCAGGAGTGCAGGTTTCCTCGCGATGTTTTCCTTCACCGTTAAAGCAAGTGATATTAAATTGCTTAAAACACACATAACTCAGAAAGCCATGAGGAACAGTTCATTAGATACAGTTTTAACTGTACATACATATTTTATGAATTGTCTATCGATTAGACGATAAATACCTATCCATTTAACCCTTTGTAACAGAATCGCGAAGCCCCACTGCGACATAATTACGACTACCTCATTAGTGTCAGAACACAGTTTTGTTGCGTGACGATACTTGCACTTGTATCATTTACTTAACAGATTAGAAAGCTTTTAAAAAAAAAAATTTATAGCTACATATACTACTATTTTTTTTATGATTATCTCTTGTTTTGCTGATGCGTTGCTGCCTCGACGATAGAGTGAGGAGGGGGAACGAATACCACCAATGGGGGTGCTGGGTTACTCGGCTCTTACGAGATGTTCTCTCAGCGTCCCCCCCTCACGGGTAATTTGTTTTATTTTACACCAGGAGGTAAGCGAGGATGCGTAGGGAGGTGTGTTTATTAAGAACCAATAGAATCGTTTCATTTGACACACTCTGAGCGAAGTATAGTTTGGCTAAAAAATTATCTCTATTGAGTCTTTTATTTATTATTATTGTTAGGTTTTATTAAAATATTAATAATATAAAATATCGATATTAAATATGATTAGAATGATTTGATCGATGTCTCGATTATCGAATGCTTATATTATATTCTCGTAAATGCACTAAAGGACTTGACCGTTGTGGCCCCACTTTCTGGAGGTGGTATGACCGGGCGATGGGTTTCCGCACGGAGGAAGGCTTTGGGGAATGAAAAAGAGAAGGTTGTGAAATTACTGACTGTGAATGTTTCGACTAGATTTGGTTTAAACTCCTTTAGTTTGCTGATTATTTAAATAATTAGTGTAATTGCTGTTTTGCTGAAGAAGTGTTAAATAGCAGTCGGGAGGTCGAGCGGTGAAGGAGAGTGTTGATGCATTGTAGAAAGGCCTTTTAATCCTGCACCTGGATCGCAAGCCCCAGGCACTGCTCGTCTTCCTTCTGGATTGTGTATTATTTATTAAAGTCGAGTAGGGTCGTAGCAGGCTATTTACAATGTTATTCTCTTCTTTTGTACAATGAATTCATTTGAGAATTATGTCCGGACTTAAGAATTGCTGATTTAGACATAGGAGTAGGCGATAGTTATAAATAATGCAACAAACAGACGAACGAAGCAATTTTTCCCCTGTAATGTTTACGTTAAATCTATGTACTCGTTCAGGTAATTGTATACTTTGTCGAAACCGATTTGTTTCACATTAGGGGAACGAACTTTAGTCATAGTGCATATGACATTAACTTAATGGTAGGGATACACAGGACCCAATAGTGTTTAGGGATTACGACCTAAGTACTGGATTATAAGGTCTTTTTCACTGACATTAATTAAAGAGTATTTACACTATGATATTACTAGTTAATTAAGACATTGCTATCAGCTTCAAAATTTGGAGGCTGTCACAAGAGTTTCTGTAATATTTCCATACTAATATTATAACGCTGAAGAATTTGTTTTAGTGTTAGATATCCCGTTTATTGAAGAAGACTATAGGCTAAATAACATCAAATTACAACCAATAGGAGCGGAGAAACACGCTGACAAAGTCGGGAGAGTAGGCTAGTAATTGATAAAGGCATAATCTACTTGCAGGGGATTTAGTCGTTAGCGATTTCCTTTTTTCCGGTCAATGCGACCTAATGCATTAATGATAAGGTGGGGATCGATGGTATAGTCACAGTACAACATCTACTGCAATTATTACACATACATGGTTAACATAACATGGAGTTAGTTAACATGGAAGGTAAAGCCTCATCGTACTTCTAGGATTTTTACATATAAACAGTACAATAACGGATTCATATTCTCAGCAAGCATTTGACACCCATATTGCAATCCGCCATCTTAACAAGTCCGCCATAATGGATTTAGGGTATCAGCGTCAAAAAATCGAATGGAGAAATTTTACTTCTAGTGTAAACACGTCACAGAGCTCGTCTGAAACCCAAAACATTGTACTTCTAGGATTTTTTTGTAATTGTCATCTCGGTATAATTATACTTATTATTTCGACAAGATGTCAGAGTAGAATGTGTCTCTTATGTCACTACAACTACTTGTAGTTGACAGAAGTGTAATTTTTTATGGCACTGTATATCTAGTTCATAAAAAATCGTATGCATTAGCCCTTACTTTATATGATTTATTCATTGTAGTTGGGGTGTTTTAATTTGTTTTAAAAATTCACTAGTAACAGTTTGTTTAAAACCTTTTTATTATTTATTATTGATAATTTGTTTTTATTTGTATGAATTACAAACACGTTATTTAATATTGTAAATTAATTATAATTCTCAAGATTGTGAAATACATTAATAATAGCTTAGTCCTTATAAAAGTTATGATTTCCATAAGTAAATAAACTTTATTAAATCAAGCTTTTATTTAAATGCGCTAGAAAATGAATTAAAGTTTTCCTTTGAAACGTTTTAATATCAGCTTATAACGTCATTACACAATTTATGTGATATAAAGTTTGTCCGCCATCTTAAGAAGTCCGCCATAATATTGGATTTAGAGTACTTTAATTTTCTAGTTATAGAAAACGTAGTCTGCCATTTTAAGCCGGCCATATTGGATATAGAGAGATATCAATTTAATTTTCTTAGCAATCCCTTTAATTTGATACCCATATTGTAGAAGTACAATAAAAATAACTAGTGCGCCATCTTGTGCGTTCCGCCATGTTGTAATGTTGCAAATTTCTACTCAGTCCGTTAAAGATATCTTATAAAATAAAATTTGGCACACAGACTCCTGACAATCTGGGTTAATATACAGCTCAATTTCTATCCCATAAAATCTAAGGTCCTGTGGGAGAGAAAGAAGGGGGGATATAAGAATGAATGAATGTATACAAATACATATAAGATATTTATATAGCCTCAAAAATTTCATTCCAAATCTCTACCTATATAAAACAGAGTTTGGTTAGTAACATCATTTCGACCGATTTCGATGAAATTTGGAAAAGAGATACATTAGTAGACCTTGCGTAAGCTAACACCTTGTCGAAGCCAGTCGTGTCGACTAGTTAAATAAAAATACATTATGAATTCAGTGTGGCACCAATTCTGAATACATACCTAAATTACAAGAATTCATCAAAGCTAAAAAAATATATCTAAAAACATTCATCCTTACAAGCCGCGATATTTTAAGTTTTTATAAGACCGAAATGCGTCAAAACCTTGGATCAACTCGGAGCTAGATTTTGACAGGAACAGACACGATATTATTCATACAGTGAGCAAAGTTAATAGGAATCAATGTGATGGAAAACGATTTTATCTTATTTTATTTTTACGGATACAAGGACTTATGACGTAACCGCTTTGTTAAAACATTTTTTGTTATTTTTAACCGACTTCATTGTAGAGCAATACGTATATATGTTTACTATGAGAAATCACTTGACTGACTGGCTCAAATCTAACTGGACAGAGGTTATTTATTGTCGAGTTAGTGCGTATTTTAAAATATATAAAACAAAAGGAAAATGTGGCTAGCTTAGCCAATGAGGTTCAATAGTAAATTAAAGGTAGTTTGACAAATAAATAATAAATGTATTTGCTGACAAAACTTCCTAATTATCACGTGAGCTCTTTATGACTTACATGACTTAGAACTTTGCGACTTGGTCCGCATGTAGCTCCGCTCCTATTGGTCGTAGCGTGATGTTATATAGCCTATAGCCTTCCTCGATAAATGGGCTATCTAACACTGAAAGAATTTTTCAAATCGGACTAGTAGTTCCTGAGATTAGCGCGTTCAAGCAAACAAACAAACTCTTCTTTATATATTAGTATAGGATTGAAATTTATTCTTCCCTTCCTAAAATAGATGTGCATAAATTTATTTATATAGGCGACCTTCAGGAACTTGTCTTCTTTATACAATTTTTTATTAAAGTTGTTACTAAATATTTATTAGTTCATTTTATTTATAGTGAATATATCTTTATAATTGAGTTAAAAACAATATTATACAGCTACCTAACTTTAGGTCTGAGGTAAAATAGTGGCGCATTGTGAGCGTGCTGCGTGCCTGTATTATCAGTTCCATCTGTAACGTAGCAGACGCGCGGGAACTGAAACGTCGCATAAGAACCAATCGCGTGTGCCGAAAGAAAGCTAGAAAGGCCTTATAGTGACTTCTGCTCATTCAAAGTCAAACATACAGTAAAAAATTCTAGAATTTTTAGTTTCTAACCATCCGAGCTTTGTGATTCCTTTCAATCAATTCAAGGTTTACTGGAAGAGATTGTTATTTGGAGTAAGACCGCCTTTGTACTCTATTAATTTGATTTTATTTTGTACTAGTCGACTAGCCCCTGCTTCGCACGGGTGCAATTTACCACGTATAATACTTAGTTATCAAAGAAATTTTAATTTTCAATAAATTGTTGCTAAATAAAAATATTCAGGCGCCTCTGACAGGAAGTTTTTATTATATCCCGCAGGAACTATGAATTTTTAGGGATAAAAAGTAGCCTATATGTTATTCCGGGTTATGAAGTATCTGTGTGCCAAATTTCATTGAAATCTGTTAAGTAGTTTTTGTGTGATTGATTTCCAAACAACTAAACAATCTTTCACATTTATAATTTTACCATCGTAAGAATAATATAAAATAAAATATGTTAAATAGCATTTCAAAAGATCCTTCAAGTAAAAAACGAATTCCCGCGGTCGAGTTACCAGCTAGCTTCTTTATGAAATCCACGACCTTCGCACGTCATGACGTCACATGTCCAGAGGGGCACTATTTTTCATTAATTTATTTGTACCGCCCGCAGCGATAGGGAGTATGAATAATTATTCCTAAACAATAAACGGTTAGGGTTTCTAAAATGATCAAAAGAAATGTGTGTTCAACGTTTGTTTAACACTCATTTTTTCCAAAATATGGGCTAAAATATTTTAAATGATAGTTTTTTTTTAATATGTATTAAATGAAACACTGTCAGACTTGCAGCAGTACAACTGTGGATACTGTATCCAATTTCGTGCTGAAGTTTTTGAATGATGCATATGATATTCATCATCATAGCTCGTGAATAACCCACTGTTGAGCCGGGTCTTCTCCTCAGATTGAGGAGGTTGTTAGGCCATAGTTCACCACACTGGCACTGTGCGGATTGGGAGACTTCACACACCTTTAAGAACTTTTAGGAGACTCAGAAGTGCAGGTTTCCTCAAAATGTTTTCCTTATTTAGCAATTGATATTTAATTGCTTAAAACACACATAACTCAGAAAAGTCAAAAATGTGTGCCTGTGTGGGGTATCGAACTAGGACCTCCCGAGTTAGACATTCAAGTCTTAACCACTAGGCCATCACTGCTTTTTTAAGGTTTAAGCGTAACAGATAGATAATATCTATAATCTATGTACTAATATATAAAGCTGAAGAGTTTATTTGTTTGGGCGCGCTAATCTCAGGAGTTACTGGTCCGATTTGAAAAATTCTTTCAGTGTTAAATAGCCCATTTATCGAGGAAGGCTATAGGCTATATATCATCACGCTACGGCCAATAGGAGCAGAGCATCACGCGGATGAAGTCGCGCGGGTCGACTAGTAATAATATATAATTTGAACATTTTTTTGAAGCGATAAAGTACGAGTGTGTGGGTAACTAATAAGTGAATGCCTCAAACTTAAATTCTGAAGTTTTCATAGACAGAGTCGAAGATACTAAGGGAAGCGAAGGTAGATTAATAAATATAGATAGATTAATAAATATAGATATCGGCTAATAATAACGTACCTAGGACAACGACATTAGATTATTTTTAGCCGGCTTTGATGTCTGTTTATTGAAAGACCTGGCAGATTCGTTGTTTGCTTAATCACATGTATCCGCATGTCGCGAATTACATCCGTAAATAATCGGAAAGGATTATTATTATAATACTAGCGACCCGCCCTGGCATCACACGGTTTCTCTTCTATAATACTTGTAAACATATTAATCTTAATTCACTCTTTCTATTGGTGAAAACCGAATTAAAATCCGTCCCCTAGTTTATAAGATAAGTGTATAAATCAGAGTGCCTGGGGTTTGTGTCCTAGGTATAAGTTTTCTATTATCAACGCCTCCACTGCTTGACCTTGCTCCCTAATATCTAATTAAACTAAGTATAATTCGTTCAATTGACAAAGTATTGTCTCTCGCCTACTAACTATCAAAATACCAGGCTAGTCGTGAGCCGTGTTGGATAGAACTATCTATAATTAAGTAAATTAAACTCGTGACCTTTCTGCCCTAACCCTAAAATAACTATTATAGACTATATGCGAAGGTAGTCTTAAAAAAATAGGAATTATTGGCAAGTCAAAAATAGATAAACTAGGTGATAAGAAAAAAATGTAGACTTAAGGTGATTTCTTTTAATGGCGCAGCCGGTAGGACTTTGTATGTTATGATAGGACTTTTTATTGAGTTATATTATTTATTTCATTTATACCGACGTGTTGCTTATTATTAAGTAGTATCAATGCATATATTACATGGTCCTACAGACTGCGCCATAACAGTATGCACCGCGTTAGCCTTATTGTTACAGGAACAATCATAATCTTCAAATGACAAGATTGTATTAATTGAGGAACAAATTAGAATTAATTGATGTTTTTAAGAAGAAACATTTAAATAAACCTCAGGAGATTAAACGTAAGTAGATGTTTAACTTAAGCATTACCCGAATATTCTGTCTTTAAATATAATTAAGGGTTGCCATTATAGTTGGTTTGCTTTAAAGGGTTGCTAGATTTTTAGATTACCATAAAAATATAAGCCAATTTTGTTTAAATTTTACACACTTTGTTCAATTTGGTATAACTTTTTTTTGTTTTTTTTATAATACAAAGAGTTGGAAATATTTGTATATCTACCGGCACATAAGTATAGGTTTGACGTTGAATTATTATTATGTGACGTTTTAGTTCCTGCGCGTCTGCTATTTGTCAAAATAGTAAACGTCACGGGTGGAACTGCCAATAAAGACACGCAGCCGATCACAATACGCAACTTTCCCCTACTATTTTTGTTTAGACCTATAGTTAGCTGCTGGCTACTATAAATCCCATAAGTTTCAGATTTATGGTGGTGTAAGTTAGTTTGTTGATACAATTCAATGACTGACTGACTGAAAATCAGAGAAGCTGTGTCACTGTTTTGTTGTATTTTTTAATGAAATGTATAATAGAGATAGGTTTATGACAATAATTGAAGTCTGCATCGAAATTATCATATAATTTTATGCGTAGAGACTTCTACGTTTTACCGCCATCAATAAAAGGAGGTTCTATATTCTGGTACATATATTTTTCTGCGTCAAGAGTAGACCGATATGAAAATAAATATTTTCCTAAAATTTTAAATTATTGTTTTAGTTTCTCTTTATTTTTTTAATCATTTAAAAAAATATTTCTTATATCTTTCGGATATGTTATATAATATGTTGTTATTAAATAGTTTTGAAATTGTCATTAAATAAATGTGGGGAGGGAAATATTTTTTATTAGTTTTTAAAATAATGATAATGTTTTTTTAAATATTTTATTCATAAGAAGTAATTAAACGAGTAAGAAGATTTTATAATATTTTATTATTTTATACATAAATATAACAGAGTAAGTATAGTTACGGGTTTCATATTTATGTTGTTATAAAGTAGAAAATGATTTATATAATAAAGTAGTCAACCCATTCATTCATTCACTGACAGATTCAACGCCTCCAGGTAATGAGCTATTAATAAAAAGTAACGAATGAAAGCTTCTTTAAACGCATTTACGAACTGTGAAGACTCAATTTGCAAAAATGTCCATAAACGATATATTTTTATTTCTATTTTGGTCATAATTTAAATATTTAATAACTTGTTAACGGGATGTGAATGAATAAAACCGGCACTTTATAACTATTGACTCATACAAATATCACGGAAAAACTGTCTGATGCCCGCACTCATCGTGACTTAATCTATACTAATATTATAAAGAGTTAGTGAGGTTTTAGGGGGTAATCTCTGTATCTAATGAATTGATTTTGAAAATTCTTATAACAATAGAAAGCCACATTATTTGGGAGTGTTATAGGTTATATATTAACCCGAATAATAAAGACTTTTTTGTGGTAGCCGGTTTCTTTGCAATAAGTCGAAAAAAACAGTCGAACGAAAACGTTGAACTTACGAACGCTGCCTTAACGATGTGGGATATATGATTCATAGTTGCGGGTAGAGTATGAATGAATAAATGAGTGAGTGAGTGAGTGAGTGAGTGAGTGAGTGAGTGAGTGAGCGAGTGAGTGAACCTTTGAATATACCTTATTGAAGCAAGAGCGGGTCGGCTTGTATATTATAAATGCGAAATTAACTATGTTGTTACGCTTTCACACTTAATCTACTGAACCGACTTTGATGAAATTTGGTACAGAGTTAGATAAGAGCTTGAGAAATGACTTAGGCTGCGTTTTATGGGGAAAATAAAGCCTTGAAAGGGATTAAATATAAGACGAAAGTTTACTGGTAGGTTAGAAGTACATGTAGAGCTGTGTGACTGTTTATGTCTTTAAAAGTCATATATAAATTATGTTGATGTTGAAAATTAAAATGTATAATATAACCATATATCTTAAATACATTATTTTGATAAACATGGCAACCCTAAATAAGCTGTTAAGCTACAGGATGTTTCAGCAATCCTTTAATCACCGAATCGAGTTTGTTTTCATTATTCCTGGAACAGATAAACATACTAGGGATTACTTGTTTGCACAAGTTCCTTACATTTGTACAGGAGTCTGGACGTGCTGCAACGTTTGTTACATTGTTTTAATAATAATATTTTAGTTCAATATTTCACTATTGTTTCTGGATATTTGATATTGTTGATATAAACAAACGGATATTTAAATTTAATAATTATTAGTCGACATGCTCTCTCTATGCTATAGTAAGATACCATAACTATTAAATTGAAAAATAAAAATATTTAAATGAAACTAAGTTAATTAAGTCACCAGTCCTCGATACCCACAAATTTAAAAAATCGATATTAACTCGTATAAGTCGATTTTTTGTTTAGCTGAAAAAGATAAATATAAAAACAGTAGTTAATACAGACATAAATTTTTTACTAATATGTTTGTTTGTTTGAACGCACTAATCTCAGAAACTACAGGTCCGATTTGAAAAATTATTTCAGTGTTAGCTAGCCCATTTATCGAGGAAGGCTATAGGCTATATATCATCACGCTAAGACCAATAGGAGCGGAGCATCACGCAGACGAAGTCAAGCGGGTAGACTCAAATAGATAGTATTATAATAAATAATAAAAAGTTCTATTGAAGGTTTCGCATGTAAATAAAGAATGAAGAATTCCGGAAAACCTTTTCTGTATATCAAAGAAATGTTATCATATCCGGTCTACCCTTCCGTCCCTTTCAACTCCATAACTGTCTAAACGATGTAGAAAAAATACCTAGCCAATAGTACTATGGAACTTAAGAAATCACGATGGTACTGAGGCTTGCAACCCAGGTGCAGATCTAAACGAATATTTTAGCATAACACGAAACATCTTACTTGAATTGATATTAATTTCTACAAACAAAATAATTATAACTAAGAAATTGAAGCCTAACTCAGAGGCACGGCAGTGTCTTCGCCAAGTCAACCAAAGATTTTATATTTTAATTAAGGTATAGAGTAATAAAATAATCACGGTAATTTTTTAAACGACTTAAAAAAATCAATAAAACTTTTTTTATATTTTTTTTTTGTTATCTTAGACCTGTTTACATTTATGAACCACATCGTAAAATACCTTTTGATCAGTTGATGGGATCCTTAAGGAACTAAGGAAACTCCACAAAACTTATAGGCATACTTGATATTTGGATATTTGAATTTATCATTTGGTTCAGTTCATTTATCATTTTTTTTATCATGCAGCAGAAATTAAAATTATTAGAAATATTTAAAGAGAAAATGACTCAGAAAATAATAATATTTTTTACAAAGAAACATAACGTCAATGTCATTTTAACTAACTAAAACAAAAAGATTGCTTCTTCAAGTGTAAAATTAGTGAGTTTTTCTGGAAATGCTAAATAAATCGCAATCGTCCGGTACAGCAGGCCCCACAGACACGGTACACTTAGTAAAGCGTGTTAATCCTTGAAGTTATTTATAACCAGACGAAGCAAAATCCGTAACATACAGTAAAATACATGAAAACGGACAAAAAGAGACAGACGGACGGGCAGACGACTTATTTTAGTCCTCAGACAGTTATTGATATATAGCTTTTAGGATGACACTGAATTTTCAAATTTTCAACGATTTTTCGATTTAATGTAATTTATTGAATAAGTTGTGATCATTATTTTAATTTTATATTTCGTACCGAGTATAAAATATCAACTTTTTTTTTATTGATTCATACAAGAGCAACATGACACTATAGACGCGTTGGTAGTCTATCCAATAAGTGGGTGCACGAAACGTCTACATAAAATACATGAAAACGAGACAGACAAACGGGCAGACGACTTATTTTTACCCCCAGACAGTTATTGAAATATAGCTTTCAGTTTGACATTGAATTTTCAATGATTTTCGGTGTTAATGGTGTGATTTATTATGACATGTTGTGACCGGAATTTTAAAACGTTTATTTACTACTTGTATTACTGAAAAGTCAGAATTATAGATTACTAGCTTTTACCCGCAACTTCGTTTGCGATATTAGGGTAGTTATATTAGCCTAAAGGAGATCGTCTGTAGACATCTATACTAAATTTCATTTGAATAGCTTCAAAAATGGCAAAATTTCATACTAACTTTGCACTCCCGTTTTACCCCCTTGAGGGATTGTTTTCGAAAAAATATTTTACCCCTGTTTATGACTTCCAATGAAGAACCTTTATACTGAATTTCATTTGAATAACTACAAAAATGGCAAAATTTCATACTAACTTTGCACTCCCGTTTTACCCCCTTGAGTTATTGTTTTTGAAAAAAATATTTTACCCCTGTTTATGACTTCCAACAAAGAACCTTCATACTGAATTTCATTTGAATAACTACAAAAATGGCAAAATTTCATACTAACTTTGCACTCCCGTTTTACCCCCTTGAGGGATTGTTTTCGAAAAAATATTTTACCCCTGTTTATGACTTCCAATGAAGAACCTTTATACTGAATTTCATTTGAATAACTACAAAAATGGCAAAATTTCATACTAACTTTGCACTCCCGTTTTACCCCCTTGAGTTATTGTTTTTGAAAAAAATATTTTACCCCTGTTTATGACTTCCAACAAAGAACCTTCATACTGAATTTCATTTGAATAACTACAAAAATGGCAAAATTTCATACTAACTTTGCACTCCCGTTTTACCCCCTTGAGGGATTGTTTTCGAAAAAATATTTTACCCCCGTTTATGACTTCCAATGAAGAACCTTTATACTGAATTTCATTTGAATAACTACAAAAATGGCAAAATTTCATACTAACTTTGCACTCCCGTTTTACCCCCTTGAGGGATTGTTTTCGAAAAAATATTTTACCCCTGTTTATGACTTCCAATGAAGAACCTTTATACTGAATTTCATTTGAATAACTACAAAAATGGCAAAATTTCATACTAACTTTGCACTCCCGTTTTACCCCCTTGAGTTATTGTTTTTGAAAAAAATATTTTACCCCTGTTTATGACTTCCAACAAAGAACCTTCATACTGAATTTCATTTGAATAACTACAAAAATGGCAAAATTTCATACTAACTTTGCACTCCCGTTTTACCCCCTTGAGGGATTGTTTTCGAAAAAATATTTTACCCCTGTTTATGACTTCCAATGAAGAACCTTTATACTGAATTTCATTTGAATAACTACAAAAATGGCAAAATTTCATACTAACTTTGCACTCCCGTTTTACCCCCTTGAGTTATTGTTTTTGAAAAAAATATTTTACCCCTGTTTATGACTTCCAACAAAGAACCTTCATACTGAATTTCATTTGAATAACTACAAAAATGGCAAAATTTCATACTAACTTTGCACTCCCGTTTTACCCCCTTGAGGGATTGTTTTCGAAAAAATATTTTACCCCTGTTTATGACTTCCAACAAAGAACCTTCATACTGAATTTCATTTGAATAACTACAAAAATGGCAAAATTTCATACTAACTTTGCACTCCCGTTTTACCCCCTTGAGGGATTGTTTTCGAAAAAATATTTTACCCCTGTTTATGACTTCCAATGAAGAACCTTTATACTGAATTTCATTTGAATAACTACAAAAATGGCAAAATTTCATACTAACTTTGCACTCCCGTTTTACCCCCTTGAGTTATTGTTTTTGAAAAAAATATTTTACCCCTGTTTATGACTTCCAACAAAGAACCTTCATACTGAATTTCATTTGAATAACTACAAAAATGGCAAAATTTCATACTAACTTTGCACTCCCGTTTTACCCCCTTGAGGGATTGTTTTCGAAAAAATATTTTACCCCTGTTTATGACTTCCAACAAAGAACCTTCATACTGAATTTCATTTGAATAACTACAAAAATGGCAAAATTTCATACTAACTTTGCACTCCCGTTTTACCCCCTTGAGGGATTGTTTTCGAAAAAATATTTTACCCCTGTTTATGACTTCCAATGAAGAACCTTTATACTGAATTTCATTTGAATAACTACAAAAATGGCAAAATTTCATACTAACTTTGCACTCCCGTTTTACCCCCTTGAGTTATTGTTTTTGAAAAAAATATTTTACCCCTGTTTATGACTTCCAACAAAGAACCTTCATACTGAATTTCATTTGAATAACTACAAAAATGGCAAAATTTCATACTAACTTTGCACTCCCGTTTTACCCCCTTGAGGGATTGTTTTCGAAAAAATATTTTACCCCTGTTTATGACTTCCAATGAAGAACCTTTATACTGAATTTCATTTGAATAACTTCAAAAACGAATTTTCAAAATTCCTTTCTTAGTTCTTCTTCTTATTCTTTCTACGTTATAAAAGGAACCCCTTTGCAAAATTTCAAGTTTCTAACCCTTATAGATTAGGCCCTGCGTTGATATGTCATTCAGTCAGTCAGCTTCTCCTTTTATATATATATAGAATATAGATGTAAAGTATTTTTATTGACGAGTATAATATAATGCTTTTTTCCCCTAGAGTAGCCGCTAACATCGAAAGCTTTGATTGATTCGGAAACACACTTTCATTATTGATTCGTAAAACCACGTCAGTTATACGAGAGCTTCAGCTGCAACTCAGTGTGGATTTGTTGGTACTCCAACTAAAAGTATCTGAACGAGCCTATAAGTATGAGTTACTAACTATGTATATAATGTACATGGCAACACTAAATCACCTTTGCCACTCACGAATAGTGTAGTTTTCTCTCAGTGAAAGAATTTATAAAATCGGATTAGTAACAACAAGATGGTCATATTGTATTATTTAAAAAATGTATATGGCAACACTAATTCACTTTTGTCCCTCACGAATAGTGTAGTTTTCTATCAGTGAAAAAAAAATGTAAATCGGATTTGTAGTTCCTGAGAAACTCTTCAATTTGTGGCACTTAAATAGCCATATCTTTTTAATTAGAGTATTTATGGCAACACCACATAGCCATGTTACCCAGAAAGGATGTAGCTTCCTCGCGGTGAAAGAATTTTTTAAAATCTGTTCAGTACTTTTAGAGCCTATACGCAACAAACAAACATACAAACAATAAAAATATTCAGACGCTTATAACATCCAGAAACTAAATGAAATACTTGTTATGTTGTAAATATAAAATTTTAAATATTTTCAGCTTTGTTTAAATCTTTTAACATTAATCTCAATCGTGAATGAAGATTTATATTGACATAACTCTAAATTCTTACTACTAATATTTAAATGCAAAAATATGTTTGTTTGTTTCTACTTCCCTCACGCTGAACTTTATCCCGGAAAATACATATTCTATAAGGATTATGTATTTAAATTCTAAATTATACTTACATGTTAAATATTAATTTAAACTTTATAACTTCTAATATTCCTCACATAAAACGTAAATATTTAAAAAACATTTTTTTTCGTGCTGTAACAACAAATTGCCAGTTTTTGGATTTTCTCCCATACTAGTCCTATAAGACCTTGATTCTTAACAAAAACCATATTCCTAGGTCAAAGGACCAAACTTCGGAATATTGATTCTTGTCAGAAATCAAATTAACAACACATGAGATATTAGCAGCTATGTATGTAAGCTGACTTAGAAATATGATTTTTTACAGCTTCGCTTCACTTTAGCTAGAGATTTGAATGATTGAAGATTTAAATTTGATAATAATTTCAACTTGATACCTTCACGAATTTCTAAGACAAACGATCTAGAGAAATATATAGTTTCTAAATTTTTATTTTATTTGTGCTATATTCTTGGAAGTACCCTATAACTCTGCAAGTAACCACATTAACGGTAATATCTTTTCATTGTGTAAACATAAAAGTTTGATTTTTTGACAGCCGTAAGGGGTCACATGCTTGCTTATTTGATATGAATTTCCATTTGATACCTTAACACATTTCTGAGAAAAGGGGTCTTGACAGATAGACGGACATTAAAGTGATCCTATAAGGGATATAGTTTCTTTTAAAGATACCATCTCGAGTTTCTAAGACAAACGATCTTTAAAATATAGTTATTTCTGTATTTATGTAACAATAAATATACAGTTTCTAATTTTTTTATTTCATTTGTACTATGAGACCTTGCCCTTGGAAGTACCCTATAACTCTGCAAGTAACCACATTAACGGTAATATCTTTTCATTGTGTAAACATAAAAGTTTGATTTTTTGACAGCCGTAAGGGGTCACATGCTTGAGTATTTGATACGAATTTCAACTTGATACCTCAACTCGTTTCTGAGAAAAAGGGTCTTGACAGATAGACGGACATTAAAGTGATCCTATAAGGGATATAGTTTCTTTTAAAGATACCATCTCGAGTTTGTAAGACAAACGATCTTTAAAATATAGTTATTTCTGTATTTATGTAACAATAAATATACAGTTTCTTATTTTTTTATTTTATTTGTGCTATATTCTTGGAAGTACCCTATAACTCTGCAAGTAACCACATTAACGGTAATATCTTTTCATTGTGTAAACATAAAAGTTTGATTTTTTGACAGCCGTAAGGGGTCACATGCTTGCTTATTTGATATGAATTTCCATTTGATACCTTAACACATTTCTGAGAAAAGGGGTCTTGACAGATAGACGGACATTAAAGTGATCCTATAAGGGATATAGTTTCTTTTAAAGATACCATCTCGAGTTTCTAAGACAAACGATCTTTAAAATATAGTTATTTCTGTATTTATGTAACAATAAATATACAGTTTCTAATTTTTTTATTTCATTTGTACTATGAGACCTTGCCCTTGGAAGTACCCTATAACTCTGCAAGTAACCACATTAACGGTAATATCTTTTCATTGTGTGGACATAAAAGTTTGATATTTCGACAGCCATAAGGGGCCGGAGGCTTGAGTATTTGATATTAATTTCAACTTGATACCTTAACACATTTCTGAGAAAAGGGGTCTTGACAGATAGACGGACAATAAAGTGATCCTATAAGGGTTATAGTTTCTTTTAAAGATACCATCTCGAGTTTCTAAGACAAACGATCTTGAAAATAAAGTTATTTTTCTATTTATGTAACAAGAAATATACAGTTTCTAATTTTTTTATTTTATTTGTGCTATGAGACCTTGCCCTTGGAAGTACCCTATAACTCTGCAAGTAACCACATTAACGGTAATATCTTTTCATTGTGTAAACATAAAAGTTTGATTTTTTGACAGACACAAGGGGCCGGAATCTTGAGTATTTGATATGAATTTCAACTTGATACCTTAACACATTTCTGAGAAAAAGGGTCTTGACAGATAGACGGACAATAAAGTGATCCTATAAGGGTTCTTTTTTCTCATCAACATCTACCATTAGAGACTTTGCCTTATATATAATTTTTTTGATTTATTACAAGGAAGTAGAATAACAATACGACTATTTGTACTGCAACAACTCCAGCGTTTGTGAATGACAGCTCATTTGGTTTGTTTTTCGTCCTTTCGTTATGATTTACACGCTACTTTGTTTTACGAGCCTCCCATTTTAACAGCTTTCCCACTTCCTAATATACAATGTGGACTTGAATTTATGTTATATGATATAACTTTATTTATTTAGAAACATTTTCATATGAACTTAGTATAATTTGATAACTGGATGATAATGCAAAAGTAAAAATTGCGTTGCAAATATAGTAGCCGGCAGCTAACTTTAGGTCTGAGACAAAATAGTGGGGAAAGTTGTGAAGCGTCGCATAAGAACCAATCGTGTGTGACGCGCTGCTCTCGCCCCGCGCTCCCCGCTAAAAAGGCCCTAATAGTGACTTCTGCGTATTCAAGGTCAAACCGATACTTACGTGCCGGTAGCTATAACAACGGCCACCTCCAAGACATTTTTACAAGTTGTTCCAAATGGTTAACATACTTTATGTTTACAGTTTTTAATAATTTAAATACCTACTATGAGAAATTACAGGTTTTATTCTGTATATGCGTGTATGTTTGAGAATTTCATGTATATGTGTGTGTTTGTGTATGTGCATGACGATTTTTCATTTTATCCTTAACTAGTCGACCCGCGCGACTTCGTCCGCGTGTAGCTCCGCCCTTATTGGTCTTAGCGTGATGATATATAGCCTATAGCCTTCCTTGATAAATGGGCTATCTAACACTGAAAGAATTTTTCAAATCGGACCAGTAGTTCCTGAGATTAGCGCATTTAAACACACAAACTCTTCAGCTTTTTATATTAGTAAGTATAAGATACGAGTAAGATTATTACCAAAAGATCCTCTGTTAGCCATACTATGCCATGTTTACAGATATACAAAAGCCAGGCGATAGATATTTAGTTTTTTTTATTATTTTTCTTATACTGCATAATATTTATAAACATTTCGAAATTCTATATAAAGTCAACTCACAATGAAAAAGGAATGCTTAGTCAACCTGGGCAACAAAAGATGTTGAAGTATTGTATAATAAACTAACTTATACCGCCATCTGTTACAAAATGATTCCATTCAAATAATTAGAAATAAAAACTTTCTTATCCTGAAGGATAAAGACAAAGAAATAACGTCGAATACACAAATTTATTTAATTTTTAATATTTTGCTATATAAACATGTTCAGGCGTACTGTAAACATTTTATTATTATCCCGCAAGAACTATGCATTTTTAACGGATAAAAAGTAGCCTATTTGTTGATTCAGATTATATCGCATCTGTGTGCCAAATTTCATTGAAATCCGTTCAGCCGTTTTCGTTTATGTAACAAACATCTAAACATACAAACTATCACATTTATAAAATTAGTAATATAGAAAAGTAAATAGAGTTATTTATCTAATAGTGTTTCAATTAATTAAAAATAATTAGATAGAAATGTTTTGACATACTTTTACACCAGTATACCACATGCTCTATCATTTCATCATATTTCTACATTTGCTTCTACTATGTACTACTAGTAGTAGTTGCGACAATTTTATCATTAATATTAGGGCAATTTAATAATGCTTATGTCAGATAAATAACTTTCACACTTTCTAATATTCTCCTACTAGTCGAACTAGACTTTAAACGGTAACCCAGGGAATAAACTATCTGTGTGCCAAATTTCATTGAAATCCCAGCATCACGGCATCACACTATTGCATAATTTTTATAATCAAGCCATGTTATATTTTTTGCATTAATTGTATTAAGATGGGAGTTGTTCTGCGCAGTAACACTCAAAATATGATAATACCATACAATTTAGACGGTGTCGAGCTGTGCTTGGGGCTTGAGACCCAGGGAGCTTTAAAGAGCTCTGTCATAATATATTACTCTCTACTATCACCTTCACCTATAGTAAACTTTCGTGGACCTGAAGTAGAGTGACCTTAACGACATTATAACTAACTGCCATGTACACTGCGCGACAACATCAGAGAGACTGACTCTGAGAGCTCTACACGCGAGTATATTTGAAATAAAATAAAAGAAACTACCCGCGAAAATTTATAAACGTAGTTATTAACAAATGTAGTGACAAATTAGTTCGTTTTTTTTAATTCAAATTTAAAACTTTTTATACAAATTTGAAAAGTATATGTATTTTTAATAATATCAAAAAACTACTGGGCCAAACTATGTTAAATTTTTATGGGACCAAATGGCAACTATTCCGCCTCAAACTAAAGAAAAATCACGTAAACCGGATCGTAAATCTCAGCGTAATCGATATACATAAATATACCAATCGAATTGAGAACCTCCTTTTTGAAGTCGGTTAAAAATATGGCGCTTGCGGTTGAATGAGTGCCAGAAGTCAGAACATAACTCGCTCATTCCTCATATTATTCCTGTATCACACCGTTTAGTACTTTATCATGATCAATGTCCAGCATAACATTATAAAAAGCATTCATTATTCAATAGATTGCGAAATTTATATCTCTTTTGAGGTATTTATAGCTTGAGGTACATTCAGTTAGCTAAATGCACGTAAGTATAGGTTTGACTTTGAGTATAGGTTATTAGCGGGGAGCGCGGGGCGAGAGCAGCGCGTCACACGCGATTGGTTCTTATGCGACATTTCAGTCCCCGCGCGGCTGCTACGTCACGGATGGAACTACCAATACAATATCCCGCGCTATTTTTTCTCAGACCTAAATTTAGCTGCCGGCTACTATACCCACATGCAGAGAATATTTAACCTCTGTTTTCGATACATTTGAGTCAGTCTTCAAAGTGGTCTTGCGTAGTGAAGATTGAAGTCTACATAGTGTAGTTAACATATAGGAAGAGATCTTTAAACCTGCTCCTTCTGAACTGCTCCGGAAGTTCTCAAGCCTTTGTTTTTTTTTTAAAATTGACTTCAAAACCCATTTAAGGTATTTTTAAAATTGTCTTGTTCGTTTCATCACCATTTAATGGCCCACTCCTGAGCCGCGTCTCCTCCTCAGATTACGGAGGGGGGTTAAGCTGTAGACCACCACGCTTGCCAAGTGCGGGTTGGCACACTTCACACACCTTTGAGAACATGGAGAACTTTCAGAAGTACAGGTTTCCTCACGATGTTTTCCTTCACCATTATAGCAAGTGATATATAATTTCTTAAAACACAATTAACCCAGAAAAGTGGTTGGTGTGTGCCCAGGATCAAACTTGGACCTCCCAAGTAGATATCAATGTCTTAACCACTAGGCTATCACTGCTTTAGGTTGTCGCTTAGCCAATATTAAATATTAATTCAGAGTATCGAACCACGAGTTACTAACATATATTAGAATGAATGTAAACCTGAATCTTATGAATAGTTTATTATTTGACAGAGTTATAAATTGACTTGTTATACGCGATACTACAAATTATTCCATAGACATTTTACACTATTAAAAAAATGTTTTTTCTACTACTTTTAATAAAAACTAGCATTACATAGTCGATCTCGTCCAATTACATAATGACACTAATAAGTGTACATGGAAATTCTTCATTGCCGCCTTTGTGTTTTTTTATTTCTCTTTCTCCTTTTCTCTCTTATTTCTCGCTTTCACTTTATTCTATCTCTTTCCTTCGTTCTCTCTATTTTTTACTTTCTGTCTTTGTATCTCTCATTTTTATGGTTCCGTACCTTAAATGGAAACAATCATCAATCATAAAAGGAAGGATCATTCCGTTGTCTGTCTGTCAAGACTCTTTTTCTCAGGATTTCGAGTAGGTATCAAGTTGAAATTAGTTAAGCCTGCGGTCCCTTGCGGCTGGCAAAAAAATCAAATTTCTAAGTCCACGCATTGAAAAGATATAACCGTTAATGTGGTCACTCACAAAATTTTAGGGTACTTCACAATGGCTTAAAAACATGAAATTTAATATGAAGCCAGGTCTCACAGCAAAAGTAAAAGATAAAATTAAAAAACTGTAAATTTATTTCTACATCACTAGAAAATTAAATTTTTTTTGACTGTCACGTAAGACCCTTTTTCTCAGAAACTCGTGAAGATATCAAATGGAAATTTATATCAAATATTTATGTCTCTAGTCTCACGGATATGTGTAAAAGACAAACTGCTAAGTCAATTTAATAAAAAGATACAGCCGCTTTTATCTGAGGTATATTGATTTCGATTTTCGACAAGAATCAAATTTCTCAGGCTGGTCCTTTGACCTAGAAACATGACTTTAGGCAAGAAGCAAGGTCTTATAGCACTATGGGCAAAAATCCGAAAAATGACAATTTGTTGTTACATAATAAAAAAAATGTTTTTTTATATATTTAGGTTTTGACGCATTATTAGAAGATTACGTGAAATTATCAAGTTGAAGTTGATACTAAACATGTAAGTCTATCTATATATTTATAGTCTCTTGAAGGTGTGAAAAAATTAAACTTCTAAGTGTAAGCAATCAACAATTATAGTCATACTGTGCGGACATGAAAAAAGTCGATGTTTAAGATTTTATTAATATTCGACGAATACCTATCTACCCTCGATATAGATACAAAATATTTTTATTTTGAAATTGGTGCTTGTAATATTGTGATATGTCTAGGCAGCTATCAAGAACATAGCAGCCCTATTCCCAGTGCGCAGGCGCATGTACCTACAGCTCGCAAAAAACACGGCTAATGGAAACTGTAAATCATTGTGAAATTTACTACACACAACTACGCCGAGATTTATAGAGTATGCCAAAGATCGGTTTACGGTAATGGTACATCTGTCAAAATTGTGCCGCCATTTTAAAATTTGCGTGTACACGATACAAGCGTTTTTTGCGTGAACACTTCTTTGATATATCGTTGGATATTTCTTTTGCAACGTGCAAAACAATGACGTTTTGTGGTACGAGTACAAATTTATGGTCATTTTGCTTATTAAAGTTGAGTGTTACTCGGGAATTTAAAGTGAAAACAAAAAAATCAGTGTTGCTAGTGAAAAAGAATTATAAACAATCGGCTACGTGCGAACTCAACAATATTATTGTTACTCCATTATTCGTTTCGGATTATTCATGTTCATGTTGAGCAAGACAAGTGTGAGCGGCGTAGGGTCGGTCGCCATTTTAGTTACCAATATTTTATAACCATAATAGTTATAGGTCAAACTTTCTACGATTTGGGGTAAGTTTTTAATGTCATTTCTACTTATAATAAAAACATAACTTAATACATTCATATGAAATGAATAGCGGGTTCCGTACAATACACAGGGACGCGCCAAGCATCTTTTGCGCCGTCGTGCCAAATACTCATAAGCGTCTATATATATTTTTTCACACTGAATTTTAAGATGCCCAAAAAAAAAATAATTAATTAAAAATATGCTATTGCTGTCTTAACCCACTTACAATAATCTGATTGCGCCCTTGTCCAGAATTACTTTAAATCACAAATATATAATGACATGAGAGAAAAAAAAAACAGAGATTGAGTATCTTTAAAGTATATGCTATTGTTGATCGTTTCGCTCAACGCGCTTTATGGACCAACTTTTTTAATTTAAAAAAGTTTGTTTTTTGTTGACCAATTTCACGGTGCCTTTTACACACTGGCGCCGTCGTGCGCCACACGATCTCGCATGTATAGACGGCGCGTCTCTGCCCATACATTGATATAGGTTACTGTCAGTTTAATAAGTGCAAAAAATTATATGATTTTACGATTTTGGGATTATCTTCTTCAAGTGTGCGAAAATGGTTTTACATCCCTTTGCGAGTATTAATAGCCGTATCTTTTCTTGAATGATTTTGAGGTACGAAACCCTAAATATTATCATACCTTTTTATGGTTTGTGAAGACTTTCGTAATGAACCCTAATAATAGAAAGGACGGCGATGATTGAAGGTTGTATATCCTAGTGCAACAAAAAGAAAGATGCCTAATTCTGCTGAATCACTATAACAACATTAGACATGATTCAGCAATTTTGGGTCTTGTTTTGTAAACAATAATTTGTGACCGACGGGTTCACTGATGTAAATAAAGCCTATTATTAGAATTGCCTTTCCAACAATTATGAATCAGGTTATGGAAATAAAAACATGGTTACATTGTACATTTTGCCTTAATAAAACCAAAACATAGAGCAACCGGTGATTTTTTATAACGCACAATGTAATTTTTAATAACTCGTGGTGCCATGACAGTAATAAGCCTTTTTTGTACTTACTTCAAATCATTTTTTTAATATAAAAATGATTATAAATAATGGAAGATAAATTGTTTCTTATGTAGAGTAGATGTAGATATAGGATTTTTTTAAATTTAGTCAATAAGCCTATTACAATATATGAATTCATGTCTTAAAGCTTTTCATGATATAAGAAAAACAGTGTTCATTTGATATAAGTGTAAAATATACATTACATAACAGTTTATTTGTCAATTGAAACGTTTAATAACTATAACATTTTTATCAATATATATAGTTTTGTAATGCTCTGATTATGATATGGATAGATATGGAAAAATTAAGAAGATTGAACAGAAATTCGGAAAGTTTCAGAAAACTTACAGACTATTAAACGCGTGTTGGACAGTTCGCAATCCCTAAATATCGTTTAATAGGGAGTAAGTGACAGAGTGAGTGGGTTACTGAGTGAACAAGTGAGAGTGAGTTAGCGGGTGAGTAAGTTAGCGAAAGAGTGAATATGTGAGTGATTGAGAAAGCGTGAATAAATTCTGAAATTGCGCGGATCGGCTAGTAGCAGAATAAATATAAATTTTGATAGCATTTCACGAATCAATCCACCATAATGGGAAGCGAACGAGACCTTTAGTATTATCGATAATGAGCACAATGTTTTATGGAGCGAAATGACCACCCTAATAGACTATGGGTAAATTGCCAATGTCTATGCCTACCATGAGTCTGTCTTGATAATATTTTCAATCACTACATATTATAAAACAAAGTCCCACACCGTATCTACTGAAGTAATTTTCATGCAGTTTTCACTTATAGATAGAGTGATTAATGAGGAAGGTTTAGGTGTATAATTTATTAAAGTTTTGTGTAAATTAGTTGATGGTTGTTGAAAATGTCGGCTGCAGTCGCCCCGCCTGTAAACTTTTAATCTTGAACGCTTCCTAGCCCCTATTGAGATATAACAAAACGATAAAAATGTATGGTGAGATACACGTAGACATAATATGATCTACTATTTATCCGAAACCAGGGCAAGGCGGCTAGTTTAAATATAAAAATGTCATGGTTTTTGTCTGCAATGAACTCCGAAACTATGATAGTTTCCATCTCGTTTACAGTGTTGTAATTGTTATTCAATTATTGTTTCACTGATTATCTGTCCCAGCTACGCCCGGGTGCAATTTGTTTTACATTTTAATCGCTATTTTAATAATAATTCGCTATATTTTACATATTACTAATCAACACCAACGTTATTTATATATTTATTATACTTATTCCCAAAGATTATTCCTTAATCGCTCACACAGTTTGACACGCACTTCATCCCCTGTTTCATCTCTTTCAATACTTTTTTTCGGGATGAAAAATATCCTATATCCTTCCCCAAGCTCTAGTCTATTTGTACCAAATTTTAGACCGTATATCTGTCAATAGATGGCGTAAGTAGTAGAGTTAACATTGCATATTATCATCAGACTAGTGTTAGTGTAGAAAGAATAGTGTTATGGGTCAATGGCAATATGTAGTTGTCTATTATTTTTTTACAGAAATCTAAACATCTTCACGACAAGGCTGGCGGTGCTGATCATCCTCAACGCTGCAGGAGCTGGCTACGCAGCACCAAGTGTCCTGGTGACGAGGCCTGTGAACCGTGTCTCCGTGGAATGGCTTCCTATGGATAACCAGTCCTTATACAGGCTGGAGGAAGGGGAAAGTCGAAAGTAAGATCATTTTATAAGCCATTATTTAACTTTCAATATTTGTATGCATGTTTAGCTAAGTGTCGCTATTCTAAATCCAATATGGTGGACGGTCCAAGATGGTGGATCAGTAATGTTATGTGCTCGCCCATGATATGGGAATCAATTGTAAGGGTTTGCTGAGAAGAATATGAAAAATAAAATTACTTCACTTTACATCCGATATGGCGGATCACCCAAAATACCGGATTTGTTATTTCAGCCACTTCATGGTAATCTGATTAAGCTGAAACTTCTCAAACCGAATTAGGGACTGGAACTGGTTGATGGTACATGGAACAGTTGAATTTAGGCTAATATTTTTTTATTGTAAGTATAGGTATTGTTATTTTTGACCTATAGAATTATGTATATGATGAAAAAGGAGGTCTATCTAATAAAATGCTAGTAATTTTGGGAACATCTGATCAATTTAAATATTTTGGAAGAAATCCAAACAGCCAATAGATTTGTCAACTATTTCCTTCAATGTCAGATCACTGAAATATGTATTGACCTAATTTTGTAAAATTAGGTCACTTTAATCAAGTAGACAAATAATATTAATTATTTGGTTTATTTTATTACCTGTTATTGAAATATTGGTTATTTGTTATGTTATTATTTTTGAACGCAGTTCATATAAAAGACCTATATTTTAAGGATTGTTTTCATTTCTTACATTAGTTTTTACTTAATAAATTTTTTTTGTCTTAGTTTGAAACAGTAATATTCGAATAATCAATTTTTGGAATCTGAAAAATCAATTTTAGCTTTAAATCAGGTATATACCTAGAAAAATTAATTTCGATTTTTTTCTGTGAGTTATTATAGATAATAACTATTAAATTATTGTATTAGAAAATGTTCTCAAACATGTGAAGAGGAATGACAACTTTTAACTAAACTGCAATATTAGTTTGAGGTCTTTTTTACGGCATCACAATTATTTAATGCTCGTTTAATCGAGATTCAATTCTAGTAGAGATAATACTCTTCTCTTGTTTATCAAGAATAGTAGAAGGTTTAAAACCTGCCTATAATAATAATATTTATACAAATATCACGAAAAAGCTTACACATATGTCATGGATGTTTATCTATTCAAATATAAGTTATATAACATATAGAGGACTAAGTGGGGAAAAAAAAGATTTCAATAATAACTTTCACCTCAACAATTTCGCAACTTATCACATCATCCGATATACAAAATTACTCTATAATAATTAGTGTTGCCCTCACTACCAAGTTAAATTCTTCTACATACTCGTACATTATCGCTAAGCAGTGATGGCCCAGTAATTGAGACTTCAATGTCTTACTCGGGAGGTCCGAGTTCGATCCTGGGCACACACCTCTGACTCTGAGTTATGTTTGTTTTAAGCAATTAAATATCACTTGCTTTAACGGTGAAGGAAAACATCGTGAGGAAACCTTCACTCCTAGAGTTCTCCATATTCTCAAAGGTGTGTGAAGTCTGCCAACCCGCACTGGGCCAGCGTGGTGGACTATGGCCTAATACCCTCCTTATTCTGAGGAGGAGACCCGGCTCAGCAGTGGGCCAATGACGGGTCGTGATAATGACTCGTATATTTTGTACAAATTGCAGTTTTACATTTAATGAGAAGTTCAGAGGTATTTGTTTAATCTACTTTCGAAAAATATATTATATTTCTAACACTCCTCATGGAAGCGATCGCAATATTTAGTTACTACACTTGAGTTTCCCCGATTGATTAAACTTTGAGACTCTTAAGCGCTGACTCTGAATCCTTAGTATAGCTACCGGCACGTAGGTAAGTATAGGTTTGACCTTGAATGAGCAGATGTCACTATTAGGGAGGAGAGCTTCGCGTCATACGCGATTGGTTCTTATGCTATCGCGGCTACTATATTATAAGTGAATAATATAACTCCAGTCAACGCGGATTTTGAGTCTGACAACAAAATATCAAATTTTGATTTCTTTTACCTTACTTATAATGGGTAAAATAGGTTTTTTGGTTAAAGTTTGCTTTTCTAGAAATTTCGTTTTCATAGAAAATTTCATATTATTTCGACAAGTAAAGTCTGTATGCTATTTTGCGACTCAGTCATATACAAAAGTAGTCGCTACAGTTTGTAATAGACATACATACACTCAATACAATAGAATGCGCGACTTGTCGCCATTTTGTTTTAAAGTGTTACCAACTATTATTTTACTCTCCACTAAGAACTTTAAAACTTAATTATCAATATAAAACATACAAAAGCAAACTTATTTCTTCATAAATTGAGTTTTTGGTTATTTTTCAATGTAAACACTCAGACAATAGTCATTAAATAACAGACACAAAAAAAAGTTTTTTTTTTGTTGACTTGTGTAATTAATACAGCAAATAATTTGTTTTAGCCTGGAGCTGAACACGTCACTGATATCCCAATCAGTGGTGTACATCACAGTCAGTCCATGCTCTAGACATTTGCATTGGGCGTTTTATCGAGGACCTGTGGGCAGTAGTGACAGTGAGTACTAACTACTATTTGAATTACTAATGCTTATTCATTAACTTAGTTTCCATTAGTAATATTATAAAATGAAAACTGTATTAGTTAAACACAAAAAAAATATATCCCTATTCTTTAAATCCGAACAAGCCTTTAAAAATTCGGAAACAATAAACAAAATAGTCCGTCAGTAGCTCAGTGGTTCGGGGGATGGATTCAAGATCGATAAGTCGTGGGTTCAAATCCCGGACATTGGACTACTGGCGAGGCCCACTCCTGACCCAAGCATGCAAGCTTACTAGGAGGGGTAAAGGGAATACTAGTAGTTTGTGATCCATACTGCTTGCTAGTAATCTTTAAATTAAAAAAAAATTGAAGTCGGTTGATAAAAATTCATTTTTACGACAATTATTTAAACAGGAATAATTTTTTTGAAGTGTTCAGAATACACCATAATGTTTTCAAATTAAAAAAACAATATTCAATACCCAAAAATACCGGAGTAGGGAGTGTTTTATTGGAAATTTTCTTTACTTTAAGAACCTTTTTTGAAATTTCTTAAATATCAATAGTCTATGAAATATTGACGATTACCAAAATGCCTTATTTTGCTCATCTTTGATTGTTTATAACTTTTGCAGCTTCTTATGTGCTAATACATGCTTTTAGCACATTTAAGAGCAGTATCTCTATTTTACACCATTTTCATCTTAGACTAGACTGTCCGTCCGCGCAATTATCGTAAAAAGGGGTACAAAGTTTTTGCTTCACGTATTAAAATATATATTTTGCAATATAATAGAAGGTATTTTTCTAATTGGAAACATTTTTGCAGCACAGCTTCAACTGATCCAGGAGCATGGAGGTGTGGAGATGCATACTGAATCTTTTTTAATATCTAAACAAGATAGATATGTTTTACAGGTAATTTTACAGTCTAATATTATTCACAAATACTCATTTTTTTACCATCCCCAAAACCAAAATGCTAATCTTCGATCACTAATACGTATTAGATACACGAAATGGATATGCCAATCAAATGACCACCCATTTTAACATACTGAATTATAATACATACGTGCTCGTATAAAACTTACTTTTAGGTTGCTAAAAATTAACAAGTTTTATTTAATATAGAGTTCCTACAAAATTAAATGTTTGATGAAATGATGAAAATGTTTTAGGAGTTTAAACCCTTTTTGTGACGTCATTTTACTAACCTGTGACGACGTTTTTTTTGTCTAAAACCATTTATTCTTTAATTATTTACATCTGCCATCGTACCAATATTAAACAGAGATATTTAGCAGGTAACTTGAAGGTACTAAATAGTAATATATTGTATTTTTTTTAGTTATCATCATCAAAAGGCGGTGCAGCAGCTGTCAGCGTGCGTGGAGAGGCTACACGTCTCACGCGCATGCGGCTCCGCGTCAGGTCTAAGAAACGTTTAGCAGCTAATTGGGATCCTAGGTAATGGACATTATATTACAACTAATAATTAAATAGACGTTGTTAGTTAGCCTCTCACATAGTTTTATCTTTTCTTATTAATAGAGAAATCTTTGAAACAATACCCAAACACGTGAGTTGAAGTTTGTTTATATGAGATTGTACTCCGGAATCTCCGCAAACTTTCCGGTTTTGGTAAGCACATTAGTATTATAAAGGATGATACTTCTCCTTATCTCTTCTGATCATCACTGTGCCCACACTAGTAGGACTACGAAAATGATTATCTTTGTCTTTCTGATACTTCTAATTATCTATACCTATTTTGACTCTTGTTAGCTCCGTTACGACAAGAGCTATATTCAAATATTACTCGTGAGGGTACGGATTGGAATACAATTACCCTCTACCAGTGGGAGGGCATTGCGTAAGAGCCAAGTAACCCTCCATGGTGGTAGGGAATCTTTTCCCGGACTGGCTAGCGACCGCCGGCATGCGGTTCCAGTGGTCTCAGGGTTCTTGCACCGGATCCATTGATTCTGCAGCATTCTCCATTTGTTGTAAAACTTAAATATAAATTGAAAGTAGACAATAAGCATCCAGTGACACCTGTATTTAAAAACTATCAATAACTTTCATTGAAAGGATGGATATTAAAGTATAAATTCAATTTGTGTTTGGTATATTAAAATGTTTTTACTTTTCGATATAATAAGTATATTATAACTAATAATGAGGTAACAAATACCATAATATCTACCGAATATATAAAACGAGATTTCAGCCCCCTAAAAGTATATTTTTTAGGTTCTTTATTATTTTTATTACGATTATTACGATAACTGAGATGTGTTAACTTCTGAAGCACTCAACAACTCAGTAAACGTTCAAATGGGTCGCCACGTAGTTGAGATACTTTACGCAGATTATGTATCTAGTATTCTTTATTGATCGATGGTTTTAACAACTAATAACATTTTAGTATTGTACAGAAGTTATAAAAGTTTAACGGGAATAAATATTCTAATATAAAAAGCAGTAAGTGGAATAGCACCGTTATCCATAACTCTCCCAGGCTATAAATCCGGGCTGTCCGTCTGTTCGTCACAAGAACAAGTATTGATCAATTTATGATACGCCCTATATGGAGTATGGAGTATTCGATAAGTTTATAGTGTTGCAATGTTTTTGTAAAATTGATGACGATCGATCTGGAATGCGAATAACTGTATTGGGTGTGAGACTGTAGAAAACTATCAAAGCTTATGTTTAATATCCTCGCTTCCATGAGGATATCTTCAATTATAAGCAATTCATATAGGTATAAATATATTATAAAGAATATGGGAGCTATACTGCGCAGTAACACTCAAACGACAATACAAATATGCAATCTAGACAGAAGCCGAGCAGTGCGTGGAGCTTGAGACCCAAAAGCCTGTTAAAGACATCTCCACCAAACTACACAACACTATCAGTCTCACTACTTTAATATGTACTGCGCGACTCCACTTGACAGACTGGCTCAATTTTATCGGAACGCAGGTTATATATAGTCTACACGTGGTACAGAAATACCCGCGAATATTAAATTATCAACTTTGTTGTAAATTTTTTATCTCGAAAACAGATTTTATGGTTTTGATCATATTTAGTAGGTTTTCTTTATAATAACGAGATGTTATATTAAACTCAATAAAAACATAAATTGTACAAGAAACCATCTTGCTATGAACTATTTTGATTGTAAAAAGGTGTGAGATGTAGATTAAAACCAAGACAGACATTTTATCTATCGAAACACCTATGCAACTACTTTTTTTGCACGAAACACCTATGCAACTACTTACTTAGCAACTGATTTTTTAAATATTAGACATTAGACATCTTTTATTACATCACAGAGAAGTATAAAAGCTTGCTAAGTAACTCTAAATGTTATACTGGTAGACTACGATTTTGTTCTTTGATGCTTAGTAAAGGTTTTGAAGCTTTTGCGTCTGCTGAAAGGTCCCTATTTAGAATAGAACAGTAATGTATTTTACTAGTAATTACTGCACTATTAAACACTGCATTCATTAGATATAAACTTCTTGTACACTATCGTACCCTATGCTATCAGTCGCGTTGCTAAGGCAAAAGTAGTGAGATATTGTAAGTGTGTAATATCCTATTGATTGTGCACCATCTGTACATCTACGAATAATAACTATATTACAATGATCGTTTAGTGATAAAACTTTGATTATCGTGTCATAGAATGAGAGGGGGATAATACTGTACAGCAATACGTATACTTAATATACATTACAATATTGTCTTCACGTCGGTATACTTCACATAATATAAAATGATCTACCCGCTACTACTACTTTATCATACAAACTTAGTCCCCTGTTTCCTCCTAGGATAACGAAGTTACAGAAGAAAAAAAAAATACCATGCGATATATACGTACCTCTGCCATGACTGTACGTTTTGTTTTTTTTTTTTATTTGATTAATATAATAGAAAAAAAAAACTTTCAAAATTAAATAAAACCACTTTTTTATTTACATTTGCAAACATCCAGCAAACTAATTATTACTAACATAAACCAAAAAAGCAAAACGTACGGGCATAGCTTAGACCCTGTACTGCATTTTAACGAAATAAATATTAAAATCGGTCCAGATTTCGAGGAGGAAACAGGGGATTACGAAAGGACGATTTTCTTAATGTTACGTAGGTAAGATCAGTTCGAGCTGTAGTTCTCTCTATCGCACGGGAAGGGGTAAGCTTGGGGCTCAGCGCGACACCAATATTTTTGGTAAAAATCTATTTATCAAAAGTGTCGTTGGTACGAATTCCTCTTAAACATAGTCTGTTCTCTTGCTCCCAGAAATTTCAAATCTCTGGCTAGTTAGTTACCTTTGTTTTACTTTACTCGACTTGGAAGGGTCACTGCCGTGCATCCTGATTATTTTCCAGTATTGAAGGATAGACTTTTAAGTACATGGGCATAATATTATTATTATTAAACGCAGCAACAGTAGCATGCATAATTTGTACTAATAATTACTTAGAATATCCTCAGGAATTCCAATCGAAGTTTATTTTTTCTCTACGTTGATGTTTTTATAATTATTTTTTGCCATAAAACCTCCCTTGCAACATAGTAGTGGGTAGAACACAACTGTTTTAATTGTATACGATCACGGACCAATACTGCCTCCGCATCTACATTCCGTTCTGTACTCGCATTTGTATGAAATGGCTGTTGGGTTATTTTTTTTAAATAAACCTTCTTATATTATAAAGAAGTTTTCTTATCCTGTTAAATTAAAAATTTAGATTAAATTTACAAAAAAAATAATAATATTATAAATGTGAAAGTTTGGATGTTTATTACTCATTCACATTAAAGCGGCTAAACAAACGGATTTGGGTAAAATTAGGCACACAGATACTTTATAACCTAAATTATCATATAGGCTACTTTTTATAGCCAAAAAATTAATAGTCCCTCATAATAATAAAAAGTTTATTAACGCCTGAATATTTTTATACAGAAAGATAAATTGAAAATTATAATTTTTTTCTTAGTATAACATAAAAGATGGTTTGCATGGCAAAAGTCTTTCAATCCACTTTGTCTCTTATTTCAAAACTTTCCGCAACTAAAGTAAGAAAAGTAAAGGAGCAAGGCAGCAGGAAACATAAGTGACTATAATCTCCAGCTAAATAGCAATTTAAGACGTATTTTAAAGCGATGGTCATTGATGCGTTGTCACCGTACACAAAGTTTAACTTTTCAATCCATACCACTCACTTAGTTCCTACGAGTTCTGAGAGATGGTGCTACTATTTATGTATGCATAAATATAAATATCATTCATGAGAGATGATGATTTTAAAAAATAACTTAAATTGTGATTCTAATGATCATTGAAGCGTCAGTAGCTCAGTGGTGCGGGCGTTGGATTCACGATCAAATCCCGGACATTGGACTACTGTCGTGGCCCACTCCTGACACAAGTTATTTATTAGCTTACTAGGAGGGGTAAAGGGAATACTAGTAGTATGTGATCCATACTGCTAGTAATCTTTAAAAAAAAACATTTTTATAACTAAATATTACCATAAAAATCACATTGTTACAAAACATAAAATAAAATTACATATTATATTTTACAGCACAGTGTTTATTATTATAGAGATACTTTATAGAATGTTTGGATCGACGGGAGTGTATCCTAAGAAAATCTCCGTGTACTTAATTTGAAATATAAGATGTTGAAACTCGTTACTCAGTTAATTATCTTTATTACACGTTACAGGGATGTGTGTACGTTTGTTTTATTTTGCTAGTGAAATTTATGCGCGTATAAAATTAGTTGAAGCCCTTGCTATAAGGATAATGTTTTTATTGCAGTATTCGCTATGATATTAATATCTTTAGTACAATTTGAGAATAAAATAATAAATTTAATATTTTTTTGATACCCGAGGGAGGAAGTTTTAATTAAAATATATTCATTTAAGATTACTTTATAAACGATCGCCATGTTGCTAATATCAGCTAATGTTTTTTTGAAGGAAAGAAAAAAAAGAAGGAATAAGTACGAATACGACCGCCAAGTGTTTCTGACACGTTCCGGTCGAGCCGCATGTGAGCCAAATCTTCTCCCATCCCATTAATGCTACGGTTCCAATGAACACCGAGTTTCTGCTCAGAGTTCACTGAAACCGCAGCATTTTTTCTTCGCCCCCCCTCCTCACTCTATCTTCAAGGCGCCAATGCATCGACAAAACAAGAGACACTCTCGAGTTTTGTCGTCCAGGAGCAATAGTTACTTTTCATAATTAAAAAAATCGGGTAACAACTATTCATAACGAGAGACCCGCCCTCGTTTTGCATCCGTTATTAAAAGCAAAATTATTATTCATATCCTTAAATTGTCACTCAATAATTCTTTTATCTTAAGCTTTATGTATTATTAATAATTAAAAAAAACAGAAAAATGGTTAGAGAGGGAGAAGAAGAAAGAAAGGAAATGTTGAGAGAGTGAGAAAGAATGGGAGTATAGAGACAGATAATGGAAGAGAGAGAAACACTACAATAACTACGTCACCCGACAATAACACTGAAATAATGTATTAAATTGGATTTGTAGTTCCAAAAAAATGACTTATTCTGGCAGAATGTCTATTTTTTAATTATAATATTTATAACAACACCACATAATGTATGTTACCCGCAAGGGATGTAGCTTTCTATCGGTGAAAGAATTATCAAAATCAACTCAGTAGTTTTAGAGCCTATTAACAACAAAGTGTAGTGTAGATAAATCGCGTTCAATACTTACATAAAATGATTTTTTTAATTGATAAAAATTATGTCCTTAGCGAAGCGAAAACCTATTATTAAATAGACAGCGCCAATATTAAACAACACTACTATTTGTAGAGCTACTGGGATAGTACCGATAAATAGAAATAAACGGCAAAGGCAAGCTTCATTCCATCTACTTTTTGTATCTTCATCTACTTTTAAACAAATATGGCTCTTAAAAACGTCAAAAGTAAAACGTCAGGGTAAAAATTGCTTTGCGAATTACATCCTTGAACTTATCTATAATTTTTAAATTTTATTTTAACCTTTATTTCAATAGAAATAAAGTCTAATTTTGTTTGTGGTTTTAGAAAGCTTTAAATTAGATTGTAATAAATTAGTTAGTGACACTTTTGTTTATTATGAATAAGCGCTAATTTATTTGTTACTAGCAATCCTGCCCTCGCTTCTTTAAGTTCCCTAATATAAGCATTAGATACACAATGTCAAAATATAGCATCTACCTATTTTAAAATAATATTTATTGCATTACTAAATTATATAAATGTGAACGAAACACGTGTCTGATTGTCTGTTAAGCTTTCACACTTAAACTACTGAACCGATTTTGTTTAAATTTGGTATAGTGATAGAATAGAACTTGAGAAAGGATATAGGCTACAATTTGTCGCGAAAAAAAGGCTTGAAAGAGTTGAAATGTTTTGTTGATGTACAAAATTAAACCTAAATAGAGCCTGCAAACTTACTCCAAACTTTAATAATTGAGACCCAGCATCACGACACCACTGCACAGCAGTACTACTTAATGCTTACGCTATGCTCTTATACTAAATATATATCTATAACTACTTATAGTTGACAGTACAGTGGCAATTGTCATTTTGTATGGGACTGTGTATCTATATATTAAATGGTCACAGGTCTATTCTATAGACTGTACTGTAGATCAATTCACTTCGCAATATAAATCAGGATATAATGCATAATATCTTTATGACGAGGCTCTCTCATAATTATATCTAGACGGATAAATGTTAAAGCCCTACTGTATTGATGATTTAGAGCCTTACCCACCATTTCAAATACGGATACATTGGTCTATTTCGTAATAAAAGTTGCCTCTTAAAGCTCAAAAAAGCTTTTTGTAGTATCTCTACATACAGGAAGCATATTGATAAAAAAAAACATTTTAAAGTATAAGCCGTTTATGTATTACGTAAGCATAAAGGGGGTCGGAGGGTAGATCCTTGCTTTGCTTAGTTTTGATGACTTGGGAGTTGAGGTCTGCATTATAATTAAGCCATCGATAAAAAAGTAAACATGCACATCCAAACGTGAATATCGTGCTACAGGGAGGGGAGAGAGGGGTTGATAATTATAAAAATCTGTGTTGTTGACATTGTGTGACAAAAAAGAGAGTTCTTTAAACTTTATCATCTTTAGCAGGAAAACTCAGCTCATCTGGTAATGCAGTTGTGAGACAGGCATTTGCTTTCCCTAGCTGCTACGTTTAGACAAACTGACAAACGAATATAATAAATGATCATATTATAATACATTATAATATTTTGAGTGATTGAGAATAGAATAGCATTTTTTTAAAAATCATCCTAATAGAACAAGATTTATCCCGAAAAAAGCAAAGATAATACGAGAAAAAGCGATTTGTCTTCACTAGAAATGGTTAAAGCATTAAATGAAACATCACATAGGATACTTCTTATCCCGGAAAGCCACATAATATGTGTGGAATAGAATTGTCCACGTCAAAGAGCACATAGAGAGAGTGAGTGAATCTTTAAGTGGAATAATTTGTTTACGAAGTAGCAGATAAATATTAGTTAATTATAATACTAGTCAAACCGCTCCGGGTTCTCCTGGATGATTTAATTATAATTTTAATTTTCAATATCAATATATATTATATATGTATATGACTGACACCGAAAGATATAAACGGTCACACGGCTCGTCATGCACTTGATCGCTTATTTCGACCTCTTTGAGCCTTTTTTGCTATAAAATATGGCCTATGGGACATAGGCCTCATTTTATCCCAAGCTCTACTCTATGTACCAAATTTCATCAAAATCAGTTCAGTGGTTTAAGCTTGAAAGACAGACAGACAGTTACTTTTGTATATGTAATATTAGTCCTTACGTTGTTTTCATACAACGCCTAAGAGTCGATTAAGCAAGTTTTTATTTCACTAGATAGAGTTAATTAATTTAATAGCACAGTTAATTGTTATGTTTTTGTGCAAACACCATCATTAGGATGCCGTTGCATAAACGTGTGATAACTTTAAATGGGTACGTTATCACTATTGGCTCAGTACTATAGTTGATCTAAAAGAGCTATTCTACAAATTTTTACAAATTATAAATATATTTTTTTACAACTTCATTTTTAATAATTTCTTTGAAACAATATGAAAAAATAACATTTCTATGAAATTTGTTCAGCCGTTCCTGTGAAATTTAGTAACAAACATCCATACTTTCATTTATAAATATTATTAGGGTAGTAGGATGAAAATCATCTTCGGCTTATTACGGATGCAAGTTTATGTTACTGACGATTAATTGTTTTATGTTGTAATTAATTACATTTCTTTGATTATTCAAGTAATTATTATTTACGTTTAAGTTTATTTAAAAATGAAAGAAAAAAATGATTTTTTTATTATATATTTATTTTTAAACATTTCTACACTTCACACTATTAATATTTGATACACTTTTTACAAGTAAATAAAGACAATTTATAACTAAATGTACAATTTAGTGATGGCTGGAAACTTAGTTAAGAGTTAGGGCTCACCCTCTAAACAGCATGAGGTAGATTAAAATGTATAGTTATTCATGGAAAATGTGTATAATCAACGTTTTGCTACTAAATAAAGAAAGATTATAATTATTATAATTCAGAAGTCGAATATAAGATAAAAGTTTGTATAACTTTTTATCCTAGAAAATTAAAGTAGTAATATTAATAATATATGTAAACTACATGGTATGGTTCACATATTTCCTGACTCTAATATTAAGTAAAACAGGAATTACACTAATTTTTAAAATTTGCAGCAATATATATATATATAGCTCCAAGAACAACTAAAATTTTTGCATCAAAATTATCATTTTTATAATACAAAATACCCCCCTTATCTCTCCACTATTATGATGACAGTAGGACTGTGTTGGCAAGTTATTATTTAATAAAGCTTACACATTATTTTTAAATGATGTTTATTCGTACTGACATCCAAAATGATGCTACATATAGGTATGCATAAAATCAAATTTATCTAGTGTTTACGAAAAAATAAAACTTCAAATTCAACGGAACTCATAACAATAGGTAAATTGGAATTTGCTTGCGCCAT
This sequence comes from Limenitis camilla, assembly GCA_905147385.1. Taxonomy (NCBI): domain Eukaryota; kingdom Metazoa; phylum Arthropoda; class Insecta; order Lepidoptera; family Nymphalidae; genus Limenitis; species Limenitis camilla. The sequence continues at coordinate 10,812,919 of LR990241.1, forward strand.
AATAAAACGATTGTTTGAATCTGAATATTCGTTGTTTGATAGTTTTTAGCAGTATAGTATTATCAAACTTTTTGAATTTAAATGGTGATAAGTTAAGCTTATGTTTTGATGAACTGTTATAATATATTGAACAATTTGATCCAACTTAGGATAGAATATTTATTAGTTCCATAAGTTTTTAATAGATGACAGTTTAATTTAGTTTATTGACACAACATTTCAATATTTTTTTATTTTGATCGGGTAAGCAACCGATAGATGGCGCTGTATTAGGATTTTTAACATTCATAAAATTTCTTCTAACTTTTTTTTATTAATAAATATTCATAAAATTTTGTAGAATTGCTCATCCAGAGGCAGGTTTTACAACAAGTAACATTCTATAAATGTAGAAGTCACATTACCTTTAATGTAATTGAATAGAATTTTTCAAAACCCTTTACCTGCTTCAAGCATAGCCGTAACCAACGATTTACGTTTTTTAAAACACGTTCGGGCTTCGCCGAGATGCAATTTCACATTTTAGTCACCAACACCAACATAATTTATATATATGACTTATTCCCAAAAACAGCTCGACATGCATTCCGCCAATAGATGGCGTAATTAAATAGCGGCACACTCATCAACATCTGTACCAGATTTCATCAAAATCGTCTCAGTGATTTAAAACATGATTGCGTAACAGACAAGACAGACCATCTATCCGTCAATAAATGGCGTAAGTAGTATATTAAATCGCACTTTCGTTTGTATTCTTAAATAATTATAATGTTAGTTTAGATTAAATAGCTGTTACGATATCCTTTTGGTAAATGCACTAAAAGAATTGGCCGATCGTATCCCCACTCTGTGGTGGTGGTGGTAGTGTGATTGAGCAATAATTTTTGGAACTATACATAGTTTTGAAGCGATGAAGGAGGAAGTTTGTAAAGAGTGATAATAAATGACGAAGTAAATGCTAATATCTTTAATTATAAGCATAGGTATATATTTTATAATTTGTTAGGATCATAATTGGATTTGGATCCTAGGGCTTGTTAAGTACTAGTTAAACAGTCTAAAGTAAATATCACGAGTTGCTACAAAAAACTCTTATAAATATATGTTTTAACAATAATTATCTTTCCATTTCAGTCCCATAGATCCTCAAGCAACAACATACTGCGTAGTGGCATCACATAGAAAGAACTACACATCCCTCTGTTCAGCACAACATGACATCAGGTCCAGCAGATCAGAAAAAAAGTTCAACTCCTATGAAGATCAGTCTAATGAAACAGATAAAATTAAAATACAAGATAATAATACTAAGACATTAGAAACCAATGACAATGACAGCATTAACATTTTCGAAGAAAATTATAAGAGCGTTTATAGGAAGAAGAAGTTTGGTAAGTAACAATGTACCTAAAATAATAGAAAAAATCTATATCATGATACAGAAAAGATAGTTATTTCAAATTTAGCCATTCTGTTAAAGAATTATTAATTATAAAGTTGTGAGATTTTTTGAGTGAGCTTTTAAATCCAAAATATGAATAGATCCCATAAGTCAAATTGGCCAATATGAATCGTTAAATGATGAACAGCATGTAATCTGTCGCACTTTTCCCATTAAAATTACAACTTGAAGTATAACCTGATTTTACTGTATCATTACTAATTTTTATGTTAACTGCATTATACTACTCAACAGTCTTAGGAAATTCTTTGGCGGTAAAAAAGGAGCAAATCCCGAATGTCTTAGATTATGTAAAATCAATGGTGATGCTACAGGCATAAATATTTAATACAATATATTTATTAAACAGGGCGCAACACAAAAGTTTCAAACGAAGACCCAGTTATTGCTTGTGTAGGAGAAAGAACACATCACTTGATTGAAAATTTGGATCCAAGCACAGTATGTAACAACTGACATTAAAATAATATTTATACTATAATAAGAATATCTAGATTAAGCAATAAATAATTTTGTTGTAAGACTAAATTCCTAAAAGGCGTATTTGTGAATTTACCTTACAGACTTATTTCGTCAGTGTATTCGGAATCGCAAGAGATCGAAGATCTGGATCTTTGCTAGCTACCGGTAGTGTTAGACCACGGACTTCTACAGCCAAAAGATTACGAGAAAATGTTCCTTATAAGGCGGAAGTAAAAGGGAAGAGCGTCTATTATTTAAAGGTAAAGTAAATCACTTGTTCGTTTATATAGTCAAATGCATCAAAGTATACTTGTAACCTTGAATGCGCAGAAGACACTTTAGGGTCTTTTTAGCGAGGTAGCTTTTTAGTAAACTTCGTGTATACATTCACAATGTTAAGATAGCTGTCCAGTATATCTTGTAACTTTTATGGATATCCAAGAAGATGGAGATTAAGATGAACTGGTCACCCAAAAACATATTTAAATGGAAGTAAAAGAAATTAATCCTTGATTTATATATCTGGCATTGTATAGATAATTCCAGAAATCCATTTTAAAATAAAATCAAATTTATTATTCCAAGGCAAATGCACTCATGTACCTTTTAAAGTAATATCAGCTTCTCAGTTACCTCATTAACTACTATTATAGATGCTAATATGAGTATTATACGGTTCGATCATGGTTTTAAAACTAATAAACCGAGCCAAATATGTTTTAGCTATTTATGATAGGCTGTTAAATTTAAAATTGTTTTCATACATAAAGTAAACTACCAAGGATATGCGAAAAATACTACATACTGTAAAAATATTTAATCAATTAATCATTAAAAATATGCCATATATGTTTTTATTTATATTTAGAAAAAAGTCAGAATAGTGCTAAGCTTGGGTAATTACTAGGATAGACTTTAAACCGAATTCAATTCAAATTTTTTTGATTATGGATTGAAAATAGTTTCCAAATTCAAGTTTGTGTATAGTAAATTTATATTTGGAATCTATTTTCGATCTGTAATACTAATACTTGGGAATGAGATTAGTTATTAAGTTTGTGAAGAAAGTAACACATTGTGAGCTTGCTAGGCGCCGGTATGGATAGTTTAACTCACAATGTCTGCTATTAGATAAATGGCAGACGTGCTATAACAGAACCATCTCGTAAGAACCAATCACATATGGCGCACTAAAAAAGCAAAATGTAACTTCTGTATATACAAGGATAAATAAATACTTACATGCTGGTAGCTGTACTAATTTAATTATTATTGCATTTAGACAATCGGCAACAGCGGATCCGGATTGTGGATGGTGGTATCAACTTGTGCTGGTTCTGTTGATATAGAAGTGTCTGTAAGAGGGAAAAAGTTATACGTGGCTAAGAATATAGGTAAGGGATACCTTCTCTAAAAACTAAATATTAATATGACGAAATACTAAAGAAATAACGTGATGATTTTCCTGATCAAAAAGTACAAGTTTATCTCTATCTTTGAAGATAGTGTAAATACCGATGAATGTATCAAATTTAAAGTAGATGTAATTTCTAAAACACTGAGCTTATTTGGAAAGAAAGAGAAGATATATCCATTTAAAACATTGATGGTTATAAATTGAAGTGTTTATCGTTTTTACAGAGTCCCACTCTAAATTCTATGTACCATCACCAATACCAATTTCATCAATGCAAGAAACAAGCGATGAAGGTTCAGTACAATTTGACTCAAGTTCTGAAGAATCAAAAATCAGATATGTTATACGAGTCGTACCCAACAAGAGGTTTAGAGAAGAAGCTGTTACACTTGAGGTAAGATTACCTTTGCCGATGATCTCTAAGTTTTATAGTATATAATATATGGCCATTTTTGGAGTTTATTTACGTCATATAACTTGCATTATTTAGGTCCAGTGCTCCTTAGCATGTCTCAATCCGTATCTCCGAAATTATTTCGTACATAGGTTATTCATAATGCATGTGGTGAATGTTGTTTTTCTATGTATAAGTGTGGATTACCAATATCTTTAAAATTATTGATCTTAAAAACTTTGTTACTAATATTTTGGCACTCTCTTGGGCTACCGTACTTAGTCCTGGTTGATTTAGGGGACCCGGTATCAAATGATATGGATCCAAAAGGGCCTACAAAAATTTAGATGTTAAAAACAAACTATAATTCAAATTTAAGATCTAATATCTATTTACTTACTTATTGATTTTATAGTCACATGACAGATGCGATGTCATATATGATCTAAGCTTAGTTATTAAAACATTATCTTATGTTAATTTTCATAAAGCTACACTATTCCGGATACTAAAAGCATATACCTATATACTATGAAGTCTCTATAAAAGTTATACTTGTTTAATAACTAATATAAAACCTTCAAGTTTATCTCACAGAAATTGCAGCCACTCAGAAAGCATAACAAAAACACAAAATATCTCAATTAAATGTTGCGCAAATGCTGCTATACCCTTTGTTTTCCCTTTTGTTTCATAGTTAAAGTACAAATGCAAACATTTTACTGTAACTTCCTCTACAGTTAGTATAGTTTCAAAGTAACAATTGCATCTACAGATCATTTTATTTTGTTGGTGCTCGGTTACGAAGCTAATGGAAACATTTGTATGGCTACTAAAAAGTTTTATTTTTAGTGTCTAAAAACCTGGAAATATTCCTTCTTTTAAGTCCCTTAGCTATAGTAGTGTGACATTTTAAAGCTTTATAACTCGGTGAGACTCACGTATTCATTAGTCACATGTACTATAGTTTAAGCCGCGCGTTCGTCAACTGGCTGGAGAAGACCGCCGAATACTGCTGAAACTATATGTGACAAAAAAAAACGTGAGCCACACCGCGTAATAAAAGCTTTAAATAGACAAAATATAAAATAGAGGATCTGTCCCCCGACTGGCTTGCGACCACCAGCATGCGAATCCGACTGCCAAGTGTCAAGGCGCGTTCTGGTTGTGCCACACGTGGGTCAGACTTGCCCTCCCTCTCCCAACCTGTTAATGCTGTCGATCTAGTGGACTCTAGGCTCTTGCTCAGGGTCTGCTGAAACCGCAGCATATTTCTTCTCTCCCCCTCCCCACTCTATCTTTGTGGATGCAAAGCATAGACAAAACAAGAAGGTATCTCTTGTTTTGCCGATGTCCATGGTGATGGTGGCCACTTACCATCAGGTGGACAATCTGCTCGTTTGCATCTAATGTACCATAAAAAAAATTGATACGAATTGGCTTGTATGAACCTTACATTATACCAACTGGAAACCATTAAACCTCAATTAGAATAGAAAGTAGCAGGTTCTAGTGTAAAGAAAGAGATATATTTAAATTCTAGAAGTTGTAGAATAGACTAGCTACTTCAAGAATGTTTTACAGAATATGACTGAGTAAACTTTAACTTCTTTGGGTTAAAGTGAAAATATGGAGGAATAATAGAGAATAGGTAGATTTTTAAATTCAAACATTTTTAAATGTATTTAAAAGTTAAAATTATCAATGTTTGAAGCTTTATACTAACAAGTTGAATTGCACACATAATTTGTTTTTGCCCATTAATTTATTTTACCTTTTTTCTCACATTAGACAAAAAAAAGTTTTTAATGGTAATAGGTAAATGATTAAAAAAAAAAAAGTTTTTCTTGACATCAATAATCATCATCAGAAATATCATATTATAAAAATAATTATCCGAATTTTTAAATTTATGTAATTCTACAAAAAAAAACTAAAAATAATCGTTGTGACTTCTTTGATGATTTTAGAGAATACTTAATATAGATTTACTCCAACTTTTAAAAACTTTAGTTTGTTTCTAACTCGTTCACTAATTCATATTGTAACTTAAATATTATCAAAAATGTTAAGTCATACCAAAGTGACCAGTGCCTTGAACTTTCGCTATTCAATTAATTTGTTTGAGTTTAACTAGTTTCTGTTAACTTACGATGACTTTCCAGACAGTCCCTTTGACATCGCCTTACTGTGCATGTTATGAATTTAAAATTATAATATTATATGTGAATTACGCATAAATAAAAAAAAGAATTCTGAAAGACACGCGATTTTTATTTTACATACGTCAATTAATTTGAATAGTTACCTCTGGTTAGTGTTGCCAGTAAAAAATGGTAATACTATCTTGATTAGTTTCAGTAAGTAGTAGGTATTTAGTATATTTTATGTTTCCATGTCGTAGATTTTTTTATCCTATCCTACTAATATAATAGTCGTGTGTAAGAATTTAAGATACATCCACTCGTTTGTTACTCTTTAACGCAAAAACTACAGAATGTATTTTGATATAACTTTACAATTATATATCAGAATAACACATATGCTATAATTTATAATGATATAGTGTGAATTATCCAAAATATAGCGGGCAAAACCGCAGGGCTAGCTGCGCCCTGCGGTTTTTATATATGACTTTGAACTTTCTTAAGAACAAAATATTTTGCCAGTGTCACATGTAATGAAAAAAACACAAAGGAGATTGCGCGGTAAATCTCATAAGTTAAATGAGATTAAGCGACTATGATAAAATATTGATGGATGCTACGATACAGGAACAACCTAAAACAATAAAATTAAATAAAACAGTTATATACAAGATAAACAATAAGAGATAGATGTAGGCAAGTATTTAAAAATTTACCAATCTTCTGTCACTTACAACTGACACTGGGAATTAATGAGTTAAACCTGCTCCCGGGTTTCAAGACACAGGCAAGCTTAACTCATACCTATATGCGTCACACGCCATTTGTAAAAAAATATACTTACATAATTTAGCCAACAAATATCATGTAGTTTTTACTATTTGCCCACTAGCCAATAAAAGGTAAAATATCTACCGATATCTAACCGATTCTAATTTTTTTTTAAATCTTCTTTTCCTTTTCTCAAAGTGAAAGCTTTTATTATTCCCATGTTGACTGAATTATTTTTTAAATAAAAAAATACAAATCGATTTGATCTAAAGTCTACATTATTCAATCGGAATATCTGAAAACAATAAATAATATCAGTAGACCTTCCTATATAATACCGGACATTATTATAACGTTGAGGTCAAATAGAGCTATATAACAGTAAAATGTATATTTTCAGCTGGCTGCTTCAACAACAAGATGGGGTTTGAGTACACCAGAATTAGCCGAAGATGGCGGAGTGGTTCGCGAACTACGGCCAAGGAGATCTTGCAAATCTGTAGACATTGCTTTTTTACCTGCCTCTCATAATACTACCGATATTATAAGGTACCTTATTCACTTTAACATGTGATCATTGCAACAATTCAGATTTTAAGTAACTTAACATGAAAATCAAACTCAAAAGGCAATGTTATAAATAGAATTAAACACACAAAACACAACAAGCTCTTTTTTTTAATTCAACAACTCTGTGTGATTTGCGCATAAGTTTCTGGACTTGAATATGAAATATTATAGCTATGTAAAAATGGAGTTTTAATTTCACGTGGTTACAAGTCCAAGGCACTGCTTGGGAATCCTGTCAGAACAGTAACGTTTGATTATCTTCTGTCTGTATAGCGCACGTGGCCTTCATGATAGGCCATCCGTTATGTATCTAGAAAGCGTATATCCGATAGTACATAACTAACTCATCTCTCCCTACATTCGGTTCCCATCGACAGATATATATTAGTAAGAATATCAATTATATTCAACTAAAAATGTTTGTCATCCTAGATTTAAAAAATGTTGTTGCTATCAAAATACACTTTCGGTACACAGATAAAAAATGTTTTTTAACAGATCGCTTAACCTAATATGTTTTTTAATAATAATATTCCTAGCTTTTTATTTCTTTTTATTTCACAGATATTGCATCTTCACAAAAGAAATAATAGATATTGACAGTATTATTTGCCCGTTATCGAAGAAATCGTCTACAAAGATGCAATGCATCAGTCATATGCAAAGACCTCCGTAAGTATGAACTTCTTTCAATTTTAATTTTGATATTAAAATTTTTTATAGATGAGTTAAGTGCACGGTTAAGTCATATTAAATACCCGATAAAACCATCCAACCATTAATTTTCTTTTCACAGCTCTAGTTAGTGATGTCCTTATACATTACCGATTTCTTAGGATAATCGACTTTGTTGAAAAAGAAATCTTAATCGATTAAGGAAATTGATATTTTATTTATTGCGTAATCTTTTCAGGACCAGAGTTATAGTACAAAAAGTAACAGGATTAAAAGCTGGAAGAAAATATGCCGTTCAAGTAACCGCTTCATCTAAAGGAAGTTCTGTGCCATATAGTGTTTTATATGTTGATACAAATGCCTCGTGCAAAGACGATTATTGATATAAATATTCTATAATTGACTCTCGTGTTTTATAAAATGTGTTGCCAGCACTGAAAACTTTTTATTCGCGTTATTAATATATGATTCCATTTGATTGCAAATTACATTTAATGTAAAAATTGTGTGAGGTGCCTTAATTTTTTTCTAAATTCCATTTTGCCATTTGTATGTATTGCCCTATTATATAGAATAGAAAAAATATTGTGCTTATTTTCTTATATAATATTTTTAAGTATGCTAGAAAAGATGGTAGAGGCTCTCTCTAATATTTATTATTTGTTAGTAATAGTAGAGTTAAAACTTATGATTATAGATATAAGCTTATAATATTATATCGGGCGTAATTACAAAATAAATTTATCTTCACATAATCAGTATTAGTTTTCATAGTTTTATTATCAGTGTACTGTGAGTTTTAGTATATAATTTTATGCCAGTCATACTGGAATAATTTTTTGTGTACATATAAAGCAGTTGAAGAAATAGTTATTTATTTTCTTGTGAAAAAGTAATTATAAGATTATATTATATAAGAATGATCCTGAGAGGCATTTCCTAAAATTATTTATAGACAGCACATTTATTTTACAATTTATATTCTAATTTTGTCCTATAGTTTTAAAATGTATTGTTTTACAAATAAAATTAGTTACATGTGGCATTTAGTTGAACAGAATGTAAGTTCCTACTATTTTTACGCAGAGTGTATTTAAAATATAATAATAAACATAAGATAAAGTTAATAATTAGTTGTACAATATTTTCTTTTGTTTTATTCACTACAAATCCTTATATTTTCAAATTTAGAATAAGTGAAGTTATTTATATTAATTAAACAGTACTACTTTTAAATATTATTATAGTCTTAATATAAGAGGAATCGCGTATCAAATGAGAAAAACACAGAAGCAACATTTAAGCTAGGTAAATGAATAAAAATACCGAGTCAACGAATTCTTGCCGACGATGAAGGTATGAAATCCATTTATATTTATATATTTCAAAATATTTTATTTACTTTTGACATTTCCACGCCTATGAATAATACTATAACTTCCTTTAGTATTGACAAGTAAATGATTGCATATACTTGTTATGACAACTGTTTCGTTTTGATATAATAATAGATAGTATAAACACCAGAATTTATTTTTAAAAAATGTAAACAAACTTAGTAAACAAAAGATGATAAGAAATCGAATCGATAACACATCCCCGTGAGGGGATCTGTTCCCCGACTGGCATGTGACCACCAGCATGAGAATCCGACCGCCAAGTGTCCAAGACACGTTCCATTGAAACCGCAGCATCTTCTTCGCTTCGCCCTCCCCCTCCCCACTCCATCTTCGAGGCGGCAACGCACGCACGCGACAAAACAAGAGATACATATAGTTTTGTCGATGTCCATGGGCGACGGTGGCTACTTTTCATCAGGTAGATCTTCTGCTAGTTTGTCCCTTATCTACCATAAAAAAAAATCACTAAATCGTGCGAAAAAAAATAAAATTAATGTTTTTACATTTATTAATATGAATGAAATTAGACTGTTTTTAAGCAAGCAAGACTAGGTAGTAAAATCCTAATCAATAAATATACAAAAACTATCATTTCTCATAGTGACATTAAAAAGTAAGCATTCTCAAAGTAATCGAATGGGCCGCGCAAAAGTGATAGTAAGAGAGGTCAAGAAAGCGTTGAAGAGGTAATCTCTATACTTTCGATAACTAATGAAATGACTAAACCCGATTTCAATAAAATTTTGGTATACGGATAATTTAGTGGATTATTAATAGGGTTCTTTTTTAATCATGAAAAAAGCACCATCCATCATCAAGATTTGTTCTGTGCGAACGAATTACGCGGGTCGGCTAGTAAGTAAAAAAAAATATCGATTTTTAATTCATTTCATTCAAATTAATTCATATCGATATCTTCAGAAAGTTCGATTCTCGCTTAATTGTTTTATTATTTTAGCACACAGTTCACATCACAAAAGAGTATTACTTAAATGAATTTTCTAAGATGCAAGACCTAAATACGGATTCAAATAATCAATGCCATCCATAATTGACGTCTCATTTGACATTAGCTGTTAGCCTGTTATAGTGACAGTTACTGTTAAGACAAATGATTAAAAAAAAAAAAAATTGATTATATATGAAAAACATTCTGCCAGTGTAAGTTAATTATTTGTTGAATATATAATAATAATAATGGCTGAAAATGAGAAGCAGTTCTTCGGTCCTTTGACTCTACACCAGAAAAGCGACAAACCCTCAATATTCAAGTGCGATAAACCAGTTGAATGTTCATGTGTTTTGTGTGATAAGACGTACACACTGCCGGCTGATGAGAAGGAGCTGTTAAGGCATCTGTTCATGGATCATCGGCTGGTCATCGCTGATGTGAACGATGTCGCTGATTTGGCAGAGTATATCAAGTATTGGAGGATGAGGTTTAAAGGTTAGTTTTGTATACACAATAAATAAAGTAATAGTAAAAATTTTAATATTATTAAGTTTTAATTAATAGCAGCTGTAATATAATAATTGTATAATGATGCTCGATAATAAGATAAACCCACCCACGCTAAGGTGTATTTAAATCTTTCACCTACTCCCACATTTTTTCGATAACTCTCTTGCTCACCTACTCGCTCTTTCACTTTTTAACATTCATTCTCTTCCCGCTTGTAATTATGAATATGTAATTTTCCTACTATTTTCTATTGAATTTGTATTCCCACCTCTGTTAATCAGTGACTGTCTTCCGTCTCATTCTCATTTTCTTTGTCCTTGAGAATAACAAACAGATAAATAAAAGAATTATCCAATTTGGTGCAGTGGTTCTGAAGTTATGCATGTACATACATAGAAATTATTTACTTTTTTTAATAACTTATATATAAAGTTCTTGTGTTGCCGTGTTTGTTAACCAACTCCTCCGAAACAACTTGCATTTTATGAAAATTTGTGTGCATATAGGGTAGGTCTGAGAATCGGTCAACAACTATTTTAATACCCTAAGTGATAAGGGTGGCCAACCCCAAATTTTAAAAATTAATATAGCAAAGCAATATTTGCCAGGTCATTTAGTAGATTATATATTTCATTACGATTTAATTCATGTTTATATAATATAACATGCACAGATTTGTTGTTTTGTTAGAATCCAACCCTTGGATTGTATACTCAATCCATAATCCAAAGATTGATATTGGTTATTAATTTCAGCACTTATAAAAAGATGAAATCTACCTTTACATTCATAATTAGAATTTGTGTATGTATTATTTTAATTTAGTCCAAATTTAACTTTTCAGATAAAAATCTTCCATACTTCTGTACTACAATGCTTCTCGACAACAAACCAGACGGAACTGTATCAAAGAATGAACAATACTTTTTACTCAGTGATGTGTTACCTGAAGACAAGGAATTACGACTAAATATAAGACAAAACAAGTTAGAAACATTACTCGAAACACATGCTTTTGAACGAGAAGACAAAAATTACTCAAAGGAATGTCTTTTCTGTAGGTTTGTAACGAAGGGTACTCGAGCAGACTATTTAAATCATTTGTATGAAAGACATAACTTTCATATTGCTAAACCAGATAATTTGGTTCATATTGATGATCTCGTTGATTTAATTGCTTCAAAGATAGGTAAGTTGCAATGTATATTCTGTGAAGGTTTGTTCAAAGATCGTAATATCTTAAAAGAGCACATGAGAAAAAAAGGGCATAAAAGAATTAATCCGACAAACCAAGAGTATGACAAATTCTTTTTAGTTCATTATATAGGTGATAAACAGGTTAAGCAAAAGTATAAAAAGCCATACAAGCCAAAAGAAGAATGTGATTGTGATTCAAATGTTGATAGTGATCCAGAATGGTCACAGTGGACTGAGGAAAAGGGACCCCAAATCACATGTCTCTTATGCGACCACACTGAAATGGAATTTGAACATATTTTGGATCACATGGAAAGAATCCATGAATTTTCATTTACAAAAGCAACGTCAGGTTGGGATTTTTATAAGAAAATCAAAATTGTTAACTATTTTAGACGGAAGATTCACTTAAAGGAATGTTTAGTGTGCGACACTAAGTTTGATGATTCCAAAAACTTGGAGAAGCATTTAAAGGAGAAGAAACATTGGGAGTTAATAAAGGAAAAATGGGATCAGCCTGAATATTATTTTCCGACTTATGAAGATGATCTGTTTTTGTGTTTTATTCATGATGATGATGAGAGCTGGTGGTCGAGTGATGAGAAGGATGTGGAGAAAAGCAATAGTATGTCAGATAGTATTTCTAAAGAGATGGCATTAGCTGTTCTAGACGATATAGAATAAACAAATGACTTTTTTTTTATAAAGATGACTAGCAGTATGGATCACATACTACTAGTATTCTCTTTACACCTCCTATTAAGATAATAAATAGCTTGTGTCAGGAGTGGGCCACAGTAGCCCAATGTCCGGGATTTGAACCCACGACCTCGCAATCGTGAATCTAACGCCCGAACCACTGAGCTACTGACACATGGAAAGAATTCATGAAATTTCATTTACAAAAGCAATGTCAGGTTTGGATTTTTATAAGAAAATCAAAATTGTAAACTAAATATCTATATGTATCTTAATTAAATGTCTGTTTATATGTATTAGTGAAGAAATGTTGAGTAAGGCTTATTTAAAAAAAACTGTATGTTTCCTATTGTCTATAGTCTCTATTGTATGGTTTACTTCTATATGTATAAAGATATTATTTTTTATGACAGATAAAATAATGGAAAATAGTATAACTGTCAATGCAACAGAGTTTCTTTTTATCTTCTGTGTTGTCAGCCCAAAAAATGTAGTAAAAAGTAACATAATGTAAATATAAGACTTTTTTATGCCACTTTTACTGTGATCTTAAAATATAATCATGTACAATAAATATTATAACTGGATCCTGTTTATTATTTCTAATGATATTAGTGATTGCAAAAACTATTTACAACAACACCAGTCTACATCAAAATTAGCATTTTAAATAATATAAAAATATAGGATTCATAAGTAGACCAGTGTAATGTAGTAGTTTCCAATTTTTTTTTGGATTTAAAAAAAATCAAGTAAAATGAAACTTTAAAAATAATTAAAATATATCTAGATATGAAAAAGTTATGGGTTTCTAAAGTTTGCTAAAATGATTTCGTTACACTCAACGTACCGGAGTGTGACGTCATCTGACCTAAACACGCCAGGTATAGGTACGCTGAGGGAAGATCTTGTCGTACTTTGTTTAGTAAGGGATGGCTGAGAATTGAGATATTATATTGTATCTATGTGCCAAAGCGTCAGTCAAACGCCCTAATAATTTTTTCGTGTACCTACCCAATGATATGAATACAAGGAAAGTGATCACTATCATTTTACGAAGCCATTTCCCAAAACGAAACAACATTAGTGTTGCTACGATCTCGGTTAGGTTAGATTCATTCTGATACCGATTTCATTCGGTTAAGATTAACGTTAAAGATTTTACTTACTCAGTATTATTTTACTATTTTTAGACAGACAGCTTGTACAGGGACATTATAAAGGAATCTATTAAACTGGCACCTAGGTTGAATCTTGAAAGCCTAAATAAATATGACTATTAGTTTAGAAAACAAGGCAATAATCCTTTACAAATTTTTTTTTTGGAGATAAGTCCATGTGAGACATGTTCCTTGATTTATTATTCGTAAATTATATTATTCTATGTAGCAAATGCACCATATTCCAAGCCCCAATCTCATTTTTTTCTATAGCATAATCCATCAAAATTAGTTCAGCGATTTGGGCGTGAAGTATAAAATGATGGAATGGAGCAAAGCAATAAGCAAGTTCTACCATACCTTTACTTTACCGCATATAACGTAGCCACTGTGATACCCATTATTCTTGCTGACAACACCTACGTTTGCTCATTATGATTTCACTTTTAATTACAAAATTGATGTTAGTCACTATTATATTACTTTCTGGCAACACTAATGTTTGTACGTCATTTGTGAAATTAATTATGAGTTCTTAATTAAAAATTTGGTGGATTTTTTGTACATCCAATATGGCTGCCAAAAATCTTGGCTATCTTGTTATTTCAGTCTCTTCCCGGGTCCATTTAGGCTGAAAGTTTCATGTGTATGTTTGGGTTGGAATTGTCTGATAATAATGAATTTGTTATTATATAGACTTAGGCTGCGCTTCTACCAGAGATGAGCGAGGTACGTATTTGTTAAAAACCAATAGAATCGCCAACCATTAGAAAAGTAAATGAAGAGATTCCGTTGGAAATGCAGCCTTAAGCGTGAGTATATGACATGATGGAAGTTCATAAGATATTCAGTAAGCAATACCTTTATACTGTCTTCCGGATATAATGTAGGGCGCGATAACCACCAGGAAATTACTTTGGTGTCCTATATCTCAAGGAATATGAATAAGGTCACAGGGTCGTATTTGCTGATTTAGTTATGGCTTGCGTGTTATGAAATCTAGCAAACTTTGCCTAATTGAAGGCACCTTGGACGTTTTAGGCGTAATTGAACCATTTTCCTGCTCATTAAGTTTAGTAGAATCTCTTATAGGCGTGTAGCACACAAATAGGTATATAAAGATTATTTTTTATACACAGTTTTTTAAACACGACCCGATCTGGTAAATGTATTATCTAGAACCGATTATGTTTTGGGAAAAGAATTGATTTAACTAAAGGACAACAAACTCACAGAGGCTAAAATAATTTCGCTTGATACCTATCGAAACTCGTATCCTTAAAGAAATCCAAATTTAAGATAAAAAACAAGAAAGTGTTACCCTGTCATGAAAATTTTCTAGATTTTGAGGAAATTTAGATGCAAGAAATTGCATTTTAAATACAATAACATACCACTATTGTCGCCCATCAGCCATTTAAGTATTATGTAAGCAGTAATGGGGCGTGGGGCATCTTTGCGTACCCGTAAACGCGAGTAAGGCCTTTAAGAGTACCTACCAATGTTTAAGTCAGCTTGAGACGAGCGGGGGAGGTTTGATTAACGTAAAAATTCAGCTCACGTAATACTTTAATCGTCCCATAGATATCGGCAATATAGACTGAATCTCTCGTATTGCCGATGCGTTGGCGCTTTGAAGATAGAGGATGGTGAGCGAACAGGAGAATGCTGTGGTTTCATTTGGACCTAACCAAGAATCCAGAGTCTATAGAATTAAAGGATTAGTAGAGGGAGAGGTTAAGTCTGGCCCTCATGTGGCGTGGCCGGACCAATAAATTTTATCATTACAGACCGCCTAGTTTTGAATGTATCTCCTTTAAGATTACTATACCTAGAATATTTTTAAATATCTAGTTGTTATTATGTTTTTTGAAACAAACAATTTTTCTTCAGGCTTTATAACTTCTACAATATCTGACTTGTGACAATTTATATTGGTTTCCTTATAACAGAAACATCAAATAATTTATTGTTTACTAGACTAGTCACAGTTACCAAGCCTTTTGTAAATTGAATTGCGGTTAAAGCTTGGAACTGTAACGATACTGTCTAACCGCAAAAATTGGTGACCCGGAATATTTACTATAAAATTATACTACAACCGAAAACAAAAGGAAACCTTTGGTTTAGGAGTCTATAATTTTTTTTCTATGGTTACATACATCGTAACCGAGGACGCGACGAGGATGTAGGCGAGCCTAGACAGAATTCCTTTTATTTTTGATCTTCAAGTAATGGGACTCATAAGTATTTGACACGCTGGCGCAGAAGATGCTTGTTGAAGAGCGGAGACACTTCCCTGTTTGCTCTTCAAGTATAGGCGCTCATAAGTATTTGACACGCTGGCGCAGAAGATGCTTGTTGAAGAGCGGAGACACTTCCCTGTTTGCTCTTCAAGTATAGGCGCTTATAAGCACTTGACACGCTGGCGCAAAAGAAGCTTGTCGGCGAGCAAAGACAGTTCTTTTTTTTGTCCTTCAAGTATAGTCGCTCATAAGTATTTGGCACGCTGGCGCAGAAGATACTTGTTGGCGAGCGGAGACACTTCATTTTTTTCTCTTAAGTATAGGCGCTCATAAGTATTTGGCACGCTGGCGCAGAAGATGCTTGTTGGCGAGCAAAGACAGTTCCTTTTTTTGTCCTTCAAGTATAGTGGCGCATAAGTATTTGGCACGCTGGCGCAGAAGATGCTTGTTGGCGAGCGGAGACACTTCATTTTTTTCTCTTAAGTATAGGCGCTCATAAGTATTTGACACGCTGGCGCAGAAGAAGCTTGTTGGCGAGCAAAGACAGTTCCTTTTTTTGTCCTTCAAGTATAGTCGCGCATAAGTATTTGGCACGCTGGCGCAGAAGATGCTTGTTGGCGAGCGGAGACACTTCATTTTTTTCTCTTAAGTATAGGCGCTCATAAGTATTTGGCACGCTGGCGCAGAAGATGCTTGTTGGCGAGCAAAGACAGTTCCTTTTTTTGTCCTTCAAGTATAGTGGCGCATAAGTATTTGGCACGCTGGCGCAGAAGATGCTTGTTGGCGAGCGGAGACACTTCATTTTTTTCTCTTAAGTATAGGCGCTCATAAGTATTTGACACGCTGGCGCAGAAGAAGCTTGTTGGCGAGCAAAGACAGTTCCTTTTTTTGTCCTTCAAGTATAGTCGCGCATAAGTATTTGGCACGCTGGCGCAGAAGATGCTTGTTGGCGAGCGGAGACACTTCATTTTTTTCTCTTAAGTATAGGCGCTCATAAGTATTTGACACGCTGGCGCAGAAGGAGCTTGTTGGCGAGCAAAGACAGTTCCTTTTTTTGTCCTTCAAGTATAGTGGCGCATAAGTATTTGGCACGCTGGCGCAGAAGATGTTTGTTGGCGAGCGGAGACACTTCATTTTTTTCTCTTAAGTATAGGCGCTCATAAGTATTTGACACGCTGGCGCAGAAGAAGCTTGTTGGCGAGCAAAGACAGTTCCTTTTTTTGTCCTTCAAGTATAGTCGCGCATAAGTATTTGGCACGCTGGCGCAGAAGATGCTTGTTGGCGAGCGGAGACACTTACTTTTTTGCTCTTCAAGTATAGTCGCTCATAAGTATTTGACACGCTGGCGCAGAAGAAGCTTGTTGGCGAGCAAAGACAGTTCCTTTTTTTGTCCTTCAAGTATAGTCGCGCATAAGTATTTGGCACGCTGGCGCAGAAGATGCTTGTTGGCGAGCGGAGACACTTCATTTTTTTCTCTTAAGTATAGGCGCTCATAAGTATTTGACACGCTGGCGCAGAAGAAGCTTGTTGGCGAGCAAAGACAGTTCCTTTTTTTGTCCTTCAAGTATAGTCGCGCATAAGTATTTGACACGCTGGCGCAGAAGATGCTTGTTGGCGAGCGGAGACACTTCCTTTTTTGCTCTTCAAGTATAGTCGCTCATAAGTATTTGACACGCTGGCGCAGAAGATGCTTGTTGGCGAGCGGAGACACTTCCTTTTTTGCTCTTCAAGTATAGTCGCTTATAAGTATTTGACACGCTGGCGCAGAAGATGCTTGTTGGCGAGCGGAGACACTTCCTTTTTTGCTCTTCAAGTATAGTCGCGCATAAGTATTTGGCACGCTGGCGCAGAAGATGCTTGTTGGCGAGCGGAGACATTTCCTTTTTTGCTCTTGAAGTACAGGCGCTCATAAGTATTTGACACGCTGGCTTTAAAAAATTAGTTTCTTAAATAATAAAAACTAGAGTATATTTGACATTTACAGACACACGCATGTACATAAATACACACACGCATACACATAAAAATTTGCAATGTAAAAGAATAATAGAATTAGCAGATAGATAGCATTAAGTTTTCCATGAATCTAACTGTAATGGACGAGCGAGAACCCCTGGCACATGTATTTTCATACTTCCGAGGTACTCTTAACTATGTTAATCTATATAATTTAAGGAAACATATTTTATTTTTACTAGCTGAAAAAAAAAGGTAGTGATGGTCCAGTGGTTAAGAGGTTGATAGACATGAAGTAGACACTCGGGAGGTCCGAGTTCGAGAAATTAAATATCACTTCTTTAACGGTGAAGGAAAACATTGAACATTAATATTTGAGAGTTACGAAACCCATCGACATTTTTGGATGGGAAAATGTTTATTCTTTTTTTCCGGAATAAAAAGTCAGTATGTTAGTCCAGGTTATAACGTATCTGTGTGCCAAATTTGATTGAAATCCGTTCAGCCGTTTTCGCGTTATGGAGTAACAAACGTCATTCAATAATTTAAACATAAGTAATATATAATAATAATCTAAAAATGTAATAGTAACTTCTGTGCATTCAAGGTCAAACCTATGCTTAGGTGTCGGTAGCTATAATCGTGTTAAGAATCACCCAGGCGAAGTCAGGGTTGTCGACTAGTTGACCTGTATTTGGCAGACATGATTTAAGTCAATTAATAATAAGGTCACGAAAAAAATAAACTACTAATGAAGTAGAAAAAGTAGTTTTCTATATTTAAACATTTTGCAAGCATGTCTAGGCTACATCAGTTGTTATTGAATTGCTAAATATCACGAAATCATTCTCATTGCTCCTCACTTCTCTGAGGACTGAAATCACACGAGTAGTCATACTTATAATAAACAGTAAGGTTGTCTTTATAGGATCACGAAAATCGTTGATATTGTTACTTTTTAAACCCGGTTCTGGATTTCAAGCTCCAGTCACTGATTTGCTTCTTGTCTAAAGTGCATGTTATTGAATTTTATGTGTTATATGTTAATATTACATAAAGTGGACTTGTACCTGCATCATTGTCACAAGTCCCAGGCTTGTTAGAAGAAGATTTGTACAAAAATTTTCTTTTCATAATCATACGAAAAATATTTTTAAATGTGAATTAATGAAGGGAATGATGACGAGAATGAGCAATTTGTGTATGCCTCAGCGAAGGGAGGGCGGTTCAGCTAGTAAACATATAAACAAAGATATTTAGCAGAAAACAAAATTAAAGTCCATTAGATTCCTTTTAGGCATCATGTTACAGCTACCCTCAGATTACTGGAGCGAGCTCGTCAGTCCGTTTTCGTGGAATTTAACAAACTCATTACTTACAGAAAGGCTTTTATACCAAATACTGGAAAATTTAATTGAGGTTACTATTGTAAGGAATTTTCCATATACAATAACCGAGTGTTCCATGCTTAACTACGCCACTGATAGTTAAAAATAATAAAACCTCTCACGCAATCCTCTATGAAGATGCTTTAGCTTGTGTGGTGAATTTGACAACTTATTACGTCTGCCACGATAGGTTAGAAGCAAATACAGTCTATTGTAATGCAATTAAAAATCGTAGTGTATAAGAGTGTTAGTCTAATTTAATGAGGATCACATGAGTCTATAATGCGGCTTGTAAAGAAGCAATGTAAAGCTACACTTGGTCCGCGAGCCCTAGGCATACTCGGATCTCTCTACGGTGGGTCTGTTAGTATTATTTCATACTTCATTTTACCCGTGAGGGGACTGGTTAGAATACTATTCCCCTCTGCCGCTGGGAGAGCATGTTGTAAGAGCCGAGTAACCCAGCACCCCCTTGGTGGTAGGCATCAGCATGCGAATTTGACCACCAAGTGTTCCGGTCGAGTTGCATGTGGGCCAGACTTACCCCCTCTCCCATCCCATTAATACTGCAGATCTAGTAGACTCTGGGCTTTTGCTCAGGGTCCGCTGAAACCGCATAATTTTTTCTTCACTCCCCCACCCTACTCTATCTTCGAGAATGCAACGCATAAACAAGAGGGTATCTCTTGTTTTGCCGATGTCCATAGGTGATGTTAGCCACTTACCATCAGGTGGACCATCTGCTCATTTGCATTTTATCTACCATAAAAAAATAGTATACAGTTCCAAAGCTGCATTATCACCTAAGATGAGCAAGGATACGTTGCGAGGGATGTGTTTATTAAGAACGAATAGAATCGATTCTATGAGCGAGATTTCGAATCAAAAATCTCTTAGGGAGACGCAGCCTTGATGTCGTCGGAAAAACACAATCACAATTTTTTTTACACTTAATAAACACTATTTTGCACTCGAATGAAAATAATTAGTAAATTTTGAAATTCTTATAAATCTTTTTTTACGACACTTAGCTGCTCATCGGGAATGCTGTCGTCTAGCGCCGCCACTGATAGGTAAAACTAAACTAAAAATTTCGTTTATTTCTTTTCTAAACCCTGGCCTCATTTTTTATGTTCGTACAACGGATACTTGTAATAAGGTTTTTATTGGTCTATGTACGCAAACTATTTCGTATCAAAAATATATTTGACCTTATAGTCTGGCGAGGATGCCTGAAGGTCTCAGGAAACCTTTTTATAAACTTACAATCGAACTATGAACTCTATAGAATAGAATTCTAAATGGAGTCTAATTTCTAATATAGTATACGCAAATGTATTTTTATACGATAACCGAAAGATGGATTGATATGATGTACAAAGGGCTAATTATGATGTTGGCAACACTAATTTGAGTAGCAACTTGTTAGTTAAGATGTAGGTGGTATAGATTTAACTACCATCATGTTAGTTATGATGTTGGTAGCATTGATGTAAGTAGCATTTTTACTTTCACATATGTTGGACAAATGATGAACATCAATCGGAGAGGTGGGGGTTCAAAATAAATACGCCATCACGATAAAAACAAATAAATATTCATCGTGATTAATCAAGCAGTAATTCTGGATCTTTCTGTCTAAAGTATAACCCTCAGTAGTAATATTCTAATAACCAATTGTAACAATGCCAACTCAATTGTATAGTAATACACGTATAATATTATTATACCATGCTCTTAGGTATGAGGCCTGGCAACGCCTGGGGGCTTGCGACCCAAGAGACCCTTTTACTACCAGTAAACGCTCTCCTTCATTGCTCGACCTCGCCACATAAACATTGTAGTTAAAAACCACTCACCTGATCATCATGAACACTGAACTAAACGCTATTAACACTGATCTCCAAAATGACAGTCCAAATCTATTATATACATTATACATCTTACAGTACACACGCGATGACATAAAATGAACTACCCACGAACTCAAAGTTATAATCAATGTTGCCAATTTCGTATAATTAAATTACTCTAGGTAAATAATTAATATTTTTGGGTATATTTTATGTTAGTTCGACCAATGTCACAACACAATCCAATCGCAAACCAGTCGCTACCACCAAGGGGGTTCTGGGTTACTCGGCTGTTACGTGATGCTCTCCCAGCGGCAGAAGGGAATTGTATTGTAACCCGCCAGTAAGTTTTGTAACATTCATACCTTTTTTGTTACCTTTAATTACAATATGGCTGATAAATGGAATTTTTCAGTCGGAGTTGCTAGTTATCTACACTAATATTATAAAGAGGAAAGATTTGTATTATTGCATGTAACGAATAAACTTAAAAACTACTGAACCGATTTTGAAAATTCTTTTGCCGTTAGAAAGCTACATTATCCCTGAGTAACATAGGCTATATTTGTTACTAGAAAAAAATTAGATCTCCTCAGAAATTCTTACTAAAACCAACCCTAGGTGTAAAAAAATTAGTCATAAAATGTCTTTCACTCCATTGCGCTGCGAAAAGTATTGATGATAGAACAAAAAAAAATTCTACAATATTATAGAACGTATCAATATCTACTAAAAACTTCGTGAGACCATATGTCCAACTATTGTAGTTATGCCACTATAACTACTATTTAAAATTTTCAAAGTTTATAGAAATGCCTATCAAAATCAGACCATGTTATCCATACCTTCGTATTAATTCTTATTCAAATAAATTATTTCCTACCCAAGACAGTTTCAATACCTGTTGATTACTTTTTGAATTATTGAAATCGGCCATTCCATTCAAAAGATATTACGAAATTAAAAATGTCAATATAAACAAAAAATACTCGTCAACGCGCCGATGTAATTAAGTAGGTGTTACAAGCATGAATATGATACTCGTGAAGAACGTCTCATTAGTTCAAGTAGGTTATTCGCACAAACAAGTTTGTTTTGGTAATAGATCATGTATAAACCTCCAGTTGTTTGGACAAGCTAATGGGGAATTAGATTTCCAGAGAAAATAGACTTATACTCCACTCCAATGTTTGCTTCATATTACTTGTTTACCAGCTATCTTGAACCTCTTTTGATTTATTTGGCAATTATTTCTTTTTGAATTGGGGTATCTTAGAAGTAAAACCTGTTGATAAGTATTAAATGCACCTTGTAACTTAAGTTGGCTAAATCCCTTAAAAGGTTTACCCTCTTTAAAATGTACATCTCTTATCACTCACTGTTTTCCATTGTTTCAGTTTTAATATGAATATTTATTTACCTCTAAAATTATTTTAAATTACAATATGATTTCTCGTCATTTAAAACTTCCTCTAAGAAGAAGAGGTCGCTTGTCTATATCTATACTAATATTATAAAGAGGAAAGATTTGTATTTTTGTATTTTTGGATTTTTGTATTTTTGTATGTAACGAATAAACATAAAAACAACTGGACCGATTTCAAGAATTCTTTCACCATTAGAAAGCTACATTATCCCTGAGTAACATAGGCTATATTTATTACAAGAAAAATTTAGAGATCCCCAGAAATTCTCACTAAAACCAACCCAAGGTGAAAAAAAATTAGCCATAAAATATCTTTTATCGCATGCGCTGCGAAAAGTATTGATGAT
This sequence comes from Limenitis camilla, assembly GCA_905147385.1. Lineage (NCBI taxonomy): Eukaryota > Metazoa > Arthropoda > Insecta > Lepidoptera > Nymphalidae > Limenitis > Limenitis camilla. The sequence goes on from LR990241.1 coordinate 10,835,954, forward strand.
AGAACAAAAAAATGTTTTTAAAATATTATAGAACGTATAAATATCTACAAAAAACTCCGCGAGACCATATGTCCAACTATTGTAGTTAAGTTATATAACTACTTTTTTACATTTTAAAAGTTGATAAAAATGCCTATCAAAATCAGACCATGTTTTCCATAACTTTGTATACATTCTTATCCAAATAAATTATTTCGTAATGAAGACTGTTTCAATACCTGTTAATTACTTTTTGAATTATTGAAATCGGACATTCCAGTCAAAAGATATTACGAAATAAAAATATCAAGATAAATAAAAAATAATCCCAGACGGGCCGCCGGCGCGGAGTGGAGTGCCTCTCAGCGCAGCGAGTAACGCGGCGATAGAGGGAGCGACAGAATGCGGGAGCCAAAATGTTAAAAAAAAATTATCCACCCGTGCGAAGCCGGGATGGGCCCCTAGTTACATATAAATTAACTCATAAAGTAAAATCCATTCGAAGAACCGGATCCGGAAGTGGAAGGGAATTACATGTCACTCGTACAGTTGTACGTATTGAATTGATGAGGCAGATTCTACTGGGCGACATCTTAATTTTCCGCTATCTACACAGTGATGTAGTATGACGTTTTAAGTGTAAATAATAAGTTCTGGACTGTCAAACTCAAAAATAAATCAACATAATAGCCAAGAGTGAATATCCTGACGATACCCAAGTTATCGACGTACGTACATTTGTTAAAACATTGTCTCAATCTCATTTTGTTAACAGTGTTATATAGCACTAGTCTACCCACGTGACTTCGTCCGCGTGATGCTCCGCTCCTATTGGTCTTAGCGTTATGATATTTAGCCTAAAACCTTCCTAGATAAATGGGCTATCTAACACTGAAAGAGTTTTACAAATTGGACCAATAGTTCCTGAGATTAGCGCGTTTAAGCAAACAAACAAACAAATTCTTCAGTTTTATATATTAGTATAAGATATCAAAATTAATGTTCATAAACTTTAGAAATTTCAAATTTAATAAATCTTAAATTTATTTTCAATCCATAATCCAAAGATTTTTGATTAAGATGAAGTATTAATTTTGGCCGTAAAAGTACACAAAATATCCGTTTATATAATTTATGTTTTTAAAATAAAATATTGACGACAATTCCATTTATTATATTTAAGTGTTTTCCCAACCTAATACTAGATGGCGCTAGTTCTATTTTGGATTACGGTGTTAATCGATTTTGATGAAATTTTGTGTACCTACTTATAAGGACAAAAATATAAAATTGATTTTGGTAGATGGCGCTACTCATCATCATCTACTATCATTTCAGTTATTTTCTTATTTAGGTCGGAGGTGTAAGTTATGCTTAGGTTAGCCTTATGTTAGCCTAACCTTAGGTTTAAACAGCGAACCTGGGTAGTGAAGGTGAGTAGTGTAATTGTGTAGAAGACTTCTTTAAACCTACACGTTTGGTCACAAATTGTACATACATTCTAATTTCTGACATATACAAAACTAGTCGACCCGTCCCGGCTTAGCCCGGGTACAATTTAACACGTGTATTTAACGTAACCGCTATGTCCCTGCATTTTAAATCTGTAATATCTTCGAAAATATTCATTTAAATTTCATGCTGTAAAGGGCCATATTGATCTATATTAAATGCACAATGTATTTAAGGTACCTAATTGGATAAGGATTAATGCTGTATTGCTTAAAATCGCTTCATAATTTAGCCATTATTTCTCGTAAAAAGTAAAGAATAAAAAATGGTTATTGTGGGTTATCCCTAAGAGATAGACATATACCATCGCGGACTTTTTTGTAGACCTTTTTAAGGTGTACAAAACTGTAGTACATTATTATGATCTATCTCGTAGGGTTTGCAATGTAAGCGCAAAAATATGTGTTTATTTATGACATCACATTAGAAACCTCTAAAATGATCAGTGTTTCTCTACTATATTATGTATGTATTATACATATAAACTTTCCTCTTGAATCGCTCTATCTGTTGCTTAGTTTTAAAGATCTAAGCGTACATAGGGACAGACAGACAGACAGCGGGAAGTAACTTTGTTTTATACTATGTAGTGATAATTAATATTTACGTCAGCCAATTTCATAACTTTGATGTTTTTTAATTATCCTAATAAAATTTCCGTATACGGATGGTAATGACAGCATCAAGTAATTCAGGTGACAAAATATTAATTAGATACCTACGTCAAGAAATGTCTACATCAGGGGACTGAAGATTAACTTCATAAATTGAGTTTTGGCGGAAGAAGTAAACAATTTCACGTAATACTAGCTACCTGCACCTGCTTCGCCTGGGTAATATTGCATATAATGCCTTCATTTTAACCCTTAAGTACTATTGAGGGTCCAATGAACCCGCTTTACCGATCAAAAAGGGATTAGGTAGCGTTCTCGATAAAAGCTCCCAGGTGGCTTGATTTTTTATTATAAACGTAAACCTTTCAAATGAATCACTGTATCTATTTATATAAATCAAATAAAAAACCGTTCAGTAGTTTTTGAGTTTATCGGGAATAGATAGTCGCGGCGTGTTACTATCTTTTATAATCAGATAAAAATAATATGTAAGAAGTTAAAGACAAAGTTGCATAAGTAGCTATCTAAGTAATCTGTGTATCCTGTATGGGGTGTACAAAACTCCACACACGTGGAAGCTGGCTGGGCCTGGTTTCAGCTTCTTTAAATTAAGGGTTATCTATTGCCAGTCAGGTAATAAAGACACACAGTACTTACAAGTTCTTGATGATTTCTTATCTTCTCTCTAATCTTCTTTTGGGCATGCCCACGTTTCACAGAATAACAAAAAATAGTTCTAAATAGTTCACACATCACCACCAGTTGGTTTTCGTCAGGGAAGGGTCAATTAACTAGCGTTTAGGAGATATAGCACACACAGGACTCGGGATATTATTAATCAATAAAGGGGTCTCTCAATGACTACCACACGACTCCCTCCGCCCGCGGCGTACCTAACACTACCCCCGCCGCCCTTGCGTTCAATAATATAGTAAACACCGTATAATAATAAAAACAAGGTTTTGTACTATGACACAAGACATCAACTGGAAACTGATATTTAGCAAATAATAGCGAAATGTAGACACGAGTATATATACATCTGTTCTCTTAGTTTTATTTTACTTACTAATATTATAAATGTCAAGTAAATAAAGTCTAAACATACAAACTTTCAGTTTGTATTTTGGATGTTTGTTACTTAATCACGCAAAAACGGCTGAATGGATTTCAATAAAATTTGGCACACAGACACTTCATAACCTGATTTAACACACAGACTTTTTATCCCAGAAAATTTCTTAGTAATTGCGGGTTAATTTCTTATTAACTGCGGGTTAACTGCGGAAGTTAATTTGACAACTATGTAGTTTAAAAGATTAAGCGTTAGTCTATGATTTAATTTTTAATTTTTTTGTAGAAAGGACTGAACCGATTAAGGTTATAAGTATCATGATCAGGATTGGTTTTTGGTAATGTTTCGTTATGAATCACTATTTGAGTATAGGTGTCAAATAAAGTACTTTATAAAGGAAAGGTGAAGTCTATACGTTTCACAGAACACATATCTCTCGCCTCTAACTCCCACTGGCGTCCACCCTGTCAATGACCAAAAGACACTGTTGGTAGGTAATAAAATAATAGTTATTATAGTCACTAACACTATAGAAGGGAAGGGAAAATTATTTGTATTTGTCGAAAAATAAGAATACAAACTTTTACCTAATTGTATAAGATACAATTCAATATATTGAATTAGTGAGTTAGAGAGACTGACTGAATAAAACGAACGAAAATAAACTAACAGAGTAGGTACCTAAGTAAATATTATCGAGAGGGGAGTAAAGTAAAACGGATTTTCTAGCTAAAGGTATTACGGAGTCTCAAAATTTCAAACTCCTAAATACATTTGTAATGGACCCTTAACCCTTTTTTGACGGCGGCTTAAAAATAATAAATGTTCCTCTGTTAAGGTCTCAATAAAAACTCCAGTCATTCCCGCAATTTAGTATTATGACGTTGAAAAATTGGAATAACCTTCAATATTAAGAAAAAGTTACATGTGTATATATATGATATGAGTATACTGCACAGAGCCTGAAGCTTGTGACGCAGGTGCATGTTTACAAGCATATTTCGTTACACATACGTATAGACAAGTAATTGAGACATGAATCCGGGCTGTGGTTTGGACTTGCGACCTTTTATATTTATGATTATAACGCTCCCCTTAACTGCTCGAACACTAACTACAGTAGATAATAAAATTAACTTACGTGGACCTCAAGGAGCGTGAACACTAGAAGAAAATGACTCTAATCTATCGCAAAAAAGATTATATATTATCTACTCATTAGTGTACTTGAAATAAGATAAACTACTCGTGAATATCTATACTAATATACAGGATGGAAAAAAATTATGGGCCCTGGAGGGGAAGTACCTAAAATCCTTTAGGTAGCTCATTTTACTGAAAACTTTCTTTTATTTTTAAAAAGAAACAAAACTGCATTCCAAGATTTCTCAAATTCACTTGTCTCACCCGGGAATCGAACCAATTAAATTTTTTTAATGATTTTCTTTTAATGTTTGGTGCGGAATTAGAAGCAATATGGTTGTTTTGGGGCACAGGGGCGACACTATGTGTAGGATTGAGGGGAGAATTACTCCCTTAGAGTAGAGTCTGTTAGCGGACAGGCGCAGGTAGGTCGCGGTGCGCTTCGATCCCCTGGCCTGCCATTCTAGGCGCCGAGTAGGAACATCCCGGATGGTTTAGCGAGTCGGGCTACCTCCTTTAGAGGTAGTTTTGGGCTGTCTCCTTCAGAGGCAGTCACACCAACCCCGCATACCTTCCCAAGTCCCCGCTTGGGAAGGTATCTATAAGCAGATTCCTCCGGGTCAACAAAAAAAAAAGGGGCACATTTATGAAGGACATCTAAATACGGCAAAATACATTGAAATATTAGACCTTTTACTAAATGAATGAAATATTCTTATTCATAGATTCTTTCCATCCTGTATAAATCTGAAGTTTGTTTTTTGGTTTGAAAGCGCTAATCTCAGGTACTGGTCTCTGGTCCGATTTGAAAAACATATATTGTATTAGTTAGCCCATTTATCGAGGAAGGCTATAGGCTATATATCACTATGCTACGACTCTGCTTTCGGCGTCTCCGACAGTTTGAAGACACCAATTTTTCCGTACTATGGGCTTTGGTGGACACAGGTATGGAGAAAATATTATACGCGTGTGTTTACCGTTCGCATACTGGAGATAGTGAGACAACTAGACTCACTGAATACCTTTGTGAGGCGGCCGATGCGGCTCTACAGCTCTACCCTACTGCCCAAACAGTGTTACTGGGGGATTTTAACTGCCACCACAAGGAGTGGCTATACCCATACCGGGACACTGACCATGCTGGATTGGAGACTCACAAACTTGCTCTAGCGTTAGATCTTACCCAGCTGGTCCAAGGTGCAACACGGGTACCTGACGTTGAGTCGCATACGTCCTATTGTTTGGACCTTCTGCTGACCACAGATCCAGACCGTTACTCAGTGTCGATCTCTTCACCTTTAGGTAAATCCGACCACTGTCTGGTGAAATCTGTATCTGTCTACGCCCCGCCCCATGCCAGTTCTATAGGCACCCGACGGGTGTGGCGATACAAGTCAGCAGATTGGGATGAGATGCGATCTTTCTTTGCTTCATTCCCATGGCGGCCTGTATGTTTCTCCTCTGATGATCCGTCAACTTGCGCCGATGCTGTGACTGATGTGCTACGTCTGGCTATGGAGTACTATATCCCATTCGCCGATATGCCACTGTCCAGCAAAGCACACCCGTGGTTCGGGCCTGAATGCAGACGTGCAGAGGCGCTAAAGCATCAGGCCTACCTAGCTTGGGTTGATGCTCGTAACCACAATACGAGAGACTTACGTCAGAGGAAAAGAACCTTTAACAAAGCTGCCAAGTCCTGCAAGAAGATCATGCAGAAGTCACGCTTCGACCACATTAGTCGAATAGGGACCAAACTTGCTTCGCATCCCCCCGGTAGCAAAGCGTTCTGGTCCCTAGCTAAATTGGCTGAAGCAAACTTCTGTCGGCCTTCACTGCCTCCCCTGCTGAAGCCTGATGGAACTCTTGCCCACACTGCTGAAGAGAAAGCAAACCTGTTTGCTTCTCTTTTTGCGGAATCTTCACATCTAGACGCTTGTAGCGCGACTCCACCTACACTAGCAAATGCCGAGACCTACATGAATGACATTCACATTCGGCAAAAGGAAGTTCGCAAAATGCTATGCAGTCTAGATGTGAACAAGGCTAGCGGACCTGATGGTATTCCAGCAATTGTACTGAAAAATTGTGCGCCAGAACTATCTCCCGTCCTAACACGCCTGTTTCGTCTCTCTTATGAGACTGGTTTAGTCCCGAAATCCTGGAAGCTTGCTAATGTGCAACCCGTACCCAAAAAAGGTAACCGTGCTGATCCTTCCAACTACAGGCCGATCTCGATTACGTCCATAATGTGCAAAACTATGGAACGTATTCTTAATAGTAGGCTGCTGACGTACCTAGAAGCTAACGACCTGATAAGTGACCGACAATACGGATTTCGCCGAAATCGGTCCACTGGTGACCTTCTAGCGTACGTCACGCACATATGTAGTGAGGCCATAGAGAAATACGGGGAGACACTTGCTGTATCCCTAGATATCTCAAAGGCGTTCGACAGGGTTTGGCACGATGGCCTTATTAGCAAGCTTCCTCTGTACGGTTTGCCTGCTAGCTTATGCAATTGGATATCGGATTTCCTGAGGAACAGATCGTTACGAGTAGTAATCGATGGCTGCTCGTCGGATCAAAAGGCTATAAATGCCGGAGTTCCCCAGGGGTCGGTGCTCTCTGCGACACTATTTCTGCTGCATATTAATGATCTGTTGAAGCCCGGTATCTTTGGGTATGCAGATGACAGCACAGTTCTGGAGAGCTATATGTCCAATGCGCGAGCAAGTGAGGCACAGATTCGGTCTTTAAGAAAGACTATGGTTGAGCGTTTGAACGAGACCCTTAAGGCAGTCTCTGATTGGGGAGAAGCCAATCGGGTCACGTTTAACGCAAAAAAAACGCAAGCATGTTTATTCACTGCGAAAAAAACGAAATTTGACCTATCTCCATCCTTTCGAAATGTGTCCGTGCCAATAACAAACAACCTAGAACTTCTTGGCGTTACTCTCTCATCGACTCTCAACTTCGGCTCCTATATTGAGTCGAAAGCTCAGCTAGCCGCAAAAAAACTTGGCATCCTCTCAAAGGTGAGACGTTATTTCACTCCGGAACACCTGCTCAGCTTATACAAAGCGCAAATCAGGTCGTGTATGGAGTACTGCTCTCATCTTTGGGACGGCTCTGCCAAGTACCAACTTGAGGCCTTAGAATCGGTTGAGAAGCGCGCCAGAAGGCTAATAGGCGACGACACTTTGCTCAAATCTCGGCTGCAAAGCCTCGAGCACCGTCGGAAGGTTGCCTCCTTATCGGTGTTTTACCGGATGCATTTCGGAGAGTGCGCTGAAGTACTCCATGACTTGATCCCACCTGCCCCATTCTACTATCGAACACCCCGGCAAACGCGACCAAAGCGACATCGGTACATGGTGGAAATTCCCAGAGTGCGTACCAAACGCTTTGAATCCACTTTCATTATTCGCACTGCGAAATTGTGGAACGATTTGCCGGAGTTTGTGTTCCCAGATACGTACAACGTTGGTGTCTTCAAAAGCAGAGTGAACAGGTACCTTCTAGGCAAGCGTGTTACATCCTAGACCGTATCGTGCTTAACATCAGGCAGATTACGGTCAAACGCTTGCCTATAAACGATAAAAAAAAAAAAAAAAAAAAAAAGACTATATATATAATAGGAGCGGATGATCACGGACACGAAGTCGCAAGGGTTGACTAGTTAATTTATAAACGGTTTTGTTCTCTATAATATTTTTCAATTAAATCAATAGTAATAACTCCCTAACATTTAGATATTTTAAAGATTTAATACAATGTTGTTACACGTCTCCCAACCTTCTTTGATTTATTGCGACTGATATTTCTGTTGACGTACAGTCAACGCCATTAAACCACTTTAGTCACTAGGCGACGTCTTTATGTAAACACAATTAAGAATTGGTCGAAAAAAATTAAATGCTTAGCTATATATATGCTCCTGGGGGTTGTACTTTAGAGTCACACCAACAATATTACTGCTAGAATACTCCCGATATAAAAATAATATTTGAAAGGTTGAAAAGAGCAACTGTGCTTTCCGAAGTGGTGGTAGTTTCAGACAAACTGACTGACAGACTAGTTTTGACATGTCAGAAGTACTTTGTAAAAAGTCTAATTGAATTAAGCTATTTTGAGTTAGAGTTTGATTCTGTGTTGATTCATGTTCATCAGTTGTACAGCATTCAAGAAAGTAAAAATGCTACCGACATCATACATCTAACTAGTGTTGCCAACATCATAATTAACATAAAAAAGAATTAAAATAAATTTTGTGAATATTGGTCAGATCAGCGTAATATTTGTTCATGAAGATTCTTCATATTTTGCGAAAGACTTTTTCAGAATATTTTTTTATTTTATAAAACTAAAAAAAAGATCAATCATATTTAGGCAATTTCATAAAGTTGAAAGTAACGAAAGTTATTTGGAAAAGTTTGATGAAAGAAAGATGTCGGCAACTACGACCAAATTAAACTTGAGTTGATTTGGACAAACATCCTTAGCAAATATTTGTAAGGGACTTAATTGAGATCTTTGTAATTTAATCTATTCTAAAAAGACGTAAACGCCAAATAATGTCATATGTACATGTGACGTCATCACAATAAGTCTTACTTTTTTTTTTCTCCAAAAAAAATCAAAAGTATTTTTTGAAACTCCGGACAGATAAACGGTATTTTTGTTTTAGTGCCATATATTTTTTATATGTTGTCACAAAATCTTAACAAATTACACACTTAAACCTTCCTCATGAATCACTCTGTTTATTAATAAAAACCGCATGAAAATCCGTTCAGTAGTTTATGAGTTTATTGCCAACAAATTAATGGACGTGGGACTCTGTTTTATAAAATGTAAGATAAAGGAAACCGTGTATTATTTCTTGTCATTGGCTTTATTTAATAATGTTTGTGCGGGATTCGGACTTAATGTTTTTTTACAATATTTGTAAGAAGTAGATTGTAGGTGAGGTATATTTAAAGTTTGAGGTCATTTTCCGAATCCCAGAACCCCGTATTTTTCAATTAACTATCGTTAGCTCGAAACTTTTTCTACTTATTTTTGATGACCTCATTTTCCTTGTAAAGAATTCCCAACATTTTTTGGTACATTTTTAGTTACTATTTAGTAAAAAAATTGAACGACCGAAGATTTTGTATAAAAATAAAGAAAGAAGGTCCTAACGTAGTTTTGCTGTCACAAAAATGTTGTACCCCTACATTGTCATAGGTAGATAGCTAACCGCAAAGAAATGTTGTTTGTAAACACTTTCGTATTATTTCGTCGTTATATTCGGCTAAAGAATTAAAAGTAAGAATCAAAGTTAACCAAAGAGGGGGACGTAAACGAGTTTCAATTTTCTTACGCCCTTGAAACTTTCCAGAAGCTCCAGCTTTAGTCTTATTCTTGTCCAAAAATAAAAAGAAATTAATCATTAATATTTCCGCTGTAGACTGAAATATATACAAAGCAGATTACAAAGCTTTATCAATGGATGAAGATATTAAAGTATTTGCGCTTTAACTCCCATTATTGCTGACCTTTCAAAGGACTGGGTCTAAGAATGGAGATATTTAAAATAAAGGCAATAGACTGCTTTGTTAAATTACAGATTATTCGCACGAGAGCTGTAATACAGGCTTACTCATAGAGACACAAGCAATTTTAGTTACCATCTACAGGTCAACAGTGACCCAGACTTTTGGAAGGCGCGGTGCGTGGAGCCGTAGCCAACGTGTAGAGGCCCTTTAAACAATTTAATATAAAATGTAATGTGACACAAATCGACTATTCTCCCTGTATGCACTATGAGTACATAGTAGGGTAGGATTATGACAATATATGGAAACTACGTTAACTAGTGCTATGGATGAAGATATGGCGCCTACCCGACAATGTTTATTATACATTGAAAAATGGGTTGAGTGATTTTATTATTACTGTTACTTTTCAGACTTAACATCTCGTATCGTGTGTTTTTATTATTTGTTGTTTTACGGACAAGACAATTCATAATGTGTCTATTATACTTGTTGCTTTAAAGATATGTCTCACATAGAGCTTTCTCATTACTTATCGTTTCGCGAAAACAATGCAGTAGCAGGTACAGTGTGTATTATTACTTCGCTTCACTGATATGAAAACTTGCAGAGCAATTATCATTTGTTGTTTACACACATAACAATTTACATAATGTTCGGTGTAATTTACAAATTACTCGTCGTTTCGCACATAGTGTATAGTATACATAGCGATTTAATTATTTTTTGTTATCCAAATAGACGAGTGTAATTTTTTGTAAAAAAACCTACCTCACACTTTATATACAACATTATTAAAATTCGTAAATGACTCGTTTCCAAATTATTTAAAGAAACATGTCAATTTTTTATATAAAAAAAAAGATAAATTATAACTATACACTTTTATATTTTTCTGTTTCGTTTATTTATTACCTTAAACGTGGACTAAAGCAACACTCGTGCGAATGAGGACCATCAGTATAATATGACATTTTGGAATGTAATTTGCTTGTTCAAACATACAGAGAATTGTATAAAAACAATGCCAAGTAATTTGGGTACTCAAACAAACCGTTTGTATTAATGTTACGTCACAACGATTTATAACTATACAACAAGAAAGTGTGAGGTTAAGGGATTCTCATCAGTATTGAAATACTAATCTTTCCTTCAACACTGAACTTAAATTTTTGTTTATTTTTTATGATAGTTAAGGGACAAACGAGCAGAGGGTCCACCTGATGGAAAATGGCTACCGTCGCCCATACAGATCGAGGAAACTAGAGGGTATCTTGTTTTGTCGATGCGTTGCCGCCTCGAAGATAGAGTGTGGAGGGGGAGCAAAGAGAAGACTGCTGCGGTTTCAATGGACCCCGGGCAAGAACCCGGTGTTCATTGGAATCGCAGCAGTAATGGCATATGATGTAAATAACCGAACCGAAATGACAAAACCGAAAGTCACGATATGAGACTTAACACTTTTTCGTTACGTGACGGTCTCTACAAGGCAACTTCTAATACAAACCGCGTTACGGAACTTCGTTCCAATACTAGAGGGTCATAATTTAAGAAAAGGATCAGGTCGTAAATTAGAAAATTGAATAAGGGAACAACAGGAAACATACCAGTAGCAGAAACAAATTACAATTTTTACGATCAGGGGTTAATAAAATAGGATATTAAAATACAAGAAATCTTTGTTGTTTTGGTGATATCAAAATACAAGAAATTGGTTAAGCGGTGCATGCACTGTTTAACAATAAAGAAATAAAAAAAATGTCTTTAAAAGATGTAAATGCTAGACAAGAAGAGGAAGTGAAAGATTTTAATGTAAATGAAAGATATGGAGCGATACTATAGGAGGAAGGACGTAGAAAATACTTTCAACGTCAAGGATGTATCACATTAATAAGGGTTTAACGAGGCGAAACAATTTATTCGCAAGAAACAAGACAAGATACTACAGGGTCTGATCTGGCCATAACTGATACACAAAATATTGAGGTAAACAGATAATTTTTTTTTTAAATTAATATATGTTTATAAAATTAAATGTTTATTCAAATATAATATAATAAATTATCATGATTAAATTTTATGTCTAACTAGCCGACCCGCGCGACTTCGTTCGCGTGTTGCTCCGAGCCTATGGGTCGTAGCGAGATGTTAAATAGCCTAAGATACTCCTTGTTACTTCAGCTACCTGCCAGTGAAAGTCCCGTCAAAATCGGTCCAGCCATTTCAGAGATTAGCCGGAACAAACAAACAGACACACAAAAATTGTAAAAAAAAAAAAAAAAAAAGTTGTTTTAATATATGTACCGTGTATACATCCATATGTACTTTATTGTAAAAATCGGTTATTTTAATATTACAAACAGACACTTCAATTTTATTTATTCGTATGGATTATGTATTTTGAATTCTTCAAGGTTTTAATAGCACTTTTGACGCAGGAGATTCGGAATTCCACAACAGATGTAGAATAAATAGTGAGATTAAGGAAGAACAATGTAAAGAAGTTACAAAAAATGCGCTTAACTAAATAAAAAATTGTGTAAAATAAACGCATTGTTTGATTCCAATCCAAGCTGATAACAATAATTATATAACACTGAGAAATAAGAAGGAAAGGAGGAAGGGGTAAATTGAAAACATTAAGATAGGGGTGATATTGAATAGACTATTGGGTAAACGCAACGTAGACACTGCTACTGAACCGAAAAACAACTAAACATTATGATCTTTTACAATTACGAAACGAACCTACTCTGACGCAGTGATGTGTTCCTGTTGGTGAGTAAGGTGACCAGAGCTCCTGGGGGAGTTAGGGATAGGGTCGGCAACGCGCTTGCGATGCTTCTGGTGTTGCAGACATCTATAAGCTACGGTAATCGCTTACCATCAGGTGAGCCGTACGCTTGTTTGCCGACCTAGTTACATAAAAAAAAAAAAAACCCTAACCAGCGCCTTGGACATGTAACAAAGGTGTAGGTTTAAGGAGCTCCTAACCACATTTGTGAACACTCACCTCCACTGCCCATTAAGTTATATTTTTCTTCTTTCTATTTGTATTTGATTGTAGCTTTAAAAGTTGCACAACCATGTCCAGTACTAATCTATAGCTCCTAGCTAATAGCTAAGTAATATAAATTAGTATTTATACAAAGTTGCGAGAATTCAATAAACGTTAGTCTTAGTGGAAAATAAAATTCAATTTGTATAAGCTCATTTTCTTTCCCCACACGTTCAATGTAACCTTAATTATGTCAAGTTTTAATAGCACGTGTAGAAGATGTTCACACGCTTCATCATCACCTGAGAAGAAGTCAAAAATATTATTATGGTCAACATACTGTTACCGGCTTTCTCAGAGCTACTATTACTCTTCATTTCTTCTGGATTACTATCTTTCACTTTTACATCTTCGCTGTTGAGTCTCAAATTGGTGCCTAGTTCATCAGCATTTATATTCTTATCTATGGAAAATACTATACGTCCAATAGTCATAATATTGCTAGCTATTTCTAAATTGTTCAGGCTGCTGTTTATTCTTGTTCATATACATTAGCATATTTTGGTTTTTCTTTCTTTCTTATTGTAAAATCTATGCACTGTTTGCAGTCAGTAAAATATAGGGATCACTTACTTGATTAGAAAATGTGCTAAAATTTTGGTGGCAACAAAGAACTGCGTTATAAGCGGTAACTAAGTCTTGGATGTTGATACTTAATATTGTTTCAAGCTATTATGTTCCTTTTTTCATTCCTTTTTGTCTTCATATACTCGTAATAAAACTACGAAGTCTATAGAAAGAGATATAACATTTTGCAGCAGCTTTTTGGCTTAAACTCGGATTGCATGTAGCCAAATCCTTATTGATTCGATTGGTTTTGTAGCACAGAATTCATATTCAGTTATGTGACTTATAGAAGTCACAATTTTAGATTAAACATATAACCAAATTAAGGAGAACGCAGTTTTTTTTTTAATTTAAAAACTATCGTCATATGAACGAGGTACACATGTATAATTAAAAAATAGCTGTAAAACGCCAGTAAATTTAAATTATGCTTTTAATAGGTAACTTATTTTTATAGCAAATGTTGTAAAATGAATATAAAGACGAAGATGTTGGGTTTATGGAAAAGATCAGGTCGTCCTTGCTTTGTAAATTTAAAATTTTGTCGACTCTGACCATCCAACGGACTAAGTCGTGTTACAACTTTTATTACTTTTTAAAACTTTAATAGTGCCAAAGTTTAAAAGGCAATAACTACTTTCTGTAGCGGTGCTTATCATTTCTTAACTTTCGCTGATACATTTTTTGGTTAAACCAAAATTTTATTACGTGCTTGATCAAATCCATCATTTCTTCTCTTAGTCCCATCACTTCTTTAGTTCTTCACGATTTTCGAACTGTAAAACCCAGTCCTAATATATTCCTTTGTCCGTGGAAAATTTTATATGGAATACATTCTTGACGTTACTTGTAATTTCTATACCTTTCCTAATTATTTTTGCCGCTCTATTATTTTTATTTATATTTATGTCTTTCTTTATATCTTAATCTCTTCCCATGGATCATTGCCTTCTATTACTTGGAATAGTTCCAGTGAATAATATTAGCGTAGATTCCCAGCCTCTTCTATACACTTTATAATATAGTATGAACTAATAATGTGTAATTACGGTCAATTGCAAAGGAGGTGGGATTTATGAGGAACTTTCATCTAACTGGAGTTTATATTGTCGCTATAAGGTCGGAAGGGTATTGCGTTTTAAACTTTATACCAAGAAACTACATCTTGTTACAATGTACTAACTCCTAACATTTCATTTTCATTATCTTCCTTTATAAACTAGTTATCCGACGTGATTGGCTTCGACTCATCTAAAATTTAAACAATATTATCATTTAATTTTTGTATTGTCTTCTTTGGTATCTTGTCTTCATGTAGTGATACAGGCAGAATTTAATTTCTTTCAAATAATCGTTTAAGTATTTAATTAGATTTACCATGCTTACCTGTTGATTGCCAATACCGAAGACACTTCACTAACAATGATTCACTTTAAACTTAACTCGCTCCAAGTATTTGTGACCAGGTGACGTCTGTCGTCCTCAAGAATCATTGATGCATAAATTAGTCAAGTATTTAAATCTGACAACGACCACTTGAGTTTCAGTTTATTTTTTGTACCCATCCCTCGGTACAGGTTCGGTTTTTTTTTTAAATTATGTGTTTGCTCCTAATTCTTCTTCCTTTTATTGTATGTTTTACTTATTTATACACAGGCAGACGCAGTGTTTAATATTATTAGCTCTAGAAAGCCTGTATTTCTGTTGCGTAATCCGCAGAGACGAGCTAAA
This sequence comes from Limenitis camilla, assembly GCA_905147385.1. NCBI lineage: Eukaryota > Metazoa > Arthropoda > Insecta > Lepidoptera > Nymphalidae > Limenitis > Limenitis camilla. The sequence continues at coordinate 10,851,179 of LR990241.1, forward strand.
CGCTTCTACATAACCTTCCTAAACGAATCTAGACTCAGATCCGACCCTCATTATGTAAATTGCAAACAGCTGTACAAACGGACAGCTCTTCTAATTTGATATAATTTACACTTAAAAGAAAATATACATTTTATGACCTTACTGTATTGTATCAAAGAGATAAGAGATTTCAACTATACTTAAAGCTTTTAGTTTTGTAATGTTTTTTTTGAATAGTCGAACTGTAATCAACTGTAATATAGGAGGTCTCAATTATGCCTTTCGATCGATATTATTATATAAAGATTTGACAACTGGCTCAAATCTATCTAATAAAATAAAAAGTACTACCCGCGATTGTAAAGTTATCAACGGTGTTGCTAACTATGCTGGTAGCGCCATCTATTGAAACTCGTACGAACTACATAAGTAAATCATTAACTACATATACTGGATTATCAATTTCGTAACCTTGTAAGAGCGTTCATCGTTGTTTTAGTTTAAATTTTACGTTGTTTTACTATATTTAAAAATGAGAAATTATAAGTAAATCAAACACATATAAAATTAGGATTATATGTAAATCATAACAAATAATAAATGACATCCTTTCAAGATTAGTTGACCATGTAAGGCAAAAAGACCTCTGCTTTTATGAAATGACTAGCAGTAAATAAAATTACTCTACCAAAATAGATTCAAACTACCCTGAATGAATAGAGACATCACAACCAGAACTACGAACTATACAATACGCCGACTATTGCCAAATCCTATAAAATTTAACTGCCCTAACCTATTGAGCGAATTTACTCAGTCTACGATCTTAAATAACTATTGTTTTTTTTTTTCTTAATCTAAAGCCAACTCGTAACTGTTATTTTTACGTTTCTCCATTTGAGTTTACCTTTCAGAAATGTTTCAGGAAAGTAATAAATGGTTTTCTGATATTTCATTCTTTGGTTAGTGAAAGGCGTAAAAGTGTTCGGTTCAGTTGAATAGTTCCATTACATGCTCGAAATTAATTTTGAAAAGCAAACTTACTAGTTCAATGGGAAATATTGTATAAAATTTATTTCGTATACGATTAGGTACTTTGACATAGTAAGGGTTGTGACTTCTCGTCCTGTGAAAAAAAATTGTTTTGTTATTAGCCCGAAATATATTTTTCACCACAGCAAGGATTTCATCACAACCCATTAATGGCATGGCATGGCAGAATAAAGAAAAAAGAATGCCTCAGAATGAGCAGGGGTTTAAGCCATGGTCCACCCCGCTGGACTACCAGCTTTACACATCATTGAGAACATTTAGGGTAGTCACAGGAGTGCAGGTTGTCTCACGAAGTTTTCCTTCACCGTTATAGCAAGTGATATTTAATTGCTTAAAACAGATATTTCAGAAAAGTCAGACGTGTGTGCCCAGGATTTAATATTAACTTGTTTTTGTCACACACACATATACACACATATAGATAGACACATAGTCGACTATTATTAAACGTTTTACTTGGACCAGCTGAAACTTCTAAACTCTATCTCAATCTATTTATAATAGTTAATTCTTAGTTAAATAATATTTAATGAGTGTTTTACAAATTTTAGGTGAAACTCTAATAATATTATTTTTTTTTTAATAAACTATTTTTTTTGTCGTGCTCGATGTTATATTATATTCAATCAATATCATATAATATAGTATTGTTACAAAATAAGGATCAAATATAATTTATTTCAGCTTAAACAGACATCTATGAGTGGTGAAAAATTTATTCACATTTTGACGGAAATCTTATATACGAAAATTGCAAGTTATTATATAGCTTCCAATATAAATCGGATTGGAGATAGGTTTCTTTGTATCAGAAACGCATTCGGATCCATATAGCACAATATTTAAAGTACCGTGACCCGTATTACACGAGCCATTTGCCGTTTATCGGCCAATATTATGGAAAAGGTCACCCTTTATTCTAAGCTACCGGATTCGCTTAATGTGCTAACAAAGGTTTTGAGACTGGCTTGTTTGACGGAGTTTATCGGAACTGGTATTGTATTCTATGAATAGAATAGTAATTTATTTATTTAGGCCACCGCTAATACAGTTTAACTGCAGTATAATGTAATGTAAAAATAGTAGTAATGCAGTGATAGCCCAGTGATTGAGACTTCAAGTCTTACTCGGGAGGTCCGAGTTCGATCCCCCACACAAACACACACCTCTGACTCTGAGTTATGTGTGTTTTAAGCAATTAAATATCACTTGCTTTAACGGTGAAGGAAAACATTGTGAGGAAACCTGCACTCCTGAGAGTTCCCTAAAAGTTCTCAAAGCTGTATGAAGTCTGCCAACCCGCACTTGGCCAGCGTGGTGAACTATGGCCTAATACCCTCCTCATTCTGAGAAGGAGACCCGGCTCAGCAGTGGGCCATTGAAGGGTCGTAATGATGATGAAAAATAGTAAGTGACAACATAATATCAAAAAGCACGTTATACTGAAGAAATCCTTTCATGCAAAGAAAAGTCTTTCTTATAAATAAAACCTCTTACAGCACTGCATGCCCTAGCAGAAAGTAGCATAGTATTATATAGCATAGTATAATGTCTCAGTATATCCTTACATACGTGACTTAAAATAACATAGCTTAGCATAATATAGATCCGCATATCCTTATATATGTAACATGAAATAACGTAGCATAGCATAATATAGTTTAGCATATCCATACATACGTGACTTACAATAACGTAGCATAGCATAATATAGCTCAGCATATCTATATATATGTGACAAAATAATAACGTAGCATAGCATAATATAGTTTAGCATATCCACACATACGTGGCATGCAATAACGAAGCAAGGCATAATATAGCTTAGCATATCTATATATATGTGACAAAAAAATAACGTCTTATAGCATGGTGGCAAAAAGAAACGTAGCACAATCTGGCATAACAGATTAACAAAGATTAAAAGCATACCATAGCATTGCATATAAAGTATATCTACAACACTTGATATAGTAGAAATTATAGAAATAGATTTTGGATGCTATTATTATTAATATTTCAATATTCGCGTATTATCATTTCCTTCAGATTTCCTGAATTAAATATAACTGAAAATTATGACAAACGCATTCATTGTATTACATAACAAAAGAAAAGAAAATCCAAGAGATGGTTAATTAAGATGGCGACTGGCAGGGAGCGTTTAATTAATAGCTTGAAAACTTAAACCAAAATCTGAAGTAAGAAACTATGTTGTTTTTGTAGTTTTGCATTTCATTACATAGTTTCCTGACAATTTTAGTAAATTATTTGGTTGATGAAATTAATTATATTGATACCCAAAATATGTATGAAAGTATAGAATGAACCTGTTCATTTAATTTTTTTAGTAAATTTTGAGAATACTGGAGATTGATTGAATTATTCATTTAACAATCTATCGAAACTATTACACTGTTCTCTGATCCATAAATATCATAAATGCCTGACAAAATACTTGTTCAAAGGGTTCTTTGTAACAAATAACTGGATAACTGGTGGCTTCTAATCTTGAGGACTTCGATTTAAATAAAAATTGCTTTTTTCATGTCAAGATATATTGATATAAAACACGTTTACAGATTAATATAATACAAATAAATTAAGAGTAAAAAATCTTTTCAAAAATCAAGCTTTTATTTGAATGTGCTAAAATTAAAATAATATTTTTTTATTTTAAAACTTTTACTATCTACTTATAACATTAAATAATTTATTTGATATAAATAACTTGATGTGATTGAATTTAACTATTAATTTTTTTTCTGTTAGAAACATTATTTTAGTTAGTTCTTTATTGAAAAGAGGATTGCGATTAAATGAAATGTTCAATTGGAAGTAGACATACAATTATCTCATAGACGTGTACAATGTACTTTTAAATCTAGATCTGTAGATTTGTTTAATTGATTATCGATTGGTATAAAACGTGAAGAAAACTGATACACATACGTATTATAAATATCCTTCTAATCACATGTATCTTTACTAAATTAATCTTATTGGTGTTAAATAATTTATAACGAAACATAATAATACCAATACCAATCTCTTTAATACCAAAAACACACTGTATTACAGTACCTTATATCTAGTGTTAAATATACTGTTTTTAACTAAACTTAAAACTAGTGTACAGTTAGTGTGACGTTGGCAAAGGTAAGTCACTCAGCATAGATGTCGGCACACGGGAGTTGCCCCACGTGTACCAACGCTGGTTTTCAGTGACTGCCTAAACTTGCCTGCGATCGTCAGGCAGATAATAAATTAAATATTATTTATGTTAATTATTATGAGTGTATGAACTAATTTCTCTTTAATACCAAAATGTTTGCATTTAGACAAGATAATTTTAAATGGAATATTTACGAGTTGAGTTTGATGATGTTTAATTTTATGAGTATGGGGAATATAATTTACTATATTTTGATGACGTTGTAAAGGAGAAGAAATAAGAAAATAATATAATAACACACAATCTTTGTTATATTTTTCATTGATACTCCGCTCCTGTGGGTCTTAGTGTGATTTTATATAGCATATAGCCTTCCTAAATAAATAGGCTATCTATTTAAAATATCGCGTTCAACCAAACAAACAAATTATGTCAGACATTTAAAAATATAAAAAGATAGTTATAGAGGATTTAGTGGGTAAATATAGCAATTGCGATGACAAAGTGAACGACAACTGTTACTCCTAATTGCCTTCACCCACACGAGAATAAAGCATAGATGCTTTAATAGTGACATATTGGTAGTACCTAAGTGCTCATTTGATATTTCTAGCTTCCTGATATTTCCCGTAATATTTATAGCCAGGTTATAACGAGGAAAAATATATTTCTACTATATAGCAATACGAATAAATATAAATTTAGATAAGAAGCTTAGATTCGGGTTTAGCTCTTTGACACACCTATCTATCGGTACAGATGTTATATTTTCTATATCTATTTAGAAAAAACTAGCTTTAAATTTGACTAAAGATAAATCCAGTCTAAAACGTAAAGTAAATTTTATTCTCACTTTGGATTTGAAATTAAATTTTAATTGGAAGCTACGGTTGACCGCTAATAACTATTTGAAAATGAAAACCTTAATCACTAAAGGTATTTTAGTATAAGGACCTAAATATGTAATATAAATTAAAAAAAAAAATAATTATTGAAAAAATAAGTGTAGTAAATAATGTACAAGCTAAATCACTACATAGTGTAAAACAAAGTCGCTTCCTGCTGTCTATCTGTCCCTATGTATGCTTAGATCTTTAAAACTAAGCAACAGATTTTGATCCGGTTTTTTTAATAGATAGAGTGATTCAAGAGAAAGGATTATATGTATAATACATACATAATATAGTAGAGAAACACTGATAATGTTAGAGGTTTCTAATGTGATGTCGTAATTAAACACATTTATTTGCGCTTACATTGCAAACGCTGGCTGGCTTAAAAAAGTTAACTTAACCTTAAAAAAGTTTACGAAAAAGTCTGCGATCGTATATGTCTATCTCTTAGGGATAACCCACAATAACCATTTCTTATCCTTTACTTTTACGAGAAATAATGGCTTATTTACGAAGCGATTTTAAACAATACGGCATCATTCCTTATCCAATTAGGTACCTTAAATACATTGTGCATTTTATATAGATCAATATGGCCCTTTACAGCATGAAATTTAAATGATTATTTTCGAAGATATTAAAGATTTAAAATGCAGGGACATAGCGGTTACGGCTACATACACGTGTTAAATTGCACCCGAGCGAAGCCGGGACGGGTCGACTAGTAAAAAATAAATCGTTAGGTCCTAGGTACCATCAGATTTTCATTAAACATAAGAACACTCGACTTATTCACCTTATAAACAAAAAAAAATTAATCTCTGTTTATTTGTTTGTACGCACATCACGCAAAATCTACTCCACAAAATTGGATACGGTTTTCATATTTCTATTGCTGGTGTAACTAAATTAAAATATAGATTTTTTTTATTTAAATCACAAAGTTATTATAAGATTTCTACAGGAGGAGAAAACTTTATAAATTTGTAAATGTAAATTTTCCTGTTACATTTTTTCCCATAATGTTTTTTTGTAAATCAAGATCCCTTTCCTTCTTCGTAATTAACTTGAATTGACTATTTACAAAATGTCCGGCAATATGAAAACCCTTTGGGTTAAAGGGTTTTCATATTATTACTTGGAATTGTAGAAGGTACACCTGATACTGCTAAGCAACTTAAGCTTATTGAATTACTACAGATAATATAGAATTATGTAAATATTAAAAGGGGCGGTGGGTCCTTGCTTTGCTTATTTTTGATGATATGGGGGTTAGGGGTCTACATGATGATGACGTCAGCGATAAATCCCTAATCCCTCCGTATTTACTTTTTTATTGCTGATAATAATTGTCGTAATAACCATGTAAAGCCCCTATCCCCTTTTAATGCTTACGTAATACTTGAAAGAACTTCCTACACTATAAATCTTTTTTAAATTTTTAATTATCTGTCCTCACTATATGAAGATAGCATTTTAATATAGTCAAACAAAATTTCATTAGTGTCAAAAGACTTGAGGACTTATCCTCAAAAGATATAATTTACCTAAAAATCTATATTAGCAGTCTCATTCCTTCATTTCTTTTAATATAACGTCGAGATGTCTACAAGATATTACTTTTGTTTAAAAATAGACACCAGATTATTGTTTGTAAATCACTTGTGAACTTGAACTTGGATGACTCGATCGTTAAATAAGAACTGGATACACAATCCCATACAAAATTACGCTCAAAATTGTCCCTGATAAACTATAAATAGTTATATATTATAACTATATTTCAAAAAAGTGGCAGCCATTTTTTTAATTGTCGCTACAGTAATGAAGTTCACAATGATCAACTGTAAAGGGAAAAGTGTTTTAAATTGTACTGTTGCTTCAGGAATGAAGTGCAAAATAATCAATTGTAAAGGGAAAAGTGGCCGCCATTTTAAATTGTACTGTTGCTTCGGTAATGAAGTGCAAAATAATCAATTGTAAAAAGAAAAGTGGCCGCCGTTTTAAATTGTACTGTTGCTTCGGTAATGAAGTGCAAAATAATCAATTGTAAAGGGAAAAGTGGCCGCCATTTTAAATTGTACTGTTGCTTCGGTAATGAAGTGCAAAATAATCAATTGTAAAGTGAAAAGTGGCCGCCGTTTTAAATTGTACTGTTGCTTCGGTAATGAAGTGCAAAATAATCAATTGTAAAGTGAAAAGTGGCCGCCGTTTTAAATTGTACTGTTGCTTCGGTAATGAAGTGCAAAATAATCAATTGTAAAGGGAAAAGTGGCCGCCATTTTAAATTGTACTGTTGCTTCAGTAATGAAGTGCAAAATAATCAATTGTAAAGGGAAAAGTGGCCGCCGTTGTAAATTGTACTGTTGCTTCAGTAATGAAGTTCAAAATAATCAATTGTAAAAAGAAAAGTGGCCGCCGTTTTAAATTGTACTGTTGCTTCGGTAATGAAGTGCAAAATAATCAATTGTAAAGGGAAAAGTGGCCGCAATTTTAAATTGTACTGTTGCTTCAGTAATGAAGTTCAAAATAATCAATTGTAAAGGGAAAAGTGGCCGCAATTTTAAATTGTACTGTTGCTTCAGTAATGAAGTGCAAAATAATCAATTGTAAAGGGAAAAGTGGCCGCAATTTTAAATTGTACTGTTGCTTCAGTAATGAAGTTCAAAATAATCAATTGTAAAAAGAAAAGTGGCCGCCGTTTTAAATTGTACTTCAGTAATGAAGTTAAAAATAATAAGGCATATAGAATGTTGGGATTTATATTAAGGATTAGTAAAGATTTCAGGCGTATTACTACACTTGTCCTACTATACAATTCGTTTGTGAGATCGGTTCTAGAGTACGCTTCTACAGTATGGAATCCTCAATATAAAATCTATATACATAATATAGAAAGGATCCAAGACAAATTCCTTAGGCATTTGCGTTATAGGTTTGGTTATTCCGAAAGCAATCTTAAAATTAAAATTAGTAGCATGTCATCATTGTTAACTCGTAGACAAATAAGAGATCAGTTATTTCTATATAAAATTATTAAAGGTAATGTTGATTCTTCTTTTTTAATGAGTAATATTTTTCTCTATTGTCCACGAGCTAATGTTCGCAGAAAGAAATTATTTTTCGTACCCACAGTTAAAACAAATTGTTTCAAAAACAATTTTCTCAATCGTTCATGCGCTAAGTATAATTGCCACAGCAGTCAACTTGATATTTTTTGTAACAACGTTGAAACCTTCAAAAAAAATCTTCTAAAATCATTTACCGATTAGATACTTTTAATGTGTTAATTTTGTTTTGTTTTGTATAATTAGCAGTAGTAGTTATTTTACTTGGAAGAATATGTGTCATTTTTTAAAGTGGAAACTTAACTGATTTTTGATTTATTACTTATGTATTTTTCGCTTTAAGTTTTATAAATTGTATGTTTCCCAAATAAATATAAATAAATAAATAAATAATCAATTATAAAGAAAAAAGTGGCCGCCATTTTAAATTGTACTGTTGCTTCAGTAATGAAGTGCAAAATAATCAATTGAAAAGGGAAAAGTGGCCGTCATTTTAAATTTTACTGTTCCTTCAGTAAAGTAGTTCACAATAATCAATTGTAAAGGGAAAAGTGGCCATTTTGAATGTATTTACTGATTTTATAAGAAAAAATACTACAACAATTTTATATCATTTCCCTTACATTATTAGTTATAAGGGATTATGTAACTTAGAGAAAAGACGTATTATCTAGGATTATTACGTGTGAGGACTAGAATGGTGAAATAAGGACATTATGTTAGGTCTAGAAAAACTTGATATATTACTGACACAGAATAACGAAGAAACTAATAAAATTTATTTTCTCTTAAATACTAATTTAATTTATGCGTGGTGGACTATGACCTATCCCCCTCCCTGCTCTGAGGAGGAGACCTAATAATAAAATTAGTTCAGCCATTACCAATGCCTACAATTTTTATAAATTAGAAACGCTGAAAAATATTTCAATTTACATAAAGTTATGTCGTATTAGACTAACATCAAAACTTTTATGAAGCTGTTAAGCTATATCATTAAAGTGATCTATAAAAATGTTAAGGTTAGAGTTCACTAGCTTCTTAACCTATGGTGTGCTGGTGAATAAAAGTCACAAATGTATGGACGTGACAATTTTTTTTATTTATTTTTAAGTAATAAAAAAACAAAGTTTAAGCTGATCTATAAATGTGGGAATTATTACCTATTACATAACAGCAATACGAATAAACATGCATACAGGTGTTATAAGGTGCTATTAATATTCTGAAATCTATTTAAATCTATGCTTTTATAAAGTTTCCTTTGTTTAGTATTTGTAAGGCTAGACTGGGATACCGCCTTTGTTGATATTTACACGGATTCTCCTCACGTAATAAAGTTTTCAAATTATCCATTGTCCGCATCAATATTGAGAAAGTTTCCTAAGATTAACCCAGTTAATTACTAAATTTTAGTTCAACTAGGGTTAGGTTGGAAACAACAAAGAAATAGATCGATTTTTATATACTTAATGTGGATCTAACTATTGTTCCTACTACGTGGAACCGAATAAAACGAAAGCCGAGTAACTAATATTAAAGACTTACTCCAAACTTTAGTAATGATGAGACCCATCATCACCACACAAAAGCACAGTCATAATCTTCACCAGGCGAGCTACGTTTGACAACTGGCTCAAGTGTATCGGAACATATTTTTTTATAAAGCACATATTTGAAAGTACTAAACTGTTTTTATTCGGTTTTCTTAAATATACGTAGAGTTTGTGTAACGGTTATGAACCTAACGTAAAAGTAAATTGAATATAAATAATAATAATGAGACAGTTAATAAAATATAAATTAATAAATAGTTTTACATAATTTTTACAAATAAAACAATAAGTAACTCATTTTATATTCAAAACATAATTTAATAAAACAGAAATAAAGTGATTATAATTTACTCTAATAAAAATATAAAAAATAATGCACAAAGTTTGTCTAGGCCGGATAGTTCGTGAATCATTTAGTATTTAGTATGTAATTGTATGGAGCCGCCGATAGTCAGACCGGCCGCCCGGCATAAGTAGGTATATTTGATATTACTGATCATAAGCCCGTAATTTATTCGATTAATAATAAACGTCAGTATCTGTACACTAAAACTTCTATAAAATATTTAAAATTGATTACAAAAACTTGCAATTACAGTCTCAAAAAATAGATTTATCCCCAATTTATACTTTAGTTGATCCAAATTTTTCAATTAATTATCTGTTAGATTCCATTAAATCAGTTATATAAAATGATACACAGGTAATTATATTATCAGGAAGAAAAAAGATTATAAAGCCATGGATCACTCCTGGGGGCTTAGCCAAGTTGCAAACGTTATGTTTCTATTCTCTTTCTACAATTTTAATCGATAAGTGTTGACAAACCATTTTGACATATTTGGTGCGTTCCACTAAGCGCTCACAACGCTAAAATAACTTTAAGATGTAAATATCTTTATTTGATACGAATAGAAATTTATTAGTGGAAGTGAATGGGTGAATTTATTGCAGCGCATAATCAACGTACCGCCACAGGTAATTTAACATGTAAAATTAATTTTATTTTCAATTAAATTATAAATATAAAAAAATCAATATCAATCAATTTAAAATATGTACACAATTAATGTAACCAAAAATAAGTTTATTATAAGACTTATAAATAATAATAATCTCTTGTAACTATTGCTTTATAATTTTTGAATTATTTTCGTTAACGCTCAAAACGCTCAATAATCCATTCCACTTGGTTTAACGATTGTAACGCTCGCGAAGAAATGGAACGGGATAAACCGTGGTCGTGAGTGTGGTCGTCGTACTCGTAAGTGCTTAGTGGAACGCACCCATTAAGTGCAAAATGTCATTCTACATATGTTATTTTAATTTGATCACGTGATATATCGTTGAGATATGTCATTTCCATACATTTTAATGTTTTCTATATGCGTTAACAATTGTAGAAAGTCAATTTGGCTAAGGCCCCAGGGCCTTTTTAAATGTATCGACTTCGACATCGTGTGTACGACATCGAGATAAATTGCACAAGAGGGCCAGACCTAATCCTAAAGATGATACTGTTAATTTGATATATAAACGATATAGGTATTTTTGGAATTCATTGTTAAAAAAAGTCAAACGTACTCATGAAACGTTCCTGGGGCTTCAGATCCAGAATCAGGTTGTCAAAAGACAATCCAAGTGATTAATCGAAAACTCACTTCACTCTAGATTCACAAGCTTTTAAAAATCTTGACACTTAATGAAGATAAGAATATATTTAGTCTACGAAACTACTCGTCAAACTGCTGTGGATAAAATGGGATAGAGCTTATAAATAAATGGTAGAAACAGTGGGAGTTTTTATAATGTACTAATAGACATTCCTTTATTAATTCAAAGATATGTATTAAATTATTTATTTCTTCATTCAAGTCTCAGTATAAATTTTATTTAAATAGCAGATAGTCATAGATTTACCTATTCATTTCGATAAAGGGAGGGCAAAAGGAAATGGAAAACATTCATAAACTTTTATCACAACCGAAGTACAATATCGTCTCCGGGGAATCTCTATAAACCTTATATGTTACTGCTTCAATGCAATTCAATCTTTTCAAGGTTTCGTGGTCAAAATTGAATCTGTTTGTATATCTATGTTATTTTATCGAGAAACTCGTCAAAACCTCAAAAAATAAATTATGGGTGACGTAGGGATTTGTTTACTTAAACCTTGGTTATTATAACGATTTTGTAATCAAAATAGCTACTTATTCGCTGACGCTTGAACCTAATTACCCATGTTCTCACCCACTTACTGAGCTATCCACTCATCCACTCATGCACCCACACACTCACATTTTACCATAATCAATCAAAGCTCCATTCTCTGTGTTAAATGTTTTCTAGTTCATAATAATGTTTGAGGAAAAAGACAAACTATTTTTGCCAGGTTGTGAGTTTTTGAGAAACTTTTCCGATTTTTCATTTTATAAAAACCTTTCTGAGACTAAATAATAGTTGAAAATAAGAATCATCAGGTGATGTCACCACATTTGTGGTTAGCAACATATTTAGCAAAATAACAATAAAAATCTAGACAGATGCAAGTACAGACACTTACTGTATATTTAATGAAGCACTCGTAGTATTTTTCTTTTAACATTTTTACTTTTTAACTTATTTATTTTTATGTAAAGAGTTGTTGAAGCTTCAAGTTTATATTCATGTAGATAATACAATATACATTATATATGTTTTATTGTTCTCAGAGAGAGAGAGAGAGAGAGATTGACCAGGAAGAGAGAAGGAACGTCTTATATAAGAAAATACATTCTTTATCAAAAAATATAAATACTAGACAAACTTTCCTAGCTTAGCAGATCTTGAAAATTAAAGATTTTAATTAAAAATTTAGAATTTTAGTGAAATTTATAGAAATGAATTACGAATATAGGCAAACCCTGAATTTTATCATACATTTAAACTGTAAAAGCTCAGCAGTTAGTAGAAAAAATCGCCCAATTTGCTGACAAAGCGCTACGCTAGAGAGTAAGGTCACTCCAGCGATTTTAACACATTTTCCGTAATGCGTTTGTTAAATGGCGCTTTTTATAGTATCCTAAAGAGACAGTTGGAGAATTATGTTTGAGTGAGAAAGAAGATGGACGAGTAAGTGAATGTGCGATTAAATAAACGGTGTTTTAGAAAAAGGGTGAATTAATTATGTTGGTGAGAGAATTATGGGTGATTGAGCGAGTGAGCTGACAAATTGACGAATTAATTTTAAGTGAGAGAATGAGCAACAAGAGAATCACAAGTGAGCGAATGAGTAAGTGAATAAACTTATGACTGAATGAAAAAAATTAGATCTTTGTTATACTAGGAGGTCAGCTACTATTAAATAAATAAGCAAGGATTAACAAAACATGAGTATTGTACTCGTATAGTCGCTCCACTTCGCGTCGCTATTTTCAGTAACATTTCCCGTCTCGACAACGCTTGGGTTATATTATACAATATTCATAAGCAACATTTCAAAACTTGAACAATGGTACACTATTTAAAGTAACCTTAGGAAAAATATGAAAAGAACGGAGCGAATGTTTTATTTTATTATTACACAAATATAATGTTCGTCTCAATATTTTATCTGCATTAAAAATCGTTACACTATCGCATAAACTTTAGTATAAAGGTGTTAAAAGTTTAAGGTCTACCGATAAATATCCATTATTGACGGGATAATTGTGGCTCGTCAACCAAGAGAAGTGTTACAGCCACTGCCTTATTGGCAATTATTCTTATAATAAATCTAAAATTTAGCTAACAATGTAGACAAGAAAAAAGGGACATTTTCAATCCACACCCTTTGGATGCTTTGCTTCCCCTAAATGTACGCGCATCAAGATTCTTCCTACCACGCACGTGCAAGCTATGAAATGATCTGTCTCTAGCGGTTTTCTCACAGGGCTATAATCTGAGGGTCTTTAAATGGTGACAGTACAGGTTTCTACGAGGTCGATGACGCATCGGCAGCTCTTCGCGTGTTGCAGATGTCCATTGCTCATTTGCCCCTTTTTTATCAATAACAAGTCTCCTAAACTATCATCTGGTTCTCAACGCCCCGGAATTGCTCCGTTTCTTGTAGCATTTTATTGTTATCTATTAAGTGTATCTCCAAGACAGCTGAGTTTCTCGTCAGAATGAGGTGGAAGCTAGGCTGGCAGACTTCACATACCTTTGGCAACCCCCAGACGTGCAGATTTCCTCACGATGTTTTCCTTCACCGTTAAAGCAAGTGATATTTAATTGCTTTAAACACTACTAATCCATCTCTGCTTTTTTTGACGACGGCTCATATATCTATATCTATATCTATACTAATATTATAAAGAGGAAAGATTTGTATTTTTGGATTTTTGGATTTTTGTATTTTTGTATGTAACGAATAAACATAAAAACTACTGGACCGATTTCAAAAATTCTTTCACCATTAGAAAGCTACATTATCCCTGAGTAACATAGGCTATATTTATTACAAGAAATAATTAGAGATCCCCAAAAATTCTCACTAAAACCAACACAAGATGCAAAAAAATTAGCCATAAAATATCTTTCATCGCATGCGCTGCGAAAAGTATTGATGATAGAACAAAAAAATGTTATACAATATTATAGAACGTATCAATATCTACAAAAAACTCCGCGAGATCATATGTCCAACTATTGTAGTTAAGTCACTATAACTACTTTTTTACATTTTAAAAGTTGATAAAAATGCCTATCAAAATCAGACCATGTTTTCCATAACTTTGTATAAATTCTTATCCAAATAAATTATTTCGTAATGAAGACTGTTTCAATACCTGTTAATTACTTTTTGAATTATTGAAATCGGACATTCCAGTCAAAAGATATTACGAAATAAAAATATCAAGATAAATAAAAAATAATCCCAGACGGGCCGCCGGCGCGGTGTGGGGTGCCTCGCAGTGCAGCGAGTAACGCGGCGATAGAGGAGCGACAGAATGCGGGAGCCAAAATGTTAAAAAAAAATTATCCACCCGTGCGAAGCCGGGACGGGCCCCTAGTAGTTAATAATTCCCGCAAGCAGTAAGGAAGTACCAAAAAGCTTCCTAATTTCCATAATACCAACAGTTTCTACATTCCACCTGCACGTAAGCACATTACGCTGATTTACGTCGTAAAGCTAAAGGAGAAAATACACTTTGAAGAGAACTGAACATCTGGTACAGATTGATCCGATCAAAGTGTGGAAAACAAAAAATATACTGAGCTGTAAACAAATTGTTTGGAGTTTAACATCAACGGCCATCTGGTTTTGTGAATATTGAGTATTCGTAAAAAAAACTACTGCAAAGTGTAATCTTTTCTAAGTAAGATACAATTAGATATTAGGCAGGTTTATAAATTAAACAAAAAAAATTTAAAGTCCCTTCGAAAAGAGATAGTTATCAATTCGACTGTTAATATTTTTATTGATATAGACGATAATTTTTTTTAGAGGAGTTATCTCTAGGTTTCTTAATTCGAGGATACATTAGGTAACTTACAAAAATGTTTAGAGATTGAGATTGGTAGGGTCTCTAACGGCCGAAATTATTAATAATTCTCAATCCAAAACCCCGGACGACAAATCAAATAAGAGTTCAAATTTTATTTTCCTATACGCAAATTTGAATTGGAATCTTGGATATAATAAATTCTTGGATTTAGATTAATTATTAATTACGGCCTAAATTGAAATTGGTAAAAAAACTAAAAAGCTTCGTGGAAATTATTCAAATTCAAAAAAAAAATAAACATCATTTTTCTTTTTTGACTATTCTATGAATTACAGTTCATTTAGCAAAGAGTGAGAGTTAAGATTGATTGGGTGATTCAAACGATGGGTAGATGAGTTTGGAGCAGATAGGTGATAGATGGTAATTGGGTGAATAAGTGATTTAATGCGAGTATATTTTGCAGTGTTGTACTACCAGATTACTAAATATGTAATGTCTACCTGTTATAGTCATAAAGCCACAGCACAAATCATTTTATATAGAACAAATAATGTAAGCAAATATCACTGACGACGATAAGGGATGACAAGATATGAATATCCTTTGTACACTTTCGTTATACTGAAACTATATACTTGCATATTTTCTTCATAACTTACTGTACAAATATTTAATATCTCTTTACATTAGCTTAATGTATTTCTATTGCTTTGTTTTCTCATATTTAATTTAGAAAATCATTTGATTTATTCGTTCAAAGGACAATGTTCAAATTTCTATTAGTAAGTGACGGATTTTGCATACATTTATAGAAGTACTAATTATAATTTCCTCTAAATCAGGCATTTTGAATCTAAGATATCATCAATCAAGGATGTAATAATACTTCCTATTGTGCCCATGGTATGCATCGGCAAACTGTGTGTTTTGCGCATCAACGAGACTTTAAAGTTTTGTTTAATATTTCAACAAGTTCAATAGTAAAAGTGTATAAAAATAGTTTGTGATGTTAATTACGGGTGCATTATCAGTTTAAACATCAATAGAGTAGGACAATACGTATTTTTTTTTACTAAAAACACAATTAGCACTTCTTAAAATATATACGAATACCTGGAGTGTCCATCAGTTACTAAAAATTGTCAAAGTTACTACTGTAATCTTACTCGACTCCTGGAGAATTAGTGACCTAATGTATTGTTATTAAAGTTGTAGTGTACTACCTATTATAAAATTATAAAGAAGGGTACACGCATACGTCGTCGTAAGTCGTGCGCGCGAGTGAGTGAGAGTCACATTAAAACTGTGTCAAGTTTATATAACATTAGTTTAACAAAAAACATTTTAATTTACAACTATTTACTTTTAAAATATTCAGGCGTTCAATAAACGTACGAGTATATTATAATTATCCCGGAGAACTATGATTTTTTTGGGATAAGATGTAGCCTATATATTAATCTAGGCTATGAAGTGCGCCTCATTGATATGTTTTAATCAAAATACTCTGTTACGTACATGGGACCGATACCGCACAGTAACACGCACAAGACAATAATAATATGCACTTAAACCGAGTAAAATATTAAACACTTACTCCAAACCTTAGTAATGGAGACCTAACATCACGATTCCATACCACTGCACAGCCACAATGGTCACCAGGCTAGCTCCATTTGACAACTGTCTCAAGTCTATCTGAACAGAGGTTATATACAGTCTTGAAATTAAAGCTACTACTCGCGAAGATAAGCCGTGAGGGGACGGGTTAGCCACAGTTACAATTCCCCTCTGCCACTGGAAGAGCATCTCGTAAGAGCCGAGTAACCCAGCAGCACTTGATGGTAGGAGATCTTTTCCCTGACTGCCTTGCGACCACCAGCATGCAAATCCGATCGCCAAGTGTTATTGACGTGTTCCGGTTGAGCCGCAAGTAGGCCAGACTTACCCCTAGTATAGGATCAAGTGGACTCTGGGCTCTTGCTCAGGGTCCGCTGAAATCGCACCATTTTTTTTCTCTCCCCCGCCCCCACTATCTATCTTCGAGGATGCAACGCATCGGCAAAAAAATAGAGTATCTCTTGTTTTGCCGATTTCAACGAGCGATGGTGGCCACTTACCATCAGATGAACCATCTGCTCGTTTGTGTTATCTACCATAAAAAAAAATGAAGTTATCTACGGTGTTGTTAACTTGTCTAAAATTACTGAGCAATATATCTACAATGTCTTGAATGGTTATTATACATTAATTCATCCTAAATGATATCAATATCAGCTGTCACACGCAAGCTAAATTATATTAATTTATTACTACGCAAGAGATTCAGTTGTCAATATTTTATGCATGCTGAATATATCACCATACAAATGTTATTGAACAATCGATTCAGGTAATTTATGTTGTTACTCTTTGAAGCAAAAACTATGGAATGGATTTTAATGGAACTTTACAATAATATAGCTTGTACATCAGAATAACATATAGTGTGAATTTTCCAAAATATAAATGTGTGATGTAAATTATGTTTTAACTGTATCCGCCATTATTTTTCGACTTTTAATATATGTGATAGTTGGAGATACCTACTTCATTATTTTGTTAATCAAAGTCTGTGTAATTAAAATATCGTTTGTATCACGTCAGCGTGGTAACAATTTTATATAATGAATAACAATAGTAAACTAATGATACCCATTACTGTACAGCAATAAATATAAAGCGTCAGTAGCTTACTAGGAGGGGTAAAGGGAATATTAGTAGTATGTGATCCATACTGCTAGTAATCATTTAAAAAAAAAGAAAGTTAACTTACGTGGACCTCGAGAAGGGTGACCTTAACACTAACTTCCATGTTCACTGCACAAAAACACCAGAGAGACTGAGACTAATCTATCGCTATTGTCTTCAAGTCGGTATACTTTAAATAATAATAAAATGATCTACCCGCTAATACTATTATATAAACAGTGTTGCTAATATTCATTGTGATAAGTGTCTGATTAAATTTCTGAAGGATTGTTTGACTATAAACATTAAATAAAAATATCAATCAATAATGAGTAACAAACATACATCTATACCTACATTCTTACAAACTTTAGCGTTTATAATATTAGTAGGATTATAAGGTTTTGATAATTATGCGTTATTGGTCATATGATACTATTATAGACCCCATGAAACAGGTAATATCCGGTTTGATGATCCGGTTATTACCAATTCGAGGGACCTAAAATCCTTTGATAAATACATGACCCTTACTGCAATCTTAGAAGGGACCAATAGATCTGATAACGCTGTCGAACCTGGCTTCGCTGGGCCAAAACATATTTAAATATCAATATCTTTTTTGCTGGCATCAAAATGCCAATAAACAAACATACGCACAGACATACGACCAAAACTTTTATAAATGATTGTTTTGACTTTTATTGGTGTTAAAGATCCTATACATTAAGTTTTTCAAATAAAAAACTACTGAACGGATTTTGATACGATTTTAACCAATGTAAGAGTGATTAATGAGGAAGGTAGGTGCATATATTTTTTTTCTTGAAAAAGGTGGAAAGCACTGCCTTATCCCTTTTGTGATATAACAAAACAATGTTTTTTTATTTGTTAATGTAATTGATGTCTAATAAGGGGGTAGGGAGTGAGTGAGGGAGCTGTCCCACTTCTCTGAATATTCAGAGAAGTGGTTGCTAGTGATTTCGTAGTGAATGTACTATACATATTATCGTGACGTGTTAAGAGCTATCAAGACATCGATACTTTAACAATTCACAAAACAAACAGGTCCGTAGTTAATATGTTCAGTATTGCTTCAAATGTCAGTAAAGCCAGAAATTGAAGTGAACGTCAAAAGGCACATTTGGTTATTCAAATATTCCTTTATACGAATCGGTCACAGATAAACCTCCCCACAAGCTTTTAGTCAGACGTACCCAATACTTGATATTTCACAGTACTGATAGCCAAACGAAATCGATACTTCATCTTCCCTTTTATAAAATCTGGATAGAAAATTCATGTCTCAACTCACTACGGTGAACTATTAATAGTTATAGATAGATATTTGGTATAAGAGCATAGTGTAGACATTAAGTATTATTGCTATTCTATGCTCATTGCATTCGATGCTACACTATTGCATCTATATGCGTTATATCCCCTCTCCTTCTACTGTCTTGAGAAAATAATAAGTATTACAGTATTGAGATAACAACTCCATAATTTTCAAATTCCACTTTTATATTTTAAGCTTCAAAAATGAACTATTTCATCTGTCTACCATGGTCTGTCTAATAACCAATTAGACAAGCTGGAACGTTTACAAAATTCATTTATCAGATTTATATTTTATTTAGGGAGTTTGATCCCGTATCCGCTTATTGAAGGCAGCTTAATTGGCTTAACGTCAAAAGTCGACGAAATCTACACATGCTTTCCTTTCTATATTCAATACTTTACAATCCATTAATTAGCAGGGAGATATTTAAAAGATCGATTTTGCTTCCTTGGTGTCGATTCTGACCTTCAACTCGAGCTCAGATGGCGTAATGACAATCGTCTCAAATTATATTAATACTTCACGTTTAAAGTCTTGACGTTATGAAATGATGTCCTATTTCAAATCCGACAATTAAAGTCACAATTTTTAAAAGTTGTCTTCAGAGTCACTATTTTTTTTTTTTACAATTTATATGTCAGCAAACTAAAAGAATCACTGTGTAGGCTTAAGGTTAGGTTAGTTTAACTTAAACTAGTCACAGTTGTTTGCGTAAGCGTTCCTGCGGCGTTTCCCTACAGCTGTGGTAAGGTACCATTGGTTTTAGTGGGTATGCCTTCGCTCGCCTTTTGCTGGACATCAAGGAGAGCCCCACATAACCTCCCGCTCGTCGGCGGGGGGTATGCGTAAGGCTGCATTTCCAACGTTAAAAAAAAAGTTAACCTGAACTAACACAAGGCTAACCTAGCGTTGTGTTTACACTACCATGTGGTAACTACATAGTAATATAATCACGTGACTTTAATAGGATATTCCCAGCACTAACACAACACTTAACACTTACTATCACTACCCAGATGATATCCACTCCTTAAGAGACCTCGCGTAAGACTAAGACAACAGTCCGACTGTCAAGGAAATATAAAGAGTCGAGACTGTCAAAACTACGGAAGTGATTATTATTTTACTCTAGCGCCATAAATGACGATGACAATTCGATTAATCTTTCTTTCTTTATAATTTTAAAATTATTACCATTATTATCTATACTTTACTGACATCTAATAGGGAGATCATTTATGCCTTTGCGATAGAACTCTGGTGATCTAGATTCGACAAATTGTGTGAAAGCATTTTGTACTGCCTCTAGAAAACAAAACTTTTTATCACGTAAATGTAACACGTAATTCTCCAAATCACGAAAAAATGATAGTACGTTGGAGCAAGGTCTGGCGAATACGAAGGATGACGAATGGTTTCTAATTGCAGTTCCTGTAGAGTTAAAACGGTTTCTCATGCTGTATGACGCCTCGCGTTATCATAGAGCAATAATGGTGAAGACCGATTTTTTGAGTCGTGGCTGTTTCACTGCTAGCTTTGCTATCATTGTTCGGAAATCGGCACAGAAGACATCTGCCGTTATTGCTTGACCAAATCGGGAAAGCTATAGTGAATAACACCATGCTGCCGTTATTGCTTGACCAAATAGGGAAAGCTATACTGAATAACACCTTTTTATTTGTAAGCTTTGCTTTAGGACACTGTTGGGGCGTTTGACCTGGAGTCAGCCATTGCATTTTTCACTTACGGTTATCGTAAAGAATCCACTTTTCATCACATGTCACAATTCGATCCAATATTCCTTAATCTGTATCGATTCAATAAGGCTACACATACATCTTAAAAGGGTCTTAAGTTTCAACACGACTGCAGATCAGTCAAATCATGAGACACCCATTTTTCATATTTTTTTTATTTTATTGATTTGATGCAAACTAGTCAATATTATTGGTAAGGTAGCGTTAAACCATGCCGCTATTTCCTGAGTAGTTGGGCTCGGATCGGTTTCCACCTTCTTTTTTAATTCATTGTTTTTCACCTGTGTGGGCGGTCTTTCACGTGGTTCGTTCTTTAAATCAAAGTTTCCATCACGAAAGCATTTAAACCAAAATCGCACGGTGCGTTCATTAGCAGTTCCCTCTCTAAACGCAACGTTGATATTGCGAGCTGTTTCTGCCGCGTTAGTTCCAAACTCGTATTAAAAAATCACTCGAATTTTCGAAGTGTCCATTTTTCTGGTCTAAGTTGAAATTAAAAAAAAAACAACTGACAGTCGATAATGGAATGTGGCACATTTTTAAAAGAAGAACTACATAGGTACCATGTGAAAAAAGTTTCACTCAAAAATCTCAAACCATGAAGGTTGTATGTCAATTCGAAGTACCTATTACAATAAAACAGCAATTTCATACTTTAACCCCTATTATATAAAGAAGTAATTCTGCACAGTGTCGTTTTTCTTTGTAAAATTTCTTATCTGTGAAGGGATGTCTGAGAGATTGCTTTTTAAAACAAATTAGCTTTTTTATTTTTAGTACTTATGCTTTCTATATGGTTTCTATATTTTCTACCTGGAAAGGTGGCAAACTAGTTCGTCTTTTGTAAGACGTAAGTATCAACGACGAACTAATTCATCAATAGCAGTCAACGTGTAATCTTTAATTTACAAAATAATATAATGTACGAGTAAATGTATCAAACGCCACTTCTAAACAGTGTCCTCCGTTTAATAGGATGATGTTATTGACGTATAACAACATAGACGCCGGGCCAAAGAATGAGTTGTTTGTGTAAATATTTTTATTCAGCCTTTCGATCTGTCGTTTTTAATAATCTAACATTTTTTAGATTATTAAAAAACGTTAGATTATTTAACAGGTGAACTGTTAAGTTTCATCACAAGGACAAAAAAAAAACTGTTTGTATTAACAGATTGTTAAGATTTTTGTCTTAGTTTAATTATAAAATACTTTGAAATAATAAAGTTTTAGAAAATAAATTATTACTTTCAACAGATTTACACTGTATTTAGAATTCAGGGTGAAGTTATAGAGGTACTCTCATGGAGACAGTCCGTAACTGACTACTTTTAAAAACTTTCGTTATTATTAATTATTCATAACATTTGTTAAATCTTCATTTAAATTATAGTCTCCAATTTGGCTAATATGAAACTGACTTTAGTTTCGCGATATCATTGCAAAAGTTCTGTGACGAAGGCAGCCGAAATTTATCGAAACAGAATAGTAGAAGTGGAAACGCTTGAGCCAAGGTGATTTACCGCAAACTATAAAAATGTTACATCACGTCTGATGAGTGGAGGCGCCACTGGTGATAGGAAGATGATTCATCGGGCTGCTTCAGCCAGCATTCCTTCCACCATTTCCAGCGGGCAGGATCTGTACTAAAATGATTAACTTTACATGTTTGTATTAACTTGATTATTGCAGTTAATATAATTAGTTAAGATTAACGGATGCGGTTGATACTATAGTCCTATGTGTCAAAACCAAAACCAAAAAAAACCAATTTTACGGTAATGCTTTAAAATAACTAAATATATTATATATTATGAAGCTTTCAATTAATTAATTATCTCTAAAGTTTCTATAATATAATTAGTGTAGATTATAGTTCCATCGTCCTTTTGTGTAACCATAGTATAATAGGTCATAGATGACGTGTTAATTTTATTAATCAGAAACAGGATAGGCACACCTTATGGCAGCGTCGCGTGGCAGGTATGTACATATTGCTCAGCCATTAGCACGATTAAGTGTTTATTTTGGTAAGTTAGTGATATTTATTTTGTAGTTAGTTTATTGAATGTTTCTGTAGGCTAATGGTGTAATCGAGAGTTATAGACCCATATGATGCAAGTGACCCTAACAATGCTTTTGAAATATTTTTCAATCTATTTAAATTGTTATATGACCTATGTTTTCCACTAATAAGAATCAAAATAAACACTACTAAGAAACTTACTTGGATCTCCAAGAGTATAAAAAAATGTTGCGTACGAAAACGACAATTACTATGGATTTATAGATCGAAAAAAGTTTTGAAAACAAAATGCAATTTAAAAATTATTTCAAACGCCTTAAAAAAAATATTACGCAAAAAGCGCAAAACATTTATTACATAAAAACAGCATCTAATAAATCCCTGGCTACTTGGAAAGTTATTAAAAAATTTAGTAAACAACTTCCTAAAAGCAATATTCATCAGATTAATGTTCATGGGAAAATAATAACTGATCCACTCGAAATCGCATCCGAATTTAATAAATGTTTTATTGATCAAATCGAACACGTTACCCCTTACAACGCAAGCACAACTATAAAACTAGCGTCCAACTGTAAATCAATGTACTTGAATCCAACGACATCTAGCGACATAATTAGGTATATACGATCGCTTGAAAATACAAATAGTAAAGGATATGATGGTATTTCAACTAAAGTGATAAAATTTGTTGGTTCTAATATAGCATCAGTACTCAGCCATATAATAAATCTTTGCATTCTTTATGGCAAATTCTCAAGTAGGTTAAAAATTACAATTATCAAACCTCTTTTTAAAAAAGACGATAAGGAAAACATGGCCAACTACAGACCTATTGCCCTTATACCAGTGTTCCCAAAAATATTTAAAAAAGTGATATATGACAGTCTCTATAAATATTTAGATAAACAAAAACTACTTGCCAAAGAACAAATGGGTTTAAGGAAAAACAAAACCATTAATATGGCTATTTTTGATTTTTTGAGAGAAGTAATGAGCAATGTTGACAAGGGTTCTGCAACTTGTGCCCTATTTATGGACTTAACGAAAGCTTTTGACTATGTTGACCGTCATAGATTACTCAACAAAATGCCTAGTTATGGAGTAAGAGGTAACGTTCTAGATCTGATCAAATCATATTTGAGTGACAGGTTGCAAATGACAAGTATAATAAGAATTGAGCAAAAACTGAAGTCAGAATTAACATACACTTCTAAGAGTCAATTGAATCCTCGCGGAGTTCCTCAAGGAAGCGTACTTGGGCCGCTTTTATTCATTATATATTTCAATGACTTTCCCTCTGTGATTCAAAATCCTATGACAATATTTGATTGAATCTTATATTTGCTGACGATAGAAAAACTGATTTTGAGTCTAAAATTAACATTAAATTAAAGGACATTGTTGACTGGTTAATGGCTAATAAATTAATTTTAAATTATGACAAGACTAAAATTATGACATTTATAAATAAAAATAAAAAGCGTCCTAACTTAAAAATTCATTATAAAAATTATGCTGTATCTGAAACTAAATCAAGAGTTGAATTGGAAGGCACATACTGAGACGGTTTGTACTAAGCTACAAAAATTTTCATATGCCCTTTACATGCTCTCCAAAACTATTAGATATACCCTTTTACATAATATAATGCATATACGGTATGGAATTACCTTTTGGGGTAACTCTGTAAAACGAGATGACGTATTTAGAGCCCAGAAAAGATGCATCAGGTCAATGTGTAAGACAAAGACTTTAAATTACTCTACTATGCTGGACTATAACGCAAATATTAAGTGATATAAAATGATTTTTTTGACTTTTGTAATAATAGTCGAGTACATTGTGACGTATTGATATTTTTTACAATGACTAAATTATTATAATATGATTAATTACTTCCTTGCTAGAATTTAATTTAATGTTAAAGCTTGTTGTTAAATCATTCAATATTTGGATGCCTGTAAAGCCGAAACTAACACTATTAATATTTTTTGTACCACCTATGTTTTTTATCTTTCATGCAAATAAATAAAATTTGAATTTGAATATATCTCGATTCAAAGCTTTACTTTTAGGGTACCTAAACCATATACAGCAAAAAATCAAATGATACGATCGTTTATGTTTATTTTAGTACTCACATAGGAATCCTATACTTTTCGTTGGGCAAGGATCTTTCAGCATTTGTAAAGGAAATGATCCGAAAACCGTGAAATTAAATAAATAACACTTATTTGCAGTTCATAAACTGAGTATAATCTATTTTGATGAATAGGGACATCAGTTTTCTGATGGTAAAGTTCAGAACCTTCGGTGCTTTGACTACTTTGGCGATATTTTAAATTAATAAACTAATCCATCCACGATTTACCTAAAGTTAGTGCAACGATAAATGACTAAAAATTTTAAAAAACTATATCATATAGTATTATAACGCTTTTGGTAAATAAACAACATAAAATTAATATTTGAGACCTGTGATTAAAACTTTGGTAAAACATGTTGCAGGCGGTCGAAAACCTATATAGCTAATACGGACAGTAACGTTTTTAGGAAAAAAGTGGTTTGGGTTATTTAATCACTATAATTCAAAGAGTCACTTCGCAAGTGAGTCAACTACTCCTGAAGATGCTTTGGTTCGGAGCGGAACGTACGTCGATTGTCGAGCGATCTACTTGTGTGGTGTGCTCTGGGTTTGTGCACTTTTCTGTGGATGATGTGCTCTTCTGGGTTGTGCCGTACGAGTGGGTTTATTCAGAATTCCGCGGATTACAGAATGGTAACCTTTTTGATTCCTTTTTAATCATGAATTTTCGCAAAGTAGCGCCTGATTCAATTCATTGTATAGTTAATAATATTTCATTTCTTTAATAAAGTTTACAAAAAAATGTTACCTACATGTTACTGAAGAAGTTTATAAAAATTATGTTTTCTGTAAAATTTTACCAAGTGGGAGTTGAACTTGTATATTGAGGGTTCTATACAAGTTAAATTGAGGAACAAACTGTCTGCAAAAAAATATTTGTAATGTAATTTCGGTTTTTGGATTATTTATTCTCTTTACAAGACATTGCATCTTGCCTTGTAGATTTAGTTTTGTTAACTAAGTATGCATTTAGAGCCATATCTTTTAATTTAATTTACTTAGACGTCTGTTTTTATATCTCTAAGGGACTGTAGACTTGATTATTAATATTCAAATATTTAATATTAATTTCAAATTGATAATTAATATATTTATGTGTTTTTAAGGAATATGATCTTGAGAGACTGACGGACAACGAAGTTAACACTAGATTGCCTAAAGCAGTCATTTTGACTGTTTTTAAATTTCAGATACAAAAAAAATATATATTTAAAAGGATACAATTCTTTTTAAGTTTTTATGACTTTTTAATTATTCTATAAAGGCATTTATTAATAGTTGTATTTATCTCCCCTCCCTCTTTATTTCCGACTAGCGGCCCATCCCGGCTTCGCACGGGTGGAATATTTTTCTCTATCGCCGCGTTGCTCGCAGCGCTGCATGGCGCTCACCGCACCGGCCCGTGTTGAGGATTATTTTTTGTTTATCTTGATATTTTTATTTCGTAATATCTTTTGACTGGAATGTCCGTTTTCAATAATTCAAAAAGTAATCAACAGGTATTGAAACAGTCTTGAATACGAAATAATTTATTTGGGTAAGAATTAATACAAAGTTATTGAAAACATGGTCTGATTTTGATAGGCATTTTTATCAACTTTTAACATGTATAAAAGTAGTTATAGTGTCATAACTACAATAGTTGGACATATGATCTCGCGGAGTTTTTTGTAGATATTGATACGATCTATAATATTGTAGAACATTTTTTTGTTCTATCATCAATACTTTCTGCAGCGCATGCGATGAAAGATATTTTATGGCTAATTTTTTTGCACCTTGGGTTGGTTTTAGTGAGAATTTCTGGGGATCTCTAAATTTTTCTTGTAATAAATATAGCCTATGTTACTCAGGGATAATGTAGCTTTCTAATGGTGAAAGAATTTTTGAAATCGGTCCAGTAGTTTTTATGTTTATTCGATACATACAAAAATACAAATCTTTCCTCTTTATAATATTAGTATAGATATAGATATAGATATACGTATGTACTATACCTATATTGCCCAAGAGCCTATATTTTGACTGGTTGGGATTTTTAAAAGATTTTATTACTAGATTTTGTAAATTTCTTATATGATCACTCCAACTTAAATTGAAATATCATATTCTATTTATTTATTGTTTCGGTACAAATATTTTGTTATTGATTTGCATTAGATAAGTTTTAGGTGCTCAGTAAGATAAAGGTATTGCTTCTCAGTCTTATATCTATGCATTGATTCTTTTTATAACAGTTTCAATAGAATAATTTATTTTATATTATTTATATCTAAATCCAGCAAAAATGTTGAATAGAAAAGAATTATTGAAAAAGTTAACTAACATATGTGAAGAATGTTCAGATATAGAATCAGATGGAACTGACTCAGAGCTATCATCTACTATCATCTAAGAGGGAACAGTTCACATACAATTTTCATTTTTTTTATCGTTTAATATTTGCTAATTACATATTATATAGCAAGAAACTTTAAATTTTTTTTTTTATAATTGTCTTTACGATTACTGACTGCTTCTGGGCATTATAAGCATATGCCAAGATTCAGTCTTTCTAGTGTTAACAATAGAGGTTCTATTTAGGTAGAGGTACGGAATCCTAGAACATACATAGGTACATTACATTCTAAGAAACTATGAATCGCGAAATTAATCTTAACATTAATTTCTCTTTTAAAAATGTCAGTATTCTTCAACCTCAGCTTCTTTAACCTCGGTTCTCATTCATAAACGTCCCGCGGATTATGAAACAAATTGCAGCTTTTTGAATCATCTCTTCTGTGTGCAACTGATAGGAAGTTTGAAGTGAAGTTATAAAGGACGGTATAAATAAAGTGATCATTTTATTTTTTACTTAACCCTCCGCGTACAAGGTAAAAAAATCCTAATCGCTACAACGTAGGGTTAATTTAGCTCTACGTATAAAAAGTAAAAATTATTAATTATAAAATAACTTTACCCAGAGATTTAAAAAGAAATACTGTTGTAATAAATATTAATTCTTATTTCCTTTTTTAATTATTACGAGCGTGTCAGGTAAATTAGTTTCCTTTAAGTTATTCATAAAAATATTTAAAACATAAAGAATATTTTAAAAAAATATTATTGATCCTTTAAATCGTGACAGTTTTTGCATCTCACATTGTGTAATATCTCTAAAATACTACTTTATATTTTATTCAGCTACTGTTGAGCCGTTTGCGCTTCGCTGAGGGGTATTAGACTACAGGTAATAGTTTTATCAAAATATTTTTAGTTCTCATTCCTCGGTCTTCAAAAAATATATCAAAACTAAAACAAACGCACAAACGTCAATTCATTTTTATATTTATAATTTCAAGTCTTCCTCTCCTTATACTTTTTATCTTTATTTGTTTTGGTGGTGATAGATCAGAGGAAAGAGATATAATTTGTGCAAGCAATTATCTAGTAGTTATTTTACGACTAAATCCAAAACATTCTCAAAAAATTTACGGGTTTAAACTATTGGGGGTTAAAATAGCCCCACCTAGTACACGAAGTGTTAAAACGGGACTTAAGGTTTTTCATACGTCCACAATTGAAAAGACAAATAAAAACAAGCAAAGACCTCACTGGAGCTTTTGTGGCAATCAAATCGTAACGACGACGAAAAAATAAGTCTAAACTATTCAAAGTTTCACCTTCTAAAAAAGAAATTGATAAACCTATTTTGTTATTATCCCACAAGAATCATGTATTTTTCCAGGATAAAAACTAGTCCCCATTTCTATAGCAATGTTTCTCAATGCAAAGATTGTTAAACTTCCTTCCCTTACTTTACTTTTAATCCATTTCCATCCTTTCCTTCCTTATAAAATATACACTCCTGCAATTTTAAAGAGTATGAATAATATTTGGTGTATGGGATGGGCGCCCTCACTGCTCGACCTCGCTGACAAATATTAAAATAATAAAGTACATTACTCACGTGCTCCTTGATAACGAAGGCCAGCACCACGACAACTGCAAACGACACTATACTATTACTCTCACTACTTTAATACGTACTGCACGATATTACTTGATAGATTAACTCAAACTTAACGGAACTAAATTGTCTAATCGAAATAATATTAAATGTACTACCTGAGAATACTAATTTATAAAATGTGTTGCTAGTAATAATAATTTACAAATAAAAAAATGTATAAGTTTTACAGTAAGCAACACCGTTGATACTTTATATTCGTGGATAGTACTTTTTATTTTATTCAAAGACTGTATATAACCTCTGTTCCGTTAAACTTGTGCTTGTTGTCAAACGGAGCTGATGCGGATGATTATGTGTGATATCGGTCCCATGTAGATGACATCACTATAGTATCATCATCACAACCCATTAATGGCCCACTCCTGAGCCGGGACCTCCTCAGAATTAGTAGAGGGTTAGGCCATAGTCCACCACACTGGCCTAGTACGGGTTGGCAGAAACAACATATATTTGAGACCTTTTAGGAAACTCCAGTGGTTGAGACTTCAAATCTTACTCGGGAGGTCCGAGTTCGATCCAGGGCACACACCTCTGACTTTTCTGAGTTAGTGTTTTAAGCAATTAAATATCACTTGCTATAACGGTGAAGGAAAACATCGTGAGGAAACCTGCACTCCTGAGAGTTCCCTATAGTTCTCAAAGGTGTGTGAAGTCTGCCAACCCGCACTGGGCCAGCGTGGTGAACTATGGCCTAATACCCTCCTCATTCTGAGGAGGAGACCCGGCTCAGCAGTGGGCCATTGACGGGTCGTGATGATGAGGGAACTCAGAACTGCAGGTCTCCTCACGATGTTTTAGAATCGCGGGTAGTGCGTTTTATTTTATTCCAGTACTGTATATAACCTCTATTTCATTAGACTTGAACGAGTTGTCAAACAGAGCTCGCTTGGTGACCTTTGTGCCTGTACTGTGGTGTGGTTTCTTGATGCTGGATCTCCATTACTAAGGTTTGGAGTAAGTGTTTAATATTGGTTATTCGGTGTTCCGTTGTAAGTGCATCTTATTATTGTCTTGTGCGTGTTACTGTGCAATATTTGTTTCCAAGTTAGCAAATTAAATAAAAGCCAGTAATAACTTTGTATATAGGAAATGTGACAGAAAACTTTATTTGAAGTTGCTAAAGAATTACGAGTTGTAATTTGCAGAATTACTTGAAGTATTTCCATGGCTACAGGCAAAAGTTTGAAATTCTTCATTATTGCTTCTCAACATTGCTAATTGTTAAGTTAATCAAATAAATTTCATTCATAACTTTTGAAGTTTGCTAGCATGCAGTAGCGTGATATAATTTCAAACATGACATTATAAAACCGAGGACAATCAACGTAAAACTTTTCAATTCGTTTAATAATGTTCCGTAACGACCTATTCGTTAATAAGTAATATATTTCGGCGCGTAAGTTAGGCTAAGGTTAACCTAATCTTAGGTTTAAACAGTCAAACTAAGCGGTGGAGGCGAGTGTTGGAATTTTTTTAAAAGGCCTTGTAAGCCTGCACCTTGGTCACAAATCATATTGTTTAGTCATTTATCGGTTCAGCAGCAGTATCTACGTTGCATTTACCAAATACTCCTCTTAGTGTTTTTAAATATACCCCCTCTCCTCCTCCCTTCTCATCATTTTTCTCCGAATAAAAAATACGAAAAGGCATTCCACTCCATTCAATAACTTTCCATAACATTCCGTTCGTTAAATTGACATCCACTCCAACATTTAATTCCATCCCTCTCTTTAAAAAGGAATACTTGTCTGAAGAAAGGACACATTGTATTTATAGTAGTTCCATTTAATTTCATCATTATGTATTTGTTACGAAACCTGAGCAAAGCGTCATCGCACTTGACTACAACCAGGTCCCGGAATTTGCTGACACAGGATCGCGGAACATCATCACCAGTATTAGCCTCAAACTCGCGCTAGGTTCACCCCCACTTAGTTGTAACATGTAACAACTAAAAAAAATATAAGAAATGTACCGGATTTTCTTCCTCCTTTGACGACGACTACCCACCTAATATATAATTTATTAGTTGATCGTAAGTTTATATAAAAAGATGAATTAGTAAGTTTCCAATTACGTTCCATATGAAGTTTCATACTATTTTATATTTTGTTTAAAAATTTAGATGAAATAATAATGTTCCGTGCTATTCCATTTCGTTTCGTACCATTAAAGGAGGGAGGGGGGTCAGTATGGTGATTATATTAGCGATAAAAAAGTACACACACACATCGAAATCTGAATATCCCAGCTCAGAATGAGGGGTTAGGTGTTAGGGCTTTGCTTACTTTTAGGACATAAGGAAGGCATAAAATATGCTTACGTAATCCTAGAACGTCCCCCATGGTATGTTAATGAAGAGGGATGTATATATTTCTTTTGCTATTCTCTTCATTCATTCATAAATAAATGTGAAACATCCTATTCCAATTAGTTCCCTTTCATTCTATTCCGTACATATGTATATATTTTAGTCTTCTCCTTGTACAAAGATTTTCTTAAGTGACATTCGGATAAGCCGATCTCTCTAATGTAATGTCACTCATAATTTCATTTTACTCTCATGACATGAAAACAAGGAAATACACTTTAGAAAACGCTTTTAGGAATATCTAAGTAACTACAAAGTTAATAAAAGTAAAAAATATTGGAACTTTGTACTTACCAATAGATGGAGCTAGTAGTATGTTGAATTAAGATATTACTTTAATTTTTTTTTTATTTTTATTTCGTATGATAATGTCTGGTTGATTTTTAAATTATTTAATAAGCCGAATATTTGTCCTGTAATTTTTCAGGTCCTATATTGATTGTCTCATTAAATGTATCGCTGGATAATTTGGAAAAAACGAATACGGTAATATTGTTAGTGATGCATAATCTTCGAATTCCTCAGCGAAGTGAGGATTAGTTGGAGGATTTTTTTGTATTGAAACTGAAAAATTCTCACTAAACTTCATTGAATGTAACACAAGAAAGCACTCTATAAATGAAGGATAGCGATACCGATATACTCTTAAACCGGATACTCATTCATCAAAGGCTACAGTATATATCTCCGATATTTTATAATAAGAATGAGGAAAAGAGGGGAATATTGAAGAACACTACAAGGAGTCATGATATTGAATGGACTATTGGGTAAACGCAACGTAGATACTTCTACTGAACCAAGGTGTAGGCTTAAGGTCGTCCTTTAACAAAATTCCAACTCACATAAACTCATGTACTACTCATGTGACCTTAATAAGACAGCACTCCCAGCACTAACATAACACTTTCACTGGCACTACCCAGAAATATACTCCTTGAGAGACCTCGTGTATGACTAAGACTACAGCCTAACTGTTGAGGGTATATAAAGAGTCAAGACTGCCAAAACGATGGAAGTGACTACAACCCCACTCTAGCGCCATAGATGGCGATGATGATTGGATTATTCGATAATCGTTTACTATTCCAGTAGACCAACAGTACCACGGCTTGATGAATAGAATATTACTTCCGAAGGTTACAACCTATGGTTATAAACTTTAGACACAGAGATACAGCATTATATTGATTACTCGCGATATAATAATAATGACTTCTGTCTTCCGTGACGACATAGTTATCAGTTGTGCCACCTTCGAAATTGCTACACAAATCAATGTTTCCAACATCATAATGGTGTTATGCTTGTCCGCAATAAAGTCTGAAACTTGTCAGAAGTTTCTCGATCGATCTTGACGAAACCTTTGTATACTGTGTGTATCTTGGTACAATTTGAGAGAAATTTAGCAAACATATACCTTATAACATAGATTAAAATATAGAATACAATTTAGCCCCAAAAAGTAATGTATCTAAGAGATAGAATAGTATTCTTCACGCAAAGGCTTCTTAACTAATTTTAAAGACATATCTTTTACATATATGTCGGAGAATAGTAAAAGACTATCGAATAATAGAATCGTCATCGGTATCTATGGCGTTAGAGTAGAGTAGTAGTCACTTTCGTTGTTTTGACAATCTCGACCCTCGACCTTTTATATGCCATCGACAGTCTGACTGAAGTCTTAGTCGTGCGCGGTCTCTCAAGAAGTGAAGTGATCTCTGGATAGTGAGAGTTAAGTGTTAGTGCTAGGAGTGCTGTTCGATCAAGGTCACGTGAGTACCTTACAATTTAGTTGACACGTCTTGTGTTAGGTTAGGTTTATGTGAGATTAACCTTGGGTTTAAACAGAGAGCTGAGCAGTGGAGGATAGTGTTATGATCATTTAAAGGATATCCTTAAGCCTACACCTTGGTCACAAGTCCAAGGCACTGCTTAGGTTTCTCTCGTAATTATTAGAGATCATATTTGATCATTTATCGGTTCAGTAGCAGTATCCATTCAATACCATACCCCCTGTTAGTGTTCCCCAATATTTTCCATCTTCCTCCTTCCATTTCCTTCTCATCATTTAAAATCCCCTACATATATATAATAAAGCTAGAGTTTATCACGAAAATAAATATATATTTCATATAGATGTATACAAGTTTCTATTTCATAAACTAAGTGAGCGAGTGAGTCTCTCAGTTTAAGATTGAGTGTATTTCAAAAAGCAAGGGCCAGTAAAAATACACTTTAAATATATTTCTTACATTGTAAATTTAAAATATGCATAATATAAACTGTATTTTAAACTAAAAGTAAACTAACTTTATTGCTGGAAGTTTTTCTATTGTCATGGAAAAATTCAAAGTTTTGTAACAGCTGGCACCAATGTGACTAAACCAGAAATTGGTTTCTAAACTTGTATTTTGTTATAAAATTATGTACTGGTATTTAAATGATTTATGCTGGCAACTTAGGCTCCATAATCTGAATTCCTTGTTAACTGTACATTATAGTTTACAAGTCGACCCGTACCTTCTTCGCCCGGGTGCAATTTAACACATAATTAGTCCTAACCACTATGTCCCTGCCCTGTAATATCTTCGAAAATAATCATTTAAATTTCATGATGTAAAGGGCCATATTGATCTATATAATATGCACAATGTATTTAAGGAGGATTTTACTCAATTGGATAAGGATTAATGCTGTAATTTCTTAAAATCGCTTCGTAAATCATCCATTATTTCTCGTAAAAAGTAAAGGATAAAAATGGTTATTGTGGGTTATCCCTAAGCGATAGACATATACCATCGCGGACTTTTTTGTAGACCTTTTTAAGATGTACAATACTGTAGTACATTATTTTGATCTATCTCGTAGGGTTCAGCCAGCGTTTGCAATGTAAGCGCAAAAAAGTGTTTATTTACGACATCACATTAGAAACCTATAAAATTATCAGTGTTTCTCTCTCTTGTGATGTCTTAATGTATTTGGAAAGTTAAGTCTGTTATAAAAGTTACATAATTATGGGTAAAATAAATAAATATGTAAACAAGTTGTTATTGTGATACCAACTGTATCAACAAGATAATTTCCGTTGTTATAGCAACGGCATGGATCTCATCAACTGTATAGGACTGTTAAATAAATAATTTTGCTTCTAGACTCAGATTATTTTCTGGATTTTGAAGACTTGGATCAATCATTTTTATTAAGTATAATAAATATTTTCGAGCGACTTCAATAAAAAAAAATTTTTTTTAATCCCTTATCATGTATATTTTAGCTCTTTTTGTTCTGGTACAAAAAAAAAGTAAATCTTACCAATGTGAAAGTTTGTTATATTTGGATGTTTAGATGTTTGATGTACTCAATTACGGCTGAGCGGATTTTCATGAAATTTTTCATATGTATATATTAAAGCCTCGATATCAACATACAGGCTAATTTTTATCCCGGTAAAATTCTTAGTTCCTATGGGATAAAATTAAAATATGTAAATTGAACGTCTGAAAATTTTTATGTAATTTTTTGTTAAATCTAAATACACGTGCACCCGTGCGAAACAGGGCGGGGACTAGTTAAATCATAAATGAAAAACAAGAGCTTATTTTTAGATTCCGTAAGTGAAATATTACAAAGCTGGTACATTTTCATTTAAAAAGCAATTTTGATGTAGATCCGTATAATTTATGTTCAGTTACCGAAGAATTGTCCTTGAATTATTTTTTCCTAAATACATTTTTAAGGCGTTTTCCAATAAAGAAAATTATATTATTATGACATCCCATGTCGAGATTTTTGATATTTTAAAATTTCGAAGAATTTATTGGAAATTGGTTGAAGAAGAAAATAAAAAGAATTTTTGCAGATAAATATCTATAGTAATAATTTAAAGAGGTATAGTTTTGAGGTTGTAGTAAGTAATCTCTTGATCTACCGAATAAACTTTAAAAATTATTTTACCAATAGAAAGCCATATTATTTGTAAGTGTCTTGGCTATATATTAATCCGAAATATGAAAAGACTTTTTCGTGGTAGTCGGATTTGCAAAGTAAGTCGGATAGTTGAACATAAGAAACGAAGCTGTCTTAACGATGAGAGATGTATGATTCATAGTTGCGGGTAGAGTATGAATGAATAAATGAGTGAGTGCAAGTGAGTGTGTGAAGAGCCTGAATATACCTCAGCGAAGCTGTCGAAAGGTAGAGCAGTACCTGGACTATCAGAGTAGTAATGGAAATGTAATAAAGTAGTTGCGTAAATCCACACCTAGCCTGGTTGAAAACCTTATAGCTTACTATCCAAATTCTTATCAATTTGAATGAATTGCCATTAAAAAAATATATCAAAAGAAAATTCATTTATTTGTAAATGACTTACTGAGTGAGTAGAGTTACTTAATGAGTAACTGTGACTAAAAAAGTGCGTTTTTCCAAATTAATGTTGAGTATTTAATTAGTAAAATGCAGTGATGGCCCAGTGGTTGAGACTTCAAGTCTTACTCGGGAGGTCCGAGTTCGATCCCCCACACAGGCACACACCTCTGACTCTGAGTTATGTGTATTTTAAGCAATTAAATATCATTTGCTTTAACGCTGAAGGAAAACATCGTGAGGAAACCTGCACTCCTGAGAGTTCCCAAAAAGTTCTCAAAGGTGTGTGAAGTCTGCCAACCCGCACTGGACCAGCATGGTGGACTATGGCCTAATACCCTCTTCATTCTGAGGAGGAGACCCGGCTCAGCAGTGAGCCATTGAAGGGTCGTGATGATTTAATTAGTGAAACTGTTCGTAGGTAAAGCTGAAAAGTTTGTTAGGTTGAACTCGCTAATCTCAGGACCTGTTGGTTCGAATTAAAAAAATCTTTTAGTGTTGAATAGCCCATTTATCGAGGAAGGATATATGCTATACTAGCTGTGCTCGCGACTTCGTCCGCGTGTAATAGCGATGCTTTCATACAATGTTTTAATCCCCCCGTTTCAATCTCTTACAACTCTTTTTTCGCATTAAAAAGTAGCCTATATCCTTTCTTAGGTTCTAGACTAGCTGGATACCAAATTTCATTTAAATCGGTTTAGTAGATTTGGCGTGAAAGCGCGACAGACAGACAAAGTTACTTTCGCATTTATAATATTAATAGTAAGGATAACGCCACGCTACGAGCCATAGGAGCGGTGCGTCAATGAGCTTCCGTTGCGTGTCTATCCCCACTCTTTCTAACCCTCTCTCTTATGTGACGCGTGGTTCGGCTAGTAATAGATAGACTCACAGAATGAATCAGCTGTTAACATAAACAAAGCAATATAAACGAAAATGAAGTAGAATGAAACCAGAAAAACATAATTTGAGAACAATTGGCTCGCATTAAACCGTCGTATTTGTTTGGTACATTTAATGTTCTTTGAAGTGCCGTGACAGCTTTTAAGATCCATTAAGGAAACAACTGACTTTCAAAGAAACAAAAACTAGATTTTATCACTTTCTTCATATTGTTCATAACAAGTATTTTTGTATATCTTTATCTTTAAATTTACAGAGTATAAAACAAAGTCGCTTCCCGCCGTCTGTACGCTTAGATTCACCAATAGACAGAGTGATTCAGGAAGAATGTTTATATCTATAATACATGCATATTATTGTAGAAAAATACTACGAAGCCAGGGCGGGTCTCTAGTTTTTTTTTTCATACTTATCTTACTAATATTATAAATGTGAAAATTAGTATGATTAGATATTTAGTGGTTTGACTACTTCATCAAATTTTAGCTTCAAAAATTTAATTTAAAAAAGTTTAAGTGAAATACAGACTGACTGATTGGAAAGAAGTCTAAATGAAATCAAATTTATCAGAACTAATTATATATTACAAGTCGACCCACCACGGCTTTCCCCTGGTTGCATAAATTTTCAATATATATTCATAACTAGCTGACACGATTTTATAAAAATCGTTTTCACCGTTAAAACCTTTCCTGGACTCCCACAAATAATTCTATGCCAAAATTAAGTCAGTCAGTTTAGTCGTTCTTGAGCGAAACTATTCAACAGCAATTAATTTTTATATACAAAGAATATTATATTATAATAGCTGACCCGTCCTCGCTTCGCAATGGTAGTAAACTACGTTTTAGCATTTTTCACCGTTAAAACCTTCCCTGGACTTCCACAATTAATTAAAAACCAAAACTAGCCAAATCATTCTCAAAAGTCCTTCTCAATTTTTAGTGAGACTCACGAACAGCAATTAATTTTTATATATAAGAAGATAACTAGGAACTATCATACATACTTTTGTGTTAACAAAATGTATTACTAGTATTTGATTCCACGGACGAAGTCGCGTGTTTCTAGTATGGCAGCGGATAGCGGAGCGCGCGTCAGTCTAAAGCTGGCTACTGTCTGCTGAGGGCGGGCGCACGCGAGCGCGATATTCCGACTTTCGACTTTCGAACTTTTATAAGTTACATTATAGTTGCTACCTGAGCTTGTGTTACAGTGTGTTGTGAACTTTTTGTTAAAAAAAGTTTGGGAATACGTAATTTATATGTAAGTAATTTTTTTGATAATCCTTGTTTTTTAATTTATTACCATTAATACATTTAAAAAAAAAGTTATAACAAATAACTGAAACTTGCAACTTCTGCAAAATTAACTCCTTTTAATTATTTTCTTAAATGTAGGGCAGAAACTTTTTTTGACTTGGAAATTGCGAAAATAACTAAAGATAAAACAATTATGCTTCTGTATACTTGGTCACTTTTGGAAAAAAGTTTTTTAAACTAAAAACTGCAGAAAAATCTTGATTTTATATTTATCTTCGTTTTAAAGAATACGAAAATGGTTCAACTTTTTTAAACTAAAAACTACAGATATAATTTTGATTTATATTTTTCGTCTTAATGATTACTAAATTGGTTCAACTTTTATAAACTAAGAACTGCAGAAATAGTTTTGATTTTACATTTATCTTAGTTTTATTAGTCAAACTTAGTTTGTTCAACTTTAGGTAACATTTCTTTCCTGAAAATTCGACAATAAGCCTGTTTTTATTATAAAATGCAATAAATTTATTCAATAAATGCAATAAATCTTATGATTAAAACTTAATTAATTCACTTTGTTGTAAAAAATTCTTTTTCAATCTAGTAACTACGAAAATCTAGTTCTTGTATTATAATAATCACCAATTTCTTTTTCAATCTAGAAAATTACTAAAAAATAATTATTGTATTTTTATAAACATTATTTTTATAAAATCTAGATATTTCAAAAATCTAGGTCTTGTATTTTAATAATTACCAATTTCTTTTTCAATCTAAAAACTACGAGAATCTTGTTCATGTATTATTATGACGATTAAAAACCTCTTCTTATGAGGCAACATTTTTTTTAACTTAAAAACTGTGTAAATATTTTTATTTGCATTTTATTAGTAATATCTGACTATGATTAGAAATGTTAAAAATACTCTAAGGGGTCTAGCGTGTAATAGAGAAAGAAATTCCGAGTAGAGCCTGAGACTTGCGACACGCGAGTAGGTTTAAGAGGCCACTTTCCAATACACATCGACACTCACCTATTCTACTCGTGTTACTCTCCCTTCCCAGCCGAATTTAGTATGATTTAGATTATCCTCTTAACGCAGCTTTGGAAACTCGCTCCAGTACAGACTTTGTTGTCGTTCTAGACAGCCTAGGTCTTTCAGCAAGTTATAGAATTTTTACTGGTATACCAATCGCTACTACTTCTACAACCTATATATTTACTATTTATTTTTGAGACATTGCCTCTTTATGTCTGTTCTACCGTTTGTACAATGGAATGTGTTCCGAGGAATTGTTTGAGATGATGCCGTCATCGTCTTTTTACCACCGCTCGGCTCGCCATCGGCAGGGTGTTCATCCTCACACTTTGAAGCCAAAATGGTCGCGTACAGTGCGGTTTCAGAGGAATTTCCTCCCGCGAACAGTGCAGATGTGGAATGAGCTTCATTGCCAAGGATTTCACAGGGAGCTACAATATGGGATCCTTCAAAAGGGAGGTGAATAGGTTTTTGAAGGGTCGGCAAAGCACAAGTCAAGGCACAAGGCGTCGGTAACCACTTACCATCAGGTGGACCGTATGCTTGTTTGCCACCATCGTGGTATAAAAAAAAATTAAGCATTTATCAACAATATCCCTAAATCTACTATTATATATTTAAATACGAGTATATACACTGAAACATTCGTATTAGCATGAAGAACATTATCCCTTTGTTCAGGAACACTTTGGGAAACTTGCAGATAAATGGCATACTTGAAACGCTTGACTCGTTGCGATGTATCAACTATGAAAACTATTTTCCTGTTGTTCTTTAGAAATACTAAGGAAAATCCTGTTCTTGTTTTGCTTCATTTTCACTTTATGAAGGTAGTAAAAGTCTGGTTTATTACTAGAGCAAAATTTATAACTTTTTAATCAATTTTGTCTTACTTAATATTATCCTTTTTTTTTAAATAATTTGAATCTCTTGCTTTGTCAAATATCATATTGGAAAATTGAAAATTTTTGAATACTAAAAAAAAATTATAAATGAAAATAACTCTCCTGTATTTATTTGATCTTGTCGCGATCCCTAGAAGTCGATATGAGATAATAAATGCAATTAATTTCGAGATAATTATTTTCATCACCATTTTGTTTGTACTGATTTAATAAAAAAAAACTTTCATTGATAGAAATCTACAATATTGCCGTCTCTCTTTTTTATGTCTCTTTTACCCTCTCTCTTTCATCTCGTTTTAATTTTGCTTTTCTCTTTGTCTCTCTTTTATTTCTATTATTCTCTATATATATGTCGGAGCATAGTAAAAGATTATCGATTAATCGAATCGTTATCGTTGTCTATGGCGTTGGAGTGGGGTATTAGTCACTTCCGTTGTTTTGACAGTCTCTATCCTCGACCCTTTATATGCGATCGACAGTCTAACTGAAGTCTTAGTCGTGCGCGGTCTCTCAAGAAGTGAACATCATCTAAGTAGTGCTAGTGATAGTGTTAAGTGCAGTGTAGTGTGGAAGTGCTGTCCAACTAAGGTCACGTAAGTCCTTACAATGTAATTGCCACGTGGTTAAGTAAACACAATGTTAGGTTAGGTTAGCCTTAGGTTAGGTTAGCCTTGTGTTAGATTCGGTTTATGTGCGTTTAACCTTGGGTTTAAACAGAGAGCCTAGCAGTGGAGGCGAGTGTCGTGATCACTTAAAGGAGCTCCTTAAGCCTACACCTTGGTCACAAGTCCAAGGCACTGCTTAGGTTTCTCTCGTAATTGTTAGCGATCATATTTGATCATTTATCGGTTCAATAGGAGTATCTACGTTGCGTTTACCCAATATTCCATTCAATACCATCACCCCCTTTTAGTGTTTCCCAATAGTCCCCATCTTCCTCCTTCCATCTCCTTTCACATCGTTTTAAAATCCCCGACATATATTTTTTTCTAATTGATGTGGTAGAAAATCACTCGACTACATACAAAACGGAATTTCTTACGTGATGAAAGCTCTGGTAAGAAAAAGCTTTTTTTTGAATAAAATGACTTTATTTAGTAATAGAACAGGTAAAATATTGATTACGTAGAATAATTCACACCTCTACAAAAACTACAAAAACACGGTTTAAAAAAAAAAAAAAAACAATAATGTTTTAGATACACAAAATCCTTATTGGTTAGGTTTTAATTTTTGTAATGTTATGAGAATGGGTTTTTAGTGGATTCCATAAAAATATTACGCACAAACATTAAAAATTTAAGAAAAAAAAACAACTTACGAATTATTCTAGCAACACTTAATAACTTTCTGTGTATTCTTTTTGTTCTTATGAAATCTATTTGACGAGTAGTTTTAGTAGAATGTTGACTATTGTAGTGAAAGTGAAAGCTTGAAAAAGCTTTTCTAAGCTCCTTTAAGCTTTTGACTAAAGTGTGTGATTGAACTCAGTCACAAGAAAAAAAATATAATAGAAAAATTTGAAAAATATCTCTTTGATGTTTCAAACAATAACATTAACCTTATAACTTGCATCTGGATCACTAGCCCCAGACACTGCTCGGCTTCCTTTTATGATATATAAATATTTTAGTTCCCCCCCTCTAGAAAAATTCGCTCTTAGCTAGAAGAATTGGATGAGTGTCGCTTAAAATTTACAATCGAATTGAGAACTGCCTCTTTTATGAAGTCGGGTAAATAAGGTAATATCAAAGGCACTGGTAAATAAAGGAATAATAAATAGGTCTCCGAATTTGATTGATCATATTATACACAGACAGCACAGATGATCGTGATTGAGGTATTTATCATAATTCCTTTCTTCCGAATCTCGGGAAAGGAAAATTGACTATTTCATTTACAAATTCAATGTTTGATGTATTTAGTTTTGATGTATTAAAAGGTCTTACTCGGGAGGTCCGAGTTCGATACTGGGCACACACCTCTGACTCTGAGTTATGTGTGTTTTAAGCAATTGAATATCACTTGCTTTAGCGGTGAAGGAAAACATCGTGAGGTAACCTGCACTCCTGATAGTTGCCTAAAAGTTCTCAAAGGTGTGTGAAGTCTGCCAACCCGCACTGGGCCAACGTGGATGGCCTAATACCCTCCTCATTCTGAGGATAAGACCCGGCTCAGCAGTGGGCCATTGACGGGTCGTGATGTGTTAAAAGGTTAAGCAAGACTCACCATAAAATTGTAAATGCCGTTAGATTATAATCTATCTCGCGATATTGTTTTTTTTAAAATGCAGTATGGATCACATACAACTAGTATTCCTTAACGCTTGTGTTAGGAGTGGGCTACGTCAGTAGCCCAATGACTGGGATTTGAAACCACGACACTGAGCAACTAACTGAGCGCTTGTAAACTGTCGCAATATTGTAAACCAAAATTAACCGCATTATTTTTCGGTAGAAAAAAAAGTATCTATTGAAGTGAAACTGTCCGAATAAATATCTTTGATTTGTCCATTTTAATTTTTTTTACTATTTTCATTATGCCCACTGTAATAGTTTTGTAACTCTTTAGTAAATTCACTCTCATTTAAAATTTGACGGTTTCACTTCGATAGATTAAAAATATACCAAATAATAATGTCATAAAACTGGGAGAGAGATATGATACCCATTACAGTACAGCAATACGTATACACATACAGCAGTGCCTGGGGCTTGAGACCCAGGAGCAGGTTTAAAAAGCTCTCTCATAATATATTAACTCTCACCTCAACCACTCGACCTCGCTAACGACAATAGATAATAAAGTAAACTTACGTGGACCTCGAGTAGGGTAACCTTAATCACGACACTATAACACTAACTTCCATGTTCACTGCACGAAAACACCAGAGAGACTGAGGCTAATCTATCGCACTAAAGGTTATATAATGTCTTCACGTCGGTATACTTGAAAATAATAAAATGATCTACCCGCTACTACTACTTTATAAACAGTGTCGCTAACAATAATGCGATAAATAGTAATCAGTTTATTTAGGTTTGCAATCTTACGACAATATAATCTAACGATGTTGACAATATTATATATTTTTATATTTATAATTCTTTTTGTATGAAATATTGATTTGATAGCAGTTGATTGATAAAAACTATGTTTATAATAATTGTGTCCCTTATAATACGATATCATTCCGTATCACGTAAAAAATTTACTCTGAAGTTTATATACTAATATAACCTTAAGCTAGACATTCATGTAGTTAAATATAAAGTGATTTGGTAAACCTATATCTCAGTTACTAACACCAACCACTATCTCATCCATTTATTAGGAAGGTAAAGATTCATCATCTGTACTCAGTGTAAGCAGTGTCAGTGTGTTACTATGGTTACAAGATTTTTTTTTCATGGTCTTTATTGTACACAAAAACACAAAAAAATACACTGAAATAAAACTAAACTAAGACGAGTACAATGGCGGACTTATTCCAATTAGGAATCTCTTCCAGTCAACCTTGAATTGATTGAAAGGAATAACAATATTAATTAGGGTAGGATCGTAAATACTAGACAACAACGTTTACGTACATTTGAAATACAAAACAAAAAGAAATATATAAGATTAAACATAGAAAAACCATATTTTATACATACATACATAAAATTGTTATAAATGTCAATAAATATTAATATTGTCACGCAGTTCTCAAGTTAGCAATGAGCTGATAGTTTTCAAACGGGTGGCCAGATCTTCACAATATATAGCTAAAACCCATCTCGATTAAATTACCTTTCAAACAAATAAATTTTAATCAGAATAGGTACATTATCTTGCAGGCTACGATGCCGCAAACATACATACAGGTCAGGATAAA
This sequence comes from Limenitis camilla, assembly GCA_905147385.1. Classification (NCBI taxonomy): domain Eukaryota; kingdom Metazoa; phylum Arthropoda; class Insecta; order Lepidoptera; family Nymphalidae; genus Limenitis; species Limenitis camilla. The sequence continues at coordinate 10,895,119 of LR990241.1, forward strand.
AACACAAAATCAAACGGGTAAATTAATAACATAAAAAATGGTCGTTTAAAAGTTCAAAAAAATTAAAAAAAGAAAAATTATAAAGCTCTATATACATCAATAATTTTTTAAAGTGTATAAACCCCTTAACTTGTATGAATATTTTCATACGTTCAGTTATTTGCAAAAAACTACAAATTTCAAAAAATAACGTATGTACATTTATTGAATACGTTTTGATTTTAAATGTGAATGTGTATTGGACTCTAACGAATCGTTTTCCGTTTTTGTTGGGTGGATACCCACCCACCATGGGTTGGGGTGGAGAGGAAGTCCCAGTGTAAGTGCTACATTTTGTTCTCTACTAACTTTTGATTAACCCATATAAGAAGTAATTTACTTTTTTACTTCATTAAGTTGTTTAAGCTAGTTTCTTTTATTAAAAAGAAAACATTTTTTTAAATTCTATGATTGTTACACTTTGTTAGACTTTTATTCATCTATTTTTTATTTACACTAGCCAAGCTGCTCTCGCTTCACTGAGATGTATACGAACTGTTCACTCACTCACTCACACCCTTGAATGAATGAGTCATTCATACTCTACCAGCAACTACGAATCATATATCTCATCGTTAAGACAGCGTAAGAAACGTTATCGTTCGACGGTTTCTTCTCCGACTTACTTTGCAAATCCGACTACCACGAAAAAGTCTTTTCACTTTTCGGGTTAATGTATAGCCTGTGACACTCACTAATAATGTGGTTTTTATTGGTAAAATAATTTTCAGAATCGGTTCAGTAGATCCAGAGATAACCCCCTACAACCTCACAACTATGCATCTTTATAATATTAGTATAAATGAAACTTGAATAAATATTCTCCATATATTTTACATGAAATTAAATATTTTATACTGAAGTTATTTTTATACCAAAATTCAAGTTTATATTCCTCATTTATTTTGAACGAAATTGGAGCACCTACTTTATGTTTGAATAAATCAAAATAATTCGCAATTCTGTTTATTAATGTTAACATTTATTTTTCTTTAGGGAATCGTTATTGATAACGAATAGTCTAATTACGTAAAGTTACTGAAATTATGACTGTAAAAATAGCACCCGCGCCTTGCTAAAGACCAAAAATATAAATCCTGGATTTAACTCACCCTAAATAGGTAGAGTTCGTCAAAATGATGAACATAATCATAAATGTGAATGTTTGTTACTTCGGATACTTTTTAACCTGGATTTGGAAAAGTTTATAGTTCCTGCAGGATAATAATTATTGAGCTGAGTCTGTAATTCAACTTGGATACTCATTATTTTGACAAATTTTCATTTGTAGGATCTTTCAATTGGCTTTGATTAACTAGTATATATGTATATGTCAGAGAATAATAAAGGAGTCGATTATCGAATAATTGACTCGTCATCGATGTCTATGGTGATGGAGTAAAGTAGTAGTCACTTCCGTTGTTTTGGCAGTCTCGATCCTCGACCCTTTATATACCATCGACAGTCTGACTGTAGTCTTAATCGCGCGCGGTCTCTCAAGAAGTGAAGTGGTCTCTGGATAATGTCAGTGAGAGTGAAGTGTACTGCAGTGTTAGTGCTAGAAGTGCTGTCCGATCAAGGTCACGTGAGTACCTTACAATTTAGTTGCCACGTCTTGTGTTAGGTTAGGTTTATGTGAGATTAACCTTAGGTTTAAACAGAGAGCTTGAGCAGTGGAGGTGAGTGTTATGATCATTTAAAGGATATCCTTAAGCCTACACCTTGGTCACAAGTCCAAGGCACTGCTTAGGTTTCTCTCGTAATTGTTAGTCCGTCATTTCAACAGTCTCGACTCTTTATGTGCTCTGGACCGTCTGACTGTAGTCTTAGTCTCTCAAGGAGTGAAGTAGTCTCTGGAAAGTTAGCTGTACAGGGTTAATAATGAAAATTCATTAGTTATGATTTAAAGTAAACACAATACTAGTAAGTTAATTTTAAAGTGACGTCTAATCTCGTGTTCTTTGTATTAAGGATTCAAATCTGCGGACGAAAGTTATTTATTTCTCATCACCGTGTCGGCTTTATCTAAAATTAGATAAAAAAACCATGAAATATTTAGTAATATTATCACTTTCTATTTAAGCTTCTATATATACCGCACAGTAATACGCACAAGACAACAAACAATATTACAAACTTACTCCAAACCTTAGTAATTGGGGTGAACAAACCCCACACACGTGGAAGCTGGCTGGGCCCTTTATTTCAGCTTCTTTAAAATTAAGGGAGTTATCTATTGTCAGTTAGGCGATAAAGACACAGTACTCACAAGTTCTTGATGATCTTGAATCTTCTTTGTAATCTTCTTTGAGCATGCTCATTACACATTTCACACAACAACACAAATAGTTTTAAATAGTTTTCACTTCACCGCAAGTCGGTTTTCGTCAGGGAAGGGTCAATTAACTAGCGTTTAGGAGATATAGCACACACAGGACTCGGGATATTATTAATCAATAATCACAGGAATGTATATCGCGCGCGCACGCAAATCCAACTGAACTCTGTCACGACTGCGTCGGCGCCACTAACTCCTCCGCTCGCGCAAACTTGCGCTGGTCATTCAAATATATTGAACAGTAATGAAGACCCAGCATCATGACATCACACCACTATCAACGATGTTGCTAACAGAAATTTTACAATACTTTGATTGGTTCAACAATCACAAATAATAATACTTTATATTTTATTAATCATCAAAATGCTGCAAATTTAAGCACACGTAAACAAAACACTCAGCAATATCATAATTAATACTCTCACCTCATATGAAAATAAATTACTTACTAATTATAATATACGAAATTCATTAAAGCATTTGGGCAAGTGCGAGTCGGATCCGAGCAATCGGGTTTTATATAGTCTGGACTTAACAGACGATACTTTGCCGTTGGAAAACCTAAAAAAAAATTATATGATTCTAGATAAAAAGACTTGCGACTTAGAATTATAATTAAAATGGGACTACTATCTCCGCGTAAACAAAGAAAGAAGTCATAAATCATGAAGTCCTGCTCGAATACCCAACATCCATAAATAAATATATATTAGCCGACCCGCTCTCGCCTCGCTGAGTATAAACTGTTTACTCACTACACATTCATACTCTACCGCAACTATGAATCATATTTTCGTTCGAACCTTTTCTCTCCGTCTTACTTTGCAAATCCGAATACCACGAAAACGTCTTTTTATTTTTCAGGTTAATATATAACCTATAACACTTACTAATAATGTAGCTTTCTACAGTTAAAAGAATTTTCAAATTCGATTCAGTAAATCCAGAGATTATCCCCTATAGTCTCATAAACTTTATAAAATTAGTATAGATAAGTACAATAGAATTGAGAACCATCTCCTTTTTGTGATAAGAATACAGATAAAAGAAAATATTGAAGAGAAGCCAAAAAGATCCAAATCCGATACGCTTATCGATTAATTTATACGTGACTTCGCAAATTATCTAAATTAAATTGAGAGCTGATATTGTAACCCAAGACACATTTATTTTTATTTTAGCACTAATAAAAGAAAATATTTTGTCCAAAAGATTTTTAAAAGCTAAATTACAATATCTTACTACAGCTCTATGATTATTCTTATAAAGCCTTGACTACAGTATTAATCATTAAATAATATGAATAAGAGAAGTTTCACTTTCTATCTACCTGCTATACTATGTGGCCTGCTCTACTTGTTAGCTAGAAGTCCATCTCCCACTTGACCTTCATATCTCATTGGATGTCTATCTCTCATTTGTCTTCCATCTCGCTCTACTTGTTTCAAAAGGAGAATGAATATTAGGAGATATTAGTTCACCAGTGGAACCTTATACAGCACACGAGCAGTCGGTTCACCTGATGGTGGCCACCGTCACCCATTGACATAGACAATACATGATAGTGTCTCTTGTCGCTAACGGAAACGCGTCAAACAGATTTGGCGGTTGGATTCGCATGCAAACGGTCGCAAGCCAGTCGGAGATACCACCAAGCGATGCTGGGTTACCCACCTCTTACAAGATACTCCCTCAGTGACACAGGGGAATTGAATTCTTACGCGTCCCCCCTCACGAGAATAAATAAAATGAATGAAATAAAACATTTTCAGACTATATAAATTGAGTTGGTTTTCACAAAAATAATAACAGTAAGAAGTTCAAAGTATTCATTACATAAAATAACAATATCCTTCTTATTACAAAAAGAGCCATTTCCCACAAGTGGGATTTAATCAAGCAAATATTAGGGCTTGTGCGTCTAAACACGTCCTAAGAAAACAATGTTGTGGCAATAATTATATTTAGATATCTCGTAAAAATTCTATTCACGCTCTTCTTTCGGAAAATAGTCATTCGAGGTTTTCTTCGATAGGGATTATTTCTTTTATTGCTTCTGCTTTAATAAAAGATAATATTGGCAATGCTAAATTAAACATTGGCTTTATGCCTTTTCATTTGATATGTTCGTAGGATTTTTAATACAAACTTTTGATTATATCTTACTCAGCTGAATGATTATACCTTTGTAATACAGACTAATGTAAATAATGTCTTTTTAAAAAGAGCGACTGTTGTGTTTCTTGCCAGATATTCTCCGTTCATCAGGAAACCGTTTTCCGATGGTGGTGGCTTTAGACAAACTGACTCACTGACCTGTTTTGACGTAACTTCAACAGTACTTTGTAAAAAGTCTAATTGAAATAAACTATTTGAGTTTTATTACAAAATTTTACCCGTGATGAGACTAGTTAGATTCTCTGCCGCTGGGAGAGTATTTCGTAAAAGGCGAGCATCCCACCAATCCTCGATGGTAAGGGATCTCTCTCCGACTGGCTTGCGACCCTGATGGTCCGTGTGAATCCGACAGCCAAGTGTCTTTGAACCCCTCCCTCTCCCATACTCTTAATGCTGCCAGTGGACACTAGATTCTTAGTCGGAGCCCATTGGAACCGTAGCATTCTTCTTTTCTTTCCTCCTCCTCACTTTGTCTTCGAGGTGGCAATGCATCTGGAATAGAAGAGGCACTCCCTTGTATTGCCGATGTCCATGGTTGACGGTGGTCACTTACCATCAGGTGGACCTTCGCTCGTTTGTGCCTTATCTGTTAATTAAAAAAAATTCTTCTTCTTTTGGAAATTATTGTATATCTTTAATAAACTCGTAAGTTATTAAAAATCTTTATGAAGATCGTCACGGTGAAGATCCATAAAGTTTGTTGTTGTGATTTTATTTTGTAACCTCTTTATTTAAATGGATATAGAAAGAAACCTCAGCAATCCGCAAATCGTGAAATTAGAAATCAGGGAATACGAAATTGTGCCTCTAAAGATGTAGGGGTATAAGTTATAAGGTGTGAGAGATGTAAAATATTAATTTTCTGACAATTAAGTCTTGTTATTGTTTATAGTCGTATATCTACCACTACCCTCGTTACACATCCTCGGTCATCTCTGGTGGAGACACGACTTTAATCTATGATGACTTATTTTGAATACTATTTTATGATGATTAATAGCATCTTTCTATTTATATATTGATAGACAGATTATTTTTTAACTAGCCAAAACTTTTGCTAGTGAAATAAAGATTAGTGACGTCATTTTTTTGTCACACGTACATAACATTATACTTATTTGTTATATAGGTTTTATAGTGTTATATAGCATAATCAAACAACCTGCATTTTCAAAGCTAAACTGCAACAAAACAAAAATTACTAAGCCGTGACGTCATTCCCTCTATCGGTGTTTATACTATTATACCGGGTTTCTAAAATCAATACATATATAATCCATGGATCATAGATATTTCGTTACGTTTGTACCCGTGAGGGGACGGGTTAGAATACTTTTCCCCTCTGCCGCTGGGAGAGCATCTCGTAAGAGCCGAGTAACCCAGCACCCTCTTGGTGGTAGGAGATCTGTTCCCCGACTGGCTTGCGACCACCAGCATGCGAATCCGATGGACTCTGGACTCTTACTCAGGGTCCGCTGAATCCGCATCATTTTTTTTCTTCACTCCCACTCTATCTCCCTCTATCTTCGGGGATGCAACGCATCGACAAAACGAGAGTATCTCTTGTTTTGCCGATGTCCATGGGCGATGGTGGCCACTTACCATCAGGTGGCCCATCTGCTCGTTTGCACCTTATCTACTATAAAAAATAAAAAAATTACGTAAATATGTAGTTTGTAATTATTGTTTGTTGTCATCAAGTCTATTTTCTGTCGCTTGTTTGCTTAGTATTAAACTCCGTTTTTAATAACAAAAAAAGTCGTAAAGATGGCCAACGTACGGCGCTAACGGTATGCAGTCCCGTTTAAATAAACTTTAATTAATAGTAATCCCTTGTTTTGTATGAGTTTTCTCCCGAATTTAACCCTTTATTAATACTAACTGACTGTAGTGATAAAGTGATGAACTTAATGTGAATGTTAAAAATTATAAGAACCTCAAACCGGACCCAGCTGTGCGTGGTTTTGTAGATACATGAGTCCTTAAATATATGACGGAAATGTAGATTTCAGCATCAATGGTACAAGAAGATCAACGTTGCATCATTAAGCTGTCTGCCAAGCGTAAATCCTACTGAATGGGTTCGCTCAATCTTTGAGAGAAACGTTTATTTGGTACATACTCGTATTAATCAATGTGTCATCAACTGACTGAAAAAAGAAAAGCGTAATTTTTTTTACATTGAATAAAAAGTAGCATTACGTAGTCGATTACTTACTTTCTCGTTTCGTTACTTAATGACACTAATACTTGAGTGTGCATTAATATCGTATGGAAATTATTTAAAACTAGCCGACCCGTGCGACTTCGTTCGCGTGTTGCTCGGCTCCTATGTGTCGTAGCGAGATGTTAAATAGCCTAAGTTACTCCTTGTTACGTCAGCTATCTGCCAGTGAAAGTCCCGTCAAAATCAGTCGAGTCATTTTAGAGATTAGCCGGAACAAATAGACACACAAAAATTGTAAAAAATGTTGTTGTTGGTATATGTACCGTGTGTGTGTATACATCCAAAGCGGTTATTTTAATATTACAAACAGACACTCCAATTTTATTTATTTGAATAGATAATGTTGTCATATTTTGTAATTAATTTGAACATCGCCATTTTGTAGGTAATCATCTAATTTAATAAGTTCTTTCAGTGATAGAAATTTACAATATGTCCGTCTTTCTTTTTTTATTTTTCTCTCTCTCCTTTTCTCTCTTATCCTTTGTCTTTTCTTTTTCGCCTTCGTTCTCTCTATTTTGACTTTCTTTATTTCTCTCTTTCATATTTCTCTCTCTTTAAGGTAGAAGATAACATTAAACGTCTTTTTTACCCTCGGGATTAAAGCTTTCGATGTAAGCTGAAGGCGAACGTAGCTTCCTCTGAAAAGTAAGATTTTTTCTTACTACAGACGATGGACTTTAAAAATTTTGCAAATTTTATATAATGCCTAAATACAGCAAAAATAACAATACAAAGGATCAGCAAAAATGTTATCATGTAGGATCAGGAAACTTATGTTTCTGTTTAGTAATCTTAGACTTCTTGCTGATGCGAAGATTCTTATACAAATATATTATGCCTTATGTTAAGTTATTGTATTACGGTCTGGGGTGGGGTTCCTAAAACCATACTTAAAACTTTTATAAACTATTATGTAAGCTCTTGTAAACCTACTAGATTTCCTACAATTACACTTCACGAATTATGTGAAGTACTTACAATTAGACAAATTTTCATCCTTAAAACTATATTAAAACAACACAGTGATATAAAATTAGATCCTAATTTGGTCAATCAACGTAGGAGAGACAAAGTTTGTAGGAGGAATTCAAAATTTGGTACATCTTTTATAAAAAGATTTTATAGTTTTGTCGGAATACCTATACAATAAATTAAACAAAATATTAAACATATATCCTGAAAATAAAATCATCATAATCAAATAACAAAATTATTGTCTTCGTAGAAATGATGGGGAATGGCGCTGTATACCGAAATACAGTTTTTACTAGTTCGGTAGCAGATGATCATATTCTATATTTGTGAAAACTGTTACATGTGTCTAAATAAAGAATTTGAATAAAAATATGGGATATCGTAACATTGTATTTGTTCCTGTTTAGTAATTAAATAAATTGATTTTGCTTAAAGTGATAAATTTCATAGAGGCGATGGTCATTGACGCGCTGTCACTGTACTGGAAATTTAACAAATTTTTCAATCCTTAATTGATAAGGATTATATAACTTTCTTTGTTAAACGTCTAGTAATAAAATTAACTCTGAAAAAGCGTTATAAGTGAAGCAGTCGTAATTTTTCTCACTCCTCACTTACTAGCTAAGTATATCTAGTTAGAGCAATTTAGGCGCAACGGACGGTTTGGTAAGATTTATTAGATCTTTAACATAAAGTGCCTGTAGAATTTAATTCGTTACAGTACAAAGTAAAATATTTCTGCTAATGAACTGTCTGATCATTAATTTAAGATACTCTATTTAATTAACGGTGTTATATTATTAGTAGATGTAACTGATTTTGAACTTTTTGTATTCATCATCACCATTAGTGGACCATTGCTGAGCCAAGTCTCCTCTTCAGAAAGATGAAGGAGTTAGGCTATATTCCACCACGATGGCCCAGTGCGGGTTGGCAGACTTCACACACCTTTGAGAAGTTTAGGGAACTCTCAGGAGTGCAGGTTTCCTCACGATGTTTTCCTTCACCGTTAAAACAAGTGATATTTAATTGCTTAAAACACACATAACTCTGAAAAGTCAGAGATGAGTGCTCAGGATCGAACCCGGACTTCCCGAGTAAGACACCGATCTTTTTGTATTGTTGAAAACAAAATATAAAAACAGGAGTCAATACCGACTGATAAAATATATAGATTAAGGTACCAGAAGTGCTAATCAAATAAAAAAAAACAACCTTTCAAGACTTAAGACTAATTTTAATTATAAACCTTAAAAATTTTATTTTAAATAATAACAAAAATTCAACAACATAAAGAATTGCAAACAACAGTTAATTTTCCAAATAAAAAAATTATTAAAATAAATACATGGTCGTCGGCAGTTGACGACTGAGTAGCAAATGAGACTGTATGCGACTGAATGCTTGTTTATATAGGCAGTGGTGGGGATCGATTCCGTCAATCAGTAATTCTGCATTATAATCGATTCTTTCAATCAATTATGCTTATAATACTGTTATATAATTTAAAAAGCTTTATAATCGATTCTATTCGATACTCGATATCGAGAGAAAAGTATCGAAAAAACCGTTTTATCTGTAATCAGTGTAAGCAATGTCAGAGTGTTGCCATGGTTACAACATTGTTATAATTGTCAATATATTAATACTGTCAGCTCTCAAGTTAGAAATGATCCCTCGTCCTATTGGTGTTAAATGTTTCCTTCAATTAGTTTTATGTAAATAATATACTAACTGTATTCAATATTTATTGGAATGTAGGCAATTTTTTAAATATTTTTTTTAACTATTTTTTTGGTGTTGGATACTAATAATAATATTGTGTTGTTGTAAATTAACATTAACATGGTGGAGTTCTCATTATAAAAGATGTCTCTTAAAATAAAAACTCTAATTCAACTTCACAAGTGTGTGTTGTTTTTACTACCTGACAATAGCAAAGTACCCTGTGCATCTCTATTGTGCACAACTAACAGCCATTAAAAGAAGAAGGAAGGAAGAAGCCGATAGTCGTCGAATGGCTAACCAGGTCTTCACAATACATAGCTAAGAACCATTTCGATTAAATTACCTTTCAAACAAATAAGACTTCATCAGAATCGGTTTCATAGATATCCGTGATCGGTCCATTATCTTGGGCGCTACGATGCTACTGACACGCAGACAAAAGACATCATGTCTGAAGAAAGTTGTTAATTATGAGTTTATACTCAACAAGCAGACTAACAGTATCACTGCTTAATAACTAGATGGATATACTTCAGTTACAAAGTCAACTTGATTTAGTTGTAAACGAAAAGGTAAAAATATACCTAAATACGCCGCCATGACAGAAATCATTATTCCTACATGGCGCGTATACTAGCTGCAGTACTGTTGATATTAAATAAATAATTCTAAACAAGCCGTGATACTGTTGGTCCTAGAGTTTTGATCTAAAGTTTTGTGTGACAACTTAAAAGCACAAAATATTAAATATAATATTGTTACGAAAGATTTCTTTCAATTCAAAAGTTTTAGTGATATCGTGTTCATAAATCTCTTGAAAAGCCTTCTTATAAATTAAATAAAGATCTACAAAGCATAATCTTAAGCTGGGAAAAGTTGTGAAAAGTTTTGATTCAGTTTCACTGTATTTTGAGTATAGACGATTATATTAATATAATGAGTATACAGAATATAATTTTATTTATTTTATACCAACGATCAAGACATGCGGCAGTGTGTTAAGCCAATTTTAGCAACGCAGCAGCTGTATGTATTGTTACACGAACAATTTTGCGTTACTTTTGACATCTTAACAATTCGAATTCAAGATCAGCACATTGATTAAAGCTCCTTAAATTGTCTAGAATCTAATAAACCACATTTTACAATTAATATAGATATTACAACAAGCTATTGTATAAGTATAGTACAAACAGGAAAGACACTTGCTTGTGTATGACTTAAGAAGATTAACTGATTAGAAAATTATGATTTTTTTTTTATAGTGGATAAGGTGCAAACGAGCAGATGGTCCACCTGATGGTAAGTGACCACCATAGCCCATGGACATCGACAAAACAAGATATACCCTCGTTTTGTCGATGCGTTGCATCCTCGAAGATAGAGTGTGGAGGGGGAGTGAAGAAGAAAAAATGCTGCAGTCTCAACGGACCCAGAGTTAGATCCCAGAGTCCATTAGATCCGCAGCATTAATGGGATGGGAGTGGGGAGGGGGTAAGTCTGGCCCACATGCGGCTCAACCGTAACGCGTCTATGACACTTGGCGGTCGGATTTGCATGCTGGTGGTCGCAAGCCAGTCGGGGAACAAATCCCCTACCACCAATCGGGTGCTGGGTTACTCGGCTTTTACGAGATGCTCTCCCAGCGGCAGAGGGGAATAGTATTCTATCCCGTCCCCTCACGGACTAAAATATATAGCTAGTATGTGAAATCTATCTGCACAAATGTAAGATATAATAAATACATTAATGCAGGTATGAGCCCAGGATTCTACACTATCATATAAATATAAGAATTACAACTCGAGTCTAAATAAAATAATTCAATATAGTTTCAAGTAATTGATAAAGTTCTAGCAAACAAAAATTTGCAGTTGAAAAAAACAAATAGATCTAGATATCTAAAATACTGTATACTGTGACGTCACAATCCATAACACCAACAGATAAAGTCATATCTTGAGCTTAAATTACATCTGAATTAAAATAATCTATCTCAATTCTTTTGTCGGCGAAGTTGACAACGATACACATTGTTAATACTTAACTTGGCTCACATTTTTTATTTATATTTTTAACTAGCCGACCTGCGCGATTTCATTCGTGTTGCTCCGCTCCTATGGGTTGTAGCGAGATGTTAAATAGCCTAAGTTACTCCTTGTTACATCAGCTATATGCCAGGTAAAGTCCCGTCAAAATCGGTCCAGCCATTTCAGATATTTGGAACAAACAGGAAAATAAACAGACACAAGGTTTTCCAACAAAGACATTAATACAAGAAAAACATTACTACACTTATTTATCATAACCACAACTCTCGCCTCCACTGCTCGACTAAGTAGTTCTCTGTTCACGACACTGTATTATTTCCACGAACACTAAGATAGACATTCGTTCTATGAAATTACTTGTCGAAATGAGTAGATTTATATACGAGTAGTTAAATGTATGTAGAAATAAATAAATCAAAAGTTATCAACAGTGTTGCTAGCAAAACAACCATTAATGTATCCAAAATTATTATTATTTTTTTTTATAATTTTAATGGGACTCAGTCTGGAAGGAAATGCCTTTTCATAAAATAACTTTAAGGAAAAATATTATCGTTTTAGCCAGAACGTAATAGCCTTATACTTTTTATTTCCATTAAAAAAAATCTTCTTTATAATAAAAATAAAACTTATTGAATGTCTGTAGATTGTTATATTTTTATTATAAAGAGATGTATTTAAGAGAATTTAATGTGAGTAATGTGTTATAGACCATAACACCAACAGATGCCAAAACAAACTAACTTATAACATAGACTCCACATTTGACATAGATAAAAAGTAACTCTGTCTCACGCTTAAACCACTGAAGCTATTTTGATGATATTTGGTATAGTAACAAAGTAAAAGTTGAGAAAGCACTTAGACGACGTTTTATCGCGAAAAAAAGACTTGAAGGGTTGAAATTGGCGATTTTGTGTATGTCGAGTTGAGTCCTCGTTTAAGTCTTTGGAAATTAGTCGTCTCTTATATAAAATTCTCGTGTCACAATGTTGGTTACCATAATCCTCCGAAACGGCTCTACCGATTTTTATGAAATTTTATATGCTCATTCAGCAGGTCTGAGAATCGGCTACTATCTATTTTTCATCCCCCCAAGTGATAAGGGTGGCTCAACCCAAATTTATATGGCAAAACAACGTTTGCCGGGTCAGCTAGTATTATATAAATTATGTAGATGTCAAAAATTAAAGCTAAATACACTAAAAACTTGCACCCGGGCGAAGCCAGAACTGATCAACTAGTAATATGATATAAACTAAGTTTTGTTTAAAAACTAGACGTGCAATGTGAATTATTCAGTGTGTTCTGTTTGTCAGCGCATAAAACCGAATTTTCATACATAGTTGAAAACTTTACATTTTCGTTACATAATTCTAGGAATATACATAAAATTAAGGATTTTTACCTATTACTGTACAATATGTATAAACATGCATTTTGAACAAGATACCGAACGGTGCCTTAGACTTGTGACCACTGTGCAGGTTTACGGGACCGTCCTACTAATATTATAAATGCGAAAGTTTGTAAGAATGTATGAATGTATGTTTGTTACTCTTTCACGCAAAAACTACTAAATGGATTTTGATGAAACTTTACAATAATATAGCTTACACATCAGAATAACACATAGGCTATAATTTATAATGATATAGTGTGAATTATCCAAAGTACAGCGGGTGAAACCGCGGGGCGCAGCTAGTATTAAATAAACTTACGAAGGCAAACCTCCTCCTTTGATTATCACTCTTTAAACAATACTTTATAAAATCACTTGTCAGTCTACGGCAGTTCTATCGGATATTCTTCATTGAAATCTATAAGAACAACCTGTCAGTCAAAACTTCACGAAAGTGTAGCTGACAATTATTTTTTCTAAAGTTTATTGCTCAGTTGTGCACTTTTTCACGATCTTTTTACACATTAATCCTTAAAGTTCCCTACTTTATCATCATCCCATCTTCTCATCCATTATCATATCAATTGTTTTATTAGGTCAAGTTTCGGAAATTTAACATATCAACTATTTATAATAAACGTGCCGCACTTTTCTCTCATTAATGCCACTTATCATGGCACAGTCGGTAGGATACCATCCCTATCCACTTGATAACATCAATTTTTTTTTAATCCGTTTTACTGAAAAAATCATTGATTTATTTGGTTTTACATTGTCGTTACATTACATTGTTACATTGTCGTCATCTGGAGGTCATGACTCTCCACTAGACAGTTTAGGTTGTCTGTCAGATTGAGAATGCGGCCAAGTGCGGCTGATCACCGTTAAAACGAGTATCATGGATCGATCTTGGACTCCCGAATATGACACCGAAGACTTTATCATCAATATCTCCGCTAAATAAAGGACATGACCACCCTCCATACATAGTTAGCCTACGAACGGAATGGTATCTATACTAATATTATAAAGAGGAAAGATTTGTATTTTTGTATGTAACGAATAAACATAAAAACTACTGGACCGATTTCAAAAAGTCTTTCACCATTAGAAAGCTTTAAGCATTATCCCTGAGTAACATAGGCTATATTTATTACAAGAAAAAATTAGAGATCCCCAGAAATTCTCACTAAAACCAACACAAGGTGCAAAAAAATTAGCTATAAAATATCTTTCATCGCATGCGCTGCGAAAAGTATTGATGATAGAACAAAAAAATGTTATACAATATTATAGAAGGTATCAATATCTACAAAAAACTCCGCGAGACCATATGTCCAACTATTGTAGTTAATTCACTATAACTACTTTTTTAAATTTTAAAAGTTGATAAAAATGCCTATCAAAATCAGACCACGTTTTCCATAACTTCGTATTAATTCTTATCCAAATAAATTATTTCGTAATGAAGACTGTTTCAATACCTGTTAATTACTTTATGAATTATTAAAATCGGACATTCCAGTCAAAAGATATTACGAAATAAAAATATCAAGATAAATAAAAAATAATCCCAGACGGGCCGCCGGCGCGGTGTGGCGTGCCTCGCAGCGCAGCGAGTAGAGCGGCGATAGAGGGAGCGACAGAATGCGGGAGCCAAAATGTTAAAAAAAAATTATCCACCCGTGCGAAGCCGGGACGGGCCCCTAGTCTTAGATATAAATGAACTCTGGTTTAGAGGAAATTATAATTAGTACTTTATAAAATGTGTACGAAATCCTAAAATGTCCGTCAGTTATTGAAAATTAATTCTTAAGTTTAAAAATAAATGAATAATTATTATGTCTTATTATTCTGTTCGTAGGCCAATGAACATTGTCCTTTATAAACCAAAGCATTTTCAAAACTTGCAATAAAACCAGAGTTTAATAGTCAATTAATGAGACGGAAACTTTAAATCCCAATTATATAGAACAGCAGTTAAACTCCAGAATAACTTCATTGCCCAATTAGACGTCTAACTGCTTGTTACACGTTACGGTTTTGGAAGACATTATTCAAACTTCGTTAATAATGGTTACTGTTGTATTTATAGTTTTAGCCTGACCGATGGTACTAATTGTAAATACATTCATCATCACAAGTTAATGGTCCACTGCTGAGCCTGGTCTTTTCCTCAGAATGAGGAAGACTTAGGCCATAGTCTACCAAGCTGGCCAAGTGTGGGTTGGCAGACTACGCTTTTGAGAATGGAGAACTCTCAGGAGTGCAGGTTTCCTCACGATGTTTTCCTTCACCGTTAAAGCAAGTGATATTTAATTACTTAAAAATACGAACGAAATAAACCCACCTGCTTGACAATTTGTGAGCTCAGTTCCGATAGTTCAGCGGTAGTTTGACAAGTAATTTCGTGGATTGAATATTGCATAATCATATTGAATTTCCTTTTGTTTCCCGACTAAGTTAAGTTTTAAAAAAATATCTTTTATTTTTTTATATTGGGAGAAAAAAAAAAAGCTACAACATATTTGATGACGTCACTAAGGTAAATAAGATAATGCCTTTGCCTTATTTATTAAACCTAATCAACTGTATATATGACGTCATTTGGCGTTCATGACGATTAAATTTCAAAATTGATTTGATATGATAGATTCAAACGATTGGCTGGGCTCATATCTTGAAAAAATAAAAAATACGTGTTCGTTTATTTTTCTTCTAGTTTTATATAACATAATAATATAAATGTAAAAATATGAAATGTTGCCAATTGAAATAAAATATTTTGTGTTTGAAATAGTAAACACTCAAGAATAGACTCACATACTGGACAACTACTCATTTGATTTAGTACTTTTACTAAAAATATATTCTTTAATCAAATCAGCGTTTTTATATAATTTATTAGGAGAGGGTAAAGAAAATTTTATGAGGAAAATGGCGTAAACGATATAAAACAGATTACACGCCACTCAGCGTGGTTAATAATTATTTTAAAATTTATTATGCCCGGACAGACAGCGTTCAAGCCAAGAATTTTTTATTATTATTTTTTAACCCTTCAGTGGGCCTTAAGGAATATACAAAAAATAATTAGCTGAATTGGTCGAGCCATACTCGAGTTATGCGCGTACGCATAGCAACATTCATTTTTATTAACATGTTTATAAGAAGATACTATATTTTACTTCATTTTATTTATATACAAGTCGAGCCGCCCTGGCTTCGGTAAATATATATGTCGGAGGATAGTAAACGATTAACGAATAATCGAATTTTGTAGTGTTATCAATATACCCCCTATTCCTTCTTCCTTCTCATTATTAAAATCTCCGAGATCAGAATTGGGATAAAGAACTAGCCTACAAGTTTACATTAAAGGTTCTTGTTTTATCCTGCCTGTGTTCAAAAAAGTTTAAGTGGGTAGTACAGAATAAAAATTCAGAAATAGTTGCGAAGGTAGTTTGAATTCATGACAAATTTTGACGCATTGTGGTTGGAAAATTCTGATTTTATTAACGTTTTATTAGTGGTCAGAGAGCTTTTACGCTTTGTCAGGGAGATTGACTGAAAGTATTGTCGCTTTGTCGTTATTGAGCCGTTGTAATGCGAGGTTGTGGGCCGCTGTATGGTTGGAGCTGAAAGCCGTTATGCTCTGCCATGAAGTTAAGATAATTTCTATAACGAGTTTTGAGAGCTCTTTGTGTGTCAATGATTGAAATGATTACTAAAGATATTGCTCTATGAAACTAGTGTTACATTTTACGTTTTTTTAAAACTGTTTAAAGAAAACGAGAGAGCGCGTTGATTGTCAGAATGGCCGAGTCGGAGAATAGTAAACGATTATAAAATAATCGAATCGTCATCGATATCTACTTGCCTCTACTACTATCCCTCCTTGAGAGACCGCGCAAAACTAAGACTACACTCCACTTACACTCTATCTAAGGCATATAAAGAGTCGACCGTCGAAACGGAAGACGGAAGGGACTACTACCCTACTCTAACGCTATAGATGGCGATGACTATTCGAAACAAGTAAAAATAATGAATTCATAATCTTCCATTTAGTAGGTGCTAAAAAAAACTCGTGTGCGTCTCGGGACAGAGGTGATAACTTGAACTAATCTAAGTTGAACTATTTAATATTGAAATTGTACACTGAGTAGAGAGAGGGGGAAGCGTCTGTCCGAAATACGGCTAGCGCTGTGGGTTAAAGTGAGAGAGGGGCAGCGTGCCTACTGCTGCCGTATGCGTGAGAGAAAGGAAAGCCAGTCATAGTGGCGCCGTAACGCGTTACGTTACGAAGCAGTTTACCCTCCCTTAAGAAGTTATCACTTCAAAAACTACGCAATAGATAGCGGCCTATCTGAAGGCCGGCCACGCGGTATTTTACGTCCCGGGACGTATGGTCACATTAGTGTTTAAGTAACTTGAATAATAGTAAGGTCATAAACAAAATGGCGTTTCAATTTACCTTTTACGAGACGTTATCTTTTGCTTTATTTTTACCTTTTATTAAGTTAATCCATTGGATTTTACTTCAAGTGCCCTCTTGATTGGATCAATATTTGAACGATGATAATATTATGATAACGTTGTTAAGGGAGATATAGATCACTATTTTAAATTAATATTGCTTCTGATAACTATTAATTTAAGGGTGTTAGCAACACCGTTTATAAATTTCCGGGCATAGACAATATATAACTTTCATTCTGATGGGATTGAGTTAGTAGTAGTGAGACTGAGCACTGTTCGGCTTCCATCTAGATTACATGTTAATATTGTCAACTTCGCAGTTACTCTTAATAAATTATAAGTCAATAATTTTACCTCAGAGAAGCGAGACTTGATTTAGTATAATAAACTGCAGGTCATGTGATGATACGAAAATACACTCAAGTCGTATTTTCGTATATTTGAGTTGAGTTTATTTACTTATCAAACAATTTATTACGCTGATCAAACTTCTGTTTATTGTACATACGTCAATGTACTGTTCTTTGCTCTGTTTTGGCTTAGAACTAAATACTGTGTTGTTTAATTATAAAATCTATATCTAGATCTATACGCTAGTTTCTATTATTTACGTAAAAAAATATCTATTCCAATATTATAAAGCTGAAGAGTTTTGTACTAAATTAAGGAAATAATGGTTCGAATTAAAAAAAAAACTTAATATAGGAGAGTCCATTTATCGAGGAGGGCTATACGGTATATAACATTACGCTAAGACCCATAGGAGCTTCGATTAAAAATGTTGTATAAATTGGGAAACATTATTCCTTTTTAGCACGCAAACTCCTTCAGAATTGTAACCCTATCTCTCTTTGGGGTCGTTCAAGTATTACGTAAGCAGATTTTTTGCAATTATCAACCCCCCGCACCTCATGTTAGCAAAAGTAAGCAAAGCTCTTACCCCTTTAAGCTTACGCACACATTTTTATCTTAGCTCAGAATGGGGATATTTACGTTTCGATGTATGTTTACTTTTTTATCGCTGACGTATAATCACCATGCAGTCTCTCCCGCATACCACATGTCATCAAAAATAAGTAAAGCACCCCCACCCCCATTTAATGCTTACGTAATTCTTGAACTCCCTTCTCTTATGTGATGCAGACGGAGTCGCGCAGATCTGCTAGTTAGGAATATAATCCATACAGAACAGTTGTAATGACAAATGCTCCTCTTAATACTAAATCTTCATTATATTTACGTTTATTATAGAAACTTAATTATATTATAGAGACTCAATTGCAGGCTATTAAAGGGATCTTTGATGGTCATAGTAAAGTGTAGTGTAATCCCTAATGAAGATCACATGAGGGTTAAGCAGTGTATGCAACTCGAACCGCAGACACAGCTAAGCTTGAATTTGTCTTTTAAACTGTAATTTCTTTAATAATTTAAACACCACTTTAAAGGTAAATTATTTGACATTCAATCATAATCGAGTGCAGGTCACTAACTTAAATATCTGAGTTGATTTTTAAAATACTCGAGACCACTCAGGACCCTCGATAAGGCTGAAGGATTTATGTTAATTGGAGAGTTCAATAAAAACTTAATATATTAGTTGCATCATTGATTTATTGTTTTCTTCTAATACTTTTTTACTCATTAAGAGAAGGGGATGAGAAAAAAATAATTCTTCTGTAAATAGTATATTACTTTATTAAGAATATCTTGATTTTTTTGCAGAAGTGAAATAGACCAGAGTTAGTCATTAGATTTACAATGAAGGTTGTGAATTCGATCTTAATTAATTACACTACTGTAGTCTAGAATATACCAGTACCTATTTAAAAAAAATTGTCATAACTACTATTCCCCTCTGCCGTTGGGAGAGCATCTCGTAAGAGCCGAGTAACCCAGCACCTCCTTGGTGGTAGGGGATCTGTTCCCCGACTAGCTTGCTACCACCAGCATGCGAATCCGACCGCCAAGTGTCATAGACGCGTTCCGGTCGAGCCGCATGTGGGCCCTCCCTCTCCCATCCCATGAATGCTGCGGATCTAGTGGACTCTAGGCTCTTGCCCAGGGTCCGCTGAAGCCGCAGCATTGTTTTCTTCACTCTCCCTCCCCACTCTATCTTCGAGGAATCAACGCATCGGCAAAACAAGAGGTACCTCTTGTTTTGCCGATGTTCATGGGCGATGGTGGCCACTTACTATTAGGTAGACCATCTGCTCGTTTGCAAAAACTTATTGTATACTAGTCGCCCAATCTAGCTTTTCTGGACTAAATTATTTTTAACCAATAACGTTTTTAACATCAGATCTAAATAAAACTATCTACTTAATAGTATATAATATGGTTTTAATAACCTAGCCTTAGGTTTGAACAGATAACCTGGGGAGTGGAGGCGAGTGTTTCAATTGAATAAAGGGATCCATTAAGCCTTCACCTTGTTCACAAGTCCAAGGCACTGCTTAGGTTCCTCTCGTAATAGTAAGATAGCACAATATTTAGCTATTTATATGCTCAGTAGCAGTATCTACGTTGCGTTAAACAAATTTCATATTTCCCTTGTAGTGTTTTTCAATATATCGCCTTTCTTTTTTTTTCATCATTTTCTTCGAGGTACAGTATATAATAAAACAATGTCATACAGACAACTGCAAAATGTCCTTGTAATAAAGCTGTCATTTACAGAGAGTGTCTCATAACTGTGGTATCTGTATATCTTATGCAAAATGTCAAACACAGATATTTTTGCTTATTTATGTATTCTATATAATATATCTAGTTCTAGTTGGCGCTGTAGTGTCATAGTTATTGTCTGTCTTTTTTTTTAAATAATTAATTACCGCTCACGCCGCCTTTCTCATATTTGGAAAATGACACCTTATGACATATTTTTGACGATATTTCCTTTTTTATTATTTTAAATTGAAAATAGTCATATAATAAATTAAAGTAGAATAAATTTTCTACACTTCTTTGTTATATATTTCTTGCGTAAAATAAATCGTTTTAGTGTAACAATGCTGTAAATTTTACCTATTTTTTTAATTTGTTTTTTAAATTTTTATTATATAATTATAATATTTATATACTCATATTACATTTAGGATTCTATTCAATTTTAAAGATACATCAAAATATAATGAAAAAAATAAGAATTCATAGAGTTTCCATAATAGCGACCAAAACATGTTAATATTAAAAGCACATGAGTTTCTTATGCTTATAAGAATATCGAGTATCTTGATTGATGATGTTCTACAAAGGGCACACTTTCAATGGTACGAAACCAATCTTAGGTATGTACTGAATTATGAATAAATATAAAGGTCTTATCATTAATTTTGAAATTTATTATTTTACCCAAAAACAAGACTGACGCATAGAAAAATTTCTAAATCCAATATCCGTTAGATTCTAATGTATTTTAAATATTTTCAAATATTTTCTAATTGTTTGTAAAGTTTCAAGTACAAAATAGTAAAAAAAAGTAATGAATATTAGGCAGAAAAATAGAAATTCATATTTGACTAAATTCTTAAAGGATATGACGAACTTACGGAAGGCTTTGATTAATGTATAAAATAATTAAAAAAGGTATTTATAACTTATAAAAACTTGTTTTTGTAACGGTTAATAAAGTTTTAGCTTAAAATAAATCATTGCTCCTATTCCAATTTATTATATTATTTAATTATTTATTTATTTGGCATATCCTTATTGAACGACAGAATCTACCATTAATTCGTAAAAAAAATAACAAAGTCATGAATTTTGTATTTCACTAAAACAGATCAGGAGTTCATAATTTCCCTGAGTCTTACATAATACTAGCTGACCCGCCCTCGCTTCGCTGAGTTGATTATATGCAGTAAAGGTCTTTGTTTTAAAAATACTTAAGACGATAAGTTTACTTATTTTGATATGGATTTATAATTATTAATAATATGACCAGTAAATATGACTTAACGATTTATTTAATATTAAAAAACTACTTTTGTGACTTATATTTAAATGTTAGACATATGCTGTCGCTGACTTTTTTGTAGACCTTATGAAGCTTTAAGAAGTCTTTTTTTTTCGGGTTAATATATATTGTATGACACTCACAAGTAACGTAGCTTTCTATTGGCAAAAGAATTTTCTAAATCGATTCTGTAGATCCAGAAATTACCTGCTACTTTACCTTACAAACTTTACCTCTTTATAATAAATGTAATAACTATTATAATAATAATAAGTATTAATTATTATAATAATAAGTATATCCAGTTTCAAATCGCAAGTGTGTTAATTCAAAAAACCATTTACAAAATGTATGAGTCACAAAGAACTAGATGTTATGATAAAAATATCATCTAAATGAATATATTAAACATTTAGAAAGATAAAATTTGACACCCAAAAAGGCTGAAACTCTCATAAATCTTGATTTTTGTCATGTGATTTATTACAGTCTCGACCGTGTTATATTTGTTTCTATTGTTCACTTTGTGTTTTTGAAAAACTTATACAAAACATCAGGTGTTTAATATCTGAATATATGTCCTTGTCTGTCTAGAAATAATATTTTATTATAGCTAAAATCTAGAAAGTGACAAGTCAGTCCGACAAGTGATTTTAGACATTAAATGGAAGCGAATATTATTCTTACTTAATATTATAAAAATAAAAAATTGTATGTTTGAAATTTTCGATGTTGGGATGTTTGTTACTTAATCACACAAAAACAGCTGAACCGATTTCGATTAAATTTCTACACAGACACTTTATAACCTGGATTAACACATAGGCTACTTTTTATCCCGGAAAAACTCGTATAGATTAGCTCCTGTAGATAATAATAAATATTTGCTGAACGCCTGAATATTTTTAAATAGGGGTTAGTTTGTTAAATCTATGTGTTACACAGCAACCCCTAAGCTAACAATCAGTTACTTGCCCATAATTCACCCACCCACTATCTCATCCACACACACCATTCACACATTCATTTACTCACTACCTATTCTCTTACCAACGATAGCTTAGTAAAAGCTAAGAATGCTAGTAGGTTGTAATCCAAACTGGTAGTTTATACTAATTATATTATAAAGAGGAAATGATCGATTTCAAAAAATTTATCAATATAAATTGAAAAAAAAAAATCTACAACATTAAAAAACATATCAATATCTATAAAAAATGGATTCCATACGTCTAACTATTATAATTATGTCACTTTATGGCCCCGAAATGTGGGGGTGGCGTGCACATTTATTGAGATTTGAGATATAACAAAACAATGTATTGTGGTATACATACGTACGTATAACATGCTTTGCTACACGTGCGAAGCCAGGGCGGGTCGCTAATAATCGTTAAAATTTTATTCAGACGTCTTTGTGTCAACAATTGGGAATTATTCAAGCATCAGTTCTATACAAAAATCACATATATCTCACGGATCTACGAACCTAAATCAGATTTGCCTCTGAACATATACTAATAGGGTTGTAATTAAAAATATTGTCAAGGCCATAATAACCTAATTAAAATGATATATATATATTTTTTTTCAAAATTCACCGACGTGCTAATCGATTGAATTAAACTCGAAAGGAAAGTTTATAATATGGACAATGTGCCTCAGCTATGGTTTTGTCTTGGTCCTGTCGTGATTCTCTCTTGGTCCTGTCTTGGCCTTGTTTTGGTCGTTGTGTAAAGACTGTCTGTCTGTTACACAATCAGGCTTAATCACTCAACCGATTTTAATGAAATTTTGTACAGAGATAAACTAGGGCTTGAAGAAGGACATAGGATATATTTTATGCCAAAAAACTTTAAGTTTTTTTTTATGATAGTTAAGGGACAAACGAGCAGAGGGTCCACCTGATGGAAAATGGCCACCGTCGCCTCTATACATCGACGAAACTAGAGGGTATCTTGTTTTGTCTATACTTTGCCGCTTCGAAGATAGAGTGAGGAGGAGGAGCGAAGAGAGGACTGCTGCGGTTTTAATGAACCCCGGGCAAGAACCCGGTGTTCATTGGAATCGCAGCAGTAATGGGATGGGAGAGGGACGGATAGATCTGGCCCACATGCGGCTCGGCCGGAACGCGTCAGAGACACTTGACGGTCGGTTTCGCATGCTGGTGGTCGCAAGCCAGTCGGGGTATAGATCCTCTACCACCAAGGGGGTGCTAGGTTACTCGGATTTTACAAGATGCTCTCCCAGCAGCAGAGAGGAGTTATATTCTAACCCGTCCCCTTACGGGTTGAAGTTCAACGTTTACTGTGTGCAATTATTTAACAAATTGCGCAAAATTTATCTATACAGAATTAAACAAAAGAAGGTAGGTTTTAATATAAAGATAACTCATTTAAAAACTTTTATAATTTACTTACCAACTTCCTGGCTTTACACAACAATAATTAGTCCATAAAAAGCTCAACTAAGCTGAGCAAATACGTATGTCGTTATAAAGTTTTATGTGGAGGATATCCTCTACAAAGTTGCTGAAGAACAAACTTTTCGTTGCGTTCACGGTAATGTTTCTTTTTACGTTCATAAAAGTAAGCAGATTAAAAATGTAAGCGATGGTTAAATTTAATATATATATTTAATATATATGTCGGAAACTAATTAAAAGAAGGAATGGAATGGATGGCCTATCTCAAAAGCTATACGGGCGCAACACGGTCAGGATATAACTAAACATTACTTTCACTTACTATTATGACAGCAACATAAGCAGTGCCTTGGACTTGTGACCAAGGTGTAGGCTTAAGGAATTCCTTTATTCGATCGAGACACTCACCTCCACTGCTTAGCTTCACTGTTTAATCCTAAGATTAGACTAACATTAACCTAACCTAAGGCTAACCTAACCTAAACCTAACTCACACCTCCGACACGGCCATTCTGACGCGCGACAGTCCTCGGGCGATACTGAATTTCTAAACCGGAATATCACAAGAACATCCGCTCGTCCTTCCTGACATTAGTCTACTCAACACAAATTTGCACAAATAAATTCGGTAAATGTACTAACTGAACTGGACAATTAACTAATCACGGTCTACAACTCTACACCGAACGGCATTAAGGAAACTATTGTCGCAGTATCACAATCGAAATAATATCATTTACATCAAACCGCTGAACTGGCTAAACGCTAATTTAACGATTAATCATGATTTAAAGCAAGTTGTATCTTCAACGTACCGAACACACACGTTATACTGTCTAGTCATTAATTCGCACCGATTCCTATCAAGGTACTAATTCTGGCGAAACAAACACTGTGTTTTTGACCGGACTACTATCAAATTAAGATAATGGCAATTTTCTACTACACAAAAACAACATCATCAAGTAGAGCCATGTACCAGAACTGTTTATTCCAATTTTCAAAAGCAACACACTTCTACAAATCCTTGAGTGATACCCTCCATCACCACGACTCTCACAGCCAACCGGTAATCGCAACTACCATCACACGCGCATCCACCTCGTGGATCGCAACTCTCACGCACATCCATCACATGGACTGCAACAAATTTCAATACGGTCGATAGATTCTATCACTCAAGAAACCAAAATCCATTTTACTAATCATGATCACCATTAACTTCAATTTAATTTGGTAACTGGTACATGACCTACAATCATTTTTTTTTAATCGCACGGGTTTACATTTTCTAAAAATCTTTCAACGTCATAATCTAATAACGAGAATGCTGATAGACCCCATGTGAAGCGAAGGTCTATCCCACTTCTGATGTCGGAAACTAATTAAAAGAAGGAATGGAATGGATGGCCTATCTCAAAAGCTATACGGGCGCAACACGGTCAGGATATAACTAAACATTACTTTCACTTACTATTATGACAGAAACCTAAGCAGTGCCTTGGACTTGTGACCAAGGTGTAGGCTTAAGGAATTCCTTTATTCGATCGAGACACTCACCTCCACTGCTTAGCTTCACTGTTTAATCCTAAGATTAGACTAACATTAACCTAACCTAAGGCTAACCTAACCTAAACCTAACTCACACCATATATATATATATATATATATATATATTTAATATATAATAGTCATTAAATATATCTCGGGATAGAGACCCGATTTGAATCGTAAACCTAACCTATTTTTACACTTCCTCCAGCACCACCCCTGGTGATGTTCACTCAAAGAGGCTTCTCGTGAGACTAAAATGTACTGCGTAAGACGGGGAATATAAAGGGACTAGACAATGGTAGCAATGCCTCTCTACTAGTGAGGAGAAGTAAATTAACAAAACGAAAATATGGCGCTGGCGTCCCGATTAATCGCTAATCTTTTACTCGTTTGAGACTGTTAAAAATCGTTGAATATAAAAATGACGCGACTCAAGTGACAACAAGCCCTCTTTATTATTATTCCACCCATACCATTCAACTTGAACTCAATTCAAGTGTAACAAATAATGTGTCGCTATATCACGGATATTGGACCTCTCGGACTAAGGATTCTTACGTCTAATATGAGTCCCTACATTGTATTTAGATGTGTTAACACAACCTTAGGTTAGGTTTATGTTAGGTTAGGATAGCCTTATGTTAACCTGACCTAAGACAAACAGTGAGACCGGGCATTGGAGGCGAGTGTCGTGATCACTTAAAGGAGCTCCTTTAGCCTACACCTTGGTCACAAGTCCAAGGCACTGTGAAGGTCTCTCTGTTCTGACATATATATGTCGGGGATTTTAAAACGATGTGAAAGGAGACGAAAGGAGAAAGATGGGGAATATTGGGTAAACGCGACGCAGATAGTTGTACCGAACCGATAAATTATCAAATATGATCTCTAACAATTACGAGAGAAACCTAAGCAGTGCCTTGGACTTGTGACCAAGGTGTAGGCTTAAGGACGTCCTTTAAATGATCATAAGACTCGCCTCCACTGCTCAGGCTCTCTGTTTAAACCTAAGGTTAAACGCACATAAACCGAATCTAACACAAGGCTAACCTAACCTAAGGCTAACCTAACTTAACATTGTGTTTACTTAACCACGTGGCAATTACATTGTAAGGACTTACGTGACCTTAGTTGGACAGCACTTCCATACTACACTGCACTTGACACTATCACTAGCACTACTTAGATGATGTTCACTTCTTGAGAGACCGCGCACGACTGAGACTTCAGGTAGACTGTCGATCGCATATAAATGGTCGAGGGTAGAGAATGTCAAAACAACGGAAGTGACTACTACCCCACTCCAACGCCACAGATAGCGATAACGATTCGATTCATCGATAATCTTTTACTTATTCTCCGACATATATATATATATACTTAGGTATAGCTCCTACAAAAACAACTAAACAAATAAGTAAAATTCTAGACAAATGATGTAAAATTTGATTAGACATATAGAATACTTTTATCCCGGCTCAAACTATAGTTCCTACGGGTTGAATAGTTAGTATTCGTGCAAGAACAGCCAAAGAGATATAAATGAAATTTATACAACTTAACATGAATCGACACTTAGAATACTTTTATGCCGGCATAAACTATAATTTCTGTGGGAGTTATTATTCGTGTAATAGTTATTATTCGTGCAAGAACAACTTAAGGGATATGAATGGAATTTGGATACATAGTTTGTAACATGAATCGACACTTAAAATATTTTTTTCTTAAAACATACTAGCTCTACGTTTACAAAGTCACACGGCTCGACTCGTAGATTATAAATGTTAAAATATGATGAATAAACCTTTTAGAAACCCATACACAAGTAGCTATTTATCTGATAAAGCAATCTATTTATCTTAGTTATGGCCGCGACATTGTTCCAGCACAATGGAGTGAGTCGTTACGTCTGTGTTCTCGTTAACCAAAGGCGTTCACGTCGATTTACTCTATTATCATTATAAATGATGTTTCTTGCAGTTCATTTAATAATTTTTGATATTTAGTACAACTCTTTTCAAGCGACGACAAAAATCAATATTTTTTTAAAGTTTTATCTACAGTATTCTTTCATTTATGAACCGAATCGAAAATGGAGTCACGGATTAGAATACATTTCCTGCCGCTGAGAGAGCATCACGTAAGAGGCGAATAACTCAGCAACTCCATTAGGTAGTAGGTGATCTGTTCCCCTACTGGCTTGCGACCACCAGCGTGCGAATCCGACCGCCAAGTGTCTCTGACGCGTTCATCTGGGCAAGATGAAGGGAAGGGTAGCCTCCCCCGCCCATCCCATTAATTCTGCGGTTTCAGCGAACATCGGGTTCGTCTCAGGGTCCGCTGAAACCGCAGCATTTTTCTCTTCGCTCCCCCTCTTCACTCTATCTTCGAGGCGGTAACGCATCGGCATAACAAGAGATACTTTTTACGATGTCCACTTTCCATCAGGTGGACCGTTTGTTGTCACTTATCCATCATAAAATAAATCATATTTTATTTGATAGGATATGCTTACAGATTGTTAAGATTGTTCAAATGCTGTTCTGGTGATGGGATCCTTGGGAGGAATTGAGGGAACTCCTCAAAACTTATAGGCATACATGTAATGATGTTCAACGAAATCCGACTTCAAAAATAACAATTATTGTATATTATGGGCCTAATAAATTTTAGTGCATTTATCAGAGTGTGAAGTCGGTTAAATTTTTGGTTAAAAATGTCTTATTAAGTTTAAAATGCCGCCACGCTGCATCTATCTCTGTACACAATAAACTCTAAAAATAATGAACTGATATTCATGCGGTTTTCACTAATAGACCAAGTGATTCATGAGGAAGCTTTAAGCTTACAATAATTATCTTAACTAATTTAAGCTAAAATAATTATTGAAAATGTCAAGCCACCTGGGGGCTTTCATTGAATAATGCTGCCAAATGCTTTTTGAGGTATATCAAGACTCATAATTCTCAATAAGGACACTATTTCGGTTACTTACATTTTACTATGATTAACCTATATTATCTCCATAGAATAACTAGTTAACCTGCTACAGATATATCTAAACAGAACTTATAAATTTTCGAGTCTACCAATAGAAACTGCTGGCCAAGCAAATGCTATCAACACGTTCCTATAAATGGAAATACTAGCTTAATAAACTCAAACTTTTGACAAATCAAATTAGGTCAGTTAGTCAGTTGGAATTGACCCCTTCTGATTGAATGAATTTCGGTGGGTACTTTCTGTCACCATAAGATAAAATGTATTTATATATTAATTTATTACCTTGGAAAGCAGAATATCCTATAACACAAAAAATCATATTTATAACTAATACCTATGTCAAGAATGAGAGAGATATGATTACTGTACAGCAATACGTATACACATGCAATTTAGACGGAGCCGACAGGTTATATATTGTCTCCACGTTGGTATACTTGACATAACATGAAATGACCTACCCGTCAATACAACTTTATTAACAGTGTTACTAACACATATGCCAACAAAGTTTAGTGAACTTAACGAAAAAAATTATATTAGTTCAAAATTTAAAATTTTAAAAGTTACTTTTTAAAATACAAAAAAAAATTTAAGTTGAAATGTAACATAAAAACAATTATTATAACTATACAGAATTAAACCAAAAGGACATTTAAATACATAAAAAAATTAAGTCAAAATTTACGTTTAATATATTACCTACACCTCTTGACCTCCCTCCTCTTCTTTAATTTATGTTATGTTCATCTTCAATCATACTACATAGAATAGATTCGATACGACAATTAGAATTAAATAGAAAATGATTTAATAACATTATTTATTAGTTTCAAGCATTTCAAAAGTGTGAAAGACAGCTAACTATTATTACCCCATAAAAATAATTCTCTTCCCCAACTTAGTTTTATGTCTAGACAAAGACCTTCAGGATCTCCGTTAGTTTAATATCAGTCATACTTATTTTTATGGTTCTAGATCCAGAACCGTAATATGCTGCAATGATATTTTATAAATAGACGCGTTATATACTGACATAACTTATTAGAAAGAGATGAATATAATATGCTCCTCAATAAACATCCTCTCTAGCTAATTTCTATAGACTAAAAACTGTACACTTCTTTCTACCTTGTACAAATAAGTAAACTTTAATAAAATACAATAAATACAAAATAGTGGTAGTTAATTATGAAATAAAAAAATTCTCTGTCTTCTCACTGTAGCTGTGGTATATATATCCTACTAATATTTATTACTATTAAAGGCGAAACTTTACAATAATATAGCTTATATGTCAGAATAACACATAGGCTATTATTTATAATGATATAGTGAGAATTATTCAAAATATAGCGGGTGAAACCGCGGGGCGCAGCCAGTCATCTCAATGTGAGGCAATTAGCTTACTTTTGTGATGCAATTATAGTACGTACATAACACTGGATATTCCGTGTATGGAAGCTTTGAGTTTATAGTGAGATGAAAAAAAAAAAACAAAAAAAACGTGTACGTCTCGGGACGCTCGACAGAAGTGATAACTTCAACTAATCTAAGTTGAACTATTTAATATCGAAATTGTACACTGAGTTGAGAGGGGGAATCGTCTGTCCGAAATACGGCTAGCGCTGTGAGTTAAAGTGAGAGAGGAGCAGCCTGCCTACTGCTGCCGTATGCGTGAGGGGAAGGGAAGCCAGACATAGTGGCGCCGTAACGCGTTACGTTACGAAGCAGTTTACCCTCCCCCATGATATGTTTTTATTTTTCTTATAACTATGAAAAAATAAACGTTATTCCATCTGAAACATAATTATCATGGCGTGAAAAATAATTTAGTATCCGCAAGGACTAAATTCTTTTCATGAATATTTGTCCTGACCTTTGCTACTTTATTACACAGTTTTTTATTATAGATACAATTTGATAGAAAAAAAATCACGTAGGAGTTTAGATGAGATGACGGTAAAACATTAGATTGTCCTTCCAATATCACAATCACTATACAGTATTATACATTTCTTACTAAATTTTTAGGAGTTTTCTGACGTACTCGTACTATGAAAAATCCCCGCATTAGTAAATAGAACTATCTATATCACTGATTCTCAAAGTCGTTTATATCGAATCCATAATAGGTCTACGTCTAGTTGTAGTTCTTTTATTAGTATTTTTGTGTATGTGTCAATACAATTAATCTATACTAATATATAAACACGAACGCGCTCATCTCAGGAACTACTGGTCCGATTTGAAAAATTCTTTCAGTGTTAGATAACCCATTTAACGAAGAAGGCTATAGGTTACATATTATCACGGTGAGACCAATAGGAGCGAAAGATCACAGCCACGAAGTTCGGCGAACTTAATTTCATTGAAATCCGTTTAATCGTTTTCGTGTGTTTGAGTAACAAACATCCAAATATTGACATAACACTACACTAACGTGTCCCAGATAATTTCAAAGCTTATTTTAAAAATAAAAGCTTAAATCTTGAGTTCAAATGTTTCAAGTCTCAAAGTGATCCATGTTTCCTTCCACTACCTTTGGCAAATGTCTAATAGTATTATTTCGCTTGCTTTGTTGACCGCCTTTGAGAATGGTCCAGGAAGCTTCAACTGAAACTGTTCCCTCTATTGTCTCTGTTTCAGTACGAGTCAGAGATCTTAGGATAATTAATCTTATCTATCCTTCTAGCTTTGCTGACGTTACATTTTGATTGCTAAGCTTCGCTTGTTATTGTTTTTTTTCTGATTCTCTGTGGGTTACATTCCGTAGAAAATAGAATATCTAAGACACAAAATTTGATTACAATAATTCTGCTAACACATTTCAATTAATTTTAATTCAAATTCAAAAAAATTTGGCCTTGTTAGCCTGTAAGTATTAGATTAAATGGAGGTCAAACGGACCAACACCTTTAATGAATAGCTTAGCCCTACCTCTAGGATAGCACAAGATTAAAAGGAAGGCCTAGAAAGAAATAGGACGATGACTAAAGTAGGAGAAGTGCACAAAATATGACAAAGAAATGCTGGAACTTTTTGAGTTTATTAGCAATATTTAGGTTGTTTGTTATTTCTGGAACTCTTAAGAACTTTGTTTGGTTTGTTTAGTAATCTAATACACTAAAAATCTAGACGAGGGTCTGTGATGGAGGCTGTAAGTGAATAATAGTTTTTTGATGGATGGTATTAAATTTCTAGGAATATATATTTTAAGAACATATGTAACTATAATCGCTAAAATATTATTATAACCTTATTTTTTTCTAAAAGTTTTTAAGATGGATGACGGTGACGTAGAAACATTAGATTCAGATTTTTAATAAACAGTTGATGTGTAATCAAAGTCTTCAGTGATTCTTAAATGGTCGTTTGGAATCGTGGACGAATTTTTTTTACATACTGTATAGGTCTGCGTTTGATCGCCAGACGGTCTAGGATGGAACATGCCCTCCTATAAGATGCCTGTTCACTCTTGCCTTGAAGACATTAATATTGTACCTATCATTTACACGGACTCCGGAAGATCATTTCACACTATCACACGTGGAATATACATCAAGTACCTACGAACGAAGAAGGGGACGGACGGAATTACATTTTACAACTCCTGGGCACACTCACCGAAATGTATCTAATAAAATACCGATAAAGATTCTGGGTTGGGTCCGTGTACGACTTAGGCCTGATTTGAACGAAAAAACGAATAGGAACCATCTAAAGTTATATTCAATTGTAACACTGTACATAATAAGAAAGTTTTTCGTATTTCCATTTGTGAGCATTACGATAAATACCCATAAAATTATTGTTATTCTTAGTTTGTATAGTCGGTAGTCTTCCTAGCCTTCTCATGACATTATCCAAGCTAATATGTTTTATTATGCTCCAATAATATATAGGTTAACCCTGAGAACCTTCACAAGTCTAAGGCACTGCTTAGGTATCTCTCGTAATTGTAAGAGACCATATTTGATTATATATCGGTTCATTAGCAGTATTTATGTTGCGTTTACCCGATAGTCCATTCACCTCCCTCCTTCTCCCTTCTCATTATAAATCTACGAACTGTAACTCGGAGAAAAAGATGAGAAAAAGAAGTGGTTTATAGTAGCGTATAGATAGAAGAAATTGGTTTAAATTGATTCCAGAAGTTAGATCTTGTAGAAGGGTCCACTTGGGTGAAACAAAATTGAGGGTCTGTGCGTTGTAAAAATGATTACTGATATAAGAAGGTACAGGGTCTATTGTTTGTGAACCACTAATTTAGATATTATGAAGGCATCCTCAGTAGTATTCTGAGTTATAAGAAAAGAATAATTGCATCGTTTATTTCGTCTAGCTTTGTTATCTTTTGTTCCCTAATTGACTAACATTAGTCTTGCGTTATAACGGCCTAGACATAAAGGGAAATAGTCTGAGATAAACACTATCAGTAGTTTGATAAAATAGAGTGATATCAACTGATAACAGAATTGGCAGAAAATATCAAAACCAAAACTAACCAATGTCAACACTAGATTACTTATGAATGGCTAGTTGCAGCATTTTACGAATACCTCTCCTTTAATTGATTTCATAGAGCGAATACTATGTAATAAAAGGATAGTACAATATATCCCTTACTGAGAATAACGTGATTAATCTTTTTAAAAATGCCTTGTCGTCGAAAATCCATGCCATTATTTTTAAGACTAAAGGAGCTATACTGCGCAGTAACCTTCAAATGACAATTTTAACATGTAATATACTTCTAAGCCGAGCAGTGCCTGAGCTTGAGACCCATGAGCAGGTTTAAAAAGATTTTTCATAACCGTAAACTCCCAAATTCACAGCTCGCTCCAATTATTAAAATCAATTACCAATTATTAAAATAATAAAGTAAATTACTCACGTGCTCCTCGATGACGGAGGCCTAGCACCACGCCATCAACAACACTACACTCAATCTCAATACTTTAATATGTACTGCCGACACCACTTGACAGACTAACTCAGTCCTATCGAAACGAAAATTATAGAAATATATTGTCTACTCGAAATAAGAAAAAAATGAACTACCCGCGAATACTAATTTATAAACGGTGTTGCTACGTGCGTTTCCTCTTTTACACATTTAATAAATTAAATTTATTAGTCTAAAATTATACTCCGATATTCCCTAAGTGATAATTTGACCTCTCGTTTACATGACCTCTGACCTACAATTTTATACTAATATTATAAAAAGATAAAGTTTTGGAGGTTGTAGGAGGTATCTCTGGATCTACTGAACCGATTTTCAAAATTATTTTACCAGTAGAAAGCCACATTATTTGTGAGTGTCATAGACTATATATTAAACCTAAAAATAAAAAGACTTTTTCGTGGTAGTCGAATTTGCAAAGTAAGTCGGAGAAAAACGGTCGAACGAAAACGTTTCTTACGAACGCTGCCTTAACGATGAGAGATAGATGATTAATAGTTGCTGGTAGTCGGCTATAATAAATATTATCTAGAATCTTAACATCAATTTTTTATTTCGCTCACGTAGTACTAATGGCACACAAATAAAATTTTCTTAATCTTTTCCTCTTATTTCGCTTCTGTTATGATTAATTGTTAGTAGAGGTCATTTATTATTTTCTCCAGAGACTTTACAACGGAATATTAAATAAATATATTTTAATAAACATAACTTCTTCGTCATTAACAAACTAGTTCGTCATTTATTGAATATCAGTCAACGTATATTATAAATGGATGTAACTCATGTTTTGGTAGGCCTGACGGGCTTGCGACCACCAGCATGCGAATCCGACCGTTGTGGTTCAGATCTACCATCCCTTTCCCATCCCATTAATGCTGCGGTTTCAGTAAACTCTGGGTTCTTACTCAGGGTCCACACACCGCAGCATTGTTCTCTTCGTCATCCTAACTCAACGCTCGAGGCGGCATGGACAACGGTGGCCACTTTCTAACAGGTAGACCGTCTGCTCGTTTGTCTCACATCTATAATTAAAAAAAACTGAATGTGGATATACCTTTGTAAAATTCCAAGTTATTAAAAGATAACAAAATACAGTATACTTGAGTTTGTGGACAATTGTATCCAAAAATTTAATAATGATAAATCATTAAGGCACTGATCCTTTAATTCGATGTGAGTGACGAATTAGTTCGTCAGCTTTGAAGACGGACAGTGTATATTTTTAATGGACGTAACTTGTATTTCTGTAAAGTATTGTTAAAATAAGTAAATGATCTTGTAAAAGCTGACATAATACGTTATTATCTATAATGGCCTGTCTACCTCACTTTTATATTTGAAAGAAATTACAAGGAAGTTTTTGGCGCCAAGAATACAAAGTGCCAAAGCCAAAGACGTACTAATTCGTGTCAAAATACTTCCTTTTTTAGCACTTATCATGAAAAGGGTACTGTACCAGTACGGCACTTAATATGTATTGGACTGTACTTAAAGAATTACACGATATCCAGTGAGAAGTAAGAACATGCGAATAAATCCAAAGCCAACTCACCAGCCACCATTCACTCGTGATCTTCTTGGTCGGCGCCGACAATGTTCCAGAGTTATGTGAATGACGAACATACACTTCACTAATTATATTTTTATTAATTTTCGATAAATATGTGTTGCTACTATGACGAGTTTCGAGCGAACAGAGACCAATGGCGTCCGCTATCTACCCTCACTGGAATTTTATAAACCTAATTATTATTTTACTACCGACAAAATATGATAAATAAATATGACGCTAATGTTGCTATTGTATAACGAATGTTGTATTAAAATGAAAATAAATGTAATTGAATTAATTAATAATGTAAATTGTATTGAATATAAATAATATAGAAGTAAATTCTTATTAAAGCTAATACGCGGGTTGAACAGGTACCTTGTCAAAATATAAGAATTTGTTAATTTTTTTATCAACATTTTTATTCTATTTCTTTACTGTCTACGATAAATCTTACGTGTTACCAACTGCGATATACTGTAATCTAAAAGAAAGTTTCCGATGTTTACCTGCCATAAAATTACTGTTTACGTATATCTTTTATTACTTTATTGGATTTATGACTTCATCATATCGTTTAACATAAAATATTCCAACATTCAAGTTTATCAGGTAGTATATGGAAGTAGGTTAAACAAATTTGTATAACAATTCAACAAAAATCATATTGATTCAATTTGTGTCTTCGAAGATCTTCGTTCAAGCTATAGTAGCCGGCAGTTAACTTTAGGTCTGAGAAATAATAGTGGGGAGAATTTGAGCATTGTGAGCGTGCTGCATGCTTGTATTGGCAGTTCCATCCGTGACGTAGCAGACGCGCGGGAACTGAAACGTCGCATAAGAATCCTCTTCTGCGCTCCTTGCCTTGAGCGTTCAAGGTCAAACCTATAATTAAACGGTAGCTATACATCCATTTAAATCCATTATAAATGTTATACTGTCTTGAAAGTTAGTTAGTTAGTTTTTGAAGCGTCAGTAGCTTAATGGTTCGGGCGTTGGATTCACGATCGATAGGTCGTGGGTTCAAATCCCGGACATTGGACTACTGGCGTGGCCCACTCCTGACACAAGCATGCTAGCTTACTAGGAGGGGTGAAGGGAATACTAGTAGTATGTGACCCATACTGCTAGTAAAAAAAAAAAGATGACGAACTAACTCGTCACTGATAAGAATACCAATGACGAACTAGTTCGTGAACGTTTTTAGGCATCTTTCGATTATATAAATTGATTCAGATTATGTGCAAATACAGTCCCGTTCGAAACATGATATGTCAATATTTCACGAGATTACTAGTCAGACTGCTGAATTATCAAGAAAATCAAACACTACCATAATCATAAAGTAGAACTATAAAGTAAATAAATGTCAAGGAAAATACCTTAAAAACCTTTTTCGTAGAACACAAAAAGTAATATATGACTAGCATATGAAAAGGAATTGAAGGTAAATTATGTCTGAGGTGTTTTTCCTTGTCGAGTGAGTTATAGAGCGTGAATAAAAACCCTATTTACTAAAATATTTACTTGAATTTTCATTAAATATTGTGTTTATTTACGAACTTTAGAGATAGCAACACTCTTAATAACTTCGAACTGAGGTAATCTGCCATGTTATTTTGTATAGTAATCATTGTCTAAAGTAACTTCACAAGTAGTGAAGTTTATCAGGTCACAAGCCCCAGGCACTGCTCAGCTTCATATTAACTTTGCATTGAATTTCCTGTCCGGCTTATTTTTGATGACGATGGGGGATAGAGGAATATGCATGGTTGATCGAACGTAGATCGAATGGTTATGCATGTATCAATATTTACGTAATCACGGGGGAGGGGTTAGACCTTTGCTTACTTTAGCTGACATTGGAAGGAGGGGGGAGGGGGGTTTGAACTTGTTGAATGACTAATTGAAATGCAATTTTGAGTTTGAATATTATTGTATGTAAGTTGTTCGTCAAAATTTGCAAACCTTGATCTGATCTGATCTGATAATGGAGTCAGGAGATGGAGAGTGGTACTAGTAAGCAGCTGGACAATCAATTATCTATATGGAAGCTATACTGCACAATAACACGTAAAAGAATAATAATATACACTTTAGACGAAATTCATGGTCACCAGGCGAGCTCCGTTTGACAACTGACACAAATCTATCGGAACAGAGGTTATATATTGACTTTTTTTGCTCGCGAATAACAGTGTAGCTAACTAAATCAATGACTGACTCCAGTTTTAGAGAAAATTATATATCTCAGAGATTTTATAATGACAAGGAGAAAGGGAATGTTACATTATATTACAAGGGGTGATGATAATGAATGGTCTATTGGGTAAACGCAACGTAGATACTGCTACTGAACCGATAAATAATCAAACATTATGATCTCTTACAATTACGAGAGAAACCTAAGCAGTGCCATGGATCTATGACCAAGGTGTAGGCATAGCGACATCTTTTAACAGAATTCCAACACTCGCCTCAACTGCTTAGGCTCTCTGTTTGAACCCAAGGTTACACACATAAATCTAACATAACATAAGACGTGGCAACTACATTGTAATGCACTCTACATGACCTTAATCTGACGCTTAAAAAAACCTGCACTTAACACTTCACTAGCACTACCCAGATATTTACTCCTTGTGAGACCTCGCGTAAGACTAAAACTGCAGTCTGACTGTCGAGGGTATATAAAAAGTCGAGACTGTCAAAATTGCGGAAGTGACTTCTACCTTACTCCAGCGTCATAGATGACGATGACGATTCGATTATTCAATAATCATTTCAGTTAGCTGCTGCACTGCAGCACTGTTTATGAATCAATGTTCGCGGGTAGTTCCTAACTGTTATATTATATCAAGTATACTCACATGATATAGACAATATATAACCTGTTGTGCGATAGGAGTTGTCGCGCAGTGTACATGGAAGTTAGTGTTATAGTGTTGTGGTTAAGATCACCCTTCTTGAGGTCCACGTAAGATCTTTATGTAGTTAGTGTTCGAGCAGGGAAGGTGAGAGAACTTAACACTTCCTTTTCTTTTACGCAGCAACGGAGCGAGAAATAGACGTACTGTTTAGTATATAGAACTTACTAAAACAATATTATCGACTATGCTAATGTTGTTTATATGTTTCCAGGAAACAAAGACGATAACCAGTTTGCATCAATTATAGTATAGGTGTGAATTTTTTAAGGAAAATACCAGAAAATTTAGTGAACTTAGTTATTTATAGTCATGAATATGTATTTTAATACTAGCAATATGTATTTTAATACTAGCAACACATGTTGTTAAATAAAAGGTGACTTCGATCACTTATTACATGTTTATTTTTAATGCATAAAATATTCTAAATATTGGGAATAATCATTGTTGAATGTAGAAAGTATTACGCATTAAAGGGGATGGAAGGGTCTTTTCTTTGCTCATTTTTGATGGCATGGAGAATGCAGAGGGGTCTGCATGGTGATTACGTC
Organism: Limenitis camilla; assembly: GCA_905147385.1. Lineage (NCBI taxonomy): Eukaryota > Metazoa > Arthropoda > Insecta > Lepidoptera > Nymphalidae > Limenitis > Limenitis camilla. The sequence goes on from LR990241.1 coordinate 10,933,493, forward strand.
AGCGATTAAAAGTAAACACGCAAATGGAAACGTGAATATCCCTGCTCAGAATGAGGAGAACGGGGAGAGGGGTTAGGGTTATTTTTGCACGTAACAATACTGTTAATTAAAGAAAAAAGAAATATTTTTTAGGGAGAACATCTCGTAAGAGCCGAGTAACCCAACACCCCCTTGGTGGTAGGGCATCTGTTCCCCGACTGGCTTATGACCAGCATGCGAATCCGACCGCCAAGTGTCATAGACGCGTACCGATCGAGCCGCATGTGGGCTTACCCCTTCCCTCTCCCATCCCATTAATGTTGCGGATCTAGTGGACTGTGGGCTCGTTTGCACTTTATGTACCATAAAAAAAAGAAAAGCTTTAACCACACCAAATCGACTTATTTATTCCGTTTCTTGGTAAAGTAAAAATCCGACGAATTTGACATTTAGAAGTCAGACTCCAAAACATACTGATGGGACCGATACCGCACAGTAACTTACACATGTCACACAGCCATAATGGTCATCAGACGACCTCCGTCTGACAACTGGTTCATCTATCGGAACAGAGTTTATATACAGTCTTGGAACAAAATAAAAAATACTACTGAAATTAAGTCAAGAGACATGCATATAGATACTAGAATGTGCTTTGTTCGTGAAAAAACATCCAGACAGATTTCGGAGTCGTCCTTTAAGAAATAATATGGTAATTAGAAACACAACACACAAATTAGTGCTACCTATTTCAACTTATATGCAGTATAAAAGAAACGTGTACTATATGGCCATCTTGATTTTTGTAAATAACGTCGCAGATATAACTTTAACTGATAAAAATTGTGTTTTGAAAGGAATTTTTATATAAAATATTTCGCATGCCTCAACCGGCCTGATCTAAAGAAACTTTATATGTATTAGTGTAATATCTATACGACTTGATCTTGCGAATAAATGATTTTGATTTTTGATTGATTTGATACCCACGAATATAAATGTGTATCTAGTTGTTTAACATTGAATGTTTCAAACGTCAGTTGTATAAAAGCTATATTATAAACATACAAAGAATTTGCACTTTAGACCAGACCATTGAGTCTAGAAATATTTTTTATGTTTTTTCAATTACTGATATTGAAAATAACTACGATTGATCCGGATAATAAAATAATAGTGTTTGTCAGTAATTTCGAAATAATGGCTTACGTTGCTTAAACCCACGCGAATATTTAACTCTTTTTTTTAAATATTTTTAGTGTAATTTTTTTTATCTGTGACCGTACAGCAATACGGAATTTTAAACAGAAAGCCGAGCAATGCCTGCGGTTTGTGAACAGTGAACAGATAGATACAGATTTAAGTAACGCCACCAAACTAAACCACAAACTCAAAACTCAAACTCAAAATCACTCACTGACTCACCCTCTGACATTTTAAGGTTTTTATACTATGACAAATAATTTCCTTCTATCCCATAGGCCGTTAACTTCTTACGGGATACAAATAGCCTATACGGTAATACATATTATAAAGTATCGTTCTATTAAACATTTAATTATTTTTCTATTAGTATTCAAACCATTCACCCACTCACTCCTTGTCACCAGCAACTATGAATTTCTACCTACTATTTCCATTGAGTTTCTATTCTATAATGCGTAGTATGTCACTGATTTGCAGTGAACCGCCATCTCACACACTGTTTTTCTGTCTCTCAATCACTCTTTTATACAAACCTTGTCCTGACGGCTGTTGGCGCAGTCATTCTGAAGTTATGCGCTTACATAGATACAGGTGCTCCATTTTTTCCCGACTACGGCGAAGCCAAAAGGAAGGGTTATGATTTTGGCAATCTATGTATGTATGTTTGTATGTTCCATAATTTTTTATAACCTAAATTATGCCTCAAATTCTAACCTCGAAAAAAATTAAACTGAGCTAATTATCACGTGTTTGGTATCCAAAGAAAGGTCTTGGCGAGTACATAACAAATATATATATATATATGTGTCGGAGCATAGTAAAAGATTATAGATTAATCGAATCGTTATCGTTGTCTATGGCGTTGGAGTGGGGTAGTAGTCACTTCCGTTGTTTTGACAGTCTCTATCCTCGACCCTTTATATGCGATCGACAGTCTAACTGAAGTCTTAGTCGTGCGCGGTCTCAAGAAGTGAACATCATCTAAGTAGTGCTAGTGATAGTGATAGTGTCAAGTGCAGTGTAGTGTGGAAGTGCTGTCCAACTAAGGTCACGTAAGTCCTTACAATGTAATTGCCACGTGGTTAAGTAAACACAATGTTAGGTTAGGTTAGCCTTAGGTTAGGTTAGCCTTGTGTTAGGTTTAAACAGAGAGCCTGAGCAGTGGAGGTGAGTATTATGATCATTTAAAGGAATTCCTTAAGCCTACACCTTGGTCACAAGTCCAAGGCACTGCTTAGGTTTCTCTCGTAATTGTTAGAGATCATATTTGATAATTTATCGGTTCAGTAGAAGTATCTACGTTGCGTTTACCCAATATTCCATTCAATACCATCACCCCCTCTTAGTGTTCCCCAATATTCCCCATCTTCCTCCTTCCATCTCCTTTTCACATCGTTTTAAAATCCCCGACATATATATATCGGAAACTAAAAAGAAGAAGGAATTGAATGGATGGTCAAAAGCTATACGGGCGCAAGACGGTCAGAATATAACTAAACATTACTATCACATACTATTCTGACAAGAACTATTACAACAGGAACCTAAGCAGTGCGTTGGACTTGAGACCAAGGTGTAGGCTTAAGGATATTCTTTAAATGATCATAACACTCACCTCCACTGCTTAGTTTCACTGTTTAATCTTAAGATTAGACTAACATTAACCTAACCTACCACAAGGCTAACCTAACCTAAACCTAACTCACACCTCCGACATATTTTTTAATACAATGTAGGGACTCATAAATATAAATAAGACGTAAGAACTCACATGATCCTTAGTCCGATATGTCCAATATCCGTGATGCGACACACTATTTGTTACACTTCAACTCCAGGTGATGTTCACTCAAAGAGACTTGTCGAGAGACTAAAGTGTACTGCGTCAGTCGGGGAATATAAAGGGTAGCAATGTCCCTCCACTAGTGGGGAGAAGTAAATCAACCAAACGGAAATAGGGCGCTGGCATCCCGATTAATCGATAATCTTTTACTCGTTTGAGACTGTTAAAAATCGTTGAATATTAAAATGACGCGACGATAGTGATGATTAATTTTATTTATTAGTATCCGAAGTAAATCAACAAATAGGAAATATGGCGCTGGCGTTCCGAATAATCGATAATCGATTACTAGTTGGAAGCTATCAAAAATCGTTGAATAAAGTGCCGTGTAGAGGTCGCTCGTATTCCGATTATTCGTTAATCGTTTACTCGCTATCTAAAATCGTCGAACATTAAAATGAAGAGACGGAAGCGACAACAAGTCCTCCCTACCATTACTCTACCCTAACTATAGCCCAACACGACCCCCACCACTATTGTACCCCAACTATACCCCGACATATACATAATTTTATTAAAAAATACTTACGTTACTCATACAAACAAATATATATTTTATACGATGAAAATAAAGTTCATAATTGATTGTGTATGTGAACATGAAGTTGACCTTTAACTTTAAACTGCTGATATTTTAAGATCGCGCATTCATTCCGATAATAAATGTAAAAATAGCATTTTAAAATTGTTTCTTCTATGACAATATTCACATTATTTCTGTACCATTTATTTTAAAATGGCAACCCGGAAATAATTCTTAGGTAATATTATCTCTCTCCGCGAATTATTCTATGATAACTTATTTAAGTCGATAGTTTTTGAGGTTGTAGGGGGTAATTTCTGAATCTACTGAACCGATTTGAAAAATACTTTAACCAATAGAAAGCCACATTATTTTTGAGTGTCATAGGCTATATATTTAGCTGAAAAATGAAAAGACTTTATCGTGGTAGTCGGATTTGCAAAGTAAGTCGGAGAAAAAACGTCGAACGCAAACGTTTTTTACGAACGCTTAACGATGAGATATATGATTCATAGTTGCAGGTAGAGTACGAATGAATAAATAAGTGTGCGTGAGTAAGTGACGGAACGGTGTGAATACACCTCAGCGAAGCGAGATAGTAGTATATATATATATATATATACGTCGGAGAATAGTAAAAGGTTATCGATTAATCGAATCATCATCGCTGTCTATGGCGTTGGAGTAGGGTAGTAGTCACTTCCGTTGTTTTGACAGTCTCGACACTCGACCCTTTATATGCCATCGACAGTCTGACTGAAGTCTTAGTCGTACACGGTCTCCTAAAAAGTAAAGTAGTGTCTGAAAAGTGATAGGAGTGCTGTCCGATCAAAATCACCTGAGTACCTTACAATGTAATTACCTCGTCTTGTTAGGTTTATGTGCGTAACCTTGGGTTTAAACAGAGAGCCTAGCAGTGGAGGTGAGTGTTATGATCATTTAAATCCTTAAGCCTACATCTTGGTCACTAGTTCAAGGCACTGCTTAGGTTTCTCTCGTAATCATTTATCGGTTCAATAGAAGTATCTACGTTTACCCAATATTCCACTCGATATCATCAACCCTTTTAGTGTTTCCCAATATTCCCCTCTTCCCATTCCTTATCACCATTTAAAATCCCCGACACATATATATATGATATTATAAACGCGAGAATGTATGGATGTCTGGATGTATGGAAGTATGTCTGATACTCTTTCATATAAGATAACACATAGGCTATAATTTATAATGATACAGTGTGAATTATCTAAAATATAGCGGGTGAAACCGCGGGACGCAGCTAGTTATTTACAAATGAATACACTGAGTCACTCAATCACCCTAAAGTAAAACAAAATCAAAAAAATACGCATTCGGCTAAATGAATTTAAGTGAAGTTTGGTATTTATAATACTGAGAATTAGTGAAAGACTGAAGAGGTAAAAAAGAGGACAAGTGGAGTGTTAAAGATTACTAGCAGTATGTATCACTACTAGTATTCCCTTTACCCCTACTAGTAAGCTAAAAGGCTTGTGTCAGGAGGGGGCCACGCCAGTAGTCTAATGTCCGTGATTTGAACCCACGACTTATCGATCGTGAATCCAACGCCTGAACCACTGAGCTACTAACGCTTCAAATCACGTGTATGAATGAGTAAATAAGAGATTTAGTCTCAGCGGGTAAATAAATTATGGGGTGGGTGAGTGAATGAGAAAAGAGGTGGGTAATTTCGAAAATGAAAAAGTCTATCGAATCTATTTCCGTCAAAACTGACTATTATTGTTGGTTATGTATTTTTGATCGAGCGCTCACTTTGTGGGCGAGAAACCAATTACGTTTCCGCTTAATATTAAGGTTACGTTTCCACCAGAGATGTGCGAGGACGTGTTTGCTAACAACCAAGCTGAACCTGGACCTGCTTAACAAAGCTGAAGGCAATACCTAAATTTACATTACAAGCTAAAAATTATTATTTATAATTTGTGAATGGAATTATGATGATGATCCAATATATAATTAAACTTCCTAACATTTCAACATACCCACCGTATATTATATTAAGATGGGCAAAGTAAAGTTACTTAATCTTAACTTAGTGCTTCAGTTTAAGGGCGAGGATATCCATTACGCAAGTTAACGAAATTCTAAATTTTCCCGGAAGAAGCTTTATAGTGAAATCGCGAGAGAATTTTACTTTAACCATTGTTCTATATAATGGCGAAATATTTTGGATGTACCTACATGACGATTAATATCCTCAATTTGTTAAATTGCATAAAATTCAAAATGGCAGATACTTTGTTTTTGCTGATAATTCCCATAAGTACATGGGGGGTAGTATAGCAGCGTTGGCAACATTGATGATATTTTATATTTAAATGGAGTCTGGTTTGGAGGAAATTATAATAATTACCTTTTAAAAAGTTTGCGAAATCCTGGAGTGTCCGTCAGTTAATAAAAATTGATTCATAAGTTTAAAAATAAATAAGTAATTATCGTTATGATGACATGTTATTCCGTTCGTAGGTAAATTTCTAGATTCATAGAGAGAAAATCATTAGAATATCCGAACATCGATTTAGAGCGCAACTTGTCCATTTAAATAACATTCAAAATGATGACTACCATTTGTAATTTGAAATATTAAAATGACTGATCTTTTTATTTAAATCTGATCTCACACATCAATGCAAACTAATACGAAAACAAACGTTTTTCTTTATAATAGACAATAAATATTTTTAATCATAAAGTGAATTTATTCAGCTTATTCAAATAGTCAAATAAATAAAATGTTTTGAAATAAATCTCTTTTGATAATTTTCAGTGGAACTTCGATGAATAGAATATTCGTAAGCCTTCAGTGCCAAAAAATTCAAAATAAATAACATGTAGTGACCAAATCTGAATGCATCAGATTCTATATGTAGTGTATAGTTAGCAACACCGTTATTCGCGAGTTTTATTTTATTTCAGTTATACCCACGTACAATACTGTCTTTACCATAAGGGCACTCGGATCCAGTGCCCAGGGCCCCCGTCCTTAAAGAGCCCCGAATGACCGACAATTTCTCTCACATTTAATATCAAAATATTAATATAAATAATTTGAGTGATTCGAACACCATTATAACTTACCATTTATGTATGTCGGAGAATAGTAAAAGACTATCGAATAGCCGAATCAACAGTCTGGCTGAAGTCTTAGTCGTACGCGGTCTCTCAAGAAATGAAGTAGTCTCTGAATAGTGTTGTGTTGTGCAGTGCAGTGTTAGTGCTAGGAGTTCTGTCCGACGTGACCTTGCACGTGAGTACCTTACATCCTAGTTTCCACGTCTCGTGTTAGGTTAGGTTTATGTGCGTTTAACCTTGGGTTTAAACAGGGAGCCAGAGGAGAGTCCAAGGCACTGCTTAGGTTTCTCTCGTAATTGTTAGAGATCGTGTTTGATTATTTATCGGTTCAATATCATCACCCCTCATAGTGTTCTCCAATATTCCCATCTCCCTCCTTCCATTTCCTTCTCATCATTTAAAATCCCCGACATGTATATAATCTAAAGTATATAATGTCTATTTTCAAATTACTTTTTTTTCAACTTTTCCAAATGTTGAAGTTGCTACAAGGATATTCCTTTACCTACTTGTAGTGGGAAGTTACGTAACAATGTTACAATAACAGTTAAGTAATTTGTCAATTATAAGCATAGGAAGTGATATTCTTCAAAAAATTAGGTTTGAGGATTTAATTGAAGATTTTGCTCAACAGAAATCTTGAAAGAAATTATTATATACATTACAAAAACAGCAGCATACATACTGATATCAATAATATATTGTATTATTGTAATATATTTGATAAATGAAGCAGATCATAATGAAAAAAAATTGTATAGTTCGCATTCTTTACATTCCAAAGGGCCCTGAATTCTTGTGTTCCCAAGGGGCCCAGCAAGACAATATACGAGTATAACCTCTGTTACGATAGATTTGTGTCAGTTGTCAAACGGAACTCGCCTGGTGACCAGAAAGGCTGTGGAACTTGTGTGGTGTCGTTTCATTATTTTTATGCTTAGTCTAAAAAACAAACAATCAATTTTTGATAGCGAAAAGTGCTAATTTTTATTCAATTTTGGATCCTTTTATCTCCGTGTCTTAACTGGTGTAAAGTCAGCTGATTAAAGTAGGCTGACTAAGATAATCCGACTAAATAAAGAAGTCTAACTTCTTTCTTCACGTAAGGAGTGGAAGTCTCATTTCAATCCCTATAAATGTACCCTTGTTTCATTAGTTTTTATATATTTTTTCAGTGATAAAAACCTCAAGCTGTAATCTTACCTTTTAGTATGTGAAAACATTAAAAAACTGGAAATTTTTTTAGTCAGATAACTTCTTTCTTATAAATTAAAAAAATATTTTTGTTAAGTCACTAATTTCTTTACCTAATGGTGCTCATGCCTTTGAAGGAAATATTTATTTATTGTAATAAATGATCAACAAATGGATTGAAATAAATGATCAACAATACCTGTATTTAGATCATATTACAGGATATTAATTAATTAATGCACGTTTTGTGAATTCGCTAACCACATTGAGAAATTTGATCATTCATAGTATGTATTTATTATTGATTTAGAGCTTATTATAATACTCTTAATCCAATTATATTGATACGGGTTGGATACATTCTATGTAGTTCTGAAATGGTTTTAACAAGACGCCACGCTAGTATAACAGACTGAAAAAGTCTATTTTTGTATGTTGGTAACGAATAAACTACTGGACCGATTTCAAAAAATCTTTCACCATTATAATGCTACATAATCCCTGAATAACAAAGACTAAAGGGGCCATTCATTTATTACTTAAGACTATTTTCGCTAGTTTTTGAAATAAGAATAGGCTGACCCCTCCCCCCAGTTTAATATTTATTACGTAAGAATCTGAAGGAAAAAATGAATACACGTTTGTTTTGTTATAATGTTTATTTTTCAAAGTAGAATTTTTTTTGTACTTACGAAGGTACTGATAATTTTATTTATTTATTATTCTTGTACCTTAAACTATATACAAAATTGGTAGGTATGAGAACAAGTGTACAAAGGATTGCTTATCTCTTAGAAGAGACCTCTTCTCCCTCATAACCCCTGGATATAGGAGAGGATTATCAGAAAAAGCAGTGCAGACACAAAAGCTAATATAAATAACAACTTTATACGTAATAATAACTAAAATAAACTACATACAAACATATATATGTCGGAGCATAGTAAAAGATTATCGATTAATCGAATCGTTATCGTTGTCTATGGCGTTGGAGTGGGGTAGTAGTCACTTCCGTTGTTTTGACAGTCTCTACCCTCGACCCTTTATATGCGATCGACAGTCTAACTGAAGTCTTAGTCGTGCGCGGTCTCTCAAGAAGTGAACATCATCTAAGTAGTGCTAGTGATAGTGTCAAGTGCAGTGTAGTGTGGAAGTGCTGTCCAACTAAGGTCACGTAAGTCCTTACAATGTAATTGCCACGTGGTTAAGTAAACACAATGTTAGATTAGGTTAGCCTTAGGTTATGTTAGCCTTAGGTTAGGTTAGCCTTGTGTTAGATTCGGTTTATGTGCGTTTAACCTTGGGTTTAAACAGAGAGCCTGAGCAGTGGAGGCGAGTGTTATGATCATTTAAAGGACGTCCTTAAGACTACACCTTGGTCACAAGTCCAAGGCACTGCTTAGGTTTCTCTCGTAATTGTTAGAGATCATATTTGATCATTTATCGGTTCAATAGGAGTATCTACGGTGCGTTTACCCAATATGCCACTCAGACATATACCTACATACAGCTTTACATATATAATAGTATAACAATATATATACATACTATAATAATAGAGAGAAAGAAAGTGTTCTTTCAATCTGAATTTAAAGGTTGAGGTGGTCGGGTTATCCTTATAAATATTTTCTGGGAGTGTGTTCCAAAGTCGGGCTGCGACAACAGTAAAAGAATTTTCGTAAAAAATTGTGTTCTATGTAGGGATCGTTAGTTTGTTGTATCTTACAAAACTGCGTACAGGTTTTTCTCGGAGAACTCTCTTGGAAGCGCTCGCATAAGTAAGGTGGAGAATAGGTTTTAAGTAAGCTGTACAGTACTAGTATGTGCATATTCCGGCGAAGCCGAATAGGGAGTCACTTAAGTTGACGTCGAAATTCAGATATATGATCAAATTTGCGCAGTCCATAATGCCCGCGTTTTTTCAAAGTATAATTTTAACTATGCGCATTTTATTAATCTTACGTAAGAACTATCGAGACTCCCTCCCATCCCCTTATAAAAAAAAATAAGACATGGTCGACCCCCTCCCTCCTAAATCGTCTTACGTAATTAATGAATGGCTTCTAAATTAGGTATCCTACTAAAATTTCAATAAACTGTCTTTCATCGCATGCGCTGCGGAAACTATTGATGATAGAACAAAAAAATGTTCTACAAAATTAAAGAACATATCAATATCTATAAAAAACTTCAATAAATTATATGTCTACATATTGTAGTTATGTCACTATAATTACTTTTTTATATTTTCATTCATTCAATTCAATCCTATAACTTAAACCTCAACACTAATGATAGGTTGAGGAAAATGAGAAAAAAGAGTCTCGATCTTGGATTTTTTTTGCATTCTGATATTGTATATTTATTTGATGCTAATTAGGTCAAAAATTACTGACCTAATTTTGATTATTTTTTCACCAAAAAAGCTACATTCTTGCCGAATAACACAAACCATGTGACATGACCATACATATCGTAAATAATGTTATCTACATGCAACTACAACACACACAATTCAATAATGATACGCACTTAAAACGGAACACCGAGTAATCAATATTATACACTTACTCCAAACCTTCGTAATGAAGAACCATCATCACGACACCACACCACAACCATAATAGTCACAAGGCAAGCGAAGTCTATCGGAACAGCTCCATAAAACGCTCCAAGGAATTTGAATGAAAATTTCTAATATAAATACTTTATGACCTAGATTAACAAATAAGCTAGTTTTTATACCGAAAGCAAGCTTATGCGGGATAGAAGGGAGGAATTCCCTTCAACACAGGGAATTTTAATTAAATATTACGTACAGATACCGAATATGACAGTTTTAAATATTTTAATTAAACTTTGATGTGCTTAAAGTCTTAAACGCTCATAAGCTGATCCAAGTAAGGGCTCTAAAGGATTACTCGAGAAGGGAGACCTTTATAACTTTCAGAAGTCTAGATATTGTCTAATTTCCATAATATCAATAAGTTACATGTAAAGCTGTATTTAAAAGTAAAATTATGTGGCTTATCTAAACTCTACACTGATATTTGTTTGTTTGTTTGTTTGCTTTAACGCGCTAATCTCAGGTACTATTGGTCCGATTTGAAAAATTCTTTCAGTGTTAGATAGCCCATTTATCGAGGAAGGCTATAGATTAAATATCATAACGCTACGACCAATAGAAGCGGAGCTACGCGAGGATGAAGTCGAACGGGTCGACTAGTAATAAAATATATTTATCGTCGTAAACGCCTGAATATTTTAATTTAGCAATAATATATTATAAATTGAATGTTTTGTTAAATCTAAGTGTACATGGAAATGGATTAATCAAATAAAATTCGTGATATTATTGTCTTATTTAACTTCCACTACGGAGACGGGATGCTATATGTAAGTTTAATGTGTGTATCTGTATGTTTCTTTGTGGCATCTAGCGCCCAAGATAGTGTACTGATTTTAATGAAGTTGTATTTTTTTGATAGCTGATTTAATAAAGATGGTGTTGTCCAAAATTTGTGAAGATCCGGTCAGCCATTTGAAGACCATCAGGTCATTTATAACTTTAAAGCTGCGTGACTGTTTATATCTTCTGAAAAAATTTGTACGAAATTTGATTTTAATGATTTTTGAAGTGAAACTTCATTAGAATCGTTGTGATTTCAAACCGGATGCAACGGAAAAAATGACAGGTAAGAGATACAAATACAAAAATGTGTAGGAAAGAATGAGACAGAAATATACATACTATTTTATATTATTATATATATTCATCTCATTCTTTTGTCGATTTACTGAAGTTTCACTTCTATCGTGTGTGAATCGCACACACACCTTTTATAATTTAAAATTGCATGTATGAAAAATGGTTTGATTACGTGCCTAATATACGGAATTTATCTCTCCTTTCTAATAATAAATTAAGCGTATAATATTATTTTTTATTTCGGGGTTTATTTAAAGTTGTTTTAATATTCTTTTAAATTTTCTGCATTTAAGTGTTGGTTGGCCATTAAGTATGTCAAGGTCAGGAAGTCTCTAAAATCGAGAATTCTCGGAAATTAATACTGATATGTCAGGGCGGCAAATATTAGAATGCCTTGAGTTTATAAGATACGTGATTTGAATACGATCTGAATTTACTGATTCTCACTATTAAAGAACAATACCTATTACTGTACAGTAACGTATAAACCGACTGTAAGAACGCGAGCCGTACCTGGGGCGTGTGTCCTAGAAACAAATTTATGGATCCTTCGTGTTAGCAACTCTGTTTATAAAGTAGTAGTAGCGGGGAGGAATTTTTATATAATATAAAGTATACCGACGTGTAGACAATATATAACCTTTTAGTGCTTCAGCGCAGTGTACATGGAAGTTAGTGTTATTATCTCGTGGTTAAACTCACCCTTCTTGAGGTGTATGTAAGTTTACTTTATTATCTATTGTAGTTGGCGAGGTCGAGTGGTGGATGCAATAGTTAATATATTATGAAAGAGCTCTTTAAACCTGCTCCTGGGTCTCAAGCCCCAGGCACTGCTCGGCTACGTCTAAATTGCATGTATATACGAATTGCTGTACAGTAATGGGTATCATTCTATGACATTCAAATCCTTCAAATGATCATCATCTATCGTAACAGATGATATAATACTATTGAGACAGTGGATAATCTATATCTATACTAATATTATAAAGAGGAAAGATTTGTATTTTTGTATGTAACGAATAAACATAAAAACTACTGGACCGATTTCAAAAATTCTTTCACCATTAGAAAGCTACATTATCCCTGAGTAACATAGGCTATATTTATCAAGAAAAAATTAGAGATCCCCAGAAATTCTCACTAAAACCAACACAAGGTGCAAAAAAATTAGCCATAAAATATCTTTCATCGCATGCACTGCGAAAAGTTGATGATAGAACAAAAAAAATTTACAATATTATAGAACGTATCAATATCTACAAAAAACTCTGCGAGACCATATGTCCAACTATTGTAGTTAAGTCACTATAACTACTTTTTTACATTTTAAAAGTTGATAAAAATGCCTATCAAAATCAGACCATGTTTTCCATAACTTTGTATTAATTCTTATCCAAATAAATTATTTCGTAATGAAGACTGTTTCAATACCTGTTAATTACTTTTTGAATTATTGAAATCGGACATTCCAGTCAAAAGATATTACTAAATAAAAATAATCCCAGACGGGCCGCCGGCGTGGTGTAGGGTGCCTCGCAGCGCAGCGAGTAACGCGGCGATAGAGGGAGCGACAGAATGCGGGAGCCAAAATGTTAAAAAAAAATTATCCACCCGTGCGAAGCCGGGACGGGCCCCTAGTATTTTAATAAACCCAAGAAATGAAACTAGTGTCAATGAAAGGTCGTATTATTTAGCGTAGACTAGACAGTTTTTAATTAGTACCCAAAACTTTTATACGCACTTGGTAATTACTCATATCGAGTGTTTAATCATATAATTATATAATAACAAATTAATTAAAATATAATTTTCATACTCATCAACTTGTCAGAAGCAAAAATAAAGTATTCACTTTGATTGGCTTATATGGAGTCACTGAAACAGAATCCACCCCTGCCCTCCTTTTCAGTAAAAGCTTTCAAAGTACTAAACTGATTTTTATGCGGTTGTCACCTTAGCGCGATTAATGTATTTGTTAAGTTTTAATGTAAATTGAAATATGATCGTAAGGGTCCGTTTAAGTATTACGTAAGTGCTGCTTAATCAAAATAATGAGTGGCGAGGGTGTGAGTGAGTAAACAATTATAATATACCTCGGCAAAAGCTCTTTAAACCTGTTTTTGGTTATAAATCCCAAGTACTACTTGTGTTCGTGTCATGTCGCATTATTTATGACATTATTGTCTTTATTGTGCCCCAAAAAATTAAACACTTCCCCAACCTAACTCAATAGAAATTACAGAATACAATAATATCAGTACGCACAAAGTAATTCCATAGACATTTGAGACTCAAGCAGTTAAGTGTGAATGAGTTTTAATTCCCTGTAAGTGAAATTCAATTATCTCTGGTTAGATTGAAGATCTTGTCTACACAACGACGATTAAATTTTGTTTATTTCCATTTAAATTTTGCCCTCAAATACTTAATGTGAATGAGTTAATGCGTAAGTATCTCAAATTTTAATCTGGATCCAAAACTGAATTGTCTACGGTCGATAAAAGCTTCTAAAGGATACTTATATAGGTAAAAATAATTACTTTTTCAAACAATTTTTGAGATATAGTAGATATAGGATGATATCTGAATTTACAAATACTCGTATAATTACAATTTAAATTCTTTTTATTCTCTAGAGAAATGGGTATCGGTATACTAAAACAATCAATGAAAAAACAAGCTGATTTTACAAATTAAAAAAGTTTGTTTTCGGATAACAAAATATATCCTTGAAATTTGAAATATTTCTAACGTAATATACATTTTGAAAAATTTATCGAAAATATAATTTACAGTATTTCTAAAGTAGAGCCATCAAAATTTAAATAAATTAATAGCAACTATTAATTGAACTTATTTTAAGTTTTATATCTAATTTCGGTGCCCACTCTCTTACCGCTTTACTCGCTGCGCTGCGTGGCTATACTGGCCCGTCGCGTCGTCGTGTAGTTTTTGTTTATATTGATATTTTTAATTTCGTAATATCTTTTGAATGGAAAGTCCGATTTTAATAATTCAAAAAGTAATTTACAGGTATTGAAATAGTCTTGAATACGAAATAATTTATTTGGATAAGGATTATTACAAAGTTATAGAAAACATGGTCTGATTTTGATAGGCATTTTTATCAACTTTTAAAATGTAAAAAAGTAGTTATAGTGACGTAACTATAATAGTTGGACATATGGTCTCGCGGACTTTTTTGTAGATATTGATACGTTCTATAATATTGTACAACATTTTTTTGTTCTATCATCAATACTTTTTGCAGCGCATGCGATGAAAGATATTTTATGGCAAATTTTTTGGCACCTTGGGTTGGTTTTCGTGAGATTTCCTAAGGATCTCTAATTTTTTCTTGTAATAAATATAGCCTATGTTACTCAGGGATAATGTAGCTTCCTAATGGTAAAAGAATTTTTGAAATCGGTCCAGTAGTTTTTATGTTTATTCTTTCATACAAAAATACAAATCTTACTTCTTTATAATATTAGTATAGACTAGCGGCCCATCCCGGCTTCGCGCGGGTGGAATATTATTTTTAAAAATATATTGGCCCTCCCGCATATCGGTGCCCACTCTCTTGCCGCTTTACTCGCTGCGCTGCGTCGCTATACTGGCCCGTCGCGTCGTCGTGTATTTTTTGTTTATATTGATATTTTTAATTTCATAATATCTTTTGAATGGAAAGTCCGATTTTAATAATTCAAAAAGTAATTTACAGGTATTGAAATTGTTTCAGTCCAAACATCTAAACATACAAACTTTTATATTTATAATATTATAGAGAAAGATCTGCCCCACAGTTACTGAGCGTTTCCGGAGGAAAATAAGCCTATGTTACTTTCTATCCTATAGGCTACGCAGAAAGAGTACAACACTTCGTTACGTCGTGAAAGAAGGACAAAACATTAAACCACCAAACACATTTTTGCATTTAAAATTCATTAAAATGATTTAGTAAATATTCTCTGTGAACCATCTAGGTAAATCAGGAAAAGCGAACGAAACGTGAAAACCGATCATACGCAAGACTAAGTTACGCCTACTCTTCGACGTTCTATAATTTGGTATAGATGGAAACAGCGTTATTATTGCTCTTAGATTTTATTATTGAAAACATTTAAATAGTTGTTGAATATACTTTAATGGTCAACCCCTCCCGGCTTCGCACGAGTGCAATTTACCACGTATACTTAGATTAATCAAAAAATATATTTTATTGTTATCCCAAAGGAAGGTTTTTTCGGGATAAAAAGTAGCATATGTTTTAATCCAGGTTATAAAGTTTATGTGTGTCAAATTTCATTGAAATCCATTCAGCCGTTTTGGCGTGATTTATAATATTAGTTAGCCGATGCTGCAAAATTTTTCACTTGTAAAGTATAACTTATTACTCTTCTATGATTCTTAGTTGTATACTAGAAGATGAGAGAAGGTGATACCTACTACTAATCCTTAACATGATCAAGATACTCACCATCCACTACTCGATCTCTCCATCCATTATAAAAATTATATAAAGTTCATAACTCGACTCGACTCTCCCGTTAATCGCATAAAATCACATAACAGATTGACCCAAATCTATTGTTAATATCTATGTCGGAGCATAGTAAAAGATTATCGATTAATCGAATCGTTATCGTTGTCTATGGCGTTGGAGTGGGGTAGTCAATTCCGTTGTTTTGACAGTCTCTACCCTCGACCCTTTATATGCGATCGACAGTCTAACTGAAGTCTTAGTCGTGCGCGGTCTCTCAAGAAGTGAACATCATCTAAGTAGTGCTAGTGTCAGTGATAGTGTCAAGTGCAGTGTAGTGTGGAAGTGCTGTCCAACTAAGGTCACGTAAGCCCTTACAATGTAATTGCCACGTGGTTAAGTAAACACAATGTTAGGTTAGGTTAGCCTTGTGTTAGATTCGGTTTATGTGCATTTAACCTTGGGTTTAAATAGAGAGCCTAGCAGTGGAGGTAAGTGTCGTAATTACTTAAAGGAATTCCTTAAGCCTACACCTTGGTCACAAGTCCAAGGCACTGCTTAGGTTTCTCTCGTAATTGTTAGAGATCATATTTGATCATTTATGGGTTCAGTAGAAGTATCTACATTGCGTTTACCCAATATTCCATTCAATACCATCACCCCCTTTTAGTGTTCCCCAATATTCCCCATCTTCCTGCTTCCATTTCCTTTCACATCGTTTTAAAATCCCCGACATATATATATTGTTGGGCTAATAGTTTCTATATATAATAAAGCTCGACAATTTGTAGATTATTTTTCAATAGATCAATGATAGTTTGACGAGTAGTTTTATATACAATTTTGACTATCTTAGTATGCTGTATGTAACCATTATTGATGATCTCATGGGTTTTTGATATTATTTCCAACTTTATTTATTCTTGTGTTAGGAACACCGTTTATAAAGTAGTATTAGCGGCTAGGTCATTTTATATTATGTCCAGTATACCGATGTGTAGACGATATACAACCTTTAGTGCTATAGATTAGTCTCAGTGTCTTGTGTTGTCGCGCGGTGAACATGGAAGTTAGTGTTATAGTGTCGTGGTGAAGGTCACCCTACTTAAGGTCCACGTAAGTTTACTTTATTATCTATTGTAGTCGGAGCAAATCAAAATGGATATAAAAACCATTTCATTTGCCGTAACCTTTAACAAAAAACGTATAAGAAGTATCATTTGTCTTTTCTTATCGCATTCAGTGGTTTAATTTGCTTGTAGTTTAAAGTCGGGCTCAACTTGTTTGGCAAGAGGCCCACAGCTTATGTCCATGTTGGCTCACTTTTGTGGTATTTACATAAGTATAAATTAACTATTTGAACTACTTCTGACTTAAATAGGTGAATTTATTTACAGTTAAGAACTGCCTTCCCAAATCCCTCCTTTTGTTTATCTATACTACAGATAGAGAAAAAGAAGGTTTTGGGAACTTAGTGTAATGTTTCGAATGAAACGTAAGTTCTTATACAAAACAAATTGAAATAAACATACTTATATTATAAATGCAATAGTGTGTTTGTTCGTTTATCCTTCTGTCATGCTGCAAGAGAGTCACGTATCGACCTCATTTGTACAAAGATAGCTTAATTGCCTGAAAGTAACATAAACTATTTTAATCCCAAAAAATTATAGTTGTCTTTAAATTTCATTATTCTAGCAGTTAATAGATAACTTATAAGTCGACCTCCCGAAAGACTACTGTTAGTTTGATGATTAACTTCATGATTATCATTGTGAAGTATTAAGTGAACCATTGACCGAGTAGTGAAGGCGAGGGATTATCATGTCATAAGATCCGGTCACTGCTCGGCAGCCTGTCTCAGTTACATGTTATTATTGTCTTTTATGTGTTACTAGTTGACCTACACTTATACATTAAAATATAAAAATATTCAGGTGTTCATTAAATATTTTACTATTATCCCGCAGGAACTACGATGATTCTACCGGTATAAAAAGTAGCCTATGTGTAACCATATTAGTAAGCATCTGTGTGCCAAATTTCATAGAAATCCGTTTATCTGTTTTTGTGTGATTGATTGAGTAACAAATATCCACATCCTTTTTTGTAATTCAAAAACATGTATTCATTTAACGAAACTAAAGTATTAATTAGAATTATACTCGATGAAGGAAAATCGACTTAATTCGGGATCGAAACTAACCAGCTCGTAATTAATACATTCCCTAAAAAGTTTCTCATAATATTTACGTAACTACTGAAAATATAGTAATGCCACTGATTCCCGATTAAAATTATTTATTAATCAAATAAAATATTCACGCGGTAAACACATGTGACTCATAAACTTTTTAAATAATTTACCATGAATAACATAAACTGTAAAAGAAGCCAACTCCCGCATATTTATTTATTTAGTTGATCTGAATAACAAACAATAAATATATTTAGCAATTTCATGCAACATATATTTAAAACTATGTCAGAAGTAGTCAGTTAAAATAAATTTAGATTAACTATAAAATATAGTTTATTAAATTAATAATTTATTAAATAAACTATACCCGCGAGGGGACGGGTTAGAATACAATTCCCCTCTGCCGCTGGGAGAGAATCTCGTAAGAGTCGAGTAACCCAACACCCCCTTGGTGGTAGGGGGTCTGTTCCCCGACTGGCTTGCGATCACCAGCATGCGAATCCGACCGCCAAGTGTCTCTGACGCGTTCCGGCCGAGCCGCATGTGGGCCAGATCTACCCCTCCCTCTCCCATCCTGCTGCGGTTCTAATGAACACCGGGTTCTTTCTCGGGGTCCATTGAAACCGCAGCATTCTTCTCTTTGCTCCCCCTCCTCACTCTATCTTCGAGGCGGCAACGCATCAACAAAACAAGAGATACCCTCTAGTTTTGTCGATGTCCATGGTTGACGGTGGCCACTTTCCATCAGGCTCGTTTGTCCCTTATCTATCATAAAAAATAAATAAAACTTATTTTCTATAAGTAAATTTTGGTGACGCATTATTTTTTTTCCAATAAAACCTTCAGTGATAACTCATTATGTAAGTCAAAGTACTGAAATAGATTAAATACTTTGATATTCGTTGTTCTGCAATTATTTAAGTATAAACCCGTATACTAATGGAAGCACCTATTCAAAAACTTTATTTATATATATAATAAGAATAAAAACTTAGCAATCATAGACAGAGAAATGATTACCTTATCTTTAACAACCTTAACCACAACGGATTTACAAAGGATCATAAACGCCGTGAATTGCTTTGAGAAAATGTGTGGATCATGAAACATCTCTCAGTATTGATGTTTAAGCTTGACTTGTTTGCTTCGATCGACTTGGTGCGGTCACTGCTGTAGCCCCTGATTGAATTTTTGTCTGAAAATGTCTCCCTAATGTTTCTAAAAATCAAAAAATCTATTCAATATCTTACTAACTCATAGCCTTTGTGTTATTCTGACATATTATCCTCTCCTACTAATATTATAAACGCGATGTATGTTTGTTACTCTTTCACACAAAAACTACTGAATGGATTTTTGATGAAACTTTACAATAATATAGCTTACACATCAGAATAACACATAGGCTATAATTTATAATGATATAGTGAGAATTATCCAAAATATAACGGGTCAAACCGCGGGGGGCAGTTAGAAGCTTAATAAGACAGTAATGAATATGCCACATATAAGAAAGATATATTTGGTAAAAACCTCTATACAAGGAATGTAATTACCGAACTTTTCCTTATCATCGTTAATCTACTTTATTTCCTCCTAATTAAATTGTAACCGTATACACTATAGAGTCTTGGTAATATTATATTAATTAAAGACTAACAATGTATCTAATTTCCATATAACCTCTTCAAATACTAATATGTGAAGCGATAACAATATGTGATATAGTATTACTATTCTGTAATACAGTAATATACCTTATTACCTACACTAAGCACCGTTCTCGGTGAACTATAAGTAGTTATAGATAGATATCTGATAGAACAGTATAGTGTTGCCATTCTGTGCTACACTATTGCGTTATATTCCCCAACTAGCCAACTGCGCAGGTCGCGCAACTTCGTTCGCGTGTTGCTCCGCTCCTATGGGTCATAGCGAAATGTTAAATAGCTTAAGTTACTGCTTATTATATCAGCTATTTGCCAGTAAATGTCCCGTCAAAATCGGTCCAGCCATTTCAGAGTTTAGCCGGAACAAACAGATAGACAAATACCACGTATCTACGTTTATAAAAAATTTCAGGAGTTAGCGATACAGTGTTAGCTATTCGCGGGTAGTCAATTTTTTTATTATTTTCGTTCTGACAGGATTGAGCTTGATGTCGCGCATTACATATTAATGTATTGAGACTAATAGTGTAGTATTGTTTTCTGGTATTGTATGTACTTTATTATTTAAATGCTCTAATTGTTTTTGTACGAGAGCTATACGATACTAAATTAAATGGCGACCAAAATGATCGATTTGATTTGGGTTTTTTGAAGCCATAAATGCGGATTACTTCACCGATCTTGTTCATCTTTTTGAAGTGAAACTTCTTTAGAATCGTTGTGATTTCAAACCGGATGCAACGGAAAAAACGACAGGTAAGAGACACAAATACAAAAATGTGTAGGAAAGAATGAGACAGAAATATACATACTATTTTATATTATTATATATATTCATCTCATTCTTTTGTCGATTTACTGAAGTTTCACTTCTATCGTGTGTGAATCGCACACACACCTTTTTTTTTTTTAATTTTTAGATGATCTTTTGCTATAGATATGGAGAGAAATGCGGTACCCATCACTGTACAGCAACACGTATACACATGCAATTTAGACTGAGGCGTGCGGTGCCTGGGGCTTGAGACCCAGGAGCAGGTTTAAAGAGCTCTTTCATAATATATTAACTCTCACCTCCACCACTCGACCTCGCTAACGACAATAGATGATAAAGTAAACTTACGTGGACCTCGAGAAGGGTAACCTTAATCAAGACACTATAACACTAACTTCCATGTTCACTGCACGAAAACACCAGAGAGACTGAGTCTAATCTATTGCACTAAACGTCACGTCGGTGTACTACAAATAATAAAATGATCTACCCGATACTACTACTTTATAAACAGTGTTGCTAACACTTTATTGAAAGAAAAAATATTAGTGAGAGGGTAGTGAGTGAGTTAGTGCATGAGCAAATGATTTTTTTCTTTTTACCGTAGTGTAGGCCTATAGAGATATTAAATTATCAGTATTATAATTAATGATTGTTTCCAGATATTATTGGAATGATTAATGACTCCGCTGATTCGTGCACTCACGCACTAACTATATTAACTATTCATTAGCTTATAATGTTGTTTACTACCGAGAAATTTATAAATATAAATAATTAAAAAAACTACTGATAACGTTCAATGAAGAACTAAAATAAACTAAATTCTGTGTTAACTGTGGTTTTGTTGCTCATAAATATAATGTGTCTGTATTATAAAAAAATTATTGCCTTGAAAAAGCTTTGTTTTGAATTAAATCTGGGTATGAAAACAACGCTAGGCATCACGGGATTTAGAATTACCACGTTTATGAGCTTAAAGTTATGAATAGAATAAAAATCGTCAAGAAGCTTATTTTTATATTAACTGGCTGACCTGGCGTCGCTTCGTGAAGGTCCGTTAGACTATAGGTAAAAGGTTTATCAAAATCGTTTTAGCTTTTCTCACCGTTTAAACGATTCGATCCAGCTATTCTCGAATTTTAGCAGCATTTTTACCCGACTATATTTATTTTTATAAAAAAAAAATATATATTTATACATAATTTATGCCCACAGTAGAAAAAGAGCGGAAAATTCATAAAATTTATATTTACTTAACATAAATTTTCTCGTTTTTAAAATCAGAAAAAGTAGAACCAATCCAGAACGTTCATCGATATGTTCGTATTTTATGTATTTGAAAATAATCAGAGCAGAGTTATCCAGATATCCAGGGCAATAAAAAGCATTTTAATTTTAATAAAAATCAATTTATTTTTGGATAGATAAAATAGCTGTTAAAAATATTATTTAAAACACTGAGATGAAAAGATCGATTAGAATCTAGGACAGGCCGTCCATGTGTGCACGATCGTGTGGCGCACGACGGCGTAAGAGACTAAAAGACTCCGTGAAGTGATCAGGGGGCACCATAATGATAATAAAAAAAGGACAATATTAGAAAATAATTCGAGCCGCATGTGGGCCAGACTTACCCACTTCCTCTCCCATCCCATTAATGCTGCGGATCTAGTGGACTCTGGACTCTAGCTCAGGGTCCGCTGAATCCGCACCATTTTTTTTCTTCACTCCCCCTCTATCTCCCTCTACCTTCGGGGATGCAACGCATCGACAAAACGAGAGAGTATCTATTGTTTTGCCAATGTCCATGGGCGATGGTGGCCACTTACCATCAGGTGGACCATCTGCTCGTTTGCACCTTATCTATTATTTTATAAAAAGGATTGAAATCCAGAAATGAATAGGTACAAAAATGGTCAAGGTAGAACCGTGGTCGCAGCCATGTATTCTACGTTGATTATGATTATATATATGAACACCTTCATTAAACACACATTTTCTCAGTTTAATTTTTTTTTTTGAGGTTACAATCTGAGGTTAAGAATTTTGGTAAAATTTATATTCATTATTACGAATCCATTGATACATCATTCGTTGAAATAGTTTAGGCGCTAAAGTGGAATATACAAATATACATACTGTCATCTACATGGGACTGATATCGCATAGTGACAGCCATTATCTTCACCAGGCGAGCTTCGTTTGACAACTGGCTCAAATCTAACGGAAACAGTGGTTATATACACTCTTAGAATAACATAAAAGTACTACCCCCGAATATTTTTTTTTTTTTTTTAAATTCCCTTTACCCCTCCAACTAAACTAACTGCTTGTGCTAGGAGTGGGCCACGCCAGTAGTCCAATGTCCGAGAT
This sequence comes from Limenitis camilla, assembly GCA_905147385.1. NCBI lineage: Eukaryota > Metazoa > Arthropoda > Insecta > Lepidoptera > Nymphalidae > Limenitis > Limenitis camilla. Next base: position 10,956,568 of record LR990241.1, read on the forward strand.
TTGAACCCACGACTTGTTGATCGTGAATCCAACGCCCGAACCACTGAGCTACTGACGCTTCAAAAGAATATAGATTTATCAACGGTGTTGCTAACTATACATACATAATGATATCATTATGTATGTATGTATGTATGTACCCTTATGTCGGGTAATAAAAATAAGCAAGTCATTCAAATGAGTCTGAGAGAGTTTTTCAGAGGAAGTTAGGAACGGGAAGATACATTAGCCTTGAACGTTAAATACTGTACTATGATGTAATAATTTTATTTGTCCAGACCTCGCTGCCCTTAGGTATTTTATAACTTTCTGGATTTTCTACTTGTAAATAGAATTTGTGTAGATTTAATGCATAAATTAACTAAGAATTGAGACAAATATTTAACAAATACGTTAATCTAGTCTAAAAAAATAAAAAGCTTCTAGCATAGTAGAGTCTATATCTATACTAATTTATACTAATATTATAAAGTGGAAAGATTTGTATTTTTGTATGTAACGAATAAACTTAAAAACTACTGGACTGATTTCAAAAATTCTTTTACTATTAGAAAGCTACATTATCCCTGAGTAACATAGGCTATATTTATTACTTGAAAAAATTAGAGATCCTCAGAAATGTTTACTAAAACCAACCCAAGGTGCAAAAAAATTTGCCATAAAATGTCTTTCGTCGCATGCGCTGCAAAAAGTATTGATGATAGAACAAAAAAATGTTCTACAATATTATAGAACGTAAATATCTACAAAAAAACCACAAGACCACAAAGCGCTTTGAGCGAAGCTGCTTAACAATTGCATGTACTTAATCTCCTTATTATTTTTTTATCTTCATCTACGGAGCCGGACTGACTAATATAGGTACTCACGAGTATTTGGCACGACGGCGCACAAAATGCTTGACTCACTTGAGTCCTGATTAGAATAATTTTTTTCTATACAGTTGTGAAGTCCAAGACAAGTATTGAAAGACAAATCTTCGAATTCTTGATAAGTTAATCTTCAAAACTTTCTCATGACCACTATCATATGAAATTGAAAAATAACCTTAAAAACTATCCAATATAGACCAGATTTTTTTCATCTCCTTTTGTTCTTTGAATACTGTAATGTTAGCGAGAAGTTTGTTGATTCTGAGACCGTTTAATACATTCTAGTTTATCTTCACCTTTTATACTTTGAAATAAAAAAAAAACGGCAAACAACCCCTCCGTAGGTGATATCCATAGTAACATTAATTAAGTATAAGTATCAAATCTAGATACTTGACACTTTTGAACCCTCAAACCCTATTTAAATGTAAGAAAGTGTAAGTGGAGCGTGCTCAAGTTCTGCTTAAGTAGAAGAGGTTTTGCTCAACTACGAGAGCTTAGAGCTTTGCATGACTTCGCTTTATTTAGATCAGTATTATGTTCTAACTGCATTCTGCTAAGTATTGTCTAAGTATTAATTACTTTGAGATGTTAGTCTGTAAGTTAATAGTATTAAAAAAACGTATTGTAATGTCCTAAACCCATGCAACTAACCTATTATATTATCCCACGTCCGTTGCTCTCAAAGAAATGGCCGCGAAGTGACCAAAAAGTAACTCGATCTCTTTTGCAACAGACCCTAAGCGCTTATATTGAATCCAAATATCACAGGTCAATAACCTTTTTTTTTATTTATACAATGGAATACAATAATGCTAACTTAAGGTGTCAAACATAAACTTATTTGAGTTTTCCGGACACCAGTGTCGTCGATATGATACTTAACATTTATAACAAAAAAAAGAAAAAGAAATTGTTAGTAGTCTTATACAGGATTTGATTTTACTTTACTATAAGGTGTGTATGTATGTATGTGTTTGAGATTTGTATATAATTTTTATAAATATGCCAAGTTTAAAACATAACAACGTTGAATTTATGATTTCTTGAATATTTTTTTTAATTTGTATTTTATGTTTTTATTTGTTAATTCTTCTTTTAAAGAATATATTTCAGAGTTTTTTTGCTGTATAAGTTTGCATATTTCGGTTTTGTATCTATACGTGTCTTCATAGCTCCGGACAGTACAGGTATTATTTTACAGACCTTAAATAACTTTCTATAATAACTTCTAAACATCGCGAGGAAAAACATCGCGAGGAAACCTGCACTCCTGAGAGTTCCCTAAAAGTTCTCAAAGGTGTGTGAAGTCTACCAACCCGCACTGGGCCAGCGTGGTGAACTATGACCTAATACCCTCCTCATTCTGAGGAGGAGACCCGGCTCAGCAGTGGGCCATTGAAGGGTCGTGATAAAATAACTTTCTATAATCATTTTCGTATATTTTTTTTATATTATATGGTACTATCGCTTTAAGAATTCGGAGTTCTAATGTGAATATTTGATTAAGGTGTGATTTAAAGGTTCTGCCTTAACTTGATAATCCGTAGGATATTACTGGTTCGGCCAGAGATTTATATAACATTATTAATGATTTTATCATAGAGAATTTAGACAATATAGCTCTTAGTTTGTCACACACATGGTTTATATGATATTTAAAGTTTAATCGGTCGTCAATAACGAGTCTTAGGTAGGTATGACTATCTACAAGTTCTATTGTATCACATTCACATGATACTGAATCATTTGAATGTGATACAATAGAACTTGTAGATATCACATCGTGAATTCTTTTTTATTACCCGACTACGGCGAAGCCAAAAGGAAGGGTTATGATTTTGGCAGTCTATGTATGTATGTATGTATGTATGCATATGTGTTTGTATGTTCCACTCTAGCGCCTAAATTACTGAACCAATTTTCATGAATGAGGTGTCAATAGATTCGTAATAATGGCGCGGGTGACATGGGCTATAAAAATTTTAATTTTTTTTTCCTCAGATTATAGCCAAGAAAAAAAAATAAACTGAGATAATTATCACGTGTTTGGTATCAAAAGAAAGGTCTTGGCGAGCACATTACAAATATGTATATATCATATTGATTAAGTCAACATATATGTTCAAAATGCGGTCGTTTAGTCCGCGCGGTCCTGTCGTTGCAGTTATGAGAAATGCATCGGTATAGAAATGGTCAAGGTAGAACCGTGGTCGCACCTATGTATACCTACTATGATTATTTATATGATTAGAGGAACATTTCCATTAAACAGACATGGTAGGTATACATGGGTGCGACCCCGGTTCTAACTTGACCATTTTTATACATATGCATTTCACGGTTTCTGTCTGAATTATTTTCTTGTTTCGTCCTTTTTAGACCACTTTTTTACGTAGTCGGGTTATAGTTTTTAAACTTTATTTTTTTTATATGACTATTAAGCCATATATAAATTGTGGAACGATTTGCCGGAGTTTGTCTTTCCAGATACGTACAACGTTGGTGTCTTCAAAATCAGAGTAAACAGGTACCTTCTAGGTAAGCGTGTTACGTCTTAGACCGTGTCGTGCTTAACATCAGGCAGATTACGGTCAAACGCTTGCCTATAAACGATAAAAAAAAATATAAAAAAGATGTTTGTGCATAATAAATTCATTAAGTACTGACACTGATCAATCTGAAATGATGTAAGATAGGACAGTTTCAACCTCGATTAGTTTCATAAGTTTCATAATTTTATAATAGATGGCGGTGTAAGTTAGTTTACTGACATGACACTTCAAGATGGTTTGTTACCCATGTTAGGTAATCCTATAGCGTCGTATTATTCAAACGTTCGTAACACCCTCTCTTTGTTTTCTGTTACCTCTAAATAAAGTATCATCACGACCCTTCAATGGCCTACTGCTGAGCCGGGTCTCCTCCTCAGAATGAGGAGGGTATCAGGCCATAGTCCACCACGCTGGCCCAGTGCGGGTTGGCAGACTTCACACCCCTTTGAGAACTTTTTGGGAACCCTCAAGAGCGCAGGTTTCCTCACAATTGTTTTCCTTCACCGTGAAGCAAGTGATATTTAATTTCTTAAAACACACATAACTCAGAGTCAGAGGTGTGTGCCTGTGTGGGGGATCGAACCTCGGACCTCCCGAGTAAGACTTGAAGTCTCAACCACTGGGCCATCACTGCTATGCATAAATAAAGTAGCTGGTTGCTAATTTTAGGTCTGAGCAAAAACTGCTGTTTTCACTCCGCGCTCCCAGCTACAAAGGCTCTAATAGTGATTTCTACGCATTCAAGGTCAAACCTATACTTACGTGCCAGTAACCATAGTATTTTATTACTATTATGATTATGAAAGCGAAGCGAGGACATGTCCTTACTCGCTGTTATATTTACAAAGTTTTATCATACCTAATAAAGGTTTTTATTCCCAAGTTATTGAGCAACGAATGTAAGCACCCTTATAAACGACAGTACCCAGCTCGTAAGTGTCATAAACGCGTAATATACATTATCATAGCAAATGGCCCCTTAAAGTAACGAGCGGAGCCTAAACCCCCTAAACCTATATATATATAATAAAAATGTAACTTATCTAATGTGTATATATGGAAGATAGTTCAGAAAACTGGACGTGAGAGGTATTTATAATATCAATAGAAGCGCCACGTAAAAACAAATGTATGCTACATAGTCTGCCATCTTGAATGATCTACCATATTGGATTGGAGTGACATCATTTTATTTTTTGTATTCTTCTCAGGAAAACCTTTCATTTGATACACATATTTTAAGAATGCTTAACCATAACGCGCCCGCCATCTTGTGTCGTCCACCATATTGGATTTAGAGTGATATCATTCTATGTTTTATATTGTTCTAAGCACACCTTTTCATTTGATAGATATATCATAGGTATGTGGAAAAAATTACTAGTCCGCCATCTTAGCCCGTCTGCCATAATGGATTAAATTTTTTCAAATTTTTCTTAGTTAATCTTTTTATTTAAAATCCATATCTTGTGTGTGCACAAAAAAATATTCCGCCATCTTGGATCGTTATATAGTTGTCTCTCAATTAAGTAATATTCATCGTTTCAGTTAAGTTGTGAAAAAAAAAGTTATTGTCATCAAAAATTTTTCAGCCCAGCGAAGGGTGGGTTGACTAGTTGGTATAAAACTGTAATTACGTCAAAACTGATCTTTATTTGCTTGCTTTTACTCAATGTTAGTGTTTGACGTGATTTATGGTTTCATAGACAAACAATATTTTTTATTGCTCTCCATAAATTGGGTCGTGGTCACGTTGCGAGCTGTTTCAATAATATTTTATGGTTAGAAAATATGCTCAAATTATTGCTGTATAAATATTTTTAGTTACGGACTTGTGAGTCAGTGAGTTATTGATGAAATGCGTAAGTCAGTGAAATAGTATTACTTCAGTTTTTTTACGGCCAAAAGAATATAAACTGTCATAGAATGAGAGAGGGATTATACCCCGTACTGAACAGCGATACGTATAAACATGCAATTTCGACGGAGCCGAGCAGTGCCCTGCGCTTGGACTCCAGGAGCAGGTTTAAAGGGCTCTTTCATAATATATTTACTCTCACCTCCACCGCTCGTCCTTGCAATCTACAATAGATAATAAAGTGAACTTACATGGACCTCAAGAAGGGTGATCTTAACCACGACACTATAATACTCACTTCCATTTAGGTACACTACGCGAAGTATCTCTTGTCTTGCCGATGCGTTATATCCTCGAAGATAGAGTGAGGATGAGGAGTGGAGAAAAAATCCTGCGGTTGCAGTGTACCGTGAGCAAGAGCAGAGTCCACTGGATTTGCAGCATTTATGGGATGGGGGAGGGAGGGGGTAAGTTTGGCCCACATGCGGCTCTACAGGAACGCGTCTATGACACTTGGCGGTTGGATTCGCATGCTAGTGATGGCCAGCCAGTCGGGGAACAGATCCTCTACCACCAAGGGGATGCTGGGTTACTCGGCTCTTACGAGATGGTCTCCCAGCGACAGAGGGAAATAATATTCTAACCCGTCACCTCACGGAATAATAGTAAGTTTTTACACAAGGGCGACGCAATTTGGTGCCTGTATCTTTTTTCTTTTTTAATACAGAGCCCTGAGATTCCGTGTATTCTCTTAAGTCAAGGGTAGCCCTCAACCACGTGGGGATAGAGGTTTGATACAAACGATGATCCCTCACTAGGTTACTCATTTACAGCATATATTATGTTTATTCAAATCATCATTTATCCAAAAAAAGATTGTCAAGCTTTTGTAAAATATGCAGTATTAATCTACAATATCAGGGACCAGCGGGAAAATAGAGGTTACTGAAACTATACCTCAAAGAAGTGGATGCTGTAGATCAGATCATTAACTGTTAATTTTAATTATTATTAATTTTAGCTTACAAACTTCTTTAAATAAGATTGCTGGATGTTTTTTTTTTTTTCATTTTAAAACTTTCATGTTTTTTTCGGGGTATAAGGATAAATAATATTCAAGATATATCTATTAAAGACTCATTAATGATTATACAAAATATATAACGCCTGATTAAATAAATATAAAAAGATTTTTTTTCGAGTTTTTCCATACCCCTTTAAAATCATTATCATTTTGCCAACCGATTTTCAATCACATTTTAAACTATTTTGTTTTTTCAAAAAATTAAACTTGTTAATCAAAAGATCAAGGGACATGATCCATTGTTTATTTATATGTAATAAAAATTAGTATAATATTTTTATTTACACCGTAACATATTTTATAGTTTTTTATGAATTTTTGCTACTTAAGTGTATCATAGGCAGACTAAAGGTCACCAGAATAAAAGATTACATTAAAATCTGGTAATATGCCCGACGGGTCTGACAGGGGACAGAACAATCCTTTTGAATTCTTGCCTACTACTAACTAGTAATTGCCCTCAGCAAAAGTCTTAGGACGAAAATGTTTTTATTTATATACACTATAAAATTTATTTCTAAATTATAATTTTTTTTTACGCTTGAAACAAATTGTGTTAGATAAAAGTAAATCTTTAATGTTATCTGTAATACAAATTTACATTTAACAGGCTAAACGTTTTAGCAATTTTTGCATTTTCCGGCTCTTTCAGTCTCAATTCAATTTATCATTGCTTTAAACCAACGAGGTTATGATTGAATAAGCATTAGCTATAAGAGTTTAAGGAAATCGAATTAAGAAAATAAAGGTACAATACTAGAAATGAAAAATATAAAACGCTATATTTCAATGGACCTAATAAGCTTTTGATTTTGATATCTAGATATTCATTATTTGGTTACGTAATAATTTATGATACTTATGGAATAACTATTCGACCCGCTCCAGCTTAGCAATTAACAGCGTAAAGGTAGAGGTAAGATTTATCAAAAAATATATTTTATTACTATATATTATCCCATAAGAACTCTAAATTTTTCTGGGATAAAAGTATCTCTATGGATTTCATTGAAATTCGTTCAGCCGTTTTTACGTGATTGAGTAACAAAACATCCAAACTTTCACATTTATAATATTAGTAAGATAATTAATTTAATAAATTAAAAAGTATACTTTAGGTCGGTTAAATAAATAAGTAAGGCTACTTTTTATCCTCAGAAAATGCATTGGTCTTGCGGTATATTGATGAAAATTGCAGTTTACTCTGCATGAGTCAGTCAGTCAGTTTTATGCATGAAATTTGATCTAGTTTTCCATATCTATTACAAGCTCAAAAGAAAATAAGTTTTCTTTTTATATTTGATAAATTTTATTTCAATAAAGTACAGGAATAACTTTAAAATATTCATAGATAATATTTTATAATTTTTATTTTAAAAACACTCATTCGAGTTATTGTAAGTAAACAATATAAAAAAGGCATTTCCGATCATTAAAAACCTCTAGTTTATTTGTTCATTGGGCAGCAAATTACACCAACTACGTACTAGTGTTCTATTATTATATAATTTAATTAAACGAACTGGCCATTAGATTTGTTATCTTACATTACAGGACTTTATCCAACTTTAGCCTCCCAGGTGAGGGTAATATAATTAATTTTAATGAAAACAACCTTTCCATCTCAGTACGTCTAAGAAAATTACTCTCCGTCAACGCCAATAAGGTAATTTAGACGAAGCAGCTTCACTTTAAATATATTTGTAATATCAGCTTTTGTTCGTGACTTTGCTTTGATGTATTTGGATCATAATCGTACAGTTGTAAGTCCAGTATAACATTATTATTATAATAGAAATGTTGCATGTAATCTATAATATATGATTCCACAAAAATAGGGCAACTCTATATCCGCAGCCTATTTTCCTTAATAATATAATTGATAAAAATAAAATTGGATTGTCAGTTTGTAATATTAAAATAAAAACAATATTTTTTACAATTTTTGTTTGTTCCGGCTAATCTATGAAATGGCTGTACCGATTTTGACGGGACTTTCAATAGAAGATAGCTGATGTAATAAGGAGTAACTTAAGCTATTTAACATCTCGCTGCGACCCCTAGGAGCGGAGCAACACGCGAACGAAGTCGCGCAGGTCGACTAGTTGACAATATAAGTGACAGCTTGTATGTTTAGATGTTTGATACTCAATTAAGAAAAAACGGTTGAACATATTTTAATGAAATTTGGCACACAGATACATTATAACCTAGATTAACACATAAGCTACTTATACTGGAAAAATTCAAACTTCTTGTGGGATAATAATATAATATATTTTTTGATAAATATTTGAATACAAAATTAACAAAATGATGTGTTATATTAATTTCTATATATTTAAAAAAATTAAATTATATTTTATTTTTAAGTCCTTTTAAGAATTCCAAAAGTCAGTCCCTGGGCATGTCCTACCTCCGAAATTTTTAGAGCTTTTTTATTTCTAAAAACATGAAATGGTAACATTTTACTTACACGCACATGTTGCTTACTTTGGTTAACATTTTTTCATGTTAAAGTACTCATAGCTTATATGAATCTTTGTGCGTTTATGCATTTAGTACCCTCAGTTCATTATCATCAATCATTCTAGATTATTCATCAGTCCTTAGCAATTCACGGATTATAAAATCTCGCAGCATTATTTTAGTGTACATGAAATAGTAAGTATTGTTAATTTTATGCACGTATCACGTTAAAACGGCTAAACCAATTTGAATGAAATTTGGTACATGGATACTTTAGAAAGTTGATTAAAACTTAGTACTTTTTATTCCGTAAAAAAGCACTGTTTCCATGGAATAAAAGGGTAGAGTAACAAAGCCGTGAAGCTGTTAATATTGTACTTAATTAAAGCTTCGTCGACTAATTTTAATACAGTTTTGCAACTTTAGATAGTTCATTTAAATTATTATAAATTCATAACACTTTATTATCGATTTCACATAAGAAATATATACACAAATAGCTCAATCTAATATCGATACCCTCGATCTTCTAGGGCGTTATACTTATAATTGACCAAGGGCGTGTAATTTCGTATAGGACTGTGTACCTGTGCACGAAGAAATCCAATTAATTACATCTTTGGTATCTTCAAAGGTGTTACCCCTAACTTAACTTTTGCAATTAAACTTTTTCTATTTAATAAGTTTTCATATAATTTACATATCAGATAGCTTTTATCTTCTTGACTAAAAAAAAACGTAAAATGAAAATAACTGTTTATAACAGAGGGCGGTGCGGATTGTGTAAGTAAATATCGTTTTCGTACTCGTTTTGTACTCGTTTCGTTATGATTTATAAGTTCTATAAGTTTCGAACAGATGGCGGTGTTAGTTAGTTTATGGACATATCACTTCAACATGTTTTATTATGTAGGTTGAGTTAGGATCCAATAGATGGCACCAATTGATCTAAAATGTAGTAATTTAATCAGATACCTAAATCTTATCGTTGGAATGAAACTGGTAAGGGTGACCAATTAAAACTGAGTCTACAGGAACTAATTGCACTTTTAACTTAACAGTCTTGTGCCAACTTTGATAACTTCCTGCATGCAATTATTGAACTTTCATTTGAATATTTCTTTAATTTAAATTTAAAATTAAAGATAGAAGATAGAAGTACCTGCACTGATATTTTAAATTTTACAATTAGTTTTAAAAGAGAGCTGGGAGGCTGTTAAAATATTACGTAAGCAGATTTTTTGCATTAATCAACATCAAAATCCCAACCCCTCCTCCCCGTGCTTACGTAAACTATTCTACGTCTTATTATGAGCAGGAATGTTTCGATGTGTTTACTTTTTTATTGCTGACGTAATCATCATGCACCTCTCATCCCCGACATCATTAAAAAACTCTGTTTATCGAGATCATAATGAAAGTTGCAACTTATAATATTTTAATATTTTGGAAGCTACAGAAAAAATATAAACGGACAACAAGCAACAACGTTTATAAATTAGTTGCGGGTAGTTCGTTTTATCTTTTTTCGAGTATAGAATATATAACTTTCGTTCTGATAGAATTGAGTTGTCTGTCAAATGATATCGCGCACTACACATTAAAGTAGTAAGACTAATTGTGCAGTGTTATTTGTCGTCGTGGTGTTAGGCTCCGTTATCGAGAAGCACGTGAGTAATGAACTTTATTATTATATTATTCGGTAGAGAGGTCAGGCGGTGCAGTTTTTTTTTTTGTTATGGACAATAAAAAAGCGCTTGGTTACAATCACACCTAATGTAAAGTGATTTGATGTAAAAGTTGTCTATTCACTCTCAATTTAAGGATATCCAAATTGAATTTGATCGAAAATACTGACGCTGGTAAGGCTTTCCATTACTGAGTCGTCTATATCAAAAAAGAAGAAGCATAACACTTCGTACGAAGACTCTCACGGCGTCTTCTAGTTCTGAGGTAGAAGGGTGAAGCAAGAATTAGATCATATAGTTGTAGCAAAAGACCGACCAACAGTCAGCTTTACGTCTATGCCCCAGACTATGAAATTTTCAACGTACTAAGGTCTCATCACCTATGAGTCTTTTAGCCCGGCGATCAAATGAGTCATCCCAGAGGTGACGGTAGTATTCCTTAAATGAACAGAACTGGGCCTGGTATTAGGTGACAAGTTTCTCTGGCTTGAAATATTACTTCACCCTGTTTAAGATGTTGAAGCTTGATATGGTCAGTGATTGGTACGGATATACTACAAAAAGTTGGAGTGAAGTTAAAAGGACTGCGTTTTATAAATAAATACGCCTATTTCACTAGAACCCAGTGTGAGAGTTTACGGTTATAAAAGACGTCTTTAAACCTGCTCATGGATCTTAAGCCACAGCTCGGCTTAAATCAAAGTTTCATATTAATATTGTCATTTGAGTGTTACTTCGCAGTATATTTCCCATACAATCCAATACAGTGATCATTCTGGCTCATCATGACAACTCGTCAATTTTCTAGCTCTATCATAGCAATAGCAAGAATAATAATTCTTGTAAAATAACCTGTAAATATAAGTGTTTATTATCTCCAATTATAATCAGAATATTTGAAATAATTATATCCTAATTACTAAATATACCAAAAACAAGCGGATACCAATCCAAATGAATAAAGAAGTCTCAAAGAAGTTACGCGTAGCTCGGGTTCGGATGAGATAAGTTTGTGCTACCGAGTTAAGTGAATAATCGCATTATACTGATACAAACACAGAATTACTAGGATTTTGTAGATTTCTGTAATTAAGTTATAGAATTCTGTAATTATTTGTTGATTGCTTGATATATACTTTATTGCACACTTAATAGGACTTATAACTATAAAAATATGAGTGTTCCCCTCTGCCGCTGGGAGAGCATCTCGTAAGAGCCGAGTAACCCAGCACCCCCTTGGTGGTAGGGGATCTGTTCCCCGACTGGCTTGCGACCACCAGCATGGGAATCCGACCGCCAAGTGTCATAGACGCGTTCCGGTCGAGCCGCATGTGGGCCAGACTTACCCCCTCTCACTCTCATACCATTAATGCTGTGGATCTAGTGGACTCTGGGATCTAAGTCAGGGTCCGCTGAAACCGCAGCATTTTTTCTTCTTCACTCCTCCTCCCCACTCTATCTTCGAGGATGCAACGCATAGACAAAACAGGAGGGTATCTCTTGTTTTGTCGATGTCCAAGGGCGATGGTGGCCACTTACGTTCAGGTGAACCATCTGCTCGTTTGCACCTTAACTACCATAAAAAAAAATGTGCAAAGACGGTCTTATCGCTTTAAGCAATTTCTTTCGTAGCGAGGCGTAAAGTACACATTTATAAACTTACATAATTACACACATATATATAGATACATATAGATACATACGTAGATATATAATTTGTTAATATTTTACTATAGTTATTATTACGATTAAAAATATTCAGGCGTCTACTATGTTTATTTATTATTATCCCACAGGTATAATAAAAAAATAAAGTTTAAAAAACTTTAACCCGATTACGTAAAAAAGTGGTCTAAATAGGATGAAACAAGAAAATAACATCAATAAATCAAGAAAACACATCCAAACATCTAAACGTCCAACTGATCCAAGTCGCGGGCAGATACTAGTGTATTTATAATATTAAGCAGTATAGAAAACATTATTATTGGAAGATTAAGATAGCTTACCTTTAATTAAAAGTATTAGGAGGAGGACCCATGATGCTAAATGGGGATTTACTCGACCGTCTTGAGGACCTGGGGACTTGGGGGGATTAGAGTTTGCAGATTAGGTGATAGGAAGAACTAAAGGTAATACAATGTTTCCCATTTTAGTGAATGAGAAAACATTTACAGCTTTTTAAAATTGTAAAAGAAAATAATTACAGACGTGTCACATTCAGAGAGCATATTAAATGATACATACATAAAATAAAAAGTCATAGCGTCGTAATGTGCTGATAGTGCCAGAAAGTCAGCAACGCTTATATCGTCAGATTTTCAAAATACACTCTTTTTAGTTAGTAATTAACACACCTTAACAGACGCGCTCTAGTAAAACCAAAAACAAGCATCTTGAGCTCCCCTTCTAAACCTATACTAATATTATAAAATGGTGAAATTTGTCAAGTTGTAGGGAGTTTTTTATTATTATAGATAAAGTGCAAACGAGCTGATGGTCCACCTGATGGTAAGTCGTCACCATCGCCCATGGACATCGACAAAACAAGAGAGTGACAAGAGATACTCTCTTGTTTCGTCGATGCGTTGCATCCTCGAAGATATAGTGGGAAAGGAGAGTGAAAAAAAAAACTGCGGTTTCAGCGGACCCTGAGCATGAGCCCAGAGTCCACTAGATCTGCAGCATTAATGGGGTGGGAGAGGGAGAAGGTAAGTCTGGGACACATGCGGCTCGACCGGAACGCGTCTATTACACTTGGCGGTCGGATTCGCATGCTGGTGGTAGCAAGCCAGTCGGGGAACCGATCCCCTACCACTAAGGAGGTGCTGGGCTACTCGGCTCATACGAGATGCTCTCCCAGCGGCAGAGGGGAATAGTATTCTAAGTCGTCCCCTCACTGGTAGAATTTTGAATATTAATTTACCAATAGAAAGCCAAATTATTTGTGAGTGTCATAGCCTATATATTATGGCTTATACTTTAGGCTATATACCTGAAAAGTTGAAAGACTTTTTCGCGGTAGTCGGATTTGCAAAGTAAGTTGGTGGACGAAAACGTTTCTTACACACTGCCTTAACGATGAGATAATAGATAAATGATTCATAGTTGCAGGTAGAGTATGAAAGTATAAATGAGTGTGTGTGTGAACAGTTTGAATACACCACAGCGAAGCGAGAGCGGATGGGCTAGTATTTTATATAACAATTTCGCACGAAAGTATAAAAACTTAATTAACGTGGTGGCTGAAAATTTTGGACGGCACTCCGCATACAAAACACGAAAGTGTTAAATTCTAAGTTTGACATTTGAATTCATTTCGCGCTCTAATGTCATTATGTTCCGAATGAATTAATTGTATGTTCTGTACTTCAGAACCAAGGTTTTAATTATTATATCTACTATAACCCGGTGAAATGAGAAGGAGAAGAGGGGGTAATATTGGATAAACGCAACGTAGATACTGCTTTCTGAACCGATAACTAAACATGGTCTCTTGCAACTAATACAGGAACCTAAGCAGTGCCAGTGCCAGTGGACTTAGACCAAGGTGTAGTTTTAAGGAGCTCCTTAATTCAATTTAAATCCTCATCTCCACTGCCCAGATTCTCTGTTTAAACCTAAGGTTAGATCAATCTAAGCCTAACTTACGCCGACATATATATAAATGAATCATATTTCCCTTGGTTACGGCATCAATTCTTATTATATTGTGTTTGTTATTGTCAGGAGAAGGTTTTTATGTAAGAATAAATTATTCGGCCAAGTGCAAGTGTGGAACACGCACATTGAGGGTTCCGTACAACTTCAATTAAGGAACAAACTTAACAAAAAAAATTATTTTCGTGTGCGGTTCAAAATATCATCATAAAAAAATTAACCGACTTCAAACTCTAAAAATTCAATAAAAATTAAAAAATAATTACTCTGAAATAATTTTAGTCGGTGAACATAAATTAATAAAATACATGAAGTCAAATAGATCCTCCTCTTTTTTCTTAAATTCGCTTAAAAATAATTTATAAACTACCATTATCAACAAAGACGACGAAAAGATTTAGAATAGATTATAGATTGCTTTAAAAAATGTAATAAAATCATACACAAATTTTACTATCTAGACAAAAAATAAAACTTGAACTATAAGCTTATCAGAGCATTTTATTACATTACAACCATAAATCTTGAAGGTAGAAGCAGAAATGAATTTAGGAACACGCGTTAAGGCTAGAAATTGCTGCTTAGTACTAAGACATAAATCTTCTTGAAATAATTTATATGTTTTACTGACTGATTTAATCTAGAATCTATACATATGAGATATGTATATTTGATTTTCATCTATGCCTCTTTCCTTTTTTTAAATAACTAATCATTTACGTCACTCTATAGTTATACAGGATGGATTTTTTGACGGGTCAGTAAGGGCAGGTACCTTAACCGTTGTAGTTATAGGAAAACGCTCGCTCGCTCACCGTACATTTTCTCAAAAATCCGTGAATGCAGTTCAAAATATCTCAAAAAATAATGGAAGGTCTCCTAGAAACGTTTTTTTATAACTATAACAGTTACGGTACCTGCCCTTACTGACCCGTCTCAAAAATCTCCTGTATAATCAGATATAACTCATAAAAATAAATAAAATTGGAGTGTCTGTTTGTAATATTAAAATATCCGCCTTTTACTAAGTGTATATGGATGTATACACGCACACGTTACGAATACCAGCAACAACATTTTTATATTTTTGTCTGTCTCTTTGTTCCTACTAATCTCTGAAATGACTAAACCGATTTTGACAGGACTTTCACTGACAGATAGCTAATGTAACGAGGAGTAACTTAAACTATTTACCATTTCGCTACGACCCATAGGAGCGGAGCAACACGCGAACGAAGTCGCGCGGCTACTTCACCATATATAAAGAGTATGGGAGTAGTAACATAAACGAAAATATTAATATGTAATCTAGATCTAAGTAGAGCAGTGAGTGAAGCTTGAGACCCAGGAGCAAGTTCAAAAACGTCTTTTATAACCGGACACTCTCAACTTCACCCATCATCGCTACCGAATATAAAAGTAAAGTACATTACTCACTCCCGATGACAGAGGCGGAGCATCACGTCACTATCTACAATTGTGATTACTCTCCCTAATAAAATATGAATACAAAGCAACTCTTTTGTAAAGTTTTTGGTTAAAAATACAAATACAAAGATAAACCTTGGACTTTTATATATTATAAATATCTAAATCACATCAGTAGTTTTACTTTTACATACCAATTAACAAACTCTACATTTATTATACAATAATATACTTGTATTATACATGTCGGAGAATAGTAAAAAACTATAGAATAATCGAATCGTCATCGGTATCTATGGCGTTGGAGTAGGGCAGTAGTCACTTCCGTTGATTTGACAGTCTCGACCCTCGACCTTTTATATGCCATCGACAGTCTGACTGAAGTCTTAGTCGAGCGTGGTCTCACAAGAAGTGAAGTAGTCTCTGAACAGTGTTAGTGCTAGGAGTGCTGTCCGATCAAGGTCACGTGAGTACCTTAGAATCTAGTTGCCACGTCTTGTGTTAGGTTAGATTTATGTGAGTTTAACCTTGGGTTTAAACAGAAAGCCTGAGCAGTGGATTCGAGTGTCTCGATCGAATAAAGGAATTCCTTAAGCCTACACCTTGGTCACAAGTCCAAGGCACTGCTTAGGATTCTCTCGTAATTTATAGAGCGTTTTCCAATATTCACCTCTCCTCCTTCCTTCACACCATTTAAAATCCCCGACATACATTTTTTTTTATAATAAGGTGCAAACGAGCAGATGGAAAGTTGCAACCATCGCCCATGGACATCGGAAAAACAAGAAACTCTCTTTCGGTTCTCGTCCCCGAAGATAGAGTGGGAAGGGGGAATGAAGAACAAAAATTATGCGGATTCAGCAGACCCAAGGCAAGAGCCCAGAGTCCACTAGACCCACAGCATTAATGGGATGGGAGAGGGAGGGGGTAAGTCTGGCCCACATGCGACTCTACCGGAACGCATCAATGACACTTGGCGATCGGATTCGCATGCTGGTGGTCGCAAGCCAGTCGGGGAACAGACCCCCTACCACCAAGGGGGTGCTGAGTTACTCGGCTCTTACGAGATGCTCATACACATATAAACCTTCCTTATAAACCACTCTGTCTATTGATGAAAACCGCATCAAAATCCGTTGCATAGTTTTAAAGATCTAAGCATACATACAGCGGGAAGTGACTTTGTATGTATGTAATATAAAAAGGTACAAAATTTTATATTGTCTATTGTAATGTTAAATACAATTTTTTACTGTCAAAAAAATGAAAAGTTAGTAAGTTAAAAACTCATGTGCTTTAACACTTCGGCCCGTACTCGACACAGTTTTTCAGTTTAAAAGCTCTTGTCTCTCGACTGGTAATGACTGAACTGTTAATTGGTATTCTTTGCCCAAACTTTGTAAGTGGTAGAATACTCCACTTTTTCACCTATTTTGTGGTATCTAATTGAGCTGCAGTATTGTAGTGTGTACGTTACACACAACACATCACTGGGTCTATAGCAAACAGGATGACCCTCAAACCAATTGGCGTCCGCCCTGATATATTAGTGAGCAAGAATCAGTGTGGGTAGATTATAAAAGTTATTATAGTCACAAACACTACAGGTATATTTATGGAAAATACCGTGACATTACAACATTTATCCCCTTGAATATCCTGAAGTAACTCTGTTTGCCACACTTTCACGCTTTAACCGCTGAACCGATTTTGATGAAATTTTGTACAGATATAGACTAGAGCTTGGTTAAGGCCATAGGCAACGTTTTATTGCGAAATAAGGCTTAATCTATTGAAATAGGGGATGAATTGCATGTCTAACTGCGTGGCCTTTTATATCTTTGTGAGTCAGTCATATTTATTCAGAAAAAAAAATTAAAAAAATGTTTGGAACCATGATCAAAAGTTCCTGTTAGGTCAAAATGGGTCTTATAAATGATGTATTTTTAGAGTACTGATAATATAGCAATAATATTACGTTAACTATAATAACGTAGCGACTTAAACTCGAAGCAATAAATGACATCTAGTTTCATTGGATTAGACGAAATAAAAAGAAACTGAAAATAAAATATCGTACAGGATTTTCAATAAATATAGTCACAAATTTAATAAAGAATGTTATTTTGCACTTCAATACTTAATAAGATTGGTGAGTTCAATAAACTAAGATCAACACAATATTAATATTGTAAAATCAAATATAAACAGATGGCAGTTTTAATAAAAATATTGTGAAAAATGATTTTGTCTCCATGTTTTTTAATCATTTTTTAGTCACATTTAAATCTATTGACTTTTGAGTCTGACCTGTGTTGTGACTAAGGAACAGTTTCCACCAATAGAATCGCTTCATTTATAGCCTCGCTCATGACTCACATGAAGCGATTCCAACAAACATATTTATTTCTTAACAAACATACTTCTCGATACACATTCTCGCATTTATCTCGAGAAAACGCAGCCTAAAAAGTAGGCCAAAGAGTTTTAAACCCAAAAAAACTAATATTAAAAATTCAATTTTTTTTTTCTAATTTAATATTATGTCCGAGGGAAGGAGAAGATATTATTAAAGATGGATGTTCTCCTGTTAGATGCAACGAGTATCTGTTAACTTAGTTAAATATTAAGTATCTAAAGCCCTACGTTTGGCACTTGCCGCAATCTACAAATCTATACAAACGCTTTCCTTGATTATGGGAAACAAACCACCCATCCACACGCTTAAGAGTTCGTAGTATGTTTTGGTAGGTAATGCAATCTCGTTCTCGCGAGATCTCCTTTTCGCGAGATCTCGCCCTATTTTAGCGAGATTGATCTAGGTTATTTATACATAGCATTGGTTATTTATGCCAAAAAAGTTTCTTATGTGTTTTACGAGTGGAATGACGAACAATATCGGCAAATATAGTTTATTACGACTACTTGAGTGTGTTTGAAGGATGGAATGTTAGCAACACTGTTTGTAAAGTAGTAGTAGCGGGTAGATCATTTTATATTATTTCAAGTATACCGACGTGAAGACAATATATAACCTTTAGTACGATAGATTAGTCTCAGTCTCTCTGGTGTTTTCGTGCAGTGAACTTGAAAGTTAGTGTTATAGTGTCGTGATTAAGGTTACCCTTCTCGAGGTCTACGTGAGTTTACTTTATTATCTACTGTGGTAAGCGAGGTCGGGTGGTGGAGGTGAGAGTTAATATATTATGAAAGAGCTCTTTAAACCTGCTCCTGGTTCTCAAGCCCCAGGCACTGTTCGCCTCAGTCTAATTTTTTTTCCTAATACCCATAATTCTTTTAATTTATTTAAATATTGTGAATAAAATAATTTGCCAGTATAAACACAAAAATGCTAATCTCGTGTGATCTCGGAATTGACGAAACCTCGCGGTATTGTTATTCATAAGCTCGCGAGATCTCGCCTGAGCCCCAATCTCGAAAGATTGCATTCCCTATAGGCAAGCATATCAGACATTCAAATCATGTCGGCTGTTGTACTTAATTATTTTTATTACAAAAACTAAAAACTATATCATAAACCCTGATGCTATAAGTGCTTCCAAGCCTTTTATGTATTTTAAAAAGATTTTCGGTGTTGCTAGCACACAATATTTGTAAATCTACGAAATATAGTTTGTTCAATTTACGAAATCTGCCTTCTCGCCTACTAACTGTGAAAATAGTAGAGTAAGCTACACGGAAGCTTCACAGCACAATTACACTCAAAAGACATACGATCTAGTTGGCAACCGAGCAGTCCCTGGGTCTCGCGTCCCAGATGCGGGATTAAAAGGCGTTTCTACTACTAGTAAACACTCTCCTTCACCGCCTCCTAACCCAATATACACAATATTTTAAAGTCACACAAGATCCGACAATAACTAAACTTTCTTGCGTAAAAATCATCCTTTTTATAATATAAATAATAAATATTTAAAATCTCCCTTTAAATTATTTAATAAAACTAAATACACGTAAGCCGTGGTGGATTGAACTATCTTTGAATATATAATTATAATTTGCTAACTTAATTTCGTGGGAATTCTAATATCTGAAATTATTGTCAGTGAGTAAATGTGAGTGGTATTTCGAATATATATTATATATCTAGTATACCACACAATATGGCGTCTGCTGTAAATTACATAAATCCAGTGTCGATAAGTAGAGATGAATATTATTTGCTAACGTGATATCACGTACTCTCTACGTGACAAAGGACAGGCCGATCCGTAAAATCTTCACGGACTGTTAATAATTGGATATTTTTCAGATATTATTTTTCTTTTCATAATCTAAAATGTCGAAACCTAAAATATATCGAAAAAATTAAATTGATATTTTCTTAATCTTGATCTAACTTTGAGTTTTAGGATTCTGCATCTCGAAAGGAAATAACCCTTATTGGATCTATCTGTCAATCAATAAGGAATTCAAGTTAAAATTAATATCAAAAACTACTGTATGTATCCAAGGAACTGTAGAAAACTGTTTATTGATATTTTGAACCTAACTTAACCTAAAATTTTGAAGTAAAAATCTATAAATTTGTACTTCCATTAAAAATATATTATATATTTATTTTTATAAAAATATTGGATTTTTTCGATAAAAATAATGTGTGTTAATAATAAAATGATTAAAAGCTATAGGGGCTGTATATATCTCGGTGTCAGTTAGGTTTAGGTTAGGTTAGCCTTGTGTTAGGTTAGGTTTATGTTAGTCTAATCTTAGGTTTAGACCGTATTGTGCACACAAGATGCTTATAAAATGTTTGTATACCTACCCGTGAGGGGACGGGTTAGAATACAATTCCTCTCTGCCGCTGGGAGAGCATCTCGTAAAAGCCGAGTAACCCAGTACCCTCTTAGTGGTAGTGCTTGCGACCACTAGCATGCGAAACCGACCGCCAAGTGTCTCTGATGCGTTCCAGCTGAGCCGCCGTGGGCCAGATCTATCCCTCCCTTTCCCATCCCATTACTGCTGCGATTCCAATGAACATCGGGTTCTTGCCCGGGGTCCATTGAAACCGCAGCAGTCTTCTCTTCGCTCCCCCTCCTCACTCTATCTTCACTCAAAAAAATCCATTCAATTCTCTGTTTCCGAAATATATATATACTTCTTATGGCCCTATAATCAAACTATTTGTTAAGAAAATCTTAGTAACATACTAAAAAAATGCCTTTTTAACAGCAAAATTAAATTTGTTCTTTTATTGTACAGAACCCTTGGATTTCTAGTCCGAGTCGGACTTAGCTGCCTTCTTTTTTAAAAATCCTTCTGAATATCATGGATTGTGACGCTCTGGTTGATTTTTCATACTTGTCTCTTGAGTTTATTAAATATATTGCCTTTCCCAGGTGAATGTTTTATTTATACCCTCATGTGAAATGCGAACATGAATATTGCATCAGATATGCACTGGGACTTATCTAAAGTATGGAATATATTTCGGATCTAGATATTTTAATGCTAATAGTGTTATTATTTCACGTGTTTGTTATTATACTATAAAGATTTTCACGTATTATTTGTTTGCATTTGAAATCTCGAGTTATTGTAAAGCCAAGCGCATTACTGTTCACCTTCACTGCTTAATCTTAGTGCCCATCTAGCTAAACTTAAAAAAATTACGTAAGCATTAAAGTGGGGCACAGAGGTCCTTGCTTTGCTTATTTTTGGGGGATGGGTGGGTGTGCATGGGGATTACGTTAGCTATAAAGAAGTAAACACGCACATCGAAACGTGAATATTAGGGATATTCAGACTCCCTCCTTATTGTGAGGGACGCTCTCAATAAGGAAGGAGAAAAATGCATGCATCAATGTTTATGAAAGCAAGAGGGGGGTTGTCTTAGATTACTTTTGCTGCCTAGAGGGTTGATAATTTACTTGAATGTCCCCTTATAGGTAATTCCACTTTTACTAATATTGTTCATTGTATGAAATTATTTATTAGGATACTACTACTGTGTACGTTATTTTTATAATATAATACTGTTCGAATCATACTTATATTTTATTAATTTCCTTTTTTTTCAATAAATGTAAATTTTGGTTTACTAGTATAAGACTAAGTGAAAGTGAAAGACCTTTTAGTATATTTACTGGTTTGATAATTATTAAAATTGGAGGACTTTAAAAATTCATAAAAAATAAACAAGAATTATTATATCAATAAATAAATATTAAAATAAAACTATGGGAAGTTTGCTTCCTTAAAATGGCGTTATTTGTAATGCATTTAAAATTCTTCAGTAATTATTCACTTCTTTAAATATTTAGAAAAAAATATGGAGATTGTTGGCTCTAGAACTATTAATACAGATATTTCGTAAGAAAAACACCAGCACTTACACACATAATCACTTTAATAACACTTATCACATCAAAAATCAAAGAAATACTGCACTCTGTCATCTTGCATCATCTTTTTATTTCCTACCTTAGCCTAAAAAAATAACGGAAACAGTATCAATGCTGACAATTTATCACTAAATATGACCTAACTCATAGACAATTCATTTCCTGTACAATAAATAATATATCATAAACATAAAATGAATATATACCATAGCTAATATTCAAGCATTGTATTGACATATAACAACAATTTATATAAAATTAAAACGGATGCTAACAAGATGTACTGAAAATATAAATAATATATTTTCGAATACTCTGAATATATTCTAAAGATTTCCATTGAAGTATTACTGTAAAGCTTCTATGCTAGACAAAGTTATGAACGAGTCGAGCACTATCTCTGATTAGTTCAACTACTTAACTACTAACGTTTACCTTGACTGAATTGCGACAAAATTGTTACTAAATATTAATAGAGTTAAAAGCTATACCAGGAAATAGTTAATTAAGTTAGAAAACTTAAAAATAAGAATAATTTCTATTACTATACATTAATACGTATCATAATAACTATTACTTTACACAGAAAGTAGAGCGAAGCCTGGGGCTTGAGACTTAGAAGCACCCTCCAAAAGAAACACATGTAAAGAGGGCACATGATTAACTTGGTATATTTGGGAAAAGTTGTGCATTGTGAGCGTGCCTGTATTGGCAGTTCCATCCGTGACTAGCAGACGCGCGGGAACTGAAACGTCGCATAAGAACCAATGGCATGTGGTGCAGTGCTCTCGTCCGCCGCTTCTTGCTAAAAAGGCCGATGTCCATGGGCGATGGTGGCCACTTACCATCAGGTGGACCATCTGCTCGTTTGCACCTGATCTACTATAAAAAAAAAATTGTGACATGTTCATTCAGGGTCAAACCTTACGTGGCACTAGTTATAAGTGAATAGATAAATGTAAGAGGGGATGTGTAGGTAGAATGAGTGAATGGATGAGTAAATTATAGGTGAGTCTGTGTGTGTATGAGCGTGCGAGTATTTGAATGAATAATCAAAAATTGAAAAACCAATACCCAGCACAGAGACGGCCATTTAGCAGTTACCTACTAGTAAATTAGTTGTTCATCTTTCAAATAGCTGCTATAGGGAGATAACTGGATGGCTAAAGGATCAAAGAATTTATTATGCTAACTAAGGACTGTGACACATCGCGTGTCACAGTCCTTAATTCGACTGAGGGGAAGCGCCACCATTTTGAGGTCATTTTTTGATTAAATATAACAATATTTTATATAGAAAATATTATCAGTCCGTGACACAGCCACACTCTTTTTTTCCACAAATAACTGTCCTATATTGGCAATTCTAGTCTAGATATGTTAGCTAATTCCCCCATTTATTCAGGTGTAAACTAACAAGTTGTAGTCTATGTGCACTTCTATCAACCTCAGTTAAATGTGTTCAACCGTTAAATTGCTGAAACCGACGCGCTTGTAATTACTAGCTTTGTAACTTTGACACTTTCCACGAAGTTTTAGTGTAAAAAATACTATATAGGCTGGCAGCACTGATTGGCTTGTAATTTATTAATTGATTTTAAAAATACCATTGTTGTCAGCTAAGTTAAATGCTTTACTAACTTGTTTGCTTAGTTATACCTTCATAGTTAGGCAGTTTGACAAGTTAATTTCATAGAAATCTCTTGGGGATTGTTGAGCATCAAGATCGAGCAGTAATCATGAGCGTAAATGTATTCTAAGAGGTGACAACCAAAACCATGTACGTGGTCAACAAAACCTACCTAAATTAGTAAAGAATGTATATGAGGAAGTGGCGACTAGTTAAATTTTTTGAATTAATCTTTTTAATGAAACATTTCTTTCCTGTTTGGAATGAAAGCAATATAAACAAAAGCAATTTATCAGCTGACCGCACCGGAGTGACACCATGATGGCGAGCGGTGATCTATCAATTGATTTATGTGCCGCGACCCAAACACTTGTGTCACACTAAAATCCGATATTTCATTAATTCAACAAGTTTTCTTAATTATTAACTGTTAAATAAAATTAAATTTTCTATACACCAATTTGAATTTAGATTCTATTTTTAATCTACAATCCAAATATTTCGGATTGAGATTGATTAATTATTTCGGCCGTTACTCGTGATTAGCCTTAACCTTTTGAGTTTACAGCATTACTATAAAAAACTAGAAATTCTAACATTTTATAGCGACCGGCATGTAAGTATAGATTTGACCTCAATTGCGCAGAGGTCACGCGCACGCAGCGCGCTCATAATGTGAAAGTTTCCCCCCACTATTTTTTCTCAGACCTAAAGTTAGCTGCCCATATAGATAACAAAAAAAAACTAAGTTTGAGTTTGATTTATAAGTTACTACAGAACCCTAGAAATGGTGGAGCTCAAGTGTGAAATGAGACGAAGGCATATAAGTAAATAGATAATAAAAACACGTGGCGTGGGTGTACATCGGAATTTCAGTAGCTTATTAACTTTTCTTTAAACTCGAGTTTCCTTACTAACTCATTTTTGTTTTATTTGTTTAAAATAGTACATAAGATGTCATTTTACATAAGATGTTGGATACCACACCACTGCGCAGACATAATGGTCACCAGGCGAGCTATATTTGACAACTGACTCAAGTCTATCGGAACTGAGTATGTAACGGTGTTGCTAACTAAGAAAAGATAAACGAAGAAGAAGAAGCTACTAGATTAGCTAAATAATAGACAATCAATTGTGTATCTAAAAATCATGATTAGGTTACTTTAAAAAAAGGAAGAGTATAAGAG
The DNA here is from genome assembly GCA_905147385.1 of Limenitis camilla. Classification (NCBI taxonomy): domain Eukaryota; kingdom Metazoa; phylum Arthropoda; class Insecta; order Lepidoptera; family Nymphalidae; genus Limenitis; species Limenitis camilla. Next base: position 10,981,367 of record LR990241.1, read on the forward strand.
AGAGAAAGTGTTGGTAAAACGAACAAAAAATATCGTACATCAATGGATAATGATATCAGTAGTTGACTTAGTATTAGAAAAAGAGAGAGGATACTTAAAACAATCAACTGCATACTCTTATAGTAAACTTTTTGATTGGTATAAGTAGAGCTTAGTTATAAAAACAGAGAAAGAGAGATTGATCGTTTGTTATGTACTTTCTGTAGTCTAAAAAAATGATTAACAACGGCCGAAAATATTAACTAATCTCACTTGAAAATCTTTGGGTTATGGATTGAAATGATTCCAAATTCAAATTTGTGTATAAAGAATTCAAATTTGTGTACAGAAAATTCAAATTTGTGTCTAAAAATCTAAATTTGTGTATAAAAAAATTTAATTTGTGTATAGAAATATAAATTTTTATATAAAAATTTTAATTTGTGTATGGAAAATTCAAATTTTTGTATAAAGAATTCAAATTTGTGTACAGAAAATTCAAATTTGTGTCTAAAAATCTAAATTTGTGTATAAAAAAATTTAATTTATGTATAGAAATATAAATTTTTATATAAAAATTTTAATTTGTGTATGGAAAATTCAAATTTTTGTATAAAGAATTCAAATTTGTGTACAGAAAATTCAAATTTGTGTCTAAAAATCTAAATTTGTGTAAAAAAAAATTTTATTTGTGTATAGAAATATAAATTTTTATATAAAAATTTTAATTTGTGTATAGAAAATTCAAATTTGTGTATAGAAAATTCAAATTTGTTTATAAAAATTTAAATTTGTGTATAAAGAATTTAAATTTGTGTTTAGAAAATTCAAATTTGTTTATAAAAATTTAAATTTGTGTATAAAGAATTTAAATTTGTGTTTAGAAAATTCAAATTTGTTTATAAAAATTTAAATTTGTGTATAAAGAATTTAAATTTGTGTATAGAAAATTTAAATTAGTTATTTTCAATCTGTAAACCGCACATTTTGGATTGAGATTAATTCTTCTACCTTTGGTATTTTATGTATTTCAATGGAAAAGTAAGCTTATACAGACTTAAAGGGCTGATTTGAATTTAAGATTAGACACCGCCATTTTTAGAAGCCAAATTATTCACGTGAATTCACTATTCATGCCCGTGTATGTTATTGCTCGTTTTCGCTTTATTTGCAATATTTTCTCGTTGCTAGACAGAGGTCATAGGCAAATGAAATATTTTGAATATTGTTTTTTAAAATAAGTTTACCTTTAGGTTTTATCACACTATATTTTTACATATATTTTTTAACTAGCCGACCCGCTCTCGCTTCACTAATGTGTATTCAAACTGTTCACTCACCTACTCACTCATACTCTACCCGCAACTATGAATCATATATCTCTCATCGTTGAGGCAGCGTTCGTAAGAATCGTATCTGTTCAAGCGTTTTTTCTCCGACTTTCTTTGCAAATCCAACTACCACAAAAAAGCCATTTCATTTTTCAGGTTAATATATAGCCTGATGATACTCACAAGTAATGTGGCTTTCTATTGGTAAAAGAATTTTCAAAATCGATTCAGTAGATTTAGAGATTCCCCCCTAAAATCTCACAAACTTTATTATAATATTAGTATAGATAAAGACTACGTCGGAATAAATCTATTCATCTGTAAGCGAAACGAGGACATAAACATGAGGAGAAGAACAATCTAGAATGAAGAACAAATTTAATATTTTCGAGTTTGCTCCTTACGAATTTTTATGATTTGGAAGTCAAGAGTAAAACCCGGCATAAACGGCCGTAACTTTTGATTACTTTGATTCAGTCTTTTTACCTGAGTACTTGATATTAATTTCAAATTTACATCTATTACGTCTACCATCATAGCGTCCAAAATAATGGACCGATTATGATGCTGCTTTTTTCTTCTTTGAAAGACGATTTAATCTTGATAGTTTTAAACTATTATTTGTTAAGTTTTAGTCAGCCGTTTGCAGACTATTAGCTCATTTTTAACTTGAGACAAGGCCAACAAATTTCACACGTTTATCATCCATACAAATAAATAAAATTGTAGTGTCTGTTTGTAATATTAAAATAACCGCTTTTTACTAAGTGCATATGGACACGGTACATATACCAACAATAACATTTTTTATAATTTTTGTCTGTCTGTCAGTCTGTCTGTTTGTTCCGGCTAATCTCTGAAGGGCTGGACCAATTTTGGCACTGGCAGATAGCTGATGTAACAAGGAGTAACTTAGGCTATTTATCATCTCGCTACGACCCATAGGAGCGGAGCAAAACGCGAGCAAAGTCACGCAGGTCGGCTAGTACTATTATTTAAAGAGAAAAGATTTGATTGTTTGTATGTTTGTTTGTTGCGAATAGACTCGAAAACGAACCGATTTAGAAAATTCGTTCACCGATAGAAATCTACATCCTTCCCGGATAACATGTTTTCTCAAGAACTACAGATCAGATTTTAAAATTCCTTCACTGATAGAAAACCACACTATTCCTAAGTAGCATAGGTGAAGTAGTGTTACCATATACAATTTGTATTATTAGAATTTGGTCATTTTGATACCACTGATCCGATTTTAAAAATTCTTTCACATATCTCTTCTTCATTTTTATCTTTGCTCTGTCCTTCTTGCTCTTATTATCTATCGCATTTTTTTCTACATTTTCTCTTTTAGCACCTTTTGTCACTGTCCCTATTTTTTTCAAATAATATAAAATTCCACAATTACAAAGTGACAATAAAAGGACATCAATTATAATATTGCTTCAAATACTCGGAGCTAAGCGAAGGCAGACCGCTCGTTTGTTGTTTAACTTCTAGAAAGTAGCGACCTTGAGATGATACTGCCGCATCAAGTAGTATGCTGTGTACCAACTCCTCAGCCAATTACAGCAAATATTTCTTATTTAGGCTAATAAGAATAAAATTTCTTTAGATACGTCAACTTTAGATGGTCCGGGATATTTTATAACTTTATACTTCTTATAAAAGTTTAAGTTTGAAGCTTATTTTATTTAATGTGTTTTACATCTAAAATACAGACTGACAAACAGATAAAGACATTGACAAATGCATTACTGCAATAGCGTTGTTGTTGCAGATTTGGATTTGATGACGCACGAGATTAAGCTATATTTAGATTTAGTGAGATTTGCCTAAATGCAGGTGTTAAAATATCTATGAATATCGTAATAATCCATTAAATATATGTTAAACTATATATATTTTTTTTATGGTAGATAAGGTGCAAACGACCAGATGGTCCACCTGATGGTAAGTGGCCACCATCGCCCATGGACATCCTCGAAGATAGAGTGAGGAGGGGAGTGAAGAAAAAACTGCTGCGGTTTCAGAGGACCCTGAGCAAGAGCCCAGAGCTCACTAGATCCGCAGCATTAATGGGATGGGAGAGGGGTCTGGCCCACATGTGGCTCGACCGGAATGCGTCTATGACACTTGGCGCTTGGATTCGCATGCTGATGGTCGCAAGCCAGTCGGGGAACAGATCCCCTACCACCAAGGAATATTTTATCATTATGTACCTCGGAGGGGTATAGAAAACATTAAGGAGGTGATGATATTGAAACATTATAATCTCTTACGATTACGACAGGAACTTAAGACTCGTGACCAAGGTGTAAGTTTAAGGAGCTCCTTCAAGTAATTTCAACACTCGCCTCCACTGCCCAGGTTCTCTGCTTAAACCTAAGGTTAGGCTAATCTAAGCCTATATGTATATATATTGGATCCGATGTCCTGTTCAATTCAATCCAAAGGATACTACTTATCCCGGATTAAAAATTTCTGTGGGATAGGTAAGGATAGCAATTTTCGAAAAAGTGCTGTTGTGAATGAGTTAATGCATATGAGAGTGAATAGGTGGGTTGTGTGGTGAATGAGTGAGGGGATATTATGTGGGTTTCTAAGTCAATAGGTGACTGAGTACGTGGCAGATGATGGAATGTGTCAGCGTTTTCTTACCGAACACGAACGAAAAAAGAAAAATGAGATTTTGTATTTTACTGTTTTGTACACTTATAATAAGTGCCGCGGCGTGGGATGACGATGACTTGGAAGTGTTTGACGTGGTTGAAGAAGTTAACCAAAATTTTTACGAGTTGTTGGGAGTAACACAGGTAAAAAGGTGTGTGTGCGATTCACACACGATAGAAGTGAAACTTCAGTAAATCGACAAAAGAATGAGATGAATATATATAATAATATAAAATAGTATGTATATTTCTGTCTCATTCTTTCCTACACATTTTTATATTTGTGTCTCTTACCTGTCGTTTTTTCCGTTGCATCCGGTTTGAAATCACAACCATTCTTAAGAAGTTTCACTTCAAAAAAATCTCATATAATTTTACTTATTTTTGATGTTACATACTCGTAGAAAATATCATTATTATGCCTCGCGTATATCTAGAATATTCGGCAATTCCATTTATATTCATCTAAAAGTGCTTTATTGTGAGAAAATTGAGCACTCGCTATTCCATTTTATTTACGAATGGCTAGATTTCGTAGTTTATCACTGTGTTTAGGATTTAACTTATACGTTAAATAGTTTCTTTGATTTTTATATTATATTTTTACATCCCTTATCCACATAAACTACTAGCATTTGCCTGCAATATTTGTTGAAGGAAACTTCAAGATTGAGTTAAGAGTTAATTTAAAAGTGTGCATCAACTCATCTGCCCATTCACTCAGTTTTCTTTCCACATACAAACTGACAGTCACAATTTCATTAACAGACCGTATGGTAATTTCAGACATGTAAACTTTTACATTTATAATTCCATCCCACGAGATATTTCATTTTTCGGGATAGAAAGTACCTTAGGTATTAATCCAGGCTAAAGAGTATCTGTTGGCAAACTATATCTATTCGGCCTCTATTGTGTCATACAAACTTTTATATATATATTATATTAGTAGGATAGCAGGATAATATTCTTAAAAAAATAATTGCAAAAATTTTCCTCCACGTTTTAATAAAAAAAAATAAAAGACCAACCTGAACTTCAAACATCACAATTAAGTTACACGACCAAAAACACTTAAGGTCTTTGTTGATCCTCAAAATGAAGATAAAAACTGTTAAAATGAAAGAGAATGTTATACAAACGGATAAGCGTTCCTTTGTGATGTTGAAGATCAATTCTTTCAAAGGTCGAGGGTTGATATCTATATCTAAGTATAGGAAAAAGCTCCCCATTTCACTTTTAATGGAACTTTTTTAGGGAACCTATTATTCATGAAAAAGGACATAATTTTAAGGTTTCGTACCTTAAATCCTTCGATGAATAAATAAAAACTAGATACACAGTGTAACCAAATATCGTTACATACAAGAAAGGTATCGAGAAATACCGTTTCATCTGTACTCAGTGTAAGCAATGTCAGTGTGTTGCCATGGTTACAAGATTGTTATAATTGTCAATATATTAATATTTTGACACAGCTCTCAAGTTAGCAATGAGCTGATAATTTTCAAACGGGTGACCAGATCTTCACAATACATAGCTAAGTACCATCTCGATTAAATTACCTTTCTAACAAATAAAACATCATCAGAATCGGGCCATTACATTGGGCCCTATAATGCCACAGACAGACATACACAGATTAAAATTCTTCGTTTTGAAACGCTTTTAATTTTGCGTCCGTCAAAACGACTGAAGTGCATAACGAGTTCTACATAAACGCTCTTTTTTTATGATAGATAAGGGACAAACGAGCAGCCGGTCCACCTGATGGAAAGTGGCCACCGTCGCCCATAGACTTCGACAAAACTAGAGGGTATTTCTTGTTTTATCGATGCGCTGCCGCCTTGAAGTTTGAGTGAGGAGGGGGAGCAAGAGAAGACTGCTGCGGTTTCAATGTACCCCGAGCAAGAACCCGGTGTTCATTGGAACCGCAGCAGTAATGAGATGGGAGAGGTAGGGGTAGCTCTGGCCCACATGCGGCTCGGCCGGAACGCGTCAGAGACACTTGGCGGTCGGATTCGCATGCTGGTCGTCGCAAGCACAAGCGAAAATTCGTAAAACGCATTAAGGATTAATTGATATGATTACTCGGGACCATAATACGCTCAATCGACTCCGTTCATTCACTCACAAAACTCCTGTTTGTAAAAAGCTACTTATATGGTATAACTGTGATTTTGCTATAAAAAATCAAAATGTAACATGGTCAAGCAGCCAGCTGACGCATATTCCACCACGGTATGGTCAGCTGACTTTATTTTTCCTTCAAGATACTAGGTAAAGTATAATCCGACAAATTTTCAACCGGGAGGAAATGACTGAAAAAAAAATTTTTTCTACATGTTTTGAAAGGCTGCCAATGCTCGCCCCACCCACGGAATCGCAGCTGACGGTCACGAGTGATCATAATATTAACCTCTTATGCAGTATACGAATTTTCGCTTGGGAGGGACTTGGTCATGAAAATCTGTCACTGGCTCCCGGACCATCACGGGCAAAACCTTTTTACTCTCGCATCGTACAATTAATAATGCAGTATAATGACGCACGTATCTCATACACATTACATATGTCAAAATATTTCTTCTTTAAGCCTAACATAAATTTTCGTAACACATCTCGTAGGTGTTCTTCATGTAAATTATTTTTATCTGAGAAAAAAAGTTATTTATATTAATTTTAGACGATCCTTACTTCTCTGTGACAAAATGATATTTTTTCTTTGAGACATTAATCGTTAGAACTTGGCTAATGACCTTTCCCGGCTTGGAATCATCCCACCCATTCCCAACATACATTGCTTTGTTATATGTTAAAAAGTAATAAGACTTCGTACAAAATAAGTTCCAAACTTATTCATATTTCAACCAATTTACACAAAACCTTAACAAAATGAAAACCTAAACCTTCCTCATTAATCATTCTATCTATTTGAGAAAACTGCAAAAAAATCCGTTTAGAAATTTTTAAGTTAATCGCAAACAGACAAACAGAAATATTTATATGATAAATGTTGAATATGGCATTAAAAATCAAGCCGTCTGGGAATTTCATCCCTATTCCATAATTCCTTTAAGGTTATAAAACATGATCTACTATCCGTTTAAAGCCGGGGCAGGTCAAGTATAAAATATTGTAATAATATATTATACTTTTCAGAAAACAATCTTAATTTCAGATGTTTATCATGCTAATGAAATGTGTACCTCTCGTGACTACAAATCATATTTATCCACAATATGTTCGTATGTATTTTCGTATATCAACAAATTATCTAGTCGTCGTACTTAATAATATAATATAATTTTATATTTTAATTAAATATTTAACATATTTTGGAAACAACGATTATTTTTATATCCCTAAGGATACACCACGTTTAACTGCATGATTTTATTGGCGAAGTTTAATATTAAAAAGTAGTGTTAAATAAAGGGTTAAAGCATATAGTCTATACTACGGATGTTGCGGATCCACTTTTTTCCACATCCGCGGATGCGGATAGATGCGGATCTGTATAAAAAAAACTTAGTGTTGGGTTGGTAGGGTAAAAAAAACACAGTATTATATACCCTTTTTTATTTAATAATAAAGTAGTGAATGAACTACTATTACTAATTAATTATTTTAGTAATTAAATTTAAATATTGGAGCATTATATTTAATGAAAAGTAGAATGGCCGCCTTTTCGGACTCCAGACTGTTTCGCAAGGGTTCGTATATTAATCCGCGGATTTTAAGAGGCTCACATCCGCGGATGCGGATGCAGATGTGGATGTCAAAATCAATGCGGATGTTACGCATGTGCGGATGCGGATGCGAATATTCGCAACATCCCTAGTTTATACGCAGACCAATAGTATGGCGACTTGATTACTAGAGTATTACTCCTTAGGGTTGTAATATAGACCCAGAAATCCAGAATTATTGCTTGAATACTCGCGATGAAATTATAAAGATTTCCGTTATGGCAGCGTTGGCACAACTGATACAGTTAGTGTAACATAGAAATTCAAAATACTACTATTTGAGTAGCAATTCTACCAACATCATAAGATAGAAATGTTTACTACGAGTCTATTAAAGTGTTCAGTACTGCAGACAAATCACTATGGCTAAATGATCATCATCCGCACCATCGTGCATGTATCTCCGTATTCTCACACATGAGGGGCTGGGATACGAAACAATTCCTATCCGCATGGGAGAGCATCTCGTAAGAGGCAAATACCCAGCACCCTTGGTGGAAGGGGTCTCTTCCCCGACTGGCTTGCGTATTGCGTAACCAGAGCATTCTTCATTCCCCATCCTTATTCATCCCCATTCTCAAAGGTGGCAACATATCGGCTATACGAGGCACTCTCTTATACTGCCGATGTCCATGGGCGACGGTGGCCACTTACCATCAGGTAGACCGTCTGCTCGTTTGTGCCTTATCTACCACTAGCTCCCTGCCCTCGCTTCGTTCCGGTTATTAGTAATATTATAATTGATGTCCTTAAATTGTTACTCTGTAATTGTGTAGTTTTTCATTATTTGAAAAAAGAGATAGAGTGAGAAAAAGTTATAATAAAAAAAATTATAGAAAAAAAAGAAAAGCAACACATAATAAAAGAGTGAGGGGGGAGAGAGAGAGAAAGAAAGTGAAAGGAGAGTGATCATTCTGAACAAATAAAGATAAAAGTTAAAGAGAGAAAAAAGAGAGTGATAGTATTATAAGAGGAAGAGAGACGGCAATACTATAGACTTCTATCAGTAGTGAAAGAATTTTTAAAATCGGATTAGTAACAACTAAATGGCCATATTCTATTAAATAAAAAATGAATATGGCAACACTAAATCACCTTTATCATTCACGAAAAGTGTAGTTTTCTATCAGTGAAAGAATTTTTAAAATCGGATTAGTAACAACTAAATGGCCAAATTCTATTAATTAAAAAATAAATATGGCAACACTAAATCACCTTTATTATTCACGAAAAGTGTAGTTTTCTATCAGTAGTGAAAGAATTTTTAAAATCGGATTAGTAACAACTAAATGGCCATATTCTATTAATTAAAAAATGAATATGGCAACACTAAATCACCTTTATCATTCACGAAAAGTGTAGTTTTCTATCAGTGAAAGAATTTTTAAAATCGGATTAGTAACAACTAAATGGCCATATTCTATTAATTAAAAAATGAATATGGCAACACTAAATCACCTTTATCATTCACGAAAAGTGTAGTTTTCTATCAGTGAAAGAATTTTTAAAATCGGATTAGTAACAACTAAATGGCCAAATTCTATTAATTAAAAAATGAATATGGCAACACTAAATCACCTTTATCATTCACGAAAAGTGTAGTTTTCTATCAGTAGTGAAAGAATTTTTAAAATCGGATTAGTAACAACTAAATGGCCATATTCTATTAATTAAAAAATGAATATGGCAACACTAAATCACCTTTATCATTCACGAAAAGTGTAGTTTTCTATCAGTAGTGAAAGAATTTTTAAAATCGGATTAGTAACAACTAAATGGCCATATTCTATTAATTAAAAAATGAATATGGCAACACTAAATCACCTTTATTATTCACGAAAAGTGTAGTTTTCTATCAGTAGTGAAAGAATTTTTAAAATCGGATTAGTAACAACTAAATGGCCATATTCTATTAATTAAAAAATGAATATGGCAACACTAAATCACCTTTATCATTCACGAAAAGTGTAGTTTTCTATCAGTGAAAGAATTTTTAAAATCGGATTAGTAACAACTAAATGGCCAAATTCTATTAATTAAAAAATGAATATGGCAACACTAAATCACCTTTATCATTCACGAAAAGTGTAGTTTTCTATCAGTAGTGAAAGAATTTTTAAAATCGGATTAGTAACAACTAAATGGCCATATTCTATTAATTAAAAAATGAATATGGCAACACTAAATCACCTTTATTATTCACGAAAAGTGTAGTTTTCTATCAGTAGTGAAAGAATTTTTAAAATCGGATTAGTAACAACTAAATGGCCATATTCTATTAATTAAAAAATGAATATGGCAACACTAAATCACCTTTATCATTCACGAAAAGTGTAGTTTTCTATCAGTGAAAGAATTTTTAAAATCGGATTAGTAACAACTAAATGGCCAAATTCTATTAATTAAAAAATGAATATGGCAACACTAAATCACCTTTATCATTCACGAAAAGTGTAGTTTTCTATCAGTAGTGAAAGAATTTTTAAAATCGGATTAGTAACAACTAAATGGCCATATTCTATTAATTAAAAAATGAATATGGCAACACTAAATCACCTTTATCATTCACGAAAAGTGTAGTTTTCTATCAGTAAAAGAATTTTTAAAATCGGATTAGTAGCAACTATATGGCCATATTCTATTAATTAAAAAATGACTATGGCAACACTAAATCACCTTTATCATTCACGAAAAGTGTAGTTTTCTATCAGTGAAAGAATTTTTAAAATCGGATTAGTAGCAACTATATGGCCATATTCTATTAATTAAAAAATGAATATGGCAACACTAAATCTCCTTTGTCTCTCACAAAAAGTGTAGTTTTCTATCGGTGAAAGAATTTTTAAAATCGGATTAGTATTCTATTAATTAAAAAATGACTATGGCAACACTAAATCCCCTTTATCATTAACAAAAAGTGTAGTTTTCTATCTGTAAAAATAATTTAAAATCGGATTATTAGTTCCTGAGAAACCCTTCAATTTACAAAATGACCAGGTTATGGCACTTAAATGGCCATATCTTTTTAATTAGAATATTTAGGGCAACACCACATAGCCTATGTTACTCGGAAAGGATCGGTTCAGTACTTTTCGACCCTGACGATTGCTATTGCTTTGGGTCGCAATAGAAACCTAAGTCTTATTTTTAACTTTATCTCTTTCTATAACTTTGCTATTAAGGAAAGTTGAGGTAAAGAAGATAAAAAGAGTAAGTTCAAGCATTTTTTTCTCTTCCAGGTAATATGCAAAATGGACTACAACGACACCCTCAACATATCTGAGCCCTACAGGCCGTACTATGAGCGTCCAGAAACATACATCGTGCCGCTGATATTCGCACTCATCTTCATTATTGGCGTGGTGGGCAATGGCACTTTAGTCGCTGTTTTTGTAAGGCACAAGGCTATGAGGAATGTGCCTAATACGTAAGTAAAAAAATTTTTGTACTATCTTAAAACAGTAATTTGCGAAATATTTAATAAAATTTTATTTCGCACTCGGTTAGTTTCTTTTCGAACTCGGTTTTCCAGATTCTATTGCAGTAAATGATAAAATGATTTTGGCACTTCTTGTCGCGTCAAAGAACTATAGTAAAACTGTCATACAAATATTTCGTTGCCCTTTGTGAATTAAAAAAATACAACTTAAAGCTTATTATTCCCACTATATTGATAGGTGGGGTCGTAGGCCCGTGTTGCCAAGTTAATATTCGATAAGCAGTGATGGCCCAGTGGTTGAGACTTCAAGTCTTACTCGGGAGGTCCGAGTTCGATCCAGGGCACACATCTCTGACTCTGAGTTATGTGTGTTTTAAGCAATTAAATATCACTTAACGGTAAAGGAAAACATCGCGAGGAAACCTGCTCTCCTGAGAGTTCCCTTAAAGTTCTCAAAGGTGTGTGAAATCTGCTAACCCGCTCTGAGCCAGCGTGGTGAAGTATGGCCTAATACCCTCCTCATTCTGAGTAGGAGACCCGGCTCAGCTTTGGGCCATTGAAGGGTCGTGATGATATTATTAATATTTAAATAAAACACAACTTATTTATTATAACAATATAATGGCTAGGCTACGGATTACGTAGATAATATTTACTCGTATATATGACAAGTATTTTATCAATATTTTTCTAAAAGTGATACTGATGTAGTATTGTAGTGTTTTGGTACTCGGTGCAAATGTTACTTATTTACATTTTAGATTTTGATATATTCTTATTCCAACGCCAACGGCTATGCTGTCCAATTAGTAGTAGTAAAAATTTTAAAAGCTTTTTGTGCACTAATTTCGAAGAGATTTTTATCTTTTTAGATTAGTCGAAAAATCTGAATAGGATTAACAAATAACTAGCTCATATGACATATGCAAAAAATTTATAAATCCTTTCCATAATGGCTGAATTTACAATAATACCCACTCTCAATAATATATTACCTCTGTCTCGACATATCTGAGATAGTCTGTCGAGTGATTTTATACAGTAAACATAATCTAAAGTAGTCAAATCAAGGTTCACATTTAGCAACACCGTTTATAAAGTAGTACTACCGGCTAGGTCATTTTATTGTGAAGACAATATATAACCTTTAGTATGATACGATACGATAGTGAACATGTAAGTCAGTATTATAGTGTCGTGGTTAAGGTCACCCTTGATAAGGTCCACGCATGTTTACTTTATTATCTATTGTCGTTAGCGAGGTCGAGTGGTGGAGGTGAGAGTTAATATATTATGAAAGAGCTCTTTAAACCTGCTCCTTGGTCTCAAGCCCCAGGCACTGCTTGGCTACTCCTCCATTCCTCTCTCATTCTTGATATCACATCAATTATTTATTAATGAATTATTTATTTGTTGAGTAGTTGTGTTGTGTGTAGTGATCATATCAAGAACGTTCTAACACTGGCTACTGGGTCACAAATTCCAGGCACCGCTCAGCTTCCATAATAATATATATAATTGCCTTTCAGGTGTTTCTGTAGAGTATAATGTTATTTATGTTATTTCGTTTCAATAAAAAACCGGAACAAACCTATCAGTAATCTAAATGTGTATGTTTCAACGTTAAAATAAAACCGAACAATAGTTTGTAAACCTGCAATTATATTAATTACAGTTTCCAAGCTGCGTGTTCATAATTACAGCACAACTTCCTTTACAAAAAAAAAGTTTTACTACTGATAATTCGACTGTAATTTAACCAATCAACATTTTACATAAAAATTCCTATTAAATACTCGAAATAAGTCGAAAATCAAACTTTATGGCCAGAGATTATAGCTACTGGTACACGTACAAGTCACTATTAGGGCCTTTTTAGAGGGGAACGCAGGGTGAGAGCTGCGCTTGCGCACGTTTCAGTTCCTGCACGTCTTCTATTTGTCAAAATAATACACATCACGTTCACAATGCGCAACTCTCTCCAACTATTTGTTTGTCAGACCTATAAAATTGTCGACTATCAAGGTAAGATTTTATCCAGTTTTTTAAGTTATCAGCTCTTATGAGGGACTAAATCGAAGGCTTAAATACTTTTTTGATATAATTTTCCAATGGCTTTCTTACTATTAGGATCAACCTATAAAAATATTGAAGTTCAGTTCATACAAATTGTTTTTTTTTCAAATGTTCAATGAATTATAATGGGAATTTTGAAGCAATTTAAATTTCACAACAACTCGAGAATTCTCGCTGGGAGTTCTAGCTTTCTCTAGATGTTTGTTTATCCGGTCAGCCACAAACTTGAATTGACTTTGATGCAAATTGATTCATAATTCTGTCATTTAGGAGAGGAAATGTAAACTGAAATTACACCGTTTCCTGTAATCACGGTTTGTTGACACACCACACGCGACTGTAATCTTTCCATCTTAATGGCGTTTTGTTACAGCTTTTAATGCTTTAAATTTCTTTGATACTGGTTAAATCAAGAAACGCTAAATATTTCTTTTAACACAAAAAGTACATTAAAATCCAACTTCATGACTCGTGAGGCATATTATATTCTAATTAGTCGATCCGCCCTGAATACAATAAATAATGTTAATGTTTTAACATGTACAGAAAAAAAGTAAAATTTTAAAATAAATTTACTCGTTTTGTCAAAAAAAACCTATGATAGTTATAGGGGACAGTTTTTCCTTATGTCTATAAGGAAAAATAAATATTATTGAAATTAAAATATCCAAATTTCGTTTGTATTGTTACGGGTTGTCACTTACGTAATGATATCGAATTTAGTTCGAAATGTTTCAAGAAAGCTCCGGTTCCCTTTTTCATGTAGCGATAGAGATACCATGATTGAAGACTCGAACGACGCCAGCAGCGATCTTGCAGCGAGCGCTCAGTGAACAAGGGAACTGGAAGTTTCTCGAAACATATAAAGCTATACTCGATATCATCACGTAAGTAACAAACAATTGTTTCATTGACAAACCATATAGTCTTACGAGAAAAAAAATATTATTGAAATTAAAATATCCAAATTTTGTTTGTATATTTAACGGTTTGTCACTTACGTGATGATATTGAATTTAACCCGAAATGTTTCGGGAAACCTCCGTTCCCTTATAAACTAATGCTTTAGTGACAAATTATTAAAATTTCTTATAATTTACCGTTTAAACACACTAGAATAAACTAAAGGTATAACAATAAAATATTCATAAATTTTTATAGATAAAAAGCAACCTAAGTGCACTTATCTGAGCTAAAAAGTATGAAACATTACAGTTAAGCTGCATTTCCTCACTAAATCACTAAGATTTTTCATACTGATAATATGAAATCTTGGAAAAATTACTTGGAAAAATACGTTTTATAAGCTCAATTCTTAATTGAGTTCCTTATACACAATGATTTTAATAATTCTAATCAGAGAGAGTTGGAGAGTTGGGCAAATTGGAGTTCCTATCGAAAATTGCTAAAGTTTCCGCGTTTATTCGAACACTGCTAATTACTGACAAACTGCTTTCATCAGGACGATTCTTATACTTCATGATATTGCTACATCATAATCACGACCCTTCAATGGCCCACTGCTGAGCCGGGTCTCCTCCTCAGAATGAGGAGGGTATTAGGCCACAGTCCACCACGCTGGCCCAGTGCGGGTTGGCAGACTTCACACACCTTTGAGAACTTTTAGGGAACTCTCAGGAGTGCAGGTTTCCTCACGATGTTTTCCTTCACCGTTAAAGCAAGTGATATTTAATTGCTTAAAACACACATAACTCAGAGTCAGAGGTGTGTGCCCAGGATCGAACCTCGGACCTCCCGAGTAAGACTTGAAGTCTCAACCACTGAGCCATCACTGCTTATGCTACAATTTGCTTAATATTTTACTATATAATGTTACTAGTCGACCCGCCCCGGCTGCTAGGTTAGGTTTAATAGAAACATTCAGACGCATACGACAGTAAACATATTTTATTATTATCCCGCAGGAACTTAATTTTTTTTTTTGAGATTTATAAAGTATCTGTGTTCTAAATTTCATTGAAATCCGTTCAGCCGTTTTTGTCTGATGATGAGTAACAATCATCCAAAGATTCAAACTTTCACATTTATTTTATTCGTAAGATTAGTAAGATAATATAATAATTAAATAAGATGTTTTCAATATATTCTAATTTTTTTAGTAATTGTAAAGGGAGGCTCCTTTACAATTATTAAATAACTTTCTTAACTTTACAATTATTAATTATATAAAGGAAGGCTCCTTTACAATTATTAAATAATTTTGTTAACTTTACAATTATTAAATATATAAAGGAAGGCTCCTTTACAATTATTAAATAACTTTCTTAACTTTACAATTATTAATTATATAAAGGAAGGCTCCTTTACAATTATTAAATAATTTTGTTAACTTTACAATTATTAAATATATAAAGGAAGGCTCCTTTACAATTATTAAATAATTTTGTTAACTTTACAATTATTAAATATATAAAGGAAGGCTCCTTTACAATTATTAAATAATTTTGTTAACTTTACAATTATTAAATATATAAAGGAAGGCTCCTTTACAATTATTAAATAATTTTGTTAACTTTACAATTATTAAATATATAAAGGGAGGCTCCTTTACAATTATTAAATAACTTTCTTAACTTTACAATTATTAATTATATAAAGGAAGGCTCCTTTACAATTATTAAATAATTTTGTTAACTTTACAATTATTAAATATATAAAGGAAGGCTCCTTTACAATTATTAAATAATTTTGTTAACTTTACAATTATTAAATATATAAAGGGAGACTCCTTTACAATTATTAAATAACTTTCTTAACTTTACAATTATTAATTATATAAAGGAAGGCTCCTTTACAATTATTAAATAATTTTGTTAACTTTACAATTATTAAATATATAAAGGAAGGCTCCTTTACAATTATTAAATAACTTTCTTAACTTTACAATTATTAATTATATAAAGGAAGGCTCCTTTACAATTATTAAATAATTTTGTTAACTTTACAATTATTAAATATATAAAGGAAGGCTCCTTTACAATTATTAAATAATTTTGTTAACTTTACAATTATTAAATATATAAAGGAAGGCTCCTTTACAATTATTAAATAATTTTGTTAACTTTACAATTATTAAATATATAAAGGAAGGCTCCTTTACAATTATTAAATAATTTTGTTAACTTTACAATTATTAAATATATAAAGGGAGGCTCCTTTACAATTATTAAATAACTTTCTTAACTTTACAATTATTAATTATATAAAGGAAGGCTCCTTTACAATTATTAAATAATTTTGTTAACTTTACAATTATTAAATATATAAAGGAAGGCTCCTTTACAATTATTAAATAATTTTGTTAACTTTACAATTATTAAATATATAAAGGGAGACTCCTTTACAATTATTAAATAACTTTCTTAACTTTACAATTATTAAATATATAAAGGGAGGTTCCCTTACAATTATTGATTTATATACTATGGCCTAGAAAACAAGGCTTTAAAGCGTACGAAGGAGTACAAAACATAAAAACAGGTCCAATTCCATTTTACTCTCTTCGCGACCATCTTTCATGCAGTGGGTTATTATTTTTTACTTTATATCTATATATACCTCTCAATAAACTTAATAGTGCCCTGGCACATAATTAACGATGACAAATAAACCTGAAATTGGAGAGATTCGTCAATTTATTCTCAAACGAACTTGAATATTAATTGTATTTATCTTGTTTGTGAAAGGAAAAGGGATAAAATCTAAATTTTAATTGTCTTCAAAAGGATGATTGAAGTATTATGAAGGACAAACCGAGAAATATTTCATTTAAAAAATTCTATAAATAACCTAAATTATATTGTGTACCCTGTAAACTCTAAAACAACTGCACTAATTTTGATGATGATTACACAATCCATAGACTAGCCCAGTGTGTGATCCTGTAAAGTTTGGTGTGTGAAGCCGGAGCGGTCGCTAGTATATATTTATTTATTCAAAGGAAAACAAATAGTTATACGTAATACTAACTTACCTTATTTACCTTAATTAATTTAACTTAACTAATTTAACTTTTAACCTAACTAAAATTTGTGTTCTTTGTTAATATTCTTATATTTAGACCTAAAAAATAAATGTTTAATAAATTTATCCTGAATTATCAATTTTATTAATATATTTATGATTATGATGTACATATATTTTATTTTGATTAAATTCTAGTTAGATCCGATTATAAATAATAATGAAGCAAATTCAGTAGTTCATATAACAGCAATTGTGTGACAATTATATCTAAATTGCGCAATTAACATGCAATCAAGCTAACTGAGATAAACATCAAATCATAATTACTAATATCCTGAATAATCGATTGAGCAATGTGTGTTGATTAGCTAGCATCTGATTCACTCACTCAATCACCCTCCCGCCAACTCACTCAAAGAAAAACTTTATTTCAATGTAATTTGAATGTATTCTTTACTCAGGATTAAAAACCTATATTATAGAGACTAAGCTTATTTCCGGCATACAAGTATCCTATGTGTTTTCAAGCTTATAAAGTATCTGTATGTAGTATTACACTAAAATGCTGTCACTTTTTGAAGTATATGTCAGAGAATAGTAAAAGACTATCAAATAATCGAATTAGGCTTTGGAGTAGGGTAGTAGTCACTTCCGTTGTTATGACAGTCTCATCAGACAGTCTATGATTTAAACGAAGAGCCTGAGCAGTGGAGGCGAGTGTCGTGATCACTTAAAGGATGTCCTTAAGCCTACACCTTGGTCACAAGTCCAAGGCACTGCTTAGGTTTCTCTCGTAATTGTTAGAGATCATGTTTGATGATTTATCGGTTCAGCAGAAGTATCTGCGTTGCGTTTACCCAATAGTCCATTCAATTTCATTCCCTTCACCTCCTTCCTTAACATCATTTAAAATCCCCGACATATATACTTCTTTAGCGGCGTTGTACAATTGTGTACTTTTTTTGGGATTGGTTAAAAAAACTTTCGTCAGGACACGTGACCTGCAGTGCTATTCTGTAAGGAAACATTTCTGTCACAGCGCTGTCGCAGCGTTGCGGTATTCACTAAGCTCGACAAACATACGCTAGCGCCGCCAAGGCTGTGACGGGAGGGACAAGAACTACTCTACGGCGAGTTTTTGACGTTACTTCATACTATTTGGTATTCTGTAACAAAAAACAGCGTCGAGCTCGTCTGACAGCCTCGCCTACAGCCTCGTTTTTAACTGTCAAATCTAAAAGCTTCATTTTTCGAGGTGAAAGCATATACAGATTGTTGAATTATTGTTAATTGTTCATGTAGATGTAACATTTGGAGGTGCAACTCATGATAGTTTTGTGTTTTCCAACACTAAAATTAAGGGGCACTTGAAATCTCTAAATAATAATGGTGAACGAGTGTACTTACTAGGTAATACTTAATAATCTGTTAAATATAAAAAAATATTTTGTTGCAATGTAAGGCAACAATAAGTTTATACTCGTATTTAGTTTCATTTATAATTTTAGGTAATTCTGGATATGCACAAAGGTCATATTTAATGACTCCATTTGACAACCCACAAGAAAGGACTCCAGAGAAACACTATAATGAGATACATGCGAGTGCGCGGAATAGTGTAGAAAATACCATAGGTATTCTGAAAGGCTGGTTCAGATGCCTATTAGTTCACAGGGTGCTACACTATGACCCAATATTGGTAGGAAAAATTATAGTAGCGTGTTGTGTTCTACACAACATATGTAACCGTGCAGGGCTGCCAGCACCTGAATTAAGCCAGAGAGAAATGATTGAAGAGGCTAGATTGATCCAAACATTGACACAACCCACGGTACACGATAATTTAATGACTGGCCAAGTACATAAGCAAGAGTTAGTCACTCAGTTTTGGAGAGCACGACAAATGTAATGCATATTCTACACTACCTAGTAGTTTTAACAACGTAATTCTAAATAAAATCACTTAGGTATCAGTGTCAAAGTTTTAATTCGCCCTTTTCAGTTACCTTTTAATTACGTAAATTGCATTGCATTTTTAAGTCAGTTTAATTTTTTTTAAATAATTTTTATTTTGTGCTTTGTTTTAAAATTTAGTTTTAATATATCAGGTTGTAATTAATAAATACACGATTTTCTTGTATACATATTTATTTTTAATCATATTAATCAAATTCTAAAGCTCCCTAATTCAATAATATTGTAACTAAAAAATATGGCTAATCTCTATTTTCTGCTAACGCCCGGGTGGCTTGGCATAACTCTTGAATGGCTTTTGTCTGGTTAGACATAGCCTTACTGATCCAAGAAAATTTCATACATTTTTTTTGGTTATTAATAATGCTAGCTTCATTTCCCAGACGTTACTCCTCAATAGCTATTAAACGCTCAGTGAGGCTTTCCATTTGAGAGTGCCTCTGCGCCGGCGGTGTCCGCTGAATCACACGTCGTCTTCCTTTTACCATTGGACGCCTCCTTGGTGCTATGAAAACAAGAAGCAACGGATCCATAGTTAGAGGCAACATAAAGCAAATACATTTATTATGTGGTTCACTTTACACTACACATATAAAAACTACTACTACATATTAAATTTGGACAAAACATACATGCAGAGGCAACATGGCCACTCATATGTGGTACAGCAGTCTGTTGTATTGATGCAGGCGGTGTAGCTATGCCAGATGGTGTTGCTGAAGGTCCATCCAACTGTAATTGAAACAAAAATATTCACCTATTTGCCAAGCCGCTCGAGTGCGGTCTCGTGCGTGCGAGGTTCGGGCGTGCCCTGTGGCAAGATAGCACCTCTCTTCCAGACACATTAATAATTTTTCGATTTGAGCCGTAGAAGGAAATGCACTTCTTGACATAATGATACTGTTAAGATAAATAAATATATAAAAATAAATAAAAAATCGTACGTTTATTATGTTGCATTAATTTTTATACCATGATAATAATGGACACAAGTAGTCAAAAGTACCTATACTTGATAATTATTAGCCATGATGATAAATTCGAAAATATATAAACTTTAATACATATCTTTTACCGTCCATAGCGTAGAAATAAAGACAAAACAAACTTAAAATAAAACTATTTTTTTCTAATACGTATCAATTGACGTATCGATTGTCAAGTAAGTTTATTGAACATAATTTGGCAAACGAAATCTCTGTACAGCCTGTAATATTAATGAATAAAAAATGCTTCAGTCTCATTTATTAATGAAAAATTAAGTGTAATCTTAATACATTGTGTTAAATAACTAAGAAAACCCCTATTTTATATTTTTATCACTTACTAAACAGTTAACCGATATTTACCGATTATTTTGTCAAGACATTTGTGTCAAGCCCTAGATCGACCGACATCACAGCGCTGAGAGTGCGTTTTCACGCACAGCCTTGAATTCGTCGACGAGCGCATCGTAGTTACAGAATACCGATTCCCTCAGCGCTGTGCTCGTCGTCGATAGTAAAGCTGTGGCAGCGACGAGCTCTACGCTGCGCACAGCCATAAAATGACTCTTAGAGAATAGCATTGCTGATCGAAAAATCGTATGACGCAATGAGAGTAGTAGTTGTGTACTTTTTTTAATTTTGTTCTTTGGGTTATTTAAACCGTAGAATTATATTTTCTTTCTAAAGTCCCGTGACACGTTCTGGTCTCGCTGTTTGTAAGCCATATCTCAAAAATACAGTTCGTTTTTTTTAATTTTGTTCTTTATATTTATTCTTTATTGCACAGGAAAATAAAAATATAGTACAAAATGTTAAAAAGTTTGTTGATATAGGCGAACTTATCTCTAGAAGAGATCTCTTCCAGTCAACCTGCAAAAGTGAGAGAAAGTGTCATAAAGCGGGGGACGTAGTGCAGTTCTTTGGGAATATTCAGAAAAGCAAAACGTTAATGTTCAAGTTTTCACTTCTACCGGCACTCCCGGAGTACAACCCGTTTTTTTGCGTGAATAACTCCCTTCTCTTACTACTTTTTATCCTTTAGGATAAACAGTAGCCCGTGTATTCATGTTATATTTATAATATTAGTAGGATATACTATAATTGATTTTTTTACATTATGACTCAGTAACTTTTGGAGAGTAAAACAAAGTATCTGTTGCTGTATTAGCTTCTTAGAAAGAGAGATAAAACAGGATATTTAAAAACTTATTATCCCATTAGTAAAATAACAAAATAAACCATTATTTGTTAGTTTTGTTTATAGATAAATTATAATTTCCCTGGCAATATATGACTTCGGGAAAAAAAGGAGAGGACGAAGAAAGAGAGGCATATTGAAAAAAAATTCAACAATTGAATGAACTATTGGGTAAACTCTCACTTGATAAATAAGTAAACATCTCTAGCAATTACAATAGGAACCTAAGCAGTGCCTTGAACTTGTGACTAAGGTGCAGATTTGCAAGACCTTTTAACAGAATTTCAAAGTTTTCTGTTTAAACCTGAGGTTTAGTTAACCTAAGCCTAACTTACGCATCTAAATATAATTGTAAAATATTAATTTTAGGAATCTCCATACTATGAGCTTGTATATTTTGTATCTACTACGTTTACCCTTAGGAGTAAGCTAGTTTAAACACGAGCTGAAATAATCCATTTTTAGGTGAGAAAATTAATTTTCACTCACACTACGGACAATAATTTTCTACTATCTAAAATTTTATTTTGCGAATTATTCGCCGAAATGGCCAAAAAGTGACCGACATTTGTCAACTACGTGACTGCAAGATAATTTGTACTAATATTATAAATCTGAAGAATTTGTTTGTTTGCTTGAACGCGCTAATCTCGGGAACTACTGGTCCGATTTGAAAAAATCTTTCAGTTTAGATAGCACGTTTATCGAGAAAAGATAAAGGCTATATAACATCACACTACGACCCATAAGATTGGAGTATCACGCGGAAGAATTCGCAAATTTTAATATCTGTGTAGCTTTTTAAAGAACTTTACTGAGTGCGAAACAAAACTGAAATGAAAACTTTTAACACTATTTAATTCTTCCACAGATACATCCTATCCCTCGCCCTAGCTGATCTTCTAGTCATCATAACCTGTGTACCGTTCACTTCACTGGTATACACCCTGGAGTCCTGGCCTTGGGGGGTTACAGTCTGCAAGGTATCAGAAGCAGCCAAGGACGTCAGTATAGGAGTATCCGTGTTTACGTTAACAGCGCTGTCAGCTGACCGATACTTCGCCATCGTTGACCCCTTGAGAAAACTTCACGCTACAGGTGAGTGCTTAATGTATTTATTAATATGTCGAATAATTACACACCAGCAAATTGTAGCGCCATCTGTCTTGAACTTATGTGAACTACGTAAGCAAATCAATGTCGTCACGTATGATGACAGCGAGTCGATGGCCGTCGTCTCTATAAAAATTATGGCTTTAAAGAATTTACTTTTTATTGAGGCGTTGGCCCTAAAAAACATTTACATCTATAATATGTTTATATTTATCAGATTACATTATGACGTATTTTTAATTATAAATAGACTCATTTTGTGCTGTACCATTTGTCCAAGGAAACAACGCCACAAGCACTAATATTTCTCTTTAATCCGGATTTATCCATTAGAGTACAGAGGATAAACCTAATATATTATTACTATAACAATTATTTTATACAATTTTATTTCCAGCATCCATTATTTAAATATTAAAAGTACAGTTATATCTGACATTTTCAGTTCGCACAACATAAACTGAGTAAACTAAAATAACATGTAGTTTTATAACGTTAATTCTGTTATTATTTAAAAGAATATCTTTTTATTTCTAATTTACTTAAAAGAATAATAATTTTGTTTTCAAAATTTCCCTTGTGAGTACTTACTTAAGGTGGGTGGAAAACTGGAGACACTAATTTAAAGAAACCATGTAAACATTAAGTTTATTATTAAGTCGGCATAAATTCAAAGACATTGAGGCATAACTAAATTATTAAATATAAAATATAATGTATGTGAAAAAAGATACGATATCTTTAACAAATTTCTAAAATAGTATAAGAAACTAAGAATACTAACTAAACAAACGAAAGTGCGATTTAATATACTACTTACGCCATCTATTAACTGATATATGATTGGTTTGTCTACTTAAATCACTGAACCAATTTTGTAGTACAGAGATAGACTAGAGCTTAGGGAAGGTCGTAGTCTATGCTTTATTGCAAAAAGAAGGCCTAAAGGGATTGAAATAGGGGATGAAGTGAACGTCTAACTATGATTTCGTTGCCTTTGGGAATTAGCCAGTGTTAAGTTGGTATTGTAAATTAAAATGTAAAATATAGCGATAAGTGATATTGAAAGATGGGTCGACTAGTGTTAATATAAAGCTTTATTACCTGGTAGCAACACAGTTTTATCCCCATGATGTGGGAACTATTGTCGATAGTAGTTAACACCGCCTAAATATTGGTTTTCTATGAGTATGCCTGCCATAAGTTTTTTATTTCTCGTACCTGCGGGATCATTAGTGGTTTGTACCTTACTTGGAAGACTTTTCTATTTATATTCGTAGTAGTACTTGTTAATGCTACTCATTGTAGGTGATTTGGCAACAGTTGATCAGTCGTGTCACCTACTCGTATACGGTTTGGATTGCAGCCAACATGCGGTGGTTTTAAATTGCTAAATGTTATTTCCTACACAGATCCAAAATAAGTTTAGGCTTTACAATATGACACAAAATTAGGTGGCACTCTTTTTTATTAAAAATGGGATCAAGATGTGTTTCGTTTAGGTAATGAATAACGGATAAAAAAGTGCAGAAGAGTAAGGCTTATACAATTAATGTTGTATGCTTACTTTGTTTTTTTTAAACCCCACTGGCACGACAACTTATACAACATGTCCCAATAAATCAACAGTAGTTCTCAAACTACTCAGTAATTTTATGGAGTGAATAAAGCACAGATCCCGTGGGTTAGAGGAAAATTCTACACTGTTTAATATATTTAAGGAATGCACGCGCGGCTGGGGGGAGGGGGGAGTGTTAGGTAGTGTTGCTTGCGCGGCTGGCGGTCGTGTGACAGTGAGAGGCGCACGCGCGCGGTGTGAACTATTTAGAACTATTTGTGTTATTATGTGTTGTGGTGTAACGGGCATGCTCAAAAGAAGATTAGAAAGAAGATAAGAAATCATCAAGAACTTGTGAGTACTGTGTGTCGTTATAACCTAACTGACAATAGATAACCCTTAATTTAAAGAAGCTGAAACCGGGCCTAGCCAGCTTCCACGTGTGTGAGGTGTTGTACGCCCCGTACACAAAAGTGCTTTATGGATTTAAATGAAATTTTGTACATATAATATTTTGTTTAAAGGTGAATGTTATTCATTTGGATATTAAAAATTTAGTATGAATAGTAGTTACTAAGTAATTCAAGTCACCAAACATATAACCATTTTACTCAAAGGTCAATAACGTTAATATGTAACGAAGTAGGCACAATTATTGCTCGAAGGTGTGCTCCGGCAGTTAGTCCTAACACAATCACTTAATTTACTTAGTCTTAGACGTCTAGCTCTAGCTTTACCTATTCTTGTCGTAGATAAAACAAATACTAAGCTCACAAGTTACTGTTCAGTGTTTAGACACTCCCATTGGCCTAATTTACACCAATTTTGCGTCAAACATAATATGATTTATGTTTGGGAGTTATCTATTCACCAACCTACCGTTCGCCACCATCTGTTCTTGCTTCTGTTTTCGCTGGAAAATAATGCTTAGAATTATTTATGCGACCTTAAAAAAATAACATCAATATCTATCAACAAATAACAAATGTTCCCAGGAAATGTTTTAAACAAATATAATCTGTAATAGATTATATTTATTTAAAAAAATTGACATTGTTGACATTTACCAAAACAGATTTTAATAAAATTTATTTAATCTGGGAAGGGTTTGGGTACAAATTTATGTGTTGTTACAAAAATACAAATCGTGATCACCCACCCACTCGCACAACTCGTCACTTAATCAACCTCCCACTAACAGACTTACACAGCTCGCTGAACTTTTACCACGTTTATTTCCAGGATAAAAATATCTCTAATATACTATTCTATTCTATCTATAATATACTAGTCGACCTGCTCAGGCTTCACACGGGTACAATTAAATACTTATACTTAGATTTAAACAGGAACACTGATTTTTTCCGGGATATAAAATAGCCTATGTGTTAAAGAAGTTTATAAAGCATCTGTGTGCCGAATTTCGTTGAGATCTGTTTAGCCATTTTTGCATGATTAAGCAACAAAATTTTACATTTATAACGTAAGTGGGATGTTTATTGGTGGAATTATTAATCCTATACATGTCAAGTCAAGAAGTCATTCGTTTATTCATTCAAATAATGTTAAAAAAATATGACTCTTTCTTAAGTCATGTTAGCAACACCGTTAGTATTCGCGGATAGTTCGTCTTATCTTATTTCGAGTAGACAATGCATATTATTATCATATCTTGAGTGTTACTGCTCAGTATAGGACCCATACTATTCACAGCCAGTCAGACTGAATTATTCCAACTTTTAAAATTATACCAAATATAATTCAAATCCGCCATTTTTGTGTGATTTAGCAATATTTTTTACATGGTAATATTAGTAGGATTATTTCAGGCATAATTTTCTGAAAATGTCTAAAATGATTTACGCGAAATCCTCCTAACATGTAAGATGAGAAAGGAGCTTGAGTTCGCTAAAATAAAATATCTCGAGAGTATTTCATGTGATCTGAACAGTTTGACGGTTTGCCCTTTTGAATTACTCGCGACAGTGGCCGTATAATAATGTCAATGTTAGGTCAAACAAGTGTAACGAACCGGTGCCGGTTCAGCTCCACGTGGAAAAAAAAACTTGTGGGGAAAAATAATTGGAAAAAATAAAATACTTCTTTAACTAAAGTTATGGTTGTATATTTCTACTAAATCCTTGATATCAATTTGTACGGCAATTTGGTTTACGATTCATTTATTATTTGGATTTAATAAAAAACTGGTTTCTATTGATAGTAATAATATTGAAACAATGCGTAGTGTATATCGCATGTACACTATATAATAACCATGCGGGTAGGTACTATGAATAAACGACGAGGAAAGTAGGGATGGCACTTCTCTTCGAAAATCGATTCAAATCGCAATTTTTTTTTAAAAAATCGAGATCAAAAAGAGCGATTCCTCAAACCGCGATTTATCTCGACTCAACCTATTTTTGTCGAGTCTACACTAAATATTGCGTTTCCTATGGAGGTAGAGCGATATTGTTTTTTTGTGCCCCTTGAGGTGAAGAGCAAATAAAAGGTAATTGTCGTTAAAAAAAAACTAAGTAAATGTCGATTTACTGAATTGACTCAGTACTAAATATCGATTTTTTGTTCTGAGTAATCGATTCTACGATTAATCGATCTCGGATCTAACTAGTAAAGCATGAGAGTGTACAATGGCGATCATTACATGTTCTATAGGTTTGTATATAATTACGCACCGACAAGATATATATTAGATTTATTACATCAAAATAATAGACACACTTAAGTGTTGTCGATGTCCATGGGTGACGGTGTCCACTTATCATCAGGTGAACCGTCAGCTCCTATGCACCTTATCTAACCCGTAAGAGGAATAAATGAATGATTGGATAGTATAATAATAAACTCTTTATTTAGTTATTTAAGATTTTTGTATTGGACGCCAACCAACAACATAAGACACTTGTAACAATTTTCAAATATATATGTCGGAGTAATAATTATAATGGTGGTAATTTAATTTATTTGAATAGCAACACTGTTAGATACAATGTCAGTGTCAGATGGTTGATTGTCAATGGTATGACATTGACAGTTTATGTCAGTCTGTTGCAAGTCAGTTCAGTCGATACTCGATCACTTTTATTTCGGCTGGCGGTGGCGCAACATGGCTGACAGAGATAATCCCAAGAAATCGAATCCATATGAATCCGTGAGATACACTATGTTTTTATCTTAAATATGTCCCTTAGGAACAACCAAAACAGGTAAAAGTAAAACAACCTTCTTATCTTTTTTATCATTTTAATAGATTGTAGTCTGTCTACACTAAAAAAATAAGTTCCATTTATGTATGTTCATTCAGAAACCTATACTAATATTATACCTATATTTATTACAAGAAAAAATTAGAGATCCCCAGAAATTCTCACTAAAACCAACCCAAGGTGCAAAAAAAATTAGCCATAAAATGTCTTTCATCGCATGCGCTGCTGAAACTATTGATGATAGAACAAAAAAATGTTATACAATATTATAAAACGTATCAATATTCCCAAAAAACTTCGCGAGACCTTATGTCCAACTATTGTAGTTATGTCACTTTAACTTCTTTAAAAAGTTGATAGAAATCTCACCAAAATCAGACCATGTTATGCATACATTTGTATTCATTCTCATCCAAATAAATCATTACGTATTCAAGATTGTTACAAGAACTATAGATTAAATCGGACTTTTCATTCAAAAGATATTAGGAATTTTAAAATGTCAATCACAAACATTCAAATTTCTTTAAATCATTTTAATAGTCCATTACGAATTCCCGTAAAAAGTTCCGAAGCCATTGTAAAAAGTTTAAACAAAGGGTTGTAATGAAAACAACTGCCAAGTTAACAATTTCACTCGTTTATTGTACATTTCCTTTCGTTGTCTTGTTTTACATAATTACGATAATAAAGTTAGCAACACTGTTGATAACTTCGTGAGTTCCACTTGTTTTATTTCAAGTACTAGTCGACTTGCCCCGGCTTCGCATGCGTGAAAATTATGAGGTTTTATATAAAAAGATGTTCAATAAACATGTTATTGTTATCCCTCAGGAACTATAATTTTTTTTGGCATAAAAAGAAAAAGTACCTAGCCTATATGTTACTCCAGGTTATGAAGTATTAGTGTGCGAAATTTCATTGAAATCGGTTCAGCCATTTTTGCGTAACACGACATCCAAAATTCTAGTTATCCAAATATACGAATTATCACATTTATAATATCATCACGATATAACAAACCTGATATGGATAAGAATGACGTCACGGCTCATCATTTTACTCGCGAACATTATAGCAAGAGCAAGAGGATAAAATAAAAATTTTAAATTTCATAGTAAGAGTTATTATCAACTAGCTGCACCCTGCGGTTTCACCCGCTGTATTTTGGATAATTCACACTACATCATTGTAAATTATAGCCTATGTGTTATTTTGATGTATAAGTTATATTATTGTAAAGTTTCATCAAAATCCATTCAGTAGTATTTGCTTGAATGAGTAACAAACATACATCCATAGATTCTTACAAACTTTCGCGTTTATAATATTAGTAGGAAGAATAGTATTACAAAATCCGTCAACTGATTATTTTCGCTGGGCTAAAACATATTTAAATAATTTTTGAGTGACATGACATCTATCATGCTATATTTTAAGTTATCCTGCAGCAATACAACTGTGAAAACCTTATCCAATTTCGTGCAGTAGTAATTTGCGTGAAAAAGTATATTTCCAAATCCAAACAATGAGAGAGATTCAAGAGAAAGCTCGACAAGGGTCGGATAAAAAGATTGACTATCTGCGTGCATTTGATCGGCCATCCTATAACATTGGAAGGCAGTACTTCTCAAATGTTATTTCTTGTTAGTATTATAAACAAAAAGACGATCTTTATTTTTATAATAAGTATTATTAAGTAAATTTATTATAAAGTAACATTTAATTACTTTACGAAACGGTTTTTATCGTGTTTTATGTTCTTTTACATTCCTGACGTTTCAAAGACTTTACAGTATTAGTGGTCACATGACAGACCACAGAGTCTGTCCTGTGACACAATAAAAACCGTTTCATAAAGTAATTTAAAAAAATGTATAACAATTGTGAAA
Source organism: Limenitis camilla (assembly GCA_905147385.1). NCBI lineage: Eukaryota > Metazoa > Arthropoda > Insecta > Lepidoptera > Nymphalidae > Limenitis > Limenitis camilla. The sequence goes on from LR990241.1 coordinate 11,010,551, forward strand.
ACCTAAGAAATCATTATTATAAAGTAATTTTAAAATTAGTTTGCGTTAACATGTGATTACATACAGTTTAAATCGTTGTTTACATTAAGGAGCTTCATAACCCAACACTTGGGTCGCAAGCACCATATTGCTCGGTTTTCTGATTCAAATGCATGATTATGAGTATTGTAATGAAATAATCCTCATACGGGAAATAACTTAACTAGCCAATCCGTCCTCGCATCGGTGTATGTATTCGAATCACTCACTCACTCACACACTCACTCATTTATTCTTTCACTCGTAATTTAGTTTATCACCCGTAGCTAAGTCTACTATCTTCTGTCTCACACACTTCTTCTTTTATACAAACCTTGCCCTGACAATAACTAACATGACAAAATGAATTATCCGATTTGGTGCTGTTTATATACTAGTCGACCCGCGCAAATTCCTCCGCGTGTAGCTCCGCTTCTATTGGTCTTAGCGTGATGATATATAACCTATAGCCTTCCCCGATAAATGGGCTATCTAACACTGAAAGAATTTTTCAAATCGGACCAGTAGTTCCTGAGATTAGCACGTTCAAGCAAACAAACAAATATTAAGTATAATAGATATTGCAATAGTTTACAAACCAGTGACCCAAAACGGAAACCATGTAAGATCAATTTATTGCCGTCTACGATATGTTGAAATAAATCCCTTGGAGACAATGGTGTTGGATTCTATAATACACTTTGTGTTCTACCTTCTATAGAGATACTTGATTGAGGATATTTTTGAAGAAAATTGACTTTCCTTGACGAGAATTGTTAGTTTTGTGTGTCATTGGATATGTTTAAAAGGAAATATAGATCATCATCATTACAACCCATTAGTGGCCCACTGCTGAGCCGGGCCTCCTCCTTAGAATGAGGAGGGGACCAGGCCATAGTCCACCACGCTGGTCCTGTGCGGGTTGGCAGACTTCACACACCTTTGAGAACTTTTAAGGAACTCTCAGGAGTGCAGGTTTCCTCACGATGTTTTCCTTCACCGTTAAAGCAAGTGATATTTAATTGCTTAAAACACACATAACTCAGAGTCAGAGCTATGTGCCCAGGAGCGAATCCGGACCTCCCGAGTAAGACTCCGATGTCTTAACCACTGGGCTATCACTGCTTTTAGGGGTATAACTGAGAGGGTATAACTGATGGTATATTACCGTCAATTCCTCCCTATATATCCGATTGTTTACACTTAGTAAAAGACTATTGTTATGTTATGTGGAAAGAGTATTTTGATAAAAGATCAAAAGAAAAGGGTATCTGGTTTAAGTCTATTCAAGCATGAGGATCCGGCTCAGCAGTGGGCCATTGACGGGTCGTGATGATATATACCCTCTCTCGCTCCTCTGTCAGCTATATCGTTACCATCAATATTAATATGAGAAGGAATCCATTGTAATACAACTATTTTAGATTGACTTTTACATTCAAGAATGGACCTTATTATAGTATATGCTACGGGAGTACTTTTAGCATTAGAAGTGCTTCGAGCTATATGTTGAAGAGAACTTTTAGAATCTGTAAAAATAATAAACCTATTATGGTTTACAGTGGAAATGTGGGAAATAGCCTCCGATATTGCTAGCAACTCTGTATGCATGATGGAAATATTACTGTCAATTTTAAATTTGACACAAACTGATGACTCAGCATCGTAAAATGCTGCGCCTGACAACATCGTCTATAAATTAGTATTCGCGGGTAGTTCATTTTATCTTATTTCGAGTAGTAGAATATATAACTTTCATTGCGATAGGATTGAGTTACTCTGTCAAATGGTGTCGCGCAGTACATATTAAAGTATTGATACTAATAGTGAGTGGTGTTTTGGGTGAGAGTTTGTACATAGTAGAAGACGTCTTTAAACCTGTTCCTAGGATTCAAGCCCCAAGCACTGCTCAGCTTCTATCTAGATTACATGTTAAAATTAGTTTCCATAATACATTGATTTTTTTTTGTTGACCCGGAGTAATCTGCTCGACAGATACCTCCCCAACCGGTAGATCCTGATGACTATAATAGCTGTACAAATAATGTGGTGTCTTTATGCTGGGACTCCATTGTGAAGGATTTCGTGAATTAGTGTATAGCTGTGTATTATTATTAAAAAAAACACTAAGTGCATATTCAGTAATACACTTAGGATATGTGTGAATAAAATTCTATAATTTATATGTCTTCCATAAAATGAAGTTTACTGAGTCGTGACGTCATTCACTCAATCATATTTTATGCGATCATGAATTGGTATATTTCGTCAACATATCGTACTATCATAATATTAAATGACAAAATAATTAGTCCCTGGAGTTTGTGCCCCAGGTTAAAGTTAAAAAACTACGTCGCATCTGTACACTTTATGACAATATTAATTATACACAATTACTTGTCTAACTGCCTCGAATCTTTTTTGTGTGTATATATTTTAAATGAAGGTTGTCGACTTCAAGCATCCTTTAAAATACAGTTTCTTTATATTTCAAAAGATTCTAAGAAAACTATCTCAACTATTGGATTGAGTTTAGAAGTCTTTTTACTATCCTTTCATACATACAAAATACTTGAAAATTAGTTTTATTGAATGGAGGGAAAAGTACTTATTTTAAGAGCTTTAGAAGTATCGTAATGTGATACTAGAGTTACTACTTTCGAAAAAGTTTTATTTTTAAATTTCTTTTCACCATTACATAGGTCCCATTCGAAATTTCACTTAATACTGTTCTCGGTCAAGTATATGAATTATTAAAGTACCTGGGACTTGAGACCCGAGAACATGATTCGCTGAAAGGAAATTTCATTAGCTAGTTATTAGTTTTATTATAAAAACCCCCCACCTTTTTTATAAAGAGTAGTTCAGTTAAATCTTACTTCTAAGTAATACTACAAATGTGAAAGTTGTTACTCAATCACACAAAAACGGCTGAACGGATTTTGATGAAATTTTGCACGCAAATACTTCATAACCTGGATTACTACATAGGCTACTTTTTAACCCGGAAAAATTGTACGTTCCTCTGGGATAAAATAAAATATAGTTACTGTCGTAAGCGTCTGAATGTTTTTATTTAGTAAAAGATTGTTTGTTAAAAGTTAGTATTAACAAACAATGAAAAATTTTAGCATCGAGGCAGTTCGACTAGTGTTAGTATAAAATTTTAAAGCATCTCTATTTTATCTAAAATTGCTCACTTAAATAATATAGTGGGTTGAAAGGGTGCAGTGACTAGTAAAAGATGCCACAATCAATCCCTTTAAATTGATCTTTCAAAGAACCCAAATATTTTATAAAAGTACTAAAGTTATTGTTGAAAGTCTTTCTATATGAAAATTGATTTTATTATTAGAGAAAACAATTACTAATAATTTTCAGTTTCATTTTTAAAATAAATATACCGACTATTAAAATAATAGTTCATTACTACACTACACTGTTAGTCACACTACTTTAATAATATGTACTGCGCGATATCACTTGACAGACTAACTCAATCCAATCTGAACGAATGTTATATATTATGTACTCATAAGATAAAGTGCTAATGCTAACATTTGCGAATATCGAGATTGAAAGGTTTAGTTAAGGCTGATAGTATAAAACAAAGTGCTTTTCAGCCTTCCATGCGCTTAGGTCCCTAAATTTCGCAATGAAATTCAGACAAATTAGCTCAAATTTACAAACTTTTTCTATTGGAAAAAAATCTATAATCGCAAAAAATTCAATCAACTTACCTCTTGACAATCGCCTCTTGACAATCTTGGTGCAATTTAGACATAAAAATAATAGTCAATGACCACTATTTTTCAATCAACTCAAATCAAGTTAGCACCTAATGACCCAGCCACATTTGAACAATTTATGAACATCCAGAAAGAGGAAGAGGATGAAGAAGAAATCGAAGAAGATATTTGAAGTACTTTCAAGAGTATTGTTCCCTTAAATTATCCTAAAATTGTCATGACAGTTAGTGGAGTACACATATAGCGTGGAAATGTGTGCATATCATGTAAAAATGTGACTTTTAGAATCGCGATATCTCAAGAATGGTGTCTCTTAGGAAAAAATCATTAAATCCATTTTTGTAGAGAATTTTAAGATCTATAACTTTGGTTTAATGGTTTTTTTTGATAAAACTTACTGTTTTCGAGAAAAATTCTAAAAACCTCAAACTTTGACCTTTGACCGATGGGGATTTTTAAAACTTTATTTATAATAGTAAACTTGTGGCAGTCCGGGAATTTTTATTATTTAAAATGTCTATATTGATCGGATTATAAAGTACAGAAATAGTATAAAAACAAACAAAAGTCCTTTAAGATCAAAGTAAAAAGAGGAAAAACTTACACAAGTTTTCAGTGTGTCCTCAATTATATAGCTGCAATTTAGATGACTGGTATACCGCAGCATGTATGGCTGACTTTAAAAAGCAGGATTAGGGTGTTTTAATTATGTAAGCACCCTAATCCATAACTAACATTTGGTTTATTTCATAAAGATAAAGTATCAAAGTAATAAATTATTAAAAGAATCGTCGGTATAAACAAAAATTTCATCAATGTAAGTAAAAAGTAAGTTAGTAGCAGTTCATAAACGTCATATGAAAGTCACCTGAGTTCGTTGATTCTCACGTAGACACTATTATTCATATTTTAACAAATTAAACGAGCTTTTTTGTAAGTTAATAATTCATTGTTTTTCTTTAGAAATCATATGTTAGGTGTGTAAAAATATTTCGAGTCAGATAATAAAAGTAAATGTTGCCTCAATTTCAAAGAAAATACAGTCCTTTATAATACAAAATACTAACAAATCTTTTATATTTATCGCTCATTATTTTAATTTTGTTTTAATACAAAGCGAGAAATATAAGTCGACGTGGGAGGGGGTGAGATGAAAAGACAGGTTTACAATAAAGTAGTCTTACATAACCCTAATCAGAGGGACAGACCTGGCACCAACAACATAACACTATTTTTACACTTCCACTAGTTCCGCTTCAAACAATATTCACTCAAAGAGATTACTCAATGGAATAAATATTGATACACCCAGAAAAGGAATAGAAAGTGATGAAACGGTGGTAAGAGCACCCCCCTGCTTCACCAACATCGCAGAGATATTATATAAAAAAAAACATAAAAATAATTGTTTTATCTAAATTCAACCCTTCAAGTTAACAATCTACTACGAGTTTAAAATATTATAAATCCAGTAAATTTTGTTAAATCTCTATCTGCTAAAAGCTTGAAGGTACTAAAAGGGTTTATTTACTTGAACGTTCATATATTTAGTCCTTTGCACACACTATATTATTGATGGGTCTAAAAGTGGACAGTCACGTGAAGGCCTTGTTAAATAACATTTTATTTCTGTTTTTCCCTGTTATTCATATTGAAGAACACTTAAAAGAACTTTTATATGTTTTTATTAAATCATACTGCTACGAGGCTTTATATTTCCGAGTGACATACGTTGTACACATCCAAATATTTTTTTAGCTAACACTTCTCGAATTTCTTTTACAAAAAACATTATATCTCAACGAAGGAATAGTGAGCTGCTAGTTTATTTTTTATCCAAATTGTTAATATGATTCTTATTATTTTAAAAAATATTCCTTATAAAAATCAAGAAATTAGATTTTTGCTATGACACGTATACGTACGATTGCTACAACGCCAACGAGCAGGCAATCCACCTGATGATAAGTGGCCACCGACGGCCATGGTGTCTCTTGTTTTACCGAATACAAAAGACACGATAGAGTTAGGAATGGAAAAGAAGAAAAGAGTTCTGCGGTTCCAGTGGACTACAAGAATGAACCTGTAGTCTACCGGAATCTCGCAGCGTTAATGGGATTGTACTGGGTAGGGGTAGACTGGACAATCAATGGTGGATCGCAAGCCAGTCGGGGAAGGGATCCCATACCACCAGAGGGTTATTCGCTTAGTACGAGATACTCTCCCAGTGGCAGTGGGAAATTGTATTCCAACCCATTTTCTTAAAGAGATAAGAGATACATAAGAAGGATATCCAATGTTAATGCTCGTCTCCGCTGCTTGACCCACTGCTCGATTTCAAACTAAATAATATTTTTTTAGGTAATGACCAAAATGCATTACAGACAGGACAGAGGTTATATTTTGCAATAACAAACTAAATTTTTAGGAATAACAATGAAATGATCAAAGATATCAGGGAATTTCTAATATTCCCTATTTCTATAGTAGTCTGGAAAATTGATAAAAGCTTTTTATATATCCCCGATGTTCGATCCTTGCCTAAGATGTGGGTAGGTTGCCACTGATTTTCTTACTACCCGACGAATCTGGTGCGAGGCGAAATAAAGACGCCTGCTGACGTCCCGCGCAGAAGCTTGCGAACCCCCGTGGAGAGTGAACACGCAACTACGTCTAGCTTCAAGTGTCCGTGACGCTAATAGCCGTGTCCCTGGACGTTCCAGGAAGACCACTTTATACTATATCTACGATCTTTAAACCTGACACCACTAAACAGTGCCGTGCACTGTACTCTTCCTCATCGCATCGCCAGGAGAAGGTGGAAAAAGAGGTTAGTGGTAAATTTATCTCATTTTAGTGCAAGGCAATCGTTCTACAGCACATTTTTTGGTCCATTCGAGCAAACGGATATTAATTTCCTTTGTTCTTATAACCGCTCGTTACATTTTGTTTTGTAACCGTTAAACGGCGGTTAGTTTCATATTTTTTTCAAAAATTAATCTTAATTTATTCAAGCCGTGCTTGTAATAGTACAGTCCATTTGATTTATTAATTTATTTTATATTAAATATTTAAAATGCCTGACGATAAAGTACCGTCTAAAAAGGAATTAGAAACTATTAGAAGCATTAATAAGAATTTAGCTTTAAAACAACGTTTGTTTTCTCAATTGCAAGATGTGTATGATATATCTGTTAATTTAAAATCTAGAGCTGAATTAAAGGACATGTTCATTGTGCGCGCCTCAGAAGTACAATCAATCCGTACTAATTACGAATCAATATGTATGGATATTTATGAGCTACAACTTAATTTAGATTCCGAAGCAAAATTTTCTGACAAGGATTTAAAATCTTTTGACGATTTATATTTTCGTGTCAAGTTGTGCTTAACGCAGTGTGAGGAGTCTAAAATGGCCGACGTGCAGCGCGGCGACGTTTCTGTTAGCGCATGCGCCACCGATTCTCAAAGTTGTAGGCCTCGTTTACCTAAATTAGAATTGTTTATTTTTGATGGTAATATCGATAATTTTATTACATTTTTTGAAACATTTTGCTCTTTGGTGCACAACCAGCCAGGTATTTCAAATATAGATAAATTTCATTATCTTTTATCGTGTACAAAGGGTTCCGCATTAAATATTGTAAAAAGTATGCCTATTACTGCAAGTAATTACGAAGTAGTATGGCAAGCGCTTCTCGATAGATATCACGATAATAGGATTCTTGTAGGTAAATATTTAGACAAAATGCTTAATTTTCCTTCATTAAAAAATGAATCGTCATGTAATTTAAACCAATTTATTGAAGTTTTCGATCACTCAGTTAAGGGAATTAATGCATTAAATATTGAAAATTTATCTAGTTATTTTTTGTGTCACATAGCATTGAGAGTACTCGACCCCAACACAAGAAAGTCGTTTGAACAGAGTATCGATCAAAAAACAATACCAACATACGAACAATTAATGTGTCACATACATAATCAAATTAAAATTTTAGAACATTCCAGTTCATTTAGCAGTTTGTCTCATCAAATTAGCGAAAAAACCAAATCTAGTTCGTATACTAAAAAGTCGAGTGAACAATATACTCGTAAAGCATTCTCACAGACAGCGCAATCTAATAAATTGAGTTGTGTGCATTGTGGACAAAATCATATGATTTTTCGTTGTTTACAATTCCGTGAATTAACTCCCAAGCAACGGATCAGCCGTGCTGACCATTTAAAATTATGTCACAACTGTTTAAAGCCTAATCATTATAGTAAAGACTGTAAGAGTGAATTTAAATGTTTTACGTGTAACAAGCGGCATCACGCGTTATTGCATTCGGACTCGAGTAATAAGGAACCGGTTTCGCCCGTCACCGCGTCACCGTCAGCAATAGGCAGGACGGCGCGAGCGCGTTATCTGTTTCGTCGCATAACAATACGTCACAACTTACAAATAAAAATAAAAGAAATTATTTCGTTCTTTTAGGAACTGCTATTGTAAATGTTATCGATTCGTACGGTAATTTACAACCTTGTCGTGTACTTATCGATTCGGGTGCACAATCAAATTTTATAACATTAAATTGTTTAGAACGGCTAGGGTTGTCACGACAGAAATGTCCGTTTAATATTTTCGGTTTAACAGGGAATAGTGTTAAAACTTTCGGAATGACTTCCTGTACTATAAAACCGAGACATTGTGATAATCCAACGTTTAAAATAGATGCTATAATTTTACAAAAAATAACTTCGGATTTACCTACAGTAGAAATATCCGAGAACATTTCTAAACAATTTAAAAATTTATATTTAGCGGATCCATATTTTTATAAAAAGTCGCCAGTTGACATTATATTGTCTGGTGATATTTTCCCTGAACTTTTTGACGGGAATAAAATTAATCTTAACCCTTCACTGCCAACTGCATTAAGTAGTGTTTTTGGTTACGTATTATGTGGAAAGATGGAGGTACCGTGTACTTATAAAAATAAATTAACTGCTATTGCGAGTTCTTGTAATTTCGTGTCGTACACCACAGATAGTGATAGCATTAATAATCAATTAAGATATTTTTGGGAAATAAATGAGTTGCCGTGCGACAGCCCTATTAGTCCGCAAGAACAACTTGCGGAAGACATTTTTTCAACGCGTCATTATCGCACCGACACCGGTAGATATGTTTCACCAATACTATTAAATCCTAATAGTACAACCCTAGGTGAATCTTATAACAATGCATTGCGTAGGTTTTTGTATTTAGAGCGGCGTCTCGCTCAGTCGCCACAGTTGCAAGCGGCTTATATAGACTTCATGCGCGAATATGAACAATTAGGACATATGAAGTTGTATGCAGGGTCTGAGCCCAGTAGGTACCTGATACCACATCACTGTGTGGTTCGCACCTCCAGCACTACAACTCCCGTGCGTGTTGTGTTTGACGGATCGGCAGCCACATCTAACGGTACATCGTTAAATGATATTTTACTAACAGGGCAAAAATTACATCACGATATTTTAAAAATTATTTTTAATTTTCGGCTTTTTAAAATTTGTTTGACTGCTGATATCGCTAAGATGTATAGACAGGTACTTATAGACCCGGTTGAACGTCGCTATCAACACATATTGTGGCGGGAAAAAACTTCGGAACCGATTAAAGTTTACGAACTTTTAACTAACACCTACGGCTTACGGAGCGCGCCATTCATTGCCATTCGTACGTTACAACAACTGGCGCGCGATGAAAGCGTGCGGTGCCCGCGCGCCGCTGAGGCTCTGTTGAACGGTTTTTACGTCGATGATCTTCTTTGGTCAACTGATAATATTTCAGATGCTTGCACGTTGCAGGACGAGCTCGTAGCTCTTCTAAAATTAGGTGGTTTCGATTTGCGTAAGTGGGCAAGTAACTGTCCTGAGTTACTAAGCAGAGTAGAGTGCGATCAGGCGATGGACATTAATTTTGATGAAATTAATACTTCAACGTTAAAGGTATTAGGTCTGAAGTGGTCACCGTCTGATGATTGTTTCTCTTTTGAATATAATATAAAGGATAACGTTTTTACTAAAAGGTCAGTACTTAAACTTTTAGCTAGTATTTTTGATCCTGTCGGTTTTATATCACCGTGCACCTTCCTTGCTAAGTGCATTATGCAGGACCTCTGGAAGCTTAACCTGGGGTGGGATGATCAGCTTCCATCTGACTTGCGTGACAAATGGTCAAATTTTTTAAACTCATTGTCTAGTCTTTCATCCCTTCGAATAGAACGTCACATGTTGTTACCACAGTCCCGCGATGTGCATCTCATCGCCTTCTGTGACGGGTCCACACGTGGCTATGGGTCGTGTGTCTATGTGCGAAGCGTGAATTCGAATGGTGATGTAAGGACAAGACTTTTAGTCAGTAAAACCAAGGTTACGCCACTTAAACCCATTTCTATCCCCAGGGTTGAGCTGATGGCTGCAGTTTTGTTATCAAAATTAATTTCACTCATTAAAGAAAACTTAAAAAATATTGATTTTCGTGTGACCGCGCTGACCGACTCAAGTGTTGCACTCGCGTGGTTACAGACTGCACCTTATAAACTTAAAACATTCGTAGCGAGTCGTGTAGCACAGATCATTGAGGTCGTTCCTCCGAATAGTTGGTTTCACGTTAAAGGCGAGCACAACGCGGCCGATATCTGCTCGCGCGGAGCTATGCCTTCTCAGCTCGTAGCTGAATCTGATCGTTGGCTTCACGGCCCACATTGGTTGACTAATGACGTTCATCAGTGGCCAATAAGTATGTTTTATGTAAAAAATGATAATGATATTTTAGAATTAAAGGCAAACTTAGATACTTTCTCATTTACTTCTCAAAAATCTGATAAAAACATAGATAATTTTAATTTATTTTCTAAATTTTCGTCGTTTCGAGTATTGCAACGTATTGTCGCTTGGTGTTTGCGATTTGCAAATAATTGTAGGCTATCGAAACAAACACGTAAAAAAGGTCCACTTTCCTCTAATGAATTAAACACATCACATGATGTTATTATAAAATTTACTCAAGAAGAATATTTTTCTGAAGCGATACAACTTTTGAAAAATAATAAACAAGTCTCATCTTTGCGAAAGTTATCACCCTTCATTGATAGCCAGGGGTTTCTCAGGGTGGGGGGTAGGCTTTCTCAGGCAGACTTACCGTACAATACAAAACATCCTCTTCTTTTACCGAAACATTCTTGGGTATCGATTATACTAATAAGATATTTTCATGCAAAATATTTACATGTAGGACCTCGAACATTACAAGGTATTTTGAGTAGAAAATATTGGATTGTTAATGCTCGTAGTATTATCAGATCCGTTTTATCGAAATGTATAACTTGCTTCAAATGTAATCCCACAACGACCCAACCGGCCATGGGTACGTTACCCGCCACTCGACTTCTACCTAACAAAGTCTTCAGTCATGTCGGTTGTGATATAGGCGGACCGTTTTATATAAAAGATAGCTTGATGCGAAACGCAAAGATTCGTAAGTGCTATATGTGCCTTTTCGTGTGTTTCTCCACTAAAGCAGTTCACATCGAGGTCATAAGTGATCTATCATCAGACTGTTTTCTCGCGACTTTGGATAGATTTATAGCACGCCGCGGTCTCTGTAGTCGCCTGTATTCCGATTGTGGGACGAACTTTGTCGCAGCCGCGAAGCATTTGCAGGATGTTTGTAAATTTTTTAAGGATAACGCAACTTCAATTGTAGACGGATGTTCTGCACGTCAAATTGACTGGAAATTTAACGCTCCAAGCGCAGCGAATATGGGTGGATTATGGGAATCAGGGATAAAGTCAGCAAAACGCCATTTATACCGTGCGATAGGTGATAGGGCACTAACCTTCGAAGAGATGACAACCGTGTTGTGCAAAATCGAAGCTGTTCTTAACTCACGTCCGTTATGTCCCTTATCTGATAATCCTAACGAGTTCGAAGCGCTTACAGCAGGTCATTTTTTGATAGGTCAAAGTCTATTAGCCGTCCCTGAGTACGATCTTAACGACGTATCTGTAAGTAGACTGTCACGTTGGCAGTATATTCAGAAAATTTCCCAAACGTTTTGGAAGAAATGGTCTAATGACTACTTACATACATTGCAACAAAGAGCAAAATGGCACACATCAACATCAAATTTAAAATTAGATGACTTAGTTCTGATCAAATCAGATCTGCGTCGTCCACTTCAGTGGCCACTGGGCAGAGTGGAACAGATCCACCCTGGTCCAGACAATGTTGTTCGTGTTGTAACTCTGAGGACGCACAATGGCTTTTTTAAAAGGCCTGTCAACAAACTTTGTCCTTTACCTTACACTAATTAATTGTTTATTCTTTTATTTTATTAAACTCAATTCAATTATTAATTTTAATTTAACTTTTGTATATATTTAATGTAAGCTTCTAATGTTTTTAACCCTTCTTAATTATTTTATATTTGCATAATAATCTATAACTTAATAGTACTTCATGAGTACATTAATGTCAGAGCATATTAGTAACGTTTACTTTTCACGCATTTAATTTTTTTTCATTTATTGGAAATCATTATAATGATTTCGGTGGGGAGTATGTTCGATCCTTGCCTAAGATGTGGGTAGGTTGCCACTGATTTTCTTACTACCCGACGAATCTGGTGCGAGGCGAAATAAAGACGCCTGCTGACGTCCCGCGCAGAAGCTTGCGAACCCCCGTGGAGAGTGAACACGCAACTACGTCTAGCTTCAAGTGTCCGTGACGCTAATAGCCGTGTCCCTGGACGTTCCAGGAAGACCACTTTATACTATATCTACGATCTTTAAACCTGACACCACTAAACAGTGCCGTGCACTGTACTCTTCCTCATCGCATCGCCAGGAGAAGGTGGAAAAAGAGGTTAGTGGTAAATTTATCTCATTTTAGTGCAAGGCAATCGTTCTACAGCACACCCGATGATTACAATTGATAGTCTAATATCGAGCATTTTTGGACCAAATATAATAGGTAAATTGGATCTTTTGAGGCTTATATAAACTTTGTTCCATTTATCGTCTCTCCTATGGTTTTGAAATACTTATCCTCTAAGCTCTGAGAGTTTGTTTAGGGTTTTTATATGTCGTAAAAATCTTATTTATTTTATCGTTGGATTGCCACCTTTTTTAAGCATAATATTTGTTATTTATATAATGCGACATGAAAGTTTTATAATCTAGATATCACAAAACACTAGGTATCAAATTAGTCTACTACTAAATATTGTGCTGCTGTTTCTACCATCATTAACAGAACAACTACGGCCTCTACTGCTACTATAATTACCTTTACCATTATTACTACTACAGCTATTAATTCTACAATTACCTATTTAATTGCCACTACTGTTACTACAACTGCGACTACGACTAGAATTGCGAATAAATTTAGTGCAGCTACAAAACTTTAGGAAGTTACCACTATAGCTGCAGATACTGCTTTTGATTTAGCTACAACTACAGCAACACACTCCACAACATTATCTACAAGTACCGTTACAGATGCTAAAACAATAACTACAACTACAGCTACAGATAATTCAGAAACAACTACAGCTACAGCTAGAAACGCCTCATCAATAGCTACAATTACCCTTACGGATGCTACAGCAATAGCTACAGCTATTACAATAACTACAACTATAAAAATGTTTATTGGACGACTGAGTTATATATTGTAACGAAAATGCTTTTTTTTTTCGTATAAAGCCGGGGTGGATCACCTAGTTAATAATAAATACAACATAAAAACTCTGCAGATTTATATAGTCAGATCACGTTAAAATTTCCTATGAATTTTAATAGAAATACGCGATTTGATTTCAATTCCAACTGGATGCACTCAACCCATTTCTATAGCAGATGAGAGAACTGAGATCACCTTTTTAGAGTTGATTAACATGGATATGAGCCTATTCAATTTTCTTAGTTTTATCGATCTATCTAAAGGTACCTTTAGATAGATTTTATCGATCTATCTAAAGGTACCTTTAGATAGATCGATAAAACTAAGTTTAGTGCCTTTTGAGGTGAAATCTATTCGTTTTATCCCACCCAAGTTTTTTATGCTGCTTTTTTTAAGATAAGTGTGATTAGATTTTATTTAGTAATAATAGAGTTTATTAGATTGCTTCAAGTATAATGGTAAGTTAACAGAAAAATGTAACTTGTAAATTATTTATAAATTTATTAATTTACTCAATAAATTCTTCTATATCTTTTGATTCAGTAGTCTATTAAATAATGACTATTTTTTTTAATATGTCCAATTTGGACATGTGTCTGAATGAAGTAATGTATGATGTATGAAGTCTGTCTACACATTTAAAACATCCCATATAAAATCACTGGTGCAAGAAAATTTTAAAAAATATTTTTTTAATCAAGCCGCAATTGTTAAGAACAACAGTGAAATGAAACCATAATTATAAACTATCAATAGAATTATACTCTCTACTCTCAATGAAATAAAATGAAATTATTTATTCGCAAGAAACATGACAATATATAGTCTGATCTGGCCATCTCTGGCATGCGAAATATTTATACAATGATATTAACACAAACAAGTACTATAGAATAAGAGGTTACAGTTTAACCTCAATGTCAATGATAAGATGTAAATTAAATTTTGATTATATAACATTTAGTTACTTAGGAATTTATCATTTATAAAATCAACAATATTATAGTAGCATTTCTGGCGTAGCAATGCTATTAGTGCTAATTTAAATTCCACGTTGTCCGTTTTTCTTCTTATTGTTTCAGGTAGTTTATTGTATCAAAAGACGGCCATACAAAATACACTTCTTCTAAACTGCATGCAAGTAGAAATTGGCAGAGCTAATTTATAGTCAATATTACGAAGATCCATCACATCTTTTAGCGGATGACTGTTAAATCTATCTGAATGTTTCCTCACAAATAGCGCGCATTGTAGAATATATATGCATGGGGTAGGTAACATTTGTAATTTTATGAAATAAGACCGACAACTGTCTCGAGGCTTTATGCCTTCAATAGCTCTTATGCAGCGCTTTTGCATTCGGAATACTTTCAACCAGTCTACAGAGTTTCCCCAAAATATTATGGAATATCTAATTATTGAGTAAACATATCCATAATAGGCTGTAATAGCGGTCTCTTTAGACACAGATTTTGAGTGTCGTCTTAAAGGAAATATAAATCTATTAATTTTTGAACATAAGTCATCAATAAGTAATTTCCAGTCACATTTATTGTCTATAAGAATTCTTAGAAATTTTGTGGCATTTACAATATTAATATGACTTCCATATAATTTTATATTAATGTCAGGTGTGTCTGTTCTTGATCGACTAAATTGCATAATATTTGTCTTAGACAGATTTAAATTCAGATTATTATATGTCAACCATTTATTCAATATATTTAATGTCTCGATTATATTGTTTTCAAATAAATTAATGTCATCACACTTAATAACTACAGTACAATCATCAGCAAAAAGAATCGTCGGGTGCGTAATTTGATTTGGCAAGTCATTGATATATATTAAAAATAGTAGTGGACCCAAAATGGTCCCTTGCAACCTGCACATTACAGTAACTAATAATACTGACACAATTACTACCTCTTCTGCTACTGCTACTCCAAAAAATTATTACATTGCCATTACCACTTTCGCTAATCGACTAATACTTCAATCTTCTGCTAAAACTAATACTTCTATCACTACTATTCCTATGACTACAACTACTAGTTGTAGTACACTGCAACTATAGTAGGAGTGGTTTTTTAATCAAGTCGAAATTATTGTCTCTATACAAGAATAACAGTGAAATGAAAATATAATTATACCACTTATAGCATTCTGTTCAATGCATCCTGGACATTACTGTAACTGAACTTACCGTTACTATTTCCACACTTACTACATTTTCTGCTACTGCTACTCTAACAATTATTACTGCCTGCCCTAATACTTATGCTATAATTAATATTTCTATTACTAGTATTACTACGACTAATAGGTGAAGTACACATAGCATTTTTACTACTTCTGTATTAGGAGTGTTTTAATCACACCAATATTATGCACATCTTCCGGTTCTGCTACACCAACAATTAGTACCACCATTGCCATTAGCACTTTCGCTAATCAACTAACACTTCTATCACTATGATTACGACAAGGGCTACTAGATGTAGTCTTCCTTCCTTGGCCACGTTCTTCATTACTGAAGGTCGTGTGCACATTGCAGTTCCTTCGTCGCGTTTTTAACGATCTCCCTGCTCCTTCTCTCCTTCGGTTCTCAGCTTTCCAGATTGCCGTTGTAAAGGGGAGGCCCGTTATTAACTTCACCCGATCTGTCCAGCGGCTAGGTGATCGACCGCGTGGTCTTCTTCCCTCCACCTTGCCCACCACTATTAGTTTATCCAAGTTATCGGGTAGGCGGTGGGCAACATGACCAAAATAGCTCTGAATCCTCTGATAACAGATATTGGAGAGTCTAGTGCTAACGTGAAGCTGCTTAAGAATCGAGATATTTGTTCTCTTGGCTGTCCATGGTATACGAAGCATCCTTCTCCAACACCATGTCTCGAAGGCATCAATTCTTTTTCTGTCAGTTGCCCTGATCGTCCATGGCATCGGTGATTCAGTGATAGAATTGTCGCCTACCACTAGGTGTAGCACACCTTGCATTTTAACTGTAAACTGCAAGAATAATAATGAAATGGAAACGTAATTTTTGAATTTGGTTACAAATACACATTTAATGGCATGTAAATGTTTAGAGTGAAATTAATTTAACTTCAACATAAATAATTCAAGCTCACGCGCGACTGATGTGTATAATTAAATGCTTAATTTGTCTTTATTAAAATTCCTTGTGGTATTATTATGAACATAAGCATATTTATATAAGAAGAATTATACAGTTTGTTGATCATAATTAATAACTAAAGTATAGTGTATTACGTTACTCAAGGCATAGCAAGATACAAAACAGTTTGTTAAAAAATTAAAATTAAATATGGTCAATTACTATTTGTTGTCGTTCTAATGCAGATAGAGGAGGTTTAGCACAAAATCCCAATTCAACGGTCGGTAAATAAGTAATAATACAATCTTTTATAAGCATCCTATGTGTACAATGGATGGCCTATTTTTATAGCTACGGGCGTAATACGGTCAGGAGATAACCAAACATTACGATCTCTTACTATTATGACAGGAACTATTCTGACCAAGCGTGTAAGTTTAAAGATGTTTTCAATACAATTTCAACAGTCACCTTCACTGGTTCGCTGTTTAAGCCTAACGTAAGGCTAACCCAACACAAAGCTAACCTAAGCCTAACTTACACTTCCGACATACATATAAGTACATATATATATAAGCTGCGATAGCCTAACAGTTAAGACGTTGATGTCTATTCGGGGGGTCCGATCTTTCCACTTGCTTTAACGGTTAAAGAAAATATCGTGAGGAAACCTGCACTCTTGAGAGTCCTCCATGTTCTCAAAGATGAGTGAAGTCTGCCAACCCGCACTTGGCCAGCGTGGTGGACTATGGCTTAATCCCTCCTCATTCTGAGATGGAAAAGGAGACCCGGCTCAGTAGTGGGCAATTGAAGGGTGATAAAAAATATATATAAAAATCAATTGTTTTTCGTATGTCTCGCTAAATCTCGAGAACGGCTGGACCGATTTCGCCAATTTTCATCTTGAAATATTTGTGGAAGTTCAGGGAAGGTTTAAAAGGTTAAAAATACTGAAAGGATTTTGAAAAAACTTTTACCTTTGCCTATAGTTTTTCGCCTCAGTGAAGCGAGGACGGGTCAACTAGTAAAAGATTAAAAGATATAATGCGAAAATTGACATGTTTTCCATCAGAAATTCCTTAACCAGGTTTCACTGTATGTTTATTCCTATTCCAAAACTCGATATACTCGTAGGTCTTACATGTAAATCTCTTTATATTTCTTCTATTATTGATGTAAGTAAAATCTTTGCTTCCCTATACAACATTTCCTGTAAACGAAAATGACTACTCTCAGCCTTGATGCAGAAATACATCAAGCTGAGAGTAGTCATTTTAGTTTTCCTCAATTTCGTCACCAATTAGTTTTTGCTATTACTACACTAACGATGTCATTTCCAGTGTTAGTTTGCTAGGCTCTTTAATATATCCCTTGGGTCTACTTAGGAATGAAAAAGCTTTATGCTTAAATCAGCTATTTCGTAACAATTCGTATATGATATTAAATTTATATTAATTTTACGAAATGAGTCGTCGTCGCATCGCTGTAGATTAAAAGATAGTATTCTGTGTTCATACAACTTATAAAGTATCTGTATGTCAATTTAATTTTAAAATACTTAGACTTTTTTATTATTTATTACATATTTAATTAATTAGGAATATAAAACCAAACATGATTTAAAGTAAAAATGGAGATGCCCGAGTGTTACAAAATAAAATACAATTTTACCTCAATAAAGAGACAAATTTCTCAGACTTGCACAATTTTATATAAATAAAACAATGTTTAAAATAGGCTCACAATCTTCTCCTTATTAAAAAGAAAGCTGAAGCGTAAGAGTATTGCTCATTTGTTACTTAAGAAATAAGATTTTCTTGCTTACTTATAAAAGAATGATGGCCATTTTGTCCCACTGGGAAATAATACCTTATTTATGAAGAAACTCGCTTCTAAGATGAAGAAATTAATGTTGAACATTCTTTAATCCTTTTCATTATTAAAATTTAGGTTTTACATATATTTCTACTTACAAATATATAGTAACGCCATCCCTTCAAACTCGTAAAGCATAAAAAAGTAAAGTTAGTTGAACTTCGCTTACGATGGCAGCACATCAATGGCCTTCACCTCTATGAAAATTATCTCTTATTTTTTTTATTAGTTTATTTAATTTCTAAACATCGTACTTAAGTTTCGTCATTTTTGTAGCCTTTTACGACACTTCCAGACTTTCTTAAATTTGCAACTTATGACTACCCCTAAGGTATCTTAGTGATACATGAAACGCGTTAGCCTTGTATTGCTGTTTTAGAGCCAATTTACTGTAGAAACTTTCCGCGTCTGTTGTTGGTCCATCTCAATCTGTTGTTGGTTTTGAGAAAATATTCTGTAATAATAGAAAGTCTCGTTGTAGAGAGTTACACATCCGTATCTGATTGAGGCACAAAATCAAACTCAAAGAGAGGCCATGAACAGTTTAAACTTGCCTCTCAGAGCAGTCTCCGATTGGGGTGATGTCAATCTTTTCAAGTTCAATATAACCAAAACGCAGGTGTGTTTATCTTCCACAAAAAAGAGGCTTCAACTGTCTCCACCCTTCCTAGATCTATTCGTGCCGAGAGCCAACCACCTAGAGCTTCTAGACGTTACTCTCACTCCGGCTCTAAACATCGGTTCGAGTCGAGTCAAAAGACTAGGTAGGTAGCTGCAAAAAAACTTGTCTTAAAAGTCAATCTTTTACTCCAGAACACCACCAGCAGAATTATAGATGCCTTGGTCAAGTCAATGATCAGTCACTGTGCCCGGGAACTACATAATCTGATTCCTGTCGAAACCTTTTTCTACAGGACAGCCAGACAAATCCATAAAAATCGCCGTGTATACACGGAGTTTATGTTTCTTGTGAGGTTTTGATATTAACTTGACAACACAGGCGTAGGTCGTTATAGTGAAGAGTTAAATGGATATTCTGTATTATAAAAAGGATGAATTCTACGCAAGAAGGTTTAGTTATTCGCAGAACTCGTGTAAATTAAGAGTGTATTTTTTAAATATATTTTGTATGTTTGTGTGCGTATCTTCTAGGATAGCGTGCTCTTAGACCGTGTCATTGTTTCACTTTCTGCAGGTCACTGTTGCTAAAAATATATTATTTTACCAGAAATTAAATTCAAAATGGCCGATTAATGTTCAAATGTTTTGTAAGAGAAGAAAGATAAACTAATAATTTATATAAAGGGTCAGATAGGCGTGGTTTTATGATTTACTACTGAATGTTTTGCAGATTGTCTGTTTATAACTTCCGCCTAAAAGCTAAAACCATATTATTTCATAATCATCGAAATAATTAGGACACTCTTTAAAACAAAACGGCGGCAAGTCGTGTTCTATATATTGTATGTGTTCTTGTGTGTAACAAAATGGCATCCAAACGTTATTTATCAAATAAGTAAGATAAAAAAAGTTCAAATTTAAAATGTGATATTCAAAATCCGCGTTAACGATTATTAGTTATGGTTTGACGTGGTCTGATATATATCTATCATAGTGCAAGTATAATAAAGTGTAACTTAGTAGATTAACTTTATAAGATGATGTAATTTACTTGTTATCTAGTTTAGTGCTATGTTGTCAACGAAGATCTTTAAAAGAAATTAAAAACATTTTTTGTTTAACATAGTTTAAAGCAAAGTCGCTTCCCGCCTAAATCTTTTTAACTACTTAACGGATTTTAATGCGATTTTCACCAATAGATAGAGTGATTCAAGAGGAATATTTATGTATATAATACATGCATATGTATAGAAACCGTGCGAAGCCAGGGCGAGTGT
Source organism: Limenitis camilla (assembly GCA_905147385.1). Lineage (NCBI taxonomy): Eukaryota > Metazoa > Arthropoda > Insecta > Lepidoptera > Nymphalidae > Limenitis > Limenitis camilla. The sequence continues at coordinate 11,030,936 of LR990241.1, forward strand.
GTTGTTTTTATAAAGCGAACATTTAATTACAAATGATAACTACAGTACAGACAGTTATTGATTTTTATAATTTCTCTTAAAGGGCCGATCATAAAGTCACGCTATAATCAACTTTTTTAACCCCTCCCCCCCTTTTGTCACGCTGTGTCATGTTCTGTGACCTCCCTGTAAATATTTCGTCACACAACTAAGACACGTATTTCATGAATGGGCCCTAAGTACTTGTTATCTGTATGGGACCAATACAGCACAGTAACACGCACAAGACAATAATATTATGCACTTCAAACGGAACACTGAGTAGCCAATATTAAACACTTACTCCAAACTTAGTAATGGACATCCAGCATCACAACACCACACCACTGCATAGCCATAATTTGATAACTGGCTCAAGTCTATTGGAACAGAGGTTGTATACACTCTTGGAATAAACTAAAAAGAGCAGTTCTTTCATATACGCAAATCTCTTTACGTTTACTGCCCAGCAGCGTTTAGTAAAAGTAGTGGGGAGAGTTGCGCATTGTGAGCGAGCGTGCGTGACTGTATTGATAGTTCAATTCATGACGTCTACAATTATGACTAACAGCAGGCGAGATTGAGCAAAACTGTCGCGTAAGAATCAATCACTAGGTCCTTCTGCTTATTATAAGTCAGAAAGGGATATAGTTTTAGTTTTTTAAATTAATGTCTTAATGAAGATCTTGTTGTCTTGTGATCTTGAAGTGTTTTTCTCACCTTTCCCCCTCACTCACAATTACCGTCATAATTCAACCAGATTATACAAAGCTTTAACAAATAATACACCTAAATCTTCTTCATGAAGTTTCTGACTGTTGATGAAAACCGCATGAAAATTCGTTCAATAGTTTTAGAGTTTATCGCCAATAGGTAGACAGACTTGGCGATGAGGAAAATGCATCAAGCAAAAAGCCTCGCTGTGTGAACTTCCGTTAAAACAATTACTATACAACATAAACAATAACATGTAGTTAATGGAAGAATTACGGAAAATTTCTGTTTACTCTTTACATTATATTTTTATCTTTCGTAGAAAATTGGGGAGAGAAGGAGAGGGGGGTATATTGAAAAACACTACAAGAGGAGTACGTACGTTGATACTGCTACTGAACCGATAAATAACTTAACGTTATGATCTCTTACTTCTACTTGTAGTTGTAGGTTTAAGGAGCTCCATCAAGCCATTGCAACACTCACCTTCACTGCCCAGATTCTCTGTTTAAACCTAAGCTTAGGTTAACCTAACGCCGACATATACAGAGTTTTAGTTTATATTCAGTTACTAGCTTTTACCCGTGTTTGCATACAGTCGTCTGTAGACATATTGAATAATTTTATGTGGTAGTCATACTAACTTTTCAACCCCCTTTTACCTCCTTAGGGGATAATTTTCAAAAAAATATTTAACACGTGTTTCATGACAATCAAGAACCTTCATAATGAATTTCATTCAAATAACTTCAAAAACGACAAAGTTTCCTCCTTGGAGCAGGTCTCTGAATGGGGTAGACATAATCTTGTCCAATTTAACCCTGCGAAGACCCAGGCTTGCGCGTTTACCGCAAAAAAGACTCTCTTTATTACAGCGCCCTAATTCCAGAACATTCCCCTTCATACCGGCAATAGTATTGGGATCCTTGGTGTCGATACATCGAACGAGGTCAAATTTCGGGGTCATTTGGAGAGTACAGCCAAACTGGCTTCTAAGAAACTGGGCGTACTAAACAGGGCGAGACAGTACTTCACACCGGAACATCGGCTGTTGTTATACAAAGCCCAGGTTCGTCCGCATGTGGAGTACTGTTCTCATCTTTGGGCTGGCGCCCCTAAGTACCAGTTGCTCCCTCTTTGTTGTTGCTGACTCTATTCAACGACGAGCTGTTCGTATTGTCGATGATCCCATACTCACAGATGGTTTATATGAACTAAGTCTCCTGAGAGACGTTGGATCTCTGTGTGTTCTCTACCGTCTCTACAATGGGGAATGTTCACAGGAATTGTTCGAGTTAGTGCTTCCGACACTTTTCCGCCATCGCACTCTACGCCACTGGGACAGATTCCATCCACACCACTTGGATGCTTGGCATACCAGCGATGTACGTGCGTCTAGATCATTCTTCCCACGCACGTGCAGGCTGTGGAATAATCTGTCACCAGTGGTTTTCCCAGAGCGCTTTAATATGGGGGTCTTTAAAAAAGTATACAGGTTCCTAAGAAAGTAGGGTTGGCAACGCATTTGCAATTCTCCGCGTATTGCAGATGTCCATGGGCGACGGTGACCACTTACCATCAGGTGGGCCTTCTGCTCGTTTGCCTCCTTGTCCTATAAAAAAAAAACTAACTTTGCTCCCCCGTTCTACCCCCTGAGGGGATGAATTTTCAAAATTCCTTTCTTAGTGCTCCCCTATGTTATAAAAGGAACCCCTGTGCAAAATTTCAAGTCTCTAACCCTTATAGTATAGGCCCTGCGTTGATATTTCAGTCATTAAGTCAGTCAGCTTCTCCTTTTACGTATATAGATTGAAAGACAAAGTGTAGGACTAATTAAGCTCTTGTCATAGAAAATGCGAGTTTTTTTTTTACTTTGATGATGCTCAAAGAGAAATGACAAGTTTAGAAATGTAAAGCGTTATCTCGTTTTTTTTTATCCGACTATAAAAAGAAAATTGATAATATTCATAGCTTTTATTTACTTATCTATCTTACTAATATTATAAATGGGAAGGTTTGTATGTGTGGATGTTTGTTATTCAATCACGCAAAGACGGCTAAATGGATTTCAGTGAAATTTGGCACGCAGATACTTTATAACAACACTGGTCTACTTTTTATTGTTCCTGTGGGATAGTAATAAAATATGTTTACTGTTGTAAGCGCCTGTTTTTTGTTAAATCAGTTCGACTAGTATTTACATAAATTAGTAATCGTGTCTATGACCTTGGAAATACTTGAAAAAAAAAAAGAGTTCATACTTGAGAAAAAAAATAAGGATTCTCTATTTATTTATTCACTAAACTTCTATTACTACTACTAATATACTAAAAGAAATAAATATAAATAATTTTGGTAATAGTAGCCGGCAGCAAACTTTAGGTGTGAGAAAAAATAGTGGGGAGATTTGCGCATTGTGAGCGTAGCAGGCGCACTGTGTGACACACTACTCTCGCCCCGCGCTCCCCGCTATAAAGCCCTTAATAGTGACTTGTGCGCATTCAAGGTCAAACCTATACTTACGTGCCGGTAGCTATACTATCAATCTCAAAAATAGTACATAAAAATATCGATATAACAAAAAGCTGTGCAGTACTTAGAGCTCTTGATCCATTTGCGTTCACTCCATAAAATCACCCGTCAAACTGCCTCGAGATTTGAATTTTGTCAAATATGAGTTTTTTGAGATATAGTAGAGCCTTAAAACGAAATTAAGGGTTTTTTAATTTATATATTTGAGAGAAAATTATGTTTTCAAGAGATTTGGATTTATACGAAAGTAATGAGGACGAGCAGAATGAGCAAAGAGGAAATAAAGTTCATGATGGTCCCTTATTTAAGTGCAAATCAGTCTTTGGCACACTTGGTATAATTTAAGTCTTTTTTGCCTCAATAATAAATTTAAAAATATATTCTTAAAAGTACAAGAAAGTTATACGCAGAGAATTACTTTCTACGCTTAATTTTTATATTCTACCTTTAGCTCTAGCTTGGATGGGCTACAATATATTTAAATGGCAATAACTTACAAACTTATCATCCCATCGAGCATCTTGTAAGAGGCAAGTAACCCAGCACCCTCTTGGCGATAAGGGATCTATTTCCCGACTAGCTTGCGACCACCAGCATGCGAATCCCACCGCCAAGTGTCTTTGACGCGTTCCGGTCAGACCTACACCCTCTCCCATCACATTAATGCTGCGGTTTCAGTGGACTCGTGGTTCATCCTCAGGGTCTGCTGAAACCGTAGCATTATCCCTTCCTCACTCTACCTTAGGTGGCAACGCATCGGCAAAACATGAGACATTCTCTAGTATTATCGATGTCCATGGGCGAAGGTGGTCACTTACCATCAGATGGACATGGAAAAAAATCCTTGGGCTTTCGACACATGTGTAGGTTGTTAAAATCCAGAAAACACAATACATTCGTTTTAAATTTTATATTTTAACTAGCTGACCCGGCAAACGTTGTTTTGCCATATAAATTTGGACTGGGCCACCCTTATCCTTTAGGGGGATGAAATATAGATAGTAGCTGATTCTCAAACCCACTGAATATGCATATAAAATTTTATAAAAATCGGTCGAGCCGTTTGGGAGGAGTACGGTAACTAACATTGTGACACGACAATTTTATATATAAGATTTAACGCACCTATTATCTCATCTCATTCACTGTTTACCCAGTTTACTCCCATTTAATTTGCTTATCCTCTCAATCGCTTGTCATAAACTAAAAATACCTAGGCCAGATGGCTTTATCATAGACAAACATACTCGATAAGTTTACACTTTTATCAATAAAACGTAAATAAAACTGTCGATAAACATTACATCGTCAACATCTCTGTTGTGCTTGGCGAGCATTCAACTGCTGCTGATCCCGTGTGCTCATTACTAAAGATATTATTACTCTTCAATAAAATAGTCAAAGATCTTACGATAAACAGACCTTCTTTATTTTATAACACCTGATAGTTTCACTGTGTATTTCCCTAATAGAGTATAAACGATCCTCCATCCTTCCACCCTTGTAGAATCACCTCGTTGTCCTACCTGTCTGTCAAGATCCTTTTCCTTAAGGACGCGTAGAGGTATCAAGTTAAAATTAATATTAAATACTCAAGCCTGCGGTCCTCGCGACTGTCAAAAAATCTAACTCCTAAGTCCACGCATTGAAAAGATACAGCCTCCTAGTAAGCTAATAAATAGCTTGTGTCAGGAGTGGGCCACGCCAGTAGTCCAATGTCCGGGATTTGAACCCACGACTTGTTGATCCTGAATCCAACGCCCGCACCACTGAGCTACTGACGCTTAAACTCTCACAAAATTTCTCTGTGTATATCCCTAATAGAGATATAAACGATCCTCAATTATGAAGTTTGGGTCACGGTTGCTTTAAAAGGAACTAAGGTACATAAAACTGCACCTCAAATTCGTATAGATTAAGCTCAGTTTTAATATATTTATTTGGAATATTAGAAACAGTTCAATTGCCAGACATTTAGTAGTAGTACAGTTGTAACCTGTCAGGCACCCTAATAGTTAGTAATTTAACTATAAAGGTTTATTATAATTGTAGGTATTCATATTATATAATATTATTGTGTATGTATTCGGTTGTAATATGTATTAGTATATTGAAGCTACACCACATTCTTTATTTCAACTTCCGTTCCTCCCAAGACCCGACTCCGACGACGACTTCACATTATATTTAGTTTTTATTTTATTGTATTATTTTTATGTGATGTACAATAAAGGTTTAAATAAATAAATAATATTAATCAATTATAGCCATATATATCCGTGATTATAACCATACTTATAATATAAAAGGTGAATGATATTTGAGGAAATATCAAAAGATGAAAATAAATATCCAAACTTCATATCTCTGTTAAGGACGTGAAAGGTTTCGGGTCAGATCAAACTTTCGTAATTGTCTTATAAACAATTACGAAAGTTTGTTCTTGCTCTAAAACGTAAGATATTATTTGGTTAAAATTCAATGTTAGAAAGCTGTATAAAAAAATAAAGGAAAAATCTTCCTAGCAATCAATTTTCGACACTTCACGTGGTGCCATGTTATTGTAAAATTTAACGGGAAAATATTGAGGGTATATTTTTTTAATTTCTCTAGTGATTTTCACGTAAAATGGAAAGCAGATAAAATTCACATAAGATGACTTTTTTCTGAAAACTAAATAAATTTTCTTACCAGAAAAATCTATTTAGATGATAAGCTTTAGATAAAAAGCTTTGTTTTTAACATACTACGAAAAATGTAACACTACACTATTTGTCACACTACTTTACGTTGTCTACTCGAAATAAGCTAAAATGAACTACCCGCGAATACTAATTTATAAACGATAATACTAATATAAGTTGTAAATCTTCTGTGATCTTAGATAGTCTATCCCTTGATAAATCTTTCTATTTATACACAATGACCTCGAACCGCACAGAAGGCCGACATCAAAGCTCATCGATAAGTGCATAAACGGTTGCGACCTTTGAGCTAGCGAGAAAACGAGCCTTGAGAAATGTTGTGACATTATGACATAGTCTTTAAAATAACCTCGGAAATGCATTAAAAAGATCATGTTTTGTATTATCTATATGGAAGCTATACTGCACAGTAACACGTTAAAGACAATAAAAATATGCACTTTCTACAGCCTTTATAGTCACCAGCCGAGCTCCGTTTGACAACTGACACAACTCTATCGGAAGAGGTTATATATTGTCTTGTTATAAATTGTTACGTGGGTATAATTGAAATAAAATAATAGGAACTACGTACGTATACGTAAACAACTTTGTTACTAACTTTTATAATAAAGGCAACAACGAAATTTATTCAAAGCTATTTTGATTTTTGTCGGTCATGTGACAATTAAGGTTATCTATTCGTGAACAACTTTGTTACTAACTTTTATAATAAAGGGATCAACGAAATTTATTCAAAGCTATTTTGATTTTTGTCGGTCATGTGACAATTAAGGTTATCTATTCGTGAACAACTTTGTTACTAACTTTTATAATAAAGGGATCAACGAAATTTATTCAAAGCTATTTTGATTTTTGTCGGTCATGTGACAATTAAGGTTATCTATTCGTAAACTACTTTGTTACTAACTTTTATAATAAAGGGATCAACGAAATTTATTCAAAGCTATTTTGATTTTTGTCGGTCATGTGACAATTAAGGTTATCTATTCGTAAACAACTTTGTTACTAACTTTTATAATAAAGGCATCAACGAAATTTATTCAAAGCTATTTTGATTTTTGTCAGTCATGTGACAATTAAGATTATCTATTCATAAACAACTTTGTTACTAACTTTTATAATAAAGGCATCAACGAAATTTATTCAAAGCTATTTTGATTTTTGTCAGTCATGTGACAATTAAGATTATCTATTCATAAACAACTTTGTTACTAACTTTTATAATAAAGGCATCAACGAAATTTATTCAAAGCTATTTTGATTTTTGTCAGTCATGTGACAATTAAGATTATCTATTCATAAACAACTTTGTTACTAACTTTTATAATAAAGGCATCAACGAAATTTATTCAAAGCCATTTTGATTTTTGTCGGTCATGTGACAATTAAGGTTATGGTTAAATAAAGCGTAAAAGCCATCCTTTTTATTATACAAAATATCCCCCTCACCTATTCCCACTATAATGACACGTGGGGTCGTAGGCCTGTGTTGCCAAGTTAATATTTAAAACCTCCCTTTAAATAATTTAATAACACTTACTTGATCAATTTATTCTATTTATATTTAATATCGATATTTTGTAGTATCCATATTTTAATAAATCCTAACAATCAAAATTCAATAATTAAAAGATCTCTAGCTTCCTCATAGATTTTGAAAGTGTTAATTACAGCTGTTTTGACTATGGTTGACCATGTGTTAATGGAGGTTCAAATATAGGTCTACGGATCAACAATAATATTAAACACTGATTAGTTTAATTTCCTTACATCTAAAAATTATATATCAGGTGAAAGTTTGTATGTTTGGATATTTGGATGTTTGTTACTCAATCACGCAAAAACGGCTGAACGGATTTCAATGAAATTTAGCACTCAGATACTTTATACCCTGAAATAACATATACGATGCTTTTTATACCGAAAATAAAGTTCCCGTGGGATAAAATTAAATATGTTTTTTTAACGCCTAAATAATTTTACAAAGCAGTTCAACCTTATCAGTAACTAAATAGGAATGCACACCTTTATATATTTACCCGTGGGGGTTAGCATGCATGCAAATCTGACCGCCAAGTGGCATAGACGCGTTCTGTTCGAGCTGCATGTAGACCAGACTTACCCCCTCCCTCTCCCATCCAATTAATGCTGCGGAACTAGTGGTTTCGGGGCTTTTGCTTAAGGTCCGCTGAAACCACAGCATTTTTTCTTCACTCCCCCTCCCCACTCTATCTTCGAGGATGTAACGTATCGGGAAAACAAGAGGGTATGTCTTGTTTTGCCAATGTCCATTGGCGATGGAAGCCACTTACCATCAGGTGGACCATCTGCTCGTTTGCAACTTATCTACCATAAAAAAAAGTATGTAATATGGATATTTTCTTTAAAGTATAAGCATATATTAGTTATTTCCATAGTAAAGTGATATATTATTATTTGAACATCCACACATGTACATAAAACTTTTGAGACTCGTTCAACATCTGGAGTGAAAATATTCGTTTTATGAAAAATGATCGTACACGGTTTATTCAGATCAAATACTTTACTATTCAGATATTTGAATTTTATATTAATATCTGGCCTTATTATCATGTTTGAAGTTAAAAATTAAACAAATTGGAAACTAACCGAAGTTTAGTTAAATTAGTAGCCATGAACAAACAGTCAAATATTATATTTATTAAATATTTGTTGAAAACACTAATTTGAGTAACATGCTGTTATGTTATGTTATGTTGGTAGTATTGCTACTCAAGTAGTAGCATTTTGACTGTCTTATGTTGGACAATCTGAACCAGTCGTACCAACCCCGAGAATAATATTTTAGTAATAAATACGCCACACTGTTATATATTATCTGCATGTAACTTATTAATAAATATTATATGGAAAAATAATATTTTATTCAATTTTCACTTGAAATAAAAATGAAATAATGGAACCAATTTCCGACATCATTCAATATCATCATTCAAACTTCAATCAAAAATTAAATAAGCAAATAGACCTAAAAGCTTAAAGCTCAGGGTCTAAACTTGACAGGTATATTGAATTTAAAAGCAATTTATATTTACAATCGTGAGAAATTGTGCCGCCACGCCGGGTTTTGCCTGAAATGAATTGAAAAAAGTCCTATTAAAAAAATGTTTGTTAAAAGCTTTGTATTTTAAAGCGTAAAGAAACAATTTCCAGTAAAATACTCGCTGATCTAAATTCAGTACATTAAGAACGTACTGAGTCAATAACTTTCGTAATAAGTCAGACACTTCATCAAAAATGAAACACTTCTGGAATAATAAATCCTACAAAAACATTTTCATGTAAATGTTACCAAGACGCGTACCTCACAGTGTTGGCTTGTAGAGGTAGAGCATGAAGAGTTAAAAGCCTGACTCTATATGAGATCTTATAGCTTTTTTTTCGTTCGTGTATTAATACTAGCTTATGAATTTCTGCTTTCTAGGTCTTCAGGAAGCACCCTAACAATTTTGATGATCATCAGTGAGTCAAGTATAAGAGATATAAAATTGAATGAGAATATTGTAAATCTGATATAATCCAAATCCAAGTTATGAGAGCTTTGAGAAAAGAAAGTCCCTTGCGCTTCCATTGACTTGTTGTGGCAGAGCACTACCGTGCCCCCAGATAAATATGCCCAAGATTTAAAGTTGGATTAGAAATACCTAAAATTACCAGTTAGTATTTGTCTTCACTCTCAAATCAACAAAAAATATTGTTTCAGTTGGGAATTCGTATTATTCATCCGGATACATTTCTTCGGAATTCTTTACTCTGTTTGTTGAATCTATTGTTTCTTCATATATTTTCGATTTCCCGAAATTTCTTCGCTTCAAGTTTTTTTTTCTATCAAAACACAAATAGGTCCTTGTCCTGAATCTACGTAAATATCTTGATGATAATGTAGCTCTATCTTTTTTAACCCCCCAGGGTACAACGACGGTGTGTTATAAATTTATTAATGTACCGATTCTAATGAAGATTTATTTGTTTGAATAGTAATTTAATAGATTGTTCTTAGTGAAGATCTGGTCACCCGTTTGAAGACTATCAACTCATTGCTAACTTAAAAGCTGCGTAACAATATTAATAATTGGATAATTATAACAATCTTGTAACCATGGCAACACTGACATTGCTTACACTTTCTTGTATGTATTAATTGGTGACTATTTTTTCTTGTATATTTATTACTACTACTGGCAAATTATATATTCTTTTTTTTTCAAGCTTAGTATTCTTCATGATCTCATTCGTATTTGCTAAAATATCTAAATGTTTTTTTACTATAATCTTTCAGCACGCAAAAAATGGAAAAATCCGACCTTTGTTCTGAATTTGCATCATACCTACCCCTACTTTATTGTAATCTCGACTTCAATATTCTAGGAGTTTATTTAAAAGTAATATCAAATATATTTACTAAGAGGGTTTTCCTTTTCGTTTGTTGATATCATACATTTCAATTTCAGAAGAAAATTGTTTACAAATAACAATCACGCGTAATGTTTACTGTATAAATTGAATAAATAAAAATATGTAATTATTATCATATACAACTGGGAGAAAATGGTGAGAAGGGAGGAGAAGAGGTCTAGGCTTAGGTCAATATGCTCCATATTGACCTAAGCCTAACTCACGCCGACATATATATGCTTTCAAATAACAAAAGCAGTATTTGTAAACTGCGGAGATTACTGGACATATTTGGGATACAATGGATACGATATAATTATTTAAAAAAATAATGTCTGAAGGGATCATATCCTAAAAGTGACTAGCTTTCACGAAATTTGATGGTTCGCCACTTTGACGGGTCCACCATTGTTAACGTCTTTGTTCTTTGGATTGAGAAGTATTATCGATGGGTGTCCTATAAAAAATAGCGCGTGCGAACGTCCATGAAGACGGCCGAATGCGATTGAAACTATAGCACATTTGACCAAAACAATACGCGAGTCTTATAAAGCTTTAAAATGACTAATTACCACGTAATTTTCTACTGTAAAAAAGGTTGTATTTACTTAGGTTTATATATAGCAACCCGCTCATGATTCTCTACTATAATATGCATGTAATAGGTTGGGGAAAAAGTTTCCTCACATTTTTTAAGAAAATTCGAAACATTTTTAATATAGATTATTTACATTTAACTAAAGTATGTAGGTACCATTTTGTTCGATAACTTTTTGCCATCTTGTAGGTAGGGACATGATCCCATTGCTATAGAAATTTTGAGGCTTCTGAACAAAAAACCGCGACAAGTAGTTTTGGCAGTCCTCTCGTGATGTTAACCTGACACTGCCTAAAGAATTCTCAAGAGACCGAAACAGGTGGAAATCTGAAGGTGCAAACTCTCTTAAGTTTGGCTGAGTGGCTAAAGATATCATGATAAACAACCACACCCCTTCTGTTGATTTATTCCGGCCGCTTACTCTCCAACTTCTTGCTTTAATCTCATCAGTTGTTTGCAGTAGAGTTCAGAATCGATGGTCTTGCCTGGTGGTGACAGTTCATAATGAATAATGCCCTTCCAATCCCACCACACACACAGCATCACCTAGCTGCGAGTAAACCCGGGTTTCGCCACAGTCTGTGAAGCCTGACCGGCCTTTGAACACGACCTTTTTCGCACGTTCTTTTCGTACGTGATCCACTTATCACCAGTTATCAACTTCTTCAAAAACGGTCCGGTTTCATTACGTCGTAATAAAGAATCACAAATGAATACACGGTTCATTAGGTTTCTTTCAGTAAACTCGTGAGGTACCCAAATATCGAGCTTTTTTGTGTACCCAGTTTTTTTCAAATGCGCCAAAACTGTTTTGTGGTCAATTCCCAGTTCTTCAGCTACGTCGTAACTACTTATATGCCTTGCTCCACTTTTTCAAAAAACGCATCCATTTTATGCGTAATAGGGACGACCAGAGCGAGGTGCATCTTTGACATTAAAATTTCCGGATTGAAAAAGCTTAAACCAAATGTGTGCTACTCTCACAGACACCGCACTGGGTCCATAAACATCGCAAATTTTTTTTGCGACTTGAGTTGCATTTTTACCTTTTTTTATAGTAAAATTTTAAAATATATCGAATTTCTTCATTAGACTCACTCATCTTCACAGTACAAAAAACAAATAAAAATCACACATTTTCTTAATTTGAATTTGGAATTATCTTCTTTAAAATGTAAACTTTGAGTGATACCAAAACCAGCCAGATACAAATAGTATAACCAAAGAGATTTTATTACAAGTTCATACATACTATAATGCGAAAAGACTTTTTCCCAAACCTATTATTATACAAATTATGATTTCTCTTGAATCTCTCTGTCTATTAGTGACAACGGAATTGAAATCCGTTGCGTAGTTTAAAAGATATACGTAAGTGTATAGTCATGGAGAAGCGACTTTGTTTAGAAGAAAATACTGTAAAGTTTTAGCTACCACGTACTAACAAAAGATAAAAGGTCGTATAACAGTAAATACATAAAAATGATTGATTAATAAATTAATCGTAGCTAAGCCTCGTTAAATTACAAATTTTGGAAAAATACTTGCTGTCCACTTGTCACAAGTGTTTTAAGCCTTCATCGTTTCAAACGTCATGCACACTCCACTTGCTTAATGATTGAATGGTAATTTAAAAAATTCTATTTAATTTGTTCGTTGAAAATAAAACATTTTTGTTACCATTTTTTTTATAAAGCCTTTTTTATTTTAACTTGAATATTCTTCATACAATAATAATGGAAAAGTATAAGCTATTTTGACTAACGTTGGTCATGTGCCAACGATATATCGTAAGCAAGATTGTTTCTTAGTTTATTACATAAATATTGATTTTATGCGATAAGTAATATTCGATTCCTAGCATAAATGATCGGTAGTACTTAAAACAAAATCAATTGTTCATTTCACTAAATATACATTTATTTTCTCTTTTATTATATGAATAGCCGACCCATCCCCAATTTACCACAGTCTATGTCCTTCCCCAAGCTCTAATCTATCTACGTACCAAATTTTAGGAAGATCGATTAAGTGATTTAGGCGTGATAGAGTAACAGACAAAACAGACCATCTTCCGTTGTTAGATGGCGTTAGTAATATATTAAATCGCACTTTCGAAACTTTAGTAACCACTGCACAGTTACAATGGTCACAAGGCGATGTGAATGTCTCAAGTCTACCGAAATAGAAGTTATATACAGTCTTGGAAGTTATCAAGAATGTTGCTAACTTAACAATGCTTTGAATACTAATAGAATGCATCCGTGAGGGAACGATTTAGAATACTATTCCCCTCTTCCGCTGGGAGAGCATCTCGTAAGAGCCGAGTAACCCAGCACTCCCTTGGTGGTAGGGGATCTGTTCCCGACTGGCTTGCGCGCATGCGAATCTGATCGCCAAGTGTCATAGACGCGTTCCGGTTGAGCTGCATGTGGGCCAGACTTACCCCCTCCCTCTCCCATCCCATTAATGCTGTGGGTCTATTGGACTCTGGGCTCTTGCCTAGGGTCCGCTGAATCCGCATCATTTTTCTTCTTCATTCCCCCTTCCCACTCTATCTTCGGGGATACAACGCATCGACAAATCGAGAGAGTGTTTCTTGTTTTTCCGATGTCCATGAGCGATGGTTGCCACTTACCATCAGGTGGACCATCTGCTCGTTTGCACCTTATCTATTATAAAAATATTTTTTTGATTGATTTTGATTGTTTATTTGATTGATTCTGCTCATTTATTAAGTAAAGTTTAATATTTACACATCTGTCAAAGTCAAACAATATTGGAATTTACATTCTCTTATTGAACGTCTATCTACCACCCTTTCGGAAACGACCTAACCCAGACCTGAGAAGAATGGGCGCAAGAAACTGAAGGCGAAACTGTTATTATTATTAAACCTACTAAATATGTTTAATGAATGAATTTGAACGTCAATAAACTATATTTACCTTTACTAAAATAAACATGTTTATATTTCCGAGTTATCTAAAAGTTCTATTCAGATAAAATACATATCAATCAAATGGAGCAACAGTAAACATAGTATTGACGTAGGTACGAAGAACTTTCAATTGCCAGTGTATTGAAAACTAGTGTAATAAGATGGATGAACTTATCGTATAAATATACACTTTGGAATGGTACAGCACCTGGGGCTTGTGACCTAGATGAAGATTTATAAACGTCTTTTGTGTAGCAATGACAATCACCATCCCCTTCTTGACTTCACTGGGCTTTATACTTTGTTTTACCCATTTTGGTCCATCAGTTTTTACAATTTATCATGATATCACACAGTAAATAGAGTAAAATTGGATCTCTTTTACCTCGGACACTTAAGCACAGATAGCATAGTATTAATATTGCGCAGTAACTAGTTTAAAGAGGATATGGCTTCCGAATATTGAAATAAGTACATTACTTACGTGCTCCTCTATAACGGAGGCCTACCAGCACACTACCAAACAACACTACACTATTAGACTCATTACTTTAATATGTATTACGCGACACAGTTAATATTGTCTACTCGAAATAAGATAAAATGAACTACCCCCGGACTGCAACAACACTGTTTATAAAGTAGTAGTAGTAGCGGGTAGATCATTTTAAATGTCAAGTATACCGACGTGCAGTGAACATGGAAGGTAGTGTTATAGTGTCGTGATTAAGGTTACTCTTCTCGAGGTCTACGTAAGTTTACTTTATTATCTATTGTCGTTAGCGAGGGCGAGTGGTGGAGGTGAGAGTTAATATATTATGAAAGAGCTCTTTAAACCTGCTCCTGGGTCTCAAGCCAGCCAATACACATGCAATTTAGACGTAAAGCCGGGCAGCGCCTTGTACATGCGATCAAGGTGTAGGGTTAAAGGCCTTTTAAATAATTACAATGCGCCCCTTTGCTTCCCGAACACTAACTAATCGTAGAATAGATAAAAAAGCTAATTTACGAGTACCTCAAGAAGGGTGACTAACCTCGACCCTATAATACTAACTTTTAAATAAAAACATCACAGTTTAAAAGAAACACCAAATAAACTGACTCTGATCTATGTTGTCTACACTTGCTAAAAGTATTAAAATTTATATTTGTCTATGATTTTAAATGGTGTGAAGGAAGGAGGGAGAGGGAAATATTGGAGAACACTAAAAGGGAGTGATGATATTGAATGGACTATTGGGTAAACGCAACGTAGATACTGCTACTGAACCGATAAATAATCAAATATGATCTCTAACAATAACGAGAGAAACCTAAACAGTGCCTTGGACTTCTGACCAAGGTGTAGGCTTAAGGACGTCCTTTAAGTGATCACGACACTCGCCTCCACTGCTCAGGCTCTCTGTATAAACCTAACCTAACATAAGACGAAGGAACTAGATTGTACGGTACTCACGTGACCTTGATCGGACAGCACTCCTAGCACTAACACTATGCAGGGACTACTTCACTTCTTGAGAGACCCCGCACGACTAAGACTCCAGTCAGACTGTTGGTGGCATATAAAGGGTTTAGGGTCGAGACTGTCCAAACAACGGAAGTGACTACTACTCTACTCCAACGCCATAGATACCGATGACGATTCGATTATTCGATAGTCTTTTACTATTCTCCGACATATTTTTGTAACATATCTATCATTATTGGGACAGGTGACAGGAAATATCGTATTTCGCCCAAATATCAATCATACTTGCGTATATCGATAGCAATTGGGGATTTTTCTTACAATATGAGATTATTTGACAGTGAAAGATTGAAACACTCCTGTACTTGCTCCACAATAACACAACAAAAATTTCCGATACAATTACTAATTACAGGCAAAAAAGGTTGAACGGAATTCAATGAAAGGCACTCAAAAACTTTATAACATACCACATTATTAAGAGTATGGGAGCTATGCTACGCAGTAACACTTAAATGACAATATTAACGTGTAATCTAGATGGCAGCTGAATACTGCCTGGGGCTTGAGACCTAGGAAAAGGTTTAAAGACGTCTTTTATAACCGTAAACTTCCCCTTCACCGCATGACTCTCGCTCTCCACTCGCTACCAAGTATTAATATATAATTAAGTACAATACTCACGTGCTCCTCGATAACAGAGTACGACAGTAAACATATTTTATTATTATCGCACAGAAAGTCTGATTTTTCCAGGATAAAAATTAGTCTATGTATTAATCAAGGTTATAAAGTATATAAATCGTTGTGCAGTTTTTGTGTGATAAAGTAACAAACTTACACATAAGATTAGTAAGAACTAATAAAGATTTTGACTAACGTCGGTCATGTGACAACAGAAATTATATTCACATTTAACAACATAAAAAAAAAATTTAATTTTTCAACATCTATAATAGTGTATATTATTCGAGTATCAAGTGGATAAGAATTTAGTACACGAATATTCCATTACCGATAAATCATGGTTCAAGATGCACTTGCATTCTTGTGTATGATGAGCGATAATCCTAATGTAATATTTATGACGCGCCATTGATCTTAATTTTGCTCATTGATCTACTAGTCAGGTGCCTTTGGTTATCATAAATCTTTAACTGCTACAGAGAAAAAGTCAATTGAGTAAAATTAGCCGACTAAATATATAGCACCAAATAATATAGTCAAAATAAATTAGAATTGTTTCTAAAATTTCGTTTTTTTTAAAAACAAATATGCAGTTTAATTTAATTTCTAAAAAAAATTAATTTAATCAATAAATTCATTCACTACTTATTCACTTAGTAAGTATTTACACAAACTTGTACTTCTTTTAATCTTCAACTTCATCCAATAAACTATGTAACAAATCCTACTAATATTATAAACGCGAAAGTTTGTAAGAATGTATGGATGTATGTTTGTTACTCTTTCACGCAAAAACTACTGAATGGATTTTTATGAAACTTTAAAATAACACAGCTTGCACATCAGAATAACACTTATCCTATAATATATAATGATATAGTGTGGGTTATCCAAAATATAGCGGGTGAAACCGCGGGACACAGCTAGTTATATATAAAATAATTTAAAAAATCATTTTAATATTAATAGAAAATATTTTACAAATATAGTACACAAGTATAGCAGTAATTATTAATTATCAGGATAGTCTGTTCATTAACGGATTCAGGGAAAGGCGGGCCTCCACGAAAGAGGGGCCTCCAAAATTAACTCCACAATAAAGATTTTTTTTTCACATTCCGATTAGTTAACACTAGTCAACATATTTTACTTCGATTTTTTTCGCTGTTTCACCTTTAGCTACAGTAACTTATACAAAAATTATTGTATTACCAGAAATCATTGATGGAAATTTGTTCCCTCCAATCAGGCAATGAGTAAAATATCAAAATCTCAAAGAGTCAAATGGCCCTCCTATGCACTTGCAATTTATTACCTATCTGTGGTAGTATACCAATGGCTCGATGGCTGAGTACCACCCATACTCGCCCGCAGCTTTGGAGGTTAGGTAACTAATTCCGTGTTTGGGCTATTTTATTTTTTTGTAAATTATATATATGTATACCAGACGAGTCTATCAAAGCTTTCTCTTCTGAGGATCGAAAGCGATTTACTTCGGGAACTGGATTTCAGCGAAATTAACAACGATTGTTCGGCGAAAACACTTGGAATGTTTAAACACACTAAAAATTAATTTTAGATAATTCTTGTTTCCGACCATATGTTTGTTAAATACTAAAAGAATCTACTTGGACAAAAAAAAGTAATTTAGGGCCAGGGGGACTCCACTCCTTTGTTGCCCCGATGCATCCAGACCTCTAAATCCGACCCTGAGTGTGTTTGTAAACTATTTCACTTTAGTACCGTTAACAACGCACGATTAGTTGCATGCACCGTGACTCACGTGCTATAAACTTTATAGTATCAAGATTGATTTACTGTCTGGCATTTGTATCTTCAAAACTGTACCAAACTATCATCTATCAACCTATAAGACTATGGACTATCAGAGCTTAAAAGTGTTTAAGACAAAAGAGTTCCAAAACGCATTTTAAACAGTTTTCGACCATCTCCAAATTTTGTTCTAGATATTAAATACTGTTAGAGTAACTTAGATTAATATGCTTGATAAGGCCTTATGAACTTGCTCTTGAGTCACAAGCCTCAGGCATATTGGCCCGGTTTCTATCTAAAAAAAATGTGTGTCATAGTAGAATTTCTCTTTAACGACTACAAATTCTTTCTGAAAGCTCGAACTTAAAAATTAATTAACTATTCAAATGCAGGAATTATTCTGAAAATCGTAGGTTTACATGATTCAACGATTTAATCGTAAATTGTAGAGTTGCATGATCAAAACCCATAACGTATTTTAGGATCTAGTTTTGATACTAGACTAGGTTTAGCTGATACTGTTTTGGTATTATAAAAATGGAGCAAAACAATTAAAGATAAAAACTTTAAAGCAATTGAATGATACTGATGAAGCAAATTAATCCAGTGAATGGGCCCTAAAATATCAATTTAGGGAAATTACCTCTCTGTCGTAGCTTTGATACTACAGAAAGAGGTCATAAGTTACAAAGTTAAAAATGCTTTCTTGTGTCGTAAAAGGCTGGAAAAATTACGGTAAAAATTTCGGCAGAAACCAGGAATATTGTATCATGGTTTAAGGTTTAAGATAGCAATTACATGAAATAAAATTTATGAAAGCGATAAATTTTATAGAATCAATTCATCAAAATCAGTTCAGTGATTTAAGCCTGATTGTGACAAACAGACGCCATCTTTTCGTCAATAGATGGCGTAACAAGTAAATGAAATCGCACTGTCGGTTGATTAGTTTATATTCTAAAATATTACCTACGTTTCTTAATTACTTCTGAAATTAAATTATATATTAGTTAGGATTCATGGAAATGACAAGATCTCACCTTTCTATTTAATTCATTTCTCTGGACTCTTTCATCGCCGTCGTAAAATCACTGTGATGGCAATTCTTAAAAAGATGGAGGTTTAATTGGAGAAATAGTTTTTACCCAGATCAATGGATTGGGAATCCTTTTGCCTTTAAATGAAAAGTTTAATTAGATATTAGTTTCGTAAAAAGAGTGGATCCTTTTACTGTGATTAGTTTTTCCAAACACTCGAAATTATTTCACGTTTTCGAAGTTAGCAGAAAGACATTTTGCGTCGCGTAACGTTAGTGTTAAAGATCTTTTGATGTAACATAAAACATCTGAATCTAATTAAAACGATTATAAAATCTAGAAATGTAATTCAAAAGACCCTTCTTATTTTCCAGAAACTTACGGGAGCTGATTTCTAATAATTTAATTTACCTAAGAATTAGTTTTTCCATGTGAAATATGTTGTGATAAATAAGACAAGTCCTTAAGTCTTATTCTCCATTCAAAACGCTCAGAGTCTAAAACTAAGACGAGACGGAGTCGAGTGTGATAACTCCTGGAGCCTTAAATGGAACTCGGAGTCAGAAGACTTGAGGTTAACATTAGAAAAACTCGAGACAGATTCCGATAATGGTTTCGCTTTGCTCATACTATCGTATAAACTATAATATGAGGTACCAGGATATCATAATAATATAAGAGAATAAAACATGTCTCTACAAATGACGTATAATTCTTATAACATTATGTTATCCTTGTACCTGGTTATAATCTATATAAATATATAAAACATTTATTTTAATTCTCTTGAATCATCGTGCGAGTATCTCTTAATAGAGTTCGAGAGCTTGAGTCATTTGCAATACAGCATCATCTTGAAAACAGCTAGAAGTCTTACTATTTAATCAACAAACAATACAAAACTGAAAAGCTTGAAACAACTCAACATATCGAGTAACCTGTGACATTTGATTCAGCGACTTGTTTATACTCCTGAAGGAATTGCAATGCGACTTTAACAAGGAACTGTTTTATATTTTCTCAGGATTTAAACGAATTGTGTTCGCTAGAAAAATACTGGTTTTCAATAAAATTTTATTCGATTTTCTTTGAAGTAGAATTATATAAATAAAATTTTTATTATTCTTGTCTTATTGTTAGCAAAGCTAATAAGTTTTAGTTCCTGCTTTTCCACATGTTCAACAATATTTATACCGATAGAGCTAAGACAGTCCGACAAGTTATTTCATACAATTGACAACATTTCAAAAATATGCACCCGGCACCCGTGAGGGGACTCGTGAGGGGACGATTTAGAATACTATTCCCCTCTTCCGCTGGGAGAGCATCTCGTAAGAGCCGAGTAACCCAGCACTCCCTTGGTGGTAGGGGATCTGTTCCCCGACTGGCTTGCGACCACCAGCATGCGAATCCGATCGCCAAGTGTCATAGACGCGTTCCGGTTGGGGCTGAAAGCTGTTACGCTTTGCCACGAATTTGAGATGTTTTCTGTAAAGAGTGTTGAGAGCTCTTTGTTTCTTTGTGTGGTAATGATTGTAATTCTTATGTCTAGTAGAAAATAGTGCTGAAAGCTGTCACACTTTAACGAAGTTATTGGTCTATGAAACTAGTGTTACGTGTTACGTATTTTGAAATTGTGTAAAGGCAACGCGAGAGCGCGTTGATTATCAGAATGGCCGTGTCGGAGCATAGTAAAAGATTATCGATTAATCGAATCGTTATCGTTGTCTATGACGTTGAAGTGGGGTAGTAGTCACTTCCGTTGTTTTGACAGTCTCTACCCTCGACCCTTTATATGCGATCGACAGTCTAATTGAAGTCTTAGTCGTGCGCGGTCTCTCAAGAAGTGAACATCATCTAAGTAGTGCTAGTGATAGTGATAGTGTCAAGTGCAGTGTAGTGTGGAAGTGCTGTCCAACTAAGGTCACGTAAGTCCTTACAATGTAATTGCCACGTGGTTAAGTAAACACAATGTTAGGTTAGGTTAGCCTTAGGTTAGGTTAGCCTTATGTTAGATTCGGTTTATGTGCGTTTAACCTTGGGTTTAAACAGAGAGCCTAGCAGTGGAGGTGAGTGTTATGATCATTTAAAGGATATCTCTTGGTCACAAGTCCAAGGCACTGCTTAGGTTTCTCTCGTAATTGTTAGAGATCATATTTGATAATTTATCGGTTCAGTAGAAGTATCTACTTTGCGTTTACCCAATATTCCATTCAATACCATCACCCCTTTTAATGTTCCCCAATATTCCCCATCTCACTCCTTCCATCTCCTTTCACATCGTTTTAAAATCCCCGACATATTTATAGATGCGGTTGCATGTGGGCCAGGCTTACCCCTCCCTCTTCCATCCCATTAATGTGGGTCTAGTGGACTCTGGGCTCTTGCCTAGGGTCCGCTGAATCCGCATCATTATTCTTCTTCATTCCCCCTTCCCAATCTATCTTCGGGGATGCAACGCATCGACAAAACGAGAGAGTGTTTCTTCTTTTGCTGATGTCCATGGGCGATGGTTGCCACTTACCGTCAGGTGGACCATCTGCTCGTTTGCAAAAGTGCACATCTATTTAAAAAAAAAATATATTAAGCACTTAAAACAAAAGTACCGGTTCTTTAAATGTCTGTCCTGAGTTTTAAAAAAATCATTTATTTTTATGTTCAATAAGTCGTTTGTCTTTTTAGAATAAATTAAATTTCAAAATTGATTTTAACCACTACCGGGCTCATATTTAAAAAAAATACGTGATCATTTTTCTTCTAGTTTCATATAATATAATAACATAGATATGTAAAAAACATGAGATGTTGTTAATTAACATAATCTAAAGTAGTGCAAGCATGATTTAATTGGGTGTAAATTTCATTAAGTGGTGGATAAATTTTCTTATTAGCCATTATTGGCCAGTTCTCACTTTCTGTTAAATATTCCAATTACTTAATTAGTAATTATTTTAATTTCTAACAAAAACGATATTGGTAGGTCATGTGTTTGACATTTAATATGGCTTGAATTGTAATATGACCGACATTAGTCAAAATAGGTTCCAACAGTGTGACAGTGTTATTATTATTCCGTGAATAATATTCTAGCTCAAAAAGATACCATTCACGTTATATTAATAATATCCTATTCATTGTACTAATACATCCGCCTTCCTCATAACTTGACAATGTGATGTGTGCTCATAACGTTTTTGAAAAGTGGATGTAATATGTACAGAGAATACCTAAATACATAACGGTGATAATATATTTTGTAATTTATATTCTTAATAATATATAACAATATTTTTCATTTACTAACATAGAAAAAAATGTTTAACATTGACTCATAATATTTTGATACGTCAAATATTATTCGGTCAGTAAGTTTGTTTGAAGCTACCTCCAGCTCGGAAAGCATTTACCTGGTGAGAAGAGCTGGCCAGAGACTCAACAGTCGCTCTTTTCCAAAGGCCATATTTGTTTACACAAATCATTTAGCTTGAGAGTCAACGTCACTAAGATTCTAAGCATTCTCACAATTTAAGTAATCCTGTCCATTAGTATGCTTTATTTATCAATTATTTTTGATCCGACTTTAAGTGTTACTGACGAAGGACGCGGCTGACGGATACGAATGTGCCTCCTGTAAATTGGCCCTACATTAGCAACTTATGGTAAAGTAATGAGACACAAATTTCTATTAAAGCGATAATTCACTTAGAAGTGGTGCGGCAGTCAAGTGGAGCTTCAACTAACCTTGTAAGGACTTTATATATAAGTTAGGCTTGGTTTAGATTATTGTTAGGTTAGGTTTAAAATCAGTGAAAATAACTTTTTTTTCAAGTTCAAGTAACCAGCTGACGTATATTCCACCACGCTATGGTCAGCTGACTTTATTTTTTCTTTAAGATACTAGGTAAACTATAGTCCGAGAAATTTTCAAACGGGAGGAAATGACTGAAAAAAAATCTACATGTTTGGAAGGCTGCCTGCTAGCCCCTGCCACGGAATCGCAGCTGACGGTCACGAGTAATCATAATATATATTCCTAATGTAGTATACGAATATTCACTCGAAAGGAAATGATTGATACATGGGTATACGGTAACCCGAGAACATTAATATATAAACGGTGTTGCTAACATTTCTAGGCAAATTAGCGCGTAGATGGGTAGCTAGCTACTAACAGATAGACTATGTATTATTGATACTATTTGAATCTCAGTGTATATAAAGGTGAAGCTCCTAAAACGTGTTGTGTAAACCAAGGCGCGTCGATATAAATCTTTCCAAATTACGATCGTTTCTATTTAGTGCAAAGTGGAGTTGTTTGCTCGATCGTGTTTTATCGCTCTAATGTAAGAACATTGTATCTTAATATAAAACTAACATTTTTATATTTGTTTGTTTTGTATTTCTTCCTGAACCTTTTACCGTTCCTTTGAAATTTTTTGAAGAAAATTACCTGATTGGAAGACCGTGAAAATTTGCCCAATTAAACTTTAAATAGAAAAGAATTGTTTAAAGCTATATTTTTAAGAAATCACTACAGCAACACCGTTTATAAAGTAGTATTAGTGGGTAAGTCATTGTATGTAATGACAAGTATACTGGCGTGTAGACAATATATAGTTCGATAGATTAGAGTCAGTCTCTCTTGTGTCGTCGCGCGGTGTACATAAAAGTTAGTGTAATAGTGTCGTGTTAGGCCTCATTATTTTGGAGGTGAGAGTTTGTGTATAGTAGAAGACGTCTTTAAACCAGCTCCTGGGTATCAAGTCCCAGGCACTGCTCGGCTTCCGTCTCGATTACATGTTGATATTGTAGTTTGAGTGTTACTGCGCAGTGCTCCCATATTCATAGCATATAATATAATAAACTACTATTAATTATATAAAACTACCTTTATAATTTTAGTACGTAATAATCCAGATATATCAACGAGTAAATCAAGGATTTTGATCAATGTTTCATCAATTATTTATGGGGCGTACAGAACCCCACACACGTGGAAGCTGGCTGGGCCCGGATTCAGCTTCTTAAGTTAAGGGTTATCTATTGTCAGTTAGGTGACAAAAAAGGCACAAAGTACTCACAAGTCTGATGATTTCTTATCTTCTTGGGCATGCCCGTTCCACGTTTCATCACACCAACACAAAATAGTTCACACTAAATAGTTCGCACTTTATCACGAATCTGTTTTCGTCAGGGAAGGGTCAATTAACTAGCGTTTGGGAAATAGCACACACAGGACACCGGATATTATTAATATTCGAAGGGAGGCACACCGCGCGCTTGTCGACTCGTATCCGATCTCTTTTCGACTGTTGTCAGTTGTCGCCGCGCGCGCATTCAAATAAAAATATAGTAAACAATTTAATAAGAATAGTAGATAATCTTTAATTTTTCCAATCGTAGTATGTATGTCGTCTTAAGTTACTTCGAGTATAACTGTCTGAGCTATGCTCGACTTGGCGAGAGCACTACCGGGCCCCAAACACGTGTGGATGAATAGGATATTCTTTATCCACATTACTGTATGGACGAGGTTTTGTATCATATATGTGAGTAAATGAGTATCAGCCTCAATAAAGCGAGGGCAGGTTACCTAATGAATTTATATATGCAACTTATGTATATTGAATACAAATGAAATTTACTTAAACACACAACAATAATATAATGATGTTATTAATAATTATTATTATATTATCAGTGAAATGATTGATTTTGTGTCAGCACTGATTGTGCCCTCGCTGAATTTCCGACTCGACAGCATATAATTAATTGCTATACTAAGGTTATGTGGATAAAAACTAGATTAAAATCTATATTTTCCAAAAATGGGATAAATGTACCTTTTACAGAATAAAAGTGCAAGCAACATCTTTTTAAATTAATATTCGTGGGTAGCTCATTTTATCTTATTTCGAGTAGATATGTCGGGAACGACTAAAAGATTAATTGAATCGTCATCGCCATCTATGGCGCTATTGGAAAATTAATTATCACTTCAGTCATTTAATTATTGTCAAACGAGTAAACGATAGTCGGATCGTCATCGGCGTAAATGGCGCTAGAGTAGAATAATAATCACTTCCGTTTCCCCACCCGTGGAGGGGAATTCTAGCTAGTCTCGTCCCTATATATTCTCGTAACAAGACAGTGGAGCTCTGTCTTACTCGTGGTCACAAGAAGTGAACATTATCTAAGTAGTGCTAGTGATAGTGTCAAGTGCAATATAGTGCTGGAACTGCTCTCCGAGTAAGGTCACGTAGGTCCTTGTATTTGCCACGTGGTTAAGTAAACACAATGTTAGGTTAGGTTAGACTTGTGTTAGGTTAGGTTTGTGTTAATCCTACACCTTGGTCACAAGTCCAAGGCACTACTTGGGTTCCTGTTATAATAGTAGGAGATCGTAATGTTTAGTTATATCCTGACCGTGATGCGCCCATATAGCTTTTGAGGTAGACCATCCATTCCATTCCTTCTTTTAATTGTATCCGACATATAATAACTTTCGTTCCGATAGGATTGAGCCAGTTTGTCAAGCGGTATGAGACTAATAGTGTAGTGTTGTTTAGTGGCGTGGTGCTAGTCCTTCTTATCGAGGAGTACGTGAGTAATGTACTTTATTATTTTAATATTTGGTAGCGAGGTCGAGCGGTGTAGATAACAGTTTACGGTTATAAAAGACGTCTTTAACCTTGCTCCTGGGTCTCAAGCCAGGCACTGCTCCTATCTAGGCATGTTAGTATTGTCATCTTAACAATATTTTGTTTGGAGTCATTACAAGTATAATTGTTTTGCTAGTGTAAAATAAGTGTTTTTAAAAACTTCATTGTTAATACTTCCCCTACGCTATAACAGAAGGATCAACGTTATTTTTGTAGCTATAGAAACAATAAGGGCTTCCTACAGGATAATAATAGAATTTTTTTTAAATACTAAAGCGCCCTAATACTCTTATTTACAAACATTTTAAAAATCTGTTTTGAGTTGTAAATTGCACGCTGCAGAAAATATTATACTTTTAACGCTGCCGAGCATTTTTATGGTAACTGTGACTGAAATGCAAAATAATATAGTATAGAATTGTATTCAAAAATAATTGTGATAAATGAAATCATTAAAAAAAAGCGAAAACAATAATTTAACAGAATCACTAAATATTCTACTAAATGATTGTTTGCATATGGATTCAGATAAGTTATGTTTACTATAGATATAATAAATTTTCAGTATTTTTTTTATTTACAAAAAAATACTGTACAGTGTCCCAAAACTCAACGATATTGTGGTACCGGGCGAGAGACTGTTATACCAGTTCAGGTAAAAATAAGATGAAAATTCCATGTCACTAAGTTAGGCGATAATTGACAACATTTTTGTAAATCATGCCTCAATTAAACTTAGTTTATTTTACTAAAAAATAAAAAAAGGTGTGTGTGCGATTCACACACGATAGAAGTGAAACTTCAGTAAATCGACAAAAGAATGACATGAATATATATAATAATATAAAATAGTATGTATATTTCTGTCTCATTCTTTCCTACACATTTTTGTATTTGTGTCTCTTACCTGTCGTTTTTTCCGTTGCATCCGGTTTGAAATCACAACGATTCTAAAGAAGTTTCACTTCAATATTTATTACATTAATTTGTGATCTCAATAAATAGCACCGTTATTTTAGATAACATAATTTAAAGGTCACTGGTAAATCGTGCAATTTGTTATCACAATACTTAAAAATGCGACCAAAGGTGTTGGTTTTCAAATTTTTTTCAAACACCTTGAATACTCATTATAGTCGCTCCGCTCTCCGTCTGGGTCCACCTGGAAAATTCGCTCTGGGTTCGCCTGGGTGCATAGATTTAAACCTTTTTTCGCTAGACATAATACCTATAAAAATATATTAAACTAGCGGCCCGTCCCGGCTTCGCACGGGTGGACATTTAGCACACCGGCGCGTCGGCGAGTATTTTTTGTTTATATTGACATTTTTTAATTTCGTAATATCTTTTGAGTGGAATGTCCGATTTCAATAATTCAAAAAGTGATCTACAGGTATTAAAACAGTCTTGAATACGAAATAATTTATTTTAATAAGAATTAATACAAAGGTTATGAAAATATGGTCTGATTTTGATAGGCATTTCTATCAACTTTTAAAATGTAAAAAAGTACAATAGATGCACATATGGTCTGGTTATATACAAAAATACAAATCTTTCCTTATAAATTATAATATTAGTGTAGATATTATAAACATGCAAGTTTGTATACTTAGATGTTTGTAACTCTCACGCAAAAACGGCTAAACGGATTTAAATGAAATTTGATACACAGATACTTTATAACCTGGATTAACATATAGGCTACTTTTTATCCCATAAAAATCAGAGTTTCTGTGGGATAATAATAAAATATTTTTAAAGGCCATTATAAAGGCCTTAATTGTAATTTAGTAACAATATATATAAAACTTAATGTTTTTTTGGTAATTTAAGTACCTGTACGTGGTAAATTGCACCCCAGGGAAGTCAGAGTGCTTTCACTTCTTAAAATGAATGAGTTTTATATGACCTCCCTATTTTCACAACAGAATTAATAAATATAGAAAAACTTTAAATGAAATGTTACGTAATTTCATAGAATTAATAATGTCTATATCTATCTCTCTGAATCTAGGGCTACATTCTACTAGGCTAGACTACATTTCATATTGAGGGTCACATGACTTTGTAGTTTGCGGTAATTGTAAAAAGTTCTAATAAATCTGTACCGAAGTTATAGATAGTTCAATCCAGAAAGCATGGCTTTGAATTGAATCTATATAAGGTTTGGGCAACTAAAACAGTTTTTGGATCATAAAATATTCTGATAATACATAAATTTATCTCCGAATACATAAAATCCAAACGTTCAAAAGGTCAGATTTACGACATGCCAATAGGGAGCACTATCAGCCAATTTCATGTCTAGGATGCCTACACAGAATATATGGGCCTAACAAAAGATTGGACAAACTACAATGGAGGATAACTTATCTTAATAAGTCCGAATCGGTAAGGTTCGGACATCGCGTAAATCCGTTTGACTTAATATTGACGATTAGATTATTTTGGGTCTAGGCACAGTCTACAATCTTTATAGACATATGCGACTTTGTCTGCGTGGAACGTGAAATCTGCGGTTACAAAAAAAGTGTGACCAAAAAGAAAAAAAATATCAAAGGTCAGCTTATCAATAGAGAGTAGCGATAGTGAAGTTGAAAATACACCATGTTTGTATTGTAAAATGGACTCACTGTAGCTGAGCTCGGGTAGATGACGGAGATGAAGATGCGGTTTACGTGCGAATTTTGTCAGCAAAAATATTTGAATGATTTTTGCATAACCCATCTTGCCCTTTAAGGTACCCCATCATACCCAAGGGAGGGGGCAAGATGATGAGATCTGATTTTTCTACTTTTTGTTTTTTTTAATTTAATTATGTAACACATGTTCCTATTTAGACTGAATTATGAAAAACAGATTACTAAAAATTAAACGCGTTTTTTTTTATTGACCTTTAAACGTTTCAAACCCCCCTTCTCCTAGTCTACGCGTTCACTCGCCTATTCAGTAACGGCTGAAATTAATTAACAAACACAATCCAAAATCGTTGTGTTATAGAAAGAAAATAGAATCCGAGATTTCTAATTGAGATTTATTATTAATTTTAGCTGTAAAACACACATTAGCTGATTAACTACCACTTACAGACTAACTCACTCATTTATAAATATAAAAAAATAGACACAAATAAAAAAATATAAGTAGGTACTTAATAATAATACATGCGTGATAAATTCATGTATAAAGGCGGACTTATCCCATTCGGAAATCCAGTCAACCTTATAACAGAGAACAGAAATGAAAGAATTTATTGACAATTCATTTGCTCACTAACTCACTTCTATACTCACTTATTACTGTCGTAAAATTTTCCAATTTTCCATGCTGTCTACACCACACTGAACGCGGCCAAGGCATCGCTGTCACTGGCGCTTCCCGCCTAAATTGAATTTGACAGATGTCAATCGAATTTCAAGTGTCACTTTTGTACATGTGCAAATTGTAAGAAAACCTTTATTACTTCTACGATTCTATGAGCAGCAATTATTTTTGAACATCTTTAGCTGTAACCTGGTCGATTGAGAACGATCATATGCTCATGCTATCTTATTTTTTTTCTCCATAATAACTTTCTAGAACTATACCTTATTAACTATGAATAAGTATATAGCCGACACAGCGAACTTCGTACCGTCTAACAGTTAATGAATGTCTTTCTGAACGCATGCATAAATATTTGACAACCAATATGTATTACATAAATACGTTCTTCAATTTGAAGGGAGAGTTTACCGTATCGACGGGATGAAAATAAATAAATAAATGTTTGACAGTTACGAAACCCATAAACATTTTGTGTAATATAAATAAATACAGATTAAAAAAAGAAAAAGCAGCATTAAATTTGAGTAAGCATGGTCCAAACAAATAAATATGTCGGGGGTTTTAAATGTTGAGAAGGAAGGAGGAGGACGGAATATTGGAAAACACTAAAAGGGGTGACGATATTGAATGTACTATTGGGTAAACTGAGGTTAAACGCACATAAACCTAACCTAACCCAAGACGTGACACAACACTATCTAGAGACTACTTCACCTCTTGAGAGACCGCGCACGACTAAGACTTCAGTCAGACTGTCGATACCATATAAAGGGTCGAGGATCGAGACTGTAAAAACAACGGAAGTGACTACTACCCTACTCCAACGCCATAGATGACGATTCGATTATTCGATAGTCTTTTACTATTCTCCGACAAATAATTAAATAAATTTATTTTCATATTACGAAATCGGCTTTAAAGATTTGGATCAAATTTTGTATTAAGATTAGGTAAACGTTTATTATTTATTTATTTATGAAACTGTAACACACACTTTGAACATACATATGAAAACTACACGGAACCTTATTACACAATGATACTCAAAAGACTATATAATATAATATATGAAATCGTCTAATATTATGAACTAATATTATAAATGTTAAACATTTTATGTTTGAATGTTTGTTACTTATTTACACACAAACGGCTGAATGGATTTCCATGAAATTTAGCACACATATACTTTATAATCAGGATTAACACATAGGCTACTTTTTATCCCGGAAAATTCAGAGTTCCTGTGGGATAATAATAAACTATGTTGTATATTGAAAATTCTTTGTTTTTGATAAATCTAAGTATTATTTGTTGTAAATTGCACCCGTGCGAAGTCGGGGCTAGTCACTATTATTTAATACAAGTGCGTTGTCACTTCTTAAAATATGGCCTCTCTATTTTCTTTTATTACGTTTGCTTGTGACTTAGGTCTTGTTGTTGGTGATATATATTTGAAATGTCACACCGAATATAAATTGTATGCCGTTTACTGAAAACCAATTGATAAATATTTTAATAACAGCTACAATAAATATATGTCGGAGCATAGTAAAAGATTATCGATTAATCGAATCGTTATCGTTGTCTATGGCGTTGGAGTGGGGTAGTAGTCACTTCCGTTCATTTGACAGTATCTACCCTCGACCCTTTATATGCGATCGACAGTCTAACTGAAGTCTTAGTCGTGCGCGGTCTCTCAAGAAGTGAACATCATCTAAGTAGTGCTAGTGCTAGTGATAGTGATAGTGATAGTGATAGTGTGAAGTGCAGTGTAGTGTGGAAGTGCTGTCCAACTAAGGTCACGTAAGTCCTTACAATGTGATTGCCACGTGGTTAAGTAAACACAATGTTAGGTTAGGTTAGCCTTAGGTTAGGTTGCGCGGGCCTTAAACTCCATCGTTTGTACCCTGGGCATCGCAGACGGCGGTTAAGCCCAGGGGGGTCTGGTGGCTGGAGGTACGGGTCGCTCCGGGTACTCCTCTGTTTGCAGAGATGACTTGCGAGCGACCTGATCTCGAGGGATATGGGCCGCTTCTGACTCCTCCGGGGGCTGGGTGTTTCAGTAGACATGTCCTGGCATCCCCCCTCGGTTAGGTGCTTGGTAAAGCGAGCCCATGGGTGGGTTTGAACTGCGGGTACTTGTACCCGCAGACGGGTGGATGTGCCGAGGCGCCCGCAGTAGTATGCTAACGCGTTCCTGCGGCGCCTATCATACGGCATGGACGGTGGTGGGTTTTAGTGCGGTAGTCCAGCGCTTATCGCTGGGAGTCCCACATAACCCCTTTTAAGGGGTATGCGTAAATGCATTTCCCACATAAAAAAAAAAAAAAAAAAAGGTTAGGGGGTTCAGCAGCACATACGTCCTCGTCGTTTTCCCTGGGCCCCGTCCTGACCACCGTAACGGAGTGGCAGGCGGGTGGCTGAAGTGTGCTTGTGCGGTATTCTTAGTGTGTGCAAATACGCAGAGGTTTTCCTTCCCCAGCTCCCTCCCCTTTGGGTTGTAGGTAGAGCGGGGCACACTAAGTGTTTCAAAGGCGGATCCTATTTTGAATCTCATGTCCGGTACAAAGAACGTAGCAGCATTGGCTGCGGCGTTTGCGTCCGCAAAGACTGCGGACGGCACTACTAGCGAGTCTGACGCCAGACTTGGAACAAGACGGAAGCGTCCACAGGCACCACTTATATCTTCAGATTCGGACACCGAAACTGAGGAGAAAGTGGCGTCCAGGTGCGGCACGGTGCGCCGCTGTACACCCTTTCAAAAGGGCGTGGTGGTCAAGAAGAAGATTTCGAGCGCTCGCTCCGGGCCAGGACTTTCCGCAGGCCAGCTCTCACTGCGGCAAAGGGCACGAGCGACTCCGACATTGCATCTACTTCGGACGCAATCTTGGAGAGAGAACCGACATTGCGGAATGCAGACGAGCTAAGAGCGGATGCCGGACGGAGCGTATCAAAAATCATTGAGCTCGCTCAGAAGTCCGGTAACCTCAAAGGTACGTATGTAAATATCCTGAAAGAGTCCGCCAGCAATCTTAAAGACATTGTAGATGCGCTGGCGGACAGAACAGAGGCAGAGGAAGCGCGCCGACTCCGAGCTGACAACGCTCGCCTTCGCAGGGAGCTCGAAAATGCGAAGGCAGAGTCAAAAGCATATAGGAAGGAGTACGAAGAGGCGAGGTCTAAGAGCTCCCCTACGACACAAGCCGCACTCCCGTCATGTGGCGTAGAGGCAAATTCGGTGGAGGAGCTCAAAGCATCGATCGCCGCTATGGTGGGCGACATGTTGGACACGCGGCTGTCGAGGTTCGAGGACCGGCTGCTCACGACGGCAAATCCACCCGCGGTCGATAGAAGGGCACAGGCGGGGCTGGCGCCGTCAGATGCGCTCACATCAGCAGCACCCCAGCCCAAGACTGCCTCAGCAGCCCTTCTCCAAAAGAGGGGGAAAAAGAAGGGCTCCCCGCAAGCGGCGGTCCCTGCAGTGGTGGCTCCGTCCGTTACCGCGGAGCTACCGGCACAGGCTGTGCCGGCGAGCGCGCCTGCGACGCAGGAAGAGGACAGCTGGGTGACAGTCGTTCGGCGTGGTCGCAGAACTGCGAAGAAGCCCCCGGCCCCGAAGGTGGCGCCGGCCGTGGTGCCGAAACCTAAGTCGGCAAAGAAGAGGCTCGTGGCTCCCCGTACGTCGGCCGTTGTCGTGACGCTGCAAGCCGAGGCGGTGGAGAAGGGCGTCACCTATGCCCAAATCTTACAAAAAGCTGAGAGCAGCATTGACCTCGCTGAGCTGGGTATAGGTGCCGGCATGAGGTTCCGCCAAGCCAGGACCGGGGCTCGGGTGCTGGAGCTGCCGAAGGGGCAGACACCCGAGCAGGCGGATACCTTGGCTCAGAGACTGCGCACCGTGCTGGACGGCGTGGCGCTGGTTGTACGGCCAACGAAGGTGGCGAGTCTCCGGGTGGACGGGCTCGACGACTCCGCAACCAAAGAGAAGGTGGTTGCCGCGGTTGTGCGAGCGAGCGGTTGTGCCACGGAGACGGTGCGGGCGAAATGTGGACCGGCCGCGGAGGAATGAAGGGGGTACGCATCTCGTGCCCTATAGATGCAGCAAAAGTGTTGTCAAAGGCGGGAGGAGGAGGATCCTGGTCGGTTGGAGCTCCGCCAGGGTCCAAATACTGGACGACCTACCCATGCGCTGCTTCAAGTGCATGGGTCTATGGCACACTAGAGTGCTCTGCCATTCACCGACAAACAGGGCAGACCTTTGTTACCGATGCGGCCAGGAGGGTCACAAGGCGGCTTCCTGCACAGCTGCAATGCGCTGTGCTATCTGTGCAGATGCAGGCAAGCCGTCGGGCCATAAAATGGGGGGCAAGAACTGCAAGCCCCCCCGCCAAGGAAGGGAAGCGGCCCACGGACCCAAGGCCGTAAGGAAGGATGGGCACCCCGTAGAGCGCACGGAGGCTGATGTTTCGATATAATGCCCGGACGACTCATCAGCTTCCTACAGGGGAATTTGAACCACTCCGCCGGAGCGCAGGACCTGCTGCTCCAGCAAATGGCGGAGTGGTCGATAGATGTGGTGGTGGCTGCAGAGCCTTATTACATCCCTCCCCACCCGCTCTGGGTGGGGGATCTTGAAGGAACGGTCGCTATATTGGCCGGGAGCGGCATTGGCCCGCCCCTCATTCCCATAGAGAGGGGTTCGGGATATGTCGTGGCGGGGTGGGGAGATTACGTCATTGTCGGGACGTATTTCTCCCCAAATCGCGCCTTGGCGGAGTTCGAGCTATACCTCGACTCCGTCAAGGCAGCGGTGTGCAGACAGGCACCGAGACCCGTCCTAGTTCTCGGCGACCTGAATGCGAAGGCCCGGGAATGGGGCAATCCCGCCACCGACACGAGGGGGCAAGCCGTGCAAATATGGGCGCTCCTCTCCAACCTGTCCCTCCTCAACAGGGGCATTGTTCACACCTGCGTCAGACAGCAGGGGGGGTCCGTGGTGGATCTTTCGTTCGCCACCCCCGACGTCGCGCGCAGGGTACAGGGCTGGAGAGTAGAGGAGGAGGTAGAGACCCTATCGGACCACCTGTACATCCGGTTCGAGGTCTCTACCCGCTCAGGGCCAGCGGAACACCAGAGGGTCCCCAGCAAGCTCCCACGCTGGGCCCTTGGCCAGTTCAACAAGGAACTGGCCGAAGAAGCCGCTATAGTCCATCGCTGGTGTAATGCGGGACGAAGGGAGGGCGCCAGCGTGGAGGAGCTGGCGAGCCGAATGTGCACGGCGCTCGAGGAGGTGTGTGACGCGGCCATGCCGAGGGTCAGACGGAGGCCGCCGCGCCGCCAGGTCTACTGGTGGTCGCCCGAAATAGCAGGACTTCGGGCGACGTGCATCAGGGCGCGGCGGGCCTACACC
Source organism: Limenitis camilla (assembly GCA_905147385.1). Lineage (NCBI taxonomy): Eukaryota > Metazoa > Arthropoda > Insecta > Lepidoptera > Nymphalidae > Limenitis > Limenitis camilla. Next base: position 11,065,254 of record LR990241.1, read on the forward strand.
CGGTGTCGGAGGCGCAACCACCCCGACCCGGTGCTAGAGAGGGAGCTGCGGGATGCCTACAAGGAAGCAAGGAAGGCCCTGCAGCTATCGATTAGCCAGGCAAAGGCGCTGGCTCGAGAGGAGCTCCTAGTGGGACTTAACAGAGACCCGTGGGGGCGCCCGTACAGAGCGGTGCGGAACAAGATCCGCTCCCCCGGCGCCCCAGTCACGGAGTCAATGGCACCAGGACTCCTCCTGCGGCTCGTGGGGGAGCTCGTCACATGAGCCGCCACGGATGGCCCTTTCTCTGGAACTCAGGGAGGAGGTGGGTTTCCCCCCCGTCACCGAGGGGGAACTGGAGGTGGCCCTCGACAAGTTGAGGGCCAAGAAGACGGCGCCGGGGCCCGACGGTGTCCCTGGGCGAGCTCTGTGCGTCGCCCTAAAACACCTCGAGCCAACGCTTCGCGAACTGTTCGACGAGTGTTTGAGGACTGGATAGTTCCCAAAGCAGTGGAAGGACGGTAGGCTCTGTTTATTGCCGAAGGAGGGGCGTTCGCCTGATTCCCCCTCGGCATACAGGCCTATCGTGCTGTTGAACGATACGGGGAAGTTGCTGGAGAGGATTCTCGCTGCCCGTCTCGTTCGACACCTCGAGGACGAAGGTCCCGATCTGGCGCCGTACCAGTTCGGGTTCAGGGCGGGCCGTTCCACATTGGACGCCCTGACCGAACTGAAGAGGACAGCCACGGAGGCGGTGGACGAGGGAGACGTGGTGATGGCCGTCTCCCTAGACGTGGCCAACGCCTTCAACAGCCTCCCTTTTGAGACGTTGAAAGCGGCACTCCGCTATCATGGGGTGCCGGCCTATCTCGGGAGGCTGCTGGAGGCGTACCTCGAGGAAAGGGACGTCCTCTGGGAGGGGGGCGATAGGCGGATGGTCCGACACCGGGTGGGCTGCGGTGTTCCGTAGGGATCGGTTCTGGGTCCGGTCCTGTGGAACATCGGGTTCGACTGGCTCCTGAGGGAGCCACTCCCCGCTGGCACAAGGGTGATCTGTTACGCCGACGACACCCTTGTGACGGCAAGGGGCCGGGACTTCCGGCAGGCGGCGCGCCTAGCCGAGGTCGGATCGTCGCTCGTCGTGGAGCGGATCGGGATGTTGGGCTTGAGGGTCTCCGTAGACAAAACGGAGGCCCTGTTATTCTACGGTCCCCGGAGGGGTCCCCCTCCAGGTGCGTCCATCGTCGTCCAGGGTACGGCGGTGGCGGTGAAGGCCCAGATGAAGTATCTGGGCCTCATTCTGGACGGACGATGGAGCTTCGGGCCGCACTTCGCTGCGCTCGCCCCTAGGCTCGTCAAGGCGGCCGCCGCGCTGGGTTCGCTCATGCCCAACATCGGTGGCCCGGCCTCGCCATGCCGGCGACTATACGCCGACATTGTGCGGAGCATGGCACTGTACGGTGCGCCAGTGTGGGTGGACGCTCTCACGGAGCGCAACGTGGCCCTGCTGCGGAAGGCGCAGAGGGCCATCTCGGTGAGAGCGATACGGGGGTAGCGTACAGTGTCGTGGACGGCGGCCACACTTCTGGTATGCGATGCGCCTTGGCATCTCCAGGCGGAGGTGCATGCCGAAGTGTATCGTTTCTGGGCGGGCCTTCGGGCGAACGGCGAGGCGCTTGCCGCGGCCGAGGTGAGCAGGATCAGGGCTCTAGCCCAACGAGCCTTGATTCGGAGGTGGGAGGAGGAGCTGGGGTCCCCAACTGCCGGCCTGGCGACGGTGGTTGCGGTGAGGCCGCACCTCGATCGCTGGGTCGAAAGGCAGCACGGTGTGCTGACCTACCGGCTGACGCAGGTGCTTACCGGACACGGATACTTCGGTAAGTACCTGCACCGGGTCGCCCGGAGGGAGGCGACGCCGGCCTGCCATGGGTGTGGTGCGGCGATGGACACGTCGCATCACACTCTGGCAGAGTGTCCTGCGTGGGGACCCCAACGCTTGGATCTAGCGATGGTCCTAGGCGGAGACCTCTCTCTGCCGAGTGTGGTAAAAGCCATGCTCGATAGTGAGAGGTGCTGGTCGGCTATGGTCTCCTTTTGCGAGAATGTCATCTCGCCAAAGGAGGCCGCGGAGCGGGAACGCGAGGGTGACGCCTCTGCGGACCCGTGCCGCCGAGCTCGAACGGGGAGGAGGCGGCGGCGCTACGCCCACCTCCTCCCTCCGCTGTAGATGGAGTCGCTAGACGGAGGGGAGCAACTCCCAGTACCCTGGGAGCCCCTCTGAGCGTGCAGGCCCGCGTGGATCGGGCCGACCGCCGAGGCGTCACGGTAGATTGCGAAAGCGTTCTCGGGGCGCCTCACTAAGGCGGAGGAGGGTACCGCTGGTTTTAGTGGGTATTCCCCTGCAGCTGTAGTTGCGGCAGCGCAGGGCTGAGCCCCACGTAACCTCCCGCAGTCAACGGGGGGTATGCGTAAATGCATTTCCAGCGTCAAAAAAAAAAAAAAAAAAGGTTAGTTAGGTTGGTTAAAAAGAAAAAAAAGCCTTGTGTTAGATTCGTTTTATGTGCGTTTAACCTTAGGTTTAAATAGGGAGCCTAGCAGTGGAGGCGAGTGTCGTGATTACTTAAAGGAATTCCTTAAACCTACACCTTGGTCACAAGTCCAAGGCACTGCTTAGGTTTCTCTCGTAATTGTTAGTCATATTTGATAATTTATCGGTTCAGTAGAAGTATCTGCGTCGCGTTTACCCAATATTCTACTCATTACCATCACCCCCTTTTAGTGTTCCCCAATATTCCCCATCTTCCTCCTTCCATCTCCTTTCACATCGTTTTAAAATCCCCGACATATATAACACAATAGCAGCTAAAACTTAAAAATACTATTTTTAAATATTCATTACTATTTTGATATACCATACAAATAGTTCAGATTCGCTCTCATACTCAAATTAATAATATTTCAATTAGACTTTTTACAAAGTACTTTTGACACGTTAAAATTGGTAAGTTAGTCAGTTTGTCTGAAGCTACCACCAGTTGGGATACCGGTTTTCTGATGAGAAGAAATGGCAAGAAACTCAACAGTGCTCTATTCAAAACGCTATGTTTACATCAGTCTGTCTGTGTTCTATTACAAAGGTATAATTCAGCTGAGTATCAGGGTCATCTTGATTCCAAGAACTTTTTTAATATTCTTGTTTTTCACTTCTTCATTTCAATGTCCTTCTAAATATCGTTCTATCCCTTTTATCTAGATGAGAATCTTGCACCTATTCTTGTATATTATTGATATCTGTTAATTAGTTATTATTCTCGATTGTTAAGCTATAGAAGTGCTTTAGAAACTGCATTAATTCACAAAGGCATTTTATTCCTACATTTTTCAGTCATCAGTAGTATTTTACAATTTAATGAATCATAAAATATTCAAGAGCGTTTAACGATTGTGGAATTATTCATCATTGACTGATCTGTATTACAAGTACTATGAGAAGGTACAAACCGTACTTTTAGTTAGCTGTATAGATGTGTAATCCAGGTTAAGGTTTAAGGACATCTGTTACAAGATCCAGACTAGCTCACGTGATCCTCATCGCATATATCCTCATATGGAAGACTTACCACAATGACACTAAACGTCTACTTTGTGAAATCTCTTATCAAACTCTCTTAAGTCTATTGAAATTAATTATTATATACTAATTTCAATTAATTATTAAATTCAAGTATTTTAACTGATTATACAGTCGCGATATTGTCTGTTTCTTACTATGGAGTAGGGGAGTATTTTTGGAATAAAACAAGTCACGTCGGTATACTAAGTTATCAACAATTCTACTAACTTCCTATAAAGTATTTAATTTTAAAAACAATTACACTCATATTACACAATTTAAATTTATTACATCAATTAATATATAAGTAAAGACATCGTAAAATGTCCATCTGAACTAGTTTAAATTAACGCCTTATACCATAAAATGCCTGTAAAGTCAAGTAATATAATCAACCCTTGCGAAATTGCTCGTAAAACGATGCAGTTTAATTCATCAAAATATATTCTGTGGGTTTTCAATTAATACAACCAAACATTTGTCCTAATTAAGAAAGTTTTTGACTAAAAGTTTTAAAAGGTTTTATAGTGTTACTAACTCTTTCTAATATGTGAGTACGATTCATTCTCATTTTTAATCTCCGGCGCTTTATGGACGGAGTGTTATAAATTTAATATGTCTATCTATATGTTTGTGGCATCGTAGCGCACAGGATAATGGTCCAATTCTGATGAAGTTTTATTTATTTAAAAGGTAATTTAATCGAGATGGTTCTTAGCTATAATCTGTGAAGAACTGGTCAGCAGTTTGAAGACTATAAGCTCATTGCTAACTTGAGAGCTGCCTCACAATATTAATATATTGACAATTATAACAATCTTGTAACCATGGTAACACACCGACAACAATGGGTAGAGATGAAACGGTGTTCCTGATCTATTTTCTGATGTTGAAGGGGGTAATCTCTAGATCTACTGAACCAATTTTGAAATTCTTTTACCAATAGAAAATCACATTATTTGTGAGTGTCAAAGACTATATATTAACCCGAAAAATGAAGACTTTTTCGTGGTAGTCGGATTTGTTGCAGTAAAGTAAAGTGCGTTTCCTACTTGCCTTAACAATGAGAGATATATGATTCATAGTTGGGGGTAAAGTATGAGTGATCAGATTGAATACACTTTAGCAAAGCGAGAGCGAAAGCAAAGTACTTCACAGTTTATATTATTTTTATAGTTTTGAAATACGTCTATGATTGGAAAAGTACACCTTTAAAAAATCCCTCGTAAAATATTTATCGTTCACACTTTATTTTTATAGTTCGATATTACTGCACACGATATTTAGGACAGTTGAAAATATATTATTTATATATACATATCCCAATAAGTGGTGCTAGCGTGCAGTACCTGGGCTACCAGAAACCCCCATTTAAGTTCCGTGATTTTTGACAGTTTTCGAGTTATGATTTATTTCGTATTTTTAGTCACATCTCGACATGAGTGATACTTTAAATCACATTGACATCAATTACTAATTTATTTGGTTGTTTTTTTTTTCTATCTGATATTTAACCCCATATGGAGGAACTAAAAAGGCATCCAAATGCTCAAACTGATGTCCCTTTGGTTGAGATACTTTTTGACGATGATTTTTATTTAATTCCATAGATATATTGACTTAAAAAGCAGTGATGGCCCAGTGGTTGAGAATTCAAGTCTTACTCGGGAGGTCCGAGTTCGATCCTGGGCACTCACCTCTGACTCTGAGTTATGTGTGTTTTAAGCAATTAAATATCACTTGCTTTAACGGTGAAGGAAAACATCGTAAGGAAACCTGCACTCCTGAGAGTTCCCTAAAAGTTCTCAAAGGTGTGTGAAGTCTGCCAACCCGCACTGGGCCAGCGTGGTGGACTATGGCCTAATACCCTCCTCATTCTGAGGAGGAGACCCGGCTCAGCAGTGGGCCATTGACGGGTCGTGATGATGATGATATTGAGTCACAATTTTAAATTTATTACAATAAAAATACGTTGTTATTACGAGTTAAAACAAAAAGGCTTTTTTCCAAAAAAAAAAAAAATTAATACAGTATCTGTATTTTAGAGTTTCTGATACCTCTGCGAAGCGAAAACTACTCATTTTCTGGAAGGTTTTATAAAAATATTAATACAATAAAATATCGATATTAAACATAATTAGAATAATTTGATCAGGTAAGCGTTATTAAATTATTTAAAGGGAGGTTAAATATTAACTTGGCAACACAGGTCCACGACCCCACCTGTCATTGTAGTGGGAATAGGTGAGGAGGTTATTATTATTAAAAGGATGACTTTTACGCAATAAAGTTTAGTTGCTCTTGGAACTCGTGTGACATCAGTGTTGTGTATTTAAAGATTGCTGAATATTTAAATAATTAGTTTATTTTACTGAAGAATTGTTAAATATTAGAGTCAGGAGGTCGAGCATTGAAAGGAAGTGTTTACTGGTAGTATAAAGGCCCTATCCTCGGCTTTCGTCTGGGTTGTGTATTATTGTAGTTTTTTGAGTATAATTGTGCAGTTAAGCTAGCGTATAGATTTTAAAATACGCTAAATGATGGTAGGAAAATGAAGCGATTGTATTGGTTCTTAACAAACACATCCCTCGCTACGCATCCTCGCACATCTCTCAAACGCAGCTTAAGCATGAGATACTTAATTGTAACTCCAAAATTATACAGCTGAGACAAAAGCTCATGTTTCATAGCGAAGTAATTATACAGAGCAATATTACCAACTATATACATTTAATTATGCAATTAGACCTTTATAAATCTTGCTGAATATGTAATGTAAATGATATTATTATAACGACAGCTTCAGTGTTGAGGATGGATGTGTGGTATAACCTTTAGAGTAATTTAGTTTGTTCATTACGCAGCCATTACGGTGATTTAACATACCATAACTAACTGTAGTTGTACCAAATCTAACTAATATTAAGAGTATGGGAGCTATACTGCGCAGTAACACTCTCGACAATATGTTATCTACACACATCATCTATCTGTCACATGATTCTCGATAACGGAGGCATAGCACTACGCCACTAAATAACACTACACTATAAGTGATGTCTTTTCTCGTCAAACTATTTCTCCGTCAACTACTATTGTCGAGTTTTCGGAGGTAGCTGTTGAAGTATGCCAATAGGAACTTATAGGCAATCAAACGCTATAAACACTGCTGGTGTTGCTAGCACTGGGCATTTAAAGCATAATTCACCCGTAAGGGGACGGGTTAGAATAATTCCCCTCTGCGTATGAGCCGAGTAACCCAGCCAAGCCGAGCTTGCGACCACCAGGTTGCGAATCCGACCGCCAAGTATCTCTGACGCGTTCCGGTCGAGCCACATGTGCTGCGGTTCCAGTGAACAAAGGGTCCATGCTCAGGGTTCATTGAAAGAAGAGAATGCTGCGATTCTCCTCTTCGGCACTTCCTCACTCTATCTTCGAGGCCGCAACGCATCGACTAAACAAAAGATATCCTCTAGTTTTGCCAATGTCCATGCTCGACGGTGGTCACTTTCCATCAAGCGGACCTGCTCGTTTGTCCCTAATCTGTCATAAAAAAAGCCATAATAACATCCATTTTTCATTAATATTGTTTTCATACTATTTACATTATTCCTGAGCATTCTAAACTATGGCCTAACACTCTCCCCACTCTCAGGCGGACGGGCCTCCTCCTTCAGCAGCATTGGGTCATTAATGGGTTGTGATGATGATGATGATGATAATCCTAACATATAGATACGTAGGAAGTTTCACGTTGATAGTTCAACGACACGAGATTGCGATCGTTAGCTCCTATATTAATTAATTCACTCATTAATACAGAATTTCGCTTAATTTTGTGAATCCATAAATTAATTCAATAAAATCTAAGGCGATTTACAGGAAGGGTAAAGTTTAGGAAGACATCATTTAAAGTTATTGTTCAGTAAAGTTAAGTAAATATTTAATTATTCTATTATCTTGGAATATTTCAAGGCTTAACTTGACCTAGTTAATAAATGTGAAATAATTCTATGTTTGGATGTTTGCTACTCAATCACGCAAAAACGGCTGAACAGATTTTGATTAAATTTGTCACACAGATACTTTATAACCTGGATTAACTCGTAGGGGTAACTTTATCCCGGAAAAATGCATAGTTCCTGCAGGATTATTATATATTTATAGAACGCCTGAATATTTTTATAGAGCAATTTAACTAACTAATGTTTTTTAGAGCAGAGAGAGATAAACTAATATTATAAATCTAAAAGTTTGTATGTTTGTAAATCTAACCTAGATCTTAAGTTCGCATCTTCAAGTCATATCATCTTATTGATCTTCCAATGATTGATTAACTTGAATCACTCACTGAGTCTGAAATGAACGAAAGTTAAACTGAAATTTATCTATTCAGTTACTCTGTTAATTAACAGTTGAAATTAATAACCAATCTTAATCCAAAATACTCAGATATATTCCAAATTTTAATATTCTATACAGAAATTTGAATTTGGAATCTATTTTCAACCTATAATCCTAAGATTTTTGATAGAGTTTGATTATTACTTTCGGCCGTTAGCTGAACTCAAATGTAATAATAAACATTATTCATTAAAAAAAATCTAAAATAAACATTCTATCAAGTGAAAGACATTATGACGTCACGTCGTGTTGAAGCCTTTCTTTGACATTTATGCAGAGCTATTATCAGCGTTTTTAAAGAAATTTCAATATTTTTTTTTAATAATTACCATTATAACCTATTTCTAATTATCGCATCGAAATGGTAGGACTTGGTGTCTTGGAGCTGATGTGATTATTACACCAGGAGGTGGATAGTGGAACTCTTTAATGGATCCTTGTCCAAGATGGGGTAGATTTCCACTGATTTTCTTACCTCAAGCTGAATCTGTTGCAAGGGAATGAGATAATAAGCAAATACGTTTATCTCCAAGTTCTTTGATGCCAAGTCCTGTATCCCTTGACGATCCAGGAAGACCTTTTTGTAGTATAATTGCGCTAAAAGAACTGACACCATTAAACAGAGCCGTGCTCTCTGCTCTTCCTAATCGTTACCGCCAGGAGAATGTGAAAATAAAGGTTTGATGATGGAGTCAAGTAAATAGTACCAACTCTTTAGTGGTTACAGAAGTTTGGTTTTGTTTGACTTGGTTTATTATTTAATGAAATTAACAAGCTGCTTAGTATGTAGACTCTATACTGAATCCTTAAGGTACTTATGAACACGTACACGTAAATGAATACGTGGATAGAATCAGTAATACGTCTTAACGATCTATATAAAATAATTACTGGATAATGGTGATGGAAAAATTCTGTGGGATAGAAATTATCCACATTCTAATACTTGTGAAAATCCTTCTAGTATTCAATCTGACTCTATTTTTTTTATGATACATAAGGGACAAACGAGCAGATAGTTCACCTTATGAAGAGTGGTCACCGTCGTCCATGTCGATACGTGCATGCATGTGACCTTGAAGTAGAGTGAGGAGTTAGAACGAACGGAAGAACGCTGTTGAAAAAAAAACGGGGAAAAGGATTAGTCTGACCCACACGCGGTTCGACCGGTACCCGTTAGAGACTTCGCTCGCCTCTTACGAGATAATCTCCAAGCGGCAGAGGGGAATAGTATTCCAACTCGTTCCCTCTCTGGTAAAATCTAATCTAATTACTACAAACTTTAAAAAATTATAAATTTTTCAATGCAAACAAAGCAACTAGGACTTTTCTTAAATAACACTGATTAAAATCACAATTAACTGAAGAATGTAGTTTTAGGTATTAGCTATAAAGCAATATAAAATACTAGCAGCGCCCTGCGGTTTCACCTGCTATAATTGAGATAATTCATATATTTGCCTAAATGATGTAGTGTCTATAAGAAAAATTTCATCTACTTTAAATACCAGATGCGATAAAATTATTTGTTTTGGATATAAGGATTAATTTGTTATTACTGTTATTTATATGATTCAATATTTTGGCGATAATGGCTTACACATAAAAGATAAATATATGCGGGCTTTTTGGTAGGACTATTTATGATAAACATTTCCAATATACATTATATATGTGTAACTCCAATGGTTTTTGCGGCGCACGCCAGAATACCTCGCGGATGGCAGATTTTTACCTGCTTACTTGACACTAATCGTTATATTTTGGATAATTCACATTATATCATTATAAATTATAGCCTATATGTTATTCTGATGTGTAAGTTATATTATAATAAAGTTTCATCAAAATCCATTCAGTAGGTTTTGCGTGAAAGAGGAACAAACATATATCCAGACATCCATACATTCTTACAAACTTTCGCGTTTAAAATATTAGTAGGAAGTAGGATAAATATAAAATCCTTTTTATAAGATAAAAAGATAACAATTTTCTGCGAGGTTAACCTGGACTCGATTCATCGTTGAAAACATTATCTAAGGTTTTATTTAAAATCTGCTTTTTAATGTCAAAAAAAAGCCCTTAATATTTACTGATTTAATCTTAATTCTATTTCTGTTTACTTCTATTTCTTTACCTGCTATTTAGACAACATTTTTCTCGTGTGGCTTGTATATCATATTTAATTCAAATTAAGGTTATAATTCTGCACATCTTACTATATACACTATATAATATATAATGTCCCATAAATATGGTGTTTTATTTGTAGTAGAACTATTGGTGTTTTCTCCCCTGTTAGATCATTAAGTACAAGACGAATATGCTGAATGCTAGACATCTATCGAAATAATCTTGTCTAAATCACAAATAAAGGAATAGAAGTCTTGTTGAGTTATTTTCCACAACTTTTTTGAAATTTTTATGATAAAGCTACCTGTTCCCCGATTGGCTTGTGACCACCAGCATGTGAATCAGCTTCTCTTCGCTCCCCCTCCTCACTTTATCTTCGAAGTGGCAACGCATCGACTCAACAAGAGATACCCTCTAGTTTTTCGATGTCCATGGGCGACGGTGGCCACTTTCCATCAGGTGGACCTTCTGTTCGTTTGTCCCTAATCTATCATAAAAAAAAATAAGAGAGTTAAATCAAAAACAGTCGAAAAAACCGATACATTACCAGTATACTCATATTATGAATTCTAAATTACAACAATAATACAGCCATTAAATTAATTAACAAATTATAAATAGACGTGTCTAGACGCAGATATTTTGTTAATCTACCCACACTACCACTGGTATGTATATTCACGTAATTAAAGCAAGTAACTGATGTTGACGGTGAGATTCTATTAACCAGTATCTACGTCGTATCAGTGCTGGAATATATTGAATTTCTTGACAACTTAATACTCTACTCGTATATTTAGTTACACATTAATAGTTTTAGAAATCTCTATAGATTATTATAATATCCTTCAAGGGCGTCGCCAAGAGGCGCATGTAAGGGAAGCTCTCCCCCTCGTAGGGAAAAATAATGTAACCAAAAGAAAAAAATTCAAGGATACGTAACGTAAACCTCCCTCTTCCCCTACTTGGATCCCTTAATTCTCTAGTACTTAATAAATACAATCTTTAAAAATATACAAAAATCAAAATCCCTGCTGCTTTTGATTCTCTGTAAACAGCGGTATCTGGAACAGCTGTATCTTTTGATTACAATAGCAGTTTACTATAAAGTAATTGTTAATAATTAGCTAAGTATTTATACGTATTGCTATACAGTAATAGGTACTGTTAATGATGAAGGTAGGGTTGATGTGAGTAGCATTTTTACTTTCTTGAATGTTGGCCAACTGATAAACATCAATCAAAGAAGTAGGGATTGCAAAATAAATCGAAGCTCTCAGTCTAAAGTTTAACCCCCAGGAGGATATTCTAGTCAAGCTGTCATACTGCTAGTCTGCGTAAAGACTGCAACTCCCTTTTTAATCTCTCTTACATTCAGCAGGTCGTGATTGTCTTCAAACTTTTTTTAGAACAAAATGGCGGCATCTGCTAGTATAAATAGGTAAAGTTATATCTCTGCAATTCCATGGTGGGGCTTACAAATCCCACACACGGGGAAGCTGGCTGGGCCCAGTTTCAGCTTCTTTAAAATTAAGGGTTATCTATTGTCAGTTAGGCGATAAAGACACAGTACTCACAAGTTCTTGATGATTTTTTATCTTCTTTCTAATCTTCTTTGAGCATGCCCATTACACATTTCACACAATAACACAAATAGTTCTAAATAGTTCACACTTCACCACCAGTCGGTTTTCGTCAAGGAAGGGTCAATTAACTAGCGTTTAGGAGATATAGCACACACAGGACTCGGGATATTATTAATCAATAATCACAGGGGATGTATATCGCGCGCCAGCCGCGCAAGCAACACTACCTATCACAACCCCCCCTCCCCCCCGCCGTGCGCGCATTCCTTAAATATATTAAACACATGGCTGTTTATTTCATAATATACAAATTATTCATATTTTTACGTGTCGTTAATTAGCGAATGTTTCAGGCCATGGCAAACATCTTACAGTCTGGCTCATTAATGAGGAGCTTATTAATGAATTACTTCGTAGAGCTTTTCACATTCAAATTATATTATCTAGACGAAGATTTGTTTGTTATGTTGTAGACTTGAGAATTCAAATAAGATCTTGTTGACCTAAATATGTTCTTTGTCATTTGTTATATGATTTTGAACCCCCAACGCTATACGCACGGGTAGTTAGTTAGTAAGTTTAACGTGTGTATCTGTATGACTATCTATGTCATCGTAGCGCCCAAGATAATGGCCGTATTCTGATGAAATTTTATTTACTTTAAAGTTAATTAAATCGAGATGGTCCTTAGCTATGTACTGTGAAGATCTGTTCAGCCGTTTGGACACTATCAGCTCATTTCTAATTTGTGAGCTTCGTCTCTGCACTAAATCAGTTCAGTAGTTTAAGCATGAAAGCGTAACAAACATTCAGAGTTACTTTCGCAATTATAATATCATAAAAAGTGTAGAAGTATAGATTGGTGGGAATAAATGTTGGAACCACCAAGTGGTAGTATTCACTAACATAACCACACTAGAATTTGCTCCATAATCATCCGCTCTCGGTCATTCCTATTGACAAAACAATCTATCCGTCCCACTCACTCGTAAGAATAAGCAATCTTACTTATATTACAAATGTGAAAGCCTGTATGTTTGGATGTTAGTTACTCCATAACACAAAAACGGGTGAACGGATATCAATAAAATTTGGCACACAGATGCTTTATAACCTGGATTAACACGAAGGCTTTTTTATCCCGGAAAAATCCCTGTTCCTGCCGGATAATAACACTGCTGATATGTTGATTGAATGTTGGGCAATTACCTTACTTTTTTCTTGCCATTTGTGTGCGCTTTATAAATCTTTTATTTTATTGTTCCCAGGAGGAAGCAAGAGGGCAACTCGTCTGACTGTTGCAACTGCAATTGGTATTTGGGTATTGGCTGCTGTCCTGGCAACACCAGCTTACATCGGCTCCTATCTACGCGCCTTTGTTGTAAATCCGACTACACAGGTAATTTTTTTTAACTAACACTTGAACTAAGTGAGTGAGTTGTGGCACTTGGGGTTCCGATCAATACTGATTGAGGTACAAACTTAACTTTACCGTTGGAAAACTGTTGTTCCCATACATAGACGTAGGCCACAGTCAGTTTTGCAACTGCAAAAAATATTTTTTTGTTCAAGTTTAGTTTCCACTAGAGATGAGCGTGGATGTATAGAGAGAGGTGTGTTATGATACCTTCACGTGTTCCTGAGTAAAAGGATCTTGACAGACAGACAGACGGGCAACAAAGTGATGATAAGGGTTTGTTTCATTCATTTAGTTACGGATTCCTGAATATAAAGTCAAAACATCCCACGTCTTAGAACGGAAACGTGGTTTTAAACTTTCCTATAGAGGTCTCGGTTGAAATGAAGCGTTTTCCCTCGAGGGTTCGAGGGATATTTATCTTGTCCCTCCTCGTTTTCAATAGAAAGAAAACTCACGTTTTACCATCGACCTGTTATAATATGGACGCACGGTCGTCATGGACGTCTTTCTTAACCTTTACTGCTCGACCTCGCTACCAAGCAACATTACACTATTAATCTCACTACTCTAATATATACTGAGCGATGTCATTAAAAATGTGAAACACAATGTGACGTCACGTCGTGTGAATAGCCATTTTCATTGATATTTTAGTAGAGCAATGAGCAATGTATCTACTGAATTAAAAAGATTGTTTCACACGATGTGACGTCACTTAGCGTTTCTTTGTTTTAGGTACACTATTTATTAGTGGAGAAGCCTATTTAAGAGATTCTAACCAAATGATTTATGTCACTAATAAATGAAGGTAGACCTAAATTTGTTTCTAACTGACGAGCCTCAACGTATTTAAGCGTTAAGCACGGCTAATGTATTCCGGCAATTCTACCTGAACCTGAACATTCCAATTAAATTCAAATGTTTGCTCAGGATTAAACTTTTGTGGTTTTAATTAAGCAGATAGTTTCGATTTTCGAAATCGGTTATAATCCCACTTCTGACGTCTACTGTATATAGCTCCCATACTTAAGAGTATGGGAGCTATAGTGCGCAGTAACACTCAAACAACAATAATAACATGTCATCTAGATAGAAACTGGGCAGAACCTGGGGCTTGAGACCCAGGAGCAGGTTTAAAGACGTCGTCTACTATGCTCAAACTCTCACCTCCACCGCTCCACCTCGCTCCGAATATTAAATAATGATTAATACAACTATTAGTCTCACTACTATAATATAGTCCTCGATACTTAAATTAAATTAAATTCTCTCAAAGACTCACGAGATTCTTAATAGTAAAATACAGTATTATGAACTTTAGATAAGAAGCTGAGTAGTGCATGGGGCTTGAAACCTATGAGTAGGTTTAACAACGCCTAAATTCACGCTTCCACATAACAGCTTGTTCTGTCACACTTCTCTATCATAGCCAATATGTAATTCATGTAACTTAGCGCTGATTATAAGTCCCTAATATTATAGGTCAACGGTTACAGCAGCCTCATATGTCAATAACAATTACTGTTATACTAACTTAGGAAAAATGTTTACTATCCTCAAGTTCCCTTAAGTGTTTATACCACTATCCAAGACTATTTCAATAAATTTAAAAATACATTAAACTGTAACTTTAGAGCCGCAACTGAACATGAAATTCCTGGAGTTATCCCGAGGGAAATCAGCCGACAATCCAGATCAGCACTAAATTTGTTTTTAGTGGCCAACATTTAACTTTTCACTATCGATGATATTGATAGAGCAAGATCCCACGACAATCAGACTTCTGTGATTTTATAAAACCTGAAAGTTTGCGTGTATCTCTAATAGATATCCAATCGATCCCTAACTGCAAAGTTTGGATATCGGTTGCTTTGAAAGATAACAATTGCTAATAAGTCTGGCAAGGTGTAAGAACCATCTAAACTGTCTGATTACTGAGTAAACATCTTTTAATAGTTCTTCAAATAACATGTATGTCGGGGATTTTAATGATGAGAAGGAAGGAGGAGAGGGAAATATTGGAAAACACTAACAAGGGGGATGGCATTGAATGGAATATTGGGTAAACGCAACGTAGATACTTCTACTGAACCGATAAATAATCAAATATGATCTTTAGCAATTACGAGAGAAACCTAAGCAGTGCCTTGGACTTGTGATCAAGGTGTAGGCTTAAGGAATTCATTTATTCGATCGAGACACTCGCCTCCACTGTTAGGCTTCCTGTTTAAACCCAAGGTTAAACGCACATAAACCTAACCTAACACGAGACGTGGAAACTAGATTGTAAGGTACTCACGTGACCTTGATCAGACAATACTCCTAGCACTAACACTGCACTGCACAACACAACACTATTCAGAGACTGCTTCACTTATTAAGAGACCTCGCACGACTAAGACTTCAATCAGACTGTTGATGGCATATAAAGGGTTGAGGGTCAAGACTGTCAAAAAAACGGAAGTGACTACTACTCTACTCCAACGCCATAGATACCGATGACGATTCGATTATTCGATACTCTTTTACTATTCTGCGACATGTATATGTCAGAGTGTACGTTAGACTTAGGGTAACCTAACCTTAGGTTTAAACAGAGAACCTGAGCTGTAAAGGCGAGTATTTTAATTACTTAAAAGACGTCTTTAAGCCTACATCTTGGTCACAAGTTCAAGAGACCATAATGTTTAGTTCTTTATCGGTTCAGTAGCAGTATCTACGTTGCGTTTACCCAATAGTCCACTCAATATCATCACCCCTTGTAGTGTTCTTCAATATTCCCTCCATTCTTGCTTCTTTTGATATCTCTGAGTTATAATATTTAGCTTTTATACTATATCTTAAGGATAATTATAATTGATTTATTATAATGATAAATTTAAATGTGTCTGACAGGTGAACTAAGTGTCTAATAATGAACGACTAGGTTTCTAATATAAGTCCAATTAAAATATATAAAATCTGAGCTTTATTATTTACTATATTTTACTGAATTTGAAATGCCATTTTATATAAAACCTGAAATGTAGCAACATTTCAGATTTTATTAAATAACGAAGGTCTGATTTTCGCAGGATCTTGGGCTATGAGTTAACTTTACAAAATTGAAATTATCCATAATGATCGTTGAACTATAATAATACTGATGCTGGGTTTTCATACAATTATTAATTAAATATATTGTGGGCATTCGTTTTTTTTATGGCAGTTAAGGGGCATACGAGCAGACAGCCCACCGGATGGTAAGTGGCCACCGTCGCTCATGGACATCGGTAATTCAAGAGAGTGACTCTTGTTTTGCCGATGCGTGAAGGGGTAAGTCTGGCCCACATGCGGCTCGACCGGAACACGTCATTGAGACTTGGCGGTTCGATTCGAATGCTGGTGGTCGCAAGCCAGTCGGGGAAAAGATCCACTTCCAGCAAGGGGTGCTGGCTTACTCGCCTTTTACGAGAGTCTCCCAGCGGCAGAGGAGAATTGTATTCTAACCTGTTCCCTCACGGGGATGTTTAGGAGAGATACTTCTCCTTCGTCTTCTTTCGTTGGCGTTACAAGCGTTTGTGGGTCTTGGCCTCCTCTACAATCTTCCCTCCAGTTGTCACGAGCTCGGCTGTCCGTCTCCAGTTGGTAAACTTTCCCATTCTCCTCACGTCCACCTCCACGCAATCGCACCAACTCTTTTTTGGTCTTCCTTTTAGACTAGAGGTCTTTTATCCGAGATTCTCTCTAAGTATTCTGCCCATCTTAATCCCTGTGACTTACAGAACCTGACAATGTAGATGTCTAAAGATATACACAAATATAGAATACTTATTGAAGAAATAATTGAAATTTGGAAAAGTTACTTCAAAGATTCAAAGATATTCAAAGACAGTATATAACCTCTGTTCCGATAAACTTGAGCCAATTGTCGAAAACATGTCGGCCAGCAACCATTGGATAGCTGCGCAAGTAGTATTATATTGCTAAGATTTAATATAAAATAGATATAAAAACTAAATGTAAAATTACAAATATATACATACCTCAAAATACCCAAAACACTTTGAAGTTCGTTCGGTACCAAACTCAATTTAAAGGGACACAAGTACGCAAAGGGCCAATACCCTCAAGAGATCAAATAGTTTCCTCTGCTGGATAATTACATTACAAGTTAGGTACTTGTTGGAATAGTATAAAATCTTTAATTTACACCTGGACTTAGTGACTTATAATGTGGACTCCACCCTTCCAAGTTAACTAAATGCTTGTGTTAAGAGTAGGCCACGCCAGTAGTCCAGTGACTGAGATTTGAACCCACTCAATCAATGAGCTACTGAAGCTTGATTGACAATTAGCACTTAAATATGGACAGGAAGAGATCCGTAATCCCTCACTAGAACTGGCCAAGTGCGAGTTGGCCTTACATTCCAAGGGTTCCGAGTTTGAATTGACTGTTGCCGTTGATAAACTGTTGTCACCATACATCGACCCTGTCCCTTGTGTTATATATAAAATAATAACTTCTAGATTTTCAGTATTCAGGACTGGACAATACCTATAATTCCGGAGCAATCCAGGATTTCCTGGCTATGTGGCAACCCTAAAAGTGTCCGAGAATTCGTGATATTTCTATCTAAAATAATTTCTAGTAATAATAATTTTTATTAGGTATACGACTAGGTTAAGGATAAAACGATTAGGTTTAGGATTCTTTCGGTTCTCTCTGAAAATGCAGCCTTCAATTATTCATCATTCATTACTATACCCATTTAGAAGGGTACTGTCATTTTAAAAGTAAGTTTAATTAATTTGTCTAACATCGATTTTAACTTCAATAGTTGTTAGTTGCTAATCTCACCTTGGAAATTTCAAACTACTAAGTTTAAAGGTATTAATAGAATTTAACATGTTATGCTAAATTTAAACTTCCTCAGAGTCTAAACGATATTAAGAGAAAATAGATTTTCCTCTACGCCATTAGTATCGGGATAAAAATTATCCTGTCTCTAGAAGTAGAGAATGCGTGTTACATGTATACAAGATTTATTTGAAATTGGTGATACGTGTAAATCATGTAATGTTTGTTTGAACGCGCTAATCTCGGGAACTACTGAACTGATTTGAAAAATTCTTTCAGTGTTAGATAGCTAATTTATCGAGGAAGGTTATATGCTATATAACGTTACGCTACGACCCATAGGAGCGGAGCACCACGGCACGAAGTCGCAAGGGTTAGCAAGTTCCATATAACGACACTCTATAACGTCTAAAGTATAAAGTGAGTGTGATTAGGTGGATAAGAAAAAAAAATAGAAAGTCACATCGCCATTGTTGGTGATATGTATTTTCATAGAGCAATGAATAAATGTAACAAATGTTATACAAAGACGATTGTTCTACACGACATGGCGTCACACAGTGTTTTGATTATTTTTTTATTGTGAAGTATTAGTAGATAATGAAAAGAATAACTAATTTTGAAATGACATAATGTAGTAAATAAATTAGTTTATTATAATTGAAGAAGTTTTAAGTGTGGGCCCACTTTTCTAGGGCTCAAGGGCTATTATGAAGTTTTTGTTTCACTTAACTATGTAAGATGAAGTTAAATGTTTTCACACATATATTTAAAACATTTTTTTATCTACAATCCAGCAGTACTCAAAATGCATCTATCTTTTCCCTTTTTAGTCTAGACTAAGATTAGGTCTGCAGATCTGAAATTGATTTTTAAAAAACTGACAGACTTACCCTTTTTTATTTCTCTCTTTCATTTTTTGTCTTTTTTTCATTCTTATCTTCTCTCACATTAAATATTGATGGATTTTCTCCTTTCTCATTCCGAGCAGAGATATTCACGTTTCGATGTGCGTGTTTACTTTTTATCGCTGACGTAATCACCACGCAGGTCCCCCATTCCCCATGTCATCAAAAATAAGCAAACCAAGGACTCCCCGCCCGCTTTAATGCTTACGTAATACTTGAACGACTCTCTTTTTCATTTTATCTTTTTCTTACTCACAATTGTCTCTCTATGAGAAAGAGTTCTCATTCATTTTTAATTTCTTCCTTCCTCTACCTTAAAAAAAAATAAAAACCCTAGCCAGTCTGTCTGACAAAACCCTTTTTCGGGAACTAGAGGTATCAAGTTGAAATTAATATCAAATCAAATACTTAATAAATCTGCGATTTCTTGGAGCTGTAAATATAAAAAAAATATTCAAACTCTAACAATTTATTTGTCATTGTCTCTATAATCTTATACTAGATGGCGCTAGTTGTACTATGGGTCACGTTGATAACTTATTATGATATAAAAGGAATCTGAACTACCAAACTCGTATGGTACAACCTAGAAGAGCACCCTGTCCACACAAAAGTGAGACGCGCGAACCCGAACTAAGACACACCACACAAGTAGGTAGCTTGACGATCTAACAACCACACTCGTACGGCACAATCCGGAAGAGCACACCGTTGACAGAAAAGTGTAACGCGCGAACCCGAACCAGTACACACCACACAAGTAGATCGCGATCGACAATCGACGTACGTTTCGCTACGTAACCGAAGCATCTTCAGGACGTGTTGACTCTACAAGCGTCACTTGATAAGATAAGATGATATGGTTATGGAAACATAACGTGATTGATTCGTATGCGACAGTTCTACTCGCTACTTATTCTAGCACATCTCTAATGGAAACACAGCCTAAGGGTATCAGATTATAGTCTGTGAAAAAAAAAACATTATCAAGTATTATTGTCAAATTAACAGATATCCTTGGAGCGCAAAATCATTAGAAAGTATTTAAAACTTCGCTAAGCTTTGGATGTTCTTATAAAGTTTGTTGTGAACAAAGAGAGTGAGAGCGCGGTGTTTTATCCACAAGTTTGTTTAGTTTTAATTATACTGATTGAGTGGGTCGTGGAAATATGGCGGTTTAATGTATCACTGACCAACCTTACTATAAAATCTTGAAAATAGGTCTAGATCAGGTCTGACTATAGAAATATAAATTGACTCTGTTAATTGAATTATGGGGGCAGATTGCTAGTCCTTTAACAATTAATAAAAAACCAAATAAGGTTATAAAACTAATATAAGGATAATAAATTAACTTAACTTTTACTATAGTCTGGTGAGATTTTGGTAAAGTATTGATCAGACTTGTGCCCACCTTATTAAAAAATTAGAACTAAACCAAATTTTGAAAAATGAACTTGGACTAGTAATAAAACTATCTTTGTTCCACAGTTCCTGGTCTGCTACCCCTACCCTCTAGAGTGGGGGGAGTCCTACGCTCGCACGATGGTGCTGATGCGGTTCCTCATATACTACTCTTTGCCGCTGGGTGTTATTGCCCTCTTCTACGTGCTGATGGCGCGACATCTAGTGTTGAGCACACAGAACATGCCAGGAGAAATGCAGGGCACTCAAAGACAGGTTGTACAACTAGTTTTATATACACCTTTGCAGCCAGTCTATGTTACAGTTATGACTGTTATGGATATGAAGCTTTAGATGTGACTGTTAGGATGTTACGAATATGAAGCTTTAGATGTGACTGTTATGATGTTACGAATATGAAGCTTTAGATGTGACTGTTATGATGTTACGAATATGAAGCTTTAGATGTGACTGTTAGGATGTTACGAATATGAAGCTTTAGATGTGACTGTTAGGATGTTACGAATATGAAGCTTTAGATGTGACTGTTAGGATGTTACGAATATGAAGCTTTAGATGTGACTGTTATGATGTTACGAATATGAAGCTTTAGATGTGACTGTTAGGATGTTACGAATATGAAGCTTTAGATGTGACTGTTAGGATGTTACGAATATGAAGCTTTAGATGTGACTGTTATGATGTTACGAATATGAAGCTTTAGACGTGACTGTTAGGATGTTACGAATATGAAGCTTTAGATGTGACTGTTAGGATGTTACGAATATGAAGCTTTAGATGTGACTGTTAGGATGTTACGAATATGAAGCTTTAGATGTGACTGTTATGATGTTACGAATATGAAGCTTTAGATGTGACTGTTAGGATGTTACGAATATGAAACTTTAGATGTGACTGTTAGGATGTTACGAATATGAAGCTTTAGGTGTGACTGTTATGATGTTACGAACATGAAGCTTTAGATGTGACTGTTAGGATGTTACGAATATGAAGCTTTAGATGTGACTGTTAGGATGTTACGAATATGAAGCTTTAGATGTGACTGTTAGGATGTTACGAATATGAAGCTTTAGATGTGACTGTTAGGATGTTACGAATATGAAGCTTTAGATGTGACTGTTAGGATGTTACGAATATGAAGCTTTAGATGTGACTGTTATGATGTTACGAATATGAAGCTTTAGATGTGACTGTTAGGATGTTACGAATATGAAGCTTTAGATGTGACTGTTAGGATGTTACGAATATGAAGCTTTAGATGTGACTGTTAGGATGTTACGAATATGAAGCTTTAGATGTGACTGTTAGGATGTTACGAATATGAAGCTTTAGATGTGACTGTTATGATGTTACGAATATGAAGCTTTAGATGTGACTGTTAGGATGTTACGAATATGAAGCTTTAGATGTGACTGTTATGATGTTACGAATATGAAGCTTTAGATGTGACTGTTAGGATGTTACGAATATGAAGCTTTAGATGTGACTGTTAGGATGTTACGAATATGAAGCTTTAGGTGTGACTGTTATGATGTTACGAACATGAAGCTTTAGATGTGACTGTTAGGATGTTACGAATATGAAGCTTTAGATGTGACTGTTAGGATGTTACGAATATGAAGCTTTAGATGTGACTGTTAGGATGTTACGAATATGAAGCTTTAGATGTGACTGTTAGGATGTTACGAATATGAAGCTTTAGATGTGACTGTTAGGATGTTACGAATATGAAGCTTTAGATGTGACTGTTATGATGTTACGAATATGAAGCTTTAGATGTGACTGTTATGATGTTACGAATATGAAGCTTTAGATGTGACTGTTATGATGTTACGAATATGAAGCTTTAGATGTGACTGTTAGGATGTTACGAATATGAAGCTTTAGATGTGACTGTTAGGATGTTACGAATATGAAGCTTTAGATGTGACTGTTAGGATGTTACGAATATGAAGCTTTAGATGTGACTGTTAGGATGTTACGAATATGAAGCTTTAGATGTGACTGTTAGGATGTTACGAATATGAAGCTTTAGATGTGACTGTTAGGATGTTACGAATATGAAGCTTTAGATGTGACTGTTATGATGTTACGAATATGAAGCTTTAGATGTGACTGTTAGGATGTTACGAATATGAAGCTTTAGATGTGACTGTTAAGATGTTACGAATATGAAGCTTTAGATGTGACTGTTAGGATGTTACGAATATGAAGCTTTAGATGTGACTGTTATGATGTTACGAATATGAAGCTTTAGGTGTGACTGTTAGGATGTTACGAATATGAAGCTTTAGATGTGACTGTTATGATGTTACGAATATGAAGCTTTAGGTGTGACTGTTAGGATGTTACGAATATGAAGCTTTAGATGTGACTGTTATGATGTTACGAATATGAAGCTTTAGGTGTGACTGTTATGATGTTACGAATATGAAGCTTTAGATGTGACTGTTAGGATGTTACGAATATGATGCTTTAGATGTGACTGTTATGTTACCGATATGAAGCTTTAGATGTGACTGTTATGATGTTACGGATATGATGCTTAAGATGTGACTGTTATGATGTTACGGATATGAAGCTTAGATGTGACTGTTATGATGTTACGGATATGAAGCTTAGATGTGACTGTTATGATGTTACGTATATGTTGCTTCGGATGTGACTGTTGTGATGTTAATTTTAATATTATTTGACCCGTAGACGGTTCACTTTTAGTTAAACCTCTTGTTGATATAACTGGTGAAAACTTTATGCATAGGAAACTCGTTACACAGTTCATGTCACTAGGGATGAACTTTTAATAAATTATTACATGGTTTAGTGCTTTTATCTCTCTTAAAACTAACAATATATTAACGTTGTTCGTATATTAATACACAAAATGCATTAGTAATTTTTCGCTATGTATTGACTTTGACACTGATTGTTTAAAACAAAATAACTTTAATACGGTTTTAACCAATAGACAGAGTAATTCAAGAGGACTGTTTATATGTATAGTACATACATATTATAATAGAGAAACCGTGCAAAACCGGGGCTGATCTCTAGTAAGAAATAAATACATGATATGAAAGCTCTTCACTTTCTCGTCCATTGAAATAATTTAAGTGATGAGTGTAAAGAATTTTTGATTTTAAATGATTTACTCTCTCATGTCTCATGAATGTCTCGAATAACTTTTTTTCTTTCAAGATGTAAAGATTGAACTCCACAAACCGTAATTAGACTGAACGATGGTCTGAATATTAACGACAGGTATTACTGAACCCTTGGGGTTACAATTTAGAACCTTTAGCATTTAAACATTCTTTAATTAAACCCTTCGTTAATATAGGATTAGGGTCCGTCTGTCTCACTAAAAGATTTCTATTCGTAACACTTTTTAGAATTAACCTCTGAATACTGTAGAGGTGACTGACTTATGACACAATAATTGGCAACATTTCACACTTTAACATATCTGTATTATTAAAATATTTGACAATAGTAGAAAAATAAATGGAGATGTATTTTTTATTTTTTCAAAATATGACCCCGGTAATGGTTAAAATCAAATTTGAAATTTAATCAATTCAAAAAAGACGTAAATGCCAAATGACGTCATATATAGTATTTACGTTATATACGATTGAATAGCGATATCTATGCTTTAACAAAGGCAAAGGCGTTATCTTATTTTGCGTCTATGTGACGTCATCATATATGTTTTTTTTTTCCTAAACAAATAACCAAAAAAAAGGATTGTCATGTTCTTATTATTCTAAAGATGTTATTGGATTTTTCATAAATTCTTTGTGTATGTATTTTTTTAACGAAAAATTATATTGTTTGATGTTGGTAGGATTGATATGAGTAGAATTTTTACTTCTTTGAATATTAAACAACTCAAAGAGATCAACCGAAGAAGTAGGGATTTCAAAATAATTTTCAGTATTACGAATATTGTAGCAGTAATGCTGTTTTATTTAGTCTATAGTATAACCCCCAGGATATTCAAAAAATTCAAGCCGTCATACTGTTAGTCAGCGTATAGACTATATTCTTATTTATTAACAACAGACAGAGATACATCTCTTATTGAAAATCAAACCTTCGATTTCTTTGAAATTCAAATATCAAACAAGTAAAATTGTAAAAAATCCACGAAAAGCAAAACCTAGATTTTTATGGAAATATAAAAATGAAGTGCTTTATATAAAAATAGTTACAAAATCAGTATCTCTTTGAACGAGACTCATTATATGCAGAGCTTTGAGCAATCGCTACTCGGAAACATTTCGTAGCATTCGCTGATTCAAGAATCTCAATTATTCATTTCGACTGCCAATTTAAAAACAAGTTAACTATAAATAAGTATAAGATATATCTATACTAATATTATGAAGAGGAAAGATTTGTATTTTTGTATGTAACGAATAAATTTAAAAAGTACTGGACCGATTTCAAAAATTCTTTCACCATTAGAAAGCTACATTATCCCTGAGTAACATAGGCTATATTTATTACAAGAAAAAATTAGAGATCCCCAGAAATTCTCACTAAAACCAACACAAGGTGCAAAAAAATTAGCCATAAAATATCTTTCATTGCATGCGCTGCGGAAAGTATTGATGATAGAACAAAAAAATGTTCTACAATATTATAGAACGTATAAATATCTACAAAAGTCCAACTATTGTAGTTATGTCACTATAACTATTTTTTTACATTGTAAAAGTTGATAGAAATGCCTATCAAAATCAGACCATGTTATCCATACCTTCGTATTCATTATTTACCAAATAAATTATTTTGTATCCAAGACTGCTTCAATACCTGTGGATTACTTCTTGAATTATTGAAATCGGACATTCCATTCAAAAGATATTACGAAATTAAAAATGTCAATATAAACAAAAAATACATAACGCGGCGAGAGGGCGGCAGAGCCAAAATGTTTAAAAAAAATTATCCACCCGTGCGAAGCCGGGGCGGGTCGCTAGTATAAATAGATAAATAAGTACTACTATTCTTATTAAAAGGTTTTAATTCATACTATAAATACACTGAAACTTTATAACACAAAGGTCTCATAGGATTATTAAGAGCAAGGAAGCTATACTGCGTAGTAACACAGTATTAAAATAATGAAGTGCATTACTCACGTGCTCCTAGATAACGGAGGCCTAGCACCACGCCACCAAACAACTCTACACTATTAGTCTCACTACTTTAATATGTACTGCGCGATATCCCTTTACAGACTGGCTTAATCCTATCGGAACGAAAGTTATATATTTTCCTCTCGAAATAAGTTAAAATAAACTACCCGCGTATACTAATTTATAAACAGAGTTGCTAACAGGATAGGTTTTATCCCGAAAAAAAAACAGATCTTGTGAAGATGAAAAAAAAATTACTCACGCCAGATAAATACTAAAACTGTGGAAGAAATTTAATATTTTAAATACTAAATGATTATTTGAATTGAAGGTTGAAAAGGTTGAGTAAGTGAGTTGATACGTTAGTAAGTAAGTGTGTGAGTTAAGTCATTATCAGGATAAATTAAACTAACTATGGTTTGATCATTGTAATGTTGTCTTACTTTTCAATCTATTTCGGACCGAATTATGTATTAATAATTATAAATGGGTAAAGTATATAAAACAGGGAAGTAATCTCTGGAACTACGAGTAGTTATCTTACTTTGATTAATATTTAAGTGATATAAAGCTACATTATTCCCGAATAACATAATGTGTATAGATTGACCAGAAATTTTGTCATAAAAATATATATATATGTCGGAGCATAGTAAAAGATTATCGATTATTCGAAGCGTTATCGTTGTCTATGGCGTTGGAGTGGGGTAGTAGTCACTTCCGTTGTTTTGACAGTCTCTACCCTCGACCCTTTATATGCGATCGACAGTCTAACTGAAGTCTTAGTCGTGCGCGGTCTCTCAAGAAGTGAACATCATCTAAGTAGTGCTAGTGATAGTGATAGTGTCAAGTGCAGTGTAGTGTGGAAGTGCTGTCCAACTAAGGTCACGTAAGTCCTTACAATGTAATTGCCACGTGGTTTTTTTTTTTTTTTTTTAAAAATGTAGCCTCCGACCTTTGGGAGGCTACGACAAGACTTCTCTCCCGTAAGTAGAGACGTTGGCAGGCGGGTAAATAAGTTTTTCAGTGGGGATTTATTTTATTTATAATCAAGTGAAACTCCAGTTCTATTTTTAAAAGGCTAGTGTTACATGGCTTTTTCTTTTGTTCCAATATATTTATATAACATTTATCGCTAACATTGTTTTGTTGTAAGATAATGGTCAATATAATTTTTATAACATTTAATAATAATTAACAATTGTATATACCAGATTAATTTTAACATTTCATGTAGCTTTCGTTGGTTTCTTTACAGTCCAAGGTTAAGGTGAGTACAAATGATCAGCATACTCTTATTTAGCAAATTAAAATCTTAACAAATTTAGCATGTTACACTAGTAGTGGACATAAGGGTAGTGGTTAAAACTAAAACAATAATTTAGAGGCTCCATTATGTAAATTTTTTTTTTTTTTTTTTTTTTTTTTTTTTTTTTTTTTTTTTTTTTTTTTTTTTTGTCATATATTATTTTCATGAAATAATTTTCAATCCGATAATTATTTTTAGGCCTTTCTTTTACTACTTAATACTACTTACAACATGTTTTCGTGTTTTTAGGCTTCTAAATTTCGAGTCAGAAATTCTTATGAATTTCCACAAAATTTTTTTATTTCACACAGGGTTCAGAGCGCTCGAAATTACATTCAACGCTGATATTCAATAATACCCATGATGTAATTTATGATACTATTTTTAGACATCGCTCAGCTCTTATTCCTATGCTGCCTTTCCGTTCCACTGGTGTTGTTGTCAGTCTGTCTATGTTGTCGGTCTGTTAGTAAGTTCTTATTCTATCATATTGAGCGGAAAGGGACGAAAAGTGTCAGTCGTGTCTGTTTGTCTTCGTTGGTCGTCTGTCAGTCAGTTGCCTGTTTTGCCTCAACGCCACTAGCAATACGCCACGCGGGCCCGAGCTACAAGGTCCCATTTCCCGCGAGTCGGGCATTCATTACTCATGGCGTTGTGGCCCTTGTCCTCCACCTTCGCTAGATGGCAGTTGCGACAGGTGGGAGACTCGTCTGCCTTATACGCGGTACAGTCGTCTCGTCTGTGAGGCCCTCCGCAATGAGCACATAAATCAGTCTGCTCGGTGCACTGTCTCCGCCCATGGCCAAAACCGAGACACTTTGTGCATTGCACAAGAGGGGATTGGTCGACCACACTTACCCTTTGCAGATCGACATAAAGCTTACCGGCTTGGGTCAGACGCTGCCAGACGGGGGGGGAGACTTGGAGAACTATGTGGCTCTCCAGAGGGTTTTTAGCTCTCCTTCGGAATTTTACCCTGGCGCGATAGTCTTTCTCCTCCACATCGCCCACAAGGTACTGGTTTTGGTTTTTGAGTGCGTGGACAACCTCCTCATCACTGATCGTGTTCCGGACGTTCCTAATCACGACCAGCGGATCCTGGTTGGTTTTATCCTCGAACTCAAAACCCATTTCCTTCTTCCGAATTTGAGCCTTTACCCTCTCGAGTTCCTCCCTCGTCTCGCAGCCCAAGATTACTTTCACCTGGTCTTTTTCCCTCTTTGCAACTCTCGCCTTGTCCACCCGAAGGCCAGTGTTTTTGGCGTCTACTGCGACCCTGACCTTTTCCAGGACTTCTTCTCCTGTAGCGATCGGGTCCACCAGTGACACTACCATCGAGTGGACAGTGCGATAAGCGGGGGGCTTAGTCGCTGCTACTAGGATTGCCACGTGGTTAAGTAAACACAATGTTAGGTTAGGTTAGCCTTAGGTTAGGTTAGCCTTGTGTTAGATTCGGTTTATGTGCGTTTAACCTTGGGTTTAAACAGAGAGCCTGAGCAGTGGAGGCGAGTGTTATGATCATTTAAAGGACGTCCTTAAGCCTACACCTTGGTCACAAATCCAAGGCACTACTTAGGTTTCTCTCGTAATTGTTAGTCATATTTGATAATTTATCGGTTCAGTAGAAGTATCTGCGTCGCGTTTACCCAATATTCTACTCATTACCATCACCCTCTTTTAGTGTTCCCCAGTATTCCCCATCTTCCTCCTTCCATCTCCTTTCACATCGTTTTAAAATCCCCGACATATATATATCGGCATCCCTTTAACCTACACCCTGGTCACAAGTCCAAGGCACTGCTTAGGTTCCTGTTATAATAGTTTATGTGAAAATAGTACGAGATAGTAATGTTTTATTATATCTTGACCGTATTGCGCTCGTAACTTATAGTATAGGCCATCCGTTGTGCAGGATATATGGGTTAAGTATGAGTGTCTGGAGGTATTCGGGGTATAGAGATATATACCGATGGCAGCAAGATAGAGGAGAAAGTGGGGGCAGCGGTATCAGTTTGGAAAGAGGGAAGAGAAATAAGATCTATCGAATTAAAACTAGACTCGTATTGTTCAGTGTTCCAAGCAATGCTGGCGATACGGAGAGCGCTTGATTACTTTAGTGGCGAGGAGAAGTGCAGTGTTTTTAACGAAAAAAATAAAACTCAATTGGATTAGAGCTCACGAAGGTACAGAGGGGAACGAGCGTGCAGATGAGCTCGCTAAAAATGCTACATTGTACAAGAATACGGCCCCAGATTATGCGCAGTGTCCAGTGTCCTACATAAAGTCGTTGCTGAGGGAAGAATCTTTAAAAGTATAGCAAAAGAGGTACAAACAGTCTGAAAAGACAAAAATAACAAAAATATTTTTTCCCTCAGTAACCGGCGCGATCGCAATTTTGCGAAAAACAGAGCTGAATCAAAAAACAGTCCAAGGATTGACAGGCCACGGCGGTTTCGGGAAGTATTTGCACAAATTCAAGTGCAAAGACTCTCCGAGTTGTCCGTGTGACCCCAGCAAAGCGAAACCATCCTCCACTTGATGACCTAATGCCCAATGTACAATATCGACAGATTTAATCTGGAGCATGAGATCAAGGAGAGAGTGACTATAACGAATTTAGGAAAAATTATGAATAATAATAAATGCATATATCTTGTAAGTTACATAGTATATAGAAATCATAAGTGTATAGTATTGATAAGTGTATAATAATGATGAACAGGATTATTGCATATATAGATTAAGAGTATAATTATATTGTAAATAAATTAACACTTAAAACACAAATGGACACACATGGCATTGATCTCAAAAGGTCAATGGGAAAAAAATATTTCGGGGATTTTAAAACGATGTGAAAGGAGATGGAAGGAGGAAGGTGGGGAATATTGGGGAACACTAAAAGGGGGTGATGGTATTGAACGGAATATTGGGTAAACGCGACGTAGATACTCCTATTGCACCGATAAATGATCAAATATGATCTCTAACAATTACGAGAGAAACCTAAGCAGTGCCTTGGACTTGTGACCAAGGTGTAGGCTTAAGGACGTCCTTTAAATGATCATAACACTCGCCTCCACTGCTCAGGCTCTCTGTTTAAACCCAAGGTTAAACGCACATAAACCGAATCTAACACAAAGCTAACCTAACATTGTGTTTACTTAACCACGTGGCAATTACATTGTAAGGACTTACGTGACCTTAGTTGGACAGCACTTCCATACTACACTGCACTTGACACTATCACTATCACTACTTAGATGATGTTCACTTCTTGAGAGACCGCGCACGACTAAGACTTCAGTTAGACTGTCGATCGCATATAAAGGGTCGAGGGTAGAGACTGTCAAAACAACGGAAGTGACTACTACCCCACTCCAACGCCATAGACAACGATAACGATTCGATTAATCGATAATCTTTTACTATGCTCCGACATATATATGTTTAGAATATTACAAGAATCAGGCATTTCTTAAAAATTGTATTTTATTATTATGCCACAGGAATTGTGCATATTTTGGGATAAAAAGTAGACCATGTATACACCAACAAATACATTAATCCTGATATATTCTAATTAAGCATTAAGTAACCCTTATTAAGATTGCATTGTTACCACAAAACACTATCGTTCTAGGTATTAATGAAACATTAAGTGTGCGGTTAGACGGGCCCTTTCAATTGAGCTGAAGGAGTGAAGGGTTTTAAATAAATTTAAAATAAATTTCAAGTTACTTTAAACTTTGAACTAGTGAATAAATCTAATATGAGAAAATTTTGCCCGAACCAATAGAATCGCATCATTTGACAGTCTAGGCTGGGTATAAAGCGATTCTATTAGTTCTTAACAAACACATCTCTCATTAAACATCTTCGCACATCTCTAATGGAAAGCATAACATGACGAAGTAGAGGAGTGTGGATATTTCCATCAACTTGATTCAAAAAAATTCTTTATACGTTATAACAACTTATTTTCTTACTAGCATCTATCCCGCAACTTCGTCCACCATAACCTATATAAAGAAGTCTAATTGACTCAATTCATTCATATCGTTACTTACTGATTTTACTACTTTAGCAGTTTTGTGGAGAAGAGAGAGTACTAGGTAACTGTTAATACATGTAGAAAATATTAAGAGTCATATTACATTTTTTACGCAAATTCAATTTTCAGTAGCAGTAAGATATTTTAATTATTTGATTATGAATAACGATAGTGCCATTCTCTTTCTTGTGAGTTGGAGTTACATATTTTCATTTTTCTTTTCGTGTAATTTACTATAAATGTTTTACGAACTCAGTTTGCAAGTATAACCGTCGGCGATGGAACTTTGATGTTGAAATTCACATTGTTACATTCAGTTTTTATAAATGCTAAAATTCTTTAAATATAAGTTGAATGTTTTACTTGTTTATTGGAGTTTTAGAATTTCTTTAAATTACTTGAGTTTTCACGAAAAAAATCTTAAAGAAAGCCTAATTTAAGCCATAAATGTCTTGATTCAGCGTCCATTATATTCCAAATAAATACTATTTTATCAAATAAACTAATATGATATAAAACTTCATTCTACAATTAATACATTTCATTAGTTTTCGTTTGTCGAAATAATCAGAAAAAATTACAATAAATAAAATTAAAGTACAACCGAACACCACCGAAGTTGCAAACCAACACCAGCGCGCGGGCGGGGTAAGCGAGTCTTTACGATACGTAATAGGACTCTTAATTAAAATATTAAATATCTTCAACTTAATATATTTCCTCTTTATTGTCAGTATAGTAAAATCCGTCTTTACTTCATTACGTCTCCGATCATACGCGTCATTCTATCGATCGTCAGTCGTCATCTAATATTCAGCCATTCTCATCATCTCATACAACCTCTTTCTCTCATCCCTTCTGCCATTCAGCCATTTTTAGGTTAACTTTAACAAGTATAGTAAATTCTGTAGAAATATGATTTGTTTACATTTTGCCTCATCTAGACATGTATTACTGTAGAAATATTATTAAATCATTTCCACTTTTGTTTCAATAGCAATTTTCCTATTGTTTCAGATGAGAGCGAGACGAAAAGTAGCTTTGACAGTGCTGGCCTTTGTGTTAGTGTTCGCCGCATGTTTTCTCCCGTCACATGTATTTATGATGTGGTTTTATTATTGGTGAGTAGAAAATATTTTTAAAAATACACATATTTTCTGTTGGTTTTTTCACTTATATTAAAAATATATACAAAAATTTTAAAATTCGGCTAACCTCATCCCAAAATATCCAGAATCCACTAGATCCGCAGCAGCTTTAAAAATGTATTTAATTGTCTGATTAGTGACTAATAGTGTTACTAGTCAGACAATAAAACAAATTACATAACTAGGCCTAGTTAAACGTGACGTAGCAGACGCGCGGGAACTATTTCGCATAAGAACCAGACGCGTGTGATGCGCTGCTCTCGCCCCACGCTTCTTGTAAAAAGGCCTTAATAGTGACCTTTGCGCATTCAAGACCAAACCTATACTTAGGTGCCGGTAGCTACTACAATAAGTATAATTGTGTGATGACAAATATTTTTGATGGTCATGTAATTTGTTTATCTTTAGTCATTAGCCGTAGTTGGATGACAATGTGTAGTTAGACCAATTCAAATAAATTTGATAATTTACAGAGCGCATTCCGCCATCAATCATACTTTCTTTTCAAGTAGTTCATTGACTCCTAAAGTGGTTTTATCAGCCATGCAGTGGTTTATGACGAATGATAGGATCTTTATATGTCCAGATATATATTTATTGTAATCCAGTGAGAATATAATTTAGATTTCATTGTACATCAGATTGTAGATAAACCCCATAGATACTTTCTATGGGGTTTATCTACAATCAAGTAACATGCAAAATGACATACGGGTCATTAAATAAATAAATGTTTACTTGTACAGCCCAACAGCCCAAGATGACTACAACCCCTGGTGGCACGGGTTAAGGATCGTGGGGTTCTGCTTCTCCTTCCTCAACAGCTGCGTGAACCCCATCGCGCTGTACTGCACCAGCGGCATCTTCAGGAAACACTTTAATAGGTAGGTGAAAATAGCTAAAATTTAAATATAGCAACGAAAAAGGTCCCAAGTAATATTGAAAAAATGTCGCCAAAATGGCCATTTTGTTACTCAGTGACATGCATATTGTATAATGCACTACGTACGCCACTTGCCGCCATTTTGTTTCACAGTATCATCAATTGTTTATACTATCTATTATACAAAGAAAACATTACTGTTTGATGTTAAGAATTAAAAGGTCAATGTTAGCCTACGAACGGAATAACATGACATCTTAATGAAAATTACTCATTTATTTTTAAACTAAAGAATCAATTTTCAGTAACTGACGGACACTCCAGGTCGCAAGGGCATTCAATTCGCAAAACACACAGAGTGCATTGAGCCGGTTCATGACATGCATATTACGGGGGGTATTATTATAGCCTTGGCAACATTGATGATATCTTAGATTTAAATGGAGTCTGATTTAGAGGAAATTATAATTCTTCTTAATGTTGGAAAATTCTGAAGTGTCCGTCAGTGACTGAAAATTAATTTTATGAAGACTAATTTTAATTATGTTGACCTATTGTTAGGCTAACTGCGTATGGAGGGTGGTAATGTCCTTTATGCAACAGAGATTCAAATATATATGGTATACGCTACATGTTTTGTATAGCTAAGAAAACAAATCTCTTATAGGAATAAGATGAAGAGGTTAATGAACAAACAAGTACAGACATTAGCGACACGTCCCAATTTCTTCCCTTAAGAAGGTAATTGAATTAATTTTACGACGAGACGTCTCTGTTTATGATGTTTGCCCTTGATTTAAGCAACTTACCGAATTTAATCTTTTGTACGAATATCTTATACTAGCTCACCCTGCGACTTCGTCCGCGTGATATTCCGCTCCTAAGGGCCGAGGTTATGCAACATTAAAAATGTTTCAATTCGAACCTTTTTACTTTCACTATAAAATACGGTTTTAAATATTAAAGTGAAAGAAAAATTAGATTATATGGGAGAAATAATTATAATAGTGTTAATTTAATTTATTTGAATAGCAACACTGTAATGTCATAGATTAATAGAAGGTACAGTGTATCTGTGGTACAATTTAGATTGCATCAGTTTGTGTCAGTCAGTTCAGTATAAATCATTTTTATATCGGCTGGCAAAGGCACAAGACGTACGAAGCTCATGAAATCGTATCGATATGAATCTCCGAGATATAGTATAGTCGCTTTTGTTGCTCGAAGTGCGACATCTTTCATTCTCATCCTGTGTTTGGCAAAACAGAAATTGCTTTTACAATTTTGACGACAAGGATTCCAATTAATCCTGAAAATAACAATTATTTTTTCCCTCAGAACAAGCCCAGTTTGATACAGTGGATGGGAAACAAAAAATTTAGCAATCCACGTAAATAAAATATAAATTCTATTAGTTGGTAAAAAGTATTACACTAGTAATCTTGTGTAATCAAGTTTTGTAGCTACAAACATACAGAAGCTGAGTTTATATAGATATAAAATGTAGCGGATGCTACGGCGTAGCACGTGGACTATCAAGTCTTTGTAACCAACAGATAAAGGACTGCTTTAGTGTTATGGTAATGTTATAGAAAACACCATTAATATTTATACGCAAAACGGAAAATTGGTATCGGCGTTTGAACGAATAATTTAATTTCCTTAAAAAATCGATATATGTAAAGTGTTTGTCACAATTTTAGTTACCACACTCCTCCGACACGGCTTGACCGAGTTTGATAAAATTTTTATTCAGTAGGTCTAAAAATAGGTTGTTCCCCTGAGTAATAAAGGTGGCCTACACCATGAAAAATATTATTATTATAAAGTACTATCAGAAATTAGTAAAACGAATCCTTATCCTATGTGTTACTAATAAGTAATAATTTAAGTAATAATTTGTGTTAACGAGAAACCTGGAATTTTATTACTGGAATCCAATTCTGTGGTCTCCAAATATTAATAATCATTTACGTTTACCAGGAAATTCCGGAATGAATCAAAATTGTCGGGGAAGCAAATAAAGCGGAATTAGAATTTATTACCTGTCCGACATAATTATACCTATTCCTGGTGAATTATATTTTTTAATTACATAGAAGATTTTTTTTAAATCTTAATGTAAGGTCTTACTTCTTTCTTCTTTTAAAGTACTGTACGAAATTGGATACGGTTCTCACAGTTGTAATGCTGTTGTCCGTCTTAAGATGTAGGCTTACTTTCAGTTAAATCGGATGTCAGGAAAAATTTGTTATCATTATAAAACATTTTACCCCAAGGAAGCTGAGGCAAACATTTAATTTTGAATATATTTTAGATAGTATAAAATATAGTGTCTTCCGCTGTCTGTTCGCTTAGATCTTTTAAACTACTCCACGAATTTAAAAAGTTCCGGGTTAAAAGTGGCCTATATGTTAATTCAAGATATAAAGTATCTGCATGCCAGAAGTCATCGAAATCCGTTCAGCCGTTTTTGTGTGATTGATTAACAAACATCCAAACAAGGAGTACATACTTTTACATTTTTAGTATTGGTAAGATTTAGCTGGATACGAAAAGACAAGAAAAATGTTATTAAGTTAAATTATTACGGATTTATTAATATTGAATGTTGAAATAAAACCTGAATTAATTTGGTCGCGACCAAGCAAATTTTATTAAAAAACTAATAACTTAATTTCTTTCAAAATCCAGTCTGGCATAAATTAGATGAATATTGTGATACCTATAATGATGAGATTAAAAAACTAGAGTTAGTTATTCATTGAAGTCAATCAATATGTAAAGTTAGATGCCTAACAATTACTATATTTTGTAAGTTATGCAAAGGTCATATTTTTTGTAGTATGGCTGCAAAATGTATACTGTTAGTTATGATGTTGGGAACACTGATCTGAGTAGTAATTGACTTTTGAAGTTGGCATAAACTGAATCAATTGTGCCGACAAAAGATACCGTAAATACGCCGGCATGACAGAAGTCATAATTCATTCATCGCGAGTAATCTAAAATATAACCCTTGGGAGTAATACTTATCAAGTTAAACTCATTCTCACACAATCTGAAAATATGGATAGCGTCCTGATTAAATCATAGTTCTAGCCACTGGATCCCACCTATCTTAAATTGGCGCCCAATGTGGGGCCAAAATCGGTTTTGTTTATATTGCAGTACTCAAAAAGTTTCGAAGACAATGATAAGATGTTTTAAAATTGTTTTCCTATATTATTTTGTTTCTCTATCTACATTGAAATTGTCTTAAAAAGATAAAATGAAAAATATAACGTTAGTACAGAACATTATTAATGTACAACTTAGACACGACTAAAAATAAAAGAGAAGAAAAGCCTGAAAAACATACAATTTATTTGTTTTTGTTTATTCTCAGAAGTCACGTCGTCGTACATTAATATTGTATGCTGTCGTCGAAGGTTTTGTATTCAAAATGGAGAAATAAGATCATTTTATTTACATAAAAATATATCATGCTGACTCGCTCTCACATCTCTGAGGTTTATTAAAATCATTCACTCAATCACACACCCGTTGAATTTTTATTCTATAATGTGTATCATGTCACTGTGACACCACCTCACTGTCTCTTCCATTTCCACTCACTTTTTCTTTTATACAAACCTCAGTCGTTTTGAAGTTACACGTCTACATACATAGAGAATTTTTTTTTATTTAAACCGATTAGTAACAAGTCCTTACTTCGCTAAGGTAATACAAAAAAAAACCTAGATCCTAATCGTAACGCTATATCAATGGTTAAAGCGTTACATTCATAATTTGAATAATTTGCCGAAAATGTCTCTTTACCAAGATATTGACAGCTGTCACCCGCAGTCCCGCACCATAATACGGGGGAGTACGAACCGAACAATTATATAATATGTCAAATCAACGTCTTTCAAGCCAAAAATTTTATGTTAATAGAAAAAATATTTCCTAAACGAAGCCTATATTTTGAGATTTTTGGAATTTACAAAACCGTTAATGAAGCTTTTAATTCTGTGTAACATACAGAAAACATCGAATCGATTCCCGATTCCATTTATTATATATATATATATGTCGGGGATTTTAAAACGATGTGAAAGGAGATGGAAGGAGGAAGGTGGGGAATATTGGGGAACACTAAAAGGGGGTGATGGTATTGAATGGAATATTGGATAAACGCAACGTAGATACTTCTACTGAACCGATAAATGATCAAAGATGATCTCTAACTATTACGAGAGAAACCTAAGCAGTGCCTTGGACTTGTGACCAAGGTGTAGGCTTAAGGACGTCCTTTAAATGATCATAACACTCGCCTCCACTGCTCAGGCTCTCTGTTTAAACCCAAGGTTAAACGCACATAAACCGAATCTAACACAAGGCTAACCTAACCTAACATTGTGTTTACTTAACCACGTGGCAATTACATTGTAAGGACTTACGTGTCCGTAGTTGGACAGCACTTCCACACTACACTGCACTTGACACTATCACTAGCACTACTTAGATGATGTTCACTTCTTGAGAGACCGCGCACGACTTAGACTTCAGTTAGACTGTCGATCGCATATAAAGGGTCGAGGGTAGAGACTGTCAAAACAACGGAAGTGACTACTACCCCACTCCAACGCCATAGACAACGATAACGATTCGATTAATCGATAATCTTTTACTATGCTCCGACATGTATATTTATATATTTGACGTGGAATGAATTTTTTTTTAAATTATTTAAACCTTTAAAAATTTATATCTTTAAAAATATTCACTTTATCGTGAAAAGTCATGAAATCTCTTTTATTTGTATTTCAATAAAGAATAAAAAAAAATGTCCGGTTGAAAAATAACAATTCCTTGCAATTGTTTAAACAATTTCGGTTTAAACAATATGGTTGTCCCCTAGCAACATGCATTTCATCAGTAGAAAAGGATCGCATAAAAAATTGAGGTGGAATAGTTTTTGGTACTCTTGCCGATTCCTCCTGTACTATTTTACTATTGTGATTAAATTCTTCTTCTTTTTCAATTGTTTTTGTTTGTGGCAGGTATCTCCTATGCCGTAGTGGGTCCACACACGGTACTCGAGGATCTCTATCACTATCCACCTCAAGACGTCTACACTCCAGCAGAAAAACTAACATCAGTATGGTGCCTCGGACGTAAGTAAACTTTTAATTATTTTCAACACTGATATTATAAATGTTTGTCAGTTTGATCTTTCACGTCATTTATGTGCACAGGGATGGCTTAGTACCGCAATTATAATAGTAAGCATACTGAGTTCTATTAGTGAAGTAGTAGACGCGTGGGAACTGAAACGTCGCATAAGAACCAATCGCATGTGACGTGCCGTTCTCGCCCCGCGCTCCCCGCTAAAGTCCCTAAAAGTGACTGCCGTTCAAGGTCAAACCTATACTTACGTGCCGGTGGCTATATACAGGCAATTAATAAAATATACTGTGCTTTATTATTCATTATAAAATAACGTCAGTTATATATTTAAAAAAAATAAGATTATTGTTGCGTTTGCGTGTATATTCTTGTTAGGGAAGCTGGTAATAAAACGATGGCATAATAATTGAAGCGTCAGTAGCTCAGTGGTCGTTGGATTCACGATCAATAAGTCGTGGGTTCAAATACCGGACATTGGACTACTGACGTGGCCCACTCCTGACACAAGCATGCAAGCTTACTAGGAGGGGTAAAGGAAATACTAGTAGTATGTGATCCATACTGCTAGTAATCTTTTAAGAAGAAAAAAAATATAAAGTGTCTTATGATGACATGATAGATTACTTATATATAGCTACCGGCTATGATAAATTTCAAATCCAAGATGGCCGCCACCACAAAATGGCAAATTTCGTTCATACTATTTTTATTGTTTTGTGTCGTGGGTTTATGAATTATGAGTTTAATATTTTTTTTTTTTTTGTGGTATCTAATTCTAATTTAGACTTTATTTAAAGTAAGTTGTTACTCCTGATCTTGGTTTTACATTATATTTTTTATTCAATTTTAGTCTTGGTTTTGCAAATGTTATGTAAACTGGTCGCTACTATATATATGTCGGGGTATAGTTGGGATAGGATAGTAATAACCCTTTGTTGACATGTTGTTAGTCCTTACATTGTATTTAGATGTGTTAACACAACTTTAGGTTAGGTTAAGGTTAGGTTAGGTTAGGTTAGCCTTATATTAACCTATCCTAAGACAAACAGTCAAACCGGGCAGTGGAGGTGAGTGTTATGATCATTTAAAGGATATCCTTAAGCCTACACCTTGGTCACAAGTCCAAGGCGCTGCCTGGGTTTCTGTCCAAAAACTACATACTCGTGATATTCGATTAATTCATTCATTCAAATCGTCTCTATGTTCTGACATATATAATATTATTATGTTTAATTAATTATTATTTCAATCAATTTCAAAACATTGTTTAACATTTAATCACAGAACTAATTTTCTCTAAAAAACGAGACCAAACATTGACTACAACTTTTAATTAGTTTACAACTAACAAATATATTACACAATTTTCATGTTTCCTTTATTAACGGATTTCCAAATATTACTACAAAGTTAGTAGTATAGATATTTTAATTTACAAAACAATATGGTACGGTAACCCTCGTCAAAGTTTGGACGCAAAACAATTATTTGGTGTTTATCTGAGTTTTGTGAAATTTTAACTAATCCTTTTGATATATACTTGACATACAGTTCTGACATACTGTTCAATATGATTAAAAAGATGTGTAGTAATTAAATTATTATGATTTTTTAAAGTAATTATTTACAAGTTCTACCAACTATAGGTTAGTTAGATATAAATTTTATTATGCAATTATAATTTCTTTAGAAAATTAAACTTTTTAGCCGCGACATAGTAACTAAGTCAGGGTTAAATATTTTAATAAATTTTATTTTACACTTGGTGACTTGATTATGTTTCATTGCGGGTTGGAAGACTTCACACACCTTTGAACATTTTAGGGAACTCTCAGGAGTGCAGGTTTCCTCACGATGTTTTCCTTCACCGTTATAGCAAATGATATTTAATTGCTTTAAACACACATAACTCAGAAAAGTCAAAGGTGTGTTCCACTAGGCCATCACTGCTGTTTTGTACTATAAGATTGGTTTGTACTGTACCGATGCCTCAGGAAATTATAAAAAACCTTAAAAAAAATTCTTAAAGTGATTCTGATATACTGTATTGTATGTGCCTACAAAAATATCAGTACCAAATATACTATTTTCTACTACCATGATTGAAGAGGTATATAGGCGACTATAGTAGGGGCAACGCATCGTACTCGTACGCCGAGTTACGCGTTGTCAGCAATTTACGTCGCAGTGCGATATTTTACCATTTTATTCACAGAACACGTATAGTCCATTGAAAGTTACATTTTACCTTTCGTTTTTTAGAGGACGCAATTTTATTGTTGTGATGTGTAGAGGGGGGCTAGGAGTTTAACTCCAAGTTTGTGGGGTTGAACAGCCTTTTTCATTATATCTCCAAAACTATCAATCGGACAGAAAAATTGGAAAAATGTAATTTGTAGCACATCAAATTGTCTATAATTTTGTTAATATTCATTTTTACAATATAATTAAAAATATAAAAGTTATTAACAAAAATAAGAGAAAATTTCTCAACAATTATTTTTTTTGTTATATAACTTTTTTAAAAATAAAATTACACGTGAGGGGACGGGTTAGAGTACTATTCCCCTCAACGCTGAAAGAGCATCTCGTAAGAGCTGAGTAACCCAACACCCCCTTGGTGGTAGCGGATCTGTTCCCTGACTGGCTTGCGACTACCAGCATGCGAATCCGACCGCCAAGACAATAGACGCGTTCTGGTCGAGCCGCATGTGGGCCAGACTTACCCCCTCTCTCTCCCAACTCATTAATGCTTCTTCACCCCCTTTCCTCACTCTATCTTCGAGGATGCAACGCGTCAACAAAATAACAGGGTATCCCTTGTTTTGTTGATGTCCATGGGCGATGGTGGCCACTTACCATCAGATGGTACCATAAAAAAAACCATTGTAGATCGTCTTCTAACGACCATTTTAACCTATTTTTTTTTTAGAATTTGCACCACAAAATTTGCATTGCATTTTCATGCGTAAGAATCCGGTCAACTTTGAAGCGCTTTAAACTATCAATCTAAATAAAAGCTTGTAAAATATGATACTGGCCAACTAACTTCAGCCTCACGATATCGTGAAGGACCACCACATTTCGCAGTTAAATTTTCATATACTAATTTAAATGTATTTTTCACAGGACAAGCGTCGGTCGGGACAGCAGCATCCGCCTCCTCAACAACGGCTCCTCAAACCTCTGAGGAAGGCATCGACCGCACTCCGCGGCCAATAACAATCAGGAGAGAACCAAGGAGAACTACAGGAAAGCGCTAGTCTTCAAGATCGACAACATGCCGCCCTTCCCCAAGTGTTGTGAGAGTGAGAACGGTAAACACGCAGAGACTAACTTGGACACGAAAGATATTATTACGGAGAGTTTCTTGCTGCCGATCGATAACTTTGGACGGAGTTAATGTTAATTTGAAACACATATTAACCTTCAATAATGTGGATGACGGTTCAACATATAAATAAATATTAAAAGTGTCCTTGCCTCGGACACTAAGTGCTGACTGTGAATCCATAGTATTATAGGTTAATGAACAAATGCTATTTATAATTTAAGTTTGTAAATATTTACAATTTTAATCTTTCCACGCTGTTATTACTTACAAGAAAATTTAATATAATTGATAGTGGAAATCTAGATATATATACTTACATATGTGTATATATACTTTACTATTATTTCATAATACTTAGGTACATATAGCATCGTGTGAAACACTCTAAAATAATAATATAAATAATACTCTTATAAGAGAACTTCTTTTTTATTTAAATCGTCACCTAATGATTAAAATTATTAGTTGTACAAATGTTGCCATAATAAAATTTTAACCTCATTATAAAAACTTCTAGTTTAGCTTTTTTAAAAATGTATAGAAATCACAATTGTAAATCAAAATATCTAAAGTTCGACATAATTAGGAGATACCATCATAGAAACTATTCAGAT
Organism: Limenitis camilla; assembly: GCA_905147385.1. Taxonomy (NCBI): domain Eukaryota; kingdom Metazoa; phylum Arthropoda; class Insecta; order Lepidoptera; family Nymphalidae; genus Limenitis; species Limenitis camilla. The sequence continues at coordinate 11,107,226 of LR990241.1, forward strand.
TAAACTAAACACGACATATCTGCTGTAAATGGCTGAGGAGTTGGACAGAGCAGACTACGTGAAGTCGCATTATCATCTTGAGATTGTCATGACCTAGAAATAACGATATATTGAATTTTAAATCATACGAACTAAAATATGTCTCAAGTTCACAATTAGTTGATAATGCTAATAACCATCTCGATTAAATTACCTTTCAAACAAATACAATTTCATTAGAATCAGTCCATTATTTTGGGCTCTACGATACCACAGACAGACACACAGATACATAACTATTAATACAGATATTTCGTAAGAAAAACACCAGCACTTGCACACATAACCACATTAATAGCACTTATCACATCAAAAATCAAAGAAATACTGCACTCTGTCATCTTGTACCATCTTTTTAAATCCTACCTTAGCCTAAAAAAATAACGGAAACAGTATCAATGCTGACAATTCATCACTAATATGATCTAACTCATAGACAATTAATTTATCAACATTTAACATTTTTATATAAATTATCTCAGCTTTATTAAAATTCATTATTATATCTTCTTATATATAAAAATGAATCCCTATTTCCCTTGGTCACGGCATCACGCGTAAACTGCTGGATCGTTTTCGCTAATTCTTTTTTTGTTGTGTTTGTTATTGTCAGGAGAAGGTTCTTATTTAAGAAAAATTAAGAAAATTGTGCGGAAAACTTAAAGACCATATTAACCTTTATAATGTGCGATTTTGACAGTCAAAAAAGTTCTAAAATATATTTTTTGTACAATATATCATAAACATAATAAAATTAAAACGGATGCTAACACACGTTAAACTTATAACAACCCTTTGTAGCAGCGTCGGGGGTTAAAAAGATACCATTAAAGATTCTGTACACGATGTGATCCTTTGAAATGATATCTATCTAATACCTAATATGACAGTCTAATGACTTACTTTGACTTATGTTCCTATACTCCCCTGATTCTGGTGCAGAGGTTATCCACAGTGGCTCTCCATCCTGATCGGACTTGTGCTGACTCTGCGCACAGCGTACGAAAATACACAAACTTATACAGTTAACTTCCTTAAAAAAACATTACTAAGCACTGTCAGTTATGATGTTGGTAACACTATTTTGATTTATCCGGTTTGTTGTGATATTGGTTAACAGAGCATAGAGTATTTGAACTTTTTATGTTGGACAAACTGTATCAGTTGAAATGCCACGACATCATGAGCATTCTAGCCATAACTCTGAAACTCTGTATCTCTATCTCAGTAGTATATTATAATAATCAAGCCGTGGTCACCATATAGACTATAACCTATTGTATAACAGTAGATCTATGCTAATATATAAAGCTGAAGAGTTTGTTTGTTTGCTTGAACGCGCTAATCTCAGGAACTACTGGACCGATTTGAAAAATTCTTTCAGTGTTAGATAGCCCATTTAATGAGGAAGGCTATAGGCTATATATCATCACGCTACGACCAATAGGAGTGGATGATTATGGGCAAGAAGTCGCGCAGGCGGGTAGTATTTCATACTCACCAAAAAGTCGGAGAAAATTATTTTTGGAGGAAAGAAGTCTCTAAAAACACTGACATATTTATAGTATGATGTTATATATTTAGTCTAATTTTAGATAGCCCGCAACACTTAAAAATGAAATGTCTAGAAATAAAGTTAAAAGTGCATTACGCTAAGTGAAATAAAATTGTATTTTTATGAATTGTTGCCTCGTGTTGCGCTACAGAAACGAATTCCCGACAAATGTAATAAACAAGTTATTTCTTTCAAAGAAAGCAGTTATTGTCTGAGAAAGCTAGAAAAAAGTAGAATTTTTACTTTATTCTTTCTCCTATTTTATCTCAATTCATCATCAGAGCCAAGCATCTTATGCGCCGTCGTACCAAATACTCTTGAGCCCAGATTTTTATGAACACAAAAAAAATAATCTGTTTCCACCCCCTCTAGTGGTTTTAGGCACCCTTTTCTAAAATTACTTTTAGTCACTAATATATAATCGGTGTCAGCCTGAGGTGAGAGGACCAACTTTTTTTATTTCGAATCAATAATATTTTCAGTTTGGTACGCCCCTGAAAACTCCCTTCGCCTTTTGCGCTCTGGCGCCGTCGTGCACCACACGGTTGTGCATATAATAATTTATATACCAACTCGGTCCAACCAATGTTACAAATCTTGTAAGTTTCTATTAATATTTTTTTTTTAATTATAAAATCCACAGCTTTTTAAATCAAATAGAGAAATCTTAAATTGAATTTGTGCTATATAACGGCCAAAATTATTAATAGATTCTAAATTTGAATTTTCTATACACAAATTTGAAATTGGAATGATCCAAACATTTCATATTGAGATTATTAATTTTGTCCGTTAGTTTATCATAGGCAGCAGAGTAACGGGCGAAATTAATAACCTACATCTACGTAAAAACTTTGGATTAGGGAAAGTAGATCCTAAATTTATTTTTTTTATTTAAAATTCAAATTTGGAATCTTTTTTAAATCTGTATTCAAAAAGCGCCTTTACGCGGAAACATTTTGATTGATTAAAAGAATAGCGCGAGAATGTTGAAACTAGAGAATCTGTGGTCATTCATTTTCATTTTGACATTTGAAAACCAACTACAGAAATAATACAAGCTGCCATTTTAAAAACTGTAGTAGGGTTGCCAGTCGATCTGCATTACAAAAATAAGATTCAAAGTAAATACGAGTGGATAAAAAATTTAATATTGTTTATATCAAAGTGTCTGCTCGGTCAAATTAAATTTGTAAAGAAAACTTTGTTGTTTATGGAATTTCATAAGCAAGATTTATTCTTTAAACTCCAACTATTTTTAATATCTCAATAAACATTAAAAATAAAATCTGAATTATGGATGCTGTTACACATGATATGGTTTATATAAGTGATCACAGATTAAAAACCTTTATAATACATATATTTTTACAGGTGCTAATGTCACTTTGTGGTATAGTGTTGCCATACTAAAGCGATGAATTCTTAACAAGTTCAGTGACTCATTTCATTTGACTTTTTATCCTATAAAAATTTTAGGTTCCTGCGGGATAAAATGCACACTTGCGAAACTGGGGCGGATCGACATTAATTGTTTTTATAGAAAATACATTATTTAATCAATGAAAATCACACATCAACTGAAACGTTAGTAGTACTTTTCTCATACGTATGGCAACATTATCATCTGTCAGTCTACTCCGCTGAATTAATATATTATAGGTAAAGTGGCAACATTTATATTATTTTTTTTTCATGACTACAGATTGAATTATATTATATTTTATCAATGCATTAATTTTCTTCTTTACATAATTAATATCACAGAAAGGATATGAAAAAATACTATCTTCTAAGAACTATCTTGTATATTTTTATATATATTGAAAAACAAATAACAATATGAACTCCATTACCTTCGAGACGATATTTCCTGAAACTAATAAAAACGAGGAAGTCATACATATTCAGTGTAGCGACATAATGCGTTACATTAATATGTAACAGTTTTGGGATTTAGGACTGCTCGTAAGTACGATATTCGATATAAAACAAATAAAAAAAAATTATGTTATAGTAGCCGGCAGCTAATTTTGACTCTAAAAGGCCCTTTGTAACGGTTTTAATTCACGGTTAAAATAGACAGTTCAACATTTTATTAGGTTATATTACTCTGGTAATTAAAATTGTAGTTTATCTTAAATTTAAGGGGGTCCACGAGAGCAAAGGGGTCCGCCCATCTTGACGTCTCCTTTGTTTTCTTTGTACAATTGAACTGTATTTTAGACAATACTCGGTCTTTGTTTCAAAAAGGAATATTGTTTCCCCAACAATTCAGCATCTAATATCAAAAAGGAAAATGTAACATTTATGCTTCAAACATCTTGAATAGGAAATTTAAAATAAACTAAATTATTGGGACATTAACTTAATGTTATGGATTTATAATTAACTAACGACCCGCTCCGGCTATAACATGCATGTATTATACATGTAAACCTTCCTCATGAATCACTCTATCTACAAAAAAAAACCGCATCAAAATCCGTTGCGTAGTTTTAAAGATCTAAGTATGCATAGGGACAGACAGCGGATAATTATTCCAGCGCTGAATCCGAAAAGATACTGTTAACGTACATCCCACCCTCCCGGAATCTTTGTACCTAACCTCGAGTCTGAGCACGGTGGATACGAGCAGGAGTAGGGTGGGTAAGGTGTTGCCATAAAAAAAATTAAAATCTCTAAATTAAGTGAACTAGTTTCAAAGAGAAGGAGGCGCTGGTATAATTAATTAGCAAGTGTCCAGGATAAAAGGGTTCTAAAATTCAAAAAGGTATATTTTTGTTTTATATTAATTAAATAAAAATAAATAAAAAACCTTTTATTTCAAGCAAAGTTGAATACAATGGTTTAAAGAAAACTTAAAAAAGAAAATAAATGACGTTATTTTTACAATTTTACTCTTATGTTAGAATACGATTAAATATTAATATGAAAATTTTAATTTGCATGAACCCCTCTTCAAGTGAAGGTGAAGGTCTCCTCTAAAGAACTCCATTTGTCTCTATTTTGAGCTATTTGCACCCAGCAGGTACCAGCTATTTTTGTTAACTCGTCTGCCCATCTTGTGTGGGGTCTGCCTTTGAAACGTTTGCCGTTTGGACCCTTCCACGTTGTTACTCTGCTGGTCCACCTCTCGTCCTTTAGCCTGGCTACGTGCCCAGCCCACTTCCATTTTAGTTTTTTAGCGTAGGTTAGAGCATCCGTCGCTTTGGTGGTTTCTCTGGTTTAGGTGTGGCGACTTTTAGGCATTTTTTTAATATTGAGCATACTTCGTTCTATTCCGCGTTGGCAGGTAGTGATTTTGCTTTTTATTTTTGATGTATACTTCGAAGTTTGACATGCGTAGGTTAGGCAAGGAAGGCATGTCATCAAAACTTTTGTTACTTTTGAATATCTCTCTTAAGGACCAGTACTTGTTCCAAGTATTTTGTACTCATCGTTCTACTTCCAGTTCATCTTGTTTCCTATTGAAGCCAATTTGTTTTCGAAAGTAGATGTATTTTTCTGTATATTTCAGCGTTTCATTGTCTACTGATATTCTTCTGTGTATACATATATTTATATTAATTATTTGAAAAAAATCTTGTTTATATTTGACGTACTCGTATTTACAGAATTTTCTCAAAGTTTTCGCAAGCACAAGATTAATAAAAAACTTTATACGTTCAAGGAAATGGAGTGCTTATTAGATTCCTGACGCGTGTCCAGCATATCTGATGTGAGTTGGCAACACCGACAGTACAGGAAAAAACTTTCAATTATTAAGTGTTTTTGTAGGATTTAATTATTTGTTCTACTCTTTTATATGCGATTTGAATAACAAACGAAGTTGTATTTTCTTGAATAATACATTTATAAGTTCTTCAATTTACGGACATTGACTAGTACCATATTGGATTAGATGAATTAGATTGACACATAGGGTATGTTCACTTACTTACTGATTTATTTATTCATTCCCTACCCGCAACTATGAATCATATATCTCTCATCGTTAAGGCAGCGTTCATAAGAAACGTTTTCGTTTGACCGTTTTTTCTCTGACTTACCTACTGCAGCAAATCCGACTACCACAAAAAAGTCTTTTCATTTTTCGGGTTAATATATAGCCTCTGATACTCACAAATAATGAGGCTGTCTATTGGTTAAAGCATTTTCAAAATAAGTTCAGTAGATCCTGAGATTACCCCCCTACAACTTCACAAAGTTTACCTCTTTATAATCTATACTTAATATATAAAGCTGAAGAGTTTGTTTGTTTGCTTGAACGCGCTAATCTCAAGAACTACTGGTCCGATTTGAATAATTCTTTCAGTGTTAGATAGGCCATTTATCGAGAAAGGCTATAGGATATATATCATCACGCTACGACCAATAGGAGCGGAGCTACACGTGGACGAAGTCGCGCGGGTCGACTAGTATTAGTATAAATTACATTTTACACGATATTTATACCAAAATCTACATTTCTTTGATCAATAAATCCAAACAAAAAGAATGTAAATGGTGTATTATAGACAAAAAGACAGAATTACCATAGATACGTTTGATATATTCAGTTCCATCTAAAAGTCAAAGTTTAACATAATCGTCATTTTATTGTATTGGCTCGTTTTATTTCAAACGCAATTTCGTTTTGTATTTCATGTATGAAATTGTCATAAATGTTATTTTTATAGATAATTTTATTACTTAGATGAATATTGGATTTAAAGTCTAGTCGACCTGCCGTCGCTTCGTCTAGGATACTAAATTTGTTTTTTCTTTTTGGTTTTTATTGGTTCTTAACTAAGTTCCGTAATAAATAAATTGTTAAACAGACAAAAACATAAAATCAGTGTAGTCACTCACTCAATGAGTCCTTTATACGGAACAATCAACAATAGAAAGACGTTAATAAAAAACTCCATTAAGGAATTGGTTTACCAACCTACCTTAGATTGAATTTACTAACTACATTACTACTTCTAACATTAGATGAAATTTTCGCCTAAAATATGTGGAATTATTGAACTAGTCATAGAGCCGGTTTCGCACGCAAGAAGGTTTATATGTATAATATATACATATTATAGTAGAGAAACACTGATAATTTTAGAGGTTCCTAATGAGATGTCGTAAATAAACACATTTTTTACGCTTACAATGCAAACGCTGGTTGAACCCTACGAGATAGATCAAAATAATGTACTGCAGTATTGTACACCTTAAAAAGGTCTACAGAAAAGTCCACGATGGTATATGTCTATCTCTTAAGGATAACCCACAATATCCATTTTTATCCTTTACGTTTTACGAGAAATAATTGCTTATTTATGAAGCGATTTTAAACAATACAGCAATGATCCTTATCCAATTAAGAACCATAAATACATTGTGCATGTAATATAGATCAACATAGCCCTTTACAGCTTGTAATTTAAATGAATATTTTCGAAGATATTATAGATTTAAAATGCAGGGACATAGCGGTTGCGCGACGCGTGCCTATGAAAACATGTTTGTATTGTCTAATGACAAAAAAGCTGTGAACGTTGTATATAAAGACATTCTGTACTATATTTAGTATCAGCATTGCACCCGTACGAAGCCGGGGCGAGTTGCTAATATACACATAAACCTTCCTCTTGAATCACTCTGTAAATTTAAAAGAACTTACTTAGCGTATAGACAGAGGGAAGCGACTTTTTTATACTATGGTTAGGTGAAATATGAGTTGAAAAATTATTTTTTTAATTAATAAATAAAAATATAATAAACATATGCAAATAGTGATATTTTTAACCGACTTCAAAAAGGAGGAAGTTCTCAATTCGATTGGTATACTTTTCTTCTTTTGTTTGATGCGAAATAGCTGCCATTTGGTCCCATAAAAATTGAACATAGTTTGGCCCAATAGTTTTTATTTTATGAACATTTTTGAACATTCTTTCCGTTTTCGTACCTTGGGATTTGTATTGTTTAATTGTATATGTATATCGATTACGCTGGGATTTATGATCCGATTTAGGTGGTTCTTCTTTTGTTTGATGCGAAATAGCTGCCATTTGGTCCCATAAAAATTTAACATAGTTTGGCCCAGTAGTTTTTATTTTATGAACATTTTTGAACATTCTTTCCGTTTTCGTACCTTGGGATTTGTATTGTTTATTTGTATATGTATATCGATTACGCTGGGATTTATGATCCGATTTAGGTGATTCTTCTTTTGTTTGATGCGAAATAGCTGCCATTTGGTCCCATAAAAATTGAACATAGTTTGGCCCAATAGTTTTTATTTTATGAACATTTTTGAACATTCTTTCCGTTTTCGTACCTTGGGATTTGTATTGTTTATTTGTATATGTATATCGATTACGCTGGGATTTATGATCCGATTTAGGTGATTCTTCTTTTGTTTGATGCGAAATAGCTGCCATTTGGTCCCATAAAAATTTGACATAGTTTGGCCCAGTAGTTTTTATTTTATGAACATTTTTGAACATTCTTTCCGTTTTCGTACCTTGGGATTTGTATTGTTTATTTGTATATGTATATCGATTACGCTGGGATTTATGATCCGATTTAGGTGATTCTTCTTTTGTTTAATGCGAAATAGCTGCCATTTGGTCCCATAAAAATTGAACATAGTTTGGCCCAGTAGTTTTTATTTTATGAACATTTTTGAACATTTTTTCCGTTTTCGTACCTTGGGATTTGTATTGTTTATTTGTGTATGTATATCGATTACGCTGAGATTTATGATCCGATTTAGGTGATTCTTCTTTTGTTTGATGCGAAATAGCTGCCATTTGGTCCCATAAAAATTGAACATAGTTTGGCCCAGTAGTTTTTATTTTATGAACATTTTTGAACATTCTTTCCGTTTTCGTACCTTGGGATTTGTATTTTTTATTTGTATATGTATATCGATTACGCTGGGATTTATGATCCGATTTAGGTGATTCTTCTTTTGTTTAATGCGAAATAGCTGCCATTTGGTCCCATAAAAATTTAACATAGTTTGGCCCAGTAGTTTTTATTTTATGAACATTTTTGAACATTTTTTCCGTTTTCGTACCTTGGGATTTGTATTGTTTATTTGTGTATGTATATCGATTACGCTGGGATTTATGATCCGATTTAGGTGATTCTTCTTTTGTTTGATGCGAAATAGCTGCCATTTGGTCCCATAAAAATTTAACATAGTTTGGCCCAGTAGATTTTATTTTATGAACATTTTTGAACATACTTTCCGTTTTCGTACCTTGGGATTTGTATTGTTTATTTGTATATGTATATCCATTACGCTGGGATTTATGATCCGATTTAGGTGATTCTTCTTTAGTTTGATGTGGTATAGTTGCCATTTAGTCCCTTAAAAATTGAACATAGTTTGACCCAGTAGTTTTCATTTTATGAACATTCTTTCCGTTTCAGTTTCTCGGGATCTATATAATTTAATGCGCGCGGCACTTTTCGTAGGCCTACCCATAGCTACTTAAAATAAAATTACTATTCAATACATTACAATAAAAAGCAACGAAATGATATACTCTACCTGATTTACAGAACAACCTATTACAGACACTAAAAAGTAAAAAATTAAAAAAAACTACGTTTAAAAAAACCGACTTCAAACTAAAAATGCACTAAAAAGTAAGAAATAATTCCGTTACTTATTATTCTCTCTTTATTAAGACAATAATAAATAATAATTGTTATTTTTGTAGTCGGTGCCAGCAATAGTACAGTATAGTAATAGTAGTAGTTAAATAGATATACCTATTATTATTCTATCTCACTACATGTCTGTTCACCTGGCTGGTCTTAATAAAGAGAGAATAATAAATAACGGAATTATTTCTTACTTTTTAGTGCATTTTTAGTTTGAAGTCTGTTTTTTTAAACGCAGTTTTTTTTTATTTACCATTCCGGTTATTTTTTTTTGTTTTTAGTTATAATATTTAATCCTTACTAATAATATTATAATTGCTAAAATAACTCGAACCGATTTAAATGAAACTTGGTGTACAGATTGTCTAGAGCCTGAGAAACGACATTGACTACTTTTTAATGCGAAAAAAGGGTTGTGAGGGGTTAAAAGGGGGGGATGAAAAGTTGAATGGAAGTATCGTCGTTTTTAAAGCTAGAATCTTAAAAGTAATTTTTAAGGCTGTTGATTCGATATAAATAAATATAACATTCAAAGTTTGTAAAAGTTTTACCCTCAAGGGTGCAAAATAACAATAGGGAAATAGGGGATGAAACCACGCGGACGAAATCGCGGACACAGCTAGTTTATATATATTTTTCTTGCATTTAATGAATATTTGTTCAGTACAAAGACATCGACTTATAAGTAAATATCGATTCTTCAATAATAAAAATCGATGTCGGGATATCTTGCTGACTGTATTAAATTAGATTTACAGTAAGAGCTAGTTAAAAAATTTAATTTAATAGTTATTATTTATTTATCTATTCTCTTATTTCTGTCATACACATTAAGCGTTTTTTAATTTTACTCTTACGCTACACTAGCGCCACCATACTTTAACGCTTTTTGAAGGATAATGTTATTATGATCGATATAGTGTATAAAATAATGTTAAGTTTTAAAAATGTATATACATCATATTAATTGTAAATTCACTGTACATACATAATTACTTTTAAAGATATTCTTGTTAATATATTCTATTGTTTATTAATTCTATTTGTTCATGAAAGCCTAGTACCTAAAATTTTAAAAAAATGTAGTTTTTTTAATATAAATAAATGTATTAATCTAATAAAGTTAAGATCTGTGTTGTGTACTAATTTATGTGTAAGATGTAAATATACAGATTTTTAATTATCTTGTACTTTTATTTACAAAATACCTACAAGACTACCCTCTCTTCGCTGAAGTATATTGTAGTTTTTTATTCACTCACGCATTTTCAACAATTACAGTCCAAGATCCCGCGACGTTTAGACCTTCGTTATTTTTATAAAACTTGAAAGTTACACTGAGTATGTTTGGATCTTTGTGGTTTATTAAATCGCACCTTAAAGTCTTTAAAGAATAAATTTTTCAAATATACTCACGTGTAGAAAATGACCTTTAGTGCGATAGATTAGAGTCACTCTCTCTGGTGTTGTTGCGTAGTGTGTTATAGTGTCGTGGTTAAGGTCACGTGAAGAGACAGGTTAGAATACAATTCCGCTCAGCCGATGGGTGAGCATCTTGTTGCAGCACTTGGTAATAGGGGTTGTGGGATAACATAATCCATAACCCCTGACTCGCTTGCGAATCCGACCCCCTCCCTCGCCTACTATTACGGTTCTCACTCAGGGTCTACTGAATCCGCAACATCCCTCGCTCCCCCTCCTATCTTAACTTTCGAGGCACCATTGCATCGGCAAAACAAAAGATACTCTCTAGTTATGCTGATGTTCATGGACGTTTATCCCTTATCGATAAAAAAAACTTTATTATCCTCTTGGCGAGGTCGAGTAGTGGAGGTGAGTTAATATATTATAAGAGCTCTATAAACCTGCTAATGGGTTTCAAGCCCCAGGCACTTTTCGGCTCTGTCTAAAATGCATTTTCTTATCATTTCATGAGTTGCAAACCCCTATCACGCACGCTTAAATTTATTAATAACTAGCCGACCCGCGTGACTTCGTTCGCGTGTTGCTCCGCTCCTATGGGTCGTAGCGAGATGTTAAATAGCCTAAGTTACTCCTTGTTACATCAGCTATCTGACAGTGAAAGTCCCGTCAAAATCGGGATTTTAGAGATTAGCCGTAACAAACAGATAGACAAACAAAAAAAATTTTGTTGGTATATGTGGTGTGTGCGTGTATACATCCATATGCACTTAGTAAAAAGCGGGTTTTTTAATATTACAAACAGACACTACAATTTTATCTATTGAAACAAAACCTGAATATTACTTACGACATATCCAAAGATGTTTTCTCTGTAACACACATTAACAATTGATATCTTTCAAAACAACAGCCCAACTTAAGAGTTAATGATCGTTTAAATACAATAATTATATATCAGGGACATACAACACAGATAAACTTTCAGGTTTTATAAAATCACGAAAGTCTGATCGTCGTAGAATCTAGCTCTATTATTTTCATATTTCAAAATTTTGAGAATAGTTTAATTTAATAACAATGTCTCTTTATAAAAATCTATGTAAATAATTAAATTAAAACGAAAACTTTTAACTTTGATTAAATAATTATATTATGTGATCTTTTGTTAAATAAAAGCGAAAATCTTAAAGTTCGTAAAGCAAGCAGAAAATGTTGCCTTGAATTCTCGCCTTTTAGAATCCTAAATAAATACATTATTTTGTAAGCTAAATTTACACATTAACATTACAGGATAAAAAAAAATGTCTTAAAACAAAAAATATGAAGTTTTAGACTGTAAAATAATATATCACGATACACATTCATCAAGATGCGAAAGATTTCCTGAAGCAGACAGCTCTGTTAAAGTTTTAACATAAATTACGTTCCAGGATAACGTTTAAAAAAGCCGCAAGTAAAATATTTTACGTAAAAATATTTTAGTTTAGATTATGATTTACTAAAATTAAATTAGCCGCATCAAGTGTATCTGTGTCTGTATCTGTATATCTTTATCTGTATCTGTATATCTTTATCTGTATCTGTATATCTTTATCTGTATCTCTTTAACTGTATCTGTATCTGTATATCTGTATCTGTATATCTTTATATGTATCTGTATCTGTATATCTTTATCTGTATCTGTATATCTGTATATCTGTATATCTTTATCTGTATCTGTGTATCTTTATCTGTATCTGTATATCTTTATCTGTATCTGTGTATCTTTATCTGTATCTGTGTATCTTTATCTGTATATCTTTATCTGTATCTGTATATCTTTATCTGTATATATAGTTGGGTGGTACACAAAAAACTGAAGCTGAAAATGGTACAAGTAAATGAAGTCTCGCGGGTCGTCTAGTATCAAATATAGTTTGTATACACCGTTCCCGGATTTGGCATCTACAGCTCGACGCTACAGTGAACACCAAAATAGCTTTTTTGCTTGTTTAGTAACAGCTAGTGAAGCTTTCCAGTCACTTCACTGAAAGCTTCCTCAGTGACCTGACTCGTGCCTTTATTGGTTTCGTGTTTGCGGAATATCGAGTTTCTGCCCAAATGTAATTTTTCAAACGGGCTAAAAGAATAGATTAAAAGCTACTTTTTCAAAACTATGGCATAAAATATCACGATAAGTCGAAAGTTTGAACTTACACTCATTTCAAACTCACTCATTCCTTTCAGTATCGGCTTCGCACGGGTGCAATGTAACTTATTTTAATTCAACTTACCTACGTGGATTTAACAAAAAACATTTAATTTTTAGTATATATTGCTACGTAAAAATATTTAGGCTTTCAATAAACATCAAATTATTATCCCGCAGGAACTGTCAATTTATCCGGGAATAACAGTAGGCTATATGTGCCAAATTTCATTGAAGTCGTCATATATCCAAACATACAAACTTTCACATTTATAATTTTAAGTAAGATTCTCAAAATTTCTAACTCCTTCTTTCTGTCTTTCACCCATCCACTCCAGCTCAATCGCCCAAAAAATTACGTTCACTCTCTCACTCACCAGCACTTACACACACATTTTTTTGTATGAATATTTTCCTTTTTTTCTCTAAGATTTTTGTTTTAAAAAAAAAGATTAAGCTAATATTAAATGTTTTAACATGATAGAAAAACCAAAATAAATAAAAAATGCTCGTTTACTTACTGTTAGTTATATTGGCAACATTAATCTTTGGAGCATCCAATTAGATAATGTTGGTAGCATTGATCTGAGTAACTGATAGATATCAATCAGTAAAAGGGGTATTACATTACATATCTGTATGATGCTGTAGCTCTGCGTATAATTAGTATTTACCAGAACCCTCTGTCCTAAATATTTTAAATGTTTCTGCTAGCCTAAATTCGATAGTAAATTGTGTTGGGTGAAGAAAAAAGGTTTCCTTTCCGCTATTACTCAAGGGTTCCAATTTCCATTAGAACGTTGACGGGTATAGACTTTCCCATGCGATTTATGTGTTACTAGATAGTCAATAGAAAGTATTGTCTTTACTGAAAGGAACTATGAATTGTTCCGGAATAAAAATAAAGAATAGTCTGTATGTTAACTTAGCTTATAAATTATCTGTATGCCAAATTTCATCGAAATCCATTCAGCCGTTTTTGCGTTATTGAGTAACAAACATCCAAACATTCAAATATACAAATTTTCACATTTATTGGTAGGATAAGATGAACTATGGAAAATCAGCTGATTCTCGCAACTCTCTCTCTCTCTCTCTCTCTCTCTCTCTCTTTTAAATCAATCATACCATGTAATAGGAACAAATTAATATTTAAAACATTAAATACTTAAGTTGGGAATTTTAATGATGAGATGGAAGGAGGAGAGGGAAATATTGGAAAACACTATAAGGGGGGATGATATTGAGGCTATTGGGTAAAGGCAACGTAGATACTTCTACTGAACCGCTAAATAATAAAATATGATCTCTAATAATTACGAGAGAAACCTAAGCAGTGCCTTGGACTTGTAAACAAACTGTAGGCTTAAAGACCACCAAGGTTAAACTCACATAAACCCAACCCAACAGTGACCTTAATCGGACAGCACTTCTATCACTAACACTGCACAACACTAACACTATCCAGAGACTACTTCACTCCTTGAGAGGCCGCGCACGACAAAGACTACAGTCAGACTGTCGATGGCATATAAAGAGTAGAGACTGTCAAAACGATTATAGTGACTACTACCCTACTTCAACGCCATAGGTAGCGATGAAGATTCGATTACTCGATAATATTTTACGATTCTCCGACATGTATATAAGGGATCGCCGAGTGGGATATTTCTTTGATTTGTAATCTTCTCACCTTTTTAATCCACGTGCTTTAAGTTGTGTTTTTTTATACAAATGACCAGTTCTATCGCTTCTAACCCCATTCGGTGTTATATAATAATAAACCCCTACTTAATGTCTTCATATGCTAAAGAGTTAACTAAGCTCGTTACTTATTTATTCCAAAGGTCTATGAAAGTTGGCGTTTTTCCTCTACTGTGGAAAAACGTTTTGATTACACCAATCTCTAAAAATTCAAATATAAGTAAGCTCACTAAATATAGACCCATTTCTAAACTATGTGTACTAGGCAAAATCTTTGATAAAATAGTGTGAAAGATAGACGAAACAAGGTTTCAGAATGTCAAGAAGTGTAGACACAAATACTTTTTACTTTTTAATGTTGACTTTTACTGATTATTTGCTGCAAAGAATAAAAAAGGGTCTTTTATTTATGTAATAGGTTGACATCGTTTACACCGATTTTTCGAAAGCGTTCGACAAAATAAATCATAACCTTCTTATCACTAAGCTTTCGGAGATGGGTGTTCACGGCAATATCTTTCGCTGGATCGACTCATATATTTGCTATCGCAGTCAGGTTGTCTGTATTAAAGGTTGTTGCTCAGAATTCTTACTAATTCCTTCAGGAATTCCACAAGGATCCCACATGGGTCCTTTGCTATTTACATTATATATTAATGATATATCACCAATTTTTAAAAGCTCGATGTTTCTACAGTACGCTGATGATACCAAAATATTTAGAGTCATTAGTTCAATTGATGTAAATAAAATTTTTTTGTAAAAAAACTACAAAAAAAATCTCGATGCATTGGTTGATTATTGTGTAAAAAATCAACTCTTTCTTAATATTGATACATGTTCCACAATCTCTTATACTTGTAATAAACGAAAAATTGATTACGACTATAATCTTCATAATTGCAATTTGAAACGAGTTTTCTTCGTTAAAGATTTAGAAATTATGATGGATCAAACTTACTTTTAATCATCATATGGATACCAATCTGCAGAGAGCTTACCGGAATCTAGGTTTCATTAATGGAATATGCAAACCTTTTAAAAAAATTGAGACACTCATTTTATTATTCATTTGTCCGATCTTTGCTTTAGTTTAGCTGTTGCGTTTGGAATCCAAATTATAATTTGACTATGAGGTTGATATGTTTCTTATAAGAAACATATCAACCTCATAGTCCAGAAAAAATTATAAAAATCTTAAATTATCATTCTAACAATACTAATCTAACTTACCACTACTTTCAAAAATACCATCCCCTGCTCGCGCTAGACTCCCAGTACGCTCCTGTAGTAAAATAAATATTTTTGTTCCACCCCGTTATACTAAAAAGTATACTTTAAATGGGTTTGTACCAATATGTTTAAATACTGATATAGATCTCTTTTTATCTTCGTATGAAGTTTTTAGATTAGGATAGATAGAACAATAAGCTCTAACAAAATGTTTTTAATTTTTGGCGCTGTTTGTCTTATGACTAATGACTATATGTTGCCAAAATATAATTTAAAAAAATAGCCTATATCAACAATTTTTAATGTTACATTTCATTTATTCGACTAATATTAAACATAGTTGTTTACGAAAGAAACGTAATTAAATGTTAATATGTGTATTACATTTTGTGATTGTCTTGCTCTTTTGCATAGGCCTCCCCAAATGTTCTCCATAACGATCTATCCCTTACTATCTTCATCCAACATGGTCCTGCCGCCTCTTTGATTTCACCTTCCCATCTTCCATATTGCCTGCCCTTTCTTCTCTTTTTATATCTAGGGCATCATACTGTCACTACGTTGCTCCACTTTTCGGTCTTACTTCTTGTTAGGTGTCCTGTCCATTTCCATTTCAGTTGTCTGATTTGGTATTTTATATCAATAGTCTTGTATTGTTTTCTGATTGTTTTTAACCTCATTTTTTTTATAGAGCATACTTCCATCCATTCAATGTTAACCGCCCTTAAATTAAAAACAACCAAAATAGCTTACAACTTCATGATATAAAAACTCATTACAATCAAATAAAACGTGCACCGTTATTTTTAAGAATTTTATTTAAGTAGTGTTAGTGTAGTAGCTTTCTAACCGTTTTATATAAACGTTTTCGCAGTCTTTAATGTGTGAGTTAACTTCAATGTAAAACTACTTATCAAATCTATACTAATATATAAAGCTGAAGAGTTTGTTTGTTTGAACCGATTTGAAAAACTCTTTCAGTGTTAGATAGCCCATTTATCGAGGAAGGCTATAGGCTATATATCATCACTCTAAGACCAATAGGAGCAGAGCATCACCTTGACGCAAAAGTCGTTTAGTTTTATATATAAGTAATTGTTAAATTTAAATTTTATGCGGCTCTGTAATATCAATATTTAAAAAAAATCGTCATATTGTTTTTATGAAATTTCTATTTTTACTCCAATAAAAATGTTCAGGCCTTTCATTTCTTACATCTAGGTTTACAGCATTCTACGTGTTTCAAGCTGGTATTTTGATTTTATATTTTATTTATTAATAGGCTAAATTTGAAAACTTATTTTAATTATATACTTTAATATACATGTACCTACATATCATACTTATAATAATACATATACTCGCTTATATTTTTACCACTTTAAAATAAATTTATTTTATACAATTTAAGTACTTAATCATAATCTAAATATATATCTATATTAACGTACCCTATTATAATTTTATGTTATAACCCAATAGTGTTTAATATACGTATGATCCTCTACTTCTTTTATATGTTTAATTTGTAAATTATTCGTCGGCTTACACTGACTCTGCATTTGTGAGGGCCACTGAAAATCAACAGAGGGCCATACGGTCTCTCAAGAGTCTGAGTGGTTTTCTTTTGGCAAATGCAAATTGGATCGTAGATGAAGTTCTAGATACTATTTTTTAATTTTTATATTTTTTTTTAAGTTGCTTATATTTGTAATTTTATTTTATGTTGTTGTTTTTTTGCCAATAAAGTTTGTTTCTTCCTTTCTATATTTATTTTATCACAAAAAACTGTTTGTACTTTAAAGAAAAAGCAATATTTACATTACGTATTTTGTGTTTAGAAAAGCAATTTAGATTTCCCTCGAAAACGCTGAGCAGTGTCATGGCGTCATGAATGACGTCACAGTCTGCGAATAACCGGCTTTGTTGTATGAAAACGTCAAAAACAATGATGTTTTGCGTGGCTTGACGTAACACTTTCTGTGGTGTTCGCTGTCACGTGACTTAATGCCAATTTTTTCGAATTTATTTTCTAAAAAAATTATTATAATGTTTAACTTTTATGAAAAATAGAGTGGTTTTTTTTCTTATCTACGTCTCTTCATTAATAATTAGAAACCAAGCAATTTGTCATTAGTAGACACAAGCCTATTCTCACAAAATAGACGTATACTATATTGACAAATAGCAGGAGCGCGGGAACAGAACAAAAAACAAATAAAAAGGTCCTAAAAGTAACTTCTAAAGTTTACTAGAAAGGCTAAAAGTTAGGAATAATCTGTAACAAGTGTCAATACTTTAACAGACCAACATCAATCATATGATTGATTATTGTAGAATAAGCAATATTTGTGGATTAATAGAGAATTATTTAATTAAAGTTATACCGTTTATATAGTATTAATAAAATCTGGTGATGATCTAGATTAATAGACTTGGAATATCAAAATCATAAATAACTTTGTGATTAAGTATAGGTTATAATATACACGCAGAGGGCCAGTATAACGGCTTGTTTCTGTCACGGCGGCGGCATATTTATTTGGTTCTCCTTACTTCTAAGTTGTGCCAACTGTATAGTGCTGCCAACTTCATAAATGACTATAGCCTTTTAGAATATCGTAAAATCTTTTACGTTTTTATAAAATTCAATTTAACTTTCAAAATAACGTCATATTTATTCAAGACTCAAAAAGCGAGAAGCCAAGGTAACATTTTCTTAATTTTTATTTAAAAAAACACAATATTAAATTTTATTTAAATATTAAATTTACCAATAAACAGAAGAATAAATTAATAATAATGCATCTAAATTATTTAATGTAATAGTAACAATATAATAATAATTTTATTTATTCAACATCTCAAACAACAAGAGGTCAAACTATTTAATTTTAAAAAAATATTATTCTTATTAAACACGATTTTTTTTTAATCTCATACATATGTTTTATGTCAATTATGATGTTGGCAAGTAAACTGGCAACACTCCTGTTACTTAAGATGTTGGTAGCATTGATTTTAAAAGCATCCTGTCAGTTATGATATTTTAACTTTCAAATTGTGAACAAGTGATAAACATCAATTGGATATTACAAAATAAATACGTCGCCATGACAGAAATTAATGGTTACATAGCGAGTATTCCAGCTGTAACCCTGTTGGTCCCAGGAGGATATTCTACTCAACAAACCGTCATACTGTTTTGGTCTGCGTATAGACTGTAACCCATTTAATTAACACTACAAAATAGATAATATGTTTTCTAAAAAGCCCTTTAATGAGTACACACGTGCCTTAAATAGGTAAATGTTATATGAGTCGAAGTAGAAGTAGGGGTAGGAGAGTCATTTGATACGGCACGTGTGTATTCATCTTAAGCACTTCGCTTCATAAGTCGTGTGTATACGTAACATTAAATATTATGCGTTTATTTATTTTTTTTAAGCGACCATTACATTAAGTACCCTAAAGCTATCTTTGATTCTACGTACTCTATGATCTGAAATAATTCATTTTATGGACTATGTGTCTTGAATACATTCATAGACAATAAGTTGGTATGCAAAAAATTGACAAAATTGTTTAAAAATCACATTTTGTTCACAAATTTAAAATGAGAGATATTAATTGCAGCACACTCCATCCACTGTCCGAGATCGAGAATCGATATTCCGGACCAAAAAATCGATCTTTAAAATTGATATAAAAAAATCGATCTTTAAATTGTTATTATCAATTATAATTTAGTACAAATAGTATATCGTATCTATTCTATTTCCTATTTTAATCCGTTGCTACATCAGTGACATGCCCACACCACACGGGGACTAATTGAAAATTAGCGCAGGGCATGCGTTTGCGCATGCACCGGCACAATGCTGAATTAGTTTCCCTTTTGGCGGTATTGTATGACACATACTAAAAAAAAAAAAATTGTTTTATTTTTATATTGTCCTGATTTTTTTTTCTTAATTGCTTTTTTTATCATTATTATTATGTGTGTATGTCGTACTTTTTTCGTCAAATAAACGTTTTTATTATTATTATTATATATAGCACTGAATGGATCCAGGGCACCGCGATAGTTTAAAAGCGATATTTCGCCCTAGAAAATCGACATAGATGAAATGAGTTTTGGCGACAATGACTTTTATTGGTATTCACCTCAGCGAATGCAAAAAAATAATCTAGCTTTAGCTCGATCTAAGGCTCCGTTGACTATGATGATCTTTTTTTTGCTTTTCAACTTACTGCACAATATTTACATTCTAAAAGCGAACTCGACTAACAACAAGTTTAGAGGTCTCGATTTTAGTTTAATTTATTCATAGGGTTGCGATTCAAATCAATTTAAAAATCGATTTTCGGAAAAAATCGCCATCCCTACTGCTGTCATTCTTTTGCGCCAAAATGTCTCCGCTTCTGCCACAGACTAACGCACCAGTGTTGCATTATTGTGGGGTATCAAGGCACTTCACTACACACTACCTAGTTAATCTTGCAGATCCCCCTGGGGGGTTATACTTTAGTCTCAGAGCTTCATCATAAATATTTCCATCACGACGTGTTTACTTGGTTTGCTTTTAACTGTGCGTTGGCAAACTTCAAAAATCAAATGTCACTGAGACTAATGTTGCCGACATCAATTAACAATTGTTAATTATAACGATGGCAACACATTATTTGAGTAGCATCCTGTTATATGATGTTGGTAGGAATGATATGACTAGTATTTTTACTTGATGTTGGTAGTATTTTTACTAAATGTTGGTAGCATATTTACTTTCTTAAATGTTCCATAGCGAGTATCCTAACAGTAACTCTGTAGCTCTGAGTCTAAAGTGTACATAAAAATTTTGCTTAAAACGTTGCAAATCGCAGAGATGTAGTTGGTGTAGACGCACCTTTACACGCAGTCCATTACTTCAGGTGTAAAACAACAGTATTGGCACCGCGATGGTTTAAAAGCTAAAAGCCACTATGTCGTTATAGTGAAGTGACGATAAGGTTATCTGTATATTTATAGACTATTCTCATTGGTTTTGTATGAATTAAACCACTATATAAAAGCTACAAAGTAATATAAAAAGATTTAGTTTTCCAAATTCAGTAAGAATTTATTTTACTTTCGTAGATTGGCTGAAAGGGATCTTTTTAGACATGTCTGCCTTTCTCTGATTCCTACAAATTTCATTAAGTACAATAAGTATGAGTGACAGAATGATTATGTGTATTTTTAGGCTGTTCCATTTGGCGATTCCATTGGTACTTACAAACAAATTCCTCGCTACACATCCTAGCTCATCTCTGGTGGAAACGCAGCCTTATTCTGCAGTAATTATAAATTTTGAGGCAGAGAAACAGTGTGTGTTTCAAGCAAATAACTCCTGAGAGTTCTCCATGTTTTCTATAGTGTGTGAAGTCTGCCCGCATTGAGCCAGCGTGGTGGACTATGGCCTAATCCCTTCCCATTCTGAGGAGACCCGGCTCAGCAGTGGGCCATTGAAGATGATGAGGTAGAGCAAGATATATTAAAGGTTAGTTGATGATCAAAATAAACAACGTTCGATTTGTAATCATGCAATATTTATTATTACCTTTTGTGCTCAACAATTATTTCAGTTTAAATAGAATAGGCCGAGCACGCACCGAAAAGGCATAGACAATATTATCTGACAGTACAAAATCATAGACAAGAACTATATGCAAGGACTGCACACACGCTCTATCCAACAAGATAGACTTGATTGATTAGATGTTTGGTATTTAGATGAATCAAATAACTCGAGCTCGTTGCAATGCATGACAAGTCTCTTGAGATATTGCTACCATAATGATTTGAATAATGACATGAATTTTGCAGATACGTAGCAGATTGTTTCTACCAATCAGAAATTTCATCTATGACGAGAGGTATTTAATTACTAATACCCACAATGAAAGGGTATTTGTACATTTGTTGGTTGAGTTTCAATCAAACATTGTAATGGATCTCTAAGGAAATAAATATTTCTTATAAATTGTTGTAATTGTTAATTATTGCAAATTTTTTTGGAGGTTTTAATATGTACGCTGTCGCCATCTATAATTAGATTGAAGTATTACTTTGCAATATCTTTCCCAATTGCAAAGACAGATCACAAATTATTAATTTGAATTAACTAAATGATTCATCATAAAGTTTAGTTTTCTTTTCAATCGATTTCTTAAAAAAATGCATGATACCGTAATGCATCTCTTACTTTTTAATCTATATATTTTTACGTTGGCAATACTGTTCCAAACTGTCACGCTATCGACTGACAAATAAGTTGAAATCTCTACAGATATTGTAAATAAAACAATCTTGAATGCAAATCGAATTAAACTAACTTAAATCGATATTACGCCTGACAAATAAACAAACCTCTCAAGTTGATCAATGAAGTTAAATAGAGGTTCCATTTTCACCGGATTAGATAAATAATTTAATAATTTTTCAGATTCATAAAATCGATATCAATTTTTGTTTAAGATCAATTCAATACTATCTTTTTTTAATCTAAAAACTCGGTTATTCGATCTCAGATCGTCTTTCAACAGTGTCAATATCAAACTGCTACCACCACCTTCTTCTTCTCCAATTATAGATTTCAGGTGTGCAACAAGTTAACTTTAAAATCTTGAATTTCACTGACGCCAACTTAAAGATTTTTCTCTAAATTTAGGGGGGAAAATCAATACAGAGGGATTTTAAGGGATAATTTTTTTTTGTTTTATTATTTTGGAGTTATTTTATTGTAATTTCAGGGGTTTTTGACTTAAGCTTTAGGGAGAAATTTTTTGAGAGTTGGAAATGTGTTAACTGTCAAAATCACAAACTTGAGTTTGCTCGATCCGAAGCAATCATCTTGTAATTAATGTAAAAAGAATAAAGTTTAAGTTTGTAAAACTTTTATTTTGATATTATAATTATTATTATAATACCTTGAGCATCAGACAGCAACTTGTGAATTCGGTGGCTGTATATAATGCATCATGGTGAATGTTATTAAAGGCGTTCTTGTTGAATGGTAAGTAAAAAAATACAAAATATTACTAATTACTCTTCAAATGTTGTAATAGAAATAAAATCTCAATACAGTGAAACTCCATATAACGTTACTCACTCCCTAAAATATTGAATTCACTCAGCATCACACCTTTAAATAACGACAATAATATGTCATTATCAATAATAAACCGGGGTTATATTTTATTCCATAATATTAACCATTCTGTGTATATCTGAAATCCTATTCTATAATAAGCGGAGGCGCGGAAGGATAGAACACATAATTCACAAATTCTTCTCTTAAAAATACTTTTGAAAACGAGAGATTTTTGAATTTTCCCGCACGTGGGTCAGATCTACCCCTTCCCTCCCTTTTTATTAATGCTGCGGTTCTAGTGAACTAGGTTCTTAGGGTACACTGCAACCGCAGCATTCTTCTCTTCGCTCCCCTCCTCACTCTATCTTCGAGACTGCAACACATTGGCAAAACAAAAAATACTCTAGTTTTCCCGAGGTCCATAGGTGACGGTAATCACTTTTCATCAAGTAACTATAACTCTCCCTGAGTTATAGTTTTATTCTATGTAAAAAAAAACATTATTTCCAAATTAACTCCTTGAAAATTACTATGAATACGAGTTTTTTCACGAATGTTGAGAAAATTGTATGTCAAAAACTATGAATTGCAAGAAAAAACTGATTTCAGAAATACACATAAGATTATTACTATTATCGGAAAAAATATTAAAAAAATAGAGGTGGTCCACAGAAGTATCCACAGGCATACCAAAGATACTAAGAAATTTGCAATTTAATTTACATAGTAGGATTATAAAATAAGTAAAGAAATACAACTAAATGAGTGGCAAAGTCAAAATGTTAGACAAACAACAGACTATACTCGAGTTTACACTATATTAGCTTAATTCAGTTAGTTCTCAATGTAGTCCAACTCGGGTGGTATGTTGAAGTTTTGGTCTATAACTTCATTCTCCATTTGGAAGGAGTTCTTTATGTATGATTTTAGTATATAAATGTTCTCTGTCCATCTATTTGTTGCGATTTTCAAATCCTTAAACAAAAATTTGATTAGTTATGAAATTAAAAGGCAACAATAATAACTCATTGAATGTATTATAGTATTTTTTTTTTCAATCTATATTACACTACTAAGTAAAAAAAAATTGGATGTTTATTACTAAATGATGCAAAGCAAAAATGGTTGAACGGATTTTAATGGTTTTTGGAACATAGGTGAACATAACTCGGATTAACATATTACTTTTCATAATTAAAAAATTCAGGGTTCATGGAGGTTCACTGATAACATACGATTACAATCGGAAATATTTTTATTTAGCAGTATATTTGAGAATTAAATATTTTTTGGTGTAACATTTTTTTTTACTCATATTTTTTTGACATTATTATATGTATACAGTAAGATATAGTAACTTGTGTGACTTATGTATGAATATTAATTACTAGTAACCTGACTTTGCATGTCTATTACTAATAATTCCAATACTAATATCATTCCATAATGCCACTATTATTATTTTTACTAAAACATCTATATATGCTGTTGGACAACAACCCATCATGTATGTGAGTGTTGGAGATAGGTAATGACGAGTAATTGTATATGACCAGAGTATGGACTATACAATCCTTGGCACACACCTCTGACTTTTCTGAGTTATGTGTTATTTAAGAAATTTAATATCACTTGCACTTGTGAACAAAACATAGTGAGGAAACATGTATTTCTTCTTTAGAAGAGAAGAAGCCCTCCTCATTTTGAGGAAGACATCCAGCTCAGCAGTGAGCCTAACAGATTATGATGATAATCTATATACTCTGGTCGCTAAGCTTGAAGAATTTCATACAACAAGCCATGCATGTGAGAGATATATGATGACAGGTCATCATATATGACCAGAGTATATAGACTATAAATATCTATATATAAACCTAAATTGGGGCTCCTTTAAAAAACTGCATAGAAACTTACTTCAATCTCAGTTTTCAATTGAGCAATATATTCGGGATCATTATCTCTATACTTCTGGAGCTCTTTCTTTAATTCTGCTTCTTGCTTGATCAGTTTATCTAATGTTGAAAGTAACTTGCTTCTTTCATTACTAGTCTCACGACCAACCTTAAAATTTAAAAATTAAATAGAAACATATTTCTTTTGACCTTTAAAGACTATTTGGTTTCTGTACTATAATATGCCTATATATAAACCTTCTTCTTAAATCACTCTGTCTATTGGTAAAAATCACATTAAAATCTGTTACATAGTTTAAATCTAAACCTACTCAACCAATCCTGATAATTCTTTCAACGATAGAAAGCTACATCCATTATGTCTCTCCCTCTCTTTCCTTTCCTCTGTCTAATTTTTACTTTTCTCTTTCTTCCTCTGTATCATCAGTTTCTCTCAGCATTTCTTTCTCTAACCATCTCTCACTGATTATCTGTCTTATTTCTCTCTTACTTTTTTTTAATCTATCTATCTATATATATAAAAGGAGAAGCTGACTGACTGACTGACTGACATATCAGCGCAGGGCCTAAACTATAAGAGTTAGAAACTTGAAATTTTGCACAGGGGTTCCTTTTATAACGTAGGGGAGCATTAAGAAAGGTTTTTTGAAAATTCACCCCCTAAGGGGGATAAAACAGGAGTACAAATTTAGTATGAAATTTTGCCGTTTTTGAAGTTATTCAAATGAAATTCAGTATGAAGGTTCTTCATTGGAGGTTCGAATCAAACAAGGTTAAAATATTTTTTTAAAGTAATCCCTTAAGGGGCTTAAAGGGGGGTGCAATGTTAGTATGACTACATCATGAAATTATTAAATATGTCTCGAGACAATCTCCTGTAGGCTAATTATTCTAATATCGCAAACGAAGTTGCGGGTAAAAGCTAGTTAATAATACATAAAGCTAAAAATTCTTATGAATGGACAATTTAAGAATATAATTTTGCTGAAAATAATTGAAGTGGGCTCGTGCTATGAAAGATGTAGAAAATCATACATACAGTTTCCGTTTTAATGGAATCTTCAGTCTTTTTCAACTTCTTTGATGTTTCATCAAATTCACTTTGTAAATCCAGAAACTTTCTCTTTTTAGCATTCTTTGCCTTACTAGAAAAAAATAAGCTGTCATAGATAAATAACATAAAGTTTAAATTACTATACAACATGAGGTACTTTTTTATACCTTGGAAAAGACCAGAAGTAAATAGAAGTTCCTATTTTCTCAGAATCAACCAAATGATCGTCTACTAGACTTTGCACAACTTCCTTCACAGATTGCATTGTTATTCCCTTTTCTTTTGGAGCTATTTTTTCTAGTTCCTATAAAAAAAAAAATTAAATACTAATTTAAATACCCATCATCATGCTGCCATCTTCTGGATGCTTAACCAACCTAGATAGAGATGATGAAGTGTTATGTTAATAAATTGATTTACAGCGCCATCTATTGGAAACTTATAAAACTTACAAATAATTACAACTTTTTGAGCAAAATTTATTATTTAGTTAGCAATAAAAAACACCAAGGTCATCATCTTTATTAATGACCCACTACTGAGCCGGGTCTCCTCAGAATGAGGAGGGATTAGGCCATAGTGCACCACGCTAGCCTTGTGCGGGTTGGCAGACCTCATGATGTTTTCCTATATTAAATTTCTTAAAACACATATGTCTCAGAAAAGTCAGAGGTGTGTGCCCAGGATTGAACTCGGACCTGAGGTTAAGGTCATCAATTGACATTGAAAGTATTCTATCTCTTAAGTTGGACCATATTATCCATAGTGACAACATTTTATCTAAATTGGCTTATTAGTTTCATGAGTTTATCGTAAACAAACATTGTAAAAATTAGTATAGTTTATTTTAAATAATACCTTCAGTTGAAAGAAGTCTTTGCTCTTATGGAATATCTGCAGCATCCTCGTCTTCTTCTCATCAGCACTTAAACCTCTTTTCTTCGACATTTTCAGTGACCCAGCAATGAAACAGTTCCTACTTCACTTGGATGAAACCCGAGCACTTGGAGTCAAGTTTATCATTCAAGACCTAGACGAAACCCACTTATTTATATCATCAGACATCATAACCACATTACAAGCTCGTGTTGATGATTTAATGGACCAGATGAGCTTCCCGATACACGATAAAGGATTCTAAACATGACGTCACGAGAGTCAGGTAGAGTTAAGGACGCGGAGAAACGGAGAGTTTTAGACGATGCAGCGAGGAAACGGAGAGCTAGGAAAGCGGTTGAGGCGCTCGAACAAGACAACTTCCATGAAGACCCTCACGCTGATCTGGTTATGTCAAAAAAAGTGCCAAAGTTTGCTGATTCCAATGAAAAACCGACAAGGAAGAAGAAAACTAGAAGTGCGGAGTATTATAAAATGAGGTTCAGGAAAACCTTTGGTCAGTTAGTTGAAGAGGATGCCAGTTTCAGACCTGATCCACCAAATTATTTGTCAGCACAAGTACCTCCATCAAAGTAAGTTATATTTTTCTTCCCAAATGGTTGGAAAGTCTATTTAATCAAAATTTATCTGAGATATTAGATGGCAGGTTTTTTCTGACTTATTTATCTGAGTATATAATTTATGATAAAATCCTTTTGATATCTTCTCCTCACCTATTAACCTCATATTCAAAAGCTATCTTCTCTTGCTTTTAAAAGAAAAATAAAGACATGGGAGCTAGGAAAATTATATAACAGTATAAATGAATATATTAATTTATTTAATATCATTTCTCTCTAGATTATGTATGCTACAATATATATTGTAATAAAATTGTATAATTAGATCTAAGGACTATGATAACATAATCAAATGAATTAACTTCATGTTCGTTTATCATTCTTCATTTACATATTTTATTATTATATTGATTATTAATTATAGGTAAATAAAAAATTAATTCTGATTCTGGATTTTATATATAAAATACTATATAGATTATATGGAAAACATAAAAAATATAGAAAAAAATATCATCATCACAACCCTTCAATGGCCCACTGCTGAGCCGGGTCTCCTCCTCAGAATGAGGAGGGTATTAGGCAATAGTCCACCACGCTAGCCCAGTGCGGGTTGGCAGACTTCACACACCTTTGAGAACATGGAGAACTCTCAGGAGTGCAGGTTTCCTCACGATGTTTTCCTTCACCATTAAAGCAAGTGATATTTAATTGCTTAAAACACACATAACTCAGAGTTAGAGGTGTGTGCCCAGAATCGGACCTCGGACCTCCCGAGTAAGACTTGAAGTCTCAACCACTGGGCCATCACTGCTGCGTAAAAAAATATATTGATGCTTAAAAGACTATTATGTTTTAAAAAGTGCTGTGTAAGTCTTTCTTAACATAAACGCGTTTCTAGGTAAACAATTATTGTTAATGTAGATTATTAATTATAGTAAAAGAAAAAGTGGAAATGACCAAATTATTAAAATTAGTTATTATTGTGTTATTCCAGATTCCCTGACCGCCACTTCTGTGCAGTATGCGGTTTTCCCTCTAACTACACCTGTATTCCTTGCGGCGCCAGGTACTGTTCCGTGAGGTGTCTTGGAACTCATTTAGACACTAGATGCCTTAAATGGACTGCTTGAAAGATCTACTCGTTTTGATATTATAGTTGTGCTATTATATTTAACAGCGCCATCTAGTATTGAATGGAAATATTACAATAAGCTTCTGTATGAGGTGCTGTTTGTTCTGTAACTTTAGCTATTTGCTGATAGATGTCGCTACCATACATTTATTTTTGCATATTAAACACATTAAAATATTTTTTGTTATCCTTTATACTGTACTAGATTACAGGTAAAAGTTTTATCAAAATCGTTTCCCTTAGACTTTCTATATTTCAAAACTAAATTAGAGAATTAGTCCAGCGATGTAAAAAAACTCGAATTTTATAAAGAGTTAAAAATCTTCTTCCTTAGGAGTCTCTCTACTAAACTGCTGTTAAAATTTGGTATTACTTTTTTTATCATAATATACGAGTACTTATCTACACTATTATATAAAGAGGAAAGATTTGATTGTTTGTATGTTTGTTTGTTGCAAATAGGCTCGAAAAGTACTGAACCGATTTTGAAAATTCTTTCACCGATAGGAAGCTACATCCTTTCCGGGTAACATAGGCAATGTGGTGTTGCCATAAATACTCTAATTAAAAAGATATGGCCATTCAAGTGCCATAAGGTGGTCATTTTGTAAATTGAAGTTTTTTTCAGAAACTAAAAATCTGATTTAAAAAATTCTTTCACTGAGAAAAAACTACACTATTCGTGAGTGACTAAGGCGATTTAGTGTTGCCATATACATTTTTTAAATAATTGAATATGGCCATTTTGTTGTTACTAATCCGATTTAAAAACTTGTTTCACTGAGAGAAAACTACACTATTCGTGAGTGACAAAGGTGATTTAGTGTTGCCATATACATTTTTTAATTAATATAATATTGCCATTTAGTTGTTACTAATCTGATTTTAAAATTCTTTCACTAAGATAAGTCTATAGTATTTCCGTCTCTTTTCGTCTTATTTATTCTCTTATCATTCTCTCTCATCCTCCCTCTATTTCCTCTCTTTAATTTTTATCTTTATCTGTTCAGAATGATCGTTCTCTTCACTTTCTATCTGTCGATTATCTATCTCTCTTTCTCTCTCTCCTTTACCTATTAAATTTTATTTTTGCTCTGTCCTCCCTCTTTTCTTTTATTTTGCTTTCTATAATTTTTCTTTTATAACGTTTTTTCTCTCTCTGTTTTTTTAAAGATTGACAAACTGCACCAAATTAGGAGCATCAATTATAATATTGCTTTAAATACCCGGGGCGAAGCGAGGGCAGGCCGCTCGTTAGTTATACATATAATGAAAGCTAGGGTAATATAATGTATAGTTATACATCATTAGTAAAGACAAGTTTTTTTCTATCTATTATATTATTATAACATCCTGCTACTTCACATTATAACTTATACAACAGTATAGGCACTTATGACACTTTTTTGTTAAATAACGAAACTCGAAACTATTACCGAAAGCCGCGTTAAGTATCTTTATTGTAATTATTTTCTTTAAGACTCGCTTTCTTTTTAAAGCTCGAGTCGCTTATCAAAGGACTACGACTCGTCTTAATTTTTATACCAGGTCTACACTGCTTGCGAAATTCCGCGGCGAAGTACTCTAGAAACTTTGGCTAAAGTCCGATAGCCTCACCCTTGGATATGGGCGCAAAAATCGACAACAAACTGAAGTCGTCCGAGGCGAGGTTTGACGAGGTAAGCCAAAGTGCCTCTACACTATCGTTTTCGTCTAACATCGTTCAACTTCACGAGTAGTGGCGAGTAGAAACTTATTGTTAAATTTAACATACATTTTATATATAATATTAGGTTTAATTCTAATTTTAGTTCCTTTAATCATTCGTCTCTAATTATCTCTAAAATGCATAAATATTCTGTTAATACATTTCTCACATTTATTTTTGTTAACATTGTAATGTTAACCCCCTTTTTGTGAGTACAAATATTCAGTCGTATCAAATAGCGACTAGGACATTTGTCTCGAAATATGTGATTTTTATTCCACTTGACTAATAATATATCATATTTAATAAGAAAAATAGTGGTGTAGAGGTTTTAGACTCCGAGCGTATTAGCTCACCGTGTCTCAAATATCGAGTCGAGTCTTTAAAAATAAGACTCAAGCATTCGAGTTCTTTGCAACACTAGGCAATTTAATTTTATTATACTCTATACTATTATATAAAGAGGAAAGATTTGATTGTTTGTATATTTGTATGTTTGTTTGTTGCGAATAGGCTCGAAAAGTACTGAACCGATTCTGAAAATTCTATCACCGATAGGAAGCTACATCCTTTCCGGGTAACATAGGCTATGTGGTGTTGCCATAAATCCTCTAATTAAAAAGATATGGCCATTCAAGTGCCATAAGGTGGTCATTTTGTAAATTGAAGAGTTTTTTAGAAACTAAAAATCCGATTTAAAAATTTTTTTCACTGTTAGAAAACTACACTATTCCTGAGTGACAAAAGTGATTTAGTGTTGCCATATACACATTTTAATTAATAGATTATGGCTATTTTGTTGTTACTAATTCGATTTTAAAAATTCTTTCACTGAAAGAAAACTACACTCTTCGTAAGTGACAAAGGTGATTTAATGTTGCCATATACATTTTTTAAATAATTGAATATGGCCATTTTGTTGTTACTAATCCGATTAAAAAAATTGTTTCACTGTGAAAAATCTACACTTTTCGTCAGTGACAAAGGTGATTTAGTGTTGCCATATACATTTTTAATTAATAGAATATGGCCACTTTGTTGTTACTAATCCGATTTTAAAAATTCTTTCACCGATAGAAAGCTACACTTTTCGTAAGTGACAAAGGTGATTTAGTGTTGCCATAAACACATTTGAAATAATTGAATATGGCATAGTATTTTATAAATTGCTAATTACTACGTCGAGAGAAGATAAAAAGTATTTTGTCAACAACACAAAATGGAACCCTCGTATATAAGTGGGGATGTTAGAGCGATTGGACGCGTTTGCAATAATTTAACATTTGTGACAACAGCTGTCTCCATATCGTTACCAATAAAGGGTAAAAGTGTTTACAAACGCAACTAATGACTTCCAATCAACTTTAGTGCAAACAAAATAACATTTGTTCTATTTCTGCTACCGACCCTCTAGGGTTATGTTTAGTACCATAGCTTTTAACCCCCTTTTTCTAAATATCAAATTACCCATTGAACAGTAGGTTAAGATTTCAACTGAAATACAAACTTAAATTATATATTCTTTATTAGAAAAGGCAGGCTTATCTCTATAAGAGATCTCTTCCAGCCAACCTACGAAAGTAAGTGTCTTATAGAGGGCGACAAGTGTAAAATAAACGGAGAAAAAATAAATAAATGCAAATAATGAATGAATTGTAAACTTGTGCAAGAAAATGTTGCTTTACGTTTCTTTTAAAAGCTTTGATAGAGATATTGTTGAGAATTATTGCTACTTTTTTAAATTATCTCTCTAAAAAGCTTGATTAAGGGACCAGTGGCTCAAAACCTACTCGATCCGAGCAAACATCGGTACTCGCGCCGTTTTTTCAAAGTACGCCTGCGCTCTTTCAAAGTATAATTTTAACTTTTCGCTTTTAAGTGATTCCCTTTGTAAGAAAAAATAATACATAGTCGACCCTCCTCCTCCCCTCAATTGCCTTACGTAATAAATGTATAGCCCCTGACCTCAAAGTATAGTATAAACTTAAGGGATTAAAAAAACTCTTATTTAATAAGCTACGCCAACCAAAGTCTTAGGAAGTTTGTCATTAAATTGAGTGACGTTACATGGAGTTTACATTGTAATTGTCATTATAGAAATAAGATATCATATTTTTATCAAAATCTATTAAAAATTGATTTATGTAATACAAATACCGCTCATCGCCGAACAACGTATTTTCTTGTGTTTATCATAAAAACTATTCAAAATCTTTTATATTAATATAGGATAATGTTTTCAGTTGAAATAGTTAAATTTAAATACTAATATATATTGTTACAACTTACCAAAGCAGCACAATTTTCAATACAAGCACATCCAAACAACTATACTAATGTTGAGAATGAAACGTCAATTTTCCCGCCATTTGTCTCCCTTTACAATATCACAGATAAGCAAATAAATATTGACATTCAGCCACGTGCCTTATCCACCCCAAGCAGCTGTGCGCATGCTCATGACAGAGGTTATTGTCAAGCAGATGCCTACTTCCTATTTAGGTAAATGTTAAAGGAAGTTGTTAAATAACTTCTTGTTTTCTCACCCTGATAAAAAACTTTTTCGTTAACATTTTTCATGTAACCGTTTTAACCTATTTTTTATAAAAGGATCTTTCTTATATATTTTTTTTATGATTGCAAAGGTGAATTGCCAGCTATTTTTTATTAATATTTATATATTATAGTTGTATTTATACATGGCAAAATTATTTTTCACTACTACACTACACTACTTATTCCTGGCAACACTAACCATATGTTATTCGTCCAATTCATTAAAGCGAAATAATAATCGCGAGTCTTTCAACGAAAAAGTTATTTAAAAAAAAATTTTTTTGTTTTATCTAATTGATTAGTAATTTGGACACGGAAACTAAAGAGTTAAGCCCAAGTACTTTAAAGTAAAAATATTATGATCATAGACATCATGTATTTTTTTTTTCAATTTTTAGTTTATTTTATGATCGTTACCAATTAATTACTAAAACAAAAAAAAATAAAGGCTTAATGTTTATTTACGTCAATCTTATGTAATAATTAGGAATTTTGTAAGTGTTTACCTTTCTGTTTCCAAAAATTTAAAAATAGAACTCTTTCATATAGACATTGCGTAATGTAAAGACGATTAATTAAGCAAGACGTGTTAAAAATAAAACGAGGAAGTATTTCTGTAGTCTTTTGTTTATTTCTGTTCTTGCGTAATTTT
Source organism: Limenitis camilla (assembly GCA_905147385.1). NCBI lineage: Eukaryota > Metazoa > Arthropoda > Insecta > Lepidoptera > Nymphalidae > Limenitis > Limenitis camilla. The sequence goes on from LR990241.1 coordinate 11,140,640, forward strand.
TTTAAATGTTGCAGCAAAATATAATTACACTTTCAAAGTCAATTTCTGTATAAGTATGTATAGTGCAAGATCCCGGGACGATCAGACCTTCGTTATTTTATATAACTTGAAAATATCAGAGTATGTTTCCAATAGAGATATAAACTATCCTCAACTATGTAGTTTAGATTACAGTTGCAATGGAATGAATAATTGCACCTCAAATTCGTTAAAGTTAATACTTTTAGAGGTCTTTTTTATATATTAGAAACCATGTCGTCAACAGTCAGACACCCAAAAATTTATTATTTGTTATCTTCTCAAAGCAACAGAGATTCTAACTTTATAGATGAGGATCGTTTATATCTCCACTAGCTGTACCCGCGACTTCGTCCACGTTTCATCCCCTTGTTCCTTTTGTTATTTTACACCCTTGAGGGTAAAATTTTTACAAACTTTGAATGTCATATTTATTTACATCGAATTAACAGCCTAAATAATAAGCTTCTAGCTCTAAAAATGACGATACTTCCATACAACTTTTCATCCTCCCCTTTCAATTCCTTATAACCCTTTTGTCGCATTAAAAATCAGCCTATGTCCTTTTTCAGGCTCTAGACTATCTGTATACCAAATTTCATTTAAATCGATTTCGCATTTATGATATTAGCAAGGATTGGAAACATACACAGAGAAACTTTCAGGTTTTACAAAATCACAAAAGTCTAATCGTCGCAGGATCTTACGCTATTACGTAATTTTGACATTGGAATGTTAACTATTTTTTTTAAATCTTACATTACATTCTGACATTTTTGTACAAGGCCTTATTGTATTCAGTTATGCTTTAAAAGAACAAGAGAACTGACTTTTAATATATTATTTTCAATTACAACAGTCCATATTTAACAATTTCACAGAAATATTATATCACATTATATCTTTAAGGCATTCCAGTTGCAGCGCTTTAGTGTTATGTTACACAAGTATTAGTGTATTTTGTGTATTTTACATTACATAATAAAAACTACATTTTTAGATACTATTTATATTTTCTTTAGCGCCATTTACTTATAAATGCCTTATATAGATCAATTAAAATTCTTTCACATCCGCCATTTTAAAATCAACTGCATCACTATAACTATTCTATAAACTACTATTTACATAAAATACATAACTTATCATCTAAATAAAATATACAATTCTGCCTTAAAATTACTGACTCGATTTGTAATAAATATAAAGTATTAAAGCCAAAATACACAATTTATACAGATTGTCATTTAAGTTCTTTATGTTAATACTGGGCTCGGGGAATTATTGACTTTAGGTGTTTTTAATCTATGGAACAAGCGATTCAACCTATGCCTATAAGTATTGTCTTGATTTGATATTCCAAAAAAATTGAATCGATATTTTATCCTAGAAAATCTTTATTAGATTTTTCCTGTTATTTTTCAAAACATCAACTGATCGGTTGTAGATTTTATGAAATGAGTTTTAGCGACTATGACGTTTTTTTGCTCTACCTCAGCGGGTGCAAAAAACAATCTTGCTTTACCTCGATCTAAGACTCCGTTGAAGAAGATATTTTTTTTTGCTTTACAACTTAGGAGGAGAACTTACATTCTAAATGCAAACTTGACAAAAAAGATCGACTTTTTGGTCTCAATTTTTTTGTGAATCGATTCATAGTGTTGCAATTCGAATCGACTTAAAAATCTATCTTATTTCGAAACGCATCGCCATCCCGAATTCCAAATTCAAAAATATAAAAGGAACTTTTCTAAATTGACAGCATCTGTCAAGATGAGATTCATCTAAAGTTTAGACTCAACGACCGATCTTATTCTACGGACTCTGAAAATAAATAATCATTTTACTATCCAATATTATTGTCGTTTTGTACTTAATCGCGTAGGCTTCACAGGACGGTATAGAAACAATAGTCCTTGTAATGTTCAGGGTTCGTCTTTCTTTTTCCTTAATTTGCCCTCTGTGTGTATTGTTTGTGTGACTTTCTCCACAGCATCTGTTATGTCCGAGTCCGGCTCGATAGCCGCCGACAAAGCCGCAATGTACGCACACGCTATCCGTAAAACAGATAGTTTTGACAACTTCTGGTTGTGACTATAGGATGGGATGGACTTTCGGAGTGTGTCAAAAGCAGCGCTTATCGTGTGAACCCTTGTGCGTTCTCTCGCGTTAGCTTCTATCCGCCTTTCTCTGGTCATGTTTTTGTAATTTCTCTGTTCTCTTGGTTTTGATTTGTCTGGAAATGGTTCGACGACACCGGGATGAGGCGGCACTCGTGGAGGTTCAGGACTTATTTCACGAATTGGCGGAGTAGGAGGCGGTGGAGGTTCTAGAGGCCTCCGCCTTTGTCGTAACAGACTAGTTTCACTTTTCTTGACTAACGATAGAGGTTCTTGTTGCGGTTCTTCAGCAAACGACCAGGGCCTGAAGGGGCTTGTAGACGTTTCACTTTCCGGACTTACAACTTCTTCCCTGGAACTGAGACGGATTCGTTTTTTTGGTGGTCCAAGACGTGTCGGTGTCCTCTCCCGTTTGACTCTCGACTCGGTTTCAACGAGTCTGACTCCAGAGTCGTCGGAATGTGCGGGGCCGGAACATGAATCGTCGTCTTCACCACCAGACACAAAACCAGCATCGCGTTCAATTATACGATCTGTAACAAATAGAAGACCGTATTAGTTTACAATTAAAGACAGGTAGAGTATTTATAAATTATATTGCGCTTTCAAGTGTATAAAATCGTGTGAATTTCCAAGAGGCGGTCGTGAATCGGCGCCTTGGTATCGCCGAGGGAAACAAAAAGACAACAGATAAACGTACAAACGACGCCGCTCGTTATAGGACGCAAACGCGGCTTGCCTACCTAATGTGATATTGCGGTTATGGAAGTGGCGATTATATTTAACATTAAACGTTAAAAACTAATCAAAAGATTTTCTTTTTTTAAGTTTGAATATGAAATTGGCCAGTACGTTTTCGGTTTTTAGGTCTTTCATAATACCGTTTTAAGATTTTCCACTATATACTTTTTATTAGATTTCGATGTTTAAAACAAACGAATTGGACATTGACAAACAAATAAAATAGTTAATGTTTTTTGTGTTTGTTTTATTAACTCCCAAGTCCAAGTTTCTAAAGATAACCAGCGTCTTAAAATAAATCAAATTTAGATAAGACAAAAATAATTAAAATTATATATACTACCCCCATTTTTATGAGGTAGTCTCCAAAAGGTAACAATTTGCATTGCAATATTCTGATAGAAACTTGTCAAATAACGTATGGTAGTGTTGCCAGAATAAAATTATAAATAGTGTAACTATTTAGCTTTGCTGCAATAATAGTAGAGTGAAACAATAATGTTTCCATGTGGTGGAAAAAAATATTAAACTTCTGTCATCTACAGGTGACACTGGGAATTAATGAGTTAAAATGATTGTAGCGTAGATTCCACCCGTTCCATGGCCACACTCACATCCTCTATGCAACGATAGATGCTTAGCCGTTATAAGTGTATATCGACGGCAATAGACAATTAAACAATGCGTGCTCAAAAACTGTCGTTTTAAATTCTATTTACTGTATAATTGGGCAATAACTTGGGCACTTTGAATGAAATTAAATTTCTTTTAATATACTGATATGTCAAATTTTTTTTATGACAGATAAAGAACAAACGAGCAGTCCACCTGATGGACCGTGGCCACCGTCGCCCATAGACATCGGCAAAACTAGAGAGTATCTCTTGTAATCCGATCTGGCCCACTTGTGGTTGCAAGCCAGTCGGGGAACATATCCTTTACCACCAAAAGATGCTGGGTTACTCGCCTCTTACGAGATGCTCTTTCTGCAGCAGAAAGGAATTGTATTCTAACCCGTCCCCTCACGGGGAAAATCCAAATAGTTTTACCATATATTTTATTGTTCCATTCGATTAATTATCATAAAAGTTTTGAAATATTTTACATAATTTTAATTTGTTACTCGCATCGGTGAATTATGCAAAAATTCAAAATTATCATTATTATATAACTAATTTGAAAGTTGTTTATAAATCAAATGCGCGGAATTTTTTATATCGTCTATTAATATTTAAATGTAATATGGCGCCAAATTATAGACCACAGATGTAAACCCAATTTCATATATTTGTTCTTTTGTCTAATTTTCTGTAATCTCTGGTGACAGGTTTCATCAGTCAGAGAAATTTCTTTTGTAATATGAAAGTAAATTCGAAATTCGAATGAACATTTTTCTAATTTGACAGTTTTATATATAAATGATATTTCACTATTCTAGTATATACCTAAGTAGGGAATAAAATATAATTATTATTCTGTATTTACTAAATTTATCTAAAAGATGATTAAAATACTGATGCGATAAAACTCAGTGCGTTTTAGGCATATGACATTTTTTTTTAAACTTATTTTACCACAATAGTATATTTAAGGTAAGTTTTCCGTTTATTAGTTAATAATTAAAACACAAAGCATAGACAAATATACCCAACCTCTATTAAGTAATAAAACAGATAATAAAATTAAAATAGGTAAGAAATTCTGTTATTTAAGTTATGTTTGCAATCAGTTCTCATTAATTCAAATAATTTTATAGCACGGAGCGCGAGCTTAGCGCCGGCGCCATGACGTCACGGCATACATGAGATGGGTTTTAAGTTGCTATACTTGAAAACTTTGGAATGTTGTTTTTAAGATATTTATAACATTTTATTTATTTTTATTATACTATAAAATTTTATTTAAAAAATTCGTGGTTTTAAAAGAAATGTAAAAATAATAATTCTGTGGCTATTAAAAAAATATATTTATCTTTCAGACAATAAAATAGTATTTATTTTGATTAAAATGAATAGATGACAGTACACACCGTGTGACGTCACATCATGTGCAACGCCATTGTTATCAACATAAAAAAATTATTGTTCTATACAACTTACGTGATATGAGTGGAAGATGCCATTTTATATAGATGGCATCAGTATTTTTATATGTTTTTTTATTCAATCAACTAACCTATTTTAGAGCAAACTATGGAGTTTGTAATGTAATAGTTTTTACATAATTCAACGACGATTCTCATGATAGATCTCGTGTGCAATCAGAAGTACTGGTTTGATTCTCAACCGGTTCGAACATATGGCGCGTCTTTGTTATTTATTAATATTTTACTTTTAGAACAAGAGCTTGTCCGCATTCCATCGGGTTTTTGTTGCTATACAGATAATTGGTTAATTCGGGTTTTTTCCAGCAGGTGTAATGGCTCTATCTTTTTTTATCTGTGCAAAACTTTATACAGATTAAAAATCCTAACACAGATAAACGAAAAACTTTCAAAGACGTTGAAGTGACTTCAATTTATCTTTTAACTATTTAATAGTTTTTAAAGCTCTATAAAAGGAGACTAACAGCATGCCGACTTGATTATAATATCCTGTGGGTTATATTTTAGACTCACATCATCGTGTAATCATCATTATTCTGTCGTGTACTTCTTTGATTGATGTTAATGCTACCAACATCAAATAACAGAAAGCTTCTCAAATTATAAGTGTTGCCAACATCATAATTAACAGTATACACATCAATTGTTAGGTATGGTTATGCTTGAAAATTAAAAAAAAAAAAAAACACGTATGCAGTCCCAATTGTATACATTTTCTGAATAATTCACAGTTACTAGGATACGGTGCCGGATATAAAAAACAATGATAGAATAGCATTATTAAAGCTAATTTCACTTCCTTTAGCGGTTTAATTGGTTGTACACTATCCGACGGAAACGCCTTATAAGCTCGTGTATAAAAACTTATCGCTTAAAGGATAAATTTTGACGTAAAACATTTAATTTATTTCCTTAATAACCAAATCTTATAAGGCAGAATATTTGTAATTTATAACCTTGTCTGTCTGTCGCGCTTTCACGCCAAAACTGCTAAACCGATTTAAATGAAATTTGGTATACAGATAGTCGAGAGACTTAGAAAGGATATAGGGTACTTTTTATGCGAAAAAGGGGTTGTAAGGGGTGAAAATATGACATTTAAGTTTGTAAAAGTTTTACCCTCAAGGGTGTAAAATAACAATAGGGAATAGGGGATGAAAGTTATGGAAATATGTAAGGTTTATGTAAATATTTTATAAGTTTAAAGACACATAAATATATCATAAATAATCACCACTTAAACGACTCTTAAAATCTTAAGAGGTATCGAAAGAATTAATTAATTTTACTTACATTAATTACTAACAAAAAATTAGTGAAATCGTGCGATTAACAGAAGATAAATCGTAGGTTCGTAAGAGTTGAGCTACCGGAATTGGTTTATAGCTCATAATCGAGCGAACGTGGCGCCGCGAAGGCGTTCCAATTAGACAACTAATATATAAATACGCCAACTAATATTCAAGCCAATTTAGATCTTGTAACGAGAACATAAGAATAATATTATATTTTATCATCTGCATCTGTTAGTTTGTCCGACGCGGCCACACTCGCGTACCTTCTCACACTACAGGTTAGGCCTGTTCATATTTTTTTCAAATATCGATACTTCGATATATCGACTTTATTTTAAAAAAAATTAAATAGTAAACTCATAAATGATATACACAATTTATTTTTTATTTTCATTATAAAGGAATATTGAAAGTTACAGCAAAAAACCTTATAAGGTACAAACTGTTTTTTCTCTGTTTTTATTTCATAATAGAAAAGGCAAAGGTTTTAAACCGTACAGCCTTGTAGACAAATAAAAACTGTTTTAAGAAAAATATAACAGTGTAAATAATGTAGATTTTGAGATACATTTTGGGAAGAGAAAAAATAAAAATTCACTTAAAAATTATTAGCAATAAATATCGATATTTCGATATATCGATATTTTATCAACAGTCCTACTACAGGTGTTTTTTATTGTATTCAAACCCCGCCTACGCTTGATTGAGGTTTTAATTGCTACAAAGCATTACACCATTTTCTGTCGAGCTACGCTAAAACATTCCGGCATAATATTGTTCTTGTGGGAACGGTGTTTTAGTTTTTTACTTTACGAAGGCAATAAAAAATTTAATTCAAAAAGATTAATGGCCGTCCAACATAAATCCGGCTCCGTAATATATCACAGGTTGCCTACAATAATAAAGGACTTCGACTACGTTGCTCATTACGTCGATTCACGTTGACGTGTTAAAACAAAGAGTTACGAGATACATGTTAAGCAACTATCTTCCTTATGTTTATATAAATAGAAACGTGTTTTGCCTAATATATAAAAAATCAAAGGAGTCAAAGAAGCCGGCGCTATGGGCCTCTCAAAAGGCTGAATGGTGTCGATCTCACCACTAGATAAAACCTCAAGCTCGAGAGCAGATACCAATCTGGCGCCAAATTTCACAGAAACAAAATGCGTCCTTAAAAAAAGAAGCCTATTCAAACATGGCGGTCGAACTTGGGCACGGGTCAAGTGTTTCCTTTTTCTTACCTAAATATGTAAAGATTTTATTCTCCAATTAATGCTGGTAACTCTTCCTTTTTTATGACAGATAAGGGTCAAACGTGGACCGTCTCCACCTGATAGTAAGTGGACACCTTTGCCCGTGGATATCGACGGAACTAGGAGTATCTCATGCGTTACCACCTCGAAGATAGAGTGAGGAGGGGGAGCATATAGAAGAATGCTGCGGTTTCAGTAGACCCTGAGCAACAACCCGGTATTTACTAGAACCGCAACATTAATGGGATGGGAGAGACCAAGCCAGTCGGAGATGCTCTCCCAGCGTTAGAGGGGGATAGTATTCTAAATTCTAAACCATCTCCCACGAGTAAAATTTTAAAGTTTAATGCTGTTTTCGTTGAAAATTGTTTATGAAATCCACAGATTTGAATGTAATTTACGAATACGGTAATCATCAGTTATTACATTCGTTTCCGAAATAAATGGGATTCTGATGACCGTCTTGTAAAAATGATTTCATGTCCGAACCTCGTGGTTAACATTCACACGGTCTTTGCTAATGTATGAGAAGTCGTGCAAAACTTTCACCGAGACATCACTGATGGCGCCAGCCAACACTACACAGTACACTACTGCTTTAAATATAACTTTTGTACGCGGCTATGCTTAATTCAGGATAGTCTTACTTATACAATAACAGTAATTAATGTCCTTCCCTTCTATGTCCACTTTATTTGTATTAGAAAGAAAGAGACAAAACACTGATTAACTAACTAATTGATTAAATAGTTTTATAAGTAACTCGTGAATAAAATATTGTATAAAATGAAATGAACATAATTTTTCATAATGGCAACTCTAAATATAATATTGTCAGTTTGTGTTTAATTTAAATATAATATTATTACTAAATCTAGTAGAAGGCTCACTTTTTTAAAGTTAGTAATATTCTTTAATGAAAATCAAAAATCTTTTTTTTTTTTATGTTATTGCTTAAGTTTAAAAAAATGCTAAATTCCTATTGACAGTATGAGACACATTAAACTTAATAATATGGAGCTAATCAGTAGCAAATGGTACAGATTATACATAGAGATGAAATAATTTTAGAATGTTGGCTACAATGATTAGTGATTACTGTCAGAATATCTTTTCAATCAAATTTCCAACACTAAATTAGAATTGTTGATATTTTTTTAAATTTCGAATTTTCGATATATCGGCTTTATTTAAAATAATAGTACGTTAGGTCAAAAATGATTTATACAATTTATAATCCAATATATTTATTAAACAAATTAAATTATAAATGAATGTTGAAAGTTACAAACACAGAATACAAATAAACCTTATTAGGTTCAAATATTTTTTTCTCTGTTTTTATTCCATAATAAAAAAGGCACAGGTTACACCGTACAGCCTTGTAGACAAATAACAATCGATATTTTCATTTCAATATCATACTATCGATATATCATCAAAAAAAATATTAGTAATGAATATCGATATTTTATCAACAGTTCTACTTATTGAGAGTTGCTCTCATGTGTGTAGGTACTCCTATGTGGTGTATGTAGACGGGATAGAACCCCGCAGCCCGGGTAGTCCGGGATACGATTAGTCATGTATGCGGCGCGCGCCACAGAGGCGACGGGTTGGCGCCATGCGGTCGCTTGCTAAGTAACTAAACAATATCTTATATGGAATGCCTTTTATTATTCCTCGCGTTAATCGATCTTACATAAGGACACTAATTATCACTTTAATGTGTTACAGACGCTATTGTTCGAAATTAAGAACTAGTTTTAAAGGTTACTGCACTCTATGACTCTACTCGATAGAACTTCACTCAGTTATTGCATCAACTGCAACCAAGATTTTTAGCAACAAAAAAATAAACTATTTTTTTTTAATTTTAATAACATTTTAATTTTAATGATAGACTTGGGTCACTATTAAGGTCATTATTTTACAAATAAGACACGATACTTCCATATAATTTTTCATCCTCCCCTTTCAAACCCTTACAACCCTTTATTCGCATTAAAAAGTAACCTATGTCCTTTCTCAGGCTCTAGACTATGTGTATACCAAATTTCATTAAAATCGGTTCAGTAGCTTTGGCGTGAAAGCGCGACATTCAGACCGATAGTTATTTTCGCAATTATAATATTACTACATATTATAAGTAACGATCCGAGTTCCGACTCATATCACTTTGAAGATATTTAAATTACCGATTTGAAGATAAATCATTAGATTTTGAGTGACAGGTAGTTTTAAAACAAATTGTAAATTACAGGTAAATAAGTACTCTACTTACACAAATCTTCCACAGACATTTTATTGTTCATTAAGAACGAGGTAATAAATTATTTGAAGAGCATAATATGGTCAGGCACTATTTCTCGGAATTCACGTCGAACATCGATCTACTGCTGTTGGTAAGTACTCTATATTACGGAAATAGAAATAAAGTCGTATTATATACAGACTAAAAAAGGTTGAAAATCAAATAAAACCTATTGGAAATTGATGGAAAGAGACTAATGGTGAATAATTGTGTCAATCATTTCCTCTCGAGTGAAAATTCGTATACTACATAAGGAATATGTATTATGATTACTCGTGACCGTCAGATGCGATTCCATGGGTGGGGCGAGAAGTGGCAGCCTCTCAAACATGTGGAAAAAAAAATTTTTCAGGCATTTCCTCCCGTTTGAAAATTTGTCGGATTATAGTTTACCAAATATCTTGAAGGAAAAATAAAGTCAGCTGACCATAACGTGGTGGAATATACGTCAGCTAGCTGCTTGACCATGTAATATTTTGATTTTTTTATAGCAAATTCACAATTACCATTTAAGCAGCATTTTTTTCTACATGTTTGGAAGGCTGCTTCTGCTCGCCCCACCCACGGAATCGCAGCTGACGGTCACGACTAATCATAATATTAACCCCTTATGCATTTCAAGAATTTTCGCTTGGGAGGAACTTGCTCACGAATATCTGGCTATCGTACCATAAGGGGTTTTACATGAGCAATAAAAAGGATTGGGATTTGTAGAGTTTACGCTTTGCTACTAGTCTTGAAGAATAGCGTCGAGTGTAGGCGAGTCGATTGCCTAGGTGGGGGGCAAGTGAATATAAAGTAAATAAAGTGCAAGAATACGTGTCCATGATATTTTTGTATGGAACAACCCATAGACCAGCCCAAGATCCCATAAATATGACCAAATTTATTCGAATATCGAAGTGGAGTAAAGAACAAATATCAAAATACATTTATTTATAATTTACAGTAATTGGTAACAAATGATGTAGCTATTGTAACATGAAACAAAACAGCTTGTCAAATAAGCAATTGTTAAACGAAGCCACTGTCTATTGTCGGGAGTCAAAATACTCTATTGTCTCTGACCGGTAGTCTCAACATTAACACACCTGGGAGACACGTGCTTGTTTCAACAAAACTATTGGAATTACGTTACTTATTAAACGTACTATCTATATATTATTACTAGCTGCGCCCGCGGTTTCAGCCGTTATATGTTGAATAATTCACACTATATCATTATAAATTACAGCCTATGTGTTATTCTGATGTGTAAGCTGTATTATTGTAAAGTTTAATCAAAATCCATTCAGTTGTTTTTGCGTGAAAGAGTAACAAACATCCATACATTCTTACGTAGCTAAAATTTTGTTCCCAATTTATATAGGAAGAAGTTCAGAATACTAATATTTTTTTTAAAATTATGCATAAAAATACATTAAAATTAATAAAAAAAAAACATTACACACACTATCATATATTTGACACACACACGCATAAATACTATTTTGGCTATTGTCAAAGTAATTAAAATTAATTATGGTCGAATTTCGACCACTAGGCGACCTTTATTTTTAATCTAAACTGTATAATTAAATATAACGTGTCGTCATAATCACATCCTTCTTTATTCACTTATGTTGGCAGAATTAATGCATACTTTAAGCAGAAATATAAGCTATAATATAAAAAAAAATCTTTTAGAAATGCTCTACTTTTAATGAATTTTGATGTAACATGGCCGTATTAAGTAAGTATCAAATAGGGGTTTGGGATTGGTTATTCTTAATGATATTGAGGAGTCTATATAATTATTACTTCAGCAATATGAAGTCTTTTCAGTTCAAAGTAGTTACTGTGACTATTTAATAATTAATTTATATAAAGCTGAAGAGTTTGTTTGTTTGAACGTGCTAATCTCAGGAACTACTGGTCCTATTTGAAAAATTCTTTTAGCGATAGATAGCCCATTTATTGAGGAAGGCTATAGGCTATATATCATCACGCTAAGACCAATAGAAGCGGAGCTACACGTGAACAAAGTCGCAAGGGTCGGTGCAGTACAATATAAAATAATATTATTTTCTATTAACAGAACTAAATTCTTGTGATTATTTATTATATTATGTAAGCAGAAATAAATAAATTTTAACCCCCAACATCCCTCCTGCAAGTGTTAATATTTTTTAAATTTCCTAGATATTACTTAATTCTTTAAATAAATAAATTAATAAATAACATAATCGTGGAGTTGTCTCTATGATGAACGAGTTAAATGGATATCAAAGAATTATAAATAAAAAAAGATAATACTAAGCTAATAAATATGTAACAAAAAACGTAAAATTTCAGCCAATTTTTTCATACTGATCACCGATACGATGTTTAATGGATATAACCACCTGGTTGAAAGAGAAATATTGCATCTCTGTGACATTTTGTCAGGAGTCATTTGTTATAGATCTCTGGCTGGCCTCATTTGAATAAAACCTACACTTTAACGTAGATATTTGTAAATAGTTTAGATCATTATGCGTATCGGGCTCCACAGATACAGGCAGATGCAAAAAAACTTCACGTTTTATGGATACACAGCTGCATACATTCTTAAATCGGTTTTTGATTGACAGGAACTAGAATTGTGATTGACTGATGTTTATATGTAGCAGATAGGTTCTGTGTTAGAATTTTTATTGAATTAATTAAAAAAAAATATTATTTTTTATCTTCATTTTCTTATTTTTTATGTGCTCGGGGAATTACAAATTTTATTTTTTTTTTCTTTTTGTTTTTAAAAAAAATACATACATAACACTTTTTGTTTGTTTAATATTCTTTAGAGGTTATTATATTTTTTTTGAACTTCATATTTATAAAAGATTTTATTATTTTGGAAAAAAGGCCAAAATTTCCTCAAATACCATTAATTTACAACATGTTTTTTCTGGCAACACATGTTCTGTTTCATTTGATTAAAATTCACTGTTTCTCAACAACTGTTCTTGTTGGATCTAAACAAATTGCTTTTTTAAACATTAGCTAACTCCAACTGTGTTATAAAATTCGGTACAGTATTCATTATTGTTGGAATTATTTACATAATTTGTACACAAAAACATTTTCTATTCTTCTAACCGACTTTAGGAAAAAGAGGTTCTCAATTTATACTATGTATACTTTAATAAATTATTATCAAGCATTTTAATAACATCGAAAATCGAAAATACATTTCAAACAGTTATCCCTACAACCGATTGCGATGGTTGGCGAAGTGACGTCATTCTAAATCTAACATGGCGGACGGACTAAGATAGCCAAATTTCTAAATATGCCCTTGATATTATGAGTAACATAGGATAGAGCTATCTGGATTAATATTTTTTTAAATTTATGAATTATTTAAAAAAAAATATATTTGTAAGTATACAATATTTCTTTATTGTAAATTGTTTTACTTCTTTATGTCGACGAACAACAAAAAAATTAAAAGCAAGATAAACCATTTAACGTCGGCAATTACAAATATTCATATTGACAATTGAGCTCGGCGTGGCCTTGCTCTGGCGTAGCAATGGCGCCGATAAAATAAATCACATATAAAAAGTTAATTTTGCATGCTAAGTTCAACCAGATGGCGGATCCCTGTGTTATAGCGCCATCTGGCGCGGAAAAATGTAATTGTAACTTTCTGTGCTATATTTCAGACTCAAACTTAGGTATAACTAACATTATTTATACCCGTGAAGGGACGAGTTAGAATACTATTCCCCTGTGCCGCTGGGAGAGCATCTCGTAAGAGCCGAGTAACTCAGTACCCCCTTGGTTGTAGGGGATCTGTTCCCCGACTGGCTTGTGACCACCAGCATGCGAATCCAACCGCCAAGTGTCATTAATGCAGCGGATCTATTCTATCTTCGAGGATCATCGCTAAACCAAAATGGTATCTCTTACCCTCTGGTTTTGTCGATAAGTTAGATAGTTAAGAGGGTATCTCTTGTTTCGTCGATGTCTATGGGCGATGGTGGCCACTTACAATCAGGTGGACCATCTGCTCATTTGCACCTTATCCTCCTCCCCTTGTAGTTTTGACGTAGTAATTAATGTACGTCAAAGTTGTCATATTTGAATATAGCACAAGATTTCCCTAGAAGATATTGATTACGTGACGAAAACCTATGACCCTCACCCCTCCCTCTCCTCTCAATGTACTTTTGAGCGTATTCATTGCTATGAAAGAATTTGGAAATCTTTTGACTAAATACAATAAAAAGTTATGGATTATTTACTACTGATGTAGCAAATAGTGCTTTTATATCAGTTTTCACTTAATGAAGCGAGGGCGAAGAGGCAAACTCAATAGCATTTACATCTTTGATGTTGTTACTTTTTTTAAACTAGTAATACTAATACCCTAACGTGACGATGAGCTACAGAGTGTCCGCGTAAGACGAACGAATCATATAAGTTTGGGGACCTCAAAAAAACCGGCCAAGTACAAGTGGGACTCACGCACGAATGGTTCCGTACCAATATTTGGCAAGAAAATCGCGTTTGTTGTATGGGAGCCCCCCTTAAATATTCATTTTATTCTGTTTATAGTATTTGTTGTTATAGGGGCAACAGAAATACATCATTTGTGAAAATTTCAACTGTCTAGCTATCACGGTCCTTGAAATACAGCCTGGTGACAGACAGACGGTCGGACAGCGGAGTCTTAGTAATTAGGTCCCATATTTACCCTTTAAGTATGGAACCCTAAAAATAAACTTTATTAAATAATATCTACAATACATTTGAATTTATCACCTTTTTCCCGGATGTTGTTTAAAACCGAACTAGTTAGCGCCATCGCCATTTAAATTAGGCGGCGATATATTATTCTGCAAATATATAGAATTCTTTGGTACCAGTTTGAGAATTAATGCAAATGTATTGGCGCAGAATATATGGAAATACGATCACTTAAAACACTATAATATACTAGCGGTCCGTCCCGGCTTCGCACAGCTGGACATTTAACACACCGGCGCGTCGGCGAGTATTTTTTATTTATATTGATTTCTTTAATTTCGTAAAATCTTTTGACTGGAATGTCCGATTTCAATAATTCAAAAAGTAATCAACAGGTATTGAAACAGTCTTGAATACGAAATAATTTATTTGAATAAGAATTAATACAAGGGTATGGATAATATGGTTTGATTTTGCTAGGCATTTCTATCATCAACTTTTAAAATGTAAAAAAGTAGTTATAGTGACAAAACCACAATAGTTGGACATATGGCCTCGCGAAGTTTTTTATAGATATTGATACGTTCTATAATATTTTAGAACATTTTATTGTTCTATCATCAATAATTTCCGCAGCGCGTGCGATGAAAGACATTTTATGGCTAATTTTTTTACCCCTTGGGTTGGTTTTAGTAAGAATTTCTGAGGATCTCTAATTTTTTCTAGTAAGAAATATAGCCTATGTTACTCAGGGATAATGTAGCTTTCTAATAATAAAAGAATTTTTGAAATCGGTCCTGTAGTTTTTAAGTTATTCGTTACATACAAAACTACAAATCATTCTTCTGTAATATTAAGTGTAGATTAGAGAAGATAAATATAAAACTTTTAAACTGTTAATTTATTAACGTGAATTACTTGAATTAAATTAATACGTTAATTTACACTTTATGTAAATCATCTTATATTCAGTTAATAATACCTATTGTTAATAATTGTGTTGGCAACACTAATAATTTGAGTGAAGTCAAATGGAGTTTTTGGATAAATGAGGTGTTATAGTTGAAAACTTGAAAAGCAAGTGGTTCATTTAATTATTATTATAGTGTAAGTGTATATTACAATCAGTGTATTGAACCCTAAGCGAAGCGATATCTTTCCATAGTATAAATAAAATAAAATCTAAAGTAAGGGAATCATTGTGTAAGCCTTAGGCTAACATAAACCTAACCTGTGTTAGGTTATTGTAAGTTATTCACGTGACCATAATCAGACAGCACTTCCAGCAATAACACAACACTACACTTAACACTTTCACTAGCACTAACCAGATAATATCCACTCCTTGAGAGACCTTGCGGAAAACAGACTACAGTCCGACTGTCGAGGAAATATAAAGAGTCGAGACTGTGAAAACGACGGAAGTAATTATTATTTTACATCGATAATTGTTTTTAATTTTCCGACATATAGTACGAAAAGCGTGAGAAGTCAGGGTGGGTGCATAGTTAATTAATAAAAAGTATAACATGCATTTGAATCGCATCAGTAATGGCGCGTATGTACCGGCGTGAACGACACTACGTGGCCTTGTTAGGTCGTCCGATCTCGTTTATTTTTTTCATACTCGACCGCTTCTATGGCTCGTTATATAAACGATATAATACTTATAAATAAAAACAAACGTCTCAACGAATTGTTTGAACGATTGGATATTTATGGACATACATACTGAAAAAAATTCTTATTAGAGATACTCAGTAATGCCGCTATTAGAAACCAAATTAATATTGTCATAGAATGAGAGAGGAATGATACCCATTACAGTACAGCAATACGTATACACATGCAATTTATACGGAGTCAATAAGTGCCTGGGGCTTAAGACCCAGGTGCAGGTTCATAATATATAAACTCTCACCTCCACCACTACCTCACCAACTACAATAGATAATAAAGTAAACTTATATGGACCTCATGAAAGGTGACTTTAACCACGACACTATAATACTCACTCTAATCTATCGCACGATAGGTTATATATTGTCTACACGTACCTTACCCTCTAATACTATTTTATAAACGGTGTTAACAATATTTTTTGTAAAAATTCCGCTATTTCATAAAATTTAATTCCTAGGCTAATTTATAAGTATATTAAAAAAAAAAATTTTTATAATCAATGATATTAAAGCATAACTTTAAAAGTTGCATAGCTTAAATGATAGTTAAGTTTAAAATCTCAAAGATCTAGGTGATTATAATAATCATTCCGATTCGTTTCCAAATGAGCTCCATACGATTTGTAATTTACATTCGTTTTTAGACGAACTAAGTATATATGATAATCGATATATTATATCAAAGTTACATCTCTAAGCCACAGAAATAAATAAAATTGTAGTGTCTGTTTGTAATATTAAAATAACCGCTTTTTACAAAGTGCACATGGTATATATACCAACAACAACACTGTTTATTCCGGCTAATTCTCTGAAATGGCTGTACCTATTACTGATGTAACAAGGAGTAACTTAGGCTATTTAACATCTCGCTACGACCCATAGGAGCATAGCAACACGCGAACGAAGTCGCGCAGGTTACACAGTAATTATAATAATTTTTAGCAATAATTAATCTATAGATAATAAAACATTCTGATAAAAAAATTTCATTATAATATAAAAACTGGTTTAATAATAATCATTAATCATTACTTATCTAAACAGATTATTTATTGTAATCTATTTGATAAGCTGGCAACACTTATGCATTGTTAAATCTTGAATTGCAAAATTCTTATCGATGTAACATAAAAAAGTCGTTTCCTGAGGAAACGGTTGAAACCATTTACTAGATGCGTACGCGCATAACTTTACTAACAGATACGCTTTGAAGTCTCGACGTTATTTATGTCTTTACCATAGATTATTTCAGATGTTAATTGTCTATTAAATAAACTGAAATGTAATTATATCTACGTGTTAGATATGACATAAAACAATGTTTACATTCGAACTGTCAATGTCAAACAACCGTTTACAGCTGACGTAAATAAAAAAACCAGCCAAGGGTTCCGTACCAACAGTTGGAAAAAAAAATCACGTTTATTGTATGGGGGCCCCCCTTAAATATTTATTTTATTCTTTAGTATTTGTTGTTAAAGAGGCGACAGAAATAGTATTACGGTTCATGAGATACAGCCTGGTGACTAACAGACGGATATGGAAGCAATTCTTTATTAAAACTATTTCAAAATATATATTTTTTTAAATTTAATGTTGAAATATTAATTACTCTGTGACAACTATCACGGAAGGAACAAATTTTTTACTCGAAAAACGACGCGACGCGCGAATGTATTTCTATGTCTTCCATAAAAAAGTTAGCAGTTTTTGTCTATGGTATTTTATCAAGGGAAGGATGGATCTTTTGTTTTTTGTCTGACCACCCGCTCGCTTCCTCCCTTTGTCTTTTTCGATGAATTTCGTATTTCCCGTCACCCCTTCAATATTAATGCATATGCAGATTTTGTGCTTTGATTCTTACCCTGTAATGTGAATAACTTATTGACGAAGGTGAAATAAAAAAAGTTTATTAAAAGTATCTAAGTACATATATTACTGGTATAAAAAATAATATTGTTTGTGAAAACTTTATTGTTTTATGTATAACAAGAATTATTAAAATCGGATCTGTAGTTCCAGAGAAAACCTTCACTTTACAAAATGGCTGCGATATGGTACTTAAATGGCCATATCTTTTTAATTACAATGTTTATGGCAACACCACATTGTCTATGTTACCCGATAAGGATGTAGCTTTCTATCGGTGAAAGAATTTTCAAAATTGGTTCAGTAGTTTTCAAGCAATTAAGAATCATATCTTTCCTCTTTATGTAAAAGTGTAGATTTGTTGTCGTCGTATTTTGAATAATCAAAAATCAAATCAGAGAAATTATAATTGATTTTTTATAAGTGGTAACCCAAGATTGTTAGTGGCAACACTAGATATTACATAAAGAAGCTGTGATGGCCGATTATTCCTCGTCTTATTGATGTTAAATATTTCCTTCAAGTTGTTTGTCCTCGTAGATCACAACTTATTTTTTTTCGTAAAATTATCTTAAAAGAGTAATAAATGTAAAGTCTAATATTAAACTCATTATTTTTTTATTTACAAAACTAATGGCCGAAGTTAATAATCATCGGATAGGATTTTCGTTTGAAAATGCATTCCAAATTCAAATTTATCCTCAGCTATTTGGGTATGGACAATTCAAATTTGGAACCTATTTTCAGTCTGTAATTTAAAAATTATGGAATGAGAGTGATTTTTTTATTTCAGCCACCAGTGAAACAAAAACAATAGATTAAATTAAATTAAATTAAAAAGAAAAAAATAGACCATAAATTAAACGCAACGAATCCCAAAGCCAGAAATTATTAAAAAAAACACTGAGGATAGATATGTCATGGTGTGTGTGAGTGTGTGTGTATGTATCGGTGTGTGCGTGTATGTTTATTACCAACGTAAGTTTTATTCGAATTAATTGAACAATCATAGTTTTAAAAATTATTCATTAGAGAATTGTTTTGTATTAAAAATAAAAATAAAAAGATTAAAAGTAAAAAAAATGGTGGTATTATGTACAATCAACATCTGTGTAGTATATAGTGCTCGTACATCTGTTAGTTGTGATTGTGTCACTATCATTGTTTTATGCCCTGCGTCACATCTGTTACATTTTGTTTTGTTGTCAATTGACCGTCGATTATATAACCGTTCATAATAATAACGGCTGTAGTCCAGATGATTCAATTTTTTGTTTTTAAAAATATACAGACGCTAAATATAAATAGTTCTTTACTACCTCGGATAAAAAGTAAGGTATTTGTGTTCAGCCATTTATGTGTGATTAACAAGCGTCCAAACATAGTCGAAATTATTTTTAATCGTGTATTCGAGTTGTCAAAATCGATTTTCCCGCGTTTATGTGGATGACATTTCAGAATTACATACAATGTCATGGCTGTACGGTGTAATACCTTTGCCTTTTTTCCCAATGTTGTAGAATAAAAAACAATAAACATGAATTGACGTTTGTTAGTCTCATTAAAACTCGAGATGGACTGAACCCATTCGGCTAGTTTTGGTTTTGAAATATTTGTAGAAGACCAAGAAAAGCCAGGAATATTTGTAGAAGACCAAGACAGCCAAAGAAAAGGTTCTCTGACGTCATCAAAAATATTGCCGGTACACTATTGCACAGAACGACCCAAATAAGAGTAGACTGGAAAGAGCTGGAGACCTTCGTGTCGCTAAGACATATTGTACTACTAGCCGATCCGCGTAACTTCGCGTGTTGCTCCGCTCCTATGGGTCGTAGCTTGATGTTAGCTAGCATAAGTTACTCCTTGTTATATCAGCTATCTGTCAGTGAAAGTTCCGTCAAAATCGATACAGCCATTTCAGAGATTAGCCGCAATAAACAGAAAGAAAAAAATTGTAAAAAATGTTGTTGTTTGTATATTATGTACCTTGTGCGTGTATACATCAAAAGACGCTACAATTTTATTTATGTGCATGGATTAACATTATAGATTGTTAATACATTAAATTAAAAAAATACTAAAGAAAATTCTATTGGCAATAAAAGGTTAATAAATAAGAAAGGTTTAAAAGGTGAGAAATGCTTAAACGAAAAGGTTTCAGCAAAAATATTACTCTACAACAAAGTACTTGTTTACGAATTGTATCCGTTTTATTGCAATTTTCACGCGATATTTTGAAACACTCACGTGGAGTGAGACACGTGTTACACTATATGGTTTTGTGTAACGTGTTCTTGCAAACCTTGCGACTTTGTGCCCGTGATGCTCCGCTCCTATTGGTCGTAGCGTGATGATATATAGCCTATAGCCTTCCTTGATAAATGGGCTATCTAACACTGTAAGAATTTTTCAAATCGGACCAGTAGTTTCTGAGATTAGCGCGTTCAAACAAACAAACCCTTCAGCAAGCATAGAACTTTGAAAATTGAAATACATAAATGGTCATACAGACCGACATGTAGTTCCTATTTCAACACCTTTTTTGAAGGTAAAACGTAGTCTAAATCCTTTTCCAAGATCTAGTCTAAATCTGGATCAAATTTCATTAAAATCGATTCAGTAGTTTAAGTCGTGACGTGGCCCACTCCTGACACAAGCTATTTATTAGCTTACTAGGAGGGGTAACGGGAATACTAGTAATATGTGATCCATACTGCTATTATTTTTAAAAAAAAAAAAAAAGTGTGAAAGCGTAACAGACAGACAGAGTATAAAGGGATAAACTTCGTTCGTGGGTATTAATAGAAATTGTTAATTTATAGTTTTTATCAGAGAATATAAATGATTGCTAAATGTTTTAATTTTTTTTCTTCTTTTAAATAATTATTCAACAAAAAAATTCTCCTAGCTGTCTGTTCTGCTTTGACGCTTAAACGACTGAACTAATTTTGATAATGTTTTGTATACAGATAGACTAGATCTTGGGAAAGGACATAACTTACGTTTTATCACAAAAAAAGTCTTTAAGAAGCTGAAATAAGGGATGAAGTGCATGTCTAGCTGTGTCTGTTTATGTCTTTGGTAGTTCACGTATAAATTATTTTGAGTAAATTGTACCCGGGCGAAAACAGGACGGGTATTAGTAAATATATTTTGAATATAAACTCCTTTTTCTGCCGCCATAGTTGTAGCATTACGCCATTGGGAAATCCCAAATATGCTACTCGTCTGCCACAAACAAGATCTTTTTTTTTCAACAATGTGCATTGCTAATTGGCATGACTATAAGAATTTTGATACATTTAAACATGTTAGATAAAAAAAATAAAGAATTAATTACCCGTTATTTATATCTCTTTGCTCACTTTTTTATTTATAAACTATAGACTATAGAGTTTAAAGAATATCTCAAATCTTTGGTCTTCACCAAAGAAAGTGTGTTCCCAAAACTACTATGAATTAATTTATATATTAATTTATTGCTATTCCTAATCTTATTTGTATGTTTGTTACTCATTCACGCAAAAACGGCTGAACGGATTTTAATGAAATTTGGCACACAAATAGATTATAATCTGGATTAACAATAGCAACATTTTTTATCCCGAAATAATTCAGTTCCTGTGGGATAATGATCAAATATGTTTACTGTTGTAAAACGCCTGAATAATTGTATTATACGTGATAAATTTTACCCGTGTAAAGCTGGGTGAGGAAACTAGTATTAAATTATTGTGAATAATGTGATACTTAATTGATTTAAAAAAAATAAAGAGAATCCTCAATCATCTGGACTATATACCAAAGTTCGTTTAGATTCACAATAAGACATAAATTTCAACAAGCAGACACCATTCAGTTTAAAGCCTTGCAATTATTATGACTACCAAAAACAATTACAATAATGATCCAACAATAAGCTGTACACATGTCATGAGTTATGACGTCAACGCTTGGTCTCCAGATGTGGCCACCAGGCGGCCAGATGTCGGTAACTCATAATAGTTACACTGTCTGTTTGACATCTGTATCGACTTCTGTGCACTGCACCCGAAATTGTTTCAAATAAACTTACCAACCATTGTTAAGTATGGTTTATAGTGTACACGCAGACCTACACTATCACGGCTTGATGACTAGATTATTACTTCATAATTAAATACTCGCGATACAATAATAATGTCTATCAAGGTTGACTCCACGTTTCCGTATGAAGTTAACCAGTTGTGACAACTTTGAACGTAAAATTCTACTCAAATTAATGTTGCCAATATCATAATTAATAGTTTAGATTATCAATAGTACCTTTGAAAGTAAAATGTAACTCAATGTTGCCAGTATCATAACTAACACATTGTATTATATAATTTAATTCAATTTGATCGCATGAAATTTATTTCAATAGTTTTAAAGGTTCTGTCAGTGACGTGTTTATTTTTTTTAAATCTCAATAAGTAGGCTATAGTTAAAGGACCAAACTGCCATTAAGAAATTGTATCTGTAGACTTAATTAATAATATTTTTATTATCAAAAACAAATAAGCATGACTGCTGTATTACTCAATGATAAAAAAATATTTTTCAATAATCCACTTGATAAATCTATTAAAATCCAGATCAGAAATGTTCTTGATAAGATTGTCGCATAAAACACTAAAGAGAGAGAGAGAGACAGAAGGTTAGAGAGAGTGGCACCTATAATACAAATCTAAACGCAGACGCAGCGCACGCAACTTAATTCTAAAACTCATTGATGCTCCGCTCCTATGGGTCGTAGCGTAATGTTATATAGCTCATATCCTTCCTCAATAAATGGGCTACCCAAAACTAAAATAATTTTCCAATTCGAACTAGTAGTTCCCGAGATTAGCCCGTTCAAACAAACAGACTCTTCATCTTTATAATATCAGAATACATAATTGATAACAAGTGATAACAAACTGTTAAATAAGAATGATAGAGCTGATTTTGATAGTCATCTTTCGTGTAATGTGAAAAAGAACAGATAATTTCTTTTATTATCTGTTATCTTATCAAGCATAATATTGCAAAGGATATTTATGAATTATGAAACAATTACTATCAGTGGGAACTTCATTTGTGTACAGAGTAAATTGAGAAGTTTGATTGACTCACTCATACATTCAATTTCGTTTAAATACAGATGTTTTAATGAGAAATTATTTACCCCTTTATTCCACTATAACTTCACTTTTTCGGGATAAAAGTGACGTATAGAATAATTTGGTTTATAATCTGTGGAGTCAAACTCCATTTAAATCAATTCATCCATTCGTGTGTTGAATGTTGTTTTGCCATTTTAATTTTAAAAATTTGGGGTGGGACACCCTTGTCATTTAGGGCTATAAAAAATAGACGTTGAACGATTCTCAGACCTACCCTATATGCACACAAAATTTCATAAAAATCGGTAGAGCCGTTTTGGAGTAGTTTGATAACTAACATTGTGACACGAGAATTTTATATATAAGACTAGCTGACCTGGCAAATGTTGTTTTGTCATATAACTTTGGGGTCGGCCACCCTTATCACTTAGGGGTATAAAAAATGGATAGTAGCCGATTGTCAGACCTAGTGAATATGCATATAAAATTTCATAAATATCTAACATTGTGACACGAGAATTTTATATATAAGATTAGGATAAAAAATATATATTTTTCTAACCCAAAACTTTTTCTCTATTTGTCCTTGCGGAACAGTTGGCAACACTAACGATCTAATTTGAAAAAAAAAATAAACTAACTCCAAATCTCACGCGACCCCCGCTATGCGACATGTGAACAAACAAATTAACTTTTAATAGTAAAACGACCTTATTTCTTTGTAATAGAGGATATTATTGTGTATTATATAATGAGTATAAATTAGTAGTAATATACACTTGTTTTCACCCTCGGGACATGTGCATGGGATTTTTTGTACCACCCCTTCTGTTTTAGCGTGATAAATTTGCTATCGATTAATATTTTAACGGTTGTTTGTTATCTTTGTATTCAAACGTTTAAATGCTTATCCTTATGTAATACTAGCCGAACCGCGCGACTTCGTTCGCGTGTTGCTCGGCTCCTATGGGTCGTAGCGAGATGTTAAATAGCCTATATTACTCCTTGTTACATTAGCTATCTACCAGTGAAAGTCCCGTCAAAATCGGTCCAGCCATTTCAGAGATTAGTCGGAACAAAGTAAAAAGCGATTATTTTAATATTACAAACAGACACTACAATTTTATTTATTTGTATCGATTATAAAAGCGAATATAACTCTTTGTCTGTCGCGCTATCACAGCAAAACTACTGAACCGATTTAAATGAAATTTGGTATACAGATAGTCTAGAAGCAGAGAAAGGACATAGGCTACTTTTTAATGCGAAAAATAGGTTCTAAGGGGTTAAAAAGGGGGAATGAAAAGTTGTATAGAAGTCATAAATTAATATGAAATTAAAAGTTTGTAAAAGTTTTACCCTCAAGGACGTAAAATAACAATAGGGATTAGGGAAGAAAGTTGATATGGAAATATGTAAGGTTTATGTGAATGTTTTATAAGTTTACGTGTATGTGTCTAATTTGTAGAAAGCTACCCAAAGATACTATTCCACGAGGGCGAAGTCCCAGGCACAGCTAATATCTATATAAATAAAACAGGATCTCCTCTATGTATGTACGCACATAACGAACGAATTTTTTGTTGTGTTAGTTATTGTCAGGACAAAGTGAGTGAGACAGAAGACAGTGGGTGAGATAGTGTCCAAGGCAAATCAGTGACATACTACGTTTGATAGAATAGAAATTCGTCGGGTGATTGAGCGAGTGAACCATTTGATTATACCTCAGCGAAGCGAGGACGGATCAGCTAGTTTTTATTACTTTTAAAGTTATCCGTTTATATGTAAAAGGCTCGTATGTCTATTAAGATAAAATATTAACATAATAATTAAAAAAATATATATTTCTTATAGATATTCTTCATTATAAAATGACTTAACGTTGTGTAATTAATAATCTATATTTATTCATTAATTTTATGGCATAGCAACAACATCTTTGAGTGAATAACAGATTCATATTTACACTATTTAAAAAAAACATAAGTGTGTTGCCATAAATCGTAATCAAATTTACCTAAACCTTATGTTAAACGAAATGACTTGTACAATTTAAATTCAACCAATTTCATTACCAAATAACATTGTAATGTTAGCTGAGTAGTTTTTTACCTAAATCTGTAGGCGTAGAGCGATTTGCTAGAAATTAATCGGTTCCATTTACAGCAATGTTTATTTACGACGAACCTAATAGGGCTGGAATTAGTCACTCCTTTCAGAGTCTGTCGGTTTGTCGGCTTCCGTCGCACAAATTACTGAATATTACACCCACTTATGAATTGTACTTGAATTGTAATGGCTTCATTTTGTTTTGATTTATATCTAATTTAGAAATGCGTACAGAAATCTCAGAAAATGTCGCTAGATGTAGACCAAAAATACAAATTTATTCTTTTGGAAATGGTTAATCAGTTTATAGTTAATTATTATAAATTTAGCCACTTTTATTTAAGAAGTGCAATTGATTGCATTAAATAAAAAAAATCAAGTACATAATTAAAAATTTCAAAAAACCGTAAAAAGTTTACGGTACGTTTAAATAAATAGTTTAATCTTTCTTTCTCGCTCTTCTTTAGAATAAGATTAAAACTATTTTCTATGAGTCACTTGGAAATAAGAGAAAAAGGCTGTATGTGGAAGAGGAAGGTCTTTGCAACTTGGAAGAAACTGAGAAAATGACCACGTATACCTACTCAGGTTTTTTTTAGTGCTTACCACTATAAACACATCTTATTATTTTTCCACAGAAACTCTTGAATTTTCCAGGATAAAAATTAGCCTATGTGTTAATCCAGGATATAAACTATCTCTATGCCAAATTTAATAGAAATCTGTTCAGCTGTTTTTGTGCGATGTAGTAACAAACATCGTGTAGATAGATTCTTTTGCATTCATTATATTATATACTAGCTGCGCTCCACGTTTTCACCCGCTATATTTCGGATGATTCACACTATATCATTATAAATTATAGCCTATGTGTTATTCTGATGTGTAAGCTATATTACTGTAAAGTTACATCAAAATCCATTCAGTAGTTTTTGCGTTAAAGTAACAAACATACATCCATACACTTACAAACTTTCGCATTTATAATATTAGTAGGATAGTAAGATATATTCCTAAAAGAAAAAGATATACATACAGACAACAATAATGATTATTTTATAGAGGTACTTAATTTATAAATAAAAAAAATCATAATTGTTTTATGTAAACTTAATTTAAAAAATATTTTTTATAAACAAAACATATTTTACCTTTCGCAGCCGGGTTTTCAGTATTTATAAAAGTATTTGTTGACATTGTAATTGTAATCCAATGATATAATCCTCAAGTTGTAGCACTATTGGCACGTTTCACAGTTTCATTCAAAACACTCGAATGTCATCGTTACATTACGTATAAAGTGATGAACGAACTACACACAACCTTCGTCACCGATGGTCTGCACTCGACTAGCGCCAGGCCAGGAACTTCGTCGAGGCGGGGTAAAAAAGCGCGGCGCCAGCCCAGTCTCGCCCTTAGAGATGCACCCGCTGCCCGCTAGCGCTAGCTGCCTGCTCCCGATCTATCGTACGTTTATTATTGCCTACTCCACCACTGAGCTCGATGTCGATGGGCATTCATATAATTGAAATAACTGCACTATTTTGAATCAAATAAGATTCTTTTTTTTGTGATATATCTGTACAAATTTAATATTAGTGACATTTAAAACTAAAATTACATTAATTAACCAAGTTAAGAAAAATAATTAAATAATATTAATTAATAATAATAAACAAAAAAGCAATTTAGCATTGATTCTTGTCTTTAATAATCGAGTAGGCAATGATCATCGTTTTTTATTAATCACAAATTTTAATTATGTTAAATAAATTTTCGTTTAACGTATTTTGATTGCTGGCTTTTTAAAATAGTGTCTTTAATAAATATTATGTGTTTTGCAAATAATTGGATGCATTATTTTATCGATATATTACAACACTGGCGCGCCAGCCGGTCGCATACTCTGGCCGGCGGGGCGGCGCGCGGCGACTCGAGGATAGCTCTGATGGTAACATTTGTTCCAACTTGCAGCTATTTCCATGTCCACATGTGCAAGTCCGTGACTCACGCACAAACGCATTACGATACTTTACGATCGTTTATTCGCACCGCGTAACGCCAACGCTCCCGCATTTGGTTCGTATTAGAATTTAATGCCCATCTAATTGTTGCGCTCTCACATATTAATGTTCAACTTAATGAATATTCTACGCTATTGTCAAGGTCCACTGGCATATTATTACCGAATTATGTAGCTGGATTCTCAATACCTTTGCTTTAATTTGTGATTTGTGTAGCTATAATATCTACATTAGAGACGATTATCGAAACACTCAGACTTATACTTGATACTGATTTATCACACAACCGAAAATCATTTAAATATAAGATTACTGTTGGTAGAATGAAAATATGCAATTCACTTATCAGAAACAACGTAAGTTGATTTGAGATAAGTAAAGATATAAATTAATCCTTTGTGTGGGATATTTTTGAAAATGATAGGCGGTGTCAAAGTGTCTTTCTTTTAAGGAAGGGCAAAGGTTTTTGTCCAGGTTGGCCGTGATTTCGCAGCGCCGGGTTTACAGTCGTGCGGTGGCGGCATCCCCTTTAACATCTCTTAACGCGTCCAGATTTGGCAACGATGATACGAAATCCTGTTCCGTCGACTTTTTGCTCGGACATTTCCTCAGATTCGAGGAACGGCTTGCAAAAAAACCAAGTTTCGCCTCCAGCCGCTTATACAGGTTTTGTCATGAATTTTTATGGGCTCAAACAGGGTAACAACTTAAATCGAGTCATAAGCGGAACGAAAATAAATATGCTACTGTCATGTCTTTGGGCAGTTTCGACAATAACAATGTTGGTACATAAGTAACGATAAATATAATTAATATATTATACAAATTAATACTACACGTTACTAAGCGTAAGCACTCGTTAATTCAATTACAATATTTTTATTGTAATTGAATGAAACAATTAATACCGAATATCGTTAACCAGTATTCTAATAAATACCGACTGATTTTCACAATGATTTTTCATGCAAGAGTCGTGCGTGATAAACTCAAGAAAAAATTTTACAATGTTTGAACAAAAATTTGAGTAGTGGCTTCATTGTGAGGTGTGAAGGGATAATTCCCTAACAAAATATGCCTGAGATAGTAAATATTCGGCCCAGTATAAACTTGTCCTGTGTAGGCGTGAAACGGTCAGGTAAGGCTTTTGACACCTAGCTCTGACCGAATGGCGTGAATATCGGCGCGCTATGTTTAACATATAGTTTTTTGGCTATTTAATGAATCCCTCGGAGAAATCTCGACTCCTCAGTAATTAGATAAATATAGAGCTAACATTGACTTACCCTATTTTTTTACTTTTAAACTTTTTTATTAACTTACAAATTCTGATATAATGCTTACCTATTAATATATTTGTATATTAAACTGGCAATTTTGAAATTAATCTTGGGTTTTTAAAAAAAAAGAAATAATTGACTCGCCGCCACACAAAGAATATAGCGATAGCATTTATCGATAAAGTTACATCGAGAAAGAGCGGGCACGGGCCACCTGGCAATGTAAGTGCCGCCGAATATAAACGCACTAACCAAGGCTAATAATAGGTACAAATTAGTGTCATGTTAAACGATTTCTCTCCTAACATTATTTAAAAAAGGCGTCATTTCAGACTGCTTCACAGCTCACGACTACTACATTCTTAAAATGTATTTAGAAGCTTTGATCTGACGTTTTTTAAACTGAGGCGAAGCTTAGATGAATTGTCATTACAGATAAATTTAATATAATACGAAAACCTCACGCTTCCTAAAAAGTAGCTTTCTTTTTCTTAGCGTTTGGAATTCAAAATCAAGAAATGAATTCAATACATTGTGTTTATACTGAGCAAAACTGAACTATAATGCCTTAGAGATAAGTTCTAAGGTGCTCTGTAGTTTAATTTTACAGCTGATATTTTATGTTTCAATGCAATATGAACGTTAGTGCATGTTGATAAAGATTAATTTCACGTAAATAGAGAGAAATATAGCTTGCAGGATAGAAGGCGCCGCGCTTACCGCCGCACGCTGTGGCGCCGGCTGGCCGCCGACACCTCGTGTATTATGAACTAGCCTCGTGACCTGGCGTCGATCAACTAGTACTTGACTCAGCAAATTAATCAAGTAAGTTTCCAACCAATTGGACTTATAAGGAATTACTTATACATTATGTAACATAAATAATTAAATAGCTTTGAAGCAATTTATTTAAAGGTATTTTAATGATAATCACAAAACCCTATTATACTATTGTAGAGAAAATACCAATATGACATTGAAATATGACTTATATATATTTATATAAACATAAGAAAACAGAAAAATACTAAATCTTTAGTTTGTGATTAATAAATATTATGTGTTGAAATGTTTCACAGAATGCAATAATTAATTAAGTTAAAATCAGCGAACATGAGAACGGATGTATCAGTGTTATTGGGAAACCTCGGCAGCGGCACTTGTCTTAAACATTCTACGAACCGTGAAACAAAAACAAGTGTTTAAAGCGAGACGGCTATACACTACACTCCTACCGAACGAAACATCGATAATTTATGCGAACATCCCTAACAAGAATGCAAAGGATGCCAGTAAAGAAAAATATACCCTATTTGTTGTAAGATAAAGTTGATTATGTTTTATCAACAGTTTAAATAAACGCTGCGGTTGAAACAGGTGTTCGAAGCCAAGACCATTTTTGATACATCAAACTATTTTAAACTTTAATTACTTAGTAACAAAGTCTATTATAGTATAATCGAAACAGTTCTTATTACTTTTCGCAACCACAACCATATTACTCCCAGATGTGCATTCAGTACGCCTCGGTATATTTAAGGCATCGGAACGATGTTGACAATTAACTTAAAAATCGATTCTCGATTCATTTTGATTAATAATAATCGATAATATTGATTTATTGTTATTGCATGTCCGATACGCATAAAATACTGGGGTCTGTGGTCAACTGACTGTCTGAATTAATTAAGTTCTAGGAAGGACAATATATATTCTCATGCCATAAAAGTTTCCGATATTTAATAAATTTAAGGTTAAAATTACTGATGATAAAAGGATTACAGAAAATATATTACTAATTGGAAAATATATTACACAAAAATTACAGTTCCTTAGTATATATCACTATATAACATTTATAGCTTTCCGATGACATATCACTGTAAAGTTGCCAACTCTAAAATCTGCGATTATAATTTTGGAGTGTTAAAACATAATAATGGTTTTTGAAGTTAGTAATGTAGTTTAACTTATATATATATATTGTTTAGAAGCTGTATTCTACCAAAGTGGTGTACAAATATTATACAGACATTATGTTAACAAAAAAATATAAAATAATGAATACAAATTAAATTGCTTTCTTACATTATTTTTTTTTTTTAGTACTATTTTCAAGTTATGTCATTTCAGGAGTTATTGACTTTAAGCTTTAGGGAGAAATATTTTTGAGAGTTGGTATTGTTTAGGCGGGGTAAACTTCTAATATACCGAAATAAAATATCGATATTTCATATATCGAGTTTAGATAGATAGATAGATAAGCACTTTATTGCACACCAAAAAACGAAAAAACAAAATACAAAACATTAATACATTAAAATATACAAAGAGCATGAGTTAAGAGCATGAGTGAAGAGTTTATTTAAAAAAATTATAGTAAGTCAGGTCAAAAATGATTTACACAATCCAGTATATTTATTAAACAAATTAAATTATAATTTAATGTCGAGTTACACACACAGAATACTAATGAATCTTATGAGGTGCATATATTTTTTTTTCTGTTTTTATTCCACAATAGAAAAGGAAAAGGTATTACAATTTACACCGCACAGCCTTGTAGACAAATAACAACTATTTTTAAGAAAAATATAACAGAGTAAATAATGTAGATTAAATTGTTGACGATTTTGTATTTGAATTGAAAGATAAAATAAAAATCCACTTAAAAATAAAAATATCGATATTTTATGAACAGTCCTAATTTCTTAGTACAATTAATCGGGATTGCGATTCAGAGGGGTGCAGCACTGCCACCATTGTCCACGGACAGGATGCTATAACTGCGATGGTTAGGTGAGTGTACAAATATGTGTACTTATCTAAGTATTGTAGTAGAAAATGAATAAAATACAATGTACTAAAACTTAAGAGCAGATGTGACTAGTCGTGTAATAAAATTACAATCAACATTACCCAGTAAGAAGCTAAACTTTGTTATAGCCAAGTTATTAACTTTAAGACCAATACATTGTATTCAATAATGGTTCAAATAAAGTCTCATAACTATTAATTTTAATAATAACTAATATTATAAATGCGAAAGTAACTATCTGTTTCGCTTTCACGCCTAAACCGCTGAACAGAATTTGATGAAATTTGGTACAGAGATAGACTAAAGCTTCACCTTTCTAACATTGGCTACTTATTGCGAAAAAAGACTTTAAGGGGTTGAATAGGGGATGAAGTACATGTCGAGCTGTTCAACCGTTTATGTCTTTGGGAGTCAATAATATTTAAATTATATTGATGTTGAAACACATCTTCTTCTTAAAGTATTTACGACATTATGTATTGTTTATAATTCAATGTTAGTCGCAGTGCTGCCAACATTGTAAAATTTATTGGCGCCAATCTTTTACTCTCTGCAGGTTTTGACCACAGATTACTTTTTCTTCTTAATAATTAATGAGCGTTTAGATTTATAATTAAATTGTAATTAAAATCATCATCATTAATTAAGTTAAGCTTAGAGAATATTAAAAATAATAAATAAAAAATTAGTGATAGAAGGAGAAAGGAAACCATAGAGTATTAAACATTGATAAATGATCTCCAATTATTGATTTTATATCTGTCCGCAACTTCGTTCTCAAAAAGTTGTTCCCACAGGATCTCTTCTTTTTTTCGGGATAAAAAGTAGCCGATGTATTAATCAAGGTTTTAAAGTATATAAATGCCAAATTTAATTGGAATCCGTTCAGACATTTTGGTGATTTCGCATTTAAATTTTAGGTAACATTAATCTGCTGATATCCGCCATCTTGGAATTATATCGAACGATGTTAACAATCAATTTATTTATAACTCCATGGCTAGTGGTTGTATTACACTTACGTATATATAACAAAGGTTACCTGTCGTGCTGTCAGTCACAAGTCGACGGGGGATGCGCCGGCGCTGATTTCGGTGAGTTTTTATTATCTTTTTTTGTCTATGGACAAGTGTAAGATTGTATCACATATATACTGTTAGACGTAATGTGATCTTAAAATAAGATACACGATTTGTTTCTTTTATAACAATGCAGACACACGTTTTAACTTACACATTCCTGTCTTAATAACAGATATTGAATCTTTATCGATAAAAACGAAGTCCTATTACTAAGACTCCGCTGTCTGTCCGTCCGTCTTTCTGTCACCAAGCTGTATCTCATGCTCTGTGATGGGTAGATATTTGAAATTTTCACAAATTATGTATTTCTGTTGCCCCTATAATAACAAATACTAAAAACAGAATAAAATAAATATTTAAGGGGGACTCTCATACAATAAACGTGATTTTAAGGAGATATTTTGTCAAATATTGGTACAGAACCCTTCGTGCGACTCTTTGAGATAAATACGTAAAAGAAGTGTGATGAATGATATAGAACCATCTCGATTAAAATTACCTATAAAACTGCATCAAAAACAGACAGACATACAGATACATAGTTACACAGATAAACTCGTTAACATTCGGTCGGTTTAGCTTTGGCGGTTTAAAAAAATGTGATATGATACGTTTTTTAACAAGACAATATATAACCTCTGTTCCGATAGCTTTCAGCCATAAAGGCTGTGGATCTTGTGTGGTGTCGTTACGCTGGGACTCCATTATCATCGGTGTTGCTAACTGTACCGTTAATCCACCTTTTAATGTATCCATGTACTAAATTTCATTCAAATCGGTTCAGCTGTTTTAACATGATCCGTGCACAAATATGGCAATTCTACGATTTGATTATATATGTAGAAACTAGCCGACCCGCGCGACTTCATTCGCGTGTTGCCCCGCTCCTATGGGTCGTAGCGAGATTTTAAATAGCCTAAGTTACTCCTTGTTACATCAGCTATCTGCCAGTGAAAATCTCAAAAAATTGATTTATAATGAATTTATTCAAAACTTTTCCATCTCAGACCTGTGTGTGCATTAAGTATGGATGAAAGACATAAAACATAAGAAGTGTAACACAAAATTCACCTGATACATTTATGTTTTTTCTAATAAGCCACGTTGTAACCTACATCCCGAGTCGGCACCGGCTCCGGCACCTGATCCACACCTGCGCTAAATCCTTTCGTTTTTTGTGCTGCCCCTACACCTGCGCAGTGCGCACCGCACACCGTCTCTCTGCTATTGTGCAATGAGAACTACAAACTTATAGACATGTTGCTTTAAAATATACATTTGTTTGCTTGAACGCGCTAATCTCAGGAACTACTGGTCTGATTTGAACAATTCTTTCAGTGTTAGATAGCCCATTTATCGAGGAAGCCTATAGGTTATATATCATCATGATATAACTAATAGGAGCGGAGCTACACGCGGACGAAGTCGCGCGGGTTGACTAGTCTTCTTACTATTTTATATGGGAGCTATACTGCGCAGTAACACTCAACCGATACATGTAATGTAGATGGAAGATGAGCAATGCCTGGAGCTTGAGACCCAAGAGCAGGTTTAAAGATATCTTCTGCTATGGAAAAACTCTCACCTTGACGCCTGACCTCGCTACCGAATATTATTAAAATAATAAAGTACATTACTCATATGCACCTTAGTAATGGAGGCCTGGCACCACGCCACCAAATACTACACTATTAGTTTCAATCAAATTATTATGTAAAGTACATATACCAACAACATTTTTTTTTTTTTTTTTTTTTTTTTTACATTTTTTGTCTGTCTGTCTGTTTGTTCCGGCTTATCTCAGAAATGGCTCAACCAATTTTGACGGGACTTTTATTGGCAGATAGCTGATGTAACAAGGAGTAACTTAGGCTAGTTAACATCTCGCTACGACCCATAGGAGCTGAGTAACGCGCGAACGAAGTTGCTTTGCGCGATATCGCTTGACAGACTAACTCAATCCTATCGGAATTAAAGTTATTTTTGTAACTAATTGATGTTTACTTAATTGCACAGTTATTAAGATCTTTGAAAGATCAAACTCTATGACACCTCAGCGAAGCGAGTTATTCCTAGTTCTGTATAAAACGTATAACAACAAAATTATGTTAATTTGTTGACTATTATAAATATCTTGTCAGATGTAAATCATTGTAGCTCAACATTTTTTCGTGCAGTGTGTGAAGGTCGACTCAAAATTTGATTCCGAAACAGATTAAACTTTTTAGAATACAAATCTCTTAACTACCCTCTAAATTTAACGAATTGTGTCACTAGGGATGGGTATGTATTATCATTTCAATAGCAGAAGTTATTCAAATTAGCCTTCTTGGAAATTTTCGAAAGAATTATCTTGATGATATTGATAAAGATGTAAAGGGGTCGTTTATGTAAGAGGATCGTGATACCTATATCTGTACAGCAGAGGTTCTCAAATTTATTTGACTTGCACTATTTGATAATATAACCTAAAATGTAATTCTAAAATTATATCCTGACTGGATTTCTAACATTAAATTAGTTTTTTTCCTTTTCGTGAACCCTTCTTCAACTCGACACCGATTCCTAGGAGTTGATATAAACCATTTTGAGAATCATCAGGTCCTCTTTTCTAATTTTTTTTTCAATATGGCGGTGACTTTTTTTATGGTAGATAAGATGCAAACGAGCAGATGGTAAGTGGCCACCATCGCCCATGAACATCGTCAAAACAAGAGATCTCTTGTTTTGACGATGCGTTGCATCCTCGAAGATAGAGTGGGGAGGGGAGTGAAGAAAAAAAAGTTGCGGTCTCAGCAGAGCTTAAGCAAGAGCCCACAGTCCTCTAGATCCACAACATTAATGGGATGGGAAAGGGAGGAACTCGTCTATGATACTTGGCGGTCGGATTCGCATGCTGGTGGTCGCAAGCCAGTCGGAGAACAAATCCCCTACCACCAAGGGGGTGCTGGGTTACTCGGCTCTTACGGGATGCTCTCCCAGCGGCAGAGGGGAATTGTATTCTTACCCGTCCCCCCACGGCCTTTTTAAATTTAATAACAAGAAAAGGATATTATTAAAATATAAAAAGTAATAAACAGAGCTTATGAGTAGCCGAGCCAGAACCAATCAAATGATATCATCAGTGTTGCTAGCAAATTACAAACCTAATCAAAAAGTCCATTTGGTTAAACAAATATTTCCAATTCAAAATCTCATATGCGGTTGCAAAAAGTAGTTTGTGTGTGGCAACACTACAAGTGGTGACCGCACTTGACGTGTCCTGGTGGGTCCTGTGAGGTCCAAATGAGACAAAAACCAGCCATTAGACTAATGATCTCGTCAATTTCTCGCCGAATTCCTTCCGACACACGCACATGTCATCGTGATATAACGACCGACGGGTTTCCGGTACAAACCCTGGGTTCATATTAACTGGATACGTGTTAAAGAATTAAAAATATATTGAAATTAATATTAAAGGTCGGAGTCGGAATTGTCCACGAAGGGTTCCATACCAGTATTTAGCAAAATAACTTGTTTTTGAGACTCACTTTTCGTTGTGATAATCGAGCAGAAAGCGACATTAAAATCGCGTTTGTTGTATGGGAGCCCCCCCTTAAATATTTATTGATTTCTGTTTTTAGTATTTGTGGTTATAGGGGGCAACAGAAATACATCATTTGTGAAAATTTCAACTGTCTAGCTACCACGTTTCATAAGGTACAGCCTGGTGACAGACAGACGGACAGACCCTTTGGGTACAGAACCCTAAAAAAGAATTTAAAAAAATATAAAAAAAAAAACAAACAGCCGACTATTTCTGTCATATGTCATCAATATATACTTTACTAATAGTTATTTCGACAGTATACGGACGGTTATAAGTTTAATGAGTTTCTGTCTGTCTGTGGCATCGTAGCGCCTAAGATAATGGACCGATTCTGATGAAGTTTTATTTGTTTGAAAGGTAATTTAATCGAGATGGTTCTCAGCTATGTATTGTGAGGAGCTGGTCACCCGTTTGGAGATTATCAGGTCATTGCTAACTTGAGATAGTGTTGACCTTATCGCAGATACTTCATGTATAAGCTAATGATTTTATAGTTCTTTTAATGGTATCTGCTAGACGTGTCAACTTTAGGTAATCTACTCTATATCCAACTCCAAAATATATACTGACAAAATATTTGTTATTCTAGTCTTGCCAAGCACTTCTCCTTCTTCAGCTCGTAAGGGAACTGTAGAGAGGAGTAAGCAAGAAACTTAACAGTTTTTTCCCGTGAGGGGACGGGTTAGAATACTATTCCCTTCTGCCGCTGGGAGAGCATCTCGTAAGAGCCGAGTAACCCCGCACCCCCTTGGTGGTAGGGGATCTGTTCCCCGACTGGCTTGCGACCACCAGCATGCGAATCCGATCGCCAAGTGTCATAGACGCGTTCCAGTTGAGCTGCATGTGGGCCAGACTTACCCCCTCCCTCTCCCATCCCATTAATACTGTGGGCCTAGTGGACTCTGGGCTCTTGCCTAGGGTCCGCTGAATCCGCATAATTTTTCTTCTTCATTCCCCCTTCCCACTCTATCTTCGGGGATGCAACGCATCGAAACGAGAGAGTGTTGCTTGTTTTTCCGATGTCCATGGGCGATGGTTGCCACTTACCATCAGGTGGACCATCTGCTCGTTTGCACCTTATCTATTATAAAAAAAAAAAAACAGTTGCTTTTCTTTAAATTACCGTTTATAACATAATCTAGTTTAGAATAATAAAGCTGAGGTTAACCATACCTTAGGTCTAAACAGAGAACCTGGGCAGTAGAGGTGAGTCTTTAAGCCTACACCTTGGTCACAAGTCCAAGGCACTGCTTAAGTTTCTCTCGTAATTGTAAGAGACATATTTGGTTATTTGCTTTTACTCTATAGTTCCTTCAATGTAAACCCCCCCCCCCCTGTAGTGTTCTTCAATAGGTTTCGAGTATTAATTTATATAGTGCATGCTTTACTTATTTTACTTTAGATATATTTGTTTAATTTTAAAATTGGTTTGCACTAGCCTCGTTGATGTTCAACAATTCCTCTCTCAAGGGTTACCCGGAAGAGATTGCTTTAGCAAAAAGCCCGCCTTTGCATTGCTTTTTAAAATTTAATTTGTATCTATCTTTGTTTTTTTCTCTGTGTGTGCAATAAAGATTGTATCTATATATTTATAGTTATTCAATTCTTTTATTCAAATTATAAATTGAATTTATTTAATCATTAGAAAAATAAAGAAATCATAGAAATAAATAAAATAAGATACAGATAGACGTATCCACACTAAAACAGTCGCTCTAGTCTGGCAAGTATTCACTAAGCTGTAACATATCTGTTTACACCGACATTGAAAAAGTTCAAAATTTGACAACCAATGAGCCGGATGCCGCCTTTAATTAGTTCAAAATTGTTCACATTTACGATCTTTTCACGCAGTGATACCCAAAGGTCTACTCTGAGACTCTATGACAGGGTATAGGGGTCCACCTAAAACTATTATAATCAAATAAAAGTTAGAAGGTTTATTGTTTATAGCAATATTTTTCAAACTGTGGATCACGACCACCATGGGGTCATCGCCAAAAAAAAACTAAAATATTGAAATGATCTCTAAAGTGCTCTTTTTCAATGAAGATGACTAGGGGTCCAGGTAAGAGAAAAAAAATTAAGGTTGGATGAGATAAAAGGGGGTCTAAGAAGTGTAGATTCCTCCATACAGGATAATCGAAACTTTTCAGATTTAATCATGTGTTGAACTCTTGGTGAAACCCTATTACATACATCGCTGCCCATCCGTATGTCTGTCACCAGGCTGTAATCTGTATCTCATGAACCGTCATGAACATGATTTTTTAGCCAAACCTTCGTGCACGAGTCC
Source organism: Limenitis camilla (assembly GCA_905147385.1). Classification (NCBI taxonomy): domain Eukaryota; kingdom Metazoa; phylum Arthropoda; class Insecta; order Lepidoptera; family Nymphalidae; genus Limenitis; species Limenitis camilla. The sequence continues at coordinate 11,179,082 of LR990241.1, forward strand.
GACTTGCACTTGGTCGGTTTTTTTATAGATCTAGGGGGTCGTAAGAATTGTTAACTTGTTAAAAGTTTGGATATTTAAAATGAATGAAAGTTACTGGTCTAGAATGTCAATTATTTATGAGTACGTAGACCCCCTTGATCTACGTTTCAAATAAGTTTGGGGACTCTGTTTTAACGAAACTTAGCTTACAAATTATAATCTGTTTCATTTACCATGTAACTGATTTCAAATTAAAATGAACAAGCAATAAAACGAATTAGTTTTATTGCTTGTTCATTTTAATTTGAAATCAGTTACATGTTGATATGAATTAATGTTTTAGAGCAACTGGTTTTATGTATTATTAATACTTGATATCCGACTAGCCCGCCCACGCTTCGCTTAGGTTCCACAGAACATAAAATTAAGTAGTTAATATATAGTCTGTACATCCCTACTAATATTATAAATGTGAATGTAAGTTTGTTTGTTACGCTTTCACGCGAAAACTACTAAACTGATCATCATGAAACTTTGTACACATATTCTTGAGGGTATTAGAAGTAACATAAGATACTTTTTTTATGAAAAAAAAAAATTTTTTTACAAAAGATAAACAATTCATTTCTATTGTAATGATCTCTGATACTGATTTAATGGCTTCAATGCGAGCGAAGCCGCGGGTAAAAGTTAGTGTGAAATATATAAATAAAAATGGATCGTCTCTATGTATTCTACCCGTGAGGGGACGGGTTATAATACTATTCCCCTCTGCCGCTGGGAGAGCATCTCGTAAGAGCCGAGTAACCCAGCACCCCATTGGTGGTAGGATATCTGTTCTCCGACTGGCATGAGGACCAGACTTACGCCCTCCCTCTCCCATCCCATTAATGGTCTAGTGGACTCTGGGCTCTTGCTTAAGCTCCGCTGAGACCGCAATTTTTTTTTTCTTCACTCCCCCTCCCCACTCTTATTTTTGTTTTTTATCTCTTGTTTTTCCGATGTCCATGGGCGATGGTGGCCACTTACCATCAGGTGGACCATCTGCTCGTTTGCACCTTATATATTAAAAAAAAAATATTAATTGTAACTCTATAATATTAATTGTTAGTTATTGTCAGGACAAGGTTTGTATAAGAGAAAAAGTAAGTGAGACAGAAGATAGTCAGTGAGATGGGGGTGTTCGTTCATTGTTGAGTGAGTGAGTGAATACATATATAAATGATGACACAAGGAAACTTAATATTCATTGGTCCCTATAATTTACTAGAATCCCTCGACTTCGTTTGCGAAAACTATTGATTATTGGGATTCAGAACGCATCAAGTCACTCACTCTTCCTCTAAATGTTTTTCTGCGTAATGAAGGATATATAATAATTAAATTGAAATATTAAATTGTCCCCTACTGAAACTCGAAATCGATTTAGAAGAATCGATTTCGAGTTTCTTAATATATTGTTGCCGTTGCCGTTGCCATGGTTACAAGATTGTTATAATTGTAAATATATTAATATTGTGAGGCAGCTCTCAAGTTAGAAATGAGCTGATAGTCTTCAAATGGGTGAAGAGATCTTCACTATACATAGCTTAGAACCATCTCGATTAAATTACCTTTCAAACAAATAAAACTTCATCAGAATCGTCCATTATCTTGAATATCCAAACAATAATAAGCGTGTTTTCTTAAAATTTAAACAATTCATAAAATTGAATCTTTGAGTGAGTGAGTTGTGGGTGATTGAGTAATGAGTAAGTGTGTAGATAAATTAATAAATAGATGAAGACGCAAACAACTCCACGGCAGATGCTAGTATGTTTATAAAACTCATGTTCCTGAATCGCTTACCGTTGCCAAATGTCGGAACTTTCACATAACCAAAGATTGGCCAAAAGCCACTGTCTTAACGTTACTTGACCTTTCAGCCTCAACCGTTCTCGATATATAGCCGCGTGAACAAACTGACGCACGTCGGATTTATTTACGTGTAGCTCTTAACATAAATAAACCGACATCATTCATTGTCTTGTAAACTTAAACAGTTGTTTCGGAAGTTCGACATCCTGAAGTTAGCGGGAGGGGTCGCCAACTTTTGGTGCTTTTTAAATGTATTTTTTACAGCCCTCACTTCTCTCAGATAGCCATTACTTGATGTACGAATTGTCACTCCTTTTTAGTTAGTTCATTAGACGCACTTAATATAGTAAATGGTTGCAACAAATTTTTGTTAAATACTTGTCGACTAGGGTAGCTCCGCTCCTATTGGTCTTAGCGTGATGATATATAGCCTATAGACTTCCTCGATAAATGGGCTATCTAACACTGAAAGAGTTTTTCAAATCGGACCAGTGTTTTCTTAGATTAGCACGTTCAAGCAAACAAACAAATTCTTTAGCTTTATATTATTTAGGAGTATAGATACCAATTTCTTACAATTTTAATTATACTATTATGCTTTACAGATTATAATTTCTATGTTTCTATTCAAGTTGTAATTTTACATAGTTTTCCAATAAATTTTTATAATTTTTATTACATTTTTTTTCTTTGTTGTCATATTCTATCTATTTCTTATTTTAGGATTTTTCTCTCTACAAATTTTCTATTAAATTGCAATCGTATGTAAGTTGTCCGTAAAAATTAATTTAAATGTTTGCCGTGAGGGGACGGGTTAGAATACTATTCCCCTCTGCCGCTGGAAGAGCATCTCGTAAGAGCCGAGTAACCTAGCACCCCTTGGTGGTAGGTGATTTGTTCCCCTACTGGCTTGCGACCACCAGCAAGCGAATACGACCGCCAAGTGTTACGACACGTTCCAGTCGAGCCGCATGTGGATCAGACTTACCCTCCCGTTGTCCGCAACATCAAGTGTACTCTGGATTCTCGTTCGGTTCCACTGAAACCGTAGCATTCTTCTTCATTCCCCTTCCTCACTTCGAGGCGGCAACGCATCGGTAAAACAAGAGTCATTCTCTTGTATTGATTATATTTTTACGTCACTATATATCGAATAGTTTAGTTAGCTAACTGTACAATTTAGTTTTAAAATAGTTTTTTCTATGTTTAAGTTGACAACCCCTTGCGCTATAACTAACACTGGCTAACGGAAGCCACACGCGAGATCCGAATTTGTTCGTGTTAAAATTAGGACTTGTGCATAATGGACTCACTATATTATTACATAATAATTCATGTATATCTGCGCGTAATCTAACCTTAGGTTTAAACAGTGAAAATAAGCAGTGGAGTGTTGGAATTCTATTAAAGGCCTTGCAAATTCCATTTTATATTATTGTTAACCCCTCACACCTACCCCTTTAAATGTTTTCAAAAAACCCCTCTGCTCCTCCCTTCTCTTCCTTTAGCGTTTAGCTAGTATACATTAAAATACATTATTTCTAATCTTCTAATGAAATAATATAAGACAATACCAAACAGATTTAATATTATTGTTTCATTTTGCAAGTGTCTTATAGACACCCTAACCGACCCGCGTGACTTTGTTCACATTTAGCTCAGCTCCTATTGGTCTTAGCGTGATGATATATAGCATATAGCCTTCCTCGATAAATGGGCTATCTAACACTGAAAGATTTTTTTAAATCGGATCAGTAGTTCCTGATATTAGCGCGTTCAAGCAAACAAACAAAACTTAATTGTACCTAAATTTATTTTTTGTTATAGTATTATATTATTTCGTAAAAAGAATATTTAGAGACTTGAGCCAGTTATCAAACTGATTTCGCCTGGTATTCATTATGTCTGTAAAATGAGATATCTTGATGCTAGGATTCCATCTTGAGTGTTTGATAGTAAAGTAAACGAGCTCTATCAACGGTGTTGTTAACTAATATAGCTTCTATATAAATAATACGTATTATTAGAGTTTAATATATTTTTTAAAATTAATTTAATATTTTTAGTTTCCGTATAACCTGCCCCTATGACCGGGTGCAGTGCGCACGCGCCGTAATTACGGCAATCTGTTGCGTCCAGGATATCCTCGGCCATCTGGTGCAAGTGTCTATTTGTGTACTTATATATATTGAGTACACTGCTCAAGTTTACACTTAGAAATAACTAAATATTTGGAGCTTTAAGTTAATTATTCACAATTAACATGAAAACAACAAGTAGGTAAACAGTATTTAGGATCTATTTCATCTACTTTTCAATAAGTTTGATACTTTTAATAAGAATTTAAATGAAATAAAGGTATCGAGAAATATCGTTTTATCTCTACTTAGTCTAAGCAGTGTCAGTGTGTTGCCATGGTTACAAGATTCAATATATTAATATTGTGACGCAGCTCTAAAGTTAGCAATGAGCTGATAGTCTCCAGATGGGTGATCAGATCTTCACAATACATAGCTAAGAACCATCTCGATTAAATTACCTTTCAAACAAAGAAAACTTCATTAGAATTGGTCTATTACCTTGGGCGCTATGATGCCACAAACAGACATACAGATACACACGTTAAACTTATAACACGCACCCCGTCGTAGTAACATCTGGGGTTAAAAAGTAGAAAAAGTCTATTTATTTTAAAGATTTTGGGTCTCTCTCTCTCTCTACCTTTTAGCTCACGATTTAAAAATAAAAGCTGATAATCTACTAATTTTAAAGACTTAGGGTTTCTTTTTTTTTTAATTCCTATTACAATTTAACTTAAAACTTATTTTCTATGTACTTAAATATAATTGATTTTTTAAAATTTAATATTTATTATGAAAATTTAATCAATGAACTCTATCTTTTCTCTTCATATAAATAATATCATTGTCTATGTATAATTTACATAGCATTTTGTATATAATACCTTATACCCCCTAAAAATAACAATAATAAACAAAAGATGTCGCCACGTGTAAGCCACGCGCGCGCCGCATGACAATTATTGTCAGTCACACGCTGACCTCCGGAGGGGCAACATCTATTCATTTTAAATGAAAAGGGTGCTATAATTCATTTTACTTGCTTGAGTTAAGGGGTGATGAGCTATGGAGTAGATATAAGCAAAATATTTGGAAAAATTCTATCTATCTGCTATAAAGTATGATGAGCCTGGGGCTTGTGATACAGACACACAATTCAATAATCGACCTCATTATTTCATATCTAAGTAGCAGGCGAAATTAATTACCAATTTTGATTATAAATCTTTAGATTATGGATTGAAAATAGAATCCAAAGCCGTTAATTAATTAATTAAGAGTCACTGTTTGTTTGTGTGGTATCTACTTACTACCTATTGAAACTGTATTATTAGTGTTGCTAGCAAAAGTTTTATAAGAATTCAAGAAGAAATCTCTCTCCATCTCTAGGAGAAGGAAAAGAAGTACAAAACAAACTACAAAAATAACTTCAATTGGATTGACATAAACTTACCCAATACCTCATTAATTGACTGAGGAATACCCTAAATTGATCACGGAAAAATCAATTTCGTAATTCCAATTTTTCCTTCTGGTATCCCCATGCTGTGCCCCATGACAAAAAAAAACAAATAAATAAATCGGGTCATACTCAAAGAGGTTAGAAAACATCCTTTCTTAGAAAAACCAAAAATAATATGCTCCTTAGAAAATATTCTTGTATAATATTGCCAGACTAAAAATATACAGTAGACTCTACAAATTGACGCTAGGCATAATGCAACGGTCATTTTGAAAAAAAAAATGAATGGCTATGTAAATGTTTGTTTTTGGAAGAGGAGTGCGGAATTGCATGTTTTTATTATAGTCAATTGATAACACGTGTAAGTTTTACTCAAATGGAACAAATAATATACTAGCCCACGACTTTGTCTATTTAATAATCTAATTTTAGTTACAGGCTTGATGACTGAAAGCTACAACATTTCAGCATGATTACTCGCCTCGCTATGTAATAATAATGATTTCTGTCGTGACGACGTATTTATTTGGTTACTTTTTACCTTTTTTTGGAATGATTTCTTCGTGCCAACTGTACAATACTACTCAAATCAATGTTGCCAATGCCATATTTAGTGCCAAATAAATAGTACCTAGTAATGGATAAAAAACGTAGCGTTTAGATTTTCTGTTAAACTTGTTGATTAGTTTATATTGAATTAGTCGACCCGTCCGGCTTCGCCCGGGTGCAATTTAACACGTGTATTTAGCCGTAACCGCTATGTCCCTGCATTTTGAATCTGTAATATCTTCATAAATATTCGTTTAAATTTCAAGCTGTAAAGGGCCATATTGATCTATATTAAATGTACAATGTATTTAAGGTAACTAATTGGATAAGGATTATTGGTGTATTGTTTAAAATCGCTTCGTAAATAAACCATTATTTTTTGTAAAAAGTAAAGGATAATAAATGGTTATTGTGGGTTATCCCTAAGAGGTAGACACATACCATCGCGGACTTTTTTGTAGACCTTTTTAAGGTGTACAATACTGTAGTACATTATTTTAATTATCTTTATCTCGAAGGGTTCAGCCAGCGTTTGCAATGTAAGCGCAAAAAAATGTGTTTATTTACGTCATCACATTAGAAACCTCTACAATTATTAGTGTTTCTCTACTATATTATATATGTATTATATATATAAACCTTCCTCTTGAATCACTCTATCTATTTAAAAAAACTGCATCAAAATCCGATGCGTAGTTTTAAAGATTTAAGCATACTTAGGGATATAGGGACAGAGAAAGCGACTTTGTTTTATACTATGTAGTGAAGTTGTTGCTTTTGTTTTATTTGAAGATCTGTCTCGATAGTTTGAGGCAATCTGTCAAGTGATTTCATAAAGTAAACATCATTAATAGTAGTGCTCTTGTCTATAGCCTTCTTTACACTACTCGCGAAGTTTAACGAAGTTAGACGAATATGAAACTTTACCTCGCCTTGGGCGATTTCCACGATGTCGTTCAACTTCGCGAGTAGTGGTTTTTTCTTCCTTTACGAGTCTATACTATTCGTCTAATGAAGTTAACGTAGAGGTTTAAAAAAAGTGTAAAGGAGGCTTACCACGTGTTATTGATATTAGCGACAGTTCAAGTATTATGTAAATTCTTGTTTTTTAATTTTAGATGACATTTGGGGTTTCTGGATGATAATTATGCCACGGATAAAAAAGTAAACACGCACATTAAAGTTTGAAAATCTCTGCTCAGAATTAGGAGGTATAATGTAAGCATCAATGCTTACGTAAGCATAGGGGGATAGTGAGGATATTATGATGTGGCATCGAAAACGCAATGTCTTCTGTCTATTTTGTTTCCACTAAGATGTTAAATTCTAGTGAAGTGAAGACATTATGGTAATAAGTTCTGGCACACAACAACACAACAGCATTTATTTTTTACTATATACATGTCGGGGATTTTAAATGATGTGAAAGGAGATGGAAGGAGGAAGATGGAGAATATTGGAGAACACTAAAAGGGGGTGAAGGTATTGAATGGAATATTGGGTAAACGCAACGTAGATACTTCTACTGAACCGATAAATGATCAAATATGATCTCTAACAATTACGAGAGAAACCTAAGCAGTGCCTTGGACTTGTGACCAAGGTGTAGGCTTAAGGACATCCTTTAAGTGATCACGACACTCGCCTCCACTGCTCAGGCTCTCCGTTTAAACCTAATAATAAGTTAATCGCACATAAACCTAACCTAACACAAGACGAGGTAATTACATTGTAAGGTACTCACGTGACCTTGATCGGACAGCACTCCTAGCACTAACATAACACTGCACAACACTATCACTATTTAGACACTACTTCACTTCTTGACAGACCGCGCACGACTAAGACTTCAGTCAGACTGTCGATGGCGTATAAAGGGTCGAGGGTCGAGATTGTCAAAACAACGGAAGTGACCACTACCCTACTCCAACGCCACAGATAGCGATAACGATTCGATTAATCGATAATCTTTTACTTATTCTCCGACATACATATAAGACATGAACAAACACACAATAGAACTCTCAATATATAATAGTATACATATATGTATGATAATAAATGCAATGGTTATGCGTCGGTCAGGTGAATTGCTGTCACTGGTGACGCGCGGAATTGAATCTAAATTTAGTACATAAAATAACATATTCATCATTTTGTTCAAATTTTCCATTTTCAACCGACTTCTAGAAAGGTAGGTAATTCAAACCTATTTTTACATTTTTTAAACATTCGAGCCTTAAATACTTGTTCATATATTTATGTCAATCTATGTTTTTTAAATCAAAAAGTCTTAAAATACCAAATACCTAAGGTTACCAACACTAATTTTAGTAGCGTCCTGTTGTTTATAATGTTGGTAGCATTGATTTAAAAAGCATTTTTACTTTCTTGAATATTCGACAAAGATAAATACGCCGACACGACAAAATCATTATTATCACATCGCGAGTATATAAGCAGTAACGCTGAAGCTCTGAGTCTAAAGTATAACCACAGAAGAATATTCTAGTCAAGCCGTCATACTGTTGGTCTGCGTAATTAACACTAGATTTAATTATTAATTTAGAGCAGTGCTTAAGGGTCGATGAGGATATATATAGGGGATCCACGTGCAAGAAAATTGGGGGTTGATGATCCAAGTGATCTATCAGTATTATTAGTTATGATGTTGGCAACATTGATATGAGTAGCATTTGACTTCCGAAAAAGTAATAGGTAAGGATTTTATTTTTAACTAGCAGCGCCCCGCGGTTTCACCCGCTATAATTTAGATAATTCATGGTATATCATTATAAAATATAGCCTATGTGTTATTCTGATGTGCGAGCTATATTATTGTAAAGTTCCATCAACATCCATTCATTAGTTTTTGGGTGAAAGAGTAACAAACATACATACTAACCTACCTATGTAATAATTAAAATAAACGAAGTAATTCCATATTATTTACTATTATCCACAAACAAATTACGTTTTCGTTCTTTATTGTTTAAGTATTACCATAAAAATCAATTACCAACCTAAGAAATTAAAATAATAAAAACTAACTCGTCACATGTAACAACCACAAACATTTAAGCTGTCGTGGAATTGTTGAAAACTATTAAACAAATCGCTGGTGCCTTGAAAATTCGCATTACGAACACAACCGTCAACGACGTCTGTCCTCACCCGTCTGCCCGCGTTCGGGTCGCGCACTTAGTCATGAGCAACCTCCTCCCCCACCCCACAATCGTGCGCCCGCCGCCGCATCATAATATTGCGCACTCGATTGTTTATCGTCATAACTATATTCAAATATTTGTCTAAATGATCTAGTGTCTATACGAAAAATGTCATCTTTCTTTTGTTTCAACTTTAGATACCAGATGCGATAAAATTATTTGTTTTGGATATAAGGATTAATTTGTTACTACTGTTATTTATATGATTCATTATTTTGGCGATAATGGCTTACACATAAAAGATAGATATATGCTCTCGCGGGCTTTTTGGTAGGACTATTTATGATAAACATTTCCAATATACATTATATATGTGTAACTCCAACGGTTTTTGCGGCGCACGCCAGAATACCTCGTGGATGGCAGATTTTTACCTACTTACTTGACACTTATCGTTATATTTTGGATAATTCACACTATATCATTATAAATTATAGCCTATGTGTTATTCTGATATGTAAGCTATATTATTGTAAAGTTTCATCGAAATCCATTCAGTAGTTTTTGCGTGAAAGAGTAACAAACATACATCCATACATTCTTACAAACTTTCGCGTTTATAATATTAGTAGGATTTTGGCAACCACTGATTTAAGAAATATTAGAGAATATAAATACGTTTGATAAGAATGTTTTTTTAATTTATAAATATAAACGCAAAAGCAATTCAGTATCCTGCCAGATGGTGTTTGGGCGTCCAAGAGAAACAGAATGACGCACAGATAACATCCGATATTATCTTATCTGTGGCATTGCCGTCGTTACCACAGGTTATTTAAAAATAGAACGAAGAGTGATACCTTTGCGAGTACAGATGAACTTCTATACTAATAGATTATTTGATAAAATACTTATTTTCTCCAAAATAAAAAAAAAATTATAATTTTTTTTTCGATGATTTAATGCTACTTTCTGAGCTAGTTTGTGAAAAAATGTACACCAATGTTTACTTTTTTTTTTGTAACTGAGGAAAAGAGGATAACTTTTTCATGAGACAGACTTTTTTCGTACAGACAATCAAAACACTCAAAATTATCTCTCTGTCTTATCTTATCTCTTAGTTTATATTGTTTAAAAATCCTTCATACTAATTTTTTATCAATATCGAGAATTTAGATATTTTTTTTTATATTTTAAATGAAAAAAAATTTCATTTTTAAATTTTCCGTTTTCAACCAATTTAAAAAAATGAGGAAGTTCTCAAACGTAATCAAACAGAATGCCTTATAAAAAAACCAGCCAAGTGCGAGTTGGGTTCGCACACGAAAAAAAAAACACCTTTATTGCATGAGAACCCTCCTTAAATATTTATTTTATTCTATTTTTAGTATTTCTCGTTATAGAAATACATAATTTGTGAAAATTTCAACTGTCCAGCTATCACGGTTCATGAGATACAGCCTGACAGATAGACGGATTCAAAAACCTAAATAATGAACAGTGACTTTATTTCCTACATGGTTTCCTTTCACGATAAACAAATATTTCCGTATAACAGAATAATGGATTCCTCTAAACGTAATGCAATATGGATGATGGCAATAAAGACAAATGCGCTCAGGTGTTTATAAACTGGCAACAAACAATAAGCATCTGGCAAGATGATATCACTTGTACCTTTGTTTTTTACTTACCATTGCTACGTGTGCATGATCGAATGGAAATACATTTATACAAGAAAATATTAAGGCCAAAAGGTCCATAATTTCATTATGTAGATATTGTAAGAATTAAAAACGAATAGAATTTTAATAAAAAAATAAAACCATGAAACCTACCATGTAGGTATGTGTGTGTTTCTATCTGAATTATATTCTTGTTTCGTCCTTTTTAGACCACTTTTATAGTTTTTTAAACTTAATTTTTTTATTTAATAGTCTTTCGTTTTTCGATCGAGATAACCTTTATAATCTAATATTGTAACGTAATGTTGGTTTTTATTTGCAACTGCAACGACAGGACCGCGCGGACTATACGACCGCATTTTAAACATATATGTTGACATAAACAATAACATATTTGTAATGTGCTCGCCAAGACCTTTCTTTTGATACCAAACACGTGAACTAGCTCAGTTTAATTTTTTTTGAGGTTAGAATTTGAGGTATAATTTCCGTTATAAAAAAAATCATTTTTGATAGCCTATGTCACCCGCGCCATTATTACGAATCTATTAACACCTCACTCATGAAAATTGGTTCAGTAGTTTAAGCGCTAGAGTGGAACATATATACATACATACATACATACATAGACTGCCAAAATCTTCGGGTAATAAAATACTAGTATTATGGGGACTATTCGGCTGAATACCGAATAGTAAATCACAATAAGAAAGAATGCATAATATTACTCACAAATATTTTTATTTTATCAATAACTTAACATATTAATACTTAAAACCTACAAGTGGTAAGTTATGATGAATGAAATGATATTTTTTAGCATTTGTTGACAGTTTGCTATGTTACTGCGCTTTTCCTACGTCTGCTGTGTTAAAAAAAAATTATACTTGCTTCGCCGCTCAGCCGCTTCTGTTAGATTAAGATATTGTTTTGCGTTTGCTGACCACCGTCATTACACGTACTTTAGTAAAACACAAGTTTTGCCGAGTATTCGACTGCCGAAAGTTCGGCCATACCACTATTCGTGGCATCTCTAGTAAGAACCATCGAAACTGTCTGATTACTGAGAAAACATCTTTTGATTATTCCTCAATTAACAATCAGCTTGTATACTATAAAATAAAATTAAGTTATTTATATATCATTAAAATTAGGTATATATCCGGCTCGAAGGACCACCTTTGTTTTGTACTTAGTTATTTGCAGCTAACTATAGTTTTAGTAATCAAAATGAAATTACAAAAATTGTCAGCAAGTGATAGAATAAAAATGTTGCCATATACAATTTGTTTACACAATAAATTAGGATTAACATTTAATTTTACCTGTGTTGTATTTTACATTTTTTTTAAAGCATTTAAGGGGCAAACGAGGAGAAGGCTCACCTGAAGATAAAAGGTCACCGTCGCCCATGGACATTGGAAATACAAGAGATTGACTCTTGTTTGCCGATGGGTTGCCACCGGTTGGGTGGATGGGAGGGGTAGGTGGATAAATCTGGCTCACATGCGGCTCGACCGGAACGCATCAATGACATTTATCGGCCTGTCGAGGAACCACCACCGAGGGGGTGTTCACTTAGCGGCAGAGGGGAATTGTTTTCTAACCCGTCCCCTTACAGGACTAGAATGTTTGTGCAATGCGTAACAGCCCTAATACTAAAAAAAATATATCCTCCAAAATGGATTCAAGGATTGTTTTTATTAATATAATAAGTCGCCTTGCATACGTAATGTGTAGTGTGTGTAATTGTGTACAAGAGGAATGGCTACAGTAAACAAAGACGCTCAGTTTACAAATTCGCACATGGTGACATAATTATACACAAAGACAGTACTCGTATGTATGTTACAGATGCTACACAGTCCACAGACTATCCTTTGCATTACTTGAATATCTTTTATAGTAATGAAATATGGTTCTATGTTTGTATTATAAATTATAATATTTTTAAAACAATAATTAAAAGAGTTTTTGTTTGTTTGCTTGAACGGGCTAATCTCAGGAACTACTGGTCTGATTTGAAAAATTCTTTGAGTGTTAGATAGCCCATTTATCGAGGAAGGTTATAGGCTATATATCATCACGCTACGACCAATAGGAGCTGAGCTACACGTGAACAAAGTCGCGTGGGTCGACTAGTAGAAAATAAATAAAAATTAGGAAAAGCTTATAATAAATAATAATTATTATTGTCTTTTATGTATCACTGTGCAGTAAATACCACCCATGTAAATAATAATACATTGTGTATTTGTTGCTTTTATGAAGACTTTTCATATTTTAGTTTTGGTTAAATAATAAGAATACAAGACTATATTACCAATATACAGAAGACTTTGCCATTCAAACTTTGCAAGGTGTAATAATAAGTTTTAAGTTATGACAGTATTAAGAAAATTTTATGTATTCATAAGAAGTGGAGTTAGTACCGCCTACCAATATAAAATAAACGCAAGTTAAAAGAGTATTGTTTAAAAGTCCGAGAGCTTCGGCAAGACAGACCTTACGTTTAAAGAATAAAATTTTTATAATAATTTTTAAAATAATTTTATGTTAGAACATTATTAATAGCTATACATTATACATATTAGGTAACAAGTTTAACATTAGTGTTACCAATTTACTTTTTAGTTAAATTTGCCGTTTTTTACTCATCTGTCTACAGCTCAAAAAATGGTTTTGCCCAATTTTACCAACGAATAATTTTCGAATATCTCACGAAATTCATAAATTTTGTTTTGTTTGTTTTGTTTAAATATTTGGGATAATTATGTTAATACTAGCAGCGCCTCGCGGTTTCACCTGCTATAATTTAGATAATTCATATATTTGTCTAAATGATGTAGTGTCTATAAGAAAAATTTCATCTTTCTTTTGTTTCAACTTTAAATACCAGATGCGATAAAATTATTTGTTTTGATATAAGGATTAATTTGGTACTACTGTTATTTATATGATTCAATATTTTGGCGATAATGGCTTACACATAAAAGATAGATATATGCTCTCGCGGGCTTTTTGGTAGAACTATTTATGATAAACATTTCCAATATACATTATAATATATGTGTAACTCCAATGGTCTTTGCGGCGCACGCCAGAATAGCTCGCGGATGGCAGATTTTTACCTACTTACTTGACACTTATCGTTATATTTTGGATAATTCACATTATATCATTATAAATTATAGCCTATATGTTATTCTGATGTGTAAGCTATATTATTGTAAAGTTTCATCAAAATCCATTCAGTAGATTTTGCGTGAAAGAGGAACAAACATATATCCAAACATCCATACATTCTTACAAACTTTCGCGTTTATAATATTAGTAGGATTACTTTAATGAATATGATAATAACTATTATAAAATGGCATCTTGGTTACTTTATGAACTTTTAGACACTAAGATCAGTTTATTTTCCCCCACAATTTTTTCTCAGACCTAAAGTTAGCTGCCGGCTACTATACCATGTTATTTGGTTTAGTTTTTTTCAGGGTTTATATTTAAACTGGGGTCTGTCTGACCAGAGCTCTCTGACTTCAAAACAATTGTATTAATATAACATCAGTCCGTACTGACTGACTGACTGATGACTCATAACATAAACGATTCGTACCAAAGCTATTTCGCTGCATTTGGTCATTTAACTGTGTAATTACGTAAAGGAAAGACAAGGTGTGTCAGCTCTATCATCAGCTGCTAACCAATCAGGTGCTCGAAATTCAATCGAAAAGGTGTGCGGAATTAAATATATAGAACCCTCTACCTATTATACTATGGATTAACAGTTACTACCTAAAACAGATCGATTAATACTGAAACTCAAAATATTTTATTCAAATAGACTTACAAAGTCACTGAAGTTTTGAGTCCAAAGTTATTCCTAAAAAGATTGTTGAGTCAGTTAAATTCAATATTTCATTATTTAATAAAAGGGTGAATTGCTGTTTTTTAATATTCGGTAAAGCAAATTCCACACATTTAGTCTTTGTTGCGTTTAGTACTAAATTATTAATGTACGTACGTACATGTCGGAGCATAGTAAAAGATTATGGATTAATCGAATCGTCATCGTTTTCTATGGCGTTGGAGTGGGGTAGTAGTCACTTCCGTTGTTTTGACAGTCTCTACCCTCGAACCTTTATATGCGATCGACAGTCTAACTGAAGTCTTAGTCGTGCGCGGTCTCTCAAGAAGTGAACATCATCTAAGTAGTGCTAGTGATAGTGATAGTGTTAAGTGCAGCGTAGTGCGGAAGTGCTGTCCAACTAAGATCACGTAAGTCCTTACAATGTAATTGCCACGTGGTTAAGTAAACACAATGTTAGGTTAGGTTAGCCTTGTGCTAGATTCGGTTTATGTGCGTTTAATCGTGGGTTTAAACAGAGAGCCTGAGCAGTGGAGGCGAGTGTCGTGATCACTTAAAGGAGCTCCTTAAGCCTACACCTTGGTCACAAGTCCAAGGCACTGCTTAGGTTTCTCTCGTAATTGTTGGAGATAATATTTGATCATTTATCGGTTCAGTAGAAGTATCTACGTTGCGTTTACCCAATATTCCATTCAATACCATCACCCCCTTGTAGTGTTCCCCAATATTCCCCATCTCCGTCCTTCAATTTCCCTTTTCATCGTTTTAAAATCCCCGACATACACGTAGTATGGCAGATCATTAATATAAATCAAGAATAAAAATGGATCCAACATGGAACCTTGTGGAACATATTGAATTAAATCAGGCGTTGCTTTGCGACAATCGAACAACCAGACTCGTACGGCACAACCCAGAAGAGCACACCGCCCACATACAAGTTAGACGCGCGAACCCGAACCAGGACACCACACAAGTAGATCGCTCGACAATCGACGTACGTTTCGCTCCGAACCGAAGTATCTTCAGGAGGATTTTTAAGATGGATCAACGCTTAAAAGCATGGACTCAGTTTCAAAAACGTTACTTCAGTGATTAGGGCGTTGGATTCACGATCGTGAGGTTTTTCAAGGGTTTAAATCCCTGTCTTTGTACTGTGTACCCGTGGTGACGTAAACCTACTTCTGTCACAAGCATTTATTTATTTATTAACTTTATTGTGCACTAAATAAAAATAAAATAAAATTATAATGTGTCTGGGGAGGAGCGAAGGTTGAAATAAAGAAGATTGGATTATTTGAGGGATTCAATCATTACCCATTTTTTTAAATCTGTTTTACTCACTTCACGGTCTATTTTATTCACCGTATGAGCACCTCTGTAATGTCGCACTAAATTAAAAAAAAAATAACAAAAAAAAATTGTGAACAAAATACAAATAAACGGATTTATATACTCGTCTATATCATTGTAATTCAAATTGGAAAATGATCATTTAAGTAAATATTTGGAATGGCAACACTATATGCAATATTTATGGTTTAAGCTGTCATAGTGGGATACAATTTTTAATCTGTACTTTCTTTTGTTTTATTCTCAATTTCTTCAAAACAAAATAGAGAAATTGACAATCTTTCAAATTTTTTTGGCGTCTATAGTATTAGAGGTCGATGATAGAACAACACTGATCATCTAATAGCCGGATACGGATGGTATTTTAATTAAAAAACAAAATAGGTCACTCAATTCAAGGCACAAGTTATCTGTACCGATCTTGGACAGAAAACGCAAATGTCAAACGTCAGTTATTGTTAGGGTTGCCATCGTCCAGGACGTCCAGGACGTTCGGGTGACGTCCTGGGAGAGATTCATTTGCATTCTGGTTATCTCTTTCTCAAAATACTTTTTCAACTGCAATGATTAAATTTAAATAATTATGACATTACCTGGGATTTGTGACCAAGTAGCAGAGTCAAGGATATCGTTGTCTGATCTCGTCCCATCCATTACTTGACCACCATACCACCAATCAACTTACCACCATTACACTATGTAATACTATTTGTACCGATTCAGACAATGTTTACTGTATGAAATCACAAGTGTATATTCGAAAATCAATCCATCGCTAATATAAAGTAATCAGCAGTGTTGCTAACCTAAAAACTACTTTTTACAACTCTGTAGACATTCAATTATTCAGGTTTCCAGGCTTTAGATTTGACAACCCTTATTGTTGCCATGCTAAAAAATTGCAACCCAGCTGGCTGCATAAAGCCACGTGCGCGGTAAAAAAATAAAAGATAGGGGGAACAAGATGGCGTCGAGTCCCGTGCACTTGACATTTCCAATTAATTTGCGCGGGACATCTGTGCCGTTAGCAGCTGAGCTGGCGGCGGTGATGGCGCGGGGAAAGGGGGGGCTATTTGGGAATAATGCGGATTACGTTTATACGCGTAACGAGGCGCCTCGCGCGTGCCAACGACAGACGCGACAAATATTGTCGTTTCGTCAACATTCAAGAGGGTTAGGCTTGTATAGTCTGCCATGGAACTGCTTCACCACTCTTAGGTTCAATGTTAGATACATATCAGAATCAGAATATAGAATATTGTATAACTGTAAATACAACAATATTATTATTTAATAAATTACATTATTAAATGTAATATAATTACAAACAAAATAATATTAATCATTGAAATATTATTAGCAAAGATCTTCTTCTCTTGTCTATGGCTTTTCTACCACTCTTGTTAGCTGTAATAATGTTTCTTTGTATTAAATTGTTTCAAATAAGTAGTAAGTAAAGTAGTATAACCCTATTTTACATTTATTTTTATATATTTATATATTTAACTATGTAATCAACTCAATAATTATTATCAAACAGAATTAATCTTCACTATGTATCTTTTTATAGTTGGAAACTGTTAACTGTGCTTAAGAAATATCTATTTAAAATTTACTAAAAAATAAAAATGTTCTCCAAATTTGATGCCTTTGTTCCGTTACAATTCCATTTTAGCTTTTTTTCTCATATGCTTCCTGTAGAGGTTGTACGGTAGGTGATTGTTAGTCTGAGGTAGTTCGGAAAGACCTCCGAAAAGGTTGTTCAATGCTAGAGCTGTTGTGTAGGTACTATTCTAAAAATGCAGTATAGTATATGGGATGTGCACAAAGACAATGTTTAATCCAATATCTTTAAGAGAGATTTTTCAGTCTTGTTACACCTTTCCCAACATAAAACTACCTAAAAGTCAAACCAACACCTAAAATATGATTAAAAAGTAACATGGGAATTAGTATAAAATGTTATATGGATGTGTATACCCATATAAAAGTATTAAAAAAAATGTAGCACTAGTCTAAATATTTTATAATCTAATATTGTATATATTTATATATTTACATAGAATCTTAATGATACAGGAGTCAGGGAAGGAGAGAAGGGATTGAAAGTTAAATAGGACGAGGAATTTAGTAGGAAGCATATCATACAAGGATGTAGGGAACTTATTACGTATAGATTAAATTATACACATTTCATTAAAATCGATAATATATGTATATTCACTAAATAATTTGAAAACAACGATTATATTATAAGTAGGTACTAATTGCGAACATTTACAATTCAGTTTTTTTAACAATAAAACGCCTTAAAAGTAAAGGACAAGGTAATAACTCTTTCATCAGTTAAATGCGAAAATACAACGATATTTTACCTCACTGTCTCTACAAACACCTTTTATAATAATGATAAGAAATTTAACTTAAAGAAATAATCATCTTGACTGATAGCTGACATCAGCTGGAATGATGATGATACAACTTTTTAAAGTTTACTGCAAGAGTTTTTTTTATAAATTATTCGCGCTACAAAAAGGAAAGGCATAATATATTTCATTATTAACTACCCGCCTTCGTATTGCTAAGGTCTTAAACTATACATTCACTCATTTATTTATTCATGCTCTCCCATGCTCTACTACTATTTTTCACTGATTGGATAACACCATCTCACTGTCTTCTGTCTCACTCACTTTTTGCATTATACAAACCATGTACTGTACAATTATGCGCCTTGTGTAACATGACGTCACGATCTATAATTACAAAATTAGATTCTTTTAGATAATTTTTCAGTCGTTCCTTATAAATATAAATTCAGAGAAAATATTTTTTTTTTACACAAAAGTACTGTTATTTTAAAAAACGACGACTGTTGACGTTCATGAAATTTAGCTAAAAGGAAAAATTAACGAAAAGGAATAAGTTATTTAAAGATTATTCCGCGCTACAAAAAGTAAAGCGGTTACTAAAGTGCGTACTAAAGTGGGGGGCGCTAAATGCACTGCGCGTCCAATATAATAATGTTTTTAGGATGATGTTGAAACTCCCTCGATACTGTAGTGCCTAGGGGAATGTTTACCCAATCGCGTACAGATTCCATGCTATCATCCGGAAAAAGGTAGCTTCGCTTGTGAGAAGGATTCCGGGGAGTAGAAATAGCATCCTGAAAACCGTGGCTGAGGACCCAAGAGTTCCTGTGCCGAGGGATCTCATGCGGAATCAATGTCCGCATGAAATGCCTCGTAAGTACATAACTCACTAAAGCTCGCCTGGTTTGCATTGTATTTGTTACTAACCCTAGTATATAAGTTGTAGTATTTAAAATGTATACTAACAAAAATGGTTCCTTTGTTGTTCCAAATAAAACATATCATCACGACCCTTCAATGGGCCACCGCTGAGCCGGGTCTCCTCCTCAGAATGAGGAGGGTATTAGGCCATAGTCCACCACGCTGGCCAAGTGCGGGTTGGCAGACTTCACACACCTTTGAAAACTTTTTTGGAAACTCTCAGGAGTGCAGGTTTCCTCACGATGTTTTCCTTCACCGTTAAAGCAAGTGATATTTAATTGCTTAAAACTCACATAACTCAGAGTCAGAGGCGTGTGCCCAGGATCAAACCTCGGACCTCCCGAGTAAGACTTGAAGTCTCAACCACTGGGCTATCACTGCTTTAACTAAAACAAAACATATATAAAAAACAAACATATATTATTATTATAAAGTAAAACTTCCCTTTCTCATATCATATCATATATGTTGAGGAGATCAAAAAAAGGATGAAATTATTTAGAGACTTGAACAATTTTACACTTCATCGTCTTCTTATACCTTTTTTCTTTTATGTAGACTCCGTTTTAACTCATCATCGACCCTTAATATAGGACACTATGGTAATCAGTGTAATCGATGTTAACAATAGTAAAAAGATAAATTTAAACGTCAGTAATTTTAGTGCGCTTTGTAAAATATGACGTCACGATTTATAATAACAAAGAATAAATTAATGAATTATTTACGCTTAATTTGCCTAAATGACAATAAAAGTGATTTTTGTTTATGAAAACTCGGAATATACATAATCTGTGGACAGTGTAAACTATGTTTTTTTTCTATATTTTTCTTTTAGATATATCTTTGCAGTCGTTAAATAAATGAAGAAAAAGTTACATTTAATATTTTACATAAGTTACGAGTACGGTTATTTATAAAAACTACGACCTTGTTGACGTTGAAAAAAAAATTAACTTAAAGAAATAATCATCTTGACTGATAGTCGGCATCAGCTGGTATGATGATGGTTCTACTTTTTTAAGTATAAATACTTTAAATTTAAAACTACAATGTCCATTGCAAATATTTTTTAAACGATACTTTACAAATTATATTCAGGACAAAAAGTACAGATATATGACAGATACGGACATTTAAAACCGATCGTCATTTTGGTACGTTTCGCATGATGTATGACGTCACGATCTGTAATTTATCAACATTGACAATTTGTCACCTTTAAAACCAAAAAAATAATTACGCAGACTTCACCTTAACTAGCCAATATTACTTTTCACTAGATTTAAATTTGCTTTTTTTTTATTAATAAGGGGCAAACGAGCAGAAGGTCCACCTTATGATAAGTGGTCATCGTCGCCCATGGACATCTACAACACGCGAAGAGCTGCCGATGCGTTGCTGACCTCTTAGGAACCTGTACACAGGCCATTTGAAGACCCTCATATTGTAGTCCTCTGGGAATACTTCTGGGAAAAGGTCATTTCACAGCTTGGACGTGCGTGGGAGAAAGGAACTTGGCGCACGTACATCACTAGGACGCCAAGCATGAGGTGAGGTGAGGCAGTGAGGGTGGAATCTGTCCCAGCGTCGGAGAGTGCGATAGCGGAAAAGAGTTGGGGGCACTAAATCGAATAGTTCTTCGGAACATTTCTAAATCCCTAAATCGAATAGGCTTCTCAGTTTACAAGAAATTACATTACAATATATATAAAAAAAAATTAAATCCCATGCGTAACAACAAAACAGTTTTTTTGAATCAACGATAAGATAAAGTTAAAAAGTTTGCTAAGTAATAATTTTTCCGTAAGTATAGCTCTTACTTTCCATATTTGCGAAGCACCAATTGCTTGTTAATTGGCAACACCAAGGCAACAAACAGCTCATGCATGCTCGAGCAAACAAAGTCTCGTTCAGTAGTTTACGTAAGTGCGAAATGGAAGCTCCAGTTTGCGTACTTTGATCTGTTTAGTATAAAGTTAAGTTAATGAAATATTTATAGAAACTTTATACGTATAAACATTTTAACTGTAGGTACATTTCTTTTACGAAATTAAATTTAAAAAAAAAAACAAAAAATCTGGTTATAGGCGCTCATATATAGTACAGTTAGATTACTTGTAGGGATGAGCTCTAAGAAATGATGAAAGCGAATCCATGTTAATCGAATTCACCAGAATCGATTTTAAATTAAATGGATTTTTGATGATAGTGTGATGGCCCAGTTGAGACTGCAATGTCTTTCTCGGGAGGTCTGAATACAATCCGAGTTCGAATCTGAGTTCAATAAGTTATGTGTGTTTTAAGCAATTAAATATCACTTGCTTTACCGGTGAAGGAAAACATCGTGAGGAAACCTGCACTCCTGAAAGTTCTCCATGTTCTCAATGGTGTGTGAAATCTGCCAACCAAATAGCCTTATTCTGAGGAGACCCGGCTCAGCAGTGGGACTTTGACGGGTCGTGATTATGATGATGATGCTGACGGCAGCTGCTAACTACCATCCATCCATCTTCGGTATTTTATTTAATTAATTTAATAGTTTTCATAATGTCCAGATTGATTCACTAGATAGATTTTAGTATCGATTTAAAAATCGATATTTTGAGTCCAAAAGATTTAAGGAAAATAAATCATTATAACTTTACATTTATACTACAAATGATACCATTTTGTTTGTGTTATTTCTACAAAGACTTCATAAAGGTGTTAGGAATAAAAAACATAATGTTGTTAAACTATATTTATTTTTAAATCTTTATATTACAGCTTTCGTATAATAATTTATAAGCTAAGGTATCAATTTGTTTACACAAAGGACAATACAATGTAAGTAACAATGTAACAAGTGAAGCCACAATCGTCAGTTGCGAGTAGAGAGCACTTTTCTACATTTCTTTGTGTACGCGACCAATATGGTAAACTAAGAGCAGGAAGAGGAAATGATCAATTACCTACCATTTCTCTTAGCGTAGCGCTAAACGGCTTACTACAAAGAGCCATTGATATGACCCGTCCGCAAACAACTAGTGACGTACAAACTAGAGATGTGCAACATGTATGTGCTACAGATAAAATACAGCATAACTCTTAATATAAATGCTAAAAAACATTTGCTAACATATTAGCTAATATTTGTACGATGTGCATTTAAAACCCTCTCTCCTCGTCTCATCCGTAAAGATACAATTATATTTGTGGGAGCAAAGTAAGGGAATCAGGGTATAAGCCTAAGGTTACGGTAACATAAACCTTTTTTTTTGTTAACCCGCATAACCTTCCCAAGCGGGGTCTTGAGAAGCTTATGCGGGGTTGGAGCAACTGCCCCTGAAGGAGACAGTCCCAAAATACTGCCTCTGAAGGAAGTAGCCCGACCCGCTAAACCATCCGGGGTGTTCCTTTTCTCTGCAATAATGACGAGGCCACGGGATATGAAAAGCGCTCCTCGGCCCCGTCACGCTAACATAAACCTTTTTTTTTTTTTAACGCTGGAAATGCGACCTTATGCATACCCCCCGCTAGCAAGCGGGAGGTTATGTGGGGCTCTCCTTGATGCCGCCCGCCATTGGGCTAGCGGCGTTCAAGGCATACCCACTAAAACCAGCGATACCCTCCTCCGCCTACGTGAGACGCCACGGGAACGCTTTCGCAAACAAGGCTAACATAAACCTAACCTAACGTTGTGGGAATTAGTTACCAGGTGGCTTATGGCTTAAGCTTAATCAAACAGCACTCCTAGCATTAACGATACTGCACTGTACTTAACACTTTCACTAACACTATCTAGACGCCACTTCACTCCTTGAGAAACCGCGCAAGACTTTGACTACAGTCAGATTGTCGAAAGGCATATAAAGAGTCGAGACTATCATAATGACGGAAGTGACTACTACCCTGCTCCAATAGATGGCGATGACGATTTGATAATAAAAAAGGATCTCGAAGAACGAGGGAACGAGGAACGAACGAATTTTTTGGTTTGTATAAAAGAAAAAGTGAGTGAGACAGAAGACAGTCAGTGCGATTGTGGTTGGCAGAGTATGAACGAATAAACGAGTTGGTGAGTGAGTGAGTGAACGATTTTAATACACCTCAGCTAAGCGAGATAAAATGACAAAATGTATTTATTACTCATATCAAATGTGGCGCCTATTAAGTGGTGACCTCATATCTTTAAAGGAATCCTAATTATGATTTGCTCTACGTAAACTCAAGGTCGTTGTTATGGTGATAGTGTTGTCTCATCTTGAACATTTGCTTTATTTTTGGGAAATTTTACTACTAAAATAATCTTAAAATACATTAGGTTGGCTAACTATGTTTGTTATTTTATTTGGTCACTGGAATTAAATCTGTGAAATCAGCGCTTATGGTTTGTATGAGACCTTGAAATTAGTAATACATCAAGTAAAGTCATTTGAGCGATAATTGATTAAACGACATTTACAATAATAGTAAAAAATATAAAATTTATTCTTTATTGTGAACCACATAATATTTCCATATGGGTAGTGCCTATAAAACACGATTCTTGATGTTAGAAAGGGCGCAAAGGATTCTTTTAAAATTAATGTACTAAAAATTTTAGGTATCCTACAACTGACTTATACAGAGATTGTGATATTGCAAAGAAAAGAAGAAACTTTCAAGTAATCACTATTTCAGTTACTAAAACCATGTTTGCTAGTGTTCAGTACAAGAAACGAGCAGCTGTTTTATACAATAAAATAAATAGAGATATCGATATAGACACGAAACAGAAGAAAGCTGTCATCAATTGGTTGAAACCCCTAACCTACAACGAAACTGAATCACTAATCGAAATATCATCTATATATCCATAGATAAAACACAACACAACATCACACACACACACATTTATACTGAGACAATTGTTTTTTGACAAACCAGTGCTTCAGACTTCAAGTCTTACTCGGGAGGTCCGAGGTTCGATCCCCCACACAGGCACACACCTCTGACTCTGAGTTATGTGTGTTTTAAGTAATTAAATATCGCTTGCTTTAACGGTGAAGGAAACCATCGTGAGGAAACCTGCACTCCTGAGAGTTCTCTAAAAGTTCTCAAAGGTGGTTGAAGTCTGCCATCCCGCACTGGGCCAGCGTGGTGGACTATGGCCTAATACCCTCCTCATTCTGAAAGAAAGCTTTATACAGTCTAAAAGAAGTCATCATCAACTAGATAAGGACAATTTGTAAATTTAAAAGAAAAATAAACAATTTATTATTTATTATATAAAATGAAGTCGTTTTCGCTGTCTGTTTGCTTGGATCTTTTAAACTACACAACGGTTTTCACCAAAAACACTCTGTTTTTTCATTCAAGAAGAAGATTTATAATGCATGCATATTATAGAGAAAGAAACCGTGTGAAGCCGGAGCGGATCGCTAGTATAGATAATAAATTCTAAAACCAAAATTTACATAATGGCTAACTTAAGTGGTCTTATGGCTAAATATCCATTTCTTTCATATAACCTTGAGAATAGGTAAATTGTACTATAGTCTGTGCCATATGGATTGGCAATAACGTGCGTTGACCTTTCAGCGGTCTAGCAGAGGTGACAAACTTTTTTTTTGACAGTGACCATAATATTTTTTTTTAATTAGCAATTCTGCAAATGAATTCAATTGGTTGATCTAGAAATATTTACATAAACAACGAAAATATTTATTTAAAACTAGCTGCGTCCCGCGGTTTCACCCGCTATTATTTGGATAATTCACATTATATCATTACAAATTATAGCCTATGTGTTATTCTGATGTGTAAGCTATATTATTGTAAAGTTTCATCAAAATCCATTCAGTAGTTTTTGCGTGAAAGAGTCACAAACATACATCAATATGTTATGTTGAAATTATAAACTACATTCAAATATTAATTAATACCCTATTTTTAATAAAATGTGTGTATGAATATATATATTGTAACGTAGAACCTAATCTTAAGAGGAAATCAGTCGACACTTTTTTCATACAAACGTAGTCCCCTGTTTCCTCCTAGGATAATGAAGTTACAGAAGAAGAAAAATACCATGCGATATATACGTACCTCTGCCATAACTGTACGTTTTGTTTTTTTTATTATTTAATTAATATAATAGAAAAAAAAACTTTTAAAATGAAAAATAAACGTCTTTTTTATTTACATTTTCAAACATCCAGCAAACTAATTTTTACTAACATAAACCAAAAAAGCAAAACGTACGCGCATAGCTTAGACCCTGTACTGCATTTTAACGAAATAAATATAAAAATCGGTCCAGATTTCGAGGAGGAAACAGGTGATTACGACGGACGATTTTCTTTCAGTTCAAGCTGTAGTTCTCTATCGTACGGTAAGGGGTAAGCTTGGGGTTCAGCGCGACAGTAATGTTTTTGGTAAAAATCTATTTTTCAAAAGTATCGTTCGTACGAAGTCCTCTTAATGTCCTCATAAATGCGCAGGTAGCGGCGATGGCGGTAGGAATCAAAGTTAGAACAATCCGAGCTGCGCGCGCAGCACAACTTGACAGTGACTTGACACTGACATTGACGGATTTACATTTAAATATTATTATTTACTCATTTCACAAACAAAAGTTATATATTGTTTCGTAAAATAGATCAGACGTAGCCGTCCAATACATTTCATACAGTTAATATTAGGAGTTAAAGTATGAAATTGCCGATTTGCACTGAAAAATTGAAATTCTTTTTGAAGTGAAACTTCTTTAGAATCGTTGTGATTTCAAACCGGATGCAACGGAAAAAACGACAGGTAAGAGACACAAATACAAAAATGTGTAGGAAAGAATGAGACAGAAATATACATACTATTTTATATTATTATATATATTCATCTCATTCTTTTGTCGATTTACTGAAGTTTCACTTCTATCGTGTGTGAATCGCACACACACCTTTTTTTTTTTTAAATTTAACATATTTATTCAATCGAAATAATTACTATTATTATCTATACTTTGCTGGCATCTGTGGTGATCTAGATTCGACAAACTGTGTGAAAGCATTTTGTACTGCCTCCTGAGAAGAAAACTTTTTATCACGTAGAAAATTGTCCAAATCACGAACATATGGTAGTCCGTTGGAGCAAGGTCTGACGGATGCTGAGAGTGACGTATGGTTTCTAATTGCAGTTCCCGTAGAGTTAAAACGGTTTCTCGCGTTACCATGGAGCAATAATGGTGAAGATCGATTCATAACACCTTTTTATTGGTAAGCTTTGCTTTAGGATACTCTTGCGGCGTTTGACCTGGGGTCATCTATTGCATTTTTAGCTTTCGGTTATCGTATAGAATCCACTTTTCACCACATGTCACAATTCGATCCGATATTCCTTTCATTTCTTTATCGATTCAACAAGGCAACACAAGTTTCAACACGCGTTTCTTTCTGCAGATCAGTCAAGTCATGAGACACCGATTTTTCATATTTTTTTATTATATAGATTTGACGTAAATGAGTCAATATTGTTGGTAAGGTAACGTTAAACCATGCCGCTAATTCCTGGGTAGTTTGACTCGGATCGGCTTCCACCATCTCTTTCAATTCATTGTTATTCACTTGTGTGGGCGGTCTTCCACGTGGTTCGTTCTTCAAATTAAAGTTTCCATCACGAAAGCGTTTAAACCAAAATCGTACGGTGCGTTCATTAGCAGTTTTCCAAACGCAACATTGATATTGCGAGCTGTTTCTGGCGCGTTAGTTCCGCGTCGGAAGTCATATTCAAAAATCACTCGAATTCTCGAAGTATCCATCTTTCTTGTCTAAGCTGAATAAATAAAAACAACTGAAAGTCGATAATCGAATGTTGCACATTTTTTAAAAGAAGAACTACATAGGTACCATGTGAAAAAGTTTCACTCAAAGATTCAAACCATGAAGGTCCTATGTCAATTCGAAGTACCTATTACAATAAAACGGCAATTTCATACTTGAACCCCTCTTATTAAAGCTTCTTTACTTGAGCAATTTATATATTCTGTAGCACCAGCAGTAGAGGAGAGCTTTACTGACCTAAATGAGCTTCATAACCTTGCGCTTAGGTACAAGCCCAATGTTTATACGTTAAGTATCATTCAGAAAAAAGATCGTAAATTTTATAAAATAACTAGCTGACCCAGCAAACGTTGTTTTGCCATATAAATTTAAAAACAATTGAGGTGGGCCACCCCAATCATTTAGGGGTATAAAAAATAGATGTTGACCGATTCTCAGACCTACCCGATATGCAAACAAAATTTCATAAAAATCGGTCGAGCCGTTTAGGAGGAGTATGGTAACTAACACTGTAACACGAGAATTTTATATATAAGATGTTAAAGAAGAAATTAACAAGTATAGGAGGGCACGGCAGTGCCCCCGCCAAGTCGAGCGCGAAGCAAACACTGCCGTACCATCTTTTACTGGAACCATTTCGCCGCATTTTCAGGCCCCTATTTGAGAACCTCTGGATAAGACAGAATGCATAAATTTTCGTCATCCAGTAACCTATAATCGCATACTTAAAATCCAAAATTTCAAGTCTGTAGGTCATTTGGTTCCGAAGTTAAGCGAAAGCAAAGTTTCGCATTTATGACACTCACTCACTCATGATCATCAGAATAGAACTAGTACTTCCCATAAACTCAGAGAGCTGAAATTTGGTACAGAGTTAGGTGGCATCGTCAATGGGTAGCGGTTCTGGCAATAGATTGGTGCAATGGTGTCATGGAGCACCTGGTTTTGTACCCTTGTGTACCCTTCAACGGCCAAGTCACACAACATTAACTATGATAATAAAGAAATCGCAGTAAGGAACCTTAGACTTGGCACGACTTTGTCTAGATTTCATTACTTTTTAGAGATAAACAAGCAGCTCCATCGAGACTTGGCTAGGTTTTTACAGAATGTTTTTGTGGGATTATGATTACTAGTGACCGTCAGCTGCGATTCCGTGGGTGGGGCGAGCTGAGTGGAGGTTGCTTCAAATTTTTCAGTTTATAAATATAAAAGCATAAATAAAATTTATGTTTAGAAGTAGTTCGAAAAGATATAATGTACTTGTCTTGGAAACTTTCAAAATTATTTAATTTAAACTTGAGATTTTTAGGATCTTTATAAATAATGGGAAAAGTAATAAAAAATATTCAATTTTTGACGATTTTAGAAATTTTAAAAAATTTTGAGTGACGCTTAAAACAATTTTTTTTGACCTGCCGTTTGGAGGGCACTCTTAAAACATTATAAAGTTACATATTTTGGTACGAGACTCGAAAAAGTTTTTTGAGCTACCTTAATAAACATATACGTATTCGATCGATATATGTTAATTAAAAAGAATTTATAGTCTATACGCAGATTAACACTATGACGGCGTGGCTAGAATATCCTTCTGGGGTTATACTTTAGACTCAGGGCTACAGCGTTACTGCTAGAATACTCGCGATGCAATAATAAATATTTCTGTCATGGTGGGGTCTTTATTTAAAAAAAAAATTTAAATAAAATTAATGTTGCCAACCTCATAACCAACAGGCTGCCACTCAAATCAGTATTGCCAGCATCATAATTATTCATTCACAATATTTATAACCTACTAGTTATAATGGCTATGATTGAGTGAGACTTTTTTCGTCATCGTAGATTTTAATATATAAGCGAAGCGAGGGCTAGGGACTAGTTTTAAACTATAACAGTCATCAGTAACTTCCACTTGATCAAAGGAATAATGAATATTCGCAGGTGCAGAAACACCCCACCCCCAACCCTTAACAAAAAACATAACAGTTCTAATGTAACGCCTGTTAGTGTCGCATTTCTATTGAAAATTTAATACAACCTGATTACGTTAAGGTTATCACTTAAAAACAACCTTTGACACCTGCTTTTAATAGATTATATTATTTTTATAACAGAAAAACATATAATAGTAAAATTTATTTATTTATTTTGTAACTTCTTTGTACACTACTAATAAAACTTAATAAACTAGATATAACATATTTTAAAGAGTTAACTGTGAAGTACAACGGGGGGTCTTATGGCTAATCCATCTAGCTAAGCCATCTCTTCCAGACAACCCTCGTTTCGAAAGGAAAACGAAGATGGGATTGAGGAAGGTGGTGTAGCGTCTAATATATACTAATACTAATAATTTACATCTCAATACATAAACATTATAGATATATACAATAATTTATATACACTAAAATAAATATTGTTAAAAAATAATATACTACATCAACTGTTAGCAACACTGTTTATAAAGTAGTAGTATCGGGTCTATAATTTTATTATTTCTAGTATACCGACGTGAAGACATTATATAACCTTTAGTGCAATAGATTAGCCTCAGTCTCTCTGGTGTTTTCGTGCAGTGAACATGGAAGTTAGTGTTATAGTGTTGTGATTAAGGTTACCCTTCTCGAGGTCCACGTAAGTTTACTTTATTATCTATTGTCGTTGGCGAGGTCGAGTGGTGGAGGTGAGAGTTAATATATTATGAAAGAGCTCTTTAAACCTGCTCCTGGGTCTCAAGCCCCAGGCACCGCTCGAATCAGTCTAAATTGCATGTGTATACGTATTGCTGTACAGTAATGGGTATCATATTTCTCTCCATATCTATAGCACAACATAAGTAAATTTAATAAATAGATATCATCCATGGTAAATAATAATTATTAATGTCGTTTCACTTATCAATGTAGTAATCTTTAACTAATTTCTTGAATTTACCTAATGTAGTCGTTTGTCTAATAGTGAGTGGGAGATCATTCCATAAATTTATAGCCTGAACAGTAAAAGATTTTTCAAAAAATTTCGTTGAGAATTCGGGCAATTGTACCTTAAGTTTCCGCGTTGTTCTCAACCCGGCAGGATTTTCGATAAATTTAAATTTTTCTCTCAAATATGAGGGTGCATTTGGGCTAATTTGTTAACACAGTACAAAAAAGAGAGAATATGTAGATTCCGGCGACAGCGTATCGGGAGCCACTTAAGCTTTGTACGAAATTCTGATACATGGTCATATTTGCGGAGGCAGAATATGAACAGAATAGCGAGGTTTTGTAAACGCTCAAGCTTATTCATTTGGTCCTCGTTTAAATTACAATAGCTTGTACAAATTATAGTAATAATAAATAATAAATAAAAACTTTATTGGACATAAAAGAAAGCTTAAATAAACAGATTACCCTGGCATTTTGAAGCGTCAGTAGCTCAGTGGTTCGGGCGTTGGATTCACGATCAACAAGTCGTGGGTTCAAATCTCGGACATTGGACTACTGGCGTGGCCTACTCCTAGCACAAGCATTTTAGCTTAGTTGGAGGGGTAAAGGGAATACTAGTAGTATGTGATCCATACTGCTAGTAATCTTAAAAAAAAAAAAAAAAATAATGAATGCTCACAAATATATATATATATATTTTTAATTTTGATCGGGAAATTATAACATAAAAAATCGTGTGTGCGATTCACACACGATAGAAGTGAAACTTCAGTAAATCGACAAAAGAATGAGATGAATATATATAATAATATAAAATAGTATGTATATTTCTGTCTCATTCTTTCCTACACATTTTTGTATTTGTGTCTCTTACCTGTCGTTTTGTATATTTCTGTCTCATTCTTTCCTACACATTTTTGTATTTGTGTCTCTTACCTGTCGTTTTTTCCGTTGCATCCGGTTTGAAATCACAACGATTCTAAAGAAGTTTCACTTCAAAACAGTTTCTAGTAATGTTTCTTACAAGTAAAATATATAAAGTAACGAAATTAAAAGAAAATTAAATAAACTAAACTAAAATATTTACTACTACCTCATGTACCGTGCATGTGCATGAAGCGCGTGTGTGTGTGTGTATATATATATGTGTGTGTATGTGTGTGTGTGTGTATTGAAAGTGTATTTATCATTTGTCATCCACTAAAAGTTTTTCTGTGTCGTCATAATTTAAGGACCTTAACCAAGGTACCTAGTACAATTTTTTTAAAGTTGTAGTTATTTTGCGTTATTATGTTAAGTATTTTATTACATTTGTTATAGATGTTTGGCGCTTGATAATTAAAGCTCTTTTGTCCAAAAACTGTTTTTTTATATGGTAGCGGGCAACCAAATAATCTTAGTGACTGTACAAAAATGTCACAGATTCGCACAGTTAATTTGCATTCATAGACAAAACAAAGGGTTGCTAGGTTATAAATATTGTAAGTCGTAGACATACTTCAACGCTTGCGTTCAAGACGATTCTTCAGAATTTAATAATGGGCAAACTTACCTCCACGTGTACGGTCACGTCAACTCACTCTGGCATTGGAGAATATAAATTATAATGATTGAACTAATATAAAAAAACAGGGTTACCGTTCTGTATATTATTATGATTTAGCAAAATGTCAAAACAATATTAATAACGCTTTTTGAAAAATTAAAATGTATTGACGTAAGGTTAAGGAAGGTCACGTGACTTACAATCGAAAAATGAAAATTGATAGCAAATGTAGAATTGTTATTTATTTAACACTTTATTGTACACCATATACAGAAACATAATAGCAGCAATATAACATAAAAAATAATGGCAAACAAAAGGCGGCCTTCTGGCTTATTAGCCATCTCTTCCAGGCTACCTTTAGCATAGGAAAGTTATTACGAGATGAGTATAAACTAAGTTTATTTAAGGAATACATACATATATACACAAATTAGGTTATAAATTTCAAATATCAATACGACCTGAATCATTCTCGTTCAGCTAGAAGTTAAAAGTCTTTAATTGATTTCCTAAAAATGCTAAAAGACTTTGATAGCCTTATGCTTAAGAGGAAATCAGTCGACACTTTTTTCATACAAACGTAGTCCCCTGTTTCCTCCTAGGATAATGAAGTTACAGAAGAAATAAAATACCATGCGATATATACGTCCCTCTGCCATGACTGTACGTTTTGTTTTTTTTATTAATTGATTAATATAATAGAAAAAAATCTTTTAAAATAAAAAAAAAACAACTTTTTTATTTACATTTGCAAACATCCAGTAAACTAATTATTACTAACATAAACCAAAAAAGAAAACGTACGGGCATAGCTTAGACCCTGTACTGCATTTTAACGAAATAAATATTAAAATCGGTCCAGATTTCGAGGAGGAAACAGGGGATTACGAAAGGACGATTTTCTTTCAGTTCGATCTGTAGTTCTCTCTATCACACGGTAAGGGGTAAGCTTGGGGCTCAGCGCGACACCAATATTTTTGGTAAAAATATATTTTTCAAAAGTGTCGTTCGTACGAAGTCCTCTTAAGGGAAAATCGTTCCAAGTGTTATTGTTCAATTTAGGCAACTTGTAACAGATATTCGAACTGCCATGGCAAAAGGAGAGTACCTTGTGGGTGTCTTCCTAGATTTAGCATCAGCATATGATAACGTACTTCTCCCGGTACTCAGGCGTAAAATGCACCAGCTGAGCATTCCGTTGAGACTTACTAATTTTATATACAACTTTCTTTCTTCAAGGACAGTTATAATGAAAACTAATATGCTCTCTCTTCCCCCTAGAACGGTCTGGAAAGGTCTACCTCAAGGTTCGGTTTTAAGTCCTTTACTTTATAACATTTATACTTCTGACCTGGAATTATCTGTTACAAGTTTCTCTAACATTCTACAATATGCTGACGATATTGCCCTTTATTTTAATTCAAAATCAATGTTAGAAATTTCAAACCGCTTAAATTCCGCTTTACATTATGCAGGGCAATGGTTAACAGATCATGGTCTTTCATTATCTGTTGACAAATGTAAGGCAGTAGTTTTCACTAAAAAACTGACTATTGACCAACCTGTCCTTGTATATGAGAGGCAAAATATTTCCATAGTTACTAAACATAAATTTTTAGGGGTATATTTAGATTCAAGATTAAATGGGGTAGCTCATATAGATTACATAGCAAAAAAATGTGAAAATGGAATTAATATCCTTAGGGCTATATCCGGAGTTTGGTGGGGTGCCCACCCTTATTGCCAAAAATTGTTATACAACGCGATAGTTCGTAGCCATATGGACTATGGCCTTTTTGTTTTAGATCCAATCAACAAGTTAGCTTTCAATAAATTAGATAAATTGCAATACAAAAGTTTAAGAATTATTTTAGGTGCAATGAAATCGTCCCCAACCACTGCTCTTCAAGTAGAATGTGCTGAACCTCCAATACAATTACGAGGTCAGTATCTTTGTGACCGTTTTATGTGTAAAATTTTACAATTATCCTCTCATCCACTGTTTGACAAACTTCAACAACTCTCTTCTGTGATTAAACCTAATCAAACCCCCTCTTGTTTAATTAAAAGTTTTCTTAAATTCACTAGTCTACCTCATCCTATAAATTCTTCTCCCAGCCTTCCTCTTTTTTGTTCCTCTTTTCAAGGGTTAACGTTCCAACCCACTATTTTAACGAGCCTTGGTTTAAATAAGAAGACAGTAGAGGCTAATACTAAATTCAGAGAAATTATTCAGACAGATTGGAAAGATTATTTAATTATTTATACAGATGCCTCTAAATTGTCAAAAGAGGGATGCGTGGGTGTAGCATGCTGGATTCCTAAATTCAATATATGTTTACAGTATAAATGTCCTCCAGAAACATCAGTCTTTACAGGAGAGTCAATAGCTATATTAGAATCCATTGCTTTTGTTGAAATACATAACTTTAGACAAAATTTAATACTGACTGACTCATTAAGCTGCCTACAAGCCATTAAAGATAACCCCTTTCGCAGTAAAGTAAGAATTTCCAGTATTTTCAAAATCAGAGAGACTCTACATAAATGTCATGAAAAAGGTTTGTCCATCGTACTCGCGTGGATACCTGGTCACACAGGTATTGAAGGTAATGAGACAGCAGATGCTTTTGCCAAACAAGCTACTCAAACTGGAACATTACCTCATTTTTCATACCATCCTCAAGATATACGCAGTATTGCTAAAGATAATCTTGCAGAGTCCTGGTACACAATGTGGGATTCATCAAAATCTGTCAAAGGTAAATTTTATGCATCAGTCCAAGATGACATACCTCGAAAACCCTGGTTCTTTTTTCATCGAAATGAGATTCGTCGGGTAATTTCGACTATCAGTCGTCTTCGAATAGGCCACTCTTGTACACCAGTACATCTTTGTAAATTAAGGATCCGGGATAATTCTTTGTGTGAGTGTGGTCTGGACGAAGGGTCGATCTCCCATATATTGTTTCCCTGTCCTAAGCTTTCCTGTAAACTTTACGACGTTCTCCCTGTGGATATCCCTCGTCCTGTAAATATTGAGTGCTTTCTTAGATTAGTGTTTTCTCGCCGTCATGTAAAATTTGTTTGTAAATTTATTAACCTTAACAATATTAAACTGTAAATAACCTTCGTTTTGTATTTACTCTAATTCTTTAACATTTTTTTTTTGATTATTTTTTTATTGGTTTGCGGGTAATTTAATCCGTTTTGTTTTAGGTTAGAATACTAACATGGTGAAACCCCCATATTGTAATGAATAATATTAGTCACAAAGAATTCTGTCTTTTCACCGGTCAAATATCTCAATAGTGGTCTCTGCTTACAACGTGACATTGGCAAAGTACCGTGTGCAAAAATCATTGCACAACTAAAAGCCATAGATCAAAGAAGAAGAAGAAGAAGAAGAAGCGTCAATCGTTAGGCATAAGATACATTCGCTGTCAATTTTAATTTATGAATGATAAAGCAATTACAACTAAAGATATAGAGTCGCTTCAAAGCGATTGCTACTTTGCTAAGCCCCCTGATATTTGTTATCTTCCCGCAAAGATTTATAACTGGAACTTAGATCTAGTAGTAGTAGTAAGTAGAATAAAATAATAAAAAAACCATAGATACTATATTCTAAAACATAAATTCTTAAACAACATTGATTTATCGTTTAATTACTTAATTTTGTGATAAATCCAAATAAATTAAATAAATATCTAAATCTAGAAATAATACAATATTTGGCTTAGTAGAACTTTGTTGTTTTCTTTTTATTTAGCGGCAACAACAGACAGATAAACCATTTTATATCAATGCTATAAAGAAACAATACTTTTACTTTTAAATCAAATCAATTTATTATTTAATTACAAGTACAGATTAAAATTTAAAACAATGAACAAATAATTTTAATGACTTAAAAGGCGCCAAAGAAATTATTGATGGCCAGTCACACTTGAATTGCAAGCGCCGTCATAAAACCTTTTTGGTTTTTTTTTATTTTGCACCTGCAACACAAAAGGGCCGAAAGGTTTGCAAGTCCGTGTTTTGACAGGATTGCTTTTTTGAATGATTGTAAATGAAATAAGTTGCGAATTCATTTGAATGGATTTTATGGCTTCACTAACACGTACAGTTCTAATTTTGAAAGCAAAAACGTATATTGAAATTTAACGGATCTTATGTTCTATATTTAAAAGGACAACAGTGTGAATTCTGTTTTGTCTGTGTTTTAGACGTAAGTGTTTGTCACTGAACAGGGTTGCGTTAAATGGAACTATCTTTACATAATGACCTATTTTTTACAATTTTTACGGGGGGAAGGGCTCCCCCCTCGGTCACCAACAGTAGTATATGACAAGACTCTCCTCCCCCTCTAGTTTTTACGTAATTTACACATATGATTTTTAACCATTTTTGGGCAACAGAAAGTTAAATAAAAAGTTTCGTGAGTGAATGTAAATAGCTCCTGTTTGTAAATAGCTACTTAAATCAAAATATTTCATGGTCAAGTGGCTGGCTGATGTATATTCCACCACTTCATGGTCAGCTGACTTTATTTTTCCTTTAATATACTAGGTAAACTATAATCCGACAAATTTTCAAACGAGAGGAAATGACTGAAAAAATAAAAAAAATTCTACATCTTTGGGAGGCTGTCACTGCACGCCCCACCCACGGAATCGTAGCTGACGGTCACGAGTTATCATAACATTAACCTCTTATGCATTTCACGAATTTTCGCGTCGTCATGAAAATCTGTCACTGGTTCCCGTATCATCTCGTCAAATTGCTTGAAAACTGCACTGCACTACAAACTGTTAATAAATAATAAATAAACGTAGAACAAATAATAATAGAACAAATAATAAGTAACATGGTAACTGACCACGTCAAATTATGAGTTAAAAGGGATTTAAACTCCACGTAACGACGCTAAAGAGATTGAGAAGTTAATGTCTTTTATTATTCTACTAATTTTGTCATTGCTATGATGAAAATGTAACTGTAAAAAAAATGTCGTTTATTGTGTCTTTTTATTCAGACTACCTACCATTTTAGTGCATTGCTATCAAAGTAACTGTGTTATGTTAAAAAACGCAATTATTTTAATACCTTTGACAAATATGTCGCAAAAATATTAAATACTAGCCGACCTTTGCGACTTCGTGCGCATAATGCTCCGCTCCTATTGGTCGTACCGTGATGATATATAGCCTGTAGCCTTCCTCGATAAATGGGCTATCTAACATTGAAAGAATTTTTCTAATCGGAGCAGTAGTTCCTGAGATTAGCGCGTTCAAGCAAACAAACAAACAAATTAAATTTACGTTAGTATTGTCCAGTTAACCAATACTTGTAATCTATGATACCTCACATTCTTCTTAAACCTTGTAACTAATCTGTGATTCTTTTTTTATCTGTGACGTGTGAACGATGAATGAACGAACGGAACGGTAAGGTACAATACAATATAGTTCTCTACAGTATGGTATGGTACGGTACGGTACGGTACGAGAAGTTGTATTTGTACCTGTAGCTGTGAGTATGTATAGATGTTTGTTACTCTTTCATGCAAAAACTACTAAATGGATTTTAATGAAACTTTACAATAATATAGCTTATACATCAGAATAACACATAGGCTACTTTTTATCCCGAAAAAATTCGGTGTTCCTGCGGGATAAATTTATTTAGCAACAACATATTTAATATGTAATGTTTTTAATAAATCTACGTATTGTATGTATCAAATATGTCAGACTTTATTTCTAATCTCTTTCTTTTTAAAGTTGGTTAACAAAAGCAAAATATACAACTTATTGTACCAAATTTCACCACTTCCTATATAATGAGATCTAACTATCGATAAGATCACGTAAATTACCAAATTTAACATTCGATTATATCAATGAGAAATGTTACCGTGAGACGATAACGATAAAGTCTTGTACACAATAATAAAAATATTAAAGTTTTTTTTATTATATATTAGTAAGTTAGCTAAGTTTCTTCTTATATGTGTACATGAGGTTCTGGATGATTTTAATTTTTTTTTAAATTAATTAATAAATAATATTATTGTGTAATTTATTTCTATTATATATTTTTTTAAAGAATGCTATCCACCTTCTTCTATGGGTCCTTTTGTATCCTTTTTTTAAACTGTTTTAATATTAATAACATTAGTTTAAAGAGTTTCGACCCTTCAATGGCCCACTGCTGAGCCGGGTCTCCTCCTCAGAATGAGGAGAGTATTAGGCCAATAGTCCACCTCGCTGGCTCAGTGCGGGTTGGCAGACTTCACACACCTTTGAGAACTTTAGGGAACTCTCAGGAGTGCAGGTTTCCTCACGATGTTTTCCTTCAGCGCTAAAGCAAGTGATATTTAATACCTTAAAACACACATAACTCAGAGTCAGAGGTGTGTGCCTGTGTGGGGATCGAACTCGGACCTCCCGAGTAAGACTTGAAGTCTCAACCACTGCTTGTTTTTTAGCACGTTAGCAACATTAATTTGAGTAGCATTTGGAGCAGCTAAGAAAATTAAAGCAGTTAAGAAAAGCTTAAAAGGTAACAGGTAACCAAACAAATATGTCGTTATATGACACCAATCATTATTATTATATTGCGAGTGTTGTAGTAGTTGCTCTGTGTCTAAAAATAAATTGATTAAAACAGTGTAAAGTTATCTTAAGTTCCGAGCCGCAATCATAAGATGAGAGATCACGATACACAACCACGCCCACTGAATATGCCATTCACTTTCACACGATTACCTTTGTCTAAAACCTCTATGTTATTTTTTCCAGATGTTATTTATACAATACTTATATTCTAAACAACCAAGGATTGTAGACAAAGAGACTGGATTCACTATTGATTAAGTGGATTTGGTTCTAGTCCATCGTTGTGCACATACAAGAATAGTCACGGTTCAATTTTTCACGTAAATTAGAAGTTAAATCGCCTTCAAGACTTTTACTTGCAATAAATGGTAGCCTATATCCTTTCTCAAGCTCTTGTCTATTTCTGTACCAAATTTCATCAAAATCGGTGCAGTGGTTTAGACGTGAAAATGCAATAGATAAATTAACAATTAATAGAAATATTCAATACAATTACACTTTAAACACCCAACTCGAGAGGGGATGGGTTAGATTACAATTCCTCTCTGCTGCTGGGAGAGCATCTCCTAAGAGGCGACTAACCTACCCCCCTTGTTGGTAGGGGATCTGTTCCCTGACTGTCTCTGTCGAAAGTGTCCGAAGTGTCGCAACTCGCATGTGGGCTAGATCTACCCCCTCCCTCATCCAAACCATTAATACTGCGGTTCCAGTGAACACTGGTTTCTTGCTCAAAATTTATTAGAACCGCAGCATTCTTCTCTTCGCTCCCTCTCCTCACTCTATCTTCGCAGGCGGCATCGGCAAAACAAGAGATACACTCTAGTTTTGCCGATGTCCATGGGCAACCACATTCCACAAGGTAGACCGTCTGCCCGTTTGCCTCTTTTCTATTATTATAAAAAAACACATCATACTACTCTCTAAACATCTGCTTAATTATTCATGTGTCGGAAGTGTAAGTTAGGTTAGCTTCGTGTTAGGTTATGTCGAAGGGTAGGATTCTATCATTGGAGGTGAGGAAGACAACCTCATTAAATAATTACCCTGAATCCCAAGGTCTAGCGTGCCGAAGGGATGCATAGCCGGAAGGTATTCGGTCACTAGCGTTCGGGGGGGTGGGATAAGGGTCCTCCACCCTTTAAAATAGGAGGAAAACATGAAAATGGCAGACGAAAAGAATTGTATACCCCAGGGAGGTAACGGCTGCTCCGCAGAAAAAAAGGGTTTATGTGACTTTAACCTTAGGTTTAAAAAGAGAGATCACTTAAAGGATATCTTTAAGCCTTAACCTTAGTCACAAGTCCAAGTCACTGCTTGGGTTCCTATCAGAATAGTAACAGATGGTAATGTTTAGTTCTATGATTACCGTATGGCGTCCGTAGTTTTTGATAAATCCGTCCATTCCATTTCCTTTTTAATTTTGTATCCGACATATAAAATATAATGTTTATCTGTGGCGAGCACAAGCACTAGAAAAAAGAGTTCATATATTAGTGTGGTTGTACCATTTTGACAGAACAGATTAGCCAACTAATATTAAAATTCCAAAAATTGGTTCATTTTTATTTAATGAGAGACGTAAGAACATTTGAACATGATATAACTTATGAGCTTTTATTCCAGAAAAATGAAATATTTTCTATGGCAATAGACAATCGAAAAAATAAAATTTATTCTATATAAAAATTGTTTTTAATTTTTTTAAATCCGTTATGAACGAATGCCGTAGTAGGTAGTTAGCAGTTGTTAGCAGCACGCTGATCTGGAGGATGATCCACTCGAATTAGGACCAATTTGCTTGGAATTTCAGTAGCTCCATCATTACTAACGATCAGGTGCATTTCAGGTCGCGCCCTGTTTCCTCTACTCAGTAGGTTTGTGTGCGAAATAATTCTTTTAGACTAGATCCCGCGACGTGATTATTCGTGATTTTATATAACCCGATTTATTATGTGTGTCCCTAATGGTGATATAAGCGATCCCCAAGTATGAAATTTCTATCACGGTTGGTTTGACAATTATCAATATGTCTGTCAAGGTTTAAGAACCATCGAAGCTCTCTCCTCAAGTAACATATACATATATAACTCGCGTATATCTCCACCTAAAAGGCCAGCAACGCTCCTGTAACTCCCCAATTGTTGCAGGAGTCCGTGGGCAGCGGTGATTACCTAACACCAGGTAACCCGACTGCTCGTTTGCCTTCCAGTTTTATAAAAAAAAAAAATATATAAATTCAGCGTTTATACTACAATTATAATTGATATATCAATGAACTTATGAGTGTCTGACAGGGGGTTACAACTGTATTGCATGTCTGACAATGGAGGACGTGATTTATACTTTAACGAATTTGAAGTGCAATTTTATATACTTTACAAAGCAACCGTGATCCAAACTTGACAGTTGGGGATCGTATATGTCGGAGCATAGTAAAAGATTATCGATTAATCGAATTATCGTTGTCTATGGCGTTGGAGTGGGGTAGTAGTCACTTCCGTTGTTTTGACAGTCTCTACCCTCGACCCTTTATATGCGATCGACAGTCTAACTGAAGTCTTAGTTGTGCGCGGTCTCTCAAGAAGTGAACATCTAAGTAGTGCTAGTGATAGTGATAGTGTCAAGTGCAGTGTAGTGTGGAAGTGCTGTCCAACTAAGGTCACGTAAGTCCTTACAATGTAATTGCCACGTGGTTAAGTAAACACAATGTTAGGTTAGGTTAGCCTTTGGTTAGGTTAGCCTTGTGTTAGATTCGGTTTATGTGCGTTTAACCTTGGGTTTAAACAAAGAGCCTAGCACTCACCTGTTATGATCATTTAAAGGATATCCTTAAGCCTACACCTTGGTCACAAGTCCAAGGCACTGCTTAGGTTTCTCTCGTAATTGTTAGAGATCATATTTGATCATTTATCGGTTCAGTAGAAGTATCTGCGTTGCGTTTACCCAATATTCCACTCATTACCATCACCCCCTTTTAGTGTTCCCCAATATTCCCCATCTTCCTCCTTCCATCTCCTTTCACATCGTTCCATAATCCCCGACATATACATCTCTATTAGGAACATAATACTTACAGCTTTTATAAAATAATGAAGGTCTGACTGGCTGAGAGCTGGCGAGCTTGGACTATTTTGAAATATCTGTTTTGTAACAATTGTTTAGAATGTCAACTATCTAACTAATAATGTTATATAACTGAACGTTAATTTTATATGCTTTAATAAATCAAATTATGTCGACAATAATTTGATTTATTAAAGCTTACTTATTCTAGATTATACGACCAGCCTATAACGACCAAAAAGCTGGACAGGTTTAGGTAGATAACCCTGTCAAGTAGTAGATTTTTTTCAACTGACACCATCTTTCCGAGACGTATCTGTGCCGACAACCGACCACCTAGAGCTTCTAGGCGTTACTCTCACTCCGGCTCTAAACTTTGGCTCATATATTGAGTCAAAAGCCCAGTTATCAGCAAAGAAACTTGGTATCCTGTCAAAGGTTAGACATTATTTCACTCCAGAACACCTGCTCAGCATGTACAAAGCGCAAATCAGGCCGTGCATGGAGTATTGTTCTCATCTTTGGGACGGCTCTGCCAAATATCAACTTGAGGCACTGGAGCTGCTCAAGTCTCGGCTGCATAGCCTCGAGCATCGACGCAGGGTTGCCTCCCTATCGGTTTTTTATCGGATACATTTCGGTGAGTTTGCCCGGGAATTACATAATCAAATTCCTGCCGCCCCTTTTTTTTACAGGACTCCCAGACAAAACCGACCGAAGCGCCATCGGTATATGGTGGACATTCCTCGGATACATACCAAGCGCTTTGACTCCACCTTTGTTATTCGCATTGCGAAGATGTGGATCGAGCTGGCGGAGTCTGTATTTCCTGAAAAGTATAATGTTGGTGCTTTCAAATGTAGAGTGAATAGGTACCTTCTAGAAAAGCGTGCTCCATCCTAGACTGTGTCGTGCTTTCAGGCAAGTCATGGTCATACGCTGACCTATATACTATAAAAAAAAGTAGAGAAATCAGTTGATGTAGATTACTTAGTAGAGATTTTTCTGTGGAAACTCCTCTAGATCTCGTATCTATTTTAATAACTTGCGAGTAAACTGCGTGCCTGTATTGGTAGTTAAATCCACGACATATACCATTTTGACAAAAATCACGCGCGCGGGAACAGAACCGTAGTGTAAGATCCAATCACATGTGGCGTTTAACTTCTGCGCATTCAAGGTTAGAAGTATACTTAGATGATAAACATATAAAACAAAAGATAAAAATACTGATAAAATGTTTCTTCCATTTTTCTTTAGAACTAGCTGTGCCCCGCGGTTTCACCCGCTATATTTTGGATAATTCACACTATATCCTTATAAATTATAACCTATGTGTTATTATGATGTGTAAGCTGTAGTATTGTAAAGTTTCATCAAAA
The DNA here is from genome assembly GCA_905147385.1 of Limenitis camilla. Classification (NCBI taxonomy): domain Eukaryota; kingdom Metazoa; phylum Arthropoda; class Insecta; order Lepidoptera; family Nymphalidae; genus Limenitis; species Limenitis camilla. The sequence continues at coordinate 11,221,731 of LR990241.1, forward strand.
TCCATTCAGTAGTTTTTGCGTGAAAGAGTAACAAACATACATCCATAGATTCTTACAAACTTTCGCATTTATAATATTAGTAGGATCTCTAATATTTATTTAATGACGTCAGTTGACATGTGACAGGTATCAAGAGAGGAGTATCATTGTTGCTGCACTTTGATATTGATATCGTGTCACAAACTTGAAGTAACTGTTAAAAGTACACCCAACATTATACCCACGCACACCCACAATAATAAACGGCAACCTCTCATCCCTCAGTAAATTATAATTAATTTATTATTTACTATACATGAGTTTTATGGGTGAAAAGAAAAAACAAAATCAAACAATTTCTCCTTTCTCTCCAAACCCATGTGACGACGATAGTCTCACCAAAAACAGAAACAAATCCATACAAAGTGCATAGTCAAAGTCAAAGTCAAAATTTTTTATTCAATGTTGGAATTTACATTCTCTTATTGAACGTCGGAATCTACCACCCTTTCGGAAACGACCTAACCCTGACCTGAGAAGAATGGGCGCAAGAAACTCAGCGGGACTGTTTCTTTTGGATATTTTTATCTTTGATTTTTTAAACGCCAATTTTTATAACAAGTATATTTATACATTGAGAAAGCCTGGAGCGAACGCATCATTCCCAAGGCGTGACATCTTCCAAAAAATCTTTAATGTTATAATAGCCTTTGTCACACAAACGTTTTTTAACTAACTTTTTAAATTTTCCTATAGAACAATTTTGAACGTTTTCTGGGATCCTGTTGTAAAAGCATACACATCGCCCAACAAAAGAATTACTAATTCTACTCAATCGAGTAGTAGGAGTAACAAGTTTGTGTTTGTTCCTAGTATTGATGTCATGCAAGTCACTATTTCTAATAAAATCATTAATATTTTTACGCACATACATAACATTTTCAAAAATATATTGTGAAGCAACAGTCAATATATTAATTTCTTTGAATTTATCTCTTAAAGATATTTTAGGGCCGAGACCATAGATTGCGCGAATAGCCCTCTTCTGCAGTATGAAAATCGTGTTTATGTCGGCTGCGTTACCCCAAAGTAGAATGCCGTAAGACATTATACTATGGAAGTAGCTAAAGTAAACTAAACGAGCCGTGTCTATATCAGTTAATTGGCGTATTTTTTTAACCGCGTATGCTGCAGAGCTGAGTCTATTGGCCAACCTCTAAATATGGGGGCCCCATTGCAATTTAGAGTCGACAGTGATGCCCAAAAATACGGTAGATTCCACCGGTTCCAACTCCTCTCCATTTATAAATACACCACTCTCTATTTTCTTAACATTGGGTGTCGTAAATTTTATATATTTAGTTTTCTTACTATTTAACATTAGATTATTAGCACTGAACCAATGTACAATATCAGAGAGAGCATTGTTTACATCGTCATATTCAGTTTGATAGCGTTTCACTTTAAATACTAGTGAAGTGTCATCAGCAAACAATACTATCTTGTTCTTTTTTTCTACAAGGTTTGGCAGGTCGTTTATATAAATGAGGAAGAGGAATGGTCCAAGAATAGAACCCTGGGGGACCCCCATATCCAGACGAGCCCCAGGAGATCTCTTGCCATTCACGTCAACCCTTTGAACCCTATTGTTTAGATAGGAGTTCATAAGGTCGAGCGCAGTTCCTTTGATGCCATAGTGGCGCAGCTTTCTGACCAGAGTCGCATGTTGTACACAATCGAAGGCCTTAGATAAGTCACAGAATATTCCATATGGATGTATACACGCACACGGTACATATACTAAAACAACATTTTTTTTTTTTTACTATTTTGTCTGTCTGTCTGTTTGTTCCGGCTAATCTCTGAAATGGCTGGATCGATTTTGACCGGACTTTCACTGGTAGATAGCTGATGTAACAAGTAGTAACTTAGGCTATATAGCATTTCGCTACGACCCATACGAGCGGAGCAGCACGCGAACGAAGTCGCGAGGGTCGGCTAGTAATAATCATAAATTACCATACTCTTCCATTTGGTAGGTGGAGTTATGAGGTATCCCTAGTTTTTTTTTAAAAAAATACTATGTTATAGGGACCGCCCTTTTTTTTATTAGCGCGCGCGATTTCAGAAAACGAGACAGTTTTACGAAACAAAATAATGTATTTAATGTAAATTCCATGTGGTTGAATCACGGCGGTCAGGTGGCGTGTGAACTAGCCCGCGGCTGCCACGCGAGCATTCCTCACAGATTATATCGTGAACTGAATCTATATTTTTGATTTTCAGGAAGACTTTAAAAACAGATGTTAATTTTGAAAACGCAAAACATTAGACTATCAGACAACCGGCTTCAATTAACATATTATTATATTCTTAAATACTTCTAATCAGATATAAAGTAATGTTGCCATTAGAGAAAATATGAAATTGTCATCTATATCTATACTAATATTATAAAGAAGTAAGATTTGTATTTTTGTATGTAACGAATAAACATAAAAACTACTGGACCGATTTCAAAAATTCTTTCACCATTAGAAAGTTACATTATCCCTGAGTAACATAGGCTATATTTATCACAAGAAAAAATTAGAGATCCCCAGAAAATCTCACTAAAACCAACCCAAGGTGCAAAAAAAATAGCCATAAAATATCTTTCATCGCATGCGCTGCGAAAAGTATTGATGATAGAACAAAAAAATGTTCTACAATATTATAGAACGTATCAATATCTACAAAAAACTCCGCGAGACCATATGTCCAACTATTATAGTTATGTCACTATAACTACTTTTTTATATTTTAAAAGTTGATAAAAATGCCTATCAAAATCAGACCATGTTTTCTATACCTTTGTATTAATCCTTATCCAAATAAATTATTTCATATTCAAGACTGTTTCAATACCTGTAAATTACTTTTTGAATTATTAAAATCGGACCTTCCATTCAAAAGATATTACGAAATTAAAAATATCAATATAAACAAAAAATACACGACGACGCGACGGGCCAGTGTAGTTCTATCTCGGTGATACTCGAAGTGCAGCGAGTGGTAGCGAGTAACGCCGAGGTAGAGGGGCACCGAAATGCGGGAGAGCCAAAATGTTTTAAACTAAATATTCCACCCGTGCGAAGCCGGGATGGGCCCCTAGTCAGATATAAAGTAATGTTGCCATTAGAGAAAATATGAAATTGTCATAAAATTATAAAATATTTTATTTATTCTTCTACCATAGATTATATACAAAATTGGTAGGTATAGAAGCCCCCCTGATATTGGAGAGGATTATTAAATAAATATTTTATTCGATTTTCAAATTTTATTCATAAGTTTCGAGATCATCAGATGAACTAAAGTTAGATTATGACGTCACGCCATAAATCATTTTTTTTTTGTTTCAGTTTGTGACATTTCTATTACTATATTTTTAATTATTCTTAATTATAATATTTATTTTTTTATGGTAGAAAAGGTGCCAACGAGCAGATGGTCCACCTGATGGTAAGTGGCCACCATCGCCCAGTTTTGTCGATGCGTTGCATCCTCGAAGATAGAGTGGGGAGGGGGAGTGAAGAAGAAAAAATGCTGCGGTCTCAACCGACCCTGAGCTCGATCCCAGAGTCCACTAGATCCACAGCATTAATGGGATGGGAGTGGGAGGGGTAAGTCTGGCCCACATGCGGCTCGACCGGAACGCGTCTACAACACTTGGCGGTCGGATTCGCATGCTGGTGGTCGCAAGCCAGTCGGGGAACAGATCCCCTACCACCAAGAGGGTACTGGGTTACTCGGCTTTTACGAGATGCTCTCCCAGCGGCAGAGGGGAATAGTATTCTATCCCGTCCCCTCACGGGGAATATAAGGTGTAATAATGATACCCAATATATAACGAAGTATTCGTGATCTTCAAGGAGAAGGACCTAGCTGAAGTCCTTATATCAAAACATACGCATAATATTCCCTATTCCAGTACCGTTCTCAAGGAATCAAAATAACTTGTACAATCTGAGAGGAATGCTCGCGTGGCTGCGTGACACTCTAACAGCCGGAGCCCCGCCGCCGGCATGTTCACACGACCACCTGACCACTGACCATCGACAATCACCACTAAATGACCAAGTGGAATTTTGATTTGAATTAATGCTAATGCTTTGTATGTAACGAATTATAAACTACTGCTATTTTTATCCCGGAAAAAATGCAAAGTACCGTGGGAAATTGACAAAAAATATTATAATTACGCATTTGAATAAAATATTTTTTTTTTTTTTTTTTTTTAAAGATTACTAGCAGTATGGATCACATACTACTAGTATTCCCTTTACCCCTCCTAGTAAGCTAATAAATAGCTTGTGTCAGGAGTGGGCTACGCCAGTAGTCCAATGTCCGGGATTTGAACCCACGACTTGTTGATCGTGAATCCAACGCCCGAACCACTGAGCTACTGACGCTTCATTTTGTGTTTTTTATTATTAACAGGAGAGTAACCGAAGCGGATAGAGGGTGGATCGCTAGTCTTATGCTTATGCACACTTTTTGTACAAATAACGGTTTTAAGGAACCATAAATATTTAGTTTATTATCCCATGATCATAATAATCGATTAATCGATATTCAGAACTGAATCGATCCAGTTAATCTTAAATTCCTATAAAACAATCTTTCAACGTAACGGAAGACATGGCTTTAGCCATAAAATAAATAAAGAATTAAACTACTAAAGGCAAGGCTGTACGGAGTAATACTTTTGCCTTTTCCATTATAAAATAAAAAAGAAATAAAAATATTTAATTAAAACATTGAGAAAAGTAAAATCAAAATATGAATCGATTATTTAATGGAGAAATGATTCTTTATTTCACGAAAGAAAGTATAAAACATACAGATTATATTAATAGAAATATTCAATGGCTGCCTTATCACCGAAAGTGATCTCTACCAGGCAACCTAGTTTTATTGTTGCATAAACTATTTGCTTGAAAAATAACTAACTTAGCCAAAGTTCATTTATATTGTATACTAGCGACCCACTGATTTTCTCTTTGCATGTATATATGTATGTATTCATGTATTATACATATAAATCTTCCTCTTAAAAAATCCGTTGCGTAGTTTTAAAGATCTATTCATACATAGAGATAGACAGACGGGAAGCAACTTTGTTTTATTCTATATAGTGATAAAAATATATACATTCAAATACCTATACATAACATACATATAAAGTAAATTAAAAAATCCATTTTAACATCAATTTACTCAATTTTAATTATAGCGGGAAATGTCACAGATAATAATTAACACAAACTCAATCACTGCGTTCAGAAACTCTTAATTAAATAATGGCTGCGTTCAATTACGCTTAATTTATACAGACACATAAAACACTTTGATTTTTTGTAAATCTTCCTGCTTAATATATCCGTTAATTTGTAAACAGTTTGAATATAAAATCCGCTGAAACCATAATAAACTTGCGTAAATATTTAGACAAACAATCATTGTTCCGCCATATTGTGAACACGCGCGAAATATTTGAAACGTGATGACCATAATGTGAACGTTATTATCTATGGCCTGTGCAAACATTTACCTGTATTAAATTTTGCATTTAGTGTTAAGTCGATTTGTAAATAGCTCTGTTTATTTATAGGATATTGTTCTTCTAATAAATATATGTCGGAAACTAATTAAAAAGGATATACAATCATTTATAAGCATGGTATGCTTACAATGGATGGCCTATAATATAAGCAACGGTCAGGATATAACTAACATTATGATCTCGTACCAGTCTGACAGGAACTATTATGACAGCAAACCAAGTAGTGCCTTCGACTTGCGACCAAGGTGTAAGCTTAAGGAATTCCTTTATTCGATCGAGACACTCAACTCCACTGCTTAGTTTCACTGTTTAATCCTAAGATTAGACTAACCTAACATCGTGTTTACTTAACCACGTGGCAATTACATTGTAAGGACATACGTGACCTTAGTCGGAGAGTAGATCCAGCACTCTAATGTTCACTTCCTGAGACCACGAGTAAGACTGAGCTCCACTGTCTTGGTACGAGAATATATAGGGACGAGACTAGCTAGAATTCCCCTCCACGGGTGGGGCAGACGGAAGTGATTATTATTCTACTCTAGCGCCATAGACGCCGATGACGATACGATTATTCGATTAACCTTTTAGTCGTTCCCGACACATATAATAGAGATGAAACGTTTGAATTTTATACACAAAAATTTTAATTTGAAATCCTATATTCAATCTATCACAGAACCGTAGGGAATCAACCAATGCGATGGACCGATGGTCTGGTGAAAATAGAGAGGAGAGACTGACTGCGGAAAGCTTAAGACGAGGAATGGGTGCAATAGTAGAAGCCTACAATCAACATTTTTTATAAAGATTACTAGCAGTATGGATCACATACTACTAGTATTCTTTTACTCCTCCAACTAAGCTAAAATGCTTGTGTCGGGAGTGAGCCACGTCAGTAGTCCAACGACTGGGTTTGAACACACGACTAATCGATCGTGAATCCAACGCCTGAATCACTGAGCTACTGAAGCTACTATCTCCAGTCCTTATCGACAATCTACCATCTCTAGTCAAAATGAAATAGAAATCAATGCCTAGTCAGTCATTTTGTAAATTTGATACAGATCTTATTACGATTAGAAAGATACAGTTCTATGCGTAGTACGATGTGACTTTTTAGCTACAGTAACACACGAATTTGATTTGTGTTTCCGCTACCGCTTGCCGCTGCACCTTGTAATTACTATTCTTTTATAAACGTTGAGAAATATTCAAATGATAAATAACATATAAAAAATAGAGTATAAGGTGAATATTAATAGTCGATTTAATTAAAAGCTGCCACCCGCCTCAGGGTTGCACAGTTTCTCTACATTAATATATTATGTATTATACACATAACCCTTTCCTTGTCTATTGGTGAAAACCGCATTAAAATTCATTAAGTAGTTTAAAAAATATACATACAGACAGGAGGAAGCTACTTTATTTTATATTATGTAAAGATATTACAAATAATAAAATATTGTGATGTTGTAGTTAGATATAGACATTAGTTAACAAAGGCTTATTCTTCATTTACCTATACTCGTGTATTAAATTAAGCGATTCTATTGGTTCTTAATAAATACATCACTCGCTACGTATCCTCGCAAATCTTTGGTGGATACGCAGCCGAAGTGTTTATTGTTGTTATTACTTCGAGTAGAAATGATACCTACTGTAATTTTTCTAGGTCTTGTTCATAAAACTTTATAAGGAACTTCTTAAAAAAATATTCTGTCTTTCCGCTTGGTTACAGTAAAACCCTTGTCACACTGACAACCAGTGTCGGACGGTAAGTCCAGTAGAGAGTGACGCAACTTATATCCTTCATCCTTTCATTCGGATATGGATAAAAATATTTCCTTGTTTGAATTACAGGTTTAAATATTGATATGTAATCGCTGGTATAGTAACCGGCAAAACGGCAGTTAAATTTAGGTCTGAAAAAAAAATTGTGAAAAAAAAATTGTGATAGCTATATGAACCTTACATTATTCATATTAGGAATTTTCCAGAGATAATGGTATGAATTACGATAACGTCATGCTAAAGTTAAAAAAAGAGAAGAAGCTATGCAACGGAGGAAGAAGGGTCAAGAAGAAGCTGAAAGCTCCGAGCCGAATTTTATTTTTTTAATCTATTTTTATTACATATTTCATGTTGATTTTAATAAGTGCATTATGAAGGAGAGATGTTTCTTTTTTATTAATATATTTATCATACTCTAACAACTTTTGTTTTTTTTTTTTTAATTTATCCTGCTGCTCCTTTAGCGCTACCCTAAGTCAACGCTGATTGAGGGTAACTTTTTCACACGCAGAGTTGGTTTTTATCTATAATTTGTTCTTACAATCCTACTAATATTATAAACGCGAAAGTTTGTAAGAATGTATGGATGTATGTTTGTTAATCTTTCACGCAAAAACTACTGAATGGATTTTGATGAAACTTTACAATATTATAGCTTACACATCAGAATAACGCTTAGGCTATAATTTATAATGATAAAGAGTGAATTATCCAAAATATAGCGGATGAAACCGCGGGATGAAGCTAGTTACTCAATAATCTGTGACAACACTCAATTATTATTTATTTTAATTGTTAACGAAAAGTAGTGGAAAGTTATTAATATATTAGCTAACCTGTCCTCGCTTGTGAAGTGTATTAGACTATTGGTAAAAGTTTTATCAATATAGTTTTAGCATTTGTCACCTTTTTAACCTTTCTTTTACGTCCACAAATATTTAAAAATTAAAATTAGCTAAATCGCTCCAGCCGTTCTAGAGTTTTAGCGAGACTGACAAACGTCGATTCATTTTTATATAAAAGAGAAGATATTGTAAAAATAATATCTAGCTAAATTATAAACTGTACATAAGTCTATATCATGTTTTGATTACAAACATGATTGCGGTAGTTATGATCAAAAAAACTAAGTACAGTTCAAAATGCCGGCCATTGTCGCCAACGGGCTTTTCTCACGAACAAATAACTCTAAAGGTTTATTTATGTAACGCCAGAGAAATAAATCATTTTAGATAGCCATTTAAAATAATTTGTATATATCTACTCGCTTCTCTGAGATAAAAAAGTTAAGTTAGCTAGTCAAAGTGACAATACAGTTAAGTTCGTGGACGGCTTTCCTCATCTCATTCTTCTTTTCACATGTCTACTAATTACGCATCTTTCGTCTTCATTTCCTCTTTTCTTCCTTTCTTGAACAAAATTTTAGTTATTTTTTTGCCTTTTTATTCCATGTTACCTTTGGCCGTACCTTCCTCTAACCTTATTCTTCATCTCTTTTTCCTTTTTATAGCCCTAAAAGTTATAACTAACGCATTATTATATTTCTTTGTTTCACTAACATCGCAACATTAGCGCTTTTGTGGTTAAGCCTTGATCAAAAAAATACCTCCATTTCAGCCGTCATCGGGGGTTTCATCCGCCAATACTCCGCGCATCTCGGTCCACTCCATCCAACTGACGAAGCTTTGGCTATCCTCGACTCCTATGATCCATCAGGATTGCTTGTCATAATACTATAACCTAATGTCGTCCATTCTTTGCACATGGCTAGCCCACCTCAATCTGGTAAGCTTCATATGAGCTGCTACATGCGGTTCTTTGTAATTGCCGTAGAGCTTGTGGATGTATTGGCTTTGCCAACTATTGCCTTCATCAACAATGGCAAAGATTTGTTTCCAAATCTTTCTTTCAAATACTTATTTAATTCTTTCAATTTCTTTGTCTCACACACATTGTTATACTACTCGGAGATTTGTGATGAGAATGAGGAAGAGAGGGGGGATATTGAAGAAGGCAAATGCAACGTAGATATTGCCGCTGAACCGATAAATAACAAAACATTAGGATCTCTTACAATTACGAGAGCAACCCAATCAGTGCCTTTGACTGGTTTAGGCTTAAGGAATTCCTTTAAGTAATTACAACACTCACCTCCACTGTCCAGGCTCTGTTCAAACCAAGGTTAGGTTAACCCAAAACTTACTTACGCGCCGATTATAGCCGATATACTTATACGTTGCTTTCCATGTACAGTACTAAAAAAATGCGTAAGTGAATAAGTAATAATAATATAACAATTTAAAGCTTTCTATAATGATTTAGCGTCAATTCATCACGTAAGATTACAGGTCTTAGATAATATATTACGCATTGTAACATTGATTTCTGTGACGCTAATTCATAGCATTAGGCTGGATAAAGGTATTATCAAATAAAATACTTTGAACCGTTTGTCTGTACAAACGAGCAACTCTTTTTATTAAATAAATATATGTTCTAAGGATGTAAATCAAATGATGTATTTAACTCAAAATAGTTAATAACCATCCGTTCGGAAAGTGGTTTCCTGATGAGAAGAACTGGCAAGAAACTCAACAGTTGCTCTTTTCAAAATGCCATTGTTTACATCAGTCTGTTTTACAAAGGTGTAATCATTCAGCTGAGCATCATCGTCATTTGGAATCCAAGCTTTGTCATCATTCAAGTAATCTTGTACAGAGTAGTAAGCTATTTTTACTAAACACTTTTTTATTCGAGTCTTAAATTGCTGAAGTGGCAAGTCTAATATAGGCTGTGGAATCTTATTATAGATGCGAACACCAAGCCCCATGAAACTATTACTGATTTGTGGAGACGAAAGTAAGGAGTTACAAGTTTATTTTTATTTCTAGTATTTATTAGACTTCGTGTGTTGTTATTCAGTTTAGTTTTTTTTTCTAAACTATTGGTTAATTAATTAAATATTGATCAAAGCCTAATCTTGGACAGTATAATTATATCGAAATATACCTACCTCCAAGATTTGGCACGATTACGCTACAATCATCTTAAACAAAGGAACTAAAAAGACATTAAAGTGAAAGGTCGAGAGCCGGACCGTAGTTTTAACCACAAAACAGTAGATCACATACAGTTAGGAGAAAAAGCAGACGATTTTGATATACGCAATTAGTGTACTCATACTCGTATACTGCTCTCATGTTCTGTGCTATCAACGAAAGAGAGCACACTACATAGTACACGCCGCGGGCAAACTGGCGCAATTCATAGACGAATGTACCTAAGAATCTATTATATTATAAATAGACGCAAACAGTCATAGCCTCATGGTTAAGCCTTGAAGTTTTACTCGGACGACTTTCCTGAGTTATGTGTATTTTAAGCAATTTAGTATTACTTGCTTTAACGGTGAAGGAAAACATCGCGAAACTAGCACTCCTGAATGTTCTCAAAATACTATGGTCTAACGACCTTCTGATTTTGAGAAGAAGACCCGGCTCAGCAATAGACCATTAATGGGTTATCACTCTACTAGCATCCACTCTTACTCACTACAAACTTACCTAATAGTATTAGTTTGTATTAAAACTACCCAAATCATCAAGAAAATGTTTAATTTCTGATTGAATGCTAAAGTCACTGGACGGCTTCCTGTCTAATTTCTATGTGTGTGACTAAAATAAAAATAAATATTTTGAGTTTATAATATAGAAATTTTCTATTCTATTTATCTTCGTCTCTACAGAAAAATGTTTATCCTCCTGTTATATATCTAAATCCTATTTATTAACACTGATTAATCTACAACATATGAAAAAATTATAAGATCAAAAATGGCATACATACCTCAAAATATGGCTCTGCAGATTGAAATCCCATTTCTGAGATATTATAAATTAAACTCAGCTTCAAGACCAAATACACTTTTATTGCATTTACTTAAGCATATAATACGTTATTATAATATAGTAAGTTTCGTCTCAACCTTTAAATCTTTTAATCTGAAAATACACAATGCTTTTTTTTAAATCCCCTTTGCAATTCCCGCCAAGTCCCATCACAGAGCTACAACTTTAACATTTTCGCGGGAAAGTTCCTGATTGGTCAATTTAATATCATCGATTGCTATTCCTCTTTATTGACCAATCAGGAATCAATTTACATTGTCCTCTTAAAAATACTAATTTTTCCGCCAATCCAGTATCACAGATTAAAAATCATAACACTCCCGTAAAGGGTTTTGTCGTAACTTAAGAGAAAATTTGATATACAGACATATTTTTTATGTGGGTATGGTTAAAGGAGTTATGTGGCTCTCGAGGAGGTTTCTGCAGCTACAAACAGATAGGACCTTGGTGAAAGACATAGGTAATTTTTTTCACGAAATGAAACTTAAAGCGCAAATTCTATGTAGACGAAGCTCTGGTTTTAAATATTTAGAATAACGCTTATACCTTGTACGGTTCTCTAAGCGATCAGTCAGTACGGGCGGCAAAAAAATGCAAATTGTCATAAGCCACGGGCGATTCACGAGCAGACATTCCCACAGTACACAGTACTGACTACGGTACCGACAACACAACAATCAAATTATCTACAGAAATACAAAAGAGAACAATATGTATTCATTATATAACAACAATTTAAGTATTAATTTTTATTGCATTGTAGTCTGTAGCTCCAAAAGTTTCAAAGCGTTAAACTTTCGTAGGAAATATTTAATATATTCTCGACAAAATATAACCAATAGCCCAATATAGGCAAATAGTGTAGTTAACGTGTGATGGTTATAACTTTTAGAAAACTTTAAACCTGCGCCCAAGTCACAGGCTAAAGTAATTATAGTCAGTTCAGTGGGGCCATCTGGATGGTAGCAACTGCTAACTACATATATAAAAAAACTGTAATTGATACCGCTAGATGGCGCTATTTGATAAAAAAAATATGTAGTACAACACTATTTAGACTAAGAAATCAATGTCATGGATAATATCGGAAACTCAGTTCCAATTTCTATCACGAAAAAAAATAATTCCCAATGAATTCCAATGAATTGAGACAATTTCAGCATTGGTATAGCTACCAGCAGGTAAGTATAGGTTTGACCTTGAATGCGCAAAAGTCACTATTAGGAGCGAGAGTAGCGCGTCACATGCGATTGGTTCTTATGCGACGTTACAGCTCCTACGTTACGGATGGAACGCAGCCCACTCACAATGCGCAATTTCTTCCCATCTTGTGTCGCACCTAAAGTTAGATGCCGGCTACTATATGATACAGATAAAAAATATTTAATCAATTATTTTGCAATCTGTACCACAAGCGTGACTAAGTCCAGCGATCTACATAGATGAGGGATCTGAATCACAATCACCTTAGATTACCGCTGTTACGATACCAATACTGCCTCACTGCACTGCTTGTCTGCCCGTACACTGTTTACGTTCACGTTCAGTCTACACTGTATATACAGTAGTAAATGATTGTCTATGTACTTGAGATCCCATCATAAACCTTTGTTTTAAAGAGGGGTACCCATTCATTGAGCAAGGTTGTACTCGTAGGATGATGACGATACTTAGGAGCGAGAGGATACTGAAAAAAAAATTAACATTGTGTATTTAAAAACAAATAAAAGAGGTAGCAACGTACTGAAAATAACACCTAGTTTGTTACTCTTTCACGCAAAAACTACTGAATGGATTTTGATGAAACTTTACAGTAATATAGCTTACACATCTTAATAACACATAGGCTATAATTTATAATGATATAATGTGAATTATCCAAAATATAGCGGGTGAAACCGCCGGGCACAGCTAGTAATAAATATTTCGATTTCTATAGTTTTTATTTCAATTCTAGTTTTAAACTGTTCGTAATACAATTCGAAGGCAAAACTAAATTTGACACGTGAACTAAAGACAAGGCTGTACGATGCAATACCTTTGCCCTTCCCATTATGGAATAAAACCAAAGAAAAAAAAATTATACATATCAAGTGTCATAACGAACTGTCTAGTAAAGATCGTCGGATGCTCTTGACGTTATATTAAATATTATATTATTACAAGTTAATTATTGTACAATTAAGTCGCAAACCCCAAGCACTGCTAAACTTACTATAATAAAATTTAGGTATTACTTTGCTGTAAGTTTATATTTTTAATATTTAGTCAATAACTTTTAATAAGACAGCTGTACGGTGTAAAACCTTTACTATTCCTTTAAAATAAAAAAAATTGCTAAAATCATGGCATGTCTTTACTAACTTGTCAGAGAAAGCGCGGGAGTCCCCGGGTGGGCTTTTTGGGAGCGTCTTTGTAAAATAAATTGAGTTGTGTGGTGGTGAAATGAGTGGGAGGAAAAAAAGGTCGGAGAGGGGAAAGAAATAAAGAAGATGAAGAGCTGGAGGCTGCAAAGAAAGCAATTATATAACTATGATTTAGATGACATACTGAAAGCAAGGCTGTAGGGTGTAATACCTTTGCATTTAAAAAAAATTACTTGTCAGCTTCACCGACAGTATTCTAACAGTAAAAACTAAAAGTAATAATGTTCAGGAAGTGGGATGCCTCATGCAATTGACACAGTTACAAATGTCCAAGCAATTTGACATCCTGCCTCGAAAACTGGCCAATGAGCTCCGACTGATGGCTGCAATCAGTAAGGAGCTATCTACAAATTGAGCTAAAAGATATTATTCATTTTAATCAAACTTCAAATTCGAATATATCTTTTTTGATTGTGATGTTATAAACTCTATATAGCGTCATTTAAGATATAATACGGTATTGCGTTAAATCAGATGGCATAACATAGTTATTTTCATTGACATTTTATATTCCAACACGCTAAACATCTTCTGCACCGTCGTGCCAAATACTCATGAGCGCCTATATGTTTTTCACCTGAATTTTAAAAAGACCAAAAAAGGAAGAAAGCTGTCTTAACTTGCCTACAATGTGCGCCGCACGACTTTGTATTTGATTTGACCCTATTTAGTAAGTTAAATAAACCTTAGCTTATATAAAAGAAAGACCATAATATTTAAGATTTATGTGGGCCTATTACTACAAATTTTTTGAATACTTATTAGGCTACTGTTACACATGCTAATTACTAGCACGAAAGCATGCTATTGAGCAAATGCTACCTACTAGCGTGTGTGTATAGGATATGATTCTATTAGCACGCCGTCCTATCTTTAAGCATGCTACTTGATGCGGGGGTGGAAGGGGGAAATAGAAAGTGTGAACGCGTTTGCTTAATGAGCATGCTAGTATCGATCTTGTTTGCTTTTTTTCCTCTTCCTAGCTGAGAGATCAGATCCATGCGGATGGCTGTTTCAATAGGCAGAAAGCATGCTATCAAATGGCATGTGTATCGGAGTGTTTGCTTTGAGCATGCTTATTCAGGAGCATGATCAAAACTAGCATGCTTATTGCTACCAAATATAAATAGACAAACTTTTTTAATAACTTATAAAACATTAATAAATAAAAATTGTTAGTTATTTTATTTCTAATCTGAATAGTTTATATTTCAAATTGATTTCTTTAACTTTTATTTTTGATATTAATTTAAAATAATATTATTTGTACACTTTTGTAACTTGTTCTCTTTTGCATAAATATACGAGTCAAGAGTCAAGGAGGAAGCGGCGATAAACAGACAAACTGGTTAATTAATACTAATAGCTTAATGACCGTAATCTACCATACACTAGATTAGAGCTACTTTCTTCGAATTTTAAACTTCTATACTCTATGGTTTTAGAGTTAAGAGCGAGCCGGCTTCCGTATTAAACGTTCCACATGCGAAAGACTTACATTATGGCATTCTTTTTATAATGTTGGCAGTATAATCTTATACTTGGCAAAATATACTTTAATTCGACTGATGTTTTTTTTTATTTTTTTTATGTTATAGTGTTGCCATCTACTGTATTTTTTAACCTTTATCACATATAAATATTTTGATACTAAAACCTCTTCTTTGAAAAAAAAACACATGACATTAAAGTTATATAACAGATAAACTGCATCTCAAACTCAAATTAAAGAAATTACTGTTTTTTTACAAAATAACAGAAACCAAAAACTCATTTAAATACAAATAGTATAAAAAAATTTACATATATTTAACTTTGAATTAATTCATATTTATTCTTACATAGATCACATTTTCAATAAATAAACTGCTTTTTTATATCCAATAAGGTTTATAACTTAAAAAATAAACTTAAATATATAGATGCACAACGACGCCACATTTTCCAATCAGTCGAAACCGGCGACACTGCAAAAACATAGAAATTTCTGGAATCACTTGGAGTCGGTAAATCTTCATATAATAATCCTATAAACTTTGATATTGAAATTCTTAATAAACATTTCTCATCCCCTGACACACTTCATAGTGCTGATAAGCAAAGCACTCTTAATATAATTTCTTCATTACCGTCTCGTAACATTCCCCCGTTTAGCTTCAATTCTTTCACTGAATGTGATGTTAAGAAGAATATTATGTCTATAACCTCGAATGCTGTTGGAACTGACTGCATTAGCCGTAATATGATCATTCCTATCCTCGATATCGTTGCACCCAATAATAATAATAACCCATATCCTGAACTTTTCTATCTCCTGTAATAAATTTCCTGATGCGTGGAAATATGCTCAAATTACTCCTCTTCCTAAAAAGGGAAATCCTTTAACTACTTCATTTCCATTCTCCCTTTCCTGTCGAAAGTCCTAGAGAGATTAGTCTTTGAGCAATTGAATTGTTTCCTTGTCGATAATTCTTTATTTGATCCCCTCCAATCTGGCTTTCGTTCTGGTCATAGTACGGTCACTGCACTAATAAAAGTCACAGACGACAACGTTCGCTGGGCTATGGACAACAAACATCTCACAGTTTTAACACTCTTAGACTTCAGCAACGCGTTTAATTGCGTTGATCATGATATTCTGTTGAGCTTGTTGTGTTCCCTTAACATATCTCCATCAGTGAAAGATTGGTTTCATAGTTACCTGAAGGGACGCCGCCAGCGTGTACGGATTGATGAGACATTCTCATCGTGGTGTGACGTCCGGTCTGGGGTACCTCAAGGTGGCGTGTTGTCTCCTTTACTATTCTCTATTTTCATCAATTCAATCACTCATATAATTTCTTCTCTCTACCATATGTATGCAGACGATGTTCAAATTTATCGCCAGTCTAGTCTTGAGAATTTACAAGAAGCAGTGGCTGCCATTAACAGTGATCTTGTTGCGATTTATGAATGGAGCAAACAATACGGCCTCAGTATTAATCCTGCAAAATCGCAGGCCATTGTAATTGGTAGTAAAAGCCTAATTTCAAAGGTTGATTGTGCGAATCTCCCACCAATCAATTACAACGGTGTTAATTTGCCTTATTGCTCCACCGTTAAAGATCTTGGTATACAACTTGATCAAACATTGTCATGGTCGGAGCAAATAAATGAGATTAGCAGGAAAACATTTGCATCGCTAAGTCATCTGCGTCGTTTAAAAAATCTTTTACCAATTCCTACCAAAACTATGCTCGCAAATTCCCTCCTATTATCTATTCTCGATTACGCGGATGCAAGTTTTATTAATCTGACTGAGGATCAACTTAATAAGCTTGAGCGGCTTCAAAATATTTCAATTCGGTTCATTTTCGGGCTCCGAAAATATGACCATCTTTCGCAGTTTCGATCTAAGCTCAAGTGGCTTCCTATACGCCGTCGCCGGGATATGCATATTCTTTCACTTCTGTACTGTGTGTTATTTAACCCTAACGCTCCTTCATACTTAAAGGAGAAATTTTAATTTGCTGGTTCCCCTACTAAGTTACGACCAACACGTAGCCTTATGCTTGAAACGCCTGCTCATAACTCCAAAATGTTTGCAAAGTCGTTTACTGTACAGGCCTTAACACTTTGGAACAATTTACCACTTAGCATAAGGTTATCAAAGTCTTTACATATTTTCAAGAAATCCCTTAAAGACTTTTATCTTCGTCGGAAAATCGATGATGACAGTTAAGTTATTTATGTATGTATCTGATCTTTAAGTATATTTAATATTTTATTGTATGTACCGTGGAGAAAAATTATGAGGAGAGGGGGTATATTGAAAGCACTAAGAGGGATGTGATATTGAATGGACTATTGGGTAAATGCAACGTAGATACTGCTACTGAACCGATAAATAACTAAACATTATGATCTCTTACAATTACGAAAGGCACCTAAGCAGTGCCTTGGACTTGTGACCAAGGTGTAGGTTTAAGGATATCCTTTATCCAATTTAAACTACACTGCCTAGTTTTTCTGCTCAAACCTAAAGCTAGGTTAACCTAAGCCTAACTTACGCGCCAACTTAGATTCATATAGGAACTACCTGCACCCCGCGGTTTCACCCGCTATATTTTGGATAATTCACACTATAGCATTAGAAATTATAGCCTATGTATTATTCTGATGTGTAAGCTATATTATTGTAAAGTTTCATCAAAATCCATTCAGTAGTTTTTGCGTGAAAGAGTAACAAACTTTCGCGTTTATAATATTAGTAGGATAAATGTTCATTAACTACGGATCTCTAAAATATTTAAATATGATATCTTATCTTTGTATAAAAATCTCGCTAACAGATGATACAATAATAATGTCATTGGTTCGCATTTTGCATTTTAATTGAAGATAATTTTGTTTCTATAAAACATAAGTTTTGTAAAGATAACAACTTATCTATAGATATTTACAAACGTTACGAACGTTTATAATCTTATTGCAGCGCCATTTATTGGATTATTTCTCAAACTAGATAACATGATTTTAAAGTTGTCAATGAACTAACTTACACCGCCATTTATTAGACTTATGGAACTTTTTTTTTATCCACCATCCCATGGACATCGGTGAAACAAGAGATTCTCTTGTTTTGCCGATGCGTTGCATCCTCGAAGATAGAGTGGGGAGGGGGAGTGAAAAAAAGAATGCATGCACAGCATTAATGGGATGGGAGAGGGAGGGGGTGAGTCGGGCCTGCATGCGACTCAACCGGAACGCGTCTATGACACTTGGCGGTCGGATTCGCATGCTGGTGGTCGCAAGCCAGTCGGGGAACAGATCCGCTACCACCAAGGGGTGCTGGGTAACTCCGCTCTTACGAGATGCTCTCCCAGCGGCAGAGGGGGATTGTATTCTAACCCATCCCCTCACGGGTGAAAAACTTACAAATAAACACAATATTTTCGTCTGATAATAAATCATCTTCCGAAAAAGTCATGCGAGTGATTTCATAAGTCTTGGGCCTAATCGGTCACCGCTGAGCGCTCTTTTTAGTTCGCAATCCAATGGCGAACTAAAAAGAGCGCTAACATTGGTTCGCTCGTTTAGTTCGTTAGTTCTTTTTTTAACTAATTTAGTAAAATAATAAACAAAGGAAAAAACATTATTTAATTTGCAATCCAATGGCGAACTAGTTCGCTCGTTTAGTTCGTTAGTTCTTTTATTAAATAATATAGTAAAATAATAAATAAAGGAAAAAACATTATTCAGTTTGCAATCCAACGACGAACTAGTTCGCTCGTTTAGTTCGTTAGTTCTTTTTTAAATAATTTAGTAAAATAATAAATAAAGGAAAAAACATTATTAAGTTTGCAATCCAATGGCGAACAAGTTCGCTCGTTTAGTTCGTTAGTTCTTTTTTTAAATAATTTAGTAAAATAATAAATAAAGGAAAAAACATTATTTAGTTTGCAATCCAATGGCGAACTAGTTCGCTCGTTTAGTTCGTTAGTTCTTTTATTTAATAATTTAGTAAAATAATAAATAAAGGAAAAAACATTATTAAGTTTGCAATCCAATAGCGAACTAGTTCGCTCATTTAGTTCGTTAGTTCACCATTTAAATATAAAAGTATATATCGATTTTTTATTCTAATAAATATGGATGAAACATAAGCATCCCTGGAAGTAAATAATTCGATTTCAAAAAATATAAGAACTTAAAAGAACTAAGAGCGAGATAATTGACGAACTAGTTCATATAGTTCACCTAAAGGAGCGCTCTTTTGAACTAGGTCGTTCGCAGACTTCCCAAGACTATTTCATAATTCATACAGTTAACATCGTCTAAAGTAGTGTAAGTGGTGTGGACGTTCTTCTTGAGGACCACATGAGTTTATTTTATGATCTATTTTGGTTTATAATTGAGCAGTAGAGGCAAACGTTGTTAAAGCCTAGACCTTCCTGTCTAAGCATATTTGTAACTATTGCTGTGTTTCTATTTTAATAGACAAAGTCATATTCAATAGCTAGTTAATAAAACGTGACACGAATGTTGTTTTAGTGATTTCTTTTATGGAGTTTTATTATGGACAACCACTCGTTTGTCAAACAGCAAAGTCAAATAAGACCAATAATGACCGTTAACCTTTCTAACAGTACTCTCATGACCTCTTATTGATATTTCTCTACTCTTTCAATATGGGTTATTCCCCACTCACTCTCTCGTACCTCTATTATTTACTCGATCATTTCCTTTCATACAACTTCTGTATCCGATCCGTTCCGTTTCGCTTCAAAGCGTTTTCAAAAATATTCTGAATTTTTCCGGGATAAAAAGTAACCTGGTATTGACTTCATTGACATTTTTGCATTTTACCGTTCAGCCGTTTTATCTTGTTTTAATAACAAAAATCCAAACTTCTCTCTCTGTTTGGAAACTTGAGGAAATTTATGTATAATATAATCTATACTATTATATAAAGAGGAAAGATTTGATTGTTTGTATGTTTGTTTGTTTGTTGCGAATAGGCTCGAAAAGTACTGAACCGATTTTGAAAATTCTTTCACCGATAGGAAGCTACATCCTTTCCGGGTAACATAGGCTATGTGGTATTTCCTTAAATACTCTAATTAAAAAGATGTGGCCAGTTAAGTGCCATAAGGTGGCCATTTTGTAAATTGAAGGGTTTCTCAGGAACTACTAATCCGATTTTAATTTTTTTTTCACAGATAGAAAAATGCACTTTTCGTGAGTGACAAAGGTGATTCAGTGTTGCCATATACATTTTTTAGTTAAACGAATTTGGCCATTTTGTCGTAACTAACCAGATTTTAAAAATTCTTTCGCTAATAGAAAACCATACTTTTCGTGAGTGACAAAGGTGATTCAGTGTTGCCATATACATTTTTTTAATTAATAGAACACGGCCGTTTTGTTATTACTGATCCGATTCTAAAAATCCTTTCACTGAGGAAGTCTACAGTATTTCTGTCTCTCTTCCTCTTATATACTATCATTCTCTCTCATCCTGTCTCTTTTTTCTCTCTTTAATATTTATCTTTATCTCTGTTCAGAATGGTCAGTCTCTGTTCGGTTTTTTTTTCGAGTCTCGCTCTCTCTCCTTTATTTTTATTTTTGTACATATATTCTTAATTTAACATATACTTTAACGTGGACGAAGTCACGGTAGTCGACTAGTATATTATAATTTGAATTTCTGTAATACATGAGAATGGCTTCTAAATCATGTTGGCTGAAACTTTTAATTTATCTTTTAATTTTACTCTATTACTAAGACTCCGCTGTCCGTCCGTCCGTCCGTCTGTATAGCTAGACAGTTGAAATTTTCACCAATAGTGTATTTCTTTAGCCCCTATAACAACTAATACTAAAAACAGAATAAAATAAATATTTAAGGGGTGCTCCCATACAACAAACGTGACTTTTGCTAAATAATGGTAAGGGTTCCATCATGCACGAGTCCAACGCGCACTTGGCCGGTTTTTTTGTGTTGACAAGATTTTATTAATGAGGACCTATGCGGAGAGCAGGCGTGTTGGTAATCTTATAATTTAATATTTTATTGTTTAAACACTATCTACTCCGAGCATTGAGGATTCAAAACTTCCCCAATATAACGCGCCAAATAAACCAATACCAATATTAATAAAAAATGTGATTTACTAATACAGAGCTTGGTAGAGTAGGTAACAAACCAGTTCAGTGGTCATTAGAACCCCCTACAAATGGGTAACACGTCAACACCTACGACTTTATCCGAACAAACAGACAAACACACTACTCAAATAGACACTGTAAACCAACTTTTTCCCAGGGTATACCTTTACACTAAATTAAGAAGGAATGGTTAAAAAAGTGCGAAGTATGTGTTTTTATACTGCATCTATACTAATATTATAAAGAGGCAAAGTTTGTGAGGTTGTAGGGGGTAATCTCTGGATCTACTGAACCGATTTTGAAAATTATTTTTCCAATAGAAGCCACATTACTTGTGAGTCTATGACGCTATATATTATCCCGAAAAATGAAAAGACATTTTCGTGATAGTCGGATTTGCTGCAGTAAGTCTGAGAAAGAATGGTCGAACGGAAACGTTTCTTACGAACGCTGCCTTAACGATGAGAGATATATGATTACGTTCTAAAGAGAAGTTGTAGAGCTTGATAATGTCTACGAAAAAGTCAGCGACAGTTTATGTCTAACTTTTATATTTAAGTCACAAAAAATTGTTTTGTATATTAAAAAAATCATTTAAATCGTTGGTCATTTTTATTGGTCATATCATCAACAATTATGAATTGTTATCAAAATAAATAAGTATTTAAAAACTGTTACTGCATTTAATCACCTCACCGAAGCGAGTTATTACAAATTAGGGTCTAAAAAAACTAGAAATTAAGGAAATCTTATCTTACTTATGTAATGTGCTTGAGTTGTGTATTTGGATGTTTGTTACTTACGGAAAAACGGCTGAACGGA
This sequence comes from Limenitis camilla, assembly GCA_905147385.1. Classification (NCBI taxonomy): domain Eukaryota; kingdom Metazoa; phylum Arthropoda; class Insecta; order Lepidoptera; family Nymphalidae; genus Limenitis; species Limenitis camilla. Next base: position 11,243,921 of record LR990241.1, read on the forward strand.
TTTCAATGAAATTTAGCACACTGATACTTTATAGCCTGAAATAATCTTATCTCAGAAAAAATAATTGTAAAATAAAAAAAACTATATATTAAAAATGCAGACGGTTATACGTGATTCATATATTCGTTCTTGGCATGACGACATGATTTATAAAAAAAACTATACTTGGTTAATTATAAAGTATTATACAACGATTGTCAAGAAGGACCGAGTAACACATGTAGTGGTACAAGACTATCGTTGTACTTATGACGTCACATTTCATGAAATTAATATTTGATTTTCCCGTTCAATTTGTGCTTTTATTTTTCTTCTATTATTTAAAAAATACATAAAGAAAGAATGATATAAACATGATACAAGAGCACCAAAATTTAAAAAAATACATAGAAAAATAGCATAGTGTTGCCATAACTGAAGAATGAAAATTGAACATCTAAATATTTTATACTACGAGTATTATTGTTGTATTACAATATTTGTGTTGTTTTTAACTGTTGTTGCGTTGTTGTAGATCTAATATTTTAATCCTACTATTGTCGTGTATTTCTAAGGAAAAGTCAATATTCTAGTATACCGGCCAATCTCCTTTGTGTGTTTTGGTCAATATACGTGACATAGGCGGGGTATTTTATGCATACCTATATCTTGAACCAAGAATTTTTTTATTAGAAACTAAGTCTTTTTTAATCATGATAGATATTAACTAATGTCGTGTTGTTGCAAATTTAAATTTGAATTATAAATCAAAATTACTGTTTTACCGCTCAATCTCTTCCAGTATCTTTTCTTCTTACTATGCGACATTAACAATGTACTAATGCATGAAATCAAGGAAAAGAAGAGGAGAAAAGTCTTTTTTAAGCACAGAATAATTACGACACAATTCTAAAATTAATTTTATATTCATTTACATTGTTTTTTTATTAAAATCATGTATAGTTATATATTTGTATATTTAGATATATGAATTAGATTTTGAAATGTGACGTCACTAAATTTAGGATCCCTCTCACCCTTGTCACACTAGCACATTTCGTCAACCACCTCCTATCCCTTTAACGTGTGACGTAATTTATGAACAGATTATTTTTTTTTAATGTTGCCACATATATTATAATGTTATTAATACCGAAGCGAAAGCGCTATTAATTTATAAAATAGATCTTATCTTGCTATTATGTATTTACAGAGCTAAGCGTGAATCTGACACCAGAACGCCATTTATTTGTAAATGAAATAGTTAAAGTATTCCCTAATTGGGTATTAATTCTAATAAACGATACGTCTCGTTAATTTTGTAATTAAAAGGCGACATCTTTGGAGTTAGGAGCAACATCGACAGGTCGGTTTCCGAAAACACGACAAGAGTGTTGCGTGTTGACACAAACACCAACTGATACTGGAGGCGTCTAGTCTAAGTAGTCTTGATACTTGATATAATTTTAAGTGAGTTAAATTTTACTTCTTCTTCTAATGCCACTCCGACTAGCGAAGGCTGGCAATCAGCGTTGTGTACTCGTTCTTGTTCTTGACGAGGCTAAAGAGATCTGCTGTACTCGCGATTCCAGTCCATTCTCGGACGTTAAAGAAAGTACTCTGCAATCGTAGACTTAAAATCCCCTTGCGCATAAGACTCCTCCATTATGACATTTGGCCTATACGAATGCGAGGTGTAGATAATTAAAAAAGACCTTAAAAGACATATAGATGCTATCGAGATTCTGAGAGCTGGACTCATGAGGTATCTAATAAGTATCTAATCAAAAAATTTGACATAATCGATATAAATAAATAAGCACGAATAGGAGGACGTTGTGGGGTTCGGAAAATACTGTAACATTATTCCGAATATATTTTCTCATTCCGTCATATCGTTCTTAAAATTAAAACTACAAACTAAGGGGAGTGCTCACCTCTCACCACTAACGAGGAATCCACGGTCCTCTCGGAGCGTCGGCGTCGAGTTATATTCAGCAGGTTTGAGTCGGCCGCGGTCCTCAAACGTCGGCTATGGCTGAAATAATTTTAATGATTATTTTTGCTGATAGTTTGCTGAATTTTATAAAATTTTTTTTATAATATTATCATAATATGGTTGCTGATGCAGGTGATTTTAGCAAGTAGATAAAAAAGGTGGAAAACTTTAGTTTATTCCTATGTTCATCCACGTAACTTTATTCTACTTTAATTCCAAAGAATTATTTATTTCATATCAGGAATACTTACTTTATAATAAAACTACATATTTGTAAAAGAAAGTATCTAATTTAAGCAATCGCACTATAAAGGTAAGGTGTAGTGGGAAATAATAATATTCCAATATTTTTGAGAGGAGACCCGTAGGCAGACCAGCGTTAACCTCATCCCAGAAACGAAGGTGTATAACTCATGAACATTTAAATAAGTATGTTTGCTTGTTTGTTACTCAGTCTCACAGAAACAGCTGAACGGATTTGAATGAAATTTTATATATAGATATTTCATAAGCTATAGGTAATAATAATTTAGTCGACAAGTTTAAATACTTTTAGTTTGCGTACGCGGCGTCAAAAGCGACACATTGATTATTTTTTTTAAGGTAATGAATATTTTTTTTTTAATTTGAAAAAAATATGTTTAAAAATTTATTCTCTTTGAAAATTTGAACAAGTTAAACGATTGTCAACTCATAAAATTTTCTGGAACTTCCGTCTCCATTGTAAATAAAAAAAAATGTTTAAATAATTGTCGTAAAATTTTTTCGCTTCCTTTCTTATTAACATACTTAATACGATCAAAAAAAGTAAAAAAAAATATTTATACATTATTCATAATTTAATTTTTGTACTTGAACAAAAACTGAAAAATCCAATAATTTTTTTTAAATGCTTTTTTTTCTTAATCATGATATTGTCATTATTTAAGACAATTTTGAACTTGTCTGTTAGACTATAATAGATTATATTATATTTTTTTGAAATATTTGTAAGATTTCGAATCAAAATAAAAGACAGCATTAAATTTTAAAATTTTAGGTTATCTCGTTTTGTCATCTAACCGCACAAACTGGTGCTGGTGTTGGAGTGTTGGAGTGGGTGTATCCCTCAAATAGCCGTGAGAACCCCGATCTTAATGAGAACCTTTCATTATGGGTCTATACTTGTTTTTAGACCTATTGAGGTAATGTTTATTATCTATTAAATATCTACTAATGAAGACTCGATGCTCCAAATTCGATTGTAATAGGCACGATGAGTTAGAAAACTATCCTATCCTTTTTATTTTATAATTAAAACCCACCGCTAATATTATTGACTACTAGTCAAATTCCCCCCACTTAGCCCGAGTGCGATTACTACGTATCTTACTGAGATATATCAAAAACATTAAATTTTCATTATATTGCTAAAAGGCTGCTAGACTTTTTCCGACATTTTCAACATTTATGACCATATTTCAACCAATTTACACAAAACCTTAACAAATTATACACCTAAACTTTCTTTATAAACCACTCTATATATTGGTAAAAACCGAATTAAAATTCGCTCAGTAATTTTTGAATTTATCGGATACAAACGAAAGGAGTCATTGTTTCTATGTGTAATGATGATGACGAACAGTTTTTGCGAAATAAGTCAATTAAAAAAAAAAGATAATTTTTGATAATTGTCTATTATCTGAAATTTTCTCAAACAAATACTAAGATGTTAATTTATGTTACTTTTTATTCAATGCGTTTTATAGTTTATTATTTTTCTGTTATCAAATATACCTACTTGAAATTTATAAAAAATTGGTGAATATCAAAATTAATCTATAAAAACCGCATCAAATAATATATGTATATGATCAAAAACATGCAGCCATTAAAGCAGGTAAACATGTGAGTCAGACAGATGATTCAGTAGTGGCTGAATGAACATCTTTGTCTAATTAGTCACAAAAACCGCAACCCACCTGCTGGTTGGCTGGTCACTGATACAAAGCTCATGTATTTTTTAATTATTTGGACATTGTAACACTATTATTGTTTAATTCTAAGGCATGTGTTTGGCTTTTTAATTTGTTTTTTGGCTTCTTATTCAGTTATTGAATAATGAACAATATCTTAGTTAATAAACCCTACGTTTACAGTAGTCTAATACTTAATCTAGCAAGGCGTGATCCATCCTAGACCGTGTGATTGCTTACCATCAGGCAAGGCACGGTTAAACGCCAACCTATAGTATGTAAAAAAAAATATCAATATTAATTAAGAATTAGAGGGGAAATGTGCAGAGCTTAGAGATTGTGAACCTGGGTCTGGTTGATTTGCCATTTTACAATGCATGCGGTCTTAAAATCGCCGAGCGCCATTCAAGAGGTGACGAAATAACAGAAAATAATGAAGAGCAAAAAAGTCATTATCGTCAATAGTTTTTTTTCTCATTATCAAGGGCGCTACGATGATAATTGCACACGGGCGTGACAGGCGTACATGGGCAGATGACTAAATAAAATTCAGGAAACAATATACAATAGAATAACTATCTTATTAAAAGTTATTTCATAGATAAACTAGGCAATCAATTATTTTTTTTTAAATAATAAAATAATTATTAATCCTATGAAATAATTTATTATGTTTTTAAATAATTTAATAAGTTACCAATCCAGATAAATTGAAACGGACTTTAACACAGTGTAAACAAAACCATAAACAAAACTAATTAAATCCAATTAAATAATACTTTAATGTTAGTATAATAATTACCAAGATATAATCTTCTTCTTCTATATATATAAAAGCGAAAAGTCACTGACTGACTGACTGACTGATCATCACGAAATCTCAGGAACTATAAAACCTACAACTTAAATTTGGAATGTAGGTTCCTTCTAGGACGTAGGTGTCCACTAAGAAACGGATTTGAGAAAATCCTCCCCTAAGGGGGTAAAATGGGGTTTGGAAGGTTATATGAAAGTCCTATGTTTTTGAAGTTAGACTTATGAAAATCGGTATTTACATTAATAACTTACAATAATAAAAATCTGTATAATTTATTTTGCAAAATACCCCCTTAAGGGTGGTAAAATAGGGGATGAAAGTTTGTATGGGAAAGTTTAATTTATTGTCACTCTTAACTTGAAATTTGGAAAGTAGGTTCTCTCTAGAGGGTAGGTGTCAGCTAAGATTTTTTTTACGGGGGTGCCCCTCCTAAGGGGTGGAATGGGGGTTTGAAGGTTATATGAAAGTCCTATGCTTTTAAAGTTTGAGGTTAGAAAAGCGGGAATATGAAAATTGGCATTTAGATTATTACAGCAGCGGGAAAAATTATCTTTTTATAATCTCATAGAAAATCAGAACTTCTACGCGGACGAAGTCGCGGGCGCCCGCTAGTCTTAACATAATTATACTGTAAATCTTTTAATAAATATTAATTATTTCATACTAGCTACGCCCCGTGGTGTCACCCGCTATATTTTGGATAATTAACACTATATCATTATAAATTACAGCCTATATGTTATTCTGATGTGTAAGCTATATTATTGTAAAATTTCATCAAAATCCATTCAGTAGTTTTTGCGTGAAAGAGCAACAAACATACATCCAGACATCCGTTCCTACAAACTTTCGCGTTTATTTACAGTTAGAGTTTAATTAGCTATGAATTTCCGATCTTATTTTAATTCTTAACCGTAAAACTAGATGGCGCTGTTCACAAATAAAAATAAAATCTTTGCAATGGAACGCCCATATATAAAGTGACCATTTTATTTTTTATGGACACTGACAGCGGGACGAGTGTGATTCAGATGTCTACGAGTGAAAAGACAAAAATCATTTCTTCTCGGGCATTTGTCACAGGCAAACCATAGTGACGACGATAATCTCAAAAATTTGCTTATTCAATACAATGTAGGGGAGAGGTGTTGTATCCAACAGACTATACTTACTTATAGATTAACATCTTAAGTGAAAAGAACACGTTAATAATATTTGTCAGAAGTGAGATCGCTTTGTGTTTGCCTTGAGGAGGCTCAAGCAACAAAGTTCTATGAGTGATACTACGTTACGGCTTAATTATATGGGGTAATTTGGTCAATATAAATCATGCCTTTGTAGTCCAAAAAATGTATCCGTGCAGTATCTGGTGCAGATTACTTAGACCACTGTAAGCCTTTATTCCAGAAGCTTCGCATACAACCATTACCCTGCCTATACATATATGAAGGAATTATATTAGTTAAAAAAATCAAAACCTCTTTCTTTGAAGGATGCAAAATTAGGCAAAACTGTTAGTCGTGATCCTAGTAAATTGTATGTACCTACATCGAAGATTACAAGTGTGTAGCAATAATGCATATTGTACCGTCAGTAGCTCAGTGGTTCGGGCGTTGGATTCACGATCAACAAGTCGTGGGTTCAAATCCCGGACATTGGACTACTGACGTGGCCTACTCCTAACACAAGCATTTAGCTTAGTTGGAGGGGTAAAGGGAATACTAGTAGTATGTGATCCATACTGCTAGTAATCTTTTAAAAAAAAAAAAAAAAGAAAAAAAAAAAAAAATTGTACGGCAATAAAAATCTATAATCATTTAACCAGTAAATTGAGAAATTTATCAATAAGGAGTTTCCAAAATGAAATGTTTAAATTACTTATTGACAATTGTTTTTACTCCGTTGATGAGCATTTTAATAAACACCTATAATTTGACATAATATTCTAATTTCTACCCGTGAGGGGACAGGTTAGAATATTATTCCCCTCTGCCGCTGGGAGAGCATCTCCCCTGGATCTGTTCCCCGACTGGCTTGCGACCACCAGCATGCGAACCGATCGCCAAGTGTCATAGACGCGTTCCGGTTGAGCCGCATGTGGGCCAGGCTTACCCCTCCCTCTCCCATCCCATTAATGCTGTGGGTCTAGTGGACTATGGGCTCTTGCCTAGGGCCCGCTGAATCCCTATCGTTTTTCTTCTTCATTCCCCCTTCCCACTCTATATTCAGGGATGCAACGCATCGACAAAACGAGAGTGTCTTGTCTTTCCGAAGTCCATGGGCGATGGTGGCCACTTACCATCAGGTGGACCATCTGCTCGTTTGCACCTTATCTATTATTATAAAAAAAAAATATTTATTTTACGACATTATTTTAATTATTATTTTATTTAATTGCATTAAATTAATATTTCCATGTCATTGTAATGGCAGAGCATGCGGCCACCATAATAATAAAACAAAACCTGTATTTGACCACGTTTGAGGAAATAAATAAATTTGGATTTGAAAAAAATGTCAACTTGTCTTCTTGCAGGCTACGCGGTAATTTTTACGCGATTTTGGAAAACGGGACAGTTTAACGTCCCAAAGCTTTCTTTCGGGATAATCGGCTAACAATGAGTATGGTCACCATTACTCATGGATGGAATTTCCATATTATATGGATGCATTGATAGCTCAATGGTTTAGACGTTGATGTTTACTCGGGAATTCAGTCCGACCCCCACACAGGCACACACCTCTGACTTATCTGAGTTATGTGTGTTTTAAGCAATTAAATATCACTTGCTACAACCTCGGAGGAAACCTGCACTCCAGTGAGTTCTCCATGTTCTCCTCATTCTGAGGAGACCCGGCTCAGCAGTGGACCATTAAAGACGATGACCCATATATTACTACTATCGAATAATTTATAGGTTATCGAGTCAGAGTATTATTTAAATAAACCAATAGGAACTACTAGACAGTAAGAGGCTAAAAGTATGCTTTAAACGAGATATTAGGTTTGTGAAAATATAATTTTTTTAATGTATAAAAAGGTGTTTCAATTTGTTTAATATTAATTTGAAAACACGGAACAAATGTAGCAATTACTAGCCGTTAACGACTGCACGCAGATGCGATGCCTTTATGACAACTGCTACTCGTTTTTTACATTTTAAACATTTAAACAAGAAAAGTATTTACTATTTAGGGTTCCATATGGACGAAGAATATTTATAATTTATTTATTTTAAGCTAAATATTATTAATCCCCCCTCCCCTTTCCGTACAAGAACTACGCGTGCACGAGTGCCGGTCTCCGTTGTATCTAACTGTGGCACCAATTCCTTCGCGAACTAAGGCTAGTGCTGTTCGCATTCTGTAACTTTATTGGCCACACTCGTGTTTTACTCTACTGCCACTTACCATCAGGTGGAGTAGAGTCAACTACCAACTGTCAACCTTCACACCTATTTTCCCATACAAGCATTTAGTGGTGACATCTGCTATTGCTAACTTAGTTGAACTTGGCGTACGGTGACAGTGGCGTGGCCGTTGCATCTACGAATTTTTTTTATGGTAGATATGGTGCAAACGAGCAGAGGGGCCACCTGATTGTAAGTGGCCACCATCGCCCATGGATAAAATGGGGAGGGGGAATGAAGAAAACAATGATGCGGTTTCAGCGAATCCTGAGCAAGACCCCCAAGATCCGCAGCATTAATGGGATGGGAGAGGGGATGACTCTTGGCGATCGGATCCGCATGCTGGTGGTCGCAAGCCAGGCGGGGAACAGGGTTGCTGGGTTACTCGGCTCTTACGAGATGCTCTCCCAACGGCAGAGGGGAATTGTATTTTAACCCATCCCCTCACGGGTGAAAATTATTGCTTTAATAAACATATCTAAGACTAAACAAAAAATAAATACAATGTAAGATACATTAAACCTGAATGAATGAAACTATGCGAGTGCGATATCGTTTGAGTGTTACTTAACTACTTAACATGTAATCTAGATGGAAGTCGAGCAGTGCCTGGGGCAGGACGTAAGGCAGTGGTCTTATACTATGCATAAACTCTCACCTCCATCTCAAGAGCTAGCTACCAATTATTAAAATAATAAAGTACATTAGGAGGTTAAGCACCAAGCCACCAGACAACACTACACTTTAAGTCTTAAAACTTCAATATGTACTGCGCGACACCACTTGACAGACTGGCTCAGACCTATCGCAACAAATATATTGTCTACCCGAAATAAGATAAAAGGAACTACCCGCGAATACTAATTTACTGTAAACACTCTCTGCATCCGTTAGTATAGTAACCGGCAGCTAACTTTAAGCCTGAGAAAAAACCGGGGGGGGGGGGGGATAAGTTGCTCATAGTGACCGTGCTACGTGTCTGTGACGTAACTGAAACGTCGCATAAGAACCAATCACGTGTGACGTGCTGCTCACCTCTAATAATGACTTCTGCGCATTCAAGGTCAAGCCTATACTTACGTGCCGGTAGGTATGATATATGTCAATGTGTACTGAACACTGTAACATGTTGGTCCGATTCCTAGTACTTTTTTTTAATGTAATTAAATTATTGTAGTTAAATTCTTTGTATAAAACGATCTGGTCGCGTGTAGCGTAATAACCGCTCATTTGTTGTGCTGCAGGCGGGTTAATATAATAAAGTAAGACAAGCTTTTTCCCGCGGTTTGACATGCGTTTTAATTCACTTTTATTCTCATGTGTTTGTTTAAATATCTCGCGGATTCAAATGGATTCCGCCATGTTGCTGGTATATAACGCACGTCTTGCGCCTCCGCCAGCTGATCGACTGAACCTTTTGGCAAAAACGCGCTAGAACGGCGCGAATTAGTGATGAAGAGATTTATTATGATTACAGATTAAAAAAAACGTATTTTGTTAAAATGATTAGGTATGTAGGTAAAACGCATACGAAAATTAAAAAATTAAATAATACTGAAAATTTAATTTGTGAAATTACAATTAAATAACAAATTAAATGTAAAAAAATAGTAGGTAAAAAAAGCGCTAGATCTGGCGGTGAACGCGCTAAGTTGGCAGCACTGACTGATTTACAACAGACTGACACAAACTGTCAAAGTCGTACCATTGACAATCAACCATCTGTCACTGACACAGACTCTAACACTGTACTTTCTATTAATCTGTGACATTACAGTGTTACTATTCAAATAAATTAAATTACCACTCTTATAACTATTTCTCCAACATATATATTTTTGTTTAAGAGAAAAGTGCAACACGAAATTACGTACTGTTAATTAAGATGTTGACAATATTTGATATGAGTAGCATTTTCAATTTCTTAAATGTTGGAACACTTATAAACATCAATCAAAGGAGTAGGGATTGCAAAATAAATACGCCGACACGACAGAAATCATTGAATCGCAAGTATTCTAGAAGTAACTCTTAAGCTCTAAGTCTAAAGATTAACCCCAGGAAGATTTTTTTTTTATGGTATATAGGTCAGAGTTTGACCATGACTTGCCTGAAAGCAGGACACGGTCTAAGATGGAGCACGCTTTCCTAGAAGGTACCTATTCACTCTGCATCAAATGCACCAACATTATACTTTTCAGGAAATACAGACTCCGCCAGCTCGTTCCACATCTTCGCAGTGCGAATAACAAAGGTGCACTCAAAGCGCTTGGTACGTATCCGAGGAATGTCCACCATGTACCGATGGCACTTCGGTCGGGTTTGTCTGGGAGTCCTGTAAAAAAAAGGGGCGGCAGGAATAAGATTATGTAATTCCCGGGCACACTCACCGATATGCATCCGATAAAAAACCGATAGGGAGGCCCTGCGTCGATGCTCGAGGTTATGCAGCCGAGACTTGAGCAGGGTGTCATCTCCTATTACTCTTCTGGCGCGATATTGATAATGGAATGCGCGATGGAAGATATTCTAGTCAAGCCGTCATACTGTTAGTCTGCGTATAGACTACAACTACTTATTAATTAACAGTACTGATAGTCGATAGTAGAATAATCCGTTGAATTTCTATTCCATAACGCGTTGTATGTCACTGATTTGCAGTGGACATTACTATCTCACTGACTGTCTTCTGTCTCACTCACTTATCTTTTATACAAACCTTGTCCTGATGATAATTAACACAACAAAAAAAATATATACCGATTTGTCATTTGATGCTGTCGTTCTGAAGCGCTTACATACATAGGGGGGATACATTTCACATAGTATAAAATGAAGTCGCTTCCGTGTCAGTCCCTATGTATGCTTAGATCATCAAAACTACTCAACGGATTTTGATATGGTTTTTTTTAATAGCTAGAGTGATTTAAAAAGAAGGTTTATATGTATAATACATACATAATATAGTAGAGGAAGTGTGCGAAGCCAGGTCGCTAGTTATTTGGATCGACTATTCATTAAAGTTTCAGGAATGTTGTCAGGAAGGAAAAATTTACAATTTTTTTTAAACTTTAATAATCGATTTAAACTTTCTTCTATATCATTATAATATTAAGACCTAAATGTATTTGTTATAGATTTAAGTTAGATCCGTAACGTAGGTACAAATGATTGAATGAATAAGTAATTATGGGAGTGAGTGTCTGAATGAATACAAGAGTAAATGGGTGATTACGTACTGTTAATTATGATGTTGGCAACACTTATAATTTGAGTAGCATTCTGTTACTTGATCTTGATGATGGTACGACTGATATGAGTATTATCTCAAATACTATTCCCCTCTGCCGCTGGAGGAGCATCTCCATGGTGTTAGGGGATCTGTTCCCCGACTGGCTTGCGACCACCAGAGACGCGATCCGGTCGAGGCATGTGAGCCAGACTTACCCCTTCCCTCTCCCATCCCATTAATGCTGCGGATCTAGTGAACTCTTGCTCAGGGTGCGCTGAAACCGCAGCATTGTTTTCTTCATTCTCCCTCCCCACTCTATCTTCGAAGATGCAGCGCATCGGCAAAACAAGAGGATACCCTTTTGTTTTGCCGATGTCCATGGGCGATGGTGGCCACTTACCATCAGGATAAACACAAATCAAGGAAGTAGGGATTGCAAAATAAATATGCCGTCACGACAAAATCATTATTACTACATCGCGAGTAACTCTTAAGCTCTGAGTCTAAAGTATAACCCCCAGGAGGATATTCTAGTCAAGCCGTCGTAATGTTAGTCTAAGTATAGACTACTCCAACTTCTCTCTTTTCTTCTATTAATTAACAGTACCGACCATGTAGTAGTTAAGCGATTTTTCTAAAAGAAGGGAGGGCAGATTAACCAACGTTTGCATAAAATATTTGTTGCTTGTCACTGTTCTCGCTTCGCTAATAGTTTATCTAGTAAACAGTATATGACCTCAAAATGTTAATAAACGAACTGGTAGTTTTTTAAATGAATATATACTTAATACAACAACAGTACACGCATCTGCCTGTCTGTACATCATGAAGATTGATAACGATTACTGAATAACATCCAATATTTTGCACATCATTTTTTATCTGGATAATGTCATTAAATAAAATAAGAAAAAGCATATAAGTTATAATATTCAGTAGTGATCGTAAATAAGTAAATAAAGTAATATATTAAAGACAATAGGCCTATAGAATATATTCTGAGTATAATGAGGTCTGAGTTATTGTTCACCTTGTGATATTTAATTTAACATATTATAAATATTGAATCGATCTTTCGGTCCGTTAATCATGTAAAAAATTGATCCAAGTATTTTGTCGAAAATGGTAAAACTCTTTCCTGGTCTGTCCAATATTTTTTTGACATATTTTTATTTGAGCTTTCTTCTTCTTTTCTTTATGGCTCTTGATACTGCTTATAGTTAGCAGTAACTCTGCCAATGACAATGTAGAGTATTTTCTTTGTTGAGATTGATCGATGTAATACGTTTGTGCTAAGATTTTTTTTTTTTAATTGTTAGTTATTTTGGTGGCCTGCATGCATACCTGTAGGACAACATTATACAAATAACAGACAAACAAACAACCTAAATCACCTTATAATATGAATATTGTTAGAATTAATATATTTAATAAGGGCTAAAAACAGAAAAGGGTTAGTAATAGAGAGAATAGTTTCAAAGTTGATGGGTCGAGAGATATCGCTAGGTAATGTGTCATATAAGGAGGTGGGATATTTACGACAATTAAAAAATATATGTCGGGGATTTTAAAACGATGTGAAAGGAGATGGAAGGAGGGAGATGGGGAATATTGGGGAACACTAAAAGGGGGTGATGGTATTGAATGGAATATTGGGTAAACGCAAAGTAGATACTTCTACTGAACTGATAAATGATCAAATATGATCTCTAACAATTACGAGAGAAACCTAAGCAGTGCCTTGGACTTGCGACCAAGGTGTAGGCTTAAGGACGTCCTTTAAGTAATTACAACACTCGCCTCCACTGCTAGGCTCTCTATTTAAACCCAAGGTTAAACGCACATAAACCGAATCTAACACAAGGCTAACCTAACCTAACATTGTGTTTACTTAACCACGTGGCAATTACATTGTAAGGACTTACGTGACCTTAGTTGGACAGCACTTCCTCACTACACTGCACTGCACTGCACTTGACACTATCACTATCACTAGCACTACTTAGATGATGTTCACTTCTTGAGAGACCGCGCACGACTAAGACTTCAGTTAGACTGTCGATCGCATATAAAGGGTCGAGGGTAGAGACTGTCAAAACAACGGAAGTGACTACTACCCCACTCCAACGCCATAGACAACGATAACGATTCGATTAATCGATAATCTTTTACTATGCTCCGACATATATATTCCGGAGTTCCTTCGTCTATTTGAGCTTTACTGCATAATATACCGATGACACACGACAACGTTTGACAACTGACACAAATCTATCAGAACAGAGGTTATATAGTCTTATTATGAATTGTTACGTGGGTATAATTGAAATAGAATAAAGGGAACTAATCGTGAATAACGGTGTTGCTAACTATGCTATGTCCTCTTCACTTCCTTGAGGTAACAATAGATTTTCTCCTAGACACAAAGAAAAATCCTTTATCTTAACTAAGAACTTTCAAGTTTGAACACGAAAAGGAAGAGGAGGAGAAATAAACAACATAATGGAGGAAGAGGAAGATTTTTAAAAAATTATTTTGGGCAAACAAGTGAGGAGGGGGAACCCTAATACACATATAAATTAATTCAGTATTTTTCTTTTATTTTACTTACTGATAGTCTTCTCACTATCTTTACCTACTTGGTACTCTTTTATTATATAAGATCTGTTCACTTACGCCCAAAATTAATAATTAAAAAAAATCTATGTATTACAGATAGAAAATTGATTTCAAATTTGAATTTGGAATCTTTTTTAGTACCTTTAATTTTGGTCGTTAACTCGTCGTCGTCGATTCTTCGTTTACTTGATCTCAGATCGCCTTCCCTAGGATGATAGTTAACCTATATGATTGATTATTACGTTTTTTTCGCACTAAAGGTTATATATTGTCTACACGTGGGTATACTTAACATAGTATAAAAGTAACTAACTTGCCAGCACCAAGGTCCATCCAGATATTTACGAGTAAACTCATGGAAATAGGTATCACATACAAGCGATATTTCATGTTTTTTATAAAGTTACTTATAACTTGCCACCAGATGGCACCTCATAAATTAATTTTTCTTTAAATTTATACCTTTTGGTTTAAACAAAAGACTTATTTGAGTTATGAAAACAAAAAACCTATATAAGCTGCCTTGCCTGTTTGTTTATATTTATTGTTCTCGTGTATTGAATTCAAAATTTGTACTGTTAGCAACACTGTTTATAAAATAGTAGTGGCGGGTAGATCATGTGCGATAGATTAGCCTCAGTCTCTCTGATGTTTTCGCGCAGTGAACATGGAAGTTAGTGTTATAGTGTCGTGATTAAGGTTACCCTTCTCGAGGTCCACGTAAGTTTACTTTATTATCTATTGTCGTTTGCGAGGTCGAGTGGTGGTGAGAGCTAATATATTATGAAAGAGCTTTTTAAATCTGCTCAAGCCTCAAGGCCCAGGCACCGCTCGCCTCAGTCTAAATTGCATGTGTATACGTATTGCTGTACAGTAATGGGTATCATATCTCTCTTCATATTTATAGCAGCACTTACTCGTATATATAATGATAGAAAAATATGTAAATCTTTTAATTTTTTACTGAGGTGTCTATCTGTCTATATGTTCGACTTCTCGAACTACAATAGAAGAATGGAATAGTCTGAGACAACTGTGCACTATGACACACCCACTAATTCACTGAACCACCCACTCGCCTACCCAGTTACTCACAAACCCACTCATCTGCTTCCATCCTCCCACGTTTTGTTTCAATCACTATCAATTCATGTCGCATGTCTGTTTGTTGATGTAAAACTCGAACACTACTAAACGGATTTTCATGCGATTTTCACAAACAGACAGTCTAAATCATGAGGAAGGTTTAAGTGTATAATTTAATAAGGTATTGTTTAAATTGGTAAAAATATTAAGACATTTGTTGATGAAGAAAATGTCGGTTCTTTTTTGAAATATTTGATGTCTAATGAGAAGGTAGCGACTGTGTGAGGAAGTGAGTGAGTGAACGATTACAATATACCTCAGCGAAGCGAGGGTGGGTTGGCTAGTATGTAATAGTATAATATTATAGTTATTTAAATGTCGATTAAGTATAATAATTCAAATAGTACATTGCGACCCCACGCCGCGGAATCCACGGAGAGGTATTTATTACATTTCGTCCAAATGTAAAGGATGTTAACATTTTAGGATATATCCTGAGATATCATAATTTAATATTTTATAGTTACCTTGCTTAGAAAGTTAACTAAGTTCTCAATTTATTCTATGAATCGTAATCGTTTGCCAGAAATTCACAGACTAAAAAGGATTGTTTAAATTTGTTATCTATGTGGAATCTGCACTGCACTGTAACACGCATTAGACATTAATATGCGCTTAAAACGGAACACCATCTAACCAGTATTAAACACTTACTCCAAACCTTATTAATGGCGACCCAGCATCATGACACTACAGCCATAATGGTCATCAAGCGAGTACCGTTTGACAACTGCCTCAAATCTATCGGAAAATAGGTTATATACAGCCTTGGAATCAAATAAAATGTATTACTGCAAATATAAATTTAACAACGGTGTTGCTAACTAAATGTAATGGGTTTCCGTGAAGAATAAAGAAATAAATTTTGAAAATAAACCCATTTTGTGCTGGACACTTCCAAAACTTTCATAAATTGAATATTTCATAGATAGATTAGGAAGTAAAAATTATTTTTTGATTTTAAATTAAAACTCTTTGTCTCTTTCTCTCTACATGCAAGAATATTTCTCTTTTTTGCGACAACTAGCAAAGTAAAAAAGCCTTTTGTTTAAAACATATATCATCAACAGTCATCCCCCATGTCAGTAAAGGTAAGCAAAGCCTAAAACCCACCTCCCCTTGCTTACGTGTTAACACTGTGCTACCAGACGAAAGATATATAATACCCATTACTGTACAGCAATACGTATACACTTTAGACTGAGGCGAGCGGTGCCTGGGGCTTGAGGCTTGAGCAGATTTAAAGAGCTCTTTCATAATATATTAACTCTAACCTTAATCACGACACTATAACAATAACTTCCATGTTCACTGCACGAAAACACCAGAGAGACTGAGACTATCTATCGCACTAAAGGTTATATATTGTCTTCACGTATAATATAAAATGATCTAAACTATAAATAGTGTCGCTAACAATTCTGAGTTTCGCGTGTTTTCCTTTTTTTATCGCTGACGTAATCACCATGCAGACCCCCCATCCGCCATGTCATCAAAAAAATAAAAAATTATCTCCCCGCCCTTCTTTAGTGCTTTTATAATACTTGAATGAAAACAAAATGTCAAACGTGCAGATTATCTAAAACCTAATTAAATTAAAAACAAAGTTTTAATTCAACTATTCAAGTTTTATCATTAGATCAGACATTACTTCATTGTAACCTGTAGCACATACACAAACTAAAACACCTGTTTCTACGATCAGGTGTTCAGCACCCCTCGTTCTCTACTATAAACTATAAGCAAAGCTGCACGTTCTTAGACTTCAGTGACCATTGACGGTTTAATACGCAACATTAATATGGAGGTTGTATCAAAAATGCAATGTACTTCTAAACAATTGTCTAAATTGTTATTGTGTTGTGTTGGTAAAGGTTCGCATTCATTGATATTTTGACTTGCCCACACCGTTACAAATTGTTTACTAAAGGTTCCGCGTGAGTAGCGAAAAACGGTTTCTAGTTAGTTTCTTTTAAGTTGTTTTTTATTATTAGTTTGTTTCTCTTTTATATAATACTAGCTGTTTCCACGTAAACCTTACATATTTCTACACAAAGTTTGAATATCATAGTTATTTATATCGAATCAACAGACTAAAAAGGAAGGTTCAAGCTTCTATACATCTTTTCATTCCCACCTTTCAACCCCTTACAACCCTTTTTTCGCATTAAAAAGTAGTCTATGTCCTTTCTCAGGCTCTAGACTATCTGTATACCAAATTTTATTTAAATCGGTTCAGTAGTTTTGGCGTGAAACCGCGACAGACAGACAAACATCAGAGTGCTATTATATGTTTATTTGTTGTGAATAGGCTAAAAACTGAACTGATTTTTATTATTATTAGTAAGCTACATTTTTTCTGATTAACGCAGACTATGTAGTGTTGCCATAAATTTAATAATTAAAAATATTTTAAACATTTTGAGAGTAGCCGTATTCCTTAAAAATTGTTGATACGATTTTAATAAGCGAAGCGAAGGCGCGTTGCTCATTGACTTATAAGTGGGAAAGGGAGTTCTCTCTAATCAATTTTTTTTTAAATATGAGGGGCAAAAGTAAGCTAGTTGATAAGTGGCCATTAACCATATACATAACAACTCATAGACATAATAAAAAATGAATGAACTAATCTATGCTAATATATAAAGCTGAAGAGTTTGTTTGCTTGAACGCGCTGATCTCAGGAACTACTGGTCCGATTTGAAAAATTCTTTCAGCGTTAGATAGCCCATTTATCGAGGAAGGCTATAAGCTATATATCATCACGCTATGACCAATAGGAGATGAGGAGTGGTTTCAGTGAAAAGTAAGAACCCAGAATCTAGGTACTGAAACCGCATTAATGACATAAGAGAGTGGGTTAGGAGATAGGAGACCTTTTAGGAGATATTATTAAAGAGGCGGAGAAGACTGTTGTGTTCTAACAAGATCCAAGAGTTGGATAGAAGATACGAGAGACAATAATAATATGCACTTACAACGGATACCGAGTAAACAATATTAAACACTCCAAACCTTGTTAATGGAGACCCAGCATCACGACACCTCAACCAATGCATGTTATATACAGTCTTCGAATAAAATAAAGGTTATCAATGGTGTTTTTTTTTTTAAAGATTACTAGCAGTATGGATCACATACTACTAGTATTCCCTTTACCCCTCCTAGTAAGCTAATAAATAGCTTGTGTCAGGAGTGGGCCACGCCAGTAGTCCAATGTCCGGGATTTGAACCCACGACTTGTTGATCGTGAATCCAACGCCCGAACCACTGAGCTACTGACGCTTAAAACTGACGGTGTTGCTAACCTAAATAATAAATTTAGCATTGCGTGTGGTGTGTGAGTAACGCGAGCAATTCTAACGACGCGATACCACTCGTGGCGATGGCGAAGTGTGCCAGTTGGCGACACCTGGCGCAAGGTGCGTGCCTGCGCGTCCATGTGCCAGCGACTGCCACCAACTGCCGAACTGATGGACTCGGACACGTGCTACTCTGCTACCGGCCCGTCTCCGTTACCGTCTTGTACTAATCATATCATTTCCGATATCGATTTAGCTTCATCTTCCTGTCAAAGCCAATTTTGGTATCAAATTGATTGTAATAATAATTCTAATGTATATTATCGACCCAACCAGGTTACCAGTATTTATTAATAATTTTATTTATTTATATACCAATAAATGTTACACACTAATATTATTATTAGAACTACAATTCAGTTCGTTCAATTCACTACCTCTCGCCGTTCTCACTCTGTCATAATAGTAGACGAGCCGAGAGCCCTCCTGGATTGAACTGAAACTGAAAATCTTTAATAGAAAACATAGCGAGAGAACATATTAAACTAACTTACACCGACATCTGTTAAAAACTTATAAATAACTAATCGACCTGCGCAACTTCGTCCGCGTGATGCTCCGCTCCTATGGGTCGTAGCGTGACGATATATAGCCTCAAACCTTCCTCGATAAATGAGCTATCTAAAACTGAAAGAATTTTTCAAATCGGACCAGTATTACAGAACAGATTAGCGCGTTCAAGCTTTATATATTAGTATAGATTTAAAACTTTTCTATCATAAATATATCGCGCTTAGATTCGCTTGAATTTAGGATTAAGCAGAGAACCTGGGCAGTGAAGATGAGTGTTACAATTGTGTTAAAGACATCCTTGGTCACGAGGCACTGCTAAGATTCCTGTTGTAATTGTAAGAGATCATAATGTTTAGTTATTTATCTCTATGTTGCGTTTACACAATAGTCCATTCAATGTCACTCTCTTCTTAATGTTTTCCATACCCCCTCTCTCATTATGAGCATTAGGAAAAAGCTTTTGACAATATTAATAGAAATATAAAACTATACTATACCAGATGAAATTTTTAACACTGTGTAATACACAGTAATTCCATTTATAATTTAGTAGGTTCTGTACCAGTTTTTATCCTGAAGGATAGAATAACTTAATTATTCACACAAAAAGAGTGGAAAGGATGTGAATAAAACTTGGTGGCTGAGTAGGTGTGATCATGTAAAAGTATCGAGAAAATTTAATCCCCCCACTTTAAGCATAGATCCAATTTTTCATCAAGAAAGGAAGACGGGTCAACTAGTTATTTTGCATAACAAACCTAATATTCTACCTCCTCTATAAATATTCTATGAAGGCCTACAATTAATCCGAAGAGTAGTCAGGAATAGTGACATTATATCATAAGTCCCAACTTGTCTAACACGACCTAATGTAATAAGGCCAAGGTGTGACGCAACTGTCGATACAGGTGGACCTGTCAGGTGGATCCACCCTAAACATAACTGCACATCCCCTTATTAGATAATAACCCTTATTACAAATGCATTAAGAATCAAATTAGAGATCAAACGTGAGCAACCCTCTGAAATCGTCAGCGATAGTAACCTTTGTCTCCGTTGTGGGGAAACACCTTTTCAAACATTTGCTCCAATTTTAAGGTCATTTTAATTATGTATTAAACTACATAAAATAAAATATATAATTATTGTGTTTACGCTATATGTGAGCCCTCGCTTCGCCTTGATCCAGCAGTATCATAGGAACCACAAAAAATAAATCAATTAAGGCTAAAACATTTATTATTTATTGAATTAATAATATATTTATAAAATAAATTCGACTGTAAAAGACTTTCACATGCAGCACAGAGTGACGTCACGTCTTGCAGAGCGTGATAAAAAAGAGCAACTTATAATACTTGTCGGCTCATCTCAACAAATTCCGCGACTGAGTAACCAAACTAAAAAAACTGCTTACGCCATCTATTGAGGTATAGATGGCGTTTGACTGTATGTTATACACTCGGGCTTAAATCACTAAACCGATTTTGATGTAATATGAAATAGAGATAATGTAGAGTTTAAGAAGGACATAGACTATGTTTTATCGCGAAAAAAATTCTTAAAAATAAAAAGCAGATAAATGAGTGTGCTCGTACGCCATCTATCGACGTGGGGGTGAAGTGCATGTCGAGCTGAAAATAAATATTTAATCCATGCAAAATTATTTAGATAATAAAATCGGTAGGATTGGACAAGAGCAGATGCTCGCTAAGGATAAATAACTGTATTTAACGAATCAAAGCTTTTTTCGGACACAAAGACACAAAACATGCAAAAAATTAGAATCCACCTGTCAAGTAGCTCATTAATGACTCAATCGCTATATTAAGTCATAAGGGAATTCAAATTTAATGCTTTTAAAAATTTCCTTATATATATGTTTGTCCTAACTACAAATCCATACAAATAAACAAAATTGGAATGTCTGTTTGTAATATTAAAATAACCGCTTTTTACTAAGTGCATATGGGAGTATACACGACACGGCACATAACATATACGAACAACATTTTATATCATTTTTGTCTGTCTGTATGTTTGCTGGACCGATTTTGATGGGACTTCACTGGCAGATAGCTGATGTAAATTCATATAAACCATACTTAGGCTCTCCACCTGAGATGAGCCTTAGCGTAGCGATTCTAGTGGTTCTTAACAAACGCATTCCTCGCTCCACATCCTTGCTCGTCTCTGGTGGAAACACAGCCTAAGTCTGTGTTTTATTTGTCAGTTTTTTATATAATGTTTTGTAGCAAATTTTGAATTTTAATTTGTTTCTTTTTTTTTATAATAATAGATAAGGTGCAAACGAGATGGTCCACCTGATGGTAAGTGGCCACCATCGCCCATGGACATCGGAAAAACAAGAAACACTCTCTCGTTTTGTCGATGCGTTGCATCCCCGAAGATAGAGTGGGAATGAAGAAGAAAAATTATGCGGATTCAGCGGACCCTAGGCAAGAGCCCAAGGTCCACTAGACCCACAGCATTAATGGATGGGAGAGGGAGGGGTAAGTCTGGCCCACATGCGGCTCAACCGGAACGCGTCTATGACACTTGGCGATCGGTTTCGCATGCTGCTGGTCGCAAGCCAATCGGCTATAAAATAAAATGTAAATAAACAAAATGTCTTACTTAAATGATTTGGTAGCTTTACAAACAATGTTTAAAATTTTATGTTAGAAGAATGGTATGGAAATATGTAAATTATACAAAGGATTAAACTATAATAAAAATCCTTATAAGGATTTTTATTGTCAGAAAGGTTTATGTTTGAAAGGCATCTCCCGACGCTACAACGACGGGGTGTAAGTTTATCTTGTGTATGTCTATATATCGTAACGCCGAAAACAATAGACCGATTCTGATGAAGTTTTATTTGGTCGGTAATTTAATAGAGATGGTCCTTAGCTATGTATTGTGAATATCTTGTTACCCTTTTGAAGACTATCAGCTCATTGCTAACTTGAGAGCAGCCTAACAATATTAATATATTGACAAATATAACAATGTTGTAACCATGGCAACACACTCGCATTGCGTAGACTAAGTTTCGATATTGAGTATCAAGCCTTTTAAAAGTACAAAACAGTATTTTTATGATTATTTGTTAAGTATGTATTGACTGCTGCTTTTATATTTTGTTTTCAATAATACAAAAGTATACAATTAGCTGTCAGTACGTCCCTATAATATTTAAAGAAGTGTCCTCTAACTCCTAACCGCTGAGGAGTTGTGTATTCCATCACATCAGCTCAGCAATAACATTATACACAATATCTGATTATTTTATCGATCAAAATATGTGAAAACATTGTAAGTGCCTTTGAAATTTGAGGGCTTCCCTCGATTTCTCCGGATTCCACCATCAGATCCTGACTTGGTTCCCAATGGGACCACCTGGGAAGTGCACTCTATAGAATAAAAAAGAATTTTGAAAATTCGTCCACAATTGATGGAGAAATCGGTGAACATAGATCGACATCGATTTATCAAAGTTAATATCGATTCTTCTGAATCGATGTCGTCTGTATTAAATTGGCCGGAGGTAATTTAATTTTTTAATTTAAAAGTTATTTAATTTACGTTTATTTCTAGATTAGGTTTGTTTCTGAAATGTTTATTTCGTAGAGTAACTATTTAGGTCTCGTAGACCAGCGTAACCACGAAACCACTTTAATTCAGCGCAGTGTACCAGACGCTAGGAGCATTGAGTTTAAACAGTTCCTAACTTTTTTTACTGACTACTCTAATAATAAGAGGGTATTGTGACAAAATAAGAATTTAAAATTCTCTACGCATGTACGCACGTTTTCCTCTGACACTGGTCATCCTTAATTTCAACTATCTACGAATAATTTGAGGACAGAAGGAAAAACTAAAATTAAAAGAATGTTTGTTTTAATTTTATTGATATTTGATGTCGACCCGCCTAGGCTTCGCTCGGTTTAATTTTATTTTTATTTTTTACGCGATAAAATGTAGCCTTTGTCCTTTCTTAAACTCTAATCTATCTCTGTACCAAAATTCATTAAAATCCGTTCAGTAATTTAAGCATCAAAGCCTAACAGACAGAGATTACTTTCGCAGTTTTAATGTTAAGTTGTAACACAACTAGACATTTTTTTTCAAAAATAAAGGTAACTTATCTTGTACCTATGTAAATAAAGAATACGTACGTATGTAATAAAAATATGCAGGAATAATCAGAAAAAACAAACAAGTAGTTCCGTAATTATCGTTATCGTAACGTTAAATACCGCATAAACTCCGTAAATGGAATAATGGTAGTGCTTCTGCGAATAAACGGACTTTTGTGAACTGTGTCAATTATTAGCTGTTTTACGTTCATTTTGCTCATTTACAATTATTTTCCTCATTTTTTACAATTTGATAAACTGTTATCTTTACAAATAGGTAAATGTAATTGAAGAGTCTGTTTGTAAACATTTTGTTTTGTAAATATAAAATCAATATTTCTTAATCATTTAATTAAGTAAGTTTATGAATTAGTGTTGCGGGTAGTTCCTTTTATAATATGTCAAATATACCGACGAGTAGACAATATATAACCTTTAGTGCGATAGATTAGAGTCAGACTCTCTGGTGCAGTCTAAGTTTACATTATTACATATTATAGTTGACGAGGTCGTGTGGTGGAGGTGAGAGTAATTATATAATTAAAGAGCTATTTAGCCTGCTTCTGGGTCTCAAGCCCCAGGCACTGCTCCAGTAATTCTATGACAATTAATAAAGTTTTATTCCTTCACTCTTTCTTTTATTTAACCATCTTAAATTCTTCATTACCTACAATACTATTCAAACGTAGTCATGTTCGTATTTCGAACATCAAACTATATAGTGTTGCCATATATTAAAAATAACATTATAATTAAAAGGTACGTTCTATTTACAAAACATTGACATTTTTGAGTTATAAGAAAACACCTAATTTTTTTTTATTTATGTCATGTCTTTTGGATAAAAGCTTAAATGAAGCAAAAAGGGGGAATGTTAAATCTTATTTTTACAGGAAGAATATAAGGATTTAAATATAAAGTATAAATTACTTTGCTTAGAATTTAGTGCCGATTTGTTACTCCATTGTATTTATAATTAGAGACGTGAAAGGACAAACAAGCATATAATAAAACATTAGTATAAATTATTCTACTTTTATTCATTACTTTGCTATCTTTATTACAAAAAGCAGATGTAAAATATTTTTTTATTTTTAAATAGCCACAGGGTCAGCGCTAACCACAAAGGCAAAAGTTATGTTTTTAATTATGCAGGCTGACGGAGACGCTCAGCCGGCTGTCTCTGCTAGGAACTCGTACGCAGAGTAGCCAGGTGTCAAACTTAAAAAAGTTAAGATCACAGGCTAAAAAATCTGTGCAGGTGCGACTATCCGGACGGTCAAGCAAAAATCAGCTGTTTCCAAAACTGCGTTCAAATTACGGAAACGGTGATTATTTAATGAATTAAGGTTATTAATTCATTAATGGGTTTTTTAATAACACAATTTTTAACAACAAATTCTCAAACTTTTTAATACAAGTAAGCAATTTTTACTTATTTTTATATTTGTCTTACATAACTAAGAACTGAGGACAATCAAAATGAGTTGTTACTTTTCTGTTTTTCTGACCTTTGTTCTTTTGTTTTAAAGTTACAAATTACCCAATATTTTATCTGTGTATAAGTTAATTTTGTGTAGATTATAAATTAACTAATATTTTGGATATTTAAACAAAAAGTCAAAAAGATGTACAAAGAATTTTTTTCTTTACTTTTCCTAATTTAATAAATAAAACCGAGACATTATAATCTATGTATTAAAATAGCGAGTGTTATTCAGTTGGTTGGAAAATAAAATGGCCACCATAAACCATTAGGATACAGAAGTATTTTTCCATAAAAAATAGATTCGTCCTTAAGTCTTGAGTACCTGTAACTAAATTTAAGCGGCACAGGTCGCCATTTTAGAAAATTCTTTTGTGTTCAACTTGTAATACATTACTGTCATTCTTGCAATTCACGATCATCATCCGTTAATGGCCCATTGCTAAGGTGGGTCTCCTCCTCAGATCGAGAAGGGAGTTAGGCTATAGTCCATCACATTAGCCAAGTGTGGGCTGACAGTTTCACCTTTCAGGAGCGCAGGTTTCCTCCCAGGTACACACATAACTCAAAGTCAAAGGTGACTGGTAATTTATGGAGCCTTTATTAATTACACTAGCCAACCCTTGCGACTTCGTCCGCGTGCTCAGCTCCTATTGGTCTTAGTGATGATATATAGCCTATAGCCTTCCTCGATAAATGGACTATCTAACACTGAAAGAATTTTTCAATTCGGACCAGTAGTTCCTAAGATTAGCGCGTTCAAGCAAACAAACAAACTCTTCAGCTTTACATATTAGTATAGATAATAATAAGGTCAGTAATTTCAGTAACAAATGATATTTAATTAGTTATCGCAAGTGTTTTGACTTTAAAACATAGTATCGCTTCTCTTCAATTACTGTCCAGCTGTCACGAGCAATTTGGTTTTTGTGCGTGAAATAATGTCGCATGCTTTACATACGAAGTGGAATGTATTTCCAATTAATTTAACATATGGTTTTCGTGAATAATTATCGTAATTAGCATCGATGTATATAATTGTTTATATCTTGTACTTGTCTTGACTCTTATAAGAATGTTTTATTGTACTACAAAATTGTTTATTGTGTTTCATTTAACTCTACATACCTCAGGAGTAACGATCTCAATCGGAAATTTTTAGATTAGTTATTTGAATTTTGTACAAACATAATTTATAAATTAGTAATCGCGGGTAGTTCCTTTTATATTATTTCACTTCACGCTGTTGATAGATTTTTTCTTTCCCTTTTTTCTGAAGAGTCTTTATGTGAAGCGTCTTGTTAACTTGTCTACTCTTTCACGCAGAAACTGCTGAATGCATTTTGATGAATCTTTACAATAATATAGCTTACACATCAGAATATCATATAGGCTATAATTTATATTGATATAGTGTGAATTATCCAAAATATAACGGGTGAAACCGCAGGAAGCAGCTAGTAAAATAATAATGTCATCGTATATATCGCATGGTATATTTTTTCTTCTGTAACTTCATTATCCTAGGAGGAATCAGAGGACTACGTTTGTATAAAAAAAGTGTCGACTGATCTTAGCAAGGAGCAAGGACGCACGTAAACACAAAATATACTACACTAGATTAAGAATTCGTGTCCATTTTATTTATAGTATTTTTTGCATTTATTAAATGTAGGGAAAGGTGTGCTCGCACCGGGCCCACGTGGTTACGAAGGTTCGCAAGGACGACGAATACAATTTGTCACTTTTTAAAACTTTTATCAGTCCTTATGTGGGTTGTCGAATAAAATACTTTTGACTCGCTTTATACTTTATTTTCGTAAGTTATTTGTATAGTTTATTTAATGTTTTATAACTTCATTAAGGGTTTAAATAAATGTCAAACAAGTACATTTAAAAGACTTATAATCTTGAGAGACTATTTGCTATTGAAGTTTATAGCTCACTAGCTGCACCCCGCGGTTTCACCTGCTATATTTTGGATATTTCACACTATACTATTATAAACCATAGCCTATGTGTTATTCTGATGTGTAAGCTATGTTATTGTAAAGTTTCATCAAAATCCATTCAGTAGTTTTTGCGTGAAAGAGTAGCAAACATACATCCATACATTCTTATATAAACTTCCACGTTTATAATATTAGTAGGATTATAGTTTTAACTAGCGAACTGCCCTGGCTTCGCACATCGCTATCTATATTGGATGCTTACTTAATCTAGATAATAAAAGAAGTTATAGTGTTGTGTCATTAAACTAATATGGCCACCTGCTAAATATTATAAATTAAAACTATTCAATCTCAAATTGTACCAAATTGTATAATTTGAGCAACATTTTAAGATAATCGTTTAAGTATATAGTTTCTATTTAGTAAAGTTGGCAACATTGTTAATAATAAATAATGAAGCGTCAGTAGCTCAGTGATTCGGGCGTTGGATTCACGGTCGATAGGTCGTGGGTTCAAATCCCGGACATTGGACTACTGACCCACTCCTGACACAAGCTATTTATTAGCTTACTAGGAGGGGTAATGGGAATACTAGTAATCTTTAAAAAAATAATCTTTAAAAAAAATAATGCGGTAATCTTTAAAAAAAAAAAAAAATTGAACAACGACAACCTTAAAAAATAAGAATGTTATTCGCTAGTATAGCTTTAAAAAAAAACATTATTTCTGGTATAAATGTTGATGCAGAGAAGCATCATTTTCAATAATTATAGATACCTAAACGTAATCAATATAAGTAGTCGCATGTCTGTATGTGCAGTGTGCAGTGTGCAGTGTACACAAGTGTGTTGTGCAGTAAACGCGACCGCCACACGGCGCGGGTACATTTGCTCGGCTGCAGTGATCTCGGCGCCGTCGTGGCGCCATTTTGCATTTCTATACTCACTCTTATCGATATTGGCAATTGTAGCATAACTATTCAAAAACTACGTTTCGAGAAAAAATAGTGAAAAAATAATGACTGAACTTAACAGAAATATTATTTTATAATCACTTAAAGAATATGTGTTTCATCCTTGTTATTTCACACCCTTGAGGGTAAAACTTTTACAATCTTTGATCTAGACTAGACTAAAAATTGAGTTTCAAGCTCATAACTCTATACTTCCATACAACTTTTCATCCCCTCCTTTCAACCTCTTACATCCCTTTTCTCGCATTAAATTATCTTTACTGGCTAATTATCTTACAAATAAGACACATGCAAACATATCTCTTGTTGCGAACTTACATTCACATAAATCTTACATATTTCCATACAAACTTTCATCCCCTATTCCCTATTGTTATTTTACACCCTTGAGGGTAAAACTATTACAAACTTTGTATGTCATATTTATTTATATTGAATCAACAACGAAATAAGTTTCAAGCTTCTAGCTCTAAAAATGACGATATTTCCATACAACTTTTCATCCCCTTATATCCCTTTTTTCGCATTAAAAACAGATAGTGTAGAGCCTGAAAAAGGTTCTGTATACCAAATTTCATTTAAATCAGTTCAGTAGTTTTGACGTGAAAGGGCAACTGTCAGAATAATACTTTCGAATTTAATTAATAGAGTAAGGATTTGACAACTGAAATACAACACCAACTTTTCTGTGGTTCCAATTTATTATAATAAATAAGAGTAAAAAAGCATAAATATAAATTAATCTACTTTAACATAAACTAATTAAATATTTAGGTGAATGGTGGTAAGAATGTTAGCTGCTGCAACCTTCTGAGTAGCTATCCCGATTCTTTCGGCGAAGAAGGAGCTAATCCTCCTGTCACCCGTGGTGCCTTCACTACAACTCCAAGGCCAACTGCAAAAGCAACTAATTATAAGTTAAGCTGCGCCCCGCGGTTTCATCGCTATATTTTGGATAGTTCAAACTATATCATTATAAATTTTACCTATGTGTTCTTCTGATGTGTAATCTATATTAGTGTAAACTATCATCAAAATCCTTTCAGTAGTTTTTACGTGAAAGAGTAACAAACATACATCATTTTAGTACTTCTCTATCGTATGCAATTCAAATCTAAGATCCGTATCCGCCGATAAAATGGCGGGTGTTCTTTACTAATAAATGTTGAAATATATCAATGAGTAGCCAATACTTGTAAGAAGTATGTTGCGTCGGGCGGCGCGTGCTAATCGGTGACGAATCTGTGAAATTGGCTCGTCGCGGCCACAGCGCCCCGCGCGACGCTTGCAAACCGCTTTGAGTGACCCCACAAGCGATGAGAGATTAGCGTTTAACTATTCCCACATATAGGTCGCCTCTTGTTCCAAATTCAAACGTTACATTACAGAATAGTTTATAAAAAAATGATTCGTCTCATTTTTATGACCACACAGCTGTAATAAATATTTTTTATTTTCTGCAAGTATATACAAATAATTTATTCCTTGTAGGTCAATCATTGTTCTTCCCTTACTTCTTCTTTAATAAATCGTCAGTGACTTACATAAGTTAAATTAAGATTATCTGTATATTCATGAAAACGTGAAGATAGTTTTATATATTATGCAGACAGATAAAAAAATAAAAACAATATAAGAAGTAAAATTCTAAAATGTACGTATAAAATAAAACACCTCCATGATAATAGACTACGGCCAAATAGTCAGCAATCATTTTCGTACATACTCCATATATAGTTCTCATTAAGTACATGGTTTTATAATTATAATAGTCTACCCTTCCCAGCTTCCCACGGGTGCAAATTACCGCGTGTACTTAGATTTAGCCAAAAATATTCAATTTATATACATATATTGCTATAAGCTCGTGAGGGAACGGGTTAGAATACTATTCCCCTCTGCCGCTGGGAGAGTATCTAGTAAGAGCTGAGTAACCCAACACCTCCTTGGTGGTAGGGGATAAATTCCCCGACTGGCTTGCGACCACGAGCATGCGATTCCGACCGCCAAGTGTCATTGATGCGTTCCGGTCCAGCCAGACTTACCCTTCCTTATCCTATCCTTCTCCCAACCCATTAATTCTGTGGATCTAGTGGACTCTGGGCTCTTGCTCAGGATTCGCTAAATCCGCAGCATTTTTTTCTTCACTATCAGGCCACTTAGAGCTGGACCATCTTCTCGTTTGCACCTTATCTACCATTAAAAAAAAGTATCGATAAGTGTTAATTTTAATTGAAATCTGTCCATCTGTTTTTGCATGATTGAGTAAAAAACATAATAACATATAAACTATCACATTTATTATAATATTATTAAGCATGGTAAGATTTAAAATAAATGTAAAAAAAAGGTATTTTCTATAAGCTCATAACTCGCGGCGCCCACAATGCCACCGCTGCGTACACACGCGTTTTATTGCATCCGAACCTTTGCTGAGATAGCAACTAGCAAGTAGCTCGTATAATATAACCATAGACAGTAGACAGTTGCGTATAGAGTATAGACTATATTAGTATCAAGTGTCGAACCACCCAACGTCGAATTTTACCAATTTAGTGCGTGTATTTTTATTCGCCGCGCAGCTGTTACTTGATGTCGATGTTACTTTCCTTTAATTTTATGCGACATAAAAACTTTTGATGATAACTAGCATTTCGTAGCCATTTTTACTACTTGGTCATTTCATTGTCGTCACATGTTCAAATTTGAAGGGAAGTTTTTTTAGAGTAAAAAATAATTCCTTGGTGGTAGGGGATCTGTTCCCCGACTGGCTTGCGACCACCAGCATGCGAATCCGACCGCCAAGTGTCATAGACGCGTTCCGGTCGAGCCGCAAGTGGGCCAGACTTACCCTCTCTCTCTCTCTCCCGTCCCATTAATGCTGCGGATGCAGTGGACTCTGGGCTCTTGCTCAGGGTCCGCTGAAACCGCAGCATTTTTTTCTTCACCCCCTTTCCTCACTCATCTTCGAGGATACAACGCGTCGACAAAATAAGAGGGTCTCTTGTTTTGTCGATGGCCATGAGCAATGGTGGCCACTTACCATCAGGTGGGCCATCTGCTCGTTTGTACCTTGTCTACCATAAAAAAATAAAAAATAAAAAAAACGGTCGGACAGAAAGTGACGGTTTTTTCGAAAAAAAAAACAAAATATTTCATACATCTGGGGTTATGAAAATTTTTTCATATTTTTTTAAAAATTAAATTTGAAAACCAAAATTAAAAAAAAACTCCCTAACGGTCAATTTTTGAAAAAGTTTTAGCATTTTCAAAAAAAAGCGGTAAAATTCTGAAAAATGTCTTTCGGGGGGTAGAAAAAGATAGAAAATTTTTAACGAAATCGAAGGGGGTCAGGTAAAAAATTTGTGGATTTGGCATGGTATGACCCATATATAAAAGGAGAAGGTGACTGACATATTAACACAGGGCCTAAACTATAACGGTTAGAAATTGAAATATTGTACAGAGGTTCCTTTTATAAAATAGGGGAGCACTAAGAACGGATTTTTGAAAATTCACCCCCTAAGTGGGTAAAAGGGGAGTGCAAAGTTAGTATGAAGCTTTGCCGTTTTTGAAGTTATTCAAATGAAATTCACTATGAAGGATCTCCATTGAAAGTCATGAAATACGTGTAAAATATTTTTCGAAAGTCATCCCTTATGGTTAAATCTGATATACAAAATTCTCGTGTCGCGGTGTTTGTTATCAAACTCCTCCGAAACGGCTCGACCGATTTTTATGCAATTCTGTGTGCATATCGGGTAGGTCTGAGAATCAGTCAACATCTATTTTTTATATCCCTAAGTGATAAGGGTGGCCCTCCCCAATTTTCTTAAATTTATATCGCACAACGTATGCCGGGACAGCTAGTCCATACAAATAAATAAAATTGGAGTGTCTGTTTGTAATATTAAAATAACCGCTTTCTACTAAGTGCACACGGTACATATACCAACATTTTTTTTACAATTTTTATCTGTCTGTTTGTTCCGGCTAATCTCTGAAATGTCTGGCCCAATTTTGACGGGACTTTCACTGGCAGATAGCTGATGTAACAAGGAGTAACTTAGGCTATTTAACATCTCGCTACGACCCATAGGAGCGGAGCAACACGCGAACGAAGCCGCGCAGGTCGGCTAGTTTTATACTATGTAAAGATAATTTCCGATGATAGAAATCAGTATATCAGAGAGTATTTATACCTAAAATGAAAATGGCTAAACCATATTTGATATATTCTCACAATATATCAAATATGGTATTTGTAGAGCTAAATTACAATTAAGGAAATCTCTTGAAAATACTCTTAAACATTTTTGGAGTTCACATTTCATGCCCAAAGATGGCCAGGTTACCATTACCGTGAGCTTCTCGGAAAGTCTCCAGTTAATTAAACCACAAATAATTAACTTAATTATCAATAAATGGCCATTTCTTAATAATACCACTTGAAAATCATAATTGTTCCTGAGATTTAGTTGTACATAAAAACGAATCTAAGTATCTCATTCTTCTAATTAAGATGTTATCTGTTACTTAAATATTCGTTGTTAATTAGATTTGTTAAGTTTTTGTTGTTATTGTGTGTTTAAATACAAAACAATGTTAATAGTTTCAATATTACTTTATTAATGAAACAAGCTGATGATTTTACTTAATTAGGTTCACGGGAACTCTTTAATTTACCGGGATAAAAAGTATCCTATATGTTGACCAGGGATATAAGCTACCACCATACAAAATTTCATTTAAATCGGTCCAGACGTTTTGGAGATTAGCCCGTACAAACAGAGAAACAAAACTAATTTTTATATGTATAAGAGATAGTATAAATTATTATCATTTATTAAATTCAGTCCGTTATCTTTTTTTTTTGTAAAAATTTAATTTAAAAAAAAAAATTGAACGTTTAATCTTTAACTATTAAATCAATTTTTATTAAGTTAATAATTTGTCTATTCTTTCCCTTCATTTTTTTAGTATTGCCATAGATAAACAATGGTGATATATTAAATAATTAATCAGGATTATTTAATTTAATCCTTATTATTATTTCATTTGATATTTATCTATTTATCCGTCAATTAACTATTTAGTTCCCAAGTCCTATTCTATCTAAAAATAACCATTTTTCTTTAAATAAATAAAACAAAGGTAACACTGAATTGTGTAGTTAAGATTCTGAAAGACACGCGATTATTATTTACTTTAATGTATTTAACAAATAACGTTTGGTTAGTGTTGCCTGAAAAAAATAATAAATAGAGTTGCTTTTAAGCTTTACTACAATAATAGTAGAGTGAAACAATAGTGTTGCAATGTAGTAGAAAAAAAATTAAACTTCTGTCACCTACAAGTGACCTTAGGAATCAATGAATTAAATACAGATAACATAACAAAAAAATAATTGCTAATAATTTTCAGAAAAAATTTAACAAATGTAGAAAATTTATTGGTGTATACTTTAGTAATATTTTTAGTTTTATTAATTAAAAAAAGTAAAACTACTGCCATGATTTTATTAGTGGTATGGCAATCGCGATGATTTAATATTTTTGTTCTAATGGCAACTTGAAAAAATTGTTTATTATTTGGCAATCAGAATGTTTCCCGCCAAAATGATCATAATATGACGTTTATGTAAAATGAAATTATTTTTATAAGGGAAGTCAAATTGGGAACTTGGAAAAAAAAGTGTTGAAAAAGAATTTCATAATTAAATAATATTATATATTTGATAATTAAATAATTACACATGTCTTAAAATATTACACATAACCGTGAACTATTAACATATTTAAAAGATTAAAATTTAAATACCACTAAATTATAATTTAGCGTTCTTATTTGGAAACATCTGCACCCATTGTTGACACAAGACTGTAAAAGAGCAACAGATAAAAAATAATAAATGACTCACAGAAGGCTGCACATGTGCGTTCCTTCGTTTCAAAATTAACAAAATATGTCCAATTTTATAATTGTGCATAGTTGCAACAAATTTATATTTATTTTTAAGTTTATAAGGCTGAAAATCCTTTAATGGAGATTTTTTTTCATAGACAAAGTTGTTAACTGTATTTCTTAAACGTACAAGTCGTTAACATAAATTTAATCTGTGGTAAAAACATTTTGCCCACTGTTGCCAACTTAAGGGTTTTCTCCCATTTTTAGGGAGTAAAATTTTTTGGGGTGTTTTTAGGGATAAAAATTTCAGTTATTTTTTTTATGATAGATAAGGGTCAAACGAGCAGATGGTTCACCTGATGGCAGGTAGCCACCATCGTCTATGGACATTGACAAAACTAGAGAGTATTTCTTGGTTTTGTCGACGCAAGGCAGCCGCGGAACGGATCCACTACCACCAAGGGGTGCTGGGTCCTCTTACGGGATGCTTTCCCAGCTACAAAGGGAATTGTATTCTAAGCCGTTCCTGCCTTCCTCAAGGGTTTTTTTTATTGCACAACTATCGATAATTAAATGTGACTAAGATAACAAATAATTTGAACTGATCAATGATGCACATGTCTTTTGTAATAATCTTTGGAGCTGTCAGCTGAATATATAGTTATTGTTGTTTGTTGATATAAAAATAAAGGGCCTAAAGTAAATTGATTAAGTCAATCATATTTATTTGTGACTTAGCGACATCTAGTGCGATTTCTCATTACTAAGTAAATGTCACCATAGTGTTTACCATAAACATACGAATAAAACGTGATATATTACAACTACTCTGTGGTGACTGGAGGTTAGGTTGTACATCGTTGATGGAAATACGTTTCTTATAATTTACTTTTTAAGGGAGCGTTCAAGTATTACGTAACGCAATTTTTGAAGATTTTAGATCCTCCCTCCCCTCCATGTAACGCACCGTAACGTTTTTCTGTACACCCCCCTCCCCATCCCTAAACGTTACGTAACATTTAAGCGACCATTAAAGTCACAATGATGTAGAACAAAGTATAATATTTTTGTTATTGTATTAATTAATATAACAAAAGAAGAGATTTTTAAATTATGTTTTTATTTCTCCATAAATCAAATTCACAGACAACAGCAATATGCTTCTGTGTAAACTCTAATGAATACTGACAAGTGACACATCCGTAATAAAATAAAAATCACGTACACACAGTCGAAGAATTCCCTAAAACACAAACGAAGGGTTAGGTACCAACTTAGGAAACGAAAGTACAATACAATCGAGGGATTCCCCGTAAAATTTCCGGATTTGGAAGGTTCTAATTCACTAATATTTTTTTAAATAAAAAAAAATGTTACGTAACGCGTTGTTTCAATAATCCCCCTCCCGCCCTTGTAACGCACCGTAACGTTTTACAAGACCCTCCCCTCCACCCAAATTGCGTTACGTAATACTTGAATGCTCCCTAATTTAATTTCACTATTGTACTGTTGTGCCATCAAGCGATTTGTTGATTGTGTCTAAAGAAAAAATACAATCAAAAGTACAATATTTCATTACATTTCGATTATTTATAATGATTTTTAGGGTAACTTTTTAGTAATTAATGTAATTTTAAGGGTTAGGGAGAAATATTTTTGTGAGTGGCAACACTGAATTTGTCGCTCAAAAAATCTTTAATATTACCAAAAAAAGAACTGTGTTAGTGAGATTTAGAATGTTTTTCTTAACCTGCGACCTTGCGGCTATTTGTCAATTTATTTATGCGGGAATGTCACCATCCTGATCCCGTTTTAATGGTTACTTATCGTCAGCTATATTTCCGTCATCTCTAATGATTTTTGAGTTTCAGTTCAACAGATGTTTATTAGTGACACTCATTAAGGTTTTAAATTGGAATTTTGTTTTTGGTCTTAACGAATTTCAATTAATTTGTACAATTCAATTAGTTTTCTCTTGCTGTTTTTTCTTGTTTTTTTTATTAATAATTTTTTAGCGCTAGATTATTCATCATTAGTTGGAACGTTTTCCTGTAACTATAACGGTTATGGTAGCTGCCCTTACTGACCCGTCTCAAAAATCCACCTGTATATATATATAAATGAATCCTATTTTCCCTTGGTCACGGCATCACACGCAAACGGCTGGACCGATTTCACTAATTCTTTTTTTGTTGTGTTTGTTATTGTCAGGAGAAGGTTCTTATGTAACAAAAAATTAAGAAAGGTGCTGGGAAAATTAGAAAATTTATGAAAACTTAACGACTATATTAACTTTTCTAATGTAATATTTATGGCGTTTGACAACTGTCAGTCATTTGAATTATATTCATAGACGAGCGGCCTGCCCTCGCTTCGCTCTGGGTTTTTAAAGAAAATAATTGATGTCCTCAATTTGTCTTTCTGGAATTTTGTAGTTTTTCATTATTTGCAAAGAGAGAGAGAGAGAGTGAGAAAAAGTTGTAAAAAGAAAATAATATAAGAGAGAGGAGAGAGCAAAAATAAAGTCGAACAGAGACTGCCGATTTTGAACAGAGATGAAGATAAATATTAAAGAGAGAAAAAAGAGAGAGGATGAGAG
This sequence comes from Limenitis camilla, assembly GCA_905147385.1. Taxonomy (NCBI): domain Eukaryota; kingdom Metazoa; phylum Arthropoda; class Insecta; order Lepidoptera; family Nymphalidae; genus Limenitis; species Limenitis camilla. The sequence continues at coordinate 11,280,015 of LR990241.1, forward strand.
AGAATGATAGTATATAAGAGGAAGAGATATACAATGGACTTCTCTCAGTGAAAGTATTTTTAAAATCAAATTAGTAACAACAAAACGGCCATATTCAATTAATAAAAAAAATGTATATGGCAACACTACATTACATTTATCACTCACGAAAAGTGTATCTTTGAAAAAAAAATTAAAATCGGATTAGTAGTTGAACCCCTTCAATTTACAAAATGACCAGGTTAGGGCACTTTAATGGCCATATCTATTTAATTAGAATATTAATGGCAACACCACATAGCCTATGTTAACCGGAAAGGATGTAGTTTTCTATCGGTGAAAGAATTATCAAAATCCCAGTATTTTTCGAGCCTATTCGCAACAAACAAACATATAAACATCATCACGACCCGTCAACGCCCCACTGATGACTTCTCCTCAGAATGAGGAATGAGGAGGGTATTAGGCCATAGTCCACCTCGCTGACCCAGTGCGAGTTGGCAGACTTCACACACCTTTGAGAACTTTAGGGAACTCTCAGGAGTGCAGGTTTCCTCACGATGTTTTCCTTCACCGTTATAGCAAGTGATATTTAATTGCTTAAAACACATCTAACTCAGAGTCAGAGGTGTGTGCCTGTGTGGGGGATCGGACTCGGACCTCCCGAGTAAGACTTGAAGTCGCAACCACTGAACCATCACTGCTTACTGGGCCATCACTAACATACAAACAATCAAATCTTTCCTCTTTATATAATAGTGTAGATAAGACAGGACTACGTCTGTCGGGTCAGCCAGTTGAATATAAATATGAATGCAAGACTCCGATTTTTCAATTCTACTAGTTTTAATTAGTAGAACCTGTCGCCTACGAATTTATATTCTATCGCGAGTTTAACATTGTTTACCCATAGCAAAATAAAAAACTACACAACTGCACAACGTGACGCCGCTAAAGAAGTTTTCACTTCAAAAATACCAATCGAATTGAGAAATCTGCTGAAGAAGCGTCTCGGCAGTAAGAACTGGAAGCGTGGAAGCTACTGACGTGGCCCACTCCTGACACAAGCATGCAAGCTTACTAAGAGGGGTAAAGGGAATACTAGTAGTATGTGATCCATACTGCTAGTAATCTTTTAAAAATAAACCTTTTTGAAGTCGGTTAAAAATAGTGTGACAATTGTTCAAATCCACGTTTTCGTCAAATAATAGCTTAAATGATGAAACCATAGTACACTGATCTCATCCTCTATCATCATCATCCACTGCTGAGCCGGGTCTCCTCAGAATGAAAAGGGATAGAATCACTATTTAGTTGGACATTTGGATGTTTACGTATTTGTTGCACAATCACGCAAAAACGGCTGAACGGATTTCAATGAAATTTATTTATCATAATGTCAATAGTTTGTCCGCATGCTGGAATAAAATGGATGTCGCGATGACATAAAATGAACTACCCACGAACACAAAATTATAAACAATGTTGCCAATTTTTCATAATTAAATTACACTAAGTAAATATTTAATATTTTTGGGTATATTTTATGTTAATTCAATCAATGTCACAACACAAGGCACTGCTTAGGTTTCTCTCGTAATTGTAAGAGATCATATTTGATTATTTATCGGTTCAGTAGCAGTATCTACGTTGCGTTTAACCAATAGTCCATTCAATTCTCCCCCTCTTCTTATTCCTTCGCGTTTTTCTCAGTAAGTAAAGTATTTCTTTATTTGGGACATAGTTTTTACAAATGAGTTAGGCATACAAGAATTTAGAAACATACATAACACAGTAACGTTACATAAATAAATTAAAATTAAAAAAGTAAAAAAAAGAAGAGTGTTATGTTCCGAAAGGGTATGCAAATCAGCCCTTGCAGGGCTTAAACCCAACACTAATTTCAGTAGCTAACCTAACCAGTCGTGACGTGCAGTGACTAAGCCTATCTATAAATTCTGTTAATTAATAAAGAGAAAGAAGAAGAAGTGTAGCAGTAGTCTATACGCAGACTAACATTATGACGACTTGACTAGAATATCCTCCTGGGCTAGTCCGCAGTACTCAGACCTTCAGAGTTACTGCTAAGAATACTCGCGATGTAATCCATGATTAGGAGACCTGGCTCAGCAGTGGGCCATTGAAGGTTCGTGATGATGATGAATCCATGATTATTCTGTCGTGACGGCGTATTTATTTTGCAATCCCCACTTCCTTGATTTGTGTTTATCAGTTGGCCAACATTCAAGTAACAGGATGCTACTCAAATTATAAGTGTTGCCAACAATAATTAACAATTCTTATTCAACCTATAAAAATTAGGATAAAAACAAAGAAAAATAAGCAAACAAAAAAACACCTAATAGAGTTACAGTTAAGCTGTATACCTAATATGATTATATATGTCGGGGTATGGCTGGGGTAGGATAATAGTAAAGGTCGTGTTGGGTTATAGTTAGGGTAGAATAATAATAAAGAGGACTTGTCACTTCCGTCGCGTCATTTTAATATTCGACGATTTTACATAGCGAGTAAACGATTGTCGAATAATCGAAATACGAGCGACATCTACGGCACATTATTCAATGATTTTTGATAGGTTCTAACTAGTAATCGATTATCCATTAATCGGAACGTCTGGGCCATATTTCCTATTTGTTGATTTATTTTGGATAATAATAAAGAAAATTAATCATCACTTCCGTCGCATTATTTTAATATTCAACGATTTTTAACAGTGTAAAACGAGTAAAAGATTATTTATTAATCGGGACGGTACTGCGTCAGTCGGGGATTTTATATTCCCCGACTGACGCAGTACACTTTAGTCTCTCGACAAGTCTCTTTGAGTGAAAATCACCTGGAGTTAAAGTGTAACAAATATTGTGTCGCATCACGGATATTGGACATATCAGACTAAGGATCATGCGAGTTCTTACGTCTTATTTATTATGAGTCCCTACATTGTATTTAGATGTGTTAACACAACCTTAAGGTTAGGTTAGGTTTATGTTAGTTTGGAGGTTGGACGAATCAGGGCTCTAGCCCAACGAGCCCTGATTCAAAGGTGGAAGGAGGATTTGAGGTCCCCCAGTGCAGGCCTGGCGACGGTCGAGGCGATCCGCCCTCACATCGTGCGCTGGGTCGAAAAGCAGCACGGCGTCCTGTCCTATCGGCTGACGCAAATGCTTACCGGGCACGGTTGCTTCGGTAAGTATTTGTGCCAAATTGCCAGACGGGAGGTGACGCCGGCCTGTCACGAGTGTGGTGCGGCGGAAGACACGTCGCATCATACTCTGGCAGAATGCCCTGGATGGGGACCTCAACGCCACAGCCTGGCGGCGGTCCTAGGTGGAGACCTCTCTCTCCCGAGCGTGATTCATTCCATGCTCGAGAGTGAGAGATGCTGGTCGGCCATGGTCGACTTCTGCGAGGCTGTAATCTCGCAGAAGGAGGCCGCGGAGCGGGAACGCGAGGGTGACGCCTCTGCAGACCCGCGCCGCCGAGCTCGATCGGGGAGGCGTAGGCGACAATTCGCCCACCTCCTCCCACCACCCTGAATGGAGCCGTCAGGCAAGGGGGTAACCACTCTCGGTGTACCCTGAGAGCCCCCTGGCGTGCAGGCCCGCTATAAGAGCAGGCCGACCTGCTGAGGCGTCACAGTCGTGTGCGTAGGCGTTCCTGTGGCGCCTCCCTACAGCGGAGGTATGGTACCGTTGGTTTTAGTGGGTATGCCTTGAACCGCCGCTCGCCCAATGGCGGACGGCATCAAGGAGAGCCCCACATAACCTCCCGCTCGTCGGCGGGGGGTATGCATAAGGCGCATTTCCAACGCAAAAAAAAAAAAAAAAAAAAGGTTTATGTTAGTTTAGCCTTATGTTTTTTTTTTTTTTTTTATAGAATAGGAAGGCAAACGAGCAGTCGGGTTACGTGGTGTTAAGTAATCACCGCTGCCCACGGACTCCTGCAACAATTGGGGAGTTACAGAAGCGTTGCCGGCCTTTAAGGTGGAGTTAACCTAACCTCAGACAAACAGTGAGACCAGGCAGTGGAAGCGAGTGTTGTAATTACTTAAAGGGATATTAAGCCTACACCTTGGTCACAAGTCCAAGGCACTACCTGGAATCCTGTTAAAAAACTACGGAATCGTAAGATTCGATTAATTCATTCATTTAAATCGGCTCTCTCCTCTGACATATATATGATTAGAGGAACACTACCATGAAACAGACACCGATGCATTTCTGTGCTTCTATCTGAATTATTTTCTTGTTTCGTCCTTTTAAACCACTTTTTTACGTAGTCGGGTTATAGATTTTTTAATCTTTTTCTTGATAAATCATAGTAGTGAGAGTAGTTCTGTATCTCCACAGTTAAGTTAATGTAGAAGTAGGTCTATCTAAAAGTAAAATCGGATTAGCGGTTGATGACTAATAATAGAGATAGCGGGTCTAAATGCGTAAAAAGTTAATGTCAACGTCTGTGCCACCTGATACGTTTTTTAGCTACAGGTGGTCACGGGCTTGCAAAATGGCAAATGGGTTTGTTCCACTACGCTCCGAATGTTCAAATACTAAAATTTTTTGTAGGAAATAATTTTATTGGATGTAACAATAACACTAAAAACAATAGTCACTTGATATCGTTACTCAATATTAATTTTACCTGACTTAATATTTTGATATATAGAAGATAATAAATATATCAGAGAATAATATGATCCTCGATAAGGGTAACGGTTCTACGAAATTACTCGTCAAACTGCCGCGAAAGTTTTATTGATGCTAAAATGTGTATATTAATATACTTTTTTATGTTTTTTTTTCACTATATTTACATTAAAGCACTTTATTTATTTAAAAAAAATAACGTTATTGTTTCATAAAATTCTAAATAAATAACAAATTTGTAATATCAAAAAAAAAATCGATTCCACTAGAAAGAGGCAGGGTTCCCAAAACGCTGGCAGCGTTCCCTCTTTGAATAGCTAGGCTAATTTATTGGCCGAGGTAGCTGCCAGGCCTTTGGTCACCAGTGCCAGCGGCTTGAATAAGGCAAGATATTTCGGTGTAAATATCTCGAGCCTTCTTGCCCCATAGCCCCAAGGTTTCTAATCCGAAGGGCGCAAACATAAACTTTTTTTCTATGACTCCATATTTGCGCCCCTTGGCAGGTTCAGTGTTTATGGCCGCTGCTGTCGCAGACACAGAAATCGCTTGTAAATGAGAAGCTGTAAGTGTATCCACAAATGAAGGCATATAATTTCTATGTTAATTTTTTATCTGTCCACACGTATAGTGCACTACTACTTTGTTACTGTTAATAGTAGTAAATTGTGATTGGATATTCTGCTCTAGGATGAATCGGAATAGGTAATTCTAGAAAAAAAGCGAGTATTATTATACCTCCTGGTAACCAAGCCCCAGCTTTTCATGGGTTCCCGTGATCTAGATCTAGATGGCGAAATAATACAGATTTTAGATTACATAGGTTGTGTGGTTTTTTTTATTTATTCTCAAAAGTTAGCAATATCGTTGATAATTTTATATAGTAGTACCTTTTATTTTATTCCAAGACTGTATATAACCTCTGTTCCGATAGAGTTGAGACAAGTAGTTTGATTTCGTGATGTTGGAACTCCATTATGAAGGATTCTGAGTGTTTTATAGTATTTGCTCGGTAGAGATAATACAAATATAAAAAACAAATGAAACAATGAGTTGGGTTTAAAGTTCAAAAGGTTAAGCGTGCAAAGTGGAGCGCACCTGTGAAGGGCGCGTGCGCTGCCACCTTGCTGACAGGTGAAGCGCGGGTATTCGGCAAACGGAAAGACCCCATGTTGTCTTTATTTTATTTTCACTAATAAAAATTGGATTAAGCCACTACCAATTGACTTATATGCCTATTGCCCATTCACGTGACATTTATCTTTACGTAGCACTACTTTTTTTTTTTCAATTTGTTCACTCTTAGTCTCTGAATTTTTATTCATCTCCTAACCTGCCAGTCATTTCTTTATTGCTATACAAACTTTTTATTCAAAACTAGTCGACCCGCGCATACGAAATGCGTATAGCTCGGCTCCTATTGGTCGTAGCATGATGATATATAGCCTATAGCCTTCCTTGATAAATGGGCTATCTAACACTGAAAGAATTTTTCAAATCGGACTAGTAGTTCCTGAGATTAGCGTGTTCATGCAAACAGCTTTATATATTATAAGTAAGGGATTCAAACTTTCTTTATTCTAATTTAAAAATAAATTCAATAGTTTTTCAATTATGACTATATTTACTATACTTATCTTAGCTCCTCTCTTCTCGACCAAAATGGCTATCCTTGTGCACCTCTTTAGCCCTCATTGACTGTGGTCAAAACAGCAACTCTTACAATAAATACAATAACTATCACAATACCTTCTGTTGGTCAACACAGAAACTACTATAATGTAAAACTGATTCCAATCAATACAATGACTTACAATAAATCTAATGCCGGTGTAGTATTACGTAAGCATTAAAGGGGGGCGGGGGTGTCCTTGCTTTGCCTATTTTTAACGACACGGGGAATGGGGGTGATGGGGGCACATCGAATCGAGAGAAAAATGCATGCATTAATATTTACTTAAACGCGGGGGAAGAATTGGACTCCGCTATCCTTTGCTGACATGGGGGATGGGGGGTTGCAAATAATACGTACTTATAGAATAATAACATGCTCTCTAAACCGGAAGTCGGGCAATGCTTAGGGCTTCTGACTTAATAATAATAAATACGACAGTATTAGCATTCAATCTAGATGGAATCCGATCAGTGCCGGTGACTTGAGACCCAAGTGCAGGTTTAAATACGTCTTTTATAAATGTACTTTCACCTTGACCACTCGAACTCGCAACTAAATATTAAAATAGAAAAAGTACATTACTCACATGCTGCGCACCACGCCCTCAAACAACACTACACTATTTGTCTCACTACTTTAATATGCACTGCGTACTTGCTTGTACTTTGTCTTGAACTACCCGCGAATACTAATTAATAAACGGTGTTGCTAACATATGAAATACTGAAACTAGATATTGATAATATGATTAATATTGAATTAAAAAACAAAGCTTGTTTATGATTTGACTTTCCTCTAGAATTTGTTTATAATTTGTTACTTGTGCTACGTGAACAGATTTAATAGTAGTTTATTTAAACAAGCGGCCTGCCCTCGCCTCGCTCCGGGTATTTAAAGCAATATTGTAATTGATGTCCTTAATTTGTCATTCTGTAGTTTTTAATTATTTGAAAAAGAGAGAGAGAGTGAGAAAACCGTTTTGAAATCGGATAAGTAGCAACAAAACGGCCATATTATATTAATTAAAAAGTGTATATGGCAACACTAAATTACCTTTTTCACTCACGAATAATGTAGTTTATTAAAAAAAATTCAAATCGGATTAGCAATTCCTTAGAAACCCTTCAATTTACAAAATGACCAGGTTATGTCATTTAAATGGCCATATCTTTTTAAATAAAATATTTATGGCAACACCGCATAGCCCATGTTACGCGGTAAGGATGTAGCTTTCTATCGGTGAAAGAATTTTCAAAATTGGTTCAGTAGTTTTCGAGCCTATTCGCAACAAACAAACAATCAAATCTTTCCTCTTTATATAATAGTGTAGATAATCTAGTTGTGATAGAACTCAGTATTTACAATATGTTGCCAACCCTTTGAAGAACTATAGGGACTTACTTACAGCATGAACCTTTCTATATAAACCTTCTCATGGTGTCAGCAGCGTATCTGAGGTTACCTGACAACTCCGCGACAAGGAAGTCATTCGATCTAACGCATCCCTTGTGTAATTGTTTCACAACATAGATTTTGATTATTTTAAGTTTTATTATTTTATAATTAAAATATCCGAGCCGCTCCCGCTTCGCTGAGGTGTATTCAAACTATTAATTCACTATGAATATACCATCGCGGAATATTTAATAGATATTTTTAAGATTTACAGTTATGTAGTACATTCATTTGATCATCTCGTAAGGTTTAGCCAACGCTAAAATATATACATGTCGGAGAATAAGCAAAAGACTATCGAATAATCGAATCGTCATCGCTGTCTGTGGCGTTGGAGTAGGGTAGTAGTCACTTCCGTTGTTTTGACAGTCTCGACCCTTTATATGCCATCGACTGTCTGACTGAAGTCTTAGTCGTGCGCGGTCTCTCAAGAAGTGAAGTAGTGTCTAAATAGTGATAGTGTTGTGTTAGTGCTAAGAGTGCTGTCCGATCAAGATCACGTGAGTACCTTACAATGTAATTACCTCGTCTTGTGTTAGGTTAGGTTTATGTGCGATTAACCTTAGGTTTAAACAGAGAGCCTGAGCAGTGGAGGTGAGTGTCGTAATTACTTAAAGGAATTCCTTAAGCCTACACCTTGGTCACAAGTCCAAGGCACTGCTTAGGTTTCTCTCGTAATTGTTAGAGATCATTTGATAATTTATCGGTTCAGTAGAAGTATCTACGTTGCGTTTACCCAATATTCCATTCAATACCATCACCCCCTTTTAGTGTTCCCCAATATTCCCCATCTTCCTTCACCTCCTTCCTTCTCATCATTTAAAATCCCCGACATACATATGTAATATGTACATATAAACCTTCCTCTTGAATCACTCTACCTATAGGTGAAAACTGCATTACAATCCGTTGAGTAGTTTAAAAGATCTAAGCGAAGAAACAGCGGAAGCGACTTCATTTTATACTGTGTAAGGATTTTAATTAGTTTTCAAAGTCTGTTGAAAGCTCCCGAATCTTTAGCTAATTTTTGGATTGGTTATTTAATTGGCTATGTTTAGAAGTTTCTTCATGATTACATATAGACATATATATTATTGCGAACGAGTGCCATTCGCTGTAGGGTTGTGACGCCACAGTGGCGCCGCGTCGCTCGATACCCTACAGGAAATAACATATAGCTGTCAGATTGAAATGACCTTTTACTGTAATAGAAAGCAGATATTGGTTTCATTCAAACATTCCTCATATTTTGTCATAGATTTCAAGTATTATTCATTTCCTGTTTGGTTTCAATATATTCTGATGTATCTTCAATTAAGCGCGTTCATGACATCACTTCTTCACTTAGTTTTCAATTAATGGATTCTATCCCATATGCATTCGTATCTCAAAATCATTTCGCATTTGTATAAAGTAAAGTAATGTACTTATTGCCAGTTAAAAAATCAGAATTTAATTCTGATGATTATAATATTTTTCGGTATTACAATATTGAAAGTGTACGGGAAACCTGTTGGGTCACAAGTTTAAGCTCAGCTCTGCTCCTAATATTATCCTCGAAAATAACTCTTAAGAAACGTAGAAAATACTTAAGAATACAAACTAAACAAACGAAAGTGTTATTTAATATACAACTTACGCCATCTATTGACCGATAAGTGATCCATACTGCTAGTAATCTTTAAAAAAACCTCCATGCCTTGTAATATATATATAAAGTCAAATTGATAGTCATTCTTCACTAAAGTCAGTTAAAAATGACTTGACTAAATTTAAACTTATTGATGTTTTTTTATTTGGTCGTTGCTGGCAAACTTGTAATTTGGAAATGAATATGTCGGGAACGACTAATCGATTATCGAATAATCGAATCATCATTGCCATCTATGGCCCTATTATTTAATTATCACTTCCGTCGCGTCATTTTAATATTCAACGAATTTTGATAGCTTCAAACGAGTAAACGATTATCGAATAATCGAATCGTCATCAGCATCTATGGCCCTATTATTTAATTATCACTTCCGTCGCGTCATTTTAATATTCAACGAATTTTGATAGCTTCAAACGAGTAAACGATTATCGAATAATCGAATCGTCATCAGCATCTATGGCGCTAGAGTAACGTTAGTTTAGGTTAGCCTTGTGTTAGGGTAGGAAATGGAAAGCTGTGACTGTGTTTTGTGACGCTATGGTCAGAATAAAGTATTCTACTTCGGACAGGTGGCTGGACCCAAAATATAAGCTTGGAACCCCAAGCAGGAGGTGCATCTCCTGAGTGCTGAGGTAGAATGCTATCACGCGAACCTCCAACACCCAATGCTTGACGGCAGCGATACCGATGTGTTTTAATAGGTATTCGACGTTCTCGCTGGGAGTCCCACATACCCCTCTCAACTCAGCCTTGTGTTAGATTAGGTTTGTGTTAGTCTAATCTTAGGTTTAGACAATGAAACTAAGCAGTGTAGGCGAGTGGTAGAATTAGACCCTGCCTGGGTTCCTGTCATAATAGTTCCTATCAGAATAGTAACAGATCGGAATGTTTAGTTATATCCTGATCGTATTGCCCGTATAGCTTTTGAGATAGGCCATCCATTAAATTCCTTTTAATTATGTTTCTGATAAATTAAAAATTGCTTGTGGCTATATGAATAAGTGAAAATGGCGCTACGTACATAAAGATTAGATTTTTTGTGTTTGTTTATTGCGAATAGGCTCAAAAACTTTGACCCATTTTTAATAATTTCGCCGAAAGAAACGGATAACATAGGTTGCCATAAATTCTGGAGGTATTAAATTGATATTGTGCATTCTTTTACCGCTAGAAAGCTACACTACCAGAGTAACACACTTCGTGTAGTGTTGCCATTATTATTATAATCAAAATGATGTGCCTATTAAATGGGATTTTCAAAAAACATCTTTCACTCTTTAGTTCTTTTTTGTTATCAATATAGATTACTAGCTGCGCTCTGCGGTATCACCCGCTATATTTTGGATAATTCACTCTATATCATTATAAATTATAGCCTATGTGTTATTTTTATGTATAAGCTATATTATTGTAAAGTTTCATCAAAATCCATTTAGTAGTTTTTGCGTGAAAGAGTAACAAACATACATCCATGCATTCTTACAAACTTTCCCGTTTATAATATTAGTAGGATAATATTATTTAAAAGATGCCGAAGCTTAGCGAGGGCGTGCTGAACATATAGAATATAGATTGCATATTATTCATATTTTGACAGTACAAAGAATTGACAGATAATAAATGATTATTGGGTGTTTATTACGACACGACAGCATGAACATCTGGTCCTCACTCTCCTTTGTGTCGCCCACAGATCTTTAACTTATGGAGATCTTGATATGCAAATACTTTAATCTTCTTATTAAAATTACACTTTTATTAAATACACAGCTGCCATTAATTGAAAAAAAGGACTACTCTATACTTATTGGTATTTATAATTCTTTTCTTTAAATTATTATAAGTATCGACATTTTCTTGGTCTCCGTCGCCTTCTCTAATGTTTAAGAGTTAAGATCAATGTTATTAAAACTTCACTAATTCTTTAAAATGAAGAATTATGAAACTGACTGATAATATTATTTTAGATTTATGAAAATTACATAGAAATAAATATTAAATATGTATCAGAGATTTGATGAGAAAGACAAGGGGGGAGGAGAGAGATATATTGAAAAACACTACAATGGGGTTTAATATTGAAGGGACTATTGGGTAAACGCAACGTAGACACTGCTACTGAACCGAAAAACAACTAAACATTATGATCTCTTACAATTACGACAGGAACCTAAGCAGTGCCTTGGAGTTGTGACGAAGCTGTAGGTTTAAAGATCTATTTTATTCCCAAAATCCGTTTAAACCTACGGTTAGGTTAACCTAAGCCTAACTTACGCGTTGACATATTAAATTTAAAAAAAAATCAGCTGGGCATTATGGAAAAAAAATCATTGTTTTTGTGTATGTTTGTTTGAGCTCTATTGAGGTATATTATGATAAATATAAAACAACTAAATAAATAGAACTGATAGCACAGTTATTAAACGTTGATGTCTACTCATAAGGTCCGAGTTCGATCCTACCCACACACCTCTGACTCTGAGTTATGTGTGTTTTAAGCAATTAAATATCATTTGCTTTAACGGTGAAGGAAAACATCGTGAGGAAACCTGCACTGAGAGTTCTCCTTGTTCTTAAAGGTGTGTGAAGTGGAGACCAAGCTCAGCAGTGAGCCATAAAAGGGTGACGATGAAATAAATAGAAGATGCAAAGAAGGACCTTAGTCGATCATACAAACATACTACATTTATAATAATAGTAAGATAAACAAAACAACTATTTATAACAAAGGATATTGATTGAATAATATGTAACGGGTGATCAAAAGCACATCTATTTGCATCCACACTCGCAGTTGAAAGGCAGCCAACGCGTCGCATCTGTCCGAACCGAACTCCGAGTTCCGATGGAGAACTCTCAGACTCAGACCATTTTCTGCGTAATCGAGTAACGAGGTGTCGTGCGGCTCAGTTGTTGGATCCTCCACACGATCCACATTGAGTTGAATTTAATTTTTGAATATCAGTTATGGTTTTCATTTCAAAAGTTTTAATACTTGGGAAATAAGCTCAACTATTTAGCAGAATAGGTGTCGCAGGACTTCGTGTAAATTAATGAAATAAATTTACATTTCTTTCTCTAATCTCTACTATATTATGTATGTATTATACATATAAACCTTCCTCTTGAATCACTCTATTTACTAAAAAAACCGCATCAAAATCCGTTGGGTAGTTTTAAAGATCTAAGCATCTATGTATGCTGGACAGACAGACAACGGGAAGCAACTTTGTTTTATACTATGTGGTGATGATTATCTTTAAAAAATCAAAACTTTTTAAAACTAGGTACTATTTATGAAAAAAAAGTTTACAATGTGTACAAAACTTACAAAAAAAAATTAATTAACTAGCTGACCCGACAGACGTTGTCCTGCCTTAACTATGAATATTGAAGTCGAATTGGCTGTCAAAAGCTAAGTTACATTACAAACGTTAATATGGTCGTTAAATTTTTTTTTAATTTTCTAATTTTCCGCGCAACATTTTTGATTTTTTCTTCCATAAGAACCTTCCCTGGCTATAACAAACACAACAAAAAAAAATTGGCGAAATCGGTCCAGCCGTTGACACGTGATGCCGTTACCAAGGGAAATAGGGTTTCATTTTTATATATAAGAGATAATCGAATTTCACAATTAGTATAAATATTCTCTAGTAGCGCCATCTATACTTAATACTTGTACTTTTTCTTATATTCATAGTTCCGCTACTCCACGCTAGATGGCAATGTCCTTGTTTTATTTAATCTAAATTGTAAGTACAATTTATTATCCAGTATATTAATAAGCCTCAGTCCACAGGTATGTCATTTTTTTAGATTTCGTTTAATTACTATTTAATGACAAATATTGTGCTTGTATCTATAAGTTTATTTATATGCTAAATTATTTCCTCAAAATTTTAGTTTTAGGTTACATTTTTATGTTTGCTTTGAAAGGTGTACTATAATTGTGCAGGAATAAATTTAAAACTTATTTTTCTGTTGTCGATTTTGTTGTTTTTTTTATTGTATTTGTGTAGGCAAAGCTGAAAAATCAAAAATCACAGTGACTTATTGTAATCGTCTAAAACTTCAGAAAAGAACTAAAAAATGAATAATTTAGTCAAACATAAAAGATAACTTTCGTGCATGCAAACTAAACTTAAAGATGAAAATCATAATATCACTCTTCAAACAGATATTACGATACTTGTCTACACTATCTATAAGTACATAAGTACTATAACAATTTATATAATATTATGTTACAGCTAAAGACATTATATTAAATAATTTTTTATCTAATTAAAATAGAAATAATTCAAGGTTTGAAGTATGGCGCTTAAACGAGTGTTAATTGTAAACAAAATGTTTCCTGCCGCTGGAATTGAAATGCTGAAAATGGAGTAAGATTTTTTCTATTATATTATAACTTCTCGAAAACGACCTATAATAAAGTAAACTTACGAAGACCTTAAGAAGGGTGACCTTAACCACGACATTATAATACTAACTTCCATGTACACTGCGCGACAACACTAGATAGACTGACTCTAATCTATCGCGCTACAGGTTATATATTACCTACACGTCGGTAGAATACTAATTTATAAACAGAGTTGTTAGCTATTGAATTGAATATTGAATTGAATCAGGCGTTACTTTGCGGAAATTCATGGTTTAAAAGGAATAAAAATGTTACCTTGCTATAAACCGCGGCAATCTGAACTACCAAACTCGTATGGTACAACCTAGAAGAGCACCCTGTCCACACAAAAGTGAGACGCGCGAACCCGAACTAAGACACACCACACAAGTAGGTAGCTTGACGATCTAACAACCACACTCGTACGGCACAATCCGGAAGAGCACACCGTTGACAGAAAAGTGTAACGCGCGAACCCGAACCAGTACACACCACACAAGTAGATCGCGATCGACAATCGACGTACGTTTCGCTCCGTAACCGAAGCATCTTCAGGACGTGTTGACTCTACAAGCGTCACTTGCTAAGTGACAATTTTGTTCAAAAAACAGCCTTTTATACCTTAACTCAATACTCGATATTCGAGACGCAATACTCGATACTCGATACTTAACTCGGTACTCGTGTTTTGTTCTTACAACTAAAGATATATTTTTTTTAGAGTTGTTAGCTTTTAATTTCAAAAGTAATTTTTTTTTTTTCAGATTAGAACCTGTAGTTTTACCTCTGATGGATTATGATGATGATTGGTTGAACAAAGTTAAAAGTTCCATGTCTAGTGGGTTTGATGGGTTAATATGGAATACTAAACATCGCCTTACTGGAGACATTTTGGATATTGCGGGTGATTATTTCCAAATTATTTTTAGAAAAATTCTTATAATCAAATGAAATTTCACACAATATTTCATACTGACTTGATTTTTCATTCATTCATAACGCCAGTTATATAAGAGCCATACGCGAGTGTGGATATGTTTGTAGCCTGTAATTTTTTTTCTTATGGTAGATAAGTTGCATACGTGCAAACGAACAGATGGTTCACCTGATGGTAAGTGGTCACCATCGCCCATGAACGTTGCATCCTCGAAGATAGAGTGGGTAGGGGGAGTGAAGAAAAAACATGCTAAGATTTTAGCGGACCCTGAGCAAGAACACAGTGTCCTCAGCATTAATAGGATGGGAGGAGGAGGTAAGGCTGGCTCACATACGGGTCGCTCGCGCGTCTATGACACTTGGTGGTCGGATTCGGCATGCTGGTGGTTCCAAACCATTCGAGGAACAGATCCCATACCACTGAGGGGTTGCTGGGTTACTCGGCTCTTACGCGATGCTCTCCCAGCGGCAGAGGGGAATAGTATTCTAACCCGTCCTCTCACGGGTTGAAATACAGTCAGTACAAGTACAACCTTTAAGTTTTAACATGATAGTTAACAATTTACATCAATAGGTCCTCGACTAAAAGCGGTGACAACAACGGCATCAGGAATAGATCACATAGATAGAGAAGAATTGAAGAAACGTGGACTGCCACTAGGCAACACTCCTCTTGTGTTAGACAACGCTGTTGCTGATATTGCTGTAGGACTCATGATCGCTGCTGCAAGAAGATTTAAAGAAGGAGTTAAGGAGATAGAATCGTAAGTTCTCCTTAAGTCTTTGGTCCTTTAATTGTTATCGTAGACAACAATTAAGTATGACAATATTACAATTTACTTAATACTGAATTTTAGACGAGGTAACTCTTTTTTAAAGAATAATAAGAATTATTTTATTTTAGAGGAGAATGGAAATTCGGAGTCCAATGGAGGCTTGGCCAGGACATAGCAAACAGTACTGTTGGTATTGTGGGCTTAGGAGGAATTGGTCAAGCAGTTGTCAGGAGGTTAAAAGGGTTTGATGTCGCAAGATTTATTTATTGCGGACGTTCTGATAAACCCGAAGGTATCACAAATTAGAATTTAATATACTCCTTAATGCTCATTATTTGGAATCAAAATAAAATGTTAAATTTGCAGCTAAATCTTTGGGAGTTGAGCGAGTGCCATTGGAACAGTTGTTGAAAGAAAGCGACTTCGTCATTCTTTGTTGTCCACTATCAAAAGAGACCAAACATTTAATCAACGCAGAATCGCTGAAAACTATGAAGAAAACATCGGTTATTGTAAACATTGGTAGAGGAGGTATGCCTGTAGTTTGTTTTGAAACTGGTATTATAACCAATAGATACTGAGTGCAAACGTCCAACACCTTCGGCTGTCCAGAGAGCAATGAGCGCCATATCTAGTTATTTTTGTGTACACACTTTATTAACACACTTTAAAGTAATATATGCACTACAAATATTATAATAAACAAATGTACATGTTTTCAGGATTAATAGATCAAAACGCACTTTATAAAGCTTTGAAAGAAAGAGTAATATTTTCAGCTGGTCTTGATGTGTCCACACCGGAACCTTTGCCTAAAGACGATCCAATTTTAACATTACCAAATTGTTGTGAGTATTGATAAGTTGATAAGATAACAGAAATTCATTTTATGATAAGAAAAGAGGTTAAATTGTAATTTTGTGAATTATTGTTTTCAGATGTAATACCGCATTTAGGCAGTGCTACAAATGAAACCCGTAGCGCCATGGCAAGGATTTCCGCTGAAAACATTCTATTAGCACTTAGAGGAGAACCTATGAAATGCCCGATTAAGTTATAAATAGATTTCTTGAAATATATTTGTAATAAAAAAATTATTACGTACCTTTTCAAAATAATAAATAGTAGTACACATTTATAACTTTGATTCTTGTGTGGTGATTTAAAATATTATAGTTTCTTAATAACTTGTCAAAATTAAAATCAATACAAAATTTAATTTTTATTATAACATAGTAATCTCGCCTTGAGATTTGATTCAGATTTTAAATATGGCGCTCTTGTTAGAAATTTTATTAGAATGACTAAAAAATATTTAAATAATTGTTTAAATATCTTATTTAAGATTGGCTTAAAGGTTTCGTTGCCAAGCTGTTAATTGAACACTATATTGAAAATGAACTCTATGGAATAAACTAGTGACATTTTATTATTGTAAACAGTGTTTGTTGTAGAATTTTAAAGTGTTATATTTCGGAAACTATTGATTTCTGCAGTTCAAAATCTTGTGAGTGAGTGATTCTAGTGGGCCTACACCTAATAACCTCTAATAAAATTTTAGAGCGAAACCATTGCGTCAGCACTTGGAAAGATCAGGTATAATTTTTCTTTCTCCCCCCATAATTTCCAAAATATGCGTCAGCGGCAAGAAAAAAATGGGGGGATCGATAGAGGGGACCCCCATCTACCCTATTTACTACCCCTCCCTTCCATTCGTAATGTCAGCACTTGGAAAGTCCAGCCGGCAGAATAGAATTTAGATTTAGCTATAAGAACGTAATAAAAACATAAAGGTATATTATAGTTTCTTAAAAAAAATTATAGATTAAAACTAAAATATTATATTTTTAATTTGACATAGAAGTCTAAAAATCCACTATATTATTAATAATCTCGTCTCGAGATTTGATACAGATTTTAAACATGGCGCTCTTTCTAAATGTACTGGTCACAGCTAAGCAGCCACAGATAATAGATTATAAATCATCTCAACTCGTATTGTTAAATAGATAAATAAAAACTGTTTTTATAAAAAGTTATCATTATATTTTAGGTGTATAAATTTTTTGGTGATATAGTATTAATATAAATATTTTAATATTGTGATTTGGCTGAATAGAATTTAGCTTTAGCTACCCATAATAATATGAACGTAATAAAAAGTTAAAAACAGAGGTTATCACCTTCACCTACGCAATACGCATGTTTTATTACGAGACTGAATCAATGATTTACTCTCGATTTAACTCTTAACGTACGTGTACACTACGAGTTCCTAGATCAATTAGAATCTTAAATTCACATGATAACAATAATATCTAGTGATTGTTGAAAGATAACAGTTGCGTAAACAATGCTGCATTTAGTCATATTTACGACAGTTGCTACCGTGTTTTTGCCGGTGAATCACGCGTCCACAAACATGACTAAAAACCTAAAAGTTCTCGTTTCCTCGAACGATTTCCCGGAGAGCGGGTTGAATATACTTCGTGAACAGTATGTATTATTGCAATGTAATATTTGTTTTTATTTATATTAAGAGTATATTTGCGCATAGAAATAATATTTTATAATATGTGTATACTTGTCACGTCTTTATCATTCTTTTTTTTATCAAACAGTTGCGTGATCATAACCTATACAAAATCATTTATTATATTTTTTTAGATTTAGAATTAACAAATATTGCATTTATTTATTTATTGTTTATAAATAATAAAAAAGTTTAAAAATTAAGAAATTAATTTCAATTTAATTTCTTACTGGTTTGAAATTCATTTCAACTAGAGTTCTAAAATGTCATTTAAATTTCGTATTGAGCAGTTATATCGAATAAGAATTTTAAATTTCGAACAACGATTTTCGTCACACGCATTTTGCTACTATCCTTCTGTAATTTCGTATACAAAATTTGAATTTCGAACAATTTATTAAAATCACAATAACCGATAAGAGGCCTAAATAATTGCGTTTGAAACACGAAATTTGAATTTCGAACATTTACTACTTCGAGTTGCAATAACTCGTGTATTTCTTCGTAAAAAAAAAAGACTAGTTTGTTAGTTATGTTAAATAAACAAACTACGAATTCTTCCGCAAGTGTGTCTGATTTATGAAGGTCTACGAAATTCGTCACACTAAAGGCCATTCTTATGTAAGAGATGCAGTTCAGTGAAGCGTAGGTAGTCACTTATTATGTCAGTCAATCAGAATCAAGATATCAAAGCCGTAGATATCTTTTCTATATATAGAAATATTCAATGATGTATGATTCGTAACATTAGTTCGCACTTAGTAATATACATTAAGGAAAAAACCTTTCCCATATAGACATAATTACAAACACACCTTACTTACATGTTTGATATGTGACATTCCCATATTTGAAGTATATTAAAAGGAAATCACAATCATCATCATCATCATCATTATAACATTATTTTTATCAGCTTTAATACAATGCTTATTACTTGACAAAATCTATCTGTTCGGTCGATCGTCGAATCTATCGAATTCGGTCAATCATTTCCTCTCGAGTGAAAATTCTTATACTGCATAAGGAATATATATTATGTTACTCGTGACCATCAAATGCGATTCCGTGGGTGGGGCGAGCAGTGGCAGCCTCCCAAACATGTACAAAAAAAATTTTTCAGTCATTTCCTCCCGTTTGAAAATATGTCGTATGTATGTAATAAAACTTACTTAAATTATAAATAGAAGACAAACTAGTAGTTACGACTTCGTCTGCATAGAATGAGTAGGTACTTCGACTTCGCAATTTTTTTTATACGATGAACTTTTAGATCGCGCCCGTCAAATATTATTTTCAGAAGTACTACATGTCCTTGTCCTTAGGGATTAAGTTTTAGATCGACGCATTTTGTATGGAAATATTGCATTTAACTAGATACTAATATTATAACACATAGACGGATTTATCCCGGAAAAAATCTTTTACAGTTTTACAGTACTCCAAAGCCAATACTTGCATTTCGGAGAAGAAGGCATAAAAGAAAACAAGGAAGAACTGTTGAAGCTGATACCTGGAGTGTCTGCTCTTGTGTGGGTCTCCCATCATCCTATCACTAAGGAATTACTGGATAAAGCTGGTATGTACAGACACTCCCATTATGTGCAAACATTAAATCCGAGTTCAATCTCACCCACACACCATTCAGCTCTGATTTTCTGAGTTATGTGTGTTTTAAGCAATTAAATATCATTTGCTTTCACGATGGAGGAAAACTCCGTGAGGAGTCCGTCTGCCAACCCGCACTTGGCCACCGCGGTGGGCTATGACCTATCCCCCACCTCACTCTTAGGAGGAAACCCGGCTAAGTAGTGGGCTATTAATGGGTTGTGATGATGATGATTTACAGGTCCCCAACTAAAAATAGTAAGCACAGCATCAGCAGGGTACAACCATTGCAATGTCCCGGAACTAAAGGCTCGCGGTATCAAATTGGCAAATACACCGAATGTCCTCAGTTCTGCTGTTGCGGAAATTGCTGTGGGACTCATTCTTGGAGCTGCTAGAAGATTCACTGAGAATTTAGATCAAGTTCGTAGGTAAGGTTTGGTTAATACGTAATTTGTATTTATGTAAGTTGTGCTCTTGCCTAGGATAAGAAAATGCAGTGACACCCAGTATTTTTTATGGAGACCCAAAAGAGCGCTTAGTCAGATGTACACCATAAAGTGAAGGGATTAATAATAAAAATTTTTTTTTAATTTAGTTTACGATTGGATTTAATATAAAAACAATAGTTAAAAATTATGTTTCATCTACAAGAAGACACCAACCGGTCTTACCGTCAAATTAAAACCATCTTTTTATTGATTACCCCCACAGGCACACACCGACGATTTGACGAGTTTTCCATGTTCTCTAAGTTGTGTGTAGTCTGCCAACCCGCAATTGGCCAGCGCAGTGGACTATGGTCTAATCCCTCGTCATTCTGAGGGTGCTGAGACCAGCTCAGCAGTAGGCCATTAAAGGGTGATCATTACCTAATATTATAGAAGGGGTAGAGTTCAGAACTTCTGATCCAACGACTATAAATAAAAAACTCTATATAGCAACACTTAAAGGAAGAGTACCAAAGTGTCAAATAATGTTTATCGTTATTGAGTTATCAATGTTAATATTTACAGAGGCGAATGGGAAATAGGTTTCCAAAAGGTCCTGGGTCAAGATGTCCGAGGCAGCACAGTGGGGATCGTAGGGCTCGGAGGCATTGGACAGGCGACTGTTAAACGATTGTCAGGGTTTGAAGTCGGCAAGTTTTTATACACTGGACATAGAGAGAAACCAGAAGGTAAATTTAATATAATTAGTAGTTCTATTGAAAGGGAGTCGCCAAGGAAGGGGCAGCTGCCCTAGAGAAAAAAATGTTCCTCCCCTCCCACCGCCCCTAGGCAATGCTATGCTCTGCTCTTGGTTCTATTAGTTTCATGGCAGTCATATTATAAATCGCTTTCATAGAAAACAACAAGGGGTCTATGACTGCAAAAAAATTGAGGACACTTTTCCTTTAAAATAATTATTTATTATAATAAAGATATATTTTTTCAATATAGCTGCTGCACTTTACGCGGAATTCACTTCATTAGACAATCTGTTGAAGACAAGTGACTTCATAGTGTTAGCTGTACCCCTCACTGATGAGACTAAGCACATGATAAACGCCACCACACTTGGCAAGATGAAGAAAAACGCCATTGTGATCAATGTTGGACGTGGAGGTAAATAAATCTATTACATTATTTTATTTTTTGTATATTTTTAACCATTTTTAACGTTCTTCATATTATCACTATAATATATGTATATTGGTGAAAACCGTATGAAAATCGGTTCAGCAGTTTTGGGGCCGTTCAAGTTTTACGTAAGCATTCCTTGGTTTGCTTATTTTTGATGACATGGATAATGGGGGTCTGCATGGCGATTACGTCAGCGATAAAAAGTAAACACGCACATCGAAACGTGAATATCCCTGCTCAGAAAGAAGAGGGAGAAAAATGCATGCATCAATGTTTATGTAACCTAACATGGGGGGCGGGGGGTTGATAATTTCATAAAATCTTCTTACCTGTCTGTTTGTAATATTAAAATAACAGCTTTTTACTAAGTGCATATGGATATATATCAAAACAACATTTTTTACTATTTTTGTCTGTCCGTCTGTCTGTTTGTTCCTGAATCTCTGAAATGGACCAATTTTGACGGGACTTTCACTAGTAGATTGCTGGTGTAACAAGGAGTAACTTAGGCTATTTATCATCTCGCTACGACCCATAGGAGCGGAGCAACACGCGAATGAAGTCGCGCAGGTCGGCTAGTTAATGAATAATTTCTTACAATTATTTTTTTTTTTAATTTTTAGATTTAATAGACCAAGATGCTTTGTACGACGCGTTGAAGAATAAACAAATCTACGCAGCTGGACTCGACGTCACCACGCCCGAGCCTTTGCCTAAAGACAATAAGTTGCTCACTTTGCCTAATCTATGTAAGTATTAAAAAAAATATTTTTTATAGAAATAAGTACAATAGGAAGATTTTAAAAATGAAAAAAAATATTCAAATTTGGAATGTCTTCAATCTGTATTAAAAAAATGTATATGATCCAACGAATATAATATTACTAATGGTTTAATAATATTTTGACTTCCAGTCGTCCTTCCACATATCGGCAGCGCAACGGTGCGTACACGCAGCGACATGGCCGTGCTCGCCGCTAACAACGTCGTCAACGCGCTCACTGGCAAACCTTTGATCACACCTGTACTACCTTAATGTTATAAAGAAATATTAATACAACTATACAATAATTTTTATATTTATCCCTAACTTAGAGCAAAATCAATTATCCCACGCTCACAACCGCGGTTTTGCCAAATAAAAGTGATTTACATCGTCGCCATTTTTATTTTATTAAAAATGCCGCCAAATTTTGCAACCACAGATCACTAATTTTGCAACGCTCACAACGACCCACGATTTGACATAGGTCGTCGTGAGCTTCAAATGAGCACATTGGCGCCAAAAATTAAATATACACAACAAACAAACGCAAATCTATTGTTTGTGGTCATACACTATAATGATACCGTTGTTTGCAAGTGTAACTACACTAAAAAATAACTAAACGTACAATAACTTTTGTATAAAAGAGAAAAAAAATTAAATACCTATCTCTTTATGTATTAATACATTTTTTTTATTTATATTTATTGTTAGTTAAATAAAAATGGAGTAGTCTATATGCAGACTAACAATATGACTAGAATATCCTCTCCTACGGGTTATACTTTAGACACAGTCCTTCAGCGTTACTTCTAGATCACTCGCGGTGCAATAATAAATATTTCCATCATGGCGGCGTATTTATTTGGTCTACTTCTATCTTTATGTTGGCACAACCGAATGACATTCAGGTTGTGCCAACATCTAAAATCAAATGTTACTCATATTAATGTTGCCGACATCATAATTAACAAGCTGCCACACAAATCAGTGTAGCCAGCATCATAACTAACAGAATGCTACTTAAATTAGTGTTGCCAACAACATAATTAACAATATTTAATTCTTTGATACAGAAATAGCCAAATGGAGAAGTTTCCTATTTTTTAAATATTAATTGTAAAAATTAATGTATGAAACAAAAATTTGAAAGAATCATTAAAATATGAAAATGAAAAAGTTATGATAGTTTAAAGTTGCGCCTCTATCAATAATTTTGTTTCATGCGGCAGGCCAGCGTGTGACGTCATTTCACCTAATCGACACGCGACGAGTATACACTTTGCTGCTATTTTTTGTCGTGCTATTGTCGTGTTTTGTTTATTTTAATAATGGCTGAGGCTAAAAAATATGCTTACAAATATTGTACATGTATGTCACAGCGTATTTATCAATTTTAGGTAAATTATCACCTTCGTTCTTTTAAGAAATCTTCCATTATGTTAAAATAAAAACTACACTACTTATAAATATAATCAACAAACAGCTGTACATGAAATGTCTACTAGCAGCTCAGGAGCTAGGTGCGACTATAGGTGAGATGACGTCAGAGGCCTACAATCGTTCCGCGCTAAAATACGTAAACTTAAATAATGATTCTCAATCATTTATTGACGGATTTGAACAATTTTTTCATGGGTATATTAGTTTCGATCTATATTTCAATTCTTTTTAGTTAAATATAGCATTATCAACATCATGAAACTTCTTCATTATGTATGAAGACTTAAACCCCTCTTTTGTACCTTATTCCATAGTAATAAAGTTCAATATTCTAAGCATCCTTGAATCTGTATAGCTTCCGAAACTATCACAATATTAATTGATGTTAATTATTGTTTATTATCCTGTTAGAAAAAATCTAAAAGAAAAGGCAAACATTTTATAATATTGGTATATTCCCTATAATATATAACAATAACATTATATACCTTTAATAAAATCGATTAGCGTAGCACAAAATGGATGTAATGCTGAAATAGATTATGAACTTTATTTTAAACCAATCAATAAAATAATATATAACAATTGCGTGTCAAAGTCTTTTAGTTTGATATATAATCATTACTTTTCCTAAAAACATAAATTTTTAAATATACTACTATAATCAGTTTCTTCGGACAGAAATTTCAATACTCAAAACTTGTTTGTTTAATAAAAGCTGAAATTAGTTAAATTCTTATAATATATTATACATTTTATTTACATTATAACAAACACTATTCTAGAAAATGTTACAAAATATTGAAAGAAACGAGAACAAAACAAATAGAAAGGCACTAAGTTTTAATGGAGCATTTAGGTGTAAAAAACTTGATATTATTCAATTATAATTGATAACCCCCCACAGATGACCACTTCGAGAACAAATTCCATAATCATGAGAAATAGTTTGATTCCATTGCACACAAACCATTCATGCTATTGTGCTCACACACTGTACTCGTTTACTGTTTTTTGTTTTATGATAGATAAGGGACAAAAGAGCAGACGGTCCACCTGATGAAAAGTGAGCACCGTCGCCCATAGACATCGACAAAACTAGAGGGTATCTCTTGTTTTGTCAATGTGTTGCCGCCTTGAAGATAGAGTGAGGAGGGGGAGCAAGAGAAGACTGCTGCGGTTTCAATAGACCCAGAGCAAGAACCTGGTGTACACTGGAACCGCAGCCATAATGGGATATGAGAGAGGGCGGGGTATTACCAACTTAAATTACTATTACCAAGGAGGTGCTAGGTTACTTGGTTCTTACGAGGTGCTCTCCCAGTGGCAGAGGGGAATTGTATTCTAACCCATCCCCTCACGGGCAGGAGCAGTTATTGGAGAATAGTTTACCCGCGCGACTTCGTCCATGTACAGCTCAGCTCCTATTGGTCTTAGTGAGATCATATATAGCCTTCCCCAATAAATGAACTATTTAACACTAAAAGAATTTTTTAAATCAGACCAGTAGTTCCTGAGATTATCGCATCCAAGCAAACAAAAAAACTCTTGAGCTTTATACATTATAAGATTTACTTTTGACAAAATTATTGATTTTAGCCTTTTCTTTATATTCTATTAAAGTCCTTTCTTTCAAACCTGATGAAAACCTCAAATACAACAAAAAGATAAACTACGGGATCCATGAGGGTGCTACCTGTATTACAGCAATAAAATTTAGACATACAAAACTGTAAAATAGAATATAAAAATACCTATAAATAATAATAAAAATTATTCTCATGGAGCTTCTGCAACAATTGTTTCCAAGTCTTTCAAGAATGGTTCTATTTGGCTTTCCAGAGCCAAGATATGTCCGGTATTACAATTATCACTACCAATAAATGTAATGACTAATGGTAGTTTATTCATTTGTATTACCTGAAAGTAAAATCAGTTAAACTGATTAATATCAATATTTACAGTATAAGGACTTGCCAATTCAGACAGTTTTAAACAGTTATCTATGGAAATAAAATAGTTTGAGAAGTCTCTTTACCTGGTAACTGGAATACATAGAGATAATAGTCTTATTTCTTCCAAGTCCAAGTTTACTAGCTTGGTCCGTTGCCATTCCAAATGTTGAAATAAAATTAGGTCTTAACGCCAACTGCGGTGCCTTTTCCGTGACTGACCTAACCACTGGAACTCCATCTCGATCAGTTATTAATATACAGTGGAGACCGTTTACCCTGAAAGAATAGTATATAAGTCCACGTAATGTTACTCGATTAACGACAAACTTCCTAATGCGGCGAATTCAATCGACTTAGATTAACTTAGTTTGTTAAATAAAACATATTTTTTATTTCCTCCATTTATAGACAACTCGATGTAACGCCTTAAAAAGACTGCACATTTTCATTGAGTTTATATTGAACTTTGAAAATATTTAATAAATAAACTGAATATTATTATAACAGTATCAAAGATTACTTTTCAAGTAAATGGTTCAAATGTTTTCTTAAATCATCCACCATTGTCATTGTGCAAGTTTTATTGTTATTTATTTAATTTTATCAACAAAATACGGCTCATGAAATCACATCTGACATTTGAGATTCGAATTTCAAAATTCAAATTGACATTGACAATAATGATGACGTTTATTTGGAGTGCTGCTAACTGCTGGACTCCGAATTACGCGTTTTCCCAAAAGAAATTACCCGATTTCTATACCAACTCTGTAGTTAGTGTACAAAATTCGAACTTCGGACGAATTTTTTTACGTACACTATGTGAATGGGTATATGCAGCTAACTGTTGCATTTGGCTTCTTTGATATGGCTTCAATAAAGCGAAAATTATTACCAAATTATAATTTAAACTAGATATATAAATTATTTTTCTAATCAATTAAAGTCTGGGTCTGGAAGAAGAATTTTTTAATTATTTAAATAAGTTTTGCTCAAAGTAAACCATAAAAAATGTATAATTTAATATGGATTTAAGAATATTATTACACTAAACATTCATATCATGCTCACACACTGTACTCGTTTACTGTTCAAATTTTCAAATCGGACCAATAGTTCCTTAGATTAACGCGGTCAAGCAAACAAACAAATTCTTCAGCTTTATATATTAGTTTAAGATTTACTTTGATAAAATTATTAAATTCCTTTATTTTTACTTTATATTAAAATCCAAGAAGCTAACCCATGTAGTAACAAGAGTAGCCAATTCTTTATAAAATATAGTAAGTGTAAGTAACTATATAAAATTTATAATTTAATATAGATTTAACAATATTATTAGCATCACAATAAATATATTTTTGAGTCTTTCAATGTTAAAGTTGCAACATCTAAAATTAAAAGTAATGTTTTTTGTCTACAGTCTAATGTCTATACTCTATATCTATACTCTATATCTATAGGCAAAATGGCAGGTTCGAAATGACAAGTTTGTGATTTTCGTAATTTTATTTTTGGATTCACCAATGTTAAATGCCTTTATACTCTTCAAAAGTATTACCTTTAAAGGTGCGTGGGTGCATTATTTGTTATACATCAATGATATAGCCTAAATGTTATACTGCGGTGTCGCAACTTGTCGAAAAATAGCTCTGGTATGATGATAACAAAAGATATAAAAATTCAGCCTTGTCTCGTTAAGTGCTCTTTTTCGTCACATGTGTACCGTAAGGATTAGCGAGTCATGAATATTCGTTTTCGTGAAAGTTTAGTGATGTAAATATAGTTGTAAGAAAATGAATTTTTAAATTTTGTGACGTCACAGAACGAAAAGACAATACATTTTTACTGCTATTAGACGATGTTTCTTACTCTCTTTCGGTGAACACAAGTATATTTTGTTAGTAGAGTGAAGCAGGAGTTCAGGGTGCAGAGGAGGACTTCCGCGAGGATGGGCGGCGATGTCTGCCCCCTCCGATAGCGCTACGAGCCCTTCACCATGTGCGTGTACCAACATATCGCTTATGCAATTGTTTCATGAGCTAAAACAAAAGTTTCCCGGCGTTCCTGATCATGTTGTATCAAAGACTATTGAGCTTTACTGCCACGATAAGAAAGCTTGTGAGACTCACCTCCATAGCGAAATCAAGGCCTCCTTAACACATGCATATCACGCGTCTTCGTTAGCTGCAGCTCGCCAGCTTAATGAACTCAAAGTTAATCCACCTATTAAATGTCGCAACCAGCCCATCATCAAACATGAGGTTGTAAAATCTACGATTATAAAGTCTCTCATTTGTCAAGGACCGCAAAAGGCTGTGATTTCCACGAGTAATGAATTGGAAGAAGAAAAGCCTAAAATAAATACTGATGCTAATCAAAATGTTGTTCAGAGTGACTCAGAAGAAGTAACAAACAATATTTCATCTCCTGTTGCCATCATTAATATTGATAATTGTTTTGCAAAGTATAATGCAGAGTCACCTAGTGATTTGGAATTAACTAATGAGAATAAGGCAGAAGACCAAAACACATCACAAGAAAGTACATTTCAACAGTGTAAGAATGACACCTTAAAAGATTTAGAACAACCAGAAAGCACAAATTATAAGATCTTAAAGAGTAGTAAAATTAAATCAAATTTAAATGAACGATTAGAGGCTGTTAAGGATCCAAAAGAAAAGAAAACAATCAAAAAAGATCCACAGCCTCAACCAGCTCAAGAGAAGCCTCAGAGACCTAATACACTAAACTTTATTAAGCCAAATCCAGACATTGCATTTAAAGAGAACCTAAAACCTGAGCCAGAAACTGAGAGTTGTAGGACAGTATCCCCTGCACCTTCTGCAGAAAAACCAGAAAGTAGAGATCAAAAATCTGGAGCACAAAGACCTGATCGTGGATTCCCAGTCAATTGGTCTGTTAATGTTAACTGTCATATGGACTTGAGCCGAGCATACACTGATGGTGATTATGACAGTCCAAGAGCTATCACATCAGTCAACTTGACAGTGTGTACACCAACTTCAAATATGGCTAGTCCTGTTAGAGATATAAGAGAGGAAGAGAATCCTGGGTTTGAGGGGCATGTAACAGTGACAGTGAGTCCAAGTACTGCAAGACCACCAAGACGTCGTGCACCACCCCCTCCGCAATCACGATTAGAGTCACCCCGACCAAATAGAGTTGCTCCCGAACCACCTGGGCCACCTGGACAATCATATGGTAAGCCTAAATGTTATTTATTACCAAAACTCAAATTAGTGCAAGCAAGATAAACTAATGTTATGTTTACAACTTTGATAATTTAAAAATAATTGGTAGGACCTCTAACATGGAAAATTAGCTCACTACCTTCAAAAATGAAATCCTATCTAGACTGCCATACACCCTTGTTTACTACCTTAGATATCCAATTCCTTTATTTCTTATATGGATTGTTTTATTTAATTATATACATAATATATTATCTTTTACCCACTTGCATATACCATTCCTATCTTCAGGGTATTTTTTGCTTTACTTATTAATTGCTACAAAAGTCTGTTATAATTACTTCTTTTACATTTGTACATACATCTTTGTAACCCCTTACTTCCTCCCCTTTTAGAATGGGAAACAATATATACCACTTTGGAAATCAGAAGTCTAACCCTCTTACTTCTTTCTCACATTCTCTTGTCCATCATTTTAAATTTTTAATGCAACTTAAATGAAAATAATTTAGTAAAAGTGTGTATTTATTAATTTTA
Organism: Limenitis camilla; assembly: GCA_905147385.1. Taxonomy (NCBI): domain Eukaryota; kingdom Metazoa; phylum Arthropoda; class Insecta; order Lepidoptera; family Nymphalidae; genus Limenitis; species Limenitis camilla. The sequence continues at coordinate 11,309,247 of LR990241.1, forward strand.
AAGTGACAATTTAGCTTTCTGTTGATGAAAGAATTATCATAATCGGTTTAGTAGTTTTGAGCTAATTCTCAACAAATACCATAAAAACAATCAACTCTTTCCTTTTTATATAATTGTGTGGATAAGCAAACTTGGCTTTAATTAAAAATAATAATAATTGAAACCTTTTGAATATATCAAGTACTACCCACTCGTGAACATCAACTGCCAAAATATAACTTTGTATTTAAATGTAAAGGTTAATGTGTTGCGGGACTTCTAATTAGTCTAGGCATAAAATAATCATAGATTTTTAAATTAATAATATTTTTTTTATTTTTGAATATAGGGATTCTACTTTGGTTAAACACAGAAGTAAATTCTTCACTTTTACATTAGGGCTAATAAAAAAAACTTTGACTATGTCTTTATTCTAGGATACTAAGGAAGTAGCGAATAGTGGTAATTCACTAAGTTATTAACAGACTCTTAAGCTATATTTATACAAATAATCCTGTTGATCCTTTGTTATCTTAAAGTGTGGAAAAAGGATAAACCGTTTTATATTGGTATAGCCCAAAAACTAATACTTATTATAAAAACATTTACATAATAGAAAACTTGAATTATTAGATATGTAACACAAGCGCATTAAACCATAAATGATACTTGTAAATAAAGTGAACCAAAAAAACTGATGGGATGATGTTAGATATCATATTATAGGTCTGTAATTTGTGAACCCTCTTCTTCATGAAAAGTTGGAAGGATAAGTCTTTCATGAAGACATATACATTTTTCTATATATCCAGCCTGAATGAAGGTCAGGATAAAACTCAAATTCCCTGTTATAATGGGGCATCGCTTGACCACTTATTGCAAACTACAATCATAATCTTACATGGATCCTAATGTATTACCGAAATATTTCAGATCGTTCCCTAATTGAGCGGCAGAAGGAGCGCTTATCCAGATTAGCCTCAGCATTAGCTCAAGAGAAAGGACGCCTAGCACAACTGAACAGGGAAACTCAGATACTGTCAGCACCGCCCCCTACTCCAAGTGCCGCTCAAAGCCTGAAGGATTATGTAGGGATGCTGCGGGATGAATGTGATACTATGGCTAAGCGGTTGGAGATGGGTAATCGTATGTTTTGTTCATTATTTATTCTATTTACACCCAAATAAGAATTTCTCGTCTATTCGAAATGTAGGTACAAACTGTGGAAAATTTCCATAGAGAAAAGCAGAACAGTCGCCGTTCGTTAATTCAAACCATCCATACTTCGAAATACCCGGGTTACCCGTGAAGGTACGGGTTAGAATACAATTCCTCTCTGAAACTGACAGAGCATCTCGTAGTAACCCAACACCCCATAGGAGGTAGGGGAGCTGTTCCCCGATTGGCTTGCGACCGCCAGCATGCGAATCCGACCACCAAGTGTCTTTCACGAGTTCCGGTCCAGCCGCATGTGTTCTAGACTTACCCCCTATCTCACCCATCCCATTAATGCTGCGGTTGCATGGGACTCTGGGTGGTTGCTTAGGGAAACTGCAGTATTCTTCTCTTCCCTCCCCCTAACTCAACTTTCAAGGCGGTAAAGCACCGAAAAAACAAGAAGGTGTCTTCTTGATGTCCATGGGCGACGAAAGCTACTATCCAACAGGTAGACCGTCCGCTCGTTTGTCCCTTATTTATCAAAAAAAAGTTAACACAAGTTCCCTGGAAATTCTCTTAATAATTCGTAAAAATCATCGCTACGCCACAAAACGGCGCATCAATTAAAGTTACCATTTTGTATAGATCTTTCCATTCCATCTTGAGACAAGTTTAAATTTGCATCATCTTTGCACCAGAATTTGTTGTTTTGACAATATTTCGTTTAGAATTAACGAGAGTCGTCTGTCTCTATTTTTTTTGTGGTTACATGATAATAATAATAAACAATGCTGTCTTTGTTTGAACAGTAATTTATGCAATATATGTTAAACTAAAGGAAAAATATTATGAGTGGAAAATACCTATACTTAAAAATCTTTTTGATAAACAATTTTTTTACTTATTCTATTATATCATATAAAAAGTTCAATAAAATCTTTATAACGTAACTTTTATCATATATAATTATACATAATATAGTGTCATCATCATCCTTTAATGGCCCAATGCGAAGCCGGATCTCCTCAGAATGAGGAGGGATTAGGTCATAGTCCACTACGCTGACCAAGTGCGGGTTGGCAGACTTAACACATCTTTGATTGAGAGCATGGAGAACTCTCAGGAGTGCAGATTTCCTCACGATGTTTTCTGTCCCCGTTATAGCAAGTGTTATTTAATTGCTTAAAACACATAACTCAGAGGTGTGTCAGTGGGATAGAACTCGGACCTCCCGAATAGACATCAACATCTAACCAATGATAATGAAATGTCATCAATTTGAGTTCAGTTGAAAGTAAAAATCAGACTCTTCAAGACCTTTCCTTCGTTCATGTAGTTTTTATTACTTGGGTAGAAATAGTGTTTACGATTTTGGATGTGAAGTCTAAAGTTAATATTATTTTCTTGGTAGCTCGTGTAATGCCAGTTCCAGAGACAGATGACACAGGGAGTTTCTACAGCAACATATACACTGGACAGCGGCAGCCGACCTCGTGGCAGTGCCACATGTGCACATTCAGGAATCACCCGCTACTCGACAAGTGCGAAGAGTGTGACATGCCACGAATATTCGTAGGTACGTCCCCTTCTAGTACTCATGACTCAGGATTTGGCTCCTTCCGAGACAGGAAAAAAAATAGAAACGTCAATGACTTAACCCACAGTGACCGCAGAGCAGTGAACGTTTGAAAGTGTCAGTGTTAAAGCTGTTTAACTTTTTAATAGCATGTGGCATGATTGTGTTGCCAGGAATAAACTTGCTTTATTTGATGTACTTGGCCAGATTGTAAATGAGATTTTACATCTGGCAACAAACTTTGAGGATGTGTACAGAACTGTTTTTGATATTTCCTTGTGTTTTGCAATTGTTTCCGTATCCCAAATGTTCCTGATTGATACCAGACTATGGATTTGCATGTGTGTTCGTCTTTTCAATTAACCATTTATGTATAATGTTAGGGAGATTTTATGTATATAGGGTAATGTTTAATGTTACACAGTTACGTTAAATATTAGTAATGCTTTTAAGATTATGAAGAAAGGACTAGCATAGATGAAGTTATATTGCCTAGGAAATTTGTAAAAACGAATTTTTTAGATTACTGATTATACTAGAACGGTTACCATTTATGAGTCACCGTTTAATTATAATTAATATTAGATCTTCTTATAAATTTGTTCTCGTATATTTATTTGCAGTTTGGCAATACTTAAAAAATATAATGTGATTTATCAAATGTATATTTTGTTATATAAATTTAATATTTTTAGCATAGGTATATTGTTGTAGGGATATTTATTGTTTTTCTTAAGCTGTTCGAACTACATCACTAATCTGGTCATGTCTTGAAGCATCACAAGATCTCATGAAAAGACTACTAGAAGCGCCTTGCCAAAAATAAATGATTGAAATTGTTATATTAATTTGGTAGCCATTTTGTATTAATCTTTGCTCAATTGCCGTTTGCTCAGATTACAATGATTAAAATGCCTTGGAATCGCCCCTTGCGTTGAATTGAACCATCGTGTCGACTTTATAATTAAACTACCAATTTTTTTTTATATTTTACTAGCATTACTATTAGTATCCTTAACCCTGCACCTAAGCTATAATGCTTATGTTAGTAGTGGGTCACATGAGTAGTCCAATAATTGGGACTGTCATATTATAAACTGTTGTATTTCGTATATTTATAATCTCTTTATGTTTCGTGGTAATTTTGAGGTCACTTATGTAGTCAAATCATAAACAGAGTTGTACGATCACTACATACTATAAAACAAAGTCACTTCCCGTCTATCTGTCCCTATGCATGCTTAGATCTTTAAAACTACGCAACAGATTTTGATGCAGTTTTTTTAATAGATATCACTCTATCTATCTCAAGAGGAAGGTTTATGTGTATAATACATGCACCCGTGCGAAGACGGGGTGGGTCGCTAGTAAAGATAGAGAATTTGTTGATCTTGAAATTAGGAAACTCGATCGGGTTATGTTGTATTTGTGTCCAAGATTTTTTTAAAAAGCAGTTTGGGTTCTTACATTTGATCAGATATATTTTTTTATGTTGACAAGTTTCTCGTAATCGTGAATAATTATTTTTCAGAATGTTAGTTTATAAATTCACCAAAATGTTTACGTAAGATTTACTGCTGCTTTGTTGGACCGATTTGGCTAATTTTGATCTTGATATATTTGTGGAAGTTCAGGGAGGGTTTAAAAGGTGAGAAATGCATGTAGTAATAACCCTTCGCGAAACAAGGAATCTTCAGCTAGTTGACAATAAATTGGCAGTTTAAAATTTGAGTAGTTAAATAATAAACCTGCAGTTCTTATAATTTTCTGTTAGTACATTAAAATCTGAACTTATTCGACATTTCGACACGACGCTTCAATTCACCCTGTGTGCGGTGAGCCTTCTAACGTGCCTTTAACTATAATCTACGAATGTTTATTAAAATTATTTATAAAAAAAATTGTCGCGTTTTTGCACTAAATTATATAAATGCATAATATATTTAAAAATGAATATTGGTAGATTTAGAATTGATAATCGTTACTTGAACTATAATCACAAAATATCACAGTATTAATAATTGTATTGTGATGTTATATTGAGAGACTTGCGTGATAAAATGAATATGGAGAGATTCGCTGTACTTATTAAACAAATGAATTAAATCACAATTAGACCTCTAAGGGCTTGATAGTTTTTATATTTATAATATGGATTAAATGAGGGTTACCGTTTGACAGTTTTAATATTATGATAAAAATAACTAAAATCGATTTTCTATTAAGGCGATCCATAAATTACGTCACACGAATTTATAGATTTTATAATTCCTGCCCCTCTCCTGTCACAGCTGATCATCACATTTGGCACACTCATCTTTCTATTTATTTATTATTACTGAGAATAAAAGGTGAGTCTGCGTTAATACAAAGAAACTTAATGATAAAAAAAAATAATAACTAAATTTTTCAGAAATGTACCAAAGGAATCAAAAGATTACCTTGCTATATATACCTTTTGATTGCTTTTAAATCATGAATTTCCGCAAGTAACGCCTGATTCAATTCAATATTTAAAGAATTGTTTTCTTAGATAAAAACACAGATCACAACTACTAGTGATTTGTAGATCAAAACTTCTGTATTTTTTCTCATCCCTCCCTACTGTGACGTCACATGTTTAAACTTTACTTATACGCCCTAATTAAGATCCATTCCTTTCTATGTCAACGTTATTTATATTTAAAAGAGACAAAACACCCCTCCCCTCCTTAACGTCTGACGGAATTAATTATAAATGGAAGATGGCAGTCTTACTTTTTTTTATTAATTTTGTGTCGCGTGTGCGCTGCTGTAGCAAAACGAAGCAGAAAAATTATAATCTCGCTTTTTAAAGATGTAGATGATGTTCTGTGATCTAAATCGATTTTATGCAATCCCTAAACGGTAGCTCTCATAGCAATATTTAAAAAAAAATAATATTACACTATTACAATAGCCCTTATTACACATTTATATATTTAAAAATATTTAAGTATTTTAAAAGTTATATTATATAGTTCGGTTTATGGGAAATTTAAGAAATTTTGCACTGAAGAGATTTTCAATATAGAAATTATCTGTTGACTTATTCGAATTAGATTAAATGTGATCAATAAATAACTTTTTTATGTTTACTGAAAAGGAATAAAATGTTAGCAAAATATTATTGTTTATTTCATAGTTTACTCCAAAATTATTATATAACATAATGCAAAAAAAAAAATTGACTATTAAACTGATAACAATAGAAGGAAAAAGTAGACTGCAAAATTTGAGCGGGAAATTCAAACGCAACCATATTGGTTTTATAGTGTGACGTCACAATAAAGATATACAATAGGTGAAAAGTTTCCGACAGTTTTACAGTAATACTGCATAGACCATAGAGCATAATACTTTTATATCACAGTCGACTGTTGATTGTTATTATAGATCGTGACGTCACACCAAGCTTAGTCTATTTACAATTTCCTTGAAATTTACGAGGCATCATGTAATATTTATTCTGTGGTCTATATAATACCGAAATTAATAACCAATCTCAATCCAAAATCAAAAAGATTATGACTCGAAATGAGATTCCAAATTCAAATTTGTGCAAGTACAATTCAAATTGGGAATCCATTTTTGATCTGTCGATCGAAAATAGATTACAAATTCGAATTTTGCATCTGAGATAGATTATTAATATATCCGATACCTTTTAAAAAATTTCTTATTTAAGTTTTGTGATTTTTTTAAATGTAACAAACACACTGTATGCTTCCTTAATCGGTGAGTATCTTTTAATCTAATCAATTTAACTGTTTGCTGTTTTGTTTGGCTGTAAATGTTGTTTTTTAAAGAACTTCCTATATAGGGTTGCCACTGGTTTATTTATCTAAATTTATTTATTATTACCTCGCTTTGGTCATTATTAGTTGTATCAAGAAATTTATAGATACTCTTTTTTTTCTATTTAAATAATATTACAGAGAATGAAAGTTAGTTTTCGTTAATAAAAAGTTAATAACTCTAAATCTTCCAGAATTAATTTCATTCACCATAATTGGCAACATTTCAAAAATAATAAGAATTTAAAACAAAAATACCGTAACTTTATTTATCTGTTAATCTGTCCTTTGTAGTTTTTAAAAAAATTACCTGAATTTTTTGTTCATTCGTTTCGGAGAAAAATAAATAAAAACTAAAACATATAATGCCTTTGCCTTGTTAAAGCAGACATAACGTTATTCAACCGTATATATGACGTCATTCGGCGTTTACGTCTATTCTAAATAGATTAAATTTCAAAATTGATTATGATGATATATTGATTTTTCACCTTTGATTTTATTACATAATTGAAAAGGCAAAGGTATTACCCCTACCGTACAGCTGACATATTTTAAAAAATACGTATGCATTAATTTTTCTTCTAGTTTCATATAGATATGTTAAAAAATAAGAAATGTTGTCAATTGTTTTTGAGTAAACCAATAATAATATAATAAGCCATAGATAATATGTTAAAATAAGCATAGAGAAGAGAAGCTTATATTGTTATGACATTTTAAATTATTAATTTTCTGCTTTATCTATGGATATTGGTTACAAAACTCCATGCTGCAGTCGGATATTATATAATTACATATAGGTGTGGCAACCCTAGTCCTGTACAGTGCCTTTGTATATTTGAGATTTGTTTTATTTTTCACGCAGTTCGAGCTCCAGATGGAATCACAGTTCATTTAATGCCCGGTCGTCGGAGTGAGTATATTAATATTATTAATTGAGGAACAAACACGATCACAAGTATCACGATTGGCGTAAATTGGCATTTTTAAATTCGAAATTATCTTTTTCAGAAATAGTGCGGTCGTGGGTTTTATGAAATGCAGAGTCATTCAAACTTAGTTTTAAGTGAACATCTATCTTAAGTGCAGTAGCAACAAATCTGTGATATTCGCATTTGGTAGTCTAATTTTTAGTTGAGTTTTTGATTTGCACATTCCAAAATAAACGGTTGTAGGTTCTTTTTAGTGTTAGGAACATCGCGCGCGAGTTTAATGTACTCGTATATGTATTTAGCTATGCGTGAGACAACATTCAAACAAATCATAAACGGCTTCTTTATCTATCACGTATTATTTTACATAATAGAGAAAAGATTTGTCCAAGTTTGACGTTTTATCCTACCAAGTTGAATTGTGCACTCAATTCGTACATATTATATTGAAGTATGACATCTTTTTTATTAGTCGGATTATAGCAGCAATAGAATTATATAAAAAAATATTTAATATAATACAAAAGCAAAAGATATGTCAAAGATTGGCGTTTTATCCTACAAAGTTGAATTGTACAAACAATTCGTGCATATATTAAAGTATGACATCTTGTTTATTAGTCGGGTTATAGCCGCTTATAACAGATAAATTATATAAAAACTATTTGACATAGAGCAAAAGATTTGTCAAAGTTTGACAATTTATCCTACCAAGTTGAATTGTACACTCAATTCGTACATATTATATTAAAGTATGACATCTTTTTATTAGTCGGGTTATAGCCGTAATAGATTTTGTTTTCACGTCTAGCTGAATTGAGTTGTCTCCGTTATCGTGTACACTGAACTTGCACGTGGATTAAGTATACGTTTATGAAGCTATTCTATGGAGGATGTTGAAGCTTTATTGCTTTTTTATACTTTCCTATTCTCACTGAGTGCTCTGTTGTACCAAATGCGAATAACTTATTGTTATTTACATTTAACACTGCTGCACTTAAGGTGGATAGGGAATTTATTATAAACTATAAAAAATTGAGGTTTTTAACGATTATATCGTCGTTGATTGAAACTAAATGTATTTACATGTTATGTTGAATTACTCAGAATTAAATTGAAAAAAAAAATTGATTGTGAATTAAAAACGATGGATTTATCATTGTAAATGTTAAAAAAAATATTTATTTAATAAATTATTACTGAAAATTACTAATATAAAATATAATAAAAGATATATTTTTCGATATACAAAATGTAATTTATAAGATTATTTGTCAAAGTAATTTACAGGAAATATTTGATTTGTCTGAAACAACTATAAAAAAATATCATTAAATGATTTCCTAACCGCAGGATTACATATTAGACAATTTTTATCACAAAGATTGTGCTGTACGGCTAAATTAGGTAAATTTTTATGGCGATCAGTAATAGTAATACTTTTTAATTGGACGATTATACTACATTCTATCCGATAACCTAACAGTAATCAATTTAAATCGATTAAAAAAGAATGTATCAGATTATGGTTAAGACCTTGGCAGATTGATTGATATCTCTTTTGAAACATTAAACTTTTAGTATTATTTTAAATGTGACCAATCACAGATAAAAAATCCTGTCTTGATCATTTTATTAAAATGTGATTGGTTGTGACCTTACCCGAACTATAGAGCGTATACACAATCCATTTTTTTATTTTACGGCTGGGTAAAGAGACCTTCTAGCCAGTATGTTTAACTCGACAATGTTACCAACTTTAAAAACGTTACACAGAAAAAAAATGTGTAATACTAAAAACGTTATCTATATATAAATATTATACTAATAGTTTATATAGGAGTGCAGAATGCTAATATTTTTTTTAATGAAATCAATCATTACACACTTTACCTTGTATTTGACACACACACGCATATATACTCTTTGATTATTTTTAAGGTAATTTAAATTAATTATGGTTGAATTTCAACCACCTGTAATTATAAAAAGTTATCAATATTGACTATGTTATTATAATTCCAATCAAGATTTATAGTCATGTCACATGTGAATACGTAAGCACCAAGGAATTTATATCATAACTGGAATGCGTACGTGCACTCAAAAAATTTTCCGAAGAGTACAGCCACTATAGGGGATTGCATCTCTTTCTACTAGTATGACCATGCTTCAAGGAATTGTGTTAATAATAACATCAACTTCTGTCTATTTAGCTGCTTAAAATTATTTGTATGACACATTGTCACAAACCCCGTAAGAAAGAGACAACATCTCCTTTAGACCAATCCTGCTCGGAACGATTTTTGCTCTTTACATGTTGCAAACAAATGTCAACCTTATGTTAATTATTTCAAAGTACATCTTTGAATATACAATATTTTTAAGTGAGCGTTCCAGTTATGATATAAATCTCTGGTAAGCACAGATAAGGCAATCACTGTGTCAAAATGTTTTTTTTTTAATTTACTCGTTCAGTGTTTGCAAATGGACTGTTATCATCCAGAGTTACTAATTATAATAATTCTTGTAGATGATAATTTGAAGGAAAAGGAATTGATGTATTCTTTACATGTAGACTTACTTAAATTGTTATGACTTCTATTTAACTTTAAATTATATCTGTTGGATCAAAAATTTAAATTTAAAATATATGATTTTTGGAAAGGAGGTGATGCTGCCAGATGCAAAGTGGTTTAAGTAACAATTTAACACTAAATTTATTCTTGTTTTGTTTAATATATTACATTTATATTTCATTTTATAGATTTTATTGACAAAATTCAAAAAGGACTTCAGAACTTATACTGACCAAACGTTTTCTCTACATTGACTCGACTCATAAGAAAGCGTTGAAATATTTAATACAAAAAACCTGCAACAACTTCACACGAATACATTTCACTAGTAAAGACAATCAAAAATGCGTCAGAATTTATTTTAACATATATAATGTAATTGTAAATATAATCAGTGTGAAATTGCTATGTTAAAACAATAGACGCTTTTAGTTATTACTATCCCAAAAAAACAAAACATATCCCTAGATAAAATGTAGCCTTTGTTACTTTCAGACGCATAATCAGTCAAACAACAAACAATCCATACAAAAAATAGACTAGTGATTATAAGAGATTAGAGATTATAGTCATTAGTCCGTAGATACGTTACAACTGAAAAACAGACATTGGCAAACTGAAGCACACACTTTTGTGTTTATAATATTAGTATTAATATGCGTTATGGCCAATATGGTGAATGTTGCTTTTTAAAATCGTAGCATATGGCTAGGCGCATCTCTAACTGATCTAGCGCCTGTGTACAATTATCATTCTATCACCATTGTTACAAAAAAAAACTCAGCGGGCGCAAAAAAGAATGTCTCTCTACCTCGATGTTGATAGATGTAAAGGCTTCGCTAAAGTCGATAGCCTTTTTTTTGTTTTTCATATAGAAAAAATTTCCCTACGCTTTCGGCGCCCTTAAAACCGCGGCTCCTGTATGCATTGTATAAGCATATATATCCTAAGTGTAAGCGTAATGTGTAAAGACTTAAACTTGGATAAACTTCGACTCATGTTTAGATAAATATTATCAAGGAGTAAAACAAAAACCTGATTTTACTAAGACGTTGGTATTTGGACCCTTAACTAGTGTCCAACGCTTCTTTATAACGTTAAGGCGTATTTATACGAGATATATACAATTTGAATTGCATTCTGTAAATGCAATTAAAACGTAAGATCCTTAATAATGTTGACCAACCCTCATTGAGTCACCAGTATGATTGCCTAAAGAAAAGTTTTGCATGCATCTTGATATTATATTTTAAAAAAACGGGTCGCACTGGGGGATTGCCGGCAGAAGTGAAAACTTGAACATGAATGTGCATTGTTGAATATTTTGGAATGGTCAGGGAATGGCTTTATTTCAGTATAAAAGTAAAGTCATTTATGTGCTTAAATACAATATTCATCTATTGCGCTGTCGTACACAAATTTAAATTCAGTTTTGTATGAAACGTGCTACCAATTAAGCGTGCAAGGGCAGCCTTACGAATGTTCGATCAGGTCACGTGTCCTGACGCGAGTTGTAACATTTTTTACTCATCCCAAAAGTGCACAACGCCGCTAAAGAAGTTTTCAATTCAACTTTACAAGTAATTCATACTGTTTATGCATTATATTGTAATAAAAGCATGAGAAAACTCAAGGAGGGTTGTGTGAATTATTCGGAATCTTTTGTTATTTATATATTTAAAAAAATGACTTGGCCCACTAGAACAAACAATTAACAAAATGTTACTTTGTGTAAACTATCATCTTTGAAAGCAAAAGTTATGAAAGAACTGAAAGAAATTTAATTTTTTTGCTCAAATAGACTATTTTTTATTTATGATCGAGTGGGCCTTTGTCTAAAAGCATTTCTTTGTAAAAAAAATTAAGTGCTCATCTAATGTATATATGAGTAAGTACTTATTTATGTGATGAATCGATTTATAAATATAAGTATTAAATGTTTTACTGACTACTGTGCAAGTTATTTATGTAAATTATATATTTTTAAGTTATCTTTTATCTGTTAATACAGACCAAGAATATCACAGCTTGGTCACTCGAGGGTTATACTTTAGACAAAGGCATTACTGCTTGCTTACTCGCGATTCAACAATAATGATCTCTGTCATGGCGGCGTATTTATTTAGTTAGTGGTTACCTACCTTTTTGAAAGTCAAATGCTACTCAGATAAATGTTGCCAACACCACAAGTAATGGTTGTAGAAAAATAATAAAAATCTCAGTTATATCACTATAGTTCATGCTGTCAAAATGGCTACGCAAATTTAATTTAAAAAAATAGTATTTACTAATGTTTTCTACTAAAGTATAATTCGAGTACGGTCTTTGACTTTTACCCATTTTAAAAAGGAAAAAACAACCAACCATCGTTGATAGTTGTAAAATAGAAATAAAGATGTAAGAGAAATAAGGTTGAAATATCAAAAAGTTTCCATATATATTTAAAAAAATAATAATGTAATTTTTTTGGGATACTGCACATCTACTGCAATTTTTTTTATTTTGCAAAATATCACATAATTCAAATTATTAATAAACACATAATTAACTTGTACATAAGTCTAAATATAATACACAACAAATCCATCTTTTTCCTTTCTCGTCTTAAAATTTAACAGAATTTGTTAATTTTTCATTGTGCCAAATTATTTTTCTAATGTTTTAAATAGTAAAAATATATTATTTAAGGGGAGAAAGGAAAAATGTGTTATGCTTTTATAGTTTATATATTTAGACATGTATCTATAAATAATATGTACTTACTTAATCATCAGTATCAAAATAAACTTGTTATAAAAATTTGTTTCATTTAATTTCTTTCAAATTTTATGTTAGAACTAAAGATTTTATATAATATGATTATAACTAAAATATTTTTTTTTTAAATTATCTTGTTTAATGGCTCTGGGTACTAGCCCTTCTGAGCCTGTAATTGTATAACTGAAATTAAAAATAAAAAACAAAATTGCTATCATTACAATAAGAGTCTTTGAAGAAGAGTTGCCATATGAAAGAAAAAAATATAATCGTTACAATTAGGATATATTTCTGAGCGAAAACATTATAAAAAATTCAGGTTTATTTTTTAAAGAGGCAACCTCTATTTTGTAAGTGGAAAATGATATTGACTGAACTTATTAATGAAATAAAACAAATTCCTTTTTCACTGCTTTATTAATTACAATTACACACTATACTAGTTAATAATTCAATAGGTATAAAAAAAGATAGCCTAGAAGATCTAGTTGTGATCTAAAAACTTTCTGCTATATACAAATACAATATTTTTCCTGTTAATTGATATACCATCTTAATGAGTTCTAAGAATAAATGTATTTAAATGGTCATTTCAAAAACCCATTACATTAATGATGTATTGGACTTCATACAAAACAGCATATTTGAAAGAAATATTATTGATAAAATAATAACAACAAGTCAAGGCCACTATTTTAGATTCAACATTTCTATTGTTTAACTCAATCACTGCCCCCCAAGCGTCTGTGTGTTTTTTATACTGCCACGGTAAATAATGAATGTGATAGTGCAGTCGGGGCATTGCTTTATTTTAGGGTATCGTAAAAAGCAGCTGGGTAGTGATTGAGTTGAAACTGAATATGACACATTTATAAATGATATCTTATGTTTTTGAAGCCATGAAGATTTGTAACTCCATATTCCTAAATAGCAGTACCTCTTTCCAAATTCTGTTTAATCTCTGCTGTGTGTTCTCCATAAAACCTTTCCAACTTCTTGTTAAACTTGGCATTTCTTTCGTTAATGTAATCAATGTCAGCATCATCATTATGGATTCGCCTTCTTGAATATTTAGCTCGTTTAGCTATCTGTCCTTCTAAGTCATTAACCATTTTATCTACTGCATCTCTTCTGTCTTCGTGCATCCCATGTATTATCATATTAGGTGCTCCATAAAAGGCATCCCCGTATTTCTCTTTCTGCTGTTCATATTGTTCAACATCCATTGTTGGCATATTCTTAACAAGCCTGTTGTGCTGCCTTACTGTAGCTTGTTCGTATGTAGAGAAACCTTGATCTGGATTCTTTTTCTTCTTTTTCCGTTCCAATCTTTCAGCTTCTACTGCAGATATATTAAGAAGCTTTACTCTATCATAGTCCTTCCCCAGCTTTGTGGCTTCTTCACGTTTATTCTGGTCGTCCAACAACCATTCAGCCTGGCGTTTCTTGGCCTCGTAGTTAGGAGGGAGTTTATTTCTAGCTTCTTCAGCAACGACTTCTTGATGGTTATGAGTTCTTGCTTCGTTCCTAGCAGTGTGTAAAGAACGCAATCTTTTCATGCGCTCAGCTTGTTTCTCCGCAAACGTCATCTTAACTTCTGTAGACGAAGTTTCTTCTGCACTCATTTTGCACGAACAAAAGATATTATCAAAATTTGTATATGTAATTTAATTAATAACAACTTTAAATTTTCTTTTTTACTTCAATTTTTATTGTAAATGAAATCTAAGAAAAAGAATCAATGATATTATTGATTTTTATATAATTAATAATGATTATAATTCCGTATTTGACCGAACCAAAGCTGTCAAATGTCAATTTATTTATTATTTCATCTAAAGGGAAGTGCGCTGAGGCCTGAGACTGAGTAATCGATATTTTGAACTCGTTATTTTTTTAGGTACAACACTAATAAACTATCGGAGAGCAAAATTGCGCGCATTGCTGTGGATTCAACTATTTATATAAATCTAGTTTTTAATCAAGAAGCCACTTCGATCCGTTAAAAACCCAAAAATCAAATCAAACAAGAATCGACAATGGAATATGTTGATGAGTCATTGATGGAGATTTAATGTACCAACATTATAATAAAAATAACTAAACATCGTGAACGCGTCTTCAATTAGTAATGAAGTTAGTTGCACAAACTGCCAAAGTGCCAGCTCAACTTCAGTTAAGCAGAGTGAAGTGAGTTATAAATTAGTTTTTCGGTGTTGTGCATCAGTGACGGTTGTGTGGAAGTGCTTTTGAAGTATATTCTAACATAAATCGAGTGTTTATCGGAGTTCATGATGTCGGATGAAATCGCAGAAAACGGAACAGCAAACGGAGACGTTCCTGAGATCGAACTGATTATTAAGGTAGCTTTTATTTTACTATTCCCAAAATTAGTTGAACATGCAGCGGTCATTCAACAACTCGTTACTCGGCAAAGCAAGACGCAATTTTGTAAGGATCGTTTCAAGTAGATAACAAATAAGTATTTATTACGTTGACATTTGCAGAATTGTGCACCCTTAGTATCAAAAGTAATAATTTAAAAAAAGTATAAGCAGATAGTTCTATGTTGTGTACCTCTTACCATGATCACATCGTATTATATTTTATAATACCTGTATTAATTCGATATGACGTTGTTTGTGCATTTCTGATTCGCATGAAATTGTCGTGCTCGGCTCGTATGCATGAAAGTATATTATTACTGCAATTATAATGCGCGCTATTTAGGTCACTATCGACAGTTTTTGTTGATGGAATACGCCGAGACCAAGGGGATGTTTCTTATTCTTACTAGCTTATCTATATAAAATGATGAGGTCATTCTTGAGTTATTTATAGGTATATTTTATAATGCCTAATCCTGGCTGTGAATCATTCAACACATTCTGCATACTTGTTGCTTATACATATTTAAAATGTGTTGATGAAACTTATATACAACCATCACATAACAAACAAGAAATTATAAGGAAATTTCTTAATCAACAACTACTATTGATAAAACTAAAAACTTTTATTGTTTATTACATAATAAATTATAAGTCTTGGGGTTCCAAAACTATATTTGTTATAGATAATACCATTTCTGAAAGTCATATACATATTAACAACAATATACAACTAAGACGGTAAAAAAGGACCATGAAATCATGTAACTCATTGATGACCCTACTGTGTTGATATAAACAACTTAGAGAAATACTATTTTATATGTGCAAAAAAATTAAATGAATAGTTGTTATTGTTATAGCAAATTTCTAGAATATTCTGCTATATTGTATAAATGTAGTTCATTTAATAATTTAATTTACTACAACATAACACAATTTATTACACTATCATTTATTTCATATACCATGCACTGCATATGCATTCTGAGCTTTTCTAATTAGGAAAAAAAATATAAATGAGTTACAGCAATTTTTACTGAATATATTTATCTCGAACTAATTATATCAATATTTAAAAATAGTTTTCATTCATACATATAGTAGAATTTCTTTGGATATAAGCCAATAGGTAAAATTTGCAAATGGCAGATTCCTAAACCAGATTCTTAATATAATCTAAAGTTGTTATTACATCTTGAGCTATTTACTTATGTCACTGATTCCCAAAGTGATTTACTTGAACCACATGTGTTGGAAAAGCCTTCAGGAATTCTTGTGAGGACTGTTTCATGTTTTGTTGTTAAAAATTGGATTAGAATTGGATTCAGCAGTATGTTACGGAACCCTAGTGGTAATGCTGCATGCTCGGGATTGGCTGACTCAATTGGAATTAATCAACAAGGACTGTGGAACCATCGCATCTCCGAGTTAGTCTTAGTCCAAAACTCGCGCTAGGCTCACCTGTCTACTTTTTAACATTTATTTATAAGAAATATGTTGAAAAGTAAGAAAATGTAATATTAAAAAACGTTTCAGATTTTCTACCACTCTGATGTTGCCACCCCACCTAACATATAACTAGTAGCAATGACTGAAAACAACAAATATAATTAGGGAAACTAAAAAGTTAACAAAATATATATTTTCATTGAGGAATTCCTTTTCCGATCACCAAGCTATACATCCAAAAAGCTCAATATCACAAAATTATTGTATCATCTAAAACAATAACTCAAAATCTATTTTATATCTGAAGCTTTCTTCAGAACCATGTGTAGCAACATCCTGGCTAAAGATCTTATCTCGAAGAGAGAACCACATTGAATGAGATCTCATCCTGCATGCTTATTGCTGATAAATCAGTGTAAATCACATTGAGTTAAAAGTGAAATTAATTTATTTTAATAGACAAATGAGTGGTTACATCTTAAGTGATATAATTTTAATTGGCATTATTCACACTGAGCGCATTGTGGCAATTTGATCTATAGGCGGAGGTATCATCATTTCTCACACAAATGTTTATTTTGAATGCAATCTTCCACAGCGACGACTATTGCGTGTTAATCCTCCAGATATACAACCAATTAATTTTAGTTAAATGTTTATAAATAAAATAATTTATGACCTATTTAAAGTATTAATACTTCATATAGTAATCTTAAATGTATGTGATGTTAATAATACAGTTGTCGCCATCTTTATCTATAATATTATACTTTAAAACACTAGGGATTAAATTAATTAATCGAAGAATCGATTTTTTGAACCGTACAAATCGATGTTGAACCGTAGAGAATCGTCGCGTGTCGTTCACCTTTTTCGGGAACGTCATAACCATAATTTTTTTTAAAGAATCCTAACTAAAATATTTTTTCTCGTCTTTACTCCTAAGAATCGGGGAAAAATTTAACATTCAGAAATTTTACTATGAGAAAAAAAAATTAAGTCAAAAAGTTTGTTTTTGAAAAACTAGAAAACTATTTGATATAAATGGCGGAAAATTTGTCAGAATTATTTTTATTCATAAGCAAATAAAACACCTAAGTACGAATAGAAAAGGTCCCAAGGGGAGATATCCCATAAAAACCCGGCTATACCTATTATCAAATTTTATTTTACAAACTGAATGGTTTCAAAGATGTCAAGAGATGGATGTTCTTTATTACGCGTTTAAATGGCGCCGCCATTTAAACGCGCCAAAATTAATAAAAATATAACGAAGAGTATGAAGTTATGAAACGATTAATCGAGAATCAATTTATTGTGTTCGATTCATATTGATTGAAAGATAATTTTTATTTGAGAGAATCGCTCACCCTTACAAAATACTGAATTATAGAGACAGGTGCGAGCATCAAACAAGCAGATGTCGTTAAAGCCGACAAGTTAATTATAGTGTAGAAGGGGATACCTATTATTACCTTAATAGGACTAGAAATTTCTGTGGGTAAATGCATCAGATGAGATGAGCATTCCACACGAGAGAGCGTGCCTTCGAAACAGAAAACCTCGAAGAGGGGAAAGTGACAAACACGCGACAGATCGTGCATCACACCACACTCCACATGTCACAAGTATTAGCATGTCCAGAGACCAGCTATAATCATATGCATAACTACCCACGATTTCATTTGCGCACACTGGCTCTGAAATACACTACAAGCGGAGTAACATTTAACGTGGTCTAAATAGGACATGTATTGGATGGATCACATACTACTAGCATTCCTTAACCCCTCCAACTAAGCTAAATACTTGTGTTAGGAGGAGGCCACGTCAGTAGTCCAATGACTAGGATTTGAACCTTCAATGATTCAATGCACAGAATCAACAAGAGATATAACGTTACTCATTTTTTTCTTTCTCATTTTTGATGTGAACGATCTCCAGGTAGGAGTTCCGCAACTTTTTATTGTCCTTCAAACTTATACTAATTAGCTAAACTGTAACTGTAACTGTTTTGTATATAACTAGGTCGGCAAACAAGCGTACGGCTCACCTGATGGTAAGCGATTACCGTAGCTCATAGACGTCTGCAACACCAGAAGCATCACGAGCGCATTGCCGACCCTATCCCCAATTCCCCCCAGGAACTCTGGTCACCTTACCAACAGGAACACAACACTGCTTTAGAGTAGTGTTATTTAGCTGTGATCTTCTGTAAGTTCGAGGTACTACCCCAGTCGAGCTGCTCCATATTTGAGCAAGAAATTTCCTTCTGTGCTCCTCAGTTGCAATATTAGGAAGCAAGGATAGGTCCATTAATAAGCGATATAAAAAATAGCAAGTTTTCTATGACCTGCGGGTTAATTAAGTTTCGTGACCTCTTATCTAACTTTATAATCATTCAAATTGCTTAAATAATAAATACTACATTAGTAGGAACTATTAAAAACGCGAAGTATTTTTGCAATGATCCCTTTGACATATCAATTAGTCTATTGGTCGTTAATGCGTGCCTTTAGTTTATTTTTCCTATAAACTATTAGAATGTTTTAGATTTTTTTGTTATATATTTATTTGTATTTTTACTGATATTTTTAGAGATAATACATAATCGCCGTTATGTTAACATGACTACAACAATTTTTATCTGCTTGAATGTATAGTACCTATATTTAAAAATCGATAGTTACGAAATATTATTTGATAAGGTATTCAGCGGTTCCTAATCTATACAGCATATTTTAAAGGGTCTCATATTTTGTTGTAAAACTTAAGTTTTGTCAAATTTATACTAAGTTTTAGTTTTTGTTTTCTTATCAATCAATATACTTATCAATATCTGTAACAAATATAGAGATGGTTTAGCAAAAAATCTAATTTGGTAAAACCGGACGAATGTTTAACGGGTCGACAAGTAGTCGTAAAATATATTTTAAATGATCATTCTGATTCTTGTCTGGATTATTAGATAAGATTTGTAGTTTTTAAAACATTTGGCTTCCTTTCCCTTGACATTCTTATTATTATTTGCCAACAAAAAATATGTTATGAATACTATGCTTAAAGTCTTAAGGTCTTAGTAGTAAAACAAAAAGCGTTATTTATTGCAGTTAGCAACGACTATGTTGTATTTTTTTATTTTCTCGTCATTGTGATTAGGTATTGCAGCGTGAAGCCTTGACCTTGGCAGAACAAAAACGGTAAATTTGTTAAGTATGTCGGTGTCAGGTAGAATATTTTAAAATTGTCTACAAGCTTCGGATAGCAGGATGTATTTACGACTATTGGAATTGAAACTGAATATTCTGTCCAAGATTTTATAATTTACATATTATTATCTGTCTACAAATTAAGGTCATTTAACAGACAATCCTATTGACAAAAAGGAAACAAACTGATAGTGTTGAAGTAGGTTGAAGAGCAATAGCTTTCAATATCTTGTAAATGTTTTAAACGTCTAAGCTTTAAAATGTTGAGACAGATCTAGGTTATGTATTTGACCTTTTTGTTTAAATGCCTTAAGAGCAGCTTGCCGTTGTAATCTGTATTAACAATAGCTGTGGTAATTTGCCTTTTCAACCACATTTATTTTGTATTTTATAGTAATTGTAAATTTACTAGTAAGTCAAAATTCAGGACTGTTACTTTATGATTATAAGCATTTATTTATTTAATGACTGCACAGCAGTTTCTTCCATTTAGTGTTTAAAGGCTATAAAATTATCTTGCCTTTGATGACTGGAAAGTAACTGTACAACCAAGACCTTTCTATTTAAGTAGCATTTTCAATTTATTATTAAATCTGTTAAAAAAATTTAACGTTTTCTAATAGTAATGCTGTTATACATTTAATAAATCTTTAAGCCTTTTATTACTTTTACTGTATTTTTAATTAACGGTCTTGTGGTAATTCTAGATTAGTTCCATAATCTGAAAATGCAATTTAAATGTTTCTAGCTTTCCTATTAGAATCTAATGACATTAAGGTGCAAACGCGCAAATGGTGGCCACTTACCATCCACCTGATGGTAAGTGGCCACCATCGCCCATGAACATCGGCAAAACAAGAGATACCCTCTTTTTTTGTCGATGCATTGCATCCTCGAAGATAGAGTGGGGAGGGGGAGTGAAGAAAAAATGCTGCGGTTTCAGCGGACTCTCAGCAAGAGCCCAGAGGATCCGCAGCATTAATGGGATGGGAGAGAGAGGGGGTATGTCTGGTCCACATGCGGTTCGACCAGAACGCGTTTATGACACTTGGCGGTCGGATTCGCATGCTGCTGGTCGCAAGCCAGTCGGGGAACAGATACCACCAAGGGGGTGCTGGGTTACTGGGCTCTTACGAGTTGTTCTCCCAGCGGCAGAGTGAATTAGTATTCTGACCCGTCCCCTCACGGGTAAACTGGGGACTTTTATTGCAATTTAATTCATGACCTTCGGTCAATCTCTCAAATATGTACTAAGTATGAAATACTACAAAGTGTGCCATAATCCTTGACGACATTTATTTGTAATGTTACCTAATCAAATAATATTGCCATATATTTAAAATATCGTTTTAATAAATTAGACACGTTCTCGATTGATTCGCGATGTTTCTGCTATCGAGACGTCGTCGGTTATGTAAACCATTTTTTGCGGTGTAGTAACTTGTTACGTAACAGTATTGTCAATTGGGCTTTAATGTCAGGTATTGACACATTTATACAACTGTTTCTTAACTGTGTATGAGAATGCACTTTTTTAACTCTAGTTAATACAT
Source organism: Limenitis camilla (assembly GCA_905147385.1). Taxonomy (NCBI): domain Eukaryota; kingdom Metazoa; phylum Arthropoda; class Insecta; order Lepidoptera; family Nymphalidae; genus Limenitis; species Limenitis camilla. Next base: position 11,330,650 of record LR990241.1, read on the forward strand.
GATTTGGTTTTGCTTTAAATTAGTCCATTCAATTATGCCATAGACCCTTTGTCATTCTTCAAAAGACCAAAAAATGCAATACTATGAAATTCACTGTTTAAATCTCATATACCCCCAATATTTTTTCGCTAAATATATTGGGAATCACTGCACACCATGCAATAATAACATTGTACACGCACACACTCATATGTGATTTATTTAGTTTTATTGTGGAAATATTTATTGTATTTAAGGTTTTATATCAACGGTGGAGATTAACAATCAATCTCGATTAAAAATATTTGGATCACAAATTGAAAATAAATTCAAAATTTGAATTTTATGTAGACAAATTTGTATGAAATCTAATAATTAAAATTAGTCGGTCGAATCGTCCCGCTTTAATGCGCTGGGAGTTAATGGACTATAGTTTTGCTAAAGTTTGAGAATCAATGGTGTTAAAAAAACATGTCAGCCACATTCATATAAATTTCATAATCAAAGACCATAAAAAAATAAGCATTTTTAATTGTCAATTAATTTTTATGATCAACAATAAATTGAAACTTAACAAATTTATGGCAACATGTCACGCGTAGCCATTTTTCTTCTAAAAAAATTTCAATAGGTACTTCATGATCTTATTTAAAAAAAACTATTATTATTTTGATATAACGTAATTGTTATTGTAACATTTGGTCAGACTGCAAACGTTACATCACAATTAACGTAACGTATTGCAATATTTTTGTTCGTTTCGTTTTAAGCTACATTAGCCATTAAAACTTTATTTTTAAAAACATTTTTATTATTTCCTTATACGCTTTGTTTCAATTAAGTTAATGGATATGTATTTGATTTAATGTGTTATTCTTTTATACTATTTACTAATAAATAGAGTTGCCATTCGTACGGGATTTTCGGATTATGTAGTTGTTGTCTGTATAAATGTCGGTATCGTATTGTATCTATGACCTAATCTTAAAGTGACATTGACAGACACTTTTTATAGGCAGGTGTAGTCAGTCATCTTTAACGGAAGGAAGGTTGGCTTTAACAATATTTTTACTAGTTAGAAAAAAATGTTTTATTTATCTAGACTGGTTTTTTTTTTCAAATAAAAAAGTCAGATATCTGCTGAAATAACAACAATTTTGGAGGTTTAGTGCCGAACAAAGCCATCTTTGAATTAAGGAAACATCAACGTATTTATAATATTAGTAAGTTAAATTGTAGACTAGTAGAAATCAGCAAGTCAAGTCCCGGACAAAAGTAATGCACATTAATAGTCCAGGCCAAAAGAAAGATTGCTTACAAAGCAACGGTAAATCACCGGCAAGATTAAACACGCTTTACAATTCGCCTAGAGTAATCAAATCCTAAATAGTTTTTGCTTATCTATATTAGGTTGTTGAATTACGTGACTGAATCTGTATAGAAATAATCTCGTACTTCATCCGAAGTTGTCTCAGAATCTGAAAAATAAATCAGACGATCTTTTACTGGACATAAGTGATAAGTCTTCATCTCGACCCAACAATCGAACCCAGCTTCGATTTTCTGTGATCTTGATTCCAACCCTTTAAAGGCCACTGAGCCAGGATTTTCGGTGACATTCATCCCAACCCAATAACGGTTACTGAGCTAGGATTTTCTGTAACATACATCCCAACCCATTGACGGTAACTAAGCCAGGACTTTCTGTGACATTCATCTCTATCCTTTAACGGCTACTGAGCCAGGATTTTCTGTAACGTACATCCCAACCCAATAACGGTTACTGAGCCAGGATTTTCTGTAAGGTACATCCTAACCCAATAACGGTTACTGAGCCAGGATTTTCTGTAACATACATCCCAACCCATTGACGGTTCCTAAGCCAGGAGTTTCTGTGACATTCATCTCTACCCTTTAACGGCTACTGAGCCAGGATTTTCTGTAAGGTACATCCTAACCCAATAACGGTTACTGAGCCAGGATTTTCTGTAACATACATCCCAACCCATTGACGGTTCCTAAGCCAGGTGTTTCTGTGACATTCATCTCTACCCTTTAACGGCTACTGAGCCAGGATTTTCTGTAACGTACATCCTAACCCAATAACGGTTACTGAGCCAGGATTTTCTGTAACGTACATCCCAACCCAATAACGGTTACTGAGCCAGGATTTTCTGTAACGTACATCCCAACCCAATAACGGTTACTGAGCCAAGATTTTCTGTAAGGTACATCCTAACCCAATAACGGTTACTGAGCCAGGATTTTCTGTAACATACATCCCAACCCATTGACGGTTCCTAAGCCAGGAGTTTCTGTGAAATTCATCTCTACCCTTTAACGGCTACTGAGCCAGGATTTTCTGTAACGTACATCCTAATCCAATAACGGTTACTGAGCCAGGATTTTCTGTAACGTACATCCCAACCCAATAACGGTTACTGAGCCAGGATTTTCTGTAACGTACATCCTAACCCAATAACGGTTACTGAGCCAGGATTTTCTGTAACATACATCCCAACCCATTGACGGTTATTAAGCCAGGAGTTTCTGTGACATTCATCTCTACCCTTTAACGGCTACTGAGCCAGGATTTTCTGTAACGTACATCCCAACCCAATAACGGTTACTGAGCCAGGATTTTCTGTAACGTACATCCTAACCCAATAACGGTTACTGAGCCAGGATTTTCTGTAACATACATCCCAACCCATTGACGGTTACTAAGCCAGGAGTTTCTGTGATATTCATCTCTACCCTTTAACGGCTACTGAGCCAGGATTTTCTGTAACGTACATCCCAACCCAATAACGGTTACTGAGCCAGGATTTTCTGTAACGTACATCCTAACCCAATAACGGTTACTAAGCCAGGATTTTCTGTAACATACATTCCAACCCATTGACGGTTACTGAGCCACAGGAGTTTCTGTGACACTGACCAAGTGCTATGTGGCAGACTCCACACATATTTGAAGTCAATCTAATGGCTTAAGACATACATAACTTAGAAAAGTCAGACGTGTGAGATGTTGAGAACGAATTTTGAGCCTCAAGAATAGGATACGGTGATCTCATCGCTATGTTTGATTAATATTATATAGGCAGAATTAATATACAAGCCAAGCGAAAATATAATACTTTTATGCCAACATAACATGAATAAGCACTTGCTATTCCTAATAAGGATATCAGCTGAAAAGAAATATAAAACCTGGATACATTATCGGTAATGCGGCATATTTGTAATTGTAAGCCAGCAATGTTAATTTGGTTTTTCGAATTACAGAGTGATAATATTTTTACACTTTCCTAGGTATCTGATCTGAAGTCTAAGATAGAATTTTGATGGGTTCAATTGGTTAGTTTTGTTTTAGATTTTGACCCACTTTTCGGTTACCGATTGAGAAAAATATTGACTAAAATTGATTAATAGTTTAGTTTTATTTAATTAACAACTAATAAAAGTTTATATAATGTAGCGTCCTAACCACTAGACGATCATGGCCAGGCCGCCTCCAACTTTTTCCACTTCTCTCTGTCCCTTACAAGTTCCATCCAGTTCCCCGCTATTTATTTGATGTCATCAGTCCACCGTTTGTATGGTCCTTCCTATTCTTCTGTTTCCTGTTGGTTGGAGGAAACTAGTGAGTCGACCGTGCAGAATTGGAGATTCGTATCAGACTGGGGCTTCTTCTCATGATGTCTATCCAGGTTGCATTCGTTTCCTTGTTGACACCATAAGAAGGCCCGAGTAATGCTATCAATAACCAAGGAATGCACATATAGCGCATTACTTTTCTATAAAACTAACAGAGGATGTCAACTTATCTAGTTAAATATATTATAGTGATTACTTACAACCAAGTAACAAAAATAAATAAATTGTTTTTTTTTTTAAATGTAAAATTATTATTTTAAAAGTTTATATAAAAACATAAACTCTTATTCTTTGTAATTGTGAAGAGTTACTCTTAATTATAAGATTTTTAACACTTCACTCTAGCAAATGTTAGTAATTTTGTCGACTTCTCTTTAATGACTGTATTGCATTATCTTTCCACCTCGTTATTATAAAAAAAAATAGATTTGTCCTTAAGATATTCCTTCCCCGTCATTATAAACAACTTGAAAGTCCCGAGGGTAGCCGTATGCCGCATATGGTATTGAAGCAGCTGTTGCCTGTTGCTCGTTACGCGTCACCGCCATATTTAAATTCGACGTACGCGCATAAAATAATATCCTTAATAAATACCCTGTCAGATCCAGAGATAATTCGAGCATGGAAGAATGATAACAATTCTTATATATTATTTATTAATTGTATTACATTGTTGAATGTTTCTACTACAGTGGTCGTTTGTATAAACAAACCTTTTCCACAATTCCTTAGATTTCTCTTTAAGATTTAGTTTGACACAATTCTTTTGTAATAGAGTTTATTCATTAGAAAATGCTTAACAATATAATAGTGCTTAATAGATATAATACTGTTTACTTGAACGATGACCACGCTTAGAATCCAAATGACATTGATACTCAGTTAAATGATGGCTAAAGAATGGCTTTTTGAAAAGAGCGACTGTTGAGTTTCTTGCCGGCTTCTCGCAACAGGTTTCAGAATCGGTGGTAGACAAACTATTTTGAGGTGTTAAAAGTACTTTGTAAAGAGTTTGAATATTAGTAGAAATAACACCAGCGTAGTTACTGCTGCCATGTTAGGTAACGATAAATTTCATTGTAAACTATTTTGACCATTATCGGCCATGACACAACAGAAGTCAGTCAGAAGAATATTGGAATCAAGTACATGATTCTTTAACTTAATGAAAATCTATACTCGTAATTCATGTTTTTTAATAGGTGTCTTCATTTATACGAGTACTAAATATCTACTATCGTGCTGAACGCGTTCCGCCCACCTTACAAAAACTTATTTGATACAACTTCAATTATCATTTGTTATCACCTTTGAAAGTCAATTACTTTTGTAAAATATTATAAGTTTCTGGAAAAGTAGAAACCAATAATGAGAAATTTTTTCCTGCTTTTGAAAATACAAGAGGAAATTTTTATTTCCAAAAGGTTTCTCGTATCGCGGTGTTTGTTACCAAACTGCTTCAAAACTTGACCGATTTTTATGAAATTTTGTGTGCATATCGGGTAGGTCAGCATCTATTTTTTATACACCTAAGTGATAAGGGATGCCCACCCCAAATTTTTAAATTTATATAGCAAAACATTTGCCGGGACAACTAGTTATACTATTGCTATAAGATTTTTTGAACCTGAATTTCATACTATTAATTTGTATGGATTTGTTTTCTTCATTTAACTTACCGTAGCATATATTTAGAAGATTATTATAATTTAATTATTTGTCTTTTCGTGTTTCATTTTGACACACTTCTGTTTCTGCACCGAGTGGAATAATTTTACGCCGATTGATTTGATAGGAAGTTTTATCTGCTGTAATAATATATCGCACACTGCTTATCTGATTATTTTCTTGGACACAAGATAGTCTTGCACTATTTTGTAATAAACCAATTATTACTAATTAAATAATATTATTCATCGAGTCATACATTTTTTACGATTATATTATTAAATATATTGTTTCTAGTGTCACTAAGTTTTAACAATTAAACAAATAAGTATGAAAACAACTTTGCACTAGATGTATTTATTATTTCTGTAGCTATGTTTATTCCTGAAAAAAAATTAGTGAAATAGTAAATCTATTATCTAATAGATGGCGTCTGTCTGTTACACAATTACGCTTATATCGATGAACAGATTTTGATGAAATATGATACGGAAATAAAGTAGAGCTTGAGGAAGGATATAGGCTATTATGATTTGTCGCGAAATAATACTCAAGAAATTAAAAAAAAATAAGTGTGCGATTACGCCATCTATCGACGTGTTGATGAAGTGCATGTCACACACAAATTCAAATGTAAAATATAGTGAAAATAAACCTAGATATGGTAAATTGCACTCGAAGCCGGGACGGGTTGACTAGTACAGAATAATTCGAAGGTAGGATTAATAACAGTTGCATTAGCATTTATTATCTGGTTAAAATCTAACCTTTTACACTCAGTGTCGAATGTTAAGCAGCATATTTATTTCATAACTTAGTGTTTTGTGTAGAGAGGACATTCGGTGGTATTGAGAGGTCGGTGGAGGTCGTGTGAGTCATCACAGAACCGGATTCGCCGTACTCCGGTTTGGCATGTACAGCTTACTGGTATCGGGATTAGAAAAGAATATATCGAAAGTTGTAACAGCAGTTGCTTGTTGCATTGAATATTCCGTTCATTACATATTTGCTTGAAATCCTTTCGTTATATTTTTTTAATTATAAGTTACCGCTTGGGAAGATATTATAGGAAACAAGAATAGGGCACGATCTAGAACTTGATGGGACTTTAAGATTAAATTTAAAAACATTAGCTTATTGGATTAATTGTACATTTTTACATAACATACAACAAAGTCGTTTCCCGCTTTCTGAAGGCTTAGATATTTTAAACTGCTCAACATATCTTAATGCGTTTTTCACCAATAAACAGAGTGATTCAAGAGGAAGGTTTATATGTTTAATACATGTATAATATAGTAGAGTAAAGTAAATAGTAATAGGTTTACGTGACAAGCTCAATTTAAATAAATAGCATGATAACATGATGTTATTCTATTGCCGTTTTGCTAAGATGATTTAGTAAATTATATTCTTGCTCAGTTTATTATTATAGCATAAGTTGTGTTAGTGATTGGCAACATTGATATAAGTAGCATTTTATTTTTGAAGGTGGCACAACTGAAAAACATGATATCAAAAAATAACCAAATAAATACGCCAGTGCTGAATCTCTTTGCCTCTGAAGACATGATACTGTTGTTCTGCGTGTATAGCATAACCCTTATTGAACAACTGTTAAAAGAAACTGACGAAAAAGGAATACATGTTGCGTCAACTTCAAGAGGATGTAACGAAACTTCAATAGCTAGCCGAAATTCCCGTTTCCTGTAAACTTTAGTCGTTATTATTCATACGTTGTTCAAAGATAGATAACAGCTTGGCCGATTAGATTAAAGTGCTTGTGCGTGTGCCTATACACTACAGTACACGTTATTGTCCAAAACACCTACTTTATTCCACGTATCTTATGCAGTAAGTTTGTTCACAAAGGAGAGAGGAAGCACTCATAAAATAGGTAAATGAAATGCAAGTAAATTGAATTGCAGAATTTGAGTAACAGCTATAGTATCTTCCAGTAGGCAAGGAGGTTTGTATTCACACTTTACTGCTATATAAGGTCACGTAAATGTAACTATTTCGGTAAAACAACAGATTTGTTTATTTCAAGTTCATCAGCCTTATCAACTAGAAGAATGTTTTAGATAAGAGAATAGTTACGATAATTTTGTGTAAATTGTTCTAACTTTTTGTTTTAAAATATTTAAGAGTCTGGTACGGAAAATTAACATTGCAAGTGTAAGCGAAAATAGGTCTATAAATATTTCAAGACTCAATTGTTTATCAATATTATCAACAATCTTATATTAGTTACGATAATAAACATCGGTGTACAATGTGTTACAAGTACTATTTCATATTGACTCCTCAACAAAATTATGCATCATTTCTAAATTTTATATCAGGAAACGTTCTTTTTTTGCCTCCTTCAGGATAGCATTCGTTTTCATATTCTGCAAATGTATTATGTATTTCTTCTTCTTCTTTACAATAAAAACTAGACTTAGTTCCAGTAATTCGAGGAGAGTCCATTCGCAGGACAAGGCACTAGAGACTACAAGGACGGCCAAGAAAATACAATTGTATGAAATTACTAGCGTTATCACTTAGGGGTATAAAACATAGACGACGACCTATTCCTACCTTCCAGAGATTTTTTTGTCAAGCCTTTTCAGAGGAATTTGGTTACAAACACTGTGACACGAGAATTTTATATATATCAGTAAATTATAGCAGTTACTTTAGAACTGTTAAATTATTTATGGATTATTGTAATTTATGGTCATAGCATTAAGGTTAGTGCAATAGGATGTACCTCTGGAATCTGTCTATACATATAATAAAATCGTAGAATTGCCATGTTTCGTACACATATAACGTTGGAACATCTGAACCGATTTGAATGAAATTTGGCACATGGATACATTTGAAAGTGGATTTAAAACAAAGGTTAATTTTAATCCTCAAAAAAGTACAAAAGTACATGAATATGAAAATGATATATATACACATAATTAAACTTAATTTGACATATTATACTTCTACTCAGATGACGTCACGCGGGTTGTCTAGTAAATAATGAATCGGCGCCATCTTCAAATTAAAATTAATCGAACGATTATTTAATTCTCACTTATATTATATATAGCTTTGATCTCATTCATGAGGTGACTGGCGCGCGAACGATCATTGGTTTTTCCTCTATTTCCAATACCAATATGGATCGCATTTCAACAAGAGTAGGTTTTTACTTCATGTTTCATGTATGTCAATGATTTAATTTTTTATGCATTAAAAGAAATTATTGTTTATCTGTATAAGAATAAACATTGTTATTGCGTGACTTAAAAGAAAAGGAAAAACATTTGTAAGAAAAGATTTATTGTTTTTATGTGATTAGTAACTGTGTCCAACTACGATCGCCAGCGACTATGTCGCCTGTGTAATGGCAGTAACTGTTTCAATACCGCAAATTATCTAGGTTGTGGTTTATTACTTTTGTAGGAAACGCGGACATTTGTCTACAGTACAGTCTATCTTTAGATAGCAGTTTTTTAGTTCGTGATCTGTTTCGCATAATAATCTTATATCCTAAACAGATTAGATTGAAATCAGTGCAATTCAATCACATTTATGATACTTATGTAATTCTGATAGCAAATTACATATTATGTAATTCTTAATTTAGTTTAGTCTTTACCCGTGAGAGGACGGATTAGAATACTATTCCCCTCTGCCGCTGGGAGAGCATCTCGTAAGAGCTGAGTAACCCAGCACCCCCTTGGTGGTAGGGGATCTGTTCCCCGACTGGCTTGCGACCACCAGCATGCGAATCCGATCGCCAAGTTTCATAGACGCGTTCCGGTTGAGCCGCATGTGGGCCAGACTTACCACCTCCCTCTCATCCCATTAATGCTGTGGGTCTAGTGGACTCTGGGCTCTTGCCTAGGGTCCGCTGAATCCGCATCATTTTTCTTCTTCATTCCCCCTTCCCACTCTGTCTTCGGGGATGCAACGCATCGACAAAACGAGAGAGTATCTCTTGTTCTGCCGATGTCCATGGGCGATGGTGGCCACTTGCCATCAGGTGGACCATCTGCTCGTTTACACCTTATCTATTATAAAAAAAAGTCTTGCAAAAATAGCATCAACGAAACTATTAGAGTAAATAATTAATCTGTAATTAATTTAGCCCATGAGTTCTAAAGTTATAAATTTTATTATTACTTTGTCTCTTATTTGACTGTTAGTATTGTAATTTATTGCTACTACTATTTATAGTCTTTGAATTATTATAAAGATGTTTTGTGGTCAATAAGAGCTGATAAAATCGACATCTATTTATTTTTGCCTTGTGGTAAAAACAGCAATGGGATTATATGCGAGAATATAATGAATAGGGCTACGATTCTCATTAAATACATTTACAGCTATTTCTAGAATTGTAATGCGCAACTTCTCAATGGGGCAACTGATTATGTAATATCATTGTACACTGTTCACATGAGCTACCTAAACATTTAACGAGTGACAAGTGGCGTCGTTGTATTTAGTTAAGAAGTACTCTATCCTCTAGCGCTGAGCTCCCCAAACTTATTTCATCCATAGACCACTTAGCTGTCGTAGTTAGTTTCACTTTCAAATCATATACAAAGAAAGAGAACCTATACTGTACACAAAGAAATTCTGACTTACATCCGACTCCTTTATATATGTATTTCATGATTCATCGACTCTCAATCCTTTCTTCATACGTAGACTCCTTGTAATTCGTCATCGACCCTAGAGGATAAAATCAAAAAATTATAATGAAGAAACAATTTGGATTTTTTTTTTCTACAAAGTAGTGATAATAATTGTTTATTTTTTATACTTAGTTGTATGGGAGGCATTAATTATCTCACATATGATATAAATTATTTATATTTTGACCTTTAACACTATAAATAATTACTGATACATTGTATTATATTGGAACTTTAGAAAAAATAAACATTTCCTCGCAATTAATTTCGTGTTGTCAGTCAGTGTTGTTATATGTCATTTAATTTCAATTAGATTGGTACGTCGTAAGATAACCTGCGCGACTTCTGTGTCACGTAAGATATAGTAGCCGACAGCTAACTTTAGGTCTGAGAAAAACTAATGGGGGAAAGTTGCGTTATTGTGAGCGTACTGCGTGCCTGTTTTGGCAGTTCCATTCGTGACGTTTACTATTCGCGTAAGAACAGATTAGTCCTTGCTTGTGTGCTGCGCTGCTCTCGTACCGCGCTCCTCGTTAAAAATACCTTAAGTGACTTCTGCGCATTCAAGGTCAAACCTATACTAACATGCTGGTGCTGGGTGCTCAACGGAAGCTCATTGATGCTCCGTTCCTATGGATTGCAGGGTAATCTTATACTAATATATAATGCTGAAGAGTTTGTTTATGTGCTTGAACGCGCTAATCTTAGGATCTGCTTGGCCGATTTGAAAAATTCTTTCAGTGTTAGATAGCCCATTTATCGTGGAAGACTATAGGCCATATATCATCACGCTTATATACCCTATTTTCAATTCTATTCATCGTCTTCCTCTATTAATGCTATCGAAGGCTATCCAACATAAAATAATTTTTCAGTTATAACCAATATTTTCTGAATTAATAAACTCTTCAGCTTTATAATATTCGTGTAGACATGCATTTATAGTCTAGATATAACTTAAAACCACATATTTACTCTGACACTGGTTACGACACAAGGACGTTAAAATTATCACAACGGCGCAGCGTCCTAAGTGCTAATTACGTAGTAGTGACTAACTACTTGGAAGTCAACACAAGATGACAAGAATTGAGTAATAAGATAGAAATGGAAATGATTTTCGCAAATTTGTTGACGGCTGTTTATAACTTTTAAGCAGTAACTCTGGATAGAAATTTATTCCCACGGCCTCTATTAGAACATTCTGGTCATTCTTTTATCTCTGAAGGTAGTCCTGCCACTTGACATGGGATTTTATGTAGATTGCTACTTTTATCGGCAGCCATTCTTGCTATACCTACATACCGAGATTTTCCTCCATCAATAGTAATGAGACAGTTCATACTTCTGGGTTATGAGACATCACTTTATACTAAGTAGAATTTACGAAATATTTATTTTGGTGACGTCACCTGATACGCCATGGTCGAGGCGAGGCAACAGGTAGGCAGATAAGCAATCTTTCAGAAAAATGGGTATTGGTCACTTCGTAAGTGGTTTTTTAAGTCAAAATTTCTGCAATCTGAATCCTTTCCGTCCTTTTTTAAAAAATCCCTTAGGAATTTTAAGGGTAAATTGTTTTTAACCGTTATAAAATGTGGAAGGACAACTCTTGTTCAATTATATTTTCCTTTGCAATTGTGGAAAGCGAAACTAAAACGTCGATATTTCAATAGAGAAAGTAGGTAATTCAGACGCGCTCGCAAAATTATCATAGCAACTTTTAACGAGCAAAAAACAATGGTTTTTCTGTCAAGCAGTAAAAATACAATCGACTAGAAATTTTACTTTCCTTTTATTTAATGATTTGTTTATATTTGGTTTGGTGGTTTGATGTCATATTACGAGTCACTTAAATTATTAATCACGAAAATCAGATTTGGAAGATAGTTTCTTCAAACAAAGAGGATAGAATTTGGAAGACACATGCATGTAATTTAACTTTTAGAAAAGTATTAAGAAACATCAGTTGATGATAGACGTAGTGTCCAAATTTCATTTTTTGTAGACTTGTAAATTATTCCAATATTCCAAGTAACTTTTTCACTTTTTGTATAGATATGATCACAGAACCTAAATAGAAATTGTAATCCTCATACCGTGGTCATTATCATTAGAAATAACGTAGGATGGCTATTTTCAATTTTACACGCGGTTACTATCTCTAGATAATCACTGCATTTTTCATAGAATTGTTTATCTAAGCATTTAATTTCATATCAGATCTAGTTTCCAAGATTAACCATAATTGTATAGTGCCTAGTGTGAAGTGGGATCATTTTCTTTGAATGGATCTGGGCTATTTCATAGTGTTAAAATTACCTTTAAAATAATAATTAAAAAATTCGTTAATGTTTTAATTTATCAGCAAAATGTTATCATCGTTACAATAGAGGTAGGGTAATTATTGTATTGATAAATGCCTTTGTATGAGTACATTTACAGAAAGTAATTATTAAAAAGTGTATAAAACCGATATGGAATTTATATGATTGTTAATTTATTGTAAATAATGTTAAATTATTTAAATCAGTTTATTATTATTTAACTTTTATATTGTTAATATTACTTACTTTGTCGCAAAATTCCAGTTATTTAACTGTAATTCCAAATCTAATATGGCGCCCAAACATGATTACGAACTACTAGCTGAGAAGAAGACGAAAACTTGCATTTGTTGTATTTGAACTATACTTTTAAATTCCACGTCTATTTTCGTAAAGGCAACAGATGCTTATTAGGTCAATTGCATTCAAAGGCACGCTGAAGATACGAGAACTGGCGTGAGTAAATGTTACGTTTATAATTATATATAATGAATACAAGTGTCTTCTATAAAAACTTGATGAGTAACTCAACTGGACGTTTACGATAATTACTTGATTTATTAAAAATGTAACCTAGAGTTAATGCTAACATCCAATATTAAATTATTGGATTCGTTAAAACCAACTAGAACCTTCTAAATCCATGATTAGATTACCTAGATAGCACCGAATTGTTATCTAGATTACACTTGCAATGTTTCAAATTCGACAATTAGGTGGAAATGGTTATTTAGGTTTGTTTATGCAATTTCTCAGTTACTTAACAAGCTAATAATAGCTGTTTGTATACTTTAATATCTGTTATGAATTTTCTGTTATCAATTAACCCGGCTCCAACGTTGAACGATGAAATAGCTTGGAATCAAAATGACGTTGATACTCAGCTGAATGATTATACATTTGTAAAACAGACTGATGTAAACAATGGCGTTTTAAAAGGCGACTGTTGATTTTGTTGCCAGTTCTTCTCATCAAGAAACCGCTTAACTGGTAATGGTGGCTTCAGACAAACTGATCAATTAACTATTTTAAGTGAAATATTAATTAGGAATAATATTATTTCAATGTAGAAAGAATTTAAAAAATATTCTTGATTTGCAGCAAATTTTTATTCAACCAAATTCACTTCGGCAAAGAAACACTACTAACTGCTCTGTCTAATTGTCTATCTTATTTAGATGTCAGGTTTTTATACACCAGTAAATAATTGGTATTAACACAGCAACTACATTACAGTTCTCTTTTTATTCAACAAAACACGCAAATCGTCAATATACAAACATTTCACGTTTTCGACCTGGTTCTATGTCTTTCACAATTTATAAGGTCAAGTGTAAAATCCTTTCTATATTGCCTAATGGACTAATTTTAATATTATTTTCTATATCATGTTTTAGTTTAGTTGTTTGCGTATGTTTTAGTTTTAACGGTTAATTTAGTATCAAAAGTTATTTTAAATTATTATTTTAGAGCATTAGTAGAATCGTTTTTGCTCCTAGTCATAAGTTACATTTTACAAGTATTTCCTTTAGCTATTCCATGTACGTAAGCTTCGTGAAGCAAGGTCGTGATGTCATTGTCATCATACGCATGACTCTACTATAAGCTGAGATCATCACATTTTATAAAATATATGGAAGGAACATTAAAGTAAACAGTATAAAGTTAACCACTGCTGATGTTCCTGAATTAGCCGTATGAGTCAATTATTTTGTAGAACAATACGACTCCTAACATTTTTTGATATAACTTTTTATGACTTAGATTAAAAACTTATTCTTACTTGAATTTTACACTAGCTATTACCATAAAAACTATACAATGCAGGATACACAGATAATTGAAATTGTCCACGCTTTCCGTCTTCCGAGACACATTTTCTAGACGCTTTTTTTTAGTTCCCCCTTCTGTCTAGACTGTTTATTATAACCAAATTTTACAAAGTAAATTTATGCATATGTATAGAAATCGGATGAGAATGACATATTATTATGACGTGGAGCTGATCTGACAATGGAGCTAAAAAGTATATAAATAAAACAAAGCAACCCAATTGAGTTTGTGCTCGTTTAATGAATCTTAATGAATGGATGGCTTAGTTTTCTATTTAAATAATTGTTAAGGCAACTCTTAAATGCTACAGACTATCTCTGTATTGAATAATATAATTACACCAGAGTGAGTAACGAACTGTAAATCTGTCGCGTCCGAGTCGTGGAAGTTTTCACTTGTTCACAGCTATGCGGATATTTTCACTTTGACCGAAACGAATCGTCACGCGATTCTTTCAGGAGCAACCTACCAAGTAAAACCGGACTATTTATCAATCTCAGCGCGCTGCTCAGACAGTTGTTAAATAAAACATGCGAGATCTTCATTTATTATTATTATATCATACTAATTGTCGGCTTCGCACTTTCAGTTTATTTCGTCCGTTAAATTGTCAGAGTTTTTATTTTGTGTAATATTTCGTAAACTTCTTCAAATTGTTAATGGATTTGTTATTAATTAAATGTATTTTTTAGTTCTGTTTTAAAATAATTAAATCTATTAACTTATTTTGTTTGTCAACCCTTAAATCCATGCCATCTTCAGATTTTGCGATTTGAGTTATATATTCTTAATTCCTATTTATCAATTTATTATCTTTAATCAATGTAACACCAAGTTAGCAAGATATTCTAGCTCCTGAAAAGGAGAGATAGGTTACAAGTTATTAAACCACACTTTCACGGTCTACCAAGTTGGACCGTAGTCAATGCTCCTAGACTTTGGGTTGAATTGAATTTATTCTTGCTTCTATCTGGTATATTAAGATTATAAATATTTAGTAATATTAATACTTTATCCTTTCCCTTTTATGACTAAAGATGATGATTTATATAATCCATTTCTAAATGACAAGCTGCGTAACGAGCCGTCAACTATCTAATGTGCCTGTACTATGGGCTTGTCACCATGACGGACTTACAAGTTTTTCTGCCGCATCGACAAAAATAGTGCGCTATCTTATACAGGAAGAACATACTGCTTTCATTTTCACGAAACTAAAAGTATCAGTATGTTCGGTAATGTCGTTCGTTGACTTGGATGTTTGTTTGTCATGCTCGGTTGACTGCACTGTCTTATCCTATCGTGTTTAGTTATCACGCCACTATTTGGCGTTGCAATTTATTTTGTTTTCAGGTGTTTTCCGAAGCGATGTGTCGCGCACCATTACTTCCTCGCATTTTATACGGCACGGCATATATCTAGTTTATTCTTACTAATAACGCGAGCAACGTTGCTTTTTCCTAAATTTTTACGTTAATAATACAATTTCCTTCAATAAATAAGCACTGCTCGTTTCTCGGAAAACGAAATCTGTTTGTAGTTATCTAATGATAATGTTTAATTGCCGTATTAGTTACAGTGCGTTACTTCCAAGAATTAAATTGTGTAATACTTGATTATTTAATTATTGTGCTCTAATAAAAATGTACTTTTATAATAATTTATAGCTGTTCTCATCTGAGTTTTAATATCGTGAACTAGGGTTTACCTACTAGATAAGATAAAAGTGTACGCCATTTAGATGTTAAAAGTAACAAAACGCTTCTGATTAAGTGTAGCCTAATAGAGCTAATCAACAGGATTTCAAAGCAGAAGTTAAGCGGATATAAAAAACATGGGACTAAATAAATACAAAACATTGTGGTGCTAGTGTAGTGCTATACCCAGACCTAAATTTGTACTTTAACCATAAAAGAGCTAGAAGCTGCTGCGTATATACGGAAATAGAATGGATTTATCATGCAAATAACACATTCAGATAAGTTGTGTGACTGATTTATAATACAAATTACATCACGAATCGATGAGGCGTAAAGCTTGCATGCAAATATGAGAAAGGACGAGCAGATTTACATAGATGAATTTACTCGTTGTCAATTGAATTGTTTGCAGTTTCTAATCGTAAATACAGTACGAGTACGTCATGTTCTGTCGGTGCGTTCCGCGCCATCGCTTCACCTGGTTTCTATTCTGTCCAGTCATTGGACATGGAGACACCATAAAGTATGAAATAACAGAAATTCTACAAATTATCTATTATCTATCAGAAATCGAGCAAGTAAAACATCAAATATTCATACGAAACCTTCATATTGAGCAGCATGCACAATATTGATGACGATCATCGACCGGATCACTTTGACAAGTAACTCAAACAATCAGAAGAGGGATCAAATATTATATCCACGAATTTTATCTTAAAATTCTTCTGCATCGACCTCGAGTTGATGTAAGACATCCTAAACTTTAAGATGTCTTACGTTAACTCGGAAATTTTAGAATCAATTTTTACATCCGAAAATATTGATTTGACTTCGAATCGTTTTTATCATCACATTGTTTTAATTAATGCAGTAAAATGAAACTGTTAAAATTGATTGAAAAAAATTTCTCACATTTAGATAACTTTGGTCTGACTTAATTTATCACAAAGCATTTCGTATCAAGAGTTGATTTATCTCTTATTAATATACAAACAATTATCTTTATTTTTAGTCTTCTAAATAGTAAACAAACTGGTCATCCTACGTTACGCGACGAAGAGTAGCATGCAAATGAAAATAACATTCATGTTGTGAGTGTAAACACGTTTATTTCCCTTGTCACTATTTTGCATACAGGTTTTATATATTTTTATAATCTTTACTTTGATCATTTAACCATAGAGACTTTCGTAGAACCTACTTATTAATGGTTTCTGTTTATAGTCATAAGAAAGCAAGTAGGTTAATCATTTGCGGTTAATTAAGCATAAAGTACTGACTGTAATGCCATTCATACTCTCATACTAACAATACACTAATCCGACGCTTTGAATAATTTGTTGTAAACTCGTTTAGAAAGAAATAATGATATTATTACCTATTCGACAGTTTAATTAAACATTAGACTAATTGCCATCGATAGAGTATTTTGTAACAGTGTTAGTAACAAAAGTATTGAGATAAACAATCCCACATTATATACAATTGATAAAACACGTTTTGCGGAATCTTTAAAAACAAACGGAAGGGAACTTATTTTAAACAAAGTTACTATGTTTAGGTTTAACGATTGATTTCAAAATAAAGCATATAGTAGCGACATCTGTTACAACTTATCCGAACTACATAAGTAAAACATTAAAAATGGCTGTCGCAATCTATCAAAATTATCTTTAATATTAATCTAATGCCCCAGCACCGATTGGCGCTATATGAAGCGCAGGTTCAGCCACATATGGAGTTTTGTTCTCATCTCTGGACTGGTGCGCTTAAGTATCAACTTGAAAAATTTGATCGCATTCAACGAAGAACTGGTCGGATTGTCGGGGACCCGGTGTTGCTCCACCATCGCACCATTAAATATCATCCTCATCATCTGGATGTGTGGCGTAGTGCGATTTTCTAGAACTTTTATTCCACGCATCATGAACTTATAGAATGACCTACCTTCGGCGGTATATCCGGATCATTACGGAATGGGGACCTTCAAAACTCGCGTATATCTCCACCTTAAAGGTCGGGTACGCTATGCTCCTGTAACTCCGCAATTGTTGCTGGAGTCCGTGGGCAGCGGTGATTACTTAATACCGGGTAACCCGACTGCTTGTTTGCCTTCCTATTTTATATTAAAATAATTTAAACATTTCTAATTTCTAAAAGTTACTATACTTTTTTATTTGAAGGATTTGGCCATAAATTGCTACTTTAGGTTCCATTTACTTGAGACACTTTGTGTGTCTGTTATCCGTGTCCTTACGCCGGCATTCATTCCGATTCTATTATAAAGATATGTTGATGGACATAAGGTCTCTCAAACGTTAAGAATATAATTATTTACAGAGACTCGACGTCCATGAAGATCAAGTAGTAAAAGTAACGGTAAATTCTCTCATTTCACACGTTTGTAGAAGCACTAGAAAGTTGTTCTAATCAGCGCGTGCATTGAGCCCTTTGACCTCAAATCCGGTGAGTCTGACTCATATGCTTACATGAAAGTAGACAAACCAGCACTGTGCATAACATTGGAGGCAAAAATAAAAACTTGATGACTAATGTAATAGGAAAAAAGTTTGTTGTGAATAAGAAAAAAAGGAAGAATTGTGAAAATTGCACAAAAAACCTACAAAGCCATGATGGACATTATTATCACAATAATGTTTCCAGAGATATTAAAATAATTTATAGAATTATGTCCTTTAGACTTAGTCCCTTCAAAATGTTACTAGGCCAAGACTCAGATGAGATTGTAAAAGTTCTGAATTTTTTTAAATATTCAAAGATATTCTGAAAGTACAGGAAATCGTATCGTAGTGATGCAATATTTTCAAAATTCTCTTTCTTCAGACATTGTAATCAATCACATTAATGGTATCAAAGACATTAAAATAATTACAAAATGATATCCTTTAGACTTAAAGTAATGCCTTGCAAAAACTTTGATGAGATTGCAAAAGCTTCTAGATAGCTTGTAATTTATTATCTAATGTTTACTTTCTATGGTGTTTCTAAGGAAAAGCTCTCACTAATCGTTCAATGTTCTATAAAGTAAAAGTGACCAACTCGTTCTTAGGAATTTCAATTAAGTCCGTCTATTGCAAGCTGTTATGGCATGAGATGTAAGTTTTTATTTGAAAACTACATTATTTATATTCCACAGCTATTAAAAGTAAATTTATAAATTGTTAGTAAGTGTAATTACTGCGCTTTATCACTGTATTGTTTAACATTTGTTCGTTTTCTATTTCTGCAATGTTGCTGTCGCTATTATCGTTAGAATTTAAATTATGTAATTGTTTAAGTACTTTTGAGTGGTATTTTTATTTTTCATTATTTTAAACCACGATATTTATACTACTTAAAATTTCATCACATCAAAATCTCAGGAATTCAATTTGATTATCTAATAAATAATAACAACGATAGCCTACATGGGTTTATAATTTACTAGCGATTCGCTCTGGCTTCGCACGGCTTACTCTACTATGATATGCATATAATATTATAGATATAAACCTTCCTCTTGAATCACTCTATCTATAAAAAAAACCGCATCAAAATCCGTTTCGTAGTTTTAAAGATCTAAGCATACATAGGGACAGACGGGAAGAGACCTTTTTTTTTTACTATGGTCGATAGAGATTATTTTATTTATTATTAAAAAAATTACCACAATCTACACATCACTATTTGAGAAATACTCGGAAGAATTACGTCTGAATCTATAATATGAACGCCATTTTAAAAAATAAAAGAAATAATTTTATTTCATTACTTTTAAAGCATTTTTACCTAATTTATCGGAGTTTTCTTCAGTTTCAAAGTTTACTACTTTTACTCGTAAAAGATTCTTATTTTGTTACTTTTGCATAAATTTCTATTATCTTATCATATTTTTGATATATATATAAATATATCCATATCACGGCAATAATATTGAATTTGTTTTAATAAGCCAAAGGTCAAATTAACATCGATTCTTTTTATCGTATAAAGTACGTATATTGATGTTATTGGTGATTTTTTGTTTTCTTTTTTTCTCTATTAGTATCTGAAATAAAAATAAAGTTTCTATCATTATGTAATAGTTAACATACTTTAACTTTAGAACGCTTATACCTACTAAAAGTAGTATAAATGTTTTCTTTATAATTTTTTTATTGCGTAGTTATATTTCTTTAAAATTTTAAATTGTTGTATCCAAATATATTACAACTTTCTTTAAGGGGTTAGGGGTAATAAAAGAAATGACTGAAATGGCTATAACTTTTTAAATTATTAATAATTTTTTTTTTTCAAATTTTCGTGACTTCAAGTCAAAACATTGTGTAATAATGCCATGTTATTAATTTTATAAAATAAAATAATTTAATGGCAAATAAAAATACTGAAAATCCTCATTTTTTAATGTCTGACTACTAATAAACCCCTTAATCTAGCTATTATTTTCATATGTGGTGTAGTGTTGGTACCGTCTTACAAAGAGTCAATCATCACCATTTTTTTTTTATTCCACGATGGTGGTAAACAAGCATACGGTCCACCTGATGGTAAGTGGTTACCGACGCCTATGAACACTTGAAACACCAGGGGTGTCACTTGTGCGTTGCCGACCCTTCAAAAACCTATTCACCTCTCTTTTGAAGGACCCGATATTGTAGCTCCCTGGGAAAAACTTGGCAGGAAGCTCATTCCACATCTGCACTGTTCGCGGGAGGAAATTCCTCTGAAACCGCACTGTACGCGACCATTTTGGCTTCAAAGTGTGAGGATGAACACCCTGCCGATGGCGAGCCGAGCGGTGGTAAAAAGACGATGACGGCATCATCTCAAACAATTCCTTGGAACACATTCCATTGTACAAACGGTAGAACAGACATAAAGAGGCAATGTCTCTCCTCAGACTTAGTGGTTTGATACCGCTTGTAAGTATGGGATCGTCAACGATTCTCATAGCATCATCATCACAACCCGTCGATGGCAGACTTCATACACCTTTGAGAACTTTTAGGGAACTCTCAGGAGTGCAGGTTTCCTCACGATGTTTTCCTTCACCGCTAAAGCAAGTGATATTCAATTGCTTAAAACACACATAACTCAGAAAAGTCAGAGATGTGTGCCTGTGTGGGGGGGTCGAACCAAGTATGACTTGAAGTCTTAACCACTGGGCCATCATTGCTTTTTAAAGAGTCAATATCTCATGTGAATTATGTGTGTGTTGTTGGCAACACTAATATGGATAGCATCCTGTTAATTATGATGTTGACAATACATATTAGGTATGAGTAGAATTTTTAATCTCTTGAATGTTGGACAACTATCGAAGAAGTAGGGATTGCTTGATTGTATCGCGAGTATTCTAGCAGTAATGTTGTTGTCTGAGTCTAAAAGTATATCTGCTTATAGACAACAACTTTATTCCAATAATAAATATCTCTAGAATAAACATGTTCTCAGTTGTAATCGTGTAACAATTCGAAATGGCAGATCTAAAAACAATTGTCGGCGTATGTGTTGTTACAATCGGTCACGGGGCTTCGTGTCATGTAACAATGCATCATGAATATTCAATGAAGGCTCTATCTTACGCTCTTTCATAGTTTCTAGGATACTGTTTACTTGTTTTATAAATCAAACTCATTGTCAGCTCTGCTATTGGTACTCAATATTATCATTCTTAGGTTAACTTTTTTAAAACTTTATTAACTAGCTAACACATCCTTGCTTGATTGTTTTACTTATCGAAACTGATAGAAGATATAACTAAATAAATAAAATTATCTTTAAACTGATTCTGCTTCTTATCTTATACTAATATATAAAGCTGAAGAGTTTGTTTGTTTGAACACGCTGATCTCAGGAACTACTGGTCCGATTTGAAAAATTCTTTCAGTGTTAGATAGGCCATTTATCGAGGAAGACTATAGGCTAAGACCAATAGGAGCGGAGCTACACGCGTAAAAAAATTGCGCGGATCGTCTAGTTATAGATATAAAGTTTTTTTGAATATGTTTTCGTTATTGTTCATTTTTTTTTCTAACGCTACAAAAACTGGCCTCACGGAAAACCAGCGCTGGTTTTGTATGTTTACTGTGGTTTACAGATAAGGAACACTGTGCTGAGTCAAAAGTCAAAATGGTCCCCTATTTTTGAATCACGATCAACATTTCAATATGTTATTGTTATAATACTGTTTTTTTTTTAATTGTAAGCTGATTTGTGAAACCAAATAAAGAATTCTATGTTTTTTTCGAATTTCCAATTTGAATACTTTAATACTCTTACAAACAATATTTCATCACATATCTCTGAAATGGCTGGACCGATTTTGACGTGACTTTCACTGGCAGATAACTGATGTAACAAGAAGTAACTCAAGCTATTTAACGTCTCGCTGCGACCCATAGGAGCGGAGCAACACGCGAACGAAGTTTGATCTAGAACCTTTGCTAGCATTTTTATATTAAATACTTGATACTTAATCATTCTGTTGCGTCGTCGTTGAGAGCCATTATTTACTTCTTTTGACTTCACTATATAATAAATATACTTCTCACGGCTATTGTATCATTCCTTATTACATTATTATTATAAAAATAAACGTAATTGTAATATCCTCAGTTAACTAAGTTTTCGGTCCCATTGACAACAAAAAAAACAAAATGTGTTTGAGACGATATTATGGATATCTTTATTTATCTTGACTGTTTCCCTATTTCCTTATATTTTTAAATAATATTATTTTAATTTAATTACAGGCATCAACTATCGATGGAAGGCGGAAGGGCGCGTGTTTGTTCTGCCAGGAGTACTTCATGGACCTCTATCTCTTGGCGGAGCTTAAAACCATCAGTTTAAAAGTAAATACCATTAATATATTAAACAGATTCTTAAAATCTTTATAGTTTTCGATTTAATAGCCAATATATTACGATTATTGGAATTTGTTTGTCAATATTTTTTTAGTAGTTGAGTCTAGAATGTGACGTCACAATATACAATACAATGTTAAAAAGTTTCTTTTTTTTTACAAGAAGAGTACTTTTAATACAGTAGTTATATCATTTATACTTTTAAATTAAAGAGTATAATACTTTATATTATAAGTTCACTATTGCTTGTTATTATGGATCGTGACGTCATATCAAGCACACGTTGCATGCACAAGCAACAAACAGCATGTTGTTTTTTTAATATTTCTTTAATGTCACACTAAATCTGTTGTACTGAAGAGTAAATGAATCTAACTTTTCGATATCTAAATAAAAATTTTTATTCGTTGTGACATTTGGAATCCCTCAATGTTTCAGGTAACAACAGTGGACATGCAAAAGCCTCCTCCAGACTTCCGCACCAACTTCGAAGCGACGCATCCTCCCATACTAATCGACAATGGTCTTGCCATACTAGAGAACGAGAAGATCGAGCGGCATATCATGAAATCTGTGCCTGGTGGACACAATTTATTTGTACAGGTAAATTATATCTTTGTTTGTTTGAACTCGCTAATCTCAGGAACTATTAGTCCGATTTGAAAAATTCTTTCGGTGTTGGATAGCCCATTTATGGAGGAAGGCTATAGGCTATATATCATCACGCTAAGACCAATAGGAGCGGAGCTACACGCGGACGAAGTCGCAAGGGTTGACTAGTATTATATAGAATAAAGCTTATCCTACTTCCTACTAATATTATAAACGCGAAAGTTTGTAAGAATGTATGGATGTATGTTTGTTACTCTTTCACGCAAAAACTACTGAATGGATTATAATGAAACTTTACAATAATATAGCTTATACATCAGGATAACACATATTCTATAATTTATAATGATATAGTGTGAATTATCCAAAATATAACGGGTGAAAGCGCGGATACTCAATAATATAGTACTAATATATAATATTATATATATAATTTTGTTCCTAATATCCTATTTAATAAAACATTGAATGCTGTATCCAATCGTAAAAAGTACGCGAAAACAGACACTAATTTTTTAAATGAATTTTGTGTCTTCTATCTAAATATCTATGTACAATAATTCGAGATATTACACTTTCAAGCGCCATTTTGACTACAAAATATCATTTCACGTTATGAAATATTATGCTAACATTAACCTCTGCCATCGTAATATTTAATGTATTTGCTAAATATTAAGTCATATGAAATCGTCAACAAATCACGCAACTGATGTTTCATTTTATTGAATTGATTTATGTTTTACTAGCAGCGCCCCGCGGTTTTACCCGCATAATTTTTTTTTTTCATAAAAAGTATCCTATGTTACTTCTAATACCCTCAAGGATATGTGTACAAAGTTTCGTGGTGATCGGTTAAGTAGTTTTCGCGTGAAAGCGTAACAAACAAACTTGCATTCACATTTATAATATTAGTAGGGATTATAATGGAATACACAGTTGATTTTGTTCTACTGGATTTATTTTTTATGTTAAAACCCTTACCACTTCACTACATAGCATAAAACAAAGCTTCCCGTCTGTCTGTCCCTATGTATGCTTAGACCTTAAAAACTACGCAACAGACATTGATTCGGTTTTTTTATAGATAGAATGAATCAAGAGGAAGGTTTATTTGTATAATAAATGCATATTGTAGTAGAGAAAGTAACCGTGCGAACGTTTTTTTTAAGCTGAAGAGTTTGTTTGTTTGAACGCGTTAATCTCAGGAACTACTAGTCCGATTTGAAAAATTCTTTCAGTGTTAGATAGCCCATTTATCGGGGAAGGCTATAGGCTATATATCATCACGCTAAGACCCATAGGAGCGGAGCTATACGCGGACGAAGTTGCAAGGGTCGACTAGTATTATTTAACATAATATAGATCAAAAAATCATTGATATTTCAGCACAGAATGCTTTAAATGTAACTTTGATGACTTTTAATTTATATTATTTGTAAGATAGAATTTTTTGTTTTTTTAAAGAGTGTTGAGTTCTTTGCCAGCTCTACTCAATAAATAACTGCTTTCCGAGCTAGGTACCTTCGGATAAACTAACTGACTGACCTATTATTTCTTGAAATAAAATATTTTGAGTTTATAAGCTCAGTTAAAACCTATAAAAAAATTTTTAAACTTTTTCAGGATAAGGAAGTGGCTTCCCTCATTGAGAACCTGTACTCCAAGTTGAAACTAGTGCTAGTGCGCAAGGACGAGCAGAAGTCAGCCGCTCTAAGGGCCCACTTGCAACGTATTGACGCACTACTTGAACGTAGAGGCACAAGGTAAATAATGACCCTTGACGCTAACGGGGGCATGATGGGGCGTTATAGGCATCGTAGCGCATAAGATAATTGACCGATTTCGGTGTGGTTTTATTTATATCAAAGATTTAATCATGGTGACTTAGCTATAGTTTGTGAAGTTCTGGTCACCCGTTTAAAGACTACCAGCTCATTTCTGACTTGATAGCTGCGAACCGTTTAACTGTTCTGGAAAAATTCACACGACTTTTTTGTGCTATGATACAAAAAAAGAAATAAGAATTAAAAAAACAATCCGTAAGATAAAATAATGAAGGTGTACAAACGCAATTCTATACACAAATAAAAAAATGTTATGGTTAAATATGGTTACAACTTTAACATTGAAAAAAAAAACGTGAGGGAGGAAACCTGCACTTGGCCTTTTTTTGACAGATTAATTTAAAAAAATATATTTATTAATTAAAAAAAAAAAGACTATTTTAACACAAATTCTTTCGGCTTCCTTCAAACCTTTATTTATTTATTTATTTATTGAAAAGGTACACACAACAGGTTAAAACTAAAAAAATTTACATCATATAAAAGAATTAAAATTTTAGGATCTAAGTTACAACCCAAAAACATGCGTACACATCATGAATAATTATCAAGCTAATAGTAGTAAGAAAACATGCTTTAAAACTAAGTTAATAAAGACAACAAAAGCTAGTAAGAAAAAAAAAAAAAAAAAATTTATTTATGTTTGATACCCTTATCAGATATGGGGCCATTCATTTATTACGTAAGATGATTTATGGGGGGGAGGGGTGTCGACCATGTCATATATTATCTATGGAATATAGGTATGGCAACCCTAGAAGTATAATTGTCAATTTTCTATTATTATTCTAATATAGCCATGGCGGCACATTATTTTGTTTGTACTGTATTTGAATATAAATAAAGCAAGTTTTAAATCAATAATTATTTTATTAAAATATGATGGACTCTGAACACGATAGACCATGTCTTACTTTTTCTTACAAAGAGGTGGGAGGAGTCTCGATAGTTTTTAAAATTTAAATTATACTTTAAAAATGGGCGGGCAACAGCGCGAGTCTTGTTCGCTCGGATTGAGTGGGGTTTGAGCCTCTGGACTGAAAAACTTATGTTAGTAGAGAAAAGGAATTGAAACCAGTTTATCACAACCAAAAAATAAAAATTATTAATACCTTTGTAAGTAAAAATAAACATTTCTAAATATTGTTACTTTGAAAAATAAACATCAAAAAAAATGGGTATTAATTTTTTCCTTTAGATTCGTATACGCAATAAATATTAAACAGGGGGGAGGGCGTCGGCCTATTCTTTTTTTATGTTATAATAGAGGGGAGGGGGTTAAAGACTAGCGAAAATAGTCTTACGTAATAAATGAATGGCCCCTATGCAAAATTTCAATTCAAACAGTTGAGGATAATGTTTTAAAATTCAGTTAAACTAACAAGGCAAAAAAGTTAAAAATAAGTTTCCATTAGAATTAATTAGCTATATTAAATATAGTTATTTTTAAACGGTTATATGAAGGCAATTATTCTTATTGTTATTATATGGTAATGTCACTTAGTTGTGATATTTTGACACGCAAATGATAATAAGACCTTTAGTCTTCAATGTCTTTAGAATTAGAACTTCAAGGACTTTTCTAATTAGAATAATATATTCATTATGTAATTAACATTAATGATATTTAAAATGTTTAAAAATATATGTAATTTGAAACGTGGATACTGCTACTTAACCGACAAATAACTAAACATTATGATCTCTTACTATTACGATAGGAAGCTTAGCAGTGCCTTGGAAGGTGTAGGTTTAAGGAGCTCCTTTATTCAATTCAACACTCACCTCCACTGCCCAGGTTATCTGTTAAGAACATACAACTAATAAAGTGTTCTATAGAACATACACAAACACTTGAGTACTTAAATGAAGGGATTGTCGAGTATTGAAATATTTTTCAGATTCCTAACAGGAGACACAATGTGCTGTTTCGACTGTGAACTGATGCCACGTCTCCAGCATATCCGCGTCGCTGGGAAATACTTCGTCGATTTTGAAATACCGGTAACGTATTTTATATTAGCAGACTTTTAACTAATACTTATACCTAATTATCAATAGTTGCATACAAGACTTTCTCTCCATAATTAAATCCTCTATAAAAGATTCTGAAACAGTTAGCTTACTGCTAACATTAAAACAGCCACTCCTAGTAACCTAACATCATCCATTACTGAGTATATACAAATAAACTGAGTATTGATGAAACAATCATTTATTGTAGTTGTAATTAACATTTTTTATAGTGCTATTATTAAATTTCACTTTAATATGCTCTTTAATGTTGGAAGGTAATCCCTCATTTTTTGTAAACAAAACAATAAAACAATATTTTATGAGAGATCATTTACTGTTGTTGCTATAAAATTATGGAATTCTCACCCGAATGATATTTTGTCCGAAAAAGCATTATTTATCTCAAATTTATACTCGTTAATTTTATTTTATGAATTGTTTATGTATAATTTGTGTATTATATTGGTATATATTAGTAATAGTCGTAGTTTATGTATTGTATTATGTAAATGTTTGTATATATATAATATATTTATATTTTAATTTCTACTACACTGTACCTATTTCAGCGTGTTTAACTATACAAAACTATCTCACCATCAAGGGTAGCAGGAACATATCTCTACTAGAGATAAGTCATCCTTTATGCACATATTTCTTATGTCAATATGTAACATTTATTGGTACATAAATAAGTAAATAAAAGTATCAAAGAAAAATGGCGGGAATTCCAATAACTTCTTTTTTTTTACGGCGCGCGGCGTTCTAGATATTGAAACGCGCGTGAATGAGTGTTCTTTTTTTGAAATTCATACAGATAGCACGCATCGAGCATCAAGCAGTAAGAATGTGGCTGACTGTTGAGTAAACCCTTTGCGCAGAAGGAATTTGAGTGTTACTATGAAATTCAGTACAACATTATATAATCCGTTTGGATGATATAATTGTTATTAGAACATTGGATGTTTTAATGTTGGCAATAAGCTCACTGATTCAGAATCTTTTATAGAGGATTTAAATCATGGGAGTAGATAAAGTTTTATATGCATAAATATCTATTATCGTACCGTATACAACGTATTTTCCGATTATGTACTTAAATATTGTTTGATTGATACGACAAAATTTGGAAAACATTTTGTACACATACATTTATTCTTAATGTTAACTAGCTGACCCGTCCTCGCTTTGCGACGATGTATTTGTCAGTAGGTTAAAGTTTTATCAAAATAATTTTAGTATTACTCATCTTTTAAACATTTCTTGGACTTTCTTGGTAAATATTTCAAAATCAAAATAAAAAAAATGAAAGATACTAATAAACCAGGACTGTTAATTATTTTCATAGAATGAAATGTTTAGATTTACAAACAGTTTCGTGTTTCCGTTCCCAGACGAGTTACCGCGCGCTCTGGCGCTACATGTACCACATGTACCAGCTGGACGCGTTCACACAGAGCTGTCCCGCGGACCAGGACATCATCAACCACTACAAGCTGCAACAGGTAAAACAATATTACCACAATACTTCACTCATTGACAAACAGAACTGAAACTATCCTCTATAGTCTATACCTATTGGTTATAATTGTATCTGTTTATTGTCTTAATTATCTTTATTTACTCTTAATATGTAGATTCTATTATATGTCCAATATTCAAAATGCATAGATTACTTTTTTATTCTATTATGTATGTTATGTCCCGTTATGGAGATTAGAGTTATATATTCACTTGAAATAATGTCCGTAATAAAGAAAATACTCCTTAAGATATAAGAATAATAATAATTAAAAATTAATGATAGATACTATAATTCAATTAAATCTAAAAATTCCCGAAAAAATAATAAAAAATAAAGAAGAAATAATAGAAATTAATATCAATGGCTGTGATGACTGAGATGAGATAATTTAATTTTACTCAAATATATTTTAACTCTTTAATTCCCATGAGAATTTTAAATAAGTAGAACTACCTATTGAGGCATGAATATTAGGTTCAAACATTCAGAATATTTTTAGGATATGGGAATCAATAAAAGTATAAATCTTAAACCTATTTCTGAACGCAACAGATTGTTGATCTCCAAAGCCAACTTAATATGTGATCTGTGACTTCTGTTACTTTGACAGTTGACATTATTATTTTTTAAATACTAATAATGGCAATAGAAAAAAAGTCAGATATATTATTTTATGTTAGTAATATATTATACATTAATCCCTTTAAAAATTTTCTGTAAATAAAAATAAAAATTATATTAACTACCCCCCCTCCCCTATCGTTTATAACGTAGTCCCCAAAAAGTAACAATGGACATTGTGCAGTTAAGATTCTGAAAGACACACGGTTATTATTTTAATTTAATGAATTTGATATATAACGTTTGGTTAATGTTGCCAGAAAAAAATAATATAGAGTGTGAATATTTACCTTGGCTACAATAATAGTAAAGTGAACCAATAATGTTACCATGTGGTAGAAAAAAAAATATTAAACTTAATGGGTGTAGAAGTATATTTGTTTATGACGGATCTTATAGAATGTTCTAGAAGCTTTATATTATCTCCAGTCTCCATATCCCCTATTCTATTAGTGAAGCTTGACCTTCCTTTCTTTATTCCTCACGACAGTTATCGTCAAAAGGTTTGATCATGTCGCCGACGCTGACGCGGCAACGGAAAGAGGAACCCGCGGTACGTTACTGTGGTTCATGGTGTGATGTCGCGGTTTAATGTACCTATACTGTTCGCTCTACGCCTCCATCAGTGTAGCCAACATACTAAATAAATCATTTTACATTACCAATATACTGTAGTTAGTGCTCAAACATAAAGTTTTCATCACATACCTACCCCTAAAAGTCGATGTCGAATTACAAGGGGTCAACGTAAATGAAAAAATGATTGGGGATTTTTGAGTATAGTTATGCCCTTGCTTATAAACAGTGATTAAGTAGTAGTTAGTTAGTTTCCATTGTGTTGTTTTTTTGATCTTATGAAAATGTGTATTTTAAAAATGAGATAGTGGGTCTATCCAGAAGTGAATAAATAATGGGTCGCATAAGTTTGAGAATCTATAAAAACAATTACTCATACATTTTTAGTAATTTCTTTAATTTTCGATTTTTCTTATTTAAATTAAGTTGGCTACCCTGTTACCTAATAAAACCTTTATCGCCTTGCAATAACCTACATGTCTACCAACATAATAGTATTTAAAATATTGTAACATTCATGACATGACATGGACCATTGCTTATTGACAGTTAATTCACCGCCTGTGACGTTTCATTTACGGTTGAGGTTTTTGTGTTATTTGTATTTAACGTTTTTATATAAAACATAACTAATGTGTGAAAAATGTTTTTAAGTTAAGTTACGCTGTATCTTAGTGAAGCTGCTCTTAGTCACATTACTAATATTAATCTATATAATTAAGCAAAATCTTTAGTTAACCACTTGTATAAATGTTATCATATCAATAAATAGGCTATCTTTACTCTAAGCCTGAGACAAAATGTAAACAATATAAAAAGCAAAAAAAGTACTAATTAAGATAATAACAAAAGCAGTGTAGGTAAGGAGAAATATCTCATATAATTTTACCCAAAAAGTGTCTAAAGATTCCTTAAATTCCCAACGTGGACATTTGTAGCTAGATAGTATAAAGTTCTGATTTGGTCACAGTGAACACCTAGAATCTTTCGCGCGTGTTTTACTAAAGTACGTGTAACGACGATGCGTCATAGGACAGCAGACCCTTATAAGTGGTAGTCAGCAAACGCAAAACACTATCTTAATCTAGCAGAATTTACTAAGATTTATTTTATACAGTATTCGTCCGAATAAGGACTAGTGAAAAAAAATAAAAAGAGAAAAAAATATATCATAAAAAAACGTTAATATGTCTCCCCTTAAGTTTAACTCATAGCTACTTTATTTATTTGAATTTATTAAAAATCAATCGTAGCTTTCATAAAATACAGAGTAAATAGTTCTTTTAATAATAATAGTAGTAGGGCGGGTGATTCTCTAATGCACTAGAATGCAAGATGGATTCTTCAATCCCTAATCTTATATATAAAATTCTCGTGTCACAATGTTTGTTACCATACTCCTCCGAAACGGCTCGACCGATTTTTATGAAATTTTATGTTTATATTCAGTAGGTCTGAAAATCGGCTTCATTCCCTTATGTGATATGGGTGGCCCACCCAGCTAGTTATTCATAGATAATGTTTAAACCTTTTTATAGTATACTAGCCGACTCTTGCGACTTCGTGTCCATGATGCTCCGCTCCTTTTGGTCTTAGCGTGATGATATATAGCTTATAGCCTTCTTCGATAAATGGGCTATCTAACACTGAAAGAATTTATCAAATCGGACCAGTAGCTCCTGAGATTAGCGCGTTCAAACAAACAAACTTTTCGCCTTTATGTATTAGCATAAAATTGTTTACATTTTGTCTCACTTGAAATGCCATTTTTATTATTATAATATAGGTAGTAATTAAAACTTTTATTTATATATTTCAGGCACTGAAAATGAAGAAACACGAGGAACTCGAAACGCCGACGTTCACGACGTCCATCCCCGTCGACGTCAACGACCTAAATAATGAATAGAAACCGTATGCCGTAGGCTTTAAGCTGTTTTATTGTTATTTGCCAATAGTTAATATTTACGGTTCCGTTAAACTGACGAGTCATGTGAAATGGGATAGCGATAAAATCATTTTTTTCCATACATTACCAATTTATTAAGTGACGCTCAAACGTAGGTGGTGTAAACATTTTGTTTTCATTATACTTTTTAACCCTTTAACGACCACTGGGATATATTTTTTTCCAAATTTGGTCATATACGTTGTCAAATTATCAAACTCTCATGGTCGTTGAAGAACACAGCTTAAGATTTTTTAACATATATAAACTTTAAGGTAGTTTTGTGTTGGGAAAGGTGTAACGAGTACCGAAAAATCTCTTCTAAAGATATTGGATTGCTTATTTTTGAGCACATCATATATACTATAATGTATTTTTCATTTTATTAACATACATTGGATATAATAGTACACAACAGCTATAGTATTGAACAACCTCATCGAATAACATATGAAGAGAAGAGACAGCATAAACATTTAGTACATTCTTCTGCATTGACACTGGCAGTGGCTGCTCTCAGAAGCAGTACAAAAGCCAGAGAAGAAGAATGTCATTATAATAAAAGTACGAGATTCAATGTTTTGAATGGTTCGACAGGGGGTGTGGGATGTCACTCAACAAATAGGTTTGTAATATTTCGAGAAGCATCAGTAAGAAAATCGAAATTATAACTAATTTGCACAACTAAAAAAAAATGTTATGTATCGCTATCAACAGTTCCATGAGAATTATATTATGCGGCAAAATATTTTTATAATTCCTTCATAAGTTGACGTCATACAGTAAATCTAAAAGATTGAATGGTTTGGTGCAATCGAAATTTGTAGAACATTGTTTATGGATGGTTGTCTTTGTAGTTGTGGCTTTGGTTCATCTACCATCTCTCCTAGAGATAAATGTGGCCATTTTTGGTAACTTAAAACCTATTTACCAAAATTATATTGGTAGAGGTAAATGACCTTAACTATTTGACAATATGGCTTAAAAGTTAAAGGGCCATAAAAAATTAAGAAAGTTTTACAGCCCTAATACCTCTGCCTGCATTGTTTGGTATTGCAACAATTTACTTATATTTATTTAGCATATTGAGCGCTCTTGCCTCGGAGTTACCTTTTTTGAAGGTAGTATAAGTACTTATAAAATAGATACAAACTGAATATTTAGCATTCATTTTATACTAATCTTACGAAGGTATTTATTGACTCCATAAATAATATGACTCTGACATTTACTATTATTTTCTTGATACGAAAGCTCCTTCAAATCTTAATCAATAGTCACTATTAAGAAAATGTTATGATTTGCGTACTAATAGACAATATATAGAACATGTTAGGGAATGCAATCTCGCGAGATTGGGGCTCAGGCGAGATCTTGCGAGTTTATGAATAACAATACCGCGAGATTGGCAGTTTTGTGTTGTTTATTCTTGCAAATAATCACAATATTTGAATGAAATAATAATAAGAATTATAGGTATTATAAAATAAACATTTATTTTTACGATTTTTTTCAATAATCTTTTATGTAGTAAACTTTGACGTATCTAATCATCTCACTCAATCCATTTTCCGCTCTTAGAAAGTGTTTCCATACATCCGACACACTCAAATAGTCGTTATAAACTATATTCGCCGACATTGTTCGTTATTCCACTCGCAATACTTGAACACAATCAATCAATCAACACAATCCGTGATTGTTCCGTAATTTTTCTGCTCGAGCGTAATCTCGTTAGACTAGCGAGATTGCATTCCCTAGAAAATGTTCTTTGTATTCCTGAGCTAATATAGATCTACCATACTTAATCTCCAGTCAAAGAAATGTGTTAATAAAAATAAAACTTAATAAGATTGCTTGTGTCTAGTTAATCGATTAAATGGATGAGACAACTTATATCATGGTAAGCTGGTGATGGACTAACATTTAAGGTGTATTTTTTATATGAACCAAGCTATTTCTACTAAGCTTTTTAGAAAACTATAATACGCATATTGCCAACTAGTCTCATACACAGTAATTTTTTCATCTTATTGGCCCCTGACAGTCACCCTAAAGGGGTATTATAATCAACCGTACAACCTCTTCAGGAAGCATATGAGAATAGAAGCTAAAATGGCACTGTAACTGGACAAAAGTATCAAATTTGGAGAACATTTTCACATTGACATTGGCAGAGTTACTGCTATCAGAAGCGGTAGAAAAGCCATAGACAAGAGAAGAAGCCAAGTCTAAATCACAGACAAATGTCATAGTATTTAAATATTAAAATTTTATTGTTTTTCACTAATACTATATCACAAGTTAGTATAAAATGATGCTCAAATAACTTTAGACACAATTTTCTTGACTTCAACCTATAGTTCCGATAACATCTGTGAAATCCAAAAAAACCTTTATTGAGTTATAGTTCAGTATTATTTGTATTAGTTTTTAAAAAAAGTTGCATTTTACTTAAAATTTGGGCTTGTACAATTCACAGAAATTTAAATAATTATATTACATTATTTTGTGATTCATTCAAATGTCAAGGGCGAGAGACATCAACATGTCAATTGGACAATGTATAAAATATTAATATACTAGATTGTAATGTAAATGTTAAGGAATAAACCTGGATTAATATTATTATTTTTTTTATTTGTCTTTTATTTTATTTTCCTTTCCTTTTGCTTTTTATTAATTTGATTGAATTTTTCAAATAGACATTACTATGTATGTGTGCTCAAAGCTTTATATAATTATACTAACATTGCATGTAAAACATAGCTTTTGTACTTTTTAAATAAATTATTTAATATAAAACAAGTTTTTTTTTTGTCTTTTATTAATAATTGTATAAAAATGGTTATATAATTTATAATAATATAAAAATCATTTCACATATTGGTTATTGTAAGTCACTTAGATTAATCTTTTTTTTAGTCCAATCATTTTTATATACTTCCTCGGGTAATAAACAACTTAAAAACACATGAGTTATATAAGCAGTGATGCCCCATATTTTAAAGTTTCCGGCAACATAAACTGGAAGAATAAAGCCATTTTTAAATTGGGTATAAAATTGGTTTTTGGGATCACTTAAGATTTCAAGTGAAACTGTAAATACTTCATTCACTTCATTTTGATTGATGTTTAAGTCATCCTGTTTTAAATTTTTTACACATCCTATCACAGGAGTGATCATAATCTTGTAGTTTCTGCCTGGTACAGCCTGTGCACTTCCCCATACGTCAATTCTATCTGAAGCTAATCCTATTTCTTCATATGTTTCTCTCAAGGCTGTTTGAGTTGGAGTCTCATCATTATCAGTTTTTCCTCCAGGAAAAGATATCTGACCGCTGTGGCTCTTCAATGAAGATGATCTTACAGTATATAGCAAAGATGTAACGTCATTCACTTCACATAATGGCACCAAAACAGCAGCGGTAGCATTAGGATCTCTTCCACTTCTTTTCCAAGCAGGTAATCGAAACTTCTTGAGGTTCATCATACATCTTTCTCGGGATGCGTTTGAAAGTAAATTAAGTCCAAAGGTCGCAGCACTCATTTTGATAATATAATACTCTATTTCATTACATTTACTTATCGCGAAATTTATTTAAATTGGATAATTTAAGAATTATTTTGTCATTTTCCGACTTTATCTAATCATATATCAACAATTTGTCTGACAGTCAAATTATTTAAGATATTATGTCATTTTATTTCATTTCCATAAGATGAAATATCTATTATCTCCTATAATATAGTAAAGTTAAAGTTATTAACATTTTCTTTTGATAATAATATGAATGACAGTGACATCATGAATCATGACGTGAACGTTATACACTGTTGCCAACCTTACAAATAGTACCTAATAGTTACTTGAGATTATTAATTTTTATTATTTATTGAAATCAGATAGGGGGTATATTATGGAAATCTGTCAGTAAAAGTGTGTGAGTTATGTATGTATTAATAAACGGAAAATCCAACAACATGTTTTACACGCTGTCACCGCGTGATGCTATTTTTTATATAACGATATTTAAATAATTATGCAATTTTCATGTATAATATCTTCAAGTATCAATCTTATTTGTGTTGAAGTATATGACAATCGTACGATTTGACAAGGGACATTTGACAGAATTATAATCATACTCTGTATGTTTCAAAAAATGGCAATAGGAGCTAAATGTATGTTAACAGCCGTTGCCCGTAAACGTAGACGGAGAAACAACAAAATAAAAAAAAAAAGTTTACAGCTGATTTTGATTTTGACAACTGAAATGACCTTGGAACCATTATTGAAATGTGAAATTTTTATGAATTAGATTTACCATTTACAATAACCATATTTAAGTTTTTAGAATTGTCTCACTAATTCAAAAGTTCTAAAGTATAAGTCAATATTTTTTAAGTCACCTTATAATGTCGTTATCTCCTCAAGTTTTATTGTCCAGTGCTTCAAAAAATAACTGCATATCTAAAATAAAAGATCTACCAGCATATGTGTATCCGGATATTAAACCGTTAATCGGAGCTGCTGTATTGTTACCTCTCTTTGTTAAGGATGGTGAAGTACATATACTATATACTGTAAGATCATCTAATTTAAAAAGACATAGTGGCCAAGTGTCATTTCCTGGTGGAAAAATTGATGACAGTGAAGGAGTTGTGGAAGCTGCGTTAAGAGAAACTGAGGAGGAGATTGGTATTCCTCCCAATAGCATTGATGTGTGGTGTAAAATGCCTCAAATTCAGGGTCAAGACAAAACCATGATAATAACCCCAGTTATTGGTGTTGTAAGAGACCTCAATTTGGATAACCTTAATTTAAGTATTCATGAAGTTGATGATGTATTTTCAGTACCAATGAGCATGT
Organism: Limenitis camilla; assembly: GCA_905147385.1. Lineage (NCBI taxonomy): Eukaryota > Metazoa > Arthropoda > Insecta > Lepidoptera > Nymphalidae > Limenitis > Limenitis camilla. Next base: position 11,367,392 of record LR990241.1, read on the forward strand.
TTTGCGATAAAACAAAGCATGCTCATTTAAAATTTGAAGAAATGTTATTGCCAGTGTTTGAACATGAAAGGTCTAAGATATGGGGTATCACAGGATATATAACACATTTTTTTCTTCAATGCTTTTTGCCTAGTGAATTATATGATACTGATTTTACAAGAAAGAGGTATCTTTTAGATGAGCTGATGCCATCAAAATTATAGCTAGATACAAGAAATTAATACCTCTGTAAAGTCATTTTAAAAGATGGGGAAAAAAAATAAATAATGGTTATAGTTTTTGCGGGTATCTTATGATTGCACTGACAAGCTGTTTGCTATGTGTTTAGAGTTTTGCGAGACAAATTTTTTTTTGTTTATATTGTAATCTGCCATTCGTCCTTGACTTTTATCAGATGAGTTGTCGTTTCTTTTGAGGCGATTTTGGTACAGAAGACAAAGTAAAAAAATGAAACACATTCTTGAATTTGATCCTGTCCACATGTGAATAGGTAGAATTGTCATGAATGTTTGTTTTCTTTCACAAGACACTGGTCAAGAACCTCTAGTCATTGCGTATAGTCTAACAGAGTTTTGAGCTTATCAGAGACCTTCTGTATTACTAAAATAATTATATTTTAATATAATGGTTTTTTTTTCATTATTTTTGTTATCGTTTTTTTTGGCATAAGTACCCTTTTTGATAAAGTCGGTGTAAGAATATTTATAGTTTATTGTATATAATGAAATTTTATACTCACTTTTTTATATATCTGTATAAGTCACTAATTATTATAATAAATAAAAATTCAGAATTGTAAATATTTAATTTACCTTATTATGACATATATAATTAAGTTTCTCATTTTAAAATAGTATGTCAATTAGGAGTGAGGCGTATTTATCGTAACAGATACAAATCACAAGTATTCGTAGATAATAAATAACATTTGTTACTGTGATGTCATATATCTGTTAAAAAATATCATTCACAATACTGTATTATCTATGGTCTTACTATTTACTCAATCACTCAATCTTTATCATTAACAATTATTCGTGTTAACTGTTATCACTCGTTCACTGTTATTTCTTCGTGTGTTCTTTGTCTCGCTCACACTTGCTTTATTGAAGCTTGCCAAAACGAGAAGCACCTAGTATTATAATCCGGAAATTCAAATTGTAGTCTCACAAGAAGATATCGCCTTGAAAAGTGACAACTATTTCTAGTCGTATTATCTTTTTTAACTTTCTATTCGGAAACACTGCAATAATTTTGGTAATTTTAGTGTGTGGAAGTATTCGTTCTTTCAATAGATATTATTAAGAAATATATACAGATCAAATACATGCTTAAAACTAGTACATTGATTAGTATATAAAATCTAAATAACGGTAAAATAGTTTTGCTGCTTTTGCTTGATAGTAAAATATAACAAAAACTGACTTGAACGAAATAATAACGCGTATCCGAACGCGTTTCTTATCATTGACGGCATTGGCTAAAAATTGTTCAATGTAATGACGACTTTAATATTGAAGTGATAAAGGTTATATTGAACTGACACAAGGTCACATCGTTTCTTTTGTTTTTTGAAAAAGTTTTCAGTAATTTCAGTTACTTTTCTTTTCTTACATTTCGATTCGAAGTGACTTGAGCGAAAATAAGAAAATTGTTTTGTAAACTAAAGGACGATCAGTGTTAATTAAAATAATTCTTAGTGTTCATAATTTCTTCGTGTATATACTTATATAGGTAGTAATTTAGGTTTTAATTGTACATGTTATAGTTTTAAAATAGTTTAGTAAAAATGGCAAATGTAAATAAGAGAGTGAGTGTTATGTGGGACCATTTTGAAGACATAGGTGGATACTATGCGACCTGCAATATATGCAAGGCCAAATTATCTTTTAAATCATCCGTTACTAATTTAAAAAAACATATTGATAAAAAGCATCCCACGATTCGGGTGATTGGCAGAAGTGGCATTTCAAATACCAGCAACCAGGTGTTACTACCATCTCAAACATCCTCAGGAACGTCAGATGAACTACCTGCCCAGACATCATCCGCACCGCTACCCCAACTATTCCCCGAATCATCATCGCAGCTGGTAAACTCCCAGACGGTGTTGCAGTTACCGTCAAGAAGAACATATGGCCATCAGCCCATTAGTAATTTTGTATCCAGACGTGGTTATGCTAAATTGGAAATAGACAAAAAAATAATGAACCTTTTTACTATGGACTTTCAGCCGTTTAGAATAGTCGAAGATCGTGGTTTTCGAGAGCTAATGGCGTACGCATTTCCAAACTATACCATACCAACCAGGAAATTTTTTGCCAATAATATGTTGCCCGCTATATATGAAAAAGTAAAGGCAGACCTAAAAGAAATTGTACAGAAACAAGTAAAATCAATATGCATTACAGTGGACATCTGGACATCGTGCGCAAATGATTCCATGCTGGCAGTGACTGGACACTACATCGAGGAGGAAGAGTTTACCATACAATCATTTCTTTTAGACTGCATACCTCTTTTGGAGAGCCATACATCAAAAAATATAGCCGACGCCATACGACAAATTTGTGAAGAGTGGAATGTGGCGGACAAAATTTTATTGGCCGTGTCTGATAATGGTGCCAACGTCAAAAGCGCCATCGAGCGAGAACTCCGGTGGAAACATTTTCCATGCTATACCCACACATTAAATTTAGCGGTCAACGTCACTCTGAAAGACGCAGACATTGCCGAATTACTTATTAAAATAAAAGGAATTGTCCGGCACTTTAAGCAAAGTAACCTTGCATGGGAAAAATTGAAAAAGTATCAGGAGCAAGCGGGTACCACGCCTAAACGGCTGTTACAAGACGTTCCAACTAGGTGGAACTCTACCTATTTTATGCTCCAAAGATGTGTGGAACTAAAAGAGCCTCTAAATAGCGCCATGATCAACCTAGGGCTGACCGCAATAACAGGTTACGAGTGGTTTTTATGCGAGGAATTGTGCCTGGTTCTTAATCCATGTGAAGAAGTCACTCGGGAATTAAGTGGTCAAAAATATATCACCGGGAGCTTGGTTATTCCTATAACAATAGGACTGATAAAGGCTTTGGAAAATTTGGGGTCACAAAAAAATTTCATGCCATTAGTGGACAGGTTGCGACAAGACTTAATAGGCAATTTAAAAAGAAGATTTTTAAACATAAATCGTAGCAATACCTTCGCTAACTGCTTGTTTCTCGACCCTTGGTTCAAATTTTACTTTGACGATCCTATAGTTGCAGAGGAAACAAAACGGCGGATTATAGCATTAGTTGGAGCCCAAGATTCGCACATCGGAAATGCCACACAAGATGTACCGGTACCCTCAACCTCGAGCCAAACGAAATCCATATGGCTAGATTTCGAGCAAAAGATGCAGGGTATCCAGCCAGAAGGTACAGCTACATCCCGTGCCATCGTGGAGGTGCAGCGGTACTATGACGACAAAATAATTGCGAGGACTGACTGCCCTATGCAATGGTGGCGTGAGCATAAAACGGTCTATCCCACCTTATATAAAATAGCAGCAACAAAGCTTAATGCGATGGCGTCATCAGTTCCCTGCGAACGAGTGTTCTCAGCTGCCGGCAATATACTAACCGATAGAAGAACACGTTTAGGCGTGAGAAAGCTGCAGCAGTTGCTATTTTTGCACCAAAATATGTAAATATAATGTAAATAAAATTTGTAAATAGTGATTATGTACATAAAATGAATTGAACACTTTTAAATGCGCCAGTTCCAGTAACAACATATTATTGTTCTTTCCTTTTTTGATAACATTTACAAATTTAATGAACTGACAGTCCTAAGCCTGTTTTTAAAGCATGAAGGAAAGTGTTTAATTGAAATTAGAAAATAATACACATGGTAACTGGTATATCAACCTCGACCCATAATAATTATTAGAATATCCTATACTCATACTGTAAGTACGTTATTTATTTACTGTCAAACAATGCCTTAGTAAAATAACAGGCTGTTATTTAGTAACAGATATTGACATCTGTTATTTTTGGATAACAGTAACAGGAATAACAGATATCTTGTTCGACCTGTTATAACCCAAGTCTAATGTCAATAATGACATTTGGTTATGGTTTGGGGATGTAGAAGTTAAAACAAAAGAAACACAAAATGGTTAATATATTTATTCTTAACATAGTATTATTTACAATATGAATTGCATTATTAAATTAATGCAATTTATTTTTTATACAATATTTTAAATTATAAAGACATGATTCGAGACAGATATTTATAGTTTTTTTTCCTTTCTAAATTATTTTTGTATTATTCACTTATTTACATAATGACATATAATAAACGCGCAGTATTCAGGATGAAGTTAACAAACATCTTCTTTGATTACAAAAAGTTCGTCACCGAAGTAAGCATTAAAGAAGTTTGCATAGCACTCGAACTCGCACATATTGTTGTATGTCTTTCCGTCGGAGGCGCATAAAGGCAGGTACACTCTACCGCAAGGACACGAGTGTGCCCATCCCCTCGGCTCTGGCGCGCAGAGACATGACGCAACCATTATAGCCAATATTGATACTGAAATTATTATAAAAAACATAAGTGACTGACTAGTTTTCAATGATTAATTAGTATCTAACTTTTAAACTAGATGGCGGCACTAGTTCGTGTTTCAGATAATATTACCTGATTATTAAAAATGTGTAGTTCAAAGATTTATCAGATAGAACTAAATATAACTTAGATTGACATAAATAACGATAAAAATTATTTTTTACATTTAATGACTATTGTGTCCACTGAGAGCTTGTATAGCATAGGTTTTTAATCCCTTTGTTTCGATACGCACGTAGGGTTCTGTATTAATATTTGGCAAAATCTCCCATATTTTGCCCCCTTGTATATCTATTTTATTCAGTTTTTAGTATTTGTTATAAAACTAAATACATAGGTCAATTTATTACTAATTGTAAACATTGAGGTTAACAACAACTGCAGCGAAGCACTATCAGTTAGCTACGTACTGCGGCATAATAATGAAATAAAAGCAGTGAATCCTCTATTTTTTTAAAGTAGGTACGAATTACAAAAGACGTATTAAAGTTATCATTCTGGTTAATTGTATTGTTGTTTTATTACAAATTTTAGAAAATTCCTCGTAGGTATAGGTAGCCAAAAATTTTTTTTTTCAATTTTCTAGCTAGACGAGATATTTAACTATACTATATATACAAAAAAATTATATTTTAAACAAAGTAATAAAATCTACATTGTAGTATAGTACGTGTTAGTATGCAGTTCAAAATCAATATTTATTTCAATAATATTGAAACGTTCTCCATAGGAATAACCCGCGCGTCAGTTTTCCCTATTTATTTAACCATTTAAACCCGGTTAACTATTACTTATTGTTATCCATACAAATAAATAAAATTGGAGTGTCTGTTTGTAATATTAAAATAACCGCTTTTTACTAAGTGCATATGGATGTATACACGGTAGATATACCGAAAAAACATTTTTTAACAATTTTCCTCTGTCTGTCTGTTTGTGCCGGCTAATCTCTAAAATGGTTGGACTGATTTTGATGGGACGTTAACTGGCTGATAGCTGATGTAACAAGGAGTAAATTAGGCTATTTAACATCTCGCTACGATCCATAGGAGGGGAGCAACACGCGAACGAAGTCGCGCAGGTCGCCTAGTCTACACATATATGTATTCAACGAGACATCTTTATTTTGATAACCTTTATATTATAACAATAACAGGAAACAAATTACGACAAACTAACTATAATCAATACCACTTAATTAAACTGTAGTTTCTATTTACTCCACGAGGACATCATTGACGTATTTAAGGGGGCATAAATAATTAAATATAATAAAGCGAATTTAGCATTCTCCATTTTCGATATAAGAGATAAATATTGTCATAATTGTTGGACTATTTGAAACAATGTTTCACCATACAGGTAGAATTAAAATAATACAAGTTTCTGTTTATTCCTTAAAAAAAAAGCGAAAAATTTCACTTACCAACTCTGTAATCCATTGTTACGTCTGTACGTCGACACGTCTGTATATCTATCGAAACTTTCTCTGCGCCATTTTGTCTTGTGTTTTATACGATCTAAAAGTATTATCTGTTTCCGTCTGATAATCCAAAGGTTATAAACATTAAACAAACTTAATTACGATCACATTCACACAGAAACATATAAAAATATTATTTAATCCATCTTTTTATATCTGTAGAAATAAGATAATTATTATAAAAGTGTCTTGGACCCGTTTGGACCCAACCGCATGTGAACCAGACCTACTTCCACTACCATACCATAATGCTGCGGTTCACTGGGCTTAAGGTCTACTGAAACTGTAGGATTATTCCTCTTCACTGTACCCCTCCTCACTCATCTTGGTAGCGACCACTTAACATCTGCTGGTAGTAGACCTGGTGGTGGATCGTCTGCTCGTTTGCATATTATACCAAAAAAAGCTAGAGAGGAGGAAGAGAAGAGTACATCCGATGGCGTATGTATATCAATACATAGAATCAAGTTATTGAAATCGCTCAAGGAGGATTTAGGTAAACAGGGTCGGATCTCTAGGGGGTCGGTCATCTATACGAGATCGAGCACAATTTATTAATCTCAAAGAGGTCATAAAATTGTTAATATTGAGCCAGAAGGGAGATCCGATAGATTCAAGACATGTATGTTTTGTACTATTTTAAAAGTGGAGAACCCTTATCCCACCCCCCCAAGCGCTAGTGACCGAATAACTTTAGGCCATTCAGGGTAATTTTTTAATGAGGTTGTCTTCCTCACGTCCAATGATAGTAACGAATTCCTATGAATTTCACACCTTCCTTCATTCGTTCGCTGTGGTCGATGAACATCTCCTAATTTAAGAGTTGACATGCACCCCACTTCCTTTAGATCCAACTATAACCTCTGTTAAGTGTTATTCAAGATCTTAATTTAATAGTAATCGTGTGAATAAGAACTTAACGACCTAAATCATCGAGTAGTAAAGTGAAGTGGCGGTTACTCGAGCATCGGCATCGGCATCGTTACCGACACCGAATGACTTCTACTGTATTGTTTATCAGCCGATGCTGCTCACGCATAATTATCTGTAATTTGTATTACGCTCGCGTTCCTGGTATACTTTATAAATAGGTGAAGAACCTGATTATGTTGGTTTATGAGATCATACGTACTAACCTCCTCTAAGCTCTATCTCTGAGGAGAAGAAGAGTTATGACTCGTGATCTGTTCATATATGTACTAGTAGGTAATGGTTTCTATTATGATCAGTGTTAAAAATAATAAATTAGTAATAAAAAATGGACTAAAAAGTAAGAAATAATTCCGTTATTTATTAACCTTCCTTTATTAGGAGAATAATATTCAATTTTTGTAGTCGGTCCCAGCCAGGTGAACAGACTTATAGTGAGATCTATTGAACGAACCTGTAACGAAATAGTATGTAAGATTGTACTATTATACTACTAAGTACTATACTATTGCTGGCACCGAGTTCACCCTCAGGGAGGTTAATAAATAACGGAATTATTTCTTACTTTTTATTCCATGTTTTTCTTTTTAGCTTTTGAAGTCGGTTTTTTTAAACGTATTGTTCATAACATGAAAACTACTTGTCCAAACTATATTAAATTTTTATAGAACCAAATAATAACTATTTCGTATCAAACTAAAGAAGAATCACATAAATCACATGGATCATAAATCTCAGCGTAATTGATATACATACATAAAAAAAACTTCCTCCTTTTAGAGTCGGTAAAAAAAATGCTATAGGTATCTATTACCCCTACCTATTACTCCCAAATTTTTTCAAGAGTTCGACTATTTTGACACGCGGTATATAATTAAATATTTCATTCAATTATATGTTTTAACTAGCTGCGCCCCACGGATTAACCCGCCATATTTTGGATAATTCACACTATATCATTATAAATTATAGCCTATGTGTTATTCTGATGTATAAGCTATATTATTGTAAAGTTTCATCGAAATCCATTCAGTAGTTGTTGCGAATCCATACATTCTTACAAACTTTCGCGTTTATAATATTAGTAGGATTAACTTTTGCAGTTTTCATATGAGTGAATCCTTGCTCTTTAACTGAAGGATTTACAATGACAATTGAACCCGGTAGGGTAAGGTGATGCTGTAAACCGGTTCTAGAAGAAATTAAATAATTTCTCAAGTAGGTGAGGACACGTATATTATTAAACAAGCTGTGCCTGCGACTTCGTCGTTTTCATACAAACATTCATCCCCTATTCCCTATTGTTATTTTCACCCTTGAGGGTAAATCTTTCGCAAACTTTGAATGTCATATTTATTTATATCGCATCAATAGACTAAAAAATAAGTTTCAAGGTTCTAGCTCTAAGAATGACGATACTTCCATACAACTTTTCATCCCCCTTTCAAACCTTTACAACCCTTTTTCGCAATAAAAAGTAGCTTATGTCCTTTATCAGACTTTAGACTATCTGTATACCAAATTTCAATTATATCGGTTGAGTAGTTTTGTCGTGAAATCGCGACAGACAGACAGAGTTACTCTCGCGTGACGTCACCTTAACGCCATCGCCATTATAGTTAGTTCTAATAAAAACGCAAAATACTTTACAAGTAGTATAGTTGAATCTATACTAATTGTAAAGTGTATATGTATGTCAGTAGGTACAATAGGTCGGGTAAAGATAATCTTGTTTGAGTAAAGTTTGTGCTAATTTTCTTGTTTAACACTTCAGTTAAGTGCATCCTTATGTTGTGGTTGCACAATCAAGTAAACAATTACTGACGTGAAAAACACTTATTTCTTCTCGTGATTCATTGCGAGTCAAAGATAGAATAGAAAAATTATTGCACACTATAAGATATATATTAGGGTGCTTTTTTTTACGACTATTTTTTTTCACTCCCATCTCGAAATTTTGTGGGAAATACCTAAAAAAAAATTTCCTCCTAATTTGAGCCCTTAATATTAATATTAAGTGCTCACCCGAGGCATGCAAAGATTTCCCGCTTAAAATACACGCAAACTTAATTTTTTTTTAATTCTACAGTTCAGAGGCATTTTATGGTATAGTCTAGGACATTAGGTTTTCTTTAGAATTAAATGCTCTACAAAAGTGCTCATTGCGGTGAAGTCGTAACTCACACCGGCGAGGTCATACGGGTCACCCAAACCCAATTTTTTCATGAAATTCTTGTTTTTTGCCCCTTCCAGACAACTCGAAAAAACTAATGGGCAGTGCATAAAATATCTCATATATACATATAAATACTTAAATACTCATAAATCAACTAATGAATATAGAATTACTAGCTGACCCGGCAAACGTTGTTTTGCCATATAAATTTGGGGTGAGCCACCCATATCCCTTAGGGGGATGAAAAATAGATAGTAGCCGATTCTCAGACCGACTGACTATGCATATAAAATTTCATAGAAATCGGTCGAGCCATTTCGGAGGAGTAGGGTAACTAACATTGTGATACGAGAATTTTATATATATACGATAATATAAATAGTATATACTTTAATAAAACATATACTTTAAACAATATATATTTACGATGATTTTTGATGTTTTATGAGCCCTCTACAAAGGACAGCTCAAAAAAAAAATTTTTAAAAGGTCGCTCAAATTTTTTTTTAATTTCAAAAATCGTCAAAAATCAATTTTTTTTATTTTTTCTTCGTTACGGTAAAATTTTATAGACCAAAAAAAATAAATTTCTGAAAGTCATAATTAAACGAAATATTAAGAAGCGTTTTTTTTGCGCCACCCTAATATTTACATAAATGAAAGATATAAAGACATATTACATAGAAAATACATATATACTACTTCTGTGTTAAATAGTAGTTCTTCAGTCGGTATTCTCATGATGACAGGAATACTATCTATATTCTATTCATTTTGGCGATAAACAAATAAATCAATGGTGGCTATATCCCTAGGACCCGGACATGTTATCCGACAATCGTAGTGCATTATATATATGCAATTCTAAAACAATTATCAAAGTAAATAATTTTGCAGTCACGACTAGTTAAATATAATAATGAAGATTGCAATTTGCTGTAACAAGCGTGAGGTTTTGTTATTATTATAGATATTTAATGTAACCACACATTAGGGGACATTCATTTATTACGTAAGACAATTTTCGCTAGTTTTTGACCACCTCTCTCCTATTATAAGAAAACATAAGAATAGACCGACCCCCTCCCCTCATTTTAATATTTACATAAAATTTTCAGTCCAGGGGCTCAAATCCGAATGAACCTCGGCACTCGCGCGGTTGCCCGCGATTTTTTAAAGTATAATTTTAACAAACGTAAGAACTATCGAGACTCCCACCCACCCCTTGTAAGAAAAAATAAGACATGGTCGACCACCCTACCCCCCTAAATCGTCTTACGTAATAAATGAATGGCCCCTAAAAAAAAACATAATATTATAGATAATAATAAGAACACCTCACGCTTGTTACAGCAAATTGAAATCTGGCTCTTGATAGAGTTATTGTTAATAATTGGGTTCCGCCTTTAATATTATTTTTTCCATTAAATTCAACTAAACTATAATCTACAGTCTGCGATGAACATTAACAACTAAGACCGGTCTCTATCTTCATTATTTTTAATAACATAATTTATATCCTTTAAAGTTATTGTTAAGGAAAACGTATGTTCAATCAATTTTATATAACACTAGAGGGCTGCCCTCGCTTCGCTCCGGGTATTTAAAGCAATATTATAATTGATGTCCTCAATTTGTCATTCTGTAATTGTGTAGTTTTTCATTATTTGAAAAATTAGAGAGAGTAAGAAAAAGTTAAATAATAGAAACAAAATTAAAGAAAAGCGAAAGATGATAAAAGAGGGAGGACAGAGCTGAACTAAAATTGAATGGGTAAAGGAGAGAGAGAAAGAGAGAAATTATCGAAAGAAAGAAAGTGAAAAGAGGGTAATCATTCTGAACAGATAAAAATAAAAATTAAAGTGAGAAAAAAAAGAGAGGATGAGAGACAATGATAGTATTATAAGAGAAAAAGAGACGGAAATACTATAGACTTCTCTCAGTAAAGGAATTTTTAAAATCAGATTAGAAACAACAAAATGGCCAAATTCTATTAATAAAAAAATGTATATGGCAACACTAAATCACTTTTGTCACTCACGAATAGTGTAGTTTTCTATAGGTGAAAAATTTTTTTAAATCGGATTTGTAGTTCCTGAGACTCTTCAATTTACAAAATGGCCACCTTATGGCACTTAAATGGTCATATCTTTTTAATTAGAGTATTTATGGCAACACCACATAGCCTATGTTACTCGGAAAGGATGTAGCTTCCTATCGGTGAAAGAATTTTCTAAATCGGTTCAGTAGTTTTCGAGCCTATTCGCAACAGACAAACAATCAAATCTTTCCTCTTTATATAATAGTGTAGATGTAGATATGTCAAGTGGTTGTAAACATAAGCTGTAAATAGTCTTTCGAGAGTAAGCGCCACACAATACTACTTGATGATATTTTGACCCGCACAGTAAAATTTAAATTTGAGATACCCTCAGTGCGCTAATCCCACACCCGCACTTGGCCGAGTTTTTTATAATTAATTTCTTTGCGAGATTTTGCAAGGATTTCACGCTGCGAGTGGTTTTTAATTTTCCTAATAACTACTTTTTACTTTTCCTGATTCCTAGAAGGAAAAATATTGAGATGATAATATTTTACAATAACAACTGCGTCCATTGTTTAGTATTTCTACTTATTAATAATGAAAATCTATAAATGAACTAGAATTGTGCATCAGCATGACGGGTTGGTTTTAAAGTCTATCTGTTTCTTAGTATAGTGCAAACCCCGTGACTTCCCAAAACACACTTTTCATTTGTTGATTTTTGTTACCCATTTAACGACAATTTCCCATAACGCTATACAATATTATAATCCCCTTTCTAGTCTACTAATGAGTCGTTATACAGGGCTTGACCTATAGGTCGTCGAACTGGTTGAAAAAATTCTTCTAATATATTTTTTGCTTTTACTGACAGTCATCATCATCACCCGTTAATGGCCCACTGCTACGCTGGGTCTCCTCCTCAGAGTGAGGAGGGATTAGGTTAGGTTAGCTGGCCAAATGCGGATTGCCAGACTTCCTTTCCACCTTTAAGAACATGGAGAACTCTCAGGAGTGCAGATTTCCTCACGATGTTTTCCTTCACCGTTAAAGCAAGTGATATTTAACTGCTTAAGACACACAATTTAGAAAAGTCAGAGGTGCGTGTGTGGGGGATCGAACTCGGACCTCCCAAGTAGACATCACTGCTTACTGCTACTGACAGTTGATTACAGAGTGACATTTAGTCTAAATTAAAAAGATTTTTTATTTGTAGTATTCATGACGTAAAATGTTTTAGGAGTCCGCACCTTCAAAGGAAAATGAAACATTCGCTTGTTCAAAATTTTTTTCCTCAGGAACTTTTAGAGGTAGAGTTAAAATTAATATTAAATAGTCAGGACTAGATCCCTTAGAGCTTTAATGAATGCAATCAAAAGGTAAGAAGAAGACAGCCATTTATACCATACACAGTGTAACCTTAATATACCGTACCTCAATGTAATGACTTCCTCGATTTAACAAATTCTTCGTAATCCTCTTGAATTGTCCATAAGAGTAAATCTAACTACATTATCCCTGAGTAACATAGGCTATATTTATTACTAGAAAAAATTAGAGATCCTCAGAAATTCTTACTAAAACCAACCCAAGGTGCCTTTCATCGCATGCGCTGCGAAAAGTATTGATGATTGTTCTACAATATTATAGAACGTATCAATATCTACAAAAAAACTTCGCGAGACCATATGTCCAACTATTGTAGTTATGTCGCTATAACTACTCTTTTACATTAAAAAGTTGATAGAAATGCCTGTCAAAATCACACCACGTTATCCATACCTTTGTATTAATTCTTATCCAAATAAATTATTTCGTATTCAAGACTGTTTCAATACCTGTTGATTACTTTTTGAATTATTGAAATCGGACATTCCATTCAAAAGATATTACGAATTTAAAAATGTCAATATAAACAAAAAAATCACGCAGAAGGGCCGGTGTAGTTCCACATCATCACGACCCTTCAATGGCCCAATGCTGAGCCGGGTCTCCTCCTCAGAATGAGGAGGGTATCAGGCCATAGTCCACCACGCTGGCCTAGTGCGGGTTGGTAGACTTCACACACCTTTGAGAACTTTTTGGGAACTCTCAGGAGTGCAGGTATCCTCACGATGTTTCCCTTCACCGTTAAAGCAAGCGATATTTAATTGCTTAAAACACACATAACTCAGAGTCAGAGGTGTATGCCCAGGATCGAACCTCGGACCTCCCGAGTAAGACTTGAAGTCTCAACCACTGGGCCATCACTGCTTTTTTTTGGTGTAGTTCCACGCTGGAACCGAAATACGGGAGAGCCAAAATGTTAAAAAAAAATTGCCCACCCGTGCGAAGCTGGGACGGGCCGCTAGTGTTTCTTATATATCTTATATATCTATTATATCTTATATATCTTATATATCTTTCCATTCTAAACAACATCTATTTCTCGACTCAACTCAACTATCAAATAAAGTGTAAGTACCTCTAATTAACGAATTTTGTCAATCCAGAACCTTAATATATTAGTATGTGATTAATGCGATAGTTTTCGTCACGTTTTTTCCTTTAAACGATCATTGTTGTTTGATGGAAAGTAAATAGTTAGCAACACTGTTTACAAAGTAGTAGTAGCGGGTATATCATTTTATATTATTTCAAGTAAGTTTACTTTATTATACGTATTGCTGTACAGTAATGGGTATCATATCTCTCTCATATACTTAGCAGTAAACACTGCTGCTCGTCACTATTGTTAAAGTTATAAAAATGTGTTATCATTTATTAGTAGAAGTTGTTCGCTATAACAAGACGAGTACGTAATGTTGAGGTGATTAAAACTATTTTTTTACCTCTTTATAACAAATTTTGAACCAATCTAACCTCAAGATAAGAAACCTCAGTTTAACGAATAACTTGATATAACGAATACTTACTTGTTCCCTTCCGATTTGCTATATTGAATTTGCACTGTATAGTGAATATGTTGAAAATTTCCCGCTCACCTAGACCTAGAACCATGAAAGTTGCCAAGAAGCAATGTCATAATATAGCACAAGGCAAATCTTTTCTTTCGTTTTATAACTTCAGTGCAACCTCAATGTAACAAATCGGAAGGAAGCAAGTAAATATTCGTAATAATAATTATTATTTTATTGAGGCAACTAAAAGCCCAAAGTTCGTTAGTAACGATATCTTAAAACTATGTGAGATCCTAACTAATATTATAAATGCGAAAGTAACGCTGTCTGTCTGTCGCGCTTTCATGCCAAAATTACTGAATCGATTTAAATGAAATTTGGTATACAGATAGTCTAGAGCCTGAAAAAGGACATAGGCTACTTGTTATTGCGAAAAAAGAGTTGTAATTGGTTGAAAAGGAGGGATGAAAGTTGTATAGAAGTATCGCTATTCCACGCGGACGAAGTCTCGGGCACAGCTAGTACTTAATATAAAATCTTAAAAACCTATGTTAGTTAAAAAATATCTTAAGACTATGTTAGTATGTTTTCAAAATTTCATATCAAGCGTTTGCATAAAGTATTTCATCATCGGAGAGTCCAACTCAGATGAAAACAGTCAACAGTCTTGCCAAGAGCGAAAACGTCCTCTTTCTCATAATGGCATGAAAGTCATTTGTTCGCTCTTGTGCGAATATGCCTGAAGCTGAACAAAACCGTGGCAACCCCAACAGCACCCTGAAGTCCCTGAACCCGTTGTTATATTGGACTCTCACCGTATTATACTTTTTAAATTAGTTGGTCCGAAGAACGTGTGAGAATAAGTCGCTTCCTCACTACACTTAGCAAACCTATGAGCCAACATGTTGCATCTGACGGCTAATGGAGGATAAAGGATATGGCTAGTCGCGTAGCCTTCACAACATTTGAGCAACTGTGATCGAGCCAGCTGTGGGGCCCAGCAACATCATGTCACCGGCATAGCCTAAATTATTCAGGCATACGCCCTCAATCCAACACCCGACTGGTTTTATGCTGAGCTCCACCTGACATTGTTCTTTTGGTTCGCGTTGCAGTATCGCATCACATTAATCAAATACAGTTGTATCTGTAGGGCAGGTCCCTCTCCATCTTTTCCCAGAGCACATCATAAGATACTAGATCAAAAACTTTGGAAAGATCGAGGAAACAAGCGTACACCGGAGTCTTCCGACTTGTATAGTATTGGATAGTCTGTTTCATGCTTAGTATTGCTATTTCTGTAGAAAGCCCAATCTAAAAACTGAGGTTTATTATATTGAGGTAAGGTTGGTCAAAAATTTGTTATAAAGAGGTTAAAAAAATAGTTTTATTCACCTCAACATCACATACTCATCTTGTTATAGCAAACAATTCCACTAATAAATCATAACACATTTTTATCAAATTACTGTTATTTTCTATTTAAAAACAATTAGGTAAGTTACAAAATGTTTCCTATAGATAAATAATCAAAATTTATCTATAGGAAACATTTTGTTATGCAGTAAAATCCGTTAAAATTAGGTATCTGGGTACCCACTACTTTCCATCAGACAACAATGATTGTTTTACAGAAAAAAACATGTTGAAATCTGTCGCGACCTAATTCATATACTTTGGGATTTAGGGTCATTATATTTTGGTGGGATTGTTATATAAAGATTTTGGGTTGACCATTAGAGGTATTTACACTTTATTTAATAGTTCGTGATGGAGGTTGTTCGCAATGTAATGATATATTTAACACTAGCTACGCTCCGCGATTTCACCCGCTATATTTTGGATAAATCACACTATATCATTATCAATTATAGCCTATTTGTTATTCTGATGTGTAAGCTACATTATTGTAAAGTTTCATCAAAATCCATTCAGTAGTTTTTACGTGAAAGAGTAACAAACATACATCTATACTTTCTTCCAAACTTTCGCGTTTAAAATATTAGTAGGATTTACTATTATGGACAATTCAAGAGAATTACGAAGAATTTGTTAAATCGAGGAACTCGTTATATTGAGGTACGTTATGTTGAGATTACACTGTATATAATAACTAGTCGACTACCGTGACTTCGTCTACGTTAAAGTATATGTTAAATTAAGAATATATGTACAAAAATGAAAATAAAGGAGAGAGAGAGAGACTCTCGAAAAAAAAAACCGAACAGAGACTGACCATTCTGAACAGAGATAAAGATAAATATTAAAGAGAGAAAAAAGAGACAGGATAAGAGAGAATGATAGTATATGAGAGGAAGAGAGACAGAAATACTGTAGACTTCCTCAGTGAAAGAATTTTTAAAATCGGATCAGGAGCTACAAAACGGCCATGTTCTATTAATTAAAAAAGTGTTTATGGCAACACTGAATCACCTTTGTCACTCACGAAAAGCATAGTTTTCTATTAGCGAAAGAATTTTTAAAATCGGGTTAGTTACGTCAAAATGGCCAAATTCGTGAATTAAAATATGTATATGGCAACACTGAATCACTTTTGTCACTCACGAAAAGCATAGTTTTCTATTAGCGAAAGAATTTTTAAAATCGGGTTTGTTACGCCAAAATGGCTAAATTCGTGAATTAAAAAATGTATATGGCAACACTGAATCACCTTTGTCACTCACGAAAAGCGTAGTTTTCTATTAGCGAAAGAATTTTTAAAATCGGGTTAGTTACGCCAACATGGCTAAATTCGTAAATTAAAAAATGTATATGGCAACACTGAATCACCTTTGTCACTCACGAAAAGTATAGTTTTCTATTAGCGAATGAATTTTTAAAATCGGGTTAGTTACGACAAAATGGCCATATTCTATTTATTAAAAAATGCACATGGCAACACTAAATCACCTTTGTCACTCACAAAAAGTGCATTTTTCTATCAGTGAAAAAAAAATTAAAATCGGATTAGTAGTTCCTGAGAAACCCTTCAATTTACAAAATGGCCACCTTATGGCACTTAAATGGCCATATCTTTTTAATTAGAGTATTTATGGCAACACCACATAGCCTATGTTACCCGGAAAGGATGTAGCTTCCTATCGGTGAAAGAATTTTCAAAATCGGTTCAGTAGTTTTCGAGCCTATTCGCAACAGACAAACAATCAAATCTTTCCTCTTTATATAATAGTATAGAGTATAGATAATTATTATTTATGTTTAAGTATAAGTCATCATTAGCGATATTGTGTGCATTAGATAAGATTCATTTATCATAACATCCAATACTACTGGAATAATTATTGATCTATCATTTACTTTGTAGATTAAATACAAAGTTAATATATTTTGCAAAATATATAAACCATATTGAAAAACGTCTATAATACATACCTATATATTTATTAATTTTAAAAAATCACGCGACGGGCAATGAGGCTATGTTAGGCTCGTTTTGAGGCTATTTCTATCCTTAACAAATCTATTTTTTTGTGCATTAATTACACTAGTCGACCCGCGTGGCTTCGTCCGCGCAGAATTATATGTTAAATTAAATATTCTTCCTATGCCACGCGAACGCTGATTTTTTCGAGACAGAATAATCTTTTTAACGTAATGCACAAAGTGTTTAGATAACGATAATATTTTTATCCACAGTCGATAAGTTTTGTTGTATTTACGACACATCTTCGTGAATGAAGTCTGTTGCAATTAATCATCAAAATAATCAGTATAATTATTTGATAAATAAAGTTATCAACAAGCTACTATACCAGTCGCGTGGGTATAACCACATTGTCTTATCTATATTAGTTAGTACAATTTGGATTACTTTAAACAATAAAATCTAACTTTAATAGCCGATAAATCTAGATTTATATATTATGTTAATTAATGTTGAAGATTACACAGTAAAATAATGAAAAAACTAGCGACTCGCTTTATTGTAGGTATATACAGTGTGGATGTATTATTTCTCAGTAATCCCTGAAGGATGTACTGAAAATAGAGATTGCAGTCCGGCCGCATCCGATTGGATTCCCATTGATCCGGTCGGATCTTATCCGGATCCGGCGGATTGAAAAAATCAGAATAATTTCCGCTTTTCGGTTTAAAATTAATAATAGTGTCATTATAGTTAATAAACTGCCTATAAGTTTATAAAAAATAAAACATATATAACGTCAAGTTTATTTGCAATCCAAGGTTGAGATTAGACAATCGAGATGTTTTTAACAAAATAGATATTCTTACGGTGCCGTCACAATATATTTATTGTAATATTTTATATATTAGGCAGAATATAAATTTATATTCAAAATACAGTGACGGACGCAGTATAAATACAAGAAACAAAAATAAACTTATAAAACCTTACCTTTCGTCTCAAAGTGAGTAATAGTTTCATGGAGCTTGGTGTTCGCATCTATAATAAGATTCCACAGCCTATATTAGACTTGCCACTTCAGCGATTTAAAAATTGTTTAATAAACAAAGCTTACTATTCTGTAAATGATTACTTTAATGATTACAAAACTTGGAATCCAAGTGACGCTGACACTCAGTTGAATGATAATACTATATAATATATTAAATGTAAAAAAAATCATGTAAACAATGGCGTTTACATGATTTTTTGCTGTTTAGTCCCTTGCCAGTTCTTCTCATCAGAAGACCGCTTTCCGAACTGGTGGTGGCTTCAGACAAACTGGCTGATTGACCAATTTTAACGTGTCAAAAGTACTTTGTAAAAAGTCTAATTGAAATAAACTATTTTGAGTTTGGGCAAAAAAATAAAATCTAGTAGTAAAATTTTAACAATGTATCGAGTAGCTTTTTCTAGATTTCACTTTCATAAATACCTAGATCAATTATTTTAGAAGCTTTATAAAATCTAATATAATTAACCTTAATTTACTGAGATGAGATCACAATAATTCTTAAAGTATTTGAGAATGCTATTGCTAACAAACAAGTTTTATATTTATGACAGACACCATCATGATCTGATGAATCTTTCTAATGAATGGCACAATTATCACAATAATGAGTTCGTCTTACAATTTCAACCCTTTAGTTTAATGAACAACAACCACATGCAACGCATATAAAGAACCTACTCGTACAACAGTTCTATTAATTTGACAAAAATTGCAAGCATCGGATCCGGTACCAATATACCGGATCCGGTGAAGGTTAAATGATGCCGGTTCCGCCGGATTACCGGATCCGTTTTTCCGGATTGCAATCCCTAACTGAAAGTATCTTCGCGGAGAGTTTTGAAGGGAGACATGAATTAAGATTGATCACGATACAAATATTCAAGTAAATTGTAATATATATTATCATATATGCAATAATATAAAGTTTCTTTTGTTTATTTTAAAATGTTAAAAATAGTTACAATACTTAATAATTAATGGAAAAACCTACATTTACATTTTTCCACATTAAACAATGACAAGTTAATGAAGATAATTGCGATTGCTTAATGGTAATGAAGTGACAATAATAAGTAGCCTTTCTGTTGTTGATAATATTATTTTAATCCTTTATTAATCATTTCTTTAATTAGACTGCTACTTGAGGTTAAGTGGCCATCGTCAGTGACCGAAATTAGCATCAAGAGTCTAGTCGAGATACTACTTTGTATCACAGACAAAACCTTTTGAAAATAGCTGTCCTGAACTTTTATAATGACATAGTTTTATTACCATGGAAGAAGATCCACTTTCGTCACGTTAATTAAACCAAACAAACCCTTTGGATTTATCTAATAATTTAAAGGACCCTAAGGAAAAGAGTAATTAGTCTATGCGAGATCTAGAAGATGTATTACTATCAAACGGGTGAGGATACTTTTCCTTCTACTTACTTAGCTATGGGATGAATATAATGTGCTAATCCTATACCTACAGCGTCCTGTTTTGTAGAGTTAAAGTTAGCACCCTGTGCAAATAGCTAATCTATTTAAAGCTAAAACTTACTTACTATCAATAAAGCAAATGGAATATTTCAATTTTCCCTATTTTCGTGACGACTATCTGAATTTTTTTCTTGTTTCGTCCTTCTTAGACCACTTTTTTACGAAGTCGGGTTATAGTTTTTTAAACTTTATTTTTTTATTTAATAGTTTTCAATTTCCCGATCAAGTTAGTTTTTATTGCTTAAACGAGTAAATAACTGCAACGACAGTACTGC
The DNA here is from genome assembly GCA_905147385.1 of Limenitis camilla. NCBI lineage: Eukaryota > Metazoa > Arthropoda > Insecta > Lepidoptera > Nymphalidae > Limenitis > Limenitis camilla. The sequence goes on from LR990241.1 coordinate 11,387,749, forward strand.
GTGAACTATTCGGCGCGTTTTAAACATATAATATGTTGATTTAAACAATATATACATATTTGTAATGTGCTCGCCAAGACCTTTCTTTTGATACCACACACGTGATAATTATCTCAGAATATTTTTTTTCGAGGTTAGAACCTGTAGTTTAAATTCCGTCATTAAAAAAATATAAAAATTTTATAGCCTATGTCACCCGCGCTATTATTACGAATCTATTGATACCTCATTCATTAAAATTGGATCAGTATTTTAGGCGCTAGAGGGGAACATACATACATACATAGACTGCCAAAAACATAACCCTTCCTTTTGGCTTCACCGTAGTCGGATAAAAACAGAAAACTTCATTTAATCGCAGTTAATGTTTAAACTACTAATGATTAGGAAATAGCTCATCATTATTCATTTAGATTATTTTAAAAATTAAACAGGTTTTTTATTCACCCTTTATTACACACCATATGACACACAAAAGACTTAGTTATGTAAAAATATGGTAAAACAGAAGGCCGTTTTATTACTTATTAGCTATTTCTTATTGGTAAGTTTTACGTAAGGTGTTAATAATAACTATAACGTAATATTTGTATTAATTAACAGCCAACCGATTACTACTACACGTGTGCCTATATAACAAAAAATATTCAGGCATTCAGTAAATAAATTTGAAAAAATTGCGGTGGACCCTTATCACTTAGGGGTATATATAAAAAATAGATGTTGACCGATTGTCAGAGCTACCCGATGTGCACACAAAATTTTGGAAAAGATTGGTAATAGCAACACCACGACACGAGAATTTTATATACTAGAAGCAGATTATCCCGCAAGAATTATTATTTTTCCGGGATAAAATGTAGACTATGTGTTTATCTATGTTACAAAGTATCTGCGTAAATTTTATGGAAAGCCTTACACACATTTACACACCCAAACATACAAGCTTTCACATTTATAATATTAGTAAGAAGTAAGATAACTTGGATGTTTCTTTGTTAGTAGTCACAGAATAGTTGTACTAAATGAGTTAATTTATTTATTGAAAAAAAAGGGTGTAGTTGTCTAAGAATTTGGTATAAGAAGTTTAATAAAGTCTAGTTTTATACCGTTATTATTTAGTTTCACCATTTTCCGGAAACAGCGAAAATATTAGACAATACTGAGATAACAATTTTTTTTATTATTGAGGACCAGCCGACCCGCGCGACTTCATTCGCGTGTTGCTCCGCTCCTATGGGTCTTAGCGAGATACTAAATAGCCTATAGCCTTCCACGATAATTGGGCTATCAAACACTGAAACATTTTTTTAAATCGGTTCAGTAGTTCCTGAGATTATCGCGTTCAAGCAAACAAACTCTTCAACTTTATATATTAGTATAGATAGTATAGATTCGAATAAAACTACTCATCAGATCGGATCAGTAGTCACTAGTTTGGGTGGCATAAGAGAAAAATTAATAAAAAATAAATATACCCTTAAACTATGGTTTACCATCAAAAATATCCCTTCCTATGTAATTTCCAAGTGAGCAATAAATACGCATATTCGCAGGAAGGCTTTGTTTATTTGACGTATGGGGATTTACTCAGACAACAAACCTTGAGTGTTAATATTATTATTTATATATAAAGCGACTCGTCGACCAACATTCAGTATTCTAGACTTCCTTCAGTAAACCAGTTGTGATCGCCTCAGTTGCAAACCAGATCTTTAACGGATACAAAATGGTTTATCGATTCGGTAAGTTTATACTATTACATTATTACTTTAACTTTTGAATTATATTTAAATAACGGGAGAGATATTTTAGTTTCTTTTAATCTTTATAAAATTAAATTTTCTCTATTAATATTATAAAAGAATAATATAAACATTTGTGTGTAATATCGTCTTTTATAACGAAATATTCTTCGTATGTCGGTTTTTATTTAATTGAAAAAGACAAAAACACATTAGAATTTAATTGAAAAAGAAATTCTTATCAATAGTACTATATTTACTCAAAGAACGTCGTTACTTAAGTCTACTATAAATATTCTAAAAAAATTATATAAAGTATAACTATAGAAATTACTATTCCAAAAAAAAAACACAAAATACGTTTGTAAGAAGGTATGGATGTTTGTTACTCTTTCACCCAAAAACTACTGAATGGATTTTCATGAAACTTTACAATAATATAGCTTAAACATCAGAATAATTCATAGGCTATAATTAATAATGATATAATGTGAATTATCCAAAATATAGCGGGTGAAACCGCGGGTGCAGCTAGTGTATAATAATCGCATTCATATTAATCTCAAATCACAAATGAATAATTTTTTTAAATGCATGTAATAGTTTACATATAAAAACACCTTAATTTATCAAAGCAAATTTTTATTACACGGTTGAATAATGCATTACACACATTAATCGTACATTATACGCTAAAGTATTTTGTTGTTAGTCAGGATATACATACATATAGAGTCGCCATTGATATTTAATCGAATATATCATAATATGTTTTATTAAATACTATCCGACTCGCGCGACTTCATTCGCGTGTTGCTCCGCTCCTATGAGTCGTAGCGAGATGTTAAGTAGCCTAAGTTACTCCTTGTTTCATCAGCTATCTGCCAGTGAAAGTCCCATCAAAATCCGTCCAGCCATTTCAGAGATTAGCCGCATCAAACAGACAGACAAGAATTGTAAAAAATGTTGTTGGTATATGTACTTATTTTAATTCAACCTCAACCTTATTTATAGGTGTTCTACTTATAGTCGTGGTCTACGTGTCTTCGAGCACAGCATTACCACCATGTGTGTGCACGCGTAACTTCAAGCCAGTGTGTGGGTCAGACGGAGTGACTTACGCCAATGAGTGCCTACTGCGATGCCAAAAACAAAACAACGTAGAGTTAACTGTTGTCAAAGAAGATGAATGTAATGCTAAACCACCATGTGTATGCACTCTCGAGTATGCACCAGTTTGTGGCACCAATGGCGTCACTTACCCTAACAAATGCTCTATGACGTGTGAAAGAAGTGATATTGGAATTGCATACAGAGGTGAATGCAGAATAAAGCGAGAAGATGTCAAAGTAAACCCTTGCCTATGCACTCGTGAAGCAAGATTTGTCTGTGGCACAAACGGACGTACCTACAGCAACCCTTGCATGTTGAACTGTGCTAAACAAACCAACCAGGACTTGCAGCTGGATCATTATGGAAAATGCGATAAAGTAGGAGTAAAGATTGCGCAAGGTTGTAGTTGTACCAGGGAAATGTCGATAGTGTGCGCATCCAATGGAGTGACGTACAACAATATGTGCTTGATGAAATGCGCTGGCGAAGATCTGACGGTTGAGAAGTATGGACCGTGTTAATCTATGTTATAGTTATTGTAAATAGCTTTAAGTTCTAAGATGCCATGTTATTGTTACTTTAATATTTAATAAATCTCGTTTAATTTATAATTTTTAAGTCTCATGCCTATTTATTTATGTTTTGTTTAAAATAATAAGGATTTAATCAAGGCAATTCTTAATAAACCCTTCCGATACCCAACTGATCTAATTTATAAAGAATTTAAAGCTTTACGAGTCCGTCAATTATTTATTTTAAAATCGTTTTTATTTACACACAAGCTAGTTCTAAACTCGAGCAAATATGATTCTCTAATGAAAAATCGAGTATTTAGAATAAATACTACTTTATCGCAGTCATTAAATTATCAAGCTACTCATTTATATAATAGACTTGTCAATAAATGCAACTTAAAAGATTGTACCGTACGTCATGCCAAACAAAAAGTTATATTATTCTTAACAGAGTTAAACTACGATCAAACAGAAACATTGATTTCAATCGATAAATAAAATAAAAAGAATCAATGCAACAACAATATATAAACTAATATATAACAACTATAAACTTCAAATAATATAACAATATATTAACTTTAAAATGTATTATACTTAATCTTACAATAATAGTCATAATTCGCTGTCATTTCTGTTCTACTAATCTTTGACGAGTAAGAAATATCGATCATACCCGCTTTTTAAAATAAAACAGTAAACATAAAAATGATTTAAAATAGCATACCTTAGAAACAGTGCGCCAATTCATTCACAAATTTGAAATGTTATTATATGTTGAAAGTTAAAGTTTTGTCTTTCCATGATATACTTACTTTATTTCGTATTCTAAAAATAAGCAAATCTTAGCTACCCGCAACGCTCGGCATAACTACCTATATTTTAAAATTTTACGTACAAAACAAATGAATTCCACGATACAAGCTTGCTTAGTGTGGAATTCAAAGATAAAATTTTGCTGTTATTTATATGCTTCACTATTTATTTGTTATAAAAAAAGAATGTTTCTAAGTTTAAGATATTTATTAAGTGTAAAAAAAAACTATAACAAAATGTTTTATATTAATAAATACTTAGAAACAAATGAAAATTCTACGTTTGGTAAATAAAGATTTATTATTATTATTATTATTAATCTTAAATTCTAATGTAATTGTTTTAATTGTTTATAGTGTAATAAAGTAATTAAAAATTAATAATTTCAATTTATAATACAATAATCTCTTATAAGGCTCTTAATAATTATTAAATATTTTAATTAGAATTTTAAGCACACAAATAAATAAATAAAATTACTTTAAAATTTCATTGTACATATTCATCACAATTGTAATTTTCAGACTAAATATTATTGAGGGGTAAATAAATTAATATAAAAAATAATCTATTTTTTCGTATCAAAGCAATGAATATCAGCTTAAGTCCTGTTCTAATAAATATAATTACACCTTCGTTTTGATTAGAGAATAGATCTGTGTGATATAAATCCATCAAGAGTAGGAATGTTAAGACACTTAGCCAGCATTCCGTTAAAACTATGATATCTACCATCAACCTTAATCCTATGTAACAAAACTTCAAGGCTATCAAAGTTACAATTTATGCTACATATATTAACATGTAACACCTTGAAAGCACCGCTAGCCATCGTTGAATGCATCATTACATCTCCAGGAGTGCACACGTAAGAATTTAATAAAGACAACCGATCAATTTCATCGATCGATATTAAATTGATATCATTCATTACGGATACTAAAGTGTAAACATTTGCCTATAAACAACCGAAGGAATACTGAAAAGATGTTTAACCACCAGTCAGCTATCAGAACTGTCAACAAACAGTAGTATTTAAGTTTTATATATGGTAAGCAGACAAAACTCTTGTCAAAAAGATAATGTGTGTTTGATTGTGAAAGTAGTTTATGTGTTGAAATATGTGTAATTTTTGTGTATGTGTCCTGAAAGTGTTGTGCGTGAAATGGGATAAATTTAGTATACATGCTTATCTTAAAAGTAATCTTAATGGATGTAATAGAAAATAATATATTAACGAAGGATATTTTTTTATAAGTTAACAATGAACAGAGAATTAGTCCACAATTTCCAACTAGTCATGTTTGACTTTGTAATTTTAATAGATCAGGTTCCGTTGAAATTCTAATTATGTAAACCATTATATTCTTGTTACAGTAGGATTATAGTCACCTTTGATATTTCAGCGGGCGTGCAAGGAGTGTGTCGCACGCGGGCGGCACTTTTAAGAGGGCGGGTTTAAAGCAACTATTACCTCTATAGTTACTAACTTAAATAAAAATACAAAACGTAAACTACAGTATTATTATTGGTTTACTGGATGAAAACTTTTTGTCCTTCATTGCACGTGGGTGCTAGTACACTTAGAGCTAAGCTAAGCTGAAATCTTGAGTCTTAGCTGACTAGAGCCTCTCACTCTGTGGTCGTGTAGTTCCTCTCGGCAGCAGTTAACAGACGACTAGCATATTCAATCGGGCATTCGTCCTGGCCCTCCCCCTGCATTAAAACTGCTCCGAGGCAATAGCCACTACTATCCGCAGTAAGTGTAAACGGTAGTGTATTATCTGCTTGACGAAGTATGCGTGCCGTTAGCAAAAGCTCTTTTATTCGTACAAACGAGGCTTGCTGTTCGTCAAACCAGTTCCACGTGCTATTCTTCTTTAAGAGAGCTGTCAGAGGTCTAACTACTTCGGTGTAGTTAGGTTAGGTTCTATGCCGGTATTGTGCGAAGCATGGCGCTGTACGGCGCTCCCATATGGGTTGACGCTCACCGAGCGCAATATGGCCCAGCTGCGGAGAGCGCAGAGGGTCATATCGGTGAGAGCTATACGGGGGTACCGTACAGTGTCTTGGACGGCGGCGACACTTCTCGCGGGCGATCCGCCTTGGGCTCTCCAGGCGGAGGTGCACGCGGAGGTGTACCGATTCCGTGCGAGCCTGTGGGCGACCGGTGTGCGGCCCAGAGAGGAGGAGGTTGGACGAATCAGGAATCTAGCCCAACGAGCCCTGATTCAAAGGTGGAAGGAGGACTTGAGGTCCCCAAGTGCAGGCCTGGCGACGGTTGAGGCGATTCGCCCTCACATCGTGCGCTGGGTCGAAAGGCAGCACGGCGTCCTATCCTATCGGCTGACGCAGATACTTACAGGGCATGGTTGCTTTGGTAAGTATTTGTGTCAAATTGCGAGACGGGAGGTGACGCCGGCCTGTCACGAGTGTGATGCGGCAGAAGACACGTCGCATCACACTCTGGTAGAATGCCCAGGATGGGGACCTCAACGCCACAGCCTGGCGACGGTCCTAGGTGGACACCTCTCTCTCTCGAGCGTGATTCATGCCATGCTTGAGAGTGAGAGATGCTGGTCGGCCATGGTCGACCTCTGCAGACCCGCGCCGCCAAGCTCGATCGGGGAGGGGTAGGCGGCGTTTCGCTCACCTCCTCCCACTACCTTGAACGGAGTCGTCAGGCAAGGGGGCAACCACTCTCAGGTGTACCCTGAGAGTCCTCTGGCGTGCAGGCCTGCTATAAGAGCGGGCCGACCCACTGAGACGTCACAGTTGTTTGCGTAAGCGTTCCTGTGGCGCCTCCATAAAAAAAAAAATGTAACTGCATTTCTGTATTGTGGATATATCTGAGATTTTATTTGGATCTGCTTGTAGACCACCCTGGATGATATGTATAGAGTCGCGTGTAAAGAAACTTATCTTACTCATGATGATTTCATGAAGGGAATTTCGTTACCTCATTTGTCCTCGTAGAAGATCAAGTGTGATAGCAGCACGTATACTAAAATGCCCTTGGTCTCACCAAAAATGTTATGGGGGTGCAAACTTCTTGTACTTCTACTGTTGTATTGCAAATTAAGATATTACGTACCTGTCGAGTTCCATCGGCGAGACCTTCTAGGCGGCGTGTCTCGGTGAACTTCGTTCCAATATTTTTAAGTATTGTATGTTGTTGTGTTTTTAAGTATACGATGAAGACTAGCACTGGCGGTACTATGTGTAGCGCCGGTATCTATTATTGCTACGCCATTTTGACTTGCCACTTTGATAAGTTTTACCGAATACGGTGCCTCTGCGTTATTTGCTACTATTGTCTGAAAATTTATGTTACCGAGACGAAGATTATCAGTAGTGGGTGCACTTTGCGAAGATAAACCCTTACATGTCTCGCACCTTGATCACACTAAGCCTTCACGGCCGCAGCCATAGCAATACAGTGAATTTGCGCTACTGTTTTGTTCGGTAGATTTAGCCCTCTGTCTATAGTCGTCTAAAATATTGATATTAGGGGAAACATTGATATTAGGGATGTGATAATAATATGATTTAAATGGGTACAATTGTGTGGTGAAGGATATGTCTCCTCTTCAGAACTCGCTCGTTCCAACAACTCGTCGAGTCCGAGCACACCATACGATCCAGTCTTTTACAAATATTCTATCTAGAAGACCGTATATAATGTCAACTTCCATTTCACACGGTATTTCATACGGTAATCTAACAATTGATGCACGCACACATCAGCGCGAACGGATCCCTGTTATGTAACGAATATATCCCGTAAAATTTTATACGCGGGTTGCGAAATTCCGTACATATTACGTAAACGAATCACTGCTTCACTCCACGTTTTCATGGTTTTCAAATATTTCGACTGCGTCTATGAACACTTCAAAGACGTCGGGGTTTTATACAGAACCATCGAAGTGCGCCGTGGATGTTGCTAAACGTCCAGGTGTACAGCGGGAGGACTTAGTGCGCAGCGGTAAGGGCGCGCTGCCTTCGCGGCCGTAATCTTCAAATTGCGATGAAGAATCACCATTGGGCCTGCTGGACTCCATTTGATTACGAGTAACATTTGCGATCAGGGTCGATAACTGTTCTGACGTTATTGTAATCGCGCCAGCGACGGGTGTCTCCGTTGTCGAAGTTACGCTCCTGTCGTCCTGAGTAGTTATGTTATTTTCATAACTTTTATTCATAAGCCGTGAATTGGGCGTCACTATAGTAGTAGAGTTTTAATGAAAGATTCGAATTCTTGGTGAATGAGTTTAATCGCACCATTTATATATTTTACAAGAGAGAAGTAAGTTTAACAATCATAATAATAAAAATAATAATTAACAATAATATGAAACGGAAATAGAGCGCAAGCGTCAGGCATAGTGCGTCCGCGCGTTAAGAGACGCCAACAAGCGTGAGATAGACGCATAGACGCCGGCGGCGTTTTTGGCATCAACGGTTTATGCCATTGAACTTGCCGCTGGTCGCAGTATTATAAAAGCATGAGGCGTCATGCGTTTGTGAAGGCGCAGCGACTTTTAATGTTCTCCTTTGAAGATTCGCGTTTGTTGGAACCGCGAGGGATGTAGAGGAGATAGGGCAAAAATAAATACGTTCGTTACATCCATATTGCAGCTGGCATGCATCTCGACAGCTGCGTTGTAGCACAACAGTGAACAGGCGATCTTGATTAATTGTAAAGAGACCTCTGCTCCTCCAGCAATGGGCAGCAGTCACCAGTCTGGTATTTGATAGAAGGGAAAGTTGAGAGGGACAATTAGACCAGCCTAGAAAGATAATTAATATCGTTAGATCTAATATATTCTAACTGGTTAATTAAGATTCAGTTATTTCTTTTTTTTCTGAAAATAAGTTTATTCGCAGAAATGAAAAATGTCACATAATAGAATAATAAAAAAAAAGTACTATGAGTCAATATTAAAGACACGATCTTTGAGACAGAAGTCCCAGATGCGATTTGATACGGCTGAAGACTTAAGTCCAAAAATGGGAAGTTAGCGTCAGTTAACTTGAAAATATATACAATTTATTTACAACAGAATTAAATTTGATTAAAACTAAAAGTGTACAATTGATAATAAAAACTAAAAGAAAATTGACCCTGATGATATAAAAACATTTTTCTTTTAAATCAGCTTAATTTGTCAAACTCATAAAAGGAATATAAAGACTAGAAACCTAAGCTAAGTAAATTTAATATACAACTAGAGATTCACACTAAGGAAAGGGAATATACAGACTAGGGACTTAAACTAAGTAGAGGGAAAATAAAAACTAACAAGAAAATTGATAAGTTGTCTTATCCGATGTTTATGTACAAGTCAGTCCGCGAATAATCATGTCTTAGCTTCCCAAGTGTGGATGAGCTCCGACAGCAGCAAACAAATGATCCTGGAGCCGTCGAAGTCCATGGCATGGTAGTTGGTAAGGATTGGCACATTTGCAAATGACCTTTCACGCTACAACTTATGTAGTATTTTATATCTAATCGCAGAACAGAATGATTATAGTCCAAGAAAACCAGGATTTATTTAGTAGAATAAATCCCGTTAATCAGTAGATTAAATTAGTAAAGTCACAGATAATTTATTAATTACTTCTAGGTACCAATTATTAAATTACTTAATTTTAATCCGCAGATAATAATCCGGAGAGATAACATATTTAAGTTGTTAGTCACAAAAAAGTTTTCTAAGATTTCTTGATATGTTTTATAAACTCAATTAATTAAATCAGAAATATGATGAAATAAATAACGATATCTCATACATCGATTCCATACAATGATAAAATAGTAAAAGTTGCCAAAAATTGTAATTTTTACACGTAAAGCTGTGAAAAAAGGCTATAAGTTGATAATACTAGTTTTAAAGGTAAACTTTATTTTATTCTTAATAGCGCATTTAAATAGAAGCTTGTTTTTAATGAAGTTTCTTTTACTAATTAGGAATCTTAAGATTTGGTTCTTGGGAATATATCAATCAGATATATAAAATACTAGAGGCCTGCCCTCGCTTCGCTCCGGGTATTTAAAACAATATTATAATTGATGTCCTTCTGTAATTGTGTAGTTTTTCATTATTTCAAAAATGAGAGAGAGTAAGAAAAAGTTATAAAAAGAAAAATAATAGAAACAAAAATAAAAGAAAAGCGACAGATGCTAAGAGAGGGAGGACAGAGCAAATTGAATAGGTAAAGGAGAGAGAGAAAGAGATAATTGAAAGAAAGAAAGTAAAAAGTGACCGATCATACTGAACAAATAAAAATAAGAATTAAAGAGAGAGAAAAGAGAGAGGATGAGAGACAATGATAGTATTATAAGAGGAAGAGAGATGGAAATACTATAGAATTCTCTCAATGAAAGAATTTTTAAAATCGGATTACTAACAACAAAATGACCATATTCTATTAATTAAAAAATGTATATGGCAACACTAAATCACCTTTGTCACTCACGAATAGCGTAGTTTTCTATCAGTGAAAGAATTTAAAAAATCGGATTACTAACAACAAAATGACCATATTCTATTAATTAAAAAATGTACATGGCAACACTAAATCATTTTTGTAACTCACGAATAGTGTAGTTTTCTTCAGTGAAAGAATTTTTTAAATGGGTCTTGTAGTTCCTGAGAAACCACCGCCACCTTATGGCACTTAAATGGCCATATCTTTTTAATTAGAATATTTATGGCAACACCACATAGCCTATGTTACCCGGAAAGGATGTACCTTCCTATCGGTGAAAGAATTTTTAAAATCGGTTCAGTACTTTTAGAGCCTATTCGCAACAAACAAACAAACATACAAACATACAAACAATCAAATCTTTCCTCTTTATATAATAGTATAGATATATAATTCCAATTCCATACTTATTTTTCATTGTACCTGCCTCTATATATTAGCGTTCCATAAATTCATGAATATATTAAGAAACACTACAAAATAACAGGACGTTCATTTTATTTTGATATATCCAAAAATTACCGATATAACTTTTTTTATGGCAGTTAAGAGAGTGACTCGTTCTCATTGCCGATGTGTTGCATCTTGAAGATAGAGTGAGGAAGGGGAATGAACAGAAGAATGGTGTGGTTTCAGTGGACCCCTCAACAAAAACCTAGAGTTCAATAGAACAGCAGCTTTAAAGGGATGAGTGGGAGAGTAAGTCTGGCTCAAATGCGTCAAATAGTCGGGGATCAGATTCCCTAACACCAAGGGGTGCTGGGTTACTCCCCTCTTAGGAAATGCTCTCCAGCGGCAGAGGGGAATTAAATTCTAACCAGTCCCATCACGGGTAACTGATAACGCTTTATCTGTGTTGAGTAAGTTTATACTAATTCAGACGTAAAACAGATATGATCAACAATAAAAAGTTAAAGTCGTAAACTTCATAAAATCCTGGGGATCCCCCATCCTTGCTAGTTACGATTAAGTTTGGTTTAAGAGAAATTGGGTAAAGAAGGTATCGTCCTGCCTTCAAAATTCTGAGTCGTGTGAGTGCGTCTGGAATTGGAGGACGTCAACATACTACTAGAATCAAAAATAAACTTGTAACGCCATTCTGTCGTCTCCACAAAGTGAGTAATTGTTTACGCGTCTATAAAAAGATTCCACAGCCTATATTAGATTTGTCACTTAAAAATCATATTAAGAAGCATACTATTCTCTCTAGGATATCTCCGTCCGTAGGTATAACTAAATTAGGATAAAAAATTCTCAATGCCCCACACGTGTTCTCCGGGAAGTGCTAAACTGGTGGTAGGTTTACACCGAGATGTGTTACCAACTGTTATATTACTGTTTCTAGCTACGACTAATGAATCTAATGCACTTTTAACAATAAACTATTTCCTAACAAAACACCGACTCACTTGTTATAAGGCACACATGTAATTAGTAAAGCCTAAGTTTCTATATATATATATATATACTAACTAAAGATAAACAATACCTAGACTAACGTCAAACCAAAGACAAGCTTTGTTACTTATAAATCACCAACTACATGACACCAACCTACAAGCAAAGAAGTGCCGCCAAGTGATATATCTATCGCATTCCGGCATGAAGCATGTAGAAGCCATCAGATGAATAGGTCTATATACAGTAGTGAAGTTTTTAAAGATAACAGCCAAATGAGCTGAGTTACTTGACGGAAGTCTCGAACTGGAGGTTAGTGGGATCCGGAGCACGGTTGTTCCGCTGGCCGACCGCCTCGCGAAAAATCCTGGGATGGCTTTATCGTGCCGATTGACGATCGGCGTCCCCACAGTCTCCATTCGAGCCTACCATCAGTGCTGTAACGTAAGTTATCATCATGGGGTCTTATTTGCTTCACCTCGTACAACTACTATTGCCCTGCCTGTTCACTCAAATCACATATGAAAATAAGGTCCAAAAGAAGAAACGTTAAACGGCGGCTGCACCTCCTCTCGTATAAAGTGCACCTTACTAATATTCGTGGATTGGGTACTAACCTCTCAGCAATCCACCACCATCTCGAGACTGAAAGGCCGCAGTTACTCTTCTTCACCGAAACGCAGATCTTAAGTCCTGCGGGTCCTTCATTATCCGGAATACGCACTTGAACACAATTTCCATCCTCGTGCTGGTGTATGTTTGTTCATCCGAAATGACATTTGTTGTCAGCGTCTCGAAAACCTTGAAACACCCGACTTTTCGGTTATTTGGTGTCTTGTGGACAGCGGCTCAGAGCAAACGATCTTTGCCTGCGTATATCGCTCTCACAGCAGCATCCAAGAAACAACTCAATTTTTCCAATACCTCAGCGATACGGTAGATACACTTCAGCAAAGATATCCGACTGCGGATCTGATAGTTCTAGAAAATTTTAACGCACATCACCAAGAATGGTTATTTCCTTATCAAAAAACAGATCACGCTGGGAGAGAAGCACGTAAATTTGCACTCTCGTTAGACCTCTCTCAGCTGGTTGATGTAGCGAATACCTGAAGTCGATGTCCATAAAGCCAATTTCAGATCTCCTTCTAACTGCCAATCCAGACCGATTTTCTCTATCTGTCACAGCTCCCCTTGGCACTTCTGATCACTGCCTGATAAAATCCCTGTGTCATTGCAATCTTCCCACTTCCAGAGCTGATTGCAAGAAACGAATATAGCGTTACAAATCGGCAGGCTGGGAAGATATGCGACACTTTTTTTGCATCCTACCCATGACGTCAGTTATGTCTTCTAACGATGCGCCGAGCTGTGAGCACTCTATTATCCAGTGTCACATAGGGCTATGGAATATTTTATTCCATTTAAAGATGTATCATTGGTTTGAGAATCGCATACATCAAAATGAGGTACTCAAAGCATTGCGTAACTTGGACGTTAACAAAGTCAGTGGTCCTGATGGAATACCAACATTAGTTCTAAACTTGTGGCATACCTCGACTAACACTATTTCTGCTGCAAACAAACGACCTTCTGCAGCACGGTAATTTCGGATATGTAGACGACAGCACCTTTACGGAAAGATACATAGCCAGTTATATAAAATATAAAAACAGCGAAATTCATGAGCTTCGATAGGCCATGGTAACTTGGGTAAATAAGATCCTGAAAGGCGTTTCAGAATGGGGCAATGAGAACTTAGTGAACTTTAATTCCAACAAAACGCAGGCTTATTTGTTCACCGCTAAGAAGAGTTCCTTTACTTTTGCTCCTACTTTCCAAGGTCTAACCGTACCAATTACCGATCGTTTCAAGCTGCTTGGTATGCCTATTTCCTATTACCAATATAAATTTCGGCGGTTATATCGAAGACAGGGCTAGAAATGCAGCAAAAAAAGCTTGGCATCCTGAACAAGGTAAGGCAATATTTCACATCCAAATAAATTGCAAGCCTATACCAGGCCCAGATTCGTTCGGGCATGGAATATTGTTGCCACCTCTGGGATAGGAACTGATAGGAGATTAGAACCTAGTACGGCGAAACCAACTCTAGAGCATCGCCGAAAAGTTGCCTCCCTAGCGATAAGATATGTATCGTATCCGGTAGAAGTACCGGATTTACTTTAGGAAGTGCGCGCAGGAACTTCACGATCTTATTCCTGCTTCGTCATTCTACTACCGAACTACCAGACGCCGTGGAGGTCTCCACCCCTCGTTATCGAAATACCACCAGTGCGCACGAAGCGTTTCACTTCATCCTTCTTGATCCGAATGGTTGAGGAGTGGAACACTCTACCGGCGTCTATATTTGCGAAGACCCACAACTTGGGTGTTTTCAAGAGTAGAGTGAATAGGCATATTTTGAAGAAGCGCGCTACATCTTAGGCCATATCATTACTTTCCATCAGGTGTGATTGTGGCCAAACGCTTGTCTTTCCAGCCTTAAAAAAAGATGTCTTTAAATTATGACAAGGCTTAGAATCTAAACAGCGTTGATACTCAGCTCATACTCATTTTGAAAAGAGCGACGGTTAAGTTTCTTGCCAGTTCTTCTCAACAGAAAACTGCTTTCCGAACTGGCTTCAGACAAACAGACTGACTGACTAATTTTGACGTGTCAAAAGTACATTGTAAAAAGTTAATCCATCCAAATAAATAAAATTGGAGTTTCTCTCAACTTCTTGCTTTAATCTCATCAGTTGCTCGCAGTAGAGCTTAGAATCGATGGTCCTGCCAGGTGGTTACAGCTCATAATGAATAATGCCCTTCCAATCCCACCACACACACAGCATCACCTTGTTGCGAGTTAACCCGGGTTTCGCCACAGTCTGTGAAGCCTGACCGGCGTTTGACCACGACCTTTTTCGCACGTTCTTGTGGTACGTGATCCACTTTTCATCACCAGTTATCAGCTTCTTCAAAAATGGTTCGGTTTTATTACGTCGTAACAAAGAATCACAAATGAGTACACGGTTCATTTAATTTCTTTCAGTGAGCTCGTGAGGTACCCAAATATCGAGTTTTTTGTGTACCCAGTTTTTTTCAAATGCGCCAAAACTGTTTTGTGGTCAATTCCCAGTTTTTCAGCTACGTCGTAACTACTGATATGCCGATCGTGTTCCACTTTTTCAAAAATGGCATCCATTTTATCCGTAATAGGGCGACCAGAGCGAGGTACATTTTGACATCAAAACTTCTGGATTGAAAACGCTTAAACCAAATTGCTACTCTCACAGACACTGCACTAGGTCCATAAACATCACAATTTTTTTCCGCGGCTTGCGTTGCATTTTTGCCTTTTTTGGAGTAAAATTTTAAAATGTATCGAAATTCTTCATTAGATTCACTCATCTTCACAGTACGAGAAAAAAAATAAAAATCACACATTTTCCTAATTTGAATTTGGAATTATCTTCTTTAAAATGTAAACTTTTAATGATACCAAAACCAGCCAGTTACAAATAGTATAGCCAAAGAGATTTTATTACAAGTTCATACATACTATAATGCGAAAAGACTTTTCCCCAACCTATTTACCAAAACAACATTTTTTACAATTTTTGTCTGACTCTTTGTTCCTGCTCTCTTTTTTAGGTTTTCAGTCCGTTCTTTTAAAATGTTTAAGTTATGTTTAATCAATTTTAGGTTTTCACAAAAATTATTTTTAATGAGTTCGATATATCTAATATTGACCAAATTATTAAGTAATTTTAATCTCTCCGCTCTATGATTAGATACTAAACACCTATATAATGTCGCAGTCGCAGGGTGCGAGCGCTCTGTAAAGTGATAACAATATGATGAAATTCTTGGTCGTCGTCATCGGTCTAGCCGTGGCTGTGGCCGCCTATGAGCCTATCATTACCAACTATCATGAGGAGATTGGCATCCCCGAGGCGGCGCGCATCAAGCAAGCCGAAGCGGCCATGGACTTCGACGGCTCCAGGATCACTGGTGGACAACTTGCTGCAGTCGGAACTCACCCACACTTGGTAAGCTTATAATCTGAACATCAACTGTATAATTTTATTTTGTATCTAAAGATATTATTTATCCTTTTAGGCTGGCCTACTCATCACTTTAACCGACAACAGACAGGGTATGTGTGGATCGTCTTTGCTGTCCTCTACCAGACTCGTCACTGCCGCTCATTGCTGGAGGAGCAGAGGTCTCTTTACAATTAATCAAGGTCGCCTACTCACTGTTGTGCTTGGATCTGCTCGTTTCTTCTCCGGCGGTACTCGTGTTAATACCGAGACAGTTGAGATACACTCCGGCTACAATATGGATAATCTTAACAACGACATTGGCATTATTACCATTCCCGCTATTGAATTCACTCGTAAGTGTTGATATAAATATTATCGTGCGTTATACCAAATGGGATGAGCGAAGAGTACAGTGCCAAAGCTTACGAAGTTGTTACGCAACGACTCAGCACTTTGTACTCCGCTTATTAAACAGTTATAATGAATAATAATTATTTCTCTTTTTTATTATAGCTTCAATCCAAAGTATCCCATTCGCGACTGGTACTAATGACTTCGTCGGGACCTGGGCCACAGCAGCGGGATACGGTGCCACCAGTGACAGTGAGTATATTACGCACTGATGATAAATAATATACCTATTATGCTCTAATCATGTCGGGAAGTGGATTGTAAATAAAAGAGCAGAGTATTTTTCAGAATAGAATCTAACAAAAGCTTATTCCTATATCTAGCCATATTCGGTTCCCTCAACGAAAACAAGAACCAAGTGAACTTGCAAGTAACCACCAACGCCGTGTGCGCTGGCGTTTACGGCACCAGCGTCGTCGTCGCCTCCACCCTCTGCGTCGCCACCCCCAACGGTCAGAGCACTTGCTCCGGAGACTCCGGCGGCCCTTTGGCTACAGGATCCGGCGCTGCTCGAGTTCTGGTGCGTTACAATTCATAATACTTCTATATTAGATGCACTGTAGCATGGTACATATGACAGCTGTCAATGTAGATGGAAGATTTTATTTGATTTAAAAAAAAAGAATACTAGCAGTACGGATCACATAGTACTAGTATTCCTTAACCCCTCCAACTGAGCTAAATGCTTGTGTCAGGAGGGGGCCACGTCAGTAGTCCAATTCCAGCGCTTGAACTTACTGACGATAATTTGATTGATTTTTGGAATGATTTATTTTCTAATTAAATACTTTTTCTTTATCTATTACTTCAGTAAATATATGTTTTAAATATTACAAATTATAAAACGATAAATTGTGAATTTACCATCGAACTATCGGAAATATAATCTACAATTCAAAAATGTAAAATTTAAAAAGTGCTTTACATCTCTAATTTATTCTAACTTATGTGACTAGATTCAAGAAACTTGTAGTTCTGTTTGATAATCAAATTTTTTACCGATTTGATAAATTCTTTCAGTGTTATATAGCTCATTTATCGCGGAAGGCTGTAGGCTACATATCATCACGCTAAACCCAATAGGAGCGGAGCTACACGTAATCAAAGTCGCGCGGGTCGACTAGTAAGAAATAAAGATTGTAAAGTGTGCTTCTATAAATATTTGTTTACTAATGAATGTTTTTAAACAGATCGGTGTTACATCCTTCGGACACCGCGATGGTTGCACTCGTGGCTTCCCTGCTGGTTTCGCCAGAGTGACCTCCTTCGCCACCTGGATCGCCTCCCGCCTCTGATCTTACTAATCGTTATAATGGAAGTAATTACATGCTGAAAATAAGACTAAGACTTGTTTATAATTTTTTTAATAAAGTAATCACTAATTACAATAAAGCTTTAGTGTTTTAATGTTCACCAAATAAGTGGTCAGAAATCAAAGATTGAAATAAACTATACACCCACCCGTTTATGATAAAAATTAAAAAAACTTAAAGATATTAAAATAACAAAATATTATAACAGATAAAAGATAAAATTCGTACGTGAGTAATAAACGTAAAAATCAAATCAATTATTCTGTCTTATTTATATAATCCTATTTAATCGTAAGTGGGAATATAAAAATAAGATTATATTTAAAAATTAGGATAATAAATTTTATTGCAGTATAGCTTATAATCACGAAATTATAATTTCGATCTTCCTTCTTAAAATTGTTCAGGTGTGAAATTGCGCGGTATTATCCCCAACTATAACGGAGTTAAGTATAGTTTGTTTATTGCTATCAGGCAATAGATGGCGTTGTATTAAACTAACAAAATTTTATTCAACTTCCGCCCTAATTAAACTTTTGTCGCATTTTATTTTTAGCTATTAGACAAAAGATGGCGTTTTCTTAATTTTAATCAAAATTTATTAGTTTGTTTACTGTCAATAGATGGCGCTGTATTAATGTTAGTTAAGCGACTGGCCTGACAGTTTGTCAATTTTTGTTTATTACTATTAGGCAATAGATGGCGTTGTATTATTCTTTCAAAATTTTATTCAACTTAGGCCTTAATAAAACTTTTGTCGCATTTTGTTATTAGCTATTAGGTAAAAGATAATGTTTTCTTAATTTAAAACAATATTAGTTTGTGTATTGCTTACTGTCAATAGATGGCGCTGTGTTAATTTTAGTTAAGCGACTAGCCTGTTTGTAATTTTTTGTTTTTTGCTATTAGGCAATAAATGGCGATGCATTAACCTTGAGCAAAATATTCTTCAAGTCATGTATAAATACTTAGATAGTCTATTAAGTTTGTAATGCTTGGTTATTTTTTTATAGCAATTAAACTTGAATTAAGCGTCCTAAAAATATATAGTAATCTAAATTACATGTTCATTGGATGGGTATAAATAAAACGATTGACTAAAAATATACAATATATTACAAAACAGTCTAACCTACATTATTCACAGTAAAATACAAAGTACTGAAACTTTTTTTGGCGCCAAGTTAAAAGATTAGTAGAACTCAAGTTAGAATGACCAAAAGAATTAATGGGAATAATATTAACAAAAAGAAAAATAGGAACTGTTATCGAATCATTCGGTTGTCCTCTTTGTGAAGAATCCATTTCTCGTTTGATGAAGGAACGTTTGATGAAAATAATTTAAAAATTATTTTTAACATCTAATACCGAGTTTCGCAATCTTTTGGAGCTATAAGTAAATGCAATGAAAAGGTTCAGTCAGCCAACACTGGCAAAGAACTCAAAACCTATATGAAAGTAGGTAAAAGGAAAAATTCGAAAATTTTGCTGATTTTTTTGCGGTTGGTAAAATGACCACAACCTATATCCATGTATGGCGATATCGATTTTTTAACGGCATTGTTAAGTTTGTTAATTTACAAAAATTGGATGCCAAAAATTATTAGACATCCATATTGGCTAAGAGTTCATCATCTTCATCAATATTCATCATGAACTCGTCTACTTCATCGAACAATATTTCATCAAATTCTGTGCTTAACTTGTCCGGTGAGTTGGTACTACTATCTGTGTTTGTTTGTGAATTTATTCGTGTCGTTGTTTCTGATAATGAACTTTTTCGTATATTAGTTCCGGGAATGTAATCGTTTTTATTTCTATTGGGTTTTGGTGAAAGGTACTGTGTTATGTTGTTGCTGCTTTCCTGAAAAATAAAGTAAACATACTGGGTATGAGTAATAGATATAAAAAAGAGTAGAAGCCAACGAAGGAAGATGAGAGGACGAGGAGAGGATTTAATTTAGTATACACTTGAACGCTTCCTTAGTTAATAACTTAAAATATTGAATGTGACTCACTTGATGTTTCATAGTAGTATCTTCAAAAGTTTCTCCGCTCAGTCCAACGTCGTTCAATACCTGATCAAATGTAGTAAATATAAATGGCACGAACGACATTAAAGATAAGTCTTCTCTTTATTATCGTTCGAATTTTTTGATTACATCTATGCTAGTTATCCTTCCAAAAAAAGAATCCTGAATCCAACTATCTATCGACACGAATAGACGTCTTGTGCTTCAAACTATTTTATAATATTTATAAAACTGAACTTAATAGTGATGTGTGACAGTGGTGGAAGGTAGAAACTCAAAAATCAACAACCTGCCAACCACGATGTGCTGACCATAAAGAGTTGATCTAATGCCATAATAAACTAAAGATTCAATTTTCAGTAAGTGACGGATACTGAAGGATTTCGCACACATTTAAAGAAGTACTAATTATAATTTCCTCCAAACCAAACTCCGTTAAAACCTAAGACATCATAAATAGTCTTGGGGAGTTCGCGAACGACCTAGTTCAGAAGAACGCTCCTTTAGGTGAACTATACGAACTAGTTCGTCGACGAACTCGCTCTTAGTTCTAATATTTTTTTTGCGTCCGATTTACTCGAATTATTTACTTCTAGGGATGCTTATGTTCCATCCATACTTTTTTCTGTAGTTTTATTTCTAATAAAAAAATCTATATATACTTTATATTTAAATGGTGATAAAAAAATCAATATATCGTTCATAAACATCGATGTTTCACTTGAAAATATCGATGTTTTCTATGAGCGATGTTGCATCCTAAATCCCTTTTTAGTTTCTGAAGTTCACTATAATTTTTAGTATAAATGATTTCATTTTTTTATAATTATTTGTCCTTTTTTAATAAAACTAATAATTTTAAATATTTGTTTTCCCTTATTTATTATTGTTACTAAATATTTAAAAATATAACAAACTAAAAGAGCGAACTAGTTTACCATTGGATAACGAATTCTTTGAGCGTTCTCATTAGTGACTGATTAGGCCCAAGACTAATCATCAATGTTGCCAGGGCTGTAATAATACCCCCCATTGTACTCATGGCAAGCACCAACCGATTTCAAAATTATGTTTAACTATCAGCGAATAAAAATATTGCCCGTATGATTAATCTGACCGTGAAGAGAGTTAATAATAAACTAGTTACATTTTGGACCCCAAGAATTGGTACTTATTATCAGTTTAAAGTACACTGTGCATCAAAAGCATCCGATAAATGGAAATCCACACCTGGACACTGATAAAGGGGCATAACAAAAGAGTTCCTTGAACTCCAAAAGTCTAAACTAAGCGCGGTCACCAGAATTCTCTTTGGTCACTGTAAATTAAATAAACATCTCTTCAACTTAAACATGCCCCAAAGCCCAAATTGCAGATATTGTCATGAAGCAGACGAATCTGCTTGCAAATCCTCTGCGAAAAAAAGTATCCATCTAGGGCGGCATATTATGAACCCAAAAGAGATACAATCGATTACTGCCCAAAAGATTTGGATATTCCTAGAGTCTTCAGGGCCTACCTAGCTATAGGGCTAAGTAGCGATATTAAAAACCAGGGTCGCCAGCAATGGTCGAAGGTGCAAGTGCCTTTAAGCACGTAGGGCCCACCTGATATAATAATCATACTTACGTTAAGTTTATCCTGCAGCATCGGCCACATGTAGTCATCAGCGGTGCCGCTGGAGAGTAAATAGCGCGCGCACACCAACCCGGACCGGCCGAGACGATGTGCGCGCGACTCTGCTTGGATTAATACCTATAATTTTAAAAAGAAAAATACTATTAAAACAAAGGA
The DNA here is from genome assembly GCA_905147385.1 of Limenitis camilla. Lineage (NCBI taxonomy): Eukaryota > Metazoa > Arthropoda > Insecta > Lepidoptera > Nymphalidae > Limenitis > Limenitis camilla. Next base: position 11,409,431 of record LR990241.1, read on the forward strand.
AAAACGACGAGGAATGAACGGATAAACCAATTTTAAATTTGTTTGAAAAGTTAATTAGTAGTTAGAAAATCGGTCCAAGATGGCCTCCGCAACAAAATGGCTGATACATTTTTTCACAACTACCTCAATATGGGTATCAAATAAAAGGGCTTGACTAGTAGTATACTATACACTATGATAAATTTAAAATCTAAGATGTCCGCCACCACAAAATGACGTTTTACGTTCATTTTTATTATTTCTTATCGGGGTTTTTTTTTAAATTTATTTATTTAACCCCAGCGGAGCTATAAAGTACTTAAACGTGTAAGATAAGTGGTTTCAAACAAAATTAAACAAATTAAAAGAAGTCCTTGAAGTGTTTTATTTAATCAGGTTTCTAAACAAAAACATCAGAATTATTCAACCATAATTCTTGATAAAACTCAAATCTATATTTATATAAGTTTTAATTAATAAAATAAAATCTTACGGTGTTTACAATTTAACGGTGACATAAAAAAGTAAATGCTTGGGTTACTTACACCTGGATTCCAATGCAACTCAGCAAAAAGCACTAATTCTGCCGCAGTCAGAGTTAGACCGGAGTTGGCCGCCGTGATGGAGAGGACTGCGCATCGCACCGACTCTGTATGTTGGAACTTGTCGACCAGCTCCTGAAATAATAATGGGTGTGTACGCGTCCAAACTATACTTGGGATGCATCCAACCAATAAGAACAACGAATAATAAACAACAATAGGAAGGAGCCCGTGCACGCAGCCCCACGTGTTTTATATAACTTTCCAAGTCCAAGTAATGCTTCTAGAGTCAACAACTCCTGAGGTTGCTTCGGTTACGGAGCGAAACGTACGTCGATTGTAAAGGACCTGCTTGTGTGGTGTGTCCTGGTTCGGATTCGCGCATCTCACTTTTCTGTGGGCGGTGTACTCGCCTTTGTGCGAGCTGTGCACTCTCGGGGGGGATCGGATTTACGCGGATTATAGCAAGGTAACCCTTTGATTCCTTTTCTTGTTAAATGTAAATATAAAAGAGCAATAAAGACTTTCTATGTCGCTGACAGTGGAATTATACTCCTCTAAATTGAATAATTTATATGCCTTACTTTTTAGTAGACATTTAATTTAAAATTTAATATAAATAAGTTCATAATTATGTACAATTTTTATGAGAAATATTGTAATAATTTATATGCACATCACAAATTGTTTTTTTTTTAATTCACACTTACTGTGATATTGTTATCCTTTCCAATTCTTAAGTAAAAGGTTTATTCTTTAAGTGTCCTTAATGACTCGTTTCGGTCGAGTCGTATATAGGCTAAATCTATCCCCTCCCTCTCCCATCCCATTAATGCTGCGGTTCTAGTGAACTCAGGTTCCACTGAAGCCGCAGCAGTCTTCACTTCGCTCCCCCTCCTAACTCAACTTTCAAAGCGGCAACGCATCGACAATACAAGAGATACTCTCTAGTTTTGCTGATATCCATGGGGGACGGTGGACACTTTCCATCAGGTGGACCGTCTGCTGGTTTGTCCCTTTTCTATCATAAAAAAATAAAAACAATTGTGTTGCAGAGTGAGCAAGAGGGAATATAACGCATATAGGCGCAATAGTGGCATAACCCGTAGAACCGATGCCCGTTGGGGCAGAAAGGTTCTCGAGTGGCAACCGAGGACAGGACGTCGAAACGTTGGAGGGCCTCCCTCAAGATGGACAGACAACTTGATCAAGGCGGCAGAGAGCCGCTGGATGCAGGTTGCAGGTGATCGATCGTACAGCAAATCTCCGTGGGAGGCCTATGTCCAACAATGGACATCCCACAGCTGACACGACGATAAGTGTAACACTAGACGCAATGAGCACAAAATAGCAATTTATTTTTATTAATGCCCACACCATGCTCTTATACCATACATCTATCTATAACTAATCATAGTTGTCCTAAGACAGTGCAGAAGGTAATTTAGTTCCTTTTAGTGATATATTTAATATGTAAACTTTACTGCTTACCGCTCTCGTATTGGCTGGAGTGGATCCCATTATACAGATGTACCGCGTGTTTGTCGCGTCCAATGTGTTACAAATACCCTCTATCATAATTTTGTGATGTGCGAACACTAAGAATTTACTGCTATTTTCCTTCACCAACTGTTTTATGTATTTACTGAAAACAAAAAGTATAGTATAAATATGTATTATCGGTTCAAACAAAAAGTCGTTGAAGTATTATGACTTTCTACCGGTTTTCCTTTCTTATCCTATCTCCATCAAAAAGCATAATAAAAATTATAGGTGGCTATGTTATCTAGTATACTACTTATATATGAATCCTCTCAAACTTTAGGATATAAAATATATAAATATTTATAAAGAATTTGAGAGAAAAATACCGTCAACAAACTGCTCTGCAGTTTGACGGAATTTTTTATGTTAGTAATTTAAGTTATTGAAAACTGTAAATAATAAATAAATAATATTGTTAACGAATGTAAATATCGTTAGAATTTAATTTTAAATTTCCAAAAGAATTCGTTCGTTGTAATAAACGGAACTTATCTATATAAACGGACATAGTAATAAAATGGAAACTATGAGTACTCAGAAACTTAGGAACTTCTTCGAGAATTTAAAAATTGGTAAATTAAAAAAAAATATTATACTAATATATAAAGCTGAAGAGTTTGTTTGCTTGAACGCGCTAATCTCAGCAACTACTGGTCCGTTTTGAAAAATTCTTTCAGTGTGAGATAGCCCATTTATCGAGGAAGGCTATAGGCTATATATCATCACGCTACAACCAATAGAAGCGGAGCATCACGCGGAAGAAGTTGCGCGGGTCTACTAGTATATAAATTCTAAAACATACGAACTATTTGATTAAAATTATTAGTTACTAGTAATCTTATAATCCTAATTATTAACTAATATTATAAACAAGACAGTAACTCTTAAAAAACGTAAGTAATACCTTAACAATCAGTTAGACAAACTAAACAAACGAAAGTAAAATTTAATATACTACTTTCGCCATCTATTCAGGGATAGACGGTGTCTGTCTGTTATGCAATCACGCTTAAATTATTGAACGGATTTTAATTAAATTTGGTGCTGAGATAAATAAGCGCTTGGGGAAGGACATAGACTATATTTTATCGCGGTAAAAACACTTAAGAATACAAAGTAAACAAATGAGTGTGCGATCACGCCATCGGATGAAATGCATGTCGAGCCATGATTTCGTTGTCTTTGGGAATTGGTCATATATAAATTGCGTTGGTGTTGAAAATTCAAATGAAAAATAAACCTACATACGCGTGGTAAATTGCACCCGGGCAAAGCTGGGGCGGATTACTTAGATACTTACCATACAGCAGGACTTTTAGCAACAGCTGATTTACTGAAATAAGTGATCAAGGCTGCGTGTTGTTCTGATGACGTAGATTGTTTGTACTGTTCAGCCATTTGACTCAGCCCTTCTTCTTCTTCTTTGGTATACTGGAGAAGATTTTGGTCTAGTATTACTGATTCCCTGTAATAATTATCATCAGTAGTTTTAAGATTTTTAGTTAAATCTAAGTAATATATAAAGATGAAGAGTTTGTTTGTTTGTTTGCTTGAATGCGGTAATTTTAGGGAACTACTGGCCCGATTTGAAAAATTCTTTCAGTGTTAGATAGCCCATGTATCGTGGAAGAGTATGGCTATATATCTTCACGCTAAGACCAATAGGACCAGAGCTACACGCAGACGAAGTCTATCTGTCTATACCAAGGGTGTCGCTAATGTGGGAGGGGCACTTGGCACCTCCTCCTCCCTCTGCAATTGGCTGGCGACGCCCTTCGTCTATGTGGCTGTTATTAATTAACAATCAAATCCTGAGCAAATTTTAGTAAATATAATTAAGTAGTTTTATCCTTCAAGTGTGTTGTAATTTTTTCCTTGAACACAACCAATAAAGATATTATTACAAAGTTCTGAATGGAAGTCCAGAGTCTAGCTAGTGATATGAAGATTAGTTTCTTTTACCAAAACGAGTATTGTGTCGACTTTACAACGGTAATGCTATTGATTTTACAAAAAATTTTGTTAAACAAATCAAAGGAAATTTTCTCTAATTTATTAAAGTAATAGGGCAGTAGGTTAGGGCGCCATTTTGAAATATGGCGATGTGAGCGACATTACACGGTGGAACAACCATTTTAAGCAAGTGGACTCCATTTCGAATCACTCATTTTAAAAGTTTATTAATTTAAAATAACGTTTTACCTTTTAATATCACCGAGATGGGTAAGAACCTTGTCCTTAGTCCTTCGTATTAGGAACCTTTTGTGTAATAATATCTGCAGCTCCCCCAAATTTGACTTCCCAGACATATCCCAACCAAAATTCGTTTGTTTTCCATCACAATATCTTATACCTAAAAATATTCATATTATTTATCTACCCGCTTCTTGTAATTGATATAATCTAACATTTGATTTAAATGAAACAAAGGCAATATTCTAAGTCTGAAAACCGTATTAAATTGCGTGCAGTAGTTTTTGTGTGATGCACATACAGATAAACAATTTTTTTTTTAAATTATTGTTTTGGTTTTATTGTTATCATTATAAAGACAACATACATTCAATAACATTATTATTTACTCGTATGGTAATGTGTTCAAAATACTTATCCGGTCAGTGAGTTAGAGCATGAATGCATGATGCTTACTTACCAAATTGTATATAAGAGTTGTATGAATTAAAGATATTTGGTTCTATCAGAGCTAACTGCGTGTAGAGCTCCGAAGGACGACTTAGAGCTGGAGTCCCACTCAGCAGCAGCACACGCTTGCATTTGCTTCCTATGCTCATTAGAGCTGATGTGCACTGAGCCTTGTATGATTTTAAGAAGTGAGATTCGTCCTAAGAACATACGTAATGTCATATAATGCCAAACACAAACAAAAATAATGTTATTTCAGAAAAAACTTGGTCATCGTATTATTTTATGCCATGCCATGAATGATTAGTTCCATTACACACTTGATGCTATTTTGGAATGAAAGTTCTAACTCCGTTGCTCTACCAAAAAACGTCAACGTGAAATATTGTATGGAATTTCATTTGGTACTTGCTTATGCTCAAACTTAAAATAGTTTATTCAATCAGACTTTATATAAAGTACTTTTGACACGTCAATCAGGTCTGTCAGACAGTTTGTCTGAAGCTACAAGTTCCTAATCTCTCGGCCTTGTAGTTAGCCGGTGTATCCTACCCTCAAAATGACAGCTTTCGTCGCTAGGGTAATAGCATTTTATACTCAGTACAAAGTGTATTATACTTACCACAATGACCATTCCAAACTTTTTTTTCTGCAGTAGTTCTTTATGCATACTTGCGATCTTAAAGCTGATGATTACAATTTCAGTCTAAAAAAAAAAGAAATCTGTTTAATTTTAATACCTAAAAATCAATTGTGTATATATATTTTTTTTAAATAAATTATTCTGATTCTGCGCGATCTTTAAAATAATTTTATTAAATATATGAACAATTAATATTATTCATAATAAATTTCTTCATATATATTTTTCTTCATTTTAGACATATCCGCCTTGTAGAATTTTTTTTTACTACTTACCTTTATTTAATAATGAATTACCTTTTGCGTAAATTTAAATTACCTGTTTATCAGCAACAAGTTGGCTGTCCTTATTGCCTGATAACGTGGCAATATTCGTCATTGGTACTGAAGGAAGTAATTCATGAATTTTAGTCTGCCATATTTCTCTAAAAAAACATTAATTATTAAGTTTATATATCTATAATATATTGGTTGAATAAACATGTAATGAAACAAAATATATAAAACATACATAATGTATTTTTTAAATATAAACAAGATGTAAAAGCTATATTATTTATATCTTTAAAATAATTTGACTTGACAACTTAAATTTAAATATAATTTTTTTCATATAATATATCTTGTAAATTATATTACTTGTAATGTAAATTACCTCATAGATGAAGTAGTTACTATAAGTAAAGGCCAATCTTTTCTATAGAAGCTAGCTACAGCCAGAGCTTGGTATGTTTTACCAAGACCCATTTCATCCGCAATCATGCAGCGGCCACGACGCGCTATCGCAAATCTGAAGTTTAAAATACTCTATATAATTGATAAACTAATAATTTATTATTATAAATACTAACAAATATGTAAATATTGTTAAATTACACAGGCCAACAAAAAATTGGATAAATCCTACTGATTTTGTTTTTAGTTTGGTTTAGCCTCATATTAAAACAAAAAGTTTGGACACCTTTATCATATTATTAACAATGATAATTTTTTTTTTATTTCCCAAAAACTCAGTCACAACAGTAGGGCATATTGGTAACAAAAGTTCATTCCTTTTTTTTAATTTAGTGTCTAATAAATGAGGGACATTTAATATATTTTATGTCATCTTTAGATTTCACAAAAAGTTTCACCAAGTCCAACTTTATACAAAGTGGTGGGAGAAGAATCTTAGTGGGAGTTTTGTATGTGATTATGTGGGTATTGGCAAATGCAGAGAGAAGACAAAATGAATAGAATAATATTATATATAACGGGTAAGCCCAATGTCATATAATGAAAGAGAGATATGTATACACCTCATCAAAGACAATAGATAATAAAGTAAACTTACGTGGACCTCGAGAAGGGTCACCTTAATCACGACACTATAACACTAACTTCCATGTTCACTGCACAAAAGCACCAGAGAGATTGAGATTAATCTATCGCACTAAAGGTTATATATTGTCTTCACATCGGTATACTTGAAATAATATAAAATGATCTACCTGCTACTACTACTTTATAAACAGTGTTGCTAACAGCAATTGCTTGCAGTTCTCTTAATTCAGTGATAGTAAGCAGATTTTTCTTTATCCAGTAGTTTACGAGTAGTTTATATCTTATTACTTTGCACCCTAATAGTGCAGTGATAGAAGAGAACACTATGGTAGGGTTTACTAAAATTCTATGCTTAATGTGAGAAATCGGTGGGGAATGTGACTCTTTTATTATTACTTTCAGAATCATTTTTCTAATTTTTCCATTAACAATAAAAAAAACTTATACCATCTCTTGGATCATTTAATTATTTCTTTTAAACTGTACAACATACAGCCATTAATGAGTTGATCACATTGTATTATTTAATATTATGATATGAGTCATGAAAATGATTATTCCATATACCTAGTGTGACATATTGAAGTTGTTTTTGGTCAAAACCCTTAGTCATCCAATCTCATATATCTCGATTTTAATAATTATGTTTTTTTAATCTTGAATTTCATAATAAAAAACATATATAAAAATTGAGGATGCCAAAACCTAAGTTATGAATACATAAACCAATTTATTTACACTTGAAATTTGTAAGCAAAATTATTATTGACCTTACTCCATCTTCTTGGAATGCCATCAACTTAGTTCTCAAAGTGTCTTCAATTGGAGATAGATCTACAGAATAAGGATCCAATATTGAGTAATCAAGTATCTAAAAATTACAATAACATACTTATTGTATTTGTGGAAATCTCTCATATTAAAAATTTAAAAAAAAGTAAACCTTTAAAACATATGAAGGTAATGGAGTAATTGCTACATGCGGCTCCAGTTGTCCAGTTTTAGACATTACTTCCTGATAATGTTCTATTGAAAAACTCCATAATTTTGATTTCGAATCTGTTGACAGAATTATACTATTTTTTAAATTATAATACTAGAAATTGATGTACATTTATTCATTTAAATTAAAGTATAACAGTTATCCCTGCCATTGATTTCTTTGTTTAGACTATGTCTTACACCAAGCTGAATATGGAATTAATACAATAATAAATTACCTAATTTCATCAAAAAATTATTTTCTCTTCCACATAATCACATAATTGCACTGAAGGTACTTCTTTAGAATAGGGCATCCCCACAAAATTTTTGAAATATTTTTTTTTAGATAATATTTACCACCCTAAGTGTATTTCTGAAATCCTTTTTTTTAGGAAATTCATAGTATTTAGGAAATACACTAAGGATGGTAAATATTATCTTAAAAAATGAAAAAAAAACATTTTCGAAGTCACATTTCAAAAATTACTATGAAAACTTTGTTTTTCACGAATTTTCAAAAAAACATATTTCGAAAACTATACATTTCCTAAAAAAATGGATTTCAGAAATACACAGGATGGTAAATATTATCTATAAAAAAAAATTTGTGGGGTGCCCTATTCTAAAGAAGTGCCCCACTGAAAATGCCTAATATGCAACATATAAAGAAATATAACAGGAAACCATTGATGCTGAAGTAACAAAGTAATAAACCAAATAAGTCATTAATTAAAACTAATAATAATGAATAAATAAGAATTTATAATGCAAAATTGTTGACTTAATTTGCTAAAACTTCAAAATGGGTTCCATGGTGTACTTAAGAATGGTCTCTTATGCATCAACTCGCTCAGAACAATAAGTATTGTATTAAGCTCTATCATGGCTATGGCAAAATATCTGGTTTAGTTAATATACTTACTAAAAGTACCAGATGGTATAGTTTTAAAAATGTTAATGATTGACAGGCAAAATTCTGCAAGTGTCACTTCAAACCTATACTCGGATATCAAGTAAATTTTAACATCCACAACTTTAGTGACAGGTGGTGAGTTTTCAGTAAAATTTATACTTCCAGACTTCAAACTGGTACTTCCATTTGGAATGTTGTTATTGATTCCAGTGTTATTTTGCATTCCATAAGGATGGAACCGAACAGGTGATCCAGTATTTTGCATTAAAGATACATTAGATGGTTGAGAAATAACTGCTTGTGGTGATTGAAAACTCGTACTATTAACATCTTTATCTAACTTGCTTCGTCTCTTCTGTAAAGCAGCTAAACGTTTCTTTTCTATTTCTTCTTTAGAACAAGCCATGTTGAGAAATCACTGTATCACTTCCATGTTTCTGGGTTAAAAGTTTAGTAATGTTAATCCACAGGATAATGACAATGTGTTGTCAATATATGGAATTAATTGGTAGGACTAATCAAAGATGATGGACTAATATATTTTGTAAATAAGTCCAAAATAATTTGACACTTCTTGCAAAACATCAGTGATGTTTTGAATTTATCAATTTACACTTTACAGTAATACCAACTGAATACTGATTACTGAGTGAAGCAGTGAAGTCTTCTTCAAGGGGTTTTTTTAACAAATTGTATTAGAGATAAAAGAAATAATGTTTTAAATGTTTTCATAAACAAAATATGTCATAGAAAATACTGTATATTATTATTATAGGATGAATTTCGGACATTTTAAATGAATCCTGGGAGAAACTTTTAGATTTATTAGCATCACTTAATATTAGTTATCTGTGAAGTGTGACGTTAACGGTTTCAATAATCAAAGTTTTTGACGGTCGACCAATAGTTTACCTTTACAAACTTGGGTCTGGGTCTTGGACTTTGTAATTTGACATTTTGATCTAGTCAGTCCAACGACATTGTGTTCTTGGTGAACCCTCCTTTCTCTTTCGTATTCCTAATACCTGTAACAGAAAATGTCGGAAAAAAGTAGTCCTATTAAATATTTCCTGAGTGGTGGTTTTGGTGGAGTATGCACGGTTTTATCAGGACATCCTATGGACACTATTAAAGTTAGATTACAAACTATGCCTTTGCCAAAAGCAGGAGAAGTAGCGTTGTACGCTGGCACCTGGGATTGTTTTAAAAAAACCATACAAAAAGAAGGGTTCCGGGGCCTTTATAAAGGTATGTCAGCTCCATTAACAGGTGTAGCGCCGATATTTGCGATAAGCTTCTTCGGTTTTGGACTGGGCAAAAAGTTAATTAAATCAGATGAGAATCAGGTTCTGACGAAACCGGAATTGTTTGCCGCGGGTGCGTTTTCAGGTATTTTTACTACTTCCATTATGGCACCAGGTGAACGCATAAAGTGCTTATTACAAATTCAACAAGGTGGGAATGTGCCTCAGAAATACAATGGCATGTTAGACTGCGCCAGACAGTTATATGCTGAGGGTGGGATGAGAAGTATCTACAAGGGTAGTGTCGCCACAATTCTAAGGGATGTGCCAGCAAGTGGCATGTATTTTATGACTTATGAATGGGTAAAGGAAGTGCTTGTACCAGAAGATGCCAGTGCTAAATTGAAAGTAGCAGCAACAATAATGGCTGGAGGATGTGCAGGTATAGCTAACTGGCTGGTTGGCATGCCGGCCGATGTCTTAAAGAGCAGATTGCAGACTGCCCCTGAAGGTACATACCCAAATGGCATGAGAGATGTTTTCAAACAGTTGATGGAGAGAGAAGGACCAACAGCTTTGTACAAAGGTGTAACACCTGTCATGATTAGGGCTTTCCCTGCAAATGCTGCTTGCTTTGTTGGTTTTGAATTAGCTGTCAAATTTCTTGACTGGGTGGCCCCTAATATGTGATAGTATATTATGTAATATAGGTTTAGATAACAAATGTATCAAATTGTATTATATAAATAGTAGGTAATAAGAATCCGGTTAAGTATAAATAAAGTTTAAACTTGTTATGTAGCTGTAATTACAAATAAGCATAATTAAATGTAAATGCTTTATTAGGAGAATGCAGGTTTTTTAAAAAATTGGTGCTTTTATCATTAACTGAATACAAGTATAAATAATTTAAAAATTTCCAGCTGTAATAAATTTATTCTTATTAAAATGTAAAAAAAGACTACTTATATTTATATTTAAGAAAATCAATGTAAGTTAAATGACCAGTGCTTATATGATATGATATTTTTCAATACCCTTGCATGGAAATAATTTTTATTTGATTTACCAAATACCACAGAGGTTTCCAAACTTCATTGACTTATGGACCTCTTGTAATAAGTTTTTTGATAGGTGCTTTATTGTTTTATTTTAGCATATCATATTTGTAATAAGTTTAAGGCCAAAAACACTATAACCTGCAATTGAGTTGTCTTGCAGGCCCTTTAATTCTTTATTCTTACTGCTGCAACTTATAGTCTCGAATTAGTGATTTACAACTTTTTTTTTAATACTATTATAAATAGTAGAGCACCTTTACGACCATGTGTGTTGAAAAATATTATACCAAAATGTACTAGTCGCATATTTGTAATACATGTTACTTGCCTTGGTACATGACAATTTGGATTAACAAAAAATTACACAATATATACTTATTTATCTTTTTTACTCCCTACTTTTATTGTTTTCTTAGAACAATGAGGTTTTTAAAACCTTAAGCACAGTTTTATAAAACATTTTCCTTTTAATAAAGATGTTTGTTCATTATATTTTGTTATATAATTTCCTCATTGTAAAAACATGTAAATCAGTATATAAATACTGTTTTTTTAGGCTTTTCATGCACAATTTAGTAAGTATATATACAATTCAGAGATAAGATATTATTCTGACAATAGTAAAATATTCAGGGTCATACAATCTTAAAGTTATGCAATAAAATAATCTAAACCATAAATCTTGATGTTTTGCAGAAATAAATATGAATACTGAAGATGAATTATTTATAAAAAGCACTTTGTCACTGACTTGTAAATCATATTTAAGTAGCATTATTCAGGAAAACATTTGGTAGTTTTATGTAAGCAGCAAGAACTTTACATCTATCAGCTCCAGGTTTTTCATATCAGTGACTTATGGCACCCAATATTATTAATCTTTACAAAACTAAGAATTGGCTAATTATTTTATCAAACTGTACTATTTCTGCAAATAACACAGTTTTCAGATAATTATACAATGAAACTGACATATAAAAAGTACGAAATTTTTTATTAATAAAATTCTCTACGAAAATTAATTTCTAATTGTTTGTCTCTATCATGATTTTTAAGTGTTGACTTTTTACTAATTCGTTTAGAAGCATCTTCAACTTTTAAAACCTTATTCTTCTTATGACCAAGGCCAGTTCTATCATTTTTCAAAACAACTTTTAGGGGATACTTTTTACCCGAGCCATGAGGCCCTAAACCTTCTTTATCCCACCCTACTCTTAACATTAGTTGATAACCTTTATTAGAAGGAGGAATTACATAATTTGCTGGTATCTTTTTTCCTTTACTTGCATTTATATTATGTATTGTAGATGATAAGTGTCCAACTTTATCATCAAATAACTTATTATCACAAATTTCACATCTATACTGTTCCTTAGATCTTTTAATTTCTTTTCTAACTCTTACATGTTCATTATTTTGTATTGTTTTATGAGTTTGCTGCAAAAGAATATCAGCTAATACATAATTTTTGTTTTTAATAACTAAAGTCCGTGCTGAATTTCCAGCTTTATCTCTAGTGGATGTGTCGATTCCACGTTTAAGTAGTTCTTTGACAGCTTCAATGGAATTTGCTTGACAAGCTATCATGAGTAAACTCCAACCAAACTCATCAACAATATTTATCTTATCAGGGCAACAATCTAAAGCCTGTCGTAATTTCACAACGTCATTGCTTTGTGCACTATAAAATAATTGCAGATTAGATAATTCACTCTTATTGCATGTAGAATGTTTGAAGTCAATTGATTTTGTTCTGTTCTTAGTTTTGGATGGATATTTTGTCTGAGAATTGTGTAGAGTTCCCACTTCTTCCAAGTACAATTTTCTGGCTTCGTCTCCGTTTAATGCAGGAGTATTTATAACATTTTCCGTTTCATTTGCTGAAGGGCGGACAAAGTTATTATACGCTTTTGGAAACATTATGAGACACGAAGAGTCAAATACATTTAAATGTAATGTTTTTTAACCACTTTATCACACATAATTATGCCTAATTTTAACCTGTGTTTTCTCCAATTACTCATTACTATTTATTAATTAAAGATTATATAGAGAAAATAATATTATAAAATAATACGCTGTTAATAAATAATGTCAAAAATAGTGTTGCCACGAAGGTAAAAATTTATTCACCCAAATCTTTTAAAATTCCTTTCTGCAACTGCAACTACATTCGGAAACAAAAAATGTTTCGAACAAGCCAAGTCGACAATAATAATATATTTACAAAAAACACGGTGTAATTCAAATGTTTTCGATACATAGGTAATATCCAGAGTAACTCAAAAAAATCGAGGAATCCTCGGAATTTGGTAAAAATATGGATGTCGTTGAAATGATTCAATATATTCAAGCCAGACTTAGCCAATGTAATGTTTCTGGCATCCTTAAACTGATGAACAAACTATTAAAGTATATTTTATTTTGCATAAAGATATCTATTGAAGTCTATTTGTAACTAAAATATTATGTTCTACGTAAAAAATCTCTGTAGAATTTCCCGATTTTAATTATTTTCCCTAAATTTAGGGTCTCCCCATTCCTCATGGTGGCATTACTGGTCAAAAAGAATATTAATTTCGATATTTAAATGATGTTGTATCGATATAAAATTTTAAGAAAGAAAAAATTAAAAAAAAAAAAAAGTGAACTCGATTTTATTTTTAAAAGAGAAAAATATTCTTGGTTATCATAAATTATAATGATTAAAAAACTTATTTTTTTCATTATTTACACAAACAGATAAGAATAAAAAAAATATACAGTAATTAATACATAAATGTATTGTATACACATTATTATTTTCTACTGTTTTAACCCTTTAGGATTGTTCTTTTAGTTTATTTTGTGTTATTACACACAGTATACTATGTTACATACACAGTATATTATTGCATATACAGAAGGTATACTATATCCAAAAATATCATGAAATTTCATAACTGCTAATTATACATAAATACTTGACATTAAAACAAATATAGGGTTTAAAGTAAACTACTTCAGCAGCAATGTGCACTTTTGGGATGGGTAAAATATGTTAAACTAAAAATATGTTAAACTAGTGTCAGGACATGTGATCTGGTTGAAAATTCATAAGAACGTGCTTGTACGCTTAATCAGTAGAATGTTTGTAAAACTTAATATATATTAGATATACTTGTTGGGTGTCCATTTCCAAGAAGAGATCAAAAATAAAGTAAGGAATATAATATTGATATATTATTAGCCTCTTATCTATTAATCTTATTAAGCCCAATGAATTCAATGGAAATTTGAAGACTAAAAAGAACTGTATGTGTTTATACCTTAAAAGCTATACTTAAAAATAAATAACTTATACAAGTTTACTTTGTGAGCACCTTAGCTAAGCTTTTTAAAGCTTCAGTTTGTTCTTTCAGTAGCACAAGCTTTTGTCTTAAATAATCTTTTTTAAAGTTTATATAGTCTTCTTTTATTTGAATTTTCTTTTCCTCTTGAACTGCTAATACATCACAATGAAAGATACATGTATCCGTTTTCTTTGAATCATGTTTCTTTAATTTAAAGTGTGAAGAATTTTGGTGTTTTGTATTAAATAACTTAGTATCGGAGGGTTCAACTGATTCACTGATAGGCATTGATATTGGTTCATTAAAAATCTGTGGTTGGAAATCATTAAATGATATAAATTCTGGAATTTCTTGATAATTCTCTGTAGTTGACAAGCTTTGGACACCTTTGGCTTCTTGGTCTGCTACACTTTGCAGTTCTGTTGGCAATGGGTACCCTCCATTTGTTTTTTCTTGTTTTTTTTTAGTTTTAGAGCGTATGTCGTGCCATGTCTAAAAGTTATACAGTTATTATGTATGTAAAATCATAGTATAAAATCATAGTATAAAGTATAAAAATTAAATAAGTAGAAGTAAAAATAAAACAAAAGAAAATTCATACTTTTCTCCATTGTCTCCACGTTTTTTTAGCACCTGGTATCGCATTACATTCATTTGCTATATTCTGCCATAACTTCTGTGAATCCTTGTGAGTAAAATCTTGTGTTACTTTGCACGAAATTAACTCAGGATGTTTTATCATTAATTCATTAAGTTTGTTTTTCTGGCGAGCTGTGACATATGTACATCTCTGTCTTCTTCGTACTTCCATTATAATTTAAATCGCGACAAATTAATAAAAACAAGATATAACCTATGGATGTACATAAACATTAAACAGTTCTTCTTCTTCTTCTTCTTATTTTATGGCCTTCTACCACATTTAGCAGCGGTAATTTTGCCAATGTCAATGTAGGAAAATATCGAGCACTTTATTGTTTCTGTCCGCTGTTGATGTTAAAAAATGCAGCATGGTTGGGGTTCAGTTTTCTTTAGAAAAATGCAATTAAGACAGATTGTTCGGTGTCTTTATTATACCTGCAACCACACATAAAACTATCTACAATTAAACCATCACCTATATTATTAATTAGTTATAGCATAATATAAATAGGAGGGACACACATGATAGATAATTATTTTAATATAACTAAAGTTAACACACCTAATTTTTTAGTATCTTATAACCTAATATTATTCATTTTAATGTATTTACATAGAATCTTTATTATACAGGGGTCAGGGAAGGAAAGAAGAAAATGAAAATTAGTAGGGCGAGGAATATTAGTAGGTAGAAGATCATACAAGGAGATGGGGAACTTTTTACAATCAAAAAATATATGGTCTGGGGTGCCTTCATCAAGACCACATTCACATAGGGAGTGATCTCTCACCCTGATTTTGGCTAGATGGACAGGGGTACACGCATGCCCTAACCTTAGACGACAGATGGTTGAAGTGACCTGCTTACTTGCTTTCTTATATTTAAAAAACCACGGTTTTTGTGGAATATTCAACTGGATAGATCTGTAGTATTTGGCTATGTGTGTATTCTTAGAAGACCATCGATTGCTCCAGGAACTAAAGAGATCGCGTCGAGCATTTAAAACAATGTCTCCCATGTAGGTAATACACCGCTCTATCGGACCAGACTCAGCTGCCGACCTAGCCCATGTATCAGCTTGCTCATTGCCGGAGATACCACTGTGCCCAGGAATCCATACTAAATTGACCACTAAACCTTTAGTGTGACAGCGGTAAAGCATCTCTTTAATTTTAAGAAATAGTGAGAGATTTAGAATTTTGTTTTTAATAAAAAAATTGCCTAATATCGCATCCAAACAGCTTTTACAATCTGAGAATATTAAGGCTTTATTTAAGCTATGGGATTCTATATAAAATAGTGCTTCCAGAATTGCAACTGCCTCACCTGTATATACAGTAGCCTGAGGGGGACATTTGAAACCCAAAAAGATTCTAAAATTAGGAATCCACACAGCGGCTCCTACTTCGCTTTGATTGTTTAATTTGGAGGCATCCGTATAAACTACATGCCAGCCATCCCACTTTCCTAATAGCCTTAAGAATTTGGTGTTAGCCTCTAGTTCGCCCTTACTAATACCGAAATCAAGAATGACATTTGGTCTAAAAACAAGAGCCTCATAGCTTATCTCAAATAATGGAAATTTAGAATTTTGATCGATGGGATATTGCATATTTAAATATTTCTGATAGCTAACAATTGACTTAGGGGCCGCCTTATGACTCCAGTATTTTGCATGAGTAACCTTTTCAGACAGCATTTGAAGAAGTGGAAGAAGAGGGTGAGAGCTGATTTGATAAACTTTCGCTATGAATCTGTCTGCCAAATACTGTCTACGAAGGTCCAAAGGAGGGTCTAGACATTCTACCTGTAAAGCTATGTTAGGAGAAGACTTCATAGCTCCAATAACAATTCGCATGCATTTGGCCTGAATCAAATTAAGCTTTTCTAGGCCAACTCTGTTACACGGCTCAAAGATAAATGCAACATAGTCTAAGTGACTCCTAACAATTGCATTATATACAAGTTTTAGGCAATAGGGATGGGATCCCCACCAAATACCAGCGAGGGATCTGAGAACATTTATAGCCTTTTCACACTTTTGAGCAATGTAGTTGAAATGAGCCACACCTGTCATTCTAGTGTCTAATATAGCCCCTAAAAATTTAACGCTAGGTTCTACTGGGATTTGTTGGTTGTCACAAGCAAGTATAATCTGAGGGATGTTATATCGACGACTGAAAATAACCATCTTGCTTTTAGAGACAGAAAGTGCTAACCCATGATTAATTAAAAAGACATTTAAGTAGTACAAGGCAGAATTTAGTAGAGAAGCTGCCTCATTAATAGTTTTACAGGAGACATACAGTGCTAGATCGTCAGCGTACTGTAACGTTTTGCAGAAGGAGTTAACTGTTAATTCTAAATCGAAGGTATAAAGATTATAAAGAAGTGGGCTAAGCACTGAACCTTGCGGGAGGCCTTTCCAGACACATCTAGATGGTAGATATTCTCCATTCAGCCTAATTTTGATAAATCTTTCTGTAAAAAGATTAATTATGAAGTGAGTTAGCCTCGCAGGAATACTCAGCTTAAGCATTTTCTGCCTGAGTACTGGAAGTATTACACTATCATATGCTGCAGAAATGTCTAGAAATACACCAACAAGATAATTGCCATCCGAAAAAGCAAGACACATTAAACAGTTAATTTTTAAATAATTTTGCTTTGCGCCATTAATTTTGACATTTAACAATTAATTTAATCATAAGGATTAAGTGCATAGATGGTAAATAGAATCGCAGATAGAGATTTTTAGTAGTGTTGTCAAGCAAAACGTCCGAGTATTAGCTAAATTTCTAATTACATAAAATCAGATGTCTTAGTATTGAAAACGCAGGTCTGTGGAAATCCTATGAAGATTTAATTTGTTTGTTAAAATAACAGACAGAAAGTGGTCATGTCATAGAAACGGTGATGTACAAAATAAATGATTTTGTAGTTTACAAGTACAACGAATAAAAAATATTTTTTTCAATATCAGATTTATTGCTTATATCGGTGCATATTATGTTACCTGTTTTGACATATTTTTATATACTGGCAGCACTGATAGGAATATTCTTTGTCTGTACTCAGTAAACTTACTGAATAAATATATATTCTGTGGTCATAATTTATCATCGTTCATCATTCATTTTAGTTTTTATTGAATAAAGTCGTCGAATGGAGGAATCTTGGTTGCTCCGTCGTGTATAACGATTCCCAACATATAATTTAATTTATTTATATACTTCTTCTAGTTTAATTTATTTATGGTGTACAGTTATGATTTAGTGACGATAGAACCTTAAATTATTATTGTGAAGTTTGTTACGATGGCTGGCATCAATGGAGCAATAATGCGAAGATTTCTACCTCCCATTCTCGGATGTGTGTTTCTATTACACATAGTTCAATACGTAAGTACTATGTATATTTTATCGTTTCAGCTTTAATAAGTTCTGGAATAATTTTGTTTTCAAATGATGTATAATATGTATAATTATGTATTGAGTTGGACATAGTATAACATCAGTTTTGCTTTTGTACGTTTTCCTACATTCACCTTGCAAAATAATATACGGTATTTCCAAGGCGATTACACATTGATGAGGAACTAAGATTTTATAAACAGGCATATTCTGATAAAGCTGTATAGTCATTACTTTTATGTCCAGAATACACTTTTTAATACTAGTGTGAGAAAATAGTAAATTTAACTATTTTTTATAGATGACCTAATATTGCTTAGTTCCAGTAAGAAGTTATTTACATATTTAACATTATAGTTGTTCCAAAATTAGAAAGTGGTTGAAACTAGTTTATAACCGCTCAGAAAGAATTAAAATTGTTGTTCATGATGTTAGTCTAGTAATCCAATGAGTTAATTCAGCAATGGAGTGGATGGATGCCTTATTTATTTCAGTCATTTAGAAGCCATTAAAGGGCTTTGCTTTCTATTTTAAATCTTTGTCTCTAGAAAGCATTTAAAAAATGATTCTTCTTTAATTGAAGTTGCTACTTTTTTTTACTGAAGTCTATTCGCTGGACTGGATCCAGATCCCTCCATTGCCAGTTCAACTGATGTTTTAAATGATGTACTCAAAAGATTGCTTTGCTAATGGCTGGTGTAAACCCTACACTATTACCATTTACCTTGAAGTAGTTATTACTAAAATTCTTATATTGTAAACTGAACAAACTAATGTTATTTATTGCAACAGAATTGTTTTAGTTTAAATACCGATGTTTATCATTTCATTGTTCAATAAATATATGGTATGAGGATTTTTATAGTGATAACATACACTTGAGTTTCTATTGTATTATTTAATTACGCTGTTACAGATATGAATATTGCTTTCATTTAAACTTGTTTTTTTAAAGTAGGACATGTATTAGTGAAGCATTTATTATACACAGATATGCATATAAATTTTTATATAAAATGTTATATTAGTAAGTCAAATTTTGAAATGTAAGCACTCAAACATATGTTCCAATAAAAAAAATTATGCTAAAAATATCAATTAATTTCAAAAGGACATATGTTAATTATTTAAATTTTAAATTTAAAAAATACTAAATGTTTTTTTTTTATATTATGATTCTTCAACGACTCATTAACCCGATATCAATTCAGAGGTTAATTAATTAACAAAGAAGTTTGTAATATATTAACTTTTCCAGAAGTTTCTTGGTTAATCTGCATTGATGGGAATCAGTGCTAGGTTTGTCTGAGACTGTATACACACACATTGTCTAAAGGTCAGCAGGCGCAAAAACCTATGTCACTTTATATTGATCCTGGGGTTTCTTTTGACAATGAAGACCATTTTTTTGGTCCTCAACTAAGAAGGAGCAGTATTTACATTGTAGAGACTCAAAAAGAGTGGGGGAGAAAATTTACCTTAAAAAAACTACATTTAAAAACTGATTTCAAAAATTTAAAAAGTTGGACTAAAAAGAAAGAAATAATCCGTTATTTATTAACCTCCTTTTGCTAGGACAATAATTGTTATTTTTGAAGTCTAAGAAAAATGTTCATACAAAATGAAAACTACTAGGCCAAACTGTGTTAAATTTTTATGGAACTAAATAGCAATCAATATTCCACATCAATCTAAAGAAGAATCACGTAAATCGGATCGTAAAACTCAGCGTAATTGGTGTACATACATAAAAAAGTTGCCGCGCGCCTTAATATAGATCCCAAGAAACAGGAGGGAAAAATGTTTATTAAATTAAAACTACTTCGCCAAATTATGTTCCATTTTTATGACTAAAGAAAAATCACATAAATCGAATCATAAATCTCAACATAATCGATATACATACATAAAAAAAAGTATACCAATCGAATTGAGAACCTCCTTTTTGAAGTCGGTAGAAAATGATGAACTGAAACTGGTTAACTAATTTAAAGAAAAGATATTTATATAATAATATAAACATCTATACAATCATACTGATGCAAGATTTTAGAGAAATAATTTGTATTTCATAACATAATCTCAAGGTAATTGCATGTGCGCACAGCAATTAAAAAATTTTCCTTTACAAAATGTAATATGTAGTATGTAGCATCTAAAGAAATAATCAAAATACTTAGACAGAATATGCAGAGTGTAATGATTTACTTTATAGTGGTTTACTTGGAAGTAATGGTGTGATACGTCATTCTTACATATTTAGTGAGTAATTAGTGACTAATTTACATAGTAATGTAATAAGGAAACTGAAACAAACAGATAATAAGGGATCCTAATTATAATTTTACAAAAAATATCAAATGGTAAGTGTATCAGTTCACAATTTCTTACGTATATTTTTTTTGAAACGGCAAGATAATAAATACAAAATGTAAACATGTACGTAGAAAGTTAATAAACATATATCCAAACCAAAAACAAGGAAGTGAAATATCATTTATATTATTCTCAGCTTTCGCAGAATTCTACTCGATAAAAGATATATTGAGAATTGATTTGCTTTAGAAATGTTTATCATGAATTCATGAGCATTGCCAAACAGCTTTTAAGTAGGCAATATGTTTCCACTGTTTATTCTGTTGGGAGCGTCTAGATTCATATGCGTGTTAGAGATAATTATCTGTAAATATAATTGTTTATTTTATTCACACTATCAACAAAAAACCTTCATGGAAGTGAAAAAACAATGTATTTCAAGTTTTTTGAATATGTTTCTGTAAGCCTAATCATCTGAATTAATTTAAATGTTTTATATCCAATGGATTTCCCGGATACTTTATATTCTCTTTTGCAAGACAAGCAAATAATGCCTAAACTCTGTTATATCAAAATAAAACTGTTTTATTTTTACCTACTTGAAAGAAAGAATTGTTTGCAAATGTATAAATAACGAGGGACCTGCCCTCGCTTCGCTTTTATGTTCTTATATTGTCACTGTGTATCTGTAGCTTTTCATTATTTTAAAAAAGTAAGAACGAGAAAATACAAAAAGAAAACAAAAAAGGAAAGCGACAAACAATAAAGGAGTGGAGTTTTCTCAGTCAAAGAATTTTAAAATCTGATCAACAAAATGACCATATTCTATTAATTAAAAAATACAGGTATATGGCAACACTACACTCTGTCACTCTGGAAAAGTGTAGCTTTGTAGCGGTAATATTATGAAAATCGGATCTGTAGTTCCAGAGAAAACCTTTACTGTACAAAATGGCCATGTTATGCCACTTAAATGGCCATATCTTATTAAATAGAATATTTATGGCAACACCACATATTCTATGTTACCCAGAAAGAATGTAGCTTTCTATCGGTGAAAGAATTTTCAAAATCGGTTTAGTAAATTTTGAGTTTATTTACAATTTACAAACAATAAAATTTTTCCTCTTTATATAATAGTGTGGATGTAGATTTTTTGTTAAATATTTTAAATGATTTCTCAACTCTCGTCTCATTCTAATTTCATTGGCATTGAACCTTGGACTTTGAAGATACACCACAGAACTTCTCAAAGTGAAAAAGGAAGTATATTAGTTATTTAGAATATTGGTAAGGTTTAAGAATTTTGTATTTAAAAACAGTTAAACAGCCACGTTATTGATTGTTACTAAGGCTTTTTTAAGGTAAGATCGACATTTTTGTGATGTTATCGAGATAGATCGTCCATGACCTTGTTGGTTATGTTTTTAACCTTGCGGTCATGTTAAAACTTTAAACACAAAATGGTGAATCAAAAGCCAGGGTAATAAAATTATCGTAATATACGAAACTTGTCTATAAAGGGATACCTATACTTATTCAAACATTTCCATTGTAATTTTATACATATTAAAAACATTAGGCGTCGTTCATTTATGTTTTGTAGTGACATCAAAAATACTTGGTATCTTGGAGCCGATCTGATGATGACCAGGAGGAGGAGGTGGATAGTAGAACACTTCAGTAGTCACTAGAAAAGCCCTCGAGTTAGGGATCGTTGGATTAATTTTTTTTGAGTGATAATGCTTGTCTCAGTCCTATAATCAGGGTTAAGTTGGTAACGTTAAAAATGTTGCCACAAATGTCGTCTACAAAAACAAATTCATCAGGTTTTATATTTATGGAATTTCCCTTTCGGTTTATTTGTTAACTAGAGGGCTGCCCTCGCTTCGCTCCGGGTATTTAAAACAATATTATAATTGATGTCCTTAAATTGTCACTCTGTAATTGTGTAGTTTTTCATTATTTGAAAAAAGGGAGACAGTGAGAAAAAGTTATAAAAAGAAAATAATAGAAACAAAAATAAAAGAAAAGCGAGAAATGCTAAGAGAGGGAGGACAGAGCAAAAATAAAATTGAATAGGTAAAGGAGAGAGAGAGAAAAGAGAGAGGATGAGAGACAGTGATAGTATTATAAGAGGAAGAGAGATGGAAATACTATAGACTTCTCTCAATGAAAGATGAAAAATTTAAAATCGGATCAGTAGCAACAAAATGGCTATATTCTAGTAATTAAAAAATGTATATGGCAACACTAAATCACTTTTGTCACTCACGAATAGTGTAGTTTTTTATCAGTGAAAGAATTTTTAAAATCGGATCAGTAGCAACAAAATGGCCATATTCTATTAATTAAAACATTTATATGGCAACACTAAATCACTTTTGTCACTCACGAATAGTGTAGTTTTCTAACAGTGAAAAAATGTTTTAAATCTGATTTGTAGTTCCTGAGAAACTCTTCAATTTATAAAATGGCCACCTTGTGGCACTTAAATGGCCATATCTTTTTAATTAGAGTATTTATGGCAACACCACATAGCCTATGTTACCCGGAAAGGATGTAGCTTTCTATCGGTGAAAGAATTTTCAAAATCGGTTCAGTACATTTAGAGTCTATTCGCAACAAACAAACATACAAACAATCAAATCTTTCCTCTTTATATAATAGTATAGATTATGTGTATTAATTGAATCACATTACTGTTAACATCAACATATGAATCACATTCAACAATGGCTCCAATTACAAAATAGTTTTTCTTTAATCTATAATTATACTTCTATATATAGGCTGTTATATCAAGAGGAAAGATTTGGTTGTTTGTATTTGTTTGTTGCCTGTAGGTTCGAATACTACTGAACTGATTTTGAAAATTCTTTCACCGATAGAAAGCTACATCCTTTCCCGGTAATATAGACTATGAGGTGTTCCCATAAATATTCTAATTAAAAATATATGACCATTTAAGTGACATAACGTTTCCATTTTGAAGGATTTCTCTGGAACTACAGATCCGTTTTTTAATAATTATTTTACTGCTAGAAAGCTACACTATGTCAGAGTGACAGTGTAGTGTTGCCATACATATAATTAAAACGATGTGGCCAACAAATTGGTGGCAGGAAGACATTAAATGGCCTTTTTGAATAAAGGAAGTAATCTTAGGAACTTATCCGATTTTGAAAATTCTTTCATTGATAGAAAGCTACGCAATTCCTGAGTGACGTAGGTGATGTAGTGTTGCCATATTATTTTTAATTATTAAAATATTTCCATTTTAATGTTATTAAATAATGAAAGTACACAATTACAGAGTGACAATTTAAGGGCATTAATTATAATATTGTTTCAAACACCCGAAGCGAAGCGAGGGCAGGCCGCCAGTTATTTAAACGTGACTAGTCGATGATTTTTTTTTCTTATCATTTTCTCTTCATCTTGAAACATACCTCTAATGACTAAAAAAAAAAATCTAAAGCTTAATCAAATTAACTAAGCTCAACTCAACTAACTAAAAAACATAATTTCATTATTATGGTGTATTCTCAACGCAGTTAGTTTTGTGGGGCAACATAAGTAACACCATAGCATCTGCAACTTTTGTTGTCGCTACTTTTTGTTGAATACATTACAACACATACATACCGGACATTCGTACCACATGATAACTTTTAAAGTTAGGCAACGTTATTTAACACGCCAACATATATTAACACTTGGAAACGTTGCTCCACAAAAGTGACTGCGCTTCATCATTAATATAGATTCACATGAAATTAAACCAAACCGCAGACCAATCTAGCATTCGAGTCAAGGCTAGTTTTGCGTTCAAAGTCAGAAATGTTTACCGACAGATTGCGCGATCGATACTTCTTAGTTACTTGTAAGGTTTCATTTGAACCCTATAGCGAATCGAAACTTCTTTTAAATGATTGGAATGAAATTCGCTTTAAGTTTTTTAACTGACTCCAAAAAAAGAGAAGATTCTTAGTTCTTTTGTTATAACTTATAAAGGAGCACGGCTTACAAAGTAGTAGAGTTAATGAGTAATAAATTAATAGTTATTACCAGGGTCACTAACAAGAATTGATTATTATATTTATTGTTTATGAATTGGTTTATATTAGAGGTTTCTAAACTAAGAAGTTGACCATTAATAACTAACGTCACGTAAGTATAGGTTTGACCTTGAATACGCAGAAGTTACTATGAGGGCCTTTTTAATGGAGAGCGCGGTGCGAGAAGAGAGTGCTGCGTCACGGATGGAACTGCCAATACAGGAACGCAGCACGCTCCCAATGCGCAACTTTCCTCCACAATTTTTTCTCAGACCTAAAGTTAGCTGCCGGCTACTATACCATGTTATTTGCTTACGACTCTCTTTACTACAAAGATCAAAAAGTATAATTAACTCAGAAAATGCATCAAATCCTTAATATACTAGTTCTTTTTATTACTAACGGGGGTCGACCCCGTGTAACTCGGGATCGATGTAGTCTTTATGATTATATACATTATTTTATGTTGAAAATTGGTGATCCCAATTTGAATGTCATTGAACTTCGAAGACCAGAAAACTCCTCAAAATCGAATAGAAAATGTATTTAGAAATATATATGGCTGTGTTCATATTCTCGTCATGATTTAAATGGCTAAGTTGTATATGAAATAAATTATGTAGAACACGCGCCATTTACAAAAAATTCTAAATCAGGACAACCTCATTTCGATCCCATTTACATCAACGTCAATGTAACCGGCCCGCAGCCCCGTACTGCTGTCGCTACAGCTGCCTTAGAAATATTCAATACCCCGATGTCTGCGTCCGTTTTTCTATTTGCATTCATTTCAACTGAATTTCAATTCCAGAATCCTAAATAAGGCATTTGTTACGAGTATCACGGCGAAACTTTGTAATGGAGGTTTTGGAAATTCGGTCAATGAAAGTTTCATCAAACTTTCTATTGATCTTGTCTTTATACATGTAGACGTTAGGTTAGATATCTATTGCTTAACCGCTAATGAAAGCTTCATTTTAAAATGGTATTTATTTAGATGTACAATTTAACTTTAAGAACTCGAATACATATGAGTTTATTGTTCATTTTCTATGAGTGATAAACTATAATCTTATCTACAATAAATATTACTTTCAACGATCTCTTTATCGTCCAATACCTCGTTACAGTTTTATCGTTTGAATCTCTTTGTTCCTATACTTTGCTTTTTTCGTATTTTATGTCATAAACAGATTTTTCAAAATAACCTCTAGAGAAATGTGCAGATGGTGTCTGTTCGTTAAATTTAAGTCTAGACAGAATTATCTCTTATGCTTTGCTTCTTTTTCAGATTCCAACCGCGTCGGCCGAAGGTCACTGCGTGTGGTATGGCGTGTGTTCTAATACAACAACCAAACAAAAGAACTGCTACTACAATGGCACAGCTAAACCTATAGAGGATGAAGCGAGGGTAAGTTTCCATCAACGCGCCATCATCAAGGCAAATCGAAGAATTATAATTGGAGAAATGAATTATACAACCACGTTAACGCAATTCGTGTGTCAATGCAAAATTGTTGTCCCCCACAGTAATCAAATCCGCGACCTCGTATAAATCGGTACTCATAAAAATAAACTGCTGAGTATATTATAACACAGTTGTCTGTACATCATGTGTAAGTCTCTATATTTAAAAGACGGGTATGTTTTTTGCTCTCTCCAGCTCGACTGAATGATTTCATAGTTATCACAAATTTTAAGTCATTTGATCTACAACCTCAGTCGGTTGCTGTTCCTCGTGTATATCATTTATCAATGTCAGACTTGTATATTTTTTTATATTAGATATATAATATACGATATTTCCTCATAAGATAAAGAAGTCTTCAATTCGTATATTTTTATTATATTTCTTTACATCTTCGAGATCTTAGATAATATCAAAAATAAGTATAATAATATATATTTTGGTCACAAGATATGTTGCTAAAGATATAAGTAAACAAATGTTTAATTTGCAAGTCGTGTAAAGAGAGTGATATCACCTCGATACACTCGACGATATTTGATAAGGTCTGTATAATCTTGATGACGGCATTCTGCAAAGTCATCATTGTGAAAAATACCTCTTAGATGTTAAGTTCAAGTTCTTAAACTTGATATCATCTTATGTACCTTATATTTTCTGTAGACTATTAATTTGTGTTATTCGTGATGTACTTCAGCCATTAGCGACATGCGATCGTGTTGGAGCGTTCAATTTATTCAAGGGTAGGATTTTGATGTAGGGAATTTCTTGTAAAAATTGCGCGATTGCCTTTGACCCAAATTTTCCAAAGTCTATATAATATTTTCATCTCAAAATAATGTAAAGCGATTCGTTGGTAGTATGCAACAGTATAAACATATTGTAAGTAAACCAGGAAGTTTGGACAAGAGGTAGTAAATTACAGAAATATATTTTCCAAAACCTAAATAATATTGTATATTATTATCTAATTTTAAAAATGATAAACGAGGAAGGTTTGACGAGAGGAAGGAAATTCATACAAAGGTTTTGTAAGACATTGCCTAGCTTTAAGAAACAGTCATCACGTGGCGTTATCACAGTTCCGTTGCCAGAAAACGTTTGCCTTCCAACTCGTGTGTTGATTCAAGTTACTCATATTTTGTTTATTCAACCAAAAAATAGCAATAAGTAGTTGCATAATTGTAAAAATACCACTCGACGTTTTCGTGATGCAATATATTGCTCCACAAAAAGTAGGCTGTGTCAATGCACCATTAAAAGCCATTTAAGCTATAACTCCAGATTATGAATAGCAAAAGGTATTCAATTTTCAAGGATTGCATTGAAAATAATTGACGTTATGTACTTGGAGTATGCACACGAGGTCTTTCGTGAAACAAATAGTACTAGTAATGTTTAATGGTTTTCCTTTTCTATTACTCAAGGGCAGTTCTGCAGGCCTAAAGTGGGTCAGTCGTGTGGTTGCCACTAGCCTCGGCAGTCTATATTTAGCATATGCATGCGATTGTGACGTCCCACGAAGCCTATATGAACATTGGGAATTGACCTGAACATGACATGAATATTAAAACTAGTGTTATGACAAAATATGATTAAAATACAATGAATATTTTTTTCTTTCTTGTCACAAGGGAGATATTTATAAACAATATCATCAAAATGAGTCCAAAATATTGCAGTCTAATGATGCAGTCAACTGGGTGGGTATACGAGTATCTTGTGTCTTTAGTAGACACTATTTATTTCTTTGAAAAGTTTGTTTTTCTTTATCCGGTTCATGTAACATATTATTTTACACTTTATTGACCACTATACAGACATAAATTGTTTAATAATGTTTACAAGGAAATAATTGTTGTATTATGACGTCATAGCGGCCTAAGCATCTGATTCATATTATTATCATTTCTTGGTATTATTATTGTTTGATGTTTTCAAAGTTTCATTCAATTTGATAAAGGCATTTCCAAAAGATAAGAGATATAGTTAAATTAGGATTAAGACATTATCAAAATATTTTACATATCCAAAAATAAATGATAGATAGGGTATATAGTCGTCACTTGTTGTTGTCTTTTACTTTAGACTTGTAAGATTTTACTCATGGTAATTCGCCCTCGTGATGCTCTGCTCCTATGGGTCGTAGCGTGATGTTATAAAGCCTTCCTCGATACATCTATCGAGGCTATTAAATATTACAAGAATTTTTGAATTCGAACCAGTAGTTCCTGATATTAACGCATTCAACCAATCAGCAAACTATTTTCATTTGGAAATCTGGTAGAGTCATAGTTACGGAGTTCCATATGATTCCAATATTATTGAGACAGTTTGTTTTGGTTGTAATTGTTCTTGTACATCGTTGCTACTATCGTATATTTGTTTGTGTCTAAGTTTGTAGTGACGTGGGCGTCTCGCCAATAAGAGTAAACACATGTTGCAGAATTTCGTACCTTTTGTACCTAACATAAAGAACAAAGTGCCATAATTTCAGTTATTTTGGTTTATTGTTTACTGCTATGGTGTGATCACCACCAAAGTTGTGTGTTCCTATATATAAATCATTATAGGAATAAAGGTATACAACTTTTGATAGTAATGTAGAATTATATTCCAGACAAGTACATAATTACAGAACGCGTATTGCATTTCATTAGTATTAAACGAAATCATCCATTTTTTTGCTATATTTTCTGTGAACAAAGGACGTTACGAATGATGATGTCCAAATCGGATATTACTAATCGGAATAAGGATAAATTAATAATCCTAATTAATATTATAATTTCTTATACTTAAGAATACAAACTAAATAAACGATTGTGCGATTTAATACACTACTTACGCCATCTATTGACGGATTGATGGCGTCTATCTATCTGTTATAATATAATGAGGCTTAAAAATCACTGAACTATTTTGATGAAATATGATACAGACAGAAATTAGAACTTGAGGAAAAACATAGGCTATGTTTTATCGCGAAAAAAACTTAAGAATACAAACTGAACAAATTAATGAACTGAACTATTACGCCATCTATCGGCGGTGGGGGTGAAGTGTATGTCCAGCTGTGTGGCCGTTATGTCTTTGGGAATTAAGAATGAAACCTAATCGATCATCGTCGTCATCGATCGGATCGTCCTTATTGACAAGACTAACACAAAAAAAATTGTTCTTCTACATCACAAACATGATTTATGGAAAGGAGACCTAACACAGCTATCTAGGAATATAGTTAACTAATGTGACCATACGTGTACTGTCCCGTTATCCCGAAAGTTAAGCTTCGGGACGTCAAATTGTCCCGTTTTCCGAAATCGCGTAAAAATTACAGCGTTGTCGGCAATAAGACAGATAGATACTAAGGATACTCCATACCGGCACCTACCAAATCCACAGAGGATGTCTAAAAGACTTCCGTCCCGTTGTCCGTGACCCGTTTTGAGTGAAAAATTAAATCGTCACTTATTCCATTACTCCATTATTTTTCCGATTCGGTTACGGTTGCGAATAAACTGTGTTCGTAGTTCCTGGACAAGTCTCTAGTATATGAATCAGTTTGAGGGCACGGAACCGTTATTTCATTGGAACAAATATAGTTCCAGACATAGCAACAGCACCAATGACATTATAATTGACGTCAATAATGTTCACTTAACAATATTAATTGAAGCGGAGATACTCATAGGCAATAAGACATGCGCTCCCATTGAACCCCATTAATGTATGTTTGGATGCATTTCGATCAGAATTCATTAACATAGAAAGTTTAGGAATAAAAAAGGAGGTTTTTCAATTAGATAATTTTTTCAGGCACAACTTCTTTAATCATGAAATGTTAGTTTTGTTTGCTTACATGATGATGGATATTTTATTTTAATTTTAAATGCTTTTCCTAATGAATTTAAAGGGAAGAAAGAAAGGAAGGAAGTACAGAGAATTTAAACAGACGAATCGTAATTTACTTTCAGTTTTAACAAAGCCTAAAAACGCATTAAATAATTTACTATAGTTATTTTTGATGAAATATGCTGAATTATAATAATGATGATGGCTCTAATGTTGTTATTTAAACTATAATAAATAACGTATTTCAGTATAATGCTTATTTAAATACAGGAAACGTTATGTAAGTGTAATTATTTTAGACAATTTTAATGATTTTTCCGTCCTTTTTTGTACTATAACTAGTTTTATACGTAAAGATAAATTTAATTGCTTTAAATCTATATTTAAGATTATATACGACCTGTTTATCATACTGCGCGTCTACCATCTGTCTGTTCGTAATAACTCAAAATTATAAAGAGGTAAAGTTTGTGAGGTTGTAAGGGGTAATCTCTGGATCTACTGAACCGATTTGATTGAAAATTCTTTAACCAATAGAAAGCCACATTGTATGTGAGTGTCACAGGCTATATATGTCGTGTGTGCTGATAGATCGCATTAGGAATACCTACATCCGTGGTAGATTCCGGGTAAAAACAATCAAAAGAGAAGCTCCTGGAAAGCAGACTTAGATGGTGCGGCCATATAATGCGTCGTCCACCCAAACATATGACGGGAAACATACTCAAGATTGTTAAATATTGAATTGATTCAGGCGTTGCTTTGCGGAGATTCATGTTTAACAAGAAATCACAACGATTACTTTGCTATAATCCGCGGAGAACACGTGAATTTGTATAGTGTGACCCCGTGTGGGCCCGACATCAAAGCATTCTCAGGAGATGTAGACTCTACAACGGTCAGTGGATTATAGCAAAGTGATCGTTGTGATTTCTTGTTACTCAAGACGTTTCAGGCGCTAAAAAAGCATGGAAGACTTCGTCTCACATGGATAGCCACTTTAACGAGAGATATTAAAGATGCAAATATTACACCTGAGACGACCCAGGACAGAGCGTCCTGGCGAAGAGTAACTTTGAGAGCCGACCCCAAATGATGGGGTAAGTAAGGCTCGGCAGAGTGATACTCGGATTTGCTGCAGTAAGTCGGAGTATAAACGGTCGAACGAAAACGTTTCTTACGAACGCTGCCTTAACTATGAGATATATATGATTTATTCATAAATGAGTGAGTGAACAGGCTAGTCACTATTAGACACATTGATTCATGAGGTTTAGGTGTAGTTTTGTAAAGGATTTGTGTACCTTTGGCGATAATTGTTGAAAATGTCGGAACAAGTCGCACCACCTCGTATTATTATATAGATAACCTACAGTGATATAATCAATCTTAGCAGTTAATGCGACAATGAACATCTGTTTTATATATCCGATAACCCGAGGTTAATTACATATTGCGATTAAGTTCTACAAGTTGATGCTTAAAAAGTAACAGTACGTTGATCTGCTGATAACTGCAATGGAGGCCTCTATATGATTCATTATTTGGATTGCCATGAATCATACTTAAGTCACATCTTTTTAATTCTGACACTGTCGCGTTTGATTTATGCATTTCTTATCTATGTCCTCTGTTAATAACAATGAATGTTTCTTTGTATTTTTAAATTGATACGATTGAAATGAAACTTTAGTGAGATTTTCAGCAATGGTTTTATTCAGTGGTTTGGATTCAACTCCCTGATTGATGAAATTTAAATTTCCTAAATATAAAAATTGTAATAACATTTTAAAACAAAATACTGAACGCAATATAATCAGCTAAAAAATAGTTCTCTTGTCATTACTTGCTTTGTTAAAATATTAATTTATCCATTTTGTTAACAAAATGAAACTAACGCCGTAACGTACTATTTCGATGAATTACAGCAGAATAGCGAGCCTCACTATTAAAAGAGTTTCACTATTAAACTTGGTATATTAAAAAAAAGTTCAGACACATGTAAAACATGGTAATGCACTCCATATACTGTTCTATTCTATGGAAAAATCCATTTTATCTAAACAACCTAGCTACTAGTCTTCTATCTTCCTCTATATATCTATTCTTTCTTCTTATATATAAAATTCTCTTGTCACAATGTTAGTTACTATACTCCTTCGAAACGGCTCGACCGATTTTTATGAAATTTTATATGCATATTCAGTAGGTCTGAGAATCATCGGCTACTGTCTATTTTTCATCCTCCTAAGTGATAAGGGTGGCCCACCCCAAAGAATCATGGCAGAATTTGTACTAAAAAATGTGAGAAATTGAAATAACTTTAGAACTGCTTATTGAGGCCTAAATAATAGGTTTAAACATACAGAATATTTTTAGGACATGGGAATCAATAAAAGTGTAAATCTTAAAACTATTGACTATTTCTGAACGAAACAGATTGCTATAAATGTCATTTGTCATAATATGTGTTTTACTAAACTGTCAGTGCTTAATTGTACGATAATAACTGGATTAATACGATAATTTATATTGCTGTACGATAATTTTATTTTATTATTAATATTTGTCTTTATTTCGTAAAGCTTTTATGTCCTTATTATTTATTTTTTACAAAATCAAAGATATAAAACTCAAAGATGATAAATAAAACTTACAATTAACAGTTTGAGTATTGACTTATTGACAGATGCAAGTGTCACTGACAGTTGACGTTTTTATTTTTTTTAAATACTTTATATGGCAATAGAAAATGTCAGAAGTCCATTATTTTTACTTTAGAATATTTTATGTTTGCCGCCTGATATAAATATTTTATTCATATTACCGGGATCCCTAGAGTATAATCTAAGCAATGGAAATAAATAATCGCTCTCAAAATTTTCCGTACAAATCAATGTATGAAACTTGCCATGATTCTTTATATAGCATAACAACGTTTGCCGGGTCAGCTAGTAGTAATATATATAAACGAGAATGACTTGAACAATTCGCTAATTTCTTTTGTATTTTCCTTAATGCCCATGGAAGGTTTAATAATATAAAAAAAAACCATGGAAGGTTTAATAATTTGACATAACGAACAGCTAGTCTATAATAATATTTAGATGCTTGCATTGTGTTGTTTGTGTCTTTGCAGTAGACTAGTAAATAATCTATTAGGTTTTTCATATTTACATGATCACTCGGTTCATGCTTATTGCATTGCCAAACTCAAAACTGCATTTAAAAAGTTGCTGTTTCCTGAACAGTTTTCAAAAATCAGTAAAGAACCTCGTAATTCAGTGGGAGTTATTTTAATAGATCCTTATCAACAGGACTTCCCATAGAGTTTTAATGTTACTCATTAATATGTATGTATAAGGAAATGAAATTAAAATTGTCGACTATGCTAATATTTATTAAATAAAATATTTTTGTTATACATACATTGAATTATATTTTTTGGCATACCAAGTACTCAGTATATTTTTAAATTTTATTTTTATTTTTTATTTGTTCATTTTATAAATCTTTAAATATCATGAATATTGAATAGCTTATGGTAAGATATGATTTATTGTGTTTATTTTAACCGACATGAAAAAATGAGAATTTTCAATATTTTTTTGTCCTTAAATCATTTTATTTTATAAAATTAATAACATGGCATCACTACGCAATGTTTTGACTTGAAGTCACGAAAGTTTAAAAAAAAATATTTATAATTACAAAAGTTATAGCTGTTCAAATTAACAAAATTGAGGTCTCTGGATTTTTTTTCTGAAAAATATCAGCAATTGTTTATTAAAAAAATCCTTCGATCAGGCACAAGATTATCTTTTTATAAAACTATTTATTTTTGTTTGAATGATTTTAGATGAATCTCCAAGGACTTATGATGGTCACAGTAAGGACCCTTCTGTTGGAACTGGGTCAACATAAACAGCTATAACTTTTGAAATTATATTTTTTTTTTAATTTTCGCGACTTCAAGTCAAAACATTGTGTAATGATACCATATTATTAATTTTATAAAATAAAATGAGTTAATGGCCAAAAAAAATGACCGAAAATTCTCATTTTCTCATGTCTCTGACTACCCCTAACCCCTTAGAGGGAATAAATACGTCACAAGGGTAGTTTTAGTATTTTATTGTTAATAAACCTTTATTAACTTTTTTGATTATCTATTACAGACTATCCTTCAAAAATATTGTCCTGAAATAGCTGCCGGGGATGTGGCGTGTTGCGATATAGAGCAAGTGCGGAATCTGGATAGTAATATCAAGCCTGCTACGATACTTTCAAGATGTCCAAACTGTTTCGAAAATTTCATGAAACACATCTGCGCGATGACTTGTTCGCCTCACCAGAGTGATTTCTTGAAGCCCACAATTGTTCCCTACAATGGTTAGTAAGAATAGTATAATACTTAATGGATTAAAAGCATGATTTAGGATAGTCACGTCAGAGTCCAACATCCAGATCTACAATTATTTTTTTTGCTCACATGGCCTCTCGTCCACCTCTAGGGGACTAATATACTATTTTTATTTTTTTCCAGGTACTGAATATAAGGTGGAGGAGGTGGATTACTATCTCGGTGCCACTTACATGAACACTACGTTTGATTCGTGTATCAATGTAAGTACAAATGGATGATTGATGGATATTAATTAACCTGTTTTCCAATTGCGGAAACAGTTATTTTGGATATAGCACTATCGGTACTGATATACTTTTTTTCTTTCCGCATTTACACTTCTTAGATACATAAATTATTTGATTTTTGCATATCGTGCCTAATTATTATTCTAGATGTCTGTAATGACGCATGTTGATTTGTTTTTTTTTTAATTGCTATTATGTTAACTTTTTCCGTAGATTCTCGTACGAATACATTTCCTGTAGTGAACAGTGTGTACACTTAAGGTAAATTGTTTTCAAGGTTTTTCCTTGGACTAAACCAAAATTCAATATCATCAAATATTATCCTACAGATTAATAGTCAAACAGATCGATTAGTGCCTGAGGCAAGCGACCCAGGTGCCATTTAAAATAAAAAAATATCTCAGCAATAATGAGGATTAAGTTCAAATCCTCAATCCCAAAAGTTTGTTTGAAACTTGTAGATTTTATATTTAGGTATTGTAACTCATACGAAGTTCCACCTTGAACGTGCTAATTATATTATTAACTTTTTGAAGTATTATAGCTTTTTTGCTTGACATTGTTGTTTTTTTCCTTATAAACATACCGAACTATTCTAGAAGCACCATATTTTGTAACAATGCAAAAAATCATCTTGCCCTTTGTTTGTAGCTGCTTTTGTTATATAGTTTACTAGCTGTGCCCGCGACTTCGTCCGCGTGGATTAGTGTTCTTCCCTATTGTTATTTTACACCCCTGAGGGTAAAATTTTACAATTTGAATGTCATATTTATTTATATCGAATCAACAACCTAAAAAAAGATACCATATACTTCTCATCTCTCCTTTTCAACCCCTTACAACTCTTTTTCGCATTAAAAAGTAGCATATGTCCTTTCTCTGGCTCTAACTACACCAAATTTCATTTAAATCGTTCCCGTAGTTTTGTCGTGAAAGCGCGACAGACAGACAGACAGTTACTTTCGCATTTATAATAAGAAGTAAGGATTTAGAGTTTATCACAAAAGTATTGTCGACATAATGAAAATACAACTTGTCTAAAACTACCACCATTTTAGAAAGAAATAGTTAAACAGTTGATGTTTTCAAAATAATCTTTACATGAAGGGGTAACCATTTTTATTTTACTTAGCCCCAAATCTTCATAATTATAAAGTACATTTAGCAGACGTATAAACATGGATTTAGATATGTGTCGTTTTGGATTAAGATAGTGTGCCATGATGAAAGCAAAACGCAAACATCCCTTCGTTTTCAAAAATACTTACCTCAAGGCAATTCCATACTAGTTCGTCTATCACTATTTAGACTCAGTATCAGTTATTTACTATTTAGAATTACTAATGATTGCGATTGTCATTATCCTTATTATAGAAATAAATATGTCTAATATTGATGCGGTCAATGTTGTTGAATAGATGCTTCCTTAGATACTGACTAAAATATATGTCTTGGTTTCACAAGAGTTCTCACAAGTTTTTCGATATAACGACTTCACTACGAGAGTTAGTTTCTTTTATAGTTTTTTTTAATTTGAATTCTAAGTATTTTTTTTGTTTATCAAAGTTAGCGGCTGTTCATATCCCAGTCATTGGACTAATGACGTGGCCCACTCTTAACGAGCATTTTAGCTTAGTTGGAGGGCTTAAGAATACTTTTAAGGGGTTAAGTAGTAATATTAAAAAAAAGAAGTTGCAAGTCTAAAATGTTTTATATATTGTAGGTGCAAATGCCATCGACAAATCAACGTGCTCTCGACGTGTTGTGCGGCAGTGAGGGCGCTGACTACTGCACTCCTCAAAGCTGGTTTAGCTTCATGGGTGATGTAGAGATACCTCAAGTGCCTTTCCAGATCAACTACATCAGCGGTGATAAGCCGGTTAACGGTTTCAAACCATACACACCCACTACTAGGGCTTGTAATGTCGGAACCAATGTGAGTATTAATTACAGTCTTAGGCTGATATTAAACTATCATATATATGATATCGTATCTGTCAAGTTCTATGATCATTTTTTTATGATGGAGTTCTTCATTTTTACTTATTACACTATTGACCCACATATGATCATATAAACGTTATATACCATAGAGATGGATAACGATTTAGCCGTGTTTTCCGTTGCTTTGCGTGACATATTATTAATTGCATTAAAAGAAAAGGGGGAAAAATATAACTAGAAGTAAAAGGCGAATTTGGGTTAGACCATGGGTAGCAAGGCGATCAGAGAGAGAGGTCTATAACACCTTACTTGAAGAACTTAGATTGGAAAATAAAAAGTCTTACAAAACATATCTCCGAATGGAATGAATCAAGTCGTGTTTGATTATATATTATCAAAGGCGCATGACGGATATGATCCTACTTGTACGCTAGCTTACAAATAGGATCCCTTATCTATGTTCATAGACAAATGTACATATTACACTGCCATATGTTCTTCATATAAAAATGACTCATCTATCTATGATCGTATATATATGATAGTGTAATATCAGCCTTAGTGTATAAGTTAAATTGAAGTTGCAAAAAAAAATTATCTCCTTTTTTACCTCATACGCAAAATACACATTAAATTTTTTACGCAGCATGTTTTTCGATGTTCTTAAAAAACTCACTTTGGAGACGTAAATTATTTACGTGATGAGTTTGTAAAACATTTATCTTGACTAAAATATTCCGAAATGCGTGTTTTAAATATAAAAGCAAATAACGTGTTCTAAAATAAGTCACTAAAAATATAAATTTTGAAAAATCTCATTTGAGATTATGGGAGGGAATTAATGGACATCTTCTTCCCTACTAATATTTGTTACCTTCATCGTTTCAATCGAGTTTTGTAGCTTGATATGTATGATGAAGTCACAGACAATCAGTTTGTTGTATAGTTGATTATCATCTATAGGGTCAACCTGGCTGCTCGTGTATGGACTGCGCGGCGTCCTGCCCAGCGCCTCCCCCCTCCCCGCCACCACCACGACCCTTCAGCATCGCCGGTGCCGACGGGTACGCTGTGGTGATGACCATCGTCTTCCTTATATTCACTACACTCTTCCTCAGCGGTGTCTTCTGCTGCAGTCAGCCGGAGAATGTTGTTGGTATGTCACAATATTATTAACTAGTCGATCCGAGCGAATTTGTCCGCGTTTAACTCCGATCCTATTGGTCTTAGCGTGATGATATATAGCCTATAGCCTTCCTCGATAAATGGGCTATCTAACACTGAAAGAATATTTCTCAGCTCAGAAAACAGCTTCAAAAACTCTTCAGCTTGAGATGACTGATATTGAAACTAAGTTCTGATATAGGGTGAGGTGTGAATGATACATATGGTATACAGAATTTTAGGAGTGTGCAGATATTGGTGAAGTGAGAAAATATAGATACCATCTAACTTCAATTGTACGACCACTTTCATAAGTTAACGCAAATGATACAACAACAAGCGTATTTAAAAAGAGTTAATTTGACAAATTTTGCAAACTCCATGTTCAAAGGACTATTTTGCACTATATAGATTTGTACTAAACTTTACTCTTATCGTGTTTACTCCGACATAGGAGCATTGTTATACCTTTAGCTATCACCTTTAAACTTTTAAAAAAACTATTCATGTGGATGGAAGATTTGATATCTTATATCTTTTATGGATAAAAAAAAGCTTGTTGTTGGTCGTATTATATCAGATATTACATAAACTTAACCTTAATGGCATTTTATATAAAATAATGAGAAACGGTCTATGGATTAAAAAAAAACGATAGCTTATCTTACGATGAGTAATTATAGAATAACATTGGACAATAGCAATATTAGTCATTTGGAAAGAATTTAAAAATTTTTTATTATCATTTAAAACGCAATTTATATACAGAAATGACCCAATTTAGAAAAATGAAACATTTAGCATAATTTTCATATTATCAAAGAATCATGGCAAGTTTTATACATTGATTTGTATGGAAAATTTTGAGAGCGATTAATTATTTCCATTGCTTAGATTATACTCTAGGGATCCTAATAATATGAATAATATATTTATATCAGATGGCAAACATAAAATATTCTAAGGTAAAAATAATGGACTTCTGATATTTTCTCTTGCCATATTTAGTATTTAAAAAAATAAAAGCGTCAACTGTCAAAGTGACACTTGCGTCTGTCAATAAGTCAAACTGTTATTTGACAAGTTTTATTTATCATCTTTGAGTTTTATATCTTTGATGTTGTAAAAAATAAATAATAAGGACATAAAAGCTTTACGAAATATAGGTAAATGTAAGACAAATATTAATAATAAAATAAAATTATCGTACAGCAATATAAATTATCGTATTAATCCATTTATTATCGTACAATTAAGCTCTGACAGTTCAGTAAAACCACATATAATGACAAATGACATTTATAGCAATGTTTCGTTCAGAAATAGTAAATGGTTTGAAAATTTTCACTTTTATTGATTCCCATGTCCATAAAATATTCTGAATGTTTGAACCTATTATTTAGGCCTCAATAAGCAGTTCTAAAGTTATTTCAATTTCTCATATTTTTTAGTACAAATTCTGCCATGATTCTTTGTTACAAATTTTCCCATCGGTTACTATAACTAATTTTAGTTGGTAATATATTAACTATATATTTAATTAATTCTGAATATATAAATTATTTTCTATATATTAACGCTGATAACACAATAATCGCAATATTTTATTATTTCAACACTGGTGATGGTAAAGTTATTGCAATAGTAGAATAGTTCGTATAAACACTAATCACGCATACAAGCTCAGCAGCATCACAGATGATGGTAAGTTACACTATACACTACATCAGTTTGTTGTGAATACGTCTAAAAGTTCGAAATTCAAAAAAAAAGAACAAAATGTACTCATGTACCTAATGTACACTCAATATCTTAAGGATCAAATTGTTATATTGAGTGATAACTGATGCAACGTGCGTGATTGTGGTTGAATTGCCGCCATTTTTATAGTTCAAAAGAGCGCTCCTTTAGGTGAACTATACGAACTAGTTCGTCGATTATCTCGCTCTTAGTTCTTTTTAGTTCTTTTTTTTTTAAATTGAATTAATTACTTTTAAGGATGCTTACGTTTCATCCATACTTGACTACTTGTTTTCTATAAAAATAAATGAGTAATAAATAAAAATAGTGGTTTATTTCTCATAAAAAATCGATATATACTTATATATTTAAATGGTGATCGAAATATCAAAATATTGTACATAAACATTGATATTTCTAAGATCGATGTTTCACTTTTGAGAATATCGATGTTTTTTCCTTTATTATTTTTACTTAATTATTTAAAAAAAGAACTGGCTAGTTCGCTGTAGAGTAGAGTTCGCTCTTTTAGTTCGCTAGTTCTTTTTACAAAATAATTTAGTAACAATAAGTAAAATAAAGAAAAAACAAGTAGTTAAAATAATTGCAAGTTATTTTTTATTAAAAATCTACAAAAAAAATGAAACCATTTATATTAAAACTCAACTTTAGAAACTAAATAGGGATTAGGGATCAACATCGATATTTTCAAAACATCGATGTTAGAAATGTCGATGTTTATGAGCGATATATTGATATTTTTATCACCATTTAAATATAGTGTATATATCGATTTTTGCTTAATAATAAAACAGAATTACAAAACTACAGAAAAAAGTATGGATGAAATATAAGCATCTCTAGAAGGAAATAAATCGATTTGTTACGTAGCGCTACTGCTTAGTAAAGCGGACGCCAAAAATAATATAAGAAAGAGCGAAGAGCGAGATCATTGTCGAACTAGTTCGTATAGTTCACCTAAAGGAACGCTCTTTTGAACTAGGTCGTTCGCAAACTGCCCAAGACTAATTCATAAAATTTACACACGTATTCACATTAAACAAAGACACGCACACTGTTTTTTTAAACATGTAAATCATCAAAATAAATATCTGTTTACACGTCTTTAACAGCAACAACAAAATGGCTGACAGCAACAATTTTATTTATATTCCTAGAAATGATTCCTTTCAAACTCTATCTAGCTAAAGCTGAATGTATATTTTATATTTATAAATTAAAATAGGATTCTCGATTACTAAAATTAAAAAAAAAAATATCTGTATACTGGAGGAAACAGTCCTAGGTAGTTATTCAATAAATTATTCTATTAGTCTCAATTTAAAATTGTATTTGATTGAAAAAAAATGGTTAAAATATAGTTTTTAATAAGGTAAAGATATTAATAATATTATTATTGATTAATCAAGTAATGGACTAAGGAAAGTATACCTCTGGTCACAGCTTTGATACACAATTTTAGCAATCGATGATTCTGATCATAGACAGACTGGCTTACATGTGGCTTTCAAATATTATTAGCGATTGATTGTACTATAAGTAGTCTGTCTGTGTATCGGGTTCGGGTAACATAATTCTAACACGGGTGTGGGTGGCAGACGGATGGGCGCGAGCGGCGGAGGCGAGGCGCGGCGGGCCCGAGACTAGTCCTCTGCACAGCCATCGGTCTAGTACGTATTATGTGTTCTTTTAACATTTTGGATCAAATTTAATAGAGAGGCATTTGCCAAGTCCAAATCCAAAAGCTTTGGTTTCCTCCAAAAGTTGTGTCGCCTTTTTAAGATTACTTTCCCCTATATGGCCATATCCCTGAACTTTAATTAATTTATCTTATTTTTATTATGTATTAAATCATTCGATATATAATATTCTTCATTTCCTCGTTATTCCTGTTGACATTTTTTCAAAATATTTTTTTTTTATTGGAAAAACTCCAAATTTCCTTTCTTTAACCCTAAAGTTGCAATTTGATGTCGACATCTTGTTTATATAGACAATGTTTTATGATGTCATTCACCGCATTATTATGCCCTATAGGGTATCCTTACCATAGGAAACCAATGCTTTACTGCAGTATCAGTATCTAACACGCAATATTATTGATTGTAATTTAATGCAAATATGATTAAAATAGTTATATAGATAATTTATTCAAGAACTATCTTTTGTCTGTTATGGAGGACCTACGCTTTGTTCTTGGATATAAACTGGACATTCTGATATACAACTGTAAAGCTTTATCAAAATCCGTTTAAGTGTTACTTTAAAGCAAACCTTTAACGTTTTTAAAAGTATAATGGCTGATTTGTCATAGCTTCAGTCAAACAGACAATCTAGTTAATATAATTTATTTTATGTTTAAGTTAATTCAAAATCTTGCGTGTTAATGGTTTTTGTTTTGAGTAAACTTAGAAAATTTGCACTTTTTAGATAAATTTTAGTGTATATGCATGGAAGTAGATTTAATGTACTAACTTTGTTGCATGATTTTTATTTGAATACCATCTTTTTTAGCAATCTGTATAATAAATGTCTAGTATTTGTGTATTATTTCTTTTTATATTTATAGTTATATTTAATGTATTTTGTCCTGTCTAACTAATTTTTAGTTACGGGTCGTTTAGGAATGTCGGGATAGATTTTACTTAGTTATTATTTTAATGTCGATTGTCTTTTACGAGTTTTATTTATAAGTGAATGAATGTAATGTATTAAATGGTATTATAATAATAGGTGTCGCATCAGAGAATAACCAAGAAATGGCAACAAACCCAACATCAGCCGGCTGGTCGATTGATCAACCGGATGGTATTGAAGAAGCCACGTTCTTTGAAAAATTGGGAGCAGAAACGGAATCTAGGTTGGAAGATTTCTTCCAATGGTGGGGATGCATGATGGCGTCTAAACCTTGGATCGTTCTTTTTATTGGTAAACAATTATTAACTCACTATAATATCGTATTTTAAAGATTTTATTTTCAACGTTCGTATATTCTGTTTTTTTTTTTCAGGGCTGTGCGTAATAGTAGGTCTTGGTCATGGCATCAGATACATGCAAGTAACCACGAATCCCGTAGAATTGTGGGCTGCACCAAATTCCCGTTCACGTCAGGTAAAAAATAGCGTAATGATAACCATGATAGGGACGAAATAATTAGCATTCCTTAATGAAAACTAATGATACATCAATACACATAAATACTCTTTCAGTATTTGGCAAATTAAATCAAGGCCAGGTATGCTAGTGTTGTATTATACACGTTCTAATTCTCACAGGAAAGAAACTACTTCGATTCTCATTTTGAACCATTCTACCGTACTGAGATGTTGATCATCAGCTCCAAGGGTTTACCCGAAGTCGAGTACAAGGCTCCAGATGGCAGTGTCATGTCCTTCGGGCCAGTATTCAACGCCACTTTCCTTCTCGACGTGCTTGATTTGCAGAATAGGATTATGAGTACGTAATATTAAATCTTAATTTATGAGACTTGTGATGGATGTGCTGATAAACTTATTTGGATACTCATTTATGACAATACTTAATAGAGATAATAATAGTATTTCTGTGTCAAAATTGCGTAGATCATATCTAATCTATATAATGCTGTTGCATCACAGATAAAAGGTGAAGGAACAGTATTTTGACAGATAGAGGACATATGAACTTAGGTTGCACCTGTAAGTGGTTATTATTGCATGTGGCAATACAAGATGTTAGATGATGCCACAATACAAGATTATGGATGATGATATTTAGGTATTACAGTAGCTGTAGTGTGAAGTGAAGAATACTGTAGCTTCAATGATCTTTAAACCAAAAACCCAAAGTCCGCCGAAATCATCGGATTCATGAGTAATGAGAAAATGGTATTAATCATTTTTAAAACTATGCCAAACGGTAACACTCACGTATTGTTGTGGTAACTTGGTACTACAGTTTTGATCGCATTAGGCGATCCTATTCAGCCAGTGGACGTGCTCGCGGTGGCCGCTCGGCGAACACTCGCCCAATGCGATCGAAATGTAGTACCAAGTTACCACAATAATACGTGAGTGTTACCGTTTGGCATAGTTTTAAAAATGACTAATTACCACGTTAGTTTCTATAATAAAAAAGGGGTTAGCGTTATGTGTTTATCTTTTTTTACAGATCTGGGCAACGAAACTAAGATCCAAGACATTTGTTTCTCTCCTCTTTCATCACCGTTCAGAGGCTCTGTGAAAGCGGACGACTGCGCCGTGCAATCGATATGGGGCTGGTGGGAGAATGACGCGACGGGCGTTACGGACGAACTGGATGATAATCAATATTTG
Organism: Limenitis camilla; assembly: GCA_905147385.1. NCBI lineage: Eukaryota > Metazoa > Arthropoda > Insecta > Lepidoptera > Nymphalidae > Limenitis > Limenitis camilla. The sequence continues at coordinate 11,453,230 of LR990241.1, forward strand.
GAGCAAGTGCTTGAATGTTCACAGTAAGTTATATTTATATCTTTAAGTCTTTGATCAAATTGTCATTTCTGTTCTTTCTATTTTGACACACATCATCATCATCATTCCTCTTGTTTGTTATTTATTAATTTCCAAATTAAATATTCTTTTCAAATGTCTTCCTGTTGTATTAATTTGAGACGCTAATTGTTTTATTTGTTATAGCAACCCGTACATGTGTCTGTCAGTGTGGGGAGGTCCAGTGTTGCCTGGTGTGGCGCTAGGCGGATTCCTGGCGCCTGGTGAACCACTCTCTAAGAACTCACGTTTCCATAAAGCAGACGCGCTTATTCTAACCTTCCTCGTCGACAATCATCATGATAAGAATAAGGTGGTTATTATTAATGTCCATAAAAGTTGTATTACAACCAAAAGAAATAGGGACAGAACTAGGTAGTAATTAGCAGATTTTCTCGCCGTCTTCGACTTTATACTAAGTTCAAGACTGTTTACTTTGATTAAGAACACTTTCTTTTTCGTTAACAGCTGAAACCAGCTCTAGAATGGGAGAAAACGTTTATCAACTTCATGAAGAATTACACTGAAAATGAAATGCCGCCTTATATGGACATCGCTTACACCTCAGAAAGGTCCATAGAAGACGAATTGGATAGAACGTCTCAGTCGGATGTCTCCACTATTTTAGTGTCATATTTCATCATGTTCGCATATATTGCGATATCTTTGGGAAGATACACAACGTTCTCGAGATTACTCATTGACAGCAAAGTTACTCTTGGATTGGGAGGTGAGTTTTCATACATTAGTAACGCAATTCGAACTTCTGACAAATAAATTTCTGACTTCTTTAGAGGCTGTAGAATAATACCTGGACAACCCTCGATTTATTTTGTTTTTAACAAAAAATAAATGTTTTTTTTTTTTAACTTTTGGAACAATATTTCCATATGATTCAGATTACAGATGTTTTTTGTTTTACTTTTGGCAACCATTGCATGAAGTCCCAAACATTATTAGTTTTCAGTTCTTTGACCTAGTATTACGTATATATGTCGCATAGTATGGATACTATCTCAAAGAAGCAAATGCAGTCCATTAGTTTGCGCATTCCATATTAGTCCAATGCACCCATTGGAATCAATAACCAAGGACGACCTCTGGATCTGATTAAATTATCAATATCTCCATAGGTGTACTAATCGTGCTTGCATCCGTGGTGTGTTCAATTGGTATATTCGGCTTCTGTGGAGTGGCGGCGACCCTGATCATCGTAGAGGTGATACCGTTCCTGGTACTAGCCGTGGGTGTAGACAACATCTTTATCCTGGTGCAGACCAGCCAGCGGGAGCCGCGTCGCCCAGACGAGACGGTGCCCCAGCATATTGGCAGGACGTAAGTGTAGACTGCTTTAATATTATTTATTCTGTCAAAATTTAACTTTTGGAACCTTGAACTATTTTGAAATCATATCTTAAGTGGTCGTTACCCCGTCTCGAACGTTTGCATTATAATCTATTTATTCATTAACCTTGAGTCATGTGATAGAATTACATAGTAAATTATACACATGATACTTGGTTTAAGTTATATTTCCAAAATTGTATTCAGTATTAAACTAGAATAATAGATTTCAAAGTATTTACTCTTACTTATCTGTGATACTATATAGCTAAGACAGGGTTAATTGGACACGTTACTTGACCTTCAGGTGGGTGGAATGTGTAACTTACATTCTTGCAGCAAGAAAATCCTAAAATTGTGGTAAAACTTAAGTCAATCTGGCGCAGTGATTAGTTTCCAGTTAGATTCCCTTGGGGCAAAACATTCTTGAGCGTACAGGTATTCGCAACTGTGTATGTGAGTGATTGTGTTTGGAGTTGTGTATTTAGTATATATTGTGCTCTTATATTGAACACTGTTGAGTGTGAAGCATTTTGTGACTCACTCAGCTGGCCAATAATAATGTTGGTATTGCTAACGCTTTATCATATACCTAGCGATACACGCTGACTACGCTGTACGCTGAAAGTTGAATATAATTATATAAATTATTCATCCCAGAGAATTAGGGTGCGCTTATAATAGACTAGTCTAATTCAACCAAATAATAAAAACTTCATTTAAAGTAAATATAAAAAATGCTCTGATAAAGTTACAGACAACAAGAAAGAAATAACTAAGTATATACGGGTAGTTGATTTTTATTTATCATAAGGATAGTTAAATGTGAAATTTTGGTGACAGGCTTGGACAAGTGGGTCCATCAATGTTCCTGACTTCAGTATCGGAGTCAGTGTGCTTCTTCCTGGGCGCACTGAGCGACATGCCTGCGGTGCGCGCCTTCGCCTTGTATGCGGGTGCTGCGCTGCTCGTCGACTTCCTGCTGCAAGTCACATGCTTTGTGGCCTTGTTGGCGCTCGATACGCGTAGACAAAACGATAATAGGTAATATTTCACTTATTGATTATATTTCATATTTGTCTCAAAGAAGATAATCATTATGTTCTGAAAATATTTTATTATATAAAATGAACCAATTATTCGTCGAATGTATAGTAATTTCAGTGTACATATATTATTTGCAAACCCTTTAACTTTCACCTTTTATTATGGTGAAGCATTACATTTGTTATTAGCCAGCATTGATTTGAAGACATTTGTTTAATTTGAGCGATCTTTCCAGATTCGACATATTCTGCTGCATATCCGGCAGCAAGGCTGAGGACACGACAGCGGGCGCAGGCGCTGGTGGTGACGGAGCACTGTTCAATCTCTTCCGCTACGTGTACGTGCCATTCCTGATGAAGCGGGAGGTGCGGGCGGCCGTCATGATCGTCTTCTTCGCCTGGCTCTGTTCCTCCGTCGCTGTCGCTCCCCACATAGACATAGGTCTCGACCAAGAATTATCCATGCCTCAAGACAGCTTCCAGCTGAAATACTTCCAGCATTTGAACAAATACTTAAATATCGGTCCGCCAGTCTATTTCGTAGTGACAGATGACCTGGATTACTCGGATAAGGATGTACAAAACATGGTCTGTGGGACAAGGTTCTGTAGGCCTGATAGTGTGGCTATGCAGTTGTATTCAGGTAAATTTAAGTTATTATATATAGAATTATTAAAAAGCAGCGCAGTAAGAGCTAATTTATTAAATTTGATTGCTCCAGCATACCAATCATCAAACGTGACATACATAGCGCAAGCGCCCAACTCCTGGCTTGATGACTTCTTTGACTGGGCAGAGTTGGAGACCTGTTGTAAATACTTCCCGACGAATTCCAGCTTCTGTCCTAATGATTATAATAGTAAGAGTTCACCTATATATTTCTAGTCTTTATTCTATGTTTAATGGTGCGAGAGCCGGAAAGTATTGTTTTTAAACACTTACAACGTCATGACATAACTACATTATCAAATAAAAAAATTATTGATGGAAATTCTTTAAATCTTCAGTAGTTTTTTACTCATTAAATAGTCAGACAAGTGTCCATAATTAATAATCCTTAAGATCCAAGACCATTCTATTATATTTACAAGAGTTATGAAGACGAGTTAGTAGAATATTCACTAATCTTTGTACTAGCTATTGTTTGCTTTGTACGAGTCATCTTATAAGATAACATATTCGTAATGTTATCTTATAAGATGACTCTATAATAGACATATTGATTAATACCTCATTTGTCATATTTGTCATTGCCTCACAGCACCTACACCTTGTCAACAATGCAACATATCGCTAGTGGGTGCGGAACAGCGTCCGAATCCAAAGGACTTCCAGCATTATATGCCGTTCTTCCTGCAAGACAACCCGACTAAGAGCTGCGTGAAGGCTGGTCATGCTGCTTATTCACGAGCAGTCAACTACAAACTTAATGGATCACAGGCTCAAGTAGGAGCCACATACTATCAAGGTAAGTAGTGTAAAAGTCTTAAAACCTGTGATAATACTCTTTTGCTGCGATATGGATTCATATCATTTATTTATTTTTTATTTTTACTATAAAATATTAGCTTTAATTGTGTATGGCGTGTACAAAACCCTACACACACACACACACACACGTGGAAGCTGGCTGGGCCCGGATTCAGCTTCATAAAATTAGGGGTTATGATTCTTGACAGTTATATAACAGTACTCACAAGTTCTTGATGATCTTGAATCTTCTTTGGGCATGCCCGTCGCACCACAATACATAATAACACTAAATAGTTCGCACTTCACCACCAGTCTGTTTTCGTCAGGGAAGGGTCAATTAACTAGCGTTTAGTAGATAGCACACACAGGACACGGGATACTATTAATCAATAAAAGGGGTTAAACAGGGATGCACTCCGCTCGCGTGCGCCTCTCTTCTGTCACGACTGTGTCAGCCGGCGGCTTACCCAACCCTGCCGCCGCGCGTTTTATAAAAAATGTAGTAAACAGTGTAATATTTTCAACTTTAGTTTTGCTTAAGAGTTGGTTCTTTTAATCTATGTCAATGTCGTTGCACCTTTAATTAAGATACCACTTAGTATATATATATATATATATATATATATGTCGGAAACTAAAATAAGGGTATAGATGGAATGGATGGCCTATCTCAAAAGCTTTACGGACGCAACACGGTCAGGATATAACTAAACGTTACGATCTCTTAATATTGTGATTAGAACTATTCTGACAGGAACCTAAGCAGTACCTGGACTTGTGACGAAGGTGTAGGCTTAAGGACGTCCTTTAAGTGATCACAACACTCGCCTCCACTGCTTATTTTCCGTCTAAACCTAAGATTAGACTAACATAAAGCTAACCTAAACCTAACACACACCTCTGACATATATTTAAATTAATGTTTCTCATGGCATGTATTTGGTGTGTACCTTGTTGGTGTTAAATAAATAAATAAATAGAAGGCGCGGATGTCGATGAGGAGTTATTTATAGACAATTTACAAAATAAGACTGGTAATCATAGCAGTAGTAATGAATTTAGATAATTTCTTAAGAGTATTTCGGTAAGAGCGGAGTAACCCAAACTCCCCTCTGTGGTAGGAGATATGTTTCCCGACTGGTTTGCAACCACCAGCATGCGAATCCAATCGCCAAAGTTTTTGACGCGTTCCGAACGAGCCCCATGTTGGCCAGACTTAACCCGTCCCTCTCCCATTCCATTAACGCTGTGGATCTAGTGAATTCTGGGCTCTTGTTCAGGGTCCACTAATACCGCAGCGTTTTTCTCTTCACTCCCCTAAATCCCTCTTCTATCTTCGAGGTTGCAACACATTGGCAAAACAAGAGGATACCTCTAGTATTGCTGATGTTTATGGGCGACGGTGGCCACTTACCATCAAGTGGACTGTCTGTTGGTGCCTTATGTACCATAAATAAAGAAAAGAAAAAATAAATATGAATTTGAATCAAAATCCGTAATCCGTAAGTATGTAAGGGTAATCTAGACTATAGATTTATGGAAGCTGTAAATTAGGATTTCTTTTTGGAAATTGAAATTTTGGTGAGGAATTATTTATTTAATGACTGGCCTGAACGGATTCTTAATTGTAAATATGAAATGACGTTTTCCAAAATATAAAATGCCAAACTAAATTATAGAGAAAATCTAAATGTTCCTGTTTACTAGTACATCTTCTTTATTAGGGTCTTTTATTCACAGGTTACCACACAGTGCTAAAAACAAGCCACGACTATTATTCCGCGCTACGAGCAGCTCGTCTAGTAGCGGCGAACCTAACAGAAACATTAACGCGGAACCTTCGAGAAGCTGGCAAGGATGCGACACCTAACGTATTCCCGTACTCAGTATTCTATGTGTTCTACGAGCAGTATCTGACTATGTGGCCCGATACACTCAAGTCTATGGGAATATCGGTCTTGTCTATCTTCATAGTGACGTTCATCTTGATGGGATTCGATCTCTTCTCCGCCTTAGTAAGTAAAACCTTATGAAATACATGATCCTGCTGTCATGGCATATATGACCTGACTTACTGAATTCATCATCATCATCACCATTAATAGCCCACTGCTGAGCCGGGTCTCTTCCTCGGAATAAGGAGGGTGTTAGACCATAGTCCACCACGCTGACCCAGTGCAGGTTGGCAGACTTCACACACCGACAGAGAACTTTTAGGGAATTTTCAGATTTCCTCGCGATAGTTTTCCTTCACCGTTAAATCAAGTGATATTTAATTGCTTAAAACACGTATAGCTCAGAAAAGTCAGAGGTGTGTGCCCTGGATCGAACTCTGACCTCCCGAGTAAAACACTCTTATCTGAACCTCTAGCCTATCACTGCATATTATACTTACTGAATTAGGTTAACGGATCCAGAAAGTGTGGTCTAGTAAATAGACTCTATTATAGCAATTTCGGGCCAAAGGCCATAATTATGTTAGAAATAATCAGCAGAATAAATACATTGTACTTATTTATTATTTAATAATAAGATAAATTATTTTTAATGAAAGCTATAATTTGTCAAAGAGGCAACGGCCAAAAAAATATTTCCTGTTGTACCTTAAATGTTTAATTTATTTTCAGGTGGTAGTGATAACCATAACAATGATAGTGGTCAACTTGGGTGGTCTCATGTACTGGTGGGGCATTAGTCTGAACGCTGTATCATTAGTTAATTTGGTAAGTCTATCTTTTATATATTATCAAACTGGCCAATGTCTGTATATATGTCTGTAAATAATATTTAAGGAATTTTAATATGTCGATCTTTGTCATACAAAAGAAATTGGATGAGGTCAAAATTAAACAAATGTTTTTTTTTTTAAATTTAAATCGGTTCTCGGAAAACAAATTATCCTTAGTAAAAAGTGTGTTATCATTGCACTTTTATTGAAAAAAATATTTTTTTTTTTAAATTATTTTTACCACGGATTGTCGTAGTATATTACAGCTCTGAAGCGAAAACTATTTAAACTGTTTGATTTCTAGGTAATGGCAGTCGGTATCGCCGTGGAATTCTGTTCTCATCTCGTACATTCGTTCAGCGTGAGCGGCGGAGGCTCCAGAATAGCTCGGGCTTCGCATTCGTTGGCGACTATGGGCTCTAGCGTGCTGTCGGGCATCACCTTGACCAAGTTTGGTGGAATCGTTGTATTGGCTACTGCTAATAGCCAGATCTTCCAGGTAATATTTTCTTTGGTTGTACCAAGTCTTTGACCAATTTGATAGAGTCTCATATGTACACTTTCCCTTTAGTATTTACCAGAATATAAACAGACTGGATGATTTGTGGTCATTATTAGGTTTGCCACAATAATTATGAAAATGTTTATCATTATTCTAGTTGACTAATAAATTTTTAATTAAAAATGTTTGGTTGTAATAAATTTTAGAAACAATTTTTACCTCCCCTTCGAGATAGTTTTTCCTTTTGATGTATAGTTCCCACCGAAGCAGAGAGAAACTTGAGTTTGACTAATTTAGGTCTGATCGGTGTGATTGTCCTGTTTTGTTGGTAACTGACACCCTGGAATGTTTATCGTTTGGTCCATATAAAACTATTCTGTATGTCCCCAGGTGTTCTACTTCCGCATGTACTTGGGTATTGTACTGATCGGTGCCGCGCATGGCCTCATCTTCCTGCCAGTCATGCTTAGTTATATTGGTAAGTCTTCCCAACATTGTTATCAAGAAATTCAGTAACATAATAAGAACTATTCCATTTTTATTTGTATGTACTAGTTTTGTTAGTAAGCTTCATTCCTGTGTTAGGTTGGTTATCTGTCCTGTGTAAGTTCATTATTTGTAGTTTAAAAAATATCTATAATTTATTAGCCATGAAGGAGTTTCACTATCCACCTCCTGACTTCTGTGAAACTCTGTAAAACGAATATGTGTGAACACGAAAAAAGGATTTAAAAAAAATTAAATAATAGGGAATATGCGTGTTGTATTAAACCGAAAACCGAAAGGTCGAGCCACATATGGGCCATATCTACCCTCTCCCATTAATGATCCAGTGAACTCTGGGTTCTTGCTCAGAGTCCACTGAAAGTTGAAACCGTAGCATTCTTGACTTCGCTCCCCCTCCTCATTATCTTCGAGTCGACATCGCATCCAACGATGTCCATGGGCGACTGTGGCCAATTACCATCGGTTGGGCCATCAGCTCGTTTGTCCCTTATCTATCTTAAAAAAATAATTAAATATTGCTGAAAAAGTAGAAAATGTTGAAATTAAAATAGTAAATGACAGTACTATTACGATCTATAATAAAAAAATATAGTAAAAATATATAAAAGTAAGCTATGTTTTTATTTTAAGTCTTATATCATGGAACAACAGGAAGAATTGAATTACAAGTACTGTTTTCATCATAAATTACAAACTTGTTGTTTTTGTATGTATACTGTCATACAAAATGGAAAACTTTCTTATATGTCCATCTTATGTCACAACACCACATAACTAAAGTTACTCAGCAACGATATAGCTTTCAATCAGTGAAAGTATTATCAAAATCGTTTCAGTAATATTTGGGCTTATTTCATCATCCCTTTTAGGGCTCACTGCTGAGCCGGGTCTCCTCTTCAGAATGAGGAGGGTATTAGGCCATAGTCCACCACGCTGGCCCAGTGCGGGTTCACACACCTTTGAGAACTTTGGGAACTCTCAGGAGTGCAGGTTTCCTCACGATGTTTACCTTCACCGTTAAAGCAAGTGATATTTAATTGCTTTAAACACACATAACTCGGAGTCAGAGGTGTGTGCCCAGGATCGAACTCGGACCTCCCGAGTAAGACTTGAAGTCTTAACCACTGGGCCATCACTGCTTAATGCAAATAATCTTTCCTTTGATGTTTAAAGCTTAATTTTAATACCTTTTAAAAATTATCATTTTGATCTTACTAGTCTTACTTCTTACTAATATTATAAATGTGATAGTTTGTATGTTTGTTACTCAATCACGTAGAAACGGCTCAACGGATTTCAATAAAATTTGGCACATAGATACTTTATAACCTGGATTAACATATCCCGAAAAAATTATAGTTTCTGTGGGATAATACATTAAATATCTTTTCTTAAATCGAAGTAAGGGTTCTGTACCAATATTTGGCAAAAAAATAACTTTTGTTGTATGGGAGTGCCACCGTAATAGGGTCCCGTTTTTACCCTTTGGATACGGAACCCTAAAAGGAGATATATTTGACCGTTATTTTAATCACACACATATTCCCTATTGTTGACTACATAATTATTTTTTTTGCTTTTCTCTTCAGTTCACCCCTATTTTGTTCATTATATAGCAGAGACAAGATTATCTACTCTTGCATGATACAATATTTTTTTTATTTGCACATTTTCTTTAGCTTCTCGTATGTTGGACCTTTTATTTTAAGATTAAGTTTTTTTTTTTAATTATATGTATTTTTTGTGTTTGATTCTAACATGGTTTGCTTGACTAATACGAGGTAAGATATTATATGTAATGTTCACTCTTTTATACTAATAACTAACTTGAAAATATTTTGTTGCTTCGCAAAAGAATCTTGATGAGTAATTGAATATGTTTAATATGCTTTTTTAGCTTTTTTATTTTATCTTTAAAAATATCGAATTATATTATTAATATTCGAAACATTTAGTAGAGATGCCATTAATGGTTATTTGACATAATATACAATATTAGTAGCGCCTAATATTATTTTGCCGACATTAAATTAATTATTATTTAATTATTAATAATGCTTATTAAAGTCAGAAACTGTTTGAGATTTATGTAAATTAATGATGATCATCAAAGTATCCGAAGATTTAGTAGCATAAGTATTCTTGTTCTTGGCATCTCTAATATTAATAAACCATCTTTGCTTGGATATATTTAGAATTGTTGACTAAATTTGAAAACTTACTTAATTATATACTTTAATATCTATTTTATCACAAAAAACCTATAGTTTAAAGAAAAAGCAATATTTACTTTAAGTATTTTGTATTTTAAAAAAACAGCAATTTAGATTTCCCTCGAAAACGCTGAATAGTGTCATGGCGTCTTTGAATGACGTCACAGTCTAACAAGTAAACTGCTCTGTTGTATGAAAACGTCAACGACAACAATGATGTATTTGCGTGGCGTGACGTAACACTTTCTGTGGTGTTCGCTGTCACGTGACTTAATTTTTTTCGAATTTATTTTCTAAAAATATTGATAGTTTAACTTTTATGAGAAATAGTCTGGTTTTTTCTTATTTACGTTATATATTAGTATTGATAATATTAGATACATATATTCGTCAGTAAACAACGGTAAGTATAACCATTGCAGGATCGCCGGTGAACAAGGAGAAGCTCGCGCGGCAACTGTTGCGCGGCAAGGAGGCGGTCGCGGAGACCTCACTCACGCGAGTAAGCGAACGACAATATAACTTTGACAAGTTGCTCGCGTAAACCAAGATACACGAGACTGGCGACATTGCATTTCACGTTTTAGCCCTACTTAGCTATCTAGCTACTGAGCTTGTTTGCTTAAGATTTTTATATATGAGACAGCTGTTTTTCTTACATCCATTTTTATCTGTATTGACACTGTGTGACAAAAGTCGGCCAACTATATTATATAATATAGGAATAGATGAGAGGAAACAAGATTTTTTCGATGACCTCCTAACTCTGAAGTATTATTTTTGATGAGTATTTTATGAAATATAGAATTAAATATATTTTTTGGTTTCCACTTATAAATCTGATTAACAAAACGGAATTTAGCGTTTTGATGGGAATTTTTTAATAAAACTTTTTAATGTCGATTTCTTGTGGAAATAATATTTGTTTAGTGACAAAACTTACAACTTGACTTTTTATAGCTTTATTACTATTGAATAAGTAACACAAGACATCCAATATATACGTCACAAATGTCGTGTCACACAGTGTTATTACAAACAAAAATACGAATACGAAATGTTACGAATATTAGTATTTATTTTGGAATAAGTTAAACATAATTGTCATTTTATTATAAAACGAACTTTCTCTAAAGGTTTGTCCATTCAGTTAAGTGACTAACTCATTTCTTATCTAACATGGATACGGTTATTGACGCTTGGGGGTAGAGTAACAAAAGTAACAAGAGTAAGAAATGAGATTTTAACATGCGCTCCGCTGTTCGCAATGTTAAAATATTTACTTAGCTCGAATGGACGGTGACGTGCAATGTGCAATCTCGTTTCGATTACTAACTTATTGATATTTGTAACTTGTATATTGTTTTGCGAAACTCAAGCTTTTCTCCTTTAGGGTGCATCCACAATATGTATAGCAACTTTTCCAAGTTTTAAATAGCAACATTTAAGGTGCAAAAATTAATATCAAATACGTTCTCGTAGCAATAAAATCGATATTATGTGTCGAAAAAAAAAAACATCATATCGGAAGGAAACGTGTGTACTAAGCCTTAATTGCTGGATTTATAGTCTGTATCAATGATTCATAGATAAATAACGCTTCACCTGGTTCTGGTGAGAGGCGTCCGAACGCCATTTTGAGTTGTGTACTTTAGCCACGTTCGGACAAAAGTAGTGTGTACTGCTAATTATTATTATTAGTTTATTAATGTGACTATAAGTTTTATATTTTGTTGTTGTCGATGAAAATAGTGGTTGCAAGTTTAAAAATATCATCTAATGTGTCGCATTGTGTTGCTATACAATGTAAGAAAATTTTAGGTTGCTAACTTTTTGTTTGAAGAAACTACTACTACTCAAATAAATCTCAAATATTAATATCAATATGCATTCGTTATTACTTTTTTATATTTCTATATAATATTAATACGTTCATTTTTTTTAATTCGTGCAGTTATTTTGTTAAACATTTTCAGTAATAATTTTCATAGCAATAAAATCGATATTATGTGCCGAAAGAAAAGCATCATTTCGGAGGGAAACGTCGATTTATAGTCTGCATTGATCCATAGATAAATAACGCTTCAGCTGTTTCCGGAGAGAGGCGTCCGGACGCCATTTTGAATTGTGTAATTTTGCCACGTTCGGACCAATTATTATTATTATAGTGACTATAAGTTTTATATTTTGTTGTAGTGGATGAACAATATAAAAGTTGTTGCTATACAAAGTAAGGGATGCAGTTTAAAAAGGAGTTGCTTGAGTCGCAAAACACAAACGGGAATATGGTTCCTTTCCTAATTAATAGCATTTATATGTAAAGGAGGTTTGCAATTGGTTGGACTAGAGATTAGTATTATTAGGTTATATGCGTGTATATTTTCTTTCTTATTTCACCTTTTTACACATTGTGACGTCACATTTCATAACTTCAACTACTTGATTGTTTTCCCGCGAAATACTGATATAGGTATTGTGTTTAAGAAAGTGCTTTTATTTTGAATTACACGCATATTATATTGTTGTAAATTGATTTCCAATTGCAATATTCCTTAAAGGGTTAACCACTTACCGGTGGAAGGGCCTGTAGAGTATAAAGTTCTGTTTGCATGTTCCGTATCAATGTTTAGTATTGATTAGTCATTCCTATTAATCGAAATGTTTAGTGTAAGTGTTACGCCGTACTTAACTTGATTACTTAAGCGCGGTTACTTATTTACACTCTGTCCAATATAGCTTGAGATGACAGCTGTCATCATTAAACACGCCTATGAAATACCATATTTTGCGACAGTGAATTGTATAGTGACAAACATCATACTTTATTGGCAAATAGGGATCATCCATAAATTACGTCACACAAATTTCATGATTTTTTGACCCATCCCCCCTCCTTGTCACATAATTTGTAATTTAATATTTAGAAATTATTAAATTAAAACAAAATAATGAAATAATTATTCAAGTCCATTTTAATTATTTTTTAATAAAGTCACACGATATCACACTTAGACAACCTCCTCCCGGGATCTCCCTTATAGTGTGACGTAATTTATGGATGGCCCCATAGTGACAACTAATAGTTTCACTAATCGAGTCGATAAAACAAGAAAAATTATGGAAGAAGATTGGGAACTGATTATAAATCTACAAGAGTGCTCCAGCGAGTCCGAGTCAGACTTTGATGATGAATAAAAACGTGTTACAACTTCCTTTTATTTTGTTTGAAACATTCACCCTGTGTTCCACTAAGCGATCTTAGCGCCCACGCTCACGACCGCGGTTTTTCCTGTTCCACTTGTCCGTGAGCGTTAGGATCGTCAACCCAAGTGGACTGGGTAATTGAACGTTTTAAGCGTTCATGTAAATAATTCAAATGGTGAGTTATAAAGCAATAGTTTCAAGAGGTTAAGTTGATTAAATTATATTAAATTCATATTTTTATTGATTGATTTTTTTGATATTTATAATAAAATTGAAACTAAAATGAATTTTGTATAAATATGCGCTGCAGAAACATTTACGTTCACTAATAAATCTCTATCTGTATCAAATAAGGTTATTTATATCGTCGCTTTTTTGAAATTTACCCACGATTTGACATGGGTCGTCGTGAGCTTCAAGTGAGCACATGTCATGACGTCATTAATGACGTTTTTGCCGCAACCACAACGCCCGCGATCGTCAAGTGGAACGGCTAATGACCGTTTGGGGCGTTGAGATCGCTTAGTGGAACGCGCCTTCAGTAAATTTAGTTGGAATATCGATAATTTATATCGTCCTTATCTTCAGGTGTAGTTATGTCAAAGTGACAAGCTGTCATCGATCAAGCTATGACGGACAGAGTATAGGTTCAATGTCCAAATTGTAAGGGATAAGCAGATTCAACCGAATACCCTACGACTAGTAGCTAGATGCATTTTAAATACGCTATTACCTGCACAAGGCTTGATTCACTTTAATGTTTCAATTTATCTGCGCCTAGACGCATGTTTTTTTTTTGTTTAAATTGTTTTTGTGCGCTTTATGTGGATATAAGCAGTTTCTGTAAACGTGAACGTTTTTTTTTTCAATTTGAATTGTCTTCGAATTTCTAGTATTGTCTAGTAACGGTACTTTACATCCAGTGACGTATGTTTTATATAATTGTCTGATTTATTATTTTTTTATATGAAATTAAAGCTTTTTAAGTACAGATTTACATTCCTTTATTCCTACTTATAATCTAAGAGTCATGGTGTGCTAGATCTATATTGAAAGCTCCTTTATAATATATAGTCATAGGAGATAATAATTGGTTATTAAGAATATTCAGGTTTTCTGAGCATCTTCCGAGTTTGGTAGGTACATAGAGTGTCTGGTAACAGAGTAATCACAATGATATATTTAAAAAAAAACCGTACCGTTTTTTACCTAATCGTTGTAGACAAAAATAGCATAACTCAAAAAAGCAATCATTTTTCATGGGTTAAACTGCGCCCAAAAGTTGGCAACATTTTACATCGGTTATTGCGGGATTCCCCGCTTAAGTGAGTGAGTTAATTTTGATACAGGGCACGCTACACCACTGATTCTAATGTAGATCTTGCACCCAGAACTCTTAGAGTATAATTTACATTATGTTACAACAAAGGTAAGTACTTCCCTGGTTGTAGAGTTAGTTCTGTCTACCGTCTCACAAACCTCACTAACATTGGGATAGGCTATGGTGTCGGTGGAAATTGTTTTTCAAAAAAAATATATAAAAAGGCACCTATTTTTGCAGGTACGCCTTTAAGACCAAGGAAATTATGAACAAATAGCTAGTTTTCGTGTGTAATTAGGTATTATTGTGAATTTGTACTCGATATTTTAGTATTGAACACTTTTAGATAATGTTTCGCGGTATCAGAATTGTATTCGAATGTTTTGATCAGAATCTCTCCTTTTTAGTACTTAATTAGAGGGAAAACGCTTTATATCCAAAGGTTATGGTTAATATAATGTAATAACCGATATTTGTGATAGAAATAAATTACTTATTTTATTTATTTTTTGTTTTATTTTTAGTTTAGCACCTCTGCATGGCATGAGCACAGATGCCATATCATTGCATGTAACGCTTCAGAATACATTTTAAGCCGCCATAAATATTATCATACAATAGTTTTATCATTTTATTGGTAAGGTCATAAATTACGGCGACTTGAAACGTTATAGAAGGTCCAATGTACAAATTCATTAAATGTTTTTTTTTTCTTTTTATAAAAGGATCTGCTCAGGGCAAGTGAAAACAACGTAAGGGAAATATTGTATTATGCAAATATCACAATACTTCATACATTATTGTAGATTCATTATTTAAATAACATGCTTTTATATTTAGGAACAGATAAAAAATAATAACTATCCGATAAGTACATTACTTAGAGCCTAGTTCATTTTTAAATTTAGCAACAATAGAAAGTGATGCAGATTATAATTATAAAAACAGATAAAAATTATTTTCTAAAATAATATTTTTATAGTCTGTAAAATTAAAAAAAAATATCATTTATATTTAGGAACAGATAAAAAAAATTTAACTATCCGATAAGTGAATTTGTTATAGTCTAGTTCATTTTTAAATTTAGAATATAATTTAAAAAAAAACAGTAAAGCATCAGTATAAAGTGATACAGTTATGATAATAGATAAAAATTCTTTTCAAAAATAATATTTTTATAGTCTGAAAAATTAAAAAAAAACATAAGTTTTGTTCAAGTAAATACAAAATTACATTTTATAACATTTAGTGCTTCACAAATAATTACTACATCACTAGTAAAAGTTACACAGATAATAAAACCATACAAAGTATATAATAACCTAATACTATAAAGTCTATAGAGTAATTAAAAACAGCTGTAAAATGTACGTCTTATTGAAGTAAAACCTTTTTAAGTAAAAAAAAAATTTGTGGTGGATGAAAATGGATTATAATAAATCTTACTTATTAATTATTATATACGTCATGTATAAAGAAGTTTTACTTCAATTAATATTGAATCACACACAAAAAGTTTCTATATTTATTATTAATAATACACTATAAATAAAATCGCTGCAAATACCGTTTTTCTGAACTTTTGTCTCTGATCAGCCAGAACTGCAGAATGAAATTACACCAAATAAATAATCTTATTAATTTTTTAAAGTCAAATTATTCTTAACTTAACTGACTGTTTTTTCCTGTAAGTTCTCAGTTTTTGTTTCTAAATTTAATTAGGTGCAACTTTATTCTATAAGAGGTATCTAATAACTGTCTAAGGAAGTAAATTATCAATAAACATCTTCAACTTGATGTTATCTGTGTTGATAATACAAGCACTAAAAACGGGAAGTAATATTTTATCATAATACTCTAGTTTGATATACATGTATGACGTCAAACATAACTTGCTGTCTGCCCTCTCTTTGCTAATATATTATGGTCAGATAACCAGAAGTATTTCTTTTTAATTGAATTAAATTTAAATTAATATAGATAACACCAAAAAATAAAAAATATTAACTTTTTTTTATTATTTTTACTGAGGAAGTCTTCCAAAGGTAGGTTGGGCATTGTGCAGTTAAGATTCTCAAAGACAAGCGGGTATTATTACTTTAATAAATTTGACAGATAACATTTCGTTAGTGTTGCCAGAAAAATAATATTAAATAGTACTACTATCTAGTTTTGCTCTAGCAATAGCAGAGCGAACCAATAATGTCTCCGTGTGGTAGAAAAAAAATATTAAACTTCTGTGACTGTGTTCGCGCGACTTCGTTCGCGTTTTGCTCAGCTTCTATGGGTCGTAGCGATATGTTAAATTACATCAGCTATCTGCCAGTTAATGTCCTGTCAAAATCGGTCCAGCCATTTCAGAGATTAGCCGGAACAAACAGACAGATAAAAATTGTAAAAAATGTTGTTGTTATATGCACCGTGTGCGTGTATACATGCATATGCACTAAGTAAAAAGCGGTTATTTGCATATTACAAACAGACTCTCAATTTTATTTATTTATATGTATTAATGTTACTAGTCATTTCTTATCGATTTTCATTTGATTATTATCACAGAGCGATCTAAAGTAATAGTGTCATTTCTAAAAACTTTATAAATGATTAGATAAAACTTTGTCATTATTATTAAAGAGAATTTTAAGTAATAATTAAATAATTTATTTTTAGGCATATTGTGTTAAGAGAAATGAAGTTTGATATAGTTATAGTTTATATGATGTTGGAGAGGTTTATATTGCCAAGTAAATTCGTCCGCGTGTAGCTCCGCTCCTATTGGTCGTAGCGTGATGATATATAGCCTATAGTCTTCCTCGGTAAATGGGCTATCTAACACTGAAAGAATTTTTCAAATCGGACAACTAGTTCCTGAGATTAGTGCATTCAAGCCAACAAACTCTTCAGCTTTATATATTAGTATAAGATTATTATATATTTAATATTTCAATACAGCTGTGATTTGATCAGAGTACAGATTATAAACAAAAAATTTTAATTAAATTTTAATGTTGGCAACAATGATTACTGCCAGATTAAAAAATCAATAAACTAAACAAATACATTTTATTAATAAATATTCATTTAATTAGATATTTCATATTAATGTTTAATAAAAAACTATAACCCGACTACGTTAAAAAACAAGAAAATAATTCAAAACCCAGAAATAGGTACAAATATGGTCAAGAAACCATGGTCGTTTTTTTTGTGTTTAGAATCAGAGGTTTAAATTCCTTTATAAAAAAAAATCATAAAATGTATATAGCCTTTGTCAGCGCCATTATTACGAATCTATTGACACCTCATTCATTAAAATCGGTTCAGTAGTTTAGGCGCTAGAGTGGAACAAACATACATAGATACATACATCAATCATATCATGTAGTAATACACAAACTAAACAATTTTGATGCAAAACTATTCACGCTTTAAATCGGAACTTTATTCAATATCACTTTACTATTCATAAAGTATTTAAAAAAATATTAAGAGTGCGAAAGCTTGAGTTTAATATATGTGGTATATAAAATAATATTATAGGCATAACCCGTCGTCGGGGACGCTGGCGGGTGGTCCCGGGAAGCGGTCACACCTACGGCAGTTTAGGCTCTACGCCAGCGGAACCCCAGGCCTCCAGCAGCGGCACCCTTACTAATGAAATGTAATGAGATTTACTCTATCTAGTCTATGCTCGAGTACATCGAACCCAAGGAATTTACATACAAACTGGAATGCGCACGTGCACTCAAAAAACGTTCCGAAGAGTACAGCCACTATAGGGGATTGCATCTCTTTCTACTAATATGAACATGCCTTAAGGAATAGAGAAAAAATATTGTGTTACTAATAACATCAACTTCTGTCTATTTAACTGCTTATAATTATTTGTATGGCACATTGTCACAAACACTCTAAGAAAAACACCGTAAGAAAGAGACAAAATCCCCTTTAGTTCGGTCCAGCTCGGAACGATTTTTGCTCTTTATGTGTTGGAAACAAATGTCAACCTTATGCTAGTTATTTCAAAGTGCATATTTGAATATACAATGTTTTTATATGTGCGTTCCAGTTATGATATAAATTCCTTGATCGAACTTTGAAATATTAAGATATAGAAACACGTTTGCGTTTCTACATCTTTTTGAGTAAACGTTCTTAATTAAGAAATTATAATATCAATCGTATAATTAGACATTAGAGATATTCAATTTCATTTTTTGTTTTTTAATGGCTCTGTTATTAATTTTGTACTTATAAAATATATTATTGTGGTGTATTGATAATAATTATTGATATTTCGTAAATTAATTATAAATAAATATGTGAAATGATAAGTGTTTAAAGTTGATGTTTTAAAATTAATGGGCCAGGTACTTTATAGTGAAAAATAGATAACAAGCACTATCTTGTAGGTCTGTAGTAATGAAAGCACGAAGCGAAAGTTTTTCTAAGAATTTTTTGTATCCTGAAAAGAAAAGCAGCTTTTTCTTCTACTCATCGGGCTACTTTTTAATAACGAATGATATATAAAAATGTTGAAAATAATGAAGAGATAATTTTGTTTTATAAATCATCTTATATATCGCACATCAGCAACGAGAATGTCACAACACAATAAACGTAGTTTTTGGGAAATCACGAATTTCTTTTTTTTAGAACTTATAATTCCATTTAAAAATTTCTGAGAGAGCATATCGGAGAACTAAAGATATATTTAAGAAGTCTATTTAATGCTCTATTATATTTTCATGGAAATTAAAATCTAAAGATATTTTTTCTATTTTATATTAATATTTTACTTTTAAATTCCTTTAATGTGTCACTTTTGTCGACAAAATTATGAAAGATTTCATGAAATGAAACACTTTTGTTAGATAATAATATTATTATTGTTTTTTTTAAATTAAGCAGATAATATTAAATATCTTTGAAGGTTTCTTTGTAGGTAGTTACTATTAGTTACATTAGAAACGTAAAGGTACAAAACTTTCGATATAAAAACCAAATAGCATATTAGTATTCAGACATTAGATAATCTCTCCCCTAGAAAACTGTTATGAAAATTAGAAAATAGTTTAAATAAAATTATAATTATGGCATAATTTGTGTGAACTTAACTTTCGATTTCAATCGATCGATTGAATAGTAAAGTATTAGAAAAAAATACTGTTGGTGCAACAACACAATAATAAAAATCAAACCTTTATGAAAACACAAAAATGGAAATCACAAATTAAATAATTTCTCTAAAAATGAAATAGTTAGTCCCTTATAATTAATAGGAACATAGAATCAACAGTCTTCAAATAAGCCAATCTTCAAAAAAATGAATTGTTATTAAGAGATCTGTAAAACGACGCATAGAATTGAGGAATGTGATTACTTTCAACCAAACTTATTAGGTCCTTTATTTTGTTTGGTTTTATTTTAGGTTTTGTTCTGTAGGCTGGTTTCAAATTTATGTCACCGCAATTTTTTTTTCGAGATAACTCAGCTATCAGGAACTCTGTTTGATTAAACGAAGTTTTATAAAATACTGTTGTAGGTGAATCTTTCATTATCTTCAATATATTTACGTCTGATATTTTAAAGGATTGTATATCTATGCCCATATCCTGTGCTAACGTTTTTAACGATATAAAATCGCAGGAACTCATTTCAGTCAAATTGTACGGTCTCCCTTTTTTCTTCGCTGACCTGATCACTTCAACATACTGGCTTGGCACGTAAATAGGCCCAGATTTTAACCTTTTCTGTACCTGTTTTTCAATTGTCGAGTGGACAGCATCACCTTCGTTTTAAGTATGTCCGGTGATCAGAAACTTATGAGATATACTATTAATTTTTGAATATTTATGTACGCAAAATGAATATAACGATATAATAAATCTGTTCTTGTTTTGACCACAGCAGTTATCCGAATAAAATGTAAAATCAAGCCTTCATAAGACTGCATTTTGCTTTGAATGTATTTGAAAACACACGAGCCAATTTCATCAGCCCCACGATTACCTTCCCCTTCATGCAAAAAATAACATTCATTCCTATCAGTGTTCAACAATAAAGTAAAAAAAAAAGCATAGTTGTAACAGTTGTAATGCGTCCTAAGATAAATTATAAACACTATTTTATGCAGAATGAGAGACCTAATATTAAATAATACCCAATTAAATACTTGCCTTATTCGGTAGCACAGTTAAATCACATGTTATAACACTTCTGTCCTTATAATAACTCGGTATCAACCAACACTAAAGCAAGAACAGTGCAATTTTACATGATGTGACAGTTCTATTCTCTAATTTTAAAATACATATTGAGAATAACTCAACAATATAGTCACTTCACATGATGTGACAGTTTTATTTTTTAATTTTAAAGTACTTAGTGAGAATAACTCAAAAATATGGTCATTTCACATAATGTGACAATCTATTTGCCGAAATCAAAGCAAATCTATGAAAATTAACTTCCGTAATAGGGTCGTTATATAGGTTATGACAGTACTACTCACACTAGATGCACGTCCGTTCTGTACCAACTGTGATGTGACACTGTTTACGCTACAAAAGGTATAAAAGTGGCTCGGTGAAAAAGGGTATTAAATGCCATCTCTCGGTGAGGAATCGCACTATAATTATGACGATTTTTTAGCAGATAAAGTTCGAAAATGCCTTTCTTATAGCATACTTATCTCAATTTCGTATTTTTATGTGTTGTGAC
This sequence comes from Limenitis camilla, assembly GCA_905147385.1. NCBI lineage: Eukaryota > Metazoa > Arthropoda > Insecta > Lepidoptera > Nymphalidae > Limenitis > Limenitis camilla. The sequence continues at coordinate 11,474,348 of LR990241.1, forward strand.
TCTGTTCTTGCCGATGTGCGATATGTAAATATCTGAACATATAAACACAGAAACTGTTCATTAAAAAATCCTGCAAATAAGTAAATACATATCTGAATAAAATAACATATAAATAAAGAGACTTCTAGACAAAGACAACTATTATTTACTTTATAGTTGGATAGGGAACGCTCTGACCATTCTCTAAGTCTATGACTACGAGTAATCACATCACTACATAGTATAAAACAGAGGCGCTTCCTATCTGTCCCTATGTGTGCTTAGATCTTTAAAACTACGCAACGGATTTTGATGCGGTTTTTTTTAATAGATAAGGTGATTCAAGAGGAAGGTTTATATGTATAATACATACATAATATAGTAGAGAAAGTAACTGTACGAAGCTGGAGCATGTTGCTAGTAGACTATTGAAATCAGTAAGACCATTTTGAAAAAAGAAATAATTAATTATTAATTTTGTCCGGGTTTCTTAGATTTTTTTTGAGACAATATAGACATTGACCTGGCCCATTTTAAAACATCATGAGAATGAGTCCATTCAATTATCGATAACGCTAATAGGTTATCTACAATTGATTTATGAGAAATTCGGATTTTTCGTAATTAAAAATCTGCCCCAACGTTCGTTTAATAATGTACGCTTTGGAAAATTATTTCCTTCCCTTATTGTAAGGTATACTATAAAATTAAATATAAAAGCCTAATTTTTAATAAAAGTAATTGTAAAAAAAATAAAGTTTTAGAAATTTTTAACACGCAGGCTTTCGAGGAAGTATTAAAATCTAGAATAATTAATAGCGTTATCAAATATTGATGTTAGATCTTATTAAACATATTTATATGTGATAAATAGTGACGAAGTCAAATCATAGTAAAACATGTGTAATAAGTTTAAGTAATATATCGCCTTTTAGGAAAAATAAGGTCCAAATGAGCAGATGGTCCACCTGATGGTAAGTGGCCACCATCGCCCATGGACATCGGCAAAACAAGAGACCTTGTTTTGCCGATGCGTTGCTTCCTCGAAGATAGAGTGGGGAGGGGGAGTGAAGAAAAAAATTGGGTAACCTGTCCCCTTACGGGGGAAAACATATATGTATAAAAAAATATTTTCGATTTTATTTACCCAGAAAGGCGATTAAACATATTGATATTATATGCTAATGTTTATATCTATATACTATATTGATAGAATAAATTACAACACTGATATAAACGACTGAATAGATTTTTTTAATCACCGAAAACAAGCTGTTAACATTTTATTTATTCTAATATAAATTCATAACTGAGCCAAGCGAGGGTCGTTATAAATATAAATATTAATCAAATATATTTTATTTAAATGGTTGTTATTAAAATATGTTTTTTTAGCTTGTGCCTTCTGTATTGTCAATTTGACACAAAATATAGTAAATCATATCAAATAGATAAATAAAGGTGTAAGATAATGTTTTTTATGTTTTTATCATTACATTCGGTCATGATGACGTTATTTCTTTTGCCGTTATAAGCAAAAATGGCGTAATTCCCTAAAATAAGTACTACTAAAATAAATTTTCGTGTAATTGTGTATAATCGCCGCCCTAGCAATATTTAGATGTACCAAATAACATTTAATTTTCAGTATACTGAGTGATGTTTGCGTGATGGAGTAACAAACATCCAAATATACATTTTCATATTTATAACATTAGAGAGATTATGGTCTTTGTTTTCTATTATCTCCGAATTAAAGACAGAAATTTAAATAAAAAAGTTAGTTACGCCCTTTTTTCGTATGACGGCAGTATTAGAGGATAAAAATACAGTTTTTTTTTAATAAAAATTCTGTTTCTACCAGAAAGTTTTTTAGGATAATTAATTAAATTAAGATTATTTAAAAATATATATATTATTTTAGTTGCTTACAAATGGCTGGTGTTTATAATGTTAAGATAATATTAAATGAATTCAAATTTCGAACACAATTTATATTTTTATGTAGAGGCTTCAAACAAGCTGGTTCACGAGTGTTGTTGATATTGTATTGTGAATCTGTGGTTCACGACAATACTAATATTTGCAGACACTTAAAGACTTAACGCAATAATATTTGTATTATGAAAATAGATTCCAAATTCAAATTGGATCTAAAGGTTACTTTGTTATAATCCGCGGAAATCCGATGATCCGTATGGTGTCCCCCGGAGAGTCCACAGCTCGCACAAAGGCGAGAAATACAGACCGCAATCAGAACGACCACCACCACCACGAGACGCGCCAGGTCGTCCGACAATTGACGTACGTTTTGCTCCGGAACCGAAGCATCCTCTGGAGTTGCTGACGCTACAAGCGTCACTTGCGAATCGGTTCGCTTCGGTTGCCGTTAATTCCTTTGTTGATACCTTTTAAACCATGAATTAACGCAAAGTAACGCCTGATTCAATTCAATATTCAAATTTGTGTGTATAACATTCAAATTTGGAATTTATTCTTTGGGTTATAGATTGAGATTGATTATTAATTGTGGTATCGTTAAATTAATCTGTCGGATTAAACTGTAATAATTATCACAAAACTGTACAAGATTCTTCTATTTTATCTATGGTCACATTACTAGATTTTTTAAAAAAGTTTTCTGTGCCTATTTTTATACGATAACCAGCCAGTTATAATTAATTTCTTTTTTGAGTTTTATTAGTCATAATTTCTGTATAAGGCACTTTCATCTCACACATTCTATGTAAAGTCTATATAGCGACATTCCTCGATACTTATAACTTAATTGGATTATTGGGAGTTGTTGTTTAATGGAGAGATGACAACAACAAACAATCGACAAGGTAAATCAAGTTGAATTTCATCGGTTTTGTTGTATAGTGTTAATGATGTTATATGGCGTTTGCATTGTGCTAAGTTATATATAATTATAATATAAAATACCCTATTCCAAAGTTGTTGTAAATAAAAGTATATTTAGCGATAATATTTAATGTAATTTGTATATTTGCTATCTGTACTTAAGGCAATATGTGTGTGTTTTCTTAAATTCTGTGTAATAGAGTTTTTAATAAATTATCTGAAATTTAACAGTGGTCTTTAATTTAACCGATGGCGATGTTGCAAACTAAATTCTTATATTTATTTTAATATATATGAAAAAAAATACTAAATTAGTTATTTAAACAAATATATTAAGTAACAAAAATAAACTATTAATTATTATATTAATTTAAATTATGGTTAACCTACATATCAATTAATTATATTAATGCAAACAAAATGAAATTTTATAATTCGATATAAATTTGGAAAGCTTTTTCTGTCTCCTTCGTTCTCTCTATTTTCACTTTCTGTTTTTCCCTCTCTCTTTCCTTCCTTCTTTCATTCTTAATACATGAAAATTGTTTTTTTTTGTATGCGGTAAAAATATATTCTATTAACTTCTATTTTTTCTAACTTGTAGCTGATAGATATTTATTAATAACTAAGTTTAACTAAAGTAACACTACAAGTTTTATCTAGCTAAGTTGGTAACACTGTAAGCCTGAGTACTTTAAATATAGAAATACGACATTCAGATTCGTTCGAATAATTAATAGAATATAAATTTAAAATTGTCTATTATAGAATATAAATTTAAAAATGTCATTTAGAATGTTGCTAACAACTGCAATGAGATTCCACATATTTATTTTATTTTTATATTATATTTATACTTTTTGAAACCAGTGTCTAAACGATTGAATAAAAAATCTAATAACTAAAAAGATCAAGTAAATAAAACACTTCTTAATTTTTATATTTTATGAAAATATTTTACATTCAATAATTAACAATACAACAATAACAATGACTAGAACTTTTGAACACAGAACATTTTAATAATTCACAAAATATACAAACAATAAAATATATAGAGAATCCCTGTTGATATCATCAAACCGATGAGTGGCGCTAGTGTTGCTTAAGGTCTAAAAGAATTAATCGTGAATATATACATTTAGATAGTGTAGAGACTCGAAATGTTTAAATGTTAATTCAATTAGTATTAATGGATCTCCCCAATTAAAATTTTTTTATATTGGCGCCACAAAATGATGACAAAAGTTGTCTATGCTTTATTGTCATTTTTAGTCTGTCTCAATTTGAAATAATATAATCTGTGGTAGAAACGATATACAACAATCCGTAATTTATAACAATAACAATCATAAGAACAGAAAAATATTAATATAAATAATGAAGATAAATTCGTTACAATAGATGCATTTATATACAATTTTCATACAGACTTAATTAGTTAAAATTAATTACTATTATGCCAAATATAATAATTCAATTTTCGATAACGCTAATTGATATATCCAATAATGAAAGGACACAATGTTTAATTTTATTTATGTTCACATATTTTTAAGCTTTTCAATTAACGCAATCAATTATGTTTTCTAAAGAGCAGATTATAATTTAGATAGATTTTCTTTTTTAACTTTTTATTATTTCCAATTTTCTGCGCACGCACATCAGATATTACTTAGTTATGAGTTAATATCTCTCCCAATTTGTTTTGGACGGCAGGCTGGGTGAAGTCAAATCATTTAGGCAGTTCGATAACAATAAATTGAAGTTTAACTGAAGATTAAAAAAAATACTATAGTAGCCGGCAACTAACTTTAGGTCTCAGAAAAAATAAGGGGGAAAGTTGCGCATTATGAGCGTGCCATCCGTGACGTAGCAAACGCGCTGAAACTGAAACGTGCTCCTAATAGTGACTTTTGAACATTCAAGGTTGAACCTATACTTACGTGCCGGTAGCTACAAATGTATGCCACGTCACAGGTTATTGCCGATAATGTTTGTTCCACGTCACCAAATATGATATGATAAAAAAAATTATATACCTTTTTTTATATATTATTACGCGATTGTTTATTTGTAGAAGATTGATAGAGGAACTTGGAATAATTATTTGGTAAAGTAACTTGTATTGTTGCAATTGATGTACTTGGCCAATCTATTTCTGAACGCTACGTGTCGCTGTCGATGCCGCTATTTAGTATTTTTAGCTACACTAAGATACATTATTTATTATTAGATTACACAGATAGATAGGTCAAGATATATACTTTCATTTCTATCTGTATTTATATATTTATATTTTAATGTGAATGTTAACAAGAGCTGATCGAAGAGAAGGGATCTGACAAATACGGGCTTTATACTTAGAAGGGACAAATTACATTTAGATAATATTTTATTTTTATATTGATTGCGGATTTCAATGAAAGTTGGCACACAGATGCGCTCTAGTCTGGATTTACAGGCTACTTTTCATTCCAGATATATTCATATCTCGCAGGAGCGAGATAAAAAATATAATGTTTTGTATTAAATCGAAATACACGTGGTAAATTGCACCTCTGCGAAGTCGGGGCCAGTCAGAAAAATATAGTTACGTAATGAGGCATATTTAATCCGGCCCTTCTCGGATCTATGATTAAACCTTAGAGTTACAAAAATTTTTTAAGAACACTTTTAAAGCCATAATATATAAATTAAATTGAAAATCAGTTCAGAATTATATTGATAAGGGTAATTAATTATAATTCTAAAGGTCCGAACAATAGTTTCGCTGGGCAGTTGTCAGTCTGGTCACTGAGGAACTGAGCGAAGAGTTCTTGATATCTTGACAATGCAATGCCACCTTTTCTTCGGTCGTCGTCCTGTAAAATATAAGAGTTATGTGAAAATAATTGAAACTTTTAGTGGAGCTGATATAGTTGGCTCTGTAAATACGGTAATTTCCAGGGTACCCTTATTAAATGAGTTAATTAACATCAGGTTAATGAGGGTATCATTAAATGGGCCATCGGTAGTGAACTCTCTGTAGATAAGGCAACTGATGCCAGGTTCCTTGTAACGATGCAGTTTCGTTACATTAATATTACATTTCAAATTTATATAGTTATTGGAATTAAGTTGTTGGAACTTTGAAGTGGTTTTGAACCAGGTTTAACTTGTTAACAAGTCAAGAACGACAAGTTAAATTACTACAATTGGAAGTAAGGCAAATTGCCATATTACCCGCAGTTCGTAGTTTTTTTTTCTAACATTATTATTTAATAAATTATCAGCTATTGTTATTTTGATATATTTTTTTTATTATAATAATTAACATGCCATCGGCGCATCCTTTACAAAGAAGATAACAGCAGAACTCTCAGTTAATGAACTAACTGACGTTGGAACTCTTACCACTATAATAAGGTTACAAGCAGTGAGACCTTATTATATAGTTTTACCTTATATATAGTTAATAAGGTAAATGATTGCTGCGTCCTCTGCAAGCGAGGCAACTAATTGCTATACCTTCAATAAATAAAGATACTATCAGAGGTACCCAAATAAGGCGATTGATAGTTGATGATGATTCCCTCTAATAATGAAGGCAAATAACAGTATAAACCTCAGTAAAATAATGTAACAGACAACTGGACCCTCTATTAATGAGGCAACTAATATTTCCAATCTACTTATTTGGAAAAGATTTGATGCAATTTAAAGCACAATTTATTGCTGTAAGATCCAGTTGAGATTGTTCCTCTTTTGTCAGTCAGTATTTATTTTTATTATAAAGATTACTGCCACCATAAAATATGAATTTTAAGAGGTAAACAAATCAGCAAATAATCCAGAACAGATTATGCAATATGAATATAAAAGTTTAGTAAAGTTTCAGTTGGAGAGCCGCCAGCAACACTCGCATATATAAACTGAATGTTAAATCAATTACTTCATTGTTACATGATACTAAACGAATTTCAATGCACTAAAAATAACTGCGCATTTTCCCATCAGCTCCATCACACGAATAGAAAAAAAACCTTATTAACATATGAATATCAAAATTTAATTTCACTTTTTCGTAGTAGGACAACTAATCATCATCACGACCCTTCAATGGCCCACTGCTGAGCCGGGTCTACTCCAGAATGAGGAGGGTATAAGGCCATAGTCCACCACGCTGGCCTAATGCGGGTTGGCAGACTTCACACATCTTTAACTTTTTGGGAACTCTCAGGAGTGCAGGTTCTCACGATGTTTTCCTTCACCGTTAAAGCAAGTGATATTTAATTGCTTAAAACACACATAACTCAGAGTCAGAGGTGTGTGCCCTGGATCAAATCTCGGACCTTCCGAGTAAGACTTGAAGTCTCAACCACTGGGCCATCACTGCACTACTCACAACTACTAGGACAACTCAATTCATTCTCTCATTCATTTACAATAATTAGTCTAGTCGACAAGTTGAAAATGCTCTAACATAGGCATTATGACTAAAAATATCGCCCAGGGAACCATTTTCAGCATTAAATTAACATATAAGTATTGGAGATAGAGTTCCGAGAATACGGAGTTTTTCATTGGAAATTTTCTTCTCTTTAATAAACTTTTTCGGATTTTTTTAAATATTCATAGTGTATGAAATATTGGCGAAAAGATCTTTATTTGTTTATAACTTTTTTTATATGCTAAATACGCTCTTATCATTGTTCTAGACGTCATTCCGGATCCAATGAGCTATCACAAATAATTTAAAAGCAGTATGCCCATTTTTTAGACCATTTTCAACTTGTCAACTAGACTAAATTGTAGCAATAACTGAGGGATTCTCGTTCTCTATAAAAACAATGTTTCAAAACGAAAATACATTACAAGCTAGGGAATTCTATTTGGGTCGAGTTATAATAACTACTTACATCTTTATAATCCGTTAAATTTTTATTACTTCATTAGCGTAAAAAAGGCCATTCATCTAACTTTGCTAATTTATTGGGAATCTTCAATTTATTTTATTATGTAAAATACTTCTCACAGAAAATAATTAAACGTCGATTTTCTAAAGTGTGTGCTAAACATTGATTTTTTGGGATCAAAACATCGTTTCTTTGGATAATCAAACTCAAATTTAAAATATTTTATTTAATTAGACTTTTTACAAAGTACTTTTGACACGTCATAATTGGTCAGTCAGTCAGTTTGAAGCTACCACCAGTTCGGAAAGGAACCGGCAAGTAACTCAACAGTCGCTCGCATCAAATGCTATTGTTTATCAGTCTTTCTGTGTTTATAAATTAGTATTTGCGGGTAGCTCGTTTTATCTTATTGCTAGTAGACAATATATAACATTCATTCCGATAGGTTTGAGCCAATTTGTCAAGTGGTGTACATATTAAAGTATTGAGGCTAATAGTGTAACGTTGTTTGGTTAGGTTTAGTGTTGAAGATGAGAATTTTCTTAGAGTTATAAAAGACGTCTTTAAACTGTCTCAAACCCCAGGCACTGCTCGGCTTCTATCTAGAACATTACTTGCTTCTACGAATACCTTTTGGAAGAATATCGAGTTCGATACCCGATAGCGTAGAATTTGATATGCAATAATTGCAAACGGTATCGTCATTGACATAAATTCTCAAACCTGTTGCCAAGTTTCGGCTACCAGGGGTATTCCTAGAATCGCGTAATCTTACGTAGAGACACGTAACTTTCTGCGCTCCAGTGTGGCCATGGCCGTGACTATAAATACTTTTTTAATGATTGGTCATATTATTTTGGGATGTTTCGCCATATTACATTGTTTAGGAATAACAAGAAAAGGTTATCTTTAATAGGAGGCAGAAATTGTATTACAGACCTTACAGCCCAGACCATAGAGAATGAAGTAGATACTTAATTTTTTTTAATGAAATATCTATTCAATTAAAAATAATTGACAACCAACAAGTGACTATTTGGATGAAACAGAATGATATAAAAAGTTTCTGTTTAAAAATAATTGTGTGATCAAAGTTTTTTTATCTTTGGTTTCTATTTTCGATTAAGATTGGATATTGTGAATGTTATAGATTATTTAATATATTAAAATAATTGTCTATGTCTCTTTCTCTTAGATCTCAAAATGGGAGAGCATCTCCTAAGATCCGAGTAACCCAGCACTCCCTTTGGTGGTAGGGGATCTGTTCTCCGACTGGCTTGCGACCACCAGCATGCGAATCCGACCGCCAAGTGTCATAGACGCGTTCCGGTCGAACCGCGTGTGGGCCAGAATCCCATTAATGCAGCGGATCTAGTGGACTCTGGGCTCTTGCTTAGGGTCCGCTGAAACCGCAGCATTTATTCTTCACTCCCTCTTCCCACTCTATCTTCGAGGATGCAACGCATCGATAAAACGAGAGTATCGAGAGTTTTGTTCATGTCCATGGGCGATGTTGGCCACTTACCATCAGGTGGACTATCTGCTCGTTTGCACCATATCTACCATAAAAAAACGCATTTTGTATAATAAATATTGTAATACTCACATTTAACAAGGAATTGTAAGCTTCGTCTATAACTTTGATGTCATCGACAACCATCCTCTGCACACAATCGTATCTGTACTCCTCAACACCAATAATACCATCGGAGTTAATATCAATCATTCTGAAATTAGTTTCTATAAACGCCCTCATTGCTTGAGGAAACTCCTCGTAACGTTTTCCAGTGCAACTGTTCTGTACAGCCTTTTTAAATTCATCCACAGTCACTATACCATCCTGAAAAAATGCTGAACCATAGACAAGACGCCATGTTGGAAAAATATTAAAAAAAAGCGGTAAGCGTGCGCTGCAATATTGCGTGCTTGTAATATTAAAAGCAATTTAATTAAAGCATGCTGTTTGTGTGTGTGTTTGTGTGCAGTGTTTGTACATATTTTATGAAACACGGTACTTATTTAATACAGGCTGGATTTTTAACTTTTAGGAATTAAAGAAAAATTAAAGCTTTATAGTCTTTGATCTGTGCGATTTATTGATTTGTCAATGTCAGGAGGACGGGGGAATCTCCGAAAGGGCGGGCTTTTAGGAGACTAAAAAATAAATTTATTTTATAGAGACGTCTCCAAATATGTGTGTGGGGGGGAGCGGAGAAAGGATGCAAATGGGGAGGACGACGAGCAGGATACCGTGTCGTCAGGTTTATTTGTGGAGATGTTTTTAAGAGGCCCGCCTTGTTCGGATATTCCCGCGTTTTTTCTTGACACACTACACGTCCATAGGTACTTTCAATAATTCTATGACTGAATTAATAAAGGACTTATATTGCCATGAGAAATTTTTACAACAACAAGGATTTAGATAATTATAACGAAAAACGGACAACCTACTAAAGACAAGAAAAGAAAAAAAATTGGTAAGAATTGAAATTTATAGAAAGAATAACAACAAAAAATCTTTTATGTATGTTCAAATTATTATTATAGAAATAAAAATAAAAATAAGTCTACAAAATAAAAAAAAAAAAAATAAAAATTGCCTAAATTATTTAAAAATAAAATATTTACGAATCTATAAAGATGAAGTGTAAAAAAATGATAGTATGTTTTAAACTAGATTATAAGGATTGCTTTTTCAGGTCGAATTCTCCTGTATTTTGTGCGCTACTTATTTTCGCGTATAAGTTATGTGTTAACCTAAATAATACTATTAGATGAAAGATTAATATACTCTTCTCTATGCTATAGCTTAATTAAGGAAAGTAAGTTTAAGATAAGAAAGACGTTACGCTTTAATTGCTCGGCATGTTTTACTTGCTACTGCAATTTTGTTAGATGGGCGATTTTTAAATATATTTATTAAAATATGATAAGTTTATTACATTTTTTGTTTTATACTTTATCTATGCCTCGTTAATCGCCCACCTCGTATAAAAAGCCAATTAGCCTACAACGTCACAACTACCACGCTATCAATGAAGTGTTGAAGTTCAACTACTACTGAAATGTATGAAATATAGTATAAACTGCTGTAGCTAGGAGGTATGGAATGCTAAGATAATGGAAAAGGCACATATTGCACTTTCACTACGTCTTCAAATTTGATCTATTTGTCTGTAAACGTCATGTCATGGTCAAAAGTTTGTTTAAGTGCAACTACGTGACATTATTTGTATTCTAGACAGTCTATTTCAGTTGTCAAAACTGTATTGTATTTCCTTTTTTAACCCTCTAGCTACAGTAGCGCCCTCTAACTTTAATACATTTCTCAGACCACAACACTCCATTCAACGAGTACCACCACCTAAAGCGACGACGACACGAGCGACACCAGCTCAGCGTATGTAATGTAAAGTGTAACCGACATAGTCTGGCACCTTGTCGAAGTCAGCCAGCTGAGTGATCTCCTCCCAGAGGCTCAGCATGATGTGCTGGTACTTCTGTAGCCTGGCTGCGCTGCAGTCCCCTTTGCCTTCGAGGACGCAAGTCCGTAACGCCAAGCAGTGGAAGTCGCGCGCGTCCAAGTAACCATTGTTGTCGATATCTGAAATGTTTTATGTGAAATTATACATTTATTATATAATGAAGTCCACCATTCAAGACGAGGAAGAAAATTTATATAAAAATGCGTTATTTTTTATTCTTGCAACATTATGGTATAACTGACGTCATGGTTACCAAACACACTATGATGTATGCAAGAAGCCGCGAATAGGCAATATTGCTTTGGTTAATATTTTGTGCGTTGGCTCTACTACGGATATAGTTTAAATATGTTTTAACTGACCGTTTTATCAGATATTATGCATAATGGGAATTTCTAATCGGGTTGCCTTGTTTTATGTTTTTTAAAACTATTACCATTTATAAAAATTTTAATTGATGTTGTGGGGGTCTACTCCTATCATTATCAATAGTTATTATTATGCGTGTTCCAATCCAAACAAGCGACTACACTGTAAGATTACAATGTATCTTGGGATATTGTGAACTGTCGATAGATTGTGAACCTAACCAATAGTCTAGTCAACAAGTGCTTTTTAGGTCGATACTTTTTCTAATTCTTCAAAAATTATGATTTAGATGTCATTCGATTCGATTTTTGAGGAAATTGAAAACAAGTGAAAAATAAAAAGGGGGTTTGGTTTTTTGCTTATATCTCGAAAACTGTTTGAGATTTTTAAAATTTGAAATTTTCCCAAAGAAAAGTCCGAACTCCCGGAACTGTAAGACCAATATTTATAATTTTCCCAGAGGGTTGAAAATACGCTCGAAATCGGACACTCCGGCTTGCGCAATCCACGCCCATTTTGGACATTTAATGAATAAATATTATTTTAACTTCAGGCAAAATTTAGGCGCCTACAGGATCGATCAATGAAATTTAGTTAGTTATCCATTAGTTAATTTACAATGTTTTGTAGCTCCAACATTAACATTGCAAGTGCGATAATTGTTAAACTATAAGTGAGAATGTCTCCTTTCGTGGAGCTATTTGTCAAAGACTTTAGAATAGATTCCCGTTGGAAAAATTAAAAAATAGAATTTTTCTGTCTGTGTTGTTTAATCTAATTGTGTTTTATTTTAATTTTAGGAGGAAAGATGTATCATAATCTGTATAACCTATTGGGTTCTTATATGTATAATCTGTGGTTTATGTTAGTTAGTGTTCAAGATGACGAACCGTATAAGTGTAAGTATACAAATTACTAATAAAGGCATTATTTATTTAATTGCTACAGTTTCAGGGTGTTAGGTTGAAAAATAAGCCAATTACAAATTGAAATTCCTGAACAATAAAAGTTTTACGTAATTGTAATCAAAGTACCATAAATTCATCAGTGTTGAAATTAAAAATGAATTCACGTGCAGATCAGATATAGATCTGGCACATTTTAACATTGAAAATTTTCAAAAGCGATATAAACTAATTTCGCAAGCGCAAGCGCAACACAAATTAGTAATCGAGTTGGCCGACACTGGTAAACAATGGCGAGTGATTATTTTAACCGATCATCATTCAATACGTATGCCAAAAGCCCTTTAGTACCTAAGGTTGGACCTGAACGAAACTATTAGCGAGTTTCAAATTCATATCGGTCACAAATCATTGTTTCACTATGCGCAGTATGCGTGGTATAACTTATGCTGATATTAATTAATGCTCGTATTAAATTGTATATCTCAATATATACAAATAATTGACGTTTGTTTGTCTTGCTATAACTCTAGCAGTATGGATCACATACTACTAGTATTCCCTTTACCCCTCCAACTAAGTTAAATGCTTGTTTAAGGAGTGGGCTACGCCAGTAGTACAATGTCCGGGATTTGAACCCACGACTTGTTGATCGTGAATCCAATGCCCGAACCACTCACCTACTGACGCTTCATAGCTTTTGGGTTTGGTTGATAATTGATTTGGCTAATTTTAGTTTTTTAAGTATAAGTGAGATCCAGTGAGATTCAAATTTTGATTTGATGAATGAAAACTTGAATTCTCAGGTTTTTTTTTGAGAATTCAAGTTTTCATTCATCAAATCAATCAAATGAAAACTTGTTAAGCAGTGATGCCCCAGTGGTTGAAACTTCAAGTCTTACTCGGGAGGTCCGAGGTTCGATCCAGGGCACACACCTCTGACTCTGAGTTATGTGTGTTTTAAGCAATTAAATATCACTTGCTTTAACGGTGAAGGAAAACATCGTGAAACCTGCACTCCTGAGAGATCCCTAAAAGTTCTCAAAGGTGTGTGAAGTCTGCCAACCCGCACTGGGCCAGCGTGGTGGACTATGGCCTAATACCCTCCTCATTCTGAAGAGGAGACCCGGCTCAGCAGTGGGCCATTGAAGGGTCATGATGATGATGAATGAAAACTTTACTTATAGTCTAATACAACTCAGCGAAGCGAGGAAAGTCAGCTATGTATAAAAAAATCGTGTTGTAATGTTTGTCCGCGATGAACTAAAGTTTTGATTCCTACCAAGATCTTGTTTGGTACAACTTGAGAGAGAGAGAGAGAATGATTTTTATCCATATTAGTACTTCTATGTGTTTTATTGCTATATAAATATGTTTATATATACTGTAGTCATAACAAGTATTAGCTTCTTTATCAGCGAAGCAAGGGCAAGTTGCTAGTTTTTAAAAATGCTGTTCGTTAATAAGTATTTCTTTAGAATCTATGTTCATATTTTCTTAACGTCGGCTAGTTAACGTTATTATTTAAATAATTCTAAACGTGTTGAATGCTTTCTTCTTCTAACTTCTCTAAGGAAAATTTCATTCTACAACTACGTAAAAAGGTTTTTGTGTAAAAATTTACAGTTACACGTCACAACGACGAACAAAATGTTGCCATTTACAATACACATTTAACATAGACGAAGTTTTGAAGCGTGAAGCGAGGGTGATTAGCTAGTTTCGTAATAAATAAGATTTATTATTGAATAGACTGATAAGTACAATTAATTGTAATTTAATTTCATTTACTAGCCAATAGTCTGTGTTAGAGTTTGATGCTGATTAATAATCTGTATCGTTTGTTGCCAATCAACTGCTCAATGCCAATGAGCTTTTATTTTCTCTACAAATAGATTGTCGCTTGATCGTCCAATGCTCTAAAAAAGCTTACCAGATTAAAAATAAATTCTCATTGTTTTAGTTCGTCCCTCAAAAAATTATGTATTTACTTAAAAAATAAGTAATCAAGCAGCAAATTATTTGACCACAGATTTGTAGTGACTATGAGTTACAATGGATCCACACGAGCTAATAAAGTAATTAAGGGTCAGTGAGATGCAAGAAGGGTTCACTATAGTGTACACATTTGTGCAGGTCGTGTTAGTCCTGACCATTCCTTCCACCCGCTGTATTTTGGATAATTCACACTATATCATTATTAATTATAGCCTATTCGTTATTCTGATGAATAAGCTATATTATTGTAAAGTTTCATCAAAATCCATTCAGTAGTTTTTGCGTGAAAGCGTAACAAACATCCATACATCCAGACATCCATACATTCTTACAAACTTTCGCGTTTTTAATATTATAGTAGGATTTCCAAATTTTTTTAAATCTCATTATATTCATTCGAGCAGTAATGGCGGTAATCCCCATGAAATACATTATGCTATTTTTCTCATAAGGGGGCATCTATTAACTACGTGGGGTAATATCGGCGATTTTTTGATCATCCTTATCCCCATGGTGAGATTTCACTTAACAGCCCCCCTACTCCCTTAACCTCACGTGGTTTTTTTAAAATGCATATTTTTAATAGAAATAGATAAATGTGTGCTTGACTGTGTTTGGTATATTAAAAAAAAAACATTTTGCTCATAATTTTCTTTACTTTAGTCTAAGGCAGGACTAGTATTTAAGATTATTAATAACGTAGTACAGAATCACATAAGAAAATTAAAGAATAAAATTCTTAAAGTAACACAGGGGTTCTTTTTATAACGTAGGGCAGCACTAAAAAAGGATTTTTGAAATTTCATTTCATTTCAAAAACGGGGGTGCAAAGTTAGTATGAAACTTTGCTATTTTTCATGTTATTTAAATGAAATTCATTATGAAGGTTCTTCATTGCAAGACGTGAAATTGAAGGTCGTAATATATTTTTTTGAACATAATCCCTTAAGGGGGTCAAAGTTAGTATGACTACCTGATGAAATTATTAAACAGGTCTACAGACGATCTACTGTAGGCCACAAGAGTAGGCAGAGTAGTAAATGGAACTTTTACTGTTTAGTTTCTTCATTTCATAAAAAGTTTGAAAGCAAGTCCCTTTAGTTAGGGAGTAGGGACCCCATGTATCTGAGTGCTGCTAGGTGAAGGTCCTGTTCCTCATCTCTAGTTTGTCAATACTGGCTGGTTGGAGTGAGCACTGACGAGGAACGGAATCTCTACTAGAGGTTTGCCCTAGTCGACCGATCAGAGTGGAGCCACGAGAAAATTACGTTAAGTTACGTTGAAACGTGAGGTTCCTCTTGGAAGGGACCAATGATCGGGTTTAAGCCGTTTAGGTAATGTAGTGCCCTGTAGTTGCAACGTAAAAGCGACCTTTCAAGGAAGACCATTGATGAGTTGGCGAGTTTTTGTCTACCCATTCTTCCATCCGAATCATTATCGAGTCCACTATCATAGCCCAGCATTATTAGTTTCCATATATTGCCATAGTCCTACACAAGCCAGGGATTATCCTTGGGTGCATTCTCATAGTGCATACAGGGATAATCACCGGTTTGTGTCACATCTCAGATGAAATTAAATTCTCTAAAGGGCCTCTACGCGTTGGCTATAGCTCCGCGCACGCCTTTCTACGTTCCGGGTCTATGTTGACTCGTGATTGGAGAAGACATACAAATATAAGTTAATACAATCTTATACCAGATGTAATCTACGATTTACAGAAATATTACTAGACAGTCATTTATTAAAATTGCTTAAACCAGAACATTTAACTTACATATAACTATCAAACTAGCACAAACAAACAAAAACAAACTGAGCGTTGTGATGTGCTATTAGTAGTCCTTTTTTAATATCATATAACGAACAAGACGTGGACATCAGCAAAACTAGACAGTATCTTGATTTGCGTTGTCGCCTCTAAGGTTGAGTTGGAGGGGGAGCAAAGAGAAGAATGCTACGGTTTTAGTGGACCCTGAGCAAGAGCAAAAATTTCACTGGAATCACAGAGTTGGTAGGCCGGCCAGATCTTCATGCGGCGCAACCGGAACGTCTCAAAGCTGCTGGTGTTCGCAAGCCAGTCAGGGAACTGATCCCTTACCATCTAGGGGTGCTGGCTTACTCGCCTTTTAAGAGATGCTCTCTCAGTAGTTATCATAAGTATGTAGTTTATCTTGATTTAGAATCGAATCGCACTAAATTAATAAGGGTTTTTATATTAGAATGAAATGAAACAAAGTTGGTCCGATTCCAATGTCAAAAATATAATATCGCTCAATTAACTGACTAATGGTCCTGTAAGTTGTAATAAATCTTTCGCAGTAATCGCTACTCGCCTGCGCTTCTGTTTGTTTATTTATATTATAAGGAGTTATTCCGACTTTGCTTGATGATCGTCGCCTCCATGAAAACTCGATAAACTCATCCATCCATTTTCTATATCATTTACATCATCAAACAAAATCGCAGCATCTGTTAGACATGACATGAGATAAACTCAAAAACTACTGAATGTAGCCCAAAGCTTTGAGCTACTGAAACGGTCGATAGGTCGTGGGTTCAAATCCCAGACATTGGATTACTTGCATGACCCACTCCACACAAGCATTTAAGCTTACTAGAAGGGGTAAAGGGAATACTAGTAGTATGTGATCCATACTGCTAGTAATCTTTAAAAAAATATGTATTTTCATCAATAGAATGAGTGATTCATGAGGAAAATTTTGTTGAAAATATCGGTAAACGTCAAGCCAATGGGATCTATTATCCTTTTTAGGTATAACAAAAAATGTGTTCTTATTTGTTATAATTGATGTCCAATGAGAGGTTGGCAAGTGTGTGATTAAGTAAGTAATAAAATCTAGAATGTCTGAAATCTTAACACGGCCTCGTCTATTTGATGCTTACCCAACCTAAATAACAAGACACGTTAGAAGTGTTGTGTCAACAAACTAACTTACATCTCCATCTGCAAGAAACTTAATAATAATTACCACCTTTTATGTATGTATCCTTATGTTCATACTAGCCGACCTGCGTGACTTCTTTCGCGTGTTACTCCGCTTCTATAGGTCGTAGCGATATGTCAAATAGCCTAAGTTACTCCTTGTTACATCAGCTATCTGCCAGTGAAAGTCCCATAAAAATCGGTGTAGCCATTTAAGAGATTAGGTCAGGAAGAGATCAGGAACAAATAGAAAGACGAACAAAAATTGTAAAAAAAAAAATGTAGTTGTTGGTATATGTACCGCGTGCGTGTGCACCTCCATATGCACTTAGTAAAAAGGGATTATTTTAATACTACACACAGACACTCCAATTTTATTTATGTGTATGGATAATAAACATTTAATTTACTGCATAAAATATTGAGTGTAACTAAGGTGGTAGGTGTTAAGACATTACAGGTATGAACAGCATTTACCTTTAAACAATTATCGATATGGACTACAGTGAAGAAAACAAATGTTATAAATTACACAAGAAACATATTTTTACCTTTACAATAATATATTTAAATTATGTGTTGATGAGTTTAACAGTACCATGTACGCATACTAACAATCCCCTCTTTTTAAAGTACTAGTCGACCCGCGGGACTATTTCAGCTTAGTGCTCCGCTCCTATTGGTCGTAGCGTGATAATATATAGCCTATAGCCTTCCTTGATAAATGGTCTATATAACCCTGAAGGAATTTTTCGAATCGGACCTGGGGCCTTAGACAAGTTGACTATCTATAATTGTTAACGCATATAGAAAACATAAAATATGTATGGGAATGACATATGTCAACGATATATCACGTGATCAAATTAAAATGACATATGTAGAATAAGCGTTTGCACTTAATGGGTGCGTTCCACTAAACACTCACGAGTACGCTGACCACGCTCACGACCACGGTTTTTATCGTAGCAGTTATTCGCGAGCGTTATGATCGTTAATACAAGTGAAATTAGTTGTTGAGAGTTTTGAGCGTTAACGAAAATAATTCAAATGGTGAGTTATAAAGCAATAGTTTCAAGAGTTTAAGGTTATTATTATTTGTAAGTAAAGAGTAAACTTCAATAATTAATAGTTGAATTAATTTATATACATATTTTTTATTGATTGATATTGATTTTTTTTACATTTTTAATTAAATTTACATAAATATATTTACCTGAGGTGGGACTGAGCATCCGCTGCAAAAAAATTCACATCCACTAATAAATCTCTATCAGTATCAAATAAAGTTATTTACATGTTAGTTTTTTAGGCGTTGTGGACGCTTAGTGGAAAGCACCAAATATGACATGGCTTGTCAACACTTATCGCTTGAAATTGTAGAAAGAGAATAGAAACATAACGTTTGCAACTTGGCTAGGCCCCCAGTAGTTCCTGAGATTAGCGTTCAAGCAAACAAACAAACTCTTCAGCTTCATATTTTAGTATAGATATAGAAAATATTCTTAATAGATACACTATTATTTCCCTTAAATTGTACCAAAATACACCGCGGACAAACATTATGGTGTGGAATTTTTACAAGAGTATAAACATTCTCGCTTCGCTGAGGTGTATTAGACTACAAATAAATTTTATCAAAATCGTTTTAGCGTTTCACATGTTTTAAACCTTCCTTGGATTTCACTAATATTTTTATATTTTTTTATATAATTATATATAAAGATAATGATAAAGAATTTATGATTTCTAGTCTATCCTTCTTTAAATCCTATTATATCAGAAAAAGGTTTTCCTTAACAATGATGTTTACCAGCGAAGCGAAGGCGGGTTGACTAGTAGTTTATAAATAAGTTCTTTTCCTCCATTTGAGTAATTAAACTACAAAGTGTGTTTAACAATGGTTTTATATGGACCCTATAAAATATAATTTATTAGCAGTTAAGAGTTTATGTACTTGTAATCGTAATTTAGAACAGAAATAACTTGCACTAAAAATGTATATGTAAGTTAAAATGTAATTATTAAAAACCTAAGGAAAAATATATAAATAATTGAGATTAAGAATAATGTTAGAAATACATTTTTTCAGGTAAAGAAAATAAAATAAGATTTGGGTTAAAATATAGATAAACTAGCTGCCCCTGCGGGTTCACCCGCTATATTTTGGATAATTTACACTATAACATTATAAGGAGAAGGGGAATTGAGAGAAGAATACTACGGTTTCAGCTGACCCTGAACGAGAATCCAGAGTACACTAGAACCGCAGCATGAATGAGATGGGAGGGGAGAGAGGTAGTCACAAGCCATACCACCAATGGGTTACTCGCCACTTACGTTACGTTTATTATTTATCAACTCCTCCCTTCACGGGAAAATAGAAATTAATATTTATACATTTTTATTTATTTCTATCAACTTCCAACATTTCAATTGTCAAACGTCATTAATCACTTAAAATGACATCTGTGACGGATTTTTGTAGTGTGTTGAGTTTTAAGAATAAATTATTGTATTTTACAATGACAATGTAATTTTAAGTTAATTATAGGTATATTTCTGTATCGGTTTAATACCCAAAAATATTAAATATAAGTATTATTAATGTAATTAAATTATGAGAAGTTAGCAGCATCCAGAGGCGTAGCTACCGCCGTATCAGCCGTATCAATGATACGGGGCCCCCGGGCTACAGGGGCCCCCAACATGTGTAAGCAAAAATTTGTAAAATGTTATCCACAATGTCACTTAATCTCGAGCTTCCGGGGAAAAAAAAATATATAAAAAAACTGTCATAAAGATTTCACTACAGAAATGACAAAAATCAAGTGAATGACTCAAACAGGGAAATCATAACTACATTAATACCCAACCGAAAGTTTGGTTTCGGTTGAGTTTCGATAAAAGAGCGGGTTCGGCTTTAGTTTCAGTTTCAGTGGCAAACTAGTCTAGTCAACAAGTGCATTTTTGGTTACCATTTTTCAGCAGCCGCTGAAAATTATGATTGAGGAATTCGATTCGGAATGGCATCTAGATGATTTTTGAAAACAAATGAAGTTCCGCTTGTAAAAGTTACAAAGTTATTAACAATTAACTAAAAAAAGAGTGTTTAGTTTTTTGCAAATATCTCAAAATTAATTTTTGTCGTACGATGCGCGATTCGCGAGATATTCGATAAAACGTGTTTTCCAAGATGGCGGCTGAAGAGAACCCCCAACTCGGATTGACATTCAGGGGACACCCCTAAACGCATTACCAGGTCCCGATAGATTTGATCAGTCTGTCAGAATGTCCAGTATATTTGAGGATCCTCTACCATGATCAGGTAAGCCGTTTTAATCTAGGGATTATGTAGCGAGGTCGCGTAATAAAAGGGTGTTGTTAACATAAAAGATCTTTAACCCTGCTCCTGAGTCGCAAGCCCCATTGCTCGGCCTCATACCTACAGTGTAATAATATTATGTGTGTATTGCTGTACATGTGACAGGTTGACATGTTGACATGGTTACAATATTTATCCGAGTGAGCCGAGTCTCCTTCTAAGAGTGAGGAGGGCCACCACGCTGGACCATTGTAAGTAGGCAGACTTCACCTTTGGGAACAACTTTAGGGAACTCTCAGGAGTGCAGGTTTCTTCACGATGTTTTCTTTCACCATTAAAGCAAGTGATATTTAATTGTTTAAAACACAACTCAAAAAAGTCAGAGGTATGTGTCTGTATGTAAGATCGAACTTGGAGCTCCTGAGTAAGACAGAGATGTCTTAACCATTAGGCTATCACTGCTAGATACTGGTTCGATTTGAAAAATTGTTTTAGTGTTAGATAGCCCATTTATCCAGGAAGGCTATATGCTATATATCATCACGCTACAATCCATAGGAGCGAAGCATTACGCGGACGAAGTCGCGCGGTTCGACTAGTACTAATATATAAAGCTGAAGAGTTTGTTTGCTTGAACGCGCTAATCTCAGGAACTACTGGTCCGATTCGAAAAATTCTTTCAGTGTTAGATAGCCCATTTATCGAGGAAGGCTATATGCTATATATCATCACGCTACAATCCATAGGAGCGAAGCATTACGCGGACGAAGTCGCGCGGTTCGACTAGTACTAATATATAAAGCTGAAGAGTTTGTTTGCTTGAACGCGCTAATCTCAGGAACTACTGGTCCGATTCGAAAAATTCTTTCAGTGTTAGATAGCCCAATTATCGAGGAAGGTTATAGGCTATATATCATCACGCTAAGACTAAGCTACACGTGAACAAATTCGCGCGGGTCGACTAGTAAATTGTAATGTCAACTAATATAAGGGTAAATTAAATGTAAACGTAAATAGTATAAAATGAGATGAAAATATAGGTTTACGAAATTGTAATTTAGAATATAGTGAGTGATACTTGATTTTATTACAACAATCGGCCTTAGCTGTTTTTACAATAACATTACCCTTTTTTTTCTCATGATGTATTCTTATCTATTGAGGATTATTTTTAACCCAAATCAAACTGCTTAACGTCAAGAAATTTAATTATTTGCTGTTAATCCAAAATTTTTAATTATTATTTTTATGTATTTAAACACTTTTATTATAATAAATTTCATAATTTTCAGTTTTCAACGTCAGTTTATCATTACTACCTTATTTCCTACTAATATTATAAAAGCGAAAGTTTATAAGAATGGATGTATGTTTGTTACTCTTTCACGCAAAAACTACTAAATGGATTTCAAATGAAACTTTATAATAAGATAGCTTAAACATCAGAATAATACATAGGCTATAATTTATAATGATATAGTGTGAATTATCCAAAATACAGCGGGTGAAAACGCAGGGCGCAGCTAGTAATTTGTAAAGTAATATTGATTACTAGTCGACCCGCGCGACTTCGTCCGCGTGATACTCCGCTCCTATGGGTCTTAGTGTGATGATATATAGTCTTCCTCAATAAATGGGCTTTCTAACACTGAAAGAATTTTTCAAATCGGTCCAGTAGTTTCTGAGATTAGCGTGTTCAAACAAACAAACTCTACAGCTTTATATATTAAGTAGTATAAGATTCACTGATCCAGTATATGATGTTGTATTTAAACAAAATTAATTTTGAACATATTTATATAATATTAGTTTTCGTAAAGAAAATATAAACTTATTAATATCTCAAAAAATAAGTAGGCATCTATTTAATTTTGTAAAACCTCTAAGTTGTAAGATATTGTAGGTATATGTGTAGACACTTACCATACAGGTAACGCACAACAAACGCGACTCTATTATCCCAAGAATACGCCATGTTGTATTTAAAACACTATTCGTATAAATCGCTATCCGATTCAAATATTCGATGAACGCGTCGACGGACGCTGTTCTACTGATACTGAAGTGAATCGAAACAATTTAGAGACGTGTGACGTCACCGCGCGATTCCAATACACTCCCGCGCCCTAAATATATCTACTATCGTAGTGGTAGACTATCGGCTTTGCTTTGAACTTGGCACGTCGATTTTGGGGTGACTATAAAAAAGTGATCACTGAACAATAATAATATTTATTACAAAACAAAAATTAGGTAAACTAACAACGTAACGTAACGGTCAATAAAGTCTCCAACTATTCTATAGTTATAGATCTATTAACTATTTTATAGATCTAGGTATAGGATTATTTAGTGCTACCTAAAATGATAATAATTAACTAAATCAGTGGCGTAGCGTGCTTTGGCCTGTATCCTAATTAGTTGAGGGACCCAAATGATTTCTCATAACAAACAAAAATGCTTGCATTAAATTAAAATAAATATTTATAGTTTATAAGTTATCACTTCCTCCTAGAACGTACATACGCTAATAATCTATAGCTGAAGAAATGCTGATTTCTGCCTCTATAGCCAAATTATGGGCGCACACACGCTTAACCCGAAAAAGAGTTTCTTTTTAAATCCTAGCATGTATCACAAACTACTAGTATTCCTTAACTCATCCAAGTAAGCTTGTGTTAGGTCACATCAGTAGTGGAGACCAGTAGTCACCTTTTGTGAGACCGTAATGGTACACAAGGAGACGGCGGAGCGGGATCGAGAGAGGTCGGAGACGACGGCGTCGACGTGACGCGGTAAATCGTCTCGGCATTTCTGTCCCAACGCCCAGGACATAAAACTGGGGCTCCAGGTTGCAGGTGCGCAGTGTGGAGGTCTGCGCACCAGTATCTAAGCAACCCACGAGATAATGAGAGAGAGACATTGTCCCCTTAGGATGAGCTCAGAGCATGGCAAATGGGAAGGACAGCGGATGCGGTTCAACCGATTTCCCGAGGTTCTCCTGACGTGTCGAGGTAGACCATCGCAGGGGTTTTAGTGGGTAGAAATCCCACATAACCCAGTTTTTACTCCAAGGATTGGGTATCTTTCGAAGATTTCCCCTGCGCTATCAAAAAAAATGGTCACATCAGTAGTCCAATGAGTGGGATTTGAACCCACGACCTGTCGATCGTGAATCCGACGCCCGGCCCACCGAGCTATTGACGCAACGAAGGCTGGTTTTTTGACTTTTTTTATTTCTGAAGTGAAAACTGGAGGCTTATATGACAGTTTTTCATACGTAATTTTCCCAGGAAGTACGAGATTAAGTGACATTGTAGATAACATGTTACATACTAATTTTTGCTTACACACCTTAGGGGCCTCTGTAGCCTGGGGGCCCCGTATCATTGACATGGCTTCGGGAACTACTAACTACGGCCCTGAACTAAACTAAGTTAGAAAAGTTATGTGGGAGACAGCCTAGCACTTTACACTACCACTACTTTTAACAATATTTACTCTTTGAAATCACTTCGCGTCATCTACATGTATATCTACACTATTATATAAAGAGAAAAGATTTGATGATATATTTGTTTGTTGCGAATAGGCTCGGAAACTAATGAATCGATTTTGAAAATTCTTTCACCGATAGAAAGCTACATCCTTTTCGGGTAACATAATCTATATGGTATTGCCATAGATATTCTAATTAAAAAGATATGGCCATTTAAGTACCATAACGTGGTCATTTTATAAAATGAAGGGTGTCTCAGGAAATTCTGATTCAATTTTAATTTTTTTTTTCACTGATAGAAAACTACACTACACACACTTCGTGAGTGACAAAGGTGATTTAGTGTTGCCATATACATTTTTTAATTAATGGAATATGGCCATTTGTTGCTACTAATCCTATTTTAAAAATTCTTTCACTGAGAGAAGTTTATAGTATTTCCGTCTCTCTTGCTCTTATATACTATCATTCTTTCTCATCCTCTCTTTTTTCTCTCTTTAATTTTTATTTTTATCTGTTCAGAATGATTTTCTCTTTTCTCGTTCTTTCTTTCGATTATCTCTCTCTTTTCTCTCGCTCCATTTTCTATTTAATTTTATTTTTACTCTGTCCTTCCTCTTTTATTATCTGTCCCTTTCTTTTCTTTTTCTTTTTATAACTTTTTCTTACTCTGTCTCTCTCTTTTTTCAAATAATGAAAAACTACACAATTACAGTGACGAATTAAGACATTAATTATAATATTGCTTTAAATACCCGGAGCGAAGCGAGGCCAGGCCGCTCGTTCGTTAATATTCTTATTAATTTCAAACTAGTTGATATGGATTAACCTGAATGAATGTAAATTGAACTCACGTTTTCTCGATTGTTCTATTCTTAACTGACTTGTCCAGTATATTCAAAATCCCTGGACTCCGAAGAAGATGTGACAAGAAGTTAATTGGTTGCAGTAGCGCATCGCAGAAGCAAGGTCAACATCGTCTGTAATTAATATTGTTTTGACGTACCGGTTTTAAAATCTTAATCTAATCAAAGGTACCTATTTCTGTGAGAGAACACAAATAGGTACCTATACAAATAAATCCTACTTAAATATATTTACCTACTATCTACTGGCCAAAGTACTCAAAATATTTTATATAATATAAATTAAGTTAAACATTTATGTTTTTCATTTTAGCGCATTCAAATAAAAGCTTGTTTTTTAAAAAAAAATTTTACTTTTAATTCACTAAATTTTCACTTCGTAATTCGTGTGAAATGTATGCCGCGCTTTTTCGTGGGTCTACGATATAATTTTGTCGACAAAATTTGAAGTATTTCGTGGCTTATCGGTCCGACTTTTGTAATACAATGAATTTGAAGCCTTATATTTAGAAATATGTAATACTAACAAATTACTTTTAACAATAGACAGGACGTCCGCGACATAACGAGAAGGTTTTCCTTCTGACCAGTTTTATAATGCTTTTGCAAACTCGAATTTCATTACGTATAGTATATATGTGTAGTACCAACGAGAAATAAAATTGACACATCGAAGAAAAAGATTTCTCTTAAAATATGCAATGTAAAAATATAATGTTTAATTTTAAAATACAGCTAGTATTTTAAGAATCTTGAAAAAGTTGTTGATTTACCACATAAATAATTTCTGAAGCCACTCTAATCATCTAATGGTATAAAAAATAGCCTACAACCTATGCTAAGACCTAACAAAATATACACAAAAAAAATCATAAAAATTGGTCAAGTCGTTCGGAGAAGTTCAATAACATTAAACCTTTAAATTAGGGATAAATTAGGGACCTTTTAATAAGGGTTAACATTTTTCCCAGTTGGCAACACTGGATGATTGTCATAGTCATTATGACAATTGTCACTACTTTCAGCTTTGTCATGTAAATACTAACAAACAGGTGTTTTATGTTTTTGTTGGTTACTGACTCTTAATACGTTAAATTATCGAATTAATCTGAATATGAAGTACTTCGATAAGCATATAATTATATTCGTAGTAATATTGCTTGCATGTAAGTATTATTTAAACGCTATTTCTTTCGATATTATAATTATAAAATATAAAAATATTAATTATTATTGTAGGGGTTCCAAGCACGATACAATTTGATATAGACGAAGAAGATGCACAGCGAGATGATGATTTCTCTACTGTAGATGATTCAGAATCTCTCCTCTCCCACCTAGCATCAGATGTAAACAAAACTCTTACACATCTCTACAATCAAGTCACATCAGCTAATATTACTATAGAAAATAGTACACAATCTCTAAATGAAACACGGAAATTAGCCAAATGTAGGGATATTGTATATGAAGGTGATATAGAACCATCTGTAGAAATTATTAATGGAACCTCCTTAGCAAAGCTTTTGCAAATGAAACCTGATATAAATAGTAGAGATATCGAAGCAGATTGTGTTCTTGTTCTGTTTTATGCTCGAGCATGTCCTTTCAGTGCTCATGCAGCTCCACATTTCAATGCATTAGCTAGATCCTATCCTAATATAAAGATGGTAGGGCTGGATGCTCTGAAATATCATGGCATTAATGCACAATATGGTATAGTAGGTGTTCCGACTCTTAAAATGTTTCATAATGGCCGACCTGTTGGTAAATTTAATGGGACTGAATACAATATTCACTTATTCAGTAAATTTGTTCATGCCATTACTGGACAAAACCCTCAAGGGTTATTAGTGACATCTAAAGATTTCCAAGGGCCTGTATCAAGTGTTGTTGAGAAGGAGACTGATTATTTTCTTATATTATCATGGCTGTTTATCATTGTGTGTTCCATCTACTACTTTATGGAGTCAAAATGGTGGAAAATGATTGTTGAAATGATCCAGAATAACTGGAGGGAATCAGAAGCTCAGCATGAACATAATGATTAAAGGTTTTAGGTTAGTGTTATATTAATTAAAATAAATTATTACTGATTTTGTTTTATTAAAATAATATTTAATTAATGTTCTTTTTGATTTGGTGGCAACATTTTAAAATATTAAACAGATTTCTTATTAGTAATTTCTCAGTCTATCAATATTAGTTAAACTGCACAACTTCGTCTGATGATATATAGCCTATAGCTTTCGTCGATAAATGGTCTATCTAACACTGACAGAATTTTTCAAATCAGACCAGTAGTTCCTGAGATTAGCACGTTCAAGCTAACAAATAAACTCTTCAGCTTTATATATTAGTATAAGACTTGATTGAACATCATCATATTGCTCATTTGGAAAGTAATCATTTCCCATAAGGTGGACTGTCTGTTTGAAATGAAAAGGAAAATAAAAGAAACATTACATGAAAAACTAAATGTCTATAATATATTATGTATTTAAACTTAACATCAATAGTGACATAATTAAAATAAATAGTATAAATTATTTTAATTCTGCCGGCATATTGGTGCCATTTAATGCAGCTATAATATTGTTCGCAGTGAGTTCACTCATTGTGTTTCTAGTTTCTATTGTTGCACTGCCAATATGAGGTAGAATAACACAATTATTTAGTTTAAACAAAGGACTGTCTAGGGGCAAAGGCTCAGGTGTTGTAACGTCCAAACCAGCTGCCCTGATAGTATTATTCTGAAGAGCTTCTATTAATGCATCCTGGTCAACGATAGCACCTCGACTAATATTTACAAATATTGCAGACCTCTTCATCTTTTCAAATGCTTGTTTATTAAACAGTTCCTTAGTTTCCGGGACAAGAGCAACACAACAGATTACAAAATCACTTTGTCTCAGCAGTTCATCGAGGCTCACTTTAATAGCTCCAATTTCTTCTGCTTCTTTTCTTTCACTTCGATTAAAGTATAGGATTTTAGATGTATTGAATGATTTAACTCTTCTGGCAACAGCTTGGGCAATTTTACCAAAGCCTACAATGCCGACAGTGGAGCCAGCTAGACCAGGGCCAGTCATCCAGGTAGGTGCCCAGGAGACCCATCCACCAGTTTTAGCTTCATGTTGTGCTTCAGGAAGACGTCGAGATGTCGATAATAGAAGAGCCATCTGAAAATAAAAATTTAGATTAAAATAAATCAAACTAGTTAAGGCTAGAATCTAGATCAATTTTTTAAGATATAAAAAACTTAAAATTCTTCTATCATGAATCTTACAGTTAATTCAGCAGTAGCATCAGTTAATACATTAGCAGTGTATCCTATTTTAATTCCCCGCTTTCTACACTCAGGCACATCAATATGGTCATAGCCAACTGATATTGTGGCAATCACTTTGAGTTCAGGTCCAGCTGCGTCCAGAAGCTCTTTATCTATTTTATCTGTTAGTGAACAGTAGATGGCATTGACTCCTGCAACTGACTTGAGAAACTCCTCTCTAGGGACTGGACTAGGTTTGTTCCACATTTTTACTTCACATCTAAAAAATGAAAGAAAGAATGACTTTATTATATTTGTATAGTTATCCAAATATTATTTATTTTGCAAATTTCTAATCCATTCAGTTTATAACTTTAGAGGTCATCAAAACATGGACTAAGTAATAAACATTGATTTCTTTTACAAATATAGTAGAACCTCTATAAGTCAATCATCAAGGGAGATGCCAACAAATTCGAGTTATAGAGTTTTTCGGCTTAGGCGGATCTTGATTCGACAAAGTGGTTGAGTTTCATTCTTATAAATTTTGACTAAGAGTGGTAAAATAAATGAAAATTCAATATGCAGAGGTGACACACATATTATTCATCATATACTCCTAAATTGCTTTCTAAGAAACGATGTACTTAAACGGTCAGCAAATTCTTAAAAAAAAAAAATTAAATTTTTCGAATTATAGAGGGAAAATATGCAATAAAATGGCTTGGAGGAACTCACTGATTATTTTGACTAATAGAGGGTTGAGACTGAGTAATGAAGGTTTTAGTCTTTCAAGGGAAGGGAAAAAAACATTTTTTTGGAGATTGGAGGCTTCTAACTTATCGAGGTTTTACTGTAATAGATTTAAATAATAACAATTTTTATTTAATCTATAAGCTGCTATTAAATATCAATACTTGTATAGTTAACCAACAATATACTATTATGTATATGTGTAGACAGAATATATAATATTGGCTAAATTCATTGATATTTTATATTCTAAAAGTTATCAAGCACTAATGGGATTCTAGAAAAGTAACTAAAAATTTCAGTAAAAGGGAGTTTATTTGAAGATGCTTAGGAATTTAAGGTTAGCTGGCTTGTCAATTAAAATAATACTTACTGCCTTTTAAGTATTTCCACACCACATTCAGGCATATCAGACCGTGCGATATAAACTCGGTGTCTTCCACTCATGTTTCTTGATAAACTGACTAAACCTTTGCGAATTATAGTAACAGCAGCTGTCTTATAAATCATCGATAAATGTTTTTTCTTAAACTAATTTCCGGGTCAATTAAGTCGGTTACGGTAGATATTTAGGCGGAGCTTCGTAACCTTTGTTATCGTTGCTGCCCTTGAAAAATGATGGTTTTGCAAAGTAAATGGCCAGATGGAGCGTCGCCACAGTGCCGAGTATTACTTTACCCTTTGTAGACTTTATGAATGACAACGCTGACATATTAATTTTATATACGTATTAAGGGCTCAAGAAAGGTTAATGTAATTATTTGTTAACATTTTATCATTTGACATTTTTTATCATTATTTCAATTTCCAGCGCCGTCCAATTTTTTTTAATTCTATAACGGAAATGGCAAAGGTATTACATCGTACAGCCTTGTCTTTAGTAGATTAATTTTTTATTCAATCTGCCGCCCAAAGATGATAT
The DNA here is from genome assembly GCA_905147385.1 of Limenitis camilla. NCBI lineage: Eukaryota > Metazoa > Arthropoda > Insecta > Lepidoptera > Nymphalidae > Limenitis > Limenitis camilla. The sequence continues at coordinate 11,504,430 of LR990241.1, forward strand.
CGATCTTTGAATCGATACAATTTTTTTTTCTCTAAAAATTTAAGAAATCAGTTTTGGCGACAATTACTTTTTTTTTGTTCACAGTGGGTGCAAAAAAAAAATCTCGCTTTACCTCGATCTAAGACTCCGTTGACGATGAAGGCACAATATTTACATTCTAAATACAAACTCGACAAAAAGATCGATTTTTAAGGATTAGATCTTTTTCGCGAGGCAATCGTTATACACGCTACAAAAAACCGCAAAATATTTATAATAATTTGCTGATTGATCATTTTTTTGTTGCTTTGAGTTTCATTGTTTTGAGTTTGAAAAACAGTCGGATATTATTTGTATATATATACGCGAACGATCACATCAACCCGATAAAATTGAATCAACTAATATCGATATATTTCATCCTTAAAGTATCGATACCACATCGTGATATATTATATCGAAAAATATATCGATTTGTTGTTTAGATGAACATCACTAAAATTTCGATTACCCAGTTTTACAAAAGAAATTACCCTACTCAAAGATGACCCTACTTACGTGTTTCCGACCAACAACAGTTCAATTTATTAATACTGTAGGTAAAAAGAGCTTCAATGAAGCGAAAGTGTGTTCAGAAAAATATATCAACGGAATTTATTTTGTTAAATTATTCCTCGAATTACTTGATAATCGGGTAGTTACTTGTTCATTGGCAACACTGTACTACGTACGTCATGTCTTATGTGTTGTAATCTTTATAGGAATTAGTAGACTCAAAACTTCAGTGGAATCATCCCATTTATCATATTTGGCGGGAAGACTCAGCTCGGCAGCTTACTCAGTAAGGAAAGTAAGGCAATTAACTGACATTGATGACAGCTGAAGTAAGGAAATGTATTTTTATATAGTGCCTCACAAAATATATTAATTATAAAATGTGGATGGGCTGATAGATCCGACCGGGCGTTTAATGTTTTTTTTTTCATATATTTCGATATGTTTAATTGGAAAATGTGAAGTGAAGGTTCAAAATGTGAGAGATATTTTCCTCAACACTTCATAACAATATAATTTGGAAAAATTGGCTTGCATCATATAACTCGGAGAAATGAGATGGAAAGGGCGGGGGAGAAGTTATATTGAAAAACACTACAAGGGGGGTGTAATAGAAACTTCTACTGAACCAATAAATAACTAAACATTACGACGACAGGAACCTAAGCAGTGCCTTGAACTTTTTTTTTACTCTATAATTTAGGGCTTTTGTTCTTATTGACACGTCAGCCCCATCGTAACAAGGACATAAATTAAACAGCACCAACTAAATTACAAAGTGCAAAGGCAACTTCTGAGACCGAATAACTAAAAATGCTGTGAATTAATCCTACAACTAAAACATTCTAATCGTACTGTCTCATGATTTTTTTTTTTTCCACCCTTTAGGCTTCATTCCTGACCACTCCATCAACAAGTGCTGCACATCCTCTATCCTAATGCAGATCTCACAGTTAGGAGATTCTGATTTTTTGATCGAATATGCATACTTCCTAGATGGATAATGTCCTAAACGAATCCGAAAGGCCAGTTTCACAATGCCTCTTTTTAATTTAACATCTTCAAACCAAGGATCTCCAAAAAGGCTCACAAACCATGGTTTTATACCAAGTTCCCTTTAGACCGTTCGTCGAAATGATCCTTCCAATGATTAAACACCAAAATCCTAAATTTAGGAAGCATTTCAGAGTAATAAGAGCGTATACTCATCTCCGTACCTGTCACGTTGGCCAGTTTGTCAGCCTTTTCGTTTCCAAAATTACCAATATGTGCTGAAACCCACTGCAATATCAAAACACGACCTCGCTGTGTTAACACCTCTTCGCCTAGAGACGCATCGATCCAAGTGTTGAAGAGCGCTTTTGCTATCTAAAATAATTACCGTAGGAGTTATGTTATTATCGTCGGCATACGTTAAAGCTTCCAAGATAGCAATGAGTTCTAACGTCTTAATACAAACTTGATTCTTCACCGTAAATAACCTATAATTATAATTATTGGAGTAAAAAAAGCAGCCCCTTGTTTTTCATCCATTTTTGATCCATCAGTAAAACATGTATACCCACTACTGAACTTTTCCTGTACCCCTAACTGGTTCTAGATCAGTCTTGACTTTATTATGTACATCTATTTATGAAAGGCCAGGTTTCCAAACAAAACAATTCCAATGGATATACCGAGTATGGATTGACTAATTTCGTTTCTTCATAAGCTTTAACTAAGCCGTGAAATTATGACCAAGGTGTAGGCTAGTAATTACAACACTCGCCTTCACTGCCCATGCCCTCTGTTCGAACCTAATGTTAGGTTAACCTATTTCACTATTACCAACTTGAATTCAGTCTTTAAGTTGAATTCAGTCTTAATGCTAGGTTGACCTAAGCCTAACTTACGCGCCGCCGTATAATATTTAGTTGTAATATATTATGATAAAAAATGACAACGAAAAAGTGAGGTAATTGACCAACATTCTATAACTTGATAATATGTATGTTTACTATTATATTTTTACTGAACTCTTGTTATTTAATCCTGCCCTTTTCTGTTTTATGCTTATATTTTCTTTTAGTACATTTAGTGTTTATAGTTATTAATAGTTTATTTGATAGTTAATTGGAAGTTATAAACAATGTATCACTATATTAACTCAAACGGTTTTATTTTCGCACCATTTTAGTCTTGTCAGGACAACACGACTAAACTTAGACTTAAAGTGTTCCGGAGGGGCAAATTTACCCTTTGGCTTGGAGTTAGAGAACACTTAGACCTGAATTGAAGACAAATTTGTTAAAAAAACCTGAGACTGAGGAATCCAACAAGCGTCAAATATTTTGTACAAATAAATATAAGTAATCAAATTTCAAACTTATACTATTTTTTTAAGTTGTTTATAAATACGTAAAATATTTTCACCAACCATTAATTACCTACTATTCCAAAATGATATTCGCGTTAATTAGCAACTGTTCTGTGCTCCGCACTCCGTAGAGCGATAGTAATTATTTTAACCACGAAAAAATTAATTAGCAACTTTCATTGTGGATATTCACTTTCAGACTTCTCGACGGAATGTTAATGGAATGTAGTGTCAGACTTTCTTTACAAAAACTATACGTTGATAAATAATTGCTGAGATAATGCGCATGTGTAGTGTACACGATGTTTCGAACACTTAACCAATGTCTTTTAAATATTTTATTTATCGTAGATAAGGCACGAATGAACAGACGGTCCACCTGATGGTAAGTGGCCACCATTGCCGGCGGACATCGGCATCGGAGAGTATCGCGTAAGAGGCGAGTAACCCAGCACCCCATTGATGGTAGGGGATCTGTTCTCCGACTTGCTTGCGACCACCAGCATGCGAATCCGACCGCCAAGTGACCACTAACACCTTCATTCCCCTTCCTCGATCTATCATCTAGATGACAACGCATCGGCAAAACAAGTCACTCTCTTGTCACCGATATACATGGCCGACGATGGCCACTTATCATCAGGTGGGCCATCTGCTCGATTGCCCCTTAATTGGCATAAAAAGAAAAAACAATTATAAGGCCGTTTTTGATTCGTCACTGACATAAAAAAGAAGACGAGGTTGCAAATAGAAAAAATATCACAGATTGTACTACCAAGTAAGAGTAGCTTACTTTGCAAAGATATAAAGTATAGGTACTTAGGAGGGACTCAATTATTTTCTATATAGTATACCTGAGAAAAATTCTAGGCCAACCAGCCAGTTTCTTATACATACATATTAGTATAGGCTTCGTTTCGTAATAGTAGTACTTTGGTTACCATGGCAACAGTTACCATGACGACAGCTAAACCGCTACTCACTAACTGATCCGGTGAACGTACGTGCAATAAATGTCGTGTTATTAACTGAACTGTTAACAACCTATATATATGTCAATCGTTTTGCATTACTCAATTATTCTACAGTTTTAAAATCTAAAATACGCCATTATCCGAATATTGTGGATATATGTTGTCGATTCGAAATCTTTAATAAAATAAATTATTTAATTTGATGGGAGAGTTTACCGTATCGACGGGATGAACATTAAATGTTTGACAGTTACGAAACCCATCAACATTTTGTATCTTAAAATGTTTTTTTTCGTCAATTTTCTGTCATTCGGGATGGAGACACAAATACAATAAAAAAACAGAACAAAATCCATGAAAATCGGTCAAGCCGTTCTCGAGTTAAGTGTTCGAACAAACCCAAGTTTGTTTTATATAATATAGATTTAGTAAAGTTTAATGAAATAAAAAGTAAAATATTATTTATTTATGCTCTTTATAATATACTAGCTGCCTGCCCTCGCTTCGCTCCGGGTATTTAAAGCAATATTATAATTGATGTCCTTAAATTGTCATTCTGTAATTGTGTAGTTTTTCATTATTTGAAAAAAGAGAGAGTGAGAAAAAGTTATAAAAAAAATAATAGAAAGAAAAAGAAAAGATAGTGAAGTTTTCTACCAGTGAAAGAATTTTAAAAATCGGATTAGTAACAACAAAATGGCCATATTCTATTAATTAAAAAATGAATATGACAACACTAATCACCTTTGTCACTCACGAAAAATGTAGTTTTCTCTCAGTGAAAGAATTTTTAAATCGGATTTTTAGTTTCTGAAAAACTCTTCCATTTACAAAATGACCACCTTATGGCACTTAAATGGCCATATCTTTTTAATTAGAGTATTTATGGCAACACCACATAGCCTAAGTTACCCGGAAAGGATGTAGCTTCCTATCGGTGAAAGAATTTTCAAAATCGGTTCAGTACTTTTCGAGCCTATTAGCAACAAACAAACATACAAACATACAAATATACAAACATACAAATATACAAACATACATATACATACAGTATAGATATAGATGTATTGTTTAATTTTGTAACTAGTCGACCCGTGCGACTTCATCCGCGTGTAGCTCCGCTCCTATTGATCGTAGCGAGATGGTATATAGCCTATAGCCTTCCTCGATAAATGGGTTATCTAACACTGAAAGAATTTTTCAAATCGAACCAGTAGTTCCTGAGATTAGCGCGTTCAAGCAAACAAACAAACTCTTCAGCTTTATATATTAGTATAAGATTACAATGTCATGTAGGTTAAACGAGACGGTAATTTTAAATAAATTTTATAGACATGAAAACACGAAAAATAATTTCGTTGAAGTAAACGATTAAAAAATAACTTTCTATCGAGTAATTAGTGAATTTTTACACGAACCGCGACAAACGACGCGCGAACGGAACGCACTCCAGCTTTAGTCTACACCGTTTCGGTTTCGGAGAGCAATTTAGATTGATCTAGGAGAAATCGGATTATTCTAAGCTGAATTACTTAGACGCAACATTCATTACATTTTTGTTATTCACACTGAACGTTTCACTGCTGAAAATTATTTATTGTCTTTGTTCAATTTTTTTCAATATCGTAGCATCGTTCTATTTTTTTTTTTTTTAGAATAGTTACTAAATAACTTTATTAAACATTATAGTTGTTTATTTCCGGGTCAGTGTTACCAAATCTCAAAAATATTTCTCCCTAAAAATTAAGTAAAATATTTGAAAATTCCCCTAAAAAGTATGATTATAAAATTATGGATCAATAAATAAATATGATTTGCTAGATTGAATTACTACCCCAAATTTTTTTTTATAAAAAAATTACGAAAATATAAGAAATCAAAATAATCCCTAAAAACCTAAATTATTGATTGAAGTTTGAGGGGAAAACCTATAAGTTGGGAACCCTGAAAAGACATGTACCTATATTTGGCTAAAAGGTCTCGTTGCCAAGCCGTTTAATAAGTTAAAAAAAAGTACCTATGTTGATTATTGGATCAGCATCATCTAATTCTAGTATAGGTAGTAACTACTAACTAGTCTGTTCGCGCGTTCGTTAGTCGTTACTACGGTTTCGTTTGTTACCATGGTTACCGGTAATGTTTGGATTTAAAATAATAAAATTAAATATATATTTTTTTAATTCTTCGTATTAATCAACGTACAGATGGGAACGTACGGCTGATATTAGTAATCAATCTCAATACAAAATCTTTAGATTATGTATAAAAATATATACTAAATTAAAATTTGTATATGGAAAATTCAAATTACGAATCTATTTGCAATCTGTAATCCAAAGATTTTGGATTGAAATTGGTTCTTAATTTCATATTTTATTATTATTCCACAGAAGCGATGAACTTTATAATATAATCTCATTTCGGCTTCGCACGGTTACTTTCTCTCCTATATTATGTATGTATTATACATATAAACATTCCTCTTGAATCACTCTATCTATTAAAAAAAACGCATCAAAATCCGTTGCATACTTTGACAGACAGACGGGAAGCGACTTTGTTTTATACTATGTAGTGATGTAATGTTATCTTTAAAATTCAAGTTAAGTGCAACTTTAAACGGTTGTATTTTAGTTACGACCTAAATAAACATTTCACAATATTTACAGGCAAAAAGTAGTATTGAACTTAATGTATAGAGAAGGCAAGGTCGTTTAGATCAGGCCGTGGATATGTTATGTGAGAAATATGTGGGTGTGTATCTGCATAGCTCCTAGACGTCTAGAAAAAACTCATTAAGCTTTGCTATTGCTACCCTAGGCAACCCACTCCTGCTTCGCCCGGGTGCAGTTTACCGTTGCGCCCCGCGGTTTCACTATATCATTATAAATTATAGCCTACGTGTTATTTTGATGTGTAAGCTATATTATTGTGAAGTTTTATCAAAATTCATTCAGTAGTTTTCGCGTGAAGGGGTAACAAACATTCTACATCAATCTATACATTCTTACAAACTTTCGCGTTTATAATATTAGTAGGATTTTAGTTACTATATTTTACACCAATTCCCAAAGACATACAGAGTCATACAGCTCGACATATACTTCATCCCCTATTTCAACCCCTTCAAGCCTTATTTTCGGGATAAAACGTAGCCAATGTCTTTTACCTTTGCACTAAATTTGATCAAAATTTGGTATTAACTATATTTACACTAATATTATAAATATTTGATTATTTGTTTTATATACATAGGCTCAAGTATTACTGAACAGATTATGATTATTTTTTACAGATATATAGCTATATCCTATACAAGTATTATAATTAAAACATGACTAAGTATTTCTCTATACATATTGATCAGATTTTATAAATACCTTTACTAAAAAATAAAATACTGTTCCTTTACTGTACTATTTTTACACTTTTTCGGTGTAAAAATATTTTTAAAAAAAATTGTATAATTAGTTTACACATTTTTTAATAAAACGTCACACATTTTGCATTTTCAAAAACTGATTTAAAATTACTTCTAAAACTCGTAGAACTGTCATGGCGTCTAGATTGACGTCAACGTGTGGAGCAGTCTTTGAATTTTTTTGAGTTATTTTCAGTAATATCGAATTTAATAGCGATTCGTACGATGTGACGTCACATTGTATTCATGTCACGTGACATTATACCTATTTTAGCCAAATTTCTTTTATATAAATATTAATATACATATTTTAATAAATATTAATATTCACCAATGTCATATAACATATAGAGTAAAATAAAAAGGAGATTGGTCGGTTAAAGAAGTTAAATATATTATTTATATAATAATTTCGACGATTTCTTTTATATTATATAATTTTTTATGTTTCTTTATTTATAATTTAATTTAATATTTTTATTGTATTTCTTAAAAATTTCTGTTGTCAAAAAAATATTATAATCACAATAAAAAGTAAAAGTTCAGTAGCGTTGTGAGAAAAAAAATTATGAGGATTACTTTTTTTTTATTTGTCTATGGGTGCCAAAAAAATACACAAGCTTTGATTTATATTTAATGATTAATATTTAAATAAAGATTAGCTGAATGTACGTTTATCCCAGTCTACTTCCCACGCCACCGTTTTACGTTCCGTTTCACCTGAATACACGTTAACGGTTCGTACGCACTAGATAGATAATTGTATCTGTACTACGATCTTTATAGTAACCATTCGTTATTTTACTATACTCGCTAACGTATTATGACGTCAATATTGTGTATGTTTTTTTTTAATACTATAACGTTTGTATTTCGATTTAATCTCGAATTCCTAACTAGTTAAGATCCAATTAAAACTTGTTACCAACGTGGGATCAATACCGCACAATAGCACGGACTAGACAATAATAATGTCTACTTAAAACTGAAACCAAGCAACTAGTATTAAAAACTTACTCCAAACCTTCACCATGGAGACCCAGCATCACGGAACGATGCACAGCCAAAAAATAAAAATTACTAATTACTAAAAATTACGAATAAAACTTATCAATGGTGTTGCTACTTAAGTAGCCAGATTATAGAAAATTTATTTTAGTATTCACACCTAGGGAAACGCAAATAATTTGCCCTTCATAATATGTTAGTAACACCGTTCATAAATTAGTATTAGCGGGTAGTTTCTTTTATATTATGTCAAATATACTCATGTGTAGATAATATATAACCTTTAGTGCATTAGATTAAGAATCAGTATCTCTGGTGTTGTCGCGCGGTGAACATGGAAGTTAGTGTTATAGTGTCGTGGTTAAGGTCACCCTTGTTGAGGTCCACAAGTTTATTTTATTATCTATTGTAGTTGGCGAGGTCGAGTGGTGGAGGTGAGAGTTAATATATTATGTAAGAGCTCTTTAAACCTGTAAAATAATACAGATACATTTGGCTACTGGTAACAGTAGCATAAAACCTGATCTTCTGATTTAAGGCTTTAATTCCCAGACATTTTTAAATGGTTCCAGTTTTGTGTCCAAGTCCATCTACTGTCCAAATATCTATTAGTTTAATATACAAAGCTGAAGAATTTGTTTGTTGTTTTGCTTGAATGCGCTAAGCTCATAAACTACTGGTCTGATTTGAAAAATATTTTCAGTGTTAGATAGCCCATTTATGGAGGAAGGCTATAGGTTATATATCATCACGCTATGACCAATAGAAGCGGTGCATAATGGGCACGAAGTCGCAAGGGTCACAACTGTAAGTTCTTTAACGAGTTTAATACAAGAGTGCTTAGTAGGGGCCTGATAATAATTGCCAAGTATTTAACGTGATGAGCATACACATGGGCGGTATGTTTATCACCCGCACCTTTTTGTTAACATGTTCAAGCGTGGAACAAAAGGAGTGTTAGATACTACTTTACTCTTATCTTTCCATGAAAAACCATAGGCGTGTTGTAGTTTTATCAAAAACAACAATTTGTAATTGATATCATCTTCGTCAAGTAAATTTTTATGTAATGGAAAAAGCAAAGACATACATACTATTTTAAAATCTTTATTCATGACCATACTGTGTTTCAATCGTATACATAAATGGTCATACATCATACAATATTTTAAAGACATTGATTAAAAAATTTATTAACCTAAAATATTTAAAAAAAATATAGAGATTGTCTCTGCCCTCATCCTTGTGAGCGTGGTGTTTATTACTTAACTGTTGTGATTGTGAGTTTATTTTACAAATAATACACATACGTATCTCATGTCACAAACTTATAAAACATTCATACAAACTTTCATCCCCTATTCCCTATTGTTATTTTACACCCTTGAGGGTAAAACTTTTACAAGCTTTGAATGTCATATTGTCTATACGATACTTCCATAGAACTTTTCATCCCCCTCTTTCAAACTCTTTCAAAGCCTTTTTTCGAATTAAAAAGTAGCCTATATCCTTTTTCAGGTTCTAGACTATCTGTATATCAAATTTCATTTAAATCGGTTCAGTAGTTTTAGCGTGAAAGCGCGACAAACAGACATAGTTATTGTCACATTTATAAATTGTTTAATCACAAAATAAAGAGTTGCTTAATAAATTTGTTAGATTTTATAAAGTTTTTTGCTAAAACATTAATATCGAAATTAAAACATATATTTACGGTTTTAATTCAGTTCTTTATGATATGGAATTATAATTGTTGCGTGTGTAACCTACGCATTGGCGCGTGCTTCCTCGTGGAAGGTCTCTACCAAGGCCTCTTTGCAATTACATAGCTTTTGTCTTTACCACTTTATTATCTGTTCCCTTGTCCTATATTGTGTGGTTTCGTTTTACTCGTCAAAGTTACTGTAAGTATCAATTTTGGATCAACAGAATCAAGAGTAAAGGGTAGAAACGGGACCCTATTACTAAGAATGAACCGTGATAGCTAGACAGTTGAAATGTTCACAAATGATGTATTTCTGTTGCCCCTATAACAACAAATACTAAAAACAGATTTAAATAAATATTTAAGGGGGGCTCCCATACAACAAATATCTAATTCATCTGTGAAAACTTGCCAGTGCTTTACCGTCGTGACATAAAAATAGGTAAAATGACCATTTTATTTTTACTCAAAACGGGAATCATTAAAAAAAAGAAATAATAATCATAAATTCATAACCTTCCATTTGGTAGGTTAAGTTATGTGGTATCCCTAGTATTTAAAAAAAATATGCAATAGGGCAGGGCAAATGATCATATTAGGCATAGGCAATATTGTCTATCTTCGTAATATGAGGCATATATGTATGTAATATATACATAACTATGTCGAGGATGGCTTGTTATTATGGTTCACAGTGAATATGAAGTTTTGGTGATTTATATAGGTAAATAAAATTTTGTTAAAACCGTGGTGTTTAACACAATGTTAAAGTATTTATTGTTAAAAATAAAAAAAACGGGTTGCACTGGGGGAGTGCCGGCAGAAGTTTTTGAATATTTTGGAATGGTGCTTTTTTATCAGTATAAAAGTACTATCATTTATGTGGTTGAATATGTATTGCGCTATTGTACACAAATTTAAATTCAGTTTTGTATGAAACGTGCTACCAATTAAGTTGCAAGGTGCAAGCTCCGTCAGGACACGTGTTCTGACGCGAGTTTAACATTTTCTACCTGATGATGATCTACTGGCTGTGTTTTATTACGTCCTTCCCCGTTAACCAGGCCAAAAAGAGGTAGACTTGCTGAACTGTTAAACATAACTAAGTTTTATAAATATATACTTTAAAATCTCTTCAGAGTAAAACAAAAATGACGACTATAACAAGAATGTCTTACTTTAAGGTATTATGTATGGATTGTATGTGCTATTCAACTTGGTAGTATTATAGTGCTATATGTCTTCTTGTCCTATGTTGTAATTTAATTTGGAAATTTATTTAAATTATTAAAAAATCATATTAATTTACAGTTAGATGAATTATTTGAAATATAAATTTTGAAAAATACATAGTAGTGTATAGTAGTCTTAAATTCGTCTATCTGTGTCCAAAATCTTTGGATTACGGTTTGAGAATAGAAACCAAATTCAAATTTGAAATATATGTTTGATCTATTAGCAATAGATTTTTGGATTATAGATTGAAACGAAATTTTAGCCGTAAGACTGTAAACGATTTATAAAACTATTTGTTTTTCACATCATCGACAATGTTATCTTATTTACTTTCTTTTAAAGGCCTCTTTTGTCTCAAATATCATGTATCCTCACAGGAAACTGACATGTCAAGATAAGATAGTAACATGCAAATGATCCATGTTACTAAAATCTTATCAAATAAAAGATGACTCAAAGTCAAAGCCAATGATTTTATTAAAAATTGAAAATTGCCTTGATTTTCTAAATAGGTATAGTCTCCAATATTTGGCCGAAAACCGAATTAAATCACGATAAAAATATTGCTTACAAATATTTTTATTTTTTCAATCTACGTAAGTCAGTCAGTGGTAAGTTTTGATGAATGAAAATAATTTTTTTTGCATTTGTTTATAGTAAACGATTGCGCTTTTTCTAATAATTTCTATCTGCTTTCGAAAATAGCCGCTCACTGTATACACTACTACCGGGAGATGATAAATAAATCTCAGCAAATTTTGCTAGATAAGGATATTGTTTTGCGTTTGCTGACTTATCACTTATAAGGGTCTGATGACCTATGACGCATCGTCATTACACGTACTTTAGTAAAACACACGGGAAAGATTCATTGTGTTGCCGAATATTCGCTTCGGCTAAAAGACTCGCAGAATATTCGTTATTCGGCCAAATTATTTGTGGCATATCTATTTTTTATATATTCTGTAGTTATTTTGGGAAACTTTATTTCAGTATTCGTTGTAATATCTGAGTATAAGGAGAGAGAACATAATGCGTATAAATGAAATAGTCGTTGCACTGAACGCAGTGAGCATAGAATAGATGCTCTATTTAAATTGTAATCTTTATTCTTAGTTTAAACTAGCCCGCCCTCGCTTCGCTATTAAAATCATTTACTCAGATCCATTTTTATTTATATACAAATCTTTATTTAACTACTTATAATTGAATTGAACAGTGCCAAGTGTTATTTTATACCCCCCCGCGGTTTAACCTTCTTATTTTGGATAATTCACACTATATCATTATAAATTATAGCCTATGTGTTATTCTGATGTTTAAGCTATATTATTGTAAAGTTTCATCAAAATCCATACAGTAGTTTTTGCGTTAAAGAGGAACAAACATATAATGCATTCTTACAAACTTTCGCGTTTATAATAAAAAAAGGATGTAAGGGTAGTTCTGTTAAAGAAAAGGAGTTAGTCTATACGCAGACCGACGGTATGACAGCTTGATTAGAATATCCTCCTGAGGTTATTATCATCACGACCCTTCAATGGCCCACTGGTGAACCGGGTCTCCTCCTCAGAATGAGGAGGGTATTAGGCCATAGTCCACCACGCTGGCCCAGTGCGGGTTGGCAGACTTCACACACCTTTGAGAACTTTTAGGGAACTCTCAGGAGTGCAGGTTTCCTCACGATGTTTTCCTTCACCGTTAAAGCAAGTGATATTTAATTGCTTAAAACACACATAACTCAAAGTCAGAGGTGTGTGCCCAGGATCGAATCTCGGACCTCCCGAGTAAGACTTGAAGTCTCAACCACTGGGCCATCACTGCCTTAAAAATAGGGGTTATACTTAAGACTTGGACAACATTACTCCTAGAATATTTGCGATGTAATAATAATGATTTCTAGCATGACGGCGTAAAAATGTTACTAAATAATTTCTAAAAAAAATTACAAAAAGAGACTCTATATTTAGTGTTACCAACATCATAAGTAACATTTAAAATGAGCTATGTTTTCTATATCACTACATAGTATAAAACAAAGTCGTTTCCCGTCTGTCTGTCCCTATGTATGCTTAGATCTTTAAAACTACGCAACGGATTTTGATGCGGTTTTTTTAATAGATAGAGTGATTCAAGAGGAAGATTTATGTGTATAATACATACATAATATAGTAGAGATAGAAACCGTGCGAAGCCGGAGGGGGTCGCTAGTGTCATTTGAAATGTTATACATAATTATTACAATATACAAACTCGTCTGCCGGAAACGATGATTGAGACCGGATTTTGGAGCGAGACTGTGATATAACAAGTTCAGTATCAAGTTTTGCATTTGGAACACAGGGTTGCCAACTCTCAAATATTAAATCAAATATACTGTTTGCAACACTGTTGATAACTTTATATTGGTAAGTAGTTACTGTTGGTTTATTTTTTATTACTTTGTTAGATATTTCGTAACGCGGTTGAGGTGATAAGACGTGTTACAGTGTAAAGCTGCTTCATAGTCACAAGTCCCAGGTACTGCTTGAATATCTAAAGTTCATTGTAATTCATGCTTTAAAAAAATAATTAAAAGTCAGCGTTTTTAGTTGTGTAAACCCTATCAAAATCGGTGTGAGCCGCAGTGAGGCATGCATCCATTCTAATTGCTGTCGGCCATTTTACGTGTAATTCGCTTGTTACGTTCCGCTATATTTTGACTCTATACTACTGAGATGATATCATGACATGCTGTCACGTTGTCATTTACATCTACCCTGCACAATTTATGTTAAATAACTGAAGACGTGGTCTAGAGAAATTTATTTTTTTCTTTTATATATCCAATCTTTACTATACTAACATATAAAGCTAAAAAGTTTGTTTGTTTGAACGCGCTAATGTCAGGAATTACTGGTCTGATTTGAAAAATTCTTTCAGTGTTAGATAGCCCATTTATCGAGGAAGCCTATAGGCTATATATCATCACGCTAATACCAATAGAAGCTGAGCTACACGCGGACGAAGTCGCGCAGGTCGACTAGTGTGAAATAAAATTATATTAAATTCTGATAAGTAAGAATTTTCCTACCAAAGACAAGGATTTACCGTGAAGTAAAATTCTTTTGCCTTTTTTTATTAAAAGCAAAAAAAAAATAAAATTCTTGTCTACTTCAAATAAAGATTTAACTAATATAGTAAATACTATTGCCTTTTCTTCATTACAACATTAAATTACAATAAAACCTATATCTATTGAACATTAATTTTTTTCCGGGATAAAAGCCTATTTTTTAATCCAGATTATAAAGTATCTGATCCTCATTGAAATCCGTTCAGTCGTTTTTGCCTAATTGAGTAATAAACATCGAAACTTACACATTTATAGTATAACTCCTATGTGTAAGCTATATTATTGTAAAGTTTCATCAAAATCCATTCTGTACTTTTTTCGAGAAAGAGTAACAAACATACATCCAAACATTAATAAGTAGGATAGGTTAGGAAGTAAGAAAACAACGATGTAAGATGAAATACTATTACCTTTTTCATCACAGAATAAAATTCCAATTCCAATTAGCTAGAATTTTGTATTCTAGACCTTGTATAAAACTACCAAGGACAAGGTTGTTCATTTAAATACTTGTCTTTATCAGAACGGAATAAAATTAAAAAAGGTTGTAGTAAGAACTTTACTACGAACGGCAAGGCTGCAGGCCGCGTGGTGTAATACTTTGCTTTCACCAATAAAAAAAAAATCAAATAAAGAATCCTCACTTAATATTATAAATGCGAAAATAACTATATCTGTTTGTCGCACTGTCACGTTAAAACTACTGAACCGATTTAAATGAAATTTGGTATTACGATTGTATAGAGCCTGACAAAGGATATGGGCTACTTTTTAATGCGAAAAAAGGGTTGTAAGGGGTTAAAAAGGAGGGATGAAAAGTTGTATGGAAGTATCGTATGACATTCTAAGTTTGTAAAAGTTTTACCCTCAAGGGTGTAAAATTAATTAGGTTTGTATGGAAATATGTCAGTTAAGAGACAAAATGCTACTCAAAGGCACTATTCGACGCAGACGTATTCGCGAGCACAGCTAGTATTAGTATAAAAATAAGTTGTTTGAATGTTTAGATGTTTAAAACTACGTAACAGATTTTTGTGTGGTTTTCACGAATAGGAAGTGATTTAAAATGTTATAAAGCATACTAGTCGATCCGCGTTACTTCGTCCTTATGATGCTCCGCTCCTATTGGTCTTACCGTGATGATATATAGTCTATAGCCTTCCTTGATAAATGGTCTATCTAACACTGAAAGAATTCTTAAGCTTTATATATTAGTATGGTTTCGCATTTTCCCATTAATTGATAAAAAAAAAACAGTTCCTTATATGAATTCAATAATATTTATTTCCATATTATTACTATTAAACATTATATAAGTTGAACGACATACATATCCTTAGCATTTATCAATTTACATTTAAAATATCGTGTCGTTGATTTAGGTTAGGTTTTAAGGTATTTAAGAATTCAATAATTCATGGCGCAAGACGGGAAGTTGCCAAACGCCTATAAAGTACCTCATTGAATTTAAACAATACTATCACGGTTTCCTTTCTACGAATTATATTTTTTTGTCCGTGCTTTATATGAATGCTATTTCCCGCGCAAACTGCTGTCATAGCTATGTCATTATAAGTTTTTGACGCGAAATCGATTAGAATCGATTCTTGATTAATTGATTCATAACTTTCATAAGGTCAATAGAGAGAGCTATGTCATGGATGGTTGGCAGCATTGTGCGTCTTCACGCTACAACACAAAGGCGTTAAAATATTTTATAAGATTATATTACACTAGAGGGCTGCCCTCGCTTCGCTCCGGGTATTTAAAACAATATTATAATTGATGTCCTTAAATTGTCACTCTGTAATTGTGAAGTTTTTCATTATTTGACAAAAGGGAGACAGTGAGAAAAAGTTATATAAAGAAAATTCATAGAAACAAAAATAAAAGAAAAGCGACAGATGCTAAGAGAGGGAGGACAGAGCAAAAATAAAATTGAATAGGTAAAGGAGAGAGAGAGAGAGATAGAGAAGAATTAAAGAGAGAGAAAAGAGAGAGGATGAGAGACAATGATAGTATTATAAGTGGAAGAGATGGAAATATTATAGACTTCTCTCAATGAAAGAATTTTAAAAATCGGATCAGTAGCAACAAAATGACCTCATTCTATTAATTAAAAATTTATATGGCAACACTAAATCACCTTTGTCCCTCACGAATGGTGTAGTTTTCTATCAGTGAAAAATTTTTTTAAATCGGATTTGTAGTTCCTGAGAAAACTCTTCAATTTACAAAATGGCCACGTTATGGCACTTAAATGGCCATATCTTTTTAATTAGAGTATTTATGGCAACACCACATAGCCTATGTTACCCGGAAAGGATGTAGCTTCCTATCGGTGAAACAATTTTCAAAATCGGTTCAGTACTTTTAGAGCCTATTCACAACAAACAAACAAACATACAAACAATAAAATCTTTCCTCTTTATATAATAGTATAGATGACATAAATGGAATCTCTATATATTAATACGTGAAGCAAAAAAAAAACATTACACACACTACCATGTATTTGACACACACACGCATATATACTCTTTTGTTTATTGTTGAAGTAATTTAAATTAATTATGGTAGAATTTCGAAGAAGACGAAGTAGTAAATGGGTGATTTGTGACGTCAAAAAGAAATTAACCTAAATTGAAATAATAAAAACACATTTATTTTTAGTTATTACGGATATAGTAGCCAATAAAACTAATCGATTTTAGATATCATTATCTCACTGATTATTTGTTTAAACAGAATTGTGATTCATATTTATTATTGTGCTACTAAATAATAATAAATTTAGTAATATTAACTTTTTTAATGAAAATTCTTAATAATAAATTAATAATTCAATTGGCAAGTTCATTAAGAGGATATTCATACAGTCCCGTGACATCAATATGGTTCCGAGAATTCAATTGAGCTCATGTGACTGTAGTCGCAAATAGCCGCCATATTGTTTTATATAAATTAATGACCCTGTTCCTGATTCTTATACTTTTTTATTTAAGTACTGTTAATTTACTTGTTAAGGATCGATGACAATTCAATATTTTAAACAGTTTGATCCATTATCCTTACTAGGATAATCAGGATTAGCGATTTCTCGGATAAGTTACCGACTGATTCAGATGAAATTCTCGGAGAGGGAACCTGAGAACCGCAGGCTATCTCATCCGTGAGAGGCAGCAAGCGCCTGAATTCAACATCAATGACGGCTCAATTTTATTGAAAATCATTGATTTTCATAGTAGAATATCGAAAATATTTTGTACTATATTTCTTCAACTCGCTATATCGAGTATATATTCTAAAAGCAGCCAATATCAAACTCACTTTAGAAGTAAATTGATGTTATGAAAAAAAAAATTGAGCCACATTTTTTTTTTTTTTTTAAAAGATCACTAGCAGTATGGATCACATACTACTAGTATTCCCTTTACCCCTCCTAGTAAGCTAATAAATAGCTTGTGTCAGGAGTGGGCCACGCCAGTAGTCCAATGTCCGGGATTTGAACCCACGACTTGTTGATCGTGAAACCAACGCCCGAACCACTGAGCTACTGACGCTTCTATTAGAGACATACATGACCTATTTATTGAGACAAACATACACTCGTCAGAAAAGTCAGTTAATTTCGTTCGTTTCAAGAGTTCTGATATAAAACAATATTTATCGATTTTATTTCGACTGCAGCCAATAACAATTTAATAGTACGGTAAATATCTATTTTTTATAGCAATAAGTGATAAGGGTGGCCCACCCCAAATTTTTTATACTTATATGGCAAAACAACGTTTGCCGTTTCAGCTAGTTAATAACATAAAATATAGTAACAGAAAGTATCTCATTCAATTGAAGATGTTAGAAGTAGCACACAGTTGCAATTTTGCAGCGATCGTTGGCGAGAGTTGTTACATCACTCGGATAGTCTCGGATTACACTAATTAATAACGGTGAAACTGCTTACTTAGCTTAGCTTAGGTAAATATTATTTACGCATTCATTACATTTTGCAACTATTTTAAATTTAATTTTAATTGAAATAATAACTTTCAGGTATGAGCTCTCAAATTAAAAAGAAAATCTCAAAAAATCCAACTGTTTACACTATTCAATTTGCTGTGAGATAAAATGTAAACAAATCGTATGTTTAACCTAATACTGTCATTATACTAAAAGAGACATTTTAGGTTAGCTAAAACTGATATAAATTATAATTTATTTAATTTATTTATTAACACCAACAAAATACTCAATAAAACATTATTTTACATACATGGATAAACTTAAACTAGGTGAACTAAATGGTATTTCAATTACAGGTGAAAATGGCATGCACAAATTTAGACAATTTAAATAATAATAATAATAAACAAAGTTATGAAGATCTACTGCTAACAAAGATAGAAATAAAAATTATGAATTTATATATACATATCAATTAGATATTAAGTTAATAATAATTAATAGGTTTTCTTTAAATTTATTAAGACTATTGTTAAACATATCAATATCGCTGTTCTGGTTGAATAAGCTGTTATAAGAATTTATAAGCCGATTGACTAAAGAATTATTACCCAAATTAGTTTTTGATGGATAACTTGTAAAGATCTTTCTAGTTTTTTGTCTTTTTGATCTGCACGGAACATATAAAATGACACGTGGTAAGAGTTCAGGACAATCTACCATAGCATTAACCAATTTATAAAAGAACACGTTATCCAGAATACATCTTCGTTCGGAAAGTGTTATCATTTTGAATAAAAGTTTTAAATAATAAAGTTTAATAAAGTTTCATTTCGTATTGTAAAATGACCAAAGACCTTTTTTTGATTTGTTTACATTTTGTCTCACCCTAAGTTGAATAGAGTATAATAAGTTTACGTTTACCATGGAACCCTGCCTTGTTTGGTACCCTTTTAAAATACTATTATTAAAAACTTGACCAATTTATTAAAAATGAATATAAGCTATCAGATGACGGGAATCTTTATTAATATCATATTTTTAAAAATATTGTAATTTTTAAAATTAAGTTCCATAGTTTTATCTGCAAAAAACGTCCAGCAAGGAACAAGAATTTTCATTTTTTCTATAAACCTAAAACTGTTTTGTCAAGAAGAACACATAACCAGTATTATTTATTATAATTAAATATGTAAATGAGCATTACATTTGTATTATGTATGTATGTATGTACACTCTCATTCACATAATTTTCCTACATTTGTAAAATTATCATATATATGTATCATTGTTGTTATATATATTTTTATTCATTGTAACATTACGATTAGTTTTAATTTAAATTTTTCAGCGAAAAACCAATTAATAAGTTTCGTTTTATTCTCTTAACACTCATATCTAAAAGTCCTTTGTAAATCCTCCATATTGGATTTAGAATGACATTAAGTTAAACACGAAATGTCTGTATTGTTAATTAAGAAGGAAAAGAAGCTATAGTCTATATGCAGACTAACAGTATGAGGGCTTGACTAGAATATCCTCCTGCGGTTACACTTTAGACTCAGAGCTTCATAGTTACTGCCTGGAATACTCGCGATGAAATTAATAATTATTCTGTCGTGACGCTGTATTTATTTTGCAATCTCCACTTTGTTGATTTGTGTCTTTTGACTCATGTCATTCCTACCAACATTTGAGTCTAAAATCAAGTTAAATAAAAGCTTGTAAGATGTAAGCTAGCGATATAGTTCAAGTTCAATTAACATACAATACTAAAAATGAAAGGAAGGTGCAGCGTGTGTTATGGAACCCTCCGGAACCGGTTTTTATTATTAGTATATACTCACAAGTCACAGCCATTACAAGGTGGAGTCGTGACTCGTGTGGCAATGCTCGAATATTACTTTTTCTTGTTACGATAGGCTCAGACAAAAAGGAATGCGTTAGATTTTACATTCTTGTTGCTTTCTGTATCTGTTATAAATGCAACCAAAAAGGTTATCAGACTTTTTTCAAAACGTACTTTTGACACGTCAAAAAGTTCTAATCTACTAGAAAAGGTTATGAGCCCAGAAATATAAATCCTTACTAATATTATAAATGAAAAAAAATTCTGTCTGTCGCGATTTAAATGAAATTTGCTATACAGATAGTCTAGAACCTCAAAAATGATATAGGCTGCTTTTTGATGTGAAAAAAGGGTTAGAGGTTGAAAGGGGGGATGAAAAGTTGTATGGAAGTATCGTCATTTTTAGAGCTAGAAGCTTGAAACTTATTTTTAGTCTGTTGATATAAATAAATATGACATTCAAAGCTTGTAAAAGTTTTACCCTTTACAATGTAAAATAACAATAGGGAATAGAGGATAAAAGTTTGTAAGGAAATATGTAAGGTTTATGTGAATGTTTTATAAGTTTGCTCTAAATAATTAAAAATGTTATAATAGAATTCGTAAGTCATAAGAGTTGTATACCCATTCTTTTCAAGTTGGTTTATTAAACAATAGCTATGTTGAGAATGGCGCAGATACGCAACAATCTCTGATTTCAGAACGTCAGACTCAACGACAACGTCAGTTAGTAGAGAGCGCGTGGTCGGTGCAGACGCGTCGCGCGCGCATCATACTTTCGAAACTTAAACGCAAATATTTTTCTTTTTATTCAAAAAAAGAATAGATTACGTCCCAAGTGTTGTGCTATCGTGTTTTGTGTAAACTTTGGAAAACTGTTATAAAGTGTCGTAAGTAATTTCTAATTTACTTTTTAATGAAAGTTTAAGTTATGTGCAGCTTATTTTTTCATAGCTTTTGATTTTAAACGTTTTCTTTTCTTTGTACACGCCCTTCTGTATTGTGACTGTTAAACATTTTATATATAGCACTTATGGCCGTTAAACATTTTGAAATGTACACTTTTATATAACTTATACTTACTTATTTATTAACATTAGGCAATTGTAATGTAGGTTATATTACCACTAAAGTAAGTGTTAGATTCCCCTTTCAAAGGGTTTGTGACATTTCTGATTTTAATGTGTTCTAATTTCGAAATAATAGTGAGGAGAAAACTTTTTTAATTTAAAGCATTTTGTGCGCATGGAGATGAGGTTTTTTAGTTTATGTGGAGAAGTAGTGCAGTAAACTAGCTACCCGCTCTCGCTTCGGTGAGGGATCTATAGAAATTCTGCTGAATATTAGGAATCGGTGGGAAATAATATTATTTCCCTACAAATACTCCAAAATTTTTTGGAAGTTTAGTAGTACGCATTATTAAAAAAAACTATTGATTATGTTCGTATTGTCAACGTCAAATATAATCTGTGGTCCAATAAAAAATCTTTAAAAGTTAAATTAAAGGTTTTTCTATATGTATTGTGATTTATTTGAAAGTTTTTGCGAAACGTTTCGCAAGATCTTAAATTTATATAGTGTAACTGAATTTCGCGCCAATTAAGTCAATGACAATATGTTAGCTTTATGAATTTATCAGAAACTAATAGGATATTCAATTACTTCACCAACTGTAGCGTTAGATTCATCACCTTGGCATTATAATAATGATTGAGTGATGCAACCAGCCAACGGTTTGGGCGGACGCGATGTGAACGGATATTGAAAGGTATTCTTCATGCTTACAATATGACAATATATAATAATAATTAGCTATATTCTCTTGAATTAAGAAAAATAAGAGTGTCTGTAAATTCTTGTTGGCGTGAGTCAAAAGGTAAACAAAGAAATCAATGGTATAACCCGACTCATAACAAAGCTGTCATACTTCAACGGAATGAGTACGAATTGTGTTTACAATTCAACTTGGTAGTATAAAATGTCGTAAAGTGACAATTTAAAGTCTACACAATAAAAAAATATTGAAATCTATGTAAATTTGCGATTACCAGCAATTAGATAATTATCATGTGTTTTTATTTATTTAAAGTAAAGTAATTTCTATAAGTAACAGTTGACATATATTTTTAGAAACCTTTTAATTGTTTGTTTACATTTTGTTTCATTCTTTTTTCACTATATTTTAGTGTAAAATGTAAATAAATGAGAGAGTAAAATAGACGATACAGATTACTCTAAAATGTTTTAAAAAATAAAATATAGACAAATAAAATAATAGAATGTTTATGGTATCATATCCACCCACTTTCTACATTATTATTATTATTGAATTCATTTATTTATGTAACTATTATTTAATCATTATTATGTATGGAATATATACGAGTTGTTTTTATGTAATAAATAATATATTAAATATTTATGCTAATACTATAAATCTGTAGTTTCTACTTTTTGATTTGACTGATTGATAAATTAGTGTGACATATTTTTATTATGTTTTAGCCCACCTATCTCTACAAATAAAGAAATATCGCCTACGCAATCCCATAGAGTATAGAGTGACCATAAACACTATTATCTATTAATGAGCGAGTCGTAAAACTATAACGTACCTAATGTTAAAATAAAGTCGTCCATACGAATAAATAAAATTGAAATGTCTGTTTGTAATATTAAAATAACCACATTTTACCAAGTGCATATGAATGTATACACGCACACAGTATATATACTAAAACATTTATTTTTTTTTTCAATTTTTGTCTGTCTGTTTGTTCCGGCTAATCTCACAAATGGCTGGACCAATTGTGACGGGAATTTCACAGGCAGATAGCTGATGTATCAAGGAGTAACTTAGGCTATTTAACATCTCGCTACGACCCATAGGAGCGGAGCAACACGCGAACGAAGTCGCGCGGGTCGGCTAATATAAAAATAAGCGTAGTTCTGGATCGACGCAATTAGTGCAGAAAAACATTGCGGACTATTTAATTCGTCACCACTTTCAATAATAAACATTAACTTATCCCCCAATAAATCTATTTAAAAGATAAGATAACACAATTACGCTTAAGTAGGTTGAATTAAGGTAAAAATATAATTGTTCTGCGAATGTAAATAAAGTAAACTAGACAATATTACAGCGACTGATTATGTGATTAGATACTTTTATTTGTTCATACTGTTGATAACATAATGTGCACTTAACGATAACGTATCGTTGTCAAAATTTTGAGAAGTATCCTCATATTTGGTAATGGATACTATCACTATCTAATTTGTAGGTTTTATTATTGAAACATTGATAAACGCTTATTGTTATTACTGGACAATTAAATCTTTTTAATAATTCTTTAAAATATTAAAAAATATATTATCTATCTTCAAAATTCATATCATACCAAAGATTTTATATTTAATTATTATAATGGCAACACTTTTAATTTGAGTAGCATTTTTACTTGATGTTGGTTTTTGAAGCATTTTTAATTTAATCAAGGAAGTGAGGATTGTAAAATAAATACGTCGTCACGACAGAATAATTATTGATTACATCACGAATATTCTGGCAGTGACTCTGAAGCTCTGAGTCTAAGGTAACCTCTTCTCTCCTTATTCATTAACAATATGGTCATATTGCCAATATAAAAAAAATGAAATTAATAATCTGTATTTAAATTTTACACAATTTAAGAAAAAATCAGCATACGATCATGAACTTTGTCTCTCACAAAAGAGGTTAGTTAAAAAAAATTAGAACATTCAGTGTTTATGGTCATACTACCAATATTAAAATATTAATAATCTGTGGTCAATAAATAAATTTTTGCATCCTAAATCTGTTTAGAGAATTGAAATTATTTAAGTTAAAGTTCGAAATTGAGATTGAGAATTGAAATTAGAACGTTCTCGAAATTTTTAATCTTTTTTTTATTAATTTTGACAATAATAAATCTATAAAATGACACTTTTAATAAAAACATTAATTAAAAATTTATTTATTTTTTTCTTTATTTATATGAGTCATTAGTATAAATTACGTGAGTAACAAGTAAGTGTTATTAAATAAATTGACACTTAATTAAAAATAGATAAGTAAACAAAATAAAATTAATTTAAAGTTAATTATATATTTAGCAATAATTCATCACCTTTTAATATTACGAGTTTTTGATCGGGACTACTAGTTGACCCCACACGATCCTCTGACCGCATGCTTTCCGCCCTCTATCTCGAAAACAGTTCAAGGTCTGAAAAAATATTATAAACAAAAGTTGTAGAGAATTTAATTTTCTCCAATATTGATAATGAATACAAATAGCGTAAAACTCATAGAAAACGAGATATTTGCAAAAAATGTAAAAAAAATATTTTGTGAACTTTGACCCCTGAATTTAAAACTTATATTTGGGCCATGTTTTAACTGCAACTGTTGTCAGTAAGAGCGAATATGCTGGCCCGTAGGTTTGCACGTTGTTCTGGTGATGTAAAGATTACCTTATTTAGAGCGTACTGTACTACATTTTAAAACCTCTGGGCCCAGTACTCTCCCTAAAAAACCCCTACAACGTGTCCAATTTCATAGCGCTTTTAGGGTGCTGCTGGGATTGTCCCGTTTTTGTAGCGCATCAGGGAAGTTCGGGACGGCCAGAGTAGACTGTTTATGCCACGATAAGAAAAAGATGTGGACCCTGGTGCGCAGGGTGCAGGACAGTTCCAACAACATTTTCGAAATTATTGCGGGACTACTAGACTGCGCATATTTCAGTCAAAGTCTGTATGTACTAACAAAGTGAGTCTTAGTTGCTTTAATAAAAGATATATTATTGTTATATTTTTACGTGGTTACTATACTGGGTATATCGATTTTCCGAGATATTCTATAGTTTTTAAATAATTCTGTTTTCTTGTACATGTAGTGAAATAAAACAATACGCTTTGTTTATATTATTGAATCTGTTGTAAGCGCTAACTCGCCGGTTCGACTTGCACTGATGATCGAGTAAGCACAAGGTCAGTTTTATTAGTATGGGTGAAACTTTCAATTTTATACAGAAATCCTTTGTACTAGTTTCAAGGTTGCTCCTTCTCCATAACCTGATTGAAATCTAATTATTGAATTAAACGTAGTAAAATAATGGCTATTCCTAGTCGTCCGCTAAACGACGTGGGAGGTGAAGTGTTGCCAATATATTTATTTAAATAACGTCTCGGGACGCTCGACAGAAGTGATAGCTTCAACTAATCAAAGTTGAACTATTTAATATTGAAATTGTACACTGAGTAGAGAGAGGGGGAAGCGTCTGTCCGAAATACGGCTAGCGCTGTGAGTTAAAATGAGAGAAGTGCAGCCTGCCTACTGCTGCCGTATGCGTGAGAGAAAGGGAAGCCAGACCAAGCAGCTTACCCTCCCTTAAGAAGTTATCACTTCAAAAAAAGTGTAGTGTAGTTTCTTAGTTTACATAATAAAATCGGTGATATTTCAAGATAGAACAGGGGCCAGTCTACGGGGATCCTCCTTCTGGGTAGTTTAACCTAACCTAACCAACCTGCTTCTATTTCCAGTTGGGCTAAAGGAAGCCTAAACAGAGCAGAAAGAATTAAGAATTCTAAGCATTAAGTTAATTTATTTATCCGATAATTTGACGACTTCGTAAAATAATTCACTCCCATAGGTAACAAATTTAAAAAATAAAAAATATACAATTGGTACTACATTGTATTAAAATCAATTCATTTCTTTTATAGTTATACCTGTCTAATAAGAAAAATAATATGTACGAATTACAAAGTGAACAAATTAGAGGTTTTATTGTATGTAAAATTTTATATACTTTCTTCTTTCTGAAATAGTAACTTTCATATTATGTAATATTTATTGATGTTATAAAAGAGACTAAAGAACATTTTAATGACTGTTTAAGTTTGATCTCAAACTCTCAAATGTGAGTTGGTCTTACCAGCTAAATATAACGACGAATAATCTGTAATATCTTCAAAATAATCCCTTAAATTTCATGCTGTAAAGGGCCATATTGATCTATATTAAATGCACAATGTATTTAAGGTACCTAATTGGATAAGGATTAATGCTGTATTATTAAAAATCGCTTCGTAAATAAGCCATTATTTCTCGTAAAAAGTAAAGGATAAAAAATGGTTATTGTGGGTTATCCTTAAGAGATAGACATATACCATCGCGGACTTTTTTGTAGACCTTTTTAAGGTGTACAATACTGCAGTACATTATTTTGATCTACTCGTAGGGTTCAGCCAGCGTTTGCAATATAAGCGTTAAAATGTGTTTATTTACGACATCATATTAGAAACCTCTAAAATGATCAGTGTTTCTCTACTATAATATGTATGTATTATACATATAAACCTTCCTCTTGAATCATTCCATCTATAAAAAAAAACCCATAAAAATCGGGACATACAGACAGACAGACAGCGGGAAGCGACTTTGTTTTATACTATGTAAGTAGTGATATTTATGATGATGACAAATGTTACTTAGTGCGCGATAGAAAGTATTACTAACGCTATTTATGTTTTCTGTGAAAATACTCTTCAGTATAAGTTTAATGATAGAGAATCTTTTTATAACTTTTTTATCTAAGTAGTTTAATTTATATTAAAAAATCTATTAAAAACCACATTTAATTTAAATTAGTTTCTACATTAGCTATTAGCATATTATACTAAACATCAATAAGTGTTCTGTCAATAGTTATATTTTAGGCGGGATGAAATCGTCAGGGGGGAAGAAAATTCGGAATATTTCTAAAATTATATTTTTCTTAGTTTTCTAAATTTTTCTCATAATTAAGTCTTAAAAACTAGCGCGAGTTTGGGGCTAAGGCGATGTTCATTTAAGGTGATTGATTCAAACAACGATATAAGCATAAATATTGAAAAAAATGTTATATAATTTTTACTATAATAGGAACTGTTTATTTTTTAATAACTTAAAGGAATATTCAACTTTCATTGATTACATAATGAATTGAATAGAAATGTATCATAATTCTATATTATATAAAACAACTAATTAGTAGTTAATAGGATATTTAAAATGTCGTTCTTATGCGTGGATACAGATTATATAAAAATCTAGATTTTTTACATATCTATGGTATATTCAACTTTCATTAATTACTTGAAATAAATAGAAATGTAAATTCATAATTGAATTAGAAATTCTATAAACGAGTAATCGATTTTATTAATAAAAACTTATTGCATATTTGTATTTTTTTAGTTATTTCTATTTAATACTTGGAATTTATTTTGTATTCATATTAATTTGAGTAGAGATAATCATAATAAAGAAGTATTAGGATTTGTTTAATAATGTCTTAATAAAACTTTTGTTAAGATATAATTGTAATTGTAACAATTGTTGTTTATTTCGATACTTTAACTTAAACATCTTTTAGTTCTTTTCTCAATTATTCACACACCATAGATTATAGAGTAACTATAAAACATAGATATATTCCACAGATAATTTACAAAGAACATAGGCACACTCCACAGATAATCTATAGTAGTCTAATCTCTAATCAGGATTTTTTTAATTTAATGTTTTAAAAACAAAAAAAATGTTGTTACAATTTTTTATACTTCGCTTGTACTGTTTTTGTGTATTTACCCATTTATTGTCTTTTAAATGTTTTATAGTATAAAACAAAGTCGCTTCCTGTCTGTCCCTATGTATGCTTAGATCTTTAAAACTACGCAACGGATTTTGATGCGGTTTTTTTAATAAATAGAGTGATTAAAGAGGAAGGTTTATATGTATAATACATACATATTATAGGAGAGAAAGTAACCGTGCGAAGCCGGAGCGGTCGCTAGTATAAATATATAAGACAGCTAATTAGTATTTTATAGGATATCTAAACGTTTGTTTATATGCGTGGAATGGGTTTTGTGTGTGTGTTGTCACGCCAACAGCGCCACGCTTTCACGGGAATTGCGTTGCATAACCAACAGCCAACAGTATCTCGATCGGGAAGTCGCTGTTATGAATGCCAATGCCCCCCGTTTGTGCCTTTACTGGCATGTGCTTTGGCAATTATCTTTTATGTAGGACTGTTACATAGGGTTGTCATGTAATAAACAGTGTTACATGTACCAGATTCTACAGATAATATTTAAACGCTTTTCAAGAGTACAGATGCTTTAATAATATGCATATCAACCTCCACTTATTATTCCATTATAAGCGTAATTTAATATAAAAAAAAATCATAATTTATTTTAAACTGTATTTAAATTGATTATTTTTACAAAGTATTATATTCTGCAATTATATTTCTTAAAAAAAAAAGCCGACAACCCTATTGCTATACATGTCAATTGTCAACGTATATTTTACTGGTGTGTCTGAGAAGAATTACTAATTCAAGATTGCGACTAAAAGTAGCCCATTTCCTTCTCCGTATCTAGTATCTTTATATTAAAATTCATTGAATTTATTTTGTGTTTTAATTGTAAAGTCTTCATTTCTATACTCTTCTTCTTCTGATGGCGCTTCAACCCTTTTTGGGTCTTGGCCTCCTCTATAATCTAGGTTTAGGTTTAAATAATCTTCCTCCAGCTATTCGTCTCCAGTGGTAACCTCTCTCATTCTCCTCAAGTTCACCTCGACGTAATCGCACCAACGCTTCTTTGGCCTTCCTTTTGGCTCCCTTTGGTTTAATGCTGCGACATACAGATCCTGAAGATATTCTCGTATCCAATATCTCTTAATTCTAAAAGGAAGTAAAAATACCGTCTACCCGTGAGGGGACGGGTTAGAATACTGTTCCCCTCTGCCGTTGGGAGAGCATCTCGTAAGAGGAGAGTATCGGAATCGATATAAGCGGATCCAGTGGACTTTTGCTCAGGGTCCACTGAAGCCGCAGCATTTTTTGCTTCACTCCCCCTCCCCACTCGATATCTGAGGATGCAACGCATCGACAAAGCAAGGGAGTATCTCTTGTTTTGCCAATGTTTCTATCTGCTCGTTTGCACCTTATCTACTATTAAAAAGCCACGTTTGTTTGTCTGTCAAATTGCTGGTTGCATTTTAATTTATGCTGACGATGCCGGGGCAGGTAGCTAGTAAAATGTAATTAAGACAATGAAAACGTGGAACTATGGAATGGCGACAATTAAGACTTAACAATGGTAATTAACTATTAATGTCGTATCCGATTTCGTCACCCAATAAAAAGTACAGAATAATGTAATTTACTTAAATTATTTTGGTAATCAATGACTAATATTACGTCAAGAGTAATATTAAAATTTAGTGGAAATAATTAAAATTTCATGGTTAGACAATAAATAAATAGCTAAGCTAATAGTTAAATATTTTAACTGATTATATCTTACTAATATTAAAAGATTATATATTGAGAGGTTTAGATGTTTGTTATTTAATCATCCAAAAACGACTGAACGTATTTTATTGAAATTTGGCACGCAGATAATTTATGACCTAGATTAACGCAAAGGCTACTCTTTATTTAGGAAAAATTCATTTTTATTATTACTTCTTCACTTCTTTTTACATCTTCTTTGTCTATACTTTTCTTCTTCTGATGGCGCTTCAACACTTTTTTGGGTCTACAATATAATCTCCCAGTTGTCACGAAGCTTGGCTCTCCGTCTCCAGTTGGTAACCTTTTTCATTCACCTCAAGTCCACCTCCACCTTCACGTCCGTCAAATAATATATTGAAAATTGAATGTACATATTAGATAAACCTATAACTATAATCGATCACTACAATACTCTATTTCTTGCTTCTTAGTTCTTTTTATATATTTTTTATTTTTTTATGGTAGTTAAGGGCCAAACGAGCAGAGGGTCCATCTGATGGAAAATGGCCACCGTCGCCCATACACATCGACGAAACTAGAGGGTATCTTGTTTTGTCGATGCGTTGCCGCCTCGAATATAGAGTGAGGAGGAGGAGCGAAGAGTAATGGGATGGGAGAGGGAGGGATAGATCTGGCCCACATGCGGCTCGGCCGGAACGCGTCAGAGACACTTACCGGTCGGTTTCGCATGCTGGTGGTCGCAAGCCAGTCGGGGAACAGATCCCCTACTACCAAGGGGGTGCTGGGTTACTCGGCTCTTACGAGATGCTCTCCCAGCGGCAGAGAGGAATTGTGTTCTAACCCGTTTTACAGGTCGTTAGTGTAAATTTATAGCAATTTTCATAATATTAAAAATTCATTTATTTATTGCAATGAATTACCGCTCAATCTCCTGTACGTTCTTTTCTTTTCTAATGCAACAGTAGCTGAATATTTTTTGAAAAACATTTTAATTTTTTTTCCCAAAGTGATATTGAACCTCAAGGATCGATGACGAATTAAAGGTATGTGTGACGAAATAAACGATATCGGTGAGATTATAAAAGGGTTTTTCGTCTAGGTCTATGAAGGTATATTTTATTTTGAGGAATGATGGTCTTTGAGGAACTGTCCCTAAATCTCTTTCCTTTTTTTGGTCATGATTTAATAATAGAAATAGGGGGTATCAAGGGAACATTCTGAAAAGATGACTACGGTCTATAAATATTATTTATTTGTCCTGTCTGACCTCAGTCGGTTTCCATTTCTGCTCCAAATACGACCGACAATAACGATATGGTTATCGCGCGAGCGTCATCAAATCGTTTCAATTTAACTCATGTGCCTTTGTTGTAACTACTTATGTGTGATTTATATTATTTATGAATAAAACAAATCACATTATTTATGGTGTAAAATGTTTTGGAATCAAAAGAAGAGTTGTCTTAGTTTGTAGTTGTTTCAGACAGAGGCAAACAATAATATTAAATTATGATGGTAGTTATATTTTAGGCGGGATGGCGTCGTCAGGAGGGGAAGAAAATCGGGAATATTCTAAGAATTATATTTTGAGTTGGCTAGTGAGGTGTGCATCGTTACCGTTAGGGTTCCGTAACATGGTTGTTAAATATTTCTTAACAAATTATAATTGTTCTCTTTTTATAAAAAAAATATATAATCATTTATTAATATTATCAAATAATAGATTTAACCACTGGTTTAAAAAAATACAACGTATTTTGGTTTAAAATTTTGCAATTAATACCGTTCACACTCCTTGATCTTCTCAAATCAAGTCAAATCAATGTGTTTAACTGCATAAATATTTGTCATAAATGGTTTAGCAAAAATCATCGCGTAATCTCATCTTTGTTATTTTATTTATAAAATTTACATCACCCATTTTCACAAGAACTTTACAGTAATAAACTCACAAACTCTTGTAAAAATTACCGCTCAATCTCCTTCTGGTTCTTTACATTACACGCGACTTAAGCAAAATGTTCACCTTTGTGCATAAGTGAGTTAAAATCTTAATCTATTCATTGATTTAGAAAATAATTTCTATTTCCCTTGGTCTTGCTGGACCGATTTTTGTAATTAAAAACATTAAGGAAGTTGCGCGAAAAATTTAAAAATTTAAGATAACTTAACGACCATATTAACTTTTTAAATGTCACCTTATTGCTTTTGACAGTGACATGAACTTTTCTAATGTAGTAAAGTTTAAAGCATTTGACATAACTGTCAGTCATTTGACCAATATTCATAGTAACGACAGGACGTCTGGCGGGTCAGACAATTTAAAAATAACCGTCCTAACGTGTCTGGTTATGAATGATTAGCCATAGATAAGACAACCTACATAAGTCCGTTTCTTTGTAAACGTTTTGATATGTTTACAAACATTTTTATCATGATAGATTTATAATAAAACCCGGTTATACGTTAATCAGTCTATAAGTTTATTGTGTTGTTGATTGTTGTAATCTACATTATTAATATACTTTTATAAAATCTTCTGTTTAAGCCCATTTTGATTTTTAAATTTATTTTATTTGTCGGTTACTAATTTGATTAAATAACTTTGAATTTTAAATTAATTTTGTTATTAAAAGAAGTTTAAGTATTTTTATTCTCGCCTGGTTTGTTTGCCACACTGAGGTTTATTAAAACCTTTCACTCACTCACTCATTTATTCATCCATACTCTCCCCATACGTATGTCACAGTTTGCAGCAGACACCACCATCTCACTGACTCGCTCACTCTTCTGTCTCATTCACTTTTTCCTGACAATCAAATCAAGTAACACAGCAAAAAAGGATTACCCGATTTTGGTACAGTCGTTCTGAAGTTATGGATGTGACGTCATACTGTAACGCTATTTTTGTCTTCATTTTCAAGCAGCAAAGTCGTGCTCATGCAAAGACGATTATGGTTTTATGTAAGTTAATGAGTTTTAATTGTAAAATTTAAATAATAATATTGGAGACAACGTATAACATAATATTTTGATAATTATTTAATTCATAATATATTTTCACTTCACTTTTGTTTTGAAATGTTCTCACTTTAAGTGTGAAAGTGATCTTACGTATTATATTGACGTGGGAAAGTTTACTTACCATTGTTTTACACTTTATTTATTTAAATATTACCTATAGATAAGTTAGCAATACTGTTTCAATTGCCAGTAGCCTTCATCATCATCAGGATCCGTCAATGGCCCACTGTTGAGCCGGGTCTCCTCCTCAGAATGAGGCCCGGCCATAGGCCACCACGCTGGCCCAGTGGGGGTTGGCAGACTTCACACACCTTTGAGAACATGGAGAACTCTCAGGAGTGCAGGTTTCCTCACGATGTTTTCCTTCACCGTTAAAGCAAGTGATATTTAATTGCTTAAAGCAAACATAATTTAGAAAAGTCAGAGGTGTGTGCCTGTGTGGGGGGTCGAACTCAGACCTCTTGAGTAAGACATTGAAGTCTCAATCACTGGGCCATCACTGCTTTTATGATGAGTAGTACGTTATGAAAATATATACAATAGATTTGAGTAAGTCTCGCAAGTGAAGTCAGTAAGTCATGCTGAGACCGTACTGTAACTCTGTAAAGCGCATTTTATTAATATATTAGTCGCCGCGCGACTTCGTCCGCGTGTAGCTCGGCTCCTATTGGTCGTAGCATGACGATATATAGCCTATAGCCTTCCTCGATAAATGGACTATCTAATACTGAAAGAACTTTTCAAATCGGACCAGTAGTTCCTGAGATTAGCGCGTTCAAGCAAACAAACAAACTCTTCAGCTTTATATATTGTTTGATGTTGATATTCCCAAACATCTGTTGAACATCTGAATCTGAACATATGTGATAAAACTTTAACGTAAGTGGGGGGGGGTAACTGTAAATAAACTAATATAGGTTACCGAGTAGTGTTTTAAATTGAATAACGTGAAAACTATGGAGTCTGAAGCTTGCAACTCTGGTGCAGGTCCCTTTTGACCCCGTTGACCTTCATTATTCAGACTGTAACAAATATGATTCATATGGACTCATATTATTGACAGCACAGTTTTTTTTTAAATTTAATTTTGCCTTCAAGATTTTTTTTAAACTACCCTCATTATTCCTTGACAGACTTTGTTATAATAAACTGGATGTTTTTGAATATAATCGTAATATTAATTTTTTTTGATTAAATTTGGTAGTCATTCCTGTAATTTTTTTTTAATTTTATAGAAGTTGATATTGTTTGCTAGCTTAGTTAAATGTGCATAGTAAAGGAGCTCTGTTATACTTCTTATGGGTCTCAAGTTACAGGTACTAAACTGTTTTTTTTTGTTTAAACTGCATGTCGAGCATAAATGGAAGGTGGGGATAGTATGAATTGTGGGATTTACATCTACATCATTAATTAAAAATTCGTATAGATGAGCGGATTTGATTACTTTTTTTTTGGGACCCTCCCCTAGGGGGTCAGCTGCCACTACCGGTCACCCACTTGGTATCGCCCTTGGTTATTACATACTATATTTTACGTGTTACTGTGTACTATATAATTATAGGTTATACCTACCTTACCTCTATAGTTTATTTGATGGTTTGACTTTTGTGTGAAGGAACCAAAGCGAACTAAGGGAAGGTGACTACTATAAATTTACATTAAGAGTAACTTCAATTATATAATTATAAAGTTGAAAACATAGTTTAAAGTTTAGACATTTTGTCTTATACTAATTTGTTTGTTTGCTTGAACGCGCTAATCTCAGGAACTGCTGGTCCGATTTGAAAAATTCTTTCAGTGTTAGGTAGCCCATTTATCGAGGAAGGCTATAGTCTATATATCATTACGGTAAGACCAATAGGAGCCGAGCTACACGTGTAAAAAGTGGCGCGGGTCGACTAGTTTCTAATAAACAGCCGCTAGCCGCAGCCGCACGGAGAAAGCGCTGGCGCTGGTTAGCGTAGTGTCAGATATTATTGTCACCTAACAGCTAACTTTCTTGGCGATATCACTTCAGTTACTGTTAATGGTACTTGACGCTTAAATAAACATTATTCTAAAAAACATTCACGTCATATTTCTACACAACTACATTTGGATTCTATTTGCGATAGACACCTTTCATCAACAGCTTCTACTTTGCGAAATAAAACAAGAAATAAAGTTTTATTCATAAAAATTGCTGTAAAAATAAAATAGTTTATTTCAAATAGACTTTTTACAAAAATGGATTAGTCTGGCAGTTTGTCTGAAGCTACCACCAGTTCGGAAAGCGGTTTTCTGATGAGAAGAACTGGCAACAAACTCAACAGTCGTTCCTTTCCAAACGCCATTGTTTACATTTACAGAATAGTAGCCCTTATTTATTAAACAATTTTTGATGTGAATTTTAAATAGCTATAGAGGCAATTCTAAAACAACTAACACCAAGCCTCATGAAACAACTACTCACTTTGTGTCGTGCAGAGATGTTAGATAGTTGCCCAATGTTGGTACTGTTGTCGCTAAAACCTGATATTTTATTTTAAAAATTGGTACTCACTCATACACATACTATAGTGTATATGTTTTAGGGGCTCTAAAATAAAGGCAACAGGATGTAAATTCTGATGCAAAATTTCTAACTTACCGCCGTGAGATATGGCCAGTTTGCGCTATGTTCATTATATAATAATTTAATATCCTACTTCCTACTAATATTATAAACGCGAAAGTTTGTAAGAATGTACTCTTTCATGCAAAAACTACTGAATGGATTTTGATGAAACTTTACAATAATATGGCTTACACATCAGAATAACACATAGGTTATAATTTATAATGATATAGTGTGAATTATCCAAAATATAGCGGGTGAAACCGCGGGACGCTAGTATAAAATATACTTGTAATCAATCATTAAATTAGTGAATAATTATTAAAAAAATAATAATCAATCTCAATTCAAAATCTTCAAATTACAGATTAATTTTTTTTTTCCAAATTTGAATTTGGAATCTATTTTTTTTTCTACTTGTGTCGTGGCGCTAGGATTAGGATCATTGAGCAATGTAGGTGTCAAGACGTCTTTAAACCTGCTCTAGGTCTCCATGTGACTGCGCATTCAAGGTCAAATCTATACTTACATGCATCATCATCATCACGACCCTTCAATGGCCCACTGCTGAGCCGGGTCTCCTCCTCAGAATGAGGAGGGTATTAGGTCATAGTTCACCACGCTGGCTCAGTGCGGGTTGGCAGACTTCACACACCTTTGAGAACTCTTATAAGAATGTTTTATAATGAGTTCGATGCAACCTGTTTTTTTGTTAAATAATCAAGATTTAAATATGGAATTAAAAGAAAATAGTACTCTAGTAATCAAAAATTGATTTAAGACCCATAAATGTAATCATTATTTAAGCATTCGGTGCGCATGTCGTTTTGATTTTTTACGCCTCAATCTATAATTATATGCACGTGCATTTCTTATGTGATAAACCTAAATAATATTGTGAAAAAAAATTAATTCTCCATTTTGTGGTAGCGGCCATCTTGGATTTTAAATTTGTCATAGTGTATAGTATTCTACTAGTCAAGTCTTTTCATTTTATACCCATTTTGAGAGAATTGTGAAAAATAGTTAATTCTCCATTTTGTGGTAGCGGCCACCTTGGATTTTAAATTTGTCACAGTGTATATATAGTATTCTACTAGTCAAGTCTTTTCATTTGATACCTATGTTAAGGGAATTAAAAGGGAAAAAAAAAATTTCCATTTTGTGGTAGCGGCCATCTTGGATTTTAAATTTGTCACAGTGTATATATAGTATTCTACTAGTCAAGTCTTTTCATTTGATACCTATGTTAAGGGAATTAAAAGGGAAAAAAAAAAATCCATTTTGTGGTAGCGGCCATCTTGGATTTTAAATTTGTCACAGTGTATATATAGTATTCTACTAGTCAAGTCTTTTCATTTGATACCTATGTTAAGGGAATTAAAAGGGAAAAAAAAAATTTCCATTTTGTGGTAGCGGCCATCTTGGATTTTAAATTTGTCACAGTGTATATATAGTATTCTACTAGTCAAGTCTTTTCATTTGATACCTATGTTAAGGGAATTAAAAGGGAAAAAAAAAAATCCATTTTGTGGTAGCGGCCATCTTGGATTTTAAATTTGTCACAGTGTATATATAGTATTCTACTAGTCAAGTCTTTTCATTTGATACCTATGTTAAGGGAATTAAAAGGGAAAAAAAAAATTTCCATTTTGTGGTAGCGGCCATCTTGGATTTTAAATTTGTCACAGTGTATATATAGTATTCTACTAGTCAAGTCTTTTCATTTGATACCTATGTTAAGGGAATTAAAAGGGAAAAAAAAAATCCATTTTGTGGTAGCGGCCATCTTGGATTTTAAATTTGTCACAGTGTATATATAGTATTCTACTAGTCAAGTCTTTTCATTTGATACCTATGTTAAGGGAATTAAAAGGGAAAAAAAAAAATTCCATTTTGTGGTAGCGGCCATCTTGGATTTTAAATTTGTCACAGTGTATATATAGTATTCTACTAGTCAAGTCTTTTCATTTGATACCCATATTGAGGGAATTGTGAAAAAAAGTTAATTCTCCATTTTGTGGTAGCGGCCATCTTGGATTTTAAATTTGTCATAGTGTATAGTATTCTACTAGTCAAGTCTTTTCATTTTATACCCATTTTGAGAGAATTGTGAAAAATAGTTAATTCTCCATTTTGTGGTAGCGGCCACCTTGGATTTTAAATTTGTCATAGTAGTGTTTTACTAGTCAAGTCTTGTCATTTGATACCCATATTGAGGGAGTTATGAAAATAAAAATGGAATTACCTTTGTGTTGGCGGCCATTTTCAATTTATCTTAGTATTCTACTAGTCAAGCCCATATTGAGCGAGTTGTAAAAATAAATAAAAATAGAATCAAAGACGTTGATATTTCTTTATCGATTTTTGATATATCGATACTTTTTTAATTAAATATATTATTTATCAATATTAATAATAAAGAGATTATTCAACATCTATCATGTTAGTGAAATAAGTTGATAATAGATGGCGCTACAACTAAAATATATAAATGTATAAGAAAATAGTTAAGATGTAATCTTAGTTTTCATTTTTATACTAACCGACCCGCGCGACTGCGTTCGCGTGTTACTCCGCTCCTATGGGTCGTAGCGAGATGTTAAATAGCCTAAGTTACTCCTTGTTACATCAGCTATCTGCCAGTGAAAGTCCCTTCAAAATCTGTCCAGCCATTCCAGATTTTTTTTAATTTCTTAAGAAGCCATTTTACTTATTAATACGTATTCATAGTAAGTAATATATATTTTTTTAATTTTATACGAAAAATATCATTTTTTTATCCATTTTTTTTTTAAAAGCAGAATAAAATCTGAATTTATTTATTTTGATTAATAAGGAAGAAATGACCTTGTCATAATAAAAAAGCAATTTAATTTGGAAATACGTTCATTAAAGTTTATAATAACTTTATTTTTAACATAATAACACCATTTCAAAACGACTTACGTAAATACAATAACATAACTAGATTTCCTGCCACATGAGGTCGTTCTTAAAAAGGCATAATGAGATAAGGATGTTTCACACTACCGGATTTTTTCTAACGACATACATTCAAACGATGCGGAAAGAATTGTGAATACGTTTCTACCTATATGTC
Source organism: Limenitis camilla (assembly GCA_905147385.1). Lineage (NCBI taxonomy): Eukaryota > Metazoa > Arthropoda > Insecta > Lepidoptera > Nymphalidae > Limenitis > Limenitis camilla. Next base: position 11,542,655 of record LR990241.1, read on the forward strand.
TTGTTCTCTATTTCTTGCATGTAAAATCATGTGTGTCTATCTAATAATAGTTATTCTTAATAATTAAAATATAACACAGATTATATATAAACAGATTTAATATCTATTTGTATCAACTTGTTTTTTTGAAATAAGAACATGCCAATGTTTGTGTTCTTACAAAAAAAGTTAGGTATACAGATTACATATTTATTATTTATGTTTAAAAAATGTCTATATTTAAATTGAAAAAGAATTTAAACAGAGTATTATTTAAAAAATAAATTATGTCAATTTAAAAAAGAATAAGCATGTCTATGACTCCTTATGTTTAAACAGAATAAAGAATTTAAACAGATATTTTTTTTAAAAAAAATTGTGTCAATTTAAAAAAGCATAGCATGTCTGACTTCTTATGTTTAAACAGAATAAAGAATTTAAACAGATAATATTTAAAAAAAAAATTATGTGTCAATTTAAAAAAGCATAGCATGTCTATGACTTCATATGTTTAAACAGAATAAAGAATTTAAACAGATAATATTTAAAAAAAAAAATTATGTGGCAATTTAAAAAAGCATAGCATGTCTATGACTCCTTATGTTTAAACAGAATAAAGAATTTAAACACATGATATTATTTTTAAAAAATTATGTGTCAATTTAAAAAAGAATAAACATGTCTATGACTCCTTATGTTTAAACAGAATAAAGAATTTAAACACATGATATTATTTTAATAAAAATATGTGTCAATTTAAAAAAGAATAAACATGTCTATGACTCCTTATGTTTAAACAGAATAAAGAATTTAAACACATGATATTATTTTTAAAAAATTATGTGTCAATTTAAAAAAGAATAAACATGTCTATGACTCCTTATGTTTAAACAGAATAAAGAATTTAAACACATGATATTATTTTAAAAAAAATATGTGTCAATTTAAAAAAGAATAAACATGTCTATGACTCCTTATGTTTAAACAGAATAAAGAATTTAAACACATGATATTATTTTAATAAAAATATGTGTCAATTTAAAAAAGAATAAACATGTCTATGACTCCTTATGTTTAAACAGAATAAAGAATTTAAACACATGATATTATTTTAATAAAAATATGTGTCAATTTAAAAAAGAATAAACATGTCTATGACTCCTTATGTTTAAACAGAATAAAGAATTTAAACACATGATATTATTTTAATAAAAATATGTGTCAATTTAAAAAAGAAAAAACATGTCTATGACTCCTTATGTTTAAACAGAATAATATTATTTAAAAAAATATTTATGTGGCAATTTAAAAAAGAATAAGCAAGTTCATTATAATTTATTCTTACATAAAAAAAATATATTTATACAGATAATATATAGAAATTATTGTTTATCATATAATTGAGAACTTGCTTCTCTATGGTCATAAATTTATATTTATTTTTATGCTAATTGCCTATAAGTAAAGATTGACAGGTTAGTGGGAAGTTTAGAAATAATACAAATGATAATAGTAAAGAAAATTAGAAACCATAAAAAATGTTCCATACAAACGAGTAACCTACATTTTCCTTTATTTGTGAGTTGACAGTTCTTTTGTTTGAATTTGCAACAGGTCATTTAAAAGTTTACAATTTCACTGTGCTGGTTTTACAAGGATGTGTAAAGCGGGTCAAGGCTACGTGTAACGCTACAGGGATTCCATAAAGCAAATATCTTTTTTTTTACTGTTTTTTTAAATTTAAAACTCACGAGTGTTTCTTTAAAAATAAAAGAAATTCGAATCGAAATAGGTTTGGGTAAAAAATATCAAAATATCAATTTTTTTTCTACATATCGATTTTTTAAATATCGATACGATATATATCGATTTATATTTTTAATTTTTCCATCCCTATTTAAATATTTTTTTTGAGAAATAAACGAGAAATATGTCAGAAATTAATACATTGTCATTGACAGATCTATATAAAATACTTTGAAAATTAGTGATGTAGATCATCTAGACAGATAAATAATACTTCTTTGTATAGTATAAAGAATTTTTCTTTTGTTTTGTTGTATGTTTCACGGCTTAACATTTTGGAACTAATTTCTGAAACGGCAATTACTAATTATACAACTAACTAGGCGCGTATTCTTTGTTTATATTGATATTTTTAATTTCGTAATATCTTTTGAATGGAATGTCCGATTTCAATAATTCAAAAAGTAATCTACAGGTATTGAAACAGTCTTGAATACGAAATAATTTATTTGGATAAGAATTAATACAAAGGTATGGATAACATGGTGTAATTTTGCTAGGCATTTCTATCAACTTTTAAAATGTAAAAAAGTAGTCATAGTGACGTAACTACAATAGTTGGACATATGGTCTCGCGGAGTTTTTTGTAGATATTGATACGTTCTATAATATTGTAGAACAAATTTTTGTTCTATCATCAATACTTTCCGCAGCGCATGCGATGAAAGACATTTTATGGCTAATTTTTTTGTACCTCGGGTTGGTTTTAGTAAGAATTTCTGCGGATCTCTAATTTTTCTAGTAATAAATATAGCCAATGTTACTCAATGATAATGTAGCTTTCTAAAGGTAAAAGAATTATTGAAATCAGTCCAGTAGTTTTTAAGTTTATTCGTTACATACGAAAATACAAATCTTTCCTCTTTATAATATTAGTGTAGATGTAAGTAAAACGCAACAGTTTAAGTTAAACTCATTTCGGTTTTTAACCTAGTTTCAGTGAACAGTTAGAGTTTGGCGAAAAAAAATGGCGAATGTAACAACCGTGCAATTAACCCCGCTTAGCCGTGACGTGTTCACTTTATGTGCATTATGTTATGACTTGTGACTGAGTTACGCGATCTTTCTCTTTGTATTGTGTATTTTCTTCTAAAATCAAAAATTATTTATTTCAATTAGACTTTTTTGAAAAGTACTTTTGAAACGTCAAAAATTTGTCGGTCAGTTAGTTTGTCTGAAGCTACCACCAGCTCGGAAAGCAGTTTTCTGTTGAGAAGAGCCGGCCAGAAACTCAACAGTCGCTCGCATCAAAAAGCCATGTTTACATAGTCTGTTATACAAATCATTTAACTTGAGAGTCAACGTCACTTAGATTCCAAGCATTCTCATCATTTAAGTAATCCTGTACATTATAGTATGCTTTATATATTAATGACTTCTTGATACGAGTTTTAAATTGTTGAAGTGGCAAGTCTAATATAGGCTGTGGAATCTTATTATAGATGCGAACACCAAGCCCCATGAAGCTATTACTCACTTTGTGGAGACGATAGTAAGGCGTTACAAGTTTATTTCTGTTTCTAGTATTAACATTATGTTTGTCACTGTGTTTACCCCCTATCTCCATAGTTGAAATGTTCTACCCAGACACAAATTTCACCAATGTCATAGAATGAAATGATACCCATTACTGTACAGCAATACGTATACACATGCAATTTAGACTGAGGCGAGCAGTACCTGGGGCTTGAGACTCAGGAGCAGGTTTAAAGAGCTCTTTCATAATATATTAACTTTCATCTCCACCACTTGACCTCGCCAACTAAACTTACGTGGACCTCAATAAGGGTGACCTGCGCGACAACACCAGAGAGACTGACTCTAATCTATCGCACTAAAGACATAACATAAAATGACCTACCCGCTAATACTACTTTATAAACGGTGTTGCTAACACAAACATATATAATTACCATTTTTTTAATGTGATTTTTGAGGTACTCGAAATGTAAATGAAATCGATATTTCAATTATCGATATATCAATCAATATAGATATTATATATGCAATATTATGTTAGTAAGTCCTTCTGTATCGCAGCAACGGATTGAATTTATTGCATAATTAATAAATATGATCAACATCAAAGATAAGATGGCTATGGCTAGAATAGTTATCTTGAATAAGATTATTTTTTGTTTTGAAACTAATATTCAAAAGTGTCCACTGTTGGTAGGCCTGATAAACATCAATCGAAGCAGTAGGGATTGCAAAATAAATACACCGTCACGACAGAATAATTATGATTGCATCGCGAGTATTCTAGCAGTAACTCTCAAGGTCCAAAGTATAACCCACAAGAGGATATTCTAGTCAAGCCGTCAAATTGTTAGTCTGACTAAACAATGCTTTAAATGTTGGTTATGTTGGTACGATTTCTGGTTGTATGAATTTATGAGATGACAGTTGCCAGTGCTACCAAGTGTCAAATCATTAAAAATGAGATCTTTGGAATTTTTTACCGCTCAGTCTCCCTCGATTTTTCTTCATTATACGCGACACTGGCAGAATGTTTTGTGCTTAAGCACATACAAAGCCATTAAAAAAAAAAAAGGTAAAATATTGATGTTATATAAATTATTTTATTATTATTAATACAGTAGGATTTTATAATCTTGTATGACTTCCGAGAAAAATAACACAGTAAGTAATACAGCTAGAACTGTCCCAGTTTCGCTTCAATGTTAATTAGACTGTGCCCGACAGTCGACTGCCCGTGGATTCGTCACCATGACTCCATGACTAATATTGTTAATGTTCTCTCATACCTAGAACTCTCCTCGGGAAATAGAGATTCATTTTCAAGAGACAGAGAAGATGTTACAAGCTATTGTAGTAGGGATTGTTTAACGACAACTAGTGATGGGCGACTTAAGAGAATCGTTAAATTATTGAATCACTAATCGATATTATGCTGCCTTATTGATTTTATTTGGTTCAAACTAGAGCTGTGTATATCGATCATTTAGCTCTCTTAAGTTGGCGGGGACAAAAGATTGTTTTTAATTTTTTTTTGCTAATTCGTTTGTTCTTGATTGTTTGATCAAATTTATCGTCTGTTCGTAACTCATTTTTTTAAAATAATTTTTAAAAATTTAATCTGAACCTAGCACCGACAATTATAGTAACTAAGCTTTTTTCTTTTTTTTTCAATCAATCTAAGCTAGTTATCGTTTGTTCGAAAAAAAAAATATTAACAATAAGAAGCATAATATTAATTATTTTACAGATTTTAGTTTATATATTAAAAAACGATTAGTTGATTTACCAAAATCGATTTCTTGGTGATTTAGATGAACATGCCTAAGGTAGGTGTAACGATATTGATAAAAAAATTAATTATTAGCGTAAATAAGATCGAACAAACATTTTTTTTGATCGAACAAACGATAACTAGCTTAGATTGATTGAAAAGAAAAAAAAAAAAAGCTTAGTTACTATAATTGTCGGTGCTAACTAAGTCCAGATCGAATTTTAAAAAATTATTTAAAAAAAAATGAGTGACGAACAAACGAATTAGCAAAACTAAATTAAAAACAATCATTTGTCCCCGCCAACTTAAGAGAGTTCGATCATTTGGCGTAACCCGGGTTGGTCGCGACCCAGTGTCAAAGTGATGGGGTGAAAAGAATCGATCATTGGAATGGATGATGAATGGAATCGATATTTCTATTTCTAGGTTCTGTAGCTTTAGTTACTACTAGAACACATTATTGGAAATCATGTGTCAGAGAAATGTAATAGAATACGAATAAGAATTTTAAATTTGTTTTGTTTATTTGATCATGCACAACTCAGAAATTGATATATAGATTTATTGACTTTAAAGTAAATAGGATTTATTTCATTTATTTTAATTATTAAAATTATATCGATTTAAATAAAATTAATAAAAAATCTTCGCGAACGTACGGCTTATCTGAGAAGTTTTCAAACCGTTCTGCCTTATTCGCTAACTCTCTTGCCCATCCACTCTCTCGTTTATTCATTCAATTCCTTGTCCTGACAATAACTAGAGTCCTCAACTCCTGATATACAAAACGATGATCTATTTTTATTTATATAGATATTCATTACTACCAAAATAGCATTTGAATATTTATCTTTTACTCGATGAAGCAGCAAAGCAATGCTGACGATATTATTTGTATTTTATATATTCTAATCCGCCTGCTCAAGGTCTTGTTATAAATACATAATGTATCTATGAATATTAGTACAATAGGCTAAAGGTTTAAGTTGGTTTAAGGTATGCGTTTATAATAGGACAAGCCGCTGGACCGGTTCTGTCTAACGACTGGCATTTCAGTCACCTTCACTTTTGAATTGCGTATTGTTACATTGCTATAGTAACGACTAACGATTGGATATTGTGTTTTATTATGGTCAAAATTCGATCATAATTCAGTAAATTTATATAACCTGTTTGTAACTTTTTGATCTTTTAAAATACCTGGATAGTCTGCCTGACTGTTTGTCTACGCATTGCAAATGACAATATGATCGTACATTTTTTAGTTTAATATTTATTTGATTTTGAATTCCAAATTCAAATTTATGTATATAAAATTCAAATTTAGAATCTATTTTCAATCTGTTATTCAAAGATTTTGGATTGAGTTTGATTATTAATTTCAGCCGTAAGATGTTACAAACGGAATAAATAATAATTATCGATCTAATATTAGGTAATACAATAATATTACATAAACAATTAATACAATATAAATCAATAAAAAAGGTTGAGCATAAATAAAACGTTACCGTGTTGAATCGATTAAATTTCATAAATAAAGTCAATTGGAATTGGAAATCGAATCGATTATTAAGACATCACTAACGATTAATACTTTTACAGAAAAAGTAGTATAAAATATATATCTATTTCACATTTTGTAATACTACTTTAAAACAAAAGAAAGAGACAGTATATGGTCTATTTAGCCTGCCTTGAAACTTTTGCAGAATTAAAAGTCAGTTAGTCTTCTTTTAATCCAACCAAATTAAAAAAGTACATTTTGTTAGTTATTTTAATTTATAGTTTTATAGGGTCTTAAATAAATAAATGTGATTCATCTCTTTAAAAGATTTTAATCTTAACTTGTCTTTGGAATTTCTTGTTCTTTATATCATATTCAACCTATTCAACGTATGACATATGTCACAGATATGATAACTAATAATAGAATAAATATTTTTTGCTATTCATCATGAAGTTTCACTTTACATGATGGCTTTGTAAAACTATACTACTGCCTGCTCAAAGCAATTGGCGGTAACTCAAAAAAAATACAACATTAATCTGGATTAGATAAACATCTATAACCTGACCAAAATTCTGAAAAAAAAAATGATTTTTTTTTTGGCTAAAGTTGGGTGACATTGAGTTGTCAAAAACTAGATCAAAAATAGCTTCATTATCTCAGATATAATCAAAATATAGTATGTAATGACATAAAAAATACACTGAGAATGGAATGATTGATTGACTGATTGATTAATTGATTGCCGAACGCGTCCATAGACTATTGTTATTATTAACGTCTGAAGCGTTTTTTTTTCATATTAAGCGCTCAAAAGTAACCGAAAGAATAACGATATTTGTAATTGTTTTGTCTACTAACAATAATCTTACAAGTGGTTTCTAACATTATAGTTGGATTTATATTTATCATTTTGTTATCAGCATCGGCACCATGCTGCAACAAATACTGCGAGATATGTGGGTGGACCCGGAGCTGCTTGCTGAACTCGACGAGACTCAGAAACAGACGCTTTTCTGCAAGATGCGTGAGGAACAGGTACTAAATACATTTTTACTAGAAACTAATGACACTGATTACTTAAATTTATTTGTTTACTGACGTCTGAAATTAATAATCAATTATGTTTGGATTATGGATTGAAAGTAGATTACAAATTAATTTTTTTTGTATAAAATTCAAATTTAGAATCTATTTTTGGAATTGGAATCTACTTTCAGTCCATAATCCAAATATTACAGAGATTAGACGCAAGGCACCAAAATAGTATACGAATAAAGTTTTTTTAAAGGAATCGTCCATCATTATTTCGAAACTGCTTAGAAACGGTGAAAAATGTTCTTAGACCTAATAGTTAGACCGAACAAAAAGAAAGTTGGTACATAAATGTATGCTTTTATATTTCTAACTTTCATTTACAACTCGCTACTAGATACCGCAGCAAAAAAATTTTCTTAGCGAAGCGGAGGCTGTATAATATAGCGTAGAAAACAATATATATTTTAGGTAATTTGTGTTTTAGGTGCGTCGATGGCAAGTATGGGACCAAGAGGTGAGCAAAAATGAGAATGTCCAACAGAAAATACAAACAAACAAAAAACAGGTGCAATTCATGAAAGGAGAAGATGGAGAACCATGGGTAAGAATCGCTACAAATTAAAATATATCCAGACGTCCAGAAGAAGTCGATTTAATATTAATTTGTAATTTTCCAGGTGTGGGTTATGGGAGAGCATCGTGATGACATGTCTATCGAGAACATTCTAGCAGAAGAAGCGCGACAGCGTGCGCTTGCGCAGGCTCGGGAGGAAGCCCACCAACTGCGCAAGTCCGTTGAGAAGGAACTCACACATTTGATTGATTATAATCCTATGGACAGCTTAAACCAGGTTAGAAAACATTTTACTTATTTTATACTACAGAATGTAAAATATGTGAATTAATAAGAACCGAATGTATTTTTGTCTCCCTCTTTCGTTAACTAAAACTATATTACGAAATGTGAAATAGATATCTGTACTACTCACCATTATTATTTATTTTTGACAGTTCGAAGTAGTGATTTCCTAAAGCATTATCGATTCGATTTCTTTTAACAATCGATTATGTTTATGATGGTGTTTTAATCGATTTAACATATTGGTATTATTTTCGCACAACATTATTACTTTTTTTAGACATCATGACCAGTCACTCTAGCCTCATCAACCATGAGTTCTGTTTCAAGTCATGCGTTCTGTTCAGTGTTGCCAACTTAAATAATTTAATTTTCCGTTAGATCTGACGGATTACAGTCAGGCACTAACGAAATAAAATGTATTTTAACGTCTAACGAATTTGTTGACGGAAATATAATAATATTGAATAGCAAAAAAATATTCACAATCAAATATTCCGCGCCAGCGGTATCAAAATTATTTACGCCCTCATTTACGTATTTTTTTATTTGACGGAAAAATTTATAAATTGACGGATTTTTAACGTGAAATACCTACTTCCTTAACGGAATTTTGAATTTATTGTTGGTAACACTGAATGCTTCAGTACGCGGTCGGGTAATATCACGCGTCATGTATTGCTCGCATTCAGTGTCAGCAGACGTACAATGATTACTGTACATGTATCATAATCTCATGAATTTTTCAATCTTGACAAAAATACAATAATTTTGGTCTGCCAACACTGCTCGCATTACTTACACATGTCTACCCAAGACTACTCATCGTTCGCATTAAATTTAAGACAAAGATGTTATATAAAAGCATCTATATCAAAGTAAAAGTATTAAAGTGTTCGACCACTCAACACATCTAAAAAGTTTTCCCTGCTAGATAAAACTCATACAATCTCATAAAAAAAATACGAAAATATTCTATAAGATTTTATATGTGTATTTGACCGCCAAATTACTCATAAAAATTCATAACGGTCATAATGAATTATGTAGAGAGATCTTATGAGTAGCTTCAGTATCTCATAGAATCTCACCGTATCTTATGTAAAAATCTAGAATCTTATGAGTTATAATGGATGTTATGTAAAAGTTACAAGAATTAATAAGATCATGGTTGGATTATTAAAATTTTGAGATTTAATGAGTGAAACAAAAAATCGTTGAGATTTAGAAATGATGTTGTATTGATGAGCTATTAATTTTCAATCGATAAAAGTTTTATTTTATAAATTTAAAAAAGGGGTTCCTTTTATAACGTAGTGGAGTACTAAAAAAAGAATTTTTGAAAATTCACGCCCTAAGGGGGTGCAAAATTAGTATTAAACTTTGGCGTTTTTGAAGTGTTTGTCAAAAAGTATATGGCAAGAAAAAAATGTTTTTTAAAGAAAAATATAGGTAAACTATACTTGATTATATCTTTTTAATATACGATTATATAATCCAATGATTAAATTTTTTTTAAATGACATATTTTTTTAAATAAATATAACTGAGTAAATTTTTTTTAGTGATTGTACATCATAAAATTAAAATATCTTGTAAATTAATCCGAAAATATTTTATGGGATTTTATATCGAATTCCGGGCCTTTTTAACTATTAAATATGATAAATTTCAGTTTCACTTTGATGTGTATTTGCCTACGGAAATACTCATAAATAGTCAAAAGAATTTCAATTGCATTACTACTCATGATTTCTTATAAATTATCGATAACTTCTCATAAGTTATTTTTCTTTCAGTTTTCCACATAAAATCACATAGAATTGATAGTTGAAGTTTAATCTCGAAGTTCTCATAAAATCTTATAAATATTAGTAATTAATGAAATTACACAAAGAAGTAATACTTTTATGAGAATCTATGGGTGTACTACTGATAAAATATAATAAAATATTTGACAGAAAATTTTCTTTGGCTCATATGTGTATAAGTATATCATAAAATCTTATAGAATAGTTATTTCCAGCAGGGTTCCGAGTTACTTCGACAAAATGTCGAAAAATTAAAGCTTGTGTAAAAATCGTTGTAATTATAAAATTATATTAGTAAGAAAATAAAATACTAAACAAATTAGTGAAACTATCAGTGCATCAGGATAGGACGACATTTATGATTTTAAGCGAAATTTATGAGCCCAAAAGTAATGTTTATGCTTTAAATATAAAAAAAAAGTTTTGTGTCATTTACGTTCATATATTAATAGATTAATTGATTTTTAGAATTTCGAAATATCACCAAAAAACGTGGAATCATTAGAAGATACCCTGGACTTGTATTGCTCTGTAGACGAGCTTCGTCAGAGAATTGACGCACTGGAACCGGAAGTCAAGGAGAACACTGACAATGAAACGGAGAAAGATTATTACGACGAGAATTTGAAGTTAAACCTCAAGAAAAGTACTCTACAGTTCAATTTTATTGAAGGCAAGAGAGATGTTATACAAGTAAGTATTTTTACTACTTAACCGATTTTGATGAAATAGTACACTGTTTAGCATACATTTTATAACCTGGATTAACACATAGGCTACTTTTTTATCCCGGAAAATTCAGTTTCATCAAAATAAAACACTTCAATTTGAATCGCTATATTCACCCGTGAGGGGACGGGTTAGAATACTATTCCCCTCTGCCGCTGGGAGAGCATCTCGTAAGAGCCGAGTAACCCTGCACCCCATTGGTGGTAGGGTATCTGTTCCCCGACTGGCTTGCGACCACCAGCATGCGAATCCGACCGCCAAGTGTCTCTGACGCGTTCCGGTCGAGCCGCCTGCTGCGGTTCCAATGAACACCGGCATCTTGCTCGGGGTCCATTGAAACCGCAGCAGTCTTCTCTTCGCTCCCCCTCCTCACTCTATCCTCGAGGCGGCAACGCATCGACAAAACAATAGATACCTGTTAGCAACAATGTTTATAAAGTAGTAGTAGCGGGTAGATCATTTTATATTATTACGAGTATACCGACGTGAAGACAATATATAACCTTTAGTACGATAGATTAGTCTCAGTCTCTCTGGTGTTTTCGTGCAGTGAACATGGAAGATAGTGTTATAGTGTCGTGATTAAGGTTACCCTTCTCGAGGTCTATGTAAGTTTACTTTATTATCTATTGTCGTTAGCGAGGTCGAGTGGTGGAGGTGAGAGTTAATATATTATGAAAGAGCTCTTTAAACCTGCTCCTGGGTCTCAAGCCCCAGGCACCGCTCGCCTCAGTCTAAATTGCATGTGTATACGTATTGCAGTACATAAATCGGTATCATATTTCTCTCCACATCTATATAGCATACCTTCTGGTTTTGTCGATGTCTATGGGCGACGGTGGCTACTGTCCATCAGGTGGACCGTCTGCTTGTTTGTCCCTTATCTGTCATTAAAAAAATATTCAGCCGTGAGGCGTGCAACATTTACAGAATGGATAAAATTTTAAAAACAAACTGACTGATATCGTTATTTAAATTATAATTATTTATAAGACTATTTTTATTTTGGTGTCATATTGATTGAATTATAAACGAAAGAAGGCTTGATTAATGTTATATTCTTGAGTAAAAAAATTGTTTTATGATTTATGTGGTATGCATCAATTGAAATTCTAAATATCCATCTTCGTTTTATAGTCAACTAGCGGCCCATCCCGGCTTCGCGCGGGTGGAGTATTATTTTTAAAAATATATTGGCCCTCACGCATTTCGGTGCCCCCTCTCTTGCCGCTTTACTCGCTGCGCTGCGTCGCTATACTGGCCCGTCGCGTCGACGTGTATTTTTTGTTTATATTGATATTTTTAATTTCGTAATATCTTTTGAATGGAAAGTCCGATTTTAATAATTCAAAAAGTAATTTACAGGTATTGAAACAGTCTTGAATACGAAATAATTTATTTGGATAAGGATTAATACAAAGTTATAGAAAACATGGTCTGATTTTGATAGGCATTTTTATCAACTTTTAAAATGTAAAAAAGTAGTTATAGTGACGTAACTATAATAGTTGGACATATGGTCTCGCGGACTTTTTTGTAGATATTGATACGTTCTATAATATCGTACAACATTTTTTTGTTCTATCATCAATACTTTTTGCAGCGCATGCGATGAAAGATATTTTATGGCTAATTTTTTGGCACCTTGGGTTGGTTTTCGTGAGATTTCCTAAGGATCTCTAATTTTTTCTTGTAATAAATATAGCCTATGTTACTCAGGGATAATGTAGCTTTCTAATGGTGAAAGAATTTTTGAAATCGGTCCAGTAGTTTTTATGTTTATTCGTTACATACAAAAATACAAATCTTACTTCTTTATAATATTAGTATAGATTATTAATATTGCACCTTTAACATTGATTGTCCTCAGTTTTATTTTAAACTTTTTTTTCATGATACCTACTCCACTTATGAACTGTTATCATAACTTTAATATAAATTAATGATTTTTACTGGTGTTTACTGGTGGCGCCATCTATTGACAGATTTATGAATACCAGTTTAAGATTTATAATCCGTTCAGTGGTTTTTTTATATTCTGATATTGCTTCCAGGACTCAGGTCTTCCCCGTAGTGATGGAGTAAGTCTCCGCGTGGCTGCGTGGGAGCGCCGCGTGGCGGCAGCGCGTGCGGGGGACATACTGCGGGGGCTCCGGGCGAGACGAGCGCGCACTCTGCGGGACGCGCAGCTGCAGGCGCAGGATGAAGATGCAGTGTGGAGGGAGCAAGGTAGTAAAAATATCAATATATTCATATTTTTACATATTTCAGTATAAGTACTTGTCAAATTTGAGGTAAAAATCCTTTCCTAATCCTGTGTTTAATTAATTTCTACATTTATTTTATTTCTTTTTCTAGTCTTTATGTATAGTGTGGCGACAATTATCTCTCGGTATTTTTTCATGTTAAATATCTATAATAAATTGATTGTAGTGTGTAGATTTTTTTAAATACTGAAACGATCAGCGCCGTGTAACAACATATACGTATTTATTTAGAATTCTTGTAAATAAGATAATTTAAAAGAAACTCCTATCATAGTAATGTATACATTACAGTATTATAACGTTTGTGTTACATATTTTTTACAGAACGTAAAGCAAAAGAGGCTGAAGCGAGTATGAGAGAAATAGCGCGCGCAGCCAGAGAAGCTCACCGGCGAAATGCTCATCTACCCTCCTCCCCACATACTACAGGTATTTCTAAATTGTACAGAATTAATCGATCACTACATAATAACTAGATATGCCATTCTGTCTTCTGCACACTGTTGCCAACAATAAATTCACAATTCCGTTAAGCAAGTTGAAATTTATACATTTTTCCGTTAATGAATAAATAATTATGACACCGCAGGCGCGGAAGATATTTGTTTGTGAACGACCATTTTTTTTTTGCTCTTCAGGTATTATTATATTTCCGTCAACAAATCCGTTAGCCGTTAAATATATTTTATTCCATTAGTGCCTGACTCTAATCCGTCAGTTCTAACGGAAAATCCGTTAAGTTGGCAACACTGCTTCTGCACCGTCGCGGTCGTGCCAGATATGAGCGCCTTTACTTGAAGACCATATAAATAGGGGGAATTCTGTCTTTATTGCCCCTCTCCAGTAGTTATTGTATTGCGCTCCTGTCTGCAATGTTTCCTTTTTCAAATCTTATTAACCTTCATTCGAACCAACTTTTTTCAAACCAATTTCATATTATATTATCGTTCTGGCACCACCTGAGTTTCACGGCGCCTTTCCTTCCTTTCGTCATCACACATATGGACGGCGCATCCCTGGTTATAGATTTAGTAGCGTCAGTAGCTCAGTGGTTCGGGCGTTGGATTCACGATCGATAAGTCGTGGGTTCAAATCTCTGACATTGGACTACTGACGTGGCCCACTCTTGACACTACTAGTAATCTTTAAAAAAAAAAGATAGTATAAGAGATAGAGTAGGAATTAAATAGTGTAGCTATAAGATTATTTAAGATGGGCACCGACTACTTTTAGAGTTATGTGTGTTTTAAGCAATTAAATATCAGTTGCTTTTACGGTGAAGGAAAATATCGTGAGGAAACCTGCACTCCTGAGTGTTCCCTAAAGTTCTCAAAGGTGTGTGAGACTATGGCCTATCCCCGTCCTCCCTCTGAGGAGGAGACCTGGTTCAGCAGTGGGCCATTAATGGGTTGTGATGATGATGATCTAAATTAATATGATAAAATATTTTTTACAGTTGGCAAGCCACCGAATAGAGAAGCAGTATTAGAATGGTTTAGAACACAAGAGTTAAAGCGAGCTGTTGGTTTAGAAGAGAAAGATTGGTTCCACGGTGAGTAACGATTGTGAAGGCTTGACTAGAATATTCTAGTTGATAATTGCAATAAATCTGCTTACGTAATACTTGATTCTTTATCAAATTCTGAATCTATGTGTTCCAGGTCTAATAACGAGGTCGGAGGCGGAACAGATTCTGTCAAACCAACCCGAGGGCAGCTTCCTGGTGCGCATCTCGGAGCGCGTGTGGGGCTACGCCATCTCGTACCGCGCTGATCGTTGCAAGCACTACCTGGTTGATGCGAGTGATGGATACAGATTGCTTGGAGCTGGACAGATTACTCACAGGAGCTTGGGTAACTAGATTATATCTTTTATAGAAGTATTTAATAGTTATACTAAATTTTCGCTTTACGAATATAGTTGTAAGTTAAGTTCATGATGAATGAATTTATTTTATTTTTATTTTAGGTTAAAATTTGTAAATATTAGTTTACAAATTATATTGCAAAATCTATTTTTGTATAACAGACTATGTAAACATGGTTTTTTGAAAAGAGAGACTGTTGAGTTTCTGGCCGGCTCTTCTCAACAGAAAACTGCTTTCCGAGCTGGTGGTAGCTTCAGACAAACTGACTGACCGACCAATTTTTGTCGTTTCTAAAGTACTTTAAAAAAAAAGGATACTTGAAGTAAATTACTTTGATTTGATTTGAAATTGTAACAATTGTTAGTTTCGTGAAGCGAGAACGTATTGGTTGATTCGAAAAAGCTTCCCAAATTCAAGGTCTGTTTCTGTTAATTCAAAACTTCAGTTATATAAATTGTTTGTAATTACGATTGTAAGCTGATTTAAAATTAGTGTATTGAATTGAATCAGGCGATACTTTGCGGAAATTCATGGTTTAAAAGGAATCAAAATGTTACCTTGCTATAAACCGCGGCAATCTGAACTACCAGACTCGTATGGTACAACCCAGAAGAGCACCCTGCCCACTTAAAAGTTAGACGCGCGAACCCGAACCAAGACACACCACACAAGTAGGTAGCTTGACGATCTAACAACCAGACTCGCACGGCACAATCCGGAAGAGCACACCGTTGACAGAAAAATGTAACGCGCGAACCCGAACCAGTACACACCACACAAGTAGATCGCGATCGACAATCGACGTACGTTTCGCTCCGTAATTGAAAAGCATTTTCAAGACGTGTTGACTCTACAAGCGTCACTTGCTATTGTAAATATCACTTGCTCAAGTGACGCTTGTAGAACTTTTAAAATTAGTGTTGCAAAGAACTCGAGTACTTGAGTCTCATTTTTAAAGACTCGACTCGGAGTCTAAAATTAAGACCAGCCAGGGTCCTTTGATAGCTACTCGAACCTTGAAAAAATAAAATATACTAGAGTCCTGAGGGTAGCAAATAAATAATTGCAACGAAGTTACTTAACGCGGCTTTGGGTAATAATATTTGGTTTCCACCCGCTTATACTATCGTATAAATTATAATTGGAGGTATCGGGATATCATAATAATATAAGAGAGAATAACACTCGTCTCTACTAATGAACTATACCTCTTATAACATTATGTTACTAGTTACGCCATTTATTATCTATTTATTGTAACACAATGTATTAAATAGTTAAATCTTTTCAGCTGATCTCATCAACTATCACAAGAAAGTGACGATCACGGAGAGTGGCGGGGAGCTGCTGACGACGCCGTGTCCCGTGCACACCACCGCCCTCTAACTGCCGCCTCGTATGTTCTAAGTCACTAGTGATAAGGCTTCGTATAATGTTATAGCATTCGACATTTTACATTAAGTTTAATAGTAATAAATGTATCTGTATAAATATCTGTGTTCAATCTAATAATTAAAATCTCAGCTCAAACTTGATGACTTATTAAATTGATAAAATTGAAGATGATTGAATTGGAGAGATGTTGACTCTCTATGTGTCTTCTACCGTATGTACAATGGGGAATGTTCTGAAGAACTATTCGATTTAGTGCCCCCAACTCTTTTCCGCCATCGCACTCTGCGCCGCTGGGACAAATTCCACCCCCACCATTTGGATGCTTGGCGTCCTAGTAATGTACGTGCATCAAGATCCTTTCTCCCACGCACGTGCAAGCTATGGAATGACCTTCCCCCAGAGGTATTCCCAGAGGACTACAATATGAGGGTCTTCAAATGGCGTGTGTACAGGTTCATAAGAGGTCACCAACGCATTGACAGCTCTTCGCGTGTTGCAAATGTCCATGTCCATGTCCACACCGAGGCACGCGAGGTTTTGAGAAAGATACCTTGCTCGCATTTGAGACTAAAAGTACAAAATTGACCTTTCGTAACATTGTAAAATACTTATTTACAATATCAAAGTTTAAGTTAAATTTTTAAAAGAACTTTAATCCAATGTACTTGTAATGGTACAATACATATTCAAATCGATCAAATACTCAAACTCGAATCGATTTATCGTGAGTATTGAGTACCCAGTCGTATGGTTACATCACTAGTTAAGTCGTGAAGACTTGTCAAAACGGGCCTTTTATTTAGAGATAAGTATAGGTGTTGACTAGTTTAAATAATCTAATCACTGACCGACTTTTAAACATACACTTCATTTTTACCTCAGCGAAGCAAAGTTTGTTCACTAGATCAACTTACGTCAGTTTGGCTGTGCAATTAAAAATCAACGACAGTGTTGCAAAGGACTCGATTACTATAAAGAGTGACTCGCAGCTAAAGGTGGACGTTTAAACGAAAAGCTCTCAGAACAGTCTGCTTTTCAAATAAAATACACAAGCACGCTTGCAAGAGTAAGTCGATTTCGTTTAAACGAAATCCTTTCGTTGGACTGAACCATGCTTCTTTGATTGAAAAAAAACCTTATTCCTATAGCTAATATAAGACTCATTTTAGAAAACACTAAGTATATCCATAATAACCGGCTATATTACGTTTGACATATTTACGTAATATTAAATAAACAGAGAATCTGGGTAGTGGAGGCGAGTATTTAAATTGAATAAAGGATATCCTTAAGCGGCTCATCTTAATTTTAGACTCCAAGCGTTTTAGCTGACTGAGTCTCGAATATCGAGTCGAGTGTTTATAAATAAGACTCAAGGACTCGAGTTCTTTGCTGTACTACATCGACACTTAAATTGAGTAGTGTCCATAAACCTAATAAGGTAAACTTACTTTCATAAAAATAAAACACATTAAAACATGTAAAAGATCTAATATCATATTCAAATTTTATACTGTACAATATATTTACAAACATTACATAAATAAGTTATGTATAAGACGATAAATTATTACTCCAAATTTAACACTATCCAATCACTATAATAATACAAAAAAAATTATTTAAACCCATTTTTACCCCCATTTTTGTTAGGGAGTCTCCACGCGGTTATTTTTTAACTTTAATGAATTTGATAAATAACGTTAACTTAGTGTTGCCAGAAAATAATAATAAATAGTATTACTATTTACCTTTGCTACAAAAATAGTAGAGAGAAACAATAATGTTGCCATGTGGTAAAAATAATGTTAAATTTATGTCACCTACAAGTGACATTGGAAATCAATGAGTTAAGTACAAGTAATTACAAACTTAGAAAATTGTACTCCGATTTTTGATTTGGTAGACAAATTGAATATAGATTCCAAATTTGAATTTTCCATACGCAAATTTAAATTTGGAATACATTTCCAATCACAATTCAAAGATTGAGGTCATAAAAGGACTTTTTCTGGGTTGCCACTTAATATTATATATAATAAAGTAGCAAGTGTCAATGTTGCCAACCGAGTCGTTATAGTTATAGTCTAGAAAAATTCGAGTATAGAGTAGATTGATATTAATTTATTTATTACCAAGCATTTTGTTAACTACCAAAAATAAAATGGAATAAAGTCGATATTCCTTCATTTCCTTTTCTAATTATATTTTTATTGTATACTGTTTAAATAATTAAAATATTAGTGGTACCATCCTTAATCTTATGTTATTAAGCATACTTTAATAAAAAAATATTACTTTTTAAAATCACAGCAGTAAAATTAAAAAATAAACCTGATGGATTGTAATATACGCAGTTAAGTATGAAAATAAATAGACGGAAACAGGGGCTACCAATTGGATGGACAGTTAAGTATGCAAATAAATAGACGGAAACAGGGGCTACCAAATGGATGGACAGTTAAGTATGCAAATAAATAGACGAAAACAGGGGCTACCAAATGGACGGACAGTTAAGTATGCAAATAAATAGACGGAAACAGGGGCTACCAAATGGATGGACAGTTAAGTATGCAAATAAATAGACGGAAACAGGGGCTACCAAATGGACGGACAGTTAAGTATGCAAATAAATAGACGAAAACAGGGGCTACCAAATGGATGGACAGTTAGTATGCAAATAAATAGACGGAAAAAGGGCTACCGAATGGATGGACAGTTAAGTATGCAAATAAATACACGAAAAAGGGCTATCAAATGGATGGACAGTTAAGTATGCAAATAAATACACGGGAAAAGGGCTAACATACGGATAGACAGCTAAGTATCTAGCTAAGTATGCAAATAAATAGATGGTAAAGGGGTGACCGAATTTCCAATTTTTTCTGTATAATTTTTCAAGTTGCCTGATTAGGGTAATTGTAACAATGATTCCCAAAATGGTCTCTATCGACCTTTAGTTATTTTATTGTACAACAGTCTCTATATATCTTTTAATATGGAATATGAGAAAAGGGCTTTATTTACAGGCTATTAACATAATGGTCGATGTAAGTTTGGGAACCTTACAATAACCGATTTAAACTTGGCAACGTTGTGTTAATTTTCAGAAAAATTGTGATTTTGTTATATTGTATGATTAAAAAAAAGTTTGTATAGTTTATACTTCTTTCAGTATTAGATGGCAACATTATAGTATCTACTTTATACTGTATACAATAAAATTTAATTAGGAAACTTCTGATGGGAAACTCGACCTTTATAAGTGCAAGGTTATATTTCACTAATAAATATGACGTAACAAGATTAAGACTTGTATCCTAATAGTCTTTTATAATGGTATAAAATGAATAAATAATAACTAAAATTTCAATAATGGCTGGCTCTCCACAAGCCGTGGCCATACAGTCACATGTAGGGGAGATTTGTTGGTGTCCTCAGTACTGGTGTTGCCTGAAAGAAAAACACACTCACATGTAAACATCTTCCTTGTCCTTTCTTGAATTGGATATTCAAATTTGGAATTTATTTTCCCGTAAATCGTTACACGCAAACAAAAGAGGCAATTACCCTATATTAAAATGTTGCCCTATATTAAAATGTTTCTTCAAGTAAATCTAGAATTATTCATGATCAATAGTTTGACAAAAAAATCGTTCTCACTCTTTACAACCTTCCTCCTTCAACGCTTAATCAAAAATGTGTATGGTCCCAAAACTTATTGCTCAATCAGACCAGTGTTACCAACACTCAAAGATATTTCACCCTAAAACTTAAGTCAAAAACTCCTAAAGTCGGTCAACAAACAAATAAATCTATACTAATATTATAAAGAAGTAAGATTTGTATTTTTGTATGTAACGAATAAACATAAAAACTACTGGACCGATTTCAAAAATTCTTTCACCATTAGAAAGCTACATTATCCCTGAGTAACATAGGCTATATTTATTAAAAGAAAAAATTAGAGATCCTCAGGAAATCTCACTAAAACCAACCCAAGGTGCAAAAAAATTAGCCACAAAATATCTTTCATCGCATGCGCTGCAAAAAGTATTGATGATAGAACAAAAAAATGTTCTACAATATTATAGAACGTATCAATATCTACAAAAAACTCCGCGAGACCATATGTCCAACTATTATAGTTATGTCACTATAACTACTATTTTACATTTTAAAAGTTGATAAAAATGCCTATCAAAATCAGACCATGTTTTCTATAACTTTGTTTTAATCCTTATTCAAATAAATTATTTCGTATTCAAGACTGTTTCAATACCTGTAAAATACCTTTTGAATTATTAAAATTGGACTTTCCATTCAAAAGATATTACGAAATTAAAAATATCAATATAAACAAAAAATACACGAGGACGCGACGGGCCAGTATAGTAATAGCACCGAAATGCAAGAGAGCCAAAATATTTTTAAAAATAATATTCCACCCGTGCGAAGCCGGGACGGGCCCCTAGTAAATAATAAAAGTGGAATAATCCATGAGTTGACAATAGTGAATCAGATCACTACCACCTCCACAGAGTAAGGACACGATCGGCCAACGCCAGTGCATTTACGAAGTCAGTTCTCTTTCCATTAATTGAGATATTGATCAAATTATCCTATTATTTTTATATATGTGTTGATTTATTTTATTTTCTTTTTCGTCACCTTATGGGTTGAATTGAAAAATATTTATAGACAAATCAGTGTTGGGTTCTTTAAGCACAGCAAAGGATGTATACGAAACACTCACATTATTATCCCACAAGTCATATGCTTTTCCCGTGGTATTATTGTTCAGAGGTTTTTTCGCCTTCTTCACTGGACTATTGCTAGCTGAAAAGAAAAATGTAAAACAATAAAAAATAATATACTAGTCGAACCTATTTCGCAGGAACTATGCATTTTTTCGGGATAAAAAGTAGCCTATATATTAATCCAGGTTATAAAGTATCTGTGTGCCAAAATTCATTGAAATCCGATCATATTAACAAACATCCTATCCCGTCTATTTTAAATACTAAGAGAAAAAGCTGAAGAGTTCGTTTGTTTGCTGGAACGCGCTAATCTCAAGATCTTCTGGTCTGATTTGAAAAATTCTTTCAGTGTTAGATAGGCCATTTATCGAGGAAGGCTATAGGCCACATATCATCACGCTATGACCCATAGGAGCGGAGCTACACGCGGACGAAGTTGCGCGGGTCGACTAGTAGTAAGATAAGACTTCTAACATATGGCGGTGTATGTTGTGATAACACTTCAACATATTTTGTTATCTAGTATGGATAAGCATTCAATAGATGGCGCTGTGTTAAATTTTAAAACTTTCCTAACAATCTATCTTTTCTACTAACTGTGTACGTGCTAGTCGATGGTACTAAAACCAGAAAAAATCCTTGGCTTTTTAAAATACTAGCTGACCCGTCTTCGCTTCGCTGAGGTGTATTAAGTTTTAACAAAACCGTTGTAGCATTTTTCACCGTTTAAATTTTTTTGAACTCCCACAAATAATTCAAAACCAAAATTAGTCAAATCGGTTAAGTCGTTCTCAAGTTTTAGTGAGACTAACGAATATCAATTCATTTTTACTATAATATATCTATTGGTGAAAATCGCATTAAAATCCGTTAAATAGTTCTAACGATATAAGCGAACAGACAGCGGAAGCGTCTCCATTTTATATTATGTAAAGAAGATGATTGTTGAAAAAGATATTAAACCTACCCCCAGGTACGTACGGCAATGAGAAGTCAGGAATCAATTTCTTGGCAGCTTTTTTAGCAGCGGCTCGACCACGCAGCAGCTCGTCGTCCATCACCAATTTGTTGTTGACCCTGGAAATTAGCCCGTAGTTTTTTTTATTAAAAAAAAATAGATTAACTATTGTTCAATAAAAGGAGTCATACTTGTATAATTACAAACAGAATCATGATTTCTGTCATACTGGCGTATTTATGTTGTTAGCTTTTATCTTTACGTTGGCACAAGAGTAATGTTGCCAACATAATAAATAACACTAAATTTCAATTCAAATGGTGTCAGTACTGTAATCGTACATTTTTTTGTATAAAAGCCAATAATAAGTAAATTTCTCTCCTTGAGTTGGCATAGTTGTGCTCTAGCGGCCATCTTGGAAAATGTGCTGTGTCGTATATCGTCTAAATAGTTTATTAGACGCAATTAAATGCTCTTTCACTACAATAAAACACACTTTTCTGTAAAATCAATATTTATGCTAGTTATATGATTCAGTTTTAGCCCGTGTTATGCCAAAACTCGGTACTGTTTTGGGTATATATGTGTTGTTTAACTAAAAGGAGGTATCGTCTATACACAGACCAACAGTATGACGACTTGTCGTTTAGAATATTACTCCCAGGGATCCAGGGATGTAATCATAATGATTTCTGTCGTGATGGTGTTACTTCTTCGATTGATATTTATCAGTTTTCCAACATTCAAGAAAGTAAAAATGCCTCTCAAATCCTACCAACATCGTAAACAACAGATACTAAAATTAGTGTTGCCAACATCGTTTTTAACAGTTAATTCGTTTTTAAATAACACAGATAATACTAACTTCTTAATGTACGGTGTTCGTGGATAAGAATTGACGGGGACGGGGAAGTTCTGAAAGGTCTCGTCGATAGCTCGTGCGAGAGACTTCGGTAGTGATGGTTTAGTTCCTGCGAACGCTGCCCCGGTTGAGGAAGACCCGGCGTTACTTGGCACTGCTGTACTTGTGCTGGACAGTACCTGGACATAATTATTAATATGAGGTTGAAGAAAAAGTTTAAGTACATTTAACTAAAGTATGTAGGTACCACTTTGTTCGATAACTTTTTGCCATCTTGTAGGTAGGGACATGATCCCATTGCTATAGAAAATTTGGGGCTTCTGATCAAAAAACCGCGACAAGTAGTTTTGGCAGTCCTCTCGTGATGTTAACCTGACACTGCCTAAAGAATTCTGAAGAGACCGAAACACGTGGAAATCTGAAGGTGCAAGGTCAGGACTATACGGAGGATGCATTAACACCTCTCAGCCAAACACTTTTAATTTTTGCTGAGTGGCTAAAGATGTGTGAGGTCTAGTGTTATCATGATGAAAAACCACACCCCTTCTGTTGATTAATTCCGGCCGCTTTCTCTCAGCTTCTTGCTTTAATCTCATTATTTGTTCGCAGTAGAGTTCAGAACCGATGGTCCTGCCTGGTGCATCTTTGACATCAAAATTTCCGGATTGAAAACGCTTAAACCAAATGTGTGCTACTCTCACAGACACTGCACTAGGTCCATAAACAAGCAAATTTTTTTCGCGGCTTGCGTTGCATTTTTACCTTTTTTGTAGTAAAATTTAATTTATACTTTGAATGATACCAAAACCAGGCAGATACAAATAGTATAGCCAAAGAGATTTTATTACAAGTTCATACATACTATAATGCGAAAACACTTTTCTCCAACCTATTATAAGAATCATCAATAAGAGGAGCGTCCCTGAGTCGAAATATGGAACTCCAGGAAATTTAATGGCATTGAACAGCATTAATTGAATAGAATAGGGATAGGGATATGAAGCGGGAGTGAGTAAATTGAGAGAGTAATTGAGAGTTAAAGTGGGTGAGGGAGAGCAAGGATGAAAGACGTGGGAGTGGGAATAGAGGAGATCAGAATATGATATGTATATCCTATGTAGAAGAGCAGGTAGGGGCACCTGTCACCCTTTAAGTAATTTTTTTTATAAATTCAAGAATTACCTCGTCTAAATCTTGATGTAGTTGCGGAACTTTTCTGTCCATTGATCCTGTTTCCATCTGAGTTTCAGCGCCTAATAATAGATTCACATTGTTATTGATATTTTAATTCTTCTAGTGACTACTAGGGGAGTAAATGTCATTAGACACATAAAAGGAAAGTTACTTTAGGGAGTGAGTAGAAATGGTCTTTGGACCAGACCAAAACCAAGACTTATTATGCAAGACCAAGACCTAATGTATAAGACTAAACGAAATAATATAAATTCCGTTGAAGAAAAATATTGAACATATGGTTTTCTTCTGTTTTTTTTTTGTATTTAAATTTTCCAATATGCTTAACTACATTTTAAAACTGAATATAAACAGTAAACTATACAACTGTTGGTCTTGCTCATGCAGTCTTGGTCTTATTCTTAATTTGCTCGCTGCGCTGCGTGGAACACACCGGGGCGTCGGCGTGTATTTTTTAGTTTATATTGACATTTTTAATTTCGTAATATCTCTTGAATGAAATGTCCGATTTCAATAATTCAAAAAGTAAACAACAGGTAACGAAACAGTTTATTTAGATAAGAATTAATACAAAGATATGGATAACATGGTCTGATTTTTGTAGGCATTTCATCAACTTTTAAAATGTAAAAAAGTAGTTATAGTGACATAACTACAATAGTTGGACATATGGTCTCACGAAGTTTTTTGTAGATATTGATACGTTCTATAATATTGTAGAACATTTTTTTGTTCTATCATCAATACTTTCCACAGCGCATGCGATGAAAGACATTTTATGGCTAATTTTTTTACACCTTGGGTTGGTTTTAGTAAGAATTTCTGAGGGTCTCTTATTTTTTTCTAGTAATAAATATATCCTATGTCACTCAGGGATAATGTAGCTTTCTAAAGGTATAAGGATTTTTGAAATCGGTCCAGTAGTTTTTAAGTTTATTCATTACATACAAAAATACAAATCTTTCTTTCTTTATAATATTAGTATATTTAAGTATCAGTATATACAAAACTCACTTGGTGTGTAGTTATAATCAATGAGAGACTCTCCGGCAGTGCTGCTCGTGCGTGATCTTTTGTGATCCTGTACCATTTATATATTAATTATTATAGGAAAAACAATGAATATAGTGTATACAATCAAAACCACATAAGCATACTTACAGAAATAATATTTAGCGTCCATTGTTGACGAGGTTTTCCCGCGACTCGTGAAGCTCGAGGTGGAGGTGTCTAAATAAATATATATTATTTTATACTTTTTTATATAAAAATACGCTTTAGTTCTAAAACCAGTTCTAAACCATCTTAGAAATAATGCGTAGACGCTATTTTTTTTAATGCGAATTGTAATATTGAATAAGTTGAAATAATTACCTCAATCTCTTTCCCCAATTTCTTCCGGAGTTCCGCGTTAAAACTCTCCGCAAATCCATCAGTGATGAAGTATCTAGAAAGATAAATCATGAACATTAGAAAGAGAAAACAACACATGAAAATAAAAAGCTTTAAGTTAAGTTAGATATCAGATAATAATCACTAGTCCTCTTACGATGACATATCAATGAGTCGAAGAGGGAAACGAATGTATGGAGGGGATGAGTTAGCTATATACAACCGGTTATACGCATTCTACATACATAACGGATGGCCTATCTTGGAAGCTACAGGAACGATACGGACAGATGATAACAAACATTACGATCACTTACTCAGAGTACGAAACGAAACAATAAAAAATCGAATCGAAATAAATAACGAAACGGCTGAATGGATTTCAATGAAATGTGATACATAATTTATTTATTTAAGCTACTTTTTATCCAAGAAAAATTCAAGTTTCCAGTTCCTATTAATATTTTTATTTAGAATCAATATATTGATAATATTTTTGAAAAAAAAATGTAGTAAATACAAAAAGATCTGCTTACGTTATACCTACTAGACTGTGCTTAAGGGAGAAATAAAAAAAAAACACGATAGAAGTGAAACTTCAGTAAATCGACAAAAGAATGAGATGAATATATATAATAATATAAAATAGTATGTATATTTCTGTCTCATTCTTTCCTACACATTTTTGTATTTGTGTACCTGTCGTTTTTTCCGTTGCATCCGGTTTGAAATCACAACGATTCTAAAGAAGTTTCACTTCAACAATTTGGTACGTAGTGTCTTTGTCAACGTACTTGTGTCTCAGTAGCGCGCTCGCAGTTGGTCTGGCTCTTGGCTCCGTGCGCAGACACGCGGCGAGCAGGTCCCGCGCGTGCGCCGCGCCGGGCAGCGTCCCGCGCCCGCTGACGGACGCCAGCGCAGCGCCTCCTGACAGCCGGGACACCACTTGCTGGTGCCGAGGGGCCAGCTTACCTGTAACAAGTCGATATGAAACATAATGTGATAATCGCCCATTATCCGTATCAACAAGAAATAACTTAAATTAAATTATACAGATATTATATTACAATTTTTTTATGGTAGATAAAACACAAACGAACAGATGGCCATCGTCTTCTTTTGCCATCTTGTTTTGCTGATGCGTTGCAATCTTGAAGATAGCAGGTAAGTATTAGGTTTCAGTAGACCTTGACCAAGAGCCCAGAATTCACTCATCCGCATTATATAGAGCATCAATGGGATGGGAGAGGAAGGGGTTAAGTCTGGCCTACATGTGGTTAGAGATTGGTGGTCGCAAGCCAGTCGGGGAACTGATCCCCTACCACCTGTTGGGTTACTCGGCTCTCACGAGAGTCTCTGCCAGCGGTAGAGGGGAAAGTCCCCTTACGGATATATCAAATAAATCTAAATATTAGTAGACTCAGTAACCATTCAAAATTAGAAACATTTCTTTAAAAATATATTTCTGTAATTTACAGTGTAAGAGTTCTTTAATGTAAATTTCAAATTAATCTTCACTTACCTACAGTCTTAATAATCAAAGCAAGTTGATCAATATCGGAGTCACCGGGAAACAATGGGTCGCCGGTCAACATTTCAGCAAACAAGCACCCGATCGCCCAGATGTCCACTTCTGGGCCATATCTAGAAAGTTTGCAAACATTAAACCAATTATTAATCTACACTATTATATAAAGAGGAAAGATTTGATTGTTTATATGTTTGTTTGTTGCGAATAGGCTCGAAAAGTACTGAACCGATTTTGAAAATTCTTTCACCGATAGAAAGCTACATCCTTTCCGGGTAACATAGGCTATGTGGTGTTGCCATAAATATTCTAATTTAAAAGATATGACCATTTAAGTGCCACAACGTGGCCATTTTGTAAAGTGAATGTTTTCTATGGACCTACAGATCCGATTTTAAAAATTCTTTCACTGATAAATAACTACACTATTCCTGAGTGACGTTGGTGATGTAGTGTTGCCATATATATTTTTTAAATAATAGAATATTTCCATTTTAATGCTACTGATCTGATTTTTTTTTATTGATAGAAATCTATAGTATTCCCGTCTCTCTTCCTCTTTTATACTTTCATTCTCTCTCATCCTCTTTCTCTTTCTACTCTCGCGTAAAGCTACAGTTTTTATTTTATAATAATTACCGCCATTACTTCTTGAATTATCAACATTTATAGTATAAAAGATATAATATTTATTGTTGGCAGAATACCACATTCCTTTACCATAAATAAAAACGTATACACGTTATATAATCTGTATTTTGCCATCAATTATAAAAGGACTATACTTTTCTGATTTGACTAATTACAAAATGAATAAAGAATTAACCTGCTAAAGACAAGGCTGTACAGTGTAATACCTTTGCCTTTTCCATTATGGAATAAAAACAGAGAAGAAAAACAACCATTATGGTAGACATAAACCATAGAGCAGCTTTAAATAATTATTAAGTCTAAATGCCTTTGCCCATATTATAAAAAAAGAACAAGAAACAAAGGAAAAAATTGTCAAAGTCAAAATGATTTTATTTATAAGAAAATTAGCAGTGCTTTACACTATTTAAAGTAAGTGACGTCACGTGTTTCCATACCTGTGCTCAGCGACCAGCAACTCCGGAGCCCTGTACCACCTGGTCGCCACATACTCCGTGTAGGGCTCGCCGGGGGCTGCGAGGGCTCTCGCGAACCCAAGATCACATAGTTTAACGATACCATTATTAGAGACTAATACGTTTTCAGGTTTTACATCGCGATGAATTATCTAAAACAAATTAAGAAATATCCGTTTGGTTTTTTGCAAATATCTCAAAAACTAGTTGAGTTTTTTAAAATTTGAAAAAAGATTAAGAAAGAGAAGGAAATTTTCCAAAGAAAAGTCCCAACTCTTGGAACTGTAGGACCAATTTGTAATTTTCCCAGAGGGTTGAAAATATGCGCGAAAACGGGTACTGCGGCTTGCGCAAGCCACGCCCACTTCGTACCGTCAACTAATAGATATTATTTTAACTTATTAAATATGAAAATAAAGAATTGAAAAAAATCAGGCGTCTAGAGGATAGATCAATGAACAATATTCTGTAGTTCAAAAATTTTTACCGCGTTTTTACAATTAGTTTCCATTCGCTAACTAACAATTTTTTGTAGCACAAACTTTAAGATTGCAAGTACGATAATTTTTAAACTATAAATCTTTTTTTTTTCCTTTCGTGGAGCTTCTTCAAAGGCTTAGAATAGATCATCGGTCGCAAAATTAAAATTTATTATTT
The DNA here is from genome assembly GCA_905147385.1 of Limenitis camilla. Classification (NCBI taxonomy): domain Eukaryota; kingdom Metazoa; phylum Arthropoda; class Insecta; order Lepidoptera; family Nymphalidae; genus Limenitis; species Limenitis camilla. The sequence goes on from LR990241.1 coordinate 11,571,626, forward strand.
TTATTTTTATTAACAATTTACGATTTAAAAAAAAACTACTCGTTGAATACTGGTTGTGTATCGTTTGTACTCGTTGGATACTGCCTGAGTACTGGTTCGTTTACATTATCGCACTAGTGCGGTAATTATCAAATTTTCCTATGCTTTTACATGGTATCATAAAATTAAAATTACATTATCAACAATATACTAATGCGGGTAGATTGGAAATGTAATCAAGTGCTTCAGTTACCTACCCGACTTTATACTGCTTTGTTTGGGTTAGTTAAATATTTTATTAGCACACTGATGTTTTTTTCCTCGCAAATGTGTCAGTACAGTCGAGCCGGAGGCGAGAGCGTAACGGAGTCAAGAACTTAGCACACTTGTATAATAATTCACTATTATATATTCAGTTTTTATTATATTAAAGCTGATTACAACTTACAGAATTCTGATGACAGTAATCGATTCCTTTCAGTAGTTGGAACAAATGTTTCTTTGCCGTATCTTCCCCCAATCCACCAGGGGATGCTTCGAGCTCATCGAGCAGAGTATGATGTAAATATTCAAATACGAGATAAAATCGACGCTTGCGACGAAACACTTCGATCATGTTCACCAAATGATCATGACGGAGCTTCTGAAATTAAAAGAAAATAATGATTGTGTAACAAGGAGTAATTTAGGCTATTTAACATTACGCTACGACCCATAGGAGTGGAGCAACAAGCGAACGAAGCGTGGCTCGGCTAGTAATTCATAAAATAAGACAAATAAATTTTTTTTTTCTAAACATTAATTTGTTATTTCAATATTTCGTCAAATAATTAAATAAATTCATGGTAAATCATGAGGAAATTCTATTAATTTAAGTCATAAAGTTTACCTTCAACATCCTAATTTCCCTGAGCGCCATTTTCCTGACAGCTACGTCGTCTTCAGTTTCGAGAAACTTCTTGATAGCGACAAGTTCACCAGTGTCGCGGCGTCGACATTTCAATACCACCCCATAAGATCCCTCTCCTACCTAAAAAAAAATAATCCATTAAACTGAAAATATTGTTATCTATTAACCTTCTCACTAGCGCCATCTCTTAATGGCCCCTTACAACAGTTTACTGAATACAACATTATAATTAAGTTTGATTGCTTTTTCATTAACGACTCAAATTAATAATGAATCGCAATCCTTGAAATACAGGTTGAAAATGCATTCTAAATTTGAAATTAGGATTGAGATTGATTGTTAATTTCAAAAAAACAATATCACGTGATGATCAATAATCATATATAAGTCGGTGAAAAAAAAATGAGGAGCAGGGAGGATGAGAAGGACAAGATGAATATGAAAAATAGCGATCCAGTTCATGGTTGTATGCTATCTAGTTTCTGAGTACTTACAACAGCTAACTGCTCGTATTTGTCCATAGCCCTGCTCCTAGGAGTGGAAGGAGATATGGCGACGCGGCGTGGACGCTCCCTCATCGTGTTCATTATACACCATCTTCATATAGTCGAACTGTAAATAATAAATACAAATACTTACAGATAATCTATATAAAGATCCCGGTAACTATAGACCAATCTCTATATTACCATCACTGAGTAAAGTTTTTGAAAAGATTATTTTAAACCAACTTTTAGAATATTTTAATGAAAATAAACTATTTCATAGTGAACAGTATGGTTTTACTAGGGGTAGGTCAACAACAGATGCTGGAGATGCTCTTCTTAAGTATATTTATGAAGCATGGGAGAAATCATAAAATGCGATTGGTGTATTTTGCGATTTGTCCAAGGCCTTTGATTGTGTTCAACATGAAACACTTTTAAAAAAACTTAATTATTACGGTATATGTGGTGTTTCTCTGGATCTAATTGCCTCATACCTAAATCAAAGAGTCCAGAGGATTACTATTAATGGTGTAAAATCTTCTGGATCTTTGCTACAAATGGGCATTCCACAGGGATCCATTTTAGGCTCGTTTTTATTTTTGATTTATATTAATGATCTGCCATACTATGTGAAGAACTTGTGTGATATTGTACTTTTTGCTGATTCGCTTGATGGTTCGCTGGCACACTCCGCGAAAGAGAAAGCCGATCTTCTGTGCACTCTTTTTGCGTCGAGTTCAAACCTTGATGATGGGGGAAAGGTACCGCCTACAATTCCTAGATGCGAATGCGTTTTGCAAAATGTGCGTTTCTCACAAAGCGCTGTGCGTCGAGCGCTCCTTTCCCTAGACGTCAAGAAATCCAGCGTACCTGACGGAATCCCAGCTATTGTGCTTAAAACGTGTGCTCCCGAGTTGACTTCAACACTAACGCGCCTTTTTTCTCTGTCTTATACCACAGGAATAGTCCCAAGTTCTTGGAAAGTAGCCATCGTTCACCCTATTCCTAAGAGGGGTGATAGTACCAACCCGTCCAATTACCGGCCTATTGCAATAACCTCTTTGCTCTCTAAGGTGATGGAGCGTGTAATTAATACACAGCTCCTCGGTTACCTTGAGGATAACCAGCTAATTAGCGACCGACAGTATGGCTTTCGTCATGGTCGCAGTGCTGGGGATCTTCTTGTGTACCTTACTCACCGATGGGCAAGTGCCATAGAGAGCAAAGGAGAAGCTATGGCTGTTAGCCTAGATATTGCTAAAGCTTTTGATCGGGTTTGGCACAAAGCTCTATTAGCGAAGCTACCTTCCTATGGACTACCCGAGGAATTATGCAGTTGGGTATTCAGCTTCCTTAGTGGACGAAGCATTAAAGTCGTTGTTGATGGTACATGCTCGATCACTACGTCCATTAATGCTGGAGTACCCCAAGGCTCAGTGCTATCGCCAACACTGTTTATTCTGCATATCAACGATATGCTGCAAACAAGCAACTTTCGGTGCTATGCGGACGACAGTACTGGCGATGCTCTTTATACTGGCCGGGCAAATATTCCTCGCATTGAGGTAGAAGAAAGGAGAAAAAACCTGGTGTCTGAAATAGAGACCTCCCTGGAGCAGGTCTCTGAATGGGGAAGACATAATCTTGTCCAATTTAACCCTACGAAGACCCAGGTTTGCGCGTTTACCGCAAAAAAGACTCCCTTTATTATAACGCCCAAATTCCAGAATATTCCCCTCAGCACCAGCAATAGTATTGGGATCCTTGGCGTCGATATATTGAACGAGGTCAAATTTCGGGGCCATTTGGAGAGCAAAGCCAAACTGGCTTCAAAAAAACTGGGCATATTAAACAGAGCGAGACAGTACTTCACTTCGGAACACCGGCTGTTGCTATACAAAGCCCAGGTTCGTCCACATATGGAGTACTGTTCGCATCTTTGGGCTGGCGCCCCTAAGTACCAGTTGCTCCCTCTTGACTCCATCCAACGACGAGCTGTTCGTATTATCGACGATTCCATACTCACAGACGGTTTAGACGAACTTAGCCTCCGGAGAGACGTTGGATCTCTGTGTTTTCTCTACCGTCTCTACAATGGGGAATGTTCACAGGAACTATTTGAATTAGTGCCCCCGACTCTTTTCCGCCATCGCACTCTCCGCCGCTGGGACAAATTTCATCCACACCACTTGGATGCTTGGCATACCAGCAATGTACGTGCGTCTAGATCATTCCTTCCACGCACGTGCAAGCTGTGGAATAATTTGTCACCAATGGTTTTCCCAGAGCGCTTTAATATGGGAGTCTTCAAGCGCCGAGTATACAGGTTCCTCAGAAAGTAGGGTTGGCAACGCATCCGCAATCCTCAGTGTATTGCAGATGTCCATGGGCGACGGTGGCCACTTAACATCAGGTGGGCCTTCTGCTCGTTTGCCCCCATATACTATAAAAAAAAAAAAAAAAAGTAATTTACACTCGATTACTCAGTTTAAGAATTTCATATGGCAACACTAGGATTTTTTTATGACTGAAAATTAAATGCACATATTGTCTACCGCCGTATTGTCTATCTAATATTGTTGCTAAATAAATATAGTTAGGCGCTTATAAAGGCAAACATAATTTATCATTATCCCACAGGGACTATAAATTTTTGGGGATAAAAAGTAACCTATGTATTAGTCCAGGTTATAAACTATCTAACCTAACCTAATCCCCACATCACTCTTTTACCAACGAGCTACTACACGCGGTAAGGCCTACTTTTCACAAGTCGCAAGTCGCGTGGCAACAGCGAGGCAGTCGCGGGCGCGACTTGTTTAGATTAGGGTGGTGCACTTCTACATACTTCATTTCAAAAATGGATTTCAACTAGGAAACGTCGTTGCTCCTGCATTTGTTGGTTATGCTTCCACACCATCGACGTCGCGTACTTAATAGAAAAAAAAAATAATACTGGATCGCTCCTTTGTTTCGAAATCGGTCATAATAATACATTGACTCGAACGACTCCACTACTTCATAGTCGACACCCCGCCTGTACGTACAAAACGTTTGCTTCTTCATTTCTGATGCAGACTACTGAGTAGTATTTCCGAATTCATTTGATTTGGACTCATTAAAAAAAATTAAAAACTATAACCCAACTACGTCAAAAAGCGGTCTAAAAAGGACGAAACAAGAAAATAATTCAATTGAAACACAGAAATGCATAGGTATAAAAGTGGTCCACTTTTTTACGTAGTCGGGTTATAGTTTTTTAAACTGTTTTTTTTAATTTAATTTTTGAAGCGTCAGTAGCTCAGTGGTTCGGGCGTTGGATTCACGATCAACAAGTCGTGGGTTCAAATCCGGACATTGGACTACTGCCGTGGCCCACTCCTGACACAAGCTATTTATTAGCTTACTAGGAGGGGTAAAGGGAATACTAGTAGTATGTGATCCATAATGCTAGTAATCTTTAAAAAAAAAAAAAAATTAATAGTTTTCCGTTTCCCGATCGAGATAACCTTTATAATCTCATATTGTAACGTAATGTTGGTTTTTATTTGCTTAAACGAGTGTATAACTGCAACGATAGGACCGCGCGGACTATACGACCGAATTTTAAACATATATGTTGACATAAACAATAACATATATATACATATTTGTAATGTGCTCGTCAAGACCTTTCTTTTGATACCAAACACGTGATAATCAATAAGTTTAATTTTTTTCGAGGTTACGATCTGAGGTATAAATTCCGTCATAAAAAAATCATAGAATTTTTATAGTCTTTGTCACCTGCGCCATTATTACGAATCTCTTGACACCTCATACATACATACATACATAGACTGCTTTCTGCTTTGGCTTCGCCGTAATCAATGAATAGAGTTTTATTAACTGAAATGATTTATATTTCTACTAAATATATTTCTCGTGACAAACATTGAACTGGTTTTCAAGTTCAAATTAGTAATCTATAACATTTCGTGATCAAATATTAAATACCAAGTAACTGAGTAATATCACGTGAGTAATTCTCTTTTAATAGGCAATAATGCGAGTAAATAGAAAATTATAGTTCAACATCATTGGCGTATTATAATATGGACGTCGGGTCTACATCATGAAAACTTGCTTGAAGCTTACACACTAATTATAAATATCTATGGTAACATTTCACATGTTTTGCAATTATCAATCCCTGCCGCCACCATGTCAGCAAAAGTAAGCAAAGCCCTAACCCCTTCCTCCCCCGTGCTTACGTAAACATTGGTGCATGCATTTTCATCTCTCAATTCAGAGCCGGGTTTCACGTTTCGATGTGTTTACTTTTTTATCGCTGACTGAGAAAAATAAGCAAAGCATGGACCCGCCGCCCCCCTTTAATGCTTTTTTTATGGTAGATAAGGTGCAAACGAGCAGATGGTTCACCTGACGATGCGTTGCATCCTCGAGGATTGTGTGGGGAGGGGGAGGATAGAAAAAATGCTGCGGTCTCAGCGGTCCCTGAGCAAGAGCCCAGAGTCCACTAGATCCGCAGCATTAATGGGATGGGAGAGGGAGGGGGTAAGTCTTATTATTGTCTCGCGTATTACTTAAATATTCCTCGAACACTTTTAACAGGATTGTGAGTCCAAAGTATTACGTCAATGTTGAAAATAGTAAGAATAACGGAAAACGATTATTGAATAAAATATTTCAATGTCAAAACTATTAGTATACAAATGAAACGAACTGTACAAACAGACGACACTCGGTCACGGTCGTATTGACACTTCGTGCTATTAAAAACACATTAGCCACAAACAGCCCTCACTCGAGGCCATTGTTTGAATCATATATAAAAATATATCAATATATTAGGGGGTAAAAAAAATTGCCGATTTGTTTGAAATTGAAATTCGTTTTTTTTTTTTTTTGCATTATACATTGCTGGCATCTAACAGGAAGGTGTCATTTATGCCTTTGCGATAGAACTCTGGTGATCTAGATTCCACAAACTGTGTGAAAGCATTTTGTACTGCCTCCTGAGAAGAAAACTTTACTTTTTTTTTTAGGTAGGGCACAGCAGGAAATTTCCTGCTCAAATATGGAGCAGCCCGACTGGGGTAGTACCTCGACCTTACAGAAGATCACAGCTAAATAACACTACTCTAAAGCAGTGTTGTGTTCCTGCTGGTGAGTAAGGTGACCAGAGCTCCTGGGGGGAATTGGGGATAGGGTCGGCAACGCGCTTGCGATGCTTCGGGTGTTGTAGACGTCTAAAAAACTTTTTATCACGTACAAAAATTGTCCAAATCACGAAAAAATTGGTAGTCCTTTGGAGCAAGGTCTGGCGAATGCCGAGGGTGACGAATGGTCTCTAATTGCAGTTCCTGTAAAGTTAAAACGGTCTCTCGTGCTGTATGAGGTCTCGCGTTATCATGGAGCAATAATGGAGATCGATTCAGGAGTCGGGGCTGTTTCACTGCTAGTTTTGCTATCATTGTTCAGAGTTCGGCACAGTAGACATCTGCTGTTATTGCTTGACCAGATCGATGAAAGCTATAGTGAATAACACCATGCTGAGACCACCAAACAGTTACCATTAACTTTTTATTGGTAAGCTTTGCTTTAGGACACTGTTGCGGTTGCGGTTATCGTAAAAAATCCTCTTTTCATCACAGGTCCCAATTCGATTCAATATTCCTTAATTTCTTTATCGATTCAACAAGGCAACACAAGTTTCAACACGCGTTTCTTTCTGCAGATCAGTCACATCATAAGGCACCCATTTTTCATATTTTTTTATTTTATTGATTTGACGCAAATGAGTCAATATTGTTGGAAAGGTAACGTTAAACCATGCCGCTAATTCCTGGGTAGTTTGGCTTGGGTCGGCTTCCACCATCTCTTTCAATTCATTGTTATTCACGGTCTTCCACGTGGTTCGTTCTTCAAAGCAAAGTTTCCATCACGAAAGCGTTTAAACCAAAATCGTACGGTGCGTTCATTGACTCTTTCTGGCGCGTTAGTTCCGCGTCGGAAGTCATATTCAAAAATCACTCGAATTCTAGAAGCATCCATCTTTCTTGTTTTAGCTGAATAAAAAAACAACTGAAAGTCGATAATCGAATGTTGCACATTTTTTAAAAGAAGAACTACATAAGTACCATGTGAAAAAAGTTTCACTCATAGATTCAAACCATGAAGGTTGTATGTCAATTCGAAGTACCTATTACAATAAAACGGCAATTTCATACTTTAACCCCTATTATTAGATAGCACATTTCTCGAGGAAGGCTAAGGGCTATATATCATCACGCTAATACCAATAGAAGCGAAGCATTACGCACCCACGAAGGCACGAAGTCGCGCTGGTCGGCTAGTTTATCATAAAAGAGGTTTCTGTCCAATATGGATCGACAAACTTAATTTTGTGGTTAAAAATTTGTAATAGAATAATTTCGTATTTTACTGGTCTTCTTTACGTGTTCTTCTTACCATTTCTTTGGATTCTATTTAAGGAAGGGACAACATAATTATCATATTCTTCACTTTGTTTGTTAACAATGCCTACCGACTCTACAAACTTAAGTCTTTCCCCATAGGATTAGAGACAGTTTGACAAGTCATTGCATAGAAGGAATGGATATTGATAGTCTATCGTAATGCAAGTAATTATTAAAGTGTATCTGGGGTCTACGGTGCTAGTAGAGTATTTAAAGTTTAAAAAACATCATCATCATCACGACCCGTCAATAGCCCACTGCTGAGCAAGGTCTCCTCCTCAGAATGAGGAATGAGGAGGGTATTAGGGAACTCTCAGGAGTGCAGGTTTCCTCACGATGTTTTCCTTCACCGTTAAAGCAAGTGATATTTAATTGCTTAAAACACACATAACTCAGAAATGTCAGAGGTGTGTGCCTGTGTGGAGGATCGAACCTCGGACCTCCCGAGTAAGACTTAAAGTCACTGCTTAATACAGTCACGATAGATTTTTTTATGTTAGTCTGATAATGCCTTTTTTTGGGCTTCGCATGTGTTATCATCATCACAACCCATTAATGACGGGTTGGCAGACTTCACTCACCTTTGAGAACTTTAGAGAACTCTCAGGAGTGTAGGTTTCCTCACGATGTTTTCCTTCACCGTTAAAGCAAGTGATATTTAAATTCGTCTTCATATAACTTTGGGAACCAATCGGGGTAAAATAAGCTTGTAATAAAGTTGACCTTGCGTCACCTAATTGGTATAAACATTATAAAAAATGTACAGCCCTGCCGTGTGTCCTGATGTCGTGACGGTAATGAGACCGACTCAATGTCAACACTTAATCACTTTATTGCTTTAAAATAGACTACCCACTACCCTTATATAAAGGAAAAGTGCTCTATTCGATAAATAAATAGGAAATGGTTTACGTAACATACGTCTTCGATCATATAACTATTAGTATACAAATGAAGCAGGGCACAGAAACTGAGGTAGGGCACAGTAGGAAACTTCCTGCTCAAATATGGAGCAGCCCGACTGGGGTAGTACCTCGACCTTACAGAAGATCACAGCTAAATAACACTACTCTAAAGCAGTGTTGTGTTCCTGTTGGTGAGTAAGGTGACCAGAGCTCCTGGGGGGAATTGGGGATAGGGTCGGCAACGCGCTTGCGATGCTTCTGGTGTTGCAGACGTCTATAAGCTACGGTAATCGCTTACCATCAGGTGAGCCGTACGCTTGTTTGACGACCTAGTTACATAAAAAAAAAAAAAAAAAAATATAAAAAAGTAGATTTACAATCAGTGCCAAAAAGTTTCTAGTCAACCATAAATGTAAATGGTCTTAAATTGACTTAAAAGATACTTTCTAATATATCGTTACATAAAAAAATTAGGTGTTCAAAAAATATTTAATTACTATCCTGCAGGAACTATGAATTATTCCGGGATAAAACGTAGCTTATATTTTAATCCAAATGATTAAGGAAATCGGTTTAGCAGTTTTTTTTTATTATATTTTCAATTTAACCTAATAATTGAATATTCGCATATACGTAAATATTCGCAGTAGACCCCTTGTGGTTAATAACAAGTGGTAGGGGGTTTATGTTAAGAAAAAGAGTTGGGGGTTGATGAGACGCATAAAGGGGTCTACTACGGTAAAGTTTTTAGAATTATAGTAGTTTGTTTTAATTTGCAACTACTTTACTTTCTAAATACATTCAGCTTCTGTCTACGTAACTACAAAGTCTATATAGAATTTAAATGCATCTGTTGTATAGCAACTACCCACCTCGACTCGAGTTTTCTCGATTATTATCAAACTATATTTTACGCAATTATTCGATTATATACATGTCGGGGACTTTAAAACGATGTGAAAAGGAGATGGAAGGAGGAAGATGGGGAATATAGGAGAACATTAAAAGGGGGGATGATATTTAATAGAATATTAGGTAAACGCAACGTAGATACTGCTACTGAACCGATAAATGATCAAATATGATCTCTAACAATTACGAGAGAAACCTAAGCAGTGCCTTGGACTTGTGACCAAGGTGTAGGCTTAAGGAACTCCTTTAAATGATCACAACACTCACCTCCACTGCTCAGGCTCTCTGTTTAAACCAAAGGTTAAACGCACATAAACCGAATCTAACACAAGGCTAACCTAACCTAACATTGTGTTTACTTAACCACGTGGCAATTACATTGTAAGGACTTACGTGACCTTAGTTGGACAGCACTTCCACACTACACTGCACTTGACACTATCACTAGCACTACTTAGATGATGTTCACTTCTTGAGAGACCGCGCACGACTAAGACTACAGTTAGACTGTCGATCGCATATAAAGGGTCGAGGGTAGAGACTGTCAAAACAACGGAAGTGACTACTACCCCACTCCAACGCCATAGACAACGATAACGATTCGATTAATCGATAATCTTTTACTATGCTCCGACATACAATATCTCTTACATACAAATTGTATGCTCACGTAAATATTTTGAATTTTGTAATTGACAACATTTCATATTTTTAATATATCTATATTAACACGTTATATGAATCGAGAATAAAAATATTTAATAAAAAAATAATAAAGGTTTTTTATTCTTTCAAAATATGAGCCCGGTGATGGTTAAAATCAATTTTTAAATTTAATCTATTCTAAAAAGACGTAAACGCCAAATGACGTCATATATATGGTTAAACTTTAATCAATAAAGCAAATCCATTATCTTATTCCGTCGTATATGTGTTAGTTTTTTTTTCTCCGTAACGAATTATCAAAACAAATCAAAGGTATTATTTTTAAGTACTTAATATTTTAGTAATGTTGTCAATTAAAAATACTTCTAGGACGCGATTAATTACGTTGTAATTATTATATCGTATGTCGTAACAGATTAAACAATTTGTTTTAATACTTATAGTTGACTGAGGACGTAAATCGGATGTTGGTTTTTGTGTTGAGGCTATTTCTTTATGGTATTTAAGGGGGAAACGAGCAGACGGCCCACCTGATGGTGAGTGGCCACCGTCGCCCACGGACATCGGCAATACACTATGCTTCACTGTTCGGACCTCCCCCTCATATTTAATTAATCGGTTTTGCTATCTAGGTTCTAATGGAGACCATGACCTAAGATCAAGGTATGACAACCGACTGCAAATTCCTACCAGTAAGACCAGGTATTATGGAGATTCTTTTCCTTTCCCTTTTTACTATTTCTCACTCTACCTTCAACCTACCAATACATAGAGTATGTATTGGGGATTTAAAAATTGGGGGGGAGTTAAAAATTTGTTACTTAGATAACTGATTTCTTCGCATAAGGGTTGCTTATCCGGTTTCAACCCCTTTGATTTTTATCTCATTTTACTCATATTTTAAAACTTATTCAGCTAATAAAAGCTCAGAGTGTAATAATAGCTTTTATTTTGTGAAATTGTTATTTTATTAAAAAATAATTTAAAAATTATTCGGCAACTAATTAATTTCTTTACATAAGGGTGCTCACGCCTTAGAATGAAATATTTATTTCATGTTATTTTTTAAAATTAGTACTAGTTTCTGGTTAATTTTACCTTATTTTATGTAGACTTCTTTATTTGGTTGGATTATCTTAGTCAGCCAAGTTTAGTCAGCTAACTTCACATGGGTTGGTTTCAGTGGAACCAAAACAAGAACGCTAGAATTATTACATAAACTGCATAGGAGGAGAAGGGCGGTCAGATCCAATAGAGGAACAAATCCGTCACACCGGTGACTACGTATAGAAATCAAATGATACTCATAAATCAATGGATCTAAAGTACTCAATTGTAACAACTGTGTATCTAGTTATAACATAGTAATCGAAAGTACTCCATGTAAGCGTGCGTGTCACCGTCGTCTTTATAATCCGATGACGGTCGACGGTCGACAGTCACAGTCGCAGTCGGCTGCTACACAAACATTAACGATCTACATTTTCCCTGTCAGCTTACCGTCCCATAGTACACGTTTAGGTTAACCATTTGTTATTTTAAACCTACGACAATAAATCAATGTACCGCCATAAAAATAAAACTTTAAAAACTTAGATATTGTCAACCAAGTACGTAATGACATCACAAACAATATTTCTTCCATTTAGACTTTCTCCGACTTACTGCAGCAAATGCGACTACCACGAATAAATCATTTAAATTTTCAAAATCGGTTCAGTAGATCCAGAGAATACCACCTACAACCTCATAAACTTTACCTCTATATATCATCCTTACTAATATTATAAACGCGAAAGTTTGTATGTTTGTTACTTTTTCACGCAAAATCTACTGAATGCTAATATAGCTTATATATCAGAATAACACATAGGCTATAATTAATAAAGATATTGTGTGAATTATCTATATCTATACTAATATTATAAAGAGGAAAGATTTGTATTTTTGTATTTTTGTATGTAACGAATAAACATAAAAACTACTGGACCGATTTCAAAAATTCTTTCACCATTAGAAAGCTACATTATCCCTGAGTAACATAGGCTATATTTATTACAAGAAAAAATTATAGATCCCCAGAAATTCTCACTAAAACCAACACAAGGTGCAAAAAAATTAGCCATAAAATATCTTTCATCGCATGCGCTGCGAAAAGTATTGATGATAGAACAAAAAAATGTTCTAGAATATTATAGAACGTATCAATATCTACAAAAAACTCCGCGAGACCATATGTCCAACTATTGTAGTTAAGTCACTATAACTACTTTTTTACATTTTAAAAGTTGATAAAAATGCCTATCAAAATCAGACCATGTTTTCCATAACTTTGTATTAATTCTTATCCAACTAAATTATTTCGTAATGAAGACTGTTTCAATACCTGTTAATTACTTTTTGAATTATTGAAATCGGACATTCCAGTCAAAAGATATTACGAAATAAAAATATCAAGATAAATAAAAAATAATCCCAGACGGGCCGCCGGCGCGGTGTGGCGTGCCTCGCAGCGCAGCGAGTAACGCGGCGATAGAGGGAGCGACAGAATGCGGGAGCCAAAATGTTAAAAAAAAATTATCCACCCGTGCGAAGCCGGGACGGGCCTCTAGTCAAAAATATAAAGATAAATGTGCAGTAAGTAGTAAGTAGGCTCGCTCGCTGTGTGAAGTGTGTGTGTAGTGGTGTGCGCTGTTGTCTGTGTGTGCGTCTACAAAAATATTAGTATATGATATATAGTATATAGTAAGACCAGTTAAACCGTCCTAGCTTTGCTGAGTTAAAACAATTTAGAATTAAATCAAACTCAAAACTCAAAATATTTTATTCAAATAGACTTTTTGAATTGAATCAACATTGGTCAGTCAGTCTGTTTGTCTGAAGCTACCACCAGTTCGGAAAGCAGTTTCCTGATGATAGAACTGGCTAGAGACTCAACAGTTGCTCTTTTCAAAATGCCATTGTTTACATCAGTCTGTTTTACAAAGGTATAATCATTCAGCTGTGCATTAACAAGTATTGATAATATAAATTACTGCTTTAGATTCTATTTGCATAAATTTTTCTTATAGTTATTTATGCAACTGTTGTGTAATAAGGGGTATTAAAACACGAATGTGGGTTTATCAAACGAGACGAAGCCGAGTGTGGTAATAGTATCACATGAGTGTTTCAATACTTAATTTGCAAGACTTTATTTACACCCATAATTAAATCCTCTATTTTTATATAGGATTTAAAATATAGAATTTAGAATCTTTTATATAGGATTTTAAGCACGGGATTAGATAATAGTACATTATGATACAAGGGTGCTAAGTTGGTCATTACAGTCGAGGCGGAGACCAAAGTGTTTTAATACCTAATTATCAATAGTTGCATACAAGATTTTATCTACACCCATAATTAAATCCTTTATAATAGATTCTGAAACAGTAAGCTTACTGCTAACATTAACACAGCCACTCCTAGTAACGTAACATCATCCATTACTGAGTATATACAAATAAACTGAGTATTGATGAAACCAATCATTTATTGTAGTTGTAATGAACATGTTGTATAGTGCAATTATTAAAATTCACTTGAATATGTTCTTTAATTTTGGAAGTTAATCGCTCATTTTTTTTGTAAACAAAATAGTAAATATATCAAAGAAAAATGGCGGGGATTCAAATAACATTCTTTCTTTACGGCGTGCGGCATTCTGCTAGTAAAACGCGCGTGAATGACTGTTCTTTTTTTGAAATTCTACAGATACCACGCATTGTGTATCGAGAAGTAAGAATGTGGCTATCTGTTGAGTAAACCTTTGTACAGAAAGAATCGATAAAAAACAAACGAGTGTTGTTATGAAATTCAGTACAACATTATATCACTTGTTTGGATAATGGTTATTAGAACATTGAGTGTTTTAATGTTGGCAATTTAAAGTATGAGAGTAGATAAAATATATTTTCAACCCAGTTGCTCGTAAAATTGTGTTTTGTTTTACTGTTTTTGTTAATGCAAACAACTCCATAACACACGCGTGCTTTTTGCTTTACACTACCGCACTAGTACGGTAAGAGATTTATATAAACGATCTGCTTGACTTTGTCTGCTCGATACTTCGCATTTTTGGCAAAAGAAACAACCATATGAACAAACATTCGTATTATATACGAATTTTTGTTCATATGGTTGTTTCTTTGTATGTATGTATATGCAGTCTGTTATATTATGTAAATATAATAAGCATTGAACTATCTACACGTATATTTGTTTATATATGTCGGAGCATAGTAAAAGATTATCGATTAATCGAATCGTTATCGTTGTCTATGGTGTTGGAGTGGGGTAGTAGTCACTTCCGTTGTTTTGACAGTCTCTATCCTCGACCCTTTATATGCGATCGACAGTCTAACTGAAGTCTTAGTCGTGCGCGGTCTCTCAAGAAGTGAACATCATCTAAGTAGTGCTAGTGATAGTGATAGTGTCAAGTACAGTGTAGTATGGAAGTGCTGTCCAACTAAGGTCACGTAAGTTCTTACAATGTGATTGCCACGTGGTTAAGTAAACACAATGTTAGGTTAGGTTAGCCTTAGGTTAGGTTAGCCTTGTGTTAGATTCGGTTTATGTGCGTTTAACCTTGGGTTTAAATAGAGAGGCTAGCAGTAGAGGTGAGTGTTATGATCATTTAAAGGACGTCCTTAAGCCTACACCTTGGTCACAAGTCCAAGGCACTGCTTAGGTTTCTCTCGTAATTGTTAGAGATCATATTTGATCATTTATCGGTTCAATAGGAGTATCTACGTTGCGTTATCCAATATTCCATGCAATACCATCACCCCTTTTAGTGTTCCCCAATATTCCCCATCTTCCTCCTTCCATTCCTTTCACATCGTTTTGAAAATCCCCGACATATAGTTATTATATGTATGTTTAGATCGTTCAATTCGTGACAACGCACGTCACGTCTACTGCTTGTCATAATAATAGGCAAGCTCGGCTCCATTACGCCCTCGTCTCCGCCTCGACTGTAATGACCAACTTAGCACCCTTGTATCATAATGTACTATTATCTAGTCCCATGCTTTAAATCCTATATAAAAGATTCTAAATCCTATATTTTAAATTCTAAATAAAGGTGTAGATAAAGTCTTGTATGCAACTATTGATAATTAAGTATTAAAATACTCATGTGATACTATTATCACACCCGGCTTCGCCTCATGTGATAAACCCATATTCATGTTTTAATACCCTTTATTATACAACAGTTGTATAAATAACTATTCCATGTACAGACATTCGATAAGTTTCTAGACTTCAATGTACATAATTGAAGAAAAAAACACCAAATTATGAACCCATAAAGAAATTAAAGTTCACGACAATTTATAGCAAATGCTCGGAACGCAATCGACTGCCATGATAGATGGTTGGGGGTGGGGGTTGGGAATTATGTTAAATGGCAATACTTTTTCTTGTGATTGTCTGGAAGTATGAACCCCTGTGGGCTGTGCTCGCGTGTCCGTCTATCGTACCGAGTATCACAAATACTAATCAATAAAAATGTTGATGCTATATTTGTCGAACACAAGCTTGATTGTTGTTTTGATTTTTACTATTTTTTTAGCTTAAGAATTGAAGCTTCATAGTCCGTCTATCTGTTAAGTTTTTTTTCTGAAATACGTGGAAGTATCAAATTGAACTAAATATCAAACACTCAGGTTTGCAGTCAATTAGTCAAATTTCTAAGGAAACGCAATCAAAATATACGGCCGTTCATACTCTTACCAGGAAACCTAAAACTTAATGGAACCTAAAGGTAATATGGGTTACTTTGGTTTAGATAAAAAAACACAAAATTCCTGTGGGATATATAAAAAACATTTTAAGTCTTTCAACTTTGTTATAATTAACAGACATCGAGGTTTTATCTCGGGACTAAACTAATTAATTATTTTTTGAATGTTTGTAACTCACTCACGCAAAATCGGCTGAACGGATTTCAATGAATTTTGGTGCACAGATAATTTATAACCTGGATTAACACATAGGCTACTTTTCATCCCGGAAAAATTCACAGTTCCTGCGAGAAATCGGCTGAATGAATTTCAATGAATTTTGGCACACAGATAATTTACAACTTGGATATAACAAATTGGTTACTTTTTATCCCGGAAAAATTCATAGTTCCTGCGGGACAATAATACAAAGTTTATTGTAGAGTTTAGTATTTTATATTCTTTTGCTTTTCTTCTGTAAAGTAATGCAACCATAAACAATAGAGCACAACTATTAAGCTCAGAGTTATAAAACCGCGAACATGCTCGTAAAAAAATCTCGTGACGAATAACATTTGGTAAAGTATATGAGTTCAAAGCCTATGTACCTTTACATCTTCGTTATTCTTTATATCTATATTATATATTGGCTATAGACATCTTATAATGTCGTGTATAAACAAATACTTCAATATAATTAAATCAATGAGATTTCAAAGAATGGATCTCAGAACCTCAAAACTTTTTTTACAATTCTTTACAGACATATTTATTTATAATTGGGCTTTCACAACAGTAAACACGTTTTTTTATTCTCCCACAGGAACTATAAATTTTTCCGGGATAAAAATTGCCTTTTTTTAATCCAGGGTATAAAATATAAGCAAATCCGTTCTGCCGTTTTTACCGTTACACACAAACATTCACATTCATTTTTAAATTGTATATAAATATAATATAATAAAGAATATTCGTAGTAAGTTTGACAAGCTGATGTATATAAACAAATAAATAATAAAAAGTTACCTCATAAATATTCCTTTTCGGAAAACAACAGCAAAATAGTTTCAGCAATTTCTGCCTTATTTGATCACAAACATACAAATAAATACGTGATTTTTTTTAATACAACACCGATAGTACGAAATTTATAAATAAAAAAAATGTATTATATTGTGTTATTTCGGAAACCGTAGCAGCTACGGCGTAGCAATATCTACGAGTAGCTACGAGGACGCGGTTACGTACACTGAGTACTGACGAGTTATGAGGCGAGTGCGTTTTCCGTTTACTCAGTTAACTCACTTTTTTTGTATATCTCTTGGTTAGTAAATAATAGTCTTTCAATTTCAACTCATGTGGAAACAATTGTATGTATCATTGATATATGAAATTACATGATTCTTAATTGAAAATACCTGTTTTTAAGAATTTGACCTTAAATAAAAAATTTTGACCTGCATGAGCTTGTTAAGGACATTTTATATTTTGATATTTAAAACGAATTACAGCTTTAATTTTTATAGAATTAAATGAACGGACTATACTTAATTTTCGACAAATACCCTTCCATGGGTGTAAATAAATTATGAAAATGTGTAATTGTATATAAGATCTCTTAGTAAGCATTCTGGTCACGTTAGATGGAAGCCAGACACATTCTCGATGTTTTAATAGGCAATCTAAGGAATACAACGTATGTCAAACTGTTATTATGACATTAAAAAAAATACATTACACAGCACCCCCTTAGTGGTGACCACCAGCATGCGAAGCTGCGAGATCGAGCTACATGTGGGGCAGACTCACCCCTCTCCCTGCCATCCCGTTGCTGCGGTTCTAGTGAACTCTGGGTTCTCGTTCAGGGTCCACTTACACCGTAGCATTCTTCTCTCCATTCGTCTTCCTCACTCTATCTATCTATCTATATAGAGTGGATTTTTGAGACGGGTCAGTAAGGGCAGGTACCTTAACCGTTATAGTTAAAGGAAAACGTTCCTAGGAGAACATCCATAACTTTTTAAGATATTCTGAACTGCATTCACAGATTTTTGAGAAAACTCCAAAAAAAAATTTTTTTATGCCAATCGATCCCACTTCGTATGGGGATCAAAAGACTCTATGGGACTATTTAAGGTATGAATACTAGAAATGTCAGAAATCGCCAAAAACATTTTCCATACATTTCGTACTGAAAACGATAAATCAACTCGTTATATTGTTATTGCCAAACAATCCTATTTCTTACTGTGACTAAAAGATTCTTTTGGACCAACTGAAATTGAAATACAAAAACTACGGTCACACAAACATACTACATAAGTTCATTCGTTTTTGTACTGACTGAGCAAGTAGCAGCGGATAATTGTCTTGGATGGATATTATTTAAAATCCTCGTTAATCCCTCCTTCAGCTCCTGAAAACTATCGTAATTCCTTGCAGACTTCGGTGGCCCCACAAAAAAAAAAATCGGGGGCCAGTTAATTAGACTATTTAATTTCTTGCTCTACCATTTACAAGTAACAGTTAAATAATATAACTACATATAACGTCGAATAGTACGTATACGTAAATTAATAAGCAAGCAATGAGCAGGTGCGATTTAATGCCCTGGTTTCCATGTGCTGCGATATATTATTTACTAGTCGACCGCCTTCCTCCTTGCTACGGTTTAGAATATTTTACTAACACTTAAACATTTTGTTCTTTATCCTCAACTTTTTATATAGGAATCATAAAAATGCATCTAAAGGCTGTCTCGGTAAAAGTGCACTTTTTCATTTTAAAATTTAAACGCATATTGTGATTGAAAGTGCACCTAATGTGTCAACCATTCGAAGAGTGGTCAAAAATTTTGAAGATACTGCGTCAGTATGGACAGTACTTCTGTGCGTACCGGCAGGTCTCTGCTATGCGATTTAACGCCGTGCGATGTTTTTCTTTGGGGTTATCTGATATCTCAGGTTTATGCAAATAAACCCGAGACAATTCCTGAGAGATCCAAAAGTCATGAAAAATTTTTATGACAAGAGTAATGGCCAGTCATCAGAGCCGTGGGGGCCATTTGACGGTTTTTTTATTCCATATTTAATCGGAACATGTCTTCTTTACAATCCAATAAAAAAACCAGAACACTCTCAAAAAATATGCGTTTAAATTTTAAAATGAAAAAGTGCACTTTTACTGAGACACCCTTTATAATGAAAACTCTCCAAAATACTCTCAGAATGCAATTTAAGTAATACGTAAGCATTAAAGGGGGACAGGCGGGAGAGGGTTTCTTTGCTTATTTTTGATGAATAGATAAATAATATCAAAAAAGATTTATCTAGAACTAAAATTTAAAAAAGTCATAATAAATTGCAAATTTTTGAATAACCAAATCGAAACGAACTATTCGGAGAAGGAAAAAGGGGAGGAAAATATTGGAAAAAAACTACAACAAATGGACTTCTGCTGAACCGATAAATAATAAAATCAAAGGCGTCCTTTAACAGAATGCCAACACCCGCCTCCACTGCTCAGACTCTCTGTTTAAACCCAAGGTTAAACTCACATAAACCTAACCTAACACAAAACGCGTGACATTGTAAGGTACTCACGTGACCTTAATCGGACAGCACTTACAGCACTAACATTACACTGCACTTAACACTATCCAGAGACTACTTCATTCCTTGAGAGACTATCGATGGCGATAACGATTAGATTATTCTATTTCGATATTCTTTTGATTCGATAATCTTTTACTATCCTCCAACATACAGCAAACATTGTCATTGTCATTTGGGAAATAGGTTTTCTATCCATTTTCCATCTACACTATTATATAAAGAGGAAAGATTTGATTGTTTGTATATTCGTATGTTTGTTTGTTGCGAATAGGCTCAGAAACTGAATCGCTTTTGAAAATTCTTTCACCGATAGAAAGCTACATCCTTTCCGGGTAACATAGGCTATGTGGTGTTGTCATAAATACTCTAATTAAAAAGATATGGCCATTTAAGTGCCATAAGGTGGTCATTTTGTAAATTGAAGAGTTTCTCAGGAACTACTAATCCGATTTAAAAAAATTTTTCACTGATAGAAAACTACACTATTCGTGAGTGACAAAGGTGATTTAGTGTTGCCATATACATTTTTAAATTAATAGAATTTGGCCATTTTGTTGTTACTAATCCGATTTTAAAAATTCTTTCACTGATAGAAGTCTATAGTATTTCCATCTCTCTTATAATACTAACATCGTCTCTTCTCTCATCCTCTCTCTTTTTTTCTCTCTTTATTTTATTTTTGCTCTTTCCTCCCTCTTTTATCATCTGTCGCTTTTCTTTTATTTTTGTATCTATTATTTTCTTTTTATAACTTTTTCTTACTCTCTCTCTTTTTTCAAATAATGAAAAACTACACAATTGCACAGCGACAATTTAAAGACATCAATTATAATATTGCTTTAATTACCCGGAGCGAAGCGAGGGCAGCCCTCTAGTATTGTATATATTATTTTAGAGATTGTCCCTTAAAAACCATCGATCGAACTTGTTCATATATATTAATTTTAGTAATATAATAGGTTTTCGTGATGCATGTGTTTCTCTGACCAACCCCTTGACCGCCATTGCACGCGAACGGTCGTTCAACTGTCGTCTTTGGTTTACTCGTTATTTGGACATTAAATTCTTCTAAAAGGGCTGTATCTTGCTACCCCTTACAAGTACACTGCACTAGGTTAATATTAATCTAAGTTTGAAACAAGTTATTCATGATATAACTGTTCTGTGGTCCACGTAAGTTTACTTTATTATCTATTGTCGTTAGCGAGGTCGAGTGGTGGAGGTGAGAGTTAATATATTATGAAAGAGCTCTTTAAACCTGCTCCTGGGTCTCAAGCCCCCAGGCACTGCTCGCCTCAGTCTAAATTGCATGTGTACGTATTGCTGTACAGCAATGGGTATCATTCCTCTCTCATTTATGACATAACGATTTTACTGACAATAATATTCAGTGAGGAAGGAAAAGGTCTGGCTAACATACGGCAATCGAACTAGGGTACAAAAACAATTAAATACTACCTACTACTATATACATTTTGATTTTTTTTTTCAGATTTCAGAACGACAGCACAAAATCGGAAAATTCTTTTTTATTTTCACGACAAGTTTTGTATACAAGAAAAAGTGAGTGAGACAGAAGAGTGAGCGAGTCAGTGAGATGCTGGTGTTCACTGCAAATAAGTAAGTAATAAAAAATCTTTATATCAATATCAGCTACATCTACGGGGTCTAATAATACTTAAAAACCATGATACCTTAAGTACACAAAAAGTACACAAAATAAACAAAAACATTTGATTTGTCAACATTTCAGAGTATTTATTTTATATATGTCTAAAAAGTCCTTTGCCCTCAAATTCTTAAAAAAAAAAAAAAACATAATTTGCTGAATAAAAATTCAATTCAATAAACTAAAAATCTAATCTAAAAAATAATCAATCTTAGTCGGAAATCTTTGGATAATAAATTGAAAATCTATGATTATTTAAATCTATTTTTAATCTGTAATCTAATGATTTTGTATTGTGATTTTTGTTCCTAACAGATGGCGGTGTTAACTAGTTTTGTAACAAAAACCTAGTACAGTTAACTCAACAAAATTATACTAGATGGCGCCACCAGGCAATTGAATCTGGCTAGCACTTTTTAATTTCAAATTGTCCAATTCAGCAGGACCCAATTCGGTTCCCAGATTCCTCATCATAACCGGCATCGCATCAAATAGCATCCCCCCCCCCCCTCCACATCATTACAATTTATTATGACTATGATACTAGTGTTGCAAACTTACAAAATAAAAAAGCTAAAATAGTAAATCTAGGAATGAAACTAATGCTAGGAAAATTGCTGCAAAATTACCTTTAAAATTACTCCTCAACTTTGCCACCTTATCGCGTTCTGCTGACCTTAAACGATATACAAAAATTACTCAACACGTCATAAACTTAGTGATATTATATTAAATAGCAATCCCTTTTATTTAAAATTAAATTTACACAAAGGCACTAAAATGGCTACTGAGAAATAAAAAGAAAAAAATTAACTAGTTACTTAAAAATGATACAAAAATATTTGTTAGTCCTATAATAATGACAATTTGTGATAAAAATTTCAAAGCATCTATCATTTTGGAGTCTTTGGTGGTCTTTGGATGTTAGAAATAGACTACAAAACTGCTGGAAGTAATGTACCTGCCTTGAAATGGACTAAATAAAACTGCTTGGATGTAAAATGTCCATTTAGAATAGAAATAGACCAAAAAAAGAGCTTAGATGAAAAATTTCCATTAAGACTAGAAAGGGGCTGAAAACGGCTTAGATGTAAAATGTCCATTTATACTAGGAATAGACTAAACAAACTGCTTGGATGTAAAATGTCCATTTATACTAGGAATAGACTAAACAAACTGCTTGGATGTAAAAAAAAAAAGACTAAACGAACTGCTTGGATATAAAATGTCCATTCAGACTAGAAATGGACCAAAATAAAGCTTAGATGAAGGATGTCCATTAAGACTAGAAATGGACTAAACAAACTGCTTGGATGTAAAATGTCCATTAAGACTAAAAAAAGACTAAACGAACTGCTTGGATATAAAATGTCCATTCAGACTAGAAATGGACCAAAATAAAGCTTAGATGAAGGATGTCCATTAAGACTACAAATAGACTAAACGAACTGCTTGGATGTAAAATGTCCATTTATACTAGGAATAGACTAAACAAACTGCTTGGATGTAAAATGTCCATTAAGACTAGAAATGGACCAAAATAAAGCTTAGATGAAGGATGTTCATTAAGACTAGAAATAAACTAAACGAACTGCTTGGATATAAATGTCCATCTATACTAGAAATAGACTAAACGAACCGCTTGGATGTAAAATGTCCATTCAGACTAGAAATGGACCAAAATAAAGCTTAGATGAAGGATGTCCATTAAGACTAGAAATTGACTAAACAAACTGCTTGGATGTAAAATGTCCATTAAGACTAAAAAAAGACTAAACGAACTGCTTGGATATAAAATGTCCATTCAGACTAGAAATGGACCAAAATAAAGCTTAAATGAAGGATGTCCATTAAGACTAGAAATAGACTAAACGAACTGCTTGGATGTAAAATGTCCATTTATACTAGGAATAGACTAAACAAACTGCTTGGATGTAAAATGTCCATTTATACTAGGAATAGACTAAACAAACTGCTTGGATGTAAAATGTCCATTAAGACTAGAAATGGACCAAAATAAAGCTTAGATGAAGGATGTTCATTAAGACTAGAAATAGACTAAACGAACTGCTTGGATGTAAAATGTCCATTTATACTAGGAATAGACTAAACAAACTGCTTGGATGTAAAATGTCCATTTATACTAGGAATAGACTAAACAAACTGCTTGGATGTAAAATGTCCATTAAGACTAGAAATGGACCAAAATAAAGCTTAGATGAAGGATGTTCATTAAGACTAGAAATAGACTAAACGAACTGCTTGGATGTAAAATGTCCATTTATACTAGGAATAGACTAAACAAACTGCTTGGATGTAAAATGTCCATTTATACTAGGAATAGACTAAACAAACTGCTTGGATGTAAAATGTCCATTAAGACTAGAAATGGACCAAAATAAAGCTTAGATGAAGGATGTTCATTAAGACTAGAAATAAACTAAACGAACTGCTTGGATATAAATGTCCATCTATACTAGAAATAGACTAAACGAACCGCTTGGATGTAAAATGTCCATTCAGACTAGAAATGGACCAAAATAAAGCTTAGATGAAGGATGTCCATTAAGACTAGAAATGGACTAAACAAACTGCTTGGATGTAAAATGTCCATTAAGACTAAAAAAAGACTAAACGAACTGCTTGGATATAAAATGTCCATTCAGACTAGAAATGGACCAAAATAAAGCTTAGATGAAGGATGTCCATTAAGACTAGAAATGGACTAAACAAACTGCTTGGATGTAAAATGTCCATTAAGACTAAAAAAAGACTAAACGAACTGCTTGGATATAAAATGTCCATTCAGACTAGAAATGGACCAAAATAAAGCTTAGATGAAGGATGTCCATTAAGACTAGAAATAGACTAAACGAACTGCTTGGATGTAAAATGTCCATTCAGACTAGAAATGGACCAAAATAAAGCTTAGATGAAGGATGTCCATTAAGACTAGAAATAGACTAAACGAACTGCTTGGATGTAAAATGTCCATTCAGACTAGAAATGGACCAAAATAAAGCTTAGATGAAGGATGTCCATTAAGACTAGAAATAGACTAAACGAACTGCTTGGATGTAAAATGTCCATTCAGACTAGAAATGGACCAAAATAAAGCTTAGATGAAGGATGTCCATTAAGACTAGAAATAGACTAAACGAACTGCTTGGATGTAAAATGTCCCTTGTGACTAACTACATTTTTGCACTATATGGTCTAAATGATAAATCATTTTATTTAGACATAAACTCAATAGTACAACATGTGATTAATACAGCGCTTCCGACTTATACCCTGACGCCCTACTTTACGTCCGTAACAAAATTATAAGATAAGATCTACCCCCTCATATTAAGTAATAGCCTAGAAAAAGCGGTCAAGCTATTACATACGCGTACATAAACTTCTATATCTTATATACATATAATAAATCTAACAAAAGGATATTTTAATGAGAGAAGTCTGTGTCTGTATAGATCTACATAATTCTTTGGATATAATGTCAGTAGTGGACTCATTAAACATATAAACCGTTACCGTTCTAAAGTTATATATATTGTTAATTAATAAAAAAGAAGAGAGTTTCGGCTTGACTAGAATATCCTCCTGGCGGTTATACTTTAGACTCAGAACTTCAGAGCTACTGCTAGGAATACTCGCGATGTAATCCCTGATTATTCTGTCATGACGGCGTATTTATTTTGCAATCCCCACTTCCTAGATTTGTGTTTAACAGTTGTCCAAGATTCAAGTAACAGGATGCTACTCATATCAGTCGTGACAACACCAAATAGCAGGATGCTACTCATATCAGTCGTGACAACACCAAATAGCAGGATGCTACTCATATCAGTCGTGACAACACCAAATAGCAGGATGCTACTCATATCAGTCGTGACAACACCAAATAGCAGGATGCTACTCATATCAGTCGTGACAACACCAAATAGCAGGATGCTACTCATATCAGTCGTGACAACACCAAATAGCAGGATGCTACTCATATCAGTCGTGACAACACCAAATAGCAGGATGCTACTCATATCAGTCGTGACAACACCAAATAGCAGGATGCTACTCATATCAGTCGTGACAACACCAAATAGCAGGATGCTACTCATATCAGTCGTGACAACACCAAATAGCAGGATGCTACTCATATCAGTCGTGACAACACCAAATAGCAGGATGCTACTCATATCAGTCGTGACAACACCAAATAGCAGGATGCTACTCATATCAGTCGTGACAACACCAAATAGCAGGATGCTACTCATATCAGTCGTGACAACACCAAATAGCAGGATGCTACTCATATCAGTCGTGACAACACCAAATAGCAGGATGCTACTCATATCAGTCGTGACAACACCAAATAGCAGGATGCTACTCATATCAGTCGTACCAACATCAAGTAACAGGATGCTACTCATATCAGTCGTACCAACATCAAGTAACAGGATGCTACTGATATCAGTCGTGACAACACCAAATAGCAGGATGCTACTCATATCAGTCGTGACAACACCAAATAGCAGGATGCTACTCATATCAGTCGTGACAACACCAAATAGCAGGATGCTACTCATATCAGTCGTGACAACACCAAATAGCAGGATGCTACTCATATCAGTCGTACCAACATCAAGTAACAGGATGCTACTCATATCAGTCGTACCAACATCAAGTAACAGGATGCTACTGATATCAGTCGTGACAACACCAAATAGCAGGATGCTACTCATATCAGGCATAGCAACATCAAGTAACAGGATGCTACTCATATCAGTCGTACCAACATCTAGTAACAGGATGCTACTCATATCAGTCGTACCATCATCAAGTAACAGGATGCTACTGATATCAGTCGTGACAACACCAAATAGCAGGATGCTACTCATATCAGGCATAGCAACATCAAGTAACAGGATGCTACTCATATCAGTCGTACCAACATCTAGTAACAGGATGCTACTCATATCAGTCGTACCAACATCAAGTAACAGGATGCTACTCATATCAGTCGTACCAACATCAAGTAACAGGATGCTACTGATATCAGTCGTGACAACACCAAATAGCAGGATGCTACTCATATCAGGCATAGCAACATCAAGTAACAGGATGCTACTCATATCAGTCGTACCAACATCTAGTAACAGGATGCTACTCATATCAGTCGTACCAACATCAAGTAACAGGATGCTACTCATATCAGTCGTACCAACATCAAGTAACAGGATGCTACTGATATCAGTCGTGACAACACCAAATAGCAGGATGCTACTCATATCAGGCATAGCAACATCAAGTAACAAGATGCTACTCAAATTATAAGTGTTGCCAACATCATAATTAACAATATATTCAATTTATTTCTCTTCTGTTACTTTTAACGTGTATAGTTTCTAAACTTAAGGCTTTTACCGA
Source organism: Limenitis camilla (assembly GCA_905147385.1). Taxonomy (NCBI): domain Eukaryota; kingdom Metazoa; phylum Arthropoda; class Insecta; order Lepidoptera; family Nymphalidae; genus Limenitis; species Limenitis camilla. Next base: position 11,598,452 of record LR990241.1, read on the forward strand.
GGGGACGGGTTAGAATACTATTCCCCTCTGCCGCTGGGAGAGCATCTCGTAAGAGCCGAGTAACCCAGCACCCCCTTGGTGCTGTACTGGCTTGCGACCACCAGCATGCGAATCCGACCGCCGAGTGTCATAGACGCGTTCCGGTTGAGTCCCATGTGGGCCAGACTTACCCTCTCCCTCTTCCATCCCAATAATGCTGCGTAACTGGTGGACTTTGGTCTCTTACTCAGGGACCGCTGAGACCGTAGCATTTTTTTCTTCAGCCCCCCTCCCCATTCTATCTTCGAGGATGCAACGAATCGGGCGATGGTAGCCACTTACCATAAGTACCATTCGCTACTTTGTACCTTATCTACCATTAAAAAAAAATATGTAAAGGTACACAGTTAGGGCGTGTAGTTAGAAGCTTGGCTCTATATGATATCTGATAGCTTTTCGTCTTGGCTACATTTTACATGGAAATGTTTTTGGTAACATAATTATTAACGAGAGCACGTACAGATAAACTGAACAAAATTCAGCTGATTTAAGTATTTATATTTGTTTTGCTGCAGGACTAACTAAAAATAATCATCATCACGAATCTCCCTCAGGATGAGGAGGGTATTAGGCCATAGTCCACCACGCTGGCCCAGTGCGGGTTGGCAGACTTCACACACCTTTGAGAACTTTAGGGAACTCTCAGGAGTGCAGGTTTCCTCGCGATGTTTTCCTTCACCGTTAAAGCAAGTGATATTTAATTGCTTAAAACACACATAACTCAGAGTCAGAGGTGTGTGCCCAGGATCGAACCTCGGACCTCCCGAGTAAGACTTGAAGTCTCAACCACTGAACATAATAAATAATGCAAATAGTGAGTTGGCCTCATGCGGACGCAAAATTATAGTTTCTATTATGAAATGTGATAGCGATCTACTTTATAGACGGGGGCAATAACCTGGGGGCATTACATAACTTAAGGATAAAAGTATACGTGAAACTTAACTCCACGATAGGAATTTTGCGTGATACGCACACAAACATACAAAAGGAGAGACAGACAAATTTATATTTTACATTTTTATTAAATACTAGCTGCGTACCGCGTTTTCACCCGCTATATTCTGGATAATTCACACTATATCATTATAAATTATAGCCTATGTGTTATTCTAATGTGCAAGCTATATTATTGTAAAGTTTCATCAAAATCCATTAAATAAATAAATAAATAAATAAAAACTTTATTGACACAAAAATCTATTACACTGGTTTTATCGAATAGTTACATTATTTGTATGAGTTAAACGCAGTACATAACACTGTTTCACACTAACGCCTAAACTAGGCCGAGCCTGTATCTTAGGCGTTATTGTCTTCTTATATGACAATGCATTATTATTAGTAAAAAACGTGTACACTTGATTATACAACTATTAATAAACTAAGTATTTGATGTAATATACAAAATAAAAATATGTACATCCATATTGCGGGTACATAGTAAAACACACTAGAAGTGTCGTTTCAAGCCGAAGAAAATAATTTAATTCTACCTCCATGATTAATTTTTTGATTGTAAACAACTAGTTATACCACAAAACGTATGAACCTCAGAACATTTTATTTTTATTTATTATTTTTGTTAGAATATTAATAATTTTAATAACTTCAGTTGGTAAATTAAAAGATATATATATATATATATATATATATATATATATATATGTATGTATATATGTTATAATATATATATTCTATTATGTTAATATTACTTAAAAATTATCACCAAATAAAATATAAATAAATAAATATTTTTATAGTATTACTTATATATATATGTTTATATACACCCATATGGTATTATAATTTTATTACATAAGTATACCTATTTATACACATATCACATTATTACATTGGTAAAATATATATTAAAGATTGAGTTTTATTACCTTACAATTATAAATAACTTTTCAGTGTCCTCGTAATTTTGCAACTTCAACCATGATGTTAAAACTTTTTTACATGAATAGTTATTCAATTGATATATTTTGAGGAACGAGTTTATTTTGTTATACAGCATAGGACCTAAATAACACTGGAACTTTCTGATAAAATATGTTTTGTTTATTGATGTGGGACAAACTCTGTTCATGTTTCTTTTATTAAGTTTTTGTAGTTTTTGCCAGAAAGAGTAACAAACAGACATCCAGACATCCATATATTCTTACAAACATTCGCGTTTATAATATTAGTAGGACTAATCGTCCCGCCCGGCTTCGCACGAAAGCATAAAATATTTTAGTTTTCAATACATTGCTTTATTTTTATCCTACAGGAACCATGATTTTTTTTGGGATAAAAAGTAGCCTATACATTAATCCAGGTTATAAAGTATCTGTGTGCCATTTTTGCGTAATTGTATAACAAACATCCAAATATACAAACTCATAATTATTTATATGGAAGCTATACGAAGCTTTAGCTATACGGAAGCCGAGCAGTGCCTGGGGCTTGAGAACCAGGAGCAGGTTTAAGGAGCTCTTTCATATCATATTACCTCTCCCTCTCTCACCACAATCACTAGACTTCGTTAAATACAATAGATTTTTAAAGTTAATTTACGTGGACTTCAAGAAACCTATCGCACTGAAGGTTATATATTGTCTACAGGTGGTGTTAAAACTCCGAGAAGAAAGAATAATTTTTCTGACATTGTCATGAGAAATAAAAAGCCTATGACAAATAAGTCATAAGAAAATAAAATAAAAAATTGCTATGATGTAGAATCATCAGATAATAAATTAAAAAAAAAAATCAAAGATAATCTATATCTATACTTAATATTATAAAGAGGAAAGATTTGTATTTTTGTATGTAACGAATAAACATAAAAACTACTGGACCGATTTCAAAAATTCTTTCACCATTAGGAAGCTACATTATCCCTGAGTAACATAGGCTATATTTATTACAAGAAAAAATTAGAGATCCTCAGAAATTCACACTAAAACCAACACAAGGTGCAAAAAAAATAGCCATAAAATATCTTTCATCGCATGCGCTGCAAAAAGTATTGATGATCGAACAAAAAAATGTTCTACAATATTATAGAACGTATCAATATCTACAAAAAACTCCGCGAGACCATATGTCCAACTATTGTAGTTAAGTCATAACTACTTTTTTACATTTTAAAAGTTGATAAAATTGCCTATCAAAATCAGACCATGTTTTCTATAACTTTGTATTAATTCTTATCCAAATAAATTATTTCGTAATGAAGACTGTTTCAATACCTGTTAATTACTTTTTGAATTATTGAAATCGGACATTCCAGTCAAAAGATATTACGAAATAAAAATATCAAGATAAATAAAAAATAATCCCAGACGGGCCGTCGGCGCGGTGTGGGTGCCTCGCAGCGCAGTAAAGCGGCGATAGAGGGAGCGACAGAATGCGGGAGCCAAAATGTTAAAAAAAAATTATCCACCCGTGCGAAGCCGGGACGGGCCCCTAGTAAATAAATATAATTAAATATGATTCCTCATTTGCCGTTTTTGCACACGTGGGTATACTTGAAATAAAATAAAGGCTACAAACAGCTAATACTAATTTTTAAACGACTAGCAGCAGCCCGCGGTTTCACCCGCTATATTTTGGATAATTCACACTATATCATTATAAATTATAGACTATAAGTTATTCTGATGTGTAAGTTATATTATTGTACAGTTTCATCAAAATCCATTCAGTAGTTTTTGCGTGAAAGAGTAACAAAGATACATCCATACATTCTTACAAACTTTCGCGTTTATAATATTAGTAGGAAGTAGGATGTCGGTAACTTTTTTTTTATTGAAAAAATCTAATTTTTCTGTCAACTGTGCAGACAAAAGAGGGAGGGAAAAAAGAAGGGTAACGATACAATATTTATCTTTATGTCTACGTTTTATCTTACGTTTTAAAATCAAGCAAGTTTTCATAACTCCTCGTAAGCTGTTTTTGAAGGGCATAATACATTGTAAGTAAGTCTGAATATTGTGATACTTATTATATTGGATTTAAGGTCTATAATGGCAATGGTTTGAGGTCTACAATGTCGTTCTACTAGACCCATAGTACTGAGAGAATATAACAAACTTATATCAACGTTTCGTCTACGACAGGGAACTTCAATTATTTGTTTATATAAGCCGCAGAAAACCTATGATTTTTTTTATATAAATAAATTTGAGACCAAGTAAATGATTTTAATTTAAACTATTTGTCCATATCTTAAATTCTTATGAAGATATAAAGTTGGGAAAGCTATTTTCTATTAAACTGAGGTCAAAAAGGAAAAAATCCCTGTAATTATTTACAACCGAGTTGAGTCTATGAATCAACGATAGTGTAAGAAATAATACCTACTATTGAACTCTGCCGCTGGGAGAGCACCTCATAAGAAACGAGTAACCCAGCACCCCCTTGGTGTTAGGGGATCTGTTCCCCGAGTAGCTTGCGACCACCAGCATGCGAATCCAACCGCCGAGTGTCATATAGGCGTTTCGGTCGAGCCGTCCCATAAATGCTGCGGATCTAGTAGACTCTGGGCTCTTGCTCAGGGTCCGCTGAAACCGCAGCGTGTTTTGTTGTGGCCACTTACCATCAGGTGGACCATCTGCTCGTTTGCACCTAATACCTACCATAATAAAAAAATACGACTTAGGAGCATGGTTAAGGGCCCCTTGGCGGCCGACACGTAATCCTCAAGAAGAAGGACCTCAGCCTCAGGAAATATTTGGACAACTGCCTGAGAACGGGACAGATAATTTATAACTTGGTTTAACACATTTACTTTATATCCCGGAAAATTCATAGTTCATATAGGATAACAATAAAATATGTTTATTGGACTGGAAGGTTTAGGGAAACTTTCTTAGGAACCATTATGTGCTTTTTTGTTAAATCTGAGGTAGGGCACAGCAGGAAATTTCCTGCTCAAATATGGAGCAGCCCGACTGGGGTAGTACCTCGACCTTACAGAAGGTCACAGCTAAATAACACTACTCTAAAGCAGTGTTGTGTTCCTGTCGGTGAGTAAGGTGACCAGAGCTCCTGGGGGGAATTGGGGATAGGGTCGGCAACGCGCTTGCGATGCTTCTGGTGTTGCAGACGTCTATAAGCTACGGTAATCGCTTACCATCAGGTGAGCCGTACGCTTGTTTGCCGACCTTGTTACATAAAAAAAAAAAAAATCAACTATGGCATAGTACATTTTTTGGTCAAGCTTGAGTAGTCTGTAGAAATGAGTGATATTAGTATATGTCGGAGAATAGTAAAAGGTTATCGATTAAATCGAATCATCATCGAGGTCTATGGCGTTGGAGTAGGGTAGTAGCCATTTCCGTTGTGACCCTTTATATGCCATCGACAGTCTGACTGAAGTCTTAGTCGTGCACGGTCTGTCAAGAAGTGAAGTAGTGTCTGAATAGTGATAGTGTTGTGCAGTGTTGTGTTAGTGCTAGGAGTGCTGTCCGATCAAGGTCACGTGAGTACCTTACAATGTAATTACTTCGTCTTGTGTTAGGTTAGGTTTATGTGCGTTTAACCTTGGGTTTAAATAGACAGTCTAGCAGTGGAGACGAGTGTTGTAATTACTTAAAGGAGCTCCTTAAGCCTACACCTTGGTCACAAGTCCAAGGCACTGCTTAGGTTTCTCTCGTAATTGTTAGAGATCATATTTGATCATTTATCGGTTCAGTAGAAGTATCTGCGTTGCGTTTACCCAATATTCCATTCGATACCATCACCCCCTTTTAGTGTTCCCCAATATTCCCCATCTTCCTCCTTTCATCTCCTTTTTATCATCATCATCCCCGACATATATATATATATATATTATGCAGATCGACCCAGTTTTATGTCAGGATCATTTCATTGTCTCAAAGAAAAAAAAACTAGTTAAAAAATTTACAATTGTTAATTATGATGTTGGCAACACTTATAATTTGAGTGGCACCCTGTTACTTGATCTTGATGTTGGTACGTTTGATATGAGTAGCATCCTGTTACTTTAATGTTGGCCAACTGATAAACATAAATCAAGGAAGTGGGGATTGCAAAATAAATACGCCGTCACGACAGAATTATCATGAATTACATCGCGAGTATTCTTAGCAGTAACTGTGAAGGTCTGAGTACTACGGGCTAGCCCAGGAGGATATTATAGTCAAGCCGTCATAATGTCAGTCTGCGTATAGACTACTACTACACTTCTTCTCTCTTCTCTTTATTAATTAACACAATATATTTATTAAAATACACGTAGCGGGCCGTAGTTTGGTGACGCCACATATAATGTAGACGACAAAGTTGCCATTCACACAATATATTATCAGTTCCGAGTAACGTAAGGTCTTGAATAACGCTGGCTAGCGATACAAGCTTCGCTGAACTCTATCAAACTTGTTATTACTGAGAAATTCTTTGTTTTTAAGATCACACTACTACACCAGATTGTCACACGTCGCTATTACTTGTCTAATATCGAATTTCATTTAGATTTACTCTCCCTACGCTGAGTAAAATGGATGTATCATTAACCATACCATACCATATGCATCTTGAACGCTATAGAAGTTTGAAAGAATAAATTAATTAAAATATCTATTGGGACACTTTCAAAAAAATATGGTCCTATAAAATTTAATAACAAATGTACAGTTTAACACGTGTATTTAGCCGTAACCGCTATGTCCCTGCATTTTAAATCTGTAATATCTTCGAAAATATTCATTAAAATTTCATGGTGTAAAGGGCCATATTGATCTATATTAAATGCACAATGTATTTAAGGTACCTAATTGGCTAAGGATTAATGCTGTATTGTTTAAAATCGCTTCGTAAATAAACCATTATTTTTTGTAAAAAGTAAAGGATAAAATATAGTTAATGTGGGTTATCCCTAAGAGATAGACATATACCATCGTAGAATTTTTTGTAGACCTTTTTAAGGTGTACTAATATTGTAGTACATTATTTGGATCTATCTCGTAGGGTTCAGCCAGCGTTTGCAATGTAAGCGCAAAAATGTGTTTATTTACGACATCACGTTAGAAACCTCTGAAATTATCAGTTTCTTTGATTATATCGCTTCTAGGAAGACTTATATTAGAATGTTTATTGAATTGTATTGATAGGGGTTAAAAGATAAAGTGTTTAGTAAATAAAAGTGTAGTTCACGTGAACGATAAATAAACAGTTAAACTAGAACGGGTAGACATCGGAAACGAGGGCTCGTGGTCTGTTCATATCCGGTAGACAGGTTAGTGTGCCACTACATAAACAAGGGAATTAGCTGAAGACAGCCCTCGCTTCGCAGAGATATTCAAATTAGTATAAATGCCAAACAAAGTATGTCTTCAATGTAAGAGTGAAAAATATTGGATCTTATGAAGCTGAAGAGTTTGTTTGTTTGCTTGAACGCGCGAATCTCAGTAACTACTGATCTGATTAGACACATTATTTCAGTGTAAGATAGCCCATTTATCGAGGAAAGCTATAGGCTATATATCATCATGATAAGACCAATAGGAGCAGAGCATCAAGGGCACAAAGGCGCAAAGGTCGGCTAGTATACAATATAATGTCAACAAGTGTTTAATAATTTAAAAAATATTATTATCAAAATTGGATCTAGAGTTATTAACAATACTTACTTACCCAAAAAATATATAAACGTAAAACTCTTTAAAGTTCTAATTAACAGTTCTTCCTATTTTTTTTGTTTATTTTTCTACAAAAACAATATTAAATTACTTTATAAACAATGTGAAAAGATTTCTCTAAGTGTCAAACTATGAAACTGTCAATTTTGAAATATATCTGTAATAGGTAAAAATGTTTTGTTTTTATATGCCAGAACAATTTTTTGGCATTATAAAAAAATATATAAATACTCAGGCTTTTTTCTTCAATATTAGAATATTTAATTATAATGATTACTTGATTTTCTTTGTTAAAATGGAATAATTATTATATCAATCACTTCTACTTTATAGTTATTAATTAATAACATGACCATACTGGCTATATGTAAGAATATCTTAAAATATTAATAACATTAAAACGGAAAGAAACGAATTTTTGAGGTTTTATAAAAACTGATAAATTATCAATCAAAAACTAGATAATATCTCACAATTGACAATTGTGAAGTTGGCCGCAGGTCGCGTCGCAGTAATAAAAGTTTGAACCTGCGCACTACAACCGCAGCTAACTTCACTACAATTACTAGTCTTACACAAAATAAGAGTTTTATTGCTTTAGTATAAGTAATATACACATTGCACAAATACCAGATGTTGATAACAAAGAAAGTAAAGTATACTAATAAAAGACCCTAAACGTTAACTTACCCTAAACACATGTTTCAATTTTTGCCTGTTGGTACTTTTAAAGTCTTTTGGTATTAATCTTACTAACAGTAGGGGAGGCCATGATGCGAAATGGGGATTAAGTTTCCCATTTTAATGTTCCAAAAAACATCAATAGCTTTTCAAAAATTGTAAAAAAAATTACATTAAGATAATTCAAAGTCAGATATTGATTGTTAAAATGGTCCGGAGTGGTGGGGGTGGCCATCTAGAATGGTAAAAAAATGTATTCAAGCGCCGGCAGATATTCAGAGGAGATATTAAGTGATAATTACTGTATACATGATCTGATATGAATGCGTTGTTTTGTGATTATCTGTGATGACGTCATGACGTCGGAAAGCAGTGTGGTGATGGGGTGAGATCGTCCCCGACTTCGTTCGTGGCTCCGCTCCTATGGGTCGTAGCGAGATGTTAAATAGCCTAAGTTACTCCTTGTTACATCAGCTATCTGCCAGTGAAAGTCCCGTCAAAATCGGTCTAGCCATTTCAGAGGTTAGCCGGAACAAACAGAAACAGACAAAAATTGTAAAAAATGTTGTTGTTGGTATATCCATATGCACTCAGTAAAAAGCGGTTATTTTAATATTACAAACAGACACCCGTGCGAACTAGTAATTTATATAACTCAGTGAAGCGAATAACTATAATTTCCACATAAATGTTGGAATAAACTGTTACATCACGCCAATGAAGCCAATTGGTCTGTATGACGCTTTTTAATTGAGCACAATAAGGCACGTGACCCGCACAAATGGATATACACTCTATTTATACTCTATCGTTCGGTCTTAGAGGACTTTTTAATTTGTTCGGTTTATTCTCCATAAATTATAAGAAGTTTATTGTGGTCTTTTTTACGATGTGCATTATTGATCACAAACTGTCCTGACTTCGCTGAGGTATTAATATATTATCTATACTAATATGTTATTACTCGATAATGAAGGAAAGGAGGGTAATGTATCAGTTTGCTTGAACGCGCTAATCTCAGGAACTATTGGTCTGATTTGAAAAATTCTTTCAGTGTTAGATAGCCCATTTATCGAGGAAGACTATAGGCTATATATCATCACGCTAAGACCAATAGAAGCGGAGCTACACGTGAACAAAGTCGCGGGGGTCGACTATTGTGTTTATATGACGAATAACTTAATATATTAAACGGAAAATGAACGTTTCGTTTCGTTTATATTTCTTTCGATTTATTAGTTTAGATTTATTATCAATTCTACTACTACTAAGCAAAATGGAGAGATGAAGTTTTATCTAAGCTGAATACTTGTAGTTTTAAAGCTATACTTCTCAATCTTAATTCTAATGCCCCTAACCATAGCTATGACCCTAGTTAAAACAGTATTGCATTTCTATTTAATCGTGAAGCATCGGGATCGGAGTCATTAACCTCATTATTGTTCCATAAACCATATAAATTATTCCGGATTGAGTCACGAAAGGAGACATTGTATTGCCAATTTGAATAAACCCCTTGTTTATATTACAAAATTAAAACTGTTATACTTTTCATTTATTACAAGCTTTTACCCGCAAATTCGTTGGTAGTTATATTAGCCTAAAGTAGATCATCTTTAGACATATTCAATAATTTTATGAGGTAGTCATACTAACTTTGCACGCCCCTTTAACCCCTCTAAAAGATGATATTCGAAAAAAATTTTTATACGTGTTTCATGACTTTCAATGAAGAACCTTCATACTGATTTTAATTTGAATAACTTCAAAAACAGAAAAGTTTCATACTAACTTTGCACCCCCTTTTTACCCCCTTAGGTAGGCCCTTCGTTGATATGTCAGTCAGTCAGCTTCTCCTTTTATGTACTTAACTAGCGACCTGCCCCGGCTTCGCAGTGTTTCTCTACTATAATATGTATATATTAAACACATAAACCTTCCTCTTGAATTACTCTGTCTAATGGTGAAAACCGCATGAAAATCGAAATGCGAATTTTTGAATATTGTATCTAATTTTTTCCAACTTGAGAGATGTGTTTTATTTTATTAAAAAAATTAATGTTACTTTTAAAACCAAGGATTAAAAGTGTTTGTTAATTCTTTAAGCGTGCAATAGATGGCGCTGTTAGTCAATTTAGTCTCAAAATATTTTAATATATTGATTGGGATACTCAAGTTGATGAAAGCTTTTTATAAAAGAGAAATACAGTGCAAACCCATTTAACACCACTCGATCTAAGAACAAACTCTCGTAATGGCGCAATGCATATTGAAAGAAGGGTTCTTAAGGTATATTGTTTATTTTTAAATTGTTTTAAGCACTTAAAATAATATTGAAATGAATTTGAGTGGGTCATTATGTCGAGAACTTTCTGAGAGAATATAATCTATAGTCAAGTGAAACTTAAGAAGTTAATTTATTAGGAGCTTTCAAGAGTACCGTATTATTTAAACGGTTTACATTTAATTTACACGAAATGTGTAAAAAAAAGGATAGTGAACAGTTTTTTTTATTTACTATGCTTACATTAAGGGTGCGTTTCCATCAGAGATGAATAAGGAAGAACCGATAGATAGAACGCACCTTTAAGGGTCTATTCATTTTATGATATACATTTTGGGGTGTTCATTTCATGTGTATTTAAATATCTTTTATTCGGGATTTGTAAAATCAAATCTTTAGAAGTTTATACAGATCTAGCCGACCCGCGCGACTTCTTTCGCGTGTTGCTCCGCTCCTATGGGTCGTAGCTAGGTGATAAATAGCATAAGTTACTCCTTGTTACATCAACTATCTGCCAGTGAAAATCCCGTCAAAATTAGCCGGAACAATCAAACAGAAAGAAAAAAATTGTAAAAAGTGTTGTTATTGGTATATGTGGTATGTGCGTGTATACATCCATATGCACTTAGTAAAAAGCGGTTATTTTAATATTACAAACAGACTCTCCAATGTTATTTATTTGCAATCTAAGATTTCTGACAATTTATATAAAGAATAACACAGGTTAAAACCTTGATTAAATTGATTATTTGCTTTTTCTTATCTACTGTTCATTAACGATAACTACTAATAACACTAAATAATAGCTTGGTAAAGTATAAACAAATTTCAAGTCACTTTTAAATAGAAATAAAGTCGAAATTCTATTCACTGGAGAGTTTGCTAACGGATGTTTTTGATTACCAACAAAATTGCAAACACATGTTCATTTAACGAAGCTTTTTTGAAGAGAAGCTCGTTCCTTGTTCCTTCTTATAAAAAGACTGTACAATAAAATGTACCTTTTTAAAAAGTTTTACTATAGTAAATAGACGCATTATGCACTTATATAACTGTACTAAAAGCGTTAAATATAAAACTATAATTACGTACCAATGCAGTAAGTAGAATTAAATTATTTATAAGGGGAAAGAAAGTTATTAGAAAGAGATGCATATAACATCAGTTTTGCAGCTCTCGCTCACTCCTATATACTAAACAATCTACACGTTTCTCTCACTCATAAGGTAAGTAGAGTTAAGCAAACACAATAAAAACAAAATATCTATATATTGATATTTAAATTACTAGCTGCACCCCGCGGTTTCACCCGCTATATTTTGGATAATTCACACTATATCATTATAAATTATAGCCTATGTGTTATACTGATATATAAACTACATTATTGTAAAGTGTTATCAAAATCCATTCAGTAGTTTTTGCGTGAAAGAGTAACAAACACACATCCATGCATTCTTACAAACTTTCGCGTTTATAATATTAGTGAGTAATTTTTGTATACAAATACTTTATAACATGATTTAACATATTGATTACTTTTATCCTGAAAAAAGCAATGTCCTAAGGGTTAGAAGGATTTTATTGACACAAACAGCTAAACAGATTTATAACATGATTTACATATTGACTACTTTTCATCCACAAAAATAAGATGTCCCATGGAATAGAAGGATTTTATTGACACAAACAGCTAAACAGATTTATAACATGATTTACATATTGACTACTTTTCATCCACAAAAATAAGATGTCCCATGGAATAGAAGGATTTTATTGACACAAACAGCTAAACAGATTTATAACATGATTTTCATATTGACTACTTTTTATCCAGAAAAATAAAATGTCCCATGGAATAGAAGGATTTTATTGACACGAAACAGTTTCACGGATTTATTACAGTTTATAAAAATATAGCAATATTACATACAGCATATACAATTACTTTATAAACTGTAATAATATTTTTTATCCCGGAAGACTGAGTTGTTACATGAATGTGTGTCATTCAATTCACTCTAGACCCAATTCAGAAGTTGACGCAATTGAATATATAAATTATATTATTTACGCATGAAATGAATCTTTTCCATCCTCTCACAGTAGCAATGTAATTCATACATCATCTTTAGAGTTTTTAAGATCACGACAATGGCTGGTGTGTTACCAACTGAAAATCTTTATCTAAACAAAGACAAGGCTAGGTTCAAACTAATCTGAATTTCATTGATGAATCAGTTAGGTGAGAGTAAACAAAAGTCCGTACACTTGTTTACTCGCCTGGTTAAACGATTCGTGGTAGGGGGGAACGAAAATATTGCTCGAAGGAGTCCCGCGATGGGTGCGCCCACATGTGCTATAGTGATGGCTGTAGATGACCGAATTGTCGATGAAATATCGATAAATAAATAGGTCAAGATAATAAATAATTAGGTCAAGTAATATATAATTGACAAACAGGAAAGACAGGAAAGAACAAAAATGGTGTCTAACTAGAATGCTAATTTAAATTAAAAGTATTTATAAATACTGTAAATTCGAAACATACCTGTGACCTAAAACGTCTATACAGCGCCATCTATTGCCACAGGTTTAGCTATGCGTCAAAGACTGATGAATCTGCTGAAGAATCAAGCATTTAGACGTCAACGTCGAAGAATACAATGGGGATGAAACAAATGGGCAGATAATATTTAAAAAAATAAAACTATATTTATAACGTATTTTTGAATTCTAACTGAATAATAAATTATTATAATTTTCACACTGGCCACACACAACGCAATTTTATTTACCAGTATGATTTTTTTTCTTAATAATTGCATTTTTAACTAAAACGATTCAGATTCGATATCCTTGTTATATTTTATTTACAACTAGCCGACCTGCGCGACTTCGTTCGCGTGCTGCTCCGCTCCTATGGGTCGTAGCGAGATGTTATATAGACTAAGTTACTCCTTGTTACATCAGCTATCTGCCAGTAAAAGTCCGAAATCAGTCAAGCCATTTCAGAGGTTAGCCATTAGACACTCCAAATTTATTTATTTGTATGGATGTGTGCGTGCAATCACTTATATAGGACATTATGTGAAATTCCAGATCAAGAGGTTTTATCGAACAAATCCGAATGAAATCATAATAGTAGTCGCTAGTCGATACAGATCACGATCATCTCTACACACCACATCTCCCGTCTTAAGGAGCGCCTAGTCACAGTGTAGCCGGCGCGCGCGCATCCCGTCCAACGCGCTCAACTAAAAATAGTCGCCCGGCCACCAACACTACATACACTACATTTCCTTTCATACACTAATATAACAGTGAAGTGTTTGTGCATATGTGCAGTGCCATCTTGAGCCGACTTGATGCTGCTATGTCTCCTACCGCCCTCGGCGGAGAGCTGCCCCAGTGGTGCGGCAAGACGGAGCCCTGCCCGCGAGCTCTCCTAGGCTGGCTCTACCCCACACACGATCAAAACGATCAGGTATTTATACTGAAACTTTGTTACTGTTTATTTTTAGTACTTTATTAATACGTTCTACTGTAAATAGGTAGTACAAAAGTACAACGTGGTTAATGCAAGAACATTTTGCGTTAGAAGCAACCATATTTCAAGGGTCTAGAAGACATACAAACATATGACCCAAATTGACAATATGGGAAATAATATGCCTAATGAATTGTAATTAGTACGCCTCTGGTTCGTCCACCTATAATAATAATATGGACGCCGGATCGTTATAAATACTTTTGTACTTGTTGATATTTGGTGGATGTTCTTAATAACCTTAATAGAATTAAGTAGTACAAAAAGCTAAATAATTATTTATGGATACGTAATAAAGAATTCACCTTACTAAGAACCAAATAATCTTATTTTTTACAATGTGTTTCCTCACATGTAATCTTAATGTACAAATAAAGTATATACAACAAAACATTATTTTAATAAGCCTAAAACTTTTTTCGGACTATTCTGCCTCGGACATATAAAATAAGTCTATTGTTAATACATCTAAAACAAATTCTTCAAATAGAATTACTAGGTTATTTAATAAACTATTTAGTACTGAGAAAAGAAACGAAAAATAAGTAAATTATTAATAGATAGAATAAAAATGTCACTGGAATTACTCCGGAGTTCGGACACAGATGTAGCGTTGAGCATTAAATAGTTCTTCCATGTGACATGTGATGTGTCTTAACGATATAATCTACTAGCTGCGAATAATTCACACTATATCTTTATAAATTATAGTCTATATGTTATTCTGATATGTAAGCTATATTATTGTACAGTTTCATCAAAATCCATTCAGTAGTTTTTGCGTGAAAGAGTAATAAACATACATCCCTACATCTAGACATCCATACATTTTTACAAACTTTCGCGTTTATTTTAAGTTAGATTAGATTTTTTTGGGATAAATAAATAACTATGTGTGGAGACGAATGTTTTGTACTATAACTATTTAATTTTATTTATTTTGACTGAATTATTTAATTATTTATAGTTGTTTTCCAGAATACTAAGAAATAAAAATATGATGTAATAGAAATGAATTAAAAATATTATTGAAGATGTTTTCGAAGTTACTGAATCAGAATTACTTCACAATTTCAAGCGTTGGTTGTCCATTTTATTCGAGGTTAATGTGTTGCCAATCATTAGTTCAATTTTTTTTATGACATTTTATACGGTACAACAAGTACCAGACACTTTGTATGTAAGACTCAGAAGATGCTCCTCTTTGAAGATTTTAATGGCGTCTGGCAGATGAATAAAAAAATTAGCTTATAAATATGATTTGTAGTGAAAATCCACCTTTCCAATTAACGTGTCTGTTTTTAATTAATAGTGTTGGCAAGTGAGTTAACGCACTCATTTCGTTCAGCCAATGACAAAAACACTGTCTGACCTCTTTTTGCTTAAGTAATGTTCAATTAATAGTTTATGCTTCTTTAACTAGTGACTCAGATTTGCGTATTTTAAATTTATTTCAGTCAATTGACCTTTCGTCTGCATCAGTTTCATTTAATTTCATAACATGCACCTAACGCCATCTATTGACAAAATATGACACTATTCATGCTTCTTTACAAAAACAAAGTCGCTTCCCGTCTGTCTGTCCCTATGTATGCTTAGATCTTTAAAACAACGCAACGGATTTTGATGCGGTTTTTTTAATAGAGTGATTCAAGAGGAAGGTTTATATATGTATAATACATGCATATTAGTTTTATTTATGATGTTGGTAGCATTGATATTAAGTACATCAATAGAAGAAGTAGGGATTGAAAAATAAATATGTCGTCATGACGGAATAGTTATGATTGCATCGCGAGTATTCTAGTAGTAATACTGTTGGTTTGAGTCTAAGGTATTATCCCTAGGATGATATTATTGTTAAGCAGTCATATTGTAAAAGCAGTGATGACCCAGGGAGGTCCGAGTTCGATTCTGGACAAACCTCTGACTGTGAGTGATGTGTGTTTTAAGCAATTAAATATCACTTCCTTTAACGGTGAAGGAAAACATCGTGAGGAAACCTGCACTCATGAGAGTTCCCTAATGTTCTCAAAGGTGTGTGAAGCCTGCCAACCCACAGTGGGCCAGCGTGGTGAACTATGGCCTAATACCCTCCTCATTCTGAGAGGAAACCAGGCTCAGCAGCAGCTTAGCAAAAGATAAAATGACGAGTGTTTATTTGCTATATGATACTAGCAGGGCCGCCTTTGCTTCGCTGTTGGCAAATAATGGTTTTTATGTGGACCAGAAGAAAATTAAAGGCCTAATCTAATCTACCTTTTTCACTTATCTTCCCTTATCTTCAAATATATTTTTAAATTTTAATTGAATTTGTTGTAACAATAAATTAATTAAAAATCGATTTTAACATAAGATAAGTTCACTATATCGATTCTACAAATTGCTATACATACATTCAAGTAATTTGTTAGAAGGTTGTGTTTGAAGTAACCAATAAAATTTTGAATGTTTTTTTATTATTATGATATATCCGTTTGTTCTATTTAAATACAAGGGAACAGTAGGTAAGTAGATTATTTGATACAATTATATATCTATACTTAATATTATAAAAAGGAAAGATTTGTATTTTTGTATGTAATGAATAAACTTAAAAACTACTGGACCGATTTCAAAAATTCTTTTACCGTTAGAAAGCTACATATAAGTCTTATAAGTACCGTGCGCTGACCAATTGCGCCACTGGAGCGACTGAGTAACATAGTATATATTTATTACCAAAAAAAAAAAATTAGAGACCCTCAGAAATTCTTACTAAAACCAACCCAAGGTGCCTTTCATTGCATGCGCTGCGTAAAGTAATACTGTATCAATATCTACAAAAAACTCCGCGAGACCATATGTCCAACTATTGTAGTTATGTCACTATAATTGCTTTTTACATTTTAAAAGTTGATAGTTTGCCTATTAAAATCAGCCCAAGTTTTCCTTATTAACTCTGTATTAATTCTTATCCAAATAAATTATTTCGTATTCAAGACTGTTTCAATACCTGTTGATTACTTTTTGAATTATTGAAATCGGACATTGCATTCTAAAGATATTACGAAATTAAAAATGTCAATATAAACAAAAATACAAGCACGCAGCGCAGCGAGTGAGGGGGTACCGAAATGCGAAAGAGTCCAAAATGTTTAAAAAAAATTATCCACCCCTGCGAAGCTTGGAAGAGTCACTAGTAGTTAATATTTACGATATTAAAAATAAATGTAATCATGGTAACGTAGTTGTAAATATGTCGTGAGTTGATCAAGTAATTTTCAGACTAAGGATTTATTTTAAAAAGGTTTTGGGTTAAAAACATAGCAAACAAAACATGTATTTAAATCGTGTGTGGGCAACATTGCAGCATCATCTAATTCTGAGTCATGTTTATATTACATGTTTCCACTCATATCAAACGATAGATGAGTTACGAAGCTCACCTTAATAGAAACAATAAAATAATGAAACGTTGTTAGAATAGACAAACTATGTGATGACATAGAATTTTTTTTTTTAATGATAGGTAAGGGACAAACGAGCAGGAGGTCCACCTGATGGAAAGTGGCCACCATCGCCCATGGACATCGACAAAACTAGAGGGTAACTCTTGTTTTGTCGATGCGTTGCCGCCTCGAAGATAGAGTGAGGAGGGGGAGCGAAGAGAAGAATGCTTCAATGGACCCCGAGCAAGAACCCGGTGTTCATTAGAACCGCAGCAGTAATGGGATGGGAGAGGGAGGGGTAGATCTGGCTCACATGCGGCTCGACCGGAACGCGTCAGAGACACTTGGCGGTCGGTTTCGCATGCTGGTGGTCCCAAGTTCTTACGAGATGCTCTCCCAGCGGCAGAGGGGAATTGTATTCTAAACCGTCCCCTCAAGGGTAAAATGAAATGGAAGAGGAATGATACCCATTTCAATGATATACATGCAAGCAGGGCAACGTCTTGGACTTGCGACCAAGGTGTAGATTTAAAAGCCTTTCATATAATTACCACGCTCTCCTTCGCTACCCGAACACTAACTACAGTAGATAATAAAGCTAACTTACGTGGACCTCAAGAAGGTTGACCTTAACCACGACACTAAAGTTCCATGTGCACTGCGCGATAGCACCAGAGAGACTGACTATAATCTACATGTTGGTATACTTGAAATAAAATAAAAGGAACTACCCGCGAACACTGTTTTATAAACTGTTGCAAACATTTATTATTATACCGCAGGAATTATAATTGTTTTTAATAATGAAGACAACATTACTCTTCACGTAATGTTAATGTCTAAAACGATGATTCCAGAGAGCTACGTAAATAAATTTAAATCATCATCATCCTTTATTAGTCCACTGCTAAGCCGGGTCTTCTCCTCAGAATGAGGAGGGATTAAGCCATAGTCCGCTACGCTGGCTCAATACAATGCGGGTTGGCAGACTTCAGACACCTTTGAGAATATGGAGAACTCTCTGTAGTGCAGGTTTCCTCACGATGTTTTCCTTCACCGTTAAAGCAAGTGATATTTAATTGCTTAAAACACACATAACTCAAAAAAGTTAGAGGTGTGTGCCTAGGTAGGCGATCGGACTCGAACCAACCACTTTTCTATCTTGGGTAGTAATTTTATTGTATAAAAATCTCTAAATCATTGTTTTGCCCTTAAAATTGTGTATATGATGAGATTGTATTATAGTACGCGTGACACATATACATATACAATGAGTCCCTCATGAAATAACAAATTAACAAACTTACCGCATTTGTAATATTAGTATGCATCGTATCGATGAGTACAGTATACAAGTGATGTAAACCATGCCTTGCATGATGCAGGTATTCTAAAATTAACGTTACGAGCTTCCTGATGCTGCACGTGGTTCAGTAAACAGTGTTAACGCCCGCAACCGGGACACGACATTAGGTCATGTACTTTAATATTCAGGAGAATTTAAAAATCTGCTTATTTCCCTGCGCTTGAGGCTGATACGTCTCTTTGAGCACGATTTTGAATATGTCGGTTATACATTGATTATTAATGGAAGCTATAATCTATACGCAGACCAACAGTATGACGGCTTGACTTTAATATCCACCTGAGATTCAGTTATATCTAGAATAGGTATTCGCGATGTATTTATTTTGCAATCTCTACTTCCCGACAGATGTTTATTTGTTGTCCAACATTCAATAACAGTCAGTCATAAATATGAGTGCCAACACCATAATTAACAATAGTATTAGTAGAATTCCAATGGCCGGAGTAAATAGGTAAAAAAGGGGACAAAATTGCAATTTGGGTCAATTAAAAAAATGTATTATAAATATAGTTTTTATTTCTTTATAATATATACTTGTTTGAATTCGTAATATATATATATATATATATCCGTTATTTATGAACTGCAATGAACAAGTGTAAAAGCAGACGTGAAAGAACTATCGAGAGTGGAATTACTTTCAGAGTTCATTCTATCTTATATATATATATATATATGTCGGAGCATAGTAAAAGATTATCGATTAATCGAATCGTTATCGTTGTCTATGGCGTTGGAGTGGGGTAGTAGTCACTTCCGTTGTTTTGACTGTCTCTACCCTCGACCCTTTATATGCAATCGACAGTCTAACTGAAGTCTTAGTCGTGCGCGGTCTCTCAAGAAGTGAACATCATCTAAGTAGTGCTAGTAATAGTGATAGTGTCAAGTGCAGTGTAGTGTGGAAGTGCTGTCCAACTAAGGTCACGTAAGTCCTTACAATGTAATTGCCACGTGTTAAGTAAACACAATGTTAGGTTAGGTTAGGTTAGCCTTAGGTTAGGTTAGCCTTGTGTTAGATTCGGTTTATGTGCGTTTATCCTTGGGTTTAAATAGAGAGCCTAGCAGTGGAGGCGAGTGTTGTAATTACTTAAACGATATCCTTAAGCCTACACCTTGGTCACTAGTCCAAGGCACTGCTTAGGTTTCTCTCGTAATTGTTAGAGATTATATTTGATCATTTATCGGTTCAGTAGAAGTATCTGCGTTGCGTTTACCCAATATTCCATTCAATACCATCACCCCCTTTTAGTGTTCCCCAACATTCCCCATCTCCGTCCTTCCATCTCCTTTTCATCATTTTAAAATCCCCGACATATAATATGTTGGAAATAAAGAGAATTGAATGGATATACAATCATTTTATAAGCATCCTACGTGCACAACAGAAATCATGAAAGCTACCGGCGCAAACGCTTAAGCTACGGTCAGGATATAACTAAACGTTACGATCTCTTACTATTATGGCAGTAACTATTGTGACAGGAACCCAAGCAGTGCCTTGGACTTGTGACCAAGGTGTAGGCTTAAGGACGTAACAAACACAAGGCTAACCTAACCTAACACACCTCCGACATACATATATCATAAAACCGGCATATTCTGAGCACAAAAAAAACCCTTAAAGGAGAAGAAAATATTTTTGAACTTAGGACAAATGTTATGTTTTCTTCCACCTGAAATTACAATATTACATCAGAATCACTTCTAGTTAAATTCGCCATGTTGCTAATGTTTTATTTATATAGATATTACGCGTTTCGTAGCCTAGTCATTATATTGTTGATAAACATGTCGAAATAATAAATGGATTAATTAGATAATATTCAGTTGGAATCAATGCATACCATGTCAAGCATAGATGTGTTCAAAGGTAAAAATGATCTTTCAAATTAACTCGCTTGTAAGTTGTTGTTGTTCATGGCTTCCGCTTTGTGTTATAAAAATGTAATCACTAATCGATAAAGAAAATACATAAATAAGGAATACTATTGAATTTTATTATACGGCCTCAAATAAATCAACATATTCTGTGTTTTTTAGTTTCTTCCTTAACAAGTGGTAAGTATGATGACTTTTATAATTAATGGCGTGGCGAGAGTATCCAACATCATTTTATCAATTAAATGTGAATTTGTAGTCGTAAATCCTTACAAATTTTATAAATCAAACTCAGTGTCACCTCAAATACACGTTTACTACATATACAATGCACATCTATTGGTACTGGATATTAGCAAACATCATTCCAAAATACTGTCATTATTATGTCAAAATGTCACATTTATTAGCACATAATATGACATCAATGATCAGTGTGCGTAGTGCGAGTTGCAACAAAACAAACCGAATGACTTAACAACGTTGTAAGTGAATATACTTCTTCACGGCGTAAAGCGAAAAATGCAGAGTGCGAGTGAACGGCTAACTATACTACTCGCGCGACGTTTATTCACCATGCACCGCGTTCTTTTTTTTCGTATATTGGCAGCACGTATACAAACCAAACAAATTTGATATGCGCTAATGTAACGTTATGCGTGAGGAGACGTAGTACGTATACAATTTAGTAGGATTACATTACTTCTTGAAGTTTGAAACTTTGAAGTTTGTTTGTGGGCTGCTGTGGAAAAAAACATTCACGTTTATCTTTTGGCAACTGCAAAGTTTTATATAAATATGAAGACTAGCCGGCATCAATTCGATTTATTGATAACATATATGGAACATGTTAGCATGTTCCTGTGAATAAGAGCTTTTGTAACCTCTTCTATATATACACTGCAAATTTTTTGGGAGATATTCTTTGCAGCTCCCACTGGTCTCTGGTATGACCCTGTTGCGAAGAAAAGTAGTGCGCTGTGAGTACCTAGAATAATATCATTCAATTTAGGTAGGTGTCCCAAGATATGTTAAACAATATATTTTCACTTACCTCCACCAATAAGTACAATAATAATTATGACTCAAATATTACCTTTGCTTCCAATGTAACCCGTTGCGAACTCCTCAAATTAGTTAATTCTCGTAGTTCTTCACACAATAATTTGAAACCCTCTTTAGAAAGGTGATAATTCCTTTCAAATTCCATGTTTGTTAAATCGCACACTGGATTATCATTACTGCAAGCTTCTGCCTGTACTTTAATCATGACATTCCGTTCATCTGTCTCTCTAGCTGTCGAGAACATTTTCCACGCTAAATAGTGACGATTTACTTCTTTCTCTCACCGTTAAAAGCTTAGTGACAGCGTTAACATACTCGCAAGTGAAGAAGTTAACGCAGGAAATGTCAAAATTGATTGTTATGACAACTCACACTCCCAAAAATTTAGATCTTGCATGTGTACATGTTCACTTCACTAAGTGATTCGATAGTCGCAACGTAAGAAGTTAATTTATCAATCTCAAACTCGCTAAATATGGTTCATAAGTTACCCGCCAGATGGCGCTGTACCAATTCCATACAAATTAGAGTTAACGTTGACGCGTTGGAGAAGTTAAAAAAACTCGCACTAAGCACACCGTGGCCAAAAGAAATAGCGCGCGGTCACAGTTGTCTGTCATCTGATAGGAACTAATGTTGCTATTAGAGGATATATTAAAATATCGCGGTTGCCATACCACAAAATAAAATATTAACGGGGCTACAAAGTTCGTTTTTTGTAATTAAAATTCAGTAGGTATAAACATAAACATTCTAAATTAAGAGTGGTATTAAATTAATTAAATAAGTGAGAGAGCCACACCGGCACCGGAGCGGTGTCAAGAATCAAAGCTACACCGAACACCCGCATTATACCCGCAGTGATTATTATGAAACTTGACCTATAATAACATTACGTCCATCTGTACGTTACACACTTAGATCAAAGATACAAAATTATGAAAAAATCATAACAATTATTTCGCACAAAATAGATTTAAGAACAAACTTAACTTTTTCGTTGGTTGGAAAACTTTTGTTACAGTCAGTTTACCAATTGCTAAAAACACCTGCTAAATATTAACATGTGATCTAGTTTTCATCTAGATCCGAGCAGTGTCTGGGCCTTGACACCCAGGAGCGGGTTTAAAGACGTCTTCTACTATACACAAACTCACCTCCACCGCTCAATCTCGCTACCGAATATTAAAATAATAAAGTACACGTAAGTAACGTGCTCCTCGATAACAGATGGATAGCACCACGCCATCAAACAACATTACACTATTAGTCTTAATACTTTAATATATAATGCTATCGGAACGAAAAGTTATATATTGTTTACTCGAAATTAGATAGTGTTGCTAATACATAGCAATTAATCCTAAGTTTCCTTGTTCCCCGCTACCGAATATTTTTTATTTTTATTTTTTATTTCTTAAAAAAGAGTCTGACACACAGACGCGTTCCGGTCGAGCCGCATGAGTGCCAGACTTACCCCCTCCATCTCCCATCCCATTAATGGTGCGGATCCAGTGGACTCTGGACTCTTGCTCAGGGTCCGCTGAAACCGCACCATTTTTTCCTTCACTCCTCCTTCCCACTCTATCTTCGAGGATGCAGCGCATCGCCAAAGCAAGGGAATATCTCTTGTTTTGCCGATGTCCATGGGCGATGGTGCCCACATACCATCAGGTGGAACTGCCTAAACAAAAATCTAAAGAAGTAGAATCTACAAATTTAACAATAATTCATAATATTTACAAGATAAACAAATTAATGGTTTATTTAAGAAGATAAATGTAGAAGTCGTGGGCATTTTTACGAATTTTCGCCCACGATGGCTCCACTAACGGGCTTAAAGTATACAAAAGATATAATTGAGCTATTCGGGTTAACAGATTGTTTGTTTGTAATACTTTTTCACTACGAAATATCCCTGTCTTTTCACGGTTACAGAAAATATAAATAATGTTTGTAATTTTAACACTGCGCCATCTATCGAACCTGGATAAAACATATTATGTCTATAAACTAACCAAGATTCAATATTTTTAATTTAATTTAAATAAATTGATATATTCTCTTCGCAGAGATTATGCATGTTTGGGGTAAAAAAAATTCTCTCCCGCATTTCGGTGCCCCCACTTTCGTCATCGGCCGGTGTGTATTTTTTGTAAATATTGACATTTTTAATTTCGTAATATCTTTTGAATGGAATGTCGGATTTCAATAATTCAAAAAATAATCTACAGGTATTGAATCAATCTTAAATACGAAATTTATTTAGATAAGAATTACTACAAAGGTATGGATAACACGGTCTGATTTTGATAGGCATTTCTATCAACTTTTAAATGTAAAAAAGTAGTTATAGCGACATAACTACAATAGTCGGACATATGGTCTCGTGAAGTTTTTTGTAGATATTGATACGTTCTATAATATTGTAGAACATTGTTTTGTTCTATCATCAATACTTTTCGCAGTGCATGCGATGAAAGATATTTTATGGCAAATTTTTTTTGCACCTTGGTTTGGTTTTAGTAACAATTTCTGAGGATCTCTAATTTTTTCTAGTAATAAATTTATTCTTTGTCACTCAGAAATAATGTATCTTTCTAACGGTAAAAGAATTTTTCAAATCGGTCAAGTATTTTTTAAGTTTATTCGTTACATAAAAAAATACAAATCAGGAAAGATTTATAATATTTGTAAAGATTTAGATTGGATGTCATTTATGAGGATGTATGTTTGTTACTCTTTCACGCAAAATCTACTGAATTGATTTTGATGAAACTTTACACTGATATAGCTTACACATCAGAATAACACATAGGCTATAATTTATAATGATAAAGTGTGAATTATACCAAAATATAGCGGGTGAAACTGCGGGGCGCTGCTAGTAATTTATAATATTTTGTCCTATAATAAACTTTTAATTTGCAATAAAAAATATTCAGAGGACAAAAGCCAGATAGAATAAAAAAGACAAACTTCTCTCACCACAAAATGCTAAATCATTTGAGGTTGAAACAACAAACAACGATAATCTAGATTTAGAGGATACAGCTGGACAACGTCAAGGTAACCAAAGCATTAGTGTCATTTCGAAAGAAAACTAACATGAAAATCAGATTTACGTGAATATATTTTTAAAACTCGCTTCTTATTCTTTTTAATTCTACAAAATCATTTTTTAATTTTAATTATAATAATAATTCTGCACAGCTATAATTGTCATCAGGCGAGCTTCGTTTAACAACTGGCTCAAGTCTATCGGAACAGAGTTTATATACAGTGTTGGAATAAAATAAAACGGAAAATAAAGTTATCAACTTAAACATTTTATTAGGATTCCGTACCTTGAAAGGTAAAAAGGAATTCTTATACGATCACTTCGTTATCTGTCTGTCAAGACCTCTTTTCTCACGAACTTATGGATATATTGAGTTGTAACTAATATCAAATATTCAAGTCAACCCCTTCATGCTGCAAAAAATTAGACTTTAGTCAACACAATCAAGAGATACGGCTGTTTTATGTCATTATGATGATTCAGCACAATGCGCAACAAACCCCCACTATTTTTGCTCAGACCTAAAGTTAACTGCCAGCTACTATATCTATGTTGATGTAAGTTGTTTGTCGGTTGAGATGGTCCCTTTATTCATGTCATACAGAACCCTCAATGTTCGAGTCCTACTCGCACTTAGCCGAATAATTTAAATAAATTATTTATCAAATTAAATCAAAATAATATTTTTAAATATCTTTGACAGTAATAAGTCTATACTTATGTCTACATTAAAAAAAATGTAATAATCATTTAAACATACGGACAAAATCTTAGTAGCCTTCAAGTGAACCGAGATTATTCTTTGATGTCACCACTACGAGCTTTTGCTTGGAAATGATACCATACTATCATTTGGTGATCTGAGGGTAGCTAAAGTTTGAGTTTGTTTGATCGGTTTTAGTTATTTAAATTGCGTATTATGATATAGGTAGAACTAATAATACTTATCGCACGACGCTCACTGAGAAGAAGACCGTCACTGTACAAAAAAATGTGTTTTCGTGAAAGTGGTGCCATCTATTAGAGCGCGAAGCATATAGATTTTCACAGAGACACCCGTTGTCGTAACTCTAATAATTTCCGGTATATGACGTAGTGTCGACTGCTGGTTCAATACTAGTCATTACTGTTTGGTAATTTTTAAATGCTTGTACTGAAAAAACAGCTTTTTGTGTTTTTGTGAAAATGGTGCCATCTATTAGAACGCGAAGCATACTACATTTTGGCTGAAACACCCGTTGTCGTAACTCTAATAATTTCCGGTATATGACGTAGTGTCGTTTGCTGGTTCAATACTAGTCATTACTGTTTGGTAATTTTTAAATGCTTGTACTGAAAAAACAGCTTTTTGTGTTTTTGTGAAAATGGTGCCATCTATTAGAACGCGAAGCATACTACATTTTGGCTGAAACACCCGTTGTCGTAACTCTAATAATTTCCGGTATATGACGTAGTGTCGTTTGCTGGCTCAATACTAGTCATTACTGTTTGGTAATTTTTAAATGCTTGTACTGAAAAAACAGCTTTTTGTGTTTTTGTGAAAATGGTGCCATCTATTAGAACGCGAAGCATACTACATTTTGGCTGAAACACCCGTTGTCGTAACTCTAATAATTTCCGGTATATGACGTAGTGTCGACTGCTGGAGCAATACTAGTCATAACTGTTTGGTAATTTTTAAACGCTTGTACTGAAAAAACAGCGTTTTGTGTTTTTGTGAAAGTGGTTCCATCTATAAGAACGCGAAGCATGTTACATTTTCGCAGAAACACTCGTTGTCGTAACTCTAATAATTTCCGGTATATGACGTAGTGTCGACTGCTGGTTCAATACTAGTCATTACTGTTTGGTAATTTTTAAACGCTTGTACTGAAAAAACAGCTTTATGTGTTTTTGTGAATGCGATGCCATCTATTAGAACGTGAAGCATACTACATTTTGGCGGAAACACCCATTGTCGTAACTCTAATAATTTCCGGTATATGACGTAGTGTCGACTGCTGGTTCAATACTAGTCATTACTGTTTGGTAATTTTTAAACGCTTGTACTGAAAAAACAGCTTTATGTGTTTTTGTGAATGCGATGCCATCTATTAGAACGTGAAGCATACTACATTTTGGCGGAAACACCCATTGTCGTAACTCTAATAATTTCCGGTATATGACGTAGTGTCGACTGCTGGTTCAATACTAGTCATTACTGTTTGGTAATTTTTAAACGCTTGTACTGAAAAAACAGCTTTATGTGTTTTTGTGAATGCGATGCCATCTATTAGAACGCGAAGCATACTACATTTTGGCAGAAACACCCGTTGTCGTAACTCTAATAATTTCCGGTATATGACGTAGTGTCGACTGCTGGAGCAATACTAGTCATTACTGTTTGGTAATTTTTAAACGCTTGTACTGAAAAAACAGTTTTTTGTGTTTTTGTGAAAGTGGTGCCATCTATTAGAACGCGAAGCATGCTACGTTTTCGCAGAAACACCCGTTGTCGTAACTCTAATAATTTCCGGTATTCCTGGTACAACACTGAAAATACAGCTATTTTGTATAATGTCACTCTTTTTATCAATGAGCGATATTATGTTTATTTTATATATCAGAAGATATAATCCCCAAAATATTTAAAGATAGACGTAAGTTTAGACCTCGATATCGTTTAAATATTATAACTCATTCGTTTGAAGGTTATTAAACTGATTATAATCTCCACTTACCTATAGTGTACCATAGTATAAATGTAATCACAATGACGTAGGTTCAATTGGTGTGCGCGCGCGCATCTGTTTAACGAATTAAGAACATATTCGATCCAATTCGGAGACGCGTGCGTTGACGCCGCGAGTCTCGACTTCTGTTAATTTACTCTTCAAATAAACTGATGATTATTGTTTGAATTTGATTTACAAACCTTATGTATCATTTATTAAAACCTGAAATATATTCATATACTAACAACGGGCCCAGGTTTGACCCATTAAATGTAACGAACATTTTTAAATAACACAGCGTCATCTATTCAATGCCGTCTCAACAAAAAAACATGTTCGTGTCAATTTATGTCAATCCGCCCTGGATCTACAAGTTTTTAAAAACCCCAGGTCTAACACCGGGGGGTGTTTGATTGGATTAATTAAAACTATCGTCCATTATGAGCGCTCTTATAGTAATAAAACTAATTATTAAAAGTGCGTAAAGTTAAAATTAAATTTCATTGTTTTAATAGTCATAAAATAAAAAGTTTCTAATGGAAGTATGCATGAACCCCTCAAATTGTGAAGGTGAAGGTCTCCTCCAGAGAACTCCAGTGGTCTCGGTCATTGGTTTCTGTTAGACAGTCTTTGCCTGCTACTTTTGTGATGTCATCCGCCCATCTGGTTATAGGTCTTCCTCTTTACAATAAATAATTTCAATCTTTGGATAAAATATATTCTGTTTTAACTAATTTATTTATTGACATACTCTTAATAGAAAACAAGCAGTAATAAATTGTTGTCTTTAGGCAATAATTTGTCTTTAAGATGTCTGCAATTTAGAATAACTATAAGCTAAACGAATACATTGGAAACTTTTTTATTGTTGTTATAAATGAAAGTTTTTAGATAGCTTTATAACAATATCGCAGACGCAATTCAGAGCAGGTGCTAGTTAATCAACGATTTTTTACAAATAAATGTTATAAACACTTTTGATAGCCTGTAATTGCCTAGATACCAATCTTGTGTGATGACTGGAACTGGGGCAGTCTGATATTGTCTAAAGTAGTGCAAGTGTAATACAGAAATATTGAAAGATAACTATAATAAGTATCCTTCTTTGTATAAATCGGTAATTATCATAATGCATTAATCAGTATTAGTAATATCTAAAGACCTGTTTATTACAAGTTTGTACTTAACTTGCTATGTTTGTATGTATGTATGTTCAGTTCAAATATTTCAACTGAATTTTAGAATGTATAGTTAGCTAAGTAACTTAATTTCCAATCTATTATGGCGGACAGCCCAAGATTGCGAGATAAGTATTTTTGTGCACACCCATAATATGAGTCTCAAGTGTTAAGGTTTGCTCAGAAGAAAACAAAAAAATAATTGACTTTAAATCCAATATGGCGGACCACCCAAAATGGTCGAATTTAGGCTTTTACTTAATTTTTATATTATTAAAATGTTGTGTGTTTGTTTATTCCAGTGGGTGCCAGGATCAGTATGGGGACCGTTACCCACCGCAGCGCCAGGGTCCACCCAGCAGGCAGACGACACGAGCTCGCTGGCGGAGCAGCTGGCAGCCCTGTCGCTCCGCCGGCCCCCGCGACCGCCGCCCCCGGCCTACATGTGTCACTTGTGCTTCAAGAAAGGACACTACATTGGAGACTGTCCACAGGTAATATAATAAAACCACCAGATTCAAATTCGGTCAATCATTTCCTCTCGAGTCAAAATTCGTATACTGCATAAGGAATATGTATTATGATTACTCGTGACCGTCAGATGCGATTCCGTGGGTGGGGCGAGCAGTGGTAGCCTTCCCATGATTATACTCCTGTTTGTAAAAAGCTACGTGTTCGACGTCGACTCCGTTCATTCACTCACGAAACTCCTGTTTGTAAAAAGCTACTTAAATGGTAAGTGTGATTTTTCTATAAATAAATCAAAATGTTACATGGTCAAGCAGCCAGCTGACGTATATTCCACCACGTTATGGTCAGCTGACTTCATTTTGCCTTCAAGATACTAGAAAAACTATAATCCGACAAATTTTCAAATGGGAGGAAATGACTGAAAAAAGAATTTTGTTTACATGTTTGGGAGGCTGCCACTGCTCGCCCTACCCACGGAATCGTAGCTGACGGTCACGAGTAATCATAATATTAACCCCTTATGTATTTCACGAATGTTCGCTTGGGAGGAACTTGGCCATGATTGATACTGTTGTCTGTCATGATTATAGGAAAGTTTAGTGTAAAAGATCGCTATAGATACTTAGTTATCTCTTGATCGGTAAGTGTTGCCATTGTGCGGATTATTACCCGATTTTCGGGTAATTTGTGGTTGGTAATGAAATAGGTAATTTGAATACCCGGGCAGATTCGGACAATTTTGTGAATGTTTTTAAACAACTTCGCTAAATAGAAATAGTTTTATTTACTATTGATTATCAAATTTAACTTGGTAAAAATTCTAGCAGAAGCGATCATAAAAATGAAAACATAAAAGCCGCTTTTATAATGAGCCATTAGTCATAACTCCTTATCATTGAAATCATTAATGTTTGTGTAAGCTATTTCCGCTCACTCGCACACTGATGGCGCGCGGCCAGACTTCAAAAATTATATTTGCCTATACGGAGAATCTATTATTTTAGAACTATATTATATTACTAGCAACACATTCAAGTGGAAAGAAATAGTTAAAAGCTACACGGCAAAAGACTACAATAATACACAATCCAGACGGAAGGTAATTTTACAATGTATTCATTCTACCTCTTTACAACCTTCCTCCTTCATCTTAATCAAAATTTAAAGAATCTTATCGATAATTATTATCGATATTAATATCGATATTTTATAAACGATTATCGAATACACGAATCGTCATCGCTACCTATGGCGCTGGCGGAAAATTAATTACAATCACTTCCGTCGCGCCATTTTAATATTCAACGATTTTTAATAGCCTCAAACGAGTAAACGATTATCGAATCGTAAACGGCATCTATGGCGCTAGAGTAGAATAATAATCACTTCCATCTGCCCCACACGTGGAGGGAAATTCTAGCTAGTCTAGTCCCTTTATATTCTCGTACCAAGACGGTGAAGCTCAGTCTTACTCGTTGTCTCAAGGAGTAGATATTATCTAAGTAGTGCTAGTGAAAGTGTCAAGTGCAGTGTTGTGTTAGTGCTGTCCGATTAAGGTCTCGATTGATTTTTATATTTATAGAAAATTATTACATTCTTTATCAGTCAAATTGTCAATCTACTAAATTTATAAATCAAATAGATTATGATTAAGGATCTTTTACGCAAAGACAAGTAAACCAATTATGATGAAATTTTATAATTTATTGCTTCTATTAATATTTTGTAAGATTGTTCTAGATACAAAGGCGGATAGCTATTTATTTAAAATTATTCAGCTCTGAAAAGCTACAACAATATTGATGAATACTATTAACATACACGTAACGCCATCTATTGAAATAATATGGTAAAACTGAATTTTCTACTTAATAATTTCAAACATCTATTGATTACTTTTAAATCATGTAGCGTTTATTTTTAAATTTCGATTTTTTATAAACAATTAACTGTTGATTTTTTTCCCGTAAAACTAGAAAAAAATTCTTAAGGCCGCCATTTTGTTAATTTTTGAAAGAAAAAAAGCTTCGATCAGGCACAAGATAGATTATCTATTTATAAAACTATTTTTTGTAGTCCGATTGATTTTAGATGAATCTCCAAGGACTTATGATAGTCACCGCAAGGACCTTCTGTTGGAACTGAGTCAACACAAACAGATATAATTTTTTTTTTTTAATTTTTGTGAGTTCAAGTCAAAACATTGTGTCATGTTGCCATGTTATTAATATTATAAAATAAAATGATTTAATGGCAAAAAAAATACTGAAAATTCACATTTTTTTATGTCTCTGAATACTCCTAACCTCTTGATGAACCGATTCTGATGAAGTTTTATTTGTTTGAAACGTAATTTAATCGAGATGGTTCCTAGCTATGTATTGTGAAGATCTAGTTACCCGTTTGAAGACTATCAGGTAGTCTTGGGTAGTTCGCAAACGACCTAGTTCAAAAGAGCGCTCCTTTAGGTAAACTATACGAACTAGTTCGTTGATTATCTCGCTCTTAGTTCTTTTTAGTTCTTATATATTTTTTTAATTGAATAAATTACTTTTAGGGGTGCTTATGTTTCATCCATACTTGATTACTTACTATAAAAATAAATGTGTAATAAATAAAAATAGTGGATTATTTCTAATAAAAAATCGATATATATTTATATATTCAAATGGAGATAGAAATATCAAAGTATTGTAACATCGATGTTTCACTTTTGAGAATATCGATGTTTTCTTTCCTTTATTTATTATTTTTACTAAATTATTAAAAAAAGAACTCACGAACTAAAGTAACGAACTATTTCGCAATTGGATTTCAAACTGAATAATTTTCTTGCCTTTATTCATTATTTTTTTTAATTATTTGAAAACAGAACTATCGAACTAAAAGAGCGAACTATGTAGTTCACCATTGGAAAACGAACTAAAAGGAGCGCTCTTTTTGGTGACCGACTAGACCCAAGACTACTATCAGCTAATTGCTAACTTGAGAGCTGCCTCACAATATTAATATATTGATCAGTATAACAATCTTGTAACCATGGTAACACACTCACACTGGGTAAAGAATGGAATCGAGTACTTATCAAGCTTTTTAAAATTACGTAACTGTATATATTTTATCTAATTTTTTTTTTAATTTTATGAATATTTATTAAGTCTGTTTTTAAAATGTTGTTTTCAATAATTCAAAAAATCGACTTGTACAGGTTAATATCGATTTTTCTAAATCGATATCATGTGGTTAGTAAAAATATTTTCTTTAAACAACCAACTTCCTTTGAAGAATGTTAATTTTAAATAAATGAATATTTAATAAACATAGAAATGAAACCACTTGTAAGTAGTAAGCTTACAAAGAAGTCTATGTTCTCAAGACAACAAGTAACAAGAATACTTGGACTCGATTTTGTTAAAAGAAAGCATTGATTTGCGTATCCTACTTCATCAATACTACTATTGTGTTAGTATAGATTTAAATATACATACTTATTGAGCTTAAAATAATATTCAGGGTCTTCATACTAGAATTATTGTTTCGTCTTTTGATCTTTCTTGGAAGTCATATATCACTACATAGTATAAAACAAAGTCGCTTCCCGCTGTCCGTCTGTCCCTATGTATGGTCAGATCTTTAAAACTACGCAATAAATTTTGATGCGGTTTTTCTTAACAGATAGAGTGATTCAAGAGGTTTATATATAATACATGCATAATATAGTAGAAAAAAAAACTGTGCAAAGTCGGAAACTAGTTTGTTTATAAGATTTTACCCAGTTAGAATACTATTCCCCTCTGCCGCTAGGTGAACATCTCGTACGAGCCGAGTAACCCAACACCCCCTTGGTGGTAAAGGATCTGTTCCCCGACTGGCTTGCGACCACCAGCATGCCAATCCGATCGCCAAGTGTCATAGACGCGTTCCGGATGAGCCGCATGTAGGCCAGACTTACCCCTTCCCTCTCCCATCCCATTAATGCTGTGGGTCTAGTGGACTCTGGGCTCTTGCCTAGGGTCCGCTGAATCTGCATCATTTTTCTTCTTCATTCCCCCTTCCCACTTCTCGGGGATGCAACGCATCGACAAAACGAGAGAGTGTTTCTTGTTTTTCCGATGTCCATGGGCGATGGTGGCCACTTACCATCAGGTGGACCATCTCTCTCGTTTGTACCTTATCTATATAAAAAAAAATAATTAGTAGAATATTGTTATAAAGAGACAAATGATTAATTGCTTAGACGCTTTTCAGATTTTTGTGTTAGTTGTTTTTAATATGTCGGAGATTAAGTTAGACTTAGGTAACTTAACATTAGGTTTGAACGGAGGGCCTGGGCAGTGGAGGCGAGTGTTGTAATTACTTAAAGAAATTCCAAGCCTTCACCTTTGTCACAAGTCCAAGGCACTGGTTAGGTGCTTAGATCATGTTTGATTATTCTTCGGTTCAGTAGCAGTTATGTTTACCCAATAGTCCTTGTAGTGTTCTTCTTCAATATTCTCCCTCTCCTTCTTCTATGTATGTAAGCGCGCATAGCTTTAGAACGACTACACCAAATCGGATAATTCTTTTTTTTTGTTTTGTGACAGTGCAAGGTTTGTATAAAAGAAAAAAAAGTGAGTAAGACAGCAGAGTAAGCCATTCAGTGAGATGGTGGTATCCACTGCAAATCAGTGACATAAGCGGCGGAATAGTACATTAATAAATGAGTAAGTGAGTGAACGGCAAAGCGAGGGCAGACCGCCTAGTTATAGATAGATAGATATTAAAACTAGAAGGTATACAAAGGCGGCCTTATTGCTGCTAGCAATCTCTACCAGACAACCTTTAGCGAAAGAAATTGTTTATGGAACAACGGTACGATGCACAATTACACAAACATACTTATATAAAAGAAAAAATAAATATATACTAAATAATAAATACACTATGAATATATAATACTCAATAGATATATAATAATGAATAAACACATACATATGTCATGATTTTTAATCTGTGATACTGGATTGGCGGAAATTAGTATTTTTAAGAGGACAATGTAAATTGATTCCTGATTGGTCAATAAAAAGGAATAGCGATCGATGATATTAAATTGACCAATCAGGAGCTTTCCCGCGAAAATGTTAAAGTTGTAGCTCTGTGGTGGCACTTGGCGGGATTTGCTAGGAAAATTTAAAAAAAGGTGTGAAGAGAGAGATACGCTGTTGGGTGCCATATTGTATAATTTCAGATCAAAAGATTTAAAGGTTGAGACGAAACTTTATATAATAACGTATTGTATGTTGAAGTAAATGCAATAAAAGTGTATTTGGTCTTGAAGCTGAGTTTAATTTATAATACATATATATATGAACTTTAAAAATATTATTAACTATTGCAATGATAATGTATGGTTCTTCAAACGACTTTTAAAAATAGGAAGTTATTAATAAAATATTATTTTTCTGATCGTAACTATACAAATAATCCAATTCCTAAAAAAGTATTGAATGCTTCTTTATTAGTGGTAGCATGGTAACGGCCATAAAGGGACTAAAACGTAATTGGATCTCATTTTGTGTTTTGATACTCTTTGCCTTTTAGCGTTAGTTGTAAATGATGGGTAGGTAAATTTTATTTACTCTGTTTCGTATTTATAAATAGTTTAGAGATTTTTCTTCTAAATTTAGGGGGAAAAATCTGTACAGGATATTTTTGAGGAGGTAAAATTTTATGTAATAACATTTCAGTGACGTTTTTTAATTGCTCAACTTTCGATATTCCAATTTTAACTATTTTTTTAATTTAGGGGGTAAATAACTCAGGTGGGAGTTTTTAAGAGCTTTGTATTATTATGAATTTTTTAACTTACTTTATTTTACATTATTTTTTATTGTTTTTAATTAAGTTAAATAGGGGTTGGACCTGTAATTTTTTAATAATACTTTTTAGGACGATTCATCACGACCCGTCAATGGCCCACTGCTGAGACGGGTTTCTTCCTCAGAATGAGGAGGGTATAAGGCCACAGTCCACCACGCTACCCCAGACTTCACACACATTTGAGAACTTTAGGGAACTCTCAGGAGCGCAGGTTTCCTCACGATGTTTTCCTTCACCGTTACAGCAAGTGATATTTAATTGCAGGATCGAACCTCGGACCTCCCGAGTAAGACTTGAAGTCTCAATCACTGGGCCATCACTGCTGCTGCTTTTAGGAAGATTATCAAGGCATTATTGTGATTTTAGGAGTTTTTAAAGAGAGGAGGAGGATTAAGGGAGAAATATTTTTGAGGGTTGATAACACTGATTAATAATATAGGTAATGTACTTTCCAGGCCCGACCGAAAGGCGAAGGTTTGACACCATACCAAGGCAAGAAGCGATGCTTCGGCGAGTATAAGTGCCCGAAGTGCAAGCGCAAGTGGATGAGCGGCAACTCGTGGGCCAACAACGGCCAAGAATGCATCAAGTGTCGTATTAACGTATTTCCTCATAAACAGGTGAATAATATGCTTAGTAGAATTATATAGCTTGCTTCAATTTGAGTGTTAGGGATATATTTTATCCCGATAGGAGCAGTGCTAACATCAAATAGGATAAAAAAGAAAAGTTAACACTGTCAATGTCAAACTAGGCTTGCCGAAAAATATATAATATTTTTAGTCTTGAAATAGGTCTGATTAATGGAGGAAAGTATCCAATAAATTCCGTATAGTAAAATCATTTCTCCAATTTCTCAAAAGTTATGTTAATTTTATAAGAATACTATTGATATTTAAAATTATTTTCTTCTTACTACTTCGCAGAAATGCAATTTTAATCTGTCCTCATATATACAGATAACATATTTAATTCTTTATCTGTGATCTCAAGTCAATGCTTTTTTTTTTTTTTTTTTATTAGAAAATCTATTTGTCCCATTGACCTTTGGTGGTCAATGCCATTTTTGTTCCTTTCTTATTAGATTACTTGTCATATTTACAATTTTCTTAATCTAAGTTTATCTTATTACAGTAAGTTTCATTTTATTCATCTTATTAATTATTATTTATTTATTTATACATACTTTTTTTTTTTTTTTATTATTATTAATTTTTTTTTTTTTTTTTTTTTGATTTTTTTTTTTTTAAATTATTGTTGTTTACATATTATTACTTCTATACTATATGGTGCTTATAACCAAAAACTACAGACTACTAGACGTATTCGTAAATTTTTCTACGGCTGAATAATTTTAATGAGCCATTCGTAAGTAGCTTAGAGTATATTACACTCTAATAATATCATTAATGGTATTGCAGAGGCCACTCGAAAAACCCGACGGACTCGACGTCAGCGATCAATCGAAGATACATCCACAACACCTGTGCCAGAAGTGTCGCTCTCTAGGCTATTATTGCCGACGAGAATATTAAATTTATTATCTGTACGATTTCCTAGTTATTGAAACGAAGTTCTTTATCGACACTTTTGCTAAGATACCACGTTACCATGGTTACGTGTATATTAAATAGCGTCAAAACAAGCTACATATTACCGTCTTTAAGTTATCATATTGCAGACATGTACTACTTCACTAATGTATAGGGTTGAGCAAAAATCGATATTTAAAAAAATATCGGTTATTATAGTTATAGATATCGATATTTTGATCTTGTCATATTTTATTTTATATTGAAATTTAAATTTAAATTAATACAAAATGAAATCGAATTTGATATAACTTTAATATATTTTTTCGATATTTGTTGTATACTTTTATTTTGATTTTATTTTTTATCATTCACTGTAGCACTAAAAATAACGATGTATAGATTAAACATATTCATGTGATTGATATTTATGACAATACCGTAATAAACACATTTCTGGTAAGTCAATCAATACTAGTAAAAGGAGCTTCGTTTCAACCACGACGGACTCCACGACACGTCTCGTACTTTTACCGTATTACAAATGTATTTCAAAAGATACTTAAAATGTTCTTTTTTTAACTTAAGAATTATTAACGGCGAAAACATGGGTTTTTTATTACTTCAGCCATGTTTCTCTCCAAAATTAATTTATATAAAAAAGTGTATGTTACTTATTAGATATTTTACAGTATCATAAAGTAGACCATAAAATATAATATAGTAGACGGATTCGTAATCACAGAAACTGAACCAATAAAACCGGTATATAAAATAAGGTTTTACCGGTATTTAACGGTAAAATTTATTGTGTACAACTACCCCCCTGGCTTCGTTAAATTTCTATTCTATAATGCGTAGTTAACAATGATTTGCAATTGACACCATCTCTCTGTCTTCTGTCTCACTCATTCACTCATTCTTTTGTTGCCTAATACTTACTAACACAACTACAAAAGAATTATCCAATTTGGTGCAGTCGTTCTAAAGTTATGCGCGTACATACAAACGTGTGATTAAATTTTATTTATATAGATAGAATTAATAATTGGTTTATTTATCCACCGGCCATCCATTATCTAATAATAATTTTCAAAATTGATTTTTACTATTTTAGTCATTAATAGTCAAGATTCCGTCTACGTATATCTCGTATGGTCGTAAGATTAAAATAAAATGTATATTTCGAAGACTTAACGATATGTTTGTTATTAAATCTTAAGTTTTATATATAATATTCTCCAGAAGGCATTAAAGTTACTTATAAAACATATATGTATATTAGATATTAAATGTTTATTTATACTAAAAGCCTAACCTTAAAACGTTAAGTTGTTACTAATTGCACGATATAACAATAAGGTACAATTAGTTAAAAAAATTTAATAAAGTTCAATACTACTAAACTACCTCAAAATTGCCAAAGCAAAAAATGTCAAAAATAAAACAAAATGTGTACATTATTGATTACTTCTATTTTGAGTAAAATTAAATATAAGTCGGAGTGAGAGAGGTATTAAAACACAAAAAAGGGTGGTATTGAAGGGACTATTGAGTAAACGCATAGATTTTCAATTGTGACAGGAATCCAAGCAGTGCTTAGGACTTGTGTCAAAGGATATATATATTTACAATACAACACAACACTATTTGTACAATTCCACTTTCATTTCAGACAATGTTCACTTAAAGAGATTTTTCGTTGGGCTAAACTTTGATACGCCATCGCCAACAAAGCCAATATAAAGTAGCGAAACAATGGTAGGAATACCCCTCCACTAGTGAGGATAATAGTGAAAGGAATTGCCGCCCAATCAGAGGCCAAGAAAAGTCGTTGTGTTACAATGTTACCCGTAATTTAATATTTCTCTAACCTAACTCGCTATATTTAAAAATCCAATAACATAGTGAAAAAATGTGCCTTATTGTATAAATATATATGTATATGAGATCTGTTGTCTACTAACTGTTGAATAGTTTGTTACATTTATTTAGATGTCGCCTACTAAAATATGTTACGAAACACTTTATTTTTGAAAGACTCAATAAATCTGCGTTTCCCTCAGAGATGTGCGAGGATATGTTCGCTACACGTTCATGGAGCACCACGTTTTTTTTAATGAATTTTTGGAGTATGGATCACATACTTCCAGTATTCCTTAACCTCTCCAACTAAGCTAAAATGCTTGTTAAGTGTAGACCACGTCATTAGTCCAATGACTGGGATTTGCGCCTACGACTTAAAAGGTGCGATGTATTTAGTGTCGTTCAGAGTGTGTCAAATGAAGCGATTCTATTGGTACGAATCTTCGCATATCTCTGATAGAAATGGAACTTAGGCGTTTAAAATGTTTTTTGATAGACTTTACACGAATCTTGAGATCCTAAACACGGATTTGGGTCTTTCATTAATAAGGCAAAAATTGAACTTAAACTGGAAAATGAACTACATTTTGTGTTTATTTTATTTAAAAAAAGCACTTATTTGTTCTGTAAAATAAAAATTTGATACTTATTAGAAACCGGTATAGTAATATCGGTACCGTAACGAAAAACCGTAGACAATCTAAATTATAAACATGTTAAGACTTGTTTACCTAGAGTCAATATATGTATTTAAATAAGATATAGTATAGTATAATTATATTTAAATTTGTGTTTTATGATACTAACTACCAAACTAACAGATGAACCAGTGAATTCTCATTGTGCCAAAAATTAAAATAAGTTTTATGTTTAGATTTTATTTACCTTTTCTAGAAATAATATTTATAACTTCATATATATAAATAGAGGCCGCATATAGCATATTTTACCTAAAATCTAGTTAAGTGTAGTGAAGTGAAGTGAATTCCGAAATGCGATAAAAGTGATAATATCGCAATTCGGAACGTTTTACATTTACAAATATTTTAAATAAATGTCATGTAAAGTTACTGTACTTATTACTGTTCTCTTTTTTTGGGGGTACCTAACATTTATCATTTAATTTCGCATATTCTGCCAATTTTCGTGCATATTTCAATCATTTTGCATGCTTAAAGCTTTTTATGTTGGATATAATCCGGTCTCTATATATAAATATGTTTAAATGTTACACTGACTAATTTCGCGTACTAGTTGCTATATGTTTGCAAATGTTTTTGTTTTGTTGATTTTTTAAAGAAATATTGTGCAGCAACCAACAGGTAGTCTATTAAATATTCTGTTGACGCAAAAAATAAAAAATGATACAGAAAAGACCATGTCATGTCTTATTGTCTCATTATAATTTCTTCATGGTTTAACAAAAGTATTTATATGACTATAAGCAGGGCTTTTTTGTAGGTCATGTGGGGACACGCAGTGCCCCTAAAGGAGATTTTGAAAATATCGCGAACGAACGCGAACAGAAGGATTTACTTTTTTATATTGTTACTCACCTAAATATAAGATTACGTTTTATTTTCATTAAGAAGATAATTTACTTCGAATTTTTCTCGAAATACTGTGGAAAGGAGTGGGAAGATGATACAAAAAAGGCCTGACTGAAAGTAAGTATAGATATAGAAATTAAATTTTAAAATATATATACTTGCCAAATAACCAAAAATGTCGCCAAATCGTTTATAGTATATATGCTTATTTTTACCAAAAGCATTTTAATTTAAGTATTGTGTGCTGAATCAACGGTGCTTATTGATAGTGAATCTTACAACAAAATATTGTACGAGTATTATAGATAATATTATAACAGACTTCAGATATATATAATCTTAGTAAAAAATGTTATGAATGTGTAAAATTTAAATATAGTGTAAACTCTAAATAAGTCCATCTGATTTAACGATAGATAATTATAAACTTTGATTTACCTAGATTTTTCTACTCATTAATGTAACGAAACTCTGACTTACTGAATCTCAGATAACTAGCCGACCCGCGCGACTTCGTTCGCTTGTTGCTCCGCTCCTATGGGTCATAGCGAGATGTTAAATAGCCTAAGTTACTCCTTGTTACATCAGCTATCTGCCAGTGAAAGTTCGGTCAAAATCGGTCAAACCATTTCAGAGATTATCCGGAACAAACAGACACATAGACAAAAATTGGAAAAAAAAAAATATGTACCGTGTGCACTTAGTAAAAAGCGGTTATTTTAATATTACAAACAGACACTCCAATTTTATTTATTTGTATGGATAACTACCCACCCGTTCTCACTTTGCTGATATGTATTCAACCGGTCAATCACTCTCCCACTCACTCATTTATTAATTCATACTCTGCCACTTGCTACTAAGAATATACTATTTTCATTGAATTTCATCTCATTGGCTCATTTTTTCACACGTTCTCTTGTAAAAACCTTGTCCTGACAATAAATAACATAACAAAAAAAGAATTATCCAGTCGTGCTGAATATATGTATATGTGCACACATACAGACATATTTCACGACTTAAAACTATTTTAACAAGGCAACAGGGTTTTAATCAAATCAATTTTCCATTTTTGGATATTAAATATTAAATGCATTTTAAAGGTTATTAATTTCTATAGAGTTTACACTGTATTACTATTATTTTGATTATTAATGATACTCCATATTTTTTTAATGTATAACCAATTTAAGAGCATTTATAACTATCAAATCTATTTGGTTTTTAACTCAGAAACTTGAGTGATAGAGTGCGCCAATGTTCAATACATTGGCGCACTCTATTAACAAATGTGAATGTATCTTAAATAGTATAGTAAACTTAATTTTTGATACTTTAAGATATTAATTTTGATTTATAATGCTATGTTTTTACTTATTATTGATGAACATATTATTGTAAACTGTTACTTACTTAGTTATAATGAATTGTACGAGATTTTTAAATATATGAATAAAAATACATTTTAATTATTTTTTTAATTTCACACATAATTTTAATTTTATTTCTCTTGTTAGATGAAATTAATATTATGGATCGTTCCACTACATCAGTGGTGGATCCAGGAGACATAAGAGTCATGGAAACATTGATAGTATTAATCAGTATATTAAATATGATTACATGATACTGTTAGCCCATTCCTTTCTTTGACTTTGTCCTTGGATGTTAACGTTCTCTCTTTTTATTTAATATTACAAATCTATATTTGTTCCTTTTTGTAAGACACCCACTAAAAACCACTATGATGAAATATATAAGCCTTCAATACAATATTTTTTTCCATTCAATACTTTTCATTTTTTTTTTTTTTGTAAAAATGAGTTTTTATTTTTTAATGATTGTTTTGTATTTACTACTTCTAAATTTTTGTATGGTTTTGATTTATTTTATTTGTATTACTTGTTTAGGATATCATTCTCACTATTATCTGTCCACTTTTAAATATATGTATGGTAAACATTTTTTCTCACTATTGTATTGTCTTGTATCGCTGTTTGTTTATCCAATAAATAAATATAAAAAAATAATACGATAGTATGTGACTGCATTATGACTGAAATCATTGAGCGAGCACATATCAGCTGGATTTTGATTACTTAAACTTAACCCTTGGCTTGGAAATTGTCCCTCTTGGTCTATCAGTATTACATTTATTACTTTAATCAGCTAATAAAGAATATTCCTAACCACCAATACGACAAAAGAATCTTACGTACTAATAGCACGGTAAAGTATTCAGGATGGATTTTAATGAAATATAACAAAAACATTAATATTTTAATTATTTTATTTTATTTACACAATTCCCAATACCTCAATTATTAAATGGCTTAACTAACATTACTTACAAAATTATAAAATATTGCACATTTCGAAGCACGAACGTTAATTAATGAAGAAAACCAGGTAAAACTCGAATTCTGTGTGGACTTTCGAAAGCATTTTCATATGCTGATTGTCGACCGTTTTCATCTACATCATCAAGAGCACGTTTAACAAAATGGTGGTTCACATTCTCATCAATATTCTGATCTTCATCTCTTCCATATATATTCACAATACACAGCAGCAAAATAAAAATAGCCAATTTGTTAAAGATATACATTTTCAGTACTGTTCACCGAGCTAACTTTTAAAATATTTTGACTTGATTCTGAAATGAAGATGATTATATATATTCTAATTATTTGTTTTCATATTATCACTACAACGTTAACCAAGTTCATGCATCAATCATGGATAACTAATAAACACGTGATTATGTACATTTAACTTGTTTTCTTTGGATTATAGTATACTAGCAATTTTCCCCGTTTTACATACGTGCTATTTAAAATAAAAATTACTAATATTTTCGGTATGTTTAATATAATATTTAGACTAAACCTAAAGTACTGCTTATACAAATTTCATAGTATTGTATATTGTTGGTGCCGCTATATGCCGAGGAAGTGAGGTCAAGCAGTGGAGGTGAGCGTTGTAGTCATTGCATGAATACCCAGTAGCGGCGTTATAGATGTGGCCTTTTTTTGGTTGTCAGTTTTTGCAAAAAAAGGCACCAGAAACATAATTCACCCAGGGCGTCAAGGTGGTTAAGGCCGGCCCTATGGAAAAGTCGCACTATTAATATAGGGGGTTTAAACTTAACCTAAACTTTTTACCCGTGAGAGGACCGGTTAGAATACAATTCTTCTCCGCCCACCCAGCCCCCTCGGTGGAAGAGGTTCTGTTCCTAGATGGGCTTGCGACCACCAGTATGTGAACCGCCAAGAGTCATTGACGCGTTCCTGTCGAGATTCTTATCAGGTGGCAACGCATCGGCAAAACAAGACTCATTTTGTATTGTCGATGTACATGGGCGACGGTGGCCACTTACCATCAGGTGGACCGTCTACTCATTTGCCACTTAACTCCCATAAAAAACTAAATTAAAATATGTATTACCTACTATATTACAGAAACTCTATTAGGGATAGAACGCCGTCCCTTCGTTTCAGGATAAACACAAAAACCCACTAACATTTATAAT
This sequence comes from Limenitis camilla, assembly GCA_905147385.1. NCBI lineage: Eukaryota > Metazoa > Arthropoda > Insecta > Lepidoptera > Nymphalidae > Limenitis > Limenitis camilla. The sequence goes on from LR990241.1 coordinate 11,642,167, forward strand.
ATAAGTAATTATTGACAGACATAAGTAAAATTTTAATCCAATCATACTTACAAATTTGCACAATAATGGAATATTTTACTCTGCGTCAGTTGAGTGACGCATGCAGCTTATTGAGTGAGAAAATATAAAATATAAATTTAAGATTAAATATTAAATTATTACAAACTAACGTTGTAGTAATTTCTCTTATCTTAATATAAACCTAGTTGTAAATTTACCTATAATAGGGAAAACATTCACTGAATAGTTAACGCAGAAACTGGAAATTAGTTGTTTGTCGAAATTAGATTTTTACAATAATTTATAAACATTTAAATATGATTATAAAAATATGTAAGTTTTTTTGTGACACGATAAAGTGATAATTATAGACGAAACCAATCCATGAATATTGATATACACTGTAAAGATTTTTTATATATTTTATATATTAATTATTAAATATATATATAAAAACATATAAGATTACTAGTCGTCCTTCCCCTACCAAGCATTGATGCAATTTTCCGCCTATTACAACCAATTCAAGCCTTTTTTCGCGATGAAAAGTAGCCTTTGGTCTTTCCGAAGCGCTATTCTATCTCTGTACCAAATTTCATCAAAATGGATTCAGTGATTTAGGTGTGAAAGGTCAAACAAGACAGACATTCACTTTCGCATTTATGTTTCCTAAAATATACATAGGGATAAATTATAATATTAGAGATTTTATTTTGTGGGTGGCAACAAGGGTTTTGTTCTCGGGTTTCCGTTCAAGGGAATTCCCGGGAAATTTTTCATTCCCGATCCCGGGAAATATGCGCCCGAGATTCCGGGGAATTTGGGAATTAAAATTACGTTCAAAAAAGTGTTTTATATCAAAACAAGCAAATATCAATGACATGCCTGTAAATTGTAGCAGAGCGAACAAAACATAGCTTTTTAGTGCGTTGTTATTATTTGAACAGGTAAGAACAAAAGATTGCCAACTGAGGTGGCCACAAACACAGCAGCTATTTATGGGTCATTCCATGCCAAATCGAGTTTTTTTACCTGACCCCCTTCGATTTCGCTAATCTTTTTCTACCCCCCGAAAGACATTTTACAGAATTTTTTCAAATTTTTTTTACCGACTCAAAAAGTTAAGAATTTTTAAATTTGACCGTTAGGAAATTTTTTTTTTGTTTACAAATTTAGTTTTAAAAAAAATATGAAATCATTTTTATCTCACTTTGAGAAAATGACGGTTTTGTCGAAAAAAAACAAAATATTTCATATATCTGGGGTTCTGAAATTTTTCCGTTTCCCGATCCCGGAAATTCCCAGGAAATAGAGATATTTTTCCCTGGTCCCGGGAATGTAAATGACCCGGGAATTCCGAAACCCTAGAGGCAACATCAGTTTCCTACGTAAACGATCAAAATGTATGGGTTTTAAGAGGCAATTGAAAAAAAAGTATTTTTGGAAACAATTCTAATTTTGAACTCGGGGAAAAAAAGATGGCGTTAGATGTATTGTATAATATAAATTTCATTTAAAGAGGTGGTATATTGTTATTGTTTTGTGCTTAGTGGTTGCATATTAAGTTTATAAAAAAAATGTATTAAAAATGGCAGTTGTTCAGTTGTTTACGTTTTTTTACGATATGAAGTAAAGGAATTAGAATTCTGCTCATGGTGTATTATTTAATCATATAACCAATAAGATGTTGTATTGTTGAAAGTATTATTGTATAGAATAAAATATTTAAGTTAATTGATTATTATTATTGCAGTTCATTTTATGGGGCTATTTCTAATCGTATCAGGGATCTTTACGGCAGGGAGAAAAAGTTATCCTTGTTTTTGCACCCGAGAAAACAATCCAGTGTGTGGCTCTAATGGCAAAACTTATGGAAGTCCGAGCTGTTTGAGATGTGACAAACACCTTGGAGTATTTTCTGTTCATCGAGGACCTTGCAAGATTAAAAAATAAGGTCACGTCACAATAACTTATATTATATTCTTCTTTTTTAAACATATCTTAAATAAATAAAACAATATGGACTGTAACACGATCCATAAACGTGGAAATTCGACAATTATTTTTATTGATTTATATACTTCTATATACCATCATCACGACACTTCAATGGCTCACTGCTGAGCCGGGTCTCCTCCTCAGAATGAGGAGGGTATTAGGCCATAGTCCACCACGCTGGCCCAGTGCGGGTTGGCAGACTTCACACACCTTTGAGAACTTTTAGGGAACTCTCAGGAGTGCAGGTTTCCTCACGATGTTATCCTTCACCGTTAAAGCAAGTGATATTTAATTGCTTAAAACACACATCACTCAAGAGTCAGAGGTGTATGCCTGTGTGGGGAATCGAACTCGGACCTCCCGAGTAAGACTTGAAGTCTCAACCACTGGGCCATCACTACTTTTACTTCTATATACATTTAAACATTTATTAAAACTACCTGTATTTAAAATGTAAAGTTTGAAAATTAATTTTATATATAATTGGATAATTCTTCATTGGTTGAGGCTTAAAAAAATATATAAATTCCAGAAACATATTTTAATTCATAGGAAAGAATGAGCCAATGTCACGAATCATAATTGTATATATAATATAGCAAATACTATTAAGACTATATTATATTAGTAGACGCGCGCGACATTTTACACGTGTAGCTCCGCTCCTATTGGTCTTAGCGTGATGATATATATCCTATAGCCTTCCTCGATAAATGGGCTATCTAACACTGAAAGAATTTTTCAAATCGGACCAGTAGTCCCTGAGATTAGCGCGTTCAAGAAAATAAACAAACAAACTCTTCAGCTTTTTATATTAGTATAAGATAAATACTAAATACTCGTTATATTTTTACATTATACTAGTTTTTTTATTATATTTTGATCAATCAGGCACGTTTTTCATGAAATCAATCACTAAATTAAACATAATTTTGCGCTCAAAATTAACAAAAAAAAATATAAAATTACAATTTAGGATTGAATAAATGAAAGATAAATTTAAGTCACATTATTTATTAAAAGTATTTATTATCCTTTATGATAAAAGAATTAATATTAAAACATTTAAAAAAAAATTGAATTGACTTCAAACTCTAAATAATTAGCCTATTTATTAACCTCCCTTTGTTAGGACAATAATATGCAATAATTAATATTTTTGAAGTCGGCGCCAGCCAGGTGAACAGACGTGTAGTGAGATGGAATTGAAACAAGTAACGAAATAGTGTGAACGATTGTACTATTATACTACTACGTTTTGTACTATTGCTGACACCATCCTTGAGGAGTTCTGTGAATTCCTCAAGGTTCCATCATCAGAATTGAATTTTGAAAAAATGGGACCAATCTGTAGGCATTACCCTACGAAATACAAAAAGTAATTTCCAATTCGGTTCATAAATGACGGAGTACTGAGGTACAAACATAAAAAAAATAAAAAAAACTGTCATGTGACTGGATTGGGCTGTCATCATCAACTTTCTTCACAACCCCATCAAAACTTCTTCCATATATATTCACATTGCATAATTGTACAATGAAAACCGTCAATTTATAAAACAAAGCCATTTTCAATGCTCTTTCTTGTGTATTTGTCAGGAGTTTAAAATATATTTTTATATATATCATATTATCACTATAACGTTAAATACGCACATCAGTGTGCTAAACATGGAACTTTTTTCTTTGGATTTTAATTATATTGACAGATTTCATTTATAATGCGAGTATATTCACGAGTCTGCAAAATATTTGTTATAGTGCGATATTTACAATAACTTTTCATATTATGAGACCCAGGTGCAGGTTAAAAGAGCTCTTTCATAATGTATTAACTCTCACCTCCACCACTCGACCTCGCCTACTACAATAGAAATACTAAAGTAAACTTACGTGGACCTCAAGAATGGTGACCTTAACCACAATACGGTAATACTAATTTCAATGTACACTGTGCGACAACACCAGAGAAACTGAGACCAATCTATCGCACTAAAGGTTACATATTGTCTTCACGTCGGTGTTCTTGAAAGAATATAAAAGGAACTACCCGCGAATACTAATTTATAAACGGTGCTACTAACAATACATCCATTATTTGTTAACCATATATTATTTGTAAACCACCCTTATATCCCCAAGGTAATTTTCTCTTTTTGCGGGATAAAAAGTATCCTGTTTTTCATTCCAGATATTTCAGTATGATGTTAGCAAGCGATAAACTCTTTTTTTATTTCTTTTTATGGTACACAAAAATATAACATGGAAAAATTACTCTAAAATCACTTAAAACTATCGCTATATAAACAATTAGTGTGTACAAAGGCGGACTTATACCAAAAAAGGAATCTCTTCCAGACAACCCTGAAAATTTAAAGAAATGTATATGCCAGAAGTGAGAGCCGATTAGGATGAATTAATGCACCGAACCTTATGATTTTGTAGTTTTTGAACAGGAACCCAGGCAATGCCTTGGACTTCTGATCAAGGTGTAGGCTTAAGGAGCTCCTTTATGTAATTACGACACTCGCCTCCACTGCCCAGTCTCACTGTTTATCGTAGGTTGTGTTAACACATCTAAATACAATGTACGACTCTTATTAAATAAGACGTAAGAACTCACATGATCCTTACTCCGACACACTATTTGTTACACTTCAACTCCAGGTGATGTTCACTCAGAGACTTTTAGATTACTAAAGTGTACTGCGTCAGTCGGGGAATATAAAGGGACCAAACAATGATAGCAATGCCCCTCCACTAGTGGGGAGAAGTAAATCAACAAATAGGAAATGTGGCGCTGGCGTTTCGATTAATCGTTAATCGAATACTCGTTTAAAGCTATCAAAAATCGTTGAATAAAGTGCCGTAGATGTCGCTGGTATTCCGATCATTCGGTAATCGTTTACTCGCTATCTAAAATCGTCGAATATTAAAATGACGCGACAGAAGTGACAACAAGTCCTCTCTATTACTATCCTACCCTAACTATAGCCCGACACGGCCTTCGTTATTATCCTATCCTTTAACTGAGGTAGGGCACCGCAGGAAATTTCCTGCTCAAATATGGAGCAGCCCGACTGGGGTAATACCTCGACCTTACAGAAGATCATAGCTAAATAACACTACTCTAAAGCAGTGTTGTGTTCCTGTTGGTGAGTAAGGTGACCAGAGCTCCTGGGGGAATTGGGGATAGGGTCGGCAATGCGCTTGCGATGCTTCTGGTGTTGCAGACGTCTATAGGTACTCGCTTACCATCAGATGAGCCGTACGCTTGTTTGCCGACCTAATAATATTAAAAAAAAAAAAATACCCCGACATATACCTAGCAGGACTAACTAGTAGCTGAATAAATAATTTTACAAACATTAAAATATTTTGTGTTATGCCTAATTAAATTGCCATATAACTAATTATGATATTGGCAGGAATCAATCAGTTGTGCCAACGAAAAGATAATGGCTAACCACATAAATACTAAGCCATGATAAAAATCATTATTATAACGTTGCTCTGTGTCTAAAGAACTAACCCTCAGGAGTATTATTCTAATCAACAAGCCGTGATATTATAGGTCTACGTATCACTACATAGTATAAAACAAAGTCGCTTCCCGTCAGTCTGTCCCTATATATGCTTAGATCTTTAAAACTACGCAACGGATTTTGATACGGTTTTTACCAATAGATAGAGTGATTCAAGAGGAAGGTTTATATATATAATAAATGCAGAATATAGAAGAGAAAGAAACCGTGCGAAGCAGAAAGCGGGTCGCTGTCTTATTTTGAACGCATTTATTATTACATATTAAAGACTTCAACAGTTAGCAACACTGTTGATAACTTTATATTTGCAGTAGTACCTTTTATTTTATTTCAAGACTGTATATAACCTCTGTTCCGATATACTTGAGTCAGTTGTCAAACGGAGCTCCCCTGGTCACCTTTGGTGCAGTGTGGTTATGCTAGGTCTCTATTACTAAGGTTTGAAGTGTTTTTTATATTGTATTTAAATTTTATTAATTTCAATTTCAAGAACTAATTGTCAGAAAGTGTTAAATATATATGTAAATATAGTTGTTATAGGGTTCATGGAATGATTCCCCCCTAAAACTCTGCACCGGGGCGCACCGGACCCCTTAAACCCACAGGTAAAGGCGGCTAATATTAGCTAAAACGTTCAGAATGTGCTGTAAATTAATAATAATTTATTTAACTACATGTAGTTGTTACTTGTAAGTAATAATGTAGTTATTATATACAACATTGTTTCAATTCCCTTATCGATAACCTGCATATTATAAATAGAAATATATTTAAAACAACATTGAATTATCGACTATTAAAAAAGAAAACATGTATTTAAAACTGAGTAAGTTAAACCACAATATTTAATTTACTGCAGCTTAATAAAAAAGTATAATATAATCTATTCTCTCTCTGTAACCAGAGATTTATTTAATCAATAAAAAAAACACAATAAGCAGAAAAATTTAGCGAAAATAAATTAATAAATTGTTTTCATAAAATCTATCATAAATCAATTTATTATATAAAATTAAACCGTCTCCATACGTAATTACATAAACATGAAATCCGCCATGTTGAATCGTCCGCCATTTTGATGAAATTGCAATACACATTAATTATTATTAATCGTTTTGCATTATCTAATAATTTTTGACATAATGTTGCAATTTTCTTTCAGTTCTTTTCACCGTTCTACTATTGATCGCGTCAGGAATTGCTCAAATAGATGATTCCTGTATTTGCACCAGAGAAAAAGACCCGGTTTGTGGATCCAATGGAGAAACTTATCCAAACCCTAGCTGCTTGGAGTGCGACAGCCATCTTGGAGTTACAATAGCTAGGGAGGGACCTTGCTAAAATAATATTATTTATCTTATCATTGTGTATTATTAAAACAAGGTGGAGTACTAGACTGACTTGCTATATACACTAGAAAGTTTGTATGTTAGTATGTATTTATGTATTACTATCCAGACTCAAGTTATTTCCATCTGGTTTAAGTATCTAATGAATAACGGATTTATAGACTCGGTTATAAATATAACGAATAAGGAATATGCTAATTTCTTAAGGGTTATTTATTACGCATAATTCACGTGTAATTAATAGAAGTAGTAAGGTAATGTACAGTAAAGATTTCAACGAATAAAAACTTTTTTTAAAACTACTATTTTGACGTGAGATTTTTCAATTAAAATTTAGGCTGCTTTTTCGATATTAAGTCTAAATAAGGTTTAAAAAAATATTTTGAATCAAAAAAATTACAGTGTATTTGTAACATAAAAAGTTAAGTTTTCACCAAACGTGACAAAAAAAATTGTTTTTGTAGAAGATAAAAATAAAAAACCAAAAACTTGGTTATTTTAATATTTCACATAAATTTTGAGGTTATGTGAAAAAGGTGTAAATACAAAAGTTGTAGATCTTATTATTATCTTAAACTTTGCCATAAAACTTATTTCCATAGGATTTGTAGTTTTGCCGGAAATCGAGATAAACCATTTTTTATCTTTAAACCACTTCTTTTTTACACTTTCCGACTTCAGATCGCCCGTAAAATATTTTTCCTTTTATTTTTGTTATATTTTATTCCTTTTCCAATGGGTTTCATTCTACTATATTTTATTCTTGTTTCAAAAATTATTAACTTTGGTCTATAATAAGTACCCAAAGACATAAATGTTCACACATTTCAACATGCACTTCATCCCCTATTTCAACACTTTCAACCCTTCTTTTCGCTAGAAAACGTATCATTTTATTGCGAAAAGAATAACTCTAGTCTACCGCTGTACAAAATTTCATCAAAATTAGTTTAGTTGTATAAACGTGAAAGCAGATAGAGCAGGTAGACAAAAATACTTTCGCATTCATAATGCCCAGTGTTACCTGTACGGTCACGATGACAGAAGTTTAATATTTTTTTTCTACCACAGAGAAACATTATTGATTCACTCTACTATTGTTATAGCAAAGCTAAATAGCAACACTATTTACTATTTTTTTCTGGTACCACTAACCAAACGTTATTTTTAAAAATCACTAAATTAAAATAATACCCGCTTGCCTTTTAGAATCTTAACTGCATAATGTCCACTGTTACCTTTGGAAGACTCCCTCATAAAACCCCCAGGGGTAGTTTATATAATTTTTATTTTTTTATGTTACCTAAATGAATCTAAATTTAATTTATTGAAAGAGGAATGGTTAGCTTTAGAAACTTTGACATAATGAAAGAGTTAAGTAGGAATAAGAGAAAATCTGTATTTCCATCTTATTATATCCTGAGTCTTACTATCATTTCACATTTAGTTACTTCTGTAAATAAATACTGGGGGATTTTATATAGCCTACAACACTGAAATTCTTTTTTTTAAAGTAGTTAGTAATAGTTAGAGATAAGATAATGTGTACAACAAACACCTCGTGAATACAGTGCTGTGTTAATATAGTTCAGGTAAGTGCTACTTGTATATTATCAAGCACGTAAATATTCCATGATTTCCGTAAACATGTTTATCGATATATTTTATATAAAAAGTCTATAATTTAAATTAGACCTGCCGCAATACATCTGTGTAAATCGTATCCAATTTTGTGCAGTAGTTTTTGCGTAATTTGCGTAAATCAGACGAACAAAGAAATTTTTTAAAATAATTGTTTAACCTTTATTGGTTACCTGGAGGACGCTTCATAAATCAAATCAAATCAAAATTATTTATTTCAATTAGACTTTTGAAACGTCAAAAATTGGTCGGTCAGTTAGTTTGTCTGAAGCTACCACCAGCTCGGAAAGCAGTTTTCTTTTGAGAAGAGCCGGCCAGAAACTCAACAGTCGCTCGCATCAAAACAGAGTCAACGTCACTTAGATTCCAAGCATTCTCATCATTTAAGTAATCCTGTACATTAAAGTATGCTTTATATATTAATGACTTCTTGATCCGAGTTTTAAATTGTTGAAGTGGCAAGTCTAATATAGGCTGTGGAATCTTATTATAGATGCGAACACCAAGCCCCATGAAGCTATTACTCACTTTGTGGAGACGATAGTACGGCGTTACAAGTTTATTTCTGTTTCTAGTATTAACATTATGTTTGTCACTGTGTTTTGAATACATATGAATATTCTGGTAAATGAACAAAATATTACAATATATGTATTGAGATGGGACTGTAAGAACGTCTATTTTTTTATATACATCTCTAAGGGAATCCCGCGATCTTAAGTTATAAATGGCCCGAACAGCTCTCTTTTGAAGAATAAAAATGGATTCAATGTCCGCGGCCCTACCCCACAGTAAAATGCCATAAGACATAATACTGTGAAAGTAACTGAAGTAAACTAGCCTAGCAGTATTGATATCAGTCATTTGTCTGACTCTCCTTACTGCGTAGGCAGCTGAGCTGAGTCTTCCCGCTAGAGATGATAGATGGGGGTTCCACTGGAGTTTTGAATCTAAAGTTATACCCAGAAATACCGTCGAGTCCGCCACATCTAAAATTTCATTATTTAAACGTAGGTTAAATTTTTGTTTTTTAACATTAGGTAAAGCAAACTCAACGCATTTAGTTTTTTTAGCATTAAGAACTAAGTTATTTACCGTAAACCATTGAAGAACCTGCGATAATGCACTGTTTACATCGTCATAATTATGTTTATTTCTGTTTACTTTAAATATAAGAGATGTATCATCAGCAAAGAGTACAATATCACACAAGTTCTTCACAAAGTATTAAATATCTTTTTGAAATGGAAATTTCATTAACGCAATTTTAGGTTCTTTACAATGTCTTTTTATATAAATTTCTATTTTATAATTTTAATAAACGAAATGAAATATAATGTTAAGATTAACCTCGTACACTAATAGCAACTTTTTACATTAGAAGGTCTAGAACAAAATATGGACAAAACGCGCCATTAACACAACTATTGAGGTTGTGTAATATTTGTTTGACTGAAATTGATATTTTTGGAGAATCTTATAATATTTTTCGTAAAATAATTAAAGAATTGTTGAGGCATTATTTTTATAGCATTTTTAATTTTAAATATTGTATTATTGTTACTTTTAGTTATTTGCATTTATTTTCTTAAAATTTTAAATTAAGTGGCCTTTTTTGTTATATTAGTTTGGAAAGATACTTTTACTATATTTTTTATGCTTGTATTTGTAATTTTGTTCATGAAAGTATGCTGAGTTTTGTGTATTATTTTTAACTAGTTTTTAGAATTGTAACTACTGATGGTCCTTAAATAAAAAAAAATAAAAATCCCAGTGCCGTTGTTGAAAATAATGCTGGCTAGTATTAAGAATATGGGAGATATACTGCGCAGTAACACTCAAACGACAACATTAACATGTAATCTAGATGGGAGCCGAGCAGTGCCTGCCAGGAGCTGGTTTAAAGAAGTCTTCTACTATCCACAAACTCTCACCTTCAGCGCTCGACATTTGTCTTAATACTTTAATATGTACTGCGTGACACCACAAACTGGCTAAATCCTATCGGAAATAAAGGTTATATATTGTCTACTCGAAATACTGGCTTGCGACCACCAGCATGCGAATCCGACCGCCAAGTGTCTTTGACGCGTTCCGGTCGAGCCGAATGTGGGCCAGACTTACCCCCTCCCTCACTGCGGATCTGGAGGATTGTGGGCTCTTTCTCAGGGTCCGCTGAGACCGCAGCATTCTTCTCATCACCCTCCCCCCTCCCACTCTATCTTTGAGGATGTAACGCATCGGCAAAACAAGAGGGTATCTCTTGTTTTATTGATGTCCATGGGCGATGGTGGCCACTTAACATCAGGTGGAGCATCTGCTCGTTTGCACCTTATCTATACTATTATATAAAGAGGAAAAATTTGATTGTTTGTATGTTTGTTTGTTTGTTGCGAATAGGCTCGAAAAGTACTGAACCGATTTCGAAAATTCTTTCGCCGATAGGAAGCTACATCCTTTCCGGGTAACATAGGCTATGTGGTGTTGCCATAAATACTCTAATTAAAAAGATATGGTCGTTTAAGTGCCATAAGGTGGCCATTTTGTAAATTGAAGAGTTTCTCAAGAACTACAAATCCAATTGAAAAAATTTTTTTACTGATAGAAAACTACACTATTCGTGAGTGACAAAAGTGAATTAGTGTTGCCATATATACTTTTTAAATAATAGAATATGGCCATTTAGTTGTCCCTAATCCGATTTCAAAAATTCCTTCACTGTTAGAAAATTACACAACTCGTGAGGGACAAAAGTGATTTAGTGTTGCCATATATACTTTTTAAATAATAGAATATGGCCATTTAGTTGTCCCTAATCCGATTTCAAAAATTCCTTCACTGTTAGAAAATTACACAACTCGTGAGGGACAAAAGTGATTTAGTGTTGCCATATACATTTGTTAATTAATAGAATATGGCCATTTTGTTGTTACTAATCCGATTTTAAAAATTCTTTCACCGATAGAAAACTACACTATTCGTGAGTGACAAAAGTGATTTAGTGTTGCCATATACATTTTTTATTTAATAGAACATGGCCATTTTGTTGCTACTGATCCGATTTTAAAAATTCTTTCACTGAGAGAAGTCTTTAGTATTTCCGTCTCTCTTTCTCTTATAATACTATCATTCTCTCTCATCCTCTCTCTTTTTCTCACTTTAATTTCTATTTTTATCTGTTCAGAATGATTACCCTCTTTTCACTTTCTTTCTTTCGATAATTTCTCTCTTTCTCTCTCTCCTTTACCCATTCAATTTTAGTTCTGCTCTGTCCTCCCGCTTTTATCATCTGTCGCTTTTCTTTAATTTTGTTTCTATTATTTTTCTTTTTATAACTTTTTCTTAATCTCTCTAATTTTTCAAATAATGAAAAACTACACAATTACAGAGTGACAATTTAAGGACATCAATTATAATATTGCTTTAAATACCTGGAGCGAAGCGAGGGCAGCCCTCTAGTCTACTATAAAAAAATGGAAATACCAGCAAAACAAAAACCATTAAGCAATGGCGAACTTTACTAAATATAATTCTGTTGTAGTATTTTATTTGTAGTAGTAGAAGAAATATCTTTCGCACCGACACAAAATGGCTTTACTTGTCCTTAAAGCTTCATCCCTCTGGTAAGAAAGTATATGTGGTATGTATCCGATACGAATTATACTATTTATGTACTGACATTCGATAAGTTACATTGTACAAGCTTTTTATTAACATGCAATGTTTGTTCGGGTGAAAGCCTGCGATTAAATTTTGAAGCAGATATGTTCAACTGATAGAGCTTAAATTTTGTATACATGTTCAATTTGGATGGCAATGCATGTTACGCATGCTGTGTGACGTCATCTAAATCCAATATGGCGGTACACCTAAGATGGGGGAGTAGTTATTGTTAAAAATAAAATCAAATAAAAGGGCTTGCTAAAAATAACTCGTAATATAAAAGTAAGCTTGCTGGGAATACGAATGCGAGTTTATGGAAAAAAGTAATCGAAAAAAGAAGATGTCCTTTGATAATAAAAAATACATTTAAATTGGTGATGATTGATAATATCTGTCATATTAGCAAATTATTATTGTAAATAATATACGGCTCCATGACAAGACTGTTTATTTCAAACGTCGCTAAGCAACCCTAATACATTACTTTCCTCCAAAAAACAAAAAAAAAACCACTAACGTAACATTTTAATCGTAACAAACTAAAAACCGCTACAAGTTCGTCGAATTTTTTCTTCAGTAATAGTACTGAATCTGGTCTAAAATGATCAACAAGAACTTTAAACCCCTTTTATCCAAATCGTGATAATAGCGTTCCTCAACAGTGCGTTTTTCTAGAACTTTTATTCCACGCACAATCAACTTATGGAATGATCTACCTTCGGCGGTACACAATCCAGAACACTACGACATGGGGACCTTCAAAACTCGCGTATATCTCCACCTTAAAGGCCGGCAACGCTTCTGTAACCCCCCAATTGTTGCAGGAGTCCGTGGGCAGCGGTGATTACTTAACACCACGTAACCCGACTGCTCGTTTGCCTTCCTATTCTATAATAAAAAAAAAAAATGTTTTAAGACCGTGTATATCAAGTTCAATGTTGAACCGTTGTATATAATAATCCCAATCGTCCGAGTTATTCAATTCATCGAAACTAAATTTTTGAGCGACATCGTTGTTATTTCCTTATTTTCACGTCGCCACATGTATTAGCAAATTATTAAGTACATTATTGTAAATAATATACGGCTCCATGACAAGACTGTTTATTTCAAACGTCGCTACTACAATATTGAGTACCAATAGAAGAGCATAGCATGTATGGAGTTTAAGAGTATTTAAGCAGACACTGAAATTTATAAAGTTAGTATAATATATAGGATTCAATAAGACCAGTGTAATCAATTAATTAAATTTATTAATAAGGCAATATATAATCTTTCTACCACTCTGTATAAGGAGCTTTATCACTAAATGCTTTCACTTGAGGAATAGAATATACGAAGTCTCGCAGTTTCTTGAACGCTGGATACTTTTCTCCTAAGTCGGGCATTGGCATTGTTACTCGTAAACAGTCATACATACCAGCGAATAAGAAATCTACCCATGTGAGCTGAAACAAAGATAAATTAACAAATATTTACCTTTAAAATAGAATCATAAAGACGATTCAATGGCGGCTATAACCCGACTAAAAGCAATACGTCCTACATTAATATAATTATGAACTAATTATGTGGACTACTAAACTCGGTAGTATAAATTGTCAAACAATGACAACATGTCAATTTTAAACATCAAATTCATTTGTCTGAATGAATTAATGAATGAAAATAGTTTTTGTACACAAAATACATCTCTTGCTGCAATGTTGTTTGTAAGAGTGTATGGATGTCTGGATGTATGTTTGTAACTCTTTCACGCAGAAACTATTGAATGGATTTTGATGAAACTTTACAGTAATATAGCTTATACATCAGAATAACACATAGGCTATAATTTATAATGATATAGTGTGAATTATCCAAAATAGAAGGGATGAAACCGCGGGGTGCAGCTAATAGTCTATACGTAGACTTATAACGGCTCGACTGAAATATTTTCCTGGGGTAAAATAATATAAATTACAGCGTTAAATAATGAGCTTTAAGACGACGTTTAAAACGACTTTCATAGCTAAAAAGGTAATTTATAAAATAAAATAATTTACAAGTACCTTTCCAAGTGCCAAATGTCCATTATTTTTAATAATAATATCATTCAACTTTTTCAAAGCAAATGGATAATAGTTATTCTCCAATTCTTCTTGCATTTTGGCTTTTCGTTCCTCATCTGTTTCATGGTATAGGTCTGCGGCTTCTGTAATGATAAAAAAAAGTTTAAATTACTTTATTTTGGTTATTTTTTATCGTGATACAAGTGTTCTAAATTCTCGGCTCCGTTACGCCCTCGCCTCCGCCTCGACTGTAATGACCAAACCCCACAAGTTTCACACTAAGTTTTTTAACACATTTGCGAGAGAAAAAAGACATCGGTACACTTGGTGGTGGTATCTTTCACCGACTCTCATGCCTTCCATGCTGCGGCTTTAAGTGGGGCATTCTAAGCACCCCTGCCACATCGAAGGGGCGCTGGGAACTTGGGCCCAAGGTTGTGAGTTTTCTATACGCTGAATTTCTAAGGAGTATAGTGCAGTGGTTTTACTACCCTTGCCTTGCCTTCTGCACCAGAATTTTTAGAAGCTATTTAGACTTCAAGGTCGCTGTCACCTCTTCCGAGTAAATTGGGTATATGGATATACCGCCATTGCTCGGGATTTTATCTTTGAGATGACTACAAAAAGCTACTTAAATGGTAACTGTGAGTTTGCTATAAAAAAAATCAAAATGTTACATGGTCAAGTAACCAGCTGACGTATATTCCACCACGTTATGGTTAGCTGACTTTATTTTTCATTCTAAATACTAGGCAAACTATAATCCGAGAAATTTTCAAATGGGAAGAAATGACTGAAACTGCTCATCCCATCCACGGAATCGTAGCTGATGGTCTCAAGTCATCATAATATTAACCCCTTATGCATTCCACGAATTTCCGCTTGGCAGATACTTGGTCATGAAAATCTGTCACTGGCTCGCGTACCTGAGCTGTTTTCGGACACAGAAACAGTGAAATTAACTTTACCAGCGAGTGTGTTGAAAAAAATATTTTACTTTCTTAAATCGGGTTTACGATAAGAACCACGATGATGGTCCAATAACGATAATAAGCACAATCAACCCTTTAACACTATATTGGCTATTATTAACTTTCTCAATGGCATACATAAAAACAATAAAGTCTATAATACTAAAATGAATATTTACTAAAATGGAAGTCTGTAAAGAAGTCAGCAATCTGGTCGATCTCGAAGTCTTCTTCGATGTCGTTCCCAGCAACCGTACTTGCGTCCAAGGTAGCGAAGTATGGCTAAAGTCTGCGCATTCTTCTTCCCATCAATCTCCAAGTTCGGTAACTGCCCGAAAGGTGTTGCTAGAAAAAAATAATTAAATGAAAATAAAACTTTATAAAAAGACAACTACGTGAGAATGACTACACTCTATTTAGTTTACGATAAGTTAGAATGACCATGTCACCGTAAAATTATAAGCATTGTTAGACTATAATCTATCTCGCCATGTTGTAAACTGTCGAAAGATTGTAAAAGAAACAAAAGTAAAGCCGTCAAATTAATAAAGATGAATTTACCATAGAATTACAAAATGATTACTATAATGAAAACAGTAAAAAAATATTGTCTGAAGAACTTCTGTGACGTTTCCGGCACTGTGGGAAGGGTAGGCCTTTCGCCCTTGCGTAACGCAGTGGGAAAATACGTGTCGTAGCTGCTGAGACGAGAGTATGTTTTCGCACTGCGTTATGCAAGGGCAAAAACATGAAATTACATTGGGAAGTGACGTAGAAATTCAGAATAAAAATTTGACATTAAAGAACGCGTAATAATTCTATATACTCTAATTAATATGGATCTTAAACGTTTTAAAAATTTTGACTCCCATTTTACTTTTGTAATTTTTGCGACCTTTTATTCCGCAATCCGCGACTCTTAACTTTTACTCCAGACACTTTATGCATCCGTTAGTTGGATCCTTAATACAAGCTTTCCACAATACCTATAAGTCAACGGCATATTATAATAAATAAAATAGAAAAGAAAATTCAATTATTTTTTAAATAATTAAAATTTGATAAATTATATTTAACATATTGTTAACATATTGTTAAATATAATAAAGCAGGGGGGATGTTTTGAGACTATATAAAAAATTTGACAACAAAAACGAGACGGACACTAAGTTAAATGTTGAAATGTTGTATAAGATAGGCTCGGTGTGGAGAATATCAATGAATTATTTAATTTTTCATTCGTCCTAAAGATATCTTAACAAGAGTGGTATCGTTGAATAGGTGATAAAAAACTCTATTCAACGATATATAAACGAGCGAAATCAGATAAACTAATATTACTATTGTCTACTAAAAACTTGATTTTTGAACCAAATTTTGTTAAAAGATAATAATTTTACTAAAAGTTTCGATAAATTTTAGTATAAAACGGGGGTGAAAACTACTTTAGAATATAGGGGGATGATGTACGTATAAGATAGGGAAAGTATAAAACATAAATATAAAGTGTCTTGACGCAGACACTCCGGGTCTCAGGAAAACAAAAAATCGTTAATTCTGATTATCCTAGTAAAGATAATGGATCAAAATGTTTGAAATATTGAATTGTAATCGATCCTTAACAAGTATGCCAAATTTCGTGATAATCCGACGTTTTGAAGGGGGTCAAAATCATGTTCAAAGATTCCGTTACATACATACTAAGATATGTATGAAGCTAATAATAATAGCATATTAAAAAATAGCGTATTAAAAATAAAAAAGATTTAATCCTACTAATAAGACGTGTGGTAAATCTAACCAAGTGAAATTCCTTTTAAAATAGATTCTCTGTTGGGGACATGGTCACATGATCAACTGTAAAGGTGGTTACGAAATGTACTAACATTTTTTAAACTCCGGCCATTCCTCTCGAGTAATCCTCCTGTCTTCGAACTCCTCGCCACCATAAGCCAACAGCAGACGAATTCCTTCTCCAAGCGCTTTTAACTCGAAGTAGTAAATTATCACTTTTGGCATGGTACTGAAATTCATACAAATAAATAAAATTAGAGTGTCTGTTTGTAATATTAAAATAACCGCCTTTTACTAAGTGCATATACAGACCAACAACTATATTTTTGTCTTTCAGTGGCAGAAAGCTGATGTAACAATGAGTAACTTAGGCTATTAAACATCTCGCTACGACCCATAGGAGTGGAGCAACACGCAAACGAACGCGGTTCGGCTAGTATTATATAAAAACAGTAAAAAAATACGCATTGTCTGATGATATTTAATTACCATTGCTGCCAATACAGCGTCTCCTCCAGAAACTCTATGTTCTATCTCTCTTTTTTTAATAATTTGTATAACCCTAACTTCTTTATTTCAGTTAGAAAAAAAGTAAGTAGATCTACAAACTTTTCATATTGTTCTAGTATTTTTTTTTGGATGTGAATTTTATCCTCTGGGTTATAGTTTATAGACTACACCGCCCAAAAATAAAACACTTTTTTTGTAGTAAAATTTTGGACTTGATGAATCAATTTGTGACAGCTTTCCTTATTTCTTTGAAGCTTAATTGAACAATAAATTGATAACATGTCGAACTATTGTAGTTAAGTCACTATAACTACTTTTTTACATTTTAAATTTTAAGTTGATAAAAATGCCTATCAAAATCAGACCATGTTTTCCATAACTTTGTATTAATTCTTATCCAAATAAATTATTTCGTATTCAAGACTGTTTCAATATCTGTTGATTACTTTTTGAATTATTGAAATCGGACATTCCATTCAAAAGATATTACGAAATTAAAAATATCAATATAAACAAAAAATACACGCCGACCCACCGGTGTGAGCTCCACGCAGCGCAACGATCCAAAATGTTTTTAAAAAATTTGTCCACCATAATAAAGATGTGGGAACTCTTGGTTGTAAGATAGGTTTAAAGATAAGATTTGAAGGTGATAAGAAAAGACGAATACTAAATAACAGCTTATTAAGCTAATGCTAAATAATATGCTAATAAGATAATGTAAAACCTAGGTCGAAAATATCGTCTCTTATTTCTATTTACTATTACAACAACTAGATTAATGTACATAATACTGAGCCACATACAGATTGAGTTTATTTTATTGTTTACGTTCGTAAATACATAAATATCTGCTTACACACAAATGTTTCCAATATGTTACTCTATATTAATATGCTGTATACAACGATTTTTACATGATATAGTAATCTAAATATACAATGAAATATTGTTTTACTCACTGCGTTGTGTATACCTCGGTAGCTACAGTAGAATGAGATTAGTCTTGGATAGTTCACGAATGACCTAGTTTAAAAGAAGCTCCTTTAGGTGAACTATACGAACTAGTTCGTCGACGATCTCACTCTTAGTTCTTTTTAGTTCTTATATTTTTTTAAATCGAATTATTTACTTCTAGGGATGCTTATGTTTTATCCACACTTGACTACTTGTTTTCTGTAAAAATAAATGTGTAATAAATAAAAATAGTGGTTTATTTCTAATAAAAAATCGATATATACAAATATATTTAAATGGTGTTAGAAATATCAAAATATTGTTCATAAACATTGATATTTCTAACATCGATGTTTCACTTTTGAGAATATCGATGTTTTTTTCCTTAATTTATTAATTTTAATAAATTATTTAAAAAAAGAACTAAAAGAGCAAACTAGTTCACCATTGGATTGTGAACAATTTTTTTTCCTTTATTTATTATTTTTACTAAATTATTTAAAAAGGGTAGTATTTAACTGCAAATCAAAAAATCTTTCTTTTGTATTAAAAAAATTCCGAATCCTAATAAAAAATACTGATTGCACAGCAAATCCGTCCATACACATCGACGAAACTAGAGGGTATCTCTTGTTTTATCGATGCGTTGCCGCCTCGAAGGAGTGAGGAAGGGGAGCGAAGAGAAGACTGCTGCGGTTTCAATGGCCCAGGGCAAGAACCCGGTGTTCATTGTTATTTATTTAAAAGTACTGTTTTTTATGAATGCATATCTACTAGTAACTTGTGCACAATAAATCTATTATATCTTTTTTTTAAAACTTATGTTCAATTTTTTTATCGTACCCTGCAGTTTATATATTTATTTTATTTTTACAGCTATAAAAGTTGTGTGTGTACATAACCAAATCGGTAACATTTTAAGATAGAACAAGGGCCAGTCTGCGTCGCCTCGCTCCTCCTTTTGGGTGGATTAACCTAACCTAACTAATATTGGTTATATATATATATATATATATATAAATTTGTTGTGCAATTAGTGTATATTTTATATGAAAATAATATTTTTGCACATTAAACAACTTTTTTGTGGCGCATTTGAGGAAAAAATATAATACACTGTTGATGTATCTAATTATTTCTAGTCTAGTTTTATTAAGCAATTGCTTTATTTGCAGTGAAATAATTTATTTTATGTAAACATTATTTAATTGATGAAAGAACTAACGAACTAAAAGAGCGAACTAGTTCGCCATTGGCTTGCGAACTAAAAAGAGCGCTCTTTTTGGTGACCGACTAAACCCAAGACAAACACAAGTGCCGGCTAGGGTTGACAAATAAATTATTTATAGTCTTTAGTTAGTTTCTTTTTCTGAAATAATCGCTAATCAACAAAATTTTAACCGTCTATGTATCTATGTCGTGTAATCTTATATATAAAATTCTCGTGTCACAATGTTAGTTACCATACTCCTCCGAAACGGCTGGACCGATTTTTATGAATTTTTATATGCATATTCTGTAGGTCTGAGAATCGGCTACTATCTATTTTTCATCCCTCTAAGTGATAAGGGTGACCCACCCCAAATTTATATGACAAAACAACGTTTGCCGGGTTAGCTAGTAACTTATAACTTAGAGTGCATTATAATAGAAAAGAGGATTGGGGTTTGGTGAGATGTAAAAAACCGGCCAAGTGCAAGTCGGACTCGCGCACGCAAGGTACATATATTTGGCAAAATAACTTGTTTTTGAAGGTACCACGACCCACTTTTAGTTGTGATTTTCAGTTATCTACTCACTTTTCAGATAGTTTTTATAAAATTATTGCTCAATTCAAAATCCAGCAAAAAAACATCATTTGTGAAAATTTCAACTGTCTAGCTATCACGGATCATGAGTTACAGCCTGGTGACAGACAGTCGGACGGACAGCGGAGTCTTAGTAATAGGGTCCCGTTTTTAACCTTTGGGTACGGAACCCTGAAAAGGGTCTACGATTACGGTCTATGGAAGTGTATTTAAGAATTCAATGAGAACACAATTTCTGATTCTTGTCAGAATTATGTCAGTCCCTAGAATCCTTCCATTTCTTGTCTCTGTTATTGTGTATATGATTTGGTAATAGCATACATGTTAAATAAGTTTAGGAACCTCTGCCAAAATATAATTAAATTAACGGAAACTTTATTATAAAGAATTGTTCCGTTAACGCAAATTAGGTTTGTATTTAGATTTAATGCATATAAATATAATTCTCATAATCATTATAATCTATGTGTTATTCTGATTTGTAAGCTATATTATTGCAAAGTTTCTTCGAACTCCATTTAGCAGTTTTTGCGTGAAAGAGTAACAAACATCCATACATTCTCACAAACTTTCGCGTTTATAATGTTAGTAGGATGGACAAGTATAATTCTTGCAACCCTAGCAATCAGTGTAGACTATTTTTAACTTTGTATAATAGCCATTTGAAATGTAAAACTGATCAAGTAAGCTGAATATGAATTGAGCGGTTAAATAAAAACAAATCTTTTTAACACTTTATTACAGAATTAAACAAATGTTTATACATTATAACAATGACATAGCCCAGGTTTCACCAATCAGCGTGAGGTGCCTTGTCGCAAAACGCCTTCACTTTAGGAATAGCGAGTATTGTGTCCTGCAGCTTCTTGAAGTTGGGGTACTGTTTGTCCAAGTCCGGCATTTCCATTATCTTCTTTAAACAATCGTACATTCCCGCGAAAAAGAAATCTGCCCATGTCAACTGAAATCAAATAAACAAATTGTGATAAGACCATCTTTTCTTTTATACAGTCTTTTATTCAGAATTTTGCTGTTAAATTTTTTATGGCAACACTTTCTTTTTAAGTTTAAATCCAATTATATTTTTATGGATTATAATACAAAAATTGTGCATTCAGGATGTGGCGCCATCTATTATCTATATTCGTAAAACTTTATACAATATCCTTATGCTTATTTATTTTCTGTGGGTGGTGGCGCCATCTATTATCGACGTGGTGTCACTAACCTAAACTTATGTATATTAATTATAAACAGGTAAATATATATGTATAGTACCCTTCCAAGAGCCAAATGTCCCTTATTCTTAGTAATAATGTCGTTAAGCTTGTCCAAAGCAGCGGGATAGTAGTTCTTCACTAGATCTTCATGCTTCTTTGCTTGGATCTTTTCATCTGTCTCGTGAAATACTGCAGCAGCCTCTAGTTAAACAAAAATTAAAAAAATATACATTTATGTAGAGATAAATTATCCTGCCTTTTTTAGAAGTATGTTAATAAATAAATCATAAAACGTTAATACAAACAATTTCATGAGTTCATGTCACTTAATACTTTATATAATCTCTCCATAGATGGCGTTACTTGTATAATATAAATTTGTAATAATAAAATTATTGGAAAAAATACAAAAATATATTTACTTAGACGAATGTCGGTAAAGAAGTCCACGACCTGGTCGATCTCGAAGTCTTCCTCGATGTCCTTACCAGCGACTCCGTACTTGTGTCCGAGGTAGCGCAGTATGGCGACGCTCTGGGAATACTTTTTACCATCGATCTCCAATACTGGCAACTGGCCGAAAGGTGTCGCTGCAAGCACATGAGTTGTTAGTGACAAATGCATTAAAATGCTATCTACCGGATCTAACTACAAACCAGAGTGACCAGTGCACATAATTATTTATTTTATTTATTTATGTACCAATAAATGTTATTAATTATGTTAAGTATAGAAAAAAAACTAATCGAAATTATATCTAGTATTAATGATGGTGTTGGCAACACTTATAATTTGAGTAGCATTGTATTATTTGAATGTTGGACAACTGATAAACACAAATCAAGGAAGTGGGGATTGCAAAATAAATACGTCGTCACGACAGAATAATCATGGGATTACATCGCGAGTATTCTAGCAGTAACTCTGAAGCTGTGATTCTAAAGTAGAACCCCTAGGATACTAATGAAGCCGTCATACTGTTAGTCTGCATATAGACTACAACTCTCCTCTTATTATATTTAACTAGCTACACCCCGCGGTTTCACCCGCTATATTTTGGGTAATTCACACTATATTATTATAAATTATAGCCTATATTTTATTCTGATGTGTCAGCTATATTATTGTAAAGTTTCATCAAAATCCATTCAGTAGTTTTTGCGTGAAAGAGTAACAAACATACATCCATACATTCTTACAAACTTTCGCGTTTATAATATTAGTAGGATTAACACTAGATTTGAATTTCGAACTTTTGTAGTTTTTGGATTCGGATTTTTATAATAGACTGTCTTTTATTTTCTCCTCAGACCCTACAATTACTAAGATACTGTTTAGTTGTGATGTTGGCAACATTGATTTAAGTAGCATTTTGATTTTCGAAAATGGAACAGCTGATAAACTTCATACTGATAGTTTATAATAGACGTGTATATTATAACCCATACTTAACGTTATACATAACTACTAGTCTTACATGGTTTTAGAGCTGGCCATTCTTCCTTAGGGACCCTCGTGTCCTCGAACTCCTGTCCGCCATACGACAGCAGCAGACGGATGGCTTCACCCAAAGCCTTCAGAGGGAAGTAGTAAACTGTTACTTTCGGCATTCTGGAACATGTTTAAAGTTGTGTTAACTTTTGATAGCCGGTTGTACTGATACGATACCTATAGAGTAACTTAGGCTATTTAACATCTCTCTACGACCCATAGGAGTGGAGCAACACGCGAACTAAGTCACGCAGTCTTTGGCTTCCTATTTAAAATGTTTCAAACTCATAATGAATTTCTATAAATTTTAATTATTTTTGTTATATCATTTTGTTGAAGCTATCAGGTTGACCTTTAAAGATTTATCTTTTAGTTTAGTAAAAAAAATTGTTGACTTGTTGCTTTAACCTTAACCTTAACTATTCTTCAATTACATAATAATATTATGTAAAACGAAGATTAAATGTAACTGTTACCATCCCAAGATAAGTACATAACAACTAAAAGGAGAGGTTCGACATTCATTCAGTCCGTTATTCGGTTGTCATCCCCGTTATCCTGAAGAAAGCTATGGGACGTAAAACTGTCATGTATTCCGAAAATTACCGCGTAGCCGGACAGACCGATCCGTATTTTTTTTTTTTTTTTTGGATACTAGGGATCTGTCACCAGGCTGTATCTCATGTACCGTGTATTAGCATCCGTTTTAATTTTATCTAAATTGTTGTTATATGGTATAATTTAAATGCACACGCACTCAGTATGTTCTGCGCTTAACATATAAAGTAGAGAAATACCTCTTTATTAGTAATCTGTGTTAGCATCCGTTTTAATTTTATATAAATGGTTGTTATATGTCCGTACAATGCTTGAATATTATCTATGGTTTATGATAAATTGTTTACCTTACAGGAAATTAATTGTCTATCAGTTAGATCATATTAGTGATGAATTGTCAGCATTGATACTGTTTCCGTTATTTTTTTAGGCTAAGGTAGGATATAAAAAGATGATGCAAGGTGACAGAGTGCAGTATTTCTTTGATTTTTGATGTTATAAGTGCTATTAAAGTGGTTATGTGTGAAAGTGCTGGTGTTTTCTTACGAAATATCTGTGTTAATAGTTCTAAAGCTAACACGTGATATCTAGACAGTTGAAATTAAGAAAAAAAACAGAATAAAATAAATATTTAAGGAGGGCTTACAACAAACGTGATTTTTTGCCAAATATTGGTACGAAACCCTTCGTGCGCGAGTCCGACTCGCTCTTGACCGTTTTTTTATTTGTCTTGTGGAATCATTTGCAATAAAAAATTTCATAAAAACAGTATGACTTGCAGATTCAATTAGATGTGATGACTTCAACAAATGTGATTCACATCTTCATTGAGTTTTTATACTATTGCACAACATTTATCTAATTATATCATACTATACTCGCTCCTATTGGTCTAAGCGTGATGATATATAGCCTATAGCCTTCCTCGATAAATGGGCTATCTAACACTGAAAGAATTTATCAAATCGGACCAGCAGTTCCCGAGATTAGCGCGTTCAAGCAAAAACAAACACTTCTACTTCGTCCTCTATTTCAACCTCATTAAGCCTTTTTCACAATAAAACGTCTAAGTTCTTTCCCAAGCTCTAGCCTATCGGTGTACCAATTTTCATTAAAATCTGTTCAGTGGTTTAAGAGTAAACATATCATACAGACAGACAGCGTTACTTTAAGGTATAATAATATATAAAGCTGAAGAGTTTGTTTGCTTGAACGCGCTAATCTCAATAACCACTGGTCCGATTTAAAAAAATATTTCAGTGTAAGATAACCTATTTATCGAGGAAGGCTATAGGCTATATATCATCACGCTACAACAAATAGGAGCAGAGCTACACGCGGTCGAAGTCGCGCGGGTCGACTAGTATAATATAATCGGTCAAAATTTATGTATGAAGGTCAATAAATAAGTTTTTGCGTGACTTGCAAATTTGGCGTCACCGTCACATACATAATGGATGTAATCATTTCTTTCCGTTGTTTTTCATTACTACCAGTGTTACCAGCTTAAAAATATTTTCCCCTAAACCCTAAAAGGGGAAAAATAACGCGTATATTGGCGTCAGTGATTACTACGTATTTATTTAAAGTCTTCATCTACTGGATTGTAGTTTATTTTATATTTGGAAAACAATCACTAAAATTAACAAATATTACCTAGACAAAATGGCGGCCCCATTTTGTCTATATTTAAGAAAGTAGCGTTAAAGGGGGGCGGGGAGTCTGCTTCACTTATTTTTGATGATATGGGAGATGGGAGGGGTCTGCGTGGTGATTACGTCAGTGATAAAAAAGTAAACACACAAATCCAAAGTTGGCTTACTTTTGCTGACATGGGAGGCGGGGAGGTTGATAATTACAAAACATCTGCTTACGTAAGACGCGTGCAGTGATTCCCTTAAGGGAAAACTTTGCTGTGCTTCAAGTTTAAGACAAAAACTCAAGAGTTACATTCTTAAGTTATAAGTATTAACTTGCGTCATATTTTTAAAAGTCTAGTAATGGAGTGTTTTATACACATGAATGCAATAAAACGATCTCCCCAAGACGATATTTAATATAGATAAGCCAAATGCAACATCCAACTGCTTACTTAAATTATATGTATTACTTAAAGCATTATAGAAGTGTATATCTTACTAGTCAGACTGTATTAAAGTTAGTATAAAATACATCAGAGTTATACCAAAGATGATATATAATGTCAGTAATAGCCTGGTGGTTAAGACATTGATGTCTTACTCAGGAGGTCCGGGTTTGATCCTGGGCACTTTTATCAGTTATGTGTGTTTTAAGCAATTGAATATCACTTGCTTTAACGGTGAAGGAAAACATCGAGAGGAAACCTGCACTCCTGAGAGTTCTCCATGCTCTCAAAGGTGTGTGAATTCTGCCAACCCGCACTCAGCCAGCGTAGTGGAAAATGCTATGCCTATCCCCCTCCTGACTCTGAGGAGGAGACCCGGCTCAGCAGTGGGCCATTAATGGATTGTGAAACCGGAAGCAGAGCAGTGCCTGGAGCTTGAGACTTAAAGACGTCTTTTAGATTGCAAAAACACTCCTCCAAACTCAGCACAATTTCGGTGAACTGAAACATCTGTATTATATTCATTTTTTAAATATTTTTGCGAGAAGTTCACCTCGGCTATACAATCTACAAGTGGTATACTTGCGACAAAACAAAAGGAACTACCCACATACAGAAAATTATAAACGAAGTTACCAACTTCTCATAGTTAAATTCCACTAAGTGTACGTAATATTTTCGGGTTATATCTTATGTTAATTCGAGATATCACAACATATGTTATATGAATATTTAATATATTATCCTTTACTAATAGATGAGCCAAGAATGACATATTGTGTTGTTTGTCTGTATGATTTACACTTCCCCTTTACGTTCATCATCACGACCCTTCAATAGCCCACTGCTGAGCCGGGTCTCCTCCTCAGAATGAGGAGGGTATTAGGCCATAGTTCACCACGCTGGCCCAGTGCGGGTTGGCAGACTTCACACACCTTTGAGAACTTTTTGGGAACTCTCAGGAGTGCAGGTTTCCTCACGATGTTTTCCTTCACCGTTAAAGCAAGTGGTATTTAATTGCTTAAAACACACATAACTCAGAGTCAGAGGTGTGTGCTCAGGATCGAACTCGGACCTCCCGAGTGAGACTTGAAGTCTCAACCACTGGGCTATCACTTTTCCTATTGGCTAAAAATGATTCGTCTGTAACCTAACATTTTAACAGTTTCTGAAGGTATTACTCAAAATTGGCTTTTTAATGGCATTGCAGTTCCAGAAAACTCTCTACTTATTGTTTTATATAAGGTATATAATCTTTGATATATTAGAAACTAGTCGACTCGCCTCGGCGTCGCTCGGGAGCAATTTACTACATGTACTTCCTAAGTTTATCAAAAAAAAAATTCTAAATAAAAATATTCAAACTTAAACATATTTTATTATTATCCCGCAGGAACGTAAGCTACTTCCTATTTTTTAATAAAGACTATGAAGTAGACAAGTACGATGACAAAGGTGACATACATAGTTACCTGAAGGACGAATAGTTTTAAATCGACACATGTTTTTCATTCTTTGTATTTCTGGAGATTTAGATCTCAGTAACGTCCAATATTTTGTTTTAAACATAAATCACGCAAGATATGACTTGCAGATCAACCTCAGAATATAAGTAGAACGTAAACAAACATGTGTGAGATACATTATGTGCATAATTCAGGTAAATATTAAACATTCAGCGCATGCGACGGTCAATTGGATTCAAGATCGATTTATATTCCTTGCTATAAACTGTATGGTTCTAGAAAAAATATAAAAACCGGCCAAGTGCGAGTCGAACTCGCGCACGAAGGGTCCTTACCAATATTTGTACTTAAATATTTATTTTATTCTGCTTTATTTGTTGTTATAGGGGCAAAAGAAATACATCATTTATGAACATTTCAACTGTCTAGCTAACACGGTTCATGAAATACATCCTGGTGACAGATAGACAGACGGATGGACAGCGGAGTCTTAGTAATAGGGTCCCGTTTTTACCCTTTGCGTGCGGAACCCTAAAAAACAGCTTCATAAATACTAAAAATTGTAAATACAGCAAACAAAACATCCGTCATATTGCCGCTTGTCGTGACGTCACGATCTATCATATGTATTATGCAATATTATTTATTTTACGACAATTACAAGTAAATCAAGGCACAACATCAGTCAAATATTGTTGTTGACAAAAACTACATATAATGTGACGTCACACTCCGTAACAATGAAACAAAAAACATTAAAAAATATATAAATAGATGCAGGGACGCGCCAAGCATCTTCAGCGCCGTCGTGCCAAATACTCTCGAGCGCATATATTTTATAACCCTGATTTTTAAGAAGACCAAAAAAAATCAATTGCTGTCTTAATCCGTCTATAATAATAATCAGACTCCCTTCAGTAGTTTTTGTCACCCACCCAGTCTAGAATTAAATAACATTAATTATTTAAGTCACAAATAAATAATGGGGCGAGAGCAAAAAAAATGATAAAAAAAACAGAAATTAAATGTATCTTGAATGTCATCCTTAAAGTGTATGCAATTGTTGAGCACTTTTTGAACCCCCTTTTTAAATTTGCGTCAGTAGGTTCTGGCGTTAGATTCACTATCGACAAGTCGCGGGTTCAAATCCCGGACATTGGACTTTTGGCGTGGCCCACATCCGAGATACGTATTCGAGATTTATTCTCTTGTACGTAGTTTCCATCGCGGCACATCAATATGTGTCGGTCATTGGGGGGACCTTTATTTAAGGGTGAATGGTCTAGTCCGGTGAATTCTTCCAAACCGCTGTTGTTTCACGCGGTCCCAAGCGATCGAGCCCCCGCCGGGTGAGACTGCACTCCTAACACAAGCATTTAGCTTAGTTGGTGATGTAAAGGGAATACGATATAGCGCCGTCGTGCGTCGCACGACCTTGCATATATGCATGGTGCGTCCCCGAATAAATGTTAATAAAGTTGATTTAAAAGTAATAAAGTTGATGCTAAAGAAATAAAGTTTACGATAGAAAGTATTTAATCTCTTTTCGACTTATACCTAAACGTTATAATAACATTATTTGTGTGAAATCTATAGAAATATAATTATTTATTTAACACTACAATGATATCTTCCTACTAATATTATAAACGTGAAAGTTTGTAATAATGTATGGATGTATCTTTGTGACTCTCACGCAAAAATTACTGAATGGATTTTGATGATTTTTTTTTTAATATAAGGTACAAACGAGCAGATGGTCCACTTGATGGTGAGTGGCAACCATCGCCCATGGACATCGGAAAAACAAGAAACACTCGTTTTGTCGATGCGTTGCATCCCCGAAGATAGAGTGGGAAGGGACACTATAAATTATAGCCTATGTGTTATTCTGAGGTGTAAGCTATGTTATTGTAAAGTTTCATCAAAATCTATTCAGTAGTTTTTGCGTGAAAGAGTAACAAACATCCATACATTCTTACAAACTTTCGCGTTTATAATATTAGTGGGATATTTTGGATAATTCACACTATATCATTATAAATTATAGCCTATGTGTTAGTCTGATGTGTAAGCTATGATATTGTAAAGTTTCATCAAAATCCATTCAGTAGTTTTTGCGTGAAAGAGTAACAAACATCCATACATTCTTACAAACTTTCGCGTTTATAATATTAGTAGGATAGCCTTCCTCGATAAATGGCCTATCTAACACTAAAAGAATTTTACAAATCAGACTAGTAGTTCGTCAGCTTTATATATTAAAAGTATATAGATTTAAAAGTATTTAAATAAAACATTACTCACATTGTTTGTGTAGCAAGCGTCAGTTTCTACGCTGGAATGTTAACTAACTAAGTACCTAACGAGTGGGTCCAGCAAGTGGCCGGCCGGCCGGTGCGCAGGCGCGGGTGACCTTGAATATGCCACAGATAAAAAAGATTCGACGGTTACTGTCGTTTGGGACGAAACATTGGGATTCTGATCAATTAAATTGTTTTATTTATTACTAATATTTAAATGTTTGTTACTCAATCACACAGAAACTTTATACCCTGGATTAATTTATTATTCATAGTTCAGAAATAATTAAATGTTTATTGAACGCCTGAATATTACAATATATCAATTTTTGTTTTTTAATTATTATTATTTTTTTTAATTTAACTAGTATACATATAATAAAAATGTAAATTGTTATCGAAGAACACATGTATTTAAGAAAACTATTCTGAAGAGTATCTATGTCGCAGTCATCTGGTTGAATCTGCTATTTAATAGAATGCCTAGTGCGTTCATTGAATGACAACATTCAATTGAATGACTAAAGGACATCTCTTCAAGTTGTTTAATGTAACGTTCAACATCTTGACTGAACGTCATATAGCATAGTCGTTGAATGGGGATATAGCCGACTTTGTAATGTTTGGTTAGGGTGACCATAAGTTCGCAACTTAAAAGGTTACTTTAGATAACAAAAATGAGGACATGACATTACACACCTTATTATAATTTTATATTGTATTTTAAGACTTACGATAGACAATACTGATATTTTTTCTTTAAAAGTAGCCGGCGGCGGGGTAATAATAGGTAAATCCATGCTGTCACGCTAATTTATTACGAATAACGCACTTTAAAGTAAATTTAATCACGCAGTTGGAAAAAACGAACTAAATTTCAATCACCTGACTGATTTTACGTCCGCTCTATTCAAAGGCCTATGTTACAATCCGCTAACCAGTTGGACGTTGAGTGACGCTTGTTCAATCAACGTTCGGCCTAGTCACTCAATTGAATGTTGTCATTCAATGATGGCGCTAGTTATTCAATCAAATAACGTATTCAACCAGATGACTGCGACATCTATAAAGTATAACACCAATAAAAAAGCCAATATTTTTGAACTAAAGACGTCAAATGTCACAATTTTTATGGTCCAAGGGGGTTGCAAGATTAAATAAAATGTATAAGGGTGGCGAACTCAAAAAGAATGTAAAACATGTTTGATGATCTGTGGACGGACTAAAGTCTAAAATAGCAAAAAAGTATTAAGTGTAACAAGCGTCAGTTTCTACACTGGAATGTTAACTACTAAGGCCAAGGCCACGGCTATTTATAGTGTTCTATCGTAAGGCTGTGTTTCCACCAGAATGGATGGCGAGGATGTGTTAGGAACCAATAGGATCGCTTAATTTCACATACTCTGAGCGAAGCTAGCTAAACAACGCAGCTTTAACTCGTAAGTTTTTGGAAATGTGCTATCCTGTGTTTATAGACGACTAGTCGACCCGCGTGACTTTGTTCACGTATAGCTCCGCTCCTATTGGTCGTAGCTTGATGATGCATAGCCTATAGCCTTCCTTGATAAATGGGCTATCTAACACTGTGAGAATTTTTCAAATCGGACCAATATTTCCTGAGATTAGCGCGTTCAAGCAAACAAACTAACTCTTCAGCTTTATGTTTTAGTATAAGATGTATAAATTAGACTGCTTGTGTAAAAACGGAAAAGTAAACTATGATAACTATTTTGTTTTTTTTATTAACTCAATAAATCTCTTATTTGAGCAAGCGAGACTTGTATGTTAGGAGTTAGTCTTGAGTAGTTCGCGAACGATCTAGTTCAAAAGAAAGCTCCTTTAGGTGAACTATGTAAACTAGTTCGCCGACGATCTCGCTCTTAGGTCTTTTTAGTTCTTATATTTTTTAAATCGAATTATTTACTTCTAGGGATGTTTATGTGTCATCCATACTTGACTACTTGTTTTCTATAAAAATAAATGTGTAATAAATAAAAACAGTGTTTTTTTTATAATAATAATTGTAATATACTTATATATTTAAATGGTCACAGAAATATCAATATATCGTTCATAAACATCAATAATTCTAACATCGATGTTTCACTTTTGAGAATATCGATTTGTTTTTCTTTTATTTATTATTTTTACTAAATTATTTAAAAAAGAACTAACGAAGTAAAAGAGCGAACTAGTTCGCCATTGTATTGCGAACTAAAAAGAGCGCTCTTTTTGGTGACCGACTAAACCCAAGACTAGTAGGGGTTTTTTTTTTTATATCACGATGGTGGCAAACAAGCATACGGTCCACCTGATGGTAAGTGGTTACCGACGCCTATGTACACGTGCAACACCAGGGGTGCCACTTGTGCGTTGCCGATTCTTCAGAAACCTATTTACCTCCCTTTGGAAGAAATGCGGACATAGGGGTGAACAAATGCGGATCAGAGGCAAGCTTTTTTTAAAACTTTATTGGGTACGATATTAATATAAAAGTGTATAATACAGGATAAACTCGTAAAAGGACATAAAATCTTGACATTTTTAAAGAACGAGTTATATTAATAACGTTCAGGTAAAAATTAGGCGATACAACAGTTTGTCAAGCCAAGTTCGATATAAAGATCCATCGGTGTGTTGTTTACGTATATATTAACTTTCGTTTATCTTTCATAAGACTTGTTATTTACTATTATATCAATAAAAATAACAATTTTTGAATTTTAGTTTGTCGCCTCAAAATAATATTCTTTTAGTGTTTTCAATAACGAACTGTTATATATAACTTTATAATAGTGAAGGTGTGTTACTTTTTTGCACACCACAAGCATAAGAATACACTACAGACAATATAAAAACATTAAAAGTGGCAGAAAAAAAGGCGGTCTTATGGCTTATTAGCCATTTCTTCCAGACATCCTTTGGGTTAAGAAATGTTTTATTGAATGGGGAATAAGGTGGTGTAACCATAAACAACATGTAAATAATTACAACCTAATACATAAACCAGATAAACATATACAATAAATATTTATGATCATATACTAATAAATATCTAGAAATAAAACTAAATATAATAAAAAGAAAATAAAAATATATAAATAAATAATAATAACTTTTATGCCATCAGTATCGTCGGTCGTCCGAGTGCAAATAAAAAAGTTTTACTGAGTTTTTGAAAATCGGGAGGGATTTTGATAGCCTTATGCTTTGAGGTAAGGAGTTCCATAATCTTACGGACTGTACAGTAAATGATTGTAAATAAATTTTAGAGTGATGTACAGGCGTTTTAAGCATAAGACTTCGAGGTGATCGTGTTTTTGTAGGTGACCCTATGTATTCAAATTTTTCCTTCAGATAGCTAGGAGCGTTTGGGTCCTTTAACACACAGTACAGAAGAGAAAGAATATCCATATCCTGGCGACGACGTATAGGGAGCCACTTGAGCTTAGAACGGAATTCTGATACGTGGTCAAATTAATATAACTTGCATCCGCGTAATCGAAAATAGACAATAAGAAACAGTTTGCTAACATAATTTTGGTAGGAATCGGTAGAACATATTGGAAATTGGACATACTAATTTCTTTTATTTGCTCTGTCCAGGAAAGCGTTTGATTTAAATATATGCCAAGATCTGTTACAGTTGAGCAATATGGTATAGTAGAACCGTCGACCCTATCAATCATGCCTTTGCTGCCAACAAGAATAACCTGAGATTTCCTGGGGTTGATATTCAGGCCATATTGATTACACCATTCGGATATCGCATCCAGATCACGGTCGACAGCAGCTATTGTTTCAGTCAAGTTTTCAAGGCTTGAGCGGCGATAGATTTGTAAATCGTCTGCATACATATGGTAGAGAGAAGAAATTATTTTGGTGAATGAGTTTATGAAAACAAAGAAGGTAAGGGAGACAACACGCCACCTTGGGGTACCCCAGACCGGACCTCTCGTCATGATGAGAATGTGTCATCAATCCTAACACGCAGGCGGCATCCCTTGAGGTAACTTTGAAACCAATCCTTAACAGATGGAGATATCCTATTTCTATAGGATATAACCGTTAAAGTAATAGGATATTTTGAATACTGTAAAATAGATAGTTGCGTATAGATAAAACATATTCATAAAACTTAATACGATTGTAATCTTACAACACCGTTTAAGTTTAAATGAGCAAAATATATTTAAACAGTTGAGGAGATTTATCAAGCACATTCACACTTTCTTTATTTGTAAACAGCATTTTGGGTTCAAGGTTTCAAAATAATGTATATTTAACTAATAATATTATGAATCACCTATATTATAATAAACACACACAAAAACTTGCCTTCTGCCTGTTTAAAAAAATATTTCGAATAAAAATATTAAGCAATGTTCATTTTATTACCATTGTTCTTTTGGGACTCTAAAAAATATAATCCTGAATACTTAAAGCTGAAGAGCTTGTTTGTTTGTTTGCTTGAACGCACTAATCTTAGGAACTACTGATCCGATTCGAAAATTTCATTCAGTGTTAGATACTCCATATATCGAGGAAGGCTATAGGCTATATATCATCACGCTAAGACCCATAGGAACGGAGGATCACAGGCATGAAGTCGCAAGGGTCGACTTGTGTCTTATATTCTACATTGCTACTAGAAACAAAAATAAACTTATAACGCCGTAATTGTTTGGTGTTCGCATCTATAATAAGATTCCACAGCCTATATCAGATTTGCCACTTTAGCGATTTAAAACCGATATTAAAAAGTGTTTAGTAAATGTCGTTACTACTCTATAGAGAATTATTTGAATGATGACAAAGCTTGGAATCAAAATGGCGTTGATGCTCAGCTGAATGATAATACAATTGTAAAACAGACTGATGTAAACAATGGCGATTTAATGCGAGCGATAATTTGTAATAAATCTAACTGAAATCAATAACTTTGACTAAGTTTGTTAAGTATTTCTAGAAATTCTTGAAAGTACATGAGTAAACAAAGAGCGCTGTTACAATAGCACTCACAGGATGAGTATGTTTGATAACTTCACTGACCTTCGCTAAAGGACTCCATTATCAAAGGCCAATCAATGGTTTATTGATAGATACGAGTATAATGGAAACTCAGTACATGTGAACTGACTCAATTCTTTAAACAAACATAATATCTGTGGAAATGTTTCGGAGGAGGATATGCAGGTCAGGCAGCAGGACCGGATTTAGTGGTCTGGAGGCCTCGAGGCAACAAAAGAGGAGCCTGGCCCCAAATTATTTTCCAAATAAAATGGACAATTTTTTTCAGTGGAGTTTTTCAATATTTTATTGTGGATCAAGAATTATCTGAAATTAAATTTTAGTGTTAACGAACCTTATGACCTTTTTTTACCGAAAAACTAGTGAATAATTTCGCTGAAATCCAGTTCCCGAAGCGTTTCAATGCTCAGGAGAGAAAACTTTGATAGACTCGTCTCGTTTACATATATATAATTTTTTTAAAATAGCCGAAACACGGAATCAATTACCCAACCTCCGAGGCTGCGGGCAAGTACCACCCCACTCAGCCATTGTGCCATTGGGATACTCCCTCAAGATAGTAATAAATTGCAAGTACTTATGACGGCCATTTAATTTGACTCTATAAGATTTTGATATCTAACTTATTGTCTGATTGGAGTGAACAAATTTCGATCTTTTCTGATTTCTGTAGCTAAAGATAAAACAGCGAAAAAAATAGTAGATATACTAGTTTTACTAGTCGGAATTAGAAAAATATTTTTTCCGTAGTCTATTGTGGGGCCCTTCTTCTGTGGAGGCCCGCGCCTGTCGCTCCATTTTCCCTCCCCTAAATCCGGCAATGTTAGGCGTTCGTAATCCCCAAAAATATAATATTTTCTTACAAGAACTATGATTTTTATAAGGGGGCGCCCATTAATTACGTGAGATGTTCTACGGGGGGAGGAGACCAAGCTTTCCAAATCAGTTCAAAACTGTGTAAAATTGCGTGAAGAATTATTCTAGAAAAGAAAGAATTATTCTTCGTGAAGAATTATTCTAGAGTAAAATATTCCCAAATCTGAAATTACGGTAATATTCACAAATACTAGTCTTTGCTAGTCCTCAATAAAAGAAATGGAACAAGTTGCGTTTTTGTTTTTTTTCCTCAATAATCCAACGAGATTAGGGGAGGGTGAAGGGAATCGAAAAATTCTCAAAAAAGCCTAACGTAATTATTGGACCCTTCTTAAGGGGATAAGATTGGGAGTGGAATACCCTCTCACGGGTGGGGAAGTAGTAAAATCTACCAATAGCAACCCCTAGCCAATTAGAGGCAATCAAAAATCGTTGAATGTTGCAATGACGTGTTGAAAGTAATATTACGCGACATATCAAATAAAAAAAAATCATTTAAATACCAAACTATTTAATTGTAAATTATCACCAATTAACGTGCGATGTTGGAGCGTTTTGAACATAAGATTTTATTCTTGGAATGGCGTACACTGTGTCCACCAGTTGCTGGAAACTTGGATAAGTTTCTTCTAAATCCGGCATATGCATCATCATTTTCAGATATTCAAAGACACCAGTGAAAACAAAATCTCCCCATGTTAACTGAAAAAAATATTTCATTCAAATCTATATAAATAAAAATAGGTCGTGTTTATGTATGCATAACTTCAGCACGACTGCACTAAATCGAGTAATTCTTTTTTTTTTGTGTTAGTTATTATCAAGACAAGGTTAGGTAAAAGAAAAAGTGAGTGAGACAGAAGAGTGAGCGAGTGAGTGAGATGGTGGTGTCCACTGCATATTAGAGACATACTACGCATTATAGAATAGAAATTCAACGGAATAATGGGGAAATAGTATATTTGTAGTTGCGGGTGGAGATTATAAATGCATAAGTGAGTGTTTATTGAGGTTTGTCCTCATCGAAGCGAGGACGGGTCGTTTCAATGTTTGAGACCAAGAAATAAGCATGATGTTAAATACTAATATTAATATTTGATCATTTTGAATTTAATCAATTAGATCGTTTTAATTAAAATTTTACAAATCTATAGCTGCAAAAAAATTGCAATGCTGCAATGTATGTATAAAGTTGTACAACATATGGAAAACAATCGCAAAGTAATTTAAACAATAACTAATAAATGTCGCGGTTTTAACAAAATCTTTCATTGTTTTTTGAACTATAAGGAAATCATTAAAATCGGAAAGCTATTATGATGATGGACAGTATCTATTATTCATCAACAAGTATGTTAAGTAAGTCTTTAGTAAGTATATATAATTTATATTTTTATCCATTTAAAAATTTAAATTAAATTTTATTGAATTTAAATAAAATTTCTTGCATTAATGCTCATCCGTGACATCGTGATGACTAATAAGTTGTCACCCTGTCATTTATCAAATAAAAATATTTATTAATACTTTTAGTTCCATAAGTTTCTAACAGATGGCGTTTAAGTTATTTTATTGACATATATTTTTTACTAGCCAACCCTCACGAATTTGTTCGCGTGTTGCTCCGCTCCTATGGGTCGTAGCGAGATGTTAAATAATTTAAGTTACTCCTTGATACTTCAGCTATCTGCCAGTGAAAGTCCCGTCAAAATCGGTCCAGCCATTTCAGAGATTAGTCGCAACAAACAGGCAGACAGGCAAAAATTGTAAAAAAATGTTGTTGTTGGTATATGTACCGTGTGCGTGTATACATGCATATGCACTTAGTAAAAAGCAATTTTATTTATTTGTATGGATTGGTTTAAAAGTTGAGTAAACATCCAATAGTTGGCGCTGTGATAAGATTTCTTTCTTTAAAAGTTTCTGTTTTCTGTTATCTATAATTACAATACAATTGGGAAAAATGCAATAAATAATATTATTCTCTTACCCTTCCAAGTGCAATGTGACCACTATTCTTCTTTATAATTTCATTTAACTTCTTCAGCATCTCTGGGTATTTGTTTTTGACATTATCTATATGTTTCCTATATTTTATTTCTTCATACATTTCGTAATGTACATCAGATGCAGCTTAAACATAAACAGAAATATTTTTGTGCCAAAACAACTTATTTTAAATAAACAACACGATACGACGATAGCGTTATTAAATTGGTATTATAGATACCTGCTCGAATGTCATTGAAAAATTCCACGTTTTGATCAATTTCCAAATCCTCCTCATCATTTCGACCAGCCAGCCCGTACTTGCGTCCTAGATATCGAGCTATGGCTATACTTTGAGCATATTTCTTTCCATCTATCTCCAGAACTGGTACTTGACCAAATGGCGTTTCTAAAAGATTTAATTTGTTGGTAGTAAAATGTGTAATGTAGCGCCCTCTAGCGGATTATGTATAAAATTGATTCGTTGCGTAAAGCGTAAATGTGTAAAGAATGTATATGCAGTCTGTGGTGATCACTTTATTGTTTAAATAATTACGAAAAAAAATTATTATCTAAACTTACACACTAACACTAATAGATAGATTAATCTCTTAAGTGTAATAAAAAACAAGATAAAAAAATATTTAATTAATCTAGATACGTTATTTAAGTATTTAGTTTATCGAACTGGCAACTTTGAAAAAAAGAATAAAAAATTAGGCTCAATATGGCTTGAACCCAGAGCCGTCAAACAGGACAATAAACATTTGACTCAAAATAGCTTGAAACCAGAGCCGTTAAACAAGATAATTAAAAAAAAAGAATAAAACATTAGGCTCAAAAGGGCTTGAAGACAGAGCCGTCAAACAAGATAATTAAAAAAAGAATAAAAAATTTATTTTACGGAATTTAAAAAAAAAAGAGCGTGTTAAATTGTTTATACAAGAGTGTCATCTGTTTTTTTATTGAAACCTCAATATCCAACCACAATTAGTATAACTATAACTTTGATGTTAATTAGAATGAAGTTTTAAGATTTAAAAAAATTATTAAATTGAAAATTATAAGCGTATTGTGTAAGAGCTATAACTCTTCTTTATAAACAGTAACTAAACAAATCTCTCTAGAAGTCCCATTTTCCCCATGATATAATTTAATCATTTTAATATTCTATAGAATTTTCTAGAAGGTGACTTAGTTTCGTATCTAAATGGCAAGTTGTTTTGTTTGGGACTAAAATAGATATAGGAATGACCTTGGTACGCATACACAATAACATCTGTTGGAGATATCGTCGATTCACACTCCAATTACTCTATAGACGAGGTATTATTTGCAAATTGTTATCTAGATACGAGTGGGGCTGTATATGTTAACAATAACAATACACTCAATGGTGGGTGCGGTCATAAGGCCGTGGTCTATTACTGTACAGCAATAACTTGGATATTAGACCTTTAGGTACCCCTGGCTGTTGTGAAGTTGGATGCCCTAAATCGGCTAGCCGGCGCCCCATTATATCTAGCGCCCTGAATAGTTACCCAGCCGGGCCCTGCCCGAAACCGAGCATTTCTGGGGCTTTTACCTCAGGTATAGTTTGCATTGCCCTTTCATATTGCAACACTGCTCTACCCAGCCACTTAACCATTAAACCTTAGGAACCAAAGGCGTCCCTAGAGGAACAAAAAAGGGCAATCTGTTGACGACGCCTTTGCCTTGCCTTTCAAAATCTTGCTAAAATGGGCTTAACCATGGTAACAGTTTTATTACTTTCATATTTAACTTACTAGGTTTCATTCGAAGCCAATCAAACATATGAACTCTGTGGTCCTCAAATTCTTCGCCTCCGTACGCGAGCAGCAAACGAGCTGACTCGCCCATTGCTTTCACATCGAAATAATACAACACCGTCTTTGGCATTATATCTATAATCAAGTTAATTTTAAAAAGACAGAAAGAATAATAGAAACTGTAACATTGGCCTGTTTGGGTTATCATTTGTTTGGTTACAATTTTTATTGGAAGCTATTTTGATTAATGGCAATTGGTAGCTGATATATTCAAATATCAAGCAAAAATGCAAAAGCAGCGATAATGAGAGTGACGTCACAGATTACAATACAATGGAAATACAAAATATATAATTATAGAATTTATGAAGCATAATACTTCTACGTAACTCTTCATCGTTGTTATTGTGAATCGTGACGTCACAGCAAGCAGGTTTAAAGTATCCGTATCTGCTTACTCTTAAATTAATAACTAATAGTATGATTAGCTAGCTCTAAAAGCAATAAAAATAATTAGATATACTTACATAAAAATAATATTTCTCGTACAACGCAAATATCACTAAGTATTCTTATCTAACCTACTTAGCAAATATTACTATCAGGTAGAGATAAGTTTTATCTGTGATTTAAATTATGTTACCAACCAGATGGTGTGTGAATAGGCTTTAATCTGAAAATCTAAATCCAACATTCTAGAAGGATCTGAAACAGTGTAAGTAGTAAAAAAAAATCAACGATCAATTCTTACTTCCACAGATTAGATAGACACGTATTTTTCATTAATATAGTCTTATCTATACTTTATCTAGTCTATGTTTTTTTAAACTAGTATTTTTTATTAATATAGTCTATGTTCTTGTTAGAAAAATCTTTGGAATATTATAATTAAAAATGAAAGGTTGGTCTTAGACTTTAAGGGTTTTGTTTCTAAAAAAAATTACTCAAAGTAATAAAATCTCAATAATTAAGAAAATTTCGGGTAGTGATAAAATAAGGGTTGTCTATAAATAAAAAAATATATATAATATAATTTTATTTAAGCATCTTAAAATTTAATATCACTTATAAAACAACAATACAATTGTAAATGCAAAAAATACATTTATAATACAAATATTAAACGAAGCAATTTAAAAGTTGTATTCAGATTTAGGTACGTTATCGCTGTATGCCTTGATCTTGGGGATGGAGTACACTGCATCAACGACCTGCTGGAAGCTCGGGTACTTCTTCTCCAGGTCAGGGATTCGCGTCATCATCTTAAGATAGTCGAACATGCCAGCGAATACGAAATCTCCCCATGTTAGCTGAAATATATTAAAATAATTAATAATATCTTGGTTTTATTTAATTCGCTCTTCCTCACTCCTACATACAAATAAATCTACACATCTCACTCGCTCGTAAGAACAACAAGACATCTTAGATTCTTAGGATCTACGTTGTTTATTTCATACAATTATTATACCGATCAATTTCCTTTATATTTCTTCGTTTTACATGACATTAGGCCATTTTTACTTATGTATTTTGGTTTAAACCAAAGAATTTATATCATAACTGGAACATTAACTTAAAAATATTGTATATTCAAATATGCACTTTGAAATAACTAGCATAAGGTTGACATTTGTTTCCAACATGTAAAAACAGTCAACAAATTTTCTTAGGGTGTTTGTAACAATGTACCATATTATATAAGATTATCTGATCTTAAGCAGTTAAATAATTAAATTATATGACAATGTCGTTAACTTATTTTGAAGCATGGTCATACTAGTAAAAAGAGATGCAATCCCCTATAGTGGATATACTCGTCGGAACGTTTTTTGAATGTACGGAGCATTCCAGATTGTATGTAAATTCCTTGGTTAAAACAATTAATTCAACTATAGTTTCATTTTTATAGAGAAAAAGAGATAAAACTTTATATATCACGTTACTACAGCGAATAAATATGGCCTTATTAAAAAAACACATTAAATTGTATTGAATGTTGTTTTTATAAATGTTTTTTGAACGAATTATTATGACCTTTACTATTCGATGAGGTTTATTTTTGTAGCACAGTTTAAAAATCATATTTAAAAAAAAGTACATTAGTCCTGTGGTAAAGTCTGTGGTGAAAAAATCGAATGCATTGAAACGAAAAACTATTCGATATGCAAATTGATTCAGAGCAATTATTTCTAGATATTCTTAAACTGCGGACGAATTATACAAGTCAGCAAAAGAAAGCGTTTTTTGTGCCTGTTATTTAATGTCTATTGAAAAATAACTATAAACTCAAATTATAACAAAAGGTGAGTTTTAAAGTTCTTAAAGGATAATACAATAATAGTTGTTAATACTTTAAAACAAAATGGCGGCAAGTCGGGTACCTATCATCTTTGGTCGGGATCTCTCTCACCAAAATACTATGAAATTTTCAATTAAAACGAATTTTCTAGAAAAACAAACTAAAACTAAAAAAACTATTTTACCCAAAAAAAATTAATCATAACTTATACCTAATAATGAAATCAAAATTTGACATTTAGTAGCCAGACTCAAAACTATAGTGTTGAACGGTGTTATAGGCGTGTCACAGTTGAAGTGCGAGGACGCGCGACGGGGAGCGACACTGACGTCTGTCACTGACCTTGACAAAAACGCTCTCGAAATCAATATCAAGATACTGATTCTATTTCTATGGTTTTGACGTTGCCTAGCAATAGATAACCGACGCACGACGACGTTACTCTATATATAGAAATATTTTTTATTAATAGAAAAGTTGTAGATTTTTTTCTCACTCGCCTAAATGTTCATGTTTATCGTATCTTTTTTTATTATTTAATTATAAATACGTTAAATGACTGTTATATCAATATTATCTCATGATTTATTTCGAAACGATTTATTAACATCAGTGTGACCACCCCTCGCTTTCCTTCTTACCGCACAGGCAATTCATTTTCTATCGTGTACGTCTTTAGGTTATCAAATGCAAAAATGATAATTATGAGGTTTGATAAAATGTGATAATCGTTCTCACTTATATTCTACTAGCTATGCCCGCGACTTCGTCTGCGTGAAATAGTTGAATGTCATATTTATTTAATTATTTATATCGAATCAACAACCTAAAAAATGACAATACTTCCATACAACTTTTTATCCCCCTTTTTCAACTCCTTTCAACCCTTTTTTCGCATTAAAAAGTAGCCTATGGCTTTTCTCAGGCTCTTGACTATACGTATACCAAATTTAATTTAAACCGGTTCAGTAGTTTTGGCGTGAAAGCGCGACAGACAGACAGAGTTAATTTCGCATTTATAATATTAGAAAAGAAGTAAGGATGATAGTAATATTATTTTTATCTTTTGTTTGTATTTTGAACTAGTTAGCAACAATTGATAAAATAAATAATTTGTTTTTGTCATTTGTTTACGTAGAGACTACGATAAGTTACATAATATATAATATCTATGGTTTTATTATGAGTATTTTATGTAGATAATTGAATCAATACCAAGACGAAGGAGCAATGACTTGCTATACCACGTAATATTTACATAAAGAGCAGTTGTGTGTTGTCTGTTTATTTTAGCAGTGTAACTTCGAACACTTATACCAATTTACTCGTAATGGTTGTTAACAGACTTTAAAGAAGACAATTTAAATGGTTTGCGGTTACAGTCAATTAAATCAATTTTATCAATCCAACAAATAATACCAATATAACGAGAATATAGATTTAATCGATATGCAAATCGATTCTTACTGAAATGATGAATGAATATTTTTACTCTATGGGCATTTATTTTCATTTTGAGTCAAAATAATAATCTTTGTTTTATTACCTTTCCAGCTGCGATGTGTCCATTGTTTTTCTTGATGATCTCGTCCAGCTTGCCCAACAACACTGGATACAAATTCTTGCTGAAGTCCTCGTGCTTCTTCTCTTTCAGTACCTCGTCTGATTCATAGTGAACAGCTGCTGATTCTGACAAATTAAATAATATTTTGAGATTTATACTACAAACTATTTTTTTGCAAAAAAAGTAGTAAATCTCGTGAAATAAGTACTTAATAGAAAACACAACACGCATCACGTTAAAAGAATATAATGTTTATTATCTCTCAAAATGTTTATATCATAACTGGAAAGCTCATTTAAAAACATTGTATATTCAAATATGCACCTTGAAATAACTAGCATAAGGTTGACATTTGTTTACAACATGTAAAGAGCAAAAATCATTCCGAGCAGGATCGT
The DNA here is from genome assembly GCA_905147385.1 of Limenitis camilla. Taxonomy (NCBI): domain Eukaryota; kingdom Metazoa; phylum Arthropoda; class Insecta; order Lepidoptera; family Nymphalidae; genus Limenitis; species Limenitis camilla. The sequence goes on from LR990241.1 coordinate 11,685,531, forward strand.
GGACTAAAGGGGATGTTGTCTCTTTCTTAGAGTGTTTGTGACAATGTACCTTTCAAATAATTTTAAGTAATTAAATAGACAGTTTCTCTTTTCCTTGAAGAATGGTCATACTAGTAGAAAGAGATGCAATCCCCTATAGTGGCTGTACTCTTCGGAACGTTTTTTGAGAGCACGTGCACATTTCAGTTAGTATGTAAATTCCTTGGTCGAGGTTCGTATCAATTGTTCTTACTTGCTAAAACGAATGTGATTAATAAAATGAAACTATGAAGGCTGAATATTTCATTTTATATCATACACAAATGAAACAATCCTCGTAGAGCACGTGGACGAAGTCACGTGTAAATGGTAGTATCAATATTACTGATATAGCTAGAAGATACACTCATGATACACATATGACTCATATCGTATTATCTAGATCTAGTTACAAACGAATGTACGGGCCAAGAAATAAAGGTTCTTTTAGCATACACTGGCCTTTAACATTTTTTACATCCGATACCAATGAGGTCATTGGTTATCATTTTGCATATTTTCCATGGAAAAGAAAAAAATATGGACTACCTATCAAGATATTAGAATTTTTTAGATATAAAAAATAATAAAAATTTAAAGATACAAAAATAAAAGAAGAAACATGCATTATTATGCTCAATCTTTTATTATCAGATATCGAAAACTACATAATCGATATTTTAATCTTCAAACGCGGTCGATTAAGGAATATTTATGAACTAGTACTACCCACGCGACTTCTTCAGCGTGATGCTTCGCTTCTATTGGTCGTAGCGTGATGATATTTATCCTATAGCCTTCCTCGATAAATGGGTTATCTAACACTGAAAGAATTTTTCAAATCGGACCAGTAGTTTCTGAGATTAGGGCGTTCAAGCAAGCAAACAAACTCTTTTACACAAACAAAACTTTTATACATCATATTGCTTTATTCGACATAAAATAAAAAATATTTTTTTTGTAAATAGAACTAGAAATAAAATAAACAAAAAAATCGTAAATAAAGTCGCTTGTTATAAGAAATCGAATCTATGAATTATACATATTAGGACATCACTAACTTGAGCTGTCAAAAAAAATTAAGACAGATAATATTATAAGTTTTAACACTATTATAACTGGCCAGTACTTTACGTTATAAAATGTATATAAATAATTTATACTTACTAGCACGAATATCGTTAATGAAGTCGACGTTCTGGTCGATTTCGAAGTCTTCCTCAATATCCTTGCCAGCGAGTCCATACTTGTGGCCCAAGTAACGAGAGATGGCCAGACTCTGAGCATACTTCTTACCGTCTATCTCGAGCACTGGCATCTGACCGAAGGGAGTATCTAAACAAATATAAAAGAAAAAAATAATAGAAATTTAGATTGGTAGTATGAAAATAGATTGATTTTAGCCGTTAATCTCTATGAAAACCAAAGACAAGAACGGATCGTGTTCTTTGATCATCTTAAAAGACGGTCTACTAACCGAGATTTATAAACTTTTCCTCAATAAAGGTTCCTCAATATTTTATTTTTAATATATTGTTTGACCAATTGACCGTAAATTAGACCTCATAAGGACCCCAACTCCCCCATTGAGCCGAGAGTTGTAATAATTTCGATAAATCCTAATTAAATGTCAACAGCCAATGTCTTTTACTGAAATCACGCGAAATGTAACGTAGTTAGTTAGTTGTCAAGAGTGAAATAAAAATTGTTGCTATATCATTACAACATTGCAAAAAGGAGATCTTTTATTTATCTTTTTCGAGTCGTCAAGGTCTGCTTGCTACAACTGGGATAGAAAGAATGTGCAAGATAAAAGTTCTTCAAACATGCGAGTCTATAGCTCTTTTATTCTAATAGTCTGTGGAATCATATTACAGATACAAAATATTAACTTGTACTTACTGGATTTGAAAGCAGGCCAATCTGTTTCTGAAACACGATGGTCTTCGAACTCCTGGTCACCATAAGCGAGCAGCAATCTGCAAGACTCGCCCAAAGCCTTCAGCGGGAAATAGTGGTACACGAAGTTTGGCATTTTGCTAAAAACATATAATTAATTTGAATTAAAGAATAATAATTATCGAAAGCTTTAAAATGAATCTTTGTCCATGGGAGATCGTAAGTATAAAATATTTAAAAATTGTTTCATTATTAAAGATGAATTTCAAAATAAGTATGTTGTCCATGGCAGAAAATAAAAGTTGAAAACAATTGGCGTCAATTTTGATATCTGTATCAGTTTACAAAAATACCGCGCTTTCTCTTGCGTGTTTATTTTTATTACACACGCCACTGGCAGTATATTTTATGCATAAGGATTTTCATAACTATAATTCAAATTTTAAATAAGTGTCTATATCGAATATATTAAAGTCATCATATTAAATTAAAAATATAAAAATTGTCATTGGGTCATCATCTGTATATTGTTTATCTGTGGAAGCTGTATTATTTCTGTATAAAAATTCAAATTTAGAATGTATTTTCAATTTGTAGGATTTTGATAGATTGAGGTATCTTTTTTTTAAATACAGAAAATAATTATTTGTGAAAACCTACGACATGTTTACTGATGTTTGAAATTAATAATCAGTGTGGATACAAAATATTTGGATTATGGATTGAAAATAGATTTCAAATTTTAATTTTAGCCGTAAGAGTTATAAGTACCTTAAATATAGACTTTATTTCATACAAATTGGATGACAAAAGTTTAAATAATTTAGGGCGTGAACGAGTACCCGTTGGTCCAGTAACTAATAATAAAATCATAAACATGTATCTACCTACGTTTGTGTATGTTATAATCTATTCTGAATCAAATTCAATACGATTGTGAAGAATTTAATGAATGGAATAAATTGTAGGTATGCAAATTATCTCGACCACCATGAACAATAAACAAGCTATTGAATCAGACCAAATGGAACTGTTGCAACATAAAACAAAAGTTTCTTTAGTAAGGACTAGAGATACCACGAATATTCGGGCATTTTTTTCACTATTCGTCGTTTATTCACAATATTGGGGTAATAGAGAAATCACGATAAAAAAGAATGCCTAATATTACTCACAAGTATGTTTATCTTATCAATAACTTAATATATTAACACTTAAAATCTACCAGTGGTAAGTTATGATGAATGAAAACTATTTAGCACTAGTTGACCCGCGCGACTTTGTTCGTGTGTAGCTCCGCTCGTATTGGTCTTAGCGTGATGATATATAGATTATAGCCTTCCCTGATAAATGGCCTATCTAACCCTGAAAGAATTTTTCAAATCGGACGAGTAGTTCCTGCGATTAGCGCGTTGAAACAAACAAACTCTTCAATTCTTTATATGTTAGTATAAGATTTGTTGATAGCGTTTTTCCGCTTAATTTATACGAGCTTGCGAAAATAGCCGCTCACTGTACACACTACTACTGGAAGATCATAAATAGATCTCAGCATATTCTGCTAGATTAAGATATGGTTTTGTCTGCTGTCCTGTCAACAAAGAAAAGCACCCACGAAGAACGAAAGACATTTGAAAGAAGTTTCAACCTTCCTCTTAAATTACTCGTCTATTGTTCAAAATCAATTAAAATCCGTAGCATAGTTTAAAAGATCTAAGTAAACAGAGAAACAGGAAAATACCTTGATTTATAATATGTAAATAAGTGAATACTTACATCTATATTTCCGAGACGTGCGTTATAGTTGAACTCGTTGCACCGACTGACCGCCGCCGGCTGGCGCGTTTTCAACTAAGATGGATTACTTCATGCTCTTGCCGGCATAAGGCAATTCACACACAATACGTTTAAGAGTAAATCAGTCGACACAGTTTTTATACAAACGTAGTCTCCTGTTTCCTCCTAGGATAATAAAGTTACAGAAGATAAAAAAATACCATGCGTTATATACGTACCTCTGCCATGACTGTACGTTTTGTTTATTTTTATTATTTGATTAATATAATAGAAAAATAAACTTTTAAAATTGAAAAAAAACTACTTTTTTATTTACATTTGCAACATCCAGAAAACTAATTATTACTAACATAAACCAAAAAAGCAAAACGTACGGGCATAGCTTAAACCCTGTACTGCATTTTAACGAAATAAATATTAAAATCGGTCCAGATTTCGAGGAGGAAACAGGGGATTACGAAAGGACGATTTTCTTAATTTTACGTAGGTAAAATCAGTTCGAGCTGTAGCTATCTCTATCACACGGTAAGGGTAAGGGTAAGGTAAGCTTGGGGCTCAGCACGACAACAATATTTTTGGTAAAAATCTATTTTTCAAAAGTGTCGTTCGTACGAAGTCCTCTTAAGATGGAACTATCTTGAAAATATTTTTCATAATTCAAATATTGAAGTCTTATCTTCAAAAGTCGCCGAGTGTTAAGCTTATCTACATCTACATTAATATTATTACTTAAAAACTACTGAACTGATTTCAAAAACTCTTTTGTCGTTAGAAAGTAACATTATCACTGAGTTATTTAGGCTATATTTATACATCTTTGTAAAAAAATTTGCCCTAAAATGTCTTTCATCGCATGCGCTGCGGAAAGTATTGATGATAGAATAAAAAAATGTTCTACAATATTATAGAACGTATCAATATCTACAAAAAACTTCTCGAGACCGTATGTCCAACTATTGTAGTTATGTCACTATAACTGTTTTTTTACATTTTAAAAGTTGATAGAAATGACTGTCAAAATCAGACCAAGTTATCCATACGTTTGATTTATTCTTATTCAAATAAATTATTTCGTATTCAAGACTGTTTCAATAAAAAATCGAATCGTCCTTTGATATTCCCTGGACAGTCGAACTGCGGTCTTAGTCTTACGCGAGGTCAAGGAGTGGATATTATCTGGGTAGATCTGGTGAATTTAGTTCTGTTTAGTGCTGTCCGAAGGTTAGTAAGTCCTTACATTGTAGTTGCCACGTGGTGATGCAAACACAACGTTAGGTTAGGGGTCATCCATAAATTACATCACACGAATTTCATGTTTTTTTGACCCCTCCTTGTACATATTTTGTAATTTAAAAAAATAAATAAAATTCTGAAATAATTGTTCAAGTCCATTATTAAGTTTCTGGTTTTCATATTATTTAAAAAAAAAATTAAAATGTTACATTACGATATTTAGCATATCGACACACAATGTCACACTTCGTCCACCTCCTCCCTCCCCCTCATAGTGTGACGTAATTTACGGATGGCCCCTTAGGTTAGGTTTATGTTAGATTAGACCTTAGGTTTAAACAGTAAATTTGAGTAATGGAGACAAACGTTGGAATTCTGGTATTGCACCCGCACCTTTCTAGATAACCCATCCATTATGCATACATACGACGCGTATAAAAGATATTCTCTACATTCTAATTATATCTTCTCTTATATACGTAAGTAGTAGTAGTATACATACACGTAAACAATAATCATTATTAACAAATAACTATAAGGTTTGGTGGCTGTCAATTAAATGTAGTGTTGTGTGAAGGAAACCTTACTGAGCTTGGTTATACACACATTCTCTGTGTGCCCGGCCACTTACCTCCTACACTGCGCCCTACAGTCGCCGGCTGATAACATCGACACAGATTATAAAGTTTAAAGAAATGACATTATAATCAATTCATAATGTCAAAGTTGACATCTACTACTACAAGGAATTTTACAACTATAAGAATTTAGATAATTATAACGGAACACATGGCTTCGGACATACTATAAAATGAATAAAGAATTACCTACTAAAGACAAGGCTGTACGGTGTAATACCTTTCCATTATGGAATAAAAACAGGGAAAAAAAATCTTATCAATATTTCATTTTATTATATTATTTTAAAATTAATAAAAATATTCTTAATTTGATATATTCTCTATTGTTTTTTTTTTATTCAAAACTTAAATGTATCTACGCACAATACATTCTGCCAATTTCACATAATATAAAAATACATAAAGAAAAGTCATATATTTTTATATCGCAATTAAAAAAACATGTGTACATTATTATTTAAAATACAATTAATTAAATATAATAACAGTAATTTTTGTACATTTAACCTTGTGAATAATTAATTATTGTTGTATCACAATTAAAAAAATTTCAATTATCTCTACATTTTAAGATAACAATTTAAATTGCATAAATTAATTTAAATGCTTTATCATTTTTATATTTAGATTTTTAAAACTACGCAACGGATTTTGATGCGGTTTTTTTTAATAGATAGAGTGATTCAAGAGGAAGGTTTATATGTATAATACATAATATAGTAGAAAACCTGATAATTTTAGAGATTTCTAATGTGTTGACGTAAATAAACACATTTTTTGCGCTTACATTGCAAACGCTGGCTGAACCCTACGAGATAGATCAAAATAATTTACTACAGTATTGTACACCTTTAAAAGGTCTACAAAAAAGTCCACCATGGTCCACCACTCTAAGGGATAACCCACAATAACCATTTTTTATGCTTTACTTTTTACGTGAAATAATGGCTTATTGACGAAGCGAATCTGTAATATTACAGATTTAAAATGCAGGGACCGGGAGAAGCCGGGACGGGTCGACTAGTGTAAAAAAAAACTTCAATAATTACTGACTCTCAACTGATCAAGTATACAAAAAAAATATATTGTAATTTTTTGGCATTTAGAAAACGACAAAACTTTAATTTTAAAATAAATTGTTTCCAAAGAGACGAAAACGCTATCGGCCATGTTCTTTAATAATCAGTTTAGTATTATTATCTGTGCCATGACGTCATTGAGCTTTCAAACAAACAAATATTAGTTAATATCAGAGGATATGACACTTGAACATTTTATAAGTATATTTGATCACATGCTAAGTTTGCGATGATTTTGTTGAAAAGAAAAAGTAAAAATTCACTTATAAATTTATCGACCATCAATATCTTCATTTCAATAACAAACTATCGATGTATTTCGTAATAATAATATCGATATTTTATCAACAGTCCTACTTGACATTCCTCATGTCGGCAGCGCAGAAATCTGGGTTTAATGCGAAGAATTAACAAACTATCAATCTATCGATTCTCAGCATTTGTACTTTCAGCTTTTACAAATCTCACGTCCATGATTGATCTGATAAAAAGAGCGAAAAAGCCAGCAACATTTCATTAAGCTTTAAAGAGATTTAGAGGTATTAAATAATATGACATAGAGTACAAATTGTATGACGTCACGATCATGGCGGATAGCGTTTTCGACGTATGAAAATATAGATTAAAAAAAAAAATTTTTAAAATTTAATTATTGTAGAAATCCTCCTCTTTATGTATTAATACTAATATAACTAAAACATTTTTTATATAGTTGTTTTTAGGGTTCTGCAACTTAAAATAAGAGGAAAAAAAGAACCCTATCACTTCTTTGTCCGTCTGTCTGTCTATCAAGATCTTTTTTCTCATGATCGCATGGAGGTATAAAGTTGAAATTAATAACAAATACTCAAGGCTATGACCCCTTGCGGATGGTAAAAAAATCAAACTTCTAAGTCCACGCATTGAAAAGATATAACCGTTAATGTGGTCACTCACAAAATATAGGGAATTTCCCGATGACCTAGAATCGTGAAATTTAGCATGAAGCAGGGTCTTATAGGACAAGAAAAGGATAAAATTAAAAAACAGTAAATTTATTTCTACATTACTTGTTTAATATATGAGTCAACTAGCCTATTATATTCTAAACCAGCCTCACGGGGAAAACAACCCACTTAAGATTAAATCTCATATAGATATGTAATTTCCACACCCTTGCACGGCAGAAGGTGAGTAGAATTATTATTATTTATGATAGGTAGGGCTAGGGACATATGAGCAGACATCGACAAAACCAGTGGTATCTCTTGTTTGGCCGACTCGGAGATAGAGGGAGTAGGGGGAGCAAAGAAAAGACTGCTGCGGCTTCATTGGAGTTTGAGCAAGAACCCGGCGTTCATTTTAACCGCAGCAGTAATGAAATGTGAGAGAGAGGGATGGTCTGGCCCACATGCGGCTCGGACGGAACGCGTTAGAGACACTTGGCGGTCGGATTCGCATGCTGGTGGTCGAAAGCCAGTCGGGGAACAGATACCTCTACCACCAAAGAACTTTTCGAATATTCTGTCACAGATGCAACTTATTTTAGAGTTATTCCGAAAGTTGTAATTCTGTTCAGTGTAAATAGGTTTATAAATTAACGAAAAAGTGAGGCAATTGCCCAACATTCAATCTGTCACAAGTATTTATAGTAAACTAGTCGTCGATCGGCCTCGCAAAGGTACCCACTTAGATTTATAAAAAAAAAATTAATTGCCATATAAAAATATTTAATAATCGCGATAATAAGTAGCCTATGTGTTTATCCAGTTTATTAAGTATTTCTACACCAAATTTTATCGAAATCCGTTCAGCCATTTTTGTGTGATTGACAGTAACAAACTATTACTAGTAATAGTGCTTTCTACGTTTATACATGGTCATCATCATCATCATTATTAGGGTTCCGTACCCAAAGGGTAAAAACGGAACCCTATAAGAGTCCGCTGCCCGTCTGTCTGTCACCAGATTTTATCTCATGAACCGTGATAGCTAGACAGTTGAAATTTTCACAAATTATGTATTTCTGTTGCTCCTATAACAACAAATACTAAAAACAGAATATTTAAGAGGGGCTTCCATAAAACAAACGAGATTTTTTTGCCAAATGTTGGTACGGAACCCTTCGTGCGCGAATCCGAATCGCACTTGGCAGCACGCGATTACAATAATATAAATATTATTAAAAACAAACAATTTATTTCAAACATTTATTAAGCTTTCACAGATATAGGTAACTATAAATAAAAAGAGAACACTCATTTTATTAAAATATTTTTTATTTATTGACCTATAATAATATAGACGAATAAAAAGGCTTGTAGGCTGTACGCCTGTACATATAAATATATATCTGTGTACATGTATTGTTTTGTTTTAACTGACAGATGCTAACGTCACTGTCAAACAATATTGCCATATTTAAGCATTGGAGTTATAATATTTATATATTATAAAAAAACTTAAATACAATTTCTATTTATTATCATATTTCCATTCAAGTGATCAAAAGTGAACATTAAATAGCTGAGATATGGCAACACTAGTCAATAGTCAATGAGTAAAGTATACAACAAAGAATCCTTATATTTTAGTAAGCGGTTTCAGGGGCTTTGTCACTGAATGCCTTGACCTTGGGGATGGAGTACACAGCGTCAATAACCTGCTTGAAGCTCGGGTACTTCTTCTCCAGGTCCGGGGAACGAAGCAAAGACTTCAGGTAATCAAACATTCCCGCGAACACGAAGTCTGCCCAGGTCAACTGAAAATTGAACATTGCTATACTCTCCAGAGGTTCAAACTTTTTCCAAACTTTGAGTACTTGGACCCTTGTAACTTTAGAAATCACTGCTCTTTTCATATTAGCATGTCATAAAAAGGGTATTTTCTTGGTGTGAGGATGAGTGGATCTGTTCCCTGACGGGCTTGCTACCACCAACATACGAATCCGACCGCCAAGTGTCATAGACGCGTTTCGGTCAAGCCACATGTGGGCCAGACTTACCCTATCCCATTCCATTAATGCTGCGGATCTAGTGGACTGTGGATGCAACGCATCAACAAACGACAAAACAAGGGGGTATCTTGTTTTGTCCGATGTCCATGGGCGATAGTGGCCACTTACCATCAGATGGACCATCTGCTCGTTTGCATCTTATCTACCATAAAATAAAAGGATGTATTTTCAATTTAACTTGCGAAAGAATGTAAAAACACATAATTAATATATTTCGTATCGAGTATAAAATGACATTATTTCTTACGCAAGGCAACTAGGAAAAAGCTATATATTCTCTACTACCTAAAATTAAATAAACCAATCAGATAAGATAAAGGTGATTTCTTGTCCGCGATTTTATTCGAGTTTGAATTCTTCACCGAACGTAGTCATATCTATATCATCGTCAGCAACCATATCTGTCTCCATGCAGGGGTCCCACAGGGAGGTGAATTATCTCCTCTCCGTTTCTTCTATTTTTATAAATATTTTAACTGATCTTTTAAATACACTGCATTATCTCTACGCTGAAGATCTACAGACATACAACATCTACCATAGAAGACCTGCCAAAAGCTATTACACGAAACAATACAGATCTAAACGTCTATGGAGTAAATTACATGGATTAACTGGAAATGATGGAATTTCTCTTAAATACGAACACACAATAAAAAATTCATATATACTATCCATAATTAGACCAAATTTTTTATTTAGAATATATCTATGAATGATATAAAAAAAAGCATATGAAGAGTTTATCGCGCGATGCTGTTGCATAAAGTGAAGCGAAGAAGTTGATTGATGAGTTAATCATTTCACATAGTATTTGCAATCAGTTTTTTTTCTTATCACCCTCAAATCTTATCTTATGACTCATCTTACGACCAAGTTTGGACACCTTTATCATATTAACGACGATAAATCGGGCCCAACAAAATACATTATTTTTCAGGGTTCCGTACCCAATAAAAACAGAATAAAATAAATATTTAAGGGGGGGCTCCCATACAACAAACGTGATTTTTTACCAAATGTGGACCCCTCGTGCGCGAAGTTGGAATCAATTTCCTTTACCTTTCCCTATTCCTATTACCTTTCCAGCTGCGATGTGTCCGTTATTTTTCTTGATGATCTCATCCAGCTTGCCCAACAACTCAGGATATACATTCTTGCTGAAGTCTTCATACTTCTTCTCCTTCACTTCTTCATATGATTCATATTGAACACCAGCCGCTTCTACAAGATTTATATAATTTAATTAAATATTCTGAACTTACACAGCTACTGTTAGAAATTGTATATCTATTCTTATAAAAATAAAATTAATCTTACTAGCACGAATCTCATCAACAAAGTAGATATTCTGGTCAATCTCTAAGTCCTCCTCGATATCCTTGCCAGCGAGTCCATACTTGTGGCCCAAGTAACGAGAGATAGCCAAACTCTGAGCATACTTCTTACCGTCTATCTCGAGCACTGGCATCTGACCGAATGGTGTTGCTGAAAAAAGAGGGAAATCCTAAACCATTTTCGATACAGGAAATCTTTTTTAGGGACTGTAAGGTGGTTTTTATGAAATCAACTTTGACATATTGCATAGAAATGAATAGTTAAAAAATTTAAAAAAAAATTTGCATTTTTTATACTTAGTATTTTTAAGTTTTTATAACTACAACATTGCCTTTAAGGTGCTAATTGAAAAAAAAGTACAAAAAATATAAAACATGTTTATTTTAAAACATGTGCCTATTTCCAGAGGTTCAAGTGTTTTATTGAAATTTTTAAACTCGAAAACTATGAATTTCTCTAAAATAACGGGTTTAAGAAATATAATTAGGATGGGGATGGTAAATATTATCTACAACAAATAATATTTTCGAGGTTTTTCACGAATTTTCAAAAAATCATAATATCTCGAATCTATAAATTTCCTTAAAAAACGGACTTATTTATTGAAAATTCGATAAAAACAGGAATTTTCCAGAATTCGAGATTTTTTTTAAGTATATTATATTGCCTAAGCATTGCTACATAACAACGAAAAAACATTTTTTAATCAGTTTTTTCAAAAATTTTATACTTTTCTGTTAAAAAAAACTAAAAATTGTTAAAAATATAATTCTAAAATTCATCCCCCCAAAATATCTTATCTTATAATATCTTTTAAAATAGGTAAGTATACTATGAATTTCCTGCATAAATAGATTTCAGAAATATACTTAGGTTTTTTTATATTATCGAAAAATAAATATTTTAAACCAGATCAGATCCAATATTCTAAAGAAGTATCTTTTAAATTAAAAATACACTTACAGGGTTTGTAGGCAGGCCATTCTTCCGTCGGGATACGGTGATCCTCGAAGTCCTCGCCGCCATACGCCAGCAGTGTCCTAATAGGCTCACCCAGAGCCCTCACAGGGAAATAATAAACAGCTAACTTTGCCATCTTACTGGAAAAAATATATTCGAAATAAGATCTAATTTATTTTTTTTTAATTTGTGGCTGTTCACTATTGATCAAATACACAAAATAGTCGTACGTAGAATTTAAAAAAAAATTCGGCGCGTCCACTACTCGCGGTAAAACATTCACAACTGGTTTGGTTACTGGTGCCGTCAGTATAAAAATAGAATTGATTATGGGTTGGCAACAAGCGTCGTTGTATTAATTTAAATATTTACGCATTAACTTACAATTTAATAAAGCAAAAGCTTAGTCTTTTCTCTAATTAATATTATTACTTCTGTGCCACCATAAAAATGTTTCGACCCACAAAATCATACAATATGTGCCTGAAATTGTGAATTACAAAATATTGTGAAATATTTCTTTTTAAATCCGAGTAACAGTGCTACCGATTAAGGGACTCTGAATTACCTGTTTTCGTAAAAAAATAACAGATTTTACCCATTGTGTTGTGTGAAGTAAAGTGAATCCATATTTCCCTTGCTCACGGCATCACGCTTGAACGACTGGACTGTTAAGCTAATTCTTTTTTTGTTGTGTTTGTTATAGTCAAGAGAAGGTTCTTACTTCTTATATAAGAACTGTCAGTCAGGTGACCAATATTCGTCGCTAACACAGTAGAACGTCTGTCGGGTCAGCTAGTAAACATATAAAAATCTCATGTACAGCGTGGTCAGGCAATTTAGACGGAACCGAGCAGTGCCTTGGCCTTGAGATCCTGGAGCAGGTTTAAAGAGCTCTTTCATAATATATTAACTCTCACCTCCTCCACTCGACCTCGCGAACAATAATAGATAATAAAGTAAACTTACGTGGACCTCAACACTATAATACTGACTTGAATGTACACTACATGAAAACACCAGAGAGACTGACTCTAATATATCGCACTAAAGGTTATATATTGTCTACACGTGGGTATACTTGGCATACCTAATAAAAAAGACCTACCCGCGTATACTACTTTATAAACGATGTTATAACACTTTTTAGTATAACTTATAGTTACCCAGAGTATCTTATAGTTCCTGAGGGATAGAAATTATGTATTTATTTTCTTAAACATGAATACCTCAACCTTTAATTATCATAATTCTTATCACAACTGGCGCTTATTGAGTATAAAGGCTATCCAGTGTGGGAATAATGCCAGCGCCTTGAGATCCATGTCGCAGAAAGCAAAACTGAGGGGTATAAACTTTTATAAATATGTATTTTATACTGAAAATTAATTTAAATTTTAGCTTTTTAATTAGCTGTTTTTAATTTTATATTTATTACAATTATAATTTAAAATTTTATTTATTTAATTTGGACACTATATATTCCTTTAGAAAATATTATTTTTCCCTTATAATTAGGGTAAAACTACCAAGCTGGCATTACTGATACGAAAAATCCAGAAAAAAAAATTGTTATTGAACAGCAGGTGTTGACTACTGAATTAGTGATGTCCAATTGTCGATGGCCTTGGAAATTAATGACGACTGAGCTGTTGATTCAATCGATAATATAACGTGTAGTTAGTATCCACAACAGAGGTAGGCAAGTAATAAACATTGGTGTACATATTACGGTGATATTTTAAAAACACTTGCCATCAGCAGTATTAAAAAAACATTTGTTTCAGTAATTCCAATTTCCGTAAATAAGTTCGATTGTAAATACAATGCAACGTATGAATTGAGTTAGTAAGTACATATATATGTATCAACAATATGTATAGCTTAAATTATTTAAATATTATTTTATTGTAATCCAATAATGGTTGGGTTGAATTATAGTTCATCCGCGACACCACTTCGCTCGCCTTCTAACAAGGCGTGGTAGGTGACTATAGATAGTGTTATTTTTATGATAACAATGTTTAACTGTTGCTATTTATTATGCAACAATTTTATCTGAATTGTATTTTAATATTTTATATTGAAAATTTTAAACAGCAGTGATAGCCTTGATAGGTTTGATGTCTTACTCGGGAGGTCCGAGTTTCAAACTCAAAATAATTTCTATCTCTCCCCACTGCGTAGGCAGTTGAGCTGAGTCTTACCGCTAGAGATGATAAATGGGGGTTACACTGGAGATTTGAATCTAAAGTTATACCCAGAAATACCGTCGAGTCCGCCACATCTAAATTTTCTTTATTTAACCGTAGCTTAAATGATTGTTATTAACATTAGGTAAAGCAAACTCAACGCATTTAGTCTTATTAGCATTAAGATCTAAGTTATTTACCATAAACCATTGAAGAACCTGCGACAATGCCCTGTTTACATCGTCATAATTATGTTTATTTCTGTTTACTTTAAATAAAAGTGATGTATCATCAGCAAAAAGTACAATATCAAACAAATTAATAAAATAAAATCAGGCCTAAAATGGATCCCTGTGGAACACCCATTTGTAACAAAGATCCAGAAGACCATTAATAGTAATCCTCTGGACTGGATTTAGGTATAAGGCAATTAGATCTAGTGCAACTCCTGCATCTGTCTGGACCTACTCCTAATAAAACCATACCGTTGATTATAGAATATTTTAATCAAAATAAATAATTATATATATACCTACGATTTATTTAAAATCTTTACAGTATTATATGGTTCGATCATTTATCGAAGAGTTATCCTATATAAAAATGTAGTCAGTGGAGTATGACGTGTATTATACAGTGTCAATGTGTTGACCATAATTGCCAGATATATAACAATATATATATATACATAGTATTATTTATTAGCAATAAGACCGCCAACTGTACTTCACATTAGTTTAATTTAGTTTTAGCTCAATTTTACTGTATCATTATCCCTTTGTGGTGTACAATAAAGTTATAGAATATAGATAAATAAAATAAATAAATTCAAAGTTGAAGGGTATTTAAAATTAACGACTTAGAACAATTTCCTGATTTGCCTTCAATAATTATAATAATAAAATTAAAAGACACTGAAAAGTAAATTTTCCACTCAGTCAAGTCAGATCTTTTTTATTATTATCTCAATAATTAAGAGGGATTTTGACTTAGGCTTTAAGGAGAAATATTTTTGAGTTGGTAACACTGGTTTGGCATTTTAAATATTATCATCTGTTTTGTTATCATGATGTCATCC
Source organism: Limenitis camilla (assembly GCA_905147385.1). Taxonomy (NCBI): domain Eukaryota; kingdom Metazoa; phylum Arthropoda; class Insecta; order Lepidoptera; family Nymphalidae; genus Limenitis; species Limenitis camilla. Next base: position 11,700,761 of record LR990241.1, read on the forward strand.
GGTAAAATTCGTTATAATTTTGATTAGTACGTTTTTGTTATTGATTTAATTTTTTAATAAGTTATTCCACATTATATGGAGTTTTTAAAAAAAGTTCTTAAAACTTACCACTCATCAAGTCTGTGTCGAAATTGTGAGTTTTATTATTTGATTTTTTAAACTATTAGGTATAAGACATGATTATCAAGGCTAAAAGTAGAGTATTTCTTTAGAATAATGGATCCCCGCTAGATATGAATTTGTCGAAGAATTATTTTATATTAATTTTTTAAAGATAGAATAGCCCAAGCTTAAGGTATTGTTTACATATGTTTTATTTTTTTCAAATTTTATACTTTTCGAGATATGAATCTTGTTTTAGTTAATTAATAAGAATATTTTAACTTTCAGGTACAAATGATATTATAATTCATATGTGAAAACAACACAAAGATATATTAAATAAAAGTTATCTTTATCAAGTTGTAAACTTTGACCGAAGACAGACATTGTAATGAATAAACAAAGAAAAAGTATTGGAAATAGTAGACAAAGTAGTATTGCAAACATCGATCCGTTGGCTGAAAAATGTGCACGATATATCATCTGCCGAGAAGGAAGTAAATTACCAATAAAAAAAGAAGATATAAAGAAACATTTAGCAACAAGTGAAAATATGACACAAATAATAGATAAAGCGAGATACATATTAAAAAGAGTAAGTGACTAGTGTAACAAGAACATTGTGTAATATTACTAAAATTGAAAAAAATGACATTTTCCTGTAGTTTTGTTTCCAAATTAAACATCATGAGAAAGGCTAAGATAATAGACCATATATTCTCATCATTCATAATGATGTAATTTTTTTAGTTTCAAATGTTATTCAGTGTTACCAATATGCAGGTAAAAATATTATTAAAGTTTTAAATATATAAAACTAAGTCGGGTTTGTTCGAACACTTATAACTCGAGAATGGCATGACTGATTTTCATGTTTTTTTTTGCATTTGTCTTCCATGCCACATAGCAGAATAATTATTAAAAACATTTTAAAATTGACAAAGAATGAATTTTCCCATACAAAATGTTCATGGGTTTCGTAACTATCATACATTTCAATTTCAAACATGTCATAGCATCCTCCTAGTAGTTCTTAGTCCTATCTGACTTCTAAAGCTATGACCAATTACTTGTCTCACACTTCATTTGCCTGTAGTGCAATCATGTGGCCATGTGGTCGGTCCACCATTATTTCTGGTGGTCATAATGTTATATAGTTTTGCAAATCTATCCTACTTAACAAAAGAGTATGTAATAATATTATAAATTTTTATGGAAATATTATGTTGGAAAAAGCTGCTGTTGGGTAAAATCAACAAACTTTTATTATTATATTAAGGTTATCTCTTAACAGTGTGGTCATAGCATGCATGCATGCATACAAACCATACAAACATTCACAACACACACACATAGCAACGAGAGATACGATACTTCCCTTTATATAAGTTTTAAACATTCAGTTTTTGTTGACAATGAACTGGAGGGTCTCAAGGAAGTTTGTGTTAGTTAGTTTATGTTTTTTTTTTATTTACAAGGAGATAATTTCTGTATCGACTTTATTCGTATCAATAAAGAATTTATTTAGTAAAATTATATTGTATTTATACAAAACTTGACATGAAATTCCCAATAAAAAAAAATCAAATTTAGAATTCATATTCTATCTGTAGTCCAAAAAAATTTGGATTAATTTTGATTATAAATTTCGGCACTACAATACATTATGTTTCAGGTATATGGATACAATTTAGTTGAATTAAGTAATGAGAAAAGGAAAGGACAGTTCATAGTAATTCTTGATAAAGATTGTACGCAACATGATAAATGCCATGAACCAAACCACCGCAGGATTTTGAATGCTACGCTCACTCATATATATATGAGCGGTGGAAATATTTCTGAAAGTAAGACATTCTAGTGATTAATAAATCCTTGGTGTGAAATATTGTATGCTAATATGCATTTATTTAAGTTCATTTCAAGGTCAATACAAAGCCACACAAGCTGATTTTAAAAGTCCACTCTTTGGGTATATTCCACATCAAGACACTATAAAAGATCTTACAATTTGACAATGCAATTGTTATTTAGGTGCTAATCAAATTAAAAAAAATATTAATAAATTGACAAAAATTCAACAACATAAAGAATTGCAAACAACCGTTAATTTTCCAAATAACAAAACAATTAAAATAAATAAAGTACATGGAACAGACTTACAGTATCGAAACCAACCACTGTACCAGTCGACGACTGAGCAGCAAATGAGAAAATGCAAATGAGAGCTTGCTTTTATAGGTAGTGGTGGCGATTGATTCCATCAATCAGTAATTCTGACCTATATTCGATTCTGTCCTGACTAATAATAATCGATTCTGTCAATCAGTAATGCTTTTAAAATATATTACATATTAAAATTTAATTTATTAAATAATGGTTTTATAGTGCTGATTTTGTTAAGGTTTTTTAGAGAAACCAGTTTAAAAATAAAAAATTAATTTGGATAAATATGCTTTGAATATCTTTTTTAGGGTTCCGTAGCCAAAGGGTAAAAACGATACCCTATCACTAAGACTCTGCTGTCTATCATCAGGTTGTTCTCATAAACCGTGACAGCTAGACAGTTGAAATTTCCATAAATAATCTATTACTGTTCCCCTATAACAACAAATACTAAAAACAGAGTAAAATTAATATTTAAGGGGACTTCCATACAACAAACGTGACTCGCACTTGGCCATTATTGTTTTTTAAATATACATTGAATTATTTTTTAAGGTGATCTTGGCAAGTTTTTGACGCTGGCAGAGTTTTTACCGCAAGATGATCAAGAATGGAAAAAAATATTGAAGACATTTGTCAAACAATTATATCTAGATGCTTATAAGGTTGTAATGACTGAATACATTGTATTATCTCACTAAGACTTTTTTATAATATAAAAAAACCTTTTCAGGATGATAAAAATGATATATTCTACAAATGGGGTGAGCGAGCTGAATTAGAAGTGCCAAAAATGTTTATACTCAATAAATTGGCTCAGGTAATCATTTTTTTTATTTCTGGTTGTGTTGTGAAGGTCCCAATATTAATTGTTTCTCATTTTAGGCATTACATGTGAACCCTCGTATTTGGTCAGATCAGTACAGGTGTGCTAAAGAACAAGAAGAACAATGTCAACAAACTCAACGACTTCAACAAACTCAACATCTTCAACAAACTCAACATCTTCAACAAACTCAACAACTTCAACAAACTCAACAAAGTCAAGAATATTAATAATTTAATCGGTGCCCCCACTCTCGGCGCGTTCCTGCTTTCTGTGGAGTCACACCGGCGAGTCTGCGTGTATTTTTTGTTTATATTGACATTTTTAATTTCTTAATATCTTTTGAATAAAATGTCCGATTATAATAATTCAAAAAGTAATCTACAGGCATTGAAACTGTCTTGAATACGAAACAATTTATTTGGATAAGAATTAATACAAAAGTATGGATTCTATCAACTTTTAAAATGTAAAAAAGCAGTTATAGTGACATAACTACAATAGTTGGACATATGGTCTCGCGAAGTTCTTTGTGGATATTGCTACGTAATATTGTAAGACACCAAAAACCAAAAGATACGTGAGAGGTGTAAATAACAAAAAACCAAAGCTGTCAAAATACTTTTACTTTAAATTATTTAATAAATATCTATTATAGATATATATTACACTTATTTAAAGTCTCTTGTCCTAAACAATTTCAGACATAGTCGGTTATAAAAAATTAAAAAATCTTTTCCTGTTATTACTAACATTAAAGTATTCTTCATACTTTATTTCATTTTTGTTTAACCTTTTTTATCTTAATAATTCTTTATTTCTTTAATACAAAATGGATAAGCAATGGGAAATAACACCAAAGTTTGTATCTAAAATAAATAGATTACGTTTTTAGTGGGCTCAAAAATTGGAAATAACTTTATAATGTGGTGTGGTGGCATAGCCCACACTATACTTGTAATTAATAACATTTTGTAGACTGACCGATTAATTGTTGATGAGAAAAAAGCTGTGAAACTAATTAAAATGATTAGCAAACAATAAGAATGTTTTTAGTTCTATTTTATTTCAGTTGTCCATTACAGTTCCAATTCAGTCTTAGTAATTCTCTCTTCAGTGTATCGGGGGCCGTAAAATTATTGTATTATACATTTCAAAATTTAATTTAATTTTTTTTTTAAGTTTTATTTAAATGATATTCCGGCAATTATTAAACAAATTTTTATTTAAATGCAGTTTTTCTGTCAAGTTTCTAATATCATATTAAAGAATAATGATGTCAACGAGTATATTTTTGTTATTAACCATTCAATGATATTTATTTATTTCTAAAATTATTCAATACTTATATTAATGTTCAATATTTTATAGTATTCATTTTATAATAAATAACTAATCAAATATATTATTATTGTAGCTATATTGCGTTATAATAAATGTAATTATAGAATATTTCACTTTGTAATCTGACATTATCAATATTTTCAGAATTGTCAGATTCCGATTCATCAATTAAAGATAGAAGCATTCTCTCTAAATTTGCAGTAATTAGCCCGAAATTTGATGAAATGATTTGTGCTGGCAACAACCTTAGCGATCTGACATCTACAGTATGATCCTTGTAGCAATGTACACACTGATAACTGTCAAATTAACCAATCATATTAAATGTATATCAGAAAATTACTTATTATTGGCTGATGTTATGATGCTGACCATACAATGCGATCGTTACGCTATCTATTAGGCATAATAGGAAACATTTACCCAGCATTCATGGCGGGATAAGACATATTTAGAAACTTGTTTTATATAGAAAATTGCTATCGTTCAAAATTATTGTATTTTTGTCAAGATTGTACGCTTTGGTTTGGGGATTGTAAAATTCATGAAATTATGATACATGTACAATAATTATTGTACGTCTGCTGACACTGTCTCTCGTTTTGTAATATGGATGGCGATACTTATTGAAAAAGATCGATTTTTAATCGATTCAAATTCAACCCTATGAATCGATTTAAAAAAAAACGAGACCAAAAAGATTTGCATTTAGAATGTAAATATTGTGCCTACTAAGTTGAAAAGAAAAGCAAAAAAAAGATCATCATCAAAGGAGCCCTAGATCGAGGTAAAGCGAGATTGTTTTTTGCTCTAGCTGATGTGAAGAGCTAACAAAGGTCATTGACGCCCAAACTCATTTCATAAAATCGGCAGTCGATTATTAGAAAAATAACAGAAAAAATCGAATGTCGATTTTCTGGGTGAAATATCGATACTACAATTACTCGATCTGGGATCGAACATTAACTATGTGATCCGTGCATTTTTACCAATCTGCAGTTTTATAAGCTAAAACAATATTCAAATTAACATAAAATGATAATAAAGAAGTAAATTGAACTAAAAAATCCAATAGTTCAGTACTAGTTGTTTTTTCCTCGATTCCAAATCCATATCACTTTGTCTGATTTTTTTAATAACAAAAACAAATCCCATAAACTTCCACTTGATTTTTTATCTTGCTTAACGGTTCTGGGACTTCCACTTGAAGGAAAAATGTGTTGCCATATAAAGATTTCAAAGTATTACGTTGTTACAGGACTAGCCAGACAGACTAAGAAAACAGAAATAAAAGAATGCTCTAAATTCTTACATAATAAAATTCACATTTTTTGCCGATGAATCGCTACTGTAATTAATTCTTTGCATAAAATAGCCTGTTCATTAATTCTTTGAGATACCTTTTATACCTCTTGCTACGGGAATCTGGCTTGTAAGTATGTATATTAATATTCTAATTTTATTTACCAAAAACCACATTAACTATTTTTTAAATTATTTAATAATATATAAATAAAATAAAAAAATAAAAAACCTTTTATTTCATGCAAAGTTGAATACAATGGTTAAAAGAAAAAATTAAAAAAGAAAATAAATGACGTTATTTTTAACCGACTTCAAAAAAAAAGAGGTTATCAATTCGGTTGTATTTCTTTTTTTTTTTTTTTTTATGTTTGTTACTCCAGAACTCCGTCATTTATGAACCGAATTGAAAATTTCTTTTTGTATTTGGTAGTATATGCTTACAGATTGGTCCCATTTTTTTCAAAATCCAGTTCTGATGATGGCATCTTTGAGGAATTTAGAGAACTCCTCAAAAGTTATAGGCACACATATAGTAATTTTGATATTTTGAGAAAGGTTACGAGCATTTGCATTCAAAATTTATCATTTCATGAGGTGGAACTGATGAGGAAGACCACAGATAGCTATTATAGTAATATGGTTAAGAATGTAAAGCAACTATTATTATGAGGAAATTTAAAAAATGCTTATCATGTTGATGTTACCAGTAGATTCTTAGACCTTCCGGCTCCATCTACCATCAGTTGATGATGACGCCGGAAGGTATGTACTGGAACACAGGCATGGGACAACGTAAACTAGTCGTGTTTAGGTTCAATGGAATTGTCTTAAAGAGTACTTTTGCTGTAAGTATTTTTTTTATTAATGGTAATGTTTGTCTGTCTATATCGTAGCTCCCGAATAACTATACCGATTTTAATGCGAATTTTTCTCTGTGGAAGCAGATGGGATCAAAATGAAATCGTTTTATTAGTTTAACAGTGTACCTGTGTGCCTGTCTGTGACATCGTAGCTACCGAAATACTAACCTGATTTCGATGCAGAGTTTTCTGTGTGAAAGAAATGGGATCAAGATGGCATTGTTTTATTAGTTTAAGAGTGTGTCTGTCTGTGACTGTCTGTTAAGAGTGTGTTTTGAAGAGCTGAAGACTATCTGTTGAGTGGGTCCAGTATATTGGAGATGGAAGGGTGAGTAGAGTGGTACAGTTTAGTAGTTGAGATGATGGTTGAGAGAGTCGGTACTTAGTAAATATTGAATTGATGATTTAGTGACTGATTAAATAAGAAAAGAGATGAGAGAGTGAATTAGTGGATGAACGATAAATGAGTTTCAGAACATATTCACTAAAAAGCAAGAAATAAAACATTTTTAACAAAAAATGAACCGACTTGAAACTCTAAAAAATGCACTAAAAAGTAAGAAATAATTAGCTTATTTATTAACCTCCCTTTATTAGGACAATAATATACAATAATTGATATTTTTGTAGTCGTTATACTTCGTTCTATTCCGCGTTGGCAGGTAGTGATTTTGCTTTTTATTTTTGATGTATGGCATGTCATCAAAACTTTTGTTTTGATTGATATTTATTGGCATGTTACTTTTGAATATCTCTCTTAAGGACCAGTACTTGTTCCAAGTATTTTGTACTCTTCGTTCTACTTCCAGTTCATCTTGTTTCCTATTGAAGCCTATTTGTTTTCCAAGGTAGATGTATTTTTCTGTATATTTCAGCGTTTCATTGTCTACTGATATTGTTTTTGAAAGATTCATTTCTAGTCCTACCTGTTTGCTGGCTGTGTTTAGTGAATCAATCATGGTCTGTAGTTGATTGCTAGATTCTGACAACAACACTAAGTCGTCTGCGAAACGTAGGTGGGATAAATATTTGTTATTGATGTTAATTCCTGTTTTTTCCCAGTTTAATCTTTTTATTACTGACTCTAGAATAGATATAAATAATTTTGGAGACAGCGGGTCCCCTTGTTTCACTCCTCTTCCGATGGAGAACGTAGGGCCAGTGGATTCTAGTTTTATTTTTGCTGTACTACCTTTGTAAATATTCCTGATTATGTCTATATACTCTTCTTCAACTTCTTGAGCTTGCAGGGCGGTCCATATACTTGAATGTGACACGGTATCGAAGGCTTTTTTATAATCGATAAATGCGATTTAATAATCGACGTAGAGTGAACTTTGCTTCTCTTGGTATTATTCCATTATTTGTTCTAGAGTATGTATATGATCGATTGTTGAAAAGCGCTTGCGAAAGCCTGCCTGTTCTATTTGTTGGTTTGCTTCTATTTTGACACTTATTCTTTTGTTAATTAAGGAGGAAAACAGTTTGTAGATACATGAGAGTAAGCTTATAGGCCTATAGTTTGTAATGTCTTTTGAGTCACCTTTTTTGAAAATTAAAATTATTTCCGACTCTACCCACTGCGAGGGTATTTCAGCGGTTTCTAATATAAGGTTAACTAAGTATGTTAAGAGTGAAGTCAGTTGTGGTCCGGCAGCCTTTATAGCTTCATTTGTAATGCCGTCTGGTCGTGGGCTTTTATCTAACTTCAACCTTTTTATTTCTTGTTTGACTTCATTTTCAGTTATTGGTATTATGTTTCCGCTCTTATTTATAGAGTTAATAGCATTACTATGGATATAACCCTCACTTCCCTGGACTTTATATAGGTTTTTATAGAAATGCGTTGCTACATCTATGATTTCTTTGCGATTATTTACGGTTCTGTCTTTAAAGTTTAAACTATCTATCCTTAATAAAATTTAAGTTTTGTCTGTAAACATGTTGGATTATTGAAAAAGAAAAAAAACAAAAACAAAACTTGTTCTATTTGCATTGAAAACTAGTATTTGTGAATATTACCGTAATTTAAAATCACAATCATAAAATTAAATAATGTGTCAGATTTGGCAATATTTTATTTTAGAAATAATTTTTCACGCATTTGTACACTGTTTACTGCGGAGATTAGGAAAGATTTGGCGTTATCATCTCCCCTCCCCCCTAGAACACCTCACATAAATAATGGAAGCTTCCCTTAATAGATTACGAGTCAATTAGCAGATAACTATATAATACTTAATCAATATCTATATATGTCGGAGCATAGTAAAAGATTATCGATTAATCGAATCGTTATCGTTGTCTATGGTGTTGGAGTGGGGTAGTAGTCACTTCCGTTGTTTTGTAAGTCTCTACCCTCGACCCATTATATGCGATCGACAGTCTAACTGAGGTCTTAGTCGTGCGCGGTCTCTCAAGAAGTGAACATCATCTAAGTAGTGATAGTGATAGTGTCAAGTGCAGTGTAGTGTGGAAGTGCTGTCCAACTAAGGTCACGTACAATGTAATTGCCACGTGGTTAAGTAAACACAATGTTAGGTTAGGTTAGCCTTAGGTTAGGTTAGCCTTAGGTTAGGTTAGCCTTAGGTTAGGTTATCCTTGTATTAGATTCGGTTTATGTGCGTTTAACCTTGGGTTTAAACAGAGAGCCTGAGCAGTGGAGGCGAGTGTCGTGATCACTTAAAGGATATCCTTAAGCCTACACCTTGGTCACAAGTCCAAGGCACTGCTTAGGTTTCTCTCGTAATTGTTAGAGATCATATTTGATCATTTATCGGTTCAGTAGAAGTAACTGCGTCGCGTTTACCCAATATTCAATTCAATACCATCACCCCTTTTTAGTGTTCCCCAATATTCCCCATCTTCCTTCTTCCATCTCCTTTCACATCGTTTTAAAATTCCCGACATATATTTATTATACAAAGAATTCTAAGGGTTTAGAGATTATAAACTTTTAAGGAAAAATCAACTAAACTAGTTTATGCGCAAAGTACACTAAATTGTAGTCATTGAGACAGTGTGTAAGGACTCTTTTTATTGTTGCAGTATTTGTCTATGGTGGGAAATCAACTATACCAGTTCATGCGCAAAACATACTGAACTGTGATCATTGAGACCGTGTGTTAGGACTCTTTTTATTGCTGCAGTATTTGTCTATGGTAGGGAATGAACTTGTTCGCTACAGTTTTCACATTTGAAATATTACTTTGCTTTACTTGCATATTTTCACCATTTGCCATTTGATCTGGTAATTTCAAGTTCTTAGCAAAAAGTTTTATAGCGGTAAGTAGATTCTAATTATAAATTGTATCCTTAATACGATATTAAACAATTGCTTGTCTCATTAGGTTTCAATTTATTTGATTATGATGAATATACTCGTGGTGGGATTACAGTTAAATTCCTCTCTTTCTCTGGAATATCATTTTGTAAAAGGATATAAGAATGTAACAGTAATTTGTCTGAAATTAAATAATCAAAGAGAGATTTCATTTGTAAATAAGTTTATTTTGAATTCAGTTAAGGAATAAAAATATTCATTTACCTACCTACCCTACATTTTTTTTCTTTCAAAGCTGAATACTTGGCATGTAAAATAAATGTCCAATGTTTGATCTGAATTGGTCTAAAGGTTTTCGAAAAATTTGGACTGGTAGTCCATCCTTAAAAATAAAGTGCCTATTTAGAAAAATAAGATGATTAAAAAAGTGAGTTAAAAAAGTGTAAAGGTTACTGGTTGCCTGTAGATTATATTGTCTATTAGCTGATTTAGTTTGCGTGTTGCTCGCTCCTATGGGTCGTAGCGAGATGTCAAATAGCCTACTTCTTGTTACATCAGCGAACAGCGATGTGCCAATGAAAGTTTCATCAAAATCGGTCCAGCTATTAGCCGGAACAAACAGACAAACAGACAAAAATGGTAAAAAAAAAAGAATGTTGGTATATGTATTGTGTATACATCCATATGCACTTAATAAAAAACAGTTATTTTAATATTACAAATAGACCCTCCAATTTTATTTATTTGTGTGGATAACTAATTCGATCGATTATTCCCTCTAAAGAAATGTGTTCAGCAACATGACAACATCTTGTTAACATATTTAATTAATTATTGTATTTCAAGTAGCAGCAGTTCTTATAACTTCCTACATTCATTTTTTATTATAATAGTAAATGTTTCTGTCAGATGTTCAAGTTTCCTTGCAATGTTTTTCTGGACAAGTAATGGTTCAAACCTTAAAAGAGCCTGAACTTGATGGTGAAATACTTAGAAAAAACAAGGTGGGTGCCTAAGATCTTATGGCTCCCCATGGAAACTGCAGTCTTATTTACCACCAGACTATCTTGGTTGACAACTGTAAGCTATTTAATTACAAATATTAAAAATAATATTTTTTTTTAGATTTGTTGTTTAATAAGATACAATGTTCTTAAGGCCCTTTTCATTTCACGAGTTCCTCTCCCGTAATGGTCATATTGGTCAGATTTATGAAGCGTTAGCTAAAGATGATCTATCAGAATCAGTAACAGCAGCATTACATGTCCTTAAAAAAACTCAAAACATACCTCCATGGGTACGAGAACAAAAGTATGAAAAAAAATCAACAGAACAACGTAAAAAAGGAAATCTTGCTTTAGAAAGAGGCAAATATCAGATAGCTCTGATGTGTTACAACCATGCCATGTTACTTGCACCAAACAATTCTGAAGCTCTGGTGTTAGCAATAAGTAACCGATCATTTTTACTACAAAAATTAAAAGCTTTTAAAGCAAGTCTTAAAGATATAGAAACATGTTTCTCTATGGACTGTCCAAGTAGTGTGATCAATAAACTGAAGCAACGGAGAAAAGAAGTACAAGCTAAGGCACAAAATGAAAGTATTTTTACTAAAGTTTTTAAACAATGTGGGGAGGAGAATTTTACATGTACTCCTAATCATTCTGAAATACCATGTGCTACTACAGATATCAAAGCAGTTGGATCTGCTTTTCCCAAGATTGTAGCTGCAGACGATATAAGAGTTGGATCAATCTTAGCTTCTGAAAAAGCTTTTGTGAGTTACACAGTACCACAAAACTACTTATTTTCGTGCCACTTCTGCCAGAAAATGTCTCTAAACTTAATACCCTGTGACAATTGTTGCTTAGCACTTTTTTGCGATGAAAAATGTAAAAAACAATGTTATGATGAATTTCATAAATATGAATGTTTCATTGTAGACTTTGTAAAAGAAATCTGTTTTGGCCCTATTCCTAACTTAATGGTCAAAGCTGCAATGAAAATACGGTCAAAGTGCAAATCTTGGAGCGATTTAATCACTGTCTCTAAAAAAATGGGGCTTGAAAGAATAAAATCGAGCTCAATCAAAGAAGTATATGACAATGAAAGTACATTTTCAGCTTTAAGTATAAAAGATGACAGACCTTTTGTGTATAACATTAAATATGATGCTAGTTATGTATGTGCAAGCATCATTCATCATTTACATGAAGTCCCTTCCTTTTTCCCAACGGATGCTAAGGAAAAAGAACTAGCTGTGAAAGCCTTTGGCAGAATTATGATGTTTCTCTTTATATATATTGTGCCACAGAAGCTTTTTCAGGTTATGACATATCTAAAAACAGATAGAACTAATTATAATGAAGAACCAAATTATGCATATTTCTCTTTTATTGGAAAACTAAACAACTCATGCAGCCCAAATGTTGTTACATGTTGTGTGAATAACCAGTTAACTCTGCTTGCCATACAAGGAATAAAGAGCGGAGAAGAAATAACAATACCATACCAGTAAGTGAGATTTTTGCCCTCAATTATATTTGTTTAGTTGGCCGTAACTTATGATATTTTAGTAGTAATAACCCTAAAATATGTTTAGTATTCTTTTAATTTGCAATTAAAAATTTTGATGTCAACAAGATGAATAAGTTCAGCCGAATATAGTGTTTTTTTAATTTAAACTTTATTTTCCAGGCAGCACTGGTTGGAAGTCATGTTCAAAAGACATGAACGAAATGTTGAAATATTCATGCATCATGGAACAGTGTGTAACTGCAGCCTTTGCCGTGGGTATGACTGTAAGCAGCAACTATCTAAATCACAAAAAAAATTCTACAAAAAGATTAATTTCCAGTGGATAGATAAAAATCTCGCTAGTATTACCATATCACCTATTTATAAGACATTGCTAGAAGCATTGGATGTATTAAAAGACGTCCCTCTGACTCAAGAATACAAGGAAATTTATTACAGGTTCAATAGATGTAAATTGTTGTACGAGTCATGTCTCAGTGATAATTTTAAACTAGACACACTTATTTAAGTTTTGCTTATGTTATAAAGATTCTCGAACACAATAATTTTTATAACACTTGATTTATTCTCAATTTTTTTATTGTTTTCAATACTATTTTCCTTTTCAATATTCATTCTTATTTACTTTTTTAATAATTTTTTAAAAGCTTTTAATTATGTTCTAAAAATTTTTAGTTATATTACATTCCTTCTCAATATTCTTATTTTATTTCTTTTTTATATTAAATGTTTTGATTGTGTTGTGATTTTTCTGAATATTTTAACTAAATACTCTCAATTCTTTAAATGTGGCTAAAATAATAAGTTTTGTATTTTATGTTACTTATTTTTAGTAATGCTATACTCGAATGATGTTATTCTCAATACTTTACTTTGTAATGATTACAAAAAATATTTAAGTTTCATGTCCTAGATTATAAGATATACAAAATTGAAATTTTGTTCTCAATAATCACTATTACATTTATTATTTTTGTTACCAAATTTTTATATTTTGTTTTTCATTGATATTATTTTTAAAATAATTTTATTAATTTCAATAAAACGATCTGATTTACAACTTTTTTATTTATTGCTCAATAAAAAGAATTGTTATTGGAAGCAGAATAATACCTTTACAAAATAAGAGGTAAAAAAAATCTAAAATATTCTATAAGATTTCTGTGTCTATTATAACACCTCCTTTTCTTACATGTTGATATATAAGCAAAAGATTATAATACTAGAGCATGCCACTGTTGCCAGCTTGCATAGGTAATAGGTTTTTTTGGGATAAAATTTTAGTTGTTTTTTTATTTTTACATTTTTTAAATTTGATCAAGCTTATTAAAAAATATGAACAATCAAATGATACTGTAACAGGTACTAGATGTTTATAATAAGTCTTCATTTGTATATATTAGTTGACCTCTGAATACCGAATATAGTTGCAGGGTTCTCAACAAAGAGGTTTTTCCCCCAAATTTAGGGGTAATAAACTCGGGCGGGATTTTTTAAGAGCGTTATATTTTTGTACATATTTTTTACTTTTAGGGAGCTTTGACTTAAGTTTTAGGGAGAAATATTTTTGAAAGTTGGTAACTCTGGTAACAAATATTTTAAAATTTAAACATTTGGTAACCATTCACCATTGTCACATGCAATAACATTGATTTGGAAATTTGTGTGATCCAAATTGACAAATTCTGTACGGCTGAATATATATAAATACATCCGAGCGCCTGGCTATACCACCCAGCCTGGCCCCTGGCCCCTGGCCTGAGGATCCAATACTGGCCTAATTGAAATAACATTAAAACGAAAAAACAAGAAATTGTCATCGAGAAAATATGTTTGAGAGCAATAGCTCCAAGAGGTGGCGCACTAAACCCTCTATTTACTAAAGAATAAAGTGATCCAGATAATTATAGTCCCCGTCGGTATTGTTAAGTGAAGTGAAGGCTCTGTGGACATTTTTCCGATAAGCGAAGAATAAAATAAATTAAATACCCGGGTACTTCTTAAGAATAGTGAACCCCTGGTAGATTTTTTTTTGTAGGACATTCATAGATTTCGTGTTATGTTTTTGTTTAAATTGCGCGGGCAATAATAGCTTGCTATATAATTGGGTATTACTGACTAGCCAACAAGCGCTACTTGGTTGCATCACATAAAAGAGAGGGTTAGTGTGCGTAGATCTATAATACAATTCAAATGGAGCTGAAACTTCTTTATTTAGACTACTTCCGCATGATGCTCGGCTCCTATTGCTCTTAGCGTGATGAAATATAGCCTACAGTCTTCCTCTATAAATTGGCTATCTAACACTGAAAGAATTTTTCAAATCAGACCAGTAGATAGTGAGATTAGCGCGTTCATGTAAACAAACAAAATCTTCAGCTTTATATATTACTATAAGATTTCTAATTTTAATTCTTTCTCATAACTCATTATATTTAGTATCTTTTATTGTCATATTCTTATAAATTTAATAATATATATATGTCATATTATACTATAGTATTTTTACAATCAATAAGTCAAAAACTAAACAAGAACATCCATCTCGATAATAAATTCCAATTATAGTGTCACCAACACTCAAAAATATTTATCCCTAAAACTTAAGTCAAAAATCTTTCAATGCACAATAATTACTTGAAAATTATAAATAAATAAAAAACTTATAGGTGCAAATAAATATGATTGGCTATATAGAATTCCTCCAATCGTTATAATTTTATACCTATATTTCATTTTATCAAAAAAAATCCTGAAATATAACGCCCTTAAAAACTTTAATCAACAAATTAAAATATCGAAAGTTGTGCAATTCAAAAAAAGGCCACTGAAATTGTATCTTTAAAAACATTTAAAAAATTTACTCCCTTAAAACCCCATGTGTTGATTTAGGGAGAAAACACCTAAGTTGGCAACAGTAATAAGTAGTACTGCTACGTTAGTACGTCCCACTTGGTGTTCACAAACAACGACGCCCAAAATGATCTTTTAGCCATTTCTTATACTCACGCGAAGCTCACGACGACCCATCTTAAAAAGTGACTACCAATTACCTCAAAAAAGTTCCGGAATGTGACTGCAATTATTAGGCAGGTCATTCCACCCACGGCCAGTTTATATTGTAGTGTATATTTTTTTTAAATATTTTCTTTTGTGTTGACTGGTGTGTTTCGAAGAGGTGTTGTCGAGGTGAAGGAGGATCATAGGTCTTGAGGTCGTTTTTCCTGAACTTTTTCCAATACAAGTGGAAAACAATTGCTAGTTTACTACTCTGCAGAAACTGTTTTTCGATCCTATAAAACAATTGTCGCGAAATGAGCAGTCCTTCTGAAGAACGAGGCCACCATCTCTTCACGAGGCCATCAACTCTCTTCACTTTAGTTAGCATTTGGCTTTTTAATTTCGGGATCATAACAGAAAATCCAACTTTCGGCAGTATGTCGAACACAGCATTTGAGTCA
Source organism: Limenitis camilla (assembly GCA_905147385.1). Taxonomy (NCBI): domain Eukaryota; kingdom Metazoa; phylum Arthropoda; class Insecta; order Lepidoptera; family Nymphalidae; genus Limenitis; species Limenitis camilla. Next base: position 11,716,646 of record LR990241.1, read on the forward strand.
TCTCCGTTAAATCTTTTAACCATTTCACGGCACCAATCAAGTCTTTCAAGAGTTTTCGGGCCTCGGTCAAATTATGAAGAATTTGTGCACTTCACCGGTACCGATTATATCGATGCCTAAGCTTGTCAGAACCAATTACTGATGGGTCACTCTTTTATCAGTCTCTATCATACGCCGCACAACACAGATGTTATCTTCAGTCGTCGCCGTAGAAGGCCGTCCCGCACGCAGGCGTAGTCATCGGTAAGATTAGTGCGACCACGTTTAAACTGATTAAACCAGTTATAAACAGTGACACGAGATGGGGCTTCATCGTGAAAGGCCAATCGTAGTCTATCATAAGAAAATTTTCAATACAAATCGTGTAAAACAAATGAACGAAATACATATTCAGTAATATTTGTAGAGTTCCATTTTCAATTTTTTTTTATTAAACTGTTTACATGTGGCCAGTTCTAAGAACTTTTAGTTTGACTCTTAAAAAATATGAAAATAAAATTAATTTAACCAATAATTATTGGTTTATTGTTAAGACTTACAAATTATAAACTAAACCTCTTGAAACTATTGCTTTATAACTCGCCATTTGAATTATTTTCGTTAATGCTTAAAACGCTCAATAATCCATTCCAGTTGGGTTAACGATCGTAACGCTCGCGAATAAGTGGAACGGGAAAAACCGCGGTCGTGAGCCTAGTCGTCGTGCGTTCTTCGTGGAACACATTACGCACCCCACACGTGCGTAATTATTTCACATTCAAAACGTCACATTGCAAATTTTTACGTGGAATTAACGGAAACGTTCTGATTGGCCAAAAGAATAGCGCGCGTCCGTGGTGTTTGTCATACGAACTAAAGCCGCTTCAAGAAAAAAAAGATTACCGCGCTAACCATACCACAAAAATCAGTAATTTGTCAAATATCAGTGTCACAGTCACTTTACATTTTATGTCACATCAGACGTTAAAATGAATTTTTTTTTCCAATTTTCCATTGTAGCCGATGAGGTTGTAGTTGTTTATTTTTTAGTAACCAGTAGGTATCTAGTGGCCAGGTTACATTGTCTTAGTCTGTCTGTTAACTTTTGGGCGGTATTTATTAAAATATATTCACAACAGATTTGAGATACACAAGTGTATTGTAAACATGTCTCAAAAAGACACAGCACCGACGGAGAAATATATTCCCAATGGACTCAAATTCGTCTTCGGCGGTCTTGCCGGGTAAACTTTTTATTTATGTAACTTTTAATTACTAAATGTACAAACCATCCATTATGTACAAACTTACAGTTATCGTAAAAGATATGCAAACATTATGCATACATTTCTTGTAAATACTAAATTCCTTTTTATGCATTATCTAATTAACTGAAGCCTAGATGTTGGTGAGCAGCGGAGGGTCCAATGGGATACAATGGAACATTCGAATTTTTCCAAAATTGTCTGATCGGCTGCCGATTTTATAAAATGAGTTTTTTATTTTTTCTACTCAAAGGGCTGCGATTCAAATCGATTTGGAAGTCTTTCTTCTTGAAGAGAGTCACCATCCCTACTGTAAGTGACATGTACGCACCCCCCACCCCTCCGCCGGCTGTGAGTACCGAGTTAAGGTATAAAAGGCTGTGTATTCAACAAAATCGCCACTTTGCAAGTGAAACTTGTAGAGTCAACTACTCGAAGCGAAACGTACGTAGATATATATAAAAAAAAGTCTCGCGGATTATAGCGAAGTAACCTCATTACTTTTGGCTTAGGCTGAAATGAATGTATTATTCTGTCTCTTCTTATTTAATAAAAAAAAAAGCAAGCGCACTGTGATGAGCAGTGGTGACCACTTTCCCCTTTGAAGCTGTGTTTTGTTAATAAATAATAATTATTTTCAGCATGGCAGCTACTTGTGTAGTACAGCCATTAGATTTAATAAAAACCCGGATGCAATTGAGTGGTGGAAAGAAAACATCATTTGCAGTAGCCAGAGAGATTGTTGCCAGGGAGGGATTCTTCTCATTATACACGGGACTATCAGCAGGTCTCTTGAGGCAGGCGACGTATACAACTACACGTCTAGGAATATACAACTTATTGTTTGATGCATATAAAGAGTGAGTATATATTTTAGCTTAAATATTATAACAAATTGAATATTTTCATTTTCATGTGTTGCGGAAGTTCAGCGTGTTTTTAATACTACTATAATGTTAGTAATTACTCGTTACTATGCTTTATAGGCTGTGTCAAAAAAATTTGGTGTAATTTTAATGCAGACCTAAACCCGTTACTTGAGTAAGGACTGACTGACTGATTGTGTAAAGTCTAAAAAGTTGACGGAATTCAAAAATTTTTAGCTCTTTAGTGCAAATTTAGTGCACCATTCGCAAATTTAATGCTATTTACAATAACTATATAATGAGAACAATGCTAACTTAAACGAAAGCTAGCAGTGTATAGTTCAAAGGCCATATTAAATACTGAAATATAAAAAATAGTTTTGTAATCAACAATTATTGCTCAAAAAGTGCTACAAGCTCCCACAGAAAAAAATTGAGATTTACAAAAAGTTAGCTCAAAAAAGAAATTACTATTTTTTCTCCTACCCAACACTAATAGCTTGATATCAAGTAAACATTAAATCAACAATAATAGAGAAAAATCCATTTCACAGCTCGCTCAATGAAAGAACTATTAAGTGATCATCTAGTGCTAAAATGATTTTTATCTATTACTGTTGATTTAATGTTTGCCGCTTTGGTCGCGTTTGCCGGACTGTTCGATAGTAGAATGGGGCAGGTGGGATTAAGTCATGGAGTTCTTCAGCGCACTCTCCGAAATGTATACGGTAAAACACCGATAAGGAGGCAACCTTTCGACGGATTTGACCAAAGTGTCGTCTCCTATTAGCCTCCTGGCGCGCTTCTTAACCGATTCTAACGCCTCAAGTTGGTACTTGGCAGAGCCGTCCCAAAGGTGAGAGCAGTACTCCATACACGATCTGATTTGCGCTTTGTATAAGCTAAACAGGTGTTCCTGAGTGAAATAACGTCTCACCTTTGAAGGATGCCAAGTTTTTTTGCGGCTAGCTGGGACTTCGACAATATAGGAGCCGAAGTTAAGAGTCGATGAGAGAGTAACGCCTAGAAGTTCTAGGTTGTCTGTTATCGGCACGGACACATTTCGAAATAATGGAGATAGTTCGGAATCACTTGGAGTTGTTAAATCGTCGCATAATACTCCCGTAAACGTTGATATCGAGTTTCTGAAAAAATATTTTACCTCTCCTAACACACTTGATACCGCTCATAAAGAAAGAACACTTAATATTCTCTCTTCACTACCGACTCCTAATTTCCCTCCGTTTAGCTACACCTCTTTCACTGAATATGATGTTGAAAGAAACATTTTGTCCATAGCCGCGAATGCTGTTGGTACTGACTGTATTAGCCGTAACATGATCGTATGCAGACAGACACACCGCCACACGGACAACGAAGTGATCCTATAAGGGTTCCTTATTTCCTTTTAAGGTGCGGTCCTCATGTATATAGGTACATGTATAGGATGAGGTTAATGTAACAATATCACGTGTATATTTCCACTAGAAGTAATTCGGTAGTCAGTTGTAATATAAATAGATCTTGGAAGAACTCCAACACTGTTTCCATGTTTGCAGACGTAACGCTGGTGCCGCACCTGGGTTCGCGATCAAGACCTTCCTGGGCGTCACTGCTGGCGGCATCAGTGCTTTTGTGGGCACACCCGCTGAGGTATTGTGAATTTTTTTTTTATATATTCGTCTCATTCTCAAGGTTGTACTACTTACTATTAATACTTTACCTTAACGTTCTAACAAAGACATTTTATTATAAACAAAATCCATCATTTGACGTAAAAAAAACCCTTAATGACGCCACGTCGTGTAAAACAGTCGCTTTTGTATTTATTTTTTGCATTGCCTTTGCTCATTGCTTATGGAAATGTTGACAACAACAGCGCCCTACAAGACGTGACGTCACATTGTGTTTTACTTCACGTGATAGAACGCCTATTCAGGCTTAGTCCATTTTGTAAAACTATTTAGCCATAATAACACTGGTCTACATCAAAATCGCATTTTAACTCTTGGAATCTAAAATACAACTTAAAACTTATAATTAGCTCTTATTCCTTATATCTGCTATATTTAATACTAGCTACGCCCCGCGGTTTCACCCGCTATATTTTGGATAAATCACACATTATAAATTATAGTCTATATATTGTTCTGATGTGTAAGCTATATACATGAAAACTTTACAATAGTAAAGTTTCATCAAAATCCATTCAGTAGTTTTTATGTGAAAGAGTAACAAACATACATCCATACATTCTTACAAACTTTCGCGTTTATAATATTATTAGGAAGTAGGATTGCTAGCGCTATACCTTAAAGAATCTAGAAAAAGTAAAATAGTTTTAATATTAATTATTTTTTTGTATTTATTGTATGTGTTAATATAAATTCGTTACAATGTTAGACACACTAAATCTATATTATCAGAACGTGAGAGGATTGAGGACAAAAACCGAGGATTTTTTCTGTAATATCGTGTGCAGCAGCTTGCATTCTAATGTTGTAAAGGAAATCAATATTTTAATAGGATATATATCAGTGAAATCAGATAGTGTTTTACAAGTTTTAAAGAGAATGGATATTCCATGGAGATGGTACAGATACCATCAATATTTACCGTTAAATGTGCATCTGCTTTGGCTTACCCACTCGCTTATCTACAATAAGTCTTTGATCACCGGAAAGTTTCCGACAATATGGAAGACATCATTGTGCCTCTATTTAAATCGGAAAATGCGGAATCCGTTTGCATTTATAGACCGATTTCCATTCTTGTCACTTTTTCCAAAGTTTTTGAAAAACTATATCCAATAATAGACTGGAATTTTAAACAAATACTTTCTCAAAATCAATACGGCTTTTACAAAAATAGATCAACTACAACAAATTTAGTATCTTTTACCGAAAAGATCATTTCTGCGGTTGATATTCGTAAGTGCGTTGACGTCATCTATACCGAATTCAGTTAAGCATTCGATAAAGTTCGATGGCTGACTTTCGTTTTTTACGTAAGCACGAAGGCGTTCTGCCTTCCTAGCATGTCGAGGTCGAGTTCAGTACCTTTAAGATAAAAAAATATTTGGGTTAGATTTTTTTTTATCTTATCTTTTATATATATATATACAAGCTGACCCGACAGATGTCGTCGTGTCTTGACTATGAATATTGGTCAAATGACTGACAGTTATGTCAAACGCCATTACATTTGAAAAGTTAATATGGTCGTTCTTACATAAGAACCTTCTCCTGACAATAAAAAATACAACAAAAAAAGAATTAGCGAAATCGGTCCAGCTGTTTAGGCGTGATGCCGTGACCAAGGGAAATAGGGATTCAATTTTATATATAAGAGAAGATATAGTAACATCTACTTCTCTCACAAAAAGAGTTATAAGAAGTTATACAATTGTACACATTTAAGTGTGTTAACAATTATCTTTGAGTTTGTGGTACGGAAATAAATAAATATTGTAGTAAATAAAGCGTAGAATAAACACATACTAGTTATCAATAATAATCTTTTACCAGGTAGCTCTGATCCGCATGACGGCTGATGGAAGGTTACCCAAAGAGCAGCGAAGGAACTATAAGAACGTTCTTGATGCACTTTTAAGGTAAGTAAACATATTCCACTACCTTGAATGAAAAGTTACTCGAAATCACTACATAGTATAAAACAAAGTCGCTTCCCGCTCCGTCATCCTAACGCTCTCGTAATAGAATCCTCCTCGTACGTTATAAAAGACGACATAACAGGCCGATTTAGACGCCCCAGAAGCGTCTTGACCGACCCTGACGATCAGCTGACGTCAGATAACGCCCCGTACACATCTCAACTACACACACTACACCGTCTCCGTCGTCGGAGACGAGGGCCCCGTTTCGTAGCCGCTCGGCAGCGCCTAGGCGCGTGACCGAGCACTGCTACCCCCCTCCCCCCGCCGGTGCCGTCCTGAGCCGAGGTTCGTGCCCTACAGAGGGCGCCCTCAGCGACGGACACCAAAAAACACCCCCGGAGGCTAGGCCGGTTCTGACCCGGTCGGCCTCCACCCTCTCTGGGTGAGCCCTCTGCTCGCCCGCCCCGCCCGGTGATGCTGTCGAGGCCAGTAGGGCCAACAGCTTACTCAGTCCGAAAAAAAAAAAGGTCTTAAAACTAAGCAACGGATTTTGATGCGTTTTTTTAATAGATAGAGTGATTCAAGAGGAAGGTTTATATGTATAATACATACATAATATAGCAGAGAAACACTGATAATTGTAGAGGTTTCTAATGTGATATCGTAAATAAACACATTTTAACGCTTATATTGCAAACGCTGGCTGAACCCTACGAGATAGATCAAAATAATGTACTACAGTATTGTACACCTTAAAAAGGTCTACAAAAAAGTCCGCGATTGTATATGTCTATCTCTTAAGGATAACCCACAATAACCATTTTTTATCCTTTACTTTTTACTAGAAACAATGCTTATAGTTGACCGAGGACAGTACCATTTTGATAGAGATTGATGTTGCATATAATTTCAGGATAGTTCGTGAAGAAGGAGTGTTAAAATTATGGCGTGGTGCAACTCCAACAGTGGTAAGAGCCATTGTCGTGAATGCCGCACAACTGAGCACATACTCGCAGGTATAATGACCATATTTATATTTGTATATTTGATCCTTAGTAAATTGATAAATCATTGAGCACGTCATAGTCTGTGTCAAATTTTGGGATTTAAAAACACTTTTTAATAATAAAAAAAGTGACTAGAAGCAATTACTTATTAGGGACAAAATCAACATCATCACAACCCATTAATGGCTTACTGCTGAGCCTGGTCTTCTTCTCAGAGTGAGATTGAGGGCGATTAGGCCATCACGCTGGCAAAATGCGGGTTGGCAGACTTCACACACCTTTGAGAACTTTTGAGGGAACTCTCAGGAGTGCAGGTTTCCTCACGATGTTTTCCTTCACCGTTAAAGCAAGTGACAATTAATTGCTTAAAACACACATAACTCGGAAAACTGTCTTTCCATGCAACTCTGGAAAATATGCTCTATTTTATTATAATTAGATAGATCGCAAAAAAGCAAGTGATTTTTTGGATGATTCTTCTCTCGTTCTTGATGAAATAACAAACAGAATACTAATGTAGTACATGAGTTAACATCATCACAACCCTTTAATGGCCCACTGCCATGCCCAGGAGTGCGTTCCTCCTCAGAATGAGGAGATAGTATTGCCATAGCCCTGTCGGATAATCAGACTTCACACACCTATGAGAACATGGAGAGCTCTCAGGAGGGAGAAAAAAAAATTAGAATCAAGTTAACATGCTCTATAGCAATTCTGGTCCAATTTTTATCATCATTGTTTGAGAATGTATTATAATAGTGGCGGTGATTGGCAGGCTCGTGAAATGTTCGTGGCGTTTGTCCCGGACGGTTTCTTTCTCCACTTCTACGCTTCCATGGTGTCTGGACTTGTCACCACTATTGCGTCTATGCCAGTGGATATCATCAAGACAAGGTAACTTAAATAAATGTTTTTGTAACTTATTTATTTATTTATTTATTTATTTATTTATTTATGCACCTTGATATCTAATACAAGTATTTAATACTAAGAAATATTGTGTACACAGGATGACTTATCTCTTTAAAGAGATCTCTTCCAGAAACCCCGAGTAAATATAGGAAAAGAAAAAAAATCATTTAAAAGTGGTGTAGGCACAAGATATAGCAAATAATTAATATTTAATTATATATGAAAACATAATATATTATAATTTAAAACTAAATTCCATTTTTCTATATACTACATAAAATATTAAAATACAATAAACTACACATACATATATATCATACAATACAATACATATATAAGATATATTATTAAGTCGAAATTGAGAGAAAGTGTTGCTTCAGTCTGAATTTGAAAACAGCAGTGCTTGGGTTATCGTTGTAGATGCTGCTTGGTAGTGAATTCCAGAGGCGAACACCTTCAACTGCGAATGAATTTTCATAAAAAATTGTGTTATAACAAGGTAACACAAGGTTGTTATATATTACGCATGACCGTGAAGGTCGTTCTCTAGGGGGGCACATTTGAAATAGCTCACTTAAATAAAGAGGAGTAGAACTTTTCATTATATTATAAAGGAGCGTTATCACATGCATATTCCGGCGAAGTCGAATAGGGAGCCACTTAAGTTGACGACGGAAATCAGAAATATGATCGTATTTGCGCAGTCCATAAATAAAACGGATGCACAAATTTTGAAGGCGATCTAACTTGTTAAGCAGCTCCTCTGAGACATCTAGATAGCAAACGTCAGCATAGTCGAGCAGTGGCAGAAGTAACGATTGTGCTAATAGTTTTTTTGTTTCTATGGGGAGAAAGTTCTGGAGGCGTTTTAAGGAATGAAGTGAAAAATGTAGGCGTTTGCTAACTTCATTAACTTGTGATGTCCAGCTTAAATTCGAATCAATGATTAGACCGAGATTTTTGCAGGTTTCACTAACTGGAATAATCGTTCCATCATACACAATTTTAGCCAAGGTGTTAAAGTGAACTCTGCTTCGGATAGATTTGCTGCCAACAATCATAGATTGTGATTTCGTGGGATTTACCACAAGTCCAAAATATTCAGCCCATTTGTGAATTCTTTCAAGATCAGAGTTCATATCCTTAACACCTTCATCAATATCCTCAATATAGACATGCCTGTAGAGCTGCAAATCATCTGCATAAAGATGGTAGTGAGAAGAAATAGATTTTGTGAGGTTATTAATGAAAATAGAAAATAATAAAGGAGATAATACGCCGCCCTGTGGTACACCAGCAGAAAGAGCAGCCCAGTCTGAGGTAGCCTCCTCTGAGCGTATTACTTGCTGGCGACCCTGAAGATAAGATTGGAACCAAGATATTACAGATTGAGATAAGTTAAGTGAGCGGAGCATACCAAGTAAAATATCCCAGTCTACTGAGTTAAAAGCATTACTAAAGTCAAGGAGTATCAGTATAGTAATCTGTTTGTTGTCCATAGCATAGCGTATATCTTCCGTAACTTTAAGCAATGCGGTTGAGGTACTATGTCCTTGGCGAAAGCCAGATTGGAAGGGACTGAGTAAATTGTTGGTTAGGAGGAATTTGGATAGTTGCTTAAAAACCATATCTTCTAAAATTTTTGACAAAACTGGTAGGATTGAAATCGGTCGAAACTGAGAGGGTGATGTGGGATTTGATACTTTCGGTATAGGAATTACGTGTGAAGCCTTCCAAGCTGTGGGGAATACCTTAGATGCCAGGGAGAAATTTAAAATGTGGGTGATAACAGGCAAAATAAGATCAATAATGGGTAATATCATTTCACGACTGATATCATCATTACCCACAGCTTTAGAAGTTATAGCCCCAATGCTCTTCTTAACATCCCCTTCCGTGACTGGTTGAAATACGAAAGACTCACAGTTAGGTTGGGTGGCGGCTGCCAGTTGTAATAAAGTAAAAGACTTCTTTACGTCAGGAATTATGAATGGAGGTGAGACGAAATGTTTGTTTAAAGAATTTAAATCTAATGAGTGATTTGAAGCCGTTTGAGATTTACCCACACCTAGCGAGTTAAAAAATCTCCACATTTGTGATGTAGAGAGACTATTAATGGAGGAAAAGATATGGCGTCGTTTTGCATCCCTACACATCCTATTGCAGAGATTTCGCAGCTTTTTGTATTTAGCAATATTTTCTTCTGTCGGATTCTTCTTAGCAATACACTTTGATTTATTCCTTTTGACCATTACATTTCTAATTTCTGCTGTAAGCCACGGTGCTGGATGATGCTTTATTTTAACAGGTCTGACTGGAGCATGTTTGTCAAACAGCTTTATTATTTGAGTGTTAAAAAAAGTCACCATCTCGTTAACATTATCACCGTTAAAAACATATGCCCAATTAATGGAAGATGCTTCTTTGCGTAAATTTTCATGGCTGATGTTTCTGTAATTTCGCCTCAGAATAACTTTCTTTTTGCGTTTCGGAAATGAGAATTTATACGAGAGAAATAAAAGGTCGTGATATGAGAAAGGCGCAGTAAGTTGACCGTGTAGTGATACTTTATCAACATTGGATACAATAATAAGGTCCAAAAGGGAAGGATTACAATTTGGTGAATAATGAGTGGCAGAAAGAGGAAGTAAAGAGAGATTGAAAGCCGTCACTATGGACTTCAATTTGTGCGCTCTATTGTCGTTTTTAATGAGACACGTGTTAAAGTCGCCCATCATAATAATGTGATCGTAAGATGGACAAAGCTTATCGAGAAGTAGTTCAAAAGCATTAAAATAATTAATAGTAAGACAAGGACTGTAAAGAACTCCCAGAAGAAGTTTAGAGTGGTGTGCTGAAATTTCCAAAAAAATGTACTCAAAGTCGATACAGGAGGGATTAGGTGACTGACTAACAATATTAAAATCTAAGTTGTTACGAATGTATATACAAACACCACCACCTCTAGTCTTCTCTGGTCTATCATTGCGCACTAATGTAAAATTCGGTAATACATAAAGATTAGAGGGAAGTGATGGTTTTAACCACGTCTCGGATACTAGTATACAATCGACTGCTACATTGCTAAATGATGAGAGAAGATCGGAATAATGAGCCGGAATACTTTGTGCATTAATGTGTACTAAGTTTATACAGTGTGAGCTATTTAAAAATAAAAACTGCAATTTATAATCAAGTAAAGAATCCTCACTTGAAAAGCTTTGGAATTCATCAGACGATGTGCAAGAAATATAATCATCATTAATATCTAGATTCACTAAATTCGACATTGAATAATAAATAAATAAAAATACTATAAATATTACTCTTAAGACAAAAATATACGTAGTAATAAAAATAATCTAGTAGTAACAAATCTATTAAAATTACCAAAACAACAATGCTTCTCCTACATTAGCTAGCCAGAAAAAACGTGTGCTATAATTAATTGACAAAGAAAAAGTAAGATACTGATTGTATCATAATATAGGTATAATTTTAAAAATATATAGGGACAGTTAGAAAACACCGAAACATTGAAATAGTTATCTTAAATAATAATTTTGTTTCCGAACGAAAGTAAAATGACATAAACAGTATCATTGTAGTTAAGTCAATTGTCAACTGTCAATACCGATGACAGAAAATTGTTAAAAAGAAAATATTGTTGAACTTAATAGTAATAATTAAATACCTACATTGTAAAAAGTAAAAACGTTACTAGTTAGGACACATTGAATTGATAAACATTACATGCGATAAGTGACAAAGAATGACACATATATATAAGAAACTTATGTTCAAACACTATTTTGCTGCAGTTTTTTGCCCACGTCGGGGCCTTTGCTTATGTTCGAGACTAGCTGAAGTTGGCGAGGGATATTTGTCTTGTCAGAGACAATGTCTTGAAGATCAATGGATGTGACAATCCTTTTCCGACTTTTATCTGGCAATAGGATGACTATGGCTCCATCCGAGGTCCAACAGTTCTTTATCCCGAAATGCTTCCTTGCTGCTAAGAAAAGTTCCTGTCGAGGCTTTGTTAAAAACTCAGAAATAGTGACACCAGATCCTTTAAGCACTGTTTTAGCACTCCACACTAAGTTCCTATGCTTTAAGCATTACTTATGTTACGTTGCAATGTTTTTTTTTAATGATAGATAAGGGACAAACGAGCAGACGGTCCAACTGATGGAAAGTGGCCACCGTCGCCCATAGACATCGACAAAACTAGAGGGTATCTCTTGTTTTGTCAATGCGTTGCCGCCTTTAAGATAGAGTGAGGTGGAGGAGCGAAGAAAAGACTGCTGCGGTTTCAATGGATCCCGGGCAAGAACCCGGTGTTCATTGGAACCGCAGCAGTAATGGGATGGAAAAGGGAGGGGTAGATCTGGCTCACATGCGGCTCGGCCGAAACGCGTCCGAGACACTTGGCGGTCGGATTCGCATGCTGGTGGTCACAAGCCAATCGGTGAACTACCAAGGGGGTGCTGGGTAACTCGGCTCTTACGAGATGCTCTCCCTGCGGCAGAGGGGAATTGTATTCTAACCCGTGTATGTTTTATGTTCCAGAATACAAAATGCGGCTAAAGGCCAGACCCAAATGGCAGTGGTGATGAACATCATCAGGAACGAGGGTGTACTGTCGCTATGGAACGGCTTTCTGCCTTACTACGCGCGCGTGGGCCCCCACACCGTGCTCACCTTCATATTTCTCGAGCAGATGAACGCTGCGTACTTCAAATATACATAAATCGGTAAGTTATTAGGAAAACACAATCCTCTAGTAATTAATTCAAGAAAACAATGCAAGATTTGTATTAGGTTTGATTTTGAAATTTGTTTGTATTAACCGAATGCGTGTAGTAATAGTAGTAGATTATCTATTTATTTGGTTGACATCCCTAATCCGCTTACCTATCCTTCCGGATCCCGCGTATCCAACACTGTCGTCGTCGACCGCCGCCATTACCTCAGTGTGCTGGCTGTTCCTGGAAAACATTTCGTCAAAGAGATGTTGCCCATCTTCGCTTCTTCCGCAACATTTACCGCAGAACTAAATTCATATGTGCTGATAAGCCTCAGTAACATGCTGTGATAGTGGAAGAGGAATCTAAGAAGTTGAAACAGCGAAGTCGTAATCTTATAAAGTATTGTACTGTCTTCTTCCTTCATATCCCTATGTTGTTGAGCTGTCTACATCACCCGTTCGTATTACCCCATTAGCTAGCACGACAAAAACAACCGCAAACATATCGCAATATATTATAATCATAATAAAAAAGGTGTCTGTTACATACACTATTATATAAAGAGGAAAGATTTGATTGTTTGTATGTTTGTTGCGAATAGGCTCTAAAACTACTGAACCGATTTTGAAAATTCTTTCACCGATAGAAAGCTACATCCTTTCCGGGTATTCAAAGGCTATGTGGTGTTGCCATAAATATTATAATTAAAAAGATATGGCCATTTAAGTGCCATAGCGTGGGCATTTTGTAAATTGAAGGGTTTCTCAGGAACTACTAATCCGATTTTAAAAATTCTTTCACTGATAGAAAGCTACACTTACGTGAGTGATAAAGGTGATTTAGTGTTGCCATATACATTTTTAAATTAATGGAAAATGGCCAATATATTGCTACTAATCCGATTTTAAAAATTCTTTCACTGATAGAAGTCTATAGGATTTCCGTCTCTCTTCCTCTTATACACTATCATTCTCTCTCTTTTTTCTCTCATTAATTTTTATTTTTATTTCTATTCAGAATGATAAGTCTCTTTTCATTTTCTTTCTTTCGGTTATCTCTCTTTCCCTTTCTCTCTATCCTTTATGTATTCAATTTTATTTTTGCTCTGTCAATCCCTTTCTTCCTTTATTATCTGTCGCTTTTCTTTGCTTTTTATCATTTTTCTTTTTATAACTTTTTCTCACTCTCTTTTTTTTCAAATAATGATAAACTACACAATTACAGAATAACAAATTGAGGACATTAATTATAATATTGCTTTAAATACCCGGAGCGAAGCGAGGGCAGTGGTATAGGAAACCATAAAAACACTTTTTTTACATATAAATCAATTTAATTTCTTCGAGTGCACACACGTTTGGTTTGACGTCTAGGCAAAGAGAGAGCGTCACCATAGATTATACAAATATTAAAGTTGCTCTCTCATCCCACAGATAACATAAACTACATTGTTTATTAATTAATTAATAGATATTTATGTTAGATTATAAATAATGTAACAGGCAGGCCGCTCGTCATAATATAAACTGTGTTTTTTTATTTTTAGGTACCTCAGAAGGCTCTCGAAGTTTAGAAAATAAGATGGTCGGTTTTTGGTACATGATAAAGTTACGACCTCGACTGTATTTAGAACCCGTGCAATTGTATCAAATTCAAGGATAATTTAAAACTTCAAAATTCGAACACGTTTTACTGAGGTCTTCAGAATTTATAGTTTCGAACTACTCATCAAAAGATGGCGTTACTTGTGCTGTAAACTTTTAATGCATCAGTTTAAACGCATAAGAAATTGTAATCTGATAACTTATGAAAGGTTCCTTTAAAAAATTGTTTTTAAGATACTGCTCAATCGATGGCGTTACTTGTATGTTGTTTAAAAAATTTTTAGTTTTAAATCAAATAAAACACAATAATTAATAGTATTGTAACGAAAATTAGATCTTATTCTCTTAACAATACAAATACTTCCTCATAGGTATAGCACAAGATATTGTATGTAACTTTGTCAGTGCCAAATAGCTTTCCGCGTTCTGCTTGCTTTTAATTGTTTTTATTTGCTGTAATGTACAAATTATATTTTATTTATATTTTTTAACAATGTATAGCATATAAAGCCGCCATGTTAGTAGATTTAATTGTTTATGCGATATGATGTTTTTATTATCAAAATTTACTTTTAAATTGTTAGATAATATAAATAATCACACATAAATTCCATTTATTTTTATATAGACAGTTTTATGTGTCTAACATAAGATATTGTTGCTATTAAATTTGTTATTATAAAAATGTTTTTTTTCCCTTTCTAAAATAAAAATTGTTTTAACAACAGTTAAATTGGTAGATAGTATAACATAAAAGCGCCACCTAGTATCAAGTAACTTAAATTTAAAATATTATTTATGGTAAAAAATATAGGTTGACAACTTTTTAACATTTTAGACAAAGTGACGTGAATTTGAAATAGAAAGATTGAATAAAAAAGTGGACTTATACAACTTTATTATGTTAATTAAAAATATTTAAAAAATGTCTATGGTTTAATAGAATTTAATATTTCTTACGTACATCTTTTTTTTTTAAATATACGCTGACAGTGTCAAGTATGTCGAAAACGAAAATGTTAGCTAAATATTTAATTTCATAAGTATTTAAGACATAATATTCAACATGGTACAGCGATGTCACAAAAAGAAGCGAGAGCGAAGAAGAGAGTGCCGTGGTATATTGCTATGACCTTGGGAGGAGTTGCTGGGTAATGTTAACACTATTGAAACAACAATGTCATACATTTTATATCAAAATATTCAATTCGTTCACTTACACACCCGTAGAATTTCTATTCTATAAATGCGTAGTAAGCGGTGGTGCTGTTTTACGAAATGTTCTTCCACTGTCATAAAATAATAACTACAATACTTATAAATAATCAACAAACAGCTCTACGTAAAACTTCTACAAACAGCGCAAGCTCTGCTGCGACTACAGGTGAGATGACGTCAGAGGCCCACAATCGTTCCGTAAACCTCACCGTACGTAAACCTCAATAATGTGATTCTCAATCATTTATTGACGAATTTCATATTTTTTTATTAGTTTCGATATCTATATTTCAGTTCTATTAAATTAAATATAGCATTATCAACATCATGAAACTTCTCTATTGTTTTAGAGGATCGAAAAACAGTTTCTGCAGAGTGGTACACCAAGTATTGTTTGGAATTTGTCTTGGAAAAAGTTCGGGAGAAACGAGCTCGCAGTAGGATACTCCTTTACCACGACAACGCTTCGTCGCACACCGCCAGGCGCCGTATGGCCCCGAACTCGCACTTTGCAAAAAAACTTCGTGGGAAAACGTTTCATGGACCGATGAAGCTGTGGCTACGTTTTAAAAGACCACAAGGACGAGTGGGCAAAGTGCTAGAGAAGCGCGCTACACCTTAGGCTGCATCTTCACTTTCCATCAGGTGAGATGCAGCCAAGAGCTTGTCTATTGTTTATAAAAAAAAAAAGAAATTAACATAAGTTTCAAATATCTATCTTTTATTAAAAAACGTAAGATTGGAAAATATACCTACTGAAAGTTTCTTGTTACGAAAGGTGTGTTTTCGTATTCTATTACCCAAGGGCGAAGGGGATACCCTTCCCAAAGCGCCGGAGACGTCACAGATGTCCTTAGTTCTAGAAAAAGTGTTTAACGATTTCAGACTCGCAGATGATATAAAACTAATGACAGAAAAACGCACATTTTGGTTGATCTGCTGGAAGTATCTGTCTCCTTTGGCCATGTTATCCATCCTAATATCCTCCTTCGTTGAACTGGTCAGGGTAGGAGACCTGGATCAGCTCTGAGCTGTACTGTTGGTTCTTGTGATGGTGCTGGCGTCTGTTCTGTTGATACCTAAATTAACCATTTTGCAGGTAATCGTTAAATTATTTAAACAACAAAAATATATGTTCTGTTTGACATAATACCACTTGCTATATTTTACATAACACACTTACTATGTTTAAATAAATGTATATTTTATGGATAAGTTTTTATATTATCCGCGCGCCGCCGGACCTTTCAAAAGCTTCAAAGAATAGAAGCTAATTCATTTTAAAAGATATTTTATTATTTAAGACTAAAATTTTTATTTTTAATAAGGAGCGACAATTATTTTATTTCAACTTTGTTTTTGTTTCTAAATTTTTGTTTCATTTTACTTTAACTCTTACAATTAATATTTTAAAAAAATTGGCATCTTCTCCATTGTCGCGAAATCACCTGTCCTTACGAAGAACAAGGCCACTCTCTCTGTCTTTCTCTCTTCACTTTAGTTGGCAACTCCTCGGAAGGAAACTCCCTTGGTTACGGGATCAGTAAATCCAGCTGTCGTCGCCTATAAGTTGTCAAATTATGAAGTCTAGTTAGTCTACCAGGCACAAAGCTTCTTGACCTTTGAGGAATTTGTACACTTGACTCATACCGATGCCTAAGCTTGTCAGAATCTGCTGACAGGTACAACACACATGTTATCTTCAATCATCGCCGTAGAAGGCCATCCCTCATGCAGATTATCGGTAAGATTAATACGACCACGTTTAAACTCATTAAAGCAGTTGTAAACAGTGGCACGAGATGAGGCTTCATCGTGAAAGGCCAATCGTAGTCTATCATAACTTTCTTTTTGACTTAAATGACATCGAAAGTCATAGACAATTTTCTCGCGTTAAATTCATACCGACGCGACGTGACAATTTTGAATTTGCCCCCAAATCGTCAAATTAATGAAATACATACTCAATAATATTGGAAGTCCCATTTTCAAGAAAAAAAAATATTATATTGTATACAAGTGGCCAGTTCTAAGAACTTTCAGTTTAACCTTCGTAAAAAATATGAATATAAATTAATTTAACCAATAATTATTAGTTTATTGTTAAGACATACAAATTATAATTATAACCTCTTAAAACTATTGCTTTATAACTCGCCACATGAATTATTTTCGTTAATACTAAAAACGCTCAATAATCCATTCCAGTTGGGTTAACGATTGTAACGCTCGCGAATACGTGGAACGGGAAAAATAGCCATTATGAGCCTGGACGTCATGAGATCTTTATGGAACTGGAACGCATTACGCACTCCGCAGTTCGCACGTACCTACATAATTATTTCACATTCAATACGTCACAACTCAATTTTTGCGGAATTAACGGAAACGTTCTGATTGGCCAAAAAAATAGTGCGCTAATGTTGCCTTCAAGAAAAATAAGTTTACCGCGCTTACCATACCACAAAATGATGACAGTCTTATAACTATCAGTAATTTGACAAATATCAGTGTCACAGTCACGTCACTGTCAACATCAGATGTTGACATGAAAACTTTTTTTACAATTTTCCGTTGTAGCCAAAGAGGTTGTAGTTGTTTCTTCTTTAGTAACCAGTATCTAGTGGCCAGACTAGATTGTTTAAAAGTTTGTCTGTATTTATTAAACTATATCCACAACAGATTTGAGATACACTAGTGTATTGCAAACATGTCTCAAAAAGACGCAGCACCGAAGGAGAGATATGTTCCCAATGGACTCAAATTCGCCTTCGGCGGTCTCGCCGGGTAAATTCTTTATTTATGTAACCGCTTATATTCAATGTCATTGTCATGGCTTACAGGTTCTCTATATTTTCAAAGATATAATAAATAGTTAACATCTACAATATGTTAAACAAATTGGTATCTAGTTGCTATTATTTATGACCTTGAATTATTAAAGTTGGTTATTTGTCTTAATTATTATGATTATGTAATCAGTACGTTGTTTGCATTAAATTACTTTCATGATAAATAATGAATTGTAAAAATGGGTAATTTACTACCATTAAAAATATTTTTTTTCTTGACTTTACACAAATTCTCTTAATTATTATGATAACATTAAAACAAATAAAATTGATACATATAATAAAACACTCGGATACATACTATAAGAATTTTTATTCAGGGAAGTAACTTTCAATTACTGAAATAATAATACAAAATTAGTTAAAAAGTTCCAGATATTATCCATTATGTAGAAACTTACAAATATCGTAAAAGACTTGAATTACGTTTCTTGCAAATACCAACATCCTATTTACATACATTATCTAAATGAAATGGACAATATATTGTATTACAATAGATTCTATACAAACATAATGCTTGTATAGAATCTATTGTAATTTTCAAACAATTATATTTTCAATGTTCAAAGATCTGAGATTATTTTGTATTTTGGCTTAGGCTTCATCGGCAAAATAATCAAATAGTAAAACAAATACTCGCTGATGTCTATAAAGCTGTGTTTTGTCAGTTTGTTAATAAATAATAATTATTTTCAGCATGGCAGCTACTTGTGTAGTACAGCCACTAGATTTAATAAAAACCCGGATGCAATTGAGTGGTGGAAAGAAAACATCATTCGCAGTAGCCGGAGAGATTGTAGCCAGGGAGGGATTCTTCTCATTATACACGGGACTATCAGCAGGTCTCTTGAGGCAGGCGACGTATACAACTACACGTCTAGGAATATACAACTTATTGTTTGATGCATATAAAGAGTGAGTATACATTTTAGCTTAAATATTATAACAAATTGAATATTTTCATTTAGTTAAGGTCTGGTTGACCTTCATGTCATTGTAGAAATTCAGTGTGTTTTTAATACTACTATAATGTTAGTAATCTCTATGCTTTAGAGGCTGTGTAAAAAAATAATAATAAAAAAATCAAATTCTTAGTGTATCTTACGAGGTTTAAGGTTGGTTTTGAGGTCCAAAATTTCTGGTTCAATTACATATGATTTATGAATAACAGTGACTTGTTCGACTATCTATACATATCTTGGTGGTCTAATTTGGTGTAGTTTTAATTATTTTTATACAAACACTTAAAGTACACTTTGATAATGGCATCCAATCAAAGTCAACTTCTAATAATAATTTTATACCTAAGAAGGTAAAAAGGTGGTAAGTAACGAGTAGTAAGGCTAGGGTTACCAGCTGATAATTTTATAAAGGAGGGTCTAAAAGGAGGATTTTCTGTAAAAATGGAGGACATTCACAATTAAACGAATTTTTCACATTATTTTCAAAAGGAGGACATGACCTCCGTTCGGATCCCATCTGGAAAGCCTAAATAAGGCGGATAACGTATATATTATATAGTCGTCTTGGGCTCAGTCGGTCACCAAAGATAGCGCTCAATTTAGTTCGTTAGTTTTTTTTTTTAATAATTTAGTAACAATAATAAATAAAAGAGAAACAAATATCTAAAATTATTGTAAGTATTTTTATTTTTATTAAAAAAGTAAAAATAATAATGAAAAATGAAATCTTTTATATTAAAAATTACTTCAAAATTAGGGATGCAACATTGCTCATACAAAACATCGATAGTTTCAAAAGTGAAACATCGATTTTAGAAATGTCGATGTTAATGAACGATTAATATTTTGATCACCATTTAAATATGAAGTATATATCGATTTTTTATTAGAAATAAAACACTACAAAAAAAGTATGAATGAAACATAAGCATCCTTAGAAGTAAATAATTCGATTTGCTACTGCTTAGTAAAGCGGGAGACAAAAAAAAATATAAGAAGTAAAAAGAACTAAGAGCGAGCAGCAACCAAGACTATTATGTACACTACATTAAAACTAAACTATCGTAAGCTTTGCCCTTTAGATTATTGATCAAATGGCGTCTGATCAAAGTCGACTTTGTAGTTGATATTATACTTGTAGATTACAATATTGGTTAGCGAGTGTTGTTGCACATTTGTATTGTCACACTTATTTATTTATTATTTGGGAAACAAACAGTTTACAAATACATAATATAATAAATATAAATAATCGATTCTTAAACCAGCCAAGTTAAGTATACCTACTTAGGTCCTCCTTATCTGCATGTGGGTCACAAGCTCCAGTATAAAATGTTTATAAGTATTGCTGTGAAGTAAAGTAAACTAATATTTCATAACTTTATCTAAAATTGTATACGTCACAAGATTATTGATTGTTACACATATATGTGAATTTTTATATTATGGTTAGATAAATATAATCGTTTTATTATATATCTACGTACCTACTCGTATACGATATGACGCTAAAATTTCTAGATCACGAGTTTTGCAATAACAAATAATTAGTAGACTCGTTAGTGTTGCTATTTCTATAGCCAGTTAACCTTAAAAAAATAGGTTTCTAATGTCAATGACCTCCAAGCACAAAACAATTTCGAATATCTAAATCATTATAGAGAAAACAATGGCACTGAAACTAGCTCATTAATTATGGATAATTTAACTAAACTTAACCAAAAATTTAACTTTTAATCATCGTCGCCAATAAGAGCCACCTTAACTTTGTCAACCTTGCATCATAAACACTTTGACTTACGAGTCATTCCATATGAAATCGTCTAAAAATAAAAAAAATGGTTGCTGCATGATTTTAGATTTTGATGAAACTTTGAGGGATTCATCTCTAGGGTCCCTAAGAATGAAATTTACACATATTCGATTTTTATGAGCACCCGTTTCCGAGCATTTAAATAAAAACTTTCAAAAATCGCCTTTTTTTAGCTTATTTAAAATTTCCTCAAAGTTTTGTCTGTTTAAAATTTTTTTCATTATTAAAGCGGAATCCGTAGGGGGACAGACTGTAGTTTGATAAAACTCAATGATAATTTTGTTTATGGCGACCTACCATTCGCGAGAGCATACTGAAAATGAGTGTTTTGTTACTCATTTTTCGTGAATTTCAAGCGACTCTACCCTAGAGATGAATCCCTCAAAGTTTCATCAAAATCTAAAATCATGCAGCAACCATTTTTTTTTATTTTTAGACGATTTCAAATGGAATGACTCTTACATCTAAATCTTACCAAAAAATACAAAACGGTAACGAAAAGGAGTTTTTCATCTTCCTTCTTCACTATAATTTTATTATTCGAAAAAGATATAATCTTACATAATAAGGTGATTCAAAAATCTTACGTATACTCACGTCGACGTCAAAAATTTCCAAAATCCTAAATAATTAAAAAAAACAAATTAAGAGAAGCCCTTAACAAAACGAGGGTCGCAATCGGAAACCCTATAACGACTTGATAAATTAAACCTAAAAGGGAAATAAATTTCTATTAAACATGGATGACAAATGAACAGATCATCTACATGACGTTTTAAGGACGTTCATCCATTAATCAGAAATAAATAAAATGGCGGTCACTTTTATCCTTTAAGGTACTTATAGAAGAAAGCATCTCGTAAAGAGCACCCCTTGGAGGTAGGGGATCTGTTCCCCGACTTTCTTGCGACCACCAGCATGCGAATCCGACCGCCAAGTGTCTTTGACGCGTTCCGGTCTAGTTGCATGTGGGTTAGATCTACCCTCACTTTCTCCCAACCCATTAATGCTGCAGTTTCGGTGGTTGATGCTTAGGGTTTGCTGAAACCGTAGCATTCTTCTCTTCATCCCCCCTCGTCACTATCTTCGAGGTGGCAATAATAATTGTCGATGTCCATGGGCGACGGTGGCCACTTACCATCAGGTAGACCATCTACTCCTCTTAGTCATTAAATAACTGCTTATTAGTGAAAACCGCATTAAAATCCGTAGAGTAGTTTAAAAGATCTAAGCGTATATACAGCGGGAAGCGAATTTTTGACAGACGATGTCACAGGCTCCAGCTAGTAATAGAAACAATAGTTTATAATTTACGAGCGGAACAAAAGTGAAAGTGGTGACATTGAAGAAACTAGCGTGACCTCTACGTCTACGCGTAACTCACTAACTCAAGGTTGTGTATCGCAATACGATAAGAATTTTTTATAAATAACTCAAGTTTTCCCATTAAAACTTATATAGTTATCATAATTTTTCCGTATTTAATATTTTTAACATAGTTTTGGTTATTTATAGCATCTTCCTTTTTAGTGTTCCGTACCCAAAGGGTAAAAACTGGACCCTATTACTAATACTCCGTTGTCCGTCCGTGTGTCTGTCACCTTTAACATCAAATACTAAAAACAGAATATTTAAGGGCTTTTTTGCTCAATAATCACAACCAAAAGTGGGCCCCCGTGTGTGAGTCCGACTCGCACTTTTTTAGCATTTTTTTGGTTATTTATAGCATCTTTTATTTTTTAGCATCTTTTTTGTTATTTATAGCATCTTTCATTTTTTAACATCTTTTTGGTTATTTACAGCATCTTTTATTTTTTAGCATCTTTTTGGTTATTTATAGCATCTTTTATTTTTTAGCATCTTTTTTGTTATTTATAGCATCTTTCATTTTTTAACATCTTTTTGGTTATTTACAGCATCTTTTATTTTTTAGCATCTTTTTGGTTATTTATAGCATCTTTTATTTTTTAGCATCTTTTTTGTTATTTATAGCATCTTTCATTTTTTAACATCTTTTTGGTTATTTACAGCATCTTTTATTTTTTAGCATCTTTTTTGTTATTTATAGCATCTTTTATTTTTTAGCATCTTTTTGGTTATTTATAGCATCTTTTATTTTTTAGCATCTTTTTTGTTATTTATAGCATCTTTCATGTTTTAACATCTTTTTGGTTATTTACAGCATCTTGCTATTTTCTGTGCATGTTTTTGGTTATTTTTAGCATCTAGTCTGGTTGTCATCATTACTTTATAGTATACGAGCGGCCTGCCCTCGCTTCCCTCCGGGTATTTGAAGCAATATTATAATTAATGTCCTTAAATTGTCATTCTTTAAAAAGGAAAGAGACAGAAAAAAGAGAGGATGAGAGAGAATTAAAGTATAAAAGAGGAAGAGAGACGGGAATACTATAAACTTCTCAGTAAAAGAATTATATTGTCATAAAAAAGTATATGGCAACACTACATCACCTTTGTCACGAAAAGTGTCGTTTTCTCTCAGTGAAAGAATTTTTAAAATCGTTTTAGTAACAACAAAACGGCCATGTTCTATTAATTTAAAAAAATATATGGCAACACTAAAATTACCTTTGTCACTCAAGAAAAGTGTAGTTTTCTATCAGCGAAAGAATTCTTATAATCGGCATAGTAACAACAAAATGGCCATATTCTATTAATTAAAAAATGTTTATGGCAACACTTAAATCACGTTTGTCACTCACGAAAAGTGTAGTTTTCTATCTGTGAAAAAAAATTAAAATCGGATTAGTCGTTCCTGAGAAACCCTTCAATTTACAAAATGACCAGGTTATGGCACTTAAATGGTCATATCTTTTTAATTAGAATATTTATGGCAACACCGCATAGCCTATGTTACCCGGAAAGGATGTAGCTTTTTATCGGTGAAAGAATTTTCAGGATCGGTTCAGTACTTTTCGAGCCTATTCGCAACAAACAAACATACAAACAATCAAATCTTTCCTGTTTATATAATAGTGTAGATTAAGTAGGATTTCAACATTTTTCTAATTACATCTTGATTATTTACATTATATTGTTAGTGTTAAAGTATATTTTTGGTTATTTATAGCGTCTTTTGGTATTTATTGTATATCTTTTGCCAGTCATGGCGTCTTCCCTTTACCCCTCCTAGTAAGCTAATAAATAGCTTGTGTCAGGAGTGGGCCACGTCAGTAGTCCAATGTTCGAGATTTGAACCCACGACTTGTTGATCGTGAATCCAACGCCCGAACCACTCACCTACTGACGCTTCATTGTATATTATTATTCATGATTGTAACTTTATCATCTAGAAGTTATTTACAAGAACTTGCTAGTATTAAAGAATAATTTTTATTATTATTTATTCCTTGCTATTTTTTAGCGTCTTCTTGGTTATTTATACAGCATCGTACTAGTATATGTCAAATAATTGCAATAGTATACCTAATGAAATTAACGTTTATCTAACAGTATCTGACAGTACACACAACCTCAATTAATATTGAGTAATATGCGATAGTTAGATATATTTATTTTGTGATAACGGTTGATAATATACAGTAAGACATTACAAATTACAACAATCATATATTTATGCAATTTTTATTACCAATGATAATAGTTTTTTTTGTGACATATATAATGAAACATTGCCTATACTTTAAATTGGCAGAAATATATTAGTAAAAATCGTATAGAATTTCGTAAAATACTTTATGGATGATGCGCATACAAATATATTATAATATTTTTTTAAATTAGTGTATCAATGAAGACATGGTTAAAAATGAAACATCATATATAATGAAAAACAAAACAAAAATAAAATTCTTGGTGGTAGGGGTCTGTTCTCCCCTCCCATCACGTTAATGCTGCGGTCTTGTGAAATCTGGGTTCTCCTTCAGCGTCCACTGAAAACAAAGCATTCTTCCTTTCCGCACTTTCTTTTGAGGTGGCAACACATCAGCAAAACAAGAGCCACTCATGTATTGCCGATGTCCATGGGCGACGTTGGTCAATTACCATCAGATGGGCCGTCTGCTCGTTTGCCTTGTAACTGCTATAAAAAATCATATGTAATTGTTAACCATATGTAAAAGTAAAAATTCATGGCAAAAAAAGAAAAAAATATTAAAAATGTTTGCCGTACCATAATGTTCATCTGTACATGTAGAGGAAGAGGTTACAATGTAACAATGTCACGTGTATAAATTCCACTAGAAGTAATTCGGTAGTCAGTTGTAATATAAATAGATCTTGGAAGAACTCCAACACTGTTTCCATGTTTGCAGACGTAACGCTGGTGCCGCACCTGGGTTCGCGATCAAGACCTTCTTGGGCGTCACTGCTGGCTCCATTGGTGCCTTTGTGGGCACACCCGCTGAGGTATTCCGAATTTTTCATATATATATTATACAAAACTGAAATACCCATCAATGAAAGGAGCTGTCAAATAGATTGGGATAGTGCAAAAAAATACAAAATAAATATAGTCCATAAATATAATATATATGTGTGTGTAATATATATATATATATATGTTGAATAATAAAGGATTATCGAATCGTCATCGCCATCTATGGCGCTGGAGAAGGGTAGTAGTAACTTTTTTTTTATAATAGGTGCAAACGAACAAATGGTCCACCTGATGGTAAGTGGCCACCATCGCCCATGGATATCGGAAAAACAAGAAACACTCTCTCGTTTTGTCGATGCGTTGCATCTCCGAAGATAGAGTGAGAAGGGGGAATGAAGAAGAATAATGATGCGGATTCAGCGGGCCCTAGGCAAGAGCCCAGAGTCCACTAGACCCACAGCATTAATGGGTTGGGAGAGGGAGGGGGTAAGTCTGGACCATATGTGGCTCAACCGGAGCGCGTCTATGACACTTGGCAATCGGATTCGCATGCTGGTGTTCTCAAGCCAGTCGGAGAACAGATCCCCTACCACCAAGGGGGTGCTGGGTTACTCTTCTCTTACGAGATGCTCTCCCAGCTGCAGAGGGGAATAGTATTTTAACCTGCCCCTCACGGGTGAACTGTCATTTTGACAGTCTCGACTCTATGCCGTCGACTAGTTGCCAGGCCTTGTGTAAGGTTAGGTTTATGTTAGCCTAACCTTAGGCTTACAGTAATTCCCTTATTTTGCCCCGACATGTATATATAATACAGTGACCTTAAATTTGTATTATTTATTTATTTCATTTATTTCCCAAGCATGGTATACATAATATGATTGTGGTATTGATATTGGCCGCATGCTTTGCCATTAACATAGCGTGGAAATATTTATAAATGTAATTAATTTTAAATAAATTTAAAAACAATAATAAATTAAAAAACATAGGAGTCAATTAGCAGCATTCAAAAACTATTATTTTCATACACCAGTATTATTATTCATATAAATTGTCATCCGTTATATTTATATTTAGTGAACAATAACCTTTTTGCCAAGTATGATTGTATGTGTCAATTCAATTTAGAAAATCGTATAAACATGGCTGACTTTGAAATTTTATTCGTCTGTTATGTGAATCGCCAATTCACTTGCTCCGGAATCCTTGCACAGAGGCGAGGAACCTGGAACATCAGCTCGTCAAAGTCTCAGAGAGTACTCTGCCCCCATTTTGCGCAATGCTTCCTCTAGTTTTAAGGTAAAGTAGAAGTAGTTTAGAATATGTAGAAGAATAAGAAAATGTTATTATAAGTAGGTATGTTTCGGATGTTCTTCCGCTCCTGACGATGACCACCCACATATTTAACTCGTCGATCAACACTATTATTATAGTATATATTCTTGTGTATATATTTATGTATTTCTATTTTATTGTACCTACTCCTCTTTCTTATGGCAATTAAGGCGCAAACGAGCAAACGGCCCACCGGTTCGTAAGTGGCCACCGTCGCCCGTGGACATCGAGTTAGTAAGGGGAATGAAGAGAAGAATGCTGCGGTTGCAGTAGACCCTGAACGAGAAACCAGAGGACGGGAGGATCAAATCATATTATTTACTGATTCAATAAAAATATCTCTTACCAGGTAGCTCTGATCCGCATGACGGCTGATGGAAGGTTACCCAAAGAACAGCGAAGGAACTATAAGAACGTTCTGGATGCACTTTTAAGGTAAGTAACAATATTATACTACCTTGAATGAAAAGGGGCATTCCACGCGAAGCGGACAGGTAAAAAAACTCGATGTTTCCGATTTTAGTAATATTTGAGTATGTTCTATCTATACATGTTATTGATACGTGCACCAAATAGTTTTGTAATATAATGAGTAGTTAAGGAGTTATGGGACTTTGAAATTTTCGACAACCGGTAGGCACTAGGCATGCAGTACTTCAAAGCCGATTATAGAGTCACAAAATTACATCTCAAAATAATTAAACCAATGGATTTGTTACTTCATTTACTGAGCTTTTAAATTGTAGGTATTTTTGGAAACGAAAAAAAAATCTTTATTCCTAAAAAAAATGCGAATTATTTTTTGTTCCTTGTTTTTCACAAAGTTAGTTAGTTAATACTTATTAAATACAAAAATACGTTACATCTACACTTTTAATATGTAAATATATATTTTTATTAAGTTTCAAGAATGTGTCTAAATGAGATAAGACGATACCTAAAGGACTTGTATAGACCATAATATTTAAAAATTTTGAAATAATATGGCATTTTACCGCGTTATTTAGTAGCTTAGCAACTAACTTGTATGGACACGTGTAGAGTTATTTTGTTTTGTTACTAAAAACATTTCAATATCATGGCTCTTTACGGGGATCGATGTTATAATACGTTTAATTTACCTGTACTTAGAAAAACTAAAGTTTTGAGAATGTCAATACATTCTAGTCATTAAAAGTAAATGTAACGTATTTTTGTAATTAATAAGTATTAAAAATGTATTGGTGTTATTAAAAGTATACTAAACATTCCGTCAAGTGAATTTATTTGATTGACAGTTTCACCAAACTCGCACAAATGGTGGACATCAGGCGCAGAACGCCACCCTTCGGCAGTATTTTCAGTCTAGCTCCTAAACCACTTCTAAGTCCATTATAAAAGTTGGCAAGAAGGTTCTATACATTAGCTATTTACATAAAAAAATTAAAAAAAATCGTAATGGGCCAACTTTGTGAAAAACAAGGAAAAAAAATAATTCGCATTTTTTTTTAGGAAGAAAGATTTTTTTTTCTTTTCCAAAATTACAATTTAAAAGCTCAGTAAATGAAGTAACAAATCTGTAATTTTGTGACTCTATAATCGGCTTTGTATAAGTACTGCATGCCTACCGGTTGTCGAAAATTTCAAAGTCCCATAACTCCTTAACTAGTCATTATATTACAAAACTATTTGGTGCACGTATCAATAACATGTATAGGTAGAACATACTCGAATATTACTAAAATCGGAAACACCGAGTTTTTTTACCTGTCCGCTTCGCGTGAAATGCCCTAAAAGTTAACTCGAAATTATTTTTATAATAAATACCAAATGACCACCCGTTTGCAATTGTGGGTGGTGTGTCAAGACGACATAGTTCATCACGACATAGTGCTCTTACAAAAACACCAAATCATATTTTTGAACTTTTTACACTAAATATTATAGAGTTCGATATATTCGTTACTAGTCGACCCACGCGACTTCGTGCCCGTGTAGCTCCGCTCCTATTGGTCTCAACGTGATAATAATTAGCGTGATAAAAAAAACACTGAAAGAATTTTTCATATCGGACCAGTTGTTATAGAGATTAGCGTGGTCAAGTAAACAAAATCTTCAGCTTTATATATTAGTATACGATTTGATAATTGTTGTCGTCAGTAGCAGAGTGAGCGAGAGGGAACATAACGCAATATTGACGCAATAGTGTAGAACTGAACGCAATGACCACAGAGTAGCAATACTACTTAATGCCCACACTTATCAAACATCTATCTACAACTACTTATAGTTGACTGAGAGTTCAATTTTGTTAGAGATTGATTTTACATATAATTTCAGGATAATTCGTGAAGAAGGAGTGTTAAAATTATGGCGTGGTGCAACTCCAACAGTGGGAAGAGCCATGGTCGTGAATGCCGCACAACTGAGCACATACTCGCAGGTACATTAACTGTATTTATATATTGGCCAAAGAATTCAAAATGGTCGGCAATGAAAATGCATTCTTTTTCTAAAATGGAGGATTAAAAATTTTTTTTTCAATGTTAACTTAAGGTACTTAGTTATTAGGGACAAAAAATTAATTTTAATAAATCAGGAGTCTCCAAGTTCCGCAACTCTGAAAAATATGCTGTAAAAGGAATCAAAAAGGTTGCCTTGCTGTAATCCGCGGACATCTTAACAACCAGACTCGTACGGCACAACCCAGAAGAGCACATCGTCCACAGAAGAGCGCTAATCCGAACCAGGCCACACCAGGTCGTACGTTTCCCTCCGTAACCGAAGCATCTTCAGCAGTTGTTGAGTCTACAAGCGTCACGTCGAGTGATGCTTGTAGGTGTGCTCTTCTGGGTTGTGCCGTACGAGTATGGTTGTTAAGATTGCCGCGGATTATAAGGAAACTTTTTGGTTCCTTTTAAATCATGAATTTCCGCAAAGTAACGCTTGAATCAATTCAATAAATATGCTGTATTTTATTATAATTAGATAGATTGCTCAAAATACTTTTCTGCAAAAAAGTTAGTGTTTTTTTTAATGATTTTTCTCAAAATTTTACATCATCACCGTTATTGGCCTACTGTTGAGTCGGGTCTCCTCAGAAAGAGGGAGATGGAAGGTCATAGTCCACCACGCTGGCCAAATGCGGGTTGGCAGACTTCACACACCTTTGTGAACATGGAGAACTCTCAGGAGTGCTGGTTTCTTCACGATGTTATCCTTCACCGTTAATGTCACCGTAGAGGTGTGTGCTCAGGATCGAGTTTACATGCTCTGTAGCAATTTTATGATCATTGAGAATTCCTGTATTATAATAGTGGCGACTATTTGCAGGCTCGTGAAATGTTCGTGGCGTTTGTACCGGACGGTATCTTCCTCCACTTCTGCGCTTCCATGGTGTCTGGACTCGTCACCACTATTGCGTCTATGCCAGTGGATATCATCAAGACAAGGTAACATAAATAAGTATGATAACATATGTTACAAAAAGATTTACGTCCTTGGGTACTAATTCCAATGAGTATGTTACATTACCTCCTTGACTTGTTATGTATATTAGATAAAAAAAATTAGACTGTTAAAGAAAAGGATTCGCATCAAAGAAGAAGGTTCTTTATTTGTTCATTACCTACAAACACAATTTAAATCATTTTACTACTCTTAGTAACAAACCAAGGAGATACAATAACATAGACTATATATAATAATTGATATTTAAATAATTATAAGTAAATAAGATTGTGACGTCACGCCTGGCAGAGCAGTATTGTTGTCTATGGCTGTGTTCCGATATACCCTGAGAGCACTGGCGCAGTATTATATGGAAATCCATGACCGGGCCTTATAAAAATATTTAAATTGTAATATTATCAAAGAAACCGGCTGTTATTAATCCATAATCTATTTTTTTTAAATATATAAGTAGTTACTTGAAAACAATATTTATTTTTTTAATAAAAAGAAATAAATACTTTTATTATGCGAGTAATTCAATTTTAAATTGAAAAGCGCCAAAAACATGAATGACATTGACAGACGACAGTATACATACTGGTCTGCTGTTCCGTTTTCAACAGTGACCCAGTATAGCTGACTATAATGGAACGGCTTTCCAGTATACTGTTGTGTCGTCACACCCTACAGTGCTCCAGTGCATATCGGAACACGGCCTATATTTTCTTAGAGCGTTGGGTAAAAATTAAGTAACTACTACTATACAAAGATGATTGCGTTACACGACATGACGTCACACAGCGTTGTAGAAATAGATATATCGGGTAACAACTATGTTCTATGTTCCAGAATACAAAACGCAGCTAAAGGCCAGTCCCAAACGGAAGTGGTGATGAACCTCATCAGAAACGAGGGTGTACTGTCGCTGTGGAAGGGCTTCCTGCCTTACTACGCGCGCCTGGGCCCCCACACCGTGCTCACCTTCATATTCCTTGAGCAGATGAACGCTGCGTACTTCAAATATACATAAGTCGGTAAGTTATAAGAAAAACAATCCTCTAGTAATACATAGAAGAAAATCTATGTATTTGGTTAATATCCCTAATCCGCTCACCTATCCTTCCGGCTCCCGCGCATCCCACATTGTCGGCGTCGACAGCCGCCATTACCTCTGTACTCGCTATTCCTCGAGAAAATTACGCTAATGGGATGTTGCCCATCTTCCCTTATTCCGCAACATTTACCGCAGAACTATATACATGTCGTGATAAGACTCAGTGCCATTATGTGATAGTGGAAGAGGAATCTAAACTGTTGAAGATGCGAAGCCGCCATCTTATCTTTGTAGTAGTGTGCCTCGTTAGGTCAACCAAATATATAGATATACAATTAAATATACATTCCATTAATTTAAAAAAAATTACGGGCGAATCGCAACCAAATAGGATGAATGATTTCGATATTGTCAAGACGAATATGTCAATTGTCGGATATGTCAGGATGTGTGGAAACAGAACTTGTTGTCACTTCCGTCGCGTCATTTTAATGTTCGAGTAAACGAGTATCGAATATGGCTATGACGTCTAAATATTTATTTTTAATTACCGAATATCAGGGTTTGTGAGGGTAGAAACAAAAGTCAGGCAATGGTGCACTTCTAGGGATAGACCCTTCGTTAAGAATTTTATTTCTATTTGCTTGTTTTGGCCTGACGAATAACATAATTACAAATATATCGCAATATTTCTCGTTGTATAGCTTTGTATTTTAAAAACTATTATTATATTAGCGTCTGTTATCATAGAATAAAATGTATTTTTTTTTTATTTTTAGGTACCTCAAAAGGTTCTCGAAGTTTAGAAAATAAGATGGTCTGTTGGTACATGATAAGGTTAACGAGCTTACAAAGACATTCTAAATCCCGCGTAATTTTTCACAATACGACAATATTTAAAAATAGTAATAAACATTACATACAAGAATAATTTAAAACTTCAAAATTCGAACACGTTTTACTGTGTTCTTTAGAATTAAAAGTTTTGCGCTACTCATCAACAGATGGCGTTACTTGTGCTGTAATTTGTTTACACACATAAAAAATATATTCTGATAATTTATGTAAGGTTCCTTGTATGTTTAAACAATTTTATTCAAGGTGCATAAAATTAATTCATTTGACTTGTTATGTATTGAAATTAAATAAATAAAACACAATAATTAATAGTATTGTAACGAAAAATAGATCTTATTCTCTTAACAATACAAGTACTTCCTTATAGGTATAGCACAAGATATTGTATGTAACTTTGTCAGTGCCAAATAGCTTTCCGCGTTCTGCTTGCTTTTAATTGTTTTTATTTGCTGTAATGTACAAATTAGTTTAGGCGAAATATATATTTTTTAGTTATTTTTACTCAGTAAACATTCTCATTGTTATGCATTAAAGAGTTAGTATAGATTATATTTATTTGTTATTGCAAATGTGTTCATATTTATTTTGATATACATATTCTTTTTGAAATTTTTATTTGAAAGCTCAAGTTTTATATATTTTTTTTAATTTGCATTATATTTTTTTGACAATGTATAGCATATAAAGCCGCCATGTTAGTAAATAGATTTTATTGTTTATAGGATATGATTTTTTTATTGTCAAAATTTACTTTTAAATTGTGAGATAAAATAAAGAATCTTAAATTGTTAATGTTGTATTGTAGTGCGTGTGAGCGATGCTTTTGAGATGTTATACACACATAAATTCCATATATTTTTATATAGACAGTTTTATGTGACTAACATAAGATATTGTTGCTATTAAATTTGTTAATAAAAATTGTGTATTATTTTCACCTTTATAAAATAAATATAATATATTATAGTTATATAGGATTCTGGCCGAAATCATCGACTTGCATATGCTTTACAATGTTATCGAAGAAATAAAATAAGAACAGGGTTATACTCACTCATATAAATTGTACTTTATTTTTACAAACTTCAACACCTTTTCTCACCACTTTATATTATTATTCGGTTATAATTATCTATAACGTCAGGTTCAAAATAAACAAAACCGCACCCTTCGACGAGTAATGGTCCTTTTTATATTCTTTTCCTGCAGCACAATCTAATGCAACAACGCTCTCCCGCCATCTTGCTTTTCCCGCCGTTACTTGTAGTCAATACAACAACTAAATCAAAAATATGCTTATTGCTTACAATATATAAATCAACGAAAAATACAAAATTATATTATTAAATCTATAATATTTATTATATTGTTAATGACAGTTACATAAACTGTGTTAACAACTTAAATTGGTAAATAAACATAAAAGCGCCACCTAGTATCGAGTAACTTAAATTTAAAATATTTTTTATAGTTACAAATATAGTTTGACTATTTTTTACATTTTATAACAAGCGTCGTGAATTTGTAATAGAAAGATTGAAGAAAAATTTTGTCATATATGTACAACTTTATTATGTAATATTTTTTTTTAAGAATTCTAGCATTATGGATACATCCTACTAGTATTCCGTTACCCCTCCAACTAAGTTAAATGCTTGTGTTAGGAGGAGATCACGTCAGTAGTCCAATAAGTGGGATTTATCGATCGTGAAACTAACACCACTCACCTACTGACCCATAAATTAAAACTATTAAAAAATGTCTATGGTTTAATATTTCTTACATACACCTTTTAAAAAAACTAAATGCTGACAGTGTGAAGTATGTCATGAAAACAAAAATGTTAGCTAAATATTTGAATTACATAAGTATTTAATAAAAAATATTCAACATGGTACAGCGATGCCACAAAAAGAAGCGAGAGCGAAGAAGAGAGTGCCGTGGTATATTGCTATGACCTTGGGAGGAGTTGCTGGGTAATGTTAACACTATTGAAACAACAATGTCATACATTTACATTAAACTAGCCGCGGGTTTTATTCTATGATGCGTAGTATGTCACTTATTTGTAGTGGAGATCACCATCTCACTTTCTTTCACAATCTTCTGTCCTACTCTTTTTTATACAAACCGAGTCTAAAATAAAAATATAGTGCTGCGGCAATTGAATCAAAATCGTCCAAAAAATCCTGAACGTCTGTCTGTTCAACGAATAACTCATCCTCAATGACTTAATGATTGAACGAATCTTTTTTATGTTAGATAAGATACAAACGAACAGATGGTCCACCTAATAGTAAGTGGCCACCATCGCCCATGGACATCAGCAAAACAAGAGATACTCTTTTATTTTGTCGATGCGTTTCATCCTCGAAGACAGAATATGGAGGGGGAAGAAAAAAATGCTGCGGTTCCAGCGGACTGAGCAAGAGCCCAGAGTCCACTAGATCCGCAGCATTAATGGGATGGGAGAGGAAGGGGGTGAGTTTGGCTCAAATACGGCTCGACCGGAACGCGCTATTACCCTTGGCGGTTAGATTCGCATGCTGGTGGTCGCAAGCCACTCGGGGAATAGATCCCCTACCACCAAGGGGGTGCTGGGTTACTCGACTCTTACGAGGTGCTCTCCCAGCGGCAGAAGGGAACACTATTCCTCCAATTATTACCATTTTAGCATGGTAGCTTCAGCAGCCGTACATCCTCTAGACGTGATCAAAGTGCGGCTGCAGTTGTTCTCCCGGCACTGCACCTCTCGGGAGATGGCGCGCCAGATCGTGCGGTGCAGAGGGTTCGCTGCGCTGTACGCTGGACTCAACGCTTAGAAAATCGCCAATAGGATGTGTGTCAAAGTTCTTTTAATTGTATTCTGCTCTTTAAACTAGGATTTTTTGAATAATACAAACATCACTTTTGATCGAGTTGACTTATCAGAAATTTCAAATAAATATAACACTAGTATCAAATGGTAAAAACGACTTAAATAACTAATTAGCTTAAGTAACTAAAAGACTGTTTCTGTGTTACCAAAATGGTCTTCACTCAGCATTAGCTGATTCTGTTTAAGCAGAGTCAGCGCTGGTCTTCCGTGAAGCCAGTGTGACGTCTGGACGGATAATATATGGTCTACGGACATGTATCTATGTAATATAAATATATATGAAAAATTAAGAAAAGTCAAATATTGAGAAAATTTAGAATCCAACTTCTAATAAAAAAATAGAATAATTAAATTTTTTTACACTACACATACACAATGTACTTAGGATAGATATGCTAGCTAGCCAACTGCTTTTGCAATAAATATTTCTTTACTTTTATTTTGAAAGTTTCGATTTTGAGATGTCTCGAAAAGGTGGTGGTAAATTATTCCAGCATTTGCTAGCTGCATATCTAAAGCTCCCTCTAAACGCGGCTGTAAAATGTTGTGGCGTTTTCAACATCCAGCTTGTGGTATGGCGGGAATCTTAATTTTTCAACCATTCCATCCTCTCGTGCAAAAAGTCTGGTTTTATGAAATTTTAGAATCCCGAACAATAATGTTGCCAGATATAGTTTTCAAATCTTTTTATTTTACAGGGTCCATTTTGGCACGTACACGATACTAAAAAATAGATTAATTTCGAAAACTGTTTTCCAACTTTACAGTTGATTAAATATTACAATGTTTTGTTGTAAAAGGAAACAATTTAGACAACATAAAGCAACACACTACAAAATACGTCAGATAGTCAATTCAATTTTTAGGTTTATGGCTTTTAGGCGTGCAAGTTGAGCACATTTAACTCCGCCAATGTCACGTGAGATGGAGAAAACAGTCAAATTGAGCTAGAGTACGGTAAAAAATATAATTTAAACATTAATTTGACTATATGTACATGATAAATAGGTAGCGATTGTTAGTAAATCTGCAACAAAAAAAAAAC
The DNA here is from genome assembly GCA_905147385.1 of Limenitis camilla. Taxonomy (NCBI): domain Eukaryota; kingdom Metazoa; phylum Arthropoda; class Insecta; order Lepidoptera; family Nymphalidae; genus Limenitis; species Limenitis camilla. Next base: position 11,752,453 of record LR990241.1, read on the forward strand.
ACACACACACATCACATATAAGTAAAAATAATAAAATACTACAGATTGTTATTTATAATTTAATATTGTTAGTTTTAATATATTTACATAAGAATGTACATAAGGGACTAAACACAAACATTAACAAACATTTAACACTCAAAGGACGGGGGACTTTACGAGGGAGAACGTCATAGAGAGGGTGTAAAAGCTTTGAACAGTTAAAAATAATGTGAGAGGCAGAGCCTTCGTCTAAGCCGCACTCGCACAACGAGTGGTCTCTGACTCTGATCTTAGCCAAGTGCACAGGGGTACATGCGTGTCCGAGACGAAGACGACATATAGTTGTAGTAACAAATCGATCAGCAAACCTTTGAGCAAAAAACCAGGGTCGTCTCGGAATGTCAGATTGTAGTGAGGCATAGTATTTGCCTTTAACCGACTTCGATGAATTCCAGTATTCGTTCCAGGATTGGTCCAAATGAATTTTAGCGAGTGAGCAAAGGTCCTGGGATGAGTTAGAAAAATGTTCGAGAGAACCGCAATGAACTGCTAATTTGGCGCAAGAATCAACAGTCTCGTTACCAGTAATGCCTGAGTGACTCGGGATAAAAACTAAAGTGATCATAAACCCTTTCTGATGGCACGAATAAAGTGCTTCCCGAATCTTTAAAATAATAGAATGCCTACGCTTGGCCCGAAACGGATTCTCTTTAATAGCCATTAAACAACTCAGCGAGTCAGTCAGTATAAGTGTTTGATTAATGTTATGAGACTCTGTGTACTTAATCGCTTCAAACAAGGCCACAGCCTCACCTGTAAACACAGATGACTCAGGGGGACATTTAAATTGCAGAATAATTTTGTACCTGGGCACCCAACAAGCTGCACCAACAAAACCATCAAGAGATAGTTTGGATGCATCAGTATAAATTAATAGATGATTTGGCCAATTTTGATGAATAAGTTCCTGCAATTTTACATTATTACCGGGGGCACCTTTAACTAAACCTAGGTCAGTAGTTATGTCAGGTGATAGTCAGGAATTTCATGTCAGTGACTGATTAACGGTAAAGGTCGGAGAAGAACAGCATCTACAGCAGTATAAATTGTAATAAATAATAAATGTGAATTAATTACAACAAATGTAGTCACTTTAAAGAATTATTAATATTTTTATCGGATTTTACATTGACTTGGGTCTATTAATAAACGATATATATAAATATATATATTGAATAACAGTAGGTATACTTATTTATAATATTAATTTGAATTATTTTTCCTTTCGTAGTAAATTTGAAAGGGATCCAGTTCTATACGAGAAGATCTTCCTGGGCATAACAGCTGGAACGTTAGGTGCTCTTGCCGGCAACCCTTCAGAAGTTGCTCTAGTGAGGATGATGGCGGATGGCCCTCTGGAGCCCTGTATTGCGTGCAGCTGCCCAAGATTGTATAGAGGAACATTCCACGCTCTCCAAAAGTTAATAATTTTACTCGAACTAGTCTTAGGTAGTTCGCGAACGACCTAGTTCAAAAGAGCGCTCCTTTAGTTGAACTATACGAACTAGTTCGTTGATTATCTCGCTCTTAGTTCTTTATAGATCTTATATTTTTTTTACATTAAATTAATTACTTCTAGGGATACTTATGTTTAAAAAAGACCGATGTTTCACTTTTGAGAATATCGAGGTTTCGTTCCTTTATTTATTATTTTTACTAAATTATTTTAAAAAATAACTAACCAACTAAATGAGCGAACCAGTTCGCCTTTGGAATGCGAACTAATAAGAACGCTCTAATTGGTGACCGACTAGGCCCAAGAGTAAAAAAAGACGATTTAATTCATTCGTTTGTACTAACGAACTAAAAGAACTAATGAACTAAAAGAGCGAACTAGTTCGCCATTAGAAAACGAAATAAAAGGAGCGCTCTTTTTGGTGACCGTCAAGACTAACTCGAACTAATCCATCCAACCAAATAAGTAGTACTTCTACTATTACTAGCAACACCTTTCATAAATTAGTATTCGCGGGTAGTCTAGTCAAGTGATATCGCCAGTACGTATTAAAGTAGTGAGACTAATAGTGTAGTGTTGTTTCGTGGCGTGGTGGCCTCCGATATCGAGGAGCACGTGGCTGATGTACTTTATTATTTAAATATTTGGTAGCGAGGTCAAGTGGTGTAGGTAAGACGGTTACAAAGACGTATTTAAACCTGCTCCTCAACCTGGTCTCAGGCCGCTTCCATCTAGATTCATCATCATCATGATCATTGCATTCCAAGCTTATTTCGTTTTAACAATAATATTGTAGATGACGTAAATGAATTGTAATTTTGTCCAGAATTTGCAAAGAAGAAGGTGTTCGTGCTTTATGGCGCGGTGGTACACTGAATATCGCGCGCTCTGTGCTGATCAGTCTTGGTCATGTGGAGAGCTACTCAACGGTTCGTTATCTACACTATTATATAAAGAGGAAAGATTTGATTGTTTGTATATTCGTATGTTTGTTTGTTGCGAATAGACTCAGAAACTACTGAATCGATTTTGAAAATTCTTTCACCGATAAAAAGCTACATCCTTTCCGGGTAACATAGGCTATGTGGTGTTGCCATTAATATTATAATTAAAAAGATATGGCCATTTAAGTGCCATAACGTGGCCAACTACTAATCCGATTTTAAAATTTTATTCACTGATAGAAAACATCACTATTCGTGAGTGACAAAGTGATTTAGTGTTGCCATATTCATTTATTTATGAATAGAATATGGCCATTTTGTTGTTACTAAGTTGTATAGTATTTCCGTCTCTCTTCCTTTTATATACTATCATTCTCTCTCTTTTTTCTCTCTTTAATTTTTATATTTATCTGCTTAGAATGATCAGTCTCTTGTCACTTTCTTTCTTTCAATCATATCTCTCTTTCTCTCTCTCTCCTTGACCTATTCAATTTTATTTTTGCTCTGTCCTCTTTTATTATCCGTCTTCTTTTCTTTTTCTTTCTATAACATTTTCTTACACTCTCTCTTTTTTTTTAATAATGAAAGCTACACAATTACAGAGTGACAATTTAAGGACATCAATTATAATATTGCTTAAAATACCCGGAGCGAAGCGAGGGTAGGCCACTCGTCTCGTGTCACGATGTTAGTTACTATTCTCTCCGAAACGGCTGGACCGATTTTTATGAAATTTTATACGCATTTTCAGTTGGTCTGAGAATCGGCTACTATCTATTTTTCATCCCCCTCAGTGATAAGGGTGGCCCACCCCAAATTTATATGGCAAAACAACATTTGCCGTGTCAGTTAGTTATTCAATAAATCTCATTCATTTAAATATTAAAAATTAGTAGAAAACGTATAATTTTTTTGTTATTAACACCGTTTATAAATTAGTATTCGCGGGTAGTTCCTTTTATTTTATTTCAAGTATACGTATACCCACGTGTAGACGTCGATTAGAGTCAGTCTCTCTGGTGTTGTCGCGCAGTGAACATGGAAGTTAGTGTTATAGTGTCGTGGTTAAGGTCAGCCTTCTTGAGATCCACGTAAGTTTACTTTATTATATATTATGAAAGAGCTCATTACATCTGCTCCTGGGTCTCAAGCCCCAGGCACTGCTCGGCTTCGGCTAAATTACATGTGTATACTGTATACGTATTGATATACAGTAATGTTCTCGGTTAAAATCTTAAAACGAGTCGCACGAATTTGGTATAAAGGGGTATGTGGGGAGGTGGGAGGGAGGTATTTAAACCCCCCACCACCATTTTTCCCTGCCGGAAACAAGTAATTTTTTTTAATTGAATTTTTAAAATTTTATTCTTAGCAAAAAAATTTAGTAAGTGATTCTGCATGTAGTCTTTACATGACCAAATCGGTGATATTTTAAAATAGAACAGGGACCAGTCTACGTCGCCCCGCTCCGCGGGGCTCCTACTTTTGGGTGGATAAAAGAAGCCTAACCTAACCTAACCAACCAACACCTATTTTTAAGAATGTTAAGTGCTGCATGCAGTCTTTACATGACCAAATCGCGGGGCTCCTACTTCTGGGTGGATAAAGGAAGCCTAACCTAACCTAACCAACCTGCTCTATTTCTAGGTGGTTAAAGGAAGTAACTAACCTAACCTAATGTATCGTCGTTGAGTTGGGATCGTCGCAAAAAAAAATTAAATCAACCCTATTCACGTAAACTCGGGAACACCTGAATGATGTAAGCTGTTAAACGATGATTATGCATCATCGCGTAATATACGAATTACGATTACTATCTTAAAATCGATATTTTCTGATCTAAAATCGATAATAAATTGTAAAAATTTAATAAATATCGAAAACGAAAACATCTATTTAAATTGATTTTTATTTATTACTATATTCCTCTGAATGAACTAACTTAAGATAAAATTTTAAGAAAATATTTAAAAAAATATATTTAACGTTTCGATACTTTTCAACATTGATGTTCTAGACCACGCAAAAATCGATATTTCGAACATTTCTAATCTGTAATGTAACCCGTCAGTGTCAAATATCAAATAATCACAGAGTTGAAGTTAAGAGGTTCCGTAGTTTTTAACATCGTTTATTTTTTATTTTAACGCGACTCCGGCAACTAATATTATTGTTTATAGGTAAGAATGAACCCCCTCTTCAATCCCACATTCACAGTTATACTAAATTCATGCGACTCGTATTAAGATCCAACCCATGTTCTCAAAACTGACATTATGTTTTGAGTAACAGTGTTCATAATTTATATTAATCAATAACGTTGCCAGTCGAGGCGAGCCGATTGATTAGGGGATATGGTGGGGGGCGGCTAAGTTGGTAGGTAATGTAAATGGAAAGTGAATTATGGGAATTATTTAATTTTTTGCTTGTTTTGTATGCTGTTTATTTTGTCGTCATTTCAGGATTGGTCCTAATAAAAGTAGGTAAAGATTTATTTGGATTCTCAAGTATTAGCTACATTGTTTTTTTTCTAAAGTCGCAAAAATGATCTTTTAAAAACTAAGCTGTGTATTTATATTCAGATATTCGTGGCATTTATTTTGAGTGATCTGGCTGGAGTTATGAATTTATTTTTTTGGTTAGTAAATCAAAGAAACCTCGCGAAAGTTATTTTACCAACGCGCAACGTGATGACTACGATCGAAGTACTTCAACATCGTCTTCACCATAATTAACGTTTTTTTTAATACGCTTTCATTAGCTTCATACGTATCTTAGTATGTATGTAACGGAATCTTTGGACATGATTTTGACCCCCTTCAAAACATCGGATTATCTCGAAATTTGGCATACTTATTAAGGATCGATGACAATTCAATATTTTAAACAGTTTGATCCGTTATCCTTACTAGGATAATCAGGATTAGCGATTTTTTGTTTTCCTGAGACCCGGAATGTCTGCGTCAAGACACTTTATATTTATGTTTTATAATTTCCCTATCTTATCCGTACATCATCCCCCTATATTCTAAAGTAGTTTTCACCCCCGTTATTTAGTAAAATTCATCGAAATTTTCAGTAAAATTGTTAAATTTTAACAAAATTTGGTTCAAAACTCAAGTTTTTAGTAGACAACATAGCGGTTTTACATAACAATAAAACCGATATTATGTGCCGAAAGGAAAACATACAGCATTTCTGAAGAAGTCGTGTGTACTAAGCCATAGTGTTGGATTTATAGTCTGTAACATACCTTGTGATCCATAGATAAATACCGTTTCACCTGTTTCCGGTGTGGGCGCCAGCAAGAGATCGGGGACCCGATCGCCATTTTGAGTCATTGTCTTCACCAGGAAGTAATTCCTACAATGCGGTATGTTTTCCTTTCGGCACATAATATCGGTTTTATTGTTATGTAAAACCGCTATATTGATGTGCCTTCGGAAAACATACAGCATTTCTGAAGACGTGTTTGTTATCTGCTGGTGAAAAAGATTAAAATACAACGCAATGATGTTTATGAAAAATGTTAAGAAAATAATATTATTTCCAAAAAAGAACTTATTTATTTTCTGGCTTAATAAATTATACAAACTATAATTATTAATTATTATTATATTATATTAATTAATATTAACAAAATAAGAACAATCAGTTTTATGTTCTAATGTCAAGCTGCCTAATTACATGGTATTAGATTGGTAACGAGGTAAAAGTTTTAAAGAATGAGTTTTGATCATTTCTAGGAAGCTCTATTTCTTTACAGTAATGATTAAAAAACGTCGTAGAAGATTTCCAATTACCGCGAGACAAAATATCATCAATGGATTGATTATCTATCCATCCCAGGGAAGCCACTGCTGATCTGCAACTTCCCGGAGATGCATAAATACCACTGTCTCTCAATACACTACGAACCCAGTTACCTATCACCGTACGAGATGCAGCTTTTGTATTACCCTTTATCGTAATGAAAAGATTGGTCAGTTCTGGAACTTCTGATCTTCTGATTTTAAACTTTTCTACTAAAGATCTAACTAGTGTAACTGGACATATATTTTTATCTTGATGTGGAGAAAGTTTCCACGCGGATTGACGACGATAATGCGTATCGGTTTTAGACCCGAAAGCTGGTATGAGAAAAATATTCTCTTCTAAGTCCAAAAAACATTCATTAGTAACCCTGAGTAATGTCAGATCGTGAACTCTTCGCCCCGAGGCCAATAGTAAAACTGTAGCTGTTCGTCGAGCTAAATCAAAAAGAGAATCATTTACAGGGTTTGTCGAAAGCCAATTTAAAACTACTGTTGGGTCCCATGTAACTAATAATTTAGGTAATTTTGGTTTAAATGAACCGATGGCTTTCAGGGTGTGTTTAATAATAAAGTTTGAAAATGTATGTTGCTCTACATTAGGCCCACAAAATGTTAAAACAGCTGATTTATGAACTAAAATGGAACTATAAGATAAATTTTCTTGTAAAAAGAGAAAAATCAAGAATTTTGCAACTTCAGCGGGTTGAGGGAATTTAGAATTAATATTATTTTTCTGGCACCATGAGATCCATCGTCTAATCGCAGGTAAGTAAGTTGACAAGGTTGATTGCCGCCAACTGCTTTTTAGTAAAGATTTTTCCTGTGTGGTCCAGTCTTTTATTTGAGCACCCCACCCCCAACTTTCCAAACTTTCAGGGTCAATGTCTTTATTTGTGGAGGTGGGTGTGATGTAGTGACATCTACTAGATTCTTCGCTAGATTTTGGATTTCGTAAGGTTGATCTAGCGCTCTGGCTTTCAAATCTTGTAGCCAAACACTTGGGGCCAGTCCGGTGCTACTATCAAGTAAGTCCCTTTCGCCTCGTTGAGATGGGCTAAGACTTTCGGTAGGAGGTTGGGTGGTGGAAAGACCCACGCTAGTTTGAATTCCCAGGATCTGCTGAAGGCATCTATGAAGCTTGCTAATCGATCTTTGGAGTCTATCGACACGTAATTTTTTACTACAGCAGTTTTTTGGCTTGCAAAGAGATCTATCTCTGGAAGACCCCATTTCTGAAAAATTCTGCTGTGGCTTCGGGAAGAAGATGCCATTCCGCAGGTTGTCTCCCTCGCGATAATCTGTCTGCCGTCGTGTTGTATCTTCCTGGGAGATAAAAGGCTGACAGAATTATTTGGTACTTGTCTGTTAATTGCAGCAGTTTGAAAGTTAAATTCAGTAACGCTATAGATCTTGTTCCCCCTTCTTTCCGAACGTACGCTATTAATGTTCGATTGTCGGACTGAATCATTACATGGGCATTTTTTAGTATGTTCATATTCATTTTGATTGCTGCAATCACAGCGAATAGCTCTTTTTTGTTGCTGTGCCACGTCCTTTGTTTGGCTGACCATGTACCTGACATTGTAATTCCGTCCAGCTGGGCTCCCCAACCCACATCTGAGGCATCTGTAACTAGAAAGTGTGTGATAGGTTTCTGATGTATTGGACATTTGTGATGAGTGGTTCTGCGCCACCATTTCATCTCGCGATAAACCACTCGAGATATCGGCATTGTCATGTGAGGCCGAGACCTGTCGAATTGTCGCAGAAAAATTTGGATATTGCGACAATGTAGCCTGCCCCTGGGAATGACGAAGTTGGCAAAGTTCAGTTGACCCAGAACCCTTTGTAATTGACGAAGGTTGATATGGTTCCGATGTATGACCTGGTTCAGTGTTCTGTTTAAAATGTCGACTTTCTTCAGCGGTAACGACATTAAGTTCTTTTCCGTTTGCCAACGAATCCCTAGGTATTCCAGGTCTTGTGTGGGTATCAAAGTGGGTTTTTGGAAATTGATCGTCCAACCTAAGGATTCCAAGTACTTCACGGCTTCCGCAGCCTGAAGTTGCAACTTGGTTTGGTCTTGATGGACCAGAAGAAAGTCGTCTAGATAGACTAGAACCCGACATTCCTTTGCACGCAAGGTCTCCGCGACCCAGCATGTTATGGACGAAAAAAGATGGGGGGCTGAGGCTAGTCTAAAAGGCAGGCACGTCATTTCGTATAGCCGATTTTGATAACTTATTCTCAGAAACGGTCGATGGGACGTTGCTATTGGGACGTGAAAGTATGCCTGGGAAATATCCAACTTTACCATCCAATCCCCCGGTTGAAGAAAGTCTGGTACAGTTGCATGAGAAATGAATGAATGAATGAATGAAATATTCTTTATTGTACACCAAACATATACAGAGAAAAAAAAATTAACATTATAGTAAGAGATATACAACAGGCGGCGGGAGAAATTAGACGGAAGCAGTTTGTTTTTATATATTTGTTGAGTTCTCGTAGGTCGAATATCGGACGCATCGACCCGTCGCTTTTCTTTCTCAGAAAGATCTTCGAAATAAAGCTGGGCGTTTTCTTTAAAACCGGTTGTAATATATTTTGATCTAAGAGAGCTTGAAACGTTTGAGTCATTGCATCTGATGTTTTTGTTGAATATCGATTTAGTATTATTTTTGTAGGACGGATCAAGGGAGGTTTTTTGTAGAAAGGTATTCGAGCACTGGTTATTGCTGATATTATAAATTTGTTGGCTCCACACGCTTGCCATTGGCTCTTGAATGTTTTTAAATGACCCCCCTTGAATGGGATAGAATAGTCAATTTTTTCGGTCTTTGTTACGAAAGGTATGATTTTTTGTCTGTTTCTTATTGTCACATTTATTCTTATATGATTGTTTAGGTTGTTGTCTTTTTATATTGTCTTGATAACTGTTTTTATACTGATAATTATAAGATTTAGAAGTAGATGGAATTGGCTCGTTAAATTTACGTTTGAGATTAGGTCTTTCTTTAATTTTAGAATTTAATTGTGATGTTGGCCAAAAGTGAGGTCCGCCGAGTGATTGTATGAGGGATATCAGCCTAGTTTGATCAAATAAATATTCTTCATTAGGGGGTATATTGTTAAGTGCAAATTGAATATTTTTATCTTGTATTTCTGATATAATTCGGTGACGTCGAGCTTCTATGCATTCGGCCCTTTTGCCGCATACGATTTGTAGTGTTTGTTCCGACAGTTTATAGGAAAGAGAGGATTTACCAAACGTGCTACTTATTTTTTTATAAAGATTATCACAGTTTAGATCTGATGGATTTTTATGCGCCCAGTCAATGATTTCTTGTAAACCTAATTGTAACATTTCTCTCTGATGTAACAGGGCATTCGTTAACGCTGCTAGCACACGTTCCGTAGACGCAAAAAAAATCCTTTCCTTTGTTTATAGTGCATAACTCGTCATTGATCTTCAGATTACAAAAACCCGGTGAAGCAATCATTTCATTTAAAGTCTTATTATACCGAACGTGTTGCCAAGCCGGAGAATTAAAATGCTGAAGTTCTTTCAATTGACTTAGCCTATTTTTATCGGCTGGCTTAATTACTTTTTTGTCGTCAAAATCTGTTTTACATGTACCTAGTTCTAATAACTTTGAATATGAGCCTGATGGATTAGTAACAAAATCAGATTTATTGTTATCTGATATTTCAATAATATCCGAACTATGTGAACTGAGGGTAGGTACACTCGGTTGATGCATAATTAAATTTGTAAGGAAACTAACCTGCTTATATAACGCGTCGATCCTCGAATCGACCGTTACCTGTGAATTCCTCCTACACCTCTTCTTGGGACGCTCCTCAAGTTCTGTTTGGCTGGATGTTGCATCCGAGTCCTCCGAACTTGAGTCGTCTTCGTGTCTGTGCGTAGGATTCCTTTCGGCCGCAGCTACGTCTTCACAATGGTCGACGTCAGCGTCGCCGACGTTAGATTCGGAGTTCATTGTATAGTAAAACTTATAGCCACGAAATAAACTATAATAATTAGCAAAATTTTTGAAAACAAAACTTTGAGAAGTTTTAGAGGCACACTACTTTTGTCCGAACTCGGCAAAAGTACACAACGCAATGACTCAAAATGGCGATCGGGTCCCCGATCTCTTGCTGGCGCCCACACCGGAAACAGGTGAAACGGTATTTATCTATGGATCACAAGGTATGTTACAGACTATAAATCCAACACTATGGCTTAGTACACACGACTTCTTCAGAAATGCTGTATGTTTTCCGAAGGCACATCAATAGTAATATTAGTTTATCCGATTTCGCTCGTTTATATATCGTTGAATAGCGACTTTATCACCTATTCAACGATACCACTCTTGTTAAGATATCTTTCAGGACGAACTAAAAATTAAATAATTCATTTATATTCTCCACACCGAGCCTACCTTGTACAAAATTTAACTGAGTGTCCGTCTCGTTTTTGTTGTCAAATTTTTTATATCGTCTCAAAATATCCCTCTGCATATTGTTAAATATAATTTATCAAATTTTAATTATTTAAAAAATAATAGTTTAAAAAAACTAAAAAAATACGCTTGTATAGAAAATTCAACTAAAAAATAGAAAATAAATTTTAATAAATTTGAATTAAAAATGGTGTAAGAAAAAATGATTTTATTGTAAAAAAAGCGTGGGGTGCTTGTTATCAATAGTTATAAATATTTTATAAACTGATTGATAATATCCTATTTTTAATTCAAATTTATTTCCTATTTATTAGTTAGATTTTCTATAAAAGCGTATTTTTTTAATTTAATGTAGGTCCGAGAAATGTTTCGTGAAAGAAAGATGGCGAAGGGTCTGTCGCTGCATGTGTCTACTTCATTGGTTTCTAGCTTCTTCACGGCTTTCTTCTCCTTGCCGATAGATTTAGTTAAAACAAGGTTAGTTCAGATTTTAATTAATTATTACTTATTAAACGTTATGAAAGTTTTTCTTACACCGCTGTATCGAATTAATGATGCCAAAAATGTTTGTTTGCTTGAAAGCGCTAATCTCAGGAACTACTGGTCCGATTTGAAAAATTATTTCAGTGTTAGATAGCCCATTTATCGAGGAAGCCTATAGGCTATATGAATCGATAATTTTTTTTTAAACCCCACATGTTACAGTGATAAGATTTTTCAGGAATCAAGAAAAACTTAATATTTTCAGAAATAATACTAAAAATAATACTTTATTGCTGCAATGTGTAGTTTCAAGAATTTTATTTTAAATAAGTGAAATAAAACTGAAAATATTATTTAAATCACATTTTATTCTTCAATTTCTGCCATTTCCTCATGACGTTTTGGTCGAGCCATAAAGTTCTAGTAAAATTCTTTAGGTTCTTCTGGAATATATCGAAAAAGCCGTTGGAGGTTCTTGATCTTCTTTGAATTAATAGGATTATAACCATTTTTATATGCATTGTCATTAACACATTACAATCTAAACTAAAACAAAAAGGCTGAAATTCGTTCAGAGACACCACATGTTACAGTTCAATGGTGTTTTTCAAATCATCAGAAAATTTTACAATTTTTGCCAGGGAGAATGGTGGTACGTGTGGATTTTTTACATGAATCGATAGGTGGACGTCTATAGAGTACGAAATGATAGTAACCTCAAATCAGATTCATATATCATCACGCTAAGACCAATAGGAGCCGATGATCACGGGCACAAAGTCGCAAAGGTCGGCTAGTAAAGAATACATCGACAATTACTCTTTCACGAGTTACTAAGCAAATTTTTTTTTTGTTGTATGTTAATTAATATAGTCATAATTTCAGGTACCAAGTTAAACAAAGGGGAGTGAAACAGAAAGAAATATTCGAGGACATTCTCCATCGGAAAGGAGTTTGGTATTTCTGGAAAGGGTTTATACCGTACTACGTCAGGCTTGCTGTACACACGATAGTGTCCCTTATAGTGGTTGATCGGCTATATCAAATATTCCCCTGATGTGCGAGATGGGAAAAAGTAGGTTTTTTATCCCCGGAAGAGATTCTAGGAGATAGAAGTTATATATAGACCAGAGGCGCCCTTATTCATATGACGTGTAAACTACATAACACGTTATTCACTTGTATATAGACTTCGTTTTTCATAAAACCGAATAATATTCTTAATATGTTAGGCCAAAAAAGTAGGAAGGCTTCGTTTCCTATGTAAACACATTATTGATCCTTGAAGGTCGATATTTAGTAACAGAGATTAAAAATCACTATTCTAGACTAATTTAACATTTTTAGATATTTTTAAAAAACTGCGCAAAATGTAAAGTACAACGCGAAGTCAGAGACGAGCTTGTATATGTCGCAGTCATCTAATTGAATCTGCTATTTGATTGAATGACTGGCGCGTTCATTGAATGACAACATTCAATTGAATGACTAAAGGACAACTCGTCAAGTTGTTTAATGTAACGTTCAACGTCTTGACTGAACGTCATTTAGCATAGTCGTCGAATGGGATATAGCCGACTTTGTAATGTTTGGTTAGGGTAAGTTTATAAGTTCGCAACTTAAAAGGTAACTTACTTTAGATAACAAAAATTATGAAAGTCTTCAGATAGGCAATACTGACTATTTTTACCAACTAATTAAAGGAATTCAAAGAATCAAAGTCTAGGAGAGCCATTTAATATGTTATTTAAAGTAAATTTATTCAAAAAAAAATATCAACAAAGTGCTATCTGTGCGAGCTGTTTGACGCCATATTTGTTTTGGTGACTACTAGCGCCGCAGTGTGACAAAAATGAACTAAATTTCAATCACCTGACTGATTTTACGTCCGCTCTGTTCAAAGGCCTATGTTACAATCCGCTAACTAGTTGAACGTTGAGTGACGCTTGTTCAATCAACGTTCGGCCTAGTCATTCAATCAAATAGCAGATTCAACCAGATGACTGCGACATATATACAAGATTATTATTTGTTTGTGAATAAAATAATATTGTTTATGTTATTCAACTTATACTAGATCGATGCGATCGACAAAATTCAATAAAAATTACATTTCAAGTATAATTAGTTTTAAAGTGACAAAAACCCTTTTTAAGTTAAGTAATAAATTAAACTTTTAATTACAAAGGCTCGTTATGAAAAGAAGAATTACTTTCTGATAGTATTTAAATACCATGTCGTAAGGGAAAGTAGCACAAGATTTTTTTATCTAACTTTGTCTCTGCCAAATAGTTTTAAATCATTGCGCGAAATGTAAACTTCTGTTCATAGTTAAAGATGTGTTGTGTGACGTACCTAAAAGATTTTTTTTATTAGTAAATAAAATAATATTCATCTATGTATAATGTTTTTGTATTAAATTCGACCTATTATTGTGCACTTTATCCATATACATGCTAAAATATTATTGCGAAAATTTTAATTTTATTTTATATGCTTAATATTCTAATTCCAATATTTAATAACTAATAAAAGCCGCAGAAGCCTTAAGGGCTGATGCGCAGCTAATGAGTTCCACTAAATACATTATAATACATAATATATATTAACTTATATTTTGACTTATTTAAAATATTTTTAATCTATTAGAAGAATATGTATGTACCTAAAATAATGCTACAATAGCACCCGTATATATATATATACCACCCAAGCAGTGCCTTGGATTTGTGACCAAGGTGTAGGCTTAAGGGATCCCTTTAAGTAATTACAACACTCACCTCCACTCCTTAGTTTCACTGTTTAAGCCCAAGATTAGACTAACATAAACCTAACCTAACACAAGGGTAACCTAACCTAAGGCTAACCTAAACCTAACTCACACCTCCGACATATATATGTCGGGGATTTTAAAACGATGAGAAGGGAGATGGAAGGAGGAAGATGGGGAATATTGGGGAACATTACAAAGGGGGTGATGGTATTGAATGGAATATTGGGTAAACGCGACGCAGATACTTCTACTGAACCGATAAATTATCAAATATGATCTCTAACAATTACGAGAGAAACCTAAGCAGTGCCTGGGACTTGTGACCAAGGTGTAGGCTTAAGGACATCCTTTAAGTGATCACGACACTCGCCTCCACTGCTCAGGCTCTCTGTTTAAACCCAAGGTTAAACGCACATAAACCGAATCTAATACAAGGCTAACCTAACCTAAGGCTAACCTAACCTAAGGCTAACCTAACCTAAGGCTGGCAATTACATTGTAAGGACTTACGTGACCTTAGTTGGACAGCACTTCCACACTACACTGCACTTGACACTATCACTATCACTAGCACTACTTAGATGATGTTTACTTCTTGAGAGACCGCGCAGGACTAAGACTTCAGTTAGACTGTCGATCGCATATAAAGGGTCGAGGGTAGATACTGTCAAAACAACGGAAGTGACTACTACCCCACTCCAACGCCATAGACAGCGATAACGATTCGATTAATCGATAATCTTTTACTATGCTCCGACATATATATACATACACGCAAATACGACTGCAGCACAACTCTAGGCACATAATATATATCTATAACTATTGTAAAAAGTTTATAATTCGATGAGAAATATAGAATTTTTTATTTTACTTATGTATTTTTTGTTGGAGAGAAAATTATTCTGTATGTCTTTAGGGAGGTCATTTATTATTTTTGGTAGAATATATTTATATGTTTTCATCCTATAGTTATTGTTATATGAAGGCAATACAAAAGTGTTAAAACAATCTAGATTCATAAATTTAGGGTCGCGGTGTAACCTCTGCAGAATTGTGATATTATGATATTCATCTTCCAGAATAGATAGAATAGTCAATAGATAATATAGATAGAATAAATAATAGAAGTCAAATGAATATAAAGCGATTCGTTGATCAAACCGTTTATGAAATACTAGTCGACTCGCGCGACTTTGTCAGCCTGTACCTCCGCTCCTATGGGTCGCACCGTGATGATATATAGCCTATAGCCTTCCTCGATAAATGGGCTATCTAACACTGAAAGATTTTTTCAAATCAGATCAGTAGTTCCTGAGATTGAGACAAACAAACTCATCTGCTTTATAGATCCATACAAATAAATAAAATAGGAGTGTCTGTATGTAATATTAAAATAACCGCTTTTTACTAAGTGCACACGGTACATATACCAACAACTACATTTTTGTCTGTCTATCTGTTTGTTCCGGGTAATCTCTGAAATGCATGGATCGATTTTGACGGGACTTTTACTGGCAGATAGCTGATGTAACAGGGAGTAACTTAGGCTATTAAACATCTCGCTATGACCCATAGGAGCGGAGCAACACGCGAACGAAGTCGTGCGGGTCGGCTAATTAAAAATATGTATAATATAAGACGAGATAATTTCCGCCTTTGTAATAGTTTTGTTAATTACATTTTACTTAGTTTATTACAAAATTAGCAAATTTTAGCTTTAAATAAGAATTCCGTGGTAGTGATCGGCATAATCGCATTAAAACCGAAGCGAAGTGAGGACTTCTACGTCAAAAAAATATAATATGGGTTTAAAAGGCAAAACACAATGATGTGGAATAACACGTGCTGTATAGAAACGTAGGCGAGCATCGGCTTACCACTCGTAGGTCTTCCATTAGTGCCAGACTCTCAGTGGAACAGAGCTGTGTCCTTTTCGACTACTATTTCATTTATTCATACTACGATAATTATTTAAACAGCATCTAATTGTGATCAGTAATTACTGAATGCTTTGTAAATTTGATTTCCGTGCGTTTTGGTTCAGAAAGACAGTGGGGATGTTAAATTTGTACCAACATATGAAGTCTGGTGAGGGTAAGGACCAGAAGGAGCCGGAGACGACTGGTCACGATAGGTTCTACCAGGAACGGTCTAGGTCTAGTTACAAGAAGAAGAAACGTGCGTGTAGGAGAGCTCAGTCTGCTGCAGAACTGAACCCTGAGTCTTTGGCTGCAGCTAACAAGCGTGATGCCTTCCGTATTCGATCAGTTTCGACGGATAAAGAGGAAAGTGAAGGTATACACTTATCTAATTCTATATATTATATAATAGTGGTCGCTTCGTGGTCAAAATTCGACCATAATTAATTTAAATTACCTTAACAATAAACAAAAGAGTATATATGTGTGTAGCAAATACAAGGTAGTGTGTGTAATGTTTTTTCTAATGATTTAATGTATTTAAAAAAAATATTAGCATTCTGCTCCCCTTCTCTATGTAAACTATAAGTGGGGGAAATTTCATACTCCTCCGTCCGCGTAATTTTCGTAAAAAAGGGTATAAAGTTTTTGCTTCACGTATTAATATATAGATTACTAGCGGTTTCATCCGCTATATTTTGGATGACTCACACTATATCATTATAAATTATAGCCTATATGTTATTCTGATTTGTAAGCTATATTGTTGTAAAGTTTCATCAAAATCCATTTAGTAGTTTTTGCGTGAAAGAGTAACAAACATACATCCATACATTCTTACAAACTTTCGCGTTTATAATATTAGTACCCGCGCGACTTCGTGCGCGTGATGCTCAGCTCTTATTGCTCTTAGCGTGATGATATATAGCCTATAACCTTACTCGATAAATGGGCTATCCAACACTAAAAGAATTTTTCAAATCGTACCAGTAATCACTGAGATTAGCGCGTTCAAACAAACAAACTCTTCAGTTTTATATGTTTGTATGTAAATTGTACGTCAAAATTTAAAAACTGTTTCTTAGTCGGCTTTTAGAATTGAATTGAAATAAAAATTGATATATACAAGATACCCGTTCGTTTACCATATCTTAATCGTTTTGTAATGTAAAAGACATCTATTTCATAATGCCTTTTGTAATTAATAACTTACCTCGTATATGCGGTTTTACGTCAGATAAATAATAATTTAAATTCGGTAGCGGATCACTATTAATAAGTAATGCAACAAACTGACAAAAGTATGTTATTTTCCACCACAATATAGATAACATAGCCTTCCTAATATTGTAACATTCGTTCATCAGTTTGTAACTCGTAAGTGTTGAAGTTGTTCAAAGATTCATGAAAGTATTTAAAGAAAAGCTAAGAAGAGGTTAAGTAAATTTTTTTTTACTCACAAATATTGATAATATTAGGTATAGTATATGTCATTGAACTCTCCATATTAAGTTACAAATAGTAACAATATATTTACGAAGTTAAGTATAACTATTTTGGTATTTGGCGTAGAACCAAATTGGTTGAATATTATTATAGGACTGTAGCCAGGATTACTTGGACAGTTTACGCTTAAATACCCCAAGCTGCAAACGGGACTTGTTTCCTTTGTATGTAAATAACCGAATATCAATTATTGTACCCCATCTCATGTTCTTAAAGTATAATTTCGTCAAAATCTAAATAGGAGACTGCTCAACAGATAGTAAGTGTTATCGCGTCCATAGATTCTCTTCTTCTGTTGAAAGAGAGAAAGTAAAGAGATATATTTAAATATAATAATTTTTTTATTATTATAGAGGAAAGCTCCGAACGAACGCCACTGGTCGCGCAAAAAATTGACTCCTTAGCGAAATTGTTATTCAACAAGTCCTTCATGGGGTCCAGTTCGGGGAAGTCATCTCCGGATCCTACAGCATCTCCAAGGTTATTTTATTCTATTTATTTATTAATTTAAAAAATTTCACGTTATCAACTGACTAAATTTATTCTTAAACCTGTAATTAATGTAGGAAAATATTTTAGATATTTTCCTACCTTTTTTAAAAATAGGGTTGGAGCGAAGAAGTCAAATGAATTAACAGATATTGTAGCAATAGGGATCTATAAAATTTCCAATTTAATTGCTTATATGTTTTTTTTTATATTGTTAATAGATTCGACCGATCAATGGAGAGTTCTGTCGCTTTGGCGATATGCAACGAATACTTAACTCATACTCCAAGGTATGAAAATTATACAGAAGAATCATTTATAAAATAAGCAGAAAACTGCCATCTCTTTCTTATGGAATTAATTTGATAATTATAGTGTTAAAGTTTTGTCTTTTAATCGAGTTTGCTGTTTTAGTTGATGATATTTTGAACATTAGTATAAAAACTGTTGTCATAATCTTCTAATCAACTCCTTCTCCTGGATCCTGAATACAATTTATCAGGTGTATTTTCCAGATACAACATGCGGTCTCCGTTGAACTCTATCGGGTCGCGCAGGAGCAAGCACTGGTTCGCCATATACGATAATTCCATTAAAGCTGACCGACTTCTCATATTGGTAAATTTTAAAAGTTTTTGGATTTGACCATAACCAAAAATAGGTGTCTTAAATTTTTCATCTGATAAACAAATGAGAAGTAATAATAATCCAGTGTTTAAGATGTTGATGTCTACTCGAGAGGTCCGAGTTCGATCCTGGGCACACACCTCTGACTCTGAGTTATGTGTGTTTTAAGCAATTAAATATCATTTGCTTTAACGGTGAAGGGAAACATCGTGAGGAAACCTGCACTCCTGAGAGTTCCTTAAAAGTTCTCAAAGGTGTGTGAAGTCTGCCAACCTGCACTGAGCCAGCGTGGTGGACTATGGCTTAATCCCTCTTCATTCTGAGGGCTCAGCAGTGGGCCATTAATAGGTTGTGATGATGAAACAAATGAGTAGACCTCTTTCGGTCTTGTAACACTCATTACGACAATTTTCATATTTAAAAAAAGCTATTGTTCATAATGAAAAACAAAGCTGTTTTGAGGTTATACATATAAATAGATAATTATATACCACAGATGCCGTTGACAAGTAAATGCCCAATAGAACCGACGGAGCGGTCGCGGGAGCTCATCATGGAGTTGTTTAAGACCTTGCACCATCCATACATTTATCCAGTCCTGGATGTGGAACTTCGTAACGGTCACCTTTTGGTCGTCCTGCCATATAATGCCAATGGGAGTTTGAAGGATTTGATTTATAAGGTCAGGATGTTCTTCCATTGATACTGGATCTATTGAATATATAATATTGACTTATATGTTGTAAAGTCTGTAAATAGGGACTGATTTAACAGTTTAGGACTAATGTCAATAATTTAAAATTGCAGTTGCATGGTAAAAGGCTACAAATATTGTGATATAAAGGTTCTGCAGAAATGAGTTCTAACAGATAACGTTAGTATATATTGTATCATGCTTTCAGAGTACTTGGAGTGAAGAATACAGCCGTAAATACAATTGTAATGGTTCAGGCCTACCACCAACACAAGTTGCAAGGTTTGGCAAACAGATGTTGGAAGGACTTCTTTTCCTGAAGGAGAAGGGATTTCCCGCCTTCCGCCATTTGCATACGGGGAATGTTGTTGTACAAAATGGAGTCGCACGGTAAGATTTAATTTCGTTGAAAGGACCTTAAAAGAGCGACCAAAACATTAAATATTATGTTCTTTTCAGAATCTGTGGTCTAGAAAACACTCTAATAGGAGCATTACCTTTGGCCCCAAACCGGTCGCTAGCATTAGAACACGCTGAGATATTATCACTTGGACATGTTTTATTTGAAATGTGCGCAGGCCAAGAAACGGATCTCACGGTGTTGCCTGATTTAATGGGAAATTATTCGCAAGTGAGTATGATAGTGATTAAAGACAAATCTTCAACTATGATTTTTTTTTTCATTTATTTCCTTTCTCCCTCTTTATGGCTCATTCATTAATTAAAATAGTGATAAGATTTTTATATTTTTTTAATACCAGGTAGTGGAAATAATAGAAATAATCTTCGGCCCTCGGCCTCCGAGTCTCCAGGAGCTGGTCCTTTATGACCTTTTCAGGAAAATAGATCTGCGCGAGATGAAAGGATCTTGTTTACCAGTAAGTTATAAATACCACACCAGATCTAATACTGTGTTTGAGTCATGAATTAAACAGCGCCATCTGTGGGATGCCGACCCAACCTAGATAACAGAATTCTTAAACATTTGAAATAAATTCTCAAATTGTACTAAATTACACACAACGTGCAAAATGGTTCAAAATCGGTTAAGTAAGTGCATCGTAGACAAACATTAGAACATTTAGATTTATATATGGTCATTCCACGTGAAATCGACCAATAGTGGAATCGATTTTAAAAATTTTGTTGGAAATTTTTAAAAATTCATATTTTTGAAAACACAAAAAACACAGTTCCAAAATTTCAGGATTAATTAAAAAACCAATTTATTATATCCAAGGCTACAATTTATTGTCTGTCGTAAATTTTGATATTTTAAAAAATTCAAGATTTCACAAATTAGAGGTTTTTAATAAAAATATTCTGATTTTTTTTAATAGCCCCAAGTATCCCCTTTTAAACTTACTCTATGCGATTTTTTAATTGCAATAGTTTTTGAGATTTTTAAAACATAAGTTTAAAAAATATGGAAAATAATGAAATTTTTGCATAAATATTGAAATTTTTTTTTTTAATTTTCTCCTTTGACGCAACTTCGTTATGCGATAAAAGAAAACTGTGTCCAAAATTTGTCGAAATCGAATGGAAGGAATGACCCATATGTATATTTTATAGATATTGACATGTTTGATCTGCAGAACTTCAGCCAGCGGCTCTCCAGTTCGTGCCTGTCGTTGTTGAGTGCGGTGTCCCGCAGACAAGCCTCGCGGGACGAGGGCTCGCTTCGTAGGACATCTTCCCCCTGTGCCAGCACTCCGCAAACACCACCCTCACGCAGGTTTATTCGTAGCATTTATAAAAAAAATCATCATGAAACACCAGTCAATGACCCTTAAGCAATTAGGTACTGTTAAACGGCAACACTGATTAAGCATATAAGGTTAGGCGAACATAAACCTAACCTCAAATAAGGCTAACCTAACCTAACGTTGTGTTTACATTACGACGTGGTACTACATTGTAAGGTACTCACGTGACCTTAATCGAACAGCACTCCTACCACTAACACAACACTGCACTGCACTTATATATGTATTGTTTTGTATGATATATATGTATGTTTAGTTTATTGTATTTTAATAATTCATGTAGTATATAGAAAAATGGAGTTTAGTATTAAATTATAATATATTATGTTTTCATATATAATTAAATATTAATTATTTGTTATCTTTTGTGCCTACACCACTTTTAAATGATTTTTCTTCTTTTCCCATATTTACTCGGGGTTTCTGGAAGAGATCTCTTTAAAGAGATAAGTCATCCTGTGTACACAATATTTCATAAATAAGACATGGTTGACCCTCCTCCCCCTAAATCGTCTTATGTAGTAAATAAATGGCTCCTTTCGTTTAAACGAGTTTTGTGCTTTTCACCGTCAAGTGTGAAGAGATCTTAGTGATCGCTCATAAGTACTTGCAGAGGATAGTTGTTGGTGAACGAACTTTTTTTTGGTCTCCAGGTTGTCACAAATAATTAAGCTTTTCATGAACAAAGTATAATTATTTCGTGTTGTCAACGACTATAGGGTTTTATAAATGAATCGCGTTGACAATTTTAAGCCGTTTATACCATCAATAACCTTGACCCTGGACTGTAGTTCAATTAGTCGATATTATGGTGGATCCGCTTCTGATTGATTATTGTAATGATTTTTTTACAGGAGGTACGCCAAACTAGAGCAGGACTACAGCGAAGAATGGTGACCATTGACCAAAATATAGATTATAATATTTGACATAATAGTCTGCTATCAACTGTTTGCCATTAAATAATTGTATAGAAACTGTCTCTTATTAATTCTTTTCTATTATAGTTTTGAGATGGACCAGTAAGGGCAGGTACCATAACCGTTATAATTACAGGATAACATTCCATCCAAAACTTATTAAGATATTCTGAACTGCATTTACAGATTTTTGAGGAAATGTACGGTCAGCGAAAATCCAAAAAAATATTTTTATACCTATCGATCCTACTTCGTATGGGGATCAAAAAACTCGTATGTCTCGTAAGAAGAAAGGAAGGTATGAGTACTATATGTTAGAAGTCACCAAAAACCTTTTCCATACATTTTTTTACTGATAAACGATAAATCAACTACTACTAATCAACCATCATCAGAATATTACGATATTCTGATGATGGTCTCCTAGGAATGTTTTCCTCAAAAGTTCACTCTGTATAACTTTTATTATTATTATGAGAACTCTTATAAAATATCTGTGTGACATTTTCTCCCATCATCCCACAGGATTTCTTCTTTTTTTGAGATAACAAGTAAGCCTATATGAATGACAAATATCTATTATCTATTCTAATATATGTATCAAGCTGAAGAGTTTGTTTGTTTGTTTGCTTGAACGTGTTTATCTCAGGAACTGCTGGTCCGATTTGAAAAATTCTTTCAGTGTTAGATAGCCCATTTATTCAGGAAGGCGATAGACTATATATCATGCCGCTACGACCAATAGGAGTGGAGCTACACACGGACGAAGCCACGCGAGTCGAGTAGTAATAAAATATAATAAGAGGTAAAAACCAGCAAAATGTTCTTTATAAAAAAAATATAATAGTAGGTCATGATGCTAAATGGGGATTTACTCGAGCGTCTTGGAGACATATAACATTTTGTAGATTAGATGATAGTGAGAATAAAAGGTTATTTAACGTTTCCCATTTTAATGTTCCGAAAAACATCTATAGCTTCTCAAAAATTGTAAAATTAAAAAAATACATGAAGATAATTAGCCAGATGTCAGACATTGTTTGTTAAGATGGTCCGGCTTACCACTGATATGACGATATGTTCATCTACCGACTTGAGTTGTGGGGGTGGCCATTTAGAAGGGTAGAAAAAAAATGTATTCCAGCGCCGTCAGATATTGAGAGGGGATATTGAGTGATACATACATACATAAAATGACATGAATGCGTTGTTTTGTGATATCTGTGATGATGTTATGACTTCGGAAAGCGGTGTGGTGATGGTACGAGCTCGTCAGATTTTTACGTCCAAATCGTCAGATTTTTAAAATTCTATCATGCAATTAACCCACCTTACCTTAATCAGACGCG
This sequence comes from Limenitis camilla, assembly GCA_905147385.1. Classification (NCBI taxonomy): domain Eukaryota; kingdom Metazoa; phylum Arthropoda; class Insecta; order Lepidoptera; family Nymphalidae; genus Limenitis; species Limenitis camilla. Next base: position 11,775,717 of record LR990241.1, read on the forward strand.
CTCGAGTAAATCCAAAAAATACCCTCTTGGGCTCTCATACTATAACGCCACATATAAATAGGCCAGCCAGTGTTAAGTAAAAATAAAATAGTATTATTATTGACTAACTGCCAAATTTGACATTTAACATCAAAACAATTTACCATCCAATAAACAAGTTTCAAAACCAACAAAAATTCAAAAAAATACTTTAAATAACAATCTGTAAGGTAATATTATGAGCGAAAAAAAAGCAGAGCGCCAGCCCATCCCTGGATGGCTCAATTTTGTGTTTGGAGGATTGAGCGGGTATGAGACTAGAGTAGTTTGAATTAACTATGTAAAGTTAGTAGTAAGTCTAAAAAAAACCTAACCTACTACCTTCCTAAAAAAAACCTAACCTAACCTACATCTTAAGCGTCAGTAGCTCAGTGGTTCGGGCGTTGGATTCACGATCGGTCGTGTCGTGGGTTCAAATCCCGGACATTGGACTACTGACGTGGCCCCCTCCTGGCACAAGCATTTTAGTTTACTTGGAGGGGTAAAGGGAATACTAGTAGTATGTGATCGGTTTTACAATACCTAAGAATAAGTTAGATAAGTGGTGAAGGATCAGGGACTCTACCAAATGTACACTCAAGAAAAATTCCAGTTTTACTGCAGGAGTCTATAAGAATAATAAAGAGATTGATAGAGTGTATTGATAAGATACGGAGGAAACATGCTTTCCAATGCAGCTCACTTATATATATTAATAAAAGATGTATCCGAATAATTAGGGCAAAATATCAAACATGTTAGACATTATAAACACTCACTGCACGTGCACGTTTCTATACTGCACGGTTTAAAATCGTATATTTTTTTCGAGATTATATATCTTTGAAAAATTCAATATCCTATATCAATATTATATATATATCAATATTACATATATATGTCGGAGAAAAGTAAAAGGTTATCGATTAAATCGAATCATCATCGCTGTCTATGGCGCTGTCTGCAGTCACTTCCGTTGTTTTGACAGTCTCTACCCTCGACCCTTTATATGCCATCGACAGTCTGACTGAAGTCTTAGTCGTGCGCGGTCTCTCAAGAAGTGAAGTAGTGTCTAAATAGTGATAGTGTTGTGTTAGTGCTAGGAGTGCTGTCCGATCAAGGTCACGTGAGTGACCTTACAATGTAATTACCTCGTCTTGTGTTAGGTTAGGTTTATGTGCGTTTAACCTTGGGTTTAAATAGAGAGCCTAGCAGTGGAGGCGAGTGTTGTAATTACTTAAAGGAGCTCCTTAAGCCTACTCCTTGGTCACAAGTCCAAGGCACTGCTTAGGTTTCTCTCGTAATTGTTAGAGATCATATTTGATCATTTATCGGTTCAGTAGAAGTATCTGCGTTGCGTTTACCCAATATTACATTCAATACCATCACCCCCTTATAGTGTTCCCCAATACTCCCTATCTTCCTCCTTCCATTTCCTTTCACATCATTTAAAATCCCCGACATATATTTATGTCGGGGGTGTAAGTTAGGTTTAGGTTAGCCTTGTGTTAGGTTAGGTCAAGGTTTAGACGGTGAAACTAAGCAGTGGAGAGGAGTGTTGTGATCACTTAAAGGATATCCTTAAGCCTACACCTTGGTCACAAGTCCAAGGCACTGCTTGGATTCCTGTCACTGTTATCACGGCATGTTGACTAGAATATTACTCGCATTGTAATAATGTTTTCTATCATGGCAGCGTATTTATTTGGCTACCTTGCCTTTTCGTTGGCGCAACTGATTCAGTTTGGAAAAATATTACTCAAATCAAATAACTTACAATATGCAGTAACATGTAATAGCATGGACCTCGACTACTAGAACCTCGACTATCCTAACCTTAAATTATCTGAAAGCTGAGTTAGTTTATCCGACGTTAGCGCGAAATTGTAGCTCGCTGCCATTGTATAAAAGAATAAGATAAAAATAGCATTAGACTTTTTTTCGGTGTTTTATTAGTTCAACGTGTATGTTAAATTTTAATAGATTGTACTATTTGTATGTGAAAAGGTGTTGTTTTTGTTTGATCTTGTCCCAAAGCATCCACCTTTCGATTATCCGACCTAATAAGTTCGTATAATCGAGGTTCTACTGTACTTGTATCTTTTTGATAAAATATTCTGCCACTGTCGCGTATGATGAAAAAACACGCGATATTCTAGTCCCTCAGTATTATCACTAAATAGTATAAAACAAAGGCGCTTCCCGTCTGTCTGTCCTTATGTATGGTTAGATCTTTAAAAAGTACGCAACGGATTTTGATGTGTTTTTTTTTAATAAATAGAGTGATTTAAGAGAAAGGTTTATATGTATAATCTATGCATATTATAATAGAGAAAGTAACCGTACGAAGCCTAGGACTTTTAATTTATCTCGAGAAACATGAGATTACAGCGGCTGTATTTTTCATTAAATTGACTTAGCAGTTTGATCTTTTTATATATTTGAGAAACTAGTGATAGGAATATTTTATATAAATTTCAACTTAATATCTTTAAGTTTTTTGGACGAAGTTCCTTATGGGACGATGCGGAGGTACCCTAACCGGGAAAAAACGTCCGTAACGTAGTTTGCTCCCACAGATTGGCCCCCCTACCTACCTACATAGTAATTGGACATTTCAACTTTTCATTTCAAAAGTATTTGTATACAAAATAGAAATAGGTATTTGTATCTAGTATTTCAAAAACTAGTATTTGAAAAATTATATGAGTGACCACACTAATGGTCATATCTTTTCAATGCGTAGACTTATAAGTTTGATGATTTTGGGGTCGCCGGCAGGCAGCAGACAAATACTCAATTGTTGTTAGCAACAATGTTTATAAAGTAGTAGTAGCGGGTAGATCATTTTATATTATGTCAAGTATACCGACGTGTAGACAATATATAACCTTTAGTGCGATAGATTAGTCTCGTGGTTAAGGTTACCCTTCTCGAGCTCCGCGTAAGTTTACTTTATTATTTATTGTCGTAAGCGAGGTCGAGTGGTGGAGGTGAGAGTTAATATATTATGAAAGAGCTCTTTAAACCTGCTCCTGGGTCTCAAGCTCCAGGCACCGCTCGCCTCAGTCTAAATTCCATGTGTATACGTATTCCTGTACAGTAATGGATATCATATCTCTCCTATTTATGACATTGTTATTAATTTCAACTCAGACAGACAGACGGACAACGAAGTGTTCCCTTTTTTCTTTTAAGGTACGGAACCCTAAAAATATTTTGATTTTCAGTATGATGGCTGTAACTGTAGTTCACCCCGCTGATTTAATGAAAACAAGACAACAGCTAGCTGCTCCTGAAGACAAAGCCCTGCCAAAAGTGTTCAACGGTATATTGCGTAAGGAGGGCGTGAGGGGGTTCTACACTGGTCTGTCGGCTGCTCTGCTCCGCCAGGCGACCTACGGGACAGGAAGACTGGGTTGCTTCAACGGACTCCTTGATTATTACAAACAGTTAGTATTAACCGAACACACTCTTCAATGCTTCACAAAAAATAGACGCTATAATTTCTTGCAAAGTTAAATAGAACACAATAAATATAAATTTTATCCACTAACTTTAAGAATTAGTGCTTGGTGTATATTATTGCGAGCTTGTTCCTCCCGAATAAGATATTGTTGTTCCGGATTGAAATAAATTGATAGATGCTTCGTTGGTAAAAGATTTAATTAGAATGTTTAGAAAAGTCCAATAAAATTTTCACAAAACTAACCCTACACTACGATCTCGCACTATTTACACGACTCCGATATTTTCAATATTCACAGTTCCTCTCTTATTACACGTACTACACCCGAATCACTATTCCCACCGCTGCTCGTCACTATACACTTCACAACGATCCACTAGTTTAAAGTTTTTTTTTTTTCCTGTGGCAACACTAAGATAAACTTGTCAAAATATCTTCTCCCAATTTAAATTTAATTTTAAAGTAATTAAACTAATAATAAAGTGATAATTTATATTTAATTGTATAATTAAAGTAATAATAAAACTGTGTAACATATAATATATATCCAAATAGTGGTTGTGCTTCACGAAAGATCAGCTGTCTTGTGTCAAAATGATGACCCGCGGTGTAAAAGCGCGGCAAACCGAGGAACAGCTCCAGCTTGCCTTGCAGGAGTTAAAAAATTATAAGGAACAATGCCTTCAATTATTACACGAACGGGAAGACACGGAAAATGACATAATTCAACTGAATGCTAAAAATAGAGACTTAAAAAACGAATTGTGCAACCTAAACAATCAGTGTTTAAATTTACAAGAACATAATAATAGTTTACAACAAATAGTCAATGGGTTTGACCAGTGCAGAGAGGAATATGAGGAAGCCCTCAGGCTTACCACTACATTGCGATCTCAACTGCATGAGGCAAATAAACAAATTGAATCTTTTGAAATACATAACATTAGCATAAAGGCCTCTCAAACTCAGTGTCTGTTTGAGGAACTGGTTGAGAATGCACCAAGCTTAGTGTCACCAATCATCTCTAACAAAACTGTCAATATGACTGGTGAGGACTCAGTGCCATCTCAGCTAGTTCTAAGCAAAAACAAATTAAAAAAATATATTAAAATAAACAAGTTTATTAGAAAAACAAAAAAATTGTTAAAATCAAAAAAATTATGTCATAAATATACAAAAGTGTGTAAAGAAAAATGTGAGTTAAGGTTACAACTAAATAAAATGTGTAATGAGTTAAATAATGTTAATAACAACTATGAGGTGGATGTTAGCTCTCTCCAGGCTGAGATGGTAAGTTTGCATAATAATTTACAAGCTATAACTCAGAAATATGAGACTTCTCAAAAAGAAATTGCAGAGCATATAAGTGCCATGAACGGTTTAGTAGAACTATGTCAGTATAACTCGGATCGCTTTGACTCACTTATAAAACAACAAAATTGTGAATGTCATTGTTCTCCAGGTTGTTCGGGGCAGTTTTATAAATCAGTCTCTCCGCCTGTTGAGGCTAACACTGACCTGATATCTTTGAACCCGGTTTGTACCCAGATTGCATCCAATTCTAATAAGGAATATATAAAAATTTATAGTGATGAGCTGGGTAAGAACATGGGTATCCTACTTAATGAATTCTGTAAAGATCAAAAAGTTTTAAATATGTGTATGCCCGGAGCCTCTTATTCTCAAATAATAGATGTAGTTCTACGTGAAACACATTGTCAAAACACAACCATTATTGTTATGATTGGGAGAAGAGGCAAATTAAACAAAAAAATTATACAAAGATATTTTACCCAATTAAATACTCTAAAAATTAATAAACTAATCATGTTTACTTTACCGTATATAGCAGACTTGCCACAGGAAAATCAAAATAGATATAAATTAAATAGTTTGTTAACACACTATTATAATTGCAATTATGTGACTCTAACACCAAATAACAATGATAATGTAAATAATAAATGTCACATTATTGACTTAAATAATATAATATCTAACAAATATCAATTACTTACTTGTGATAGGCTACATCTATCTAACTTTAGAAAAAGACAGGTAGCAAAACTGCTATCTTATTATATACTTTTTAACTCAGCCAATATGTTGGCTACCTCTAACACTGCTTCTATTGAGCAGTCAAATTGTGACTTGACTACCATTGCTTCTTTTGAGCAGGTAAATAACCCAAAAACTATAACTCCTATTGAGCAGATCAATAATTTGACATTTAATAACTTGGAAACCGTTCCAATTAATTTTACATAATAAGACAACAGAGAATTACTCTAGCATATTAAACCTAGACATTAATAAAAATAAAAATTGTTATAATCTTAATAATAATAATAAAATTGTAAACCTGGTGCACCAAAACTTACAAGGACTTTTAGGTAAAGAATTAGAACTGGAATTATTTATGAGATGTGAAAACATTCATTTTTTATGTATTACAGAGCATTGGCTTCGTAATTATGAACTCATATTTAATTTCAGTGGTCACCGGGTAGCAAGTGCGTTCTGCAGAGAAAAATCGTTACGTGGGGGCTCCTTAATAATTTTAAGTAAATTTTTTAAATTTAAAGAACGCAAAGACATTGTGAGCCTCTCTGTAGAACGTACTATTGAGATAGCCTGTGCAGAACTTGAGCGCTTCATTGTTGTGAGCATATACAGTCCCCCTGGAGCGTTATATGAATTATTTGAAAATGTGTTAGAAGAAATACTATTAAAATTATCTGAGTCTAAAAAATATATTATAATATGTGGTGATTTTAACATTAATCTATTAGAAAACTCCACCACAAGTGTTAGATTCAGATCCCTGTTAAATTCATATAACCTAGTAAATATATTTTTAGAGCCAACTAGAGTAACTGCAACCTCAGCAACATGTATTGATAATATATTTACCAACTTTAAACCCAATTCATATTCAATTATTAAAAAGTTGAGTTCGGATCATTTTGGGCAATTAATCTCCTTTAACTGTGAGTTAAAAAAAGGAAATAAAAATAAAAAGATTGTGTTTGTTCCTACGAACTCCAAACGTATGGAGAAATTTAAAGGTAGTATTATAGCAAAACTCACATACTTAAATTTTGACAACAATAACCCTGATATGTTATATAACTAATTAAATTAATAAAATCAGAGTTTACTGCTATATTCACTACCAAGACAGTCAATTCGGGTGGTCTCTTGTCATTTAATGATTGGGCAACTGTTGGTATTCATCGAAGTAGAGAAAAACTATATCAACTTTATAATGAGAGATCATACAACCATTCAGAGTCCTTTATAGCCTTTGTTAAAGCATATTCAAAGTTATTTAAAAAAGTGTGTTCCATGGCAAAGTCGTTACATATTAAACAAAAAATTTATAATGCACAAGACAAAATAAAAATGACATGGAATATTATCAATTGGGAAACTGGAAGAGTCAGAGATCGTAACTTCAAGTATAATCTCATTTATAATAACATTAATATCAAAACTGATCAGGAAGTTGCATCCACGTTTGAAAAATATTTCTCTGACATTCCAATCTCAACAACTTGTTCTCTCATTTCATCTGCCAGCGTTGCTGAATCATTATTGCTAGAAAATGTTAAAAAATGTGATGTACTGTTCGAATTTAGTACTGTCAACAGTAAAGATATAATTAAAACATTTAAAACCCTAGATATGAAGAAAACAGCTGATATTTGGGGTATTTCTGTTAAAATAATTAACTCCATTATTGATGCCATTGCACCGTATCTAGCTACTATTTTCAATACTTGTATTAAACGTGGCGTGTTTCCTGACCTGATGAAGCATAGTAAAGTAACGCCTATATTTAAATCTGGATGTATAACTGATCCAAATAATTTTCGACCCATCTCAGTATTGCCAACGCTTAGTAAAATTTTTGAAAAACTAATTTTAAACCAAATGTTGATTCATTTTAATTCACAGAGACTTCTCCATGTGAAACAATTTGGTTTTACTAAGGGTTGTTCAACAACGGATGCCGGTGTCGAATTAATTAAGAATATCTTCGAGGCCTGGGAGGAATCACAGAATGCACTTGGAATATTCTGTGACTTATCTAAGGCCTTCGATTGTGTACAACATGCGACTCTGGTCAGAAAGCTGCGCCACTATGGCATCAAAGGAACTGCGCTCGACCTTATGAACTCCTATCTAAACAATAGGGTTCAAAGGGTTGACGTGAATGGCAAGAGATCTCCTGGGGCTCGTCTGGATATGGGGGTCCCCCAGGGTTCTATTCTTGGACCATTTCTCTTCCTCATTTATATAAACGACCTGCCAAACCTTGTAGAAAAAAAGAACAAGATAGTATTGTTTGCTGATGACACTTCACTAATATTTAAAGTGAAACGCTATCAAACTGAATATGACGATGTAAACAATGCTCTCTCTGATATTGTACATTGGTTCAGTGCTAATAATCTAATGTTAAATAGTAAGAAAACTAAATATATAAAATTTACGACACCCAATGTTAAGAAAATAGAGAGTGGTGTATTTATAAATGGAGAGGAGTTGGAACCGGTAGAATCTACCGTATTTTTGGGCATCACTGTCGACTCTAAATTGCAATGGGGCCCCCATATTGAGAGGTTGGCCAATAGACTCAGCTCTGCAGCATACGCGGTTAAAAAAATACGCCAATTAACTGATATAGACACGGCTCGTTTAGTTTACTTTAGCTACTTCCATAGTATAATGTCTTACGGCATTCTACTTTGGGGTAACGCAGCCGACATAAACACGATTTTCATACTGCAGAAGAGGGCTATTCGCGCAATCTATGGTCTCGGCCCTAAAATATCTTTAAGAGATAAATTCAAAGAAATTAATATATTGACTGTTGCTTCACAATATATTTTTGAAAATGTTATGTATGTGCGTAAAAATATTAATGTTTTTATTAGAAATAGTGACTTGCATGACATCAATACTAGGAACAAACACAAACTTGTTACTCCTACTACTCGATTGAGTAGAATTAGTAATTCTTTTGTTGGGCGATGTGTATGCTTTTACAACAGGATCCCAGAAAACGTTCAAAATTGTTCTATAGGAAAATTTAAAAAGTTAGTTAAAAAACGTTTGTGTGACAAAGGCTATTATAACATTAAAGATTTTTTGGAAGATGTCACGCCTTGGGAATGATGCGTTCGCTCCAGGCTTTCTCAATGTATAAATATACTTGTTATAAAAATTGGCGTTTAAAAAATCAAAGATAAAAAAGTAAAATATCCAAAAGAAACAGTCCCGCTGAGTTTCTTGCGCCCATTCTTCTCAGGTCTGGGTTAGGTCGTTTCCGAAAGGGTGGTAGATTCCGACGTTCAATAAGAGAATGTAAATTCCAACATTGAATAAAAAATTTTGACTTTGACTAACTATACACCACTTTCTCTGCACTTCGATATCTCTTCGAATTCACTTCTTCACTCTCGAGTATTAGACTGACTGCAATCGCCGGTACAACCCTTTATCTATATCTATACCAATATTATAAAGAAGCAAGATTTGTATTTTTGTATGTAACGAATAAACATAAAAACTACTAGACCGATTTCAAAAATTCTTTCACCATTAGGAAGCTACATTATCCCTGAGTAACATAGGCTATATTTATTACAAGAAAAAATTAGAGATCCTTAGGAAATCTCACGAAAACCAACCCAAGGTGCCAAAAAATTTGCCATAAAATATCTTTCATCGCATGCGCTGCAAAAAGTATTGATGATAGAACAAAAAAATATTGTACAATATTATACAACGTATCAATATCTACAAAAAAGTCCGCGAGACCATATGTCCAACTATTATAGTTACGTCACCATAACTGCTTTTTTACATTTTAAAAGTTGATAAAAATGCCTATCAAAATCAGACCATGTTTTCCATAACTTTGTATTAATTCTTATCCAAATAAATTATTTCGTATTCAAGACTGTTTCAATACCTGTTGATTACTTTTTGAATTATTGAAATCGGACATTCCAGTCAAAAGATATTACGGAATAAAAATATCAAGATAAATAAAAAATAATCCCAGACGGGCCGTCGGCGCGGTGTGGGTGCCTCGCAGCGCAGCGAGTAACGCGGCGATAGAGGGAGCGACAGAATGCGGGAGCCAAAATGTTAAAAAAAAATTATCCACCCGTGCGAAGCCGGGACGGGCCCCTAGTCTAATAGGTTTTCATATAGAAACTTCTCGCAGCAGGATTCTAGCAATTTAAAAAATGATTGTCTAACAACCACTGGAAAGGTCTGGAGTTATACCCATCTCACTTGAACACATAAATTTGCCTAATGCTGTCCTTTTCTCACATGTCGATCATCGAAGGCCCGCAAAATTTCCGGCAAACGACATTATGCTGTCCCTCTCGGTTCTATCTTGCCGTCTTATCCTATTTTGACATTTTCCAGCAAGTTCGAACTAAAGCTTGGTCTAGGCATGCGAATTGTTTTGATGTTGAATCGCAACAATATTTTACTTAGTTCAGCAGAGTTATATGGTTCAGAGCTTGACCCTCGTGACGAAATTATCTTGAAGATTGGAGAAAATATTAATTACTATATCAGACTTACCCCCTCCCTCTTTCATTCCATTAATGCTGGGGATCTAGTAGACTCTGGGCTCTTGCTCCGCTAAAACCGAACCCTTTTCTTTTCACTCCCCTTCCCCACTTTATCTTTGAAATTGCGACGCATCAACAAACAAGAGGGTAGATTTTGTTTCGCCGATTTTTATGGGCGATGGTGGCCACTTATCATCAGGTGGACCATCTGCTCGTTTGCACTTTATCTACCATAAAAAATTCTGAATTTAACGCTCAGTATTACCACTTTTTAAAGACGTACATATTCTTTAAGAAACTATGGCGTACCAAGTTTTCCTGCAAAATTGGTTATGGGCATGATCGCTGGAGGTTTTGGGGCCTTTGTCGGGAACCCAGCCGAAGTGGCTCTCATCAGAATGACTGCAGATGGACGACTGCCTCCTTCGCAAAGAAGAAATTACAAGAATGTTTTCAACGCACTAGTAAGGTTAGATCAGTATTCCCTAATCTTTTAGACCCATAAACCAATTGTCATATTGTTTTATATTTTTTATATACTGAATTAAATTAAATAGTACAATATCATACACTCTTCCGTCTCTTTTTACATCTCACCGACTCTTGGTTATCAATATAGACCAGAGCTTTGAGAACGGCTGGGTTATGTCTGACGTCATTATTCAGTCATCGTATCGTCAAGAATTTCATATTAAAAATTTTAAAGAGTTAATTTCTGCTGAAGTAATATTTTTCATCACTCATCATGATTATAGTATTTTTCCTGATGTTTAGAATAGCTCGTGAAGAAGGGCCGACGACCTGGTTGCGTGGTGTGTCTGCTACCGTATCCAGAGGTGTGATTGTAAGCTCATTTCAGTTGGGGTCTTATGCGCAGGTATTATGATTATCCTTCTATCCTACTAATATTATAGACGCGAAAGTTTGTAAGAATGTGTAGATGTATGGTTTGTTACTCTTTCACGCAAAAACTACTGAATGGATTTTGATGAAACTTTACAATAATATAGCTTAAACATCATTATAAAGATATAGTGTGAATAATCCTAAATATAGCGAGTGAAACCGAGGGGCGCGGTGGTTTATACGTAAAGGAAGACTTTAAATTACTTGTTGATGACTTGACCAGATGTCACACTGTTATGAAGAATAAATGGCGAAAGAAAGCGATTAAATATGCTTATAAAAATTTCATTATAAATAGAAGGACACATCTAATAATATTTTATTAGTTTGGCTGTATGGCATTGTTAAATTACTTTTTAATTCTTATCCATAACAATCTATAAATAAAGCAAGAACAAAATTCCGCGCCAGCGCCATCTAGTGCAGTAAGTACAAAATAATAAATTGTTGTTTGATAACTTTATGATGGCGCTGGGGTCGAATAAATGCCTAAAAATTATTTTGTTTTTTTTAAGTAACTAAAAAATTAGAAGACTAAATGAATTAAAGCCATTTTAACACTATTTTAATCCGAAACTCACAAATTGAAAATGAACATTCCGTGCGGGAAATAAGTAGTCCAATAATAATAATAATAAACCACATATCGAATGCATCACCCTCGATCTTCGGTAATGAGATTGTACATCCCTCGGAAATGTGGGGGTCGAGGCTTTTTGAATGCTAAGACTCTCCATAACCGGGAGGTGTGCAATCTCAGGGAGTATTTCCTCCAAACCGACGTGGGAATGCATCGGGATGTGGTTGCAATGGACAAGGGACTGACCCCGCTCTCCTTGGCAAAAGAGAACTGGCGCAAACCTATAGTACTTAGTACCGACAACCGCAAGGAGGTATGGAAGAGCAAGGAGTTACACGGACGCTTCTACCGTGCCCTTCACGGGGACGAGGTCGACTTTAAAGCATCCGTATCTTGGCTACGGTTCGGTAACCTATTTGGGGAAACCGAAGGTTTTGTCTGTGCAATTATGGACGAAGTTATTATGACGAGAAACTACCGGAGGTATATTGTGAGGGATGGCACGGTGGACATATGTCGGGCATGTCACAGTTCGGGCGAATCACTCAGACATATTATTTCCGGTTGTCCTCGTCTTGCTAACGGCGAGTATTTGCACAGACACAACCAAGTGGCCAAGATTATCCACCAACAACTTGCTCTTCGATACGGCCTTGTGGAGTCTGAGGTGCCGTACTATAGGTATGCGCCCGACCCAGTTCTCGAAAATGGTCGTGTCACGTTGTACTGGGATCGAACTATCATCACTGACAGGACTATTATTGCCAATAAGCCTGATATAGTGGTGATAGATTGATCGGAGCGCTGCACAATGATTGTTGACGTCACCATCCCGCATGACGGGAATCTCGTGAAAGCTGAGAAAGATAAACAAATGAAATATCTTGATTTAGCTTATGAGATTGTCGACATGTGGGATGTGGACTCAGCAGTCGTTATGCCGATTGTCGTGACGGCCAATGGCCTAATAGCCAAGAGCCTCGATCAACATCTTAAGAGGCTCGCGTTGGATGGATGGGTCAAGGGCCTGATGCAGAAAGCGGTACTACTGGACACGGCACGTATCGTGCGGAAGTTCCTCTCTCTGGAGCCCTGACTGTCGGTAGCTTGGACCGTGTTCCCGCTGCCGGTTGGCCTCTATTTTTTATATTTTTAAATGTATTTTGGTTTTTTTTAGATATATTTAAAAATGTAAATTGTAGGAATAGTAGAGAAATAAAAAAATAATAATAATAATTAGGTAATATCGAATATTAAAATTACAAAGAATAGTACATACACAAAACAAAAAACACAAATAAGACAAACTTTTTTATTACCTATTTTACGAAGGGATACCAGTGAATTTTCATTTCATTATTTATCAGGCACGAGAAGTTCTATTGCCGAGATTTGGAGATACAATCGTTCTGCATTTCTTGTCGTCTTTTATAGCGGGATTCGTCACTACTTGTGCCTCACTACCCACCGATATCGTAAAAACACGGTAAGTGACATTCATAGTACTAATAAATTAAATATAAAAATCTCCCGCCAAGTACCTCTGACGCGTTCAGGTCGAGCCGCATGGAGGCCAGATCTACCCCTTCCCTCTCCCATCCCATTAATGCTGCGGTTTCAGTAAACACCGGGTTCTTGCTTAGGGTCCGCTGAAATCGCAGCATTCTTCTCTTTACTCTCCCTCCTCACTGTATCATCGGGGCGGCAACGCATCGGCAAAACAAGAGATACTCTCTAGATTTGCCGATGTCCATGGGCGATGGTGGCCCCTTTCCATCAGGTGGACCGTCAATTTTATTAGTTATAAGGTAATTAAAGTATTAATAATATTAATTATTATCATCACGAATCGTCAATGGCCTACTGCTGAGCACCCGGCTCAGAATGAGGTAAATAGGTAAGAGAGGTATTAGGCCACAGTCCACCACGCTGGCCCAGTGCCGATTGGCAGACTTAAAAAAAATTGAGGATATGGAGAACTCTCAGGAGTGCAGGTTTCCTCACGATATCACTGTTAAAGTGATATTAGTGTGCCCGTGGAGGGATCGCACTCGGACCTCCCAAGTAAGACATTGGATACTCAATCACTGGGCCATCACTGCTTTTATTAATTACTAGCGGCCCATCCCGGCTTCGCGCGGGTGGAATATTATTTTTAAAAATATATTGGCCCTCCCGCATTTCGGTGCCCCCTCTCTTGCCGCTTTACTCGCTGCGCTGCGTCGCTATACTGGCCCGTCGCGTCGACGTGTATTTTTTGTTTATATTGATATTTTTAATTTCATAATATCTTTTGAATGGAAAGTCCGATTTTAATAATTCAAAAAGTAATTTACAGGTATTGAAATAGTCTTGAATACGAAATAATTTATTTGGATAAGGATTAATACAAAGTTATAGAAAACATGGTCTGATTTTGATAGGCATTTTTATCAACTTTTAAAATATAAAAAAGTAGTTATAGTGACGTAACTATAATAGTTGGACATATGGTTTCGCGGACTTTTTTGTAGATATTGATACGTTCTATAATATTGTAGAACATTTTTTTGTTCTATCATCAATACTTTTTGCAGCGCATGCGATGAAAGATATTTTATGGTAAATTTTTTTGCACCTTGGGTTGGTTTTCGTGAGATTTCCTAAGGATCTCTAATTTTTTCTTGTAATAAATATAGCCTTTGTTACTCAGGGATAATGTAGCTTCCTAATGGTGAAAGAATTTTTGAAATCGGTCCAGTAGTTTTTATGTTTATTCGTTACATACAAAAATACAAATCTTACTTCTTTATAATATTATTATAGATATTATATTATATAATAAGTAGATATGTATTAATAATATTAATTATATTATTTAATAACTGCTTTTTAGGTTAAAATAATTAAATAAACATATTAACGATGTGTATTATATGAAATTAATAAGTACATATATAATTTTTCCTCATGTAAAAGTTAAGGTAATTTTAGTAAGAATTATCGCCAATAGATGTCGCTGCACTGCAGTACCTATATTCGCAATAAAAAAAAATATTTATGAATTACAATCTTTGATTAATATACTTGTTTTTCAAATATTAGAAATGAAATAATTTAAATAAAAATAAGAAATGGAACGATTAATTTTGATTGAAGGTCAAACAATTTAAATGTTGCCAGTCTAAGGAAACTATTTACCACGTACAATAATTATGACTAGCGACCAGCGTCGGCTTCGCACGGTTGCTTTCTCTACTATAATATGCATGTATTATATATATAAACCTTCCTCTTGAATCACTCTATCTATTAATGAAAACCGCATCAAAATCCGTTGCGTAGTTTTAAAGATCTAAGCATACATAGGGACAGACAGACGGGAAGCGACTTTGTTTTATACTATGTAGTGATTAAAATTATTCGATTCTTCCAGGGTACAAAATGCAACAAAAGGAACAAGTCAAATCGGAGTCCTGCTGAGTATAATAAAGAACGAAGGGTTCTTCGCGCTGTGGAGCGGGTTCATACCGACGTACATGAAGCTGGGGCCTATCACCATACTCATATTCGTATTCTTAGAGCAGCTGAACGCAATGTACTACAGAGTCACTGAAGCTAAATCATAAACTCTTACATCTGTCAATATATGGTTTTAATTTTTTTTGTACCGATGAATTTAAAGAATTATATAATTTAAAGAATTAATATTTAAAAAAGCAATTTAGATTTCCCTCCAAAACGCTGAATAGTGTGATGGCGCCTTGAATGACGTCACAATCTAACAAGAAACGCTGAATAGTGTGATGGCGTCTTCAATGACGTCACAGTCTAACAAGTAACCTGCTCCACAACGACGTTTTGCGTGACGTGACGTTTCTGACTGGTGTTCGCTGTCACGTGACTTAATGCCCCTTTTTTTTGAATTTATTTTCTAAATATATATATCAGTAACGTTTAACTTGTATGAGAATTAACCTGTTTTTTTTCTTATCTACGTCTCTTCATTTATAATTAGAAACGCCGATTATAAATGCGACAAATCACACAAAAACGGTTGAACGGATATGGATGAAATTTGGCAGTTTGTTTGTTTTCAGAACGCGCTAATCTCACTATCTACTGGTTTGATTTGAAAAATCTTTCAGCGTTAGTTAGCCCATTTATCGAGGAATGCTATAGGCTATATATAATCACGCTAAGACCAATAGGAGGAGGAATATATTTACCAACTTTCAACCCAATTCGTATTCAATTATTAAAAAGTTGAGTTCGGATCATTTTGGGCAATTAGTCTCTTTTAAGTGTGAGTTAAAAAAAGAAAATAAAAATAAAAAGATTGAGTTTGTTCCTACAAACTCCAGACGTATGGAGAAATTTAAAGGTAGTATTATAGCAAAACTCACATACTTAAATTTTGACAACAATAACCCTGATATGTTATATAACACACTATTTAAATTAATAAAATCAGAGTTTACTGCTATATTCACTACCAAGACAGTCAATTCGGGTGGTCTCTTGTCATTTAATGATTGGGCAACTGTTGGTATTCATCGAAGTAGACAAAAACTATATCAACTTTATAATGAGAGATCATACATCCATTCAGACCTTTATAGCCTTTGTTAAAGCATATTCAAAGTTATTTAAAAAAGTGTGTTCCATGGCAAAGTCGTTACATATTAAACAAAAAATTTATAATGCACAAGACAAAATAAAAATGACATGGAATATTATCAATTGGGAAACTGGAAGAGTCAGAGATCATAACTTCAAGTATAATCTCATTTATAATAACATTAATATCAAAACTGATCAGGAAGTAGCATCCACGTTTGAAAAATATTTCTCTGACATTCCAATCTCAACAACTTGTTCTCTCATTTCATCTGCCAGCGTTGCTGAATCATTATTGCTAGAAAATGTTAAAAAATGTGATGTACTGTTCGAATTTAGTACTGTCAACAGTAAAGATATAATTATAAGTATTTCTGTTAAAATAATTAACTCCATTATTGACGCCATTGCACCGTATCTAGCTACTATTTTCAATACTTGTATTAAACGTGGCGTGTTTCCTGACCTGATGAAGCATAGTAAAGTAACGCCTATATTTAAATCTGGATGTATAACTGATCCAAATAATTTTGGACCCATCTCAGTATTGCCAACGCTTAGTAAAATTTTTGAAAAACTAATTTTAAACCAAATGTTAATTCATTGTAATTCACAGAGACTTCTCCATGTGAAACAGTTTGGTTTTACTAAGGGTTGTTCAACAACGGATGCCGGTGTCGAATTAATTAAGAATATCTTCGAGGCCTGGGAGGAATCACAGAATACACTTGGAATATTCTGTGACTTATCTAAGGCCTTCGATTGTGTACAACATGCGACTCTGGTCAGAAAGCTGCGCCACTATGGCATCAAAGGAACTGCGCTCGACCTTATGAACTCCTATCTAAAAAATAGGGTTCAAAGGGTTGACGTGAATGGCAAGAGATCTCCTGGGGCTCGTCTGGATATGGGCGTCCCCCAGGGTTCTATTCTTGGACCATTTCTCTTCCTCATTTATATAAACGACCTGCCAAACCTCGTAGAAAAAAAGAACAAGATAGTATTGTTTGCTGATGACACTTCACTAATATTTAAAGTGAAACGCCATCAAACTGAATATGACGATGTAAACAATGCTCTCTCTGATATTGTACATTGGTTCAGTGCTAATAATCTAATGTTAAATAGTAAGAAAACTAAATATATAAAATTTACGACACCCAATGTTAAGAAAATAGAGACTGGTGTATTTATAAATGGAGAGGAGTTGGAACCAGTGGAATCTACCGTATTTTTGGGCATCACTGTCGATTCTAAATTGCAATGGGGCCCCCATATTGAGAGATTGGCCAATAGACTCAGCTCTGCAGCATACGCGGTTAAGAAAATACGCCAATTAACTGATATAGACACGGCTCGTTTAGTTTACTTTAGCTACTTCCATAGTATAATGTCTTACGGCATTCTACTTTGGGGTAACGCAGCCGACATAAACACGATTTTCATACTGCAGAAGAGGGCTATTCGCGTAATATATTGACTGTTGCTTCACAATATATTTTTGAAAATGTTATGTATGTACGTAAAAACATTAATGATTTTATTAGAAATAGTGACTTGCATGACATTAATACTAGGAACAAACACAAACTTGTTACTCCTACTACTCGATTGAGTAGAATTAGTAATTCTTTTGTTGGGCGATGTGTATGCTTCTACAACAGCATCCCAGAAAACGTTCAAAATTGTCCTATAGGAAAATTTAAAAAGTTAGTTAAAAAACGTTTGTGTGACAAAGGCTATTATAACATTAAAGATTTTTTGGAAGATGTCACGCCTTGGGAATGATGCGTTCGCTCCAGGCTTTCTCAATGTATAAATATACTTGTTATAAAAATTGGCGTTTAAAAAATCAAAGATAAAAAAGTAAAATATCCAAAAGAAACAGTCCCGCTGAGTTTCTTGCGCCCATTCTTCTCTGGTCTGGGTTAGGTCGTTTCCGAAAGGGTGGTAGATTCCGACGTTCAATAAGAGAATGTAAATTCCAACATTGAATAAAAAATTTTGACTTTGACTTTGGAGCGGAGCATCACGGGTACGAAGTCGCAAAAGTTGGCTAGTACTTTATATGGCCCCCTTTCTAAGTACCGGAAGCTTAACTCAACTCAACTATTAAAAGGATTTCGTACGAACGACACTTTTGAAAAATAGATTTTTACCAAAAATATTGCTGTCACGCTGAGCCCCAAGCTTACCCCTTACCGTGTGATAGAGAGAACTACAGCTCGAACTGATTTTACCTAAAGATTTAAAATCGTCCTTTCGTAATCCCCTGTTTCCTCCTCTAAATCTGCACCGATTTTAATATTTATTTCGTTAAAATGCAGTACAGGGTCTAACCTATGCGCGTGCGTTTTGCTTTTTTGGTTTATGTTAGTAATAATTACTTTGCTGGATGTTGGCAAATGTAAATAAAAAAGTCGTTTTTTTTTAATATTAAAAGTTTTTTTTTCTATTATATTAATCAAATAATAAAAAAAAAACAAAACGTACAGTCATGGCAGAGGTACGTGTATATCGCACGGTATTTTTTTTCTTCTGTAACTTCATTATCCTAGGAGGAAACAGGGGACTACGTTTGTATGAAAAAAGTGTCGACTAATTTCCTCTTAAGGCGGATTTATATTTGTCTGAAGTGTCGTGACGTGTCTTGTCGTGATGGCTAGTGTTCACATTTATACGTCGTGTTCTGACGCCTTCTGACGATAGGTGACATATTTTCAATGTTCACCCATGAGCTATCCGATTCTGATTCATATTATGAAGAAAATATTCAATTTATGATGCTGGCAACTTTGTATCATAAATCACATTATATTGTGACACGAAATCTGTCAAGACGGTTTTGGAGATAAATAAATAAAAATTAAAAACAACAATAATTTATTAATATTACTCATTACAATACAATAGAAAATTTTTTATCGCCTCTTGACCGTTCAGTGGAACATAATATACAGCCGAAATTAATAATCAAATGCAATCCAAAATCTTTGGATTACGAATTGAAAGTAGATTTGAAATTCAAATCTAGGTATACAAAATTCAATTTTTCGATCTATTTTCAATCTGTAATCCAAAATAAAAAATATATTAAACAATACAAAAATTTTAGATTGAAGTTGCCGTAAATGTAAGCAACGAAAGTAAAGCGACCAATGTGTATAACCTTCGGCACGTCTTCTTACGGTGGCGTTTGAGCAGTAGTGGCGATAGTTGGGCATGGTTAGCGTAAGAACTAGTCATGTGTGGCGCGCTCCTTTCGCCCCGCTATAAAGGCGCTCACCCGCCTAACAGTCAGTGAATGTCGTGTTACAGGTTAGCTGAACTGTTCATAACCAATATATATGTCAATCATTTTTCATTACTCACATTATTCTCCATTTTTAAAATCTAAAATACGCCATTATCTGAATATTGTGGATATATCTTGTCGATTCGAAACCTTTAATAAAATAAATTATTTAATCTGAGGGAAGAGTTTACCGTATCGACGGGATGAATTAAACCCATCAACATTTTGTATGGGAAATTTTCCAATGGGACGAAGACAAATACAACAAATCAAAAACCATTAATATCGGTCCAGCCGTTCTCGAGTTATAAGGTTTCGAACAAACCCAACTTTGTTTTATATATAGAAGATTGAATAAAACTTTCATATGTTTTCAATAGTAATGTTAACACTGGAAAACATTAAAACATTTGTTTACATTTTATCTCATTTAAATCTGAATAGATAATAAGCCTAATGTATAAAGCCTAAAAATTACAGGAGAATTTACTTTTAAACTACCTTAGTTTATTTACAATAGCGACGAAATCTATTAAAAAATATTATATCGACTCCTAAAGCTAGTTATTGACACTAGTTACTTTGCTTTGCTTTCCACACACAATATAATAGCTCTAAGGGAACCTACCCATACTACGTAACCCATTTTTTACAATTTTTATACGCCTTCTCTCCCCCTACGTGACTACAAGTAGTATAAGCCAAGACCGCTCTCTCCCCCTACGTGACTACAAGTAGTATAAGCCAAGACCGCTCTCTCTCCCTACGTGACTACAAGTAGTATAAGCCAAGACCGCTCTCTCCCTCTACGTGACTACAAGTAGTATAAGCCAAGACCGCTCTCTCCCCCTACGTGACTACAAGTAGTATAAGCCAAGACCGCTCTCTCCCCCTACGTGACTACAATTAGTATAAGCCAAGACCGCTCTCTCTCCCTACGTGACTACAAGTAGTATAAGCCAAGACCGCTCTCTCTCCCTACGTGACTACAAGTAGTATAAGCCAAGACCGCTCTCTCCCCCTACGTGACTACAAGTAGTATAAGCCAAGACCGCTCTCTCCCCCTACGTGACTACAATTAGTATAAGCCAAGACCGCTCTCTCTCCCTACGTGACTACAAGTAGTATAAGCCAAGACCGCTCTCTCTCCCTACGTGACTACAAGTAGTATAAGCCAAGACCGCTCTCTCCCCCTACGTGACTACAATTAGTATAAGCCAAGACCGCTCTCTCCCCCTACGTGACTACAAGTAGTATAAGCCAAGACCGCTCTCTCTCCCTACGTGACTACAAGTAGTATAAGCCAAGACCGCTCTCTCCCTCTACGTGACTACAAGTAGTATAAGCCAAGACCGCTCTCTCCCCCTACGTGACTACAAGTAGTATAAGCCAAGACCGCTCTCTCCCCCTACGTGACTACAAGTAGTATAAGCCAAGACCGCTCTCTCCCCCTACGTGACTACAATTAGTATAAGCCAAGACCGCTCCCTCCCCCTACGTGACTACAAGTAGTATAAGCCAAGACCGTTCTCTTCCTCTACGTGACTACAAGTAGTATAAGCCAAGACCGCTCTCTCCCCCTACGTGACTACAAGTAGTATAAGCCAAGACCGCTCTCTCCCCCTACGTGACTACAAGTAGTATAAGCCAAGACCGCTCCCTCCTCCTACGTGACTACAAGTAGTATAAGCCAAGACCGTTCTCTTCCCCTACATGACTACAAGTAGTATAAGCCAAGACCGCTCCCTCCCCCTACGTGACTACAAGTAGTATAAGCCAAGACCGCTCTCTCCCCCTACGTGACTACAAGTAGTATAAGCCAAGACCGCTCCCTCCTCCTACGTGACTACAAGTAGTATAAGCCAAGACCGTTCTCTTCCCCTACATGACTACAAGTAGTATAAGCCAAGACCGTTCTCTTCCCCTACGTGACTACAAGTAGTATAAGCCAAGACCGTTCTCTTCCCCTACGTGACTACAAGTAGTATAAGCCAAGACCGCTCCCTCCCCCTACGTGACTACAAGAAGAACCTCACCCTTCAGAACGGGTCACAAAGTATAGGTACGTTCCTTAAGAAGATAAAGTTCGTCCAATAACTCTTAATTATTTATTATGCTTTAATATAGGAAGACTAACAATAATTTTAAAATTGTAACTGACCGATATCTAAACATACAAATTTTTGAACTTTAAATCTAGACTTGATTTCGATAAAGTTTCATTTAAAGTTCTTTTTACCCCAACAAAGCAAGGGTGGACTAATAAACATGTAAAATAATATGTAAGTACATTCTACATAAAAAAGTCATAATGTATTCTAGTCTTTCACCTTTAATTTGGCTGAAATGAGAAAGACCCAAAACCAGACCCGTTTTTCCACTCGAATATTAAAATGGCGCGTCCTTAATAAATAGCTTGGCAGACTCGTGTGTTGGTCATCTGCTAGCCACCTCGTCAATCATGGTCTCCCAGGAGTCCGTGGACTCTGTCTCCCACGAATCTTCATCATCATCATCATCATTTTCTTCTAAAATTGCTAGCTGTAAAAGAAAAACATTTTAAGTACACTCTACGTGAAGAAACATATCAATCTTTTGATTTTAACATAAGAACTATACTAACTATTCAGCTTGGTCTGAGATAAAATGTAAACAAATCATGAAATAGTTATTTGTTTTTTTATTGTACACAAATAAAACACAAAAAAAATACACTGAAATACAACTAAACTAAGACGAGTACAATGCCGGACTTATTCCAATTAGGAATCTCTTCCAGTCAACCTAGAATTGATTGAAAGGAATAACAATATTAATAAGGATCGTTAATACTACACAAAAACGTTTGTGTACATTTGAAATACATAACATTAAAAATAGAAAAACCATATTATATTTTATATATTAATATTATACATATATTAATACATACATACCTACATATAAACATGCATACATACATATTTCAACATTTTAATATGTTGGTTGTAGTGATGTCACCAATATTACTTTAAAATAGCAGATCCATAAAATTTCTTTAACTTATACTTAAATGAAGCCAATGAGGGAGATTTACGTATGTCAACTGGCAACTCAATCCAGAGTGTCACCGATAAGAAGGTGAAAGACCTAGCGTATGTTCGTGAGGAACATACGGGTGCAGCAAGGGTAAGATTGCCAGAAGACCTTAACCGTCCATCACTGTCTTCAGCCATATATCTAAATCTTTCACGAAGGTAGTGCGGGGAGAGAGGATTAAAAAGAACGTTATATAAAAGGGATAAAATATGCAAGTTTCGCTTTAATCTAACAGGAAGCCAGTTATTCAAGAGTGCAAAGTTGCTTTTTAACCGCGTGCTCAATGTTGATGACCGAATGATGAATCAAAAGAGCACAACACGTGACTTTTTGTCCCACCTCAGCGAGGAAATAAAAAACTGATTGCACTGGGGGAGTGCCGGTAGAATTGAAAACTTGAACATTAACGTTGTAACTACACGAAATTACTCATCAAACGCAAGCGAATGAACTTGTGATAGTCAATAAAATATCCAATTTCGAATTTAAAATCTCGCTAATTTTCTGTCGCGAGTTTAACATTTTTTACCCATCCCAAAAATGTACACAATTACTGCACAACGCTGTTAAAGAAGTTTTCAAAAAGTACACCAAGAAGGTTCCGAGTTTGAGTTTAAAAAAAAAAAAAAGAAAAAGTTAGTATGATAAATTCGGCACTATGGAGGCAGAAATAAATAGGTTTAATGATGTTTGGAATTCACAAACTTACTAGAACACGATGTTCTAAATTAAATTTCACTTTATCCTCTAAAGGAAAAAAACGGCTTTTGCACTCAGATATAGAAGAGCAAACATACTCTTTCCGAGATGGTGGGATGAAAAAGATCGTTGTCTCATTTTAAATCCAAATGAAAAATGTATTTCTTACTATAAATAACACATGTTAAATATTCAATTACATGTATAATGCTATTGTTGAGTAATATTAGTATCTGCCATAGATATTTATGTTTACATTTCTTCTCAGACCAAGCTGAATAAAATATTATATACATATTTAGTTATCGAACAAATTAATAGTAAAGTAAGTTTTCAAATCTCAGTTGAAATTATTAACTGTCCCTTGTTAAACATATACGAAGTGTTTTTTAACAAATACACATTTTAAAAAACACTTTTATCTGTATGATAGGTGAATTTTAATTCTAGGTAGGTGTAAGAGTAAATTAGTGTTACCAATTATAAAAACTCAAGCATCTTGCAATGGCTATAATTTTTATTTAATAATGTTTAAAATAAAGCCTAAAATCTTCCTGATTTATGCATGTTATAATAAAATTGTAACCATATTTTGATAACGGTAATTAATTTATATTGCATGCTATTGTATAGCAGATGATGGTTTGAATTGACAAAATAATGTATCACCCTTTTACCTGTAATCTTGCAATAAAGGAATTTGAATAAATTAAAAAGTTAAATACTATCAACGCTATCTAACACTAGCGAATCAGTAATTCCTGAGATTAGCGCGTCCAACCAAGCAAGCAGACTTCAGCTTAATAATATTAGTATAGATGTATTACCGACCTCGTTCTCTCTAAGGCTATGAACAGTTTGCACCCTGATCTGAAACATCCAGGCATGACCCAGCAGCGCCAAGGTGCCGCTCAGCAGTAGCGGCATGCTGTACCGGCACTTCCACGCCAGGTTTATCATGAAGATGAACAGACTCTTACGCCCTGCCATCGCTCTCTGGAATTATTCCAATCGCAATGTTTTTATCATTATCATTTGATAATTGTCATGAAAATATATATTCATTCAATTTCACGTGAGATAAAACGTAAACAAAGAATCCAATGGCGGCGCTATAACCCGACTAATAAAAAATATCACACTTTAACATAATATGTTATTAAAACAATAAAAAAATTGATTATTCTAGATATTTTTATATGCAAAGTTTTATAAAAAGGTTTTGAAAATATTATAAATTGACGATTGATTGAATAATCATCATGTTTTCTTTTTGTAATAGTAATTTCCATGGGTAATATTTTAAATAACCCTTTTGCGATTTGTTTATACTTTATATCAAGCTAATACAAAAAAATTCCGCATGTCTGAAAATCTCTGGATAAGTTACCTATCTATTTTTTATGTAGGTCAGCAATTTAAAAAAGTATCTATAAACATTTCTCCTAAGATTCTTGACCTAAATCCTCAAGTGTACATTTTTTTACACTTTATCTCAGCCAGGCTTCTACAAAAAAGTTTCCACATCTCTGAAAATCTGTGTATAGGTAACCTATCTATTTGTCTAATTACACGCGTGTGTATGTGACTTTACATATTTAAAAAAATTATTATATTATAATTTTTTTTGAAACTTGATACAAATAATAGCTATAAAAAATACACGCTCTTCTCTAGACATTACACCCTACCCTGTCTCTTTCTATCATTTGCTTACGATAAATTTACTTACGGCCGAAATTATTAATTAATCTCAATCCAAAATAATTATTTATGAATAGAAAATAGATTCTAAATTCACATTTGTTGTGAATATTTACTTATATGAAATTTAGTTTCTATTACTTATATAGGACTGCAATAATAATAATAAACTCTTGTCAAGACCATAAAAAACCATATTCTTTATGGCAATTGATATGGGAGAACACATATCTAATAATATAACTATTCCTCCTTAACTTTTTTAATTGGTTTTTTTGGGTATATATACATCCACCATTTTTCTTTTACTTTGTTTACTTTATATCTCACGCTTAGCTGAATATATTATACTGGTTACTGTCGTGGATTAATTTACATTTCTAGCGCATCATTTAGAAGCAATACTACTCATTTGTAATATTTAAAAAATATTACACACTTTAAGGACTAAAGTAACTTATGAATGTAACTCATTTAACAAAAGGGGGTATTAAAAGACAAATTAATTTCAAACACACATTTAATATGAATTGCATTCATAAATGTTTTAAATACAATAATGGAATGTTTTACAAATAGCAATACTTGAATGATTAAACAACCAACACTGACAACTTTTATTACAAAATATCAATGGAAACTATCCAAAATATGAAGATACAACATCCAAGCATTAAACATTTACAGCTATAAAAAGCTAGAATTAAATGGAATGTCTAACAATATCAGATCTAGATATTATGTAAAAACCTATATTATAAGAGAGCTGTACCACATTTATTTTTCAATAAAATGTAAACAATTATTTTTAATAACATAACAATACAAACTTTTACCTATATAATATTTATATCAAGAATTTAAAAATAACAAACAATAATAATTTAGCATACTTATAATTCTAAAATAAGTTGAAAGTAGTTAATTATTTTGTAGATCATATAGGCTAGTTCACTAAATTCGAAAACTTGGTTAATTTATACTTCAATATCATTTTTATCCCAAAAACCTATATTTTAAAGAAAAAGCAATATTGACATTACATATTTTGTATTTAAAAAAAGCAATTTAGTGTGATGGCGTCTTGAATGACGTCACAGTCGAAGTAACCTGCTCTGTTGTATGAAGGCGTGACAACACTTTCTGATTAGTGTTCGCTGTCATGTGACTTAATGACTATTTTTTTTTCGAATTTATTTTACATCATATACGTATGATTAGAAACCATAAACCAAGCAGATTGTTATTAATGAACACAAGCCTATTGTACTTTTTGTTGACTTATGAACTAAATAAATTTTAACAATAAAATATACAACAAAAATGTTCAAAATAATTGTTTACATTTTACTACTAGAGATAGGCAGATTACAAATATTAATTTATTCATCATCAAAGTAATCGACGTGCTCGCCCGGAGAAAATTTACCAGAGAGAAGAACTTTCATACATTTCTTTGCCGTCATGTCGGGCTTCAGGAGAGACCCCTGGTTTTTAAATGACGTGAACACATCTCGCAAATTCTCATTAACAGCCTCCTCCAACACATAATCAATCATGGCGGTTTCCACAGGTCCAGGAGAATAATTCAACACCTTTATGTTCTTCTTCTCCTCAGCGAGGACTCGGAAATACATTTCTCTAGCTGCCTTCCCGCTGCAGTAGTAAGCCATGCCCCCCATGGGCTTTATAGCACAGAGAGATGTTATGTTCACAATAATTATCCTGTCTTCAACACTCTCAAATATTTTCAAGAACTGAGTGTTTAAGGATATCACTTTAAAAACATTCAGGTCAAAGTAGTCTCTCCATTCTGGAACGTTCTCCATTCTAGTTGTCTCAATGGCCAGATTACCAAGGGAGCCGACATTGTGGAAAATGAGGCAGTTGGCAAAATCAGTGACTTGGTATCCGGTCAAAGCTTGAGTAATAACATTGCTCATCTCTTCCTCGGTGGCTTTGGAAAGGTCGATGGAGTTATAAATAACTTTTACATTATCCGACTCACATAGACTAGCAGATATAGCGAGTTCAGTTTTATTCCGAGCCAACAGAACCATGAGGGAGTTGGGGCCAAAGCATTTAGACACCTCTACTGCAATGGATCTACCTATACCTTGCGAAGCTCCCGTCACAACACAGAATGAGGGGCCAGACAAATCTATGCTAGATGATGAGGACGCCATGATTACTTACAGACCAATTAATCCTGAAGCAGCTTTTCTGATTCTGTGTCTCCAATCACAGGGTCTAAGTCGCAACCGTCTCTCATCAACCGATCGATGCAGTCGGCTCTGTAAGCAGCTAGATTTTCTACAACCTTGTTCTTCTTACGGAGAGCTCGAAGCTTTCTCTCTGGAAAATAAGAATGGACAATATAATTTTCGTACTTATATGATACATTTTACGACTTTTATTATCAAACAGAATATTTTAGTGGCAACAAATATTGTAACAACATGTTGACTGTCTTTAGAAGTTAAGCAAAGCAAATTTCTTATTAAATATTGTTCACTAACACTTGAAAATGTTGCTCTACAAAAACTGTGATGAAATTTGCACAGAAGTAAACGTACATAGACAAAAACAAGGCTCACTTAAAATACTTCACATGTTTCAAATGTATTCAATAAAATATGAGTTAATGTTACATAACAATTTATAAGATTGCGAAACTTAATGCTTACTCATGTTACATTACCATCTATTGCCAACTGCCAACTGTCGCATTTTTAATAACTTTTATTACGAAACATAACCTCAGATAACCTCTAACAATGATTGTTATAAATATTACTAGTCAACCCGCCCCGGATTCGCACTGGTAGCAATATAACAATTATATTTACAACTAACCGCGCGAATTCGTTGGCGTGTTGCTCCGCTCCTATGGGTCGTAGAGAGATGTTAAATAGCCTAAGTTACTCCTTGTTAAATAAGCTATCTGCCAGTGAACGTCCTGTCAAAATTGGTCCAGACATTTCAGAGATTAGCCGGAACAAACAGACAGACAAGTTATTTTAATATTACAAACAGACACTCCAATTTTATATATTATAATATATAAAAAAATATTCGGGTGCTCGATAAACATATTTTATTATTATCCTGCAGAAATTATGAATTTTTCAGGATATAAAGCCTATGTGGTAATCCAGGTTACAGTCAGTAGCTCAATGGTTCAGGCTTTGGATTCCCGGTCGTGGGTTGAAATCCCAGTCATTGGACTACTGACGTGGCTCCTTACTGACACAAGCATTCAGCTTACTTGGAGGGGTTAAGGAATACTAGTGGTATGTGATCTGATGATATTATTCTGCTAGTAAAGTTTAAAAAAAAAATCTTAAAAAAAATCTGTAAGTATGCCAAATTTCATTGAAATCTATTCAGCTGTTGTTGTGTGATTTAGTAACATCCATCCAAATATGCAAACATACAAACTTTCATATTTATAATATTAGTTAATAAGATAATATAATGTTTTTGCTTTACGTGAGGCAAAAACATTATCTGTGTCCAAAGTCATGATAATATTCATCTTATATATAAAATTCTCGTGTCACAATGTTGGTTACCATACCTCCGAAATGGCTCGACCGATTTTAATGAAATTATGTGCATATCGGGTAGGTCTGAGAATAGGTCAACATCTATTTTTTATACCCCTAAGTGATAAGGGGGCCTCTCCAATTTTTTTGAAATTTATATGGCAAAACAACGTTTGCCGCTGCAGCTATTTATTATATAAAAATATCATTAAAGTAATTATTACACACTATCACTCACTCACACACACACGCATGCGCATGCGCACACACACGCACACGCACACGCGCACACACACACACACGCATGCGCATGCGCATGCGCACGCACACGCACACGCGCACACACACACACACACACGACTCTACTATGTATCCCTGTACTATTTGTTGGTGTAGAACTATTAAATATCAGTTGCTTTAACGGTGAAGGAAAACATCGTGAGGAAACCTGCACTCCTGAGAGTTCCCTAAAAGTTCTCAAAGGTGTGTGAAGTCTGCCAACCCGCACTGGGCCAGCGTGGTGGACTATGGCCTAATACCCTCCTCATTCTGAGGGGGAGACCCGGCTCAGCAGTGGGCCATTGAAGGGTCGTGATGATGACTGGTCCGATTTGAAAAATTCTTCAGTGTTCAGTGTTAGATAGCCCATTGATCGAGGAAGGCTGTAGGCTATATATTATCCCGCTACGACCAATAGAAGCGGAGCATCAAGGGGACGAAGTGGTGTGGATCGACTTTAAACTATATGTGAAAAACACAGGCCACCAAAAATGGATTGTAAATCTTTTTTTTTTATTAAATCCATCGTGGAATCTTATCTTTAGACTCATCTTACAAACAAGTGTTTGGACACCTTTATCATATAAACTTATTTTATTGTTGGGGATCTTTATGGTCCCTAAAAACTCAGTCACAACAGTAGTTCATATTGGGTCCAAAGAATTTTTTTTTTATTTAGCTTCAAAAAATCATCCAACTTTATATGAAGTGAGTGAAAAAATTCAACTTTTTTATCCAAAATCAGACACATCTTAATCGGTATAATCAGTTAATACATTTGAAAAAATTAGAAAAACATCAAATAATAATAAAAGATTTATCTATATGTACACTGTTGCTAATTTTGAAATATAGTCAAGCGTTAATGTCACAATGAGTTATTGCACACAACAAAAGAATTACAAACTTAAATAATTCAAATAATAACCACCATTTTGAATGATGTCAATTCATTGAATGGGTTTACAAAAAAGTCATAAATTTTTTTTGTATAATTGGATTCTATTTCTATCGATTGTGTAAAATGGGTGATAAGTTTTTGAAAAATTTATACTTTAGACATAGAGTAATAGTGTTACTGCTCAATTACTTGCTATTTAATAATAATTTCTGACATAGCTGCTTATTTATTTGGTTACCTCCTATCCTTCCATATGAAGTTTATCAGATGTACCATGTTTGAAAGTAAAATGCAACTGAAATCAATGTTGCCAATATCACAATTAATAATGAGCCCCTTCAATGTTAACAAGCAGTTACATTTTAGTATACTAAACATTCTTACCTAGTACAGCAATGTATTCTGCCGAGTCAGCTAACTTGTCGCTCTTCTCTGGCTTAAAGTTATCTTCAAATTCTGGTGTCACTGCTGTGTTTATAACATTTCCCCAGGGATCCATCAAAATCTGTAACAACATTGAATCAGTCAATTCAAAAACCATAATTCACCTTTTTATATAAATAAAGTAATTTTTTTAAATCAGTTCTTAGAACTTCATCAAGGTAATAACCCATTATGTCAAAAACTTCCTTCAAATTACATAAAAAAGGTTTGTCAGTTAATTTCTAGAATATTTAAGTCATTAACAGTTCATTTTCACTATTAATATTATTAAAGCGGATCCTGACCAAGTATGCAGAGTCTACTGGAAACTAAGCATTAATGGGATGACAGAGGGAGAGAGTAAGTCTGGCCCACATGCAGCTCGAACATGTCAAAGAGAATAGAGAAAAATTTTAATCAACATTCTGCAGGAAATTCAGTTTACGAGTTATGATTTTTTGAATATTCATGAAAAAACTAGTTTTCATAGGTATTGTCAAAGGGTGAATTTGAGAATAATTTTTTTTGGTAGTACAATATAGTTTTCAAGATATGATTTTTTGAAAATATGAAAAAAAACTTGTTTTTGAGCAGAGAAGAGAATTATTATAAATTTTTTTATCGGTTTTTTTTTTTAATTACACTTCAAGATATGAGTTATGGAAAATTCCTCAGAACATTGGATTGGATCTATTTGATTCCAATAGCTTATAGGACTGAAAGTGACTTCAGCAACATTTTGTCTAGATAAAATATATTTTTCCTGTGAGATAACAATATATGTAATTATTAAATTGGAACGAAACATTATTTTAAATTTTTGGTGAAAATACATTTATTATTATACTTATCACAAAATAAAAGGCCCGTTTTGACATTTGCCGTCATTACTTAATTAGTGATGTAACCATACGACTCGGTACTCGATACTCACAGTAAATCGAATTGAGGTTGCATGAGTTTTTTTAAAAATTTTAAAAATTTTAAATTTTAAAAATTTAACTTAAACTTTGATACTGTAGATATGTATTTTAAAATGATACAATGTTACGAAAGGTCAATTTTGTACTTTTAGTTTCCAATGCGAGCAAGGTATCATTCACAAAATCTCTCCCAGCTCATCCGCCATGGCAGATTTAGGCCTTTTGCTATTGGAACTTTTGATCAAGATGCCTTGGAATCGTCCGTCCATCACTGAGGCACGAAAATATTCGAGTTCAGTCAAGTCTCATAATTTTCAGTAATGGTTCACACAACTGGTGAGATAAAGTAATTAATCAGCCTAAGCACAAGTATAAATAAAACCAGCCAAGTGCGAGTCAGCCTTAAAAATAATATCTTGATCGATTTAGTTTATTTCTTAACCAATTATGAAAAAATCATTATGCACAGCATTTAGCCGAGTGGGCAGTACCCTTCTATGAAAAATGTAATTGCCTTCAGAACATTTCGATCCGTAAAAAATAGAAAACTTCATGGGCATGAGCTGTCAAAACGGGCCTTTTATTTTGCGATAACTTTACAGTGTAAACTTGATATAACAACATTGAAGAGACTGCACATTTTATGGCATTAAATAGAGAGAAAACAAAAATCTGTATTATTTTACTATTATTAATCAAGTATAGAATTTACAAACAAAAAAAATATTAAAATCAATAACAGAACAAATTTTCCAAACAAAATAATAATAAAAAAATTAACATACACAGATGCAGTTCTTTCTTCATTATGATCTATGTTAAAAACTTAAAATAAGAAACATGTTAATTATAAATACAGAAAATATAAATGTGATATTATTAACAGGAAAAAACCAGTGTAAAAATAATTAATATTTTCTTCATTGTCGTTATTGAGAGTGGGTGAGCTACATGGTGTATCATTGTATAGTAAAATAGAAAACAAGTCAACCAACGTTAAATGAGTTCGACGCTTTAGTGTTTGTCGTTATATGGAGTTTACACTGTATTTATGTTAACTCTCAAGCACTCTTAATGGAAAAATTTCCCGTACAGCATCCTTAATCTTTAAGAATTTTTCAGTCTCCTGATATAAGTGTGACACATAAATTCCGTAGCGCTTATAATGCATGTTTATTTAGGTTTTAGATATGCAAACCTGTCGTTGAATTCTAGAAGTTTCAAGGCTATACTTTTTGTGAAATAAATATAATATTATTAATACATCGCAGACTACTTGTACTTACTTGAAGGCCGCAACTTACCAGCCAACTGGTTGTACTTAATACTTAGTATTTAATTTGAATTAGAGAAAGGACTGAACAAAAACCAAAGGCCATTGAATCGAATTGAATATTGATAAATTGACAATGACAATTCATGTAAGATATGACAACTTAATTTAGGGTTGCCAGGTGATTTCTTAAATTTCCTTGTATTTTCCATTAAAACTGGTTAAAATTACAAATACCTATATTTTATCAGAAATAATTTTATATGGTAAGGCTGAATAAAAGAAAAAGAACAATGTCTTCAGCGATATTTAATTTTTTATTTTAAAACCATTATTTCATAATCGAACGATTTACACAAATATCTAATAATAATTTATTAACTTTTATATTTGTACTTTTTAAGTGCTGCAAGAATTTAGTCTGTGTTTGACATCCCTTAGCCTTTTAGTATAATAGTTAACCTAGAGATGGCGTTGGCGAAGACACAGAACGAGATCCATTTATTCATTTAACTGGACCGATTTTGATTAAAAAATTATATATATAAACAATTAATAGAATTATCTAGTTTGAATTATATTTGACATGACATTTATATATGGTATATACAAAATAATATCAGTTGCTAAAGCATCTTAGCATGTAATCTGGCTTACATGTGGCGAAACCGAAGGTTTGCAACCGGAAACTAAACGATGAGTTTCTGAAAACGAACATTGCTGATAGTACTTCCTTTATCTGCTCAACGTTCTTCTTTTAGAGGTTATGTGGTATAGATGTTATGTGATCCAAATCGAAAAATTGAGTTACATTGATAGTGATATAAATATAAACAGACGAAATGGAAGATGCACTCGAGAGACTTTCATCTAATGTTTTGATGAATTATGAGTGTGATGTAAAGACGCAAATATCACTACAAAATACGGCATGTAATGTATGACTGTGATACTATGAGCACTCGGCGGCACTAATAAATATGCTTTGTTTAATTTGTTATTGAAAAACCTACTTTAACACCATGTCTAACGTTCTATATTTGTAAGTACAGTTCTCCATTAATATAAATATAGCGATTTTTAAGTAAAAGTGTATTTATATATAAAATAATAGGGTTCTATTTTCAGTGCAGATTTGATAAGTGATAAAAGCAGTTTTCACGGATCGCGCTAGACGCAGCCGCCACCCCACCCCACCCCGCACACCTCCGATGTCCTCCCCCCTCCGCGCACGCGTCGCTCTCCCCGCGCGTGTCGCGATTTCATAGACTAATGTAGCAGAACTTCATTCATATCATTTGTATTGATGTCAAATCAAATACGTCTCTGAAATTCGTTAAACATTGAATTCTTTATTTCCAGTTTGAATACCATTGATTAAATAAGAATTTAAAAATATGTTTTTTTAGTTAAGTAGTTTTTTTTCACATTCTAATTGGACCATACTTTTAAATAGGAACTGATTTTTATAAGAAGCTTATAAGATTTTAATAAAATTCAATGTCATTATGATAATATATAAGCTTCCAAAACTTCCAATTTAATTTTTGAACAATATTGCATATGGTTGTTTTTTATACCTTCTTCTTATGTCTTTGTAGCCATAACATATAAATCTATAAGTATCAAAAATGCAAGTTATTTATTGTCACATAAATCTTGTCATAAATCTTCACACGACTATATTCATGAATCTTCATTAATGGTTCTAGAGTTAATTTTAGGCCTTATTCAATCATAAACACTAAAATTTTAAGATTATCGACGACAACGACTTTGTTTTTTAATAATAGAATAAAAACTAAAAAGTATCTTGTTTGTTTTTGGGAAAAAACATGCAAACTCATAATTATAATATCGATACAGTCTAATTATTATACATATATGTCGGAGAATAGTAAAAGGTTATCGAATAATCGAATCATCATTGCCATTTATGGCGCTGGAATAGGGTAGTAGTCACTTTCGTCATTTTTACATTCTCGACTCTTCATATGCCATCGACAGTCAGACAGTTGTGTTAGTGCTGGGGGTGCTGTCCGATTAAGGTCGTGTGAGTACCTTACAATGCAGTTGTGTTAGGTTATGTTTATGTAAGTTTAACCATTGATTTGAACAGAGAACTTGAGCAGTGGAGGCGAGTGATGGAGTTCTGTTAAAAGAACTCTTTAAGACTACACCTTGGACACAAGTCCAAGACACTGCTAAGGTTTCTTGATTATTTATCGGTTCAGTAGCAGTATCTACGATGCGTTTACACAAAACTTAACTTTTGACTAGAGTGAACTAGGTGCAATTAAAAAAAACCGCTCTATCATGTGATTCAGGATTCAATAATTTTATTCTATGCCAATATTATGCACACAGATCACACTTATATTCATAGTTTTGATTGTTATACATTCGTAAAAATGGAATTATCTCTACCATCCATAAATCATAAATAAATGCACACATGTCTCATAGTCAGACATTAGTAAATGTTTCTTATCATAAGTGAATACCATAAAATTTTTGTTAATAAATAGGTTTGTTAATATATTTTACACACTTGATACGCTCATATAATTCATCTATGGCTCATTCGGAGCTCCATTCTGGATATTTTGACGGGAAGGTCGGTCACGTGACGCGGCGCGGCGGCGTGGCGGCACGGCGGGCGAGGGGGGCAAGGGGGGCGCCGGCTAGACTCTCCAGTAGCCGAGGCCGAGCCGCGGAGCCATCCGTCTGCTGCTCTGACGGTGACTGTGCGTGTGTTCGTTAGTTGTCAGACGTCGACGACCGCCTCGGACCGCGGACGATCGACTCGCGATCTTTTCCTCCGGAATTCGCGGGGCGGTCGAGTGTAACTGTAGTGTCGACCCGCGACCGCGGACTCACCTAGGACTGTGGAGCTCTCGGCGCGGACGAGCAGCTTCGATCGCGGGCGGACCTCCCTCAGGGCTCGAGCTCGGTCGAGTATTTTTGCACGGTTTCGCGAGCGGTGAGCGGCGACGGGGCGGAGACGCCGGGTGGGCGCGGTGTGCGCGGCGGGCGACGGGCCGCGGGCGGACGGCAGACATGGTCGGGCCGCTGGGAGAGCGCGACGCGCGCGCGCCCGTCACCGGCCGCTAGACGGGCGGAGGCCGGGAAGCGCACCGCCCGAACGCGACTACTATGGACGTGGTGACTCCGCACATCACCTCCGTGCTGAGGACGTACCAGGCGAGCGCACCGCGCAGCCTGCAGGGCCCGGGAGGGGCGGCGGAGACACAGGCGCGCGGGGACTCCGCACCACCACCACCGCCACCGCCTCGAGCTGCGCCACCCATCCTGCTGGCCGCGGACCCGGTGCTGGGCGAGCGCGGTGAAACGGCATTGGAGGGTGAACCGATCTCCTGCTTCAGCGTGGGCGGTGAGCGGCGCCTGTGCCTGCCACAGATCCTGACGTCGGTGTTGACGGACTTCAGCTTAGAACAAATTAATCGCGTGTGCGACGAACTACAAATCTACTGCTCGCGCTGCACGCCGGAGCAGCTGCACGAGTTGAAGTCGACGGGAGTGCTGCCGCGGTCGGCGCCGTCGTGCGGGCTGATTACGCAGACGGACGCGGAGAGGCTGTGCGCGGCGCTGCTGCACGCCCCGGGCGCTGCCGCCCGCAGGTTGTCTGGGTTCCGCGTGTACCACGAGTGCTTTGGAGGCGCGCGTGGCGTGTGCGCACCGGAGCTGGCGCTAGTGCAGTGCGCGGAGTGTCGAGGGGTGTTCGGTGCCCGCCGGTTCGTGAGCCACTCGCACGGCACGGAGCACCGCACGTGCCACTGGGGCTTCGACTCGGCACGCTGGCGGCGCTACTTGCTGGTGGCGGAGGACGAGCGTGAGCGCGAGCAGTGCGACGTGCTCCTGGACGAGTTGGCAACGCGCGAGGCGCAGGACGCTCAGCCTCCTCCACCACCCGCTATTCTGAAGCATCAGATGCCACTGAAAAGGAAACAGGTATGTATAATTATTATTCATCTGTCTCATAGAGCTCAAAATTCAAGAAGAACTTTGAGCTCTATCTCTATGATAAACAGGTCGAGCCGATTAAGTGTATGTAGTTGCTCGTACAGATAATGCCACAACCCACCTCGCGTTTTCCCGTATTTATAGGTCCCTTGCTAA
Source organism: Limenitis camilla (assembly GCA_905147385.1). Classification (NCBI taxonomy): domain Eukaryota; kingdom Metazoa; phylum Arthropoda; class Insecta; order Lepidoptera; family Nymphalidae; genus Limenitis; species Limenitis camilla. The sequence continues at coordinate 11,812,154 of LR990241.1, forward strand.
TGAACACAGAATAATGTGATTAATGATCTCTACCTTTCGTAGATATGAAAATAAAAATCAGAACTCGTACATACAGTTGATATGAATACAATTCATACGAAGGTAATTAACATTCTATATTATAAACAATAATCAAAACAGTCAACTAATACATAAGTATCAATTTTATGTATAGAAGATAGCTTTCGCTGGAAATATGGTGTTCAAAGTAATATAATTAGGATAAAAGCTGTTTTGTTTTCATGAGAATTTAGCGATAACCTTTGCTGTGACCTTTATATATATAGTGTTTGTTATTCACAATCAATTGCGTGCCGAATACCACTACAATACATTAATTGCTGTAGCCTGTAGTAGGTAGTTATACAATACCACAATATATCCATAAGTTTATCTGATATTATTTGAGTTGTCTGCCTGTGCTGCTCGTTTAATAGAGCATTATTCACAAAAACTATGTTTCCGTTCTCACTTCATCGGTTTAAATAAAATAACTTGACAACATAAACGTAAACAAAATTTGCTGTCTGCGCGTCTCTCTGTTTGTTCTGGCTACTCTGTGAAATGGCTGGACTGATTTTGACGGGTCTTTCACTGGCAGATAGCTGATGTAACAAGGAGTAACTAACGCTATTTAACATCTCGCTACGACCCATAGGAGCGGAGCAACACGCAAACGAAGTCGCGCGGGTCGGCTAGACTATAACAAATAAATTATGCAATATTATTACAACTATTCCACTGCTTTTGATACTTCTTACATTCACTTACTTTGTTGGGGATTGTTTTACGTTAGTTTGGGAATCACTGGATTAAATTATTAAAATTTAAAACGTAACAGACGTAGTACAACCATATCTAAATCTTAAAAGGAGTAAGAAAGTAGAAATTAGACGTGATTACCGATTAGAATGCTATAAGAATCGATTTCTATTACATGTCCATTCTTATACAACTGTCCTATTACTCTACTCAGCTTGGGTGAGACAAAATGTAAACAAATCATGATCACATTCGTGTCTCATTTTACAAGCATTCAAATATGTATATCCAATCTTTATTTCATACGTATATGTACGAAACAAATTCAAAAAAACCGAACTGTATTATTGAGATCTGACGCTTACGAATTTTCGATCAGGTCACGTGTCCTGACGCGAGTTTAACATTTTTTTACCCATCTCAAAAAATATGTAAACAACTGCACAACGCCGCTAAAGAATTTTTCACTTCAAAAATTCCAAATGGCTTGGGAAGGAATGGGTTACAAAAAGAACAAAGTCTATACGCAGACTAACAGTATGACGGCTTGACTAGAATATCCTCCTGGGGGTTATACTTCAGAGATACGGCTAGACTACTCGCGATGCAATCATAATGATTCTGTCGTGACGGCGTATTTATTTTGCAATCCCTACTTCTATTAATCAGTTGTCCAACATTCAATAAAGCAAAAATGCTACTCAAATTGGTGTTGCCAACATCATAATTATATTAAATAAATTATATCATAATTATATAATGGCCACAGATTACTTCTATACAAACAAAAATAAGTACAATTTTCTATGATCGTGTTTTATGACAGGTAATCCAACATTTCTGAGGCTACTTAATGAGATTTTGGTCAAATCCGCTTACGTCTTAATTCTTTTAGGAAACTTTTTAGTTTTCGTAGCTCAGAAGTAGTAAATACGTGTAATTATAACTGACTGACTGGTTGCTGTAAGTGAATTCAGAAATCAATCTTTTTCCGGGGTATAAAAAATAGATGTTGACTGATTCTAAGACCTAATGAATATGCATATAAAATTTTATAAAAATCGGTCGAGCCGTTTCGGAGGAGTATGGTAACTAACATTGTGACACGAGAATTTTATTTCATTCATCACGACCCTTCAATGGCCTACTGCTGAGCCGGGTCTCCTCCTCAGAATGAGGAGGGTATTAGGCCAATAGTCCACCACGCTGCTGGCCCAGTGCGGGTCTTCACACACCTTTGAGAACTTTGGGAACTCTCAGGAGTGCAGGTTTCCTCACGATGCTTTCTTTCACCGTTAAAGCAAGTGATATTTAATTGCTTAAAACACACATAACTCAGTCAGAGGTGTGTGCCTCTGTGGGGGATATAACCTCAGACCTCCCAAGTAAGACTTGAGGTCTCAACCACTGGGCCATCACTGCTTTTAGCTGCTTGCTTTATGAGAATTTTATATATAAGATTATTTATTACACATAACATACACGTAACGCCATCTATTGAGCAATTTTGTTAATCACTTCACCCTTTAATAAACACGACCAAATGTATGAATGTTCATCGATATTATATATAAATTTACACTTTATTTGCAAATTTATTACAATGTAATGAATATTAATATATAATATTTAGATACTGGTAATATAATAATTAACATACATATTTTATTTTATCTGTAATAAAAAATTCTATTACATACTAGACAATAGTTTTGAAAAAAGAGATTTAAATCTCAAAAATTTCTACTCTCGATGTTGTTTATGATAATGATATTTCTCGATGCGCTTCAATACTGTAAAGCATAACTGAGTCACTTATTTTGTAGATATTTTATACAATAATACCAACTTCACGGCTTTTTTTTTACATTCTATTATTTCTTAAAGCATAAAATGCTTGTGAAAAGAGAATAAATTTATTTCCTCACAATATAATGTGTAACCATGACAACCATTAATGTAACCTTAGCAACGATCTACACCAATAATGATATGGCGCCTTTTTCAATCTATATGCCAACACGCCATAAACAACGTCATTCTATAAAACAGCTGATTTTAGTTAAGAGTATAGCTCTGAATAAAAACCAGAAGGGTGATAAGTTCTTGTAGAAAGCCTTGTAATGTACTTGTACCACGAACTGGTTCTGTACAACACGATGTTACATCCGTGTTCTCGTGAGTGTAGTTATGTAGACGTAGGCTCAGACGTATAATTACGCAGATCGATACACAGTACACACCCACGTGCAGTAATTCATTGCGTGCGCCCGCGCCGATCTTGCGCTATTGCCTACAGAGCTATTTACATAAAACATTACATATATAGTCACTAATACATACCATTCAATTGTATATCGTGGATGTATAATCAAACTGTAATCTTATTGTGATTCATAAATAAGAAAATCCATAAACAATATAACAAAAAATTAACATTAAGAGGACAAACTTTACTAAAATTTTTTTGGGTTACCGTACTTTATACTATACTAAAAAAATGATAAAACATAAAAGTTTTCAATGGGGTATTTAATTTAAAATTGCATGGTGTGATTGTAAAAAACAAGAAATTATATTTGAAATAGCAACACATAAACCTTTGTCACATTTTGATTGATGGATATTTAATAGATATTATTTTTGATTATTGAAAACCTAACGACGAAAGCATGAATATACTCTTAATAAAAAAAACCTATTAAATACAACGCTGTACGGTGTAATACCTTTGCCTCTTCCATTATGGAATAAAAACAGAAAAAATTAATAAAGTTATACATTTGACAGTAAGTTGTACTGTCTGTGGATCAATAACCAACATAGATTCCATGTTTGAATTTTTGTGCATAAATTTGAATTTTGAATCTATTTTAAAACAATAATCCAGTTTTTATATTTTCGGCCGCAGATCGATAAAACGTCATTTAGAATATTCATAGAAATATTTTGATAAATACCAATTTATTACAATAAATTTATCGCATGTCGATCTTTTGAATAGTTTGAAACATTTCCTTTGACGTAATTTTGTGTATGCATCTAAATATATTTTTTGTTATTTGAAGGATTCTAGAGCAAACTCTATTAAGAAAACAAATAAAATTATAACTTGCTAATTTTTCTTTAGGTTAGTTGTTGGTACACGGCACGTATGTTACGGTTTCCTATCTAGCTCAGAATTATTGAACGTGTGTTAAAAAGTTAGATATTAAAGTAGTGCGAAAAGCCTATATTAGAATAATTTATTAGCACTAGGTATAGCCGGTTTGTTGAACTATAAAACTAAATAACACACGACTTCATTTAAATAAATTTAATTTGATAATTGAAGTTAGTCACAAGGCACAGACTACATAGAGGTCACAAGTCATATCGCAGTTCATAAACACTCCGCAACTAACTTCAGTTCAGTACCACAGAATATATAGTATTATTATTATACCTAATAACTACAACTGATAATGATTGAAATGGCAATAAATTTTCTTTCTCTTCGTTTTTTTTTCATCTTAGCGTCCTAAGATTTATTTATTATTATTTATATTTATTATAGCCTTTAATCGGACATGACAATATTTCTTTAATTATTCGTAAATTTTTCTTTTGTTCCACTTTTGCGTGTCCGTTTGCTAGGTGGCAAAGGCCTCCTCCAATCTTCTCCATTCTGACCTCTCTATGGCCACTCTACCCCATGTTATTCCCGCTACTTGTCTAATGTCGTTGTCCCATCTTCTTTGTGGTCTACCTCTCTTCCTCCTAAGCGTCCTAAGATACGAAAAATTAAAAATTTCACTTACTTGAAATCTATAGTTAACTAGCTAATCCTGCAAACGTTGATTTGCCATATAAATTAAAAAAATTAGGGTGGGCTGCCCTTATTACTTAGGGGTACCTAGTACCTACAAAAAGTAGATGTTGAACTGTCGAACTAATTCTCAGACCTACGGCTACCCGATATGCATATAAAATTTCATAAAAATCGGTCGAGCAGTTTCGGAGGAGTTTCGTAAAAAACACCGCTACAAGAGAATTTTATATATTAGAGAAGATATAAAATTAAACATTTATAACTTATGAACTGCCACAACGATTATGATGAAACTTGGTACAGAGATAGACTAGAGCATGGGAAATTACATAGTCTACCATTTATCCCGAAAAAAAGGCATGAAGCTGTAGAAATAGGGGATGAAAGTTTGTCATATATATAGAGAAATATATTGAAAATTAAAGATGATATAAATAACCCGAGTGAAGCCGGGGGGGATCGACTAGTACAGTATAAAATTTTCTTTGATTGCCATCACACCGTGACGCTACGTTACACAAGATAACCCACCGGAATCAAAATGACTAAAAACAAAAGAGTACACGTGTATACTTTATTACTCATTAAAAATTATTTAAATTATATTTAGTTCACTGATTATAATATTATGTTTAATGGATATTTTTGCATAATAAAAGAGCGATGAGTGATTTGTTATGTAAAAAATAAAAAATAAGGATATTTTTAACAATAACATTATTTATTGCTAAAGTAAAATGAACAACAATTTTTTATCATAATAGGCTAGTTAACTTAATTTGAAAATTTGGTTAATTATATACTTTTATATCTATTTTATCCCAAGAAACCTATATTTTAAACAAAAAGTAATATTTACATTACGTATTTTGTATTTAAAAAAGAAATTTGGATTTCCCTCGAAAACGCTGAACAGTGTGATGGCGTCTTGAATGACGTCACAGTGTAACAAGTAACCTACTCTGTTGTATGAAAACTTCAACAACAACAATTATGATTTGCGTGGCGTGACGTAACACTTTCTCATTGGTGTTCGCTGTCACGTGACTTAATAACTATTTTTTTTTATAATGTTTAACTTTTATGAGAAACAGAGTGGTTTTTTTTATCTATATCTCATCATTTATAATCAGAAACTATAAACCTAGCAATTTGTTATTAGTGAACACAAGCCTATTGCTCGATCGGGATGTATTGATATAAAAAGAAAATGTTGGTGTATATTATAGTAGCTGAACTTCGATTTAAAATAATTGAAAAAAAATCACTTTCAGATATCCAATAAGAATTTTAACAAGTTTCTTAGAAACTGATGTTCATTACGCAGGAGTTATTGAAACATTCCGAACGCCCCGGGACATGCAATCGCATTATTATAATTGCATATTGATGTAGCATGGTGGGCTGTTTCTATAATTATAATATGAACTCTATGTTTACTATATGCGGTTGATATTCCATTGGTGTGTTCGTTGTTGGGGTTTTATTCCGGTTCTTATTATTCTCGACATAAAGCAATGTATGCATTGTGTACTACGTGGCTGACTATATGGTACCTGAAAGGAGTTGTTGTCCAGTGCTTGAGAAGGACTTTAATGATCGTGGGTTTGGTTTTTAAACTACATTCAGTTTGTTGTGAGAAAGATAAACAAGGTAAGAAGATACTATATGTCAAACTTTCACAATTCTACATTTTTTTTTTACAATTTTTGTCTATCTGTTTGTTTCGGTAATCTAATCTCTAAAAATAATCTCTAAAATGGCTGGACTGATTTTGACGGGTCTTTCACTGGTAGGCAGCTGATGTAACAAGGAGTAACTTAGGCTATTTAACATCTCGCTACGACCCATAGGAGCGGAGCAACACGCGAATGAAGTCGCGCGGATCGGCTAGTTTATTTATAAAATTTTATACTTGCGTGTCTGTGGACCGCACTAAGAACCTGTTTACATATTTTTAAACGTATCTTATGGATGGTGTTTATAGTCTGTGTCTCTCAGGCGTAGTGCGTTTAATCAGTGAAAAATATCAATATATCCTATGTGTTCTGAGGTCGTGCCGCATAGAAATTACGTTCATTATTACCTTTTTTGTATTTCCGGGTTATTCAACGGCCCTTTTAAAATTTATTTATAAATTGTAAAATCTATTCAAGTATTTCATAAGTTCCTTATAAAGGTGAAAAATAATCATTTATTCTCTTCCAACATAAATCATAATTTTAAATTATTAATAAACATTTCCAGCACTACAATTGAAAAAATGCTGTTGTGTTGAAATATGACGTCATGTTTTTGTAATTATCACATTAGTAATGCAAAAGTTCGTTGCTACTTTTATAAATTAAATTCAGTCTCACTTCAGTTACACTTTTATTATTAACAATCGGTATTCTGCCTAAATTATAAATAATTTTATTTTACTAACTTCTATAGTCATCTTTCTTTTTCTATTAAATTCAGAATCAGTAAACCTCATAACCACAGATTAACGATATCGTATTTATTTCATAACATTCTAAATGTCATTGGCCAATGAGAAACAAACTAATGTTGCCACAATAAGAAAATACCAATTAATCGCTCTTGCCATACCAGAAAATAAAATGAGCCCTCTTTTCTCCCTTCATTTTCACATAAATAAAAATCTATGTTCTCTCTTTGTTTATTATTATTTATCGTAGTTATATTACTTTATTCTTTCTAACAGAGGTTCCCAAACTTTATTGCATTTTTTATAGTTGACTCTTTGCAGGTCATTGTGGGGTTGTGGACCTTTAAACATCGCAGAAATTAAAATAAGTAATACATGAGTATAATATTAAAACCAGATATGCGTTCTACAACACCATTAACATTTAAAATTATGTTCACTAACATTATGGCTATCTGTGTCTATTTGAATTGATAAACAGATTTTTTTTTATTACATTTATGTAGTGATCGAGTAAATAGTTTAGTATTTAAGATAATTATATCTTTTTTATTCTATTAACTTTATCTTTATGACATATTGATATTCATAGATTAAACAGTGTTGCCTTAATAAAATATGTTAACTCAGATTAAATTATTTTGTGACCTTTTATGCACGTATTCATTCCCTATTTTCATTTAAAAATAAAACATTTTTAAAACGTAACAATTATTTAATGATCTTTAAAAAAACAATAGATAATTTTTATTCCACTCCTTTTATTATCTGTATACTCATGTAAATAATAATTTAGGGAGTATATTCTTGTTTAAGTCCAACACTAGCGCTGCTAAGAACTGCATTCTGAGGTCAACGGACCAGTTCCCAACAAGAAAAATAAACTTTATTTATAAATAGTATCTATTTAGTATGCTGACAATACCGCTGTTACATGCAAATTGTATGCGAAATACATACACATAGGGTTGCCAGCGTCACATCACATCCTTAATCTAGAACAAATGAAATATTATGCGGGATTTCACTAGCTTAGATTTAGAAAGTTGTTTCTGAAACATGTTATCTAATATTATAAATTGTTTTGATAAAATGTTATTTAGTGTCCACACTGTTATTAATTTTAAGTTTGAAAGTGGGTTTGTTGGTTTTAATGTTGTAATACAACGAAACTCAACTAGAATTTTTGTTTTATCTATACATTAATACATGAAGTAAAAACGTTGTACCCCTTTTTACTCTATTGCGTGAAGGTGGGAGTATCCCACACTTATAGTTTATATAGAAAAGGAGAGCAGAATGATAATATTTTTTTTTAATTATGCATAAAAAAAACAATAAATCAATAAATAAAAACAGTACACACACTACCATGTATTTGAGACACATACACGCATATATACTCTTTTGTCTATTGTTGAAGTAATTTAAATTAATTCAGGTCTCATTTCGACCACTACGCGACCACTAGTTGCTTCTATAGATAGTATAACGTTGTTGCATAAGTCATGCAGCCCGAATAGTGCCTGGGGCTAATTACTGGTACCGGATTAGTTTAATGGGATCTCCTTTATAATGTAGAGTTCACCGTCTCTATTAAAGGTAATATTGTAATAGCAACATCTAATCATTAAATACTATTACTTATGAACAACCCTAACACATTTAAATTGCATCAACCGACCATTTAAAATTAACATTTCGTGATTGGCAATTGTTCAGTTTAACGGTGTATTCAATTTAGCCGGTTAGTGTTTGCATATTACACTACTGAATAAAGTAAAGCGCAAGGAGTCGTTGCTATATAATTTGGTTAGTTTATTCGCTTGGCAACAGCGATAGTGGCGCGCACTTATATTGTTTATGGGATTGTAGTGTTTGTATGTTGGTGTTAAAAGTTATATTTGTTTGCTAATGTTTGTATGTTGGTGGACGTGTACAGTTGTTTATAGACGCGAGGGCGACACGAGCAGCCCAGAGCTTGTAATTTTAGTGCTAAACATTTCACAGATAATGTTAAGTTAAATTAAGATAGATATATATGAACGCGGATGGATTTGGATTAAATTTTCCTATAATGTTATCGATTATGATATTTTTTGAGTAAATAATTTATTAAATAGTGCATAAATTTAGCGGAATTTAAAGTGGTTGAAGGTTTCCACATTGTTTTAATGGAATAAAATACAATATAATGGTAAAGAGTAGATCATTATACTTACTTCATCATCGTTTACTATTCGTGACGTAATAGGTATACGATTTTTATTTTGAATAATACTTTTTAACCTGTATTTAATTAATTTTAAATCCATACAAATAAATAAAATAAAAGTGTCTGTGTGTAATATTAAAATAAATTACTAAGTGCATATGTATACAACATTTTTTTTACAATTTTTGTCTGTCTGTCCGTTTATTCCGTCTTATTTCTGAAATGGGAGGAATGATTTTGACAGGACTTTTACTGGCAGATAGGTGATGAAACAAGGAGTAATTTAGGCTTTTAAACATCTCGCTATATCCCATAGGAGCGGAGCAACACGCGAACGAATTCGCGCGGGTCCGCTAGTCTAATAATCGTGAAGACCTGAGAAATAATTTTTTATTTTTAGTTTACACTTGTGTAAAGAAGAAGAAGCTATCGAATACGACAACACAACACTCATGTTCGTCATAGATGTTAAACAATTTACATAAGATATAAAGCCACAGGGGGCTCTGAACGATGCGTGATCGCGGAAACACTTAACTGTTTTAAATTGTAAATCAATAACTAATTTGAATAATTTTCATTGTTGTTTAAATTTTTTATTGCTCACATAACTTTACCGCCCTCACTTTAATTTTAAATGGAGGATTTTATGTCAGAAATACAAGAGATGGTTATTCCAATATTCCTGTTAGCATGAAAGAGAAGAATTAAGAACACAAGCAGCAATATCCTGGTCGATTGAGAAATATTAAAGAATCGTCTTACTTTTAAAATTTTGCTAAATATTATTTTTAAAAAAGCAGTTAAAAGTTATCAATTATGGAAGTAAAGTAACGTTTAAAACAATAATAACAAATTATTATTATTTAAGTGTTAATTCTATGTCTACTTTTGCCTTTTCTTATTAAAAAAAACTATCAATAAGCAGGGGAGAAAAGTTATGGGGAATAGATATAGGGAGCGCTTTATCTTTAAAACGTTCCTTGCTGCTACAGTAGCGCCACCCTAATTTAACGTTATTCACCAGACACTTCGGAGTAGAGACGGTTCTCCTCATCTTTACTCACCACGTGGAAACGAAACAGTGTCGACAACATAAAAACGACTCACTATTATGATATTATTGTAATATAATGAAAAAATTAGTTTAAAAAAAAATATGAATTAAATTGGATATTTTGACAACACTTGATACGCTGACTGGACAGTGAATATTGTCTATTGTAGAGTTGCAATGTAATAATAAAACGTAGTGCAGTGCTGTTAGATATTTAGGGGGCTATGTAAACCTACACCTAGGTCTAAACCCCTAGGAGTTTCTTGTTACCACGCTATCTGCCGACATGTAACAAATACAAGCGTAATAGAGTAATTTGTAAACCCAGAATTTATATTAATTAACAATGTTCTCGCTAATTAGGACATTACCTACTTCATTATAAAATAATAAAACTTGTTCCGTGTAATTACTTTTAATCGAAGCGGAACTTGGAAATAAAGCGTGTTTTAATCCCTTTCCACGGAAAAGGAAAAACTATGTTGAGTTAGCAACACCAGCAACATAACACACACACACACACACACAATTTATAAAAAGACATAACCTCTTCCGATAGTCTTGTGGGGGTTTTACAATTTTTGTCCGTATAGCTGGACCGATTTTGACCGTACTCTCACTGGCAGATAGCTGTTGTAACAGGGAGTAACTTAGGACATAGCCCCGGATCTTTTATTATTTTTGCCAAAATTCAATTTCCATATTGTATTCTGAAGTTTACACTTCATGACGTCATCAATCGATAAGTGAAGCGAAAGTTTGTTGCCACATTTACATGTGGTGGTATTTAAATATTTCCAAATTCATTATTCGTAGATCAGTATGTTTCATGAATAAACAAATGGGTCGGTGCCAAAACTTGGGTGGATATAGACCACTTTGGGAATCACTGCTTTACTATATAAACTATATCTTATATACTAATATATAAAGCTGAAGAGTTTGTTTGATACTGGTCCGATTTGAAAAATTCTTTCAGTGTTAGATAGGCCATTTATCGAGGAAGGTTATATGCTATATATCATCACGTTACGACCCATAGGAGCGGAACTACACTCAGACGAATTCGCGCAGATCAATATATATTAAGGACAACATTGTCCAGCAACAAAGTTAGTTCAGAACACCCAAGAATCTTATTTTTATGTATTTATGTAAATTACATGTAATAGATGGAGATAAAGGGTAAAATAATAAAAGTTTAAATAGTTAAACTTAATCTTAATTTATTATAATATATTCCACTTATTTGTTTCTAACAAATATAAATAGATGGGACTTAATTCATTTACATATTTTTAAATTTATAATATGTTAGTCGACCAGCCCAGAAGTACAAATAGACTTGAAAATGGTAAGTTTTCACTTTATGAAATTACTTGTCAAACTGCCTCTTGTCTATCAGGATACTATGTAGTTTTTAGTAATTGTACACGTGTGTAGGAGTCCTAACACAGTGACAGTTGTCTCCGTGCCAACATTTAAAATTAGAGTACTCCTCTCCACCGGCTCCGGTAGCGGCCATCATCACCAGCAACGTTCACGTTACGTAACTTTTATTTTTTTCTATGTCATGTCAATTTAAAACAGAATTAGGTTAAAGCACCTGTTGTTATATCCATACAAATAAATAAAATTGTAGTGTCTGTTTGTAATATTAAAATAACCGCTTTTTACTAAGTGCACACGGTACATACACCAACAACAACATTTTTTACAATTTTTGTCTAGTGGACCGATTTTGACTGGACGTTCACGTTTGGTAGCTGATGTAACAAGGAGTAACTTAGGCTATTTAACATCTCGCTACGACCCATAGGAGCGGAGCAACACACGGAGCAAACGCGCAGGAGCTGAAACTTTCTTTGTTTTATCACCGTTTACGCAGCGCACGCAACAGAAGCATATAGATTCGCTCCTATGGGTCGTAGCGTAATGATATATAGCATATAGTCTTCCTCGATAATTAGGTTATCCAACTCTAAAAGAATTTTTCAATTTGAACCAGTATGTCCTGCAATATACGCGTCCAAACAAACACTCATTAACTTTTTAATATTAGACGTTTGCGACCTGATGTTGATTTACAAAATAGAACATTTTTATATTATTATTAAAAATCTTTTTTTACTTTGTAAATCGATTTTGCTAATTATAAATTGATATTCAGTTTTTTTGTATTCATTAATTATTATAATTTACTTTAAATAAAATAAATCTACAATCAAATAATGGCGACTTTATTAAAAGCGATGCTGATGAATAAAGTATTTAATCGATTAATGAAGAATCGATATTTTAATACTCGAGATTTTTAGATCGCTCAACTATCTTCAACGTCACCCTTTAATGACCCACTGCTGAGCTGAGTCTTCTCCTATGAATGAGGGGAGATTAGGCCATAGTTTACAACACTGGCAGTGCGGGTTGGCTGACTTCACACACCTTTGAGAGCATGGAGAACTCTCAGGAGTGCAGGTTTCTTCACGATGTTTTCCTTCACCGTTAGAGCGAGTGATATTTAATTACTTTAAACACACCTAACTCAGAAAGTTGTCGGTGTGTTCCTATGTATGGAATCGAACTTGGACCTCCCGAGTAGTCATCAACGTCTAAACCACTGGGCTATCACTGCTAATTTCAAATGCTTTGCATAATCATAAATCTAATTTATTAGTAATTCAATGTTTATGTGGAATATCTAATGTAAGGCCATGTAAAATCGAAAGTAATGTAGATAACGCTAAAGTTATTCATGATATACATAATTTTAAATTTACAATTCAAAAATTAATTAATATTACATAGAAACAAGATCATTTATATTTTAAAATAAAAATAATGGGTATTTCTAAAAGTTGAAAAAAACAACTTAATTATGTGATCAAAATAAAATAATTAGCTGTGATATATTGTTTGCGATATTTTTTTTTTTAAAAATAAACATTTTTTTGACTTACCAGTTTTAATGTTTATTTCTATTTAATTTTTTTTTTACTTCAAATAATGACACAATACTTCATGTTTAAAACCTAATATATCACGTCGGTCCAAAACTTTACAACCAGGAACTCCATTACGATAAACTGAGCTAAGTAAACAAAAGATAAAATTAATTGTTATGCAAAAATAAAAGATTAAATTTAGCCATTATTTTATTATACTCCTAAATATTAATAATTGGTACAGTTATGCATTATTTTAATTTATTATATTATCTTATCTTATAAATTGTTTTAGAACAAACGCTCAACTAAAGGTTTATGGTTTTAGATTGGTAAAAAAAAACAATTATAAAAATTGGTGACATTTGCTTTTAAGGTACCATAGATAATTCAGTTTTTTAGAGGAGTTTTGATTGAGATGAAATTTAGCCTATTTTTATTTAATTGACATTTACCACAGTCCATACTCTACATACAACTCAAAAGATCATTAACATCACATATAACTAATTTAAATATAAATCACCTGTAAACAGTGTTCACCTTATAAATGAGGTTTGGTATGATTAAACCGAGATTATGTAGAACAGATAACACATTTGTATTATGTTTGTTTAATGTATAATGCAATTGCATCCAGTTTTGTTACGCGGTGTGAACTGTGACGTCACGTCTGCCGCCATGTTGAACTGTCTGCGCCACCCCGCGCCCCGCGAGCCCGCCCCCGCGCAGACCCGCTGTCTAGAGAACGGTTGACCAGTGACCTTGCATCCGTCTCGCTCACACCTATCAACAGACAGAGATAACATAGAAATAAGTTGTTTATGCATGAAAGGTTCTCTTATTTATTTAAATGTTATTGAATTCACGGCGTAATACAGTCTGGTTTTGTTGCTGTGTTGGAAATTTTCGAAATTACCAATTATATGCTTATCACAGAGTAGATAGAAAGATAATTGATATTTGAAAAAAAAGTTAAAAAATATTTAAACGTGAATTCTACAATTGTAGTAAAATTGCTTTAGTGAAGGCTAAAATCGAGTAATTAAGTTGAAGGAAAACGGGGAATGCAGAATTCATTGACCGGTAACACTTAGTTGTGGGGTAACGACCTTGAGCTGCGTAGCAACCGGCGCGGGCGGCGGATAATTGTTACATCAAATCGCTAATTAAAAAAATGTAATATTTTTATACTAATAAAAAACTCTAGGTTGGTGTTGCTATGTGTGCACGGCGCGAGATTAATGATTGATGTGCTTAGGTAATGGGTGCTATAAATATTTAATTAAAGTTTCTCGTTTTTATTTCATTTTATTGGATAGATTTACATTTTATTATCACGTGAACTTTGGTGTATAGGTTTTTTTTTTAGTATTTATTAAAATAGAAAGGAAGAGAAGGTTGTCATTTGATAAGTACATACGCTATAAAAATGGTCATAAAACAACACAGGTTTTATTTATACGATAGTATTTATTTGTCTGTTTGTTAATCTGTTTCCTATATCCGAAGCAGTTTTATTTAAATAATTCACCGTATAAAGAATCTTACTATACTTCTATAGTCTATGCGAAACAAAATGAAAGTGCACAGATAAAATAAGATGGGTTCATCGACCGAGGGAGTCAGCTGTTTACGGGACATCAACCTCCGGGAGCGAGGCTTCGTTTTATAACACCGCTAAATTGGGGAGAAGGGTGATTGTATGGACTTAGCGCTATGTTATCTACATCTTAATTTATCACAGTTATACTAGATAAAACGACAAACTCTGTTTATTTTTAAAATATGTCCTTTAAAATTGAGATAAACCCATAAATTGTCACAAACGAATAAACATATTGAATAATTAATTTAATTTCCCGACATTAAATTAATATTGCATAAATACTTAAACATTAAATAATATTGTGCAATATTGATCTAATCTGTGAAATCTTTAAAAATGTAATCTAAGTACTGCATAAATGTCATTCGTTTTATCAATAAAAGTCCGGTCAAGAACGAAATGTCAAATGCAATGCAAAAAAAAAAATTACGCCAATTATCTTGTTATGAATACCAATCCTTTAAGTATTAATATTGCCAATTATTTTATAGATATCCTCCATATTATAATTTATAGAAGCGAGCTATATTATCGAAATAAAAATCATTTTGCTCTGAATCGATCAACTATGTCAAACTAATTATTTTTTTGTTGTTTGTTAGGAAATCTAGTGGAAAAGTTTGAAAAGGCTTTTTAGGTTGAATTTTTGAATTTAAATCTCAATAACATAATATATAAACGGATGGTTGAGTGTGTGGTATAAGGTAGACTATTATATAACAGAAAAAATGTTCATAAAATATAAACTACATGGCCATTGTATGGTAAATTTTTATGGGGCCAAATAGCAACTATTCCGCATCAAACTAAAGAAGAATCACGTAAATAGCACCATAAATATTAGCGTAATCGGTGTAAACACATACAACAAAAAACTACATATTTCGTTTATTTAACATTAACTACATCTTTCATGTTTCTAATTATCTACTTATTGACTATTATAATAAATAGTAATGATGAGCTGATGCAAAAACATATCATAGCGTTGAGACGCTTCATTTAATAAAATATGCCGAACAGCAAGGGAACCGGTTTAAACAAAGAGGTATTGTTCGTTCCGGTTATGCTTGTTCGGTAATCTCGAATGACATTCAAATACGATCTAAAGAATCTCTACACCTGATTTCCGGTTTCCAAATTCAAAATATACCATAGACTACTTTTTGGCAGTACATATTTTTTATCTGACCTGTCAAAAATGTAAGGCTGAATACAAAAATCCTAATAAAAAAAATACTGCATGCCAGCTATAATTTATTTAATTATCCTTACTTTCCCATAATATAAAAGATAAATTGAATAAAATAAAATATTAGAGTTGTTGCATATTAATAAATAAATGATTGAACTGTATATATAACATCTACATTAAAAAATCTATATTAGGGGATGATATAATTGTCTAAAATATCCCTCGACGATCTATGGAAGCAGTTACTTAATAAAATATAAATTGAACGTACTTTTTGTATCCACAAAGGAAGGACGCATCAAAACCAAACAATACAAAGGTCAGTGCTCCGTGCAAAATTGCATACACCCGAAGACCAGACAAATAAATTAATTCAACGAGATAATATGACCTTCGTACGTCTTTGTGGTTGTAAAAAATGTTATGCATACTATACGTGCTGTTATATTCTTTTATTTCTATTAGTTTTTGTTAAGATATCCGCCACAAGACCACAACCTAATAAACATAATATATTAAGAATAAGAACCTACTCGGTATGGAAAAAATTCCGTCGAAAGATCTTGTTAAGTTAGTGGCGCTACAGTAGCAGTAGAGTAAATTTTTAATTATAACTACACTCTGTCCAATACAGCTTGATCGATGACAACTGTCATCGCAAAACACGTCTATGAAATACCGTATTTTGCGACAGTGAAATATTATTTAATGACAGTGAACTAATGGTTCGACTAATTTAATCGAGTCGATAAAACAAGAAGAATTATGGAAGAAAATTGGGAACTGAAGGAATGCTCCAGCGAGTCCGAAAACTCCACAAGTGTGTTTTGATCTTACTAAATGCATTGGCAAAGTACCCTGTGCATTTTAATTGTGCCCAACTAGAAGCCATTATATAAAAAGAAGAAGAAGAAGAGTGTATTAGATTAATAAATGATAATAAGATAGGAAACATTGCCTAAGTATATTTAATTTTTATTTTTGTTGATGGCTGACTAGCTCGTATCTTTGGCCATGCGCAACATTTCCCGCGGTAACGAGACAAAAACGACGTTTTAGAAGTAGACTGACAGATTACTGATTAACTTATACCTTGGTAACCTTGGGGAAGTTGACCCTAAAAGAGTGAAAGAATTAAGAATTTAAATGAAGCATTGCTTTAAAAGTAACATTGTATTTTATGAAATAAAAGTGTCCTCTAATTCAGAATGGATTTAATTTACAAAGGCTTTCTCATCTTAGGTTAATTTGCAACTCTGTAAATTCTTAAATTCTGGATTCGATCCAGAACTTTATATTTTAAAAGCAGACCCGCTCTCGCTTCGCTGTGGTTTATTTAAACTTCACTCACTCATTTATTAATTCATACGTATATAATAACTATAACTTTTGATAGATTTGTTTCAGTTGCCTATTGTTCAACATCACTTTCATTCATCTATCCATTTGGCAGAATACCAGTTTCAGTTATTTGACCTCCGCGGTCTGAAACTCAAGGGTACACCTACACAACTGGGTTACGCACTAAATAACCGAAACTACTTAACAAAAATATATAAAAAAGCAATTATTAGTTGATTTTCTAGGCTAAAAGTATCTAAAGATAAATGGCGGCTACCGTTTAAACTGTTGATGGTTTTAGTAATTGCTTGGCGTTGATTTATATATTAATTAATATAGAAGGTATGTATAAATTATTCTAATCAACATCTATTATATTTTAATTTTTTACTAGTTTTCTAGCAATAACTATACCGATTCTGACTAAGTTGCAGTTTTTAAAAAATTCTAATTTTTATTCATATATAAAAACTCGTACCAACTTCTCTCATATTCATTTAACTGTTTTTGCCTAAAGTGGACTCTGAACGAGAACCAAGAGTAGACGTATCAGAAGTTTGTTTAGTTGTATCTGAATTAGATTAAGTTTAAGGAAATTTGTCTAACATTTTTCGTAATAGCCTTTATCAAAACTTTATATGTAGATTCAAGAACGCCTCAAGCTTCTTCTGTCCTGTCGTGCTAAATACTCATGAGCGCCTATTTTTATTCCATCGAATTTTAGGAAGACCAAAAAAGCTATAATCATCTTGACTTTGGCGTTCCTTTCAGTAGTTGTTATACAATTACTTTCAGTCTCAAATATATAATGAGGTGAGCGCAATAATATCCTTCACGGCGCATTTTACGCTCTGGCGCCGTCGTGCGTTGCACTGCCTTGTATGTATTGGAGGGCGGAGGAAATAGAATGATTAATAAATTAGAGATGGACAAACGAGCAGTAGTAAAGTGTATATATACCACAGTTAAAAACATACAGATAAAATTTTAATACCAAGAATTTATAATCTGTTAAGACGGAATATCCGAGTTCCTTTGAAGCCAGGCCTCATTATTTCTAAGTGCGATCCCAACCACCCTTCTGGTACCGATGAGTGCGTCACTGCGTCCCACTATCCGCGTTAATTGCACCCTTCTAAAGGTACATTCATACTACTTCAGAGTGTAGGAAAAGGGAGTGGATCCTTAAGTTTGCAAAGCTTTTTCAAACTTAGCTTTTAATATAAAATTATAGTGTAATTCCTCCATTTGCAAAAAAACTATTTACTTACAGCAGCGAAGGCGATCTGAAATCGAAGAATCGAAATAAAATTTTGGCTGCAATAATGGTACCAAAAGTAATAAAAAAATTAAGTTACTAATTGATTGCTCGAGAATCGATTCTGAAGCGCCCGATTCAGATCGTTTTTTTTAGGAAACGGCCCATCCCTAATTACCCGAAGACATGAACTTAGATTATAGAAGATTAAGTCATACAATTTCGTACTGCTTCTTCTTTTATGGATTTTAGGTGAAGCAAGATTGGCAATATTCTTTGCCAATGTCACGTATATAGAAAAAGCCAGAAGAGAGATTAGTCGGCTAAAAAATTTTTTGTAATGTTTACTTTCATAATAGAAGCATTTAATTATTACTTTATAATATAGTAAAATACTATTAAATAGTTCACAATAACCATAGATTATAATTGTAACGAGAATATATTATTTTTTGACATTATAGTGATGATTTTTTC
Organism: Limenitis camilla; assembly: GCA_905147385.1. Lineage (NCBI taxonomy): Eukaryota > Metazoa > Arthropoda > Insecta > Lepidoptera > Nymphalidae > Limenitis > Limenitis camilla. The sequence continues at coordinate 11,831,258 of LR990241.1, forward strand.
AGAAGGTAAAAAAAAACCTTTTTGTATAAATCTCGCTTTATATTTCTCACAATACTTCGTACTTACCTTAACGATTACAGTCTGTACGCAGCTTTATCCGTAATACAAAACATAGGGTGCGTTTAAAACGCTTAAGGGTAGTACATACTTTATTTTACCCCTTTTACAGACTATGTGCGGGTTTTATAGCGAGATATCTGTACTGAAAGGGTTTCAAACTTAAAAGCGTGTATATGTAAAGTAAGAGCTTATAGTTTTATATATTTCTTCCGTGCTGCACGAACTATTATAAAAATAATATACTAGTCTATATTATTAAACTTCTTCGCTGTTACTTTATTATCATCACGACCCTTCAATGGCCCACTGCTGAACCGGGTCTCCTCCTCAGAATGAGGAGGGTATTAGGCCATAGTCCACCACGCTGGCCCAGTGCGGGTTGGCAGACTTCACACACCTTTGAGAACTTTAGGGAACTCAGGAGTGCAGGTTTTTTAATTGCTCACGATTTTTAATTGCTTAAAACACACATCACTCAGAGTCAGAGGTGTGTGCCCAGGATCGAACCTCGGATCTCCCGAGTAAGACTTGAAGACTCAACCACTGGGCCATCATTGCTGTTACTTTATTATAACATGAAAGAATCCAAAATTCTCAATGTCGGCAACAATGATTACCCAAGTTATCAGGACATAGGTTATATATTGTCATAAAATAAGAGAGGAATGGTACCCATTTACTATACGGCAATACGTATACACATGCAAGCATTTTATTTAAATTTAACGCTCCCCGAACACTAATTACAGTGTATAATAAGGTTACCTTACGCGAACCTTAATCACGACGCTATAATACTAACTCCCATGTACACTGCACGACACCACCAGAGAGACTGACTCTAATCTATCGCACTAAATGTTATATATTATTGTCTACACGTGGGTACACTTGAAATAACAGTATTCTTTGAAAAAATCTTTAAGAACCAGCAATCAACTGCTATCTAAATTAGTGCTGTTTGACCACGTGGCAACCACCAGCTATAATTAACATTCTGATTTTGCTAAACATTCAACTCGTAAGTCGCACCTCGTTCATTGGAATGAAAACGACCTATTTAGATTTCATAACGCTTATGAAAGGTTGCTCAATAAATCTCACATTTGTTGATTCGTAAGAAAACGCGGCACGATTAATCCGCGCCCATATTTCTTTATAACCCAATATTTATTCTTACAAAAATAAACCGCCGTTATTTTTGGTCTCTCGCTTGACATAAATGGACCATTTTGCTAACTGTGGAATGATTATCGGCTGTAAAGAAAAATGTGAAAAAAGCAGCCAAGTTTAAAGAACGAGTAAATGAATCCTAAGACTAATGAAATCTATCTGTCTAATATATAAAATTCTCGTGTCGCGGTGTTTGTTAACAAACTCCTCCGAAACGGCTCGACCGATTTTTATGAAATTTTGTGTGCATGTCGGGTACGTCTGAGAATCGGTCAACAACTATTTTTTTATACCCCTAAGTGATAAGGGTGGCCTACCATCATTTTTTAAAATTTATATGGCAAAACCACGTTTGCTGTATCAGCTAGTATTTTATATAAATGTTTTGGAAGGTATATAGGTATTTGCTTATTTTTTTGAGATCTTATTATTTTATTTTCAAATTTGGGTTTTACACCGTTGTAACATAAGTTAACCTAACTTTCAATTGGACATTGTGTGGAATTTTTTTGCCACCTAACTTTAGTATTTCCCACATATTATTACGATCGCTAGAAAAAATAATATTAATAAAGAGTAAGATATTTTAATGGTACTTATAATTAAGGAAATCTAAATAATCATCAAAAAAATGTAATTTTTGTAAAAACTGCTGGACTGCCCGCTGCGAGGAGAGCATGCTTGGCTTGCTTCTTGGTATCGTAACTTTTCGAAAACAAAACCATAAATTCTTTAATTCAGAAAAACAAATGTACAAAAAGTATGGATTATTTGCTTCGCTATTAACTATTTACTGAACCGTCTTACTTTTTTAACCGAACTTGATTGAAGCATCGTCATATATATAACTAGCGGTACTAATTATATAAATACTTGTCTACCCGCCCGGCTTCGCCCGGGTGCAATTTACCATAGGTTTAATTTAGCATTTTAATTTTCAATATAAACGATCACACAGCTCGAAATGCACTACATCCCTTTTAAGTCTTTTTTTTGCGATCCTGCTCTATCTCTTTACCTAATTTCATCAAAATCGCTATAGTGCTTTAACCGTGAAAGACAGACAAATTCAGTTTTGTGATGATTTTAAAATCATGTCAAATGATTATAAAGTCATCATCGTTGATAACCAAACTAGCCGTAGTAGCATAATTTTCACACTTTCGCACTGAGCATCCGCAGTCGTGAAAATGCTTATATTGGAACTGCTCTGTTAGTAAATATCTAAGCAGTGTTGGCATTCATTTTGAGTTTTCTAAATCCACACTTTTCATATTCGCATCTAGCTCAGTTTGTTTAACATTTGTGTATAGCTTCCATTACGACATGGCCGATATTAGTCAAAACAAATTCCAATAAATTTCCCACTACCTAAATAAATAAATATGACAAATTATAAATTGCTAATAATATTTTAGTATATTATTAAAACTTTTCTACATAAGATCTGGGTATTAGTTACAATCAGAACTTTACAAATTATACAAATCCGAACACAGGTAGCTAATTTTACATTTCCGAACATCGAAATTTACAAAGCGCTAAAGCTGTTGTATTTTTAAACACTTAACGACACGACAGTGGCAAATTGCGCGCGAGCTTTTATCATTTTTTACATCCACATTTTAATGTTTTATTTCTTTTTGCAGGTAAACCTTGTCCATCTTTATGATCTCCATACATATGTAAGTGGGATGCACTTTAGAATTTTATTGCTGTTCTTACATTTAGGGTTGCCATTTATTTGATGAAAAAAATGTAAAAAAAATTTTGCATTCATAATTTATTTCCCCGTTTTCACTTTGATCATGTCATTTTATTAATTAAAAATGTTTACTATTAAATTAAAAGATTATCTATTTCTTCAAGCTAATCAAACCTTGATTATTATAGACTGTAACTAAAAAAAATAATTCTAGACATCTCTGAAAAATTTAAAATCAATCATTTTAATCTACAAAATAGTAAAATATGTGTTTTTAATCTATACTACAATTATATATGTAACATATAAGTATATTGTTCTTTAAAGTAGGTAAAGAGTCTTTTGTCTTATTGTTTCAATTCTATTTGAATAATTATTTTGTATTAACCTTGAAATACTTTTGAAAACATTCATTACTTATATTTTTTACATGATAAAATTTGAATAATCTTCATTACCTGTACAAAATGTGTTTGTGATTGTTTTAAAAATGATTTATCAGTTAAAGCTCTGTAATGGAAAATTTTGTATATAATATTATAGATTTGTTAATTTTTTAAACACAAAATCTAGATCACGGATACATATAGATTATAGGCAAAGAGAGAGTTCACATATAAAACCTGTTATGGTATCATAAAACATATATTTAGTATGAAATAAAAATTATCTCTAATCCACTTCGAAATCATAAAATAAATAAATAAAAGCGCAATGAAATAGATTAATGTAATTCAGATTTAAATAAATTATAAATAACTAAGTTTTTGCCAGCTCTAAAAGCAATTCAAAGGAAATAAAAGTTTTATGACCCACCACAGATATTACTCACTCTAGCAACCAGCCAGAACACATTCTGCTACAAAATAAATGTTATTTTTGCAAGTTAATTAAAAAGTTAACGGTTTTTGTCAAAATGTTTCACAATTTTTCGTACGTGGAATTTTTTGACTGAATTAATTCTATAATTTATAAAAACTTCTGTTTTATGGCATCGCTTACAAAAGTTATACAAAACTAGCCAACCTGTCCTCGCTTCGCTGAGGTGTATTCAAATCGTTCACTCACACACACCAGCTGAATATCTATTTCATAATGCGTAGTATGTCACTTGATTTACAGATGACACCACTAACTCGCTGACTTTTCTGACTCAGTTTTTCTGTTATACAAATTTTACCCTGGCAATAACTAACAACAAAAAAAATATTACGATTTGGTGCAGTAGTTCTGAAGTTATGCGCGTACATATATAGAAGCGATTCATTTTCATTTAAGTAATACCTAAATCTCGATGACATCTTGACACATGAACTTTTGTATAAAGTTACATATTTCTGAAGAGATTGTTTGTTTAAGCGCGCTAATCTCGAGAACTACTGGTCCGATTTGAAAATTTCTTTCACTGTTAGATAGCCCATTTATCGAGAAAGGCTATAGGCCATATGTTATCACGCTACGACCAATAGGAGCGGAGCTACACGTGAACAAAGTTGCACTGGTCGACTAGTTAGGTATAAAATTTAAATAATATTCGATGTCATGTAAATCTTAAAGGATGCTCTAAAAGGAGGTTAATAGGGACGTAACCTTGTTCAGAATCGATTTACCGAAGCATGTCTTCAGTTTGGAGTTATGTTGGCATTATTGCGACTTGCGTCACGCGGGGAAATCAATGGCGGTCGCCGGTCAGTTGTAAAGGCGACCTTGCACGTTCACTCGTTCATAGTTAAAAACACAATTTTTTTGTGGAAAATTCGATCTAGATTTAAATATTGTTTTTCTAATTGATTATCCTGTATTTACGTCATTCTTTAATAAATAGACTAGTGTCATAGAATGAGAGAGGAATCATACCCATTACTGTATATCTATACGCATACACATACAATTTAGACGCAGCCGAGCAGTGCCTGGGGATTGAGACCCAGGAACAAATTTAAAAAACTCTTACATAATATATTAACTCTCACCTCAACCACTCGACCTCACCTACTACAAGAAGGGTGACCTTAACCACGACACTTAACACTAACTTTCATGTACACTCGCACAAAAGGTTATATATTGTCTGTACGTCGGTTTACTTGACATAATATAAAATGACCTATCCGATGATACAACTTTCTAAACGGTGTTGCTAACACTAGTTGTAGGTTTCATTAATTTTCTTTTAAACAAGCATGCAGTTAGTTGTTTGTAAAGCAAGGTGTTTTAGCTCTATGGCGTGCTTCATTGGTTTTGATAAATTATGTAAAAGTTCAGGGCAAATGGTGGGAAAACACGAAACGTAATATGGATGTCAAAAGTTGTAGATAAAAACGAATAAATAAATATAACATTGTAATACTAAGCAGTTGTTTAGATACAACTAGATCTGGACATGCACACGGAACTAAAACGACTTTGAATGACCTCTAGAAATCTAGTTTAGCCTATAAATTTTGTGAAATCTTAAGCCACAAAAAAGCCTGCCAATAAAAAGATAATAAGTTTAGCTGAATATATTAAATGTATTCGAAACGGATGCCACACGACCTCGCCTCGATCGTAAACACGAAAAAAGTGTAAATCGAAAACACTAAACGCGTCTGACGAGAGAGTCTGGCTGTATTATGCGACCATGTTTGGGAGTCACCATTCGATTTAATTTTTTTAATGGCAGTTAAGGGGCAAATGAACAGAATCCAGAACACCCCACCTGGTGGTAAGTGACCAAGAGAGTGACTTGTTTTGCCGATGTCTTGCCATCTTGAAGATAGAGTAAGGGGATTGAAGAGAAGAGTGCTGAATGTTTCAGTGGACTCTGTACGAGAACCTAGACTAAGTCTGGTCCACATGCGGCTCGACCGGAACGCGTTCTTAATATTTAATTTGTGATATAATTTAGATGCATGAGATGTTCAGTTTGCTTGATGTTATTAGAAGTTAGGTGTGATTTGCGCATACCGAAAAGACTACTTAATTAGTACCGCTTGTTACGAGTAAACTCGCGGACACTAGCTAGTATGGTATAGCACAAAGCGAGATTTAAGTGCGGATCTTAGATCTCTCTTTGTATTGCAAACTTTTATTGAATGGCAAACAAAGTCGACCGAATTATTCGTGAGCGTGACCGTGGGCGGTCAACGCATTAATATGTGCGCTCGGTCACGGGGTCGGCGCACCACAGCGCACCACGTCGCACCACACCAATAGTGAATACCCCCGCGTATCTCAAAATGGCGTCGGCACGTACATCGGATTTATGTATAACTGATAAATCGATTTGGTTGTCATTTTTTTATTGTCTCATTTTATGTATCCGTACGAACCCCCAAATATTTATTTAAATTTTTTTATATGGTAACTCTGGTTGACTTACAAATTATGACATAAAATTTTAATTCAAAAGTATTAGGGATGGCTAATGATATAAAACATATCGATATATATCGAACTAATATTTTTTAAAAGTATCGACTTCTGTAGATTAATAATATCATTTGTGATTTAGTCCAAAGCTAAAAGGGATATTTTAAAAAGTTCAAGATTTGCAATAACAAACTGCTTTGTTTTTTTTAGACTATCGAAAAGAATAGTAGATAACATAAAAAATCAACCTTAGGCGGCTTACATTATAAAATGGATTTTATATTCGATGCCAGGGCTCCGTGAGCGGCGCGCGGCACCTCCAGTGTTGCTATTGATGTAGCGATCATGTCTCGACCGAGTGTCCGGGTGTCCGTGGAATATTTTATACGCAGGATGCGTTTCTGCATAATGGATATATCATTGATATTCAAACTTTAATCTCTAGACTTCCGAGACCGGTCACCGCTGTAGCCTCGATTCCCACATAGATCTATTATCGAACGAATACATGGGTTTTAGAGTTTTACTGCTGTTTTATCATTTTAATTTAAATAAACACGCGTATTTCTAATTTTGTGGTGTGAGTATATTTACACCGCTTGCTTGAAGAATTTCTGTCAATAAAAAAATAAGTACCGAAATTTGTTAATAAAAATAAACGTTTTGTAATTTACAAATCGTTTTGCAAATTACGTTTTAAGATAGCCAATCTTAAAATTTAATTTGCTATACGATTTGTATCATGGATGTTCATTGGATGTAGTCTTTTTTTGTCTACATAGTGATGCTAAAAAACATCGATAGTTTATCTCCAAATAAAAGTTGAGATAAGTTTTTCCACAGCTTTTGTTTATCTTTCAAGAAGCACAGCAGGAAAACACTCCCTGGGATGCGTCAAAAATAAGGTTTGAATTTGATCTATCCAGATATCAAATATCTGTAAAATATTTGTTTTACGCAACGGTGTTTGTTTACTAAGCGCCAGCGAGTCATAGCTAAATGTTAAGAATGCGCATGAATTAACTATACGCGTTTGTTTTAGTTTTTACGATCTTTTAATGTTTTTTGAAGTATGGGAAAAAAAGTTGCTCCTAATCTATAAAGAAAAGCGGTTTCTAATCTTTTTACGACATAAACCCATAGGCGACAAAGAATGTAGTGCTATGACATTCTTCATACGTTTTGTAACCTGAGGTTTGCGACACTTACTATAATCACATCCACAAGTCCAAGCATTTAAATAAACTATATATTAAAAAAATGTAGCTACAGTTATAATTTTATGCTAAAAGATAACTCCTGAGGTTAACTTTTCCATACATGCAAACTAGATACACAATAATAAGTAATAATGATAATATTTATGTCAGTCTTTTTACGTCAGTAGTAGATAAAGCCTCGTGGCCATATCAGCAAATAGAGCACAAATCGTTTACTTTAATATCGAATAATTAATTATAATAATTTATGATTACTTACATCTCATGTTTACTTCATTAATATTGTGTTACATATTAATAACTGATCATCTGTCGCTTCGCTTCGGGGTTATAGAGACCAGAGGAACTTTATTTATTTATTGAAATAATGTGTATTATATTAACATTGGCTATTACGATCTTCGTTATATTCTGCATCTGTTTAAAATCTACACATAAATCTATTTAATGTGTTTAAAATGTTATGATGCTGCTAAAAATTCAAAAAAATACTTTCAACACTTTCTAATTACATTTTAAAATTCTACTCACTTAAAATTATTTATTAAACGTCTTTTTATATTAACATATGATTTTTTTTCCTCCTAACTTTGTTACTGCATATGTACTTAGTGTATACATGTTGTATTATTATGTATGGAAAAAAGTGTGTAGGCGTTTTATTATTTAACCACTGTTTTAAATAAATATTCAGAATTGGAAATCAATAGTGTTAAAAGTCGCGTTATATTCTAGGTCTAAATGTACTAGGAAGAACTTATAGTTCATTGCTCGACGCGCATACACATGTCCCTAGTGTTATCTTGCTCCAATAACACTGATAACCGTATTAATAATAATTAATAATTGTTATTGCTTTTTAATAACTAAGCTAATCTAAAATAGTTCCAAATAGAGATCCGAAAATTCAGACGCTCCAGAGGCGATTCCTGATTAATCGAATTGATTACCTCACCTGCCAGAAACTTCTAAAATTTTCTAAAAGTAAGTAGGATCACATCAGAAACTGGAGGAGGTGAAAAATAATGATATCCTGTGTATAATACAAAAAAAACATATGTTACACAATGATTTTAGTTATTAATACATGGTATCTCCCGAAGCTACTATAATTGGATAGACAAATTAATTATCTATTTTTTTATTTTTTTTTATGTAACTAGGTCGGTAAACAAGCGTACGGCTCACCTGATGGTAAGCGATTACCGTAGCTTATAGACGTCTGCAACACCAGAAGCATCGCAAGCGCGTTGCCGACCCTATCCCCAATTCCCCCCAGGAGCTCTGGTCACCTTACTCACCAACAGGAACACAACACTGCTTTAGAGTAGTGTTGTTTAGCTGTGATCTTCTGTAAGGTCGAGGTACTACCCCAGTCGGGCTGCTCCATATTTGAGCAGGAAGTTTCCTGCTGTGCCCTACCTCAGTATCTATGGTATTCATTATTATAGAAGTGTGATTTCATAAGAAAATGTTTAATATTTCATCCTTTAAAGTAAAGCAGAAAATATTTAAATAGAATATCGATTTTCAAAGGTTTTTCAAAGACAAATGATGGATTCCCGGAATGCTACATAGCAATCTAAAAAAAAATTTGGGTTTAAAAGATTGATTCATCTATCTCAACTCTCATATCATAATAATAACTTACAAAAAAATAACGAAAATCTATTTTTAGTAAAAATGTTATTACAGCTGTTATAACAGTTCGTACATATTTAACATAATTAAAAGTTTTGCGTGTTTTTATTGGAATTTTATTTATACGTCCGAGTTATCGTTCCATGTACAGTGTATTGTGTATAGTCGCAGCGGTTGAGCTTAATGGCAATTTATGTTTCGAGATATCGCGTCCTAAAAAGACCCTCGTTATCAGTAATTACATTAATAATAAATTCTGCTACTGTATTGCTGTGACCTTAAATTAATTGTTATTTATTACATTTTGACGCATATTTAAATAATTAAATACATATTAATTGCAACATCTGTCGTAACTTTGTGAGCGTTAAGATCTTATTACAAAAAGCTTCGTATTAGGTTTAGGACTGATCTTACAATGTCTTTTTAAAATGAATAGGAAACTCACAATTATATTTAAGCATTAGTAATTATTATAATATCTAGCGCGCACGATTGTTGGATCAACAGGATATTGTGGTCACATGTTATTGATATAACATCGACATTCAGCAGCGTCACGTCCTCTAAACAGCGAATTTCATAATTACTAGGTAGTGGCAAATAATTTTTGAATTTTTATTATTTAATATCGATCTCGAAATATGTATGAATATTTTTTAACACAGTTGGGTATAATTTGTTTTATATATTAAAACAAGTTGACACTACGAAACCTGACGAAGAATAAACTCTCTCAAAACCCATTTCATAACTAAACTTGGTTCCGAAATAATAATATCTTACTTTATTATTTCTTACAATTATAATATTAATTTATATTTTAAAAATAATACAATATAATTATTATATAAATGAGTTACATTTATATATTGAAACGAAACCTGATACAGAACAAAATCATAAACAAAACCATAATAAATCTATTAACATAATAATTTAATGTTGATATTAAAATAATCATTAATTCTTTTAAAACAATTTAATATGATTTAAATAATCTAAATAAATTGAAACCGGACGTAACATTGTGCAATCAAAACAAAACCATAGACGTAATTAAATAATTGCTTAGTAATTTAATGTTAAATGTAAGAATTACTAAGTACAATAAGAGTTAATTTCCGATCTTATTAAATTACTAATTGAAAACTAGATGGCGCTGTATACAAATGACAATACCACAGATTATAATTAATCTTTTCCGCGGAGCGCCCATATATATAAATCATTGATATCGATATATTTTTGGGTTTTTTAATTTTGCCTCCAATTTAAGTGTTGCCATAATAAATACTTACATAATATACTAAAAATATATAGTAATAATTATCCTTAGATAAGTCTCAACCCATGTCGGTAAAGAATTATCCTGCTTTTTAGGGTTCCGTACCCAAAGGGTAAAAACGGGACCCTATTGCTAAGACTCCGCTGTCCGTCCGTCTGTCTGTCACCAGGCTATATCTCATGAACCGTAATAGCTAGACAGTTGATTTTTTCACAAATGATATATTTCTGTTGCCCTTTTAACAACAAAACCTAAAAACAAAATAAAATAAATATTTAAGGGGGGCTCCCATGAAACAAACGTCATTTTTTTGCCAAATATTGGTACGGGATCGTGCACTAGTCCGACTTACGTAGTAAATTTTTTAGTTGTTAATAAATAATGAATAACGGAGATTCTATTTTCTAAAAATCCGGCACACATTAGTTACCATGGCAACGACATCGACATAAAAAAATAACTGAGTAATCTCGAACACGACAAAAACATTCGTAATAACATCCTCGTAGCGAATAGCATCTAAACGATTCATAGAGTTCACGTTGCTTTCGTTTTTTTTGTTCATAAGGAAAATAACAACAATATTCTATGGTATAAAAATATGTACAGTGTAAAACCCTCTTAAATATTGTAAGAAGATGTTTAACATGCCTGAGGCTTGTGACTCAGGTGCAGGTTTAAAGACGTCCTTGACATGATAACGATAATAACGGATCAAATAATATTAAAAAGGAATACCAGAAGAGTTCTGTACCCAAAGGGTAAAATCGGGACCCTATTGCTAAAACTCCTCTGTCCGCCCGTCGGTCTGTCACCAGGCTGTATCTCATGAACCGTGATAGTTAGACAGTTGACATGTTCACAAATGATGTACTTCTGTTGCCCCTATAACAACAAATACTAAAAATAGAATAAAATAAATATTTAAGGGGGGCTCCCATACAACAAACGTGATTTTTTTGACAAATATTGGTACTGTAAATATTGGTAGTGTAAATATTGGTCTAGATCTGGCCCACATGCGGCTCGACCGGAACGCGTCAATGACACTTGGCATGTTGGTGGTCGCAAGCCAGTCGGGTAACTGATCCCCTATCATCAATGGGGTGCTGGGTTACTCGGCTCTTACGAGTTGCTCTCCCAGCGGCAGAGGGGAATAGTATTCTAGCCCGTCCCCTCACGGATAAAATATATAATTAAGTTTATAATTTAAACAGTTCGTGCCATCCCTTAAATAACTCTGACTCTGAATCAAAAATATATTGTATACAGCTTTTATTGTTGAATAAATTATGAATGTGTAATTGTTTAATAAAAATTAGGGCGCTTTTAACATTCAGAACCAACTTTATAATGCGCTTTGACAAAATACAATAAAATAAAAAATTGTTAAAATATGTTCACACATTTTGGGAGTGGCAACATTGTTATTGACTAAACAGCAGATACTAATGAATTGTAAAATGTATTCATTGTTGAAATACTGGAAGTGGAATTTTCGAAAGTATTTGCCAAATGTCTTGTTTCGCAAAAGTATATATTTATCAGCCACCATGCAATCTGATAAAATATTGCTAACTCAATACTATCTTTGATGAATATAAATCTAGTTACTTAGGTAGCAATTTACAATTTTTAAACAAGAATATTGTAAACAGTTTCACAATATACCGTTATACATGTCTTCGATCACTAAATAAGTACAAGATACACAATTCATCACAATATAAGTAGATGTGGTATTGGAATATTATAGATTACTAGCTGACCCGGAAAACATTTTTTTTTTCTATACAAATTTAAAACATTTGGGGTGGGCCACCCTTATCACGTAGGGGTATAAAAAAAGATGTTGACCGATTCTCAGACCTACCCGATATGCACACAAAATTTTATTTTCACAAAATTCTCGACACAAGAATTTTATATGTAAGATTTTGTTTTGTATTAATGTATTAAATAGTAAGGTAGAATGCATGAAATAGTTTGTATGTCCACTGAAACCATAGCATGTTACTCTTCACTCCCCTCCCCACTCTATTTTCGAAGTTGCAACGCATTGGCAAAACAAGAAGGTATCTCTTGTTTTGTCGATATCCATGGGCGACGGTGGCCACTTACCATCAGGTGAACCGTCTCACCTTATCTACCAAAAAAAAAATTAGGAAAATTTGGGATGTGTTTGATAGAAATGATGGTAGCAGAGTAATAAATTAATTTCACGTTTTGCTACCTTATAATACATACCGAATATATGAAACTTCCTTATTTTTAGTGTCCCAGAAGTATGATTTTTTTTGGGGGCTTTTACAGAAGAATTGTGATGTACGATTGTGTATCTATTCCATATTATCAAACAAAGGTAACGGTATAATATTAAAAATGTAACTGTTTTATTTGATAGTCTCTTGAAGTCCAAAGTTATTCCTGAAATTACAATGGTACTTTGTCTGCAGTTCGTCCACCCCTCGTACTAATTTAGTACGCGCACTATTTTCTCTTACTGCCTCCTATTCTCGTTTAATCCCGTTTGACATTTCTGCGAGAGGACTTTAGGCTTCGTACACATTCACAACTCACTAGTAATATTATATTCATATTAAAAATTATATAACAGAAGATTTATAAATAAATTTTTGACATTTGTAGTGACATCTTGTTACCGACCAATCTCCCTACTGTTTTCTCTTAATATGTGACATATGGCTTTTGATTATATTGGAAATGGTTACAATTTATTATATTTCATTTACAACCTACTATTGTATTCATTTTAATATTAATAACAGTGTAGTTGATGTAAATATATTTTTGCTATAATTATGTAGTTGAATGTTAATTGTAGTAAGCTTATCTGTTACCGTTCAATCTCCTTCGTGCATTGTCTCTATTATGTGACATATGACTTCTGATCATATTGGTAGGTAATAGTTACAACTTGATATATTTCAATTAGGTATAGGTAGTTCATTCCATGACTATTTTGACAGAATAAGGTGTGCTATAAAACAAATGAATTTAAAATAAGTTTATAAATAGTTATGAATTACTATAACTTGTGTTACTGACCAAACTCCTTTTTATATTCTCTCCATAATGTGGCATATTATTATCGGAACTATTTGGTACTTTTTAGTGTAAGAAATGACTCATTTAGGTAATTCCGTAGACTAATAAATACACAAATAGTGACATTCTTAGACAAAATTGAAAGAGCATTGAACCTTTTTTTGTCATTTGACGTTTACACTGATCGTATAGATTTTCTGTGATTGATGGTCCGTATTATCAAATTATTATCTGTACTGATTGTCAGCAGCACTTGTTTGCGGTAACACTAGTAACAAGAAACAGATTAAAAAACTTGTAGCTATTTTCAAAGTGAGAAATAAAACTTTTTTAATATCACAGTCACTTTATCCACTTACATGATTAATTTAATTTGCATCAGATGATTACTTATTTATAATTAGATTATAAGTAGAAGATTTATTATTCTAATTAAAGTAGCTTAGATAACAGCTACTAATTTTTAAATCTGTAACTTCCTCACATACATTACTTTTTACACTGAAGAAGTTTTATTAACGGTTCCGCTGAATAATTATGATATTTTCTTATAAAATTTCAAATATATATTTTAAAACAAGACGAAGTTAGCAACACCGTTGATAACTTTATATTCGCAGGTAGTATGTACCTTATTTTATTTTGCTGAGCAGTGGTGTGGTGTCGTGATGCTGGATCTCAGTTACTAATGTGTGGAGTAAGTGAGTTAAAATTGTTTACTCAATGTTCAAAAATTATTAAAATATATCAAAAGTCACTAGTGGCAGTCCATATCAAGTCTAAGTCCATATCAGTGTAAAGCATTTTATTTAATTATTTAAATAAATAAAATACTGGCAACACTAATTTGAGGATTGATTTGAGTAATTTAATGTGACAACTGATAATGATAAATCGGAGAAGTATGGATTGCAAAATAAATACGCCGTCACGACTGAAATCATTATTAATGCTTCGCGAGTATTCTAGCCGCTACTCTGAAGGTCTGAGTCTAAAGTATAACTCCCAGGAGGATATTCTAGTCAAGCCTTCATTACATATTCTTTTTATTAATTAACAATAGACAAGACTATACTTTTTAGACACTTAAGTAATATAAATATTAGAAAATTATATTCCAAACTAGTCGAACCGCGAGACTTCGTCCGCGTAATGCTCCACTCCTATGGGTCGTAGCATGATGATATATAGCCTATAGCCTTCCTCGATAAATGGGCTATCTAACTCTGAAAGAATTGTTCAAATCAGACCAGTAGTTTCTGAGATTAGCGCGTTCAAACAAACAAACTCTTCAGCTGTATATATTAAAAATGCAATATTTATACATAATCTGTGTGTTTGCGATGTAAACGAAACTTTAGTTTTGCAAGCGGTTATTTCTGTTGCATTTGAAGTCTTGTACTCCAATGAAATATGAATAGCCGTCAAGTTAGTGACTAATTCATTATGTTTATTCGTAATATTTTACACGATATTGCATTTATGGTGCGCTGCGGTGGGAAATTATTTGCATTAAATTATGCACTTTAATAATATATATATTCACTAACCGCTTACTTTAAAATAATATTTCATTTTTCTACGAATAAGGACATGCTTAATTTTTTGACTTGCCTTAAAACCCTTGCGAAATTGGTCCGCCCTTTGTCCTGATAAAAACAGATGACAATCGACGTTTGATTCAACGAAATCTTGTAACAAGACAACAATGAATAAATCCTTCAATTGGATTATTATACAATACGAGCGGGCCTGCCATCGCTTCGCTTCGGGTATTGAAAATATAATTATAATCGAAATTTATAATTTCTTTATTAAATAGCAATCATTGAAAAAAGAAAGAGTTAGAGAGAAATAGAGTGAGAAAGCGATGGGCATATTATAGATCAATAGTTCATGGGATTACTTCCTTTATTCAAAATGGCTATTCAATGTCAGACTATCTGCACTAATATTTACGGTAACACTATTTTAATTAAGTCATCTGGCATAGTATAGCTTTCTATCCGCGAAAGAATTATCCAAATCGGTTCAGTAATCCAACTAAATTTTGAAGAAGATATCTTCAACCAATTGAGCTGATATTTTGTATACAAATTTGGATAGCAATGCATGGTTAACTTTGTGACGTCAGTCTAAATCCAACATGGTGGCATATCCAAGATGGCGGACTGCACTTCTACAATATGGGTATCAAATGAAAGGGCTTGCTGAGAATAATTCGAAAAATAAAGTGACTAAATATTTTTTTAACTTTAGTTTTTACTATCTAGGTACTTATAAAGTGTTTACATAATTTATATGATATATAAGCTTGTCGCGAGATTTACTTGTCTAGATAAACAATTAAATTAAATAACTTGATGCGATTGATTGTTAAAATGTTTAAACTAAGGAAATACGAGTAACTCGTAAATCTCGCGACAAGCTTTTATCACTACATAGTATAAAACAAAGTCGTCTTTTTCTGTCACTATATCCCTATGTATGCTTAAATCTTTAAAACTACGCAACGGATTTTAATGCGGTTTTTTTAAATAGATAGAGTGATTCAAGAGGAAGGTTTATATGTATAATACATATATAATATAGTAGAGAAACACTGATAATTGTAGAGGTTTCCAATGTGATGTCGTAAATAAACACATTTTTTGCGCTTACATTGCAAACGCTGGCTGAAACCTTCGAGATAGATCAAAATAATGTACTACAGTATTGTACACCTTAAAAAGGTCTACAAAAAAGTCCGCGATGGTATATGTCGCCCTCTTAGGGATAACTCACAATAACCATTTTTTTATCCTTTACTTTTTACGAGAGCTTATTTACGAAGCGATTTTAAACAATACAGCATTAATCCTTATCCAATTAGGTACCTTAAATACATTGTGCGTTTAATATAGATCAATATGGCCCTTTACAGCATGAAATTTAAACGAATATTTTTGAAGATATTACAGATTCAAAATACAGGGACATAGCGGTTACGGCTAAATACACGTGTTAAATTGCGCCCGGGCGAAGCCGGACGGGTCGACTAGTATCATATATATGAAGTAATTACTTTATAAGTAGATAGAAAAAGTTTTAAAGTAATTTTGCACTTAGTCACTATAAGTGTAGATATTAATATGAATCAGTTCACGTACAGTTTAGGTATAGATTATGTCTCCAGTCTTAAAGGTCGGTAGCCTGTGTGCTGTGCGGTGTGTCGGAGGTTGGCCTGGCTCCAACGCTGCGACTATTATTATTGTACGAGTATTGCCTGCCTAGTGCCTGCCGCTGTGTTGCTATTCTGACAACTTATACTCGTACCATAGATAAAGACATTTTTTAATTTTTGAATAAAAACGTAGCCCAAGTGGTTAAGGGACAATGAAGATTGATTTGTCACTAGCTACGCCCCGCGGTTTCACCCGCTATATTTTGGATAATTTACGCAATGTCGTTATAAATTATAGCCTATGTGTTATTCTGATGCATAAGCTATATTATTGTAAAGTTTCATCAAAATCCATTCAGTAGTTTTTGCATGAAAGAGTGTAAATTTTCGTACACCCGTATAAATTTATTCTATAACTAGCGGACCCGTACGACTTCGTTCGCGTGTTGCTCCGCTCCTATAGGTCGTAGCGAGATAGTAAATAGCCTAAGTTACTCCTTGTTACATCACCTAACTGCCAGTGAAAGTCCCGTCAAAATCGGTCCAACCATTTCAGAGATTAGCCGGATAAAACAGACAGACAGACAAATTGTAAATAATATACATCCATATGCACTTAGTATAAAGCGGTTATTTCAATATTACAAACAGACACTCCAATTTTATTTATTTGTATGGATGCGTAGTATGTCACTGATTTGCAGAAGACAACACCATCTCATGTCTTCTGTCTCACTCTCATTTTCTTTTATAGAAACCCGACAATAACTAACTCAACAAAAAATCCAATTTGATCCAGTCTTTCTAAAGTTATACACGTACATACATAAGGTGAAACAATTTATTTATAATATACTAGCTCTCCCGACAGACTTCGTCCTGTCTTGACTATGAGTATTGGTTAAATGACTGACAGGTAGGTCAATCGCCATTACATTAGAAAAGTTAAATTGGTAGTTAACTTTCTTAAATTTTATAATTTTCCGCACAATTTTCTTAATTTTTTCTTACATAAGAACCTTCTCCTAACAATAACGTTTGTGTTTACAACAAATAAGAAATTAGCAAAATCGGTCCAGCCGTTCAGGCGTGATGCCGTGACCAACGGAAATAGGGATTCATCTTTATATATAAGAAGATATAGATTGTGACTGATCTTTAAACCCGTTTTTATTAGTTCCAGATATTTTTTTTAAATTACTAGAATAGCACAATGAAATAATCAGACAAAATTGATTTTATTTTATAACGCCATCTGGTGGCCTTGCAATAAAGCGCAAAAGCCTTTAACACGAAAAAAAAATCTTCTTATGTTGTTATGTGTTGGTTCAAAATCCATTGCAATCTTTGTTCAAAAAAGACTGATCGCAATTGGATGTATTAGAAATGTATAGAGGACACACATACATTCATTTTATATACATATTTTATACAAGAAGTGGTAATTCAGTTAAAATAGATAGAACGATGTAGACATCGTACATATGTGCACAGACAGCTGCTTCTATTAATTTAACCAATCATATCTCAGCTGCTATTCGTTATAAAAACAATATTATATAGCTGTGGAGAAATCATTTTGTTTGTCTGTGTATTTCTATAATTAATCTCAGGCACAACGATTAGTTTCATAGGTTTCTGTACATAAAAATGTATTATTTATATCACATTAATGTTGGGATGTAAACACAATACAACTTAATGCACTTTGAGTGGTAATTTATGGTTTGAAGTATGGCAACACTCCCTCACTTCAGCTGTCATGTGAATTGTACTTGCTAAAAGACGTGCATCCTGTTTTCTTATGCCCTTAATCCTTCAATTAATACACACGTTTGTAATTTGTATACAAATGTAGCCATATTATTATCTATACTTAATATATAAAGCTGAAGAATTTGTTTGTTTGATTGGTTGAACGCGTTAATCTCAGAAACTACTGGTCCGATTTGAACAATTTTTGCAGTGTTAGATAGCCCATTTATCGAGGAAGGCTTTAGGTAATATATCATCACGCTAAGACCAATAGGAGCTGAGCTACACGTGAACAAAGTCGCGCGGGTCGACTAGTGAAAAGTTTTTTTTTTAATTATTTGTATTTATACTTTATTAAGTTATTAATATTGCTATAATAATATTGTAAACATTATTAATAGAAGTATCACGTTTTAAATAACTTCTAAAAAATCATTACTCAACATTATTAACGTCAATTTCCGATAGTGGTACATCACTAATAATTATTAAAAATTGGACAAAACTAACAAAATAGGTAAATGTCAATTTTGTCTCGGAAATTAAAAACGTAAGTATAGCTATAGATAGACAATTTTTGAAAGCAATGACTATTCACAAGGGCTAAGTAGTGGGAATCTGTTTATTTTTTTAATGAAATGCTAGTTGGCACACGCGGCCGTGACTCATACTGCCACCTGAATTATCTTCAGTAAAATGGCGGCCGCTCTTTTACGATTTGCTTAATGACTCGTCACTAATTATTGCGTGATGAGAGATAGAGCGATAGAGCAATAAAATGAGTGCTTTTTTAAACATAGATGTAGAGTTTATTTTTTTTTTTTAATTTTTGTTGCTACCCTTGAATGTATTATACATTAGCTTTTAGCCTAATGTTTAGTTTTAAAAATGGCTGCAATTCAATGTTAATAAACAATTGTGAGAATCATAAATAATATTTGCTAAGCGAGAAGATAATATAATGGGTATAATAATAATAAATATTCTTTGTTATACACCAAGAGTAGTTGAGAACACAAAATCGTACAATAGGCGGCCTTATCGCTTAAAGCTATCTGTTCCATGCGACCTTAAGATGGAGTACTTAAAGAATAAATAGTTTACTAAACTGATTTTACAGTTTGTAGATTAGAATTGAAGTATTCAGCAAAAAATGTCTTGTTACAGTTCAAGCACTAAAAACGTACTAAAACTATGTGCTATTTAGGGTATCTGTATCTGAAAAACATAATGTTTATACTAGAAACAGAAATAAACTTGTAACGCCTTACTATCGTCTCCACAAAGTAAGTAATAGTTTCATGGAGCTTGGTGTTCGCATCTATAATGGATTCCACAGACTATATTAGACTTGCCAATTCAACAATTTAAAACTCATATCAAGAAATCATTAATAAATAAAGCATACTATAATGTACAGGATTACTTAAATGATGAGAATGCTTGGAATCTAAGTGACGTTGACTCTATGTAAACATGGCTTTTTGATGCGAGCGACTGTTGAGTTTCTGGCCGGCTCAACAGAAAACTGCTTTCCGAGCTGGTGGTAGCTTCATACAAACTAACTGACCGACCAATTTTTGACGTATCAAAAGTACTTTTATAAAAAAGTGTAATTGAAATAAAATATTTTGAGTTTGAGTTTGTATCATGTGCCTGAAGTGTTATTTACATCAATACGGGCTAAGCACACAATATTGTACAGACTGTATTAAATAAATTAAATGCTTATCACGAAATTGTGATATCATCAGGATAAAAAAATATAATAAAAGTACCGCTCAATCTCCTCTGTCTTATTTCATTAATACGTGACATTGACAGAATCTAAAATACCGATGTTGTATAAAAAAAGTTTAAACAATATTGTCTATACAAGTTTCCGGCTGTTCTAAATTTAAATTTTAGTTGATAATTCCTCATGAAAGCAATGTTTCGACACTCGTATACGAATAATATTTGCCTAAAAACCTTATTATTTTTCAATGACAATAGATACCGTTTATCATGAATAGGGAGGTCATGAGATATAATATTTTAAAGTTAAATTTTTCGCGAATATTCGCATATTTCCGTGTTTATAAATAAATCATATTGTATTAAATAAAATCTAAGATTATTTAAAAAGATACTATATCTTACTAACTTATACTGCCTTAATAATATTAGTATGTTGGATGAACTGCTGAACGGATTTCAATGAAAGACATAAACTTACAGACTTTACTTACTTACAAACTTTATAATCTGGACAAACATATAGGCTACCTTTTTATACCGGAAAAATTCATAGTTCCTGTGGGATAGCAATAAAATATTTTTTGAACGTCTGACTATTTTTATATAGTGATATATTGAAAATTTTTTAATATTTGTTTTTTTTTTTAAATCTAAACCGGTACGAGTTTCCTTTAAAATAATCAGAAAAAATACTGCCATTCAGTATTTGCATGTGGTTTTCAATAAAGTAAATCCGATTAATTAAGTAAGAAGATTAGAAGATTGTCATTACTCATTATATTATTCTACTAGCCAACCCGCGCGACCTTAGCGTGTTGCTCCGCTCCTATGGGTCGTAGGGAGATGTTAAATAGCTTAATCTATTCCTTGTTACATCAGCTATCTGCCAGTGAACGTACCGTCAAAATCGATCCAGCCATTTCAGAGATTAGCCGAAACAAATAGACAAAAATTGCACTTGATAAATAGCGGTTATTTTAATGTCACAAATGGACACCCCAATTATTTTTATTTGTATGGATAATACTGTGATGAAAATATCGTGGAATAGTTTTTATTTACAAAATTTGGGGGCAGGAGTACACACGTGTAAACTCACAATAGAATTATAATTTTCAATTTTTCCCATTCATCTCAGAAGTCGTAATGCTCTTTTGAAATTCAAATCTTCTAATAAATATTTATCAACCACACACCTATAAAAAACGAAACACAATTGTAGTCGGATTTTCTTTTGTATTTATTTTTTGTCGAAGGAGAATATAGTAGCTAAATCAGCATCTTACAAAATGTAGTACAACATTAATTTTTTTACTTGTTATTAAGTAAATTCAGCAATAAATAAAAATTAACATACTTATCACTTTTAACTGATAACTCTACTATGATCATGAAGTTATAGGTTAAGTTGCAGACCACACTTGGAACAATAGCTTGAGTCAAGTACCTACGTATCTCTATCTCACTCTGTGGGGAAACCTCTCTTTTTAGTGTTACTCGAACGATTCGGCTATTTGTTAGGTTTCATAATCTACAAAAATTACAAATTCAAAAACATCCAAACTTTCACACTATAACAAATAGCTTCTTTCGTTATTTATTATACGCATACATATCTTATTGTAAACAATATTTAGGGGTTATTAGTAGAAAACAGAGATGTAGATAAATAAACCAATAAAAAGCAACTACTTATGGCAATGTCCTGGGAAAAAATAAATAAAGGTTACTCTACTTAGAAAGAGAGGGTCAGCCCACTGAGAAAGAGGTTAGCTTCAAGTAGGTATTCGAAGTGTGGTATCCATCTTTACCTATAACTTCATGACTATGGTCTGTTACCAGTGTTGCTACTTTATGCAAATAATAAAAATGTAGATACAATGTAATCGTTTAAATTCTGTTATTGTTTTGTGTATAAATTATTAAAATGATTAAATTAATGGTAATTCTCAAAAAATAAAGCTTACAAATAATTTTATAAACTAGGAAGGAGGATAATTACTTTGGATCTTCTTACACATGCTAATTACTAGCACAAAAGCATGCTATTATTGAGCAAATGCTACCTACAAGCGTGTGTGTACAGGATTAAGCATGTTTTTGTTGTGGTGGCATGCTGAATTATAGCACGCCGTGCTATCTTTAAGCATGCTAGTTGATGCGGGGGCGGAAGGGGGAAAGGAGCATGCTAGTATCGATCTTCCTAGCTGAGAGAAGTTTTTGGATGCATTGCATTGACAGTAAAATATAATTTTATTCAGATCCAGGCATTTTGTTTGAATTGGCAGAGAGAGTATAAACAGTCCATAAACATACTTATAACACGCATTTTAGCATGCTATTTTAGAGCATGTGTAACAGTAGCCTTTCTTTATTTTATCAGAAGTGTATTAATGCTTATCTGTATTTATATCTTATCTGTATTAAACATTTTGTGCCATACCTGTCAGTACCTGTCAATTATTCAGCAGTGTTACCAACTAATAGTTTTAAATCAGTTTCTAACGCGTAGTAAAGTATGTGATATCAGCGATTGGTTTTTGAGTAGCGTCGTAACAAAGGCATTAACTGTGTCATGCGATTTAGGACAAGATAAAAAATAATGTTTGGCTTATGACGTCAATGCTGTGCTTATCTGTATTGTTATGTCTGAACGTGTTTCTGGGTCAGAGGTTAAATTAATCGTAAGTATAGAAGGTTGTATTTCTCACTGTGATTAATTGTATAGGATTTAAGGGAGTCAGTGTCGCCATGTTTTTCTGAAAAAATACCATGCGTTAAACATTAGCCAATTTTATTATTATTATGTTGAAATTCGCAGCGAATAATACATTAGTTATTCTGAACACTGACATGGTCTATCTGGATGTGATAATCACGAATAGCATAGACTAGAAAGAACGATATTTATTCCGTAGAATTTTGACAGCTGTCATATTTTGACATTTCAGATTTAATAAATCTACTTTTAAATCGTATTTTAAAAAATACATATTAGATTTAAAATAAATATATTTCATCGAATTGCTACATTAAAAAAAAGAAAATGTATAATTTGATATTGCTTGTGGTATTCTCAGAGATGTGACATTTTTCAAATAGTAGTATTTGAAATACAAAATACCTATTTTCATTTTGTATTTAAATACTTTTGTTTTAAAAACATTTTGTATTTTATTTGAAATACTTTTAAGACATATTTTGTATTTGCAAAATTCAAAATACATTTGACATTTATAAATTTTGTCGTCCTCAATTAAAGAATGTGATAAGCTATTCTTGTTATGGCAACACTGAATCGACGGGTAATAGATGTTCGTTAATTAATTTAATATTTTATACTTCCAAAATAGCTTGATATGGATAGAAATAGAAAATCCGATAAACTTTTGACCAGCTTCTATGGTGCTATCGTATGACAACATAAGTAATCTTTGTTTTTCGTACGTATAATGTAGTAGTGGAACCAGTGATGGACAAAGAACAAGCAAATTGTAGAATCAGGATTAATGTCAGTGTTTATTATATTTTCATAATTTGACATAATTGTTGATTGTTTCAAAAAACTTAGCAATAAAATAAGGGCAAATTCTCTTAAACCCATAAAAGTATTTATTAGAATAAAGTATTTTGAAAATATCTATTTTACATTTAGTATTTTAAATACAAAAAAAAACTATTTTGCATTTTGTATTTAAAATAAAAAATTCGGAAAGTATTTGCATTTAGTATTTGAATACTTTTTATAAACTATTTTGAACATCTCTGGGTATTCTACCCATAAATACACCATCACATGGGATTGTGTAAAAGGAATGAGTGAAAAAAAACATCTCTTAAATAATTGATATCATTGATGGTTTTTACGGTGACACTGATTTCTATTTTGTAAAATTAAAAATCTATAATAAAAATACCAAAGGTTTGTTATATCTACTAAAATGGGTAGTAGTAACAATATATTATTTATTATTTCACTTTTATGTGTTCCCTTGTTGGTGGAATGGTTCTACGTCTTGCAACACTTACGAACAGTAAACATATCGCAATTTGAAAGAAAGAACAAAATCCTAAATACTAATGCGCACGAAAAATACTTCTCCATATTGTTTTGGAATATTTGTCTACTTTTCGTTCTTTTCTATGCAGCAATAAAACAATCCTTAATATCCTACTAATATTATAAATACGAAAGTTTGAAAGAATGTATGAATGTGTTTGTTACTCTTTCACGCTAAAACTACTCAATGGATTTTAATGAAACTGTACAATAATATAGCTTATACATCAGAATAACATATAGGCTATAATTTATAATGATATAGTGTGAATTATCCAAAATATAGAGAGATAAGTTTAAAAACCAGAGAGTGATATAGATTACACGAGTGGTCTCCAAGACTCCAACTGCAAATTATAATAGAAAACCTTGCCATACCACCGTATATTCTTCACAGCTGACTACCTCATTATCCTATGTTATTGTGGTTATAATAAACATATTGTACAACGGTTACGCAACCGACACGTGTTAGTAATTATATTATTGTTTGATACACGTGACTCGTGCGTTGTGTCTAGACGCTGAGCAAAGGCTACGCTAAAGTAGGTTTTATATTTTATTCATTCAATTATAACGTATTAAACATGTACTGCCATAATCTGTGGCACGTGAACGTTCACAATTGTGACACTTTTTTTAGGATTCCGTACCCAAAGAGTAAAAATGGGACGATATTACTAAGACTCCGTTGCCCCTATAACAACAAATACTAAAAACAGAATAAAATAAATATTTAAGGGAGGCTCCCATACAACAAACGTGATTGTTTAGCCAAATATTGGTACGGAACCCTTCGTGCGCAAGTCCGACTCGCACTAGGCCGGTTTTTAATTAATATAAAATGATTAATAAAAATAAAAAAATTATAGTTTTTAGAACAACAATTTTAGACTTATTTTAGTAATGTTTTGTGTAATATGGAAGCAATGTCAATAATAACGAGTTCACACTTCATTCGCTATGTTTTTCAGACAATTAAGTAAGTAACACTATTTATTTCTTTTTTATTAAAATAAATTCTTTTAAACTTTTCTATATTATTTATCTCCGCCATGTTGGTAAAGAAGGCTAACGCACTTGCGTATTTTTATAATAAACTGTTATGCCTGAATATCCTTTGTTTACATGGCGGTTTCTTTTATCATATCTTCATCAACAAAACGTATTAGTTTATGGAGGATCTCCTTATCACGAATATCCGGTGACGTGACTTATTAAATATACCATGTATTGGTCAACGACCCGTGCGACTATGTTCACGTGTAGCTCCGCTCCTATTGGTCTTAGTGTGATGATGCATAGCCTATAGCCTTCCTCGATAAATGGGCTATCTAGCACTGAAACAATTTTTCAAATCAGACCAGTAGTTCCTGAGATTACCGCGTTCAAACAACCGACCTATAGGAGCGGAGCTACACGCGGACGAAGTTGCAAGGTTCGGCTAGTAGTTAATATGGAGAAGGAGTGCAGAATGATAATATTTTTTTAAATACATTAAATCAATAAAAAAACAATACACACACTACTATGTATTTGAGACACACACGCATATATACTCTTTTGTTTATTGTTGAAGTAATTTAAATTAATTATGGTCGAATTGCGACCACTAGTATAATCAAATATAATTAATGAGTAAGTGATCACACATCCAATATTTCAGTGACAGAAATAGTAATCAGTCATATTCCTCTCATGAGTACGTAGAAGTTGAAATTTAATTTGGAATTTTCACGACGGAGTATGTATTGGCAGCGTGTGTGGCAGCTGCTTGGCATGTCCACAATGTAATGAACACACATACACAAATATACATAAAAACAGCTTTCTTTGATTTCATGAGATTTTTATTGCAACACTACCGTCCGCGCGACTTTGTTCGGCTGTTGCTCCGCTCCTATGGGTCGTAGCGAGATGTTAAATAGCCTAAGTTACTCCTTGATACATCAGCTATCTGCCAGTGAAAATCGCGTCAAAATCGGTCCAGACATTTCAGAGATTAACCAGAAGAAACAGAATCATCAAGAATTATCACTACATAGTATAAAACAAAGTTGTTTCCCGTCCGTCTGTCCCAATGTACGCTTAGATCTTTAAAACTACGCAACGGATTTTGATGAGGGTTTTTTTAATAGGTAGAGTGATTCAAGAGGAAGGTTTATATGTATAATACTTGCACACGTGCGAAGCCGGGGCGGCTTGCTAGTTCCTTATGTGAAAACATGAATCATTCAGTAAATTATTTCATACATCGATGTGTTCGGAATCCCGGAATGTTGGCAGCACTGGCATAATGTATTTCTCCCTCACTTCAGAAAAATAAAAAATTGTTTATGGAACGCGAAATCACGCATTCCTTATTTAATTACGTGCTTTATTGTTCGGAAACATTTCATTACTTTGCTCTAGTGAAAAGATTTTAATTTTATTATTCTAACAAAAACTAATTTATGGATTTTATATTTGTGCTTATAATTCTTGATAATTGCGTTTTAATGTTTTTATTAATTTGATTTATTGCTTACTTTAGTACAATTGCAATGCGTGTAGTATACATTTTTTTTTTCTCTTTCTATCAGCTTACCTAAATTTTCATCATCTTCAAAGTATACAATTAATTGTCAGTACGTCCCCAAAATATTTAAAGAAGTATTCTCTAAGTCCTAACCGTTGAGGAGTTGTGTCTTCCGTCACATCAGATCAGCAATAATATTATATACAATATATGATTATTTTATAGATCAAAATATGTGAAAAACATCGTAAGTGCCTTAGAAAGAATTTTGAAAATCGGTCCAGACGTCTTCGAGAAATCGGGGAATATAAATAAAAAAAATATTCCGACGAATTAAGAACCTCCTCCTTTTTTTGAAGTCGGTTAAAAACTGAAAGAATAGGATATTTTAGACTTTCAAAATTCATATAAAATTAAATATTGCAGTTAATAACAAACTTTATTATGTCTTTTTTAGTGTAAATGACTGATGTTTTAAAATGTCGTGTGACATATTTTTTAAATTACATATTTATTTTGTATCAAGTACGAAAACGCGCGTTTTCTGAATGAAAACTAAAGGTGAAAATCGAAAGCTTTAATTACTGTATTTTTCTATTACCAAACAAAGACATTAATCACAATAATATTTCTTTACAATTTTTTAAATCTTTCTTCAACACCTTGATAAGTATAAAATCAATTAATCGTATTTCACTTTAATTTACGACTTGTTAATTAAGTATGACTCAATTAGTTATTTTAATTTCTTTTTAATTTGCATCCGTTTCGTAAAAAATACCCACGTGTTCTCGGTAATTGTAGATATTTCTCGGTATCGCTTATCTCGTGTGTCACCGACCTCGACCAAGACGGATAAACTATCGGCCGAAATTAATAACCAATCTTTGGATTATGGACAGAAATTTGGAGTCTATTTTCATTTCGCATAAATAAAAAAGTACGCAAGATTTCAGGAGACTCGTGATGTACCTATCTAGATCGTTCTAAATACGTGACGTCACTAAAGACACTGCGCTACGTCACATTTTTGCACACCATCGCCATCGCCAGTGTTAGTTACCATACTCCTCCGAAACGGCTCGACCGATTTTTATGAAATTTTGTGTGGATATCGGGTAGGTCTGAGAATAGGTTAACATCTATTTTGTATGAGGTATCAAAACAACGTTTGCCGAGGCAGCTAGTCTTATATATAAAATTTTCGTGTCACAATGTTTGTTACCATACTCCTCCGAAACGGCTGGACCGATCTTTATAAAATTTTATATGCATACTCAGTAGGTCTGAGAATCGGCTACTATCTATTTATCCCCCTAAGTGATAAGTGTGGCCCAGTTCAAATTTATAAGGGAAAACAACGTTTGCTGGGTCAGCTAGTATAACCATATAAAATAAAAAAAAAGGAAATTATCATGTATGTCCCTTCTTAACATCTACATTTTTTTTCAAAGATTACTAACATACTTGTGTAAGGAAGGGACCACAGGTATTTGATCCCACGACCTATAGATCATGAATCCAATGCCTGAACCACTCACCTACTGACGCTTCAATGGTAATAGTAGAGTTCATTATCATTAATTCCAAAGCGAAGCGAGGGCGTATTGGCTTGTATCAAATAATATCGGCGGCCAAGTAATAAATTATTGGGCAATCATCTTTGTAAGTCACTCGTTAAGAACATTACTCATAAACATGTTTTGGCAACCGACTCCTCTCGTATATCACTGCATACATTGTAAATTGCTTTCGTGATGACAGTACATTTTTTAAAAAGCTTAATGCAAATATTTGTGTAGTGTATAAATACGAAAGTTATTACTTTATTTCTGACTGGTTATAAAAACATATTTCAGAAAATTTTCTTTTTAACCTCTTACTGCTTACATAAAATCTATCTATATAAATAATAGTCTTGGGTAGTTCGTGAACGACCTAGTTCAGAAGAGAGCTCCTTTAGGTGAACTATACGAACTAGTTCGTAGTCGATCTCGCTCTTAGTTCTTATATTTCGGAAGGTTTAGATGAACTAAGTCTCCGGAGAGAGGTTGGATCTTTGTGTGTTCTCTACCGTCTCTACAATGGGGAATGTTTACAGGAATTGTTCGAGTTAGTGCCCATGACACGCAATCTACGCCGTTGGGACAGATTCCATCCACACCACTTGGATGCGTGGCATATCAGCAATGTACGTGCGTCAAGATCATTTCTCCCACGCTTTAATTTGGGGGTCTTTAAACGCCGAGTGTACAGGTTCCTTAAAAAGTAAAGTAGGGTTGGTAACGCATTTGCAATTCTCCGTGTATTGTAGTCCGTGTAGGGTGACCACTTACCATCAGGTGGAACTTCTGCTCGTTTGCACCCGTATTCTATAAAAAAAAAATTTGGCATCCGCTTTACTAAGCAGTGGCGCTACGTTACCAATTGAATTATTTACTTCTAGGTATGCTTGTTTCATCTATTTAAATATAAAGTATAATTGATATATACAGACATAGATCTTTGGGGATGAGGTGCTGACTGGGAACGCGCCTTCATAATACAAAAACGAGCTATTCGAATAATAGCAAGAATATCACAGAATACGTCTGCACGACCCTATTTTAAAAAATATCGACAAACGTATCGCATAAAAACATGTATGAATATAGAATTTGTAAGTTGCGTCACACAAGTAGGTTACTGACAATTAAACATAAGCCAGCAAAACTAGATAGGACAGTAAAAGTGGTGGGTCCAGAGGTATTCAACAGGATTCCTTTAAATATACGAAGCGATGAGAGCTTACAAACATTTAAAAATAAACTCAAAGTCGAGCAGTCCTTCTACAGTTATACTGAATTTTTAAATATTGACATTATATAAAATTTTATATTTAATTGTTTAATACCAAATAAATTATGATTATATACTTTATATTTAAATTGTAATAAAAATATCAGTATATCGTTCATAAACATCGATGTTTCACTTTTGAAAATAGCGATGTTCTATCTCTAATCCCTATTTACATTTTATTTTCTGAAGTAGACTGTAATTTTTAATATGATTTCATTTTTTCATTATTATTTTAAATATTTGTTTTTCCTTTATTAGTGACATAAGTACTACGCATTATAGAATAGAAATTCAACGGGTGTGTGAGTGAACGATTTGAACACACCTAAGCGAAGCGAGCGTCGACTAATACTAGAATAAATTTTGAATATCTAATAAGAATCTTATCAGAAATTATTGTCTCTAGCCATTTAAAATTTAAAAAGTAGAAACTTTCTGAGTAAAAGTAGTTTATGTCCGATTTCAATAATTCAAAAAGCAATCTACAGGTATAATGATTTTACGGCTAATTTTTTACACCTCGGGTTGGTTTTAGTAAGAATTTTTGAGGATCTCTAATTTTATCTAGTAATAAATATAGCCTATGTTACTCAGTGATAATGTAGCTTTCTAACGGCAAAACAATTTTTGAAATCAGTCCAGTAGTTTTAAGGTTACATATAAAAATACAAATCTTTCCTCTTTGTAATATTAGTGTAAAAAATAAACTTATGATGGTTTAAATTCGTTGTCCTTGCCAGAGTTCCAAGTATCTAACAGGACTCATGGCTGTTAGAAAAAAATTGAGATTCCCATTCACGAATGGAAACCGACAAAGGCTGATAGAATCAAATGCCTCGTTCCCCGAACTGATGAAAAATAAATTCACTATAGTAAAATATTTCTTTCATTGTCTATTGTCACTTTAACACGATAAAGAACTGAAATGGCCAAAGTTTCGCTCGTTTTTGGATACTTTTCTACTTTGTGTACTCATCAAATATTTTCTCCCTGACATAATGATCTTGGTTATTTATAATGGTTTTTGTTGTTAAAAAATATTTTTTGCTAAAATTTCTGTATAATTTGTATTTGCTGCTGAAGTGATGAATTGTGACGTCATTGCTTCCTTTTTCAGATGCTAATAATCATTATGTGTAAAAAATATGAACACTACACGAGAGTTTGTTTGTTTGAACGCGCTAATCTCAGGAAATACTGGTCCGATTTGAAAAATTCTTTCAGTTTTAGATAGGCCATTTATCGAGGAAGGCTATAGGCCATATATCATCACGCTAAGACCAGTAGGAGCGGAGCTACACCCGGACGAATTCGGGCGGGTCGACTAGTAAGATAATACCTATATCAAAATAACAATGTAGAATACAACAAAATAAAATAACGGTTTATGAGTTGTGACGTCATTTACTCAATCGGCGTTTATGCTATCATCGTTATTCTATTATAAAAATAAATAACTCATAATCCATAGATTGACCACCTTGATTCATAAAATCGACTTGCAGCTTTAGTAATCCTTGTTTATGGTCTTTACACCAATTATAACATATGAGGTAAAAAATATTAATTAATATTCAAATATATTAATCAATATTAGTAGATTAGATTATGTTATTTTAACGAATTTAATTTAGATAACTTTAAGAACTTGTTTATTAATTTCACGTGATTAATTTTAATTGACTCGTAATTGGAGATGTATTTTTTTCACGAATAAATAAAATTGGGCTAAAAATTTCTCAGAATACTTGCAACACATGAAATAGTAATTTCTTAGCAATTGTCATTGATATAGGATATATATATCAAAGTATTTTAAAATTTCCTCAAATCTTGCCAGTAATTTTAAACATCCGCGGCAACAAATCACACATCAAACAATAAATTGATGATGATGACCATTGGCTCTTGACCAAGATAGATGTTCTAACCGGAAGTTGGTTTACGAAATATTTTCTAATGGCTACCACGAATTTATGACATTTTTTTGTCATTGCTCATGGTTTTTCCGTAGTATAACTGAAATATTTTTATCTACAATAAACAATTTTTTATATTTCTGGTAATCTCATGATAAAGGTGTAGAATAATTACACTTTTGTCAGAGGAAAATTTCAAAACTTAATTGTGCTTAATTACATCACTATTTTGGTTTTAATCAATACAGAATTAGCTCGTTAGGCCTTAACATATTTTTTCTTTATCTTAAATTTTAATTAAAAATAATATATTTTAGATATGTCCACATAACGTGACAGTTGATTTCCTGCCTTTAGAATCTACATAGAATTAATGTTTTTTATAAATAAGAAGTAAACAATATAGTGTTAGGTTTTATTAAAATATTAATATTAGCTTGGCAACACAGGCCTACGACCCCACCTGTCATTATAGTGGGAATAGATGATGAAGGATAACTTTTAAGCAATAAGGTTTTTTGTTCTCGGAACTCGTGTGACTTCAGTGTTGTATATTTAATTATTGTTTGCTGAATATTTAAGTAATTAGTAAAATTGCTGTTTTGCTGAAGAAGTGTTAAATATTAGACAGGAGGAAGAGTGGTGAAAGAGTGTGTTTACTGGTAGTAGAAAGGCCTTTTAATCCTGTGCCTGGGTCGCAAGTTCCGTCTGGATTGCGTATTATTGTAGTCTTTTGAGTATCATTGTGAATTTGTACAGTTAATCTGTCGCAGCTAAGTGTTTAAAACGGCTGGTTAATTATCATGGCGGATAACTTCCCCTACCACTCCCGCGGCAGGGGTTTGTTTACAAATTACTGTTCGATCGTTGCGTGTAATTTTTAACCACCGACTCAAAAAGGAAGAGGTGTTGTAACTTCAATGTCCTTTAAAACATTTATTGCATTCCTAATTTTATTCTTCTAATAAATGTAAAACGCATATGATATTTTGTATCCCGGATTAAATCACACTTATTATAAAAAAATGTTTTATTTTCTTAATTTTTCAATAATTGGCTTTTGAGTGTGTAGGCGAGTGCATTAATTGACGAATTAGTAAGTGTGAAAAGGTGAAATAATAGATTAAGGAATGGAAAATGAAATATGTGAACATAGTACTGGTATGGTCTATGCATACTTCAATTTTCTCTGCACTCAATTCAAAAATAATGGAGTGCTACTTGTTACCCTTACGAAAATGTATCCAATTAGAAAAGAAAAAAAGTGATGAATTTTAGTTAGATAACAATTCCTATTTAGATATCATTAGTCTAGAAGTCGTGTAATGAATATCGGAGCTAATCTTGAAGTAGCGCCGTGTAAGTGGTGTAAGCGTACACTGTAAACAGGGTAATAAAAAGTAATGTAACCTCAACCTACGTGCCCCGCCGCCGCGCCTCTGTCCCGCCGCCCCGCCGCCCCGCCGCCCCGCTGCAGTCCGCAGCCCCCCCGCCCCCGCCCGCCGCGGCTCCGTCAAAACATCTCTATTAACATTCTACGGCGCAGCGCGGACGCGGCCGTCTCGCACGCAAAATTTGATATACTTGTACCGTCTGCAAAAAAAATCTGATACATGTACTTCACATTTGAATATCACTTCCGTTGTATCTTCTAACTTGGCCTAACCTAAGAGGATATAATATCAATAAGCAGATCGGTGTAACATTGATGTTATCTGATCATACTATCGTAAACAGAAGCTGTTTAATATTATTATGTGACCAAACAATATTGAATTTCATCCAATGGCGTTACACTAAAAAACCCTGACAGATACAATAATTATATATTATAATTACACAGAATATGTGTTATAAATTCTATTTACATAAGTAATTTCGAGCCTAAATGACCTTAAGTTTTAGTTTTGCTTTACTATCATACGGATGTTTATTTGAAAAATGTTAAAACGAAGTCTAAAATCTTTATCAGTACGTGAAAAACTAAAGTTAATATCCGTTTATGAAAGTGGGAAGACACGCGATGGAGTCTGTGTCGAATTTAATCTCTTTGTAGAATAATTCGGAATTACATCTGTATGTGTATTAACTATACATAATGTTTATTTTATTTAATAATCGCACCTCTATAACTGAAAAACCGTGTAATTAAGCTATATATATTTTTCGTTTATCGCTTTTTCCATTAATAAAAACTGCAAAATCTGGATAAACAGGCAGAAAGGCAAACACCAAAGCAACGATTTTCTACCCTATGCAGAGATAAAGAAATACATATTATATAGTAGAAATATAAAAAGTCCAATGACACTAAAGCTAAGTCTAAAATATTTTTGGGGCGAAAGTTTTTTATAAGAGCTCGTCTCTGACCTTTCTAACTCCCTAATTTATAATAAAATGTAATGAAACAAGATAAGAGATAATTTTCTTTTTTGGTGCTAGAAAAATAAATTTAAATGGATGAGAAAAATGTTGTTCTTGTATTGTAATTATTACTTAAACTTTAACATGTGCCTAATTTTCATTAGGCTTTGTTTAGTTTTTACTTGAATAACTTTAGTGCCTTTCAGTCTCGTTACATTTATGCTAGAACTTCTATTCTTGGTTCTCTTTTTTTTTTAAATTCAATTTCACAAACAGATTTCTAGTTTTGTCAGATTGCCATTTATCTTACACTGCACAGACTCTTTCTTATTATATAAAAAAAATCATAGATAATTTAAATTTATCCACAATAGTTTTTTTGCGGACTATACCTATTTATTTAATAGGGTTGTTACACGCGTATAGTAATTGCGCTGGTACGTGTGTGTCTGGCTTTGAAATTAAGGCTTGATATATCTACAATTAAACCAGAGATTCCACGAATAGAATTTCTGTATATATCTACCAACATACATATAGAGACAGAGTACAAGTAACTATTTTTATAATATACTAGACAACACTTTCGATTCGCTGAGGTGTATTCAAGCCGTTCACTCACACTCATTTATTCATACTCTACTATTCCGTTGAATTTCATATGTCACTGATTTGCAGTGGACACCACCATCTCACAGACTCGCCCAAACTTTTGTCTCACTCCCTTTTTCTTTTACACAAACCTTGTCCTGACAATAACTATAGAAGACAAGAGATTGCATTTAAAAAATAAAACATAATATAATAGGTTACAGTACTAGGTAGGTCTACTACATTAAAATTCAAGAAATTAGTTAAAGATTACTACATTGATAAGTGAGAAGGCATAAATAATTATTGTTTATCCCATCTTCGTTTTCTTTTCGAAACGAGGGTTGTTTGGAAGAGATGGCTAATTAGCCATAAGCCCGCCTGTACTTCACAGTTGACTCTCTATAATATGTAATATATGTCGGAGAATAGTAAAAGATTATCGAGTAATCGAATCGTCATCGGTATCGTAATCGAGTAGGGTAGTAGTCACTTCCGGTGTTTTGACAGTCTCGACCCTCGACCTTTTATATGCCAACGACAGTCTAACTGAAGTCTTAGTCGTGCGCGGTCTCTCAGGATGTGAAGTAGTCTCTGAATAGTGTTAGTGCTGGAAGTGCTGTCCGATCAAGGTCACTTGAGTACCGTACAATTTAATTGCCACGTTCTGTGTTGTGTTAGGTTTATGTGAGATTAACCTTAGGTTTAAACACAGAGCCTGAGCAGTGGAGGCGAGTGTCGTGATCGTAATTATTAGAGATCATATTTGATTATTTATCGGTTCAGTAGAAGTATCTACGTTGCGTTTGCCCAATAGTACGTTAAATATCATCACCCGTTTTAGTGTTCTCCTCTCTCCTCCTTCGTTCTCATCGTTAAATATCCCCAACACTACAGTACTTGCACTACAGTTTCCACTGTTCCATAAAAGCAGGCAATTGTGGATAATAGTTCTGTCACAACTCTCAAGTAGCAAACACGAGTAGGGTCTGACCATCCTTATTTGTACTAAATTATATATTTTACGCGTTCAGGTTCTCTCTGCCCTTTGTATCTTCGAGCTAATGACTATATTATTCTTAGACGATATCTAGAATCTTCACAAGTTGTAAGGAATGCATTTCATGACGTATGAATGCTAAGTATATAGGAGCTAAACAGTGCCTGAGGCTTGAGATCCAGGAGCAAGGTTTAAAGAGATCTTTCATAATATATTAACTCCACCACTCGACGTCGCCAACGACAGTAGATATTAAAGTAAACATACGTTGATCTCAAGATGGGTGACCTTAATCACGACACTATAACACAAATAACTAAGGTTATATATTGTCTACACGTCGGTATACCCGCTGATACCACTTTATAAACGATGTTACTAACATATACAAGTGACAGATAAACAATTCGCTGATGACGCTTAATGTAGACAAAAATTTACTAAATTAATTTCATATATAAAAATCTTGTGTCTCAGTGTTTGTTATTGAATTCCTCCGAAACGGCTTGACCGATTTTAATGAAATTTTTTCTGTATATTTGGTAGGTCTGAGAATAGGTTGTAGACTATTTTGTAGACCCCTAGGTGATAAGAGTGGTGGAAATAATTTATACGGCATTCTTCATTCATTGTGTTCATTTTTTACCAGCACTCTTTTAATTGTTCTATTCACTGTTTTTAATGTTCTATTTATACCGTTCACACACACACTGTCCTTAAATCATGTGTCTCTTATGGGTCCAAATAAACTACTTTATAATCATGGTCTTTTTGTGTTGTTCGTTGGCTCCCTTTCCGTCAAAATGACATATAATTATTTCAGGAGAACTTGTAAATCTTTCCTAAATAATTCCACGTATCTCAATTAAGTGAGAAAATAATAATAATCGATGTTCAACACGCGCAGACCACCGGCACCGTGCACTCAGCACTGCTGCCAGTGTTGCCAGATTTAAAAATAACCAAGCAATCGGATCAAAAATTACATTTATGATTATTTGTTTGATTAATAAGTTTTGAAATGTTTGTATTGCTCAATAGAAAATTGTGCCACAAAAATATTTTTCTTATATTTCCAGATGAAAACCAGAAGACGTAGCTTTCTAAAAATAAATTGTTTTTAATCTTTTAAGTGGTTTCAGAGATTACATTCTATATTTTTGTTAGATACATTAGCATAGATAATCATCATCACGCTGGCCCAGTGCGAGTTGGCAGATTTCACACACCCTTGAGAACATGGAGAACTCTCAGCGCAGGTTTCCTCACGATATTTTCCTTCACCGTTAAAGCAAGTGATATTTAATTGCTTAAAACACACATAACTCAGAAATGTCAGAGGTGTGTACCCAGATCAAACTCTGACCTCCCGAGTAGACATCATTGTGTAGCATAGACTACAGATATAACTAATATCTCAAGCAATCTTAGTGTCAAATTTGTAGTAACTCCACAGAGAATAGGAATATTTAATGCTTTCTGCGTGTGGAATATTTTTTTTTATTTTTTAATTAAAAAAAAAAATATTTTGCTGTGTGGACTTAGTAATATTAATTAGCTTAAAATTAATTTAGAGTGACTTAAAGATATATTTGATACTGTTAAAATGAAAAAAATTTCAAGTTGGCAACCCTGGCTGGTGAAGAACGTTTCCAGAAACTTATTACCATGATCTGACGATCACATTAGGTCGGTTCTCGGAAAACTTAATACCAGCGTCATGGATGTGTGGGAAAATATGTCCTCGATTCTGATAAAAAATAGCCTTGAAAGAAAATCGTGACGAATGCTTTATTTTATTTAACGGGATTTAGGATTCGTGCTTGGAATGCTCTATTCATAACAAAAACAACCTAAATGTTTTATTTAGTTTCGTAATTTAGAGTTTTTGTCATTTCCATAGAAAATAATCCGAAAATATTCGCCGTGTTGGCAAACTTGATACATGTATGACGTTATGCAATAATTAATTTACTTAAATAATAGGAAATGTTTTTTTTCTAGTCAATAAAGTAGATAATAATAAAAACCAGGAAATATTCGTGAATAATATCAGTAATATAACACACAAAACGGTTAAACAGTTGCGTACAGGTAATTAAAGTTATTAAACATATTTATTTCCTAGAAAATAGATTAATCTGGTTTATATTATAAAAGTAAATATGTTTTATATAATCAATACTTTTAGATAGCTTTATAATTAATTTATCCTTGTAGAGATTAATATTGTAACAGCTAAGTTTTCACCATATCGGCTAGTCGGCAAGAAGCTTTGTTTTGAAACAGTCCGCCGTCTAAATGAGCGACTCCATACATTATTCATGTAGAAAGGCTGAAACTCATTGATTGTCCAGGTCTATACTACACAAAATACTACGCTACCATTATCAAAGGAATTTAGTCTAACCCACTATATGAATACGTTACAAATTGCTTTGAAATTTGACAATATCCAATACTACACTATTTTGGTCTTTATTTATGTAGTGTTAAGGAAGATTTTGGTGTGAAATGAGTTGATTTTGGTGATGACCTTGGTAGGGGGTGGTGCGAGGGTGGTGTCTGCGGCGGAGGGGTTGCGTCGGCGGCTTGCGTAATAGATATTTATATCGAACCGAACCAGGCAGAGCTTGGTCGTCTGGGCGTGGAGCTATGTAGGCGTTTTGCGTATTACTAGTATTTTCATATAATCAATAAATCTTTGCTGTAACTGTAAGCCTCGCTCAGAATGTATACTTGTCGGATTATAATATTAACCCACAAAAAACAAAATTAGATATAATAATAACAAAAAAATACACTGCGTTTTGTACATTGAGTCGATTAGATTGATGTTATCCTGTTAAATGTTAATAATATGACAACTTAATTTTGCTTGGCGACTATCGAATCGTGACGTCATCAAGGTCGTTTGTCGATAGTTTTTAGCATTTTAAATATTTGCACAAAAATAAAGCATTTAAAATGAATTGACTTTTAATATATACCCAAAACATAGTTTGAAGCCCCTATCATGTAGGAACGTCATAAATTTCTTAAATTATGTAAGTTTGATAAAAGACATGATGTTTTTATCAATTTTATTGATTAGATTATTCGACACTATACCTTGATCTATAGGTATATTTGCTGTGGAATGTGTAGTGCGGGGGTTATTGCTAAATCGTCAATAAAACCGTCATAACAAACAAAATAGTTCTGTAATAATCCTTACGATAAATCCGATTTTATTCGACTATTGCGAAGCCAAAGTATTTGACAAATAACGTATCGTGAGAAGCATCTTGATTGACTGTTGGTTATAGGTGATGTGACGTCACACTAGTCAATATGGCGCCTCTATTGATTGGTGATAAAAATTCGAATTGTAATATGTATTTTAAACTTATTATATAACTAGCCGACCTACGCGACTTTGTTCGCGGTTGCTCCGTTTTTATGGGTCGTAGCGAGATGTTAAATAGCCTAAGTTACTCCTTGTTACATCAGCTATCTGCTAGT
The DNA here is from genome assembly GCA_905147385.1 of Limenitis camilla. Taxonomy (NCBI): domain Eukaryota; kingdom Metazoa; phylum Arthropoda; class Insecta; order Lepidoptera; family Nymphalidae; genus Limenitis; species Limenitis camilla. The sequence goes on from LR990241.1 coordinate 11,870,223, forward strand.
GAAAGTCCCGTCAAAATCGGTCCAGCCATTTCAGAGATTAGCCGGAACAAACAGATCGACAAAAATTGTAAAAAAAATGTAGATGTTGGTATATGTGGTGTGTGCGTGTATACATCCATATGCACTTAGTAAAGAGCGGTTATTTTAATATTACAAACAGACACTCACTATAATGTATTATTTGCAAAAATTTTTACACTATATCTTAAGTATAAAAATTAATAAAAAAATATATAAAATCGCAATGACAAATGAAGGAGATACGATAACATAGTGAAAATAAAAATAACATTATCAACTATTATCACCTTTCAGACTTAACGTAGACGTATACGTGTTTGTGAAGTATTGTTTTGAATATAATAAAAACAGATTGTACTATCTGTGTTAATTAAGAGATGGATTATAAATGGCGTCGCCTCCCAACATTTTGCTGCGACGAAAACATGCGTGAAATTGTTATACTTAATAAATAATAACAAACACATGATGTTTTATGAGGTCAAAGATCTTAAAATAAGATCTTTACTCTTTATTATCTTATTATTTAAATAAAGGTTTACTTTTAAACATATATATTTACTTATAAACAGTGATTAATGTAATCAATGTATAATTACGATCTATATCTTTATATGTCAACTTTATTTGTATTTGAAAGAAAGAGACACAACACTGCTTAACTAATGTTAATTATGATGTTGGCAACACTCAAAATTTGAGTAGCAAGCCGTCAAACTGTTAGTCTGCGTATAGACATATTTAATTGTCTAGTTAACCGAACATCAGGACCCTTTAATGGCCCACTGCTGAGCCGGGTCTCCTCCTCAGAATGAGGAGGGTATTAGGCCATAGTCCACCACGCTGGCTTAGTGCGGGTTGGCAGACTTCACACACCTTTGAGAACTTTTAGGGAACTCTCAGGAGTGCAGGTTTAATTGCTTAAAACACACATTACTCAGAGTCAGAGGTGTGTGCCCAGGATCGAACCTCGGATACCCCGAGTAAGACTTGAAATCTCAACCACTGGGCCATCACTGCTAATTACTAACCGAACAGTGTGGATAGAATTTGTGATTAGTAAAAATCTGCTCCTGCTTATCTTAATTTACGTCTTCATTTCTAATTGGTTTGTAAACGTGCTTTTATTTGTGGATTCAGACGTTTCGTACTCGTAGGCATCTAAATATGTAACAGTGAGACTATAACTATAAAATAGTAATGTTCCACAGTTAAAACAGATTGTAGTTTCATTGAAGAACAGCTATAAACACGTCTGGCTTCGCTTCGTAACTAAAGATTTTAATTAAGTAAGCGACGATGTGCAGAGAACATGGCTGGAATTCGCGCCATTTCGTGAACTGTCAAAACAAACGCGTTCATTGATGGCGGCGCACCGGAGCTGCTTCAGGGTTGCCATGTTAAAAAAGCTTATAATATTATTCTAACAGCGGTATTTATCATTTTGTAACAGTATTTATCATGACCCCAACTTATATGACATACCACGATATTACCTATACATAATTTAAAAATCTATATTAAAATTAAATCTGATATTCCTCTCACTAATTATATAATTTATCATAAATAATAAATATTACATATCCTTTTGTAAAAATTGTCTATGGAGTTATTAAGCAGATTAAAAACATCAAACAGGTCATCAATCATGTCATAAACAAAGTAATATTTAAAAAAAATAATTAAATGTAGTCTTGTAGATAAATATAATAATTTTGATAAAATATCTCTTTTTTAATATTTTATGAATGGCAACCCTGTGAAATGTTTATGAGACGCCTTCGTTCACTAATGCAGGCAGAGATGTTTTGTCTATTCCACGTCAGCGTCGACCATCCTCTCTCGTCGGGTTCCGGGGATATAGTTAATTTTACCACAAGAGTACTTTTCGGTGTTTAGCAAACGAAAAATCTGTTTTATTAACCACTGTTTAGACTTTTCACTACATTTCAAACTATTTTATTTCAGCAAACACATTTTTTACTACGCTACCTACTGTTTACAGTGTACGTGCTTCGTTAGCTATGAAATCCATTTCACAGTCCAAAAAATATTAAATTAAAAAAAAATTGAAATAGAAATATATATTTAACATTAAGAAGTTCATGAATATAACAAAGGATATATGTGTAGTCATACTTTATCCTTTATTATCTTATCAAACAATAAAAATGTCACGGAGAAGTTATTATGAGTTGCAAATTTGATGTATAGCAAAAGTAAATACTTATTAGTCCCGTTATCACATTTTTATCTAACATTATCTGTTGTTACATTATATGTTGTTATTCAAATATTTCCATATTCATATTCCCGCCAATAAAGAAGCGAATCTAAAATGGCGGCGTTATTCTGCATAGTAACAAGTAAAAGAATAATAATATGCACTTTGGAGGAAACTCAAGAAATATAATTCTACACACAAAATCCTTCACAATGACACCTTACCAGTTGTACAGCCATTATGGCCACCAGGCGAGCTCCGTTTGACAACTGACACAATTCTATCGGAACAGAGGTTAATATTGTCTTGTTATAAATTGTTACATTGGTATAATTGGAGTAAAATAAAAGAAACTACTCGCGAATAACGGTGTTGCATTTTGAAGTCTAATATAGAAAACATTTTATTTTTTATACAAAAAACCAAGGCCTCAGTAGGTGGTGGGAAGGTAGGTAAGAGAAAGCATAAAGCGCACGTTTCTCAGGTCGAAAACACTGGCACGTGCTCTAACATCGCAAAATTACTTGCAAGTAGGCCGCAATCCAGCTCTCCTGACCCCCGCGTGCCCATTGACCTACCTTCCCCGCCCAAACAAAACTACGCAACTAGGGAGGGGTCTAGTTAAACTGGCGCATGCTTACATACGTTTCTCATAATGATCGTGTGTTTCATTTCTTTTTATGTAGATGCCAGTTTCCCTATATATTGTGACATAAGGTTTTATCATAATTACTAGTTTTTTTTATTTACTATCTTGTTAAGTTCAGTTTAATAAAGCATTTACATATAACGCTAACGCTTCCTCAGCATTACTCTATCTGAACAAAAGAACTATATGACAATCTGTTCAGTAGATTCTTTAGATTGTCATTTTTAATGTGAATTTTGTGCACCACTATCTAACGAAGAACACTTCCAAAATTTAGATTTATTTTGAATTTACATCAGATTTTGTTGAATGAAACAAAATAAGTAGTAGGATATTTACGCCAATATTCTGTTCATATAGATACTTTGTTTGGTAATGCGTCACAGGGTTGTCTGGGGGTCGTCTGCGGCTGGCTTGCGACCTACATAGCCACCCCCTGCCCCGAGCCTCCCTCACCCCAGTCCTCCACCCAGACCTGCATTACGTAAGTCGGGTGAGATTCTGACGCTGTTGCTAGTTTTCAGATTGTTTAATGTCGTTTTTATCTTGTAACTAGGGACTTTTGATTGTCCTATTTCTAGCCTATAAATGTCCTATTTCTCTACAAATTATTTTACTTTTTTTTAAACCTTTATTCATGAGTATAGTCTTTCAGTCGCATGAATGGTTTATAATAAACTAGCTTGTCCCGCGGTTTCACCCGCTATATTTTGTATAATTCACACTATATCATTATAAATTATAGCCTATATGTTATTCTTGCAGTGATGGCCCAGTGGTTGAGACTTCAAGTCTTACTCGGGAGGTCCGAGGTTCGATCCTGGGCACACACCTCTGACTCTGAGTTATGTGTGTTTTAAGCAATTAAATATCACTTGCTTTAACGGTGAAGGAAAACATCGTGAGGAAACCTGCACTCCTGAGAGTTCCCAAAAAGTTCTCAAAGGTGCGTGAAGTCTGCCAACCCGCACTGGGCCAGCGTGGTGGACTATGGCCTAATACCCTCCTCATTCTGAGGAGGAGACCCGGCTCAGCAGTGGGCCATTGAAGGGTCGTGACGATGTTATTCTTATGTGTAAGCTGTGTTATTGTAAGGTTTTATCAAAATCCATTTAGTAGTTTTTGCGTGATAGAGTAACAAACATCCATACATTCTTGTTATTAATATTAGTGGTATTATTGCATTCTATACTTATTTAGATTTTAATCTTCAATAACAATTTAAGATATTTAATTTTAACTTAAATTAAATTTATTCCATAGTATTACAATAGTTTTTATTTTATTTAAATATAAATTTGGTACAAATTTTATAATAAAAACGCGGCTGGTAACACTTAACTAACAAACATTGTCATCAAAACAAATTCTTTTACTTTACATTTATATTGGGACAGATTATGTAAGCATATTGAATATTAATATTTCTTATTAAAAAAATATTTTTTGTGAATGTTGCGGAAAAGGAAGTAATTTAAGTTCTAGTATAAATTATAATGTTTTTTTTTTTAAATATTATTAAATAATTTAGAATAACGCCATTGATAACAGAAATATAATATTTTGTACGTTTGTCTTTGGATTAGGTGGTGACGGAACTATTTTTTTTGTCTATAATTTTCGAAAGTTATTACTTTCTTTGTTTCCTTTATGTCACAAGGCTGTACGGTGTAATACCTTTGCCTTTTCCATTATGGAATAAAAACAGAGGAAAAAAAAAAATTCCTTTATGTCAGACGGAGCGTTTACTTGCTATCTATATATATATATAAAAGGAGAAGCTGACTTAATGACTGACATATCAACGCGCCCTGCGTTATAAACTATAAGGGTTACAAACTTGAAATTTTGCACAGGGGTTCCTTTTATAACGTAGGGGAGCACTAAGAAAGGATTTTTTAAAATTCAGCCCATAAGGGGGTAAAACGGGGGTGTAAAGTTAGTATGAAACTTTGCCGTTTTTGAAGTTATTCAAATGAAATTCAGTATGAAGGTTCTTCATTGAAAGTCATGAAACACGTGTAAATTATTTTTTTGAGTCATCCCTCATAAAATTATTAAATACGTGTACAGACGATCTATTGTAGGCTAATAAACTACCTCAATGTTGCAAACGAAGTTGCGGGTAAAAGCTAGTTAAATCCTTTGCTTATCTTACCGGTGTGACACGTAGATCAATTTTCAGGTGCCTCTCGAAAAAAACATTTATTTAGTTGTTTTTCACATTGCATCGTTTATCGCCTTATCAAGACTTTCTATTTTCTACCACACACGTAACGTTGTTTATAACCATTACTTTGACGTCACTGCTAATTTACGTTAATGTTTATAATAATTAAATACGTATATTACATGAAACTTAAGCCTCCGATTTATATTTAAATGCAACTCAAAAATAACAAAAACAAATATTTGTGTTTAATGTATATTTTTCTCTTAATTTCAGATGGTGGAACCAATAGTCTGCAAGGCAGAACCTCCCGAGTCGCCTCCTAAGAAAGCGAGGAACGAAGAATACAGCTACGCGATATATCTAGATCCTTACGCTCACTTACGGTACAGAACTGTACCAGCCTTCAGGCCCTGGGGTAAAAGGGAACCAGAGCTCCAACACCCGGAAAGAGTTGTCCGTGTGGCTGACTGCACCAGGTTCGAGCAGGACTTCCAACCAAATGTAGCTTTAAAACCCCTCACTCCCCCCGTCGATGACGTCACATCGTCCACCTCACCACCTCCATCAGATCCCGAACTGACCGCCAGGTTATTAGATGCCGAAGCCAGGCTATCCGAAAGAGAGAGGCAGTTAGATGAACGGGAAGCTGAGTTGGCTCGTCGAGAAGCGAGGCTGGAGGAGCGGGAGAGGGAGCTGGAACGACGAGTCCGGGCCATGGAGGAGGACAAGCCCGAGCCCAACGCGTCTCCGACAGAATCGCCGCCGCCATGTTGACCAACGCGAGTGATCGTGAGGCGTTTCCCGTGAAAGAACGCTCTGCACTAGTACAAAACAGTGACGTTTCATAACGTGCGTTGTAAATAACCGTTTTATCCAACCTTTATATACCGAGTCTACCGTTTATATAATAGCCGTGTACATAATCAAGTACACTTTACTGAATTTATTAAGTTTTACATTTACAGTTTTCTTGTAGTCTCTTCGACGTGTGCCATTCTGAAGGTACTGCTGTTACCTTTTGTATAACCTCATCTGTGCTTTTCGATAACGTAATACTCACCTAATATAAAATAGATTTAACTAAAACCATAAGCATAATTTATACAGGGTTATTTTTAAGATTAACGTACGTTACGCATATTATTCTTTCTTCCTTGTTACCATGAGATGAGGCGCTCCCAGTTTGTCGAATAACTCTGTATAAAAACCTCAGCTATACCAAATAAAATAAATAATATTTGCATTGATAGAGACGTACAACATACCTCTGAAGGTTGTTCAAATTTTCATGGCAAGCGACTTTAAAATTCGTAAATTAACGATCATCATACACTAGCATTACAAGTAAGGATTATTGTTATATGTAACGAATAAGCTATTCTTGCGATAGAACATAGAAATTATCAAAATTGTCGATCAGTCGGCCTAACGTGTAATCTTATACAAAATCTAGAATTAAATCGCTTAGAGTACGTTTATTGAAGCTGTCATAATATAAGGGTACACCCCACGTTCTACCTCATTGTATATAAAATATTTGGCTAAAATAAGAAAGTGAGCAGTTTCTAGTTTGGGTCTTTGGAGCAATAATTAAAAGGGAAACGATGAGAATCATCACTGCCTGAAATAATATTAGGTGATACTTAGACGTTGGATTATATATTCATTAATTATTATAGCATTTTCTATATATTATTAAAACGGCTTTAAATACTAAGAGTTAATTATAACTATAGAGCCTGGCCACTGCGGGCTTCTGCCAATTGATATCATTTCTAGGCCTTAAAATAAAGAAAATGCGTATAATCCGATGTCTAATAATTTTTCTGTCTATTTAGAATTTATACTTATATATTTCGCGAAAAATCGTATGTACGTTTGGGCATAATGAAGTTAGTTAGTTTTATCATCACAATTAAAGTTTGTACGTCATTCGTGATGGCGGTTTTTTTAGCATTTTCTACTTTACTTTTTTTTATCCAGATATACCTGTGTAGTACACTTTGCCAGTAAGAGTGCATTTTTGTTGATCGACTGAGCAATCTTTGTAAATCGTTGCGATGAGCGACTTGTGATTTTCTTAGCTCTTTAGACGCCTTATTTTTCAATGTGATCGTTAACTCTTAAACACCCCGTTGTCTTCATCGGTGTTTTATATATTTCACTGTGGATTTAAATTGTTATGGTCTGTAGTATTGTAGATTGAAGACAATCTGAAGTATTTATCGAATCAAAGTTTCGATTATTGTTCAAGACGGCGGATTGGCGCCACGACGCCCAGCGATGCCTGGGATTAGATTTTAATATGTGAAATAAGATTTCACTTTTGGAAACGACTGTTTTATATTTTGGCAAAGCTCAAATGTGTATAGACACTGTTTTTCTTTAATATATATTCCTTTGAGAGTGCTGTTACGTTGTAGTTAGTTGTTACGGTGTTTCAATTCTAGATAAGACCGTATCTCTAGTCAGAGACTTTTCGAGAAAAAATTAATTACCATTTACTTTATAATATGAAATAGGTACCACACACGCGTGTAAGAATAACTTATTTTAAACGATAGAGTTAATTAGAGAAGTGTATGTCGGTATGTGTAATATATGTATGAAACTTTTCTGTCAGTACCGTTGGTCACGTATTTTGGTGCTATAATGATTTTGGCTTGGCTAACTTAGTGATTAATTGTACATATAATATAATTTTACTATTTATTGGCAATTATCGTTTGTGCTTGTTTTCAAGGGACAGTTGTTTTTATTTTAAGAAATTTTTGGATATATTTTGATTTGCATATAAAATGTGGCTAAGCCATTCTCCTGTAAGTGAACAATTTAGAAACAAAACTGTAAGGTATTATGTAATAAAAATATGATTATTGTGTTTGGATGAGCTCTACTAAGTGGAGACGTAACGCGTGCCGCTCCACTATTTTTGTTTATTTCTAAATTATTGTATTAATTTGCAGTCTGTTCATAAATTAACGCTTTATGTATGTTGTAACATTATGTCGATGGAAAAGTTTCAAAATCCTCTCACTGTCTTAAAACGTGGTGCTAAATGTATGCCATCTGTGGTCTTTGTCATTTCCCATATTGTGCAATACAGTTTTACCCAAAATGTCAACGAATGTTATAGACATAAATAAAACTATAAAAAGACAAATGTTTAAATTATTGCTATTTATTAATTATTAAAAATAATTTAATACAATGTTTTGAAACTCATTACAGATAAAAAATCAATACTCCACATGCTTTTTAACGAAAACTCCCAATAACGCTGCAATACTGTATAATAAATAATTGATTTTTTGGGTAAAACAACGCAAAAAAGCAACTTTGATTTATTTAAGACTCAATAGGTTGTATTATTTATTTTACCATGGAAACATAATTTTAATGAAAAGACAGTGAGAGTGTTCTTATGTAAATACTTTAATATAAATCATGAATGATTGTAAGGCTGTTATAACCCTAAATAAGCGCAAACCGCCCTGAGTCAAATCTTTTATTTATTAAATTATGTTAAAATATAGTTTTATTTTCATACTATATTTTATATCGATTATTTATGTGGTGTTCATATCAATTAAAATAAGAGCATTTTATGTCGCTTCACTATTTAAATAAAAACTGTTAATAATAATTATTATGGAATGAAGTAGTTTGTTTTATACGACATGTGGCGCCATCTATTATCTGACTTTATAACTAATAAAACAAATATTTATATATTTATAATATTGGAGCTATTTACGTCGCTTCATTATTTAAAAAAAAACAATAACCAGTTAATAAATATTATACGCAATGTGGCGCCATCTATTATCTGATTTTATAACTAATAAAAATGTATATTTATTTTATTAATGGTTTGTATCTTTAGACGTTTATTAGTTTATTTATATTATATATGTTGTTTTAATTTCGATAAATTTTGAAACATTTTGTGTTCTTTCACTATTTAAAAAAAACAACAATTATTATACGGTATGTGGCGCCATCTATTATCTGATTTTGCAACTAATAAAAAATGAATTTGTAAATGATGGTTCGTCTTTAAAGACTTATTTAATATAAATATTACATTATAAATAAAAGATTTTACGATGGGGGCTCAGCGCGATTGGTGATTAGCCAGGGTATAATATACTCCTGTGATCTCAGTGTGTGAATGCGTATTCAGAGAAACAGTCGCAAAGTTAAACTTAAATATACCCTCTATTTTCATTTAAAAATGTAGCATCCATATTTTTATAATTTGAATATGTAGTTGTTAGTCTTATCTGTAGATATGACTGGGTTACCACTTCACTTATTGCCAGGCTGTGATTGTTATAATAAACGGTTATACTTAATGACATTGTGACTTTGACCTAGAAAATAAATACAATAAGATCCATTTCTAATGGGGTTTACAAATATAACTTCGTTAATTCGATTACTCCAAAAATACTACCCTTTATAATTAAAGGGTTTTTAAAAATGAAAAAAAAAATTAAGAAATAAATTGTAGTAAAAAATAAATTATAATAGAGTTTGTTTTTTTACCTGGTATTTATCTGCTTTAAATATTATATTTATTTACAAAACATATTTTGGGGTTTAGGTATTCATACATATATGAAAGAAAATGGTATTTGTATTTTTTGACACAATGTTATTAACTCTAAACTCATTTAAAGCAAAAATAATAAAACTATGATTACTATAAATATTTAAATCGAATGTGGTAAAGTCTTGTGCCAATAAAGATTTCCAGAAAAAGGAGAAAGCCTGGCTATAAGTGTGTGGTAAAATAGATCTTCCCTCATAGTTTTAATATATTTTAAATATAACTAGTTTACAGCGCCATCTATTGCAGAGCTAAGAAACTTATTTTCAGCAGTCTTGCCAATATTTAAAAATATATTTCGTTATCGTTATTTGATTAATTGAAATATTTATTATCTTTATTCAAAACTTAGTAAATAAAAAATAACAACCGATGTAATTAAAAAAAAAATTTCTAAGATTAATTAATGAATTTATAAGTAATAAGAGTAATTTTAAATTCATTAAATAATTAGTATTTACTAACTAAAGACTTAATAAATACTCTTGCCTCTTTAAAGTCTGAATTCTCAAAGTATATAAATTATCAGTATTAAAGTTTCACTATCTCTCAACAGATGGCGCTGTAAATAAATAGTATTGCATAGTATGAAATAATCACAATTAAATTATTACAGAATATACAGTTTTGTTGCGACTGTAAAGGAAACTTATAAAGTGTGTGTTTATATCAGAAACTGATACAAGTAACAAGTGCAAGTGCAGGTAATGAGTGTAAAGTATCATTTAATTACATTGCATATATATTATCAATTCGTCGGTCCAAAACTTCGAAATCAAGGATAGGAGATAGGAGTGTTTTTAATGTCTTGTTTGTGTTTGATCGGTTTGGAAGTTTTGGAATAATAATATCAGTGTATTTAACCTTTTCTTCCATCTGCAAATGTGTCTTGTTTTGTATAAAATAAATTACCAGTTGATCCAAAACTTTTACATGCAAATCACAAGTTATGGATATTTGAAGTAAATGGCTTTTTATTAAAACAGATAAATGTACCTGAACGTTAGAGGGTTAAGATATAATAGTGTTCTGTTATGCACACACACACATTGTATTGCGGTTCCGAACGTGTGTTACATTATAGCTTATGAACATGTGGAGCAATAAAATGAAATCATTTTCATATTGTGCTTTATTTTCTTTTCCTTTTTCTCTGGAAGAAACAACAGATTAATGAAGAAACAAATGGTAGTCTCTGATATATCATAAGTAAAACATTTTTTTTTTAAGTCTGTTAATGGATATAAATATAGATTTCATTTAATTTCAACGAAAGACAAAGAATATTAAATTATTCATACAAAATTATTGATTTGGAATTTTAAAATACATTATATGTAGTTGAAGTATAATAAAAATATACATAAATAAATGAATACAAATCTTATTCACAATTAAATAAAATTTGGAATATAGCGCCATCTGTTGGTGGTTCATGATTCAGATTGTTGCGTATGAAATGATTGGTTGTACGGTGTTTTGGTCGCTAAGGGGTTTTATATACAGCGCCATCTATTGATCGATTTGGTGGACACAATTATGTACAATATATTTTATTATTAAAACTGTAAATAAAGAAAGGAGGGCTACCGAATCAAGTCTTATTGCATTCACGACCATGTTCCGTTATTACGTAAACATTTGAATTGCATTGTAGGTATGCAAGTACGTAAAAAATTGTTATCTAGTATATCTCATCTCTGAACTTGAATCTGAGTGAGTTTTTTGCGATTACGTTCAATACCATTAAATCACTTGCACGATAAATGAATACCATATTAGCTCCTAGTCGTAATTTAACAAATTTTAGGTTAAGGTTATCTATTGTAACCAGAGGTCACCAAACTTAATTTTATCAACCACTTGCTGTTTATCACTCTTATATAGCCCTCACCCGTAAAGGGACGGTTTAGAATACTATTCCCCGCTGGAAGAAGGATCTCGTAAGAGCCGAGTAACCCAACACCCCCTTGGTGGTAGAAGATCTGTTCCCCGACTGGCTTGCGACTACCAGCATTCGAATAAGACCGCCAAGTGTCTCTTGACTCGCCAAGCCTGTCTGGCCCACATGCGGCTTGGCGCAGTACAGGGGGTACTGCGGATCTGGTCGACTCTGGGCTCTTGCTCAGGGTACGCTGAAACCACAGCAATTTTTTCTTCACTACCTCTCCCCACTCTATCATCGAGGATTTTTTTTATGGTAGATAAGGTGCAAACGAGCAGATGGTCCACCTGATGGTAAGTGGCAACCATCGCCCATGGACATCAGCAAAACAGGAGGGTATCTCTTGTTGTGCTGCATCCTCGAAGATAGAGTGGGAGGGAGGGAGAATGAAGAAAACAATGCCGTGGTTTCAGCGGACCCTGAGCAAGATCCCAGAGTTCACTAGATCCGCAGCATTAATGGGATGGGAGAGGGAAGGGGTAAGTCTGGCCCACAGGCGGCTCGACCGGAACGCGTCTATGACACTTGGCGGTAGTCAGTCGGGGAACAGATCCCTTACCACCAAGGGGGTGCTGGGTTACTCGGCTCTTACGAGATGCTCTCCCAGCGGCAGAGGGGAATAGTATTCTAACCCGTCCCCTCAAGGGTAAAAAGATGGTGTCCACTTACAACAGGTGGACGATCTGCTCGTTTGCACCTTAGTCTACCTTAAAAAATTTGATTCTTATTAACTGCACATTACCTAAGCACAGGGAGAGGATTTTGGGGTTTGCTTACTTTTGCTGAAATGGTTAGGGAGGGGGTTACGTAATACTTGAACGGCCTCTATGAAGAAAACATGAATATTATTACTCTTATATTCTTTAAGTGTAATTCAAACATAGCTATCTCTTACATAATATTGTATTCAATGATATAATTTACGATATGTTAATATGTTTGTTTGTAATAATATATCTTTGAATATACTGCTCCCATTTTTAAGTATTTCTATTGGTAGAAAGCTATACTTTTCCCGAGTAACCGCCGCCCCCCCAAACCCCCCCCCAACCCGAGTAACTATGTAAAGTGACCTAAGTAATTAAGATATGTTATATATAAAATTCTCGTGTCACAATGTTAGTTACCGTATTCCTCCGAAACGGCTGGACCGATTTTTATAAAATTTTATATGTATATTCATTAGGTCTGAGAATGGGCTACTATCTATTTTTCACCCCCCTCAGTGATAAGGGTGGCCCACCCCAAATTTATATGGCAAAACAACGTTTACTGGGTCAGCTAGTTAATACTATAAAATATCGATATTAAATTATTTAAAGGGAGGTTGTAAATATTAACTTTGCAACACAGGCCAAGGGTTTAGGTTTAAGGTTGGCAACGCATTTGCAATTCTCCGCGTATTGCAGATGTCCATGGGCGACGGTGACCACTTACCATCAGGTGAGCCTTTTGCTCGTTTGCCTCCTTATCCTATAAAAAAAAAAACAGGCCTACGACCTCACCTGTCATTAAATTGGGAATAGATTTTGGGTAATTTGTATATTAATATTAGAGACAAGAGGTCGAGCGGTGATGGCACTGCTCGCTGGATTGTAGTCTTGAGTAAAGCTACCGTGTAGAAGCGAAGACGGGGCGCTAGTTAAACAAAATATTATGTTATATCGTTAAGATTAGATAACTTTTATTTTGTTCACATATCTCAATTTAATCAGCTTATGTGATGTGCACGTCAATGATAACATGTTACATGTTGAATAATCGTAAAGATAAGTTTAAGGAAAATAAAATAATTTTTGATTGTGTTTGACATTGAAAGTTTTATCTTATGCACTAGTCCACCCCCTCGGCCTCTCACGGATGCAATTTATCACGTAAAAAATATTTATTTAATTTTTAATATTAGTAAAATTATATAATACCTACTAGCTGACACGGCAAACGTTATTTTCACATATAAATTTGGGGTGGGCCACCTTTATCACTTAGGGGGATGAAAAAGTAGATAGTAGCCGATTCTCAGACATGCTGCATATGCATATAAAATTTCATGAAAATCGGTCGAGCCGTTTCGAAGAAGTATGGTAACTAACATCGTGACACGAGAATTTTATATATAAGATAATATATATTTAGTAGGATTGAATATATAAGTTTATTAAGTTTTTTTACAAATACACTCTACACTCCTGGACCCGTGGGTCAAAGGACTAGGTGAAGTCGGGGGACAAATATCGTTTACCAATTACAAAAAAAAGAAATTAATTACTTTAAATATGTTCAGGAGTAATTTTTCTTCCTCTCCCCCTTATTCCTAAAACATGAGTCGGCGGCAAAAGGGAGTAGAGGGGAATGATAGATATGACCCCCACCTACCCCCGATCTCACCCTTCGTTGCGTCAACACTTGGAAAGTCCAGTCATGTATTGTTATATGTCGCCAGATTATTATTTCCGCCGCAGTCGCTGATTGTCTAGGAGGGGATAATGGAAGATGGGGGAAAAGATTATGAACTGTGGGATTTATGTCCTTGACATTTTAATTCTGAAAGAAATTCTGTAATGAAGATTAAACGACACTCCTTGTTAACAAAGACGTGCAAAATAGTTCATTAGTATTCAAATACTAAATGCAAATACTTTTCGTATTTTTTATTTTAAATACAAAATACATATATTCAAATAAAATACTTTTATGGGTTTGAGAGAATTTGCCCTTATTTTATTACTAAGTTTTTATCAAGTATATTATACCTACACGTAATTAATGGAAGCCCCCTAATTAAACAGAATTAGGGGGCCCGATAACTTAATTATGTCAAAGTAATTATGAAAATAAATTAAACACTGATATTCTACAATTTGTTTGTTCCTTGTCCATCACTGGTTCCTCTTCTATATTTGTAGGTACGAAAATCAAAGATTACTTGTGTTGTCAAGCGAAAGCACCATAGAAGCAGGTTAGAAGATATCATCTGATTTTCTATTAGCTGACATCCATATCAAGCTATTTTAGACGGACTATAAAATATTAAATTAAGTTAGTGTTGCCATAGTGAGAATAGTTTATCACATTCATTTATTTATGATGACAAAATTTATTGTTATCAAAATGTATTTTGCATTTTGCAAATACAAAATATGTCTTAAAAGGTATTTCAAATAAAATACAAAATGTTTTTAAAACAAAGGTATTTAAATACAAAATGGAAGTTGGTATTTTGTATTTCAAATACTAGTATTTGAAAAATGTCACATCTCTGCTTATTAAATTTAAAAATGCACATGGGGCATTGCGCTGCAAAACAGTTATTTTCTCATTCACACACTCACTCATATCTTTAAGGCTAGCAACACTAAGCAACAGTAAAAATATTATAATTAAAAAAAATTGCTATAAGTGATTATATAAATAACAAAGAATTTAATTTATCTAATAATAGATAAGTCTCGAGTCCTCGAGTCTGATTAATTATTTAATTATTGATTGTGAAGCGATTGTGTGAGATTTTACTATTTTTTTAATAAACATACTAATGTCCTGTTCTTGTCTTCGCTTAGGCTAATTCACGCCTGTGATATTTATATTAAAACTAATAGACAGGTGTAATATTACATTTTGATTTTCAACTTAATATTGCTATAGGTAACAAACTTTCAAATACCCTTTGATACACTTTTGATATAAATCCCTATTTTGAACCCTTGTTTCGCAATAAAACGTAGTTTAAGTCCTCTCCCAAGATGTAGTCTGTCTTTGTACTAAATTTCATCTCATCAATCGGTTCTGTGGATTAAGGGTAAAAGCGTAACAGACAAACAGTTACTTTCCATTTATAAGAAAAAAACACATTGTGAGACGTAACAATTGGAATTGAATTATGATTAATATCATAATATAAAATACTAGACGACTACCGTGACTTCGTCTACGTTAAAGTATATGTTAAATTAAGAATATATGAACAAAAATAAAAATAAAGGAGAGAGAGACTCTCGAAAAAAAACCGAACAGAGACTGACCATTCTAAACAGAGATTAAGATAAATATTAAAGAGAGAAAAAAGAGACAGGATGAGAGAGAATGATAGTATATAAGAGGAAGAGAGACAGAAATACTGTAGACTTCCTCAGTGAAAGAATTTTTAAAATCGGATCAGTAGTAACAAAACGGCCGTGTTCTATTAATTAAGAAAGTGTTTATGGCAACACTGAATCACCTTTGTCACTCACGAAAAGTATAGTTTTCTATTAGCGTAAGAATTTTTTAAATCGGGTTAGTTACGACAAAATGGCCAAATTTGTGAATTAAAAAATGTATATGGCAACACTGAATCACCTTTGTCGCTCACGAAAAGCATAGTTTTCTATTAGCGAAAGAATTTTTAAAATCGGGTTAGTTACGTCGAAATGGCTAAATTCGTGATTTAAAAAATGTATATGGCAACACTGAATCACCTTTGTCACTCACGAAAAGTATAGTTTTCTATTAGCGAATGAATTTTTAAAATCGGGTTAGTTACGACAAAATGGCCAAATTCGTGATTTAAAAAATGTATATGGCAACACTGAATCACCTTTGTCGCTCACGAAAAACATAGTTTTCTATTAGCGAAAGAATTTTTAAAATCGGGTTAGTTACGTCGAAATGGCTAAATTCGTGATTTAAAAAATGTATATAGCAACACTGAATCACCTTTGTCACTCACGAAAAGTATAGTTTTTTATTAGCGTAAGAATTTTTTAAATCGGGTTAGTTACGACAAAATGGCCAAATTTGTGAATTAAAAAATGTATATGGCAACACTGAATCACCTTTGTCACTCACGAAAAGTATAGTTTTCTATTAGCGTAAGAATTTTTAAAATCGGGTTAGTTACGACAAAATGGCCAAATTTGTGAATTAAAAAATGTATATGGCAACACTGAATCACCTTTGTCACTCACGAAAAGTATAGTTTTTTATTAGCGAAAGAATTTTTAAAATCGGGTTAGTTACGACAAAATGGCCATATTTTATTTATTAAAAAATGCATATGGCAACACTAAATCACCTTTGTCACTCACGAAAAGTGCATTTTTCTATCAGTGAAAAAAAAATTAAAATCGGGTTAGTAGTTCCTGAGAAACCCTACAATTTACAAAATGGCCACCTTATGGCACCAAAATGACAAGTAATGGCCCTTTTTATATTCTTTTTCTGCAGCACAATCAAATGCAACAACGCTCTCCCGCCATCTAATTTTTCCCGCCATTGCTTGTAGTCAACAGAACAACTAAATAAGAAATATGCTTACAATAATCAACGAAAAATACAAAGTCATAATATAATTAAATAATTAATGTATTATAATAATAATTATTGATGACATACATTAGTATGCAATTTCATTTATTGGTTTGGTTTGATTTGCCAGCTACACTAGAATCGTAGTGACTCTGTACAGCACTGAAGATTACAATACTTTATTGCAACTGTTAAACAATAAATAAAAAAATGTAGTAATAATTAATAATTTGTAACAAAACTATTTTCATGCATTACATTTAAATAATGAGAAAACTAACAAATTAAATGATATAATTATTAACATTAATTAATTTAATTTACTGAAATGAGGTGCGCAAGCGCGCGCGTGTGTGTATGTATGTGTGTGTGCGTACGTGTATGTGTGAAAGCGAGAGACAGAAGTCAAAGAACTTTGATCTCAATATCCCTATCTTACTATTTTCATAAGATTTTCTGTTTTTTTAGAGTCGAGTGTTTTCAACCAAGCTTTCACTGTAGACTTGCAATCATATGTTGAGAGCGAGTAAAGACGAGTTTCTACGCTAGCTAGATTAAATGCTCCACAAGAAAATTAACATTTTTTATGTGCAAAGCGCGTTATTGTTCGCTTAATAATACAGATGTTGTCTTGCCTACGTTTATGAATATAATTCTCCTTGAAACATTGCTTTGTGTGTTGCAAAATAATAATATTAAAAATAAATAATTGCCTGACGATGTAATCTAGAAGGAAGTCGAGCAGTGCCTGGGGCTTGAGACCCAGGAGGATATATTAACTCTACCACTCGACCTCGCCAACTACTGTAGATAATAAAGTAAACTTACACATCGGTATACCTGAAATAATACCCGCGAATACTAATTTATAAACGGTATTACTAACATTATCTTTACATATGTTTACTTGGTATTTATTTAAATTATAAATTTTGATACTAAATAACAAACCTTGAACGGATACTGCGCTACGAGTTTAAGTGTTACATAACAAGTTTACAAACTAGAAATAACTTAGTTTTTTATCTCTTATATAGATTCTCGTGGAAAATACGTTTATAGCCTCATGATGTTACAAAATATTTCGAAATTAAGCGGTTGAACTCATGTAATATTATGGTAAGCAGTAGCGTAACTTGAAGGGGCCCTGTATCAAAATTAGTTGGGGGACCCAAATGAAGGGTAAAGATTTCTTACAAAATAAACAAAAATGCTTGCACTGAATTAAAATAAATATTTATTAATTATAAGTTATCACTTCCTCCTAGAAATTGAGCTAGTCAAATACAAATTTCTTTTACCTTTTCTCGGCTTATTTCAGTTTTTCTAAAATTTCTGCCTTTACACACACAAACACACACACAGTCTTTAGGTAATTTTTGATCAGTTTTAATTTCTTCTCTCTCCGTGGTTTGTCATTGAACGTAATTGTAGGGGAATAACCGATGTAGGATGTTACCAACTTTTGTGCGGACGCTTAACCAGGGAAAAAAAGAAATTGCTTTTTTGACTTGTCATATCTGAAGTTAATTTTTTTAATAAGTTTATTTTCCCGGGAAGCACGAGATTAAGTGACATTGTGGATAGCATTTTATTAATTTTACTTACACACGTTAGGGGCCTCTGTAGCCTGAGGGCCCCGTATCATTGATACGTCTGATACGGCAGTAGCTACGCCCCTGATGGTAAGGTAAAAGTGAAAGGAGAGACTGTCACGCAACAACATTCTGCAACTTTCGAATATACGCAAAAAGGTTACTTTATTAAATATTTAATATCACGGAGTTCAATATTAATTATGATAATCTATTTATTTTAGATTTTTCTGGAGTGTGACTTCAAGGTAAATATAAAAATACCTAAAGTGTCAACGGGGTATAAATAAATAAATAAAATAAAAATAAAAAGCCTTTTATTTCACACCTTTGCAATATAACAGTTAGTAGGTAAGTAATAGTAGGTAATAATTATTTTTCCAAATCCATGCATAATAAATATAAAGTATAGGTATTATTTCTTTTCATTATCCTTGAACTCTAGTTAATATTAATTTCGAAATTATAATTAGAGAATCAAAAAAATATCATTATTTTAGATTTGATTGATTCAATATATATAAATATAGTATATAGAATATAGTAGATAAAATAATTTGTGATATTTAATATAATATTTGACTATGTTAAAATCTAAAATCAAATGTCAATAAAATCAATAAAATTTGAATACGATTTTATAAATATAAATGTCTTTTAGCGTGAACCCCTCTCAGTTGAGGGTAAAGGCCTCCTCCAGAGATGCCCAGTGGTCTCTATCCGTAGCTTTTACCATCCATCCTTTTCCAGCAGTTCGTATAATGTCGTCCTCCCATCTAGTTCTAGGTCTACCTCTCTTCCTTTTTCCAAGAGGGTATATGTTGGTAATAATATAACATGTATTTCAATTTTTTATATTAGGTCATGGGAGAAAAAATGATATATTATTAATCACAATACTTCTACATAATTTTTAACTGTTGATTGTAATTATACATCGTGACGTCATAATAACCTACTTGTTAATTTTGTATCTTGTCCTTAACATATTACTTTCCATTCAATTTGGATTTTATTATTCAATTTTTGTATTTAAGGCAAAACATATATGTTAAAAAAATACGACATAAAATACAGAAATTAAACATCAAGTAGGATGGTGGGAAGGAGGAAAAATATAATATTCGCACATTCTGATATTCCTTCTTATTGATTCGTGTTTGGATGACATTTTAATGATATAGCTATTAAGGTTAACCGCTCACAAACATAGTATCACATAAAAAATTACTATGCATATATAACTAATACATATGCAGGCTATATATGTCCTACTCCTGTTCGTATATGACACATGTTTTGTTTGTTTTAACTTTAAACATGTGTCAAAGGACGATAAGTACCTATTGAGTTATCTTTGTCGTTCTTTTAACCTGTTTTAAATTAAATTGTACAAAATTATTGCATTGATGCAGTTTGTTTATCTCCTAACTTCTCGGTTGGTGAACCTATATAATTTATAGGTAAATAAAATAAGTATATTGTACAGAATGGCTGAATTAAATAAATATATGCGAACTCAAATAACCTAATTGATGAATATATTAATTTCAATTAGTTTTAAATTTTTTTATCAGTTTGCTTTGAATACAGTAGATAGCAGATCTACAATTTTAAATATCTACATAGATAAAGCATCTTTAGTGTACTCAGTCAAAAGATATCATTAATTATAATTATAGGTAGAAATTAATGTACTTAGTACCTGATTTTTTCAATAGATGGCGTTACTTGAAGAAATTATTGTCGGTTGTAATTACTGTAACATTACCTACGTCTTGAGGTAAATAATAAATGATGATAGTGGAAAGACCGTACGGGATGTTTACAATACAGATTTCCCATAACATTTTCCTTCCCTGTTTGTTCCTAACTTATGAAATATCATAGTCATAACCATCTATATGAATAAAAATCGCCTCTATGTATTTACACGCATAACACTTTTTTTTGTGTTACTTATTGTAAGGACAAGGTTTGTATAAAAGAAAAAATGAGCGAGACAGAAGAGTGAGTGAGTGAGTCAGTCATCAGTGACGTACTAACAATTATAGAATAAATTCAACGGGTTTGAGCGAGTGAACGATTTGAATACACCTCAGCGAAGCGAAAAGTAAAGTTTGAATTCCACTCTTTTTTAAAGTTGGTTCAAAGTAATTAAAAAAATTACGTCTGTTTTTATTTCATATTGGACTTTGTTTCTCATAGCAAAGTGATGTTCATAAAACATTATATTTACTACTTACCCGCACTCCTTTTACTTGTAAGGTTATCTGTCCTACGAAACACACAGATAAAATATGGCCTACAAAACAAAATCGCATCGATTAGTTATTACGTCGCAAATAAACTATTGTCTAAGTATATCCATAACAAACTCTACACGCCACTAAAGCGATAGCTGATTGACTTGTAGTTGTGATTTAAAAGAAATAAAGCTTGTCTTTGGTTTGACGTCTAATGTCGGGGATTTTAATTATGAGAAGGAATGGGAAGAGGGGAATATTGGGGAATACTAAAAGGGTTGATGATATCGAGTTCTATTGAACCGATAAATTATTACGAGAGAAACCTAAGCAGTGCCTTGGACTTGTGACCAAGGTATAGACTTAAGGAATTCCTTTAAGTAATTAAAACACTCACCTCCACTGCTCAGGCTCTCTGTTTAAACCCAAGGTTAATCTCACATAAACCTAACCTAACACAAGACGTGGCAGTTCGATTGTAAGGTACTCACGTGACCTTAATCGGACAGCACTCTTAGCACAAACACTGCACTGCACAACACTAACACTATCCAGAGACTACTTCACTTCTTGAGAGACACCGCACGACTAAGACTTCTGTCAGACTGTCGATGGATGACTAGGTCTTATGAATAACATGTGTGCCTTTGGAACAAGTGATTTAGTGTTTTGTTAGGAGATAGTTTAACGTTGAAAGTGCATTAGATTCATTAATTATTAGCTAGAAACAGTATTCTAACACTGATTAGCTGAATAAAATTTAATATATTTCAGTTGATTTTTGCAAGCACTTGATTGCATTCACAAAAAAACATATTATTTTTTTAACATTGAGCAATAAGACAACTTTATTCTTGAGTAAGTATATCTTAATTACGCTCCGACGTCTGGCCTTGTATAATAACGTTTATTTCACATAATTACTTTGTACCTTAAATAAGCAGATTTTTATTGAAATACTTGACTGGAAATTTTTGTTTTTTTTCCAAACAAATAAAGAGTCAATAGGGAATATATGTGTGGAATAAGTCAACTCATTTGCTCGTAGTGTCATTTATTTCATCGTTTTCATAACACACTTTTTACTTTACATTACAGCACTACTGCGGTAATGGATTTATATAAACGATCCGCGTGACTTTGTCTGATTCTTACTATGAAAATTATAAAATATTAGAACAGATTACATACAAATAATGAACACAAACGGCCCTTTGTTATGTAAGTTTGTTAGAGCTTTGTAACTTTTTTTTGATATTTTTTTTTATGGCAGCGAAGGGACATACGAACAGCAGGTCTACATGATGGTGAGTGGCTACCGTCGACCATGGACATCAGCAAAACTTTAGAGTATGTCGTTTTGCCAATGCATTGCCATCTCGAAGAAAAATTAAGGAGGCGGATTGAAGAGAAGAATGCGGTAATTGTCACTAAACCATGAGCTGGAAACCTAGGGTTTACTAAAACTGCAGGATAGAAGGGATAGGAGTGGGAAGGGGAATTTAGGGTCAACAACACAGCCGCAACGCGAAGTCGAAGCGGTAGGATTCGCATTCTGGTAGACGCGAGCAGGTTGGGAAAATATATTCCTCCCAAATGTGTTGAAACTCGTGGTCTTCTGTCTTTACAGTCGAGGCGGAAGGGTCTTGCAGTAGGGGCGTAACGGAGTCGAGATCTTAGCACACTTGTATCCAGTGGCGTAACTATAGGGTGGTATTTCGGCAAAATGCCGGGGACCCCCTTCGGCTCGGGGCCAGAGAGGATCAGGAGGAGAAGGCTGTGAGCACAGGTGGATCTTAATGTTTACTATCACAATATTTAGTAAAATTTATAACTAAGGTGCAGGTATTTGCCACGCAGGATACTTGATCTTTTTTTTTGCTCTTCAAGTATAGGCGCTCATAAGTACTTCGCACACCGACGCAGAAGATGCTTGGGGGAGGAGGGGGCCCCATCTGATGAATTTTCCAGGGGCCCCGAACGTTGTAGTTACGCCACTGCTTGTATCATAATGTACTATGTAATTTAATATTGACCAAGGAATCTATGTAGTAAATCATCTTAACTTATTTGTAAGATTAGCTGCGCCCCGCGGTTTCACTCGCTGTACTTTGGATAATTCACACTATATCATTATAAATTATAGCTTATGTGTTATTCTGATGTGTATGCCATATTATTATAAAGTTTCATCAAAATCAATTCACTACTTTTTGCGTGATAGAGTAACAAACATACATCCATACATTCTTTCAAACTTTCGCGTTTATAATACTCGGCTTCGGCTTATAGCAGTCTTTTCAGCAATGACTCATCTTTTTACTCGTTTTCGCTGTATCATCGATCATATTCTTACTTATATCCTAATTTACTTATATTTTTAATATTATAAATGCGAAAATAACTGTGTCTGTCTTATGCTAACGCGAAAACCACCGAACCTATTTTGATGGAATTTGGTACAGACAGACTAAAACTTATAAAAGGATATACTTAGGTATGCTACGTTTTATCGTGAAAAATAGGATTAAAAGGGTTGACATCTTTATTTTAACCCCTTCATCCGTCCATATAAGTGTTTGAGAATTAGTCATATATATGTCGGAAACTATTAAAAATTGAATGGATACACAATCTTTCAATAAGCATCGTATGTGCACAATGGATGGCCTATAATATTAGCTACTGGCGCAATATGGTCAGGATATAACTAAACGTTACGATCTTGTATTCTGACAGGAACCCAAGCAGTGCCTTGGACTTGTGACCAAGGTGAAGGCTTAAGGATATCCTTTAAATGATCATAACACTCACCTCCACTGCTTAGTTTCACTGTTTAATCTTAAGATTAGACTAATATTAACCTAACCTAACACAAGGCTAACCTAACCTAAGGATAACCTAACCTAAACCTAACTCACACCTCCGACATATATATACATATAAATTATGTTGGTGTTGCAAATTTAGTGTAAAATTAGATCAAGTACGTATTATGAATCTAACCCGGGCGGGTCGACTAGTTAATATATAAAAAAATCAAAATGGCGGAATTTATTTTTCCATATTAAAAGTATGGGAAATATTCAAGTGACTACAAGTTGGAAACTATGCAAGACTTTGATACGGTTCAACTAAAAATTTTTCAAAGAACTTTTATTCTGACAAGTGTTGATTAAGGATTTCAGAGACGGAGTTCGAGCACGGGTATTCAAGAAAGGTGGGGGGTTCTCAAACAAAAATCCTTCGAAACCTCTTCCAATTGGCAGGGAACTAAAAAAACCAAAATGGCAGATCCATGATGGCGGCAAATTTCGTCGGTATCTATCTCAGAAAATATACAAGATGGAAGAGTTAACTGAGGTAGGGCACAGCAGGAAATTTCCTGCTCAAATATGGAGCAGCCCCACTGGGGTAGTACCTCGACCTTACAGAAGATCACAGCTAAATAACACTACTATGAAGCAGTGTTGTGTTCCTGTTGGTGAGTAAGGTGACCAGAGCTCCTGGTGGGAATTGGGGATAGGGTCGGCGACGCGCTTGCGATGCTTCAGGTGTTGCAGACGTCTATAAGCTAGTTACATAAAAAAAAAAAGAGTGATTTTCTGATGAAAAAAGATGAACAGTGTATGAATGTCTACTTGATAAATAGAAAAAAAATACAAGATGGCGGAGTTTATTTTTCCATATAAAATATATATGGGGAATATTAAAGAGACTACAATACATTACTACCATTTTATACTACTTTAAAACCCTGTCTACCATTTTCTACATAACCGCCATCCGGAATCCGACAATTTGTTTTCCACTCCTTCACGCGGTCCGCTTTAGCGGGCCGCGCATCCACGCGCCATACTAGTCTATATATTTTTATGAAGTGTGTAGTGTAAGACACAACTTACTCAGACAAGCAAGATTTCTATATGAGATTGTAATATATCTGTATTCAAAATTATTACCTACTTAAAGATATTTAAATAAGTTGGTTAGGTGAAAGTTTATAGTATACCTTTACACTACACATTAACGCTAGCCTCTAATGCGAGAACTCGCTACCTAATCTTATACTAATATATAAAGTTGAAGAGTTTGTTTGTTTGCTTGGACGCGCTAATCTCAGAAACTACTGGTCCAATTTGAAAGTTCTTTCAGTGTTAGATAGGCCATTTATCGAGGAAGGCTATATATCATCACGTAACGACCAATCGGAGCATCACGCGCACAGTCGCAAGGGTCGGGTAGTTCCTAATATTAAGTAACTTTCGGCATTGTATCTCGTTACACGGTCATACACTATTATGACTATATTCATTATATGAAACTACTTGTCAGACTGCATCTGCTCTGTCGAGCGTTTTTAAAAAGAATAGAAAGTAGTAACTAAAGCTATTAACAAAATATTAGGACTAATATTTTGGATAGTTCTATATCATTATAAATTGTAGCCTATGTGTTATTCTGACGTGTAGGCTATATTACTATAAAGTTGCATCAAAATCCATTCAGTAATTTTTGAGTGAAAGAGTAACAAACATGTATGCATGTAGCATACATTCTTACAAACTTCGTGTGTAATAGTCGTGAATAGTTAAATGCATTATACATGTTGTGAACTTCTGAACTCTACTCACTGACTACACGGTGAATTGACATTCTTTGTTACTAAAACTACTTCAAAATTAATTCAACAGATAAGAAAATATCAGAACACCGATGTTTTGAGGATATAAATATATATTACAAGTCAAAAACCTGTTACTCGCACAATTATCACTTTTTATGTGAACTAACACATCATTTGTATGCCTTTATGTTGAAGGTTATTTTTAGTTTTATTTTTTAGACTCCATTTTAAATTCTATTATTCTAATAAAGCAGTTAAAATTACAAAAATTCTGTGCTTTAAATAATAAGCTAGAATTAATCCAATTTTATATTCTTATTCACCATTAATATATACAGGCCGACCCGCGCGACTTCGATCGCGTGTTGCTCCGCTCCTATGGGTCGTAGCGTGATGTAAAATAGCCTAAGTTACTCCTTGTTACATCAGCTATCTACCAGTCATAAATCGTCCAGCCATTTTAGAGATTAACAGGAACAAATAGACAGACAAAAATTGTAAAAAATGTTTTTCTTACGTTCGTAACGAATAAAATCGTTTATTATAATGTGTTGTATTAATATTCAAAACTCATTTAAATTGCCTACGTTCATCTTCTGACTATCCAATTTATCGCTAATAATTGCTGCAATAAATTTAATCATTATTCTTTGTACTTCTTACAAAAACAATAAAAGATAATTCTTGATATAAAATATTTAATATAGAAAAATATCTAATCAACAATATTAATTATCATAGTGCAACTTACAGTAAGGAATGATAAGACAACCATTATATAAAATATCAATTATATAATATATTGCACTCAAAAATAACAATTGGATCATAATTAGAATTCCTAAATTCATTTGTGATAAATGCCCAGAACCATCCATAGCCCACAGATAATAATAACATTTTTTTTTTAATTTATAGTTTCGAACGTATGGCGTCGATTCTGCCAGCGGCTGATCTCTGTAAGTCGGTTAATTTCATTGCGAGTCCCATATTTCCTTGTATTTTAATTTTACCTTGGAAGAATGCCTTTTGAGGATTTAACTTTCCTGAAATTAGATCAGCGACATCTTCGTCGTTTATTGTAAATGTGACGTCACACTTGTCTTTTCCATTGTACGAGACATTTCCTTTGCCTTCTTTAGCGTTGATCACCCAGTATCCTTCGGCTCCATTAGGCCCATTTCTCACTTTGAATCCGTAAATTCCTCTAACTTTTTCGATTAGATTATCTTCATCGGTCTTCATGGCTTCTTCAAGGATTTTCATGTATTTGTATACTTTGAAGTTTTCAGGGTTGTCGGCGATGGCCGCAACTTGGTTGGGGACGGCATTTGTAAATCCTTTTCGGTACATTGTTACAACGACAGCGCCTCCGAGGCCTAAGTTGTGCTGCAGAGCGATACGGGCGCGGGGTACCTGCATAAAAAAACATCATTAATACCACACATACATAAAATATTCAACAGTGAAATTTTTATGTGTACTTTTTATGTTTATCAGTATAACAATTTTTGCAGCGTAAATGATAAAATATAATCTTTGCCACTTGCGGAGGCTTATCAATGAAATATATGACAGGTTTGAGAGCAATGTCCAGTTCTTACTCAGTTTTATATAAAAGTGATATTTCACAAAAGCTTTGAAATTATCAAGCGTAAATTTTAATTTACAATTATGTTTGTTTTTATGTAAATTTCCACTCTCCTCGCAAATTTACAGTCTGGTAATTTTTAAACCTTAGAAACAAATATATATCTTAAAGTTAGTGTAAACATATACAACAAACATGACAATACATATAAATGAAAAGATTATAACATGTATAAAGGAGGACAATAACAAAAAATAACATGTATATAAGGAAAAATAACAATTTTCAGTATGACGTTATTAAGTTATGCAACACTAAGGTTTTTTTAACTTGAATGACTAAACAAAATTGAATATAAAATCCTTACAACTTGGAAACACTAAAATTTAATTAATAAACCAGTCTGTTCTGTCCGTCTTACATATAATGAAAGAGATTGTATCTTTCAAACCACAACCACAAGTAGTTTTCTTACAAAACACAGTATACAAACATTTACAGGACATTAAATTCTTCTTTATACAGAAGTTTACTCGTTACATAACATTTTTTCACATTTACAATCAACAAACCTGTCTATCTCCAGCTTCACCACGAAGTTGCCAGATTAATTCAGAACATTGAGCCAGACCTGTTGCACCTAACGGATGTCCCTTAGCAATCAAACCGCCGCTAGGGTTCACAACCACTTGACCTCCATATGTGTTGTCACCTGCGTCAATGAATTTACCAGCTTGTCCTTCCCCACAGAGCTGCAGGCCCTCATATGTTATCATCTCGTTTGCAGCAAAACAGTCGTGCAACTCTACTACGTCTACTTGCTTTGGTGATATTCCAGTCTTTTCATAAATTCTCTTAGCCGCTAATGCAGTCATGTCAAATCCTGCAACTTTCATCAAACTGTTCTCTGCAAACACTGCCGGTGTATCTGTGGCCATCTCCATACCAATGATTTCAACAGCTTTGTTCTGTAATCCATATTTAATCACAGCTTCCTCAGACATGAGGACAGCAGCAGCCGCACCATCACTTGTTGGACAACATTCAAGCTTTGTCAGTGGGCCATAAATTCTACGGGAGTTCAATACTTCTTCAACAGTGTACTCCCTTGTGCTTTGGGCTCTGGGATTCTTGACACCGTGACGGTGGTTCTTAACTGCAATCTTCGCCAAATGTGTCTCAGTTGTACCATATTTTTTCATATGTTCAACAGCAGCATTTCCGAAGTATTGTGCCGTGATTGGTGAACCAGTCAATTCTGTGATTTCTGCCATCTTAAGAGTGTGTTTATCTAATGGATTGGTCCTATCCATGTATGTAGCCGCGCCGAGGGCACCCGGACTCATTTTCTCAAAACCAACAGCGAGTATGACATCAGAAATACCACCCTCAATAAGTTGTTTAGCAAGGAAGAGAGCATTAGAACCTGTGGAGCAGTTATTGTTTACGTTATAGATAGGGATACCGGTCATGCCGACCTGGTACAGGACTCGCTGCCCGCAGGTGGAGTCTCCGAACACGTAGCCGCAAACCGCTTGCTGGACATCATCGTACTTGATGCGCGCGTCAGCAAGCGCATCCTGCACGGCCTCCTTGCCCATCTCTGGATAATCCCTCCCACTGCTCGGCTTGACGAATTTCGTCATACCAACACCGACAACGTAAACTTTCCTAGGCATTTTAGAAGAATAATTACCTCGAGTTATTAATGTCGACCAGCGATGACCACTGCGGAATTACTTTTAATATTGATGTTCACTTTTCGTACACGAAACAACTATTTGATAAATACTGATGTATTGTAATACTACGTAGTTATCTAGGGTACGGACTACGAAACCAATTACAACTTGCACTTTACTACGGGCGGTCAACAAACGAGTGGTCACGTGACCACAGCTCAACTCCAAAGCTCCAAATGAAATGAAACAATGGAAATGAATGACAAGAAAACCCTGAACTGCGATTTTATGAATTGGAATTTGAACCTACGGCTAGTGAGGTGACATTAAAACGATAAATATATAAAATTACTGTTAATTTATTTAAGCATATAATTGCTTTTCGTTCATTTAAAAATAAACAAGCTACAATCTTTGAAACACAATCGGGAGGTTGTAAAACAAGTGGTTCTTTTATAGGTTACATAATAAATAAGTTTGTTTTTTTATAATCACGTTAAAGAAAGCATTATTTTACTATATTTTTTATTTTTACCGAGTCAGAATTAGAGCAAATATAATTATATATGGTGCGATATACGTAAATTTAAATATAATATACAAATTATAGAAAAATGGAGTTAAAAAATTACTATAATAATATTATCATTTATGTAGATTTAATCCAATATCTGTGAAATCAGGGTTAATAGAAATAACAACTTCTGTAATAGGTAGAAAATTTAAGTTATCTATTTTAGTATCAGTCAGTTATTTTAGTATCAGTAAAAAAAAATAGTATCTCAACTCAATAACTTGAAAATTAAGCTAATACCTACGTTGAAAAATTTTACTGCTGATTATATCTAATGTTATTTATTATAGCTAAATTTATTGAAAATCATCCCTAGCAAATTACTATATAATCTGTGAATTACATTTGGGAGTGTTGCTAGAGCAAAAATTGTATTTTTTTTCTAATCTGCGGACAGCTGCTCGTAATAGGGATGTCCAATTTACTATTATCTATATGAATTGATCGTCATTCGCTTCTTGCTTGTAATAGAAACATTAACGGTTAGTCTATAAACCTGTTTGCCAAATACGTTTATGCCTCCTAATGACAATTATTATTGCTTGTAGGAATATTTTAGTTAATCTCATTAAAAACATTGTTTCATTAACTATACTAGTGATGAGATATTCCTGAAGATATTGATTCAAATCGAACGCACCAGATTCGATTTAATTGATATGAAAAATCAATTTAGTTTTTATTAATTTAGTTAAAAATAAAAACAAAAATGCAATCTGTCTAGAATTTTTATTAATATTGTTATTTCATTAAAGAGATATTTAAACTAAAAGTTAACTAACTATCGTTTTTGTTTTTACATTAGACTGCCCTAAAAATAGTATTTGGCATTTTGAAAATACGTTGATCAGCCATTATTTTCTTTTAAGTTACCACTAACTAATAAGTTATAAAGCAGTTATCTGTTGAACAGACTTGGAACATACACTCAACAATCGAATCAACTTACAGTTTTAAGTTTTAATGGTCATAGAAGAAATCGAATGACCATTAATTATAGAAATCGATTCAATGGATGAATTTAGTGCTAATCAAAAAATCGATATCTGTCAAGCGATCGATTTTACGCTTAATTGGTTTCAGAACACATTCTTGTCTATACTTCATGTTCTAATCTTTCTTGTATGTTCTACGGTGTACGGTGCTAGAGTTTTCGATTTTTCAAAACGGCTGCCTTTTCAAGAAATTCACGTTTACATGGTGTCGTAATCCAACTTACGTGTTTAATCAGCATTCATTGTTTGTAAAGAAATTGTTGTTTGATATAGAAACGAACAAAATGTCTCTGTTTGGATCTTTGATGGGCGACGTGGAGGATGATCCGTTTTTTGGGTAAATATAATTATTCTTAGTTTTCTATAAAATTGTTATGTTTATTTTTGTGTTGAATAAGTACTGTATGATAATCAAAACCACGCTTTAGTTTGAGGTAACCACAATTATGTTGATAAGTGTATCTTTGGTACGTCATGAAATGAATAAAAAATTTGTTCACCCTCGCTTCTTTAATTTAAAAAAAAAATAACGATATTGATTAAGGATGCAATAATTGTGCCAATGTCAACGTTGTGGAAAAACACTTGTTATTCGAGGCGTTCGATTTTATATTGATGACTTAATTACTGTTAACTTAAAGCAGTATCAAAAATAGTTTGGAAAAATCGATTATATAAAAGTACCCACCATTTTGTATCACAATTGAGCAGAAAGCCTACACAATGGTAACTGTCGTTATTGATGATAGATATCAGTTAGGGTTGGACCAAAACATGTATTAATATAATGCAAAAATGGCTGGACAGACTTCAATGGCATTTGGCACATGTAATAGTCCTCATACAAACAGAAAAAATAGGGTATTCTAGTACTTTTATATTTACTTTTTAATATTACTTTTAACTGATACAGTAAAGTTATGTCTTGCATATTCTATAAAAATATGTTTCACTATTTGATTAATATTCAATTATTATATGATTAGAGAGAGTGGTGTATAGGCATGTATAATACAATTCAAAAGTAGCTGAAACTTTCTTTTATCACCGTTTATACAGTGCATGCAAGAGGAGCTCATTGATGCTTAGCTCCTATGGGTCCTAGCCTATAATCTTCCTCTAAATGGCTGACAAGGCTATCCAATACTAAAATAATTTTTCATTTACAACCACAAGTTCTGTAGATTAGTGTGTTCAACCAAATTAACTTTTAAGCTGCATAATATTTGTATCTCATCATCATAACTAATTAATGGCTGAGCCGGGTCTCTCCTCTGATTGAGGAGTTAGTTAGGCCATAGTTTACCACGCCAGCCCAGTGCGAGTTGGCTGACTTTATACACCTTTCAGGACTTTAAAAAACTCAGGATTGCAGGTTTCCTCATGATGTTTTCATATGGTGTGCCCAGGTTCAAAATTGAATCCCCCGTGTCATCATCACAACCCATTATTGGCCCACTGCTGAGCTGGGTCTCCTCCTCAGAATGAGGAGGGGGATAGGCCATAGTCTACCACACTGGCCCGGTGCAGGTTGGCAGATTTCACACACCTTTGAGAACTTTTAGGGAACTCTCAGGAGTGCAGGTTTTCTCACAATGTTTTCCTTCACTGTTAAAGCAAGCAATATTTAATTACTTAAAACATACATAACTCAGAAGAGTCAGAGGTGTGTGCCCAGGATCAACCCATACCTCCCAAGTAATGTCTTATGTCCATCCTGACTGATGTCTTAACCACTGGGCTATCACTGCTTTTTTCCCCGAGCTATAGCTCCCAAGTAAGACATCCATATCTGAAACACTAGGCTATCATTGCAGTTACAATATATCTAGATATATTTAATTTTATTTTTCTTTGTTTATTAATTTCCTAATTTCTCAGGTCACACATGAGGCACATGCGGCAGATGAATAACATGATGAACTCATTGTTTTCTGATCCCTTTGGGATGCTCGGTGAAGGGCCTCTCTCCATCATGGGTATGGGTTCTATGGGGTCACGCCGTAGCAATTCCCTCATGCCCTACATGCCTCAGATGCCTTCATTGAATCAACTGTTCTCAGGTATTATATATATTATTTTACTTCATTCACTTAAGGATATTTTGTTAATTTTTGATTTTTTTATGGATTTATAAATCTATATTAATATATAATGCTGAAAAGTTTGATTGTTTGCTTGAACATGCTAATCTCAGGAACTGGACGGATTTGAAAAATTCTTTCAGTGTTAGATAGCCCATTTATCGAGGAAGGCTATAGGCTATATATTATCATGCTATCACCAATAGAAAGAACCTATAGAAGAAGTGGATGATCACAAGCATGAAGTCATAAGGGTCGGCTAGTAATATTATATAGGTTCAGATATGGTTTCAATTATTTAATTTTTTGAAACAAATCTTGTCTGGTCTGGTAAATCCTTTAGATAGATTTTTATTTCAAACATCCAATAGCTTTTGTTATGATTGTGTGTTATCTCCTTAACATCCCTGCTGCTGAAATAGGCCTTTTTGACTCCCCCCATTCTTGAAGAATTGTCTTCCTAACTTTTTATTTGTCATTAATTCTTTTACTATTTTGTTATACAATAGAACAAATAAGAAGCGAGTTAAATAATAGTAATTTATGCAACAGTTGTTTAATAATTAACTATCAACAGTTGCATACAAAGATTTTATCTACACCCATAATTAAATCCTCTATAAAATATTCTGAAACAGTTACACTACTGCTAACATTAAAACAGCCACTCCTAGTAACCTTATATCATCCATTACTGAGTACAGTCAAACCTGGATGAGCGAGAGTTCAAGGGAGCACAATCTCATTCTCGCTTATAGAGGTTTCTCACTAACCCGAGTTTCTCGCTAATGCAGGTACATGGGTAGCGTTTCTTTCATAGAGATACACAACAATAACAAGTCACAGCAAGTACGAATGTAATGAATATGTAATATGATAAAATTATGTGCACAACATATTTTATGTACATATATATTTTTAATAGTGTGTATATGTTATGTTCATTAGATTTCGACATATAAGTACTTTATAAGGGTAGGTATCAAGATGCTTACGAAAACATAACAAAAATTCATGCACTATGTAATTTTATTTAGAACTTATTTACACTTTAAAAAATCCGTTAATTTCTTTTGGGTTTCTGTTTTTATATTATGAATGTTTTTCTTGAACTCCCAAATTTTGTCGAATATTGCTATATTTATTGTAGCTATAGTTCCTCCTAAATAATATAAATAAATAAAGCTTGACTGTGGCTTATAGAGGTATAGATAAGCAGGAGTCTCACTTACGGAGGTCCATGAAGGAAAAACGACTCTTTTACTGAGGTTTCTGTTTCTCGCTAACAGAAGTTTTGGGAGCTTAAAATGACGGGTCCGGGCTATTATTCTCACTTATAGAGTTTTCTCACTTATCCAGTTCTCACTTACTTAGCCAGGTTTGACTGTATATACAAATAAACTGAGTATTGATGAAACAATCATTTATTGTAGTTGTAATTAACATTCTGTTTAGTGCAATTATTAAAATTCACTTTAATATGTTCTTTAATGTTGGAAGGTAATTGCTCAATTTTTTTTGTAAACAAAATCAAAATATCAAAGAAAAATGGCGGGGATTCAAATAACATATTTTTTTATCCAGATAGTAAAACACGCGCGAATGAGTGTTCTTATTTTGAAATTCATATACAGATACCACGCGCCACGCACCGAGCAGTAAGAATGTGGCTGTCTGTTGAGTAAACCCTTTGCGCAGAAGTTTGAGTGTTATTATGAAATTCAGTACAACATTATATGATCCTTTTGGATGATGGGTGTTTTAATGTTGGCAATAAGCTAACTGCTTCAGAATCTTTTATAGTGGATTTAAAGCAATAGTTGTTTTCCCTACTACTGTTATAATATACAATCTAATAATAAAATTATAATATATAGTATTATATAGTAATATACAAATCCAAGTAAAGATTGATGACACACTCAGTTGGCAGGTGCAGACATTAATAGTGGGTGGCTGAGTATTTGTCTTAGAATTCTATTACATGTAATTTATTTTATTTTTGTACAAATAGTTTTATTTTAAATTTTCTGAATGAGTATTTATAAACTAGCAACACCCACGATTTCTTTCCATATGAATTGCTAAAATAAAATTCTATTGCGGAATATATATAATAATAAAATAAAATATAGTACAGTAACATAGAAATGATAATAAATACCTGGGGCTAGCAAACCACAAAATATAAGGTATAGGTGTTTGAACACTATTACAACTACATTATTTTAACTAATTCGAAAGTAACTCTCTTTCTGTCCACCACTGATCCGATTTTAATAAAAATTGGTACAGAGTTATAGTCTAGAGTTTGGGAATGGACGAAAAAAGGGTTGAAGGGTTTAAAATAGGGAATGAAGAAGTCTAGCTGTCAATATTTACTCTGAAATGACTCGACAAACAGCTGCTGAATCATCTAAACAGTACAAGCTTATATGTTGTTGAGCTTATGAGTATTTTTAAATGTTGAAGATTAGAATGTAATATTGTTATTATTTCCAGGAGATCTATCAGATGGCCACATGGGTGCCGGCAGTTCCTTCTCCAGCAGCACCATTGTAATGTCGAGTGGATTAAATGGCAATCCACAGGTTTGTCTAATTTTATATTAATAAATTATTAAGTAGAAAACGTTTTTAAAAACTAGACTTCTCCTCATCCTCTTTAGTAAGATTTGAATGGACCTCCTAATGTCCATAATCTCGAAGAATTTTACCATATTCTCCTACATGTGAGAATAGGTGAGATTGGCATTGGCTTTCACCCCGTAAACACCTCACGTAATTAAGCGAGAACGAAATAAATATTAGAGTCTACTCAGTAGTTAATTTGAATTCTACATTTATAGATATATAATATTGAATTGCAGGTATACAGCTCGTCAAGCAGCACTAAGATAGGCCCCAACGGCGTCAAGGAGACGCGCAAAACTCTGCAGGACTCCCGTACTGGTGTGAAGAAAATGTCCATAGGTCAGTCATCTATATACGGTTAAGTGTTAAATATGAAGTTAGCAACACTAATTTGAGTCCACTGCTGAGCCGGGTCTACTTCTCAGAAAGAGGAGGGTATTAGGCCATAGTCCACCACGCTAGCTCAGTTCGGGTTGGCAGACTTCACACACCTTTGAGAACCTTTGAGGTTTCCTCACGATGTTTTCCTTCACCGTTAAAGCAAGTGATATTTAATTCCTTAAAACACACATAACTCAGAGTCAGAGGTGTGTGCCCAGGATCGAACCTCGGACCTCCCGAGTAAGATTTGAAGTCTCAATCACTGAGTAGCATCCTGCTATTTATGATGTTGGTAGCATTGATTGCTGGACAAACCTCAATAGAAGTAGGGATTGCAAAATAGATACGATACGCCGTATTCTAGCAGTAATGCTGTTGGTTTGAGTCTAAATTATTACCTCCAAGAGGATATTCTAGTCAAGCCGTCAAACTGTTAGTCTGCGTATATTCAAAAACCCCAATTTAATTAACAATACATATAATAAAAATGTGATTGATGGTCGAAATTAATAACCAATCCAAACTGTATGTAAATGTAATCCAAAGATTTGGATTACATTTTCTTTTATATCGAATATCTATACATAGATACAAATAAAAACAAATATTTAAAAAAAATGTTGCTGTGTCTGTTACTTGTTTTTGCTGCACATCGAACTTAAATATATTTTATTTGATTTAAATTGGATGTTAGGAAAAAGTTATTGCATTTAAAAAAAAGGTTCGCTAGGGAAAGTTGAGTAGTAACGAATAAATAATTAAATGTTCAGTGAAGTTAATCCAGTGTGAAGTCATAGACGAATATGTTAACTTTGGTTAATTATCACACACAATGAAACACCACTCGATTTATAGACTAATGGTTTATGTAAATGCATAAAGATTTACATAAACCATTAAAAGTAGTTTATTTAAATTTCATGCTGTTAAGGGCCATATTGATCTATATTAAATGCACAATGTTTTTAAGGTACTTAATTGGATAAGGATTAATGCTGTATTGTTTAAAATCGCTTCCTAAATAAGCCATTATTTCTCGTAAAAAGTGAAGGATAAAAAATGGTTATTGTGGGTTGTCCCTAAGAGATAGACATATACCATCGCCGACTTTTTTGTAGACCTTTTTAAGGTGTACAATACTGCAGTACATCATTTTGATCTATCTCGGTAAGGATCAGCCAGCGTTTGCAATGTAAGCGCCAAAAATGTGTTTATTTACAGCGTCACATTAGAAACCTCTGAAATTATCAGTTTCTCTGCTATGTTATGTATTTATTACACATATAAACCTTCCTCTTTAACCACTCTATCCATTAAAAAAACCGCATCAAAATCTGTTGCGTAGTTTTAAAAATCTAAGTATACATAGGGACAGACAGACAGCGGGAAGTGATTTTGTTTATACTATTTAGTGATGAACGATTTTGGTTGCGAGACATAAAATCGTTCATATTGTAGTTATGTAAAAATGATTTCGTCTTATTTATAATCAGCCATAACATTGCTTTACCACAATTAGGTTGATTATGATGAAATTATGAAGGTTTCAGAAGAGGCCCTGACAATAAAATTAAATTAAAATTAGCGAAATCGGTCCAGCCGTTCACGCGTGATGCCGCGATCAATGAAAATAGATACTATATGATTTTTTATAAATAATATACTTTAGTAGGTCGAGTTTTTGGGATATCTTCTGATCTGTTCTTTCCAGGTCACCACATCGGGGAGCGAGCTCATGTCATCGAGCGCGAGCAGAACGTGTACTCCGGAGATGCTGAGGAGAGGCAGGAGTTTATAAACCTGGAAGAAGAGGAAGCAGTCGATTTTGATAGGTAATAAAAAATTAGACGTTATTCGTTTTTACTTATAAAGTTTAAGTTATATGTGATGGGTGCTAGTAACTTTGAAACAAAATGGCGACGAGTCTCGTAGTAAATTGTGGAGAATGTATATCTTTCTTTCTTGAAAGAGATTTCTGTCAGAAACCCTCATATCCTACTCCTAAAAATTTTTGTGTGATGGAATAGTTTCCAGAATTTTCTAATCAAAGTAGTAAGGAATTTTCTTGAACGACCATGACTCTTTTACCCTTTAGAAGGACTTTTTTACAAAGCCTCAAATGTGACATATTTAATCTTATTCTAGAGAGTTCCAAGAGCGCGCAGGCAGCCACCGCCGCGCCAGAGCCGCCATCACAGGCAGCAACCACACTCCGCGACTGGCTCTGCCTCCAGCGCCCTCTACACTCACGCACACGCCGCACACCACGCATACCACTAGGTAAGACGTTATTTAGTAAGTAGAAGTCCATGCCAGACGTCTATAATAATTAATAAAATATTCCTACTAACATCCCATCTACTATTCAAAAAATATTATTATGTAACGATGGGAGATTTTCAATTAAATCGAACATTAGAAGACCGGTTTCTCGATTAGTAAAATAAAAGTTTTGCTATCGCAATTTTTACGCCTCAAAAATACCGACTTCATTAATCAATTATTAAATAATTGTTGGATATGAATTCGAATGTCGGCTTTCTGTACAAGATATGTATCGGGTCAGTAACACATATCGATCGTATAAATTGATTTAGCCGATTTATAAGATTAATTGTTCGATCTGGTACAGTGGCTTATCATAAAAATGTACCAGACACACTGACGTTATCTCTTTGGTAATGTTAAACCAATATATATTTTTTACCAATCTACATGGATGGATTACATTACCTTCTTTTTGGAAGATGGCTAACGTAGAGGCTACTGCGTCTGAGCACGCTTTATTAGGACAGAACTTTCTTCGCTTAACGGTTTTGGTGCCTATATAGCATGTTATATGCCGTGATACTATTTAAAGTTATATAAAACGTATTTATGTAAATATTTCCTTAATAAGCATGTTTTGAATTTTAGACTATGCTATTAAAGTTTTGGCTATTGCAAATTTGGGTAGATGGACTAATGTTGTAATTCAATTTTTGAAAATAAATATTTTAGGCTGCACCATTTTGTTTGCAGAAACAATAACATATTTTTTTATTAGCTTTCATATAGTTTAAATTGCAATGTCTAAACTGTTAAGCAGAAAGAAATCGATACCTGAACATTATTATTTTTTGATTTATTAGACTTGCACATCACTATGATATAGAGGTGTAATTCATTATCTGTGGGCGATGACAGTCGTATGTTCAAATCTTGCAAGTTTTTAACCGACTTTCCAGATGCAATATTACTATAACATGAAGTTGATCTAATAATGGAGCCGGAAATTGGCAAACATATATAATATAATAATAAAATGACAAACAACCATTTAGTGTGTGCTCGTGTATCGCTTAGAAACTTAAGTTTTTTGTGTTTTTATACAAGTATATTATACAGCCTCAGGTCGTTCACTTTGGGTCTTGTCTTATAACTAATACTAGTATCTAGTAATATAAAACTTTTTTCAAAATATAATGTATTGATTTATTAATATTAATAAATATATTTTTGCGGACATCAATAAAACTTGCAGTAGGAGAGTGACGTGCAGTTATCATTTCTTATTATAAAATCAGGTCCATCTACCCCACACGAGTAGTATAGAGTAGTTAGTTAGTTATATATTTCAGCGTCAGCGACCGTCGTCGTCCGCACGCGCGTCGACCATTACGACCGACGGCCAGCCCGCTTGCTTTGCCTTCGTAAGTATTTGATAGGAAAAAAGGGAAAGGGTGGAATTAAAATAAGTGTTAAACTGCTATCAATTCAAATTTTCCATATCTAAAATATGTAATCACTTAGTTGACATGTAATTGGTGTCAAATGCAAGGGTTTTTTTCGCGGAATATAACGGTAGCGTCACTCAAGAGAGAGAGAGAGAGAGATGGGTAGAGAGAGTGTGGTGTAGAAACCTATAATACAATTCAAGAAGAGCTGAAATCTCTTTGTTTTATCGTTGTCTACGCAGCGCTCGTAAAGGAAACTCATTGATGCTCAATTCCTATGGGTCGTAGCGTGATGTTATATAGTTGCTTCGAATATGGACAAAACTATGCTATTATTACTATGATATTGCTATCAAATAAAAGATTTCCATGAGAAAAAAAAGTAAATATTGAATTGAATCAGGTGTTACTTTTGCAGAAATTCATGATTTAAATTGAATTAAAAACGTTACCTTGCTATAATCCGCGGATATCCGAACAACCACACTCGCATGGCACAACCCAGAAGAGCACACCGTCCACAGAAAAGTGAGACGCGCGGACCCGAACCAGGACATGCGAAGTGACGCTAGTAGAGTCAGCAACCCCTGAAGATGATCCGGTTACGGAGAGAAACGTACGTCTTGTCGATCGCGATGTGGGTTGTGCCGTACAAGTCTGGTTGTTCAGATTTCCGCGGATTATAGCATGTCAACCTTTTTAATAATATAATATTAAAACGATAGTGAATGATAATTCTATGATGGAGTTAGCAGTTTAACATTTACAGAAAATAAGCAATCTCAAAATTACAAATAAATTTGTTTATAATATTAGTAGTAAATTAGATGTTAGCCCAAAACGTTACAGATTATTAAAACTGCATGATTTGCGTTTGGAGTTTAATAGGACACGATTTCCAAAACAGACATACACTATTTTATGTAATTTATTTTTTATATATTTTTTAACTAGAAATGGTTTCCAGTTCCAGATATTGGAGACGGCGTTACTACTAATGTTATAGTAATATATGTAAAATATTTATTTATCTACGCTTTGTATATATGCCTTGTTTATTATCTGTTTATTTTAGCATGGGTTTCTCGCTATTATTTTATCATAATAACGTTGGTGCAAAAATTTGAAAAAATAGCGCGAATATCAATTTCTTAACACTAATTTAAATGAGTTTGGACCAACGCAATTTTATGTTTGCATTGCATTTCAAGTCTATTATTTTCACAAAATATCACATATATATACTTATATTATACTTTTAAGCTTAATGTGTAAAACATACTGAGTCCATCCAGGCCACAGACCATCCAGACTTTGTTATTCTCTTTTATATTTTTACAATAATAATTTATACATTCAGACATATTTTGAATTCTATATATACA
Source organism: Limenitis camilla (assembly GCA_905147385.1). Classification (NCBI taxonomy): domain Eukaryota; kingdom Metazoa; phylum Arthropoda; class Insecta; order Lepidoptera; family Nymphalidae; genus Limenitis; species Limenitis camilla. Next base: position 11,910,648 of record LR990241.1, read on the forward strand.
AACATAATTTCTCCACTTCAATTTAATAGCATTACAACTATATAATAGATATTCATATGCATGTTTATATACTGTCAATATTAAAAATTGATAGTTTTGTATGTTTGTATTTTAATTTGTACACCATAACCATGATTAAAACTTTCATTATCAGAGAAATAAATTCAAACAAACTATAAATTTACATGTTAAATTATATATTTTCTCGGTATTTATATTTAATAAACTATATTTATTTATTTCTATAGCTCCGGCGTGCGTGAAGTGTACGGAGGCGCACACCCGCAGCGCAGACACAAACACAGGCACCGACATTCTCCTACAGACACTAACACACACTAAACTAAGGATAATACTGCGGGCGAAACTATAAACTTTAAACTATGAACTAAAAAAAAAAATGGTTTGTACATTTGACCAGACTCGCTGAATCCGAATCTGAGATTCCCAAACCTCATCTCTTCGGATGAAGCAACTCCTATAATGAAGTTTCCAATTTTTATTAATAAAGTAAAATGAAACAAAAATTTGAAAGAATCATTAAAATATCTCTACAAAATAAAAAGTTATGCGACCTTAAAGTTGCGCATGCTTCATGCGACAGGCTAGCATGTGACGTCACTACACCCAATCGACGCGGTATATTATATTAATTTTATAACTTATAAATAATCAACAAGACAGCTGTACGTAAAACATCTACAAGCAGCGCAAGCGCTCTAATGCGACGATCTCGACTATAGGTGTGATGACGTCAGAGGTCCACAATCGTTCCGCGCTAATATACTCAAACATAAATAATGTGTTTCTCAATCATTTATTGATGGATTACAAAATGTTTTCACGGGTATAATAGTTTCGATCTTTATTTCAATTCTATTAAGTTAAATATATCATTATCAATATCATGAAACTTCTCCACTATGATAGAACTTCACTTCAGGTAATTTCGTTTAATCTCCAATTTTATACAGCGTGGCTTCGACCTCCAGTTGCAATTTTAATCTTGAAACATTTAACAAATATTTAAAGAGTAGTTTAATATATTTCGATGGTTGAAGTGTGTTCTGTCCGTTATGCTGTGTCTTCCATATATATGTCAGGTGTTGATATTGAATCGTATATTCTAGATTTTCCCATAGTGATAGGCGATGTTATCAATCTATTGATGAAGAATTTGCCGATCAACATTATTAATCCTAAAAGCTAGAAACTTATTGTATTCATTACCTATTTACAAGTATTATTTGAGGTTAAACGAACTTACCTGAAGTGAAGTTCTATCCCAATTATACGACTTTCTTCGTCCGATGAGATTAGAATTTGGGGGGGTAAAATTTACAGATCACTTTTTTGTTTTATTGTTGATGTTATCCGAGACGCTTGCTTTTGCCCGCAGTTTGCCTTGAATCTAAATGCGATAATGATTAGTTGACTAGATGAAAACTGTTTGTATGACAGTCCATTCATAGTTTATCGTTATGATGCGTGATAACACAATCATTAGTTAGTAATAATTTAACTGTTAGACAAAGCCTGTAATTGAATCTAGATTTATCTAAAAGGGCATTTCACGTTAGATCGACGACAGAAAATTACATAAAAAATGGCTGACATTTTTTTGTCGTCAAATTCATGTAAAATGCCCTTGAACGTAATTTTAAAGGCTAGTTGAAACGAGTTAAAAATGGCGGCTTAAGTCTACTTTGTTTATATTTAAATGACGAAATCGAATCGATTCAAGTTCTAAATATCGATTTTTTCCTGCACGATCATTCTTAAGTCGTCAAATATAATCTGTATCACAAAATCAATAATGTATCTGTATCGTGAATTTGACAGCTGCTAAAATGATACTTTCTGTGTTCTCATTAAAATAGTGATATAATTAAAATTATCCATATAAGTACATTTAAGACGATGAAGTCGCGCTGTATATAAGCAAGACTTTCGTGACTGGTAAGTCCGATTTTATTCAGAATTAATGATCCGATTTCTTTAAACATTGACAATTAATCGTGTATTTTGCTGCAGAGCAAAAAGATTCCATGAAACCTTTTGAATTTAAATGATAAAGTGTAAATTTTGTTTTTAAAAAAATTATATTCTATTCAGCTGGTGGTTCAATGTAAACAAACAAATGAATAGACACTATAAATGTTAATTTCCTGATTCTAAAACCTAAAGCGTCTATATAACCCGACTCATTACAGAATGTCATATTTTGACTTGAACTATGAATTATTTGATGTACTTCTTAACTCGGTGGTATTATAAGTTTTCACTTTTTGCATATTTTTTAAAATTTGTATCAATTACACGTTTAATAGTAAAAGTAAAATTATTCTCTAAATAAATGAACTTCCTATTAAATAAATTGATGTCCAATAATTTTTTTTTACAAACTTGTTGCAAATCATGCAACTCAATTTTGAAGCAGATATCTTCAACGGATTGAGCTGAAATTTTGTATATACGTTTAGTTTGGATGACAACGCACTATTACCTGTGTGACGTCATTCTGAATCCAAGATGGCGCACTAGTTATTTTTAATGCATTCCTACAATATGGGTATCAAATGAAAGGGCTTGTTAAGAATAGCTCGGTAAAATAATGTGACGTCACTCTAAATCTAATATGGCGGTCTAAGTTTATAAAACCTTAATACTTTGTTTACATTTTATCTCCAGTAGCATAGAATGTAAATCTTTATATTTGATGTTAACCGACGTCACGAACATGATTAATATGTTACAGTAAATAGATCTTTTTTGTTATCATTATAAAATAGTGTTAGTATCCCATAGGCACAAAAAGGGGTGCTGGAGAAGTATCGCCCATTCCTGTAATAAATAATTAGTATTTTCTGTCTGTGTTTTTGTTGTAGTGTAATGTAGTATATAACCAGTCATAACTCCAGTGACAGTTTATGAAATCTGTTTTCAAAGAATGAAGTACGAAAAACTATAATTTATTAACTTGTCTATTCAGTACTTTTTTTTCAAAATTAAAATACTTTTCTTTCTTAAAATTTGACTTTGTTTATACATTATTCTTTTATTCAATTTTTTTTAACTGCACTGGAGTTGGTACAAGTATAGTATATAATATGGGTCTGGCTTTACTCATTAAGTTAGCCGCTACTTTAAAATAAAACATCGATCAGTAAAAGAATACAAATCGCGCCGGTCCAAAACAGTATATACTCACTTCAGATTAAAGTGACTCGTTGGTGGTATGTGCTATGTTTTGGATCGACGCGTATGTAAAAACATTGATCGTTTTGTCTCAATTTGTAAGAATAAAAGTTGTTTATAAGAAAATATTTTTACATATAATATTGATGTTAGCTTACAAACAGTTCTTATTATTCGTGTGATCATTAAAATAAATTGGTAGCGGTATATAATGCTTTTTATTTATAACCTATACAAAAAGTTATTTATTGTACTTATTCCAGCAGAGCAAACTCAATTAATTATACCTTCATGTTGTTTAGATAAAATATACTTTTGCTACTCGCCAATAGATGGCGCTATTTTGAAAAATACGCTTATAAGTTATATGGGGCTTTAAATTGATAGTCTTACTTTAGACTGTCGAATTGTCAATAGATGGCGTTACTAGCTAAGTGTATTTTAATTTAATTGCCGATACATATCTGATCAATTTTATATTTTAGTTATTATGACTTAAATTTGAGACATTAATTTATTTTAAATCCAACCATCTATTTTGACTTAAAATATCTATACATATTAAAAAAATAGAGCTTGGAACACTGATTGTGATTTTTCAGTTTATCATTTTTTAATTCCTGGGACATCTATATTAATATATAAAGCTGAAGAGTTTGTTTGTTTGCTTGAACGCACTAATCTCAGGAACTGCTGGTCTGATTTGAAAAATCCTTTTAGATAGGCCATTTATCGAGTAACTCTATAGGCTATATATCATCACGCTAAGACTAATAGGAGCGGAGCACCACGCGGAAGAAGTCACGTGGGTCGACTAGTATTAAATAAAATGTCCAGTTTCAAATAATCATATAATAAATCAGTCAAAAAACCCAATTCACTAAAATACACAGGTATATAAAATGACAATAAATCACAATAAAAACCCATCACCAAAATGCGAATAAAAGTAAACCTTAAGTTATAAAATAAATAAAGACGCCGTATGTTAGCCATAAGCTTGTGATTTTTCTACCAGTTTGTTGACGCCATTTTGCGTCTTGGTTTGTTGTCATAAATACATTCTGCAGATGTCCTCGTTCATGTCTAACATTTGTTCGATGAAGGCGGGGTTAGATACGATTTTTGCAAGTTTTGCAATAACTCCCAAAAGGGCGCGTTTTTTGTATCTCATTTGTTTGCTGCATCGTTCTATCTCTTCTTTAGTTTGGTTGTTAACCTGCAAATAATAGAATAAAGTCAAAATTATTATTACTTTAATTGATAATTAAGTTACATAGTCTGTATTAAGGATCACTGGCTAAACAAAATTGTGTAGGGTTTTAATAACTATGGAGGGTAGATGTTAGAAGAAATATCTTAAATGGGAGATGTAAAAATTAATAATTTTTCTCTTTTTTTTTCAAGAATTTTTTAACTTCAAAAATGAATATTTGGCAACATTTATTCATCAATTCTAATTTTGCATATTCAGTTTGTTAATTAATTAATCTTTTAGCTACTGTAGCGCCATCTTAATTTAACGCATTTTGACGGTCACTTCCATACATAAAACGATTCTCCTTACAGAGCCTTCATAATATATTTTTATCTATATTTATTAAGTAAACATAGACTATATAGAATAGATTATATTTGCAAGATCCATCTATCTGTGCAGAAGTGATTTTATGAAACCAAGAAAACACTACGAACTTATAAAGCTTGAAATAATTTTGTCTCAAATTAAATAATGCATGCAAAACTATAAATCAAAGTATATACAACTTAAAGTCGATCAGTTTGTCACAACACGTTTAAATATTCACGTGGAAATTGCACAGATTTGAGTTTACAGAGAATACAATATGAGGTAATTGGCAATATGGCGGTAATGACCTGTCATTCAAATAGTATGAAATTATGTAAATTATTCATTGTTACAAGCTACTTTAGCATCTCAGTGAAGCGAGGAAAACTGTTAACAATGCCAAATAATTTGTTACAGTATGTAGTTTTTTAGAATTAATGTTTTTAGTATAATAAATATATTCTTGTTGAATATATTGTTTTAGAAAATCGATCATATTACTGAATAAGATTTTTTCATAAACCAATAAATATTACTTACTTCAATCATTCATATCAGTGTTACCAATTAATAATATTTCTTCCTAAAGTTTACGTCAAAACTCCCTAAAATCAAATTAAGTATCTGAAAATACCCCAACCTCAAAAAATCATGCCACTTAAAAACCGTGTATATACTCCCTAAATTTAGGGGTAAAAGTTCGCATCAATGTCATAACTAAATGACTAATCTTGACTATGGCAATGAAAGGCCCTAAACCATTTTGTGGCATCTCCATAGAACGCTTACAACATTCTCACAGCACACTGTGCATCAAAAGCTCTTGAAAAATGGACTTCCGCACCAGGACAACAACATTCGAAAGCGCTGATTAAAGGTTACAATAGGAAGCTAACGAAAGAGCTGCTTGAACTCCAGAAGTTTAAGTTAAACATTTGTTTAACTTAAACATGAGCAATAGTCCAAGATGCAGATCCTGCCACTAAGCAGAGGAAATTGCTATGCACGTACTCTGCGAATGTGACCCACTCATGTTTTTAAAGAAGTATCCTAGGGCCGCATATTGTGCATGCATCCAAAGAGATACAAAGGATCACTGCCCAAAAGATTCGGATATTCCTCGAGTCTACTGGGCTAAGCAGTGATATTTAAAACAGGGTCGTCACTAAAGATCAGTAATGGTTGACGTGGCGGTTGCTTGCTGGCACATAAAGCCCCACTCACATGATAATAATAATAATAAAATCTTCACTATTAAGTTGTGTTAACTAGAATATAATTAAAAAAACTGTAAATATATAAATCAATATTATTTTGTTTACTTTTAGCGACCATACGTTAATTATTAAACAAAAACTATTTACGCCACAGAAAAAAACTATCCGCAAAGTACAAAAATAGATATAACTATTATCCTTGTTATCGGTAAATCATTATCATTGTTTTATTACCTTGGCAATGTTTGTTGTGTGAGCTAACTTCCTGACATTATCACTGATTAATGCTAAATTATACTCGCTATCTGAACGTTTAACGTTTTAGTTAGGTAATAAAAATCGTTTAGTTATGAACAACGTCGAGCAATATTATAGCATTACCGGTCAATCTCCTTTGTGTTTTGCTCAATACACGTGACATTAGCGGAAGCCATCATTGAGAGACAAAGCGCGGGAGTGCTTTTTTGGAGTGCCTTTCAAACAAATTGTTTTGTGTGGTTTGGATGGTGAAGTTGGTGGAGAAATGAATAGGAGTGTAAGGTGGTGGAGGAGGGAATGAAATAAAGAAGATGAAGAACGGGAGGTCGTGTGCTCGAGGAATTTTTTTTGGAAGGCCTGCCTTGTTCGGAGATTCCCACGCTTTTTCTCTGACTTATACAAGTACATCTACTAATTCTACAACTACAAAGATTCAGATAAATATAACGGAAGACATGGCTTCGGCCTTACTATAAAATGAATAAAGAATTAGCCTACTAAAGACAAGGCTGTAAGGTGTAATACCTTTCCCTTTCCATTATGGAATAAACACAGCACAAAAAAGCCATCATTGAAGAAGTAGAAGAAAATTATCCTTAATTGCTGTATCAACGAGTTAATTTTTAATTATATTTTCTTTAATTATGAAGGTGTCAATAGCAAAGGTTGTTCAGTATAAATATGTGCAAAGCATACAAAGTGATTCTCATGTGACTGACCTACTTACACACTCAGTGCGTTTTGCGCTATAGATCTTAGTATCACAATTTAATTCATATATTGATAGTAGGAATAGATTTTATTGTTTGTAGTATGTTTGACTGATTAACGTACTCAGTATGTTTCTATGTGTTAATTATAAACATTGATGGATGATTGATAAAATAAAAAGTGAACATAAAAGGCATAAAATAAAACGAGCAACAAAACACTAACATTATCAGGATCTGTGAAGGCACCGAATTTGTACTTGGTTCGTCTCTTCTCCGTCCCATCATCGGAGAATATAGTGAACATGGCGTCTTTGGTGCGGATGCCGATGGGGAAGTAGAGGCCGGCGGTCAGGTTGCCCTTTGGATCGCGGGCAAGCATACTCCTGTTTAAAAAAACATACGTTTCTTTTTTCATATATTTCCGCCGGTTTTATTTCAGTTAGTGTTTGAGTTCTTTCTTAAACTCAATATTTATTGCTCATATAGTCATATACCAATAGATACGACATTATAACTACTTGATCTTGACACTTGTGACAGATAAATGCGCGCTTAAACCCATCTACGCTACTAGGGATGCTCATCACAATACAGTAGTGCGCCCCATCTCAAACAGTTTCATTATCTAATGCGGTATTACAAAAGTCTCATGCTTTTAGAATGTTCTTAAAGTAAATCATGTATTGAACTACAATAGATTATAAATAATTATTTTACACTAATTTATAAATAATAAAGAATATAAATTATAGTGAAAACTTACCTAAAATTATACACCAAATTGCGTTTTTCTGTAATGTTTATTACATCCACAAAAGGTTGTGCGGTATATATGAGAGACGTCTGGTGTTTGACGTCTGGTAGCCCCCGAGTGATGCGCTCGTGCCATTCCACATAGTTGTTGTTGTTAGGGTTGTAGCTGTACTCGTATTCTTTATGACATAGCGGCTCATCGGATTTTGTAAACCAACCTAAAATTGTTTTCTGTTAGATTTCTTTATTGGTTGAAACTTAAGTGATATTCTATCTTTGTTAAAATAGCCGGCAGCTAACTTTAGGTGTAAGAAAATATAGTGGAGGAGTGTCTATATAGGCCGTTCCATCCGTGACGCTTACTACTAAGACCCTAATAGTGACTTCTGCGCATTCAAGGTCAAACCTATACTACGTACTCACCAGTATGTGGAAACAAGCGGTCAGACATCACGGTAATGATCCTAGCGACATGGTATCCAGGATCCGCCAGTAATATTCCCGCACGCCCATTGACTATCACCTGAATTCCCACCATTACGTGCTCTTTCTCCGCATACTCCACTGAAGCTGGACTTTCCCCCCTCATTACATAATCACGAATGTCCTCCACTGCTTCTTCACACGACACTAACATTATTGCGTCTTCTAGGCCTGAAAATATTTTATATAGTGCCTTCATTTTTTTTATCAACTCCAAGCCCAGACCCACACATGTGAACTTTCCTCTCCTGATGACAGGAGTGTACTTCTTGAAAAGCTCGTCTAATGGTTTCTTATTCTTTTCCCAAGTATCGTATAGCGTGACGAAGTTGCTGACGGAGTCGTAGTTGTTTTCAACGAGAAGTCTTCTGAGAATCGTTTCCGCTTGGGTCACGAAATCCTCATGCTGTTCTAATGTCAGGTGAAGCGGTTCTTTTGAAGTCGCCCAACGCGGGGGCGGCAACGGCTTGGTCAGATGGGTGGCGGCGGCATCCTCGTTCTCCGAAGCGAGTCAACTCGGCCATTCGGCGCCCCATCGGCCGACTGCGGGCGCCTCGGGCTCCGCTTGGGCTTGTACTGTCGGCCAGGCATCGTTCTGGTCTGGCAACCTAGGAACGCTCGTCCCGAGCGTCTCCTCAGGCTTATCTAACAGTAATACTAATTGTCGTTGACGCTCTGAAATAAAAAAAAAACATTTCGTCAATAAATAATCGCATGTATTTTCTACACACTATATAAAGTCCTAAAAATCCTTTATAAAAATCTTAAATGTTAGTCATGCCACGAGAATGAAAGCTTTTATCGAGTGCATGACGTGTTACTGATATTAACCAGTATTGAGCACATGCTTCTATAAAGAATAGTTGCAACTTCGACCGCATACGTTCACGTAGCAGTAACTATTAGTCATACAATTCAGATGAGTCAATTGACACGGATTCTAAACAATGAGCTTTGTTCTGCTGCACGCTGCATGCACCAGAGTGCGCCGGATTTCACTTGATACTTGTTAACATCATCAATCGTTTATAGGGGTAGCTTATCATTCAACTATAAACCAAAAATGTTTTAATGTTAAATTTTAATATATATTTGTTATTATAATGCAAACTTAAACGTAAAATGCATTATAGCAAGACAAAAATAGAAATTGGGGTTGTCATCATAATAAAATATTCAAAAACTTCCAAAACCTTGGAATTGTACAGACATTCAAAAGTTTGAATAGATATAATTAAGGAATGCGAACTCTATCATGATATAATAATAAAAGGGAGTCAATAACTCAATACTAAAATAGTATTTCATTCATGCGCGGGGTGACGAGAAGTTATATTATAACTGGACTGGCCCTTTTTCCGATATTTTGAAGGGTATCTAAAGGTGCGTATAGGGAAATTTGTAAAGACGAATATGACGTCTTATTCTTAAAGGAGATGCAAATTGAGAAGACTATACTATCTGCAGCTTTGCTTTTCATTTATAGTTTTTGAAGTGATAACTACTTATGGGAGGGTAAACTGCTTCGTAACGTAACGCGTTACGGCGCCACTATGTCTGGCTTCCCTTTCTCTCACGTATACGGCAGCAGTAGGCAGGCTGCTCCTCTCTCACTTTAACCCACAGCGCTAGCTAGTTAAACAATTTCAATATTAAATAGTTCAACTTAGATTAGTTGAAGTTATAACTTCTGTCGAGCGTCCCGAGACGCACACGTTTTTTTTTTACATATAATTTCGAGATGTGATTGTAGATAGACGAGATAGTCGGCTCTCAAAATAAAGGGGAACGTAAGCCGAATTTCTGTTAGATGGGGTATTATTTGGAATGACTAATTCTGTGTTTATGGCTAGCTAACAGTTGAATTGATGGAACAGTTGGATGAACGAGATTTTAAATCTTGTTACAAGAGTTGTTTATTTCACCGAAGCTTCCTACGATCGAAATTAATAACCAATGTTAATCCAAAATCTTTGGATTGTGGATTGAGAATAAATTAAAAATTCAATTTTGGGTATGGAAAATCCGAATTTGGGATCTATTTTCGATCTTGTTGAGTTAATATGTGAATTATGATAAATATTTTTCCATAGAAACGTCGAGTCCGAATATTAAGAGATATATGGTCAGTTTATTGGTGTTTGTTATCGACAGATGCATTGTCAGCTGATCGACGTTGCTCACTGCACTACAAAATATACTTAATGTCTTTGCTATAAAATCTATTTCAGAATAAATTACGCCATTCGTTCATTTCACTTTCATTATGGTGTCCTTGAATTCTTGTTGACGCGTCTATAAAAATAATTATTGGCTATTGTTTGGGCCAATCAGGACGTTTCCCGCCCAAAAGAATTTTGTTCTTTGTGAAGTTTTGACATTTGTAATTGTAAGTATTTGTAGGAAAGGGAAATGTTGAGTACTCGAACAAAGAATGATACCAACCTATAGGAGAGTATTGTGTACCTAATGTGTGGAATAAACGTGTATTTAACTTTTTTCAAGGTTTGATTCTTAGAATTAATATTATGTGTATTTTTATTTAGAAAGTTATGTTATCTATTCTTGTTAATACTTATTTAAGTTCAAAAAGAAAAGTACACCAGCATGTGCCGGCGATGAAAATATGGATGAAGTCATTCACCTACTTATAGAATGACCTAGGCAGGACATAGAAACAGAACTAAATATTGAATTAACGAAGGCGGTAATACCGGATACAATGAAAAACAACAAAATCCGAGACAACTTATAACTTACTGTAAAAATATAGCAGGAGTAATTATGAAGAAAATAAATAACATGGATGAAAATAAAAAGGAAAAATAAAACAGAAAACAAAGGAATATATATATTTATTAAATTTAGTTTGGGAAAAAACAAGCTAAAATTATAAATAAAAAAAATATTCAGATCATCAAATCGGAAGTACCGAGTCATGGGTTCTTAATTATCTGTAGTTCTTCTGTAATTTATTCTGTAGTTCTTAATTATCTGTAGTTTAGTTGAAGAGGGAAGGGATTTTAATTTTAATCACAATCATTATATTTAATTTTAAAAAATCATGAGTATTTTTTTTAGTGTGTCAAAATGTATACCAGATTTATTAATTTATATAGTTTTGATTATTATTTATTTATAAATATACTGATTGTTTATTGTGATTTTAGAGGTTTTTGAATTAATATTTTTTAAGTCAGTAACACAGCTGTATCCGCAATAAGTTAATTGAATACCAATGACCATTCTATGGTAATAAAATGTATTTTTAAAATATACTCAAGTGTTTTCTGAAAATACAATATTGTGTAACATATCCCAGTTAGCGGGAAGCAACGAGCGGTGAATTCCGCGAACATGACTCAAATACTCGAACTGTTAATTGTAATAATATACAATGTTTAAATATAACTACTTCATTACGTTTCGCAGTAAAATACGTATTTAGATATCAATCATTCGCGTTTTGGGTTTTTCATCATCACATAGTATAAAACAAAGTCGCTTCCCGCTGTCTGTCTATCACTATGTTTGCTTAAATCTTGAAAACTACGCAACAGATAATACATACATAATATAGTAGAGAAACTAATAATTTTAGTGGTTTCTAATGTGATGTCGTAACACACATTTTTTGCGCTTACATTGCAAACGCTGGCTGAACCTTACAAGATAGATAAATAATGTACTACAGTATTGTAAAAAACTCCGCGATGGTGTATGTCTCCTCTTAGGGATAACCTACAATAACCATTTTTTATTCTTTACTTTTTACGAAAAATAATGGTTTATTTATGAAGCGATTTTAAGCAATTACAGCATTAATCCTGATCCAATTAGGTACCTTAAATACATTGTGCATTTAATATAGATCAATATGGCCCTTTACAGTATGAAATTAAAATGAATATTTACGAAGATATAACAGATTTAAAATGCAGGGACATAGCAGTTATGGCTAAATTGCACCCGGGCGAAGCCGGGACGGGTCGACTAGTTTAATTATAAAAGCAATTCTGTAGTATAAAATTAAACAAACTTTGTAGGGAAATATCCATTTATTCCCTTCTGCCATTTTCATAAGTTTCTTTTTACGTTGTTTATATAATAAATATTAAATAGGTGATTGAATATGATAGATGTAAAGATCGGTAGAACAAATGCTAAATCTAACCTAATTTCATAGATAATATAGCATTTTTTATACTATAGAAATAATGGTACGGGAGCCAGATTCAAATTCGATCAATCATTTCCTCTCGAGTCAAAATTCGTATACTGCATAAGGAATATATATTATGATTACTAGTGACCGTTAGCTGCGATTCCGTGGGTGGGGCGAGCAGTGGCAGCCTCCCAAACATGTAGAAAAAAAAAAATTTCAGTCATTTCCTCCCGTTTGAAAATTTGTCGGATTATAGTTTACGTAGCATCTTGACGGAAAAATAAAGTCAGCTGACCATAACGTGGTGGAATATACGTCAGCTGGCTGCTTGACCATGTAACATTTTGACTTTTAATAGCAAAATCACAGTTACCATTTAATTAGCTTTTTACAAACAGGAGCTTCGCGAGTTAATGAACGGAGTCGAGCTCGAACTATGTCTTGATATTACATTAATTAACTTAAGAAAGAAGAAAGAATTTTAGAAAGAAGAAATTATCTCCCCAGTATGACAGGTGGGGTTTAAATTTAAAATCTCTTTCCAATTATTTTGTAATATAATATTTTTTACCAATATTATTTGCCTTGTTACTAAATATTGCTTGATTTAGCTTTTAATTTTGATTATATCCGTTTACTTAATACTTAAAAAAATAACTTGAAATATTTTCGACTTCGGACTTGGTCATGAAAATCTGTCACTGGCTCCCGTACCATAAGTAGATCTGTAATGTTGTGTTTAGTCTGTGGTAGTGTTCTGTCAATGCAAGAATTGAAAATCTTATTGGTATTTATAATTATTTAGATATCTTGTTCATCTTTTTATTTACAGCTGGTAACACGGAATTAGTATCATGATGAAATTATTCGGTACTAAAATGTTGAACAAAAGTAGTCGCTATTATATTAATAATTTACGTAAGCTAGTCGTATAGTCAGTGTAGTTATCTGAGTAGAAAGTCCGAGGTTATGAACATTTCGACAGCACGTTTTGCGGCACGAGACTAATGTAGGCCATTGTGTCACGTGACCAACAGACTAGACAACTCTTGGAGGACGGTCGTCGATGAGCTATCTATATTTGCATTAGGTTCTGCTGGTGACACTTGTCTCGTAAAATAAGGATAACTACTGCACAGATAGTAAGATAATCTATGGTTACCTTTCTCTCTGCTCCATAACTACGACAGTTTGAAGTGAAAACTTCTTTATACCACGATCTTGTCTCGCCGTATGTAAGCCAGTCCTCAATAATACAGTTATGGTTTTCAGGCGTGCAAAAAGAAGTATACACAAAATACTCCGTCAATGTCACGTATATTGAGCATAACTTAAAGGAGACTGGCCGGTTATACTACAACATTCTTGGACTTTCCATTAGAATTACACCATAAAAGAAGGATTAAAATGTTAGTTTAGATCTTCAACAACAAAAATATTATACAACAATAATTATTATAAAAAATGTGTCAATTGTCAATTTCAATTTAAAGTTGCATTTTATTATGATTTTCAACATACAAGTTTCCTGTAACCGTTTAAACAACTTCAAACTCAAATTGGGCAAACACGGAAATTTTGATTGAGAGCTTGTCAAACAATAATGCACAACTTAAAATAAAAAATGTCTTTGTATACGTGGCTAATGACGTCAATTTTCGTGTTTGAAATTTACTCTATATTGTGTATAAGCGCTGACGTCTTAAAACAACTGTTCATGCAAAACGTAAACTATCACAAACTTATTTAAACATTTACATTTGTGTACTGGACTTCGATTACAATCTCTTTAATATTATCTACGTAGTGTTAATTAATAATAGAAGTTGCAGTAGTTTATACGCAGACTAACAGTATGACGGCTTGACTAGAATATCCTCCTGGGGTTATACTTTAGACTCAGAGCTTCAGAGATTTTTTTTTATAATAGATAAGGTGCATACGAGCAGATGGTCCACCTGATGGTAAGTAGCAACCATCGCCTATGGACATCGGAAAAACAAGAAACACTCTCTCGTTTTGTCGATGCGTTGCATTCCCGAAGATAGAGTGGGAAGGGGGGAATGAAGAAGAAAATTGATGCGAATTCAGTGGACCCTAGGCAAGACCAGAGTCCACTAGACCCACAGCATTAATGGGATGGCGTATTTATTTTGCAATCCTTGATTTGTGTTTATCAGTTGGCCAACATTCAAGAGTCAAAGTGCTACTCATATCAGCCCCACCTACCTCAAGTAACAGGATACTACCCATATCAGTCATACCAACGCCAAGTAACAGGATGCTAGTCAAATTATACATTATAATTAACAGTAGTCTCAATAATTTAGAAGTATATTTTTGGTTATAGATTAGGACAAAGTCTGAGGTCAACTCGTAGCCTTTATTTTGGCAATACACGAGTTTATTATACGCATTATGCGCAAGTAGGCCATTGTGATACTTCGGTCACGTGTCCGATTGCCGATACGTTTTGAAGGACTGGACCGAAAGGAAGTCGTCCTCGGCTCAATGAGCTATTTATCAATGAGAATTAAATTTTGTTACTGATGAAAATCGTTTGTAATGGACAAAGATAACTGTTACTTATAAAAAGTAAGGATCGCTGTTGAATGTAGGTATTTAAAAATATGACATATTTTTGTACTTTGTAAACAATTACGTTTTGAAAAGAGCAACTACCGAGTTTTGTGCTGGCTCTTCTAAACTCAACTGATAACGTTTAGAGCTGGATGTAGCTTCAGAGAAACAGAGACTATTTTAAATTTCATTTGACCATAAGGGCCTTTGATTTAATATTATTTAGATAACACCAAACCGTTGAAGAATGTCGGAGAAAATTGCGATTTTTATGTTTAGATATAAATAGGGAAAGTTTTGCAATACCTGGCAACTGGTGTCAATGCGCTTAGGTAAACGATCTCATATGATCTCATTACGGAACATTGCAAAGCAGAAAGATTATCTTTGTTTCACCGACACATCATGATTCATTATAATGTGTAAATAACCTAATTGTGTTTTATAGGTTGCGGTTACACTATAAAGTATTATTTTTAAATGGTTGCAACACATGTTTTTGTGTATTAAATAGCCAGTCGAGTGTTTTAAAATTATAACCAGACACATTTTTAATTTTATGTATACAGTAGCCGAGCCGCGCGACTCATAGGAACATTAACGAAAAAAGTTGCAAAAATAGGGAGTTTATGATTTTTGAGAGCTTCCGTTGCGTGTACTGTTTGCTTCGTAAACGGCGATAAAACAAATAAGGGTTCAGCTCGTTTGGTATTGTATTATAGGCCTTCACCCCACTTTCTCTCATTCTCTCTCTTAAGTGGCGCAGACGAAATCGCACGTGATGGTTAGTCCTAAAATATTGTGTCATCGTGTGTTTGTTATACTGAACGCGCTGTAATCTACACCACTGCCAAATTATTTGATATATATGTGCATATTAATTGCAGTAACGACATACACATACAAAGCACGTTTCTTTTAATTTATTTTTAAACTAGTAAATACATCAATAATATTCGTAAACTTATTCGATTTAATCAACTACTTGAACCTACAGAACATCGAATTGTAGACTTATCTGTATTATTAATTCGCGAAATATATTTTACAAGGTTTACAAATAGGAGATGTTTAAAAAAGTAAATATCAATGTATGTACGAATTACTACGAATTAAAAATCGATTCCGCTGCTTTTGATTTAGACACAATTGTTGAGAGGGATTAGCATCACTAGTTAAAACTATATTTCACTTTGTATAAACGTATTCAATTCATAATTATTTAATAAAATAATAAATACGTGTAAATTAGCAATAAAGATACTTATTTATATCTTTATTTGTTATCAAATATGAACTTTCCTTTCATTGCAATATAAAGAACATTACGATCTGACATTGACGACAATCTTGCCGCGCAATGTCGCCATCTTTTATAATGATAATATACTTGATATATTATCTGTATATAAATCGATTACAGTAATTGGGGTATAAATTAGTTAATAATTTTTATCGTAACATGATTTATAATTAGTATATTATCATTTGAATATGGCGTAATTTATTTAAAATGGGTACCAAGAATTGTGATTAAAATTTTAATTATTGTTTTAATTTACTAATTGATTTAAAATATTTTTAATTAATATAATTATTTTTTTATTTAAAATTATTTATAATTTAGTTAATACAAAGATAAACAAGAGGATTTGGTGCTGTATGTCCTTTGATCTTAGCCTGTTCCATTTTAAGAAAAACTAAAAACAATTCCTTCATTCTTTTTCACTATGGTTTATAACACAGATAATATAATTTAATTCGTGTAATTAGTAGGCTCTACGTCTACGACAATATACGTAAATGGTTTGTAAGTGGGTGTTCAAAGTGACCTTTACTTGAAATTAATCGTATTACGTGGAGTATGTAGGCGGTAAAGCTAAAGATAAAGTTAAAACTTTTAGCGAAGCTTTTTCTGATTAAAAAAAATACAATATTAGGAAAGATAATTTTTAAATTCGTCAAGTTTGTTTTTCTTTATTTCATGCTATTACTACTATTTAAACTTACTTAATTCTGTGAAAAAGTTGTTTATAAATAAATATGTGAAATATAATCATCATAAGAAATAGAAAAGAGAAAAATGAAGACATATTTCTGAAATTTGTGCTTTTCCTAGACACTTAATGTAAAGGAAAAACCAGAAGTGCCGGAAACGAAACGAAATTAATCATGAAAATTTTCTATTTTTATTTTATTACGTTATAATAAATATTGTAAAATATTTTGGTGATTTAAATTTATAGATAAGACTAGTCCACTAGCAGTGGAAATCCAAAATATCTCAATAAACATTTAATATATGTCATTTAAAACTTTTTACAGCACAAAACATGAAGTTTTATTCAGAAAAAGTAAAATAAAGGAAAATATTCTCGATATATTACCACGCTGATCGGCTTTTGTTTATGTCTACCAAAACACTCAGTACGCAAACTCGAACTCTTAACAACACGCGCACGTTTCTTTGTTACTATGACAACAAGATTTAATTACTGGCTTAATTTATATATACAATTACCATGTAAGTGAAAGTTTAAAACAAAACTCACCCATACAACGGCTAGAAGCCAAATAAAAAAGAAAAACAAAATCGCTGCACCGGGGCGCGCTCTATCCGGACGTGTGTTCTCTCTCGCGATTACAGGCAAACTGATCGTGGGTTGTTGTGCCCGCGTTTATACTACGGTACGGTAACGATTGTGATGCTGGCTGGTAAGTTTTAAACAGATATATATACGTAATTATTTATTATTTTTTTATTCAAAATTACATTAATTGTCTCTGTGATGAAAGGTTGCATACCTAAGACGGTAATTTTTTAACGTAGATCAGGCAGAGGCGCAATATATATTTGAAATAAAAAATGACTTGTTCAACTATTTGAAATTTAAACAATTATTAGTTAGTCTTCTTATATATTTTTTTGTATTTGTATTGGGATTTAAAGTTATTAAACAAAAACCTATAAATGTAAATTTTTTTAATGTTAGTTCTGATAGTTTAGTTTTGATTTATTTCATAAATGTAAATATAATGTATACCTACCTATAAAAAAATACATTATTATATAGAAAATAGACAATATTCATAGTTTACTCTAGCCATAAAGTATTTTTTAATTTACACCTGTCGCCATGGTGTCACGGCAACGTGGTATTCATGCTCATTGCGCATGACAATTCGCATCGTTCGATCTCTTTACTCTTATTTTCAGCCATGTGATGCAGACAAAGATAGATAGTGTCTATGGTTTTAATTAAGTTCGGCGCTCGTCGTAAGTTATACAATACGCCGATTACTTAGTTACTGAAGTTTATGCTAAAAAATCTCAAGTTTGACTTACTAATTACTACAAAAACTACTGAAGTTTTATTTCCTGTATTTAATAATTTAATTATTTTAGACATTCGATCTATAAGGGGTGGTAATGTTTATTTGTACTTCATTTAATTAAAAAAATATTTTTCTCTAAGGGAGTATACAGGGGCGTATCTACTATGAAGTTGGACTGTTTATTTAGCGTTGGAAAACAGAAGTAGTAAAGGAAAATATGTTCCAAAAACATATATGTATATATATATTAGATAATCATAATTTATTAGTAGGTTTAGAAAACGGTAAAGCCAAAATTTTTGTTGATCTGGTCGGAGAGGACAGTGTAAAAATTGCTAATGTAATTTCCACTAAAATCTCTTTATTTCTCTCAGAAACTAAATTAGCACATGCAAATGTCAAGTTTAAAAATAATTATACCAGCTTTTGTTGTGTAGTTCGATTACGATACCAGTTTGCTAAAACTAACTAAATTATACGATTCTTCTTATAGTTCGTTGTCTCGTCTTCTTTGGTTTAATGGCTCTTGTCTTTATCGTTTCCGTACCTACACGGTAATGCGGTAATATTAGTAATATCTAAGTAAGCCTATACCTTATTAATATTTTTGTAGTTATTACTATAATAATAAAATAAGTATTATTATGTTTTAAGTAAATAATTTATAAAAAAATCGGTACTTAATTTCCGATATTGGTACAACACTAATCGAGAATTGCAAAAATGCGACAAGAAATGTCAATCTGAGATTAATAAATTTTAACATAAATACGAAAGTCTCTGTCTATTACGCTTTCACGCTTAAACCTATGAACCAATTTTGATGAACTTTGGTACACAGAGAGACTGGAGTTTGGAAAAGGATACGGTTACGTTTTATAAAGAAACAAATAATAGTTTAAAAAAACTAAAAAAATACGCTTTTATAGAAATTCCAACTAAGAAATAGAAAATAAATTTGAATTAAAAATAGTGTAAGAAAAAATGATTTTATTGTAATAAAGCGTGGGGAGCTTTTCAGGATATTATCAAAATAACCCTTCTACTCATATATGTTTATAAAATATTTATATTTTTTTTTACACTATTTTTAATTCAAATTTATTAAAATTTATTTTCTATTTTTTATTTGGATTTTCTATAAAAGCGTATTTTTAAGTTTTTTAAACTATTATTTTTTAAATAATTAAAATTTGATAAATTATATTTAACAATATGCAGGGGAATGTTTTGAGACGATATAAAAAATTTGACAACAAAAACGAGACCGACACTAAGTTAAATGTTGAAATGTTGTATAAGATAGGCTTGGTGTGGAGAATATCAATGAATTATTTAATTTTTCGTTCGTCCTGAAAGATATCTTAACAAGAATGGTGCCGTTGAATAGGTGATAAAAAACGCTATTCAACGATATATAAACGAGCGAAATCGGATAAACTAATATTACAATTGTCTACTAAAAACTTGATTTTGAACCAAATTTTGTTAAAATTTATTCAATCGATTTTACTGAAAATTTCGATAAATTTTACTATAAAACGGGGGTGAAAACTACTTTAGAATATAGGGGGATGATGTACGTATAAGATAGTAGGAAAGTATAAAATATAAATATAAAGTGTCTTGACGCAGACACTCCGGGTCTCAGGAAAACAAAAAATCGCTAATCCTGATTATCCTAGTAAGGATAATGGATCAAACTGTTTAAAATATTAAATTGTCATCGATCCTTAATAAGTATGCCAAATTTCGAGATATTCCGACGTTTTGAAGGGGGTCAAAATCATGTTCAAAGATTCCGTTACTTAAATCCTAACATACGTATGAAGCTAATAAAAGCGTATTTAAAAAAGGCAAGTCGAGCTGAAAGACCGTTTAAGTCTTTGGGAGTTAGTCAGTTTAGGAGTAGTATAATATATGTATATTGAAAACTGTTATCTCAGTGAGGCGATGGCTGACACATGCGTTTAGCAGGCGTGTGTTTCTTGTTACACGTTTAGCAAAAACGTGCGCGAAGTTTTATCAGTTGACGGTGATATGATATCACGCGATCTTACGTCATTCAATGAAATAAATGGATCATCTGTAAACAATTATCACTTATCGCCCTTCGGGTATAGACTATAAGTAGTTTTATATAAATTACCTACCCAGTAGCGCAGGGCCGGATTTAGTGGTCTGGAGGCCTTGGGGCAAGAAAGAAGTGAAGGCCTTGGTCCCAAATTATTTTCCAAATGAAATGAATTTTTTTCAGTCGAGTTTTTCAAAAAATAATTTATTATGAAACGAAGTAGATTCTTTTAGTATTTAACAAACAGATATAAAATAAATAAGAATTCTACCGAGTTTTTTTCGTCGAAAAATCGTTTACTATTGTGTACTAGTCGGAATATAAAAAAAAATATTTCGAAGTCAATTGTAGAGGCCACAAGGCAGTAACGTCTTGAGCACGGAGCTTCGAGGTTTGACGATGGCTGACGTCGAGATTGTGGGATAAAATAATCTATTGTGGAATTTATTTTAACCTGCTTATTTGTGAATTGTTTTTTACTAAAAAATAAAATGTTAAAATAAAAATTAAGTACCCATTTCTACTTTTCCTGTGTCTTTATTTCACGTCCTGTTTCTGAACTACGATGGCTACCAATTTTGTAGGTTATTGTATTTGGAGACAAAGAGTAGGTAAAATAAAGTCTTTGGTGTCGAGTAAAGTATTGATGAATTTACATTAATGAATATTTTAATCAAATAGCGCTTTAGCAGCTTTGCTATCCTAAACGCAAGATAATAAACAGGAACTTTCTAGAAAGTTTTTATACATTGAGACTTAAGAGGACTTCGTACGAACGACACTTTTGAAAAATAGATTTTTATCAAAAATATTGGTGTCGGGCTGAGCCCCAAGCTTACCCTTACCGTGCGATAGAGAGAACCACAGCTCGAACTGATTTTACCTACGTAACATTAACAAAATCATCCTTTCGTAATCCCCTGTTTCCTCCTCGAAATCTGGACCGATTTTAATATTTATTTCGTGCAAATGCAGTACAGGGTCTAAGCTATGCCCGTACGTTTTTGCTTTTTTGGTTTATGTTAGTCATAATTAGTTTGCTGGATGTTTGCAAATGTAAATAAAAAAGTGTTTTTTTTTTAATTTTAAAAGTTTTTTTTCTTTTATATTAATTAAATAATAAAAAAAACAAAACGTACAGTCATGGCAGAGGTACGTATATATCGCATGGTATTTTTTTTCTTCTGTAACTTCATTATCCTAGGAGGAATCAGGGGACTACGTTTGTATGAAAAAAGTGTCGACTGATTTCCTCTTAAGAAGGTACTGTTAACAAACGTTACAAAATACTGCGAAGATTATGCTGCCGGGCATGGTCTGATATACAACGTATCTAAAAGCGGAAACTTGATCTTATGTTACCGTAAATATGTGGTATACAATCCTATTATTACACTGCTCTTCACTCAAACGCGTATGTCAGTTCAAATACCTAGGCCACTATGTTACGGAGGACCTTAAGGATCACGCAGACATAGAGCCAGAATGGAGAGCTTTAGCTGTGAGATGTAATATGTTGGCTCACAGGTTCGCTAGATGTTCTACTAAGGAGTCGAAGATAACGCTTTTCAAAGCTTATTGCCATTCTCGGAGATGTATAGACGTATTGAGAGTCCTACAATAACGGTTTTAGGATGCTGTTGCGTTTGCCTCGGTTTTGCTCTGCATCTGGCATGAGAACTTATGATTTTTATACCATGATAAGGAAAAAAGCGTCATCACTCTTGGCAACATTGCGAGTAAGCATCAACGGCATCCTGAAGACGCTAGGGGATAAAGTAGATTCTCCAATCACTAAATATTATGATATATATTGTAAATACTAACATAGTTTTTAAGTCGTGTATACTAACATAATAATTTATAATTACTATAAGCCAAATGTAAACTACTAACATAGTTTATAAGCTACTACTAATAGGGTCTTAGTTACCTTAATAAAGAATATTTATTATTATTATTAAAATGTTTTTGATTTGAATGAAATTTTGCATTATCACAACTACTTTTTTGGTATCCGTCATTAAAGCTATATGATTACTATAACAGTAATTAACGTAAAATCAACATATTATACAGGTTATAAAATTACCCTTAAAGCCGAAAGGAGGTTAAATGGGGCTTTATAACGAGTCCATTCACAATATTTAAGAACCGTAGTAACTCTGAATAAAATACTCCAAAAAAATCAAAAAATTATTATTATTTTCACTGATGTGCAAACCCGATTTTAGTAAAATTAGATAGTAAAGTACGCAGAATGTACATTTCTACCTAATTCGCGGTACGACAAAAAATTTAAAAGATTCGCGAGCACTATTTAAATTGCTATCTTCACGCATAGGGTTGCCATACGTCCGGAAATATAGGTCTTTGTCCGGAATGCGAGGGGAATCCTAAACCGTTAGGAGTTTTTACAATTTAAGTAACAAGCGAAATAAAAAATTAAATAAACCAAATATTTTTATCACAAATTATTAACATTACTGCTATATTTACAGCTCCCTTTAATATTATTTAACACTTCTGAATCTTTATAAATTATTTTATAAAACATGTCACAAGTTATATTTTTTAAATTGTACTGAGTTAACAGATTTGACAGACTCTAGAGAAAGCCTGTTCCTTTCTTTAGACCATTACGTTCCCATTCAGTAAAATACCATTTAAACATTGGCATTTTATGTTTGCAATGCAAAAATATAACAGCATATCTTTGTTAATTCCGCAAGTTTTCCTGGTCCAGCTGCCTTCTTCAGAGTAGCGGTCCATTGGTTATTGACATTCATCTCAAAAAAATCTTGACTTTGTTGCTTGATCATAGAATCCAAAAATGTGATTTCATCAAACAATTTTCCCTCATCCAAATTTACCCCTTTTTCAATGAGAAACTGTGATGGAAAAATATCGTCATAATAATAATAAGATTTTTGGATGTCATTAACGAAATCATCTTTCTTCTCTTCGCTGCTACAATTAGAGATCAATTTCTTACTTTAAGTGGACAGTTCACGATGTATTGCCCGGAAGTCCGGAAATTTCGTGTAATGTCCGGAACGTGCTCCGGAATTTCGATTTATTGATCTGGGAACCCTACATACGCATAACATTATATCGTAATATTCCGAGTTAGAAAGCATCGTTATTTTGCAAAAAATGTTGAAAAAAACAGTTGTAGGATATCGATTAGAAGATTTGAAATTGACAACATATTTTTTTCCAACTTGACATTTTCTGAAGCCAGTACTTTAGTTCTTGTATTGAGGTAGCAAACATTTATGAATGAAAAATAGAAAAACTATTAAAGTAGACAATTTTTTTTTCTATTTAAAAGATTACTAGCAGTATGGATCACACACTACTAGTATTCCCTTTACCCTTCCTAGTAAGCTAATAAATAGCTTGTGTCAGGAGTGGGCCACGTCAGTAGTCCAATGTCCGGGATTTGAACCCACGACCTATCGACCGTGAATCCAACCACTAAGCTACTGACGCTTCATATTAAGTAAAGTAGGTACGTAGGCCTTTCTGTTAAATAATCTGGTTCCCTGACATGACAGCTTACTAGGGTTGACAATATTTTTGGCTTAGATAATTAATTATATTTTTTACGGGGTATTTTGTATCACGTTGTAATAATAAAAATAATGTTTGCTGAAATTAACGCTGTCCCTTCCTCTCAAAAAGTTATCGGTCTACCGAAATCATGTCACGCAGTGTTATTATTACTAAAAGTAAACGTGTGGTCACTCTTTATACTGGTAGTGTCAGGGTCATAGACGCAGTATTTTGTACGCACAAATAAGAGGAATAAAAAATAACTAATTTTGAGAGTAACAATAAATTAATTGTGGAGGGTTGTGTCAATTTGTCTGTATGTCTAGACCAGTGTGCTAACACTGTGTGAGTGCGTCGCGTCTGGATCGTTCGCTAATGTCGCTGCGCCGGACAATTATTTAAAACTTCAATGAAGCTGAAAAACTTGTCTTAGCATAACAACTATTATAAAATTAATATATATGATTCACTCGTTTCAATGTTATTGATATAAAAAATTTATTCCATTCCGACAAATTTTCCAGAATTTTTTTATATCATCTTGAACAATATTTTCACGGAATCAAAAAGAATTTTTTTTGCTAAACCCTGACAAAGGCAGGTTGGTTACATCATTTATAACTCAAAAACGGCGGGGTCTACTTTGAGACTATTATTCCAAAAATTTGATCTGGATTCTTTATTCATCAGTATTTGTACTGACTATGAAGGAATGATATTATTTTTTTCAATATGGCGTACCATTTCAAGATTTGAAAGACCCATAACTATATAAAAATTAGATGAGGAATTCAATAAAAATATTTTCGTAATTGTGATAAAATTGTATCGTGGTAAAAACTAAAGTTAAAAGAAAAAGAAATCAAGGATCTTATGGATCAATATAGCTAGATTTTTTTCTTTGAATTTACCATCAGCCCCCAATCAAGTTTTTGAGAAAAAAATATTTTTCTGATTTTTTAAAAAACGGTAAAACATAGAACAGATATCCTTAGCGGGTCGATTTCCCAAGCTTATTGACCTTTTAATCACTATTTTAAAGACTTTTTAAGGTCTTGATAAGCTTAAGTTTAAAACTTAAAAATATATCGATAATATAAAGCATATCGCGTTGTTTAAATAACATTTATTTTAATTGTATAAACGTGTATTTCAGATGTGCAAAGGCCATTTCGATAAAAGCATAAACAAAGGTTAGTCCCCTAGTTTGTTTATGTTATACATACATAAATATTGCTCACTGTAATACGAGTGTGTGAGAGATAAACTGTTTATATTTTGCATATATTTATTATATTAATAACATTAAATTAAATTATTTTATACAAACATCAAGAATTTATTGACATTAATAATCAAAACTATCGAATATATAAAATTCTCGTGTCACAATGTTAGTTACCATATTCCTCCGAAACGGCTCAACCGATTTTTATAAAATTTTGTGTGCATATCGGGTATCTATTTTTTATACCCCTAAATGATAAGGGTGGCCCACCCCAAATTTTTTAAAATTTATACTGCAAGACAACGTTGGCCGGTCAGCTAGTAGATAATGTTATAAATGCGTAAGTAATTGTTTTCTGTTACGGTTTCACGTTTAAACCATCAAACCGATTGTGATGAAATTAAGGACAAAGATAGACTAGACATTGGGAAAACACATAGGATACGTTTTATTGCAAAAAAAGGCTTGAATGTGTTTAAAATAGGGGATGAAAGTTTACAGTTAAAAATGCATGGACTGTGAGATCGTTCAGTCTTTGGGAGTCAAATATAAATATAACAAAATATATAAGTAGTTAATAAGTTTGTGTTTGCACCCAGAAAAAGCCGGGACGGGTCGATTATTAAACTATATATTAAAATACATAACTTCTATATATTAAGTACCAAGAAAAAATTATTTAGAAATCTAAACAAGTGAAAACACATGAGTCTTTGTGTAGCTTATTTTATTATTATTGTAAAAAATGATTTGATATTCGTTAAACAATATTTTGACTAAAAAGTTTCAAGGAGAGAATACTCTGGGAATGGTTGCGAGAGCTAAAACGAGTACGATTTGGGTCTTAGGGGTCTGCCTGAACTCTACTAGTAAGGGTTTCGACATGCAATGTCATTTAATGGTCCATAAAATTCCACTGCACTCACAGGTTAGGGTGAGGGTGCTGAACCCCTAAAAATAGGGCATTAGTATTCTATAATCTTATATTATTTATTGGTTGGTTACTGTTGTTAAAGCTCTAAAAATTTAATTGATATATCAGATTAGGTGTATTAATTTTAAAATAATCCCTTGATAGGTAATTGAAATTATGAAAATTAAATTTAGTCTACACTTTGTGTTCTTCTTTATCTTGTGCATGAAATCAAAATTTTCGAACGATAAGGTATCGATAATTCACAGAAAATATAAGTGTATATACAGATAAAAATGAAAGATGTCAGAAAAACTGATAATATCTATTTCTTACATCGAATATAAACCTAACATTCCTGAAAGAAAAGATATTTTCCTTACAGCGCCATCTGTTGGTAAGTTACACAAATAGGTTGAATTTTCATGTTGTTATAAGTCAAAATTCATTAATTTTGGACAGACCAACATCCTTTTTTATTGTGCATTAAATTAACGGGATATAATATAATTGTTATCTCCGTTTTCCTTCTTAAAGTCTGTGAGTAAGATGAAAAACCGTAATAGATAACGCACGGGTCACGATCATATATCGTGAATCTTGACATGACTTATCGGGTGATGGATAAATCTGTCATGTTTCAGGAAAAGCGTAATGTGTCATTGTACATGTTTAACATATTCACAACTATTGCACAATGCCTTTTGATTAATACATTTTTACATGTTCATTTGATAGTCTACTCAAAAGGTTATTTTACTATAAATTCCTGCACTTTCCTAAAAATGTAAATTATAATTTTTTTTTAGCGGCGATATAATTTTTGATCACACAGAAAAACTGTTAATATGAGCTATTTTCAATAGTCACACTAATCTATTTAAAATTATAAAACTCGGATTAATATAACAAAGATTGCTTGTTTCTGTTTCTATATTTAATAACGCCATCTTGTGGTGGATAGATTTCAAGGAGTTTTAAAACTTCATTTCTGCATCGGACGTAAAATTAATATTATGATTTATTATCGTATCAAAAACACTGCCTTATATATTTGAACTATGTTAATATATTTCTATTGACGTTAGAATTATCCTAAAAACAAATTAAATTACTTTCAGCGATTTAGATAAGGTGATCTATTCATGATTCTTCTTATCTTCTTACAGTTGCTGCAATATGCATTGAATCAAGTAACTCTAGCTCTACCATAGTTTATTTATATAAGCATTTACTTATTATGCAGTTTTTGTTATTATCAGTTCTTAATAAATATATTTAAAGTACTTCTATCATAGAAGTACTAGATTTATTTAATTCACAGATAACGGAAAAACGCTATACAGAAAAAGTTATTAAATTAAGAATTATCTAAAGTAGTAAAGTTAGAAAGATAAAATAAAATAATTTGATTTTCAAACCCTACATACTAGCAACGCCATCTTGTGGCGAGTAGAAAAAGCTGATACAAGTTGCAACCGAATTATTAGTGTTTAAAGTATATTTATATTTAACAATAGAAAGGAAATGAGAAAAATAAAAAATATTTATGTTTTTTTTTAATGTTTTATTCCCTTTAGAGCCGAAACGTGCAAAAGTTGAAAAAAAATACTACTCTACATAAAGCACTACATCCGATAATATGACTCCGTTAATTTAGGGCACAATATTATAATATTTATGTGCCAGCTGAAAGTTGAACAATCTTGTCGTTGATTTCAAGGAGTTCCGTCATATACTCTTCATCAGCCATGATGCTTGCTAACTTCTTGATGGTTGACAGCAGTTCGCCATCCTTCAGACGAAGTTGATCATTGCACTGCTCTACTTCATCTACAATTTCGTCCGGTATCTATAACAAGAAGATTAATTAAACAAACTAACTAAAAGAATCTCCGTAATTAGTTAAATATAAGATTTCGTCGTAATCGTTTCGCACAGTAGAAAGATATTTGGATTTTTAAAAATAATTTGATCCCATTATTAGTACTATTTACTTATTAGTGCCACTTTTCCTCGATAGATGGCGTTACATGTATACTTAAAATGTAGTATGTAAATATTACCTTGCGCAACTCCAAAAAGTCATTAAACTTAAGTTTTTTCCTCTGTTTCCCATTGTGGCTTTCGAAGAACATGGTGAATTGCTGATCTTTCTTTTTGAGAGGGAAATAGATACCAGCAGTTAATAGACCTTTAGGGTCACGGGCTAAGAGACTCCTGAAAACAAACAAAATATATTTTATTTATTAAAACTTGGGTATGAGCAAAGAAAAGGGTTTATATGTATTATTTCACTACTTATTTTCTGGAATTTTTTGCTATGATTATACCAACCTTAAATCCCATACGAGATTTCTTTTCTCCGTAACAGAGACCGCACTGAGATAGGCCTTCGCCACGTACACGAGAGACAAGCGCTCCTTAACTTTATCTCCTCGAGTCTCGCGCTCATGCCACTCCACATAGTTAACGTTATGGACGTTGAATTGGTAGTTGTACTCCTTGCGGCAATGAGGCTCATCAGATTGGGTGAACCAGCCTGTAAAAATAAGAAAGGGATTAAAATCTCGCATTATAAATTAGGACGGATTACTTTTAAATATGTATTTGAAGTATTTAATTACCTGTATGTGGATAACATCGATCAGCCATAACGGTTACGACGCGAGAAATATGGTATCCCAGATCAGACAAAAATACACCAGGTCTTCCAGCAACTTTGACATGTATAGCCATCATCACGTGATCCTTTTCAGTCTCAATCAGAAACCCTTGAGGTCCAGGGAAAGATGTTGTATAATCCAAAAGATCTTCGATGTTTTCATCACACGACACGAGCATCATTGACTTAGTGATTCCAGGGAAGTCATTCTCTAGGACCTTCAAGCGTTTCATGACTTCCATACCTAAGCCCACACAGGTGTACTTGTGAGCGCGGATGGGAGGATTATACTTCGGGAAGAACTCCTTTAAGGTCTCATCAGGAGATGCCATATAAGAATCATAAAGATTGAGGAAATTATTAACGGAGTCGTAGTTTTCCGAAACGACGAGACGGCTCAGTATCGCCTCGGCCTTAGCGACCAGATCCTCGTACTGCTGCAAGGACAGGTGCAAAGCTGGGCGCGGGGCCCCCCACCGTGGCGCCGGTAGGGGGTGCTCGGCCGGCCACTGCGGGCCGGTAGGTTTGAAGGCGCCAGAGCCGAGTCAGCTCATCCACTCGGCTCCCCAGCGGCCAGTGACGCGGAGTATGGCCCTCTCCTCGCTCGATGTAGACGCCGTTTCAATGGGGGCATGGTCGACCACGTCCCGAGTGGCTCCTACGCCGACCGGCGACTCCGGATACCACTCTAAGTCCTGACTTAACGGTTTTATATTTAACGTATCTGGAAAGATGATAACTAAAATTAGATCTGAGTAGGAAACTTGCCAAATATTGCAATTGCGTGCGTCATATTATTTTATAATTGTATATAGTTTAGATACCTACAAGCGACCCGTTCCGACTTCGTACTGGTGCAAATTATTAATCAAATTGTAATTAATTTTATCACAGCACCTATAACGATGCTGAGAACATCGGATTTTTTATGTATACTAGCTGTCTAAAAACTCTGATAAAAACTCAACTCTACATTGAAAACGGGACAAACATATAAGTATCCATTCAAACACGTTCAGCTTGCTCCCCACCCACTCGCTATACATATACCGCTTATATATTATAGAAATTATTTAGAGTAATTTATCCAATACACGAAGGAAATCGGTAACAAGGAAAATCAGATGGTAAAATAATAATATCATCCACAGACATAAAGAAGTCCTAATAATAATTGTAGATTCTGTGAATTTAACTTCAATTCGTGTTTTTGGAGCCATATTGTATGTCGCTCCCAAGTAAAAGTAATGTAGAGCAAATGTAGAGTAGTATAGCGCGCAATGACGCATTTCTTCAAAATCCATAATGGGGGACACGAGTCACGACCGACATGGCGTTCAAGGACAAAGGGGCGGTGGTGAAATATAAATTCCCGATACGAACAATACGCGTTACAGATAATAAATTTGACAATATTGTTTTTAATAAATTGAAAAAAGAACTAAAACAAATAGACATGGGATATTATACAAACAGCCAAACCTTACCATGGAGGTTATAGTAAAAAAAATTAAATACATATAATAGATAAAACCTGCATAAAATATAATATAGATATAGTATATTATAACATACAATCAATCATTACCGTGAAGGATAAATATGTTATTATTAAATAGCAATAAATCGATAACCTTTATCGATATATTACGAATGTCTGTATTTTATTTTCGTAGGATATAACGAATAAAAGTAAGATAGGTCAAGGTTACATACCCATTTGGGGACTGCCTGCAATAAAATGTTGTCCTCTAAGAACTGCTTTTGTTTACGTCTGTCCTGAAACTGGTTTAGACGGCATGGACGCGGCGTATATAAATGCTTCATTCTGTGTCGCCCCACCCCGCCTCCCCTCCACCGCGCCGCCCGTCTCAACTACGTCATTCACTTTGTGTCAATGTGTGCATGGGTTTTGTGAGTGTGCTGGGGAATTTCGCGTCAATGAGCTCATTACCTTATTACATAGGCGAAGCGTTTTGAAGTAGTTCCTTTTTTATTATCTAATATATAAAGACGTGTAGACAATATATAAACCTTTAGGTTACACTTTAGATAGATTAGTTAGTCTCAGGTGTTGTCGTGTAGTGTTACATGAAAGTTAGTATTATAGTGACGTGGTTGAGGTTGAAGTCCACGTAAATTTACTTTATTATCTATTGTAGTAGGCGAGGTCGAGTGGTGGAGGTGAGAGTTAATATATTATGAAAGAGCACTTTAAACCTGCTCCTGGGTCTCAAACCCCTCTCTGAGGCTCTGCTCGGCTCCATCTAAATAGCATTGCTGTACAGTAATGGGTATCATTCCTCTCTCATTCTATGACATGTAATAAATATTGTGAGGATTCATTAACGTTTTAAACTGACAAATGGAATGAAAGTAAGTTTTGCATCATTTTCCATCATTACATGAACGAACCCGAATTTTAATGAATGATTTTCTATTGTGAATGGTGATCTTATTATGTGCATAATTTCCTTCATCCAAAACTTTTATTTTTAAACATATTTTGATTTATAAGTCGGGGATTTTGTGATGAAAAAGAAAGAGAGGAGGGGAATATTGGAAAACATTATAAGGGGTGATGATATTGAATGAACTATTGGGTACACGCAACGTAGATACTGCTGCTGAACCGATAAATATTCAAATATGATCTCTAACAATTACGAGAGAAACCTAAGCAGTGCCTTGGCCTTGTGACCAAGGTGTAGGCTTAAGAAATTCCTTTATTTGATCGAAACACTCGCCTCACTGCTCAGGCTTTCTGTTTAAACCCAAAGTTAAATTCACATAAACCTAACCTAACACAAGACGTGGCAATTAAATTGTAAGGTCCTCACGTGACCTTAATTGGACAGCACTCTCAAGCACTAACACTGCACAGCACAACATTAACACTATCCAGCGACTACTTTACTCCGCGAGAGACCGCGCACGCCTAAGACTACAGTCAAAGAGTCGAGATTATCAAAATGACGGAAGTGATTATAATCCTACTCCAGCGCCATACATGGCGATGATGATTCGATTACTCGCTAATTCACTTTTTTCAGTATACTCTAAAATTCATTCATTTTCAGGTTTCTGTATTGAAAGTTGGAAATAGCCTAATAAGCAAAGTGAAAAAGCTAAAGAATTAATTTACTATCTAATTTTATTTTAATCTAATTCTTGAGTTCAGTGACTCCTAAAGTAAACAAAAAGAAACAAGACATCGTAAATATTCAAATCATGTCTTTCCTAGAAAACTAAAAATAGAACAACCTAGATACATATTACACACCATGAATCACACCAACTAACCCGCTCAGCTACAGTTGTTGTGTACACAGCTTTATCCGTGTCACTAACAGCACACATACATAGAATTCTCTGTAAACAAGTTCGTATGTGTGCAAGGTTGGCGATAACTGGTATACTGTGGATTTTATAAACAAACTGACGCACGTGTCTGTTAAGTGTTTATGATTATATCGAGGGTAACAGTTATTTATTTATATGAAATAATTTTCATATAAATAATCATCATAAGAAATTGTTTCAAAATAAAATGAGAAATAAATACGCCGTCCGAGAATAATGTTAATTGCATTGCGAATATTCTATCCGTAACTCAGAAGGTCTGAGTCTAAAGTATAGCCCTCAGGATACTAGATATACATATTACAAGTAAAGTTTCTAGAAAAGTGACTTCGTGAAAGCAATTCCATTAACTTAATCCATTTGCCGTACATGCCCTACCTTTGATGTTTGACCTTTAATCAAATTATCTAGGTATCTACCTATAACCAGTAAAATCCAACCTAAGGCTGCGTTTTCACACAGCACGCACTGCGGAAACAGCAATAAGTAAACTTTTATACAGTAGTCCAGTACTCAGAATTGACGACAAATTACAGGAATTACCTGATTGAGTCGTGTATTAATGTAGCGAAGGATGACGTCATCAGTTACGTAATTTGTAATGTTATGAAATAACTGTGATCCTTAGTCTATGACTCATTTGTGGTATTTGTTGTCTAGAAATTTTACCAGCTTGTTTTTTCTAAGAAAATAATTAAATCCATACAAAAACTTTACATTTTGGACGAAAAACTACTCGACTATTGTAAACGCGAAAGCAACTCTGTCTGTCTGTCGCGCTTTCACACCAAAACTACTTAGCCGATTTAAATGAAATTTGGTATACATATAGTTTAGAGCCTGATAAACAACCTAGGCTACTTTTTAATGCAAAAAAGGGCTGTAAGGGGTTGAAAGGGGGGATGAAAAGTTGTATGGAAGTATCGTCATTTTTAGATCTAGAAGCTTGAAACTTGTTGTTTTGGGCTGTTAATTCGATATAATTAAATATGACATTCAAAGTTTGTAAAGGTTTAACCTTCAAGAGTCTAAAATAACAATAGGGAATAGGTGATGAAACGCAGACGAAGTCGCGGGCACAGCCAGTAACACAATAAAGTAAACTGAAAATTGTAAAGAAAAATTGTTAATTCATTTTCAAAAAATGATGCATATGTATATATTTTGTCAATGTATGTGTCACGGTATTCTGTATTCATTTAAAATCTATTTATTCCATTTTTAAATTAACAAGAGTTTACGTATAGTAGTGTGCGTAAGCGATTCTATCTATGTGTGTGATAAATATAACCGTGTTTGTAATCAATTTATTTATTTACACATGTGTGCTACTTTTGATATGTTATTGAATTATGAGTTTTATTATAATAGTAATAAGATTGGTATTGCATTGCTATAGCAATAAGCATTCCAGAGATAGCCAGAGATTTCAGATAGTAATTTTCCTATTAAATTCTGCGCAGTATTATTATTATGTTTACAGATGCTTTTTATCTTTGTGTGAAATAATATAAACAGGTCATATTTGTTTTGTTTTCTTGAACTATTGGAACTATATAGAGTATGAAAAATAAACAAATACTTATAATTTCATAGAAAATGTCAAAGCTGTCAATCTCCAAATATTTTATAATAAAACTACCAAAAAATAAAAGTGAAATGAAATGTGTTATCTAGTCTGAGAAGCGATCTCAGGATCATTATTTACCAAAAGAATCAATCATTATAGACTGTTTTTTTTATAATTGCCACCAAGTTGAAACTTATTCATTACTTACAAAAATTTAATATATAGAATTAGAGCAAAGCTAAATTAGTTTGTATTAAAATAAAAAGCTCCGAGGCGTATGTCAGGTGTGGGGTTCGAACCCACGCTCCCTCTCGGGAACCAGAGCTTAAATCTGGCGCCTTAGACCACTCGGCCAACCTGACTGTACAATCTATGTTAAATTACAGTACAGTTTTCAAACAAAATAAATTATTAAAACCATTAATCACAACTTGTTGGCTTATAAAAAGTATTCCTTTATATCCGTTGGTTATTTTTTCCTTATTCAGCAACCTCTACCAGCACACCTACTGCTTTAATGAACAAATAGGATAAACATACACAATCATTGTGCATAAAAATTCTTTTTCTATAATAAAATTTTATATTATTTTTACTGTAGTGCTGCCATCTACCAATAAAGCTTTAAACCTATTCAAACGATAAAATTAGGAAACTAAGGTTTCGAGATGTAATAATAGATGGCGCTGAATGTAAAAATATTTTTATTGCATAAGAGAACACGTCTATTTAGTAGTGTTTGTTTAACTGTTTAGTAAATGTGTAGTTGTTAATTTTTGTCGTCTATTTAATAATAATTATAAAAGTCTTAGTTTGTTAGTTTATTCTGGTTTTACAAAAATAAGTAAAAATAATGTGGAGACGAGAGCAAACATGAGGTTAGCGACTTTAGGTAACATGCATTTGGCAACATAATAAACTTGATAATGTGATTTTTATTTATATATAAATAAAGGAAGCGAGGCCGACGGCCTAATTTGATGAATAAATCGGATGTGGCTGACACCTGAATACGTTTCCGTCTCTTTGTTCACAACAAACAGACTGTATGATGATATGAAAAATACTTTACAGATTTGCAGACTATAGCGAAATTGCGGGTTGATTTATTACAACAAAAAAGCACGAATCAATCTTAATCTTACCAAATTACTCATTATTATAAAAAATTAAATAAAACACATTTAATTTATTACCCTGCTATTTATAATAATTTACACTGTTATGATGTATAATATAATAAATGTAAAATAGAGCTTAACGTACCTATTACGTATCAAAAGTTGAATCTTTATTTAAACAGTGATTGATTATGGGTGGTGGTGGCGGTTTCGTTATGTTGTTACCTTTACTTCAAGTTTTACGTATTTTTTTTTATTCTAAAAATTAATAGTACCTATGTAAGGTATTTTTTTAATCTATTAAAGCCTTTACCCAACTTATATTTAAAAAAAACGAATATCATTTTTTTAAATTTCCTACACGAAAAAAGTGTAGAATATTTTTTTTAATTTCTTACAACCTACATTTACACAACTACTTTAAAAAAATAGTTATTAATAAGGTTACAATATTTTTAAATTATCACGCATAATAGACATATTTTATAACTTAAAACAATCCTCTCTTATTTTTTTCTTTGCTATTTCAGAGATTAGCCGGAATAAACAGGCGAAAATTGTAAAAAAATGTTGTTAGTATATGTACCGTGTGCACTTAGTAAAAAGCGGTTTTTTAATATAACAAATAGACACTCGTATTTTATTTATTTGTAAGGATAAAATAATCATTAACTTTTGATCAAACTTAAAATCTATACAAAACGAGCCCTATACTAACAAATATAGTGGTTAAGCTATAATGAATGATGTTTGCCGAGTTGCAGTCGTCTGTGAAGCATTGGCAGACAGTCTCGAGGTGGTCTTCATTGTCTGCCTTGTAGCAGTCGCGGTGATGGCGCACCCAACCGCAGCCGCGGGTCACGCGCACTTCCGCGTCATGTCCTTTGTGGAGTACTGGAAAATAATACATTTATCAATATTACAATCTAATGCAATTTTAACTAACATACCAGAGACACAATTATTAAGCTTTTTTTATATATGGTTTGGAATGTACATATGCACAAAACGTTCTGCCAGTGTCACGTATTATGAAAAAAAACACGGAGGAGACTGCGTGGTAAATCTTGCGATAACTTAATTAGATAATGTTTTAAATGAGAAAACCAAAAGAAGCGCATACAGCTTTGACAACAAAAAAAATTAAAATAATAGTGCACAGATAATTCATATAAGAGATCATCACTAATATTGATGTTCAGTAGGTTAATATCGATATTTTATAATGTTGATACATCGATGCTGTTAACACACTCAAGATCAATTTATTCTAGAATAATCTTAAAAATATTCTAATAATTCTAATACATAGTTTTAAATCGCGATTATTTCAAATTTTTTTTTCACCGCCATTAAATGTTAAATTACAAAACTATACATTAGTTTTGTAAGACTGCATAAGTTTCAAGATGGATGGATAAAAGCATTTCTTACTTGTCTGTACAATCTTCCTGCAGAACATCTTCTTGTTAGCATCACTGTTCGGAGGTCGGAAGGCGCTCGCTTCGCAGTTGGTGGTCCTCAGGTACTTCTGCACGCTCTCCAGGTCGTAGATAGTGGGATTGAGGCACATTGAGTTGTTCGCGCTATTACATTCGAAGCAGCGGATTGATGTGCCTAAAATAATTTAAATTTAGAATATGTTTCTCTACACTATTTTATTTTTCTTAGTGCCTCTTGCCGGCTTCCGTCACGATACTGACACAGACTACTAATATTCTAAATATCGTTTTCTTTAAATATAAATTTTTAAAAAAATAATTACTTATTATAAATTGGTAATGTATAATTTAGAAATATTTTTTAAATACTGTTATTTCTTTTTTTATCTGTAATCACTAGTTAGATTCAAAATACATAGTACATGGAAGCCAAGTTTTGCATTTTTATGTTTACAATTATATCTCGTGTTGATTTTTAATTTTTATTTTATTCTTCTAATTTTAGATATTTTGAAAATAAAATACTATTGGTATTTTATTTTCAAAATTTAATAACTTTAATAAGTTTTGACTCTATTCCGTGAAAAGTTTTTACTATACTGTTGACATTTTGTGGAATGTGTGTGAAAACAAGATAAAATCGAAATTACTAAACTCTAAAAGATGAGTCTACACCACATGAGTCTAAAGTTTTAGATACCTGTAAGGCATTATCTACTCATATAACATTCTTATTTAGTTACTTATATAGCATATATAATTAGTATGGATGTATATATGCATGTATGTATGTATCTCTTTTTACGGTTTTTCTCGTTGTATATATGATTCTTTAGATACTGTAACTACTATACTTATATTTTTTTATATACTTTTATATACTTATATTTACTCAATATAACTTAAGTCATAATCGATTTGTAACTTAAACTATACAACAACTATTATTGGCTTGTTCTAAAATATCAACTGTATCAAATGTAATACTATAATTATTATTAAGCTACTGTTGTTCTAAATAAAAATAAATAAATGTGTATTTACTTAATAAAAAAAATCCAAATTACATCAGAGTTATAACGCATTTTGCTGAAATATAAATTAAACGAGTATACATTAATAATTTTTACAAATTATTAGTCATTTTCCTCTAAGTACACAAAAGTTAGTTTTTAAATTTACAATGTAACGTTAACTGACTAGTAAAGCACAATTAATAATAAACAAGGCAAGAAAGGCGCGTGGATAGTGGGCTATTTATTGTAAACTGTTTGTAAACGAGAGCAGTTATTACAGTATAATTTTTTTACTATAATAAAAATAAATTTTTTAATAAAAAAAAATGTTAATTGTATTTTAAACAGATTTGAGCAAAAAATAAGGACTAGTGTTCCAATTTTGAAAATTCTCTAATGGATAGAAAGTTATATTATTCCAATTAGACATAGACTACGTAGAGTATTAGTATTTTTAATACAGAGCGAAGCGAAGGGAGCCACGGCAAGACGACATTTGTGCAATTATTTTTTTTAATAATTATCTTATGTAATTTATGTTAATGTTTTGAAAAAAAAATAGTAAAGAAAATCTAAATCTCTGTAATTATTTTTCTAATTTTACAATAAAAGGCTTTTTTATTCCTGGGCATAGACTATTTAGAGGTTGACGTATTTCCATAATTTATAATCTTATATTTTTTTTACTTACCAAAATGTAGGCAAAGACCGAAAATAACTAATCCTAAAATATATTTAAGTGCCATTATAAATATGTGCGTTAACAACGTATAGTTTCCGCGACAACCACCGACTGCCCGACTGGTCTGCAGCTTCAAAAGACTTAGCACAATGTATAAAGTACATCCTTATTCTGTGAATAAGCTCAAATGTGAATGAACTGGGATTGAAATACACTTGTTTGGATACTTGGGATCAAAAGTGACAAAAAAATCAATTCTCGATTAAAAATAGTGTTTACTTATCGATTTTTAAAAGATTGACATAAATAAAAACCGACCTTTTTATTATATTTCGAAATTGCAATGATGAACTTACATCGAAAAAATATGGTATACATAAAATACCCGAAAAACCTCGTAATTAATTTAAATAGTATAATAAATTTTCAAAGTAAAATGTACTTTTATGTGATGATAGTTTAAACCAAGTACTCTTGTGTAAAATGCTATACTTGACCAATTAACTTCTTGACGTTTAGGAAATGAGTCAGTTCTGGCAGGATAAACATATTTCTTAGTAACATAATACTATATGAGTAGGTCATTTCAATGAAATGGGTTTTGGTTACAAAAATGAGTCAAAAAGTCATTGGAGTAAATAATAAGAAATATAACTTATTATAGTTATCTACTGAAAATCTTTTAGAGCTGATTTTTATTACAAACTATCAGACCCGAGGGACTTCGATCGCGTGTTGCTCTGCTCCTATGGGTCGTAGCGAGATGTTAAATAGACTGAGTTACTCCTTGTTACATCAGCTATCTGTCAGTGAAAGTTCCGTCAAAATCGGCCAGTCATTTCCAGACAAAAATTGTAAAAATGTTGTTGGTATATGTTGCGTTTAATATTATTGTATGGATTTCATCTCAAGTATATTTTGTCATAAAATGGAAATCTTGTGAGATGACTGAATAATAAATATTTTTTTAAGCTAATAACTGCACTAATTCTTTAACACGCACATAATAAAATAGCTTTAAATGAATTTTGTTTTCACCACTAGATGGCGCTGTATAGAAAATAATTTTTTTCCATTATCAAAGTAATATAAAGAGTAAATTAAGTAATACAATGAAATGAATGACGAGATAATTAAGAACTGTTAAAAATGCACAATACTAAAAATACTTTTAAAATACATTATTAACAGAATAAGGACAAATAATTAAATTGTAATTAAAAATAATTAAAAGAAACCATCAGCCGCCTACAAAAACAAACTGGTATCGTCCTTGTATACTAATAATAGATTAATTACTTCAATTGCTTCGCGTATCAACCAGAATAAGTATATACACGCTCTACTAATTCTCAATTGTTTATAATCTATGGTAACTAATTAATGGGGGAACCTGCAGGTATAACACGGCCATTTATAAATGTACGTATATTATTATTTTAATCGATTTTCTTCGTCAGAAATAAAATTCGATTTGATAATTTTAAAAGGCCATATCTATCTGGATGTACCCGTTTTATTTTACTTACAAATTCTTTCTATGTTTAATAATTAGTAATTATTACATATTTATTATGGTATAATTATGTGAACACTAATATTAATATTTATGTTGAATTAAATGTTTAAGAAATCAACCGTTTGTAATACCGTAGTACAATTCTAGATGGCGCTATAAGCTACATGTACATCTACTGCAGTTAGAAGTTAATTCAACAATATTTTTTCCTCTAACGAAAAAATTATGATTCAACGTCATATTATATAAATACATTTAATTTTGTTTTCGTCTCTTTCAATTCAATAAGTAAGTTAAAAATTTCTTATTTGATAGTAGATAATATAAACAATGAAATTTTGAATCATACAAAGCTTTTCTAAAATTACTTGCATAAATAAGTACAAATTACTTGCATGATTTAATGAAGAACGTAAGCAGGAGAGCACAAAACACCACTTGATTTAACATTTTAAAAAGTTCCTTTCAAATTATTATAGCACAACTTTTAACACTAAAATTGCCTCCAAAATATTTCAGGCGCTTTATTGTATGTTTCACAAATGCTTTTAAATCAATTTTAAATCTTATTTTCGTGATTACAATTTGTCCTATGCATATAAAACAATTTAATATCATTAACAATATTATCTGTCCGTATGACACTTGCAGACTGTGTCGCTGAGAGATATATTGTGAATTTATAACAAAGATTCATTGTTGTTGGACAAACCTGACAAAAGGCAACTGGATCAATTCGGTTCAAATCGTAAAAACATGAGAGGAAACATTAATAAAGACTTATTACATTTAACTAATTCGCTCAGTCGTAATAGAATGTTGAATGAAATTACGCACTCTCAGAGACAGAATGGGGTCAAAATGTCTAGCGCTTATCGTGCTCTATCAGCTAGATGTCCGGCTATTTGTCTGTCACATTGATGTTAGACATCCTAGCAATTTAACGTCGCTAAGTTAAAATCTCGTATAAGGAAAACATATATAAGATATTAAAATTTGTAAGCTTTAAGCATCTCGCTCTATAAGGGGAACTAGTACATACTTAACACAAAATACTTGCATCTACTTAACTAAACACAATATATGGATCAAGGAACATAAGACTTACTACTATTGATTGTTACTTACCGTTTGGATTTATGGACAAACTCAACTTTTAGGTAAAAAACCAGCTATCGTCATTCATCGTCATAGGTTTTATAAAAAACAACTAGAAATAAGACTAACATTTCGTAATGATTTTTCAATTTTCCCCTCCCTTTTAGCGATACTTGATGTAGGTACCTACTTTATCTAACTGAGGTACATCTCAGTTCAATGGAAAGACCCCAATAGTTTTCATTTATTTAGTGCAAATAACTAACCGACAATTTTTAATTGTATTTAATTAGGAATTTGATTAGGTAGGTATATGATATTAATTTCAAATCAAAGGCTCAGGACAAACAGACAGCCAGCCGGATTAACAGAAAACGAAATGATCTTATATACGTTTATTAATTTTTTGACATTATTAAAATTTGCTTTTTTTAGCACAGTTGGTTCAGTTCAGATAATTATATTAGAATAATTTATTCAATAGGATTTTTATTGAGCGAGGTGATAATCTGATAAGTTGATGTTTCCCCAGGATGGATAGGTAATAGCAATAGGTAATCTGAGCATTTGATCAACGTGTGGGTGATGCAGGAAAACTGCGTGCGCGCAGCTTGATTACAGGAAATCCACATAGGGTTGTCATCTCTCCCGATTTGAGCGGGAGAACTCGAAATCGTGCTAATTCTCCCGAATTCCAATTTTTAATTTTAATCAATAGATTTGTGAGAAAAAATATAACAACTCTGTAGTAGAAAAATAATTTAAGTTAATTATATGTGGGAATAAACTATTTATATGTTCTCGACAGTCTTAGTCTTCCGCTACTCTCATGGAGTGAAGTAATCTCTGGGTAGTGTTAAGTGCAGTGCAGTGCAGTGTTGTGTTAGTGCTGTCCGATTAAGGTCACGTGAGTACCTTACAATATAGTTTCCACGTCTTGTGTTAGGTTAGGTTTATGTGAGTTTAACCTTGGGCTTAAACAGAGAGCCTAAGCAGTGGAAGCGAGTGTTGAATTCTGTTAAAAGAGCTCTTTAAGCCTCCACCTTGGTAACAAGTCCAAGGCACTGCTTAGGTTTCTTGCGTAATTGTCAGAGATCATATTTGATTATTAATCGGTCAGTGGCAGTATCTACGTTGCGTTTACCCAATAGTCCCCTCCTCCACCTTCCTTCTTATCATAAAGAAGATTTGATAAATGACCGGCGCCACCTAACAGTGTCCATTACTTTTTTAGGGGTCAGTTTTCGTTTGGGGCATTGTTTTGGTGGTGCACCAGGATCTAACCAACCAGCTTGCGATTATTGAACAGAATCCATTTTTCATCGCAAGTAACAATGTGATTCAATATGCCTGTTGAGCCAAGCATTTAACGTATCCATGATGACGAAAGACGTTAAACATATGACTATTTTTAAAAAAAGAATTTCATATTTCAAATCTAAATATAATTTGAACTTAGAATTTTAAGCGAAAAAAGAAAAAAATGGACTTGAAATGACCATTACGGCATAGGTGCCTAAATTATGATATAATTATTTTATTATAATAACTATAACATTTTTTAATTTTTCTATTTTAAGATCAACATCAACTATAGTTTAGAACTGTAATTTATTGTCTTCTTTCATGATTAGATAAGCTTGTTTTCAATTTTAGATTAAATGAGGTAGGTAATCTAAATCTAGATTTGTCATTGACTTGTTAACTATCAGAAGATGGGTTGATAGAGAATCTTCAATGGCTTATGAAGTTGATGATTTACTATAAACTTCTGCATAATAGATCTTATCTGTTCAATTGCCTCAAGCCATCATCAGATCAGTTCAACATAATTTGAGTTTTTTTATTTTATTTTTATAGCATACATAATGTACAGCCTACCTTCTAGCATTATGATCAGATTGGATTCTAAGTCACCGTAATTTTAATCAATTGTAGTGTATCCTGGACCTATTAGCTATTCTTCCGTCAATCAGTCAATAGAAGATGTACGTTCTTCTGATATCAAATCAGTATTAAGTTACCATAATTTCAATCGATTATTTATTATTTAGTGTTACCTAGCTTGTAATTTTTTAATTTAAAAAAAAATCTCGAGTGTATGTAAAAACCCAGATTTATTATTATGTCTCCCGACTTCGTGACATTTTCAGGTGGCAACCCTAAATCCACATCAATTGTTACTAACCACACAATCCTTTAATAATCTGTATTAACCTTTGTTATTTAATATAACATCTATATTTGTAACTGGCAACTCTTGTTTCTTTCCAGTAAAATTTTTATTCCAGAATTCTAAGCTGACTCCAACTATGGTTAAGAACTATCCATAGCTATCTAATACATAAATATATCACATTAAAATTGGTTCAGCCGTTTATAGTATAATTACGAATGTTTTTTATATAATTTTGAATTTTAATTCGCTAATAAAAGAAGAAAATCTGATTCTGCCCATCCCAGTTTACTATTTGGTTGGTTGTGACCAAATCGATTTTGATAAAATTCAAGTAGAGAAATTCTGAAACGGTAATACTGAGATGAAAAAAAAAACTGTGTACGTAAACTCGTAAGGGCAGGCAAATTTAATACTTATCATATTAGACATTATTTGATTAGTAATAATATGATATGAGTACGACAGGCATGTGACACGTGACAGTGTTCACTGCTCACTTCCTGGATTGCAGCTCGTTACTACGAGTACGTCTGCGTCCTATGCGCAGGAGCAGGAAGCGACAACTTTGATCTAATCTCCTAACGCGGAGGTTGGGATTGTATGTACATTACATTGTATAATATAACACAGGTACATTTAGAATATATATAATATCATTTAAATCATGATTCAAAAAGAAAAAAAGCCATATTAGACCTGTGAAATGTATACTAGTAGTAGTAGAAAACAATTTAAAAAAAATAGAATATACCTACTTAAATACTTAATGATTAATTTTAGTAATAAAAATATACACATTT
Source organism: Limenitis camilla (assembly GCA_905147385.1). NCBI lineage: Eukaryota > Metazoa > Arthropoda > Insecta > Lepidoptera > Nymphalidae > Limenitis > Limenitis camilla. The sequence continues at coordinate 11,954,149 of LR990241.1, forward strand.
TATTACAAAAATAGTTTTCGAAATATCCATGTTTAGAGGGTAGTACTTTTTATGTTATTCTACGACTATATAACCACCGTTCAGATAGACTTGAGCCAGTTGTCAAACGGAGCTCGCCTGCTGACGATTATGGCTGTTACTGTGCCATATCGGTCCCATGTAGATACAACGTTTAAGGTTCTTTACGTATAATCATTCTGACAGTTATTTAGTTTTCATTTTGAGGAGTGTAGTATTTAAAAAGAAATTACACAGTTGTAAAAGTAGTTTAAAATCGTGATTAATATTTTGAAGTTGGATAGGCTGAGTCGTATAGTCCTATTTTGAGTCTAATGTATTTGCTTCTCGAACAAGGTGTGAATCGGTGTTGTGTAGCAGTAGATATCGGAGTGAACACTACTGTCTACTGTACTGGTAACGTGGCGATGTACGTTAAGAGTTGGCCTCAGGCATCTCTTTACAAAACCATGATATAAACTTACCGTACACGTATACTATCACATCTTGAGCAGTAAGCGCGTTAGTGATTGGTAAATGTAAAATACAATGGAGTAGTTATTTTAAGTTTAACAATGACGCCATTCGGGACGAATGGGTCCGCAGAATGGCAGAGTTAGCGACACCGTTGATAAATCTATATTCGGGGGTAGTACTTTTTATGTTATTCTTAGACTGTATACAACCACTATTCCGATAGACTTGAGCCAGTTATCAAACGCAGCTCGCCTGGTGACATACATAATGTTATAATTCAAATTCTTCATATAATCCCTCTCCAGAGTATAAATTACTAAACATAAAAGTATTACAAATATGGACATAATTTTTGCATGATGTTTATACTAACTATAAATTATTCGCCTATTTTAAATTCAAGGCGAAATCTGTTATCGCTAGATATTAGGTTATATCAGCTTATTTATTATACACTCGCAGACTCGTCTTCAATTCGGTAAATAATATCTGTGTAACCAACACTATCCTTTCTCTCAAATTTTTAAAAATATTATTGAAATTAATTGTCAATTTTCCAAAAATCCGTAATCTACCGTCTTAGTTTAGGTTTGAAGTCTGAATACGACGCCATCTATAGGACGTTTGAATCTATAGGATAGTTGAAAATTATGGAACCTACAATGACATCTTTCTCTATTGTAATAAACATTTCATTGCAAAAAACATAAAAATTCTTCTCAAGTTGTTCCAACAAACATCGTGATATAACATTTATTTAAAAAACATATTTTTGATGTTCTATATTTTTAGTATACCCCATAGAATACCTACCATGTCTGTTTGATAGAGGTGTTCCTCTAATAATTTCTGTCTTGACCACAGTTCTGTCTTGACCATTTTTGTATCTATGCATTTCTGCGTTTCTATCTGAATTATTTTCTTATGTCGACTTTTTATACTTTTTTATTACGTAGTAGGGTTATAATTTTTTAAACTTTATTTTTTTTAATATTTGTTAAAAATCTCCGGATTTTTTGGTTTTTTGTTAAATAAGTATCTTTCGATATTTTTTAAGCAAACTTTTGTATATAGACGCAATAATGATTGTAACAGAGTGATGAATAGCTCTTATAGAGCTTAGATAACGCATCTACACCTTTTTACCCAACTACGGCGAAGCCTAAAGGAAGAGTAATGATTTTGGCAGTCTATGTATGTATGTCTGTATGTTCCACTCTAGCGCCTAAACTACTGAACCAATTTTAATGAATGAGGTGTCAATAGATTTGTAGTAATGACGCGGGCAACATAGGCTATATAAATTTTAGGATTATTTTTTTGACTGAATTTAACCCTCAAATTCTAACCTCGAAAAAAATTAAACTGAGATGATCATCACGTGTTTGGTTTCAAAAGAAAGGTCTTGGCGAGCACATAACAAATATGTATATATATGTTATTGTTTATGTCAACATATATGTTTAACATGCGGTCGTATAGTTCGCACGGTCCTATGGTTGCAGTTATTTACTCGTTTAAGCAAATAAAAACCAACATTACGTTACAATATAAGATTATAATGGTTATCTCGATCGAGAAACGGAAAATTATTAAATAAAAAAATAAAGTTTTAAAAACTATAACCCGACTACGTAAAAAAGGTCGCACCCATACCTACTATGATTATTTATATGATTAGAGGAACATCTCTAAGAAACAGACATGGTAGGTATACATGGGTGCGACCACGGTTCTACCTTGACCATTTTTATACCTATGCATTCCTCGGTTTCTGTCTGAATTATTTTCTTGTTTCACCCTTTTTAGACCACTTTTTTACGTAGTCGGGTTATAGTTTTTAAAACTTTATTTTTTTATTAAAGATATAAATCGGTATTATATAAAACATCAATGAAACTCTCGCCATTGCTTCGCTTTTACGCTAGTCGACAAAAATAGAGTTCAATAGAAAAGATGTTCATTAATTTGTGCTAGAAACCTTCACACCTTTAACAAAATCTATCTAGGTCGCGACAACCTGAACCTGAGCAGCCCTTTGACATTCCATAAACCAATATACCAATTGAATAGCAATTGAATAAGTGGTCGAGATCATAGATACTGTGCCTACCTGCTGGCTTCAATTCAGTCGAGTCGTGACCCTCGCGCGGATAGCAGCGGACTGAACCGGTACAGTCGAGATATAGTGCCATGGCGCTTGTGACGCTTTGCCTCCTGGCTGTCCTCTGCAGTTTGCTTCAACAGGGTTTGTAATTGTTAACATTTATTGGGTGTGTCTGTCTTTCATGTTTTGTGACGCATTTATGTATTAGGTTACCTTTATAATTTGATTTTAAACTAGGACATGTGATCAAAAGTTTTGTAGCTAACGTCAGTCATCTCCCATTAAAAAAAAAAAAACTTATTCATATAAATGTTTACTGTGAAAACCTATATTGGTAAATCTTAGGTTTAGAATATTAAGCTTAAGATTTATCGTATCCCTTGTGCGGATAGCAGCAGCCTGAACTGGTACAGTCGAGATATAGTGCCATGGCTGTCCTCTGCAGTTTGCTTCAACAAGGTTTGTAATTGTTACCATTTATTGGGGTGTGTCTGCCTTTCAGGTATTGTGACCCTCAATTCACATCCTGTCCCTAATTGAGTTAGATTTAGAGGATCCTGCGTTTATATACTAGTTTAGGACAACATTACTGACATTTTTTACATTTCTCGACCCCCGAGCTTAACTTTTTTTCGGACATTCATTTAATTTAATGCAGCAACACCTCTGAAAGTTTTTACGTGATGCGTGTACAAACTTACAAACAGCTGAAATTTTTTTAAATAACTGTATTGATTTATATTTGTGTGATACTTTGTAAAAAATCTAATTGATATAAACTATTTTGAGTTTAAATTTGTTAATTTTTTTTAGATTCGATATAAATTTACCAATACGAATAGTTAGATCTAAGAATTCTACAAACGAGAGAGTTTTTAGGAACTTTTCTTAATAATTTATTTTACTTACCATAAATCTTACATTTAATCATTATTTTTATAATTACAAATGTGGGTTAGGTTTTATAATCATTTTTCGGATACAATCAAGATTTGCTGATCTAAGTTCATTTTAGCTTTTTCACATTTAGTGTTAGTGAATTTAGGGTTCTGGATGATTTAGCCTTCACAGTAATATATATGTATTGTTTCAATAACTAGCTAAGTATATATTTTCATTTACTATCTAAATAAATTGCAATTAATATCAAACCCACAACTTTCGGTTTTCAAGTCGTCTGACTAAACTAAATAAAGTCACAGGGTTGCTTTACTCACGATTTAAGTGGAAGCCAAAATATTTATTACCTACTTGACAGAAAAGATGATAACTATATTTTAGTTGGTGTAGGGGATCTGTTCCTTGACTGGCTTGCGACCAACAGCATGCGAATCCGATTGCCAAGTGTCTCGACGTGTTCTGCTCGAGCCGCATGTGGGCCAGACTTACGTCCTCCCTCTACCATCCCATTAATGCTGCGGATCTAGTGGACTACGCTGAAACCGAAGCATTTTTTTCTTCACTCCCTCTCCCCACTCTATCTTCGAGGATGCAACGTCTGTGGGCGATGTTGGCCACTTACCATCAGGTAGACCATCTGCTCGTTTGCACCTTATCTACCATAAAAAAATAGTTCTTGCTTCTATGAAGTAATGAAGTTTCGCTGTCGGAAAATTAAAAAAGAAACGAAAGTAAAAATAAAACTTAAAAATAAACTACAACGCCCCCTATTTGGCCTAACCGAAACTAAGAACGGATGACCTCAATTAGATTAGATTTTGAGTATTTCGATTTCAAATTATCATCTCCATGTCTACCAGGACAAACAGACATTTTCCCATTAATAACACACAGACAAACACATATATCAGTAAAATTGATACCGCTACATTAAAAACAAGGCTAGGAATCGCTCTGAAAGTAGCTTTTTGTATATTCTAGACTATTTTTAGTTTTATGGATCTGCAATATCGTTATATTTCGCATGAGCTAATGCTTAAAATATTTTTCTGTTGTCGATCAGATAGTTTTTCTCGCGGCTTTCCCTCCACTAGGTTAAGAACCAAGATTATCGAAAAAGAAAGTATTGTTTTTAAATTCTTATTGCATTGTGAAAAGGAAAATTTTACCGATTAGAAATGCAATAGATTTGTAGTTTTTTAAAAACTGTGTAAACTACTCGTTACGTGATATTCTGATGGTATTCTAGGTTATATTTTTTTATTATGTATTACCTCAAAATTCCGTCATTTATGAACCGAATTGGAAATTTCTTTTTGTATTTCGTAGGGTATGCCTACAGATTGGTCCCATTTTTTTTCAAAATCCAGTTCCATCCAGGAATTGATAGAACTTCTCAAAAGTTATATGCACACATATAGTGATTTTGATATTTTCAGAAGGGTTTCAAGCATTTGCATTCAGAATTTATCATTTGAAGTAGAACTGATGAGGAAGACCACAGATAGCCATAATATGGTTAAAAATGTTAAGCTACTATTATTTTTAAGTAAATATAGAATATATGCATAAAACATCATATATAGTTAATGATATACGTAGTTATATTAGTATAAAATTTATTTTAATATCGTTGCCTCCACAAAATCTTATCCATAATACTTTCCATTAGTGAAAACTGTATTAAAATCCATTGTGTGATGAAGAACAAGCAGAGAAACGGACTGAGGATAACGACTAAAACCAAATGTTTCCATCGACAGGCCTAGCAATAAACTGTTACCAATGCAACAGTCACAATGACTCGCGATGTCTCATGCCTAAGTTGCCCGACACCCTGCGACTGCCCTGCGGCCCCAAGGACACGATGTGCAGGAAGATCTCCCAGGTCGTGGAGTTTGAGATGAATGGGATGCCACCAGACAGCCGAGTCATTAGAGGCTGTGGGTGGGATGACAGCAGTTATAAGGTAAACAATTTTTTATAATTATTCATATTATAAAGTGATAACGAGTAGAAGACTTATTGTAGTGGTCACTGTCTCTCATGGAAATCCATTGTTACCTCAATGCTGTATACTCAACACTTAAAAACCCGACATTATAGCGCCCTGGTGGTGTGCCAAGCATCCAAACAGTGTGGGAGAAATTAGTCCCAGTAGTGATTCTAGCCTAGCTCGATTATTTTATCATGTATTTAACTTGATCTTTTTTGAGGTCTATTGTGATGAGAGGCTAAACGTTTCTGTTTCGTTAACTCGAAATTGCAGTGGATTTAACAACATCCAATAGGAATGCCGTAGCTATAAATTCGAAGCGTACTCAAGGGAAAAAGTTCCAAAAAATAATACATAACTGAAGTAACTGCTTAACTTCAACAGATTTAACTTCATTTCAGGGTCGTTGCTACCAACGCTCAGGGTTCGGAGGTAGGCAGGAAGTATGTTCGTGTTTAGAAGACGGGTGTAACTCATCGACGATACCAGTCGCAGCTACTGCTCTAATGCTGCTCACCTTCGCTATATTGAGGTTCTAAATTACCAAGTTAATGACGTGAATATGTTCTATACAGACATCTGCATTATTTAAAAACAGATCTTAAAAGGGAAAGAAAGAAAATTAAAGAAGAAACAAGAATTGTATATCTTTGAGGATATTCACGTCACATTAGAAAATTCTAGAACCTATATTTATAAAAGGTACTTTGTTAAAGGAACCTCCATTTAGAATGTTTCACAACTTATCAACATTTATATATTAATAAGAAATGATATTAAAAAGATAAAGCTAGAAACCAAAGGAAAAGTAGAAGTAGCCTGAATTAAAATTAATTATGTACTATTGATATAGTTAGAATTTTCCGAATGTTTTTCAGACAACAGTGAAGAAAAATTAGATTGATTGATTAGTTTTCCAAAGCAGTTCCCAATAAGTGACACTTTGATTTGTTCGCATAAAGATGATATAGCTAATTTAATTAGTACAAATAGTAGGTCGTACTAAGAAGCTTCCATTAGTGTTCGTTACAATGAGATGGGTGTGTTAGTCGATAAATCACTTAGCAGTTCCTTGTAAATAGATGATAATTCTGTTACACTGCCTTAAAGCAGCGGACTTATTAATAACCGCTTAATAAGCCTTCATTAAGTAAGTTTAGTTACTCGTCATTATCTTTTTAGTAAGACCTATCTGATCTAGATGACAAGAATTTGTCTGTAAAAGTTTTAACTATTAAGTCGTAGTCTTGAGGCGTTGTTCATAATTTGTTATCTATGTTTAAAAATCTGGTTTTATCAAGAACTTGTCCACTACTTGTTGTTCTATTATAAGATCAACCTCAACTATAGTTAAGAACTGTAATTTATTCTCTTCTTTCATGATTAGATTAGCTTGTAAATCATTTTTTTTCAATTTTGATTAAATGAGATAGGTAATCTAAATCTAGATTTGTCATTCAACTATCAGAAGTTGATTTATAGAGAATCTTCAATAGCTTATGAAGTTGATGATTTACTATAAACTTCTGGATAATAAATCTTATATGCTCAATTGCCTCAAGCAATCATCAGATCAGTTCAAGATAATTTGTGTTATTTCTGATATCAGTAATTGATGGTTTTTCAAATTCTAGATCTACGTCAACTTTAATGTACAGCCTATCTTCTAGTATCATGATCAGATTGGTCTATTAGTCACCGTAATTTTAATCAATTGTAGTATATCCTGGATCTATTAGCTATTCTTCCGTCAATTAGTCAATAGAAGATGTACATTCTTCTGATATCAAATCAGTATTAAGTTACCATAATTTTAATCAATTATTTATAATTTAGTATAACCTAGATCATTACCTTATGAATAATTTCTTTGTTGTATTGTTTCCTAGCTTGTTGTGTTTGAAATTCTGATTTATTAAAAGTTTTTAATGATCTTGTTTTTTATTTACATCCAATGTTTAAAGTTTTTCGTCTTTATGATCATCTGCTGCATTATTTAGATCTATTATTTTATTGTGATGGGGAAATAAATCCTTTTGTAAAATATTAGTGCCAAAATTTGGAACTGCACCTTAATAGTGTAACAATCTCAATTGTTATCTTCCGTTGATTCAATGAGCGGCTTCCGGTGATACTCAGATATACAATATAGATTCTAGTTCAGCTCGGCCATGCTTAACCAGATCTGATGCAGATGTGGGGAAGCTGCAGTCATGAGTGGCGGCCTTGGACTTGTCTTCTTTTTAGGACTTGTGAATTATGGTACGTTATCGTATTAAATTGTTTTAATAATTATTTCAATTTCTAATTACTTTTGCTTTTAATCACTAACTAATATAATTAATTCAACATTCAAATTTTACCTCATTGGCATTTAAATTAAATTATGAATTTTTTTTTTTAATTATCTAGTATCTAGGTTTTTTTGGGATTTTCAAAATATCTTTGGGTTTAATATTTTCCGGGCCTCTTTAAAATTGCTACACCAATTATAATAGAGTTTTCATCAACACATTAAGTTGCAAAGCAATGAAGACTACTTAAATGCATATATTATTCTGTAAATATTTAACCCTACTCGTTCGTTATAATATATAGAGAAAACAATTAACTTTAATGGTTATTTCATATTTATTAAGATCTTATAAAAATTGTCACTCTGTGATTTTAGTCTGGATATCAAAATAATGTTTAAACAAAAAAGTTTAATGACGTACTCGCAACGCCATCTTTTGAGTAAATATGATAAACTGAAAAAAATACTTTATTATATTTTTTGAAAAGTTCAAGAGTGCAAAGAACAAACAGAATAACAATTATTTTTATTTGTATAGATCAAACATGGATGATGATGAACTTTATTTGTATTTATGCCTCCTAGATTTCCTAGACTTTTTACCGACATTTTAAAAATGGTGATTCATAATTTGATGTATATTATTTTTGGATCTATGATTCTACTTTTTTAGATGATTATTGTTGAGAGATTAGTCTCATTATAATTTCTTTATCATTTAAACTGTGTCCTTACTAATATTATAATAGATGTATGTTACTCACTCACACCAAAACGACTGAGACTTTACTGGATTAACACATAAGTTACTATTTATCACAAAAAATGAATAGTTTCTGTAGGATGAAAATAAAATGTTTATTATATGAGCGCCTGATATTTTTTTGTAGCAATATATTGAAATTTATGATATTTATATTAAGATAATTCAAGAAATTATCAAAATTTTAGGATCCGCAATACTCTGTTACGAATGCAACAGCGCCATCAACTCCATGTGCGCTGAGGGAATATTGCCTGATAGTCTGAAAAGAAACTGTTCCGACCATGAGAGAGGAGTGACACACACACTATGTAGGAAGATTATACAGCACGTTGATTATGATGTCAATGGCCATCTACCAAATAGCAGAGTGATAAGGAGTTGTGGCTGGGATGAGACCAAATATAAGGTACATAATTACTTTTAATGGACTTTTTGACTGTATTTCTGTATTCCCATCTGTTTGTGATGCAATAAAGTAAATACAACTTCTTTTGTTTAAACAAATTAATTATTATGTCGAAGTTTACATTATTTGCTGGTGGTTTTCGCATCCTATGAAATTTTTATTTAATTTCATACTAGCGACCCACTTCCTGCTTCTACGGTTTCTTTATACATACATACAAACCTTACATATAAACCTTTTTCTTGAATCACTCTATCTATTAAAAAAAACCGCATCAAAATCCGTTGCGTAGTTTTAAAAATCTAAGCATACATAGGGAAGGATAGACGGACAGCGGGAAGCGACTGTTTTATACTATGTAAAAAATATACCAATCGAATTGAGAACCTCCTCCTTTTTGAAGTCGGTTAAAGTTAAAGAAGCCATCTTGAAAATTTTTAGGTATCAATATCCTAACAATACCAAAAATGCAAGTATCTATATATAATTAAAATTTAGGAGATCGTTATAAGTTAGCACAAAATCCTACTAATCCCACTAATATTATAAACGCAAAAGTTTGTAAGAATGTATGGATGTATGTTTGTTACTCTTTCACGCAAAAACTGCTGAAATGATTTTGATGAAACTTTACAATAATATAGCTTATACATCAGAATAACACATAGGCTATAATTTATAATGATAAAGTGTGAATTATCTAAAATATAGAGGGTGAAACCGCGGGACGCAGCTAGTGAAAGAATATAAGATTTAGATACACTTGATCCAACTTCTTTTTCCGAGATACACGATATAATTTAGCTTGTTTTACGTTCCTTAATTATAGAATTCTCCTCCTTTTCCCAGGGTGCCTGCTACCATAGATCAGGTTATGGAGGTCGTCAGGAAGTCTGCTCCTGCTCCACAGACCTTTGCAACAACTCCCACAATTTTATTGCCTCAGCAAATGTTACCATTAGTTTAATTATATTCAAATTTCTATATAAATATTTATTTTGAAGTGTTATTAGTTTGAAAATGTGATTTAGATTTGTGATGGCTGTACATTTTTTGTACTAACGAGGTGATATTAAAATTAGTTTGCCAAAAACTTATTGTTTTATTTGCTCCATATAATCCCATAGAAATTAAATTAAAGTACAAAAAGAAAATACTAAGGGGGATGAATAATTAGAGCAGGAGCAAAAAAATCCAAGAAAGCTAAAACAGCATAGATCTTTTTTCATCTGTATGTCTTGAGCTTATTAGCTCTTTATCCGTGAATAAATAATCAAAATCGGATCAGATATTGTCTCATGATACAAAGAATACAGTTATTTCAATTAAGCCCTTCGTCTGGCAATCTTAAGTGAATACTGCTAAACAAACTAACATAGGTCTTCGTCTCGAAAAACACATTCAAAATACTATCCGAAGCTGTTTTTATAGACTTAAAGTGTTATACAGAATAAGACAATCTCAAGATTGAACTACGCATAAGTCTCTGTGGTTCCTTGATATTATCAAAATTGTTGTAGGTCCTAGACATCTAGCTCACCCAAAAAACCTTATACAAAGAGTACAAAATGCCTCCATTCGTTATTGCTTTGATGTATCACCACGCACGCATGTGACGCCTTACATAAATAATGCAGGTATTTTGATATGCAATACCGTAGGTTATTGCACTTTTCCACTTTATTATTCGGCGTTGCTAAATTTCAAATTCCCCTATTCCCCATCCCCCAAAAGTATCTCTACTCGAAGTTAAGATGGGCAAGTGACAGACATACCTATCTTACGAGAACCTTTAATTATCTCATGGACACATTTTGGTATTAAAGAGAAATTCATTTATTCACTCATAATAATTAACATAAATTTTATTTAATTTATTATTGGCCTGACGATGTCCTCATTGAGGCAGTCACTGAAAACCAGCGTTGGTACACGCGGGGCAACTCCCGTGTGCCGACATCTATGCTGAGTGACCTACCTTTGCCAACGTCACACTGCTGTACACTAGAATTAAGTTTAAAGTGAATAGTATTTGGTTATTAATTACATAATTTAAAAACAGTATATTTAACAGTAGATATAAGGAACTGTAATGCAGTGTGTTTTTGGTATTAAAGAGAAATTCGTTCATTCAAAGATTTCAGTAGTATCAATTAAATGCTGACACACATACACGAATTTTATATTTACTGAAGGTAAGGAGAGAAAGAAGTATAATACTTTTTCTATTACGAAAGTTGGCTGAAAAGCAAAAATCGCGCATGAAAAGCAAAATTCAAATGACACAACGTCAGAAAACAAATGAACGAAATCATATGGTCGGTTTCATTATTTGGCAAGTCACTTCCACTGCACATTGAGAACGAGAAAACGATCATGATCATCATCTAATTGAACAAACTGGTTTAGAAGATAAGCAAGATCCAAGTGAACCCGTTAGAAGTAACTTTAACGTTTATTTCTAAGTTTATTAATCGGACATTTTGACAGCCACAGTTACGGCGGTGATAATTATTTGCCATGTTTTGATAAAAGGATTTGAAAATCAAATAGTCGAGTTTAAACGGTAAGTAATATATTAATAGAAAAATCTGTAAAAAATCTACTGAAGATTGGATTTAAAAAATTGTCAGTTAAAAGAATAAAGATGAGAATTATCTATTTAGCGTGATTATCTGGTATTGTAAAGTATCAGGTATGTATCATTTAGTTTTTCCTTCCCCGTAATCAGTTCGCTAAGACGTTAAAAATATCACTCAAAATTTCGTCATTCACGATTTCGTCAATGAATGCCCTTACGAATATACGAAAACTCGCAGCGAAGTAAGGGCTGGTCAACTAGTTTCCAATAATAAGCCATATTTGAGATGTTGCTAGGCGGTTTTTATAGACACACCATCTAGATCACGATTACGATTTAACATGTCATATAATTGTCCTCAAGACATAAAAAATCTTTTAACTTTGTCAATTGGTTGGTTGATTAACTCTAAATGATATTTTAATTAAAAAATATATCATATTTTTATCATACTTGAGAGAAAACAGATTACAAACTTTATCTGCAAATGGATGATTATCTCGTAAAAGACAACTTTCTTATAAACCGAATAGTTCGCAACCATCAGGAGAATCCGGCGTCTTAGTTAAACTTCCCTATTATTTATTAATGTGATCGATGATTTTGGCAGTATTTAAAAATAGCCTTTATACATAAGAAATATTATCTAGTACACCGCAAACCAAATGCAAGAGTATGGTGGCGCCATATCAAATAAATCCGGAGAGTACCGCGAGTCCACGGAGGGAAAAGAGCGCAGTCAAGAGCCTTCGAATGTACAACACCAACGTCCCGTGACACAGAAGAACTATGGTAAAATAATAGAACTTTACTAATATTATAAAAGCTGAAGACAATATTCAGATACTGCTGTTAATTTCTAACAAATTTTAGCCAATATACGATGATTAAAATTATTATGCATACTTAAAAAAATACTATCAAAGCCGATAAATATATCAGGATAGACACATAGCCTTTTTTACGATATGTTTTTTATTATTAAACTTCTTGTTTCAGTTTGTCCAAGTAAAGAGTCTATTGACCAAGCAGTAGCTACATATTCTAGAATTACAACCGGAGTTGAAACAAATCAGCAATATCAGAACACAAGGTAATTAAATCATAAGTTTATTAGATTATTTATCTTTCCTCGCCTCACCTGATGTTAATAAAATTAATTTTATATTTCAGATATAACAATCCAACAGCTCCAACTTTTAGCTCTCCACCTAATTCTCCGTTGGTGGGACTTGTGTTTGATCCATCTTCACCAAACTACTGTGGATCTAGTATCATGAATGAACGTCTTAATCCTGACCGACGTTCACAGAGTTCCTGGTCCGTTACTCCACAAGAACCCATCGGAACTGGTGCGAAGAAAAAAATTGTTAAGAGTCAGGACAAGCGGAATGCTTATAGCGCTGACCCTCGATACCAAGACCGATACAAAGATACGAATACTGAAACAGATAATCCCAGAAGATATGATCGAAATTTAACGTCAGAATCTACTTCCAGTCTTGATTTTTTTGTTGAAGGAGAAAAAATGGTATCCGAACTTTGTAATTTATCGGATCCAAATCCTAATCATCAAAAGACTCACAAATTGAGTCAAGAAGATGATAAAAATAGACTCATAGAAACTTCAGAAGTTTTACTGACAGCACTTGATAGGATTGTTATCCATGATCAGATTCCAAATCAAATTGTACAATTAGCAATCGAAGCTTGCACTGATGCAGAAAATATAGCTATTGCTCATCATAATAGACCGTGTTTCAAGAACATTCATTCAATTTGTGCCAAAACTAGATCCAATGTACAAAAACCTGACAGTGCTGTAGCAAATTTACATTCACAAGGCATACCTTGGGTGATAAAAAACTTTATTTTTTCTTTCGTTAGAATTTTAGATGGATGGAAAGGTGTTAAAGAATTATTAAGTGAAAAACACGACACCTTTTCTAGAATAGAAAATAAATATTATAGTCAAAATATACGTGAATGTTTTGTTCAATGGCAAGCAGTTACAAAAGAAATGTTAACGCATATTTATAAAACTTTCAAATGTCTCGATCATGGTTTTGCAATGGAACAAAAAAGTTTCACTCATAACTATTATGCCACTAATTCTGCTGCACCAAGACACCAAAATCAAAATAAATTTCAGACTATCAAACAAAATATTACAACTCCAAGACCTATCAATGCTTCTCCGCAAACATATAATGTGATGCAACCACCATGGGTCCAAGCTCAAGCATCTGCACCACAAAATTACAGTGAGCCTCAGTGGTCAACTCGATCAACAGGCCCTTATAAAAAGTTTCCTGCAGTTCCGCCGCCCAATTCACAAAATTTTTACCCATTGAATGAACAAAATGAAACAGAATGTTTTCAAAAATCCCAATACAAATGTGATCCTTGTAATACACGTGAAGCAAAGCTGAGGCAATCTTGGACAATAACAAATGTGCCAGATTTTCGTAATTTAGAAGAAATGTGCCATGCAGACCAAAGAGAAGTTTACACGCAATTAAAGCACAGGATGGATGCGGAGCTTGGCAAAGCACCGGGTCAACCAAGATTAAGTAGCATGCCTTGTGAATTGTTACAACGTCGTGACTCGGAAATTAAACCAAAAATGATCCCTTTAAGCCACGTTGAGAAAACTCTAATACCCAACATGTCAACACCTGGGGATTTAAGAACTTGTTACGTACAGAGAAATAATAGTTGTGGTGATACAAAGGAAGACATTGATTTTTTTGCGGCATGGGGCCAGATGGCTCAAAAAGAAACTAGTGATTATTTGACTCATCATTCGCACAACATTCAAACTACTTCAAATGTTGTGACGATGTCAAACAATATCTCTGGCCCCGTGCAATTTATTGATACAGAAAATGATGAGTTCCATGAAATGTCCAAAGTGTATATGAAACCTGGCAGTTACAAAGTCCCTATAAGGCCGACCGATCCTTTATCAACGTTTTTACAGAGTTCGTCACAGGATGCTGTATACAATAGCTCTGTGGACGATTCGGCTTCTCTTAATATCAAGTCTTCTTTATCACAAGTTACCCTTGCACCGCAACCGAAATACAACATAGAATCATGGCCGTGTATGATATCAAGAAAAGCTGAAGAGGTATTTGCAGAGAACCAAAAGGTAAATCATGCACTGTTTTCAATACCGTGTCTAGACATGCGTGCTATTGAATCACTTGATATATTAAATTCAATGATGTCCGATCAGGCTTGGGAAGCTGCTAAGCAATCGGCACCAAAATTGATGGATTTTATCCACGAAGGCTCAAAATCAGACACCGCACGTCTTTATGACGCCTTAGGCTTAAATACAACTGATGAAATTGCGCGAGAATTCAAACAATTAAAGTCGGATACTGATCAAATTAATTCATGGTATCAGAATTTTTCTGATAGAACTGAATCTAATCGACTGCCTTCTGTATGGAGTCAGACTCCTGCCACCCAAAATATATCGCTAGATAAAAACTATGACAGTTTATCTGTAATAGAAAATATTAAAAATAATGCATCTGAAGATCAAAACAAAGATTCTGAAATAGAGGATCAAGAATTAACAGTTGAAAACAAAATTGATGATTCAAAGACCACTCGTAGACGTAATTTTGATCAGAGTGGCAGTTATATAAGAGACGAAAGTCAAAAAAAATCTAGTAAGTCTAAAGTGGCTGTTGCAGGCATGTGGTATCATCCAAAAAAGAAGAAACCTCTACCAACTTCAATTGTCAAAAAATTTGAAACAGTAATTTCTACATTATCACAGCTAAACGACGCATCATTTATACAAGATGATATGGACATAAAAATGGTATGTACTTGAGTTATATCAATTATTTACTTTTAATAACTTATATATTTTTTAATCCATTATAAAATTTCAGGCTCCAAGATTTTATGAAGTTGTAAAGTATCCTATGTGCCTAAATGATATCTCCACAAAGTTAAAGAATTCTTCTTATTCAGAATATGACCAAGTAGTCCAAGACTTTAGACGAATATTCAACAATGTTAGACTGTATCTTAAGGTAATATATTAATGTAAAAGATTATTTGAATTTTTATTAGTTGATCACTAAACATACAGAAAGTATTTGTTCTATACGTCCGTGGTAATTTTCCTTAATAATATCATAAATACGACAGTGAAATTGTCATTAATTTCTTTATAGAGTTATCCTGATTCCACTATGAAGAAGAACGTTACCAAAGTTTCCTCTGAATTTGAAAGAATATTAAACGAAGAATTTCAAAATAAACTGGATCCAAAAAGTAAGACAAACGAAAGTACAGATGCCAAAGACCAAAACAGCAACAAGTCTGAAAAAGATGATGTACATAAGCTGGAATCAAAAAAAGAGACAAAGTCTAAAGAAAACAGTAAATAGTGAAGAATTATCACAGAATACATTATAGTTTTTTAAGTTTCTTATGTTCAAAAATTTCATACAACTTTTAACTATGAAACATGAAAGCATATTTTGGATGAATATTATTTTTTTTAATTTAATCTTCTTTATTTATTTATATTTATTTGAAGCGTGAATGATTAAGATGAAATCGTAAATCTTCTATTGTACAAAACCATTACTTGATCAATAGGCGTATTAAAACTTCTAGTCAAATGTAATTAATGATTTTTTTAGCAAATGTCAGTGAAGTTATCGGAGCTAAGATTTAAGATTATCTAATTAGTAAGTGCTTGCCAATTTTTGAATAGATTTTGTTTTGCTACTTTTTCTTCATCTTTCGTTAATTAATTAATTTTCATATAATTTCTCGTAATTCTCATTAGTTTAGTTTCATTATCTTTAATCCGTTGATTTCGATCGAAGAAAAGTAAATTTAGGTTCTAACTAACTTAATCAACGATTTCTGATGGTAATGCTTTATCAATATCAGCATTATTTGCATGTTATAATATTTTAGTATTCCATCTGTCTGTAGCTGTCTATATATTATCAATCTGTGATGTATTATTAGGTTAAAGTTAATTATCTGAATCTCCTTTAGTTTATTTAGGAACATGTAAATAATTAAAGCGATGGATGACGTATGTAATTTCAAAAACCCTTTCTATCAAGATCATCGAATATTCATTATTGTTCAGTTATCGTAGGAAGAGAAGAACGTTAGGTTTCAATGTCATTTCATGTAATTGTAATAATTCTATGATTAGGAGTACTATCAGACTAGATTGTCTCTTCTTATGATAACACAACATGGGAAGTGTGTATATTTATAATAAATTCACGAATCTTAAAAAAGTTAGGATCTTTATATAATAGAATTAATTACTTTCCTTTGTATATTATTTTTTAACCAATTGAATTGCAATTCGCATTAGCTTTTAACTATATTTTAACATAATTTTTGAACACATTTTACCTGCCATAGACAATAAGTGAATTTCTAGCGACGTCTATTTCGGTGTTGTTTCGGTTAAAATAATTTGATTGTCTTTGGATTTTAAATTTCCAAATTAATGCACGACGTTGAGGTTAATTTTAAGTATTCATTAAGTTGTGATTTTATTATTTAACTTATTTACTTAAAATTATGGCAAGGAGATATGATAATACACAAGTAGTTTCATATTATGTGTTTTATTCCATTTTGTTTTACGTCTTTAGTAGCAAATACACTTTACACTTGAAAGTTACACTATCCCATATTATATTCTATTATTATTCTCTTCTATCCTGCTGACTTTTTCTTTTATACAAACCTTGTCCTGATGGCACGGGAGCCAGATTAATATTCGGTCAATCATTTCCTCTCGAGTGAAAATTCGTATACTGCATAAGGAATATATACTATAATAACTCGTGACCTTCAGCTGCGATTCCTTGGGTGGGGCGAGCAGTGGCAGCCTCCCAAACATGTAGAAAGTTTTTCAGTCATTTCCTCCCATTTAAAAATTTGTCAGATTATAGTTTACCTAGTATCTTGAAGGAAAAATAAAGTCAGATGACCATAACGTGGTGGAATATACGTCATTGTTTTTTTATAGCAAATCACAGTTACCATTTTAGTAGCTTTTTATAAACGGGAGTTTCTTGAGTTTGACTTCGACTCCGTTCATTCACTTATTTCTAGATGCTGGGTTATGTCAATTATTGTAATACAAATATCTCCAATTGTAACTAAGTACCACTTACAAAGGAATTTATTGTAAAACATTCCGTACAGGAAAAGAACCACTTCAAAATATTTTATTAGTTTATTCCCACATTCACTTTATACTATCTAATCGTTTCTGAATCATACAATAAATTAGCCTTCTTAGAGAGGATGCGCACACTAGATGATATTCAATTTATAGACAACTAGTCGACCCCCTACTACTTGGCCCGGATTTAGCTTAAATTTTATATATTCTTTTTCAATGTATTTTTTGCTACATATGACTCATTTTTTGCTACATATCTCCCCGTGAGGGGACGGGATAGAATACTATTCCCCTCTGCCGCTGGGAAAGCATCTCGTAAAAGCCGAGTAACCCAGCACCCCCTTGGTGGTAGGGGATCTGTTCCCCGACTGGCTTGCGACCACCAGCATGCGAATCCGACCGCCAAGTGTCATAGACGCGTTCCGGTCGAGCCGCATGTGGGCCAGACTTACCCCCTCCCACTCCCATCCCATTAATGCTGTGGATCTAGTGGACTCTGCTCACGGTCCATTGAGACCACAGCATTTTTTCTTCTTCACTCCCCCTCCCCACTCTATCTTCGAGGATGCAACGCATCGACAAAACAAGAGGGTATCTATTGTTTTGTCAATGTCCTTGGGCGATGGTGGCCACTCACCATCAGGTGGACCATTTGCTCGTTTGCACCTTAACCTACCATAAAAAAAAAAAAAAAAAAAATATGTGACGAACTCCATACAAACTTTCTTCCCCCATTGCTATATTGTAGATTTTAATTTTCAACATCAACATCTACATAGTCCTTCTGTATGTCCCTATGTATGCTTAGATCTTTAAAACTAAGCAACGGATTTTGATGCGGTTTTTTTAATAGATAGAGTGATTCAAGAGGAAGATCATTATGTATAATATATGCATATTATAGTAGAGAAACACAGATAATTTTAGAAGTTTTTAATGTGATGTCGTAAATAAACACATTTTTTGCGCTTACATTGCAAGCGCTGGCTGAACCCTTCGGTATAGATCAAAATAATGTACTACAGTACTGTACACCCTAAAAAGGTCTAAAAAAAATTCCGCGATGGTATATGTCTATCTCTTAAGGATAACCCACAATAACCATTTTTTATCCTTTACTTTACGAGAAATAATGGCTTATTTGCGAAGCGATTTTATACAATACAGCATTAATCCTTATCCAATAAGGTATCTTAAATACATTTTGCATTTTATATATTTATCAATATGGTCCTTCACAGCATGAAATTTAAATGAATATTTTCGAAGATATTACAGATTTAAAATGCAGAGACATAGCGGTTACGCAACGCGTGCCTATGAAAACAGTATTGTGTAATGACAAAAAAGCTATGAATGTTGTAAGTATATAAAGACTGTCTTGTATGTCTATGTCTGTAGTATATTTAGTAGCAGCATTGCACTCGTGCGAAGCCGGGGCGGGTCGCTAGTAATATATATGACTTTGCCAAGCTCTAGGTAAGAGTAAAAGACAGAGAGTAACTTTCGAATTTACAATATTAAATAGGTAAATATAGTTGGGATTACACTTAAAGAATCTACATAGAGCAACTAGACATTATTGAGTAATGACACCATTTTCACCATTACCATTCTAGAATATTAGAATAAATTTAATATAATACAAATTTTAAATTAATAATTCCAATAAAAGCTGTTAAGACAGACGTCCAAACTGTAATACCTACTTACTATCCTTACTTCCTTACTTAATACTATAAATGCGAAAATAACTCTGTCTGTATGTCTATTCCGCTTTCACGCCAAAACTACAGAACCGATTTAAATGAAATATGGTATACAGATAGTTTAATTTGTTTATGAGCTGAGCTACAGAGACATAGGCTACTTTTTAAGGGGGAAAAACGTTTATAAGGTGGTGAAAGGGGAGGATGAAAAAGTTGTACCGAAGTATCGTAGTTTTTAAAGCTACGCTTGAAACTTATTTTTTACAGGTAGTAAATAGCAAACGTAAGCAAAATTAAAAATAAGAAAATATAATAAAACAAGCTGACCCGACAGACGTTGTCCTATCTTAATGCGAATCGAATTGGCTGTCAAAAGCTTACATTAGAAGAGTTAATATAGTCGTTACGTTTTCTTAAATTTTCTAATTTTTCCGCGCAATTTTTTAATTTTTTTCTCCCATAAGAACCTTCTCCTAACAATAACAAACACAACAAAAAAAGAATTAGCGAAATCGGCCCATCCGTTCAGGCGTGATGCCGTGACCAAGGAAAATAGGGATTCATTTTTATATATAAAGATGTTTGGCTTTTATTTTAAAACATAATACTAAACTCTCGAAAATTTTTAATGTGCACACGCACTGTGATGATATCAAAATAATAACTATAAAGCATGATTAGTAATTACAGTTGTAAAATATTAGCAATAAAACGATAAAAGTATATGAATCGATTCAAGAGCAATTTAACTTAAAAGGAAAGAATAGATCTGACGTAGTTACAGGAAAATGTACGTGGGGTCAACGAACGTATAAAGTGAGTGGTACTCGAAGATAACAATTAATAGTATATATATCCGGGATACAAAAAATTAAGTCTAATATCGAAATAGCTGTAAATATTTTACTGTTTCTCCGAAAAGAGATAATCTAAACAATAACGCAGTTTCTGTGGATAAATTTAGTTTGACGGAAAAAAACAAACACGTAGAGGATTCATTTCATGCCTTTAATATTTATTTTACACTAGTCGACCTGCGCGACTTCGTCCGCGTGTAGCTCCGCTCCTATTAGTCTTACCGTAATGATATATAGACTATAGCCTTCCTCAATAAATGAGCTATCTAACACTGAAAGAATTTTTCAAATCAGACTAATAGTTCTTGAGATTAACGCGTTTAAACAAACAAACTCTTCAGCTTTATATATTAGTATAAGATTAGTTCTAAACCTATAATTATTATATAAGAAAAGATGTACAGAGAAAATGAAATAGAGATTCTTTACAGAGCTCTTAATACGATAGTTAATCAACAGACAGATTACATTTACAGGTTAGTGTTGCCACACTAACACTTTGTATTTTGCATACATTCCCGCTGAAATGTGCAGATTTTCATCCGTGGCATATTTATAAAGAATCCAACAGATATTACATTTTAACAAACATTAATAAGAGGAAAAGAGAAAAGGATAATAAGACGGAAAATGAAAATGAAAAATAATGCAAAAGATATTTTACTCCGCTGATAATATTTTTAGAGTGAATGGATGGAAATTCTCTTTTGCTCATGATGAGAACGGAGCGTGGTTAAAAAATATACGATAACAATTGTTATTTATTTGCTTTATAATACATGGTGAGGAAGAGGAGAAAATATGATATGAAATATGAGAAAAAATATATATTTTGTTACTGTCCGTATGATTACCATTGAAAAATTTTTCGTGGCCAACTCGGATTACCTCTATATTGTTATCTTTCAAGCGAAATGATCCGATATTATTGTTTTGATTTTATCAAGTGTAGTTTTGATAGCGATTATTTCCCGATAAATTTTATGATCGTTAGAAATTTCATGTATAAATTGTCTGCCATTCATCCATATCCTTATCAGTTTGTTGTTGTCACAAAACTCATCAGTGCACTGAAATTATATTTTTTAACAAACATGAAGGTAAAAGTGTATTAAAAATAATTCCAGTCTTAAGAGATTAAAAACTGATTAAATTATCGAGATTTTGATAATTCTAAAAATACTTTTCACGGTGTAAATCTTTTGCAGCTCCTGATCCTAACAGCACTGATAGTATCAGTGACTGGTCATGGACGAGTAACTGATCCACCTTCACGAGCTTCGATGTGGCGAGTTGGATTTCCTACAGAAGCCAATTATGATGACACAGGTTTAAATTGTGGTGGATATGGAGTACAGTATGATAATAATGCAGGAAAGTGAGTATTTCATCTTTCTTAGTCCAGCAAATTCTTCTAAATCATAATATGTCTCACCTCTCTAAAAACTTTTGACTAGGTGTGGAATTTGTGGTGATGACTTCAACTTACCGGAACCTAGACCTCATGAACTTGGCGGCAGATACGGTTCAGGAATCATCGTTGCTGATTACAGCCCAGGTCAAGTTTTTACAGTATCGGTTGATCTAACAGTTTACCACAGGGGTTACTGGGTCTTTAAAATCTGTCCAGATCCTAATTCTAATGATCAATCCTGCTTTGATCAGTATACACTGGAGCTTGAAGATGGAGGAACTCAGTACTATCCGACAAGTGGCGGACAGTACAAAGTTAATTATCGTCTTCCTGAAGGTCTGACCTGTGAGCACTGCGTTCTTCAATGGCGATATATAACTGGTAATAATTGGGGTTACTGTGACGACGGTACATCAGGTTTGGGATGTGGAACCCAAGAAAATTTCTTAGCCTGTTCTGATATTAGGATATCGCTTTCTCCATCAGTACTTCCTATTGAGTTAACGCAAGCTAACGCAAAGTAACTGATGTGGAAAACTAAAAAATACGAAGAGGATAATTAAGAAAATACATTAATTTCGGACTTTAACTGCAGTTTAATTTTGAAGGAGTTAAACGTACAGCTATTTATTCAACAAAACGCTGTTTCCGATCTTTAAATGTTTTTATGAAGCTATTTCGATTTCTATCCCTCCAGAATATGTTAAATTAACAAACAAATAAATAAGGGAGTAGCGTCAACATTTTGGAAAATTACAATAGATGGCGTTAGTTTGTGTGCCATGTACGAAAAAGTTTAAAAAATGTGATAAGATTAAATTACCGCTCCTTCCTGTTATTGTCATTAAAAGTGATACTAGATTTTATTATTAAAAAAACGGAACTTTTTAAGTTCTTCTTAGAACAATTTTAATAACAGAAACTTCCTACATTATCTGCTCATCATCATCAACTGCAGAAATTGAATTCAACTGTCATTGACATTCAAAATGTTAATTTTTATTAACTTAAAATAATTTTATAGGATGTTGTATAAAAGAACGCGGTGATCTTTGATGCTTATTTATTTATAATAAAATAAATTATTTTTACAAGTACCTTGTGTTTGATTGTCCTATAATCTTAATCACTTTGTAGATTCCAAAAAGATTGATACGATCAATGTAATCTTTTATAGCTTAATATGCTATATTTAATTTATTGCTTTGAAATAAGATTATTTTTATCTAGAGAGATTAGACTAGATTCACATTGTAACACTACAAAGTTTCATCTTTTGACTGTAATGGTACAGAATGACTTATTTAAATAGTACATAAAATATATAGCTATTTTATTCACGAATGTATTTTATTAATGTAAAAGTTACATTTATCTAATATTAGTGAAATAAGTATATATTTTTATTAAATAAGTTTCGTACAGAATTTTTGAATATGAAGAAAATATTTTTCAATCTACCGCTGTGGCGGCTTTTTCTCTTGTCAAAAGCGTCACAGAACACATTGATAAAAAAATCCTTTGGTCTTTTTTGATAGGTCTAAAGCATTCAATTGAGTTAATCATAATATTCTACTCGGTAAATGCAAAATGTTGAAATACCCAGATTAAACAAACAAAATGAATCAATAGTCTATAAATCATCTACTAATACAATAACCTTGGACTACCACAAGGTAGTACTCCGGGTCCCTTGTTGTTCCTCTTATATGTAAATAACTTGCCTAATATTTCTTCGGTAATTATTCCGAACAGTAATAAAAATAAATCGCTCCAGACAGGATTACAAGAACACTGTGGAATCTATTTTGTTATTCAGGGCTTACAAGTAACGATTCGTGCGCTAATACAACAAAGACGAAGTTTCTTCAATTTCTGAACGTCATTCCGCACAAAAGACCTTTTCATTAATTTCAACGGTAAGAAAATGCAAGAAGAAATAAAAATATTATTCACGATTTTTAATTACCTTCACGCTTCACAGTTATGTAATCGTAAAAACTAAATAACTGTCAGAATGATAATACGAACCTTTAACGTTACTTGTGGGGCGAGTTCTTTATCCCAGTTTCTGATGACATTTACATGGGACCGATATCGCACAGTAACAGCCATAATTGTCACCAGGCGAGCTCCGATTTACAACTGGCTCAAGTCTATCGGAACAGGGGTTATATACCCGTTGGACTGAAATAAACAGTATTTCCCCCGAATACTAATTAATAAACAGTGTCACTAAGTTATATCAGATTTTTCAACAAAATTAACAATGTTTAGTCGTTTAACAGAAAATATATTCGCGCGAAACGTTGTCGAACGATCGCTAGGGGAACTCTGTTCTTATTTTGATCATATCGTCATCAATTAGCGTCGCAGAAAAGAAATATTGCTATAGATAATAGAATGTTCTGTTTTTTTAAGGACTGTAAAAGTGCATGTTAGGTTTACCTAAGAAGTTGCCATTTTTCATGAAATAAGTTAACGCCCTTTTTTCTCTATATTTTTTATTTTTATTAATCAAAGTTTTATTTACCCATTAAATTACCCATGCAATCGATGCATTTTCCCCAACGTAGTAGTAACTTATTGATGTCCTTTATGAAAAAGTGCTGGATTGGAGGCAACAAATTCTTCAAAGGCATTTTGAACTACCACTTAGTTATTGAATTTTTTCCCCGCCAAGAAGTTATCCAAATTCTGGAAAAAGTAGCAGTCTGTAAATCTGAAATCATCAGCTTCAACAATTGCCTTTAATTTGTCATTGTCGACTAAAGACTAAATTTCCAGAACGGAAGCGGGAAACCAATAACGGGTGGTGCGATCGTTAGTAGTGTTTGCCCGCTTTCACACACTCTCACTCCATAATCACTAGAACGTGTCCATGATGACCACGATGAAAAAGGTACAGATGCAATGAAAACAGAACGCTAACCATCAAACAAATAACTAATTTTCAAAAAAGAATTAGAAATATTTCAAAAATAAAAATAATTTGAACTTAGAACTCTTAGCTTGATTTGAAATAACCAGTAAGGTAGAACGGCCGGGGATTTTATTTGATGTAAAGGAAAGGGGGAGAGGGGAATATTGGAAAACACTAACAGGGGGGATGGTATTGAATGGACTATTAGGTAAACGCAACGTAGATACTTCAACTGAACCTCTGATAAATAATCAAATCTAACAATTACGAGAGAAACCTAAGCGGTCCCTTGGTCTCGTGACCAAGGTGTAGGCTTAAGGAATTCCTTTAAGTAACTTTTTTAAACCTAAGGTTAATCTCACATAAACCATACCTTAAACAAGTGTGGCAACTAGATTGTAAGGTATTCTCGTAACCTTCATCGGACAGCACTCTTAGCACTAACACTGCACTGCACAACACTAACACTATTAAGAGACTACTTCACTTCTTGAGAGTCCGCGCACGACTAAGAGTTCAGTCAGACTGTCGATGGCATATAAAGGGTTGAGGGTCGAGACTGTCAAAACAACGGAAGTGGAAATCCAACGCCATAGATACCGGTAGTCTTTTACTATTCTCCGACATGTATTTCAGTTATTACGCTTTACCGCACCTTATTAACAATAATTTATATTTATATGTTCCTGGGTGCCATTTACAACTTCTATTTAGGTTTATTTTAAATTTTATTTTTCAAAATAATATACAACGAACACCCATAAAAAAACATAGTAAACTAGTAATGTAGCTAGAAGCGTCAGTAGGTGAGTGGTTCAGGCGTTAGATACACGTCAATAGGTCGTGGGTTCAAATCCCAGTCATTGAACTACTGACGTGGCCCCCTCCTAACACAACCATTTAGCTTACTTGGAGGGGTTAATGAATACTAGTAGCATGTGATCCATAATGCTAGTAATCTTTTTTTATACTATAACGCTATCACAAGTCAACCAACAGACAGAAAGAAGAATAAAAAACATTGTAACAATATAAAATATCAATTATCAGGTATTCAACTGTAAAAGTTTTACTACTTCTAATAAACGCCATATTCAATAACTTTGGTTCCATAAAGATAGATAACCGATTGCAAACATGTTTCAAATATATTGAAATAATTCTTAACTTTATAATGCGAACTATATACTCGACACGGCTTTGCACGGTTTGTTTTTTTGAACGCGCTAATCTCAGGAACTACTAGTCCGATTTGAATAATTATTTCAGTGTTAGATAGCCCATTTATCGAGGAAGGCTATAGGCTATATATCATCACGCTAAGACCAATAGGAGCGGAGCATCACGCGGATGAAGATGAAGTATACATATAAAATATCCGTTAATGTTAGTAACAACGTTTATAAATAAGTATTCCTGGGTAGATACTTTTATATTATTTCAAGTATACCCGCGTTTAGAATTAGACAATATATAACCCTTAGTGCGATAGACTAGTCTCAATCTCTCTGTGTACAATGTACATGGAAGTTAGTGTTGTAGTGTCGTGATTGAGGTCATCTTTCTTGAGCTCTTTAAACCTGCTCCTGTGTCTCAAGCCCCAGGCAGGCTCGGCTTCGTCTAATTTGTACGTACTACGTATTGCTGTACAGTAATAGGTATCATTCCTCTCTCGTTCTATGACATTGCGTAGCCTAAAATATTTTTTTTTATCGTTTATAGGCAAGCGTTTGACCGTAATCTGCCAGATGTTAAGCACGACTCGGTCTAGGACGTAACACGCTTACCTAGAAGGTACTTCTTTACTCTGGTTTTGAAGACACCAACGTTGTACGTATCAGGAAACACAAACTCCGGCAAATCGTTCCACAATTTCGCAATGCGAATAATGAAAGTGGATTTGGTACGCATTCTAGGAATTTCCACCATGTACCGATGTCGCTTTGGTCGCGTTTGTCGGGCAGGTGGGATTAAGCCATGGAGTTCTTCAGCGCACTCTCCGAAATGGAGGCAACCTTCCGACGGTGCTCGAGGCTTTGCAGCCGAGATTTGAGCAGTGTCGTCTCCTATTAGCTTTCCGGCGCGCTTCTCAACCGATTCTAAGGCAACTAAGGTACTTGGCAGAGCAGAGTCCCAAAGGTGAGAACAGTACTCCATACACGACCTGATTGAGAGTGAAATATCTAAACGTACAGACTGTGGGAATCAAAAACCACGATTAAGGTGGTGAACTATGGGTTACATGCGTTTTGAATTTTAGCAAATGTGAACAATAAGTTATCTGGAATATATTACTCATAGCTTCTTTATCTGTCGTTTCCCTGTTACTTATCGGACATTTTTTACCTTCCTTATCTCTACTCTTACTACGAGTACGAATCACTAAACTACACTTATTCTCTGGATTAACTGCTTAAGAACGATTTCTATATATGTTCAATTAAAACTAATATATCTATATTATCATTGAAATTGGACAAATGATCTGATTATAGATTTGATTCTATCAAGTGCCGATTTGATATCAATTATTTATTAAGTGATAAAGTTTTACAATAGTTCATAGTTTTGTATATAATAGACTGCAGTGTCAACATCTTATTTATTTGATTTGTGACTAAATTGGAAATTATCATTCTGAAAACATTTAAGGTAAGATGTATAAACAAATTGTTATCTTCTCTCCTTTCGAAAGGTCGCTACATTTTTATTATCGGTTAATAATTCAGTTCTGAAAAGTTAGATTATTATTTCATAAAAATTCTTTATAAAACTTTTTTAAAAACTACTAAAAAAATAATTAATAAGAAATATTATCCGTTTACAACTTTTACTTTCAACCTTAACCCTCTAGAAGACAATTATTCCAAAATAAACCAATTAATCCATACAAATAAATAAAATTGGAGTCTGTTTGTAATATTAAAATAACCGCTTTACCGGCTAATCTCTGAAATGGTTGGACCGATTTTGACGGGATTTTCACTAGCAGATAGCTGATGTAACAAGGAGTAACTTAAGCTATTTAACATCTCGCTACGACCCATAAGAGCGGAGCAACACGCGTACGAAGTCGTCTAGTTAATTATAGATTTTTTTTTTAAAGCCCTAATTTTTGTTTTATGATTGAGTTTTCGGTATCTCTACTAAAAAAAGTTAAATTTCAGATGCTCCTACAGATTTTAGTACTAACAGCATTGGTAATATCAGTGACTGGTCATGGACGTGTTATTGGTCCACCTTCACGAGCAACCATGTGGCGATACGGATACGGTACTCCAATAAATTATGATGACCATGGCCTGAATTGTGGTGGATATGGAAGACAATATAGTACTAATGGAGGAAAGTGAGTATAATACAACACTATAGTATATTATCGCATTACCAGCTTCGTATCAATATATTCTGCTTCGGTTACCATGACAACGGTTTTCATGCAAACTTTTATCCCCTTAAGGAAATCCACGTTCCAAGATCCAGGAGCTTTTTACTGTCTAAAGTTAAAGTATGAATGACTGATTACGAAAGATATTATTAATCTATTTTATCATCTCCCATCTAGATGTGGCATCTGCGGTGACGCCTACGACCTAGCAGAACCTAGACCACACGAACTTGGCGGCAAATACGGTTCAGGCATCATCGTAGCTGATTTCAAACCTGGTGAAGTCTTCACTGCTGCAGTCGAAATAACAGTATACCACAGGGGATACTGGATCTTTAAAATATGTCCAGATCCTACTTCGAATGATCAATCCTGCTTTGATCAGTATACGCTGGAGCTTGAAGATGGAGGGACTCAGTACTATCCTTCTGGTAATGGACAGTTCAGAGTAAATTATCGTCTTCCTGAAGGTCTAACCTGTGAGCACTGCGTTCTTCAATGGCGATATACAGCTGGTAACAACTGGGGAAATTGTGATGAAGGCACTTCAGGGTTGGGATGTGGAAATCAGGAAACCTTCCTCGCCTGTTCTGATATCAGGGTATTACTTACAGCAAATGCTGAACCGTTGCCTGTCGAGTTTGCTAAATAAGAGTTATTGTAAAATCGGACATCTTTGCCTAACAGTATATTTATTTCAATATGGAGAAGTAAGAAAAGACAATTTTTTTTATTGTATACAAAAAGTCGTAAAAGGAATAATTTATTTTATTTATTTATTCATGCACCTTAAAATGTAACATACCATTTAGTTACAATTTTTAACAATAAAAAAATGTTATTATCTAAAATTAAATTATAAATAATATTATGTGTGGATATTAAAAAAGTGATTTATAATCTATAATTTAAAGTTATTAATATTTATAATTTGTATTCTTTATTGTACATTTATAATCTGTATTGAAATTTGTTCATTAAAGGATAATGTATTTTCAATGGTATTTTAAAACTTTATTTATTTATAATAAAATAGCGTTTTTATTAAATTATTGTATTTTATTTGTCGTTCGTAATCATAACTGGGAGAGGACATAAGGTACGTTTCATCGCGAAAAAAAATGCTTGAAGGAGGAAATAGGGGATGAGGTGTTCTTCGAGCTTTGTGAACGTTTATCTTTGGGTATTAGTCATATGTAAATTAATGTTAATTGTATTTTATTTGTCATTCGTAATCATTCGTCAAGTAATTACTGAAAAACTGACTGTAGAAAGATCAATATGAAACTAGAATAAAAATCGAACTAATAAATTTAGTGGATCCCCTAATGCTTAAAAGAATGAATAAATCTAGGTTATGGGTTTAAATAGGGGGAAAAAAATGTTATATAAATAAGATTATTAAAATCCCAGCGTGATGATGGAGTTAATAAGTCGCGGTCAAGTGACGGAACCGATCTGATCAATTTTTGGAGAAAGCGGCGTCAATTTAAGATCCATTGAATTAGAAAGGCTTCTAGAAGTGTACGGACAGACGGACAGTAGCACTTACCGGCGCGAAACGTTTTTATATACATGCTCTAATAATTTTTAACAATGTTATTAAAATTGTGACTATTAATATAATTAACTGTATTTTTCTATATTATTTTTAGTGACATTATGTGAGTGTTCAATTGTTAACTGTTATATATTTATTCTTATATAATATTTAAATTAGTGCTATTATGGAAGTGTGATCGTATTTACATAACAGTAAGTTGTTTTTTTGTTAATTGCAAGAAATAATTTAGTATTAAAAATAGAATTAATCTTTCTTACAGAAATGTAGATAATAATAAAAAAAATATAAAAAATAAATTAAAGTAAAGTCTGTGGTGGCAGAATAATTTAAATACATTTGCAAAATAAGCAATTAAAAAATAAAGAGTGTGTCTACTGTTAATTTCTTTTAATAATATTGTAATTAATAAAATTTTGAAATAATACTGTTTTGTAATAATAATAGTCTAAAATAATTATTTTTCAGTATGTTTTAATTTCTTTATAGTGATTTTAAAAGCATATTTTATTATCTGTCTATAAATTGTATTTGTTATCTGTATGATAATAGAATTTGAGTTTGACATTTAGCTAATTATTTTAAAATCCCATTATACCCTGTGCGGAAATATCCATGAAAAGCATTTAATTAAACAAGATTTAATTATAATTTTTCAAGATAAGCATGTAAATATCAATTGATCGATGATAAAGAAATAATAAACATGTTTAAGACTCGTAAGTTTTAAATCCATTATTTCTGTCAAAATAAGGAAAAATTAACGATAAGATAACATATTATGATGACAAACTATATAATTTATTTATATAACAATTGTATAACGAAAGTAAAGTTTAGCATATTTATTCTTATTAGATAGCCATCGTAGAACTTTCTTCTATAATCTTCTACACATTGTCTACCTTATCTATAATTAAATCTAAAATATTTGTCTGTGCGTTTCTAGGCCGTATTTACTTACTATACTTGAACCAATTTATATTTAGTTTTCATATTTTCTTTTCACTAGATTGTCAAAAGGTTAGATATTTATCAAGCGTCGTTGTTGAGTAGGTAACTAAGATTATTATTTTTGGAGTATTTTTGGGTGAGGAAGGAAGTTGGACACAATAGCTACAGGCTACAGTACAGTTGCGGTACTATCATGCAACAATGCTCTTAACGGAATCTAATGTGATAGGAAAAAATAGATTAGATGTTTTGTGTGCAATAAAACACGATAAATTATATTATTATCTCACAATTGTTATTTATCTCACAATTGAAAATACAACTGTTGAGTGTTGAAATTTGTTCAAGTGCAACACGCTAAATAAAGTAAAATAAAAGCTTATGGTAGCTTCTTATGTGATACTAGCCGACCCTTGCGACTTCGTGCCCGTGTAGCTCAGCTCCTATGGGTCGTAGCGTGATGATATATAGCCTATAGCCTTCCTCGATAAATGGGCTATCTAACACTGAAAGAATTTTTCAAATCGGACCAGTAGTTTCTGAGATTAGCGGTTTCAAGCAAACAACTAAACTCCTCAGCTTTATATTATTAGTGTAGAAGTATAGATATGCGGTTTTTCCTTATAAGAAAAGAGATTTAAAAGCAACTCATTATATTATATTTTTAATAATGCATTGAGTATAAACATAGAAAGATAAACCGAGAACATGTAATTCCAAGAATAGTTCGGGAGTTATTTATGAGTTACATCCTAAATTAATAAGCACTTAATAGTCTATAAAGATAATTTCTTAAATAAATAAGAAATGATCTCTTACGAATTATTGTTACGATCTTGGCGGTTGCACTGTCGTGCGTCTCAAATTATTCTACTACGAATATTTTAATATGAAATTCAGTTTACCATCTGCCGACTGCCATTTATTCAAATAGACTGAATATTTTAATAAGAAAAAAGTAAGAGGTAATAAATGTTATATAACTATGATAATTACTTATTAGTCATGTTTATTTACCGGATTTCACTCAAATCAAGTTCCGGTAACCCGTTTGTCAACACGGTACGTTATATAACTCCAAAACCTTTGAACAGGGCCCATAACAGACTATAGTTTCAATTCAATTTAGGTGTATGGCTTTTAGGCGTGCCAGTAGAGCACATTTAACTCCGCCAATGTCACGTGAAATGGAGAAAGCAGCCAAAGAGACCGTGTTCGATAGAGGAAAGAATTTCACACTTAAACTTGTATAGCCAAACCTTAGGAGTATGTGGTATTTATTGTTAGTACCTAAAACAAAATGGACAACACAGTGAAATATACATAAATAAAGTAACAATAATAATATAAAAAATAAAATGATATTAATATAAATAATTAGTTTTATAGTTTAATATTGTTAATTTTCACATATTTACATAGAAATGTACATAAGGGACTAAACACAAACATCAATAAACATTTAACACTTAATGGACGGGGGACTTTACAAGGGAGAACATCATAGAGAGGGTGTAGAAGTTTATTACAATTAAAAAGGATGTGAGAGGCAGAACCTTCGTCAAGTCTGCATTCACACAACGAGTGATCCCTAACTCTGATCTTAGCCAAGTGCACAGGTGTACATGCGTGTCCGAGACGTAGACGACATATTGTAGTAATAACCCATCGATCAGTAGATTTTTGAGTAAAAAACCATGGTCGTCTCGGTATTTCAGGCTGAAAAGAGGCGTAAAATTTGCCTTTGCAAGATTTCGATAATTCCCATTGCTCGTTCCAGGATTTATCCAAATGAGTTTTAGCAAGGCAACACAGATCTTGGGACGAATTAGAAAAATGCTCAAGAGTGCCAGTTTGGATAGCTAATTTCGCGCATGTATCTGCAGTTTCATTACCCTTAATGCCCGAATGACTCGGGATCCAGACTAAAAGAATATCAAATCCTTTTTGGTAGCAAGAAAAAAGAGCTTCCCGAATCTTTAAAATGTGGAAAAACTTCGACTTACTACGAAAAGGGTTATCTTTGATAGCAAGCAAACAACTTAGTGAGTCAGTAAAAATAACTGTCTGTTTAAGATTATGGGAGAGCGAAAACAGTATAGCTTCATACAAAGCAACAGTGCCCTCCTCAATCATCCATTTTTACTCGCCTGTAAAAATGGATGATTGAGGAGGGCACTTGAATTGAAGGACAATTTTGAATCTGGGGACCCAGCAGGCTGCGCCAACATTGCCGTCTGGTGATAGTTTAGAAGCGTCTGTAAAAATAAGTAAGTGATTTGGCCAATTTTGATGGATAAACTCTTGCAATTTTGAATTGCAGTTAAGTGCTCCTTTTATTAGACCAAGATCAGTTGAAATAGGGGGAATGTAAACAAGGGCTTTGAAAGGGATAGAATATAAGGGATTGGTTGGGAAACTTGTGAGAGGATGTGGTAGTTTAGCTAATCTAAGAAAACTATTTAATACAGAAGAGATAGGACTATTTGAAGAACAAATCTGAGACAGTTGAGTCAAACGGCTCCAGAGGGGGTGAGATGTAAGCTGCAAGGATTTAGCTACGAAACGATCACATAAATACTGCCGACGTAAAGGGAACGGAGGGTCAACACATTCAACCTGTAATGCATTAATTGGGGAAGATTTCATTGCACCTAAAATAATTCTAAGGCAATTTTATTTAATTTTTCATTTGGTGCTTTGTTGAAGGGGTCTAGGACAAACAAGCCATAGTCAATGTGACTGCGGACAATAGCATTGTACAGTAGTTTTTGAGTATAAGGGTGTGCACCCCACCACACACCTGACACTGCACGCATAGCATTAACACCACTTTCACATTTTTTACTAATATAATCTGCATGGGAAATTCCGTTCAGTTTGTTATCGAGAACAAGACCTAAAAACTTTACTTTATTTACAAGTTTAATATGCTGACCCTCAAATGAAAAATCAAAATTAGGAATAACACGTTTTTTTGTGAAAACAACTGCCTAGCATTTGGGGACGGACAAAGACAAACCATGAATAGAAAGCCATAGGCTTAGGTAGTGCAAAGCAGAGTTGATTCGAGAAAGTATGTCCTCTACAGATTTTGAGCTGTAATAGAGGACGATATCATCATGATCAGGATGTTACAAAAATTATTAACAGACAATTCGAGATCCTGAGTGTATAAGTTATATAGCAGAGGGCTTAAAACAGAGCCTTGGGGAAGGCCTTTCCAGACAGTTCTTGCAGGAACAGTAATAAGTGGGTGTCTGACAGATAAACTTCTGCCAGAGAGCATATTAACTATAAAGTTGCACAACCTCGGCGGTAGACTCAGCTGGTGCATTTTCTGCCTGAGTAACGGAAGATGCACATTATCATAGGCTGAAGAAATGTCTAGAAAAACACCCACCAAAAACTTTCCCTTTTCAAAGGCTATTCGAATGTCTGTTGTAAAAATGCTGAGACTATCAATGGTACTAAACCCCTTCCTAAAACCAAACTGGGAAGAGGCCAGGATATTTTTACTTTCCACTACCCATTCCAAACGGTTCTTAATGAGATGCTCAGTAACTTTGGCCAGTGTTGACGATAATGCAATTGGTCTGTAGGAGTCTGGGTCTGAAGGACATTTCCCAGGCTTAAGGATGGGGATTATAACCTGAGATTTCCAAGACTCGGGGACATGGTTTGATTCAAATAATGAATTCAATATATTTAGAAAATGAAATTTAGATTTATTATTAAGATTGTAAAGCAATGAATAAGGGATACCATCTTGCCCTGGGGAGGAATCTTTGACGCCATTTAGAACATATATAAGTTCAGAAAAGGAGAAGGGGGTATCCATTTCATCTAGACTAGAAGTAGGAGTAAGCATTAAAAAATGTTCTTTTTCAGGAGCAAAGGGAGGAGCTAGCCTATCAGTAAATTTATAAATCCATTCTGTAGGGTTATTAGAGTTTGGACTGCTAATATAATTTAAGGAACGACGAAATTTTTTTAAACTTGTCCATACTAAAGAAGAAGGAGTACGAGGGTCGAGGGATTCACAAAATTTTTTCCAACCATTGCGTTTCTTTTCCAAAATAAGTTTTTTAAATTTAGAATTAGATTGAAGGAATTGAAGAAAATTACCTTCAGTCATACAGGTTAAGTATGCCTCCTCTGCAGCCCGTCGTTGATTACATAAGTCACTGCATTCCTGATCCCACCAAGGGTTAGGGGGCAGGTTATTCCTTAGGGGTTTTTTAATAGGAATATGCAGATTAGCCGTTTCATATATAACACCTAGGAACTGCTCATAGCAGGTCAAGATATTTCCTCCATCACCAATACAAGGAAGAGAGTCAATCATGATGTCAACTGATTTAGCGTAATCTGGCCAGCTAGCTTTTTTTGTATTATATTTAAGTAATGAATTAGAACTTATTGGGGGTAAATTTCTATTATTTTGGCTTAAAAGAATTGGGAAGTGATCACTACCACATGAAGAGGGAAGGATATGCCACGAAAGTTGAGAAGCAAGGGAAGGTGATGAGATAGATAAATCTACCGCTGTTTTGGGATTTTGATTAGGATTGACCCTACGGGTAGGGGAGCCATCATTAAGAATGCAGAGTCCAAAGTCATCAATTAAGTCTAGCAAACGTAGAGCAAAACAGTCTGAGCTATAACAACCCCACAAAGTATGATGAGCATTAAGGTCGCCCATAATTAAAACAGGATCAGGTAAGGAAGAGAAGATCGAACGTAACTCAGGTATGAGTAAGATGGATGGATGGGGGATATATATTGATAGGAAAGTAATGTTAAAAGCTCTCACAGCGACAGCATTAATCTGTTCACAGTGAGAGGGAAGGGGAATAAAAGAATAAGAAGTGGAGTGACGTATCAAAACGGCACATCCTGCAAACCCATCACTCCTGTCGTCCCTCAGACAGGCAAAACCCGGGACCCGAAATCGAGACCCAGGACTCAACCGAGTCTCCGAGACGGCAACAATGAGAGGCTTGTGTAAATTAATTAAATTGAGTAGTTCATGTTTTTTAGGGCGGACACTATTACAATTCCACTGTAGAAATCTGGCTGGGGCCATTATTAAGAATTTTGAAAATGTGTGTTAAATTTTTGGCAACGTTGGACGGTAAAGGCATTTCATCGCATGCAGATATAATACTGATAAGTACTTCAGTCAGAGAAACTAATAAATTGGCATGGTTGTTTGAGAGATTATTTGAATTATTTTCTAGAGCGCAACCGTTAGGGAGAGTAGAACCTGGAGTACTCACAATATCCTGGTGGGCATGTCTATCATACCCAATTGCTGGAGGAGCTTGGGGGCGGGGAGAACGAAAAGATGTCTGTCTGTAAGATTTGTTTTTTGATGCATTTTGAGAGGGAGAAGAAACATAGGGGGAAGGATATGAAGATGGGGGTGCAAACAGTTCCTTTGCCACATTGGCAAACGATTTTTGAGCTGATGGGAATCGGGAAGAGGCTTCCATATAGGAAATATTTTCTTGGGACATTACAACTTTAATATTTTGCTGCCTTGAGAACTCCGGACAATCCTTATCAGTAGCAAAATGCCTACTGGAGCAATACAAACAAGATGAGTTTTCTTTAGAAATAGTGCATGAATCCCCAGTGTGTGGTTGGGAACACCTATAACACCTTGGCTGAGATCGGCACTGAGCTTTAACATGCCCAAATCTGCAGCAATTCATGCATTGGATAGTAGGCAGCTTATATGGGACAACTGGAATTGACGAATAGAACAGGAAGACTCTTTCCGGGAGCATTTGCCCCCGGAAGGTTACTGCCACTGATTGTGTGGGAATCCATGTGGTGTTACCCTCATTTATTGATTTACGGTTCAGTCTCCTAGCTTTTAAAACTTCACCACATCCTGTAGGGAGTTCAACAGAGCTGGCAAACAACTCCATTGACCAGTCCACAGGGACACCCTTAACTAACCCCATACGTGTGACATTAAAAGTTGGAATTATGGCTTTATATTTGGCAACATTTAACATGGGATTAATTAGAAAATCATTGGCAGCCTTAGCAGAAGTAAATTGAACCGAGATTTTATTACGACCCACATTCTTCACGCCATCGGATGTTATACCTTGAATTTTGTTATTATACAAAAACTGGCCAAATTTGATAGCACGAATTGAGACTCCAGCAGAAGGGTCTGGGGTATCGCGCGAAACATAAACAATGTAAGGACCCTTATCATCGTCGTAATAAAATTTCGATCCGTCAATTAAAGAGGGATGAATAAATATATTGTCAATAGACGGTGTCCATCATAGCTTGATTGATAACAGCAGCTAGTCACTTTGACATATACATGAGGATAGGGTCGATATAATGTATCGATATTCCTACTAAAGTTACTGAATGTTTTAAACAAATCAAACAAAAGGATGTTGTAATACGTTTTTATTCTTGTTAAAATGGTTCACAGCCCGTCATCATCAGTCTGATTCGGACGCGCTGGAGCACTCTTGTAGATTTATAAGTTCCCAATCTTCTACCATAATTTTTCTTTTTATCGATTTGACTAAATTAGTCGAACCATTAGTTGTCACTAATTGTCAATAAAATGTGATAATTATGACCATACATTTCAATATCGCAAATACATTTAATAGACGTGTTTTGTGCTGACATCCTAAACCTTCGAACTATTGTCACTCACACACACACACACACACACACATATGAATGTTTTTCTTGAGGATCCACCAGATGGCGCTGTAAATATCAACTTTACCACACCGAAGCTTTATTAGATCATTTTATCTAAAGTAGTTAGCAACGCTGTTGCTAACTTTGTATTGGCGAGTAATTCATTTTGTTTTATTTCAAACTAGTCGATCAGTGCGACTTCGTGCTCGTGTAGCTTCGCTCCTATTGGTCTTAGCGTAATGACATATAGCCTAAGCCTTCCTCCATAACCGAGCTATCTAACTCTGAAAGAATTTCTCAAATCAGACCAGTAGTTCCTGAGATTAGCGCGTTCAAGCAAACAAACAAACTCTTCAGCTTTGTATATTAGTATAGATATATCCAGTTGTAGACAATCAATTATTTCACACAGTAAACATTGTCTAATGTCCAATGTCTGTGTCTAATGTGGCAATGTCCTTAAACCTATTATTGGGTCGCAAACTCCACTCAATCCTCGGGATCCTATTTATCTTAAGTAACTTTCTCTGCAATACATAAGTTTACACTCCAATAAGACATGACTTAAATGTTTGCTATGTTTAACTAACTTTCGTTTTGTAATTTTTTGCAAACAACACACGCGCCTCATTACCAACTCAAATAACTCGCATAACGTTTAATGTATGTATTACACGATAATCTTAGTAACCAATCTGATTCCAATACGAATTGTACTAACACATATTATAATTCACCACTCCTAAGATAAACCCGTAAACTGAACCATGAGGGGACGGGTTAGAATAGAAGGAAATTAGGGAGAGCACCCCTTTAGTGGTAGGAGAACTGTTCCCCGACAGCATGCATCCTTAAGCAACTAAATATCACTTGCTTTAACGGTGAAGGAAAACATCGTGAGGAAACCTGCACGAGTGAGAGTTCTCCTTGTTCTCAAAGGTGTGTGAAGTCTGCCAACCCGCACCGGGCCAGCGTGGTGGACTATGGCCTAACCCCCTCATCATTCTAAGGAGGAGACCCAGCTCAGCAGTGGGCCATTAATGAGTTGTGAACGCAACGCATCGACAAACTAAAACTAGAGGGTATCTCTTGTTTTGCCGATGTCCATGGGAGATGGTGGCCACTTACCATCAGTAGGACCATTTGCTCGTTTGCACCTTATCTAGCATAAAAAAACGGAGAGTGACTTCGGATAAGGGTGATGAGGGCAATAATGGATCACTTTTTTCAAAGACCTGTGAATCACAATTAATCAAATCTGTGCATCCGTTCTCGAGTTCTATCGAGACTAACGAACAGAAATTCATTTATATATAATAACAGGCTGTAGATTCTTTAATGTACTCGTATGTTTCACAAGCAGTAGTACTTAGGATTTCTTTGAATCTGTGAGTTATGACGTTATAGATAGAGGCAGAGATAAGCTATGTTGCCCTACGAGAGTATGAATAAATTTTGTTAAAGTATGAAACAAGGGAATTTGATTGACAAAGTAGTAAGGGGATGGGATGTGTTATAAATGCTATAATCTAGAGAAGAATTAAACTCATTACTGTTCAGCAATGCGTACACATATGCAATTTAGACTGAGGTGAAAAGTGTCTGGGACTTGAGACCCAGGAGCAGGTTTAAAGAGCTCTTTCATAATATATTAACTCTAACCTCCACCACTAAACTTACGTGGACCTCAAGAAAGGTGACCTTAATCACGACTCTATACCACTAACTTCCATGTACACTGCGACAATACCAGCGAGACTGAATCTATCGCACGAAAGGTTATATATTGTCTTCACGTCCATACACTTCACATAATATGTGCCTTATAACCCGTGTGGGGACGGGTTAGAATACAATTCCTCTCTGCCGCTGGGAGAGCATCTCGTAAAAGCCGAGTAACTCACCACCCCCTTGGTAGTAGGGGATTTGTTCCCCGACTGGCTTGCGACCACCAGCATGCGAAACCGACCGCCAAGTGTCTCTGACGCGTTCCGGCTGAGCCGCATGTGGGCCAGATCTATCCCTCCCTCTCCCATCCCATTACTGCTGCGATTCCAATGAACACCAGGTTCTTGCCTGGGGTTCATTGAAACCGCAGCAGTCTTCTCTTCGCTCCCCCTCCTCACTCTATCTTCGAGGCGGCAACGCATCAATAAAACAAGATACCCTCTAGATTCGTCGATGTGTATGGGCGACGGTGGCCATTTTCCATCAGGTGGACCCTCTGCTCGTTTGTCCCTTAATAATAACATGTCAATAAGTGTGTTTGTGTTATAAATTATAATTATATGAGACGTCTATTAATTTCTGAATAAAGCCTACTGATCTGTTATTTAGATTGTTTTTTTATATTTTCCAGATGTTCTACCACCTGCTGACCTTAACAGCGACAGTAATATCCGTAGCAGGGCATGGTAGAGTCCTGGATCCACCGTCCAGGGCTTCGATGTGGCGATACGGATTCCCCACCAAACCTAACTATGATGACGACGGTCTCAACTGCGGAGGATTCTACCGACAGCATAATCGTAATCATGGAAAGTTAGTTGACAAGATTACATTTTTAACCGACTTCAAAAAAGATGGTTTTCATAAAAAGATGGTTTGAAGTTTTGATTAAATGTTATTGTTTTATTTAATAAACTAGCGGCCTGCCCTCGCTTCGCTCCGGGTATTTAAAGCAATATTATAATTGATGTCCTCAATTTATCTTTCTGTAATTGTGTAGTTTTACATTATTTGAAAATAGAGAGAGTGAGAAAATGTTATAAAAAGAAAATTGATAGAAAGAAAAAGAAAAGAATAGCGACTGATAATATAAGAGGGAGAACAGAGCAAAAATAAAATTGAGTAGATAAAGGAGAGAGAGATAGAGATCGAAAGAAAAAAAATGATTAATTAAAGAAATGTATATGGCAACACTAAATCACATTTGCCACTCACGAATAGTGTAGTTTTCTATCAACGACAAAATTTTTATAATCAGATTAGTAACAATAAAATGGCCATATTCTATTAATTAAAGAAATGTATATGGCAACACTAAATCACATTTGCCACTCACGAATAGTGTAGTTTTCTATCAACGACAAAATTTTTATAATCAGATTAGTAACAATAAAATGGCCATATTCTATTAATTAAAGAAATGTATATGGCAACACTAAATCACATTTGCCACTCACGAATAGTGTAGTTTTCTATCGACGAAAAATTTTTTATAGTCAGATTAGTTACAACAAAATGGCCATATTCTATTAATTAAAGAAATGTATATGGCAACACTAAATTACATTTGCCACTCACGAATAGTGTAGTTTTCTATCAACGAAAAAATGTTTATAATCAGATTAGTAACAACAAAATGGCCATATTCTATTAATTAAAGAAATGTATATGGCAACACTAAATCACATTTGCCACTCACGAATAGTGTAGTTTTCTATCAACTACAAAATTTTTATAATCAGATTAGTAACAATAAAATGGCCATATTCTATTAATTAAAGAAATGTATATGGCAACACTAAATCACATTTGCCACTCACGAATAGTGTAGTTTTCTATCGACGAAAAATTTTTTATAGTCAGATTAGTTACAACAAAATGGCCATATTCTATTAATTAAAGAAATGTATATGGCAACACTAAATTACATTTGCCACTCACGAATAGTGTAGTTATCTATCGACGAAAAATTTTTTATAGTCAGATTAGTTACAACAAAATGGCCATATTCTATTAATTAAAGAAATGTATATGGCAACACTAAATCACATTTGCCACTCACGAATAGTGTAGTTTTCTATCGACGAAAAATTTTTTATAGTCAGATTAGTTACAACAAAATGGCCATATTCTATTAATTAAAGAAATGTATATGGCAACACTAAATCACATTTGCCACTCACGAATAGTGTAGTTTTCTATCGACGAAAAATTTTTTATAGTCAGATTAGTTACAACAAAATGGCCATATTCTATTAATTAAAGAAATGTATATGGCAACACTAAATCACATTTGCCACTCACGAATAGTGTAGTTTTCTATCAACGACAAAATTTTTATAATCAGATTAGTAACAATAAAATGGCCATATTCTATTAATTAAAGAAATGTATATGGCAACACTAAATCACATTTGCCACTCACGAATAGTGTAGTTTTCTATCAACGACAAAATTTTTATAATCAGATTAGTAACAATAAAATGGCCATATTCTATTAATTAAAGAAATGTATATGGCAACACTAAATCACATTTGCCACTCACGAATAGTGTAGTTTTCTATCGACGAAAAATTTTTTATAGTCAGATTAGTTACAACAAAATGGCCATATTCTATTAATTAAAGAAATGTATATGGCAACACTAAATTACATTTGCCACTCACGAATAGTGTAGTTTTCTATCAACGAAAAAATGTTTATAATCAGATTAGTAACAACAAAATGGCCATATTCTATTAATTAAAGAAATGTATATGGCAACACTAAATCACATTTGCCACTCACGAATAGTGTAGTTTTCTATCAACTACAAAATTTTTATAATCAGATTAGTAACAATAAAATGGCCATATTCTATTAATTAAAGAAATGTATATGGCAACACTAAATCACATTTGCCACTCACGAATAGTGTAGTTTTCTATCGACGAAAAATTTTTTATAGTCAGATTAGTTACAACAAAATGGCCATATTCTATTAATTAAAGAAATGTATATGGCAACACTAAATTACATTTGCCACTCACGAATAGTGTAGTTATCTATCGACGAAAAATTTTTTATAGTCAGATTAGTTACAACAAAATGGCCATATTCTATTAATTAAAGAAATGTATATGGCAACACTAAATCACATTTGCCACTCACGAATAGTGTAGTTTTCTATCGACGAAAAATTTTTTATAGTCAGATTAGTTACAACAAAATGGCCATATTCTATTAATTAAAGAAATGTATATGGCAACACTAAATCACATTTGCCACTCACGAATAGTGTAGTTTTCTATCGACGAAAAATTTTTTATAGTCAGATTAGTTACAACAAAATGGCCATATTCTATTAATTAAAGAAATGTATATGGCAACACTAAATTACATTTGCCACTCACGAATAGTGTAGTTTTCTATCGACGAAAAATTTTTTATAGTCAGATTAGTTACAACAAAATGGCCATATTCTATTAATTAAAGAAATGTATATGGCAACACTAAATTACATTTGCCACTCACGAATAGTGTAGTTTTCTATCGACGAAAAAATTTTTTATAGTCAGATTAGTTACAACAAAATGGTCATATTCTATTAATTAAAACATGTATACATGTTGGATTTTTGAGACGGGTCAGTAAGGGCAGGTACCTTAACCGTTATAGTTACAGGATTCACAGATTTTTGAGAAAATGTACGGTCAGCGAAAAGAGTACAAAAATTTTAATCCTATACGAAATAGGATCGATAGACTCTATGGGACCATTTAAGGTATGAGTACTAGAAATGTCAGAAATCGCCAAAAACATTTTCCATACATTTCGTACTGAAAGGTGATAAATCAATTCGTAATATTCTTTATTGTCAAACAATCCTATTTCTTACTTTGATTAAAAGATTATTTAATAAACTGAAACTTAATTATACAAAAATTACGGTAAGATACAATATGTCACACAATGCAATGACAAATGAAATAAGTCCATATTATGAAACTTTACGTTATTACTTTGGCAAGAACGGTATAGGAAACAATTACGCGCATAATTAGTCCTAGTTTTAGGTAAATGACGAGAGAAAGATCTGTACGCAGTTGTGTAAGATACAACAAACTAACGATCCCTACATATAATACAACATTTTACGAAAATTCTTATAAGGATAACCCGACCACCTTAACCTTTAAATTCAGATTGAAAGAACACTTTCTTTCTCTCTAATATTATAGTATATATATATTTTTATACAATTATATATGTAAGTCTTTATGTAGGTATATATTTTTGTATAATGTATGTAGTATATTTTAGTTATTATTACGTATAAAGCTGTTATGCAGGGGTTACTGGAAGAGATCTCTTCTAAGAGATAAGAAATCCTTTGTACACTTGTTCTCATACCTATCAATTTTGTATATAGTTTAAGGTACAAGAATAATAAATAAATAAATGAAATAAAGACTCACAACGAGCTTGTAAACGAGGACATTTAAAAATAACGATTAATAGTGCATTTTTTCTTGTACGTATTTCCAGGTGCGGTATCTGCGGTGATCCCTACGACATGCAGGAACCCAGGACCCATGAGATAGGAGGCACCTACGGCCAAGGGTTTATCGTAGAAGAATACGAAGCTGGACAAGTATTCCCAATTACTGTCGAAATAACCGCTCACCACAAAGGATACTGGTACTTCAAAATATGTCCAAACCCCGAAACCACAGACCAGTCGTGCTTTGATGAATATCCAGTCCCACTTGAAAATGGCGGTATTAAATTCTACCCCCCAAAAGAAGGGATATATAAACTTAATTACAGAATACCAGATGGTTTGTTTTGTGAGCATTGTGT
Organism: Limenitis camilla; assembly: GCA_905147385.1. Lineage (NCBI taxonomy): Eukaryota > Metazoa > Arthropoda > Insecta > Lepidoptera > Nymphalidae > Limenitis > Limenitis camilla. The sequence continues at coordinate 11,997,947 of LR990241.1, forward strand.
TTTGCAATGGAGATATGTAGCTGGTAATAATTGGGGTGTCTGTGATGATAGGAGCTCAGGGTTGGGATGTGGAAGCCAGGAGACTTTTGGTGCCTGTTCTGACATATCTATCAGTGCCCCTAATTATATTCAATCTGGACCAATGCCGATCCATGTGGCGTATTTAGGTCAGGTGGACCAAGGTAAGGAACATGTACTACTTGTTCGAATCACATGTACGACTTTGTCCACGTGTAGCTCCGCTCCTATTAGTCTTAGCGTGATGATATATAGCCTGTAGCCTTCCTCGATAAATGGCCTATCTAACACTGGAATTTTTCAAATCGGACTAGTAGTTGCTGAGATTAGCGCGTTCAAGCAAACAAACGAACTCTTGTTGAAAGTCAAGGACTGTAAACAACGGTTGAAAACAGTTATAAATATTTCGCAATAGCGGTCGACTTTCATGTTTTATAGATTCCAGTGACTCCTCTTTGATTGTACTTATAATCTTTATTATTTAAATATCTATTTGTTTATTGATTTATTTTCTTAATAAATTACGTAGTCAATATGACTCGTGATGACAATACCTTTATCTACATACTAGCGACCCGCCCTCGTTTCGCTAACAAAAATTGCTCGTAGAGTGTTGCTAACTTCATAATTAACAAGTAAGTTTTTATTCATTTTGTCATTAACCTCCTAATTGTCAGTAGCTCAGTGGTTCAGGCGTTTGATTCACGATCGAGAGGTCGTGGGTTCAAATCCAGACATTGGACTACTGACGTGGCCCACTCCTGACACAAGCTATTTGTTAGCTTACTAGGAGGGGTAAAAGGAATACTAGTAGTATGTGATCCATACTGCTAGTAATCGTTAAATAAATGTGTTATAGCCTATACACAGACCGACAGTATGACAGCTTGATTCCTAGAATATTACTCTCGGATACAGAGCTTCAGAATTACGCCTACAATACTCGCGATGTAATAATAATCTTTGTCATATCGGCGTAATTATTTGGTTAGCCTTTATCCATATTTAAATAACAGGCTGCCACACAAATCAGTGTTGCCAACATTATAATAAACACTACTTACTTGTACTCAACTATTTACTCACACTCACTATAATACAATATTTAAGTGACATAGACTATATAGAGCTAGAGTCTCCATAAATATTATTTTAAAAAAAAAATAATACAGAAAATAATTTGAAATCAAGTATAATTTTGATAAAGTGCATCACTTTAGTATAACGGTAAAAGATCATGATGAAGAGGTCAAAAGGTTAATGCATAATACGTGTTTAGGGTTGCCAGATGAAGCAAACATATTTTATATATTTTCCATAAATTGCAAAAAATCTTTTTAAGGTTGCCAGATTTGGATATAAAAAAACATTCTTCACTTCCTCCTTCATTTGCCTCGCTCAGGGTGTGTCAATGAAGCGATTCCATTGGTTTACACGCACACACACACACACACACACATGAAATACAAGTTCGCATAATATTAGTTAAAATTGCCTTCCATTTTTAAATATACTTTATTTATTTCGTGATAAATCTGATATAACTCAATCAACTGGCAACCCTAAAAAATATTGTGAACATTCAACATACTTTATAACTGGTAAAGAAAGTAACATGCGCAAAAGCACAAGATATAATGAAATCATAAACAGAATGTTTGTCTGTGTAGCGATGAAATGTTCCATATATTGCTTTGTTATGATGTTTTCGTCATATTTCAACCAATTCACACATACACCCCTAAACCTTCCTCATTAATCTCTCTATATATTGTTGATATACAATGCGCTCCTATTGGTACTCGATATTATCAATCATTACCACTTTAAACACATTCTTCATCACTTTGTTTTTCTCATGTTCCAATTCCAAAACGTCATATTGCTTTTTTTCCTCTCTTTTACTATTCCATATAACATATCCATAAGGCAAAGGTATTATTCCGTACAGGTACAGCAAAGTCTTCAGTATGTGTTTTTTTAATTAATCAAATACCAATCATTTCTTTTTTTTTCCCTCTTTTTATTTCATAATGGAAAAGGCAAAGGTATTACACCTTACAGCCTTGTCTTTAGTAGATTAATTATTCATTTTATAGTAAGGCCGAAGCCATGTCTTCTGTTGTAATTATCTAAATTCTTGTAGATGTATAATTCCTTGTGGTACTACTTAGAGGTCCTCAGGAATCCTCGAACAAGAGGGCCTTCTAAAAAAAGGTCTTCATCTTATTTCTTTCCCCCTTTTACTCCCTTTTACCACCCAACTCTGCCATTATAATCGAACAAAACAAATTATTTTACAGATTACCAAAAAGCCTGCTCTCTTCGGAGGCTCTCCCGTCACATCGTTTTTGGCGGGAAATGTTCTGATTGGCTAAACGAATAGCGCGCGTCCGCTGTCGTTTATGATTAGCCAATCAGATACAAACTAATGTTGCCACTATAAGAAATATTAAATCGTAATCGTAAATGCGATTGCCATACCATAAAATAAAATCACGAAAGTAGTTTTGAGTTTATCGCGATCAGATAAACAGACGCCGCGTGGGTTTTGTTTTATAATAATGCGGTGACAATATGAAAGTGTTGAAAGCAAGGGCGGGTCACTAGTGTAGATTAAACAGGTTCAGTAACTGCAGACAACATTTCACTTTTTAACCGCAAATTGATTGTAACACGTCTGTGTACGTAATATAATAAATATTGTTAAAGAAACACTTCTCTTGCAAAATTTTATTTTAAAATATTTAAAAATAGATTGTCTATGTGTAGTGATATATATTTGTCTATGCTTTTTCTTTAATGAAAATAAATTATAAGATCAGCTGACTAATGAAATGCTATAATATACCTAATTAATTTTAACTTGGTAAATGTTGTCGCTAAAAAACTAATTTTTATCCCGGAATAATTCCCAAGGGATAATAATAAAATATATTTAGTGTTGTAAACACCTCGATAAATTAATTAAGATTTTTTTATCATTTAAAATATTATGAAAATAATATTTCTTGTTACATATAAAGTATACGTGGTAAATTGCGCCCATGCGAAGCCGGGGTATGTTGACTAGTAATAGAAAAGAGTCCGTTACTGAGTCTTACTTGAGAGATTTTGAACATTATATTTTTTCTTTCAGGTTTACTGGATCTATTAAGAAAAATGACACCAAAACCAATTAAAAAGAAGATATCGAAACCATCGACAAATAAAAAGAAGAAAAACTACAGAAAACCTAGAGATAAGAAAACAAAACACTCGAAAAGGAAAAAGGTAAAGTGTTCTAAACTTAAATTATTTCTTATTATTGTTAAAAAACCTTTCAAAAAACGCAGATTTTTAATAGACTAAACTGCTATTTTCTATTGTTCATTTATCAGTACCAGCGCCATCTATTGTACACAAAAGTGATTAGAAATTTATTTAACGTGGCAAAAACTGCTTTAATACCTATTTATTTAATACTAGCAGACCCGACAGACGTCGTCCTGTCTTGACTATGAATATTGGTCAAATGACTGACAGTTATGTCAAACGCCATTACATTAGAAAAGTTAAATTGGTCGTTAACTTTTCTTAAATTTTATAATTTTTCGTGCAACTTTCTTAATTTTATTCTTACATAAGAATCTTCTCCTAACAATAACAAACACAACAAATAAGAAAATAGCAAAATCGGGATTTATTTTTATATATAAGAAGAATATTCTCTCGATATATTTTTATTACATATTTTTTTAACAGCGCCATCTATTGCACGTTCTATGCACATACACATTAAATGCAATATACTACTGTTAATATATTATTTTCTCTTTTCAGTTATCATTTTGGGAGTGACAGTGCTCTTGTGCTAAAAGGACAATAACTTATTTATAATTTAATATAGAAATAAAACACAAACAAACTGTATCAGTTATTTATTCCCGTTATGTACATATTGCGATAACTAACATTTGCTATCTAGGATGGTATTTTTAATGCCGTCTGTGATTTACATAACCGAATAAAAAGAAGTGTTATTTATTTAAAATCACGATCCACGTGATCGATCGATTAGAATTTTTTATCCTGACCACTTTTTTTCAGCTGCTGTCAAATGGCTCGAATTTCCATAGACTTACTGTAGTGTAAAAGCTAGAATTGTATTGCAGCACACAACCAAGGCTGGAAGCATAACGTGACATACACACACACAATTTTAAAAATTGAATTAAAGTAACATCTATATTAGTATAAAGTTGCTTTAAATCTAGATAAGCTTTACAATAACACAGCCTGCTTCTAAATTTTTTTAATTATCTCAATATCCACTAAAATAGTTACCACCTTTATAAAATACTATGTAGATGTTTTTGAAACAGCGCCATCTATCGCACGTTAAGGGAGCTGTTCTTATATTTGTTTATTAAAAAATGCAATTAAGGACTCTTAATTATTTACTATTAATATAGTACTACTCCATTGTCTTACTTTACAAAATTAAAAAAAAATAGTAAAGACATTTTAATATTTTAAACATTAAGATTAATTGAAATAATAGAAACCATTGTTGTTATTCGTAACGTATAGAGAATAGTTAGATATAATAACTAATTAAATCTTCATTAGGTTTGATTGACAGAAACTCAATTTTTTGGTTTTAATCCATTATGGAAAAAGCACCGTACAGCCTTAAGAAACTCACAATTTGTATGATTGAAATAATAAACAGCACTTTTTATTTATAACAACATCTGTACGAAATCGAGGTCGTATCGTTAATTTGAAATAAGAACAGACTCCATTGGAACCATTGTCACAATAGTTTGTTTTTAATCCATAATGGAAAATGTAAAGGTATTACACCGTACAGCCTACAGAAATTCTAATTTGTACGTTTAAAATAATAAATAGCACTTTTATTGATAACATCTGCACAAAATCGAGACCGTATCGCTAATTTGAAATAAGAACAAACTCCATTGGAACCATTGCCACAGTAGTTTGAAATAAGAACTATGTCGCTCACTCTAATGATGAGACAAAGTTTTCCCGCGTAAATGGTGATTTTTTACTGACTTAATAATATTAAGAAAAACCATTGTAGTATATTATAAAAGTGGTAAATATCAACAGAGGAACGATTTATAGAAGATTTTGTGAACTATTATAATAAAGAGGTAACTTTAATATGATTTTAAATATTATTTCACTAATAGTTACTTTAGAGTTCTCTTTCTATCAGTGAAAGAATATTTTAAATCAATTTAAATTTCAGATATTTACTCTAATATTACAAACATTGACCTATAATACTATGGAATCGTTAAAAATATCCGAATCAAGAGTTCGAGGACAAAGTAGAATATATAAAGGAATAGAATTATTTTATTACGTCCATATTGTAAATAGGTCAATGTATATAAACTACTAAACACTATATAATAAGTTCTTCTCGCAATATTAACAATAAAACTGTAAAATAGCCAAATATTTTTTTATTGTTTTAGAATAGTTTTTTTTACTACAACGACAACGATAATTTTCATTCTTTCATATATACATATTTCAGGCCAATAAAATATTTACAAATTTGTCCAACATTCGTAAATAATTTTTAAAACCCAACACTTTTAAATTTAAATTTTTTAACCTGTATTTAAACCTCACTATTAAATATTGAAAGATATTTTTTTCTACTTTATATAGTATTAAAGACAAAGCCTCTACAGAAACCATAGACAATATACAAAACGATCTACAGATTATAAATAACAAGAAATGCAAACATTAAGTTTGACATTCGAAGACAAATTACTTTGAGTGTGAATATTTCGAATAATTTGTCACACTTAAATGAAAAAAGGTGTCCACGAAAAATTATTCAAAATATTATGTTAATAACAAAAGACAGCAAACAATACTTTTTTTTTCTTTTTGTAACGTTTGTCAAAAAAACAAAGTTATGACAGCGCGAGTCGAGACCATTTCATTTTTATTTAAAAACAACAACATTTTGCAATCAAACTTTATATCAACGACTACAATAGCATTTCATTCCAGATTCGGACGAAATTCTACTCATTAAAACTAAATTTATGTTATGCGAATTATTTACTTATATAAACAAGCGTTCGAAATTTAAATTATCTCACAAATATACAATTAATTGAAATAGGATATATTCAAATTTAGAATTCGAATAATATACTTTTAAATGACGCCATTTCTTGAATATGAAGTGTTTTTTTACCGCCAAAATTAATAATTCGAATTTGAATTTGGAATTTATTCACATTCTGTAATCCAGTGATTTTGGATTAATAGGCTAACTTCACAAGTGCTATTTGATTTTTATCCTCTTACCCATTACATGGCTGACATAATAATTAAAAAAAAAACAATAAGGAAATATCTCAACTCAAAAAACACTCTAAAGCAATTTGAATAATCGTAATTGTTTTCATTTTACTACAAATATCTACACTAAAAAAAAACGTCAAAATTAATATATAATTTATTGCCTAACAAAAATGAATAATTCGCATAATTTTCATCATAGGATAATATCCATCCCTCTATCCCTAATCTAATTCTATCCGCATATTAGGTGCAAGAGAACCACATTGTATTTTGGATTCCTTCAGCTTTCCCAGCGCTAGTCTTAGGTCATCCATTGTGATTGGTCGAACAGCATCAACATATTCTTCATCAGAGTCATTAGATTTGTTGTGTGACTAGAACAAAAACAAAACACTGTTAATAACAAAAATAAAAAATGACGCAACATGATTGATGATGGAAGTAGCGCCGCCATTTTATAAGGTTGTGTAGTGACTTTAGTTACCTGTGAATCTTTCGCCATCTCCTCCCTCTCAATTTCATCTCTCGCCAGATCCCTTACTCTATATACAGCAGCCTGCCGGCACAGCTCATGCAGGTCTGATCCGGAGAAACCTTCCGTTGCCGCTGCTAGACGTTTATAATCAATCTGAAATAGTATCAGAACGTTATAATTATAGTTATTCGAACGAACTGACCGCAGTATGGATCACATGCTACTAGTATTCCTTAACCCCTGCAAGTAAGCCAAATGCTTGTGTCAGGAGTAGGCCACGCCAGTAGACCTGGGACTGAACTCAAAACCTATCGATCGGGAATTCAACGCCTAAACCACGGACCTACTGATACTTAGGTATAGTTTACACTAATGCATCACAACAGTGGAGGAAATAGGTAAATTCAGAGGTAAAGAAAGTAACAGATATGGTAGCCGGCAGCCAACTTTAGGTCTGAAAAAAAATAGTGGGGGAAAGTTACGCATTGTGAGCGTGCTGCGTTCCATCAGTGACGCGTAGCAGACGCGCAGAATTGAAACATCGCACAAGAACCAATCGCGTGTGACGCGCTGTTCTCGCCTCTAATAGTGCGTACCCCTGCGCATTCAAGGTCAAACTTATACTTATGTGCCGGTAGCTATACATGTACGTCAAATTGAGTCTAAAATGTTCACAAATGAATTGTGTATTATAAAGTCTCGTTATATGCCGTAGAAACATATATCATATTTTAAATTCTACAAATTCTTGTCAATGTAAAACGAAAAGTTCTTACACAAAGCGATTATTCAAGGTCGAAATTAGCCGCCATCCATGGGGTTCGGCCGCGGACAGTGGAGTCATATTTACGTTATAGAAAAGAGCAATTCGCGTTATCTATAATCTAAAAGACTCGTTAAGAGTTATCTAAAGAAATAAATATATTTACTTTCCCGTCTTTGTATATATTTGAAAATATTATGTATGTTAGAAACGAAATACATAAATACTCTAAAACACTTGATGTCCATGATATTAATACATTTATTAGTAGCAGTATCCGATTCTACAATATGATTCCGCATTAACAGAATTACTTAATCCTAAATTTAAAAAATCATAAAACAAACTTTATTTTAAAAAGCGTAAAGCCTTTTAACTACTTCATTATTAATATAATTTTTAGATTTTATTTTGATACGAATAAGTTTTTTTTAAAATTGTTATATTTGACGTTTCGTTAGAGTTCCTGAATCCTTACTCAAAATAAAAAAAATTGACTTTTACTTTGACTTTGATACCAATTTCAATAGGGATCATGGGTGGTCACTATCAGCTACATGGATACCAATTCATACACAGTGCCAGGGTCGTATCCAAGTATCCACGCAATAGAGACACATACGATAACACATACAACTTTATGATCAAGCCAATGACAACTCAGACAATGACATATAGGAGTCCCTCCCCCCCTGTGCGCGCGCCCTCACGCCATCGCCACGATCAGCGCGTGCGACAGTGCGCAGTCTGAGTTCCATGAAGTTTCATATAACTATATAATGAATGCTTACATCCTCAGCGGTAGGTTCGTGTCGCAGTATGAGCTGCAGTATGCGTTCCCTCTGCATTTCACTCGGCATGGGCACGTGGAAGGTCGCCGGCATACGACGCTGGATCGCTTTATCCAGGTCTTGAGGACGATTCGTTGCACCTGTTCAACAAAAAGATTTTTGTTCCAGCAATGAAATGGAAAAATGAGAAACACTTTTATATTTATAACTTACCCATGATGATGACAGTGCAAGTGGGTTCAGTGATGAGACCATCCCACAGAGACATGAACTGCGTCTTCATCATCGCCGTCGCTTCGTGGTCGTGTTGCGTGCGCGTACGCAGGAATGATTCTATCTCATCTACAATACAAATATTTACCTATTTAAATTATATCAAAACACCCTGATTGCGTCGGTTGAATAAATTCTCATCACATACATTCAGTATGTTTTTCACATTATTATATCACAAACCATATATATCTAACATTATAATTTCGAAATGAACTCTTAAGAAACGTAATGCGATTTAATATTACTACTTACGCCATCTATTGACGAATATATGGCGTCTATTTGTCTGTTATGCTATCACGCGTAAAAAACTAAACTTATTTAAATGAAGTTTGATACATAGATAGATTAGAGCTTGGGGAAGGATATAGGCTACCTTTTATCGCGAAAAAAAATCTTAAGAATACAAAGTAAATAAATATGTGCTCGTACGCCATCTATCGACGTGGGGATGAAGTGTATGTCGAGCTGTGTGAGAACCCAAATACGTAAATTTAACCCGGACGAAGCCGGGACGGAAGCCGACTACTATTTAAATAAATCTGACAAACCTCATTATTGACAGCTTATCTTTATTTAAATTGATATTTAGTACAGTTAAATTTGTACTTCTAAAAATCATTCAAAATTTCTATAACGATTGTAAGTGAAGTCTCCAAACATGTGTCGTGAGACGAAAGAAAAAAAATCAAAAAAAATTAAACGTAACTTACCTATAAACACAATGCACGGTTGCAACTTAACAGCCAAGCTGAATACGGCAGCGGCTAACTTCTGTGTCTCTCCGTACCACTTGTCAGTTAGTAGTGACACGTCGAGATTGATGAAACTCATGTTTGCTTCTTTGGCTGTTGCTTTGGCTATTAGGGTTTTACCGCAGCCTGTAAGAATATGATCAGATCAGTATTTTAGAGCAAGCAAAAATTTTACTCATTAATGGTGTGTTTTTACTGCTATGAACACAAAATGACGTCACATCTTGCGGAACGCTGATATCAACATACAAATGTTCGATGTTTTTCATTGCAATTTCGTAATTTACGTATTGTACTTTAATGTCTGTCATTATTGTTCAGTTGAAATAATTGAATCAAAAGAAAATTAAAGTTAAATGTAATGAATTAATTGAAAACAAAATGTAAATAAAAGAAATAATGACAAGTCACTATTTGACAGAATGAAACAGTGATGCCGCTACTACAAGTTAAAGAATAATATTTCACCACAGACTGAACAGGAAATTAGAATTACCTACGATTTGAAATAATTCGCGTGACGTCATATGACGTCAGCGTAAAACTGTATTGAAATATGACTTAGATGATATGGAAATGATGATTTTGGTAGAAATTTGGGATTTTTGATGGGAAATTAGGGATCCGGCTCGAAGGACCACGAGGGGTGTTGGGTAAAGAAAAGATATAGTGGGTTACCTGGTTCGAAATAGCCCCGCGTGAGATGGTTAGTCGCGAACGTTCACTTTCACCTTACCCAAGTCCCGCGAGTTTGTTGATTTGCTAATTGCGTATGTAACTACTAACACAAAACAATTTGTTCCACACGGCGTGACATCACTCAGGGTTTTCAAAATAATAGAAATGAGATACTTTCTGGTCATAAATAGTTTTACCTGGCGGTCCATGCAACAGGACTCCTTTAGGCGGCTGCGTCAGTCTGCTGTCAGCGAAGAGCTCTCGCTTCTGTATGGGCAGGATGACTGTCTCTCTCAACTCCTTGATTAGGTGATCCAGACCAGCAATGTCTTTCCAGTTAACCTGCCATGAACAATTAGCCACAATGTTGTTATTCGTTATAACAGATAATGAACTTTTAGACGGTAGACCAATTTAACAGATGGACTTAGTAGATGGCGCTGAGGATGGTTGGATCCGGAAGATCATACAAATATCAGAAAAGAGAGGATATGGTTTTGACTCATTATGGACAAACTAAGGTACCGGGTTGGGTATGAAATATATGAATTTATTTTAGCATAACCCCTCAATGATTCCTTGATAGAAGCAGATGCTTATCTATGTTTTAGAAAAAAAATCACTCCAAGAGTCAATATCTCCTGAGGATGCTTTGGTGTCAGAGTGAACATGCATCGGATGAATCTTTACGAGCTGCATACACCTTACAGATGCAATGCAGATTTTGCTATCGCTAATAGCATTTTAAATTGGCTTCGTCATCTATCACTTTATGGATCCTTATGGATTATTATTAAAAGTGTTTAATAAATAAATCATACTATTCTGTATAGGATTACATGAATGATGATAAAGCTTGAAATCCAAGTGACGTTAATAGTCAGCTGAAAGATTATACACAGTATACTTTTATGTACTTTTTTCTAGCATGCTATATTTTATATAATATGATTTTTATATGGCAAATAAAGCAAGTGCGGCCACTGTTAACTTGCAGCTCCCTATCGTTGGACAGACAGTATGCTTTTTTAGAATATCGTCTTTAGGAATTTATTATTGATGGAGTAGTAAAAAAATCAATTAACTTTCCTTCATACTTTCCAGGCATAGGACTGTCTATAATTATTGAGTATTATTATGAAAGTCTTACTCTGGAGGTGGGCATACACCTCTGACTTTTCTGAGTTATGTGTGTTTTAAGCAGCCTTAACGGTGAAGGAAAACGTCGTGAGGAAACCTGCACTCCTGAGAGTTCCCTAAAGTTCTCAAAGGTGTGTGAAGTCTGCCAACCCGCATTAGGCTAGCGTGGTGGATACTGGCCTAATACCCTCCTCATTCTGAGGAAGAGACCCGGCTCAGCTGTGGGTCATTGACGGGTCAATGATGATGATGATTATGAAATAAAGTATAACATACTTATCAGGGTTGCTACTTGCTAGTTACTTTGTTATATGCTATGTATAATAAGCATGGTGCTTAAAGTTGCTTTATGCTATATTAAACACCACTTATTATACATTTGTAAATCAGATTGATGTAAACAATGTTGATTTAATGTGAGTGACTATTAAGTCTGTCACCAGGTCTTCTCAACAGACAACTGCTTTCCAAGCTGGTGGTAGCTTCAGACAAACTGACTATTATGATATGTTAAATATCTATTCGAAATGAAATGTTTTGAGTTTGTATTAGTACAGAATTTACCTTGTATAAAAATAGATCAATTTTATTTTTACTTTTTACCATCCGCGCATTTTTGTCTAGTAAAGTTTTAAAATAGCTTGGAATTGGATGTATGTTATAGAATTTGGCTCACAACCAACACACAAACAAAGACATTACTTTAAAACTTATACAGAATCCATTGACCTATAATATGGACATGGGATCTTCTTGAAGTTTGGGTCTTTTTACAGCTTTTTTTAATAAACGTAGAATGTTACTTTCTTAATTAAATTCTTTGAACTTTACATCTACAATGGGAATGGACTATTGCAAACGCAACATAGATACTGCTGTTAAACCGATAAATAATCAAATATGATCTCATACAATTACGAGAGAAACCTAAACAGTGCCTTGGACTTGTCACCAAGGTAGGCTTAAGGAATTCCTTTAAGTAATTACAACACTCGCCTCCACTACCCAGGCTCTCTGTTCAAACCTAAGGTTAAGGTAAACTAAGCCTAACTTACGCGCCGACATATACTTATATAGGTATGTATAATGTACACCATAACTTATTCTCACTTCATTCTATCTATTTTTGGATTTTGGAATTATTCTGTGTTCGACATACTTTTAGGCACTGATTGTAAGTCTAATTATATATTCAAATATTCATAATAATTTCTTAAATTACAAATATAAAAAGATTATAATTTTGGTATACTCCATAGATACAGAAATTACGATATCTGAGTTTGCAAAATCAGTGAGTATGTTAAATATAAGTGAAAGAATAGTAATAACACATTTTTATAGAAAACACATAATTATGGTCTTTGTGGAGGTGAATTGCCTAAAACAAAAGGTTAAATCCAAGGCTCGTCTCGCAATATCAAAATGTATGCTCCAGGGAAACATTATACATAAGTTTACCTCATAAAAATAATTTTATGGAACATCTTAATAAAATCTTAAAAACTCAGTGGAAAAAAAAAAAGAACCACAAACATACTTTTCTTCTTATAATAATATTAGCACATAAAATTACTTACATTAATCTCTTCCGGCACAACCAGCTGTGACGCAATGATCATTTCATGATCAGTCAGCTTGTCTAGAGCCACCGAGTGCTTCCCACCAAGACCCGCTCTGCAAGATATCCTTAACACATGCAAGCTCTGTACAGTTGCCATTTATTTCACAATAAAAAGATACTGTACATGCTAACTATGTTAATATAAAAATGAAATCACTACAAAAAATAAAAGTTGAAATTTTATGATTACACTGAAATTTATTTTATTTTAATTTTTTTCTATAATAATCAATAAATAATAATAAATAATTAAAATGTTGATTAGTCAAATTAAACCTTCTCTAATTTTACTCAAAATAATTGCTAATAATTATCAGAAACTTGTTTCAGATATTCTAAAGTACAAAAGTATAATTAGGTACTTTAATATAGAAAATATTTCTACTGAACATTTTAAGAATTTTATTAATTTACCTTATACATTGTATTAATTATATTAATTACTTTTTTCATCAAATATTAATTGACTATAGAGCAATTTTAAACCACATTTGAACATTAAATTATTCTTTACTCATCTAAATATCTAAGAAATGACCAAAAAGGCCTTATGCAAGACTTGTGCAATTAAACTTTTAAAATAATGATTAACCTATTTAGCCATGCGATCGAACGATAAATAAATATAAATGAAGTCGATAGATATACTTATAAGATCTTCATGACATTTTGATGCATTGAATTGTTAAAAAAATCAATACTTACTTGCGTAACTGTTCCCGAGCACGCTCCTCAGCCTTCTTCCGACTCTTGGACGTTGGGTCTATTTGGTTCACCAACCATTTTATTGAGAAGTAAGTGACTGCAGATACAAAAGCAACCCGTACTGCCATTTGGAACACATCGTTCCTCGTAAATGCTGACCCTTCCACCATCATTCCTACACTTGAATGAATAGTTTAATATAACTATAACACGGACCAATTGATGAAAAACGTTTGCTCTTCACTATTCACGGTAGAAATGCAAAATTAAATAAAAATTTTTGACAATAACATGCACTACGGACTGAATTCCGTAAATTTTGAACCATAGACGATATCCAGTGACCACAGATAAACGAAATAAACAGATATCTATATCTAATAGGTCAAAGATAATATCCAGCAATGCTACCGCTTGATGGATTGGGTTCCAATAATAGGTAATCACTAGTCCAAGTCCAAGTTGGTCTCGAACTTGTAGTGACGATTCCCTGCAATTTAAATTAAGGGACAACCTTAGTTTTGGTGTCGAAAATAATGTCTCTATACAACAACATAAATCAGTATACCACATCCAAAAAAAAATTGGCAATTTTTATGATTCTAGGAATTCTAGGTCATCAAAAATTACTCAATTATAATTTATTATGCGGGTGTCAAAATATACGTAATTTTTAATTACGATGCCTTTTTTCTGAGAAAAATGGTCTTAAAGCAAGAGACAGACAAACAACTACAGCAAATTTATACTTTAAAATTTTTTCCTTTATTAATAATTACATATTTATAATTTTAGTCAGATTGACATTGATCTGTACCATATTTCATAACACTAGCTCAACTGAAACTACTAGTTCTTTCGTAACAACATACACTTAGAAGTTGGTTTTTAATGCTGCTTTAAAGGATCGCAAACCACGCCTTTTTTTTCAAACTTTCTTAATTTATTCTTTCCTTGATTATAATATGCAAACATCCATGGATTTTATATCATATTAACTTTGTTTAGTTTCAAATCAAAATTCTATTGTCCATCGCTTAACACCGAACGTCACTCTTTACCATAGAGAAACTCTTTACTCTATTGTTTTGTTTGTGATTGTACGTTAGACTGTTTGGTTTTAAATTTGAGTTTGTTTGTTAAGTCTTTAATTAACTTACTGTAGATTAATAAGTGATTAAACCAAAAATGAGTGTAATTGAAAAAGATTGGTTATACAAAGTGAATATTAGTGATATCGAAGAAAACCTGTTCAGTAATTTTGAACAGAACCTTAAAATAATACGCGAAAATGTTCTCGATGTTCTTGAAGAGAATAACTTGGCTCGGAATTTTGATATGAATGAACAATTAAAATTACTTTCTGAGAGTAATAAGGAATTAAAAAATAAACTTGAAATCAAACTTAAAGATGTGGAGGAATTACAGACTATGTATGCAAGTTACAAGAAAGGTAATTCATGTTATTTCTTTCAGAACAAACTTGCCATGTTTTCATAAAGTGAAAATTGATTCTATCAATTAGTAACTGAAGATTAGATTAATAAGGGTTATTTTTTTAAATTGATTTCTGAGATTAAATAAATCTTAATATACTTTTGTAAATCGCAAAGCAGAAATGTTGAGTCTCGGCTCTTGACTATAAAATCATATTTCGTGTTTAAACAACAGACTAACTCCTACCAAGATTTTTAAAAACAGCAGAAGCATAAAAGAAAATTTTGTAGATTCTACACCAAAATTCCAATCCCGAAGTAGTCTACATTGATGATGAATTACAATGGGTTTGCTCTTCAAACATAGTCTTTATTACCTTGTTTATGGACCTATGAGGGTTTACAAGAACTTTTTAACTTGTAAAGAGGTTGCATACAGTAAAATAATGAAAAGTATTGTTTTAGGCCTCTTATGAAATTTTAATCATTATTTATTTCTAATCAGTAATTTTCATTTCAGATTACAAAATTTTACAAGATGACATTAAAGACACTTATGAGACATTTTTGACTACAAAAAAATATTACAAGAAATTCCTTAAAATATATTTTTCTCTAGAAAATAGAACTAAAGAGTCTGAAGTTATATTTATTCAATTTTTCACTGAAGCTAAAAAGGAAAATGATGATTATTCCGTGAGATTTTTACGTAATGCAACTGGACAGTATCAATGTAAGGTCTTAAGTAAATGTTATTTATTTATTATCATCACAACCTGTCAATGGCCTATTGCTGAGCCGGGTCTCCTCCTCAGAATCAGGAGGGTATTAGGCCATAGTCCAACACACTGGAGTAGTGTGGGTTGGCAGGCTCCACACACCTTTGAGAATGTAGAGAACTCTCAGGAGCGCAGGTTTCCTCACAATGTTTTCCTTCACTGTTAAAGCGAGTGATATCAGAATGTGCCCAGGATCTAACTGGGACCTCCAGAGTAAGACATTGAAGTCTCGACCACTGTGCCATCATTGCTTATTTATTTATATTTATGATTATTTAATTATTTTTTTTCAGTGCAAAGTATGAAACCAAAGTTAAAAATATTTATAGGACTTGAAGGTAAATTACTTCCTGCCGATGACGTACCGGGAGTGTTATGTTACATAAGGCAAGAGTTTATAAAATTAAAGAAAAGCAAAGATGGAAATTAGATAATATAATCATGTATATATAGAGGTTATTGTGAAACAGCATCTTTGTTGCTTCCTTACTGATAAGAGCAGTGGTTTCCAAACAGTTTTAATACTTATAATCTATACTAGCTGACCCTTCCGACTTCGTGACTGTGATGATTAGCTCCTATTGGTCTTAGCGTGATGATATATAGGCTATAGCCTTTCTCGATAAATGGGCTATCTAACACTGAAAGAATTGTTCAAATCGGACCAGTAGTTCCTGAGATTAGCGCGTTCAAGCAAACAAACAAACTCTTCAGTTATATTAAGTATAGATTATACATGCAATTGATGAATATAACCTTTGTGTGTATAAGGATAACTTATGGGATTGAAAGTGACTTCTCTTTTGTTTTTCCTGGAAAAATTCACAGCTTCTGTAGGATGGTAACAAAATGTGTTTGTCAAGTTGACTGTAATTATGTAATAATTCTATCTATATATTTTCACTTAACATACAACTCTTTACATCAAAAAACTAGAGCAGGTATTTAGTATAAATAATATTAAATTATCTGAAAGTGAAACTTGTTCAAAATTATGAATTCTTCATTCTTCATAAAGATGGTGTTGGTATATTTACAACTATTTAGGAACCACTGATTTAGAACTTAAGTTTAACATAAACTTTATTGAAATAAAATTACTTGTACATATTTAAACATAATCTGTAATTATGAGTTCAAAATAATAAATTACTTATTACTAAAACTGTTTTATTGATTTAATTTTATCAAAGGTTTCTATTAAATAGAATTGTTAATATAGAAATTTCTCATTTGTTCCCAACTTATGAATATTTACCATAAATTTAGGGGGTTGATTTTTATGTATCCTACTTGTTTGAATGCTTTAGTGATATCAAGTAATATTCCTCATTTTTTGCAATTTCTTTAGCGTAATTACAAATGTTTTTTAAAATACTACAAGGATACATTAAAAATAATTCAGTTAAATTTTTACAAATGCACTATAGTTAATGGATTTAGGGATAAATAAGTTTAAAAACTAAAACACTGACTGCAGAAAGGTCTTTTAAAAGATTAATTTTTTTTGGATTGTAATATTTTTATTTTTTTATGGGTTATTATGATTTATATTTAAAATCAGTACCCCCTGTACTAACTTCAAATAAACGGAGAAATATTTTTGAGAGTTGGTGATACCAGTGTTTAAATATCAATTGACTTTAGGGCTGAGGTATTTTTTTTAATATCGGATTTTTGATATATCGATATTTTTAAAAATATCAATATTGACAAAAAATAGCGATATATTTTATATTGGCTTAAAAAAAATTACTAAGACTAAAATAATTTACAGTTTACAATTCAGTATATTTATTTAAAAAAAATTACAAATGTTTTGATATGTAATATTCTAACTAGTCAACATGTACACAATAAATATCGATAATTCTAAATAAAAATATCCATATATCGATATTTTATCAACAGTCCTACATCCTAATTGATGTCATTATTGTCAACCTAAAAGTTAGGACGCTATCTAACGCTATGCTTTATCTTTAATAATTGTTATTGTTACATTTACTATTACTTATTGTAAATATGAGTGAGAAACTGAAGGAGCTTCGCGAAAGATCTCAAAAGCGGAAAAAGTTACTAGCTCAAACGGTAAGCGACATTAGATAATATTCACTTAAATGTTTTTTAAGTACAAAAAAAATTAAATTGTTTAATAACTACATTAATAACCAAATAACATAATCAAGTGCCTATTGTTGGATTTAGATAAATTGCCATTCGGTTTAAAACACTATTATTACGTTGACGAAAATAATTCCCACCATAAAAAATAAAACTTTTATTTAGTTGTTGTAAGTACAATAATAGCTGGCCTTAAAGCTTAAAATCATCATCAGTCTACAAACTGAGTAATTTTGGACAATTTTTCGTCCTGAAACTTTATTTAAGGGCAACAGGACTGGGGTGATTTCCTTTGAGGTGTTATTTATAAAATAGGTACTTACTGTAACATCACAATACATTTATTGTAATATTTTATAAATTAAGCAGATTATTAATATATATTCCAAACAGTGACACATAATACAAAAACAAAATTATACCACCACAAAGTAAGTATGTAATTATTTGATAGGGATACTAAAGCTTATATTAGATCATACTTTGGTAAATCATATTTATGTAAACAACGGTGTTTTGAAAAGATGACTGTTGAATTTCTTGCTTCTCTTCTCAACAGAAGCTTCAAACAACCTGACTGACTGACCTATTTTGATGTGTAAAAAGTTCTTTGTATAAAGCCTAATTGAAATAACAAATTTTATAATATAAGTGAATAACCACATTGACTTGATGCGTGAAATAATATGAAGCTCATTTTTATTTTATATTTACAGTTAGGTGTGTCAAGTGTTAGTGAACTCCGGCATGCATTAGGGACTTCAGTTGATGTCTTGCCCAAGAAGCAAGCAGTTGCTGAGTACAGCTCAGATGGGAATGAAAAACCAGCTCATAAAGAACCTGATAGCCTTGTATATACAGACTCCTCTACATTCTTAAAGGTAAACATATTTAATTAATTAAAAACATCCTCAAAGATAAGTTTTTTTTAACCATACCACAAAGTCTCTAAAATCTAGTATTTTGTATTTCAGAAATTCTATATAAAATTTAACACACTTTATCTTTTAATGATTCATAACTCAAAAACTAGGAAATTAAAAAAAAAATATACTTAGCATTTAAAATTAGCAAAATTATTTTATTTAATGAATGAATGGATATAACTCAATTGTCTAAAAATACACAATAAACTTCCCAGTCCATAACAGTATACATTAGTTTGGGAAGCTGACTAACTGATTTAACATTCCAGGGAACCCAATCATCAAATCCTCACAATGACTACTGTCAGCATTTTGTGGACACCGGACAGAGACCACAGAACTTCATCCGAGATGTTGGTCTAGCTGACAGGTTTGAGGAATACCCCAAATTGAGGGAACTAATCAAGTTGAAGGATGAGCTTATCGCCAGGACAGCAACACCACCTATGTATCTGAAGTGTGATCTTAAGGTTTGTTCCATACAACTTGTGGCGAAGGTTGTATTAAGATTTTAGTCCTTTTTTAAGGTTCCGTACCATACATAGTAGTCTTGGGCCTAATCGGTCACCAATAAGAGCGTTCCTTTTAGTTTGTTAGTTCGGACAAACAAATAAAATCGTTTTTTTTAGTCGTGGCCTAGTCGGTCACCCATGAGAGCATTTTTTTTAGTTCGTAGTAGCAATGTAATGGCGAACGAGTTCGCTATTTTAGTTTGTTAGATCTTTTTTTAAATAAATTAGTAAAAATAATAAATAAAAGAAAAAAACATTGATATACTTAAAAGTGAAACATTGATCTTAGAAATATCGATGTTTATGAACAGTATTTTGATATTTCTATCACCATTTAAATATATAAGTATATATCGATTTTTTTAGAAATAAACCACTATTATCCGTCTATCTGTCACCAGGCTGTATCTCAAGAACCGTGATAGTTAGACAGTTAAAATTTTCACAAATGATGTAATTCTGTTGCCCCTATAACAACAATTATTAAAAACAGAATAAAAAAAAAATTTAAAAGCTCCTATACAACAAACGTGTTTTTTTTTGCCTAATGTTGGTAGGAACCCTTCGTGCGCGAGTATGTCTCGCACTTGCCGGTTTCTTAATGTTTTATACTTATTAACTAAAGGTCTTAAATTGATTACAATTTATAATGATTTAATAAGTTCTATAAAGGGCAGGGTAGATATGTCAAGATCAATGTGGATACTTTACAGCTAGGGGAGGTGCTTTACTGTTACAAATATGTAAATTAAATCAACCTTTATGAAATAATATACATTACTTTAACTTATTGTAAATATTTTTATGCAATATAGTTATTTATATATCTATCTATAATTATATTTATGAGAGATTTCATATTACATTTTGAGATGTGATGTCATGGAACTCACGACTATGTCATACGTCACCAACCCCTCCTCTTCCCTTAACATGTGAAGCTATTTATGGATGTCTTTCGGCAACACTACTTGACCCAGACTTAAACTGGTGTCATTTATTACAGACATTTGATCTCAAAACAATGGGTAGCAAGTTCGACGTGGTGCTGGTGGAGCCCCCGCTGGGCGCAGGCTGGCGCTGGCGCGACGTGCTCGCCCTGGAGCTGCACCACCTCGCTCAGCCAAGAGCCTTCGTGTTCCTGTGGTGTGGGAGTTCTGAGGGTAACATAATCATAAGCTAAAGAAATAATTATTTTTATTTATTACGAGTATATGAAATTAAATGTTTGTTGCTGTTTGCTAACTTTGATTTTGATGTTAATAGCGATAGCCATTTTCATAAATTTTATTATTTTTTATCAGTAGGTACATATAAATTTAATAATTTTATATTTATATGTATATTTGGTAATTGTTTTTGTGTGAAATATCTTTTATATCAAATTTTTTATTCATTTATTTGTAATGATTGACCGTTAAAACATATAACGTATATGAGGGTCAAACTGAATGTTCTTAGAAAATCAAAAACTGCTTAAACTAGCTAGTTATCAGTTTTATTACATCTTTTCAAAATAGTGTCTATTGACGTCAAATACATCGCTGCATCCGATGGAACCACTGAGAAAAGCACTTTGCCCACTCGTCATTAGGGGTCTCTTCGACAGCCTTTTGAAACGTAGCTATAGCTTCTCGGCGTCCATGAAACGTTTTCCTCGAATAATTTCTGTTATTTTTGTGAATAAATAAAAATCGCAACGTGCGGTCAGGGCTATACAGCGGGTGACCAAGTACTTCCACGTTTGACGTCGCCAAATAGTCGATCGTTCGCCTGGCGGTGTGCGATCTCGTTTCTCCCCAACTTTCTCCAAGACAAGTGGCAACCAATTGTTTATGTACCACTCTGCAGAAACTGCTTTTCGATCTTCTAAAACACTTGTCTCGAAATATCCTGTCCTTCCGAAGAAAAAGACCACTATCTTTTTTCCTATTCTTCAACCTCTCTTCACGTAATTGGCAACTCTTCAGAAGGAAACTGCCACTGAGCAGACAGTCTTTTGGTTTCGGGAGTATGTCGAACACAGCATTTGAGCATCTCCTTTAAATTATGAGGTCTACCAGGCACAAAGCATCCTGACCGCTAAATGTTCATGGAGGATTTTGTGCACTTGACTCATACCGATGCCTAAGCTTGTCAGAATCTGCTGATAGGTTATCTTCAGTCGTCGCCGTAGAAGGCCGTCCCGCACGTAGTTCATCGGTGAGATTAGTGCGACCACGTTTAAACTCATTAAACCAGTTGTAAACATTGGCACGAGATGAGGCTTCATCGTGAAAGGCCAATCGTAGTCTATCGTAACTTTCTTTTTGACTTAAATGACATCGAAAGTCATAAACAATCTTTGCACGAAAATTTCCTCGCGTTAAATTCATACCGACGAGACGTGACACTGACAATTATGAGTTTGCCGCCAAATCGTGAAACAAATGAATAATTGAAATACATACTCAATAATATTGGCAAAGAATTTTAAAATCTATTTTCGATTTAGTACTGGCCCCCTACTAACATAAGCATTGTAGCTTAGTTGGAGAGGGTTAAGGAATACTAGTAGTATGTGATCCATACTCTTATTATTCTAAATAAAAATCGTAGATTTTTAATCATGTTAATAGGACTGGATATGGGCCGGGAGTGTCTAAAAAAGTGGGGCTTCCGTCGCTGCGAGGACATCTGCTGGATCAAAACTAACATAAAGAACCCTGGACACTCTAAGAACTTGGAACACAATGCAGTGTTCCAGAGGACAAAGGAGCACTGTCTGATGGGTATCAAAGGGACGGTGAGGCGGTCCGTGGACGGAGACTTCATACATGCCAACGTCGATATAGACTTGATTATATCTGAGGATCCAGAGTTTGGTAGTACGGAGAAACCTATTGAGATATTTCATATCATGGAGCATTTCTGTTTGGGACGGAGAAGGTGAGTTTATGTTTTTATGACAACAAAGAATGGGAAATTAAATATTTATTTCCTAATCTTTATAGCATCCATTGTATATGTTGGAAAATAGTAAATGATTATGGAATAATCGAATCGTCATCACTATCTATGGCGCTGGAGTAAAATAATAATCATTTCCGTCGTTTTGACAGTCTCGACTCTCATCGACAATCAGACTGTAGTGTTAGACTTACGCGAGGTTTCTTCAGGAGTGGATATTATCTAAGTTGTGCTAGTGAAAGTGTTAGTGCTGGTAGTGGTGTCACGTGTAGTTGTCACGTGGTTATGTTAACAACGTTAGGTTAGCCTTAGGTTTACATACTATCTCCATGAGCAGAGCATCATGGAGATAGTCGTGCTGGTCGGCTAGTCAAGTTACCATACTCTTGATCACTAACTCTTTTCTTCAGAGTTCATCTCTTCGGTCGCGACTCCACTATCAGACCCGGCTGGGTTACAATCGGACACGAGCTGACCAACTCCAACTTCAATGCGGAGCTGTACGCATCCTACTTCACTGAGGGAAGGGAAACCACGGGCTGCACGGAGCGCATCGAGGCGCTACGCCCCAAGAGCCCTCCCAACACCAGCAAGGGCTCCAGACCGAGGGGTCGAGGCGGGTTCAGGGGTCGGGGTCGAGGTCGGGGAGCTATTTAGCGATTGTGCTTACTTTTTAATTTAAGATTAAATACTCGCTTTGCCGAGGGGTCTATTCTAATTCTACTTGTATTGTTCATACTTAACAAATTGTTCAATTTTTTTGAACATGTTAAAGATTCTAAAGTCTAAATATAGAAGCAGAAGTAATAAGAATAATTATAGTATTAAATTTACATATCCTTGATATAATATATATGTAACTGTTAATAAATAATTTGCTTTGTGGAGCACAATACAAATATATAATTGTTGGTTTTATCATCTTGTTGAAACATTTATGTATAAATTGTTTACAACATTCACCAATAGATGGCGCTGTTCTTTGTACGCGATTATGTAATGTGGTTGAATATGTTTAATCGCTATTAGGGAGCTGAAAGTACCCGTACTACGTCCCCCCTACGTGACTACATGTAGTATATGTAGTACGACAGAAAATTATACAAAACTGCAGCCTGCAGAACTCGTCAAATTCTCTCAATCAGCTGACATCCCGTATGTACGTCAGTGTTGCCGTATTTGAATATAGAACAAGACTACGTGACGAAAACAAAGACCTCTCCAACCCCTGAGACCAAGCGTGGTATTTTGAAGACCCACCTCCCCCCACAGAACGGGTCACATAGTATGAGTATTAGTTACGTTCCCTCATCGCAGATGTTGTTGTGTTTTGTGTTAACAAATTAATTATTCTTTTTAATTCCAACTAAGCTGCTGCTAGGAGAGGGTTAGTAAACATGTAGTGAGCAATTATTAATATTTTTTTTAATATCTGTTTTAGTATTTCAAATATATCAACATATGTATACTAAATCTCAGAATGTGTATAATGAATTATTTTTAAATGTAATAAATAATATTTTAGTAAGTTTAGTTTTATTTACCTAATCTAAAACCGACAGTCAAATGTAATCGCTAACATTTTGGTGTCAACAAGGAAACTAGTTCTCATTTCAAGCCGGTAGACGGCGCTGTAATCAAAATCTGTTCTCAACATTGTTTGGTCGTGTTTCCTTAACATATTTATACATCTTTATATAACACTAGGGGCCCGTCCCGGCTTCGCACGGGTAGATAATTTTTTTTTAACATTTTGGCTCCCGCATTCAGTCGCTCCCTCTATCGCCGCGTTACTCGCTGCGCTGCGAGGCACTGCACACCGCGCCGGCGGCCCGCCTGGGATTATTTTTTATTTATCTTGATATTTTTATTTCGTAATATCTTTTGACTGGAATGTCCGATTTCAATAATTCAAAAAGTAATTAACAGGTATTGAAACAGTCTTCATTACGAAATAATTTATTTGGATAAGAATTAATACCAAGTTATGGAAAACATGGTCTGATTTTAAAATGTAAAAAAAGTAGTTATAGTGACTTAACTACAATAGTTGGACATATGGTCTCGCGGAGTTTTTTGTAGATAGTGATACGTTCTATAATATTGTAAAACATTTTTTTGTTCTATCATTAATACTTTTTGCAGCGCATGCGATGAAAGATATTTTATGGCTAATTTTTTTGCACCTTGTGTTGGTTTTAGTGAGAATTTCTGGGGATCTCTAATTTTTTCTTGTAATAAATATAGCCTATGTTACTCAGGGATAATGTAGCTTTCTAATGGTGAAAGAATTTATGAAATCGGTCCAGTAGTTTTTATGTTTATTCGTTACATACGAAAATACAAATCTTTCCTCTTTATAATATTAGTATAGAAGGAGGGGGTGTATCGGAAATTTACTTGGCTGTTTGTAATAAATGGTTCCACTGACCTTAACTAGACTTCCGAACTGCTTGCCGGGATACCCCTCCGTCCTTGGTCTCCGTTAGCTTAGGGATGTATTAGCACTCGCACGTTAGTTTGTTGAAAAAGGAAGAAGAAGACATGAGCAACCGCTTGTCCTTTTACATGCTAGTACGCACTGAAGTTTTTCGAAGTGAAGTTAGTTGCACTCTGACGTGCTTGCGGATTCAATTACGTACAACGTCAGGCCAGTGGAGCACAAACGTTCAGAAGTGGTGTTTTTGAAAAAGATAATCAGGGCCTCAAGGTCTATTTGATGAATAGAAAAAAAAATCAAGATGGCGGAATTTATTTTTCCATACTAAATGTGTGGGAAATATTCAAGAGACCACAAGTTGGAAACTATGCAAGACTTTGGTTCATAGAAGAACTTTTATTCTGACAAGTGTTGATTAAGGAAAAAAAAATCCTTCGAAACCTCTTCCAATTGGCAGGGAACTAAAAAAACCAAAATATAAGATTCAAGATGGCAGCCATGCAAATTTCGTCGGTGTCTATCTCAGAAAGTGTACAAGATGGAAGAGTGATTTTCTGAAAAAAAATGATCAGTGTATTAAGGTCTACTTGATGAACAGAAAAAAAAATACAAGATGGCGGAGTTTATTTTTCCATATAAAATATATATGGGGAATATTACAATATTGAAACTATGCAATACTTTGATATGGTTCATAGAAGAACATTCATTCTGACAAATTCATCGAGGATTTCAGAGATGGGTATGGAGCACGGCCAGGTTATTAAAATAGGTGGGCGTTACTCAAATAAAAAAAAACTAGAAATCTCATTCAATTGGCAGGGAGCTGAATAAACATTTCCAAATGGTCAGATTCAGTATGGCGGTTTTGTAGAAAATGGTAGAAAGTAGTAGAGAAATGGTAGTCAGTGATTGACAGTTGTCTACTATTTTACATTCATTAACTTCTATTGTGCGCTGAAGTGATTTTCATGTCCTGGATGTTTTTTTTACATCTTATGGCTCTGGTAGATATTAAAGAAGGTCTCTCTTTTACATTCCACAGTACTGTGCTCGATAGCATATCAATCTGATATTCGCTTTAGAACATTCAGGCAGTAAACAGTGGATAGTTGACAGAGCTATAGATAGTGGAAAAGTAAGTTACAGACAGTGCACAGTAGAAGTTAATGAACGTATGATAGTAGACCACTGTCTAACACTGACTACCATTTTCTACCGCCGCGCCGTCTACAACTCACTACCTTTTTCTACTACTTTCTACCCCTGTCTATCATTTTCTACATAACCGCCATCCGGAATCCGACAATTTGTTATTCACTCCTTCACCACGCACCATACTAGTTATTTATATATTTTATTTATTTATTTATTACAGTATCACAAAAAATGGACTTAATACTAGCACTTTTGTATTCTGCCAAACTGCACAGCAGTTTGTCGGCAGTTAATGCTCTCATTCTTAAATTTTTTATAAAATATTTATAAATATTTTATAAAAAATAAAATATAGAAACAAAACTAGAAAAAAAGAAAGAAATAAACAAAAATTAATAACCAAAATAAAACTAATTATAAAAAAGAAATAAACTAATTTAATAATGTGTACATGTTCTTTAGTGTATGTGTAGGTAGGTAGTGTAGGTTGGTGCGTGTATATTTTGTACATGTATATACTTATAATGGCACATCATGCGTCTATTCTGTATCTTATATATGTATGTGTAGTATGTGTACTAGTTTCAATAAGCATCGTCACATAATAATATGGCGGTGCTTAATGAAATCAGTCGTTATTTGTATAATCATTTTTTAGGAAAAATTTCTTTAACCTGCGCTTAAATGTAAGTAGTTCACAACTTTGTGTGATCTTTGTCGGCAGTTCCTTGTAAATTTTTGGTACAAGATATTTTCTTGTCCTCTTACCATAGTAATTAGTGACTTTAGGTATGATAAATCTTGTCTTATTTCTAACATTATATTTATGTGTTAACTGTATTTTATATGTGTCATTATTATGTTGTTCTAAGGCTAATAATTGTTTTACCCTACAATGAATCGGTAATATCTTACAGATAGAAAATAACTTATAATCTTGACGGTGTTTTTCTTTTACTTTGTCGATAACTAAACTTTTAATAAACATAATTTGTAATTGTTTGATATTATTGAGATAGCTTTTAAAAGTTCTTCCGTAGCTGCTTAACCCGTAAGATATTATCGACTCAGCCATTGCAAAGTATATCATATATAACAATTTTTTATTGAGACTATATTTTAAATGTTTGAATTTTATAAGGATTGTTCTAAGTTTTTTACAGACATCAAACACATGTAACTTCCAAGAAAAATTAGGATCTATGATTAGACCTAGATATTTAAATTTTTGGACACATTCAATTTTGTTACATTTACACATACGTCCCCCACTTGCACCATGCAGGCACTCGTAATCATGCCCGACAACACGAATATCGTGAGTACGATGCCCGCTCCGCGAATATGGGGAACGTATGTGCATACATTTAGTCTTACTTACATTTATTATTAGTCCGTTATCGTGAGCCCAATTGACGAGTCGATCTATAAAATCTATAAAATGCACTTTAAAGTACGCAACAGGGGGTATATTGAAAAACACTACAAGGGGTGATATTGAATGGACTATTAGGTAAACGCAACGTAGATACTGCCACTGAACCTGATAAATAATCAAGAAACCTAAGCAGTGCCTTGAACTTGTGATCAAGGTGTAGTTTAAGGGATCCCTTCAAGTAATTACAGCACTCGATTCATTCACTTCACTACCCCCGGGTACCCGTTTAAACCTAAGGTTAAGTTACCCTAAGCCTAACTTACGCGCCCACATACCTGGCGGATTTCTGATCTTTAAAATTTTTACCTGTAGTTTAATACATCTCAGCGAAGCGAAGACAGATCAATAAATTTAATATATATGTCGGAGGTGTGAGTTAGGTTAGCCTTGTGATAGGTTAGGTTAATGTTAGTCTAATGTTAAGATTAAACAGTGAAACTAAGCAGTGGAGGCGAGTGTTATGATCATTTAAAGGATATCCTTAAGCCTACACCTTGGTCACAAGTCCAAGGCACTGCTTGGGTTCCTGTCATAATAGTTCTTGTCAGAATAGTACGTGATAGTAATGTTTAGTTATCTCCTGCCCGTATAGCTTTTAAGATAGGCCATCCATCTATATCCTTTTTTTATTTTAGTTTCCGATATATATGTCGGAGCATAGTAAAAGATTATCGATTAATCGAATCGTTATCGTTGTCTATGGCGTTGGAGTGGGGTAGTAGTCACTTCCGTTGTTTTGACAGTATCTACCCTCGACCCTTTATATGCGATCGACAGTCTAACTGAAGTCTTATTCGTGCGCGGTCTCTCAAGAAGTGAACATCATCTAAGTAGTGCTAGTGATAGTGTCAAGTGCAGTGTAGTGTGGAAGTGCTGTCCAACTAAGGTCACGTAAGTCCTTACAATGTAATTGCCACGTGGTTAAGTAAACACAATGTTAGGTTAGGTTAGCCTTGTGTTAGATTCGGTTTATGTGAGATTAACCTTGGGTTTAAACAGAGAGCCTGAGCAGTGGAGGTGAGTGTTATGATCATTTAAAGGAATTCCTTAAGCCTACACCTTGGTCACAAGTCCAAGGCACTGCTTAGGTTTCTCTCGTAATTGTTAGAGATCATATTTGATCATTTATCGGTTCAGTAGAAGTATCTACGTTGCGTTTACCCAATATTCCATTCATTACCATCACCCCCTTTTAGTGTTCCCCAATATTCCCCATCTTCCTGCTTCCATTTCCTTTCACATCGTTTTAAAATCCCCGACATATAT
Source organism: Limenitis camilla (assembly GCA_905147385.1). Lineage (NCBI taxonomy): Eukaryota > Metazoa > Arthropoda > Insecta > Lepidoptera > Nymphalidae > Limenitis > Limenitis camilla. Next base: position 12,026,545 of record LR990241.1, read on the forward strand.
ATATGTTAGTTTTACATTACACTTTATTTTTTATGAATATGAAATTATTTATCAATCAAATGTTCATGGTTTTTGGAGTTATTTAACCTTTATAAAGTACAATTCTAGAATGAGTGTTGCAAAGAATTCGAGTCCTTGAGTCTTAATTTTAAAGACTCGGTGATCTAATACGCTCGAACTTTAAAATTAAGACGAGCCGGAGTCCTTTGATAGCGACTGGAAAAATTGAAACGTAAGAGAGCTTATTAATAAAAAATCGAGTTTTGAAGGTAGCAAATAAAATACGAAGTTACTTAACGCGGCTTTCGGTAATAGTTTCTGAGCTCTTTCATAATTATATTAACTCTCACCTCCACCACTCGACCTCACCAACTACAATAGATAATAAACTAAACTTACGTGGATCTTAAGAAGGGTGACCTTAACCACGACACTATAACACTAACTTCCATGTACACTGCGCGACAACACCAGAGAGACTAATCTATCGCGCTACAGGTTATATATTGTCTTCACGTGGGTATACTTGACATAATATATAATTTTTTTTCTTTCGAATGTAAAAATGTTTTTAACATCCAGGCCACCATGTAAATGTTTACATAACATCATATTAAGTATACAATGTAATTTTGAACTGAATATACTGAAGCGTTTCGAAAATATTACCGAAAGACTCAACTCGCCACGCAAGTCACCAATAATTTTTTTTTTTTTTTAAAAAGATTACCAGCAGTATGGATCACATACTACTAGTATTCCCTTTACCCCTGCTAAGTCCAATGTCCGGGATTTGAACCCACGACTTGTTGATCGTGAATCCAATGCAATTAACGTAAACTCGCAGGGCGAGTCGCTGGCACTGAACGTGTTAATAATACGAGGAACGATGTGTGCGCGTGCGCTAGTGACGACTTGTGACAGCGTATCGCCAATGAACTGACAGCTGGTGGAGTCCTCAAAGCGAGTGCTCGCTGGTTTCCCCGTAACACTACGTACTGTATGAATGCTCGCTGTGTAACATGTTGCATTACACCTCGTAACGTTGGTCTACTGCGATGTGAGTTCTAATGAAGCTCCCCACTCCTCACACAGGCTATTTATTAGCTTACTAGGAGGGAAGGGAATACTAGTAGTATGTGATCCATACTATAAATAATATTTAAAAAAAAAAAAATTAATAAAATAAAACACAAAAGTATATACATCAATATATTTTATTTTACATAGGTTGTCTTTAAATCAACTCGACTATTCTGAAATTCATCAAAATATAAAAAAGACAAAACAAAAATATGTCATATGAGATCTTTTACTTACTAAGATAAGAAAAAATTTACATATTTTATTTTATTATTGTGGAACTAATTTCGTACGATTCATTTCAAAAAAACAGTTTATATAATGATGTGGGGGGACTTCATTGTCATGTGTCAACAATAAAAAAAACATATGACTTACAATTCATGTGTAATACATTTTTAATGAATAAATCATAGTATAAAAAGTTCCAACACAAAAAGTGTTTCATCCACGAAGTTTCGCCTCTCACCTACTATCAGCCGTAAACCGTCGTGGACTTAACTATCTGCATATAATTTTAATTACATTCTATAATTAGGGATACCTATCCAATATCAATAAAGGTAATGAATCGAATTTTCATTATTTATCATAGTTACAGCAGCTCCTAGCCACAGATAATGTAAGATTAGACAGACAGCAATAAAGTCCCCACACACGATCTGTATCCAATTGACACAACTCACCTCGGATCCTATCGCACGCCGCACATTGTCAAGTCTTATACATAATTCATTTTGTTATACAAGGCATTATAATTCTATACCGTGATCGCAAATAATTAAATCATTAGATTGTAATGCGCCATTTTGCGATCACGGTAAAGTATCCTTTTAGTATAATCGTCATAAGATCACATTTTTTAATAAGGCAAACAACAATCTTTAAAGCTAAACCTTTGATGAAGTGAGGGGATAGCGTGAAACCGATAACGATTATTCGTGGAACAACACTATTAAAGGAATGGGATTTTTTACTCTGTGACAATTTCAGTAACACTATTTTGCAAATGTGGCAATACTAAATTGGAAGTCGGTATCGGAATGGAAAAATAAATCCTAAATTTGTACTCGATGATAAAAAAAACACATTTCACCAACAAGGTTGAGTGACGTTGAGGTCTTACCGCGCGATTACATTATGTGCAATTTTGTGTGATCTGTGGTCGAGCGACATGATTGACAGCTACGAAACCCATCAATTATTTGTACGGGAAAATGTTTTATTTTTTCGTCAAATTTCCAATATTTGTAATTTTTTAAATCTATATTGTTTGACATGATAAAACTAGAAATCAATTTTTGACGTTTTATATATATTTAATAATTTTGAGCAACCTCTAATTTTTTTTAATCCTTTCGACAGTTGAGTTGAAGTGACAGTATATGTCATTTAGGGATTTACATTTTACCGCCAAAATTGAAATACCAATCTCAATCATCAAAATCTTTAGACTACGGATTGAAACAGAATATTAATTTAAATTTGTGGATATAAGATTCAAATATGAAATTTATTTTCAATCTTTAATCCAAAATCTTTAAATAATTCATTCCATAATCCAAAGATTTGGGCTTGAGATCAATCTTTTAGTAATCACGCGGCAAGACCTCTTATTAAAAAAATGATGGAAATCTATATATATAAATATATATATACATGTGTATCGATGAACCAAATACCCAACATTTGGATACTTTGGCCCGATGTGATTTTGAATTCAGAAAAACAAAGCATTAAAAATTACTAACTAATTAATGAGAAACATGTTAAAAAAATTCATGACACTTAATTAAAAAAAAGTAAAACGATTTGAAATTGGAAGCATTCGTGTGACTGAGACAGCCTAAGCCCAAACACATTCAAATGGGTCTCTATTACGTGCTCGACAGGCATTCCCACTGTTGGGATAGGCTTACTAGAATTTGAAAAAAAAGTATACAACTTTTTTTTTAGTTTCATTAAAAACATTTGAATTAAAGGGATTATTACTTTAAAACTGTCATCGTGGATTAGGCGCCATTTTGGATTTTGTTCCAATATAAAGAATTTATAACAAAAAAAAAAACATTTTTACTGGAAAAAATTTAAAATATATCCATTAAAAGGGAAAAATTATTATTTTGAATTGGGCGCCATTTTGAAAGTTTTCAGCAGGGAACCAAAATATTTTAAATTTATTTAATCATAAATAAATTAAATTCTAAATAGTTGAATATTGGAAATTTGAGTGAATTCAACTCATATTTTAAATATTTTTGGGTTCCCTAGTGGGGGTCACTATCGAGCATGTATGTAGATATAAAATATAACCTAGAAGTGGGGTGCAACAAGCAGAGCGTTATCAAATATAAAAAACTATACTTTTTTTTAAAAAATCGAGGCCGAATAATCTCTTTAACCACTCTCTTGTCTATACCCCGTACATGTTAATTTTGTGGGGTCATTCTGTATAACACTTAATTAAATTACCCTCCTTATACATTCATAGGGAGTATTAACATCCCTTTTAAGAGAAAAGAAATCCCTTATTTACCCACCAAAAAAATTCATTATAGCGACATAAGCTAGCAACATTATTCTCCAATTTTCTGTGTTACAGAACAGAATGACCCCAATATCATGTTCAGATGATTCTATGACGTTCATAACCTAACTTATGCTAGCCTAACTAACGAGTCCTAACTTACTCCCGTACAAATACCATCTGTTCCAGGGGCGAATTGTGAAGAGCCCTGGACTGTACTCCAATCATACCTATATCCACCCCTGATCTGCTCATATCATGACAAAATACTCAAGTGACATTTTACATGTTAAAGTACCAGAAAAATTTCATATCATTTGCCGAAAAAAAAAGACATCATTAAAATGGACATTTTTCTTACTTTTATTGCTATATTAAGGCAAGAATGTCCTAATTCATCAAATCGAAAATATCCAGCTTTATAATACTAAGACGTCATTTCAAAAATTAAATTATAATAAACATACCGACCATTACTTATAAACCATCAAACACTCCATTTAAAACATTAAAAATCTATCGTAACGTACCTAAAACGTCATAGAAACAAACTAAAACGAGGCCGGACTCCTGAAACGACACACGCTACCGCCAGAGGGCTCTCGAGTCCGCAGTGTGGCAGTGTGGCAGTAGACCACAGACTAATTACAACACTACCACCAGTGCGTTCCACTAAACGATCACAACGCACAAAACGCTCATTTAGCCGCTCCACTTGACGATCGCACGATGACCCATGTCAAATCGTGGGTCGTTGTGAGTTTTAAAATATTTATCGGCATTTTTTGTTGTTAAAAATGGCGACGATGTAAATAACTTTCTATGATACTAATAGAGATTTATTAGAGGATGTAAATATTTCTGCAGAGCATATTTAAGTAAAATTAATTTTAGTTTCAATCAAATTATTAATATAAAAAAATGCAATAAAAATATGAATAATTTATTGTTAAGACTTACAAATTATAAACTTAACCTCTTGAATCTATTGCTTTATAACTCGCCATTTGAATTATTTACGCTAACACTCAAAACGAAAAAAAAAAAACAATTACCCTTTCTACTTAAGGATCGTAACGCTCGCGGACAAGTGGAACGGGAAAAATCACGGCCGTGAGCGTGGGCGTTGAGATCGCTTAGTGGAACGCACTCTACCAGAACGCGCATCACATGACCATAGACATGTTCAGGACTCTGACGTCAATACGCAGCCACGTGACAGTAGCACTTGACATTTCAAAACCAGCCCAAAACCACATGGGCCCGCCATCTTACGTTTGCTATAAAAAAACAGATCTGAGTAACACTAATGTAATAACAATATTTACATAATGAATTTTCTGACTGTACCGACATTACTGATTTAATACCATTAGAGTTCATCACAACAAAGACCACAGACAATAGTGAATGAACGAATCTAATATATTAAATCATACTTCTAAGTCTTATTCAAAGGTTCAAACATCGAATACTCTCCACATTCCAAGCTTTCATAACGCGCCGTTCTATTTATAAACATTTCAAAATGGTGGACATATTGACACATAAAGTGACAGCTGTCAGTTTTTGTTAATATATCCACTGTTTAAATATTGTAACGTAAAGCGGAGTTTAAATGATTATTTTTACCGACTTCAAAATAGGAGGAATTCGATTGCGTGTACTGGTTTATGTTCAATGATGAGAACAATATGGCGTTTATGTACGTGAATATTAGTGTCAAAAACCGAACGAAGTGTCTAGTCGTCCGTAAATGAGACGTCAGATCATTGGATAAATAAATTAACTCAATGCTTAGATTGCTTCAAAACAATAAAACAAATATACGAGGTTACGTTTGTTTCATCATCACGACCCGTCAATGGCCCACTGCTGAGCCGGGTCTCCTTCTCAGAATGAGGAGGGATTAGTGCGGGTTGGCAGACTTCACACACCTTTGAGAACTTTTAGGGAGCTCTCAGGAGTGCAGGTCTCCTCACGATGTTTTCCTTCACCGTTAAAGCAAGTGATATTTAATTGCTTAAAACACACATAACTCAGAGTCAGAGGTGTGTGCCCAGGATCGAACCTCGGACCTCCCGAGTAAGACATTGAAGTCTCAACCGCTGGTCTATCACTGCTTTTTTTTTAGGCTTCCTTGAATTTTAGGCTTCCTTTAGCCCACCCAGAAATAGGAGCCGGTTGGTAAGGTTATGTTAGGTTATAGTTATACCAAATTCAAGACTCATATTAAGATTTTAACCAATAGATGTTATCGGACGATTAAGTTATTTTAATTATTCGTTTAGCCGACGACTAGCAATAGCCAAAACCGAAAGCGCGCGTAGGTTGCGGCGGAGAGCAGCGCGCACGCGGCGCGGCGAGACATGGACGCAGCAGCAAAACGCCAACGCGCAATTAAGTTACCATGTTTGATATTTTTACAATTATTTGAAGTAATTTACTTTTTACGCCATATTTTTTCAAACACACCAAGTACTAACAAATCACTTACTATTTTTTCATATTTATAAACTGATCTGATTACGTTTTATTTGGGGATCCATATTCAATGGTCATTGACCTTGGATTTTGAAATAATTGAAGTCGCCTTTTAAACACCACTTTAAGTTACTTATGTAATAGTAAAAAAATATTGATTATGAAACATGTATGAAAGGTACAAGTAATGTATCTTTGGGTAGAATCTATTTGGGTTTTAGACAGGGGAGAGACACTGTGGGGGTATTTTTTACTTATTCAAATGTCTGCTGTGAGATTTTTATGATGTTAAACATTGAATTTGTTATTCAATAAAAATCCCACAGCACAGAACATAGCCTAAAAAGATGGCAGTTATTGAGATCTTTGAATCTACGCGAAATTACTGTCCTATACGGGACTAAGTCAAACGAAAGACCTTCTGTATTAATGCACTAAAACTATAGTCCATTGGAAAATAAAAAACCATTCTGTACAGGCATTCAATGTCAATGTAATAAAAAACCATAGATAATATAAATGATAGTTAAATTTCCACAGATCACAAATGTTTTGAGTGAATTTAGTGCATTATCACAATCAGATCAGGTGGGAATATCTGCCACACCAAACGGCATAGTAATTCTCTAAACATAGCTATAAAAAGAACGATTAAGTCATCGGAACATATATTTATCTATACCAAACGCGTCGGTCTAAAACTTGCACAAAAAATATATATTAAAAAATACATTAGTTCTTATTAAAATTTCGTACCGACGTTGTTTGTATAAAGAAATATATATTTGAATGACTCGGTAAACTAATGAATGTATAAACATACAAAACCGCAACAAAACTCACGAGAAATCCGTTATCAAAGACAAAATGTGACTCCTGGCTAATTGTATCGAGTTGTTTGTACTATTTGAAACTTAATTATACTGCCAGTGTACAACTGGCTTGTAAAAGATTATAAAAGGGTTATACGCTGGGATCCCACTTGACAAAACACTAAGTAGTCACATGTGGGGTCTTAGTGTATATAAGAATAGAAAGTCTAAAGTCCAAAATATATTGCGAGTACCCCTTAAATTTTACTATATTATTATACAGTGTTTTCAAAACCCTGTCCGTTTATAATGTGTATATAGGTAATCTAATTAGACATCATTGACTACTACCATTACTAACTGACTCGGCAAAACGTTGTTTTGCCATATAAATTTGGGGTGGGCCCCCCCTTATCACTTAGGACCTACTGAACATGCATATAAAATTTCATAAAAATCGGTCCAGACGTTTCGGAGGAGTATGTTAACATTGTGACACGAGAATGTTTATATAATAGAATATACTGACGTAAAGATCCAGGCCCTATAATAGCAATTTAGGGCCAACGCGTCCCTTTCGTCTTAAGTCGCATATTTTACATAATTTACACAGAGACGACGGCCATTGACGGCCAACAGATGGCGCTACTAGTCATTTATAGGTAAAAGAAATCATTTATTAGTGATTTTACGGATCGGACATGATTTTAAATACACTGTATATGTACCATGTAATAAGTTCCAGAATGTTCGACGCGAAGGAATAATTACGAAAATATCTTATCTCGCTCATTCACTGCAATATATTTTGAACTCTATTCACCTAATAATAAAGTTAATTTTGACTCTATTGTCTCTATTATAAATACAGTAGAATTATCTCAATTTGTATGAAGTTGCAATAACAAAAGAGCACCACGAAAATATTGGTTCCGAATTTCAATTTAATGATAAGGCTGAAATATTGATCAGCATTTTAAGGCTTTTTAGTTTTCATTACAAGTTGCCAGACTAAAAATTAATTTAAGAAAAAGGTGGAGAAATAGTAAATAGATACATCTTATTAATAAACTACACGAACAAAGGAATTACGGAATTGCAGGTTTTTTTTTACAACGTGATATAACTTTCTAAACCTAAATATCCTCAAAATGCTAATCAATATAAAATTACAGCCTGAAAGCATCACGCGCATGATTCATTTCAGAATAAATCTCACAATAAACAAAAAGATTATCTTACTGTAGAAAATACTTCAAAAATCTGAAAATAACTCAAATTTTAATAATGCGCATGACACTTTACAATCAAAAACTAGTGGTACTAAATCACAGTTCCAAATTCAAAACATAGGCCAAATTCAAATTTTCCAACTACCTTCATTTTGTATTTGTAATAAAATCATAATTCCGTTATGATCCGTGCTATTAAAAACTACTGTCAGTGTTTAAAAAAAATGAGAGAATCCTATAGTAAAACAGCGACATGGTCGCCATGAAACTGGCCATTTACATTAATAGTTAAATAAATAACGGAAAACCTTGTCCCACGTAGCGACATCCATAAAAAAAACGGACAACCGAAAAAAAAAATCCGACCGTAAAAATGTACTTATCATTGTGACCATACGAGAAACCTTTTGGGTATGTAGAAAAAAAACACTATTCATTACATCCACTTGTCTTAAAAGGTACAAAAAATTTTTTGAAAAATATAGACGCTGTAAGACAAGTAAAAAAAAAGTGTAGCTCGAGTGCAGTTAAGTCATCATCGGCACAAGTCCACTTATCACAAGTTTTAGTCCACCAGGGCAATGGCACAACCCGTTATATTTATATCTACACGTAAACACACATAGAACACTAATTGTTACGTCACTAGCACCCCCCCAGGTGGAGGGGTAAATGCGGTCCACCGAGACACCCTCACAAGTACGTGGATTCACCTGAAATGTAACAATCCCATATAAGCCACACACAATTACAAATGCCACATTTTGAACTTTTAGGCATCCAGAGATATATTTAGAAAAAAATAGCCTAAAAATTCAAAATAAAATTTAAGCAATATAAAACGCCTTGTAAAGTAAAAAAAGCGATAAAAAGGCGTTAAATTGTGTGGCATGTGTAATGCGTTCGGTCGTGCGAAGCGAGTGAGGCTAATGAATGAATGTTATGAAAATATCTATTAAAAATAAAAAAATAAATCAGACAAGAAAATAAGGTAAGGCGTGATAGTTGTTATTTAATTAAAAAAAAAAAAGAACCTTTACACATAACACATTCCACAGGGGCAACAGGATTTATTAAATATTTACAAACAAAATGGATATGAAATTCGACAGAAAAAAAAACTAATTTTCAAATAACTGTAACTATAGTTTAGCAGAAATTTAACATTTATTACTCACAAACGTATATTTTTTTTGCAGTCGAAATTTCGAAAAAAGCATGCAAATTGTTATAAGCGAAATTAAACACGAAAAGGGGTATAGCATCACAAAAACCTGGAAAAAATATAGACAAAAATGGGGGTGATAACGTAAGCGTGACGCAGGAACGAAACGAATAATATGGTGACGTCTTATGATAAGCGAGTTTTGAAAAAGGTGTTTTAACGTAAAAGGTAATTTTTTTTGAAAAAAAAAAAAGATTTGTTAAAAAACCATTTTCAAAACAATTTATAGCGCGTTTTTATTTATGCCGGGGGGGTAAAGCCGGGGGGTATTACGTGCTGAACGAGTTTTATTCACAAGAAATTGTCTGGACGCTATGTGTGATCGAAAATGACCATATTATTGATATGTTATAGAAATATTTTGATTAATAATTTTTTTTAGATACAAAATTTAATCTTTTTAGTCATGAAGTTGAAAACATGAAAAACATTGAGTATGCCATAGTTATGGCTTTGGATGGCTTAACTATACTTTTATGATCATTTTGAATCACTAGCGCCTGTACAGTATATTTACGTGTGCGTGCTGTTCTCGGGCGACAGAGGGCGGTAGCGGCCGACGCGTTCGCACGCCGCCCCTGCGATGCGATGTTATACTATATTATATTCATATCTTTATATGTCGGTTGGTTGTGGGTTTACACTGGACATGGAAGAAGGACATCTTCAAGCATTCGGTATATACCACCTGCTACTTTTTTATAACATAACAACTGCTATAAATCACACTTACATAGCAGTCTTTTGATTTCAAAGTTTTCTACAGCGATAACTTCCATGCCCAGTTTACCAATTCAATACAATAAAATGACAACCTAACATTAAACTAATTAAATAATACAATCGCACACCGATTTGTTAAGTTGCTCAGATAAATAAATAAATATTTTTCTGGACAACAGACCAACACCACATCATAGCATGATATATGGAGTTTGCGTTAGCGCGACTTTATTCTATGTGTGTCTCCCAAACTTTTCATCAAAAAATAAACTGAAACGGAATTTCCAGTGCCTTGTAATTCAACTAAAAATATTGCCGTTTAAAGAAAAATCGTTATCGGTTTTGTTTATGCCATAAACGATAAAATTAACATTCTTATTTAACGCGATATACAATGCGATGAATCAGAACCACCACGCCAAATAACTTGACAATGAATTCAATATAACTTGCATCTCTTTCACTCTCATAGAATATTTGTATTATAAGTAAGAGTGCGACAAAACATCAACTAGACACTAAAGAGAGATCAAATAATAATTCGTGCGTTTAAAAACAAAATAGCCACATAGATGCTTGATTCTCTTTTTAACTAAAAACACGAGAATTATTACTTAACCTCACGTTTAACTTATTTTGACATCTAACAATAATAATCGGCTTCGAGCCTTTGTATCAGTTTAACAGTCATCTTTATGTTTTTTTTTCTTATTATCCCCAAACTTCCCACTAAATTCTCTCCAAGAAGCTCTCACATCACCTAAAGATAGTCTTGGTTTCTTATCTTTTTTATTACCATCTGTTTTCTGTGTATTTTCAGTATCAGAATTGTCTGCAGTAATAATGTCAGTATTTTCAGGATCTGTGTCTACGGGATGACTGCTTTCACTTGTGAGATTAGAACTAATTACAGGTTTACCTTTTGGACATACATTTTTTACTGTTTCGTGGTATGGATCAATGTTATCATGTTTTAGTTTATCAGCTTCTACCTCTTTGTTCTCTTCTAGAGGAGTTTTTTCCTTTTTCACTTCAGAGTTTTGCTGTCGTAACTCTTCCATATACTGTTTGTTATACAGCTGTTTACCACAAACCATATTTATGTAGGGCGTTTCGGAATCTTTACTTTTTTTTGATAAACTATTGTTTGGGCTAATTTGATCTTTTTTGTCCTCATACATTTTGTCACCAGTGTATTGTGGATGGCATAATGCATGAAGTTTTTTACAGAGAATATTAGTGAAAGGTGAGAAATATATAGGTGATGGTCCACCGGTGAGAGTAGCTTCTCCCGATATATCTTTGTATGGACATGATTTCTCGGACTTATCACATAATGGTGCGACACTGGAGAGAATACTTTCATTAGCTATTATTGGTGCTATGGTGGAAAATAGCTCCTGTTTGGTCGGTATGTATTGATACAAAGGCTCAGTTAAAGGTGGTTTTACATTAGGTGTTATATTGTCTTGAGTGTTTGGCATGTAGTACAAAGGAGGTGATTTACTTGAGACTAATGTATCAGTTGATAGATTAGCTAAGGCTGGTGTCACATTAGACAAAAGGCTGTCACATGTTTCTAAATTTTTATATAAGGGCGTTGTTGCGGTAGAGATGTTTTCATTAGTTAAGGTAGGTTTTAAATCGAGTGTCTGATCGTATTTGCAAGGCACGTTTATATATAAGGGTGGTTTTTTATTTCCAGACTGACTAGGCAAAGCTGGGGTTACACCCCCGTTTATTCTGTCTTCACCTAAAGGCGAATTCAGATGAGGTATTCTCTTATTACATGGCACGTGTGGGTACAACGGAGATAAGGGTGGTGATACACTTGAACGAGTGGGTACATCTTTATCAAATAAAGGCGATGTTACACTTGATACAGAATGTAAATATGGCGGTACGACATCATTACCTAAATCACACGAATACAAAGACGGTTTCACAGATAATACATTTTCACATTGTTCAACCTGTGGTACATATAATGGCGCTATCACACTGGACAATCCTTCATCGTTATGTAAAGGTGTAGTCACATCGTAGTAATCACTTTTACAAGATTCACACGTAAACAAGGCTGAATCATCGTCTAAAGGTGAGTTCACACGTGTATCGCAATACAATATCTCACCAGAGTCCCAGTTCTCATCGTTTTCTGAACAAGTCGACGCTGACGAGGGAGTTGAGGGCGCCCGGGGGGATTGTGTACTGAATGTAGAAGACTCTGGTTGCTTTTGAATTATAATCTCCACCTAGAATGTTTAAAAAAAAATTAAAAACTCATAAAAGAGATGTGATATGTTGGTATATGATATAAATCTGACTTTTTATTATAAAATTATCCACCATTTTGGATTTTTAAGCACTGGAGTATTGGCTATCTAAATCGATATATAGACTATTAAATTAAAAAGTGGATTTAGATATTTAAATTGTTAACAATACCTTGAAATCGGCGCTATAGTGTTTATGCTGCTTGTCTTTGTGCGCGTCGTCCAACTGCCACTTATCCAGCGTTAACTTGAACGTTTCCAAGTTGGGACCTGATAATGATATTTTTTATTATTACACATCCATACTCATACTTATTTCATTCGTTATATTCTAGCATAGGTGCACTAAAAGCCGCGAATAATATAAACGACAACGTCATTCCGTAATCTTCCACACTTCCTCAATGTATCCAACAACTTCCAAAAATAAATTCTAAAACATAACGTGACGTGTAACCGCAGCGCTGGCTGGTGTGTGACTAATCGTATGTTAAGCAAATACCTTTTAAAGTGCATATTGATAACTCACTGTCGCACGGCGCAGGCACCGAACTAGCTCCGACACAGGCGGTTACAAAAAACGTGTTGAACCAGAAGTGGAACAGCCTCTCCTTCCGCATCATCTTCTGCTTGCAGTACACGTCCACCCGCACGTCTCCCTGCAGCGGGGTGCACGCCTGCAGCGCCACCCGGGCTACGGTCTCGTGCCTACGTAGTTCGTGACTGCCCAGGGACGCCTACAATAAGAATTACTACTATAGATTGAGGGAAGTAAAGAAGTCTTTAATAATTTACTTCAGGGGGTAAAAATGTAGTTACTTAAAGCTCAAGTTCAGTCAACAGTAGCACATATTACAATTATTTTTATGACTTACTTAAAAGTCTTAAAAGGACTCAAAAGGTTTTGCGTTTAGTTTTGGGACTTGAATATTTTTTAACAGACAGAAACAAGGCAAACAAGCAGATGATCCATATGATGGCAAATGACCAGAGTATCTCTTGATTTGCTGTGTTCTTGGTACGGGAGTAAAGAGAGGAGTAGATGACAGAGATGAGAGAGATACCTTGAAGGGCGGATCCACCTGCGACACGACCAGCTCGAGCGTGCACTGCGAGCCATTGAGCACGGGCGGCGGCGACATGCGCAGCTCGCGCACGTGCACGCGGGTGGCGCGGTACGCCAGCCCGCCGTGCACCATCGCCGCGAAGTACTCCACGTACCGACGCTGCGAGGGGATCGTTACTCCTGGACATAACATACATCATCTATATCGTATAGAATGTTCGTGTGTGGTTATTCATGTGTCTTAGTTTGCATGTGTATGTGTGTTAATTGTATATATTTTCTAACTATATGTAGCAAAGCTTTCTAGCTGTTCATATAATTAGGATCGAACTTCACTTGTAAAGTTCGTTTGATCATTAATAATTGCTGCAGATGTAACTCAAAATCTAGGCTTTGTGCTTAAATCCGATGTCAGGTAAAATGTTATTATCCCGGAAATATTAGAGGTTGTGCAAGATGGTATCTCCAAGTCTAAACTACTTAGCCGATCTTGATAAAATATTGCAAACAGTGAATGATTTGGTCCAACTTGAAAGATAGGATAGTCAGTGTTAATTATGTATACGAAAAAATATATGTCGGGGTATAGTTGGGGTAGGATAATAGTGAAGGCCGTGTCGGGCTATAATTAGAGTAGGATAATGATAAAGAAAATTAATTGTCACTTCCGTCGCGATTTTTATATTCAAAGATTTTTGACAGCCTCAAACGAGCAAACGATAATCGATTAATCGCGACGCCAGCGCCATACTTCCTTTTTGTTGATTTACTTCGGATAATAATAAAGAAAATTAATCATCACTTCCGTCGCGTCATTTTAATATTCAACGATTTTTAACAGTCTCAAACGAGTAAAAGATTATCAATTAAACGGGATGCCAGCGCCCTATTTCCGTTTTGTTGATTTACAGTGGAGGGGCATTGCTACCATTGTCTAGTCCCTTTATATTCCCCGGCTGACGCAGTATACTTTAGTCTCTCGACAAGTCTCTTTGAGTGAACATCACCTGGAGTTGAAGTGTAACAAATAGTGTGTCGCATTACGGATATTGGACATATCGGACTAAGGATCATGCGAGTTCTTACGTCTTATTTATTATGAGTCTCTAAATTGTATTTAGATGTGTTAACACAACCTTAGGTTTAGGTTAGGTTAGCCTTAGGTCGTGGAGGCGAGTGTCGTAATTACATAAAGGAGCTCCTTAAACCTACACCTTGGTCACAAGTCCAAGGCACTGCCTGGGTTCCTGTCCAAAAACTACAGAATCGTGATATTCGATTTATTCATAATAAATCGGCTCTCTTCAGACATATATAATTAGGGTAAAATAAAAAAATCTGTAACTTTATTTTCATCAACGGAATATATTTTCAGCAGTGACAACTAATGTTTTAATGCATTAAAAACTAAACTAAAAAATATTTTAAATCGTCAATCATCCGCCATAAACTGGTGGAAATTGTAGCCAATTGTACAAAGCAAAAACCTTTTATTAGAAAAAAATGACACGTGGTCCGTTTTAAAGAAATTCATTGTTAATTTTTTTATGTTATTCACATGTAGGACCTTGTCAGGAGAATGTCAAACTTATGTAGTTATGTGAACAATAATGTTATATATGTAATCTTTGATCTACGACCTATCAACTGTATATTTAAGATTTATGTGGGTTTTTTATTACAGATGAGTATATTAGTTTGATTGTAAGAAGAGAAGCGAGGACTTACGTCTAGTTGATGATACATGATACCAGTCACACTGCCCTGACTTCGCTGGGGTGAATTTTATCAAACCTTAGGTTAGTCTAACCTAAAACTTATGTATATATGACGAACCCATACAAACTTTCATCCAATATCCGTCTAACTTTGTACCAAATTTCATCAAAATCGTTCTAGGGTTCTAGTTATAAATTTATTAAATACAAATAGAAAATACCTTTCTCGTCGTGTGTTCTTTTCGTGCCATAAAATTTTAAAGCCTCGTCCGCTGTCATCTGCTGCCCGCTGTACAGAAGGTAACAACACACCATTGTTCCTGAAAGTATATGAAAAACACATAAGTGAGCGCAAAAAAAAGAGAGAGAAAGATCCTCAACCCTTTATTATTAAAAAACAAAACATTGCTCTCTCTATCTCCGAATAGATACACAGTGAGTACTTCTCTTACTTTATGTAGCTTATGCGCTTCCCTAATGTTTCGATGTAGATCTCTTTGGGAATTAGCCGCGACTAATCAGCAAAATTCAATAAAAAAATTATGTAAAATTTGTAACTTTTTTGTTGCTATTTAGTTTCTAAAATCCGCGGTTTTGTTGCTTGAGCCGTTCGCGAATAAGCGCAATTACTGCTAAATTCATATAAAGTTAGCATTAAATTTTAATAAATTAATAAATACTGAGTCAACCATTAAACCAAAATTTGTTGCTGCAAGTAAATACTACCGAAAATTATTTCTTAACTCATGAACTGGCTAGCTTGAACTCGACTTGGTAAACAAAAAATGAAAAGAACATTTAGTTGCTACATTGAACTATGCTCAAATGAGCCTGAAGAGTGAGCATAATAGAAACTAGAAATCAGCCGATTCTTTCGATCAACAACAATTTTGTTGATTTACCTTGATAGAGCTGTGTCTGTGTATTATAACGTTTCATAATGAATAAAATGTTTGTCTTTGAGTAACGGTTATAAATCTCAGACACAGGTTAACAAGCCTACATCAATTAATTAACATAATATATCCATTTTATTTTACAACTTCTTTGATTCCTTCCATTATTAGTGTTTTATATTCGCTAATTAAATTAATATTTATTAGTATCCTCTCCATTATTTAGATTTTTATGATGATAGACGATAATATAGACCTACACGTGGTTCGTAACATCCAGGCATTGCTTGATATTATATCATAACTTTAGGATTGTCTGGCAACTACATATTTTTTATATTTTAATTTCACATTTCAATCGCTCCATCACCTATCACTATATTTTATACAAAACGGTCACACAGCTCGACATGCACTTCACCCCCACGTCGATAGATGGTCATTAGTTTATTCTGTATTCTTAAGTATATTTCTCTATACAAAATTTAATTAAAATCGATTCAGTTAGTTAAGTATGATTGCATAACAGAAAAGACATACCATCTATCCGTCAATAGATGGCGTAAGTAGTATATTAAATCGTAGTTTCGTTCCTCAAGTATTTCCTACATTTCCTAAGCTTTACTACATAGTATAAAACAAAGTCGCTTCCCACTGTCTGTCTGTATGTCCCTATGAATGCGTTTTTTTTAATAGATTGAGGGATTAAAGAGGAAGGTTTATATGTATAATACATACATAATATAGTAGAGAAACACTGATAATTTTAGAGGTTTCTAATGTGATATCGTGAATAAACTGCTGCTGCGCTTACATTGCAAACGCTGGCTGAACCCTACGAGATAGATCAAAATAATGTACTACAGTATTGTACACCTTAAATAGGTCTACAAAAAAAGTCCGCGGTAATATATGTCTATCTCTTAGGGATAATCTACAATAACCATTTTTTATCCTTTACCTTTTTCGAGAAATTATGACTTATTTACGAAGCGATTTTAAACAATACAGCATTAATCCTTATCCAATTAGGTACCTTAAATACATTGTGCATTTAATATAGATCAATATGGAGCTTTACAGCATGAAATTTAAATTAATATTTTGGAAGATATTACAGATTTAAAATGTAGGGACATAGCGGTTCTGCTAAATACACGTGTTAAATTGCCCCGGGTCGACTAGTTACATATATAAACTATGTATAATATTAGTCAAGATTCATTAATAACTTACAATCGTTAAAGCATCTGTCCTAAACGAGATATGGAACGGAATAGTAATTTCTTATCTTCAACTAATTAGCTATCTATATGAAGAATAAGATAACTAGACTAAATTGGATTAGGTGATTAGTTGAAAAAAACCATTAAACAGAGCGTAGATAACGTAAAAAATAAATGTTAACAAGTTCATTACGTCCTACACTACGTTTTTGCTAATTTAGAAGTATTATATTGTCTGTTTTTTTTTTTTAAATATTTGACTACATCCTATACCATGTTGTTGTTGTGCTAGTATATCTGTCGTCTGTAAGCGGTCGGTGAAAACAATCTCTAGATACCCCTCCATCCTTCTTTTTGTTTTTGAGAAAGGAGACCATGGAAGAATGAATAACACGCCAAGCGGTCTATTAAGTTTGGAAACCTTTGCTTTAGAAGACATCAGGTAACCATGGTGTAACAATTGATAAATGAAGCTTTTCTTCAATTTTTTTTCATATTTGATAAATAATATTTATTTTTTATATTAATAACTAGCCGACCCGCACGACTTCGGTCTCGTGTTGCTCCGCTCCTATGCGTCGTAGCGAGGTTTTAAATAGCCTAAGTTACTCCTAGTTACATTAGCTATCTGCCAGTGAAAGTCCCGTCACAATCGGTCCAGCTATTTCAGAGATTAGCCGGAACAAACAGATACAGTCAAAAATTGTAAAAAAAATGTAGTTGTTGATATATGTACCGTGTGCACTTAGTAAAAAGCGGTTATTTTAATATTACAAACAGACACTACAATTTTATTTATTTGTATGGATATTAATTAAAGAAAATTTAATAGTTTTATAGTCCTATGGAGAGGATCTAAATGCGATATGCAAATAACATTATCAAGTTATCCGTAGTGCATAATGAGATGATAACTATAAATAATAGATATAATTATGTAGATATATAGTGATAAATAAATTTTATGTGTGTCTATGATTTATACATAATGACATTTTAAAACTCAAAAACAAACCATATATTCTCAGAGCCAATTTAAATTTGTGTTTTAGGTTATAAAAAATTAAAAAAAACTACTTTATTTGTTGCGGCACCAACGGACAGCCGGACCCCTCGGCTCTCAAACTGCAAGCTCATTGGTCCACTTGGCGGGTGACCATACATGCGCCTTGAGGATAACACTCATACTCACTCTCATTCTGCGACTTCCTTTTAATTACGCGCTAGTATCAAGCATCAAGTTTTTTATCCGTTTTTCTTGCAAGTTTTTAAATATTGTAAAGTGTGACTTCCGCTAATAAAATATCTCTTGGCTTTAGCAGAAGCAGCAGACAGACTGAATTATCAAACATTGTATAAGTTGAATTGTTATAGTGTAATATCATTTAATGAAAAACTACATCCAGCATCAACTTTGTGACTTCACAACCACGCCCTCAGTTTTCGAAATAGGCCATCCTTTGTTAGAAACATAAGTGAATATACTAACCTATACTTACACAACATAAAAACGCATTACAATAAAGTACAAAAACCGTTTATTATCTGTGAAATATAACAAAAACGATCACCCTTTCACCAAACGTGTACCTTTCACTTGGAATGGACCATTTATACTTAACCACAAAAAGGATATTATGGAAGGGTCCTTAGAAATTTACGAGTTGGAAAGTTTCGTACGTAGCAGTAATTCGACCAATTATACGTCGTAAAGAAATTTCGCAATCACGCCCCCGTTGTGGCCCCGGCTGTGGGACTCTAGGGCTCCGGCTGGGGTACTTTTTGTTTGCATGACAATAGCCGACTTCAAAGGCACTACGTGTACGTGTAATTTCGACCTTTGTGCGGAAAACTATTATTTCGCCGCAATTTCGTGATAAATATCCCGAGTATTTTAACTCTTTTTGACCTACATCAAAGAGCAGGGATACAAATGAGAATTACTCAGGCTGAATGTAACAAGTAATAACACATAACATTTAATTTATATAAACATATTATTATAAGTAGTCATTATATAGTTATTTTTGTCTCTTTATATAAGGTCGAGCGGCCAGCCCTCGCTTCGCTCCGGGTATTTAACGCAATATTATAATTGATGTCCTCAATTTGTGTTTCTGTAATTTTGTAGTTTTTCATTATTTGCAAAAAGAGAGAGAGTTAGAAAAAGTTATAAACTGAACAGAGATGAAGATATTATATAATATTAAAGAGAGAAAAAAGAGACAGAATGATAGTAT
Organism: Limenitis camilla; assembly: GCA_905147385.1. Taxonomy (NCBI): domain Eukaryota; kingdom Metazoa; phylum Arthropoda; class Insecta; order Lepidoptera; family Nymphalidae; genus Limenitis; species Limenitis camilla. The sequence goes on from LR990241.1 coordinate 12,046,053, forward strand.
ATAAGAGGAAGAGAGATAAAATACTATAGACTTCTATCATGAAAGAATTTTTAAAATCGGATTAGTAGCAACAAAACGGCCATGTTCTAATAATTAAAAAAATGTATATGGCAACACTAAAATCACATTTGTCACTCAAGAAAAGTTTATTACTAGTTTACTATCAGTGAAAAAAAAATTAAAATAGGATTAGCAGTTCCTGAGAAACCCTTCAATTTACAAAATGACCACCTTATGGCACCTAAATGGGCATATCTTTTTAATTAGAGGATTTATGGCAACACCACATAGCCTATGTTACCCGGAAAGGATGTAGCTTTCTATCGGTAAAAGAATTTTCAAAATCGGTTCAGTAGTTTTCGAGCCTATTGGCAACAAACAAACACACAAACAATCAAATCTTTCCTCTTTGTATAATAGTATAACTATAGAGTATAGATAAGTAAGATTCTAAAAAGGGTGGTAGTACTTTGAAACAACATGGCGGCAAGTTGCCTTAGTAGATTTTAGTGAGCAGAATCATATATTATTACCACATAATGACATCAAAACTCTACTTACTACAACTGAAAAAAATCTAACGAATACAGCGAAAATATTTATTTGAAATTCTAATTTGACATCTATTAATATCATGAGACAAAAACTTTGAATAGTGTCAATAGTGAAAAAAAAAATCAAAAAGTTTAATACGTACGTCTTACGTAAACTTACGCATCTCAAAAATATTAAGAGTTTTTAAGGAAAAATTTCCTTAGATTTTATTGTATACTAGTGGCCCGTCCCGGCTTCGCAGGGGTGGATAGTTTTTTTAAACATTTTGGCTCTCCCACATTTCGCTCCGTTGCTCGCAGCGCTGCGTGGTGATCACACCGGCGCGTCGGCGTATATTTTTTGATTTTATTGGCATTTTTAATTTCGTAATATTTTTTGAATGGAACGTCCGATTTCAATAATTTAAAAAGTAATCAACAGATATTGAAACAGTCTTGAATAAAATTTAATTCGAAATAATTTATTTCGATAAGAATTAATACAAAGTTATGGAAAACATGGTCTGATTTTGATAAGCATTTCTATCAACTATTAAAATGTAAAAACGTAGTTATAGTGACTTAACTACAATAGTTGGACATATGGTCTCGCGGAGTTTTTGTAGATATTGATACGTTATATAATATTGTAGAATATTTTTTTGTTCTATCATCAATACTTTATAGAAAGACAATTTATAGCTGATTTTTCTGCACCTTGTGTTGGTTTTAGTGAGAATTTCTGGGGATCTCTAACTTTTTCTAATAATAAATATAGCCTATGTTACTCAGGGATAAAGTAGCTTTCTAACGGCGAAATAATTATTGAAATCGGTCCAGTAGTTTTTAAGTTTATTCATTACATACAACAATATAAATATTTCCTCTTTATAATATTAGTATATTAGTAGTTCGGCTGTAGGAGTAGATTGTTTGTTTATTATCTATGTGCGTTGTCTCGGGAACACGAACGCATCTTTAAATTTAATACATCCCGACATTCGTATGGTAATGAGGGGTCTGCACATGTCTGACCTCTGCTAAATATTTCACAGCTCCGTTCCTATATCATACAACAATGTAACTAGAATAATGAATCTAAAATGGGGGCGAACTTTAAATATTTATCTGTATAAGATAGCTATAAGATAGCTTTGTTTGTTTCTGAATAACTGAGTGACATCAACGAAAAGCTAAAATTTCCATGGGTTTCTTTGGATGAACTTTGGAGAAATTTAAATCCTAGGATAACAAAAGCATGATAGGACATTACCATGCTGCTAGCAGAGTCCCGGGCGATGTGCTAGTATTTTATATCTAAACTTGTTAGGATACTGAGAAGAGTTAGATAATAGTGTGTTAATATACGAGTGATTGTGACGATCAATTAGAACTTTTACATCAGTGGTTATGGGTCTAATTATAAGGTCATCTGGCCATACATATATGGGGGGTTGCTAAAATTAAGAAGTATTGTGTTGTATTATTATTTAGATTTAACAGTAAAGAAGGTGTGTTCGAATATGTAAAAGACTATAAGGCGATTTGCCCAAGCCGCATATTGTAAAGAAATAAATTTGACTTGCTTATTTAGTCATGATTTAGGTTTTTAGTTCTGGCACTGCTTATGTAATAGATAGTCTTGGTGATGCTTTTTCGTAAGATGATACAAACAAGGCAAGAGCAATGCTAATCCCGGATATTTACATGGATCCCTTTTACGACTTCTACGTATTTCAGTGATAAGACCTGAATTGTCATTGAATATTATTAAGTTTTAAAATAAATCACTATGACACTGAAGCGAGGGGGGCATACATAAAGTGTAAAGTACCTGTCCGTCCCTTTCCAGCTTTACAATGTACAGCGGCGACGTTCCTCGAGTCCTCGTTGAGCCACGTGTCCACACTCTCGCAGAATGGCTGGATCTGGTCGATCTTGGGAGGCGCATGGTCCTCGAACGCGTACTTCTTCACCTGGAAATAAAGACAAAATATGAAATAAGTCATCTATATTAATAAATATACTACTCGTAATGTTTTCGGCATTTTTTGGAATTTACGGAGTGACAAGTATTTATAATAGGATGATTTGTATTCGACAGATTTCTTCTCCTTAGCGAAGCGAGGATGGATTGACTAGCACGTATACCAACAGAACTATAAACCTAATAAATTGGCATTAAGGTTCATAAATAACCCATTGAAATAAAATAATAAACCCACTGATTTCGATTAGATCCGATAGATACATAAACTCCGATATCTAATCTTTCCTTTAGTTTCTCATGTCTACCGATTCCTACTCATCATTAGGCATCAAAGTGAGGGAGTCCAGCATGTGCTCATGGCCAAGGAGACTTTCAAATTATATAGGTTCACAAATCTTTCTATTCGTATATTTACAAATTGCGATGTTTAACAATAAACCTTAAAACTAACCAAAACATTTACCTAACTTACGACCATTTAACGCACACTTCGAAGAGCTATCGAGTCGAATTTACGAGATATTCTTCAGAGGACGTATTCGCATGTGGGAATGTGGTTAGCATATTTTCAGAGAATCACACCTAAGAAACCTTTTACTGGAAGTGGTCTGCGGTCGCGGCTCACATCGGCCTGTCGTATATAACTTACATCAATACTTCAAAAGGGTTTGTTGTTAATTTTTGAAATACATACATTAAAAATTCACAATTTTGACTGTTCCATCTCTACTCTCTCTGTCTACTACTTATCTTCATTGTTTAATCTAGTTGTAAATAATGTAATATCTAATTCTAATCTTTATTCATTAATATAACGTCTAACGCACCCGATTGTTTAAGTTTGTACTCTCACTGACCAATCCGTCAAACTTTACTTTCCCCCCAAATGGCGTTGCCATCATAAGTTACGCCCATAATGAATATTCTGTCCAATATTTTGGAGACCTAATTTACTTTAATCGTTACATAGAGTTTACAGACTATCAAACACCGATAACTTCATTCGCTTGTGTAAATAAAGCTTAAATTAATTTTGCAAAAATGAAATAAAACACCCCTGACATCCACATCCAGCGGAAACATTGGGAAACTTGATACTAATTTGGGATGGACACTTTTTTCGTACATTTTGACGTTTGATCAAAACAAAAAACGTTTTACGTTTTTCGGACATTTCGGACGCAAATAGCGTCTAAATTTGCGTGACGTTAACTTTTCGGATCTCGAAGTTGACGGATTGACGTCACATAAAGGTGTGAAATGGCACGAACGATAGAGTCTTAGCAAAATCTATCCATGCTTTATTAAATTTTAAAGCACATAAAATTACACCAGTTTATAGAACACAAAAAATACTATTAAAAATTTTGAGTTCGTAGTTTAACAGTGTTTCTGCTTATAGACGAGGTTTCCTCTTCTGTAACATCTATTACTTGTAACCTACGACTTCTATCATTATGAAAGCTTCCTAGCAAATGCTTTAAAAAAAAGAAAGAGTCGTATATATGTCGTATAAATGATCAACGAGCAATTTAGGTTTTTACAATATAAGAGACCTCTCGCTTTATCGATGCGTTGCAACCTCGAAGGTAAGAGTGGGGAGAGGGAGTGAAGAGAAAAATGCTAGTTTCAGTGGACCCTGAGCAAAAGCCCATAGTCCACTAGATGCGTAGCATTCATGGGTGCTAAGTATATAAGAGAGACATGATACCCATTACTGTACAGCAACACGTATACACCTGCAATTTAGACTGAGGCGAGTGTGCCTGGGGCTTGAGACCCAGGAGCAGGTTTAAAGAGCTCTTTCATGATATATTAACTCTCACCTCCACCACTCGACCTCGCTAATGATAATAAATAATATAGTAAACTTACGTGGACCTCGAGAAGGGTAACCTTAATCACGACACTAACACTAACTTCCATGTTCACTGCACGTAAACACCAGAGAGACTGAGACTAATCTATCGCACTAAAGGTTATATAAAGTCTTCACGTCGGTATACTCGAAATAATATAAAATGATATACCCGCTACTACTACTTTATAAACAGTGTTGCTAACATGGGATATTATAATATTTTAGTTATTATCACAAACGAAATATTATGCACTAAAAATGAATAAAGTGATAAGAACAAAAAATCTTAATATTATCAATTTTTTCAATATGAAATAAATACAATGTAAAACTCTGCAAACTCACGGCGGAGAGTATGCAACAATATTAAAAAAAATTATATTTTTAAATGCGCTGCATGGGTATAAATTAGTTTTGAGAACAAGTGCCACCTCACTGCTGATGCACCACCGCGCGTCCTCATATTTGCGCAACACCAACACAAAAGCTCAAATATTTTGAATACGATATTGCATACATGTAATCGATCATCCAAAACCAATAGAGGCAACATTTCACGGTAGCTGGGACCGCAGCTCTCGTAGGGTCACTCACCCGGAGGCGTCCACGTTAAATCTTTACAAATAATGCCAAGCCCGAGATACGAGTAGAAGTACTCTTCGCGTGGGCGCGGCCGAGGTGTCCTATACTTAATACGAGTAAGTTAAACGTTCATACATTTATAGACAAAGCTATATTTAAATACTAGCTGACCCAGCAAACGATGTTTTGTCACCATTATTAACTTAGGGGTATAAAAAATGCACACAAAATTTTCATAAAAATCGGTCGACCCGTTTCGGAGGAGTTTGATAACAAACACCGCATACGAGAATTTTATATATTAGATTTAATTAAAAAAAGATGTATTTCTCCAACCAACATGTGAAAAGAAATGAGTATTTAACTTAAAACTTAACAAAAAAAATTAAGTAAATCAAAATATGAATAGTTTAGACAAAAATCTATCATTTTAGGGGCGATTTGATCGAGAATTGATTCAGATAAATATAAAGATATAACCCAGCCCTAGTTAATTTAAAAAAAAAATTAATGTCTCCTAAATTGTTATGGAGACTTATGGTTGAATTTTTTTAATAGAATACTAGGAGTCATCACATACTACTAGTATTCCTTAACCCCTCCAAGAAAGCTAAAATACTTGTGTTAGGAGTAGGCCACACTAGAAGTCCAATGTCTGGAATTTGAACCCACGACATATTAATCGTTGATTATATTAAAAATTTTCAATCTATAATTATTTATTTAATTATTAAATATTAATAATTTCGGTCGTTAGTTTGAAAAACCAAATATTTCCTCTTGACTCTTCCTTGATGACATTCCAATTCACTCTGTATTAAAACCCGATGGATAGAGGGAGGCCAAAAAATGTCATAGAGTGAACATTGTCATGGTTCGTATTCCAGTGCAGTAAGGTAACAGTGGGTACTTATCGTACCACATTCAGTCAGCCCTAACAGATCAAATAATGACATTAGTGTGACGCGGTCACGGTCGTGACACGAGCTGGTGGGCGTCACTAAGAGTGTACAAATCAAACAACTCTCCAACCACTTAAGATGTGAATTATGGTGTAAGAGACATACGAGGTTTGAAACATTCGTATTTTACCTATGTTACTATTTTTATTAGGATTTCTTTCCTTAATTTTTTTTTCTAACACGTATTTTGCCGTAGCCGCTATTTCCCTGCATTTTAAATCTGTAATATCTACGAAAATATTCATTTAAATTTCATACTGTAAAGGGCCATAGTGATCTATATTAAATGCACAATGTATTTAAGGTACCTAATTGGATAAGTATTAATGCTGTATTGCTTAAAATCGCTTCGTAAATAAGCCATTATTTTTCGTAACAAGTAAAGGATAAAAAATGGTTATTGTGGGTTATCTCTAAGATATACACATATATCATTGCGTACTTTTTTGTAGACCTTTTTAAGGTGTACAATACTGTAGTACATTATTTTGATCTATCTCGTAGGGTTCAGTCAGCGTTTGCATATAAGCGCAAACAATGTGTTTATTCACGACATCACATTAGAAACCTCTAAAATTATCAGTGTTTCTCTACTATATTATGTATGTATTATACATATAAACCTTCCTCTTGAATCACTCTATCTATTAAAAAAAACCGCATCAAAAACCGTTGCTTAATTTTAAAGATCTAAGCATAAATAGGGACAGACAGACAGATAGACAGCGGGAAGCGACTTTGTTTTATACTATGTAGTGATGAATTGATATTTCTTTGTCTTGAAATATTTGTAGTGAGGGTAGTATGTATAACAAAAATATTCTTCAGAGTCGAAGTAAAAGTCAAATTAAATTATAATTATAATCGTTGTTAAGCAGAATTTATTTTTGACTTGAGCCAGTTGAACAGAGCTCGCCTGTTGACCAATATGTCTATGCAATGGTGTGGTGTCGTGATGCTGTCTCCATTACAAAGGTCGCAAGTCCCTAGAACGATCCGTTATCTTCATTATTATAAGCTTTCAGCTACCTATCACAGTTCAAAGGATCGACCTTCGACAGAAGGACGTATTATGATTAAATATTAATATATAATACCAACAACGTCGCACACAATTTATACCAACGCTGTCGTACGGCTTCAAATTGATTTACCGAAGCAATGTGAAAGGGTGAATCTGATTACAGATAACATAGAATAATATACATCATTTGTATTGACGTAAAACGGTTATACCTTTTCTTGTTTCATCCTTTTTAGACCACTTTTTTACGTAGTCGGGTTATAGTTTTTTAAACTTTATTTTTCTTATTTAATAGTTTTCCGTTTCCCGATCTTTATAATCTCATATTGTAACGTAACGTTGGTTTTTATTTGCTTAAACGAGACTATACGACCGCATTTTAAACATATATGTTGACATAAACAATAACATATATATACATATTTGTAATATACTCACCAAGACCTTTCTTTTGATACCAAACACGTGATAATCAGCTCAGTTTAATTTTTTTCGAGGTTAGAATCTGAGGTATAAATTCCGTCATAAAAAAATCATAAATTTTTTATAGCCTATGTCACCCGCGCCATTATTACGAATCTATTGACACCTCGCTCATGAAAATTGGTTCAGTAGTTTAGGCGCTAGAGTGGAACATACAAACACACATACATAGACTGCCAAAATCATAACCCTTCCTTTTGGCTAAGCCGTAGTCGGGTAAAAATTAGTAATCAGATAGGAACAATTTAAACACCCTTTTTGACGCGCTTTGTGTGACGTCACGATCTATAATAATAATCAACAGCACGAAGCACTAAGTAGACTAGACGAGACGCAGATAACAATATCGATTGTTGCTACTTGTCGGAAATCTGTAATTTCCTGATATATTGTGCAAACTTAAAGGAAATTAATTACGCAAGTGTTGCCATAGTTCCTCTTTACATTCGCCGCAGTTGTTCCTATTGCTATTTTTCTTATTAACAACCATGAAAGGAATGTAGAACCATGTGTCATATTGAAATGATCCTAACTTATTATTATAAATGCGAATATATCTCTGGTCTGTCTGTTACGTTTAAACCACTAAACTGATTTTGATGAAATTTGGTAAATTGATATACTTGAGATATAGAGAGAGATTAGGAAATAACGTTTTATCGCGAAACTATTTGAAGGAATTAATACAGAGGATGAAAGCATGCAGTTAGGTCAAAACTTAAAAGTTCGTTTAAGTCTGCGAGTTCGTCATATATGTATATTAATAATCATATATAATATATTAAGCAAAACATGTTGAAAATTAAACCTGTAAATTGCCCCGTATGGAGATGGGGCGGGTCGACTAGTACTATATATGTAAAGGTAGTGAAGAATGACAACACTATCATTTAGTATCCTGAAGTAGATATTTTGTTTAATGATAGATAAGGGACAAACGAGCAGACAATCCATCTGATGGAAAGTGGCCATCGTCGCCCATGGACACCGACAAAACTAAAGGAGATCTATTGTTCTGTCGATGCGTTGCCGCCTCGAAGACAGAGTGAGTAGGGGGAGCGAAGAGAAGACTGCTGCGGTTTCAATGGACCCCGAGCAAGAACCCAGTGTTCAATGGAACCGCAGCAGTAATGGGATGAGACTGGCCCACCTGCGGCTAGGCCGAGACGCGTCAGAGACACTTGGCGGGGAACAGATCCCCTACCACCAAGGGGGTGCTGCTGCTCTCCCAGCGGCAAGAGAAATTGTATTCTAACTCGTCCCCTCACGGGATAAGATATGGTGGAACACGGAGATGGATAGTGGAACTCTTCAGTGGGTAGCAGAAATCAATATACTGCACTAAGGGTGGAGGGTCTAATGGTGGAGACTCAGGAGGTGAATAAGGGTATTAAATTGATTGAATGAATTTTCAGTAACTACTGGAGAAAGGTTTTTTATTTTAATATTTTTAAACTAAATACTTTGATATATTTGTCGGGGATTTTAAAACGATGTGAAAGGAAATGGAAGCAGGAAGATGGGGAATATTGGGGAACATTAAAAGGAGGTGATGGTATTGTATGGAATATTGGGTAAACGCAACGTAGATACTCCTATTGAACCGATAAATGATCAAATATGATCTCTAACAATTACGAGAGAAACCTAAGCAGTGCCTTGGACTTGTGACCAAGGTGTAGGCTTAAGGACATCCTTTAAGTGATCACGACACTCGCCTCCACTGCTCAGGCTCTCTGTTTAAACCCAAGGTTTAACGCACATAAACCGAATCTAATACAAGGCTAACCTAACCTAAGGCTAACCTAACCTAACATTGTGTTTACTTAACCACGTGGCAATTACATTGTAAGGACTTACGTGACCTTAGTTGGACAGCACTTCCACACTACACTGCACTTGACACTATCACTAGCACTACTTGGATGATGTTCACTTCTTAAGAGACCGCGCACGACTAAGACTTCAGTTAGACTGTCAATCGCATATAAAGGGTCGAGGGTAGAGACTGTCAAAACAACGGAAGTGACTACTACCCCACTCCAACGCCATAGACAACGATAACGATTCGATTAATCGATAACCTTTTACTATGCTCCGACATATTTATTTTGTTCTTTAAAACCTTCGATGTTTTTTTTTTCATATATTGATTTTCGTTAAAACACAAATAATGACAAATTTGTAAGCAGTTGTAGCTGCATTGCATTTTTAATTAAATTGTCAAATGCTTACGACGATACCAAAAATCTCGACGATATGTTTCTACATTACAGCTTTAAAGAGGATACCGAAGCGATGCGAGGGCGGGTTGCTACTAACATAAGAATACCACGCAAACACGATTATAACCCTATGACGCAATAGATTAAGTTATTGCAACAAATAGAATCTAGATTCTAGACATAGTGCAGACGACCTGTGTTTATCGCGCTCATTCTCGAGAACTTACATTATTTCGCTGTAACTAAGCCCGGTTCACCACTGTGAACATTCATTTATTAAATCATTTTTTTGTAGGAATAGAAATATAGTTTAAGGAGTTAGGGGTAGTCAGAGACAGGAAATGAGAATTTTCAGTAATTTTTTTTGCCGTTATATAATTTTATTTTTTAAAATGAATAATATGGCATCATTAGGCAATGTTTTGACTTGAAGTCAGAAAAATGTGAAAAAAAAACATATCATTTCAAAAGTTATAGCTGTTTGTATTGACCCAGTTCCAACAGAAGGTCCTTGCGGTGACCATCATAAGTCCTTGGAGATTCATCTAAAATCAATCGGACAAAAAAAATAGTTTTGTAAATAGATAATCTTGTGCCTGATCGAAGGATTTTTTTTATATTTAAATTAAAAAAATTTATAAACAATTAACTGTTGATTTTTTTCCGAAAAACTAGAAAAAAAAAATCCTGAGATTCATTTTGTAATTTTTGAAGAAGAAAAAATAAGATTCATTTTTGATTGAATAAAAGTTCCTTTTATTAAATAAATTAATACCCTTGCTGACAACTTGACAACTAATAAATAATCTGTCCCCAAACTCCCGAAAGATCAGAGGCAGTTTGACAAGTGATTTCATATGGTAAAAATATTCTATCGCAGTTAGTGACCTCTTTGATAGAAGATCACGTGATTCGTTAAGTTAACTTTATATCTTAGTTTAGTTAGATGTTCAGTAAGGAGTTACGAAATAAAGGATTAAATAAATGTAATTTTTGTCACCTGTCGTTATTCTCGCTTCGCTTATCATAACACTTATTATATCTATTCTTAATGTTCCACTCCTATGAGTTATAAAAGATAACCTTCATTGATAAATAGGTTATCAATCGCAATAAGAACTTTTCACATTAAATTAATAGTTCCTGATGTTATCACGATCATACGCAAAATAACCTTTCATTTAAAAAAATATTTAATACACGTTAATGAAATTGCTTCACAATATAGTTGGGGAAATAATGTTTCTACTAGATTTTTTTGGTGGCATGAAAACTCACCATTAATTTTTTCAAAACATTTTTTTTAATCATTAGTTAATTTAAAGCTTATAAAAAATTCAAAATATCTGTAGGTTTCATAGAAAAACGACCATATAGTTTTGGGTTAAAACATCTCTTTGTCTAATAAAGTTAGGGGTTTGATAATTCATCAAAAATTATACTAAACTATTTATTTATTTGTAGTATTATATATGTTTAAACCAAAGTTAAAAAAGAGGCACTTTTCCACCATGTCACAAAGGAAGGAAACCAAATCACTACCCAAATTATAACTAAACAAAAATACACTATTGGAAAGTAACACTTAAGAAACGTAGGAAAAACTTAAGAATACAGACTAAACAAACGATACTGCGATTTAATACACTACTTACGCCATCTATTGACGAATAGACGGCGTCTGCCTGTCTGTTACACAGTCAAGCTTTATTAACTGAAACGATTTTATTGAAAAATGATACAGAGATAAGTAGAGTTTGAGGAAGGACATAGAATATGTTTTATAGCGAAAAAAATACTTAAGAAGACAAACTAAACAAATAAGTGTGCTCGGACGCCATCTATCGACGTGGGGATGGAGTGCATTTCGAGCTGTGGTCGTTGTTTTTTTGAGTATTAGTCATACATGCGAATTAAATGTAAAATTAAACCTACATACACGTGGTTTATTGCACCCGGGCGAATCCGGACGGATCAACTACTACATAGTCCCAAGCATAATTTCATTATTACCGAACATAAGGGAGTTAGTAATAGATATGATAGTATTAGTTAAAGCTCGCGCAAGTGATGGACAGTGTAATATTTTTTTAAAGCAGCTGAAGCCTTACAGCCAGACAGGTGAACGATTCCAACTTCAGTAATCAGTAAAGCTAAGCACATAACAGTTTTATGTTCGTACTTTAGCTTTAAAAAGTACCTAGTGGGTGGTTTTTATGTAATAGTTTTTAGTAACCAGACATTACATCTTTTTAGAAAGCATAAATGTACTCAAATCCCTTAAGCTTTATTAATTTACATTTTTTTTATGGTAGATAAGACGCAAAGGAGCAGATCGTCCACCTGAAGGTAAGTGGCCAATCATCGACATCGGCAATACAAGAGATACCCTCATTTTTTGTCAATGCGTTGCATCCATGAAGGTAGAGTGGGGAGAGGTAGTAAAAAAAAAAATTCTGCGGTTTTAGCGGACCCTGAGCAAGAGCCCAGATTCCACTAGATCCTCAGAATTAATGGAATGGGAGAGGGAGGGTGGTCGCAAGCCAGTCGGGGAACAGATCCCCTACCATCAAGGGGTGCTGGACAATGCTTTATGCAAACTAGACTAAAAATAACCATTTTAAACATAACGTTATTAGCATAAGTTTTAAGACTTAATAACTGTCAAACCATTTAAATAAATATTATTTATAAGAATATAATTTTAATATTAAAAACATGTTTCAAATATCATGCAATTTGTACACTTGCAAAACACTTCCGCGAATAAACCGCTAAAATTAAATATCAACATTGTTTAGGATTATTCCTCAGTGTGGAAGGAATATTGAAATACCACTCCTATTAGTATAAGCTAATAAACTTCCTAGTTCATACTTAATTATAATTTGAACAATTGTAGGTTTGTCTGAATAATGGCTGGCTGAAAGAGTGACTCTTGTTATGCCGATGAATTGCCACCTCGAAGATAGAGCGAGGAAGGGGAATGAAGAGAAGAATGCCACGGTTTCAGTGGACACTGAACGGGAGCCTAATAAGCCTAAATAACGGGAGAATTCACTAGAACCGCAGCATTAACGAGATGGGAGGGAGAGTGGTAAGTCTGGCTCAAATGAGGCTCGATTGAAACGCGTCGCAAGCCAGGAGCAGATACTGAAGTTTCCTCGTACAAAATTGCGAGTAGATACTAGTTAGCAACTTTGAATAATATTGCTCAATATATTTATAGCGCATGATCTAAGTCAACGGTAAGGTTTACCTTACTCACCTCTAGGTCCGAGCCGATAAGAGCTGCGGTTTCAGAACGTGCGGTCATGCTCACCCCATTTAGTGGAAAAAAAACTATATACTCTAATATACTCTACGTTATATATGTTACCTACCTTCCTAGGTATTAAATATTTCTTAATGTTAATTCTTTTTTTCAATTTTGATTCATTCATATTTTTAGTGACGTAAGATCATATGCTGCTGAGAGGTGGACAATTAAAGCAGCTGATCGGCAACGCATACCTTCCTAGATGCCTTCAAGATGTGCCGTTGGAGAAGGATGCTCCGGATCCCATAGACAGCACACAGAACCAACGTATCAATATTGAGACTACTCAAAGTCTATACACCACCTGCCTACAGAGAAGAGTGAGTTGAGTACTTCGGTCACATTGCTCGAAGGGATGGTGGTAACCTGGAGAAGATTGTTATTACCGGCAAAGTGGAAGGAATGAGACCCCGAGGATGCAGCCCGATGCGTTGGTCGGATCAAATCCTCACCGCACTCGACACGAAAGTCCACGATGCACTACACGTCGCAACCCACAGAGTAACATGGCGCGACATAGTTCGAAAGAAAGTCGTCCGTGGAAGGGGTCACGACCCTCACTAATAAGAAACACGACGCAGAGAGAGAACATGAAATAAGAATCAAGGAATCATCAAAATAGAAATATCGATGTTTTATAAAAATCAATCAGAAACTGAAGCTCCAGAATGTATTTTCGATAATTCTATTCATTATCATCTTATCTAATGCCGCTAATGTAATGACTAAAAGAAAAAAGTATTCATCTCTTATTTATGGATAATTTACGGCATATATTAATAACCTATCTCGATACAAAACCTTTGGATTACGGATTGAAAATAGATTCCAAATTCAAATTTGTGTTTATAAAAGATTTCGGATTAAGACTGGTTATTAATTAAATTTATTTGTCAGTAGTAGATATCGATCTAAAATATCGATTATTAGGTTAAAAAAATCGAGTCTTCAATTAATCTACCTCAGATCACTATTTCGATATCAAATTAAACATATATGTTTAATATTTATTTTAAGATATTAAATATATGAAATTCTGTATTCTTAACGTTTGGAAGCCGAGCAATGCCTGGGGCTTGAGACCCAGGAAAAGGTTTAAAGACGATTTCTATTATGCACAAACTCTCACCCCCATCATTCGATCTCGCTAAATACAATCTATATATAAAAGGAGAATCTAACTAACTTAATGACTGAAATATCAACGCAGGGCCTAAACTATAAGGGTTAGACTTTTGAAATTTTGCACAGGGATTCCTTTTATAACGTAGGGGAGCACTAAGAAAGGATTTTTGAAAATTCGCCCCATAAGGGGGTAAAACGTGGGTGCAATGAAACTTTGCCATTTTTGAAGTTATTCAAATGAAATTCAGTACCTATGAAGGTTCTTCATTGAAAGTCATGAAACACGTGTAAAATATTTTTTCGAAAATCATCCCTTAAGGAAGTAAAAGGGGGGTGCAACAATAGTATGACTATCTCATAAAATTATTAAATATGTGTACAGTCCATCTACTTTAGGCTAATCTAACTACCTCAATATCGCAAACGAAGTTGCGGATAAAAGTAGTAGATAATAAAGTAAACTTACGTGGACCTCAAGAAGGGTGACCTTAACCACGACATTATAACCATAACTTTCATGTTCACTGCGCGACAACACCAGAGAGACTGACTCAAATCTATCGCACTAAAGGTTATATATTATCTACACTTGAAATAAAATAAAAGGAACTACCCTCGAATACTAATGAAGATAAATATGGGCAAAGTAGCAGGAGTGTTCTAGTATGAATCCTACTAATATTATAAACGAGATAGTTTGTAAGAATGTATGGATGTATGTTTGTTACTCTTTCACGCAAAAACTACTCAATGGATTTTGATGAAGTTTTACAATACTATAGCTTACACATCAGAATAACACATAGGCTATAATTTATAATGATATAGTGTGAATTATCCAAAATATAGCGGGTGAAACCGCGGGGCGCAGCTAGTTATAAAATAAATACGAAGGAGGTAAAGTCGTGGCAATAAGGTAATTAAATAAATCTCAATTATTATTCTAAATATAACGGTGATATAACATTTATATTGAATTTATAGAAGACTTCGAAAACAGGTTACTATACTATACGAACTATATGACTGAGTAATCTGTTGCTACACTACATATATATATACTACTAGTTGGCTGCCTTCGCTTCGCTCCGGGTATTCAAAGCATTATTATAATTGATGTCCTTAAATTGTCACTCTGTAATTGTGTTGTTTTTTATTATTTGAAAAAAGAGAGAGAGAGAGTAAGAAATAGTTTTAAAAAGAAAAATGATAGAAACTAAAATAAAAGAAAAGCGACAGGTGATAAAAGAACAGCAAAAATAAAATTGAATAGGTAAAGGAGAGAGAGAGAGAGATAATCGAAAGAAAGAATGTGAAAAGAGGCTAATTATTCTGAACAGATAAAAATAAAAATTAAAGAGAGTAAAAAGAGAGGATGAGAGACAATGATAGTATTATAAGAGGAAGAGAGACGGAAATACTATAGACCGCTCAGTGAAAGAATTTTTAAAATCGGATTAGTAACAACAAAATGGCCATATTCTATTAATTAAAAAATGTATATATGGCAACACTAAATCACTTTTATCACTCACGAATTGTGTAGTTTTCTGTCAATGAAAAAATTTTTTAAATCGGATTTGTAGTTCCTGAGAAACTCTTCAATTTACAAAATGACCACCTTATGGCACTTAAATGGCCATATCTTTAATTAGAGTATTTATGGCAACACCACATAGCCTATGTTACCCGGAAAGGATGTAGCTTCCTATCGGTAAAAGAATTTTCAAAATCGGTTCAGTAGTTTTAGAGCGTTAAAAAGATATGGCCATTTAAGTGCCATATGGTGGTCATTTTGTAAATTGAAGAGTTTTTCAGGAACTACAAATCCGATTTAAAAAATTTTTTCACTGATAGAAAACAACACTATTCGCGAGTGACAAAGGTGATTTAGTGTTGCCATATACATTTTTTGATTAATAGAATATGGCCATTTTGTTGTTAATAATCCGATTTTAAAAATTCTTTTACTGTTAGAAAACTACACTATTTGCGAGTGACAAAGGTGATTTAGTGTTGCCATATACATTTTTTGATTAATAGAATATGGCTATTTTGTTGTTAATAATCCGATTATAAAAATTTTTTTACTGTTAGAAAACAACACTATTCGCGAGTGACAAAGGTGATTTAGTGTTGCCATATACATTTTTTGATTAATAGAATATGGCCATTTTGTTGTTAATAATCCGATTTTAAAAATTCCATCACTGATAGAAGTCTATAGTATTTCCGTCTCTTCCTCTTATAATACTATCATTGTCTCTCGTATATATATATGTTGTTTGGAATTTCAGTCTAAACCTATAAAACTAGTATCTTAATTTTAATCAGATATAGATCTGTATTTAAAATAGCTATAATGTCCTTGTTTATATTATATGAAATCAAACCGTTATATTTATTAGTTTATATATAAAAAAAGTTATCTGCTGAACTAATCTTGCTTAAAATAGACTATGGGGCACTTCTTTTATTACGTAAGACTATTTTTTCGCTGATTTTTAACACCCCTTTCCCCCTTTTGATAAGAGAAATTAAGTATAGGACGACCCCATCCCACCCTGTTTAATATTTATTTATTACGTAAGAATCTAAAGAAAAAAAATTAATACACAGTTGTTATTAGTAACAATATTTAGAAATGTTTATTTGTACTTACAAAGGTACTAATAATTTTTATTTAACTTTTCAATCAAGACTCCCTATCTCACCGTTGTAAGAAAAAATAAGACATGATCGACCCACCTCCCCCCCCTAAATCGTCTTAGGTAATAAATGAACAGCTCCTATGTAGGGAGTATCCATAAATAAAATGTATTAATATATTGCAATTAAATCGTAACATAATCATTTGCTACCAATACTAATCAGATGCAGTTGAAAAAGTAATTTCATAAAGTGAATATTGTCTATCATAGTGTTAGTGGAAATGTAAAATAAGTTTAGTGTCTCTGCTATTATATACTAAACATTAGTTTAGTGAGATGATAGGGAGCTAAGTACCTAATGGAGGCAAAGGTAAATGAGTATTAAAGGGCCCCGTAGATCTACACCTAAGTCACAAGCCCCAGGGATTACAAACTTCACCAATTCCACGCTACTTTTCCACGTATTAATTGAACAAAAATTGGTTATATATCTATACTAATATTATAAAGAGGTAAAGTCTGTGAGGTTGTAGGGGGTAATCTCTGGATCTACTGAACTGATTTTGATAATTCTTTTACCAATAGAAAACCACATTATTTGTGAGTGTCATACACTATATATTAACCCAAAAAATGAAAAGACTTTTTCGCGGCAGTCAGATTTCCTGCAGTAAGTCGGGGAAAAGTCGGCCGAACGAAAACGTTTCTTACGAACGCTGCCTTAACGATGAGAGATGAGAAAAATGAATAATTCCGCATTTCTGAATTTATACCTAAATATTTAGATATAAAATAAGAAGAAAATAGAACAAGCAAAGATAATTGTATCAAATACAGTAAGCTCGACCGATAGGCCTTATCAGTTACCAGCTATCTGTTATCAGAAGGGCGCTGGGCGACACCTCGTCTGACGCTTTCTCCGTTAAATGTTATCCTATCTGGGCTTGGACACACAACAAAGGAAAATATTTATCTTTCTACATTTATATAAGTCTGCAGGCTGTTGGTATAGCGCTTGGATTGCTTGGTAATCATCATGTTTAAACAATTATCTTATGCAACCAAGTAACAATTCATGGATGACATAAGCCATCCTAGATTATACTTATCGAAAACATGTCTCATGTCATATTTTTTAATGATAGATAAGGGACCAATGAGCAGACGGTCTACCTGATGGAAAGTGGCCACTGTCGCCCATGGACATCCACAAGACTAGAGGGTATCTCTTGTGTAGTCGATGCGTTGCAGCCTCGAAGATAAGGCGAGTAGGGGGAGCGAAGAGAAGACTGCTGCGGTTTCATTGAACTCCGTGCAAGAACCCGGTGTTCACAGGAATCGCACATGGGGCTCGGCTGGAACGCGTCAATGACACTTGGCGTCGCAAGCCAGTCGGGGAACAGATCCCCTACCACCAATGGGTCAATATATAAAAATTAATGTCAAAACGTGGTTTTTTTGTCCCAGAAACGAAAATTTAGAAGTACTTAAGCTTAACCTAGGGCTCAAAAGGGCAATAATTGGGTCCATAATTTTAATGAATGGGTTGGTTGCACTTATCATTATATTCATTAAAAGATATGATTGGTTTTCATTTTTTTTTTATTTCTCGACATATTTAAGGGGCCTTGTACTATAAGTACATAAATAATTTAGAACCCAGAAATGCATAGGTATAAAAATGGTGAAGTTAGAACCGTGGTCGCACCCATGTATTTGAATTCGCAGAAGTCACTATTAGGACCTTTCATGCGGGGAGCGCGGAGCGAGAGCAGTGCGTCACACGTGATTGGTTCTTATGTGACGTTTCAGTTCCCGCGCGTCTGCTACATCATGGATGGACATAGCACGCTCACAGTGCGCAACTTTCCCCCACTATTTTTTCTCAGACGTAAAGTTAGCTGCCGACTACTATACCTAGACAATATTCACTCTAATAAATTATTTGTGTATCTCAGTAATATAGAGATGGATAGAGAAGATAGACAATTCTCTATGAAATCTTTAAACTACGTATATTTTAATTTCACTTAGCGAAGCGAGAATAGGTAGTAAGGAAACTAAAGCAAATAATAAAGTTAAACCAGCAATATTACAATATTAACCACGACTTAAAACCTATCTTGTGGTCAGTTGATACGCGTTATCGTGAAGTAGGAAGGGCATAAGGCGACACCTTGTCTGACATAATTCCATCCGAACCGTTACTTTTATCGCACGACTGGTTGTGACGCGCGGTATTGTCTGACATTGTTCTCACTTCGCGAACACTTATAGTCGTTTATGACAGCCTTAACAAAAGCAATTTATCGAAACTCTAATCCTTGGGAGCTTATATACTCGCAAGGGAATCAATACCTAAAGTACTTTCCGTTGACTAAGAATCACGTACTTTGAAAAAATGTAATACAACAAAAAATATTTTGCAATTGTCAAAATGATTGGCGCCTTATGAAGATGTATGGGAACGACAGATTTTCACCGGAAAAGTTAAGTTTGTCCCTCAATCTAGTCACATACTAATAGTAGGGAATAGAAAATTGTGTGCTCCTCCTTAAGGCCATCTGCATTCACCCTTTGATATGTTATCTGTTATCAGTTGAAAGGGTCCAAGGCGACATTTTGTCTGACGCTTTCCCTCGTTTTATCGTAATCTGTTAGTAGAGCTAAACTTTGTAATAGTTATACATACTATGCCCTCCCATCCCTACGGCGCTAAAATACATCACGTAAGTGTCGCGAGATTAGAGGTTCCCTAACTCTATTGGATCTAGATGGAATGTAATTAATATGTGAGGTAGTCTGTCAGTTTTATTTATAGATAAAAGGACATTATATATTTTAAGGACAAAACCATATTTGTGTCGCAAGCCTTATCGTAGTTGCGCATGCGCAAGCCGGCAGCATCTAATTTGTATTAACAATTACGAGTACGTACTGACAAGGAAAACTTATTGTTAATTTTGCATTGTAATTATTGCATTATCCTTCAAACGTCAATCCACGAGGCATTTATCAAATTTAATAGCACATTACTACTCACTGCTGTATACACGTTCCTAATACAAGCGACGCGACCACGCTTTGCTTGGGGTTCATCAATTCGCTCTTCAAATCAAGCCTCTCAGTGAACGCAATCAAAAGATACGGCTGTTAAAATCACTGCCCGCAAGTCGCAAGGGAATCAAAACCTATAGAGTTCTTTCTCATTGATCTAGAATCATGATCTTAGGGTGCTACTTTTTTATCTTTCTGGTAACTTCTTTCTGGGAGGTTTCCATTAACTTATTCTTTTTAGTTATACCTGTCTTTTTGAGTACTTAAAGCACGAAGGGAAGCGAGAGCGTATAAATTTATAAAAAATACACCCAAATCGTAACATTTATATTCAGATTTAGTAATGGCAAGGGTCATTGGCAGTGCGGCGACAAATCCACGTGCATAATCTAATTAACATCAAAACGCAGGGGGTCAAGTTTTACACGAATACAGGTGATGATAAGTGGCAAAATCACTACTATTACATATTATAAAAATAAAGTCCAACGTCTGTCTGTTCGCGCTACCCTCAAAAAATACTCCATGGATTTTCATGCAATTTTCAACAATAGACAGTTATTTATGAGGAAGGTTTAATATGACAATCATTGTAGAAAATGTCGGTTGCAGTCGCACCGCTTAAAAGCTTTCATTTTGAACGCTACTTAATTGTTTTTGAGATATAAAAAAACAATGCATAGTAGGATTCATACAGGCATAATATGCTCTACTATCCGTGAGAAGCCGGGGCGGTTCGCTAATAATAATTATAATCTTTTTCCACGAGATGCGAGAACGAGAGTGCCGTCACGTAAGAACATGACCGCTATGACTCAGTGGTAAACGTGATTGATTGCACTGATTGTTATACACTAACTAGGAAAGTCACGGAAGTCTTCACATTTCAGAACAAATGTATAGCCTGGACCCGACTTCCTAAGGGCTCTTGATGATATCCAATCAGACACCCAAGGCCCAAGACTCAAATCCTGTTAAATGTTCGTTTTGAAAGCCTTTGATAGGCTAGGTTCTTTTTGGTCTATCTTAAGAATATCCCTACCAGCTTCATAACGTATAATCTTTATCCAGATAGACTTAGTTCAATAAGTAATTTCTTGGATTGATATTCAAGTCTACTGTAGTGTAGCTAAGTCATAAAAAAGAGTTTACAAAGTCATGATGTCAGGGTAGTATGTGGAACTTGTAATATATTCCTGTAAAACTAACGAATTTCCGGGACCATTACCATGACCTCTCACATATTTTTGTTTTAAGTAACAAATGCACATTGTAACTGATTTCGATAAAAGTATTATTATATATCTAGATACATATTTCTAGCCATTCGCTAAATATTAAATTCAAATTCCCAGGGAAATGTTTCTAAATTTATTTATTTATTAAACAAGGTCCTCTGCGGGATTCGGAAATGGAAAAGGTTGGAAGACACAGAATTGAATCATTTATTCAATAAGCAATCCCTAGTTATTTCCGTGAACATAACAAGATAAACTTCCACTGCAGTGTACCGTGAGATACAACATTTTTTGTAAAATACTTTAACAGATCGCTGAGGCCCACTCCCGTTTTTTCACCTGAGATAATCATGAAATTTCGAGAAGGATATGACTTACTGTCATCTTCTTTATTTGACGCAATTTTGTTCCTCCATTCTGGTATTATACGAGGGGTGATAATACTATCATTCGGCATTATGGAGCTGATTCGAACTGTAGAGCCAGAAAATTAATTTAGTGGCTTTTCGTGAATCTCTAGTGTTTTGTATCATTAGAAAGAGAATAAATTAATTAGCCCAACATTGGAATAGCTGTCGAGGATTTGGTTTGATGATGAAGCCACAAGATAAAGTGAAACCAAAATATAATATGTGAAGGATTGTTAAGGGAAAAGTGGTAAAAGCAAACGTAATAAACTCATTTAAACCGTAACGAAACGAGGGCGTGTCGCAGTATTTAAATATATTTCGTAATATACATACGTAATTTGTAATATTATACATAACTTTCCTCATTCTCATGTTTAAATATGGCATTCCCGAAACACAATAATTATCAAGCTGATGTATTACGCATTAATATTACTAAAATGAGCTAATCATTGTAAATGGGTAAATTGTGGACACACGCAACTTTTTTCATTATTATCAATCATAAAATGAATCTATGGATTTAGCGTGCTGACGTCACACGTTAATTAAAATAAAAACTTTGTAGGATTATATATTTGTGCTCGATAAGGTAAGAGGTGCTAACTTTGTCTAATCTAGGATGACAATTTGTTTTGTGAAAATTTCAACTCTAGAAAAATTTTAAAAAATCATACCAATGTGTTGTATGATCCAGCATTTTTATTCCAAAGTATATAATAAAAAAATAATTTCTCATATACTAAATATTCCACTCTCTCAAATTGAGTATTGTATGTGCATATCTCGCAATATAAAGTTTTTGTTAAATAATAATTAATTATTGGATATTTAGCATCGTAAACATTCAATAGATGGCGATACTTTTACAACTTGACTGAGGGGAATTGACAACTTTTTTAATCCACATCGAAGACAAAATTATTATATAATAACATCCCAAATAAATATATGTAGTTAAAGAAGTAAGTTATCACGTAGGAAGTCATTTCACATTAGCTGGATAAATCCGTATCTATTGTCCCTGACTCTAGGGGTCAAATGAAGGTTCTCATATCCGTACAGTTACAAGCGTAATGTTCTATAATTAGACTTATTAGCGACTTAATCGTATAATGACTAGATTTAATGACCATTATGATGAATATATTTCCAAAATTACCAATAATATATTGATCGCTCCTCGCGTATTTTCCTCTAATACGCGTTTATTCGTAACCGTGGTTTATTATAATGAACTTTACTTTAATTAACTGATCTTTTAAAAAATAATAATAGACTCATTATATTCAACGGTTATAATTAAAAAAATCTGTTCGGAGGATCTCCACGATACTGTGATACATATTAAACCGTGAAAATAACTGTATGGCCAATATAGACTTTGGCCTCGACCAGGAATTAAACACGGGACAATTATCGTAGAAGTAATACAGAAGCTAAAGCAAAGCTAACCACACCCCAAATCGTTATTTTATTTTTGCACCTTATTTAAGTACTCAGTGATGTAATGCATGTTCCACCTTGCTTATGAGTTGATAAAGTGGGTATACGCAAAAGAAAGGGATTATTGTATCAAGGGCAGCTCGGATCAGTCAATCGCACGCGGCACGGCACTTATGTGCGTGCAGCAGTAGGGATCGGACGTCTGTCTAGTTCTTACCTAGTATTTAATTAGAAAAGTACAAGTTATTAGTGAAGTACAAGTGTTGAAGTAAAACCGGACCACTGCAATGATTGCATTTGGACCATTATCGCACTAGTATATTTACAAGACGTCCGTTCATGTCTACGACTCGCGCACATCTGACCCTGCTCTCTCAGTATATTTATAGTATTCGCACCTACCTTCGTAGTCCGGACATTATAATATAAATGCACATATACTATAATTATAACATAATTGTACGAGTCAAGTTATTTCTTAACCAATGAAAAAAATACGTGTAGCTATTTCAATCTTTAATACCGTATTTTATTCTCAGTAAAATCAGCGAGTCATACAATGTAAGCATTGTTGCATGATCGGAGGGTGGTTGTATAAATAAAAAGAGTACTCACCCTGTCATGAAACTTGTGTGTGTCGTACTTCCTCTCCGCGCACAGGTTGTATATCATGTAGTGACCCTTGTGCTTCTGCTCGAGGAACCTCCACACTTCATCTATGTGGTTCCTGTAGACACCTTCCAGCTTGTCCGCAGGGAATCCCATTGCTATTATTCTGTCTGTTATATCTGATTATATTTTTAAGGAAATATTTCCACATACAATACAATACAGTAACAATTATAAACACAGTAACCGAGAAATCAGTATAAAAGTCTAAGTCAACGGTTCAATTTTTAACTTAATCTAGGAAGACACGTTAAATAAGTTGTAATTAATCTGTCTGTTACGTTTAACTAAACCATTAAACCAATTAAGATTAATTTTCATATGATGATTTTATAAATATTCAGGGGGGACAAAAATTACCTAATGATAATTTAGTTGTTAGTGTTTAATGTGTGGCTAAACTAAAAATATTAAAACTTTTGTTAGAATACTCTCATCTTCTATAGAAAAGTACTCTAAAAATGATTGATTCTTATATCAATAAAATTTACTAAGTTATGGCCTTGGTCAAAAAATTTAGGATTTAATTTTCGTGTATATGGTAACTATTTAGAACTTGCTTGAAAGAAGGATTTCATTATCTTTTTTTAAGGAAGCAAAATCGTTAACAAAATAGAAGCTTCTCATATTTGGTAACACAAAGTATGTTAATGCTCACCAGCTAGTTGTACTATAAAAAGGCTGTAGTTTCTTTTCGCTAAAAAAGCGGTCAAAGCAATAACAAAAGCAGGATACGCATAAAGTGAGGATTCCTCGTCGCCGGGTCACGTGGTGTAACAGTTAATAGCACCGTTCTATGCTAAATCGATGGACCTTCACTATTGAGACGAGTTTCGACTAAAATATATTATTAGCGTGAGCAGATACTATCTGTGATTACCAAACCAAACATTTCTAAATATTTTATCTAACTCTGTTTTTTATTATATTACAGAGATTTCTTAGAAAACTATATAACTTATTTTTATCCCAGAAATATTTAGGGCAAGAGTTCTTAACTTTCCACTGGTTGCTAGACAAGGTGCAAACAAGCAGATGGTCCACTTGACGGTAAGTGGCCATCATCGCCCATGGACATCGGTAAAACAAGAGATACCCTATAGTTTCGCGATGCGTTGCATCCTTGAAGATAGAATGGGGAGGGGGAGTGAAGAAAAAATGCTGCAGTTTCAGCGGACCCACAGGGGCGGCAAGAGCCCACTAGATCCGCATCATTTAATGGGATGGGAGAGGGTAAGTCTGGCCCACATGCAGCTCTACCAGAATGCGTCTATGACACTTTGCAGTCGGATTCGCATGCTGGCGGCCGCAAGCCAGTGTTGGGTTACCTAGCTTTTACGAGATGCTCTCCCAGCAGCAGAGGGGAATAGTATTCTCTCTAATGGAGACCCAGCATCACACCACACCACTGCCCAAGCACAAAGCTCACCAGACAAGCTCCGTTTAACAACTGGCTCAAGTCTATCAGAACAGAGGTTATATGCAGTCTTGGAATAAAATAAAAGGTAACTCGCGAATATAAAGTTGTCAACGGTGTTGCTAACTTAAATATAGGATGAACTCAAAAGTAAATGTATTTATTTGACTAATAATACTTGGCTTAGTGACTGTTAACTTAAAAAATTATGACAAAACATTTCGTGTAATTAGTAAAGTTTTCTCAGAAAAGGCTCAATGAAAACTTAAAACTGAGCTTACCTGTTGACTCAATCATCACAAGAATCCGAATGATTCACTTATAAAATTAATTGTTACCTACAAAGTGGCTGCGCATAAAGTGATGAAATCGTCTGACATTGCTCAAGTAATGTTAGAGTCGATGACCAGACAGGTTGCGTCATTTGGCTTCAATGATGAAATGCAAAATTATGGAAAGTTTGAGGGCGTCTGATAATATTTAATACGGAATTTATAGCGACCATGATAAGGATGCGTTCACACTATTGTGATGATTATATCAAATTCTCCGGGATAAAAAATTTACTACACCACGAAGATAGCTTCTTTGTGGGATAAGCATAACCTATGTCATAGAATGAGAGAGAAAAGATACCCATTACTGCACATCAATACGTATACACATGCAATTTATACAAAACCGAGCAGTACCTAAAAGCAGTGATGGCCCAGTGGTTGAGACTTCAAGTCTTACTCGGGAGGTCCGAGTTCGATTCTGGGCACACACCACTGACTCTGAGTTATGTGTGTTTTTAGCAATTAAATATCACTTGCTTTAACGGTGAAGGAAAACATCGTGAGGAAACCTGCACTCATGAGAGTTCCCTAAAAGTTCTCAAAGGTGTCTGAAGTCTGCCAACCCGCACTTGGCCAGCGTGGTGGACTATGGCCTAATACCCTCCTCATTCTGAGGAGGAGACCCGGCTCAGCAGTGGGCCATTGACGGGTCGTGCTGATGAGCAGTATCTGGGGCTTAAGACCCAGGAGCAGGTCTAAAGAGCTCTCATAATATATTAACACCACCACTCGACCTCGCTAACGACAATAGATAATGAAATAAACTTACGTGGATCTTAAGAAGGGTGACCTTAACCACGACACTATAACACTAACTTCCATGTACACTGCGCGACAACACCAGAGAGACTCAATCTAATCTATAGCACTAAAGGTTATATATTGTCTATACGTGGGTATACTTGACATAATATAAATTGACCTACCAGCTAATACTACTTTATAAACAGTGTTGCTAACACCTATATGTTTAAAAAACAATTTAGATAGTCTTTGGTTGGTAAGTAGTATTAAGATATTTTGACAGGTGATTTCATGCAGTGAACGTTTACTTTGTTAACTAATTTAGATGGATGCTGGACAGCGATATCGTAACCCTGAACCTGTGTTTCTAGTCCCAGAAACAGCTCGGATTTCTTTCTTTATAGATAGTACAAGGTAAGTAATTGACTTTTTTAATTCTCTGAGGGGGGATAGGAGCGAGGATAGTCCAGCTGGTTTTTGAATAAAAAAAAATATATGACAATTGACTTTTCTCTTGATCCGATTGAAATGAAACAACGCCTATATTTTTAGTTAGACCTAAATGCGGACAGATAAACAAACAAAAGCTTAAGATTTTTATCTTCCACTAGCCGACCCGCGCGACTTAGTTGCTCCGCTCCTATGGGTCGTAGCTAGATGTTAAATAGCTTAAGTTACTCCTTGTTACATCAGCTATCTACCAGTGAAAGTCCCGTTAAAATCGGTCCAACCACTTCAGAGATTAGCCGGAATAAACAGACCGACAGACAAAAATTGTAAAAAAATGTTTTTGGTATATGCACCGTGTGGTGCATGTATACATCCATATGCACTTAGTAGAAAGCGGTTATTTCAATATTACAAACAGACACTCCAATTTTATTTATTTGTATGGATGTACAGACATTCTATAAGTTTAATTTTAATATATGTATATGTCGGAGGTGTGAGTTAGGTTAAGGTTAGCCTTGTGTTAGGTTAGGTTTGTGTTAGTCTAATCTTAAGTTGAGACAGACATTGAAACTAAGCAGTGGAGGCGAGTGTCGTAATTACATAAAGGAGCTTCTTAAGCCTACACCTTGGTCACAAGTCCAGCAGTAGCATATATTATAGGCCATCCATTCCATTCCTTCTTTTAATCGTATACGACATATACCTATATTATACATCGGATTTCGTTTTACGGGTGCTAACGTTACTAGAGTGAGCACTCAGCCTAATGACAAGTACATCCGGAGGCGATAAATTTCAAATGGTACAACAATCCATGCAGATAGTGAGGCTGTATCAAGGACGTCTAGTGGAAATGAGCAAATTAAAGCTTATTAATTACGTTAACACTATATAGAAGGAGATCTTAAGGCCCGACCATTTTTACTTTGTTAAACTCAAAAACGACTAAAACAATTTGCATACGATTTCTACTTTTATGATCTCCCATTATAAGGATTGAGCATTAATGAATAACGTTCGAAATTAATAATCAATCTTATTTAATATTTTCTATCCATAACCCAAAGATTTCGAATTGAAATTGATTTTTAATTTCGACCATATATATTATACTGGAAGGTTCTCTGGATACAGGAACGTTTGAAAAGAATAATTTGGTTTTTTCCTACATCTAGATCGCAGCGCCACTTATCGAGGGCTATTGTGACTTAACCAATCCAGGAGAATTCACTGACATACACACGTGTATACATATATATACACACAGATAATTTTATAATAATAATCATCATCACAACCCGTCAATGGCCCACTGCTGAGCCGGGTCTCCTCCTCAGAATGAGGAGGGTATTAGGCCATAGTCCACGCTGGCCCAGAGCGGGTTGGCTGACTTCACACACCTTTGAGAACTTTTAGGGAACTCTCAGGAGTGCAGGTTTCCTTACGATGTTTTCCTTCACCGTTAAAGCAAGTGATATTTAATTGCTGAAAACACACATAATTCAGAGTCAGAGGTGTGTGCCCAGGATCGAACTCGGACCTCCCGAGTAAGACTTGAAGTCTCAAACAATGGGCCATCACTGCTTTTTTATATAATAATAATAAAATATATTAATACAAGAAGCAAAAACTTTATACCCCTTTTTATTATATTGCGCGGACGGAGGAGTATCCCCCACATATAGTTTACATAGAGAAGGTGTGCACAATGCTAATTTTTTTTTAATTTTGCATAAAAATACCATTACACACTACCATGTATTTGACACACATACACACATATATAATCTTTTATTTATGGTTAAAGTAATTTAAATTAATTATGGTCGAATTTCGACCACTAGGCGACCACTAGTATAATAAAATAATGTGAACATGCACTAACAAACAGCCTTGCATTAAGTTGATGATGATGAAAGATTTGAAGTTATTTAAAATGTTACCAGATGAAGAAATTACCTTCTATAAAAAACATTTACTTTCGGCAGAATTTTTTTTGCTAGTCAAAATAAAGTTCAAAAATTGACAAAAAATTGACTTTTGTGTTTTGGTACAAAAATCATCAAAACTAAAGACATGTTAGGTTTCATTAAAATTCTTCCTCCTCAAGTCGTATTTCGCATATCTGAGAGTCGTGACCATCACCTCTCAGTCTGTCATTATAGTGGGAATAGATGAGGGGGGTATTTTGTATTATAAAAATGACGACTTTTGCGCAATAAGGTTTAATTTTTCGGAACTCTTGCGACTTCAGTGTTGTGTATTTAAAGATAGTTTGCCGAATATTTAAGTAATTAGTGTAATTGCTATTTTGCTAAAGCAATGTTAAAAGTCAGTGGGTCGAGCGGTGAAGGAGTGTTTACTGGTAGTAGAAGGGCCCTTTAATCCTGCACTTATGTCGCAAGCCCTAGGCACTGCTCCCCTTCTGTCTAGATTGTATAATATAACTGAGGTAGGGCACAGCAGGAAATTTCCTGCTCAAACATAGAGCAGCCCGACTGGGGTAGTACCTCGACCTTACAGAAGATCACAGCTAAATAACACTACTCTAAAGCAGTGTTGTGTTCCTGTTGGTGAGTAAGGTGACCAGAGCTCCTGGGGGGAATTGGGGATAAGGTCGGCAACGTGCTTGCGATGCTTCTGGTAATCGCTTACCATCAGGTGAGGCGTACGCTTGTTTGCCGACCTAGTTACATAAAAAAAAATATATTGTAGTCTTTTGAGTGTTATTGTGCAGTAAAGCTACCGTGTAGCTTTTGGACAGATACTTCCAATTTTATATATATATTTTGATGTATAAGACATACTACCTATATGATCAAATTCCTTCGAACATTATTGATACCTATTAACATATGTTTAATTATGCACATACCGTCTTCCGGCTTATATACATTAGATTATACTAATCAGGGCTTTAAACATATCACTTAGCAACACCGTTATAACTATGTATTCGCGAGTATTTCAGTTTATTTTATTTCAATTATACCCACGTAACAATTTATAACAAGCCAATATATAACCTCTGTTCCGATAGATTTGTGATAAAAGGAGCTCGCCTGGTGACTATTGTGGCTATACGTCATGCTGGAACTGCATTGTGAAGGATTTCGTGAGTGATTGACATCATTTGTTCGCTCTTTTACGTGTTATTGTACAAAACAACTCATATATAACTCGGACATTTTAATGACGAGGAGGGGGAGAGGGGAATATTGAATGGACCTTTGGGTAAACGCAACGTAGACACAGAACCGATTAATAATCAAATATGATCTCTAACAATTACGAGAGAAACCTAAGCAGTGCCATGGACTTGTGACCAAGGTGTAGGCTTAACGTTCTTTAACAGAATTCCAACATTCGCCTCCGCTGATTAGGCTCTCTATTTACACCCAAGGTTAAACTCACATAAACCTAACCTAACACGACGTGGTAACTTCAATGTAAGGTACTCACGTGACCTTAATCGGACAGCACTCCCAACACTAACACTATCTAGAGACTACTTCACTCCTTGAGAGATCGCTCAATACTAAGACTACACTCAGACTGACGAGGGCATTAGAGTCAAGAATGTAAAACTTGACTACTACCCATAGATGGCGATGACGATTCGATTATTCGATAATCTTTTACTATTCTCCGACATATATGTCACAAATTCTTAACGTTACCTCATATCACTGTTATATAACGTTTTTTATCATTATAGATCGATAAAATTTTAAAGACATAATTAAGATAACGAGACAATTAATATCTTTTTTCGATATATAATAATGAATTATTTATTAAGGTAACTAAGACCCACTTTTTTAGTACTAGCTTAATTGGACTTCTTACAGTTGTCTGAAGCTACCACCAGCTCGAAAAGCATTTTCCTGATGAGAAGAACTGGCAACAAACTCAACAGTGGCTCCCATCAAAACGCCATTTTTTACACCAGTCTGTTTTACAAATCTCTAATGGATGTCCAAATTCATTATATGATACAAGTACCTCTATTTCAAGGCTGATAAAACAAGTAAGCGAATGGTAAAACCTAATTAAAATAACTGTATATTTTGGCAAAATCTTCCGGTAATATTAACACTATACATTCAAAGCTATACCGGTTCTAATAAATTTAGACCTGTCCGTCCTTTTGTTCGTCCCTGACAAACCTAACACCTTCAATTTACTGCTTTTCAAAGATAAATTTACGATCGGTCGGTTCAACGTAATCCAAAAAAACGTTTCTAAAACGTAGAATGTTTTTATCTTGATATCTACATCTACAGTCGTTATTTACCTCACAAGCTTTGTTGGAATAAATCACATTACTGTACTTTTGTTTGTGTAAAATATATATCCTACCCTGCATAGTTATAGGCACGTAAAATATTATAATATATTGTTATCTAAAGTTAGTAACACCGTTGGTATTCTTTGTATTTGCGGGTAGTACCTTCTATTTTATTCCATGTCTGTAACGGAGCTCGCCTGTTGGTGCAGTGGTGTGGTGACATGATGCTGGGTTTCCATTACTAAGGGTGGGAGTAAGTTTTTCATATTGGTTATTCGGTGTTCCGTTTTAAGTGCATGTTATTATTGTCTTGTGCGCGTTACTTTATAGTCTCCGTTCCATGTAGATAACATCAGAAGTGGGATCTCTCCACAAGCCGCCAAGGTACGTTAAAGGTCCTTCAAATGTTTTTACATAAATTCACCTCGACTGCTCGACCTCACTAACGGAGAACTAGTACTAATACGATAGACATTATTTGAAATGATTTCTCGAGACAAGTTAGAAGTAATCGAGTCAGTGGCGGTGTTCTTTTATAGTTTATAGTTTCTAAACTATTAGCAAATCAAAGATTATCAATAGTATAGCTAACAGACCATATATACTCTGTGAACACTGTAACTATACTTTGTCAATATTTTTGCTGGATGCCAAGATCACACAGACTACAATACATAGGCATATTACACTGCCGGAATCTCTTTAGCTTTAGAAAGTTGAAAAAACATAAAAATGGGCGTTTTAAGGAAACACAATTAAAGCAATAAAATATTAATGAAATACTTAAATAACCAACCATCCCTATACACGCGATTATCATCACTAAATCATTACATATTATAAAACATGTCCTGCGTCTATCTGCTCTTGATAATTTCAAAAACTACGGAATGGATATGCGACATGCGGTTTGTCCAACAGTGATTCATGAGGATGGTTTAGGTGTAATAACTTGTTAATACTTTGTGTAAATAGGTTGAAATATGATGAAAATGTCAAGCTCCCAAATTTCATCTTAAACACTGTCTTATTCTCATATGGGTTAAACGAATTTGGCGGTCTATGGGATGCTAAAAGGAATTTTTAAAATTATTACCTAAAGATATGATAAATAACATTTATTAAACCTCACTGAAGCGGTGGCAGTTCAGTTTAGTATAGACACAAAAACGAATATGTAAATCAACATGATGACTAGATCATATGCATAATTTGAATTGAAAGATTAATTTCATAATCTCTCCCAGACTTAAAACAGTTTACATAGAAAAAAAATTAATTAACTTACGAAACGCAGAGGATGTGACGTAACACGCGACTGGAACTATTAAGCCAGTTTCACACTAGAGCATTCTCGGCATTAAATTGCGTACTGCGTTGAATTATCAAGATTTTAAAATTTAAAAAGCCGCTAACGCTTAATTTTTTTGGATTTGACTTTTAAACTTAAACTTCTATTTAAACAACCTTACTACTTTTTGAAATTTAGATTATCCCAAGTTAAATCATAATCTTGGGATAAAGGTTAGCAGCTACAAACTAACACCTCTTACCATGAGGCAACACTCGGATTTTTTTTTTGTTTTACCGCAAAACTATAGCGCAGAAAAAAAAACAAGCGATACTTACCGCTTGCAATAATATATATATGTCGGAGTTGTGTGTTAGGTTAGGTTAGCCTTGTGTTAGGTTAGGTTTATGTTAGTCTAATCTTAGGTTTAGACGGTGAAACTAAGCAGTAGAGGCGGTAAATAAATAAATAAAATTATGTGGTTTAAAACCTTGCGCATTTAACTATGATGTGTCTTTAAGATTAAACCTAATTTTAGCTAGCAACACTACTGATAATATTTATATTTGAGTAAAATCCTTTTATTTTTGTGTAAATATTGACCATCACTTTTTTTCTTAAAAAAAAAAGATTACTAGCATGTATCACATACTACTAGTATTCTTTAACCCCTCCAAGTAAGCTAAATGATTGTGTTAGGAGGGGGCCAAGCCAGTAGTCCAGTGACTAGGGTTTGAACCCATGACTAATCGGTCGTGAATCCAACACCCTACGATTTTTAAGTGTCTTTGATATTATTGGTATTATGATTAATTTTGCAACTTAATTTAGATATGGTTAACTTTGTGACGTCATTCTAATTCCAATATGGCGGCATATCCAAGTAGTATTAAAATATATCAAAAAATATTTAGAAAACCATAAAAAGTGATGTCAGTCTAAATCCAATATGGCGGACTAAATATTTTTTTAGTCCAGCATAACAGTTTGGGCGTCAAACCATCCGTGCTAGTTAAAAAAAATTGTTAATTAAGTAAGTAGGTTCTATAGTCTGATTGTAAAACTAAATCCTCTATGCTCAGGCATAGACAAGAGACGAATATTAACTGTTGATTACGAGACGAGTTTCGCGTTGTCTATAAAGCTTTTAGGTAATCACATTCATATTTTAGAGATTACAGCCGGCAATAACTTAATTGTAGATGGACTTATTTAAATCTATCCGAATATATAATGAAGTTTTTATCTTTTTGTCTGTGTGTGTGTACACGAAATGTTACCTAAATATACTGCACAATACCTGGGAGGTTGTGACCCAACTTCAAGTAACTAAGCTAACCGATCCTGTAACGGTTGAAATTAATATCCAATCACAAATTTAAATTTGTGTTTAGTGTTCAGTAGGTGAGTGGTTCGGGCGTTGGATTCACGATCAACAAGTCGTGGGTTCAAATCCCGGACATTGGACTACTGGCGTGGCCCACTCCTGACACAAGCTATTTATTAGTTTACTAGGAGGGGTAAAGGGAATACTAGTAGTATGTGATCCATACTGCTAGTAATATTTTTAAAAAAAAGGTGTCTGTGCGATTCACACACGATAGAAGTGAAACTTTAGTAAATCGACAAAAGAATGAGATGAATATATATAATAATATAAAATAGTATGTATATTTCTGTCTCATTCTTTCCTACACATTTTTGTATTTGTGTCTCTTACCTGTCGTTTTGTATATTTCTGTCTCATTCTTTCCTACACATTTTTGTATTTGTGTCTCTTACCTGTCGTTTTGTATATTTCTGTCTCATTCTTTCCTACACATTTTTGTATTTGTGTCTCTTACCTGTCGTTTTTTCCGTTGCATCCGGTTTGAAATCACAACGATTCTAAAGAAGTTTCACTTCAAAAAAAATTTTTGGATTGAGATTGGTTATTAATTTGGGTCGATTGAGTTTCTCTATATTTTTTATTCACTTCACAAAACTTCTCGTCAATTCTTTCTTATATATATAATTAATATATAATTCTCGTGTCGCGGTGTTTGTTACCAAACTCCTCCAAAACAGCTCGACCGTTTTTTATGAAATTTTGTGTGCGTAGGTCTGAGAATTCAACCACAATTTTTTTTAATTTATATGGCAACACAACGTTTGCCAGGTCAGCTAGTTGAGCTACAGATAATACAGTTGTGTTGTTGCGTCACTGTTATAATTTAGACATTTATTATAATATAAAAAAAATCCTTAATAGAAAAATATAACAGGAAACATAAAATTGATGATACATTAAGTCAATGGCTTTAAAATATTCATTTTTTAATCTGTAAAAATCAAAAGCAAAAACTAAACTAAATTTAACTTTAGTATATCCATACAAATAAATAAAATTGTAGTGTCTGTTTGTAATATTAAAATAACCGCTTTTTACTAAGTGCACATGGTATATATACCAACAACATTTTTTGTAATTTTTGTCTGTCTGTTTGTTCCGGCTAATCTCCAAAATGAATGGACTGATTTTGACGGAACTTTCACTGGCAGATAGCTGATGTAACAAGGAGTAACTTAAGCTATTTAACATCACGCTACGACCCATAGGAGTGGAGCAACACGCGAAAGTAGTCGCGCGGGTCGGCTATTTATAAATATAAAGATTAAATCTGAAATATATAATAATATTATATATTTTTGGATCTACTGAACCGATTTTGAAAATTCTTTTACGAATAGAAAGCCACATTATTCGTGAGTGTCATAGACTCTATATTAACCCGAAAAATAAAAATACTTTTTCGTGGTAGTCGGATTTGCTGTAGTAAGTCAGAGAAAACACTTATTTATTTATAGAATGAGAGAGGAATAATACCCATTACTGACTAATAGTGTACTGTTGTTTGGTGGCGTGGTGCTAGACTTCCGTTATCGAGCACGTGAGTAATGAGTAATGTACTTTATTATTTTAATATTCGGTAGCGAGGTCGAACGGTGGAGGTGAGAGTTTGTGTATAGTGCAAGACGTCTTTAAAGCTGCTCCTAGATCTCAAAACCAGGCACTACTCGGATTGAAATGAAGATTGTTTCAAGTTATATGACGACAACTTAGTCATTAAGTGTGAAAAAATCCAAGTAAGTCATACTTTAATTGGATGTACAGTTTTCAATTGCAACACGCGAACCAGTGGCTGTCAACGCGGACGAAATTTATACACGCTACGATAAATATATTACGGAAATATAATAATTGCAAGCCCACGCTTCCCTGAGGTATCACAAAAAAAAGCCACATTTTAAAATATAATACTACCTTCTTCGCTCTTCTTGTTAAGTCTCTAACAAAAATCCTCAGAGATTAAAGATAGATATTTTATTCCAAACCAGCCGACCCGCGCGACGTCCTTCGCGTGTTGCTCCGCTCCTATGGGTCGTAGGGACATGTTAAATAGCTTAAGTTACTCTTTGTTACATCAGCTATCTACCAGTGAATGTCCCGTCAAAATCGGTCCACCATTTCAGAGATCAGTCAGAAAAAAATTGTAAAAAATGTTGTTGTTGGTATCTGTACCGTATATACATCCATATGCACTTAAGAAAAAATGATTAAATTGATTTTGGATTGAGATTGTTTATTAATTTTGACCGTTATAGTGATTTAACTCACTCCAGGAGAGACATGTATGTCGGGTTTCCATAATTTATATAAATTTAAAATGCTATGCCCGTTTTAATTTATTCTACAGATAATTTACTTTCAGAAGCGAAGCGAGCGTGGGTTATTTCCTAACAATTTATAAAGTGTCAAAGAAAGGAATCAGCAGTTCCAGAAATTACCATCTACTAACAAAATCTCCATTATTTGACACGTGAATGGTCATATTTATGGTCACCATAATAGCCGATGTTACTCAGTAAGGGTGTAGCTTAAATTGAGGAAGTAATTAGCAAAATATCCCAACTAATGAAACTAATAAAGTAACTCTTATCTGTTACGCGTGCGTGCTATAAGTATGCTTATATGAGCATGCTTCTCAACTGTTTACATTGGAAAGCAATCAGCATGCTAGTTTTAAGTATGCTTCTGAATAAGCATGCTCAAAGCAAACACTCCAATACACATGCCAATTCAAACAAAACCATGAATAAAATTATACTTTTGCTGACCATGTAATGCATCCAAAAACTTCTCTCAGCTAGGAAGAGGAAAAAAAGGAATAGGAAGCGTGTACACCTTGCAAGGAAGATCGATACTAGCATGCTCCCCCGCATCAACTAGCATGCTTAAAGATAGCACGGCGTGCTGTTATCCAGCATGCCACCACAACAAAAGCATGCTTAATAGTAGCATGTCCTGTACACACGCGCTAGTTATGTAGCATTTGCTCAAAAATAGCATGCTTTCGTGCTAGTAATTAGCATGTGTAACAATAGCCTTAAGCCATCGAGCCGATTTTGATGTAGTTAGATGCAAAGATAGACTAGAAAGGACATAGACTACGTTTTATCGAAAAAAAACTTGTGTAACCGTTAATGTCTTTGGAAATTAGTCCTATATATATCGGTGCGTAAGTTAGGATTAGGTTAATCTAACCTTAGGTTTACACGGAGAACCTGGGCAGTGGAGGCGAGTGTTTCAATTGAATAAAGAACATCCTTAAGCCCACACCTTGGTCACAAGTCCAAGGCATTGCTTAGGTTCCTCTCGTAAATATGTTTGATTATTTATCGGTTCAGTAGCAGTATCTACGTTGCTTTTACCTAATAGTCCATTCAATATCACCCCTTTTAATGTTTTCTATATACCCCCATCCTCATTTAATTTCTCCGAATTATAAATTAATATATAAAGAAATTAAGTAAATCTAGTGTAAACGATTCGTAGCACTATGTATGTAAGGAGTATGGCATGTAAGTGGACAGTATGCACCTCGATGCATACATAATGACTCACCCTCACTGACCTACATTAGTTAGACCTTACCCTTGTGAATTACAACTTTTAGATCGACTAAATAATATCGTAGTAATAATATTACAATGATACAGTTTATCATAAAGTAGTAAATAACCTTCGCTTCGCTTTAGTGACCCGGGGTACATTTTAATAAACACAAATTATCCTAAATTTGAGGAGTTTCCAATTTATAACAATAAAAAAAAAAAAAAAAATTTACGAAAATCCTGACACGAAATAAATAATACCTATAATAGAGAAATCTGGAAATATCGTGAAGATTTAGTTGTGGTGGCTTTGGAAGATATCAAGTAGTAAAAGTGTTGTTGAATAGATTAAATCAAGATGCTTTGATATTATATAAGGAACACCATCATTCCCTTCCTCCACACCCTTCTGCTAGACGCCATCAAAGTTCCGATTACGCCCTGAGTCTGGCAAGCTCTGGACTATTACGATCAAAACAATAATAACTCAATCTAAAGAAACTTCTCGCAAACTTAGCACTATCCGTAATGTAAGTTAGTTTCCCTCTCAAAAGACGATAATATCGCTCCAATGAGAAAGTTTATCAAGAAAATGTTGGCAACATCCGAAAATGGCGTTAATTTTATTTGCTCCTTTACTTGGGTATTCAAATATTAAAATGTAATCTAGGGAGATGTAGAGGATATATGTTATAAAGGGTCAGCTCGTTCATCGTACATCGCCGTTACTTTATTATACCTGTCTAAAAACTCTCCAAACTTTACTAGCTGATGAACCTCTCCTCCTCTATTTTTTATACAAACGATACGTTTATTTCCCTCAATCATCCCATCATCATCGATCACATTACTATGTTTTGTAGGTACCTATATAACATAAATGTTATAGAGCTCTATAACCAACAAAACTATCGAATATCCGAAATAAAAAATCTATCCGTAATCACAAGCGAATCCGAAAAAACACACCTCAAACAAAAATCTGAGGTCCGTATCCAAAAAATCTTTATCCGAAATTTCATATCCCAATTAACTCAAATATGGAGCAGCCCGACTGGGGTAGTACCTCGACCTTACAGAAGATCACAGCTAAATAACACTACTCTAAAGCAGTGTTGTGTTCCTGTTTGTGAGTAAGGTGACCAGAGCTCCTGGGGGAATTGGGGATAGGATCGGCGACGCGCTTGCGATGCTTCTGGTGTTGCAGACGTCTATAAGCTACAGTAATCGCTTACCATCAGGTGAGCCGTACGCTTGTTTGCCGACCTAGTTACATAAAAAAAAAAATAACTAGTACCTTTGAATGATGTCTCTAACAACGTTATGTAGAAAAATACATAGTCATTTAATTAGATTGTTGGGGGATGGGTGGGGGATTGAGGGGATAATTCGACTACCCATTACAGAAGTGAATTACGAGCACACAG
Organism: Limenitis camilla; assembly: GCA_905147385.1. Taxonomy (NCBI): domain Eukaryota; kingdom Metazoa; phylum Arthropoda; class Insecta; order Lepidoptera; family Nymphalidae; genus Limenitis; species Limenitis camilla. The sequence goes on from LR990241.1 coordinate 12,084,524, forward strand.
CACTCACACAGCCCAGTTATGTAAATCACACACATTGTTGCTAAGCGCGTTTAATTTCACTATTGAATAACGACCTTGGGATCGTTAAGTGTTGCTTTATACAGAGTGCGATGCCCGTGCTGATGGCCGGTGTTGCCATGGCCAAATTTTTTATAACAGGATAATCTATTCTATGTACTATTTATATAATAGCTACTTTTAAGTGTTTATTTTTATACAAATGAAAGAAATAGGTTTTTATATTGCCATGACAGAACGATTGTAGATGGAATTAAAATTAATATGAGGAATGATACCTGTTAGTGAATACAGGAAGCCAAGCTGCGCTTTGGGATTGTGACCCAGAAGTAGGTTTAGCTAACAATCTCTCCACTACTAAGTACTACCTGTCAATCAAAAATTAATAAGTGTTGCTCTCTCACATAATGTATCAAAATTCAAAAGACACAAGACCCACCCTTTCATGGCCCCAAATTAATAAAATTATATCGTAAAGTAAATTAAAATTGTTATATTATCAAGGTCTCGTCTGCTGCTTGTTATCTCTCGTGAATACTATAGTTTTGGTAGAATTAATACAGTTTTCAAATTATTAAAAAAAACAAGCACAAACTACAAAGACATAATATAATAGTACGAAAGTAATCAACAAAGAACATGACAGTTAAAAAGTTTTTACATATTTGTTTGTTTATTATTAATAAACAAATAAATAACGATAGTCAAATACTAATATTAGAAATAAGTTACTTAAATATATTACATAGTACCTAACTTTTTTATATTAATATTTATTAACTATGTTCACAAAATTTAAATATTTACATTTTCTATAAAGAATTTGAGAGAAAAAAATTTTATGTTAGTAATTTAAGTTATTGAAAACTGTAAATAATTATTAAATAAATAAACTACTTAACACTGAAAAAAAAATTGAAGAGCCAAAATAATTTCCCTATTATGATGGAAATATTCGAAGTTGGCAACACACAAGTGAGAATTACGAGGTTGCACGAAGGCGTGCCAAGCATCTATCAAATATTTGAGTGCAAAATTGACACCTGCGCAAACACGATAAGCACACATTTTGCTTGCATTAATAACTTGCTTTTTTTTACATGCTAAGCAGGACAGCCGGCAGAGTATAGAATTTGAAAGCCCCTTTAAATAATAGTATACACGAGTAGTATTAGAAAAGTAAGTTACTCAAAAAGTAGTCTTTATTTACATATAATAGAATATTATAATCATACATAACACAAAAACTGCTGCACGAAATTGCATACGGTTTTCACAGTTGTATTGCTGCAGATCTAACGTAAAATTTAGTAATTGGTTTCGGTTAAATCAGATATCTAAAAAAGGTATTGCCATTTAAAAATGATTTAGAAGAAATAAAATTGGAGGTGCATATGGATGTATATTGTACACACACTACATATACCTACAACATTTTTTTTTACAATTTTTGTTTGTCTGTTTGTTCCGGCTAATTTCTAAAATGGCTGGACCGATTTTGAAACGTCAGTAGCTCAGTGGTTCGGGCATTGGACTACTGGCGTGGCCCACATCTAACACAAGCATTTTAGCTTACTAGGAGGGGTAAAGGGAATACTAGTAGTATGTGATCCATACTGCTAGTAATCTTTAATAAAAAAATTGAGGAGACTCACTGGGAGATAGCTTATGTAACAAGGAGTAACTTAGGCTATTTAACATCTCGCTACGACCCATAGGAGCGGAGCAACACGCGAACGTATTCGCGCGGGTGAAATTCAAAAATTTCGAAATTTTTTAAATAGTCTAAAATATAAAGAAACCATTATTGTAAAAGAAGGCTTTTGTTTAAAGACAATTTAATTAAAAAAAAACTAGGGTAAAATTTTGTGATGACTGAAATTCTTGATTTTCAATATTTATTTATTTATATTTTTTTTGGCCCAATCTAACACAAGTACGTGTAACTACTAAACGATTGGATTGAGGTCATATTCACATAGTACTATATTTGTTTCATCGAAACGATATATATCATCTACAAAAACCTATCAAATAACATCACTTATCTACGACATTAGAATCGTTTTGTATTAGGCACAAATTGCACTATTAAACCGAATGGTAACCCTTTTTTGCCTTTTCACCCCCTCAAGGAAATTACATCTTTCTTACCTAAATTCATTTCCAAATGAACATTTGTTTAAGAAACTCTTAATCCTTGTTAATATTATTCGTTTTCACGCCAAAACTATTGAACCGATTTAAATGAAATTTGGTACAGAGATAGTCTAGAGCCTGAGAAAGGACATAGGCTACTTTTTAATGCGAAAAAAGGGTTGTAAGGGGTTGAAAGGGATGAAAAGTTCTATGGAAGGATCGTCATTTTTACAGCTAGAAGCTTGAAACTTATTTTTTAGGCTGTTGATTCGAAATAAATAAATAAGACATTCAAAGTTAGTAAAAGTTTTACCCTCAAGGGGGTAAAATAACAATATTACAGGCGGACGAAGTCACGGACATAACTAGTCATAAATAAATCTAAGCCAGATAGGGAAACTAAATTAAAATGATTTAATAACTTTACTCCCTATTACAGGCAGTTGGCATTAATTAATTAAGTTAATAGTCCACTACTGAGCTGTGACTTCTCCTCAGAGTGAGGAGGGTTAGGCCATAAGTCCATAAAGCTGGACCAGCGCGGGTTGGCAGATTTCACACAACCTTGAGAACATGGAGGACTGATATTTAATTCCTTAAATAAATAAATCAGTAGAGTCAGTGGTATTTGTATGTTGGTGGGGAGATCGAACTTGGATCTATTATTGAAGACCATGTGAATTGTATTAAGCAGCGAGGTCGAGGCTCGAGCAGTGAATGTAAATGTTAATGGATCACAAGCCCCAAGCACTTCGCAGCTTCTTGTAAGTATTTCACGTACCAAGGTTTAGTTAGCAGCACTGTTGATAACTATGTTTGCGGGTATTTTTATTTTATTCCAACTATATATATAACCTCTGCTCCGATAGACTTGAGCCAGTTGTCAAAAGGATGTCGGCCCGGTAACTATTGGCGCTGCGAAATAGTATTACGTAAGCATTAATTAAAGGGGGGCGGGAGGGTTCTTGGTTTGCTTATAGCTGTTTTAACATAATCAAACATGTATCACCTATCACATATACATTATAATATATATATGGTGCGAAATTCTAAATCGTGATGTATTCTCGCTATATGTACCTAAGAGTCGAGATGATCAACGTTTTTTTAATATAGTCCATTTAGTGCGCGTATGCTGATTGACCTTGGTGCCTGGTGTAAAGCGTGACCACAGCTTTACACAGATTACGTTACTCGCAGAGGTGTGGTAATTTGTTAGAAAATCTCTACACGCGACGTGCTCTGTGTAATTATCTATTCTATTTTCAATCTGTATCCTTATAAATCGTATTTGCTGATAATACCCACTTGTAGACAATATATAACATCAATACATAGTTTTGAGATTTGAGTCAATCTGTCAAGTGATCTCATACGGCAAACATTCGCCTGTCATGATCATATACAAGACGTCTTCAAAACCTGTTCAACGTTATGTCAAAGAATAACTAACTGACTGAGTTTTTAAAGATTAATCCACTATGGTTAAACTGTCGTCATGGTAACCGTTGTCATGGTAACACAACCGCGGATATTATATGATAATTATAATCTATGATGTAACAATATTAATGGCGCTCATTGGTACAAATCAGAGTAACCTTAATTTTAAGTTAAACCAGTTTTTTTTTTTAAATATATTATGCCACTCACGGCATTGTTCCAACCTCTCAAGGTTTTAAATACTACAAGTAGCCGAAGTAAGGTTTTTATGTAGTATTTTTCCATTTCCTTAAGTACTTTGAAACCCATAACAAGATAAAGACTTGGAGCAGCAGAGTCAGCAGGTTTGGTTGTCGACAAAACTTCCAAAATAAAATTAAACTCAACTCTAGTCGAAACATTAGTATTAGAAACACCGTCTATAACTTATTATTCGCGGGTAGTTCAGTCTGTCAAGTCGTGTCACGTAGTACATATTAAAGTAGCAGTGGTAGTGTTGTGTTGGTGGTGTGGTGCTAGGTTACCGAGGAACAATTGAGTAGTGTGCTTAATTATTTTAATATTTGCTAGCGAGGCTGAGCGATGAATCATTATACAGTTACATGAAAAGAGAAAACCCATGATTTGTTACGTAAATAAATTCTGACAAAACCAGTCGCCATTTTAAATGTCTCCATAATTTCTTATGACAAAATTCAAAATAATATTAAGTTATTATTTTGGCCGCCACATTAAGTAACAATAAAATGTTAAATTATATTGGCTATTAAAACACAAAGAATTAAAATAATGTCGTAAAACCAAATTGTTCCCAACTGTTTAATCTATATAATAAACCTGTTGACATGACGTGTCTGTACGTTTAGGCATATTAAAAAGATATTAATTAAAGGCTTGTTCTCATCATTTTCTCTTCTTCTCGTTCATTTTCCCCAAGTTAGGTATATGTCGGAGAATAGTAAAGAATTATCGAATAATCGAATCGTCATCGACATCTATCAGTCTGACTGAAATCTTTGTCGTGCGCTGTCTCTCAGGAAGGTGTGAAGTAGTCTCTGGATAGTGTTAGTGTTATGCAGTGCAGTATTAGTGCTAGGAGTGCTGTCCGATTAAGGTCACGTGAGTACCTTACAATGTGAGTTTAAGCTGAGCAGTAGAGGCGAATGTCTCGATCGAATAAAGGAATTCCTTAAGCCTACACCTTCGTCACAAGGCCAAGACCTATTTATCGGTTCAGTAGAAGCATCTAATTTGCGTTTACCCAATAGTCCACTCAATATCATCACCCCCACTTATCATTCCCAATATTCCCCTCTCCTCCTTCCTTCACATCATTAAAATCCCCGACATATATATAAATAAAAATGAAATGCCTGTATGTACAGTAAGTGCATAACTTCAGTACGTCTGTACTAAATTGGATAATGGTTTTGTTGTGGCGTTACTTGTTGTTTTTCTGTGAGCGAAACGGAATAAAAAATTAGCGAAAAATAGTTACAGGTGGGAGAGTATGAATGAATGAGTATGCGAGCGAGCGATTGAGTTAACGATTCTATTATAGGTCTGCGAAGCGAGGGCGGATCGGCCAGTAAGACATATCTGCACACAAATTCATATACAATAGCTTGTATGACGATAAAACGAAAATATATCTCCAAGCGCGTTTAATTTTTTATAAGTATATTATATAAGTTTACACGAGCAATAAATAAAATCATAATGGTTATTGATTTAAAAATATATATTATTTACTATACCGCACAGTAACACGCACAAGACAATGATAATATGCACTTAAAACGGAACACCGAGTAACCAATATTAAACACTTACTCCACACCTTAGTAATGGAGACCCAGCATCATAACATTACACCACTGCACAGCTAAGTCTATCGGAATAGAGGAATAAAATTCTATGGAATAAAATATGCTAAGCTTTGTTTGAACGCGCTAATCTCAGGAACTACTGGTCTGATTTGAAAACTTCTTTCAGTGTTAGATAGCCCATTTATCGAGGAAGGATATAGGCTATATATCATCACGCTAAGACCAATAGGAGCGGAGCATCACGCAGACGAAATCGCGCGTGTCGACTAGTTTAAGTAGGTACTGACCTACTGAACCACTGGGTTCAGGCATTGGATTCACTTCATGGGTTCAAATCCCAGTCATTGGACTACTAACTCAATACTGACACAAGCATTCAGCTTACTTGGAGGGGTTAAGGAATACTAGTTATATTACTAGAAACATTCTTTCCTAGATACAAAACTACCTACAGTTTCGAGAGCTAACTGCTAAGGTAGGGCAGATTGGTTGGTAGGTAGTTTTCTAATGAAACGATAAAGTCATTAAAGCATTAAAGCGAATAATCAAGCGATTATCTATGAATGGTCTATAATAACACGTTAACATTTTTGTATAATATGAAAGTAGGCCGCTGTTAACAGTTTCACCTTAAACGCTGGGCTCTTGGTGCTTTCAAACTGTCTATTACTAATACTATTTATATTACTAGTATTAGCAATACCGTTTATAAAGTAGTATTGGCGGGTAGGTCATTTTATATTATGTTAAGTATACCCACATGTAGATAATATATAGCCTTTAGTGCAATAGATTAGTCTCAGTCTCTCTGGTGTAGTCGCGTAGTGAACATGGAAGTTAGTATTACAGCGTCGTGGTTAAGGTCACCCTCCTTGAGGTCCATGTAAGTTAGCTTTATTAGCTAGTGTAGTTAGTGTTCGGGCAGTGAAGTGGAGCGTTGTGTTGGCGCTGCCCGGCTTGCATGTGTATACATATTGTTGTACAGTAATGGGTATCATTCCTTTCTCATTCTAAGATAGAATCCTCCACAATTGGATCTAGAATGAATTGAAAGACTTCCGGGATAAAAAGTATAATTCCAGCTTACGAAGTATATATGATATTTCATTAAAATTGGTTGTCCTTTTTTTTTTCTGGATAAAGGAAGCCATCTGTTAATTCGACCCGTGAGGGGACGGGTTAGAATACTATTCCCCTCTGCCGCTGGGAGAGCATCTCGTTAAAGTAACCCAACACCCCCATTGGTGGTAGAGGATCTGTTCTGATACTCTCTAGTTTTGTCGATGTCCATGGGCAACACCATCAGGTAGACCGTTTACTCGTTTTTCCCTTTATCTATCATTAAAAAATAATCCTTTACCTAAAGGCTGTCGAGCTCTGTGATCGTTTACACGTGGTAAATTGCACCTAGACGAAACCAGGACGGATTTACTAGTCTAGTGTATTCTGGATTGCAGTAGGTTGGGTTATAGAGTATAGATGGTGGAAGGTCGATGGTCTGTGGTCAGCGGTGAGTGGTTTAGCACATATTTTTGGCGAGCCCCGGCCCCGGCATTGTTTAAGCCTCGTGTACTGGAACACTGATATGGCGGTGTAATCGCGTTACAAATTTTAATCGAACATTATTTTATATATATAGTTGGTGTACGTGACAGTAAAGACCAGGACATAGAATTTAGTTTTCGAAAGAGAAATCATATCCTAAAAAAAAAGTTTTGTAAGTAAATAGTGCCTAATCGAAGGATTTTTTAATTATTAAATTTCTCTTTTTTATAAACAATTAACTGTTGATTTTTTCCTGGAAAACTAGAAAAATAATTCATGAGGCCGCCATTTTGTTAATTTTTGAAAAAAAAAAAAAACTTTTTTCTCTTTGATCAGGCACAAGATTATCTATTTATATAACTATTATTTTTTGCCTGATTGATTTTAGATGAATCTCGAAGGACTTATGATGGTCACCGCAAGGTTGGAACTCACCAACAGTCAACACAAACAGCTTTAAATTTTTTTTTTTCAAATTTTCCTGACTTCAAGTCAAAACATTGTGTAATGATGCCATGTTATTAATTTTATTAAATAAAATGATTTAATGGCAAAAAAAAAAATACTGAAAATTCTTATTTTTCCCTAACCTCAGTCAATGTCATGAATTCCACGCATTCTTTTCGACAAAATACAGACATATCCATGAGAAATGTTTAGTGTATAGTAGTTTAACTAGAATACACATTAAAACAGATAGTGATAAAGAGCTGTTCAGAATTGATTTGCAAAGTTTTGGAATGATCGGTGTTAACACAAGTGGATTGTATACCAATGGGTTCTGCACTTATCGTTTAATTGTAAAACTTAGGCTGGTCTTACTACTGGCCAATAAAGCTCATGATAGACTATTCAGAAGATAAACTATAACATTTTATGTGTTGGATGACAATTTATCAAAAACCGGTAATACTGACCCTAATACAGCAGAGATATAACAAATTACTGAACAGTATGATAGTAGCAGTGCCTGGGGCTGACCCAGGAGCAGGTTTAAAGAGTTCAACCTCTCGAACTTCAATAGATGACAAAGTAAACTAACTTAGACCTCAAGAAAGAAGAAGAAAGTGACCATACCATGACACTATAATACTAACTTACATGTACACTATGTGACAACACCAGAGTGACTAATCTATCGCACTAAAGATTATATATTGTCTACACGTGGGTATACTTGAAACTTTACAATAATATAACTTACACATCACATTAACACATAGGCTACAATTTATAATAATATAGTGTGAATTACCCAAAATATAGCGGGTGAAACTGCGGGGCGCAGCTATTAACATATAAACACAAACCATTTACCTCATCGTATTGAGAATCCTAAAATTCGCATGTTAATCACTAATTACGTACACAAAGTTGTAAGAGGTCATACAGATGTCACGACCATGGTGTCGTAAAGCCAGAAAGTTATAAATTGGTTTGCCTCTGACTTTACCTATATATCTATACTAATATTATAAAGAGGAAAGATTTGTATTTTTGTATGTAATGAATAAACTTAAAAACTACTCGACCGATTTCAAAAATTCTTTTACCGTTAGAAAGATACATTATCCTTGAGCACCATAGGCTATATTTATTATTAGAAAAAATTAGAGATCCTCAGAAATTCTTACTAAAACCAACCCAAGGTGTAAAAAAATTAGCCGTAAAATGTCTTTCATCGCATGCGGTGCGAAAAGTATTGATGATAGAACAAAAATATGTTCCACAATATTATAGAACGTATCAATATCTACAAAAAACTCTGCGAGACCATATGTCCAACTATTGTAGTTATGTCACTATAACTACTTTTTTACATTTTAAAAGTTGATAGAAATGCCTATCAAAATTCCATAACTTTGTATTAATTCTTATCCAAATAAATTAATTCGTATTATAGACAGTTTCAATATCTGTTGATTACTTTTTGAATTATTGAAATCGGACATTCCATTCCAAAGATATTACGAAATTAAAAATATCAATATAAACAAAAAATACACGTCGACAGGTCGGTGTGGCTCCACGCAGCGCAGCGAGAGAAGGGTCACCGAAAATGGGAGAGCCAAAATGTTTAATAAAAATGATCAATCCGTGCGAAGCCGGGACGGGCCACTAGTACGATTACACATCTTTACATAGTATTATAATAAAGTCGCTTCCCGCTGTCTGTAGGCTTAGATTTTTATATGTACATATATTGCTATGTGCGTTTTGGATCAACGTAAATAGTTTATGTGTGTGTGTGCTTCCAATAAAATGATAGATAAAATTCAATATCAATAATGATAAATCACATTAAAACCGTCATTTTCGCTCCTGTGGTAAGGCCAATGACCTGCTGGCGAACTGATAAACGAACAGTGCATTTGTAAAATATCTAGAACTCCTGAAACTTAGATAATAAACATAATTATTAATCCACATACCTAAACATTTAAGTACACATTTATTTGTTCATCTAGTCTAATCTCAGAATTTGAATATGCTGTATCAATTCTGATGGTATTTTACTTTTTTACTAGAACTTCTTAAAAAGCAATAAAATTTAAAAATAGGGGTTAAATAATATTAATTAATAAACTTTTTGATCAAAGGAATCGATTATAACGAATAATGAGCAATTTGCAGTTCAACGACTTCCAAATCTTTTCGCATCTCTTTTGTTAGCATATACTGCTCTTATACTACTTATATAAGTTAAAGATTGTATATGTCAGTTTTATAGATATATTTAGGTTTAAGATATATACTAGCTGAAAAATTTACATAGTTATCCAACACAGTTCCCCAATTATTGTCTGATAGATCATTGTTGCCAGGTTTTTCTATTTAAGGGGGTATTCTGGTATAGAAACCTATAACCTTTAGGCATTTTTCAAACTAACATACAAAAAATTAAAATCATTTTTACAATACATTTTTTCATATGATGTTTAATTTAAAAAAAATATTCAGAAATTCGACAAATTACAAGTCAGTGAAGTGGGGGCTAAAAAAAATTTTTGAGAAATTCTCAACCTGTAAAAATGTTGCTATCGCATTGACCTTAGCAAAATAAAATAAAATAAAAATTCACAAAATGCCGTCGACATGAAATATCAATTTCTTTTTTACCCTTTTTTTTGCCTTTTCGAATTTTTTAAAAATACTCCAAATTGAAATTTTTAAATATCAAAGGCAGACGCGATAGACAAATATATAAAGAAGATTTCCAGCAAATTTCAAAGGAATCGGTTGTGTAGAACTTGAGATATCATGTCAACCACTTAAAAAAAAAAGTAGTTTCAAGAAAAACATGTTCGAAGTTTGAGAAACAATTCCAGTAGAATAACTCGGATAATAATATTTAATACTCACTTTCAATTAATTGGTGATTCCAAATTCATAGATATTTCACTGTATCTCCAAAAATAATTCAAATTTTGAAAAATCCATTTTTTCAAATTTCTAGACCTGAATGAACCCCCTTAAATGAGATTCTCAATTTATATCTCACAATACAAAAATGTTTTTTTATGAATCCATTAATAGCTATATGACAAAAAACAACATACAAATAAAATACCAGAATTAATGATAGATTCTGAAGAATCAACAAACAACTATAGTCTAGACACTGAGGCGTCGATGACAAGTTATAGGGTGTCCACATTAAAGAAAACAGAAATAAAGGCAGGTGATATGTGAACAAAGGTCTCTTGATCCTGGAGTGAAAATACATTATCCGAACCAGAGACCTTGTTTGTAATCCAGTTAGAATAATTTATTATAAAACATTCTCAAAATACTTCCTTCGTTCTTTGTAGAAAAATGAATAACCAACATGAGAGTGGGGAGGTCTATTTAAAAGTGATTAACATGTTACGGATTAAATAAGTTTGGGAATTATAAATCTACCTTTAAGTAATTTAAGTAAAGTCTCCAGTGCGATCCCCAAAGTAGTCTACATAGATCCCCCCATATTGGTGCATTGCAGCCATGTAAAAAAAAAACTGGGGGTCTACGAGAAGTAAAAATGGCCCTACAGCTTGAGTAATATAGCCAATGTAAATAGTAAATTTTATGTTCATAAATCATAATCCAGTCAGATTATACAGTCACAGGTCGATTGCCTTTTTTTTTGGTATTGTATTTACTCCAATACATTTTTCCTGAGTACTATATACTATATCGTTGGTGAAGTTCTAACAGTGTGTATACAAAAATGGCTACTTTGTGAAAAAAACTTTATGAAATGAGAGTATATCATAGTTCAATGCAATTTTTTAAATTATCATATTGGTTTCGTATTGGTCAAATGTTATGTATTGATTGGTTGAGACGATGCGCCCCATTATACTTTATCCAATGACATTCAAATCTCTCATAAAATTACTTACGCACTTCACTGATGATATACATACATAGATGTTGTAATTACTACAAAATGGTAATTAAAATGCATGTATCATAAGAGAATAGAGATAATAAAGAAGAGAGGATGCATATTGATCAATACAGTTCACATATCCAGGTTTCTTTTAGTACTTCCTTAAGTGGAGCTCTCTTTTAATCTTCAATCATTTATCCATCTATCAAGTCTATCTAAATGCTAAAATATAAGCAAGTAGTCTGTGGGTTAATTAAGTTTGGGAAGCTTTGGTGTAGGTTATAAATGGACTATGGTATTTTTAGCATCCATGGTAAATTCAGGTTGAAAGTTGTTTCATTTATAAGATATAGTAACATGAACAAACAGAAAATAAAATTAAAAGTGTGTGCCATTAAGAGTTAATTAGATAAATTGTAAATCCATACAAATAAATAAAATTGTAGTGTCTGTTTGTAATATTAAAATATCCACTTTTTACTAAGTGCATATAGGTAGATGTATACACAACACGTAATATACCAACAACATTTTTTTACAATCTTTGTCTGTTTGTTCTGGCTAATCTCTGAAATGGCTGGATTGATTTTTACAGGACTTTTACTGGCAGATAGGTGATGTAACAAGGAGTAACTTAGGCTATTTAACATCTCGCTACGACCCATAGGAGCGGAGCAACACGCGAACGAAGTCACGCAGGTCAGCTACTAATGAATAAAAATGCCCATGCTAATAAAAATAATCTATGCTGACAAGTAAATTGTTAAAACAATTTCTATTCAATTATTCATCCACTTTCTTTTGCTAAATAAAGGAAATCACTCTCTGACTCATATTAACAATAAATCAAATCTACTTTTGCTGACAGAAAATATATGATAATGAAAATTACACAAGGAATTATGCAACAAACTAAACATTAGTCAGTGAAATTTGAGTTTAATGGATTTTATACAAAATAAATAAGACAAGAGAGAAAGTAACAGCACAACTTTCTTCCTAACCTAATTGCTCATTCACTGACCTTGAATAGCCCAGCCTTTAAATTAGCTCAATTTCATTATTTTTATCTTTTATGCATCCACAATGATTATCAGATAGCATCTAAGTAGTGTAATATACAAGTTCTGTTACTGATATAGGTTATGAGCTGTTGCTATGCAAGATATCACAGCTACACACACCTATCTATATGTAGAGTCACTGTGGGTTACATTTCAACTGGTTCCTGGCTCCTGCTCTGTACTGTACTGTGTGTCTGACTGTTTGTTGCTTACGCTTATTGTTACTTGATCCATTTGGTATTATGATTTTTGTAATGTTTACATTATGTATTTGCTTTTACCTAGATTATACTAATCTACGCATTATAACCTCAAACATATCAAATTGGTGTCACTTTTTCAGTGGAACTTGTAGTTTAAAATTGAACCTGATGACTATGCTTTCCTGCCCTAAACACTAAGCAGTTTCTACTCACCCCTGGCGACTACTGGCTGCTGGCACAGTGGCACCATTAAACTCATCACAATATACACTACACATAAAAAAGGATACATGCTAAGTCCAAATTGAAGCCGTCCTTCACATATCGTTTTCGGCGCTTGCTCACAATGCCCTTGAGAGGGTTCGTCATCTTGATGTTGGAGATGGAATTGGCCATAGCTATCAGGTGCACGCACCGCGAAAGCAGCCCTTCCGCCGCACCCTTAGCGCCAGCACCGGGCACCCAGGGTTTCTCGGGTGCCTTTCGCTCGAGGCGCCGGCAGCTCACGCAAACACCCATAAACGTTGTGGCGCTCGCATGGGGCCGGCGGAGCGCGAGCGGACGCCGCTGCCGCCCGATCAGCTCGCGCCCGCCATGCCTTCCTGCGCTCCTGGCTCTCCTCGCACGCACACGCACACGCACCGCACCACTCGCACATATAGCACTAACCCAACTGTACCCAGTCAACCGGCGCTCTACGCTAGCCAGAGGCCGCGGTCTATCTCGCACGAATGGCGTCCATTCTGCGTTCGCACTGAATCCTAGGACACGACCACTACGACCACCACGACCGACGAGAAACAGTTGCACAAGAAAGAAAGATGGTTACAGGGTTCACAACCTCAAGCGAGCGCCGATCCAACTATCGTACCGAAGGCGAAACATTTATCGTATTTCCTACTATAATTATCTTACTGCAATAATTGACATAATCATTATTATTTCATAACTTTTCTTTTTAAATAAATCATGTAACCAGGAATTAAAATAAGAGTATAATTATCGCACAAACAAATTAATTCAAGGTTTCAGGAAATATTACACATGTATTCTCAACAAAATTTGTCGTATATCTGCGCAAACTATCGTATAATAATATCGTACATATACAACAATTATCGTACTATTGAGAACCCTGTACAGTTATGAATTGATGGCCGAAACTGCGTACGCTATCCCTTTCTCACTCGTGATATTTTAGTATAACAGACAAAGATAAAACACAACCTTAATTTCGAGTAAACTGGCTAGCTCTCTTTGTTCATGTATTTAACTATTTTATACGCCAGGTGTCGCGGCTGTTTGTAAGCGCCAAAATTCAAAACTGTAAGCCAAATTGATATTTGGTATTATTATACAACATTAAAATTATTAAAACAATATAAAACATTTTTAATATGTTATATAGTCTATAAGTATAAAATATCACATAAAATTAGGTAGTTTTAGTATAATAAAATACAATATACGACACATTAGTTATACGCGTGGTTTATAGATGGCGTTGATTGAAATGTATTATAAGGATGCGTTCCAAATTATAGGAAAATTAAATTAAATCTTGAAAAAGTGAAACTCTATAATTTGACATATACAATATAAATATCTTATTTAATATTTGAAATTATAAATATCTCTTGGTATGGATAACGCTTTACGTTTCTTAGCTTTTTTATCGATACTTGCTAAATGCGTAATTCGTAGGTACTACAGTATAGTTTCAAGGTCAAAGGAAAATTTATACTACTTATAGAAATTTCTTCGTTCCATTTTCAAATACAACCCACGTTTCTTTAACATGGGAATCATGTTAAATACTTATTTTTATTTAATCTAACTGTTACTTCAATATTGTTAGGAAAGTATTGTACTGACCACAAAATAATTTTGGGTGGTTTTCAAACTGATAAAAAAATTATATAAAAATATTAAATTACAGATGTTTCAGGGGCTCTACGTAAAAGCGAAAAAGAAATAGGGAAATTCTTTTCTTGCTGAGTTAGTTATTGTCAGAACATTTGTATATATAAGAAAAAGTAAGTGAGATAGAAGATCAGATCAGTGATCTTAGAATCAAATCAGTGATTTACTACGTATTATAAAATAGAAATTCAACAAAAATAATGGAGAAATATGACTATGGCTGAATAAATTAGCGAGTGTGTCAGTGAGTGCACGGTCTGATGTACCTCGGCGAGGCGAGGGCGGGTAATGATAATGTAACGATACAATGTTGTGAGATTCAAGCCCACCTGGCGTAAATAATTCCATCGAGTGCAGACTGCTTGTTGCCACCCGAGCTGTTGCGCTTGCGAGTTGCGCACACGCATCAAATTACTAAGTATTATATTAAAGTCAGCGGTTTTGCTCGTAGCGTTGAATTATTGCAGAGTTTCATTAAACATTCATAATGTAATGTGATACTAGTATCTATTTGTAATTCGACCAAGTGAATGACGTGTATTCTCTTTATTTAATGCGATTGAATTTTTTAGACTTTCATACTCTCTTGTTTTTTAATAAACAGTATATTCTTCTATACGTATGTTTTTTTATTCGACTTGGAAAATGTGTTCCTAAAAATTTATATTTTAATCTTAATATATAAAACAAAGTCGGGTTTATTCTAACACTTATAACTTGAGAACAGCTGAACTGATTTTAATTGCTTTTAATAACTATTAATAACATTGGAATATTGAGGAAAAATTAAAATAAAAGAAAAAACATTTTCCCATTTAAAATGATGGGTAACTGTCAAACATTTAATGTTCATCCCGGCGATACGGTAAATTCTCCCCAAATTAAAAAACGTATTTAATTAAAGGCTTCGCATCGACAACATATCTACAATATTCGGATAATAGCGTATTTTAGATTTTAAAAATGTACAATAATGTGAGTAATGAAAAGGGATTGACACATATATTGGCTGTCAACAGTTCAGCTAATCTGTACCACGACATTCATTAGCTCGGGTTAGCTAGTTAATATATAAAACCACTGAACGAGTGTTAGTCAAGCGTGGGCGGGTACTTTGCTAAATATATTATCAACAAAATTGTAACTGTAATGTTATTTGAGAATACAGTTATTATAAGGCAAAAAAAATAGAGAATAATTTTAAACAATGTAACTAGAAGTTACAAAGATGTGGATTTTTTCCTGTTCGTTTAAAAAATTAACATATTTTATATTTGTATAAAAATCAACATTATTTTACCTCTTTTCAATCTCACGTGCATGTGAACTACACGTAGTTTAAACACATTCAATTTGTACCCTATATTTCACGTCGGATATCTATGCTATATTTACATATTAAACTGCAGATTGTTGATCAATGTCATTCTGATACTATGTTGCAATATGTGTACATAAAATTTCGTATAAGACTAGCCGACTCGCCCCGGCTTCACCGAGGTGCTATTTTTTTTATTATTTGTTTTTAAATTTGCTAGTATTCATTACCCCCTCCAACTAAGCTAAATGCTTGTGTTAGGGATTTGAACCCACGACTTATCGATCGTGAATCAAATGCTCCAACCACTGAGCTACTGACGCTTAAATTAAATTATTTTAAGTTTTAGCTCTAAGCATATAATATAGATACATGTATTTTTTATTTTTTAACTGAGCTACCTAACAGCTTTGGAAAATCGTCGAATTTTAAAATGACGGACTTTTTTACATACTTCCCTTATCACCATCTAACGGGTTGAATTTCCAAAAATAATCTAATAGTCTAGACAACAAGTTAAAAGGCGTCTAAAATACTGAACTTAAAATGACGTGTGATAGCTCATTTGATCTGGAATGACACCTAAATACATGTGCTAAAAGCGTGTATTTGCACATAAAAAATTGCAAAAGTTATAAACAATTAAAGATGAAAAAAAGGCATTTTGTTTTTCACCAATACTTCATAGACTATTAATATTTAAGAAATTATAATAAAAGATTCTTAAAGTAGAGGAAATTTCCAATAATAATCTCCCTACACCCGGAATTCTATCTCCATTATTAATTAGTTCCTTGTTCCTAATACTATAAATGCGATAGTAACTCTGTCTGTCTGTCGCTTTTCACGCCAAAACTACTGAAGCGATTTAAATGAAATTTTGTATACAGATGGTCTAGAGCCTGAGAAAAGACATTGGCTACATTTTAATGTGGAAAAAAAGGTTGTAAAGGGTTTAAAAGGGCGGTTGAAATGTTGTATCGTGGTATCATCATTTTTAGAGCTAGAAGATTGAAACATTTTTTAATATCGTATTATTTATATCGTATTAAATAAGGACAATTTTTATACAAAGTACTGCATGGTGGGAAGAAACCCTATAGCAGATCCCTAATAGAGTTTTATAGCATAGAATTAGTATATAATAAAAGAGCAAGAGTAGAAGTGACCATGTGGGAAACTTTGCATTCATGGAATGATATCAAAATAATAGAACTCGCCAGTCACCTGCCCAGTAAACAGTCGGCCTTTATTCAAGAGTTTAGTGAATTTGATACTGGTGGGCCCTTGAGCAGAAGTTCAGACAGGTCAAATTATGGTAGATTTTTCCCTGCAAAAGACACCCAACCACCATGATTTATTTTATGGCCCCTAGCACCAAGGGGTGCAGGGTTACTCGGCTCTTACGAGATGCTCTCCCAGCGGCAGAGGGGAATATTATTCTAACCCGTCCCCTCACGGGTAAGATGTTAATTCAATTATGCAGAGATAAGTCTGGTTTATGCCGTATAAAAGAATTGTTCAGCGCCAACAAGAAATAAAAAATAAGGTAGACCGAGTGTCGTGTATAAATGAGTTGCTATGTTAACTGATTCATTTCGTTATCAACAGATAAATACTACCTAGCTTGGGGCTTGCGCAGGCGCAGATAAGATATTTTCCTTGACAACAGACGACAACGTGTGATGGTTACCGCTCTTACTTTATATTTAATTATTATTAACTTGTAGATTCATCTTTATTTGGCTTAAAGAAATGTAGACATAACGCGATGACGTTTGAACAATTAAGTAAAATTATTAATCAATCTTTCACCTGATGGAAAGTGGCCATCGTCGCCCTCGGACGTCGGTAAAACTAGAGAGTATCTCTTGTTTTGCCGATGCGTTGCCGCCTTGAAGATAGAGTGCGGAGGGGGAGCGAAGAGAAGATGAAGAGCTGCGGTTGCCGTGGTCTCCGTTCACTGAAACCGCAGAATTAATGGGATAGGAAAGGAAGGGGGTAGAATCTGGCCTAAATGCGACTCGATGGGAACGCGTCAAAGACACTTGGCGGTCTGATTCGCATGCTGGTGGTCGCAAGATATTAAAATAGTTTTCAGTAAATTTTTTTGTCATTATGACCCTCGAAATATATTTTTAATTATTCGCAGGAAATTCATAGTTTAATAGAATCTAAATTCAAGTAGAGTCCCAATTATCCCAATGTCCAGTTATCCGGATTCATTCACCATGACTATTATGACAAGTATACCCACGTGTAGACAATATATAACCTTTCGTGAGATAGATTTGTGTCAGTCTCTCTGGTGTTGTCGCGCAGTGTATGTACACTGGAAGCTGTTATAGTGTCGTAGTTAAGGTCACCCTTCTTGAGGTTCACGTAGGTTTACTTTATTATCTATTGCCGATAGCGAGGTCGAGTAATGGAGGTGAGAGTTTAATATATTATGAAAGAGCTCTTTAAGCCTGAGACCCAGGAGGTCTCAAGCACCCGGCACTGCTCGGCTCTGTCTAAATTGCATGTGTATACGTATTGCTGTAGGTATCATTCCTCTCTAATTCTATGACATTACGACAAGTCCGTTTACATATTAAGAACTCAGCTCACTAAGGTTTCCATACAGCTTTGTCGTCGTTAAACTATTGTCCCCAAACCATACATCAAATGATCAACATGTGAGTGTAACAATAACAATCAATCAATCTTAGATTTATGGCTTTTAGGCGTACAAGTTGAATACATTTAACTCCGCCAATGTCACGTGCGATGGAGAAAGCAGTCAAATTGAGCTAGAGTACAGTGAAAAATAAAATATTAACATTATGTACATAAAAAATAAGTACTAGCGGTTGTTAGTAAATCTGCAACAAAAAAAACACACCAACCCCAATCCGTTAAATTTGACAGTGACGTTTGCTGCCAAAACCTTCCACAAACTTATCAAGTTGCAACATCCTATCTATTAAAATTCAAAATTTCCCTTTAATGAAGAAAATTTCGAGGCTCTTATTTTTAGGCCAAACATTATATTAGACCATGGAATTGCTAGAAATGAAGCTGAGGCAAACACTAAATTTTCCAAATTTATTAGAAAGCTGGGAGGGTTGGATTTGTATGTACACAGATGCATCCAAACTGAACAGTGAAAGTGATGTGGGTTCAGCTGTATGGGTTCCTAAGTTCCGAGTCCTTTTAAGTTTTAGGTGTCCTCCTCTAGCTACAGTATTTACAGGCGAGGCTGTTGCAATTTTCGAGGCAATATCTTATATAGACTCTCACAACTTAAACAAAGTTCTAATATTTTCTGACTCAAAAAGTTGTTTAGACGTAATATCTGGCAATTTCTTTAAAAAGAACAAAATTCTAAATTATCCAATAATATTAAAAATTAAAGAAAAATTATTTAGTTGTCATATGAAAGGTTTAGAAGTTACTCTGATCTGGATCCCTGGACACAGTGGTATAGTTGGTAACGAGCAGGCTGATATGTGGGCTAGGTCTGCAGTTGGGTCAGGCTCAATAGAACGATATGTAAACTATGCAGGTGACATTTTACCAGAAGCTAGTCGCAACCTTTTTAAGACCTGGAATGAGCGGTGGCGCTCTCAAGACACCCACAAGGCTAAACATTTCAGAGGTGTCCAACTAAGTATTCCACATAAGCCTTGGTTTTTAAATTCAGACAAGCCTGTAAACAAGTAACCTCAACAATTTGCCGCTTGCGATTAGGACATTCGTGTACCCCTGTCCACCTTGCTAAAATAAGAGTGAGAGACCATTCTCTGTGCAAGTGTGGTCTGGACGAGGGTACTCCAGATCACATTTTCTTTAACTGTCATAAGTTCCCCACATCCCTGTACGATACTCTTCCTACTAACATTCCTCGCCCTACTAACTTTCAATTCCTTCTTACTTTCCCAGACCCCTGTGTTGTTAAAATTCTGTGTAAATATATTAAAATGTATAATATTAAGTTGTAGATAATGTAAAATATGTGTGCTTGCTTTTGTATTATAATATTTATTGTACGGTTACTTACATTATAATAAGCTGGTGATGGACTAACATTCAAGGTTTATTTTTTATGTGTTGTTGTAGGTATTATAACAAGGGAATCAAGCAATCTCTACTAAGCTTCCTAGAAAATTATAATAGGCATAATGCCAACATACACAGTGACTTTTTCATCCTATTGACACCTGACAGTCACACTAAAGCGGTATAACAATCACCTACCGCACAACCTCTTCAGAAGCATATGAGGAGAGAAGCAACTGTAACTGGTCAAAAGCCTCAAATTTGAAGAACATTCTCACATTGACATTGGCAGAATTACTGCTATTCAAAGCGGTAGAAAAGCCATAGACAAGAGAAGAAGTTCTCCTTTCCTTCCCTCTCTCTTACCATTGTAATACCTGTAATAATCTATGTAAATACATTAAACTGAATAATATTAGCTTATAAGATACTAAAAAAATAGGTGAGCTAACTTAAGTTATATATTATAATAATTATCTGTCATGTGTGTTCCTCCTATTTATATTTTGTTGTAACTAATCCATACTAATATATAAAGCTGAAGAGTTTGTTTGTTTGAACGCGCTAATGTCAGGAACTACTGGTCCGATTTGAAAAATCTTTTAGTGTTAGATAGCAAATTTATCGAGGAAGGATATAGGCTATACAGCATCACGCTACGACTAATAGGAGCGGTGTATCAGGCGAACGAAGTCGCGCGGGTCGACTAGTTAATAATATGGGTGATGGTTTAATTGTAGTTTTGTGTGTGGTTGCAGGTATAATAAAGAAACCGAACAATCTGTAGTAATTGCATTTGTTAAAGCCAACAGAAGCCCAACCACGATGCATTGTTTAACACTTTAACATTAACAATCAATTAAATGGTATAGCCAGTACCGAAGAAACTTCAGAAAGTACATCCAAAGAAGAGAGTACAACCACACTACCTTCAATCTTAGATTGGTTATGGATATAATTTGATATAAATATTATAATGGCTTTGTCATTTTACTCAACTTCAAGCGATAGTGATAGCGATTTGGAAGCCCTAGCTGAACTATCAGATTGGGATAGATCTGATAGCAGTGACAGCGAGGTGTCAGCAAAACCATATGTAACTCGGACTATGAAAAGGGTGAATTACATGCAGACTCTAGATGATGCTGACTTCACCTTTAGATTTAGGATGACCAAATCTGCGGTGAATTCGTTATTAACGGAAATTATGCCGTCTGTTCGTGTAACTACAACAAGGTATATTTAAAAGGATAATTAAAATACTTACTAGTCTTTTATCCCCTATTGCTATATTTTACATTTAAATTTTCAACATCAACATAATTTATATATGACTAATTCCAGCATTTATGTATGACTAATTCCAGCATTTATGTATGACTAATTCCAGCATTAATTTATGACTAATTCCAGCATTTATATATAACTAATTCCAGCATTTATGTATGACTAATTCCAGCATTAATTTATGACTAATTCCAGCATTTATATATAACTAATTCCAGCATTTATGTATGAATAATTCCAGCATTAATTTATGACTAATTCCAGTATTTATTTATGAATTATTCCAGCCTTTATATATGATTAATTCCAGCATTTATTTATAACTAATTTTTTCACAATAAAACATATAAGTTATTTACCAAACTCTAGTCTATCTGTACCAAATTTTATCAAAACCAATTCATTATATTAAGTGTGCAAGCATAACAGAGTACTAATATTAGTTAGGTTTCCATTTTTGTTATGGCTGCTATAAGCATTTTGTATAAAATTAATAAAATGATTTTAGAAATCACGGAGTGTCACCGCTGCACCAATTATTATTAACATTAAGATTTTATGCATTAGGTGCAATGTTAGAGTCTGTTGCCGATGTCATTGGGGTGTCAAAATCAACAGCAGGTAGAATAGTCCGAGACATCTCATCTGTAATAGCTGGTCTCTATGATAAATATATTGTCATGCATACTGGAAGTGAACAAAAGTTCTACAAGATTGCTCAATTTCCCCGAGTTCTTGGAGTGATAGATTGCACACATATTCGTATGCATTGTCCATGTAATTACTACTTTTGTGTAATTATTTAAAATATGTAAATTATGTAATAAAATCTAATAACAAGAATTCTTCCAGATCTTCCTTTAGGTGAAATATTCAGGAATAGACATGGTTACTTTTCACTTAATATACAAGCTGTATGTGATGCCGATTTGAAGTTCATGAATGTGGTTGTGCACTGGCCAGGCTCTACACATGATAAAACAATCTTTAATAATTCTATTTTGAAAGGTATTTATTTTTATATTATTACTTGCTGAAGCAGCCTTACACGAGAAGTCCAAATTTTGATCCTGGACTCCTCAACTTTTTTTGCTGCTAACGAGCATATGGTCTATCTGATGGTAAGTGGCCACCATCGCCCATAGATATCGGCAGAACGAGAGATACTTTCTTGTTTTGTCGATGCGTTGCATCCTCGAAGGTAGAGTGGTGAGGGGGAGTGAAGAAAAAAATGCTGCAGTTTCAGCGGACCCTGAGCAAGAGCCCAGAGTCCACTAGATCCGTAGCATTAATGGGATGAGATATGGAGGGGATAAGTCTGGCATGCAGCTCGACCAGAACGCGACTATGACACTTGGCAGTCGGATTTGCAAGCTGTTCGCAAACCAGTCGGGGAACAGATCCCCTACCAACTTTTTTGAGTTGTGTGTTTTAAGCAATGAAATGTAATTTGCTTTAATAAATTTTATAGAGCAATGTGAAACAGGATTATATGGTAACCGATGGTTACTTGGTAATGGTGATTACCCTAACAGGAAGTATCTCCTGACACCAATATTAAATCCAAAATCAGAATCTGAACGGAGGTACAATGAAGCACACATGCAAACCAGAAATACAATTGAAAGGTTTGTTACATGAAATCTATAGAATTTTGTAAAAATACAGTTTAATAAGATTTTGTTTTTTTTTTTAGAACGTTTGATGCCTTGAAGAGAAGATTCCCAATTCTGGGACTTACAATACGAGTCTCATTGCCAGTTGTCCAGTCAATAGTTATGTCTACTACAGTTCTGCATAACATTTGTCGAAATCATAATGTTGTGGATGTCTCTCCAGAGGTAGATTATGAAACGAACCCATTTATCGCAGACACAGAACAAAATTTGGATGATCAAGATATTCAAATACGAGCTGATCTCATCAGTAAATATTTTGCATGAAAAAATAAAACATATTTAATTAATAACATTTTTATTTGACTTAATTTACCTACAATATGAATTGAAAATAATTTTCAAAATTTAAATTGAAGATTGAGATTGGTTATTAAGTTTAATTGTTACTCTGAATGGAGATATCTTTTGATAAAAGTACTTTTTTTAACAGTTATTGTGTTATTTTACAATTGTTCATAGAACATAGATTATATTGTTATACTATCTAATCAGGTACAAAAAGTAAAATCAAATTCGGTTTAGTTGTTTCTAGTTCTCAGAAAATTATCTTAATAAAAAAAAAAGCCAAATCGGTTCAGCTGCTCTCGAGTGTTGCTCTTGGTAAGAAACAGTATTTAATCTAATTTAATGTAATTTATATAAGATCAGCTTTCAATTGTTCTAATTGTAGTTTTAGTTTTACATTTTCCAATCTAAGTTTTTCATTTGTTAATCTTAAATTTTCGTTTTCCAGTTTTAATTTTTCGTCTCGTAACGACATATTTTCCCTTTTTTCGTCTAGACAACGTTTTTTTGCAGAAAAGTATTCTGCCAGCGCTAGATTTCGTGCCGTCCTTCCCCTATCCATTGGAATTTTTGATTTTCTTTTACCTGCAAATGATATTTAGTTAGGACATGTCACGCACTAAAAATTGAGATCATAGCTCAGTGGTTTAGACTTTCACTCGGGAGGTATGGGTTCGACCCTCCCCCCCTCACACACAGGCAAATATCACTTGCTATAACGGTGAAGGAAAACATCGTGAGGAAACCTGTACTTCACAACACACATTTGACCAGCGTGATGGATGGCCTTATCCCTCCTCATTCCGAGGAGAAGACCCGGCTCAGCAGTGAGTCATATAACTTAATATACTATTCCAGCTTCAGGTGTCTCCTTCTTTCTTCAGGATCTTATAAATAATAATACAATGTTTAAAAAATGGAAATTACCCATCATAGGTGTATTAGGTATAAGTTTCTTGGGTGTGGCTATGGGGTTTTGAAGAACCTCCACTGGCCTGACAGTCTCTGGCATTGCAGTATATGACCCAACAGATGTACATGATGCAGGACCACTGAATGAGGGTTGTGGAATATTCACAAAACTTGGCTCATATACAGTTAGTGGGTCTTTCGATGGTGGAGATGGTATTGGTGATTGTGGCGGTGATGACGAGGGTGATGATTTAAAATTATCACTGTCGATTGAAATTTCGATTTTCTTGTCTTCACCATGTGGGAGAACAGAACTGGTTGGTTTGCGTAGTAGATCAACTACTTTGTCGAGTAATTCGTCTGGGGGGATATAGTCTTGTCCACCAAAAGGCTGAAAGAAATATAGTTAGAGTTTTCATGCTGTCTTTCTGTTACTGATGAGTTACTATGAATACAGAATTATTTTTAAAGAAACTCCTCTTAGGGGGTTTTGGGTATTGTTCGAAAGCTAAGGGTGTTCATATTATATGGCGGTTAGGGTAGAAGAGAAATGGAGGGGCATTTCAAAAGTTACGGCGGTTGATAATTTAACTTGTCAATGGAAAAACTACAATAGTGATGTTAAAATAAAAATTTAGTTAGAAAAGGGGCGTCCATTAATTACGTGAGGTGTTCTAGGGGGTGAGGGCATCAAGCTAAATCTTTCCAAATTTCATTTAAGGGGAGGCTAACTCTCCAAGCTCATAGCAAATATCACGTAATTTTTTTTCTAGCAGAAAACTGCAAAATTGCGTAAAAAATTATTTCTAGAATAAATTATGGCCAAATTTCCATGGACTGAAATAGAATCTATCTTTTCTAAATTTTCATTTAATTTTATGATTGTGATTTTAAATGATGCGCTAGTCTTCAATAAAAGTAATAGAACAAGTTGTGTTTTTGTTTTCTCAATAATCCAACACGTTTACAGCCAAAACAAAACTATTGAAAAAACCCGCGTGAGATTAGGGGAGGGTGGGTAGTTTTTTTTTATAGGTACATAAGGTGCAAACAAGCAGATGGTCCAGCTGATGGTAAGTGGCCACCATCACCCATGGACATCGGCAAAACAAAAAACGCTGCATCCTGGAAGATAGAGTGGGGAGGGAGAATGAAGAAAACAATGTTGCGGTATTAATGGGATGGGAGAGGAAGGGGGTAAGTCTGGCCCACATGCGGCTCGACCGGAACGCGTCTATGACACTTGGCGGTCGGATTCGCATGCTGGTGGTCGCAAGCCAGTCGGGGAACAGATCCCCTACCACCAAGGGGGTGTTGGGTTACTCGGCTCTTACGAGATGCTCTCCCAGCGGCAGAGGGGAATAGTATTCTAACTCGTCCCCTCACGGGGGAAAATCTCACGAAATATTACCAAGGGGAGAGCGGTGGTCGAAAAATTTTCAAAAATGCCTCACATAATCAATGGACGCCCACAAAGGAGACTAGTTTTTATAAAGCTTACTTTGATAAGATTTAATTTAATAATTTTGTGGCGTTTACGAGCGTTTTTTTTCAAATTCTCCCACTTGAGGCGCAACTGTTGCGGTGTGCGAGGCCCCGTGGTGGCGGCGGCATTGAACCGCTTCGCTATAGCTAACCATTCTTCATTTTTTATTTTATTACTATTTGCGTTTGTATTTTTGTTAAGGACGACAGGACTTCGCTCAATTATACTTAATAGATGTTTTGTTTCTTCCTTACATAAAGGTTTACCTTTAATCTGAAAAAAAGAGTAAATATTGTTTACATACGAAAATTTAATATCAAATAAGTAAAGGTGCTCAAAAATTACCATTTCAAGCTCCATTCCTATATATTACGAAACTGTATATATCGTTTCTATGTACAATGTTGTTAAATTGCTTAGTGCAGTCGAAATATTGAAGACTTCGGCCGAAATTAATAAACAATCTTAATCCAAAATCTCTGGTTACAGATAAAGATTGACAAGTATCAAGTAAACAATCACAAATCCATAGATAGGGATCACCACAGATTAGTAATATGTAGCAAGATAGAACTCTTCTTGTCTATGATCCCTAACCAATAACCATAGATAAGTTTCTGAACCGACGATCGATAACCTTGAACTATTCAAGTTAATATTAAAGCGGACGGTGTGGCTAAGTAAAAAGCAGTGTGACCAATTTAAAAAATTCTAAAATAAAATACAAAATGATACTAAGATGAAAAAATTAGTCTGAATGATTAAAATTGTCGTTGACCACAGAATAGGTTGACATTTGTTTCCAACATGTAAAATGGAAAAATCGTTCCGAGCAGAACCGTCGGCTTCAGGGGATTTTGTCTCTTTCTTAGGAAGTTTGTGACAATGTGCCGCACAAAGAATTTTAAGCAGTTAATTAATCATACAACAATTTCGTTAACTTATTTTAAATATAATTTTTGTCTATTCCTTGAAGCATGGTCATACTGAGAAGAAGAAAGAGATGCAAACCCCTATAGTGGGTGTATTCTTCGGAACGTTTTTAGAGTGCATGTGAGCATTCCAGTTTGTATGTAAATTCCTTAATTGGGGTTTATAGATTGCTACTTTTTTTAGATTTATTAGGAAGGATGCATGAAAGAGGTTGCAGGTGATGATTAGATTGACTGACTATTAGATTGACGAATGACGATGATTTGATTGAAAGAAGAAAATATGTAGAAAAGCATATTTTTTTGAAGATTTTTAATATTGAATTACACATTTTCTTCATTAATATTTTTAAAATTATTTTATTTTTATAAAAAGTACGCACATCGAGGAATTCAGGTTGACAACACCGATGTCATGGCTTCACTAGCACGGCCCAGAGATTGATAATCTCTCTATAGATTGTTATATATCTAAGACTACTTGTATCCTTGTATTTAAATATGCTTACAATGGATTTCAATCTAAAAAAAATATCTTTAGAGATGTCACTGTCGAAATCATCGATCGAAGTTTATAAGAATATTTTGTATCTACCCGAAAACATTACAATCTGCAAGTAACTAAGTCTCAGTCAACATCTCTAGAAGATTCTCCGGTGACCTTTATAATTTATGGCTCTTAAAATTCTATATTTAGGGAAGCTATAATGCTAAATGGGGATTTACTAGTGTCTTTGGGACATATAACATTTTGTAAATTAGATGATAGTAAGAATAAATGGTTTCCCATTTTAATGTTCCAAAAAACATCTAAAGCTTTTCAAAAATTGTAAAAAAAAATACATGAAGATTGTTAAGATGGTCTGACTTGTCACTACCGACTTGAGTCAAGGTCAATTTTTTTATTTCAAGTAAGGCTTCAGGAGCTCTCACGAAACGTCAAATATACAATTTTATAAAAACTTATTATCTAATAATTTATTTAATTATTCATAACATTTAATTAGCAGTGATGGCCCAGTGGTTGAGAATTCAAATCTTACTCAGGAGGTCCGAGGTTCGATCCTGGGCACATACTTCAAACTCTGAGTTATGTGTGTATGAAGCAATTAAATATCACTTGCTTAAAGGAAAACATCGTGAGGAAACCTGCACTCCTGAGAGTTCTCCAAAGTTCTCAAAGGTGTGTGAAGTCTGCTAACCCGCACTGGGCCAGCGTGGTGGACTAATACCCTCCTCATTCTGAGGAGGAGACCCGGCTCATCAGTGGGCCATTGAAGGGTCGTGATGATGATGAACATTTAATTAACAATTCATGTAAAACCTAAATATGAGTCCACTGTCCGCGGCCGAACCCCATACTAATATTCCATAACTCATTAAACTTTGAGAATAACTAAAATATACCAATCTGTCTGTTTGTCTGTCAACTGTCTTATTTTTCTAATGGCATATATTGCTGAGCTTAATTTTTGACTTAAATTAGTTATCAGGTTCCCTTTGTAATTTACTATCTATAGTTATTGCTGGTACTATTTATGAGTGGTGGGTGTGGCATCTAGAAGGGTAGAAAAAAATGCATTCAAACGCCGACAGATATTTACAGGTGATTTATTAAAGTGACATATAAACAAAATGACATGAATGCGTTGTTTTGTGGTTATGTGATGACGTCATTACGTCGGAAAATAGAAAGCATTAAATCAAAATACACGCTAGAGTAAACCCAAAAAATCGATTTCGATCGATCGATTCGTTGACTACAGATTTTATTAGGGGTAACAAAAACAAAAAATAAAGTATCACATTTATTTAAAACCGTAATTTATTTTGATACATCGTCAATATCTTGTCCACCTCTATACTCCTTTCCTTAAGTGTTGCCATCTCCTCATCGTTAAGTATACTTGATTTCTTCCCTGTGTTTTTAATTAAGAAGTGTTGTATGAACATCCTTAAACTTTCCCTGAACATGTGCAACTTTGGTGGTTTTGATATTCTGTGGAAAACCTCTAGCATTGTTTGTAGATCCACATTCATTATTACAGCTAATAATATCTGCCGCATAAACGTTACTGTCTTTTTATTCAAATCTGAGAATTGAATTATCTGAAACAAAAGAATTTTTTTAAATATCGATATTCAGACTTCCAGTAGACGTCACGGAACTAGTATGTTAGGGATGTCATTATCGATTCGTGTCGAATCCAAATTCAAATTTGGATTATATTTTTAATCTGTAACCCTAAAACTTTGAATAACAAATCGAAAATATATTTCATACTACACATATTTGAATTTTTTATCTGTATTCAATCCATAATTTTTATTTATTTTTATACATGGACACAAACAGCATTATAATATTACAAACGATTACATATTTTGTGATTATTTACTGTGAAATAATACATATTTTTTAAAATAAACTGAACTAAAAAAAATAAGGCTATTATCTATATCAATATACTAATAAACAATGTATAACTCCAACACTCGGAAAAATAAATAAAAAGTTAACATAACCTTTAAGAACAATTAATTTTTAAAAGATTGTTATTAATTTTTTTAGAGTAAGTTTGAAATTTGAAAAGAAAAATATCTGTCAGAACAGAGAGCCGATTACGATGAATGAAGTAATCGAATCTTATGTAATTACGACACTCGCCTCCACTGTAAGGTACTTCCAGCACTAACACAAACACTGACAGCGTCTAATAAAGCATCTAAACCAATGCGTACGCGTTCCGTTACGCGTTAGCAATATCCACCAATATTTGAGGTAATGGATATTATTTTATAAACATAAAAATAAAATAATAAAAAAAAATAAAATAATGAATATGAAGCATTACTTTAATATTTACGTACTTACGAATATTTTTATATGTGAATTTGTTTAAAAGTATTTTTGTAATGATCTAACATATTAGTTATTTATACAAAAATCTGCGTGAAATGAAACAATAAAAGATGAAATACCATTTTCTACTTATATGGAAATCGTTAAAGTAATCTTTAAACTCGCATAAATACTAAATACTGACGATTAGACACCGCCGCAACTTTCACATATTGTCACTTGTATTCCATATTATATAATCTGCTTACTCCCTTATATCTTAAGGTACAAACGCCCACACCCAACCGGACCTCAGATCGCGGAGCGACAACCGACTTAAGTTGCCGATATGTCACACCGAATTCTACAGCAACTCGTTTACTGTTATATCAGCAAGGCTGTGGAATGAACTCCCAAAAGAAATCACTTCCTATTTTTAAAAGCCGTTTGATGAACCATTTATTATCATTGCAACAGTTAATAATATTTTTAAAGTCTATATATGTATGTGTTTATTCATTATTATATATCTATTGAGTATTATATATTCATAGTGTATTTATTATTTAGTATATATTTATTTTTTCTTTTATATAAGTATGTTTGTGTAATTGTGCACCTTACCGTTGTTCCATAAACAATTTCTTTCGCCAAAGGTTGTCTGGTAGAGATTGCTAGCAGCAATAAGGCCGCCTTTGCATACCTTCTAGTTTTAAGTAAATATTTTCCTTTATATGTCTTTTGTGTCATTTATAATGTGTGCAATAAAGATTATCTATCTATCTATCTAAATACTTGTACAAGTATAAATAGTTGACTATAATTTTTATTTAATTATTTTATATCTTTATTGTACACCACAAATAACTTACATATAATATAACTAGTCGACTACCGTGACTTCGTCTACGTTAAAGTATATGTTAAATTAAGAATATATGTACAAAAATAAAAATAAAGGAGAGAGAGAGAGACTCTCGAAAGAAAAAACCGAACAGAGACTGACCATTCTGAACAGAGATAAAGATAAATATTAAAGAGAGAAGAAAAAGACAAGATGAGAGAGAATGATAGTATATAAGAGGAAGAGAGACAGAAATACCGTAGACTTCCTCAGTGAAAGAATTTTTAAAATCAGATCAGTAGTAACAAAACGGCCATGTTCTATTAATTAAAAAAGTGTTTATGGCAACACTGAATCACTTTTGTCACTCACGAAAAGTATAGATTTCTATTAGCAAAAGAATTTTTAAAATCGGATTAGTAGTTCCTGAGAAACCCTTCAATTTACAAAATGGCCACCTTATGGCACTCAAATGGCCATATCTTTTTAATTAGTGTATTTATGGTAACACCACATAGCCTATGTTACCCGGAAAGGATGTAGCTTCCTATCGGTGAAAGAATTTTCAAAATCGGTTCAGTACTTTTCGAGCCTATTCGCAACAAACAAACAAACATACAAACATAGAAACACTCAAATCTTTCTTCTTTATATAATAGTATTGATATAGATAACATAAAATTTACAGTGATATACAATGGGCGGTCTTATGGCTAAGTAGCCATCTCTTCCAGACAACGCAGTCTTGGAAAGAGAAGGAAGTTGAATTAGAGTGGGTGGTGTAGCTATATGATATACTAATAATTTACAACCAAATACATAAACAACTTACACACTAGTAATATGTGCAATATGTATACATATACTAATAAATATATGAAAATAAAATATATTACATCTAAATAAATAAATTTAATAAATTGATGTTACATGTAGGTGTCGTCTTTTATACTTAATTAGTGATCCTTAACTGATCTTTTGAACCTGCGAAGGGTTTCAGATTCTCTTATCCCGAGTGGGAGCGCGTTCCATAAATTAATTGCCTGTGCAGTAAAAGATTTTTCATAAAATTTACTTGAGAATTCTGGAAGCCGAAGCTTAAGTTGCCGTGTCGTTCTTAGCCCTGAAGGGTTTTCATTGAAAACAAATTTAGTCTTCAAATACTAAATAACACACAGTAGAGAAGAGAGAGTATATGTAGATTCCGGCGACAACGAATGGGAAGCCACTTGAGCTTTGAGCGGAATTTAGATACGTGGTCATATTTGCGAAGGTAGAATATGAACCGAAAAATTGGAGTAGCTTGCATCTGCATAATCGAGGATGGGTAGTAGGAGAGAATTTTTTTACTAATTTCACTTAATTGCACCGACCACGATAATGTTTGGTCAAGGTGTACACCCAATGGCGTTGATATATTTAGCATATTGTGGGTTCCAGGGAGTTGGATTGACACTTTGTGATGTGTGACACAGAATGTATTCTAAAATTCAGTATTGTCAGTGCAGCGAGTTACCTTTAAAACAGATAGCGGCAGCCCCTTCTCCATGATGAGGTGGGTAATAAACTGCGCCAGGTTCTCCATTGGCTGTCTTGTAAGCGTCTCCAACTCTTTGATTTTGTCCCACACTGAATATTGTATGGAAAGCTGTAATAATCAAACATTCTTAATTAGGTCTACCCAAAAAATATCTTTACTAGCCGAAATTAATAGTCAATCTCAGTCTAAAATGTTTCGATCATGGATTAAATAATATATTCCTAAACATGATATTCAAAGTTTGTAAAAGTTTTATTCGCAAGGGTGTAAAATAATAAAACAATAGGGAATAAGGGGATGAAAGTTTGTATGGAAATATGTAAGTTTACAAAAAGACCCAAATTCAAATTTGGAATCTATGTTCAATCAGTAATCCGAGGATTTAAATTGATTGATTATTAATTTCGGTCGCTAAAATGTAAGCAGGTTGAAAAAATAGATATACTGTTTATGATCAAAGGTTGAGAGGCCAAAATCTATGGATTACAGATTAAAAGTAAATTTTCGGCCGTTAGGGATGTCGCAAATATCATTGTTTTGTGTTGTTTCCGATATTTAATATTTTTTCTCTTATCCCAAATTAGAGGATTGTGGATTGAAAATAGATTTAATCCATAATGCAAAGATTTTGTATTTAAATTGCTCATTATTTTCTGCAGTAAATAAATAAATCGTGGAAAACATATTTTTTCGAGTCTCGAAAATCGATATTTTGTTGAAAACTACATCGATATTTTATAAATCGATATATTTAAAGTTATTTTAAGATTTGATCGTCTTCACTGCGGCAAAAAAGTTTTGACTATCGAAAACAACACAAAATGACATTTGGTTTAGATAATCTTTTATATTTATATCTCTAACTGTCAAAATTAATAATTAATCTCAATCCAAACTCTTTGCATTAAAGATTGAATTTAAAATTCAAATTTAGAATAATAATTTCGGCTGTAAGTCGTAATCCTTATATATCAATTAAATTGGTTCTAAAAGAGAAAGAAAAATGTATGAATCTCACTTGTTAGTGTTGTAGCAGTTACCTGATATTTTCGATCGAAGTCGCACAGCTTTTGGCCCAGCACAGCATAGTAGGGGTTATACGTCTTCTCATTCATGCAACAAGCCAACAATACATGTATTATCTCCCTTTCCTGTTGCCCTTTAAGCCCTAAGTGCTGAAGTTTCTCGAACGCATCCATGTAGTCCTGGAAA
Source organism: Limenitis camilla (assembly GCA_905147385.1). NCBI lineage: Eukaryota > Metazoa > Arthropoda > Insecta > Lepidoptera > Nymphalidae > Limenitis > Limenitis camilla. The sequence goes on from LR990241.1 coordinate 12,117,441, forward strand.
ATTAACGTATTTACACAACGCCACTCTTCGGCAGTATCTTCAGTCTAGCTGCTAATCGACTTCTAAGTCTATTATAAAAGTTGGCAAGAAGGTTCTATACAATATTAGTTATTTACGTAAAATAAAATAAAAAAATTCGTAATGGTCTAACTTTGTGAAAATGAAGGGAAAAAATTAATACGCATTTTTTTAGGAAAACAAAACATTTTTTTTCGTTTCCAAGTAATAAATCCATTGGTTTAATTATTTAAATATATAATTTTATGACTCTATAATCGGCTTTGAAGTACTGCATGCCAACCAGTTGTCGAAAATTTCAAAGTCCCATAACTCCTTAACTAGTCATTATAATAGGTTGGAGAAAAAGTGTTTTCGCATTATAGTATGTATGAACTTGTAATAAAATCTCTTTGGCTATACTATTTGTATCTGCTTGGTTTTGGTATGAAATTCAAATTAGGAAAATGTGTGATTTTTATTTGTTTTTCGTACTGTGAAGATGAGTGAAGCTAATGAAGAAATTCGATTCATTTTAAAATTTTTCTACAAAAAAGGTAAAAATGCAACGCAAGCCGCGAAAAAAAATATTACGATATTTATGGACCTAGTGCAGTTTCTGTGAGAGTAGCACTAATTTGGTTTAAGCGTTTTCAATCCGGAAATTATGATGTCAAAGTTGCACCTCACTTTGGTCGCCCTATTACGGATAAAATGGATGCCATTTTCGAAAAAGTGGATCAAGATCGGCGTATCAGTAGTTACGACGTAGCTGAAGAACTGGGAATTGACCACAAAACACTTTTGGCGCATTTGAAAAAAACTGGGTACACAAAAAAGCTCGATATTTGGGTACCTCACGAGCTCACTGAAAGAAACCTAATGAGCCGTGTACTCATTTGTGATTCTTTATTACGACGTAATGAAACCGAACCATTTTTGAAGAAGCTGATAACTGGTGATGAAAAGAGAATTGTTTTAAACGTACGCCCCAGTTTCTCTAACTTCTTCTCTTAATTGTCGGTTAGTATTTAATAATATTTCAACTGACCTCAGCAGACATAATGACACAGAACACGCTCCTCCTGACGTCTGTGTTCATTCGTTGTTGTCGCGCCAGTTCTAGAAGCTTCTGATCAACTGAGGGTAGTGTGACAGTGGGCTTCTCTTGTATTCTGTTGCCTTCCCACGCCGAACCCACTACCCACCATTTACCTCTTTCGTGAGCTAGAATAAACAATTTATTATAATCCTAACTAATATTATAATTTCTAAAGTAACTCTTAAGAAACGTAGGTAGTACTTAAGAATACAAACTTAATAAAAGAAAGTGCGATTTAGTATACTACTTGCGCCATTTTTTTTTATATTTGAAAGTTGGCAGATGACTCTACCATAAATACGAAGGCGGCCAATAGAGTTGCAGAATGCAAACTCCACTAGCCGCCAGCAAGATGTCTCTTCACACCCCAGGTTATAAGAAGGGAACACGTGTGCCGGAAGTGAATTCCACTTTTTCGCACTTCCATCTATTGACGAAAGTAACTCTGCCTGTTTGTTACACAAATAGGCTTCATCACTTCATCACTGAACCGATTTTGATGATATATGATACAGAGATAAAGTAGAGCTTGAGGAAAGACATTAGCTATGTTTGATCGCGAAAAAAATCTTAAGAGTACAAAGTAAACAAGTGAGTTTGCTCGTACGCCATCTATCTCGGTGGGGATGAAGTGCATGTCAACAAGGTATACCTTGCACTTACACTCATATTATCAAAAATATCTACGTTAACTGTAAAGCTAGAGTCCGATTAGAATCTCTTGGATGCGAATTCAATATAGAAAGGGGAGTAACACAAGGAGACCCGCTATCTCCTAAGCTGTTCTCGGCAGTCTTAGAAAATCTCTTCCGGAAGTTGAACTGGGACAAATTTGGGTTGAACATTAATGGAATTAAATTGAACCATCTGAGATTCGCTGATGACTTGGTACTATTCGAAGAAGATCCGGAAAATTTCAGGCACTTGTTACAGTCTAAACGAAGAGAGCGAAAAAATAGGTGAAAGAATGAACGCCAGCAAAACAAAGTTAATAATGTAGCATTAACTTATGTTCAGGAACACACCTACTTAGGGCAGATCATCTCGTTTAAAGACCAATCAACTAAGGAAGTAAACATGAGGATTGCAATGGGTTGGAAGAGGTACTGGTCTCTTAAAGAGATTATGAAATCCAGGGACATGGGGATGGCACTTAAAAGAAAGACCTTCAACACATGCATCCTACCATGTCTAACTTGGAGAAGCTTGCCAAGTGCCAAAGATCCGTGGAGAGAAGTATGATAGGCTCAAAAAGACAGGTTAGAGTAAGAAACATCGATCTTCGTTCGAAAACTAAACTTACCGACATTTTGATCAAAATTGACAACCAAAAATGGAAATGGAAAGAAAATGAAGCAAGATAGTGACTGAATGGTATCCTCGGGAATGGGAAAATAAAATAAAACTGACAGCAGGTCCTAATTGGAGAAGGGTCACTCGTGACAGAATACAAAGGAAACAGTTAGAGGAGGCCTATGCCACTAGGCACACGGAAATTAGAGACATTTTATAAGTGCTTATTGTTGTATCTGTTTTTTGGAGTAAAAGGCTTATTATTATCATTATAAGGTAAAAGCGGTTCAGGTGTGGGATTCACGATGGATAAGTCGTGGGTTCAAATCCCAGTCATTAGATTCCTGGCCTACTCCAAACACAAGCATTTTAGCTTACTTGGAGGGGTTAAGGAATACTAGTAGTTTGCAATTGAAACTGCCAGTAAACTTTTTTAAAAATAGGCATGTGGTTGAACAGCACTGTTAAAAGCTAGTTTTTTTAAGGCAGTTAAGGGGCAAACGAGCAGACGATCCAACTAAATATAATTAGTAAGTGGCCACCGTCGCCCATGGACATCGGCAATACAAGAGAGTGACTCTTGTTTTGCCATTGCATTGCCACCTCTAAGATAGAGTGAAGAAGGGCAATGAAGAGAAGAATGTTTCGGTTTCAGTAGACCTTAAACGAGAATCCAGAGTTTACAAGAATCGTAGCATCAACGGGATGGGAGGGGTAAGTCTGGCCCACATGCGGCTCGACCGGAACGCGTCTATGACACTTGGCAGTCGGATTCGCATGCTGGTGGTCGCAAACCAGTCTAGGAACAGATCCCCTACCACCAATGTGGTGCACGGTTTCTCGCCGGTTACGAGCGGCAGGGGGGAATTGTATTCTAACCCGTCCCCTCACGGGCAAAATTATGTCATTAAATTCAAAACTGTATTTAAATATGCAAAAGGTTTCGTATCGTTCATTAGTTTCTTACCTTTCAACAGATCGTCCAATCTTATATTCAAAGGAGTCACATAGTTCCCCTTCCTGACGATCCCGCGACACATTTTCTTCAAATGCTCCACATATGTTGGATCGTAGTTTGGTATTTTGTTTAGGTTATTATTTTTCACAGCTAGCAACACTTCCAATAAGAATTTTATACGTGATCTGTGAAATAAAACGAAAAAAATTTATAATATGAAAGAGATTATAATTAAACAACTTTGTATACAACTAACTCTGCCCTCGCTTCTCTTTGTTATTAAATAGTCATATTATTTATTAACATGTGTGGTCACTCTACATAGTCTGTTTCTAGGGTTTATAGAATATAATAAGACAATGTACAAATTGGCCTACAAACGGAATAACATGTCATTTTTTTTTTTTTTTTGTATGTCATGATAACGAAAATTACTAATTTTTTTTAAAACTTAAGAATTAATGTTCAGTAACTGACAGACGCTCCGGGATATATCACACATTTAAGAAATATTAATTATTATTTCCTCCAAACCAGACTCCATTTAAATTTAAAACATTATCAATGTTGCCAAGGCTGTAAGAATACTCACATTGTATAGGGCATTGTACCAGCAAAGGCACACTGTTTTATCTATTCATCATCACGACCCGTCAATGGCCCACTGCTGAGCCGGGTCTCCTCAAAATGAGGAGGGTATTAGGCCAGTATCCACCACGCTGGCCCAGTACCGGTTGGCAGACATCACACACCTTTGAGAACTTTTTAGGGAACTCTCAAGAGTGCAGGTTTCCTCACGATTTTTTCCTTCACCGTTAAAGGTTATATTTAATTACTTAAAAAACACATAATTCAGAAAAGTCACAGTGTGTGCCCAAGATGGAACTTGGACCTCCCGAGTAAGAAATTGAAGTCTCAACCACTCGGACATCACTGCTTTCTATTACTTATTAGCAAATAAAATTATTTTGCGATGCCCATAATGTATATTTCGTCAATAGAGTAGCACAATACGGTTACGTTTACGTCCGCAAAATTGTACCGTTTGTCCGACAGACCTCCTTGTGATCTGTGGTACTATCAAGTCTGGATTGGTAACACTACACACTGACTTGACGACCGCACTTGTCAAGAAGACAACAGTTTCAGACTTTGTTTTTGCTTTAACAAATTATAACTTCAGTAAGTAATTTGCTTATTATGCAAATCTGTGGTGTCCGCAAGTTTTTTTTAATTCAGTCGAATGTAATCGTCATTAACTATATAAAAAAATTTTTTTGTAGTTATCCGTTCTTAGGCTAGCTTAGCTTTAATTAACAAGTAAATGATTAATACAGAAATAGTCAACTTATATTAAAAAAAATTAATTAGGATGTAACATACCCGCTATCAGCATCCTCATTCAATTTCGCGATTCTCGCCTGAGTGTCGTGTATGAAAGTCTTCAGCGCAGCCGGCTCCTCCTTCCTCAATACTCCTCCCACATTCCTCAGCACTGCTAGAACACAGTCTATATTCTTCTCTGTCATATCATTCACGAGCCGATTCAGAATATCATACAGAAGACTTGGATGATAGATCTGTAATGTGAAAGATAATTACTTGTCAAATAAGAGCTTAACCCCTTTTTTTTATTGGTATTGTATGAAGGTTTGGTGGTGAACAAATTCCATACACAATTAAACAAGGCTGGCAGTTCAGAATATAAATAAATGATTTTAAAGATATGGAATTTTATATAAAATTCATTTATCTGATTATCCTATATAGAAAATGTAAAATATTATTTATTAACAGTGAATAAAGAAAGTTAAATAGAAGCTACGCCCTTTCAATTATTTCAATTGTATCCCGACGCTCTGGTGGGGAGGCACAGTACCAATTTCTTACACTATTCGATTTAATATATGAAGAAGTTGTAAGCGATTCAAAAGTACAGCAATTAACCTTGTTTTATGAATACAACATTTAAATTATTTTATTTTTACATTCATTACTAGATAGAAAAAAAGTCAGCTATCATTATGTATAAATTATTAAACTTAATAGAATTGTTTATTTGAAGAGAAATACTTTTGACAGAAGCTTTTAAAATAATTCAAGTACACATATACACATATTTGAGAAAAACAACATGTAAGTATAATTATAATTTTGAAATAAATTTATAGCTGCTGTACACATTGCTCGGGAATGTAAATCACAAACATACATAAATTGTAAGACTCACACTACAATTTGGACAATCTTATGAAAACATAGACTTTAATAAGGTATTTCTTTAGAATAGGGCCCCCCCCCTATTATATTTGAATTTTTTTTTAGATAATATTAACCATCCTAAATATATTTCTGACAACCGTTTTTTTAGGATAATGTATAGTTTTCTAGATTTGATTTTTTGATAATTCGTGAAAAACATCGTTTTCAGAGTAATTTTCGAGGAGTGACTTCGAAATTTTTTGTAGATAATATTTAAAATCATAAGTGTATTTCTGAAATCTGTTTTTTCAGGAAATTCATAGTATTCAGGATGATTTTTTGAAAATTAGTGAAAAACCTCGAAAATATATTTTTTAAATTCTTTTTAGATAATATTCACCATCCTAAATGTATTTTTGAAATCCGTTTTTTCAGAAAATTCGTAGTTTTCGAGATATGATTTTTTTTAAATTCCTCAGAAAATATCAAATTTTGTATGTACTTTATAATAAGGCCTCAATTTTTTTTAAATATTTTAACATTTAACAATATACATTAAACAATAAAAATTCAAAAATACTTAAGTACCTTTATTAAAAACTAGTCGTGACTTTGTTAACGCTGCACATAGTTTTGTTTACTTTGTATTCTATTAAAATTATCTTCAACTGAGGATAACTCTATTTACTCAAGATGTCAAAATCGATTGAGCAGTTAATGCGGACATAACACCGTCAATCCCGCAGGAACTATGCCTTGTTTCGGGATAAGTAGTATCTTATGTGATCATTCAGATTACAAGTCAGGCTATAAAGTAACTATGTGCAATTTCATTCAAATTGGTCCAGCCATTTTAACATGATACATGCACAAACATGTCAATTCTACAATATATAGATAAATAGTCAGCCATAAGGTCTATTTTACATATATGTTAACAGTTTTTTTTGTTACCTTAAAACTGTACAACAGTGCTAAACAAGACACAATATTGTCTAAAGTCTTGTCTTCTACAGGTTGTGGTTTTTCCATCATCTCGTCGAACTTTCTAGACAATTCTTCTAGAAAATGTGCACCTGGAAGAAAGAAGATTTTTTATGATTGAACGTTCTACAGCCAATGGAAGTGAAACTCAAACCCTAGACCAGATAAATCCCTGGCTTCTCATATTTATTCAGTAAACAAGCAGAGCTGAGGAACTAGTACCTGGACACTTATGCTACCAAATCAGTACCAGCGTCTAGATAATATTAGATAGACTTTTTCAACAGCAACAGCTCAATTTCTAGGCATTGGATTCTAGCTCAAAATGGTTGTACATTCACATCCACATTCAATATGATTTAGATATAAATAGAAGAAAATTTACAACAATTTAAGATTTGTTTGTTTCCCTCAAGACAAAGATAAGAAATACACTCCGGGAGTGCCGGCAGAAGTGAAAACTTGAACATTAACGTTCTGCATTTTTGAATATTTTGGAATGGTTAGTATTGAGATCTGGCTTACATACGGCGAGACCAAAACGTGATATAATTCTACGGTTTAAGTAACCCAAAGAACAAAATTCAATAAAACCGAACTATATTACTGAGATCTGACGCTTACGAATTTTCGATCAGGTCTCGTGTCCTGACGCGAGTTTAACATTTTTTACCTATTCCAAAAAAAATGTACACAACAGCACAACGCCGCTGAAGAAGTTTTTACTTCAAAAAATTAAAAATAATTTATTTATAAAACATTGCAGAACATACACAAGGATGATTCGGATAGCCCAGGTACTGCTCAACCTCTAGAGACACGCTTGACACTACTTATTGAAATTTGTTTGATTACTTTAAATCTAACAGAGAGTCTATACAGCCACTGTTCATATTTCAACAGATTTTGATACTTACCAATCTCATTGCCAACATTAGCATGTAACACGGACACCACAGCAGCATGCTCCACCAACAACCTCTGCGGAGTACTCGCAGGAGACACAGAAGCTTCCATCCAAAGCTCAGTCAATGCTGTATTCACAGAGTTCCTGCTGTGCGTGGAGTACAAGTTCTCAATGGATGTACAGGCCCAGTGCAGATTTGTTCCGGCTAGCTTGTTTAGAATACCTGGAAGTTTATTAAACATTATTATTTATGTTCATCTTTTATTATAATACTAGTCGACCTGCGCGAATTCGTCCGAGTGTAGCTCCAATTTTTCAAATCAGACCAGTAGTCCCTGAGATTAGCGCGTTCAAACAAACTAAATCTTCAGCTTTATATATTAGTATAATATTGTAAAAACAGTTTGTGATTTAGTTTATTTCGATCATATATAACCTGATTATCGTTAAGACGATCTTTCTGATACCACTTTTTAACTATTTAGTTTCTAATATTTAATCAGTAATAAAGAAGATAAAGTGGATAAAGTTTATCTCAAATAAATCAATTAAAAAAATTACTAAAGCATTAAAAATTCGAAAAAGAAACCAAAAGATCATCCGATGACATAATTCATACTTTTTAATTGATAAATAATCAAGCATTTGAGTCTCTTTCTCTATGCTACTTACTCTTTATTTGTCGTTTCAGCTGCACCAGTTGCTTATCAGTTGCCGAGTCTTTGTTTCGTAGATGTGGTGGTATATAAATACCCTTTTCTTCCTAAAACAAAATCAATTATAAGAAAACTGTTTACTGTATGTTTTTTCTAACTAAATTTCCAACTGATCCAGTTCCACTTTTCAGTTTCATTACCTTTATTATATTGCCGTCTTTATCTCTCTTCCTACCATAAATATCTTCCCAAACATCAGGCTTAGTATTATCTTCTTTTGATTCATTAACTTCATCATTACCATCTAAATCATCATCCGATAAATGTGATACTTCATCATCACTAAATACTTTACTTAAATCACTCTCAGAGACAACTTTTTCATTTTTAGCTTTTATGTTACTTTTCTTTTTTGATTTTGTATCTAATTTTGTCATTTTATCACTATTATCATCTTCACTATCATAATCTTCATCATCTTCAAATTCTTCTGGACCTTCACTATCATCGTCTGACTGATCATCCATTTCTTCTATTCCTTAAATATAAAAAATACATAGTGTCATCTATTGAGAAAAGTTGTTACTAATCTTTTGATTTATGATAAATAAGCAATACAAACAGTAACATTACTCTTACCCTCCATTTCATCATCAGACTCATCACTTAAATCTTTCTCCTTTCCCTTATTCTTTTTGTCTTTAGTTTCTTTCCCAGTAACAGTAGCTAAGTCTCCTTCAAAGTCTGAGTCTTGTTCTACATCAGCCAAATGCTTCTCCGCAGCCACAATTTGCTCTGATGTTGTACGGTCACATACTTCTAATAAATCTTTTTATTTATAAGGAAAATCATTTTGATAAAATTAATTTAAAAATAAAACCAGATTTTTGACATGTCTTCCAAGTACAATGAGAAACAAACTTGCTCATACAGTAATTAACAAATCATAATAATAACAATTGTGGAAGGGAAGATGATAGTGGTAGAGGTGGCAAGTGTTATGAGTGATAAGTGGTGGGGATTGGTGGTAAAGGCAATAAAAGTGGTTAAAAAATTGATAACAATGTCAGAAATAACTACAAAAATAGTTAGAGAGACCATACTGGTAGGGATGATATACAAATGAAATTAATAATCAATCTCAATCCATAATTTTTGGATTATGAATTCAAATAGATTCTAGTATCAATCGGTAAACTGGAGATTTTGGATTGAGGTTGAACAGTAATAAGAACTGGGATGTATTTGTAGGGGGGATAATAGTAGCAAGGGTTTAATGGTGACGACGTGACTATGGTGATGAAGTGAGATTTTTTTATGGTAGGTAAGGTGCAAATGAGCAGATAGTCCACTTGATGGTAAGTGGCCACCATCGCCCATGGACATAGGAAAACAAGACCGTCTTGTTTTGTCGATCCGTTGCATCCTCGAATATAGAGTGGGGAGGGGGAGTGAAGAAAATAATGGTGCGTTCTCAGCGGACCCTGAACAAGAGGCCACAATCCATTAGATCCACAGCATTAATGGGATGGGAGAGGGAGTGGGTAAGTCAGGATCACATGCAGCTCAACAGGAACGGGTCTATGAGACTTGGAGGTTGGATTAACATGCTAGTGGTAAGAAGCCAGTCTTGATGTGAAGTGCTGGGTTACTCGGCTCTTATGAGATGCTCTCCCAGTGGCAGAGGGCAATAGTATTCTAACCCGTACCCTCTTGTGTAAAATTAGTGGTAAAAGTAGCAATAGTGGCTCACATTAGTGAGATGGATCACAATAACGGTACAGTAGACAATAATAGTAGTAAAGTCAGTGAAAGAAGTCATGCTATTCATAATATTACTTTGATGTAAAAGGATACAATCAAGCCCATCATCAGCAAAGTAATTATTTTTATTCTTTGATTTATTAAGACCTAATTGTTTTTCTAACTTCTTTATCATTTTTTCTTCGTCATCGTTTGCTCTAAGCAGTATCTGTTTTCTTTGTTTCTCCATTTGTGATTTAAGTTTTTCTGTTTCATTCTTCTCTTTTTGTTGCTGTTTTATTAAAATATCTTGAACTGATGGTTGTGGTTTTATAGTTTTTTTCTGAAAAAGTTATTAGAATTTTAAACACTTAAGTTAATAAAAAAAAATTCTCAATAAAAAATTATAATAGGATGGAGGGGATAAAGTATAATGTATTTTAAAGAAACTATCTTAGTACTCTTTTTATAATGCTAGTATTACACCAACTTCCGTAACTAAAAATGCCTAAAATAATTGCATTTTTAGTTAGTGTAGATCATATTTCAATTATTCAGCAGTTACATTTAATTATTCATGTCACTATATGGATTATCTTAATATAATGTGGCTGTTGTATGTATAATGAGGTATTAATACTGTATATTTTAACTATTTAATTCTGCAGTGTTACTTTAAGAATTATACCGAGGTATAGTTAGAATAGGAGAAAGTTCCCGCCCTTACATACAATGTTATGTTACAATAACGTTAAAGGCAAATTTAAAGACAGATTGATAGGCATTATCAACAGTCATGTGTCAAGCATATTCTGTGCCGGCAAGCAATAAAAAAGGTAATTCTTATGAGGGCCTACATTATTGTGGTTGGCCCTCTCCAGTAGTTTTTGTAAATAAAATAAAAGGCAATGATCATAGACCACTAGAATAAATTCAATCTGTGATTTACAATTTTAAATTGTTTTACTGGGCTTGTAATTACCTGGGTCACAGATTTTTTTTGATTGTATCCCTTAAGGGAATGTATAGAGTAACACAATTGCCAATCCAGTACTAGTGATTATTAAGAATCCTTACTCAGTTGTTTCTTACCTTGACCTCATTGTGTACAATCGTGTCAGCTGGTCGTTTTACAAACCTCCCTGGACTATACTTAACATCACTACTGTCCTTCTTCTTTAAATAATGTTCTTGCCGATGTATTTTCTTCTGCTTCCTCTTTTCTTTTCGAAGAGATTTACGGGTGTTTACAAATTTGGGTTTGTTTGGTGCTTTAACTTTTTTCATCGTAAATGAGACAAGTAAGTCAAGTATGTCCTAAACTTCGAGTTAATTTATGTTTCGAAGTTTTAGAGGTTAGGTTTTTGTTATGACACTCATCTATTTTTTCTCTGTTTTTATTCCATAACGGACAAGGCAAAGGTACTAAACAGCCTTTGACACAATTATCACATTGTGCCACTGTCAATTTGTTTCTTTTTCCTCTGTTTTTATTCCATAATGGAAAAGGCAAAGGTAATACGCTGAACAGTCTCAATGTCAATTAAATTTTTTTAAACTCAATACGACTGTAGGGACAATCTAAACCACCTTGATTAATCGAAAAATTATTTTTTTGCACCAAAAAATCGATTTTAATAATTATTGAACATACCAATTTCGGGAGAACATTTATATTTATCTATGTATAAAACAAAGTCGGGTTAGTTGGACTATTTATAAATTTAAAAAAATTGGACCAGAGATAGACTGAGGATGGTGAGTCGGGCTACTTTTTATCTCGAAAAAGGCTTGAAAGGGTTGAAATAGGGGAGGAAAGTTTCTATGGGAGTTCGTAATATACAAATAAGCGAAAAATTAAAATGTAAAATTAGACATAAATACATGTGATACAACTAACCCGAGCGAAGCCGAATAACAAATCCTTTATAAAGGCGTGCTGAAAAGAAGTTGTTAAAAATAATTGGAAGTTTCTGTTTTTCATCTCTAGTCTGCCTTTACTGGAATAATCTTTGCAAGGTGGCGACACTCAATAGTTTCATTCGAATATTATGTCAGCACTAATGGGGGGTAGGGAGGTTTGCTTATTTTTGATGATACATTCATTCTACTTCCTCTTCTTAATCTTTCCTTCTTTCTAAAAGCTATTCGACCCTTAAAGGAAACGAGGGCAGCTACTTACTTTAAAACTTTATCGCCTTGAATAAATTTATTTCTGTTTAATATTTAAATAACTTAATATCATTTTAAAAAATATTATCTTTCAAGGCGTATAAAATGTATAAATACGTCAATATACACAATAGCGTTCACTACATAACATTTGTACACTTAAAAAGTTTCACTCAAGCCTTACAATGACGAGCAAGATATTCATATTTGTGTTTTTGTTTATTCCCTATGTGATCACGCGTAGAGGTAACTTATTATTTTATTTTATTTCATACGTCGACTATATCAGGACTACTGGATTGCATCAATCTAAGTGGAGTAGCAAATGTAGTCCTCTAGTTGCGGTATATAGAAGACCATTTACAAAGATTTTTTGATAAGTTAGCGAGCCCCCTATCTCCCATTTTTAAATGCATGCAGTTCCCATCAAATTCCAAAACAGAGACAAAAAGAAATATAAGTAGAAGCCAGTTCTAAAAATAGAAAGTATATATCAAGGAGTGTTTTCCATTTCAGCTACCAATACGCCTCTGGATCTCAGAGTCAACTGTGGAAAGAACGAAGTCTTCCTCACCTGCGGCCCCATCTGCCCTAAGACCTGCCTCGAACCAGACCAGCCACAACAATGCACAGTCGACTGTATACCAGGCTGCTTCTGCACCGATGACTACGTCCTTGCAGCCAATGGATCTTGTATTCCGTTGGACGCTTGTTAAGAATACTTCCTTATAAACCGCTGTTTTTATAATTACAAATAAGATCAATAAAACTTAAATTAATATTTACGGTTTTTAGTAATTTGCATGTGATTGTAAAACTCAAATCCATACAAATAAATAAAATTGTAGTGTCTGTTTATAATATTAAAAAAAACCGCTTTTTACTAAGTGCATATTGATATACATGGTTTATATACCAAAACATTTTTTTTTACAATTTTTCTCTGACTGTCGGTCTGTCTGTCTGTTTGTTCCGGCTAATCTCTGAAATGGCTGAACCGATTTTAACTGGCAGATAGCTGATGTAACAAAGAGTAACTTAGGCTATTAAAACATCTCGCTACGAGCCATAGGAGCGGAGCAACACGCGAACAAAGTTGCGTGGGTCGACTAGTTAAAAAATGAAAATACAATTAAATCGAAATTCTTAAAAGAATAAAATTTTTTATTGTAACTAAGTTAAAATTTATTTACTTCAAATATAAAATATAAAGGTATGTAATTTTACCTATTTGTTTATTTGAAAGGTAAATTCATCAATTATTATAATTGGACCATGGAAGGTCATGGCCTCTGACTTGTGGACAGAACACCGAACGTCATCCTTCTCGTCACTCATGAGCCATCCTTCAGAGGGTATTTCACCACCCTTCTATCAAAGTACACTTCCACCATGAGTCGAAAGTTCCGGCACGTTATGGAACAGCAGCGCTGCTAAAGGCAGGGAAGTTGTTGTTTCCCAGGGAAGGGTGTTGAACGCATTTGAAATATCCAGCGAGACCGCCAGCAACACTCCTCCCTGAGAGACCACCTCCTCTGCAAGCTGCTTCACCCTCGCAATTGCGTCTATCGCGTACCGCCCATGACGGAAGCCGAATTGTGCACTGTGCAACCCTGGTGACATAGATTGCACGAGGCGAGCAGCGAGCACACGCTCAAAGAGCTTACTCACCTCGTTCACTAGCACAATCGATCGGTACGCCGATGGACCCCCTACAGGACGACCTTCCTTCCTAAGGAGAACGAGCCTACCCGTCTTCCAGTTCTGAAAAAAGACTCCCTGGGCGAGGCAGAGGTGAAGAGTTGCCTCGCCTTCTCGCCCATCTCCTTAAGCGAAATTGATAGTGCTCGCCCAGGAACACCATCTAATCCAAGTGCCGTCTTCCTTGTTTGCATCTTCCGTACAGACATTTTTATTTCTTCCTCCGTGACCGGTGGTGGTGCATTATCCTCGATCTGCTTAATTGAATCATCATGTCTAGTCGTGAGGTGCGAACGGCCGGGCCCGCGGCGTAGAGGTATTGCACACGCGGGCCACAGCTTCACCAAATCTCTCAGCCTCCTGTTCAATGTTTTCAGACTGCACCACGGAATTTTGAATTTATTGTTGGCAACAGAGGTTGTGCGGGTTAGACGTGGTATAATACGTACGCGAAACGCGTTGAGTGTATAATATACATATATTAACTGCAGTGAACATCACAACCATATTACCATAGAATTAGTAAAACAAATGTAATGTTAATTTTAAATAACAATAAAAAAATGGTTGAAGGTGATTTGTGGAAGTTATTTTATATGTTACGTGTCCTTGACATTTGGTATGGAACAGCTGATATTTTCGTGTTTTCAGAAGTGGTCTTCAAGCTTGTAGTACGTCAAAAGCATGAAACCTGGTTAGTAGTCGGGTGTAGGAAGCTCTGCTTCATACTATATGACCCTGCAGGAAAGAAGGGTAAAATAATAGTAAATTTTAGCAACATGAATATATTTTCTTACTTGATAATATTAATGAATTTATTGCAATTATCTTTCGAACAGTAATAAATACAATATGTCGGGTACGATATGATTTTGCTCATTGCAATTCGTCGTTAGAAGAAAACAGGTTGTACTTAAGTCCTGCATTATGGAATCCAAGATATTAATATTGATCGTTTATTTGTTTGTTTCCCACGTGCTCTCAAAAAACATCAGTAAGTGTTAAATAACTTTTTATTGCACACATAACATAAACACTAGACCATAAAGGCCTCTAAACTCAGCCGGGTTAAAATCTTAAAACGAGTCGCATGATTTTGGTATAAAGGGATTTGGTATATATAAACCCCCCACCACCATTTTTCCCTGCCGGAAACAAGTAATTTTTTTTTAATGAATTTTAAAAATTTTATTCTTAGCAAAAAAATTTAGTAAGTGACGTAACAAAAAGGAGAAAATTAAATTAAAATAGAATAGGGACCAGTCTACGTTGTTGGGGCTCCTACTTCCGTATTAATGATACGACGCCCCGGGCTACAGAGGTCCCTAACGTGTGTAAGAAAAAAGTAGTAAAATGTTATCCACAACGTCACTCAATCTCATGCTTCCAAAAGTTGGCAAGATCCTACCGGGGCCTTCCAAGGCCGACTACTGATTTTATGTGTGTGATATTATATAATTTCAGGAAGGCTCTGTGGACCGAACCAAATGTTCCAGTTGTGTAGTTCTCCATGTGAAAAGACCTGCTTCAATCCAAACCCGCAGTGCATAGGCATCTGTGGTCCAGGCTGCTTCTGCATCAGGGACTACTACCGCTCACCTAACGGAACTTGTATTCCGGCGGAAGACTGTGTGCTATCGTGGTTTAATTAAACATTTGTTTTTAAATGTTATATGGGAACTGTACACATAACAACTCCTTCAATCTTTAATTCTATTTATTTTTTTTTAACCTTGTATTTTTAATGGTTTTAGAAGATACTCTAAAAAATTAACGCTCTCAACAGCAAATCCATGTCTAATAAAGATGTATTCCTTTCATTTTCTGTGTTTATAGAATTTGAATAAGAATAAAAAAAGACATATTCTTGACAGTGAATATTTAATTTATAATTTAAATGTATGTTAATTAAAATAGATAATACAACGAATTTATAATATTGGAACGAACTCTCGTCAAATTGCCTCATTCAGGATCAAGATATTGACTACATGACGAAAACCTAAGATCCTCTCCTCCTCCTATGACCAAGTGAAGACGCCTCTCTCCTCTCAGAACGGGTCACGTTATCACGTAGTATGTTTTAGGTACACCAATAGTATTACTAAAAAACTTAATAGAAACTGTAAGGAGTTCATTTTCTAAAGTAGTTGATATGCTCTTACTTCACTTCAGAGAGAGTAAATATTATTTACTTATTATTATTTATTTGCGTCTTCTGTTGACCTGTAGTGGTAACCCATTACTAGTAGGTATTTCAAGTTTTTTACTTTTATACCGGATCGTACCGGAGTTTAAATCATTTGTATCCTAAAGTCTTGGGTAATAGCAGTAAGGGGGGAAAAATAGATGACTAAATTTGCCCATAGAGAAATTTTTATTTTGAGAAAAGTATTCAAGAGTTAAAAGTTATAAGCAGTGATGGCCCAGTGGTTGAGACTTCAAGTCTTACTCGGGAGGTCCGAGTTCGAACCTGGGCACACACCTCTGACTCTGAGTTATGTGTGTTTTAAGCAATTAAATATCACTTGCTGTAACGGTGAAGGAAAACATCGTGAGGAAACCTGCACTCCTGAGAGTTTCTAAAAGTTCTCAAAGGTGTGTGAAATCTGCCAACCCGTACTAGGCCAGCGTGGTAGACTATGGCCTAATACCCTCCTCATTCCGAGGAGGAGACCCAGCTCAGCAATGGGCCATTGACGGGTCGTGATGATGATGATGACTCAACAAGGCATCTAGATAATTTAAAAAAAAATGAATTTTTGCTTGCAAAAATAGGAAAAGTTATTAACAATTAACTAAAAAAAGAGGTTTAGTGCTTTGCAAATATCTCAAAAACTAATAAAGATTATTCAATTTAAAAAAAAAAATATATAAGAAGCGGAAATTCCTAAAAAAAGTCCAAAACCCGGGAACTGTGGGACAAATTTTTATAATTTTGCCAGAACGATGAAAACGGGTGCTCTAGCTTGCGTAAGCCACGCTTAACTTATACCTACACTTTATTAATGAAAATCATTTTAACATATTAAATATAAAATTTTGATATGAAAAAAAACCAGAGAATATGAAAAATAATCCGCCTGAAAATATTTTATATTACAATTTTTCAATTAGCTTTGCAATAGCTTCAGAATTACAGCTTGACAATTACGCATTGTAATCCATACGAATAAATAAAATTGGAGTGTCTGTTTGTAATATTAAAATAACCGCTATTTACGCATGCACACGGTTACATATACCACGGTTACATATAACATATTTTACAATATTTGTCTGTCTGTTTGTTTCGGCTAATCTCTGAAATGGCTGGACCGATTTTGACGGGACTTTCACTGACAGATAGCTGATGTAACAAGGAGTAACGCTACGACCCGTAGAACCGGAGCAACACGCGAACGAATTCGCGCGGGTCGGCTTGTACGTGTTATACCTCTCACCGTTTCTTTAGCACAACTGATTCCGTTCGAAAGTCAATGTTGCCAAAAAAGTAAAAATAAAAAATAAGATATGACAATTATTTTATTAATAGTAACGAAGACAAAGATTCTTAATAAGGCAATAATTCTTTGCACTGATCTATGGTAACACAGGTGCCGTTAGGTGAACGATAATTATATTCGTCGGTGCACAAGCAGCCTGCAACACTGAGGCTGATACATTTGGGGTCCGGATTGAAGCAAGTCTTCACGCAAGGGAACTCGCAGGAGCTGAACAATTTGTTTTTTCCACAGATAATGTTGGGATAGGGAATAGGCGCTTCGGTAGCTGAAATTATAAATCAAATACATTTTTGCGTTTTCTTTTTTATATAAGTACCTGCGCCCCGCGGTTTCACCCGCTATATTTTGGATAATTCACACTACATCATTATAAATTATAGCCTATGTGTTATTCTGATGTGTAAGCTATATTATTGCAAAGTTTCAACAAAATCCATTCAGTAGTTTTTGCGTGAAGAGTAACAAACATACATCGATACAATTTTAAAATAAGTGTTTTTTATTCACTTTTATGTGTTCCGTTCTTGATGGGATGGGATGGTCACGGTTCTATGTCTGGCAACACTTACGAGTTGTCGGAATTCTACCGAAACTTTTACTTTACTTATAAATATTCGATTATTTAAATCCTACTAGTAAAATATATAATTTATGTTTGTTACCCAAAAGAAATTTGGCATACGCTTACTTTTATACCTGCGTTCCTGTGGGATAATAATAAAATATGTTTACGTGGCTAATAATTGCATTAGAATTATTATTAGAAAAAACGAAATGCTTTTTTACTTACAGCTATTTTGTGTGACCACGTAAGGAATAAACAAACATTAATATGAATATCTTACTCTTCATAGTGGTGGTGGTGGATTGCAGTGTTGTTACTTTATTCTTCTTTAATCGCCTCGAATAAACGATGTGGTATAAAATGTCGTATTTATATTCATTTTCATTGTTTTTTTTTGTATTTAAATGTATTATCAAGAAGGAAATGTATTCAAGTTGTCGATAAACACTAATTAGCTGCCCTAACCTTCAAGTGTTGTTAAGGTCATTAACGAATGTAAAATTACATCTGTAGTAAATATTGTTTAATTGCACACCAACATCATTACAGCTTGATGATTAGAATATTGCTATCGAGGATTATACTTTAGACAGAGCTTCAGTATTACGAAACCGCCGTAGTAAGCCGTTACTCTTACCTTTTAGTTGGCACAACTTAACTTAATGTTGCCAGCATCATAACTAACAATATATAGGACGTTTTGTAGATAGACGCGTCATACATAATGTGACCATACGTCCCGTTTTGAACGGGACAATCCCGTTATTCGGTTGTCAGTTCCATTGTACCGAAAGAAAGCTTCAGAAGCTGAAGTGTTTTTTTTAATACTAGGGACACCTCATAACTTTTTGGTAGGTGACCAAATGGAAGGTTATGAATTTCTGATGACTATGATTTGCCTGTTAGAAATACTTGAGGAGAAATTGTTTTGTATGATTTTGATTTGTCGGGTGAAAAACTCTTGGATATCTAAAAAACTCCTACCTTGTCCGTGATCCGTTTTGAGTAAAAAATAAAATGGTCACTTTACTTATACACAAAAACAACGTCCTTTAGTTATTTGAAAGGGATGAATATATAATACCAAAATTTGTACATTGTTGTGGGTAGTATAAAATAGTGGGTTTGGGAGATTTTATGAAATGAAAAAAAACGACTGGTTCGACAGACGTTATAGTACGAAATTAGATATATTAATATACGCCAGACATCTTCAAAGTTCGGGACGTCGTCTGAGGCGTTTACTGAAGAAGCTTTAGCGAGTGAAAATATCAAACAACATAACTTAATAAATTGTAGAAGATTCTGTATGTAACATCTATTTATTAAATACTAGAGGGCTGCCCTCGCTTCGCTCCGGGTATTTAAAACAATATTATAATTGATGTCCTCAAATTGTCATTCTGTAATTGTGTAGTTTTTAATTATTTGAAAAATTAGAGAGAGTAAGACAAAGTTATAAAAAGAAAAATAATAGAAACAAAATTAAAGAAAAGCGACAGATGATAAAAGAGGGACAGAGCAGAACTAAAATTGAATAGGTAAAGGAGAGAGAAAGACAGAAATTATCGAAAGAAAGAAAGAAAGTAGAATCATTCTGAACAGATAAAAATAAAAATTAAAGTGAGAAAAAAGAGAGAGGATGAGATACAATTATAGTATTATAAGCGAAAGAGAGACGGAAATACTATAGACTTCTATCAGTGAAAGAATTTTTAAAATCGGATTAGTAACAACAAAACGGCCATATTCTATTAATTAAAAAATGTATATGGCAACACTACATGACCTTTGTCACTCACGAAAAGTGTAGTTTTCTATCAGCGAAAGAATTTTTAAAATCAGAGTAGTAATGACAAAATGGCCATATTCGTTTAATTAAGGAATACATATGGCAACACTGAATCACCTTTGTCACTCACGAATAGTGTAGTTTTCTATCTGTGAAAAAATTTTTTAAATCGGATTTGTAGTTCCTGAGAAGCTCTTCAATTTACAAAATGACCACCTTATGGCACTTAAATGGCCATATCTTTTTAATTAGAGTATTTATGGCAACACCACATAGCCTATTTTACCCGGAAAGGATGTAGCTTCCCATCGGTGAAAGAATTTTCAAGATCGGTTCAGTACTTTTCGAGCCTATTCGCAACAAACAAACAAACATACAAATATACAAACATACAAACAATCAAATCTTTCCTCTTTATATAATAGTATAGATTACGGATTCTTGTACGCAGTGCCCTGGACTTGTGACGAAAGTGAAGGCTCAAGTATATCGTTTATTCGATCGAGACACTCACCTCCACGGCTTAGTTTCACTGATTAAGCCTAAGTTTAGATTAATATAAACCTAAACTAACTCAAGGCTAACCTAACATAACGTTGTGTTTATTTAACTACGTGGCAATTACATTGTAAGAACTTACGTGACCTTAATCGGACAGCACTCCTAGCACTAACACAACACTGCACTTGACACTTTCACTAGTACTACTTTGATAATATCTACTCCTTGAGACCACGAGTGAGACTGAGCTTCACTGTCTTGGTAAGAGAATATATAGGAACGAGACTAGCTAGAATTCCCCTTCAAGGGTGGGGCAGACGGAAGCGATTATTATTTTACTCTAGCGCCATCATGCCGGTGACGATTCAATTATTCCATAATCGTTTACTTGTTTGAGAATATTAAAATGACGCGACGGAAGTGATTATTAATTTTCGATTTCGATTTTCTTAAATGGCGAAGATGATCCAATTATTGGTTAGTCATTCCCAACATATAAATATTGCATATATTACTAGTGGCTACTTAGCCATAAGACCGCCCATTGTATATCACTGGAAATTTTATGTTGTGTATCCTTTATATTATACTAGGGGCCCGTCCCGGCTTCGCACGGGTGGATAATTTTTTTTTAACATTTTGGCTCCCGCATTCTGTCGCTCCCTCTATCGCCGCGTTACTCGCTGCGCTGCGAGGCACTGCACACCGCGCCGGCGGCCCGTCTGGGATAATTTTTTATTTATCTTGATATTTTTATTTCGTAATATCTTTTGACTGGAATGTCCGATTTCAATAATTCAAAAAGTAATTAACAGGTATTGAAACAGTCTTCATTACGAAATAATTTATTTGGATAAGAATTAATTCAAACTTATGGAAAACATGGTTTGATTTTGATAGGCATTTTTATCAACTTTTAAAATGTACAAAAGTGGTTATAGTGACTTAACTACAATAGTTGGACATATGGTCTCGCGGAGTTTTTTGTAGATATTGATACGTTCTATAATATTATAGAACATTTTTTTGTTCTATCATCATTACTTTTCGCAGCGCATGCGATGAAAGATATTTTATGGCTAATTTTTTTGCACCTTGTGTTGGTTTTAGTGAGAATTTTTGGGGATCTCTAATTTTTTCTTGTAATAAATATAGCCTATGTTACTCAGGGATAATGCAGCTTTCTAATGGTGAAAGAATTTTTGAAATCGGTCTAGTAGTTTTTATGTTTATTCGTTACATACAAAAATCCAAAAATACAAATCTTTCCTCTTTATAATATTAGTATAGATATAGATATAGACTAGTCGACCCTTGCGACTTCATCCGTATATAGCTCCGCTGCTATTAGTCGTAGCGAGATGATATATAGCCTATAGCCTTCCTTGATAAATGGGGTATCTAACACTGAAAGATTTTTTTAAATCGGACCAGCAGTTCCTGAGATTAGCGCGTTCAAACAAACAAACCCTTCAGCTTTATATATTAGTATAAGATTTAAGTTATTTGTGGTGTACAATAAAGATATAAATAAATAAATTAATATCTAAAAATTAAAAAGCTAGATTTGTTATTTGTTTATTGATACTCTTGTACAAGAAGCCCATCCTCTTGTAGCTGGTTTGAGAATTAGAATACAGGTTCCATTAGGTGCTCGGTCGGATTGACCAACGCAGTAGTAGCTTGGACCACAGAAGGCTTTACATTGCGGGTTAGAATCGAAGCAGGTCTTCTCACATGGGGAATGTGCTGAAGACCTGGTTCTTTCCGCAGACATCGCCAGGATAGGTTGCAAAGAAAATTATGCTAGTTTGTGGGAAGCATAGGGAATATATATAAAACATTTTTAACAAAAAATTGAACCGACTTCAATCTCTAAAAAATGCACTAAAATGTAAGAAATAATTAGCTTATTTATTAACCTCCCTTTATTAGGACAATAATATACAATAATTGATATTTTTGAAGTCGGTGCCATCCAGCCCAGCCAGGGGAACAGATGTGTAGTGAGAGAGAATAGTAATAGGTATATCTATTGGACGAACCTATAACGAAATAGTATGTACGATTGTACTGTTATACTACTACTTTCTGAAAAAACATATTATAGATATTTTGCACACCATTATGCAAGACTTTAGTCAAACTTTTTATTGCAAATAAATTCCTGTAATGTGTATATTATCAGCTTCTTAATAGATAATGTTTTACCAATAAATAAATTAAAAGTTAACAAGAAAGAAAGTGAGTCGATAATCCCTCATTAGTCGTCTTATTTCCATTAGGACTTATTTGGCGATCCCTGGGTATCTGGACGGCGAAATCACATACTTAGTAGGTATGTTATGAAAAGGAATAGCCACTCAAAAGAAGAAAGATAAGATATAATAATAATAATCTTTATTTATTTGCAAACAAAAAAAACATTGATTACACACATTTTCAATGTATAACTATACATTTTAATAAAATCTGGCTCATGCTGTTTAGGACTCTAAGTGCAGTACATGGTTGAGCTCTAACTCCTAACTAGGTTTCCCTGTTTAGGATATCAGTTTTCTCCTGCCCTCACTAAAGAGTACATTTAGTTATAAATTGGCCGCCTTTGTTTACTACTAAAAAGTATGTTAATAGTGCGAAAGTATGATAAAAAAGAAAACCAGACAATTAAATGTATAATTTAATCAATTATTTATATGTAATATTAGGTGCATCAACACTGTTCATATGTAACACATTGTCCGTCTCCGTTTCTGTATAGTCCTCTCTTGCAATGACATCCGAGGAAGCACCTGCGCGGGCGCAGGCAGCTCGTCCGCTCACAGCGCACCTCGCAGCCGTAGCGACAGGTATACTCTTCATTTGGATCTGAACAGTTTTCTGCAACGAAAAACATAATTGTGTTCATAAGTTCCAAAGCATCAGCAAATACAAGAGTGTTTGCATTGCTTGTGCATTGTAATCACGAAATAATTTATTTTTAATGTTGCCAGTGTGTAATAATAATTTTATTTGATGTCTAACATAAAAACATTAATATAAGTAATATTAATACAATATGAGGAGTACAAAATGGCTCGTAAGAGCCGAGTAACCCAGCATCCCTTGGTGGTAGGGGATCTGTTCCCCGACTGGCTTGCGACCACCAGCATGCGAATCCGACCGCCAAGTGTCTCAGACGCGTTCCGGTCGAGCCACATGTGGGCCAGATCTACCCCTACCGGGAGAGGTATCCCGTTACTGCTGCTGTTCTTCTCTTCGCTCCCTCTACTCACTCTATCTTCGAGGCGACAACGCATCCACAAAACCAGAGATACCCTCTAGTGTTGTCGATGTCTATGGGCGACGGTGACCACTTTCCATCAGGTGGACCGTCTGCTCGTTTGTCCCTTATCTATCTTAAAAAAAAGCAATAGATTAGACCACATTATTCTATGTGAAAGTTTCTCTATTTCTCCCTTCATCATAAAGGACTTGCTTAAGAAGCAACTCGCAATTGACTCCTTCGTTCGAATGTAATGATCGAAGAGATATTAATAATGTAAATAATCAAAATATAAATATAATGTTCCTGATCCTCTGTACATAAAATTACATTTGATAAGTTAGCAGGAAAACTTTAGACGTGATTTCGTATTATAGCGAATTTACATCAAAACAATTCGCATGCCTAGACCTAGTTTTATTTCGAACTTGCTGGAAACGAGAGGGACAGCAAGATGTCGTACGCTGAACGCGAGCCTTCGATGATTGACATTGTGGGAAAAGGACGGCATTAGGCAAATTTATGTGTTCGAGTGAGATGGGTATAACTCTAGATCTTAGAATTGCTAGAATCAAGTAACGAGAGGTTTCTATATGAAACCCTATATAAAGCGTTGTAAGGACGATTGTAAGTCAGTCTATTACTCGAGAGTGAAGAAGTGAGTAATAAGTGTGGAACTGTGAATATTGAAAATAAGAAGTGTGTGTTGAATAATTGCGACATAATATTAAAATAAGTTGAATCAAAGAAAAAAAAAAATTGTATAACAGCTTGATGACTAGTATACTCCCGAGGGTTATACTTCAGATACAGAGCATGAGCATTACGTTTTTATTTGGTTATCGTACCTTTTCAGACGTTTATCAGTTGTGTCATCTTCGAAAGTAAAAAGCTACTCAAATCAATGTTACCAACATGATAACTAAAAGAAATATTGTCTATGGAAAATGACTATTAGTGGTATTATAAAAGAAATACAACATTTCTATATCCTACTAATATTATAAACGCGAAAGTTTGTAAGAATGTATGGATGTATGGAAGTTTGTTACTCTTTCACGCAAAAACTACTGAATGGATTTTGATGAAACTTTACAATAATATAGATTACACATCAGAATAACACATATCAGTGTGAATTATCTAAAATACAGCGGGTGAAACCGCGGGGCGCAGCTAGTATTATATAAAACAAAGTCCGGTTAGTTACACCATTTATAACTTAACAACGGCTGGACAGATTTTAATGAAATTTGGTTCAGAGAAACACTAGAGCTTAGGAAATGACATAGGCTACTTTTTGTAACAAAAAAGGTCCTTAAAGGGGTCGAAATAAGGGATCAGGCAAAGCCGCGGCGAGTTCATTAGTGTTTAAATAAAACAACAATAATGTTTTGTCGTCAATTTGTAAGTAGAATAGGTTAAGTTTTAATTCACTAATGGTTGGTTTCGTACTCGTATTAACAGCAGTCAGTGCAGTTAACCCGGTTATGCAAGGATCCTGGAGCCTGCAGGATGACATAATTGTTACTGATAAACTACATGTTCCATACAAACTTATCTCAAAATTTAAAAAATCTATACTATTATATAAAGCTATAAAATTTGTTTGTTTGAACGCGCTAACCTCAGGAACTACTGGTCCGATTTGAAAAGTTCTTTCAGTGTTGGATAGCCCATTTATCGAGGAAGGCTATAGGCTATATATCATCACGCTAAGACCAATAGGAGCGGAGCTACACGCGGCCGAAGTCCATCTGTCCAATTTTAAATATATGTGTGGTAAACGGTGCTGGTGATAAATTTAGTTAAGTTTTTATTATAATTTTTCTCACTATTGTATTGTCTTGTATCGCCGTTTGTTTATCCAATAAATAAATTAAAAAAAGAACCAATAGAATCGCTTCATTTGACACACTGAGTGTCTCATCTCCGGTGGAAAAGTTTAAAGAGCTTAAAGAGAAATATTTCCTAGCAATGACATTTAATAGCTTAAAGAAGAAGTAGAATTAAATAGAGATAAGAACTTCAAATGTTATAAAAAAGTTAGTTAAATAATTGCTTAATATTTAATTATCGATATCACTAATTGAAGAGCCAAATGAATTGGAAATTCGTTAATGGGACGCTAGCCAGTTTTTTTTTAACTTTCTTCATCAATTCTTTATTCATCATCATGAACCGTCCATGGCCCACTGTTGAGCCGACGCTAGCCAGTTTTTTTTAACTTTCTTCATTAATTTTTTATTCATCATCACGAACCGTCCATGGCCCACTGTTGAGCCGACGCTAGCCAGTTTTTTTTAACTTTCTTCATCAATTTTTTATTCATCATCACGAACCGTCCATGGCCCACTGTTGAGCCGACGCTAGCCAGTTTTTTTTAACTTTCTTCATTAATTTTTTATTCATCATCACGAACCGTCCATGGCCCACTGTTGAGCCGACGCTAGCCAGTTTTTTTTAACTTTCTTCATTAATTTTTTATTCATCATCACGAACCGTCCATGGCCCACTGTTGAGCCGACGCTAGCCAGTTTTTTTTAACTTTCTTCATTAATTTTTTATTCATCATCACGAACCGTCCATGGCCCACTGTTGAGCCGACGCTAGCCAGTTTTTTTTAACTTTCTTCATTAATTTTTTATTCATCATCACGAACCGTCCATGGCCCACTGTTGAGCCGGGTCTCCTCCTCAGAATGAGGAGGGTATTAGGCCATAGTCCACCACGCGGGCCCAGTGCGGGTTGGCACACTTCACACACCTTTGAGAACTTTTAGGGAACTCTCAGGAGTGCAGGTTTCCTCACGATGTTTTCCTTCACCGTTAAAGCAGCAGAAAAGTCAGAGGTGTGTGCCCGTGTGGGGAATAGAACTCGAACCTCCCGAGTAAGACGTTGAAGTTTCAACCCCTGGGCCATGACTGCTTAATAATTCTTTATTGCTCAAACAAAATTTAGATCAGAACAATTGAAGTTATAAATCCCAAACTAGGAAAATGTGTTCCCGGGATCGTATCTTCGCCATATTAGTGGTATCGATTTTTTTGGTAATCAATAGGTTAAGCAAACACAGTAAAGAGAAAAAAAAACTAAATCTATTGAGAGAAAGTACATCTAACAATCTAAAATCAAATCAAAAATTAACTACATAATAATTAACAATAAAAGTTTATAGTTAAGTCAATATATAAGCTGTTATAGTGTGTGTCTGTTTGTGTGCGTGTGTATGTGTTCCTATGCTTTCATGCACGATGTAGTGTTTATGGAAAACCGGTCTTACAGGTGACGTTGACGTTAAAAAGAATTGCGAAATGTTTCAGGACTAAAACTCCTTTGCTCCAGTTTTTGGGAGCACAATCGTATTTGACACAATTTTCGTGCGAAATTCAAGTGAAGTGCACTGGGAAATGTTTCTATGGACTTTTTCATGTTATCTTGTTTATTTAGCAGTTCCGCTTTTTAAATCTCTGCATTTCATTTTAAATAGAGTTAGAAAATTCTTTCGACGCATTTGCCTTTTTAATTTTCTTTTTAAAAATGTAGAAACTGTAAATATTCGTAATTATCTGAGTTATGTGTGTTTTAAGCAATTAAATATCAGGAAACCTGCACTCCTGAGAGTTCCCTAAAATTCTCAAAGGTGACGTGATCCGGCTCAGCAGTGGATCATCCAGAATAATGTATGAAAATTTTAAGCCCAGCTGAAGTTATAAAATGTTTAAACAAATCCAAAGACTGAAACGTTTGTCTCTATGATATTACTAAAACTATTAGATATCAATATGAGAAGCTATCTGTGTCTAGCTTACAATATTTGGGAAATAAAAAGATAAGTTTTCACCAAATTTCGTGATAAAAAAAATATTTTTTGTAAAATAAAATACCAAAAACTTAGTTTAATTTTTACATAAATTTTGAGGTTATGTGAAAAAAGTGTAAATACAAAATATGTAGATCTTTTTATTACCTACAACTTTGCTATTTAACTTTTTTCCATAGGACTTGTAGTTTTGCCGTAAATCGAGATATACCGTTTTCTACCCTTTAAACCACTTCCTTCCACTTTCCGACCTCGGATCGCCCGTAAATTATTTTTCTTTTCATTTTTGTTACATTCTCCTCCTTTTGCAATTGGTTTCATCCTAATATTTTCTTCAAGGCAAGGCTCAACTTTTTTGACGGTTTGTTTTTGTTTATTGTTAACTAGTTGACCCACGCGAACTCTTCCGCGTGGTGCTCCGCTCCTATGGGTCGTAGCGTAATGTTATATAGCCTATAGCCTTCCTCGATAAATGGGCTATCTAACACTGAAAGAATTTTTCAAATCGGACCAGTAGTTCCTGAGATTAACGCGTTTAAACAAACAAACTCCTCAGCTTTATATATTAGTACCTATAGATTGTTGTTAGTGTGTTGTGTTGTGTAGCAGAGTGAGCGAGAGGGAACATATCGCATATAGACGCAATGAGCAAAAGAGTAGCAACACTACTTAATGTCTACACTATACTCTTAAAAAGCTTAATTACATACGCGGTAAACAATGTTTTGGCTCGACGCAGTGTCCGCTATAGTGTCGCAACAGCGGTGGGCGACACAAGCACCCTCTGGTGCACGTTGAGTTTGGGCAGTCGGGGACTGGATCAGAACAGCTACCTTCACACCATCCACAGCCAACAAACACCTCATCTGGCTGACATTCATCTATTGACATTTCCATACTGCCGATCCTTTCTTCAGCTGAAAAGTTAACGATAGCTATTTATTTATTAATTTATTCAAGAGAAAAACAAACATAAACTTATGTTAATTGATAGGAGTTATGTCAAGGAGCTGTGGTGTTGCCATAGATTTTCTAATTAAAAAGACATAGCCATTTAAGTGCCATATCCTGGTCATGTTGTTAATTGAAGAGTTTCTCAGGAAATACTAATCCGATTTTAAAAATTCTTTCACTGATAGAAAACTACACTATTCGCGAGTGACAAAGGTGATTTAGTGTTGCCATGTACACTTTTTAATTAATATAATAATGGCCATTTTGTTGTCACAAATCCGATTTTAAAAATTCTTTCACTGATAGAAAACTACACTATTCGCGAGTGACAAAGGTGATTTAGTGTTGCCATGTACACTTTTTAATTAATATAATATGTCCATTTTGTTGTCACTAATCCGATTTTAAAAATTCTTTCACTGATAGAAAACTTCACTGTTCGTGAGTGACAAAAGTGATTTAGTGTTGCCATATACACTTTTTAATTAATATAATATGTCCATTTTGTTGTCACTAATCCGATTTTAAAAATTCTTTCACTGATAGAAAACTACACTATTCGTGAGTGACAAAGGTGATTTAGTGTTGCCATATGCACTTTTTAATTAATATAATAATGGCCATTTTGTTGTCACAAATCCGATTTTAAAAATTCTCTCACTGAGAGAAAACTACACTATTCGTGAGTGACAAAGGTGATTTAGTGTTGCCATATACACTATTTAATTAATATAATATGTCCATTTTGTTGTCACTAATCCGATTTTAAAAATTCTTTCACTGATAGAAAACTACACTATTCGTGAGTGACAAAGGTGATTTAGTGTTGCCATATGCACTTTTTAATTAATATAATGTCCATTTTGTTGTCACTAATCCGATTTTAAAAATTCTTTCACTGATAGAAAACTACACTATTCGTGAGTGACAAAGGTGATTTAGTGTTGCCATATGCACTTTTTAATTAATATAATGTCCATTTTGTTGTCACTAATCCGATTTTAAAAATTCTTTCACTGATAGAAAACTACACTATTCGTGAGTGACAAAGGTGATTTAGTGTTGCCATATGCACTTTTTAATTAATATAATATGTCCATTTTGTTGTCACTAATCCGATTTTAAAAATTCTTTCACTGATAGAAAACTTCACTGTTCGTGAGTGACAAAAGTGATTTAGTGTTGCCATATACACTTTTTAATTAATATAATATGTCCATTTTGTTGTCACTAATCCGATTTTAAAAATTCTTTCACTGATAGAAAACTACACTATTCGTGAGTGACAAAGGTGATTTAGTGTTGCCATATGCACTTTTTAATTAATATAATAATGGCCATTTTGTTGTCACAAATCCGATTTTAAAAATTCTCTCACTGAGAGAAAACTACACTATTCGTGAGTGACAAAGGTGATTTAGTGTTGCCATATACACTATTTAATTAATATAATATGTCCATTTTGTTGTCACTAATCCGATTTTAAAAATTCTTTCACTGATAGAAAACTACACTATTCGTGAGTGACAAAGGTGATTTAGTGTTGCCATATGCACTTTTTAATTAATATAATGTCCATTTTGTTGTCACTAATCCGATTTTAAAAATTCTTTCACTGATAGAAAACTACACTATTCGTGAGTGACAAAGGTGATTTAGTGTTGCCATATGCACTTTTTAATTAATATAATGTCCATTTTGTTGTCACTAATCCGATTTTAAAAATTCTTTCACTGATAGAAAACTACACTATTCGTGAGTGACAAAGGTGATTTAGTGTTGCCATATGCACTTTTTAATTAATATAATGTCCATTTTGTTGTCACTAATCCGATTTTAAAAATTCTTTCACTGATAGAAAACTACACTATTCGTGAGTGACAAAGGTGATTTAGTGTTGCCATATGCACTTTTTAATTAATATAATGGCCATTTTGTTGTTACTAATCCGATTTTAAAAATTCTTTCACTGATAGAAAACTACACTATTCGTGAGTGACAAAGGTGATTTAGTGTTGCCATATGCACTTTTTAATTAATATAATGGCCATTTTGTTGTTACTAATCCGATTTTAAAAATTCTTTCACTGATAGAAAACTACACTATTCGTGAGTGACAAAGGTGATTTAGTGTTGCCATATGCACTTTTTAATTAATATAATGGCCATTTTGTTGTTACTAATCCGATTTTAAAAATTCTTTCACTGATAGAAAACTACACTATTCGCGAGTGACAAAGGTGATTAAGTGTTGCCATATACACTTTTTAATTAATATAATAATGGCCATTTTGTTGTCACAAATCCGATTTTAAAAATTCTCTCACTGAGAGAAAACTACACTATTCGTGAGTGACAAAGGTGATTTAGTGTTGCCATATACACTATTTAATTAATATAATATGGCCATTTAGTTGTCACTAATCCGATTTTAAAAATTCTTTCACTGAGAGAAAACTACACTATTCGCGAGTGACAAAGGTGATTTAGTGTTGCCATGTACACTTTTTAATTAATATAATAATGGCCTTTTTTTTGTCACTAATCCGATTTTAAAAATTCTTTCACTGAGAGAAAACTACACTATTCGTGAGTGACAAAGGTGATTTAGTGTTGCCATATACACTTTTTAGTTAATAAAATAATGGCCATTTTGTTGTTATAATCCGATTTTTAAAATTCTTTCACTGATAGAAAACTACACTATTCGCGAGTGACAAAGGTGATTTAGTGTTGCCATGTACACTTTTTAATTAATATAATAATGGCCATTTTGTTGTCACTAATCCGATTTTAAAAATTCTTTCACTGAGAGAAAACTACACTATTCGTTAGTGACAAAGGTGATTTAGTGTTGCCATATACACTTTTTAATTAATATAATAATGGCCATTTTGTTGTCACTAATCCGATTTTAAAAATTCTTTCACTGAGAGAAAACTACACTATTCGTGAGTGACAAAGGTGATTTAGTGTTGCCATATACACTTTTTAATTAATATAATAATGGCCATTTTGTTGTCACAAATCCGATTTTAAAAATTCTCTCACTGAGAGAAAACTACACTATTCGTGAGTGACAAAGGTGATTTAGTGTTGCCATATACACTATTTAATTAATATAATATGGCCATTTAGTTGTCACTAATCCGATTTTAAAAATTCTTTCACTGATAGAAAACTACACTATTCGCGAGTGACAAAGGTGATTTAGTGTTGCCATGTACACTTTTTAATTAATATAATAATGGCCATTTTGTTGTCACTAATCCGATTTTAAAAATTCTTTCACTGAGAGAAAACTACACTATTCGTTAGTGACAAAGGTGATTTAGTGTTGCCATATACACTTTTTAATTAATATAATAATGGCCATTTTGTTGTCACTAATCCGATTTTAAAAATTCTTTCACTGAGAGAAAACTACACTATTCGTTAGTGACAAAGGTGATTTAGTGTTGCCATATACACTTTTTAATTAATATAATAATGGCCATTTTGTTGTCACTAATCCGATTTTAAAAATTCTTTCACTGAGAGAAAACTACACTTTTCGTGAGTGACAAAGGTGATTTAGTGTTGCCATATACACTTTTTAATTAATATAATAATGGCCATTTTGTTGTCACTCTCTGTCCAGAGTCTGTCTCTATTTTATTTTATTTTTGCTATGTCCTCCCTCTTTTATTATTTGTCGCTTTTCTTTTGTTTTTATAACTTTTTCTCACTCTTTCTCTTTTTTTTTCAAATAATGAAAAACTACACAATTACCGAATGACAATTGAAGGACATCAATTATAATATTGCTTTAAATACCCGGAGCGAAGCGAGGGTAGGCAGCTCGTTTATTTATAAGTAGATAATAAATGTTTTAAAGTAAAAAAAAAAATTTTTTCGTTTTAGCGCATTCAAATAGAAGCTTATTTTTTTTAAAAGGTTTTTTTACTTTTAATTTGTTTTTGAATTTTTTAGTTATCGCTGGACTCGTTTCCCAGTCTGCATAAAATAGTTAGTCCGACATATTGGATTAAGACTACCGTCACTTTATTTTTCGAATTATTCTTATCAAGCCCTTTCATATGATACCCGTATTGTAGAAGTGCATTAAAAATAATTAGTCCGTCATTTTGGATATGCCGCCATATTGGATTTAGAATGACACTACAAAGTTTACCGTGCATTACACAAGTCATTCAAATTGAACTTGAATACAAATTTCAGCTCAATTGCTTGAAGAAATCTGCTTCAAAATTGAGTTGTGAGATTTCATACATACATACATTGCAAGATAAATAAAAGCTTGTTAAATAAGGATATTCACGTATGAATATTTTACACATATATTGTACGTATAATCAAAGTTCTACACTAGCAGCTGAACTTCGCTTACGGTGACAGTGCAACCGTCACGTCTATAAAAATTATCGTTTTAATTAAAACTAGTTTATCTCCTGGGCCTTAAGCTGAGCGATAAAGTGAGAAATGAAGACGTCAGGAAAATTACCAAGGTAAAAGACATAGCAAAAATCATAACGACCCAAAAATGGAAATGGTCCAGAATTGTCACTAATTGGTACCCTATTCACAAGAAAAAAAAGTAGTGATGGCCCAGTGGTTGAGACTTCAAGTCTTACTCGGGAGGTCCGAGGTTCGATCCCTCACACAGGCACACACCTCTGACTCTGAGTTATGTGTGTTTTAAGCAATTAAATATCACTTGCTTTAACGGTGAAGGAAAACATCGTGAGGGAACCTGCACTCCTGAGAGTTCCCTAAAAGTTCTCAAAGGTGTGTGAAGTCTGCCAACCTGCACTGGGTCAACGTGGTGGACTATGGCCTAATACCCTCCTCATTCTGAGGTGGAGACCGGCTCAGCAGTGGGCCATTAAAGGGTTGTGATGATGATCACAAGAAAAGACGGAAAGGAAGGTCATTCAAAAAAAAAAAAAAAATACTAAAAAGAAAAAAAAAAAACTAGAATAAGTAATACTAACACTACAAATAATGCTGTAAACTATGTGTACTTTTTTTTGTAATTTTTACAGCCTTACGACGCCATTAGGTATTTTTTAATATATTTATTGGAGATTACTGTGTCCGTTAGTGCTTAACTACTAAAGAATACATACGTTGTGGACAATTCTCCAACAGAACACAAGTTCCATTAGGGGCACGGAAGTAATTGTCGCTGCAGAAGCATCCTGCCGTACAGTCCCCCGGACACCTTGGGTTGGGGTTGAAGCACGATCTCTCACAAGGAAGATGGCAGGGGCTGTACACTTGGTGTTCTCCACAGGACATCTCAATAGGGGCATTGGTAGCTGGAACAGGAATAAACACATCAAAGAAGCACCAGCTAAAAGTCTGGCTTTTTATACCTGACTTTCTTTTTTCGAGACATCAAATAGGGAAGCTGCACAAAATAGGGTTACCATGTCTCCCAACGTCGCCACCCCTAAAATTTCTTAATAGCAGATTTTCCCTCTCTAGATTTTATAGTTTACTAGTCGACCCGCGCGACTTTGTTCACGTGTAGCTCAGCTTCTATTGGTCGTAGCATGATGATATATAGCTTATAGCCTTCCTCGATAAATGGACTATCTAACACTGAAAGAATTTTTCAAATCGGACCAGTAGTTCCTGAGATTAGCGCGTTCAAACAAACAAACTCTTCAGCTTTATATTTTAAACTTGCGACCCGCTTCCGGCTTCGCTCTGTTTTTTTCTCTACTATAGTATGTAAGTATTATAAATATAAACCTTCCTCTTGAATCACTCTATCTATTAAAAAAAACCGCATCAAAATCCGTTGCTTAGTTTTAAAGATCTAAGCATACATAGGGACAGACAGACAGACAGTGGGAAGCGACTTTGTTTTATACTATGGTGTTGATACGCTTTATATGCTCTCGGACTATTGTAGCTGTTTTTTTTTAAACTGGGAAAGTATGTGGAAATCCTAAACCGTTGGAGATACAGGGAAACTTTCTTAGGAACCATTAGGCTGCTTTTTAGTTACATCAACTTTGGCATAGTATTTTATTTGTCAAACCAGTATCAGTAGGCCATTGAATTGATTTATTTATTTTTTCAAATTATATATTTTTTTTAATATGAAGGTGAGGTTATAGAAGTCTTAGTTACATTTTGTTTACACTAAATAGGCAATAGATGGCGCTGCCTGAATCTAATTACTACTATTATGCCAAAATACTAATGGTTGTATAAATAGGGTTAAAAACTAGGTATTTTTAATGTACTAAATAAAAATGGAACTGAAATATCCTTTATGAGGTGTTTGAAGAGAAACGAGTCATCATCGTGACCCTTTAATGGCTCAACAAGACTTCACAAACCTTTGAGGACATAGAGAACTCCCAGGAGTGCAGGTTTCCTCACGATGTTTTCCTTCACCGTTAAAGCAAGTTATATTTAATTCAGAAAAGATGTGTGCTTACCTTCCGAATTGCCATCAACGTCTTAACCACTGGGTTATCACTACTTATTACACTGAGTATATTATGTTAATTTTAACTTACTGGTATCTTGTGTAGCGACGTAGGGAACAAACAAACACACAAGTATGAACGTCATACTCTTCATAGTGCAGCAACAGAATTAACTTGAAAAAGTCAACCTCTATCAAATGAGTTCCAGCAAAGAATGGAATTATACGAAAACTAGCACATTGTATATTTTTTGTATTTTATCGATAGCTTTTTTTATTATACATACCTATAGCTTGATAACTGTCTAAAAATATATAGATAATATGTATTTTTTTGTTAACTAACGACTTTCTTTTTTATAATACCGGTTTCAGAATTATATAGTTTTTTATAGATTACTAGTCGACCCGTCCTGGCTTCGCCATGTCCCTGCATTTTAAATCCATAATATCTTCAAAAATGATCATTTAAATTTCATGCTGTAAAGGGCCATAGTGATCTATATTAAATGCACAATGTATGTAAGGTACCTAATTGGATAAGAATTAATGCTGTATTGTTTAAAATCGCTTCGTAAAGAAGCCATTATTTCTCGTAAAAAGTAAAGGATAAAAAATGGTTATTGTGGGTTATCCCTAAGAGATAGACATATACCATCGCGGACTTTTTTGTAGACCTGTTTAAGGTGTACAATACTGTAGTACATTACTTTGATCTATCTCGTAGGGTTCAGCAAGTGTCTGCAATGTAAGCGCAAAAAATGTGTTTATTTACGACATCACATTAGAAACCTCTCAAATTATCAGTGTTTCTCTACTATATAATGTATGTATTAAAGAATAAACCTTCCTATTGAATCACTCTATCTATTAAAAAAACCGCATCAAAATCCGTTGCGTAGTTTTAAAGATCTAAGCATACATAGGGAAAGACAGACAGCGGAAGAAGGCAGAAGCGATTATACTACATAATATGCAGTGATAAGTCAAAAACAAAAGATTATATTGAGTACTGTTAAATAATGGTTTATATTATATACAGGTGTGTATATAATATAAACGGTGACTGGTGTTGCACTTTAGGTACAGAACTTCAGTTACGATTGATGGTTATCAGTTATCCAACATGTAAGAAAATAAAAATGCTACCAACATTATAACTAACGACACTCAAATCAATGCTACCAACTAAACAACTAAATGGTAAAATTTTTATCTGTATCCTAACACGCCTCAGCGAAGTGAGAATGTCAGCTAGTTCATAATAATTGCAATTTCGCAACTGATTTTAATCATTCGGCTTTTCGGTCAAAACACAATTTATTAAATATTTAATTATGATATAAATCTAGTGTTTATAATGATGTTGGCAACACTAATTTGTGTGACATTTGATTTTATAAGTTGGCACAACTACATAAAGATACGCAAACCAAATAAGTAGTACGCCGCCGCAGTAATGTTGTTGGTCTGAGTCTAATGTATAACCATCAGGAGGATATTTTAGTCAAGCGGACGTACTGTTAGTCTGCGTATAGACTACAGTTTTTTTTTAATTAACATTACTTATATGAAAGTGGTCTCGTTTTGCATAATGTCATCCCTATTCGTTTCATAGAAACGCTTCATTGTATTGGAAACTTAATCTAGACGGTATGGTCTCATCTTTTAATATCTCTTGTAATCTACACTATTATGGAAAGATTTGATTGTTTGTATGTTTATTTGTTGCGAATAGGCTCGAAAAGTACTGAACTGATTTTGAAAATTCTTTCACCGATAGAAAGCTACATCCTTTCCGGGTAACATAGGCTATGTGGTGTTACCATAAATACTCTAATTAAAAAGATATGGCCATTTAAGTGCCATAAGGTGGTCATTTTGTAAATTGAAGAGTTTCTCAGGAACTACTAATCCGATTTAAAACACTGATAGAAAACTACACTATTCGTGAGTGACAAACGTGATTTAGTGTTGCCATATACATTTTTTAATTAGTAGAATTTGGCCGTTTTGTTGTTATTAATCCGATATTAAAAATTCTTTCACTGATAGAAGTCTATAGTATTTCCATCTCTCTTCCTCTTATATACTATCATTCTCTCTCATCCTCTCTCTTTTTTGTCTCTTTAATTTTTACTTTTATCTGTTCATAATGATCAGTCAGAAAGATCAGTTTTATTTCTGCTCTGTCCTCCCTCTTTTATCATCTGTCGCTTTTTTTATTTTGTTTCTATTATTTTCTTTTTATAACTTTTTCTTACTCTCTCTCTTTTGTTCAAATAATGATAAACTACACAATTACAGAGTGACAATTTAAGGACATCATTAATAATATTGCTTTAAATACCCGAAGCGAAGCGAGGGCAGGCCGCTCGTCTTACTATATATTACTAATATTTGTCGGCGCCTAAATCAGGCTTAGGATAGTTTAAACAGAGGACCTGGGCAATTGTGTGAAGAGCTCTTTGAGCCTACACCTTGGTCACAAGTCCAAGGCACTGCTTAGGTTTCTCTCGTAATTGTTAGAGATCATATTTGATAATTTATCGGTTCAATAGGAGTATCTACGTTGTGTTTACCCAATAGTCCTCTTAATATTTTCCATTCTCCTCCTTCTATTTCTCCGAATGATTAATTTAATAAATACTACATCTGGAATTTTGTGTTTGTTACTGAATTACACAAAAAATGATGAACAGATTTCGATGAAATTTGCCACACAGATACTTTATAACCTTCTTTAATATATATACTACTTATTTGTATTTTATCCTGGTAAAATTCGTAGTTTTTGCGGGATAATAATTGTCATAGAATGAGGGATGATAGGAAATTGATGAACGTTCACCCGAACACTAGCTACACTTGGTTATAAAGCTAACTTACCTGGACCTCAAGAAGCGTGACTTTAACCACGACACTGTAATACTAACTTCCATGTACACTGCGCGACAACACCAGAGAGACTGACTCTAATCTATCGCACTAAAGGCTATATATCGTCTACACTTACTACTTGAAATAATATAAAAGGAATTACCCGCGAACACTAATTTATAAGCAAGCAAGCAGTGATGGCCCATTGGTTGAGACTTCAAGTCTTACTCGGGAGATCGAAGTTCGATCACTTGCTTTAACGGTGAAGGAAAACATCGTGAGGAAACCTGCACTCCTGAGAGTTACCTTAAAGTTCTCAAAGGTGTGTGAAGTCTGCCAACCCGCACTTGGCCAACGTGGTGGACTATGGCCTAATACCCTCCTCATTCTGAGGAGGAGACCCGGCTCAGCAGTGGGCCATTGAAGGGTCGTGATGATGATGACTAATTTATAAACGGTGTTGCTAACAATTTGATGAAACTTCATAGCAAATCATTTTTTTTTTTTATGTAACTAGGTCGGCAAACAAGCGTACGGCTCACCTGATGGTAAGCGATTACCGTAGCTTATAGACGTCTGCAACACCAGAAGCATCGCAAGCGCGTTGCCGACCCTATCCCCAATTCCCCCCAGGAGCTCTGGTCACCTTACTCACCAACAGGAACACAACACTGCTTTAGAGTAGTGTTATTTAGCTGTGATCTTCTGTAAGGTCGAGGTACTGCCCCAGTCGGGCTGCTCCAAATTTGAGCAGGAAATTTCCTGCTGTGCCCTACCTCAGTTATCACGTTTCTTCGATTAGTTATTAAGTCGTAATTAGTGAATGAATTAAGTACAGTAAAGTTGTCTAAAGTTTTAATTAAAACTATAAACAGAAACCGTTCACAATATTGTACAAGTTTGTGGAAGAGACGAAACCCTCTAACTTTACTCTAAATATGGAAATTACCAGACTGAGTATAAATACGGCGACAATATGAATTTAGATGGAATATTAACTTTCAACATTGTCTATGCTATAGACATGGAGAGAGCTATGATACTCATCACTGTACAGCAATACGTATACACATGCAATTTAGACTGAGGCGAGCGGTGCCTGGGGCTTGAGACCCAGGAGCTCTTTCATAATATATTAACTCTCACCTCCACCACTCGACCTCGCCAACTACAATAGATAATTAAGTAAACTCACGTGGA
Source organism: Limenitis camilla (assembly GCA_905147385.1). Classification (NCBI taxonomy): domain Eukaryota; kingdom Metazoa; phylum Arthropoda; class Insecta; order Lepidoptera; family Nymphalidae; genus Limenitis; species Limenitis camilla. Next base: position 12,156,090 of record LR990241.1, read on the forward strand.
CCTCGAGAAGGGTGACCTTAATCACAACACTATAACACTAACTTTCATGTTCACTGCACGAAAACACCAGAGAGACTGAGACTAATCTATCGTACTAAAGGTTATATATTGTCTTCACGTCGGTATACTCGAAATAATATAAAATGATCTACCCGCTACTACTACTTTATAAACAGCGTTGCTAACATCTACAATGTTTAGCAAGAAATTTGTTTCTTAGTGTTACAATTTGAGCCGACTCGCCCTCGCTTCAGTGAGGTGTATTCAAATCGTACACTCACACTCAATTATTCATTCCACCATCGATAACTGTGAATATACTATTTCCGTTGAATTTCTATTCTATAATGCGTAGTATGTCTCTGAATTGTCTGTCTGACTCACTCACTCTTCTGTCTCACTCACTTTTTCTTTTATACAAATTCTAATTGAAATTATTTAGACTTTCATAGTAATTTATCAAACGGTCGGTACTCAGTGGTCTCCAAAATTAGTTTGTAGACCCATTAATCCTTTTACTTGTTTGAAACAAGAAAACGTAGAGCATAGACCCCCATTGACTAAACATAGAGTAGATAAATAAAAAGAGTATCTCCCCGGCGGGGAATCGAACCCCGGTCTCCCGCGTGACAGGCGGGGATACTTACCACTATACTACCGAGGATGGTACTAGTTATTGCGAAATACTTCTTTACTTGTAATACTAGACTAGTTATTAAAAAAAAAAGATAAATCTGTCTTTTTTAATTTTTTATATAGTTAATTGTGATGTTGGCAACACTTATAATTTGAGTAGCATCCTGTTACTTGAATGATGGCCAACTGACAAACACAAATCAAGGAAGTGGGGATTGCAAATAAATACGCTGTAACGACAGAATTATGATGGATTACATCGCGAGTATTCTAGTAGTAACGCTGAAGCTCTGAGTCTAAACTGTTATACTGTTAGTCTGCGTATAGACTACTACTACTCCTTTCTCTTTTTTATTAATTAACAATATAATAATCGACATCCATTTTGATTAACATATTCTGTGGGATGGCCACAAATATTATAGTTAAAAATATATGGCCGTTTAAGCGCCATAAAAAGTATATTTCGTAAGTGGAAGATTATCTCAGGAATACTTAATTTTAATATTTCTTCTAATGGTAACATTGGCCCGTATCTGATTGGCCAACGAGAAACAAACGTAGATGCGCGATAATCTTTTGGCCAATCAGAGCATTTCCCGCCTAAAATGTTTGGTATATGTGACGTTTTACAACATGAAAATATTTTTGGTAAGAATATTGATGACACGGTTACCAACTTAGGGGTTTTTCCCCCAGATTTAGGGGGTATATAAGTGAGATGGGATTTTTTTAGGGGTCTGAAATTTTTAGGGGTATTTTCAGGGATTTTTTGACTCTCTAATATTTTTAAATTGATAATATTAATATTTATTTACAATACTGGCGCCACTGGCGGACATTTTATTGTCTGTGCATATGGCGATTATTGTTGTGTATAAATTGAACGTATGTTTGATATTAGCTTATGTCAGATAGGATACCGCTTAAATAGATTAAGAATATTCTTACGACGATTGTTATTTCGATTTAGGCTTGTACTGTGTGTACATAAGAAATGTGTTAAAGATGCCTAAAAATTAAAAAAAATCTGAATCTTCAGATGATGACGAAATATTTTATGTATTAATCTCAGATCAAATAAAAAGTTAAAATGGAGTCTATGGGAACAACATAGTGAAGCATGACACAAGTACGCCAAACCGTGTACGTACACGATTTCACGCACACAGATACAACGAAACTACGCCAAGCCACGAGTCAGTTGAGCTCTGGCGCCGCGACAAGCGAAACTATAGAAATAAATAAAACCAAAAATCGAAAGATAAAAAACACGATGGAATAACGTTTCATACGTAAGTAAATGGGAAAACCAATATTTTTAATAAATTAAAATGTAATTGAGGTTATTGCTAGGTAAACAACAAGTGTTGTCATTATAAAGCATAATAATTTTCCCCTATAATTGGGTAAAATAACACGTGCAAGTACTTCCTTAGAGAATTGAACACTTACATTTTACACGTTTTATTTATATATATATAACATAAAATATTACTATATGTAGCACTATATTTCAAAACATATATGAAACTTGTTTTTCTAGGAGACTGCTAGAAGTTAAGATATGAATTGTAGAACCGTGGTCGCACCCATGTATACCTACTATGATTATATATATGACTAGTCGACTACCGTGACTTCGTCCACGTTAAAGTATATGTTAAATTAAGAATATATGTACAAAAATAAAAATAAAGGAGAGAGAGAGACTCGAAAAAAAACCGAACAGAGACTGACCATTCTGAACAGAGATTAAGATAAATATTAAAGAGAGAAAAAAGAGACAGGATGAGAGAGAATGATAGTATATAAGAGGAAGAGGGACAGAAATACTGTAGACTTCCTCAGTGAAAGAATTTTTAAAATCAGATCAGTAGTAACACGGCCGTGTTATATTAATTAAAAAAGTGTTTATGGCAACACTGAATCACCTTTGTCACTAACGAAAAGCATAGTTTTCTATTAGCGAAAGAATTTTTAAAATCGGGTTAGTTACGTCAAAATGGCCAAATTCGTGAATTAAAATATGTATATGGCAGCACTGAATCACTTTTGTCACTCACGAAAAGCATAGTTTTCTATTAGCGAACGAAATTTTTAAAATCGGGTTAGTTACGCCAAAATGGCCAAATTCGTGAATTAAAATATGTATATGGCAACACTGAATCACCTTTGTCACTCACGAAAAGCATAGTTTTCTATTAGCGAAAGAATTTTTAAAATCGGGTTAGTTACGTCAAAATGGCTAAATTCGTGAATTAAAAAATGTATATGTCAACACTGAATCAATTTTGTCACTCACGAAAAGCATAGTTTTCTATTAGCGAAAGAATTTTTAAAATCGGGTTAGTTACGTCAAAATGGCTAAATTCGTGAATTAAAAAATGTATATGGTAACACTGAATCAATTTTGTCACTCACGAAAAGTATAGTTTTCTATTAGCGAAAGAATTTTTAAAATCGGGTTAGTTACGACAAAATGGCCATATTCTATTTATTAAAAAATGCATATGGCAACACTAAATCACCTTTGTCACTCACGAAAAGAGCATTTTTCTATTAGTGAAAAAAAAATTAAAATCGAATTAGTAGTTCCTGAGAAACCCTTCAATTTATAAAATGGCCACCTTATGGCACTTAAATGGCCATATCTTTTTAATTAGAGTATTTATGGCAACACCACATAGTCTATGTTACCCGGAAAGGATGTAGCTTCCTATCGGTGAAAGAATTTTCAAAATCGGTTCAGTACTTTTCGAGCCTATTCGCAACAAACAAACAAACATACAAACATACAAACAATCAAATCTTTCCTCTTTATATAATAGTATAGATATAGATTAGAGGAACACCACCATGAAACAGGAATACTGAAATATACAGTGGGTGCGACCACGGTTCTACCCATACCATTTTTGTACCTATGCATTTCGGAGTTTCTATTTGAATTATTTTCTTTTTTCGTCCTTTTTAGACCACTTTTTTATTACGTAGTCGGGTTAAAGTTTTTTAAACTATATTTTTTTATTTAATAGTTTTTCGTTTCCCGATCGAGATAACTTTATAATCTCATGTTGTAACGTAATGTTAGTTTTTATTTGCTTAAACGAGTGTTTAACCGCAACGACTGGCCACGCGGATTATACGACTGCTTTTTAAACATATATTATGTTGATCTAAATATGTCTGCCAAATTTTTAAATTGTATGTATGTTTGTATATTTGCGCCGACTTCAAAAGAATTGACGGCATATTAAAGTACTTCAAATTTTTAAAAAGATTAAGATTTTCTCTCTTTTTAGTTACAATATTGAAGTCGGTTTAATTATTTATTGCAATTTATCAAATGATAAGTACCTTATTTGATTTAATTTTTGTAACATTAGGGTAATTTGAAATATGATAGCAACACCGGCCCCCGCACCACATGTGTACAAAACCGGCTTCATTACGCTGTTCGTAGGACTCAATCTTAACTTTTTATTTGATCTGAGGTATTAAATAACTTATAATAAAAAGACTTGTGAAACATAATACACCATATTATTTCTAAATCATTATGAATTTATATTTATATATTTTTAGGGGGGGGGCGACTAAATAATTAAGGCGATTTTAGGGGGTTTTGACACAACCTTTAGGGATAAATATTTTGGAGACTTGGTAACACTGATGATGATTTAAGCATCAGTAGCTAAGTGGTTCAGTAGCTTATTTGGAGAGTTTAGGCATTTTCAAGTGATGATGTGTGTGAACTGTGAAGTGATGGAAGTGTAAATAAAAACAAGTAATCTTTGAAATGCGCTATATTTCTCTCAGTTGTAAACTACAAAAGATAAAATATATAACATAAAGTTACAAGAAAATACTCCACATAATAACTACCAAACCTTGTGCGATAACCAAAAACCATTTGGTAGCCATATTTAATCTTAATATTCAACTTTTATAAATGAAAAATTGATAAAAACAATTCAAGTAATCATTTATATAGGTACATTACTAATTGACAGATGACGTTTACAATTTACTTTGTTTATATGCAATAACGGAAAAGGCAAAGGCATTACACCGTACAGCCATTGCCATAGATACCGAAATTATAAAATTGTTTTTTTATTTTATAAATTAAATATGGCTACCATTTCACCTTTGACTAGACGAAAAATCCACCAAGAAATATATTTAAGCGTTGCCATAACAAAGGTTTAATGCTGGCAACATTACTAATAAATTTCGCCTTAATTTTAAGAAATCAACAGTAAGCGAATACAAAAGTCCAAACCGGCAGGATTCAAGCTATCGTATCAAAATGGTTACAGCTATTTTACAAATACTTTTACCGTTTAGAAGAATATTTTTCGTTGAAATGTTCTATTGCTTATTGCTTAGGCATTACGTCTAGATTTATTTGACAATTTTGTTGCTAGCTGTACCTAAATATATAAAATAAATATACATTACACTTTATTTATATAATAAAAGTTATATATAACGATAAGCTATAAATTCAGTTATCTTGATTATGACAGAACAAAATATTTATTAAACATTTTCATATCAATCTATGAATAATATTGTTAATCTATGTAAAGGAGTGCAATGATTCGTACCTAATAAAGACAAGGCTGTACGGTGTAATACCTTTGCCTTTTCAATTATGGACTAAAAACAAGGGAAACAATAGCAATGATTCGTATTTAATTAATCATGAAAAGACATACTAAAGATAAGGCTGTACGGTGTAATACCTTTGCCTTTTCCATTATGAAAAAAAGCTATAATTCGTACTTGACTAATCAATAAAAGACATACTCAAGACAAGGCTGTACGGTATAATACCTTTGCCTTTTCCATAATGAAAAAAAGCTATAATTCGTACTTGATTAATCAATAAAAGACATACTCAAGACAAGGCTGTACGGTATAATACCTTTGCCTTTTCCATAATGAAAAAAAAGCAATGATTCGTATTTGGTTAATCATGAGACATACTGAAGATAAGGCTGTACGGTGTAATACCTTTGCCTTTTCCATTATGAAAAAAAGCTATAATTCGTACTTGATTAATCAATAAAAGACATACTCCAGACAAGGCTGTACAGTATAATACCTTTGCCTTTTCCATAATGAAAAAAAACAATGATTCGTATTTGGTTAATCATGAGACATACTGAAGATAAGGCTGTACGGTGTAATACCTTTGCCTTTTCCATTATGAAAAAAAGCTATAATTCGTACTTGATTAATCAATAAAAGACATACTCCAGACAAGGCTGTACGGTAATACCTTTGCCTTTTCCATAATGAAAAAAAACAATGATTCGTATTTGATTAATCATGAGACATACTGAAGATAAGGCTGTACGGTGTAATACCTTTGCCTTTTCCATTATGAAAAAAAGCTATAATTCGTACTTGACTAATCAATAAAAGACATACTCAAGACAAGGCTGTACGGTATAATACCTTTGCCTTTTCCATAATGAAAAAATGCTATAATTCGTACTTGATTAATCAATAAAAGACATACTCAAGACAAGGCTGTACGGTATAATACCTTTGCCTTTTCCATAATGAAAAAAAGCTATAATTCGTACTTGATTAATCAATAAAAGACATACTCAAGACAAGGCTGTACGGTATAATACCTTTGCCTTTTCCATAATGAAAAAAAGCAATGATTCGTATTTGGTTAATCATGAGACATACTGAAGATAAGGCTGTACGGTATAACACCTTTGCCTTTTCCATTATGAAAAAAAAGCTATAATTCGTACATGATTAATCAATAAAAGACATACTCAAGACAAGGCTGTACGGTATAATACCTTTGCCTTTTCCATTACGAAAAAAAGCAATGATTCGTATTTGGTTAATCATGAGACATACTGATGATAAGGCTGTACGGTATAATACCTTTGCCTTTTCCATAATGAAAAAAAGCAATGATTCGTATTTGGTTAATCATGAGACATACTGAAGATAAGGCTGTACGGTGTAATACCTTTGCCTTTTCCATAATGAAAAAAAGCAATGATTCGTATTTGGTTAATCATGAGACATACTGAAGATAAGGCTGTACGGTATAACACCTTTGCCTTTTCCATTATGAAAAACAGCTATAATTCGTACTTGATTAATCAATAAAAGACATACTCCAGACAAGGCTGTACGGTATAATACCTTTGCCTTTTCCATAATGAAAAAAAGCAATGATTCGTATTTGGTTAATCATGAGACATACTGAAGATAAGGCTGTACGGTGTAATACCTTTGCCTTTTCCATTATGAAAAAAATCTATAATTCGTACTTGATTAATCAATAAAAGACATACTAAGGATGAGGCTGTACAGTGTAATACCCTTGCCTTTTCCATTACGAAAAAAAAAGTAATAATTTGTATTAAAAGTAATAATAAATCATTAAAAGACAATGGGCAACGCAAGTTTCCCGCGTAAACGACAAAACAATATAGTTTTTGGAGGGACTTGGCGGGAACAGTGAAGATATTTTAATTTGTGATTTTACGAGAGTTTGATGAAGAAAACAGACATAATTCCGTATATAGAGGTAAGTAAATATAAAGAATCTTTCCTCCATTACTTTCAGTTTTGTGTATCTAATTTTGTGGAAGTGATTATATTCTGAACTGTCATAATAACTGAACAATATACAGTTATATAATTTCCAATAATAAACGTAAAGGTAACATGAAAACGAAATCCTAACACATTGTACATAAAGGCACAAATAATTTAAGTACCTACACACTTACATTTATTACTATAACTAGCTATAGTATATTAAAATATATGTAAGTTACATTTACATTAAGTAATTGATCATTTATATCTAGTGTTACAATTTAGAATTGTTACACGTTGAATTACATTTTAGCGCAAGAGCCCGCGACGGTCGACTTTCGTGATTTTATACAACCTGAAAGTTTCTCTGTGTCTGATACTATCTCAAATAACTTAAGTATAGTTATCATGGTTAATATTAATAACTTTGTGTCTGATAATGAATGACGTGATTCGTAATATTATTCCAAATAAGATATATTAAATTCAGCTTCTATATTATAATTTAAGTATAGTTATAACTACATAGTATAAAACAAAGTCGCTTTCCGTCTGTCTGTCTCTATGTATGCTTAGATCTTTAAAACTAAGCAACGGATTTTGATGTGATTTTTTTAAAATAGATAGTGATTCAAGAGATATGTATAATACATGCATATAATGGCAGAGAAAGAAACTGTGCGAAGCCAGAGAGGGTTGCTAATTGGTTAATATAACTGAGAGTGTCTGACAGTGTGTTGCAACTGTACTAAGTGTCTGAAAATGGACGACGTGGTTTGTAATATTATTCCAAATAAAATATATAACATTCAGCTTCTATACTATAACTTAAGTATAGTTATTCAAGAGATATGTATAATACATACATAATATGGTAGAGATGTTAACCGTGCGAAGCCAGAGCGGGTTGCTAATTGGTGATTATAACTTTGAGAGTGTCTGATAGGGTGTTGGAATTGTACTAATTGTCTGATAATGGACGACGATAAAATATATAAAATTGAGTATGTAAAAGTGATCCAAACTTCATAGTTGAAGATAGAAGACACGAGGACACAGTGAAACTTTCAGGTTTCATAAAATAACGCGGGTCTGATGGTCGCGAGATCTTGGATTATTCATTCTTATAATACACACATTCTACACCAGACCCTTCTCGAAAGCAGCTAACTTTTTGGCACCCTATACCTAAATTCGTGAACTAACTGTTGATATATGCTACATTAACTATATACATAGGAACAACTGTATTTTAATTTAAAGTATAACGTTGATGACGTCATTTCTGTTTTATTGGAATATAAGAAAAATGAATTAAAAGTAAACAGGTTGATCTCAATTGTGTTATATGTACATTTAATGATAAAGATTCTAAAAGTAATATAAGATTTTTTTTAGATACATTTAAGTATCTATTTTCTTATCAAATATATCAAAAATATGTAATTTGAAATAGCAGACAATAGAGGCCGTGGCTTCATAATCATTTGGTCACCCAGAAGATTTTATTTTAATTTAAATGACACAAATACAATCAATTAAGTTTTAAAAATTATCATGCAAGCTACAATATTTGTGAATTAAAAAAAAAATTAAAATTACTGTCAATTTTTCAATCAGTAACATATTAAATAGTATGTTTTTGTTACTGGCAATAGTGGAGCTTAATTTTGGATTTCAATTTGTTAGTCCCAATTACGCAGTAGGATCACAAACACTGGCTAGAACAGTTCTATCGATGCTGGCGTACTCCTTCCCCGAGCGAGGCCTGGTCACGTGGCGGTCGGACACGTCGCACGAGCTGAAGGAGGACACGGAGAGCGACTCCATGTAGTCTGACGTGTCTGACGCTCCTGATGATGTGCTTTTGTTCGTCATCTGGCTGTGACGCACTGTCGAATCTGTTTCACCTGGAATTAAATAAATTAACGAAATAAATAATTTAATAAATAAAAAAGGTGTGTGTGCGATTTACACACGATAGAAGTGAAACTTCAGTAAATCGACAAAAGAATGAGATGAATATATATAATAATATAAAATAGTATGTATATTTCTGTCTCATTCTTTCCTACACATTTTTGTATTTGTGTCTCTTACCTGTCGTTTTGTATATTTCTGTCTCATTCTTTCCGACACATTTTTGTATTTGTGTCTCTTACCTTTCGTTTTTTCCGTTGCATCCGGTTTGAAATCACAACGATTCTAAAGAAGTTTCACTTCAATAATGAGTGTCAAGTATAAACATTTTACTAATTATGAAAATATTTATATTTTTAGCAAAACTTGAAGTATAAATCGATAATCCTTTCCAATATGAGATAATGCATCTGATTATGCATGTACTGATAATGATAAAACTAACAAGTTGTTATCAGTCTGTTATTGCAAAAATTGACCTTGCGTATCGGTCGTTTCGATAACATTCCTCATTAAATCCTACTATTTACATTTTTAAGTAAAACTTCTAAAACGATTTTAATAATCCTTTCGAGTGGAAGAAAATGGGGAAATTGCATCTTCTAGTTCTTGATTTTCAATTAGTTATTTCAAGTTCTAAACAGAGCTTCGTTAAGTCTAAACCAGGTAAGATTGACAAAGAAAGTAAGACTTACCAGAGTCACTCATTTTAATTCAAACTAACATATCTAAATAACTTACCATTCCTCTTCTTCCTCCGTGTCAAGGTATCTGCTTCACATGAGTTGGACTTGGTCATCGTCGCTACTTCTTCAAATTGGAATGTCAAATTTTTCAACGGATCTGATGAATTTGATTTAATAAATGGCGCGTGTACTGGTGTTAGTGTATTCCTGAAGGACTTGTTCTTGTGCTTCTTACACGATTTGGAATTAGTTACAGGCATTTCAAATTCATTGAAATCTCCCTTATGATGCTTTAATGAGCCAGTGGAAACTCCTGAGTCGTTGGAACTCGAGGAGTCCCTATTCTTATCAGATTTGCTCGGAACGCTCGACGATCTGCGAATTTTTACAGCATCTCTGAATCTGGCCACTAAAATATTTTCTGTCTTTGGTTGAGGTGATTTGAATATCTTTTCCTTTTCTGCATCACATCTCACTGGTATGCCTTCATTTATACAATTAATTTTGCACGTCCGTCGAATTACTGTCGGTGTGAAGCAAATTCTACCGCTTATACTAAATTCGTCATCTTGTCGTTTAGTAAAGTCTGCTGAACTGGAACGTCTTGTACTGATAGTGTTATCAGTCTCTGAATGCGTAGGGTCCGACACATGACTGATCCTACTTATGTTATCAGAAAAGTTTTTGCTATTACTCGAACAGCTATTTTCAATTTCCAAATGCATATAATTAATGTCAATGCAACATTCTGTAGGATGTACCGTGTTTGTTGTCGCTGTTGATATGTCATCATCGTTTTCTGGTATATCTTCTAAAGCATCCAATTCTTCTTGGCTGAATCCAGCGCTTTTTAATATTCGTAAGGAACTTTCGAATTCTTCTAACGTAGCTCGATCTATGTTCGCGTAATTGCTTAAATCTATTGGTTTTGGATTAGGGGTAATGTTGACGTAATTTGAATGCGATTCAATAACGCTAGTATCACATGTGTCTTCTGTTTGGTTGTCTTCATTTTTGGTTTCGTTTTGTGCGGCGCATATGCAGGACTGGCCGATGAGACATTTCAGTTTCTTTGGTGTATCGTATAGACTTGCTGCATCGAACGTCATGTCTGCTGGATGCTCCTGGAAAGAAAGATAATAATTAATTCAGAACAACATCTTGTTGGTATAGGTCACCCTTTTTTAAAGTTTTCATTGAACTATTTGGATAGCAGTGATGGCCCAGTGGTTGAGACTTCAATGTTTTACTCGGGAGGTCCGAGTTCGATCACACATCTCTGACTTTTCTGAGTGATGTGTTTTAAGCAATTAAATATTAGGTTTAACGGTGAAGGAAAACATCATGAGAAAACCTGCACTCCTGAGAGTTCCCTAAAGTTCTCAAAGGTGTGTTAAGTCTGCTAACCCGCACTGAGCCAGCGTGGTGGATGGACTATGGCCTAATACTCCCCTCGTTCCGAGGAAGAGACCCGACTCAGCAGTGGGCTATTGACGGGTCGTGATGATGATGATTTGGACGGAACATCTACACAAGATTTCTCTATTCCTATTCTTGCTTAATCCATAAATGATATGTTCAATGGCTTTTTCTCATTCTCGGTTGAATGATGGTTTGTTATGTCCTTCGTGGTGTTTATCTATTGTTTTGCAGTTCTTGTTAATGACAACCACTTGTTATTAGACATCGAAAATTTGATTAAACCAATTGTTACCTGAATTAAAGGCATGGGTGTCTTTGGCACGTCATAGTTTTCGTAAGGTCCACTAAATGTTTTCTTCTTGCAACAGCACGGCTTCACCTGCTGCCAACATTGGCACGTACTCCCAGTCTTGATTGGCACCATTGGAGTGCAGCAGACGGGGCTGGCTCGTTTTGAGTCGAAGCTTTTGTCCAGGCACGTGCTGCGAGGGACTGAGTACTCTGAAGCACTGCCACTGGATCGGGAGTAAATGGAGGCGCGGTCTGAATCTGATCGCTTCTCCAATATGTTCTCCATTGTCCACACTGGGGACATGAGGGATCCAGGAGTGTTCATCGTTGAAGACCTACAAGAAAGAACAGCATTTCTATTATCAACATTTTTATGTTCTAATAATGGGAGTGAATCATTTCATAATTTAGATTCACATTTCGCCTCCATCCAATACTTTTGGAGGTTAAACCCACGAATTCTATTCTACGGGCTTTTTTCTAAAAATACATGAGTACATTTGGTGGTTTTTTTCTTTAGTTTTAAGTCTAGGTATTTAATTTGTATTTCCTAAACTATAGTTATCTGAGTTCTTGTGTGGCCTTCGTAAATTTGCGTCAGTGTATTAATCCCGCGATATCTTATCTCATAGTAAAAAGTAATAAAATTAAGATAAAAACTCGATGTTGTAAAGTTTTATGGCGAGCTTTTATAAAATGGTTTCTTCTCGTTATTTACAATTTTATCATATGCCATTGGAATTAATGTTTATTTTATTTATTAAATCATATAAATTCATATGGAACTTTAGAGCTTTTTTATTGGTTTTTAACGAAAATCATTTTAAGGCTATATTTCTAACAGAGATGTGCGTGGGTGTTTAGCGAAGGATGTTTGTTAAGAATCAAACACATCCCTCGTTACACATCTTCGCACATCTCTGGTGGAAACGTAGCATTAACGTATACTAATGTAAAGAACGTAATAAATTTCTACTTTAAACTTTCTACAGATTATTATAAATATAAAATACGATATATTAAGAATATTAAGAAGTGGCACAGATTAAAAATATTTATAGGTAACAAATAAAACAATCATTATTATAGTCCAGAATTTTAAATATAAAAAAAAATTGGAAATTTTACCCACAAAAGGATCATCTCTGTTTATGATTTTAAAAGGTTACATATTTTTTAATTTCGTTAGTAAACATCGCATTTTTTTAATAGAGAATAATAATTTTTATTAGTTGTATATAGGATTATAATATTTACTAATCCAAATTAGATATTTATCTATGATATATAATACCTTTATTTAAGACTTAAAACGATACATATATTGACCTTCAAATCGCGGTAATTTTTTACCTACAATCTCTTTACTATGAGTGTAGATACAAACCTCGTCAAATGACTGATCTTTCCAATACAGCTCGAGCACCTCGGCAACGATGTAGGCCTTCTGAACTTGTCCTCATTGCTGTCCAGACTTGTATCTAAGTCTGATAGGCAGTGCATGGTCTGACTGGCCGGACCTCCCCATGAAGGAGAGACGGACCTCATGGACTGGTTGAAGCAGTCATCCATACAGGAACTTGTGTCGGAGAATCGTTTTTCTAGAACTAAAATAAATATAAGTATAGTTTATATTGTACACATCTATGGTACAGTACCAAGTGTTATCACTCACCATCCTCCTTTTATGAAGGCTAGGTAAACTCATGGGTGGATCACCATATACTGTATATAAATTTGTTCATACCTGATCCACTCCTAGAAGCAACACTAAGCCGTGAATGTGCTTCATGACTGTAGAAGTTGAGGATCTCCGTCAGCTCCCTTCCTCCTTCAGCAGCGAACACGAACAATCCTTCACCCTTACCGCAGCGTGTTCCACCTTCTACGCAGAACCGCTTATCTACCATTCCAAATCTCCTGTGGACAAAAAAACTAAATTTAATAGGATTCCAACCCCCCTACATTTGCATAACACCGAAGACCATAGATCTTTAATCCTTATTTCGCTTCCTTGGACCTCTTTACTTACTGTCGACCTGGAGGTTGATATAAACTACTATGAGGATTCAAAATGAACCATAACTACCCGCCAGCTGCTTAGGATAAAGACCAGTGACATTGAGAAGCAAAAATAGTCGAGTAATAAATGGTTGTCATAATACATGGACACAGAAACTAATATAACAACCCATGAAGGATATTTAAAGATAAAATCCTCTAAACACCAAATCAAAGCCTTAATGACTTGGGCATTGGGTAAAGAAGATCTTGGATGTGATTTTATGATCTTAGATGTACTTAACACAACGTTACCAGTAATGGAAACAATACAAACAAAGCACTTAAGTAATTCTAAATTGATGTAATTATAGTTTATTTATCACAGGACAGGAACAGGGGAGAGAGAGGGGAGATACCGCCGGAGCCCGTATGTCGGTAATTAATTAACTACTTAATGAATAGTTCTTCGTAGATCACCATGATTGATGGGAACAGATGGGGAGCTTTTGTTTTATTGACCCACAGGAAAAAGAGCGGACAATTAACAGAGCCATTTCTACCTCTATTTTATTTGAAAGAAAATTACAGCTGCTTCCACTTACAGCTGCGAAATTCTTGTGTCTGGTTTTAAATGGTCTTTGAGGATTTAGTTACTTACCATTATATTTTATTAATTCTAAGATAACAATAACGTACAAAACTGTATAAAAAATATTAACAGAACGTTTAAAAAATAAGAATGTAAAAATTTAGCAATTCAAAAAGCAGTCATGCCTCTGTGTTTAAACTTGAATTTTTTACTCCGGAGGTCCGAGTTCGATCGGAGGAAACCTGCACTCCTGAGACGTCCGTAAAGTTCTCAAAGGTATCTGAAGTCTGCAAACCCACACTAGAACAGCGTGATGCACTATGACCTAACACCGTCTTCATTCTAGGGAGAAGTCTTGACTTAGCAGTGGATCATTAACGGGTTATGATGATGATGATGATGAATTCAAAATGTAAGAACCAAAGCCATCAAAAGATATCTACCATAGAGTGAAGCGCGGATAAAAATCCATATTTAGCTTATATTTAGTCGTGGTTATCATCAGACATGTCAGAACATACAGAACTGGCTTTGGTAGAACCAAAATGCTCTGTGAATAATTCTATTAACATTCTCAGAAGAAGCGTAAAACGTAACAAATGATTGTTATCTAAATTTAATTTCCTTCAGGAGATAAGGAAAATTGTTTGACCGCGATGGAATTTCATTTCCGGTAGAAGCGCAGTGATACCGAGCTGCAGCATGCCTGATATTCGGGCCAATGTCTTTGTGATGATGTACAGATTCTAGAAAAGCCTCTATGATATAATATATCTTAGTACCCTCGTTTCGCTTTGCTATAGTATAGATATATAGACCAGATGTATAGATAGACCACGAATAAAATAAAACGAAGTAATAAGATATTATTGGTATTGCTAGGTAAACGAACTATATGTTTTAATATGAGAAAGGACTAAGATGAACGTCATTGAATGATTGGAAGATAATCTCCAATATTTTTGACTATTGATTTATTAAAGTAATGGAGTTATTGCCAAATTTTGGAAAAGGTAGAACAAATAGACTGAATAAAGATGGATAGAAGCGTTACGATAATAATTTAAATGTCTGCAATTATATTCAGCTTGGTCCTAGCTTTACCTAAAAGTGATGAAGATTCCTAGAAGCTTCGCAAGTTTTTCTATATTATGTTAATCTAAATTACGACAAACACAATACAATTAAAACTCGGATCAAGAAGTCATTAATATATAAAGTACAGAATTATTTAAATGCTTGGAATCTAAGTGACGTTGACTCTCAAGGTAAATGATTTGTATAACAGACTATGTAAACATGGCTTTTTGAAAAGAGCGACTGTTGAGTTTTTGGCCGGCTCTTCTCAACAGAAAACTGCTTTCCGAGCTGGTGGTAGCCTCAGACAAACTAACTGACCGACCAATTTTTGACGTTTCAAAAGTACTTTTAATAAAAAGTCTAGTTGAAATAAATGAGTTTGAGTTTGAAATGCTCCTCAAATGGATCGTTCCAATCTTACAGATCTCTATCGAGCTGTAGATGGATCGTACGATAATATGTCTCATCCAGCAGTAATACATCATCGAGTTACAGACTCGCTGACTCCATAAGAACCTGTAGACAGCGTTTGACTCCGGTATTTTTCTCAAATCAAAATTGAGCGTCTGTCGTCTGTGATATTATGCTTTGTCTTTTATTTCTGCTTCATTTAATATATCTACTTCGTAACGTATGTTTTGTTATAAACAGCCCATAATTTAAAATGTATTTATAAAATGTTAAAGTTTATATGTTGAGATACGCAAAAACGGCTGAACGGATTTCAATGAAATTTGCCATACAGAGACTTTTTATCCTTTATTTATTTAGCAACAATATATAAAATTATTTTTTTGATAAATCTAAGTATTGTGCGTGATAAATTGAACTCTTGTGAAGGTGGGACGAGTCGAATAGTATTTAAATCGTAATACAGTAAACCTAAAGCTGCGTCCAGATTAGTATAACGTGTAATGTAATGAAAATATGTAATTTTACGTTTACCCATTAAATCACTTGTCGGCTCACACTGACTGTATTTGTCTCTCAGAGAACCAGCATAGATCCATATGGTGTCTCAAGATTAATGTATGGTCTTCTTTTGATATTACGCACATAAATTTTTTGATCCATAATATACGTCTCTTTCTATCTTTGTATTACTATTATTTTTTTTATGGTAAATAAGGTGCAAACGAGCAGATGGTCCACCTGATGGTAAGTGGCCACCATCGCCCATGGACATTGACATAACTAGAGATACTCTCTTGTTTTATCGATGGGTTGCATCCTCGAACATAGAATCGTGAGGGGGAGTGAAGAAAAAAAATGCTGCGATATCACCGAATCCTGAGCAAGAGCCCAGAGTCCACTAGATCCGCAGCGTTAATGGGATGGGAGAGGGAGGGGGTAAGTCTGGCCCACATGCGGATCAACCAGAACGCGTCTATGACACTTAGCGGTCGAATTCGCATGCTGGTGGTCGCAAGCCAGTCGAGGAACAGATCCCCTACCACCAAGGGGGTGCTGGGTTACTCGGCTCTTACGAGATGCTCTCCCAGCGGCAGAGGGGAATAGTATTCTAACCCCTCACGGGTGTATGTTTTTATGTAATAAATGTAAAAAATAAAAATGTAGATTTTAATTTTTTCTTCAAGTGTATTATTAACATTTAAGTTGTGTTTTGCTAATAAATGTCTTTATTCTTTCCATAACTTAGAACTTGCGTTACATTTCACGTTCACGAATATATTACATTACACGTTACACTTGTCTGTACCCAGCTTAATTAGCCGCAATTTTTTTCAGCGATTATTAGAGATCTTCTTCCGAATTGTCATTGAACATTATAATAAAAAGTTAAAGTAGTAAAGGCTAAAAAGCACCCTTGTCTTTGTTTAGTAGTTGGTGTTCACTGTTTAGTACGCGCTAATGTTACAAAACACATAAACACGTTTATAGTTCCGATAGCATCTAAACTGGTACAGTTCCGCTCGTAAACCATATCCGTGTTGCTGGATTTGTACTTCACTAACTTTCGTGTTATTGCTCTACTTAGTATTCTCTTGGGGAGAGTTAAAACTTTAATCATACTACTAGCTACTACTACTAGCACTTCACTTAATTTGACACACTACGCGAGGCTGGGTTAATGCAGTGATTCTATTGGTTCTTAACAAACACATCCCTCACAGCATCCACGCTCATCTCTTTTCTCAGTTTTAGCGTGACTAACACTAACAAAGGTCAATCAATTATATATGTCGGAGATTATTAGAATGGAAGGAGATAGTTCAAATATACATTCTTTTATAAGCATCGTATATGCACAATGGATGGCCTATCTCAAAAGCTGCGGTCGCGATACGGTCTACAGATAACTAAACATTATGATTGATTCATTGTCTAGATTCTCTGCCTAAACCTAAGGTTACTTCCTAATCTTCCAAATCTGCGGAAAGACCCCTTGGGCGAGACACAATGTAAAAAGTTGCTTTGCCCAATCCTCCATCTCCTTAAACGCCACAACCAACGCACGACCTGGAATACCATCTAAGCCCGGAGCAGTCTTTTTTGACTGAAGCCTTCGTACAGTTACCCTCATTTCCACGTCTATTACCAGTAGGACCTCAAAACAAGACCTCAGGTCATTGGATTGAAAACCCCTAACAAACAAAAGAACCTTAACTACCTCCCGCACAAACCGCGGCTCTAAACATGAAGTGATAGGCGGCGTCCATTGCTGGAACTTTGCCTCTCAAAATCACTCTACCTATGATGCCTCTTTTGCCTCGCCAATACCTACCTGCAGAGATCGGCATGCCGATCGATAATCCTCGTAGAGACGATCTTAATCTTCCCTGTTGCGCACTCTTATTGCGAAGACAAGCTCTACGCAGATCATGGAGCTCAGTCCGCCTGATCAGGCTAGCATAAGGCTAACCCAACACCAGCCTAACCTAAGCTTAACTTACACTTCCAACATATAAGAAGAAAGAAGAAGACGTTTCTTCTTCTAATTTCAGGGAAATTAGTAAGTATAGTTCAATTCATATTAGTTATATCATTTTTTTTCATTCGTTGATGCTGATTTTTAGTCCAACCTTTGGCTAAGCATTTTCATTAATATTGCTTTTTAGGTATGGAAAAAGGTTAGGAGGACCTTAGTTACATCACTGTTTTTTTGACCTTTTATACTTCTTTTGCTACAGATATCCTTCTCCATGGATTGAACTATATACACACAAGGTTTCATCAATATAGGTTTGATAGTTTAGTGAAGAAAGAACGATGAACAGAAACTTTATTATAAAGCTAGTGTGCGTGGAATTTCATGCTGCAAAGTCTGTTCAGCCATTTTGAATATGTAGTGTAATATATTTTAACTTTATTTACAAAGTATTTGATTAAATGAATTAATTAATTCCTAAGAAAAATATCAAACAACCCGATAGTTCCGGTGGAACCCAATTAAGTGGATTTCGTAACAACAAAGCTCTTGATAACAACCAATTATACAACAAAGACGCTTAAACAAAATGCAATTAGCAACCTTCGGTTTAATAATCTTGCACCTCTTCATTATAGTCTGTGCAATGTGCTCTAATAGTGTTTATAGTCTGTGGTACATATCAACTATTCTTAGATGTATGAAAAAGCGCGGGAGTCTCCGAGCGGGGCTTTTTGGAGACGTCTCTATAAAATAAATTGGTTTTGTTTAGTTTAAATGGCTGTACGTTGTAATACCGATGTTTTTTCCGTTACGGAATAAAAACAAAAATAAAAAATCTTAGATGGATTTGTCAGTGACATTGTCTATGGATTAGTATTGTTTTGCAGAACATTTAATATTATCTATGACTTACATAATAAAAAGCTTTATTAAGTTTGAGAAAAAAAGCGAGAAAAAAAGCGATTTTTTTTAATAAAAGAAGCTGGATAAAAAACTATTTGTAGTAAATAATTAAATAAATCCTTTTTTAAAGTTTTAAAGACTATTTACAATAATGATGAACACAAACATTAGAGGCAGTGATCTAAAATCGATTAATCAAAATATCGATTTTTTGAAATAAGTATGTCTATCTAGAATATGTTATATAAAAAAAGTCAAATTGAGATTGAGAATCCGAACGATTTTTATAGCGAATCTGTAAAAGTAACTGTCAGTTTAAAATTTACACAGATAAATAAAAAAAAAATATCGATATCATAAATTATGAAATAAGTTTATAACCTTGTCATAATTCGAATTTGAGCAGTACATGAACGACAACATGGCAACACTGTAAAAAATTATATGCCATAAATCAAGACTTCTTTGAATAATATTTAATATTTATAAACATGTTTAATTCTCCATAAACTATACACTACGTGCATACTAACCAGGCGATAATATCTGATGTATTCGTAATTCACGTCACGTACACGTAGATTAATAAAAAGTGCGTTATATCGTTGTTTTATTGCGCCTACCATTCGTGGTTTGTAATTTGGACCAAATTATTAACAGCCATTAATCATTTTAATGAATTGACAGTTCGTCATTAAAAGTAGCGGGGAATATTGTCGTAAACCTAGTAATATATGGCAACACTCGATCACCTATGTCACTCAGAAATAGTGTAGTTTTATATCAGTGAATGAATTTACAAAGTTGAATCAGTAATTCCAGAGAAAACCTTTAATGTACAAAATGGCCATTTCTTTTTAATTAAAATATTTATGGCAACACCACATAGCCTATGTTACGCGAAAAGGATGTAGCTTTCTATCGGTGAAAGTATTTTCAAAATCAGTTCAGCAGTTTTCGAGCCTATTCGCAACAAACAAACATACAAACAATCAAATATTTCCTATTTATATAATAGTGTAGATGTAGATAATAAAATCATTTTTTTTATTGTTCAGATCCTAAATACAATATTCAAATATTACGTAAGCACTAATGGGGGGGGGGGAGAGGGTATGTACCCATCAATGTTTATGTCAGCACGATGTGGGAGGTTAGAGTTTAAAAGACCACAATAATACACAATTCAACGGATGCCGAGCAGTGCCTGGGGTTGTGACCCAGGTGTAGGATTAAAAGGCTTTTTTACTACCAGTAAACACTCCTTCACCGCTCGACCTCCTGAGTCTAATATTTAACACATCTTCAGCAAACTATCTTTAAATACACAACACTGAAGTCACACGAGATCCTAGAGCAATATACAAAGTACCCCCCTCATCCATTCCCACTATAATGACAGGTGGGGTCGTAGGTCTGTGTTGCCAATTTAATATTTAAGACCTCCCTTAAATAATTTAATATCGATATTTTATAGTATTAATCTTATACATTTTAAATATAAAGCTAAAGAGTTTGTTTGTTTGCTTGAATCTTAGGAACTACTGGTCCGATTTGAAACATTCTTTCAGTGTTAGATAGCCCATTTATCGAGGAAGGCTATAGGCTATATATCGTCACGCTAAGACCAATAGGAGCTGAGCTACACGCGGACGAAGTCGCGCGGGTCGACTAGTATTTTAATAAAACCTAACAATAGGGACTGGGGGGACTCAGGGATTGATAATTGTTAAAATTCTGCTTACGTAACTTGAATGAACCCAGAAGTCGAATCTCATCTAATCTTAATTTGGGGAGAGGGGGAGTGTCGGGGAATATCTTATATAAAAAATGAATTCCTATTTCCATTGGTCACAGGTTCAGGCGTAAACGGCTGGACCGATTTAGCTAATTCTTTTTTTGTTGTGTTTGTTATTGTCTGGAAAAGGTTCTTATGGAAGAAAAAATTAAAAAAGTTGCGCGGAAAATTAGAAAATTTAAGAAAACTTTACGACCATTTTAACTTTTCTAATGTAAGTTTTTGTCAGCCAATTAGAATTCAATATAGTCTGTCAGCTAGTCATGTAATAAAAATTGCGAGAAACTAAAGTATGGCCAAGAAGTTTCTCAGTTTTCTCTAATAGAGCGATAAGCACAGAAGGTGTAGTGTAAGTCCTGTGAAGCCGGGGCACGTCGCTAGTATATTGTATGTTGTGCATTACGGAAGTTAGGTAATGTGTCAATAGATTAAGCGCTTATCGCTAAGTCGAGGCGTGTGCTCCGTTGCTGCTCAGAGCTTTGGTCCCTGCGAAGATGCGATAATCCTGTATTCCAGCTTCATTTTATACCATCTTAATTGTAGACTTTTAATTATTCTCGTCGATTTACCCTTCCCTTCGCTGAGGTATACAGCATATTAACTCATCATTTCATTTTCGTATTCTTCTCAACAAACCCTTTCATTAAGATACCCATATCTGCCATTTTTATATTGACGTCGCTTAGGTACTAGGGATTGAGACGCATGTGTAGGTTTATCATCTACTAACTTATACCTCTTTATAATAGAGGGGGTTATACTTTACACTCAGACCAACAGTGTTATTGCTATAATACTCGCGATGCAAAAATATATATTTCCGTCATGGCGACGTATTTATTTCGTTTGCTTTTGTCTTAACGTTGGCACAACTGAATGATATCCAGTTTATACCAAATAAATCTATAGTGTTGCTAGCAGGACTATAATGTAGATATTTAAATGAAATGGGAGTAAAGTAAGGGTGAATCGCTTGTTTCTAATGTATAATATGAAAATAAGCGAGCACACAAAACGGGGGTAGATATAATATTTTCAGTGAAAGTATTCGTAAACATGAAAGAGCTATTATAAGGTTGATTGCACGCGGAAAGCCCCTCCGGCCAAATTGTGTTGGAAATTCCACTGTCTGTCTGCTACATACATTGTTACATACAATCTATATATATATACGACATAGGAGATATTAATATTACTTAGTCCGTCTGTGGCATTTTCTAATGTCCATATGAGTATATCCTACTAATATTATAAACACGAAAGTTTGTAAGAATGTATGGATGTATGTTTGTTACTCTTTCACGCAAAAACTACTGAATGGATTTTGTTGAAACTTTACAATAATATAGCTTACACATCATAATAACATATAGGCTATAATTTATAATGATATAGTGTGAATTATCCAAAATATAGCTGGTGAAACCGCGATGCGCAGCTAGTATCAAAATAGTTTATTTTAATTAGACTTTTTACAAAGTACTTTTGATGCGTCAAAGGAAGGTCAGTCAGTCAGATCGTCTAAAGTTTCCTGATGAGACTGGCAACAAACTCAACAGTCGCTTACATTAAAACACAATTTAATTTTTTGCATCAGTCTGTCTGTGTCCTGGTACAAAGATTCAGCTGATACTATGAATGTGAAAGTAAATCTGTCTGTCTGTCACGCTATAACGCCAAAACTACTGAACTAATTTAAATAATATTTGGTATACTGATAGTCTAGAGCCTGAGAAAGGATATAGGCTACTTTTTAATACGAATAAAGGGTTGTAAGGGGTTGAAAGGGGGGAATGAATTTTTAGAGCTAGAAGCTTGATAATTTATTTTGTATATTAAATATATGACAGTAAAAGTTTTACCCTGAAGGGTGTAAAATAACAGTAGGGAAAGACACTATTCCATGATAGTATTAAAAGCTTCTAAATATCTGTTAATTTCTCAATAATACTTTGAATTTAATTACAAAGAGGAAACTCTTAAATACAAAAGAAAATATCTAACCCTTAGTGTACACAAAGCAGTTATTACTTACAAGTTATTTGCTTTGTAATAATGTAAAAAAGGGGAAAGATTTAAAGAAGTGAAATATTCGGAGGGAACAAACATTTCGTGAAAGGAAAAGTTATGTTCTAATAGACACCGCAGTTACTGAATGAATTTGTATGTGGACTTTTGTATATACACAGCGCCATCTATCTAGATAACAACACATTGAATTATTGTATCGATAAACTTACTTACACCGCCATCTATTAACAACTCACGAAACCTACAAACATTTTCCTTATATAATGTTATACAAATCAAGAAAAAAACCTATTCTATATATTAAGTTGAATCAAATTAATTACATGCGTTATTTCATGATCAGCATCAATAGTTATGGATTTTATCATACATATATATATACAGAGTGACCAGTGTCCAGAGGTAGAGCAGTACCTGGGCTATAACAATCACCCCATGTATGTTCTGCAATTTTTTAAATTTTGAAAATATAAAAAAAAAAAAATTGAAATTGTAGTAAAAATAATAAATTTTTTGGAGACGATTTAAAAAGAAAATTCAGTAAAAATGTTTTTGTTACATTTTTCAAAAACTTGCAAATTTATTTGCAATATAATCTATATAGAGTCAGTGAGATGATAGTGTCCACTGTAAATCAGTGATATATAATAGAAGTGAGTTTGATTACACCTCAAAGAACCGAGGGCGGGATTTTTGTATAAATTGAATTGTAAAAGCAGTAAAAAGGATCTGTCGTAACTCGTAAACTTAAAACACAATCGGGGTGAGCTTCCTGGCCCTGAGGTTTCAGATGTGATGGCTCACTTTATGCCCTTTGCTTGCTTTTGTTTTACGACCAAAGAGTAAAAAAAATTTATATCTGGCTAAGTAATAGAGAACTCAACCAGTTTTATTGAGAGTTTTCTCCAGATATTCTTCTAAATTAATTAAAATATTCTGAAATAAATAACTAACTAAAATTATCAATTTCCTATCAAGTTCTGTAACAACTTGTTTAGTTATTTGCAACAAAGGTTTAGAAATGAAAGAGAAATCACTTTTTTACGAAATTTTATTTTTTAATTTATTATAAATTTCTTTTCCAATCACGGGTCAACAGTGACCCGGACCTTTGGAAGGCGTGCACATTTAATTTAATATGAGATGTGACACTAACCGGCGATTATCCCTGTATGCACTATGAGAATGCACCCAAGGACAATCCGCGGCTTGTGGAGGACAATATATGAAACTAATTCTATAACACTAAATTTCTACCCGATCATTGGTCCCTCCCGAAGGGAACCTCACGTGCCAACTAACCACTCACGTGACACATATACCCTTAGAACATAAGTTCTCGCGGCTCCACTCTGATCGGCCGGTTAAGGCAAGCCAGAGGTAGAGGATCTGTTCCTCATCATTGTTCACTCCAACCAGCCAGTAAAGGCAAGTTGAGGATGAAGAACAGGACCTTCCCCCGGGAGCGGTCAGGTCCGTGGGGTCGCTACTCCCCAACAGCTCGCCTCAAGCTGCCCTGCGGCATTATTTTTATAAATATTATTATATTTTAAATTTTAATATAATTTTAGTCAAAGAAACAAAATCTCTGTACTATAATTTGAAAATTATGACTACTGTTATTTCTATTACAGGCCAACAATATATTAAATTTTCTTCTAAATTATTGAAAACATCATCTATATTTTCTTTTATTTCGAATCTCAAGTCTCTTCAAAATTGGTTTAGTAATTTCTGAAACATTTTATAAAGTAACATAATCACTAAAATATTAACATTAAAAAAATTAATAGTTTATATATAAAGAAATATTATTTCCTAAATTATAAATAAATATCCGTTAAATTAATTGAGTTATTTCAAAGTCGTTTCACTTGATGTCCCAATATTTATTTATGGGGTCAAGGGTAGTTAGAGACAGGACAAAATGAGAATTTTCAGTAAGTTTTTTTGCCATTAAATTAATTTATGTTATAAAATTAATAACATGGCATCATTACATAATGTTTTGACTTGAAGTCATGAAAATTTGAAAAAAATATATTTATAACTTCAAAAGTTATAGCTGTTTATGTTGACCCAGTTCCAACAGAAGGTCCTTGCGGTGACCATCTTGATAAATACTTGGAGATTCATCTAAAATCAATCGGACAAAAAAAAATCCTGATCGAGGGAATTTGTTTTTCTTCAAAAATTAACTAAATGGCGGCCTCAGGATTTTTTTTTAAAAATTTTCGGAAAAAAAATAATAAAAAAGATCAGGCACAAGATTATCTATTTACAAAACTATTTTTTTTTTCAAAACGTTATCAATGATAACTCTATATTATTTGGTTGTAAGTAGAAAGTTACTGAAAAGCTACTTAGAAGTTAATTACTGAAATGTAAAGATAAAAACGTTTCTTTTACCTTTAGACTTCTCGACTGGAATTAAATTTAAATATTAATTCAACTCTTTCCTCCACAGACTGACTAAAGCTTATAGATTGGCCCGATAGATCAGAGGAAGTTTGACAAGTAAAAGAGATGAGCAAATAGGCAAGTCCATCTCTGGTGAGAACGAAGCCTAAAAAAATGTACTTAAAAGCCTGTCCTAACTTGTCCCCTCGTTCAATTTAATTTGACGTATATTTGACGAGACGTAACAATTCACGTGACCACCCCTGCCGTCATGTGACTTCTACTATAGTACAGATATTTTCGTCTATATTTATTTCACTTTCTGTTCATAAATATATTAAAGGTAAGGATAATTTTTATCCATTTTGTTGGTTGATAAGAAAATATTTGTGCCCATAGATGGCGTTAAGCTTGTCGTACTTCGTCATAATGTAATTATTATAATACATCTGTAATACGAGGGGAGGTCCAAAAGTTCGTGGAATGGAAGGGTTTGAAATAAAATGAAACTATTTTTCCTTTTCAATATAATCACCCTGAAGTTGAATACATTTATTAGATCTATGAATTAATTTTTCTAAACCGTCGTAAATATATTTTTTATCTTTTGCCGCAAAATGAGCCAAAATTGCCCCCTTTACTTCATTGTCGTCGGAAAATTTCCTTCCCCTTAGGTCTTTTTTTAAATTAGGGAACAAATAAATGATGAGTCCGCAATTAGTATGACACTAAGCAAGCATCCCTATCCCCACTCCATCTCCTCCATTCCACGAACTTTTGGACCTCCCCGTGTAAATTCTTTTAAAACTAAAAAGCAATTAATTTCAGTATTTTCTTCTTTATGTATAAAAATGAATTGATGTTCTTTTGTTTCACTAAATTTGAGAACGACTAAACCGATTTGGCTAATTTTGTTTTCGGAGTCCAGGGAAGGTTTAAACGGTAAGATATGAAAAGCTAAGCGAGGACTGGTCAGGTTTTAGTACGTCATGATCTGATGTGTTTGTGCACATATCACGTAAAAACTGCTGAACCTAGTTGAATGAAATTTATTACACAGATACTATAGAAAGTGAATTTACACATAGAGTACTTTTTATCCCGGAAAAACACCGTTCCTGTGGGATAGAATAGTATAAAGCTACACGTGGACGAAGTCATTCGGGTCGATTACTAAATTAATATACACATCATAGACTATTAAATTAATACACACGTATGTCCACCAATATTATGATTCCAAAGGGGATTGACCACATTGTTAGGCATTTTGGCCCTGCGCGAGGGCTACTTACTAGTTATTGAAAAAATAATATACTTTAGTAACCATCAGTTTCCAAAAAATTATATAGCCTTACTTTTGAACTATAAAAATCTAAGTAATTAACTATTTATTAATCTGTTATATAACGTTATTAGTTAGGAATAAGGTAGTAGCATAAATTAATTATACCAACTCAGAAATTAGATACCAATGACAAAATAGAATAAACTATTAACTTAGTCCGTGATCCGTTAACATTAAAAAATAAAGAGATAATTCTTAAAAAATAAATAGTTAAATAAATGGTTAATTTACATTAAAAAAAAATTACGAAGTTAATCACAATGTATGCGAAATGAAATGCGATTTGGACAATTGAAAAAACAAATAGTCGTCACTGCTCCATAGATTATATTTATTAAATAATTATTTTCTTTACTAACGAATGTTTTTATTAAACTAATTAAGAATATACGAAATCGATTTTAGGATGATCGAATAGTTTATCTTTTATTTTTACTATTAATTGAAGAATTATTAATTAGCTGAGGCGAACGTTCGTACAGCTTAACATTGAATGTGTGTCGTGTTACAGACTAACTGAACTGTTCACAACACATATATATGTCAATACTTTAAAATCTAAAATACGCCATTATCAGAATATTGTAGATATATGTTGTCGATTCGAAACCCTTTATTAAATAATTTCGTTTAATTTGAGGAGAAAGTTTACCGTATCGATGGGATGAACATCAAATGTTTGACAGTTACGAAACCCATCAACATTTTGTATGGGAAAATGATTTTTCTTTTATTTTATATTTTCGTTAATTTTCCAATGTTTCAATAGCTATCCTGCTACTCGGGACGGAGACAACAACAAATTAAATTAAAAGTACGTGTTATAAGCGTTCGAACAAACCCGATTTAGTTTTATTTTTATTATTAACTAGCCGACCTGCGCGACTTTGTTCGCGTGTTGCTCCGCTCCTATGGGTCTTAGAGAGATGTTAAATAGCCTAAGTTACTCCTTGTTACACCAGCTATCTGCCAGTGAGAGTCCAGCCATTTCAGAGATTAGCCGGAACAAACAGACAGACAGACAAAAATAGTAAAAAAAATGTAGTTGTTGGTATATGTACCGTGTGCACTTAGTTAAAAGCGGTTATTTTAATATTACATACAGACACTACAATTTTATTTATTTGTATGGATAATTCAAAAAGAAACTCATTTGCTATCGTAGTAAGTCGTAAACCCGTCTAGCGACCATCCATCATGTGTGTCACTATTTTAATTGCAGTTAATTTCGCCCACAGAGGCTTTTGTAAATATTTCATTATATCTGACAGCACTAAACGATTGATGAGCGATCAAACTTTGTACCCCCTTTTTAAGCATATTTCACACAATGAGTGTGAGATTTAAGTTAAAATTTATATGGAGAAGAAGTACAGATAACAATTAAACAATTAAGACTTAAAGGTGCGTAACCTTTACCAGAAAAACTGGCCTTTAATAACAGAGGGATATTGTCTCAAAATGGCTGTTTTTTTAAATGTAACTAAT
This sequence comes from Limenitis camilla, assembly GCA_905147385.1. Classification (NCBI taxonomy): domain Eukaryota; kingdom Metazoa; phylum Arthropoda; class Insecta; order Lepidoptera; family Nymphalidae; genus Limenitis; species Limenitis camilla. The sequence goes on from LR990241.1 coordinate 12,184,170, forward strand.
GGCAAACAACCGTAGCTTATAGACGTCTGCAACACCAGAAGCATCGCAAGCGCGTTGCCGACCCTATCCCCAATTCCCCCCAGGAGCTCCGGTCACCTTACTCACCAACAGGAACACAACACTGCTTTAGAGTAGTGTTACTTAGCTGTGATCTTCTGTAAGGTCGAGGTACTACCCCAGTTAGGCATCTCCATATTTGTGCAGGAAATTTCCTGCTGTGCCCTACCTCAGTAGTCCTGCTAGTAGTTGTCCAAGTAAAAAATATAAAAAAGTTTTAACACTATGTCGAAATGCTGAATTTCTTACACATAATGAAAGGGTTTTTTGTACATTTTTTGACATAGGTCTCTTCTTTATAAATCTATTAATGAAGAAGAAGATTTTCTTAAAGAGGATTATCTCAAAAATGATATATAAAATATTTATAAATATTTACAGACATGTCGTCGCTCGTCATGGTCCTCATCGGTCCACAGCCCTCACTCGACTGACATGGTGTGCATTAGATTGTATATGTCTGTATATATTACTACCCTCAAATTATAAATGTAAAAATTCAGATACTTCTATCAGAAATGCGCAATATCACTCAAACTTGAATATTAACATGTAATCTAGTAGTAGAAATCGAGCAGTGCATGGGGCTTGACACCCAGGAGGAGTCTCAATACTTTAATATTTCTACACGATATCATTTGAGAGACAAATTCGATCGTATCGCAAGGAAAGTTATAAAATGAATTACCCTCGAATAATAATTTATAAACAGTGTTGCCAATATATATACTAGAAGATATATACAATAATTGAATATATAACAAACATAATGCTGATTACTGATTCTGACAACATGAAACATCAAAGGCGAAATCGAAGGGCGAATTTTGCCTATTACTGTTCTGTCGGCCTCATTAGTGTAAAGTACGAATAGCTTAAGGCTGTAACAATGGAATATAGTCAGGTAGGGCTAAAACAATAACTTTTTTATAGACATCACTAATATTTAAATAATTAAAAAAAAAACGAAAGGACTGTTTTGCCTTCTATTGGTGGTATAAAGACGCTTCACATTAAGTTTTTTTAAATATCTTCCATATTAATAGGGTCGCTAGTTGAGTTTGCTTTACCTAATGTTAAAAAACAAAAATTTAACCTACTGTTAAATAATGAAATTTTAGATGTGGCAGACTCGACGGTATTTCTGGGTATAACTTTAGATTTAAAACTCCAGTGAAACCCCCATTTATCATCTCTAGCCGGCAGACTCAGCTCAACTGCCTACGCTGTGAGGAAAGTCAGACAAATGACTGATATCAATACTGCTAGGCTAGTTTACTTCAGTTACTTTCACAGTATTATGTCTTATGGCATTTTACTGTGGGGTAGGGCCGCGGACATTGAATCCATTTTTGTACTTCAAAAGAGAGCTGTTCGGGCCATTTATAATCTTAGAGCACGAGATTCACTTAAAGATGTTTATAAAAAAATAGAGGTCCTTACAGTCTCATCATAATACATATATTGTAATATTTTGTACATTTACCAGAATATAGATTCGTATTCAAAATACAGTGACAAACATAATGTTAATACTAGAAACAGAAATAAACTTGTAACGCCTTACTATCGTCTCCACAAAGTGAGTAATAGCTTCATGGGGCTTGGTGTTCGCATCTATAATAAGATTCCACAGCATATATTAGACTTGCCACTTCAACAATTTAAAACTCAGATCAAGAAGTCATTAATATATAAAGCATACTATAATGTACAGGATTACTTAAATGATGAGAATGCTTGGAATCTAAGTGACGTTGACTCTCAAGCTAAATGATTTGTATATCAATAATTTATGTAAACATGGCTTTTTGATGCGAGCGACTGTTGAGTTTCTGGGCGGCTCTTCTCAACAGAAAACTGCTTTCCGAGCTGGTGGTAGCTTCAGACAAACTGACTGACTGACCAATTTTTGACGTATCAAAAGTACTTTTATACAAAAGTGTAATTGAAATAAAATATTTTGAGTTTGAGTTTGAATATAACATTTTGAAACAACCTTAAAAGTACAATTAGCTCCAGTTTTAAAGAGTTACAATCTTAAGGTAGTTTGCAACTCGACCTAATAATTATATTAGAGAGCTTAAACGTTACTCGTTGTTCATACTTACTTGACATGCCCTCACTTCTCTCAGTACTTAAGATTTCCAGTTCAAAAGTATACTATTCTAAGGATATTTTCATTTCAAAATGAGATACAACTCAATTTTGTATTTAGATTTAATTTCACATTTTAGCGTATATGACTAATTCCCAAAGACATAACGGACACACAGCTCGACATGCTCTTAATCTACACGACGATAGATGGCGTACGAGCACACTTATTTGTTTACTTTGTATTCTTAAAAATATAAAACATAGCTTACGTCCTTCCTCAAGCTCTACTTTCTCTCAGTATGATATTTCATCAAAATCAGTTCAGTGATTTAAGCATGATTGCGTCACAGACACACAGACTATCAGCAGATGGCGTAAGTATTATATTAAATCGCACTTTCGTTTGTATTTTTCATTAGTTATTATACAGACATAAACGCTCACACAGCTCTACATGAACTTTATCCCCTATTTCATGCCCTTCAAACCTTTTTTTCGCGATAAAACGTAGTCTATGTCCTTTCCCAAGCTCTAGTCTATCTCTGTACCAAATTTATTTCAAAATTAGTTTAGTGGTTTAAGCATGAAATACAGACAGAGTTACTTCCACGTTTATATTTTCATAATATATTATTTAAAAATTAATGTAAAGAGAGTTCATTTTGTATAGAAGTAGAGATTGTGGTAATAGAAAATAAATAAATCCTCCCTCCCATTACGTTATCGTCTATCGGTAAATAGCAACTGCTCGACGAGTTTATTAGCTCATAAATATACTGAACATTCTTTAAAGCTTCAATATTTACCTTTTATTAAATATTTCTAAGTATAAAGTACTTGCTGTGCCCTGTTGTTATTTTACTCCCTTGAGGGTAAAACTTTAACACTTTCAATGTCATATTTATTTATATCGAATCAACAGCCTACAAAAAGTTCTAGCTCTAAAAATGACGATACGTCCATACCCCTTTTCAACCCCTTACAACCCTTTTTTTGCATTAAAAAGTAGCCTATATCCTTTATACCAAATTTCATTTAAATCGGTCCCGTAGTTTTGACGTGAAAGGGCGACAGACAGACAGAGTTACTTTCGCATTTAAAATATTAGTAAGGAAGTAAGGATTATTTGGAGTTTATATTAAATGGAGATTTAGAAAACGACAGACAAATATTAAGATAAATCAAGCAGTCATTTAAATTGTGTCATCCTTGAGTTTGTATAAATTTGTAATTTTTTTATTTAAAAGGAAATTTTAAAAGTTCCAGTTGCTTAAACCAAAATTAATTTCATATCTATAATAGTCCTTGGAAAAATCATCGAATTTCGCATTAAAGATTTTTTTTATTTACTCTCTTCAGAGGGTAAAATAATATTTTTTTTTATTAGTTGAGGTTAGCAAAGCCCAAACAGATACATTTATTATATAAATAATTTATAAAAGTACTTGTAGATAAGAATCAATTCAAAGACTTTAACTATCTTTCTAAAATATTAAAAATAATATAATTTTATTTTGGCTAAAGATGCTACCTACTGCATAAGTATTATTAAAATTATTCCGTTAAAATCAGGACAAACAGACATACAGTCAATAGAAGACTAGAATTATACAAGAATTTCCTTAACTTAAAAAACATTTATGACTTGCAACGCCCGAGGCTAAAGCCCAAGGGCTTAAGGGCTTCAGGATCAACTTTAAACAATGTTAACTGTGTGAAATCAATTAACAGACCGCCTCAGATCTATCGGAACATGACATGAGTAGGTGACAACATAAACATTTAAAATTAAAAGACGTTTGTGCACTTTATGAGCGACTAGTCGACCCGCGCGTATTCATCCGCGTAATGCTCCGCTCCTATGGGTCGTAGCGTAATGTTATATGGCCTATAGTCTTCCTCGATAAATGGGCTATCTAACACTGAAAGAGTTTTTCAAATCAGACCAGTAGTTCCTGAGATTAGCGCGCAAACAAACAAACAAAAAAACAAACACTTCAGCTTTATATATCGATTTTCCGTAATACAGTTTTTATTTACATTTACTAATATATACTTTTAAAAAAAAATTAAAAATAATCCTACTAATATTATAAACGTGAAAGTTTGTAAGAATGTATGGATGTTTGTTACTCTTTCACGCAAAAACTACTGAATGGATTTTGGTGAAACTTTACAATAATATAGCTTACATATCAGAATAACACATAGGCTATAATTCATAATGATATAGTGTATACACTATATATACTATATCCAAAATATAGCGGGTGAAACCGCGGGCTGCAGCTAGTATTTTTATAAAAAAGAATTAAAAAAAGAATATATTAATTTTTGATTATTTTAGTAATTTATTTTTGAAGAGATATTATAATATAATTAATTATTAAAAATCTGAAATGTTATTATAAATATAGTTTAGTTATCCTTTTTTGACATAGAAACTTCTTTTCAACGAAATCGGTTAAGAGAAATAAAAAAATGGTAACCAAGGGCAGTTTATTGACGCTGGTTGCGCTTGTGTGGTGATGGGCGCGCCGTGCCGGTAAACACTGCTCGACATGATTTATGAGCAAACCCTCCAAATTGACGACAAATTGTCGCTGAGTGCCGTTCAAGGGTACCCACCTCTCCCCCCACCACCACCACCACCACCACCACCATCATTGGAAAAAACGTGTACGTCTAGTCTTACTAATATTATAAACGCAAAAGTATGTAAGAATGTATGGATGTCTAGATGTATGTTTGTTACTCTTTCACGCAAAAAGTACTCAATGGATTTTGATGAAACTTTACAATAATATAGCTTACACATCAGAATAACACATAGGTTATAATTTATAATGATATAGTGTATATTATCCAAAATATACCGGGTGAACCCCGGGGCGTAGCTTGTACTTGTATGCGTGTATTATATATATATATATAAACCTTCCTCTTGTATCATTATGTCTATTGGCGAAAACCGCATTAAAATCCGTTGCTTAGTTTAAATGATCTAAGAGTAAAAATGGCGGAAAACGACTTTTAGTTAAAATTAGAAGAGGTGTTATGAAATGAATATGATTCATCGACTCACTCTAAACCTTCGCATTTGTTTAGTTGTTTGGATGTTGGATGTTTCTAACTCAATCAGGCAAAAACTGCTGAACGGATTTCAATGAAATTTGCCCCAAAGATACCTTATAACTTGCATTACTAACACATAGGCTATTGTTGTCCTGGAAAAATCGGAGTTCCTGTGGGATAATAAATAAATATATTTACTGGCTTAAATGCCAGTAAAACAAAAGTATGTAAATAATAATAAAAAAAAAAAAAAAAAAAGAACTAATACTAAATAATCTTTTGTACTACATAGTACATACACTTAATGAGACTGTAATAATGATTACTAAGATATTTTATATATATTTAAACTTAGATTACGAATATTGTAAATAAAACAACTAATATGCATTGACCACCAAAGGTCAATGGAAAAAAAGATTTTCTTTTAAAAAAAACTATTTTTTTTGATAATTCTAAGAATTGTACGCGGTAATTGAACCCGTGCAAACCCGGGGCGGGTCTACTAGTATAGTTAATAAATGGCAAAGTACTCAATACCTCACAGATGTATATAAAGTTTTAGAAAATTAAATCCCCAGTAACTCCCAACTTCCAAGTTAATCCAATAATTCTTAATTTTCGTTTGATTTAAACATTTTCCTAAATTTATACCTTTCATGATATATTAAAGCAGAAGTTGAGATAACTTGACCCTAATTCATGCCGACGATACCCCCAAATTCTGAGAATATTTGAATTACCTTTGAAACTTTTCAACATTAAGACAGCGTGTAAATCTTTCGTAACTTCACGATGTAGGGTTCCGTAGTTTGTTTTACACATTGTAAATTTTAAAAAAATATATCCAAAATTGTTAATCAAAAATTTGTTATCCTAGCATAAGTATATTATGCTAAGCTATTTCTGGAAGCCATAAAATATTTTTATTCAGTTCCAAACCTCCCTTTTAAACACAAAAGGGCTTTTGAAAACTCTTAACAACCGACTTGTCGACAGGTTCCAAAAAGTCGAAATAATTGTAAAATTGTTGTTAATCCATAAACGGATGTAGAAATTAATAATAAATTCGTTTTCATATATTGCCATAATCCTACACAAGCCGAGGATTGTCCTTGGGTGCATTCTCATAGTGCATTTAGTGATAATCGCCGGTTTGTGTCACATCTCATATTAAATTAAATTGTCTACGTGTTAGCTACGGCTCCGCGCACGCCTTTCAAAGGTCCGGGTGACTGTTGACCCGTGATTGGAAAAAATAATAATAATAAATATAGTATATTTTACAACAAATATTACAAAAAGAAAAGAAAAAGAAATGAATAATTATAAGAAAATTATAAGAGACTTAATGCGCACCTCTATTCTCTAGTAAGTACCATATAAACAGATAAATCTTGATACTTTTTTCACTAATGGACTAAACGATAGACTGGGGATGTTTGTATATATTTTACGAGAAATCAATTCTACAATTTTGACAAAAATTGCATCACTAGTCTAGTTAATAACGTGATAGAATAAAGCCCGTTTCTACTCCATACAACAATTACTACTAGATAAATATTTCGCATAAAATGGCTGAACTTCGTGGTTATGTAACAATTGTAAAACAAAAATAAAACTCCTGTACGGAACTCTTAGATTTTAAATCCGACTCCCGCTTCAGTTTTGGCAACATTCTATCACGTAATTATAAAAGTTTTTGAATACGTTTTATTACATAGAGTAGGTACTGAATTTGAGTAAATTGTTTAACGTTACAAATATATTATTTTTAACAGTATAGAAAAGTTGTTGACTTATAACGAGCTCTATAAAGGTAGCAGCGTCTAATCAGCAAAATTCAATAAAAAAGTTGTAGCTTTTTTGTTGCTAAAACCGTGATTTTAATGCTGGTGCCGTTCGCAAAAAATCGCTACTGCTATTCATATAAAGCTAGCATAAAATTTTAATAAATCAATAAATATCGAGTCAACTATTAAACCAAAATTTGTGCAGTGCAGTGTTGTGTTAGTGCTGTCCGATTAAGGTCACGTGAGTACCTTACAGTTTAGTTGCCACGTCTTGTGTTAGGTTAGGTTTATGTGAGTTTAACCTTGGGTTTAAACAGAGAGCCTGAGCAGTGGAGGCGAGTGTCGTGATCACTTAAAGGACGTCCTTAAATCTACACCTTGATCGCAATTGTAATTGTTAGAAATGATATTTGATTATTTATCGGTTCAGTGGAGGTACCTACGTCGCGTTTACCCAATAATCCATTCAATACCATCCCCCTTATAGTGTTCTCCAATATTCACCTCTCCTTCTTCCTTCTCATCGTTAGAAATCCCGACATATACTAATATCATAAAATTGCAAAATTTAATTTCTTCATTTCTCTTTGTAATTAGAGAATTTCTTCTTAAGATTCTTTTAGAGCGGAGATAGAGGCCTATAAACCTGCAGCTGGGTCACCAGCAGCTGACACTTCTTTGATTCGTAATACAACATCTAGATAATGAATTATAATTGTGATAAGTGGAAAATCATGGTATTTTTTAGCCATCAAATTTCAGTTCACAACAAAAAAAATTATAAATACCAAAAAAAATAACTTAGCGAAGGTGTTCCAATATAAGAATATAATACAGAACAGAAACTAGCTCAATTTAACAATACAAACAACGTTCAAACCCTCGAGGGTTGATTAAATTACGAGGGTAAAAAGCGGATGAAACACTAAATACGGCGGAGGTATGAAGCTAAAAAACTCGTAACTATTAAAAGGTTCCGAATATATTTAACTATAATAATTACAATCTAAAAAATTGTATTTCTCTATGTTTATAACCACAAAACTAAAAATTATGTTTTTGGTATATTTAATCTCATATACTAAGTGATCGTTGTTTTTATGGGAAACAAAGCTCTTAAACCACTTCCATTATTATCTTCAATGTTTAGAGAATTAAATTTATATTTGAATTGTGTTTTATTAAAGAAATTTCATAGACACCGACACTTCCAGATGTTTCTTGAGGTTTAACTAAAACAATTGGAAACAAAAGACATTTTAAAATGACCCAAAAAAATGTAAAAAGGTAGGTAGAGTAGAGGCTAGAGGAACAATCAACTATATGGTTAAAAAATCCATTAAATCTCAGCGGTCTTTTTTATGTTATAACTGAGCCTGAAAACTGTTTAAGGCTTATCATAAAAGAGCCTAAAGTTTTTATAGACCAATGTCGATTTATAAATAAAACAGGGAACCCTAAAACTGTGACGAAAAGGCAGTAATTTTTAGGAGGGAATTTTCGTTTGAGCTTCGCTTGAGGCAGTTCCATGTAACTAATTAAAAGTTTTCCTAACCTAGCTGGTGAATTAATATAACGTGCCTCTAAGCGGATAGTTAAACTGTTTTGGAGTTATTTGAATTATATTTTGGCAAATTCTTAATTATGACCTGAAGCGTCATCAACTATATAAATTAATATAAAATACGCTCTCAAACTTACAGACCTTATAAGGGTATCATTCTACGAAAATCAAAAATTTCGTAATTCCAGACTGACACAATTATATCCAATTATAAAAGAGAATATTGGGATATGATAAAAAAGGTAATATTTGTAACTGTTGTTTTTATAATAATTATCCTACCGACTGCGCCATGGCAACGCGATAAACATTTTTAATTTAAGTCCAAAGTTCTGCTTTACGAGTTGTTGTGATTCTTAGCTGTTGTGATTTGTGAAGAAGAGGTGAAAATTATCAGGCACTGAATTAATTCCTGGTTTAATTTTTCATAGTATTTGCCAAAAATCATATAATTCAGCTCTGATCTACAATTCAACCTAAAGCCTCAATAAATGGGCAATACCAAAACGTTTCCTTAAGAACTAAAGCCGAGATGAAACGTTACAAACATATGCACGAGTCAACCCTTCCTCGATCGAATCCTCAAAGCCCATTGTCAGGTTCCCCTAATCTACCAAATCGAAACTCCAGAACCATCAATATTTCATTGCGGTACAGCCATTTGTCCGTTCAAGTTTGACCCAGTTTTTCACGTCGCATTTGCTTTGACATTCCAAAAGACTCAGTAGGTATAAAGGCTATTTGTTTGCATTACAATTTACCTTATCTTGCCAGTTTTTTTTAATGTTCTGAGAAAATTTTGGTAGTAGAGCCTAATAATGACAATTATGATGTCACCTTAATTGTGGACCTTACTGGTAATGTCACTAAATTTTGGAGTAAATTGATATTTTGGGGATCGCATGTAATAATACCGAAGATCTGTCAAAATTTGTACACTAACTTAAATTGATATTTCATTAGAAATCGATCGAATGCCGCTCGGCATTGTATTATGACTTTCTAGTTCTTACGCCCTCTATCCTTGAATATATAGTGTCTTATAATTATGGTAACTTACCTTAATAATTTAATATCCCAAAGTGCCAGCACTTCAGGGGGTCGAGAAGCACACAAGGCAAGTCTTGGTCCACAGGCATGCAGCCTCACAGGTCCAGCCTTGATCCCAGTAGCTGAGGGAGCTGATATGATCACTGCTGCGAACTCTTTACTGCTGCCGAGGTTGTGTTGGACCTGGTATGATATTATGTTTTATGATAATTATTTCAAACTTAAAAGTGCAAAAATAGCGCGGAAAAATGATAGTATTATGGAGTATGACGTCACAGTATACAATAGGATATTAACAAGCTCGAATCTTTTGATAACAACAGTATTTTTAATTTATTCTAACTTCTACTGTGTGCAATGTGTAATAATTGTAGAATATTATTAACAGACATTTTATGAAGCATTCAATTTTCACATCAATATTTAGGGTTGATTGCTATTATGGATCGTGACGTCACACTCGGATCTTATAAAGCATTCAATTTTCACATCAATATTTAGGGTTGATTGCTATTATGGATCGTGACGTCACACTCGGATCTTATAAAGCATTCAATTTTCACATCAATATTTAGGGTTGATTGCTATTATGGATCGTGACGTCACACTCGGATCTTATAAAGCATTCAATTTTCACATCATTATTTAGGGTTGATTGCTATTATGGATCGTGACGTCACACTCCGATCTGCTAACTTCTACATTTTTTATACCCTTAATTTTTTATTTTTATAGCATTTTTATGTTGCTCATGACCACATAAAAATATAAGTCTTATGTACCCTAATTTTTTTCTATAAGGATTATGTTCTTAAAATGATTAAACGAACATCTACTTATCGATTTGGGTCGACATTAATCATCTTGTGTGAGTTATTGAGAATTCATGTCTGGTGATTTACTTGCAACCTGACACCAATTTTGTAGTCTCCACACATATTTGGGTACTATGTGTAGTATTGCTATAACTTACCTTAACTCTCCACTGTATTAAAATTTCTCTCGTATCAAACGCGAGCACTGGAACTACATCTTCACACAATATGGCGAGGGTATTGGACTCTTTGTCAAGTGTGAAACCAGACTCAAAGCCAAGGTACTGTTGCAGTGATAGCGATGCCTTCGTCTGTCCGTTCTTCTGACGTTCTTTCAAGTCCTTGTATAGCTGAAGATGGACGCAATCTGAGGACAAAAGAAAATAAGATTATCACTAGATATTATGGGTTTAAAGGAGGTAAAATTCCAGGGGACTAAAAATAATATGAGACCGTTTCGTTTTTTTCAGGGGGACTGGTTTTAACTGACCACTAACTTTTAGGGAAAGGGAAAAGAGAAAGTATAACGTCTCTTTCTCGTTGATATAATTTCAGACTTTAAGCTAAAGGAAGAAAAGTCAAAAGGTTTTAGCGGTGTCCAAGAAGAAATCCAAAGTCTACAAAAACCATCAAATTCTTTGAATGTAGATTGGGTTTCAAATAGAATTGTATTTTAATACGTCCTTTAGTGTTATTACAAATATACTAGAAATTTAATTGTCATTAAAAGCAACAGTCTAGCATTTCAGCTTTAACACTAACTCAAAGGAAACGTTAACATCGATAGATTTCTACCTTACGTCTGAAAGTCTTGAGAACGCCTTTGGGATATCCGATACTTGGTTTAATGAGGCTTTCCTAATGATGCTGTACGTGGAGTACATTTTATTGAAACTAACGTTACTTTTAGGTTTTAAAAGTTGCTTAATTAGTTTAAATTAAACCTACAAAATAATTAGAAGTCCAAGGTCCAATGTTAAAGGAATTAAAACCATCACCAGTTATGTTGAGACATCAATAAAAATATGGATGCTATTCTTAGCGGAAAGCATTATCCTTTGATTTTCAATATGAGTATTTATAAATGTAAAAAAATGTGCTATTTTCCGATAATTTGTGAAAGTAATCTAAGAATTTAGTCATTAACACAACCCATTAATGGCCCACTGCTGAGCTGGGTCTCCTCCTCAGAGTGAGGAGGGGGATAGGCCATAGTCCTCTACGCTGGCCCAGTGCGGATTGGTACACTTCACATACCTTTTAGACCTTTTTTACAGAACTCTCAATCATGCAGGTTTCCTCACGTTTTCCTTCACCGTTAAAGCAAGTGATATTTACTTAATTGCTTAAAACACACATAACTCAGAGTCAGAGGTGTGTGCCCAGGATCGAACTCGGACCTCTCGAGTAGATATCAATGTCTTAACCACGGGGCTATCACTGCTTTTTAGAACTTAGTGCTATTTAGAATTTAGTGCAACATTGGAGGGGTGCTTTCAAGAAGACAGAGAGAGTTTGGGACACTTAGGCGCAAATTGTTAGTCCACAGTCCAAAGTATTTAACAAACGCTTAAATGACAACAAAGGGGAGCCCGTGAGGGGACGGGTTAGAATACTATTCCCCTCTGCCGCTGGGAGAGCATCTCGTAAGAGGCGAGTACCCCAGTACCCCCTTGGTGGTAGGGGGTCTGTTCCCCGACTGGCTAGCGACCACCAGCATGCGAATTCGACCGCTAAGTGTCATAGACGCGTTCCGGTTGAGCCGCATGTGGGCCAGACTTACCCTCTCTCCCATCCTATTAATGCTGTGAATCTAGTGGATTCTAGGCTCTTGCTCAGGATTCTCTGAAACCGCAGCATATTTTTCTTCTCTCCCCATCCCCACTCTATCTTCGAGGATGCAACGCATGGACAAAACATGAGGGTATCTCTTGTTTTGCCGATGTCCATGGACGATGGTGGCCACTTACCATCAGGTGGACAATCTGCTCGTTTACATCTAATATACCATAAAAAAAAGGTATTATAATACAAGAAACATTACAGTCTGAAACTAGTATTAAATTTCCTAATATAACTCCACAATCACAAATTTCCAAACAGAAATTACACGAACGTTGATTCTTGATTAGAACCGATGTAGTGGAGTCACGTCGCACCAATTAGAAAACGGTTCACAATTGAAAATGCTCTCTCGATTTTGATGTAGTGGATGTCATGTGTCCCCTGTTTATATCAAAAAGTAGATCTGAACCTTATTCTCTGATACTTGAGTTCAGAATTCAATAAACTGATGTAAATTTAGAGAAAGATAATACATGGAAAACAGGTCGGGCGTTTATTGGAGCTCATTGTGAATTGAACTCTAAGGCTATTGGAATAGAGTTGATTTTCAAATGTATTATTTACATTGTAATTAGTAAAAGTGTTCTACAAGGAGCCATATTTTTAGAATGTTCATAATTTCTTAGAATAGATAATGTTGTTAATTTTGTTTGATGGTTTTTGTTATTTTTAAGACATTTTTAATATTAATAATTGGCTTTTGTGGATAGAAACAAAATTTCTGAGGTAGGGTATTTTTATAAAATTAAATAATAAGGCTACGTTTACACCAGAGAAATGCGAGTGTCTAGAAATCACTTTATTAGATAGCCATTATGTTAAGATTTTTTTTATGTGTGATAAATTTGTTCATTTGCGTTACTGCTTTGGTTTAAAAATATAGAAAATATTAAAGTATAAATAAATTGTATATGTATATAAAATTTAGCACTTGTCCAAACATTATAAGTAGAAATCTCGTGACTGGGCAATCGGTGATAGCTGCCAAGGATCTCCATTGATATCTAATGGGGATAAATACATGGTGTTGCTAATGTAATAAAAAAAATACAAAGTACAAAATCACTAATAATTTCTTCTGTTATCTGTTGTCAATATGCTTGCAACACTATTGATAACTTTTGATTCGCTTGTAGGTTCAATTTTTTTTTAATTAATTAAAATTATTTCAATAGTTTGTCTTGTAGGAAAAAACCACTTTACAGTTGCTCTTCAAGTCCCAGGCACTGCTCGGTTAGCTGTTTATAGTGCATGGTATGGTTATCTATATAGGTATTTATAGCTACCGACTTATGGTCATAAGCAGTGATGGTCCAATGGTCGAGACTTTAATGTCTTACTCGGGAGGTCCGATTTCGATCCCCCCCACAGGCACACACCTCTGACTTCTGAGTTATGTGTGTTTTAAGCAATTAAATATCACTTGCTTTAACGGTGAAGGAACACATCGTGAGGAAACCTGCACGAGTGAGAGTTCTCCATGTTCTCTTTCGGTGTGTGAAGTCTGCCAACCCGCACTGGGCCAGCGTGGTAGACTATGGCCTTATACCCTCCTCATTCTGAGGAGGAGATCCGGCTGAGCAGTGAGCCATTGACGGGTCGTGATGATGATGATGACAGCTGCCGGCACGTATGTATAGGTTTGACCTTAAATGCTCAGAAGTCACTACAAGGGCCGAGACGTGATTCGTTCTTATGCGACGTTTTAGTTCCCGCACTCTCACAATGCGCAACTCCTATAATTGTAGGTAAATATCAAGAAAAATAAATCCTCTTATTAAGTGAAGTGCCCCCTGTATACGTCCCGTTCGGGGTCACGCAGCTCGTATTGACTGTGTATCTATCTGATTGTGCGTCCATTACAGAATGACACATGAAATATTTATAAAGCGTTACTTCATATTGTCGATGGACATCTTTCATATTTGTTCTAACATTTGTAGGAAGACAAACATTAGTTTGTTTTAAGAGAATTGAATTTCTAACATAATAATTGCTATATAAATATATTTAGGCTTTCAATAAAGATTTTATTATTATCCCACAGGAACTATAAATTTTCCGGGATAAAAAGTAGTCTATGTATTAATCCAGATTATAAAGTATCTGTGTGCTAATTTCATCGCAATTCGTTCAGACGTTTTTGTGTGATTGAGTAACAAACACCTAAATACAAACTTTCACATTTATAATATTATATAGATTTTAGTTAGGTATCGAGTTCGAGCAGTGGAGGCGAGTGTTAAGAGCTACATGAAGTACTGTATTATTCCAACATTTTAACGAAGAGAAAAATCAATAAACACTCAATTGAAAATGAAACCACTCCATTTATTTTGTCATGTTAGATATAACCCTGAATAAATCAAAAAGCGTTAACCAAACATTGACAGAATATAGAAAGAGTAGAGTATTCTTGCGAATAGAATAAGACCAAATTTGTTTTAGTAAAGTATATTTATATACACAAAGAGGACAAAAATGTTTAATACGCGTCAACACTCGCCTTCACTACTCGGCCTTAACCTAACATGTTAGAGTAAATAAAATTGTAGTGTCTGTTTGTAATATTAAAATAACCGCTTTTTACAACAACATTTTTAACAATTTTTGTCTATCTGTTTGTACCGGCTAAACTCTGAAATAGCTGGACCGATTTTGACTGGACTTTCGCTGTCAGATAGCTGATGTAACAAGGAGTAACTTAGACTATTTAACATCTCACTACGACCCATAGGAGCGGAGCAAGACGCGAACGAAGTCGCGCGGGTCAGCTAGTTCTTAATAAAGAAGACCTGTTCACACTGCGTTACACATAATGTCAACATTTACTTTATGAAATTACTTGTCAAACTGAAAATACCCCAACTGTTGTCTTAACAGCAGGAGATCAAGTAGTAGACATATTTATGTCATCAGCCTGCAAGTTTATCTATGTCGATCTCAGTTATCTTATAATCAGACAAGTCGACCCGCGCGCTTTCGTCCGCGTGTAGCTCCGCTTCTATTGGTCTTAGCGTGATGATATATAGCCTATAGCCTTCCTCGTTAAATGTGCTATCTAACAGTGAAAGAATTGTTCAAATCGGACCAGTAGTTCCTGAGATAAGCGCGTTCATCATATTAGTATAAGATATACAAATTTCTAATAATATTAATATAGATTTAATTGGATTTGAAGCTTTTGCATCTAAAAGCTTCTGAGAAAACAGTGAATAAGTATTATTCATCGCCTCCACTCCTCCAATACTCGATCCATCCATGTTTTATGAACCCCATCGAAGAGATATGGAGCTTTCATAAAATACAATTTAATACCTGCTTCAAAGGACAAAATGCCGACATCGCTGAGTTTCGCACCTATTGCCTTATTGGACGAAACATACGGAAGAATATTTCTACCTTGTACTTACTAATCACAGAAATAGACCACTAGACTATAACTAAGACAATGATAATTTGCACTTAAAACGGAACACCTAGTCATCATCACGACACTTCAATGGCCCACTGCTGAGCCGGCTCTCCTTCTAAGAATGAGAAGGGTATTAGGCCATAGTCCACCACGCTGGCCCAGTGCGGGTTGGCAGACTTCACACACCTTTGAGAACTTTTAGGGAACTCTCAGGAGTGCAGATTTAATTGCTTAAAACACACATAACTCAGGATCGAGCCTCAGACCTCCCGAGTAAGACTTGAAGTCTCAACCACTGGGCCATCACTGCTTTTTTACACACGGAACCTAGTAACGAATATTAAACACTTACTCCACACCTTAGTAATGGAGACCCAGAACTGTACAGCCATAATAGTGAACAAGCGAGCTCCTTTTGACAACTGACTCAAGTGTATCGGAACTTAAGTCTTGGAATAAAATAAAAGGTATTACTCGGCAATGTAAAGTTATCAATGGTGTTGCTGACCAACACATCCTCACACATGCTCTCTTTATTTTTTTCCTCCTATCATTATTTTTTTTGATTTGATTGCTTACAGGTTAAGGCATGATAAGACTACTGGTATTAATTACTAGCTGACCCGCGCGACTGATTCGCGTGTTGCTCCGCTCCTATGGGTCGTAGCGAGATGTTAAATAGCTTAAATTACTCCTTGTTACATTAGCTATCTGCTAGTGAAAGTCGCGTCAAAATCAGTCGAGCCATTTCAGAGATTAGCCGGAACAAACAGACAGACAAAAATTGTAAAAAAAAAAAAAATTGTTGTCTGTATATGTACCGTGTGCACTTAGTAAAAAGCGGTTATTTTAATATTACAAACAGACACAACAATTTTATTTATTTGTATAGATGGTTATATCATAGGTGTCATTCTCTAGTTCGTGTAATTTGTTGATGACTTAATGCAGAGTAAAAGGCTGTCAAAAAGTAGCTATTGCTTACGTTGAATTACTACTCTAAATTTCACCAAAATTAGTTTAGCACTAACATTGCAAATAGACAGATAAATATATTTTGTTTATTTACAACTAGTTGACCCAGGCGGCTTAGTACGCGTATAGCTCCGCTCCTATTGGTCTTAATGTGATGGTATATAGCCTATAGCCTTCCTCGTTAAATGTGCAATCTAACACTAAAAGAATTTTTCAAATCGGACCAGTAGTTCCTGAGATTAGCGCGTTCAAACAAACAAACAAACTCTTCAGCTTTATATATTAGTATAGATTATATTTTTTTAAATCACTTAAGCTTTCATAGCTTTAACGATTAGATTGTAATAATAATAACGCATGAGTATTGTGACATGTAATTAAGACGAAACCGAGCAGTGCCTGGGGCTTTAAACCCAGGAGTAGCAACCTCCACCACTCGACCTCGACAATTACAGTAGATAATAAAGTTAACTTACATGGACCTCAAGAAGGGTGACCTTAACCACGACATTATAATTCTACTTCCATGTACACTGCGCGACAACACCAAAAAGACTGACTTTAATCTAGCGTACTAAAGGTTATATATTGTCCACATACACACTTGAAATAAAATAAAAGGATTTAGCCGTGAATATCTATATATATAAAAGCGAAAAGTCACTGACTAACTGACTGACTGATCATCACGAAATCTCAGGAACTATAAAACCTACAAACTTGAAATTTGGAATGTAGGTTCCTTCTAGGACGTAGGTGTCCACTAAGAAACGGATTTGAGAAAATCCTCCCCTAAGGGGGTAAAATGGGGTTTGGAAGTTTATATGAAAGTCCTATGTTTTTGAAGTTAGACTTATGAAAATCGGTATTTACATTAATAACTTACAATAATAAAAATCTGTATAATTTATTTTGCAAAATACCCCCTTAAGGGTGGTAAAATAGGGGATGAAAGTTTGTATGGGAAAGTTTAATTTATTGTCACTCTTAACTTGAAATTTGGAAAGTAGGTTCTCTCTAGAGGGTAGGTGTCAGCTAAGATTTTTTTTACGGGGGTGCCCCTCCTAAGGGGTGGAATGGGGGTTTGAAGGTTATATGAAAGTCCTATGCTTTTAAAGTTTGAGGTTAGAAAAGCGGGAATATGAAAATTGGCATTTAGATTATTACAGCAGCGGGAAAAATTATCTTTTTATAATCTCATATAAAATCAGAACTTCTACGCGGACGAAGTCGCGGGCGCCCGCTAGTTAATTTATAAAAAGTGTTGCTAACATGCTTAGTATCAGTAATAGATATCATTATTTACAATTAATTTTCTTCGTGTTTATTTGTTAAATATAAAATCGTAGCGTGTCTAAACTAAATATGCGTCCGTATATCACATAATCTTTGAGGAAAATGTACCAGAGGACACATTCTACTGGTATATCCTTCAGGGATCCGAAATACGTGAATATGTAATAGCTTCAGAAGAAACCGTGGCTAAGCTACCGTGAACTGTCTTATGTGACCATCACTACATAGTATAAAACAAAGTCGCTTTCTCTGTCCCTATATCCCTATGTATGCTTAAATCTTTAAAACTACGCAAAGGATTTTGACGCGGTTTTTTTAAATAGATAGAGTGATTCAAGAGGAAGGTTTATATGTATAATACATATATAATATAGTAGATAAACACTCATAATTGTAGAGGTTTCTAATGTGATGTTGTAAATAAACACTTTTTTTGCGCTTACATTGCAAACGCTGGCTGAACCCTTCGAGATAGATTAAAATAATGTACTACAGTATTGTACACCTTAAAAAGGCCTACAAAAAAGTCCGCGATGGTATATGTCTACCTCATAGGGATAACCCACAATAACTATTTATTATCCTTTACTTTTTACAAAAAATAATGGTTTATTTACGAAGCGATTTTAATCAATACAGCATCAATCCTTATCCAATTAGGTAACTTAAATACATCGTGCATTTAATATAGATCAATATGGCCCTTTACAGCATTAAATTTAAATGAATATTTTTGAAGATATTACAGATTCATTTAACGTCTATATCCGCCCTCGCTTCATTAAGGAAACAATCCACTATGTCCTTACTAGTATTAATATTTAGATGTTTGTTATTTAATCACACAAAAACGGCTGAATGGATTTCGATAAAATTTGGTACACAGATACTTTATAACTTGGATTAACACATAGTCTACTTTTTATCCCGAAAAAAAACCTAAAGATCCTGCGGGATAATCTTAAATAAATATTTTTGTCTTTCTGCATCCGTATGAAGCCTAGGCAGGTTGACAAGTAAGTTGATAAATTAAAAAAAAATACATCTTGAGTGTTAATTAGTAACACATTCCTTGCTACGCATCCTTGCACATCTCTGGTGGAAATGCATCCTAAGCCAGACCAACAAACGTCAATACATTTTTATAAAAGATTGCAGATCTATACTTGATAGTAGCTGATTCTCAGACCTATTGAACATGTATATAAAATTTCATAAAAATCGGTCGAGCCGTTTCGGAGCAGTTTGGTAACTAACATTGTGACACGAGGATTTTATATAATAGAGATTAGCAAACCGCGCGAGTTCGTTCGCGTGTTGCTCCGCTCCTATGGGTCGTAGCGGGATGTTAAATAGCCTAAGTTACTCCTTGTTACATCAGCTATCTGCCAGTGAAAGTCCTGTAAAAATTGGTCGAGCCGTTTCGGGGGAGTTTGGTAACTAACATTGTGATACGAGAATTTTATATAATAGAGATTAGCAAACCGCGCGAGTTCGTTCGCGTGTTGCTCCGCTCCTATGGGTCGTAGCGGGATGTTAAATAGCCTAAGTTACTCCTTGTTACATCAGTTCTCTGCCAGTGAAAGTCCTGTCAAAATTGGTCGAGCCGTTTCGGGGGAGTTTGGTAACTAACATTGTGATACGAGAATTTTATATAATAGAGATTAGCAAACCGCGCGAGTTCGTTCGCGTGTTGCTCCGCTCCTATGGGTCGTATCGGGATGTTAAATAGCCTAAGTTACTCCTTGTTACATCAGCTATCTGCCAGTGAAAGTCCTGTAAAAATTGGTCGAGCCGTTTCGGGGGAGTTTGGTAACTAACATTGTGATACGAGAATTTTATATAATAGAGATTAGCAAACCGCGCGAGTTCGTTCGCGTGTTGCTCCGCTCCTATGGGTCGTAGCGGGATGTTAAATAGCCTAAGTTACTCCTTGTTACATCAGTTCTCTGCCAATGAAAGTCCTGTCAAAATTGGTCGAGCCGTTTCGGGGGAGTTTGGTAACTAACATTGTGATACGAGAATTTTATATTATAGAGATTAGCAAACCTCGCGAGTTCGTTCGCGTGTTGCTCCGCTCCTATGGGTCGTAGCGGGATGTTAAATAGCCTAAGTTACTCCTTGTTACATCAGTTCTCTGCCAGTGAAAGTCCTGTCAAAATCGGTCGAGCCGTTACGGGGGAGTTTGGTAACTAACATTGTGACACGAGAATTTTATATAATAGAGATTAGCAAACCGCGCGAGTTCGTTCGCGTGTTGCTCAGCTCCTATGGGTCGTAGCGGGATGTTAAATAGCCTAAGTTACTCCTTGTTACATCAGCTATCTGCCAGTGAAAGTCCTGTAAAAATTGGTCGAGCCGTTTCGGGGGAGTTTGGTAACTAACATTGTGATACGAGAATTTTATATAATAGAGATTAGCAAACCGCGCGAGTTCGTTCGCGTGTTGCTCCGCTCCTATGGGTCGTAGCGGGATGTTAAATAGCCTAAGTTACTCCTTGTTACATCAGTTCTCTGCCAGTGAAAGTCCTGTCAAAATTGGTCGAGCCGTTTCGGGGGAGTTTGGTAACTAACATTGTGATACGAGAATTTTATATTATAGAGATTAGCAAACCTCGCGAGTTCGTTCGCGTGTTGCTCCGCTCCTATGGGTCGTAGCGGAATGTTAAATAGCCTAAGTTACTCCTTGTTACATCAGTTCTCTGCCAGTGAAAGTCCTGTCAAAATTGGTCGAGCCGTTTCGGGGGAGTTTGGTAACTAACATTGTGATACGAGAATTTTATATTATAGAGATTAGCAAACCTCGCGAGTTCGTTCGCGTGTTGCTCCGCTCCTATGGGTCGTAGCGGGATGTTAAATAGCCTAAGTTACTCCTTGTTACATCAGCTCTCTACCAGTGAAAGTCCCGTCAAAATCGGTCCAGCCATTTCAGAGATTAGCCGGAACAAACAGAAAGACAGACATCTACATGCACTTAGTAGAAAGCGGTTATTTTAATATTACAAACAGACACTACAATTTTATTAATTTGTTGGATAAGAAATGAATTTGATACTAAATGTGGTAATAGGAGGAATTTAGGAAGAAATTCAGTAATTCCTTCGTTCTGAAGTGTACCCGCAACATGGCGGCACGTAGCAGCAGCGACGTACATACGTGACTTCTTTGTTAATACACCAAAAATCTTGGAGTATTAACTTTGGAACTGTCTATGGTTAGTCTTTGGAACTTGGACAAACTAGAGGTTTTAGGTTTGATGATAGTTTATAACAAAAAACATAATAAAAATAATAAGTTTATATGTTTGTTAATCTGTCACACATAAAACCGATTTAAGAATTTAAATGAAATGCTGCACACAGATCGATTTATTTTTAAAAAAATCACGAAGTATCAAAAACTCGCACACGAAGGGTTGTGTACCAGTATTTGGCAACTGTCTAGCTATCACGGTTCATGAGATACAGCCTGGTGACAGACAGACGGACGGACAGCGGAGTCCGTTTTTATCCTTTGAGTACGGAACCCTTAAATATCGCGTGGGATAGGATGAAGTTTTATCAAAACTCTATGTTACTATCCATCCTCGCTTCGGAATGATATATTGGGCAACAGATATAAGTTTCATTAAAATCGTTTTAGCATTCTTACCATTGAGAATCCTACAAATATTTCAAAATCGAAATTATCCAAATCGATACAGCCATTCTCGAGTATTAGTGAGATTAACAAATTTCAATTCATTTTTATAAAGAACTTTTCAGAGAAAAATTAGACGAAAACTAGAGGTAAATGTGTGGTAGAGTTAGGTAGGTCTAGGACCAGTTTATTAATTTAAATGTAAAATTAAAATATTCAGCGTAAAAAACAATCAAAAAGCAGGTAAAAACTCCCAAAAGCAAAGCGTCCTAACTACATTTAAAAGAAAACTAAGTGTTTGTGAATAAAGTATGAGGGGCTCTTTCAACTCTTCGACTATTATGAGCTCTATATCAAACGAATAAGGGCGTAGGTTTGTCCATCGTTATCTTTATAGAGATTTCCCCGAGGGACTCTTCGCTTTGTTTTTCCAAGGGTAAAATGGTTATGTTATGTCCATTTGCTTTGTATTTAGAGATAGTTGATATTTAGAGGGTTTCGTTGCTCAATAGGCTTTTGTTATGCGATTTTATAGCCACAGAACATAGAAAAGGCTGTATCTTTAGAAATGTAATGAGTGTTTAATTGAAATCTTATAATCTTGGCCTCTGTATGTAATATAGTCCAACTTGAAAGATAGAATAGTTTTTATATCATGTAGTTATGCATCAGTAGGTGGTTAAGCGTTGGTCTGACATGGCCCCCTCCTAACAAGCGTTTAGCTTAGTTGGAGGGGTTAAAAAAATTAAAACATTTAGCCCAAGAAAAGGTACAGTTAAAGGGATAGTTAATAAAGTAATAATTTAATTGTAATTGAACGAAAAAAAATCTCCTATAAGTTGGAGTTGTTTAGTGTTCAACAGATGGCGATGTAAGTTAGTTTTTCACATCAACATATTTCAACTAGGTTGCGTAATTATTCAATAGATGGCGCCATGTAAATATAGTCGTATGTATTTGTGAAGGTGCCTTATTGATAACCTTTAACTTTCGCTTTCTTTCAACACGAACGCTTCAGGCTATTGGAGACCTTTCGTGAGAAATGTACACACGATTTGTGAGATAAGATAGTAGATACTAGTTTTTTATAATCACTTGTCACGCCTCTAAAAACTTTTTGAAATTATTTCGAAAACACTAAATGACGTCAGGACGTGTGGAACAATCGTTTTTATATGATTTTAGTTACTTTATCTTTGCGCATTACTCTCATCTTTGTTCTGATAATATCGACAACAATATCGTTATGCAGAGCATGACGTCACAGTTAATATTTGTTTTTAATATATTTTTTTTTAATAAAATCAATCTATTTGTTTAGTTGTTAGTCAAAGGCTAAGTGAGTTAGAATAATTAATATTAGATATGTTTATGTTGTATGTATGTTTATATGTAAGTACATCGTAGGGTAGTGGTCACTTCCGTTGTTTTGACAGTCTCGACTCTTTATATGCCATCGACTGTCTGACTGAAGTCTTAGTCGTGCGCGGTCTCTCAAGAAGTGAAGTAGTGTCTAAATAGTGATAGTGTTGTGCAGTGTTATGTTAGTGCTAGGAGTGCTGTCCGATCAAGGTCACGTGAGTACCTTACAATTTAATTACCTCGTCTTGTGTTAGGTTAGGTTTATGTGCGATTAACCTTAGGTTAAAACAGAGAGCCTGAGCAGTGGAGGTGAGTGTTATGATCGTTTAAAGCAATTCGTTAAGCCTACACCTTGGTCACAAGTCCAAGGCACTGCTTAGGTTTCTCTTGTAATTGTTAGAGATAATATTTGATCATTTATCGGTGCAATAGGAGTATCTACGTTGCGTTTACCCAATATTCCATTCAATACCATCACCCTCTCTTAGTGTTCCCCAATATTCCCCATCTTCCTTCTTCCATCTCCTTTTCATCGTTTTAAATTCCCCGACATATATACTTGTTTATGAATGTATATTTAAGTTGAAGTATTTGATTTGCTTATTATTTTTAATGAGTGCGCCTACCGTTTTTTTTAATAAATGAATCCTCCACCGCAAGGTTGCCTGGAAGAGATCGCTCTGAGCGATAAGGCCGCCTATTGTACATATATTTATTATTATTTGTTTACACATTGTTTATTATCATAGTTTTTACATTTAATATTAATTTTAAAAAATTATGCAGTTTTCTGTATGATAGAAAAAAATGTTCTGTTAATATCAGTCAAGACGTTGTTCAGTAGTAAACTTTTAAAAAAAAACGAAAAGAATATTGTAGAAGCCACGTGCAAAACATAAAGTATCTAAAACCTAGACGTCTGGAAACTTTGCATATTTAAGCTCAAGTAAATTAGTGTGACAATAAATATTAATATACCTCCATATTTAGTCGCAGGTGCACTTTAAAGCACAGATGCAATAAAGACTACGTATGTGGGAAAAATTACTCAAAATTTTAGGTAGTAGCCGATCCCACGTTTCGCTGAAGTGTATTCAAACCATTCACTCACTCATTTATTTATTCATAGTCTGCCACCCGCAACTATGAATATGGAAACTAATCTCATTGACTCGTTCACGTACACTTAGTCGTGCGCGGTCTCTCAAGGAGTGAAGTAGTCTCTGGATAGTGTTAGGAGTCCTGTCCGATCAAGGTCACATGAGTACCTTACAATGTAGTTGCCACGTCTTGTGTTAGGTTAGGTTTATGTGAGTTTAAACTTGGGTTTAAACAGAGAGCCTGAGCAGTGGAGGCGAGTGTCTCGATCAACACTTGGTCACAAGACCAAAGCACTGCTTAGGTTTCTTGATTATTTATCGGTTCAGTAGCAGTATTGCGTTTACCCAATAGTCCATTTAATATCATCACCCCCTTTTAGTCTTCTCCAATATTCCCCTCTCCTTCCTTCTCATCATTAAAATCCCCGACATCAATAGAACGACTAACTAAAGCTGCGTTAACAGTTAGTGGAGAAGATGAGTCGTGCACCAGAAAAGGGGCCCTTAAACCTACTCCCGTGTCACAAGTCTCAGGCTCTACACGGAGTTCCTCTCTCTTCCACACGATAGTTCATCTCTCTTATATTAGCAACAGATACGATCGGACGATTACTTCATTATCTGTGAGTTTCCCGCCTAAATTGAATTTGACAGGTGTCAGACATAGCTTCGGCGTTACTATAAATAAATAAGGAATTAACCTGCTAAAGACATGGCTGTACGGTTCAATACCTTTGCCTTTTCCACTATGGAATAAAAAGAGAAGAAAAAAAATTGACAGAAATCAACGCGCGTTCTACTGTTTTTTTTCTTCAATTCACCTTTCAGTAACTATTACTGTTAGTAATTAAATCTTCTGAATAAGTGTCTATTGTAGTGCAAGTGGAAATGTTAGAAAATAAAATATAAATAGAAGTTTAGTTTTTTCATATTGAGGACTAAGTAGAGTCCTCGTACATACAAACACGATTGCATTACAACAAATATCAAGTTTAATTACTGTGACAAAAAGCATGTAGAGAAAGAACAGATTATATTTGCGTAATGTAACACTAGACAGCGCACGCGCACGCGCACGCCTAGCTAACAAGGTGGAACGCCATGACATTAATAAAGTGTTAAATAGAATATGAATATTAAATTATATTAATAACCTGTCACGATCTCATACTAACAAATATTATGTTTAAACTGCCATTTTTTTATTGCACTGGTTCCGTACCAATATTTGGCAAAAAAAATCACGTTTGTTGTATGGGAGCCCCCCTTAAATATTTATTTTATTCTGTTTTTAGTATTTGTTGTGATAGGGGCAACAGAAATACATCATTTGTGAACATTTCAACTGTCTAGCTATCACGGTTCATATTCATGCTCTGTCGAAGAGTTTATCCCGACTGCCCACGTTGTGCTGGAATGCGTGGGCGTCGCCACACAACGGGCACAAATCCTCAAGGACATGAGATCGCTCCAAGAAGCCATTGAAGCTCCCAGGATACTTCTGCGCTTCTGGAAGGAGCTGGGCTGGCTAGTATAGCCAGTCATCCCTGCACGCACAATGGACCGAACTAGAGTCTAAGTGCGGAAACAGGAGCCATTCATGAGATAAATCCAGGTGACGGGCAGACGGACGGACGGACAGCAGAGTCTTAGTAATAGGGCTCTGTTTTCTATCCCAAACAAAACCCTAAATAAATCATTAGGGAGCTGATATATAGAGAGAGCATAATCCTACTAATATTATAAACGCGTATGTTTGTTACTCTTTCACGCAAAAACTAATGAATGGATTTTAATGAAACTTTACAATAATATAGCTTATACATCAGAATAACATATAGGCTATAATTTATAATGATATAGTGTGAGTTATCCAAAATACAGCGTGGCGCAGCTAGTCGCATATAAACGCAATAGTGCAGCACTGATTGCGATGAGCACAGAGTAGCAACACTAGTTACTGCCTACTCTATGCAATTATATTTCAAATTTCGAAGGATCTCTAAATAATATTGATAAAATACACAAAAGTTTCAATAACACCTGAACCCAAAGGTAATATTTCGATTCAGCAAAGAAAATACGAGGTAAAATGTCTACACAATTCCGTTCTGAAAACTGTATAACGCTGGGTTAAGTCGTAAATTGGAGTGTAACGAGGAAAAAATATCAAATTCAGGTGTAGGGTTGCCAAATACAAATAAAAGGTTTTTTTACCTGATAGAAAATGGCCACCGTCGCCCATAGACATCGGCAAAACTAGAGAGTATCTCTTGTTTTGAGGAGTATGTTCGCGTTCCAATGGACCCTGAGATAAAACCCAGAGTTCAATGGAACCGCAACATTAACACAAGCGGCGGCAGTAGATCTGGCCCACATGCGGCGCGACCGGAGCACGTCAAAGACACTTGGCGGTCTCCTCACGGGTAAAGGGTAGAATTTACAGTAAATACATTAAGATACTGGCACTTTAGACATGAGGTCTATTAGTATCTGGAGTTCAAGACCCAGGTGCAGGTTTATCTAGTCCGTAACAAGCCAGTTACACTATATTTTATTTCAATTACTTTCTCACTATGATAGTCAATATTCATTCTATGAAACTAATCGTTTAGCTGCCTCTAGTCTAGTGGGACCGTTAATAAATTGTAGAGTGAATGTGGGTATTTGTTACTCAATCACACAAAAACGGCTAAACAGATTTCAATGAAATTTTGCATACAAATACTTTGTAACCTTGATTAACATATAGGATACTTTTTATCCCGGAGAAATTCAGAGTTCCTGCTTGATCATAAATTGTTTATAGAATGCCTGAATCCTACTAATATTATAAACGCGAAAGTTTGTAAGAATGTATGGATGTATGTTTGTTACTCTTTCACGCAAAAGCTACTGAATGGATTTTGATGAAACTTTACAATATCATAGCTTACACTTCAGAATAACACATAGGCTATAATTTACAATGATATAGTGTGAATTGTCCAAAACATAGCGGGTGAAACCGCGGGGCGCAGCTAGTTTCTTTATATTTAGAAATAATATTGTTTTTTTTTTAAATTAATAAATAATTAAAAATAAATATAGAACATTCTATTTTTTTACGTCATAGCTTTCGTATTTTTTTAAGGTTGGCAACCCTAACAATTCGACGCGTTGACACAAAGTTACTACAGAAATAGGGAAATCTATTAGATTTGTTCGAGCTGTTAAGAACACGCTGACGTACATAAATTCCCAGCATTAGTTACTTTTTTATATAAATCCATGAACAACAGAAAACAAAGGTTTTAATACATAATCTATAATCTTTGGATTAAGAATTAAAAGTAGATTACAAATTTTTTTTATTTTTTATAATAGGTAAGGGACAAACGAGAGAAAACTACAAGATAGAGTGAGGAGGAGGAGCGAACAGAAGACTGCTGCGGTTTCAATGGACCCCGGGCAAGAACCCGGTGTTCATTGGAATCGCAGCAGTAATGGGATGGGAGAGGAGTAGATGTGCCCCACAAGCCAGTCGGGGAACAGATCCCCTACCACCAAGGGGGTGCTAGGTTTCTCGTCCCTTACGAGACGCTCTCCCAGCGGCAGAATTTCGGTCGTTATACAGTTTGCTTTCGTTAATTGATTGACATTGATAATAGTTGATAAATATTTCTTTTTTTTTAAATCTATACTAATATAAAGCTGAGGAGTTTGTTTGTTTGACCGCGCTAATCTCAGGAACTACTGGTCCGATTTGAAAAATACTTTCAGTGTTAGATAGCTATATAACCTCACGGTAAGTACAATAGGAGCGGAGCTACATGCGGACGATGTCACGCGGGTCGACTAGTCTAATATAATATGAAAAAACCATATGGTTATCATTATTTTCTAATCAGATATCAGTTTGTTTATCATACTGATTGTCACGGCTGTCAGGAGTCAGGCAACCTCGTTATGCTCATTGGATACATGTGGAAATAACGGTGTGTCTGTGACAGTATGACATTGTGATATGTTACATATTCATATTTTTTATCTGTATCCATTTTTAACAAATACTAAACATTGAAAATACCACATTCTAGTTTAAATCTTCACAAAATATTTTGTCCATACAGATACTATAAAATATCATGTTATGTATCCCGGAAAAAGAGGATTTTCTGTGGGATAAAAATAAGTTACTCACATTATACAATTTTAAAATATTTTAGCCCAGCCAAGCTAAGGCGTGTTAATTAGTATAAATTTGTATGTTTGGATGTTTATAACTCAATCACACAAAAACGGATGAACGGATTTCAATGAAAATTGGCACAAAGACACTTAATAACCTGAAGAATTTTTTATCCAAAAAACGGAGAGGTCCTGAGGGTTAGGAGGGAATATAAAAATAAGTTAAAAAATTACAAACGTTACTTTATAACCTGTACTAACATAATACTTACTGGACATTTCCACGAACAAAGTCGCGAGCAGATACTAGTATTATTTAGCTAATGAATTACACCTTTTTTTTAAATAACAAAAGAAAAGCATTAAGTTAGCTATAGCTAAGTTATTGAACTTGAAACCTTGACCTCTATAATGCAATTAGCATACAATGCGGAGGAAGTGATGTTTATACATTAAGTAAACATTCAATAAAAATACTTATACCGATTACATTATTATACAATACGAGCGGCTTGCCCTCGCTTCGCTTGGGTAATTTAAAACATAATTATAATCAAAATTCCTAATCAATTTAATACTTTCAGTGATAAATCACCAACTTATAAAATTACGACTTGATGGCACTCAAATGGCCATATCTTTTTAATCATAATATTTATGGCAACACCACATAGCCTATGTTACACGGAAAGGATGTAGAGTTCGATCGGTGAAAGCATAATCAAAATCGGTTCAATAGTTTTTAAGCCTATTCGCAACAAACATACATACAACCAAACCTTTCCTCTTTCTATAATAGAAATGATCTGTGAAATCTTAATATATCGCCACTGAAACTTACTTTTTTTTTAAATTACAAAAGATTTAAATGATTAAGTTAAACCTAAGCCATTTGTGAAAACCCAATCAATTTTGTGCAGTAAATACTTCTAGTATGATATACATAAAAACATACAAACAAACAAAGAACCTACATACTAAGTTTACTTAAATATTTCCATTTAAAAAACATCATTCAATACTGAATGGATTTAGATGAAACTTTACAATAATATAGCTTACACGTCAGAATAACACATAGGCAATTTATAATGATATAGTGTGAATTATCCAAAATATAGCGGATGAAACCGCAGGGCGCAGCTAGTCTATAAATATACCACAGAACCGTGCTTTCCTGGGATAAAAAGTATCCTTTATGTCGGCGCATAGGTTAAGGTAATATTTAATCACTTGCGTTGTCACATTGTAACTCAACGACTTTAGCCTGTGATGTGTGAACATTATTCAAAGTGGTGCTAGTGAAAGTGTTGTAATAGTGTTTTTTTTTTAAAAAGATTACTAGCAGTATGGATCACATACTACTAGTATTCCCTTTATCCCTCCTAGTAAGCTAATAAATAGCTTGTGTCAGGAGTGGGCCACGTCAGTAGTCCAATGTCCGGATTAGAACCCACGACCCATCGATCGCGAATCCAACGCCCGAACCACTGAGCTACTAATGCTTCAATAATGTTAGGCCTCAACAAGTCAATGTGATTGCCACGTGGTTACGTCAACATAACGTTAGGTTAGGTTTATAGTTAGGCTTAAGTGTACACATATGTGTTAACCTTCAAGGACCCTTCAAGCCCACACCTTGGTCACAAGTTGGCTCACAATTTGAAAAAAAGGCAATTAGACGTTTTCTTCGTATGGCAGAATTAATATATATATATTATATGTGAGGAAGGAGTAGTTATAGCAAGCACAATTTATCAAAGATATAATCACGCAACCGTAAGGAGCCTAAAATTCCCTATATCTTATATATGAGTATGACATACATTATTAATGCCTCGTTAGATTAATATTCGCACGAGTTGTATTAAAACGTCCAAAACTATATAATCTAAAATGTATTTTTTTAATTATTAATTATTTTCTAAATAAATAAATAGAACTAAAGTAAATCATTAAAATACGAAAATTCAAATCCTTATTAATGTTATAAATGCGAAAGTAACTCTGTCTGTCTGTCTTTCTTTCACGTCAAAAATAGTGAACCGATTTAAATAAAATTGCCTATACATATAGTCTAGAGCCTGACAAAGGACATAGGCTACTTTTTAATGCGAAAAAAGGGTTGTAAGGGATTGAAAAGATGGGATGAAAAGTTGTATAGAAGTATCGTCCTTTTAAAAGAATAAATAAATATACCTTCAAGGGTGTATAATAACAATAGGGAAAGACCCTGTTCCGCGCGGATGAAGTCGCGGGCACAGCTAGTTATTAATAATTATTTCATATGGGTCGTTGGCTATTAGAAAAAAGCATCACAATATTAGACGAACAAATTGGTGAACAATTAAATAGAACCTCAATTTTTTCAAATTGGTTCAAAAGAATGAATTTTCTGAACCATTATATATATATCATCATCAGGACCCTTCAATGGCCCACTGCTGAGCCGGGTCTCCTCCTCAGAATGAGGAGGGTATTAGAGCATAGTCCACCACGCTGGCCAAGTGCGGGTTGGCAGACTTCACACACCTTTGAGGACTTTTTTGGGAACTCTCACTCGTGCAGGTTTCCTCACGATGTTTCCTTCACCGTTAAAGCAAATGATATTTAATTGCTTAAAACACACATAACTCAGAAATGTCAGAGGTGTGTGCCTGTGGGGGGGATCGAACCTTGGACCTCCCGAGTAAGACTTGAAGTCTCAACCTATATATAATATATATATATATATATTTAAATAATAATATATTTAATGGTAAAGTATACTAGATATTTCATAGGGTAGCATTAACATAAAAAACTTATTCATTATGAGCGTTTTTTCAGCTGTTAGTGAGCCCGTGCGAAATCAAGGATGGCATAATCCAATAATGGTCGATGACGTCGCTATTATTTGGTCATTACGAGGTTTCGAGAAACCCTTCTTTATACTCCATTTATTACAAGATTAGGGTTGCTGTTTTAGATTGCTAACTAATACCTTGTTAAGAAAAGGTAAAAATCTCGTGGATTCGATCTTCATCCCGACCACTAACTTCAATAGATAATAAAGTAAACTTACATGGACCTCAAGAAGGGTGACCTTAACCACAACACTAACTTCCATGTACACTGCGCGACAACACCAGAGAGACTGAGACTAATCGCAACTAAAAACGCGATCTACCTGTGTGTTGATAGCATATCTATCCGATAGATTTGTGTTAGTTTTCTAACGGATCTCGCCCGGTGACCATTGTGGCTATCTATAAAAGTAATGCTCAATTGTAAAGTATTTCGTGAGTGTGACAGTATTTGCTCGGTTTTCGTTACTATGCGGTATAACTCTCATATAAATACTATTCGAGAGAATCTAACAAATATAGAAACCTGATGCTAAACTAATATTATGTAAAATGAGCTCATAGAACACTGGTCAACGAACTCACTGCATACCATCATAAAACTTACATACAATGCGCCTCACATTTCCTCAAGTTATATCTAGTAATGAAAATGAAATAGCTACCGGCACGTAAGTTTAGATTTGACCTTGAATGCGCAGAAGTCACTATTAGCGGGGCGAAAGGCGATTGGTTCTTACGTTTCAGTTCCCGCGCGTCTCTACGTCACGGATGGAATGCAGCACGCTCACAATGCGCAACTTTTTCCTACTTTTTCTCAGACCTAAAGTTAGCTGCCGGCTGCTATACATTTTAGTCAATAACAATTGGGACTTGCATCATAGGAACAGGGTAACAGAGCTCCTTTACGTTAAAAACGCCATGCCCTAACTTTTTTTTTTGGTATGGTGGATAATGCAAACGAGCAGATGGTCCACCTGATGGTAAGTGGCCACCATCGCCCATGGAGGTCGGAAAACAATTGATACCCTCTTGTTTTGTCGATGCGTTGAATCCTCGAAGATAGAGTGGGTAGGGGCAGAACAAAAAATGCTGACCCTGAGCAAGAGCCCAGAGTCCACTAGATCCGCAGCATTAATGGGATGGGAGAGAGAGGGGGTAAGTCTGGCCCACATGCAGCTGGACCGGACTCGATAGGGACTAATGAAAACTTAAATACTTTAGACAGCAAGCTGAGCAATCCCTTTGCAAAAAAACTTGCATGATCTCTGATAAGGGACACCTAGGACTATATTTTAAATAGGTCTACACTTTAATACATTTCTACTTTTACTACGATAGACAATAACCACTCTATCAATATAACTACTTCTGATCTATCGGTTATCATAGCTTTCTGCTTAAGACCTAAGTCTGTTATGTTGTTTTTTATATTAAAAATAATAACTGGCATATCAAATGTTATCAAAAGTGTTGCCAACATAATCTATACTATTATATAAAGAGGAAAGATTTGATTGTTTGTATGTTTGTTTGTTGCGAATAGGCTCGAAAACTACTGAACCGATAGAAAGCTACATCCTATCCGGGGAACATTGGCTGTGTGGTGTTGCCATAAATATTCTAATTAAGAAGATATGGCTATTTAAGTACCATAACCTGGCCATTTGGTAATTTGAAGGGTTTCTCAGGAACTACTAATCCGATTTCACTGAGAGAAGGCTATAGTATTTCCGTCTCTCTTCCTCTTTTATACTATCATTCTCTCTTTTGTCTCTCTTTAATTTTTATCTTTATCGAGCTGTTCAGAATGACCATTCTCCTTTCACTTTCTTTCTTTCGATTACCTCTCTCTCTAGATTTTATCTACTCAATTTTATTTTTGCCTGTCCTCCCTCTTATATTACCTGTCGCTTTTTTTTCTTTCTATAAATGATAGAAAAACTGATAATGAAAAATGAAAAAAAAACACAATTACGATATGGCCATTTAAGTGCCATATAAGGTGGCCATTTAGTAAATTGAAGAGTTTCTCAGGAATTACAAATCCGATTTAAAACATTTTTTCACTGATAGAAAACTACATTATTCGTGAGTGACAAAGGTGATTCAGTGTTGCCATATACATTTTTTAATTAATAGAATATGGCCATTTTGTTGCTACTGATCCAATTTTAAAAATTCTTTCATTGAGAGAAGTCTATAGTATTTCCATCTCTCTTCCTCTTATAATACTATCATTGTCTTTCATCTTCTCTCTTTTCTCTCTCTTTTATTCTTCTCTCTCTCTCTCTCCTTTACCTATTCAATTTTATTTTTGCTCTGTCCTCCCTCTCTTAGCATTTCTCGCTTTTCTTTTATTTTTATTTCTATTATTTTCTTTTTATAACTTTTTCTCACTCTCTCCCTTTTTTCAAATAATGAAAAACTACACAATTATAGAGTGACAATTTAAGGACATCAATTACAATATTGTTTTAAATACCCGGAGCGAAGCGAGGGCAGCCCTCTAGTCTTTAATAAACATGTTATTAAATGCAAAAAACAAACAATCCAGCTTAGTTACATTAGTGTTTGTTTTACAATGCTAATGTCACCCTCACTCCTGATACTCAACGTATATTAATGGTTTTGTTTACTCAGAACCAACAGACATTTGAATTATTTTGATATTTCCATCCTTACGGATGTTAGTTATGATTAATATCATCTCTACCTATTTATCACATCGTAGAGTCTTCATACAAATATTCTGAGAAACGTGTCCGAAGACCACACATCAACATTTTGTTCTTACTTCTCATATTATTGCTAATAATATGGAGACAGATATGATACCCACTACTGTACAGCAATACGTATACACATGCAATGTAGACTGAGGCGAGCAGTGCCTGGGGCTTGAGACCCAGGAGCTCTTTCATAATATATTAACTCTCACCTCCACCACTCGACCTCGCTAACGACAATAGATAATAAAGTAAACTTACGTGGAGCACGAGAAGGGTAACCTTAATCACGACACTATAACACTAACTGCCATGTTCACTGCACGAAAACACAAGAGAGACTGAGACTAATCAATCGCACTAAAGGTTATATATTGTCTTCACGTTGGTATACTTGAAATAATATAAAATGATCCAGCCGCTACTACTACTTTATAAACAGTGTTGCTAACATTATGAAGGTATTTGTAAAGAAATACTTTAAATATTTTCAGATAGCTCAAAAATAACTAGTACACCATTTTGGATGGTTCGCCATATTGGATTCAGAGTGGATATATTTTATTCTTCGCATTGTTTTTAGCAAATCCTTTCAATTGATACCCATATTATAAGTGCTTAAAAAATAGTCCGCCATCTTGGGTCGTCCGCCTTATTCGACTTAGAATATCACTTCTACCTCACAAGAAATTCCCCGCGAAGCATAAGTTAGGCATACGTTAACCTAACCTTAGGTTTAAACGGAGAACCTGGGCAGTGGAGGTGAGTGTTGGAATTTTGTTAAGGGGCAATTCATTTATTACGTAAAACTATTTTCGCTAGGTTTTGACCCCCTCCCCCCCTATTATAAGAAAAAATAAGAATAGGCCGACCGACCCCCCCCCCCCCCCCCGTTTAATATTTATTACGTAAGAATCCAAAGGAAAAATGAATGTTGCCCGCGCTATTTCAAAGTATAAGATTAACTAACTATAGAGACTCCCTCCCACCCCCTTGTAAGAAAAATAAGACATGATCGAACCCCCTCGCCCCCTAAATCGTTTTACGTAATTAATGAATGGTCTTGTAAACCTACACCTAGGTCACAAGTCCAAGGCACTGCTAAGGGTCCTTTTGTAATTGTAAGAGATCGTATTTTATTATTTATCGGTTTAGTAGCAGTATCTACGTTGCGTTTACCCAATAGTAGATTCAAAATACCCCTCCCCCCTCTCCTCTCCTTCCGATTTTCTCCCAGTTGTATACACGACCAACATGACTTTTCGTAATTGTATCAACACGAGTGAAACTTAGGCAGGATAATTACAATGGATTATGGAATATTTATATCGGCCTGTATACTGTACGTGTACAGTGATTACAGCGGTCAATGACCTGCGTACACAGGTAGTGTGTGACTCATGCGCCTCTAGGTTATATAATAGGAATGGAATTTTATTTTAAATGCACGGAAAAATAAATATAATACACAGAAAGCCAAACAATTCAGATATAACTAAATTATATAAAATTAGACAATGATTACTGTATATCACTTGTCAGACTGCCTCTGAATACCACGAAAAAATCGTCTTTGTCCCGGTTAATCGGAGGAGTCAGGAAGTGGAGGCAAAATTGCAAATTGGGTCACAATGCGAAAGTAACTTTATCTATTGTTACCCGTGATTGTCACGCTTTCACGCTAAAATAGCTAAACCGTTTTTAATGAAATTTGGTGCAGAGATAGACTAGAGCTTGGGAAAGGACATAGGGTACGTTTTGTCACGAAAAAAGGCTTGAAGGGTTAAAATGACGAGTGCGCTGCTTGGGGGCCCCAACGCCATGCGCTGGTGTCATCTATAGGTGACGATCACAGGTTGGTTGGCAGTCGCATCCTTCTGTGATCTCGCTGAAGGAGGCCGCGGAGCGGGTCCGGGAGGCAGATGCCTTCTTCTCTCGCACGATGCAGGGATACCGAGGGTGTCTCCATTACTCGGGACAAACCCGAATAGGCTAGCAGGCCCGCTATAGTGCGGGGCGACCGTCGAGACGTCTGCAGTAGAATGCGCAATCCCGCAGCGTCTCAATGTGATGGAGAGGGTAACCGCGGAGGTTTAGTGGGTAGGATGGCCTCTTCGCTGGCTAGTCCCACATAACGTGACTAGCCCCTACAGGGCTGGTCGGGTATGCGTAAATGCATTTCTCCGCGAAAACAAAAAAAGGGGATGAAGTGCATGACGAGCTGTGTGATCGTTTATGTCTTTGGGAATTAGTCATACACATATTAAGTACATGTTTGTTGGCACATTCCAAATAATAAGTAATTTATATAAATATATTCATCGAATACAGACGTACCTGATATTTTATGTATTTACAAGCATCCGGTGAGGTGAATTTAAAGTATCTTGAATTGTAGTCCGTTTTATAACAACACCAACTTATACAAGTGTATTCGTTTATCACACTGAAGAAAATATTAAGCTGTCTAAAAACAGCCAGCAAGCATTGTATAAAATGTTTTTCAAACATTTTATACACTCACTAACTCTCATATTCAATCTTTTTTAAACACTAATTCAATATAATGTATTTGTTAAATTTTTATTATCCTTCATACGTTATCAGATCGTTTTTGTATATTTTTAACTCGTTCTGCGAGTAAAAACAGTCTACAAATCCGTAGTATGATTTAAACATGGATAGAACCAATAGTAACTTTGTCGTTACTACCTTGTAGATTATTAAAATGGAATTAGGCTGGACATGTCAGTAGAATGAATGATAATAATTGGTGGACCAAACGTATAACAGAATGGATACCTAGAAATAATAATAGAGGAGGGGGGGCGCTTGAAGAAAAGGTGAAAAGATATTTTTGTAGAAAAGGGGCGAGCAAACTGGATGACTAAAGCTGGAGGCAGGATTCTGTAGAAAATTATGGAGGAGACTTATACATAAAGGCGACTTATATATTAAAAAGCGACGGATGCTCTAACCTACGCTAAAAAACTAAATTGAAAGTGGGCTGGGCACGTAGCGAGGCTAAAGGACGAGAGGTGGACCAGCAGAGTAACAACGTGGTTTGGACCCTCCAAACGGCAAAAGCCTCAAAGGCAGTCCCCACACAAGATGGGCAGACGAGTTGATAAAAATAGCTTGTACCTGCTTGGTGCAAATAGCTCAAGATAGAGGGAAATGGAGTTCTTTAGAGGAGACCTTCACCTTCACTTGAGGAGGGGTTCATGCAAATTAACAAATTTTCATATTAATATTTAATCGTTTTCTAACATAACAGTAAAATTGTAAAAATAACGACATTTATTTTCTTTTATTTAACTTTGCATGAAATAAAAGGTTTTTTATTTTAATTTTATTTATTAAGAACAAGTACCAGCAACAGTAGCGCCAGTAGTCAATACATATGGTATTTATCAGGGCATACAATAACCATAAATCATAATCCCATAGCGAGTGTGTCACGGCAACAGTATGGCGTCCATAAAAATGATGTATCACACCATCATTAGGCGCACGATTAATTAATTATAGCTGCTGGTGTTGCTCGTTTGTTATTATTGTTTTGTATGGGACTACTGTCTTATTAGAAAACTAGTCGAACTGCCCTGACTTCGATGCAATTTAACATTCGTAGATTTAACAAAAAAAAAAAAATTCAAATTATTACTGCTAAATTAAAATATTCAGGCGCTTACTACAATAAAAATAATTTATCCTTTATCTGTAGAAAATTATTTTTTTTCGGGATAAAAAGCAGCGTATGTGTAAATGTAGGTTATGTAGTATGTGTGTGTTAAATTTCATCGAAATCCGTTCAGCCGTTTTTGTGTGAGTGAGTAACAAACATCTAAACATCCATAAACTTTTACATTGTTTGTTGCTCAGGCTACTTTTTTTCCCGGAAAATTCATAAATCCTGCGGGATAGAGGTGTTAAATCGCACCCATGTTAAGCAGGGGGAGGTCGACTAGTACTAGTAAAGATAAAATTAAATTCATACCTATATTAAAAACACCAACTTTTTTCTAAAATAATTCAGCTGCAAACGATGCACTTTGAGTCTATCACAAGAGGAACTGAGTAATATAATGAAATCAGGACAGAGATAATTTTGAAAAAAATAGTTATTAAATATTTTATTCTATTAGTCATACCTAATCACAACCCTCGCTTCCCTTCAGTATGAATATAGTTATAATAGTAGACAGGAATTAGGTATAGGTTATTTTTTGTGAAATATTTGACAGATAAATTTAATTAAAATTAAACCTTGAATAAACTCTAAAAAAGTATAGGAAAGTTTCTTATCAGAACTTCAATAAAAAAACCGTATGAGAAACAAACCTAACCTAAAGACAACGCAATAAAGGTAAAGTATACCAGCAAAATCTCTCTATAATTTGCAGTGTTACCAGGATCATACCAAACCTAGCTGGGAAGGGAAAGTAAAAGTTTGCATCGGAAAGGGACCCCTTAAATGTACTCCTGTTTATTACCATTTAATCGCTTCAATATTGATTTTTCATACACACTCAAAATAGTTTATTTCAATTAGACTTTTTAGAACCACCAGTTCCGAAAACGGTTTTCTGATGAGAAGAACTGGCAACCATCAATCGTTATTTTTATTAACTTATCGACCTGTTCCGGCAGTCACACAGCTCGACATGCACTTCATCCCCACGTTGATAGATGGCGTCGCTACACCCACCTCCTTCTCTTGCACGACACCGGGGCACCCCATTACTCGGGACATCCCCGAATTAGGAAAGCAGGCCCGCTATAGTGCGGGCCGTCCGTTGAGACGCTGTTGTCGAATGCCAAAGCGATCCAGCAGCGTCTCATTATGACGGAGAGGGTAACCGCGGAGGTTTAGTGGGTAGGACGGCGTTTCTCACCGGTGAGTCCCACATAACTCAGCTAACCCACCCCCAACGGGTTGGACGGGTATGCGTAACCGCATTCCTCCGCGTAAACAAAAAAAAAATTGCACACTAATTTGTCTAGTATGTATTCAAAACAAAGCCTATGCAATTTCTCAAGCTTTAGTTTATCTCAGTGTCATTTACCAAACAAATTGGTTCAGTGATTTAAGCATGATAGTGGAACAGACAGAAAGACGCCATCTATTGGTCAATAGATGGCGTGAGTAGTGTATTAAATCGCAGTTTCGTTTTATGAGTGTTAATATTTAGTTAGGATTATTACTGACAACGCAAATCCACTAAATCATGCATATACAAGGTAAACTACGTATTCTATTAATGAAGAGTTTGAAACTGAATCTTAATTACTATCAATTAGCACAAGTGGACGATCAATATAGTTTATGATGCAACTCCGTCTGTCCGTTGATACAATTGTAACATTATATTATTGATTCGACTTCAAGGTAACATGGAATACAATTAATACGTGGACTATATTTCCATATCAATACAATAATATGTTGTGTACTACCATTCACGACTTCAATAAAAAGATCTATGTTACACCTACGTGAAGGTTAGTTAGTAATTATACAGTGTCCCCAAAAAACATAGTCAAGCTGTTGTTTTTTTAAAGGATAGGCAAGCGTTTCACCACAACAATAGGTCATCGAAAGCGATGATACAATTATAAGATGGAGAGATCCTCAATCATATCCCGGAATATAGAAAGAAACCACTTGTATGTTCAATCATCCAGTTTTCATTTTTGTGATTCAGTAAGATTTAGAGGATCAGCAGTTCTACCATTGAACATCCGCCTAGTACTACTTTTTTCGTATATATGGTTGAATGCGCTTATCTCAGGAACTATAAGTTCAAATTGATTTTATCAAAGAAGTCTATATGCTATATAACATCAAGCTACGACCCGTGGGAGCTGAGAAGAATCCAAGTTTTCCGCAAATGGTGTAAGTTTTTCTGAGGTGTTTTAACTAGTGTTGCAAACCCAGCTTCACATTTGTAGGCACACTTTGACAAAAAGCACTAAAGTTATTGCTTGATCGGACCAAAGCTATCAATGGTCTTGTCACGAATATATCCTTGTTTCGAAGTCTAAGTTGATGAAGAATGTAAATGATTTCTTATCCATACTTAGTTGCTGTTGATTAGAGATAAATATTCTTCAACCTGGTAGGAGATAAATATTTTATTTTGATGGGAAACGATTGAAACCTCAGCGAAGGGTTGCTTTGTAATGACCACAATACACGAGCGGTTAGAGTAGTATGACACCGTATTGACAGTTGCAACTTGGCAACCACACGAGCTCAATACGCTTGTGGTTATGGAGATATTGCGGTCGGAGTCGGACATACATTCAAACTATGTAAAGTATACCTACCTCATTTATATTAGGACAAAATATTAAAAAATATATTTTTATTTTAATATTATTTAGGGAAGTCGTTTTGTGGACGATGTCTTGATCATGTCGTCTAACTAAACCTACTCCTAGGTCACAAGCCCCCAGGTTTAACTTGAGATATAGATTCCAAATTAAAAAATTCGATTTGTGGACGACGTTGTAATCATGTTGAGAACGTCCTATCGTCGAATTTTAAATCTATTTTTGATTTATTATCCAAAGATTTTCAATAACTGATTGAAAAATATTCCAAAATAAAATTAATCCATAATCCAAATATTTTGGATTGAGTTTATATATTAATTTCAGCAGTTAGTGGCTGTCCGGTGAATAGAGGTTAAAATATTATCTATAAGTTGGTATACTTAAAATAAAATAAAAGGAATTGCATACGAATATAAAGTTATCGACGGTGTTGCTAGCTCTTAAAAGCTCTCCTGTGTCCAGGTACAGCTTTTATAGTCTGTAACTGAATGGCAAAGCGGATTAAATTCTTTTTAATTCCATAAGCTTTAGGTTCATCTAACTCGCAGTGGGAGTTCCTTAAAAGGAACAAAACGGGATGAATATAAAAGAGATCGATATACTGAAATATTAGATATGTTTTTTTTACAGATGAAAAGCTATATTATTCCCACGTGATTTTAACTGTACACGTCGATAAATGTTATTTCCATTTATCGAGGAAGGCTATAGACTATATATCATCACGCTACGACCAATAGGAGCGGAGCTACTTGCGGTGAAAGTCGCGAGAGTCAACTAGTAGTAATATATAAAACTGAAGAATTTGTTTGTTCGTTTACTTGAACGCGCTAATCTCAGGAACTAGTCCGCCGATTTGAAAACTTCTTTCAGTGTTAGATAGCCCATTTATCGAGGAAGGCTATAGACTATATATCATCACGCTACGACCCATAGGAGCGGAGCTACATGCGGTCAAAGTCACAAGGGTCAACTAGTAGTAATATACAAAGCTGAAGAATTTGTTTGTTCGTTTGCTTGAACGCGCTAATCTCAGGAACTAGTATGCCGATTTGAAAAATTCTTTCAGTGCTAGGTAGCCCATTTATCGAGGAAGGCTGTAGACTATATATCATCACGCTACGACCAATAGGAGCTGAGCTACATGCAGACAAAGTCGCGAGGGTCGACTAGTGTTTAATAATATAGCCATTATAGTGTAAGCAGTCAACAAGAATACGTTCTTCAATTACGAGTTAGAGTATGGGAGCTATTCTGCGCAGTAACACTCAAACGACAGTATTAACATGTAATCTAGATGGAAGCCGATTAGTACCTGGGACTTGAGACCCAGTAGCAGGTTTCAAGATTTATTTTATTACATATAAACTCTTGTCTCTACGGCAAAAGAGATTTTCTTTTTATGTGAAAAATCTAAAAGAAATATTAATACTGGTGTGGAAGTTATAACCTGTCTCTTTCTACCTCTACCCATCTTATCTATATATATTTAAAGGTATTTCTACATACATTATATACGTGACACGTGTAGCTCTAACTCGCACACATGAGTGAGCCTACTTACTACTTACTGCACACTTATCCTTATATTTTGAACAATTCACGCTATCTTTATAAATTATAGCCTATGTGTTATTCTTATATATAAGCTATATTATTTTAAACTTTCATTGAAATCCATTCAGTAGTTTTTGCGTAAAAGACTAACAAACATCTCACAAACTTTCGCGTTTATAATATTAGTAAAAATAGTAGTTTTGAGTTTTAGGAGCAAAAATAGCTATAAAGACAGACAGACACTTTTTCCACGAAAACATCACGAGACAGTGAAAGTACAAAACAAATCAAGTCATAAATTAATTGTATTGCATGAAACAGTTTCCATTCACATGAGAGTTGAGACTACATGTTTATTGACGTCCACTTTGATCTTCCGTGGGATGTTGTTATGCAATAATAACTAATTTTGTTTATTTATATATGTCGGGGTATAGTTGGGATAGGATAGTAATAAAGGGGAGATGTTGTTAGTCCTTACATTGTATTTTGATGTGTTAACACAACCTTAGGTTAGGTCAGCCTTAGGTTAGATTTATGTTAGGTTAGGTTAGCCTTACGTTAACCTATCCTAAGACAAACAGTGAGACCAGGCAGTGGAGGTGAGTGTTATGATCATTTAAAGGATATCCTTAAGCCTACACGTTGGTCACAAGTCCAAGGCACTGCCTGGGTTCCTGTCCAAAAA
The DNA here is from genome assembly GCA_905147385.1 of Limenitis camilla. Taxonomy (NCBI): domain Eukaryota; kingdom Metazoa; phylum Arthropoda; class Insecta; order Lepidoptera; family Nymphalidae; genus Limenitis; species Limenitis camilla. The sequence continues at coordinate 12,226,590 of LR990241.1, forward strand.
CTAAGGAATCTTAAGATTCGATCACTTCATTCATTTAAATCGGCTCTCTCCTCTGACATATATAAATATGGGGCCATCCACAAATTACGTCACACTATAAGGGGGAGGGAGGACTTTGACGAAGTGTGACAAGGGTTGCGAAGTTGTGCTAAATACAGTAATGTAACATTTCAAAATTGTAAAAAAATCATATCAAAAACCACAAACTCAAATAATTAACGAAATGTCTAATGTTTTTTAAGATGTTTGATCTGTTATTTTATTAAAAAATAATTAAAAGGACTTGAATAACTATTTCAGCATTTTGTTTTAATTTAATAATTTCTAAATATTTATTAAATTACTAAATATGTGACAAGGAGGGGAGGGGTAAAAAAATCATGAAATTCGTGTGACGTAATTTATGGATGATTCCTATTTAAAATATTGTTCTACTATATTATATTGGAAGGTTACAGTAAATACCGTTCTAATAAATGGTTCTTCCATTCCGAAGGTGTTTGGTATTAATTTCAACTCGTTACCTCCACGAGTTCTAGAGCATAAGGGTGACAAACAGACGGACAACAAAGTGATCCTCTTAAGGTACGGAACCTAAAGAAAGAATATATATTGGCGCGACAGGTTCATGTTACAACAAGCTGACCCGACAGACGTTCTCCTGTTATCTATGAATATTGGTCAAATGAGTGACAGTGATGTCAAATGTCATAAACTTTACATTAGAAATGTTAATATGGTTGGCAAGGTTTCTTCTATTTCCTAATTTTCCGCGCAACTTTTTTATTTTTTTCTTACGTATGAACTTTCTTTTGACAATAACAATCACAAAAAAAAAGAATTAGTGAAATTAATCCAGCCGTTCACGCGTGATGCCTTGACCAAGAGAAACAGGAATTTTGGGGTGTACAAAACCCACACGCGTGGAAGCTGGCTGGGCCCTTTCAGCTTCTTAAAAATAAGGGTTATCTATTGTCAGTTAGGCGATAAAGACACAGTACTCACAAGTTCTTGATGATTTCTAATCTTCTTTCTGGGCATGCCCACTCGCACCACAACACATAACAACACTAAACAGTTCTAAATAGTCCGCACTTCACCATCAGTCGGTTCTCGTCAGGGAAGGGTTAATCAACTAGCGTTTAGGAGAGATAGCACACACAGGAGTCGAGATATTACTAATCAACAAAGGGGTCAACAGATGGACACCGCGCACGTGCGCCTCTCAATGACTACATTACGACTCACACGACCTCTGCACGTGGCGCAACTAACACTACCTAACATTCCCACCCCGCCGCGCGCGCATTCAAATATATTGAACAAATTAAAAAAAAACAAACTGTTTACGTTGGTTTTATTATATATATAGATATAAAGGTTTATAGTATATCAAAACAAAATTAATATGGGGGCAGTCCATAGTGGACTGTAATTCTGCCTTTATATCAAATATTGATCAAAAATTCAAAAGGCTTTCTAAATTTTTTAATTAAAAAGGATTCTAGATAACAAAATAACAGAAATTAAAAAAAAAATAATCTTGTCCCGTTTTCTCAATTTCGCTTGTGACTAGTTAAAAAAAAATTATTTAACAACATAACGTTATGCATAAACCCATCCCTTCAGAGTCAGCCAATTGAATCTAATGTAGTCCTAAGTGTACAGTCTATCCCACCAACATCTCTCCACTTCATCATGTTGATTCTCCCTTCCCTAAGGTTCCAATAATATTGACTAGGTATAAAATAAATAAGAATAGTCGACAAAATGTTTTATTAAGAATGTGTCTTCACCTTATTCCAACACACACACACACACGTTCCAATATATCCCATTTCATCACATTCATTTATATTTCCTTCCATTATATCCTTTTCATTTCTTATATCTTTTCATTTCAATTTTATCTCTTTCCTTTTTATTTCATGCTTAAGCAATGTAAATAAAAGTTTTATTCTTTTCCATTCCATATTACTTTCACTCCAATCCATTTTACTTCATTCCATTTTATCCCACGTTCCTTTGTTACACTCAATTCCAAGATATCCCGATTCATTATGTTATTTTATATATTTCCTTCCATTCCTATCCTTTTCTACTACACATTATTCCATTTAATCCCATTCTCTTCATTACAATTTTATCTCTTTCCATTTTTTTATGCTTAAGCAATGTAAATAAAAGTTTTATTCTTTTCCATTCCATATTACTTTCACTCCAATCCATTTTACTTCATTCCATTTCATCCCACGTTCCTTTGTAACACTCAATTCCAAGATATCCCGTTTCATCATATTATTTTATATATTTCCTTCCATTCCTACTACACTTTATTCCATTTAATCCCATTCTTTTCATTTCAATTCTATCTCTTTCTATTTTATTTCATGCTTAAGCAATGTAAATAAAAGTTTTATTCTTTTCCATTCTATATTACTTCACTCCTAACCATTTTAATTCATTCCATTCCACGTTCCTTTGTTATACGTAATTCCAAGATATCCCGTTTCATCATATTATTTTATATATTTCCTTCCATTCCTACTACACTTTATTCCATTTAATCCCATTCTTTTCATTTCAATTCTATCTCTTTCTATTTTATTTCATGCTTAAGCAATGTAAATAAAAGTTTTATTCTTTTCCATTCTATATTACTTCACTCCTAACCATTTTAATTCATTCCATTCCACGTTCCTTTGTTATACGTAATTCCAAGATATCCCATTTCATCACATTATTTTATATATTTCTTTCCATTCCTATTTTTTTGCTACTACACTTTATTCCATTTAATTCCATTCAATCCTACTTTATTCCATTCTATATCAGGTAAATCATTCATCCACACTATCATATAAAGATTTGATTTTTTGTTTGTTTGTTGCGAATAGGCTCTAAAACGACTGAACTGATTTTGATAATTCTTTCACAAACAGAAACTTACATCCTTTCTGGGTAACATAGGCTATGTGGTGTTGCCTTCAAAATTCTAATTAAAAATAATTTTTTGCATTTACAAATCCAATTAAAAAATAATCTCACTTATACTGCGTGAATATTTTCGCCTCTCTCTCTCCTTTTCTCTCTTTCATTTTGTCTCTTTACTCCCATTCTTTATTCCTATTTTCTCCGTCTCTTTTTTTAAACTCTCTCTCAAGATTTCTTTCTCTTTTCAATTATTAATAATACATAAAGCTATAAATTAAAGAAAAGCTACACTAGTGACAATTTAAGGATATGGATTATAATTTTGCTTTAAATAAGCGAAGCGAGGGCCAAGGATAAAACAACAAGTACGCGTCACTATTGTCATAAACTCTACAATATAATAAACTAATTTACTTTATAACTTGTTTTACTTTATGAGTAGTAGTTGGAGTCATTTTGATTCAGTTTGATTTGTCTAGATCTAGGTTTATGAATATGGCGCTATATTTTAGTTAGTACTAATAAATGTTTATTACATATACTTAACTGTCAAACGTAAAATAACAATAGTATTTTAGGCTCTATTTCCACCAGACATAAGCGAGAATGTGTTAGTTAAGAACCATATCTACCATAAGCTGCGTCCCGCGGTTTCACCCGCTATATTTTGGATAATTCACACTAAATTGCTATAAATTGTAGCCTATATGTTATTCTGATGTGTAAGCTATATTATTGTAATGTTTCATCAAAATCTGTTCAGTAGTTTTTGCGTGAAAGAGTAACAAACATATATCCATACATTCTTACAAACTTTCGCGTTTATAATATTAGTAGGATTTATCACTAAAACTTTCATGTGATCATTACGTTTATATTGATTCACGGTTTTCCACTTACGTGATGATATCGAGTTTATCTCGACATGTTTCGGGAATACTCAAGCTCCTTTATTCATAGTCATATACAATTTTGATACAATTCATATAGCCTTTGACACTCGGGCCATTATTACGAATGTATTGACACCTCATTCATTAAAATCAATTCAGTAGTTTAGGCTACCAAACTCATTCATTACCTTTCCTTCTAGCTTCGCTGTATTTCCGAAACATGTCAAGATAAACTCGATATCATTACGTAAGTGTAACACCGTGAAAAAATATAAATATCTATTTCTTATTAGATTGTACCACATGTGTACCTCTAAGCTCTAACCACAGACGTTGTAACAATTATGCCCCAATATATCAATTTTAATAACTTTTAACTCGTGCGTAGCAATAATTCTATCCCAATCTATTAATACCCCCATATTTTCATGTGGATGACAAAGATTTGTATATTATAATGTTATTTATTACCAGAAAAAATTAGGAATCTCTTTTAAAATTCAATAATGTAACTCAAGGTATTAAAAAATTAGCAATAATATGTCTTTCATCGCATGCGCTTCGGAAAGTATTGATGATAGAACAAAAATATGTTCTACAATATTATAGATCGTATCAATATCTACAAAAAACTTCGCGAGACCATATGTCCAACTATTGTAGTTATGTCACTATATTAGTGAGACAGAAGAGTGAGCGAGTCAGCGAGATGGTGGTGTCCACTGTGACATCATCAGCATTATCATCATCGACCCGTCAATGGCCCACTGCTGGGCCGAGTCTCCACCTCAGAATGAGGAGGGTATTAGGCCGTAGTCCACCACAGCCAGTCTGGGTTGCCTGACTTAGGGAACTCTCAGGTTTCTACAGGTTTCCTCACGAGTTCTTCACCAAAGCAAGTGATATCATAAAATATTGGAGAAATAGTATATTCACAGTTGTAGCTGGCAGAGTATGACTGAATGAGTAAGTGAGTGAAGGGTGTGATTACCTCAAGGAAGCAAGGGCTCGGCTAGTATGTAATAACTTTAAACCCGTGCGTAGCTATAATTCCATCCCAAGCTATTAATATCCCCATATTTTCATGTGGATGACATATTTTTATTATAATAGATCGTTTCTGTTCCAAACACGAGAAATATACACATGAATAATGTAATTTATAACTTGAAATCGTTCTGTTTTGGTTTGATATGTTAATACAACCTTGGATTTGTTTTGTTAGGCTATTCAGATTGATAGAAAATAATTGTGTTTCTGATAGCCATTGTACAGATCCTTTTTTATCCTTTTTTTATGATCATTTCTACATTTCCTTTAACTTGAACATTCATGCGGAATTTTAAAGCTTTATAACATGGTATAAGATTATCCTTTGTTTTTTTTATGTAAGTCTTTCACTAATTACCATGAAAGTTTCTATAATAAAAAGTCAATGCGCCATCTTCGGTTCAATGTCCAGTTGTAAGGTTATCGCACTGGAATCATGAATTTATCTGGGATAAAAAATATAAGCCATATTGCTGTCCTGTTCATAGACTATTTAAATTAAAAAAATCCCATCAATCCATCCGTCCATTACAGCGTAAAAAAAGAACAAACTGTAATATTAATATTTGCCTTGAGTAGGAATCAAAATAACGACCACCCTACTAAATATGGTTTTTATGTTCTTAAAATAAAGTCAGTAATTATATAATTTATAGTTATTTCTAGCAGGGGGTACAACACGTTATCCCGAAGGAGCAATTAGTATAAAAACGTTTAATGAACTGTGTGTCTTGTCGTACATTTGTCATTGCCACGTTTCATATGTAACGCTTCATAATAAATATGAAGTGTAAAAAATATTTATTATTGACTTCCCCTCGCTTCCCTTGGATATTATTACATTGACTAATTTCATAAGGATCACTTTCTAATATCATGGAAACCTTACTTATCCTATGTTTCCCTTCATAGTTAAGCTTGGTTCAGACATCTGTGTATCTTGTAATGTAATTAGTTCCTCACGTTACTAGGAATAATGTATCCTAAAATCCATATAACTTGCTAGTTTCAACTCCTCCTAAACTCAAGATTCGTTACTAATCGCCATAATGTTGGACAACGAATGATTTCTCTCAAATCATTGAACCCAAATTGTGATAAATAAATAAAAAAAAATAAGAATTTTCGTCAGTCAGTCAGTCAGAACCCATCTTCTACAGATAATGAAACAGAACTGTAAAGATTTCCACAATTTTCATAGTAGTTACTAATTTTTTTTATATAAAAGAATAAAGCTAGAGGTAAATAGTTAGTATGCTATCAACATTGTTGCTAGCGTTTAATTTGGTAGCAGTTTCTATTGGCAATTAGAGATACCTTAACTGACTCAACTCTTGTGTATCAACTTGAGGCTTGAGACCCAGGAGCAGGTTTAAAGAGCTCTTTCATAATATATTAACTCTCACCTCCACCACTCACCTCGCTAACGACAAGAGATAATAAAGTAAACTTACGTGGACCTCGAGAAGGGTAACCTTAATCACGACACTATAACACTAACTTCCATGTTCACTGCATGAAAACACCAGAGAGACTGATTTTAATCTATCGCACTAAAGGTTATATATTGTCTTCACGTTGGTATACTTGAAATAATATAAAATGATCTACCCGTTACTACTACTTTATAAACAGTGTTGCTGACCTACCAATATTGTGAATGTAACTCTGTCTTTTACGCTTTCAAGCCTAAACCACTAGACCGATTTTGATGAAATTTGGTACAGAGACAGACTAAAGCTTGGGGAAGGATATTGGATACGTTTTGTAGCGAAAAAAAGGCTTATAAAGGTTGAAATAGGTGATGAAGTGCATTTTGAGATGTGTGAACGTTTATGTTGATTTTGAAAATTAAATGAAAAATATAGCGATTTAGCAATAGGGTATATATATGGGGCATTTCACGTCAAGCGGACAACCAAAAAAAAATGAACACTCTGGTCAGTTATACTTCTAGGTGACGTGGATGTGTACACACTTTACATTTTTTTTTCGTATGAAGCTTTATTGCTGAGCGTTGAGCTTTTAAAAATTGACTAAGAATAATTTCATGAATTATTGGATGCTTATAATCTGTATTAATTAATTTGTAAAAAAAAATAAAAAGTGTTGTGTCTTATAGTTAAAAAGTTGAAGTTTTTAATTTTTTTGTCGAATTCTAAATTTAAATTTTTTTACGTGTTACTACACGTAAACCGGAAATGAAAATTTCAAATCGATGTTTGAGTAACTTCGACCTTTTTTTTTTTAAATATTTTAATTTTGAATTAAAGCTTTAAATGTACTCATTCTTCACAAAAAAAAATTAAAACGTGATCTCCAATAGTTTAAGACTTAGAGCATATAGAGTACATGCACATAGCTATGAGAACAAAATTATAAAAGTAATCGATTTCTTTAATTCTTCATAAAAGTTAAAACAAGAACGCCAATAGTTTAAGACTTAGAGAGATTTAATTGATTGAGATTGAAACAGTATTTATTAAAATATAGATATTTATTTAATGTCATGAGTCTTGTAGCCTTTCTTATGGTTGTACTTTTGGACATTTACAAATGTATACTTGTAAATTCTGAAGTAAGATTGGCACATGTTTAAACACATGTCGCCTGTGCAATGTAAATCAAGCTCAACACTGGAGTAATCAAAACATTAAGTCCGGCTATCAGTAACCAGGCTGAGGGGTCTGGGGGTCTGGGGGCCTGAACGGATAGTCTGTGGCGGACGCGCACGTTAGCGCCAATCTACCATTATATTGATTTACGCTGTGGGATTTTGGTTTAGGGCTACCAACTTGTCACAGAAGAAAAATATTGTCTTTTGTGAGATTGTATAGTTGGCAACACCGTTGATAACTATACAATCTCACAAATCACTGCCAAACGAAGATCCTGGTGGCTATTATGGCTGTGCGTGCATGTGCTGTGGTGTGGTGTCGTGATGCTAGTGTCTCCATTATTAAATAAATAAATTTAGTTTTTAATTTAAATAATGTAGTAATCTCTTGAGTATTTGTTAATAAATAGAGGCTCTTTTTCTTGACCTAATTGCATTAGAGGTTTTTTCAAAAAATGTGGCGATGGTTACCAGGCCTAAGCCCCCCATAATATGTAATTTCACTAATTAGAAAATGCGTTTCCACTCTTAAAAAAATTATAAAAATGTTTAAGGGTTGTAGTATATATTTGGGGGCAACCCTAAGTGAGAAGTTACGTACGCCAATGTACTTGTTTTTATTGATTTTGGCAGGCGATTTATCGATGTCGGTTACAAGTTTGATGGAAATGACTAAACCTATACTTATAGCTTTTGCGTATTTACTAAAAACGAGGATTGGAAGCCGAGCAGTATCAGGAGCAGGTTTAAAGACGTCTTCTACTATGCACAAACTCTCACCTCCACAGCTGCTCACTGCGCGACAGCACTTGATATACTAACTCAATCCTATCGGTACGAAAGTTGTAACTACCCGAGAATACTAATTTTTAAACGGAGCTAACTGAGGTAAGCTTCAATAATAAAATCGAAGGTCAGTTGGATCGCTACCCCCAAATACTTATCCTGTCTAACAATCTGTAGGGGAATATGAATAATTCGAGAACTCAAATTTAGCCAAACTGTGTGTAAAGGTGGCGACTGACGTGACCATTTGCTCGATGTGTACTGCACAGCCATAATGGCCACCAGGCGAGCTCTGTTTGACAGCGATTGTTATTGTAAATATTAACAACGTTATAGTATGAAGATGAAATGTTTTTGCGTAAGAGCAACTAAGATGCCTTTCAAGTGGTCTGGTTTATTGCCCAATTAAAGGGATGATGCAACGGATCAATGCTATTTAAATCTCATCTATATTCATAACTAGCGATCGACCCGGCTTCACACGGTTTCTCTACTATTATATGCATGTATTATACATATGAAACTTACTCTTGAAACACTCTATCTAATGATGAAAACTGTATTACAATTCATACATGCTTAACAACATAATAACCAGACTCGTACGGCACAATCCGGAAGAGCACACCGTTCACGGAAAAGTGTAACGCGCGAAACCGAACCAGTACACACCACACAAGTAGATCGCGATCGACAATCGACGTACATTTCGCTCCGTAACCGAAGCATCTTCAGGAGGTGTTGACTCTACAAGCGTCACTTGCTAAGTGCTTGCTTGGAGTTAAGGTCGTCGAGCTACCTACTTGTGTGGTGTGTCTTGGTTCGAGTTCGCGCGTCTCACTTTTATGTGGGCAGGGTGCTCTTCTGGGTTGTACCGTACGAGTCTGGTTGTCCAGATTGCCGCGGATTATAGCAAGGTAACCTTTTGATTACTTATGAAAATTGTTAGTACTAGCCCCCCTCTCCTCTATATGTGCTGGGGTATTTATTCACATAGTAAATAATAATCAAGATATCCGTATCTATATTCGTTATATATATGTATATGTCAGGGCAAAATAAGGGAATCACTGTAAGCCTAACATAAACCTAACCTTACATAAGACGTGGCAAATTGTAAGGTACTCACGTGACCTTAATCGCATAGCACTCCAAACACTAACACTATCCGGAGACTACTTCACTCTGAGAGACCGCGCAAGATAAATCTTCAGTCAGACTGTCGATGGCATATATAGGGTCTAGACTGTCAAAACACCCTACCATAGTATAGTTTTAGTGGAGGAGGAGGCTTTAAACTGGATATGTGTTACCAGACTCATATTTCTTTCACGAATATAGACTACTCTAAAGTATTTATCTGTTCGATTTTATAATAATTCAATATTGACAATATGACGAGTAGTATGAGTACAGTGTGTATCTGGACAAACATTTTTCCGACATACTTTGTAGCGGGTTCAATACTCGGTAAGTAAATATAAATAGGGTTGACAAAAAATCTAAATTTAGTCATATGTAACTCGGAGAAAATGGAAGGAGAAAAGGGGGTATATTGAATGGACTATTAGGTAAACGCAACGTAGATACTACTGCTGAACCGATAAATAACCAAACATTATGATCGCTTACAATTACGACAGGATCTTCAGCAGTGCCTTGAACTTGTGACCAAGGTATAGGTTTAAGGGATCCCTACAAACTTAAACCTAAGTTTAGGTTAACCTAAGCCTACTATGTAATTTTACCTAAATTAAGAGTATATCCAATTTAACTCTTTTAAAATTATTATGGCTATTTACTTCCATATTTTTTTTTACGTTGAAGCGGGAGACGGGGTGGCCCTTTAAAAAAATGTAATACGCTATGTAGAATATTGTTTTGGAATATTAGTAATAGAAATTTCGTATATTATCTAACTTAAAAATAGGTTGAGGTTTCAGTGATAGGGGTGACAGCAAATCGAGGGTGGGTACGTTTAGGAACGAAAAGTAATGAGTTTTATATTGACAGCTGACAACCCTAGTTAAATGGAATCGACAGGGCTCGCCAAGCGCCACGGTCATCTATTGTGAGCTGAGATATTTGTATTTTACATCCTTGACTGAATTTTAATATATTGGAGTGTATATATAATGAAACATATATTATGACATAAAGAAGACAAACAGACAGGCAAGGATATTGATAGCTTAAGATACTCTTACTTAATCAACATCATATTGCAACTCTACGTCGATAGCTCAAAGACAGTGAGCTAGGTTAACCTTAATTTATTCAAATACTGGATGACTCGCTCTCGCTTCGACGAGGTGTATTCAAAATAAATCATACATATCTCATCGTTAAGGCAGCGTACGTAAGAAACGTTTTCGTTCGACCGTTTATTCTTCGACTTACTGCAGCAAATCTGACTATCACGAAAAAGTCTTTTTGTTTTTCGTGTCAATATATAGTCTATGGCACTCACAAATAACGTGGCTTTCTATTGGTAAAAGAATTTTCAAAATCAGTTCACTAGTTCAAAAGATTACCCCCTAAAACCTCACAAACATAATATTATTCGTTGTAGTATTGATATTAGCTGAGGTCATTGTGAATATAGATCTACTAAACCTGCATATTGGTCGCATGCCCCAGGCGCTTTATGTCTGAAATGAATGGTGTTATGCTTATAAGTATTTCTTTTCTAGTTAAAGGTTTGTATTAGCATGAGTGAACAGAATAAATATAGAGTACCTGGCGCGTGTCGCTATAGCGGCGATCGCGTTGTGAGGTACCAGCGCAGGGGAGGATTGAGAGGGCTGTTGCTCACCCTCTTTTAAATTCGGTCTAACTAATAAGATTATTGTTAGATTAGATACGTAAATTAAATTATTTTGGATATTTTTCAAATAGCCTTTTGTGTACTCAAACACACATAATATGACAGAAACCTAACTGTTTTACTCTTGATCACAACTGACCACTAATCAGATACACTTGAAAGGAGAGTTACAACATTTTCAATTACACTGCCGTCAGCAACTATTCCGAATATCTTCAGTTACAGACTACATCTAGATTTTTCAAAAACCCACTAAAACAGTAAAATATTTACTTCATTTTTTATGGACGGTAATAATCGATGAACTGCTGAGATTGCTTTTATCCTATTGTAACTATCAATATTCGTCAAATAACTGATAAACTTTCTTAAGTTTTTCTTACATCAGAACCTTCTCCTGACAGTAATAAACACAACAATAAAATAATTAGCGAAATCGGTCCAGCCATTCACGTGTGATGCCGTGACCAAGGGAAATAGGAATTCTTCTATTATAAAAAAGGGGGTAAAGGGGGTATATTGAATGAATTATTGGGTAAAGGCAACGCAGATACTGCTACTAAATCGATAAATAACTAAACATTATGATCGCTTACAATTACGACAGGATCCTCAGCATTGCCTTGAACTTGTGACCAAGGTATAGGTTTAAGGGATCCCTTCAAGCTTAAACCTAAGTTTCCATATTTTTTTTTACATTGAAGCAGATGGAATTAAATACGTTATTTTATAATACGTACAACACTTTTTTAGAATAATAGTAATAGAAAATTCGTATATTATCTCACTTAAAAATAGGTTGAGGTTTCAGTGATAGGGGTGACAAGCAAATCGAGGATGGGGATGGTACGTTTAGGAACAAAATAGGAATTGATCTATTATGCCTTTTCTACTTCTTAAACCTTCTACTTACAAATATATTTTGCAATAGACAAATTCATTGACATTACATACCCTAACCTGTTATTCTATTAAGCTCAGTAATTCCTCTGAAACTCCATCGATATTCTAGAAGTAATGATAAATAATATAAACCAAAGAAGTTAAAACTCTTGTAACTTGAACTACAAGAGCATTCACATCGAAATAAAACGTCCAGAACATTAAACTTGAAAATTCGTGAACACCTGCCGGGTGCCAGCGCAGCGCCCGTGCCGCGCCGGTGCCGCCCGCGTGCCATGATACTACAATTTTGAGTAAACAACTGTAATGGCGTATTGTAATTGTACCGTTTCTTAATTAAATTGGATCAATTAAACGTAATACAACTTGCGTAAGAGATAAACTACTTACACTAGGTTTGCATTTAGGAATAGAAGATCTATCATCAACCAAATGCTTTATAATCATTCGCTCTCGTTCGCACCGATATACAAAGCAATATTTACCTCTCTTACTCGTAAGGTAAGCTAAGTTAAATAAGAGAGACTTTAGAGTACTAAAAATATGTTTTAGAAAGAGGCACCTTCATGCAAACCTTTTAAAGAAAATTATTAAAACATTGTTAATTACTATGACTTATAAAAAAAATATAATATTTGCATACAGGAGGAATCATTTGCATAGTTAAAGAAAAGAGCTTTAAAAACCAGAAGAACATAAGAAAAATGTAAATTATATCTATATGTCGGGGATTTTAAAACAATGTGAAAGGAAATCGAAGGAGGAAGATGGGGAATATTGGGGAACACTAAAAGGGGGTGATGGTAATGAGTGGAATATTGGGTAAACGCAACGTAGATACTTCTACTGAACCAATAAATGATCAAATATGATCTCTAACAATTACGAGAGAAACCTAAGCAGTGCCTTGGACTTGTGACCAAGGTGTAGGCTTAAGGACGTCCTTTAAATGATCATAACACTCGCCTCCACTGCTCAGGCTCTTTGTTTAAACCCAAGGTTAAACGCACATAAACCGAATCTAACACAAGGCTAACCTAACCTAAGGCTAACCTAACCTAACATTGCGTTTACTTAACCACGTGGCAATTACATTGTAAGGACTTACGTGACCTTAGTTGGACAGCACTTCCACACTACACTGCACTTGACACTATCACTATCGCTAGCACTACTTAGATGATGTTCACTTCTTGAGAGACCGCACACGACTAAGTCTTCAGTTAGACTGTCGATCGCATATAAAGGGTCGAGGGTAGAGACTGTCAAAACAACGGAAGTGACTACTACCCCACTCCAACGCCATAGACAACGATAACAATTCGATTAATCGATAATCTTTTACTATGCTCCGACATATATATAAGTCGGAGAAACGAGGAAAAGGAGAGGTTAATATACATCATATTGAAAACATTAAGAGAGGGGGGGAAGGGTGATATTGAATTGATAAAGAACTAAACATTATGATCTGTTACAACAGAAACAGTGAGAGAGTCAGTGACATACCACGCATTATAGAGCAGAAGTTCAACAGGTGTGTAAGCTAGTGATAGTATAATTTGAATATACTTCACCGAAGCGAGGGCTGGTCGGCTAGTGAGTAGATAAATATGAGTTAATAGATATGTGTCATACATTACATTCGTTGAATCTGTTCCAGTAATGAGATCTGAACATTAAACTAATCTAAACACACATTCAATCAATAACATGTGGCGTGACATCATCCGCACTTGTTGATACTAAAACTGTATACTGTAGCTCCCATAAAATCTACGATATTAATTAATATACACAAACTTTGCTAAAGAAATGTAGGTTATAGTAGTGAAAACTACATGCAAATTCGTTCAGTAGTTTTCGAGATTTTAGAACCTTTGATAACATTTGATTAATGAACTTATTGGTTTATTTAAAGAATTTTTTAACTTGCTCGTCTACTTATAATCTCAGACCCAGTAGGTAAGAGACAGTATGACAAGTAATTGTATAGTGTTAACACTGTGTACCGTAATGAAAGTCGTAATGTAATAAAATGAATTTATAATTTTCATGTAAGGTAGCGACGCCAGAGATTGCTTAAACCTGCACCTGGGTTGCAACTCCCAGTACAGCTCTATTATTATTTATGACTAACTGACTAATTAATTTCTAGGGAGGGACACCATTTCACCAAGGGATTAAAAAAATCTTACGACTTCTCCTACCTACCAAGCCATTTCGGAGGATTTCTATAACAACAATGTGACTCAAAATTTTGATTAAGATGCATTAGAATTAATGGAGAAGCAGGGGCAAGTCACTAGTTTAAATTAGAAGCTTCTCAAAATACAGCCATTATTACCATAATCTCAAGGGGTAACGAAGAAAATCGACCGATTAATAGTCCTCAGAGGGCAAATTAATATCTAATTTTAAGGGCTGAGCTACCCCAATCTTCATTAGAGAGGGTTGCTATAGTCTACGATATTATTGCACTTGTTATCATAGCTATCACAGCAATGTGCCATAAACTCGTGGATGATTTTGGAGATGTTTATTTGAATAATGCTTTATGGATGTTGGATAACGAAATTAATATTTTAATACAGAATGATAGATTCACTTTCTAACTCATACTAACAGTAAGTATCTAAATATTAAGGTGTCTGTTACTGTATCTATAGAACTCAAAACCGCTCATTCTCTCACTCATTTACACATATTCACTCAAAAGTTTCAAAACCAAAAATTATAATTCTCATTTAACATTAATGTATTGAGTACAGAAAGAAAATACAATCACTGACTCATTTACACAAGCTCACTCAATTTTTACAAAATTAAAGAAATTACATATCTTACTGATTGTTTAATAACTCAACGTTTGAGTGACAACTTTAAAGCACAACAGAGAGAAATGCTCTTAAAATTAAAGTTGATTAATTACTCAGGGAAGTACTGCATCGTTAGCAAGTACTTGTGAAGTAAACAAAGTATTAAAATATAATATTTAAATGCAAAATGCGTGGGTCTCGTATGATGAAGTAAGATATCCCGCTGCTTGTACATTTATGTAATCTTAATAGTACAAGTGGTTTTAAAAACAAATATTAATGTCAAGTACGTGTACGCGATAGAATTTAAACGTGAAGAGAAAACTTTGTATAAAGAGATTTTGTATAGTTATTTTTTTCAGTCTAAATGACTATAGTTCCGGTTAACCCTTTGTGTTCTACTCACTCTCTCACTCCTTTTCTCAAAGGTTATTAAACCAGAAACTAAAGATTTTGTTGGTATCCATGTATAGACTGAAAATCAATCTCTGACCCATTATTTTATTAAAGGTCTACTATGTCAGAAATTAAAGTCTGTGTATAGAAAAATTATCAATCACTCTCTCACTCATTCTGTCAAAAATAACTATAATATCAGATATGAGTTTGACTTGAATGTTTACTCGGGAGGACTGTTCTGAATTTTGAGTGCAATTGTGCAATGTGAAGGAAAACATCGTGAGGAAACCTGCACTCCTGAGAGTTCCCTTAAATTCTCAAAGATGTGTGAAGTCTGCCAACCCGCACTGGGCCAGCGTGGTGGACTATGGCCTAACGTCCTTCTCATTCTGAAGGGGAGAACTGGCTCAGTACTGGGCCATTAACGGGCTGTGATGATGATAAAAGTTTGAGTACATAGAGAACTATCAACCACTCTCTCACTCATTCTCGTAAAAGTTACTAAATCAGACACTAACATTATGTGCTGAGCGAAATAACAACCACTCCATCACTCATTCACTCAAATGTTATGAAAGTATTAGTTAAAGTGAAAAACTTTTATTTTATGTTGCTCAAAAGTAGTGTAAGTAATGATTGTTATTAAAAGATGGCGTTACTGTGAAAAAAATAATCCGAAGCGAAGTAAGAGTAAATCAACTAGCTAGTTAGTTTATAAAACGATTTTATGAAGCATCGTCATAAAATAAACATATGGAAAATATTTATTTTATTGTATATGAAGAGAAATCGAACGAAACTTCAGTGCATTAATAAACAGTCCATTTGCATTTCAAAAGATACGTAAATAAAATGTTCGATGTAAATACTCATTTAATAAAATGAATATGAAAAGCTTTACGTATTGGTTAAAAATACTAATAATTATAACTAATATTATAATTTCGCTAGTAAGTCTAAGGTAATACTTAAGAATACAAACTAAACAAACGAAAGTAGCAGTGATGGCCCAGTGGTCGAGACTTCAAGTCTTACTCGGGAGGTCTGAGATCGATCCCCCACACAGGCACACACCTCTGACTCTGAGTTATGTGTGTTTTAAGCAATTAAATATCACTTGCTTTAACGGTGAAGGAAAACATCGTGAGGAAACCTGCACGAGTGAGAGTTCCCTAACACTGGGCCAGCGTGGTGGACTATGGCCTAATACCCTCCTCATTCTGAGGAGGAGACCCGGCTCAGCAGTGGGCCATTAAAGGGTCGTGATGAAACGAAAGTACGATTTAATATACTATTAACGCCATCTACTGCCGGATAGGTGGTCTGTCTTGTCTGTAACGTAATCACGCTTAAATCACTGAAATGATTTTGATGAACTTTGGGACAGAGATAGATTAGAGCTTTTGGAAGGACATAGGCTATGTTTTATCGCGTTATATTAAGTATGAGTAATACTATACATGCAGACCTACAGTATCACGGCCTGCTGACTAGAATATTATTTCTGAGAGTTACACTCTAGACACAGTGCTAAAAGATTACTGATTCGCGATGGCTCTTCCTGTGTGTGTGTGGGTATGTGTGTGCATGTGTGCGTTCGTGTGTTTGTGTACACAAATAAAAAAATATATAATCAAACCATTTGTGTTCAATGATAAGACACGATGCTTTACCTGCAACAAAAAGATATGTATTTAAACTTATAATTCAACAAACAAACATACAAAATAATATTTTCTATTAAATACATTATTTAATTTTCTATTTGGTCAGGGTCCATGTAAAAATTAGTCAAGCTAAGCAGACGTCACCATATCCTTTATCCGTCACTTGAAATATTTACAAATATTTTTTAGTTTATTTATTTACAAAATCCACAGCTTTATACAAAATTTAAGCAAAATAGAAAAATCACATAAATTTTCAAATGTTATGTTTCTAATAAATACATGTATGAGCAAAATAAGGCAATTCCTGTGTAAAGCTAACTGGACTTAACACTTTCACTAACACTATCTAGAGACTACTTCACTCCTTGAAGGACTAAGACTGCAGCCGACTGTCGACGGTATATAAAGAGTCGAGACTGTCAAAATGACGAAAGTGACTAGACTAGCCTACACCAGCTCCATAGATGACAAAGACGATTCGATTATTCGATAATCGTTTACTATTCGCCAACATATTAAATCAAAATTTTGCTATTTCTGTGAAATATTAATTACTCGATAACTAATAGGCCAAATCATGTCAGTTCAGAGGAAGTATGACTTTCATAGAGTGAATATTGACAATCATAGCGAATGATTATGCTGTACTTATTTAGAATCAGTAATTAAGTATTAGGCGACAGAGTGTAGGGGAGAGGTTTTTCAATATAAAATAGACTTAAAAACCCGCACCTAAGTCTCATAATATAAACTATATTACACGCTTGAATTTTACATGGCAAAACTACGGCACTTGGCATAATTTTTACATGTATGTTTCTGAAGGAATAATTTCTCGCTCTACATCCTTTCAGTGAAGTCCACTCAACTCGAAATAAATTGTAGTAAAGAAAACAAATTCCGAGTGGAGTGCGAAGTTGAAAAATGGACGTTTCAAATACAGCTCTAAAAGGATTTATTTATGCTACTTGGATAAACATACACTTTTAAAAATATATGTTTGCTACTAAAAATATACTTATGTTTTAGTAGCAGACAATAGAAGAAATGTAAAACCTACTATGATTATTTATATGATTAGAGAAACATCTCCAAGAAACAGACATGGTAGGTATACATGGGTGCGACCACGGTTCTACCTTGACCATTTTTATACCTATGCATTTCTGTGTTGTCTGGCGAAGCCAAAAGGAAGGGTTATGATTTTAGGGTCTATGTATGTATGTTTGTATGTTCCACTCTAGCGCCTGAACTACTGAACCAATTTATATGAGTGAGGTGTCAATAGATTCGTAATAATGTGGCGGTTGACATAGGCTATAAAAATTTTATGATTTTTTTTAATGACGGAATTTAAACCTCAGATTCTAACTTCGAAAAAAATTAAACTGTCCGGGTTACAGTTTTTTAAACTTTATTTTTTTATTTAATAGTTTTCCGTTTCTTGATCGAGATAACTTTTATAATCTCATGTTTTAACGTAATGTTGGTTTTTATTGCTTATACGAGTGAATAACTGCAACGACTGGCCGCGCGGACTATACGACCGCATTTGAAACATATATGTTGACATAAACAATAACATATATATACATATTTGTAATGTACTCGCCAAGACCTTGCTTTTGATACCAAACACGCGATAATTAGCTGAGTTTAATCTTTTTCGAGGTTAGAATAATTTCCGTTATAAAAAAAAAATCATAAAATGTTTATAGCCTATGTCACCCGCGCCATTATTACGAATCTATTGACACCTCACTCATGAAAATTGGTTCAGTAGTTTAGGCGCTAGGGTGGAACATACAAACTCATAACCCTTCCTTTTGGCTTCGCCGTAGTCTGGTAAAAATGGGCTTCTATTACTGCACCTGAGTCACAAGCCCCAGGCAATGTTTGGATTAGTATCTAACGTTGATAAACATTAGTTTATTTAATTACTAAATAATTTAATTATTATAAGGCATTATTAAATTCGTAGCGAATCGAATGTAGCGAGGAGCGTGTTTGTTTAGAACCAATAGAATCGCATTATTTATGTCAAAGGCTTCAGAAGTATCTGAGTGACAAATTTTAGGGTTCATCCACTGGAGACACTTTCTACCTGTAAGCTGGTAATATATCCCTGACAGTTCGATCAGTTCTTTAAAACTTGATAAACGATGTTCCCCACACCCAGTGACGAGGCTCTCTTTATCTGTAGTTCAATCCGAGCTGTCGATCATCATCCCCTACCCTCACCAGGGTTGACAGCAGTTTAAACTGCAAATATAGGTGTGTGTTGGGGTTTCCTATTGTGAAATATTACTTAACAAATAACTTCAAAATGCCGACTTTACTTTCATTTTATGCTAATGTTTTGTTATTAATTGGCAACATTGCTCTCTCTGTCATGAAGAGAACTAACTGTCAAACTAGTAGGCGAGTTGTGAGCCGTCGTGGATTGAATTAACCAAAGTAACATATCAAAAAAATATGTGTCGGGGAAAACGATTACGCGACATTTACGGCACTTTATTCAACTATTTTTGAATGCTTCAAACTAGTAATCGATTATCGATTAATCGGAACGCCAGCGCCATATTTCCATTTTGTTGATTTACTTCTCCCTACTAGTGGAGGGGCATTACTACCACTGTCCAGTCCCTTTATATTCCCCGACTGACGCAGTACACTTTAATCTCTCGACAAGTCTCTTTGAGTGAACATCACCTGGAGTGGAAGTGTAACAAATAGTATGTCGCTATATCACGGTTATTGGACTTCTATGTGAGTTCTTAAATTGCATTTAGATGTGTTAACACAACCTTAGGTTAGGTTTATGTTAGGCTAGGTTAGCCTTATGTTAACCTAACCTTAGACAGACAGTGAGACAGGGCAGTGGAGGTGATAGTCGTAATTACATAAAGGGATCCCTTAAGCCTACACCTTGGTCACATGTCCAAGGCTCTGGTTCCTGTTTAAAAATAAGGAATCTTAAGATTCGATTACTAAGTTCATCCTAATCGGCTCCCACTGTTCTGACATATACATAATAATAAATGTTTGTTTTGACTGAAGCACTTAATGCCATCTTTATCATAATTTACTATATTCAATTTATCATATTCTTTTTTATTATAATGGCAACACTAAAGTGTAAACTCTCATTAATGTCAAGGTGATGTTGAAATGTAAAACTATCAAAAGATGATTCTGATTTCTAGATTCATATTAGAAAATAATAAATTACATTACAAAGTAGAAAAATTACGTTTTTAACAGAATAATATGTTAATGCGTATAACACACAGAGTGCGTTTTCTTATTGCATGCCATGAGTACTATGGGGTTAGTATTTACAATCTTAGCAACATTGATAATATCTTAGATTTAAATAGTCTGGTTTAGAGGAAATTATAATTAGTACTTCCTTAAGTCAGTCAAATTGAAACGTCAGTAGCTCAGTGGTTCGAGCGTTAGATTCACGATCGATAAGTCGTGGGTTCAAATCCCGGACATTTTTTTTTTTTTTTTTTTCATATAAATCAGTAAAACTATGAATGGGGGATGGTCATTTTAAGATATAAGTTTCAATTGATATGCATAACCAAAAAAATATTATGTATCAACAAAAAAAAAAGAAATAGTATTGTAAACTGACAGGTTGCGTTTTATCGGAACCAATATTGAACAATGTAAAGTGAAAGGTAACACTGCAACATGCAATAGGAAATGTAAATTAATGACATGCTAGGGTGGAAGTTACAAATACATTTTCTTTTGTAGGTGTGTATACACGTTAATAAAATCCTCCTAAACAGTTGGATCAAGTTACATGAATTTTTGTGTGTGTGGTTCTAGAACTTTTATTTATTTTTACCAAAAAAAACACAAATTTACATCAGCGACCTCCTCCTACAAGAACTTAGGATACAGACAAGGCTTTCTACGATCTGCCTGCGAAGAATTCTCGAATACTTTGACCACATTGCCAGGAAGGATGACGGAAACTTGGAGAAATTAATGGTCACTGGCAAAGTGGATGGAAAAAGATCTCGAGGCAGAAGCCCGACACGTTGGACTGACCAGATTCGCACTACCCTTGACACAACAGTCCACAATGCTCTACACTCGGCGGCAGACAGGCACAGATGCCGTCGAGTAATCCACCAAAGACTATTGTTGCGAGGAGGTGGTTACGACCCTCAGCATTGAGGAAACCGAGGCGAAGAGATAGACCTCAGCGAAGCGAGAGAAGTTCAGTAAGCCATTTATATAAATAC
Organism: Limenitis camilla; assembly: GCA_905147385.1. NCBI lineage: Eukaryota > Metazoa > Arthropoda > Insecta > Lepidoptera > Nymphalidae > Limenitis > Limenitis camilla. The sequence continues at coordinate 12,247,753 of LR990241.1, forward strand.
TATACCCATTATAGTGCTATGTTTTATTATTAAAATAGTCGCGATACGACCCAGATGATCCAATGTAAAAATATTCAGGCGCTGTCTTGTTAATCAGAAAAACCTACAGGAAATGTCAACTTAAAAAAAATATATTATTTTCAGCCACTTCAGTTAGCTCTATGAAAAATTCTTTCAATTCTATCAAGGTGTTCAGTGTAAAAAATAAGGCAATCAATAAACCAACCACACTATCGGATTTGTAATATTAATATAAAAACGGATCAAGTATCAAAATTCTATGTTACAGTATATTTTCTAATAAAAAAGTCTTATAAGTGTATCAAGTGACGAAAATAAAGAGTTTGAGGGCTGAGGGTGACAGTCATGCTAACTCGTGCGCGGCGATATCAAAGCGTTACCAAGTTGACGTGCGTACGCGCATCGTGATGCTCTACTTGCTATCAGATTGGGATTCAACTTAGGGGAATCTATTTATAAACACAATATTAAATAAATTTTTAATTATTAAAAGAAATTTAAAAAAAAAATCATAATTTTTACATAACCTATAAAATACATATTACTTATAAGCTCTATTCCGATATATCAAGTGCAAGTGCAGTGTAGAGTAGTTGGTGTTGCCCATATCGAGGATTACGTTAAAGCTCAAGCAGTGAAGGCAAGTGTTATTATATAGTAAAAAGATTGCGTAAACATGTCACATGGGTCACAACGACGTGGTAATTGGTGAGCTGAACATTAAATCACTGTCATGGACTTCCTTATCGTGGGCCACTCAATCTTCAAATTAACGTTTAATGTCGCAACTGTAGCTAAGATGAGGTTTTAGAGTTTATACACTTTATAACTTAATCTAATTAAAGATTTGTAATGTCCCTACGCATGTCTAGACCTTTTTTTCGCTGAGAAATGCTTTATGCAACTCATCTGGGTATGTTAGAGGAGTATGTGGGACTCATTAGATACCCACTAAAACCCAGCACTGCCTCCTTTCGTCATTATGAGACGTCACAGGATCGCTTTCGCATGCTACTGTGACGCTTCTAACCCGGGCAAGCAATTAGATCAATCTCCTGAAATAGGGAGATGTTGAGCATAGCATCGCCTTCTTCTTCGCGGCCTTCTAGTTCGAGCAGCGTCAATGAGGGAATGGTTCTCCCTATGATGTTCTGCGGTCTCCTTCAACAGTATGACGGCTTCGCAAAAAGAGGCCACAGCCATCCAACACTTTTTGCTATTTAGCATGGCATTGACCACACTCAGCAGCGAAAGATCGTTACCTATATTTGCCACCAGTGCATGGCGCTGTGGCCCATAGGATCGTCGCATTCGTAACACGCAGATGTAATTTCCCTTCTCGCAATTTGATTGCGTCAGTCTAAAAGTAAGCGTCCCGTGTTGCATATTCTTCTATACCTAGCTTAACAGCTATAATCTGACGTTACCATTAGATGTACCTAACCCATTAACTGTTAATAACGTAAGGATCTATCAACCACAGAAAGTGTCTCCAGTTAATGGGCCCTAAAATAGCAATTTAGGGCAACCGCTTTTTTACAATCATCTTAAAAAGAATTGACACGTTAGTTTCGCTAAAACTCGAGAACGGCTGAACGGATTTGGATAATTTAAAAGGAAGGTTTAAAAGGTGAGATGTTTGTCCTATAGTTCGCGAAGTGAGGAAGGGGCAGCAGCAGGAGCAAAAGTTTATAAGTAATGTGTGATACAGAATAATCGGTAATTATATTTATTTTTTAAAGCGGTAATTTTTATAAAGGCAAAGGCTGTTACTGGACGCGAAATTCAACTAACTTCGTACATGTTCGTACAGATGGTGCTACTATTTCTTCATTAGTACATAAAATCTAACTATAGAAAGAATATATATACTTTGAAATCGACTCATTTCACTTTTAATTGCCTTAGGGGACAACTTATGAATAATTAACGATACTTGTACAAGTTTTACAATGCCCTTGGTGATATAAAAATAGCTCCTTCTGTTAAGTTTGTAACGACATTCTGACTTTGCTGTTTACGGTTAGAGTATATAAATAGTAGTAATAAACCACCCGGCTTCGCACGGGTCCAAAATACCATGTATAATACTAAAATTTATAAAAAAAAAATAATATGTTGTTACTTGTTATAAATAGCAATATTTAGGAGTTTAAGACAGCAAACATATTTTATTATTATCCCGCAGGAAGTCTCGATTTTTTTCCGGGATGAAAAGTATCCTATGTGTTAACCCAGGTCATAAAGTATCTGTGTACTAAATTTTATTGAAATAAGTTCAGCAATCTTTGTGTGAACGAGTAACAAACACCCATAATTCGACCAAATATTTAGTGGTTAATAACTTAAAAAAAAAACAAGTACCTACCAAGTGGCTAATAGCAATTATATTTTGAGGTTGGAGATAATACATTTTACCTACTACAAAGTAGCTAGGCTGGCAACACAAATGCAAAACGTTCACAACAAAACAGGGAGAGATTATTGTTATAACAAATCAAACTCATCTGTAACTAAAACGTATAACTTTAAGTGTCCTGAATTAACAATTGAAGTATTCACTTTCAAGAAGTGGTTTCTAAACTTTTTTAAAATTGCTCAGTAAATCCCTTTTTCATTGCAACTTAAGAGTCCTATTACGAATCGTAAAGAGTCGCTTACCGCACCCGCGCTGGTGTTCGTTTGCTACTTCGGTGTGTTCGGTTCTACTTTCATTTTATTTATTGTAATTTTTTCTGATTATATTGACAAACGAAAACTAATGAAATGTATTAATTGTAGAATGAAGTTTTATATCATATTCGTTTATTTGATACATTTTTGTTTATTTGGAATATAATGGACGCTGAATCAAGACTTGTGTTTTTTATGGCTTAAATTAGGCTTTCTTTAAGATTTTTTCCGTGAAAACTCAAGCGATTTAAAGAAATTCTAAAACTCCAATAAGCAAGTAAAACATTCAATTTATATTTAATGAGTTTTAGCATTTATAAAAATTGAATGTAACAATGTGAATTTCAGCGTCAATGTTCCATGGTCGACGGTTATACTTGCAAACTGAGTTCGTAAAACATTTATAGTAAAAGAAAAATGAAAATGTGTAACTCCAACTTACAAGAAAGAAAATGGCACTATCGTTATTCATAATCAAATTATTAAAATATCTTACTGCTACTGAAAATTGCAACGTCAAAATCTTGAATTTTTTTGAAGATAAAAAATGTAATAGGACTCTTAAGTGAAATTTAAATTTTGTCAATTACTATTAATTCTTCCTTTCAGTTAAGGGGTAAACGAGAGGACGTCTCACCTGATGGTAAGTGGACACCGTCACTCATAGACATCGGCAATACAAGAGAGTGACTCTTGTTTTTCCAATGCGTTGCCAACTTGAAGATAGAGTGAGTAAAGGGAATGTAGAGAAGAATACAGTTTCAGCGGACCCTGAGTGAGAACCTGGAGTTCATTAGAATCGCAGAATTAATAGGACGTGAGGGGTGCTAGGGTTCTAGGGATAGTATTCTATCCCGTCCATTCATGGGTATATTAATTCCAATTATTTTAACTGTTTGGGGGATTGAGAATATCCTGCCATACTGTTCTAGTGCGTCTTGGTCTTAGAGCTTCGTTAATAAATCAGAAGAGTACGTGAAAAGAAATCCTGAACGACTGACTTATTGTAATATTAATATTTGTATAAGAAACACTTCTTTCTTACAAAATTGTTTGAAATCGGTATCAATATTTCCCAAAGGAATACTTCAAAGCTGCAGACATAGCCTACCGTTACATCTCTAAGGGATTGTTAAGATATGAGCTAGTGCAACAAAAATATTGCTTTTTTGATCTATTTTAAATACTGTAACAAATCTAATAGCGCCGCATCTGCCTGCTTATTTGCGATAATTTAAAAAACTACTAAAAAATAGACGGAGTGATTTATGGGGAAGGTTTAGGTGTATTTTGTAAATATGATAATAATTGTAAAAATATCGTAATAAGTCAAGAAGCTTGTAGAATACTAAATTCTACAAAATCGCGCGACTTGGCTAGTAGTTAAGTATATAGATAATAAACATTAACCAAACTAAATATAACCCAACAACTCATTACATGACACTTGACATCCGCATTCACTGATAACTTATCGTATAGGTAAATATAATTGTTGTACAGTTCACTGTCTTTACTTGTCAACAATCTTATAAGTAAAGGATGAAATCCGATCACCTTGGTCAGACTAATACAGATTTTCCAAAACTACTTTTACCCATAAACCACAGTTCACTGTTATTCGCATTCACCGACCTCCAATTATTTTTTCTTTAATTTTGGGGATCACTGGTCTAATAGAACCAAACTAGTGAAATAACCTTCCTTTTGACTTCGCTGTAGTTGGGTAAAAAGCTATTATACAAGAGGAAAAAACCCGTGTAAGGACCAAGAAAAGAAAAACTAAGTCCTTCAAATCATTCTTTTAATCAAATTTACTAAATTTTTGTATTCTTACTCCATCTTTATCATTATTTTATTAAAAGTATAGATTTTCTGACAGAAGCTTAGAAGCTTCAACACTCAAAGATCCCTAGTCTCAAGAATACAGGTTTAGAAACGTTGAGATGCAGTCTCACTAAAAGGTTGATATTTTTACTATATAGTTTAGAGCATCAATATATTAGTAAACCGTAGAAGACCCATAGGAGTCTTTTCTAACACAAAGAGGTTTTCCCTTTCATGGTTCTTACATAAATTGAATATTTACAATTAAAATGGTTAAGGAACAATGGCGTAGGTCAACTTTCATAATAAGTCGTATAAGTGTTATAAGATATTGATTAGGCTGCATTCACACAATACATCATCAAGACCATTTATTAACTGATACAATAACATGATTACTTTTTTTTCAATACAAGTATCTAAGTAGAAATTAGTGTTTTCGGGTAATTCCTATTATACCTACTTGAAGTTCAAGTAAGTTAACTTTATTATCTACTGTAGTTAGTGTCCGAGCAGCGAAGGGGAGCGTTGTAATTACTAGAAAGGCCTTTAAACCTGCACTTTGGTCGCAAGTCCAAGGCGCAGCCCGGCTTGCATGTGTATACGTATTGCTGTGCAGTAATGGGTATCATTCCTCTTTCATTCTATGACAATTTTTTTTTAATTTTTGATCCAAATTCTAACTCCAAATACGTCTTGAAATCAATTTTTTTTTGTTTGAAGTTGGTACTATTGTATACCAACTTTTTCGTGGACTACTGGCGTGGCCCACTCCTGACACAAGCATGCAGGCTCACTAGGGATAAAGGGAATACTAGTAGTATGTGATCCATACTGCTAGTAATCTTTTTAGAATACTAACCTTAAAATTTAATAATAAACCTGAAAATCTTGATACAATCAGTCGCAGTGTCGCATCGACGCATGTCGTCATGTTGTTCAAGACCTTATAACCGAGGTCAAATTCAATTGACTCTTTGTTTTAATTTGTTTATACAACGGGTCAACGTTTCAATTATGTTATATACTATACTAGTAAATATACGCGATATTATTCGTGTTTGTATAAATAACACGAACTCATTTATAGGATTGTGCACGAAAGATTTCCGAGAGAGTTACACTGAGTAGAGATAAAACGGTATTTCTCGATACCTTTCTTTTGATATCAAGTATCGAATAGAATATAAGTTAAGTGTATTGATTGCTGTTTTAATTTGTTTTCAACAGTACAAAAAAATCGACTTATATAAGTTAGTATCGATTCTTCTATATCGATATCGTGAAAGTCGAGAATGTTTGAAGAGATATTTTTATTGTTATGGAGGGCAAGAAACCCTGTATTGTGGCAACACTAATTTGTTCTAGTTTATAGAAATGCGTCATCTGTGACTTTGTCTCTTCCTTTATGATGCTGTTATGTATTGTATGTACAATTATCTATAAGTAGTTATAACCCATCCTCAATTTGCTTATATTTATTCAATCTAAATTCACTCACTTATTTATTCATTCTTACTCTGCTACCCGCAACTACGAATATACCTACTATTTCCGTTGAATTTCTATTCCATAATGCGTAGTCTTGGGTAGTTCGCGAACGACCTAGTTCAAAATTGTTAGGTTTCCCACTCCCTTAGGTGAACAATACGAACTAGTTTGTCGATTTCGCTCTTAGTTCTTATATTTTTTTAAAAATTGAATTAATTACTTTTCGGGATGCTTATGTTTCATCCATACTTGACTACTAGTTTTCTATAAAAATATAAAAAAGTGAAATAAATAAAAATAGTGGATTATTTCTAATAAAAAATAAATTTAAAAAAAAATCGAGAATATCGATGTTTTTTTCCTTTATTTGTTATTTTTACTACGAACTAGTTCGCTCTCATTGGTGACCGACTAGGCCCAAGATTAAAAAAAGACGATTTTATTCGTTCATTCCAACTAACGAACTAAAAGAGCGAACTAGTTCGCCTTTGGAAAACGAACTAAAAAGAGCTCTCGATGTCACTGATTTGCAGTGGACACCACCATCTCACTAACTCGCTCACTCTTCTGTCTCACTCACACCTTGTCCTGACAATAACTAACACAACGACTTAGTGCTCTTACATAATATATACAGAGGCAATTTTTTTATTTATATAGCTATATATACTGTTGCTAACGTAACACTATAGAAGTTACTTGAATGGTTGGTAGTTCCAAAAAGTTTATTTAATTCATAAAGAAAAAACTAAACGCACCCATACGACCGGACGGCTACTTCATTATCTGTGCGTTTCCCGCCTAAATTGAATTTGACAGATGTCAACGCGCGTTCTACTGGACTTCATACTATTTAATAATTGAATGATAACTTCTTTCTTTTTAGATTTTATTTATACTATACACATAATTTCTCATCCAGGATTCGTCTTATTTAACAACCACAACGTTTACTGTAACTCTGTTTTTATTTAATTAAACTTCAACCGCAAAAGCAGTAATTCTGCAGAAACTAACGATTCAAATCCGTCTATTTCTAGACAAGGAAACATTGACTCAAGTCTGAGTGACTCGATTTAGTTAAAATTAGTTTATTACTGTGCTGCTGTTGTAAATTCGACTTTCAGTTTAAGGACCTGAGTTGTTTTTGAGTTGGTTGGTTGTTTAGAATATCATGGCTCTTGAAATACCTTGGATTGTTACCGTTTTATTTATTAAATAAGTTCTATAAATTTTCTTTTTTAATACATATAATGAATATTGCAAGCAGTGATGGCTTAGTGGTAAAAACATTGATGTCCGATTTTGATCCCTCACACAGGCACACACCTCTGACTCTGAGTTATGTGTGTTTTAAGCAATTAAATATCACTTGCTTTAACGGTGAAGGAAAACATCGTGAGGAAACCTGCACTCCTGAGAGTTTTCCAAAGTTCTCAAAGGTGTGTCAGGTTGGCCAACCCGTACTAGGCCATTAATGGGTTGTGGTGATGATGATAATGAATGAATATTTAAATATTATTTAAAAGGGTTTGAACTTTTATTTATCCTTTGTGTAGACTTTTAGACTAATAAAAATTTGGCTGTTAGAGGCCGTAGTGTTATGTAAGTATTAAGGGGGAAGGGAGCCCTTGCTTTGCTTATTTTTATGACATTTCTCCAATGACAACAATTCATTTTATAATATCTTGTTTTTTTTATTTAAATTATTGTGCATATCATGGAGTGTAATTAAGTCTTTGTTTCATCATAATCGGTTAATTGTGGTATTGTTAGTAATAAATTTGTCTAATAGATGGCGTTGGGTGTATAATATAAAGACGGAGTATCAAAACGAAATTATTCAGGTTGTGATTGTAATTAAATTACAAGTTACATTTATCCGATAGATGGCGTTAGGTGTAGGTTATGTTATACTGTTTTAGATCCAACACGTTAAAAAATGTATTACGAAGTCTAGATTGTCCAATAGATGGCGAAGTATCAAAAAGAAATGAATTTTGGATCAATTTAAATAGTTAATTTAATTTTCTTTTATTAACTTATATAACTATAAAAAACAGAAAGATAAGTAAGAAGTAATATAAAAGGTTAAATACGGACAATGCTGCAAATGCATTTGTCTTGTTAGTCGTCCGGAGTGCGGAGTCCGGCCACTCGCTGAGATCTGCCGGAACTTCCTAGACTACAAATTAGGACGTAACTTTGTCTTAATTACATTATACAACCATAATACAATGTTATAATTAATTCATTATGATATTACTTCTGCTACTATGTTTACACGATTAACTAATTGAAACGACTTTCAGGAATCAGAGCCTTAAAGAAATGAGAATCGTGTCTGCCATTTTGAATTACTATTTACATTTCTTTAAATAATATAAAGATTAGATTTGGTATGTTATTTCATTCAATAGGAATTGATATTGCTATAAACAGACAGAACGATCATACGAGAGCATAGGAATTACGCTATAGTATAGAAAATCGTTTAAAATATTAATAGATAATAAATGCTTTGGATGGTAAAGAATATTGAATTCAACCAGGCTTACTTTGCGGAAGTTCATGATTTAAAAGAAATCAAAAGGTTACCTTGCTATAATCCGCGTCAATCTGAACTACCAGACTCGTATGGCACAACCCAGAAGAGCACCCTGCCCACATAAAAGTGAGACGCGCGAACCTGAACCAAGACACACCACACAAGTAGGTAGCTCGACGATCTAACAACCAGACTCGTACGGCACAATTCGGAAGAGGGCACCGTTCACAGAAAAGTGTAACGCGCGAACCCGAACCAGTTCACACCACACAAGTAGATTGCGATCGACAATCGACGTACGTTTCGTTCCGTAAGCGAAGCATCTTCAGGAGGTGTTGACTCTACAGCAAGTGACGCTTGCTCGGTGTGCTCTTCCGGATTGTGCCGTACGAGTCTGGTTGTTCAGATTGCCGCGTAACCTTTTGATTCCTTTAGGATGGTAAAGAAATAAAAGGCTAAGAAGGAGATAGAAGGATGAACTAAAGAAAGTAACAGGAACTATGCGTTAGAACTGCTCAAAATAAATGAAGAATAAGATGGTAATTCTAGAAGAGGCTAATGTAGTAAAAAGGCACACTGATAAGATTGCTGTGACTGTAAGATTTAAATTAGAATAATAATTCATTGATATGTTACTGATCGATCATCATCGACCTGGTTGCAGCTAGACGTTCAGAGTAACACGAAATGAAGATCATAATTGTTGTTATGTTTCATAATGGGAAAGGCAAACCTCCAGCCTTGTCTTTAGTAGGTTAATTCTTTATTCCTTTTATGATAAGGCCGTTATAATTATCTTCCTTGTAGTTGTAAAATTCCTTGTGGTAGTAGATGTCTGTCAAACTCAGTTTTGGCGCTTTCAGTAATTATATTACTTGTGCTAGACAGTTTGGGTCGAAGGCACCATTCGGACTCCTATTCAGAGACCCAGATCACTAGCTTATGAGACAATGTAAAACACAAGTAAATCTTGAAAACATATAGTTCAAAACAGTCCGTCCGCGTCAGAACTTTCTAGACTACAAATTCATCCTACAACTTGCACAACATTAATATTCAGAGAATTGGTGGATCATTGCTGTAAAGTATACCTAATCGTACTGCACTCCTATGGTAATATTTTTGTATAATAATTGAACTTGAAAATCTTTATATTAGACTGATAATTCCTTCATCATCACGACCCTTCAATGGCCCACTGCTGAGCCGGGTCTCCTCCTCAGAATGAGGAGGGTATCAGGCCATAGTCCACCACGCTGGCCCAGTGCGGGTTGGTAGACTTCACACACCTTTGAGAACTTTACAGAACTCTCAGGAGTGCAGGTTTCCTCACGATGTTTTCCTTAACCGTTAAAGCAAGTGATATTTAAATGCTTAAAACACACATAACTCAGAGTCAGAGGTGTGTGCCCAGGATCGAAACTCGGACCTCCCGAGTAAGACTTGAAGTCTCAACCACTGGGCCATCACTGCTTTTGATGGCCCAGTGGTTGATAATTCCTTAGTTAGTTTTATTTTATTAGAAAAAAAAATTAATTGGTCTATAGTAAGTCGTTAAGTAGGTAAGTCAGTATGTAATCCTAATAATAAATCATTTTCAACCGACTTCAAAAAAAGAAGGTTATCAATTCGGTTGTATTTTTTTTGGTAGTATATACTTACAGATTGGTCCCATTTCTTTCAAAATCCAGTTCTGATGATGCCGTCTTTGAATTGAGAGAACTCCTCAAAAATTATAGGCACACATATAGTAATTTTGATATTTTCAGAAAGGTTTCACACGTCTGTTCACTTCATCACTTCAAAAATATCAATTATTGTATATATTTGTCCTAATAAAGGGAGGTTAATAAATAAGCTAATTATTTCTTACTTTTTAGTGCATTTTTTAGTGTTTGAAATCAGTTCAATTTTACAATAATAAAATTTAAAGACTTTAATAGTATGATTTGTAGAAATATATAATTTGTAACTAACTTTTCGCGTCCATTTAGTAGGATTGTTTTATTTCTGATTGTGAGTGAAAGATTTATTTCTAGAACCCAATCGCAATAATGTCTATCTTACCAATTATTAGTTCAATCATCCAGGAACTCAAATTCACTCAAAAAAATTATGAAAGGAGGAGTTCTGTTACATATCGGCGATGTAGTTCTAACAGTGAGTAAGTCATAAATAGCTACTTTACGGGAGAGTGAAAAAACTTTATGAATGTTTATGTTCAAAGCAATTTTTTAAAACTATCATATGATTGGTTGAGACGATGCGCCCCATTATACTTTATCCAATGACATTAAAATCTCAAATGACTTACACACTGTTAGAACTTCACTGACGATAAACAGAATTAAGGTATTTTGGTCAAATTCACTAAAGATTTAACTCTTGAAGAATGAACGACTGATCTTATCCCGAAGGTCTATCCCATCTAAACATCCGTTCACAACTCAGATATACCAACAAATATAAATGGAGACATTCAGTAACCCGATCCTTAAGGAAATGAGGTGAACACCAAATGTTGGCTATAAACCATTTCCGCTCGATCTGAGTCGATATCGCTGGCAACACTGAGCATCTGTAGACGTTAGATAACACTGTTACCATTTACCCCTATTTTACTTGCTGTATTAAACTTTCTACAGGGGATAATTTAGTATAACATGAGAAAGGATAGTTATATCAATTAAAGACTATTACGTGAAGTTTTAATGTGTTTTATATATTTGTTTTTTAATATCTCATTCGCCTTTCCATCCCCTCTCCAACTTACTCAATCTTTGTGACTCACAATTACAGAGTAAAATTATCTAAAGGATAAAAAGTATCCTATGTTAATCCAAGATATGTGTACAATATAAATTAACGCTATTAAAAATGGGGGGGTAATGGTAGAAGAGTGAAAATTAAGGGTCATAGGTATTTAATGCTTAATAAAAAAAATAAAAATATTTAAAAAAAAATATTTTTTTTTTTGAGGTGGGCTACCCTTATAATTTATGGATATAAAAAAATAGTTTACGACCTATTCTCAAACCTACCGAATATACACAAAAAAATTAATAAAAATCTAACAGATGGCGGTGTTACTTAGTTGATTGACACAACACTTCAACATTTGTTACCTATGTTGGGTAAGCTAAGCCAATAGATGGCGCTTTGTTAACATTTAAGAATACGTTGCGTGTAACTTTCTAAACTAGATATAAATATTTATCTACCGTAGGTTACCTAGGGCCCTATGTAGGACGCCATTTGCATCACACTCGGACTCTAAGACAATAACATCTCTGTTCTACTTTATCTGTACATATAATACTTGTATTATAGTATTTATAATGTTGGCAACATTGATTTGTTGGCACAACAGATAGTTTAGGCGACGAAAAGGTAACCAAATAAATATGCTGCTATATTGTAGTCAACAAACGCTGTCCCAATATTATCGCCCTTACTAATTACGATCTATTTCTTTTATTTGCATTTGAAAGAAAGAGTTGTGTCACAAGTACTTTCCACGCATCCACACGTTTGATTTTTGGTTCGTTTGTGCAGACGTACGTTATTTTTTATTATGAAAAACTAGTTGGTCCGCACTAATTCGTCCGCGTGTAGCTCCGCTTCTATTGGTCGTAGCGTGATGATATATAGCCTATAGCCTTCCTCGATAAATGGGCTATCTGACACTGAAAGAATTGTTCAAATCGGACCATTTGTTCGAGAGATTGGCGCGTTCAAGCAAACAAAAAAACAAAATATATATTAATGACTGTTCAAATGAAGATGCCTTACACTTCCTATGATATTAATATATATGATATTCTTAGCGTCTTCAAAACTAACGAGCTTGCAAGCATGTGGATGGGTGGTTAGTTTTCTAAAATCAAGGCAAACGTTTGTATAGATTTGGAGTTGGGGACAAGTCGCAAACGTGTGGACGGAGCTTAATAATTTAAACGCAAATTTAAATTTATCGGTGAGTTACAAAATATTGGAAAATTTATTATGACTAATCTGTAAGTTCATAGCTATAACATGCAAACAAATATTTAAAAAAATACCCTCATGAATAAAAAATTTAGTCAAATGTTCAACACTAAAGACACTTTAAAGTGTAAGATAAACTGATCCGACCATAAATAGGTGTTACTGATAAACAATTAACTTTAAAATAACTTACAACTACATCACGCCATTTTAAACCTTATTTCCTAACAACAAGGTCTAGTATTGCTTAAAAAAATAAGAAAAGGTTTTAATTTGCTCATAGGATAGTAAATCCTATTGCTAAAGTAGTATAAGTGATATTACTTTGTTTGTTGAGTAAGTTACTAGTTATGCTAGTACAAACAAACAATTTAATAGTTAAGTGTAACAGCTAAAGCTTCAAACGTTGCCATCAGAACTTACTGTTTATTTACTTTCATTTTCAGCTATTTTTGACTAGAAAGCGCATGCGCTGTGAAATTATCACACTATATTATATGTCAGTTAGTTTGAATACGATGACCATGAAGATTTTTTATAAATAAGTGCGTTACCATGGTTACAAGATTGTTATAATTGTCAATATATTAATATTGTGAGGCAGCTCTCGAGTTAGCAATGAGCTGATAGTCTTCAAACGGGTGATCAGATCTTCACAATACATAGCTAAGAACCATCTCGATTAAATTACCTTTCAAACAAATAAAACTTCATCACAATCGGTGCATTATCTTAGGCGCTACGATGCCACAAACAGATACATCACACCGTCGTTGTAGCGTTAAGGGTTATAAAGAGTTAACCATTTTACACTTTAACTAATTTTAATATTTTTATTTTATGAGTTTAAAATGATAGCATCGTTAATGAAAAATTCCTGAAGTATTCCTGAAGTATGCTTTGATGTAGCCTTTGATACACAACACGACCACCAAACCACTGCACGTTGCGGCCGTTAAATCCAGAATGTTACATCAAAGAATATTTTGATCTTTAAATCCGATCTGAAGTGGTTTAAAGTTATCTTTTTTATAATAAACTAGCTTAACTGTTGACAACCAATATATATGTCAATCCTTTAAAATCTAAAATACGCCATTATCCGAATATTGTGGATATATGTTGTCGATTCGAAACCTTTCATTAAATACGTTCGTTTAATCTGAGGGAAGAGTTTACCGTATCGACGGGATGAACATTAAATGTTTGACAGTTACGAAACCAAAATTTTTTTTTTTAATATTTTATATCATTCGTCAATTTTCCAATGTTTTAATAGCTATTTTGCTATTCGAGACGAAAAAACTACAACTAATCAGAAACCATAAAAATCGGTGCAGCCGTTCTCTAGTTATAAGTATTCAAAAAAACCTGACTTTGTTTTATATATATAGATAGAGAGATTAATATTTCACTAAAAACTTATTTGTAAGCATGTATGGATGTAACATGTTACTCTTTCACGCAAAAACTACTGAATGAATTTTGATGAAACTTTACAATAATACAGCTTACACATCAGAATAACATATAGGCTACAATTTATAATGATATAGTGTGAATTATCTAAAATATAGCGGGTGATACCGCGGGAGGCAGTCACTTAACAATAATTTCATGTTATGGATCGAAAAGTCAGTTTTTGCAGAAAAATTAATATTGAATATACCCTGTTTTTTTTAAATCCTTTTTTTGAAGAAAATATACCCCACCCACTCACTCAACCACTGACTCCACCCACTCGTTAACCATTCACTCACTTATTGAGTGCTAGATTTATTTCATATCTGTTTAACTGTTTAAGTAGGATTACATTATTTATGGCTACGACATATAAGGTTGTATTTCCACCAAAGATTTTATTGTTCCTTAACAAACACATCCACGTACATCTTTAATGGAAACGCAGCCTTATTGTATAGTAATAGCCATAAATGTAACCCAATCTGCAAAACTCAAATTACCAGCACATGTATACTTCTCCGAATGTAATTATTCGCAACAATTAATTTTATCGTTTCCAATCACTTGGAACATTGTATTTGCATTTTACAAAGTTTAAATAAGCCTTTACCTTGACAGTTCGTGTTTAGTATGGTAATAAGGTAAACGAGGCTATTTTGTGACAAAAAAGGTAACTGAGTATTAGTACTGCTCAATTTGGTTAAACAAAATTACCAAAAGACAATCTTTATCATCCAACTGAGCAATCCTCAAGATTGCAAACCAAAATATAAAAAAAAAATTCTAGGCATATTACCTTTTTACCCGACTACGGCGAAGCCCAAATGAAGGGTTATGATTTTGGCAGTCTATGTATGTATGTAATAAGCAATGATGGCCCAGTGGTTGAGTCTTACTCGGGAGGTCCGAGGTGCGATCCCCCACACAGGCTGCACCTCTGACTCTGAGTTATGTGTGTTTTAAGCAATTAAATATCACTTGCTTTAACGGTGAAGGAAAACATCGTGAGGGAACCTGCACTCCTGAGAGTTCCCAAAAAGTCCTCAAAGGTGGCGGATTATGGCCTAATACCCTCCTCATTCTGAGGAGGAGAGCCGGCTTAGCAGTGGGCCATTGAAGGGTCGTAATGAATGAAAGAAATGTATGTATGTATGTTCCACTCTAGCGTCTAAACTACTGAACCAATTTTCATGAATGAGGTGTCAATAGATTCGTAATAATAGCGCGGGCATAGGCTATTAAATATTTAAGGTTTTTTTATGGCGGAATTTATACCTCAGATTCTGACCTCAACGGTCAGTCGTTGCAGTTATTCACTCGTTTAAGCAAATAAAAACCAACTTATATATACGTATATGATTAGAGGAACTCCACCATGAAACAGACATGGTAGGTATACAACCCAAAGCAAAGCGAGGACTGAGAAAAAAATCAGCACAGGATCTATATAGTTATCATTATATATTTTTATTAATTGTCTCAAAATATAGTATATTAAAGCTATATTTTTACCGAATGGAACTCGAAAAAATACGAAATATTTGTATTCAGATGATAAAATATTAGTGTGCCACAATACATTCTTTTCCACTCCTTCAATCAAAGAATGAAGTAGAGCATCAATTAATTAAAGAAAAAAACATTCATTTAAAATAAGTAATTTTTAAAAATAAATATTTACTATATTATTAACATGCTGGCAACACCACTTATTTTTGGCTGTTTAAACTAGTTTATTAAAAATAAGGTCAATAAATATGAATACAACAATAAGATCCTGTTCGTGTATACCGGTTCCAACAGGTGCCTATCTCACATCTGCTCAGGAAACGGTAAATACAAGATTCAGGGTTATCTGATCTTGAGTATCTTCTTAGCTTCCCTGAGGTATGAACTGAACTCTCTTTAACGACTCAGCACTCTCTCCAATATCAGAAATTATTTACTTATAGAAAGGGGATAAACTGATTGAGTCACTTGGTGGTTAAAGTCAACCATAGGACAAACATCAACCACATCGAAGGTTTGACTATACAAAAACTTAAAAAAAAAAAAATCCTATAACTTAAAAAGCAATCTATGCCAGTCTCGCAATTATATAGTATTTTCAACATAAACTGGTGAGAATTTATATGAAACCAAATTCCAAATTCTGTGGAGTAGCGATACTTCCATACAACTTTTCATCCCTCCCTTTCAACTCCTTACATCCTTTTTTTCGCATTAAAAAGTAGCTTATGTCCTTTCTCAGGTTCTAGACTATCTGTATACCTCATTTAAATCGATTTAGTAGTTTTAGCGCGAAAGAGCGACAGACAGAGTTACTTTCGCATTTATAATATTAGTAAGGATAAGGATTATTATAACTTCGAAAGTAACTCTTAAGAAACGTAGGTAATACGTAAGAATACAAACTTAACAAACGCAACTTAATACACCACTTACATCATGTACTGACGGATAAATAGATAGTCCGAATTTTCTGTTACGCAATCAAGCTTAAAGCACTGAACCAATTTTGATCAAATTTGGTACAGAGATAGATTAGAGCTTGGAGAAGAACATAGGTTTTGATTTCGTAATGCATTTAGGAATTAGTCGTATGAATTACGTTTGTCTTGAAAATTAAAATGTGAAATTAAATCTAAAAACACGTGGTACACTGCACCCGGGTGAAGCCAGGAGGGGTCATCTAGTAAGGATATAATTACTTGGCAATGTCCATCAGTACACTTTTGTTTGTTAATTACGAATTATATTTTTAATAATCGGTTAGCATATCAGTGAACTCTGACTATCGTTAATTGGTTAGAAGGTCTATCGGTATAAAATGGAGTTATTTTATGGAAAGGACGTTCGCTCTACTTGGCGGTAGCACTGCTGTGCCTCCAGAAAATGAAAAGTGTATAAATTATAAAATTATTTATGATATATAATTATAAGCAAATGTTCATACTTTCTGAAACATGCATTCATATTAGCTATACCCGTTTTAATTAAAAACGTCCCGATAGCTTATCTGTATGTTCGTACGAGTGAAGCATTTTAATTAAAACGACAAAAATTACAGACACGCCGCAGCCACACGCGCCACCTGGCGGTGAATATATCAAGATAATTTACTTGAGAATATATAGAATAACTTCATTAACTTACGATGAAAATATGAAGGTTTATTTATTCTAATATTATGAAGCTGAAGAGTTTGTTTGGTTGAAGGCGATTATCTCAGGCACTATTGGTTGGAACAGAAAAAATATTTTAGTATTGGGAAGCCCATTTAAGGAGACTATAGGATATATAACACGCTACGACCCATAGGAGCGGAGCATCGATAAGCTTCTGTTACGTGTGCTGCGTAAACGGCGATAAAACAAAGAAAGTTTCAGCTCCTTTAGAATTACCTAAATGTTAATCCACCTTCTATAGTATGAACTAAATTTCATTCAAATCGGTTCAGTTGTTTGTCACTCACTCACAAACTCATTTATACATTCATACTCAACCCGCAAATATGAATTATACTTATATCTCTCAGCGTTCGTTCGACCGTTTTGTCTCCGACTTGCTGCAGCAAATCCGACTACCACAAACAAGTCTTTTCATTTTCGGGTTAATATATAGCCTATGACACTCACAAATAATGAGGCTTTCTATTGGTAAAAAAATTTTCAAAATAGGTTCAGCAGATCCGGAGATACAACCTCACAAACTTTACCTCTTTATAATATTAAAAGGTTCTAGATAAATACAACACATAGTCTCTAAGGGAATATAACCTACGTAGTTTAATCTACTGTACTTGTATGTACGATATTATTATATCAAATATTATATAATAACAATGTCCAATTACGGTAATGTAACGTATAGTTAACGTATAGAGTAGAGTACAAAGCTCGAGGCTGATGTTATTCTTCAAAGAGCTTACCTATAATAGTATGAGCTTTTATAACATTAAATATATTTACTTTAACTTACAATATTGCTACAGAAAATACCTTCAAAGTTTAGTTTAAAGTATGTTTATGTATATGGCATCGTAGCGCTCAAGACAATACACCGATTCTGATGAAGTTTAATTTGTTTGAAAGGTAATTTAATCGAGATGGTTCTTAGCTATGTATTGTGAAGATCTGTTCACCCGTTTGAAGACTATCAGCTCATTGCTCACTTGAGAGCTGCCTCACAATATTAATATATACACTGAGTACAAATGAAATGGTATTCCTCGATACCTTTCTTACGATATCATGTATCAAATAAATACATGAATTGACAACGATTTATGACATCACTATTTTGATCCGTATCAACTAGTGAAAGTCTCGTCAGTATTGGTTCAGACACTAGAGATAAATCTAGGTTTGACAGCATGTTATTTGCTTGTAGATAGACCTCCTATTTAAATACGAAACCATATTTTTGGGACCCCTTCTAATTTGTCATAGATCTTTAGAGTTGATATAGATCATTTTGAAAATCACTGATCTAAAAATAAAAGCATCAGACAACCATTAACTTTATTGCCAACACCCTCACAATCTGGGGGTAACTAAAACAGTTATGTATATGTCGGAGAATAGTAAAAGGTTATCAATTAAATCGAATCATCGTCGCTGTCTATGGCGTTGGAGTGGGGTAGTAGTCACTTCCGTTGTTTTGACAGTCTCGACCCTCGACCCTTTATATGCCATCGACAGTCTGACTGAAGTCTTAGTCGTGCGCGGTCTCTCAAGAAGTGAAGTAGTGTCTAAATAGTGATAGTGTTGTGCAGTGTTGTGTTAATGCTAGGAGTGCTGTCCGATCAAGGTCACGTGAGTACCTTACAATGTAATTACCTCGTCTTGTGTTAGGTTAGGTTTATGTGCGTTTAACCTTGGGTTTAAATAGAGAGCCTAGCAGTGGAGGCGAGTGTTGTAATTACTTAAAGGAGCTCCTTAAGCCTACACCTTGGTCACAAGTCCAAGGCACTGCTTAGGTTTCTCTCGTAATTATTAGAGATCTTATTTGATCATTTATCGGTTCAGTAGAAGTATCTACGTCGCGTTTACCCAATATTCCATTAAATATCATCCCCCTATTTTATTGTTCTCCGATATTCCCCATCTTCCTCCTTCCATTTCCTTCTCATCGTTTAAAATCCCCGACATATATATAAAAAGTGTGTATGTTGGTACAGTAGGTATCATCATTGAGTACATATTGGATGAGAGCCAACTACCAACTGACAACTGACAACAGTAGTGACATCGTAATACATTCAAACCTCGCGCAAACCCTGTTATCTAACTATATAGACTGTACTGCAGTATGTATAAACATACACTATAGATAAAGCCGAACCGTGCCTGGGGAACACGACAAAGGTGATATTTATCTCGTTGGCTCAAATACCGTCACTCTTTCTACTCTTTCCTATCACTCTCATATAACTGACGGTGACGGTTTTTTTTTTCATTTCTTGTCCGCCTGTTTGTCGGGACCGATTTTGACGGGACTTTAACTGGCAGATAGCTGATGAAACAAGGAGTAACTTGGGCTATTTAATATCTCGCTACGACCCATAGGAGAGGAGTAATACGCGAACGAAGTCACATGGTCAGCCAGGCACAACTTTCACTATATCAGATGATGTTAACTGTTTGGGGTCGCTTGGACGACTGACTCAAATCAATTGGGGACAGAGGTTATATATTATCGAGTAAGTGGTAGTAAGAGAACAAAACTTATGGAAAACTATCCCATGATCCGCAGTGTTTATGGAGCCCTGGGTTAATGCTGCATGATAGTTCAATTATAGAAATCGACATAGTAGGAAAGAAATATTATTTCTTTTAGTCAATTTAGGGTTTTAGGTAACTATGGAGCCATAGGCGAATCGTGACCTGGCGAGGTTAAAACCGAGTAAATTGTAATAATAAGTACAGTATAAATGGTTTTTCTTTCGTTGTAGATGTAATAGAAAAATGATTTATATCAGCGTAATATTGTCTAAAAATAGTAGTTGCTACAATTGTATGTAGTAGTCATTTAGACGTCTTTTCTTACGACTGCAATTAAGACGAACTTTAGATGTAGGTAAGAAGCACACAAGAGGAATTAGAGCAGAAACTTGAGACCTTACTTCAAATACAAAGAACAATATATCTTCAGAGTCCATAAAAATACAATTTTTTTATAAAATTTCGAAACATTTCTGTTTCATGGTGAATGGTTGACTATGGCTATAAATCAGTTATTCTTGATATTTTTATTACGATACAACAAATATGACTTATTATCACCACGACACTGAATTACACCACTTAGTAGTTTCATTGCTTTAAAGTTTAATAAATTATGACTAACTCTCTTAGACATAAACGGTATGATTGAGACATACGGATAAAACATAGCCTATGTCCTTCTCCAAGCTCTATTCTATCACTATAATAAATTTCATCAAAATCGGTTTAGTGATTTATGCGTGAAAGCGTAACAGACAGGCAGTCTATCTACCCGGCAATAGATGGCGTAAGTAGTATATTAAATCGCACATTCATTTAGTTTGTATTCTTAAGTATTACCTACGTTTCTTAAGAGTATATATAACTACCAGCTGAGCCAGCAAACGTTGTTTTGTCATATAAATTTTAAAAAATTAGGGTGGGCCACCCTTAGCACTTAGGGGTATAAAAAATAGATGTTGACCTATTCTCAGACCTACCCGATATCCACACAAAATTTCATAAAAATCGGTCGAGTCGTTTCGGAGGAGTATGGTAACTAACATTGTGACACGAGAATTTTATATATGTCGGAGAATAAGTAAAAGATTATCGATTAATCGAATCGTTATCGCTCTCTGTGGCGTTGGAGTAGGGTAGTGGTCACTTCCGTTATTTTGACAGTCTCGACCCTCGACCCTTTATATGCGATCGACAGTCTAACTGAAGTCTTAGTCGTGCGCGGTCTCTCAAGAAGTGAACATCATCTAAGTAGTGCTAGTGATAGTGATAGTGTCAAGTGCAGTGTAGTGTGGAAGTGCTGTCCAACTAAGTAACAACAAAACTAATGTAATTGCCACGTGGTTAAGTAAACACAATGTTAGGTTAGGTTAGCCTTAGGTTAGCCTTGTGTTAGATTCGGTTTATGTGCGTTTAACCTTGGGTTTAAACAGAGAGCCTAGCAGTGGAGGTGAGTGTCGCGATTAAAGGAATTCCTTAAGCCTACACCTTGGTCACAAGTACAAGGCACTGCTTAGGTTTCTCTCGTAATTGTTAGAGATCATATTTGATCATTTATCGGTTCAGTAGAAGTATCTGCGTTGCGTTTACCCAATATTCCATTCAATACCATCACCCCCTTGTAGTGTTCCCCAATATTCCCCATCTTCCTCCTTCCATTTCCTTTCACATCATTTTAAAATCCCCGACATATATAACATTAGGTGTCAATAGTGTTGCTAACTCTAAAAATAATAAAAAGTACCGAAATAGATGTCACAGATATTAATAGATATAAAAAACTCACCAGAATCTTTTTCTCACTCACTCAAGCTTTTAGGTATATTTATTAACACTAGAATACCTATTTTTTTATGTAGGTAAACACAACACTAAGTTATTTTCGTCAATTTGGATAAAATCCGTTCTGGACAGATGGAAGACAGATGCAATACCGACCGCGTGATTGACAGATCACCTGCCCGATGCCTCTGTCACTTTTTGCGATATCGAAAACCTTGAATTTTATCTTTTTAGGTGCAGTCTGATACTGATATATTGACAATCAATCTGTAAACGTAATAAAAATGTAAGTTATAGAATGTTTGTTCATAGTAGAATATTTAAGAAGACGTAATCCCAATGTTTTAATTTAGTTAAAAACTGAGATTTAATATACTACTAACGCCATCTATTGACTAATACATGGCTCCTGTCTGTCTGTTACACAATCAGGCTTAAATCAATGAAGCGATTTTGATGATATATGATAAAGAGATGAAGTAGAGCTTTAAAGAAGGGCATAGGGTATGTTTATGTGCTCGTACGCTATCTATCGACGTGGGGATGAAGTACATGTCAAACTGTGTGTCGGTTATATCTTTGGCAATTGGTGATTATTATGATAACGATTAAAAGCCCGGGAGAAGCCTAACAAAGTATCTGAAGTAATACAGAATATAATATTAAAGCAGTAGGCAGATAATATATTCGTGTCGTGACGACTGTAGCAGATAAGGAGCGCAATATATAATATTCTGTCAGGGAAAATGAGACGTTTAGTATGTTTTTTAACAAAAACCTTCTTCATTTTGGTACATATTATGTAAAAATACTCTTATCTGATTATATTTTTTGGGCCTTTATTAAATACTTACTCGCAAACTCACCCTCGTTCTTTAAGAATAATATAAGTATTCATATGTTACATCCATATTTAAATGAATATTATGACTGAATGAAAATGACAATATTGTAGGCTATATCCCGAAAAAATGGTCAATTTCTGCTGGACAACAAAAATATGTTGAATAATATTTTCACATATCTTGAAAAATTTAAGTTTTGATGCACAAAAACGCAATTACTGCACGAAATTGGTTGCAGTTTGTATAGTTGAATTGTTTTAGGTAAATCTATCTTCATTTAAAGATTTTTTGATATCAGCGAAGTGAGTTCAGGTGGATTTAAAAAAATCAGAATCATTGAAACACAATCCAAAACCTTAAATCACCCGTGAGGGGACAATTCCCCTCTGCCGCTGGGAGAGCATCTCGTAAGAGCCGAGTAACCCAGCACGCCTTGGTGGTAGGGGATCTTTTCCCCGACTGGCTTGCGACATGGGCGATGGTGACCACTTACCATCAGGTGGACCATCTGCTCGTTTGCACCTTATCTACCATAAAAAAAAATATTTTTTGTTCTAGATATCATTAAACGATAACTTTTGTGTATACTCGTAGTTGAAAAAAGGTGTTGTCAAACACTCCAAAATGATTGCACTTTTACAACCGTTACGCTCACAAAAAACCGGATTAAACCACACAAAGCGCTGCTGTAATAATACTGTGATATAAAAATGTGCTGCAGGGTTCTGTATACAGCATAAAAATATTATTTACTCTACATATAACGTTTTTGTAATCTACATACAGTTCTTTATATTATAATAAAATCAAAGTACATTTATCGTGTTTTTTATAACATAAAGCTGAAATTTTGTAACTTCATAGTTATCACTCACAGAGCACGGAATCACTTTGCCGCCGCCTCGGCTTATCACTAACTAGGTTTTACCCGCATCTTCGTTCGGGATATTGAGGTAGTTATATTAGCCTACAGTAGATCGTCTGTACACATATTTAATAATTTTATGAGATAGTTATACTAACTTTGCACCCCCCTTTTACACCCTTGCGGGATGATTTTCGAAGAAATATTTTACACGTGTTCCATGACTCTCAATGAAGAACCTTCATAATGAATTTCATTCAAATAACTTCGAAATGACAAAGTTTCATACTAACTTTGCATCTCCGTTTTACCCCCTTAGGGAGTGAATTTTCAAAAATCCTTTCTTAGTGCTCCCTTACGTTATAAAAGGAACCCCTGTGCAAAATTTCAAGTTTGTAAACCTTATAGTTTAGGCCCTGCGTTGATATGTCAGTCAGTCAGCTTCTCCTTTTATATATATATATATAGATAGATATTATAGGTTATCACTAATAAACATTTGGTTCAAGTTCTTTTTCAGTAAGTTCTTAAATCTTAAGGTTTTTTTTAAATTTTAATTTAAACTTTTTGAGATATCATGCCAGAATAGCAAATTTGATGCCCTGGCCGAGTTCAATTTTAGAGATAGAAATGACAACAATATTGACCTTTATGCTATGTATAGAAGTTATATTAAAAACATAGATTACAAGTCAATCAAAAGTTATATAAAAAGGGTTTCCATACTTCCTACAGAACCCTAAGTAAGGTAAATAGGAATTCCGTTGACAAAAAGTTATCGCTTTCTATAACTTACACCGAATGTAGTATCGAGTAGAATTCTTAACAAAAACATCATTTCAAGCCTCACTAGTAGTTCTATTATACTCTCTACTAACTAAAGGTGTGTTCACATTGATCTTTTTCGACTGCTCGTTGCCATGGTTACGTATACAAGAATTGATTCATCTGACACCATTACAAATTATCATCATTATCATGACTTGCCTTGGACTTGTGACCTAGTGACTTGTTGGTTTCAGGACCCTATTAATATCAACATGTAATCTAGACGGAAGCCGAGCAGCGCATGGGGCTTGAGACCCATGAGCAGGTTTTGACGTCTTTTATAACCGTCAACTCTCACTTTCACCACTCGACCTATCTATCAAATATTAAAATAACAAAGTACATTGTGCTCCTCGATAACGGACGCCTAGCACCACGCCACCAAACAACACTATACTATTAGTCTCACTACTATATGTCCAATCCTATCAGAAATAAAGTTATATATTGTCTACTCGAAATAAGATAAAATGAACTACCCGCAAACACTAATTTAATAAACGTTGTTGCTAACATAACTATAAAAGGTCACAATCGAATCTGCATTAAATATAAACAAGTACAGTGTACTCTATGCCTTATCATAGATTTTTAAGTAACGCCCCCACAGATAATATTTTAAATTGAAATGTAAATTGACACTGTGTCAAAAGTAATAGCAACTTTTTTTGCCTTCAAATCCAAATGGAAGTTTTTCATTCAACCGTTCTTGCCTTTAAGTGACTGTCCGTGTACATATCAAACCAATAGAGTATAGTGTTTGCGTCTATAATAACAATTATTTTATAACCTACCCACACTGTCTCTTGCTCATGGTGTGTCAGTGTCAGGGCGGACGCAGTTGGAGTTAGAGTCGCAGGATGAGAGCCAGCGTCAAGCTACTCATAGAATGTGTTATAGAGCCAGTAATATGTGTTGTGTGTGACTTCACTTCGACTGTCGGCTTGCATATGCCTTATTAAGAATACGGGTATACTCACTCATAACAATTGTACTTTATTTTTACAAACTACAACACTTTTTCTCAATTTACTTATTAATTAGGTTATAATTATCTATAATATCAGATTAGAAATAACAAAATTCGACAAGTAATGGCCCTTTTTATATTCTTTTTCTGCAGCACAATCAAATGAAACAACGCTCTCCCGCCATCTTGTTTTTCCCGCCATTACTTGTAGTCAATAAAACAACTAAATCAAAAATATGCTTACAATAATCAATGAAAAATACAGAGTCATAAATTTAAATAATTAATCTATAATAATAATTATTATTGATGACACTCGTATGCACTACAGAAAAAGAAAGTTTGTGTGTTCTGAACTGAAGCTAAAAAAAGACAAGTTAAGAGTCAAAGATCCAGCTCGTCAAAACTGAGAAATATAGAAGAAAAAGGTAAAAATTCAGAGTATGGTTAACAGAATATAGAAAAACCATCTATATGCAGTAAAAACTTGGCATTAAAATTCGTATTTCTGACTGACATGGACAGAAATATAATCAGATGAACAACAGCATCATCAAACCCTCGCTCGTGATGATTAAAGCCCACTTTACCAAAAACAATATATAGAATAGTGAACCTGACTACTCATGGTTATATATAAGCGAATTTATAACTATGCTTAAAGGCGACAGATAATAAATCGTCAATTTATATAGAAAGATTTGTAGAACAAAAATAACCATTTCGCTCGCTCTCGCACCTCCTCGGATTCTCTGACGCTGATGTCACACTCGCTTCTCAGTAAACGCACCTATTTGTATCAAAGATTAGATTTAAATAGATGTGCTTTTAAAAAAAAACAACAATTGTATATTTTCAATACATAGCTATTTTTCTTGTCATTATATTCTAGAGAATCCCAAAATGGTCTGAATAAACACCGAGAACGACGAGTTTCATGAAGGTTTATTGGAAATACTCTTGAACAAGACTCTACAGTTCAGCTTTTCAGCCATCATTCACAAACATGTACAAGAGGAATTGCCGCATGAGTACCAAAAACTATTCCACCTCAATTTTTTCATCAAAAGTCATCTTGGGGCGACCCCGTGCCATATTTTTTTAACAATTTCAAGAAATTGTTATTTTTCAACTGGAATTCGTTTGTATTCTTCATTAAAATACGAATAATAAAGGTCCTATGCCTTTTTACGATAAAGTTAATATTTATAGAGATATGAATTTTTAAAGGTTCGAAAAATCTCAAATCTTTCTTTCTTTCAAAATATATAAAAAATCTAATAATAAAATACCGCGAATCTAAATGGCAATTGACATACAGTGTTAGTTGGCAACACAGAATTTTAGATGTGATGATTACAGCAACACTCCATTTTTTTAATTTTAAGGTCCTAATAATAAATTTTATATCAATGGACTTGCAACATTGATTGATATAATCAGTCATGATTAAACCCTCTTTAAAATATAAAAAAAAAAAAAAAACCTTCAATGAGATCGCTAAATGTATTTTGTGAAAATGTATTTTGAAGCTAAAAGTATTTGAAATACAAATTACAAGTAATTCAAATACTGCCCAGCCCTGTTCGTAATACATTTTAACAATTATTATTATGTGAAAAATATATTTTTGACAGACTGTCTGAATGATATGAATTTAGTAATTATTCATTTTGTTCAATATATTTTCAGTTTTATAATACAATTTTAGAATAATTTATTAACACATGGTATAGCAAAATTACTCTACAAC
The DNA here is from genome assembly GCA_905147385.1 of Limenitis camilla. Classification (NCBI taxonomy): domain Eukaryota; kingdom Metazoa; phylum Arthropoda; class Insecta; order Lepidoptera; family Nymphalidae; genus Limenitis; species Limenitis camilla. The sequence continues at coordinate 12,274,536 of LR990241.1, forward strand.
CATTTTTTGTGGATGAACTACGACATCAGCTTAGATATGCTTCTGCATCATTATTAAGAAGAGCTCTAAAGGTAATAAAAATGTAAATTTAATGAAAGTTTTTTGATTTCCTTTTATTACAAAAAATGCAGTAAAAAATGTTGCCTTGCTTTTGTCTAGGTACATTTGACCCATGAAAAATATATTAGAAAAGAAAACAAAATATAATTTTTTTTTTAAATCTTTATGCAATAGTTAATAATATTCTTAATTGAGATTTTAAAAAAAATCATTGTTAATACATCAAAGTTTATTAACAAAGATTTATTTATTCACGCTTTTGTATTCCATACAACACAAGTAACCTTTAGGTAGACTAATAAATCTTATAACTTATATTTATTATATTTAAATTAACATCACTATAAAATGAGAAAAACAACAATGTCAACTACTAGAAAAAAGTTATAACTAAAATTGTATGTGTTAAAAAAAATTAGGACATATTATCTACATGAGACCATACCGCACCGTTGATAACTTTATATTCGCGGGTAGTACCTTTTATTTCATTCCAAGACTCTATATAACCCCCGGTCCTGATAGACTTGAACCAGTCGTCAAATGGAGCTCGCCTGGTAACCATTATGGCTGTGCAGTGGTGTGGTGTCGGAGAATGGAGTTTATTATTCGTTACTCGGTTTCCATTTTAAGTGCGTATTATTATTATCTTGTGCGTGTTACTATGCGGTATCGGTCCCATGTAGATAACAAAAAACATTTTATTAATGCAGATTTACATATTTATAATCTATGAGAAACGTATCTATTCTAATGAACAAAGCAAAATGTCAAGAGCGCGAGTTATATTAAGTGGCAAGCGTCAACCTTACATTTTATTCTTGTTATGCTAACACTAACAATTATAGCATAACGGGTTCTTAGATTTGACTCACTTTATATATAGAAATTAATGCTTTTGTCTATGTTTATTATGCGTAAATTAACCTAGCCTGGTAGTTAATTTTTTGTAGATGAATCCCACTTCTGGATTTGTAACGTTGAATTATAAACGCATGCATAAAACAAGGAAAGCTGTTTTAAAATCGAAATCTATTAGAAACATATTATATTGTGGAGTCAGCAGTCGTTGTGCCAATTGTCGTAACGGCCAAGACCCTCGATCAGCACTTTAAGAGGTTCGCGTTGGATGGCTAGGTCAAGGGCCTGATGCAGAAGGCGGTACTACTGGACATGGCACGTATCGTGAGAGAGTTCCTCTCTCTGGAGCCCTAACCATCGGTAGCTTGGGCCGTCTTCCCGCTTTTATATTTTAAATGTATTATTTTTAACATTAATAACAATAACATACTCTATTCTATATAGATATAAAGTCAGTCTATAAAAGAATCTCTGTTAACAATTCGGCATATTTCTTCTACCACCGTTTTCATTTTGGTCTCTTCTTCTCCTTTCGTTCCCTATTTATTATTCCTTTTTTCTTTTGATTTTCGAAAATGGCATCTTCTTCTTTACCCTTCGAATATCGTTTTGTCGTCTAGCTCCAATTCAGTCGATCTATCTTTCTTATTATTTCATGGACCTTGACCTTCTCCATGCTCCTTCAGAGCTCCCTTTTAAGTTTCTTTATCTATTGTTTTGATCAGATGTTATTTTTTTTTAACCATTGCTTAACCATTATTATTATAGTCAAATGAATATTATTTGCATATTTCTATACAAAGTCGGTAAAGCCCTCCAGTAAACAAGCGCACAAGTAAAACTAATACTCAAATCGTGTTTAACGGTACACTAAGAACAAACAGTTTAGTGTTTCTCACGGTGATCGTTACTATCTTAGACTTAGACGTATTTGTCTTCGTGGGAGGATGCATTTGTATGGAGTTCGTGTATTGAATTGTGATCGCATTGAATACATATTTATAAGTGACTAGTTTATACTGGGATTTAAGATACAAAATCAGCGTCTAAAAATGGCTTCCTAATAGGTTGCCATTTTTAGACGCTCACCACTCATTTGGACTTTTGGTTATCACAGTTCCCGTGCAAAAACCCCAAAAATCATAAGAGATAAGGTAGAGAAGAATCATATTTTTTTTAGACTGGAAGCTAAACTACGCCTTGGAGCTGGGTCTCCTCCTCAAATTAAGGAGGGCGTTAGGCAATAGTCCAGTGCGGGTTGGCAGACTTCACAAACCTTTGAGAACTTCAGGGAACTCTCTTCAGGGGACTTCACAAACCTATTAGAACTTCAGGGAACTCTCTTCAGAGGACTTCACGAACCTTTGAGAACTTCAGGGAATGTAGGTACCCTCATTTACAACTCAAAAAAAGTCAGAGGTGTGAGATGTGTGGGGGATCGAACTCAAACCTAAGCCAGAGAGTCAGAGTATACCACCCATGTCTGAACCACTAGTAAGGAGAGAATTTTAGGCTTTCTTCTCCTTTCTTTGCCTTTGCCCTTGCCCCAGTTTATTTGGTTTCGGTCCTCTTTGTAAACCTTCGCCAGGATAGTTAAGATACACCGTTGTAGTTTTATATTATTTAATATACTCTTAACGTTGGTCTTCCAGGTGGCAGAAGGAGTTCATCTTTCTCGAGGAGAATTTCAGTCTTTATTATATAAAAATTTCATTTAAAGTATCTTCTTGATGATATGATAATGGAGTAATATTTGAGAAAAGAAAATCAAAAATATTTTTTAGGAGAAAACCAGGTGTAGCAGATAAATTGTGGTCACCTCATAGGTAAATCCTGTTAGTAAACTGGTTTTATATACTACGTAGGTCGGGCACCAATGACCTTAGAAAACTGAAAGGTTTAAACGGATATAAGTGACGTGGGAAATACTTATCAGTCACTCTCTAGATACTGCTTCTAAATCTAATGTTTAAACAAGCAATTCTCGCATATATTAAAATTTTGTTATCGCTATTTTGTTTGTATGTATTTTGATTTTTGCCATTTCAGAAACAGCGAACTTAGATTTAATTTCGTTTGTAGTTGTCCTGAAAAATGTTAACAAAATAATCCTTAAAATCTATATTGAGCGAATATTTAAACCCTAAACACATCTCTCTCTCTCTCTCTCTTCTCTTATTAAAAAAGAGATTTATTCTGGCATATATACCGTTAGATTTGTATGATCTAATTAAAGAAAAAATCCTCTACTATCAAATATGACGAAATATTTTAATTTTTATCCAATTCTACATATACGGGTGACACTTCTTCAACTTCCGCATTTTGATCAAAATCCTAAGATTATATAAAAGCGCCGAAATTGAACAAACTTTTACTTATCATTAAATTATTCTTATTTATTAAATATTCATCTTATCTCGGGTTTCGGAAAAAAAGACTAATATTATAAATGCGAAAGTAACTCTGTCTAAAGTAACGCTTTCACGCTGAAACCACTAAACCGATTATGATAAAATTTGGTACAGAGATAGAGTAGAGCTTGGAAATCGACATGAGATTAGTTTTATTGGGAAAAAAGGCTTGAAGGGGCTGAAATAGGGGATGAAGTGCATATCGAGCTGTGTGACCCGTTTATGTGTTATATATTGTGTATATATAATGTATCCTCCCGGATATATATCTAAGATAAAAATCAGCAAAATAAATGTTTTATATACAGAAGGAAGTTAGGCTCAGTATAGATAAAATATCTTCAAGCTTATCCCGTTATACAGACGTGTTAGTTCCGGTGTCTGTATATTTGTAATATGTAGGCAAATACTTTCCTCTGTTTGTTTTAATTTTTAAATAAATAATGTTTTATGGTGGATTTCTTCGTCATTTTTGATTGTAATCTATTAAAACAGGAAAGGTCTGTGTCTGTCTATATATGTCAGGTTGTGTTGAAGACGTCTTTAAACCTAAACCTTGGTCACAACCCAAGGCACTTCTTAGGTGGCTGTCGTATTTATCAGTTCAGTAGCAGTCTCTTTTCTTTTTTTCCGACATCGGAAGTGGGTTTTGTCCTTATTTTTTAAATTAATTAATTTTTTTTTTAGTTTATAAGATAAGCTTGTTACTAAAAGCACTGAAAAAATTTATGTAAATAATTCTTTACATTCGAAATCTAATCAATTCAATCAGAATCTTAATTTACTGAATCAGAAAAAATATCAGATTTTTAAATCTTAAAAGTTTTGTCCCAACGCTATATGTAAGGTAAAACAATTCCACGAGATAATAATTAAAGTTTCACTCTTACATAATGGCAGTATATCACGTACAAGTAATTAACATTTGCAGTTTTATTTAAAGAATTTCTTTATATCACCGGTTCTGAACTCACTTAGCCTCGTTTTTCGGGTTTTTGCTTTTATGAATGGTTTTGGATTGATGAATGAGCTTTAGTTACATGAAGTATGTCATTATGTACAAAATAATATATGTATGCAAAAGAAATCTGGAGTTTACATTTTCCAAAATACCGGTAAATGAACCTGTACTAAAACCGTAACCAGTATCCAAATGTTATTGACGAAACAACGTTAGAATGAGAAAACAAAATAATTAATACACTGCAATTAATATTATAAACTAGCCGACCCGCCCTCGCTTCGATGAGGTTGGTATTTGTATCGTTAACTCACACAAATACTTACACACCCGATGAATTTCTATTCTATAATGCGTAGTATGTCATTGATTTTCAGTGGACTTACTGACTCGCTCACTCTTCTGTCTCACTCACTCTTATATTAATACAAACCTTGTTCTGACAATAACTAACACAACAACAAAATAATTATCTGATTTGGCGCAGTCTAAAAAAGCAGTTTTAAAAAAATAACTTATTAATACCAGAATTATAGGATAGAATTTATCCTCATTTCAATAGATAGAGTAATCGCTCATTTGTTTAGTTTATATTCTTAAGTATTTTTTCGCAATAAAATATTGCCTATGACCTTTACCAAGCTTTAATCAATCTCTATACCAAATTTCGTCAAAAACTATTCAGTGATATAAGTGTGATAGCATAACAGACAATACAGACCAATAGATGGCGTAAGTAGTGTATTAACTTACTTTCGTATGTTTCGTTTGTATTCCGATTTTCTTCAATTTTCAATGAATTAATTTGAGTGAGAAAATGAGTAAGTAGGTAGATCAATCAATCGTCACTACCCGTCAATGGCCCACTGCTGAGCCGGGTCTCCTCCTCAGAGTGGACTATGGCCTAATGGTATTAGGCCATAGTCCACCACGCTGGCCCAGTGCGGGTTGGCACACTTCACACACCTTTGAGAACTTTAGGGAACTCTCACTTTAGGGACATCTCTCTCTCTCAACTTTAGGGAGTGCAGGTTTCCTCACCGTTATAGCAAGTGATATTTAATTAAAACACACATAACTCAGAGTCAGAGGTGTGTGCCTGTGTGGGGGATCGAACCTCGGACCTCCCGAGTAAGATTTGAAGTCTCAACCACTTGCCATCACAGCTTTTTTTTGTGGGTATATAAGTTCATTTGATGGACCTTAAACCGATTTATTTTATCGGTATAACAAAACCGAAACCGAAATTCTTTTGTGATGAAAAAGAAATTACATTACTACCATTTTCTCCGAATTTGTTTGACTCCGGTAATGAGAACCATTTTTTTAAAATGCTGAAGCACTAAGTCTTTAATTGTGATTTATTTGTCTGTTCATTAGTGGATAATAAAGCTATTAATAAAATAATAAATACGCAAAAACATTAGTAGAAGATCACCTTGGTGTTGAGACGACCACTACCTGATACATGACATCATAGTTGTTCATATTATTGATTAAGATATAACTTATATTACACAGCAACACATAAAACTCAAGAACACCTTGGATTTAGACAGGAAACCAATCTCCTGGCTTACAACACACAGTACACAGTATTCACACTATGAAATCACTTGCTAGCTACTGAAAACTGCGTCTAAACCAGTGAAGATATTCAATTATCAATGGTATTGTCCTCTTCACTGAACTCGCTGACGTAATCACCATGCAGACCCCCCCATCCCCCATGTCATCAGAAATAGGCAAAGCCTAAACAGCCCCTTAAGAACCACTAACTGACTAACAAGTGTTGCTAACAACATACGTTAGTTTAACCATTACCTAAACAAAACAAATAAAAGATAATAGTGTCTAACAAATCTTCTGACCCTACTACACAGTTATAGTTGGTTCGTGAGTTTTTGATACTTGTTTTTACTACATTACAGGAAAAACTTCTAGATAGGTTAGACGTTGGATTCACGTCGATAGGTCGCGGGTTCAAATCCCAATCATTGGACTAATGACGTGGACCACTCCTAACACAAGCATTTAGCTTAGTTGGAGGGCTTATGACTGCTAGTAGTTTAAATACTAGTTAATTAAAAAAAAATGTGACGTCATAACTTAGCTGACTATCAAAGTAGTAGTATGTCAAAATACGAGTATATTTAAACCTACTAGTTTATTTGTAAAAAAGGTTTAGGTTAATAATTTGCTAAGGTTTTGTGGAAGCTTTGTCCTTCCCCTTTTGGCGCGTAAGTTAGGTTAACCTAAACTTAGGTCTAAACAGAGAACCGTGGCAGTGGAGGTGAGTGTTCACATATGTAGCAAAGCAGTCCTACACCATAATCACAAGTCCAAGGCACAATTACGAGAGAAACCTAAGCAAGGTTTCTCTCGTAATTGTAAGAGATCATAATGTTTGATTACGTTACGTTATGTTTACCTAATAGTCCACTCAATATACCCCCTCTCCTTCTCTATGTCATTTCTTCTAGTTACAGTTTTCACCTATTCTAAACTATCAAAAACTTGTAATCGAATAAAACCATCGAACTTCTAAATACAATGAAAATCTGTCAATTCTCTTCAAATTTATACTAAATTATACCTTATGATCTTTAAAATTAGGTTCAATTCACATTTCCTTATTCACCCCACGTGCGTAATCCACGATTAATACTGAAGGGTTCCGTCCCGTAAGAAGATAAGCAACCCCTAAATCTGCACCGTAAAATGTGAGACATTTGTTGGTATTAGCTTTTCTTAATGATTTTAGTTAGAGACAGATTGTCTCGGTCTCGCTTAATTACTTTATTTGTATCGATTGTAAACCTTTGCTTGGTTAAACAAGCCCTACTAAGCTCTTTGTCTATGACTAACAAAATTATAAGGTCCCAAATTTCATTAAAATATGTACCAAACATCTAAACGATTAACAAATTATAGTTGAACTCCTTTCTATATAAGCTATAAACGTATTGGGAGATCAATTTATAGTGGTCACCTTATCTACACTATTATATAAAGAGGAAAGATTAGATTGTTTGTACTTATGTATGTTTGTTTCTTGCGAATAGGCTCGAAAGCTACATACTTTCCGGGTAACATAGGCTATGTGGTGTTGCCATAAATATTCTAATTAAAAATATATATCCATTTAACTGCCATAACCTGGTCATTTTGTACAGTTAAGGTTTTTTCAGGAACTAGGCATCCGATTTTAAAAATTCTTTTACTGATAGAAAACTACACTATTTCTAAGTGACAAAGATGATGTAGTGTTGCCATATACTTATATTTTTTATTAAATAAATATGGAAACTGTTTTTAATACGAAACCTAAAATAAAATTAAGTAAATAAAGTTAAAAATTAGTAACATACCTGCAACAGGTGACAGCTTCCTCATAACACACCATCGCGACTTCCACTGAAAAAAAAAACAATTTTGAGTTTATTCATAACTAGCAACACTCTATGGGTCGTAGTAGGATGTCTTTAAAATATTTTAATGCAATTGAAAGCGACATGGGGTAGCTTACCGCAAACAGACACCGACTCAAATATTTAACACTTATTCAGCAATTACAATATTTATTTATATATTTAGCAAAATATCTCTAAATACTGACAGGTGGGGTCGTAGGCCTGTGTTGCCAATCAATATTTAAAACTCCCCTTTAAATAATTAAATAACGCTTACACAATCTATTTATTTTTTACTTCAAGTTTTATATCATACACGTACCGCCATCTATTGAGTAAATATAGTACTGATTTTTTTTTATCTTTTAAGCAATAATATTAAAAAAAATAGAAGTGAAACTTCAGTAAATCGACAAAAGAATGAGATGAATATATATAATAATATAAAATAGTATGTATATTTCTGTCTCATTCTTTCCTACACATTTTTGTATTTGTGTCTCTTACCTGTCGTTTTGTATATTTCTGTCTCATTCTTTCCTACACATTTTTGTATTTGTGTCTCTTACCTGTCGTTTTTTCCGTTGCATCCGGTTTGAAATCACAACGATTCTAAAGAAGTTTCACTTCAATTAAACTTCTACACCATTCAAATTAATCCATACAAACAATTTTTTTTTTTTACAATTTTTGTCTGTCTCTTTGTTCCGGCTAATCTCTGAAACGGCTAGACCGATTTTGACGGAACTTTCACTGGCAATTAGCTAATACAATAAGGAGTAACTTAAGCTATTTAACATCTCGCTACGACCCATAGGAGCGGAGCAACACGCGAACGAAGTAGCGCAGGTCGGATAGTTTTATCAATAAACAATCATTAATATTTTTTTTTAAATATTCCTAAATGAACAGACCAAACCTACAGATTTACTGTATCTATAGATTTAAAAGGATATAAATAGTATACAAAGTAAATGCCATTGACGCAAGTGGTCGTAGAAACCACGTTATTTTATTGCATAAAACATTATGTGATGTCATTCCGTGGTTCAGCTTAGATTAAGATCCAAGGTATATTGCGAACAGAATAACATACTGTGCAATTGAGAATTACTAATGTTATAAATGCGAAAGTAACTCTGTCTGTCTGATGCGCTTTCACGCCAAAACTACTGAACCTATTTAAATAAAATTTGGTATACAGATAGTCTAGAGCCTGAGACAGGACATAGGCTACTTTTTGATGCGAAAAAAAGTTGCAAGGGGTTGAAAGGGGGGGCTGAAAAGTTGTATAGAATTATCGTCCTTTTTAGAGCTAGAAGCTTGAAACTTATTTTATAGGTTGTTGATTTAAAACCGAGCAGTACTGTAAAACACGAAATTATTCACAATGAAATCTCAGCATTACGACACTATAACACCTTAATATCTATAATAGTCGCCAGGCGAGCTCCGTTTGACAACTGTTCAAGTATTCAGAGATACTACAAATATTTAAGTTTCCTAAAGAAGAAAATTAGTAAAAAGCGAAAATACGTTTTTTTTTTATGATTGATAAGGGACAAACGAGCAGATAGTCCACCTGATGGAAAGTGACCACCGTCGCCCATACACATCACTAGAGGGTATCTCGAAGATAGAGTGAGGAGGAGGAGCGAAGAGAAGACAGCTGCGGTTTCAATGGACCCCGGGCAAGAACCCGGTGTTCATTGGAATCGCAGCAGTAATGGGATAGGAGAGGGAGGGATAGATCTGGATCACATGCGGCTCGGCCGGAACGCGTCAGAGACACTTGGCAGTCGGATTCGCATGCTGGTGGTCGCAAGCCAGTCGGGGAACAGATCCCCTACCACAAAGGGGGTGAATGTGGCAACACTGACAGCAAGCATTATTAGCGCCATGACGTGCGAACAGTTGGCATTGGATGAAAGAATCTTAGTATCAAGTGTTCGTGTAATTTGTAATGTTAGAGGTAAAAATTAATTTATCCTCTTTAAAATGCTCCTTGTATTATTGAATCCGTAGCGAAGCGAATACTAAAAATCTCTATAAGATATTAAACATACTTCAATTCGCCAGCAATGTACCTTAGTGGTGCTATTGTACAATGTTCCCACGATATTGAAAGGAATTTGGTTGCTATGACAACCGTTTATTGTTCATTATGTTTAAATTTTATTCACTATATTTTGTTGTAGTATTCCAAGTTTTTTAAAGTATCTTGTCCTTTATTAATAGTCTTTGCCATGTCAAGATAAACTTAAAAAATGAGTACTTCGGTCTGTCTGTTACACTTTTACGCTTAAATCACTAAACCGATTTTGATGAAATTTGGTATACACATTGATTAAACATTGAGTAAGAACATAAGCTACGTTTTATCGTGAAAATAAGGCTTAAAGGGGGTTGAAATAGGGGATGAAGTGCATGTAGAGTAGTGATCGTTTATGTTTTTGTTGATGTTAAGTCGAGAAGGGTCTCCTAGTATTTCTTATTATTTATTATAATAAACACGGAAAAACAATACATTTCATAAATTATAAACATTCCAACACACTACCGCGTTCTTATTAGTGAATGTCATTTAATGATTATGTTTGTCTGTCTGTTAATCATATAAAAACTGAAGAACCGGTTGAACTGGAACCTACTTAGTAAATAGCTGCACTTAAGGGTAATATGGAATGCCAATAATGTAAAAGTAGGGCTTAAATATTTTTATAATAATATCATCTATATTATGCTCAAAGAACTTCTCTACCTGCTGGTAGTATCATCAAAATTTGTTTAGTAGTTTTGAACCGACTTCAAAAAGGTTTTATCTATGTTAGCCGATTACTCGAAAACGCCTAAACTGATTTCGAAAATTCTATTTTTGTTTTATAGGGTATACTTCCTAGGTGGTCACTTTTAAATTTTATCGAAATCGGTCAAGCAATTTTTGAGAAATCTACAAAAATCTAAATGAAGTTCTTACAAAAATTAATAGCAATTATATTAATCCTACTAAATAATATTATAAACGCGAAAGTTTGTAAGAATGTATGGATGTTTGTTACTCTTTCACGCAAAAACTACTAAATGGATTTTGATGAAACTTTACAATAATATAGCTTACACATCAGAATAACGCATAGGCTGTAATTTATAATGATAGAGTGTGAATTATCCAAAATATAGCGGGTGAAACCGCAGGACACAGCTAGTGTTTAATATTTTATTATTGAATGTTGTAGAAACAAAACAAAATAAATTTGTTAATTAATTAATAATTAAATAATTCGACAAATGTGTACTAACCCTAATTTTAAACCCATGGATAGCAAATACATAGTTTCGTTCGACTCTAAAGCACTAAGACATACGCACACACTACAGGATTATGTTCTATAATAACAAACAACTATTTGTTATCTAAAACTTTAAAAAATATGAAACAAACAGAAATAGTTACAGAGAACTCTTATAGGTATATCTTTTTGTAAACAAACATACATACAATCGAATGCGCAACACTATAGTTGCCGATGTTGAACCACATCTAATCGTTTAACCAATTGGTAAAGCTTAAAAAATATTCTATTCACGCTATATCATTATAAATTATAGCCTATGTGTTATTCTGATGTGTAACCTATATTATTGTAAAGTTTCATCAAAATCCATTCAGTAGTTTTTGCGTGAAAGAGTAACAAACATACATCCATACATTCTTACAAACTTTCGCGTTTATAATATTAGTAGGACTAACCGACATGTTCTCGCTTCGCTGAGGTGTATACAAATTGTTCACACACACACCCGTTGAATTTTTTTCTTTAAAACCACCGTCTCACTCTGTTCTGTCTCACTCACTTTTTCCTCACACATCACATCAAAAACCTAATTATCCAATTCACTGCAGTCGTTCTGAACTTATGTGCTTATATACAAAGGCGATTCCTTTTTAATTATTACAAAAAAATGGTAATAAAACATCGACAAAAATCGCCACCAAGCGCAGTATCGATCAAGCAGCGCAACACTTGCGCGACGGTGACGAAACACTCGCCGTCTCTCTTTAGTTGCCCAGTGTGCGCGACTGTGGACGCACGTCACTACGCGTTACACCATCACTAGTGATTATTAGTTGCTATACTGTTCAACACACGCAGTATGTTAGATGTGGATCCGATTAAGTTGATAAATGCCATCAAAGCTCGACCACCGCTCTACAATAAGTGTGATAAATCATACCATGGACAAATACACAGGAAACCTAAGGAAAAGTTATGGAGGGATGTTGGTGAAGAAGTACATCCGAGTTGGAGTCAACTGAACTTGGCTCAGAAATGCGATTTTGGTTTGTATTACATTATTATTAAAATATGCATGACGCTTCGCTCGTGTGGACACACATTTTTCAACTTCTATCCTGTCTGTTATGTCCTTTTTTTCGGGACAAAAAGTATCCTATGTGTTAATCTACTCTATAATACATCCGTGTAGCAAATTTCATTCAAATCTGTTCAGTCGTTTTCCCGTAATGCGTACGCAAACATGGCAATCCCAACATTTTATTATATATATAGATTAAATTATTTGCATTCTATTAGATAATTAGACTATTCCTAATTCAAAAAAAATCAAAATTGTTTTCATTATAATTAGTAATAAACAACATCTCAATCTTCACTCAATTATAACCTCAAACTCCATAGAAATAGATGTCAAAATCCCATACACTTTAACGCACTTATATTACCTTTACATTGCAAACAAAGTCTAATTATACAAACATCGACTTTATTGCATAAACATTAAGTTGAAAATTCTTTGCCATCATATTTTTACCTGTACTTTATTGCGAGTTAAGTTATAGCTGTTGTATGTAGTCTTTATAGCAATGTACATACAGTAGATAATTCAGTGTTGCCAGTACCAAACGTGAATTGTATTCTGACTATTTATGAACACGAAATGGTATTTGAAGCGATGTTTTTACCGTATTGTATGAAACTATCGTTTGTGGTCAAATTTAGGTTTTAAATTCTGTATGGAGTCAGAAGGAGCTCGGCTTTAAGTGTTTTAATTTTTATATTCAATAGTACTTTTTGATTTACCTGTTTACCATTGTTACTTAAATAAGTTACTCTAATTTAAATTTTAAGTATATTGTAATACTTTAGGGATAGCGATCCGAGATCGATTAATCGAAGTATTGATTTTCCAGACAAAAATATGGATCTTTTAAATCGGTTCCTAGAAAATCTAGATGCGATTTATTTCTGTTATTCTTCTAAACATCGAAAAATTTGAGTAAAGATCGATTTTTGAGGAGTCGATCTTTTTAGTCATAGTGTTGCAATTCGAATCGATTTAAAAATCGATCCTATTTGAGAGCAATAATTATTATTATTAAATATCGTAAATACTATACTTTAATTTGTAAGTTATCAATAACTAATTGGGTCATACAATCAATCACTCTTAATTTCTAATTACAATCAAACAACGATAACGATCACTATCAATACTAATATATAGTTGAAGTATCTGTCTGTGATTATATAGATGATATCTATTATTTTGTTATGGCAAATCTATCAAACGGTTAAACTGATTTTGATTTGACTTTTACTAGCAATTACCTAAAACTCAATGAAGCTAAAATTAGTTAAATGAAGACAAAGGTGATAATTGAAGTTTAGGTAGCAACAGCAGTATTACTTGTAATAAATAATTAAAAAATAATAGAGGCTAAGGATGTCTTTACAATAAAAAATTAAATGTTGGTTGTGGTATTATAAAATATCAAAATTTTCTTTGTTGAACAGGTAAGTAGGGCTCTCATGAAGGCTTTTTTATACTCAAGGGTTCCACAAGCGCGTAGCCTCAAGCATAACTCAGTAGTAACAAAACAAAGAAAATTTCAGTTTGAAATATATTCACCAAGCGAATACAACTTCACAGTGCATTTTACTTCGAAAGTACAAAGTAAAATTTTAAAATTACAGTTCGAGAAGTCCAGAAGCGTTGGAAAAGCCTGCGGACATGTTTCACTAGGGAGTTGGCTGTGCAGACTAAAGAAAGAATAAAACGAGAATCAAATGAACCAGTTAAAAGAAGAAAGCGATACGAATACTTTGAATATTTATTATTTCTTAAAGAGGCTAGTGATGAAGAAGTGACTAAGGGTGAAGAAAGTGATGGAGATGACAGTATTGATCCTTTAAACAATCAAACTGATGCTATGGACTATGAATATGGTGAACCTTCCAACATAGCAGATGATAATGTAAAAATGGAAGTCACTGGGACACAATACCAACCACAGATTATGCATGACAGAAGTACTGCTAAAGATAAAAGTATAGATATATTGACAGGAATAAAATATGATGAAGACGAAGATAGACAATTCATGTTGTCTATGGTACCGACTTTCAAAAATTTAGAACAAAAACAGAAATTAGCAGCAAGGATTGAAATGTTAAAGATTATACAAAAATTTACATCACCACCTCCTGCAATACCTAACAAAGTTGTTAATTCTTTACATTAATACTTAAGTATATTTTTTGTAAAAACATTAAAACATTTCTGTTCCCATTCGGTTTTTTAATATAATGACTAATGAGGAGACGTTTTTCTTTAATAATTCAAAAGGTAAATATGATATTTTTTGTGATTATAATTAAAAGGTAATCTATTTGTACTCTGTAATAAGCAGATAAGTAAATATTAACTTGTAATCCAGTTATTGATGTTCACGATCGCAGCCTATACTGCATTCTAGAAGAACTACTGCATCCTGAAATTAATCTCGCAAACGTAAAGTAAATAAACCAATTAAACGAAGGAAGAAATATTAATTCTTTGACGATCTGCTGTTTTTTAAGAAAGTTGAAGATCGTGGAGAAAAGATGGAGGACGGTGAGGCAATGATGATTTTGATGATGATAATATCTCAAAACCGCCAATCTAAAACAGTAGCATTCGATTTTGGAGTCTTCCGAAGTGGGAGAAGGGAACATGAGAGTGGATGCCACAGAACAACAGTACCAATCGTCCCAAATTCACTATAGTGATATAGAAAAAAAAGGTACTTGATACTTTAAAAGATAATCAAGGATATTAAAGGAATAATCAAAATAAAGGAATTGGCAAAAGATACTAGAAAAGATATAAAAAGAAACGAGGAAGATGAAGATAGACAGTTTGTGTTATCTCTTGTACCGCCTTTTTGGAACTTGGACGCCAAAGAAAAACTATTAGCGAGGGTCGAGGTGTTAAAAACGTTACGGAATTTCAAGTCATCTGGGACAAAAAAATTACTTACATCACGGATTCAATTAATAAGTGATATAGATTATTTTATCAATTAAGACAGTAGGTTTTAATTTTTTTTGTTATGCAATTTAATAATGTATGTTTTAGATTACGTGATCTATCTCTTCTACTAATTATATTCAAGCATAGAAATTTTATTAACATGAAATAATGGGATTTTATACAAATGTAATTACTAGAGCTATAATTAGTTTTCCCTATTAATCTTATCTATAAAAATCTCGTGTCACAGTGTTTGTTATCGAACTCCTCCGAAACGGCTTGACCGATTTTTATAAAATTCATTGTGTATTTGGTATTTCTGAGAATAGGTCCTAGGTTAAAAATGTATCAAAAGAATAAAAATAATGTTATTGTAAATAATAAACGCTATCACGTTACTTAAAGATAGAAAATTAACTAATTTGTTACTATTTAAATGATTTAGCTCGAACTTAACACACTTTAAAACTTTTGGCTACTGAAATACTTCATTTTATGATAATATTATGCTAAAATGTTTTGGATTAGAAGCATATAATCCAATTAATGGTTTAGCTATAAACAGCTTCATCAAATACTGATAATTTATGGTAGTGCTGCTATAGGACCGAGTATTTTAAATTTATTCCACATGAGTGAAGCTTCAAGCAAATTATTAATATAAATACGTTTTAGTGTAATTATTCATAATAGTACGTTACAATAAGGAATTTGAAAATTTCAGTACGCGAAATCCAGAAGCGTTGGAAAAATCTGCGAACTTGCTTTACAAGAGAATTGGGACTTCAGAGATTAGAAAAGCAAAAACTAGAAGCAAATGAACCGGTTAAACGAAGAAAGAGGTACGAATACTTTGACTATTTAATATTTTTAAACGAAATTTCTGGAACAGAACCAGCCAATTACGAAGGAAGCGAAGAAGAAGATAACTCTGCTGAGTTTGAACCTTATGAATACCATGGTAAAGCTGAAGCTTATGATTTTGCGATGTCTCAAGAAGTGGTAAATGAAAATGTCAAAGCGGAAAACCCGGTACAACATTTCCAGCAACCACAATTAGTCTATAATAAGAGTAATGTAGATGAAAAAGTATTGGATATATTGAAGGATATGAAAAAAGATGAATATGACGAAGATAGGCAGTTCATGTTGTCTATGGTCCCTAGCTTTAAGAGATTAGATCAAAACCAGAAAATTGCAGCGAGAATTGAAATGTTGAAAGTTTTGCAGAGTTTTACATCAACGACTCAAGAATAAGTATAAAAATAGTATTCTGTTTTATATAATACAATACTTGTCGCTGTCTGATTTTTAAATGACATCATTCTTTCAATTTGAAGTGAGATGAAATGAAAGATAAATGAAGGAATCTTTGCTTCAAATCTATTTTGTATTGTTGAACCTGTCATCAAATATCAAGATTGTGATTTTCTTTGTTAAGTATTATCAAATTTTGCAGGACTTATAATAGAATTTCTTATCGAAATTATATTTTTTATCAACAAGTTTTAGTAATTTTATTTGAATAACCTAAAATTAGTATAAAAACCGTAATTTCTCTCAAAGGTATAAAGAAATCTTTGATATATTTTTCTGTGAATACAGACAATAATTTTAAAATAAAAGACAAATTAGTTAAATCTATATATAGAAAAGACTTGTATATATTCCAACACGTGACAGGAGAAGGTGTAAGGAATGCAGTAAAAACGATAAAAAAATACATACGTTGAGTCGTCGGGGAATTCTCTAATTAAAATACTGAGGATACAAGCAAAAGGAATGATGTTATCGAAACTGACTTTTAAAAAACTAATTTGTAGTTATTTATTGATTTTGATATCAGGTTTAAATTAAGTCTAATTGAATGGGATAAATAATAAGATCCACTAAAAGTCTAGAATGGCATTACAAAATGGAATAAAAAAATATTAAACATGCCGACACTCTTGATGGTAATTAGTCTTCGTCACTCAAGCTGATAAGTTTTAAAAGTAAAAGAAGAGAAAGTTGAGAAATTGATAATTTAGGTAAAAAAGAAATAAGAATATAAATAGAGACACGAAGAGCAGTAAAGTTTTCTGTAAAACAGAAATTATACCAATTCAATATAAATTATACCAAATTAGACTAGAACTAAAGGTATGTGTCACAGTGTCGCAGTCTGTCTTTGCATTCGAAAAATATTGAAATGTCATAGTTCTTGTGCTTGTGTAGTCTAATTACCATAAAACGGTGTTTCATTTATGTTTAAATATGAGTAGGTTAATAGTTAAGTGTCAGTTTACATTCTTTGTGGACAATCACTACTTATTTTATTTTAACGTTTGACTGAACTCTGTTAAATGCCAGTCATTGGCAGTTTCTTTAAAACAATCTTTGCTATGATTGTTCCTATTTTCCAGAACCAAAAGATCGCCGAATACTTTCAGAAGGTCTTGTGAGCAAATAAAAATAGGATTCAAGTATAAGCCTACCCTAGTAGATTTAAGCAAATCGTGCTAGTGAGTCTAATAATGACTTTCCTTTTATGGTACGACAGTGTCTAGGTTATTATTAGACAAACATTGACGAAATTGTTATTTAGTTAATTTGTCAATCAGTTGGAAGACGTTAATTTATTTGAAGCGATATTTCTATTGTCATTGTTGCATTTTGCAATTCCTACTCGTAATTTTTAATATTTCTATTTCTCTGTAGTCCAGTTTGGGAGTGTTGGAGCAGAAATAGTACCTACAGAGACTTCACTTCACGTATTGAATAATATATTCTAATGTTGTAGAATTAAGCCTTTATCATTCAGAATTCCAACATACTCAAAGTGTAAGTGTATACATATCCCGCATAGTAATCAGGCATTATTTGTTTTGTCATTGTCGAGTAAATAGCGGTGCGTTCAGAGAAATCTAAATTTGTATGGAGATACTTCAGCCGTTTGGAGAGTGAGTCGTGAGTGACTTACTCGTCTAATATATTAGTATTCGTGTGCAGATTTTGATGGGACTTTAACGGTAAGGAGTTATATTAATAAACAGTACATTTAACTACAAGTAATCACCGATTTAGATGTCTGTGAAGAAATATAACAGTAAGCTTCTTTGCGTCGAAATTGCACATCTCTATTTCTCTATGAAACTTGCTATAATATATCAGGACAGAAGTAGTCAAATCGATGTATTCGTATGATATACTCTTAAACCAAAAGGAACTAATTATTGGCCAATCAAGTATTGCTAACTCCAAGTACAAAAAAAGTTATTAGACGTAGAGTATGTAACCTGAATGGTATACCATGGCTATCAGACATTTTCTATGATTTCAACCTTCTGGCAGACATTGGCAGGTATGTAATTAATTTTTCAAAATCCTGGCTCAGTATAGAGCTTCTTGGTAGACTGTTTTCAAGAGTCTTCACACTTAGAGCAATATACAATAGAAAATCAGAACCTTAAAGTAAGCTTGATAATATAGTTAAAATCGCAGTTTAAATAATTTAAAGATGTTTTGGCAAGAGGTTAGAAATATGCAGTGCCTTTATCCTTTCCCAAGCTCTAGTCCATCTCTGTATCAAATTTTATCTTAACAGACATATAGACTTTTGCATTTATAAAAATAAAAAGTTAGGTAAATGATATGTGACATCAGCTGAAGCCACCATCATTGGTTTGTTACCCCATTGTAAAATGTCCAAACAGCTATTAAACCTTAACGAAGATCTGTCTCTAGAGCTAGTCTAGCAAAGTAACAAAGGCAGAATAGATTTAACGGTCGAAGTATGCCTAAGTGGATGTCCATTGGGTTTTGTTACTCAGTTACACGTACACTACACTACACTAAGTAACGAGCACGGTTCAATGGGCATTTTAGGTTAGGTTTTAGCTTTAGGTTCATTGATTCATTCAATATGTCTGAAGATTGGAATTTCTTATTGAAGTTCACTTAAAACGGGATATGATCAACGGGACGGGTTCAAAATAAAACAAAACAATTTCTCATCGCGTATTTATAACAACAGTGATAGTCGCGTATTTATAACAACAGTGATAGACAACGATAGTCTTACCAAAAGAAGATACTAATAATAATCATAAATTCATGACCTTCCATATGGTAGGTGAAGTTATGAGGTACCCCCAGTATTTAAAAAAAAACTAGACAATTAGGATCGGCCTGTCTTATTGCTACACGGTAATTTTCACGCGATTTCGGAAAACAGGACTTTTACGTTCCGAAGCTTTTTTCGGGAGTCTGACAACCGAATAAAGGGACGTATGGTCACATTATATATACCCCAGTTATTTGGTAGTTTTAGAAAGTTTTTCAGGAGTTTTGAAAATTGATGATTTTATAGAATTTGATTTGGCGCTCGCGCTGTATTCGAGTAATGGCACTTAATACCAGTTTTTGACAATATCTTTTTTCGACTCATTTTAGGACAAAAACATTTACGTACAAAATAAAGTAGAGAAAAATTCTGATAGTTTATATTATAACATTTTTTTTAAATCAATGACTTTGACCTATTATTCATGTACACCAAATGACTGGACGTTTCATGAAGACAATCATGAAATGATTAATGTGAAATTGGATCCCTTTTATTTCATTGATCAAAGACGACTATAGCTTATCTTAAAACCAACAGTTGACCTGGTTTGTCATAACTCAGTAACTTTACTGGTTATAACAAAGATGCAACAGACATGACGGGACTTTCTATATGAATACCGTTCCACAACGGTTCATAACTTACTCTTGAGGTTTTGATATTAATAAGAAGATACTTATTACTGGACTGCAATAAGTATAAATCTTGTGACCCAGGAGCACTACTTGCTGCAAGGTCTACGTCAACTGCTCGACGTCACTACCTAATATTAAAAAAGTACAACTTTAGACAATGTTTACTGTATGTAATCACTTCACAGACTATCTTAGCTTTATAAGGATAAATTTTGTATATTGTTGAAATAGTGGATATTGTCGAAAAATAAAACAGAAACTACTCGTCAATACACAGAAAAATTGAAGGAAGTTGGACAAGTAATTTCATAGAGTTAATATTGTCTCAAGTAATATGAGTGTATTGTAAATGCTGTCTGTAACTGAATCACAAGCCTTATTCTTATTTTACTATGACCAAATGACGTCACTTGTTTAAAGTTATAAGATGTAATAGTCAAAGTTTTATCAGGTCTGTAATAGTCTGCACGCACCATAGAGATTTGACCACAGTTTCCCAACTTTTAATTAAAGGGATGACATGGCTCTGTTACAAGCCAATCCATACATACTACAATATGGGAATATGGTAACACTGTAAGGACAAAAGAAAAACAAGTGACAATTTAATATAAACAATTACTAGCTAGTAACAAGAAACTACTCGTCAAACTGCTAAAACCATTAGAAACTAATAGCCAATACACGCAAATGGTTCTGAAAGGTTATTGCAAATACTTTTCAGCGTTGCCAGGTTTTTACAAAGTTGGAACCTTTTAGAAAAAAAGTATGTGGGGAAGTGGGGAAAAAAGGGAACTGAGAAGTATGGGAAATGGATTCATCGCACAAACAATAAAAGTATGTTTATAAATAGAGGACTTAACACAAACTACCACCTAACTTATAAATCTGACTAAAACTAAATATATGACTATAATCTATATATAGTAAATAACAATAAATTTACGATCTTATATACATATGAGTTTGACGGAATACTAAAGAATGGATACTATCATGAAAGCTAGGGACGCAACACGGTCAGGATATAACTAAACGTTACGATCTCTTATTATTCTGACAGAAAACCAAGCAGAGCCTTGGACTTATGGCCAAGGTGTAGGCTAAAGGATGTCCTTTAAGTGACCACAACACTCACCTCCACTGCTTAGTTTCACCATCTAAATCTACGATTAGACTAACATAAACCTAACCTAACACAAGGCTAACCTAATGTAAACCTAACTTACACCTCTGACAAGTATATACGTATTACGTAAGCATTAAAAAGGGGCAGAGGGGTCCTGGCTTTGTATATTTTTGATCACTTGGGTATGGGAGGGGGTCTGCATGTTAAATCAGCGATAAAAGAGTAATCAATTAAGGAGGGATAGGTTAGGGTTTTATCATGTTAAATCAGCGATAAAAGAGTAATCAATTAAGGAGGGATAGGTTAGGGTTTTGCTTACTTTTGCTGACGGGGGGTTGACAATTGCAAAAATCAACGTAATATTTGAACGGCCCCATATAAAATAAATAAATATATAATTTATCGTAAAAAAAATATTTGATTTTAAATAACGTAGATGATTTTGCAATGTATTTTAAGTACTAAGCGAAGGGAGGGCTGTTCGCCAATTAGTTATTATCAAGAATGTAAATGTTAAGAATTATAGTAAAAATATTCGATAGTTTATCGTAAGTTTTCGTAGAATCAGCTACTGTGCGGCGTCTTTGTCATACTTCCTAGTAACTTAGTGTGCTTATTGTTACTTTGCTTTCGTTGGAAATGTTATTATTATAGTCACAAGAATATATTTATTAAAGTATAAGTTACTTTGTCTGTATATGTAATATTATTCGGACTATATAACATTGTTATTTGTTGACAAAATTTCATCTCAATCGGAATTATTTAGGAACCAATAACAAATACACTCATTAACCTTTTTCACTTATAAATAAATATAAATTGTCTGTCTGTAATATCATATTAATATCTAGTATTAACGCTACAGTACCCGCTCTATTATTTTTCATCGTATATAAATACTAAGTCTAGGGTAGTTAACTCTTTAGTGTACCAATGGCTGTGATGGACGACGGACGTCGCTTGATCGGAAGTGATCGCAACTACTTGTATGAATTATAAAGTAATTCAGCATAATTTTTGTAAGTACAATAATAGCTTCAGTAAGTACTCATCATCATCATCATCATCACAACCCTTCAATGGCCCACTGCTCCTCAGAATGAGGAGGGTATTAGGCCATAGTCCACCACGCTGGCCCAGTGCGGGTTGGCAGACTTCACACACCTTTGAGAATTTGTAGGGAACTCTCAGGAGTGCAGGTTTCCTCACGATGTTTTCCTTCACCGTTAAAGCAAGTGATATTTAATTGCTTAAAACACACATAACTCAGAGTCAGAGGTGTGTGCCCAGAACCTCGGACCTCCCGAGTAAGACTTGAAGTCTCAACCACTGGGCCATCACTGCTTATTCAGTAAGTACTACTTTTTTTAAAAAATACTTCCTAAATTTTTAAATATTCATAACCCTCCATATAACATCATTTGATTTGACGGTAAACTCTCAAACTCAAAACGTAACAAATTACTCAATTACTTAAGTATTATTTGTGGTAGCAAAGTGATTAATTTTCACGTAACAATAGATAAGATATAACCATCGTCCGTGTATACAATCAAAAGGAAGTGCAAAATCTATGAATCATACTCGTAGTTTATAAATATCAATGTATGACTGTATGACTCGCCCGGAATACTATCAAGATCAACACGCATGGCTAGTTTTACTATAAATATTTATATTACTGGAAACCCAACCCGACTTTGCACGGATGTATATTAGCAATAAAATATTAACTAACGGTAACAGAAAAAATAAAATGTTAGGAGTGTTTGGAATCCTAATACAGCGCTATCTAATTTGCAATGAAGAAAAATAAACAAAATATAACAATGTGATATTTAAGAATAAAATTAAAAATTAAAACTAGGTCCAAAACTAAATCAATCCATTATTTATCCAATTCCAAAACATTTTATTCGTGCCCTCATCCTTTGATTTTAGCCATCACGTCTATTTGCATTCATCGTGATTCAGCGATCATGGTGAAGTCTTTTCACATTCGTCAATAAAGATTTAGCTATGTGGATGAAGTCGTATTGCATTCGACGTGATTTAGCGATGTTGGTGAAGTCCTTTAGCATTCGTCGTGATTCAGCGATCATGGCGAAGTCTTTTTACATTCGTCAAGAAAGATTTAGCTATGTTGATGAAGTCGTTTTGCATTCGACGTGATTTAGCGATGTTGGTGAAGTCCTTTAGCATTCGTCGTGATTCAGCGATCATGGCGAAGTCTTTTTACATTCGTCAAGAAAGATTTAGCTATGTTGATGAAGTCGTTTTGCATTCGACGTGATTTAGCGATGTTGGTGAAGTCCTTTAGCATTCGTCGTGATTCAGCGATCATGGCGAAGTCTTTTTACATTCGTCAAGAAAGATTTAGCTATGTTGATGAAGTCGTTTTGCATTCGACGTGATTTAGCGATGTTGGTGAAGTCCTTTAGCATTCGTCGTGATTCAGCGATCATGGCGAAGTCTTTTTACATTCGTCAAGAAAGATTTAGCTATGTTGATGAAGTCGTTTTGCATTCGACGTGATTTAGCGATGTTGGTGAAGTCCTTTAGCATTCGTCGTGATTCAGCGATCATGGCGAAGTCTTTTTACATTCGTCAAGAAAGATTTAGCTATGTTGATGAAGTCGTTTTGCATTCGACGTGATTTAGCGATGTTGGTGAAGTCCTTTAGCATTCGTCGTGATTCAGCGATCATGGCGAAGTCTTTTTACATTCGTCAAGAAAGATTTAGCTATGTTGATGAAGTCGTTTTGCATTCGACGTGACTTAGCGATGTTGGTGAAGTCCTTTAGCATTCGTCGTGATTCAGCGATCATGGCGAAGTCTTTTTACATTCGTCAAGAAAGATTTAGCTATGTTGATGAAGTCGTTTTGCATTCGACGTGATTTAGCGATGTTGGTGAAGTCCTTTAGCATTCGTCGTGATTCAGCGATCATGGCGAAGTCTTTTTACATTCGTCAAGAAAGATTTAGCAATGTTGGTGATGTCTTTTCGCATTTGTCGTTATTTAGCAATGTTGATGAAGCCTTTTTGGACTCGTCGTGATTCAAAGATGTTGGTAAAGTCTTTTTGCATTCGTCAAGAAAGATTTAGCAATGTTGGTGATGTCTTTTCGCATTTGTCGTTATTTAGCAATGTTGAAGAAGCCTTTTTGGACTCGTCGTGATTTAGCGATGTTGGTGAAGTCTTCTTGCTTTCGTCGAAAAAGATTTAGCAATGTTGGTGAAATTTTTGCATTCGTCGTGATTTAGCGATGTTGGTAAGGTTTTTTTGCATTCGTCGTGATTTAGCAATGTTTATGGTCCTTTTGCATTCATCAAAAAAGATTTAGCAATATTGGTGAAGTCTTTTTGCATCCGTCATTATTTAGCAATATTTATGAAGACTTTTTTCATTCTTCGTGATTTTACACCCTTATCAAATAAATCAATGAAATGTAATCAACAGTATTGTCTGCACAGTGCACTAAATTTTATCTTTGTATTATTAACTAATCCATATGTTTTGTAAATTATTATGAATCGGATTCTTAATTTTTCTACACTTTTCAAGTTTCCAAACAAATAACTTATGCACATAGCTCCCTTATCTGACATATTTCTGAATATCGATAACATATCAATTGATAGGCAAATACCGATAATACATATAGTATGTTATGGAAATTCTATTTTGGACTGTATATCTATGTAATAAAGATGAACATTGATATTTGTTTCTTCAAGGTGGGTTTACAAGGGGAGATATAAACGTATTGAGCAGAAGTATTTTATTTATTATCTACTTTAGTTTTAGGAAAATAACAAAACATGTAAAACTAGAATTATTAATATGGACGCCAGGTCTCCGAAGCAAAATATTTTCTTTTGTATGAAGATCTTTCGTGGATGTCCGTAATTAATCGAAAAGACATTTTAGTCATCAATTTGTCTCAGTCTAACAATTGTATTATTAATTTGGATGACAATGATGAACATAGTTTCGTTTTTCTTTTTTTGTAATTTTTTTTTATTTAAGTCAATTAAATTATTAATAAAATTAAAATTTTTCTGAGCGTAAACATTCTATAAAATGATACTACATCGAATATCGGAAATATATCGTTTTTGATTGAGATTTTTTTTGCCTCAGACACTTTAATAGCTTAGAAGTCTACCTATGCGAATTCATCCGCGTGATGCTCCGCTCCTATTGGTCTTAGCGTGATGATATATAGCCTATAGCCTTCCTCGATAAATGGGCTATCTAACACTGAAAGAATTTTTCAAATCGGACCAGTAGTTCCTGAAATTAGCGCGTTCAAATTCATCACCCTTTGTTTTCAGTGTTTCTAGTTTGCTGTTTTTAACTTAGTTTTTGACCGACAATAAATAGAGTTAGGTGTCTATCGTTGTACAGAGTTCACGCACAAGTCTACAGATTGTTTAAATAGATGTAAATCAAGATGCATACAAGTAGAAGTCGGATAAAATCAGTTATTAACTAACGCGTGCAATTGCGAGTCTCAGAGCAATTGTGTTGAAATATAATCTGTGAAGGACGTGTCCTATACTCCTACTTTACTTACATACATCATACAAGGTAATAACGTTAATGAAAAATGCTTTATCTGTGTATATTCAACGTGAGATGAAGTGTAAACAAAGAAATCAATGGCGGATATAAACCGACTAATAATAAAAATATTATACATACTACAAAGTAATTTATACGAGTTATGTATACGAGTATGTTATACGAGTTATGTATACGAGTATGTTATACGAGTTATGCATTAATGGGATGGGAGAGGGTAGATCTGGTCCACATGCGGCGCAACTGTAACGCGTTAAAGACACTTGGCGGTCGGATTCGCATGCTGGTGGTCGCAACCTAGTCGGGGAACAGATCCCCTACCACTAGCTAACCCGTTCCTTCACTATTTGGCGTTTAATTTAGTTCTATAATACGTCAAATTCCGACAGTTTTAGAGCTTTTATAATTATTTAAATATTACATTGAACATATCATTTAATTGTATAATTTATTTATTATTATTTTAATATATAAATAAGTTTTTATAAATTTTAAATATTAATAACTAAATTTCTTGGGTATCAGTTCTAATTTATTTATAATATGTATTAGACTATTTCAAACTGTTCACTCACTCACACAACTAGGAATCATATATCTCTTATCGTCAAGACAGCGTTCGTAAGAAACGTTTTCGTTCGACCGTTTGTTCTCCGACTTACAGCAGCAAATCCGACTACCACGAAAAAGTCTTTTAATTTTTCGGGTTAATGTATAACCTATGACACTCACAAATAATGTGGTTTTCTATTGGTAAAATAATTTTCAAAATTGGTTCAATAGATACAGAGATTACCCCCTACAACCTCGCAAACTTTAGCTCTTTATAACGTTAGTATAGATTATTTACATACAAATTACAAGTGACTATGTTAAATATTACCTTTTTCCCGTCGCGAAACTTGACAGTACCCTCTATAATGGAGGTAGCGGGACTAGAATCCCCCATATTTGATTTTATTCACCCACCACAGAGCCTCACTAGCGCCATTATGTGCTAATAGAACATTGTTATCACTTCACTTCACTTACACTTATTCACTGTCACCTGGAAAGAGAAATAAATAATTAAATAATATCTAGTTAGAAAATTGAACTACACATGGGTAATTATAAGTCGAGCAGTGCTTGGGAATAAAAACCCTATAACTGGTTATGAGCAAAGTTGCGTCAACACTTATCGACGTCTAACCTAACATTGGAATAAGCTTCCCGCTGTCCGACTGTCCCTATGTATGCTTACATATTTAAAACTAAGCAACGGATTTTGATGCGTTTTTTTTTAATAAATAGAGTGATTCATGAGGAAGGTTTAAATGTATAATACATACATAATATAGCAAAGAAAGTCTGATAATTTTAGAGGTTTCTAATGTGATGTCGTCAATAAACTGCTGCTGCGCTTACATTGCAAACGCTGGCTGAACCCTACGAGATAGATCAAAATAATGTACTACAGTATTGTACACCTTAAAAAGGTCTACAAAAAAGTCCGCGATGGTATATGCCTATCTCTAAGGGATAATCCACTATAACCATTTTTTATCCTTTACTTTTTACGAGAAATAATGGCTTATTTACGAAGCGATTTTAAACAATACAGCATTAATCCTTATCCAATTAGGTACCTTAAATACATTGTGCATTTAATATAGATCGATATGGCCCTTCACAGCATGATATTTAAATGAATATTTTCGAAGATATTACATATTCAAAATGCAGGGACATAGCGGTTACGGCTAAATACACGTGTTAAACTACACGTACAGGATTACCTATATATTATTTTTACATAATAAAATATTATACAGGTAATCATGTCAATATTAAATCCATGAAATTACTCGTCAAAGTGACCTACCCAACAGATGCATTTTTAACATTACATTGTTTATTTTATCAGAATTCTTTTCTTACTTCTCTTTTTTCGTATATTTTTATAAGTTCATAAAACTGTAACAAGATAGCATTAAATAATAATTCCAAAGAATATTACAAGAAATAAATAGTAAAACTGCAGTATTACAGTCATAAAAGTGTATATAAAATGTCTGTCTGTTGTTCTGTTTTGATATTGTCTGGACTCGAGTCATAAATTATACGACTTAGACGAAATCAATAATTGTCTACGAAAACTTGGCTATTGTCTATGTTTGGGTGAACTTAACTCAAAAACTGTTATAACTATTTTGAAAATTATTTTTAAAATTAATAGTCAGTTTATTAAGGAATATAATGATATAAAAAACAAGACATTACGACCCATAGGAACAGAGCTAGAGCTCATCTTTACATATTACGTTTAGATCTTTCAAACTACGCAACGGATTTTAATGCGGTTTTCACCAATAGACAGAGTGATTCATGTGTATAATACATGCATATAGTAGAGAAGCCATGCAAAGCCGGGGAGGGTCGCTAGTTAAATATAAATTTGGGGGTTAAAAATTTAATAAGTTAATTTAACCAATGAACTTGTTTAATAAGGTGAATATTCAAACTTTTTATATTTTGCGTCAATATGAACTTATGAAAAAGTGAGTGTTCACACGACGAAGGCAAAATAATTGAGAATGTAATATGAATATGTCAGTTCACGAAACTTCTATATGTATGCTATTTATATAGAGAAAAGAGAGAAACCAGGAAGTGTTAATCTTGTCAAAGTCATATATTGTGGTAACGTTTTAGAAGCTATTGTCATTCATTCCTTTGGATTATGGATTGAAAATAGGTTCTAAATTCAAATTTATGTATCAATCCGAAATCTGTATTCAATCTTTAATCCAAATTCATCCATTTTAGATTACAAATTGAAAATACATTTAAAATTTTGATTTAGATTCTGTTTTCATTCATAATTCAGTGATTCTATATTATTATTGCTATAGACATGGAGAGAGATATGATACCCATTACTGTACAGCAATACGTATACACATGCAATTTAGACTGAGGCGAGCGGTGCCTGGGGCTTGAGACCCAGGAGCAAGCTGAAAGAGCTCTTTCATAATATATTAACTCTCACCTCCACCACTCAACCTCGCTAATGACAAAAGATAATAAAGTAAACTTACGTGGACCTCAAGAAGGGGAAGGGTTGTACATGTTTATATGTTGCCAATACTGTCATATAGTGATCTGAGTCAGATTACATAGTAGAAGGATTATATGATTATTATAATAGACAAAAGTAGAACGAGATCCATGTGACCAAGGCATGAGCGTAAGATCGCCTCCGTCGTAATAGGCAATCCCGTCTTTATGACGTTAAATCTGTATTCGATGATAATGGCGTTGTTTGGTGCGATATTGTGCTTTCAAAGGATATCACGATATCGTGATACACTTAATATATTGTTTGCGTTACATATATACTACTATTATTATATGTTACCGCCATTATCATTGGTGTTCGAATGGGCTAAAGATATATAGATTCGAGAATATATGACGGAATATCTCGTCTCCATCTCTCTTTTCTTCTAATAAATCGCAAGGTAATGAATATCAGTGGCGAAGCGTATGAACAAGTTGATTCCTATCGGCTTATATTGACGAATTCAAATATGGCGGCTTTTAATTATTTTTTGTAATATGCCAGACTAATTTGAGTTTTTCTCTAACACTTAATCTGTAGTTAAAGTTTATAGTTTCATGTTTTAATAACCCTTTTTTTGAACCACTATGGGGGATAGGTTTGAGCGAATTCTCCTTCCTTCAGTGGGGATTTATCCGACTTCCCTTTAGAAACTATCCACCCATACTCCCTACTTTTGGCATTAAGCCTAATCCAGGATTTGGACTTTGTATCAAGACTATAGAAAGTCAAAAAAAAAGCAACGTTTTCTTTAAACGTTAGGTAAATATGATTTAATTAAAACAATAGAATTGTATATTTTCTTATCAACTATATCGAATCTACACGTGCCAATTTGTTTCAGTAACTTTCCAAAAGAGGTATTGTTATTGTTACATATATACATAATAATAGTAATGATGGCAAAATTGATTTGAATCCTCATAGAATTAGAGTCATCAATCAAATAGTCATAATATGTGTGCATACACGAACATAAAAGTATAAAAAGATTTAAAGCCTTTTGTCTTACAAACCTACACCCAAAATCAAATTAACAGGTATTAAAAGGCAAAACAAACAACTATTGTTCCCAAAATTACCCTTGAATTGTGGATGAGGTATTTCATACTCGTTGGGTACCTAATGGTGACCAGGTTTGAATAATTTTAAGCGGACTTTGTTAAAAGCTATGTTTATGTTTGGCTTTAAATTGAAAATGTACAATTCCGCACTCATGAAATCTGACTGAATTTATCGACTTTTCGTAACTGTTCTAATCATTCTCAGTAGGAAACCATATTTCATTCAGTCCCTATACCTTCAGAAGGTTTAAAATTCATCAACAAAACACAATTAAAAGCTACTAAAGAAATTGTAAAAGATTAAAAAGATTTTGATGGAACTGTCCCGCAAAATCCAGGAAAATAGTCAGTCCTACATACCGCTTCCATTTGCAACGAATTATAAATTCTGAAACCTAACGTTTACTTTCAGGTTTGAGTTTTGATATCAAATATTTATGTTTGGGTTTCGCGTCCACAAAATGTGCAATATCGGGACTAACAAGAGCAGTAAATGTTTAAAAAAAATATTTAATTTATGCTGTATGAAATTAATCATTTAGTTTCGATAGATTGGAACTAGCTTGTTTTTAGTTTGATTCATTATTGATATTGTTTGAAATATTAGCTTTTGAATTAGAGTAAGATCAACCTCTAATTAAAATAAGAAGGGTAGATGAACAATTAACTCAGTTTATCCTAGAGAAGATTCATAGCTATGAAGATAGCCAAGGATGCTGGACGTGTGTAATCGATTTAATTCTGTTAATGTTTATACCTTTAATTATTGATAGTGTTGTTAGGATATTAAGTCGGGTAGGTAAAGATATACACGCAGAGAGTTGGGGAGATAGTTCATTGCTTTGAGGATAGCCAAAGGTGCTGGACGTGTCTTTGACGTAGACGTGTGACACAAAGAAGTAAGCTTGGAAGATAATAAAAAATCCGATGATAGGACAACGATAACTAAAAAAGACCAAGTTATTTAATGATGTTATACCAAAGAGAAGATTTAATAAAACGAAGGATTTAGTGGAAATCACTCCTCGAATTAGCGTATAAATGTGCTTTAAAATGAACACTTTGTTTCAGAGTTAGTGAAACGAAAACTTGTCGCTTCACATTTAAATATGATTAGTATAACTCTGAATGTTTAAATTTGGATTGGGATGGCTTTTGGCCGAATTTAGACCTATTCAAAGTTTTAAGGAAATGTTCATTTCACTTGCTTTATGGTGACTTGCAAACAATTTCGAATAACTTCCATCTTTATTAGTTCCATCTTTTTATCCGCAAGAAAATAATTATATCACGTAGTTCCGAGAAAAAGGTGGAGGTATAACAAATTACTAATCAATGGCATAACTTATGACTCAGCTAAGGATAAAACTATGTATCGCTACAAATTATATTTATAATTTAAATATGACAAGCGACGAAGACGTGACATAAACACTTGTAATGACAATTTTGCAGACACTTCAAATGATGTCATTAGGATGGTTTAGACAAGCATATTATGAAGTTTTGATTGACGCTGATATATTGACAGACAAAAGTCAACTCAGACATTTTCATGATATTGGTTTGATGCAGGTAAATTATGACAATTTCGTAGACTTATCTCCTCTTTATGACAATGCGCAAATATTATACAAAAATTTAATAATAGAGTCACGTCTTTGTAACAAAATAATTACTGTTTTTTTTCTTATCATGATTTTAAATGACCTCATGCATAATTCCACACAGGAGTGTCAAAAAGTAACAAAACTAATTAAAAAATATTTCAGCCCCGCACAAGTTATTCGCAATAAGTTTTTCAATCACGTCTTCAAAGTTATTCAATTTAATCTTTCTTGCTTTTAAAGGGTTTTCTGGTTCTTATAACTTCAATTATATTATTTGGTATTCAACAAACCTTTTTTTGTCATTTTGGAGTATAAATATTTTAAGTGGCCACTATCGCCCATGGACATCGGAAAAACAAGAGATACCCTCGTTTTGTCGATGTTTGCGTCCTCGATGATAGAGTGGGGAGGGCGAGCGAAGAATAAAGATGTTGCGGTTTCAGTGGACATTTCAGTGTGCGCAGAGTCCACTAGATCCACAGCATTACTTGGAGAGAGAGAGAGGGAGAGGGTAAGTCTGGCCCACATGCGGCTCGAGCGGAACGCGTCTATGACACTTAGCGGTCGGATTAAGCTGGTGGTCGCAAGCCAGTCGGGGAACGATCATAAGTATGATGTGTCTGTGTGTGTGTGTATCTGTGGTATCGCAGCACCGGAACGGAAGCACCTATTTTGTTTTTATGTTTAAAAGGTGAATTAGTCAGATATTGCCGCCGCCACAAAATGGGGAATTTCATTTTCTTTTTCACAACTCCCTCCATATGGGTATCACGTGAAAGGGCTTGACTAGTAAAATGCAATACACTATGATAAATTACAAATCAAGATGGCCGCTACCACAAAAAGGCGAATAATGTTCATACTACATATTTTCATATATATAAATGTTTTTAAATATTCGCAGAGCAATTTTTTAGCCAAATATAAATAATCACTTCTTTTTTATAATATCTTATACTATGGACCCAAGGCAGTTTGACTAGTAATTTCGTGAAGTAAGAATTAACGATGTAAATATAACTTGAAATTAAGTTTGTACTATGTTGAGTAACGAGGTTAAATGGTAAAGGCGTGAGTTCTTAAAAAGCTATTTAAACATGCTCCAGTGTCACAATCCCCATGCTCTCCTAGTGTAAAGGCACATTTTTGTACCTAATTTTTTCGAAGCAATTTTTACAAGCCTGATTTTTTCAAATGAACATTAAGGCCTACGTAGTTGGACCCCATGAGCCCCATATGTTATGGCTATTGAATATTTGGCACTAACGGCCCCCAGGGGCGCGATAACGAATGAACTAAAGCCGTGGATTTGTAAATATTACTCTATCGATTTAAGGGGTTTATGTGTATGTGTATACAGAATTTTCTTTTTTGCATGTGATTAAGTAATCCTGCTAATATTATAAACGCGAAAGTTTGTTACAATGTATGGATGAATGTTTGTTACTCTTTCACGCAAAAACTACTGAATGGATTTTGATGAAACTTTACAATAATATAGCTTACACATCAGAATAACACATAGGCTATAATTTATAATGATATAGTGTGAATTATCCAAAATATAGCGGGTGAACCGCGGGGCGCAGCTAGTGTATAATATACGAATCAATACCTAAAATCAACTATTGTAAGCACTACAATAGTTTTTTGTTAAAAATCTTTAAGAAAAGCTATACGAACACTCAAAGGACAGTTATAGTAGCCGGCAGCTAACTTTAGGTCTAAGAAAAAATAGTGGGGGAATGTTGTGCATTGTGAGCTTGCTGCGTGCCTCTTTTGGCCGTGGGCCGTGACGTAGCAGACGCGCGGGAACTGATCAAAAAGGCCTAACAGTGAGTTCTGCGCTTTCAAACCTATACTTACGTGCCGAAGCTATACTAAAATGCACTTACAACAGAAGCCGAGCTGATGAATAGGGCTTTTTATATCTTACTAGTCGACCCTTGCGACTTCGTCCGCGTGTAGCTCCGCTCCTATTGGTCTAAGCGTGATGATATATAACCTATAACCTTTCTCGATAAATGAGCTATCTAACACTGAAAGAATTTTTCAAATCGGACTAGTAGTTAGTGAGATTAGCGCGTTCAAACAAACAAACTTAGATAACGAAAAGATACTTAATATATGTATAGGTAATATTTCACTATCTTATAAAAAATTTTGGTCCTCAGCGAAGCGAGAGCGACTCCTTTTACGAAACCACTTAAAATGTGACTTGCGTTATATTTTTTTATCAGAAATTCAAAGTTAATTACAATTTCAATAAGAAATTGCAACGTTAAATTATTAGACATAGAATTTAGATTAAGGGCATTGAACTTTTGAATAAAGGAGTCATATCCATACAAATCGCGTCGGTACAAAACTTGTAAAATTGCTAATTTTGCGATACATATTATAGATATAATTTTAGTCTGTCTTGTTTCAATACTAATATCATTAATATGAGAGTTTGCATGGATGTTTGTATGGATTTTTCTTGCTCAATAATTCAAAAACAGCTGAACGGATCTGAACGTAGCTTGGCACACAGATACTACACAGTCTTGGTATATCATTCTATTCAGAAGGTTAAAATTTTTGTGTCTGTGAGTCTGTTTGTAAGAGACAGAACACACTGGGTAAAAATACATAGTGTGTAAAAAAGCTAGTATTAAATAGTTTCGTAATACAAAATTGCCAGTTTCCTCTTCAATTACTAAATCCTTAATTTAACTACTCTTATCTAATCAGTATGTGCGCCAGTTAATCACTGGAAAATTATAAGACGGTTTGCGTGTGACACGTATGGGAAATGACTGTATGGATAAATGTATGTAATGTTGTATGGATTAATAATTATGTAAATTTATTTATATATTCATAGTTAGTGAATATGAGGAAGAATAGCTGACTTAACGTGACTATATAACTAACGGAACGATATGTAATATTGTGCATATGTCGAAATAAAATTTATTTACTGCAAATATTATATTTTTGTGAGAATAAAATGTTCCAGGACAAATAAATGAGTGAAACATAAAGTAAAGAGATGAGTTAAAATTAACTAATAACCTTTATTGTTAGTTTTACCCAATCAGCGAGTAAAATAAAATTGGAAAAAGAAACACAAGAAAAGTATAACAATGAGGCCAAATACAGATTACACAATTGTGAAAAACAAAAGAATGAACAACAGAGTACGGAAAACCGGTCAAGTGCGAGTCGGATTCGCGCACGAAGGGTTCCGTTTTGGTATTTGGCAAAATTACTTGTTTTTGTAGTAGCACGACCCACTTTTGGTTGTGATTATCTAGCGAAAAACGGCATTAAAATCACGTTTGTTGTATGGGAGCCCCACATAGATATTTATTTTATTCTGTTTTTAGTATTTGTTGTTATAGGGGCAACAAAAATACATCATTTGTGAAAAATTCAACTGTGTAGCTATCACGGTTCATGAAATAGAGACCCTCAAAATCAGTAAACATTTTTACTTATCTATTTTAATAATACTCGATAATCACATCTGTGTGTGTGTGTATGCGTGTATGTATGTGTGTGTGTTATTGTTTATTATAAAGTAGTAGTAGTAGTCGTTGATGAGTATAAGTTTACATATGTAACACTAGTTTCTGTTTTCTGGTGGTAAAAATGGATAATTTTTGATTACATTTAAAAACACGATATATATAACAATGACAGCGACCATCTTTGGAAAATCCATATTTGCGCAAACGGCGCGGCATTTCGTTATAATAACTATTAGCTACCCCATTTCGATTAGCCGAGGGGACATAGGGGTTGATAAAATTAATTTCCTAAGTGTTATGAAAGTATTAATTATATTAAGCGTCACCTCTGATGCTTAGTTAGCTTATCATGTTAGATGTTATTAATATTTCTTAAAAAATATAAATAAAAATCAACTATCTATATAATCTAAGATTCTAAACCATTCAGTTCAATGATGGTTTTTTTTGAGTTAGAAATTTCCGACAGTTTTTGTGATTAATTTTTTTGTACCAAAATCAAAGTTTACACATGTATGTTTTAATCAATTCATTAGAATCTAATAAAAAAAATTGTGATATTTTGGTACCAAAAATTATATGTTCCTAAATCATCATTTCATTGTCATTGTCATTGTCATTGTCATTGTCAAAGGACAAACAGACCATATGTCGAGACCAGCCCCGGACTGATAAAAAACTAATAAAAAAAAATTAATTATGCCTTAATAAAAGCTTTTTAATTTGATATTGAATAAACAACAAATAATAATAATCGAAACGCGCGTTTTCAAAATCGATTTCGATGAAATTTTTGATAATATTAAATATTAATTAAAAAACGAGATGATGCAACACATCGACAAAACAAGAGGGTATCTATTGTTTTGCCGCTGCCCATGGGCGATGGTGGCCACTTACCATCAGGTGGTCCACCTGATGGTAAGATCTATTCGTTTGCACCTTTTCTACCATAAAAAAAAAGAAAAAAAAAAGTTTTTTAAAAATACTTAAAGGCTAGTAGGACCAACTCATTTTTTAAGTGTGATTTTTTTTAGGATTTTTCACGTAAAATGATCAGTGTCACCTTTTTAAAGCGCAAAAAAATGTTTTTTTTTTAAAACCGATTATTAAGATTATTAGAAAAAAAATTATTATTAAAAATAGAAGATACATACACTAAAAGACATAATATAATAACCATCACTTTAAACAGAAAGCCGGGCAGTGCCTGGTGGTTGAGGGTTCTTTACTTCACTACACGATCTCGCCAATGAAACAGTTATATCTTTTAAATACTAAAGATTATAACTAAACAATTTTAAAGTAGGTTAAAACTTAACGAAACTCAAAACAAACTGATGCACTCAAGCTGTACTACAGCTGCCTGCCATCTGTTTCTTAGAAATCACTTCACAAACATAATGGCAACATTGTTAAATTTGCACTATTAATAGTGATGCTATCCTCACTAATTTATAGCACTTTATCCTATAGTTAATAAGGATCAAACTCCTGTGCGTGTTACCTGTAAAAATAGGGTCGCCACAATACAGTTATTATCCGTTTTCACACTTTAATATAATAGTGATAATAGAAAAGATTAATATGACTTTGTACTTATTGTTCATTTTAATATCTTTACTGTTATTTTAAAACTGATCTTTGTATGTTTGAACTTGGTTATCTCAAGAAATTTATATCCAAAGTACAATTTGTGTTTTGTGTCACAGATTTTTTTTAATGTCTACAACAGAGAGAACTAACCTAACTTTTTAATAAAACTTTATTTAAAGGTATAGATAGACCCGGTTTACAAACAAAATAAAACAAAATACAAAAAGCTTCCAAAGACACATCACAGGGGAAATAGCCTTAAAAAAATAAAAACAAGTCCAACAAAAGTTGGCAAAGGAACATCCAAAAAGACGTTAAATGCTAATACCTATTTTTTGTTACCCTTCTGGTGCACCGAGAGCCAGAACTTTAAAATTGAGCAGTTCAGTGACCCAACCAATGTGCTCAGGATCTCGTTATCCGTATCCCGCAGTCGTTTCCAGAAAGAAGCAATACGCGATCTTATGATTGCAAAGAAATCCGGTACCTTGGCGTTCGCAAACATTTCAGATGCGCTGCAGTGCCTATGCAGTTTCATCAGGATACGATAGGCATCATTGTATTGTATGTTATTTATAGCAGGTCTTGTGTAAGTGACCCTTTTTTCATATTTGTTTTAAATATTTATCACTATTGTTAGCTCTAGAACTATTAACACAGATATTTCGTAAGAAAAACAGCAGCACTTACACACATAACCACTTTAATAGCACTTATTACATCAAAAATCAATGAAATACTGCACTCTGTCACCTTGCATCATCTTTTTATATCCTACCTTAGCCTAAAAAATAACGAAACCAGTATCAATGCTGACAATTCATCACTAATATGATCTAACTCATAGACAATTCATTTCCTGTACGGTAAACAATTTATCATACACCATAGATAATATTCAAGCATTGTACTGACATAACAACCATTTATATAAAATTAAAACGGATGCTAACACAGATTACTAATAAAGAGGTATTTCTCTACTTTATATGTTAAGCGCAGAACATACTGAGTGCGTGTGCATTTAAATTATAACATATAACAACAATTTAGATAAAATTAAAACGGATGCTAACACTATTTAAAGTTAGCTTATGATGAACTGCAGTTACTATAGATTTAAGTTAAAATATCTCTGCCGTCTGGAGAAAATGGTCCTATATCGATATGAAGTAGTTGTCCTAGTGAGTTCATTCGTTAACATTATCTTAACTAATTAAAATATGTTCTTTTAGCATAGAGATAAGCAGTGGATGTTCAGTTTTTTTTTATGGACAATAGACTACAATCACACCTGAAGGAAAGTGATGATGAAGCCTAAAATGTAGCGCGCTTAGCTAGAAAATGTCTACGAAGATGATATTCACTCTCTTTTTAAAGATATCCAAATTGGCTACAAGCCTCAAGTACCGTCTAAAATGTTTTCACGTATGGCACTAATATAACAAGCTGTGATTAAAAATATATTAAAAAAAGAAACGTCGACGACTAATTAATATGTTTGTAGTTTCTCCATTAATATGGTTTAATTTCACCAGTATTAGCATAAAGATTCCTCTCAAACAAAACGACTAACTTTCAACAGGTATATTTCAAGGCAATCCATGTGGTCGGATCAACACCTGTCCATTTTTTTCTCGGTCAATGCTCGATACACCCGCCATCTTTGCCGTCGTTAGCAAAGGCAAATGACCACTCATAAACATTTTTTCTTTACATTTTTTGTTCTCATTTCATACACAATACATACAC
Source organism: Limenitis camilla (assembly GCA_905147385.1). Taxonomy (NCBI): domain Eukaryota; kingdom Metazoa; phylum Arthropoda; class Insecta; order Lepidoptera; family Nymphalidae; genus Limenitis; species Limenitis camilla. The sequence continues at coordinate 12,312,665 of LR990241.1, forward strand.
GTGTCCTTGAAAGTGTTTGGGACATTTAATGCAGTATTGGCGAACTGTGTATTTTTAAATAGAATTTTGGAGTTTACTCAAAATTTTCAAACAAAACCTAAATTAATTAAGTTAGTAACTTACATAATAGCCTGTAGGCAAAAAAATATAGGGCACAGTCTACCAAGGGTCCCACATAGATCAGGTTTGGCACATCCCCTATTCGGGGAAGAAAAAAAAATTTCTGTAAACAAAACTACAAAAACTTATGCTTCCTGTGGGAGAATGGTAAACCGACTTATCACTTTCTAATCTAATTGACGAGGATTTTCAAGAAAAATGCGTAAGAGAGACGATTGAGATGCTTCAGACAGAATTAAGATGTCCAAACAGATTGATAAACTAATCAACAAAAACAATATAACTACACCAGCGCATAATAATGTAAACGATTGGCATATCTGTAGACAGGAGGTATTTTTTTGGATATAAAAACTTTATACAAAAAGTCAGTGGCTTATAATGTGTTAAATTAAATGTAAAAAGTAATAAAAAACAAGTCAAATGGCAACCCTACCGCACGGAGCCACAGACCACCTGCTCATACTGTCCGATTTAATAATCTTTTTAATATAAACTGATTTATAGGGGCTTCCCGGTATTGCACTAACGACCAATGATTTCGCTTGAAAAAGCTCATGTGAGTCTTTAAAATTTTCTATAATAAACTTCATTTAAAAATAATAAAAAATCACGACAAACTTCCCGAAAAGAAAAATTAATTTAGTTGAACAGTTGATTTTTTTCTCTATTTAGGGATAACTCTAAATATGTTTGTGTATATTCAAAGTCTAATTTAAGTTGTTTAAGTTCAAGATTTTGTTCATTTTGTTGTAACTTGTAGCCTTGCTTTGAGTTTCGTTTGAAACGATTCACAATTAAATTTGAAAAACTTTCCAATAAAATGGTTAGTCATGTTTGTTCGTTTCTGCTCTCCCTTCAGCATACCTCCCTGAACTCCTTTAAGTATCGTTAAATTCGAAAAGTTTTGAATTCCAGTAGAATTATATAGTTACATAAAATTGTTCATACTTTGTGCCTTACTTGTTAATTTTTTGCGTCCTTGCTTTGAGGAAAAAATTGAAGGTTAACTTAAAGGAAAATAATTTTTATTAGAATTGTTTAAGAGAATAGCACCTGGGTTTTTTGCTACCTACACAACTTGACGAATTGTACTAAATCATAAGAATTATAGTTTTTGTAAGTAAAAAAAGGGTCTATTTCAATGTATTTAATTAGAGGTGTTTTCCATTCTTTTCAAAACTGAAGTGGTAATGTTTCTAATCACATGGTTGTCAATATCAAAACTGATAACAGAAAATACTTTAATTTACCATACACCAACCAAATTTACCAAACTTTGAATGTTCATCCCCTAGGGAAACTAAAACAAACTTCAAACTGAGCTAAAAGCCTAAACCGCTAGTTGAAACTAAGAATTTCATTCAATAATAGAAATTAATATCTATATTTATCTCCATATTATAAAAATGAATCCCTATTTCCCTTGGTCACGGCATCACGCGTAAACGGCTGGACCGATTTCGCTACTACTTTTTTTGTTGTGTTTGTTATTGTCTGGAGAAGGTTCTTATGAAAGAAAAAATTAAAAAAGTTGCGCGGAAAATTAGATAATTTAAGAAAACTTAACGACCATATTATCTTTTCTAATATACGCTTTTGACAATCAATTAGAATTCAATATTCATAGTTAAGACAGGAAAACGTCTGTCGGGTCTGTTAGTCTATACTAATATTATAAAGAAGAAAGATTTGTATTTTTGTATGTAACGAATAAACATAAAAACTACTGGACCGATTTCAAAAATTCTTTCACCATTAGAAAGCTACATTATCCCTGAGTAACATAGGCTATATTTATTACAAGAAAAAATTAGAGATCCTTAGGAAATCTCACGAAAACCAACCCAAGGTGCCAAAAAAATTAGCCATAAAATATCTTTCATCGCATGCGCTGCAAAAAGTATTGATGATAGAACAAAAAAATGTTCTACAATATTATAGAACGTATCAATATCTACAAAAAAGTCCGCGAGACCATATGTTCAACTATTATAGTTACGTCACTATAACTACTTTTTTACATTTTAAAAGTTGATAAAAATGCCTATCAAAATCAGACCATGTTTTCTATAACTTTGTATTAATCCTTATCCAAATAAATTATTTCGTATTCAAGACTATTTCAATACCTGTAAATTACTTTTTGAATTATTAAAATCGGACTTTCCATTCAAAAGATATTACGAAATTAAAATTATCAATATAAACAAAAAATACACGACGACGCGACGGGCCAGTATAGCGACGCAGCGCAGCGAGTTAAGCGGCAAGAGAGGGGGCACCGAAATGCGGGAGGGCCAATATATTTTTAAAAATAATATTCCACCCGCGCGAAGCCGGGATGGGCCGCTAGTCTATAATATAAAAATGAATCCCTATTTCCCTTGGTCACGGCATCACGCATGAACGGCTGGACCGATTTTGCTAATTTCTTATTTGTTGTAAACACAAACGTTATTGTTAGGAAAAGGTTCTTATGTAAGAAAAAGTTAAGAAAATTACGCGGTAAGTGTGAAAATTTAAGAAAACATAGGTACATACAACAAGATATAACTCTCAGTCATTTGACCAATACTCATAGTTAAGACATAAAATATGTCCCCCTACTGCCACATCAAAATGGCGTATTATTGACAGATTATATACATTTATCACTAAGTAGCGTGGAAAAGATTAATTTTATAAACCCATACAAAAACCACATCCGCCATATGTTGTATGCGGCGTCAAATTTGGTCATATGGTCTTTGGACTATATTTTATGGGATTTTGTACCTTATTTCCTGAATGTAGGAAATAATTTAGATTGTATTAATTTTTTTTATTACCCATAAGTGGTTTTTTTTTTATTTGTATTAAGTAATTAGCTAGCTCGTGTTCAAATGTGTTAATCTCCAAAACTCAGTTCGTCAGATTAAATTTTTTTTTTCATCAATGCCAAAACATTTTAGCATTTAATTATAATTCCATAATAATAGGATTTATAATATTATGGGAGTTTTAAATTAGCAACACTGTTGATTTTTTATTAAAGAGTTCATTTAGTTTTTTTTTTTAATTATAAGGTCTGAGGCCTTTATCTACTTTGTTTATATTAATAACAATTTCAAGGAAGACCTCGGTCATAAGGTCCAGCCTCAGCTTCAGTAGGACTTTTCACCTCCACACACCTCTGACTTTTCTGAGTTATGTGTGTTTTAAGGAATTTAATATCACTTGCTTTAACGGTGAAGGAAAACATCGTGAGGGAACCTGCACTCCTGAGAGTAGCGTGGTGGACTAACCTCCTCATTCTGAGAAGGAGACCCGGCTCAGCAGTGGGTCATAGACGGGTCGTGATGATGAAAGTTGATGAGTGATAAAATTTTTTTAAGAAAAAAAGAAAATAATTATTAACTATTAATTACTAACTATTGATTTTCAATTAAAAAAATATTGAAGAAGAACTTTATTAGTGACAACCTTGATTTTTATTATTTTTAAAAATCTTAGACAATTAGAGTTTCAATTTAAATATTTTTGTAACTATCAATTCTGAATATTATATCTGTATCAAAAACCATGAAATTCCCATCGCCATGTTTTTGCTATAGAGGAATTTGATACGCGTTTAATTAACCATGTATTCCTTTTTTTTAGTTGGAATGCGGATGTACCCTTCGCTTGCTACTCAGGGTTTTTTAAAAACAAATCAGCTCATAAAAAAAAATCAAAATGTCATAACTCACAAAATTTATTTTTTAGGACGCAACAAATATTGTGTCATTGTAAGGTATGATATCTCAAACTGGAAGTCAGTCTGGGGTTTGTGACCAAAGTGTAGGTTAACACTGATAACCTAATAGTACTTAACAAGGATAAGACGTAACACTTCCACTTCTTTATGATATTTAATATTTAATCTACTCGTCAAAATTGCAAATGAACTATTCCGGGAGTGAACTTGTATGTTGTCCAAACCAATAGAGACCTTCTCCATAATTCCACAGTGTTGCTAACATATTCTTTATATGTCAGTAATTTTATATTATGTCAAGTATACCGACGGGTAGACAATAAGTTAAGGGTGTTTTCACGTAATGTGTTATAGAGGTCCACGTAAGTTTACTTTATTATCTATTGTAGTTGGCGAGGTCGAGTGGTGGAGGTGAGAGATAATATATTATGAAATAGCTCTTTAAACCTGCTCCTGGGTTTCAAGCACTAGGCACTGCTCAGCTTCGTCTAAATTGCAAGTTATTATCATATCTTGATACTACAGCGCTGTATAGCTCTCATATTCATAATATATCGATTTCAGTTTTTATTTTTTGAGAGACTCCACTGAAACATTGTAAATTTTTTAATTGTTTTTTTTTTTAATATTTTGTGGTATTCTCTGGGGAGTAATTTTTAAAACGTGTCTTATGTCGCTTTCGAATTGACCGATTCAAATGATGTCTGCCTTGATCGATACTGTTTTAGGTTCTCCAATTTAAGTATCTTTATAAAGAGTTTCTTACTATACTAATAGTAGATTACATTAAAATCTTAACTAGACAAATGCTAAGTATAATTTAAAGAGCCTGTGGCCTAAAATGGCGCATAAACTACAGTATAAGTGCATCTTACGTAAGATGTGTCCACATTGCACAAGTTTATTACTATAATTTATTATAAGTATTAAACTCCTTTTAATCTTAAATAAATTATTGCTTATTATTGTAAAAATTTTGAAATTGCTGATTTTGTTAAGTTTACTCATTAACCGTGAAGTTACTGCTTAAATGTTAATAAAAAATATTTATAGATTTAACTCAGACTAACAGTATGATGGATAGACTAGAGTATCCATACTTTAGACTCAGAGGTTCAGCGTAACTGCTAGAATACTCGCGATCTACTCATAATGACTTCTGACGTGTCGGCGTAATTATTTAACAATCACTACTTCTTTGGTTGATGTTTATCAGTTGTCCAACATTCAAAATAGTAAACATGCTACTCATATCAATCCTACCAACATCATAAATAGCAATGAGAGTGGCTCTGAATGCTACAAACGAATTTTCTATTTAAACTGAATTTATTATAACGTTGAGTTAGTGAAATAAATTGGTGATAGTTAGACAAAAAATTAGTATACATTACAATGGACTGATATGATGGTTAGAGGTCACTCATGATCAGCAAATGAGAGTCCAACGTCCAGCCAAAGATTGCAGAAAATAATATATAGAATTTTAGTAGTTGAGTATGTATGAAAGATAATATTAAAAACATAATTATTTTTCAGACTTACCATGTGAAAGCTTCTTTACTCCGCTATTTGGCAAGGCAGCCAACTCACGAGAATTAGACACGATCACGATCTAACATTTTAGCGCCGCTTATATTGCGCTCGTTTAATTGTACATTACTGTAATGCACTTTATTTAGCTTAAGAGGATGTGGAGAGACCTTGGCCAACGAAACTTACGAAGATATATGTCTATCTTGTAATAAACAGACGCAATGAGAAAGAAACATCGACAACAGCAGTTCAACCAAGTGCAGCAAAAAATAATAATGATAATACTGACAACAACGACGATACTGAGGTCATAAATTACTCAAAAGAAAGATAACTTTGACGACACTGACTATATTATCATGGTAGACCACACTGAATATATGAACGATACTGATGACAATTACGATAACAACGACACAGAAATTGCAAACGAAACTGACGTTTAATAAATGAATTAAAATATAGAGACGATACTGAAGATACAGAAAAGACTATCGGCACAGATGTGAAATAAAGACAGACACAAATAACAATGAAGATGCTGATGACATTGAAGATATAAACTATACAGACGTCACAATATATATAGATTACTTAAGAGATGCAGAGGATACTAACAGTTAGAGGAGAAAGACGGCGATGGCACTAATGACAAAGATACCTCTCACAACACAGACAATGATACTGAATATGATACAGATGACACAGTAGATAATAAAGATATAGTAGATACTGACGTCACAAATAAAATACATGATTTAAAATATACAGACGACATAGTAATCATTGAAGACGGAATTGTTTTAGTTAATTAGATAATGACGACATTGATAATAATGACGTAAATGAAATCGATATTAAAGAAACGTAACGTAATTTAGTAGTTGGGTAGCGAGGTTAAGCAGTGGAGGCGGGAACTTTTTTACAGTAATAAGAGATTTGGCAACAATCACAGTGTTTGTGAAGTAAAAATGAAACTACGAGTATACTTTAATACTATTGTGTGAGTTATTTTGGATTGGTGTCAAAATTTGCATTGTATACAGTGAGTCAGGCTGTTTTGTTAGTTTAGACTAAAATGGTTACCTTTCATCCATATAATGGACTTCATACATAGCTTGTTTCTAAGAAATATTGTAGCTTTCTATTAATAATAGGATTATCAAAAGTAATATTTCATATCTCTAATATCTATAGATTTAAATATACATCTCCAATGATTATGAGATATAAATTAGCCATATGTTTTGCCAAATTTTGTTCTGCTCACTACAAACAAACTAATGGACATTTTTTAACGATAGTTAAGGTGCCACCATCGCCCATGGACATCGACAGAACAAGAGATACCCTGTTGTTTTACCGATGCGTTGCATTCTCGAAAATAGACTTCACTCCCCTTGTGAAGAAAAAATGCTGCGGTCTCAGCGGATCCTAAGCTAGAGCCCTCAGTCCACTAAATCCCCAGCATTCATGGGATGGGAGAGGGAGGGAGAAAGTCTGGCCCACATGCGGCTCAACTGGAACGCGTGATGGTAGTCGCGAGCCAGTCGGAGAATAGATCCCCTAGCACCAAGGGGCTGAGTTACTCGGCTCTTATATGATGCTCTCTCAACGGCAGAGAGGAATAGTATTCTAACCCGTCCCCTCATGGGTGTAAATATCTAAATATCTGTTTTTGGTAGTTAGGTTTCAAGACTAAGCTACAATAAAAACTCTACATTAGATCATATTTAGTGGGTGAAATTACTTAAGCGATTGCCTCAGATCCTGATAGATCTGGCATGGTTCTGTTGGATATACTTAAAATAAAAGGAACTATTCGCCAATACAAAGCTTATCAACAGCATTGCTAACTAAATCACTATAATTGTATTTATTAGTACAGTAGCATAGATACAGCCCAGTAAAGCCTTTCCACAGCTATGCATACAATAGCAACATTCACCAGTTATCCTTAAGAGAATGGTCTCTTGCCTTGAGAATTAAATGCATCTGTCTTGGATAGGAATTTGTTGGGGACCTCAAATTGCTTACAGAAACAATTAAGCTATTGATTATACAGCCCTCTCTTCACTGAGACAGAATAAATAATTGCTGCAACATTGTTTTCATTGGATATAAATACCGCGCCGTGAGTACTTTACTCTCTTGTTAGCTGTTGACTGTCTTGGATGACAGACGTCTCCTGGCAGTTTGTTATTAATAGTATCTGACTACTACAAATAATATTATTAGTATCTCATAAACAATATTGTGACGTCACAGCGCATCGTGTGCATTTTAAATGACATTTATATAATCAAGTAATTGTTTATCCAAACCAGTTGGTTTTCTGCTTAGTTCGTCATAATTACTCAACAGATTTAGATGCAATTCTCGCTCATGAATAGAGCGATAATTGAATGAAACTTGTGTATAACAATTCGAAGATATTTTGTATAAAATGACTGTTATACGAGTTTATATATAGATTTATACTTTTAAAGTAAATTTGCATATACTGCAAATCGTAATTCTAAACAACATTGACCTGTAAGTACTTTCCATTTAAAGGTCTTGGCTGTATATATAGATATTAAGTCTCAAACCTCTAGAGATGTAATGGATATGTCTCATTCCAAAAAAAAAAATATCTGAATTATGCTGTGTTTCCACCAGAGGTGAGAGAGGATGTGTAGAGGGAGAGAGGAGTTTATTAAGAACCAATCGCATCTTTACTGGGAAAGCAACCTAAAACGAAACATGGGATACGTCAGTGAAGCTAGATTGTTTATTTATAAAAACATTAAACATTATCTGCTCACTCATCAATATAAAGCATTGTGTGCAGTAATTGGTATATTATCTTCATTATGTCTCAATAGAACTTAGAATAGGAAAGAAAAATAGGTATAATATTGATATTATTAAATTGAATCATTCAATCAAATACATTTTCCAACACAATATAATAGACTAAAGAGCTAAAGATGGTTTTTTTATTATAAAAAGTTATGATTATTTTATTATATTTGAAGTGAAGCAAGTAAGTCGTTAAGTTAAACAAAACATTACCAATTTATTAATTTGTTGAAAAGATGATGAAATATACTATCCATATTTGGATATATATCCGTGGATATACAAGTTTTAGGTAAACACTAGAGTCTGAGGAAACCCGTTGCCAAATCATTTGGAATGTTTGCTATTAACCTGTTAGTGTTTAAGTGAAATACATTTACTTAGTAACTTAGCTAAATTAAGCCTAAATATTTAGAGACTTGCTTTCTCTTCCCTGAGGTTTCAATTGCTTTAAAATTATGACCATCTTTTAATATATATTATTTCGCTTACAGTATACTGAATAAACAATCTAATCTACTCAGTATCTACGTTAAACAATATATCATACCTCAAAAACCACTGAATTGAACAACGCCGGGAACTCCACCTCAAACTCCTTGCGTCTAACGATCAACATGTACAGGAAGACCTCAGACAGCAATATCGGCAGATCCGCAAAAGAATCTATCGCAGCACTCGTCGAGACAGAAGAGCATGGGCTGATAGTTTTGCTGATGGTGCCCAAAAAGCAGCGGATAGCGGTAACCTGAAGGAGATGTACAAAGCTACGAAGGTTCTTACTGGTAAACGTCATGCGAGGAAGAAACCGCTAAAAAACCGTGAGGGCCAATTTATTGTGACATCGGAAGGGCAGCTACGGCGCTGGCGGGAACATTTCCATGATATTTTCGATCGAACTCACGATACGACGAATGCCATACCCGACGAAAGTTTGCCTCTGCGTAACTTAAGCATTGATTGTTCCCCACCAACTCTAAGTGAAGTTATGCACGCTATTCGCTCTCTCAAGAATGGCAAGGCCCCTGGAGTCGACCTTATTACCGCCGAAATGCTGAAGGTGGACATAGCTACAGCAGCAGATACACTGACACCTCTATTACAGCGCATCTGGCAGAACGAAGAGCTACCGAATGACTGGAAGAAAGGCCTTCTTATCACTGTTCCAAAAAAGGGAGACCTCAGCCAATGTTCCAACTGGAGAGGCATTACTTTGCTTTCAACCCCATCAAAGGTGTTATGCAGGGTCATCTTGGATAGGCTCTCGAAATCCGTTGACCCACTCATACGTAGAGAGCAGGCAGGATTCCGCGCTAACCGATCGTGCACAGACCAGATCAACACGCTCCGTGTCATATTAGAACAGGCGTCAGAATGGCAAAGGGAAATTTATCTTAGTTTTGTGGATTTCGAAAAAGCCTTTGATACGGTGAGATGGGCCAACATCTGGTCTCAACTGCGAAAAATTGGTGTCCCCGAGAAAATAATTAACATCATAAGGGCCTTATATAAGAACTATTCTTGTAAAGTAACACATAACGGACTAGTCTCGGAGGATATAGCAGTGCACGCAGGCGTAAGACAGGGGTGTCTCCTTTCGCCACTACTCTTCTTGGTTGTTCTTGACGGCATACTGCACAATACCATGGAGAACAAGCGTCGTGGCATAGAATGGGGCATAACCGACATTCTTGAAGATTTGGACTACGCCGACGATATATGTCTCTTAAGCCACACTCGCGCAGACATGCAAACTAAATTAGACGACCTACAAAAGGAGGCAGCAAAGGCAGGGCTCAGAATTAACATCAAAAAGACCCAGGAAATGAGGTGTGGGACGGCGAACACGTTCCCGTTAGTCATTGGCACAGAGGTAGTGGAACGCGTCCACAAATTTACCTACCTCGGCAGTTGCGTGTCAGAAACTGGAGGAACCGAAGAGGACATCGCTTCAAGAATTGCCAAAGCAAGATCTACCTTCGCACAGCTTCGACCCGTATGGCAATCACGGAAACTGACGCAGAGAGTAAAGCTTAAAATCTTCCGGTCTAATGTCAAGTCTGTATTGCTGTACGGATGTGAGACTTGGAAGGTCACCAGGAACATCTCGCAGCAACTCCAGGTGTTTGTAAACCGATGCCTTCGTAGAATCCTGAGTATCTACTGGCCTGACAGAAATTCCAACCAACAACTTTGGAAGCGCTGCAACGAAGTCTCGATCGCCCATCAGATCAAACGCCGCAAATGGAATTGGATAGGTCATACTTTGCGTAGGGATCCAGACCATATACCAAGGCAAGCCCTAGAGTGGAATCCCCAAGGTAGACGCAAACGTGGCCGCCCGAAACAAACCTGGCGGCGGACAGTCATTGATGAAGCGAAGGCTATCGGGAAAACGTGGAGCGAAATAAAGCGCGAAGCTCAAGATCGAGTGGGTTGGCGATGCACTGTGGACGCCCTCTGCCCCATCTAGGGGACACAGGAACATAAGTCAAGTAAGTCAAAAACCACTGAACAGATTTTCATGATGTTTTCACTAATAGACAGAGTAATTCATGAGGAAGGTTTAGGTGTATAATTTCTTAAGGTTTTGTGCAAATTGATAGAAGTATGACGATAATTGTTGCAAGTGTCGGAAAATATCAAGCAATTTAGAAGCTTTCATTGAAAATGCTGTCTAATCCCTTTTTGAGACATAATAATATGCTCTATCACCAGAGCAAAGCCGGAACAGGTCACTAGTCTGCTATACAATAATCTGCAAGCCAGTTTCAACATCAAAGAGGGATATTTAATTCTATTGCTTATATGTATGCTAAACACGGAAAGCACTTAAGTTCATCCACCATTTTATTATGATTCAACATACTTCATATTATAATTTATATTGAAGTAAAAACTCCGCAGACTTGATTTTGATACACCGACGTACATATTGCATATCTACAAAACAAATAATATCAACCTTATCTTCTACAAAATACAATCCAAAATTGTTTAGCAAGAATGGTAATTTTATAGCTGTAAATAATTTTACCTTTGCTTAGCGAATTTAAAATAAACTGGCTCAGTGTGAAACGAAATTATAGACTGGATTCCAGGTTGTAAATTATAGTCTAAATCTAGACTATAATTGCGTAATAGTGGGAATTTTGTCGTCTAACATTTTTATATATTATCTAGTTTCTAGTTAGAATAAACGAGTATGTAAACTGGATCAGTTCTCTTATAAAGAGGAGTTCGCGACCGCTATCATGTCACTTAACTACCGATTTGGAATTAATGGTCTAGAAGCACCAGCTTTGTTCCTTCCTTCTAAACTCCTAAAAGACCTTAAATTTTTATTGGCCCTTTTGTAGCTAATTCATTAAAAAAGTTTTGTTTGTACCTGGATTCTCATGGACTTCCAATTATTTTGTTCGTTTTACGTAGACCCCTTAAAAGTCATCTAATCCTCAAGTCAAAAGCATCTTTGGGTATCTGTGATTTAAATTATTATAAGGACTTTTCATCCAATAATAAATATTTTAGACCCTCCATTGAAATATGATTTGAAATTCAACTGTTGAACAACTATTTGGTTATGTTAAATTGAACCTTATTTCCATAGATTTAAAGATCAAAATGAAATATAGAATCGTTAGGTTACATGGTAAATAATTGAGTATTGAATTTGATTAACAGGATGGAAGCAATTAGAAACGAGCGAATAATTAGTTGAAATGGATAGAAATTTACAATTTTTGAATTGGCTCTTGTATTTGCTTATCTAACAGCTAGCAACACTGTTCATAACTTAGTATTGACGGATAGTTTTTTATTTTATTTTAGGTATACCGTGTAGGGGATATAAAACCTATATCTCGTCGGTCGGTCAGTTTCCCTTTAAAGAGCACATTATTATTGTTTTTTTATGTGTTACTATTCGGTATAGTTCCCATATTTATTGAATGATGTAATTACTCAATATCAAAATATAGTATTCCACGATAAGTTACATCAAGTTTTGGCTAAGTTATAAAACAATTAAGCATTGTTAGTGTTTATTATATGTAATTGCTTTATCTTTAAAGATTTGACTTGTGTCTAATGTGTTTTGGTATAGCTGTAAGTGAACAATTGTATAAATAAATAAAATTTAGATAATATAACTTTAATTCTAAGATAACAGAACTCTTCTACTGCTTAGAATATAATTTTCCTCTTGAACTAGTTCTCTATAACAATTATTTCCTGCCAATACATTATACAAAGACCATAGCTCTTACTGCATTCAGATCCTGCCTCGTATATGTTGTACTTTCCTAGGAAATTCCTAGACAGACAGACCATAACATAAATTTTAGGGATTTGGCTACTCTTTTACTAGCTCGTGATTTTAGTTACATAAATTTAGAATGATAATAAAATATAATATTTAAGAAAATTGAAGATGTTCCTCTCGTTTTAGGTAACCAGATCAATAAGGAAAGATTTTTTTTAATGCTGAAGTATCAATAGAAGTCCATCCAGAAGATGGGGAAGGAGAACCACCTACCATCCATCCGATCAGATGAAAACTTTAAAACTGTCGTAAAATATTAAACAATGGCAAGGACAAAAAGACGAACTGAAGAATCATTTCACTTTTTTAAAATCGGCATCAACTACTAGCGATCCATAGGAGTCTGTTAAAATTTCGGCGAAAAGTTACATAATTTTTAATTTAGATGCAACATTCGGATGTTTTTAATATAAAATGAAGGCCAATGCTAATGTTTTATATCCGTACGTAACATAATTGGACTATAACTTTTAAATCATCAACTAATAGTCACAGTTTTTGAAATTAATTTGATAATATTATAATGGTAATATTATGCGCAAAATTATGTTTTTGTCGCTTAAAAATAAACTAGATTTTGTGAACGGCTTTGAACACTCATTAAGATTGTGATTCTTATTAAAGTTATGACAATTTTAAATACACGAAATTCTCGCTAGTGAGATGCTGATTATTATATTAAAAATAACATCCAAATTTGTTTTATAATTTTCAAGAAAGACGCAATCAAACATAAGGACAAACACTCGTCAGGAGTTTCCGCCTAACAAGTGCTACAAATAAATTAGTCTTTTAGTCAGTCACGGAAACATTAAATAGATAGGAAAGAATAAAAACAATGTTTCATTAATTTTGGAGATATCTCCAAACATTCATGTGTGATAACAATGTTACCAAGGGTTAATGTAAAGGCAAATTCCAAGTGTTAAACCCCAAATCCACATGCAAGCAATCAAAACTGTTATGACAATTTTCTATATTTTCGTGTATAAAATGACAGAATAAGGTCGAAAATTAGGTTGCAATAAATAGGATAGTCTAGAATCAGGAAAGATTGATAAATAAGTTTTAAGGACACATAAATTATCCACCAAATACTGAACAAATTACCCGAAAAATATAAAATGATTTGTAACTACATTGGCAACACTGTGTAGTGTTGTTTTAAATATTTTCACGTTTATCATCGTGTTCACGAACCATAGCTAATGATTTTAAGTTTACTCAAAACGAGCGGTTAAAATGCAGACGTGAAAGTCTGTTGAATATTTTTGTATTTTAAACCGAGTGTTTTTAATTTTGGTTTTTGTTAATATAATGAATAATATACTTTTCGCTCTGAATTGAAGAATTCTTTAGAAAACAGATAGTTTTAGGTAAGCCGGTAAAAATTCAAGAATTTTAACACCGATTAAGGCTAAAATAAACTTAAAACATTTGTCTCATTGAGTGTCCAACTTACCTAAATTTAGGCTCTACTTTACACATAATAAATTACAAAATCCCAAAAGAACGTAAAAATCCAATGATCTTTAACCTACAGACCGTTAATATAAGGGTATTTAAAATAGATCGAAACTTGAAACCAAAATAACGTTTACTAATGGAGTACAAAAAATAGAAAACGATGCTTATTATGACAAGTCTTGAGAATTAGCCGTAGAAAAAAATATTGTTTGAAGTAAGATATGAAATACAATCAGAGATATTGAAGATGGTTTTTTCTTTTTTTTTATTCTAAGGTTTCAAGGACTTCATCAACACTAAAAGCGAACATGTCATCCTTGTAATGCCACTTAAGGAACACCCTTACAAGGAATATTTGTTTTTAAATGCATCGAACACACCAATAGATAATATTTTGTATTCGATACACAACACAAATATGAAATAGTTATTAATACAATAGAAAATAAACAAGTTAAGAACTTTAAAATGATGCAATATGTATTTTAAAACTTCTAGAAAGTTCTTCTGGATAAACCAAAGGTTTTTTACTTAATTGACCCAAATCATCCAACCAGGATTGAAAACAAAAGAACTGAAACTGACTTGGAACCTTGAGACCATTACATAAATAATCCGAATAATGCATCTAAAGGTGCCCCAATTTTCGTCTTTATATTGAACCTGTAAAAGTTGTCCTTTGTGATCCATACAGACTATTTTTTTGATGAGATAGATGAAATTCTGAATTAATTTGTAGTACTTATAACATTTTAAGCGCATTTTTAACATTACATTTACCAACAGCAGTTACCTTTCTTTTTTATTAAATACATAACTGTAACGGTTCCTTTCTTTGCTGAATATGTAAAAGTTTTTTTATATTCTCTTTGGTACGAATTAATTTTTTTTTATGTGATTTAATAGACTTTATTCTTCATTAATAATATTGAATTTACAGGCAGGCAAAGTTGAGGAAAGGACTGTAATTTTTTATGTCAACTAATAAATAAATATATAGAGAGGAAGGTGAATAGGATGATAGTGAGAAAAATTAAATAAGAAAGGAGTGATAAAGGGATGGCAGTGGGTGCAGATGAAAGGAACAAGATGTATAGTGGGAAGGAGATCTATGTGATAATAATGACGTCCAGGAAAGGGACAGAGCAACTCTGATTTTGGTAACTTGATTGTCGTATGGAAATGGTAGTTTGGATGACATTATGCATCTTGGAGCTGATCTGTTGATGGAAAAAGTAGGAGGATATTGAATTTTATAACCAAGTGTAGTGACGGCGAATAGCTTGTATATCTATCGCTAATTGTATTGTAATTAATATCTATTCCAAGAGCATGTATCGTTTGTATATAATGAAATGTCGCGTGTCGGTATGTATGTAATTAAGAGTAATTGTCAGATGTAACTAGCTTTATGAGATTTGATTCATTATTGCACAATCTGCTTTCACATAGCTCCATTTATTTACTAATTTCTCTTAAATATTTTGTACTATATAGGCACCTTGTATCACTAACAGAAACATAATTTCTCCTCAGTATGTTACGTAGTGTTATAGAAAATACTGACTTTGAACTAAATAAACCCATAGAAATGAGAACACTAGACGTAGTGTAGTGTATACTAATATTATATTTGCAAATTTTGGAGCAAAATCCTTGTAAATACTAGTATATCTAGATGGTGTGCACTACAAATTAGTGACATACTACGCATTATAGAATAGAAATTCTGAAAAAATTGCATATTCATATAGAGTGGTTTGCAATGAGAGTTAGTGTATGAGTTAATTATTTTAAATACACCTCAGCGACGCGAGTGTGAATATATTTATGTAAGTGCATATAAAGTATGCAATAAAATCTTACCTACTCGTACAGTAAAATGTCTTTGTATTTAAATCGCCTAGATTGTAGTTGCCCTTTGAACCTTTGACCCTAACTGAGCTGTCTTAGTCAAGCACGCTATCGACCTTTAATCACGGGAGTTAAATAATATGCCAATTTCATGTATGTACTATGAAATAAAAAAGGCTAAAAAATTGAAGTGATTATTAGCAACATAAGAATTATATAAATGGTGCATTGAATACAAAGTCAGGATAAAAATCACGGGCGGTCAAAAAAATTATAAGAAGGAGATGGTTATTTATTTTTATTTTATTTATTTATGAGATAAGATAGTGAGGAAGATGAAGAAGAAAAGGGAGACGTAGATGGACATGGGTGAAGTACGGCAAAGGTACAGTAGGAGGAAGATGTAGATGATGATGAAAAGGAAGAAATACACAGAGAGGGAAATAGTGAAAGGAAGACAAGTAGAGAAACAGTCTTTAGTGACAAATGCGCTTTAAATCTTAATAAAGTGAGGGCAGTAAATGAACGTTATGAGAAGTATTTACAAGGTGTTACGTAGACCATTGTGTTGTAATCGCTCTATTAATCCAATCTAGAGTCTATAAATAATTCAAACGTAAAAACTTAGCGAGACTTTCAAGGTTTTTTATTAATTGTGTTTTTTTAAAATCAGATATTACAATAGTAATAAGGCTATTTGAGACTAAGACCCATAGAATTACATAAAAGGCTATTACAATACTAGTTGACAAAGATCTAAAGATATATATATTCGATTGATGATGTTGCAATCCGGATATGACTAACATAATATATATTAGGAAGTAGATAACAAATCCTAGAACTGTACTACAGAGCATACGTCAAGTCAGAGTGATACAAATAATATCTCTTGTAGTTCAGGAACTTTCATGGATATACGCAAAACTCACGAAAGTTTTTAAGCATCCAAAATAACATTTCGTAGATAAGCGGAAGAAATTATTTTAGGTTTTTTGAAAATTAAATTACTGGTTCGTCACAAGGCACACTATTCGTTCCAACGATTTTTCATTTACAAATTAATGTAACGGTGGAAAGAGCAAGTTTTTATTTTTTTTTTAGCATATTACGTTGAGATTTAACGATACAACCATCTTGGGATATACATATATGCATTAACTACGGATATGTATTTGGAGTGAAATTAAAATAAAATTTTATTTAGGTATATTTCAATGTTATCAATAAAATGTTAATTATTATTAGTGCAATAGTAATAAAAAAATTAAGAAATTTTACGAACCAGTTATTTCTTATCTAAATATGGTATTTTAATATTTTATTGGGTACTAGCGACGCGAAAAAGCAGTGATGGCCCAGTGGTTGAGACTTCAAGTCTTACTCGGGAGGTCCGAGGTTCGATCCTGGCCACACACCTCTGACTCTGAGTTATGTGTGTTTTAATCAATTAAATATCACTTGCTTTGACGGTGAAGGAAAACATCGTGAGGAAACCTGCACTCCTGAGAGTTCCCTAAAAGTTCTGAAAGGTGTGTGAAGTCTGCCAACCCGCACTGGGCCAGCGCGGTGAACTATGGCCTAATACCCTCCTCATTCTGAGGAGGAGACCCGGCTCAGCAGTGGGCCATTGAAGGGTCGTGATGATAGCGACGCGATCCGGCTTCGCATGATTTCTCTACTATAATATGAATATATTATACATATAAACCTTTCTCGTGAATCACTATCTATTGGTGAAATTGGGTAGCGACTATGTTTTATACACACACTTGGAATCAGCCCTCACTTCGTTGAGGTATTAATTATTAATATTTTTTCCTGACCCTGTCTCCTTGGATAGATTGGGATTGAGTATCGAGAGTATAAGTTGTACAAGAGGTGTTGTATGTTGTAGTGCTAGGTGCCTCTTCTTAAGGTCTTTTGTAACCCTGCCACTGGGTCGTAAGCCCCAGAAAGCAATGGGTGTCATTTCCTATACCTAGAAGTAACTAACTTATATGAGTAATGTGTTTGGATCTCAATAATTATCATACATTTCTATCATCACTGCATTCATCATTAATGATTAATGATATAGGTATCTATCATTAATGATAATGATCATACGTATCATGATTTAGGTTAATATGTTGAAGGGTATATAACTGTACTTTTAATGAGAGAGCTAAACTAATATTCAATGTACTAATACAAAGAACTATTAAGAGTGTCCAAGAGGTGTTTTTTAAACTGCAATAATATAATAAGCCATCCGTTTTTTATTGAATAACAAACTTTCACATAATATTCTAAACGATTGCGGTACGACTAAATTAGCATCAGATAACTAGGAAAAAAATAAAATTAAAAAAAAGACAAATAATAACTGAATTAAGGGACAAACTTATTTTTCTTTACGCGTCGAAATAGATTTTTAACAAATTTCATGATTTTAGGTAAATGGCAAATATCACTGCTAATGTTAAGAAACTTTTGCATTTTCTTTCTCTGTTTTCTGTGACCACTAATTTTAGTATAATTGGTAAAGTGTACCCAAGGAAAGCTGGGACGTATCGCTAGTATATGTAGTTTATATATATAATAATTCTCGCAACAGACAGACAGTAGACACAAACAAACAAAAAGGGAACCGAAAAACCACGACACGGGCTTATCACACGCATCTTAAATTTCATTCCTCGCTTAGAGCAGGTTATTATTTTAACACACAAACAAAAAGAAATAACGTTCAGACTGCTTAATTATATAATGCTGGCAACACTGTCGATACGGTACACGGTCTTGATTGGCTAGGAGTTTAATATTGATTTAATTATAAAAATATCTACACTATCTCATTTCGTAAATTAAATATTACGTAAAATGTAGTTTAATATTGGATAGTAGTGATATGGCTTTGTAAATCTGCTCCTGGGTCACACGCCCCAAATATTTGACGGATTTTCTGTCTGAAATATTATTATCGTCTTTCGTGTGTTAATATGGATTAAAGTTTCCGTAATTGACCTCGAATTTTAATGTGAGAGAATCTCCAAAACGACTGAATCAATTTTGATACTATTGATTGAAGCTAAATTTTATTTTTAAAAACTATGGGTAAACTGTACATTTTTGCCACATTCTAAATCATAAAAATCATAAGCGTAGGATGTTTTATATAAAACCTTGGCAATAATTCTAAATGTAACTTAATTACTAACCAAACCTGTTAGAAGCGAGATTTTTGCATCTTCCTTATCTGTCTGTAAATTATACTGCTTTGGTAATAATAATCTTATAAACCTATAACATGTTTTCAAGTTAAAGCGTAACAAAGTTGATAATTCTAGATATTAAATATTCTTAACCCTACATAGCTAATGTACGTCTAACGACTGTAATTCTAAAATCCAAGAGAAGGGGCCCTCCCTCCCTGCAGCGCCTGAGACGTCACAGAAGTTCAAGAGGTGAAGGAGAAGTATGAGACAGTGAAGAAGGAGGCAGAAAGAGGACGGAAAGACAATGAGCAGGAGGAGTAAGGGAAGGTGGAGAAGAAGGATAGAAGGATAGCATTCAAATCTCAAGTCGAGCCAAACCTATTTTTTTTTTTGCAATTTGTAGCAAACATACAGATTACTATTATCAGACTTTCCCCCAAAACACTCATGTCATTGATAAATAGATTTGATAATTAGATCTTACTGATTTCAAAACAATTTGGTACACAAATGCTTCATAACCTAGATTAACACAGACTACTTTTTATCCCGAAAAAAATCAGAGCTCCTGCGGGATAATGATGTTTACTATCGTTAACGCTTCAATATTTTTATTTAGCAACAATATAATTGAAAATCAAATGTTTTTTGATAAACCCGTCAATAAGTCGAATAGTTAGTTAATATAGTGAATTTTGGAAATATTAGTCATTTAGGGTTAAATGGTCTCGTGAATGGTTAATCTCAATATTCTTCATTGGATTAAAACTTGAAGTCAAGGAAAACAAGTAGGTAATTAGAATCTAGCTACTTATTACTACTTAACTTACTGACGGTTTAACAGTATTATTATAAATAATATTATAATATTCTTTATACTACATACTAATAATAATAATAAACAATAATTTTATTAAAATAATCAATCTTAAGTTTGAAAATAGATATAATTTGTATGAAAAAAATTGAAAATAATAATAAAAAAAAACAAACCTTAATTTTAATAGTAGGCAAATATCAGTTAAGTAATTTTGGGGAAATCGAATAATTTAGGTTGATAAATTAAAATGTAGATCGATTTTCATAATCGAGAAATCAACCTTCAATACACTTTCGTCATCTGAATATTTCATCTCTAAATAGTATAGAAGTCATTTCCGTCTCTGCTTGTTTATTGGTCGGAAAGATACGACATTTTATTTAATACTAGTCGACCCACCCTGGCTTTGCGCGGGTGTTTAAATTAAAATTTTCAACATTAACATAATTTCTATGACTAATTTGTAAAGACTTAAACGCTCACACAGCTTGACACACTTTATCCCCTATTTCAACCCTTTCAAGCCTTTTTTTCGCAACAAAACGTAGGCTATATCATTTCCCAAGCTCTAGTCCATATTTGTGCTAAATTTCATCAAAATCGGTTTAGTGGTTTAAGCGTGAAAGCATACCAAACTGAAAATAAATTGCACCCGGGCGAAAGACGGAACTAAATACTGAATATAAGTAAGATATATCACCGAAGCGAGGGCAGACATGTCTTAACGTATAAAATGAAATATTACAGCTTGTTCATCGTGTGTGACGATCAGTACGGTTGAAGGCCTTAACCCTTCTGCTAATTCTGACGTAACTACGAAACTGGTTTACAAATAAAATAAAACAAATTGCACCTACTCGTGTTTGTGGTGAAATATGTTGAACGTATGAAGGCACGTTTTTACTGATAGTTAGCTTAACAGGTCTCGTTTCGCTGAGGTATATATAGGTATTTTTGATAGCCACTCATACCATCAATATTAAATACTAATGTATAAAGCTGAAGAGTTGGTTTGTTAGTTTGCTTGAACGCGTTAATTTCAGGAACTACTGGTCCGATTTCAAAAATTCTTTTAGTGTTAGATAGCCCATTTATCGATGAAGGTTATAGGCTATATATCATCACGCTAAGACCAATAGGAGCGGAGCTACACGCGGATGAAGTCGCGCGGGTCGACTAGTATTAAATAAAAAATATCGCCTCTATGTGTACACGCATAACTCAAGACCGACTGCACCAAATCCGACCAAAAAAGTGAGTGAGACAGAAGACAGTAAATGAGATGGTGGATGGTGTCCACTGAAAATCAGTGACTACTACGCGTTATAGAATTGAAAATCAACGGAAATAGGGGGAAGGAGTATTTTGTTAGGTGCGGGTTTCAGAGTATGAATTAACAAATGAGTAAGTGTGTGAGTAAACGGTTTGAATACACTTCAACCAAGCAAGGGGGGATCGACTTGTATTATTATATTATTCTAACTGACTCGCCATTATATCGCTTTGGGGTTTTCCGCTTGAGAAATCTAGAAGAAATTTAAAAGATTGGTCTGAAACTAAAAAATAAAAATTCTACATCATATTGAGTAGTTCCTTTGCGGCAACAACTGTTGCTAGGCAACGCGAATGAAATACGACCTCATACAAAAAAGAATATATAAGTTTTCTAATTAAATATTATCTAGAAACCTATTTCATTTTTTTTTCATAAAACCCTAATTAATAGAATAGAACTTTATTCTATTCTATTACTATCTAGAAAGAATAGAATAAAGTTTTATTCTATTCTTTCGGATTAATACGAATAGTTATACATACATACATATATTAGCCTACAGGAGATCGTCTGAAGACATATTCAATAATTTCATGATGTAGTTATACTACATTACACTCCCCTTTTAGCCCCTTAAGGGATTAATTTTGAAAAAATATTTTACCCCTGTTTTATGACTTCCAATAAAGAACCTTCATACTGAATTTAATTTGAATAACTCAAATACGTCAAAGTTTCATACTAACTTTGCACTCCCGTTTTACCCTCTTAGGGGGTGAATTTTCAAAAATCCTTTCTTAGTGCTCCCCTACGTTATAAAAGGAACCTCTGTGCAAAATATCAAGTTTCTAACCCTTATAGATTAGGCCCTGCGTTTATATGTCAGTCAGTCTGCTTCTCCTTTTATATATATAGATAGATAGAAGATATGTCGACACGTAAGTGCTCAGGTTACCCAAACCTTAGGTTTAAACAGATAACCTGGGCAGTGGAGGCGAGTGTTTCAATTGAAAAGGGCAGGCTTTAAGCTTGACCTTGGTCACAAGTCCAAGGCACAGCTTAGGTTCCTGTCGTAATTATAAAAGATCGTAATGTTTAGTTAATTATTGGTTCTGTATCTACGTTGCGTTTACACAATTATACTCCATTCAATATTTCACCAATTGTAGTGTTTTTCAATCTACCCTCTCCTTCTTCGTCTGATCATGGAGCCAGGAGGTGAATAGTGGAACTCTTCAAAGGCTTATAGTTTAAGTTAGCGTTCCAAGGTTATTGATATGTAGTTATAATTATATCTCAACCGCAAATCCTTTGTGGTGTAAAATAATACAATATTTGTCACAATTGGTTTCTTATTAATGGGGTATTGAGCTCATATCCGTGTTACCAACCACTGGTCCAAAAATGACAATGTAAAAAAATACCAAGTCCGGTGGAAGCAAAATATTTGTTTAAAGAAAAACGATCATTAAAAATCATCACATTATGAAAGGTCTGGTCAAATCCTATGTGTAACCTTGGATTTAGGCTGCGTCTTCACACACTGTGTAAGGCTAAGTAAATTAAGCGATTCTATTTGTTCTTAACAAACGTATTCGTTGCTCATTTCTGGTGGGTACGCTTTAAAGAGTGTTGATGGTAGTCATTTTAGAAAGTTTCTAACACAAAATGGAATACTCCTACACGCAACTTAAATAGTAATTTTTATCCATTACAAACAAAAGGCTTTTAGTTTAGTAATAAGATAAACTGAACAGCAGTAGCTCAAGCTATTCAAGTGTGACAATTAAAAAGTATTGTAGATAAAACGATCAGTCACCTTGTCAGTCAGTGAGTGACGGACTGAATGCTTTGTTCTGTTTACTACTTAGTTTATAAGTTTGTATGTAGGAGTGAAATTACAGATATCATTTTGATATCTCTTATTTACATACATAGTATAAAACAAAGTCGTACAAATTATGATGTTGGCTACACGAATTTAAGTAGCATTATTACTTTCTTGATTGTTAGACAACTGATAAACATCAATCGAAGGTGGTTTGAGTCTAAAGTATAACCCCCAGGAGGATATTCAAGTCGAGCCGTCATATTATTAGTCTGCGTCTACCTTTCCCTTCTTTTATATACTTCTTTATTTAGTTAAATTACATAATATTTTACATTTAATACTTTAAATAATCCACTATCTTAATTACGTCGTGCCCGGCCCAAGACTGGGGCAGCTCTCCCTTTTATTTTATATCAAATTCGATATATTTAATATCTTATTATTTTATTATCGACTGCCAG
Organism: Limenitis camilla; assembly: GCA_905147385.1. Classification (NCBI taxonomy): domain Eukaryota; kingdom Metazoa; phylum Arthropoda; class Insecta; order Lepidoptera; family Nymphalidae; genus Limenitis; species Limenitis camilla. The sequence continues at coordinate 12,336,137 of LR990241.1, forward strand.
CCTTGTGTCATTGTGTATGGAGTTTGTTCACCAACAAACCTCCATACTAAATCATCCTCCCCTTAACGAAAGGATTTTGGCAGGGTGGTGAGCTCGGGCAACTGTCAAAATGCTTTACTCCAACTATTTCACAATACTACTCTTAACTACCTGCCTAAGTAGGAAATATAAAATACAAGTCTCATAAAAAAAAGTAGCAATGGACCCAGGACCCACCGAAGGTCTAGCAAGAGGGATCTTACTTCCGTCTTGCTCAAGAAATTAAAAACCTACTAAAAATTATTCATTCAGGGCCTCATTCCTCACTTTCCTATCCAACTAGCTATAGTCCTACCCACACATATCCTAGCTCAGTTTCATATTCGATCCAACTCTCCTTACATATCAGCTTCCACTAAATTATTAAGATTAATTAGATCTTTTATTTTAATGCGGTTTTCACCAATAAATAAAGTAATTCAAGAGGGATGTTTGTATGTTAAATGTATGTAATGAAAATTCTGATAAACTAACCGACAGTGTAGATAGATCATCTGTAAAATAAGTCAACTATATTCTAACAAATTTCTGTTTATTAAATAACTGAAAAACTGAAAAAATGCAGTAAAACAACACGAGAAGAACATGATTTCTACTTTAACTAATAATTTTTTTTTTTATTTATTTATTTATTAATGCAATCTGTCTCGGGAGGACATTCAGCAATAGGTTAAAGTTTTAAAGTTATTTGCTGCATGGTCAGGTCCAGTGACTCTGCCACTTTTTGGAAATATATAGATATGTGTATTTGTAAGCTCTCATGGTAAATCTAGGGGTGTTTGCCTCTTTAGTCTTGGAAGAGTGAGTTTAGGTTTCATCAACCTATTTGCTAACTCATTGTCATGATTTAATATACGATCTTTGTATTTAGGCATATTTTTTTATTTCTTGCTTTAGTGTGGGTATTTCTAGTAAATAAAACGATTAATTTGTTTTGTTATTTCAGAGAAAATATTTTTTTACATTTTTTGTTTTCTCTCAAAAATCACACATAATACTATTAAATTTCTTAATTAGGTAGTGTTTTGGGTCTGAGTTTATGAATGTCAAGGCAAGTAATCAAATAGACATAGTTACGTGCTGTTAGTTTCTCACGATAAACGTTACCTGTTTTGTTTAGATAAGCGTTTATACTCGTAGATAAGGTAAATCGATAACATTTTGCACGTACTACATGCATTATACAACACCTAGACAGTTCTCGCTTCACTGATAATATTATACTATACTCTGAGGTGTATTCAAACTATTCACTCACTCACTCACACAACGGCAGCGTTCCTAAGAAACGTTTTCGTTCTCCGACTTATTGCAGCAAATTCGACTAACACGAAAAAGTCATTTCATCTTTCGGGTTAATATATAGTCTATGACACTCACAAATAATGTGGCTTTCTATTGGTAAAAGAATTATCAAAATCTGTTCAGTAGATCCAGAGATTACCCCCTACAACCTCACAAACTTTACCTCTTTAGAATATTAGTATAGATAAAACCTCCCTTATTATCTCTAGGGGAATAAATAATAGCCTACCTACCAAATATATACGAAAAAAAATCATAAGAATCAGTCAAGCCATTTTGGAGGATACAGCAATAGACAATAGAAGCCAAAGTAGAGATAATCTAAGATCATTTAATTGAAGAATCGATTTTTTGGAGGCGAAATTCTTTCAAATGAAGTGCTATAGTTCGGTAGTAAGACGATTTAGGGGGGAGGGGGGTCGACCATGTCTTATTTTTTCTTACAAGGGGGTGAAAGGGAGTCTCGATAGTTCTTACGTAAGATTACAAAAATGTTCAGTTAAAAAAATACTTTAAAAAAGCGCAGGCAGCATTCATTTTTTTCCTTCAGATTCTTACGTAATAAATATTAAACAAGGGGAAGGGGTCAGCTTATTCTTATTTTTTCTTATAACAGGGAGGGGAGAGTAATAAATGAATGACCTCATAATTATAATTCTATTTACAGTAGTCCAATGTCAATTTTTAATCTAAAGATTTTGATTTTTCCCTAAATCTAGTTGAAAAAAATCCAGAAAACATAAGATTTTTAGGGGGTAAAATATTTTGAGGTTAGAATTTTTTTATTTTTTGGAGTAATTATTGTGAATTTAGGAATATTTCATTTGTTTTAGGTAAAAATATTTTTAGAGTTGGTAACTTTGCCTAAACATTTTATACTGCTCGACTTAACAGAAAAATTATTCAGATAAAAAAGAGATCTTACTTCAGCCAACTAGTAAATAGATTACATATTATTACTTTTTAATTTTAAATCTAGGAAAGGACTAAAGGAAGTTGTTTGCACAAAACGTGTTTCACGTCTACCTGCCAGACTGTAAGTGTTTCTACCTGCTTCTATTGTATACCCGTCGATTGTTAATTAAAACTGTAAAAGTCTATCAGGAAATCGACCTTTTTGACAAACAAGCAGATGGTCAAATTATTGAACCTTAGACTTATTTTTAATCTGTTTAAAATGTCTACTTTGTTTATTATTATTAAAAGCATCATTAAGATTAGATAGCATACTGTCGTAAAGTGTAATTTTTACGGATTGCGACACAAACTAGAATAGAAAATTACAACTGTCTAGACGAAATGCTCAGCCACAGACTGTCTTACTATTTACGACCGAATGCAAAAAGTTAAAGTCCAAGAAAATGTCAAAAAGAAAAATATTGTCTACGCCACAATGACGTCACAATTTACAGATAAATAGTGACAGTTTACACAAGTGCGTAAAATTATAGATCGATTGTTGTCGACAACAACCTTGATTTGGAAATAAATGCGGGTGTTTTTTATTCTTAATTTAATTTTGTACATAAAAAAGTTTACGTCACGACCATAAGCTATTACTTTTTTATTGTTTTCGATAAAAACATGCAGTAATGAAAAAAAAACAAACCGTTAATAAATCCAAAGTATAGTCGGATATCTCACAACACAATCACTAAAAACACGTATCCACACAACCACTTGCACTTTCGCAAATAAATGTTTTTTTTTTACGAAAGTTATCACGATTTTTCTAAAGCCATCTGACACAATCTTCCCCTACAACGGTTAGATACGAACTGAAGTGCGTGAGTGAAAGGTTAATACAATTTGAATGAATTGCATAAGTGCGAGCGAGATGGAAATACCATGAAGTTGGTCACTTATCATGACCGAGAATGACATCGTACGCATTTCGCTCCGTTAAATTATTGTTCTGTTGGCGCGTTTTTGTTTAGCCACGTGTTTGTTTTTAAATAGCATTTGTATTAAGTGCTTTTATTTTAAAGCTTTAACAATTTTTTTAAACAACTGGAGTGGATGGACATAAAAACTCCCCATTTTTTAATTGTGCAGATGTACAGTAGTTGCCGTTTATAACAATGAAAATATCGTGTTTTAATTATAATAATAAGAAATTACTTTCATTTTTGAGCCACAAGCTTTTTTTAATTTTTTCTTGCATTATTTTATTTTTCCTTATTTTTTTTAAGCACTTAAAGTCAAGGCTGTTATGTACAGAATATTAAGAAAAAATGTTTCGCGATATTTTCGTTAGTAACAAATAACAACGTATTAGGTCTGTTGTTACAATAAGTTTTAATAAATGATACTCAAAAAAATACATTATTATTTACTACCGACTTATAACTTTCACTGTTTAAATTTAACCCTTAACCTACTCAAAAAGCCCTAATAGAGACATTTTTATGGTGGATTGCACCCTGCAAGCGAGCAGATGGTCCACCTGAGGGTAAGTCGCCAACATCACCCATGGACATCAATACTCAACGGCAAAACAAGAGATAGAGTGAGGAGGGGGAGTGAAGAAAAAAATCCTGCGGTTTCAGCAGACTGTGAGCAAGGGCCTAGAGTCCACTAGATCCGTAGCATTAATGGGATGGGAGAAGGAGGGGGTAAGACCACATGCGGCGCTCCCGGAACGCGTCTATGATAGTTGGCGGTCGGCAAGCCAATCGGGGAACAGATGCCCTACCACCAAGGGGGTGCTGAGCTACCCGGCTCTTCTGAGATGCTCTCCCAGCGGCAGAAGGGAATAGTATTCTAACCCTTGTATTCTCACGGTAAATTTTTCTAAACGTACTTTGTTACATTTATGTAAATTAGATACTATATCGGCAGGATAAAGGAAATATAAAAAAAATTACGTCGATCCTTAAAACTCAATTTTGCTTTTTTGTAATCAACGCTTTTTTCTTTTTTTCATATAAGCTGGAGTAAATTGGCTATTGTTTTTATATGCAAAAAGGATAAGGATTCGAGGGAAATAGAGGATGGGAAAAAAGAAATATTTTGTAAAAAATTTTTGGTATTTGGAATTAAAATAATATTACTCGAAAGGTACTGTACCATGAGAACACGTGTAAAGTAAATATATATTTCTTAGTTATTTGAACACTACTGGTTTTTTCTATTTAAATATATAATATGATATAATTAATTTTAGGTACTTTTCTCCAAATTATTCTAGTCTATTATCATCTAGTCTAGTATAATTTATTCTTGCTTAGTGTAATTTTTATTAAAGCTTTTTTTAGTATAGTTGACCATAATTTAATCTATTTAGACGTAAGCAATAATTTTAGTTTTTGTGAGTCAAGTATATTTCAGTCTTGACTAGTCGCACCTAGTCTATTTTGACTATTCTAGCCGAGCGTATATTAAACTAGTCTAGCGTAGTCATGACTAATCTAGTTGTAGTCTTTCGTGGTTTAATTTTAATTAATGTTTTATACCATATAACGCATGGTATGAATAGACTAAACTTATTTTGTAGAGTCCGGAGTCAGAATCGTTAAAACTCACGTATTTTTTTTGTCTAAATGTCTCACAGTCTAGTCGTGTTTAATCTAGAAGATTTTATTCTTGTCTTCAGTCTGTAACTTAATTTTATTTGATGACTTCTGAGGAGACAGCTGGTTTAGATTTATATTGTGGTCTATTCTTATATATACCTAGGCAGGAGACTACACTATTAATCTAGTCTAGCCTAGTCTTTTGTGATTTAATTTTAAACAATGACTTATACCATATATATTTGGGAGAAGAAATAAATAAAATGAAAAATAAAATATTCTATTTATTAACACACAATAAATAAAATACAGAATTACCTGATAATATGACGAATCAGGGCACTGACAGACGTCGTGCCGAGTCCAAGACCGAACTACTTCTGAACCGTCTACAAGTACAAGCACATTTATGTACCCTCAAAATAAAATGGTTGGGTGGAAGTGGAAAATTAACAACAATATTTCATTTATATTTTCTCACCACTCCCACTTATATGGCTAAATTAGTATAGTCTCCAAAAGAGAGGGGGATACAAACAAAACCCCCACACACGTGGAAGCTGGCTGGGCCCGGATTCAGCTTCTTAAATTAAGAGTTATGATTCTTGTCAGTTAGGTGATAAAGGCACACAGTACTCACAAATTCTTGATGATTTCAAGTCTTCTTTGGGCATGCCCGTTCCACGTTTCACACAATAAAACAAAATAGTTCACACTTTACCACCAGTCTGTTTTCAACAGTGAAGGGTCAATTAACTAGCGTTTGGGAAATAGGACACACAAGACACGGGATATTATTAATAAATAAAGGGATTAAACAGGGAATGCACACCGCTCGTACCCGCTCTTTTCAACGACTTTTTATAGTCTCGTGGTGTAAATCTGATACATTTTAGTCTTGTCTTCTGTGGTCTATTCCTGTATACTCTGGTCTAGCCGAACCTACTCTGGACTGGTTAAGAGACTAATCTATTCTAGTCTAGTCTTGTCTTACAAAAGCCACTTTTGTCAACTTTGGATATGTGCAATCTCCAAAATGGTTGAACCAATAATTAAAAGAGTATATTAGCTAGTTTTTATTAGAAGTAATATCATAATAATGCGAGGGCGAGTTAGTTAAACAATAGATAGTATGTAATATCTTGTTTACAGAATTAGCTCATTATTTTTATCTTGTATTGCATACACGTGGTGACGTGCATCACTTCTACGCGGGAGTCTCATATTTGGGGACTTTTTCGCAAAAAATCGTTTTATTGTCATAGTTTAACGACAATTTTTATAAACACTTTTCATCTTGAAAGAGATCTTTTATGTATTTAATTTTACTCATTTTTTAATATTTAGTGCTAATTAAAATAAATAAAAAATACGTACATAAAGTTTCAAACTTTCAGAAAATTATATTTTTATAAATAAAAAATATAATATTACTGTAATATATAAAAGACTAAAATTATTTTTAAACACTCGCTTCTACTGCTAAACAAAAATATTAGTATACCCAAACAAAAATTGAAAATAATACAATTCGTATACATTATACTATACCAGAGGCAACTCAAGTTATTACGGTTCGTCCCGAAAACTTAGGAAGAACTTTTATGCCACTTTTATGTCTTTCGGTGCTTCGAAAGAACTTTGTAGTTTATTCAAATTTATATGTAATATTATCTACATAAGACTAATACCGCAAAGTAACACGCACAAGACAATGATAATATACACTTACTCCAAACCTTAGTAATGGAGACCCAGCATCACACACCACTCCACTGCACAGCCATAAGTTCACCAGGCGAGCTCTGTTTGACAAAGTACTATGATTAGAGGAACATCTCCATGAAACAGACATGGTAGGTATATATGGGTGCGACCACGGTTCTACCTTGACCATTTTTATACCTATGCATTTCTGTGTTTCTATATGAATTATTTTCTTGTTTCATCCTTTTCAGACCTTTTTTACGTAGTCGGGTTATAGTTTTTTAAACTTTATTTTTTTATTTAATAGTTTTCCGTTTCCCGATCGAGATAACCTTTATAATCTCATATTGTAACGTAACGTTGGTTTTTATTTGCTTAAACGACTGAATAACTGCAACGACAGGACCGCGCGGACTATACGACCGCATTTTAAACATATATGTTGACATAAACGATACATATAATTACATATTTGTAATGTGCTCGCCAAGACCTTTCTTTTGATACCAAACACGTGATGATCAGCTCAGTTAAATTTTTTTCGAGGTTAGAATCTTAGGTATAATTTTCTTTATAAAAAAAAATATCATAAAAATTTTATTATTATGAATCTATTGACACCTCATTTATAAAAATTGGTTCAGTAGTGTAGGCGCTAGAGTGGAACATACAAACATACATACATAGACTGCCATAATCATAACCCTTCCTTTTGGTTTCGCCATAGTCGGGTAAAAAGGAAATACACTCATTCACTAATAGACAGATAACAGTGATAAAACAATTTGTCCATGTCCATGGCATGTAGCCACTTACCATCAGGTGGACTGTCTGCTCGTTTGTCCCTTACCTAAACGCATAAAAAGAAATCCACGCGTTCTGGATAATACTGAAGAAGAAACCCAATTATATCTTTTTTACATTATATAAAATGAAGTCACTTCCACTGTCTGTTCGCTTGATCTTATAGAGTGATTCAAGAGGAAGGTTTATATGTATCATACATGCATATTTTAGTTATAATAATACAGAAATATTGAACTTTAAGTTTAGAATCTTAACCTTAGTCTTTTTAATTTTTGTCAAAGTAATTAAAATTAATTTTCTAGTGTAAAAGAAAATGAAAATGTTGCTAAATAGTAACACTAATTTGTCGTACCCTCAAAAGAACAATGACCACCATCAGGCACGTCGCTTGTTATAACAAAGGCAGTCTTGTGTCACGGGTAGAGGTCATATCTATAAGCGGAGCGAGTTAATGACTTGGTAACAAATTGCTTTAATTAGATAATATAGGAATAGTATATAATCTAATCAAAGCTCAACATATGTATAACTTGAAATAAACATAGAGGCGAGTATGTTACGATTCTTCTTACTGCCGTACGAGTCGGGTTATTCAGAATTCCGCGGATACTACAAGGTAACCTTTTTTGATTCCTTTTGACTCTAGCTATAGCCCGACACGGCCTTTATTATTGTCCTACCCTAACTATACCCCGACATTTGTTTAAATTTTTGCACCTTTGAATGTTTCTAATGGATATGAGAGTGACAAGCTGAAAAAACCAGAAAGCACGAAAAATGTGGACGTGAAGAAAATAGGATATAATGAAAAAAACTACAATAGTGAGTAAATCATTAATGCCTTTGTTCAATGCTTGGCGTTTCACAATTCGTTTAGTGAAAAAAGCCTTGAAATTAGTAGGTGAACTGAGAACCCGCGTACTGTGCATATTGTATAGTGTATTCACGTCATTATAATATCGAAAAAGTGTACGAAACCTGAACAGAATCACTGTTGAAAATTTGTACGTGGTAGTATTATCTACATGGGACCGATACCGCACAGTAACACCCACAAAATAAAAAAAGGTGTGTGTGCGATTCACACACGATAGAAGTGAAACTTCAGTAAATCGACAAAAGAATGAGATGAATATATATAATAATATAAAATAGTATGTATATTTCTGTCTCATTCTTTCCTACACATTTTTGTATTTGTGTCTCCTACCTGTCGTTTTGTATATTTCTGTCTCATTCTTTCCTACACATTTTTGTATTTGTGTCTCTTACCTGTCGTTTTGTATATTTCTGTCTCATTCTTTCCTACACATTTTTGTATTTGTGTCTCTTACCTGTCGTTTTTTCCGTTGCATCCGGTTTGAAATCACAACGATTCTAAAGAAGTTTCACTTCAAAAAACTAAAAATCACAAACCCTGTTGTGTTTTGCCTGTCTGTTTCTATGTTTGAACGTTCGTTAAGCTAAAACGACCACTGTAAGGCCTAAATAAAATCATAAATATCGACTCTATACAGTCATTGGGCGTGCAAATCCGCATAAGAGAACTTTGTAGATACCTTTAAGTAATTTATGTATGTGCGCCTTGAAAATTTTACAGGAATTATTGTTACGCTAATTGCAATTAAGAATTGTAAAAACCACTAATCCTGAACACATTTAAAAATGTAAATACTCGGTATTTACAAAGTGCTCTTACGCGGTTTTGCACGTCCAAGACGATATTTCAATCAAGTTGTATATCAAAAAAGTTTAAGTTTGGGCAGGGTTGACACTCCAAATAATATACTTAGCATACCTAAAGCTCCTCCATAAACTGTTTTAATATTAATTCTAAATAGTAACTGAAACTCGCTTTAGTGTAATATAACCTAAGCCTTAGTGAGTGCCAGCTTTTTGCTCTGGCTTTTGAACGTTACTTGACTTTGGGAGAGCTTTAGTCGTTTATCCAGTGCATTTCGATCCTTCGAGCTTTGACCTGCCTATCTACTGCATACTAGTATAGGTTTTTCAAAGGATATGTAACCACTAGATTCGTGCGTTTTAGTGCTAGGTGTTTTCAGCCACCTGACACGATTTTACGGTAAGGTCTTTGCACTGTAGAAAATTTTAAAAGATCTTATGTTTAAGAGATCATTTCGCATATTTTGTCTATTATACATAAAAACCTTCCTCTTGAATTATTCTGTCTACTGGTGAGAAGCGCATTAAAATTTGTTGTGTAGTTTTAAAGATCTAAGCGTACGGACAGCGGGAAGCAACTTTGTTTTATACTATGTAAAGAAGAAGCTGGAAATTCTTAATTTATGGTGGGTACTAAATACTTTTTACCTCAATGACAAGGCTGAGTTAATAAGTAGTAGTAAGAAGGTATATAGTTGTCTACGGGTCCACTATAATAATGCGTTTAGGACATTGATGGGGTTGTCGCGACGGTGTAGCGCCTCGAGTATGTTCGCTGCGGCAGGGGTGGACAGCTTTAATGCGATCATGCGCAAATGTTGTGCATCAATGCTGCGTCGCTTGCGCAAGAGCCCCAACACTATCCTGGGCGCATTGGTGGACAGTTTCGACTCGCCGATGGTGAAATGATGGGTCCAACTTCATGTTGTAAAAGGTTTGTGAACTCCTATCACCAGAAGTGAAATCGGAATTGTCCTCCAATATGTCATTCAATAGTTAATAATTAATTTTAATTGGTTATCATTGTTGTTATTATTTGTGCTACTAACATAGTTATTAAGGATACTGTTACTAACATTCTATGAACACCCTGTTTGATTCAAAATTAAATAAAATAAAATAAAAAATAATTTGTATAATCAAACAATTAAATATTACTGAAATGAATTGTACTGATATCGTGTTGATCCCTGCATTATTAATATTTCCATGGTACAGATAAACCCTAACTTTTCATTAAACGAATTTGGAGATAGCAACACCGTTGATAACTTTATATTAGCGAGTTCTTTTTACTTTATTTCAAGTACCCACGTATAGATTATATATTACCTGTGTTCCGGTGAAATTGAGTTAGTCGTCAAAGAGATTCCGTCCGGTAAACATCAAAGTTATACTAACTCCTGAGGTTATAAGTTGACGTGTTTGTGTGTGTGTGTCTGTCTGTGGGTAGCTCCCGAACGGATGCGCCATGAAAGGCCTTGGCTAGGAGAATATTGTACACTGTGACAAATTTCAATTCCAAGATGGCTGTCACCACAATGGCGAAATACGTTCATACTATTTTTATTATATTGTGATAAGGGTTTTAGTATATATTATTATTGTCTTTTACGTGTTACTCCATAGATAATATTCGTATAATCTGAAATCCAACTATTATAACAATACAGACAATAGTGAAGTGAAGATTTATGCGAGCTTTGCATTACGTCTACGGTCTGGTCTTCCTAACTTTGGACATCTCCCTCGGAAACTGCAAAGTTAGGGTTTGAACACAAGAATAATTGCTTTAATAAAACAATTCACTCCTTTGTAATAAATAAGTATTTATCCACACTATTATATAAAGAGGAAAGATTTTATTGTTTGTTTGTTTGTTGCGAATAGGCTCTTAAACTACTGAACCAGTTTTGATAATTCTTTTATCACTAGAAAGGTACAATATGTCAGAGTGACATACAGCAGAGTTGCTATTAATTTTATAATTTAAATTATGTGACCTCCCGCCTCTCCTTCTTTCATTCTCTTCTTTCTTCTCCTTCTCGCTATCGCTTTATTCCTTGTTTGCTTTTAATATGAATATCGTATGACAAAAACGTTCGCCATATTTTTATCATATAGAGGAGATAAAAATACTTTAAACTGATAAATAGATGCTACGTAGACGTCCGTCGTCTATGACAGCCATCGGTGTTGCCTTGGTTACTGAATTTATTCCGACCCATCTTCGCTGAGTTGTATTCAAACCATTCACTAACTCACTCACTTATTCATTAGATTAAGATTTACTTAATAATTATTTTTTCCCCCACTATTTCCGTTGAATTTCTATTCTCACTGATTTTTTTTATGGTAACCTCGTTGTTAAGTGACCAACATCGCTCATGGACGCCGGCAAAACAAAAGATACCCTCTTGTTTTGCCGATGCGATGCATCCTCGAAGATACAGTGGGGAGAGGGAGTGAAGACAAAAATGCTGCGGTTTCAGCAGACCCTGAGCAAGAGCCCAGTCTCCCAGATCCGCAGCATTAATGGAATGGGAGCGGCTGGCCGACATGCGGCTCAACCAGAACGCTGGTAACTTTTGGTGGCAGCACTGTGTGTTTTGACTGTTTTCTAGCTACAGCAGTACCCTAGAAACATTAGAGTGTGGATATATTTCTTATTAGCGTAGAATTACTGTCATGGCTGACGGACGTCGCTAGGTCGCAACTATTTATGATACACTACAAAGTTACCAATTTGAAGTATTTGTTCTCGAATTTATGAAAGTGATTGGTATGGTATGATAGTGTTATCTAAGTGGCGTAAGCAGATTTGTTATAATTATTAACCCTCTCCCCCATGTCAGCAAAAGTAAGCAAATTGCTCCCCTCGTGCTTAAGTAAACATTGATGCATTCATATTCATATTTCGATATGCGTGTTTAGTTTTTTTGATGACAGCATACATAACATAACATATAACAACATAACATAGAATTTCGTCTGTTAAAGTCAAAAAAGTAAATAAATAGAATTGTTCATTTGATAAAGCAACGATTCTCGTGAACAGCCCCCTTTACCTTTGCATTTTTACTTGTTTCATTTTTACTCTGTGGCAACTGTCAAAACATTGATTATTCACTCGATACTTCGAGTACTTCCGCTCTGTTGTTGCTCTCAAAGCAGCGGAAGAGGTTTTAAAATAAATCTAAATTAAAATGAACTTTGCATTTTGAGTTAAAAGAGACTTTTCTAATATCAGATTTATATGTCGGAGCATAGTAAAAGATTATCGATTAATCGAATCGTTATCGTTGTCTGTGGCGTTGAAGTGGGGTAGTAGTCACTTCCGTTGTTTTGACAGTATCTACCCTCGACCCTTTATATGCGATCGACAGTCTAACTGAAGTCTTAGTCGTGCGCGGTCTCTCAAGAAGTGAACATCATCTAAGTAGTGCTAGTGATAGTGATAGTGTGAAGTGCAGTGTAGTGTGGAAGTGCTGTCCAACTAAGGTCACGTAAGTCCTTACAATGTAATTGCCACGTGGTTAAGTAAACACAATATTAGGTTAGGTTAGCCTTAGGTTAGGTTAGCCTTATGTTAGATTCGGTTTATGTGCGTTTAACCTTGGGTTTAAACAGAGAGCCTAGCAGTGGAGGTGAGTGTTATGATCATTTAAAGGATATCCTTAAACCTACACCTTGGTCACAAGTCCAAGGCACTGCTTAGGTTTCTCTCGTATTTGTTAGAGATCATATTTGATCATTTATCGGTTCAGTAGAAGTATCTACATTGCGTTTACCCAATATTCCATTCAATACCATCACCCCCTTTTAGTGTTCCCCAATATTCCCCTTCTTCCTCCTTCCATTTCCTTTCACATCGTTTTAAAATCCCCGACATATATTTAAAAATGCCTTTATTTTAAGTAGTATACTACAAAACTCAAATGGTAACAACACTGTTGATTGACTAGTTTAAAAAAATATATATATTGTGACCAGTTGATCTATCCTGACTTCTCATGGCTACCATTTTCAATATATTGTAATTTTTTTTAATGACTGATAAGGGACAAACGAGAAGACGGTCCACCTAATCGAAAGTGATCTCGGCAAAACTAGAGAGTATCTCTTGATTTGTCGATACGTTGCCGCCTCGAAAGTTGGGAGGGGGAGCAAGGAGAAGAATTTTGCGGTTTCAATGGACTCGGAGTTCTGCACATTAATAGGATGGGAGAGGCAGAGGGTAGATCTGGCCCACATGCGTCTCGACCGGAACGCTATATTTACTTACACTTATTAAAGTAAATATATCTTACTAGCTACGCCCCGCGGTTTCACCTGCTATATTTTGGATAACTCACACTATATCATTATAAATTATAGCCTATGTGTTATTCGGATGTGTAAGCTATATTATTGTACAGTTTCATCAAAATCCATTCAGTAGTTTTTGCGTGAAAGAGTAACAAACATACATCCATACATTCTTACAAACTATTCGCGTTTATAATATTATTATAAAAAACTAGTCTACGTGTGAATCCAGATTATAATGTATCTGTATGCCGACAGTTTGACTAGTTATTTTTTGACTAGCTACCATAATTGAAAGAGAGCTCTTTAAACCTGCTCCTGTGTTGTAAGCCCCAGGCACTCAAAATACTATCGAAATTGCATTTTATTATCATATACGTGTTTTTGTAGTCTTTGTAACTCAAACATGTGATTACATATACATATATTGAAATAATTTGTTGCCGCCATTACTGTTCGTGAGGTACAGCCCTTTGTATAACAGAAGGATACATAATTAACACACGTCATTTTGATGTAATTCTTGATTTACAATACAAAGAACTTATTTATCACAACACTTACATAGTATACAACAAAGTCGCTTACCGCTGTCTGTTTGTCCCTATGTATGCTTAAATCTTTAAAACTAAGCAACGGATTTTGATGCGCTTTTTTTTTAACAGATAGAGTGATTCAAGAGGAAGGTTTATATGTATAATAAATACATAATATAGTAAAGAAACACTGATAATTTTAGAGGTTTCTAATGTGATGTCGTAAATAAACACATTTTTTTGCGCTTACATTGCAATCGCTGACTGAACCCTACGAGATAGATCAAAATAATGTACTACAGTATTGTACACCTTAAAAAGGTCTACAAAAAGTCGGCAATAGTATATGTCTATCTCTTAGGAATAACCCACAATAACATTTTTTATCCTTTACTTGTTAAGACAAATAATGACTTATTTACGAAGCGATTTTGAACAATACAGCATTAATCCTTATCCAATTAGGTACCTTACATACATTGTGCATTTAATATAGATCAATATGGCCCTTTACAGCATGTAATTTAATTGAATATTTTCGAAGATATTACAGATTTAAAATGCAGAGATATAGCGGTTACATGTTAGTAGATAAGGGTTATATGTTAGTAGAGAAGTCATGCGAAGCCGGGTCTCTAAACGAAACGAAACAATGATTTATTGGGATTTAATACTAGAAAAACCATCTTTTTTAACACTCTCAAAAGTTCTTTGTATACCGTATATATAGATAAAAATCATGTCATGTCAATCATCATTACGTTATTACTTACTGCTGAAACAACGTGTTTTATTGATTTAACTGTGGCAATCCAAATTGTGAGATAAACATACAACCTTTACCATTTATAATATTAGCAGAGATATATATTTGAGCAACACTGGCTATAAAACAAACGGCATGGAAGTTATGGACATCCCAATCAATCCTTATCACTCCAGGATTTACTGTTATACAGTTATCCTGTGATAGATGTATGAAGGTTCGGTATTATTAACACTTTAATAACTAGGTTTCGCTGGGCTAAAACATTTTATTACATCATAACAATAATATTAATCCTTAATAATATTAGAAACGCGAAAGTTTATAAGTATGTGTGGATGTTTGTTAATCTTTCACGCAACAACTACTGAATGGATTTTGATGAAACTTTACAATAATATAGCTTACACATCAGAATAACACATAGGCTATAATTTATAATGATATAGTGTGAATTATCCAATATATAGCGGGTGAAACCGCAGGGCGCTGCTAGTCCTTAATAATGTTAGAAACGCGAAAGTTTGTGACGATGAATGGATGTTTGTTAATCTTTCACGCAATAACTACTGAATGGATTTTGATGAAACTTTACAATTATATAGCTTACACGTCAGAATAACACACAGGCTATAATTTATAATGATATAGTGTAAATTATCCAATATATAGCGAGTGAAAGCGCAGGGCGCTGCTAGTCCTTAATAATGTTAGAAACGCGAAAGTTTGTGGCGATGTATGGATGTTTGTTAATCTTTCACGCAATAACTACTGATAGGATTTTGATGAAACTCTATCATTCCTTAAAAGAATCATGTCAATTCGTTATTTGGAAAGAGGAAGAGAGAAAGAGAGAGGGGAATAATGTAGATTAATAAGTTATCTATCTAGATGTGGATACGGATGCGAAAATTGACCAAAAGTGAGTGAACGTTTTAGAGCTTATATTGTTTAACTATCTAACTTTTCTGTATATATATACTATAAAGCTTGTGAACTGCTGCAAACTTTATTTCTTTTCCAGATCTCTAAACTTTTAACGACGAATGTTGCGAATAAGTTCGTTACGACACTTGTTATAGTGTCACCACTTAAAAAAAATATATTAGAATTCGACGCTAAGGCCAAGGGGTAAAAAAAAATCTGATTTCAGGGCTTTCCTTCTTTTGGAGGTAAAAAGCCTACGTTTTAATCCAGTTTATAAAGTTTCTGTGTGCTTAATTTTATTGAGTAACAAACATCCCAATGTCCAAACATACAAATTTTTCCTAATTATATAATTTTTATAACAACCCTTAAGAAATGTAGGTAATATTATAGTACTTACGACATCTATCGACTTATAGATGGCGTCTATCTGTCTGTTACACAATCAAGCTTAAATTAGTAAACCGATTTTGATTATCTACACTATTATATAAAGAGGAAAGATTTGATTGTTTGTTTGTTGCGAATAGGTTCGAAAACTACTGGATCGATTTTAAAATTCTTTCACCAATAGAAAGCTACATCCTTTCCGCGTAACATAGGCTATGTAGTTTTAACACAAATAGTCTAATTAAAAAGATATGGCCATTTAAAGACCATAACGTGGTCTTTTTGTAAAGTGAAGGTTTTCTTTAGAACTATTAATCCGATTTTTAAAATTCTTTCACTGACAGAAAACTATACTTTTCATGAGTGACAAAGTTGATGTAGTGTTGCCATATTTATTTTTTAATTAATAGAATATGGCCATATTTTCGCTACTGATAGGATTTAAAAAAATCTTTCTTTCACACATCGCTGGGCAGGTGCTATTGAGAGCAAGGGGGAAGCTATGACTGTTAGCCTAGACATTGCAAAGGCCATCGATCGGGTTTGGCATAAAGCTCTTATGCAAAGCTACCTTCCTACGGAATTCACGAGGAACTATGCAGTTGGGTAACTAGCTTTCTTAGTGGACGAAGCATAAAGGTCGCTGTCGACGGAGTATGCTCGGAGACCATGCCCATTAATGCTGGTGTACCCCAAGGTTCAGTGCTATCGCCAACACTGTTTATTCTGCATATCAACGATATGCTGCAATCTAACAGCTTTCGTTGCTATGCAGATGATAGTACAGGCGATGCTCTCTACACTGGCCGGACAAATATTCCTCGTACCGAGGTGGAAGTGAATAGAGTTAACCTAGTGTCTGAAATCGAGACCTCTTTGGAGCAAGTTTCTCAATGGGGTGAGCTGAATCTTGTACAGTTCAATCCCAAGAAGACACAGGTATGCGCTTTTTCCGCAAAAAAGATCCCATTTGTTACAGCACCCAGGTTCCAGGGCATTCTCCTACACATCAGTAACAGCATTGGAATTCTAGGAGTCGATATTTCGAATATAGTCCAATTTCGTGGTCATCTGGAGAGCAAAGCCAAACTGGCTTCTAAAAAACTAGGGGTGCTAAACAGAGCGAGACTGTACTTCACACCTGGACACCGGCTTTTACTATATAAAGCCCAGGTTCGTCCGCACATGGAGTACTGTTCTCATCTCTGGGCTGGCGCTCCTCAATATCAATTGCTCCCACTTGACTCTATCCAACGCCGGGCGGTTCGTATTATCGACAATCCAATGCTTACAGACGGTCTAGATGATTTAAGTTTCCGGAGAGATGTTGGCTCTCTATGTGTCTTCTACCGTCTGTACAATGGGGAATGTTCTGAAGAACTATTCGATTTAGTGCCCCCAACTCTTTTCCGCCATCGCACTCTCCGCCGCTGGGACAAATTCCACCCTCACCATTTGGACGCCTGGCGTCCTAGTAATGTACGTGCGTCAAGATCCTTTCTCCCACGCACGTGCAAGTTATGGAATGACCTTCCCCCAGAGGTATTCCCAGAGGACTACAACATGAGGGTCTTCAAATGGCGTGTGTACAGGTTTCTCAGAGGTCGGCAACGCATTGGCCGCTCCTCGTGTGTTGTGTTAATTTTTATTACTTCTCCTCTTCTCTCTCTCTTTTATTATCTAGTACTTTTCTCTTTTTTATTTCTATATTTTCTCTTTTTATCACCTTATCTCTTTCTCTCTCTTTTTTTTCAATTAATGAAAAGCTACACAATTAGACAGCGACTATTTATGAACATCAATTAAAATATTGCTTCAATTACCCGGAGCGAAGCGAGAGCAGACTGCTTTTGTAAGATAACGATTTGATCCTTAAAAATGACATCGAATCCCAAAATAACTGATTCATCAAGAAAATTACATCAGCTATCTGCCAGTGATGGTCCCGTCAGAATCAGTCCAGCCATTTCAGAGATTAGCTGAAACAAACAGACAGACAAAGATTGTCAAAAATGTTGTTGGTATATGTACCGTGTGCACTTAGTAAAAAGCGGTTATTTTAATATTACAAACAACACTACAATTTGATTTATTTGTATGAACATATTAAAACGCAATGTATGTGAGGTAGCAGGATATCATAATAATATAAGAGATAGGATAACACTTATCTCCACTAATGATATATACCTCTTATAACATTATGTACATAATATGTTTTTAGTGTATCGTCTATAATGAACAATATATAAACAAACTTCAGGTTTATCAATTTTTTCTGGTATAAGCTTTTATCCGCAACTTCGTTCGCGATATTGAGGTAGTTATATTGGCCTACAGTAGATCGTCTGTACACATATTTAATCATTTTATAAGGTAGTCATACTAATTTTGCACCCCCCTTTAACCCCTTAAGGGATGATTTTGGAAAAATATTTTACACATGTTTCATTTTCAATGAAAACCTTCATAATAAATTTCATTCAAATAACTTCAAAAACGACAAAGTTTTATACCAACTTTGAATCCCTGTTTTACCCCAGGGGGTGAATTTTCAAAAATCCTTTCTTAGTGTTCCCCTACGTTATAAAAGGATTCTCTGTGCAAAATTTCAAGTTTCTAACCCTTATAGTTTAGGCCCTGCGTTGATATTTATATGTATAAATAGATTTTCGTAGTTTTCCTAAGAATGAAATAACTCCGCCTCAATTTACTCTCTACTAGTTTATTTCAAAGGTTTTTAAAGGAGGAATTCTGTAGATTTTTCTAAATTGCTTTTCTATTTAAGCAGAAATGTCTGATTTTCTCATTAAATTCTCCAGAACTGTATCTTGCTCAAGTATTGATTTCACGTTGAAAATTGTTCAGTTAAAACTAGATTTCCTCTAGAGGGTTTTAATTTTGCGAAATATATACATAAATTTGAATATCTAGTACCCATTACAGTACAGCAATACGTATACACACGGAGCCGAGCGTTGCCTGGGGCTTGAGACCTAGGAGCAGGTTTAAAGAGCTCTTTCACAATATATTAACTCTTACCGCCATCACTCGACATCCAGAAGGGTGACCTAAACCAAGACTATAATACTAACTTTAATGTACACTAAAAGTTGTATATTGTCTACTACTACTTGACATAATATAAAATGACCTCCCTACTACTACTTTATTAACAGTGTTGCTAACAATACACTTGTCTCGCTATATAAAGTTACCAAATCCCAATATAATATCATAATTGCGAAAGTAACTATTTTTGTTTGACTACCTCTGTACCAATTTTGTTAAAATTTTGTACAGAGGTAGACTAGAGCTTGGGAATGACTACGTTTTATTCCGAAAAAAGGTTTGAAGGGGTTGAAATAGAGGACGAAGTGCATGTCGAGCTGTGTCACCGTTTATGCCTTTGCTTATAAGTGATATTATAACTCGGAAAATGATGAGATATAGAAAAACACTACAAGGGGGGTGATGTTGAATAAACTATTTAGTAAACGCGACGTAGATACTTTTTTTTTTTTATTTACGCGGAGGAATGCGTTTACGCATACCCGTCCAACCCGTAAGGCGTGGGCTATCTGAGTTATGTGGGACTCACCGGTGAGAAACCGTCCTACCCACTAAACCTCCGCGGTTACCCTCTCCGTCATAGTGAGACGCTGCTGGATCGCATTCGCATTCGACAACAGCGTCTCAACGGGCGGCCCGCACTATAGCGGGCCTGCTTTCCTAATTCGGAGATGTCCCGAGTAACGGGGACATCCTCGGTGCCCCAGTGTCGTGCAGGAGAAGGAGGTGGGCGTAACGACGCTGTCTCCTTCCCGGTCGAGCTCTACGGATCGGGTCCTAGGAGGTATCTACCTCCCGTGCCCGTTCCGCGGCCTCCTTCAGCGAGATCACTGTCTCGCAAAAGGAGGCGAGCAACGTAGATACTGCTGAACCAATAAATAACTAAACATTATAATATCTTACAAGTACGATAGGAACATAAGCAGTGCCTTGGACTTGTGACCAAGGTTTAGGCTTAAGGGATCTCTTTATTCAATTGAAATAATCGCCTCCACTGCCCAAGCTCCCTTTAATCTTAAACTAACTTACGGGACGACATATAAATTAATGATAATAGTCATATAGACATATAATGATTTAGTAATAAATACACGTGGTAAATCACACTCGAGGGAAGCAGGGGCGGGTTGACTAGTGTTTAAAGGAGATTGCTATTTATTAAAAGCATAGAGTCTGAATTTGCTAACACGAGCCAATAATGAAAATAATAAAGCTAATGATTAACAATTTATCAAGCACCAGGTGTCGTATGCCCCTTGGACCCTAAGCGACCCCTTGTTTATTGCAACATATGGGTTATTAGGGTCAAATAGCATATTTAATGTTTTTTGTGAATAGTGAGTCCCATGTAATTTAAAAGGATTTTTTTAATTACTTTGGAGGTGAAATATGAAATAACTAGTCAACCCACTTCGGCATCGCAATACGGCGACGACAATAAACTTGATAATTCTCCCGTAGAAGCTCCATTTTCCGGGATAAAAAGTAGCCTATATTTTAATCAAGTCTATAAAGTATTTATATGCCAAATTTTATTGAAATCCGTTCAGCAGTTTATGTGTGTTTGACTCACAAACATACAAACTTTCACATGTAAGATAGAAAGACAATAAAAAAGATATTAGCAACAAAAATATTAAAAGACCACTGAGACAGTTTGACTAGTGATTTCATAAAATAAGCACTCTCTAAAATAGTGTTAGTAGTAATTTAATGTGTTAGCTAACAATTTTATTGCCTTTATGACTTAATTGAAAATGTTTAGTGATAGGGTCTAGTAGATAGTGAATGTTATAAATAGCTATGTAAACCAGTACTTGGGTCACATTTCCCAGAAACTTTCCTGTTTAAAGCTTACTTTATTTATATATTATACAATAAAAAGGATGTGATGTTTAAAATCGTATAGATGTGGACTCTACTGAATTAATATATGGGATAGATACAGCCCATTAAAACGAACCTGACCTATCCTACTCAGCTAAAAGCAAAGCAAGTAAATCTTAAAACAAAAAACTTCCTAAATTAGTGTGACAGTTGAAAAACGATGTTATTTTTGAAAATAATGTGAACATTAGTGATCTAAATATAAAGTAATGAACGATAATGGCGTGCGACGATTGTTCTATTTGTGTATGTGCGGGCGCATATCCGTTGTTCAGTAAGGGTGACTTGATATAAATACACTAGGGACCTGCCCTGGCTTCTCTCAAGTAGTAGAGCATATTATAGTCTACTATACATTGTTTTGTAATACCTCAAAAAGGCAGCGTACGAGATGAAAGCTCAAGGTAGTTTGACTTTTTCCGCCAATTTCAACAATTTTCGTCATATTTCATCCAATTTACACAAAATATTAACAAATTATATACTTAAGCCTTCCTCATGAATTACACTATCTATTAATGAAAACCGTATAAAAATCCGTTTAGTAGTTTTCGAGTTTATCGCGAACAAACAGACTTACAAGTTTTCTTTGTATTGCCGTCATAACTATGTCAGTAGTAGAGTTGAGTCTTCTCACAACAGATGATAAACGCGAAGTTCCCTTAGTGTTTGAATTTAGAGTTTTTATTCTACACAATAATTATAAGTAACTAAGTAAAATTAAGTGTTTTTCTAGTTAAATAGTAGGATTTTTTTTTTTGGTAGATGAGGTGCAAACGAGCAGATTATCCACCTGTTAGTATGTGGCCACCATCGCCCATGGAGAAAGCAAGAGATACCCTCTTGTTTTGTCGACGCGATGCATCCTCGAGAATAGAGTGGAGAGGGGGAGTGAAGAAAAAAAATGCTGCGGATTCAGCGGACCCTGGACAAGAGCCCAGAGTCTGCTGAAACCACTAGACTCTAGATCTACTAACACTAGATCCGCAGTATTAATAGGATGGGAGAGGGAGGGGGTAAGTCTGGCCCACATGCGGCTCGACCGGAACCCGTCTATGACACTTGGTGGTCGGATTTGCATGCTGGTGGTCACAAGCCAGTCGCGGAGCTGATTCCCTACCACCAAGGGGTGCTGGGTTACTCGGCTCTTACGAGATGTAATAATATTCTAACCTGTCCCCTCACTCTTGTTATAAAATCTAGTTTGTTTAAACTTGTGTTATCTGAAGAACGAGAACTGAACTGGTAAGACGGGGAGTTATAGCAAAGTCAGGGCGGGACTATAGTTACAAAACAATCAGACTTGTCATCTACTTGAAATATGAATATCAAAAGTAATTTCCGTCCCCATTGTTTCACCAGATGTCAACAAAATCAATAGGAAGTTCTCATATAATATTAGACCATAATCGACGCCCTCACCCTGTTGGGGCTGGGGGCACGTGTCGTATTGTTTTGTATGTTTGCCTGTCACTCAATTGCGTTGGTGTTGAGGAAAAAATAATGAGGATTGTAATAATATACAGTATATTAAAACTACCAGTTTATTGTTTGTTATCTTGCTAGTCTATAGAAGTCCATATTTTTGTTTTTGAATAATTGTTGATTTAGACACTAAATAATTGACATTTTATCAACTGAATAATTACCATTTTTGCTATAGAATAATTCTAATTTTAACTACATTAATAATATCATTTTAGCAATTGGATAATTATCAATTTAGCTATTAAATAATTTTCAATGTATGTATTGAATAACTGTCATATTAGATATTGATAAATGTTACTTCAGCTGTTTAGTAGTAGAGTAAGCAAAGTCTGGCTTAAATCTAGCGGGACTGGAACGCAATATCCAGGGGATATATTTACATAAGTTACAAGGAAATACTAAAATAAATTTTATTGATGAAAACGAAGGAAATGACTTTGCCCCACATACTCGTATAGGCAGTTAACTTATTTATATCCACGTAACTCTACAGCTTGAGTTAATCGCTATTTGTATTATTGCTTTATTACAGGTAATTAAAAATCGATCGAATTGTAGCCCTTTTCCATCCTACAGGGACGAAAAACACTTGAACTTTATTTACTAATACATCACTTAACTTCAGTTTCAATAATTCCACCATTTGTTACATAGTTTAATTGATTACCAGGAAGGGGCTTAAATTCGCCATTATGAGCCGTCCGCCATATTGGATTTGAGTACAGTCATTTTATTATTTGTATTCTTCTGAATACACCGTTTCATTTGATATGCATATAACTAGTTCGCCATTTTTGTCTATCTTCCATATTAAATTTAAAACCATATCACTTGGCTAACCATACATTGTCATCCAATCTAAATGTTCATCCCAATAGGTTGAAGTTTAAGTAGTACTTTAAGGTTGCCTGAAGCGTCTTAAACAAACATACAAACACTGCAAGTTAAATAAAAGCTTGTAAAAATCAATGTAGAGTAACCGCGTTAAGGAGTATCTTGGCATGATTATCTCGTTGTTCATTTTCAAAGTTGTTATTCATAGAAGAAAGACTTGTGGAAAGTTAACTAAAGATATTTAACTTGGTACAGTAGTCGGTAGCTAACATTAATGCTGAAAAAAAATAGTGGGGAAAAGTTGCGCATTGTGAGCGTGCTGCGTGCCTGTATTGGCAGTTCCAGCCGTGGACTAAAACGTCGTATAAGAACCAATTACGAAATTAAAAAGCTCTAATAGTCAAGATCAAACCTATACTTATCTGCCAGCTGCTATATCTAATGTAGCTTCGATTAAGGATTCATTATTATGGATATAAGAAATTAGTTTACCCGTTAGGGGACGGGTTAGAATACTATTCCCCTCTGCCGCTGGGAGAGCATCTCGTAAGAACCGAGTAATCCAGCACCCCCTTGGTGGTAGGGGATCTGTTCCCCGATTGGCTTGCGACCACCAGCATGCGAATCCGCGCGTTCCGGCCGAGCCGCATGTGGGCCAGAGCTACCCCTCCCTCTCCATCCCATTACTGCTGCGGTTCCAGTGAACACCGGGTTCTTGCTCAGGGTCCATTGAAACCGCAGCAGTCTTCTCTTCGCTCCCCCTCCTCACTCTATCTTCAAGGCGGCAACGCATCGACAAAACAAGAGTACCCTCTAGTTTTTGTCGATGTCTATGGGCGACGGTGGCCACTTTCCATCAGGTGGACCGTCTGCTCGATTGTCCCTTATCATAAAAAAAAGAATCCGGCGCGGATCGACTGGTCTTACTAGTTATATTATAAATATGAGTTAAATGTTTGTCACTCATCTCACAACAAACATTTCATTGAAATGTGGCACAGATACTTTAACCTAGATTAGGATACTTTTTATCCCAGAAAAATTCATAATATAATATGTTTACTGCCTAAAGCATCTGAATATTTTAAAAAATTGTAAGTCAACATGGTTTTTAGATTACTGTGATTGCATTCACTTAAAAGTTTGATTATCTTTACGTAGTATAAAATAAACTTCCCGCTTGATGTTCTCTTAGGTCTTCAACTTCTCAATGGATTTTATTGCAGACAGAGTGATTCAAGAGGAAGGTTTTATATGCATAATACATGCACATTACAGTAGAGAAACTGTTGATAAAAATTGTGGTTTCAAAATAAGTTTTAAATGAGTTGTTCTACTTAAATTCTATATTCTTAGGTCCTAGCTGGCTAAAGCCCGTTACAACTGTTTTGCAAGTTGGCACGAGCTGAAATGAGATTACGAATGCGCTTTGTACTCGTACCCGTACATTTGGTTCGTGTAATGCAGCTCACCCTAAAATTCCAAATGCGGTGTTTCCACGTGAACTGCTCTTTGGAATTATAGAAGAGGTAGTCCGGAAATCCTGGATAATTAAAATTATCTATTCGCATATTGGATTTAGAACCATATTACTTAGCTAATCATACATTGTTATCCAATCTGAATGTAGAGACTAGTTGAACAATGATGTCCTTATGGAGCTTTGAAATTACATTCTGACTGGATTACAAACATTAAAAAAATTATCTGGAGAGCTCTACTTTTTAGCATTTCATCGACCCCCAATTTTTTTTCCTTTAAATGGATCTCCTATTTTGATCGACCTTAGGAAATTCCTGATCAATACTAATATATGGTCAAAACTTTAAATAATTTTGTATTGTTAGTAGTTCTTTCTAGATTTTTTTCTAGAATACCCACTTGTAGATGATATATAGCATCTACCTACATAGATCTGACCAGTCTGTCAAGTGATTTCACACCGTAAACCTTACCTAAGTGTACAAGTCAATACTCAAGAATAGTGTATCACGTCAAGAATATTCATAAAATTGTTCTCCTAGTTTACAAGCCCTAGGCACTGCTAGCTACCTAGGATGCGTTTCCACCGGGGATGTGCGATTATGTGTTTACTAACAGCCAATAGAATCGTTTCATTTGACACACTCTGAACGAGGCTAGGTAAATGAAGCGATTCCATCGGTTCTTAACAAACACATCCCTTGCTGCGCATCCTCGCACATCTCTGGTGGAAACACAGACTTAGTATCTCTCGTGGATTTAGTAACAATAATATAATATATAGTCAGAATAAATTTGTTTTAATTTATTTTAAATTTTGATTAAGTACATCTAAAATGTTTCTTTGTTAGACAAAAAAAAAGTCTCCCAAAAGATGAGCTTGATATCTTGAAAATTGGGCTGGCGCATGGGGGGATCCCCTTTCCCATTCAAAATACATTGAAAAAAAAAGCTTTTTTATTTTCATTGTAAATCATCGAATTCGTTTTTTTTGCAATTTCCCTATTCGTTATCTTATAGGAAATTAAATTCTCTACGAAAAAGGCCTCTCATTTTTTCGCTAAAACGCATAAGAAAAAAGTTAAAAACTAAAATGATGAAAAGTCAAAAAAGTGCGTATTAATTTTTCTATTAAATAGAACAACTAGCGCCAGCTCAATTTTTAAGATATCAAGCTAATTTTTCAGGAGGTTTTTTTTTTGTCTAACAAAGAAAATTTTTAGATGTAGTTACTAAAAAAAAATCATTCTAACGCAGAGTAATAATCAATCAGATTTTCGTATCTTCAAAGCAATAAAACTCCAAAAGAACGTAAATCCTCCATTTAATATTGACGAGAGGAAATTTATAGGCCTTATTTAGACGTTACACAACAAATTGGACCCAAGACATATAGTTTAGATTCCTATCAATCAAGTGGAATTACATCAAAAGAGAATACGTACTGAAAGTGGGTTTTAGGCTGAAATGAAAATAATACAATCTACAATCTACAGAGAAATTTGCGACTTGAGATAGACTATAGAGCTTTTGCGATCGTTTATGTCTATGGGAATAAAAAAAAACCCGTGAGGGGACGGGTAAGAATACTATTCCCCTCTGCCGCTGGGAGAGCATCTCGTAAGAGCCGAGTAACCCAGCACCCCCTTGGTGGTAGGGGATCTGTTCCCCGACTGGCTTGCGACCACCAGCATGCGAATCTGACCGCCAAGTCTCATAGACGCGTTCCGGTTGAGCCGCATGGGCCAGACTTACCTCCTCCCTCTCCCATGCCATTAATGATGTGGGTCTAGTGGACTCTGGGCTCTTGCCTAGGGTCCGCTGAATCCGTTTCATTTTTCTTCTTCATTCCCCCTTCCCACTCTCTCTTCGGGGATGCAAAGCATCGACAAAACGAGAGCGTGTTTCTTGTTTTTCCGATGTCCATGGGTGATGGTGGCCACTTAACATCAGGTGGACCATTTGCTCGTCGGCACCTTATCTATTTTTAAAAAAAAAAATGTAACTCGGATTAAAATTATGAGAAGAGAGAGAATGGTCTATAAGGTAAACGTCGCAAAAAATTATGATCTCTTACATTTACGACAGGAACCCAAGCAGTTCCTTGGACTTATGACCAAGGTGTACGCTTAATGGCTGGCTTTTATTCAATTGAAACACTCGCCTCCACTGCCCAGGTTCTCTGTTTAAACCTAAGGTAAGGTTAACCTAACTTACGCGACGACATATATAAATTATGTTGATGTTAAAAAGTAATATCTTACACAATTTGTATATTAAAATAGCGCCATTCCATTTGATCGGTTCGTCTCTCATTACCGTCCGTCGCTGTAACTGGCGGTAGTCCAGAAAATATTGATTCATTAGTATTCCTACTGGGAATTAATACTGGGACTGGAACTCATTACACGAATACAACTAATATATAAGCTTGAGTTGTATATTGCACATTTATTTCTGAGTTACAATTATTAATTAAACAAAAGTGATATCTTTGACCGCGTGATGCCCCACTCCTATGGGTCGCGTAGCGTGATGTTATATAGCATTTAGCCTTCCTTGATAAATGGGCAATTTTACACTAAAATAATTTTTTTAATCGAACTAATAGTTCCTGAGAATAACGCATACAACCAAACAAACATACAAACTCAACAGGTTTATAATATTTAATATAGTATAGAAAGTATAGACTTTATTTAGTCTAGTTTGTATACAGTAAAAGCTTATTCGCGCTTTCTTCATTCGCGGTTTCATTATTCGCAGATTGAAAAAATGCGACCCAATTCCGGTTCCCTTATAGGTACATATATATGTCGGCGCAAAATAAGGGAATCACTGTAAGCCTAAGGATAGGCTAACATAAACCTAATCTTACACAAGACGTGGCAACTACATTGTAAGGTATTCACGTGACCTTCATCGGACAGGACTCCTAACACTATCCAGAGACTACTTCACTCCTTGAGAGACCGCGGAATACTAAAACTTCAGTCAGATTTTCAATGGCATATAAAAGGTCGAGACTGTCAAAACGACGGAAGTGACTACTACCCTACTCCAACGCCATAGATATCGATGACGATTCGATTATTCGATAATCCTTTATTATTCTCCGACAAATATAAATAAAAACGAATGAGGAAGGCAATGGATACCAGATAGCGAATGTATCCTTTGCCAACGTGTCAAATATACCTTATTACTAAGGTAACACATACATCTAAAATATGTTGTCAAATGCTATCGCCATCGACTGATTGGGTTAAGTAAATATTTAAATAAAGCAACCTTATTACTCAATTTACAATATGTGTATAAAGTATTTTAATAAATGCTGCCATATATTAGACTTTTATTATCTTCATACGTATGTTAGTATGTATGTAACGGTATGTATGTTAGTATCTTTGAACATGATTTTGACCCCCTTCAAAACGTCGGATTATCTCGAAATTTAGCATACTTATTAAGGATCGATGACAATTCAATGTTTTAAACAGTTTGATCCGTTATCGTTACTAGGATAATCAGGATTAGCGATTTTTCAGTTTCCATATAATTTTATATGAAATCAATAAAAATCTTGTTTTTACGAAAACAAGAATAAACGGTTCGTCTCACACCTCTCAATATTTATAACTATTGATAACAAGCACCCCACGCTTTTTTTTACAGTAAAATAATTTTTTCTTACACTATTTTTAATTTATTAAACTTTGTTTTCTATTTTTTAGTTGGATTTTCTATAAACGCGTATTTTTTTAGTTTTTTTTAAACTACTATTTTTTAAGGGGCAAATTGCTAATGCCACTGCTGTATATTAATCTGAATTAAAGGAGCTTTTAAAAACTGCCAAGCAAGAAAAAATATGAATTCTTTAAACCATTCCCTAAACCTGAAGATAATATGTTATTAAATAATCAATATCGTCAAAACTTTTTTTTAAAATTTTGTCATCTAGGAACGTATCCCATATGACCCCGTATTAATTACCATTCCATATTCACGGTTACTGTATTCGCGGCATATTTATGGAACGAATACCGCGCGAATAAAGAGCTTTTACTGTTATTACAAAGTTGTATTGACAAGAAACATTAGTAAAATATTTCCTTGATCTATATTGAAATATTGCATTACAGATATACAACCATTATGGTCACCATGCGAGCTCCGTTTGACAACTGACACAAGTCTATCAGAACAGAGCTTATATATTGTCTTGTTATGAATGGAGAAGTTTCATGATGTTGATAATGCTATATTTAACTTAATAGAATTGAAATATAGATCGCAACTAATAAATCCGTGAAAAAATGTTCGAAATCCGTCAATAAATGATTGAGAAACACATTATTTAAGTTTATGTATTTTAGTTCGGAACGATTGTGGGTCTCTGACGTCATCACACCTGTAGTCGCAGCAAAGCTTGCGCTGCTTGTAGATGTTTTATGTTCAGCTGTTTGTTGATTATTTGTAAGTAGTGTAGCTTTTATTTTGACATAATGGAAGAAGATTTCGTAAAAAGGCAAAATGATAATTTACCTAAAATTGATATATACACTGTGACGGATTTTTTCTTTTAACTGTCATGCTTTGACACATAGGGACAATACAATACTTGCAGGTATATTTTTTAGCCTCAGCCATTGTTATAATAGACAAAATACGACACGAGTGACGCAAATAACAGCAAAGTGTATACGCGCCGCGTGTCAACTAGGTGAAATGACGTCACACGCTGCCATGCCGCATGAAACGAAATTATTGTTACAGGCGCAAGATTAAAGTCCCATAACTTTTTCATTTGTAGAGATATTTTAATGATTCTTTCAAATAAAAAAATTGGAAACTTCTCCATTGTTATGTGGGTATAATTGAAATACTTGCAATTACATATTTTTTTAAATATTTAGAATGTAAACATGACTGACCCATATAAGCACTATTTATATTTACTATCGATTACTGACACAAGGCTAGCAATGCTAGTTGCTTTTGATGATATTTTCAAAATACCTCGACAAATTATGAGCTCTGTTCTCAATGATCCGTAGCAGTTTGACGAGTAGTACGTTACTACTAGTAAGTCTTTGATATTATTATTGTCTTAGTTAACGGTAAGACTGTATATAACCTCTGTTCTACTGCATACTTGAGTCAGTTGCCAAATGGAGCTCGCCTGGTGACCATTAGGCTGTGCAGTGGTGTCGTGATGCTGGATCTCCATTACTAAGTAAATAATATTTAGCCAGTAATTAAAAATAAATACATTGAACCTTACCAAACTAAATAATCTGCCTTACTTTAAAACAAGTTTAAAGAAACTTAATAAACGTGCAAACAGACAAAAAACTGACACAAATTATTAGTTTATTAAATTCCTGACATACGTTACTTCTGTATATAGATAATGAAAACATTACAACATGTCATTTATATACTAGTTTCTGCTTCCAACTGTACTTGTTACTTCGCAAAAAAATACAAATATTGTATTACATACCAAGTTTTTAAGTAACTAGCTACGTACGAAGATGGAAATCAAAAAGTAAGGTAATTGCCCCACATTGATGGAAAAACAGTTCTATTAATTGTTTTTATTGTGGTTTATTTTGAGACGTAGATTGTCTTGCTTATAAGAGCGAACGAGAGCAGATTCAAGTTTGCGTATTATATTCAGCCTTTTCTAATAATTTGGATTAAAAATAAAATTTTTCTTTCCCTTTCTTTCCGGAAAGACTAATTATTATATTAGTATGTAAGTATATTTTAATATACTCTGCTTTAAGTGCTGTAATATTAGTGTATAACGCGTCTATTTATAAAATTTCATTAATTATGAAATATTCATACGTTTATATGTATATCTCTGGAACTACTGATCCGATTTTGATAATTCTTACACTTATAGAAAGCTATATTATCCTAAAACAATATATTTTCCGTAAATTAAGATAAGTGTTTTATCAAAAAAGTTACAGCCACCTAAATGCAGTCATAAGTCATCAGCTACATATGCGTAACTAGTATAGAGAAGGCCTTAGTTTTTTTAATAATACAGACAAACATGTAAACAATTATTTATATATACATACTGGAACTCTAAAAAACAACATTTCTCCAATAGAGATCTTGTCTAAGAATCTCGTAGTAGGCTAGAGGCCAAGGAAGTACATCAGTCAAGTTTCTCTAAAGGCGCCAACTTGGAAACTTGGATACTGGAAAAAACTAGTTCAGCTTGATCTTTAACTCAAAAAAATCTACAAAAATATATTACTTGTTTAATGGTCCTTTTGTTTATGTTATTTTTAACTGGTTTTGGTTTTATTATTTGTACGAAATATTTCTTTCATTTTTTCAAGTTTGAGGTTAAATTGAAGAAATTAATTTAAAACGAGATTTTCATAAAAAAAAAGAATTCATCATCTGATTTCCTAGTAAATATTATCTGTTTATGTATGTTCTTTTACCATTTTTCTTCTGTACCAAATTTATAAATTTCATATACCTACTAGACTTTGGTTAAATGTTACCGTAAAATTATAAACACCGTTAGATTATAATCTATCTCGCGATATTGTGAGACCGTCAAATTGTGAATTAGGATGAACTTACCATATAGTTACAAAACTATTAGAGTGGGCATAAAGAAGAAAGATCATATGAGCATTCAATACAGATCTGACAAATGTCTATAAAATACAAAAGAAAAGCAAATGATAGATAAATGTTATTTCTTCGACGTTATTTCTTCTGCATGCATTGTACACGGGCCGAGCAAATATCCCTCGTTCCATCGTGGAAGAAAGTCGCGAACGACTTGTGTCAGAAATCGAGACCACCTTATCAAAAGTCTCCGATTGGAGTCGGGATAACTTAGTCACATTTAACCCCACTAAGACACAAGCTTGCGTATTCACGGCCAAAAAAAGCTCATTCATTGTTGCTCCACAATTCAAGGACACACCTCTCACCATAAGCAAAAGTATAGGGATTCTTGGTGTCGACATCTCAAGCGATGTGCAGTACCGTAGTCACTTGGAAGACAAAGCCAAGCTGGCATCCAAAAAACTCGATGTTCTGAACAGGGCCAAGCGGGACTTCACCCCGGGGCAAAGACTGCAGCTGTATAAGTCGCAAGTCCGACCCCATATGGAGTACTGCTCTCATCTCTGGGCAGGGGCACCAGCATACCAGCTTGGGCTGCTTGACACGGTACAAAGACGAGCTATGAGAATCGTTGACGATCCCATACTTACAAGCGATCGAACCACTAAGTCTGAGGAGAGACATTGCCTCTTTATGTCTGTTCTACCGTTTGTACAATGGAATGTGTTCCGAGAAATTGTTTGAGATGATGCCGTCATCGTCTTTTTACCACCGCTCGGCTCGCCATCGGCAGGGTGTTCATCCTCACACTTTGAAGCCAAAATGGTCGCGTACAGTGCGGTTTCAGAGGAATTTCCTCCCGAGAACAGTGCAGATGTGGAATGAGCTTCCTGCCAAGGTTTTCCCAGGGAGCTTCAATATGGGGTCCTTCAAAAGGGAGGTGAATAGGTTTTTGAAGGGTCGGCAACGCACAAGTGACACCCCTGGTGTTTCAAGTGTCCATAGGCGTCGGTAACCACTTACCATTAGGTGGACCGTATGCTTGTTTGCCACCATCGTTGTATAAAAAAAAATGTATTTTAAAGTGTTTTATACTCGATTATACTCGATACTTGGTATCGAAAGAAATTTATCGAGAAATACCGTCTTATATGCACTAAGTGTAAGCAATATCAGTGTGTTACCATGGTCACAAGATTGTTATAATTGTTAATATATGAATATTGTGAAGCAGCTCTCAAGTGAGCAATGAGCTGATAGTCTCCAAACGGGTGAACAGATCTTCACAATAAATAGTAACTATCAAACAAATAAAACTTCATCAGAATCGGTGCATTATCTACTGATGACTGTCGTATTATAGGGTGCTGTAACTACTAATAATAATGAAATGTCTTTCTGTCACGATAACGCCATATAACATTTCTAATTACTTACATGTAATGTTTCTGACGTTAGTTTACTTTGAGCAAATTAATTTCTCAAGAAAAGCTTTTTAATAGAATAACATTGTTTAGAACTTACGTAGGAATTACATTTACTGAATTACTAAAACTAAATTTCCAATTTCATTTCATTCATGCATAATCTACGCTTCCAATAATTCTATTCTCATCCAATAACTCACACAATCTCTCATACACTGATTCATCTACTCAACTACCTACTCACTCTCTTGCCTATTATATCACTCATCCATTCTTATGTTGTATGCCAAGTTTCACTTAAATTCCTTCAAACTTTCATACTTACGTACGACTTCAATTCAAAACAAAAATTTCAATAATTTCCAGGAAAAGTAATTGAAAAATAATCATCCTAATTGGTTCAACCACTCTCTAGTTGTACGTAGTATGAATGTGTTATTTAGCAATTCATTTCTATACAGATTTATTTATTAATTAGCAATTTACATTTACCAAAAAACAATTAATAGTCCATACAAATAAATAAAATTGTAGTGTCTGTTTGTAATATTAAAATAATCGCTTTTCACTAAGTGCACATGGTTGTTCCGGCTAATCTCAGAAATGGCTGGACCGATTTTGACGGAACTTTCACTGGCAGGTAGCTGATGTAACAAGGAGTAACATAGGCTATTTAACATCTCGCTACGACCCATAGGAGTGGAGCAACACGCAAATGAAGTCGCGCGGGTCGGCTAGTTGCTAAACATAGATATTCAGGCGGTCAGGACAGTAAACATATTTTGTTATTGTTACGCAGAATTTTTTTTTTCTCGGGATAAAAAGTAGCCTATGTGTTAATCCAAATTTTAAAGCATCTATGAGCCAAATCTCAATGAAATCCGTTCAGCCGTTTTTGTGTGATTGAGTAACAAACATCCAAATATCAAATTTCACATTTATATGTTAGTAAGATTAGGTTTTAATGTTTGATCCTGTTATATAACTAATTATTTCGCTTGTTTTGGACCAACGCGATTCCTAAAGATGTGTTTCATGTATTTAAAATCAAAAATAGGCTGAAATTGTATGAAATGGTGTTGTATATCAATAATTCCATCGGGCGTTACCACAGACACTGCACGGCGCCGCAACCGCGTTTAATAAATAATATCACTTGCACTGCTTTGCTCTATACTGCTCTTTGATTTGATATTCCTTTTATATACTATAAAATTACCTACTATATTTTTTTATTAATGAATTTAATGTTTGAACGTGGGCCTATCAGTAATAGATAGCCTTGCTATTTTTTAATGATTTATGGACGAAATTAAGAATCAATCTC
Organism: Limenitis camilla; assembly: GCA_905147385.1. NCBI lineage: Eukaryota > Metazoa > Arthropoda > Insecta > Lepidoptera > Nymphalidae > Limenitis > Limenitis camilla. The sequence goes on from LR990241.1 coordinate 12,370,255, forward strand.
AATTCGAAATCTTAGGACTATGGATAAAAAATATTCATTGGTTAATAATTTAAGCAGTTATTATTATGTTATAGGTAGATTTTATATAAATGTTATATTTCAAATGATAAAACAATTGAAATGAAAACACATACTTTATAAATAATCCTACACTGATAATAGTTTAATCAAACTAATAAAATGGACAAATTAAAAAAATATACATTTTATAGTAATTGGATATTATCATTAATATTTCAACATTGCAACCATTAGATTTAAGATCTAGACGATCTAGTTTGTTCCCCAATTTGCTAGCTGCGATCATTTATAGCATATAAAATGACCCCCAAAGACATTTAGTAGCATATTTAAATTATTTGAATAATTATCTTGTTATTGAAAATTTCTTTACAAATTTTGTTATAATTACTTAATATTTTGTGTAATATTGACTTCATTAGTATTGTTTATAGTCGTCGTGCATCCTCTACACGCTCTCTGACGAGCATTATTTAAAAAAAAAGTAATGTTTAGTAAAGACAAAGGAGGTTCCTAAGTAGGGTGTAGCTGCTTACATATCCGAATCAAGGCACAAATTTCTGGATATGGAAACATTATATAAATAAAAAACTAAATGCCAGAGCGTAGTGGAACACAGCAGTCCAATAGGAAGACGATATTAATAACGTAGACACAGTCGAGTCGTACAACTCGTATAAGGCGCTCTTTGATGCACTTGAAGCGTTTGTGCTCATTACAATAATTGCTTGTTTCGTAACTAGCTCTGGTATTTGATTTAATTGTCTTTCACATGCCTTCCTAACTGACTGACTGACTGACTCAGTTACATTTGAGATAGACGATTAAGTAAATCAAAATCAGATTCTGAAGGTTATATGACTTCTAACTTATACCAAGTTATCTTACTTAACTGGATCACTAAAATTTTATTTAGGTGATTTATTTATGTTGTTAAATAAAAACCAATATATCCGTACTAATTATAAAGAGGTATTATAAGGTTTGTGAGGTTATAGAGGGTCTCTCTGGGTCTATTGAACCGATTTAGAAAATTCTTTTAACCTATAGTAAGTCACATTATGTGTGAGTTTCATAGGCCATGTATTAACTGGAAAAATGGAAAGACTTTTTCTTGGTAGTCGGATTTGCTGCAGGAAGTCGGACAACGTTTCTTACGAACTGCCTTAACGATAAGAGATATATGATTCATAGTTGTGTTAGTGAGTCAACAGTTGGAATACACCTCAGCGAAGCGAGAGCTGGTCAGCTTCTTCCAATAAGTATATACAAATAAAGACATGTTAGCACAAATTCAAGTATTTTAAACGTCATTCTCAAATACTACTTAAACAATACTTGGTGATACTGACGATGGCGTATTTTTTATTTATTTTTTCTAATTTTTTAATTATCTGTCACATAAATGTAATATCGCAACGTAGCCACATTTACAGAGAGCTCTGCTGTTAGTTTACTTGTTTACACTATTAGTTACATAATTGACACAGGATCTCTGTGTTGTTAACTTATTTGCTAGAAGCTTCGCTGTTAGTTCTCACATTTACACACAACACAAGTTGTTAGTTACTTCATTTTAAGTACAAAAAATGGCCGTTAGTTAGTTGTCTTATTTACAGACAGATAGTTGCCTAATTCACACAATGTCTCGCTGTTAGTTACCTCATTTACAAATAGTCCTATTGTCAATTGTCTCATTTACACAAAGCGCCGCAGTTAGTTACGCTTAAAAAGTACTATTATTGCATTGCAGAACCCTGCTGTTGGTGATCTCATTTTCCGGAAATACCGCTGTCAGTTACATAGTTTTCAGTAGATCTGTGTGTTTATTATATTACTAGAGGGATGCCCTCGCTTCGCTCCGGGTATTTAAAGCAATATTATAATTGATGTCCTCAAATTGCCATTCTGTAATTGTGTAGTTTTTAATTATTTGAAAAATTAGAGAGAGTAAGAAAAAGTTATAAAAAGTAAAATAATAGAATATTGAATAGGTAAAGGAGAGAGAGCGAAAAAGAGAAAAAGAGAGGGGGGGGGGAAGAGAGAGAGATAATCGAAAGAAAGAAAGTGAAAGGAGACTGATCATTCTGAACAGATAAAGATGAAAATTAAAGAGAGAAAAAAGAGAGTGATAGTATTATAAGAGGATGAGAGACGGAAATACTATAGACTTCTTTCAGTTAAGGAATTTTTAAAATCGGATCAGTAGCAACAAAATGGCCATATTCTATTAATTAAATAATGTATATGGCAACACTAAACCACTTTTGTCACTCACGAATAGTGTAGTTTTAGTTTTTGAAAAACTTTTTAATTTACAAGATGACCACCTTATGGCACTTAAATGGCCATATCTTTTTAATTAGAGTATTTTTGGCAACACCACAGAGCCTATGTTACTCGGAAAGGATGTAGCTTCCTATCGGAGAAAGAATTTTCAAAATCGGTTCAGTACTTTTCGAGCCTATTCGCAACAAACAAACATACAAACAATCAAATCTTTCCTCTTTATATAATAGTATAGATTTGCAAGATATTATCTTGCTGTTAATTCCCACATTTTCACATAATAGTTGCTTCAATTCAAGAAAAAAAGGACCCATCGATAGTTGTCTCATTTACAGACAGTTTTCTGAGTGTTCCGCTGTTAGTTGCCCCATTTACACAAATTTCCGCTGATGTTCAGAGCCCCACTGTTAGTTACGTTAAAAGAATTCCATCGTTATTCCCCTCTGTTAAGTCGCGTTGTTAGTTTATTAATATACACAGAACCCTGCTGTTGCTTGTCTCATTTTGCGAGAGTCTCGGTGTTAGTTACATAATTTACAACAGAATTCTACTGTTAATAACCTCGTTTAAAGTTGGACCCACATTTATTAGCCTTATTTATTTAATTATTTAAAGAGGACTTTTAAATATTAATTGGAAACACAGGCTTACGACTCCACATGGCATTATAGTGGATGAGGGGGTATTTTGAATTATAAAAGGGATGACGTTTAAGCAATAAGGTTTAGGGGTTCTCGGAGCCAGTGTCACTTCAAAGTATTGAGTATTTAGAGATAGTTTGCTATATTTAAATAAACAGTGTGATTGCTGTTTTGGTGAAGAAGTGTTAAATATTAGTCGAAAGGCCTTATAATGTCGCACCTGGGTCGCAAGCCTCAGGTACGGTATATTATTGTAGTCTTTTGAGTATTATTGTACGGTAAAGCTACCGTTTAGCTTACACATATATACGAGTTATTGACCTTCTTACACAAGGTATTGGACTAAAATTATCAGTAGTAGAGATTTGTAAGGAGAAAAAAAAATTAAAAATACAACTATTTCTACAAATAAAGCTGCTACTAATAAACAAACTAACAACATAAAAACTAATGGTAGTGTATGAACGTGTTCCTATTAGGTCACCATGAAAGGACTCGTCCTTAAATGGGTTAAGAGGCTTTTCATTACTCCGCGACTGCTTTATTTTACTCTTTTAATTAAGGACGTATACACACAGGAATACAGGAAATGTTTGACAGCATGTCAATGGGACAGTAGTTTCTATGGGGAATATGGGACGAAGGACTTGACAAACATTGTACGTAAGTACATACATGATATGTCTGAATTTGTGTTGCTAATGGAGCAAAAAGAAACATTTTTCATTATTATCTGATATCACTGAGGAATATACAAAGAAGAACTTATTAACCTTCCTATACTCGCGCATATGTCTGAGAGACCGATGGTAATATTTTGCTTATAATTTAATAAATAATAATGCTAGGATAATGCGCTTTCGTCTACTTGCCTAATTCAACATGACCTTGAAATCAGTGTGTCACGTGTCTTCGAGCGGGGGGCCCTTTTGGGTAAATTCCACGTCATTCAGTGCGTGAGACCGGCGCGAGTATACGTGTTATTATTTTTGGTAAGTAATATTTTTTTATTATAATGATTTCATTGCTATAATGTTGCCAGAGGTACCAAAAGATGGCCTATGGTGGTTTTTTATAGCCTCATGAATGTCTCAGGAATAAATTCATATACTATTTATGCTCAAAATAACCCAAACAAAAGAATTGAAAGAAGAGTATTCATAGAAAAGCTGTCGTATGAACTAATGGACACACACTTGAGAAGACGCGCGGCAACTACTTGTTTACCAAAGATGATAAGACAAAGATGTGCAGAAATCTGCAAGCTTGATGGTCCAGAATCGTCACGTACTAACACCTTAGGGCCAGGGCGTTGTGGCTTTTGTAGCTCCAAAAAAAATAGAAAAACGCGTTACAACTGCGTTAAATGCAAGGCGTATTTTTCATCACGCGGTCATGGTATGCCCTGACTGCTATCCTAATCCAACTCAAGACGATTAAATTTTGTTATCCCTGATTTATTTAAAAGATTTATGAATATTTTTTGTTTTGTTTTTGAAGAAATTTATTTTAAGTTCACTTTCACTCGTAGTATATAAGAATAACTGTTTTATTACTAAGGTTATATTTAATGTGAATTTAACAATAATTAAAGCAAATTTTTAGTCACGATTAGTTTTGTTTTATTAAACACAATCTCAAATTATAAAAATACGTACATTTTTAATAAATGTTCCCCAAAAATAAAAAACTACAGCGTTTATAGTATCGGTCTGTGACACCGTGCGCGAGTATACGTGTTACAATATTTGGCGCGAGTACAGTAAGGTTAACTACATATTCATTTAAGCGACAATTTTCATAGAAGCATCGGCCATTGATATGCTGTCAATGCTTTACTTACGAAGTTCGCTCGAATGCTGACAGATGGCGTTACCATTTTATGATTTAAATGTACCAAATCTTTTTTTTTAATGGTAGATAAGGTGTAAACGAGCAGATGGTCCACCTGGTGGTAAGTGGCAACCATCGTCCATGGACATGCGTTGCATCCTTGAAGATAGAGTGGGGAGGGGGAGTAAAGAAAACAATGCTGCGGTTTCAGCGGAGTCCACTAGATCCGCAGTATTAATTTTTGAAATCAATGTGAAAATTGACAAAACGGGGGTAGCAAAAAGTTAATTGTCAAATCCTTAACATGTTCAAACATCGAAGGAAACTTCACACCACAACCGATAATGTATCTGAACGTTCGGGATAAGCAATACAAATATTGAATCTAAACAGACAAACAAACAGTTTTCTGACGCAAATATCCCGTAATCCGTTCAAATGCTCCGTCGGCTTTGTGAGGATTGTGTTATACATTCGGACGAGAGTTAAAAAATGTCCTTTTAAGATACTTTTTTATTTCAGTTGTCAAAGGAGAAGAAACCCACACTGTGATGCCTCTTTTTGTAGGTATCAAAAATAATACTTCTTTATCTACTTTTGACTTATCGAGAAAATTGTTGATATTACAAGTCGACAAAATCGTATTCCGATGTCTGTACGCTTAGATCTTAAAAACTACGCAACGGATTTTAAAGGGATTTTCATTAGTAAACAAAGACTTCAAGAGGAAGAATTACATGTATAATCCAAGCAATACTAAAAATACCGTGTGAAACAGCCCCCCCCTGCTAGTTTTTTTTTAAATTACCATACAAATACCGAAATCATCGTGAAGAAATGAAATGCCTTAGGAAAATATAAGTGACTAGGGGCCCGTCCCGGCTTCGCACGGGTGGATAATTTTTTTTTAAAATTTTGGCTCCCGCATTCTGTCGCTCCCTCTATCGCCGCGTTACTCGCTGCGCTGCGAGGCACCCCACATCGCGTCCGCGACCCGTCAGGGATTATTTTTTATTTATCTTGATATTTTTATTTCGTAATATCTTTTGACTGGAATGTCCGATTTTAATAATTCAAAAAGTATTTTACAGGTATTGAAACAGTCTTGAATACGAAATATTTATTTGGATAAGGATTAATACAAAGTTATAGAAAACATGGTCTGATTTTGATTGGCATTTTTATCAACTTTTAAAATGTAAAAAAGTAGTTATAGTGACATAACTATAATAGTTGGACATATGGTCTCGCGGAGTTTTTTGTAGATATTGATACGTTCTATAATATTGTAGAACGTTTCTTTGTTCTATCATCAATACTTTTTGCAGCGCATGCGATGAAAGATATTTTATGGCTAATTCTTTTGCACCTTGGGTTGGTTTTAGTGAGATTTCCTGAGGATCTCTAATTTTTTCTTTTAATAAATATAGCCTATGTTACTCAGGGATAATGTAGCTTTCCAATGGTGAAAGAATTTTTGAAATCGGTCCAGTAGTTTTTATGTTTATTCGTTACATACAAAAATACAAAAATACAAATCTTACTTCTTTATAATATTAGTATAGATGAAATGAGCTATATGATGTAATTAATCGACTTATAACTGAAATGATAAAGAAAAACATTTTGTTGCTGTTTTTAAAAAGAAAAACGAATGTGATTTAGCAAAAGTAGCAGTTAATAACTCTTGTGCGACATACGTGTTGACTAGCTCCAATAGATCGTTTAAATTCACATTGACATTTTGAACATTGTACATGATTGTGTGTTAGGATTGAATCGTATTTGATTGATTAGAATTTACTTAAAAAAATGTTTTGCTTGCGCCAAAAGATTTTATGACGTAAGAAATTATGCCGGGATTCGTCGAGCATTAATAGATAAATAAAATCTCTTTCTTTCTTTTTCTTTCTTTAATAATTTCTCTAACTTTCTTTCTGAAGGGAGGGTAACCCACTTATCGCTGTAATTTTTTCATACCTGGAGCTTATGACCCAGAACAGGTTTAAAGAGCTTTTTATATTATAAATAAATAATAAAATACCTTAACTATATAATTTCATTTCATACATAAAATAAAATCTGTTTGTGTCTGTCTGTGACATCATAGCACCTGATTCTGATAAAGTTTTATTTGTGTGAAAGGTAATTTAAAGGAAAAGGTTCTTAGCTATGTATTGTGAACATTTGGTCACCCGTTTGAAGACTATCAGCTCATTGCTAATATAAGAGATGCGTGACAATATTAATATATTGATAATTATAACAATCTTGTAACCATGGCAACACAGTCACATTGCTCACACTGAGTACACATGAAATGGTATTTCTCGATCTTCTTTATTTTGATATCAAGCATCGAATAGAATTGAATAAAAGCTCATCAACTTCTATTAAATCAGTGAATGCTGTGGTTTGGTTTATCCCAAAAGTTTATCCTTTACGCTAAAAACAAATTTTAAATTTCAATTTAGTGTCCACACAAATCCACTTATCCGGAGATGAAAGCAATTGAAGTAGGGATTGAGGATAGGGGTAAGGGGTAATCCGACACTAGCCATTCGGATTCAAATGATGCCTTTATAATCGTTTGAACGTTTCCGATTGCGCTTTACCCTTTCTATAATGTAGAGTTCACAAAAAAATATAAAGAATATTTTTATTTAATTTATTTTGAATTATTAGGTCGGCGCCGTTATAGTTTTCTGATTTACTTGATATTATTTAAATAGTACGCATCTCTTCGCTTAGTCACTCAAATATAACTAATTTCTGTAACTAAACTAAATCAATGTAATTTTACTTATTAAGTTATCCTAAGCTGTGGTATAGCTACCGGCACGTAAGTTTATGTTCGACCTTGAATGCGTATAAGTCACGTCACACGCAATTGGTTCTTATGTGACGTTTCAGTTCCCGCGCATCTGCTACTGTTCACAATGCGCAACGTTCCCCCACTATTTTTTTGTCAAACCTAAAGTTAGCTGCCGGCTAATTTAAAAAGAGAGAATTATGAGATTATTCAAAAGGTTTATTGTAGGTATTATTGTTTCTTTAATAATATTAGTCATCATTATCATCATCATTACAACCCATTAATGGCCCATTGCTGAGCCGGGTCTCCTCCTCAGAATGAGGATGGGGTTAGGGCATAGTCCACCACGCTGGGGTGCATGTCAGTCACCTCCCCGTGGTGCACCCTGGGCAACGTGGTCAGTGAATATCCCTTAAACTGGGTGGTTATTACTGACCACGGCTAACGACTGACGAAGGAGGAACTCCGAATAGTTTTTGTCGCGAAGAATGGACAAGTTGATGGAGAGGCTCGTCATTTCAGCTACTACTGGTACCACTCTGATTAGCAGAATAGACTGTGGAGTAGTTTGATGACATAGGTGACCTGAGTCATTCGGGAGGAGGAAGAAAACCTAAAAAGGTTAGGTTAGGTTAGGAAAGGTTAAGCGTGCCGATGGGATGCATGGCCGGAAGGTATCCGGTCGCTAGCGCTTGACATAAAAGGGACCTTCACCTTTTAAAATAAGAAGGGATAACAATGATGGCAAACGCAATAAATAAAATACCCCAGGAGGGTACCGACCGCAATGCGGTAGGAGAGTCCCTTTCGAGGCCCGAAGACTCCGTGTTTAGCACGGAGTCTCCGGACTTTGAGCGCCCCTTATCGAATTCTGGAGGGGCCAACGTATGCCAAACAGAAAACTTAGTGGAAGTGCCCGCAACGATTGCGGATGATCCCACAATTGACCTAGCATTGCTAAAGGACATTCGAGTGCATGTGACGAGGTTGTCAGAGTCGGAGATGTCCGGGTTATCCAAGAGTGGCCTGGATGTAAGGGACAAATCGGAGTCCCCTTCAAGGCTTTGGCGGAAACGTGGAGCTGAACCTAACCTTAGCTCTGTGGATTCCGATTCCGACTATGTAGAGGCAGTGAAAGTGTCGCCGATGAAGGGAGCCGCCAACAAATTCAAACGAGGACGTGGACGACTACCTACTACAGTGGAGAATGTAGGGCTATCTACGGCGAAGTGGGAGTATGTTCGGCACCGAGCGGAGTCCGACAGACAGTCAGCCGAAGAGGAAATCTCCAAGGCAGCGAAGGAGGTGGAACGGATGCGGGAGTTGCACCGGACCAATAAGAACAAGGACAAAGACGTCTCAGAAGAAACATCTGAGACATTGGCAAAGATGGTGGTCGGTTCCCTTGATGTAATTGGCGACGTAGCCAGAAAGTCAAAAAACCTGAAGGGAACCATGATCAAAAGCCTCAAGGTAGCGGCTGACACTATCAAAGAGGCATATGGAGAGATACAGTCCCGCACAGTTTCGGAGGAGGTAGCACTGCTGAAAGCCGCAAATGCTTCCCTAGAGAGACAGGTTAAAGAGATGCGGCGAGAAATTGCTGATTTGCGCCAGAGGCCGGCGGTGGCCGCCCCTGAAGGCGGTGAGGCGAATCTCATGGATATGGTTACTCGGAATGCTATAGACGCTGTTGGCGGAATACTAGAGGCGCGGTTGGCAGGCATTGAAGATCGGCTTCTGCCTGCACCCCGGTTGAGACCGCCACTAGCCGGAGACAAAAAGAAGAAGGTGGGTGCAACATCAGCGGCTGCATCAACCCCGACGGCGACAGTGGTGGAGATTCCAACTGTTCAAACTTCTTCCCCTCCTCGAGAAGGGATGCACCGCCGTCACAACATCTAAGATGAGCAAGCGGAAGAAAGGCGGTGACAGACGAAAAGGCTCTCAGGCGCCTAAGTAAGGGGGAGAACGGGCGATGGACATCGCCTAATAGATGGCAGTTCAAGTTCTACAGGCGAATATTAACCACTCCGCAAGGGCTCAGGATCTACTTATACAGTCCCTAGCGGAGTGGCAAATCCGAGTGGCAGTTGTCGCCGAACCTTATGTCGTGCCTCCACGGGATGATTGGGCTGGAGATAGAGACGGCTTAGTAGCGATCGTTGTCCCGAGAACCGGTGGATCGTTGGCTCTTGAATCTGTGGTCAGGGGTAAGGGGTTTGTGATGGCCTTCGTAGATGGTATCGCGATCGTAGGGGTGTACTGTTCTCCCAATTCGGGTCTCGCCGTTTTTGAACAGCTGCTCGTCGATGTCGGAGCTCTGTTGGGGAGAGTATCCTGTCCGGTGCTAGTTGCTGGCGACTTCAATGCTAAATCATCAGCATGGGGGTCTCCAGTGACGAATGCGCGAGGAGATGTGCTTGAAGAGCGCAAGGAGAATACTTGTGTGCGGAGAGAAGGGGGATCGATTGTCGATATTACCTTGGCATCCCCCCCCCCTTGCGCGTCGTATCTCTGATTGGAGAGTGGTTACAGATGCAGAGACCCTATCGGATCACCGTTACATCCGGTTTCAGGTACCCGCGTCACCCACAATGAACAATAAAACATCTTCCCTTGTTGGAGATGGCCGTAGATGGGTGTTGGGCCGTTTGGAGTTGGATGTCGCGAAAGAGGCCGCTTTAGTAGAGGCATGGTTTAGAGGTGACTCAGTTTCGGGAGACGCGAATGAGGAGGCCGGAAGATTTAGGGAGGCGTTAACCCGAGTTTGCGACGCTTCAATGCCGCGAGCTAAGCCTCATGCTTCGCGGCGCTGGGTATACTGGTGGAGAGCAGAGCTGCACGATTTACGCCGATCCTGTCTCCGTGCCCGTCGACTCTTCGCCCGTTCTCGAAGGAGGACGGCGCGTAATAGAGATGAAGAGGATGTTCTCTACGAGCGGTATCGATCTGCACGTCAAGCTCTTCAGGTGGGCATATGCGATGCGAAAGAGGCATCGTGGGTCGATTGGCTAGAGTCACTAAATAGAGACCCGTGGGGAAGACCCTATAAGTTTGTGCGAACAAGGCTTAGGCCGTGGGCTCCTACTATTACTACGAGTCTACAGCCACAATTCGTACGTGAAGTGGTCAGTGTACTGTTTCCTCGACGGGATGCTTGGATACCACCGCCAATGGTAACCATCAGCCACCAGCAGGAAGAGTTAGAGGTTCTGCCAGTGTCGGAAATGGAACTCGGATTGGCAGTGCAAAAACTCCGATCAAAAAAAGCTGCCCCGGGTTTGGATGGTGTGCCGGGTCGCGCCTGGTTGGTGGCGCTTAGAGAGATGGGAGACTGGGCGAGGCAACTCTTCACCTTATGCCTCACTCAAGGTGTTTTTCCCAGGCCTTGGAAGATTGGGAAGCTGGTCTTGTTAAAGAAGGAGGGCCGTCCGACAGAGTCGCCGGCAACGTACCGCCCAATCGTGTTGTTGGATGAGGTTAGCAAGCTCTTTGAGCGTGTTCTTGCGGCTCGCCTTATGCAGTCTATGACTCCAGGACTGCACAAGACACAATACGGGTTTCGCCAGGGTCGCTCGACCATCGGAGCAATAGAACGAGTAAAGAAGCTCGCGGATAAGGCAGTCTTGCGTGGTGGGGTGTTGCTAGCGGTTTCGCTAGATATCTCCAATGCTTTCAACACCCTACCATGGGAGACAATCATGGCAGCGCTTCGGTACCAAAACGTGCCGCAGTATATACTAGATGTGGTTGCGGATTACTTCCATGGCCGGGAAATCACTTACCCGATGAAGGATGGCAATTGGACGAGGTGGAGGATGTCATGCGGTGTTCCGCAGGGGTCTGTTCTTGGGCCACTTCTGTGGAACATCGGCTATGACTGGGCTCTGCGTGGAGCCAATCCCCGAGGTGTCAGCGTGACGTGCTACGCTGACGACACCCTGGTGACGGCCCACGGCTCCGATTACCGCGAGGCGGCGGTGTTGGCCACGGTAGGTGTGGCGCAAGTCGTGCGCCGCATAAAAGCGCTCGGGTTAGAAGTGGCGCTGCAAAAAAGGAGGCCATGGTATTTCATGGGCCTCGTAATCGCCCTCCTCAGAACAGCAGCATCGTTGTCGGTGGGGCGGTTATCGCTGTCGGATCCTGGATGAAATATCTGGGGCTCGTCCTTGACAGTCGGTGGTCATTCCACGAGCACTTCCGGCGCTTAGTCCCAAGGCTGGTGGGTGCTGCCGGGAGTCTAGGGAGACTTTTACCCAACGTTGGTGGTCCGGGCGGCGCATGTCGGCGTCTCTATACTGGGTTGGTGGGCTCTATGGCTTTGTACGGTGCGCCCATATGGGCGGGTTCTCTCAGTCCTAGAACTGCAGTCTTGCTGCGGCGTCCGCAGCGGGCTATGGCGCTGAGAGTTGCCCGAGCGTACCGTACGGTATCGTTTGAGGGGGCATGTATGTTGGAGGGAGTACCGCCGTGGGATCTCCAAGCTGAGGCTCTTGCGGCGATATATCGCAAACGAGCCCTCGCGCGCAGGGAAGTCGATGGGGATCCACCACAACGAGTCGTTGAGATGTGGCGATTGGAAGCAGCGGCGGAAGTGCTAGAGGCGTGGAAGGAGAGATGCAATGCCCCGGGAGCTAGCCGGGTACTGATAGCCGCAGTCCGGCCCGTACTAGAACAATGGGTCGGCCGCAAGTTCAGTCCCCTCACGTACCGAGTGACACAGTTGCTGACCGGGCATGGCTGCTTTGGGCGGTATCTGTGTCGGGTGGCGCAAAGAGAGCCGACCACCACATGCCATCATTGTGGAGACGGTGTTGAGGACACGGCGCACCACACGCGACAAATCTGTTCCGCGTGGGAGGAGTCTCGCGCCGACTTAACTGCGGTCATCGGGCCCGACCTGTCGTTGGCGACGTTGGTCAAAGCCATGGTTGGGAACGAGCAAGCTTGGGTAGCCGTCAAGACATTCTCCGAGACTGTATTGACGGCGAAGAAAGCGGCGGAGAGGGAGAGGGAGCGCAATGTTGACTCCCACCCTATGCGCCAGGGAAGAGGCGGCCGACGACGCCGAGCCTATGTGGCTTTAATGCCATGATAATTGCGCCGTCGACGAGTAGACTATGGGTGGTAGACGGGGGATTCTGCTGCCCATGCAGAGGTCTAGTGCTGGTGCGCGCCCCCTCGTGTTTCGGGGGCTACACTATGCTTAGTTCAAGGGGAGACTCATCACCTTAGTCGCGGAAGTACTTTTCAATTTCCCGTGGCCTCGTCCCTATAGCAGGAGAGTGGAACACCCCGGATGGTTTAGCGGATCGGGCTGCCTCCTTCCGAAGCAGTGTTTGGGCTGTCTCCTTCAGAGGCAGTCACACCAACCCCGCATAACTTTCCCAAGTCCCCGCTTGGGGAAGTATCTGTATACAGATTCCTCCGGGTAAAAAAAAAAAAAAATAGTCCACCACGCTGGCCCAGTGCGGGTTGGCAGACTTCACATACCTTTGAGAACTTTTAGGGAACTCTCAGGAGTGCAGGTTTCCTCACGATGTTTTCCTTCACCGTTAAAGCAAATGATATTTAATTGCTTAAAACACACATAACTCAGAGTCAGAGGTGTGTGCCTGTGTGGGGGATCGAACCCGGACCTCCCGAGTAAGACACAGATGTCTTAACTACTGGGCTATCACTGCTCTGTGTATAATATTAGTAGGAATAAATAAAAATGGAGGTACTTTTCATTTTTTGCCAGTCGTATTGACCTTCTCGCTTTTACATAACACGTCGTCGACGAATGAACGAGTAATACCCGCCGCGAGATGGCGTTCACTCCATCATCCACCCAGCGGCCGTTACGTGCATTTTTTTAAAAACTAATCTAATAAAAAATCTGTTCATGTGTATGTGAAAGTGAGTGTCTGAATTTCCGAATTCTTCGCAATCAGCAATTTGACAATCAAGTAAGTCTTGTATCAACCACTCATCAAGTAGAGCAGTATAAGTTATTAAGAATGGTGTTAAATTAAGTGTTTTCTGTTCTGTTTTAAATTATCACATAAAACTGAAAGACAAATACCGCAGCATTCACGCGAATAAATTAGTATTCACGGGTAGTTCCTTTTATTTTATTTCAAGCAACTCTCAGGTGTTTTCCCGTAGTGTACATGGAGGATAGTATTATAGTGTCGTGTTGTGGTCGAGGTCCACGTAAGTTAACCCTACTAGTCGCAAGTCCAATTGCTGTACAGTAATGGGTATCATTCCTCTCCCATTCTCTGTATTATACTTTTTTTGTGATCTGTACAATTATTTACCCGGCACACGTCTATCAAACTATTCGTACAATATGTTAGTCATCGGAACCGCTGAACAAACGGATTACCGAACGTAACTTAACCTCTTTTATTATTTACCTACTCGTACTAGCCGTAAATACCTTTAGCTTAGCAACACCGTTTATAAATTAGTAGTGGAGGGTAGTTCGTTTTATCTTATTTCAAGTAGACATATAACTTTGGTTCTGATAGGATTGAATTAGTCTGAAGCGTCAGTAGTAATCATTACAAAAAAAAATTAGTCTGTTAAGTGATATCCCGCAGTACATATTAAAGTAGTGAGACTAATAGTGTAGTGTTGCTTGGTGGCGTGGTGCTAGGTTATCAAGGAGCACGTGAGTACTGTACTTTATTACTTTATATTCGGAAGCGACGTCAAGCGCTGCAGGTGAGAGTTTGTGCATAGTAGAAGAAGTCCTGCTCCTGGGTCTCAAACCTCAAACACTGCTAGGCTTCTACCTAGTTTATATGTTAATATTGTCGTATGGGTGTTACTGCGCAGATTCCATTCCCTTAATAATCTTTCGATCAGAAAAAGGATTATTTTGTATATCTATCTATATCTTTATGACTTTTTTTTTAAATGGTAGATAAGGTGCAAACTAGCAGATGGTCCACCTGATGGTAAGTGGCCACCGTCGCCCATGAGAACAATGCTGCTGTTTCAGCGGCAGCATTAATGGGATGGGAGAGGGAAGGGGTAAGTCTGGCCAACCCACATGCGTCTCGACCGGAACCCGGCTATGACACTTGGCGGTCGGATTCGCATGATGGTGGTCGTAAACCAGTCGGGGAACAGATCCTCCACCACCAAGGGGATGCAGGGTTACTCGGCTCTTACGAGATGCTCTCCCACCGGCCGCGGGGAATTGTATTCAAACCAGACCCCTCATTGGTCACTTACCAAAGTTTCAACTACAACAAATTTATTACGAGCCTAGCAGTTAACAGTCCAAGAGTCCTGGTGAGCCAGACAGAAAGTCCAAAATTCAAGGTTTAATATTTCCCAAAGCTAATCGCTAGTCATTACTATTTCTAGGAATGTCTTTATTTTTAACAGATATTTTTTTTTATTTAAACCATAAAGGTAACCAGGAAAGTTTCCGATATTTTTGGAAAATTTTGTCACCTTTGCCACCTTATTTATCTTTTCATATCTTCTTTTGTATCGCAGTTAGTGGTCAAAGCAGCAAAGTCCCAGGTACAGTAATAAGTATTAGTCTCTAACAAAATATTGATATAAAGTTACAAGTTATCTAAACCAAAAATAAAGAGTGTAATTAACCACAACGGTTTCAATTTAGCTCCATCTGCGTGACCCAGGGGTTGGTTCACCTAAAAAACGTGTGGGTGGGGTAATGAAAAATGAGATGACGTAATTTATTGCTGCTCCTGACGTGGATTGATTTGTATCATTTTAAAGAATTATATTAAGCGTGTAATGAATTGCTTCAAAGCTTTTAACCAATCTTGGATCACATTAATTTCTAACCCTCGTTTGGATTGATCGCGATCGGCTGATCAATAAATCTTGATGATAAATAGTGTGATAATAGCACTACTGAATAGCTTTGTTATTATAATACATAAACTAGAATTTAATTTATATTTTATATCTAATATATAAAGCTGAAGAGTTTGTTTGTTTGCTTGAACGCGCTAATCTCAGGAACTACTGGTCTGATTTAAAAAATTCTTTTAGTGTTAGATAGCCCATTTATCGAGGAAGGCTTTAGGCTATATATCATCACACTAAGACCAATAGGAGCGGAGCTACACCCAGACGAAGTCCCCCGGGTCGAGTAGTATGAGTATACAGTAAGAAAAAATAGATTTCATGTTACCACTAAATATTACTCTTTTACCACTATTAGTTTTAATTAAAATTTTCTAAATTATTATTTATTGAGGAACGCTATAGGTTATATATATCATCAGGGTAAGACCAATAGGAGCAGAACATCACGCATGTGAAACTAATGACATAACAATAAATACCGATCAGCATCATCATTATCATATCCTGTCAATGGCTCACTGCTGAACCGGGTGTCTTCAGAATGTGAAGGGTTTAGGCCATATTCATCTAGGGTTTGCTCAGCAAGACATAATTAATTCCATAAGGGTCCCAGAGTTCCCAGGTACGATCTCGGATCTCCTAAGTAAAAAATCAAAGTAACCATTAGGATATCAGTACCATAATCTTATATAAAATTCTCGTGTCACAATGTTAGTTACCATACTCCTCCGAAACGGCTCGACCGATTTTTATGAAATTTTGTGTGCATGTCAGGTAGGTCTGAGAATCGGTCAACATCTATTTTTTATATCCCTAACTGATAAGGGTGGCCCACGGTGGCAAAACAACGTTTGCTGGGTCGGCTAGTCTTATATATAAAATTCTCGTGTCACAATGTTAGTTACCATACTCCTCCGAAACGGCTCGACCGATTTTTATAAAATTTTATGTGCATATCCGGTAGATCTGAGAATCGGTCAACATCTATTTTTATATTCCTAACTGATAAGGGTGGCCCACGGTAGCAAAACAACGTTTGCTGGGTCGGCTAGTATTATATATAAATTCTCGTGTCACGATGTTAGTTACCATACTCCTCCGAAACGGCTCCACCGATTTTTATAAAATTTTATGTGCATATCCGGTAGATCTGAGAATCGGTCAACATCTATTTTTATATTCCTAACTGATAAGGGTGGCCCACGGTAGCAAAACAACGTTTGCTGGGTCGGCTAGTATTATATATAAAATTCTCGTGTCACGATGTTAGTTACCATACTCCTCCGAAACGGCTCGACCGATTTTTATAAAATTTTATGTGCATATCCGGTAGATCTGAGAATCGGTCAACATCTATTTTTATATTCCTAACTGATAAGGGTGGCCCACGGTAGCAAAACAACGTTTGCTGGGTCGGCTAGTATTATATATAAAATTCTCGTGTCACGATGTTAGTTACCATACTCCTCCGAAACGGCTCGACCGATTTTTATAAAATTTTATGTGCATATCCGGTAGATCTGAGAATCGGTCAACATCTATTTTTATATTCCTAACTGATAAGGGTGGCCCACGGTAGCAAAACAACGTTTGCTGGGTCGGCTAGTATTATATATAAAATTCTCGTGTCACGATGTTAGTTACCATACTCCTCCGAAACGGCTCGACCGATTTTTATAAAATTTTATGTGCATATCCGGTAGATCTGAGAATCGGTCAACATCTATTTTTATATTCCTAACTGATAAGGGTGGCCCACGGTAGCAAAACAACGTTTGCTGGGTCGGCTAGTATTATATATAAAATTCTCGTGTCACGATGTTAGTTACCATACTCCTCCGAAACGGCTCGACCGATTTTTATAAAATTTTATGTGCATATCCGGTAGATCTGAGAATCGGTCAACATCTATTTTTATATTCCTAACTGATAAGGGTGGCCCACGGTAGCAAAACAACGTTTGCTGGGTCGGCTAGTATTATATATAAAATTCTCGTGTCACGATGTTAGTTACCATACTCCTCCGAAACGGCTCGACCGATTTTTATAAAATTTTATGTGCATATCCGGTAGATCTGAGAATCGGTCAACATCTATTTTTATATTCCTAACTGATAAGGGTGGCCCACGGTAGCAAAACAACGTTTGCTGGGTCGGCTAGTATTATATATAAAATTCTCGTGTCACGATGTTAGTTACCATACTCCTCCGAAACGGCTCCACCGATTTTTATAAAATTTTATGTGCATATCCGGTAGATCTGAGAATCGGTCAACATCTATTTTTATATTCCTAACTGATAAGGGTGGCCCACGGTAGCAAAACAACGTTTGCTGGGTCGGCTAGTATTATATATAAAATTCTCGTGTCACGATGTTAGTTACCATACTCCTCCGAAACGGCTCGACCGATTTTTATAAAATTTTATGTGCATATCCGGTAGATCTGAGAATCGGTCAACATCTATTTTTATATTCCTAACTGATAAGGGTGGCCCACGGTAGCAAAACAACGTTTGCTGGGTCGGCTAGTATTATATATAAAATTCTCGTGTCACGATGTTAGTTACCATACTCCTCCGAAACGGCTCGACCGATTTTTATAAAATTTTATGTGCATATCCGGTAGATCTGAGAATCGGTCAACATCTATTTTTATATTCCTAACTGATAAGGGTGGCCCACGGTAGCAAAACAACGTTTGCTGGGTCGGCTAGTATTATATATAAAATTCTCGTGTCACGATGTTAGTTACCATACTCCTCCGAAACGGCTCCACCGATTTTTATAAAATTTTATGTGCATATCCGGTAGATCTGAGAATCGGTCAACATCTATTTTTATATTCCTAACTGATAAGGGTGGCCCACGGTAGCAAAACAACGTTTGCTGGGTCGGCTAGTATTATATATAAAATTCTCGTGTCACGATGTTAGTTACCATACTCCTCCGAAACGGCTCAACCGATTTTTATAAAATTTTATGTGCATATCCGGTAGATCTGAGAATCGGTCAACATCTATTTTTATATTCCTAACTGATAAGGGTGGCCCACGGTAGCAAAACAACGTTTGCTGGGTCGGCTAGTATTATATATAAAATTCTCGTGTCACGATGTTAGTTACCATACTCCTCCGAAACGGCTCAACCGATTTTTATAAAATTTTATGTGCATATCCGGTAGATCTGAGAATCGGTCAACATCTATTTTTATATTCCTAACTGATAAGGGTGGCCCACGGTAGCAAAACAACGTTTGCTGGGTCGGCTAGTATTATATATAAAATTCTCGTGTCACGATGTTAGTTACCATACTCCTCCGAAACGGCTCAACCGATTTTTATAAAATTTTATGTGCATATCCGGTAGATCTGAGAATCGGTCAACATCTATTTTTATATTCCTAACTGATAAGGGTGGCCCACGGTAGCAAAACAACGTTTGCTGGGTCGGCTAGTATTATATATAAAATTCTCGTGTCACGATGTTAGTTACCATACTCCTCCGAAACGGCTCCACCGATTTTTATGAAATTTTATGTGCATGTCAGGTAGGTCTGAGAATCGGTCAACATCTATTTTTTATATCCCTAACTGATAAGTGTGGCCCACGGTGGCAAAACAACGTTTGCTGGGTCGGCTAGTCTTATATATAAAATTCTCGTGTCACGATGTTAGTTACCATACTCCTCCGAAACGGCTCCACCGATTTTTATGAAATTTTATGTGCATATCCGGTAGATCTGAGAATCGGTCAACATCTATTTTTATATTCCTAACTGATAAGGGTGGCCCACGGTAGCAAAACAACGTTTGCTGGGTCGGCTAGTATTATATATAAAATTCTCGTGTCACGATGTTAGTTACCATACTCCTCCGAAACGGCTCAACCGATTTTTATAAAATTTTATGTGCATATCCGGTAGATCTGAGAATCGGTCAACATCTATTTTTATATTCCTAACTGATAAGGGTGGCCCACGGTAGCAAAACAACGTTTGCTGGGTCGGCTAGTATTATATATAAAATTCTCGTGTCACGATGTTAGTTACCATACTCCTCCGAAACGGCTCCACCGATTTTTATGAAATTTTATGTGCATGTCAGGTAGGTCTGAGAATCGGTCAACATCTATTTTTTATATCCCTAACTGATAAGTGTGGCCCACGGTGGCAAAACAACGTTTGCTGGGTCGGCTAGTCTTATATATAAAATTCTCGTGTCACGATGTTAGTTACCATACTCCTCCGAAACGGCTCCACCGATTTTTATGAAATTTTATGTGCATGTCAGGTAGGTCTGAGAATCGGTCAACATCTATTTTTTATATCCCTAACTGATAAGTGTGGCCCACGGTGGCAAAACAACGTTTGCTGGGTCGGCTAGTCTTATATATAAAATTCTCGTGTCACGATGTTAGTTACCATACTCCTCCGAAACGGCTCCACCGATTTTTATGAAATTTTATGTGCATGTCAGGTAGGTCTGAGAATCGGACAACATCTATTTTTTATATCCCTAACTGATAAGTGTGGCCCACGGTGGCAAAACAACGTTTCCTGGGTCGGCTAGTCTTATATATAAAATTCTCGTGTCACGATGTTAGTTACCATACTCCTCCGAAACGGCTCAACCGATTTTTATGAAATTTTATGTGCATATCCGGTAGGTCTGAGAATCGGTCAACATCTATTTTTTATACCCCTAACGGATAGGGGTGGCCCACGGTGGCGAAACAACGTTTGCTGGGTCAGATAGTAATATATAAAATATTATCCATGTCCTCCATTACTGAGACTATATATGAAGCTTTACAGTTTCAAACGACACTTGAGTCAAATGTAGGTCAACAGAAAAATAGTAATAACTTTTAAAGTTATCTTTATCGCTGAGTTTTACTATTAACGGCGCCCCCATGTCGTGCGAGCGGACGTTTAGATATCACAGGTTGGGCGCTGTCAATGAGACTTATGTGTGTATCATGTTATATTACTTATAAGATCCGCCATTTTGTTTTAATTCATAGCTAGTTTAATGCTAACTTTTTTTTCTAATTTTTTTAAATCCAGATCGATCCACTTTCATGTCAGGATTATTTCATTACAGGAGGAAAATAATCGGAGCAGCAGAAATTAGTTAAATTTAATAAAATGTTACCAGCTCATCGGGCACATAGATATCATAAATTATATAATAATAGTCGACTACCGTGACTTCGTCTACGTTAAAGTATATGTTAAATTAAATATATGTACAAAAATAAAAATAAAGGGGAGAGAGAGACTCTTGAAAGAAAAAAACCGAACAGAGACTGACCATTCTGAACAGAGATATAGATAAATATTAAAGAGAGAGAAAAGAGACAGGATGAGAGAGAATGATAGTATATAAGAGGAAAAGAGACAGAAATACTGTAGACTTCCTCAGTGAAAGAATTTTTAAAATCGGATAAGTTACGACAAAATGGCCATATTCGTTTAATTAAAAAATGTATATAGCAACACTGAATCACCTTTTGCCACTCACGAAAAGTGTAGTTTTCTATCTGTGAAAAAAAAAATCGGATTAGTAGTTCCTGAGAAACTCTTCAATTTACAAAATGACCAGGTTATAGCACTTAAATGGCCATATCGTTTTAATTAGAATATTTATGGCAACACCACATAGCCTATGTTATCCGGACAGGATGTAGCTTTCTATCGATGAAAGAATTTTCAAAATCGGTTCAGTACTTTTCGAGCCTATTCGCAACAAACAAACATACAAACAATCAAATCTTTCCTCATTATATAATAGTATAGATATAGATGATGTTACGCCATATTTCATTCATTACTGTTCAAATAAGGTAAACCTTTACCTTTAAGTTCCGAAATAGATTCATTTGGAAGGCAAAAATATCGGTGTTTGAAGTGTTAATTAATAGGACTGTAAGTCTATACGCAGACCAACAGTATGACGGCTTGACAAGAATATCCTCCTAAGGGTTATATTTTATAGATGCTAGAATACTGGCGATGTAATAATAATCATTCTGTCGTGACGGCGTATTTATTTTCTAGTACCCTACTTCTCCGATTGTTTATCAGTTCTCCAATATTCAAGAAAGTAAAAATGCCACTCGTATCAATCCTACCATCATAAATAACAGGATGCTTATCAAATTAGTGTTGCCAACATCATAATTAATAATAGATAGGCTATGTTAGGGAATGTTTACTATTTTGACTATTAATTTTATAATAATCATATAATAATATAGCAAATTTGTTTTCGTTACATAAAACTATCTTATCAAGAACCAACAATATTTATAATAATATATTTTGTTAGCATCCGTTTTAATTTTATATAAATTGTTGTTATATGTTATAATTTAAATGCACACGCACTCGGTATGTTCTGCGCTTAACATATAAAGTAGAGAAATACCTCTTTATTTAGTTATGTGTTAGCATCCGTTTTAATCTATATATATAAAAGCGAAAAGTCACTGACTGACTGACTGACTGATCATCACGAAATCTCAGGAACTATAAAACCTACAAACTTGAAATTTGGAATGTAGGTTCCTTCTAGGACGTAGGTGTCCACTAAGAAACGGATTTGAGAAAATCCTCCCCTAAGGGGGTAAAATGGGGTTTGAAAGGTTATATGAAAGTCCTATGTTTTTGAAGTTAGACTTATGAAAATCGGTATTTACATTAATAATTTACAATAATAAAAATCTGTATAATTTATTTTGCAAAATACCCCCTTAAGGGTGGTAAAATAGGAGATGAAAGTTTGTATGGGAAAGTTTAATTTATTGTCACTCTTAACTTGAAATTTGGAAAGTAGGTTCTCTCTAGAGGGTAGGTGTCAGCTAAGATTTTTTTTACGGGGGTGCCCCTCCTAAGGGGTGGAATGGGGATTTGAAGGTTATATGAAAGTCCTATGCTTTTAAAGTTTGAGGTTAGAAAAGTTATTTAAATATTCAGTCAAGTTATTTTTCATTTTTATTGTTATTAGGGTATGATGGGGCTGACATGTACATGTCGTACAAAAGCCCCGTAAAATAAATCGGGAAATAAAAAATAAAAAAAACCTTCTCTGCCTCTGTAGGAGACAGTCCAACTCTACCTATGAAGGAGGTTCGTTGAAATTTCGTCGAAGGTTAATTAAAAATAATCTTAAGATATGATTGAAGTTAAAAATTGTTGATTGATATTAGAAATTAGAAAGTCTACGTCGCTTCTCCTTATGTGTGGATTAACCTAACTTAACATAACCAGCTTCAATTTCCCTCTATTTTTTTTTGCTTGAGACTCATATTTTATGAATAAGGAGGGGAGGAAGAAATAATAGCAGAAACCTATATCCCACGAGATCAGGTCGCTCACAAGTCATCTCTGCAAACAGAGGAGTATCCGGAGCGACCCGTACCTCCGGCCACCGGACCCAAAATAACCTAACCAACCTGCTTTTTTTATTTTTAGTATCAAATATTTATTCATTATCAATAATAAAATTATAACTATTAAATTGTAACATATTAGGCCATACTTTTTTTGGAGTATCAATTTCTAATATCCCGAAATCGGGGAGAAATCCTGCAAATCGGCAACATTATTAAATATTTACTCTGTGGAATAAATCACAAAAATCACAAGTGACATTTGGCTATTGTAAACCTGATATACGGATAAATAATAATATATTATACATCCCTATATCCGTATCAATATTCACTGCGAATTTCTAAACAAAACTTCCTTTTCAAAGAATAAAACCATTGAGTAGTCAAACATATAGTTAACAAGAAAAATATACAGTTGGTCAAGTTCATGCAGTCTAAGGCTGCTTTTCTACCAGAGATAAGCGTGGATCGCTTCATTTGACACACTGAGCGAGGCTAGGAAGGTGAAAGAACTATCAAAAATTATTCTTAAGGAATTAGTACATCATAATAAACTTAACATCGTACAAAAAACATAGCTATTAAAAGTGATAAAATACCATCGTTGCTTCATTATGTTATCTGTGGAGTCGCGACACCTATTCACATTCTCATTACAAACACATTAGGGATATGATATATTCTGTGCTGTATTACTAACATAATGATAAATATGTTTAGTGGTTTGTTATAATAATCCTTAAATAGGTAGGTAATACTTAAGAATACAATCTAAAGAACCGGACGTGCGATTTAATATACTACTAACGCCATCTATCCGATTATCTAGCCGATTTTCATGAAATTTGTTACAGATAGAGAATAAAGCTTGAAAATACCATAGGCTATGTTTTATCGCGAAAGAATACTTAATAATATGAACTAAACAACCGAAAGTGCGATTTAATATACTACTAACGCCATCTATTGATGGATAGATAGTCTGTCTTGTTTGTTACGCAATCACGCTTAAGTCACTGAAACGATTTTGATAAAATTTGGTACAGATATAGATTAGAGTTTGAAAAAGACCATAGGCTATGTTTATCGCGAAATAATACTTAAGAATACTAACTAAACAACCGAAAGAGCGATTTAATATACTACTAACGCCATCTATTGATGAATAGATGGCCTGTCTTGTTTGTTACGCAATCACTTAAATGACTAAAACGATTTTGATAAAATTTGACACAGATAGAGAATAAAGCTTGAAAAAGACCATAGGCTATGTTTATTGCGAAAGAATACTAAACAATCGAAAGTGCGATTTAATATACTACTAACGCCATCTATCCGATTATCTAGCCGATTTTCATGAAATTTGTTACAGATAGAGAATAGAGCTTGAAAAAGACCATAGGCTATGTTTATCGCGAAAGAATACTTAAGAATACTAACTAAACAACCGAAAGAGCGATTTAATATACTACTAACGCCATCTATTGATGAATAGATGGCCTGTCTTGTTTGTTACGCAATCACTTAAATGACTAAAACGATTTTGATAAAATTTGGTACAGATATAGAACAAAGCTTGAAAAAGACCTTAGGCTATGTTTTATCGCGAAAAAATATGTTGTGTTGTGTAGAAAAAGTGAGTGAGACATAACACAGTCTTTCTTAAGTTCACTAACTATGAAATCTCAATAGATCCTCCATGAAATCACAAGTCAAATTGCAACAGTGTTGCCACCATATTGGCTATTTCTATAACTCAAAAATCTCTGTGGATGAAGCCCTAATATACGTGATGACTACTTCATCTGTTTAAAGACATCCCAAAAATTATCACTTCAAACAAAAAGTTAATGGATAAAACCCCATATCTTTCATTACAGCTTTTGTAATGGTGTCAATGAAGTCTTGACACCTCACACTTAATAGCGCAGACAGATAAACGGTTAAACTTAAAACAGGTTAAATTTAACTGTTGTTTAAATTCTAAAATAGATAAAAACAGTGAAGTTTTTTGTTTTAGAATCTGTGTAATTCAAAACACGACTAAAAATCGATTTTAATGGACTTTTGAAGGTATGACGTCATCACTGCTAACATCATAATTTATCTACTATTAACCCCCGACGCTGCAACAATGCAATGGACCGATTCTGATGAAGTTTTATTTGTTTGAAAGGTAATTTAATCGAGATAGTTCTGAGCTATGTATTGTGAAGATCTGGTCACCCGTTTGGAGACTATCAGCTCATTGCTCACTTGAGAGCTGCCTCACAATATTAATATATTGACAATTATAACAATCTTGTAACCATGGCAACACACAACGCTTACACTGTTACATTAGAAAAGTTAATATGGTCGTAAAGTTTTCTCAAATTTTCGAATATCCCGCTCAATTTTCTTAATGTTTTCATACATAAGAACCTTCTCCTGACAGTAACAAATACAACAAAAATAGAATTATAGAAATCGGTCCAGCCGTTCACGCGTGATGCCGTGACCAAGGGAAGTAGGGAGACATTCAGCTTCTTGAGTGAAAGATCAGTAAACATTGTCTACACAAGTTCCTATACACATATTTGATAACTTATCACTTATCACTTGTCACGATCAATATTAGCATTATCATTTTTTAAAATCATCCCTATGGAGAAAGAGATAAAGGCTTTTTTTCTTTGCTTTTTTTTAGTGTGGGATAGGTTGTGTTATAACAATATTTATTTTCTCATAATAATATTATATTATCAATACGTCACGTGATCCTCAATAAACATCTTCATAAACTCTATAAGGAAGACAAGACGTTAAACAATGTTCACTCTATGAAATTACTTGTCAAACCAGCTTAGATCTAGGGATAAGGGTAGTCAAGCCAGTGGGGGTGTTCTTGGCATAATTCATTAATCCATGGCATAGTCATGGCGTTTATCGCTGGCAGTCCTATGCGTAAATATCATTTCCCATGTTAGAACAAAAGAAAGTAGGGGATTTTTACGAACGCTGCATTAACGATGAGAGATATATGGTTTATAGTTGTGTGAGTGAGTGAACAGTTTCAATACATCTCAGCGAGGCGAGACTGAGACGGCGAGTATAATATATGCATGTTCTTTGAAAAGAAATAAAAATACCAAGTAGTTATTTTCTTCATAGAAACCGAAATATTATTTGAAATACGAGAAACTTTATGCGATATTGTATAGGATAGGAGACGACAAAAGAATCAGCTATCTGTAGAGACTTTTTTATGAACAAATGAATTTTTAATCGAGAATAATTGAACTAATAAAGGGTTTTTTATGTTTTAACAAAAATAACATAAAACATTGGTTAAGGCATTGGTGTCTTACACGGGAGTTCCAATTTTGATCCTGAGCTCACACCCCTGACTTTTTCGAGTTACGTGTGTTTTATACAATTTATGTAAAGCAATTTACATATTGCTTATAACGGTGGAGGAAAACATCGTGAGGAAACCAGTACTCCTAATAGTTCTGCATGTTCTCTGTCAGTGAGTGAAGTCTGCCAACTCGCACTTGGCCAACATGGTGGACTATGGGTTAACCTCCTAGTCATTCTGAGGAGAAGACCATTAATGGGTTATGTTGTTTATAACAGAAAATGAAAACAAAACATTTTTATTTAATGATCTCGCATCAAGTTAAAGTCCCATAAGGAACTTACTAGATAGTTAAGTCTTTTGCTCACACAAAATTTATTTCATAAGAAGAACATTTAAAAGATTCTCTGGAGGAATAAGTGTCTATGAATGTAGTCATTGTTATAAATAATACAATGATCCAAGAAAGCATTCACAAAATGTTAATCCATCTCTTATACTACACATCGGAGTCAGGTGTGTTTTGAGAAAATTTGTAGTAGGATCGCCAAGTGTTATTACTAGTCTTGGACTAAATGTCTCTATCTAAATGTAATCTAAGTTTTGATGTAATGTAGTGTTCCTGTGGACACACACTAACACATACCACTTGCTCTAGTACATAGCACAGGCTCGTCAAACACTATGATATTGTTACAGACACCAGCATGTTGCTTTCGACCACACGTCTCGTGTGCACGAGATTGTATTTGTCTGTATATAGGACTTTTGTGACTACATCTCTATCTGGATGTCCAGATCCCGATCGACCACACCACACATCGACTACTTTTCGTTTATATTAGTTACTTTAATAGTGAAAGCATGCATGTCAGTTATAAATATGTTCTCAAACGCGCGAGAGACTGGTATCTCGCGCTCGTCTAATGTCCATGCTGAAATATTTGGGTTGGGTTAGTCATTAAGTTCAGATCATGGTCATCCATTAGGTAGGCTATGGTCTAATTTTGAGAGAAGACCGTGCTTATACTTAGACTAAGATTGCTAAGATGTTAGTGAGCTGAGATGTTGTGTGTGTGATTGATTGTTTGCTTGAGTTATTTCTTTTATTTAAGCTTTAATAATTATCAAAAGATCCTCTGTCTCCACATAGGATAAGGTCTTTAGCCATGCTATGCATTTGCGTTTACAAATATGCGAAGTCAGATGATAGATATTCAATTTTTTATTTAATCTGTTATACAGCAAGCAGCTTATATAACCGTAATGTCGTGTACCAATTGTAGTCCGACAAGTTTTAACCTCACATACGTCATAGAAAAGCTCAGCGTGTTTACGACAGACTGTTTGTAAGATAAACAATTTTCTTATGCTTAAGACTGAGCAGATATTGTAAAGCTGGTGTGTAGGGAAGTATCTTGGTTTATTACACATGACTTTTAAAACCGCTCTTTAGGCTCTTTCTAATTTTATCATAAACGTTTTTCCTGAACCACCCCAGCACGATGTACAATATGTCATAATAGATTGACCCAGTGCATAATATAAATCTTTCAAACTTTTAAAGTATATGTCGGAGCATAGTAAAAGATTATCGATTAATCGAATCGTTATCGTTGTCTATGGCGTTGGAGTGGGGTAGTAGTCACTTCCGTTGTTTTGACAGTCTCTACCCTCGACCCTTTATATGCGATCGACAGTCTAACTGAAGTCTTATTCGTGCGCGGTCTCTCAAGAAGTGAACATCATCTAAGTAGTGCTAGTGATAGTGTCAAGTGCAGTGTAGTGTGGAAGTGCTGTCCAACTAAGGTCACGTAAGTCCTTACAATGTAATTGCCACGTGGTTAAGTAAACACAATGTTAGGTTAGGTTAGCCTTAGGTTAGATTCGGTTTATTCGCGTTTAACCTTGGGTTTAAACAGAGAGCCTGAGCAGTGGAGGTGAGTATTATGATCATTTAAAGGATATCCTTAAGCCTACACCTTGGTCACAAGTCCAAGGCACTGCTTAGGTTTCTCTCGTAATTGTTAGAGATCATATTTGATAATTTATCGGTTCAATAGGAGTATCTACGTTGCGTTTATCCAATATTCCATTCAATACCATCACCCCCTTTTAGTGTTCCCCAATATTCCCCATCTTCCTGCTTCCATTTCCTTTCACATCGTTTTAAAATCCCCGACATATACATATATAACATTTCTTACTTTTTTAAAAATATAGATTAGCTTCCATATTTTTGAAACCATTGAATCTATTTGGTATTTCCATGTTAAAAGGTGAGCACAGGTATGAGTACGTATAGACAGAGATATCGGAGCTTGAGAGAAGGGAGACGCAGCAAAAGTTATATATGTAGTATTGGCCAAATTGAGGGTAAGCAAATTCTTTCATTGCATCTGGAGTCCCTCTGGTTCGTGATTTTTTCCTTCTGTTTGTGTTAATCCAGAAATATTCTATGATCTACAAGATACTACTGATATTAATGGACTGGACAGTCTGAGTTTATTCAGTGGAGCTGGTGAACGTATAGGAGCGGCATTGACGCGAGGCACTCGGACGCAGCAATCCATTGAGTTATTGGTAAAGTTTGAGGAATTGTTGCTGCGCTGCGGTTTGTTTTAGTTCAGCTCTATTTAATATTCAATTCTAATTCATTGTGTTTAATTAAACTTCAATTGCCAATTATTGTTGTAAAATATTAACTATATTATATACTAATCAATAAGACGTAATAACAAAGAGAAATTCATCAATGTAATCTCCGGATCAAAAAACCATATTTTTAACAAGCTTTTTATTAACTTGCAATGTATGTATGTTTGTTCAGGTGAAATCTTTGACAAATTTGGATGACACTACATGGTTTGCTCTATGACATTATTCTGAGTGCAAAATGTCGGAACACCCAAGACGGTGGACTAATAATTTTTTATGCACTGCTGCAATATGGGTATCAAATGAAAAGGCTTGCTAAGAATAACTCGGAAAATAAAGTGACGTTACTCTAAATATAATATGGCAGACTTCTAAAGATGGCGGACTAAGATTTTTATGTTTTCCTACAGTATGGGTATTAAATTAAAGGGCTTGTCTCTTTATTGAAGTGCTAAGAACAACCTAGAAACAATAATGAATGAGATGAACAGACTGAGAAACCAGTCCAGCGATAACTTAAAAGTAAAAAATAAATTAAAAGTTAAATAAACTTCTTTAACAACAAGCCTTTTCCTTTCCTTTAAAACTTTGGTTATATATTGTAAAAGATTTATTAAAATTTATGATGGTTGTTTTTCTTTTAATAAAATACAAATACGAGTAAAATGAAAACTACATATAACTTAATAATTAAATTAATTTTAAATGAATAATTTATTTTATTGAGGGTAGAGCTTCATAATAATTAAGAATGCAAATCAATTCAACACCGCATTTCAAAACCGATACTGGTATCATATTAAGATCAATCCGTTTTGACAGTTGTATACATTGGATGATAATTAATTTCGCGCGCTTTATCGGCGCCATCTTGTTGTGTGCTTAACGCGTAATGGCCGCTAATTGATGTCGCCGATCGAGCTCACTGGTGATTTACAATGAGTTACTGCTTTTCATTCAATTTCAGTGCTGAAAATAATAATGTATTGATGGGATATATATTTTTTAAACTTTTTGAATTTTGAAATGGAGCTTTTAAATATTTAAACTTACATATTAATAATATAAAGGGGATTCATGATTTCGTCAGTTTCTAGCTTCATATGATCATCAAGTCGTAAATATTCGTAATTTGGTAAAATTCGATTTCGTAAATTTGTCAGTTTGTAGTTTCGTACGTCGTTGGTGAGTTCTTTTTAAAATGAGTCTGTCAATAAAAGTTCATAAACTTATAAATAAGCAAGTTCGTAGATTCATGGGTTCGTGAGTTTTCAAGTTCTTTATTATTTGTTTGTTCAGTAAAAATGAAAAAAATTAACGGGCAATTGGATGAAAAATTACCTCAGCTAACATAAGTCACTATAAATTCAAATTAAGTCGATAATTATGTTTGATTGTACCGATAAAGGAAGGGCGATGTAAATTAGTGTTATAAAATAACAAACTACCCTGTTTATTAATAGGGACATGTCATAATGTGTTATTTATATGCTTTGGGGTGGTTTTTTACCCCAAAATTTAGTAAATGGAATTAATGTTTATTGATTTTTTTACATTCTGCTTTTAATATTACTTGAGTGATGATTTGCCATCACGAATTCTAAACTTATGTAGAAGACATATTTATTTTTTGATGGAACTCGCCGTCGATCCTTGGGAGTCCAACGTTGGGCATCATCGCTCCAAACTGCTACTTTATTACGTACAATAAATTTACAATAAAAATACAACAACAACAACAAATACACTTTATTGTACACCATGAAATACGAACATACTAGGAATACAAACATACAAGAAATGACGCACAACAAGCGGCCTTATCGCTAAGAGCGATCTCTTCCAGGCAACCAAGATGCTAGGATATCAATCCACAGAAATAAGGTAGGTGGTGTACTTGCTTAGAAAGATAAAAATAATACATAAAATACATATAATACTACTGTAAATATATGTCAAGCTATACACTACATATACTAAATATAGTATTATATAAAATAATAAGTATAATATACATACATATACAAGACTAATAAATAATATACATATATATTAATACTTACTATACGATATAGGTAATACCTAAAAATACAAAAACACACTAAAGTAAATAATTTATATCTGAGAAAGATAATAATCTTTTAAAACACGTTTAAAATTGTTAATATTGTTTACACACCTAATATTTTGAGGAAGAGAGTTCCATAGACGTGCAGCTTCAACTGTAAAAGAATTTGTAAAAAAGTGAGACGAATGGATTGGAAGGTTTAGTAACAAATTATCGTTGGACCGGAGTGCACGACTATGAGAATCCCTCAAAAGCTCAAATCGTTCTCCCAAGTAATTCGGAGAACATGGATTGTACAGTACGCAGTGTAGAAGATGAAGTATATGAGTATTCCTGCGAAGTCGAATTGGGAGCCACTTGAGCTTACTGCGAAATTCGGAGACGTGGTCATATTTGCGTAGGCCGAAAATGAACCGTATACAAAGGTTTTGAAGGCGCTCAAGTCTTAGTAAATGCTCCTCTTTTACATCAAGATAACAAATATCAGCGTAATCGAGAATTGGTAGTAGGAGCGAATTCGCTAACGCAATTTTGGTAGGTATAGGAAGAAAATTACGTAATCTGCGAAGCGATGCGACTGCAGTGAACATTTTTCTACTTATTTCGCCAATTTGCGGACCCCAGGATAGATTTTGGTCAAACGTAATACCTAAATTTTTAACAGTCACTTGATATCGAATTTGAACACCGTCAAGTATTACTGGTGGTATTTGCGATGTGTCAATATTTGCCATCAATCTTTGACTACCGATTATTATTGCTTGAGATTTAACAGGATTCAGCTTTAATCCATAGCATTTCCCCCACTCTGTAATATTAGCAAGGTCAGTGTTAATCTGGTCAATTGTTTTAGGAAGGTCAGGTAGAGTTGTTTGATTATAAATTTGTAAATCGTCGGCATACAGGTGGTAAAGAGAAGAAATATTGGGACATATTGTATTAATGAATATTGAGAACAAAAGAGGAGACAACACGCCACCTTGAGGTACGCCAGCAGAAACGTCAGACCACTCGGAAAAGAAGTCTTCGACACATACACGTTGCCGGCGTCCATTCAAGTAGTTTCGAAACCATTCAATTGCCGGTGGAGATATGTTAAGAGATTTAAGGATAGCAAGCAAGATATCAAAGTCTACCGTATTAAAAGCATTACTGAAATCTAACAATACCAATATGGTTACCTTGCGCTCATCCATACCTTTTCTGATATCGTCGGTTATTTTGACTAGAGCTGTAGTCGTACTATGACCGGGTCGAAACCCTGACTGCAATGGATTTAAAAGGTTATGATTAAAGAGAAAAGAATTTAACTGACGGTGGACAAGACGCTCCAAAACTTTTGATAAGAAGGGTAGAATGGATATTGGGCGATAGTCGGATAAAGAAGATAGATTTACTTTTTTCGGAAGTGAGATAATCTGGCCGTCTTTCCATAAAGTGGGAAAATCATTGGATCTTAGAGAAAAATTAAAAATTGTAATTATAACAGGTAAAAGAACATCTAAAATTGGAATGATCATTTTACGACTAATGCAGTCAGCACCAACAGCATCAGATTTAATGGCTATTATATTTCTTTTAACATCACACTCGGACAATTGGTCGAATGAAAAACTGGATATATTTGGAGTCGATGAAGCTGAAAGAAAATTTAACGTATTTATTTTATTAGTACTATCAATTGTACTAGAAGAAGAGAAGTGCATATTAAGATGATTTAAATCTAGGTTCTGGGGATTTATATTACATTTAGCTTTTCCAACTCCTAGTGATTTGAGAAAGTGCCAAACTCTTTCAGAGTTCCCTTCCTCCATAACAAATTTGTAGATGTGGCGTCGTTGACTATCTCTACACACCCTGTTGCAACGATTTCGAGCTCTAATATAGTTTTCCTTATTAGTATCACTAGAGTTTAGTGCATATTTGGCCTTCGCGATATTCTTTTTATGCTGCAATTTTCTGATCTCATCTGTCAACCATGGAGCCGGGAGATGTTTTACACGAACTGGTCTAACAGGAGCATGCCTATCGTATAGCTGTGTTAAAAGAGAGCTAAAAATAGCTACCTTTTCATTTACTGTGTTAGCACTATCTATTACTGACCAATCAATGTTCCCAGCATCTTCACACAGTCGATTCAAATCCATACCCACAAAATTACGGCGAAGAAGGATTCTCGATTTAGCTTTGGGAGGTTTAACTTTATATGATAAAAAAAGGAGATCATGGTATGAAAAAGGTGCATTGCATTGACCGTGCTTAATGACGTGATCGGTAGAAGAAACTATCATTAAGTCAAGCAATGATGGGGAACAGTTTGGACTATGATGAGTAGCTCCTAAAGGGAGGATATCCAAACTTACAGAATTTGTTATAGTGCGTAAACGAGATGCCCTATTGTCGTTCTTGAGAAGACACGTATTAAAATCTCCCATAATCAAAATGTGTTCATATAGAGGTTTGAGTTGTTCTAACAGAGTTTCAAATGATAGATAATAATCAACAGTGACACTGGGGCTATAGTAAACACCGAGAAGTATTTTGGTATGAGACAGCATAACTTCGATAAATTACTATAAATATTAATGTAATCATAACGGACTGGAAACTAAAAGAATAAAAGTACAAAACTCCAAACTAGAAATACTAATACCAAGATAGGATAAGAAAAGTACTTATGAAATTACACTATTTCTTGATAACTCTTTTCAATCGCTGATTACCAACATTCTTCTCAGCAGGCTTAGCCTGCACACTAGTGCCTTGGACTGGTGATTTGCTAGTACTGGAGCTGGGAATGGAACTAAGATCTGACTTACACTCAATCCGATGAAGAGATCCGTTTGGTGCAGCCACAATGATGACACCATTTCTCGTCCAACATTTAGTCACACCAAAGAGTTCTCTTGCTTCCATAAAGAGGGCATGTCTTCTTTTAGTCAAAAACTCAGACTGAGTAATACCGGAGCCCTTTAGTTTGGTTTTGGAAAACCAAATTTTGTCACGAGTGGATAGCTCAGAAAACTTAACAATAATTGGCCTTGGCTTGTCTGATTTACGCCCAATTCTGTAGGAGTCCTTAACACTTGCAGTCGAGAAGCTTGGCAAGTCCAGGTGATCAGCAATTATACTAGTGATTCGCGCTGTTAAATCTTCAGATTTCTGTTCACACCATGAAACATAATCATTTTATTTCTTCTTTTCATTTCAAGTCGGTCCATTTCAAGTGCTAGAAACTCAACTTGACGCTGTAAAGTGCCCAACATAGATTGAATAAAGCTCTTGAAGTTATCAAATACCGCAACATATATAACGACATATAAACGTTTTACTTTAAAATTTATATATGTTGACACTTATCGTAAGAGTTTCCCACGTAATTATAAAAAAATGTCGTATTTTAAGTTTATGCTAATCATCTTTGTTTTTTGTACTATATTCTTTCTTAGGATTTTTCTCATCAGTTCATAAATAAAAATAAATGTTTCTTTTTCTGGCAAAAGGACTGGATCTTCTTTATCACAAACACATTCAATATAAAATACTAAACGCCTCGCTCCGGCTTCGCGCGTATTAAATTCAACACGTATAATACTTATATTAATCGAAAAACATTAAATTTTTCAATAAATTGTAGCTAAATAAAAATATTCAGGCGCTTACGATGGCAAACATACTTTATTATTATCCCATCGGAATTCTAAATTTCGGGATAAAAAGCAGCCTATAACCGGGATTAACATTTTATTGCAAAAACCGTTCATCCATTTTTGGGTGGTTGAGTAATTACATACAAATTTTTACATTTATAATAGCAGTCAAAAGTAACATAAGATAATCCTACTAATATTATAAACGCGAAAGTTTGTATGAATGTATGGATGTCTGTTTGTTACTCTTTCACGCAAAAACTACTGAATGGATTTTGATGAAACTTTACATTAATATCATATTAGGTATTTTCCCTGGCATCTTTACCAGGGCACTATGTAACTACTTGTATTTAATGAGATACCTTACAAAAATGGATTTCTATCCAAATCAAGCCCAAAATCGTTATACTTATATTTTATATCAGCAATAAAGCAAGGTTTTCATTGTACCGCATCAAAACATTCGTAAAAAGATTGTAAATGTAAGTAAATAAATGGCTTTTATTAACTTTCTTTACACATTACGATAATATTTCGAATACACTGCTGCTGAAACACAGGTTTCCCTAGTTTAGCTGCAGATGTTGCCTTAAATTGTGTAAGTAAAAAAATAATTTTGGCAATATGTAAATTAATTATAAAAAATTTATTTGTTTTTTGGTCAAAATAAATGATTTATTATTATTATTAAATAAAATTTTATTTTTTTTCTCTCTTATCCTCTCTCTATCTTCACTTTCTTTGTCTAGTCACGACGAAATTAGAACCCTCTGGTAAGAAAAAGCGTTTTTTTATATGCGATACGAAATATACTATTATTATTAATTAACATTATAGCAATATACATCAACAGGAAGTTGATCGTTGCCTGGAACTTGCGATCCTGGTGTATAATTTATCTACATCGCATCGCAGCCTCATATCTAATTCAATATTCATGTTAATATCTAACATGACACTCGGCAAGAAAACGCAGCACCACCACACTGAACACTACCTGCAGTATTTTAAACAGTATTAACTCACTTGATATAATTTAATATTTTCGACGAAACTATATGTTGTTCTATAAATCTACAAGAAAATTTGTATATATTAATTTAAGTTATATTCAAAGACAAAATCTTCTTATAAAAACATGTATAATATAGTTTACAGAATAAACAAAATGTCTGATATAGTTACTGATTTCGATTTTTGATTGGATTAGCTCTAACTCTCGAAAAGTAAGGGAACCAGAATTGATGACTCTTTTCATAGCATTTCATAGAATTGTTAATTAATATCGTATCGGTAGCGTCTCATGACATCAAGAAATCTTTTCTGTATTTACGATGCATTTTGTGCGCAGCCACCTATCGTTTACGACTCGACGAATAAAACCGGTCGTTAACATTAAAGCGGATCCGTTATCATAATTTGTGGTGATACAAATGTGGGCGCCTTCATCTTCGTCGTTGAAATTTCACAAAATCATTCTTCATCATCTATATTAATTTTTTTTACATATAAATGTACAAATTTAGATATATTTTTTTTATATTCATCTTTTTACTTGAAATGCTACAGAATACATCTAAAAGGTTATAACCATTTTAATATAAAATATTTTTATTTTATAAACACCCAACAGTCGTCAGTTTGTGTGTTTGTAAATTTGTAGTTTCGTAAGTTCGAGAATTCGTTAATTCGTAAGCTGAAGTGTTCGGAGTTCGTAAGTATGTAATTTCGCATATTCGTAAGCTCCAGAATTCGCAAGTTCGTATGCTTAAGTATTCGGAATTCGTAAGTATATAGTTTCGCATATTTGTAAGTTCAAGAACTCGCAAGTTCGTAAGCTTAAGCGTTCGGAGTTCGTAAGTATATAGTTTCGCATATTTGTAAGTTCGAGAACTCGCAAGTTCGTAAGCTTAAGTGTTCGGAGTTCGTAAGTATGTAGTTTTACAGATTCGTAAGTTTGAGGATTCGTAAATTCGTTAGCTTAAGTGTTCGGTTTTCGTAAGTATGTAGTTTTACAGATTCGTAAGTTTGAGGATTCGTAAATTCGTAAGCTTAAGCGTTCGGAGTTCGTAAGTATATAGTTTCGCATATTTGTAAGTTCGAGAACTCGCAAGTTCGTAAACTTAAGCGTTCGGAGTTCGTAAGTATATAGTTTCGCATATTCGTAAGTTCGAGAACTCGCAAGTTTGTAAGCTTAAGTGTTCGGAGTTCGTAAGTTTGTAGTTTCGCAGATTCGTAAATTCAGGAATTCGTGAGTTTGTAAAAAGTAAGCTCTGTCAAAACTAACACGCAATAATGTTTTATTTTTATCAGTGTTAAAGCTGATAACATTCGAAAGGTACTGTCCCACATATAGTACAGTTTAACACAAAATTGAACACACAATATCAACGGCAACGTGATTAATACGCAAACGATATTTATTGTTCCGAATATTGGAATCGCATTCAAAATATCAGACAAAGGAACGGAAATTGCCGGTTTTTATAGAAAATGGCTTTATATTTGGAATATTTATTGCCATACAGTTTTTCATTTCCTTTACAAATATAAATGTCGTTACGTTTCTATAGTCACTGAGAACCTATGAAAGAATTTATTAAGGTTTTCAAATCTGATTTGTATGTTTTGAAAAAAGCTTGAACATTTAATATTTTCTCTGACAACATTAGTTCATATATTATTGCCCAATCAGAACGTTTCCCACGTAAAAGATCGAAATGTGACAAGTTAAAAGACGATAGCTAAAGTACCTTTTTTTTTAGTTCTTAGTCGATCTGCAATCAGTCCTATAACTATGAGCGGATTTTTTGGGAGTGAATTAGCGTTTGCAGTGATTTCCCCATCAGGAATATCTCCTGCTATGTTAGGCTATCCAATTTTAGGATGTTCCGTCGCTTTAGCCGTTCTAGAGGTTCCTGGGCACTAAGCAACACCGCCAGTCTGTTTGGGTGATGCTTTATCCTCTCTTTGTACTTGGCTGCCGACTTTCGAGCTTCGTCCTTCATCGTGTTAATGTTCAAATGCTCATGGAGTTCTGAATTCCTGATAAACCATGGAAAATTAGCCATTTGTTTGAGGATAGAGTCTTCTGCCCTTTGTATAATATTTAGGTTGGAGTCACATGCAGATCCCCAAACCTGAATTGCATACGTCCAGATTGGTCTGAGGATGGTTTTATAAACGAGAAGGTTATTATCGAGTGATAATTTCGAGTTTCGTCCAAGTAACCAGTACAGACCACGATATCTTAGTCTCAGTTCATCTCTTTTTTTCTGGATGTGTTTTTTCCACGTTGGTTTCCGATCTAAGTGTACACCGAAGTATTTTACACTTTCTTCATGTGGCAAACTGTGCTCCGAGCTTTATTGGGGGACAATCTTGCGATCTAAGAGTGAACGTTACATGAACTGATTTAGTCGCACTTACTCGTATTCTCCATTTGTTAAGCCAAAGCGCTATTTCATCAAGATTCTCTTGTAAGGATTCAGAGGCAATTCCTGGGTCTTTATTTGATGCAAGTATGGCTGTGTCATCGGCAAATGTTGTTACCGTTACTCCTGGTTTTTGAGGAAGGTCGGATGTAAAGATGGTGTACAGAACAGGTCCTAGGACTGAACCCTGGGTTAAAATACCCAGTCAATCAGTTTGTCTGAAGCTACCACCAGCTCAAGCGACAAACTCAACTGTCGCTCACATCAAAACGCCATTATTTCCATCGATCTGATTTACAAATATAATTTTATTTTATTTTAATACACATAGATGCATTTTTTCTACTACTTTGAATAAAAAGTAGCATTAGGTAATTGATCTTCTCTCTCTCCTTTTCTCCCTTTCATTTCTTGTTTTTTATTCGGTCTTTCTAATTTTGTCTCTCTCATTTCTTTCTTAAACTTCTACCCTCGTACTTCTACCCATTAGTTAAAAAAAAGGTTTTTTGTATGCAGTACGAAAATATATTATTTACTATTAACCATTTATGGACTCTATATCAATATTAGATTTAAAATGTGATTTAACAATAATTATTGATCAATTCGTATGTTGTTAATTTTGTGAGTTTGTAAGTACGTTAGTCTTTAAGCTACTAATTACGAAAATTAGTATTCGGAATTCGTAAGCTTGTAAGAAGTATAAATACATTTAATGGAAGACAAAATTCCACGACTAACTCAAAGTCTGTTTATGTTTGTATTCATTCACTTTATGTTAATTTAATGATATTGTAATTAAAAAAAATATATTTTTACGTAGAAATTGGCAGGTATTATAATCGAGATGGTTGTTAGCTATGTATTGTGAAGATCTGTTCACCCGTTTGCAGACTACAAGCTCATTGCTCACTTGAGAGCTGCCTCACAATATTAATATATTGACACTACTATTTTATTTTAACACGCTGCGTCCCGCGCTTTCACCCGATATATTTTGGACAATTCACACAATATCTTTATAAATTATAGCCTATGTGTTATTGTGATGTGTAATCAATATTATTGTAAAGTTTCATTAAAATCCATTCAGTAGTTTTTGCGTGAAAGAGTAACAAACATACATACATATAAACAGACATCCATACATCCAGACATCTATACATCTAGACATCCATACATCCAGACATCTATAACTCCATACATCCATACATCCATACATCCATTCATACATACATCCATACATCCATACATACATACATCCATACATACATACATCCATACATCCATACATCCATACATCCATACATCCATACATCCAGACATCCATACATTTTTACAAAATTTCGCGTTTATAATATATGTAGGATATTCGGGAGCAAGGTCGAGCGGAGGAGGTGAGTTTTTTTTAATAAGGACATTTCACTAATCCACGTCGATAATGCCACCACCCTTTGGATATCTATGTATTCTAATCAAAATTTGCCAGTTAATCCCAAATCTCAAAGACTATGGGATGATCCAGCTTGCAAAATTACTCAGCAAAAATTATTAAATACATGTGGTACACTAAGAGTCAGGATTTTGGCTGCAGGCATTACCATCCACACATGTTGGCACATTGTTAGACAGGAATACATTATCTGTCGCCATAAGCCTGCGCCTTGGTGTTAAGTTAAATGAGCCATATCGTTGTCGGTGCGGAGACTGGGTTGACCATCACGGCCTTCATGGTCTGTCGTGTCAGCGTAGTGCCGGCCGCATTTGTCGATACGCCAACTTGAATGACGTCATCCGTCGGACGCTTTCCAC
Organism: Limenitis camilla; assembly: GCA_905147385.1. NCBI lineage: Eukaryota > Metazoa > Arthropoda > Insecta > Lepidoptera > Nymphalidae > Limenitis > Limenitis camilla. The sequence goes on from LR990241.1 coordinate 12,410,064, forward strand.
CATTAACGTGCCGGCCACTCTGGAGCCGAATGGAATAGCACGTGGATGGTAAGCGCCCGGATGGTGTGACGCTCATTCCATGGCGGCATGGAAGGTCGCTGGTATGGGACGCCACGTGCGTAGATACCATGGCACCTTCCCATATTTTAGCATCTTCATCATGCGCTGGTACGGCAGCTGCGAACGCTGAAAATGCAAAGCGGCGCAAATATGCTGGCCTTGGCGAAGGCTACATATTTGTGCCATTTGGCGTAGAGACGATGGGTCCATGGGGGTCGGAGGCGCGCCGCTTTCATAAAGAGGTTTCGGCGCGTCTGTACGATGTGACCCGGGATCGGAGAGCTGGCCTGCATTTTGGCCAAAAAATTAACATTGCTATCCAAAGAGGAAATGCAGCCAGCATCTTCGGCACCTTCCCATCTGATTGCGATGAGGCCTTAGGTTAGGATTTTAGTTATAGTTTATTTTTAGTTGATATATTGTTTAACATTATGTAAATATATTTAAATAATATTAGCATGAAATTTATAAGTTTTAGAAGGTGCTTAATATACTTATATAGGTATAGGTAGGATAGGTTTGAGTTAAAGTAATCCGTCGGTCCTGTTAGTGTCAAAGGGAAAGTTTCAGATTTACTGAACAATAACTAAGTTAGACCTCAATCTGCGCCTAGGTAATTGTTTAAACTTGGACTACACTTAGCTTACGTACTAAGTTTTAAGTCTGGTGTTCTACTAAGCACATAATATATTATCACTTTTAATTTTTATGTTTTTGATAACTTTATTAACTATTTAGACGAAATATTGAATAATAAATTGGCAACACAAGCCCCACTTATAATGGAGGGACGAGACACAAAGTCCTGTTTATTTCTAAATATATTTCTAAATGTTTAAATAATTAGTGTAATTGCTGTTTTGCTGAATGAGGTCGAGCGGTGAAGGAGAGTGTTGATGCATTGTAGAAAGGAATTTTATTCCTGTTCCTGGGTCGCAAGCCCCAAGCTATGTTGCAATTGAAGTGTTTTTAGTATTATTGTGCAGTGAAGGTTCTATGTAGATTTTGACGTCACTGTATAAATTAGTACAATTATTGTTTACATGTGTAAGTTTGTGTGTGAGTATGAGAGACTGTGTAAGTGTGTGTTTGTGTAATTATATAAACCAAAAATTTAATAAGCCAAATGATGTTATCTATCTCCACTGTTAATTGTGCGTAGATAAAACAAAAAAAAACGAGAGAGAGAGATGTAATAAAATACATAATATAAAGTTCTGTCTGTTTTCGAAACTAATGCCAAATTCAAAATTCCACAACTTTTGTCATTTTTCAACTATCTCGAAAACTATGATAGTTACAAAAATGATTCAAACTTCATTTTAAAGGAGATACTTGGGGCTGCAAAAAAAATATTTCGATCGTCTTTTTGCAAGATTTTGAAAATCAATAAATCGTAAGAATAGACGCTTGACATAAAATAAATTTCTCAATTTTTTTAGATATTACTCTTACTGATATTAAAAGATTCAAAAAATATAAATTTTTTAGTTCTAAAAAAAATTCTTCTCGCTCACTGAAATAGAACTACGATAAAGAGCATAGCTCAAAAAAGTATTTAAAAGTCTTTTACTGCTAAGAATTGGGGGGAAAATTACCATTCATTAATTTTGAATTTTACTACGAGAAAAAAAATTTATTCGAAGAAAAAGTTTTTTTTTGAAAAATGAGAAAACTGTTTAATATAAATGCCTGAAAAATTGTCAGAATTATTTTTATTCATAATCTAGACTAACCCTTAAGTACGAGTAGGAAAGGACCCAAAGGCAGATATCCTATAGAGACCCGGCTATACTTTTTATTTCTAATTTTTAATTTTACGGCACAAAAAAATTAAATCTTCAGTTAAAATTGTTATAAATTAAACATATTTATTAATAAAAATATTCAGAGCGCGATACAATACTAGCTAATGCTATAAACAGATGAAGCAGCAGCCTTATACTTAACTGGACAAGTTTTCAGTAGATTTCCCAGGAACTGCCTTTCAGACTGTCTTGTTCGCTTAAGTAAATAACTTCTAATGTTACTGACTGTGACTGTGTTCAGAATAACGATTACCAGCTATTTGTGTGACAGACAAATTTACACTTCACTTTAAATAACAGTTATTTGCTTTTGTAATTTATTTACGTCACTATTTTTAAGTTAATTCTACTGTTAACGTCTCTTTGTACTTATAGAATATTAAAAAAAATATTAGGCTGCGTTTCCACCAATAATCGTAAACATCCGCATCCATCTCAGGTGGAAACGCAGGTTTACAATCCAATATGTAAAAAAATTACTAACAATAGATTTCAGAATAAATCGTCAATAATGACAATTTATGTGAAAGTTTGTATGTTTGTTACTTAATAACGCAAAAATGGCTGAACCTATTTCGATGAAATTTGGCAGACAGATACTTTATAACCTGGATTAACACATAGGGTACTCTTTATCCCGAAAAAAATCATAGTTCCAGCGGGATAATAATAAAACATTGTTTTTAATATTTTTAACATCTATAGTTACGAAAGTAAATCATCAATAGTGTCAATTTAATTTTTTTTTAAATTTTGAAATAGAATTGTCAGTTTCATTAGCGTAATTAGTACCATCTTTCATCAATAGATGGCATTACATGTACTTTATATGATTCTTTCTAAGTAATATTTTATTTTTTCTCCGAAGCAAAGCGATTGGTTTCTAGAAACATCTGTTCAAGTGTCTTACTCACATCATTATTTACTTCAATTAAGTAATAGCTCTATTAATTTAAAGGTAATTTTTAAGCTCAATTTTTCATACAAAATAACAATTTTTTTTTTTTTATGTAACTAGGTCGGCAAACAAGCTCACGGCTCACCTGATGGTAAGCGGTTACCAGAAGCATCGCAAGCGCGTTGCCGACCTTATCCCCAATTCCCCCCAGGAGCTCTGGTCACCTTACTCACCAACAGGAACACAACACCGCTTTAGAGTAGTGTTATTTAGCTGTGATCTTCTGTAAGGTCGAGGTACTACCCCAGTCGGACTGCTCCATATTTGAGCAGGAAGTTTCCTACTGTGCCCTACCTCAGTTAAAAATAAAATAAAAACAGTATAACTCTGTTTTATTGGAGGTTAAATAAATCTTTTTGTTGAAATAATTGCCACAGACAGATTAAATTTAGATTCGAATATCTATTGTAGCAGCTATTTATGATCATAAAAAATAAACTGAATATATTACTTAAGAATACAAACTAAACAAACGAAACTGCGCCATCTATTGACGGATAGATGGCATCTGTGTGTCTATTACACAATCAGGCTTAAATCACTGAACCGACTTTGATCAATTATGATACAAAGATAAAGTAGAGCTTGAGGAAGGTCATCGTCGGGGGTTTCTTCTCGCAGTGGTTGATGATCCATCTGCGGGGCGACATGACCGGGGCTTTATTGCCACATGCACGTGGTCTCTGTCGCTGCAGCCTACAAGCTACAGGTCTTTGGGGTTGCCTCTTGGCGTGGGCTGTGGTTTAGATGATTAATCGTTTCGGGCATTTTGGTATCAAGAGGGGGGGTTGGGGACCTTCCCGCCATGCGGATTCTTCACGCCGTTGTGCGCGATCAAACCCCTGCCAGGTGTGACCCTCAGTTCCCTGAAGGAGGCCCAGCGAGGCGATCAGCTGCTACAACGACGACTTCGGTGTACTCGTACGCCATCTATCGACGTGTAGATGAAGTGCATGTCGAGCTGTGTGACCGTTGTCTTTGAGAATTAGTCATATATAGACACGATGACGAATTAGGGAACTTCACTTGGTAAGTTCATTTGATTTTTAAATATTTTAAACAAGAAAACGTTTGAAGGTATTTCGTCCTCATTGAAAATAATTCCAATGAATACACCAAAATGTTAGAAACTAGGAAGTGGGTACTTGTATATAAAACCATTGTTAATTGCTTAATCAGACATTTTGTGGAGTTAACCAACTGTGAACTAAAACATGAAGCGTGAAACGTATTGTTGGTATTAATGGTTTACATTAGAACAACAGGAAGTTAAGTTTCTATTTAATGGACTATACAATAAATCTATCTCTCCTTTAGGCTGCGTTTCCACTACAGATGATCGAGGATGCGTAGCCGGGAATTTGTCTGTTAAAACGCAGACTAAAAGGACTAGAACTAATTAATGGAATAATAGGTAAGTACATAGCGCACACTGATATTACGAAACTACTCGTCAATTCGACGAATGGTTATGTTTTGTGTTACAAAAAGTAACGGCACAGTTTTGGGTTAATGATTTTTTTCTGAGTTGTAATTTTATTAAACTACTAGGGGCCCGTCCCGGCTTCGCACGGGTGGAATGTTATTTTTAAAAATATTTTGGCTCTCTTGCATTTCGGTGCCCACTCTCATGCCGCGTTACTCGCTGCGCTGCGTCGCTATACTGGCCCGTCGCGTCCTCGTGTATTTTTTGTTTTTTTTTTTTTTTTATATTGATATTTTTAATTTCGTAATATCTTTTGACTGGAATGTCCGATTTCAATAATTCAAAAAGTAATTAACAGGTATTGAAACAGTCTTCATTACGAAATAATTCATTTGGATAAGAATTAATACAAAGTTATGGAAAACATGGTCTGATTTTGATAGGCATTCTTATCAACTTTTAAAATGTAAAAAAGTAGTTATAGTGACATAACTATAATAGTTGGACATATGGTCTCGCGGAGTTTTTTGTAGATATTGATACGTTCTATAATATTGTAGAATATTTTTTTGTTCTATCATCAATACTTTTTGCAGCGCATGCGATGAAAGATATTTTATGGCTAATTTTTTTGCACCTTGGGTTGGTTTTAGTGAGATTTCCTGAGGATCTCTAATTTTTTCTTTTAATAAATATAGCCTATGTTACTCAGGGATAATGTAGCTTTCTAATGGTGAAAGAATTTTTGAAATCGGTCCAGTAGTTTTTATGTTTATTCGTTACATACAAAAATACAAAAATACAAATCTTACTTCTTTATAATATTAGTATAGATAAATATAATATTGTCACCTTATGTCTGTCTATTTGTCTATTATCACAATTCTTTCTCAAATAAGCGTGAAGGTATCAAATTGAAACTTCTGAATGGAATTAATGGAATCAATGATATATTTATTCACAAAGGAATCAAAACCGTATCATAAAATCTGGTATGGAGCAGTTTTATAGCAGTTAAAAGAAAAAATTCCAAATTTTTTTGGCAGTCGGTAAACTGTCGTCAATTAAGATTACAGTTTCCCAACGGTAAAGTTAAGTTTGTCTTTTAATTCGAATTGATCGATGAGCAAGTTTGATCTACATTGAGCCAATATATTTTTTAAGTACTTTTGTGTAAATTATTAGACAGAGAGAAATATGTTGTGCTAATTGAAATTATTGTAACACTGAAAATGATAATGTAAACAATGAAAGCAGTGATGGCCCAGTGGTTGAGACTTCAAGTCTTACTCGGTAGGACCGAGTTCGATCCCCCCCACAGGCACATACCTCTGACTCTGAGTTATGTGTGTTTTCAGCAATTAAATATCACTTGCTTTAACAGTGAAGGAAAACATCGTGAGGACACCTACACTCCTGAGAGTTCTCCTTGTTCTCAAAGGTGTGTGAAGTCTGCCAACCCGCACTGGGCCAGCGTGGTGGACTATGGCTTAATACCCTCCTCATTCTGAGGAGGAGACCCGGCTCAGCAGTGGGCCCATTGAAGGGTCGTGATGATGATGAAACAATGGAATAAAAATTACCAGATTTGGTAGAGTTGTAACATCTCCGTCACGTTTTATAGAAAGATATTGATATGGGGGATGTTGTGATTGATTGTGGGATTTGAAAGGAATTCTTAAAATGGCGTTAAGAAATAAAGCATTGTGAGTATATTATTAAGACTTAATGCAACTAGTACAACAGTTAATTATTCGTCGGATACTTAGGTTTAATGCAATACTTCTTACTAACGTTAGCTGTTTCGGGTTAAATGGCAGATAGAATCGTGTATAGAAATAATAGGAAAATATAGAATATTGTATAAAAAACATTACACCGATCAACACGGATTTTGAGTCTGACAAAAAAACGTCAAATTTTGATTTCTTTTACCTTACTTATAAAGGGTAAAATAGGTTTTTTGGTTAAAGTTTGCTTTTCTAGAAATTTCGTTTTCATAGAAAATTTCATATTATTTCGACAAGTAAAGTCTGTATGCTATTTTGCGACTCAGTCATATACAAAAATACTACTAGAGTTTGTAATAGACAAACATACACTCAATACAATAGAATGCGCGACTTGTCGCCATTTTGTTTTAAAGTATTACCAACTATTATTTTACTCTCCACTAAGAACTTTAAAACTTAATTATCAATATAAAACATACAAAAGCAAACTTATTTCTTCATAAATTGAGTTTTTGGTTATTTTTCAATGTAAACACTCAGACAATAGTCATTAAATAACAGACACAAAAAAAGTTTCTTTTTTTGTTGACTTGTGTTATCATTTATTCCTTTAGAGAAGTTTTTTAAAACTTTTACAACTGTAGAAATTCTCTTTAAAAAGTAAAAACAATGTGAAGTATAATGAAAGTTTATTATAAAGTTAGGAAAGGGTTTCCTTTTGATGGAACTAGTTAGCTTTTGAAAGTTGCACCCGAAAGTTTTGCTTCTGTTTAAGGATGGATGGAATATATTATTATTATTTTTTTTTTAACAAGCAGACGGTCCACCTGATGGTAAATGGCCACCATCGATGGACAACGACATAACAAGAGATACCCTCTTGTTATGTCGATGCGTTGCATCCTTGAAGGTAGAGAGGGGAGGGGGAGTGACAAAAATGCTGAGGCTTTAGCCGACCCTGAGTTCAGAGTCCATTAGACTCCGCAGCATTAATGGGATGGGAGAGGGAGTGAGTAAGTCTGGCCCACATTCAGCTCGACCGGAACGCGTCTTAAATACTTGGCGGTCGGATTCGCAGTAGAGGAACAGATCCTCCATCACCAAGGAGGTGCTGGGTTACTCTTCTCTTACGAGATGCTCTCCCAGGGGCAGAGGGGAACAGTATTCTAACCCGTCCCCTCACGGGGAAAATTTATTATTATTTGAAAGAGCAGTTAAACTTAAACTTAATACTGTAACTCGAAACTGTAAATTAAATGGTTAAAAGAAAGGCCGTTCAACTATTACGTAAGCGGATTTTTTGCAATTATTTCCGTCCACCCTTTCAGCAAAAGTAAGCAAGCCCTAACCTCTTCTCCCTGCGCTCACTTAAATATTGAAACATTCATTTTCCTCATATTCACGTTTCGATGTGCGTGTTTACTTTTTCATCGGTAATGCAGATGCAGATAATCATCATGCAGAACCCCCTCCATGATGTCATCAAAAATAAGCAAAGTAAGGACCTCTCGCCCCCCTTTAATGTTTACGTAATACTTGAATAGCCCTAAACTTGATTTAACTTTATATTTTAATTTTGCTTTTGACTGCAATTTTTTAAAGAAATCGATATAAGAATCGAATTTAAAAGATTTTAATCGAACATTAATCGATACAAATTTTTCTTTGATTTTGATTTACTTATTAATCTCATTTTTTTATCTTTTTCAGTACAAGATCGAATCTATGTTAGATGTTGATCTTAAAAATATTTTTTTTGCTGCCTGTGCCTTATTTGGACATATCCATGAGGAGACCAGATCGCACTCAACGAAGAGCTACTCGGATTATCGGGGACCCGGTGTTACATTCACGGCTGGACCCCTAGGCACTGCGTAGATCTTCATTGTGCGTCCTCTATCGCATATATCACGGGGAGTGTTCCGAAGAGCTTTTCCATTTGATCCCTGCCACCGAATTCCACCATCGCACTGCACGCCATAAACTTAAATATCATCCTCATCATCTGGATGCGTGGTGTGCCTCAATAGTGCACTTTTCTAGAACTTTTATTCCACGCACAATCAACTTATGAAATGATCCACCTTCGGCGGTATATCCAGAACACTACGACATGGGGACCTTCACAACTCGCGTATATCTCCACCTTAAAGGCCGATAACGCTCCTGTAAATCCCCAATTGTTGCAGGAGTCCGTGGGCTGCAGTGATTACTTAACACTAGGTAACCCGACTGCTCGTTTACCTTCCTAATATATATAAAAAAAGTATATAGAGGGTATAATTACAGCCTTGGCAATATTAATGATATCTTAGATTTAAATGGAGTCTTGTATAGAGGAAATTGTATATAGTACTTTTTAAAATGTGTGCGAAATCTTGGAGTGTCTGTCAGTTATTAAAAATTGATTCTTAAGTTGGAAGATAAATTAGTAATTTTCGTTATGATGACATTTTATTTCATTCATGGGCTAATTTAAACAAAATACTCTCCTATAACAGTTTGTAGTAACGCAACTGTAAGTAATTACTTGGTCGTATGTCAGGATAATCTCTGTTTAATTTTGGGTAGTACAGCATTAACTAGAGATTTATAATCTACAGACTAGTGTTGCAATGCTATGTGTAGAAAGAGAAGGTAGATAACACTGATATTCGAGCATTTTCATTTTCATCATTATTTTAGTTAATAAAGACATTGTAACATAAATAGCCTTTTTCTGCCTTTTTAAAAGTTTTCCTATATTTTAAGACTTTGTTTGTATAATACTATAAAAGAAATATTCAAAATGAGTCAACTTATATTTTTCTAAATTAATTATAGAATTTAGAAGAATCGATATTATCTTGTATAAGATTTTTTGTATTGTTGAAAACAAAATGCAAAAACATATAATAGACGTCCACTGCTGGACATAGGCCTCCCTCAGACATTTCCAGTACGACCGATCACCTGCGACCTGCATCCAGCGGCTCCCTGCCGCCCTGACCAGGTCGTCTGTCCATCTTGTGGGAGGCTTTCCAACGCTTTGGTGTCCTGTCCGTGGTCGCCACTCGAGAACCTTTTTGCGCCAACGGCCATCGGTTCTACGGGCTATGTGCCCAGCCCACTGCCACTTCAACTTACTAATCCGCTGGGCTATGTCAGTGACTCTGGTTCTTCTACGGATCTCCTCATTTCTGATTCGATCACGTACAGAAACACCCAACATAGCCCTCTCCATAGCACGTTGAGCGACGCGGAGCCGACGCACAAGGAGTGAGAGACCACGTCTCAGATCCGTACGTCATCACTGCTCGAAAACTTTCGCCTTCAGGCACTGAGGTATTTCCGACGAAAAGACGTCTCTTAGCTTCCCGAACGCTGCCCATCCGAGTTGGATTCGACGATTGACCTTATATTAAATATTAACTGTTATGTTATTCTAAAAAGCTTGATACTCGATTCTATTCGATTCTTGATATCAAAAGGTATCGAGAAATACCGTTTTATGTGTACTCAGTGTAACCAATGTGAGTGTGTTACCATGGTTACAAGATTGTTATAATTTTCAATATATTAATATGAGCGCTATGATGCTACAGACAAACATATAGATACACACGATAAACTTATAATACACAATCCTTCTATCCAAATTGACATTTACAATTCTGGTCGTAAAACAGTCGTATAGTTAGTTTATAAGATGATTTTGGGAATCACAGCTACGTATAGGGTTACCCAATTTTGATTTATCAAAAATATCTTTAAAATATTATAAGAAAAAGAAAAAAATATACTGAAAGGGTTACCAGTTATTCTGTAATATGATATCAAATATTCTTCATGTCGTGTTATTGTAATATGATGGACAGCTTCCGCACTGAGTGCTTTATATAAGACATCTGATTGAAGCTCGATATCCTATTAGTAGTGCTTGATATTAAATTGAAGTTAGATCAAAATTATTCTATATTATATCCCGTTTCTACGAAAACAATAATCATCAAAATGAATTCATCAATTTTAGAGAAAATTCAACAGAACTTCCGTAGATATTGAGGTTAAATCAGAAAAGTCTCAGTCTGCACTTGTTTATATTTTATATCAGAATTCTGAAAAATTATAGCATAAAATTTAGAATATCTTATTCTTAGAAAAATCTTATGAGTATAAAAAATAATCAAAATTAATTCAGCTTTTTCAGAGAATACTTTAGACTTAACTAAAACTCATTTGTAAAGTACTAGATGTGTCCCGCGGTTTCACCCGCTATATTTTGGTTAATTCACACTATATCATTATAAATTATAGCCTATATGTTATTTTGATGTGTAAGCTATATTATTGTAAAGTTTCATCAAAGTCCATTCAGTAGTTTTTGCGTGAAAGAGTAACAAACATACATTCTTACAAACTTTCGCGTTTTTTTAATAGCATAGTGAATATCAGCAGAGTTTAGTCCTCTATCTGTCTTTTCTATTTTAAAAGAGACGTATCTTTCTAAACTTCATGATAAAAACGATTAGAAGATTTTATGATAATACATTTTTCATCACATCATTCGTTAATGGCGTACTGGTGAGCCGGGCCTTCTCCATGGAATGAGAAAGGGTTAGGCATAGTCTGCTAGACACTGGCCAAGTGCGAATTGGCAGACTTCGATAGAGAACATGGCGAACTCTCAGGAGTATATGTTTTGATATTTAATTCTTTCACTTCATAATCTTGACAGTTTATTCTAAAACTACTATTTCTAAAGCCATATGGTGGGATAAGGCTTTGATTACTTTTTCCGACAGGGGGGAGATTGAATATATAATTAAATGACAATGAATAATGAAGCGTATTCATGTGTTCGAAAGCGCAGCAGGACAATACTGTCCATATGATAATTTAGTGCATTTTCACCTTCCGACGCGCGTCGACGGTGTAACGCTGTGCTGCCGGTGCGCTGTGCTTCGTCTGTGCTCTAAGTTATAAACTATTGACTTTTCGTTGAATGCGAAAGTAACTCTATCCGTGTGTTACACGCGTTCATGTTTAAACTACTGAACTGATTTTGATGAAATTTGGTATAAACATAGACTTGAGAAAGGACATAGGACGCTTGAATGGGTTAAAATTAGGGATGACGTTTGCTTCATGGTATGTATATAATTTGGAAAGTGGGAAATGTTTACTGTACATGTGAGTGGCAAGGGGGGAGGGGAAGGGGGGGGGGGGAAGAATCTTTTTGGCCAACCGATGAAAATAAATTTTGCTTCTAAATATAATTTCTAGGTAAGCGAAAAATTTTTGCAATCTCCTTACTGTATAAGTACATGAGCTGAGTTTTCCCGCCAGAGGTGATTAATGAGTTCTTCTAACTATTGACTACTTAATTAATAAATTAATTGTCAATAAATTATGGATTAAAAAGAAAAAGATATATGTGAAGCAATATTTTGAATATATTCAACAATAAGTATCTCGTATTTTGTTTCGTATGATTTTATAATAATATTGTTTAGTAAAAATCGCTTTTCCCTTGTACCGCACACTAAAACACGTGTTAATGGGAATTATAATACATTTATACCATCATTACACCACGCATTACATATTCACCATTGTTTAGTCCGTTTTATGGAAACCCATGCATTATTCTGTATACAAACTAGATGCTAACTACCAAGATTAAACATGTTACACGGTTTAATAAATTAGTATAGATCTAAGTTACCGACCCTTTGACGCATATGCATGAGAGAAAGTCTATGCGTGTATGTGCATATGTAACATGAGCAACGGAAAATCGACTTTCTTCGGTAGTCGATCAAATGCCGCCCGTGTGCAGCCAAACGTATGATAGAATATTTTTAAATGAAAAGTATGGTTTGAATGAAAATGATCAAAAACATAGGATTAAAACGATATCACACCGCATTCACAGCCATAATGGTCACCAGACGAGCTTCGCTTGACAGCTGGCTCAAGTCTACCGATAAAAGGTACTACCCACGAATATAAGATATCAACAGTGTTGCTAACTTAAATAATTTAAGAAACGAGCCAGAAAATTGAATGTTTGTATGATATTGATTAAATATCCTCCTAACGCCATCTATTGAAAGCAATACGAATCATTTACATCAATGTTATAAATGTGAAGTTGTATGTTTAGATGTTTGTTATTCAATCAAGCAAAAACGGCTGAACAGATTTTAATGAAATTTGGCACACAGATACTTTATATCCTGGATTAACACATAGGCTACTTTTTATCCCAGAAAATTCAGAGTTCCTGCTGGATAATAATAAAATATATTTATCGTCGTCATTTTTTACTCCTGTATGGGAAAGAATTTAGGAGAGATTGTTATAAATATTATTTTTTAAAACTCTCCTCTCTCTTTTCTCTCCGTACTGAGCTACAGTAGCCATTAATTAATTTATTAACTTATACAAACGGTATTAAAATATTGAAATGTCGGAGATTAAAACGAAATCGGTTTAATTTTAAATTATTTGTAACTCTATACATGTAAATAAAATAAAATGAGCTTAACATATGATAGTATTTAATGCATTGAAACTGCAATTATAAAGCATGCCAATTTAACATCGCTTCGCTGCGATAAATAATTATAATTTATAATGATTAAGATTTACTAAATTATTTAAAGGTTTAGGACCCCACCTGTCCACATTATAGTGGAGAGATGAGGGAGGATATAATAGTTATTTATGCAACTGTTGGATAATGAGGGGTATTAAAACACGAATGTGATACTTTTTATCAATACAAGACTTTATCTATACTATACCCATAATTAAATCCTCTATAAAAGATCCTGAAACAGTTAACACAGCCACTTCTAGTAACCTAACATAATCCATTACTGAGACACAGGTTGGCCGGAATAGTGAGGTCAAAAAAATTATTTAAGTGCCTTTAGTTGAGGGGTAGCCCCCATGTATGTTCTGCGATTTTTTGTAGTTTTTGAGTTATGAATTTATGAATGTTTTTTTTAAGATTTTTCAGCCGAATGCGATTTTGTCTTAAGCGCCTAAAAGCTTCTTTATTGCCTCTTATAATGTTCCCAGTTTTATTGATTTTTTTTTAACTCTTCGATCAACTCAATTTCATGTTGAATATTTAAGTTTATCTCGCTAAAACCTCTTGTTTGATTTTGAATAAAAAATTTTAGAAGTTGTGTTAAAGTTAGGAAGCTAATTATTTTATGTGTGAAAGTAGTATTCATGAAGATTAAGTAACAAGAAAAAGAATCCCGAAAAAAGACTTATTGGCGAAAAAATAAAATAAAATAATAAATAAGTTGAAACTCAGTACAACATGATCCGTTTGGATTATATTATGGTTGTTAGGACATTAGGTGTTTTAATGTTGGCAATAAGCTGTTTCAGAATCTTTTATAGAGGATTTAAAGTATGGGAGTAGATGAATATAATATAAGAAGATGGGGATAGAAGGTGTTTACTTTTTTTCTTATTCTCGAAATTGTGTGACTTCATAGTGTTGTGTATTTAGAGATATTTTGCTGAATATTAAAGTAATTAGTGTAGTTGGTGTTTTGATGAAGAATTGTTAAATATTAGTGTCAGGAGATCGAGCAGAGGAGAGCGATTATTGGTAGTAGAAAGACCATTTAATCTTACACCTGGGTCGCGAGCTCAAGGCAAAGCTCGGTTTCCGTCTAGATTATTGTAGTCTTTTCAGTGTTACAACGCCATCTCTTAGACTTTAACTTTTTTTTAACTTATTTCCTTTTCCCACATATAATTACAACACTGTATCCGACTATAAAAGAAGAGGTATTAGCAGGCGCGATAATTTAAATATAGTCATTACTGGCAACATTATTAATTCGCGGCGCTACTGTTTGGGTCAATTAAAACAGCTCTAATACTAATCACCTTAGGGGGATTTTCCCTAAATATAGAGGAAAAATTGTATATATCGGTAGGATTTTTAGGAGATAATTTTGTTTTGGGTTACGTATCAAGACATGCGGCAGCGTGTCCAAGCTAAGTGAAGCGGCGCAGCAGCGGTAATGTATGTATACGAATAATTTCGAGCTACATTTGACCCCTTGAAAACTCTAAACGTAATTAACCTATATAGATGAAATTCGCCACATTTATTAAAATCTCTGAGCTTATCTAGAATCCAAAATTTCCTCAATGTAGCTCTAACTGTTATTGATATATTAACGTATACGTAAGAAAGAGAGCCGATTTGAATGAATGAAGTAACAGAATTTATTGATTCTTTAGTATTTGAGCAGGAACCCAGGCAGTGCCTTGGACATGTGACCAAGGTGTAGGCTTAAGGATACCCTTTAAATGATCATAACACTCACCTCCACCGCCCGGTCTCACTGTTTGCCTCAGGTTAGGTTAACATAAGGCTAACCTAACCTAACATAAACCTAACCTAAGGTAGTGTTAACACATCTAAATACAAAGTAGGGACTCGCAATAAATAAGAAGTAAGAACTCACATGATCCTTAGTACGAGAGGTCCGATATCCGTAATATAGCGAAACACTATTTGTTACACTTCACTCAAAGAGACTTGTCGAGAGATTAAAGTGTACTGCGTCAGTCGGGGAATAAAAAGGGACTAGACACTATTAGCAATGCCCCTCCACTAGTGGGGTGACTTACTTAATCAACAAATAGGAAATATAGCGCTGCCGTTCCGATTACTCGATAATCGTTTACTCACGACCGAAGTGACAACAAGTCCTCTTTATTATTATTCTACCCTAACTATAGCCCGACACGACCACCATTATTATCCTACCCCGACATATAAAATTTGGCATTTTTATGACTGAATAATAGATCAAAAACCTAACCTACTTACAGATGACCTTGAGTTAGTTTTTACAAATAAACCAAACTTTATACTAGTAATAATATAGGTATAATATCAAACTAACATTATAAGTATATAAGAAACAAGAAATACACAAACCTGCATTTGTACGAAGAAGCGAAGTAACATCTTGAGCTTAAATCTCAATTATCTCAAGTTAAATAATTGCATTTTGTTAATAATTGTCCGTTGAAGTTTAAGAATTTATATTACCTGTAAAGTAGCAAACATTGTGGTGGTACCTAGAAACATGAAATCTATATCTATACTATTATATAAAGAGGAAAGATTTGATTGTTTGTATGTTTGTTTGTTGCGAATAGGCTCGAAAAGCACTGAACCGATTTTGAAAATTCTTTTACCGATAGAAAGCTACATCCTTTCCGAGTAATATAGGCTATGTGGTGTTGCCATAAATATTCTAATTAAAAAGATATGGCCATTTAAGCGCCATAACCTGGTCATTTTGTAAATTGAAGGGTTTCTCAGGAACTACTAATCCGATTTTATTTTTTTTTTCACAGATAGAAAACTACACTTTTCCTGTGTGACAAACGTGATTTAGTGTTGCCATATACATTTTTTTAATTAATAGAACATGGCCGTTTTATTGCTACTAATCCGATTTTAAAAAATATTTAATTGAGAGAAGTCTATAGTATTTCATTATAGAAACTAACGTGGTAATTAGTCATTTTTAAAACTAACAGTCACGTATTATTGTGGTAACTTGGTACTAGAGTTTCGATCACATTGGGCGATCTTCTTCAGCTAGTGGACGCGCTCGCGGTGGCCGCTCGGTGAACACTGGTATATTATACCTATAGTATTTCCGTCTCTCTTCCTCTTATATACTATCTTTCTCTCTCATCCTCTCTCTTTTTTCTCTCTTTAATATTTGTCTTCATCTCTGTTCAGAATGGTAAGTCTCTGTTCGGTTTCTTTCTTTCGATAATATCTCTCTCGCTCTCTCTCTCTCTCCTTTATTTATCCAATTTTATTTTTGCTCTCTCCTCTCTCTTCTATTATATGTCGCCTTTCTTTTCTTTTTTATTCTATCATATTTCTTTTTATAACTTTTTCTCACTCTCTTTCTTTTTGCAAATAATGAAAAACTACACAATTACAGAAAGACAAATTGAGGACATCAATTATAATATTGTTTTAAATACCCGGGGCGAAGCGAGGGAAGGCCGCTCATTGTTATATAAATTTGGTAGAATGTTGCATATTCTTGAAACTAGAATTATAAGGTTTTTACACAGAACTTGGCCCACATACGGATTTAAATTATTTTGTTGTCGATTTAAATAACAATGCACAATCTTTATACTGAACTTGGCTCATATTTCACAATTATATTTTTGTTGTATTATTTAGAGATATTGTCATGTAATTATTGTTGAGTTGGTAACATCGATATGACGGTGGGCTTGAAAGAATATAAAAATGATTAAGAAATTATATTGAGTGAGTACAGACAGTTCATATAAAGTAAAATAGTTTGATTTATTAAGCTCTATCATATCAATATTGAAGCAAAGTAGGGCCACATACAAATGCTAACCACGCATATAATTCATTGCAATAAATTGAAAATAACTTGACGGGAACGTCAGCACGCGGAACTCGCCAACTCGTAAATATCTCGTCTAGGAATCTTTCATAAACCCTTTGTCTTCGATTGTATTGTTATCTGCTCTTAAAAGAATATTTCTCGTAAATCCTATTATTATTAAATTTTTTAAATTACTCAAAAGTGCCTTTATTAAACTTCTAAATCTATACTAATACTAGCTGACCAGGCAAACGTTGTTTTGCCATATAAATTTGGTGTGGACTACCCTTATCACTTAGTGGGGTGAAAAATAGATAGTAGCCGATTCTCAGTACTACTGAATATGCATATAAAATTTCATAAAAATCGGTCGAGCCGTTTCGGAGCAGTTTGGTGACTAACATTGTGACACGAGAATTTTATATAATAGAGATAGAGATGGATTATACTCGTAAAGAGATAAAGGTTGTGAGGTTGTAGGGGAATATCTCTGGATCTACTGAACCGATTTTGAAAATTCTTTCACCAATAGAAAGCCACATTATTTGTGAGTGTCATATGTTATATATTATACGAAAAATGTTAAGACTTTTTCGTGGTAGTCGGATTTGCTGCAGTGAGTCGGAGGATAAACGGTCGAACGACAACGTTTCTTACGAACGCTGCCTTAACGATAAGAGATATATGATTGAGTTCTAGAGAAAAGTTGTAGAGCTTGATAATACCTACAAAAAATTCAGCGACAGCATTTGTCTAACTTTTTTATTTAAGTCTAAAAAAAATATTTCTTTATTGTTTTAGTTGTCAGGTACACTTGAGCAATAGGACATGGATGCTCTTATTGAAACTTTATTTTACATGCAATAAGTATTAGTGTAATAAAATAATAAGCATAAAGCAAATAAACGTATATATCAACATAATATCTACTCATGCAAAAAATAATCAATTTTTTACATACTAACTGTTGATTGAACATGAAATTTTAATTACTTGTCGGTCACCACAATCGTTGCTATACAGATAGACAGATACATGCAAACCGGACACATCTCAATAATATATGTCGTGGTATAGTTGGGGTAGGATAATAATAAAGACGACTTGTTGTCACTTCTGTCGCGTCATTTTAATATTCGACGATTTTAGATAGCGAGTAAACGATTATCGAATAATCGGTATACGAGCGACATCTACGGCACTTTATTCAACGATTTTTGATAGCATCAAAAGTGATCACGACACTCGCCTCTACTGCCCGGTCTCACTGTTTGTCTTAGGTTAGGTTAACATAAAGCTAACCTAACCTAACAAACCTAACCTAAGGTTGTGTTTACACATCTAAATACAATATAGGTACTCATAATAAATAAGACGTAAGAACTCACATAATCCTTAGTCTGAGAGGTCCAATATCCGTGATATAGCGACACACTATTTGTTACACTTTAACTCCAGGTGATGTTCACTCAAAGAGACTTGTCGAGAGACTAAAGTGTACTGCGTCAGTCGGGAAATATAAAGGGACTAGACAATGGCAGCGATGCCCCACTACAAGTGGGGAAAAGTAAATCAACAAATAGGAAACATGACGCTGGCGTTTCGATTAATCGATAATCGATTACTCGTTGAATAAAGTGCCGTAGATGTCGCTCGTATACCTATTATCCTACCCCAATTATACCCCGACATATATAATATTATATATATGGGAGCATTAAACACTCACGAATCGCGAATACATAATTTTAAACGGTGTTGCTAGCTATAATTAATACTAAACTCATCCTATATTTTTGAGCCTGCGATAGCGTCAATAAAAAAAATTCCGCAGGGTTGGTATAAGACATTTTTCTTATGAATGGATTTAGAAGAATGCGGAATGTCAACCGCTATGCCGCAGGATTTTTAGGTGAAGGAGAATGCAAATATATATATTTTCATTTAATTTTAATATCGAGAAAGACAGAACTTTTTAAGTAAGACATAATTATTTAAAAAGTAGGGGATGATATTATCTATTACATATTAATAATTGGTCAAAGTATAAAACACTTATCTATATTTTTAAAAGAAATAAAAAAGAACTACATATGAGTTGTAGAAATTATTATTATATAAACAAAGTTGTTAACACCAGCTAGTATATGTTTAAATTAATAAATTAAATTAATCACGTAAAACGGCAGAAAGGAATTTAAAAGAGGAAGAGGTTTCTAATGTGATGTCGAAAATAAACACATTTTTTGCGCTTACATTGCAAACTCTGGCTGAACCCTACGAGATAGATCAAAATAATGTACTACAGTATTGTATACCTTAAAAAGTTCTATAAAAAAGTCCGCCATGGTATATGTCTATCTCTTAGGGGTAACCCACAATAACCATTTTTTATCCTTTACTTTTTACGAGAAATAATGGCTTATTTACGAAGCTATTTTTAACAATACAGTATTAATCCTTATCTAATTAGGTACCTTAAATACATTGTGCATTTAATATAGATCAATATGGCCCTTTACAGTATGAAATTTAAATGAATATTTTCGAAGATATAACAGATTTAAAATGCAGGGACATAGTTACGGCGTACACGTGTTAAGTTGCACCCGGGCGAAGCCGCGACGGGACGACTAGTTTACTATATTCAATTAAGTCGTCAGTCAGTTGAGTTGAGTTAGTAGATTCGGAGTTCATCATGGACAAACAGTATGACACAGGATTTTTTATATAAATAAAATTAAAAACCCTCTTTTTCTACATTGGTTAATACTTCAAAACAGAGCTGAGTGTCTCACAAATCCAAGCATAGGAAGTTCATTTCGCGCAAATGAAATTTCTATTTACAGCTGCATCATACCAGACTGTATCTAATATAGTATTGAGTTCCATCTGTTCGTGTGTATGCAGCGTGCAGTCTGCAACCTGTGTCTTACGCTTAAGGTATAAGCTGAAGCGATATAATAATAAATTTACCTTAAATAGCAGTTCAGCGCCAACACGTCTCATTCGAGTTAGCAACACCGTATATTAATTATACAATTTATACACAGCACATCATGACTGCACAGATCGTGTGTTGTCGTAATGCTGGGACTCGGTTGTGAAGGATTTAATTGTGTTTGGTATTATATTTCTCGATCAGATAAAGTCTAAGTTTGAATAAGTCGCGAATTTTAATAATATCAGAAATCTTTCTCAGCAAACCCTTTCATTTGATACCCATGTCATAGTTGTGAAAAAAAGTCCACCATCTTGTGCCGTCCGCCATATTGACACTATGCCATACTAATACAGTCATTCGTTCTTACAATATTAAATATATGTGACATGTTTAGTCAGGTTTAGACTTTCTGACAGATTAAATACAGTCGATAGGTATAGCTGCCGGCACGTAAATCTGGGTTTGACCTTGAATGCGCGGAGCGAGAGCAGCGCGTCACGTGATTGGTTCTTTTGCGACGTTTCAGTTCCCGCGCGTCTGGTCTACTGGGTCACGGATGGAACGCAGCTCACAATGCGCTGTCCCCACTATTTTGTTCCCATACCTAAAGTTAGCTGCCGGTTACTATGCACTGTAGGGTGTGACGTCACTTCAGTACACTGGAAAGCTGTTCCTTTATAGTTAGCTACACTGGACCACTGTTTAAAACGGAACAGCAGACCAGTATGTATACTTTCATCTGTCAATGTCATTCATGTTTAAAGGTTTCTTTGATAATATTACGATTTTACATTTTGAAGTGAAACTTCTTTAGAATCGTTGTGATTTCAAACCGGATGCAACGGAAAAAACGACAGGTAAGAGACACAAATACAAAAATGTGTAGGAAAGAAAGGCAACACCGTACCTCGGTAGCTCCAGTGGTTTCAGTACAAAAATGGCGTCGATTGATGACGTCATGGATTTCCATATGATACTGCGCCAGTATACTGACAGTTATAACGGAACATATTTCTGACCACTGAGAGCACTGGCCAGTGCTTTCAGTGTATTTCGGAACACGGGGTATATAAGTTGATACCTTGTACCATATGGGGGAACTGTAATAAGATTTAGATGCGATAACTTAGTTTGACTATAAGAAAAATTGTTTATCCTGCCAGCGTGCGACTGGTTGAGAGTTGAGACGCTAGACGGATATTAATGATACACGTATGTAATCATAGTTATATCTTACTAGTCGACTATACGTTCGCTATATTTTATACCTTCATTTTCAACGCCAACGTAATTTGTATATGACTAATTCCCAAAGACATACAGCTCGACATGCACTTCATCCCCACGTCGATAGATGGCGTACGAGCACACTTATTGGTTTACTTTTTAGTCTTAAGTATTTTTTTCGTGATAAAACATAGCCTATCTCCTTCTCAAGCTCTAATCTATCTCTGTAGCAAATTAAAAAAAAACCGTTTCAGTGATTAAAACGTGATTTCGTAACAGACAAGATAATACAATACGTCAATAGATGGCGTAAGTAGTTTATTAAATCGCATTTTCGTTTGTTTAGTTTGTATTCTTAAGTATTACCTACGATTCATAAGAGTAACTATCGAAATTAGATCTGCACCAATACAACTGTGATTGTGAACAACCGTATCAAATTTTGTGCAGCTTCTAGTTTTAATTCATACAATTTTACTTACACGTAACGCCATCTATGTAAAAAATTAGTACTAAATAAATAATACATCTAATTACGTTGAGACATATTTGATTATTATCCTGCAGGAACTCATACATTTTCGAGGATAACAAGTAACCTATTCATTAATCCAGGGTTTAAAGTATCTATGTGCCAAATTTTATCGAAATCCGTTCAACCGTTTTTGCGTGATTGAGTAACAAACATCCAAACACAAACTTTCACTATAAAATTAGGTAACTTAATAAATTTCGTGTATTATATTTATTGTTATTGTCATTATAATAATTAATTAGTGTTGTGTTGTGTAGCAGAGTGAGCGAGAGGGAACATGTCGCATATAGACGCAATGAGCAAAAGAGTAGCAACACTACTTAATGCCCACACTATGCTCTTACTAAATCTATCTATAACTACTTATAGTTCACCGAGGACAGTGGTGATTGCTGAGTGGCATAATAATAAAATATGATACTTTTTTATTCTGTCCGTCTGGATAAAGAGAATGGAATATGTATGTCCTCCCACACTCATTAACCCTAAATGTATATGACGTACATGCATATTGCATTAGCATGTTCAAAATGGTTTTTTTAGTGTACGGATACAACGATGTCTGTATAAATTATAGTATAAATAGAGTTTTTAGTTTGTTTATCCTTAATATTATAAATGCGAAAGTAACTCTGTCTGTCTGTCGCGCTTTTACGCCAAACCTACTGAACTGATTTGGTTAAAATCTTAAAACGAGTCGCACGAATTTGGTATAAAGGGGTATGTGGGGAGGTGGGAGGGAGGTATTTAAACCCCCCACCACCATTTTTTCCTGCCGGAAACAAGTAATTTTTTTTTAAATTGAATTTTTAAAATTTTATTCTTAGCAAAAAAATATAGTAAGTGATTCTGCATGCAGTCTTTACATGACCAAATTGGTGATATTTTAAAATAGAACAGGGTCCAGTCTACGTCGCCCCGCTTCGCGGGGCTCCTACTTCTGGGTGGATAAAAGAAGCCTAACCTAACCTAACCAACCAACACCTATTTTTAAAAATGTTAAGTGCTGCATGCAGTCTTTACATGACCAAATTGGTGATATTTTAAAATAGAACAGGGTCCAGTCAACGTCGCCCCGCTTCGCGGGGCTCCTACTTCTGGGTGGATAAAAGAAGCCTAACCTAACCTAACCAACCAACACCTATTTTTAAAAATGTTAAGTGCTGCATGCAGTCTTTACATGACCAAATTGGTGATATTTTAAAATAGAACAGGGTCCAGTCTACGTCGCCCCGCTTCGCGGGGCTTCTACTTCTGGGTGGATAAAAGAAGCCTAACCTAACCTAACCAACCAACACCTATTTTTAAAAATGTTAAGTGCTGCATGCAGTCTTTACATGACCAAATCGGTGATATTTTAAAATAGAACAGGTTCCAGTCTACGTCGCCCCGCTTCGCGGGGCTCCTACTTCTGGGTGGATAAAGGAAGCCTAACCTAACCTAACCAACCTGCTCCTATTTCTAGGTGGTTAAAGGGAGTAACTAACCTAACGTATCGTCGTTGAGTTAGGATCGTCGCAAAAAAAAATTAAATCAACCCTATTCACGTAAACTCGGGAACACCTGAATGACGTAAGCTGTTAAACGATGATGCATAGTCGCGTAATATACGAATTATGATTAATATCTTAGAATCGATATTTTCTGATCTAAAATCGATAATATATTGTAAAAATTTAATAAATATCGAAAACAAAAACATCTATATAAATTGATTTTTATTTATTACTATATTCCTCTGAATGAACTAACTTCAGATAAAATTTTAAGAAATTTTTAAAAAATATATTTAACGTTTCGATACTTTTCAACATTGATGTTCTAGACCACGCAAAAATCGATGTTTCGAACATTTCTAATCTGTAATGTAACCCGTCAGTGTCAAATATCAAATAATCACAGAGTTGAAGTTAAGAGGTTCCGTAGTTTTTAACATCGTGTATTTTTTATTTTAACGTGACTCCGGCAACTAATATTATTGTTTTTAGGTAAGAATGAACCCCCTCTTCAATCCCACATTCACAGTTATATTAAATTCATGCGACTCGTATTAAGATCCAATCCAAAAAGGGTTGCAATGCAAAGTTTGTAGGGTGTAAAATAACAATAGGGAATAGGGGATAAAACGCGGATGAAGTCGCGGGCACAGTTAGTTAATTATAGTGTATCTCTGCAATTGTTTCCTTTTAGAAATGTAATAGGATTAGAAGGACAATATCCGGAAACGCTTGATAAGTTTATCGGTACCTTAAATAGTACTTAACAACCCTTCAGAGGTCAAAGACGAGCTTGTTGAATGTTATATAACAATAATGTTATTAGGGTAGATTATTTATTTATATTCTAATTACAATATTTAATGAATAATAAGAGCTGCAGAAGCCTTAAGGGCTTATGAGCAGCTAATGAGATCATATATACATGTCGGGGATTTTAAAACGATGTGAAAGGAGATGGAAGGAGGAAGATGGGGAATATTGGGGAACAGTAAAAGGGGGTGATGGTAATGAGTGGAATATTGGGTAAACGCGACGTAGATACTCCTATTGAACCGATAAATGATCAAATATGATCTCCAACAATTACGAGAGAAACCTAAGCAGTGCCTTGGACTTGTGATCAAGGTGTAGGCTTAAGGAGCTCCTTTAAATGATCATAACACTCACCTCCACTGCTAGGCTCTCTGTTTAAACCCAAGGTTAAACGCACATAAACCGAATCTAACACAAGGCTAACCTAACCTAAGGCTAACCTAACCTAACATTGTGTTTACTTAACCACGTGGCAATTACATTGTAAGGACTTACGTGACCTTAGTTGGACAGTACTTCCACACTACACTGCACTTAACACTATCACTATCACTAGCACTACTTAGATGATGTTCACTTCTTGAGAGACCGCGCACGACTAAGACTTCAGTTAGACTGTCGATCGCATATAAAGGGTCGAGGCTAGAGACTGTCATAACAACGGAAGTGACTACTACCCCACTCCAACGCCATAGACAACGATAACGATTCGATTAATCGATAATCTTTTACTATGCTCCGACATACATATATATTAACTTATATTTTTGACTTACATAAAATATTCTTAATCTAATCTAAATTATTCTAGGTACATAATATATATCTATAACTATTATAAAAAGTTTATAATTTGGTAAGAAATATAATTTTTTTTTAAATTTTATTTATGTATTTTTTGTTGGAGAGAAAATTATCCTGTATGAAAATCATCCCATAGTTATTGTTGGAGGCAAAAAAAAAAAATTATGGGGTAAATAGTTTTATTAGACTAGCAACATTTTAATTGTTTGACCTTCAATCTTATATTTCCAATATTTAAAAAACTAATATATTTATCTAATTGTAATTTATAAATAAGAAATTAATGTTTAATTTTCCATCCATTTAATGATCTACCCTAATAACATTATTATTATATAATATTTAACAAGAAATTGGGGATCATTAAAATATCTACACATAAATCCAAGAAAGAGGTTTCAGATTAATTCTGGACCTCTTTCTATAAGAAGGAACCCCTTGAAGCCGATATAGACAAGTAGCTGCGCCCTGCGGTTTCACCCGCTATATTTTAGATAATTTACACTACATCATTATAAATTATAACCTATGTGTTATTCTGATGTGTAAGCTATATTATTGTAAAGTTTCATTAAAATCCATTCAGTAGTTTTTGCGTGATATTCATACAAATTTTCGCGTTTATAATATTAGTAGGACTAGAAATGCAAAGTTTAAATAGATGCAGGTGAATTGTATTCTAAAACTATTTCCCGATAGTAGTTCCCTTTCAATCAACCTCCTAAACAGATCCTCGTTCCCGGAACTAGTTAATCTTATTGTAGTAAATCGAATCGAATCGAATTTCGTGTTCAATTCGTTTTCGCGGGAGAGTGCATCTCTTGAATTAAATCTATTTATTATCTAGGGCACTGGTTTAGGGTATTGAAATAAAAAAAACGACCAAGTGCGAGTCAGACTAGCCAATATTTGGAAAAAATCTCGGTTGTTTGTTGTTAAAGGGGCAACAGAAATACATCATTTGTGAAAATTTCAACTGTCTAGCTATCACGGTTCACGAGATACAGCTTGGTGACAGACAGACGGACAAACAAACAGCTTAGTCTTAGTAATAGGGTCCCGTTTTGCACCTTTGGGTAATAGTTTAATTTCTATCATTCTATGTACAATATATTATAATATAGACATAAATCTATAACACAGTTTCCAACTGCAAAAATCCATCATGGCGGTTATGATTGTCATGTTTGACGTTTGACAATTTTAAGGTTAATTTCTGTGGAAATTGGAGGGAGTTATTTAAATTTAAATTTTATTCAAATACAGCATTATATGAAAAAAAATCGGATTAATGTTGCAACTAAATTTGAAGTCACAGATGACAGTTTATAATTTTTTTCTGTTGTATTCCATAATGGAAAAGGCAAAGGTATTACACCGTACAGCCTTGTCTTCAATAGGTGACAGTTTATAGTCCAACGTTTATCACATACGGCCGAAATTAATAATCAATCTCAATCTTAAATCTTTGCATTATCGATTGAAAGTATATTCCAAATCCACAATTTTTAAATATATAATTCACAAGCCGAGCAACCCCTTGGTGGTAGGGGATCTGTTCCCCGACTGGCTTGTACTATGAAAAATAACCAAATAAGAATGCGGATTAGATTGAATCTTAATTTTATACCTTATAGTATTTATCAGACGCCATTTTGTAAATGGATACAATAAATAAATTAATTACAAAGAATATAGTAATTTAATATTTATATTTTTGCCAAATATGTTGATTTTTAAAGGAATTTGAGTTTGATTGCCATGAATAGTATTATTCAATACTAGCTGCGTCCCGCGGTTTCACCCGCCATATGTTGGATAATTCACACTATATTATCATAAATTATAGCCTATCTGTTATTCTGATGTCCAAGCTATATTATTGTAAACTTTCATCAAAATCCATTTAGTAGTTTTAGCGTGATAGAGTAACAAACATACATCCATACATTCTTACAAACTTTCGCGTTTATAATATTAGTAGGATATGACACTATTAATTTAATTCCTCTTAAGTCCTAAAGAAATTGGTTATGATTGTTTTTTCGTACAAAACAAAGAGTATTTCGTAGTAAGAGCGTCGCCAGCCTAGGGAGGGGAGGGAGGGGAGGAAGGGCCCTATAAATGGAATGTCGGAAAAGTATGACTTAGGAGACTTGTCTTTAGTAAAAGTTTAAATATGAGCCAATTTAATGTATTTCTGAAGATTTGACTAACTTTTTTTTTCTCTAGAGAGCTCCCCCCTCAGGCAGGGGGGCAGGTATAGGCAGGTGTACAATACATTTTAGGCAATGGAGAAGGAACTCAATATTGAGCTTCAGCTTCAGCATCGCCAGGTCTGGTATATGCCTCAACTTAACAAATGTATAAGTCAATGAACTAAACCATTAATTATAACAAAACTACCTATTGTCGACATAATGGCGGGACCGCCTTCTCTATGTTAGCTTTTAACTTACAAACTATTCTATTAGACAATAATAAACCTTATTTCGTTATGATAAGATTCAATTTTATTTGTACCCTTAGAATAAGATGAGAAATAAACTTGGAATTTTTGTTTTATATCATGAAATTAATAGAATAAGGTTTTTTAATATTCATTTTGATTAAAAAAAAAATCTAGAGCGCAATCTACTGACTATAGAATTCCAATTATATTTTTAGCAATAACACTTAATAAATATAACTCAACAAAATGAAACTAGATGGCGCCATCAGTCGATTGAATCACGATATATAAATAGACGAAGATCTATCGTGTTTGTGCACGCATCACGTTTAAACGGCTTAACCGATTTCAATGAAATTTGGTACACTGATACTTTAGAAGGGGTATTAACTCATAGGATACTTTTTATCCCAAAAAAAGCACTACTACTATTCTATCCGTACTACAAAAAAGGTAAGGCGAAGACCCATCTATCTTGTCTTTTACGCAATCACGCTTAAATCACTGAACCGATTTTGATGAAATTTCGTACAAGGAAACTTTATTAGGGGTATTATGTTATAGGGTACTTTCTATCCCAAAAAAAGCACTACTACTATTCTATAGTACTAAAAAAGGTAAACCTGAAGATTTTGTGCACCTAATTATACTTAATTTAATCATGCGGATAAATTAGCTGTATAGTGCGATTTATTATACTACTTACGCCATCTGTCGACAGATAGCTGGTCAGTCTTGTCTGTTACGCAATCACGCTTAAGTCACTGAACCGATTTTTATGAAATTTGGTATAGAGATAGATTAGAGCTTGGAGAATGATATACACTGTGATGTCTTGGGAATTTAATCATACATAATTACGTTGGTAACTAATAAGTTTATAAATAACTAAGGGAAGCGAGTACTTTTCAATAGTAATAGAAATACACAGATTTAGCAAATTTCAAAACAACTTGAATACATAAATCAATTTTATGTCTAAATAGTTTAGCAAGTTTATCTTGGAATTAATACATTTAATTATAGACTTTAATACTAAGGAATAAAGATCAAATTCCTGTGAATTACTAAACAAAGGTTTTAAAGCAAAATAATCGTTTTTCATCTTAAACAAAGGTGTCTAGATTTTGTTGGTAGGGTGACCATTTATTGTCTATGGTCATTTGGGGAATTTACATATTAAAGTTATAGAATATTAACATAGAACGATAACATATCAACCGAATTTAAATAACCTC
Source organism: Limenitis camilla (assembly GCA_905147385.1). NCBI lineage: Eukaryota > Metazoa > Arthropoda > Insecta > Lepidoptera > Nymphalidae > Limenitis > Limenitis camilla. The sequence goes on from LR990241.1 coordinate 12,437,988, forward strand.
CTTTTTTTAAGTCGGTTGAAAATACATGAATCACGTGCTATAACGGAGTCTTAGCAGCACGCCATCAAACAACATTACACTACTAATCTCACTTCTTTAATATGTACTGGGCGATATCACCTGTGACTTGGCAGACTCAATCCTATCGGAACGAAAGTGAAGTGAAAGAGAAAAAAAAAGAATAAAAGGGAAGGAGATTAGAAGAGAGATAATAAGAAAGAGGAAACAGAAGTGATTATCAAAAAAAATATTACGAGACGAAAAGGGTAAGACCACCCAAAATAAGTTAAGGTGGTCATGAACTCATGGTGGTCATTTTGTTTATACTGTAATTAACTATAAAATAGAATTAAAACAAACATTTAAATATTTAGGAGCTGATGATGGATGTCTTTGGAAGGTTCTTGGGTGGGCAGTAAAAGTAGTTGTTTGTAGTACTGGAGTTATGATCAAATGTGCATATTTAAATGGTTACACGAAAACCTTACTATTATCACAACCCCCAATAAGAGATCATTCGATTAATTTTGTTATGAAATTAAAAATCGATTTTTGAGATATCAATCTTTTTAATCTTGTCAATAACGCTTTAGTTAATCTTTTATACAGTTAATATTGTCTAATGTAGTGTAGTAATGTAGTTTTTTTAATTGTTAAGTGTCAGGAAATGGGTCTCAAGCTCTAGACACTGTTTGTATCTTGAAGTGTATCTTATTATGCGTTTAATCAGGTAATGACTTATTACCCAACAACTCTAATTATTTATTAAATGAATATTTTTCGGCTTCATACGGGTAGACAATTTTTTTTTTAAATATCTTTTTAATGGAATGACCGATTCCAATAATTCAAAAAGTGATCAACAGGTATTGAAATGGTCTTGAATATTAAATAATTTATTTGGATAAGAATTAATACAAAGGTATGGATAACATGGTCTGATTTTGATAGGCATTTCTATCAACTTTTAAAATGTAAAAAGTAGTTATAGTGACATAACTACAATAGTTGGACATATGTTCTCGTGAAGTTTTTTGTAGATATTGATACGTTCTATTATATTGTAGAACATGTTTTTGTTCTATCATCAATACTTTCCGCAGCGCATGCGATGAAAGACATTTTATGGCTAATTTTTTTACACGTTGGGTTAGTTTTAGTCAGAGTTTCTGAGGATTTCTAATTTTTTCTAGTAATAAATGAAGCCTATGCTACTCAATGATAATGTAGCTTTATAGTGGTTAAAAAATTTGAGCACTTTTTAAGTCAGTTAAAATACAACAAAATAAATCTTTCCTCTTTATAATATTAGTATAGATGAAGAAACTCCTCAAAACATCGAATTTTAGACTCACAGTGACGTAATAATAATCACTGTACACTATAGTATCGTTATATATAGTTTAAAGTATATAAAACAAGCAACTAATAGTAAATAAATGTAATATCGATTATAGATTGTAAACATTGAACTCTTTGCGTCGTCCATTCAATTAAATATGACGCACATGCTTTTATTAATATTGCGTTCTACTTGTGTGACACTTTTTTCTTATTTGTTACATAAGAAAGAATATAAAAGTTATACCATTTAAAAGGTACTGTTACAAACATTTATATTGTATTATGATTTAAAGAATACTACTCTTTTATAGCCATTAAAATCTGTTTCGTACTGGAAAGATGGGCGTGAACAAATAAACAAAAACTGTTGGTATATGAATAAAATCCTTCTATCCATCAGGAACTGTATTTTTTTGGGATAAAAACTATCGTATTTAGTAAATAAGGCTTCAATGTATATCTACGCCAAATTTCATTCAAATCGGCCCAGCCGTTCCGCCGCAATGCGCGTTTAGCGTCCGCTACTAGTTTTTATTAATATGTATAGACTAGGTGCACCCCGCGGTTTCACCCGCTATATTTTGAATAATTCACACTATATCATTATAAATTATAGCCTAGGTGTTATTCTGATGTGTAAGCTATATTATTGTAAAGTTTCATCAAAATCCATTCAGTAGTTTTTGCGTGAAAGAGTAACACGTAGTAAACTTTCGCGTATCTATCAATTGTCTATAAATCGCTTGTATGTGTGTAATCGCAAAACTTCAGAATGACTGCATCAAAACGTTGTGTTGGTGTTGGTCAAGACGAGGTGTGAGTGAGACAGAAAAGTGAGCGAGTCAGTGAGATGGTGTCCAATGCAAATCAGTGATATACTACTCATCTTATATATAAAATTCTCGTGTCACAATGTTAGTTACCATACTCCTCCGAAACGGCTCGACCGATTTTTATGAAATTTTATATCCATATGCAGTAGGTCTGACAATCGGCTACTATCTATTTTTCATCCCCTTAGTTGATAAGGGTGACCCACCCCAAATTTATATGGCAAAACAACGTTTGCGGGGTCAGCTAGTTACAGAATAAAATTCAAGGGTGTGTGAGTGATTGAACGATTTCAATACACCTGAGCTAAGATAAAATTCCTACTCGTTATAAAAAAAAGTATTTCCGTGTGAACATTCCCAATCACTTCCTTCCGGTTGCTGGAATTGTTTTGATTACAAATTCTAGAAACGCGTCGAACCGTTCAAGGATGGCACTAATTTTTTTATTCATGGCTATTCAACCAAAAAGGCCGCAGCCCTGGTTCAAATTATTATTATATACAAGTTGCTCAGTCGCTACGGTTGTTTGTTTATCACCATGTTGAAGATTTTATATTCTTATATAGTTATCACTGTATGTGCTGCGTTGTTTGTGGCTAAGGGTATGTATTTATCTGTATACTTATTAATGTACTTCTACACGTTATCGAATATTTTTCTTAGTATTGCCAGCTTAATATACGTCCTGTTTTTAACGGATCCGTCCCGTTGTCCCGAAGGAAAGCTTCGGGACGTAAAACTGTCCCACGAGGAAGTCTAACTAGTGATGTATTTGTTAAGAACCCATAGAATCGCTTCATTTGACTCTGAACGAGGCTTGGTTAATGAAGAGATTCTGTTCTTTCTTAACGAACACATCCCTCGCTACACATCCTCGCACATCTCTGGTATATAAAAATTATTTATGTTTAGCTAATAAGTATATACTTATGTAATCCATAGTAGTTATAGTAATTTAGTTAATGAATTAATGCGATTAAGCTAAAAAACCGGTCAAGTACGAGTCGGACATACGCACGAGTACCAATAGGAGGGAGCCCCCCTTAAATATTTATTTTATTCTGTTTTTAGTATTTGTTGTTAAAGGGCTAACAGAAATACATCATTTGTAAAAATTTCAACTGTCTAGCTATCACGGTTATGGGATAGACTTGTGACAGACAGACAGACGGAGGGACAGCGGAGTCTTAGTAATAGGGTCCCGTTTTTGCTCTTTGTGTGCAGAACCCTAATAAAAAAAATGATATTTATTTCATATTAGAGAAGTCAGCTGGAACTTTCTTCAAAATTGCCTGAAGCTCTAAATCTCGACACGCCAGCGCCATTATACATTTACCGTTGGGATGGGCACGAACCATTCCATTCCTAAAAATAAAAAATAAATTTAATAGCATTCCAAAAATTAAATAAACCAAACACCCATAAACAAATAGTAACGCCATCTGTATGAATTCGTAAGAACTACATAAGTAAAATATTCATTATTTGTACTTCGCATACCGGTGAAGGTATTACGTAAGACTTAAAGGGGGACGGAAGTGTCCTTGCTTTGCTTATTTTTTGATGACATGGGGGATGGGGCGGTCTACTTGGTGATTACGTCAGCGATAAAAATTTAAACATACACATCGAAACGTGAATATCCCTGGTCAGGATGAGGAGGGAGAAAAATGCATGCTTACGTAAGCACGCAGACGAGGGGTTAGGGCTTTGCTTACTTTTGCAGGGGGATTGATATAAAAATCTGCTTAAGTAATACTCCAACGGCCTCTGACTGCGCGTCAACGGCCGCCAGTTATATGAAAATTATCGCTTTTTTAAAATCAGTTTATTTAATTATCTAATAAATACAAATACATTTTTAGGAGCGTAGGCCCTAAATAGGTTTTTTGGATCCGCTTAAAAGAGAGATCATACTTGCAGTAACAACCAGCTCTGCAATGAGCTAACCTCTTCGGTGAAACCTTCACCCTCTTCGTCAGCATCTTCGTCTCCCAACAAGTATATTCCTCGTAAAAGGAACAGGATTTGTGGACTTCATCATGTTCACATTCCTTTTCTATTCAACCAAACAGATTTTAACACAATCTAACATGAATAAAGATAATTTAGAAACTGTGTTGATTTCTAAGGTAGGGGGGTCTCTATTAACTACATAATGCATTTAAGAAGGTCAAGCCGAATCTCATCTAATCTTCATTTGGGAACAGGAGGGGTGTCAGTGAATATCATGTAAATTTTTCCCCTCTAACAGAGTAAAATTGTGAGAAAATTGGGTTTCATTCACTGAAATATAAAAAATTTATTGTAATTTTTTGTTTTGAAAAAAAAACTTATATGAGATTGGGAGATGGTGGGAGGGAGTTGAGATATATTTCTACATCTAAGGACATGACCAACATTTATGGAATCAGTAAGACTGAATCCAACCTACTAGCTCCAACAGAAGTAAGACTAAATCTAGAAAATATTGCAAGTAAGGATCCGAAAACTTAGCCAGACAACTCAACAACAACCAGAGGATGTTACCCAAATTAGTGTTGCCAACATCATAATTAACACTACAGATCAGATTAAGTGACAAATAAGTCAGGTTTATGTCATGGTTAAGTAACTGTGTCAATTACAACATCTGTTGAATAATTATCCAATATTTTACTTAGACATTGTGTAGTTTTAAATGAATATAATCAATAGATAGCCAGTTAACTAGATTTATAAAAAAACTTACTTATCATCAGACAACACCCACTCACACAAACAAACAACACACACACAACTACCCTCTTATATTTTCGATTGAACATAACGTATAGGAAGTAATTTTGATTGCTAATTAAAATTTAGCCGTGAAATTAGATCAGAAGCAATTATATGAACAAATATTAATCATTGTATTGCCAGCCTAATATAATTTGCAAACCGATCTGCCCTCGCTACGGTGAGATTTCATTCAGGTAATTTATGAAATGCACTGTTTATTAGTGTTTAATATATTTCTTAGCAAAATAAAAGGGTCTTGTAATCCTGCTTTTAGGTCTCAAACTCTACGCACTGCTCAGCTTCTTGTTTATGCAACAAGGTCAGCAAGAGCAGGAATGTAATAATTATTTTTTCATCTTCTTTATCCAGGTCCTTGTCCAACAAATGAAGAGTATCTCCTCTGTGGATCGTGCAGCAACTGCAGCAATCCTTACCCAGTGAACTGCAGTTCAGACTGCCTGGAAGGGTGTTACTGCATGCCAGGGTACTTGAGGGATGAGAATGGGACTTGTGTTAATATGGAGAAATGTGGTAAGGGTTCCCTTTTATTACTAGAGGAATCAAAACCATAGGAACCTGAATTTTTACTTTTATTTAAAAAATATATTTATCAGCATACACTCATCTATAAATGCACTCACTCATTTTTATTAGCATACACTCGTTTATATAACTGCAGTTTATTACTACATAAAAAACCATAAATGTTTCTTTGATAACAGAAAATTAATTTAACTGTTTAGGCGATTATATAGATTAAACTTTTCTTAGTACATTACTATCTATTTCTTGATGCTTCAACATTGTCGTCTTTATCGTAATTTCTGAACCTTTCAAACAAAAATAGAGCATTAAAAATCATAAGAGTATAAGTAGCAAAGTCTAGAAAATGCGTTGAGTATCTAAAATCCAGCAATTAAGAGAAAAAGAACAGCTGATTAATTCATAGACTCAGAATTTATGAGTGTTTCAATTTCAATTGGTTTTATAAGGAATGAGTATTTTAAGGCGTTATTGGGGGTTGTTCTTAAATGTAGAGTAGGATAGTAATTTTTACATTTTAAATGGGATGATTTTTTTTATACAATTTAAATCCTTTCAAGCTGCAGCAGATTAAAATGTAATGATGAAGCTAAAGATACTGCAGTTACATAACCGTTTGTATGTCTGTCATTTTAAATATAAGAAACTCTTATTAGCATCAAATTTTACTGGAAAGGTTCTTTACTATAATATTTTTTACCTTCCACTGACCTCAGGCTTTGTTTTTGTTACAAATAACTTATTAGTTCTGCTATTATTTGTGTACGTGATCAATTTTCTACGTCCTTTGTTATTTTTTTGTTCAATCTTGTTACAAGTGCAAAAAATAATGGAATTTTAAATTCGGACTAATTTCTTGAATGTTTTAAAAAAATATTAGCTAGTGCTTATCTTGAAGATTAACTGAAAGGTACACAAGAACTCTAATTTTTCTGAAATAATAATTAGCTTATATAGTTAGCACTGAAATGTAAAAGACATTTTAATTTAAAAAAAATATCACAAAGTTTTACTCTACTCTAAACATAAATTTAAAAAGCTTCAATGTATAATTATAGGCTGACAGATTGACAAACAAACAAACCAACCTTAATTTAATATTAGATAAATAAAATCAACTGAAATCATAGATTCTTTTTTAATTTCTCATAAACAGTGAAAACGCTCTTTTGTGGAGAAAACGAGGAATTCTTGCCTTGTGGGACAGCTTGTCCAGCGACATGCAGCATTCCTGAACCTGAAGTATGTGGACTATCCTGCAGCATGGGTTGCTTCTGCAAGGAAGGGTTTTACAGAGATGACGTCACTCATAAATGTGTGACGATTGATAAGTGCCCTCTAATTGGTAAGAAAAACCAAGTTCATAAATTATGGGTTTATAACTTGTAAGGTGTTGCCATAAGTATTCTAATTAAAAAGATATGGCAATTTAAGTGCCATAACGTGGCCATTTTGTAAAGTGAAGATTTTTTCTGAAACTACTTATCCGTATTTAATAATTCTTTTACCGATAAAAAACTACACTATTATTAAGTAACAAAGGTGATTTAGTGTTGCCATTATACATTTTATATTTATTAGAATATGGCCATTTTGTTGATACTGATCCGATTTTTAAACTTTTTTCACTGAGAGAAGTCCCGTCTCTCTTCTTCTTTTATACTTCTCTTTAATTTTTCTCTCTTTATCTGTTCATTTTGTCTCTTTTACTTCCTTTCTCTTTATCATCTCTCTTTCATTTTTATCTTTGATCTGTCCTTCTCGCTCTTTTATTATTATTTTTTTGCACTTTTTCTCACTCTTTCTCTTTTTTGTAATAATAAAAAGCTACACAATTACAGAGTGACACTTTAAGGACATCAATTATAATATTCCTTCAAATACCCGGAGCGAAGCGAAGGCGGGCCGCTCGTTAATTCATGTACTCATTCAGTTACCTATATTTGCACTAACTTAACTATCCTCACACTCATTTATATTAAAAGAAAATACGACCTATTCCAGGAACTGCACTTTATTCAGGAATAGAAAAAACTTTATTTTATTAACTAACAGAATATTATCATAATCTACTAATATTTTACTACTATATCTACTTCTAGTAAACCATACACTCATTTCTATTTGCATATTTATTTGATTTATTATACATTTACTTTATTATTATATTATTAGCATATTCTCATTACTATTGGCATATAACACCGGTCAACACGGATTTTGAGTCTGGCAACAAAATGTCAAATTTTGATTTCTTTTACCTCACTTATAATGGGTAAAATAGGTTTTTTGAATAAAGTTTGCTTTTATAGAAATTTCGTTTTCATAGAAAATTTCATATTATTTCGACAAGTAAAGTCTGTATGCTATTCTGCGACTCAGTCATATACAAAAGTAGTTGCTACAGTTTGTAATAGACATACATACACTCAATACAGTAGAATGCACGACTTGTCGCCATTTTGTTTTAAAGTATTACCAACTATTATTTTACTCTCCACTAAGAACTTTAAAACTTAATTATCAATATAAAACATACAAAAGCAAACTTATTTCTTCATAAATTAAGTTTTTGGTTATTTTTCAATGTAAACACTCAGACAATAGTCATTAAATAACAGACACAAAAAAAAAATTTTTTTTTGTTGACTTGTGTAATCGTTAGTTTTTAAATTATCATTTATGCGTTTTTATTGGCATACACTCATTTGTATTGTCATTCACTCAACTTTATTGGTATTCACTCATTCCTAATTTGAACAGATACAAATCTATGCTTCAATGAAAATGAAGTATACGACACATGCAACGCGACCTGCGAGCCAACCTGCGCAGTCCCTCAGCCAGTCTGCAGCGAGGAGTGCTCCTCGGGATGCGTCTGCGCATCAGGGTTACTCAGGAGCTCTGAAGGAGAGTGCGTCAGCCTGGACAAGTGTATAAATGGCACCAAAACTGGAGGGTTAGCTACTTATTTAAATAATATTAATAAGATTTTACATTTAACTATTGGTTAATGCTTCCAGATATAGTTGACCCTTAGTAGACCATTTAGGAGATTCGCTTGAAGATAAGACTCCCTTCTCTCGTACTTTATACATCTAGATACTCTTGAGCAGTGGCGTAACTACACCGTTCGGGACTCCTGGCATATTCATCAGATGGGGCCCCCTCCTCCAATATTAAGAAACTTAACTCGCGCCAAGCATCTTCTGCGCCAGTGTGCGAAATACTTATGAGCGTCTATACTTGAAGAGCAAAAAAAAGGTCGTTCGCCAACAAGTATCCTGCGTGACAAATATTTATGACTTCAAGTCTTATTCGGGAGGTCCAAGTTCGATCATGGGCACACACCTCTGACTCTGAGTAATGTGTGTTTTAAGCAATTAAATATCACTTGCTCTAACGGTGAAGGAAAACATCGTGAGGAAACCTGCACTCCTGAGAGTTCCCTAAAAGTTCTCAAACGTGTGTGAAGTCGGCCAACCTGCACTGGGCCAGCGTAGTGGACTATGGCCTAATACCCTCCTTATTCTGAGGAGGAGACCCGGCTCAGCAGTGGCCCAGAAGGGTTGTGATAAAGAGCAAAAAAAAGGTCTTTCGCCTACAAGTATCCTGAGTGGCGTTATAAATTTTACTAAATATTGTAATAGTAAATATGTACCTGTGCTCACAGCCTTCTCTGACAGGGGCCCCCTTCGGCTCGTAACTCCTTGCATTTTGCCGAAATGCCACCCTATAGTTACGCCACTGCCTTTGAGGTGCAATATAGACAACCTTGAAAATCACTGGGTTTGGACTTCTCTTTGTAAAGTATGATGATAATAATAATGTTATTTTATAAATAAAGTATTTACTCAAAGAATAAACTGTTTTACTTGAAAAGTTATAATAATAGTCTTAAACATATTTTAAAAAAAATGATAATAACATAAACTGATAATGGATGTAAATCTTCATGGTATTGTAACAATGTTGTTTAACTGTAAAAAATAAACGAATTAATATTAGGTATATGAATAATAAGAAATAGTTTATTGATTACTAGTCCATACAAATAAGTAAAATTAGAGTATCTGTTTGTAATATTAAAATAACCGCTTTTTACTAAGTGCATATGGACACGATACATATGTCGCAGTCATCTGGTTGAATCTGCTATTTGATTGAATGACTAGCGCGTTAATTGAATGACAACATTCAATTGAGTGACTAGGCCGAACGTTGATTGAACAAGCGTCACTCAACGTCCAACTAGTTCGCGGATTGTAAGCCCTTTGAACAGAGCGGACGTAAAATCAGTGAGGTGATTGAAATTTAGTTCATTTTTGTCTCACTGCGGCGCTAGTAGTCACCAAAACAAATATGGCGTCAAATAACTCGCACAGATAGCACTGTGTTGATATTTTTTTTTAATAAATTTACTTTAAATAAAATATTAAATGGCTCTCCTAGATTTTCATTCATTGAATTTCTTGAATTAGTTGGTAAAAATCATAATAAATTGTGTCATGTCATGTCCTCATTTTTGTTATCTAAAGTAAGTTAACTTTTAAGTTGCGAACTTTTGGTCACCCTAACATTATAAAGTCGGCTATATCCCATTCAACAACTATGCTAAATGACGTTCAGTCAAGACATTGAACGTTATATTAAACAACTTGTCGAGTTGTCCTTTAATCATTCAATTGAATGTTGTCATTCAATTAACGCGCTAGTCATTCAATCAAATAGCAGATTCAACCAGATGACTGCGACACATATACCAATAAGTACATTTTTTTTTACAATTTTTGTCTGCCTCTGTTCGTTCCGGCTAATCTCTGAAACGCCTGGACCGATTTTACGGGACTTTCACTGGCAGATAGCTGATGTAACAAGGAACAACTTAGGCTATCTAACATCTCGCTACGACCCATAGGAGCGGAGCAATGGACGAACGAAGTCGAGTAAGTCGGCTAGTTATAAATAAAAAATATATTTACATATATAGTGACATCTATTGTAGAATTGAAAAACTAATGACGCTGATGAATTTATACTGTTTAATAATGGCGTTATTATAAAATCTCAGGAATAACAATTATGTTAAAAACAATATTAACATTTTCTGTAAGTAAACTAAAGTTATTTTACGACATCTATTGTAGAAGACAGCACTATTTAAACATTACATTCGTTGTCATATTAACAACATAGATGGCGTGGATGTTATAGTTTATTTGTGTTCAATATAGATGGCGTTATTAAAAAAACAACAATTTTATTTTACAATCTATACTCTATATATTAATACGTGAACTTTAAACCCCTTTTTATGATAATTGCGCGAACGGAGGAGTATGTCTACACTTATAGTTTATATAGAGAAGGAGTGAAGAATGATAATATTTTAATTTAAAAAAAATTACACACACTACCATGTATTTAACACACACGCATACGACCTAGTATATAAAGGATTAGTTAAAAAACATTTTTATCAACCTTGACACTATTACTAAAGAATTCTTGGACGTCATATTTTATTTTATACTAGGGGCCCGTCCCGGCTTCGCACGGGTGGATAAATTTTTTTTAACATTTTGGCTCCCACATTCTGTCGCTCCTCTATCGCCGCGTTACTCGCTGCGCTGCAAGGCACTGCACACCGCGCCGGCGGCCCGTCTGGGATTATTTTTTATTTATCTTGATATTTTTATTTCGTAATATCTTTTGATTGGAATGTCCGATTTCAATAATTCAAAAAGTAATTAACAGGTATTGAAACAGTCTTCATTACGAAATAATTTATTTGGATAAGAATTAATATAAAGTTATGGAAAACATGGTCTGATTTTGATAGGCATTTTTATCAACTTTTAAAATGTAAAAAAGTAGTTATAGTGACTTAACTACAATAGTTGGACATATGGTCTCGCGGAGTTTTTTGTAGATATTGATACGTTCTATACTATTGTAGAATATTTTTTTGTTCTATCATCAATACTTTTTGCAGCGCATGCGATGAAAGATATTTTATGGCTAATTTTGTTGCACCTTGTGTTGGTTTTAGTGAGAATTTCTGGGGGTCTCTAATTTTTTCTTGTAATAAATATAGCCTGTGTTACTCAGGGATAATGTAGCTTTCTAATGGTGAAAGAATTTTTGAAATCGGTCCAGTAGTTTTTATGTTTATTCGTTACATATAAAAATCCAAAAATACAAATCTTTCCTCTTTATAATATTAGTATAGATATAGACTAGCTGACTTCGTTTGCGTGTTGCTCAGCTCCTATGGGTCGTAGCAATATGTTAAATAGCCTAAGTTACTCCTTGTTACATCAGCTATCAGCCAGTAAAGGTCCCCTCAAAATAGGTCCAGCCATTTCAAAGATTAGCCGGAACAAACAGACGGACGAAAAATTGTAAAAATTGTTGTTGCTATATGTACCGTGTGCGTGTATACATCCATGTGCACTTAGGAAAAAGCGGTTATTTTAATATTACGAAGTGACAATCCAATTTTATTTATTTGTATGGATTTAATACTAGTCAAACCGCCCCTGGTTCGTGCTATTTACTGATACTTAGTTCTATCAAAAAAAAAAAATATTTCTTATTGCTAATTAAAAATATTTGGGCGCTTACAACAGTATTTTATTATTATACCACAGGAACTCTGAATTTATCCGGGATAAAAAGTACCCTACGTGTTAATCCAGGTTATTAACTATGTGCGTGTTAAATTTCATTGATATCCGTTCAGCCGTTTTGGCGTGGCTGAGTAACAAACATACAAACTTTCACATTAATAATATTAAATTAAATTAAAATTTTGATAATAATTCATTCAGTTACCTTTTTATATTCATTCTCCTTTATGCCATAAACCATATAGGAGTATGAGATAAATTCAGTCTGATTGGAAACCAGTTGGAAGACCATGGATCTGGAGCCTGTTGCTCCTCGCACGAGGTCGAAGTCCACTTCACCACTCGAGTTGATTGTTGCTGAGACTTCAAGGTAGGATATAACATAGCCAGACTGGAAGAAACATATTCTTTTACTGAAATCCAATACTGATTTAATTATTAAGCTTTGTTTACTTTATTATTGATATTTTAACGGCAAAACTTGAAGTGATAGACGATATGTGAAAAAACGTCGATGTATGTAAGCGATATATCAAATCGATATTATCGAATCAACTAATTGCCATATATAGTATCGATATATGAAATATCGTAGATGAAAACATTTAGTCTATTTTGTTATTTGTACATATAATATTATTTTCCGAAGAAACACTAAATTTTGTAAACTATGTGTGTTTTATTTTTGCTAAGAAACTCGCATCAATCCCATCCGTGACGTCATTTTTCTTTGATTAATTAAGTAAATAATTTTTTTTAAATGTTTGGCTACAAAATATTGAGTTACACTATTTTTTTTATATATAAGTGACAAACGAGACTGTCCATATGCTGGAAAGTGGCCACCCTCGCCCATGGACATAGAGCCCCCGCCTCGAAAGTTGAGTTAGGAGGAGGAGTGAAGCAGAGCAGTAAATCTGTAATATTTCCATTAAAAACTATTGTCATCGATCCAAGTCATTTTCCTAGCTGTTTGATCAAATGGCTGAATATCATTCTAGGCTGCTGATTGAACGGCCAATTAAGCTGGTAATGGAAATATCATTTTTGAAGTGAAACTTCTTTAGAATCGTTGTGATTTCAAACCGGATGCAACGGAAAAAACGACAGGTAAGAGACACAAATACAAAAATGTGTAGGAAAGAATGAGACAGAAATATACAAAACGACAGGTAAGAGACACAAATACAAAAATGTGTAGGAAAGAATGAGACAGAAATATACATACTATTTTATATTATTATATATATTCATCTCATTCTTTTGTCGATTTACTGAAGTTTCACTTCTATCGTGTGTGAATCCCAGACACACCTTTTTATTTTTTTATTTTAAAAGTTTTTTTTTCTATTATATTATTCAAATAATAAAAAAAAACAAAACGTACAGTCATGGCAGAGGTACGTATATATCGCATGGTATTTTTTTTTCTTCTGTAACTTCATTATCCTAGGAGGAAACAGGGGACTACATTTGTATGAAAAAAGTGTCGACTGATTTCCTCTTAATGATGTTTTCCAAAGTTTAATGAAAAATTGTTGAATATTCTCGAATACTTGTTAAACAGCATTAAAGTAAGTTTGTTTTGTTTTTTCGTAATTATTCTTTGTTCCGTGAATTGTATAAAGACGGAAACACATTTACGTTTCGTGACGATTACTGTCGTGTCGGTGAGTGTGCACTCTTTTGTGTCGTGGGCTGCTTTGGCCTTTATTTCTTTCATTTCTATAGAACATCGCAGTGCTTAAACGTACATAATGTTATCCTCTGATTGGGATAATAATTTTGATGAAGACCTTCAATTTCTCTTAGCAATGAAACTTTGAGGACAAGCAAGCAGCATTTCTGATTAAATGATCCTTATACTCTTTACACTTTGTGTGATATAAAACTGTTCGTTGACGTAAAAGTTCAATAAGCTCGTCAGTCATTTTAGAGCATTTTTACACTATTTTTAATTTAAATTTATTTTTTATTTGGATTTTCTATAAAAGCGTATTTTTAAATTTTTTAAACTATTATTTTTTAAATAATTAAAATTTGATAAATTATATTTAACAATATGCAGGGGATGTTTTGAGATGATATAAAAATTAGACAACAAAACGAGACGGACACTAAGTTAAATGTTGAAATGTTGTATATGTTATTATTATAAGATATCGAACCTATAAGGTAGTAGTAGGCTCGGTGTGGAGAATATCAATGAATTATTTAATTTTTCGTTCGTCCTGAAAGATATCTTTACAAGAGTGGTGTCGTTGAATAGGTGATCAAAAACTCTATTCAACGATATATAAAAGAGCGAAATCGGATAAACTAATATTACTATTGTCTACTAAAAAATTGATTTTTGAACAAAATTTTGTTAAAATTTATCAATTTTACTGAAAATTTCGATAAATTTTATTATAAAATGGGGGTGAAAACTACCGTTTTGGCGCAATCGGTGGCCAGCAGTCGGCGCCACGACAGAACGCTTCACGACACGACACGACATACAAATATGCTCCTAACCATATTAAATGAACCCGATATGCTTCTGGCGCGTCACGACAAGCCACGACACGTAAATGTGTTTCCGCCTTAATAAGTTCATTACTAAGGCATATAATTAATGTGATTTAATATTTCTTTGCAGGATCTCATAGAAATCTTGGACATCAGAAAGCGTTTTTTATTAAGAACTAAGGGCCCGTCCCGGCTTCGCACGGGTGGATAATTTTTTTTTAACACTTTGGCTCCCGCATTCTGTCGCTCCCTCTATCGCCGCGTTGCTCGCTGCGCTGCGAGGCACTGCACACCGCGCCGGCGGCCCGTCTGGGATTATTTTTTATTTATCTTGATATTTTTATTTCGTAATATCTTTTGACTGGAATGTCCAATTTCAATAATTCAAATAGTAATTAACAGGTATTGAACCAGTCTTCATTACGAAATAATTTATTTGGATAAGAATTAATACAAAGTTATGGAAAACATGGTCTGATTTTGATAGGCATTTTTATCAACTTTTAAAATGTAAAAAAGTAGTTATAGTGACATAACTATAATAGTTGGACATATGGTCTCGCGGAATTTTTTGTAGATATTGATACGTTCTATAATATTCTAGAACATTTTTTTGTTCTATCATCAATACTTTTCGCAGCGCATGCGATGAAAGATATTTTATGGCTAATTTTTTTGCACCTTGTGTTGGTTTTAGTGAGAATTTCTGGGGATCTCTAATTTTTTCTTGTAATAAATATAGCCTATGTTACTCAGGGATAATGTAGCTTTCTAATGGTGAAAGAATTTTTGAAATCGGTCCAGTAATTTTTATGTTTATTCGTTACATACAAAAATACAAATCTTACTTCTTTATAATATTAGTTTAGATTATTAGTATATTAGTATTTGTATAGATAAAAATCTCAGATGGCTATGAGTCTTAGACAGCGAAGGACGGCTGAATGAGCATATGCGACATTATGTCTACTGCACATGAAGCTTCCGCAGCATGCATTTTACCCAGAGTCAAGGTGAGCGTGATAAAATACTGTACGACAATAAAAATCAAATATTATATTTCCAAGAAAGTAGTCGACCTTATGGATTTTCGATCCAAATGCAATGGAAGTTAAGTACGACATCTGATCTTATGATTTCCAAAGAACAGTAATATGTTACATTTTAAATATATTTACTAAGGAATTTCTTATGTCAGATATTACATCTTTTTTATTTCTGTCACATGGTCACCCTATCGTACGAATGGCCTAAGCATTAGCCAGCCAGTTTATTAAAACGTTGTAATAAACGCTACAGCTGCATATAATTCAGGCCGCCAGCCAAACGGCGCTGTTTAGCAAAAAGGCTAAGCTGCTGATAGAACGGCCAATTAAGCTAGTTGCGATATATACATTTTAAAACAGCGCCATCTATTATAATAATGATAAAATATTTCAATAATATTGATTAAATATTCGGAAACTAAAATAAGGATATAGATGGATGGCCTATCTCAAAATCTATACGGACGCAAGACGGTCAGGATATAACTAAACGTTACGATCTCTTACTATTATGACAGGAACCCAAGCAGTGCCTTGGAATTGTGACCAAGGTGTAGGCTTAAGGATATCCTTTATGTAATTACGACACTCGCCTCCACTGCTTAGTTTCATTGTAAGGACTTACGTGACCTCAATCGGACAGCACTTCTATCACTATCCAGGGACTATTTCACTTTTTGAGAGACCGCGCACGACTAAGACCTCAGTGAGATTGTCGATGGCATATAAAGGGTCGAGACTAACTAGTATTCCCCTCCACTGGTGGGGCAGACGGAAGTGATTACTATTCTACTGCCATAGGCACCGATGACGAATCGATTATTCGATTAATCTTTTAGTCGTTCCCGACATTTATATTGGAAGGATTATCCTTTATCTGAGGTAACGAAGAGGAGGGGGGGGGGGGTGATTAGGGTAGGTGGGCGTCTCCTCTATCGATACCCCATTCTTTTTTTTCCGGAGACTCATATTTTCGGAATTTTGGGGGGGAGAAAGAAAAATTATTCCTGAACTTTTCAAGCGTTGACGTAATGGTTTCTCTCTAAAATGTTATTGGAGATAGATCTAGGCCTACTAGCCTCACTCACTCACAAGATCTTAAACTGCTGAAATAAAAAGTTTCCGAAATATAATATTTTAAAATTCTACAATAAATTTTGTTTACAATAGTCAAATGTGACTTGAAATCATTGTGATTTATTCCCCTGAGTAAATATTTAATAGTGTTGCCGCTGTGCAGGATTTTTCCCCGATTTCGGGATATTAGAAATTGATACTCAAAAAAACTAATGTTTACTTTTATGAGACTCAAAGATAGGTTAGGTAAGTTTAGGCTTCCATTAGAAGAAATCTATTAGAAGAATTATATTGTTCTTCAGGTACAGTTTGTACATCTTATAATTGCTATGAATTATATATATGTCGGAAACTAAAATAAGGAAATAGATGGATGGCCTATCTCAAAAGCTATACAGACGGGCAGGATATAATTCAACATTACTATCACTTGCTATTCTGACAAGAACTATTACGACAGGAACCCAAGCAGTGCCTTGGACTTGTGACCAAGGTGTAGGCTTAAGGAATTCCTTTATTCGATCGAGACACTCACCTCCACTGCTTAGTTTCACTGTTTAATCCTAAGATTAGACTAATATTAACCTAACCTAACACAAGGCTAACCTAACCTAAACCTAACTCACACCTCCGACATATATTATAATAAAATTTGATAACGAGATAGACTAGAGCTTGGGAAATGATATAAACTACCTCTTATCCCGAAAAAGACTTGAAGGGGTTTAAGTAGGGATGAAAATTATATCGGAGTTCGTTATACACGTAAAGAGAAAACTAAAATGTAAAATAAAACATACATATTTTAGAATAATATAGTTTTTATAGAATATTAAAGTAAATTACTTACTTTTGCTGATGCAGAGACAGTCACAAAGAAAGGCTCATAGTTATTCCTGTGTCTGTATCTGTCTGATCCTCCCATCATTGGTAGAGAACCTAATAAAATGAGAAACAAAATAAATATATTTAATTGATATAAGGAAACACATATTTATTGTATTGATTTCGCTCTTCAATACAAGATGGCGCTGTTTCAGTTTCTTCTATTTCGGTCAACAAAATATTTCTTGAAAAGATGTGCAGAGAAGGATGTGTGTGTTAGGTTAGGTTAGCCCTGATTTTGAAATTTAGCTATTCACTCCATCTCTGAAGGAAACGCAGCTTTATAAAGAAGTTTAAGGTTACTTTAAGTGATTATAGAAGTTTTAAAATATCCAATTTCTCTACATACCCGCATATTCAATCCCAAATTTGAACTTCTTAGTTTCAAATACTTGTGGATAACACCACACAGAAGCAAAAAGAACACAAAACAATAACTTATACATTTCGTAGATTATCCTCGAGAGACAGAGAGATACTGATGCTGTATCTAACTATCGATTTTGATAACATTCTTTTGAATGACTCAAATATATCTCTTCAAGATAAGTAGCCATACTCATAGTTATTATTATAATGTTTAATTTTTGTCTCAGTGTATGTCTGTTATTATATCTGCTATTAAACGCACAAGAAATAATCAATATTAAATACTATCTCCAAACCTTAGTAGAGGAGCCATAATGGTCACCAGACGAGCTCTTTTTGGCTCAAGTGTATCATAACAGAGGTTACATACAGTCTTGGAACAAAATAAAAATTACTACCCGCGAACATAAAGTTATCAAAGTTATTTTCATTCATTCTGTGATGTTTCTTCATTAATTAATTCCCTTATTAATTTATTCCTTTACTAGTCAAACCACCCGTCTTCACACGGGTGCTATTGTATCACATATAATATTTAGATTTATCAAAAAACATTTAATTTTCAATATATTGTTGCTAAATAAAAATAAAGAATTTAAGACGCTAAACATACTTTAATATAATCCCGTAGGAACGTAAAATTTATTCGGGATAAAAAGTACCCTATCTGTTAGTCCAGGTTATAAAGTATCTGTGTGCAAAATTTCATTGAAATCAGTTCAGCCATTTTTGCATGATTGATTAACAAACATCCAAACAAATATATTATGGACAGATAAATATATTATCAATTCATGTGTAGTTTCATCATAACAGATAAGGATAAAGGAAAACACAATAACACAAATCTTATCTTCACAACTGTTACTGATAATGTGTAAACTAAAAGAATTGTAAGATAGGTACTGATATTTTTGCGAAAATAATGCAACTGAATCTTTTATTAAAGTAGTAGAGAATATGTTACCACTGTCATTAATTTGTTTTATGGCAAAACAAAATTTTTAGTGAGCAATCTTTATCACTCAGGGATATAAATAAAACATTTTTAACAAAAAATTGAACCGACTTCAAACTTTAAAAAATGCACTAAAAAGTAAGAAATAATTAGCTTATTTATTATCCTCCCTTTATTAGGACAATAATATACAATAATTGTTATTTTTGTAGTCGGTGCCAGCCAGCCCAGCCAGGGGAACAGACGTGTAGTGAGAGAGAATAGTAATAGGTATATCTATTGAACGAACCTGTAACGAAATAGTGTGTACGCTTACCGCACCAAAATGGGTTCATTTATCAGGTTATTACGATTTCACAGACAGACACACGGATACTGTTAAACAATAAAACAACAGGAAAGTCCGCATCAAAATTGGTAAAGTTTAAAGAAAGACAGACGAACATTACCATTAAAAAATTACTTACAGCCAAAGTACACTTTAAGACAATTCCATTGAACCCAAACACGACTAGTTTACGTTGTCCCATGCCTGTGTTCCAGTACATACCTTCCGGCGTCATCATCAACTGATGGTAGATGAAGCCGGAAGGTCTAAGAATCTACTGGTAACATCAACATGATAAGTATTTTTTAAATTTCCTCATAATAACAGTTGCTTTACATTCTTAGCCATATTATGGTTATCTGTGGTCTTCCTCATCAGTTCCACTTCATCAAATGATAAATTCTGAATTCAAATGCTTGAAACCCTTCTGAAAATATCTAAATCACTATATGTGTAAATATAACTTTTGAGGAATTCTGTCAATTCCTCAAGGATCCCATCATCAGAACTGGATTTGAAAAAAATGGGACCAATCTGCAGGCATACCCTAAAAAAACCCAAAAGTAAATTTCCAGTTCGGTTCATAAACGACGGAGTTCTGGGGTAACAAACATTTAAAAAAAAAAAATACAAAACAAAATAGCTATAGAGATAAATTAAGTTTTTTTGAAGTCGGTTGAAAATAGCTTATAACCTACTAAATGTATAAAAAAGAATTCATTAAAATCGGTCAAGCCGTTTCGGTGGAGTTCGATAACAAATAAAGCGACACGAGAATTTTATACAATAGACTAGCTGACCCGGCAACGTTGTTTTGCCATATAAATAAAAAAAAATTGGGGTGGGCCACCCTTATCACATAGGGGTATAAAAAATAGATGTTAACCGATTCTCATACTTACCCGATACGCACACAAAATTTTATAACAATCGGTTTATCCGTTTCGGAGGAGTTTGGTAACAAACACCGCGACACGATAATTTTACATTTAAGACTAGCTGACGCGGCAAACGGTTGTTTTGCCATATAAATTTGGGGTGGCCCACCCTTATCACTTAAGGGGATGAAAAATAGATAGCAGCCGATTCTCAGACCTACTGAATTTGCATATAAAATTCCATTATAATCGGTCGAGCCGTTTCGGAGGAGTATGGTAACTAACATAGTGACACGAGAATTTTATATATAAGATTATTCTATAATAACAATTACATAAATGATATCTGATATATTGAGATCAGAGTGAATTTAACAGTGTGACACTCAACAGAAGTACATAAACATTCTATAAAATTTTAAAATTATAGTACTTATCCCACAAATATCTTACTAATGTGTAATACTTCTATACCACAGGGACTACAGTCCGGGATAAAAAATATCCTCACTTACTCGTCTCTATATAAGAACTCTGTAAAGGGATAGGGATAAGAAAATGTAAATAACTATGTATCTCTTATCCCTATCCCTGTCCCCGTATATAATATACTAATATTTAATATACTAATATTATATTGTAGTTATGGTTGGGAAAAAGTCTTTTCGCATTATAGTATGTATGAACTTGTAATAAAATCTCTTTGGCTTTACTATTTGTATCTGGCTGGTTTTGGTATCATTACAAGTTTACATTTTAAAGAAGATAATTCCAAATTCAAATGAGGAAAATGTGTGATTTTTATTTGTTTTTCTTATTGTTTGTGGCCTTTGACCACGACTTTTTTCGCACGTTCTTGTACGTGATCCACTTTTCATCACCAGTTATCAGCTTTTTCAAAAATGGCTCCGTCTCATTACGTCGTAATAAAGAATCACAAATGAGTACAGGGTTCATTAGGTTTCTCTCAGTGAGCTCGTGAGGTTCCCAAATATCGAGCTTTTTTTTGTGTACACAGTTTTTTTCAAATGCGCCAAAACTGTTTTGTGGTCAATTCCCAGTTCTTCAGCTACGTCGTAACTACTGATATGCCGATCTTGCTCCACTTTTTCAAAAATGGCATCCATTCTATCCGTAATAGGGCGACCAGAGCGAGGTGCATCTTTGACATCACAATTTCCGGATTGAAAACGCTTAAACCAAATTTGTGCTACTCTCACAGACACTGCACTAGGTCCATAAACATCGTAAATTTTTTTCGCGGCTTGCGTTGCATTTTTACCTTTTTTGTAGTAAAATTTTAAAATGTATCGAATTTCTTCATTAGCTTCACTCATCTTCACAGTACGAAAAACAAATAAAAATCACACATTTTCCTAATTTGAATTTGGAATGATCTTCTTTAAAATTTAAACTTTGAATGATACCAAAACCAGCCAGATACAAATAGTATAGCCAAAGAGATTTTATTACAAGTTCATACATACTATAATTCGAAAAGACTTTTTCCCCAACCTATTACTAATATTATAAAGGTGAAGAGTTTGGTTAATTGACCGCGCTAATCTCAAAAAATACTAGTTCGAATTGAAAAATTCTTTTAGTGTTGGATAGCCCATTTATTGAGGAAGATTATAAGCTATATAAAAATACTATACGACCCATAGGAGCGGAGCATCAATGAGTTACAGTTGCGAGCGCTGCGTAAACAGCGATGAAACAATGAAAGTTTCAGCTTCCTTATAATTGTATTACAGGTGCCTTCACCACACTCTCTCTAACTTTGTCTGCGTCACATAAGAGAGAGCTCTTTCTTATGTGACGCAGACAAAGTCACGCGCGTTATCTCGAATTAAAATAAAACTATTGTTTTAGTACTTTCATCAGGAACAGATTTTTACTTCATTGTTCGTATTCTATGACAGAGTTTAATTAGAAAAGGCTGATGGAAAAAACTTTTGTTGAAAAAAAAAACAGATATTTATTGCTGTAATATTTAACTTACTCACTCACTCATAAACTCTTTCAAAAGAATCAAAGTATATATGATAGTAATCTCGTTGACCTAGAATCATGAAATTTGGTAAGAAATAATGTCTTTAGGCAAATTTAGATTGAGTTCATACATAGAATTAATCAGTGATAGGGGGGAATGCATAGATAGAATTTTTCACTGATAGGAGAATTCATACAGAGAATTTTTTACTGAAAGGGGAATTCATAGATATAATTTTTCACTGATAGGGGAATTCAAAGACAGAATTTTTCACTGATAGGGTGGAATTCATAGACATCTGTTCTCGACGATCTGTTCCTGATGAAAGTACTAAAACAATAGTTTTATTTTAATTCGAGATAACGCGCGTGACTTTGTCTGCGTCACATAAGAAAGAGCTCTCTCTTTCTTATGTGACAGATTTTTACTTCATTGTTCGTATTCTATGACAGAGTTTAATTAGAAAAGGCTGATGGAAAAAACTTTTGTTGAAAAAAAAACAGATATTTATTGCTGTAATATTTAACTTACTCACTCACTCCTAAACTTAGAATACATGATATATGAATACTACCCGTGAGGAGACAGGTTAGAATACTATTTCTCTCTGCCTGGGCTCTTGCTCAGGGTCCGCGGAAACCGCAGCATTGTTTTCTTCATTCTACCTCCCCACTCTATCTTTGAGGATGAAGCGCATCGGCAAAACATGGTGGCCACTTACCATCAGGTAGACCATCTGCCCGTTTGCACCTTATCTACCATAAAAAAATACTAACTATATATGACTAATTCCCAAAGACAGCTCGACATGCACATCACGCCTACGTCAATAAATGTTTTCTTTAGTATTTTTTTTCGCAAAAGAACATGCCTATGCCTTCCTCAAGCTCTTTTCTCTCTCTGTACCAAATTTCATCAAAATCGGTTCAGTGATTTAAACGTGATTGCGAAACAGACAAGACAGACCATCTATCCGTCAATAGATGGCGTAAGTAGTATATTAAATTGCACCTTCGTTTGTTTAGTTTCTATTAGTAAGTATTACCTTTGTCGTTTTATTTATTACTTCCTATTTCTATCTTTATCTAAACATTATCTTTCATCTTATCCTATCAGTTTACCACTTACTTTAATTAGTTACAAAATATCAGAAACCTAAACTAACTTAAGAAACTTTAATATAGAAATTTATGAACGAATAGTCGAAGCGAGGGCTATCAAGTCCAAAGACAATATTATTGTAGAGCAAATGAATGAAATTACCGTTTCAATTATAAATTCTGTCTCCGCTGTTTAAATACAATTATACTGATTCTGATGTTTTATTAATATTATTGTCTGTTTATAAATTATCTACATCTATTTCTATATTTAGAGGGTAGATTCATATATATTTTTTTAATTAATAAGCAAAGATTACACCACTATTTTTATTCTTTCGTAGAAGAAAGAGTATTCTCTTAATATAAAATTATACTCATAAGTAGAGCTACTTGAAAAGTAGACAGCGCGTCAACGATCGTCGCATCTATGAAAATTATTGCTTTAATTAATAATAGATTATTTATTCGCTAAATATGAATTTACTTTTTTTGCTAATTTTTGCTGGCTTTTACAATGTAACTAGGCATGTGAAATTAGTAAGCCCACTTTCACTATTACTACTCCAGAGAATGTCCATCAGACCACGGTTCAGACTAAGCTCTAGAGCTTCGGTAAGTAGTGGCGTGGGTAGAAATAAGTAACCAATAGAAAACGCTAGCCAATTGGAGGCTATCAAAACTACAGAAGTGATTGGCGCTGTCGTTCCGATTACTCGTTCCGACATATAACTAAATGGTTCAGACTATTTGGTCTAATATTTAAGGCAAAGGTTAGGGATCAATAAAATAGTAAGGGTTATTACAAACATAACCCAGCTAATAAATAAAGGTCTCGTGTGGTCGTACCATTATGAAACTTCGTAGCTGTTCCCTGGAGTGTGCTACGAGCTACGACCTGCTACGAGAAGCTACGAAGCTCTATGACGCGCCACGGTAAGGGTGGATGTCCATTTATTGCTACGCTATTGAATTGAAAATGAGAAATTTTGGGAAATCGAGTAGTGGCTTGGATTTTAGTCTCAGCAGTATTACGGAGTTCTTTCACTATGCAAAAACCCTAGCCACCACTGCTCAACTTCAATATTTATTTAATACAATTAACGTAATAATTAAACATGGTAGCACACTATTATGATATGTCAATATTTAGGCTGTGTTTCCACCAGTGTTGAGCGAGGGTGGACAGCGAGAAGTATGCTCATTAAAAACCAATAGAATCGCTTCATTTGACTTACTCTTAGCGAGGCTAGATAAGGTTTCTTAACAAACACATCCCTTGTTACGCTTTCTCGCTCTTGTCTGTCTTTAGAAATCAATAGCTTACTCCGACCCTTCTAACAGTGTAGCTAGCTTAAAAAAACATATTAAGGATCGCATATATCAAACAGTGGAAAGAAAACTTTAAAAAAATCTAAGGTCTACTGTCTATGCGTTAAGTAACAGTTCTCAAACTTTTTCTAAGATGTTTAAATTAAAAGTTTCAAACTAATAATGAGTTGTATCTTCATAATTACTTCATTGACTATTGCTGTACAGCAATACATATAAATATGTATTTTAAACATGAATCCAAGCAGTGCTTGGGGCTGGAGGCCCAGAAGCAGGTTTAAAGAGTTCTTTTAATAAATGTTAATTCTCAACTCCATCCCCAGGCTTTGTACATTTGAAAACACAATTACACTATTTAGAGCTTTAACGCGACATGTTCACTGCGCGACATCACGTGTACGACTGACTCTAATCTATCGAAACAAAGGTTATATACTATCTACACGTGGGTATACTAGAAATAAAATAAAAAATACTCGCGAATATAAAGTTGCCAAGCATTTTTTAAATTATCTACCTCTTAAACCCTAAAAATAATAGAGAAAAAATAAGGTAATTTGGTATTTAGCAAATGAAATGTCAGATTATTCGTCTTACAAATTAAAAGGCGGGAAAAGTAATCTCTATATTATTTTAAGGATTCTGTTCCGTCGCAAAATAAAAATAAAAAACCTTAAAGGGTTACTACGTTTCTCGTTCGTCTGTCAGCCAATGCCCTTTGTGGACCCATGGTGCTGCAAAATAATCAATATAGAGTCCTTGTATTTGACTTAAAATCTTGAAATACTATAACAAATATTGAAAAAAAATTGAGGACTGTAAATCGGTAGTTAATTCACAGGAAAAATAACTTTTTTTGTACACGTGAACGTATCATGAAAATATTATAAAATACTCAAGTGTAAAGACCCTTGGAGATATGCAACATAAAATTTCTAAATGAGCGCAATCAAAAGATACAACAATGCCGAAAAAATATCATTTTAACCCTTTCAAAAGAATCAAAGTATATACAGTATATAGTAATCTCGTTGACCCAGAATCATGAAATTTGGTAAGAAGTAAGTCTTTAGGCACATTTAGATTGAGTACATAGAATTAATCAGTGATAGAAGGGAATTCATAGATAGAATTTTTTACTGATGGGGGGAATACAAAAATAGAATTTTACAGTGATAGGGGAATTCATAGATATAATTTTTAACTGAAAAGGGGACAATTCGTATATGGAATTTTTCACTGATAGGAGAATTCATAGATAGAATTTTTCACTGATGGGGGGAATTCAAAAATACAATTTTACAGTGATAGGGGAATTCATAGATATAATTTTTAACTGATAGGATATAATTCGTATATGGAATTTTTCACTGATAGGGTGGAATTCATAGATATATTTTTTCACTGATAGGGTGGAATTCATAGATATAATTTTTCACTGATATGGTGGAATTCATAGATATAATTTTTCACTGATATGGTGGAATTCATAGACATAATATTTCACTGATAGGGTGGAATTCATAGATATAATTTTTCACTGATACGGTGGAATTCATAGATATAATTTTTCACTGATATGGTGGAATTCATAGATAGAACTTTTACTGATAGGGTGAAATTCATAGAATGAATTTTTCACAGATAGCGCGGAATATAAATGTCGGAGAAATAGCTATAATGGTGGTAATTTAATTTATTTGAATAGCAACACTGAAATTTTACAGATTAAAATAAAGTACAGTGTCCCCAGGATTAATCTAGTCATCAAGCTGTGACTGTATATTTTAGTAACAATTATTATTAGTCCCTTTTGTGCTGCAGAGTAAGCAAGAGGAAACATATCGTATATAGACGCAACAGTGCAGCACTGAACCCGATGAGCACAGAGTATCAACACTACTTAATGCCTACACTATGCTCTATACTGTATATCTAGTTATTCTAGTGAAATCGTGGAACATCCTGCTTCGATTAGGGTTAGGGGAGAAGCCCTAGTGAGCTAATAACCATTTACGCAAAATTGCGGTTACGGCCTGTGGGATAGGGTTGTCACATCCCATATTTCCGGATCTGTAGTTTATACAGATCTCATTTAGTGCTCTTTGGCTGCGTTTCCAAGAGAGAAGAAAGAAGATTTATCTAGCCTCGGTCAGAGTGACAAATGAAGCGATTCTATTGGTTCTTAACAAACACATTCTCGCCATACTTCCTCGGACATCTCTGGTCTTTCATCTTTATTTTAAACTTCTTTTTTTTTTTTAATCTTTTTTTTATACTATTACGCTGCAATTATGGTAGAGTTGCTATGTATTCCTTATCGACAATTAGGTTGCGTTTTCACCAAAATTTTGATGCATTTCGAGGGGTGTTTGTGTTGCAACTATACTCACTATCTACTGCTAAACTTCGCAAAATTTAATTGTAATAACTCGCGTTAGGCTGCATATCCACAAGGGACGAGAAAAGTGTTTTTAAAGAACCAATAGAATAGAAAACTAGTCTAACTTTCTTGAGAATCATTAGAAAATGCTAAGTTAGATTTCTTATAAATCTTTTTAACTTCGGTCCAGAAACAACTCAACTAGTGACAACCCTAAGTAAAGGGGAAATTAAAACTTCAGTCAGGAAGTGACTAAACAGCTACTGAATGGAGTTCATCTTTAATATTATACAAACAGCAATAAATAATATTATCTATTTATTAACAAATGGAAATGAAACCCATAATTTATACAGAAAAATAAAAAAATATTGTTTAAGTATACTTTACTACTTTAGACCAATAATGATATAGACTTCGAGTCTTTATACAAATATCATAAAATAGCCGACACACTCTCGCTTCGGTGAGGTGTATTCAAACTGTTCACTCACTCACTTACGCAACTATGAATCATACATCTTTCCTTAAGGCGTTTCGTAAGAAACGTTTTCGTACATACGTCTTATCTCCGACTTACTTTGCAAATCCGACTACCACGCAAAAATCTTTTAATTTTTTCGATTAATATATAGCCTATGACACACACAAATAATGTGGGGGTTTATTGGTAAAAGAATTTTCAAAATCGATTCACAACCTCATAAACTCACAAACTTTACCTATTTTATTGGAATAGGGATGTAAGTCAGCCATTTGTCTCTTTCTAACATTTTGCATTGCTCTGGGATAATATGTGAGCTAATGTAGCTGACGTGCAATAATACTGAAAACAAGCAATGCCTGGGGTCCGAGATCTAGGATAAGGTTTAAAAAGTTGTTTAATTGTGTACAAACTTTAACCTCCAAGACAGAGTTTATACTTCATTGTCTACACCTAATAAATGGGGCTACTATTACTAAAAAAAAAAGCATGGCCCAGTGGTTGAGACTTCAAGTCTCACTCGGGAGGTCCGAGGTTCGATCCCCCACACAGAGACACACCTCTGACTCTGAGTTATGTGTGTTTTAAGCAATTAAATATCACTTGCTTTAACGGTGAAGGAAAATATCGACAAAAAGTTCTCAAAAGGTGTGTGAAGTCTACCAACCCGCACTGGGCCAGCGTGGTGGACCATGGCCTAATACCCTTCTCATTCTGAGGAGGAGACCCGGCTCAGCAGTGGGCCATTGAAGGGTCGTGATGATGACTATTACTAAAAATTTGCTGAACGAAATTGTGAAGTTATCAAAAATTGCTGAACGAATTATTTCTATACAACTAAGAAATTTTTTAACTAGTAGTAATCTACTTTGCTCTCACCAGTCTGGTTTTCAAACTAGTACTAGCACACAAACTGCTTTGATTTAAGTTTGCGAAGATATACGATACGGTCTTGACAATCAGATGGCCGTGATTATTACACTCTTAGATTTTAGTAACGCCTTTAATACAGTTGATTATGAAATTTTAATTGCAGTCCTTCGTTCATATAATTTTTCTGAAAACGTCATTGATTGGTTCTGTGCGTATTTGTGGAATCGTCTTCAAATTATTCGTGTCAGTAGTAGGTCATCATCTATTAGGTATCTCAAAGCAGGTGTGTCGCAAGGTGGTATTCTTTCCCAAATGCTTTTAACTCTTTTTATAAACTAAGTTTTTAAAATTTATTTTTATATTTCATTATTATACACTGCAGTTCCTGCAGAGGATATACATTTGCTAATTCTAGATTTAATGCGGACCTGGACAAAATTGTAACCTACAGTTGGGCCGTCCTTCTTCATCAATATAAATGCTATCAAATCCCAGCCGTTTATAATTCGCAGTTCAAGGCAACTTGCTAAAATAGATTTTAATTCACTATCGCCTATAATAATGTTCTGCCAATTAATAACACAATAGAGAATCTTGGTCTTACTATAGATGACCCTTTGTCCTGGGCACTATATCGACAGTTATCGACCTAAATGAAGAGTTGTTGAATAAATTAGAGCGTCTACAAAACTTACGTATCATATTTGTTTATGGACTTTGAAAATTCGACCATATATTTAAGTATCGTGCTCGTCTCAAGTGGTTACCCATGAGATTGAGGCGAAACCTACATGCCTTATCCATCCTTTATTCTGTACTGTATTTCCTCATACACCCTCATATTTGAAAGAGCGTTTTACTTTTATATCAGATGAAGTTAACGCAGTCCCTACCCTTCGCTATCGTTATCCCATAACGATAATCGTCTCATATTACTAGTGTTTCATACTAAATACATAAAGTAAACTTATGGGACGCCTTATTAGCTAGTATTCATCAATCGAAATCATTAAATATATAAGTATCATGTTTATTTATTATTGTATATGTATATAAGTTTATGGATACGTATTAAGTTAATACTTATGATGTGTACTTTTAGCATTGCTACAAACTCTATGCCATAGCTTCTATTTGAAAACCTTTTCAAGGTCTGAGAGAAATTGCTCAAAGCGATAAAACCCTTTGCACATTCGTACTTGTAAAGTTTTAAGTCCTGTTAAGTTTGTAATATTGAATTTATTTTGTGTCCAATAAAGAATATTTCAATCAAAATTATCAACAGTGTTATCAAAGTTATCAAACTGTATTGGGAATCGCAGCGATATGGAAATTTTCTTTAAGGAAATCTTTTTAAACACAATTCCTTTATACAATCAACAACAAGTTGTTTCAGAACTTTCTTATTGTTACATACAGACTTCGTACTAATATTATACACAGGAAATGATTAACTAAATATGAACTAAATTCCATAAACTACACATAGTTTTAGAGTATTGAGACACTAAAAAATAGTTGTATAGTATTAAGAAAACAAAAACTCCTATTTAATCATTTCAAATACTTACACTTTATAGTCAATATTTTTGATGAAAATACAAAATAAAAATACAGAATGTTAGAAAGATAAAAATATAACTCTGAGAATGAATGAGAAAGAGAAGGGAGAGGGAGAGGGAGTAAATTGAAAGACACTACAAGGGAGGGTGATATTGAATGGATTATTGTGTAAACGCAACGCAGATTCTGCTACTGAACCAATAAATAACTAAACATTATGATTATTTACAATTACGAGAAAACCTGAGCAGTGCCTTGGACTTGTGATCAAGGTGTAGGCTTAAAGGATTCTTTAATTCAATTGAAACACTCGCCTCCACTGCTCAGACTCTTTAAACCTAAGCGCCGACATATATCACATTCATTAATTCAGACTATTTCGAACATTAAAAATAAATAGAAAGAAAAATTAAAAAATATTTACAACATTTATTAATTAACAACAATTTATTTTTATAAATAAATAAATTAAACAAAATATAGTAAAACTTTTAAAGATAAATTTAGCAAAGACTGCCTCATAACTTCTTGTCTTCCTATCAAGTCCTCACTTGTTGCTCCAAAACTTGTAAATAATGCTATACATCCCATTTATTTAATCATTATGATTTATGTTTTGGACCGACGTAATTAGTAACCTTTAAGTAGGTTTATCTGTTTATTGTAAAGAAAATATGAAGCTGAAGATGAAAGGCGCAGTGCAGTGCGTTCGGCCACAGGTGGGGGGTGATCTCAGTGTGAGTTGCTATTGTACGTGAATTTACCCTTTTTGTGGGTAATTTAGATTATAATAATAATCGTGTGTAAACTCACTCACTAAACTATAATTATAGAACTGACTTTAGACAACATTATTTTACATTGAAGTGACGTCATACATTTACTGTATGAAATTACTTTAATCATTGCCTTTTATATCTATAGATTATCAAAACGAAGAAAATTAAAAAAAAATCTAACGGTAAATAGTAAGTAGACTAACTCACTAAACTATAGTTATAGAACAACAGACTTTAGACAATATTAACTGTATGAAATCACTTCGATCATTGTTACAGTTGTATAAACGTTATTTTTTGATGAGATGTGTATTAACAGTATTGTTAAAATTGATGGTTTAAGCTTTTTAAGGGTAAAATGGGTAATTTCAGAGTATATGAGGTTAACACTGGAATACACTGGATTCTGGATGGCAGTAGCTCGCCGACCCTCGCGTGGATCGGTCGTGTCGGGACTCGGGATGATATAACGTATCGTAATGTGATTGTGTTGTTAGTTTTAGTGTTTGTGATTATATTAGTGATGGATGGGGAGAATAGGATTATTTTAAACGTTGGTGGTATAAGGTAATTTTTTTTAATAATTAAAAAAATATAATATTTGTATTATAAAATATGTTTTAAAATATTTCAGAACTCTATGTAATTTTCTTTTTATTTATATTTTGTAAATTTTCTGAATATATTAATACCATTAAAATTATCCATTATTATTCTGTGAAAACTACTCCACATGCTAGTGAAAGTATTATCAAAATTGGTTCAATACTTTAATTTTTATAGACATTTAAAGTACAATATATTAAAGCAACAATCTATGAAAAAAAATTATATTAGAAGTAAGAATTTGTTTTTGGAAGAACTTCTTGAATTTTTCACTTTAGAAATATTCTAAAAATTTAGCCAAGTGGGACTTGGAATCGCGGACTGAGGATTCCGTACAATTAGAATTAAACAAACTTACTGTTAATTAATTAAAGAGAAGAGAGAGTTGAGTTGTAGTCTATACGCAGACTAACAGTATGACGGCTTGATCAGAATATCCTCCTGGGGTTATACTTTAAACTCAGACCTTCAGAGTTTGTCGTGGCGGCGTATTTATTTTGCAATCCCCACTTGAATTGTGTTTATCAGTTGGCCAACATTCAAGTAAATATGCTACCAACATCAAATAACAGGATTCTATTCAAATTATAAAGAAAAAACCAAAGAAAACTGTTGTCAAAATATTTTTATGTAATTTTACGGTTTTCGGATTATTTCCTTTATCAATTTCTATATAAAAAAAAAAATGTTTGAATCAAAATTCATTTAAAAGAATCTCTCAAAGCTTCCTTAAGTTACTTATCAAGTAAAGGCAATATAAAACTATCCTTCAATTTCTGCTCTAATGTTGCTATTTAAAATTTGATAAACTACTAGTATTTTCCTTTTTAAATGTGGTCCAAAGTGACGTGAACTATATATCGTATCTATCCCCTATCCCTCATAACCTTAGCTTTTTGGGATCAAAAGTAGCTTATGTGTTACTCCAATTTATAAAGAATTTTTATGCAAAACATTGGCTTTTGTTAAAATTGGTTTTTGATTATTTCTTGATCTCTAAAACTAATTAGCAAACCCGCGCGACTCTTCGTTAGCGTGTTGCTCCGCTCCTATGGGTCGTAGCGAGATGTTAAATATCCTAAGTTACTCCTTGTTACATCAGCTATCTGCCAATGAAAGTCCCGTTCAAATCGGTCCAGCCATTTCAGAGATTAGCCGGAAAAAACAGACAGACAGACAAAAATTGTAAAAATGTAGTTGTTGGTATATGTACCGTGTACGTATATACTTCCATATACACTTAGTAAAAAGCGGTTATTTTAATATTACAAACAGACACTCCAATTTTATTTATTTGTATGGATATACTTTTTTTTTTTAAGTATTTCCACATTACCATTGATTCCATTTTGATAATTATTTGTTTCGTGAAATGATAATTATTAATAATTTTACTTTTTTTTTTAATATTACACATTCATATTTGTTATCAGTCAGATACACATATTATAAGGTAATAATTACATATATAATAGTAAATTAAAAGTACACCCATGTTTCCGGGAGGGCCGGGTTCGATCCCCCACACAGGCATATACCTCTGACTCTGAGTTATGTGTGTTTTAAGCAATTAAATATCACTTGCTTTAACGGTGAAGGAAAACATCGTGAGGAAATCTGCACTCCTGAGAGTTCCACTGACCCTGCATGGTGGACTATGCCTAGCCTAACCCTCTCCTCATTCTGATAAGGAGACCCGGTTCAGCAGTGGGCTATTAATGGGTTGTGATGATAATGATGACATCCATGTTCAACAGAGTTTATATTAGACTAGCCGACGCCGCGCGACCCTGTTCACGTGTAGCTCCGCTCCTATTGGTCTTAGCATGATGATATATAGCCTATAGCCTTCCTCGATAAATGGCCTATCTAACACTGAAAGAATTTTTCAAATCGGACCAGTAGTTCCTTTGTATATTAGTATAGATTAGGATATTTCTTGTTGCTGATTGTGTATCTAGTTCTTATTGAAAATCTCGATTAAATTCCTATTTTGATGCATTTTCCGATTGCCACCTGACCTTTCGAACTGACCTGAATAAGATATCAAATTATATGACCATCTAATTTCGAACTAATCTGTCCTCTAGACTACTCGAGAACTAATCTAGATGCAGCTTTTATTTTAATTATTCCGGGAAGAAGATTTGTGTATTAAAAAAACTAGACCATTTCTAGGTTTCTATCTGATTTATTTTCTTGTGTCGTCCACTTTTTTTATGTAATCGGGTTATAGTTTTTTAAGCTTAAATTTTTTATTTAGTTGGTTAAACGAGTAAATAATTAAAACGACTGGACCACGCCAATTAAAAAATATGATATATATACATACTTGTAATTTGCTCGTCAAAACCTTTCTTTTGATACCAAACACGTGATGATTACCTCAGTTTTTTTCGAGATTACAAACTGAGGTTTAAATTCTGTCATAAAAAAAATCATAAAATTTATATAGCCTTTCACCCCCTCCATTAATGCGAATCTAAACACACTTACACATACGCGCACACACACATGCATATACACATACTTACATAATCTATACTAATATTTATAATAGAGGTAAAGTTTACGAGGTTGTAGGAGGTAATCTCTGGATTCACTGAACGGATTTTGAAAATTCTTTTACCAATAGAAAGCCACATTATGTGTGAGTGTCATAGGCTATATATTAACCCCAAAAATCAAAAGACTTTATTGTGTCAGTCGGATTTGCTGCAGCAAGTCGAAGAAACAACGGTCGAACAAAAACGTTTCTTATGAACACTGCCTTAACGGTGAGAGATATATGATTCACAGGTAGAGTATGAATGAATATGAGTGAGTATGAGTGAGTGAGTGAACAGTTTGAATATACCCCAGCGAAGCGAGAGCAAGTGGTTTGTATTGTATATTGTTTAGCAGACTGTTTGTTCCTAAAATTGTCTGTAAGGTTTGTATGGAGCTGTTTGTAAAGTAATAGCCTAAGGGATAATAGTAATCCTGTCTGCGTGACCTCTGCGTGGACATCAAAAGTAAATAACAGGATAAGACGTGATCTTAAGACAGAAATATATTATGTATATACAAGAATATACTAGAGGGTCCCAAACTTAACGTAGACCCGTAAACTTTTGTAGATAGACCCCCTATTACTTATACTTTCTATTATTAACTATATATAGGTTATACTGCATACTAACATAAACAAAAGATAAAAATAAAATTAAAACTGAAAGCCGAGTAGTATCTAAGGCTGGTGACTTAAGAGCAGGTTTAAGGACGCCCTTTAAGTGTTAGAAGACGTAAATACTCTTTTGAGTCGAGAAGAACTGCCTGTAAATTTTGATTGTTTTGCGAGTAGTGAAATCTCTATTGATTGTGTTGATCCAATATTTTTTTTTATTCTTTTTACAAATCCAAGATATTATAGATCTATTTGTTATTAATTTCAATTTAACCAAAAGCATCTTTTTAGACAGATGGATTACTAAGTGGTCAAGGAGTAATGAATTCAAGAAATCAAAAACTCCTGGGATATACTATAAAACCTTATAATTAATATTAACGGATCTATTTTCGGTTTGGAAATTAATATTAAAAAACCGCATTAACAGGTGAAAATGGGGTAACATTTATAAAAGCAAAAGTTTCCCACGTATTGCTTTTAGAAGCACTTGAAAAGGTCAAACATATTCAACTTCTACGAGTATATCGAGAGAAACTCATGTTGTTATGGATTCTAACTTTTAATAAATCTACCTTTAAAGGGCTGTATGATTCAGTGGTTCAGATAAAGGTGTCTCACTCGGGATGTCTGAGGACGATCCTGGGCACACCTCTCTGAAAGAATCATGGCAGAATTTGTACTAAAAAATATAAGAAATTTAAATAACTTTAGAACTGCTTTTTGAGGCCTAAATAATAGGTTTAAACACTCAGAATATTTTTAGGACATGGGAATCAATAAAAGTGAAAATTTTAAAACTATTGACTATTTCTGAACGAAACAGATTGCTATAAATGTCATTTGTCATAATATGTGTTTTACTAAACTGTCAGAGCTTCATTTTACGATAATAAATGGATTAATACGATAATTTATATTGCTGTACGATAATTTTATTTTATTATTAATATTTGTCTTTATTTCGTAAAGCTTTTATGTCCTTATTATTTGTTTTTTACAAAATCAAAGATATAAAACTCAAAGATTATAAATAAAACTTGTCAATTAACAGTTTGAGTATTGACTTATTAACAGATGCAAGTGTCACTTTGACAGTTGACGTTTTTATTTTTTTAAATACTAAATATGGCAAGAGAAAATATCAGAAGTCCATTATTTTTACCTTAGAATATTTTATGTTTGCCATCTGATAAAAATATATTATTCATATTACCAGGATCCCTAGAGTATAATCTAAGCAATGGAAATAATTAATGGCTTTCAAAATTTTCCGTACAAATCAATGTATGAAACTTGCCATGATTCTTTTTGAGTTATGTGTGTTTTAAGCTATTAAATATCACTCGCTTCAACGGTGACCGAAAACATCGTGAGGAAACCAGCAGTTCTCAAAGGTGTGTGAAGCCTGCCACTACAAACAATGCAAGCGTAGTGGACTAAGTGTGCTATTAATGGGTTATGATGATGGTGATGAGAGTGCTGATGGTGAGTGAGTGATGGCTATAGTTATGGTGGAATAATAGTAAAGAGGACTTGTTGTCACTTCCGTCGCTTCATTTTAATATTCAACAATTTTAGATAGCGAGTAAACGATTATCGAATAATCGAAATACGAGCGACATCTACGGCACTTTATTCAACGATTTTTGATAGCTTCAAACTAGTAATCGATTAATCGGAACGCCAGCGCCATATTTCCTATTTGTTAATTTACTTCGGATAATAATAATGAAGAAAATTAATCAGCATTAACAGTCTCATTTTAACAGTCTCAAACGAGTAAAAGGTTATCGATTAATCGGGACGCCAGCGCCACTAGTGGAGGGGCATGCTACCATTGTCTAATCCCTTTATATTCCCCGACTGACACATTACACTTTAGTCTCTCGACAAGTCTCTTGGAGTGAACATCACCTGGAGTTGAAGTGACAAATAGTGTGTCATTATATCACGGATATTGGACCTCTTGGACTATGGATCATGTGAGTTCTTACGTCTTCTTTATTATGATATACATTATATACATTGAATTTAGATGTGTTAACACAACCTTAGGTTAGGTTAGCCTTATGTTAACCTAACTTAAGAGAAACAGGCGATTGTCGTGATCACTTAAAGGAGCTCCTTAAGTCTACACTGCCTGGGTTCCTGTTCAAAATCTACATCATCGTAAGGTTCGATTAATTCATTCATTTAAATCGGCTCTCTCTTCTGACATATAGTTATTTGGCATATAAAGGTGACATTGACTCAGTATTTATATTGTAAAACAAATTCCCACTCCGTGTTTATTTACTCGCGATATACTCAAAAACTACTAAACGGATTTTCATAAAATTTTCACCAACAGATAGAGTGATTCCTGAGGAATGTTTGGGCATATAATTTGTTAAGATTTTGTGTCAATTGTTTGAAATATGACGATAATTGTTGAAAATATCGAAAGAAGCCGCATCGCGTAGGAGCTTTCGTGACAAACGTTGCTCAATCCCTTTTGAGATATAACAAAACAATCTGTAGTGGAACACATATAGCCATAATATGCGCTACTATCTGTGCAAAGCTGGGGCAGGTATCTAGTCAAAGAATTTGTTTGTGAAGATATCAAAACTTGACAGTATATAAAAGCAATCTGAACCTCCCTCAAGTATACTTCATCTTATTTGAACAGGTCACAGGTGATTACGTACTGCTAGCGGCGTTGTTGTCTTTCACTTAAGGATTGTCAACAGTGTCGACAAATAAGGTGGTTTCTTCACAAATATATGGAGAAACTAACTTTAAATAGAATGGTTAGAAAATTTTGTATTTATTGTGAATATATTAAGAACTAATTTGATCCGAATTTTACAATCTTACTAATATTATGAATGTGATAATTTGAATGTTTGTACTCAATCACGCAAAACCGTGATCGTATTTCAATAAAATTTGACACACAGATACTTTATAACCTGGATTAACATAGGCTATTTTATCCCGGAAAAATTCAGAGTTCCTGCGGCATAATAATAAAATACCTTTACAGTCGTAATCGTCTGAATATTTTATTTTAGCAATAATTTATTGAAAATTGAATGATTGTTTAATTTTTTCCTATGTTCCATATTTTATAATATTTTTAACAGAATATACCAACAATTGCAGCATATTGTGATTTAACAAAATCCAAATTAATTCTGAATTTAAACGTTTTTTTTAAAATATCTTTCACTAATGGAAGTGGGTTTTGTTATCTTGATCTACTTTATATCTGCAGAAAAACCACAAAATTAACTAAACAAGTTTGTAGGATTTGTGCGAGTATTCCCCGAGATCTCCATGAATAGTTGGGGTTAGTTAGGGATGAATTGTTTACGCTGGTATTTGTTCATATTCATGGAATGCAAATATTGGATCTGTTGTCTGTACGTTGAAGCCTGTTGAGCTCGCCATGTTCGATTGCTTATACTCAAAATGTTTAAAAAAAAGAATATCCTATACGGGTAGAAAGTATTTTTTATTTTATTTCAAGACAACCCGATCAGACTTTGCACGGTTACTTTCTCTACTATATTATATATGTATTATACATATAAACCTTCCTCTTGAATCACTCTATCTATTAAAAAAATCCGCATCAAAATCCGTTGCGTAGTTTTAAAGATCTAAGCGTACATAGAGACAGACAGATGAGAAGCGACTTTATTTTATACTATCTAGACTTGAGCAAATTGTCAAACGGAGCTCGCCTGGTGACCATTATGACTGCAATCTAATGTCATATACATAAATATGGAGAGAGATATGATACCCATTACTGTACAGCAATACGTATACACATGCAATTTAGACTGAGGCGAGCAGTGCCTGGGGCTTGAGACCCACGACCACCAGCCACCAGTCGACCTCGCCAACTACAATAGATAATAAAGTAAACTTGTGGACCTCAAGAAGGGTAACCTTAACCACGACACTATATAATCTATCGCACTAAAGGTTATATATTGTCTTCACGTCGGTACTCTTGACATAATATAAAATGATCTACCTTGTCTTGTGCGTGTAAAGAATCCACTTTCTTCCAATAGATTTGAGTGAATTGTCAAAGTGATATTGCCTGGTAACTATTAATAGTATTGTGTACAAGAGTAGAACTAATAATTGTTCAGCAAAGCAACACAAGTAAATGTTTTAATCAATTAATATTTTATTTATTTATCATATTGCTTTTTGATTAGAATGCAAACAAACTCATTGAGCGGACAACTCCATGTTTATTTGAGCGGCAAATTGATGATTCAAATGTTATTTGTGAATATCGCAATACTAAAAACAATGTTTATAATTTGTGTTTGTTCAATATTTTAAAACTTACCCTACACAGCCAATTGTGTGTGCGTGTAAGATAAAACACCATAGTAATGTCCTTTAATTAAACATACTAATTAATTTCTATGCAAGAGCAGCGGCTAAGGGGAGAGCGGCGGTGAGGAGGAGGAGGAAACGAATAACCAAAAAATATAATTAATGCACAAGTAAAAATTCGAGAGACTTGTGACTACAACCGCTTAGGGATAATCGATATTCATCGATACATCGATTTTATAAGAATAAAATATCGAAACGTCAATAATTCTTTAGGACGCGCTCTAGTTTGGATGAACTAAGTTTGACTATGAAGTTAAATATTAATTAGGTATAACTACCAATTTTAACTATTTCCAACTAGATGACACTGATTAACGGAACCAGAGGAAGCCGTACGAAGAGTTGTTCCTTTATTCTTTGCATTCAACTTGAATTCAACGTTCGAGTCATTCTTAATCAGTCTAGCTAAACTTTTAGTTTTAACTGTGGATCTACAGTTTTTTATTTGCTATATGCTAGCGTCATCAATTTTGATAATTAAATGATTTTTCTTTTCTTTAATTATCTCCCTATAATGTATTCAATTTATTACTATCATTAAATAATGCAAAATAATAAAAAGATGAAGATGTAGATTTACTGTTATTTAATTTGATATTTACTGTTTTCTAGTTTTTTTTTCAAGCATATCTATAGTTTTTTTAATGCTGGGCTGGTAATACTGTTCTTGATGAAAATCCTATATTATATAATCTTTAGCTCTTAGGTATTTGTGTTGCACAGCGACATCCACAGCTTCAGAAAGGCTTTATTCCAAAGCAGGTCGGCTACTGTACCTGCAACGGAACAGACTAAAGTGAAAACACCTAAGTTAATTTTTTTACAAAAATAGTGGGAATTTTAATTTATAACATTTGTAATTTCAATAATAATACATATAGAGTAGACATTTTTATTTGTTACCGATGTTTTTGGAAATCAATGTTTTCAAGCAATATATCACTTCGATGTTTTTCTAATATCGATCATCCCTACCGCTGCTCAGACGCGACTGCCAAGCAGAGTGATCGGACTTGCTCTTTATATTAATCATTAACTACCTACTCCAGCTCATCTCAGATTTATGAATATACTACATTAACACCAATAACTTAAACATACACTAGCAACTGTTACGACCCGAGAACCATCATTTTAAGGTTCCGCAATTTAATTTTACGACAGCGAATGTAGTTTTGAAACAAAGTTTTCGATAGTTGACAATTTTGTAAAAGCTAATAATATTTTCCGCTCCATATCGGTGTGGTATAAATATGGCGGTGTTGTAACCTCAAGACAGATAGTGCTGCCATCTAACGATAATAAAGTCGCGACTAAGATGCTGACAGAAAACCGAGCAGTGATCCTCAACTTCACCATGATAGTCAATATCTATCGTAACAAAACTATAATGTAGTTACTAGTCGAACAACAAGCTAATCTGAAGTAATTAACGGTGTTGCTAGCTATAAATATTTTAATACTAACTGCGATTCAATATACTACTTACGCCATCTATTGACGGATGGACTGATTGTCTGTTATACAATCACGCTTAAACCTATTTTGATGAAATATGATACAGAGATAATGTGGAATGAAACCTAAATACACGTGGTAAATCCCGCCCGGGTGGAGCCGGGACGGGTCGACTAGTGTACAATATAAGCGTAATAAAGTTCTGTTATATACGCGAACTATTTCTATTTTAAGCGCTAGATCTTGTCAGTGTGGATCTTATTAGTTGGAAGTTGTTCCTGCTTTGTAACATGAGGTTAATATAGTTTCTATTATCACGACACTTCAATGGCCCACTGCTGAGCCGGGTCTCCTCCTCAGAATGAGGAGGGTATTAGGCCATAGTCCACCACGCTGGCCCAGTGCGGGTTGGCAGACTTCACACACCTTTGAGAACTTTTAGGGAACTCTCAGGAGTGCAGGTTTCCTCACGATGTTTTCCTTCACCGTTAAAGCAAGTGATATTTAATTGCTTAAAACACACATAACTCAGTGTTAGAGGTGTGTGCACAGGATCGAACCTCGGACCTCCCGAGTAAGACTTGAAGTCTCTAGTTTCTATACAAGTGCCTAATTAATCCTTATACTTGTATATCCACTGTAAAATGGGGGAGAATTTTGTTCCAACCAAAACGTAGCAATATTCATAGTTTTGATGTGTTTAAAAAAAATCTTACGGAAGATTCTGGGACCCGTCAAAACCGAAGGAGGGCAAGAAAGAACTAAGAAGTAGAAGACTCAAGTAGCGCAGCTCAATATTTGAGGTGTAAGGCGCAAAGATTCCGGTGGCTCGGACACATTGAGAAAATGGAGGAACATCGCGATGCAAAAAAGGCGTATCTGGAAGTATCGAAGGGCAAAAGGCCAGCGGGACGTCCCTGATACCGATGAAAGGATGCAGCGGAGAAGACAAGCTGGAAGGAGGCTGCGCAGGATAGAGACAAATGGCGTTTTTTGGTGTCTGAGGTCGTTGAGCCATCGGAGTAAGTTGATCTGTTTAAAGAAAAGGTTCATTGTTCAAGTTACAATCAAATCAAACTTCTAACTCAAGGCAATTAAAAGATACGGCCGTAATCAAAATCTATAGGGTACTATCCGTTGGCGTAGATTTACACAATTTAGAAGCTAGACTAGATCTAGAAAGAATTTATGAAAAAGAGGCCCATACTGAATATGGTCGCATATCATACTACTTTTTTTGGAGTTGTTAAACTTTGGCATATGCTAATGTAAGTGCTTTATAAGCTTTTAATCGCAATAAGGAATCAAAAACATTTTTGAACTGATAACTTCTTATGGGAGGGTAAACTGCTTCGTAACGTAACGCGTTACGGCGCCACTGTGTCTGGCTTCCCTTTCTCTCACGCATACGGCAGCAGTAGGCAGGCTGCTCCTCTCTCACTTTAACCCACAGCGCTAGCTAGTTAAACAATTTCAATATTAAATAGTTCAACTTAGATTAGTGAAGTTATCACTCCTGTCGAGCGTCTCGAGACGCACACGTTTTTTTGATTAATTTTTTCATTTTTTTTAAACTAAGGAGTTGTCTAAGTGAACTTTGAGAGTACAATATTTACGTATTTATAAATAGTAGTAGCGACACGCTCCGGCTTTACACGGTTACTTTCTCTACTATAATATGTATGTATTATACATATAAACCTTCCTCTTGAATCACTCTATCTATTAAAAAAAAGACATAAAAATCCGTTGCGTAGTTTTATAGATCTAAGCATACTAAGGACAGACGGGAAGCGACTTTGTTTTATACTATATTGTGATAAAAACTTTCATTTAACGCATTTTTTGATGAGATGAGTAAATGGAGTTCAGAAAATAAATCATTTTGATCAATCAAAAATTGTCTGTAATTTTAGAATCCATACCGTTGTCATGGTAACTAAAGCACATCCTTACTAATATTATAAACACTAAAGTTTGTGAGTATTGATGTTTTTTACTCTTTGACGCAAAAACTACTGAATGGATTTCGATGAAACTGTACAATTATATAGCTTACACATCAGAATAACAGATAGGCTATAATTTATAAAGATATAGTGTGAATTGTCCAAGATATAAGGATAAGTGTGCAGTAAGTAGTAAGTAGGCTCGCTCGTGTGAAGTGTGTGTGCGTTTACGTGCGCTGCTGTGTGTGTGTGTGTGTGTGTGTTAGAGCTACACGTGTCACGTATATAATGTATTATATAAATTTCCATCTAAAATACTCCTACAAAAACACACAACCCGCG
This sequence comes from Limenitis camilla, assembly GCA_905147385.1. Taxonomy (NCBI): domain Eukaryota; kingdom Metazoa; phylum Arthropoda; class Insecta; order Lepidoptera; family Nymphalidae; genus Limenitis; species Limenitis camilla. The sequence goes on from LR990241.1 coordinate 12,480,599, forward strand.
ACACTATATATCTATATTTTATGTGTAAGCTATTATTGTCAAATTAGTGAATATAGCGATATAGTGATATAGCGATAAAATGTGAAATTAAACCTAAATACACATGGTAACATAGTAGGCTCTTCGACTAGTAGAACATATGAGAAAAGCGATATTTTTGAAAAGGTTTAAAGTATACAATGTGAATGTGTTGTATGAGTGTTTATTCAACTAAAGGCTGAAACTTTACTTGGATGTGAGCTGAAGTAGAAACTCGCGATAAGCTTTACAGTTTATATGTTAACATTTCAAAGCGTTTACTTGTTACTGTACTTTATGCTTTTAGGATTAGGGCTGTATCTTTCACATAACATTTTATAAACGAGTTATTATGTTTGCTACATATTTACACCGGAGATGTGTTTGTAAGGAACCAATAGAGAAAAAACTATATTATAAAATGATTGAAACATTTTTGATAGCGTTTTAAAAATACTTCAACCTATTCCATATATGGTAAACGCTGTCCAATTCAGCAGCAGTGTGACAAGTAGTTCCACAAATTATTCACAAATTAAATATTGATGATTACTGCATGATGAATGCAATATAAGTTAGTGAAGTTATTCATATTAATTATTGCGTCCGCGTAAAAGTCAAAATTAAGTTTATTATTTCTACAAAATTTTTAGTATCATCTTTTTGTTCCCCTCAATTCCATGGAAACAGTCCTTTTTACGGGATAAAAAGTACCCTATACGTTAATCAACCTTCTAAAGAATCCGTGTATCAAATTTTATTAAAATTCGCTTTGCTGCTTAATGTGATGCTTGCTTGTAATTTTTTATCACCATGATGAAAAGTATCATCTCCCATCAGTTCTTGTGTTATTCGTTTTCACGTCCCATTGACTCTACTCTGTACAGACAGAGATATCAAAGCGTTTTGTTTCTATTGCTAAAACGTTTTTTTAAATGCTTTTAGTATAATGAGATGGTTTTATCGTCTAAAACTGCCGTAACCTCACTTCGTTGTCTATGTTATGCGTGTGCATGACCCCTATCACTATTGTATTTTATCTTTTCATCATTGTTTTACTCCTATATTTTTCTCATGGGCTGTATTTAGAATTCCCAATCAATTACCGAAGTGAAGGCGCACTACGTAGAGTAATATACAAGGCTACGCTACATTAAGCCAAGCTACACTATGCTGGCCTACGCTACACTACATTATGCTACGTTCGACTACGCTACAATACGCTACACTACGCCAGGCTTCACTATAATACCTTATGTTACAATGTGATATGCTACGATAATCTACACTACGCCAAACTACACCATGCTACGCTACGCTACACTACACTACACTATGCTAGGCTTGACACTACACTACGTTACGCTAAGACATTATGCTACGCTTTATTATATTAATGTATTGTCTATTTGTGTTATTTAGCTTTTTCATTTATGACCTTCAAAATAAATTTGTTGTAACTTTACAATTATTCTCTCTTCTTATTTTAAAGCATTTAAAAAAAAGATACACTACATTACCCCAAACTACACCATACTACGGTACGCTACACTACACTACGTTACAATACGCTACACTAAGACAATATGCTACACTTTATTATATTAATGCATTGTCTATTTGTGTTATTTAGCTTTTTCATTTATGACCTTCAAAATAAATTTGTTGTAACTTTACAATTATTCTCTCTTCTTATTTTAAAGCGTTTAAAAAAAAGATACACTACATTGCCCCAAATTACACCATACTACGCTACGCTACACTACACTACGTTACAATACGCTACACTAAGACAATATGCTACACTTTATTATATTAATGCATTGTCTATTTGTGTTATTTAGCTTTTTAATTTTTGACCTTCAAAATAAATTTGTTGTAACTTTACAATTATTCTCTCTTCTTATTTTAAAGCATTTAAAAAAAAGATACACTACATTGCCCCAAATTACACCATACTACGCTACGCTACACTACACTACACTACGTTACAATACGCTACGCTAAGACAATATGCTACACTTTATTATATTAATGCATTGTCTATTTGTGTTATTTAGCTTTTTCATTTTTGACCTTCAAAATAAATTTGTTGTAACTTTACAATTATTCTCTCTTCTTATTTTAAAGCATTTACAAAAAAGATACACTACATTGCCCCAAACTACACCATGCTACGCTACGTTACACTACACTACACTACGTTACAATACGCTTCGCTAAGACAATATGCTACACTTTATTATATTAATGCATTGTCTATTTGTGTTATTTAGCTTTTTCATTATTGACCTTCAAAATAAATTTGTTGTAACTTTACAATTATTCTCTCTTATTGTTTTTAAAACATTTACTTCGAATTGTAATAACCGTATTCAATTTCACTGAAACAAACAGACAAAAAGTATAATAATTCTGTCGGCATCTATAAAACTTTGTATTTTAAAGTGAAGGTACTCTAAACAAAGTTCGGGTATTCCGCAATATTTTAGCCTAAGTGACATCGCTTTAGAGAAGTAAGCGTAATTCATGTCGCTTAAATATTTAAGGCACAAAAAGGTCGAATGTTTTGGTGTAACCGTGACGTCACAACGCCCTTTAAGCAAGAATTTAATTTGTATGTTATATTGTAGCAATCTATTGCTAAGAGTATGGGAGCTATACTGCGCAGTTATAGTCGTAACAACAATATTAACATATAATCTAGATGGAAGCCGAGCAGTGCCTGGGGCTGGAACACCCAGGAGCAGGTTTAAAGATGTCTTCAACTATGCACAAACTCTCATCTACATCGCTTGACATATAACACTAACTTCCATGTACACTGCGAGACAACACCAGAGAGACTGACTCTAATCTATCGCACTAAAGGTTATATATTGTCTATACGTAGGTATACTTGAAATAATATAAAATGACCTACCCGCTAATACTACATACTTTATAAACAGTGTTACTAACAAGAGAATATATAAAAATATTTTTTGAAATTTCGTTCGTTCATGTTAGGACGCCTGTACTGGATTGGAAAATAGGATACTTTTATCCCGGAAAAATGCGCAGTTCCTGTGGGATTGAGCGGTGTTAGTGGTGGATATACAGCTGAAAGGATATGAGCGAAATTAATTAATTAATTAGTAGCTTGAATTAACAAATACGATACATTTATACCAAAATCGGTGTTCCTGTGGGATAGAAGGAATTTATTCATACAAGAATAACTAATACAATAAGAATATAATATTTTACACTTATAGTAATATATAGGAATTATTTTGTCGTATATAATTGAAAATATTGTTGTTGAAAATTAAAATCTTATACTAATGTATTTAAAGCTGAAGTGTTTGTTTGTTTGCTTGAACGCGCTAATCTCAGGATCTACTGGTCCGATTTGAAAAGTTCTTTCAGTGTCAGATGGCCCATTTATCGAGGAAGGCTATAGGCTATATATCATCACGCTAAGACAAATAGGAGCGGTGCAACACCTGGACAAATTCGCGCGGGTCTACTAGTGTAAAATATAGCAACGTCACGCCATTTATTGTCAGTAAGATTGTTAAAATTTCATATCTATATCTATCGGCCACAATTAATAATCAAACTCAATTCCAAATCCTCGGATATAGATTGAAAATATATTTCAAATTTATAATTTCGTAAGTGAATTTTTCGACATGTTTGGGAGGCTGCCACTGCTCGCCCCACCCACGGAATCGCAGCTGAAGGTCACGAGTAATCATAATATATATTCCTTATGCAGTATACGAGTTTTCACTCGAGAGGAAATGATTGACCGAATTTGAATATGGCTCCCGTACCAATTAAGGTTAAGCTAACCAAAACCTAATTCACGCGCCGTCATATCTTTTTATATATAACTAGGGGCCCGTCCCGGCTTCGCGCGGGTGGAATATTATTTTTAAAAATATATTGGCCCTCCCGCATTTCGGTGCCCCCTCTCTTGCCGCTTTACTCGCTGCGCTGCGTCGCTATACTAACCCGTCGCGTCGTCGTGTATTTTTTGTTTATATTGATATTTTTAATTTCGTAATATCTTTTGAATGGAAAGTCCGATTTTAATAATTCAAAAAGTAATTTACAGGTATTGAAATAGTCTTGAATACGAAATAATTTATTTGGATAAGAATTAATACAAAGTTATAGAAAACATGGTCTGATTTTGATAGGCATTTTTATCAACTTTTAAAATGTAAAAAAGTAGTTATAGTGACGTAACTATAATAGTTGGACATATGGTCTCGCGGACTTTTTTGTAGATATTGATACGTTCTATAATATTGTACAACATTTTTTTGTTCTATCATCAATACTTTTTGCAGCGCATGCGATGAAAGATATTTTATGGCAAATTTTTTGGCACCTTGGGTTGGTTTTCGTGAGATTTCTTAAGGATCTCTAATTTTTCCTTGTAATAAATATAGCCTATGTTACTTAGGGATAATGTAGCTTTCTAATGGTGAAAGAATTTTTGAAATCGGTCCAGTAGTTTTTGTGTTTATTCGTTACATACAAAAATACAAAAATACAAATCTTACTTCTTTATAATATTAGTATAGAAAATGAATCCCTATTTCCCTTGGTCAAGGCATTACGCGTACATTGCTAATCCGATTTCGATAATTCTTTTTTTGTCGTATTTGTTAATATCAGGAGAAGGTTCTTATGTAAGAAAAAATTAAGAAAGTTGCGCGGAAAATTAGAAAATTTAATGACCATTATAACTTTTCTAATGTAAGCTTTTGTCAGCAAATTAGAATTCAAAATTCATAGTTAAGACAGGACAACGTCTGTCGGGTCAGCTAGTATATATATAAAAATGTCTCTCTATTTCCATTGGCATCACGCGTGAAAGTCTGGACCTATTTCGCCAAATCTTTTTTTGTTGTGTTTGTTGATGTCAGGAGAACTGAGGTAGGGCACAGCAGGAAATTTCCACCTCAAATATGGAGCAGCCCGACTGGGGTAGTACCTCGACCTTACAGAAGATCTCAGCTAAATAACACTACTCTAAAGCAGGGTTGTGTTCCTGTTGGTGAGTAAGGTGACCAGAGCTCCTGGGGGGAATTGGGGATAGGGTCGGCAACGCGCTTGCGATGCTTCTGGTGTTGCAGACGTCTATAAGCTACGGTAATCGCTTACCATCAGGTGAGCCGTACGCTTGTTTGCCGACCTAGTAAAATTAAAAAAAAAGAAAAGAATATTCTTATGTAAGAAAAAATTAAGATTTTTTCGTGGAACATTAGAAAATTTAATAAAACTTAACGAATATATTATCTTTCCTAATATATATTACACCAATAAACAGGTACGAGATATCTACAGATAATATAGAATAAATTTGATTTTTTGTCGTCATAGAAATGTATTCAAATATTTAGTATAGTAGTAACCTAAAGTGAAAAATTCACGAATAACGCAGGTACAGATTGGAGCTGGTCCCAAGGGTCCTTGAAAATGATTTTCAATACATAAAATACAGTGTCTTTACATAAAACTTAAGTTTATCTTGAAATATAAAATGTAAAAAATATTTAAATTTTTATCTGAAAAGTCGCAACCACTATCATAAGAATCTTCTGTTTTGGATTTATTTTTGGATTATTTCTACTCCTACTTTCTCTATCTTTCTCTCTCTCATGTGCATATAACAGTGACCTTTAGTGCTAGATAGTTTAACTAGTAAGTCGTGGTAACTATTTGATTTTGTAGTTTTACTAGTCGACCCTCCCGGCTTTGCACGTGTGCAATTTACCACGTACCACTTATACCGGGATAAAAAGTAACCTATGTATTAGTCCACGTTATAAAGTATCTGTGAGCAAAATTTCATTGAAAAATGTTCAGCCGTTTATGTGTTTATTAGTAAGAAGATTACCATTTAGGTAGACGACTATACCTGTACGTCGTACGTCTATTTTTTCCTACTATAATGGGCTGTATCTCTCTAAACACATGTACTTTACACTATTTCATTACATACTAGCGATATAAGAGTTCTGAAACCTGTAAACTAAGTTATTATCTCTGAGTCTTTTCTAAGCTCCATTACAGCTTCGCCTTCAGCTCAAGCTTGTCCAGTTCTATAACATACATTAACAAACATCTATTACAAAACTTAAAGAGAATGCAAATGGATATAACATTTCTAATTTAGGAGTTATAAAGGAAAGTAGGACGGACTTACAATCGGTCTGTGTCAAGGTCTCTACGCTTTTAGTTCTATGAGCATCACCTAAACCATTATGTACTTAACCACTTTGTGTTGAGTTTAAAGTCTAAGTATTACATTTACATATACATATTAGATACACAAACTTTCCTTGTTTATCGCTTGTTTGAATTGTGAAAACTGTATCACAATTTGTAGCTTGGTTTAAAAGAAATAAGTGAGGAAACAAAATAAGAGGCGAACTGCAACCTCACTTTATAGTAATAGTTGTTTTGATACAAAAATATTATCACACGAGCTCTAAAAATAGTAGCTAATATTTAACCTCTGTAATGCCGGGTAGGGTCTAACAGACCCATATCATTTCTTAACTTTTCTGAAATTTTTAAATACACAAAGAATTGTGAAACCAAAACCTAAAAGTGTTGATATAATGATAAAAATTGATTAAATCACTATTAAATATACATAACAATATACTGAATTTTCAAAAAATCATATCTAGGAAACTATGTATTTCCTGCAAAAAGGGATTTCAGAAAAACACTCAGGATTGTTACTATTATCGAAAAAAAAAATCTAAAATCTTAGACGGTGTTTTCCACTATTCTAAAGTCCATACCTACAAAATGTCATACTTTCTAAGGAATTTTCAAACGGATTACAGAAACAAACTTAGAATTAAATCTAATAAATACATTTTATAAAAATAGCAAAAATATGAAAACCCGGGTCTCATAGACCAGGCATATCGTGTAATTTTTTCCATCATCATGCCAAAGGTTAAAAATAAATCCGTAAATTCGTTACAACAAAGTAGAAACCAGCCCCACTTCTCGCACTGATTATGAGACTTAATCAACGAATACTACCCTTTTTTACCCTCTCAGGAGCTAAATTAAGTTTAGGTAATGTTATTTACGAGTGAAGTTATTCACGGAACTTAAGTATAAAGAGTAATAATTTGTACTCTGCTTTTATTTATTTAAGAGCAAAGAAATTAAGGCGAGGCTCTCCCAGAGGATCCAAGTTTATGAGTAACCGCTGAAAACTTGCTTAAGCTACATTTTACTTTGGGAACTAAATACAGTTACGGTGGAATTTTAGCAAAGGCTAGAATTTTTTAAATAATATTTTTCATATTTCATACAAGTAGTGCTATATAATGAGAGAGAAATGATACCCATTACTGTACAGCAATACGTATACACATCAATTGGGGCTTCAGACCCAGGAACGGGTTCTTTAATCTTTCATAATATATTAACACTCACCTCCACCACTCGACCTCGCTAACAACAATAGATAATAAAGTAAACTTACGTGGACCTCGAGAAGGGTAACCTTAATCACGACACTAACACTAACTTCCATGTTCACTGCACGAAAACACCAGAGAGACTGACTGAAATCTATCCAACTAAAGGTTATATATTGTCTTCACGGTAAACTTGACATAATGACCTACCCGCTTATACTACTTTATAAACGGAGACTGTTTTTGCTTTATTAATATATAGAGATAGCTCCGGAGCTACTTCATGCTAGCGACATTGATAGTTCGTTTTGGTATATTTAACATAGTATAAATTAGATTTTTTATCGTCATTTCCCTAAAGGGAAAAATTCACAAGTAACACAGGTACAGATTGGAGCCCTCTCTCAAGGGCCCTAGGAAATGATTTTCAATACATTAAATGCATTTTATCTTTACATGAAATTTACGTTTATTTAGTAACCACACACAGAAATGGGTTATTCCTACTTTCTCTCTCTTTCTCTCTTTCATGTGCATATAACAGTGACCTTTAGTGCTAGATAGTTTAACTAGTTAGTCGTGCTAACTGTTTGATTTTGTGGTTTTACAAGTCGACCCACCCCGAATGCACGGGTGCAATTTACCACGTACTTTTCACTTATACTGGGATAAAAAGTAGTCTATGGATTAGTCCACGTCATAAAGTATTTGTGGGTGTAATTCATAATTGTTTTAATCTACTCCTGAGTCTCAAAATTGATGTCTAAGTCGAAAATTATTGTAATAATATTTAAGAGGACTCACTATATATTTTTAATGAAAGAAAGTAAAACGTATTTACATTCTGTATTCATATATAGAGCTAATCACTTATCTGTTATTGAGTTTACGAGAGTTGCCAATAGGGTGAGAGCGGGGGCGGAGGTGGGGGTTAATCAAAGAAGCCGTAATGTGATGGGCCTAGATTGATTACATTAGAGAAACAACGAAATCTCATACATTTCTTCAACATCTGGAGTATGACCCATTTTAAATTGTACCTACATTATATCTGTTATTACGAGTGTTTTTCAAAATAAATTGGTTTTAGTAATATGTTTAAGAAAAAATTCAATTATTGACCTGTCAAATGCAAAAGTGTTCTTAGCCTAGTAGTTCCAGAGGTTATTGAATTCAATTATTATACTTAATTTTCATCTTTATTTACTAAAAAATACAAATACCAGTATGATAGTGGACTATTTATAGAAGTTTTATAATTATTAGACTCTCTTATTGTTAAAACTTCAATTTTGTAATAAAATATTATCAGAACATCATTACGTTACATTTATATTGAACTAGCTGTGCCTGCGACTCCGTAACGCTTTTCAACCCTTTACAACCCTTTTTTCGCATTAAAAAGTAGCCTCTGACCTTTCTCAGGCTTTAGACTATCTGTATACCAAATTTCATTTAAATCGGTGTAGTAGTTTTGGCGTGAAAGAGCGACAGACAGACAGAGTTACTTTCATTCATAATAAAATATAAATGAAATTAAGCCTTATTTTTTTATTATATTGTTATTACTTTTATAAAAAAAAACAATCACAAATAAACATATAATACTTAGATTTTTCAAAAAACATTTAATTTTCAATATATTGTAGCTAAACAAAAATATTCAGGCGCTTACAACAGTAAACATATTTTCTTATTATCCCACAGGAACTCAGAAGTATTCTGGGATTAAAAGTAGCCTATATGTTAATCCAGGTTATAAACTATTTGCGTGCCAAATTTAATTCAAATTCAAAATATTTTATTCAAATATGTAGACTTTTTACAAAGTATTTTTGACACGTCAAAATTGGTCAGTCAGTCAGTTTATCTGAAGCTACCACCAGTTCGGAAAGCAGTTTCCTGATGAGAAGAACTGGCAAGAAACTCAACAGTTGCTCTTTTCAAAATGGCATTGTTTACATCAGTCTGTTTTACAAAGGTATAATCATTCAGTTGAGCATCAACGTCATTTTGAATCCAAGCTTTGTCATCATTCAAATAATCTTGTACAGAGTAGTAAGTTTTATTTACTGAACACTTTTTTATTAGACTTTTAAATTGCTGAATTGGCAAATCTAATATAGGCTGTGGAATCTAATTATAGATGCGAACACCAAGCCTCATGAAACTATTACTAACTTGTGGAGACGATAGTACGGCGTTACAAGTTTATTTTTATTTCTAGTAATTATCCTGTGTGTGTCACTATGTTTGGAAAATAACGTAATGTATCTGTAATGTTACAATGTTACAATAAATGTATTGTGACGGCACAGTAAGAATACCTATTTTATTAAAAACATCTCGAAGGGAATCTCTAGCTCTTAGATTCTAAATGGCCCGAACTGCTCTTTTTTTAAGGATAAAAGTGGGTTTTATCCGCGGCCCTGCCCCACAACAAAATGCCGTAGGACATTATACTGTGAAAGTAACTAAAATAAACAAGTCTGGCTGTATGAATATCAATTAGTTGCCTTACTTTTCTTACTGCGTAAACTGCGGAGCTGAGTCTTCTCGCCAAAGATGATAAATGGGAGTTCCACTAAAGTTTTGAGCCTCAAGTTATTCCCAAAAAGATTGTTGTGTCAGTTAAATTCAATATTTCATTATTTAATAAAAGGGTGGTTATTTAACATTCGGTAAAGCAAGTTTTACACCTATGCATTCCTCGGTTTCTGTCTGAATTATTTTCTTGTTTCATCCTTTTTAGACCACTTTTTTTAGTCGGGTTATAGTTTTTACTTACGTAGTCGGGTTATAGTTTTTTAAACTTTATTTTTTTATTAACAATGCAATAGCATCGATGGGAGAAGATTTAAGGCTAGACGTTACTTTAACCGGAACTTTACTTCAATTCAAATCCGTTCAGCCATTTTTGCGTGATTGAGTAACCAACATACAAACTTTCACATTTATAATATTAGTAAGATTGTCATTCAGTTACACGTGGATCTATCTCTTAAATAACTATTTGCAAGATTAACAATATTTCATCTAAAATTTATTCAGAAATTGTTTTCTCTGTTAGATTTTGAATACATTTTCCTAAATTCGTATTCATACATGAATATTATATTCTAGATATTCCTACTCAACACTGTTTATAACAACTCCATTAAGATTAGTGGTTTTCAGAATATGTAAATGCTTTTACGTTATTTTTGTTAGATAATTGTGTTATTCTTATGTAATGGAATGGTTAGAAAACATCGCTTCCCTGAGTTTACTCTTTTACCTTCATGGAAAATAATATGGATTTCAAGTCTTCAAACAAATATCAAAAACAAAGTGTCAAAAGCCAGCACATATAAATAAATATTTTTGGTCTCTAAACTAAATTATATGTCGGGAATTTTTAACGATGAGAAGGAAAGGGGGAGACGGGAATAATGGATAACACTAAAAGGTGATGATTTGAATGGATTGTTATTTATCGGTTCAGTAGTATGATCTCTAACAATTACGAGAGAAATCTAAGCAGTGCCTTGGACTTGTGACCAAGGTGGAGGCTTAAGGAATTTCTTTAAGTGATCACGACACTTGCCTCCACTGCTCAGGCTCTCTGTTTAAACCTAAGGTTAATCTCACATAAACCTAACCTAACAAGATGTGGCAACTAGATTGTAAGGTACTCACGTGACCTTGATCGGACAGCACTCCTAACACTAACACTGCACTGCACAACACTAACACTATTCAGAGACTACTTCACTTCTTGAGAGACCGCGCACGACTAAGACTTCAGTCAGACTGTCGATGGCATATAATGGGTCGAGGGTCGAGACTGTCAAAACAACGGAAGCGACTATTACCCTACTCCAACGCCATAGACACTGATGACGATTCGATTATTCGATAGTCTTTTACTATTCTCCGACATATATATTTGTGTCTTTCTAACAATCGCTCTATTAAGTTCAATGACATGAACAATTACATATTTTCGTGTTATTTAATTTAATTATAACTAAAATTTTATTTTTCTGATTATAAAAATACTTAATAGTGATGTAAACGCGTATTATTATATATAATGTGTGCTACTATTAAACTAGCAAAAGTTCTAGACTATAATTGAAGATAAACTGCTTTTCTATCATCTTTCTCAGAATCAATCAATTGAAAGCAAACAGATTATTTATTGACAAGGTTTATCTTTGATTAAAGTTATTTGATATCTCAAACTATGTAATTTCCCTCGAGCGTATTGCAAAGCTAACATAATATATTTTATTCCAGCCCTCGCTTCACTTTCGTATCAATGAGAGAATATCTGCATCAAAAATTATTTAGTAGTTCTTGATATACTTGTAATCTTTATAAATTAAAATAGACCGCTTGTATGTATGTACGCGCACAACTTCGTGTTAATTATTGTCAGGAAAAGGTGTGAGTGAGACAGAAGAGTGAGCGAGTCAGTGAGATAGTGAAGAGTAGAAAATAATATATGTCGGGGATTTTAATGATAAGGAAAGAAGGAGGACAGGGAAATATTGGAAAACACTACTAGGGGTGATGATATTTAATGGACTATTGGGTAAACGCAACGTAGATACTTCAACTGAACCGATAAATAATCAAATATGATCTCTAACAATTACGAGAGAAACCTAAGCAGTGCCTTGGACTTGTGAATAAGGTGCAGGCTTAATGATCACAATACTCGCCTTCACTGATAGGCTCTATGTTTAAACTAAAGGTTAATCTCACATAAACCTAACCTAACCCAAGACGTGGCAATTAGATTGTAAGTTATTCACGTGATATTAATCGGACAGCACTACTAGTACTAACACAACACTAACACTATCCAGGGACTATTTCAATCCTTGAGAGACCGCGCACGACTAAGACTTCAGTCAGACTGTCGATGGCATATAAAGGGTCCAGGATCGAGACTGTCAAAATTAGGAATGTTGCGGATCCACTTTTTTCCACACCCGCGGATGCGGATGCGGATTTTAAGAGGGTCACATCCACGGATGCGTATGCGGATGCGTATCTGTATAAAAAACTTAAGTGTTGGGTTGGTAGGGTAAAAAAACACAGTATTATTTACCCTTTTTTATTTAATAATAAAGAAGTGAATGAACTACTATTACAGTATGTTTCGCAAGGTTTCTTATATTAATCCGCGGATTTTAAGAGGCTCACATCCGCGGATGCGGATGGAGATGAGGATGTTAAGATTGAAGCGGATGTTCCGCATGTGCGGGTGCGGATGCGAATATTCGCAACATCCCTAGTCAAAACAACGGATTATTCGATAATCCTTCATTATTCTCCGACATATATTCATAGTTATAGGAAGCTGAGTATGAATAAAAAAACGAGTGAGTATGCGTGTAGGTGAGCAAGAGAGTTATTGAATGTGTTCAAGTGAATTAAGGATTTGAATATATCTCAGCGAATCGAAGGCAGTAAGAATATTGAATTTTTTGTAGCAGATATATATCTTTTCCTTTGAAGAGAAACATGTCCGAGATAACCCACGTTCATAATTTGCTTCCGAGGATACATTTATGGATATATGTCCTTCCCCTGTAAGATAAATATATCCGATAATTTATGTTAATTTAAATACAAGGATACGTGTACGGGTTTATATCCTTTCTTTTATACTGAAACATGTACGAAATAAGTTACTTTCCTAATTTATATAAACTGATATACGTACCTATAGATATTTTTTTAGAGATCCAGATCCGACATAACTCTTAAATATTTATGGATATATATCCTACCTTTTCAAAAGAACTATATCCGACATAATTCTTGGTAAAAGATAGTGATTTTTTTTATTTATTTCTGAGATAATCTGAATCAATACAGGAAGGTGCATAAGTTTTGAGTTTTTAATATATTAATCCCAAAGGGAAGCAAAGGCAGACTTTATAATAGAAAATACAAGTTATATTGAACAATTTTAAAACCTTATTTCTCATATTCAATGTATTGTGAAACCGCTAACGTTAAGGGAATAAAAAGCTTTTAGTATAGAAGCTTTATATATTAAAGCACAGATTTTAAAATATGACGGAGATACGAACAGAATAAAGTAAAAAAGGTAGATTGTGAAATTATAATTATGAATATCTTTTCATAATGGGAAAATGGGGTTAGAATAATATTCTCTTTGGTGTAGGAAATTGAATTTGTGTGTAATCGAATTTTGGCTAATTCAATAGGTTATGGGACAATTTGTGTTAGTAATAACGTGCTTAAAAGGCACGGCAGTGCTCACGCCAAGACAGGTCATTGATAAAGAAGTCGTCGCTGTGATCGCTTGTTGTCTACCATAACACTGTTAAGACTTAAATATAAGTAAAATAAAAGAAAAAAAGATTTACACTATAACATACATACAATTTCAAAAACAGAGAGCAATTCTAACTCAAAGTTTCCTCGGGTATAACAAAAAAACACCTTAAAAGTTTTAATATAAACTAATTATTTTTAAATTATTCTTATGTTGAAATAGTCAACCGAGAAAATCGGATGCACGATAAATATAAACTATTACTCTTTCTCAAGAACTATAAATTGACTGAACTAAAAGTAGCAAATGTTATTTTAAGAACTTCCAGATTATGTAAAAATTCAGTCTATCCGTAGCTTTGTGATAACATAAAATAACTATATTCATTTACAATATTAATATGAAGTATGGAATAATATTTAAGAAATTAGATATGAGTTTGAGAGTTCTCAAAGGTGTGTAATGTCTGCCAACCCGCACATGGCCATCTCAAACTCAACTCAAACAACCAATAAAGGGTGATGATGATTGGGGTGTACAAATCTCACACACGTGGAAGCTGGCTGGGCCCGATATCAGCTTTTAAAATTAAGGGTTATCTATTGTCAGTTAGGCGATAAAGACACAGTACTTACAAGTTCTTGATGATCTTAATCTTCTTTCTGGGCATGCCCACGCACCACAACACATAATAACACCAAACAGTTCCAAATAGTTACACTTCACCACCAGTCGTTTCTCGTGCACGCGTGCGCCTCTCTCAATGCCTACATTACGACACACACACAACTCCCTCCGCCCGCGGCATACCTAACACTCCCCGCCCCGCGGGCGTTTATAGTAAACAATGATGATGGATTAGTCTAAAAGGTTTAGGTACTTTATAATAATAATTGTTTTCATTTCACATGTGATGTGACAAGTTGTAATGAAAGATTACTTTCAGGCACTTGTATATTTTTACATTTTGTGTTTCTAATAAAATTTGAACAAAACTCAAATTCAAACTCCATAGTAATTTTTTTTTTAGATACGAAACCTACAAGGCAACGTTAAAGAAGATCCCGGCGACGCGGCTGTCCCGGCTGACGGAGGCGCTCGCCAACTACGACCCGGTCCTCAACGAGTACTTCTTCGACCGGCATCCCGGGGTCTTCGCTCAGGTCCTTAACTATTACAGGTAAGGAGACAAAACAGCTTACCTTGTACTTAGGATACAACAGAAATTATGAAAAACGAATAGGAACAACGAATAGAATCACTTCAATTGACACACTGAGCGAGGCTGGGTAAATGAAGGGATTCTATTCGTTCTTAACAGACACATGCTTCGCTAAACATCCTCGCACATCTCTGGTGAAAACATAGCTTTACTGTCTGTTCTCAGGATATACCTACACTTAGATTTAGACTCAGATATTCAAATCTAAACGTACATTTTGACGAGTGACGATCTGTAGTCAGAGATGTGTTTGTTAAGAACCAATAGTATCGCTTGATTTGACACGCTGAGCGAGGCAGCTTAATACTCAAAATTTCGATTTTCACAATGATTTTAATTTTAGATTAGACGTTTTGGACATTGAGATTAGCATTAATACAGATGGCATATATTTGTTGGGAAAATACGTCACAATTTCACAAATTTTGACAGTCGTAACCCTTCTGTCTGTCTCGACACGTCACATATTTTCCACCCCAGTAGCATGTCACAAAATCTACCCTCTAAATATAAATTATTATGACCTATATATCAAAATAAATGTAATGTGTTTTTTTTTTTTGGGCCTGGGCCAAAACTGGAAAATTGGTCTTTCTATTCTTCTCAAAAAATCCTTTCATTTGGTATCCATATTATGAGTGCTTAAAAATATACAGTCTCCATTCTCCATCCTCCATCTTGGATGTTTCGCCATATTGGATATAGAAAAAAGCAATTTTATTTTTCGTATTCTTATCATCAAACCTTTTTATTTTATAGCAGTATCACACACAAAATATATTTCTGTCTCATTCTTTCCTACACATTTTTGTATTTGTGTCTCTTACCTGTCGTTTTGTATATTTTTGTCTCATTCTTTCCTACACATTTTTGTATTTGTGTCTCTTACCTGTCGTTTTTTCCGTTGCATCCGGTTTGAAATCACAACGATTCTAAAGAAGTTTCACTTCAAAAATAACGAGTCCGCCATTTTGGAAATCTATTGAACTATTTGCGTTGCCTAGCAACAGTCGTTGACGGCAAGATGGCGGCGTTAAAATGTTGTTTATTATAATTTTCTAAAAAAACATAATCAGTCCGCTATCTTGGACCACCCGTCATAATGGATTTAATACGCGATATAGTATAATCTATTGAGCTGTTTGTGTTTCCTAACAATAGTTGCTGCCAGCAAGATGGCGGCGTTAAAAAAAACCAACTATTCCTATAAATACAATGCCTAAACCATTATTAATGCTACTTTTAAAAATTTATATTCTGTATCCATTTTTTACATGTGAAATAGTCAAGATAAAAGCTGTCTCGCTGGATATTTCAAGTTTCAAAAATAATGGTTCTTTAAACTTGTATAGAAGTTTTCATGAAATTTATTGGTCCGTCTGGACGTACGTACGTATTTCCTTTATATTATAAGTTTTATTACTGGCGTTATACATACATATATTATAAGGAGGTAAAGTTTGTGAGGTTGTAGGGGGTTATCTCTAGATATACTGAACCGATTTTGAAAATTCTTTCACCAATAGAAAGCCACATTATTTGTGTGTGTTATATTAATCCGAAAAATTAAAAGATTAAAAATTAAAAGTGGGAGAAAAAACAGTTTAACAAAAACGTATATTCAGTATGAATGAATAAATGAGTAAGCGTGCGAGTGACTTAGTGATCAGTTTGAATACACCTCAGCGAAGCGAGAGCGGTCAGCGGGTCGGAATATATTGCTGTATAAAAATATTCAGGCGTTCAATAAACATTTAATTATTATCTCGCAGGAACTATGATTTTTTCCGGGATAAAAAGTAGTCTATCTGTTAATACAGGTTATAAAGTATGTGTGTGCCAAATGTTATCGAAATTCATTCAGCCGTTTTTGTGTGATTAAGTAATAAACATCCAAACGTACAAAATTTTAAATTTCTAAGATTACTAAGATGGCAATGCAAGGTTAGCTAATCGTCATTCTAAATTCCATCATGGCGGACGGGCTAGATGGCGTACGGTAAAAAAGATATGGGTCTCAAATGAAAGGGTTTGCCAAAAATAAAATTGCATTAATTTTAAATCCAATATGGCGAACTATCCAAGATGGCGGAGTGTTGAATAAAAACAAACTTTTTAACAAACATATCTCTTGCTCGTCCCTGGTGGAAATGCAGCTTCAAAAGTTGATTATGAAATCAGTTGAAAATTAGTAGTAGAAAATTAAAAGCTATATTACTATTTTAATAAGGTTAAGGAAAAAAATAGGGAAAATCGTAGTATGACATGAAACTGAAGACATTACCAAGAAACCGTTTATAGCTTTCATCACTTTATCTTGTAAATACGAAAATTACATTCAGATACGAGTCGATTAAGCTGCTAATAAACTAAGATCTGGCAAATGTAATAAGGGATGTTAATACGGTGAAATACTAGTTTCTGTTCTGTGTATTTACTTAACTGTAACATTCATATCTATATACATTTGACTGGATCAAAAGATTAACTATTAGACTCCTTAAAGGTCCCGTTCTTCTTTGTCCCATAACTCCTATACCATGAAAGTAAACAAAATGAAATTAATATACTTTTAAAGAAAATTAAATGGTCTTTAAAAAAGGTCTTTTTCATGTTTTCCTCAGGTAAACCGTTTTTATGTACTAATGTTTTGAAAATTACTATGATTTTACAACCCTCGTATTTTATAAATACGCTAACTGCGCCCCGCGGTTTCACCGGCTATATTTTGGAAAATTCACACTATGTCATTATAAATTATAGCCTATGTGTTATTCTGATGTGTAAGCTATATTAATGTAAAGTTTCATTAAAATCCTTTCAGTAGTTTTGGCGTGAAAGAGTAACAAACATGCATCCATACATCTAGACATCCAGACATCCATACATTCTTACAAACTTTCTCATTTATAATATTAGTGGGATTAGTAGGATATTTTAAAAAGAAATCTGATGTTTTACAAAAAAAGGTTCAATTTTAAGTTGGTTGACTAACTTATCAAAAACTGAAACTACTGAAGCTGGAAATATGGAAATTAGATATCTAATAGTTTTGAGAATAAATGTTCTATATTATATTAATGTATCATCAGAATCCAATTAATATTATTTGTGTAAAAGATAAACATTCGTCTTCTTTCGCCTTCCACTGATAGCGTTGTGGACAACAGACGTCTCCAGGTCGCAACTATTTGAGTGATCGTGGTAACAAAAATTATACAATTATTAGCACTAGTCCTTTAATTTCCATTGTAGATTTTTAGGAGCGTCGTCGAATGTCACTTTACCTCGCTGGCTTCATTGATGTACCTCCCTCCTCCCGTGTGTCCTGCACTATAGGTAAAGCCGCCCCTGTATCTTGTTAAAGATTGTAGTGATTAGTCTGTTTAATACTAAAATGATTGGTTATATAGATATTAAATAAATATCTCTGTGTGAACAAGTTATAAAGTCAATATACATCTCACCACCAGATGTGATGGCGTGTATCATCTAGCTAATCTGTGCCAATATCTAAAACTGATTTTAGGGCTCTTATACTACTTAGTTCACTAGGTATGACCTATTGCTTTTCTTACATTACATTCTCATTTCACTAAAATATATGTGATGACGTCACATATACGGCGAAATAAGAAAAGATATATCGCTATCCAACTGTATATATGAGATCATTTGGTGTTTACGTCTTTTTAGAATAGATTAAATTTCAAAATTGATTTTAAACATTACCGGGGTCATATTTTGAAAAAATAAAAAATACGTGTCTATTTATTTATTTTCTAGTTTCATATAACATAATAATATAGATATGTTAAAAATATGAAATGTTGTCCTAAAAAAGTACAAATTTTGGCACAAAGCTCTATTAGCGAAGCTACCTTCCTATGGACTACCCGAGGAATTATGCAGTTGAGTATCCAGCTTCCTTAGTGGACGGAGCATTAAGTTCATTGTCGATGATACATGCTCGAACACCACGTCCATTAATTCTGGAGTACCCCAAGGCTCAGTGCTATCGCCAACATTGTTTATTCTGCATATCAACGATATGTTGCAAATCAGCAACTTTCGTTGCTATGCGAACGGCAGTACTGGCGATGCTCTTTATACTGGCCGAGCAAACATTCCTCGCATTGAGGTGGAAGAAAGAAGAGAAAGCCTGGTGTCTGAAATCGAGACGTCTCTGGAGCAGGTCTCTGAATGGGGAAGACATAACCTTGTCCAGTTTAACCCTACGAAGACCCAGGTTTGCGTGTTTACCGCAAAAAGGACTCCCTTTATTATAGTACACAAATTCCAGAACATTCCCCTCCACAACAGCAATAGTATTGGCATCCTTGGAATCGATATATCGAACGAGGTCAAATTTCGGGGCCATTTGGAGAGCAAAGCCAAACTGGCTTCAAAAAAACTGGGCATATTAAACAGAGCGAGACAGTATTTCACTTCAGAACACCGGCTGTTGCTATACAAAGCCCAGGTTCGTCCACATATGGAGTACTGTTCGCATCTTTGGGCTGGTGCCCCTAAGTACCAGTTGCTCCCTCTTGACTCCATCCAACGACGAGCTGTTCGTATTAACGACGATCCCATACTTACAAACGGTTTAGACTCTCCATCGCACTCTCCGCCGCTGGGACAAATTTTATCCACACCACTTGGATGCTTGGCATACCAGCAATGTACGTGCATCTAGATCATTCCTTCCACGCACGTTCTTCCTTACAGGTTCCTCAGAAAGTAGGGTTGGCAACGCATCCGCAATCCTCAGTGTATATTGCAGATGTCCATGGGCGACGGTGACCACTTAACATCAGGTGGGCCTTCTGCTCGTTTGCCCCCATATACTATAAAAAAAAAGATTTAAGGATATAACAAAATATTTATTTATGTGTGACATCGGTCATTTTTTCGTGAAACTTGTATGAAGACTGGTGTCCATATTATAGGTCAATGGATTTTGATTCCTATTCATGAGAGAGAATACTAGTTTCCAATTTCATTACGTCAAATTGCGTCAATTCACGTCAAAAGGGGAAAATTATTTGTGTAATTTAATTTTAAAAATATGTAATATAAATGTATTTTCGTGTCTCACGCAATTATCTATTAGGACATTAATAAAAAAAGTACCAAAGAGCCCCATAGAGTATTACAATATATTTACGAACACATTATGGAAATAGACAATGACTAATTAAAAAAAAACATTTGTCCAAGGGTGAGTTGGACTCGCGCACATAGGGTTCCGTACAACTTTAACAATGCCGTCGGAAAACTGATGTTCTTATACACCGAATAGATCATCGACAGTTTACCTACTGCAAAAAAAAATAGTTATATTACAGAGTTTTCCTATTACCAAATTTGATGATTCTAGTTCCACGGCAAGTACCTTATATTTTATTATCGTCGTATCTTTTGATTACAATCATTCAGAAGTATCCCGTGTAAGACATTACTCTTACCAAATTTGATGATTCTAGTTCCATGGCAAGTATCTTATATATCTTTATCGTCGTATCTTTTGATTACAATCATTTACAAGTATCCCGTGTAAGACATTACTCTTACCAAATTTGATGATTCTAGTTCCACGGCAAGTATCTTATATATCTTTATCGTCGTATCTTTTGATTACAATCATTTACAAGTATCCCGTGTAAGACATTACTCTTACCAAATTTGATGATTCTAGTTCCACGGCAAGTATCTTATATATCTTTATCGTCGTATCTTTTGATTACAATCATTTACAAGTATCCCGTGTAAGACATTACTCTTACCAAATTTGATGATTCTAGTTCCACGGCAAGTACCTTATATTTCTTTATCGTCGTATCTTTTGATTACAATCATTTAGAACTATGCTGTGCCAATTTGGATAAATTAAGTTCAACTTGAAAGGTGGAGAAAAAAGGGTCTCAGAAAAGTAGTAAAAAAAAAAAATCCTTCTAATCTAATATAAGATCTTGTTGCATGTTATTTTTTTTATTTTAGCTCAACAGCAAGTAATTTATAGGTAACGTAATAAACTGTATCTTTAATTGCGTTGAAAAATGGGTCGTGACAGACAGACATAACGATGTGATCTGTAAGATCTCCTTTGTAATTTTAAGGCACGGAACCCCAAAAAATCAAGGTCGAGAATCGTATGAAGAAAGGAGTCAAATAGAGGCTATCAAATATATAGAAATTGAATAATTCCAAAGGAAAATTCCAAACAGTAAGACGCCATCATAACAAGCAGTTTATTCTGCAAATAAAACCCGTCATAACAAGAAAACCGACGATTTATTGCTGCGAGTACCATTAAAACTTGCTCTTAAGGATGCTTTCACAGTTATACATAGTATTTAAATACAAGGAATCAGGTTTCTTAAATATTTTTTGTTATAGAATGAGAGAGGAATGATAACCATTACTGTACAGCATTACGTATACACATACAAGCCGGACAGCGCCTTAGACTTGCGACCAAGGTGGACGTCAAGAAGGGTGACCTGCACCACGACACTATAACACTAACTTTCATGCACACTGCGCGACAACACAAGAGAGACTGACTCTAATCTAGCGCACAAAAGGATGTATTGTCTACACGTGGGTATACTTGAAATAAAATAAAAGGAATTACCCGCGAATACTAATTTATAAAATTAAAGAAGAAATTAAAGGAAGAACGGGGATCAGGGATATTCCTTGTTTTTACCTGATAAGTCTCCTTACAACATATCAGGTTACGATAATAAATTGTTCATTGAAAGCTTAAATATTTTGATATATTTAAAATATTAAATTTTTAACTATTTAAGAACCTGAAGCTCCTAGCCATCAGACACCACCATTTTGGGTAGTCTGCCATATTGGATTTAGAACGAAGTCAACAAATTTTCCAACTCAATTTTTAATAAAAACATACAAATTATAGCAAATTATATAAAAGTTTGAAACACATTGTTATATATTCTAGTATTTAATTTCAAGCTTCTTGCTAAATCACATGTGCAATTTCGTATACAATTTTCGATGTAAACAAAGCAAATGAGTAAAATTTAATGTTTCAGTGAAAATGCGGAGTTGTAATGGCCAGTCTAATGACCATCATGTAATGGAGATAATAAAATGATCCTCTACTCATAACTGCCTTATACTACTAGTCGACCTGACTTAGATTTATTAAAAAATATTTTATTTTCAATATATTGATGCTAAAAAGTGAACTAGAGATTTCATCCCATGAGATGCAAAAAGGTCCTCCGTCATAAGGCGACGAAAAATGTCTTTAAACATTATCTAAAAATTCAACACCTATTAGAAATTAGTTTATCTTAGACTAGCCGACCCGCTCTCGCTTCGCTGAGGTGTATTCTTATTCTACCCTTAACTATAACTCATCGTTAAGGCATTGTTTGTAAAAAAACATTTTCGTTCAACCGTTTTTTCTCCGACTTACTTTGCAAATCCGACTACCACGAAAAAGCCTTTTCATTTTTCGGGTTAATATATAGCCTATGACACTCACACATAACGTGGCTTTTTATTGGTGAAAGAATTTTCAAAATCGGTTCACTAGATCCAGATATTACCTCCCACAAACTCATAAACTTTACCTCTTTGTAATATTAGTTAGTTTTCTTGTTTCTAAAACTGAATAACTAAAACTATAAAGCTCCAAATACCCTTACCTACCAAAATCCAACAAGTTTAACAAGTCCACTAAATAATTAATTCATTAACTTAACAAGTGATACACAAACTTGTAACAAACGTAACTCCTGACTTGACGCAACTTGTACCAATATGTTTGAATGTAATTAAATTATGTTTTCAAGGAGTTAAATTACCATTACCCGGGACTTTGTTACTCTGGAAGGGTTTGAAATTGTATATTCTCCTTTTCTTCATATTATTGTACTGGTTTCTTGTGTGTTCAGTATACTACACTTATGACCGTGATTAATAATCAATTTTAATCTCTGGATTATGGATTGAAAACATATTAGATTAAGATTGATTATTATTATGTTTTTCTTACTTAAAAGTCTGAAAGAGATGGCTAATAAGCCATAAGCTTTTATTGTATATATTCTTGTATGCGGTGTGCAATAAAGAGTTAAAAAAATATTAGAATAAGACAGAAAAAAAAGAAAAAGAACTGAACGAGACCGAACGTAAAGGAATGTAAGAGAATAGGTTTGAGTTGTCTCGAATGTAGTAAAATATTCGCGAATAGATTTATTGATATCTAGAATCGATTTTATAATTATAAATTTGGGGGAGTGGTGGTGAAGGTAGTAAAGTATATAAAAGAAATGTTTTCAATATTAGCTCACTTATTATTCGGACCTTTGGCGGAGCAGTCGGTGGCTATGGGTCTCTAAGTAGATATTAGTGTTTGTAGAATCAGTGATTTGGTTTTATTAGTGTCAGTGTTGTAGAAGCAGTGAAGTGTTTGTGAATCAGATATAAGTTATGGAGGTTATTTGGCTCTATGCGAGTTAGCTTAATAGACCAGTTTAGTTAGTCAGTTTGTGATTCAGTATAAGTTAGTGAGTGTAACATCTGATAGCTGTATCAGTGCCACTTGGAGCGGTTGTGTTTCAGTGTCAGTTTGTAAGCGAGGTATCCGAAATCAGTATCAGATGCACGCCGTAGTAAATCAGTGCCAGTTAAATCAGTTGATCAGAGCAGTATATATGAGCAGTACTTTGATCACACGAGTAGTCAGTTGTGCGAGGCTTGGGGTGGCTATAGGGGAGGTCGGAGGCCACTAGCGGGTCAGGTCCCGTTACAGTTAATAATGTTAGTAGCAGGAATCAGGCCCCGCGTTACCAGTTGTAGTGTATCAGTCAGTAACAGAAAAGTGTGGTGTTGCACAGATTTGTTAGTTTTGATTTAGTCATTCGATCGGGCACCGAGTAGATCAGAAGGTGCTCGGCGACATGAGTCGAAGAGAACGAAATTGTAATGGAATTGAAGTGACAACGTAAGAAAAGATGACGAGACGAACAGGCGAGAATCCTACCTACTTTGAATGAATTTGAACTGGAATAATCAAACGAAACTGCAGAGATAATATACAAAACAATTAATCAAAAAGAGCGGGATTGAATTGAATTACTTTTGTACTTTAATTACTATCACCATATTTGAAGAAAGAAAGTAAGTGAGTAGATTTGAACTGAAGATAAAGAGAACGCAAGAGACGAGAATTGAAGTAATAGACTGTACTAAATGGAACTAAATCAGTGCGGGCTAAATGCTTTACATACAGTTTGGGTTGCAAACTACTAGTATTCTTAATCCCTCCTGCTAAGCTAATTGCTTCTGTTAGGAGTAGCCCACATCAGTATTCCAATGACTGGGATTTGAACCCACGACCTATCAATACTGAATCCAACGTCTGAACCTGAAGCCTGAGTTATTGATGCTGAATGGAAAAGAATGGAACGGAACTTAATCGAAGCAAAGTAAGCAGTCTAGAATAGAAGAAAACAAAATTAAATGTTCTTAAAAATTAATTAAATACGAATATCACGTATGTGTCAGAACAGAGGGCAGATTTGGATGAATGAATTAATCGAATCTAATGATTCCGTAGTTTTTGAACAGGAACCCAGGCAGTGCCTTGGACTTGTGAGCAGCCTACACGGCTTAAGGAATCCCTTTATGCAATTTCGACACTCGCCTTTACTGCCCGGTCTCACTGTCTAAACCTAACCTAACACAAGACGTGTGACATTGTAAGGTACTTCCAGCACTAACACAAACACTGGCTTTAACACTATCCAGATCAAACTTTGGGAGACCGCGCACGACCAAGGATTCAGTCAGACGGTCAATGGCATATAGAGTCGAGACTAGCTTGTATTCCCCTCCACGGGTGGGGCGGACGGAAGTGATTATTATTTTACTCTAGCACCATAGATGTCAACGACGACTCATTCATTCCATTAATATTTTACTCGTTTGAGACTGTTAAAAATCGTTAAATATAAAACTCGCGACGGAGGTGATAATTAACTTTCTTTATCATCATCCCACCCCAACTACAGCCCAACAGGGCCTTCACTATTATCCTACTCCAACTATACCCCGACATATATATTAGCAGAATTTATCAGAAGTAATCCAGTCTGTTTGTATGCCCTATACGTTACTTGAAGTAATGTAATTGTGATTGGAAGATAAAGGCACCTGAGGTTCAGTTTAATCTCAGTATTACGTGATCTGATATGAGATGGTCAGTTTTTATACAAATATTGATCTGTAATTACTTGGACGTCGAATCTTTATACAAATATCACGATAAAAGTGTCCGAGGTCCGCGCACTTATAAGTATGTATGTGAATAAACGTTAGTAAGGTAATTTAAACCGATAATTATTATTGTGACCTACACGGGGACTTCACTGAACAATCCAGATGGAAGCCTAGCAACTCCCGGGGCTTGTGAACCCAGGTGCAGGATTAAAAGACTTTTCTACTACCCGTAAACACTCCTTCACCGCTCGCTTCGCTCCTTTAAAACTCCATCAGCAAAACAGCAATTAGACTAATTATTTAAACATCAAGCAAAATATCTTTAATTGAACTACTTCAGTACCCGAATAATTGCTGATTAGGAGTCCATAGTATGATATATCAATGTTTACATACTATGTTATCAAAAATAATGTTCTTATCTTACTAATTTTAGTTTGCATGTTTATTACTCAATCACCCAAAAACAGCCTAACGGATTTCAATGAAATTTGGCTCACAGATAGTTTATAACCTGAATTGACACATATGCTACTTTTTATCCCGGAAAAAAATATAGTTCCTGTGGGAACAAGGGACAAGAAAAAAATAAAATTATTTTTTTCTTGTAATTCCCAATTGATTCTTCAGTGAGACAAATATTTAGAGCTTTAAGACTTTAAGTTTTAAGATCGTTGTTGGATAGAAGAATAGACAAACCTTTTTTTTAATATTTAGTATAACTGAGTGTGACAGTAAAAAACCCAAGAGAAAAATTAAATTTGAACCAAAGAAAGCGTGAAGCATAAAATTTCATTTGTAAAATAGTAAGTTATTATTTTTTAGCGACGGGTTCATTTCCCGAGGGGAGACATCTAGCGTTCATACATCCGTTGAGAAATACGCGTTTTTCTTTTATAAATATATATTATTCAGCCCTCTCTTCGGTGAAGAAAAACGATCTTTATACAATCATAAACAGTATTTCTACATTTTTGTCTCTGAGACTCAATAAATATAGTATAATATATAGACTAAATATATAAACATACAAAACAGATGCTCTACTTAATATTTTTTGGGTTCAAACTGAGAGAGAGACTATAAGATATATTAAAAGAACTTATGTTTGTTATTTTTTTTAACGAAATAACTACTTAATCTGATTTTGATTAAGCTTTAAAATAATTAAGAATATACATTATAATAATAAAAATATTATTAAATTATAAATTAAACAATGATAAATTTCAAATAAGTCGGAAAAATGTTACAATTTGTATAAGATTTTTTAACTCTAGGAAACTCACAAAGAATGAGTTGGTTTTTTCAAAATAATAATGAAATATTTCAGAACTCTTGGTTATTTTATTTAGCGGAACATTTTTCGGGATTCAACAAAAAGCGGGACGTTGGTGTGCTACTTAGTTGTCATATGAGCATAACTTTGTTTAATGATCGTAATTTTTCAGTCGCTAGCCTCATTTATCTGGATCAGTAGATGTCATCCTTGGCTTTCTCTTCATGCTTATTATATAACTACCAACCCTTCCCTGCGTCACACGGGTAGTAGAGCATATTATCATTACTTGAATACCATCATACATTGTTTTGTTATCTCAAAAAGGGATTACGCAGCAGACATTTTCAACAATTATCGTGGTATTCCAATCAATTTACACAAAACCTTAACAAATTATACACCTAAACCTTCCTCAGAAATCACTCTATCTATAGGTAAAAACTGCATGAAAATCCATTCAGTAATTTTTGAGTTTATCTCGAACAAACCGACGCGGGATAGGATCTAAATAGGTCCAGATATATAAGAAGAATGAAAACTAAACTATGGAGAGATACATAATATTACTTAGCTATGTTGTATAAAATATCTATCACTAAAACTCTTCTTTATTTATCCTTCTATTCATTAGTGAAAACCGTATCAAAATCGGGGTTGTAGTTTAGGAGAAATAAGTAAAAAGTTCAAGAAGTAATTTCATCAAGTGTAGTGCGCTAAGTTATGATTGAGGATACCACGAATAATTCTTTTTATTAAGTCACGAGGTAGCAAACCTGCACTTGTGTCACAGTGCCAAAGCACTGCTCAGCTTATTGTCTAAAGCTCTGAATATTGTTTACTTTATATTATATTATACAGATTATACTAATTAAAAATAATTGGGGTCGCTCTTGTTTGCAATTCATTTGTAAGCATTAGACAAACTCAACTGTTATTTGAAGTATTTTTACAAATACCCTCCGTTTTTACGTTAAGCTCTGAATAAGTAATTTGTAGAGTAATTGAAAAATATTAACTTTTTTCAGTAAGAATTGTTATCTATAGATTTATATTCAGAATACCCTCACTAGCTGCATATATATAACTTCTGTCCTAATAAATGATTACATACAATAAACATTGTCTACAGTAGTGATAATAGTGTGTAATATTGTCCTTCGTTATGTTATGGTGTTAGCAACACTTTTATTACCCGACTGCGAAAGAAGGAGAGTTATGTTTTTCGAGTTTATGTATGTATGTATATTTCTTTGTCGTATTTTTATGTGAGTAGTATCAATAGATTGGTCTTAGTCGTGAGAGTGACACTGGTTACATCAAAATAATGAAAAAAAAAACAAAAATAAGGATGATTTGGAGGCAAAAAGTAATTTAAAAAAATATATTGGTGCTTAGCTTCTCTAAGCTAATAAATAAACAAAATAACTTGAAGTTAATGAGGGCTTTGTTCTGTCCGAACGTCGGTTTTCCGCACCTTTGTTCTAAAAGTGCTTGCAAGCTAAAAAAAATTTTAATAAAAAAAAATTATAAAAAAACCTGTCCGATTCAGATAGCAAATATTGACGCAGTCGTTTTTTTTTATATTTTATTTTATTTTTCAATTATACCTATGTGAATACTATATATAACCTGCACAGAAGATGTTGAAGTCTGACAAGAAATACGGTAAACATTGTCTAAAGTAGTGCATAGTGAATTCTAAATAACGAAAGGTTGCTACCTGGGTCACAAGCCTTAGCTACTGTATAAAATGTACAGTTTTACTTTAATTTACTACACTTAAAGTCTTTTTAAATATAAAGTAGAGTTTTCATTGACTACTTTTCATTCACTCACATTTTACTGCTTTTTCATGAATAGACTTGAAATCTACTTAAAATATTTCGACTATATAAAAGGGGTTAAAAGTAATTTCAGAAACGAGATTTAATAGATAATTTACAAATCTAAATACCTGGGAATTGTGACCACATTGAAAATCTAACGGATCTTTTACAATGCATTAACATCTATCCACTGCTTGACCATCACGATCTTCAATTAGGAAAACCTAAACTCTATAAAGTTACTCGTCAACCTGTCTCTGATCTATTATAACTGGAGTCAGTAGTAGCATAATCAATAGGAACTACAAGCCTATTTAAGACTGTCAAAAATACTGATAACAGAAACTGTTAAAATAGCTTAGATTTCTGATCAACTCAGCGTAGCGAGGAACCAGATCTGTAAATCTTTACTACCAAGCCATTAAAAACCTCAAACGTTACAATAAAATCAGCCAAATCTGATATATAAACGGCAATAGATAAAAAAACGATTAAACAAAACATAAAACTTTTTATACCCACAATATTTACTGTATACGTACCAACAGACCGCGTAATTGATTTCATTACGGATTTATTGCTATTTGAGATATACCATACACATACAAAATATATACATACAGTTTGACATTGATCTATCATCAACACCAACTAAGTCTAATGCTTGTGACTGTTCTGTAATGGAGGTCAATCTTAAGAACTTTATAACCATGAATGTAGAGCCCTAATCTATTAATTACTATTCTGTAGAGATATTTTTTTAACAAAGAATAAACCTCAATTCATTTTTGTTTAGATTTTGCGTATTTCCCAGCACTTTTAAAGCGCAAACTCCAATAATAGTGATGATGGACCACCCTGAGGTATCCCCTCGCCAGAAAAATTGAATCTATATAGTTTCATAATGAAATCGATAAAAAACCTTCTCCTTTTTTACATGTCTACTGAAAGCAAAGGAGCCGCAACCAGATGTCATATTGAAAGTCGATGAACTATCTAATATATATTTATGTCGGAGAAATAGTCATAATGGTGGTAATTTAATTTATTTGAATGGCAACACTGTAATGTCACAGATTAATAGAAAATACAGTGTTAGATTCAGTGTCATTGACAGATGGTTGATTATCGATGGCACGACTTTGACAGTTTGTGTCAGTCTGTTACAAGTCAGTTCAGTCGATCACTTTTTCGTCGGCTGGCGGAGGCGCAAAACGTGCGTACTGACAGTAAAATATCGGCAACATGGCGGACACGGATAAGCCCAAGAAATCGAATCCATTTGAATCCGCGATATATACATGATGTGTGAGATACTATTAGATAGACCTTCTAAATGTTTAGATTTCCTTGATTATTTGGCATCTATTTAAAGTAGGCTAGGTCTTGGTAGGTTTAAAAAGAAGGGA
The DNA here is from genome assembly GCA_905147385.1 of Limenitis camilla. Classification (NCBI taxonomy): domain Eukaryota; kingdom Metazoa; phylum Arthropoda; class Insecta; order Lepidoptera; family Nymphalidae; genus Limenitis; species Limenitis camilla. The sequence goes on from LR990241.1 coordinate 12,510,377, forward strand.
ATAGATAAAAAATTAAATAATAAATAATGTAGTTATCTGTACGGTCAAATGAGTGGCGAAATGTATGACAGTGTAAATGTAAATATTAAAATAATTATATCATAATTGCTTATAACCTACTGCTTGCAGTTTAAAAAAAACATTACTATCAGTTTGGATAATACTAGTATTATTAACCCCTCCAGTTAAGCTAAATGCTTGTGTTAGGAGTGGGCTACGTCAGTAGTCCAGTGACTAGGATTTTAACCCACGACTCATCGATCGTGAATCCAACGCCTGAAACACCTACTAAATTAAGTGTATGGGAGCTATACAGCGCAGTAACACTCGAACGACAATATTAACATATCTAGATGGGAGCCGAGTAGTGTCTGGGGCATAAGACCCAGGAGCACCTTTAACTTCGTCTTTTATAACCGTTAACTCTCACCCACACCGCTTGACCTCGCTACACTATTAGTCTCACTACTATTATATTTACTGTACTATATCACTTGACAGACTCAATTCTATCAAATGAACTACCCGCGAGTACTAATTTATAAACAGTGTTGCTAATATTATTAAATTTCTTTGGTCAGCAGTAAAGGTCGGTTTGGTTAAAAGCACTAAAATGTATGAAAACATAAATCAATATACAGATTGGTTTCACAAAAGCCTCACTCACTGTAATTGCAGTTGGGAATTCGGATGGAAGCCGAAATAGCCTTATATTTTGTTTGTATCACTACTTACATAATACTTTACGACAATGTAGTAGAAGTTCTTTACATTACCTGGAATTTGTGTAAATTTGCAAATATTTGCAATAAACTTTGTTGCGATAGATCAGAGTCAGTTTCTGGTGTTATCGCGCAGTGTACATGGAAGTTAATATTATAGTCTCATGGTTAAGGTTATCCTACTTGAGGTCCACGTAAGTTTACTTCATTATCTATTGCAATTAGTATTCGGACTTCGGGCTAGTTTACTAATATACTGAACTACTAAACAGTATCAAATTACACATAGATTATATTAGACAGACAGATATATCCATCAATGTCGGAATGCTAATTGTAGGGTACTTGAATTGTATGTAGCACCATAGAAAATAACATAGTTCATATATTCTATACTACCTTTTAACTGAGGTAGGGCACAGCAGGAAACTTCCTGCTCAAATATGGAGCAGCCCGACTGGGGTAGTACCTCGACCTTACAGAAGATCACACCTAAATAACACTACTCTAAAGCAGTGTTGTGTTCCTGTTGGTGAGTAAGGTGACCAGAGCTCCTGGGGGGAATTGGGGATAGGGTCGGCAACGCGCTTGCGATGCTTCTGGTGTTGCAGACGTCTATAAGCTACGGTAATCGCTTACCATCAGGTGAGCCGTACGCTTGTTTGCCGACCTAGTTACATTAAAAAAAAAAAACTAGCGGCCCGTTACAGCTTCGCACGAGTGGACACATTTTTCTTAAACATTTTTATTTTCCCGCATTTCGGTGTCCCCACTCTTGCTCGCTGCGCTGCGTGGAGCCACGCCGGCGCATCGGGGTGTATTTTTTGTTTATATTGCCATTTTTTAATTCGTAATATCTTTTAAATAAAATTTATAATTCAAAAAGTAATATACAGGTATTGAAACAGTCTTGAATACAAGATAATTTATTTGGATAAGAATTAATACAAAGGTATGAATAACGTGGACTGATTTTGATAAGCATTTATATCAACTTTTCAATCGACTTAAAAAAAAAGAGGTTATCAATTCGGTTGTATTTTTTTTTTATGTTTGTTACCGCAGAACTCCGTAATTTATGAACCGACTTGAAAATTTCTTTTTGTGTTTGGTAGTATATGCTTACAGATTGGTTCCATTTTTTTCAAAATCCAGTTCTGATGGCATCTTTGAGGAATTTGGAGAACTCCTCAAAAGTTATATTTACACATATAGTAATTTTAATATTTTGAGAAAGGTTACGAGCATTTCCATTCAGAATTTATCATTTTAAAATGTTAAAAAGTAGTTATAGTGACATAACTATAATAGTTGGACATACGCGCGGAGTTTTTTGTAGATATTGATACGTTCTATAATATTGTAGAACATTTTTTTGTTCTATCATCTAAACTTTCTGCAGCGCATGCGATGAAAGACATTTTATGGCTAACTTTTTTACACCTTGGGTTGGTTTTAGTAATCATTTCTGAGGATCTCTAATATTTTCTAGTAATAAATATAACCTATGTTACTCAGGAATAATGTAGCTTTCTAACGGCAAAAGAATTATAGAAATCGGTCCAGCAGTTTTTAAGTTACATACAAAAATACAAATTTTTCGTCTTTATAATATGTATGGTTTTAAGCTTAAATCAATGAACCGATTTTGATAAAATTTGGTACAGAGGTAGACTACAGCATGAGAATGGATATAGACTACGTTTTATTCAGAAACAAGGCTTGAAAGTGTTGAAATAGGGGATTAAATGCATGTCGAGGTGTGTGATTGTTTAAGTCTTTGAGAGCTAGTTGTTTGAAATGAAACTCCTTGGACCCTTTTTTCTTAATTTAATGAGACAGCCTTTTACAAAATGTATGTTTAATATGAAGTACGGAGCGCGAATGAACAAAACGATTACAGAAACAGATATCGTCGCACGCTTATTTTTTTTGCGGACTGGTTTACCGACGGCGTTTAGGTAAACGTGCGTAAACATGCTCCCACCGTTGAAGGAGCAGCCTTCAACTCGTTGTCGCCATCAGGTAATAAAGGACACAGACGGCTGAGGGCTCGACGAATAGTACCGTTAATTATCTTGACGTCAGCGACCCGTGTGATACCATCAGCACCCGGATGTAATTGTACAACTCGTCCTATCCTCCAGTGGAGTGGTGGACAGTTATCTTCCTTTACAATTACCATATCACCTACCCTTAGCTGCTCGCCTGTATGATTCTTCCATTTCGACCGTTGCTGGAGCTCACATATATATTCAAGACTCCATCTTTTCCAAAAATGTTGCCTCATTGCCTCTAACTGTTCATATCTGTGGAGTCTATTCATATTAATAACTTCGTTCAGCTGTGGTGAAGGCAATGATCTCAACGGTCTTCCAATTAAGAAATGCCCGGGAGTCAAGGGAATTAGGTCACTAGGATCAGAGGACATAGGACACAATGGGCGAGAATTTAAAATCGCTTCGACTTGTATAAACAAAGTTGACAACTCTTCAAAAGTTAAGTGTCGATCCCCTAAAATCCTTCTAATATGATACTTCGCTGACTTGACCCCTGCTTCAAATAAACCATTAAAATTCGGAGAATAAGCCGGCGAAAAATAAAAGTTTATGCCTTCATCACAACTAAATTCTTTTAAGTATTCTTCATTCAATTTTAACAAATTAACTAATTCGTTTTTAGCTCCCACAAAATTTGTTCCGTTGTCACAGAATATACTATGAGGCTTACCTCTACGTGATATAAATCGTTTTAAAACTAAAATAAATGATTCCTTGCTTAGATCTACTAAGCATTCTAAATGCAAGGCCTTAGTAGTAAAACATACAAAAATACACAAATAACATTTGGTAATTTTACAGCCGCGTCCTTTCCGATCAGTTATATAAAATGGACCTGCCCCGTCAACTCCCAACGTTTCGAAAGGAAAACTAGGAGTGAGACGTTGACTTGGCAGATCTCCCATCTTGGGAAATATAGTCTGAGCCTTAAATCTTCTACAAATGATACACTTATTCGGAATATTACGCGCTAATATTCTTCCATTTACTACCCAATATTGTTCTCTTACACTAGATAATAAAAGTTGGGGACCGGCGTGAAACAATTTTATATGCATTTCATCAAATATGAGTGTTGACAAATGATGTTTTGCATCAAGTAATATAGGATATTTCTTATCGAAAGAATACGAAGAATTAGTAATGCGGCCACCGACTCTTATTATCCCGTTTTCTATGAAAGGGGTGAGAGATAATATTTTACAATTATTAGGTAATTTCTTGTTAGACTTAAGCATATTAAATTCATTTTTAAATGTATCAATTTGAGCTAATCGGACCAACGCAAGCGTGCTCTTAATAATTTCTTCTACACTTAAATATGAATTTAGTTTGTTTACATTTCGACTATTATGAATAAATCTAAGAATGTAAGCCATTATTCTCTTTAAACGATTAAATTTAGAATAATTTTTAAAATTTATAATTTCATTACTAACTTCCTTTTTTGTACAACTACAGGCTATATTTACATTTAACTCATAATATTCGTCCAGATTAATCATATTTACAGGAATTTTAGGCCACTCAATTTCATTTTTCAAAAGAAATCTAGGCCCCGACCACCAAAAACTCTGCACTCTTTCTGTGAACGAATCTACACCTCTTGAAATAAGGTCTGCAGGGTTGTTCGTGGTCGGAACATAACGCCATTCACTATTCCTACATAATTCTTTAATTTTATTTACTCGGTTAATAACAAATATGTCTACCTTTTTATTTGACGTAGCATTCAACCACCCTAAGACCACCATGGAATCTGTCCAGTGAACGTAGCGTGACATTTTACATCTCAACGCCTTTATTACCTTATTAGCAAGTTCCGCCGACAAAAGAAACCCGCATAGTTCTAGGCGTGGTATAGTGTATGTTTTACCCTTTGGGCATACTCTTGACTTGGCGCATAGTAATCGTACTTGGACGGTTCCATGTTGATCTAGGGAACGCAAGTATACACATGCTCCATACGCTGATTGGCTGGCGTCTGAAAAAACATGTAATTCGACATTTACACTGTGTTTACACAAAACATGTCTGGGTACGTATATATTTTGAGTGTTAATATTTTCTATAAATTTGAACCACTCATTACGAACATCCACAGGAACTTCGTCGTCCCAATTTAACTTATATGACCATAGTCTTTGCAATAGAATTTTTAATTTAATTACAAAAATACATAATAAATTCAAGGGATCAAATATTCTTGCTATTGAAGAGAGAATTTTTCTTTTAGTAACTAACTTTAATTTTTCTAAATTGATTTCAAACCTCAGATAATCCTCTTTAGGATCCCATGTTAATCCTAACGTACTTGTAATACCAGAACGATCCGTAATTACCTTTTTACCAGCAAACTCAGAGTTACTAAGAATCTTAGACGAATTTGAACGATATTTACGCAAGGAAAATCCTCCTGTGATTAATTTATCTGATACCGATTTACAAACTTGTTCCAAATGCGTCTCCGATTCTGACCCTGTTATCATATCGTCCATATAAAAATCGTGAGCGATTACATTCGCTATTTCTGAGTCAGAGCACTCCTGAGATAACTCAAGAAGACACCTTGTACTGAGATAGGGTGCGGAAGCTGTACCATATGTAACTGTATTTAATTGTAAAAATCTAATATTTTCGTTTTCATTTTCCCGCCATAGAATCATCTGCAGGTGGCGCTGACTCTGGTCGATCTTTATTTGGCGATACATCTTTTCTATATCTGCTGTAACGACAAAAGTATACTGTCTAAATCGCAATAAAATACTAAACAGATCATCTTGTACTACGGGGCCTGTCATTTGGATATCATTTAGTGATAAGCCGTTGCTAGTTTTTGCTGAAGCGTCAAATACCACTCTTAGTTTAGTAGTATCACTTTTTTCGCGTAAAACAGCATGATGCGGCAAATAATATGCAAATGTAGGCCTCGACACTTCCGATAAATGACCTAAACTTTGATATTCATTAAGAAAATCAACATATTGTCGTTTTAAAGATGGCAATTTACGAAATCTTTTTTCTAAGTTAAGAAAACGTGACGTTGCCGTCTGGTAAGATTCTCCTAAGCAACTTGGAGATGTATGAAAAGGCATTTTTACACAAAATCTACCGTCATCCAATCTATACGTATTTTTCTTAAAGTGATTTTCACAAAAAATATCTTCATCCGATACCTTGTATTTACAACTATCTCCTGGTAATTCCTCAATACGCCAAAAACGTTCTATTAGTTGAGAAATTGATAAATTACATTGTAAATTATTCACACTATTACTCTGCATTACACTTATCGGGCCGGAAACTAACCAGCCAAAACTTGATTGAAGTAATACTGGCAAATTTTTACCTAACGAAATCCTTTTACCACTAATTATCTCCCAAAACCAATCCGCACCTATAATTACGTCAATAGAGGACGGATGGCAAAAGTTAGGATCCGCTAATACAATACTACTAGGTATATTCAAAGAACGTTTGTCTATGTTTACATTAGGAATTGCACTAGTAAGACACGGAACTACCAACGCGCTGACTTCTTTACAAAATTTACTATTTAATGACTGTATCATAAATCTACATTTATCTACAATGTTTATTTTTATCCCTCCTATACCCGATACAGTCATCTCATTATTCGAAATACTTTGCAATCCTATCCTCTTAGCAGCTGCGTCCGTGATTAAACTCACTTGACTACCCGAATCTAATAGAGCGCGTACTATCAACGATTCATTAGTTTTCATGTTATAAATCCTAATAAGCGCAGTTGACAATAAAACATAATTGTAATCATTCACGGGAACGGCGCTCATCGGCAGAGAAACCGGTTCTGAGGCAGAACGGGCAACCGCGGCAGGCGAGTGCGCCTCGCCGCTGCACGCTGACTCATTATGCACGGAGGCGCCCGCGCGCATGACGTCTCGCTTCGAATTTAATTGTACGAGAGCGACCTTATCTTTAATATCGTTGCGCGATCTATGCAACAATACGTTATGTTTATACTTACAAAGAGTGCATGGCTTATATCTACAATGAACTGCACGATGCCCTGATTTCAAACAATTTATACATAATTTATTCTGCGATACAAATTTATTTTTATTCTCCAAATTCATAGCTAAAAACTGTTTACATTCGAATAAAAGATGGTTTTGTTTACACAACATGCATGACCTATGAGGAATATCGGTATCTACTGTGGCTGTATGTATTACGCGTTGAGATTTACTAGGCTTAAACGTTTCCAAAATATTTGCTCGACTACGTAAAAAATTATAAAATTCTTCGAGCTTAGGAATTGCAGTTAATGAGCCCTTATGCTCTTCCCACCTTCTATTTGTATTTATATCTAATTTCGTCGTTGCTAAATGTATAACTATAGTATCCCAATGCTCAACTGGCTGACCTAAAGTTTTCAATGCACGCAAATTTTTAGAAATATTATCTATTAAGGAGCGTAAAGCCTTATCAGAATCTTTATTAATACATTCAATACTAAACAATGATCGCATATGATTTGTAATTAACAAATTTTTATTATCATACCGCTCGCAAAGTAGTTCCCAAGCTATTAAATAATTATCAGAACAAAATTCTAAAGATTGTATAACCAAGGAAGCACTACCCGCCAACGATGATCTTAAGTAATGAAACTTATTTATGGTATCTATACAATCACTATTATGTATTAATGACTCATACGTATCGCGATACTCCAACCACTGATTATAGTCTCCATTAAAGGTCGGTAGGTTAATCGTTGGGAGTCGTATATTGTTAAAATTAGAGTTCGAAATAATATTAGAACATTCTAAACTTGATGACTGCTTAACCAAAAACCTTTCTTTCTTTTCTTTATTTCTATCAATAATTAGCTGTGCCTTTGACATTAACGAAAAGAATTGATTTTCTATATCTTCCCTTTCCTTAAATTGATCACTCGAATTTTCACTCAAACCCTCTATTTCCGTTTGTAACTCATCAAAAGCAACCGAGCAACTATTTAATTTGTCTAAGCGTATTTTTAATTCTGTTATCTGCTGGTCTGTTAATTTATCAAATGGCACAGCTAATACAGATTCTAAATAATTTTTAAACATGGTTATCCTACCCTTAATCGAACTACGTTTTTTAATTAATAAATTTTCGGACATTATGCAATCGGATTAAAAACTATGGGAGCCAAATTCGAAAAAAGTTAAAAAATATACTTAAATTAATTACCTGTTAATATCAACTAGTCATCAATATCCTCTTTTTATTTTAAGAAATCAACTTGTGACTCGGCATTTACAATAAATAATTTAGCTACAATCACCTGAAATTTAGGGAAGAAACAAGCTTATTACGAGAAAAAACAATATTTCACAAATAAAATTAAACAAAGAACAATTAAAACTATATCGTTATAAACTTTAAATTAATATTTTCTTGATTGAGAGAAAGGTGGGTAAGACACTACTGTAACAAATTTTTTACGGATGTTATACAAATATTTAATTCACTATATTTTGATTTAATATTCTAGCCAAAAGTAAAGTAACCCAGGAATTTGAATCTACAATGGTAATGGTAATTAAGGATTAAGGAACGGGCTCACCGTTATTACGTGTTCTTCTCAAATTTCTGTTCCATATAGGCATATAATTTTTAATTATTTCTTGCTGTCTCCTTTTCCATAGGCTTATAATAATCCTGGTCACTGGCACCAATGTTTGAAATGAAACTCCTTGGACCCTTTTTTCTTAATTTAATGAGACAGCCTTTTACAAAATGTATGTTTAATATGAAGTACGGAGCGCGAATGAACAAAACGATTACAGAAACAGATATCGTCGCACGCTTATTTTTTTTGCGGACTGGTTTACCGACGGCGTTTAGGTAAACGTGCGTAAACACTAGTCATATATTAATCATGATGATGTTGACAATTAAACCTTAACTACATTAATCCAGAATAATGATAGATAAATCGTGTTAAACCGAGGAAATAACTAAAATAAAGAAGAAAGGAGGATATTATAGTAACAGAATTGTGAAAGTGAAACGCAAGGGAGCCTTTGCTCGAGGAAATCGGTGTGTTTATAACCTTTGTGAGACTACTGAGATTCAACTTACTTTGTTTATACTTCGAGCATTGTTCTAAAGGAAATAGAGTTGTTAAGTTAGGTATAAGTATAATAATGGCAGAAAGTTATGCAGTAAGTCGCATTCACTCAAGTTGGCTGTTGAATATAGATACAAAAAAAAATATCGCCATCTAAAATCCAAAAAATGCCATCTGTTTTGGAGATATTATTATCACTATAAGAAAATATCCTATAGATACAAAATATAAAATGCGAAAGTAAATCTGTCTGTCTGTTACGTTTTTACGCTTAAACCATTGAACAGACACAAGGCTACTTTTTTTTTAACTTGCGACCACCAGCATGCGAATCCGATCGCCAAGTGTCATAGACGCATTTCGGTTGAGCCACATGTGGGCCAGACTTACCCCCTCCCTCTCCCATCCCATTAATGCTGTGGGTCTCTGGACTCTTGCTTAGGGTCCGCTGAATCCGCATCATCTTTCAACTTCATTCCCCCTTCCCACTCTATCTTCGGGGATGCAACGCATCGACAAAACGAGAGATGGCGATGGTGTCCACTTACCATCAGGTGGACAATCTGCTCGTTTATCTATTATAGAAAAAAAAAGGTTGGATCACATGGTACTGGTATTCATTATTCCCTCCAAGTAAGCTAATTGCTTGTATTACTGGGATTAGGACCCACGAACTATCAATTGTAAATCCAACCCATGTAAGTCTGAGTAGCGTAGGTGAAGGGATAAAAGTAGAGAATAGAGTTTATTTTATCTCTATAACTATTTCATATTACGTCATTAATTATCGATGGTGAATCCAACGCCTGAACCACTGAATTACTGTACCTTTTTATTATTGAAAGAATTTTTAAATCCGGATCAGTAGATACGGAAAATATACGATAACTTACATAGTGACTTACGCTTGAAAGGTATTCAATTTATACCTCCGGATCCGATCAGAAATCCGCTTAAGGCTTATGCTTTACACAAACGTTCAAAAATCAAATGCATTTATATGTGTATCGGAATCTATATTTTTATCCTTTTTTAAGGACACTATGATGCTCAAAAGATGTTTGGGATTTCAGGCCGTACTGCTCGTTTATAGAACTCCTTTATATTTTATTAGTCGACCCGCGTGACTTCGTCCATGTAGATCTGAATTTGTTCGCAATGTATCAAGGGACGCCATATATAGAGGCGCCAGAGCGAAAATATAATATGACATGATACGATAAAAAAGGTGGTTGAAAGGGCGCAAATTATTGTAGACAGGAGGTGCGCACAATACAAACATTACTGAAGGTGGCAAATCACATTAATGTAGGCGAGCCTAGACAGAATTCTATGCTATGATAAAAAATTCGACTACGTCCGTCGATTACGTCCTACAACTTCTTTAAAATGTATGCGACCCATTATCCCATCATTAATTATTACGGAGCCGGCTGAGGCGATTTAATGTGGGATTAACTCGCCCTTTAACCTCTAAGAGCTAATGTAAATATATTTGATACTGAAATCTGTGTATTAATAAATAAATCCAATAGTAAATATGAAAAATGAAAGTATTATAAATATGAAAATTTGTATGTTTAGATGTTTGCTACTCAATCACACAAAACGGCTGAGCAAAACACAGACACACTTTATAACTGGCAACATATTCTAAATTCTTCTGTAAATACTCTTAGCGCCATCTATTGACGACATAGAGAAGTAATGATTCGATTTTTCTTATTAATTTTAATCTTTATTAATTTTTATATGATTCTTAGTAATAATAATAAAATACTAATTAAATTATTTAATAATTTAAATTTCATCACATCTAATTTTTGGGAGTATCAATAACTAATCGACCCGCGTGAATTTGTTCACGTTTAGCTCCGCTTCTATTGGTCTTAGCGTGATGATGTATAGCTTATAGCCTTCCTCGATAAATGGCCTATCTGACACTGAAAGAATTTTTCAAATCGGACCAGTAGTTCCTGAGATTAGCGCGTTCAAGAAATCGAACAAACTCTTCAGCTTTATATATTAGTAGATTCTTTATCTTACGTGCTTACTGGTAGCGCCATCTCTTGAGAGTTTATAGAGATATTGATTCTTAACAATTTTATATTCTAATATCTTTTTATATTGAAAATTAATTTTACAATAAACTAAAATAAAAAAAACACTCAGAAATACATTGAGGTAGTGCATGAGTTCTTATTATGTCAGTTGGTTCAGCCTAATTTCGTTCGGCAATTCTAGTACTTATTTAATATAAGTTGGCAACACCATTTCTAAAGTAGTGTTAGCAGGTAGGTCATTTTATGTAATGTCAAGTATACCGACGTGAAGACAATATATAACGTTTAGTGTAAGTTAGTGTTATAGGGTCTCCGATTATCGAGGAATACGTGAATTATATTTGGTAGCGAGGTCGAGCGGTTACTGTGAGAGTTAACGGTTGTAAGAGACGTCTATTTTACATGGTCATGAAGCTGAGGCTGCCGTGCCGTTAGTATGTCTCAAAATAAAGGGGGTCACAGAAAATCAGTATAGGGGGTAACCTTGTGGTTAATCCTCTATTATGCTGAGTGGTCTACCTTTTTGCATGAACACCACTATATATGTTTTGTCATTTATTCTATATAGTTTTGTATATTTTTAGTTTTAAATACCTACTTAATTCACTAGTAGTAAGTATCAAATACTGTGGTGTTCTGTAAATAAAGGCTTTTTCTTTCTTCTTCTTTCTTTCTTTCTATAAACCTGCTCCTAGGTCTCAAGCCCCAGGCACTGCTTGGCTTCCGTCTAGATTACATGTTGATATTGTCGTTTGAGTGTTACTGCGCAGTATAGATCATATATTCTTAGCATATATAAAATTCTCGTGTCGCAGTGTTTGTTTGACTCCTCTGAAACGGCTCGACCGATTTTTATGAAATTTTATGTACATATCAGGTAGGTCTGAGAATAAGTCAACATTTATTTTTGATACCCCTAAGTGATAAGGGTGGCCCACCCCAAATTTTTTATATTTATATAGCAAAACGTTTGCCGGGTCAGCTAGTCATTTAATATGTTCACGAAATTTCATCTCAACTAAATATAATTAATTTCTTTGACAAAGTAATCCAGTAAATGAATCCAAACATCATTAACTATAAATAAAGGCACAGTAAGATGTCAACGCGAAGGCTACCCTCGTCACACGACGACGCGACGGACGGACAAACAATCTCAACTACTAATAGCTAGTCACGTGCTTAGCTCAAATTTTCTAATCAACTTCACTTCGCTCCGCCATTATTCAATAATTAAACGAATTTATCAGTAATGGCTTCACGTTTCTATTCAATAATAGATGGCGCCACATGTAACCAACATTGAAAAGTTATCTATCACATAGATAGTTCAATCCATGACGTCATAATATGGAAGTTAGACGTTTTTCTTGTAATAACGGTGGCCCTGTAAGTAACATTGTAAACCACTTATGGATTCTAGTTTCTATTCGATAATAGATGGCGCCACATATAACCAGCATTTGAAAGTAATCTGTGGCATAGATAGTTCAATCCACGAAGCCATAATATGTATCCTATATAATTGTTTTTCCTGTAATAATGGTGTCGCTTGTAACTGTAAGTAACATTGTAATCATTGTAAAAGATTTATGGATTCTAGTTTCTATTCGATCATAGATGGCGCCACACATAACCAGCATTTGAAGCTAATCTATAGCATAAATAGTTCAATCCATGACGCCATAATTTATATCCTATATAATTGTTTTTATAATAATGGTGTCACATATAACCAGCATTTGAAGGTTATGGCATAGATAATTCAATCCATGATGTCATAACAGTATCGTATTATAAGTTAAGCGTTTGTATTGTAATATTGACGCATGTTTCAAGTAAGATAGGGTTTAATACGATACTATTATGTTGTCATGGATTGAACTATCTATGCCATAACCTTCGAATGCTGGTTGTGTGTTATGTTTTACTATTTAAACTTGTAAAGTCGGAGACACCTTTGACGAGTAAGAGGATAAGATTAAACTACATAATGATCATTAACTTTTTAACCATCAATGAAGATCTTATCTGAATAAATTCTAACTTATAAACAAACCTTTTTTATCTCTATGTCTTTTGGGATATTACTTTACCTTTACCTTTACCCTCATCCCTTAGGGACGAAAGGTCCACAACCCCACGTCACTAGAAACAGCGAGCGGAAGTTCAGCAATATACTAAAAAGGTTTTAAAGTATTACAAATACTGTCACGTAGATAGGTCGTTAGATCCATCTATTATATGGTACACAGTGTAATGTTGCCGCACTTTTATTTATAATGGGACTTTCTCGATTAGACATAATAATGCTATTGGGGAGTGTATTTTTACTTAGATAACTTATAGTCCTGAAAGTACATAGTCTATTTGAATCCAGGATTAACATGAGGATAACTGAATCATGAGTTCATGAGTCCTAAGTGTTTAAACACAGCAATGTTTTAAGAATTAATAAAATATATTAAATTCAACAAAATGTTATTTGACAGAAATTTTATCCATCGTTATCGTAAGTTATGGTAGGTTAGCCTTGTTTAATGAGTATTCTCTTTGAGTTAACATTGTCTAAAGTCGTGGTAGTGAGAGTGTGAAGTGCAGTGTTGTGTTGTTAGAAATGCTATCCGGTTAAGTTCACGTAAGTCCTTACAATGTAATTACTACGTGGTTAAGTAAACACAACGTTAGCTTAGGCTTAGGTTAGAATTGTGTTGGGTTACCCTTATGTAAGCCTAACCCTAAGCTTGGACAGAGAATCTATACAGTGGAGGTAAATGTTCAGGTATGTCGTAGGGACCCCTAAAACCTACACGCTTGGTCATAACTCCTAGGCCTTGCTTGGGATCCAGTCAGAATTGTAAGATGTCATAATGTTATGTTATCTCCTGATCATACCTTTTGATATAGGGCATCTATTGTGCATCTAGAATGCGTTTAACCGATTGTACATTCGAATCTACTTTTTAGTATTTTTAAGCCCACCATCCTTGTTTTTCCGACAGTTTTCAGTCTGGCTGATAACTCTAAGAAGTCGCCTGCATTTTCTAATTAGATACTTTTCATGGCGTTAAGTGCTCATTTTTAACAGATATGAGATCTGAAAATATTCAACTTATAAGATATTTTCTAAAAATTGCATACTCTAGTATAACATCTTGATATTACTATACTACTGTTGCTATTCTGATAAATAAAATTACTATTCTCCGACACATATATTTCTCATAAAAATATGATTTTTTTGGACTGTTCTTTACAAAACAATGTAGTATAGCCACCCTACTAGTAGTGGCAGGTTGCCAGACCACAAACTGCAAAGTGTCTCTCCCTTTGGTAATTTAAAACACAATATAAAATTTCATATAAAAATGATAATTTATTTAATATTTTACACTTCACAACATTTTATTTTTATTTATCAACCAGCCAGCTCTCACATCGCTGAGGTATAGTGCAATCGTTCACTCACTCGCTTCTATAGTCACTCTTTAAACAATTATCATCATATTTCAGTCAATTTACACAAAACATTAACAAATTATACATTTGTTAATGTTTTGTGTACATTTATACATAAATCTTCCTCGTTAATAACTCTATCTGTTAGTGAAAACCGCATGAAAATTCGTTCAGTAGATTTTCACTTAAAGTAATTTAAGTAGTGATAGTGATATAAAGAATGATGAAGAAGTTAGATTACAAAATTAAACTAGACAGGACATTAGGTTGGTGCCTAACAACGATATCGAACAATCAATAGGTCGTGGGTTCATATCCCAGTCATTGCACTACTGACGTGACCCACTCCTAACATGAGCATTTAGCTTTCTTTGAGAGGTTAAGAATACTATTGGTATGTGATCTATACTGCCATATTTAAATTCGTTTTATTGACGAATTATCTTATATTAAAAAAGTCGAGAAATTCCTTCAAATAGACTCGAGACTCGAGATGCTCGTTCACTTCGTTCCTATTCAACAAAGAAATTGCTTTTACTTCAATATTTTATTTTCTTTTATCTTTTTAATGGACGTAAGTAACTTTGTGATATTTTAATTTACTACTAACGTTCTTGCTTCGTTTTAATATATTTTTTTATGGATACATTGTTTAATATACTAGATATACATTCCAAAAAAATATTATTACATATTATAAAACAAAGCTCCTCGCCACATCTGTGTGTTTCATTATATATTACTATACCAGCCAACTAGCTCTCGCTTCGCTAAGGTGTATTCAAACTGTTCAACTAACTCACTCATTAGTTCGTAACAAACGTTTTCGTTCGACCGTTTTTTCCGACTTACTGCAGCAAATCTTATTACCATGAAAAAATCGTTTCATTTTTCGGGTTAATATATAGCCTATGATACCCACAAATAATGTAGCTTTCTATTGGTAAAAGCATTTTCAAAATCGGTTTAGTAGATCCAGAGATTATCCCCTACAAACTATATTATTACAAAATATACTGTATTAAGTTGTTATTTTATGTAGCGTGAGTATATTAAACAAAAAGATATTACTAACGCCATCTAGTGTAATACAAAGTGCAATTCTTGAGAATACCAATTTCGGAATACAAACAGAGTGAACGAGTGTCTTCTCAATCTATTTGCGAGTAACCGGATTAGTTTTGCGCAAACTTTCTTACTGAATGCATAATGGAACTATTGGATCTTTTGTCTGGATCTGAATCTAGATAGCTTTTAAAGAATTTTTGTTTAAAAACTAGAAAATGTTACATTTATAATAAACTACATTGCACTTTAAACACAGTTAGTGATTTAGGCTGCGTTTCTACCAGAGTGTGGAAGTGTAGCGAGGGATGTGTTTATTAAGAACTAATAGAATCGCTTCATTTACTTAGCCTCACTCAAAATGAAGAGATTCTATTTGTCTCTCATCTCTGATGGAAATACAGCCTTAAAGTGTGTAAATATATAAAAAAGTGGTCAAAGTAAACAAAACAAGAAAGTAATTTGGAAAAAAAGAAAGTAATGCAATCAAAATTTGTTAAGTTCGTACCACAGTTTATAAATTAGTATTTGCGGGTAGTTCTTAACTGAAAAACGTTATGGAAAATTTCATGGTGCCGCAGAAAGTTTATACACTTTACGACAGCTATTAGCGCCATCTAAGGGCTTCAATTGGGTGTTAAAATTCGGGAATAAATCTCAAGTCTCCCTGGAGTTATAAAGAGGCTATTATGGACCCTTTTTATTAACCAAATGGCTTCGCTTTTTATATTGTTGAGACCGAAATAAAAGAATTGGTGCTGCTTTATATGCGTGCTCGCGGTTATGCTCAAATGCGCATATTTTGTTTTAAATGTAATAATATTAATATTTAAAACTGTTTTGATTTTATTAATGAATGAATATGTCGGAAGTGTAAGTTTGCCTTATGTGAGTTTAACCTTAGCTTTAATAGAGTACACAGCTTGGGTTCTTGTCTGAATATTAAGAGATCGTAACGTTTAGTTATATCCTGACCGTATTGCGCTCTTAGCTTATATTATAGGCCATCCATATTATAGGTTGTACACATACGATGCTTATAAATGATTGTATATATTTTTTTAATAAAGGATTATCGTCATCGGTATCTATGGCGTTGGAGTAGGGTAGTAGTCACTTCCGTTGTTTTGACAGTCGACCCTTTATATGCCATCGATTTTTATATGTCTGACTTAAGTCTTAGTATTGCGGGGTCTCTCAAGGAGGGAACTAGTCTCTGGATAGTGTCAGTGAGTGTTAAATGCAGTGTTGTGTTAGTGCTTGGAGTGCTGTCCGATTAAGGTCACGTAAGTACCTTACAATGTAGTTGCCACGTCTTGTGTAAGGTTAGGTTTATGTTAGCCTATTAAAGTAAAAATAATCAAACTTAGATTTTTTACACATTACCAACTGAACAGTTTCAAGTCGGTGCCGAGCCCAAACAATACAACAATAATAATATAACATCGGCACCGACTCGCAAGTGTAGTCCGAGAGGTCCAATATCGTGATATAGCGACACACTATTACACTTCAGCTCCAAGTGATGTTCACTCAAAGAAACTTGCCGAGAGACTAAAGTGTACTGCGTCAGTCGGGAAATATAAAGGGACTAAATAATTGTAGCAATGCCCCTCTACTAGTAGGGAGAAGTAAATAAACAAATAGGAAATATGGCGCTGGAGATTAATCGATTACTCGTTTTTAAAGTGCCATAGATGTCGCCCGTAGTCCGATTATTCGATAATCGTTTACTCGCTATCTAAAGTCGTCGAATATTAAAATGACGCGACAGAAGTGACAACAAGTCCTCTTTATTATTATCCTACCCCAACTTTACCCTGACATACACAATATCTGATTATTTAATACATCAAAATATGTGAAAAACATTGTAAGTTCTTTTGAAATTTAAGGGGGATTAATTCGAGGGAAACCCCGATTTGTCCGGATTCCACCATCAGATACTGACTTGGTTCCAATGGGACCACCTCGGAAGTGCACTCTTTCGAATAAAAAAGAATTTCTTAAATCGGTCCAGGCGTCATTGAGAAATCGAGGAGCATACATTAAAAAAAAACATTCCGACGAATTGAGAACCTCCTCCTTTTTTGAAGTCGGTTAGCAAAATTTACAATTATATCTTATGGATAATATATGCTATAAAGTTAAAATTTAGTTTTTTTTTGTATACCTACTCTTGTAATAAAGAATGAGCATGTAGTGGGCATGTATGTGTGTAAGTATGTTTGTTAGAAGTAAAACATATTAGAATTTGCTTATTTAGTTACGGTAAGCAGTTTTTCAGTATCATAGTTTTTCAGTTCAGTCTAAACCAACCAACTAAGATTAATTGTCTTTTTAAAAGTTATAAATTTGGTTTTACTTATATTTATAGAAAGAAAATTCATATTAAGCCAAATTGTGACTTTTATAAACCCTTTGCAAACCAAAATGCGTGTTTCATCCCATGTTCTTCCCGAGAATATTATAGCAGTATCATCGGATAATGTAAAAATCTTTTCTGATGAAAGAGAGAGTAACTATAATATTATAAGAAAAAACTTTAATAGGTCCAGAACACTGCCTTGAGGCACGCCGTAACTAATGGTAGTTTCATTGCTAAGTATATCTCTAATTTTGTGATCGACTTGTCATATAACTTTAAAAATATTAAACGATTTACCTCAAAACCCAAAATCTTGAAGTTTATTTAGTATGATGGGGATAGACAGAAACTGCACCGGAAGTAAATTTTACCTTTTTAAAACCGTATTGACATGAATACAAGAGATTATTGTATTCTAAGTAATAAGCCGGTACTTATTAACTTCTCCAAAAACTTAGTAAGAGTCGACAATACCGATAATTTTTGACATCATCTTTATCACCTCCCTTATGAATTAGATGAACAACTGCCTTCTTAAAAATGGATGGAAATATTGGGGATTTGAATGATAGATTACAAATGGTTTTGGTTACAGAAGAACATTTTTGGCCACTTTTATTACCCTCATAGAATTTAGTTATTGTATATGATGATTCCTATATTCTTTATATGTATTTAGTAAATTAGTGTTAGCTTGGTTATCCTTTTATTATTTATGAATTTTATCTTGCTTTCTTATACAATAAAACTGGAGGTCAGCAAAAGTTTTAAAATTCTTTTTGAGTGTGGTACAGGACAACTAATAGTATTATCTCGAATTGTTTTATATACTATCGAAACACGTTGTTAGTTTCATGTAATGAAAATTTGATTTTAGATAATAAAGAATTACAAAATTTATTAGTTGATTCTTTTGGTGTAAGGTTTAGAAGTACTTGATAATGATCAGTTTCAGCACGAGTTATAGCGTGATCATAACATTTACTGTCCCTTGTTGGTTATTCATGGCCAGCAAGCAGACCCATGAGTCAAAGCAAGTCTTTATAATCCTTACCTGCGTATTTGTACTGGACTGAATAATGTCCAAATTAATGTCGCCTGCTATTACTATGCATTTCAAGAGACTTATGGATTGCAAAACATTGTCTAGAGATAGTAGAAACTTAGTGATGTTGGAAAATGAAGGTGGTCCACAAATGGCAACAAAAGAAATGTTTTAATTATTTTTTAAAACCAAACATTCAACTCCCAAAATGTTTGGTTCTTCGACTGAGAAAGAAATATTATTTTCTATAATAATTGGCCGGTTTTTGAGTAGTTTTACTGACTAAGGATTTGAGTATAAATGCAATTCCATGTTTTCGTATTCCGCGATCCCATCTAAATGTAAATAATGCTCGTGTTTGTAACAAAAACCTTGCGAAACAATCAAACATGAAATGATCTTTGCAGAACAAAATTTAGGGATAAAATCTTTAATAATACAGATTCTTCTTTCTTCTAACCGTCTATCATAATAAATAAAAAATATATTAATTAACAATCACTCACCTACTCACATTCACTAATTCACTTACACATTCATTTGTTCACTCACTATGTCAGTCTTATAATCTTGCGTATACTTGTCTGTCTGTTTTTTTATGTCATTTTACCCGTGAGGGGACTGGTTAGAATACTATTCCATTCTGCCGCTAGAAGAGCATCTCGTGGTGGTAGGATCCCCTACAACGAAGGGGGTACTGAGTTACTCGGTTGGCCTTGGTGTTCCCCGACTGGCTTGCGTCCACCAGAATGCGAATCCGACCGCCAAGTGTCATAGACGCGTTCCGGTAGAGCCGATTGTGGGCCAGACTTACCCCCTCCCTAAACCATCCCATTAATACCGCAGATCTAGTGGACTCAGGGCTCTTGCTCAAATCCGCTAAAAACACAGCATTTTTTTCTTCACTCCCCCTCCCCACTCGACTACTAATATAATATAATAAACTATAATCAAAAATATTTTTAATCTCGTTTACTTAATTAACATAATTTCATTCCCAGACGCTCCAAAACTAAATTATGTTGCCATCGTTAAATGCATTTAAATATAAGTTAGAAGCGCTGGCAATTCCATTATATGTAACTTCATTTCGTGTGGACCCTATTTTATATGCAAAGTTATAGTTTGGGTGTTGCCCTATGTATACATATAATAAAAATGTAACAAATCGAATGTCTGAATTAAGTATTGAGAGCATCGTATTCTGTTAGTTATGTTGTTGGTAGTATTGATATAAGCAGTCTCCTGTTAGTTATGCGATTGGTAGCATTTATTTGAGTGGCATCCTGTTAGTTATGTTGTTGGTAGCATTGATCTGAGGAGCATCCTGTTAGTTATGTTGTTGGTAGTATTGATATAAGCAGTCTCCTGTTAGTTATGAGATTGGTAGCATTTATTTGAGTGGCATCCTGTTAGTTATGTTGTTGGTACCATTGATTTGAGGAGCATCCTGTTAGTTACGATGTTGGTAGCATTGGTTTGAGTAGCATTCTGTTAGTTACAGATGTTGATACTTTTATTTAACTTACGGTCATCACGCAACTATTGTCACCCTAGGAGCTTAGCTTGTTAGTCAGTTAGTCATATTATTAAGTACATTTTATTATTAATTTTTTTTATTTATTTATAATAGATAAGGTGCAAACGAGCAGATGGTCCACCTGATGGTAAGTGACAACCATCGCCCATGGACATCGACAAAACAAGAAACACTCTCGGTTTTGTCGTTGCGTTGCATCCCCGAAGATGGAGTGGGGAGGGGGAATGAAGAAGAAAAATGATGCGGATTCAGCGGACCCTAGGCATGAGCCCAGAATCCACTAGATCCACAGCATTAATGGGATAGGAGAGGGAGGGGGTAAGTCTGGCCCACATGCGGCTCAACCGGAACGCGTCTATGACACTTGGCGATCGGATTCGCATGCTGGTGGTCGCAAGCCAGTCGGGGAACAGATCCCCTACCACCAAGGGGGTGCTGGGTTACTCGGCTCTTACGAGATGCTCTCCCAGCGGCAGAGGGGAATAGTATTCTAACCCGTCCCCTCACGGGTAAAATATAATTTTTAATTAGCTACATATTTATTTTAGCCCGATGCTAAAACGACAGAGCATTTTTGGTTTAATGTGTGTTTGTTTGTGGTGTGTGGCGGATACTTGACTGATTCTGATCCAGCTACTTGACCGTTTATTTGACGTGTTAATATGAAGGGTTTGGTTAATCAGTAAGTTATTAGGTCTTTACCTATGAAATTGCCCTTTTTTCTCTATTTTTTTTTATTAATCTAAATAATTACTCATGCAATCATTTTTGTCAACGTAGTGGTAGCTAATTGATGCCCTTTTTGAAAAAGTTTGCTGGACGGGTGGCAACAAATTCTTCAAAGACATTTTGTATTGCCTCTCGGGTATTGAATTTTCCCCCACCAAGAAGTTATCTAAATTCTGGAATAAGTAGAAGTCTATAGGGGCAAGGTTTGGTGAGTACGGTGAATGATGGAAAACTTAAAACCCCAGCTCTTGTAACTTAGAGTCTATGTGCTGTGCAGTATGACGTCACGCGTTGTCTTGTAGTCGGTCGACCACGGAGTTCATTTCTTAGGTCAAGATTTCCAGAACGGAAGCATGCAAACCAATAACGGGTGGTGATATCGTTAGTAGTGTTTGCTCCGTATACGTCGTTGATGTTGCATGCCGCTTCTGCCGCTCACATACTCATACTCTATAATCACTCGAATTGTTAACGTATCCATGATGATGAAAAACATACGAATGCAATTTCATAGGTAAAGACGTATTATTATCTTTTAGGTAATACTGTCGAGTATAGACCGTTATTTTAAATAACTACTGTTTTTAGAAGCTCTGTAGTGTAGCAAAAGTTTAGCTCTCATATTGTTCTGAGAAGTACTCGCTGATATGTAGAGTAGGGTACTCTGGTAATGAAAAACCTGACTTTAAAAGAGAACAATTATCTACCTACAAAGCTACCTAGAATTTATTGCATAGTTTGTATGAGCTAATCTCAATATATGCTATTCAAAATTATTTATGTTTATTTTATACTTACAATATAAAATAAACATAAATAATTACTATTATAACTGCGAGCTTTGTTGAAGTCAGAAAAACAAGATTAACCACGAAATCTAAAACTCATTAATACACATGGTAAGGTACATGGGACCTATACCGCACTGCACAGCCATAATGGTCACCAATCGAGCTCTGTTTGACAACTGGCTCAAGTCTATCGGAACAGAGGTTGTATACTGTCTTGAAATAAATTAAACAGGTACTACAAGCGAATATAAAGTTATCAACTGCTACCATAGACGAAAGATATATGATACCCATTACTGTACAGAAATACGTACACACATGCAATTTTAACCACGACACTATATCACTAACTTCCATGTTCACTGCACGAAAACACCAGAGAGACTGAGACTAATCTATCGCACTAAAGATTATATAATGTCTTCACGTCGGTATACTTGGCATAATATAAAATGATCTACCCGCTACTACTACTTTATAAACAGTGTTGCTAACACAACGGTGTTGCTAACACTTCTAGACATAGCAGACATTTGTCAAAATAACTCTTAAATTTGTAGTACTTCTTATTTTAATTGATTCTGTCAGAATATTAAGAGGATGAATTTGAGAATTTATTTTTATTTTCTGATAATTAATATAACGCTTGGGCGCTTTGTTTTGATTCAAACATTGAACGAAGGGATTTTAAGGGTTTCATTAATTTAAGGTTCAAAGCATAGCGAACAAATATTTAAATTATTTTTAAAGGCTTTGGTTTTCTATCCCATATTGAGTTTTTTTACAGTTAAGTATTATTTAATGTGGATTGCGAGTTCGAATAGTAGTATTGAATTTGTTGAGGATATTTCAATATCAAATAAAAGTAAATATTTGAATTTAAAAATACATTTCGTTGTTCAAAAATCTCAAAGAGATGATGTCGCTTTGATTGATGTTATTTATAAATGGATTTTGGCTCTGCCATTATATAATTTTTAATAAAAATATAAAATTTTTTTATAAAATTCTAACTTATATATATCGGGGTATAGTAGGTATAGTCTCCAGCGCCATATTTCCGTTTTGTTGATTTACTTCTCCGCACTAGTGGAGGGGCATTGCTACCATTGTCTAGTCCCTTTATATTCCCCAACTGACAACAAGTCCTCTTTATTACTATTCTACCCTAACTATAGCCCAACACGACTTTCACTATTATCCTAGCCCAACTAACCCCGACATATATATAACAGTCTTTTCAATCAGTGTATTTATTGTATAAGCGCCTCTTAGGTTAGGACTAGTTTTACTGGAAGCTATTGTGACTAATTTCGGCCATGTTACAATAACAATAACAGTAACAGTCATACTGGTGTGTTTATTGTGTTACCGTCTCCTAGGTTACGATTAGTTTAATGGAAGCTATTGTGACTAATGTAGGTGATGTTAAAATAAAATCATGTTCGGTGTATTTATTGTGAATAACCCTTCTTAGGTTACGACAGGTTTTATTAGAGGCTAACGTTACCAATATCGGCCATGTTACAATAATATAAACTGTACAACGGTGTGATTATTGTGTTACCGCCGCTTAGATTACGACTAAATTTACCGGAAGCGGTTTTGACTAATGTCGGCCATGTTACAATAATAGTAACTATCATACTGGTTTGTTTATTGTGTTACCGCCTTTTAAGTTACACCTAGTTTTACTGGAAGCTATTGAGACTAATGTCGGCCATGTTACAATAACAATAACAGTAACAGTCATACTGGTGTGTTTATTGTATTACCGTCTCCTAGGTTACGATTAGTTTAATGGAAGCTATTGTGACTAATGTAGGTGATGTTAAAACAAAATCACGTTCGGTGTATTTATTGTAAATAAGCTTTCTTAGGTTACGACAGGTTTTATTAGAGGCTAATGTTACAAATGTCGGCCATGTTACAATAATATAAACTATACAACAGTGTGGTTATTGTGTTACCGCCGCTTAGATTACGACTAAATTTACCGGAAGCGGTTTTGACTAATGTCGGCCATGTTACAATAACAATAACAGTAACAGTCATACTGGTGTGTTTATTGTGTTACCGTCTCCTAGGTTACGATTAGTTTAATGGAAGCTATTGTGACTAATGTAGGTGGTTATTGTGTTCCGCCTCTTAGATTACGACTAAATTTACCGGAAGCGGTTTTGACTAATGTCGGTCATGTGAAATAATAGTAACTGTCAGACCAGTGTGACAATTACTATGTGACCGATGTGTCTCTCTTAGGTTACGATAAGTTTTATTGGAAGCAATCGTTACTAATATTACAACGGTAGTATATCCAAATGTCAAGACGTGTTTTATTGTAACTCAACTGTAATAAATTTATAATATTAGAATTTCCTTTCAAAATGTTTTTATGATGTATATTTGTTTAACGCGTATTTTATACATAACATTCATTTGCAGAGACCTTTCAAATTGCTGAATTTGCTTTATATAATAAAGGTTGTAATGGGATCAAAGAGAAAGGTTTTAAATGGTTTCGCACAACGGAGATGTACTCATAATTTTAAATATTTGATTTAGAAAGTGAGTAGGTAGTACTAATATATATTGGTCACCACAGTCCATAGACACTTGTTACCAAAAAGTTCTCATTATTTCTCGTACTTTATAAACTTGTATAGCTAATCTTATAACTTAAATATAAAACTTTAATTAGTAATTATTCATGTAGTCATTTTTGGACTCAAATGATGGTATGAAACAAATTGTTAATGTTACCTAAAATGAGTCTTTGGCGATGCTTGGACCTGGTGGATAATATAGCATTAAGAGATTCATTAGAACCCCAGAAGAATAATATGAAGTTGATAAAGAAGAAAAACTACGAAAATGGAAGTATTATTATTTTTACTACTATATAAAGAAGGATTGAGAATTAAAATAGGATTTTTTAATTTAACTAATATTATATTACGAGTGTAAAAATCTTGACAGTATTTTGTAAATATGATAAGATGTCTTACATTGTTAAGAACCCCTACCTCATTAGTGTATGATATTTGAGACATTTGATGTTTTGGTGTGATGTGCTTCTGACATGTTATCCCTATTTATATAAAAATGAATACTAAACATCAAAAATAACTTGCTTACATTTTATTTCAACCTTAACATTGTTTGAAACGTTCTTCAAAACTGTTGAAACAGGTTTGTAAAAAATGTTTCATGTTGATAGAGAATTTCTAATAAAACCACATGCTATAATCATTATTTCATCCACATTAAAGTTTACTATTTATTAAATAAAATCTTTCTTACTAGATATTTCAAGTATACTTGTACAATCGGATATCAACACCCGCAAAGTTCCGGTCCCAAATAAACCGATCAAAAGCTTTTAGTATTATTAGGTCACATTGTAAATAATACACGTATCTTCTGTAGTTCTGTATATTCAATAGAATTTTGTTCACAATATATTAACAACAAAAACTGTCACACCAGTGTGTTCGTTATGGTAGCAGCTTTTATGTTACCATAGGTTTTATTGGAAGTTATTGTGACTAGTGTCGGTCATATTATAATAATAGAAATGTCACACTGGTGTACTTCTTCTTCTTCTTATTTTGTGGACTTGCACCGCTATTAAAAGCAGTAATTTTGCCAATGTCAATGTTGGAGTGTAGACAGTCACAGTAACTCTTCTCTGCTTGGACTTTCTGAAGAGACTGTTCGATACTGTGGCTATACCGCTTTTTGGTTCTGTCAAGTGTGGACGTTGAAAAATGCAGTGTGATTGGATCTCGGATGACTTTAATAATTGCAATTAAAACAGATTGTTTGGTGCCTTTGTTATACCTGCAACCACACATAAAAACTATCTAAGTGTTAAACTAACCCACTACTTTTGTTAGTTAAAAAAAAAAAGGAATTAATAAACTTATGTTATCTTAAATATACTTAATAGCTTACTTTAGAAACTTAAAACTACTTTATGTTAGTAACTTATAGCTTAATACTGTACAACTTAATATATTTACACAAAATATTAATAATACAAGGGTCAGGGAATGAAAGGAGAAATTGAAAGTTAGTAGGGCGAGGGATTTTAGTAGGTAATATATCATACAGGGAAGGAGGGAATTTTTTACAGCCGAAAAAAATATGATCCGGGGTTCCTTCATCTAGGCCACACTCACAGAGGGGGTGGTCGCGCACCTTTATCTTGGCTAAGTGAACAGGGGTACATGAGTGACCTAATCTTAATCTGCAAATCGTTGAAGTCACCCACTTGCAGGCTTTCTTGTGGTTAAAGAACAAGGGCTTTTGGGGAATAACTGGTTGGATTGACCTGTAGTGCCTAGCTGTTTGTTGATCTTTCACATTCCAACGTTCGCTCCAGGAATTTAAGAGATCACGCTTAGCATTTAACACAATATCCCTTGAGTAATTAATGGAATGAAGTACTGGCCCGAACTCAGCTGCTGACCTAGCCCACCTGTCAGCTAGTTCATTGCCGGATATGCACACTGGTGTATTTATTGTGTTATTCTCTCTTAGGTTAGTACAATTTTTATTGGAAATTAGTATGACTAGTATTATTGAAAGCTATTATGACATATGTCGGTCATGTTACAATAACAGAAAGAGTTACACCGGTGTTTTTATTGTATTACGACCTCTTAATTAGCGACAAGTTTTATTTAACAGATTTTAATGAGTTATTAATTACTATTGTTTCTTTTGTTAAGAACACAGATATGTCAAAGTCAGTTTGACAAATAAAAAAGTGTAATGTAAGATCTCCCTTATTGAGGATCATGTAGGTCGGTAACTTTGGTCAAGATTACTGTGCACGTTATTGTTAACACCACTAAAAATGTGTCCATAATATAAACAGCAGATGTGTAAAATCTTTTTTGCTATAACAAAATAAAGGCAGAACTCATTAGAAGTCCGAAGCTACCGGTAATGTCTGGATCCGAAAAGTTTCAATTTAGTTACAGATGGACGGAAATACTAGTGGAAATGGCTCATATTATGATAACAAATATAATTTACTTTATCTAGATCTGCACTAATATTCTATATATTATTATTTGATAATATTTTGCGGCCCTGTAAAATTATATCCGCCATTTTGAGCGGCACACTAAAGTACCTTATAATTTTTGACTGTCGCACAATTTTTTTTGTTTCGTGCTCAGTACAAAATGCGACCATAATGACGTCATTGTAACAAAAAAGTCTGAGAGTTCTCTTTTAACAAGTTTTTGTCTATGTCTTGATTAACCCTCGCTTCGCTACGGTTTTAAGCATGCTATTTTTAAATTTAAATTCTCAACAAAAAAATAGAAATTGATAATACAAATAAAAATAAATAATAAAATTATAATAACACAGCACCAGTATATTATATAAATATAGTATTGTACCTTCCTTTCTGTGCCGTGAACGCTGTGCCTGGGCGCTGCGACACACATTCTTAAATTTAACAGTAAATCAAAAAGGATTTTGAAAGTACCCACTACACAGATTCATCGGAGAGCAGACTGGAACACAAAATAAAATGCAAATGTAGAGGATATGTAATAGCAAGTTTTAGGGTAACTTTTGGGGTGTCAACTTCCGGTCCCTTGGGGATTGTTAAGGGTTTACTCGCACAAGCTGTTTATATCGCATCGTTAATTAAATTTATTTCGAATTTCATATCAATTAAGGTAATCAACCAATATACCTTACTAGCCGATCCTAGCCACTTCGTGCCCGTGATCATCTGCTCCGCTTCTATTGGTCTTAGCGTGACGATATATAGCATATAGCCTTCCTCGATAAATGGGATATCTTGTGGTCGTGCTTTAATTGTTTAAATTTAATTAACAATACATAATCAGTATAAGATTAAAAAAAGTATTTAATTAAAGAATAAAGTTTAAAAACTATAACCCAACTACGTAAAAAAGTGGTCTAAAAAGGATAAAACAAGAAAATAATTCAGACAGAAACCGAGAAATGCATAGGTATAAAAATGGTCAAGTTAGAACCGGGGTCGCATCCAAGTAGATCCATCCATTTTAGACCACTTTTTTACGTAATTGGGTTGTAGTTTATAAACTTTATTTTTTATTTAATAGTTTTCCGTTTCCTGATCGATCGAGATAACCTTTATATTCTCATATTGAACCGTAATGTTGGTTTTATTTGCTTAAAAGAGTGAAAAACTGCACAGGACAGCGTTTTGAACATATATGTTAACTTAATCAATATGATATATACATATTTGTAATATACTCGCCAAGACCTTTCTTTTGATACCAAACACGTGATAATTATCTCAGTTTTTTTTTTTTTTGGCTATAATCTGAGGTATAAAAAAAATTAAAATTTTTATAGCCTATGTCACCCGCGCCATTATTACTAATCTATTGACACTTCATTCATGAAAATTGGTTTAGTAGTTTAGGCGCTAGAGTGGAACATACAAACATACAAACATACATACATACATACGTAGATACATACATAGATACATACATAGATACATACATAGATACATACATACATACATAGATACATACGTAGATACATACATAGATACATACATAGATACATACATAGATACATAGACTGCCAAAATCATAACCCTTCCTTTTGGCTTCGCCGTAGTCGGGTAAAAAAAGAAAGGAAAGGATGAAACAAGAAAATAATTCAGATAGAAGCCCGGATAGGCGTAGGTACATAAATAGCCAAGGTAGAACCGTGTCGCACCTATGTATAGAAGTAGTGCCTTGTACTTGTGACCAAGTCTGAAGGTTTAAGCGCTGTTTTATGTAGTGTAAAAATATTGAAATATGTGACGTTTCCAATTTACTACTTTTACAGACGACGGCAGACAAAGCCTTTAGGTAAAAAAGTTTTGATTTATATTCTCACCCGGAATGCTACAAAAATACTTGCTTATCGGGACTCAGTCGTAAACATTATGTACAAACAAATCCTTGGAGATAGATTTAATAAAAATCGTAAGAAAAGGGAAACTTTTAAAAACTTTTCACAAAACTTT
Source organism: Limenitis camilla (assembly GCA_905147385.1). Taxonomy (NCBI): domain Eukaryota; kingdom Metazoa; phylum Arthropoda; class Insecta; order Lepidoptera; family Nymphalidae; genus Limenitis; species Limenitis camilla. Next base: position 12,539,376 of record LR990241.1, read on the forward strand.
GTACAGCGTAATCGGCGATAAACGCTAGTAACACAACTCTCGTGCGAATGGGTTCACGCGTTGCATTTAAATAAATTGTCTTTATGTCCTGATTTATGATAATATTATCAAAGAACGTATTAGAATATGTTTGTGAAACAAATTGCAATTTTCTTCGCCTTGTAAGTAATATACAAACATTCATTTATATAATATAAATCGCCTGCAATACAATTTTTTTTATAAAAAATAGGTTATTTTGGAAGGATCGATAAAAATTGAAAAACACTAGAAATGAGATTGTTTGGTCAAAAAGTTATTATAAATATTGTAGGAAAGGAGATATTACAAATATACATATGATGTATGTATGATAAAGATGATATATGACGCCGTAAAGATATGAGATGGTAAAATTAAAATTCTTAGAATCAATAATTTTAAAATTAACAGAAAACTGTGTAGATAAAACTATCTGTCACCCTATAAAAGTTTCATCAACATTTGTTTAATCATTTAAGAGATTATCTAATATAAAAATGTGGAACAAAAATGATGAAGACGTACATTAGAGTTCAGTTAAAATTTCTGAATTACAGACTGACACTTCAATTTTAAATATATAGATAAATAGATACACACTTGAACTATTCTAAACATAGACTGAGAGCTTTCTATTAGCGACGTAGAGTGAAGAGTTTACATGACAGGATGATAGCTATCAACAGTGCGCACTTTACTTAATGTTTTGTTCTATATACAAGCTTTTGTCTATGACTTTGTTCATCTAGTACTATCCTTAATACTTGTTCTACTCCTGCTTTACCCATTTAGAAACAAAAACTCATCATTTTATTTAATATAGACTTAGATAAAGAAGTAAGTTTGTATATTCTTTTTTATGAAATTGCTCGTCCGATTTTGATAATTGTAAAATTGAAAGAAAGCTAAACTACTCTTTAATAGCATTATTAATATAGGATATACACAAATATTTTATTTTAAAAGCTATAGCCATTTTATTACAACCATGAATATGAAATCAACATTTGCGAAGAGAAGCAATTTTTGCTTATTTATGTCAGTTATTATTCAAGATAACAATTGTATATCCTCAATAAATCAAGTAGACAATAAAAAAATCAGTTAATGTTGGCAACACTTTGGAGGCAAAGTTAAGCTTGACTGATGTCATAACTAAGAGAAAAGAGCGCTAGAAGTTATTACTTGTTTGAATAATAAAACAAAATCTCTACTTGATTGGTATAGTAGCCGGCAGCTAACTTTAGGTCTGAAATAAAATAGTGGGGAAAAGTTGCGCATTGGGAGCGTGCTGCGTGCCATCCGTGACGTTCTTTCCCCACGCTCCTCGATAAAGTGACTTCTGCACAATTAAGATCAAACCTATTTACGGGCTGGTATACATATAATAGCATTAAGTAAAACTCAAAATATTATAAAACAAATTATTTATTTATTAAGTCATTCATAAATAGATTAAACTGAACTTTAGTAGTAAACAAGTGTTGTGATCATTCTAAAAACATACATTTAGGTCACAAGCCCCAGGTATTATATGGAGTATCTTTATATAATAGCTTCCGGCTGTCGGACGGAGTGGGTAGTATTTAATGTCACTTCTGTTTTGTCATAAAAATAACTCGATGATTTTTGATAGCCTCAAACGAGTTATCGATTAATCGGATTATCGATTAATCGGAACGCCAGCCAGCCCATTGCTACTGTCATTGTCGTGTCCCTTTATACTCTTCGACTGACGCTGTATACTTTAGTCTCTCGACAAATCTATTTGAGTGAACATCACCTGAAGTCGAAGTGTAACAATAGTGTATCGTGTGAGTTCTTACGTCTTGTTTATTGTGTAAATCCCAACATTGTATTTAGGTGTGTTAACACAACCATAGGTAAGGTTTATGTTAGGTTAGGTTAGCCTTATGTTAACCTAACCATAGAATTTAAGTGAGATCAGGTAGAGGATGCGAATGTTGTGATCACTTAAAGGAATTCCTTAAGCCTACACCTTGATCACAAGTCCAAGGCTCTGACTGGGTTACTGTTCTAAAACTACGGAATCGTAAGGTTCGGTTCATTCATTCAAATCGGCTCTCTGTCCCGGCATGTATAATATTTGCATATTATAGTATAGATCATCCGTACGGAGCCAAGGCGAGTCACATGCATAACAATAATCATTGAAAAATAATTATCTATACTAATATTATAAAGAAGTAAGATTTGTATTTTTGTATTTTTGTATGTAACGAATAAACATAAAAACTACTGGACCGATTTCAAAAATTCTTTCACCATTAGAAAGCTACATTATCCTTGAGTAACATAGGCTATATTTATTAAAAGAAAAAATTAGAGATCCTCAGGAAATCTCACTAAAACCAACCCAAGGTGCAAAAAAATTAGTCATAAAATATCTTTCATCGCATGCGCTGCAAAAAGTAATGATGATAGAACAAAAAAATGTTCTACAATATTATAGAACGTATCAATATCTACAAAAAACTCCGCGAGACCATATATCCAACTATTATAGTTATGTCACTATAACTACTTTTTTACATTTTAAAAGTTGATAAAAATGCCAATCAAAATCAAACCATGTTTTCTATAACTTTGTATTAATCCTTATCCAAATAAATTATTTCGTATTCAAGACTATTTCAATACCTGTAAAATACTTTTTGAATTATTAAAATCAGACCTTCCATTCAAAAGATATTACGAAATTAAAAATATCAATATAAACAAAAAATACACGAGGACGCGACGGGCCAGTATAGCGACGCAGCGCAGCGAGTAACGCGGCACGAGAGTGGGCACCGAAATGCAAGAGAGCCAAAATATTTTTAAAAATAACATTCCACCCGCGCGAAGCCGGGATGGGCCGCTAGTTTTTTATAAAACAGATCATTTTTATATTTTTAATGGGACAGTCCCCTTATTAAATTGTCTGTCCCGTTATCCCGAAAGGAAGCTGTGTGACGTAAAACTGTTACGTTTTCTGAAATCACACGACACTTACCGCGTAGCCGGCATAAGTCAGACCAATCCCTATTGCGAAGTATTTTTTTAGAAACTTCTAGGGATACCTCATAACTTCACCTACCAAATGGATGATTATGAATTAATGATTAATATTTGTGTCTTTTTTTGGTAAGACTATCGTCGTCACTATGATTTCCCTGTTACATATATCCGAGGAAAAGTTGTTTTGTTTGATTGACAGTTCCATCCGTAACCCGTTTTGAGTGAAAAATAAAATGATCACTTTATCTTTATATCCTCTATTTAGCAACAGAATGTCTCCAACACTCAAGTGAGTAAACATCTACAGTATCTCGTAAAACAACTTAAGTGCATAATGTTGAACGTAACACTATCGTTAAGTGGGCATCGCATTATACTGCTCAGCTAACTTATACCGGTAAAACCACTTTCAGGTAAATATTTCATACTTTCATAATATACTTTATGTTTAAAATGTGTTCACGTTGATAAACTTGAGAATACTTTGGCCCAATGGTTTTCAGATATTATATAATTTTGATGGTAAACTATCATGTATGATCTTCTGTTAGTAACAGCGTTTTATTTTATTTCAAGTATACCGACGAGTAAACAATATATAACCTTTGTAGCGACAGTTTAGAGTCAGTTTCTCTGTATGTATCTATTGTAGTTAGTGAGGTGGAGTGGTGGAGCAGGGAGTTAATATATTATCAAAGAGCTCTTTGATATATATTATATTAATGCTCACCTGCTCCTGCGTCTCAAACCCCAGGCACTGCTGGACTCCGTCTAAATTGAATATTATTATCATATTAAGCAGCAGTTTTTTGTGATGAATTTTTTTTTAATTTACAGTACCTAACTATACTATTTATAGTAGCAACAGGATTAACTCTGGATTGGAAACTCCGATACAACTCTTATCTATCATCTCTGGCGGGAAGACTCAGCTCATCAGTTTACGCTATAAGGAAACTCACATAACTGTGCGATATATCCTTTGGAATTTCACTCTGGGATATGTCCAAAAGTTTTGTATAAAATGTTTTTTGATTAAAATTGTATAATATTTGATATTGAAGATAATTTAAAAATAAATTTAGCCTTGAGTCTAAGCTTAAGTGACGTCACTACCGGCGATGTCTAGCTCAGTGGCACAAGCTCGATTATACGCTCCGTTTGACTTCGACGTTTTAAGGCTTTAACGAAACCGTTTTGATGTTGAAAGAAATTGTTGTAAATATGGCGATAATAGAACTATTATCTGTTTTTAACTGTTTTATTTTTAACATTAATTTTTGTCTCTTCAAAGTAGCTACGTTAGTCTGGAGTTTTGGCTGATGAATCAGTCCCTATACAAGTAAGAATGTTAGGCACCATGAAATTTTGTAATTGAAGCAATTGCAGTCGTTTTCTAATAAACTACTCTTCTTTATCTAAAAAAAAATTTTTGGCTCTATGTGTCTGGCTTTTTGTCTGGTAAACTGTAGTAGGACTCGTGAATTAGTCTATAGAAGTAAATTTTTTAGGGAAGTTAGTTACCATTTTGAAGTTATTCCTGGAAGGATTGCACCCTTTATTGTAATTTACAAATTTATTGGAAGTTCATTTTTTAGTCACACAAAAACGGGTGAATGGATTTCTATGAAATTTTGCACCTAATACTTTATAAACTGGATTAAAACTTAAGACACTTTTTATCCTGGAAAAAGCAAAAAAAAAATTCTATGAGTAGAAGGAAGTTGTTCACACAATTCTGTTTAAATACTTTAAATGCTGGAATAATATTTTACCTCGGAAGAGTGAGTGAGTTGGTGAGTGTCTGATGTCAGATGCTAGTATATTGATAAATTCCTCCTCAAAATTCCAATTTATGAGTAAATTTTAATTGGAACAGAAATACCTAGAACCAAATTTAATTTGCATAGATCAAACATTTTAGTAACGAAGGTATGACAGAACAGCAACAATTCTGTTTTATTTGGAATTACACTTTTTTGCAGATTTGGAGCATACATTTTTAAATTCTTTTTCCCATGTAGGTAAACTATTGCTAACGCCATTTTTATTGATAATTCGCTCGGCTGCAGTCCACCACATGACATTAAAAGTCATTAACAGTCACATAGTTCAACATACTTCTCCTAATTCAACACATAAAAGCCTTTTCTTTGCAAATCGGTTTTGTGAATTAAGCGTAAAAGCGTAAAATACAGAGTTACTTTCGAATTTATATTATTAGTTATGTGATAACTTGGGAGTAAGGTTATGATGAGATGACGTTTTCCTCATGCTACCAAAGATGTAATAAGAGGTATATAAACTTAATTAAATTTCACTCAAAGTGAAATGATAGCTTAACATCTTATAATTTATTAGATCCAACTTAATGTAGGCTTTTAAGTCTCATATAAGTTAACTCGAATGTGGGCGTTGCTTCTAATTGTACAGCGTCTAATGGATATACTGCGAGAATGTTTCTTACATTATTAAATGTATCACATTTTCTTATTTATATTAAACTAAATCGATTTTCTACCAATTTTGAGTTTGTAAAATGTTTATCTTTTACAGGACTGGTAAACTTCATTACCCAACAAATGTCTGCGGGCCACTATTCGAGGAGGAGCTGGAGTTCTGGGGGTTGGACTCCAACCAGGTGGAACCATGCTGCTGGTCTACATATAGCATACATAGGGACACACAGGTTAGAAGGTAGAATAAGAGAATTATACAAATTACTGTACAGTAATACACATAAATATACATTTTATATAGGAAGTCGAGCAGTGCTTGATCCTCGGTAAGTGAAACTTAACATCACGAAATTAAACCAAATTACTTGCCCTTTAGTAGATAATTTTGACTTTATGAAAACACACACATGTATGACAGATTGTCTCAAAAGAAACAGTGAATTGATCAGTTTTGATTTCGTTAAGTGTGAAGTTCATGCAAAAGTAATTATTCTACATTTTCTTTTACCAGTATCAGCATTTTCCTTTTTAAAACAACACATCAGCTTAATTATTCAAGTTAAAGGATCGGTAACCGGTTATAGGTTGAAGATTTTCAAAATTGAATTCTATTTCTCTGATATTATGAGTAAAAATTGGATATCACCAGAAAAAAAAGGTCAGGTTAATGGAAATTCATTTATTAAGTTTTATAATTCGCTCGTTCTCGTCATATCTTCGTTTTTGAATTTTATTTTGCAAAAACATTAAACGTTTTAAGAATAAAATTTCATCTATATTTTTATACGATAATTTCAGGAAATAATTCTTTAATATACTTATTTTTATACTTTATACAAATATATAAAGCTGAAGTGTTTGTTTGCTTGAACACGCTTATCTCAGGAACTCCTGATCCGATTTGAAAAATTCTTTCAGTGTTAGATAGCCCATTTATCGAGAAAGGCTATAGGCTATATATCATCATGGTATGACTAATAGAAGCGGAGCTACACGAGGACGATGTCGCGCGGGTTGACTAGTATACTTATATTCCTGAAATTTCCTATAACGTCTAGTGAATGTAAAAATGTTTATCTATTCATAGATGTGATCTATGTAAAAGTAGTTAAAGATAGTTTTAAAATAAATAGAAATTTTGGAGTTATTATAAATTTTAGTATACAAATTCTTCTGACCCCAAAAACACCTTTAATTTCGGATATGAACAAACTTTATACTGATAAAAATGGAAAATACGTAGTTTGGTCTTATTAAAATACAAACAGCCATCACTAAGTTCATTATTTCGGAAATATAAACAGATTTAATTTCTACTGTAGGTATGGGTAATGTTTAACTTGTTATAACACCAAAAACTCATTAAACCAAGGTCCTACATATAACAAACAGTTACACAAATGTTTTCACAAGATATAGTACAATTTATATGTAAATTACTTGAATGTGTCCGCGGGGAAACATTTAGACTGTATCTGAGTTAATCTAGCATTGCAAGAACTATTTATACTTAGTGAGGTTCTTTAGGATCTATGGAAGAGTATTTGCATACTATAGGGCACTGTGAAATCTTCTTTACCTAGATTTGGACATTGTTGTTGCCTAAAACCTAATAACATTGTGATGAAATGTAAAATATGATATTGCAGAATGAAGAAATTCGTCAAAAATTAACAAAATGACGGCCACAGGAATTTTTTTCTAGATTTTTGGGAAAAAACAACAGTTAATTGTTTATAAAAAAAATCAAAATTTAAAAATAAAAAAAGTCCTTCAATCAGGCACAAGATTATCTACATATTTATAAAACAATTTTTTGGCCGATTGATTTTAGATGAATCTCCAAGTACTTATGATGGTCACCGCAAGGATACTTCTGTTGGAAGTGGGTCAACACAAACAGCTCTAACTTTTGAAATTATAAATATTTTTTTGAAATTTTCCTAACTTCAAGTTATAACATTGTGTAATGATGCCGTGTTATTAATTTTATAAAATAAAATGATTTAATGGCCAAAAAAAATTAGTGAAATTTCTCATTTTTTTCATGTTAACGTAGTAAGAAAATCCTTTCTTATTCTCTCTCATCCGAGAGAGGAAAAAAATGAAACATAGACAAAGGGAAGAAAAGATGAATGAATAAAAAGGGAGAAAGATAATATCTTAATAGATAGTCACAGAATATACATAGGTAGGGAAGGACAAGGATGGAAAGGAGTGACTCCTATTTGGAAGAAGTCTATCTTTGTGGGCTGTAATTGTTTAAATACTGATAACTTATTAAAAAAGGGAGAAAGAAGGCGGAATAGATTTAAAAAAAAAGTCTATTTCTAGAATTGCCGATGTGTACATTCGTAAACTTCTTACTGATGAAATTTTCGTTATATATTGCATTGCGTAAAAATTAGCAATAGATTTCAATAAAATGCTATTTTCTTTTTTATTGTAAGTATAACTTTAATTAAATACAAACAACTGAGGTAGGGCACAGCAGGAAAGGACAATGTTCAAATTGGCCTACGAAACGAATAAAATGATATAACAAAAATGTCATAACTAAAATTACTAACTTATTTTTAAACTTAAGAATCAATATTTAGTAACTGACGGCCACTCGGCCACATTTTAAAAAGTACTCATTATAATTTCCGCTAAATCAGACTCCATTTAAGTCTGATATCATCAATGTTGCCAAGGCTGTAATAATACCCCCCTTTTTACTCGTGACAAGCACCGGCAAACTACAAAATACCTAAAAAATATTAACGTCTAGAGATATATGGCACCAATTACAAAGTTTTTTCTTTCTTTTATATATTACTTAAGCTTAAATTAGATTTCTTTTACATTTTCATTTTTTTAAATATTAAAGATTATTTTATCACTTTATTACCCGATTATCGTTAAATAATGAGTAATAAAAAAATTATAACAACAAATATGACTTTAACATTCACATAACCTAAAAAACTTACAGAATAAAAATTGTTATATTTTAGTTCTAAAAATCAAAGTAATTTTTTTAATCATATATAAATATAACGTTGCAATTTTTTTAGATCAATCGATAGGTGTTTGTCAAGATATATTAATGTATTTTCTTAACAATAGTTAAATTATAATATATTCGCTTATCAGCGAAGAAAAGTATTTTGTTGAACATCAACAATTGAATGAATATTGTTTTATTTATGACTTTTTATATGGATTATGGGTATACAATACCGTGTGTGGGACACGAGCTTTTCGTTATTCCGTAACTAGCTTCTCCCCTCTGGTAAGAAAAAAGCGTAAATAAACGTTTTTTGTGAGCTCGTTTAGTCAGTGCATGACAGGAGTACAATGGGGGGTAATACACCCGTGGCAACATTGATGATATCAGATTTCAATGAAGTCTGATTTGCAGGAAATTATAATGAGTACTTTTTAAAATATGTACAAAATCCTCCGAGTGTCCGTCAGTTACTAAAAATTGATTCTTAAGTTTAAAAATAAATGAGTAAATATCGTTATGATGACATGTTATTCCGTTCGTAGGCCAATGATGTATGGAAGGTGGTCATGTCCTTTCCTGCTCAAATATGGAGCAGCCCGACTGGGGTAGTACCTCGCCCTTACAGAAGATCACAGCTAAATAACACTACTCTAAAGCAGTGTTGTGTTCCTGTTGGTGAGTAAGATGACCAGAGCTCCTGGGGGGAATTGGGGATAGGGTCGGCAACGCGCTTGCGATGCTTCGGGTGTTGCAGACGTCTATAAGCTACGGTAATCGCTTACCATCAGGTAAGCCGTACGCTTGTTTGCCGACCTAGTTACATTAAAAAAAAAAACGGTTTTTAAAAGAAACACAATTTATATGTAAATTCGTCAATACATCCACTGGGAAACATTCAAACAATTCGAATGAGATCGCTTAACGACTTTAGCTTTTTGTAAATAAACTTTTGTGTATACTGGGTGGCAGCGTGAGCATACGGCGTGCCGGTTTAGATCGTTCAATCCACGATGTACTTTGACATAACAGGCGTGCTGGAGCAGAACCATTACGTAAGAACCAATCACGTCTGGCGCGCTCCTCTCATCCCGCGCTAACCGCCGAAAAGCCCCTAATAGTGACTTCTGTGCGTTCAAGTTTAGACGTATACTGAAATGACTTAAACAATATCTGTTATTAAAATAAAAAGTCTTTTTTACTATATTGTAATATGGAACTATACGCATTTTAGTATTATTTCCATAAAAGATGATTTTTAAATTTTTTTGTAGATTTCGTTCATCGTAGCACCTCAATAACGATTTATTTGACGTTGATGCGAAAATTCGTACGAGTTGATGTTAGGCCCACTCTATCAATTTTATTAAATGGGCTTAACCATCAATCAAGCTAAGAGTAAAATTATTTAAGAGGAATAGAAATGTTGTGATAAAGCTTATAACGGTGTAACCACATTTGAATCATGGTACTAATGAACGAATATTTAAATTAGCTTGATCTACAGGTTATGCAAACATAGTTTATCAATTACCAGCACCTTTTGAGTTTACGAAGGATATCAGAGCTCTCCTATTGCTTCAGAGAGTTACGAGATAGTTGGCAGAATATACATGTTACAATTTCTTGGACAGTACTAACTATTTCCTTCGATCCTATTAAGTTTATTATATTCTTTCATACTACACAATTGTTGTAGCTCTTTCTGTGAGCACCGTCATACATATTAATGTGGGGACTTGTCTCGAAGTTCCCCGAGACCTTTGTCAATTAAACCCAACCAGCATATGTTTGACAGAAATTGTAACTCGTCGTCATTAAGTAGTATATAATTATCAACTCAACTCAAGATTTTGTCTATTTAGATAAAATGAATCCTCCAATATTATATGTGCTATCTCAGACTTGTCTGTTAATTAGGTAATTTGTACAGGATTTAAAACAGTGGAAAATTTTGTGACGAAACAGAAGTTTAGATTCGCAAATTTTTTCAAATGTTGAAGAAGAAATTATTCTTAATAAAATTCTTGACAAAATTCGTTAATCACTTCCCATTTTTAAAAATTGGCAACAGTCATAAAGAAATAAATAAAAGCTTAAGCAGTTGTATGAACAATTGAAGAGTTGAATCGTTTAGGAAATAGCTGGTTAGCCTCCTCTGCAATACGAAGTTACGACTCCACATATGATGGATCACAAGTGTTTTTTTTTTTTTTTGTGCGGTGGAAAATGCATTTACGCATTCCCTCTTTGAGGGGTATGTGGGGCTCATAGCAATCAAGTGCTATACTACCCACTAAAAACCACCGGGACCATCGCCGTCTGCAAGGGACGCCGCGGGATCGCTGAGTTGCATTCGACCGCAACGTTCCGACGGATCCACCTCCCGAAATTCGGCGTTTATTCTTCGGTTATTCATTAGAATATTGTTTACGATATATAATAATAGAAAATATAGCATAGATGTGCTTATTGTGTTTCTCCCTCCTAGATTACGATTAGCTTTTCTATTGTAACTAGTATCGGCCATGTTACAATGACACAAATTATCTAGGTTACGAAAAGTTTTATTGGAAGCTATTGTGACTAATGTCGGTCATGTTATAATGATAGAAACTGCCACATCGGTGTATCTATTGTGTTACGCCCTATTAGGTTACGAAAAGTTTTATTGGAAGCTATTGCGACTAATGTCGGTCATGTTATAATGATAGAAACTGCCACATCGGTGTATCTATTGTGTTACGCCCTATTAGGTTACGACAAGTTTTATTGGAAGCTATTGCGACTAATGTCGGTCATGTTATAATGATAGAAACTGCCACATCGGTGTATCTATTGTGTTACGCCCTATTAGGTTACGACAAGTTTTATTGGAAGCTATTGCGACTAATGTCGGTCATGTTATAATGATAGAAACTGCCACATCGGTGTATCTATTGTGTTACGCCCTATTAGGTTACGACAAGTTTTATTGGAAGCTATTGCGACTAATGTCGGTCATGTTATAATGATAGAAACTGCCACATCGGTGTATCTATTGTGTTACGCCCTATTAGGTTACGACAAGTTTTATTGGAAGCTATTGCGACTAATGTCGGTCATGTTATAATGATAGAAACTGCCACATCGGTGTATCTATTGTGTTACGCCCTATTAGGTTACGACAAGTTTTATTGGAAGCTATTGTGACTAATGTCGGTCATGTTATAATGATAGAAACTGCCACATCGGTGTATCTATTGTGTTACGCCCTATTAGGTTACGACAAGTTTTATTGGAAGCTATTGCGACTAATGTCGGTCATGTTATAATGATAGAAACTGCCACATCGGTGTATCTATTGTGTTACGCCCTATTAGGTTACGACAAGTTTTATTGGAAGCTATTGCGACTAATGTCGGTCATGTTATAATGATAGAAACTGCCACATCGGTGTATCTATTGTGTTACGCCCTATTAGGTTACGAAAAGTTTTATTGGAAGCTATTGTGACTAATGTCGGTCATGTTATAATGATAGAAACTGCCACATCGGTGTATCTATTGTGTTACGCCCTATTAGGTTACGAAAAGTTTTATTGGAAGCTATTGTGACTAATGTCGGTCATGTTATAATGATAGAAACTGCCACATCGGTGTATCTATTGTGTTACGCCCTATTAGGTTACGACAAGTTTTATTGGAAGCTATTGCGACTAATGTCGGTCATGTTATAATGATAGAAACTGCCACATCGGTGTATCTATTGTGTTACGCCCTATTAGGTTACGACAAGTTTTATTGGAAGCTATTGCGACTAATGTCGGTCATGTTATAATGATAGAAACTGCCACATCGGTGTATCTATTGTGTTACGCCCTATTAGGTTACGACAAGTTTTATTGGAAGCTATTGCGACTAATGTCGGTCATGTTATAATGATAGAAACTGCCACATCGGTGTATCTATTGTGTTACGCCCTATTAGGTTACGACAAGTTTTATTGGAAGCTATTGTGACTAATGTCGGTCATGTTATAATGATAGAAACTGCCACATCGGTGTATCTATTGTGTTACGCCCTATTAGGTTACGACAAGTTTTATTGGAAGCTATTGCGACTAATGTCGGTCATGTTATAATGATAGAAACTGCCACATCGGTGTATCTATTGTGTTACGCCCTATTAGGTTACGACAAGTTTTATTGGAAGCTATTGCGACTAATGTCGGTCATGTTATAATGATAGAAACTGCCACATCGGTGTATCTATTGTGTTACGCCCTATTAGGTTACGACAAGTTTTATTGGAAGCTATTGTGACTAATGTCGGTCATGTTATAATGATAGAAACTGCCACATCGGTGTATCTATTGTGTTACGCCCTATTAGGTTACGACAAGTTTTATTGGAAGCTATTGCGACTAATGTCGGTCATGTTATAATGATAGAAACTGCCACATCGGTGTATCTATTGTGTTACGCCCTATTAGGTTACGAAAAGTTTTATTGGAAGCTATTGCGACTAATGTCGGTCATGTTATAATGATAGAAACTGCCACATCGGTGTATCTATTGTGTTACGCCCTATTAGGTTACGACAAGTTTTATTGGAAGCTATTGTGACTAATGTCGGTCATGTTATAATGATAGAAACTGCCACATCGGTGTATCTATTGTGTTACGCCCTATTAGGTTACGACAAGTTTTATTGGAAGCTATTGCGACTAATGTCGGTCATGTTATAATGATAGAAACTGCCACATCGGTGTATCTATTGTGTTACGCCCTATTAGGTTACGAAAAGTTTTATTGGAAGCTATTGTGACTAATGTCGGTCATGTTATAATGATAGAAACTGCCACATCGGTGTATCTATTGTGTTACGCCCTATTAGGTTACGAAAAGTTTTATTGGAAGCTATTGTGACTAATGTCGGTCATGTTATAATGATAGAAACTGCCACATCGGTGTATCTATTGTGTTACGCCCTATTAGGTTACGAAAAGTTTTATTGGAAGCTATTGTGACTAATGTCGGTCATGTTATAATGATAGAAACTGCCACATCGGTGTATCTATTGTGTTACGCCCTATTAGGTTACGAAAAGTTTTATTGGAAGCTATTGTGACTAATGTCGGTCATGTTATAATGATAGAAACTGCCACATCGGTGTATCTATTGTGTTACGCCCTATTAGGTTACGAAAAGTTTTATTGGAAGCTATTGTGACTAATGTCGGTCATGTTATAATGATAGAAACTGCCACATCGGTGTATCTATTGTGTTACGCCCTATTAGGTTACGAAAAGTTTTATTGGAAGCTATTGTGACTAATGTCGGTCATGTTATAATGATAGAAACTGCCACATCGGTGTATCTATTGTGTTACGCCCTATTAGGTTACGAAAAGTTTTATTGGAAGCTATTGTGACTAATGTCGGTCATGTTATAATGATAGAAACTGCCACATCGGTGTATCTATTGTGTTACGCCCTATTAGGTTACGAAAAGTTTTATTGGAAGCTATTGTGACTAATGTCGGTCATGTTATAATGATAGAAACTGCCACATCGGTGTATCTATTGTGTTACGCCCTATTAGGTTACGAAAAGTTTTATTGGAAGCTATTGTGACTAATGTCGGTCATGTTATAATGATAGAAACTGCCACATCGGTGTATCTATTGTGTTACGCCCTATTAGGTTACGACAAGTTTTATTGGAAGCTATTGTGACTAATGTCGGTCATGTTATAATGATAGAAACTGCCACATCGGTGTATCTATTGTGTTACGCCCTATTAGGTTACGAAAAGTTTTATTGGAAGCTATTGTGACTAATGTCGGTCATGTTATAATGATAGAAACTGCCACATCGGTGTATCTATTGTGTTACGCCCTATTAGGTTACGAAAAGTTTTATTGGAAGCTATTGTGACTAATGTCGGTCATGTTATAATGATAGAAACTGCCACATCGGTGTATCTATTGTGTTACGCCCTATTAGGTTACGAAAAGTTTTATTGGAAGCTATTGTGACTAATGTCGGTCATGTTATAATGATAGAAACTGCCACATCGGTGTATCTATTGTGTTACGCCCTATTAGGTTACGAAAAGTTTTATTAGCAGCTTTTGTGACTAATGTCAGTCATGCTTCAAAAGCAGAATTTTCCCACTAGTGTTTTTATTGTGTTACCCCCTCTTAGAACACTGCAAGTTTTATTTAAAGCTATTATGACTAATGTCGGTCATGTTACAATAACAAAAACTGTCACACCGGTGTATTTATTTCTCATGTTACAACCAGTTTTTTTGACTTATATCATAACAGTATTTATATTAAAATATAAAGAACTATAAACACAATTTGCCATTGATCTCTTATCCCTCTTCTTTGTATAATAAATCCGAAAAGGTTGTATGCATAAGCGATCATGTCATGTTACATTATGATCGTGAAGGTTCGATAATTTTGAAGGATAAAACGATGCTTTGACGTCAGAAGTCTTTAAATATCTTCTATTTAATATATTCAAGATAATGAGGAAAACGTTGACGTAATAGTAGTATATATTTTCAGGTACAACATATATTATATAGCGTATTCTAATTAGAACTAAATTAAAGTGAGGTGAAGAGATTAGTATATAATATAATGAAACTAGTACATAAACCATCTCTTTGATGCTATACCGCTTTAATCTAGATTCATCTAAACCTCGTTTTCACGCGTGGACGGAAAGCGATACTTCATAAGATCTTGGATCTTAATATATAGCGCTTGGTAAGATTTATCTAATATTGAATTATATACTTACATATTTATATTCACGGCTAAATATAACGATTCAAATTATTTTTATCTATCACCTATGTAACCTATATTCGCAAAATTGATTTAATTTGATTTATTATATATTGATTTATTGTAAGTTGTTAAAATGAGAGAAGCACAAACTTTGAAGTATTGAGCAGTATTCGTATAAAGTAATCGAAAAAGTGCATTAGAGTTTATAATGTTTAAAATTCCAAATCAAACCGATTTTCTTTTAAATATCAAACATGGATTTAATCTGAGTATTAGGGAAGGTCAAATTAAGAGATTTAGAGATTTTCATTAAGAGATCCTGAATTATTCATTGGATAAAGATTGGAAGGATATTCTGTTGTCAAAGAAGGAAACATTAATTTAAAAAAGTATAGCAATTTGATCAGTAATTTGTTAGCTACTATTGTTCTGATCAGGTCGGAATATAAGCCAGAACTTAATTAAGTTCAATGTAATAATCTAGATTAGTAACTCTATCATTCTAACAATGCAAACAAACTCACACACACATCGGAAATGAATATTAAGATAACTCAAAACCACACATGCTATTAATAGAACAGACAGACAAATATTGCGTTGATTGAAAAGCTAAAAGCGTGTCAAGATCTTCATCTATTGAAGAAATAACATATCTAAGATCAAAGGAACTCCTATATTCATTCTATACATTTAAATGAATCTATAACTGACTCACTGACACACCGATTCACTAAATAAATACGTAATTTCAAGAACTATTAGAGGACAAGGAAAAGATTTGTCGTATATTTGCCAGACGTATTTGTTTTCATTTTTTATCAGATTCCTTACCATAACCTTGTTAAATAAAAATCACTTAAAAGATAGACTAACTGACTAATGACTGTTACGTTTATATGTTACCCAAGTTACTCCTAATTTACTTGCAAATGGGTTATTCAATAGCACGATTAAATACCCGTGAGGGGACGGGTTAGAATACTATTCCCCTCTGCAGCTGGGAGAGCATCTCGTAAGAGCCGAGTAACCCAGCACCCCCTTGGTGGTAGGCGATCTGTTCCCCGACTGGCTTGCGACCACCAGCAGACCATGCCAAGTGTCATAGACGCGTTCCGGTTGAGCCGCATGTGGGCTAGACTTACCTCCTCCCTCTCCCATCCCATTAATGCTGTGGGTCTAGGGGACTCTGGGCTCTTGCCTAGGATCCGCTGAATCCGCATGATTTTTCTTCTTCATTCCCCCTTCCCACTCTATCTTCGGGGATGCAACGCATCGACAAAACGAGAGAGTGTTTCTTGTTTTTCCGATGTCCATGGGCGATGGTTGCCACTTACCATCAGATGGACCATCTGCTCGTTTGCACCTTATCTATTATAAAAAAAAAAAATAACAGAAACTGTCACATCGATGTGTTTATTGTGTTACCGCTACTTTAGCCCATTACATACAGCGACAAGTTTTATTAGAAGCTGTTATGACTAATGTCGGTCATATTACAATAATAGAAACTGTCATCGGTGTATTTATTATATTACAATATCTTAGGTTACGACAAGTTTTATTGTAAGTTAAGCCAGAGAAGTCGTATCGAATTTATTATTTCGTAATCATTATATTTGAGTGTAACTTTACTCAACACTTTGGTAATAGCTTGAAAACAGAGCAATTCAATTGTAGACTCCAGCTCGCGCCAACTTTCTTATTTACATCTGCTTTGGTGCCAACTTCAGAATTGGACATTTTCTTCGTAAGTACTTGAAAGCAAAGGTTAATTTTCCTTATAAGCTACAAATAAATCGTCCTCTCTACACTGAGATCTTATATCGGTTTTAGAAAGACAAAGCAATTTTAGCAAAATATTTAAAAATAATAACTATCCAAAAAAGTCTTGAATATAATGTAAAACTGTACTTTTAGAAACATAGTGATGTTTATTTAAAAAACTGTGTTGATTCCAGCAATTTTTATCTGGATAGAGCTTAAAGTACAATATGCCTCATCAGCTTGCAAGCTTGGTAGTAAAAGACCTTCCTTTCGATTTGCTTAAAAACTGTCTTTGGACAAAATAACGGACCCAACTAAACTCGTAGAAAATAGACTTTAAATAAGGCAGTTAAGTAATTTATGTAGGCAGTTTGTTCAAGGCGTTTTCAAAAGTTACCATTTTATAAGATTATTCCACTTTAAATGTAGTAAAATTAAGTTATGATCTAATAATTTTGTTTTAGCCACAGTAATAAAATATCCACAGATTGAAAACTTTAAATTTTCCGAAAGTTAGCCGGCGAGAATTCTATATATTTTCAACGAAGTATTTTAGAAAATAACTTACCTGTTGATAGATATTTTGGTCATTAAACTGCTATGAAATCAATATAAACTAAATCAACAGAAAGTAATTAAAAAAGTTGGGAAATTAACATTTTACGTTAAACCTTAGAAGTGCAAAAGCAATTTTGACTCTGCAATGTTACTAAATACAAAATAAGAAAAATTGGAGGAAAAGTTAATTTTGTAATTATTGTCACGTCCTCTGTGTCACGTGTACGCCCTCTTCACGTTATTACGGTAGTTTGTTTGAAGTTGGCAACAATGCAATCAAAATTTATTCTGACGAGCATCGCTTGTTGAAATTGTTGACCTATTGAATAATGTGTGTTCATTTTATGGTTTAGAACTTTTGAAATAACATTTATTGTCTGTATATATCTAATCAAGTTAAAATAACGTTGATAAAAAATTTTTGGATCTTCAGCATGTCATAAAAGGTGTCTATGTCGCATTTATATCACGTTTCCAGTCAGACGTCTACCTTTAGTTTCCCTTGAATACGAATAATTGTGTGTCCTTGATTATTTTGATTAATATTTCCATCATCAGCCATTTCTAAAATTTGTTATATTATTTCCATCAAGCAAAGTCGTGTAATAAAACTAGATATTCCATTTGCTAAATAAAGAAATAAGGCCAGGATATTTTAGGTTCACCGCAGCATTTCAAACTTTACGACCGCTCACATTTTATTATCTTTCGGTATCAGTCATTGGGATGATTTATTTGAAAAAATATTTGAATGTATTTTTGTATATGTATATTATTTATTTAAAATTAGATGTGCGTCCTTGCTCTTAAAAGAAGGTCGACCAGATGACCTTAGAAAAGGTGGATTAGAATACAGTTCCTACTTGTAATTGTGGAGCGTCTTGAAAAAAATTAAATTGCATTACTAATATTGGTGATGTAAAGCATTAGTTTCAGTAAGAAACCGACAAAATGAAATTCTTAGATAGGAAGTCTGCGTCTCAAGATATTTAAAGAAAAAGCTTCTGTTAATAAATAATTAGATGTTCAACCAGCTGCAAAGGTAAACAAAATTGCACCCCATATATCTGCAAATAATATTTAAAACTAATAAACAAAACAATAAAGCTTTAACTCCAGTTATTAAAGCAATAACACAAGAGCACCGGTCATACACTCGTTTTAACGTCCATTGACGCGTTTATGCAGTAATAACTGATGTACCTGGAATTAAAAGGGTAATCAAACTGTTTTACCGAACATCAGGCGAATATTTTTTGAGTTTATTGCCAAGAGAGTAAGCAGATAACAGGTAAATGAGTTACGTTTCGGTAAAATGTAACACCTTACCTATTAATTAATAAACAAATGTTTATGAATTGAATTTACTAACAATCTTAAAAAACTATAACCCGACGTCGTAAACAAAAGTGGTCTAAAAAGGACGAAACAAGAAAATAATTCAAATAGAAACTTAGTTTAGTAGTATAGTTTTCTTAACTTTTTTTATTTAATACTTTTTCGTTTCCCGATCGGGATTACTTTTATAATCTAATATTCTAACGTAATTTTGGTTTATCATTTATTTAATTAAATAAGTAAACAACCAAACCGACTGGACCACGCGAACTGTACGATCGCCTTTAAAACATATATTTTGACTTAAACAACATAATATATATATTTGTCAAGTGATAATTATCTCAGTTTAATTTTTCTAGATTAGAATCTGAGGTTTAAATTCCGTCAAAGAAAATCATAAAAAATGTATATAGCCCATGTCACCCGGGCCATTATTGTGAATCTATTGACACATACAAACATACATACTTACATACATAGACTGCCAAAATCATTACCCTTCCTTTTGGCTTCGCCGTAGTCGTGTAAAAAGAAATATAGACTATTAATTAGAGTTTTAAGGCAGATAAAGGAAAAAAGAGCAGACGATCCACCTGATAGTAAGTGGCGATGCCCATGGACATCGGCTATACAATAGTGTTTTGATGCAATGCCACCTTGAAAGTTGGTGAGGAGGAGTAAAGAGAAGAATGGTGCGATTTCAGTGAAACCAAACTTAAAACTCAGAGTCCACAGGAACCGCAGTATTGTTAGGATTAAAGAGGGAGTAAGGGGAATGTCTGGGCCACATGCGCTGCGACCTGAACGCGTCAAAGATACTCGGCTTGGTGACCGGATTCATATGCTAGTGCTAGCTAGCCAGTTGGGGAACAAATCCTCTACCACCAAGGACCCTAATACCCACCGTATTAGGGTTTTTGATGTAAAATATAGTAATATGATGACGATACAATATGCCGTATTTTTATAAAACTTACTTTTTAGTTAGGAAGGGAGAGCACTACGTTTCTGAAATCACATATAATTCTTTTATACTCTAAATTTATTGTTATAGCAGAATAAATCAGGTAGCAGTATCACATGAAAGGTGCGGAAGGAACTTATATTGAACGATGTGTCAAACGTTTTATGAATGGAGATATTGAAGTCTTTCCTATCCGTGGTGAAATATATCTTAATATATAAAATAGCTACAAATTGGATTCATATTTATAGAGATATATAGATGATTTAGTAACCGTATGCTTTGCTCAGTGGTTCTGCAAACTAATTAGTGTAGTCTAACACAAAGACAGAGGTTTGTTCAAGTGATTACGTCTTGATTAGTTTCTCTGATTTTATATTGATAAGTTAAATATTGTGATAGTACTTAGTATTTGAATATTAGTTTCATTGCAAATTTCTGACATAGTCACAATAGCTTTTAATAAAACTTTTCGTGTCTTAAGAGGGAAACAATTAATACATCGCTGTTGTGTTGTGTGTGTAATAGTTTCTGTCATTGTAACATGACCGACATTAGTCACAATAGCTTCTCATAAAACTCATCTTAACCTAAGAGGGCGTGACACAATAAACACAGGTATAATAGTTTCTGTTAATGTAACATGACCGACATTAGTCACAATAGCTTCTCATAAAACTCATCTTAACCTAAGAGGGCGTGACACAATAAACACAGGTATAATAGTTTCTGTTATTGTAACTTGACCGACATTAGTCACAATAGCTTCTAATAAAACTTATCGTAACCTAAGAGGGCGTGACACAATAAAAACAGGTATAATAGTTTCTGTTATTGTAACTTGACCGACATTAGTCACAATAGCTTCTCATAAAACTCATCTTAACCTAAGAGGGCGTGACACAATAAACACAGGTATAATAGTTTCTGTTAATGTAACATGACCGACATTAGTCACAATAGCTTCTCATAAAACTCATCTTAACCTAAGAGGGCGTGACACAATAAACACAGGTATAATAGTTTCTGTTATTGTAACTTGACCGACATTAGTCACAATAGCTTCTCATAAAACTCATCTTAACCTAAGAGGGCGTGACACAATAAACACAGGTATAATAGTTTCTGTTAATGTAACATGACCGACATTAGTCACAATAGCTTCTTATAAAACTCATCTTAACCTAAGAGGGCGTGACACAATAAACACAGGTATAATAGTTTCTGTTATTGTAACTTGACCGACATTAGTCACAATAGCTTCTAATAAAACTTATCGTAACCTAAGAGGGCGTGACACAATAAAAACAGGTATAATAGTTTCTGTTATTGTAACTTGACCGACATTAGTCACAATAGCTTCTCATAAAACTCATCTTAACCTAAGAGGGCGTGACACAATAAACACAGGTATAATAGTTTCTGTTATTGTAACTTGACCGACATTAGTCACAATAGCTTCTAATAAAACTTATCGTAACCTAAGAGGGCGTGACACAATAAAAACAGGTATAATAGTTTCTGTTATTGTAACTTGACCGACATTAGTCACAATAGCTTCTAATAAAACTTATCGTAACCTAAGAGGGCGTGACACAATAAAAACAGGTATAATAGTTTCTGTTATTGTAACATGGCCGACATTAGTCACAATAGCTTCTAATAAAACTCATCTTAACCTAAGAGGGCGTGACACAATAAACACAGGTATAATAGTTTCTGTTATTGTAACATGGCCGACATTAGTCACAATAGCTTCTAATAAAACTCATCTTAATCTAAGAGGGCGTGACACAATAAACACAGGTATAATAGTTTCTGTTAATGTAACATGACCGACATAGTCACAATAGCTTCTAATAAAACTCATCTTAATCTAAGAGGGCGTGACACAATAAACACAGGTATAATAGTTTCTGTTATTGTAACATGGCCGACATTAGTCACAATAGCTTCTAATAAAACTCATCTTAACCTAAGAGGGCGTGACACAATAAACACAGGTATAATAGTTTCTGTTATTGTAACTTGACCGACATTAGTCACAATAGCTTCTAATAAAACTTATCGTAACCTAAGAGGGCGTGACACAATAAAAACAGGTATAATAGTTTCTGTTATTGTAACTTGACCGACATTAGTCACAATAGCTTCTAATAAAACTTATCGTAACCTAAGAGGGCGTGACACAATAAAAACAGGTATAATAGTTTCTGTTATTGTAACATGGCCGACATTAGTCACAATAGCTTCTAATAAAACTCATCTTAACCTAAGAGGGCGTGACACAATAAACACAGGTATAATAGTTTCTGTTATTGTAACATGGCCGACATTAGTCACAATAGCTTCTAATAAAACTCATCTTAATCTAAGAGGGCGTGACACAATAAACACAGGTATAATAGTTTCTGTTAATGTAACATGACCGACATAGTCACAATAGCTTCTAATAAAACTCATCTTAATCTAAGAGGGCGTAACACAATAAACACAGGTATAATAGTTTCTGTTATTGTAACATGGCCGACATTAGTCACAATAGCTTCTAATAAAACTCATCTTAACCTAAGAGGGCGTGACACAATAAACACAGGTATAATAGTTTCTGTTATTGTAACATGGCCGACATTAGTCACAATAGCTTCCAAAGAAACTTGTCGTAACCTAAAAGTGGAAAAAGATAAACACACGGGTGTGACAGTTTCTGTTATTTATTTGTCGTGAACAATATTTTAGTGAATAGTAATGAAGCCTGGTAACTAACAAAGCTATAATTTAATTTAAAAACAGACATTATCATTAGCTGTGTAATAAAATAGCGCAATAATGTCATAATTTAATAACATATATGAATAATATATAATATATATATGAATAATAAAAACTATCTATACTCCTGGCACTCGATTTACAATTAGATTGCAGCAATACAACTGTGAAAACCATATCCAATTTCGTTTAGCGTAATACTCTCTTCCTGCTAGAATTGATAACTATTATTCGCGGGTAGTATTTTATTACAAGATTATATAACCTCTGTTCCGATAGACTTGAGCCAGTTGTCAAACGGAGCTCGCCTGGTGGTGCAGAGGTGTGGTTTCGTGATGCTGAGTCTCCATTACTAAAGTCGGTATTCCGTTGTCAGTGCATATTATTATGCGTGTTACTATGCGATATCGATCTCATGTAGATAACAAGCGCTATATAAATAATCGATATTTTGATTACAATAAAGCAGGTGTCCCTGAGGGTGGTTTTCAGTCTCGTTAACGTTTTATAAATTATGTATAAGCTCTTAATGAATCAAGGGTTCGCTCTTGAAAAATCTTGTAAAGTATGAGAAATGGTAAGAAAATTATTTTTGTGCAAAATTAATATTTTTTCAAAGACTATAAATAGAGAATCTGACTTAATGACTGACATTTCAACGCAAGGCCTAAACTATAAGGGTTAGAAATCTTTGAAATTTTGCACAGGAGTTCCTTCTATAACGTAGGGGAGCATTAAGGAAGGATTTTTGAAAATTCACCCCACAAGAGGGTAAAATGGGGGTGCAAAATTAGAAATTCAGTGTGAAAGTACTTCTTTGAATGTCATGAAACACGTGTAAAATATTTTTTCTATAGTCATACCCTTATGGGGGTAAAATGAGGGTGCACAGTTAGTATAACTACCTCATAAAATTATTAAATATGTGTACAGACGATCTACTGTGGGTTAGTGTAACTAACTCAATATCGCAAACGAAGTTGCGGGTAAAAGCTAGTTGCCTATATTGTTATATAATATACTAACTTATAGTTTAATCTAGTTTATGCCAACAAAGTATTATAGTATTCAAACCTAATATTAAAATTTCAAAAGTAACTCTTAAGAAATGTAGGTAATACTAAAGAATACAAACTAAACAAACAATACTGCGATTTAATATACTACTTACGCCATCTATTGAGGGAAAGATAAAATTTGATACAGAGATAGATTAGAATATGAGGAAGGACATAGGCTATGTTTTGTCGCAAAAATTACTTAAGAATATAAATTAAACAAATGAGCGTGCGATCACGCCATCTATCGGCGGAGTGCTTATTAAATGTCTACTTATTACTTGTATAGGATTGTGTATCTAGGTTTTAGTGATCGAAGATAACAGTTTGAAATACTGTTATAAAAATAAACATTTTGAGTGAGTGACTGACTGACGTTTATCTATCATGAATCATGTTATAAATCAGAGCTTCACTCAAATACTGCTCTTTTATCTGACGTTTTAAACGATATCAATATACACCTACTTCTATTACGTAAGAAAATGTTACTAGCGTTACATAAATCAGTCAAATAGTTTGTTTCAAAAATAGATTTTTAATAAGAAAATACACCTACAAGTTTTTAAGACTGTATATAAGTAAACTAGCGGACCCGCGCGACTTCGTTCGCGTCTTGCTCCGGTCCTATGGGTCGTATCGAGATGTAAAATAGCCTAAGTTACTCCTTGTTACATCAGCTATCCGCCAATGAAAGTCCCGTCCAAATCGGTCCAGCCATTTCAGAGATTAGCCGGAACAAACAGACAGACAAAAATTGTAAAAAAAAAAAATGTTGTTCTGGTGTATACATCCATATGTACTTAGTAAAAAGCGGTTATTTTAATATTACAAACAGACACTCCAATGTTATTTATTTGTATGGATAACATTAGTAATGTAAATTTTTGAGATAAAAAATTTACAGTAGACATACTCCCAGAGGGTCTTGTAAGGGGGAGGTCTGTTATTAACTTAACCTGATATGACCAGCGGCTAGGTGAACGAACGTGTGGTCTTCTTCCCTCCACCCTGCCCACCACCAATAATCTAGTTAGTTCAAGTTATCGGGTAGGCGGCGGCAAAATGACCAAAATAACTCAGAATCCTCTGATAACAGATAGTAGAGTCTAATGCTATGCTAACGCGAAGCTACTTGAGAATCGAGGTATTTGTTCTCTTGGCGGAAGATTTAGAACACTAAGGTTTTGACCAGTCTCTTTTTGGTGTTGTTAGAGACCTTTCTGTTCTGCCAGATTTTTATGAGCTTGGTCATTGCACCTTTTGATATTTGGATGGGTCCCAGAGGGTCAATGTTAGTTTAAAAAGAAATAGGGGTCCGTAAGATGTTACACCGTAGCCAAGACTAGCGGGACCGCCGGGCACTAGGGGCCTGGTCATGGTGTAACTGCTCATCTTTGGAAGGAATTTAGCTAATACTCTCCACGCTTGGCAGGCGTGTTGGCGAGCGCAGTTTAAGCCATTCACAGTTTTGAGCCAGAAACGCTGCTGCCTGTTCCCGGAAGGCTTTTCCCTAAGTTTCCTCTTACGACACCCACGGGAAGAGATGGGGGAGTGCTATTCTTACGACCTAGTCAGGCCGGCAGGGAGCCGCTGGATGCAGGTCGCAGGTGATCGGTCGTACTGGAAATCTCTGGAGGAGGCCTATGTCCAGCAGTGGACGTCCTATGGCTGAGCTTACTTTAATCCTCATCCCACCTTAATAGCCTTTATTAACGGTTTCCAAAATTCCTTAAACTGACTTTTGGTTCTTAAATTAATATGTACGAAAGAAATAAATTATTTAAACGAAATATGAGAAAGCAAGTGGTGTGAAAAAGAATAAGGGGTCCGTAAGATGTTAAAACCAGTTCCTTAAACTGTTTTTGGTTATCAAAGTAAGATGTACGAAGAAATATATTTTAATAATTAGAAATAAATACAAGAAAAAACATAATAAACGTCTATTATTTTCTCGACAGATTTCGATAAAACATATATGGGACCACAAAATAAGAATTGTCTAGGTCGATTTAGGAGTCTTCAAATATCGTCAAACATACACATAAGAGTTTGTATGATTATTGATTAGTCATAGTTTGAATATTTGTTATTCAATCACGCAAAAACGGCTGAACGGATTTTAATGAAATTTAATACAAAGATACTTTATAACTGGGACTTGGACATAGGCTGATTTGATGCCCGTCGTAAGTAAGACCCGTGAGAAGCCGGAGCGGGTCAACTAGTTACAATTAAAATATTCTGCTTGAGATACATACATCACTGTAGTCGTTAAAGGGTTAAACATTTCTCTTTATGCTACAGAATTTCTAGATATATTTACAAAAATATTATTGATGACAAGAGAATCTCAGATAAATATATTCAAAGATATATTCAAAACAACTCATTCTGTATTCCATAGAGACGCCGCTGCAGTTGTCAGTTTCACTATTGCGAGGATTCTTGAAAATTTCATGTATGAAATGGTACCGAATAAATATGATATGCATTGGATTGAAAAATAGATTTCACACCCTTATAAGGGTAGTTTTACACACGCACAAGATTATAATAATCCATACAAATAAATAAAATTGTAGAGTCTGTTTGTAATATTAAAATAACCGCTTTTTACTAAGTGCACATGGTATATATACCAACATAATTTTTTTTTTTACAATTTTTGTTTGTCTGTTTGTTCCGGCTAATCTCTAAAATGGCTGGACCGATTTTGACGGGGCTTTCACTGGCAGATAGCCGATGTAACAAGGAATAACTTAAGCTATTTAACATCTCGGTACGACCTTTAGGAGCGGAGCAACACGCGAACAAAGTCGCGTGAGTCGGCTAGTATTCACTAAAAACGGAACACCGAATAATCACCGAATAACAACCGCATGTGCTTCCTTTAAAATTACTTTGAAAAAAGATGAGTGACGTCACGCTCTTTTTGGTTGATAACAATGGCGTTCCACACGATGTGACGTCAAATTGTGTTTCCCGTATTTTTTAACGTTATTTCTTGACTATGTTTTAACTAAGGTGAAATCTGTAAAAAAATTTTTTCCAACTATTTTAATTTTGATAACTTTGTATTGCAAGCAATATATAAGATCTGTCTCGATAAGTCTGATCAAATGATTTCACACAGTAAATATTGTCTAAAGTAGAAGTAGTGTAGTTTACAGTCGCGATAACAGTTTTTAATTATTTGTCAATATGTTTTGTTTTTTCTTTTCTTTCCATATTAGCATATATTTTGGTTTCACTAATTTTCTTTTGCTAATTTTTAATAGTCAGTATTCTGAAAAAAATATTTAAATTTAAATAGATATTCAGTCAGCTTATGTATAAAGATCCGTATACGGAATAGTCCATCCATAAAAGTCCATATTCGGCTTCGTCGTAATCTAGATCTATACTAATATTATAAAGAGGAAAGATTTGTATTTTTGTATGTAACGAATAAACTTCAAAACTACTGGAGCGATTTCAAAAATTCTTTTTCTGGGAAAAAGCTACATTATCCCTGAGTAACATAGTCTATATTTATTACAACAAAAATTAGAGACCCTCAGAAATTCTCACTAAAACCAACCCAAGGTGTAACAAAATTAGCCATAAAATGTCCTTTATCGAATGCGCTGCGGAAAGTGTTGATGATAGAACAAAAATATCTTCTACAATATTATAGAACGTATCAATTCCATACTTTTGTATTAATTCTTTTCCAAATAAATTATTTCGTATTCAAGACTGTTTCAATACCTGTTGATTACTTTTTGA
The DNA here is from genome assembly GCA_905147385.1 of Limenitis camilla. Lineage (NCBI taxonomy): Eukaryota > Metazoa > Arthropoda > Insecta > Lepidoptera > Nymphalidae > Limenitis > Limenitis camilla. Next base: position 12,566,891 of record LR990241.1, read on the forward strand.
ATTATTGGATTCGGACATTTCATTCAAAAGATATTACGAAATTGAAAATGTCAAGATAAACAAAAAATACACGCCGACGCGCCGGTGTGTTTAATGTCTACCCGAGCGAAGCCGGGACGGGCCGCTAGTAGGTATTATAAATGCGAAAGACACTCTGTCTACCGCTTTCACGAACGGTATACAGATATTCTAGATCCTGAAAAAGGACTTCCCCCCACTATTTGTTGCTTAGACCTAAAGTTAGCTGCCGGCTACTATACTATTCTACATTTGGCTCCTTTCTTCTATCAAAGACTCGACTAAAAATCCTTTAACGAAAATATATTTAACTTAACGTTTAACATTTAATTATAAGTTTAAATGAATAACTCAACACCTCGTTATTCATACTTACCTACTAAATAACCAAAGACCATAATTTCAACCGCATTTTAGTCCATAAATTATATTATTTCTGTCAAATTTATATTATGTTCATTCCAGAGTTCGAGGCGAGAGCTGATTCGATGGGTTTCTCGCAATCAATTAAATACTTCACAAATATTCAATTATCTTTCAACGCTTTTATTTTAAAGTAGTCGACCCGCCCTGGCTTTACACGTGTGCAATTTAACACGTGTAATACTTAGATTTATCAAAAAACATTTACGTACTTTAAAAAAGCTTGATACTCGATTCTATTCGATATCGAAAGAAAGGTATCGAGAAATACCGTTCCGTCTGTACTCAGTATACGCAATGTACACAATAATTAAGTCAATATGTTAATATTGTGAGGCAGCTCTCAAGTGAGCAATGAGCTGATAGTCTTCAAACGGCTGACTAGATCTTCACAATACGTAGCTCAGAACCATCTCGATTAAATTACCTTTCAAACAACGACGATATATACGATGCGACGGAAAGAAATACAGGGTAAGGGATTACTAATGATTAAGAGTTAAATAGGAACAAGAAATATCACAAAAGCTTTGTCTTACTCCTAACAAAAATAATTTATACCCATATTAGCTTAACTTGTCGTGCCATCTGTTGCTTTGGGTTGTTTGTGTGGCGCAAGTTATAGACGCGCGGGTAGTTTATTTTAGCTTATTTCGAGTAGACCATATATAACTTTGGTTCCAATAGGATTGGGTTTGTCTGTCAAGTAATGTCGAATATATTAAAGTAGTATCCGTTATCAAGAAGCATGTAAGTAATGTTCTTTAATATTTTAATATTTGATAGCGAGTTTACGGTTATAAAAGGCATCTTTAAGCCTGCTCCTGGGTCTCAAGCCCCAAATACTGCTTGGATTCCATCTGGATTACACGTTAATATTAACGTTTGAATGTTACTGCCTATAACTCCCATACTATTAATAATTTTCAGTACAGCGCCATCTAGTTGTCAATTACAAATGAATACGATTTTACTATATTTCGTGCAGAATATAAAGGTTTTTTTTAAGCCAAGGGAGTCAGCTTGATTGCCTCCAAGAGTCCAGTATTATTTTGTCAACTATGGGGACTATAGGGTCCCGAGCTCACAAGGGGGTTGCCGAGTTCGAAATGAAATTTCATGCAATATATCATACTGAGATGATAGTTATCTTACGCATTCAGCTGCATTCAATTTTTTTTCTTACACTCTCTTCCAAAGAACTTAACTAATTTAAATAGTACAATTAGTGTTAGAAAAAGAAATATTTAAGTTTTAAAAAAAATTAATTTGCTTATAACTTAAACCACAACTGTTATCCAAACTGATCCAGCAACGAATCAATTTACGACTCCATAAACAGATTTTATGCGTCAACAATCAAAGGGTTAGATTATCTAACTTCGATTTATATTAAAACAAACTTTTGACTTCCTTTTTGAAAGTATTATATTATACAAACTTCCGTACAAAGTCCATCTAACTAAATATTGAAGATATATTAAATAGGATTTCATTTTCTTATTAAGACACGCTGTAGTATATCAAGCCAAGGTAAAGCCAAAAAAAGGCTATAATAAAAATCTTGTATGGAATATCTGTTACATGCATTGACATAAAATCGAGAGAAGTACCTGAAGCTTGTGATCCAGGTCTTGATTTACAAGATTCGTCTACTGTATACTTGTCATATTGCCTTGATTTTATTTGCATAGTGGTCATGTACCTTAGTGCAAGTAGAGTATTCTTAAATGAAGTGTGTAAAAGCGTGTTGATAACACTCAACTGTTTGAAAATTATTTAATATCGTTAAATATAATGTAATTTTCTTAGTTTTCCTTTGGCATTAACTATTTTTTATGTTTTAGACGGTTAGACGGGAAAGAAAAATGTCAGTGTTTATATAACAATATCTCAATAACAGTTTGTGCTTTATTTATAAAATTTCGGTTTCTAGTTCAAGAGATTTAATATGTTGATATTAAATAAATTTTCATTTATGAAGGGATGAATAGCATCTTATAGTTTATATAATATTAGAAAATAAAATTAACATTATTTATCTCAATTAATTTTGTTTTGAAAATGCATTAAAAACTTTGACCGATCGCGTCTCCACTTTGTCTTTGTGGTATGATTTGAATAAGTTCCCGTACGGAGGACAATTGTGATTAAGCATTGAAGAAGAAAAATAGTGCAGATTGTGGGTAAACAAATTGTGGGTAAATTAATTATATGACTACTGCGTCACCAGCTTTTTTTTAAACTTGAACTTGGCTAGACATACTGCATAAGAAGGCATATCTATTTATGCAGATTGTTAGCAATAACATTTAAAAATTAGTATTCGCGGGTACCTTTTATTTTATTTCAAGTATACCCACGTGTAGACAATAACCTTTAGTGCGATAGATTAGAGTCAGTCTCTCTGGTGTTGTCGCGCAGTGCACATGGAAGTCAGTACTATAATATCGTGGTTTTGGTCACTCTTCTTGAGGTCCACGTAAGCGGAGGGGAGTATTGTAATTACTCGAAAAGGCCCTTAACCCTAAATTGCATGTGAATACGTATTGCTGTACAGTAATAGGTATCTTTGTAAGTATTTTTCTTAATAAAAAACAGGAATAGTTTTGTATTGTGAATGGTTTGAAATAAACCGAACAGGAATGCATATTTAAATTCCGTGAGCATATAGATGCTTGTGCAATAAATAAATATTTGGGATAATGGGCGATACGGGCAGAACGGGATTTATGTAAAAACGATTCCAAAAATGTATTTGTCTTATAACTTTGTGTTTTTAAAGATACACCTTTTATTACTTGGAATTCCAAAAAATAGAGCTAAAATATATAGATAGGAATCTGAGCAGTTTCTCGGGTTTGTGACCTAAATGCTAGTTTAGAGGGCAATATAATAATAATATTAGTTATGGTTTCTATCATCTTTTATCTTTAAGTTCAACTTCTAAAATCAAATTAGTGTTGCCAACATCATAATGAACAGTAACTATCTTTAAACTATTGGAAGTTACATACTTGTCAGTCGAGCTAGAGGAGTTGGTAGGTAGGTTGGTTGGTAAAACAACCATAGATTATACATAAACATCGCAGCGAAGCGAGGGCTGGCTAGTATCTCATAAACGACAAATTTCCCAAAGAATAGAAAATAACACCGTTAACAAAAATATAAAAAATATCAGAACAAATAAACTTTTCTTTTGTCACGATCAAAAAAATATGAGTCTGGAGGACGTTACAATAAAAGCGTTTCCCTGTCCGCCATTATCAGATATTATTACATGATGGGATTCTGTCTGTGGGTCATAACCGAGTTCAAAAAAGATGTTCTAAATTCAACTGTAATTTTACAAGTTAGCAACTTAATTTATTTTCGCGGATAGTTCTTTAGTTTTATTTGCAAGTACACCTACGTGTAGGCAATATATAACGTCTGTCGCGATGGCTTTGAGCCAGTCTGTCAAGTGACTTCGCACAGTGAACATTAAAGTAATGTGACTATTATTGTTGTGATGCTTTTTGTTAAAGACGGTAATAACTTGTAATTACCACACAGCAGTGACTACTATCCTACGCATAAACTCTCGCCTACACTGCTAGACGTCGTTACTAAATATTAAACTAAGTCAGTAACGATATCAAAGACTTATATGATCATCCATAAGTCTACTTCACTATTATAGACAATATGTAATCTATGTTTGCATGTATGTATGTATGTATGTATATATCGTTTCCGAGCATCAACAGTGTTGATGGGACTAAATTAATATTAATATAAATAAGGGATTAAAGGGAATGGCGATAAATGATGTGTAATTTATATTCAGTGTTGTGTGTCACTATGTATATATTATTTTTCAGTAATTTATTTAAATAAAACTTAAATTATATTACGCCGTAGCTGAGCGAAAGAGAGAGATAGAAAGAGAAGACAAACTTATATAATAATTCTAGTCATGTATTCCATAGATTTTCCATTATCCTCGTTTACCCACATTGTATAGAAATATCAATAATACTTTCCTATTATTTTCTAAGGCATTATAAGTTGGGGCTGTAGGAGGAAAATTCTTCTTATTTTCATTAGATGTTATTTTTATATTTTCTTTATGAAAGTACTTGTCAAGCTGCCGCTGAACTATCGAGTCAAAGGTTACGTTGACGAGTTCGTGGGGGCCATTAAAACGTTATCAACAGTGTTGCTTGCACTATAACAAGTAAATCAATCAACAAAGGTTTCTTTAAATGTGCTCGTAAATGCATACAGTAAGATGGAGGCCATATTGGATGAGGTTATCCTATATCTTTATTGTTTCTTTGTCCTGTTGTATAATAAAACATTTTCTTAAATTTGACTAACTTCTGCTGTTCCGATTTTTTTCCTCTGATAGAATAAAATGATCCTGACATGAAACTGCGCCGATCTAAATAAAAAAAAAGTTTGACCAATTTCACTAATTTCTATGATGGTTCCTAAGAAAATTTTCCCTATATCTTCAAAGGTTTTAGATTTCCTCATACTTCCATTTCCCGTTGCTTAAAGACACACAATATTGCCAACCATCAACAACAATCCGCACGCACAGTGCTACCAATTTGAGTTTAAATCATAATCAGTAAATGAATTTAGGATCACTGTGTTAGACCGCGTCCGGTCTGAGGGTTTACTGGATTTGAATAATATTGAATATTGAAATTTGATTCAATTTTAAATTGGTTTACAGTTGAACTGAAATTCAAATAGCTTTTGTTTGAGGTTTTCGTAATTATATAATTAATTATTTTGCCTTTGTTACATTATACTGTCTGGAAAGTGTGTGTGCTTATTGATTGAGGAATAAGGTTGCGTCTCTACAAGAGATGTACGAGGATTTGTAGCGAGGGTTGTATTTTTGTTAAGAACCAATAAAATAGCTTCATTTACCTCGCTACGCATCCTCTCTCATATCTGGTTGAAAAACAGATTTATTTTCAAGAGATGTCAATACAAAAAAAGGACCGGAGCTAGAAGATTATCAAGTAATTGAAAAGCATGGAGTGATATTGTAGGACAACCCAGAGGGGACGGGTTAGAATACTATTCCCCTCTACAGCTGGGGGAGCATCTCGTAAGTGGCAAGTAACCTGGCCCTAACCCTTTGGTGATACGGGATCTGGTCCCTGACTGGCTTGCAACCAAGTGTCTTTGACGCATTTCGGTCCAGCCGCATGTTGGCACGACTTACCCCCTCCCTCTCCCATCTCATTAATAATGCGTATTTCGTGGACTCGGAGATGCTGCAAAGTCAACTGAAACCGAGAAAACTATCTCTTCACTCACTCACCTCATTCTATCGTCGAGGCAAAACAAGAATGTATCTCTTGTATGGCCGGTGTCCATGTTGGACGAGAGACGTTGTAATCGTGTGCACCTTATCCACTATTAAAAAATTTGTGTTTCTAATAAAATAGCATCTGTTACGTATTTTATAGTCTTTGCAGTATAGATATATTTACTAGTTCCATAGTTAGGTCACATCTGGTCAAGTAACTCAAAGAGCAAGTGGTGCGAGAATGAAATACGAGTTGGCATTTTAAGTCTGTGCGGAATTGTTGGCACAGCTGTAATATAAACCTTCTGTCGTTTCAGCTACAAATATTTCGATATTGGGCTAAAATTTCAGATATCGGAAACTGTGTCAAATGTTTGTTAACTTTCACCGATGATAAAACTGAATATTCAATACGAATTGTATTATATTTCTATAGTAGGTTAGGACAGTTGGTAATGAGTTTCTTTGCAGTATATCCTCCAATATTAAGTTAAACCATTATACATTTATCTATCCATCATGACGAGACGAGTTATCAATGGTGTTGCTGTTGTGTGTATCAATAGTGTTCCGAGACGAGTTATCATAAAAATAAATAAATTGCAAAACTTTTTCAAACACTGTCTCGATAACAAGAAGCCTAGATTGGGTGACACATTACCAAAAATTTTAAAACAGTTACAGCAACAACAACAACAGTGTTGTTCATATTCATTTTTAACACGCGGGATTTAGATTTTTTATTGTTACACTAAAATATTGTTCGACTTGCGTTCACTTCGCTCAGGAGAGATATCTTTATATATCTATAAATTAAGGTAACAAAGTAAAAGATGGTAGGTGATAAGGGAGTGAGTGAAATTTAATCTAGTTTCTGAATATAACATTCCAATCCGAAATCTTTGGATAATAGACTAAATACAGATTTCACTTCAATTTTCTGTACACAAATTTGAATTTTGAATCTGTTTTCAGTTCATAATCCAAAGATTTTGCATTGAGATTGATTATTATTTTTTTTATAATATTCTCGACCCTTCCTTAGTCTTTAGCAAAAGACTAATTATTCTTAAAGCGAAGCTAAAATAAAAAAAACAGCAAAGTTTTGGATCATCAAAAACTCACGATATTTACCTAATACATCAAATTCTAGACTAATATTTGAATAAAAATGTAAATGCCACCTTGAATAGGCAATCGTGTGACGCTGACGGTAATGAAGTCGTTCAGTTCCGCAAACGCTAAATTTTGAGGTAAAACGAATTGAATATTCTTGCCAAATTTTTAAAAGCCAACTAGTGAAATGGATTTGGCACTTTTTACCTTTGCTGTTTCTCTGCTCGTTATTTATTACTATTTTACTTAAGCCTGGTCTTTTACCAGTTTGTAAGCCTCAGAAAGACTTTATATTGCCTTTAATTTAAAAAGATTTATATACATTTGAGCTAAAATTACTTTTGATAACTTCGTTAATGCTAACATTAAATGCAAGATCTATGTTAGAGGAACACTAGGAATCCTAAATGAATTCTCTTGTTAACAGAATACCCTGGCAATTTTGGATAAACTGGACATCGACAGCGAGAAACCCTCGGAAGAAGAAATTGCAAGGCTCTTCGGTTATGAAGAAGCATACCTCGCTGGTGACCTGGGACCATGGCAGAGAGTCAAACCAAAGATATGGGCGTTGTTTGATGAACCATCTAGTTCACCAGCTGCAAAGGTAAGGAAAACTATAAATTAAGATCATAGTTATTTTCGAATTAGCAAAATCCGGATACAAGATATCCCAAGACAAGCTATCATTTGCTTCTAACGTACTATCAGTTGTAATTATTATACCACAGCGAAGGGAGGATATATAGTAAAATATATTAAGCTATTAGCTATGTAATAATTGAACTTGTTCCGGTGATATAAGCGGAATGAAGCCGCAGTTACCGGATGTGCTAGCTCCAACATCCGCTAGACATTTATTACTCTGTTCTAGCTAGACGGAACATTTCAATTTATTTGTCTAAGACAATTTATATCCTTAATCAAATAAATTAAATGATCTATTTTTAATTAAAGAAACACATGGCGACACTCCCGTATTGTTTTGGTCACACGTACTATAGTTTGAACCGGATTAGGCGGTCTTCTTAAGCTAGTAGACGCCTAATGTGGTTCAAACTATTGTACATGTTCTCTCTTTTTATCAAAATAATTTAAACAGGAACTTATACCTACTGTATTTTTTGGAAGCAAGATTAAATATTAGCTCAATAATATCCTAGGTTTCTGAGGCCTAAAATTATAAAATAATATGTCGTAAACATACCCCCCGATCAAAGAAATACGAGCAAAAGAAACTCTAAATATCTCGTATGAATAATGATGAATAAAAACTTTGAAAGTCCCCTTTTTCTTATTATTTTTTATATTATTACCTAAATTATCATTTCTATAAATCCTACAACTCCTGAACTCGAAATGGAGATCTAACACTTTTGAACGGATTCTCTTTCGAAGGAAAGGAATTAATTACTTTTTCCTGATATTGTTTTATTTCATTACCATACGTACTAAAAGTCCCAGCTCTTTACCATCTCCTTTACATCCAAGCATAATTCAATCACAAATAATCCCACAGAAATTCTGAGCGCGTTAAATATTTACTTTGGAATCGGTTAACTCCAATAACTGTGAATACATCAGCCAGCTTAAGTCTCTCATTCCAATCTGACGTACAAATCGGATTTGATGTAGTTGAGTTTCACACTGTGCTACAATAAAATTGTTTAATAATATTATTGTCCCTTGTAATTTGATAAACGATTGGTAAAATAATTGTCTCATTAAGAATGATGTAATTATCATATAATACCACTACCAATTCTATTGGAACAAAGGTTATATATTGGCTTATTATAAATTGTTACGTGGGTATAATTGAAATAAAATAAAAGGAACGACGCGAACAAATAGTTATAAACGGTATTGCTAACTAAATGTATACCTTAATCACTACATAGTATACGCTTTCCGTCTGTCTGTCCCTATGTATGCTTAGATCTTTAAAACTACGCAACGGATTTTGATTCCTGATTCCTGATTTGATTATGTATGTATTCTCACAAAAACATTATTTAACCAGGACACAGTAAATTTAAGTGAAGCGTTTCAATCGCACAGTGTGCACAACTCATTACGCTACCTCTGTAAATTATTCACAAAAACCAATTCAAATTCTTGACTGCCACGAGGCTTAAATCGAAGCTTTTCAAATTCACCAGCCATTTTTGGTATTTCTATTTTATGGGCACAATGAAAATGGACTCTTTTTATTTCCAGTATTGAAAAATTTTCAAATATTTTTCCATAACATTGTTAAACGGAGTGCAAAAAGGGGAGTTCTCTTTGATTATAGTCAACTGGGAAACTGCTCTCGTTTCATATATTGCAGGTTTTATAATAATCTAAAAATATTCTTTATCTATTGCAGCAATATATATAACATACTCATATATATATAATATATATGTCGGAGGTCTGGGCTAGGTTTAGGTTAGCCTTGTGTTAGGTTAGGTTAGGTTAATGTTTGTGGTGCCTGCCTCATGACGGCGGTGGATTCGGTGGTTTTTAGTGGGTAGTTCAGTCTAATCTTTGGTTTAGACGGTGAAACTAAGCAGTGGAGGCGAGTGTTGTGATCACTTAAAGGACGTCCTTAAGCCGACACCTTGGTCACAAGTCCAAGGCACAGCTTGGGTTCCTGTCAGAATATTAAGATATCGTAACGTTTAGTTATATCCTGACCGTGTTAAGCCAGTATAGCTTTTGAAATAGGTCATCCGTTGTGCACATACGATGCTTAGTAAATGTATGTCGGGGATTTTAAAACGATGTGAAAGGAAATGGAAGGAGGAAGATGGGGAAAATTGGGGAACACTAAAAGGGGGTGATGGTAATGAGTGGAATATTGGGTAAACGCGACGCAGATACTTCTACTGAACCGATAAATTATCAAATATGATCTCTAACAATTACGAGAGAAACCTAAGCAGTGCCTTGGACTTGTGACCAAGGTGTAGGCTTAAGGAATTCCTTTAACTAATTACGACACTCACCTCCACTGCTCAGGCTCTATGTTTAAACCTAACGTTAATCTCACATAAACCTAACCTAACACAAGACGAAGTAATTACATTGTAAGGTACTCACGTGACCTTGATCGGACAGCACTCCTAGCATTAACACAACACTGCACAACACTATCACTATTTAGACACTACTTCACTTCTTGAGAGACCGCGCACGACTAAGACTTCAGTCAGACTGTCGATCGCATATAAAGGGTCGAGGGTAGAGACTGTCAAAACAACGGAAGTGACTACTACCCCACTCCAACGTAATAGACAACGATAACGATTCGATTAATCGATAATATTTTACTTATTCTCCGACATATATATGTCGGGGATTTTAAAACGATGTGAAAGGAAATGGAAGAAGGGAGATGGGGAATATTGGGGAACACTAAAAGGGGGTGATGGTATTGAATGGAATATTGGGTAAACGCAACGTAGATACTTCTACTGAACTGATAAATTATCAAATTATCTCTAACAATTACGAGAGAAACCTAAGCAGTGCCTTGGACTTGTGACCAAGGTGTAGGCTTAAGGAATTCCTTTAAATGATCATAACACTCACCTCCACTGCTCACGCTCTCTGTTTAAACCCAAGGTTAAACGCACAAAAAACCGAATCTAACACAAGGCTAACCTAACCTAAGGCTAACCTAACCTAACATTGTGTTTACTTAACCACGTGGCAATTACATTTAAGGACTTACGTGACCTTAGTTGGACAGCACTTCCACACTACACTGCACTTGACACTATCACTATCACTATCACTAGCACTACTTAGATGATGTTCACTTCTTGAGAGACCGCGCACGACTAAGACTTCAGTTAGACTGTCGATCGCATATAAAGGGTCGAGGGTAGATACTGTCAAAACAACGGAAGTGACTACTACCCCACTCCAACGCCATAGATAACGATAACGATTCGATTAATCGATAATCTTTTACTATGCTCCGACACGGCCATTCTGATAATCAACGCGCTCTCGCGTTGCCTTTACACAGTTTCAAAATACGTAACACGTAACACTAGTTTCATAGACCAATAACTTAAAGTGTGACAGCTTTCAGCACTATTTTCCACTAGTCATAAGAATTTTAATCATTAACACAGAAAGCAACAAAGAACTCTCAACACTCTTTACAGAAAACATCTCAAATTCGTAGCAAAGCGTAACAGCTTTCAGCCCCAACCGTCGGGGCCTACAAAGCCACCTTACAACGGCTCAATAACAACAAAGCGACAACGCTTCCAGTACATCTTTCCGACAAAGCGTAAAAGCTCTCTGTCCACTAACAAAACGTTAATATGATCAGTAATTTCCAAACACAATGCATAAAAACTGTCAACACCATAATTTACTAACGAAACGGCTGATGAGCCTCATGTAAAGCGAAGGCGTACCTACTTCAAATAATAATCACGATTTTAAGATTTTAAACTACCTTCGCAACTATTTCTGATTTCAACTATTTCTGAATTCTTTTTTTAAACTATCCACTTTTAACTTTTCTAAAACTAATTTTACTCGCATTGAAACTAATTTAACTGTCAGGATTATACGCAAAGAACCCTTAACGTGAACTTTTGGGCTTGTGATACCACTTCTGATGTCGGGGATTTTAAAACGATGTGAAAAGGAGATGAAAGGAGGAAGATGGGGAATATTGGGGAACACACCAAGGGGGTGACGGTATTGAATGGAATATTGGGTAAACGCAACATAGATACTCCTATTGAACCGATGAATGAAAATATGATCTCTAACAATTACGAGAGAAACCTAAGCAGTGCCTTGGACTTGTGACCAAGGTGTAGGCTTAAGGAATTCCTTTAAATGATCATAACACTCACCTCCACTGCTCACGCTCTCTGTTTAAATCCAAGGTTAAACGCACATAAACCGAATCTAACACAAGGCTAACCTAACCTAAGGCTAACCTAACCTAACATTGTGTTTACTTAACCACGTGGCAATTACATTTAAGGACTTACGTGACCTTAGTTGGACATCACTTCCACACTACACTGCACTTGACACTATCACTATCACTAGCACTACTTAGATGATGTTCACTTCTTGAGAGACCGCGCACGACTAAGACTTCAGTTAGACTGTCGATCGCATATAAAGGGTCGAGGGTAGATACTGTCAAAACAACGGAAGTGACTACTACCCCACTCCAACGCCATAGACAACGATAACGATTCGATTAATCGATAATCTTTTACTATGCTCCGACATATATATCTCTTAGCAACACTGTATATGAATTATTATTCGCGGGTAGTTCATTTTATCTTATTTCGTGTAGACAATGATAGGGTTGAGTGTCAAGTGCTGTCGCGAAGTACAAATTAAAATATTGATAGTAATAGTGTAGTGTTGTTCGGTGGCGTGGTACTAGGTTTTCGAGGAGCACGTGAGTAATGTACTGTATTATTTCTAGATATGTCTTATCCCTTTAATCAGGTGGTCTCTATTGCCATAGTAGTTTAAGCAGTAAAATTTTGTCAAGTTTTTGATGGAAGTGAGGTTAATTTGATGAAGATATTAACATGAAATTCAAAGTGGTCCTTTTAACCTTTTAGAACGATGATTGAAAAAGTGGTCTATATAGTTTGTACTGGGGTCTATATAAGCTTGCTAGTAGTCTAGATAATTGGAGTTCTATTAGGGATGGTACCTAAAGGTTTCTTGGTAGAACCATTTTTAGGTATCTTTTACTTTTATAATTTACTAGCTCACCCGGCGAACGTTGTTTTACCATATGAATTTAAAAAAAAATTGTTGTTTAGTTTAAGACCTATTTTTAGACCTACCGAATACACATAAAAATCGGTCAAGCCGTTTCTTAGGAGTTGAGCTGAGTTATATAGAAATTTTGTCCTTCGAAGTTGTAGATATATATAATTTACTAAACATATAGTTAATGGCAGGTCCTACAGGAATGTCGTCGAACCTTTAGGCTGTGATTCCACCAGAGAAGTACGATGATGTGTAGCTAGGAATGTGTTTGTTATGAACTAATAGAATCGCTTCATTTGGCACACAGAGCGAGGCTAGGTAAATGAAGCAATTCTATTGGATTTATTTGCTACTGATAATGAATAACATTATTATTATCTACTTGATATGCATGTCATATAATATGGTATCGATGAACTGAAAGCGCAGTTCTGTGTGCACTGTGCACTGTTCAATAATTCATTAGAATATATTGTCTGACCCCGCGTTAATGAGTTTAAGCGAAAATTACATTTTTAATAGTAAAATTAATCTACATTATTTTATCACCTGAATATCAAAAATTATAGCAAATGCGGTTCTGATATTACTATTTACACATTTGAGACAAGTTAAAGGCAGTCTTATGCACATCATGTCAGTTATTATTTTAGGCAATAAAGTGTATCACGCCACCAAACAAAACTACACTTATTAGTCTCACTACTTAAATATGTACTGCGCGATATCACTTGACAGACTAACTCAATCCTATCGGAACCAAAGATATATGTGTACTCGAAATAAGATAAAATGAACTACCCGCGAATACTAATTTATAAACGGTGCTGCTCACAAGAAATATAATATTAATTATCATTTTTTTTTTAAATAAAAGAAATCACGATTTCGATTAACAATATAATATTTGGCATTACGACTATACTGTCACTATCTCGACATTTCGAAATATAAAACGTAGTAAAACCGTCGTTAAAGTTCGAATATCACGTAATAAAAGTGAAACACTATTTTTTAGAGTGGTCATACTCGTATTGTCACCAAACCTTTCTGATTTTAAAACCATTTGATGCGCAGTGAGTTCCGTTTGTAGTTTTTTTTTAATAGGTCAAGGTAACTTATATATAACTTTTTTACAGATTTCTGTATTTGAATTTGAAATATATTTTCCTAGACTGCAAGCTTTCAACAAGACTAAGATTTCGTTTCCACCAGAAGTGCGCTAGGATATGTAGCGAGGGATGTGTTTCTTAAGAATTAACAGCATCGCTTCATTTGACACACTCTGAGCGAGGCTACACATCCTCGCACATCTTTCATCGAAACACAACTTAATATATTACTAATGTAAGGTCTCGATAACGGACGCAGAAAAGTCTCCAAAACATATTGTAAAGTATAATTTTTTGTTTAGAAATTAAATAAAAAAATATTTATTTTAACGGTAATTTTCATAGAAGACATTGATCGCTGTCATCGTACGCAAAGTTTAAGTAACGTTTCAAATATTTACTCACATACTTAGTTCGTACGTTGTCTGACAGATGGCACTGTTCAGACACAGTAAGAATTTTACAACGTGGGATAAACATACTGAAATATTATTTTTTACATCTTAAAATTCATGTCACGAATATTCCTAGGGTCGGGTCGTGCGAAGATGTCCTTCGGTATGCAGATTCTTTTTTTGCGTGTCTATACAAATAACTCGTACTCTGAGGTCGCCATTTTGTTATAAATTAGTAGATGGGAGTCCTAAAATCTTTGATAAAATATAATCGTGAGGAACATTTTCAGACAATGAGAAGCATTGAAAATTTGTACGATATAGAAAAAGTAAATCAAAGAAAGACAAAGACGGTAACCTTTACACAAATATTTATAAAAATTATTCATGATTTAGCAACACTATTAGATTTATCTAGTGTTGTTTGTCGTGAAGGCAATAACAGAGAAAATTAGAGAAAGACAGTGGATAACTTACCTTAGAATAGAAAAGTCTCACTAACAGATAGACTTACTTTATAACGAATGTATTATTCTTGTGTTACCGTTAGAAGAAAACAGGAATAGGGAACAAAAACAGAGTAATAGATGAGAAAGTGAGAAAATTAGAGAAAGACCATTATCAACTTACCGGTAGAAAACTATTTGTTAGAACTGCATTTATGACTAGCAACACTATTTGACTACTCTTCTGTTGCCAGTGAGAACAGAACGAGAAAGAAAATAGATATATATGTCGGGGATTTTAAAACGATGTGAAAGGAAATGGAAGGAGGAAGATGGGGAATATTGGGGAACACTAAAAGGTGGTGATGGTATTGAATGGAATATTGGGTAAACGCGACGCAGATACTTCTACTGAACCGATAAATTATCAAATATGATCTCTAACAATTACGAGAGAAACCTAAGCAGTGCCTTGGACTTGTGACCAAGGTGTAGGCTTAAGGAGCTCCTTTAGGTGATCACGACACTAGCCTCCACTGCTAGGCTCTCTGTTTAAACCCAAGGTTAAACGCACATAAACCGAATCTAACACAAGGCTAACCTAACCTAAGGCTAACCTAACCTAAGGCTAACCTAACCTAACATTGTGTTTACTTAACCACGTGGCAATTACATTGTAAGGACTTACGTGACCTTAGTTGGACAGCACTTCCACACTACACTGCACTTGACACTATCACTATCACTAGCACTACTTAGATGTTCACTTCTTGAAAGACCGCGCACGACTAAGACTTCAGTTAGACTGTCCATCGCATATAAAGGGTCGAGGGTAGAGACTGTCAAAACAACGGAAGTGACTACTACCCTACTCCAACGCCATAGACAACGATAACGATTCGATTAATCGATAATCTTTTACTATGCTCCGACATATATTTGAGAATTCATTTGTAACTTAGCAAGACCATTGGATTACTCTTGTGTTGCCGGTCGAAAAGAACGGAAAAGGGAGAAAATATTAGAGCAAGACTGTTGACAACTTACTTTTAGTTATTTAAGAATTTCATTAAGGACTTAGCAACTCTAATAGATATTTCATGTATTGCCAGTAGAAAAGAACGGAAAGAGAGTATTAAATTAATGACTTAGCAACTCTAATGGATTATTCTTGTATGCCAGTAAAAAAGAACGAAAAGAGAGTATTAAATTAATGACTTAGCAACTGTAATGGATTATTCTTGTATTTCCAGTAGAAAAGAACGGAAAGAGAGTATTTCATTAATGACTTAGCAACTCTAATGGATTATTCTTGTATTGCCATTCGAAAATAACAGAAAGAGAGAATAAATTAGAGAAAGATGGTAGACAACTAACCTCTGGACAACTATTTGTTTAGATGTTAAATTATTTTCACTCTTTCTGTCAGAAATCTAGATTTCATTAAAACTAAACATTCACTTTTACGAGGCATTTAATGACCCTAAAGTTTTACTCGTGCGAAAATTAAAAACATTCTTAAGTTTAAGTTAGCTTTGTGCTTAAGAAATTCATTCCCTTTGTTCACTGCTAATAAAGAGGAAATTTCTTTGGTTACCTTTTGTGTTATTTTGTATTGTTTAAACATGTAAATAGAACTGACCTTGAGTTGAATATGCTTTTATATACTAAAGTCCTGCCCCGGCTTCGCATGGGTAGTAGAACATTTTTTGACTACCATACATTGTTTTGTTATATCTCGAAATGAATCAAGGTTACAGACATTTTCAACATTATCATCATATGTCAAACAATTTATACAAAACCTTAACTAATTATACACCTAAACCTTCGTCATGAATCCATTAGTGAAAACTGCATGAAAATCCATTTAGCAGTTTTTGAGTTTATCGCAAACAGACAGAAGCAGCATGAGAATTTGTTTTCTAGAGTAATACTAGCTGACTCAGCAAACTTTGTTTTGCCACCATGGGCTACCGCTATCACTTAGGGGTATAAAAAATAGATGTTGACCGGACCTCAGACCTACCCGACATGTACACAAAATTTCATAAGAATCGGTGGAGCCGTTTCGGAGGAGTATGGTAACTAACATTGTGACACGAGAATTTTATATATAAGATTATTAAGAGGTAAAGTTTGTGAGGTTGTAGGGGTTAATCTCTGTATCTGCTGAACCGATTTTGAAAATTCTTTTACCATTAGAAAGTCACATTATTTGTGAGTGTCACAGGCTATATATTAACCCGAATTATGAAAAGACTTTTTCGTGGTAGTTGGATTTGCAAATTAAGTCGGAGTCGAACATAAACGTTTCTTACGAACGCTGGCTTAACGATAAGAGATTATATGATTCATAGTTGTGTAAGTGAGTGAGTGAACAGTTTGAATACATCTCGGCGAAGCGAGAGTGGGTGGGCTAGTATAATATATAGGGGTGGATTTTAAAATCCCTGTTTTATTGTATAGATATTAAATGACGAACTTTTAATAAATTGGAAATTCTGTTGATTATAAACTAAGTTGATCATACTGGTTAATAATGCAAAAAAAAATCTTTTCAGTAACTATTTTCTAACCTGTGGTTAAATTAAGTTCTGTGTTACAGACGTTTACTCAGACAATTGTCTGATGTAAGAGGTATTTACAATTTTTTTACTATTTACAAAAAGGTTTTTTTTCACACTTTTAACCATTTAAGGCAACTTACCCTCAAAAATTTGTCTGCATTATGATTTAAAGTTGATGATACTTGGAATCTTACATTTTCTATCTTTTTTAATAAATTCCTTTTTTTTATGGTAGATAAGGTGTAAACGAGCAAATGGTCCACCTGATGGTAAGTGGCCACCATCGTCCTCTTGTTTAGCCGCTGCGTTGCATCTCATAGATAGAGTGGGGAGGTGGAGTAAAGAAAAAATGCTGCGGTTTCAGCGGACCCTGAGCAAGAGCCCAGAGTCCACTAGATCCGCAGCATTAATGGGATGGGAGAGGGAGGGGGTAAGTCTGGCTCACGGGTAAAAAAACTGTTCCTTTTTTTGACGTTAAATCAAAATTAGTGAAAACCCTAATATTTTTTAGTAAATCAGTCATTGTAAGTCAGTTGGAAATGATAAATTGCTCCCAGGATCGGTTAAGTGAACAAAACACTGAAATTTACATAAAGACGTCGAAACTTTGCAAAAAATCTTAATTGCTTTGATATTTTTATTGTTTTGACAGTTTGTTTCAGAAAACTTTGGTTTTATCATTTTATATAGACTGACAAAGAAAACAGACAAAAGGCTCTAATTTTTAGAATATTTAGGTATTAATGAGTTCTCAAAATAGATTTTAGTATTATATACAAGATCTAGATAAAATAATTTCAGTAACTGGACTTTTTAACGCTACAACGACGAGTGTGCATTTGTATGTCTGTTTGTGGCATCAAAGCGCCCAAGACAATGTACCGATTTTGATTAAGTTTTATTTGCTTGAAAGGTAATTTAATCGAGATGGTTGTTAGCTATGTATCGTGAAGATCTGGTCACCCCTTTGGAGACTATCAGCTTATTGCCCACTTGAGAGCTGTCTTACAATATTAATATGTTTACGTTTATAACAAATCTCGTAACCATAGCAACACACTCACATTGCTTACACTGAGTACAGAAACGGTATTTTTTGATACCTTTCGATACCATGTCTCGAATGGCATCGAGTATCAAGTTTGTTTATTGCTTTATATGACTATTTACCCGACTACGACAAAGTCAAAAGGAAGAGTAATGATTTAGCAGTCTATGTATGTATGTTTGTATGTTCCACCTTAGCGCCTAAACTACTGAACCAATTCTCATGAGTGAGGTGTCAATAGATTCGTAATAATGGCGCGGATGACATAGGCTATTAAAATTTTATAAAAAAAAAGGTGTGTGTGCGATTCACACACGATAGAAGTGAAACTTCAGTAAATCGATAAAAGAATGAGATGAATATATATAATAATACTAGGGGCCCATCCCGGCATCGCACGGGTGGAATATTTAGTTTAAAACATTTTGGCTCTCCCGCATTGCCTGCCGTGCCCCTCTACCTCGGCGTTACTCGCTACCACTCGCTGCACTTCGAGTATCACCGAGATAGAACTACACTGGCCCGTCGCGTCGCGTCGGCGTGTATTTTTTGTTTATATTGATATTTTTAATTTCGTAATATCTTTTGAATGGAAGGTCCGATTTAAATAATTCAAAAAGTAATTTACAGGTATTGAAACAGTCTTGAATATGAAATAATTTATTTGGATAAGGATTAATACAATATAGAAAACATGGTCTGATTTTGATTGGCATTTTTATCAACTTTTAAAATATAAAAAAGTAGTTATAGTGACATAACTATAATAGTTGGACATATGGTCTCGCGGAGTTTTTTGTAGATATTAATACGTTCTATAATATTGTAAAACATTTTTTTGTTCTATCATCAATACTTTTCGCAGCGCATGCGATGAAAGATATTTTATGGCTATTTTTTTTGCACCTTGGGTTGGTTTTCGTGAGATTTCCTAAGGATCTCTAATTTTTTCTTGTAATAAATATAGCCTATGTTACTCAGGGATAATGTAGCTTTCTAATGGTGAAAGAATTTTTGAAATCGGTCCAGTAGTTTTTATGTTTATTCGTTACATACAAAAATACAAAAATACAAATCTTACTTCTTTATAATATTAGTATAGATATAGATAAAATAGTATGTATATTTCTGTCTCATTCTTTCCTACACATTTTTGTATTTGTGTCTCTTACCTGTCGTTTTTTCGTTGCATCCGGTTTGAAATCACAACGATTCTAAAGAAGTTTCACTTCAAAAAATATGACGCAATTTAACCTTCACATTTTAACCTAAAATGGTCAAGGCAGAATGGTTTCTAATTATTGGAATAGACTAAAGGGGGTGATGGTATAGAATAGAATATTGGGTAAACGCAACGTAGATATTTCTACTGAACCAATAAATAATCAAATATGATCTCTAACAATTACGAGAGAAACCTAAGCAGTGCCTTGGACTTGTGACCAAGGTTTAGGTTTGAGGATAAACTTTAAATGATCATTCACATAAACCTAACCTAACACAATACGTGGCAACTAAATTGTAAGGTACTCACGTGACCTTGATCAGACAGCACTCTTGGTACTGACACTATCCAGGGACCACTTCACTTCTCGAGAGATCGCGCACGACTAAGACTTCAGTCAGACTGTCGATGGTATATAAAAGGTCGAGGGTAGAGACTGTCAAAACAACGGAAGTGACTACTACCCTACTCCAAGGCCATAGATACCGATGACGATTCGATTATTCGATAGTCTTTTACTATATTTTATTTTTTTTTATCAAAATTTACATTATATTTGCAAAATGAAATACTAAAACATATAGAAGTCTAACACTAGTTGATATTTCCATTCCCACTGTGGCGTTGTTTGTAATTTTCGTGTTGCATCAGAGTCGCGTTTTAAAATCTGTTTGTCACAAAGGAAGGGTTGAGTGGGATCTTTTTCGTGACAGTTTCAAATATCACGGTCGCATTAGCTCTCTAGCCCTCGCTTCTCATTGTTTTTATATAATTAATACACATTATTGGATTGCTAATTTAAGTTATGTAGAGACTGGGGCATTATTGCAAATTAAATTTTTTATAAAGTTTGACAGTAGTTATACATAAATGAAAACACACGCACGCAAACATACGCATACTAACATTCGCACACTAAAACACACAGATGCACTCACGCACAGTAAAACACGCAGACTAAAACACGCACTCGATGTAGTAAAGAAGTCAAGATTATACTCTTCAAAGCATATAGTCAGTCATTCTTCACGAGCAGCCTGTGGGTGAGGTCTACGAAGCGAGCCTACAATGCCCAGAGAGTGCAGTACAACAATATATACAGGATGTTATTGGGCTTGTCCAGCAGGTGTAGTGCGTCTTACATGTTTCTAGAGACACATAGAGAGACGGGTTCCCAGTCATCATGCGAAAAAGAATAGCATCCTTGCTTGGTCGGGTCAGGCGAAGTTCAAACAGCATTATGCATGTGATTTTTTTTATGGTAGATCAGGTGCAAACGAGCAAATGGTCCACCTGATGGTAAGTGACCACCAACGCCCATGGACATCGACAAAACAAGAGGTAGCCTCTTGTTTTGTCGATACGTTGCATCCTCGAAGATAGAGTATGGAGGGGGAGTTAAGAAAAAATGCTGCGGTTTCTGCGGACCCTGAGCAAGAGCCCACAGTCCACTAGATCCGCAACATTAATGGATGGGAGAGGGAGGGGGTAAGTCTGGCCCACATGCGGCTCGGCCGGAACGCGTCTATGACACTTGGCGGTCGGACTCGCATGCTGGTGGTCTCAAGCTAGTCGGAGAACAGATCCCCTACCACCACTACCCCTACTACCACGCAATGGTGTGCTGGGTTACTCGGCTCTTACGAGATGCTCTCCCAGCGGCAGAGAGGAATAGTATTCTAACCCGTCCCCCCACGGGTAAAGTTGCTGACGAATATGATTGCCAGATATTTGTGTACTGGGTAGGGCAAATCTAAGGGGTAGCACTCAGCTTTAAGCGCCTTTGTTACTTACAGCTATGAAGACGTGTTCTTTGAAATATTAATTTATTATTATTATATAAAACACACACTAACACACACAAGTTATGCTTACAGGAAGATCTCAACAATAAGGATGATATGTTTACTAAATAGAAATGAAATAAATTTTGTTTTATTTATATAATTATAATTATTACTAATTGCCTTTATATACTAATTTTGCCGGTATTCAGCTGGTTAGCATCAGTTTTAATAGTTTTATGCCAAAACCGTATATATATATATATAGATAGATAATATATATATAGATATATATATATATACATGTCGAGGATTTTAAAACGATGAGAAGGAGATGGAAGGAGAAAGGAAGATGGGGAATATTGGGGAACACTAAAAGGGGGTGATGGTAATGAGTGGAATATTGGGTAAACGATACGTAGATACTTCTACTGAACCGATAAATTATCAAATGATCTCTAACAATTACGAGAGAAACCTAAGCAGTGCCCTGGACTTGTTACCAAGATGTAGGTTTAAGGAATTCCTTTAAATGATCATAACACTCACCTCCACTGCTCAGGCTCTCTGTTTAAACCCAAGGTTAAACGCACATAAACCGAATCTAACACAAGGCTAACCTAACCTAAGGCTAACCTAACCTAACATTGTGTTTACTTAACCACGTGGCAATTACATTGTAAGGACTTACGTGACCTTAGTTGGACAGCACTTCCACACTACACTGCACTTGACACTATCACTATCACTAGCACTACTTAGATGATGTTCACTTCTTGAGAGACCGCGCACGACTAAGACTTCAGTTAGACTGTCGATCGCATATAAAGGGTCGAGGGTAGAGACTGTCAAAACAACGGAAGTGACTACTACCCCACTCCAACGCCATAGACAACGATAACGTTTCGATTAATCGATAATCTTTTACTATGCTCCGACATATATATAGCACATTAAATATAGCTTATATATTATTCTTTAATAAATCCTCTTTGAATTACTAAATATTTTATCAAATTTTGTTCTGCTGTTTCTGAAATAATAATTGATTAACATATATAAGTAGGTGATATTTTTATTTGGTGGTCTCGTGTTCTATATATTGTGTAGCAGAGTGAGCGAGAGGGAACATATTTTGTGTGGGAGTGTGTATCTAGTAAGAGATAAAGAAATGCTAAGTAAATTCTTAGATACAAACAATAAGAACTGCCTCCATGTTTTCGTAAATGTTCCCCGTCACAATAATTTGACAAATTGTCACGTTGGTAATTCAGTTTGTCACAAGGTATAAGAGATTGCGACTTAATATAGAGCTTACTTTTTTACATCTACCCATTTCTCTTTATAGCACAATATAGTAACTATACAATATGATACTATTTCGGTAAATATGATATAATATACTATGTCGTTTTTGCCGTACAAAAACTTTCGCCTACACTTGCCTTCTTTAATCAAGAGATGGATTAAGGGATTGATCCTTTAATTGGTAGAGATTTTAATGTTTAGTTATTTATCGGTTCAGTAGAAGTCTCTATGTTTCGTTATCCTAATAGGCCATCCAATATCTCTTAGTTTTTCTACATCCCTCCCCCCTTTTTTCTCCAAGTTATAAATTTTAGTCTATGGTGGCGCGTAAGTTTGATTAGGGTACTATTTAATACCACTTGCGCTGTCAAATTTTCACTCAACGACTTTTAGTGCCCTGTAAATGGCCAGCGATTGTTATTCCCTATTATACCCATTAGTAGGGGAAGGGGGTGCTCCAATCACTGTTTTGTCCATCAAGAAAACTCTTTAAGTGAACATTATTTGAACTGGTGCTAGGTGACGTGTGAAAATAGTGTTGTGCTGCTTCCATGACTCTCTGATTGAATTCACGTTAGCGGTTAGACCATTACATTGTAAACCTGCCTCTTGGTCACAGGGTCACAGGGTGCTGCTTGACTTCGTGTCATAATTGTGAGAGTTTATTCAGTATCATTATTTAGCTGCCCACGAAAAATCAAACACTATATACATTTTAAAATAAATCGGATAAGCAGAAGCGAGAGCGGATTTTCTTGTCTTTTGTAACTTGTATCAGTAGATAAGAAATGTGGGCAAAAGAATAACTATGATTGATGATCCAGCTTCCTGTCCGTGAAACATGATTTGTGTGGAATAGATATTTCGTGGAAAATGTTTTAGAAACCTACGCTCAGGTGAGATTGATTGCTTTTATTGAGTATTTTGGCCAATTTTTAACAATAAAAAAATATTCGGACTAGTGTAAGTCGGTTTCACGCACCGAGGGTTCAATTTGAATTGAAGGATAAACCGCAGTAGGTTAACCAACTGAAAATTTTCACATGTGTACTGAAACTTTTTTTTATGGTACATAAGGTGCAAGCGTGCAAATGGTCCACCTGATGGTAAGTGGCCACCATCACCCATGGACATCAGCAAAACAAGAGATATGCTCTTGTTTTGTCGATTCGTTGCATTTTCGAAGATAGAGTGGGGAGGGGAAAGGGAGTGAAGAAAAAATTGCTGCGGTCTCACTGGACCCTGAGCAATAGCCCTGGATGGGAGAGGGAGAGGGTAAGTCTGGCCCACATGCGGCTCGACCGGAATGCGTCTATGAAACTTGGCGGTCGGATCACATGCTGGTGGTCGCCAGCCGGTCGGGGAACAGATCCCCCTACCACCAAAATTTTTTTGTTTCTAGGTGAACAGCAAGGCTTAGATTTCTTTGTGAGTATCGAAATATGAATTAATAGCCTTCACTTTAGATTATGTTGCCATAACAGTTTAATACCTCCACGCATTCCTGAGAAAAATGAAACTTGATTGATGTATAGAAAATAAATCCTATAAAAGTACTTTTCCTTTTGAGGTATGGTTCCATTACCATCCCTTTTGAACTCTTTATTTAATAATAAAAGGATTGTTAATGGAATCTACCAATCTATATTTTAAAGTTAATACTTTTAAATGTATTTGTATAACGAGCGGCCTGCCCTCGCTTCGGTCCGGGTATTTAAAGCAATATTATAATTTATGTCCTCAATTTTTCTTTCTATAATTGTGTATTTTTTCATTATTTGCAAAAAGAGAGAGAGAGTGAGAAAAACTTATAAAAAGAGAAATGATAGAAAGAAAAAAAGCGCCAGATAATATAAGAGAGAGGAGAGAGCAAAAATAAAATTGGATAAATAAAGGAGAGAGTGTGAGCTATTATCGAAAGAAAGAAACCCAACAGAGACTAACCATTCTGGACAGAGATGAAGATAAATATTAAAGAGAGAAAAAAGAGAGAGGATAAGAGATAACGATAGCATATAAGAGGAAGAGAGACGGAAATACTATAGACTTCTCTCAGTAAAAGAATTTTTAAAATCAGATCAGTAGCAACAAAAAAGTCGGGTTCTATTGATCAAAAAAAGTATATGGCAACACTAAATCACTTTTGTCACTCACGAATAGTGTAGTTTTCTATCAGTGAAAAACATTTTTAAATCGGATTTGTAGTTTCTGAGAATCTCTTCAATTTACAAAATGGCCCAACCTTGTGGCACTTAAATGGCCATATATTTTAATTAGAGTATTTATGGCAACACCACATAGCCTATGTTACCCGGAAAGGATGTAGCTTCCTATCAGTGAAAGAATTTTCAAAATGGTTCAGTACTTTCCGAGCCTATTCGAAACAAACAAACATACAAACAATCAAATCTTTCCTCTTTATATAATAGTATAGATGAATGGTATCTCACAAATTATTTTCATATATTTCTCTACTTACTCGTGAAATCATAAAATTCACCGACAAATTTTAAAGATTAAAACAAATTAAAAGTCTATTAGATTTCTATTTGGAATTGCAAAAAGCAAAAATATTTAAATAGGATATTTATATCATATAATATATGTTAAGTATAAAACTATTTTTATTATTTTAGACCTTGATTATTAAACAAAAAAAATACAAATAAAATTATGAAGACCTCAGTTTTATTATCCTAACTAATATTATAATTTCGAAATTAATTTAGGAAACGTAGGAAATACTTAAAAATACAAACTAAACAAACGATAATTCTATTTAATATACTACTTACGCCATCTATTGACGGAAAGATGATCTCTCTGTTTATTACGCAATCACGCTTAAATCATTGAACCGATTTTGATAAAATTTGGTACAGACATAGATCAGAGCTTGGGGAAGAATATAGGCTATGTTTGATCGCGAAAGTAAAATGAATAACTGTGCAATTACGCCATCTATCGACGTGGAGACGAAGAGCATGTCGAGCTGTCTTTGGGAATTAGACAAATATGAATTATTTGTGGTGTTAAAAATTAAAATGTTTAAACCTAAATACATGTGGTAAATTGCACCCGAGCAAAGTCGGGACGGGTCGACTAGTATGTGTATGAGCATGTGTATTTTAGGCAATATTCATTCGAGAAATGTAATAAATTTTTCATTAGTCTTGGAGGTTTAGAACAATATTTATATTAGATATTTTTTGTGAATAGTCGAGCACCACTTCTGAGAAAAGGTTCGAGTAATGGATTAAAATTACATAGACGAAAATTGCGTTACAAGATATAATATATATTTAAATACTAGTCGACACGCCCCAGCATCGCACGGGTGCAATTTATCACTTACAATACTTTCATTTATCAAAAAGCATTTAATTTTCTGTATATTTATGAGAAATAAAATATATAGTCGCAGTAAACATATTTTATAATTATCCCGCAGTATCTCTCAATTTTTCCGAGATAAAAAATTTAATAATCCTATGTGTTAATCCAGATTATAAAGTATCTGTGTGCCAAATTTCATTGAAATCCGTTCAGCCGTTTTTGCGTGATTGAGTTACAACCATCTACACATCTAAACTTTGACATTTATAATATTAGTAACATTATAGAATCCAAAAGTGTATTTGTTGGTTATGCATTAAATTGTAAGCAGTAACTTACGGTTTACAATTTTTTAGACAGTTTACAATATCGTGAGATAGATTATAATCTTACAGTATTTTCAATTCTACGGTGACATATACAATCAAAGCATTCACCATCTATTCTCGGTACAATCAGTTCTTGGTTTGAAGAATTTAGATCTTTAGGACTGCAGTAAACATATTCTATTAAGTTTATACATAATCCATTAGTTCTTTATAGATTTTTTTGGGATAAAGGACAAACGAGTGGACGGTCCACCTGATGGAAACTGACCACCGTCACTTATGGACATCAGCAAAACTAGAGTAAGTTAGAATGCTGCTGTTTCAGTAGACCCCGCGTAAGAACCCAGAGTTCACTGGAACTGCAGCAGAAATAATGGGATGGGATAGGGAGCTGGTAGATCTGGCCCATAACGACGCGACCAGAACGCGTCAGACACTTGGCCGTCGGATTCTCATACTGGTGGTCACACGCCAGTTGGGGAACAGATCCCCTACAACCAAGGGTGTGCTGATTTACTTGCATCTTACGAGATACTGTCCCAGAGGCAGAGGGGAGTTGTAATCTAACCGGGGATGGGGTAAAGGGGGACTGTTGTAAATACATTTTTTTTAGTTATAAAAAAGATAAATTCCAAAAGTTTCTTTTGTTTCAGGTGATATCAGCGATATCAGTATTCTTCATCTGCATATCAGTCCTCTGCTTCTGTTTGAAGACTCACCCAGACCTTCGAGTGTCAAATCACCTACTACTAGAGAGTTACATGGAGAACACTACGATAGTGGTGGAGGCCAACCCTTGGCAGGACAACGGCCAGCCTCACGTGGCCTTCTTTTATATAGAGCTGGTGTGCAACGTGTGGTTCACTATTGAACTGCTTGTTAGATCTGTGGTAAGTACTAGATGTAATATTCTAACAAGTATTTTAGGTTTTAACGAATCAATAATATTGCTTGGGTTATAAAATACGTGATTAGCAAAACGGTTAATATAACTAAAAATCTAAATACATATACTTTACTAAACAGGTAAAATTACAGTAAAACTTCACGACAAAATGTGGCATCAAAATTCAAAACCATCCAAGCGATATTGAACTCAATTTTTATAGGAATAAGGATGCATTTCCCTTAACTGTCACTTGCCACCGGATACACCTGCCTTTAGAAACACGACTCCAATTTGTTCGGTTAAGTTTAAGAGGGTTTGCACATTCTATCACGTTCGTATTGACTGTTGGAGAAATTGCTTTTAGTCACTGACATGTATATATATGTTATCGTAAATTTGTAAACACCGTTTGATTATAAATAATAATATATCTCGCAATATTGTAAATCTTTCGAAGATTGTAAACCGTTATATACTGCTTACAATTTAAAGCATTAATTTTCGATAGATTAATTTATCGAAGTGAAACTGTCAAATTGTGAATTAGTATGAATTTACTATAGAGTTACAAAACTATTACAGTGGACATAAAAATAGTTAAAAAATTAGAATTAACAAAAATTACTACACTATGTTTAGGTATGCAATAATGTTATTTTTATTTAAGCGATAGTTTATTATTAATATTCATTTAGGCGCTAAAACCGCATTAAAATCAGTTGCGTGGTTTAAATATCTGAGCGTACAGACAGCAGGAAGCTTTATTCTATCTATACTTCTATACTAATATTATAAAGAAGTAAGATTTGTATTTTTGTATGTAACGAATAAACATAAAAACTACTGGACCGATTTCAAAAATTCTTTCACCATTAGGAAGCTACATTATCCCTGAGTAACATAGGCTATATTTATTACAAGAAAAAATTAGAGATCCTTAGGAAACCAACCCAAGGTGCCAAAAAATTTGCCATAAAATATCTTACATCGCATGCGCTGCAAAAACTATTGATGATAGAACAAAAAAATGTTATACAATATTATAGAACGTATAAATATCTACAAAAAAGTCCGCGAGACCATATGTTCAACTATTATAGTTACGTCACTATAACTACTTTTTTACATTTTAAAAGTTGATAAAAATGCCTATCAAAATCAGACCATGTTTTCTATAACTTTGTATTAATCCTTATCCAAATAAAATATTTCGTATTCAAGACTATTTCAATACCTGTAAATTACTTTTTGAATTATTAAAATCGGACTTTCCATTCAAAAGATATTATGAAATTAAAAATATCAATATAAACAAAAAATACACGTCGACGCGACGGGCCAGTATAGCGACGCAGCGCAGCGATTAAAGCGGCAAGAGAGGGGGCACCGAAATGCGGGAGGGCCAATATATTTTTAAAAATAATATTCCACCCGCGCGAAGCCGGGATGGGCCGCTAGTACTATATAAAGATACTAAAAAAGTAGAATAAGTATTTTTCTTGAAATTTCAATAAAAAAAAGTGAAGTAAAACTCTTCCAGTAACAGATACCGACATATCTTTGCTTGCGCTCTTGTGAGTGAACTGACACTTGAACTTGGCAAATTGAAGACGTGTCAGCTGCTCGAGCTGCTCGAGTTACTCAACTGACATGTAATGTGTATATAACTTATTTATTTTGTAATACGAGTATACTTTTATTATCTATATGGAAGCTATACTGCACAGTGAAAAGTCATCACGACCCGTCAATGGCCTATTGCTGAGCTGGGTCTCCTCCTCAGAATGAGGAGAGTATTAGGCCATAGTCCACCACGCTGGCCCAGTGCGGGTTGGCAGACTTTGACACACACCTTTGAGAACTTTTTAGGGAACTCTCAGGAGTGCAGGTTTCCTCACGATGTTTTCCTTCACCGTTAAAGCAAGTGATATTTAATTACTTAAAACACACATAACTCAGAGTCAGAGGTGTGTGCCCAGGATCGAACTCGGACCTTCCGAGTAAGACTTGAAGTCTCAACCTGCCATCACTGCTTTTTTTAAACTAATAATATGCACTTTAGATGGAAACCGAGAAATATAAACACACAAAATACTTCACAAGGGACTCCCAGCATAATTAGTAATGACACATCAAAATAAATCAAAATTATTATTTTTTTTAAAAGTATTTTTGAAATGTTCTTTTTAAAAAAAACTGAGGTAGGGCACAGCAGAAAATTTCCTGCTCAAATATGGAGCTGCCCGACTGGGGTAGTACCTCGACCTTACAGAAGATCACATCTAAATAACACTACTCTAAAGCAGTGTTGTGTTCCTGTTGGTGAGTAAGGTGACCAGAGCTCCTGGGGGGAATTGGGGATAGGGTCGGCAACGCGCTTGCGACGCTTCTGGTGTTGCAGACGTCTATAAGCTACGGTAATCGCTTACCATTCGGTGAGCCGTACGCGTTTTAAGTTTTCCAGGCAAGCTCCGTTTGACAACTGTTTCAAGTCTATCGGAACAGCGGTTATATATTGTCTTGTTATAAATTGTTACGTGGGTTTAATTGAAAAATAAAAGGAACTTCTGACCTTGATTGCTAATTAGGGCCCTATTAGTAAGGAGTGTAGAGCGAGAGGCCTGGAGCGCGCCTGTTACTTGTTAAAATAGTAGACGTCGTAGATTGCTACAATGCATTGGCCAATTGAGATTGTTAGAATAAATGATTTTAATACTTTTAAAAGCAAGCTAAATGAACATCTTATATCTAAATGCTTCTACAATATTAACGAGTTTTTAAACGGTGAATAATAATGTTTCAATTATTAATATTACTTTTGGTAAATTTATATTGTTTGTAATTATATTAGATTTAATACTGTAATTTTTTAAATAATAATATTGCACGCCTGATATAGCAAACCGTTAAAAACTAACAATTATTTATACGATCTGAAAATGCAATAAATTATATTCTGATTCTGATTGAACTACCTATGCAGGCACGCAGCACGCACATGCGTCACTATCCCCACTACTACACTTGCTCTAGCATATAGCACAGGCTCGTCACACACTGTTTTACTGTTATAGACACCAGCATGTTCGTGCTGACAGCTCTATTTAATTAAAAAATAAACTTTAAATTTAGCTCATATCTTATCACCCATAACATTGTTTTAATCATTTTCTAGATTATTTTTGACAAGTATAGAATATTAGTATCACAGAAATTTTGAAATCTCCTATATAAAATACTAGTCGGCCCACGCGACTTCGTCCGCATGTAGCTCCGCTCCTATGGGTCGTAGCGTGATGATATATAGCCTACAGCCTTCCTCGATAAATGGGCTATCTAACACTGAAATAATTTTTCAAATCAGACCTGTAGTTCCTGAGATTAACAAACAAACTCTTCAACTTTATATATCAGTATAGATTAGTTATTGATTCGTAATTACGGGTTGTAGTTATTTTTTCCGATTACAATCTTTCGTTATAAATGTATGGATAATTCTAATTAAAATTGTATCAGTTGTAGTATTAGTTTCTTAGATTAAATACAAAATGAATCTGTATAAGATGGTTCTTCCATTTTGTTGAACTCCGCGCTTGTAACGAGTGCACGTAACTAATTAAAGCAATTGAGTTTTTTTTTTGTTGTAACAAAAAATAAAGCTTTGTTTGTTGTACCTTTCTACAATATAGTAACATAGTTCAATCATTATATCTAGGGGACGGCAGTGCCCCCGCCAAAACGAGTCAATCAAAGCGCAAGGATACTACTGCCTTTTTTTCAAGCTAGCCTTGTAACTTTGGCTTGGATTATACCAGATCTAGAAAATAGTGGACTCATTAAACATATAAAGTTTAAATTACATCTCTTAAAGGTTGAGTTTTTATTGATATTTGTTATTATATCAACCTATATGTGAATGAGTTGATAGGTAGGCTTAATAGTTCTAGAATTGGCTGTAACATAGACGGAGTTTGTGTCAATAATATCAGTTACGCCGATGATATGGTACTTTAGAGTGCCTCAGTTTGTGGACTGAGAAAACTGATGACCATCTGTGAGGCTTATGTGGAAGGGCACGGATTATTATATAACGCCAAGAAAAGTATGGTAATGGTGTTTGAGGCCGGAGGTAAAATACCAATTACAGTACCACCTATCTTCCTAAATGGTACTGCCCTAGAAAGGGTTTTCAATTTTAAATATCTTGGGCATATATTAACACCCGACCTCAACGACAACACCGATATCGATAGGGAACGAAGAGCGTTATCAGTGAGAGCGAATATGCTTGCTCGTAGGTTTGCACGATATTCTCGAAGCGTCAAGATTACTTTGTTTAGAGCATACTGTACAACTTTTTACACGTGCAATCTATGGGCTAAGCATTCTGTAAAAGCCTATAACGCTCTTCGAGTCCAATATAATAATGCATTCAGAGTGTTGTTGGGACTGCCTGGTTTTTGTAGTGCATCAGGGAAGTTTGCAGAGGCCCGTGTAGATTATTTTTTCGCCACAATGCGAAAAAGATGTGGATCCATGGTGCGTAGTCTGCGGAGCAGCTCCAACAGCATTCTTGAGATGATTGCAAGTCGTTTAGACTGCGTATACGTTAATCACTGCTGCGCCATTTCTAATGGATTGACGCGGAAATGATTTCACGTACCTTTTTTAATTTGTTTTTTTTTTTCTTTCTAAATAACACTATAATTATTATTATATGATTAGAATGACTACTAACATAGAATATAAGCTAATGTATACTAACAAATTGAGTCTAAGTTACTTGAATAAAGATTATTATTGTTATTATTATTATTGTTATATGATCATTATTTTTAGCCAAATATTACACACAAAGACGAAACATATTCTCAGAAAGATGATTCTCATGAGCACAATACACCCAAATTCGAATCCAAATACGAGTTTGTATTTGTCTGCATTTTACTGCCTTGTAAATGTAACTCAGTCAGTTGAGCAGCGATAGTGGTAGAGATTTCAATGTCTTGCTCTGGACGTCCGAGTTCAATCCTGGGCACACACCTCTGACTTTTTTTTAGTTATGTGTGTTTTAAGCAATTAAATATCACTTGCTTTAACGGTGAAGGTGTGTGAAGTCTGCTAAACCGCACTAGACCAGTGTGGTGGAATATGGCCTAATACCCTCCTCATTCTGAAGAGGAGACCCGGCTCAGAAGTACGCCATTGACGGGTCGTGATGATGATGATGATGAAATGTTAATATTCAAATAGTTACATATATAGTAGAAATAAAGCTGTAAAGAATCTCTCAGCGAAGTGAGAACTTGAAGCAGTAGTAAAATAAGAATAAAATAACATGAAGCTCACATGCTCACTTCGCTCGTCCACTCGAGCTAAGTGTTGACCCGTTTTCCATCTCTCATACTGGCTTACGCCTTTTGTTCATTTGTCTGTTTAAATTTATATAATCTAATAAAAACGAAATGTCCGACATCAGTCACAGTAGCTTCCAATAAAACTTGTCATTACCTAAGAGGGCAGAACACAATAAAAACACTAGTGTGACAGTTTCTGTTATTGATACGTGTCCAACATTAGTCACAGTAGCTTCCAATAAAACTTGTCGTTACCTAAGAGGGAAGAACATAATAAAAACACTAGTGTGACAGTTTCTGTTATTGATACATGTCCAACATTAGTCACAGTAGCTTCCAATGAAACTTGTCGTTACCTAAGAGGGAAGAACATAATAAAAACACTAGTGTGACAGTTTCTGTTATTGATACATGTCCAACATTAGTCACAGTAGCTTCCAATGAAACTTGTCGTTACCTAAGAGGGAAGAACACAATAAAAACACTAGTGTGACAGTTTCTGTTATTGATACATGTCCAACATCAGTCACAGTAGCTTCCAATAAAACTTGTCGTTACCTAAGAGGGAAGAACACAATAAAAACACTAGTGTGACAGTATCTGTTATTGATACATGTCCAACATCAGTCACAGTAGCTTCCAATGAAACTTGTCGTTACCTAAGAGGGAAGAACACAATAAAAACACTAGTGTGATAGTTTCTGTTATTGATACATGTCCAACATCAGTCACAGTAGCTTCCAATAAAACTTGTCATTACCTAAGAGGGCAGAACACAATAAAAACACTAGTGTGACAGTTTCTGTTATTGATACGTGTCCAACATTAGTCACAGTAGCTTCCAATAAAACTTGTCATTACCTAAGAGGGCAGAACACAATAAAAACACTAGTGTGACAGTTTCTGTTATTGATACATGTCCAACATCAGTCACAGTAGCTTCCAATAAAACTTGTCATTACCTAAGAGGGCAGAACACAATAAAAACACTAGTGTGACAGTTTCTGTTATTGATACGTGTCCAACATTAGTCACAGTAGCTTCCAATAAAACTTGTCGTTACCTAAGAGGGAAGAACATAATAAAAACACTAGTGTGACAGTTTCTGTTATTGATACATGTCCAACATTAGTCACAGTAGCTTCCAATGAAACTTGTCGTTACCTAAGAGGGAAGAACATAATAAAAACACTAGTGTGACAGTTTCTGTTATTGATACATGTCCAACATTAGTCACAGTAGCTTCCAATGAAACTTGTCGTTACCTAAGAGGGAAGAACACAATAAAAACACTAGTGTGACAGTTTCTGTTATTGATACATGTCCAAAATTAGTCACAGTAGCTTCCAATGAAACTTGTCGTTACCTAAGAGGGAAGAACACAATAAAAACACTAGTGTGACAGTTTCTGTTATTGATACATGTCCAACATTAGTCACAGTAGCTTCCAATGAAACTTGTCGTTACCTAAGAGGGAAGAACACAATAAAAACACTAGTGTGACAGTTTCTGTTATTGATACATGCCCAACATCAGTCACAGTAGCTTCCAATAAAACTTGTCGTTACCTAAGAGGGAAGAACATAATAAAAACACTAGTGTGACAGTTTCTGTTATTGATACATGTCCAACATTAGTCACAGTAGCTTCCAATGAAACTTGTCGTTACCTAAGAGGGAAGAACACAATAAAAACACTAATGTGACAGTTTCTGTTATTGATACATGTCCAACATCAGTCACAGTAGCTTCCAATAAAACTTGTCGTTACCTAAGAGGGAAGAACATAATAAAAACACTAGTGTGACAGTTTCTGTTATTGATACATGTCCAACATTAGTCACAGTAGCTTCCAATGAAACTTGTCGTTACCTAAGAGGGAAGAACACAATAAAAACACTAGTGTGACAGTTTCTGTTATTGATACATGTCCAACATCAGTCACAGTAGCTTCCAATAAAACTTGTCGTTACCTAAGAGGGAAGAACACAATAAAAACACTAGTGTGACAGTATCTGTTATTGATACATGTCCAACATCAGTCACAGTAGCTTCCAATGAAACTTGTCGTTACCTAAGAGGGAAGAACACAATAAAAACACTAGTGTGATAGTTTCTGTTATTGATACATGTCCAACATCAGTCACAGTAGCTTCCAATAAAACTTGTCGTTACCTAAGAGGGAAGAACATAATAAAAACACTAGTGTGACAGTTTCTGTTATTGATACATGTCCAACATTAGTCACAGTAGCTTCCAATGAAACTTGTCATTACCTATGAGGGAAGAACACAATAAAAACACTAGTGTGACAGTTTCTGTTATTGATACATATCCAACATTAGTCACAGTAGCTTCCAATAAAACTTGTCGTTACCTAAAAGGGAAGAACACAATAAAAGCACTAGTGTGATAGTTTCTGTTATTGATACATATCCAACATTAGTCACAGTAGCTTCCAATAAAACTTGTCGTTACCTAAAAGGGAAGAACACAATAAAAACACTAGTGTGATAGTTTCTGTTATTGATACATATCCAACATTAGTCACAGTAGCTTCCAATAAAACTTGTCGTTACCTAAAAGGGAAGAACACAATAAAAACACTAGTGTGATAGTTTCTGTTATTGATACATATCCAACATTAGTCACAGTAGCTTCCAATAAAACTTGTCGTTACCTAAAAGGGAAGAACACAATAAAAACACTAGTGTGATAGTTTCTGTTATTGATACATATCCAACATTAGTCACAGTAGCTTCCAATAAAACTTGTCGTTACCTAAGAGGGAAGAACATAATAAAAACACTAGTGTGACAGTTTCTGTTATTGATACATATCCAACATTAGTCACAGTAGCTTCCAATGAAACTTGTCGTTACCTAAGAGGGAAGAACACAATAAAAACACTAGTGTGACAGTTTCTGTTATTGATACATGTCCAACATTAGTCACAGTAGCTTCCAATGAAACTTGTCGTTACCTAAGAGGGAAGAACACAATAAAAACACTAGTGTGACAGTTTCTGTTATTGATACATGCCCAACATCAGTCACAGTAGCTTCCAATAATACTTGTCGTTACCTAAGAGAGAAGAACATAATAAAAACACTAGTGTGACAGTTTCTGTTATTGATACATGTCCAACATTAGTCACAGTAGCTTCCAATGAAACTTGTCGTTACCTAAGAGGGAAGAACACAATAAAAACACTAATGTGACAGTTTCTGTTATTGATACATGTCCAACATCAGTCACAGTAGCTTCCAATAAAACTTGTCGTTACCTAAGAGGGAAGAACATAATAAAAACACTAGTGTGACAGTTTCTGTTATTGATACATATCCAACATTAGTCACAGTAGCTTCCAATGAAACTTGTCGTTACCTAAAAGGGAAGAACACAAAAAAAACACTAGTGTGATAGTTTCTGTTATTGATACATATCCAACATTAGTCACAGTAGCTTCCAATAAAACTTGTCGTTACCTAAAAGGGAAGAACACAATAAAAACACTAGTGTGATAGTTTCTGTTATTGATACATATCCAACATTAGTCACAGTAGCTTCCAATAAAACTTGTCGTTACCTAAAAGGGAAGAACACAAAAAAAACACTAGTGTGATAGTTTCTGTTATTGATACATATCCAACATTAGTCACAGTAGCTTCCAATAAAACTTGTCGTTACCTAAAAGGGAAGAACACAAAAAAAACACTAGTGTGATAGTTTCTGTTATTGATACATATCCAACATTAGTCACAGTAGCTTCCAATAAAACTTGTCGTTACCTAAAAGGGAAGAACACAATAAAAACACTAGTGTGATAGTTTCTGCTATTGATACATATCCAACATTAGTCACAGTAGCTTCCAATAAAACTTGTCGTTACCTAAAAGGGAAGAACACAATAAATTACTAGTGTGATAGTTTCTGTTATTGATACATATCCAACATTAGTCACAGTAGCTTCCAATAAAACTTGTCGTTACCTAAAAGGGAAGAACACAATAAAAACACTAGTGTGATAGTTTCTGCTATTGATACATATCCAACATTAGTCACAGTAGCTTCCAATAAAACTTGTCGTTACCTAAGAAGACACATCGGTGTGACAGTTTCTGTTATAGATACATGTCCGACATTAGATACAATGGCTTCCAATAAATCTAGTCGTAATCGTTATTGTCCGGTTCCTATTTTGGTATATGCTATAAAAAAGTTTTAATCGTCAGGCTAAACTAACCGGTTGGATTAACAGCTTAACGGCAATGTTACTGTTGACACTCGACAGATAAATTGGGACGAGTTAAAATGTGAATATATTTTAATAGTAAATGGTAGAGCCATTATGTAAATAAAAACATTTGCGTCAGTATAAAATACTGTTGTTGTCGGATATGTTTTTAATTTATCATTGTATATGTCACCGTAAAATTGTAAACACCATTAGATTATAATCTACCTCGCGAGACTTCAAACTGTCGATAGATTGTGAACTGTTCCTGATTGGTCGGCCTTATAGTAAGCTGTTCTATGTTCTGTCTGTTCTGTTCTGTGTGTGTTCTGTTAGGAATGAAACACATGTGTCAGTCAAATAAATAAATACACTAGAAAGTGTATTTATTTATTTGACTGACATAATATGATAAGAACATACATTGTGATATGTATGTTCTTATTATTTAGTAGATAATCAATAGAATCTCTCGAAGTGAATTCCTCAAATTGAGAACCTGGATACCCTACTCCACTTTTACCAACCTTCACGCAGTACTTGTCAGTCCTATCCCTAAAGTGTATATAATAAAAAGGACAATATTTTTGTCTATTTTAATTTTTTACTATTTTCATTATGCTCAGTATGATAGTTTTATGGTAAATTCATTCTGAGTTACAATTTGACGATTTCACTTCGATTGATTATAAACTAAAAAATAATTTGTTAAATTGTAAGCATTATGTTACAGTTTACAATCTTTCGACAGTTTAAAATATCGAGAAATCGATTATAATCTAACGGTATTTACAACTTTACGGTAACATATACATTTGTTAGGAAAAATATAAATTTCCTAAATAGTAATAGACGTCTTACACAAGCTATCGTGAAAATAGTTCTAAGTCATTTTTTATATTAATTAGAGAAGTTTTTCGTATCAGATAGTAATTTACAAAAGATTTCCTCATTTTAGAATTCATTCATTGTAGAAAATGCGCAAAATTCTTTGAGATAATAGTATTATTTTAAACATCACCTAAATGAGCTGAAAGTTTATATATTTTCTAGGAAATGTACAAATCCTCAGGCTACGTTTCCACCAGGGATGTGCGATTGAATCGCTTCATTTGACACACTGAGTGAGGTTAGGTAAATCAAGGGATTTTATTGGTTCTTAAAGAACACATCTCTCGCTGAATATCCTTACTCATCTCTGGTTTTATTGTATATTTAATTCTATTAAAAATAGCGATAGAATTCTTTAATGGCGTTATAAGGACTTTACGTTAACTAAAGAGTAGAATAAATAATGATCGGCTAAACAAAGCCTTATAAAGGCGTCATACAGAGTTTGTCTTTAAATAGAGGCATTAAAGTAGCAATAAAGTTGCCAATTCATTTGATAACGTCACGACTTAATCAGTAAATCTTTTTTATTGCTATCGACAACGAAAAAATCTTTGGAAACTTTGAAACACCCAACGGAGTCGAAAATTTTCGGCCAATTACCTCTGATTAATGATTGTTAGTCGATTCGGTAATCTCGTCTTCCTTTTTACTGATTTCACGAAAACATGTTTGTCAACAGAAATTTTAACTTAACAAGGAAAGTTTTATGTTTGATGAATCTTGTTACTTGACCATCGATGGATGAAAAGATCTTTAAATCTAAAGTCTAAAGTTTAATTAATATATACAGCATTTAGGATCAAGGAGAATATAATTCACGTTAATATGAATGAAGATCTCTGGTTTACATAAGGCACATAGAAACATGTTTCGGACTTTTAATGTAAAAGATTTTTTCAGTTGTAAAAACGAATTTTATTGAAATAGAAAAGAATCTGGGTGACATTTAACACACCGGCGCGTCGGCGTGTATTTTTTGTTTATATTGACATTGTTAATTTCGTAATATCTTTTGAATGGAATGTCCGATTTCAATGATTCAAAATGTAATCAACAGGTATTAAAACAGTCTTGAACACGAAATAATTTTTTTGTATAAGAATAAATAAAAAGGTATGGATAACATGGTCTGATTTTTATACGCATTTCTATCAACTTTTAAAATGTAAAGTAGTTATAGTGACATAACTACAATAGTTGTACATATGGTCTTGCGAAGTTTTTTGTAGATATTGATACGTTCTATAATATTGTAGAAGATATTTTTGTTCTATCATCAATACTTTCCGCAGCGCATGCGATGAAAGACAATTTATGTCTAATTTTTTTACACCTTGGGTTGGTTTTAGTAAGAATTTCTGAGGATCTCTAACTTTTTCTAGTAATAAATATAGCCTATGTTGCTCAGGGATAATGTAGCTTTGTAACGACAAAAGAATTATTGAAATCGGTCCAGTAATTTTTAAGTTTATTCTATTTAAGTTAAGTTTATTATAAATTGTAGTTGTTGTGAACCGAAAAGACATAATTTAAACTTTTCTCTTCCTGTAGTTCTTGTAGTACTTCTTTTTAATTTAACAACTAGATTGAACCAGTCTGTCAAGTAGCGTCGCGCAGTACACATTAAAGTAGCGAGACTATACTATAGTGTTGTTTGATGGCGTCGTGTTAGCCTCCGCTATCGAGGAACACATAAGTAATGTACTTTATTATTTTAATATTCTGTAGCGAGGTCGAGCGGTGTAAACTTGCTCCTGAGTCTCAAGCCCCATACCCTGCTTGTCTTCCATCTAGATTACATGTTAATATTGTTGTTTAAGTGTTACTGCGCAGTATAGCTCCCATACACTTAATAAGGAGGACTTTAAGTCAATTAAGTTCGTTGACCTATTTATTGTGCTATGTTTCTCAAATATTACAACAACGATTAACCAGGACCATCAAAACCGTTTACCATTAATATATGGTAAATGCTCATCAATATTTAAGAACAGATTATACGTCGCCAGTTTACCGTCGCCGGTTACAAAGCTCTGTTTACATATTAATTACTGTCAACTTCATTATCTTTGCTCTCGAGAAAATCATGAAATTTTGTTGACAATCTAATAATACCTGGTGGGTTAGTGGTTCAGTTGCAAGTTTCCTTCCGTGAGGGGACGGGTTAGAATACTATTCCCCTCTGCTCCTGGAAGAGCAAGAGTAACCCAGCACCCCTTACATATCAAAAGCTATCAAAATTCATTACGTTTTCTAGAAATATTTCTTTATAGGTCAAAAGAATATACATAGAAATGTAAACTTAAAAGAGCAGAAGTTTAGGGCCTTTTAGATTAGTAATAAAAGGCCCTAAACTTCTAATATTATAATAATATTATAATTTCAAAAGTAAATACAAACTAAACAAACGAAACTGCGATTTAATCTACTACTTACGCCATCTATTGATAGATAGATGGTTTGTATTGTCCGTTACGCAATCACACTTAAATCACTGAACCGATTTTAATGAAACATGATACTGATATAAAGTAGAGTTTGAGGAAGGACATAGTGTTTTATGCTGAAAAAATAATTAATAATATTGTACTCGTAAGCCATCTATCGACGTGGGGATGAAGTGCATCAAACAAATACCTCGCTACACATCCTCACTCATCTCTGGTAGAAACGTAGCCTTAGAGATTTTGCAGCTAAGGAGAGAAAGAGACACAAAACTTATTAGTAGACCACACTGTAGTTAGTTATCTTATGCAAATGTAAACTAAACGCCCGAAGCATTAATGTCATTAAGCAATAATCCCATACACCTGTTCTACAACAAAGGGCTTGACACTTGGTTACTTTAGTCTATGAATATATTAGCCTTCTAATTTGTATGTAATTCCTTCATATACATTTACCTCGCTCCGCTGAGTTTTTGATGATATACCACGTTTTGAATCCACTTTGACTGCGGTAGATTCACCGTGATCACTACGCAGTATAAAACAAAGTTGCTTCGCGCTGTCTGTCTGTATGTCCCTATGTATGCTTAGATTTTTAAAACTATGCAACGGATATTGATGCGGTTTTGTTAATAGATAGAGTGATTCAAGAAGAAGGTTTATTTTTATAATACATGCATAATATAGTAGAGAAACTGATAATGTCTGTGATGTCATAAATAAACACTTTTTTTGCGCTTACATTGCAAACGCTGGCTGAACCCTATGAGATAGATCAAAATAATGTACTACAGTATTGTACACCGTAAAAAGGCCTACAAAAAAGTCCGCGATGGTATATGCCTATCACTTAGGGTTAAGCCACAATAACCATTTTTTATCCTTTACTTTTAACGAGAAATAATGGCTTATTAACGAAGCGATTTTAAA
Source organism: Limenitis camilla (assembly GCA_905147385.1). Lineage (NCBI taxonomy): Eukaryota > Metazoa > Arthropoda > Insecta > Lepidoptera > Nymphalidae > Limenitis > Limenitis camilla. The sequence continues at coordinate 12,607,834 of LR990241.1, forward strand.
CAATACAGCATTAATCCTTATCCAATTAGTTACCTTAAATACAATGTGCATGTTATATAGATCAATATGGCCCTTTACAGCATGAAATTTAAATGAATATTTTCGAAAATATTACATATTTAAAATGCCGGAACATAGCGGTTGCGCGGCGCGTGCTTATGAAAACATGTTTGTATTGTCTAATGGCAAAAAAGTTGTGAATGTTGTATATATAGACATTCTGTAGTATATTTAGTATCAGCATTGCACCCGTGCGAAGCCGGGGCGGGTCGCTAGTATGATAATAAATACTCACGAGTCGAGTGTATTTTTTATTATTTTTATTTCTTAAAATAATCATAATCATAAAGTTTAAATAGATATTTCTAAGCAAAAACAGTTTTCAACTATAAAAAATTACATAATGAAGAATAATTCTGTTTCACAATAGATGTTTAGTTATTTATATAGTTAAAATATATAAACGTGGTTTACTTACTACTAATTTGAAACAATCTAATACAAACAAACACAAATTAATAAGCAAATTTTATAGTTAAATATATCAATAATTATGTTTGTTGCAAGCTTTAACTAGAAATCTATTTTTGGAATAATTAGTTCTACAATTCCTCCTCGAAATCACAGTATTGGAGCGGCTCTTTAACATCTGAATGATATGTAACGTAACAGTAAAGAAGAATCAAAAATTTGTAAAGAAAGACTTGATCCCTGTGTTCACGAATAATTTAAAATTTTCTGAATCGATACGCTAATTTTTTGTTAAATACTTATAATGACCAGTTTGAATTCTTTCAAGATGACATCTTACTAAGGAATTATAATACAACATGACGTAAGTGCTAATATTTTATAGGCCTGCATAGCCGAAAGATAAAACCTAGCATTTTATAGGCTTCAGCGGTAGCTTTGTCAACGTGAAAAACAAAGTCTAGTTCACTATTAAGGTATACTCCCAGTTCTCTCAACTCGGTGACTCTTTCAATATGAGTGTAATTAAATTTGTAAATATATTTAATTGGCTGTTTCCTTCGAGAATAAGTTATTGTATGACACTTAGTAATATTTAATTTTAAATAATTCATCAAGCAATATTCGTAAAATTCATTTAATTCATCCTGAAACCGCTGACAGTGTTCTATAGATTTAACGAAAGTAAATATTTTAGTGTCATCCATATACAATAGTGCTTTAGAATGATAAAAACAACGTATTACTCCATTATTAATATATTAAAAAGAAGAGGACCGGTTGTGATCCCTGAGGGACTCCAGATGTGATGGGAACAAAACTTGATGTATACCTTTAAAGGCTACTGCCTGGGACCTCTCACGTAAATATGAAATAAAACATCTCAAGAGGTCACCGTATATACCGATGTTTTCTAGTTTAGTTATTAACAGACTATGCGAAATTTTGTCAAATGCTTTAGAAAAATCGGTATACACGGTGTCCACCTATATATCCTTTCTCCACTACTTCGAAAGACTTACTAAAAGATTAGAATCAGTAGACTTCTCATTAATAAAACCATGCTGTTTAATTGTTATTAATGTTCTAATGGCAGGAAACAGAGTCATAAATTATCTTTTCAAAAAGTTTGGGCATTGCAGACAATTTAGAGAAACCACGATAGTTACAAACATTGTGTTTATCACCGCTTTTATGGATTGCAACGATAATTGAACGTTTCCATATCAAAGACATTATACCTAATTACAAAGATATAATAAAAAGTACAGTAATAAATATTATTAACAGTACATTCATCAATGTATACTGTATTGATTATACCAACGTTATTAACTATATCACTTGATACACTACAAATTGAAGGCATTTCAAAATCTAATTGAAAAAAATGATTTAAATAGGATGGCAATTATTATACTATTATAGTTAAAGAGTACAGCGTCATATATTCCGGCATCAACCAAATCTCGCTTAGGCATGTAATCTCATAATTAGAATTCAACATACTTCTATAAAAAAATTCTCTTTAGTTCGTAAACCTCTACATTTTTATAATAAATTCTAAGACCCATTTGAAATAGATTTATCTAATATATTAATTTTTAATTTAAAGTCCTATCAATTGCAACAGTATTATAGTGGAAAAAAAGTATAATCACAATATAGCAAGCTCCAAAGCGATATTAATTAATTCTTGAACATATTTTACACAATATCCTACATAATATTACAAATGAAATTGAATACTTTTTGCTGACAAATGCAAGAAATAATTTTAAAGTTAATTACCATAATCATGCATAGAAAAAAAATGAATTAAGTTACTACTGTTAAGAATAAATAAAAGTAATAGATTTAAGGATAAATACGTAACCAGAATAACGCTTTAATATGTAATTTTGATTTGAGGTAATGTGCAGGATTGGCGACTGTTTACTAATTACATAATTGTACAGTTACGGACCCAGTAGTAAGAGTAACCCTTTTCTTTTACCAATCGTTTAGCTTCTTTGAGTAAATATTTTTTTCTGGCAGAAAGATGATCATTAAAAATATTTCCTTCCACTTTGCGGACTAGTATAACCGATCGCATCTGCAGTGCGACTTTTTAATTTTCGTAACAATTCATGGACTGTCGCTGAAAGTTTCATTAACTGGTCTGGTCATCGGTTTTCAGAGTCGATGACTGTGTGATGTCGCGGAGAGCTCTATTCTGAACGGAGAAACAACGGTCTATTATTATAGATCTTCCTTTCATTTTTGCATGAAGGACACTTCCATTTGATCTTATTAATTGGGAATATATTTTAAAAATCTATTTCATTTAGTCCAACACATGAATAGTGACCCGATATGTAGAACATTTAATTAAATTATCTGCTTTTATAAACTTACTACAATTGTTGCAATCCATAATGTAACAATATTAATAAAAGTAATCTTATCGGATATGCAAATCTATGAAAAAATCATATACAAGTAGATTGTTCACTTGGTAATTGTTCGCGTCCACAAGAGGTGTAGGAAGCGTCGCTGATACGTTTTGTAAACACAAAACATTTTTCGATAATTTCATTATTTATATATGAATATTTCTCTAAATTCAACACTCTAATCAACTTCCTTCTCTTTCCAAGACTGGGTTGTCTGGAAGAGATGGCTACTTAACCATAAGACCGCCCGTTGTATATCACTGGAAATTTTATGTTGTGTATCTTTTATATTATATTTAAGTTATTTGTGGTGTACAATCTATACTAATCTATATCTATATCTATACTAATATTATAAAGAGGAAAGATTTGTATTTTTGTATTTTTGTATGTAACAAATAAACATAAAAACTACTGGACCGATTTCAAAAATTCTTTCACCATTAGAAAGCTACATTATCCCTGAGTAACATAGGCTATATTTATTACAAGAAAAAATTAGAGATCCCCAGAAATTCTCACTAAAACCAGCACAAGGTGCAAAAAAATTAACCATAAAATATCTTTCATCGCATGCGCTGCGAAAAGTATTGATGATAGAACAAAAAAATGTTGTACAATATTATAGAACGTATCAATATCTACAAAAAAGTCCGCGAGACCATATGTCCAACTATTGTAGTTAAGTCACTATAACTACTTTTTTACATTTTAAAAGTTGATAAAAATGCCTATCAAAATCAGACCATTCCATAACTTTGTATTAATTCTTATCCAAATAAATTATTTCGTAATGAAGACTGTTTCAATTATTGAAATTATTGAAATCGGACATTCCAGTCAAAAGAAATTACGAAATAAAAATATCAAGATAAATAAAAAATAATCCCAGACGGGCCGCCGGCGCGGTGTGGTGTGTCTCGCAGCGCAACGAGTAACGCGGCGATAGAGGAGCGACAAAATGCGGGAGCCAAAATGTTAAAAAAAAATTATCCACCCGTGCGAAGCTGGGACGGGCCCCTAGTAAAGATATAAATAAATAAATTATAACTTCACTATTAAAATAAATTAATTATAAAACTATTGTGATAGTCTCCACACTTTAAGAACACTACATTATTGTTATTTTAATAAAACGTCTAGCGCAGCTGTATCGCGTTTCGTAACTCGCAGTGTTATAACTGTACGACGAAGTTTAATTAGTATTAGAACTACTGACTTCCTTCCAGCTAAATTTTTATCACTAGAGCCCTGTCTGGATTGATTTGGACAATGAGACTCACCCCTAGCTCAATTTCAAGCTCTTGACCTTTGCTCTGATTAGATATTAAACACATCACTCTCTTTCAACTCAATTTCCATCATTTGAACTCCTCTGTGGTTTGCTATCGACCACATGACTCCTCCTGTCTCAGTTTTGATCATTGGCACACTTATTAAAATAGATTAAATGTTTCTGTCTTAATATTTAAAATTACTGCTTAAAGTTTGATTGAACAGTTTAAAACAAACTAAAAAAATCTTCGTAATACAGTAGAACCCGCTTAATACGATCACACTTAATACGCCATTTCACGCAGTACCTGCAACTTGAGACATATTTTCATACATTTCTTAACGCTTAATACGATTCGTCATCCAGTTTAATAAGCCAACACGCGTCGCGCTCGAAACGCCGTGTTCGAAAAAGAAGAAGAACCCGTGCTACTGCAGGGTTTTCCTGGATATACTTCCATTGATTACAATGTGACACCATACGAAATTCAATCAATTAAAGATATTATTGAGAATGTAAATAATACACAAAAAGAGATCATCTTCTTCTTCACCATTATCACTTAGGGTGATAATGGTGAAGAAGAAGATGAATCTACTCCGATTTTATTAAACGCCCAGGCATTGCCCAGCTTCTTTGAATCAAAGCAGAGACGCACTGCAAAAGTTAAATTATGTTGAAAATATGGTAATTGGTAATACATCAAAATCTTTCTGTCAAAACAAAATAAGAGATAACTTTAAATAACGTAATTATAATTACACTATATATTTAATATAATTTATAAATGCAAAGTTTAATAGTACGTTTTATTTTCCCTATCCCGCATAATACACTTTCTCGCTTAAGACGCATTTTTGGTTGGTTGGGTTTTACTGTATGTGCTTTCTAATTGCATGATAAGTTCTTTTTAGCTGATGGAAATCTTTTACTGATTGACTGAACATAATGATTTGAAATCTGGCTTATATAATAGGCAGTGTTCAATAAACTTATTTCACAAATCTCACTAAAAAATATTCAGCATTTCATCAAAAATATATTCATTAAATTTCACAATTTGAATAGGAAAAGCACTTCCGATTTGCAAACCTCAGGATTTATTGGCGGAATAAAAATATAACGTTATTTCTATGAAATATGGAAATATTTTATTGAAAGTCCAACATAAATAATGTATTCAGATGCAAATCGAGGATTAAATGTGGATTTAACATCGATCTATACTAATAATATAAAGAGGAAAAGTTTGTGACGTTTCAGGGGGTAATCTCTGGATCTATTAAACCGAGTTTAAACATTTTATTACCAATAGAAAGCCACATTATCTGTGAGAGTCATAGGCTATATATTAATCCAAAATATTAAAAGACTTTTTCGTGGTAGTCGGATTTGCAAAGTAAGTCGGAGAAAAACGGTCGAACGAAAACGTTTCTCACAGACTTCAGTACAACGTCGGTTAGTTTTGTTTACTTGCCGACGTCTATCACAACTGAGCTGGTCAGTAGCTTCAAATTTAGTAGTAAAATGGCAAATTAGATAAAAGTTTGGTTCCTCGGATTTACGACAGATAAGTAATAAAGCTCCAAATAAAACATTTTTAACAAAAAATTGAACCGACTTCAAACTCTAAAATTTGCACTAAAAAGTAAGAAATAATTAGCTTATTTATGAACCTCCCTTTATTAGGACAATAATATACAATAATTGTTATTTTTGAAGTCGGTGCCAGCCAGCCCAGCCAGGGGAACAGACGTGTCGTGAGAGAGAATAGTAATAGGTATATCTATTGAACGAACCTGTAACGAAATAGTGTGTACGATTGTACTATTATACTACTACTCTCTGTACTATTGCTGGCTGGCTGGCTATGAATTCTGAATGCAAATGCTCGTAACCTTTCTCAAAATATTAAAATTACTATATGTGTGCCTATAACTTTTGAGGAGTTCTCTTAATTCATCAAAGATGCCATCATCAGAACTGGATTTTGAAAAAAATGGGACCAATCTGTAAGCATATACTACCAAATACAAAAAGAAATTTTCAATTCGGTTCATAAATGACGGAGTTCTGAGGTAACAAACATAAAAAAATACGGAGTCTGTCAGACTACATGTCCATAAATCCCATAGAATTTTTTTAAAAAGGTTATTATTATTCTGGTTATTCTTAGTTAGTAAAGGACACCAATTCTAAGTACATTGCAAATAAGCACAAAGCATTATATAAATGACCTAACTTTGGAAAAAGAATTTCAAGCTTTATTTATAGCTATAGATGATTCTGACTTTTAACTTGAAGGCTTTAATAAAACATCAGTAATTATCGTGAATTGTAAAATGATAAGAGGTTAGATTAAAACTCTTATTACTACAACACAGACTAGTTTTGTCACCTCTGTTTCCGTCACATCCCGAAATAAATAATAATCAGACTGCTATCCTAGTTTTAAGATATAGGCATACTTCATATATTAGATGAAAGTGCGAATTCTGCAACGATCGAAATTAAAAATGAATCTCAACCCAAAATCTTTTGATTATGGATTGAAAAAGGATCCCAAAATCCCGATTTCATTATTTACCTTACCTACAAATAACAATCTAATAGATACATTTATCATTAAAAGCTTGTTATTTTACCTGAATGATCCCCTCGTTACCGACCCTGGAGAAAATTAATACGGACGGGTCCTATTACTAGTTTGGTTTCAGGCCCTTTACTAAGTGGAAGTGAATCGATTGCTTGTTAGCTCGTATTTATTTATTTTTCAGTTTACCTGTGATTTCAGAACTTCAAATATTATATTTTATGAATATTCTTGAAAACAATCAAATATAGGTAAAGATAGATGAAATAATGTAAATTAAGGTGAAAAGTCGCAAAGAAAAGCGCAGCGTAATAACCAAAGCGTAGAAGCAAAGATAAGTGAACAAAGTAAATTAGACAAAGTGAAATTATGAAAAGCGAATCAAAGAAGCAAAAATAGATGAAGCAATTAAAATTAAGTCAATAAGAAACAAAGAAAAGTGATAGTAACAAGATGTAAAAATAAAGCGAAGTTAGGAAAAACTGTAAAGCGAAGTAATGCAAGAATTCAATATATAATCTAAATAAGAAAATCTTAAGTTAAGGTGTCGAGATAGAAAAAAAGCAAGAGGAAGAGATTAAGATTGAAGTAAAGCAAAAGAAAGACAAGTAGTTTATATGATTGATTTATAAATTTTACTTATAAAAATATAGTTAATTATAAGTTAAGCGAATTTCCACAATTGGAAATTTATGAACCCAAGCCCAAAAGACATGTCCTTTTAATATCAAATCTTGGAAATTTCGACATTGAGTATTTTAGTTGAAAGATTTATAACGGTCTCGGATTTGATTGTGATTGCGTAAAGTTAAAACCATCGAGATTTACTGTTACTGGATTAAGGGTTGATGAGGGTTTTATGGTTCAAAAACTATGGTTTACATTGATTGTTATCACCGGATAAAGGAGATATATTCAGGGTTTATGCCTCATCTTATCCGATAATATTTGATCAATAGGCCTAGGCGCCGAGAGGAAAAATAATTGAAAAAATCTTAATCCATTATTTGCATTAATTCCTGAAACGAAATTTGGCAATCAATTCTTTTTAACTTAATCATTGCTATATAAAAAAAAAATAAAAAATAATAGTAATGGCTTAGTTACATGATACATATAAGGGTTAAAAAAAACGGGGATGACAGTTTGTATGGAAGTTTATAATATAGAACTCGGAGAAATGGAAGGCAATTGAAAACACTAAAACGATCTGATATTGAATGGACTTTTGGATAAACGCAACTTGTGATCAAGGTTTATGTTTAAAGGGTCCTTTCATTCAATTAAAAGACTCCAGGTCCAGGTTCTCTGTTTAAACCTAAGGTTAGGTTACGAGTAGGAAGACTCCGGATGGTTTAGGGAGGCAGGCTACTTCCTTCAGAGGCAGTTTTGGGGTAGTTACCTTTAGAGGCAGTCACATCAACCCGGCATAACCTTCCCAAATCCCCGCTTGGGAAGGTACCTGGTAAAACGGGGATGAAAGTTTGTATGGGAGTTCATAATATAGAACTCGGAGAAATGGAAGGAGGGCAATTGAAAACACTAAAAGGGTCTGATATTGAATGGGCTATTGGATAAACGCAACTTGTGATCAAGGTGTATTTTTAAAGGATCCTTTCATTCAATTGAAATACACGCCTTCACTGTCTAGGTTATCTGGTTAAACCTAAGGTTAGATTAACCTAAGCCTTACCCGCCGATATATAAATAGAGAAATTCATCCAAGCGAAGTCGGGGCGAATCGACTTGTAAGCAATAAAATATAATCCTTCATCATGTGAAAGTCCCTCAACCAATAATTACTAAGTTAGTTATAGTTGAACTAAACGATGGTTCCATTAGACAATTTCTTTGAACTTGTCCGTGAATTTAAGTTTGTTAGTTACTCAATTGTTAGTTGAGTTATCGTCCACAATTAGTTTAGTATTGCGGCCAGACTTGACTTCGCTGAAGGGTAAATTGCTTTTTGATGAGAATAAATCTCTTACTCTTCTTCTCTGTTAAACTAAAAATGATTTGTGTAGGGTTTTTCAAAAGGACAAATAAAATTCTTCGTTGTGTCCATTCTAATTTTTTATTACTATTTTCTTTATCCCCACTGTAATCGTATTGTAACTCTATGGTAAAACTCTGTAGAAATAAAATATTTGCAACATCTCACCTCAATTGTATATTGGAAAATAATAAACAATCTATTTGTTTCAGGTAGCCCCAAATATAATAGAATTTGTAAAATCACCAGTCAACATAATAGACTTTATAGCAACATTAAGTTTTTATATGGATGTTGTTGTCGAACTGACAGTCGTCAAGAGGAACGTGGATAAAGCTGATATCCTGGAGTTCATATCTATCATCAAGATCCTGAGGCTGTTCAAGCTGACGAGGCACAGTCCAGGGCTGAAGATCCTGGTGCATACGTTCAAGGCATCAGCGAAGGAGCTGACGCTGCTGGTGTTTTTTCTCGTCCTGGGCATCGTGATATTTGCCAGTCTTGTGTATTATGCGGAAAAGTCACAGGTGAGTTTGTACAGTGGTATGTTCGTAAATCGCAAACGTAACTAATTGAAATGAAAATTAATCGAAAACTAAAAGTAACTTGTAATCAATACAAATAAAAAAGAATCAAATCGAAATGAAATTTCGAATCCGACTGATAGTAATTTTTGACTTGTATTTCTATATTGTTATCATATATCGTAAGAATCTAAACCAAATCGAATCGTAATCGAAACAAACTGAAATGGAATTGAATCGAAATACAGCGATATCAAGAATGATGTAGCATTTATTTTCTATATTCTATATTCACTCTATTATTAGAATTGGATAAGTTTTGTCTTGTTATTTATTCATAAAACGAATCGAACACGAATTATAAGTGCGTTAAAAGGCCAGTGAATCGAACCAAATTAAGTTTTCTTATTAATTTTTAACTAATTGACTTTTGTTTCTCCACATCATATTAGAATTAGAAAGTAAGGCCAAACTAAGAGACCAAGAGTTACGATCTTAAATGTTTTTATTTATTAATCAAGAGGACCCAAAAACTAATTGAAACGTATTAATTGAAAATGAATCGAAAATATATCCAAACATACAAACAATCATATTTATAGGCATACATTTGAAGCTATAAGGTTACATTGGAAAGTAGATATGGTCGATTTCTTACATTTCCTAATATCCTGCGCAACTTTCTTAATTTTTTCTTACATAAGAACGTTCTGACTAACAAACACAACACAAAAAAAATAGCGAGATCGGATCAGCCGTTCAGGCGTGATTCATTTTTATATATTTTGAAATATACAAAATAAATTAAATAGATATACATAGATGAGTAAAAATATCAAATACTTAAAACTATATATTTAAAAAAAATATTTATTTAAATTTTAATAATAATAATGAGTATTTAGCAAGTAATTAGCGCAGCATATCAATTATTGGTGATTGATGAGAATATTCAATGGACTGACGTAGAGAGACTGAAGCTATTTAGTTTGTTTTACAAATACCAACTGACAGCAATCTATCTTTATTATTTATTAGCTTTGACCTTTTGTTATAATATTAAATACTAATGACTATAACTCGCTTCCCTACGACACGAAGAGAAAATTGTGTAGTTCTTTTAATGCTAGAGATTTGATATATTACAAGGAATAGTGTAGTGTAATCAAGAGTGGTTTCAACTGAGGTAGGGCACAGCAGGAAATTTCCTGCTCAAATATGGAGCAGCCCGACTGTGGTAGTACCTCGACCTTACAGAAGATCACAGCTAAATAACACTACTCTAAAGCAGTGTTGTGTTCCTGTTGGTGAGTAAGGTGACCAGAGCTCCTGGGGGGAATTGGGGATAGGGTCGGCAACGCGCTTGCGATGCTTCTGGTGTTGCAGACGTCTATAAGCTACGGTAATCGCTTACCATCAGGTGAGCCGTACGCTTGTTTGCCGACCTAGTTACATAAAAAAAAAATCTAGTCTAATTCACATTCTGGTTTAGTCTTATATAGTCTAGTTTTGTCAAGTGTTAACTAATCTAATGCTGTCTAATCTAACCTTATCTGTCCTAGTCTGGTCTGGTCTAGCCTAGTCTAGTAATAAAGTAGTACATGGTCTTTCTTGTCTAGTATATATAATATAATAAATGTTATTTAAGTCTTATCTATTCATGACTTCTTATTTATTTCTACTTTAATCGTTATAAATGTGAGTTTGGTTTTGTCAAGTCTAATTTAATCCAGTCTAGTATCGTCTAGTCGTTCGGTAATTAGGTATTCTGGCCTGGTCTAGTTTTGTTCAATGACGTCTAGAATACATAATACATAATACTTGTCTTCCCAATTACCAACCTTGTACTTGTACTACTTGAGTAAAGTAAGAGAAAGTCTGAGTAGTAATATGTATTGTTTTTGAATCATAGCGAAGCGACGTTACATTTAAATAAAATATTCCTTCCTAACCAAGGTTTGTTTAAAATTCACGCCAATACGAATTATTAAGATTTTTTGTTATTCACGATACAAATTCAATTTAGGAAAGAAATTTATCAAAAGTTTGGTTTTGTTTTAATTTGGATCGTAAAATTTGTAATTCAAGTGATTTGAATTTACGTTCTTAGAGTTTCGTTTTGATATTTAAAAATTAATTATGGTGTTATATATAATATAAGATAACAATATGTTCAATTTTATCTAGCATATAATAAGCTATCCTAGATAATATAAGCAGATTATCATGTCAGATATATTCTAGGTTTTTCTCGTAATAATTGAAGTCTGCAGATGTAAGGATCAATGCAGCCACTCAATATCAATCATTTTTTAAAAATAAATGTCTGTCTTAATATAAAATAAGGTAATCCACCATAATGGAGGATAACTCATAAGGATCTTCGATATCATCTGCCCAAAAGTAAATATCTTTGTAATAAGCTACGTGACGGGACAAAACTTGTGGCTTATGGTAAGATAGGTAAACAAGTCATTTCATTATACGAAGGTTTAGATAATATTTTTATATACTTGTTCATACCTCATACACAGTTCGACACTTTCGGTTTTCGATTGCGCTAACATTTTTTAGTCCACAATGTTGTTATTCGTTTTATCTTCTTTACAACATGAATCCAAATATCCATAAAAGAATTCAAAATATCTTAAAGCTGATGAGTAGTATGATCTACTCAAGTCAAGTAGTAAGTGTTTTTTTAAATTTCGTGTGGATTTGTTATTAGCGTTAATTAAATTTGGTCAAATCTAGTTGATTGAACTGAATCACTAGCCTGATCTAGTTCGGTAATATATTATGGTCTTATATAGTCTGTAAGTACTTCTAAAAAGTGTTAATTGAATTTATGCATGTAATTAATGGCATATTTTATAACCAAAAAAAACGCAATTTTCATTAAATAAGAAATTGTAGTTTATGTTATTGCGAAGCACCTGAAAATAAAAATCAATCAAAATCTTATATATAAAATTCTCGTGTCATAATGTTAGTTACCATACTCCTCTGAAACGGCTCGAGCGATTTTTATGAAATTTTATACGCTTATTCAGTAGGTCTGAGAATCGGCTACTATCTATTTTTCATCCCCCTAAGTGACAAGGGTGGCCCGCCCCAAATTTATATGGCAAAACAACGTTTGCCGGGTCACCTAGTATTTTATAAATAAGTCAGATTTCTCCAAGATAAAAGCTTTACTAGTGTATGTAAATGAACTGTTTAGCCTAATCCAGTCTTGTATAGTTATGTCCGATTTGTGTTCCAAACTAGTCTAGTTGTAAAAATAAAAAAAAAATAAAAAAATGTCCCAAAAAGTTCATGTCATTTGAATTCAGGTGATTTTAAAAGTTTCATGTAGATAAAAATTTTACTGCTGTATCTTTAAAAGTGGAGTTGTTCCAAAACATGTTTGTGCAAAGGGAAACACGTTGACGTAAAACAAATATTTATAAGTTTTATACCCAAAACTTTAATAACTGTAAACAGCTTGTTTGTTCGAGCTATTTGTCTTACAGAAGACCATTTCAAACTAACTTTGAACATAGTATGTCGATCCGGAGACGTCACAGAAGTCCTTAAGACCCATTAGTAGACTCATGCCCACTGTAATAGTTTTGTAATTCTATGGTTAAATCTATCCTGATTCATAATTGACGTTACAGTTTACTTTTTGACTGTTTACAATATCGCGAGATATATAGATATAATCTAACAATATTTACAATTTTACTGTACAGAATAGTAAACTCATAATCCATATTAATAAGTCAACTTATATTAAAAAAGTAATCTTTCTGTTTGTTATTGTTGTGAAATTGCTAAAAACAACATCTAAAGTCTGCGAAGTAATCTCGTACTTTCAGTTAGTATAAACAAAACACAAGTGAACAAGTACATTAAATACGAAGTTGTTCCCAAACTTCTCAAGTCTTCATTCTTGGACTGAATTGTGGTCGGTAAATAATAAACTTTGTTGGTTGGACTAAATATTTCAATTTACTGCTTCCTGTAATAATCCTAACTAATATTACAATTTCGACAGTAACTCTTAAGAAACGTAGGAAATACTTGCGATTTAATATACTACTTACGCCATCTATTGACGGATAGATGGTCTGTCGGTCTGTTACGAAATCACGCTTAAATCGTTGAACCGATTTTGATGAAATTTGGTACAGCGATAGATTAGAACTTATGAAAGACATATGCTATATTTTATGGTGAAAAAAAAATACTAACGAATACAAAGTAAACAAATGAGTCTTAAAACGAAACACTTCTGATTTTTTCACATCTTCTTCTTCAATCTTAAACTTAAGTTTTACTCTCTTTATGTCTCAAAAATTTAATCTTCGTCCCCGTCAATGGCCCTCTTCTGAGCCGGGTCTACTCCTCAGAATGAGGAGCATTAGGCGATGGTCCACCACGCTGGCCCAGTGCGGGTTGGTAGACTTCACACACCTTTGAGAACTTAAGGGAACTCTCAGGAGTGCAGGTGTTCTCACGATGTTTTCCTTCACCGGTAAAGCAAGTGATATTTAATTGCTTAACTCAGAAAAGTGTGTGCCCAGGATCAAACTCGGACCTCCCGGTTAAAAATTGAAGTCTCAACCACTGGGCCATCACTGCTGCATTTTATTAATAATTTACTCGCCTATCCTTGGAAAATTCCAGATTTCGAATATTTTGGAGTTTGCCTTACTACATTCTTCTAGAATGTTACTTCCTGCCTAGCATTGATGATTAATGAAAATTTATTTATTCTACTGTAAACTGCGCAGTTAATGTACTTTACTCGTCGACCCTCCCTTGAATGGTTGAGCTAAAACGTTTTTAAATGTCAATAATGAGTGAAAACTATTTAGAAGTCACTGTTTATATTACAGGATAACCCAGACAACCAGTTCAAATCCATCCCCCTCGGCCTCTGGTGGGCTATAGTCACCATGACCACAGTGGGTTACGGAGACATGGCGCCTAAGACATACCTGGGCATGTTTGTTGGAGCTCTATGCGCTTTGGCCGGTGTGCTGACGATAGCGCTGCCAGTTCCTGTCATCGTCTCCAACTTCTCCATGTTCTACTCACATACTCAGGTAAGTGATAGTTTTAACTGCCTATAGACGAAAAAGATTAAAAATTAAATCGCAATAAGAGAGTTCATAGTTGGGCACCAAGGTCCTAAATCGAATCGCAATATGAGTTGATAGTTAGTAACTAATATTGTAAATAGAACCGCGATAAGAGTCAATAGCGGGGCTCCAAGTTCCTAAATCGAATCGCAATACAAGTTGATAGAAACTAAGATCGTAAATAGAACCGCGATAAGAGTTTATGGAACTATAGTTGTAATTTAAATCTTAATAAAAATCATGGTAGTGAGTACGAAGTCACAAATCAGTCGTGTATTGAATTGCAAGAATAGTAAATGTTGTGGCCCCAAATAATCGAATCGTAAAAGTTCATAGAAGCGTCAGTAGCTCAGTGGTTCGGGCGTTGGATTCACGATCAACAAGTCGTGGGTTCAAATCCCGGACATTGGACTACTGGCGTGGCCCACTCCTGACACAAGCTATTTATTAGCTTACTAGGAGGGGTAACGGGAATACTAGTAGTATATGATCCATACTGCTAGTAATCTTTTAAAAAAAAAAAAAAAAGATTCACACACGATAGAAGTGAAACTTCAGTAAATCGACAAAAGAATGAGATGAATATATATAATAATATAAAATAGTATGTATATTTTTGTCTCATTCTTTCCTACACATTTTTGTATTTGTGTCTCTTACCTGTCGTTTTTTCCGTTGTATCCGGTTTGAAATCACAACGATTCTAAAGAAGTTTCACTTCAGAAAAAAAAAATAGATAGGCGCCTATATCTTGAATCGAATCGGTAAAAATTAAAAGTAAGGCATAAGACACCAAAATACATGTTACATTTTTTTAATTTCGTCGCCAAAAGATAGATTTTTTGCCTCCGGGTAAACCAAATGGTAATGGGATGTGAGCCTAAACTACTGAACCGTATTTATTGAATGAGGGGTCAATAAATTCGTAATAATGGCCCGCGTGACATAGGCTATATGAAATTTATCAAAATTTTATATGACGGAATTTAAAGCTCAGATTCTAACCTCGAAAAAAATTAATGTTTGCAAATGTAAATAAAAAAAACGTTTTTTTTTCATTTTAAAAGTTTTTTTTTTCTATTACGTTAATCTAATAATAAAAAAAACAAACCGTACAGTCATGGCAGAGGTACGTATATATCGCATGGTATTTTTAATTATCCTAAGAGGAAACAGGAGACTACGTTTGTATGAAAAAAGTGTCGACTGATTTCCTCTTAAGTCAGAATATATGTTTATTAGTACAAAATAGTTACAGTGTTTAGGTTAGAAAAAGAAAACCTATAGAAATACGAAGCGATAGTTCTGCTTTTCATCATGTGCCACCTAATATTATTTTGTATAATTATCACTTCATTATCAATTGTAATAAATTGTACGTACCTTCTGTTTGTATAAAGATTCCTAGAAAACGCGTAATCATTAAACGTTTATAATGATAGCGTTGTGGTTTGTCTATAGCACCAGCTAAAAAAAGAAAATAATATTTTCGATACAGACATAGCTGGATAGTATTTTATAGACTAGTAACCTATCCCGTATTCGCACGGTTATCCCTACAAATAAATAGAATTGTACTGTCTGTTTGTAAAATTAATATGGATGTACACATACCAACAACTACATTTTTTACATTTTTTGTCTGTCTCTCTGTTTGTTCCGCTTAATCTCTGAAATAACTGGACCGTTTTTGACGGGACTTTCACTGGCAGATAGCTGATGTCACAAGGAGTAATTTAGGCTATTTACCGTCTCTCTACGACCCTGGAGCGGAGCAACACGCGAACGAACTCGCGCGTGTCGGCTAGTTATACCTAGAAATTGTCCTCTTGAATTGAATCACTCTATCTATTGATGAAAAACCGCATTGAAATCCATAGCCTACTTTAAAAGAACGGAAATAAAAAAAGCTTAAGGTTGTGTTTCTACCAGAAATATACGAGGATTCAAAGCAGTCTTTGTTGAGAACCAATAGAATGAATGATATGGCAGAACCTGAAAGTCCAATGGTCGTTGTTCTATAATGTGTAGGTAGCAGTCAAATAAATGTTCTAACATTTCATTTTCCCTCAGGTAAAGATAAACGACGTCTTCATTAAGACCTAGACGTTACTAAAATATTCTAGTTGCAGTTAGGAATTAAGGTCTTATTCAGACTAGTATGTTACAATGAAAATTAAGTGGAGACTTGGGACTTGAATACGTGTGTCTAGATTTTCTGGTTCCTCTGTGGGTTATACAGTCTTAATTAAGATACGGGACTTTTACAAGTATAGAACGAAAGCTACCACAGTCTGACCGAGGCTAGGTAAACAAAATTTTTTTTGGGCCAATCACAATTGCTACAAAATATATCACTGTGACCCAATTTACCTTTAGATCTTCTTTCTGCGAATTAAAGTGCCCTCTTACAGGTATAAGTGTAAACTATAAAGTTTCACAAACTCCTAAGATACACCTCCTAATGTACAGAATAATACTATAAGGAAAATTTAAAAGAATACACAAACTTCTCAGCAGGGAGGAAGCAAATTGTTTCCCAGTATATTCAATTTACACAATTTTTCTTTAAAATAACAAGCAGTTTTTTAGGGTTCCGTACAATAAAAGAAACAAGAAATTCTTATAGGATCATCACTTCGTTGTCCGCCCATCTATCTGTCTGTCTGGCAATACTTTTTCTTATGATCGCTTAATAATTAAATAATATTCTTTTGTGTACTTCTCGTTGACTTAGAATCATGAAATTTGGTGTAAACATACAGGAAATAATCCGATAACCTTAAAACTACATAAAAAATATGTATTAGCACACACCTCTGACTTTTCTGAGTTTAATAGAATTAAATATCAATTGCTTAAACGGTGAAGGAAAACATCGTGAAGAAACCTGCACTCCTGAGAGTTCCCTAAAGTTCCTGTCAGTGTGTGAAGTCTGCCTAACATCCTTCTCATTATGTGGAGAAGACCTAACTCAGCAGTGGGCCATTGACGGATTGTGATGATGATGAAGTAAAAAGGTATTTTTGCAGTTGGTAAACTAATTGTAACCAATGTTGATGTATAAACAACAGTTTTTCGACGGCTAAGTAAAGTTTGTCCTTTAATTGAAATTGTACGGAACATCCATGCCCAAGTCCAACTCTCATTTGACGTAATAGGTGTCTACAGTTTTCAGTCAATTTTGTAGCGAAGTGAGAGCAAGTCTAGTTATAAATAACCATGATAATTTAGATTAATGAAGTGGATGAACTAGTCAGGTAGAATATTTTTTCATACAATTTAATGTAAAATGTACTCTATACTAAAGGATTAGAGTTTCTTATTAAATGGAGATTAAGATGGTAGTTTTTTAACCAACTATGAGACAGACAGATAAAGTAAGTGAGAAAGACGTACCTCTACAAACTAAAGCAATCGTCTAAGATGTATTATTAATTACAAGCTGCGCCCCGCGGTTTCACCCGCTGTATTTTAGATAATTTACGCTATATCATTATAAATTATAGCCTATGTGTTATTCTGATGTGTAGGCTATATTATTGTAAAGTTTCATCAAAATCCATTCAGTAGTTTTTGCGTGAAAGAGTAACAAACATATATCCAGATATCCAACAAACAGACATCCATACAGTCTTACAAACTTTCACATTTATAATATTAGTAGGGTGATGTTGGCAACACTACGAATTGTTAATCTAAGTTATAAAGTATTAATGTACCAAATTTCATTAAAATTCGTTCAGCCGTTTTTTCGTGGTTGAGTAACAAACATCTGATTAAACAAACTTTTACATTTATAATATTAGTAAGAAGTCAGATCTGTAAGTTAGTTAGATACAGTCCTTAGGACACAAGGGCGGACGAGTGACGTAGGCCCGTTAGGCATCTAACCATAAATATATTTTTATACCTCCAAGCGTATTCTCACAAAGAATTTGTATACAATTTTTATCTCGAAACTTCTATTCAAAATTACATGACGATCATTAAATTTTTTTGTTGGTATTGTTTTTTGTGGGATTTGACTAATATCTGACAAAATACAGTGTAGGAGCCGTTCAAGTATTACATAAGCATTAAAAGTGGGGCGAGAGGTGGGGGGGGGCATGCATTGCTTATTTTGGATGATATGGGAATGGGGGAAAAGTAAACATGCACATTGTATCCCAGCTCAGAATAAGGAGGAAAAAAAATGCATATTTCAATGTTTACGTAAGCATGGGAAAAGGGGTAAGGGTTTTGCTTACTTTTGCTGACATAAGGGAGGGTTAATAAAACTTGAACGGCCCCATATATAATATCCGAGTAAATAGTATCACAATTAAGTAATGTTGCTGTTGGACAATGTTAACTCTATGAAATCTCTTGGACGACGATACAGTTCGATTGGGATAAAAATTAATTATCAATTAACATAAATCTGTTTACGTTACGTTTACGTTTACAGCACGTGAATAAAGTGATAATACTCCTTTCGTGTTTTTGCTTCGTCTAATAAAATATAGATAAAACTAATAGTCAGTCAGTCAATCAAAAGGTCCAATATCTCACAATGTTATCTTCACATATCATTAAGCATTACTTCTATTATAGCAAGTAGGTTAAATTAGGTTTTCCCTCGAATGCTGTCCTAAATACTGATACCTTGAATAGATCTGAAAGGTCGTTCGTTAAAAACAGAAAATCGAAGCGCCATTTATCATTAGTGGAATGTAGGTCTGCTAAATTACGACTAACAATATAAAATCATAAATAAAATGTTATTTACGAACAATTTGTATTAATTTACGAAAATATAATTAGGACACTCGTACTCAAAATGTTTATTCTTACACTTATTATTTATTCAATACAGCTTCGCTTCCACCAGAAATGTGCGAGGATGTTTAGCGAGGAATGTTTATAAAGAACCAATAGAATCGCTTCATTTAATACACTCTAAGCAAGGTTAGATTAGGATTAGAGATGAGCGAGGATGTGTGGTGAGGAACAAGTTTGTTAAGAACTAAAAGAATCGTGTCATTTGACACACTGAGCGAAGCTAGGTCGACTTACCGGTGCTTCCCTTCTGTGAAGGGAGACGGCAGTTACGTCCTTCCATCGAAAAGGGAGGATCCTCCGGCCAGGCAGGGAAATGTAGCCCAACGGTTACCACTCGGAACTTATATATGTCGGAGCATAGTAAAAGATTATCGATTAATCGAATCGTTATCGTTGTCTATGGCGTTGGAGTGGGGTAGTAATTACTTCCGTTGTTTTGACAGTATCTACCCTCGACCCTTTATATGCGATCGACAGTCTAACTGAAGTCTTAGTCGTGCGCGGTCTCTCAAGAAGTGAACATCATCTAAGTAGTGCTAGTGATAGTGATAGTGTCAAGTGCAGTGTAGTGTGGAAGTGCTGTCCAACTAAGGTCACGTAAGTCCTTACAATGTAATTGCCACGTGGTTAAGTAAACACAATGTTAGGTTAGGTTAGCCTTAGGTTAGGTTAGCCTTAGGTTAGGTTAGCCTTAGGTTAGGTTAGCCTTGTGTTAGATTCGGTTTATGTGCGTTTAACCTTGGGTTTAAACAGATAGCCTGAGCAGTGGAGGCGAGTGTCGTGATCACTTAAAGGAATTCCTTAAGCCTACACCTTGGTCACAAGTCCAAGGCACTGCTTAGGTTTCTCTCGTAATTGTTAGAGATCATATTTGATCATTTATCGGTTCAATAGCAGTATCTACGTTGCGTTCATCCAATATTCCATTAAATACCATCACCCCCTTTTAGTATTCCCTAATATTCCCCACCTTCCTCCTTCCATCTCCTTTCTCATCGTTTTAAAAACCCCGACATATATATACTCAAACACTTAGATAACTTCGTCCGCGCTCTCTAGGACTCTTTACCTTTTAATTCTTCAAAACTGACGTCTTCGTTGTGTAGATGTCGCCATACTTCTAAGTTCGATTTTATATAGTTCTGAACCCAATCCTGAAGTTGCAAACAAAGTTGCAGGCAGATGTTAGAGAATAAACGCAGAACGGTGATATTTCACTCCCTCGTAGTCAAACGCAACAGATAGTCAATAAATCAGAGGGTTCTCACAAAATATCTTACAAATTTATTGTTCCTGATCTGTGAATGTAACTGACATGTTTATGGGCGAGTATGGAAAAGCTCGAATATTTACTGCGTATTATTGGCGAGTAAAACGTTACGAGCTGAACTAATAACATATATTTTAATACCTTGATGGAAAAGTTCCACTAAATACACGAAATTAGTATCTACTCTCGATGTTACGAGCTACTTAATTTAGATTTGTAGATGTTACGTCATCCGTTGTCTTATAATTAAAAATGTATTATGTAAACCACCAATATTTAGAATACAATTCCCTTCTGCCGCTGGGAGAGCATCTCGTAACAGGCAAATCCCCACACCTCCATTAGTGGTAGTGGATTTGTTTATCGACTAGCTTGCGACCACCAGCACACGAATCCCACTGTCAAGCTGCATGTGAGTCAGCCCCTTCCTCTCCAATACCATTAAAGCTGCGGTTTCAGTGAACACCGGGAACTTGCTTAGGGTCCGCTGAAACCGCAACATTCTTCTCTTCGCTCTCCCTCCTCACTCTGGTCCGTCTGCTCCTTGTCCTTTATCTGTCATAAAAAAACACCGCTATCATCAGATACATAGCACAACACTATTACACTTCCACTTACACCATTTAAGACGTCTGCTGAATTAAATCACTTGTTAGAGACTAACTAACTCTGATCCGTCAGTACAGGGATTATAATATATGTCGCGGAATAAAAAGGGACACGACAGTGACAGTAGCAATGCCCCTTCAGTGGTGGGGGAAGTCAATCAGCAAATATGGCAAAGGTGTGATGATTAAGTAGTGGTATTAAATACTGCCTTCATATATTATACAGTGAGTGGGTTTTTCATTCAATATTCTAAAAAAATAGGAATGACTAGCCAAACACAGGCTACCCACATTACTGTTAAGTGTTTACATATCAAAAAAGGAGAAAAAAAACTAAACTATTATCTAACTTACTAAGGTATTTACATCAACATTTTTCAAGATAAACCTCATGTAATATCTATATGATATAAAACATTAAGACAACATGGCGGATTTTACACAAAGTAATGTTTATGCAATATTGTAACTTCAGCTACCGGCACGTAAGTATAGGTTTGACCTATAATGCGCGGAAGTCACTATTAGAGGCGAGAGCAGCGCGTTTCAGTTCCCGCGCGTCTGCAACGTCACAATGCGCAACAACCCATCTTTTTTTTCGCAGAACTAAAGTTAACTGCCGGCTACTATATTTTTGTAATTTTCGAGAATGTACAAGTAGGCTTTAAAAGTGATCTTGAATTATTTTATTGAATATAATAAAATCAAAATAGCAGGTGCAAACAAACTTACACCCAACCCTGAGGGACATTTACAATTCGCATTTACTAATTACGCTGTAACTTTGCCCAGAGATTAATCGTTAGGATTAAGGAATGTCTAAATTGAAATATATTACCTTTTAAAATTATAACCGTATAATTTCGTAATAATTAATGCGGAAATTTGGTTGATATTAAGTTAATTTTTAACCGACTTTAAAAAAGGAGGGCTTTCTGGAAAGAACTCCGAAACAACCTTACCTTTAAGCAACTTTAATTGCTAATACTTTATATTGATTTATGAATAACTAAAGCAGATTGACATGTAATTTCATGCCTGAAATTCTTGTTCGTGGATTACTCAAGGATCATGGGAGTTAATTTTGATAACTAGCTTAGTCGGATACTTTGCATTCGATAATGTAAATGTTGTTAATGTGAAGAAGGTCTAGTAATAAGAATCATTCCTTACACGATCCTTACAAAAGTTTCAAAAATTTCCAACAGATGGCGGTATTAGGTATTTTATTAACGTAGGACTTCATTATCTAGGTTGGGTAAGCATTTAATAGATGGCGCAGTCTTAGGATTTTAAACGTATTAATATTCCATCTATTTTCTGTCATATTTAATTACAAAACAATAAGATAGAACCTCTTTTTTATATTTAATCACAAAGGTCCACAGTGTACAGTCCACTCCAGCACAATTACACGGTAGCACGTGGCACGAGAAGTGGAGCGTGATATGACACTGCGTAATTGCTCTAATTGTACTCATTGTTTGTACTTTTGTGCACCACTGTACATGAACAACTCTAATCTATTATTAATTACATTTGTTACACAAGTTGAATTAGTCATCTATTAATATATTTTTATATTTAAAATTCACACACTCCTCATGAACTCCAAAGCAGCTATAAGGAACGAGGAGTAGGAGAACTAACAAGGGTCTACCAGAAGAAAATATTGTAACCCCCTGCAAGTCGACTTCTATTATCAATGTCATCTCAGAGATTCTTTCTAACCACCATAATTGCACCCACCCACCCAACTCTCACAAATTCAACAAATCCACCATCCAACAACACACCATGTTACCCTCCTTCAGATCTGTGCCGACATTCAGACGCCAAATAAGAGCTATATAAAGGCGGGTGCAATTATAGCAAAGTTCGTTCAAAGATGAAAAATTGGAGTAAAGAACCTAACCGGGTAAAAAGCCGCTCCGTATGGGTACCTAGTAGGTTTTGAGGTTCGCTGTCGTGTCGTTTTGGCATAAGGTTCAATCTTCGGGTATTGTTTAAGTGAAATGTAAATGAGACAAACATCCTGAAAGATTTATTCTTGTAGCTTAACACAACAAATGTAGACGTAACCATGTGGTAATCACACAGCACCAATAAAACAACACTATTATTACATTGTCACTAGCACTACTTCAGACTATTTTTAATCAAAGAGGTTAAAACTTTGATACGCTGAAAGGGAATATAAAGTGACAAAACAGTGATAGAGTACCCCTATCCATTGCCGGCCAATCACAGTCTACCATAGGTCGTAGAGTTAGAATGTGGCAACGCAAGTGATTATATATTATCCTAGCCTAAGACACGAGCCGACATATAAATAGGTGTGTCTGTAAAATCGACCTTACAGAGTCCGTAATTACATGAATTAGTCAGCACATTTCAGGCTCCACTTCACTTGCACGTGCTCGATTTAATTGTCTGCAAATGAGTGAACATGCTTTTGTAATGTGACCTAAGTGAAGTATTCACTATTTTTTAATGAATTGAAGCTAATTTATACTCGTTATAGTAACGGAATATATTAATAAAGGCCAATATATCGTATATTAAGCATTTTACCTTGGTATAAAGGTCAAAATAATTTTTTCTTTCCTTAATAAAGAATTCATTCGCTTTTCCCTTTTGATCGTCATACCTTACCCTTTTCTTCTTCCTATTTTTTTTTATTTAAATTTCTTAAAAATCAGAGTAGCTACTTAGATTTCTAGAGCTAAAGGCCGAAATTAAAAATCCAAATTACAATTTTCCACACACAAATTTGAATTTTCAATGTATAATCCAATATTATGGATTAATCTGCAATTCATTATCCTATACCAATATATAAAGCTGAAGAGTTTGTTTGTTTGCTTGAACAACCTAATCTCAGGAACTACTGGTCCGATTGAAAAATTCTTTCAGAGTTGTATAACCCATTAATCGAGGAAGTTTATAGGCTATCATCATGCTAACACCAATAGGAGCGGAGCTACACGCGGACAAAGTCGCGTGGGTCGACTAGTTAAAGATAAAAAAATAAATAAAAAATTAGTTAACACAATAATTAAATAAAATAATAACTATAAATTGCTATTCATTCTCTTTACATCAATTTTTGCTCTATTTCTGTAAAATTGAATGTTATTTCAGAGCTCTAAAAATGAGAAAATGTTAGGAAAAAGCTTTTATATCTAACCGAAGTGAGAGTAGGTAAACTAAATGGAGCAATTGACAAAGTTCTTCTCAAAAGAATTACTGAGTAACTACACCTAGGAAACTTGTAACAAGCATCTTCCTTAAAAGATCCAATAATGATCCCTTGTTAGTAATAATGATACTTGTAAAAGAACTTTCGTGTTTATATTACGTATCAATATTTTAACACTAGTCGACCCGCGCGACTTTGTTCACGTGTAGCTCCGCTCCTGTTCGTCTTAGCGTAATGATATATAGCCTATAGCCTTCCTCGATAAATGGGCTATCTAACACTGACAGAATTTTTGAAATCGGACCAGTAGTTCCTGAGATTAGCGCGTTCAAACAAACAAGCTCTTCAGCTTTATATATTAGTATAACAACACCGTTTATAAATTAGTATTCGAATAGTCAATAAACTTCGTTCCGACAAAATTGAGTTAGTCTGTCAAGTGATATCGCGCAATACATATTAAAGTAGTACTAATAGTGTAGTGTTGTTTTGTGGCGTGGTGCTAGGCCTACGTTATACAGGAGCATGTAAGTAATTTTTGTAACAATCTATAATTGAAATA
This sequence comes from Limenitis camilla, assembly GCA_905147385.1. Classification (NCBI taxonomy): domain Eukaryota; kingdom Metazoa; phylum Arthropoda; class Insecta; order Lepidoptera; family Nymphalidae; genus Limenitis; species Limenitis camilla. The sequence goes on from LR990241.1 coordinate 12,632,721, forward strand.
TCGTAACAAATAAAGTAGTGTTGCTGGAAAATAATACATATTTTTACATATTACTAGCTGACCCAGCTGTTTTGCCACAAATTAACTTCTGGAGAGGGCCTTCCTTATAATTTAGGGGTATAAAAAATAGCCTACGACCTATATTGACCTACCAGAAATACACGAAACATTTCGTAAAAATCAGTTAAACCGTTTTGGAGGAGTTTGATAACAAACACTGTGACATGAGATTTTTATTATAAAGAGGTAATGTTTGTGAGTTTGTAGAGGATAATCTCTGGATCCAATGAACCGACTTTCACCAATAGAAATCCATATTATTTGTGAGTGTCATAGGCTATATAATAACCCTAAATATGAAAAGTATTTTTCGTAGTAGTCGGATTTGCTGCAGTAAGTCGGAGAAGAAACGAATGCTACCTTAACGGTGAAAGATATATGATTCATAGTTGTATATCGGCTGGTAGTGGATATTCTTTAAAGAAGATGAAAAGGTAAATTATAATAGAATAGTATTAAAAAGGTACTTTAGGAGATTATATTTTGAAGACAAAGAGCATACATCTTAATAATAAATTCCTTCTGTCTCGCTTGCGGCGAACAATAGCGCACTGTTTAGGTAGGCTTTTATTCTTAAAGAAAGAGAATTATATTCAATCGATTATACTATAAGGATTTTTAAAATTGAATCGTTATTATAATTAATTTAATAATAAGGTGGGATTTGCGTATGTGCAGACAGACACATTGAATAGAATATCATAAATAGGTCAAGTACAATCTCATTAGTGATAGGACCTGACGTAGGGTCCGATAGTGTACAAGTAGTTTATAGTGAACAAGTAGTCTAATTAGTGCAGTGAGTAATAGTGGAGTATTCAAGGGAACAGAATTGTATCATAAATTAATTAAAATATTCCATTAGAATATTGAATTATAATATTTTTTTAGTTCACAGTATTGGATCCTTATGGTATTTTTTTATTTCATCGAATTACATCATAAGATTTTTATATTACCATATTATATTAGCCCACAGAGCTGGATAAATAGGAATCGCATCATCATCATCACGACCCGTAAATGATCCACTGCTGAGCCAGGTCTCCTCCTCAGAATGAGAAGGGTAATAGGCCATAGTCCACCACGCTGGCCCAGTGCGGGTTGGCAGACTACACACACCTTTGAGAACTTTAGCGACCTCTCAGAAGTGCAAGTTTCCTCACGATGTTTTCCTTCACCGGTAAAGCAAGTGATATTTAATTATAAAGTCAGAGGTGTGTGACTGTGTGAGGGATCGAACTCGGACCTCCCGAGTAACACATTGAACTGGGCCATCATCACATCACTGAATTATGTTGTTAAATAACATTAAATCTATAAGTTTGAAGTATCATGGGATCATTAATAGGAAGACCTATATTCTAAATCAGTCGAATCTTTTCAGCAGATTAATCTTTTTGTGAAAACTGATTAAATCATGAAATTTCAAAAATTCTCTACCCAATTCCCTATTCCGTCTACAATTTTCCTTATTGCCCCCTCATTTCGTTATATAATTGTAGGAGGAAGGATGAAGGCGTACGTTAAACCGTACAATTTATTTTAAAAGTACCCACTCTTTGAAGAAACAGAAAAATAGAGCGAATCTTTTAAACTGCCTTTCTTAAGTCCCCTTTTAACTTTATGAATTTAAGCTTTGCTCAGTCTTTTATGTACAAAGTGCTTATTATAATTATATGTTCGTGGTTCTCGCTTCGCTGAGTCAACTTCTAATTTGGGTATGTTGTGTACTCGTAAACAGACATATTCACTCACTGACTCGTTCGTTAATTTAATGAATATACTCTTTTCTATTGCATTTCTATTCTCTAATGCGAGGTTTGTCAAAGATATGCAGTAGACCTCACTCACTCGCTCATTCTTCTGTCTCACTCACTCCTTGTCTGGACAATATCTTACACAACGATTTGGTGCAGTCGTTCTGAAGTTATGCGCTCTATTACATTTTTATTTAAATAGATTTGACAACACACCATATACTCCAAACCTTAGTAACGGAGATGAGCATCACGGCATTACACCACTGTACAGCCATAAAGGTCACTAGGTGAGCCAATAGACGTTATATAGAGTCTTGGAATAAAATAAAAGGTGGAATCTATACTAATATATGTGTAAAGCTGAAGAGTTTGTTTGTTTGTTTGCTTGAACGCGCAAATCTCAGGAACATCTGGTCCGATTTGAAAAATTCTTTCAGTGTTAAATAGCCCATTTATCGAGGAAGGATATAGGCTATAAATCATTACCCTAAGACCAATAGGAGCGGAGCATCACGGGCACGAAGTTGTTAAGTTATTTGACCTTTACTTAAACATAGATTCTGAAAGAAAATTGAATTAATATTAAAATTTCATAGCAACATAAAAACATTATCAGTTCCCTTAACGAGCTTGTAACTTAATAAAGCTGCCCGGACTGTTATAAAATGGAGATTGAATATTGTACACTTATTTATACTCGTGAGTATCTGCTATGCTGACAAAGAGTCATCAAGGAATCAATATCAAGGCTATCATTTAGCTTAATTGGAGGGGTAAAGAAATCTTTTACGTTTCCAGTCTAACGGTCTTTTACAGGTTGTACTTTGGGGAGTGTGCCCTGGAGCTACACGCGCTCATACCCCCATCTCCTTTCCTCCATCGGTCATACAGACGCACCGCAGGCTTTCATCCCCACCTAATTGATATACCCTTCATACGTACAAAGCGCTTCAGTCATCTTTTTTCATGCGCACGGCAAAGGAATGGAATTCCCTGTCGGCGTCTGTATTTCCGAGTACGCATAACCCGAATGCTTTTAAAGCAAGAGTGAATAGGCTTCTTCTGGGCGAGCTGGCTCCATCTTCGACCTCGTCTCTGCTATAGAAGTAGACTGAGGTCAAGAGTAAGCCCATTTTATAATTAAAAAAAAAAACTTTTTAAAGTTTGCAATCTAAGCTGCTAGTAAAAGGAATCAAAAAGGTTACCTTGCTATAATCCGCGGAAATCTGAACAACCAGATTCGTACGGCACAACCCAGAGCACACCGCCTACATAAAAGTGAACGAAAGTGACGCTGTTCTCCCGCTGGGAGAGCATCTCGTAAGAGCCGGGTAAACCCAGCACCCTCTTGGTGGTAGGGGATCTGTTCCCCGACTGGCTTGCGACCACCAGCATGCGAATCCGATCGCCAAGTGTTATAGACGCGTTCCGGTTGAGCCGCATGTGGGCCAGACTTACCTCCTCCCTCTCCCATCCCATTAATGCTGTGGGTCTAGTGGACTCTGAGCTATTGCCTAGGGTCCGCTGAATCCGCATCATTTTTCTTTTTCATTCCCCCTCCCCACTCTATCTTCGGGGATGCAACGTTTTGTCGATGTCTATGAGCGATGGTAGCCACTTACCATTAGGTGGAACATCTGCTCGTTTGCACCTTACTTATTATAAAAAAAAAGAAGATGCTTCGGTTACGGATCGAAACGTACGTCGATTGTCGAGCTTCCTAGTTGTGTGTTGTGTCCTGGTTCAGGTTCGCGCGTCTCACTTGTATGTGGGCGGTGTGCTCTTCTGGGTTGTGCCATACGAGTCTGATAGTTCAGATTGCCGCGGATTATAGCAAGGTAACCTTTGTGATTCCTGTTAAATCATGAATTTCCGCAAAGTAACACCTGATTCAATTCAATATTTAAGCTGCTAGTATTTTTTAAAAATTAAATAGTGCAGTTGTATTCCGCGTACAGCTCTTCACCGTGAAGCATTTGTAAAAAGCAAATGTTTTATGGTTTAGGAGACTAATAGGGTCACTGCCCTATTAGTCTCCTGAACCATAATAAAACATTAACCTGGCACCACGCCACTAAACAGCACTCTGTTTAGTGGCGTGGTGCTAGGCTTCCGTTATCGAGGAGCACGTGAGTAATGTACTTTATTATTTTAATATTTGGTAGCGAGGTCGAGCGGCAGAGATGAGAGTTTGTACATAGTACAGTAGAAGATCTACTCCTGGGTCTCAAGCACCAAGCACTACCCGGTTTCCATTTAGGTTACATGGTAATATTGTCATTGTGTGTTACTGCGCAGTACAGCTCCCACAGCCTTAATAGATGATACTCCTTTTAGCGTCATAGAAATCAGTGAAGAATTTCTATAAAGCTATTTTTATACCTGCCCTCGCTTAACTAAGGAATTAAACGATAGAAGATTTTCGAATTAGATTTTTAGCATATTCCACCACGTGTAGCTCCGCTCCTATTGGTCTTATTGTGATGATATATAGCCTATAGCCTTCCTCGATAAATGGGCTATCTAACACTGTAGAAGAAAGATAGTATGAACAAAAAATCACAGACACACAAACAATTATACTTATCACTATATAGATTATCATCTTGTCAAAAAACCTTACCCAATTTGCGTTATTATACATATACGTAATTTTATGTGCCATAAAACTAACACTCGCGCCAACATTGCCAAATGTAATTTTTTATTTTTATACCAAAATGGGTTTTATCACTATAAAAATAAAGTATATATTCGCATGAAATATAAAAGCAAGTTATCACGACTAGGGTAGGTGTTAGAATTTAATTATCCGACCGCATTGCCTAAGGGTTTTGAAGATATGTTGGTGAATGTCAGTCCTGAATTCAAAGCAGATGGGATTATTTTGTAGCTTTATAAAACTCTCGCCATAACTACAATCAACAACTAAGAGTAAAAATATCAAAATCATATCTTCTTACATCTTAAAGGATCTGATTCATGCATTGTGGATGAGCTTCCTAACTCTACTGCTAGGTTACAATCCCCAAGCACTACAGAGCTATTAGACAATGATATAAATGAGACCAGCTGCTGTATTGTTATTGGGTCTCAAGCCTCAGGCATTTCTTGGTTTATAACTAAAGTGCGTGTGCTATGTTAATTTCAGAAGTAGTGTAAGGCTACTGTTACACATGCTCTAAAATAGCATGCTAAAATGCATGCTATAAGTATGCTTGTGAAGTGTTTACATTTTCTAGCAATAAGCATGCTCCTGAATAAACATGCTCCAAGCAAACACTCCAATACACATGCCATTGGATAGCACGCTCTCTGACAATTCAAACAAATCTATAGAAAATCAAACCATCGACGTGGATCTGAATAAGATTATACTTTTACTGATCATTGAATGCTTCCAAAAACTTCTCAACTAGGGAGAGGATAAAAGGAATAGGAAGCGCGTGCATGGTCATTAAGCAAACGCGTTCACGCTTGCTATTTTCTTTCCCCCTTCCATCCCCGCATTAACTAGCATGCTTAAAGATAGCACGGCGTGCTATAATCCAGCATTCCACTAAATAGCATGCTCAATAATAGCATGTCCTGTACACACACGCTAGTGGGTAGCATTTGCTCAATAATAGCATGCTTTTCTGCTAGTAATTAGCATGTGTAACAGTTGCCTAATCTCGGTATCTATTATATTATTGTTTCTGCTCCCTTCATTTATGTTTGGAAACTTGATTGGTTTGTGTATTGGATTAGGATTTATTTTCAAGAATTGTTGTACTGATTGTTTCCTTAATAAAATAAAAAATAAATAAAAGAGAGAGAGAGAAGTTGTCGTTCGCTTTTTCTCTTTTATATTTATCGTTAACAAGGTAATGTTGCTTTCCCGTCTTTACTTATACAGCTCATCAATGAAAGGAAATACCAAAACTAGAGCAGATTTTTTTCTTTTTTTTACTCGCAAGTGATTAAATTTTACATAATTTATTTTAACCTATAGACTACTTACTTATCATACATACGCTGGGACATACATGTCAGAGAATAATAAAAGATTACTCTTGCGTGGTCTCTCAAGGAGTGAAGTAGTCTCTGGACAGTGCTAGTGAAGTGTTAATTGTTTGTTGTGTTAGTGCTGGGAGAGCTATCCGATTAAGGTCACGTGATTACCTTACAATGTAGTTTCCACGTATTTTGTTAGGTTGGGTTTATGTGAGTTTAACCTTGAGTTTTAAACAGAGAGCCTAGCAGTGGAGACGAGTGTTGGAATTCTGTTAAAAGAGCTCTTTTAGACTACACCTTGGTCACAAGTCCAACTGCTTAGGTTTCTCTCGTAATTGTAAGAGATCGTAATGTTTAGTTATTTATCAGTTCAGTAGCAGTATCTACTAAATAACCTCTTATAGTATTCTCCAATGTGGGGTACATCCTCCTGCTCATCATTAATCTCCGTAATATGCCCCAAAAGAAATAAAAAACACAAAATTCTTCTATAGTAATTCTTATTATTACCATAACGACGATTACAGTTAGCAACACCGTTGATAACTTTATATTCGCAGGTAGTACTTTGTATCATCTTTATATCAATTCCAAGACTATATTACCTCTGTTCCGATAGACTTGAGCCAGTTGTCAAACGGAGTTCGCCTGGTGACCATTATGTCTGTGCAGTGGTGTGGTGTCGTGAAGCTAGTTCTCCATTACTAAGGTTTGGAGTAGGTGTTTTCAGTTGCATAATAAGTAACGAAGATTCATATGGATAGCCCCAAAATATTAAAGGTTACCACAGTATATAAAACAGTTCATATTCTGTAAAATACGAAAATACTCATCAAGTAAAGTCATGCTGGAGTCGAGTCAGCTGAATTGAGACAATGGAGCGCTTCATATCTTTATACTTCAAACAAGAAGTTATTTGCTATGCATTGTCTACTCTAGCTTATGGAGCTTTACATATCTAATTGTAGGATTTAATTTTAAATAGCTTCATGCATGCCCTCGCTTCGCCACGCTATTGATAAATACGCCAATGGCTCGATAACTTACAAGCTCTGTGGTGCCGTTCAAGTATTACTTAAGCATTAAATATGGCGTAGTCTGCATGGTGATAATTTTTTTAATCAAAAGAAAAATCCCAAATTGTTGCATCAAACCTTTTAACATTTATTTTAATATGCTTAAACAAAAGAGAAAAAACCTTAATGACGTCAGCAAAAAAATGGTTGAGTTAACCCTTCCGACGCTTAAATAGTGATATTTAACCCATTCTTAAAAAGATGTTTTTTTTCTCATTATACAAAAACATGTGAGGTATGAGTACGTAAAAATAATATTATAATTTCGAAAGTAACTGAAAAGGTAAGTAATACTTAAGAAAACAAACTAAACAAACGAATCTACGATTTAATATACTACTTACGCCATCTATTGTCAAATCTCTCTATCTTATTACATAATAAGGCTTAAATCATTGAACTTATTTTGATGATATATCATAAAGAGATAAAGTAGAGTTTGAGCAAGGACAAAGGCTGTATTTTATCGCGAAAACTCGACTAGTTTTTATATAAAGTGTTGCCGGACCTATTCCACAATTGACAGAGTTGTCAAAATTACTTTTGTATTAAATCTAAGATAACATATAATATTTCTGACTAATGATCATTAGATTCGAAACTGTATTTAACAACATTTTAACTGCGACAATCATCAACTAAAATTGCTCGACTTATTACAACATAAACTAGTGTTTTAGTTGCTATTGAAAACTTTTAGAAGATTGACAGTTTTTTCAATTGAAGTTGCTTCTTGTAAACTTTTATTTACGATGGGAAATGTTCTTTACGCATCCCCTCTGAGTTGGAGGGGTAGTAGGACTCACAATGAGAAGCGCCGAATACCCATTGCCGTCGCGCATTCGGTGTTGGGGCTTCGCGGGATAGCATTCTACCTCAGCACCCAGACGGACCCACCTGCTTGGGGTTCCAACAAGGCCAACCTTTTTTTTTTTTTTTGCGTTGGAAATGCGCCTTATGCATACCCCCCGCCGACGAGCGGGAGGTTATGTGGGGCTCTCCTTGATGCCGTCCGCCATTGGGCGAGCGGCGGTTCAAGGCATACCCACTAAAACCAACGGTACCATACCTCCGCTGTAGGGAGGCGCCACAGGAACGCTTACGCACACGACTGTGAAACAAGGCCAACCTAACCTAAGGCTAACCTAACCCAAGGCCAACCTTTTTTTTTTTTTTTATGTGGGAAATGCATTTACGCATACCCCTTGAAGGGGTTATGTGGGACTCCCAGCGATAAGCGCTGGACTACCGCACTAAAACCCACCACCGTCCATGCCGTATGTTAGGCGCCGCAGGAACGCGTTAGCATACTACTGCGGACGCCTCGGCACAACCACCCGTCTGCGGGTACAAGTACCCGCAGTTCAAACCCGCCCATGGGCTCGCTTTACCAAGCACCTAACCGAGGGGGGATGCCAGGACATGTCTACTGAAACACCCAGCCCCCGGAGGAGTTAGAAGCGGCCCATATCCCTCGAGATCAGGTCGCTCACAAGTCATTTCTGCTAACAGAGAAGTACCCGGAGCGACCCGTACCTCCGGCCACCGGACCCCCCTGGACTTAACCGCCGTCTGCGACGCCCAGGGTATGAACGTTGGAGTTTAAGGCCCGCGCCCGTCACGCCGGCGCTCCGCGACCTCCGCGCCCAACCTTGGCGCAAACCTCTGCGCCGGCCGCCCGACCGCTACCCCCATCCCGGATACGCTACTACACCGAGACAGGAGTCGACGGCGAAACATCCAGCGCAAGAGACTCTCGCGCTTACGCGCCCCACCATGACGCTTTCACGCCCACGCATCAGATATGTCCAACTGCCCCCCCGATCATGGAGTACGGTTGCGCCACTGAGTGGCTACCCCACGAACGGAGGCGCAGCGGGACACACAGAACTAGACGCTGCAACGCAGCCACCGCCCACTGCGCCTACGCGCCCCTCTTCTGCGGATATTGGCCTCCGGATAGTAATAGTGGAAAATTACTATCCGTAGTTGCCCAGGGTGCACCGGCCCACAAAATGGTGGGCTCTCGAGGAGGTTTCCGCAGCTAGCACCCCAACCCAAGGCCAACCTAACCTAAGGCCAACCTAACCTAAGGCTAACCTAACCTAGCGTTGTGTTTACATTACCAACTGGCAACTACATTGTAAGGTACTCACGTAACTCTTAACACTTTCACTACACTACCCAGATAATATCCACTCCTTAAGAGACCTCACGTAAGACTAAGACTGCAGTCAAGTGTCTAAGGAATATAAAGGGTCAAGGCTGTCAAAACGACGGAAGTGATTATTATTTTACTATTTTCCGAAGTATTCATTTATTATTGTTATATAGAAGCGAGGGCTACTTGTTAATGACAGGCATTGTTTGTTTCGCTACAAAGTTACATTATGGTAATTTACACAGTGACGAAGACATAACTTTTTACTGCTGTTCTTTATAAGTTTCTTAAGGACAGAGCTATTTAAAATCTCTTAAGCATGATGAATATATTATTTAACGTCTGTAAACTTTATGTTTTAATTACACTTCAGCAGCAACAGCATTTTCTTCTCTTCTCTGTTTCTCTGATGCTGTTTAATCGCAATCATTGCTATTAAAAGAAAGCAACTAACACATAAAACATATATACACTCATTGACACTCATCTATACCACTTAAGCTGTTTTAACTTTCTATTAACAATAGAATGATAGATAATGATTTACGTGAATTCATTCCTTAGTTTTTCTCTTTTAGGCTGCGTTTCTACTAGATTTGTACGATGATGTCTAGCGAGAGGTGTGTTAGTTAAGAATCAATAGATTCAATTCGTTAGTCCTTAATAACATATCCCTTGCTACACATCCTCACTCATCTCTGGTGGAAACGCTTTAATCTTAAGCAGTCGTAAGTTAAATATTATAGACTTCTTTTAGTATATTAATTTAATTATAAACACAAGCATTAAATCATAATAGAATAATGAAATTGTATTACTTAAGAGTTTGTTAACATAATGTTGATTTAATTTATTAGCCCAGTATGAAGCTTGCCAATTATTTGAAACTTTGCTACTTCGTCGCAAACATATTTCATCTACAAACTTCTAAATATTTTACTCAACCCTTATTTTGCTGGTACAAAATTTCCTAATATAGAATTTGGTTCAGGGGTTAACTACACCCTCTATGTAATTTATATTAAATTTGATACTTCTATGCATCCATATTTGTTGTAGTCTATACTAATCACTACATAGTATAAAACAAAGTCGCGTTCTCTGTACCTATATCCCTATGTATGCTTAAATCTTTAAAACTACGCAACGGATTTTGATGCGGTTTTTTTACATAGATAGAGTGATTCAAGAGGAAGGTTTATATGTATAATACATATATAATATAGTAGAGAAACACTTATAATTGTAGAGGTTTCTAATGTGATATCGTAAATAAACACATTTTTTTGCGCTTACATTGCAAACGCTGGCTGAACCCTTCGAGATAGATCAAAATAATGTACTACAGTATTGTACACCTTAAAAAGGTCTACAAAAAAGTCCGCGATGGTATATGTCTACCTCTTAGGGATAACCCACAATAACGATTTATTATCCTTTACTTTTTACAAAAAATAATGGTTTATTTACGAAGCGATTTTAAACAATACAGTATTAATCCTTATCCAATAAGGTACCTTAAATACATTGTGCATTTAATATAGATCAATATAGCCCTTTACAGCATGAAATTTAAACGAATATTTTTGAAGATATTACAGATTCAAAATGCAGGGACGCATTACGGCTATGCGGTTACGGCTAATACACGTGTTAAATTGCACCCGGGCGAAGCCGGACGGGTCGACTAGTATTATATAGAGGTAAAGTTTCTGAGGTTGTAGGGGGTGTTGTAATCGATTTTGAAAACTCTTTTACCAATAGAATGCCACATTATATGTGAGTGTTATAGGATATATTGTGACCAGGAAAATGAAAAGACTTTCATGGTAGTCGGATTTGCAAAGTAAGTTGGAAAAACGTATTATATATGATTAATAATTATCTGAGTGAGTGAATGAAGAGTTAAATACACCTCAGTGAAACGAGAGTGGGCCGGTTGTTACATATAAACATTTTTTAAAAATGATGTTTTGAAAAACACAAATTTAGATAATGCTAGTAAATCACCTGACTTTTCGTAGAAACAATTTTCTACTCAACTTTTATTAGGGTTAATGTAAAAGTTAATAAAAATTTATTGTCTTGAAAAAAGAGCAATTTTTTAAATATACTCTGAATAGAATGTTGAAGGTATTTCATGGCATTTATAACTCTAAACTTTACGATCTATTAGAATAATTAATCAAACGTAAACTCTTTGCATATATCAACATCTAAAATATAGAGTCTTGGCCTTATAGACCTTAGCATGTATTAAAGGGTTATAAAAAGGAAAATTTTCTCATAAATTATTAAAAGATACCTTTGCTTGTTTACAGCATAAGCTTACACTTTTGATGATATTAATATACTTGCTAAATATAAAATCTACTGATATATTAGTCTTATATTAATAACTAGTTAGCCGCCCTAGCTTCGTTGGCTAAAACATTTTAAAATATTATCTACATGGGAAAGAACAGAGGTTTTATAAAATAAAAGGACTATCAACGAATGACATCTGATTTAAATAAAATTAAATCGATATTTTCTTTTCTTTTTTTTTTAAAGAGGGTTTAATCATGATTGATTATATCACCCTCATAATTACACTCACAAACATTATCCACATACATCTTTTTAATAAAGCTAAACGAACAGCCCTATAGAGCCCTACCGTATCTTCCGACAAGGGAGACGCCAAAAGACTGTTGCACCAGCCTATATTACTGCTATTAGAACTTAAATATATTTGACGACACTCATTGCGGGGACATTCCATTAATATATGGTACACATCCTCAACCACGTTACATAGAGAGCAATCGGGAGATTCAGCCTTACCCACCATGTATGCGTAACAATATCTTTCCTACTTAATTAACCTTTATAAAACCACGGAAAATAAGGAAGATATGGCTGGATCGTACTATACCTTTCTTACGCGAACGTTCGTCAAAATATTCGGACCAAATACTGCGGCAAGCACTCCTAATAATAGATGTCGGAGCATAGTAAAAGATTATCGATTAATCGAATCGTTATCGTTGTCTATGGCGTTGGAGTGGGGTAGTAGTCACTTCCGTTGTTTTGACAATCTCTACCCTCGACCCTTTATATGCGATCGACAGTCTAACTGAAGTCTTAGTCGTGCGCGGTCTCTCAAGAAGTGAAGTAGTGTCTAAATAGTGATAGTGTTGTGCAGTGTTGTGTTAGTGCTAGGAGTGCTGTCCGATCAAGGTCACGTGAGTACCTTACAATGTAATTACCTCGTCTTATGTTAGGTTAGGTTAGCCTTAGGTTAGGTTAGCCTTGTGTTCGGTTAGGTTTATGTGAGATTAACCTTGGGTTTAAACAGAGAGCCTGAGCAGTGGAGGTGAGTGTTGTGATCATTTAAAGGAATTCCTTAAGCCTACACCTTGGTCACAAGTCCAAGGCGCTGCTTGGGTTTCTCTCGTAATTGTTAGAGATCATATTTGATCATTTATCGGTTCAATCACCCCCTTTTAGTGTTCCCCAATATTCTCCATCTTCCTCCTTCCATTTCCATTCAGATCATTTAAAAATCCCCGACATAGATATTAAGTCTGACAAGCACATAGTATACTTCGTTACTATACCATTAAAAGTAGCTTCTTTCGCCAACCTATCCACTTCCTCGTTCTCCGTGATACCAACATGAGAAGGAATCCAATGAATCAAAATATTTACTTACTCATATAATATTGACGAGGTTCCGATGACTAGAGTGAAAGAGATCAAAGATTTAGGGGTATATTTTAATACACAGTTGAATTTCCGGGATCATATCATTAATATATGTAAGAAAGCTTACAAAAAGCTAGGTTTGTTGCTACGTACAGTCCGTAGTTTTACAAATATTAAAGCTATCACGGTTTTATACAACACACTTGTAAGGAGCCAATTGGAGTGCAATACCACTATTTGGAGCCCTCATGAACACAAGTATATCCTTATGTTGGAACGAATCCAAAATAAATTTATGAGATTTTTATACCTTAAATATTATGGAGTATATCCGTTTTATCCACTGATCTACTCTGTTTGTCTTGGGTATGGTAGGATATAACGAGTTAAGGGTCAGGAGAAATTTTACACTGTCGCGAGCACTTTGTACACTGAACCTAGTAGTTGAATACGGACTAGACTTATTCTGTTGTTCTTTGAGTGAATTCACAAAAAGTACTTTGTACATATTATATTAACTGAGGTAGGGCACAGCAGGAAACTTCCTGCTCAAATATGGAGCGGCCCGACTCGGGTAGTACCTCGACCTTACAGAAGATCACAGCTAAATAACACTACTCTAAAGCAGTGTTGTGTTCCTGTTGGTGAGTAAGGTGACCAGAGCTCCTGGGGGGAATTGGGGATAGGGTCGGCAACGCGCTTGCGATGCTTCTGGTGTTGCAGACGTCTATAAGCTACGGTAATCGCTTACTATCAGGTGAGCCGTACGCTTGTTTGCCGACTTAGTTACATAAAAAAAAAAAAAAAAAAATATTATCATTTAGATTATAGAGTATTAAATTATTAATTACTGTTTAGAATATAGTTAGTAAATAATGTTTATAATAGATATTACGTTTAGGTTACTATGCTGTTGCATTAGGTTATCCTGTAAAAATAGCATAAGTTTGTTGAAATAAATAAATAAATAAAAATTTACATTATTAGCCTTTAGTTTATATATATTTTTAATAATAGTGTACGCAATAGGAATGCCCTGATAATTAGACGTACATTTTATTACATGTTGGAGAGCACTTTTTGAATCCGAAAATACAATCACATCAGTTACATTGAGAGATTCAACATAAGATAAAGCTTCCGATATGGCTATTAGTTCAAAATGGTATCTGCGATTTTGCTATAGAAAAATCAAAATTTTACATGGTCAAGCAGCCAGCTAACATATATTCCACCACGTTATGGTCAGCTGACTTTATTTTTCCTTCAAGATACTAGGTAAACTATAATCCGATAAATTTTCAAATGGGAGGAAATGTCTGAAAAAATTTTTTTTCGAAAATTTTGGGAAGCTGCCACTGCTCGCCCCACCCTCGGATTCGCAACTGACGGTCACGAGTAATTGTTATATTAACAACAACACAACATACACATACCTGTGTAATGTGTACTCTTTTTTGTTTGTATTAAACTGAGAAATATTATAATTTTAATATATTAGTCGGGTTAGTTACACCATTCACTCAAGAACTGATGGACCGATTTTGATGAAATTTAATACAGAGATAGACTAGAACTTTTCCCGAAAAAAGGCTTCCTTCAAGTTGGGATAATGAAAGTTTATATCTCCCATACAAACTTTCCTTCGTCATATATATATAGAGATACATGTTAGAAATTAAAAAATAAAATTAAACATACAGACAGGCGGGTAGATTACTACATAAAACACTATTATATATCTGTTTCTCATTTACTGAATTCTTATATTTCAATGGTGGAAACGTTTTAGCTTCCACATTTATTTTCTTTTTATTGCAAATACCTACATTAGTCAATGTACAGATGTGGTTTCAATCCATTTATCACATGTTTAATTCATTTTATGTATCTTATGTTTTTCCTATACTTGGACCTGCGCTATTTCCATTCACCTTATTGATTTTTTTATATCTGGTAACCTGTGATATAAATAGCAGTATTTAAACATGCTTAAATTAAACTTTTAAATCATTCGATATTTGGTAAAAGATTTGACCACAGTATTTCTATGAATAAAATTAGGCGGGTAGAATGAACAGGAAAAGATAAACATAAAAAATATAAATGAGATGAAAATATAAAACAAGATTAACACAACAAGCCAATTGAAAATACTTCACATCGAAACGACTAAACAGAAGAACGAGATGGTTTAGTATAAAGCTTAAAAGAGTAGAGCAAAGAAAATAATAAAGCAGTAGAAAACTGAATAAAAAAATTAAGTAATTACAACAGTCGCTAAAACAAAGTATTCTATTCAAGAATTAGTTCTCGTAGATTGAATGTAGAACCTTTTAAAGAAATAAACAATTTAAAGTAAGAGCAGACAGATAGAGGTTCAGCAATAGAATTTCATAAGAAATTCTAAAATGGCGTACATGAAACAGGAATATTTATTGAAAATCATGTATATAAAGAGTGACATGATCATGATAGATGAGCTCCGAGATTAAATCACCAGACCGAAAAGTTTGATATTAAAAATACGACTAAAGCAACCGCTGTCGCAGCATAAAATTTGGGAATTATAAACTTATCTAGATATAATTATGTAAAAGAGTTTTTTGTCATTTTGTTTGTAAGATATAATCTATGTAACTTTTAATGTTTCTCACATCATTGATAAAATGATATACTTCTTAAATAACATAGATTAGTTTCAGTTTAAAGAAGTGAATTTTGGACTGGTGTTCCACAAGGTGGTTTGTTGTCACGTCCTTAGGTCGAAAATCTTTAAATTGAAGAATGTAAATATTCTAAGAAGGAGAGAGGTTTAAGATGAAGAAGAGGAGGAGACGTTAAACCTATGGGAAAAGGAGATGTGAGTACTAGTAATCGTAAGGGAGTTAGATAAAGAGATTTAAATGATAGTAGTCGTGTGACAGTTGGGTTAAAGGAGATGAGAATAATAGTCCATGTAGCAATTGGTTAAAAAAATGATCAGAGAGAGGATTCTAATATAAAAGAAGAATTTGAAAATATTGTGATAGCTTTAATTTTTCGTAAATAAACTTGGTCGTATTAACAATGTATATTTTGAATATTTTTTGAAACCTGTCGTTATCAATAACTGGATAATAAATTGAGACAAGATTAATAGATTTATATAAGTCAGTCCTACGCTCCACTTAAACTAAGATTATTGCGAATTATTTACAGTTAAACTTTGTACTAACTTTGACGCGGACTAAATTCAACTAGGAAATCTGGAAGTTACTGACTTAGACATTTGCGGTACTAACTTTAACGCTTCGATAAAATATAACTGAGCCTGAATTGTTATGAATTATTTAATACTTCCATACCTAATATGAAAGATAGTTAAGTTATAGAAAGACTGAATCTCATACACACTCACACATTTGAATGGGAGCGCGAGATCTTATACATATTAACTGATAGCTGCGCCCCGCGGTTTCACCCGCTATATAGTTGATAATTCACACTATATCATTATAATTTATAGCCTATGTGTTATTCTGATGTGTAAGCTATATTATTGTACAGTTTCATCAAAATCCATCAAGTAGTTTTTGCGTGAAAGAGTAACAAACATACATCCACACATCCATACACAAACTTTCGCGTTTTTAAATACTAGGATCGCATACATATACACACGCACACTACCATACACTCATTCACACACTGATGCTTATATAGGAAATGCTTATATGCGTCGTGTGCTCATATACATAAGTACATATTTACATACACACACTCTCGTCCAAGTACACTCACATAATCACACGCTTACACGTACATGTTCATACACATATGTATTAAATTAAATGAAAAGTAAAGAATACGCTTATTTGACGTTTGAAAGAAATACATATTTAAATATCCATAAATTCACCCCCTAAGGGGGTTAAAAAGGTATTTATAAAATAAGTTACTTTTGCGATATAAGCTACAAATTTGAAAACTGAAGCAAATATTAGAGATATATAGAGAGAGATTAAAGTGTACCTTCCAGTAAAATTTTTTGTAACCTAAGAGAAGTGAGGGCTAGTTGTATAATAAAGACATAATTTCTGATTTTAAATAATCCTCCCTTCACCATAATGCGTAAAAAATGATCTTCCCTAACGAATGGGGAGCGGCAAAAATTCCCAGTCAGTAATTTTCATACATCTTACCAAATTGCCAGGATTTCTTCCGTTTTACTTGAGTGGGAAATTAAATAGATTTTTAACCTACCTTCAAAAAAAAGAAGTTAAATTCCACTATTTAAAATATATTTATAATGAAATAATCAAAAGATTTCCATAAGTAAATCATTTTTTAAGTAAATGAAAAACATAGTCACAAATACACATTTAATTATATTTTGTTTCACAATTGAACTACAAACAAATGACGTCACAACTTAGTAAACGTAATTTTGTTTGTTATATGACAGTTTCTTATGATACACCTCAAAGATTTAAAAAAACAACATGCGTGGCATGCTGTTACATATCGTGAAACGCAATGTGACGTCACGCCGTGTGAGACGCCATTGTTGTCAATTTTCTTATTGAGCAATGAGCAAAGATAATGTGACTAGTATACAAAGACGATTTACACACGACGTGACGTCACTCAGCGTATTCGAAATATTTTTTTTCTAATTAAAAATTACTAAGTCGGTAACAACGTAGCGAAGCGAGGGCACATCGACTATTCATAATTAATTAGCACACGCAATTAGTATAGCTAATGAACCGTAGGTATTAATTTCGCCTTCGTACTTCGATACTCCCTAAAATAATTAAAAAATTAGGTTTACTTAGTAATAAATACGATCAGTCAGCCCTCGCTTCGCTTGAAGTCAATATACCCAGACTTATATAATACAGCACGTTAAGATTACTAGTAGTTTTCAATCCAAACTGCTAGTAGCCATTTCTTCTGCCATTAGTTTAGCTTTAGCGACCTGTACTGACTTCGCACGGATGGACATTTTTAATTTCGTTATATCTTTTGAATGGAATGTCCGATTTCAATAATTCGAAAAGTAATCAAAACGTATTGAAACAGTCTTGAATACTTAATTTATTTGGATAAGAATTAATACTAAGGTATGGAAAACATGGTTTAATTTTGATAGGCATTTCTATTTTTAATTAATTTCTACTTTTAAAATGTAATAAAGTAGTTATAGTGACATAACTACAATAGTTGTACATATGGTCTCGTGGTGTTTTTGGTATATATTGATACGTTCTATAATATTGTAGAACATATTTTTGTTCCATCATCAATACTTTCCGCAGCGCATGCGATGAAAGACATTTTATAGCTATTTTTTTACACCTTGGGTTGGTTTTAGTAAGAATTTCTGAGGATCTCTAATTTTTTCTAGTAATAAATATAACCTATGGTACTCAGGGATAATGTAGCTTTCTAACGGCAAGAGAATTTTTGAAATCGGTCCAGTAGTTTTTAAGTTTATTCGTTACATACAAAAATACAAATCATTCCTCCTTCCTTTATAATATTAGTGTAATTTGTAAATAATTTCAGAAATTTAGCAAAGTCTTTTCATATACTTTTTTCTACGATTCATTCATCTCCAAAACTGACAGACTGAGCATACTTTTACATGATATAGTAGTGAGAATGAGTCGATGAGTGAGTGAGTAAATAAATGAATACATGAGTGGTAGAATGAATGGATCTTTAGCTTAGCTAGCTACTATAAATTAGAGTATTTAATAGATTGAATAGCTTGTATTTAGCTAATACGATCGAACAGAGTACTTTACTTAAGCTGTGACATACAGCTTCAATTAAAACATAGGTTGAGCTAACTTAGCTAAGTAAGATATTAATTAGCTTACTTTGTAAGCTATAGCGAAGTTTGGAGCAGCTATTTTGTAATATAACGAAAATTACAAATTTCTCAATTTACTCGAGCAATTTATACAAATTCTTTATTAATTATAAACTGTCTGTTAATCTGATATATAAACTATATTATTGTAAAGTTTTATCAAAATAATTTCAGTAGTTTTTGCGTAATTAAGTGACTAACGACCATCAAAGACTTTTGCTTAAGTTAGTTGGCTTAAACTTTGCACGTTATTCAAATAGTTTGTACTGTAATTTATGTAAAATTTGATATACAAATCTTCCTTGTTTAAAGTACTATCCATTAGTAAAAACTGTATCAAAATCTGTTAAGTGGTTTAAGAGTGGAAAGCAAACAAACTAACGTAGTTTAATTTTTTTAAGGTATTCTGGTCTTGGAGCCTAAATTTTAGGCATTTTTCAAACGAACATAAAAAAATTAAATACATTTTTTCATATGATGTTTATTGACATTTCAAGAATATAAAAAAAAATTGTAAAAAAGAAAACATCAGAAATTCGACAAATTACAGGTCGGTGAAGTGGGGGCTACAAAAAAAACGGTGCACCCTGGTTGACATGATTCCAGCCTTTGTAGTGATCTGAAACAAAAAAAATTAATAATTTCTCAATCTGTAAAGGTCGCTATCGCATTCACCTTAGCAAAAAAAAAAAATCACAAAATGGCGTCGACATGAAATACCAATTATTTTTTTACCCTTATTTTAACCTTTTCGAATTTTTTAATAATACGCCAAATTGATTTTTTTTTAAATCCAAGATAGACGCGATAGACAAATATATAAAGAAGATTTCCACCAAATTTCGAGAAAAACGCATTTGAAGTTTGGGAAACAATTCCAGTAGAATAACTCGGCTAATAATATTTAATAAGCTCTGCTCTGATAAATTTGCAGCTAATTTTGTGGAGTAAAATATAAATCAATTATGTTTAGTCTTTACTAAAGATGATGTTGCTCCTGAGTCTCAAGCCCCAAGTACTTTTAAGTGTTACCGTACAGAGTAAAATCAAAGAGTGTAGATTAATTGATCTTGTTTAGGAGCTTAACTCTATTAAATGCTCTGCTAATGAATAGATGCAATTCAAAAGCGATGGCGGGTGTAAAGGAAATTGGGGAAATTGAGAGTTAGCGTCTAATTTATAAGAGACAGCGACTTATTTTACTATTTACTTATTGTTTATGTAATAATAATAGAAACTGTGACACTGGTGATGTAACATTGTCATCAACACACAGGCTATTTTTTATCCCAAAAAAAAAGAGATATGAGAGAAGAAGAGACTTTTTCCTGATATTACGAAGCGGGGCCCTCGTCTCCGTCTGATCGTCAGGGTCAGTCAAGACGCTTCTTGGGCGTCTAAATCGGTCTGTTATGTTGTATGAGGAGGATTCTATTAAAAGAGGGTTAGGTTAGTATATTATTGAGTGCATTGAAGAGTAGTTCAATTCAGACTTGACCCAATTCAAAAGATTTCGCGGACGAAGTAGAGGGTAGATACTATTGAGTAAATAATTGTAGGGGTGTAGGAGTAAATTAGGGACTAATTCTAAGTGGCACTTAAACATTACGAATGAGCTTGATCAAGTGTAGGGCAAATAACTTCGGCCCTTACTATTTGTTAGACCTGTCAACACGGTGTTTAACTCTGACTTCCAAATGTCAAATTTGAATCTGTTTTACTTTAATAATAAAGGTAAATACAAGCTACGATTTTTATTACATAGACAAATGTACATAATTAAGCTCAGGGTTACATGGTACCTTCATAAGAAAAATAATAAAAATTTCTTATTACCATAAAATTGCACATAAAATTCCTCCTTTATCATCTAAATATGTGATACACAATTAATTAAACTAAGATTACTGGGAAGAGGGTAGTAGTCTTCTCCCCCCACGGTGAGTAGCCGGCTTGGGGTGCTTTTGTTAGTTTTATATCTTTGTTTGTCGATTTTTATTAATGATTTTCGGTTGCCCATGTCCCTTAGTTTTTTGCAATAGCGTATAAGTAATAGCAGGGCAAACATGGTCCAGAACAGCGCGAGCAAGAGACGAATGGAAGCAGTTAGAGGAGGCCTTTGCTCAACATGGGCAAACAGATAAAGAAATCCCAGATAACTAAATTTATATATTTGCAAACTAATGTATACATCTAAATAAAGGCTATTATTATTATTATTACTGGGAAGAGGAGTGCTGAGATGAGTGTGTTAGGATAAAAAAATCCTATGTAAAGGCCCTTTGGATAATTTACAATTTTTCACTATCCTACTAATATTATAAATGCGAAAGTTTGTAAGAATGTATGGATGTATGTTTGTTACTCTCACGCAAAAACTACTGAATGGATTTTGATGAAACTTTACAATAATATAGCTTATACATCAGAATAACACATAGGCTATAATTTATAATAAATAATATAGTGTAAATTATCCAAAGTACTAAATAAAATTATAAATATAATCAATTGTGCGTGTGTGTGTGTGTGTGTTTTATGTGCAAACTTAGTTAAATATCTAATTTTAAAAGATTTTCTGTGTGTAACACTCCATTTCACTACGCAACAAAAAAGTATCATTGGCAATTATTCACGTTAGTCATGAGCTATACTGCACAATAACAGACAAAAACCATAACAATATTTATGTTTGACAACAAGCCAAGCAGCCAAGCAAGCCCAGGTAATCGTTAAATAAATCAATAGTTAAGTCAGGCCAACGAAACATTATCAACAGTGTTGCTAACAATAGCTTCTTTATAATTTTATTGAGATAAAGTCACTACTAAATCACTTATACGAGTTATGCTCGAGTTGTATGTAAGATTCATAGTAAAGGATATCTTGAGTATGAGACGATCGTAAATTAGTCAGAAGCGGGCAATTTGCGCCACCTTTGATTAGATTCGCACCCACCAGTGATTTGTGGACAAGATGGCGACAGAGGTGACGTCATGGGACTATTAATATAATACACAATATATTATACATAAGAACGCTTCAAATCTTAACACTTATTAGGAGTATGGGAGCTATGCTACGCAGTAATACTCATATTATGCAATTTAGACGGAGCTGAGTAGTGCATGGGGCTTAAGACCCAGTAGCAGATTTAAAGAGCTCTTTCATAATATATTAACTCTCGGGTTGGATCTTAATACGAGTCGCATGAATTTAGTATAACTGTGAATGTGGGATTGAAGATGGGGTTCATTCTTACCTAAAAACAATAATATTAGTTGCCGGAGTCACGTTAAAATAAAAAATACACGATGTTAAAAACTACGGAACCTCTTAACTTCAACTCTGTGATTATTTGATATTTGACACTGACGGGTTACATTACAGATTAGAAATGTTCGAAACATCGATTTTTGCGTGGTCTAGAACATCAATGTTGAAAAGTATCGAAACGTTAAATATATTTTTTAAATATTTTCTTAAAATTTTATCTCAAGTTAGTTCATTCAGAGGAATATAGTAATATATAAAAATCAATTTATATAGATGTTTTTGTTTTCGATATTTATTAAATTTTTACAATATATTATCGATTTTGATCAGAAAATATCGATTCTAAGATATTAATCATAATTCGTATATTACGCGACTATGCATCATCGTTTAACAGCTTACGTCATTCAGGTGTTCCCGAGTTTACGTGAATAGGGTTGATTTAATTTTTTTTTTGCGACGATCCTAACTCAACATACGTTAGGTTAGGTTAGTAACCTTTAACCACCTAGAAATAGGAGCAGGTTGGTTAGGTTAGGTTAGGCTTCCTTTATCCGCCCAGAAGTAGGAGCCCCGCGAAGCGGGGCGACGTAGACTGGTCCCTGTTCTATTTTAAAATATCACCGATTTGGTCATGTAATGACTGCATGCAGCACTTAACATTTTTAAAAATAGGTGTTGGTTGGTTAGGTTAGGTTAGGCTTCTTTTATCCACCCAGAAGTAGGAGCCCCGCGAAGCGGGGCGACGTAGACTGGTCACTGTTCTATTTTAAAATATCACCGATTTGGTCATGTAAAGACTGCATGCACCACTTAACATTTTTAAAAATAGGTGTTGGTTGGTTAGGTTAGGTTAGGCTTCTTTTATCCACCCAGAAGTAGGAGCCCCGCGTAGCGGGGCGACGTAGACTGGACCCTGTTCTATTTTAAAATATCACCGATTTGGTCATGTAAAGACTGCATGCACCACTTAACATTTTTAAAAATAGGTGTTGGTTGGTTAGGTTAGGTTAGGCTTCTTTTATCCACCCAGAAGTAGGAGCCCCGCGAAGCGGGGCGACGTAGACTGGACCCTGTTCTATTTTAAAATATCACCGATTTGGTCATGTAAAGACTGCATGCACCACTTAACATTTTTAAAAATAGGTGTTGGTTGGTTAGGTTAGGTTAGGCTTCTTTTATCCACCCAGAAGTAGGAGCCCCGCGAAGCGGGGCGACGTAGACTGGACCCTGTTCTATTTTAAAATATCACCGATTTGGTCATGTAAAGACTGCATGCACCACTTAACATTTTTAAAAATAGGTGTTGGTTGGTTAGGTTAGGTTAGGCTTCTTTTATCCACCCAGAAGTAGGAGCCCCGCGAAGCGGGGCGACGTAGACTGGACCCTGTTCTATTTTAAAATATCACCAATTTGGTCATGTAAAGACTGCATGCAGAATCACTTACTAAATTTTTTTGCTAAGAATAAAATTTTAAAAATTCAATTTAAAAAAAATTACTTGTTTCCGGCAGGGAAAAATGGTGGTGGGGGGTTTAAATACCTCCCTCCCACCTCCCCACATACCCCTTTATACCAAATTCGTGCGACTCGTTTTAAGATTTTAACCCTAATCCACATGAAACAAAATAATAGGAACTACCCGCGAATACAAATTTATAAACGGCGTTAATAACACACGGCATCATCTATGGGATACACCAATAGAATCGTTGCATTTGACATATTCTGAGTGAGGATAGGTTAACGAAGCGATTCTATTGGTTCTTTAAAATCACATCGAAACGCAGCGTAAGACTTTTAAAACGCGAAGTGACTAAACCGGACTAGAATCTCTTTTGTATTTTGCAATATTTGCAATGTTCGCTTAATTTTTTTACGCTACCGATTTTAATAGTGTTTTTAATAATAGACAGTCATTTAAGAGAAACATGCAAATTATAGTAGAAAAACCGTTCGAAGTAGGGCGGTCGCTAGCTTTAATCTTATATATAAAATTCTCGTGTTACTATGTTAGTTACCAAACTTACGAAACAGCTCGACCGATTTTTATGAAATTTTTTTCAGTAGGTCTGAGAATCGGCTACTATCTATTTTTCATCCCCCTAAGTGACAACTACCCCACCACAAATTTATATGGCAAAACAACGTTTGCCGGGTCGGCTAGTATAAATATAGAAAATTAAGTTTAAAGCTATTAAGTTTATTCTGAGGGAAGATCATTAAATCGGAAAACTGAGAGGAAGGATATGCGAAAGGGAGCAATTAACGAACAATATTTATCTTTTATATATACTAATAAATAAAAGTAAACCGTCCGTTTGTTTTAAGAAATAAATAAGTCGTTAAGTATTGATTTATCCAGGTAAAACAATTTGTTACTAGCTATAAGACCTTATTGAGAGTAGTACCTATTTTTTTATTCAAAATTTAAGTTTATTCTCACTGGATTCATCTTGCCTAAAGGGGATGTTCCAGCACAGAAAACACCAAATCGTCGTCAGTCTTACGGTGCTTATGATAACATGGTTTCCATCCTCCCTCTCTGTTGTATGTTGGACGCTTAGTAGTTTAGTGGCTTCTTTGACGACTTTTCGGTAAATTAGTATTAAAAACAAAATCATCGGTACTATTAAAGTACCAATAATTTCAAGAATAAATTCTGGAATGAAACTTAATATAGAAGTTTAAATTTATTTTCGTTCTAGTAAATTGATAGATGATACTAGAAATCTGTATTAAAGTTCAAACTTAACATTTAAATAAAAACTTTTGTAATTCAGTTTTAAGACTAATAGATAGTTATTTCATTCTTTTGTATTAATTGTTCTGTTTTATATACATTCGAATAAAACCTTAAATAATACCTAAAATTAGTAGCAATAATTTTATTCAGTTTCATCTTTATTTAGGATGAAAAAAAAAATTTTTTTTCAAACCGATTATTTTAAAGACAAAAAAATCGATTATTTATTAGTCGATTTTCCCCCTACAATTCACATCCCTACTGTGTACATTTGCACAAAAAAAAAATATTTTAAGTCATCGTTTCTTTTTGTTATAAACCTTAAACAATATTTACAACTGTAATTTATTTTTTTCTAATTGTATTCAATTATGATTTGAAGCTTTTTCCAAAAAATATTAAAAGTATCATGAGAGAACTATAGTATTGTAATACTAATAAAAAGACAATAATTCCAACACGTAATTTTAACAACTTACTTCGTGAATTTTTCTATAGCGCGATATAATGTACTACTAACGCCATCTATGTTTAAGGTGAGATAACTTTATCATCAGTATTAAAGTCTATGTTCCTTTTCTCAAGTAATTTAAATATTACATGATGACAAAGAAATATGACCACTATTTAAAAAACACCTATGTAAATAAAGTTATTTTGAATAAATACGCATATCTACGGCGTAATAATACAAAAATTAAAAATGATTGAACTTATCTATACTAATATTATAAAGAAAGATTTGTATTTTTGTATGTAACGAATAAACTTAAAAACTACTGGACCGATTTCAAAAATTCTTTCACCATTAGAAAGCTACATTATCCCTGAGTAACATAGGCTATATTTATTACAAGAAAAAATTAGAGATCCTCAGGAAATCTTACAAAAACCAACACAAGGTGCAAAAAAATTAGCCATAAAATATCTTTCATCGCATGCGCTGCAAAAAGTATTGATGTTAGAACAAAAAAAATGTTGTACAATATTATAGAACGTATCAATATCTGCAAAAAACCTCGCGAGACCATATGTCCAACTATTTTAGTTATGTCACTATAACTACTTTTTTATATTTTAAAAGTTGATAAAAATGCCAATCAAAATCAGACCATGTTTTCTATAACTTTGTATTAATCCTTATCCAAATAAATTATTTCGTATTCAAAACTATTTCAATACCTGTAAATTACTTTTTGAATTATTAAAATCGGACTTTCCATTCAAAAGATATTACGAAATTAAAAATATCAATATGAACAAAAAATACACGCCGACGCGACGGGCCAGTATAGCGACGCAGCGCAGCGAGTAACGCGGCAAGAGAGGGGGCACCGAAATGCGGGAGGGCCAAAATATTTTTAAAAAAAATATTCCACCCGTGCGAAGCCGGGACGGGCCCCTAGTTGTAAAAAAATTGGATTGGTATTAATCTGTTGGTGAACAGAATTCTTACACATATTATTTGTAATCTATTATTTCTTGTCTATGTTCACTAAAAGGAAGTAAAGTATTTTCGTCTTGTTCATTGTGTGTAAAGAAATACAATTCCACTTCCTTTTGTAGCCAAACTAAAAGCGATACGAGAAGATTACAGTAAATATTTTAGAATATCTCCATAATTTAAAATCAACTCCATCTATCCCCAGGCCCGGTCAAAGTTACCCAAGAAGCGGCGGCGAGTTCTACCCGTAGAGCAACCCCGCAGGAAGCGCGACGCTACCGCCTCCAACCGCCGTGTGAACGCGGTGAAGCATCCTGCTGTGTTGAAGGAATTACCTGTAAACAATAAGTTTGGTGAGTTAGTTCAATGTGTTTTAAATAGATGGCACTGTTATAATTTTTTATATTTTGTTAAATTTTTTATAAAAATATGATTGAATTACACGTTCAGTGTCGCAAACATAAGATTTAGATTTATTTTATATTAAAAAGTATGTGTAAATGACTAAAATAAAATGTTACTAAATTTACCTTTGGAAAGCGCGTAAAAAGTGTTACCTAACTTAGCCAATGGCTGTGCTAGATTTAGCTACAAAATAATTAAGTTGGGAGTTTATCTGTCATTAAAAAAACTGTTCATATTTCTCTTATTTAATTTGTGTAATTTTTAAAATTAATTCTTTATATGTGTAATATAACAACTAGAAAATGCATGCATCGTCACCCCTTAATGAATCGCTGCTGAGTCGGCTCTCCTCATAGTCCACCACACAACCCAATACGGGTTGGCAGAGTTCACACACCTATCAGGCCATGAAGAACTCTCAGGAGTGCAGGTTTCCTCACGATGTTTTCCTTGACCGTTAAAGCAAGTGATATTTAATTGCTTAAAACACACATAACTCAGAAATGTTGGAGATGTGTCCTCAGTCGAACTCTGACCTTCCGAGTAGACATCTACGTTTAAACCACTGGGCACTGCTTCACAATCACTAGAAAATAATTATTATTAATCATATTATTAGTTATGCGCGATTCGGTTAAATTGTATATTTTGGAAATAACCATAAATAAAATATCATTACAGGTGTCAACGGTATGAACATGATAACACTAGCTCTACAAGGACCATCAAACCTTCTGCGACCTCCTACAGCTCAGCCATTACAAGCACGAGCCCCTATAGGTAAAAACCCATCCCTTATCATCATATATCCATCCCCTAAACACAAACCTGTAGATAGGAACTAATCAAGAAAACGTTTTCTTATTCTGTTAGTTATTCTTTTTATACATAGATGTCACTACGTTACATAAGCAAACGTTGAAAAACTATTGATTTTTAATTTTTTTTAATATTTATTAAATACTAGCCGACCCGCTCTCACTTCGCTGAGGTGTATTCAAACTGTTCACTCACTCGAACATACTCATTTATTCATTCATGAATCATTCATTCTTCATGAATGCGTTCGTAATAAACGTTTTCGATCGACCTTTTTTTCTCCGATATTGCAAATCCGACCACGAAAAAGTCTCTTCATTTTTCGGGTTAATATATAGCCTATAGCGGCCCATCCCGGCTTCGCGCGGGTGGAATATTATTTTAAAAAATATATTGGCCCTCCCGCATTTCGGTGCCCCCTCTCTTGCCGCTTTACTCGCTGCGCTGCGTCGCTACACTGGCCCGTCGCGTCGTCGTGTATTTTTTGTTTATATTGATATTTTTAATTTCGTAATATCTTTTGAATGGAAAGTCCGATTTTAATAATTCAAAAAGTAATTTACAGGTATTGAAATAGTCTTGAATACGAAATAATTTATTTGGATAAGGATTAATACAAAGTTATAGAAAACATGGTCTGATTTTGATAGGCATTTTTATCAACTTTTAAAATGTAAAAAAGTAGTTATAGTGACGTAACTATAATAGTTGGACATATGGTCTCGCGGACTTTTTTGTAGATATTGATACGTTCTATAATATTGTAGAACATTTTTTGTTCTATCATCAATACTTTTTGCAGCGCATGCGATGAGATATTTTATGGCTAATTTGTTGGCACCTTGGGTTGGTTTTCGTTAGATTTCCTAAGGATCTCTAATTTTTTCTTGTAATAAATATAGCCTATGTTACTCAGGGATAATGTAGCTTTCTAATGGTGAAAGAATTTTTGAAATCGGTCCAGTAGTTTTTATGTTTATTCGTTATATACAAAAATACAAATCTTTCCTCTTTATAATATTAGTATAGACATAGCAACGATCTGTGATTTTTAATTCAAATCAAATTCAAGTTTAGAAATGTGTCAAAGCATTAGGCTTTGTTTACACCATAGATGAGCTAAGAACCAATAGAAACATAATTGACTCTAGCCTCGCTCAAGATTTGGAGAGGTTCTATTGGTTCTTACAATCACATTTCTCGCTACATGTCCCTCGCTCATCTCTGTTGGATACGCCTTAATTTCAAAGTCTTATATTTAAAACTAATTTAAGTGCAACTTAGATAAAATTATAGATCTCCCACATTTGCAAGATATTCCTACGATCCTATATCATATTCACAGAAAACAGACGAAAAAGAGTCAAATAATTTTTTTTTTATATACCCTCATTATAATGTAATTAAAGTAATTGAATGTCAGGAATCTGTTGTGACTTGCTCACATATCTATTACTTAAATAAAAAAAAAATAAACAGAATGTTGGTTTAAGCTTTAAACTCTTAAAACACCTTCAGCTGTTCTTAATAGAAATATATATATATAATAGCAAGTTTAAAATACTATTAAACTATGTGTGTACTACTACTGTGTTTAAAGTAAATGACTAAAATCTTTCTAAACTATCTATTTCAGTCGAGAGTCCAATAATCAACACACAGTGTGGAGCTATTTCTTTGGCGTCCTTGCAACCACCCCTCATGACTGCTCCACCCTTACAACCACGGCCTGCAACCACCGGGGCACTAGACCTGATGCTACCCCTGCAACCAAAACTGTTACCAGGCTACAACCTTCAATCATCATATCTCTCAAACACCCTCTCCACAGTCAGACCTCCAGACTTACCCAGAAAAGAGGATTACAAACCAAACTTCGATATTATTGTAGAAAAAAGGGAATCAATCACTGATTCTCTTAAGGACAATGTCATATGTAATGTAGATAGCAATGTAAATATTGAAGAAAATGATAATATAGTAATTGTAGAAACAATAGATTGTAAGGATGAAATTAATTCTAACGTTATAGATGTAACAGATGTAAGTATAAATAGCAATGGTAGTGTTAATAATAACTCATATTAACATCATGTTTGTGAATTTGGGACGAGAGTGCTTGTGATTGCAAAGGTTAGTAGATAATTTAACTTAAAATCAAACCCCAATGTTAACTGTTTTAAATACTAATAATTGTATAGATTTTAATCTAGATTATTTAATTGTATTAAATCTTAATAAATTGATATTAAAGTTAAGAGGTCACAAAAATTTAGTTATATTTAACCGCTTTTAACTAAGCCGGAACTTTCCCTCTCTCCGTTATTCCTCTCGCTTTGTTACACTTTTTTATGCATTTGGGTTGCTTCAGCTTTAGTATTATTTTCTTCAATTCCATTAGCTGTAAATTCATCTATCAGATTTTGTGATTCTGATGTCTTTTGTAGTAGTGTCTAAAGTAAAGAGTTCCTTCACAACTAATTTATTTCATTTTATTACAAGTAGTTGAAGGCGGTTGAATTATATATAGTATTAATTAACAATTTTCTTGACCAAAGTAGTGTAGTTAGGTACTAAAATTTTTGTATATTTTGTAAATTGAAAGACGAAACAGTGATTAAATTGTATTTATACTTTCAGATATTAATAGCTGTAATGATTCTAGATATCTCGTTAGGTGTTCTAATAATTTCTGACTATTTTTTTATTTCTTTTTATGTGTACTATTTAAAATTGTATTTTATTAGTTTCATTTTGAAATGTATTCTTCATGATAGATGTCTTATCGTTTGTATCGTCTATAATAATATTAATACTTTTCTGCCCATACCCATTATTTCTAACATGTACCTATTTCTCTTATAGTCTCTTAAAACCAGGAAATAAACATGTAGCTTAACATTAAGGATTGTTTTTTGTAAGGTTTACAGCTACCGTTTCTTCCTCTTCTATCTTATCGCTATTCTGTATGTCTTAAAAAAATTAAATAATGTAAATCTTTACAATGGCTAAACCTGTTGTTGTAAAAATGTCGTTATATTACGATTAGTTTTTAATTTACAAAAAAGGATAAAAAACACGGTCCTGGACGTTACGATCAAATAAATATCAAAGATTTCTCGAAAGCAAAGAAAATCAAACGCATTGTTTAAATCATGGAAGAAGTGGGTCTTCCTTAACTTAGTAACTCGTTAGTAAGTAAAAAGTCATTGTGTCGTTTTACTTTATTAACCCATTCGTGTGTTTGTAGTTAAACCTTGAAGTCCAGTTTTGACAAAAAATACACTTAATATTTAACCAAATATTAATTTATTAATTTATCACTGATAAGTATATCTATATTGGCTTAGTCATTGTTATAGATATTAATTGCCCACTAACCTTAAACGAAACCAAAACTAAATAGTAGTGATTATGGTTTAAGAATGTATTACTTTGTACTAATTGACCTTTACCTTCATTCTGATTGGAAATGTATTTAAATAATAGCAAATATACAAAAAAATCTAGTCAGTAGTTAGAATATAGAAAATGGCTGTTGATATTTATAATTAAAAAATATTTGGGCATTTGACAGAACTCACTCTGTGTTTAAAGTGTCCATAAAAAGGCTTTTAATTAGGGTGGCGCTAGAGTAGCAGCAGAGTAATGCTGAGTAAATATAAACAAAAGTGCCAAAATTATTGTAATATAGAGAAAGAAAAGTTAAAGTTACCTAATAAAAAAATTTAATTAACACTAACACGACATAGTTATTTAATTTTTCAACTCAACACACTTCATGCCTTTTATCTACCCTAGCGCCAACCAGGAAGTTTTCTGTTAATTAGTAGCAACAACAAGAGACTACCGTGGTCCTGTTGTATGATAAAATATTTAATTTAATTAGACTAACTTCTATTGATCCCATATTTTTCATGCGATACAATGATCCTGTCATGAAACTGTTTTTATATAATAAAAACTGAAATAAAAATAAAATTTAATTCAT
Organism: Limenitis camilla; assembly: GCA_905147385.1. NCBI lineage: Eukaryota > Metazoa > Arthropoda > Insecta > Lepidoptera > Nymphalidae > Limenitis > Limenitis camilla. The sequence continues at coordinate 12,664,011 of LR990241.1, forward strand.
TTCTATGGACAGCTCAAGACCAAAAAATTACTATAGATTTATCATTAAAAGCTCCTAATGGTTTCTAAGAAAGTTTCCCTGTATCTCCAATTGCTTAGAATTATACCATACTATCCCGGTTAAAAAAATACTAAGTGGTCGTGTTACCGACTCCAAAAATTAAAATTATAAATTAAGTAAATAATTAAGTGCCAAGTTATTTAAATAATTTTTGGAGTCAAAGTCAAATACCTGAATGTGATCTGTGTCTAGTGTTGAGTGATAACTCCTGAGTCTTGACATCATGAATGTAATAATAATTATAATAACATATTTTTCTAATGTTAATTTTATTTAGTCTTGAATTTGAAAATCTGTGTAAAATTCCTGTAAGAAGACTATGCTCTGCTCTATTAGTTATGGAAGATTCCGTTTATTTATTCATCCTTTATTGTTTCTAACGATTTTGATATTTATTTTAAACTAGCAGTCTGTTCTCCCTTTTTCCTCTTCCCCCACTTGCTCCTCCTCTTCTACTTCTAAGAGTTTCTCGTCGACTAGTTAAGGTTGACAGCCACTTGTTTATACTTTTCCTTTTTCTTCATAAGGCTTATAGTTATATCAAAATCGTTTCGGCTACTGTTGGATAGGAGCGAACAAACATTCATATTACAAAGATTACATGAATAATGCACAATACTTAGATACATAAATAAAGTTTAATTTAATTAATAAAAACCGAGGACAGACTAATAGTGTATATTATAGTGTAAAGACAAAAGTCGTAGCTATGTCTACGTCGTAGGGTTTCTATTACGAACTCGTAGACCCCACGGTTGCCGTAGGTCTGAGTATGAATCGCAGTATTTCCTTATTCAACACTATAGTAAAGTATTTTTATTGTAAAAAAGTTTTATTATTTAAATAAATTCGATTAAATTCTGTTGGTTCTATTATTTTCCCTAAATATTGAAACACTCCTGCACTAAGGTGCGCATGTAGAAAAAAAGGAATCGTTATATTGATATTTCAATATCGATTATCGATACTAATTACTAAACTAAACAACTCCACATTCATCATAATTTACTAAAATACTATTTAGCCTATAGTTAATTGGTTAAAATAAAATTTTCATCATCATTGGTTAAAATCATTTTATCTATACGTTTTATACCACCAACAAGACTGAAGTTGACTATAATTTTTAATATAAATGATTTAATTTCTTCATTATTTTTACTTTTTTAATAGAAATAAAAAAACCTGCAAAAATTTTAAAAAAATTGTTATCCTTTATTTTTTATTGATGACCGATTAGGCCCAAGACTAATTAGGGCTCCAGTAAGAGGAACTTCCTCACAATGCATGCCGTGTCCAGTACCACTTTCTTTACTGAATTCTTGTTTAATATAATCTTATAATAGAAGCTCAATCGTCTTTGAAGAAGCTTCGCAAAAATTCCTTCATCGTTAAAGCGGAAGAGGATCTAATAGTACCATAGTCTTGGAATTAAATTTGTGCTCCTGTATTCCACTAACTCCGTCAAATTTCAATAGCGCGATGCGATATACTACTGACGCCATCTATATCTACTGTGAGTAAACTTTTGTACTAGTATTAAATTCTGTGTATATTTTCTTAAGCAATTGTTTCAATGTTCAGAATCCATTAGGTGCTGAGAATAAATTATTGTGATAATCTTTTTTCTACACTATTATATAAAGAGGAAAAATTTGATTGTTTGTTGCGAATAGGTTCGAAAACTACTGAACCGATTTTGAAAATTCTTTCACCGATAGAAAGCTACATCTTTTACGGGTAACAAAGGCTACGTGGTGTTGCCATAAATATTTTAATTTAAAAGATATGGCCATTTAAGTGCCATAACGGGGCCATATTGTAAAGTGAATGCTTTCTCTAAAATTACAGATCCGATTTTAAAAATCCTTTCACTGATAGAAAACTACACTATTCACGTGACAAAGGTGATGTAGTGTTGCCATATACATTTTTTAATTAATAGAATATGGCCATTTTGTTGTTACTAATCCGATTTTTAAAATTCTTTCACTGAGAGTAGTCTATAGTATTTCCATCTCTCTTCCTCTTATATACTATCTTTCTCTCTCATCCTCTCTTTTTTTCACTCTTTAATTTTTATCTCTACCTCTGATTTATTTCTTTCTTTCGATTATCTCTTTCTATTTTATTTTTTAAATTTTATTTTTGCTCTGTCCTCCCTCTTTTATTATCTATCGCTTGTCTTTTCTTTTTCTTTCTATCATTTTTCTTTTTATAACTTTTACTCACTCTCTCTTTTCAAAATAATGATAAACTACTTACACAATTACAGAAAGACAAATTAAGGACTTCAATTAAAATATTGTTTTAAATACCCGCAGTGAAGCGTGGGCGGAAGAGAGAGAAGTGGAACCTCCTGACCCCGGCGGTAAAAGGAAACCACCACGTCGGAATGATGCCAACTCTGAATTTGGATTTTTATAAACCCTATTATAAAATAGGGTATAAAAGACTTTTTCCGGAGACGGCGGTGAGTGACTCGTTTACCGTGTTTGTAGAAAGTGCTACACGAGAACTCAAACTGGGGAACAGCAATCCCTTAATGTTAGCGGGACTTTTTAAAAACGAAATTAAAGGAATTAATGAACATTCGTAGAATTATCGGAACTAAAGTGTAGTGTTCTCGCAAAAACAAAAATTCAATGCTTTCATACCAGCGAGAGAAGTGGAGACAATTGGTGTATTGCGTTTTGTCCCGATTAGCATTTCTAATGAAGAATTATACAAAAAACTGTCATCAAAATACGAGGTTGTAGCGGTGCGTAGGTTTGTCCGTAAAATAAACGGACTAATTAAGCCTCAAACATCGGTATCAGAGACATTCTTATCAAATAGCTTACCGGACTATGTAAATTTGGATCTGTTTCAATATAGAGTACATGATTACATTGCACCTTTATTACAATGTTTTAAGTTTAATCATGGAGCAAATGTTTGTAAATCTCATCAGTGTTATTCCATATGTGCTGGAGAGCACCGTTACACCGAGTGCCCTGATGGTTCATCTATAAAATGTATAAATTGTCGTGGCCCACACTTGGCCATATCTCGTGATGAACAAAAAATTGATGAAAATTTCGAAAGCACAACCAACTTCTTCTAATTCTTCTTTACTAAGAAACTATAATGTGACTTCCCCCCCTTAGTGGAAAAAAAATCATTAACTCTAGTCGAAGAAATAAAAACACATACTGACTTTACCAAGACCTTTAATAATAGTACAAAGAAAACATTAATACAGAATCCTAATCATAAGTTGTCGACATGTCAGTCACAAGATTCAGTCGTACAAAATACCGAAAATATTATAGACAACATTATTGACAATGATGCAATTTTGAAAAGCTTAATTGGAGCATTGATAGCTAATGGGTAAAATCCCTTATAAATAAAAAACCATTACTTATTAATTACTTATCTGAACATGACATAGATTCTGTCTCTGATCTGATCTCTTAAATGAAACCTGGTTGAAAGAGAATAGGTCAATCAACATTATTTATTTATTTATTATTTATAACTTTATTGTACACCACAAAAGGATAAGGATACAGTAAAATTAAGCTAAAACTAAATTAAACTAATGTGAAGTACAGCGGGCGGTCTTATGGCTCATTAGCCATCTCTTCCAGACAACCCAGTCTTGAAAGGAGCGAAGGTTAAAATAAAGTAGGCGGTGTAGTTACAATATACTAATACTAATAAGATACAACCGAATACATAAACAACCTAAATTTATAATAAACTAATATATATTCTTATATTATAATACAATACATTAACCGTACATAGATTTAATAAATAGATATTAATTGATATAAATAATGTAGTCTAATTTTTCATAAAGTGGTCTTTCAGCAAGTTCTTAAACCTAAAAAATGAATCAGATTCTATAATGTTGAGAGAGTAGATTTATAAGGTTAGGTTAATGGCCTGTACAGTAAACGATTTTTTATAAAACTTCATTGTGAATTCTGGCACATGAAGTTTCCATTCCAAATTATAATTCCATTTATCAGAATGGAAATTATGGTAGATGTGGTACAGCAATTTTAATTAAAAATATCTACAAATACACTATTATACCTACACCTTTTTACAAATGCATGCAATCTACAGCTATAAAATTGAGTACTGATTTGGGTAATTTATCTATTTTATGTATTTATGCTCCTCCAAGAGGTGGTTGATTCAAAATAAGACTAAAGCAAATAATTAAGAATTTACCAGCACCAATTTTGATGTCTGGTGATTTAAATGTGTATCATATAGCTTTTGGTAGTCTCATGACTAAAACTAGGGGAATCGATATCTATAATCTACTAGATGAATGTGATCTTTGCATATTAAATACAGGTTCTCTAACAACAGTATCTGCAATCGACATCTCTTGTATAAGTCCATCCTTAGAGACCTTGTGTGACTGGCCAACGACCCAATGGGTAGTTATCATTATCCAACTAGTAGATATTCATACATCTGTACACAAATATGACATTGGTGAACCATTCCAACGCTTCAATTATAAGAAGGCAGACTGGCCAAAGTTCTGTAATGAAACAAAAAGACAATTTGAAAATTTCCAAATTGTAACATACTTTTAGAAATAAGAAAACAATACCTTATATTGTCAGGCCTAGGTGGTTTGTTATGAGAAAACCAGTTCCTTGGTGGGATACAGAGTGTCTGGATGCTGTAAAGAATAGTAAAAATGCTTTAAATCTTTATAGATATGATCCTTCCCTAGAAAACTAAATAAAATATAAAAAAAATGATGCTTTAAAGAAGAGATTACTTAGTGAAAAAAAAAACATAATAGTAGGAAAAATATTTGCAATTCCTTTAATAGATATACACCTGTTACTTATATTTGGAATTATATTAAAAGATTTAAGCGAGTACCTGTACATGAACCACAATAAAAATGATGAATGGATTCTTTCTTTGCACCTCTGTCACCACCTGAAAAAGAAATTGATATTACATCTTTAATCAATCTGGAAATGTTGATGGATCTTTTCTCTCTCAAGCATTCTCATGGATTGAGTTTAGTTTAGCTATTCAATCTCTGTAAGATACAGCACCTAGCTTAGATGACATTCCCTATAAAGTTATTTCAAATATGCATGTACCTGCCCAAAAAACTTTTATTACATATTTTTAATTTGTTATGGGACAATCAATGCATCCCTGACCCCTGGAAGACACTATGTGTCATCCCAATAAAATGTATTTAAATAATAGCAAATATACAAAAAAATCTAGTCAGTAGTTAGAATATAGAAAATGGCTGTTGATATTTATAATTAAAAAATATTTGGGCATTTGACAGAACTCACTCTGTGTTTAAAGTGTCCATAAAAAGGTTTTTAATTAGGGTGGCGCTAGAGTAGCAGCAGAGTAATGCTGAGTAAATATAAACAAAAGTGCCAAAATTATTGTAATATAGATAAAGAAAAGTTAAAGTTACCTAATAAAAAAATTTAATTAACACTAACACGACATAGTTATTTAATTTTTCAACTTAACACACTTAATGCCTTTTATCTACCCTAGCGCCAACCAGGAAGTTTTCTGTTAATTAGTAGCAACAACAAGAGACTGTACCGTGGTCCTGTTGTATGATAAAATGTTTTATTTAATTAGACTAAGTTCTATTGATCCCATACTTTTCATGCGATACAATGATCCTGTCATGAAACTGTTTTTATATAATAAAAACTCAAATAAAAATAAAATTTAATTCATTTCTATGGACAGCTCAAGACCAAAAAATTACTATAGATTTATCATTAAAAGCACCTAATGGTTTCTAAGAAAGTTTCCTTGTATCTCCAATCGCTTAGAATTATACCATACTATCCCGGTTAAAAAAATACTAAATGGTCGTGTTACCGACTCCAAAAATTAAAATTATAAATTAAGTAAATAATTAAGTGCCAAGTTATTTAAATAATTTTTGGAGTCAAAGTCAAATACCTGAATGTGATCTGTGTCTAGTGTTGAGTGATAACTCCTGAGTCTTGTCTTCATGAATGTAATAATAATTATAATAACATATTTTTCTAATGTTAATTTTATTTAGTCTTGAATTTGAAAATCTGTGTAAAATTCCTGTAAGAAGACTATGCTCTGCTCTATTAGTTATGGAAGATTCCGTTTATTTATTTATCCTTTATTGTTTCTAACGATTTTGATATTTATTTTAAACTAGCAGTCTGTTCTCCCTTTTTCCTCTTCCCCCACTTGCTCCTCCTCTTCTACTTCTAAGAGTTTCTCGTCGACTAGTTAAGGTTGACAGCCACTTGTTTATACTTTTCCTTTTTCTTCATAAGGCTTATAGTTATATCAAAATCGTTTCGGCTACTGTTGGATAGGAGCGAACAAACATTCATATTACAAAGATTACATGAATAATGCACAATACTTAGATACATAAATAAAGTTTAATTTAATTAATAAAAACCGAGGACAGACTAATAGTGTATATTATAGTGTAAAGACAAAAGTCGTAGCTATGTCTACGTCGTAGGGTTTCTATTACGAACTCGTAGACCCCACGGTTGCCGTAGGTCTGAGTATGAATCGCAGTATTTCCTTATTCAACACTATAGTAAAGTATTTTTATTGTAAAAAAGTTTTATTATTTAAATAAATTCGATTAAATTCTGTTGGTTCTATTATTTTCCCTAAATATTGAAACACTCCTGCACTAAGGTGCGCATGTAGAAAAAAAGGAATCGTTATATTGATATTTCAATATCGATTATCGATACTAATTACTAAACTAAACAACTCCACATTCATCATAATTTACTAAAATACTATTTAGCCTATAGTTAATTGGTTAAAATAAAATTTTCATCATCATTGGTTAAAATCATTTTATCTATACGTTTTATACCACCAACAAGACTGAAGTTGACTATAATTTTTAATATAAATGATTTAATTTCTTCATTATTTTTACTTTTTTAATAGAAATAAAAAAACCTGCAAAAATTTTAAAAAAATTGTTATCCTTTATTTTTTATTGATGACCGATTAGGCCCAAGACTAATTAGGGCTCCAGTAAGAGGAACTTCCTCACAATGCATGCCGTGTCCAGTACCACTTTCTTTACTGAATTCTTGTTTAATATAATCTTATAATAGAAGCTCAATCGTCTTTGAAGAAGCTTCGCAAAAATTCCTTCATCGTTAAAGCGGAAGAGGATCTAATAGTACCATAGTCTTGGAATTAAATTTGTGCTCCTGTATTCCACTAACTCCGTCAAATTTCAATAGCGCGATGCGATATACTACTGACGCCATCTATATCTACTGTGAGTAAACTTTTGTACTAGTATTAAATTCTGTGTATATTTTCTTAAGCAATTGTTTCAATGTTCAGAATCCATTAGGTGCTGAGAATAAATTATTGTGATAATCTTTTTTCTACACTATTATATAAAAAGGAAAAATTTGATTGTTTGTTGCGAATAGGTTCGAAAACTACTGAACCGATTTTGAAAATTCTTTCACCGATAGAAAGCTACATCTTTTACGGGTAACAAAGGCTACGTGGTGTTGCCATAAATATTTTAATTTAAAAGATATGGCCATTTAAGTGCCATAACGGGGCCATATTGTAAAGTGAATGTTTTCTCTAAAATTACAGATCCGATTTTAAAAATCCTTTCACTGATAGAAAACTACACTATTCACGTGACAAAGGTGATGTAGTGTTGCCATATACATTTTTTAATTAATAGAATATGGCCATTTTGTTGTTACTAATCCGATTTTAAAAATTCTTTCACTGAGAGTAGTCTATAGTATTTCCATCTCTCTTCCTCTTATATACTATCATTCTTTCTCATTATCTCTTTTTTTCTCTCTCTGATTTAGAATGATTAGTCTCTTTTCACTTTCTTTCTTTCGATTATCTCTTTCTATTTTATTTATTAAATTTTATTTTTACTCTGTCCTCCCTCTTTTATTATCTATCGGTTGTCTTTTCTTTTTCTTTCTATCATTTTTCATTTTATAACTTTTACTCACTCTCTCTTTTCAAAATAATGATAAACTACTTACACAATTACAGAAAGACAAATTAAGGACTTCAATTAAAATATTGTTTTAAATACCCGGAGTGAAGCGTGGGCGGAAGAGAGAGAAGTGGAACCTCCTGACCCCGGCGGTAAAAGGAAACCACCACGTCGGAATGATGCCAACTCTGAATTTGGATTTTTATAAACCCTATTATAAAATAGGGTATAAAAGACTTTTTCCGGAGACGGCGGTGAGTGACTCGTTTACCGTGTTTGTAGAAAGTGCTACACGAGAACTCAAACTGGGGAACAGCAATCCCTTAATGTTAGCGGGACTTTTTAAAAACGAAATTAAAGGAATTAATGAACATTCGTAGAATTATCGGAACTAAAGTGTCGTGTTCTTGCAAAAACAAAAATTTAATGCTTTCATACCAGCGAGAGAAGTGGAGACAATTGGTGTATTGCGTTTTGTCCCGATTAGCATTTCTAATGAAGAATTATACAAAAAACTGTCATCAAAATACGAGGTTGTAGCGGTGCGTTGGTTTGTCCGTAAAATAAACGGACTAATTAAGCCTCAAACATCGGTATCAGAGACATTCTTATCAAATAGCTTACCGGACTATGTACATTTGGATCTGTTTCAATATAGAGTACATGATTACATTGCACCTTTATTACAATGTTTTAAGTTTAATCATGGAGCAAATGTTTGTAAATATCATCAGTGTTATTCCATATGTGCTGGAGAGCACCGTTACACCGAGTGCCCTAATGCATCTATAATATGTATAAATTGTGGTGGCCCACACTTGGCCATATCTCGTGATGAACAAAAAATTGATCAAAATTTCGAAAGCACAACCAACTTCTTCTCATTCTTCTTTGCTAAGAAACTATAATGTGGACTTCCCCCCCTTAGTGGAAAAAAAATTTTTACCAAGACCTTTAATAATAGTACAAAGAAAACATTAATACAGAATCCTAATCATAAGTTGTCGACATGTCAATCACAAGATTCAACCATACAAAATACCGAAAATATTATAGACAACATTATTAACAATGATGCAATTTTGAAAAGCTTAATTAGAGCATTGATAGCTAATGGGTAAAATCTCTTATAAATAAAAAACCATTACTTATTAATTATTTATCTGAACATGACATAGATTCTGTCTCTGATCTGAAATCTTAAATGAAACCTGGTTGAAAGAGAATAGGTCAATCAACATTGTTTATTTATTTATAACTTTATTGTACACCACAAAAGGATAAGGATACAGTAAAATTAAGCTAAAACTTAATTAAACTAATGTGAAGTACAGCGGGCGGTCTTATGGCTCATTAGCCATCTCTTCCAGACAACCCAGTCTTGAAAGGAGCGAAGGTTAAAATAAAGTAGGCGGTGTAGTTACAATATACTAATACTAATAAGATACAACCGAATACATAAACAACCTAAATTTATAATAAACTAATATATATTCTTATATTATAATACAATACATTAACCGTACATAGATTTAATAAATAGATATTAATTGATATAAATAATGTAGTCTAATTTTTCATAAAGTGGTCTTTCAGCAAGTTCTTAAACCTAAAAAATGAATCAGATTCTATAATGTTGAGAGAGTAGATTTATAAGGTTAGGTTAATGGCCTGTACAGTAAACGATTTTTTATAAAACTTCATTGTGAATTCTGGCACATGAAGTTTCCATTCCAAATTATAATTCCATTTATCAGAATGGAAATTATGGTAGATGTGGTACAGCAATTTTAATTAAAAATATCTACAAATACACTATTATACCTACACCTTTTTACAAATGCATGCAATCTACAGCTATAAAATTGAGTACTGATTTGGGTAATTTATCTATTTTATGTATTTATGCTCCTCCAAGAGGTGGTCGATTCAAAATAAGACTAAAGCAAATAATTAAGAATTTACCAGCACCAATTTTGATGTCTGGTGATTTAAATGCGTATCATATAGCTTTTGGTAGTCTCATGACTAAAACTAGGGGAATCGATATCTATAATCTACTAGATGAATGTGATCTTTGTATATTAAATACAGGTTCTCTAACAACAGTATCTGGAATCAACATCTCTTGTATAAGTCCATCCTTAGCGACCTTGTGTGACTGGCCAATGACCCAATGGGTAGTTATCATTATCCAACTAGTAGATATTCATACATCTGTACACAAATATGACATTGGTGAACCATTCCAACGCTTCAATTATAAGAAGGCAGACTGGCCAAAGTTCTGTAATGAAACAAAAAGACAATTTGAAAATTTCCAAATTGTAACATACTTTTAGAAATAAGAAAACAATACCTTATATTGTCAGGCCTAGGTGGTTTGTTATGAGAAAACCAGTTCCTTGGTGGGATACAGAGTGTCTGGATGCTGTAAAGAATAGTAAAAATGCTTTAAATCTTTATAGATATGATCCTTCCCTAGAAAACTAAATAAAATATAAAAAAATTTATGCTTTAAAGAAGAGATTACTTAGTGAAAAAAAACATAATAGTCGGAAAAATATTTGCAATTCCTTTAATAGATATATCCTGTTACTTATATTTGAAATTATATTAAAAGATTTAAGCGAGTACCTGTACATGAACCACAATAAAAATGATGAATGGATTCTTTCTTTCTTAGATAAATATGCAGCTCTGTCACCACCTGAAAAAGAAATTGATATTACATCTTTAATCAATCTGGAAATGTTGATGGATCCTTTCTCTCTCAAGCATTCTCATGGATTGAGTTTAGTTTAGCTATTCAATCTCGGCAAGATACAGCACCTAGCTTAGATGACATTCCCTATAAAGTTATTTCAAATATGCATGTACCTGCCCAAAAACTTTTATTACATATTTTTAATTTGTTATGGGACAATCAATGCATCCCTGACCCCTGGAAGACACTATGTGTCATCCCAATAATGAAACCGAACAAATCTGAATATGACCATAATTCTTATAGACCTATTTCTCTTTCATCTTGTGTGGGTAAATTATTTAAATACATGTTAAAAAATAGATTAGACTATTATGTAGAATCTAATAATATTTTGCATGATTAACCATTTGGTTTCCGTAAGGGTAAAAGTGCAGCAGAGAATTTCGCATATCTGATCTCCGACATAAAACATTCCACCACAGTTTGTGCATTTCTTGATATAACAGGTGCATTTGACAATGTAGAACCTTCTATTTTATGTCACATATTAGATGAAATAGGAATACCTGGAAAAGTTTGTAAATAGATTTTTAATTTTTTACATAATCAAACTATGTATGTTAGACACAATAACATTCTACATGGCCCTAGAAATGTGTACAAATACACAATGCAAGGTGCTACTATATCCTCTGTTGTATAATATATACACATGCCTTATTTGTAAATATGTAACTGTAGATAATATTAAGTTTCTGCAATTTGCAGATGATCTTTTGATTTATTCTGTATATAAAGATATAAACATAGCTGTTAATAAACTATACTTAGTCTTAGAAAATATACATCATTATTCGCTTAAGTTAAAATAAAAGATTATATACCTATCAAAGATTATGAGACTATTTAAAAATATCAAATCAGTGTCAGACAGTGTAACCAACTCTCAAAAATATTTATCCTTAAAGTTTGTGTCAAAAACCCCTAAAATCACCTTAATTATTTAGTTGTCCCCCTAAAAAATATATAAATATAATGATTTAGAAATAATAAGTTGTAATATGTTTCAAAAATCTTTTTATTATAAATTATTTAATACATAAAATATTTCGTCTTCATCTGAAGATTCAGATTTTTTTTAATTTTTAGGCATCTTTTACACATTTCTTGTCGACACACAGTATAAACCAAAATCGAAATAACAATCGGCGTAAGAATATTCTTAATCTATTTTTTTGGCGGTATCCGATCTGACATATGCTAATATCAAACATACGTTCAAGTTTACAAAAATATAGACTTATTCTTACATATACACAACAATAATCACCATATGCACAGACAATAAAATGACCGCCAGCATTGCCACCAGTCACCACAGAGTGGATGTAGAATTACCTAATAGATGTCGTTATAAGTCGCTAGGTCAAGTAATAAATATTAATTTAAAAATATAAGAGAGTCAAAAAATCTGAAAATACCCCTAAAAAATCCCATCTCACTTATTTACCCCCTAAATCTGGGGGGAAACCCCTAAGTTGGTAACCGTGGTGTCAGACGTGAGACAAAGTACAAAATTTAAGTGAAAGTGTAATTTAAATTTTATTATCCATGTATTAGTATTACTAAGGACGTTTATATAAGGACGAATTAATTGAAATTTATTAAACATGTTCATAGTATGTATACAACTACAGGCTCCAAAGAGCTAGTACCCAGAGCCGTTAAACAATATAATTTAAAAAAATTTCATACATCTTATATATATATAAAAGGAGAAGCTGACTGACTTTGGGGTCTACGGGGAGGGAACTGGGGGAGCATTGGCTCTTAAAACCGTCGGCTAAGCACTCGGCCTTATGTGCGTCGTCAAGGGCAAAACTGCCATCGGTTCTATGTAGTGGAGGCATGGCTGAAACAGTGTCGTTTTTCAGTGCTCTCGCCAAGGCATAGTATGTTGTATGCCCTGGCGTGAGCTCCGAAAGCCGCCTGTGTTCGTCCGTGATATCTGCAAGACGAGCTTTTCCCTTCCTTTGCAGATCCCACAGACGTCGCCTGTTTGCGTCAGTCGGGTATGTGTCGTAAGCCCTAGTCGCGGCGTCTTTTCGTCTAATAAGCTCTTTGGCTGCCTCAGGAAGCTCCCAGCTCCTCTTTGGCTCCCTCCACCGAGGCAACAGTGTCTGGTGGCAAAAATGAATGGGGGGAATCGGGGTCTGTTGATTGTAGACGCTTCAAGAGCGTTTTCCAATCTATTACTGTTTTGGTCTCTGGGGCCTAGTGTTATCTGGTCCTAGCTGGATTAGGACTGGTCTGTGGTCGGAGGAGAGTTCGGATAGCGACTCTATAGAGCGCACCTGTAGGGTGACGCCCTTGAGAATCGCTATGTCGAGTACATCCGGTCTGTGTCCGTCAGTTGCAGGGTATCGGGTCGGCCTGAGTGGTGCTATAACTTCGAAGTCCATGAAGTGGGCTCCGTTACTATCTGTCAGTTTGTTTAATTCTTGTCCTCTATTGTTAGCTACGCGGGAGTTCCAGCGCGGGTGTTTACAGTTGAGGTCCCCGGCCAGAAGGACCGAGTTCCCTAGGGAGAAGAGCGACTGAATGTCGCTTTTCAAAAGGGACTTTGTCGGGGAGAGGTATGCAGAGACTATTATAAGCGGCGGATGGCCTGTTTGAGACAGGTGGCACACTGATGCCTGGATGTTGGTGAGCGGTGGAGGGTCCAAGGTGACCCAATGGAATGACCTTCTGTAGTAAATAACAGTGCCGCCCAGGGGGGCGTCTAACCTGTCATTTCTGATGATGTTATAGTTTGCAATCTTTGGATCGCGCATGCTAGGTTTCAAGAAGGTCTCTTAGACTACAAATATATCTAACTGATGATCTTTAACAAATTCGCGGACTTGCGTTAGTTGCGGCATGAAACGTTTGCATTGAAGGTTGCTACGGTCAGAGAGCGGGGCCTGAGTCTACCTTTAGTGTGTAAATCCATGTTGAGTTTAGTTAAGAAAGAGATACTAAGCGGGCATATAACTCCGCATGTTCAAGGAGAGCTATGGTGCGATTTACTTTAAACTTTCCTGTGAAGGCTATAAGCTCCTCAGGGTCGATTAGCGACTTAAGGTCTCTAATCGAGTCTAGAGTCGTTTTGGCGGGAGCAGGGCCAGTGGCGTGCCCTAGAACGCGAGCGGTGGTACGAACAGGTACGTGACCCCGTTGGAAGGGCGGTGGTGGGTGCCTGAGGGGCTGTCGGTCGCAAGATTTTGGCCTGTTTTTTATGTGGTACTGTCGCGTGTGGTGACTTAAGCTTGCGATTAGATTTGGATTTTATGACTGTGAATCCGTCACAGTCCATTTCCGTCGGGGTGGTGGAGCCTGAAGGGCATTGGGTTTGCGGGTGTTGGGTTTCGGAAGGCGGGGTCACCGCTAGAGGCTCCTCTACAGGTGCCGTTTCGGGCGCCTCTAGGGGAGCCCTAGTGAGGACCGTGGTAGGCGGGGAGCTAATGAAGCTAACCGTTACCGGTTGATCCTTAACCGCAAGCTCAGCTAATTTAACATTGCAGCTTATTTAACTGCACTGCACTTACACACGCGTGGGTGTCCAGGACGGGCAACGGACGCGCACTGAAGCTAACACTAGGCTAGCGCGGCTAGCCTGTAAAGACGACGCGAGGGCGCTATGAGAAGCGCGACCGGACTTGTTCCGCTCAAGAGACATCCGTATGCGACGGAGGCTCGACACTCAATCACATTTGTCACTCACGAAAAGTGTAGTTTACTATCAGTAAAAAAAAAATCGGATTAGTAGTTCCTGAGAAACCCTTCAATTTACAAAATGACCAGGTTATGGCACTTAAATGGCCATATCTTTTTAATTAGAATATTTATGGCAACACCACATAGCCTATGTTACCCGGAAACAATGTAGCTTTCTATCGGTGAAAGAATTTTCAAAATCGGTTCCGTACTTTTCGAGCCTATTCGCAACAAACAAACAAACATACAAACAATCAAATCTTTCCTCTTTATATAATAGTATAGATGTCTACAGACGATCTCATGTAGGCTAATATAACTACCCTAATAAAGCAAAAGCAAACGAAGTTGCGGGTAGAAGCTAGTAATACATATTTGTCAACGTATCCGATCGAATTTCAAAGTGTATGTGTCATTGTCAGTGAAAGTCAAATCGAATTTTTGTGAGTTCATTCCTTAATTGCTATTCCTGCTCACAGTCAGCAGCTTCAAGCTGTAGCTGTGAGGATTCTTGATGTCTCTTTCCTGTCTATTTACATTCCTCATCCTCATGCTTCTATTATTCCTGAACTTAGATCTATTCTGTCTGTCTTACCTGAGCCTGTTGTCCTTATGGGTGATTTTAATTCCCATCACACATTTTGGGGCTCTCACAAAAATGACTGGTTCTCTGTCCATCTCTTGGATATATTTGATGATTACAATATATGTATTCTAAATGACGGTTCTCCGACGAGAAGAGTACCCAGCCGATCTTTCTTTGCGTTCCCCTTCTTTGGCCTCTGCCATTATTTGGAAGATTCTTCAAAGTACGCATAGTAGTGACCCATCATTCTTTCTCTACGTAAGTCACCAGTACCATTCATTAACCCCAAAACTATTGTTAAGTATAAGTTGAGTAAAGCTGGTTGGAATGCATTTTCAGAATCTGTTTCTAGCCTATTGTTGAGTATGCCTGAAGTGCATGATGATGAATATATCTTAAATTATTTTGAAAATTTTGTCAAAATTCTAAAAATTTCTGCCGACCTCCATATAGGTACCACTCAAAAATTCTGAACGTGATTTTCATGGTGAGATAAAGAATGTACTGATAAGATCCACCAAAGGAAAGAAGCTGAAAGATTATACTATGCAGATGACCCCAGAAAACTTTTTAAAGTACCAACAAGTTAATGCTAAAATAAAAAGAACCTTCTCATTTAAAAAAAAGAAAAGTTGGATTGACTTTTGTCAATCCTTAGATCCACGTTCTCCATCTAGTTTGGTTTGGAACAAAATAAAACGCTTTCGCCAATCAATCTCCTACACTGACTCTAACTCTAATGATCCTTCTTTTTGGTTAGAGGCATTTGCAGATAAATTAGCCCCTCCTTTCGTTCCTTCTTTAAGCTCATTTCCATCAGCTCCTCTTCTGATAATATGGATGTCCCTTTTTCGTTTTCAGAGCTTCAACTCGTACTTTCTCATTTAAATGATTTGTGTCCTGGTGATGATGGAATTCCTTATTCCTTCCTAGCTAAGCTTACTGATGAATCGAAAATTTGTTTTCTCAACATGCTTAACAAGATTTTTGTATCGGGAATCATCCCAGAATCTTGGAGAACCCAAACAATTATTCCCATTTTAAAATCTAGTAAGAATCCTCAAGACCCAGACTCATATAGGCCAATTGCTTTGTCTAGCACTTTGGCAAAAACTATGGAACACCTTATCAAAAACCGCTTGGAATGGATAATGGAAAGCAGAAGCCGGTTAGGTCTGGCCAGGTCCCAATTTGGCTTCAGAAATTGGCGGCCTAGATACAATGGATAGTCTTGGAATTATTACTACAGATATCCGTTCAGCTTTTTCTAAAGGAGAGTATCTTGTTGGACTTTTTTTAGATATAGCTTCAGCTTATGACAATGTTCTTCTCCTAGTGCTTAGGCATAAATTGCAACAGCTAAGCGTCCCGCTATATGTAATATGCTCTCTTCTCGTATTATTTTAATTAAAACTAAATCTGTTTCTCTCCCTCCAAGAACTATCTGGAAAGGACCCCCTCAAGGATCTGTACTTAGTCCACTTCTCTATAGCATTTATACCTACGATCTTGAAGCTACTATTGAACCTTTCTGTAAAATCTTACAATATGCCGACGATATCGCTCTATATTTTAGTTCTAATTCCATGACAGAAATTTCTACTCGCTTAAACTCTGCTTTGCATTATCTAAGATTTTGGTTGGTAGAGAATGGATTGTCTTTATCTATGGAGAAAAGTAAAGCTGTTGTTTTTACTAGGAAGATTATACTTCCAAATATTTTATTTGAAAATCACTTAATAACTGTCACTAATCATATTAAATTTCTCGGGGTATTTTTGGACTCTCGATTAAATGGAGTAGTTCACATTGATTATATATGTAAAAATGTGAAAGTGGCTTTAACATCCTTCGTGCTTTATCAGGAGTTTGGTGGGGTGCACATCCCTACTCCCAAAAATTACTCTACAATGCTATTCCGTAGTCATTTTGACTACGGATTATTTGTTCTAGAACCTGTAAATAAATTGGCCATGCAAAAAATTAATAGGATTCAGTACAAATGCTTGGGAATAATTTTAGGAGCTATGAAATCTTCACCTACTAGTGTTCTTCAAGTAGAATGTGTTGATCCCTCGACCTTAATACGTGCACAATATTTAAGTGACCGTTATATCTGTAAAGCTTTGCAACTTTCTTCTCATCCCCTGCTAAGTAGCCTACAGCACTTATCTACCCTAATAAAAAGTAACCAAATTCTCCCCCCTTTATTAAAAAGTTTCCTTAAATTTACCACTCTACCCCATCCTTATTACTCTTCTCTACAGTTACCTATTTATTCTATTTCTTTCACTTCACTAAGTTATCGGAGAATGGTTGTGTTGGTGCCGCCTGTTGGATACCTAAGTTTAGAATAGCATTGCAATATAGATGTCCCCCCCAAGCATCAGTATTTACTGGAGAGTCCCTGGCTATTTTAGAAGCTGTTTCGTTTGTAGTCCCACAAGATTAAAAATTACATTATACTGACTGACTCACTAAGTTGTGTTCAAGCCCTTCATGATAACCCATTTCGTAGTAAGGCAAGAATTTTCATTATCTATAAAATTAAACAGATTCTATATGCATCTCACCAAAGAGGCTTGTCTATTGTGTTAGCCTGGATACCTGGTCACTGTGGTATTACAGGAAATGAAATGGCCAATAATCATGCTAAGCTTGCAATTAATACAGGATCTATGACAAATTTTTAGAATCATACCCACGATCTGCAGGCCTTAGCAAAAATTGATATGTCTCGTTCCTGGGGTACAACGTTTGTTCTATCAAAATTAGTTAAGGTAAATTTTACGCATCAATTCAACCAGAAATTCCGAAACGACCTTGGTTCTTTTATCATCAGAATGAATCTCGCTGGGTAATTTCCACAATAAGTCGCTTACGTATTGGGCACTCGAGTACCGGTACACCTTTTAAAATTATGGATAAGGGATCACTCTTTGTGTGAATGTGGATTGGACGAAGGTTCGGTTTGTAAAGACAACAATTGTAAAGACTTATCTAAATGTTACAGTTACAGTTTACATGTTTATTAAGAGAACTCTTAACATATGCTTTATAACTACAGTATGAACAATTATAAACAGTACTCTTAGTGTGTGTAGCATTAACATGTCGATTGAGAGCACTCTTAGCATATGCTTTATAATCACAATATGAACAATCAAAAACTGAATTCTTAGTGTGTTTAGCATTAACATGATAATTGAGAGTTCTCTTACTATATGCTTCATAACTACAATATGAACAATTATAAACAGTACTCTTAGTGTGTAGCATTAACATGACGATTAAGAGCACTCTTACTATATGCTTTATAATCACAACAAGAACAATCAATAACTGTATAATTCTTAGCGTGTTTAGCATTAACATGACTATTGAGAGAACTCCTACAATATGCTTTATAATCACAATAAGAACAATCAAAAACTGAATTCTTAGTGTGTTTAGCATTAACATGATAATTGAGAGCACTCTTATCATATGCTTTGTAACTACAATATGAACAATTATATACAGTATTCTTTGTGTGTATGGCATTAATATGATCAGTGAGACGGGATTTCCTATATGCTTTATAATCACAATAAGAACAATCAAACACTGAATTCTTAGTGTGTTTAGCATTAACATGTCGATTGAGAGTACCCTTACTATATGCTTTATAACTACAATATGAACAATTATATACAGTATTCTTTGTGTGTTTAATGTTCATGTGTGTAGCAAGAGTGCTCTTCTTATATGCTCTATAATCACAATAAGAACAATCAAAAACTGAATTCTTAGTGTGTTTAGCATTAACATGTCGATTGCGAGCACTCCTACAATATGCTTTATAATCACAATAAGAACAATCAAAAACTGAATTCTTAGTGTGTGTAGCATTAACATGACGATCGAGAGTACTCTTACTATATGCTTTATAACTACAATATGAACAATTATAAACAGTATTCTTAGTGTGTGTAGCATTAACATGAGTAATGAGAACACTTTTGCGATAAGTTTTATAAATACAGTATGAACAGTTATAAACAGTATTCTTAGTGTGTGTAGCTTTAACATGACAATTGAGAGCATTCTTACTATATGTTTTATAACTACAATATGAACAGTTATATACAGTATTCTTTGTGTGTTTAATGTTAATGTGTGTAGCAAGAGTGCTCTTCTTATATGCTTTATAATCACAATAAGAACAATCAAAAACTGAATTCTTAGTGTGTGTAGCATTAACATGATAATTGAGAGTTCTCTTACTATATGCTTTATAACTACAATATGAACAATTATAAGCAGTATTCTTTGTGTGTGTAGCATTAACATGAGTCTCTGATATATTAGTCGGTGCTTCTTCTAACATCCTTTCCTTCTTGATAGGAAGATCTGTGACAATGTCCTCTTCTTCTGTTGATTGTACTTTTAGATAAGACGAACAATTATTTGTAACTTCCTTAAAAGAGTCTTGTGTATTTTGTTCTCTTAAACTTAACATTACATCCTCTAAGACCACTCTTAATTCCTTGTTAAAGATTAATCCTTCATTCTGATTATCTCCCTTTGTATCTTCACATGCTTTCTCCAATATATCTCCTTCTAACTTTATCATACTGACTCCTTCATCATCAATTACAAACTCTTGATCAAATAAGTTTTCACTTACACCCGTATATTCATATTTAATGTCAACTCCATCATTCGCATCTGTAGCGTAAGCTCCGGTTACCTCATCAATTGTAACCACTTGCTCTTCTGTTTGTTCAGTTTTAATTTTAAATTCATCTTTTACTTCATTATTGCTTTTAGTTTCTGTTGCAGAAGTAAGAAATTCAGTTTTTGCAATTCCTTCAGTAAATTCATGATTAACTGATTCTTCGTCAGGTTCATTTATAATATTCACTTGTTTTCTATTATCACTTTGAAATATTTCCTTAAGTATGGAAGAGTTATCAGTCTCTATTTCACTCATACTTATTAGACAATTATAGTTATCTATATCAACACCGCGTTCACTATTAAAGTCTCCTAGATTAGTCTCAAAATATTTTTATCAATTTGACTTTTTTACACAAGGCACTTCATTATAGACATTAAAAAAATTTTTTGTAACCTTCAATTACTTTGATATTTTCTTACGATTGAACTCTGAACAAAATCTAAAACTTTACTATTTTTGTTTTATCGCTACTTGTCTTAAAGTTTGGATGTTTCTTTTTTTTTTTTAATAATTATATGGCTTTGAATGCGCTTATGCTCAAAGCATTCTGCCAGTGTCACGTATAATGAAAAAAACACGGAGGAGACTGCGCGGTAAATAGTGCCAAAAAGTTAATGAGATTATAGGTAATTATGATAAAATGTTGATGGATGCTACGATACAGGAACAACCTAAAACAATAAAATGAAATAAAGCAGTTGTACACAAGATAAACAATAAGAGACAGAAACGTAGTATTTATGCAAATAGGTACAATAAACAATTACTTAAACTTTAATTTTATTATCCATAATAAATTTGACCCGGTTCCTAACAAATGGGGTGAAAACTAACATTAATAGGCATTTTATATTAACCGGCCTTTGAAGGTCAGAGGGCCAATTTGCCCAAACCCAATTTAGGGCAACTAAACACAACATGATCAGGAGAACCTTCATCTAAACCACATTCACACAGGGAATTATCTTTGATTCTTAATTTATATAAATGCAAGGGAGTACAAGAATGTCCAAGTCTAAGTCTGCATATAACTGACGTGGTTGTTCTATCTGCGCTGCGAAACCAGAAGAACCATGGTTTGGTTGGAATATCAGACTGGATATTACCATAATATGTACCTTTAATGAATTTAGACTCATTCCAGAAACGATTCCATGAATTGTATAGATTTTTTTTTGAAAGGGATCTTAAATCATGAGAAAAATTGTAAAAATGAGTTAAACACCCAAATTGTGCTGAAGATTTGGCATGCATATCAGCTATTTCATTATCTTGGATCCC
The DNA here is from genome assembly GCA_905147385.1 of Limenitis camilla. Classification (NCBI taxonomy): domain Eukaryota; kingdom Metazoa; phylum Arthropoda; class Insecta; order Lepidoptera; family Nymphalidae; genus Limenitis; species Limenitis camilla. Next base: position 12,685,159 of record LR990241.1, read on the forward strand.
AGAATGACCTGAAATCCAAACCAAAGAGATGTGAAGGCCCTGTTGATAACACAAATGTAATGCTGCTCTAATTTTGAGAATAATAAGAAATCCGGTTCTACATCTAAATGGATTTTGAAGCACAGCCTATAATGAACTTAAACAAAGTGTAAAAATAACAACATTTCTCATTTTATGTGATTCAGCAAACAATATAGCTTCCAGAATCGCTAAGGACTCCCCTGAAAAAAGAGAGGATTGAGGAGGGCATTTAAAATTCAATATAATTTTGAACTTTGGAATCCAACAAGCAACACCAAGACAAGCATCATCGGATAATTTGGATGCATCTGTGAAAATTGAAATATAGTCTGGCCATTTTTTACACAAAGTTTCTAAAAAAAGGTTATTTGCACCAGATTGATTTTTAATTATGCCCAGATTAGTTATAATTGAGGGACTAAATGTAAGAGAATAATAAGGGACGGAATAGAGAGGATTGAGATGACATTTATGAATTGATGCTGGATATTGTGCAAGTTTTTGAAAACTTTTCAAAATACAGGGACTTTTTTGATTTGGTTTGATGGTTTGAGCCAAAAGGGTAAGAGACGAAAGAAGTTGATGGGGTGAACACTGTAAAATTTTGTACATGAATCTATCTGCCAAACATTGTCTACGCAGGTGAAGGGGGGGGGGGGGGATCAACACATTCTACCTGTAATGCATTAGTTGGGGTGGATTTCACAGCTCCTAATATGATCCGGAGGCATTTATACTGTAACATATTTAATTTTCCTAATGCATGTTTATTACCAGAGTCCAAGAGGAATGTACCGTAGTCCAAATAACTATGGATAATTGCATTTTATAAAAGTTTTTGTGTGTATTGATGAGATCCCCAGCAAACACCTGATAAAGCACGTAAAATTTGAATATTTTTTTCACATTTCTTTATAATATAATCTGTATGAGCTACACCATTTAATTTTGAATCTAGATAAACGCCAAGAAATTTAACTGAATTTGTAATAGGGAGAGAATGATTATTATATACAATGTTAAATTGAGGAATATTTCTTTTTCGTGTGAAAATAACCACATTACTCTTAGGAACTGACAAGGCTAAACCATGATTTGACAGCCATTCTCCGAGGTAATAAAAAGCAGAATTTAATTTAGACACAATTAGAGATATATTTTTTGAACTTGCATATAAAACTATGTCATCTGCATACTGGAATGTTGCAGAAACTATCAACAGATTTTTCCAAGTCATGGGTGTACAGACTGTACAAAATAGGGCTAAGCACTGAGCCTTGGGGAAGACCCTGCCATATCGTTCTTGGAGGGAGTGTAGTGCCATAGAATTGAATTGAACAATTTTAATGGGTAAGTTTAAATACATCATTTTAGTTCGTAAAACAGGTAAGACAACATTGTCGTAAGCTGAGGATATATCTAGAAACACCCCCACAAGATATTCACCTCTTGCTAATGATAAACTAAATCAGTTGTAAAGATACTTAGGCTGTCCATAGTACCAATACCTTTACGAAACCCAAATTGCGTCTTTGCAATAATTTTTCTGCTTTCCAAAATCCAATCTAATCTATTTTTTATAAGGTGTTCCATGACTTTGCTTAAGGTTGAAGATAAAGCTATTGGGCGGTACGACATATGATCATCAGGGTTTTTCCCGGTTTTAAAATGGGGATTATAATTTGGGATTTCCATGAGGGGGGGGACACAACCGGATTGAAAAAAAATATTTGCAAGTGATAGAAATAGATGTTTATTAATCACGAACGAATATGGAATGCCATCTTCTCCAGGGGAAGAGTCAGTAAGTCCATTTAATGCACAGTTCAGTTCATCAAATGAGAATGGGAGATCCATGTCCTTTGGGTGAGTGGGAATGGTTAAAGTTATAAAACAGTCAAAAGAAGGGACAAAAGAAGGAGCCAGATGCCTTTTTTTTTTTGTTGACCCGGAGGAATCTGCTTACAGATACCTTCCCAAGCGGGGACATGGAAAGGTTATGCGGGGCTGGCGCAACTGTCTCTGAAGGAGGCAGCAAGAAACTACGTCTGAACGAGGTAGCCCGACCCGCTAAACCATCCGGGGTGTTCCTACACAGCGTCTGGAAATGGCAGGCCACGGGATCGAAACGCACCGCAACCTGCCGACGCTTGTCCTCACCTGGACACTACTCTGGGGGACAAGATGGGTATCCCCCTCAATCCTCCGCAAAGTGCCGCTCCTGAAACACCTAGGGGCGCGCAACTGCACTGGCCCTTCCCATGGGCAACAGAAACCCCCGTCTGTTACCCTTGGACCCACGTCACTCAGCACACACAACTCTATGGAGGCGTTGCCGCCACAAAGGCGCGACGCCGGCGACCAAATCGCCTTTGGCGTATGAGCGGGACCTCCGGGTCAGTCTCCCGGGCTCTCTCTGCTACCTCCTTCGCAGTGATGACGGCTTCGGCAAAGGCCGCCACTGCTTCCCATGCCTGCTCGCTACCGACCATAGCCCTCACTACGGCCGGCAACGACAGGTCCTCTCCAAACGGAGCCAGATGCCTAGCAAAATCAATAAGCCATAACAAGTTGTTTGCCGATATATTGTGAGAAAGGTCATTGTATGAAGATCTAAATTTTTTAATATGCTTTTTGAAGATGGTGTGCCTGGGCAGAGCATTTCACAGAACTTAATCCAGCTTAATTTCTTTTTCTTTTTTTAACAGTCTTTTAGTTGCAGCAAAAACATTTTAAAAAAAAGATAAAATTTTATGGTATGGCATTAACGATATGTTAGCTCAGCCTCTTTTCGTTTTTTAACTGCAGCTGAGCACTCAGCATCCCACCAAGGCGGGGAAGATAACATTCTAGATTTTGATTTTTTGACAGGAATGTATGTGTCTGCAGCTAGAAGGATGATGCTTTTAAAATGCTCATAGGCACTCAAGGCATTGTCAAAATTTAAATTCGGAAAGTCAACAATATGAGAATCAATAAAAGACCGAAATTTAGGCCATTTAGCTTTACTTAAATAATATGGTAAAAGGGGGTTTAAGATAGGATATGGAAGAGCCTTCTTATGAAAGTAAACTAAAATTGGAAAATGGTCACTCCAATATGTCGAAGAAAGGATCTTCCAATTTAAGGAAGGAACAAGATAAGATGAGCAGAGGTATAAGTCAACTGCAGTCTGTGGATTTTGGGTAGGATACACTCTACGGGTTGGTGAGCCATCATTAACGAATTTCTTCAAAAAGTTCCAGTAGTAGTGTTCCAAATTTATCACAGGAGTGACATTCCCAAGCCGTGTGGTCAGCATTAAAATCACCCAACACAATATCCGGAGCAGGCAAACTTGATAGTACAGTTTGAAGTTCTAAAATTAGGGAAGAATGAGGATGAGGAATATAAATTAATATTGATATGACTGATATATCAAAAAATCGGATGGCAACTATATTAATTTCTGGAGAATGTGATGATAATGATAGTTGAGAAAAAGCATATCATCTGTTCACTAAAATTGCACTACCAGCATATCCATCATCCCTGTCATCCGTCAGACAGGAGAATCCAGGTATTCGAAACCTCCTACCTGACTTCAGCCAAGTCTCAGAGATGGTAAGAATAATAGGTTCATATTTATTAATAAGATGTATGACATCAGATGAACGAAGTGGGAGACTTTTACAATTCCATTATAAGATTTTGACTAGATCCATTATTAATTTTAGATGACAGATGTGATGAAAGTGCTGAAGAAATTTGTGCAACGTTGTTCGGTGAATGATTTTCAGGTTTCGAAAAATGGACATCTAAAATTTTTATAAGAGCATCGATAACATGTTCAAGAGCAGATGGGCGAGATTTCGAATTTAAGGCACACCCATTACTCGAAGAAGAAGGACATGATGCTGTAGTGTTGTTGTGTGCATGCACATTATATCCTTTTGTCTAATGGAAATGCTGTCGGGGACTCTTTATAATTGATTTTTTTGATGGAAGTATTATTTGAGGAAGATGGATGTGATATCTTTTCACATGATTGAGAATTTGGAACAGCATTTGGAACTGAGAATAATTCTTATGCAACTTCAGCATAAGAACGTTTTACTGGAGGAAAACGAGAAGAGGCTTCTGCATAGGAGAGATTCTCTTGTGACATTACAACTTTGATTGCCCTCTGCCTAGAATGGTCAGGACAAGCTTAGTCATCGGCAAAGTGATTGCCAGAACAATGTAAGCAAGTAGCCGATTCTTTAGAAACTTTACAGCTTTCTCCTGAGTGCGGTTGGCAACACCTGAAGCACCTTGGCTTTGACCTACATAAGTTTTTGGTATGCCCAAATCTACAGCAATTTAAGCACTGAATAGTTGGAAGATTATATATTTCCACATTAAGAGCTGAATAATAAAAAAATAACTTTTTTGGGAGAACTTGGCCTTTAAAGGTAACCACAACTGATTGTGTAGGGATCAATTTTGGAGAACCACCAATGAATTGTTTTTTGTTGAGTCTACGAACCTTTAAAATGGGACCACAACCAGATGGAACTTCTAGATTCTCAGAAACATTTTGCATAGAATATTCAATTGGAATATCTCGTATCAAGCCCATTTGCGATATACTATAGATTGGGATAAAAGCTTTATAATTATTTTTGTTTAGAATAGGATTTTTTATAAAATTGTAAGCTGCTGTGGCAGATGAAAATTCAACACTTAACCGGTTTCTCCCAATAGTTTTAACCCCATTTTTAAGGATATTTTCAAATTTGTTACTAAATAAGAATTCACCAAATTTAATAGCACGGATGGTTAAGCCCGCCACTGGGTCAGTTTCCACCACGCACTACATTCCTTTTTCATTATTATCATACAAATTAACTAAATCTTGGAATAATTAATTTACAAATACTGTCTGAATGGATGGACTGGCTAGAGATGGGTCAACTATAACTTTTTATTTAAATCTATATTTTTATCATTTTCAACATGACACTTTCTATTATGTATAATTACATTTGATAATTGTATCACAGAATCAGGAGTGTAAAAAACTTCCCCGGGATCAGGAGGATCCGGAGGGATATTTTCCATTTTGAATGTGTCAGAATTGACACAATTCAAAATATTTTTGAAGAATTAAGCTAAACAAAAAATACTTACCCTAATTTCACTAACACTATATGTATACAGCTAATTACATTAAATAATCTATTAATCAACAATCTAAAGTAAAATGAAATGAAAAAAAAATTAAATTCAAAGCGCTTCAAAAACCGTGTTTATCACGTCAAAGTTCAAACACAATGACAGACCTTGGATGTTTGTTACTCGATACGCAAAAACAGCTGAACGGATTTCAATCACATTTAACACACGTCACAGATACTTCACAACCTTGATTAACACAAAGACTACCTACTTTTTAGTTTTTATCCCAGAAAAAAGTCGTTGCAGCGGAATAATAATAATTTATGTTGACTATTGTAATCGCCTGAATAATGCTTTTCAGCAACAATATAAGTGAATTTTTAAATTTTCTGTTAAATTTGAGTATTATGATCAGTATTTTTATTTATAATTTCACCGACTTGTATTTAATTAATAATTGTTACAAGTAAAACAAGACAAAAATTATAATTATATAATTTTTGATTCTTATTATTTTCTTGTCCTAGGCTCCGCTATAAACTTTATGATTTACTTCCTTCTAACATTCCCCGTCCTACTAACGTGAAATGTTTCCTCCAACTGGTTTTTAGTCGTCATGTCAAATTTGTATGTACATTTATAAAGCTTAATAAAATAAAACTTTAAAATAACATTTAACCATTTTATATATAAATATTGTTTTATAATATTTTTGTTGCTCTAACTGTTTTTGTGTTGTTGTAGATCTATACTAACATTTTATTCCTACTATTGTGATGTCTCTCTAATGGAAACTCAAGCAAGCAATATTCTAGTACAACCGGCCAATCTCCTTTGTTTTTTACTCAATATACGTGACATTGGCGGAGTACTTTGTGCACACATGTTGTTGCAGCTCTCTTAAGTTGGCGGGGGGAAATTAATTTTTTGCACTTTTTTTTGGCTCTATCAACTGTTCGTTAACTGTTCTTCATTGTTCTATCAAAAATTTTATTTGTTCGTTTTTAGTTTTTTTTTTTTTTAATTTTCAAAAATTGAGTTTCAAGTTAGCACAAACTATGGCTTTTTCCATTTTTTTTTTTTTTTTTTAATACTTTATGATTTTTTATTCATTGTTCGATTAAAAAAAACATTTGTTCGTCCTTCGTTATCCTGTAATTTAATGATAAACTTTTTTTTATTCCATGCTAATTAATTCTCAATGCGCATGCGCAAAGGTCATTCGAACCGTAAGTAACCCGGCAACCTTCAAATGTGAATTATTTGTGAACGACCATTATCCAAGCGATATAAAAAATTTTCTGTCAATATTTTTAAAAATTTAAGTTGACAATTATTATCTTAAATATATTTATTGCATGTGTTTAGTGCGAAACGCGTATTTATGTTCTACAATGGCTTAAAAGGAATGCACCCATAGTGTTGTTATTCGACAAATTTGTCACACAGGCTCCGATTTATTTTAATTAATTTATTTCGTGTTTGATTCAGAAATTTAACTTCTTCTGTGGTTTGTTAATTAATTGACTAAGCTTTATCTATTTTATAATAATATGATAAGTGATTTTCGACCTTACAACTTTACGGAGTGAAGTGGGTTTTATTGACAAGTCAAGTAGCTCTACGTACATATATGTGGAAGATAGTTTGTCGAAATAAATTTGTAAGTATGAGTATGTTTATATTTACATAATTTTTTGGAAAACTTTAGAATTCAGTATTGATTTTTGTGACTTCATGATACTCTTTTCAGATCTAGTTGATGTTTCATATACATATATAGAGAGTTTAAAGTTATTTAACATCCAATCTCCAGTGAATTACTAAATAATGCTCCGGCTACAAAGGAATCAGAGTTAGTTCAAATCTTCTATTTTATCAATTTTGAATAAAGCTTATCAAATACTGTCATTATAAACTGTTCATTATCATTTACAGAACTTCCTGCTTAAAATTGTCTACATTATTGCAAAATAAATGGCTTGTGCAGTTTATTGGTGTCATGTATGTCTCTTTAAATCAAATTCAAATAGGCCGCGCATAATTTATGAGAACTATGCGCATTGATACTGCGCATGTGCAAAAAGATTTAATTAAGATTTATAAAAAAAGTTTATTAATTAATTACAGACTAATGAAAGCCGAACAGTTGTTAATTTCGAACGAACAGTTATTGCATAGTTCTAAACTATTAGAAAAAAAAAAAAACATCAAAGTATCTAAAGTTTGTGCTAACTTGAGAGTCAATTTTTGAAAATTAAAAAAAAAAAAAACTAAAAACGAACAAATAAAATTTTTCATAGAACAATGAAGAACAGTTAACGAACAGTTGATAGAGCCAAAAAAAAGTGCAAAAAATTAATTTCCCCCCGCCAACTTAAGAGAGCTCCCTGAAAGCCATAAGTCACAGCCGGGGGGTACACTTAGTTGAAATGAAAATCGCGAAGAAGTTTGCGCCATCTCTGCTGAGGGAACGCAAACTTTTTTGACAGCAGGCGAATGATGACATATAAATTTAACTAGATGGCAAACTGTGTTGTTGACGTTTCTCTTCACGCAGATTATCATTTAGGTTTTACAGATTATTATCATTACGATAAATTAAAATTTAAGATTTCTGATATTATTTTATTTACCTACTATTTAGATATTATTTTTTTCTTTATTGTAGAAGTTTTAATTACATTATATGTTTTTTTTCATTTTTATTTTACATGATAATTTGGAGGACAAAAATGTTATAACTAACATCGTAGAATGGAACTTTAGTTTTGAAATTTTGAACTTTTGATACGTTAACTTTACTTTCGTTTTGAATTTCAGTACTTAACGAGTGTTCTGTGATGCGATTTCTCCATTTTCATTCTCATTTTGTTATTTGTTTTCTTGAGTTTTGTTAAAGTTTTCGTTATTAATCTTGTTACATTTGTTTTTGTTATTTTGTTACATTTGTATACTCTATTTGTTATTTCTTACTTGTTGTATCAACTAAAAAATGTTTTCGGAAAGGAAACATTTACGTAAGAAATACTGCATCTTCGGATGTGATAAACTGGGTAAGTGTTTCTAACACGTCTAATTTGTTACACCACATGATGTTGTTTTATTAACAAACAAATAAATAACATAGAAAAAGTAATAAATGTTTCAATTTTATTTTAGATGTTCATATACATAATTTCCCTCATCCTTTAAATCATCATGAGTGGCATTCAAGTTGGATAGCAGTTTTTGGAGATAAGCTGATAGATGAGGATCCTATGAAAATTTATAAAAACAAGCGTGTTTGTGATTACCTCTTCAAACCAGAAGAAATTACTGCAGGACGTCGTGTCATATTTGGAGCAGTGCCCACGCTAAACCTAAATGGTGAGTTTCATTTTTAAGGTTCATATTTCCTAAAGATGTAAGTAAAACACCATGTTGTTCCACTTACTTTTTGTATTGCAAACATTGTTTCCATATAAACTAAATGTAACAGGGTATTGATACTTGATACATTTATTTTATTATTCCTGTTCTTCATTTGTTCAAATTGATAAGCTCGAAATTGATAAGCACTTGCAGGTTGATTAAGATCAGGAGATGATTTTTTTAATAATAAGCTTTGGGGATGTTTTATATTTAATTTTTCATTATAGGTGTATTCAAGGCAAAGTATTCTCCACGAAGTGAACACAACTATGCTTCACATAATTTTGATGATCATTTACATGCACATCAATCTTCTATTCAAAAAGACATTGTCCAAGGTAACCATATTATTAATTGAATAATATAATTCAGTTGTACTGTTACAACTGACCTGTTTTTTATTATGTTTCAACTGGATGTGTTCCATCAATTTAATATTAATTTGACTTCCTTGAATCATTTAATTATTTTTTATTCTTAATATAAAGTCAATTTAACATAACACATTAATACATTGATTCAAAATAAAAATACAGGCACTGATGATTATTAGGGATGTATTTTTTCCATTCAGTGTATTTCAAAGAAGACCTATGATTAAAATTAATATAGTATAATAATTTATTAAAATACTTCTCCACAGAATCACATTTATATGATATCGAAAACAATTTTAACAGCCAACCATCAACATCACAAGTAAATTTAAATACAGGTAATTTAACTAACCAATACTTAAAACAATAGTAGTAACTAAGTAAAATTATCAGTTGCAGAGTTGAAATTTAACATAGTTTACAACCCTTAACTGGTATATGTTAAACACTACTGAATTGGGGTATTTCTTTCATTCTGTGTTTCGTTGTCCATTATAGATCTTGTTTTTATTGACTGCAACCAACCATCATCTTCTACTGGTTGTTTTAGTGATCAAATTAAAGTGGACTCTTCATCAGGTAATTAAACTATTTTTCATCTTATATAAGCAGTAAAAATTAAGTAAGTATATAACATATATTTAATTTTTGCATTTTACTATTGTCAATAAATTAATACAGCTTCCCAAAAAAATAACAATTGACTTTCTGGGCATCATCATCTACAGTTTCATTTATTCATAACCTATTTGGAAAATGTAAAGAAGAGATACTGATGGGTTTGGTAATTAATTATTTTTTTTTTATTTCAGAATCCAAATCAAAATTATCAACCTGTGTGCATCACAGATTTAAATCAGAACAAAAACAAATACATAATTTGAAGAAAGAAGTATTTCGTCTTAGGAAGAAGACTATAAATTTCAAGGAGAGGCTTTCTAGCGCAAAAAAATTATCGTATGATATGGCTTTTCAACAGGTTGGAAAAAAGTTGACAGCTGCTGGAAAAATATTTACTCAAATGCAATTTCGTCAAACATATAAAAAATCAAAAGGACGTCGATTTACATTGGATGAAAAAGTACTCTCATTATCTTTATTTAAAAGAAGTCCAAAGTGTTACACACTTCTTTCTAAATATTTCACTTTGCCGTCCGTTAAAGTAATAAAAAAATTATTGAGTGCAGTAAAAATAGGACCTGGAATTAATGATGCAGTATTTAATCAATTAAAAGAAACAGTAGTGAAAATGAGTAAGCAGGAACGCTTATGTACATTAATATTTGATGAAATGTCAATCACACCGCAAATCAATTACAATGCAGCAACTGACGAATTAAAGGGCTTCGCTCATGGTCATGAAAATAAATTAGCAGATCATGCATTAGTTTTCATGATAAAAGGAATAATAAAAAATTATAAGCAGCCTGTTGCATATTTCACTCAACATTTAAAAAAAAGTGATTTGAAACAAATAATCAAAGACATTGTAACAAATATACAGAAAACAGGTCTCATCATCATTTGCACTGTGTGTGATCAAAGCACAATAAATGTGAGCACCATGAACACACTAGTTGAAGATACTAGATTCTATTATATAAAAAATGGAAAGGAATGGAAGAATGATTTTTATGAAATAAATAATAAAACTATAATACCACTGTATGATGTACCTCATCTAATAAAAGGAATACGGAACAATTTAATAACAAAAAATTTAAAATACTAAGATATCAGTAATAACAAGAAAGAAAAAATAATTAAATGGGACTATTTACAAATGTTATATAACATAGATAAAAATTATGGCGAACTTCGATATTTACAAAAAATCACTGAAGAACACGTAAATCCGGAGAAAATATTGTGCCTTTTGTTTTAATGGTGGACAATATTTTTGATAGCCTATAATGTACTTAATGGAAAAATATATAGGAGTGCAGTGAAAAAAAATTCACCCCATTATCAGTTGTGGTATACTGCTAAAAATTTTCTTAACACCATTACTTATATATCTAAAAAGAAAGATAAAAATCTAGTTAAATATGTTGAAAAATGTGTGCCTTCTGTAAAAAATTTTATAAAAACAATAGAGGGAATGTTAGAGATTTGTAAAACTCTACATCAAAAATATTTGTTTGAAAGCATTTTGACAAGAAACTTTAATCAAGATCCAATTGAAAATTTCTTTGGAAATATAAGGAGCTTAGGAGTAAGAAATGTATCACCTAATTCTGTGGCATTTGAGGGTGCATACAAAGCTCTATTACTAAATAATTATAACTCACCACATGCATATAACTCTAATTGTGAAGAGGACCTTAATGAATGTTTGCAAAAGCTAGACTTTTTTTTTGAAGAAAAAAAAATGTATATAGCAAAAATATTGGGAAAAAAGACAAACAATTGATTATTCCATGTAATTTACAGAGCCTCTTCACAAACCCACTTGCCGAAGAAACTAAAGGGCAAGAGCAGAGAGAATATGTGTGTGGTTGGGTTATCACAAAATGTTTAAACAAGATTACTAAAACTTGTCAGCCTTGCAAGCAAACATTATTGTCTACAAATATAAATGACAATAAGTATATAAGATGTAAAGAATATTACAACAACAAAAAATGGTTGTGTTATCCCTCACAAGAATTAGTAGAATGTTTTTATGAAATACAAAATATTACAGTGCACACATTGAAACAAAACTCAATGAGGCATAATATAAAAGAGTTAGCTGATATGTTCATTACATACCCATTTAAATGTAAAAATCATAGAGATAAATTGAAATCTTTCTTTTTAGATACTACAATTAACGTTATAATTTACAGTTGGTGTCGATCCATCAATAGGATATTAGCAGAAAAAATCACATATGATGAGGGGGATGATGAATTAAAAAAAACTGTGCAAATTTATTATAATAAACATTCGAAGTATATTAAAAATAAATTAAGAAAGCATTAAATATCTTGCTTTTAGACTCAAAAATGTATGTATTTACAACCAAGAAAAATAAATCTACCAACTATCGTTATTTTCTTTTGTGATTACTCTTTCAAATTCTGTTATCATTTTAATTATTTTTTATTATTGTATTTAAATTAACTGGCAAAGTAGTAACAGAATTTGAAACTGTAATTGTGGCCTTCTAAAATATGCACCTATATAAATTTATACCTATATTATGTATCTACATGTAGTTATATACACATGTAGGTTAGTTCAATTCGCCGTTCATAGATCCTTTGCGAGGTGGCATAAATTTCATGCGAGAGGGCTCTCTTCTTTGGTCACAGACATAAGTGGAGTAGAAGAAGAAGTATATAAATCTGTACCTATATAATCTTTGATATATATATTGCCATGTAATTAAAAAATATATATAAATATTAGATAATTAAAATAATAAGGTTGAGAATCGAATAAGTTGTGTTAGTGGGTAAACTAAAAGTTGATTTTGTTCTGTAATAAAAAAGAAAACGAGGCACAGATACATACCACATTACAAACAAAGGAAGGAATGATTTGAATCAAAACAAAGGATGACTATTTTTTTTTTCCACAGCTCTCTTAATTTTCGGAGGGTTGAGAAACGACGTTGCTGGTGTTGGATACCGAAATAGGTACAGATCTTTCGGTGACCGGACTTGGAATCGCATCTAATTATGTCATGTTAGTAATACGATGCCGAGATCCATCAGGAGCCAACACTATTGTTCCCGTCCCTGGTCCAGATCTTCGAAGCTCCGAACCGTTGTCTTGCAGCTAAGAAAGTCTTGTGGCGAGGCTTCGTGAGAAATTCTGACATTGTTATTCCAGTGCCTTTGAGCTTCTTTTTGCTAGCTCAGACTTTAACTGAATCATCCTTAAATTTAACAAGAATAGCACGGCTTGTCTGAGTCTGGCCTTCCCAACCGGTCGCAATACCTCATGGAATCAGGATTTATCTGAGGAATTTCGAGATGCTCAACAATAACTTGAGATGCTCTGGCGGTTACACTCTCCGACTTCTCTTCAGTGACTCCATGCAGCAGACCAATTTTTTTCCTGGCTGGACTTTCCAAGTGCTGACGTAACGAAGGGGGGCGAGAGTTGGTAATTGTGGTAGATGGGGGTCCATTCTATCGATCCCCCCTTTTTTTTTTGCCGCTGACGCATATTTTGGGAATTATGGGGGGAGAAAGAAAAATTACTTCTGAACTTTTCAAGCATTGACGTAATGGTTTCGCTCCAAAATTTTATTGGTGATAGATCTAGGCCTACTAGACTCACTCACTCATGGGGAAAAATCCTGCAAATCGGCAACATTATTAAATATTTACTCTATGGAATAAATCACAATGATTTCAAGTGACATTTGACTATTGAAAATTTTGGAGCGAAACCATTACGTCAGCACTTGGAAAGTTCAGGTATAATTTTTCTTTCTCCCACCATAATTCCCAAAATATGAGTCAGCAGCAAAAAAAAATGGGGGGATCGATAGAGGGGGATCCCTCCTTCCCCCCTCAACCGCCCTCCCCTCCATTTGTTACGTCAGCACTTGGAAAGTCCTTCCTTTTTCCTCAAGTGCATTTCTAACTGGTCATATTGCCGAGCCAAGAATTCCACTTGCAATTGAAGGTTTTCTAATGTAGTCAACACAAAGGAGCGGTAAGAGCTGAACTGCGAGTTGATGTTTGATATTGGGCTAGTGGCAGGGATTGATCCTTTCAGTTCCTTTTGAAACTCTGACATCTTTGCGTTACACATCCAAACTGTTTTGAATAGACTCCATGGTGATAGTGATTTGACAACACAGATTTATACAATTGTTGTCTTGTAGTCACAAGTACATTTCACTTATTAACTATCAAAATATATTATTTTTAATAAATATTAAAGCAGCTCAAAACTTTGCAACTATTTTTTTCCTACCCACCCACAAATTTACTTAAGCTTCATGTGCCTGAATTCTCTACCAAGTTTTATAAAAAATCCTTCACAGTGCAAGCCAAGCTTATAAACAGATTTACCACTCAATATTGGAGAATCAGAAACACTATAGATTTAAGAACTCAGTGAAAAAAGGTGCAAACGAGCTGATGGTAAGTGGCAGCCATCGCCCATGGATATCGGAAAAACAAGAAACACTCTCTCGTTTTGTCGATGCGTTGCATCCCCGAAGATAGAGTGGGAAGGGGGAATGAAGAAGATAAATGATGCGGATTCAGCAGACTCTAGGCAAGAGCCCAGAGTCCACTAGACACACAGCATTAATGGGATGGTAGAAGGAGGGGGTAAGTCTGGCCCACATGCGGCTCAACCGGAACGCGTCTATGATACTTGGCGATCGGATTCGCATGCTGGTGGTCGCAATCCAGTCGGGAAACAGATCCCCTACCACCAAGGGGGTGCTGGGTTACTCGGCTCTTACGAGATGCTTTCTCAGCGGCAGAGGGGAATAGTAATCTAACCCGTCCCCTCACGGGTACTCTTAATAATTAGATGACATTATTCATTATCAATGAATATTTATTTATTATATTTATGTATTATTTATGTAGTTTATTATAATGTATTCATATATATATAATAATATTGTGTAGGTGTGTATGTATTAGTTTGTAATATATTACAACCGAAGCTACACCACCTTCTTTATTTCAACCTCTGCTCCTCCCAAGACAGCGTTGTCTGGAAGAGATGGCTAACTATTCATAAGACCGTTGTACTTCACATTATATTTAGATTTTATTTTAGGAAAATAACAAAGTATTGTTGTGTGGAGATTTCTTTAAGCAACGCCTATATATTTTTGGTTTCATTTTTATATTTTAACAAAAGTGGAATTAAAATAAATATAAGCTAATATATTATGTTAGCGACACCGTTGATAACTTTATAGTACCTTTTGTTGTTGTTCCATTATTATAATAATATTGTCATATGGTTTTCCGTTTTAAGTGCAAATTATGGTTGTCTTGTGTGTTGTTACTAAATCTTCTGAATAGATCTGAAAAAAAAAAAACATCCCAGGAAACTTTTGCACTTCTGGAAGGAGCTGGGGTGGCTAGTATCCTGCACACACAATGGACCGAATTAGAGTCTAAGTGCGGAAACAGAAGCCCACTTACATTATATTAATGCTCCAGTGAGAGGAGGCTCCTCCTCTCTCGATGCATGCCAGTGTCCAGTACAGCTTTCTTTACTGAATTTTTGTTTTATTAAATCTTAGCGGGCGTTATTTCTAATGTAAAAGACTTGGTTGTTAAGTTTGAATAAAATTTTTTACATGATATTATAATATATTTATTTAATTTTTGTGTTGCTTATACTTTAAAGTCAGTTTTTGACATATAGGTAAATTTAAGTACACTGCCCTGCATTTTAAATTTGCAATATCTTCGAAAATATTCATTTAAATTTCATGGTGTAAAGGGCCATATCGATCTATATTAAATGCACAATATATTTAAGGTACCTAATTGGAAAAGGGAATGAAAAAGGATTAATGCTGTATTGTTTAAAATCGCTTCGTAAATAAGCCATTATTTCTCGTAAAAAGTAAAGGATAAAAAATGGTTATTGTGGTTATGTAAGGGCTTAATCAGGTTAAGAGATAGACAATTAAACCATCGCGGACTTTTTTAGGGTGTACAATAATGTAGTACATTACATCATTGATGAATACATTATACAACTATAATAATATTAATTATTAAGCTTTTTCCATTCAGAAAACAGCTTTTACAAAAAATATTAAAAGTATCATGAGAGAATTATAGTATTGTAATACTAATAAAAAGACAATCGTTACTACACGAGTTTAAACAACTTTTATTTGATGAATATTTCTGAAGGGCGATATAATGTACTACTAACGCCATCTATGTTTACGGTGAGAAAACTATCATCAGTATTAAAGTATGACCATTTTCTAAAAAAATTAATTATCACGTGATAACAAGAAAATATAAAGACCAATATTAAAAAAACACCTATGTAAATATAGTTATTTTGAATAAATACGCAAATCTAAAGTATCTTTTTAGGCAAGAATTACCTGTTACAAATGAGTTTGGTGAGTTAGTTCAATGTGCTTTAAATAGATGCCGCTGTTATAACAAAACTAAATTTTTTATAAGTATTTCGTTAATTTTTGATATAAATATGATTGAATTACATATTAAGTGTTGATAACATAACTATTATCTTTGTTATATCTGTATTTATAAATTTTTAGTTATTTTATTTTCTAGTCTATCTATATAAGTATATGTAAATGAATAAAATAAAATGTTAATAAACTTACCTGTGGTAAGCGCGTAATAATAGTTAACTTAGTACAAAAACTAAAAATGCGTCAGAAATGTATCTAGACAAATTGCCTAAATATTTTTTCTAGTTGTAGCTGATACATGTGCTAATATCTAGGTTTAGCTGTCTATAAAAAAAGCTGTAAATATTTCTAATGTGTAATTTTTATATTCAATTCTTTATTTGTGTAATATGCTTACCAGAAAATAATTATAATCATATTATTACTTCCTCGTAATGCATTATTGCGTTATAGCGCCATCTAGTTTTAATATGTCAAACCATCTTTATATGTAAATATGGGATTGGTTTTATTATATTATTTTCTTTAAAAATATAAGAAGACCCTATAAAACCACAACAAACAAATCTGTAGATACGAAAAAAAAACCATTCTAAAATACAACTATAAGAAAGCGATATTAACAGAAGGAACTTGTATGTAGTGACAAACAAAACGTTCGTTCTTATTTATTTAGATTTGCTACATAGATGTCACTACACGTCAGTATTGTATGCAATTTTTTTTAATCAATTTAACACAGCTACGAACTGTTATTTTCAAATTTGAAATCCTAGCCTAGAAAATAGTTTGCTATATTAAATGTAAAACATTTATGAGGTGTCAAAGCATAAGGTTACGTTTCCACCAGGGAGCCAATTCAGTAGAATTTACAACGTTCGATAAACTGCAAAGGTTCGGTTGCGATCACGTTACGATCGACGTCCAAAAAGCTATTCTGTTAAATAGGATCGATAGCTGAATCGAAACCAAAACTTAAACGCAACTGAATCGCAAACGAACCGTAACTGAACCGATACTATTTCATATGGTGTGGCAATATTAAAAATTAGATTTCCCACAAAATCAATTTATTTTGATTTTCTTAGTTAAATAAAGGTTTTAAATGTAATTATAATTATTAAAATTTCTAAAATAATACATTTCATGCCTGACGCGTTTTTCTGTTTGAATCGTTAAGTAATACAAAAAAAGAGTCGATTGACAGAACAAGGGTTGGCTGTACGCTCGTGTTCAATACACCTTTACTGTCATAAACATAACATTGGCGGCAAAAATAAACCGCGTCCAAACTCCAAATGAAACAGAGGTTTTTAAGAACTATGAAGTGAAATCAAGAATGAACAAATATAACTTTGAACGGTGGCGTATCCTATTACCGTATGAAATTAAACCGAGTATGATTGTATTGTGATTATACCAGTGTAAAACTTTACTGTGAGTGAATATGCAAGCCTTTGTGAATTAATATGGAAATATCGAGTATAAGAAGGTTTACATAAACAATACATTTGGACCTACTAATTTCTTTCTTTGAAGGGGAGAAATTGCAAGGCCAACTGCGAGCAGAAAGCGCTGAAATCCAGAGGAATAAACGCGAGTATGTATACCTATTATTGTTTATTAGATAACAAAGCACTTAACTTTCTAATGTAGTTTTGAAACTATAAATGCAGAGTTTTAGCCAAAATTAGTAGAGGTTTACTTAGTTTTCTCATTTTCAGAAGAGTAAAGAAACAATATAATGCACTGAACAAGTTTAGTGAATTCAATTTAACTTGTAATAATTGCAGAGACCTATCACTTATATACCTACCAGTTATTAGTACAACTATGCAGCTGGATTCACCTGCTGGGTTGCTGGACCAAATAAGAGGTTAACATGCCTATGGCTCAAAATAGTAAAGTGAGAATGGAATCAGTGTGGATCTGGTGCAGACCCTAAACCAAAGCAGAAATAACAAACAAACAAGCAGGTTAGTAATGTATTTATTCTTCAAAAACTAGGTACACAGATGAAAGATGCCTCCAATGAATTACATTTATAATAAGAAATAAATCAATTTTACAATACAAATGAATCACAGTAGAGAATGTGGAAGCATATATTTTTTTAATATACAAAAAGCATATTTCATTATAAATCTTACTTCTTACCAATATTATAAATGTCAATGTTTGTTACTTGATCACACTAAAACATTTCAATGTAATTCGGCACACTGATACTTTATAATCAGAATTAACATATAAAATATTTTTTTTTGTTAGATCTAAGTAAACATTGTAAATTGTAACAGTGTGAACCCGGGGCAGATCAACTAGTTCAAAAATAGTTAAAAAAATACTTTTATACTAATATGGAGTCTCCGAGTTGAAAAATCTTATTTAAGACAATGACTATGGCTTTTAGATCCACCATTCATGCTCAGTAGGATATATGTAACAATATAACAGTAACAATAAGAGCTAAGTATGAGTTTTAAGTTGAGTATTTAGATTCTGCAAGTTAAATATTATAATAAAAGTACATTTTGATCAAGACAAGTGTAATTTTATGCAGACTGGACATTATATTGCCATATTTTGTTTTAGGATATAACCAGTATGGAGTTAAGATATTATTACTGTTGTTATTCAAGTATAACTTGAAGCCTATGAGACACTATGTTATTTTTAAGTACAAATACTTATATATATAGTCTTTTGTTTTTCTTATACCTAATTTACATTGACATATTAAAGCAAACACAACAGTCAACATGCATTACTACATATCCTATTCATCATCACCCGTTAATGGCCCACTGCTGAGCTAGGGTAGGCAATAGTCTACCATTCTGACCCAGTGCAGGTTTGCAGACTTCACCCACTGACAGAGAACATGGAGAACATTCAGGAGTGCAGGTTAAAGCAACAGATACATAAGTCTGAGGTGTGTGCCTACAGTAAATATACCATATTATAGTAAAATACAAATATATATTAGGTATTAACAATTTATTCTCTTTTCTATTATAATAATAAATAAAAGAATATCATTGCAGATAGGCCAACTTGTTAGTGTGGCCCTCCATAATCTTCATATTTAATTTAAATTGGGTTTGTCTTGTAGATGGCGATTTGTCCGTGTATTGTGGGATGAGGTAATAGATATAATATGCTGAATGTCTAGATCTTCATTATGAATCTCTTTCTGTAGAGATTAATCTTCATCACAGATATCAATCGACCAAAAGACATCTGTAAGACAAAGTTCACACATTTATTATAAAGGTTAAGGGGAATAGCAATTTAAAATAAAATTAAATGTAAGCTTTTATATTATAATGAGGTGTGAATTTATACTTGGCAATATTTTATACAACAACCAAATAATTGGCTTATTGTTGTTCGGTAGGGTTCACTCGAAAAAAATCTCATTACTAATAAAATTTGAAAAATAAAAAAGTATAAATTAGTTTTACGAAGAAATAAAACATTTGTTATAATCTAACACTTACTTTTGTTTCTCTGCGTCAATGCTGTCAACTCGAGGATTTAGAAGTCATGTTAAGGCTCATATCAGCAAACAAGGACCTTCCGAGATCATTATAATCATGCCTTCAGCTTATAGGTTTTCACATACTCGCGATCGATCGTATTAGGATACTGACTGAAAAATTTGTACTCCTAACTTATTTAATACCTTCTTCATGGGCGTATTTTATAAATTCGTTATAAAACAATATGATAATTACGTAAAACGACTAATATTAAACGTGAACAGTCGAGGAGCAGTCGCGAAAAAATAGGTTTACAAAAACTTTGTTTGAATCGCTATTTTGACAGATGAACGGCTGCGGTTCGACTTCAATGCGATCGACTCGTACGGCTATTGCGTAGCGGAATAACACATAGCGTCCGGTTGTCGTTCGACTGAGTTAGCAGAATGCGGATCGCTCATTAGGTTCGATCGAACGTAAACCGTCAACGTAAACTGAACTGCAAACGTTGTTATTCATTAGTAGAATAAAAAATGGCGTAACGGCTGAGATTCAGCTGCGTTTTAGTTGCGTTAGAGACAAAATTTACTTAGTAGAATTGCCCCCCTGGGCGTTATACTCGACAGTAAGTTGTTATGGAATAAGCACCTAGAACACAAGCTTGAAAAAGCATGTATAACCTTTTGGCAGTGTAAAAGACTCCTTGGTAAGACTTGGGGGTTATCACCCAGAATTACACTCTGGCTGTACACTGCTGTCATAAGACCAATCATCACCTACGGCGCAATAGTTTGGTGGCCCAGGACAAAACTAAGCACCGCTATAGCTAGGCTGCAAAGGTTTCAACGCCTGGTGTGCTCTGCTGTAACAAGCTGCATGCGCACAACCCCCACTGCGGCCATTAAAATTTTCTTAGGGCTACCACCGCTTGATGTGTTTATTCAACAGGAGGCGGCCATGGCAGCAACACGATTAAACCACCTAGGCCTATGGCAAAACAAAGGGGGTCCTCACACAAAACTATGGAAGGAAATGGTGAGCTCTCACCCACTCCTAATAGCACCCAGTGACAAGATTCCCAAAAGACAAATTTTTGAGAGAAAATATAGAATACAACTGTTCGAACACCAACAAGACCATTTGAAGACACTGGAGTACCATATATACACAGATGGCTCCAAAATGGATTCAGGCACAGGAGCAGGTGTCTTCTCCATGGATCTGAATATTAATATATCACTAGCATTGGGTAACCACAGCACCATTTTCCAGTGCGAATGTGTAGCTGTTACCCATGCCGCTAATGCAGTCTTTAGGAAAGAAATCACAGATTCCGGAATCCGGATTCTCTCTGACAGTAAGGCTGTTCTCCAAGCGCTTGGTAGTGATTCCATCACATCAAGCCTCATATACGAATGTCACTTAGCACTGCAACGCATTGCTGCAGTCAACAGGGTCGTCCTACAATGGATAAAGGGGCATAGCGGATCTCTAGGTAACGATGCAGCTGATGAGCTGGCGAGGATCCATGACTACTATGGTAGGCCCTGTACCACACCTTCCTCTCTCCTTTAGCACGTTTCGCTCATGGCTGCGTCAGTTCACCCTAGACACGCACAATGCGAGATGGAATAACGCAACAGACTGTCGACAGTCCAAACTAGCCGTCCCTGCTTTGTCAAGGACCTTGTCCCGAAAACTGCTCAGTCTGAATCGCATTGATCTTCGTCTAATAGTGGGAGTAATGTCGGGACACTGCCCACTCAACAAACACTTATTTACCATAGGCCCGACTGACAGTCCTATCTGTAGGGGTTGTCTGCAAGCGGAAGAGACGACTGCCCACGTTGTCCTGGAATGCGTGGTCGTCGCCACACAACGGGCACAAATCCTCAAGGACATGAGGTCGCTCCAAGAAGCCTGTGAAGTTCCCAGGAAACTTCTGCGCTTCTGGAAGGAGCTGGGCTGGCTATTATAGCTAGTCATCCCTGCACGCACAATGGACCGACTTAGAGTCTAAGTGCGGAAACAGGAGCCCACTTACATTACATTACATTACATTACGTACCTCTGTCATGACTGTACGTTTTGTTTTTTTTATTATTGAAGTGAAACTTCTTTAGAATCGTTGTGATTTCAAACCGGATGCAACGGAAAAAACGACAGGTAAGAGACACAAATACAAAAATGTGTAGGAAAGAATGAGACAGAAATATACATACTATTTTATATTATTATATATATTCATCTCATTCTTTTGTCGATTTACTGAAGTTTCACTTCTATCGTGTGTGAATCGCACACACACCTTTTTTTTTATTCAATTAATATTATAGAAAAAAAAAACTTAAAAATATAAAACACGACTTTTTTATTTACATTTGCAAACATCCAAAAAATTATTATTACTATCATAAACAAAAAAAAGCAAAACGTACAGACATAGCTCAGACCCTGTACTGCATTTGCACGAAATAAATATTAAAATCGGTCCAGATTTCGAGGAGGAAACAGGGGATTACGAAAGGTCGATTTTCTTAATGTTACGTAGGTACAATCAGTTCGAGCTGTGGTTCTCTCTATCGCACTGTAAGGGGTAAGGGGTAAGGGGTAAGCTTGGGGCTCAGCGCGACACCAATATTTTTGGTAAAAATCTATTTTTCAAAAGTGTCGTTCGTACGAAGTCCTCTTAAGTAATGCAAAATAATTAAAAGATAAAGATGTAGATTTAATGTTGTTTAATTTAATATTTACACAAATACTTGGAATTTTAATTTTCAATAAACACATTTTTTAAATATAATAGACAGTTTTATTTGTTACCGATGTTTATCAATCGATATATATCGTGCATCGATAATTTCGATTCGATTTTAGCATCGATGTTTTTCTTATATCGAACATGCCTAAGGGACAGACAGACAGACAGCGGGAAGCGAAATAATAACATTTTTTTAGATCAATGTTCATAACTATCATTATTAAAAGCTTTTTCTATTCAGAAAACAGCTTTACCAAAAATTATTTAAAGTATTATGGGAAAATACAATCTATACAACACGTAGTTTTAACAACTTATTTGATGAATATTTCTATAGGGTGATATAATGTACCACTAACGCCATCTATGTTTACATTGAGACAACTCTATCATCAGTATTAAAGAATGTGATAACAAGAAACTACCACTATTAAAAAAACACCTATGTAAATAAAGTAGTTTTGAATAAATACGTATACCTAAAGCATGTTTTAGACAAGAATTACTCGCTAACTATAAGTTTGGTGAGTTTGTTTAATGTGCTTTAAATAGATGGCGCTGTTATAACATAGCTAAAATTTCTATAAGTATTTCGATAATTTTTAATAAAAATATGATTGAGTTACATATTAAGTGTTGATAACATAACTATTATCTTTGTTATATCTGTATTTATATATTTTTAGTTATTTTATTTTCTAGTCTATCTATATAAGTATATGTAAATGAATAAAATAAAATGTTAATAAACTTACCTGTGGTAAGCGCGTAAGAAGAGTTAACTAAATTAGTACTGTTAAAAAACCTCAAATAAGAGAATAAAAAAGTATTCATTTTAAAATAGAGAAAAATAAATGGTTTTGACGGTGACAAGAAAAAATTCTACGATGAATATCATATCATACATGAATATAATAACACAAGTCAACAAAAAAAAACTTTTTTTGGTTCTGTTATTTAATGACTATAGTCTGAAACACATTGAAAAATAACCAAAAACTCAATTTATGAAGAAATAAGTTTGCTTTTGTATGTTTTATATTGATAATTAAGTTTTAAAGTTCTTAGTGGAGAGTAAAATAATAGTTGGTATTACTTTAAAACAAAATGGCGACAAGTCGCGCATTCTATTGTATTGAGTGTATGTATGTCTATTACAAACTGTACCAACTACTTTTGTATATAATTGAGTCGCAAAATAGCATACAGACTTTACTTGCCGAAATAATATGAAATTTTCTACGAAAACGAAATTTCTAGAAAAGCAAACTTTAACCAAAAAACCTATTTTACCCATTATAAGTAAGGTAAAAGAAATCAAAATTTGATATTTTGATGTCAGACTCAAAATCCGTGTTGACCGGTGTAATTTGGCTCTTCATTTACCGTTTATGCACAAGCACAAAAACTACAAATGCTTCAGAAATGTATCTAGACAAAGTGCCTAAATATTTTTTTTGAGTTGTACCAATAGATGTGATAATATCTAAGTTTAGTTGTCTATTAAAAAAAACTGTAAATATTTATAATTTTTAATTTGTGTCATTTTTATATTCAATTCTTTATTTGTGTAATATGCTTTTCAGAAAATAATAATAATCAATCATATTATTACTCCCTCGTAATGCATTATTGCGTTATAGCGCCATCTAGTAATATGTCAAACCATCTTTATATGTAAATATGGGATTGGTTTGATTATATTATTTTCTTTAAAAATATAAGAAG
Source organism: Limenitis camilla (assembly GCA_905147385.1). NCBI lineage: Eukaryota > Metazoa > Arthropoda > Insecta > Lepidoptera > Nymphalidae > Limenitis > Limenitis camilla. The sequence continues at coordinate 12,709,189 of LR990241.1, forward strand.
ACACTATAAATGAAATACTATATTTTATAACTATTTATTATTATACTTAAATAATACTTATAAGTGTCTACGGTATGAACATGATAAGTCTAGCACTGCAAGGACCGTCAAACCTTCTGCGACCCGCAACAGCTGAGCCATTACAAGCCCTAAGCCCCTATAGGTAAAAACCCACCCCTTATCATCATATTATATACTCATCCCCTAAACACAAACAAAAAACAATTCTAAAATACAACTATAAGAAAGCGATATTAACAGAACTTGTATGTAGTGACAGACAAAACGTTCGTTCTTATTTATTTAGTTTTGCATTTACTACATAGATGTCACTACACGTCACGTCTTGTAGGATTTTTTTTCTTAATTAATTTAACACACAGCTACGAACTGTTATTTTCAAATTTGAAATCCTAGCCTTGAAAATATTTTGCTATATTAAATGTAATACATTTATGAGGTGTCAAAGCATAAGGTTACGTTTCCACCTGATATGAGCAAAGATGTGTAGCGAAGGATGTGTTTGTTAGGCACCAATAGAAACTATATATTATACTCTGGCCTTGCTAACATCTCCGGCGGAAACGCAATATTAATTTCAATGTCTTGTTCAAAACGAACGTATGTTATTTTTTGTCATAGTCTTACTTAGACAGTTTTATTTATAACTCATTTAATTATAAACCAATCTTAATACACTTAAAAGTACTGGTTTAGCCATTGTAAAGATTTGCATTATGTATATTAATAACCGAAGAAGTACAGAATAACGAGAAAATAGAACAGTAGTTATAAACCTTACTAACAACAGAAATATCCTTAATGTTTAGAAAAACGATCAATTTCTGGATTTTGCTAATGGAATATTCAATAACATAGACAGAAAAAGAGAGCGAGATTATTAGAGAAACAGAAAGAATCGTTGATCGCAAAAACTCTAATGGTAGAAATTATGATTATGGAGAGAAAAGTAGAAATATTATTGTAGATGATACAAATGATAAGACATCACATCACATATACATATTAGAAAATATAAAAAAAAAGTTAGATATTGTTAGAACACCCAATGAGATATCTAGAATAATTACAACTATAAATATATACCCTATACATAGAGTGTCTATGTATAGGGTAGTAATCAGTGGCGTAGCGCGCCTTGGAGGGGCCCTGTATCAAAATAAGTTGGGAGGCCCACACGAAGGGTAAAGATTTCTCACAAAAGAAATAAAAATGCTTGCATTAAATTAAAATAAATATTTAATGATTAAGTTAAGTAAGTTATCATTTCCTCCTAGACATTGAGCTAGCCAAACAATTCAAATTAAATAAACACTTTTCTTACCAATTGGAAATGGCATGGCATTGGAGGTTGGAAATTTCCTTCTCTTTTTCAATCTTTTTTAAATTTGAAGAATCTTTATTTGTTTTTGAGATATTTGCAAAAACTAAACACCCTTTTTTTAGTTAATTGTTAATAACTTTTGCAATTCTTAGAAGCGGAACTTCATTTGTTATTAAAAAATCATCTAGATGCCATTCCGAATCGAATGACACCTCAACCATAACTTTCAGCGGGTGCTGAAAAATGGTAACCAAAAATGCACTTGTTGACTAGACTACTTTGCCACCGAAACTGAAACTAAAGCCAAACCCGCTTTTTATCGAAACTCGACCGAAACCGGTCGGTTGGGCATTAATTATTGTGACGTTCACTTGATTTTTGTCATTTCTGTAGTGAAATATTTATAGGCAAGTATGACAGTTTTTTTATATATTTTTTTTCCCGGGAAGCACGAGATTAAGTGACATTGTGGATAACATTATCCAAATTTTATCTTACACATGTTGGGGCTCCTGTAGCCCGGGGGCCCCGTATCATTGATACGGCGGTAGCTACGCCCCTGGTAGTAATAATAGTTATACCTATACTCATACATAAGTGGCTTCTTATCACAGGGACACACACCCACGCACTTTTAAGCTTCTCCCTTTATACTTCTGTAATAATGTACAAATATACTTACTAATATGAAAACTAAACTAAACCTTCTTCTTTGGTCAAGAAAATTGATACTTAATCTATGTATATAAAAAAATGAATCCCTATTTCCCTTGGTCACGGCATCACTCGTAAACGGCTGGATCGATTTCGTTAATTCTTTTATTGTTGTATTTGTTATTGTCACGAGAAGGTTCTGACGTAAGAAAAAAATTACGAAAGTTGAACGGAGAAAGTTTAAGAAAACTTAACTGCCATATGTACCTAATCTTCTAATATAACCTTTTGACAGCCAATTAGAAATTCTATATTTTTAGTTAAGACAGGACAACGTCTGTCGGGTCAGCTAGTACTTTCTTTACAAAATACTAGAAAAGGCAAAGAAGGAGATCAAAATAATTATAAAATATTAGAATCCTAAAATCTGGTAGATGAATTTACATCTATTGGAATTGAAGGAAATAATACAAAGAAAAAAGGTAAAGATATAAGGTTAAAGATAATACTGGCTTTGTTAAAAACGGTTAAATATAACTAAATTTTTGTGACCTCTTAACTTTTAAATCCATTTATGATGATTTAATACAATTTAATAATCTAGATTAAGTTCTATACAATTATTACTTATTCATATTTAATTATCTACTACCCTTTGCAATCACAAGCACTTTTAAACTCACATCTTCTACATCTATAACGTTTACTGTATTATCATTTCCATCTACATAATATATGACATTGTTCTTAAGAGAGTCAATGATTTTTTCCACAATAACATCGAAGTTTGGTTTGTAATCCTCTTTTCTGGGTAAATCTGGAATTCTGACTGCGGAGAGGGTGTTTTAGATATATGACGATTGGAGGTTGTAGCCTGGCAACAGTTTTGGTTGCAGGGGTAGCAGCAGGTCTAGTGATCTGGTGCTTGAAGGTTAGAAAAATTTAATTATTGACTTTAAACACAAAGTTCTATCTTTTATAATACTTTAAACTTGCTTTTTTTAGTAATCTTTTTCTATTAAGATCAGCTGAACGTGCTTTATGAGGTTAAATTTAAGTAACAGATAGTGAGCAAGTCAAAACAGGTCCCTGATATTCAATTACTGATTGTCTAATACGAGAACTATGATATTAGTACATTAGAATTAGTGTGTTTACCATCCTTCATACTAGATGGCAGCACTTGTAATAACTTGCATCGCGATAATTTTATTTCTTTCTGATACATAAGTGTTTTCGTTTTAGTTTGCTAATATACGTAATCAAGTAAAGTGTGTTTTATTTTTATCTGTGCGAAACGCGAAATAGTAGTGACACTGATCATATTTCCCAAATTTCGAAAATAATACCTAAATATCAACAAGATCTTTATCTTGTTCATCCTTTGGACATTATTATAAAAAAAGATTTAATTGTCTATTTCTTTTTAGTCTGTTTTACTGAGAATATGATTTAGAATCGTAGGAATATCATGCAAATATTTTTTGTTTTTTATATGTAAGGCAATTTTATATACTCTTTACAAAACAGGGTAGAAACACGATCCTTGATATTATTATCTAATAAATATTAAATCAATCGACCGAAGATTCAAAGGCACGATGCAGATCTAAGGTGTTGCGCACACTTATCATTTCAGAAATAATGTTTAGAATTTTAATCTACCCTAGGCATGTTAAGTATACAACACAATTTTTTAACTATTTCTATTGATTATTCAAGCCAGAAAGATTTCTCGAAAACAAAGAATTTAAATGCACTGTTTAAATTACGAAAATTTATTATCCCTTAGTAACACTGTCAGTCTTCACGCTTTCACGCATAAGCCACTGAACCAATTTTGATGAAATTTTTTACAGAGATAGGATAGAGCTTAGGAAAAGACATAGTTTGTTTTATTGGGTTGAAATAGAGGATGAAGTGCATGTCGAGCCGTGTGCCCGTTTAAGTCTTTGGGAGTTAGTCATATATAAATAATGTAACATTAAACGTTACTCAAGGTTAATTACACCGGGGCAGATCCGGGCTGGGTCCACTAGTTTAATTTATATTTATTTCAATATGAACATCAGAATGTTGTCTTTTTTTATTACAGTGGCGGTTACTATCGTGTAACGACACATTATAATGATGACTTATGTCATAGAATAAGATAGAAATGATACCCATTACTGTACAGCAATACGTATACACATGCAATTTAGACTGAGGAGAGCAGTGCCTGGGGCTTGAGACTCAGGAGCAGGTTTAAAGAGCTCTTTCTCAGTATATTAACTCTCACCTCCACCACTCGACCTCAAGAAGAGTGACCTTAATCACGACACTATCACACTAACTTTGACTTTGTCTTCACGTCGGTATGCTTCACATAATATAAAATGATTTACCCGCTACTACACTTAAACTAAATTAATTTTTTTAAAAATTAAGATGGAAATAAAGTTAATTCACTACAAATATCGCCTAAAGAGCAAAAAATATGTCTCAAGGGTATTACACGCAAATTGAATTAACCTAACCAAAAACTGAGGGTACACATAAATAAGAGTAAATGGACCAAGAACATTATTTGTATTGTATCAGATTAAGGGTGTTGCAAAGAACTCGAGTACTTCAATCTTATTTTAAAAGGCTTTACTAGGTGAGCTAAAAAATTTGGAGTCAAAATTTAAGACGAGCTTTTAGTCGATAGCTACTCAAGCTTTATAAAGAACTCGGAACGCGAAACTAAGACTTGAGATTATCAATAAACAAAGTTCGAGTCGTGAGGGTTACAAATAATTGACACAAAGGACAATGTTCAAATTGGCCTACGAACATGTCGTGTCGTAGAATAACATGTCATCATAACGAAAGTTACTCATTTATTTTTAAACTTAAGAATCAATTTTCAGTAACTGACGGACAATCGGAGAATTTCGAACACATTTTAAATAGTACTTATTATTATTTCCTCCAAACAAGACTCTATTTTAATATAAGTAATCATCAATGTTGCCAAGGCTGTAATAATACCCCCCATAGGTTATAATTTATTATGTAGTTTGTAGCGTCGCTTTAGAAATTAAGCAATATTCTAAAATTAGTATAATAAATATATAATCATTGAAATAAATGACATGAAAAGGGTTGTAAAGGTGTGCAAGTTTGGGGGGTCGAAAAGTATGTAGGTATCGTCATTTTTAAAGCTAGAAGTGTGAAACATATTTTTTAGGCTGTTTGTAAAAGTTGTACCCTCAAGGATGTAACATAACAATAGGGAGGGAATAGGGGATGAACATTTTGGAAATTGGAAGGTTTATGTGATAAGTTTGCGACAAGAGACAAAATGCTATCTAAAGACACTATTCCACGAAGGCGAAGTAGCGGACACAGCTAGTGTTGAATAAGTTAATAAATAAAATACACCACCGTCTATTTTATTAGAACTGCAAAAAATAGATTATCTCTCAAGTTGTACATACCATGGCGCAGTCGGTAAGATAGCGTTAAGGTTTTAGTTTAAGGTTACGGTTTCAGATCAGAGTCAAATTTAGTAATTTATCAAAATTCTTATTCTTATAAGCCGAGCAGTATCTGGAGATTCAGGTATAGCTGTACTTAGGCTTATAGATACAATTGTAAAATTTCCCTCTTAACATTTATATCTATATACATATTGAATTGAATCAGGCGTTACTTTGCGGAAATTCATGGTTTAAAAGGAATCAAAATGTTACCTTGCTATAAACCGCGGCAATCTGAACTACCAAACTCGTATGGTACAACCTAGAAGAGCACCCTGTCCACACAAAAGTGAGACGCACGAACCCGAACTAAGACACACCACACAAGTAGGTAGCTTGACGATCTAACAACCACACTCGTACGGCACAATCCGGAAGAGCACACCGTTGACAGAAAAGTGTAACGCGCGAACCCGAACCAGTACACAAGCGTCACTTGCTAAGTGAGTGCTTGTAGAGTCAACACGTCCTGAAGATGCTTCGGTTACGGAGCGAAACGTACGTCGATTGTCGAACGCGATCTGCTTGTGTGGTGTGTACTGGTTCGGGTTCGCGCGTTACACTTTTCTGTCAACGGTGTGCTCTTCCGGATTGTGCCGTACGAGTGTGGTTGTTAGATCGTCAAGCTACCTACTTGTGTGGTGTGTCTTAGTTCGGGTTCGCGCGTCTCACTTTTGTGTGGACAGGGTGCTCTTCTAGGTTGTACCATACGAGTTTGGTAGTTCAGATTGCCGCGGTTTATAGCAAGGTAACATTTTGATTCCTTTTAATCTATATACATATAAAAATGCATCGCTTTTTCTCTTAGTCACAACCGTCAGGAGAAAGTTCTTATGTAAGAAAAAATTAAGGAAATTCCGCGGAATATTAGAATATTAAAAAAAACCTAACTACGGTATTAACGTTTACCTTATCGCTTTTGACAGTATAAACTTGTCATTTGACCTTTTTTCAGTTAAGACAGGACAACGTCTGTCGGGTCAGCTAGTAAAAAAATAATTCAAAACAACTCTCGTGACCGTCAAGGTAGAAAACCAATACCATATTACACAACGTTGAACTATTTCAGACAATGTAAACTGTATCGAAAAAAAAAAATATACTGACCACTGTTAAGTACTCTAAAAAATCCTTGATACTCGATTCTATTCGATACTTGATATCGAAAGAAAGGTATCGAGAAATACCGTTCCTCCTGTACCTACTCAGTTTAAGCAATGTCAGTGTGCCATGGTTACGAGATTGTTATAATTGTCAATATTGTCACACAGCTCTCAAGTTAGAAATGAGCTGATAATCTTCAACCGACTTATTAAAACATTCAGGCGCTTACGACATATTTTATTACTATCCTGCAGGAATTCTGAAATTTTCCGGGATAAAAATTAGCCTATGTGTTAATCCAGGTATAGAGTATCTGTGAGCACAATTTCAATGAAATCTGTTAAGCCCCTTTTTTTCGTGACATCCAAAAAACATTTATAATATTAGTAAGATATGATCTATAGATTTTAGTATTAGATGGCGTAGTCGGTAGGATACCTTTAATCTAGATAATATTTTTTTGAAGTTTCAAGTCACAAATCTGTGCTTCTCTCTCGCACACAAATGATTAGACTCTGTCCACTGATAACGCGCTTGTGAGGCGCTTTGTAGATCGCGCTCTACAATGAGGTAGTTGTTAATGATCATTATACTATATATTGTATGTGTTTGTATGTCAATATTGACCTAGGGAACAGCTACAGCAATCTGTATGTAGTTTTTACTGATATGATTTATCTATAACTAGTCGACCCGTCCAGGCTTCACCCGGGTGCAATTTAACACGTGTTAGCCGTAACCGTTACCCGTGTCCCTGCATTTTAAATCTGTAATATCTTCGAAAATATTCATTATTATTTCATGCTGTGAAAGGCTATATTGATCTATATTAAATGCACAATGTATTTAAGGTACCTAATTGGATAAGGATTAATGTTGTATTGCTTAAAATCACTTCGTATATAAGCCATTATTTCTCGTTAAAAGTAAATGATAAAAAATGATTATTGTGAGTTGTCCTTAAGAGATAGACATATAGTATCGCAGACTTTTTTGTAGACCTTTTTAAGACGTACAATACTGTAGTACATTATTTAGATCTATCTCGTAGGGATCAGCCAGCGTTTGCAATGTAAGCGCAAAAAAATGTGTTTATTTACGACATCACATTAGAGACCTGTAAAATTATCAGTGTTTCTCTCCTATATTATGTATGTTTTATACATATAAACCTTCCTCTTAAAATACTCTATCTAATAAAAAAAACCGCATCAAAATTCGTTGCTAAATTTTAAAGATCTAAGCATAGGTACATAGGGACATGAGGGCAGCGGGAGCGACTTTGTTTTTAACCAACTTCAAAAAGGAGGAAGTTCTCAATTCGATTTGTATATATATATTTTTTTATATATGTACATTAATTACGCCGAGATTTATGATCCGATTTACGTGATTTTTCTTTTGTTTGATGAGGAATAACTGCCATTTGGTCCCAAAAATTTATAATAGTTTGGCCCAGTAGTTTTTATTTTATGAACATTTTTGAACATTTTTTCCGTTCTCGTACCTTGGGATTTGTATTGTTTATTTGTGTATGTATATCGATTACGCTGGGATTTATGATCCGATTTACGTGATTCTTTTTTAGTTTGATGTGGAATAGTTGCCTTTTAGTCCCTTAAAAATTTAACATAGTTTGGCCCAGTAGTTTTCATTTTATAAACATTTTTTCCGTTCCCTCTTTGTGACATCTATATTGTTTAAGGCGCGCAGCACTTTTTTTATGTATGTACACCAATTGCGCTGAGATTTATGATCTGATTTACGTGATTCTTCTTTAATTTGATGCGGAATAGTTATTATTTGGTCCCATAAAAATTTCACATATTTTGGCCCTGTAGTTTTTATTTTATGATCATTCTTTCCGTTCTGTTTCTCGGGATCTATATAGTTTAAGGCGCGCGGCACCTTTCGTAGGCGTACCCATAGCTATTTAAAATAAAATTATTATTCAATACATGACAATAAAAAGCAACGAAATGATATAGTCTACCTGATTTACAGAACAACCTATTACAGACACTAAAAAGTAAAAAAAAAAAACAAAACTACGTTAAAAAAAATCGACTTCAAACTTAAAATGCACTAAAAAGTAAGAATAATTCCGTTATTTATTATTCTCTCGTTAATATTAAAACAATAATAAATAATAATTGTTATTTTTGTAGTCGGTGCCAGCAATAGTATAGTATAGTAATAGTAGTAGTTAAATAGATATACCTATTAATATTCTATCTTCACGTTCACCTGGCTGGCACCGACTTTAAACGTAGTTTTTTTTAATACTATGTAGTGATACTATGGCCACCAGACTAGGATCAAATTCCTAGATAACTTCTAGAAAACTCGGAATGAAGTGTGGGCCTCAAATGCAAGCTGAAAAGCTCAGGACTAGTACTTTTTGAATTTCTCATCTGCTCAAGGCATGCTGTTTTCACCGAAGCCAGGGAGATTATAGAAGTCAAAGGCTGTTGGACCAGTAAAGGAAAAATAATTATTCTTTGCATGGATGGCACCAGGCACTCCATAGCTACAATAGAAGTGAGGCTTCTTGCAAAAAACAACCATCTTGCTTCAGTATCCTAAAGTGATTCCAGTGTTAATATATACAACATATTTACATTTTAATAAAAGTGGATTTAAAATAAATATAAGCTAATTATATTTAGTTAGCGATACCGTTGATCACTTTATATTGGCGGGTAGTGCCTTTTATTTTATTCCAAGACTGCTAAAACCTCTGCTCCGATAGACTAGAACCAGTTGTCAGACGGAGTTCGCTTGACCATTATGGCCGTGCAGTGATGTGGTGTCGTGATGCGGGGTCTCTATTACTAAGGTTTGGAGTAAGTGTTTAGTATTGGTAACACGGTGTTCCGTGTAGATAACTGCCACCTATGTCTACTGTGAGTAAACTCTTGTACTAGTATTAATTTCTGTGTATTTTTTCTTAAGCAATTGTTTCAATGTTCAGAATCCATTATCCATTAAGATAAATTATTTTGATAATCTTTTTAATGTACAATAAAACATTTAATACAAAAGATTTTATTCTTTTAGTAAGTATGAATAAAAAAATTTACGAAAAGTATTACAGATAAACTGAATTAACCAATTTTACATGATATTATAATATATTTATTTAACTTTTATATTGTTTAAACTTTAAAGTCAATTTTTGACGCACGTGTTTTTAGCCGTAACCGCTATGTTCCTGCATTTTAAATCTGTAATATCTTCGAAAAGATTCATTTAAATATCATGATGTGAAGGGCCATATCGATCTATATTAAATGCACAATGTATTTAAGGTACCTAATTGGATAAGTATTAATGCTGTATTGTTTAAAATCGCTTCGTAAATAAGCCATTATTTCTCGTAAAAAGTAAAGGATAAAAAATGGTTGTTGTGGTTATCCCTAAGAGATAGACACAATTAAACCATCGCGAACTTTTTTGTAGACCTTTTTACGGTGTATACATTATACAACTTTAATAATATTAAGCTTTTTCCATTCAGAAAACAGCTTTTAAAAAATATTAAAGTATCATGAGAGAATTATAGTATTGTAATACTAATAAAAAGACAATCATTACTACACGAGTTTATAACAACTTATATTTGATGAATATTTCTAAAAGGGCGATATAATGTACTACTAACGCCATCTATGTTTACGGTGAGAAAATTCTATCATCTGTATTAAAGTCTGTGGCCATTTTCTGAAGAAATTTAAATATTACATGATAACAAGAAAATATAAGGACCTCTATTAAAAAAAAACACCTATGTAAATATAGTTGTTTTGAATAAGTACGCATACCTAAAGTATCCTTTTAGGCAAAATCCAGAGAGAAAAAAAATATTAGAAGTTTTTTAAAACATTCCTTCCTTCAGTCCCTTTCACGTAATAATACAAAAACTTAAAATTTATTTTATTAGAAATTATGAACGATATTTTTATTAAAAAGTAAATAAATTAAGTTGGTGTTTGTCTAAGGTTGATGAACATGATCCTTACACATACTATTTGTAATCTATTATTTCTTGTCTATGTTCACTAAAGGAAGTAAAGTATTTTCGTCTTGTGTGTAAAGAAATATAATTCCACTTCCTTTTGTAGTCAAATTAAAATGATTGAATTTTCAAATAACAAGAAATATTTTAGAAAATCCTCATTATTTAAAATTCTGCCTTCGCAAATATGACCATGTATCAGAATTTCGCTCAAAGCTCAAGTGGCTTTCTATACGCTGTCGCCGGAACCTACATATTCTTTCTATTTTGTACTGTGTATTATTTAGTCCAAATGCACCCTCATATCTGAAGAATAATTTTAAATTCGTGGATAATCCAGCTGGGTTGAGATCGACACGTAGGCTAAAACTTCATGTGCCAGAATTCTCAACGAAGTTTTATAAAAAATCGTTTACTGTACAGCAATGCTATTCTCTAAGAGTCATTTTATGGCTGTGCGCAGCGTTAGAGCTCGTCGCTGCCACAGCTTTACTATCGACGACGAGCACAGCGCTGAGGGAATCGGTATTCTGTAACTACGATGCGCTCGTCGACGAATTCAAGGCTGTGCGTGAAAACGCCCTCTCAGCGCTGTGATGTCGGTCGATCTAGGGCTTGACACAAATGTCTTGACAAAATAATCGGTAAATATCGGTTAACTGTTTAGTAAGTGATAAAAATATAAAATAGGGGTTTTCTTAGTTATTTAACACAATGTATTAAGATTACACTTAATTTTTCATTAATAAATGAGACTGAAGCATTTTTTATTCATTAATATTACAGGCTGTACAGAGATTTCGTTTGCCAAATTATGTTCAATAAACTTACTTGACAATCGATACGTCAATTGATACGTATTAGAAAAAAATAGTTTTATTTTAAGTTTGTTTTGCTTTATTTCTACGCTATGGACGGTAAAAGATATGTATTAAAGTTTATATATTTTCGAATTTATCATCATGGCTAATAATTATCAAGTATAGGTACTTTTGACTACTTGTGTCCATTGTTATCATGGTATAAAAATTAATGCAACATAATAAACGTACGATTTTTTATTTATTTTTATATATTTATTTATCTTAACAGTATCATTATGTCAAGAAGTGCATTTCCTTCTACGGCTCAAATCGAAAAATTATTAATGTGTCTGGAAGAGAGGTGCTATCTTGCCACAGGGCACGCCCGAACCTCGCACGCACGAGACCGCACTCGAGCGGCTTGGCAAATAGGTGAATATTTTTGTTTCAATTACAGTTGGATGGACCTTCAGCAACACCATCTGGCATAGCTACACCGCCTGCATCAATACAACAGACTGCTGTACCACATATGAGTGGCCATGTTGCCTCTGCATGTATGTTTTGTCCAAATTTAATATGTAGTAGTAGTTTTTATATGTGTAGTGTAAAGTGAACCACATAATAAATGTATTTGCTTTATGTTGCCTCTAACTATGGATCCGTTGCTTCTTGTTTTCATAGCACCAAGGAGGCGTCCAATGGTAAAAGGAAGACGACGTGTGATTCAGCGGACACCGCCGGCGCAGAGGCACTCTCAAATGGAAAGCCTCACTGAGCGTTTCATAGCTATTGAGGAGAAACGTCTGGGAAATGAAGCTAGCATTATTAATAACCAAAAAAAATGTATGAAATTTTCTTGGATCAGTAAGGCTATGTCTAACCAGACAAAAGCCATTCAAGAGTTATGCCAAGCCACCCGGGCGTTAGCAGAAAATAGAGATTAGCCATATTTTTTAGTTACAATATTATTGAATTAGGAGCTTTAGAATTTGATTAATATGATTAAAAATAAATATGTGTACAAGAAAATCGTGTATTTATTAAATACAACCTGATATATTAAAACTAAATTTTAAAACAAAGCACAAAATAAAAATTATTTAAAAAAAATTAAACTGACTTAAAAATGCAATGCAATTTACGTAATTAAAAGGTAACTGAAAAGGGCGAAATAAAACTTTGACACTGATACCTAAGTGATTTTATTTAGAATTACGTTGTTAAAACTACTAGGTAGTGTAGAATATGCATTACATTTGTCGTGCTCTCCAAAACTGAGTGACTAACTCTTGCTTATGTACTTGGCCAGTCATTAAATTATCGTGTACCGTGGGTTGTTCAATCTAGCCTCTTCAATCATTTCTCTCTGGCTTAATTCAGGTGCTGGCAGCCCTGCACGGTTACATATGTTGTGTAGAACACAACACGCTACTATAATTTTTCCTACCATTATTGGGTCATAGTGTAGCACCCTGTGAACTAAGGCATCTGAACCAGCCTTTCAGAATACCTATGGTATTTTCTACACTATTCCGCGCACTCGCATGTATCTCATTATAGTGTTTCTCTAGAGTCCTTTCTTGTGGGTTGTCAAATGGAGTCATTAAATATGACCTTTGTGAATATCCAGAATTACCTAAAATTATAAATGAAACTAAATACGAGTATAAACTTATTGTTGCCTTACATTGCAACAAAATATTTTTTTTTATTTAACAGATTATTAAGTATTACCTAGTAAGTACACTCGTTCACCATTATTATTTAGAGATTTCAAGTGCCCCTTAATTTTAGTGTTGGAAAACACAAAACTATCATGAGTTGCACCTCCAAATGTTACATCTACATGAACAATTAACAATAATTCAACAATCTGTATATGCTTTCACCTCGAAAAATGAAGCTTTTAGATTTGACAGTTAAAAACGAGGCTGTAGGCGAGGCTGTCAGACAAGCTCGACGCTGTTTTTTGTTACAGAATACCAAATAGTATGAAGTAACGTCAAAAACTCGCCGTAGAGTAGTTCTTGTCCCTCCCGTCACAGCCTTGACGGCGCTAGCGTATGTTTGTCGAGCTTAGTGAATACCAAAGTGAATTCACAGCGCTGTCGCAGCGTTGCGGCAGCGCTGTGACAAAAATGTTTCCTTACAGAATAGCACTGCAGGCCATTAACCTATGGAACGATCTACCTGTCAACATTAGAGAATCTGATACACTCTATAGGTTTAAGAACTTGCTGAAAGATCACTATATGAATAATTAGACTACATTATTTATATCAATTAATATCTATTTATTAAATCTATGTATGGTTAATGTATTGTATTATAATATAAGAATATATATTAGTTTATTATAACTGTATATATACATAGTATTATTTACTATTATTTAGGTTGTTTATGTATTCGGTTGTATCTTATTAGTATTAGTATATTGTAACTACACCACCTACTTTATTTTAACCTTCGCTCCTTCCAAGACTGGGTTGTCTGGAAGAGATGGCTAATGAGCCATAAGACCGCCCGCTGTACTTCACATTAGTTTAATTTAGTTTTAGCTTAATTTTACTGCATCCTTATCCTTGTGGTGTACAATAAAGTTATAAATAAATAAATTAATTTACCCAAGAAGAGGCGACGAGTTCTACCCGTAGAGCAACCCAGCAGGAAGCGCGACGCTACCGCCTCCAACCGTAGTGTGTAAGTTTGGTGAGGTAGTTCAATGTGTTATAAATACTTGGAATTTTAATTTTCAATAAACACATTTTTTAAATATAATAGACAGTTTTATTTGCTACCGATGTTTATCAATCGATATATATCGTGCATCGATAATTTCGATTCGATTTTAGCATCGATGTTTTTCTTATTTCGAACATGCCTAAGGGACAGACAGACAGACAGCGGGAAGCGAAATAATAACTAAAATAAACATTTTTTTGTTATAACCTGATCAATGTTCACAACTATCGTTATTTAAAGCTTTTTCCATTCAGAAAATAGCTTTACCAAAAATTATTTATAGTATTGTGGGAAAAATATAGACTACTGTCACACTAACAAAAGACAATCTATGAAACAGGTGGTTTTAAGAACTTTTATTTGATGAATATTTCTATAGGGTGATATAATGTACCACTAACGCCATCTATGTTTACATTGAGACAACTCTATCATCAGTATTAAAGTATATCTCCATTTTCTAAAAAAAATTAATATAATGTGATAACAAGTAAATATAAGAACCACTATTAAAAAACACGTATATAAATAAAGTAGTTTTGAATAAATACGTATACCTAAAGTATGTTTTAGACAAGAATTACTCGCTAACTATAAGTTTAGTGAGTTTGTTTAATGTGCTTTAAATAGATGGCGCTGTTATAACAAAGCTAAAAATTTTATAAGTATTTCGTTAATTTTTGATAAAAATATGTTAAGTGTTGTTAACATAACTATTATCTTTGTTATATCTGTATTTATATATTTTATTTTCTAGTCTATCTATATAAGTATATGTAAATGACTAAAACAAAATGTTAATAAACTTACCTGTGGTAAGCGCGTAAAAAGAGTTAACTATCTTTAAAAAGAGTTAAATAACTGTAGCTGATGGATGTGCTAATATCTATAATAATATAATAATCTATAATTAACAGGTATTGAAACAGTCTTCATTACGAAATAATTTATTTGGATAAGAATTAATACAAAGTTATGGAAAACATTGTCTGATTTTGATAGGCATTTTTATCAACTTTTAAAATGTAAAATAGTAGTTATAGTGACTTAACTACAATAGTTGGACATATGGTCTCGCGGAGTTTTTTGTAGATATTAATACGTTCTATAATATTGTAAAACATTTTTTGTTCTATCATCAATACTTTTCGCAGCGCATGCGATGAAAGATATTTTATGGCTAATTTTTTTGCACCTTGTGTTGGTTTTAGTGAGAATTTCTGGGGATCTCTAATTTTTTCTTGTAATAAATATAGCCTATGTTACTCAGGGATTATGTAGCTTTCTAATGGTAAAAGAATTTTTGAAATCGGTTCAGTAGTTTTTATGTTTATTCGTTACATACAAAAATACAAATCTTTCCTCTTTATAATATTAGTATAGATTGTATGTGTTTGTATGTCAATATTGACCTAGGAAACAGCTACAGAAATCTGTATGTAGTTTTCACTGATATGATTTATCTATAACTAGTCGACCCGTCCCGGCTTCACCCGGGTGTAATTTAACACGTGTTAGCCGTAACCGTTACCCGTCCCTGCATTTTAAATCTGTAATATCTTCGAAAAAATTCATTTAAATATCATGCTGTAAAGGGCTATATCGATCTATATTAAATGTACAATGTATTTAAGGTACCTAATTGGATAAGGATTAATGCTGTATTGTTTAAAATCGCTTCGTAAATAAGCCATAATTTCTCGTAAAAAGTAAAGAATAAAAAATGGTTTTTGTGGTGATCCCTAAGAGATAGACACAATTAAACCATCGCGGACTTTTTTGTAGACCTTGTTACGGTGTATACATTATACAACTTTAATAATATTAAGCTTTTTCCATTCAGAAAACAGCTTTTAAAAAATATAAAAAGTATCATGAGAGAATTATAGTATTGTAATACTAATAAAAAGACAATCATTACTACAAGAGTTTATAACAACTTATATTTGATGAATATTTCTAAAAGGGCGATATAATGTACTACTAACGCCATCTATGTTTACGGTGAGAAAATTCTATCTGTATTAAAGTCTGTGGCCATTTTCTGAAGAAATTTAAATATTACATGATAACGAGAAAATATAAGGACCTCTATTAAAAAAAACACCTATGTAAATAAAGTTGTTTTGAATAAGTACGTATACCTAAAGTATCCTTTTAGGCAAAATCCAGAGATAAAAAAAATATTAGAAGTTTTTTGAAACATTCCTTCCTTCAGTCCCTTTCACTCCTGCGCAACAATACAAAAACTTAAAATTATTAAATTTAGAAATTATGAACGATATTTTTATTAAAAAGTAAATAAATTAAGTTGGTGTTGGTCTAAGGTAGATGAACATGATCCTTACACATACTATTTGTAATCTATTATTTCTTGTCTATGTTCACTACAGGAAGTAAAGTATTTTCGTCTTGTTTATTGTGTGTAAAGAAATATAATTTCACTTCCTTTTGTAGCCAAATTAAAATGATTGAATGATTTCCTCATTATTTAAAATTAATTTACCCAAGAAGAGGCGACGAGTTCTACCCGTAGAGCAACCCAGCATAGGTCATTTTATATAGCATCATTTTATATAATGTGAAGTATACCGACTGGAAGACAATATATACCTTTAGTGCGATAGATTAGTCTCAGTCCCTCTGGTGTTTTGGATGGACACATGAAACATCGAAGTTAGTATGATAGTGTCGAGGTTAAGGTCACTCTTCTTGAGGTCGCGTGGTAGAGGTGAGAGTTAATATACTGAGAAAGAGCTCTTTAAACCTGCTCCTGGGTCTCAAGCCCCAGGCACTGCTCTCCTCAGTCTAAATTGCATGTGTATACGTATAGCTGTACAGTAATGGGTATCATTTCTATCTTATTCTATGACATAAGTCATCATTATAATGTGTCGTTACACGAGAGTAACCGCCACTGTAATGAAAAAAATAGACAAAATTCTGATGTTCATATTGAAATAAATATAAATTAAACTAGTGGACCCAGCCCGGATCTGCCCCGGTGTAATTAACCTTGAGTAACGTTTAATGTTACATTATTTATATATGACTAACTCCCAAAGACTTAAACGGGCACACGGCTCGACATGCACTTCATCCTCTATTTCCCTTCAAGCCTTTTTATCGCAATAAAACAAACTATTTCTTTTCCTAAGCTCTATCCTATCTTTGTACTAAATTTTATCGAAATTGGTTCAGTGGTTTATGCGTGAAAGCGTGAAGACTGACAGTGTTACTAAGGGATAATAAATTACCGTAATTTAAACAGTGCATTTAAATTCTTTGTTTTCGAGACATCTTTCTGGCTTGAATAATCGATAGAAGTAGTTAAAAAATTGTGTTGTATACTTAACATGCCTAGGGTAGATTAAAATTCTAAACATTATTTCTGAAACGATAAGTGTGCGCAACACCTTAGATCTGCATCGTACCTTTGAATCTTCGGTCGATTGATTTAATATTAATTAGATAATAATATCAAGGATCGTGTTTCTACCCTGTTTTGTAAAGAGTATATAAAATTGCCTTACATATAAAAAACAAAAAATATTTGCATGATATTCCTACGATTCTAAATCATATTCTCTGTAAAACAGACTAAAAAGAAACAAGCATAATATCTTTTTTTTAAGACTTTAAATATAATAATAGTCCAAAGGATGAAGAACAAGATAAAAATCTTGTTGATATTTAGGTATTATTTTCGAAAATTGGGAAATATGATCAGTATCATTACTACTTCGCGTTTCGCACAGATAAAAACTAAAACGAAAACACTTATGTATCAGAAAGAAATAAAATTATCGCGATGCAAGTTATTACAAGTGCTGCCATCTAGTATGAAGGATGGTAAACACACTAATTCTAATGTACTAATATCATAGTTCTCGTATTAGACAATCAGTAATTGAATATCAGGGACCTGTTTTGACTTGCTCACTATCTGTTACTTAAATTTAACCTCATAAAGCACGTTCAGCTGATCTTAATAGAAAAAGATTACTAAAAATAGCAAGTTTAAAGTATTATAAAAGATAGAACTTTGTGTTTAAAAACAATATCTAAATTTTTCTGGCCTGCAAGCACCGGCTGCTACCCCTGCAACCAAAACTGTTGCCAGGCTACAACCTCCAATCGTCATATATCTAAAACACCCTCTCCGCAGTCAGAATTCCAGATTTACCCAGAAAAGAGGATTACAAACCAAACTTCGATGTTATTGTGGAAAAAATCATTGACTCTCTTAAGAACAATGTCATATATTATGTAGATACCAAAGTAAATATTGAAGAAAATGATAATACAGTAAACGTTATAGATGTAGAAGATGTGAGTTTAAAAGTGCTTGTGATTGCAAAGGGTAGTAGATAATTAAACAGGAATAAGTAATAATTGTATAGAACTTAATCTAGATTATTAAATTGTATTAAATCATGATAAATGGATATAAAAGTTAAGAGGTCACAAAAATTTAGTTATATTTAACCGTTTTTAACAAAGCCAGTTTTATCTTTAACCTTTAATTCTTTCCTTTTTTCTTTGTACTATTTCCTTCAATTCCAATAGATTCATCTACCAAATTTTAGGATTCTAATATTTTATAATTATTTTGATCTCCTTCTTTGCCTTTTGTAGTATTTTGTACTAGTAGTTAAGGGCGGTTGATATATACCTAGAACTAGCTGACCCGACAGACTTCCTGTCTTGACTAAGAATATAGAATTTCTAATTGGCTGTCAAAAGGTTATATTAGAAGATTAGGTACATATGGCAGTTAAGTTTTCTTAAACTTTCTCCGTTCGACTTTCGTAATCTTTTTCTTACGTCAGAACCTTGTCGTGACAATAACAAATACAACAATAAAAGAATTAACGAAATCGATCCAGCCGTTTACGAGTGATGCCGTGACCAAGGGAAATACGGATTCATTTTTATATACATACATTAAGTATCAATTTTCTTGACCAAAGAAGAAGGTTTAGTTTAGTTTTCATATTAGTAAGTATATTTGTACATTATTACAGAAGTATAAAGGGAGAAGTTTAGAATTGCGTGCGTGAGTGCGTGCGTGTGGGTGTGTGTCCCTGTGATAAGAAGCCACTTATGTATGAGTATAGGTACAACTATTATTACTACCAGGGGGCGTAACTACCGCCGTATCAATAATACGGGGCCCCCGGGCTACAGGGGCCCCAACATGTGTAAGCAAAAATTTGTAAAATGTTATCCACAATGTCACTTAATCTCGTGCTTCCCTGGAAAAAAAATATATAAAAAAACTGTCATACTTGCCTATAAATATTTCACTACAGAAATGACAAAAATCAAGTGAATGTCACAATGATTAATGCCCAACCGACCGGTTTCGGTCGAGTTTCGATAAAAAGCAGGTTTGGATTTAGTTTCAGTTTCGGTGGCAAAGTAGTCTAGTCAACAAGTGCATTTTTGGTTACCATTTTTCAGCAGCCGCTGAAAATTATGGTTGAGGTGTCATTCGATTCGGAATGGCACCTAGATGATTTTTTAATATCAAATGAAGTTCCGCTTCTAAGAATTGCAAAAGTTATTAACAATTAACTAAAAAAAGGGTGTTTAGTTTTTGCAAATATCTCAAAAACAAATAAAGATTCTTCAAATTTAAAAAAGATTGAAAAAGAGAAGGAAATTTCCAACCTCCAATGCCATGCCATTTCCAATTGGCAAGAAAAGTGTTTATTTAATTTGAATTGTCTGGCTAACTCAATGTCTAGGAGGAAATGATAACTTACTTAACTTAATCATTAAATATTTATTTTAATTTAATGCAAGCATTTTTATTTCTTTTGTGAGAAATCTTTACCCTTCGTGTGGCCCTCCCAACTTATTTTGATACAGGGCCCCTCCAAGGCGCGCTACGCCATTGATTACTACCCTATACATAGACACTCTATGAATAGGGTATATATTTATAGTTGTAATTATTCTAGATATCTCATTGCTAACAATATCAAACTTTTTTTTATATTTTCTAATATGTATATGTGATGTGATGTCTTATCATTTGTATCATCTACAATAATATTCCTACTTTTCTCTCCATAATCATAATTTCTACCATTAGAGTTTTTGCGATCAACGATTCTTTCTGTTTCTCTAATAATCTCGCTCTCTTTTTCTGTCTATGTTATTGAATATTCCATTAGCAAAAGCCAGAAATTGATCGTTTTTCTAAACGTTAAGGATATTTCTGTTGTTTGTAAGGTTTATAACTACTGTTCTATTTTCTCGTTATTCTGTACTTCTTCGGTTATTAATATACATAATGCAAATCTTTACAATGGCTAAACCAGTACTTTTAAGTGTATTAAGATTGGTTAACTGTCTAAGTAAGACTATGACAAAAAATAACATACGTTCGTTTTGAACAAGACATTGAAATTAATATTGCGTTTCCACCGGAGATGTTAGCAAGGCCAGAGTATAATATATAGTTTCTATTGGTGCCTAACAAACACATCCTTCGCTACACATCTTCGCTCATGTCTGGTGGAAACGTAACCTTATGCTTTGACACCTCATAAATGTATTACATTTAATATAGCAAAATATTTTCAAGGCTAGGATTTCAAATTTGAAAATAACAGTTCGTAGCTGTGTGTTAAATTAATTAAGAAAAAAAATGTTGCTTACAGGACGTGACGTGTAGTGACATCTATAGCTCTAATGGCTGAGCAGTTGCGGGTCGCAGAAGGTTTGACGGTCCTTGCGGTGCTAGACTTATCATGTTCATACCGTAGACACTTACATATAAAGATGGTTTGACATATTAAAACGCTATAACGCAATAATGCATTACGAGGAAGTAATAATATGATTGATTATTATTATTTTCTGGTTAGCATATTACACAAATAAATGTAATTTTTATATTCAATTATATAAAAACTACACAAATTAAAAATTAGAAATATTTACAGTTTTTTTTATAGACAACTAAACCTAGATAATAGCACATCCATCCGCTACAGTTATTTAACTCTTTTTAAAGTTAGTTAACTCTTTTTACGCGCTTACCACAGGTAAGTTTATTAACATTTTATTTTATTCATTTACATATACTTATATAGATAGACTATAAAATAAAATATATAAATACAGATATAACAAAGATAATAGTTATGTTATCAACACTTAACATATTTTTATCAAAAATTAACGAAATACTTATAAAATTTTTAGCTTTGTTATAACAGCGCCATCTATTTAAAGCACATTAAACTAACTCACTAAACTTATAGTTAGCGAGTATTTCTTGTCTAAAACATACTTTAGGTATACGTATTTATTCAAAACTGCTTTATTTACATACGTGTTTTTTTAATAGTGGTTCTTATATTTTCTTGTTATCACATTATATTAAAATTTTTTAGAAAATGGATATATACTTTAATACTGATGATAGAGTTGTCTCAATGTAAACATAGATGGCGTTAGTGGTACATTATATCACCCTATAGAAATATTCAGCAAATAAAAGTTGTTAAAACCACCTGTTTCATAGATTGTCTTTTGTTAGTATGTCTATTCTATAGATTTCCCATAATATTATAAATAATTTTTGGTAAGGCTGTTTTCTGAATGGAAAAAGCTTTAAATAATAATAGTTGTGAACATTGATCTAAAAAAATGTTTATTTTAGTTATTATTTCGCTTCCCGCTGTCTGTCTGTCTGTCTGTCTCTTAGGCATGTTCGATATAAGAAAAACATCGATGCTAAAATCGAATCGAAATTATCGATGCACGATATATATCGATTGATAAACATCGGTAACAAATAAAACTGTCTATTATATTTAAAAAATGTGTTTATTGAAAATTAAAATTCCAAGTATTTGTGTAAATACTTAATCTAGATTATTAAATTGTATTAAATCATGATAAATGGATATAAAAGTTAAGAGGTCACAAAAATTTAGTTATATTTAACCGTTTTTAACAAAGCCAGTATTATCTTTAACCTTATATCTTTACCTTTTTTCTTTGTATTATTTCCTTCAATTCCAATAGATGTAAATTCTCTACCAGATTTTAGGATTCTAATATTTTATATTTATTTTGATCTCCTTCTTTGCCTTTTCTAGTATTTTGTAAAGAAAGTACTAGCTGACCCGACAGACGTTGTCCTGTCTTAACTAAAAATATAGAATTTCTAATTGACTGTCAAAAGCTAATATTAGAAGATTAGGTACATATGGCAGTTAAGTTTTCTTAATGGTTTCATATTAGTAAGTATATTTGTACATTATTACAGAAGTATAAAGGGAGAAGTTTAAAAGTGCGTGCGTGCGTGTGTGCGTGTGTGCGTGTGTGCGTGTGTGTGTGTGTGTGTGTGTGCCTGCGATAAGAAGCCACTTATGTATGAGTTTAGGTATAACTATGATTAGACACTATGTATAGGGTATATATTTATAGTTGTAATTATTCTAGATATCTCATTGGCTGTTCTAACAATATCAAACATTTTTTTTTGTATCTTCTAATGTATATGTCGGATAATAGTAAAAGGTTATCGATTAAATCGAATCATCATCGCTGTCTATGGCGTTGGAGTAGGGTAGTAGTCACTTCCGTTGTGACCCTTTATATGCCATCGACAGTCTGACTGAAGTCTTAGTCGTGCGCGGTCTGTCAAGAAGAGTTGTGCAGTGTTTGTTTAGTGCTAGGAGTGCTGTCCGATCAGGTCACGTGAGTATCTTACAATGTAATTACCTCGTCTTGTGTTAGGTTAGGTTTCTGTGCGTTTAACCTTGGGTTTAAATAGTAAGCCTAGCAGTGGAGGCGAGTGTTGTAATTACTTAAAGGAGCTCCTTAAGCCTACACCTTGGTCACAAGTCCAAGGCACTGCTTAGGTTTCTCTCGTAATTTTTAGAGATCATATTTGATCATTTATTGGTGCAATAGGAGTATCTACGTTGCGTTTACCCAATATTCCATTCAATACCATCACCCCCATTTTAGTGTTCCCTAATATTCCCCATCTTCCTCCTTCCATTTCCTTTCACATCATTTAAAATCTCCGACATATATATATATGATGTGATGTCTTATCATTTCTATCATCTACAATAATATTCCTATTCTTTCCATAATCATAATTTCTACCATTAGAGTTTTTGGGATCAATGATTCTTTCTGTTTCTAATAATCTCGCTCTCTTTTTCTATCTATGTTATTGAATATTCCATTAGTAAAAGCCAGAAATTGCTCGTTTTTCTAAACGTTAAATATATTTTTGTTGTTTGTAAGGTTTATAACTACTGTTCTATTTTCTCGTTATTCTGTACTTCTTCGGTTATTAATATAATGCAAATCCTTACAATGGCTAAACCAGTTTAAGTAATGTAGGTATTAAGATTGGTTTATAAATTAAACTTTCTAAGACTATGACAAAAAATAACATAAGTTCGTTTTGAACAAGACATTGAAATTAATATTGCGTTTCCACCGGAGATGTTAGCAAGGCCAGAGTAAATGAGCCAGAGTTTCTATTGGTTCCCAACAACCGCATCCTTCGCTACGCATCTTCGCTCATGCCTGGTGGAAACGTAACCTTATGCTTACACCTCATAAATATATTACATTTAATATAGCAAAATATTTTCAAGGCTAGGATTTCAAATTTGAAAATAACAGTTCGTAGCTGTGTGTTAAATTAATTAAGAAAAAAAATCCTACAAGACGTGACGTGTAGTGACATCTATGTAGCAAATGCAAAACTAAATAAATAAGAACGAACGTTTTGTCTGTCACTACATACAAGTTCCTTCTGTTAATATCGCTTTCTTATAGTTGTATTTTAGAATTGCTTTTTGTTTGTGTTTAGGGGATGAGTATATAATATGATGATAAGGGGTGGGTTTTACCTATAGGGGCTTAGGGCTTGTAATGGCTGAGCTGTTGTGGGTCACAGAAGGTTTGACGGTCCTTGCAGTGCTAGACTTATCATGTTCATACCGTAGACACTAATAAATATTATTTAAGTATAATAATAAATAGTTATAAAATACAGTATTTCATTTATAGTTTCTTTTTATATTTTTTAAAGAAAATAATATAATCAAACCAATCCCATATTTACATATAAAGATGGTTTGACATATTACTAGATGGCGCTATAACGCAATAATGCATTACGAGGAAGTAATAATATGATTGATTATTATTATTTTTTGGAAAGCATATTACACAAATAAAGAATTGAATATAAAAATGACACAAATTAAAAATTATAAATATTTAGTTTTTTTTAATAGACAACTAAACTTAGATATTATCACATCTATTGGTACAACTCAAAAAAAAAAAATATTTAGGCACTTTGTCTAGATACATTTCTGAAGCATTTGTAGTTTTTGTGCTTGTGCATAAACGGTAAATGAAGAGCCAAATTACACCGGTCAACACGGATTTTGAGTCTGACAACAAAATATCAAATTTTGATTTCTTTTACCTTATAATGGGTAAAATAGGTTTTTTGGTTAAAGTTTGCTTTTCTAGAAATTTCGTTTTCGGAGAAAATTTCATATTATTTCGGCAAGTAAAGTCTGTATGCTATTTTGCGACTCAATTATATACAAAAGTAGTTGGTACAGTTTGTAATAGACATACATACACTCAATACAATAGAATGCGCGACTTGTCGCCATTTTGTTTTAAAGTAATACCAACTATTATTTTACTCTCCACTAAGAACTTTAAAACTTAATTATCAATATAAAACATACAAAAGCAAACTTATCTATACTAATATTATAAAGAGGAAAGATTTGTATTTTTGTATTTTTGTATTTTTGTATGTAACGAATAAACATAAAAACTACTGGACCGATTTCAAAAATTCTTTCACCATTAGAAAGCTACATTATCCCTGAGTAACATAGGCTATATTTATTACAAGAAAAAATTAGAGATCCTTAGGAAATCTCACGAAAACCAACCCAAGGTGCAAAAAAATTAGCCATAAAATATCTTTCATCGCATGCGCTGCAAAAAGTATTGATGATAGAACAAAAAAATGTTCTACAATATTATAGAACGTATCAATATCTACAAAAAAGTCCGCGAGACCATATGTTCAACTATTATAGTTACGTCACTATAACTACTTTTTTACATTTTAAAAGTTGATAAAAATGCCTATCAAAATCAGACCATGTTTTCTATAACTTTGTATTAATCCTTATCCAAATAAATTATTTCGTATTCAAGACTATTTCAATACCTGTAAATTACTTTTTGAATTATTAAAATCGGACTTTCCATTCAAAAGATATTACGAAATTAAAAATATCAATATAAACAAAAAATACACGACGACGCGACGGGCCAGTATAGCGACGCAGCGCAGCGAGTAAAGCGGCAAGAGAGGGGGCACCGAAATGCGGGAGGGCCAATATATTTTTAAAAATAATATTCCACCCGCGCGAAGCCGGGATGGGCCGCTAGTTTCTTCATAAATTGAGTTTTTGGTTATTTTTCAATGTGTTTCAGACTATAGTCATTAAATAACAGACCCAAAAAAAGTTTTTTTTTGTTGACTTGTGTTATTATATTCATGTATGATATGATATTCATCGTAGCATTTTTTCTTGTCACCGTCAAAACTATTTATTTTTCTCTATTTTAAAATGAATACTTTTTTATTCTCTTATTTGAGGTTTTTTAACAGTACTAATTTAGTTAGCGCTTACCACAGGTAAGTTTATTAACATTTTATTTTATTCATTTACATATACTTATATAGATAGACTAGAAAATAAAATAACTAAAAATATATAAATACAGATATAACAAAGATAATAGTTATGTTATCAACACTTAATATGTAACTCAATCATATTTTTATCAAAAATTAACGAAATACTTATAAAAATTTTAGCTATGTTATAACAGCGCCATCTATTTAAAGCACATTGAACTAACTCACCAAACTTATAGTTAGCGAGTAATTCTTGTCTAAAACATACTTTAGGTATACGTATTTATTCAAAACTACTTTATTTACATAGGTGTTTTTTTAATAGTGGTAGTTTCTTGTTATCACATTCTTTAATACTGATGATAGAGTTGTCTCAATGTAAACATAGATGGCGTTAGTGGTACATTATATCACCCTATAGAAATATTCATCAAATAAGTTGTTAAAACTACGTGTTGTATAGATTGTATTTTCCCATAATACTTTAAATAATTTTTGGTAAAGCTGTTTTCTGAATAGAAAAAGCTTTTAATAATGATAGTTATGAACATTGATCTAAAAAAATGTTATTATTTCGCTTCCCGCTGTCTGTCTGTCTGTCCCATAGGCATGTTCGATATAAAAAAACATCGATGCTAAAATCGAATCGAAATTATCGATGCACGATATATATCGATTGATAAACATCGGTAACAAATAAAACTGTCTATTATATTTAAAAAATGTGTTTATTGAAAATTAAAATTCCAAGTATTTGTGTAAATATTAAATTAAACAACATTAAATCTACATCTTTATCTTTTAATTATTTTGCATTACTTAAGAGGACTTCGTACGAACGACACTTTTGGAAAAATAGATTTTTACCAAAAATATTGGTGTCGCGCTGAGCCCCAAGCTTACCCCTTACCCCTTACCCCTTACCCCTTACAGTGCGATAGAGAGAACCACAGCTCGAACTGATTGTACCTACGTAACATTAAGAAAATCGACCTTTCGTAATCTCCTGTTTCCTCCTCGAAATCTGGACCGATTTTAATATTTATCTCATGCAAATGCAGTACAGGGTCTGAGCTATGTCTGTACGTTTTGCTTTTTTTTGTTTATGATAGTAATAATAATTTTTTGGATGTTTGCAAATGTAAATAAAAAAGTCGTGTTTTATATTTTTAACAGTTTTTTTTTTCTATAATATTAATTGAATAAAAAAAAAGGTGTGTGTGCGATTCACACACGATAGAAGTGAAACTTCAGTAAATCGACAAAAGAATGAGATGAATATATATCTATATCTATACTAATATTATAAAGAAGTAAGATTTGTATTTTTGTATTTTTGTATGTAACGAATAAACATAAAAACTACTGGACCGATTTCAAAAATTCTTTCACCATTAGGAAGCTACATTATCCCTGAGTAACATAGGCTATATTTGTTACAAGAAAAAATTAGAGATCCTTAGGAAATCTCACGAAAACCAACCCAAGGTGCCAAAAAATTTGCCAAAAAAGTATTGATGATACGGGGCCCCCGGGCTGCAGGGGCCCCAACATGTGTAAGCAAAAATTTGTAAAATGTTATCCACAATGTCACTTAATCTCGTGCTTCCCAGGAAAAAAATATATAAAAAAGCTGCTGAAAATTATGGTTGAGGTGTCATTCGATTCGGAATGGCACCTGGATGATTTTTTAATAACACATGAGGTTCCGCTTCTGAGAATTGCAAAAGTTATTAACAATTAACTAAAAAAAGGGTATTTAGTTTTTGCAAATATCTCAAAAACAAATAAAGATTCTTCAAATTTAAAAAAGACTGAAAAAGAGAAGGAAATCTCCAACCTCCAATGCCATGCCATTTCCAAGAAAAGTGTTTATTTAATTTGAATTGTTTGGCTAGCTCAACGTCTAGGAGGAAGTGATAACTTACTTAACTTAATCATTCAATATTTATTTTAATTAATTAATAAAATAAATATTGTATATTATATGTATAGGGTATATATTTATAGTTGTAATTATTCTAGATATCTCATTGGGTGTCCTAACAATATCAAACATTTTGAAGTGAAACTTCTTTAGAATCGTTGTGATTTCAAACCGGATGCAACGGAAAAAACGACAGGTAAGAGACACAAATACAAAAATGTGTAGGAAAGAATGAGACAGAAATATACAAAACGACAGGTAAGAGACACAAATACAAAAATGTGTAGGAAAGAATGAGACAGAAATATACATACTATTTTATATTATTATATATATTCATCTCATTCTTTTGTCGATTTACTGAATTTCACTTCTATCGTGTGTGAATCGCACACACACCTTTTTTATATTTTTTTATATTTTCTAATATGTATATGTGATGTCTTATCATTTGTATCATCTACAATAATATTCCTACTTTTCTCTCCATAATCATAATTTCTACCATTAGAGTTTTGCGATCAATGATTCTTTCTGTTTCTCTAATAATCTCGCTCTCTTTTTCTGTCTATGTTATTGAATATTCCATTAGCAAAAGCCAGAAATTGATCGTTTTTCTAAACGTTAAGGATATTTTTTTTGTTTGTAAGGTGTGACGTTTATAAACTTTACATAAAGTAAATTCAACATTTAAGATAACAATAATAATAAATAATATAAAGAGGTAATAAAATAGTAATTAATAAATATTATAACATAATATTATAACATAATATTTATAAATAAACATAAAAAGTAATTTATTTTATATTTAAAACGTCATTTAATACATTAGAAATAATAATTGATCATAATTTTCAATAATAGATATATTAAAAATAATGCAAACGGTTCGTGTATTATGAAGACGGTTCGTGTATGAGCTAGTATGGGGAAAGTATCGGAATGTATGGAACTGCCGATAGTCAGACCGATCGCCCAGCATATATAGGGGGGCAGCGTGAGATCGTCGGCACAGCATCTCACATTCATGTACTACATATGATACCGATATAATAAGAGGTCATAAAAAGTATTTATCATATATGGTTTGTGGGTGACCATCTAAAGAATTATAACAATATAAAACATGTATAGTGGCGATGCATGTAATAATAATGAACCTCTCAAATAATGAATATAAATATGTTTTAATAATAATATCTTATGTAGTTACGATGTTGTGGTGATGCATGTTTTTAGATCAGCCTCCTTACAAAAGTGTTCTGCGAAAGTAGTCTTGCAGGACCGCCATATTTCGACCGAGCTTTGGCATACGGACGGAAGGTGACTCTTAGATGAATTTGATTGTCTTTGAGAAGTCCATCTGTCTGTTGCTGGAGCCTTGCGTATCTTGGTGGTACGGACGCGAGATGACTCTTAGTGTGATTAAGTTCTACTTTGAGAATTCTTGTGTACGGTGCCGGATATGCTTTATTCTTGACGATGCGCTGTGGACTGGTTTGTAGGCTTTGTGGCTACATCAGCTACTAGCAGACTACCACCATGAGAAGTTGTCTTGAATATTTCGTGATTTGATACTCCGAGGTCTCTGGTGACTCAGACGATGTTGTTTGTGTCTATCACTCTATGATTTGATACTTCAACGTCCTGATGTCCTAGTTGATATCGCTGTGTCTATCACTCTGTGATTTGATACTCCGAGGTCTCTGATGACTCAGACGATGTTGTTTGTGTCTATTGCTGTGATTTGTTACTTCAACGTCCTGATGTCCAGTTTGATATCGCTGTGTCTATCACTCTATGATTTGATACTCCGAGGTCTCTCGTGGCTCAGATGATGTTGTCTGTGACTCTCACTGTGATTTGATACTTCAACGTCCTGGCGTCTCAGTTGATATCGTTGTGTCTATCACACCATCGTATCCAGCTGCTGAGCGGTGCGGAGGCTGTAAGCCGAAGTGGTACGTTCTAGCGATGCTGGGTACAACCACGAGCATTGTCCGTGGACTTTGTTTATGGACATTGTGAGTGGCATCAATAGTCCTTGTCAGGACTGCCCCTTAGCTTAGTACTTTTAAGTAGACATTGTAGCATGTCATAGTGCTAGGGCGTCTGGTGAATTATCCTTATGGGATGTTTACTAGCATATAGGACAGTGTGGCCTACTTTCTCTGTTTACTTCCGTGGCTTGCCACGTAAAATAATGATCTGGCGTATTACGTCTCTTTGTTTGACTCATATGCTCGATGGGAGTGTTGCTTTTTGTAAGCGAGTTGTACATATCTCGTATTTCACATTCCACTCAGGTGGACCATAACACATATTTATATCAGCTACGGCTGCAACGATTATCAGCTCCGGCTGCAACGATATCCACTCCGGTGGCAACGATAACACATTTATGTGAATATGAATATGTGCATTCCTTGCAATCAGCCGCCTAAGTGCTGTGAGTTCTTACGAACTGATGTTTGAACCAGTGATTTATTTATCACTTTATTTATAACCAGGGCTTGTCCCTTTGTCTTCGGACACCTTGCAGCTTTGCTGTTTTAATGGATTTACTTCCATCACAAGGCTCACGCCTTTTTATTATTACAGCTTCGGCTGATGTACTAAGGCTTCGGCTTTCAACACTGCAGTCTTGACTGTATTACCCGGACTTCGGTCCTTGCTAATGTAGCATCAAAAGTGTAGGCGCACTATAAATAGCTCCCACCTTCTATCCTGGAGGGTTCACGATTTGGTTGGAACCCATTGTCGGTGGCGGGTGTGGGGCTGCCGACCCCTTTTCTCTTTTATATTTAAATATTATAAGAGGAAGGGTGAGACTCCTTCAGCTATCTTCTTTATCACTAACATCCTTCTGATGTCATTATTTATAAAATTATTATACATCTATGCGTCATCACAGCATCGTTATTACATTAATTTAATAAAATGCAAATCGATCTTTATTTAGTTTAATTTATCTTCTTCGATGACCTATTGAACACATGCCTCTGATACTCTAAAAGAACTTTGACGGTTATTATTTACACAACGTATTAAGGGTCCTAATTAGATGATCACATGCCTAATTAAATATTTTATAAATGATTTATTAACCGTTATTGACTTGCTGTCTTCCTCTTGCGTTATTTATTTATATTTATTATGTATTCTTTGTATATATTTTATATAGTTAGCTCGATATAGTTACAAAGGTTTATAGCTACTGTTCTATTTTCTCGTTATTCTGTACTTCTTCAGTTATTAATATACATAATGCAAATCTTTACAATGGCTAAACCAGTACTTTTAAGTGTATTAAGATTGGTTTATAATTAAATGAGTTATAAATAAAACAAGACATTGAAATTAATATTGCGTTTCCACCGGAGATGTTAGCAAGGCCAGAGTAAATATAGTTTCTATTGGTGCCTAACAAACACATCCTTCGCTACGCGTCTTCGCTCATATCTGGTGGAAACGTAACCTAATGCTTTGACACCTCATAATGTATTACATTTAATATAGCAAAAAATTTTCTAGGCTAGGATTTCAAATTTGAAAATAACAGTTCGTAGCTGTGACGTGTAGTGACATCTATGTAGCAAATGCAAAACTAAATAAATAAGAACGAACGTTTTGTCTGTCACTACATACAAGTTCCTTCTGTTAATATCGCTTTCTTATAGTTGTATTTTAGAATTGTTTTTTGTTTGTGTTTAGGGGATGAGTATATAATATGGTGATAAGGGGTGGGTTTTTACCTATAGGGGCTCAGGGCTTGTAATGGCTCAGCTGTTGCGGGTCGCAGAAGGTTTGACGGCCCTTGCAGTGCTAGACTTATCATGTTCATACCGTAGACTCTTATAAATATTTTTTAAGTATAATAATAAATAGTTATAAAATACAGTATTTCATTTATAGCTTCTTTTTATTATATTTTTTAAAGATAATAATATAATCAAACCAATCCCATATTTACATACAAAGATGGTTTAACATATTAAAACTAGATGGCGCTATAACGCAATAATGCATTACGAGGAAGTAATAATATTATTGATTATTTTCTGGAAAGCATATTACACAAATAAAGAATTGAATATAAAAATGACACAAATTAAAAATTATAAATATTTACAGTTTTTTTTTTTTTTTTTTAATAGACAACTAAACTTAGATCTATTCACATACACATCTATTGGTACAACTCAAAAAAAAAAAAATTTAGGCAATTTGTCTAGATACATTTCTGAAGCATTTGTAGTTTTTGTGCTTGTGCAAAAACGGTAAATGAAGAGCCAAATTACACCGGTCAACACGGATTTTGAGTCTGACAACAAAATATCAAATTTTGATTTCTTTTACCTTACTTATAATGGGTAAAATAGGTTTTTTGGTTAAAGTTTGCTTTTCTAGAAATTTCATTTTCGTAGAAAATTTCATATTATTTCTACAAGTAAAGTCTGTCTGCTATTTTGCGACTCAATTATATACAAAAGTAGTTGCTACAGTTTGTAATAGACATACATACACTCAATACAATAGAATGCGCGACTTGTCGCCATTTTGTTTTAAAGTATTACCAACTATTATTTTACTCTCCACTAAGCAAACTTATTTCTTCATAAATTGAGTTTTTGGTTATTTTTCAATGTGTTTCAGACTATAGTCATTAAATAACAGACCCAAAAAAAGTTTTTTTTTTGTTGACTTGTGTTATTATATTCATGTATGATATGATATTCATCGTAGCATTTTTTCTTGTCAACGTCAAAACCATTTATTTTTCTCTAATTTAAAATGAATACTTTTTTATTCTCTTATTTGAGGTTTTTTAACAGTACTAATTTAGTTAACTCTTCTTACGCGCTTACCAAAGGTAAGTATATTAACATTTTATTTTATTCATTTACTTATATAGATAGACTAGAAAATAAAATAACTAAAAATATATAAATACAGATATAACAAAGATAATAGTTATGTTATCAACACTTAATATGTAACTCAATCATATTTTTATCAAAAATTATCGAAATACTTATAGAAATTTTAGCTTTGTTATAACAGCGCCATCTATTTAAAGCACATTGAACTAACTCACTAAACTTATAGTTAGCGAGTAATTCTTGTCTAAAACATACTTTAGGTATACGTATTTATTCAAAACTACTTTATTTACATGCGTGTTTTTTTAATAGTGTTTCTTATATTTTCTTGTTATCACATTATATTAATTTTTTTTAGAAAATGGATATATACTTTAATACTGATGATAGAGTTGTCTCAATGTAAACATAGATGGCGTTAGTGGTACATTATATCACCCTATAGAAATATTCATCAAATAAAAGATGTTAAAACCACCTGTTTTATAGATTGTCGTTTGATAGTATGATAGTATTCTATAGATTTCCCATAATACTATAAATAATTTTTGGTAAAGCTATTTTCTGAATGGAAAAAGCTTTAATAATGATGTTTGTGAACATTGATCAGGTTATAGCAAAAAATTTTTTATTTTAGTTATTATTTCGCTTCCCGCTGTCTGTCTGTTAGAGATGTGTCATACTCGTCAATCTACGTACTAAGTCTTACAAGTACGAGTACTTGTAAATACGCGTTCCAAAGACTAGCTCCAGGAGTATGAGTATCTGCGTCTGCGTGAAAACACTTATTAGATACTACGGAAGTATGGAGGGTTGAAGCTAACTATAAGTAGATATGAGTATATTTAAAACGTCGATTTTTTTTAAATCGCAGTCTATACTCTGTACATGGTTCGAATATAATATAATAGTTTTCGAAAATCTATTCATATAACAAAATTCTAACTGAGTCGACCCTGTACAATAAATATTTTTTGGAAAATTATTTAAATAGTCATGATTATCGAAAGAGAGGCCAAATCTATAGTTTTTAAAATCTTTGTCTACCTGTCTGTCTGTCTGCCTGTAATCGCATCACGAGATCCCACTGGATAGATTTTGATGAAATTTGGTATGATGATATCTGGCTATCCAACTTCATTACTATCGCATCTACTAATCGAAACTTTATCCTAATCAAAATAAGATAGAATTTCGTCTGATAGACACACACACACACAAACAAACCGAGAGTACGCGGAGTATGAGTTATTTCATTTAAAAAACAACCTTAATGCTAGTATTTTACAGTCGAGAGCTGTTATTCTCACTTCATTCACACACACTAACGTCGAGCGCGTCTCGCAACGAGTACGAGGCAACTCACACATGCTTACATCGAGTGTGAACTCGGTGAAGACGTATACTCGCATATTTCTCAAGATTAGGTAATATTAATATATTCGTCTGGCAATAATATAAAATTGTAACTAATACTTCATTAATACTTTTATTTATCTCAGGTGTGTAATATTACTTGTAATAGGTTTTATAACTAAGTCTTTATTATTGGAACTGGTATAGTAATATAATCTGTGTACAATGAATCCGAACGATATTATCCGACTTATTTTGAATGGTTATCACAGAGATTATGTGAATATGAAATATAAGCATATCAGAATTTGTCAGAGTACTTATTCACAGATCTTTCAAAATACTCGGCATACTTCAATACTTGTAAATACTTCAAGACGCGTTTGGACGCTAATCAGAGACTTGGAACAGAGACGTCTTCGCTGAAATCTAGTCTTGAAACCTGTTCCAGTATATACGCCACACCTCTACTGTCTGTCTGTCTGTCTGTCTCTTAGGCATGTTCGATATAAGAAAAACATCGATGCTAAAATCGAATCGAAATTATCGATGCACGATATATATCGATTGATAAACATCGGTAACAAATAAAACTGTCTATTATATTTAAAAAATGTGTTTATTGAAAATTAAAATTCCAAGTATTTGTGTAAATATTAAATAAACAACAGTAAATCTACATCTTTATCTTTTAATTATTTTGCATTACTTAAGAGGACTTCGAACGAACGACACTTTTGAAAAATAGATTTTTACCAAAAATATTGGTGTCGCGCTGAGCCCCAAGCTTACCCCTTACCCCTTACCCCTTACAGTGCGATAGAGAGAACCACAGCTCGAACTGATTGTACCTACGTAACATTAAGAAAATCGACCTTTCGTAATCCCCTGTTTCCTTCTCGAAATCTGGACCGATTTTAATATTTATTTCGTGCAAATGCAGTACAAGGTCTGAGCTATGTCTGTACGTTTTGCTTTTTTGGTTTATAATAGTAATAATAATTTTTTGGATGTTTGAAAATGTAAATAAAAAAGTCGTGTTTTATATTTTTAACAGTTTTTTTTCTATAATATTAATTGAATAATAAAAAAAACAAAACGTACAGTCATGACAGAGGTACGTATATATCGCATGGTATTTTTTTTCTTCTGTAACTTCATTATCCCAGGAGGAAACAGGGGACTACGTTTGTATGAAAAAAGTGTCGACTGATTTCCTCTTAATGATAGTATTAAATTGAATTCATTATAGGGACATAATTAAAAACAAGAAAAATCATTTAATTATCAAAATTGATGACGCTAGCATCTTTAATAAAAAACTGTAGATGTCGAGGCCTAATTAACTTAAGACTGACAGAATTTCCAAAAAACTGTAAATCCACACAATGGGATGAACAATGGGAGATGATAGCTACCCAATGGGTCATCCCCCACAAACCAATTGCATAATGGAGCTATGAGAGAACTAACAGCTGTAACATCAATTGCAGATTTATTTCTACAAGGAGGCTGTACTGTAGTTGTTGAACCTGAATTTAAAATGCACAGATCAAACTCATCAAACATGTTAAATAATTCAACCCCACGAGATTTAGTTAAGTCACATCCAAAAGCTATATGATGTGCATTGAAATCTCCACTGACTAGACATGGTCTGGGTAGGTTACTTATAATAGTTTTAAGTTTTTTAATTTTATTTCTTTTTTTTTTCAGGTGGACAATAAACATTAAGAATAGAGAGTGGATCAGCTGAAGTTATCACCGAAATTGCTACCGTTTGAATGTCTTCTGAAAATTTTGTATCAATAATATTATATTTAACATTGTTTTTATCATAATACCTACTCCTCCATAACCATTTTTAGCATTTTTAAAAACAGAATTATAATTATTAAAATAAATATTATTGACATTGGCCTGTTTGAGCCATGTTTCATTAATTAGATAGATGTCAATGTCATTTTCATTTAGAAACTTCTTAACTAACGTTTTTTTGTTATTAACTCTGAATGTTATGTTGAACAATTCTAATTTTATTCATTCAAATTTTTTAATAAAATTTCTTTAATTTTACCTGTTGTATTCGGTGTATCTACACTACTTGCTATATATACTAACGTTTTAATTAATGCATTTAATATTCTGGAATTATTAACTATCTCTGAGAAATTGAGTTCTAATTTTTTATTTACATCTTGTTTTGAAGTTTGCTTAGATGGCAACTCCGGAAAATTTTTACTATTTTGTAGTTGAAGAGAATTATTATTTGCAACTGCTGCATAACTTTGTCTTTTTTTATTAATTTTAGCTTGCTTTATGGGACATACTTTAGATATAGCCATGTGAGCACCACCACAGTTAGCACATTTAATATCATTTTCATTAGTATTATACAATCTTTGTAAGAGTGCCCACATGAACATATAGAACAAACTTGGTTGTTTTTACAAATTTTAGCAGAGTGATTAAATTTCATACACTTATAGCACTGCATAACAGGTGGAATGTACGGACTTACTTTTGAACGCCACCTGTCTAAGTAAATATATTGTGGCTATGTACTTGTATAAAATGTAACTGTTATTGTCTTTAAAGCGAATAATTCTCCATCATCCCCCTTTTTCATATATCGGCGAACAGCTACAATGTCATACTCACATGAAAGTTTTCTGTACAAATCCTCATTACTCATATCTTCTGGAATAAACTGTACCACACCCACCTTTTCTACGAAGGCTGCAGGTATAAATGCCCTCATTTTAAAGTTAGCTAACGCATCGTTAGCATTCAGGAAGTCATTTGCTGCTAAAGCCTGAGAAAATGTAATTTGGACTTTATAAGCATTAATACGACTTAGTTCATAAAAGCCTTTAACAAACTTTGAATAGTTTTTGGAAATATAATGGATCTTTATTGCCAATTTTATCTTCCGATTCCACAAACACCGGAAACTCTGTGTTATTTGAAGTATCTGGATAGCATCGCCGGTAATTTGGCTTTGTATAAGGTTTATATTTTGCTGAGTCTTTTCCTGAAATATTTGTGATTTTTCTTTTTTTTTGGTATTTATAGGTGGTATAGTACCACCACCTTCATTTCCCTCCATTTTATGTGCATAATAAACACGCACTTATTATATTAAATTCGCAATCTCGAATATTAACTAAATTTTTTCTCAAGTTCAAACTTCCCGCCACAAAAGTCGAACCCAGAATCCTATTGTCGAACCGATACTATTTCATATGGTGTGGCAATATTAAAAAACTAGGTTTCCCACAAAATCAAATTATTCTGATTTTCTCAGTTTAAAATGTAATTATATTTATTAAAATTTATAATTAATACATTTCATGTCTGACGAGTTTTTCTGTTTGAATCGTTAAGTAATATAACAAAAGAGTCGGTCGACAGAACAAGGGTTGGCTGTACGCTCGTGTTCATTATCTTTACTGTCATAATCATAACATTGGCGGCAAAATCAAACGCGGGTTTGGTTTCAATCCGTTGATTAGTTTTAAAGATCTAAGCATACATAGGGACAGACAGACAGCGGAAAGCGATTTGTTTTATACAATGTAGTGATTTAATTAAATAGTAATCAAAATGAATTAATCACAAAAATAATCAATTTTTTTGTTATAACCTGATCAATGTTTACAACATACATTATACAATTATGATAATACGAGCGGCCTGCCCTCGCTTCGCTCCGGGTATTTGAAGCAATATTATAATTGATTTCCCTAAATTGTCAGTCTGTAATTCATTATTTGAAAAAAGAGAGAGTAAGCCAAAGTTATAAAAAGAAAAATAATAGAAAGAAAAAGAAAAGAAAAGCAACAGATGATAAAAGCAGAAATAAAATTAAATAGGTATAGCACAGAAAGAGAGATACATATATATATATATAATCGAAAGAAAGAAAGTGAAAAGAGACTGATTATTCTGAACAGATAAAGATAAAAATTAAAGAGAGAAAAATGAGAGAGGATGAGAGAGAATGATAGTATATAAAGAGGAATAGAGACGGAAATACTACAGATTTCTCTCAGTGATAGAATTTTAAAAATCGGATTAGTAACAATAAAATGGCCATTTTTATTGATTAAAAAATGTATATGGCAACACTAAATCACCTTTGTCACTCACGAATAGTGTAGTTTTCGCTCGGTGAAGGAATTATTAAAATTAAATTAGTACCAACAAAATGGCCATATTTTATTAATTAAAAAATGTATATGGCAACACTAAATCACCTTTGTCATTCACGAATAGTGTAGTTTTCGCTCGGTGAAGGAATTATTAAAATTAAATTAGTACCAACAAAATGGCCATATTTGAATAATTAAAAAATGTATATGGCAACACTAAATCACCTTTGTCATTCACGAATAGTGTAGTTTTCGCTCGGTGAAGGAATTATTAAAATTAAATTAGTACCAACAAAATGGCCATATTTTATTAATTAAAAAATGTATATGGCAACACTAAATCACCTTTGTCACTCACGAATAGTGTAGTTTTCGCTCGGTGAAGGAATCATTAAAATTAAATTAGTACCAACAAAATGGCCATATTTTATTAATTAAAAAATGTATATGGCAACACTAAATCACCTTTGTCATTCACGAATAGTGTAGTTTTCGCTCGGTGAAGGAATTATTAAAATTAAATTAGTACCAACAAAATGGCCATATTTTATTAATTAAAAAATGTATATGGCAACACTAAATCACCTTTGTCATTCACGAATAGTGTAGTTTTCGCTCGGTGAAGGAATTATTAAAATTAAATTAGTACCAACAAAATGGCCATATTTTATTAATTAAAAAATGTATATGGCAACACTAAATCACCTTTGTCACTCACGAATAGTGTAGTTTTCTCTCAGTGAAAAAAAATTAAAATCGGATTAGTAGTTCCTGAGAAACCCTTTAATTTACAATGACCAGGTTGTGGCACTTCAATGGCCATATCTTTTTAATTATAATATTTATGGCAACACCACATAGCCTATGTTACCTGGAAAGGATGTAGCTTTCTAACGGTAAACGAATTTTCAAAACCGGCTCAATACTTTTCGAGCCTATTCGCAACAAACAAACTTACAAACAATCAAATCTTTCCTCTTTATCTATACTATTATATAAAGAGGAAAGATTTGATCGTTTGTATGTTGATGATTTCTATTATATCTAGAGTATAGAAATCATCAACAATTAAAGATATCTTCTGGTTACAAAATGAAACAAATCTCTATTCAAACTTTGATTATAAACAATAAAGATTTTGTATAACTGAATAAACTGAATTAAAAAAAATACTACAAAATTTAGGCATTAATATTATTAAGGGAATTCTCACAGTGAACATAGAGGGCGTTAGTAATACTTTTGCGCTTTTGAGAAGTTAAATGAAATAGTCTTTTACATGTGAACTATTGATTCACCGTTCACTGAATACTATTCGATAAAGCTTATTAAAAGGTGAAGAAGCTTCTTTTTGAAAGGATAAATACAATATTTTTCG
This sequence comes from Limenitis camilla, assembly GCA_905147385.1. Taxonomy (NCBI): domain Eukaryota; kingdom Metazoa; phylum Arthropoda; class Insecta; order Lepidoptera; family Nymphalidae; genus Limenitis; species Limenitis camilla. The sequence goes on from LR990241.1 coordinate 12,748,808, forward strand.
CATTTTCATTAGTTCAAAATTGAGTTACTTATTAGCTTCCGTACAATTTAAATTATATCGATAAATAAAATTTTACCAATCGCGAAAAACATTAATGATGAAGCAGTGATGGTCCAGTGGTTGAGACTTCAAGTCTTACTCGGGAGGTCCGAGTTCGATCCCCCACACGGGCACACACTTCTGACTATGAGTTATGTGTGTTTTTAGCAATTAAATATCACTTGCTTTAACGGTGAAGGAAAACATCGTGAGGAAACCTGCACTCCTGAGAGTTCCCAAAAAGTTCTCAAAGGTGTGTGAAGTCTGCCAACCCGCACTGGGCCAGCGTGGTGGATTATGGCCTAATACCCTCCTCATTCTGAGGAGGAGACCCGGCTCAGCAGTGGGCCATTGACGGGTCGTGATGTGATGATGTGATGAAAAACAATTTCTCGTGATATTACTGAAATCTACGAATTTTAGATTTTCTTTTTAAGTGTGCTCTAATACATAGTCTCCATCCATTTATCCAAATTTCATTTAAACTTATGCATTCATAAAAAGGGTTTTGACAAACAGACGTATAACGGTTCCTTTTTTCCTTCTAATGTACGGAATCCTAATAAAATTAGGGTAACATTAGAGCAAAATTTATTCCAATTTATTCAAATAATAAAAGCGTTGAAAAAGAAAATACTGCGATTCATTTTCAGATCTACAACTGTGGGGTCTACGAGTTCGTAGCAGCAGCCGTAGCTCGGCCTACGTCGGAGACATTATTGTTTTCTTACACTATGATATATACTATCAGTTTGTTCTCTCTTTTCATTAATTAGTTAATCTTTGTTATTTATGTATCTTTAATCTTTATACTATAAATATTTGATTTTTCCTTTCCGACAGACACTGACAAGATTTTGATATAAATAGTCTCACGAAGAAAAAGGAAAAGTATACTACTAAGTGGAGAAACAATTTTAGATGTAGAAAAGAAAGAAGAGGAAGAGGAAGCAGAGCTACTGGCATATTTAAAAGAGAGAACAGACTGCTTGTTTAAAATAAATATCAAAATCGTTAGACACAATAAACGATTTAATATCACCCCTCATTTTTTTCTATATCCCTCTTTCCTTGTCATTTCTCCGATTTATATATTGTTAATTAAAAAGAGTTATAGCCTATACTCAGACCAACAGTATAATAGCTTGAGTCTTGAGGGTTACATTGTAGACACAGACCTTCGGCGTTATTGCTAGAATATTCGCGATGTAATTATAATTCTGTCAATCATGGCGGCGCTTTTTTATCCTTACAGGTAACGGTTTAAAATCAGCGGTATCTAGTTCACCTTTACAAACTTATTTAAAATAGTATAAAAGCAGCAATCCTTACATTTTCTTCTTCTATTAAGGTTTTCAGGGTTATAGCAACTCACTATGGTATTCCATCAATATAGTAAAACAAAATGATTGTCTCTCTGATAGGACTTATGGACGTGTAGTTTTTTGATTGGCTACGACAAATAAATAATTAAAAAATCTATATTACCCACATACCAAAATAAATACGTTACTAGAACTTGTAATTATATGTTATACCCAGTATACTTAATAGCCTACCTTCGGAAATTCAGTATACATACCTTAACTATCCTAAGTGCATATACAGGCTCCGGGAGTATGTTAGGAATGCTCCTTGAACCTACAAATTGTACTGCATGTACTGTTATTGTAAAAAAAGCATTCTCAAGGAACTTACTATCCACGCAGAAACCACAACGGCTTTTGTGGATACGAGTAACTTCTTATAAAATATGTTTACTTTTTGTTTTGGACAATAAAAAAAAGTAATATTGAATAGGGAAGTGTTTAACTTTTTTTAATGAATTGTTATGAAAAACGATCCGACCCGCGTGACTTCTTTCGCGTGTTGCTCCGCTCCTATGGGTCGTAGCGAGATGTTGAATAGCTTAAGTTACTCCTTGTTACATCAGCTATCTGCCAGTGAAAGTCTTGTCAAAATCGGTCCAGCCATTTCAGAGATTAGCCGGAATAAACAGACAGTTTTGGTAAATGCACCGTGTAGACATCCATGTGCACTTAGTAAAAAGCAGTTATTTTAATATTACAAACAGACACTACAATTTTATTTATTTGTATGAATTAACAATGTTTTGTAATGAGGAATTTCAAACTTCCATAGATTATAGAAAGACCTATAACGGTAGAATGTTTATCTCATATCATACGCATATCATGCGCATTTCAAAAATTACGCTTAATTCACACGTGCCCTATTATTGTCGGAACCCAAGTTATGTGTAAATCATTGAATGCTATATGGTTTAGTATATAGTTTAATATGATATAATTCTGTTACAATACAAAGTAAGCGCAATGTAATGTGCAAGCAGCGCCATCTAGTTCACTTTTATGAAATTATAAGAGTACAACATCTGAACCTTATAACACGTATACTGGTATAGTGCGTGGTAATACATTGTGTACATTGTAATGATTTTTTTATCTTTCGTAAAAAATATTTTTTTTTTTTCATAAAAATATTACTTCTAATACCTTCAAGAATATGTGTAGAAAGTTTCATGATGATCGGTTAAGTAGTTTTAGTGTGAAAGCGTAACAAACAAACTTACTTAATATTATTAGTTTAATAGGGATGGTTTTGGCAGTAGTTTCATATTCTAAAAAAATATCTAATATTTTTTTGTATTCTTTATTTTTTCTATTTAATTTAGATAATTATTAAAAAAGTAATGAATAAACACTCAAAAAGGGAGGCATTTAAAAATCAAAAAATTTAGAAATATAAAGATAAAATATTTCTTTTGAATAGAAGGAAGAATTTTTTTTCAAATTGTTACTTGAAAGTTCAATAATTTGAAACAGATGGCGTTGTAGTAGTATTATAGTGTGTTGGTCACGGTCACCTTCCTTGAGGTCCACGTTTGTTTACCTACACCTAGTGCACCCTACACCTTGGCCGCAAATCCAAGACGCTCCCCGGCTTGCATGTGTATAGGTATTGCTGTACAATAATGGGTATCATTCCTCTCTCATTGTAGACAGTGGCTACTTTTTAACCGAATTCAAAAAGGAGGAGGTTCTCAATTCATTGGTATTTTTTCCGTTTCCGCTTCCTGCATCTGTCTTGTTTATTTATGTATGTACACCGAGTACGCTGAGAATTATGATTCTTATTAAGTTTGATGTGGAATAGTTGCTAATTGCTTCCATAAAAATTTAACATAGTTTGGCTCAGTAGTATAAACATTTTTCCGTTCCCGTTTCTTGGGATCTATATTGCGCGCGGCACCTTTTTTTTGTATGTATACCGATTACGCTGAGATTTATGATCCGATTTACGTGATTCTTTTTTATTTTGATGCAGAATAGTTGCTATTTAGTCTCATAAAAATTTAACATAGTTTGGCCCAGTAGTTTTAATTTTATGAACCCACAAATAGGAGGAGGTTCTCAATTCGATTGGTACTCTTTTTAAATTTATGTACACCGATTACGCTGAGATTTATGATTCGATTTACGTGATTCTTTTTTAGTTTGATGCGGAATATTTACTATTTGGTCCCATAAAAATTTAACATAGTTTGGCCAAGTAGTTTTCATTTTATGAACATTTTTCCGTTTCCGCTTCCTGCATCTGTCTTGTTTATTTATGTATGTACACCGAGTACGCTGAGCATTATGATTCTTATTAAGTTTGATGTGGAATAGTTGCTCTTTGCTTCCATAAAAATTTAACATAGTTTGGCTGAGTAGTTTTAATTTAATAAACATTTTTCCGTTCCCGTTTCTTGGGATCTATATTACGCGCGGGACCTTTTTTATGTATGTATACCGATTACGCTGAGATTTATAATCCGATTTATGTGTTTCTTCTTTAGTTTGATGTGATGATCAGCAATAATTCAATAGTAATAGTACGTTGTAGTATAATAGCACAATTGTACATACTATGTATTTTGTTACAGGTTCGTTCAATAGATATACCTATTACTATTCTCTCTCACGACACGTCTGGTCCCCTCGCTGGGCTGGCTGGGCTGGCTGGCACCGACTACAAAAATAACAATTATTGTATATTATTGTCCTAATAAAGGAAGGTTAATAAATAACAAAATTATTTCTCACTTTTTAGTCTATTTTTTTTAGTTCTTAAAGTCGGTTTTTTTAAACGTAGTTTTTTTTTACATAAAATGAACGTTTAATTTATCATTATTCAATATAACTATATATCCTGATTTTATACGGGGAGGAGTTGATAAAACTCATAAAATACCTTCGGAATTCCATCCAAGGTAAATTGAAATCGTTATTCGAGTGTGGTATGTGATAAATTGACTGGAAAATTAAGGTATTGTGTGTTACCCCTCGAAATCTTTGAAAGACATATTCTATATACTTTAACACTATTGATATTAGTAGATTGGTTAATAGTTTCAACTATAATATTTGCACTGTAACATGGTGCGAGTGGCACTACTACCTTTTCTCGAAGTGCTTCGTCGTTTTTTTGAACCCTTATAACTTGGGTTTGGATTATTCCAGATCTACAAAATTATCAGGATATGATGTCAGAAGTGCATTTATTAAACATACACAGTTTCAATTTCATAGCTCTTATACTTTAGTTTTAATTGATATCTAAAAAACGCCGATTTCGTCTCTGACTCACTGATGATCATCAAAATTCTTAGGGTACTTCCCGCAGTCCTAGAAAGCTGAAATTTGGTATATACGCTAGTATTAGTAAATAAATAACAAAAAAAATTATAAAACTTGAAACTTTTACCCCTTAACCCCATAAACTGGGAGTCGTTTGTTTGTATGAGAATTCGGCAAATATTGATGTTAGAGGCTCTAAAAATTGATAAAGGGACTCCATGTTATAAAATAATAATCATCCCACCAAAAACATTTTCATGTAAAATGTTGCCAAGACGAACACATATACCTCATACTGTCAAAAAGTTATCAGCTCTCATATAGAGCCAAGCTCCTAACTCTTCACGCCCTCCCACCTACCTCTACAAGCCCTCACTTCACAAACTCTACACCTTACCCAATATATGTGGCTACAATTTTTATTTATTCAAATAATGAAAAACTACACAATTACAGAAAGACAATTTAAGGACATAAATATATATAATATTGCTTTAAATACCCGGAGCGAAGCCAGGGCTGCCCGCTAGTACATATTATTATATGTTAGCAACACTGTTTATAAAGTAGTATTACCGGGTAGATCATATTATATTATGTCAAGTATACCGACGTGAAGATAGTTTATAACCTTTAGTGCGATAGATTACAGTCAGTCTCTCTGGTGATCTCGTGTAGTGAACATGGAAGTTAGTGTTATAGTGTCGTGGTTAAGGTCACCCTTCTTGAGGTCCACGTAAGTTTACTTTATTATCTATTGTCGTTGTTGAGGTCGAGTGGTGTAGGTGAGAGTTAATATTATGTTATGAAAGAGCTCTTTAAATCTGCTCCTGGCTGCTGTACCGTAATGGGTATCTTCCCTCTTTGACTCTATCATAGCAATTTATTTAATATTTTTCTTATGACTACTTTTGTCATAGGTTTCTTTTCTTATTTTCAGTAAAATTATTCTTCTAAATTATAAAAACTTTTTTCTTCTAAAGAGAGAAAGAAGAAAAAAAAAGGACACAGCATATGTGTTATCAAGGTTACATTGGTCATAATAGGCTTTTTAATGTTTAATGCTGTTAGCTGAACTTGTTCTAGTATGTTAAATGATATCAGTGTAAACTATATACATATTTCTGTAGCAGATTCCGAGGTCACCACTGATATACAAACACATACAATATATAGTATAATGTCTATTAACATGTACCTCTTTGTAGAGCGCGATTTACAAAGCGCCTCACAAGCGCGTAATTAAATTTCAGTGGACAGAGTCTAATCAATTGTGTGCGAGAGAGAAGCACAGATTTGCGACTTGAAACTTCAAAAAAGTATTAGGTCCAGCAGCCAACCGCTGTATCTAGATTAATGGTATCTTACCGACTGCGCCATGGTAAGTATATGTCTAACTTGAGAAATAATCTATTTTGTTTTCGGATTTTCCGAATTTGATTCTCTTTTTATTTTGTGCAATTGTTAGGAGACAGACAGACAGACAGCACTGCACTGCATTGCAGCAGATTGCAGAACAGGAGAGTGAGATAAACCTATTATTTTCGTGTAACATCTAATAGTCCTAAATACTGTCATGGATACACTTTATGGATCTCAATCGACCCTTTATGTTTAAAACAGTAATCGACTGTTTTTTTATTGGTAACAGTTCCTGGGGCTTACAATGTTTTGGATATTTGGATTTGACGCCAAGTGTCATAGACGCGTTCCGGTTGAGTCGCATGTGGGCCAGACTTAGCCCCTCCGCTGCGGATCCACTGAACTCTTGCCCAGGGTCCGCTGAAACGGCAGCATTTTTTTTCTTCTCTCCCCCTCACCACTCAGTTTTCGAGGATGCAACGCATCGACAAAGCGTGTTCTGGCAGCGAAGGGGAGCTACACCTTGGTCGCAAGCCCAAGGCGCTGCCCGGCTTGCATGTGTATACCTATTGCTGTACCGTAATGGGTAACTATTCCTCTCTCATACTCTGATATCTACATTTTCGATAAATCTATTACAAAAGTTAGTCGCAAGTTGCCATATTTTGTCTAAAGTCTACGCCACCCGTAATCAATTGCGCAGTAAATATTGACTGTAACAGGAAAGTGAGCCAATCTGGAGGGTAGGGGAGGAAAATATTGTGGAACTATATAGCCTTATTAACTTAGATGAATGACCAAACCTTTGCACTTGATCTCCTCCATGTCTTGACTAACACTAGATTTATATTTTCCGTTAAGTTCTTTAAAAGTAAATTAGGTAAATTAAATCATTTTTCTATAAGTACAAGTTATTCTTATTAATTCTAATTCTCTTACTCACTCTTCTTTTCTTTTTTTTCTAATTTCATTGATATATCCTTAACTACTATATCCCATTTTTAGTATTCTAAGATATATTTAAATATGTCGGGGATTTTAATGCGTAGGAAGGAGGAGAGGGAAATATTGGAAAACACTACAAGGGGGTGATGATACTGAATGGACCTTTGGGTATACACAACGTGGATACTTCTACTGAACCGATAAATAATCAAATATTATCTCTAATAGTTACGAGAGGAACCTAAGCAGTGCCTTGGACTTGTGACTAGGTTGCAGGCTTAAGGAGCTCCTTTAAGTGATCACAACAGTCACCTCCATTGCTAGGCTCTCTGTTTAAACCAAAGGTTACACTAACATAAACATAACCTAACACTTGACGTGGCAACTACATTGTAAGGTACTCACTTGATCTTAATCGGACAGCACTCCTAGCACTAACACTGCACTGCACAAGACTAACACTATCCAGAGACTACTTCACTTATTGAGAGACCGCGCACGACTAAGACTTCAGTCAGACTGTCGAAAGCATTTAAAGGGTCGAGACTGTCAAAATCGATTATTTCGATAATCTTTTACTATTCTCCGACAAATATATAAATTTATATACTAATAAAAAAGTTTATACAATTTGATTTATTTATATCCTGTTTCAATGTTTGTTCCTAATTAGGAAAAGACGATTCTAAAAAAAATATCGAAATCGTATTTTGAATCAAGCGCATCAGTATCGATTAAAAATATTTTTTACAGTTACTGCTAAACATTTTTTTTTACCTTTTATACACAAACTTCTATATATATGTCGGGGATTTTAAATGATGTGAAAGGATAGATTTAGCAGTAATGGAATGAGGAAGATGGGGAATATCGGAGAACATTCAAAGGGGGTGATGGTATTGAATGGAATATTGGGTAAACGCGACGTAGATACTCCTATTGAACCGATAAATGATCAAATACGATCTCTAACAATTACGAGAGAAACCTAAGCAGTGCCTTGGACTTGTGACCAAGGTGTAGACTGAAGGAATACCTTTAAGTGATCACGACACTCGCCTCCACTGCTAGGCTCTCTATTTAAACCCAAGGTTAAACGCACATAAACCTAACCTAACACAACACGAGGTAATTACATTGTAAGGTACTCACGTGACCTTGATCGGACAGCACTCCTAGCACTGACACAACACTGCACAACACTATCACTATTTAACACTTCTTCACTTCTTGAGAGATCGCGCACGACTAAGACCTCAGCCAGACTGTCGATGGCATATAAAGGGTCGAGGGTCGAGACTGTCAAAACAACGGAAGTGACCACTACCCTACTCCAACGTCACAGATAGCGATAGCGATAACGATTCGATTAATCGATAATCTTTTACTTATTCTCCGACATATATATATATACATATTTTATAATAAAGACATATGTTGTTGAATTATTGATATCTTTTTACAGACGAGATATACTATGAAAGCTGCATTTAAATAATTGTATATTAACTGATACAGTATAAACAGTTAAAAAAAATATTAAAACGAAAATAATGGAGTGGGGTTGATGGGGTTATAAGTTTAAAGTGTGTATCTGACTGTGGCGTTGTAGCGCCTAAGATAATGGACCGATTTTGATGAAGTTTTATTTTCTTGAAAGGCAACTTAATCGAGATGGTTCTTAGCTATGTATTGTGAAGATCTGGTCACCCGTTTGGGGACTATCAGCTCATTGCTCACTTGAGAGCTGCCTCACAATATATTGACAATTATAACAATCTTGTAACCATGGCAACACACTCACATTGCTTACACTGAGTACACATGAAGCGGTACTTCTCGATACCTTTCTTTCAATATCAAGTATCGAATAGAATCGAGTAGTAATTTGTATACACACATTTCAACTATATATTATTTCTAAGTATTTTCCAAGAAAATTCTCATTATTAAAGTAAATATATAAAGGTATCTATCTACCCACGAACTCCAAAGTCCAGCAGTAACTGTTTGTATAATAAAGTAAGAAACCTCATTAATTAAGCTTCTTTCTCCTTTCATTAGTAGTTTCCTTACTTCGCTTCAAACAGGTAAAGGTGTATTCATAGAGTTTTTGGAACGTTGGAATTTTTTATGTATATGTCGTGGTATAGTTGGGGTAGGATAATAATGAAGGCCGTGTCGGGCTATAGTTAGAGTAGCATAATGATAAAGACAATTAATTGTCACTTCCGTTGCGATTTTTATAACGATTTCTTCCAGCCTCAAACGAGTAAAAGATTATCGCGACGCCAGCGCTATATTTCCCATTTCTTCGGATAATAATAAAGAAAATTAATCATCACTTCCGTCGCGTCATTTTAATATTCAACGATTTTTAAAAGTCTCAAACAAGTAAAAGATTATCGATTAATCGGGATGCCAGCGCCCTATTTCCGTTTTGTTGATTTACTTCTCCCCATAAGTGGAGGGGCATTGCTACCATTGTCTAGTCGCTTTATATTTCCAGACTGACGCAGTACACTTTAGTCTCTCGACAAGTCTCTTTGAGTGAACATCACCTGGAGTTGAAGTGTAACAAATAGTGTGTCGCATCACGGATATTGGACATATCGGACTAAGGATCATGTGAGTTCTTACGTCTAATTTATTATGAGTCCCTACATTGTATTTAGATGTGTTAACACAACCTTAGGTTAGGTTTAGGTTAAGTTTATGTTAGGTTAAGTTAGCCTTATGTTAACCTAACCTCAGACAAACAGTGAGACCAGGCAGTGGAGGTGAGTGTTATGATCATTTAACGGAATCCCTGAAGCCTACACCTTGGTCACAAGTCCAAGGCACTGCCTGGGTTCCTGTTCAAAAACTACGGAATCGTGATATGTTCTGACATATATAAAATTCAAAATTGGAATCTATTTTTAACCTGTAATCCAAAATCCTCGAATTTCAGATAGAAAATATATTCCAAATTTGAAGTTTAGATACAGAAATTAGAATTTGAATTCTATATTCAATCCGTAATCCAAATATTTTAAATCGAGATTATTTAGATAGATTACATTTTGATAATGGTAAAGCGGATCCCTTAGAACTTGTAGATGAATATAATTTTTTGAAGTGAAACTTGTTTAGAATCGTTGTGATTTCAAACCGGATGCAACGGAAAAGACGACAGGTAAGAGACACAAATACAAAAATGTGTAGGAAAGAATGAGACAGAAATATACAAAACGACAGGTAAGAGACACAAATACAAAAATGTGTAGGAAAGAATGAGACAGAAATATACATACTATTTTATATTATTATATATATTCATCTCATTCTTTTGTCGATTTACTGAAGTTTCACTTCTATCGTGTGTGAATCGCACACACACCTTTTTATTTTAAATATAAAGGAAATAGTCTCTCTAATATTCTCCTAGATCCCCCTAATTTTTTTAAAAGTGAGTGTTCACATGGGGGACTCTACTCACACTGAGTGTTCACATGGGGGGGATATTACGAGTGGGGAAAAAAACAGTTTTGAGGATAAATGCTTAGGAAAAATTGCTCCAAGACATGAGAGTGAGTCCGTAAATCAGTTAACGAAGTCCTCTTATAATAAATAAATAAACAACAGAATGAATAACTGAAATCTATATATAGAAAAATGTAAATCTAAATGTAGGCAGTAAACTCAAAAACTGTGAATCAATTATAATAATTTAATTACTAATATTATATATGAAAAAGGAGAAGCTGACTGGCTGACCGACATATCAACGCAGGGCCTAAACTATAATGGTTAGAAACATGAAATTTTGCACAGGGGTTTCTTTTATAACGTAGGGGAACACTAAAAAAGGAAAATTTTTTGAAATTTGAAAATTCTCCCCCAATGGGGTCGCAAACTTAGTATGAAACTTTGTCGTTTTTGAAGTTATTCAAATTAAATTCAGTATTTCAGGAAGTTGCGGGTAAAAGTTAGTATAATATAAACTACACTATTCCCGAATAATATAATACGTAGATAAACAGTACATGTTATATTTAAAAAGATAAAGGCAACACTATGAACGCACCTCAGCCCACTTTATTATGCATTGCATCGTCAAAACAGGAGTGGAGTATCACTAACATTATGTTCATATTATCATGCGTACTCTGAATAAAAAATTCACTGCTCCAATGATTGGACAGAAGTTATGGCTTAAATACAGCGTGTTAAAAAATCTTAAGGAAACTCTGCAGTCAGATTTTTGTATAGAACTACTATTTAGCAGGGATTAAGAGATATTTATTGACTTAGATCCTTACGTAACTTTTATTTAAACGTAAATTCTCAAACAAATTCTAACAGCACATTCATTAAAGACATATTTTTTATTAAAGCTGCCACTCTGAAAGTGCTGAACAGATTCTAACTGAGTATTCATTAAAGACAGATTTGTATTTAAGCTGGAACTCTGAAAGTGCTGAACAGATTCTAACTGAGTATTCATTAAAGACAGATTTGTATTTAAGCTGGCACTCTGAAAGTGCTGAACAGATTCTAACTGAGTATTCATTAAAGACAGATTTGTATTTAAGCTGGCACTCTGAAAGTGCTGAACAGATTCTAACTGAGTATTCATTAAAGACAGATTTGTATTTAAAGCTGGCACTTTAAAAGTGCTAAACAGATCCTAATTGAGTATTCATTAAAGACAGATTTGTATTTAAGATGGCACTCTGAAATTGCTGAACAGATTCTAACTGAGTATTCATTAAAGACAGATTTGTATTTAAACTGGCGCTTTAAAAGTGCTAAACAGATCCTAATTGAGTATTCATTAAAGACAGATTTGTATTTAAGATGGCACTCTGAAATTGCTGAACAGATTCTAACTGAGTATTCATTAAAGACAGATTTGTATTTAAACTGGCACTTTAAAAGTGCTAAACAGATCCTAATTGAGTATTCATTAAAGACAGATTTGTATTTAAACTGGCGCTTTAAAAGTGCTAAACAGATCCTAATTGAGTATTCATTAAAGACAGATTTGTATTTAAGATGGCACTCTGAAATTGCTGAACAGATTCTAACTGAGTATTCATTAAAGACAGATTTGTATTTAAACTGGCACTTTAAAAGTGCTAAACAGATCCTAATTGAGTATTCATTAAAGACAGATTTGTATTTAAGATAGCACTCTGAAATTGCTGAACAGATTCTAACTGAGTATTCATTAAAGACAGATTTGTATTTATACCGATACTTTTAAAGTACTGAACAAATTCTAACAGCACATTCATTAAAGACAGATTTGTATTTATACCGATACTCTGAAAGTACTGAACAAATTCTATTAGCACATTCATTAAAGACAGATTTGTATTTATACCGATACTCTGAAAGTACTGAACAAATTCTAACAGCACATTCATTAAAGACAGATTTGTATTTATACCGATACTCTAAAAGTACTGAACAAATTCTAACAGCACATTTATTAAAGACAGATTTGTATTTATACCGATACTCTAAAAGTACTGAACAAATTCTAACAGCACATTCATTAAAGACAGATTTGTATTTATACCGATACTCTGAAAGTACTGAACAAATTCTAACAGCACATTCATTAAAGACAGATTTGTATTTATACCGATACTCTGAAAGTACTGAACAAATTCTAACAGCACAGTCATTAAAGACAGATTTGTATTTATACCGATACTCTGAAAGTACTGAACAAATTCTAACAGCACAGTCATTAAAGACAGATTTGTATTTATACCGATACTCTGAAAGTACTGAACAAATTCTAACAGCACATTTATTAAAGACATATTTGTATTGAAGCCGGTACTCTGAAAGTGCTTAACACGTTGTAACATAACTTCCATTATTTTCGTGAAATATGATATTTAACGTTATCTAGAGAGCGTTTGGTTCGTCTGGTAATATTCAATATTGGGAGGGAATTTGATTACGTCATGAAGATATGAAGAGGGGAAGAATGTGAGCGTTTTATGTGAATATAATCGTTTTTGAGTATATTAATAATCTATAAACGTTAAGAGTGGATGGAATATCGATTTAACTGACTACAATATTTCATTTTATTATATGGACTACGAGTAGATGACATGTTTCTATCTCCGCTCAGATAAAGCGTATATTATTATGTTATTTAGCATATGTTGTCATTGAATGGGTTCATTTATTTTCGTTATATTTTTTTGTACAAAAAAAAAGAAAAATTTCCGAAAGGAAGTAATTGTTTGGCTTGAGTAGCCCATAGAAATGAGTAAAATTGGTAATTATTTTTAATGCGGCTCAGTCCAATTTCATATCAGGATTATTTCATTGTATCGAATGAAAAAATCAGAGCCACAGAAATTAGTCAGATTTAAGAAAATGTTTCTCTGTATAGGAAATAACAGAAGTAACTTTGACTGTGACAAACAAATGTGAAATATACTTAAAAAAAGGTAGAACATGGTGACCTACATATAAATTTAACCCCATAACGTAATTCTGAGATCTCACAATATATCGCATGTGGTCTGGCGCTATCAAACAGTAATTTCCCGAGGGAGCGCTGGATAATTGCATACTTATATAATTATATGCTCATAACTGCACACTCATTTTGTTTATACCTATAATTGGTACGAATGGAGATTTGTTCAGGAAGTTTAATTCATGGAAACTGGAAAGTTAAGTGACGCAACTATTTGTCTTCTTAAGTGTCTCTATGTCTTCTTTCAATCCTAAATGTATTTTGTCTAAATGTTTCTAAAAAGGAATCAAAAAGGTTACCTTGCTATAATCTGCGGAGTTCTGAACAAACCCACTCGTACCGCACAACTCAGAAGAGCACACCGTCCTCAGAAAAGTAAGACGTCATTTGCGAGTGACGCTTGTTAAGACAACTACTCCTGAAGATGCTTCGGTTCGGAGCGAAACGTACGTCGATTGTCGAGCGATCTACTTGTGTGGTGTGTCCTGTTTTGGCTTCGCGTCTTACTTTTTTACTTTTCTCGCTATGAATTTTAAGTCCAAATTTTTTTTTTTTTGAAATATTGAATTCTTTTTTGAAAATTAATGCTGTTCCTGGACGACGCGCGCGCGATCTCATACTGAACAGCAGACGGTCTCCAACTTACAAGAACCGGGATTGGAAGTTCTCCGTCATTCACCGTATTCACTAGATCTTGCCCTTACAGACTTCTACTTTTTCCAGAATTTGGATAACTTCTTGGCGGAAAAAAAATTTAATAACCAAGTGTCCGTTCAAATTGCCTTTGAAGAATTTGTTGCCTACGATCCACCAGACTTTTTCAAAAAGGGCATGACCAAAATGCATTTATTGCATGGGTAATTACTTTGATTAATGAAAATAAAAATATAGAGAAAAAAGTTCGTTAACTTATTTCATGAAATGTGTCCTCTTCTGATTTAAAATTTATCTTTATGTTCTTCTAATCTTTAATCTCCACATCGTCTCTATTTCCTCAATGACGCTCTGGCTCTTTATATTTTTTAAAGTGTCTGTGTCATCTTGTAATCTTAAACGTCTCTGTTTTGTTTTCATCTACTTATAAACAATCATTATTTTGAAAACGACAACTTTCGTGTTTCTTCTTCTCATATATTGAATTGAATCAGGCGTCACTTTGCGAAAATTCATGATTTAAAAGGAATAAAAAAGTTACCTTGCTATAATACGCGGCAATCTGAACAACCAGACTCGTATGGCACAACCCAGAAGAGCACCCTGCCCACATGAAAGTGAGACGCGCGAACCCGAACCAGGACACATCACACAAATAGATCGCGATCGACAATCGACGTAAGTTTCGTTCCGTAACCGAAGCATCTTCAGGAGTAGTTGACTCTACAAGCGTCACTTGCGGAGTGACAATTTTGTTGAAAAAAACAGCCTTTTATACATTTTTTTCTTCTTGTCAATAAATAGAGACAGAACAGCCCCGTGGAACAGCCTGATCTGATAAGTATTATCAGGTACTTACTTTGAGTTGTTCTTACGAAGACACAGTTTAATACTACTGGAACAATACGATTATATCTTGAAACTTATAAAAGAAACAGGGCTTAAAAAAGGAAACAACTAATAGTGTCTTTTGAATGTACCTACTCATTAAAAACTTTAAGTAATTTAATACTTTTATTTTTATGAGACACTTTTAATAAGGGAAGTTTTTTATACTTTTAATTAATAGACAAAAAAGTATGAAATATATTTTAAAACTAGCATCTACACGCAACTTGTCTTCGGAAACTTCAAAATTAAGTTTAGAATGAATTAAAAAGAGTGTGGGATATTAACTAATGTTACCTATACCAATTCACTGATTAACTCACCCACTAGCATGAGTGGGGATTTTCCGGGAGAAAAAGTATTCTATGAATCATTTCAACTTACTAAGTAAGTAATATTTCATTTGAATACTTTGAAATTGTTTTTGTGTAGAAATGGACTTTTTAGGATAAAATGTTGCCTATATATTAAATAAGATTTTATAGTAACTGTATGTTACTATAAAATCTTATTTAATCTTATTTATATCCACCCCACGCTTTTTTTACAATAAAATAATTTTTTCTTACACTATTTTTAATTCAAATTTATTTTCTATTTTTTAGTTGGATTTTCTATAAAAGCGTATATATTTAGCAATCTGCAGGGGGATGTTTTGTGACGATATAAAAAATTTGACAACAAAAACGAGACGGAAACTAAGTTAAATGTTGAAATGTTGTATATGTTTATTATAAAATATCGAAGCTATAAGGTAGGCTCGGTCGGCTCCTCAGCGAGCTCTGGTTCGGCGATGGGAGGAGGACCTCGGATATCCCTCGGCTGGTCTAGCAACTGTAGAGGCGGTTCGTCCGTACCTGGCTCGTTGGGTTGACAGGCGGCACGGTGTCCTCACCTTTCGGCTGACGCAGATGCTCACCGAACATGGCTGTTTCGGGAAGTATCTGCACCAGATTGCCCGGAGGGAGCCTACGCCGGCTTGTCATGAGTGTGGGGCGGCTTTAGACACGTCGCACCACACTTTGGCCGAGTACGCTGCCTGGGGACCCCAGCGACATGTTCTGATGTCGCTTATAGGTGGAGACCTGTCTCTCCCAAGGGTGGTCAGGGCCATGCTCGGAAGCAAGGCAGGTTGGATGGCAGTCGCCTCCTTTTGCGAGACAGTGATCTCGCTGAAGGAGGCCGCGGAACGGGCCCGATCCGTAGAGCTCGACCGGGAAGGAGACAGTGTCGCTACGTCCACCTCTTTCTCCTGCACGACACCGGGGCACCAAGTCCCCGTTACTCGGGACATCCCCGAATTAGGAAAGCAGGCCCGCTATAGTGCGGGCCGCCCGTTAAGACGCTGTTGTCGAATGCGAAAGCGATCCAGCAGCGTCTCATTATGACGGAGAGGGTAACCGCGGAGGTTTAGTGGGTAAGACGGCGTTTCTCACCGGTGAGTCCCACATAACTCAGCTAGCCCACCCCCTACGGGTTGGACGGGTCTGCGTAAACGCATTCCTCCGCGTAAACAAAAAAAAAAAAGGCTCGGTCGGCTCGGTGTGGAGAATATCAATGAATTATTTAATTTTTCGTTCGTCCTGAAAGATATCTTAACAAGAGTGGTGTCGTTGAATAGGTGATCAAAAACTCTATTCAACGATATGTAAACGAACGATAAACTAATCTTACTATTGCCTACTAAAAACTTGATTTTTGAACCAAATTTTGTTAAAATATAACAATTTTACTGAAAATTTAGATAAAATTTACTATAAAACGGGGGTGAAAACTACTTTAGAATATAGGGGGATGGTGTACGTATAAGATAGGAAAAGTATAAAACATAAATATAAAGCGTCTTGACGCAGACACTCCGGGTCTCAGGAAAACGACGTTTTGAAGGGGGTCAAAATCATGTTTAAAGATTCCGTTACATACATACTAACATACGTATGAAGCTTATAAAAGCGTATTAAAAATATTATGCTTACACAGTGATTCTCTGATTTCGCTCCGACGTATTTAATATGTAGGTATCTAATACTTGAAAAACTCCTTTTTTGTTGTGGGATTGGAAAAGTCTCACATAATACATCGTGAAGTGGAAAATTTTCCGTTAAAGCAATAAAAGAGTTAAGCATTCATAAATATTCCATTCCTCGTACTGGGATCATTAAGCCTTCATTTACATTTTATATGTATTACATATGCTCTTCTTCAAAATATGTTATTATTTGCTCTCACTTTACATTAATGAACCAAACCTAGTTAAAATAAGTTTAAAATAGCGTTCCTCTCAAACTCAGACATGTCAAAATATATTTGAATGTTAAGATGTTAGGAGGTTTAGATATTTATTGATCAATCACGCGAAAACGGCTGAACCGATTTCAATGAAATTTGGCACACACACTCTTTATAATCTGATTTAACATTGATCGCAAACTACAACTTTTTATCGCAAAAAATCCTGAGGTCCTACGGGAAAAAAATAAAATATGTTTTTCGTTACAAGCGTCTAAATATTTTCATTTAGCAACAATATGTCGGCGCGTAAGATAGGCTTGTGTTTAACTTACATTAAGTTTAAACAGTAAAAAGACATCTACACCTTGGTCACAAGTCTAAGGCACTGTTTAGATTCGGCTGTAATTGTAAGAGATCGTAATATTTGATTATTTATCGGTTCAGTAGCAGTATCAACGTTGTGTTTACCCAATAGTCCATCCAATATCACTTCTCTTACTCAATGTTTTCAACATGCCCCTCTCCTCCTTTTTCTCTTTCTCTTCATAAATCTCTGACAAATATATTGAGAATTTAAAGATTTATATTAAATGTAAGTTTTTTTCGTGGTAAACTGCACTCGTGCGAAGCCAGGGGCGGTAAACTAGAATAAAAGATAGTAGATACATAAAACAACGCAAAATTATTGTCTTCAAACGAATCAAATTTACAATATCTGGCACGCAAAGGTGTAGTCATAATAAACCATAGGGTTTACAAGGGTAGAAAGATACAGTCCTGAAATAAAACACTTCATATTATGTAGTAATCTATACAATATTATGAAGCTGAAGGGTACGTTTGTTTCTTTGAACGCGCTAATCAGGAACTACTAGTTCCAATTGAAGAATTTTTTTAGTGTTGGAGAGCCCATTTATCGAGGAAAACGATAGACTACATAATGTTACGCTACGACCCATAGGAGCGGAGCTTCAAAGAGTTTTCTTTGCGTGCGCAGCGTGCGAAGAAGTAAAGAAAGATTTAGCTGCCTTAGAATTCTATTATGGGCAGGTAGATGCAAGTCAGGTAGGTTGACTAGTATTATATAGTTTAATATGATCTAATATTTAAGAGTACCTACTTAAACTATAGTAATACTACAAGGGACCAAAATTGGAACAGATTCTGTTACAACGAGCGGCTCAAACTTTGAAGCCTCGTGCCATTTTCAAATTAGAGATTTATGAACTAAATAAAGATAAGTACTGCGATAATATTGTTTAATCTGTGCTACTACTTTCCTACTTCTGTCCTTCCTCAAGCTCTACTTTATCTCTGTATCATATTTCATCAAAATTGGTTCAGAGATTTTAGCCTGATTGTGTAACAGACAGACATACGTCATCCTTCCGTCAATAGATGGCGTAAGTAGTATATTAAATCGCACATTCATTTGTTTAGTTAGGATTCTAAAATGTTGCCTACGTTTCTT
Source organism: Limenitis camilla (assembly GCA_905147385.1). Lineage (NCBI taxonomy): Eukaryota > Metazoa > Arthropoda > Insecta > Lepidoptera > Nymphalidae > Limenitis > Limenitis camilla. The sequence continues at coordinate 12,767,538 of LR990241.1, forward strand.
AAGTGTTACTTTCGAAATCATTCTTTCTTTTATTAATTAGAATATTAAAAGTTAAATAAAAGAGGTTTTTGTTGTTGTTCTTCGTAGTTTCGCTCTTATCAGAGAGGTCGTCACTTTAGTTTAGTAGCCCGATTGACTATTTGTCGCCACTCCTGGCATTGCCATATAGAACGAACGACGAATAGTGCCATGGTTGCCATCCTTGTGTACTCGCGCAGCCACCGCAGCCTTAACTTGGTCAGTCCATCACATGGACGATCTGCCTTGTGCTCTGGTGCCCTCCACTCTACCTTGAACGACTAGACGCTCGATGGATTGTTCATCCCGTCTAGTTACGTGACCAAAGATAGTGAGAATCTGAGTCTGGAAGACAGACGCTGCTTAATGCCGAGTTAAGGACTTGTTGGTCCTGAATGCATTCGAGGATATTCTTAACATTCTTCATCAGCACCACATCACGAGAGCGTCTTTTTTCTTCTTCTCACTTTCTCGCAGGGTCCAAGTCTCAGCAGCATAGAGAAATATGGGGAAAACAAGTGCTCCGACTAGCCGCGTCTTAGTGGCCTTGGTTATGTTACGATTCCTCCATAATTTCTGCAGTATAATCATAGCAGATCTAGATATAGCCATGCGTCGCTTGATTTCATCTATGCAGCCACCACTATTGGAAATCGACGCTCCTAAATAAACGTATAATTTAGAAATAGACTACTGCACAATTCGCGATTTGCGTGACTTCTGGCCAGTTACTGATGATGCGGTCGACAATCATCATTTTGGTTTTGCTAGCTTCCATTTTTTGTAGGAGTATAGTTTTAATAGAGAATAGGGTTGTATCATCCGCATAGCCTAGCTTTGAGATTTTCTTGCCCCCTATTCTGACTCCATCTTCCCAGTTTCCAGAGTGCGTCTCATTATAAGCACGGAAGATGTTAAACATCAGCGGGGAGATTATACATCCTTGACGAACGCCGGCATTTGGGTGAAAGCAATTACCAGCCTTGTATAGATACCTGAGTGTTTTCCAAAATTTGGCCCATTTGACAGAGGTTTATGACTTATGTAGCAGAATAAATTAGTTTTAATTGTTGTTTAAAGATGATGATGATGATTGAAGTAGTCTACATATAGACTTAAACTTTTCTTTTTTAATTAACATTATAAAAATGTATTGTTAGACCTTTAGTGTGAACAGGATAGAAAATATTAACATTTTCGAACTTTGGTCATACCTTTTTACCATTGCTATGTAAAGATAGCTCTTATCATCATAGGAGAAGATTTAAAATCGTTTATTACAGGTGTTTATTACAAAATGAATACGCGCCACAGTATATGAATCCAGTATTTCATATTTAAATGTTTCGAGGTATTTTTTTATTTAAATGATTTATATAATAAAAAAATTAGGACAGCCTCAAAGGAACTTATGGACTATATTGGTATTTTGATGAAATGTACACATTTCTATGACAACCGAGCATTATTAGATGTTGATTTTACAAAAGTTCAGTGATATATTTTTATTAAGTACTAGTCGACCCTTGTGGCTTCATCCGCTTAAAAGTATTATTTCACGGGAACGGTTATTTTTTTACACGCTTTTTATTAGCTTCACTTGTATGTCAGTATGTCAGTCTGTCAGTATGTAACTCTCCGTGGGTAATTTGCGCGCCTGCGGCCTTCCTTGTTTCTGGTAGCCGTTTCTCAAGCGTGATTTTTTTTAGTTTTAAAAAAAAACTAAAAAAAAATCACGCTTTTATAAATAAATCAAACTAAAAAGTAAAAAATAAATAATAGTTTAAAAAAACTAAAAACACGCTTTTTATTATAGAAAACCAAACTAAAAAATAGAAAATAAATTTTAATAAATTTAAAATAAGAATAGTGTTAAAAATTTCAATAAATATAAATTAATAATAGTGTAAATAAAAAAAATGTATTTTTTTTAAAAAAAAGCGTGGGGTGCTTTTTAAGATATTATCAAAATGATAATCACTCTACTCATATCTGTCAATAAAATATTTATAACTATTGACACCATGCACCCCACGCTTTTTTTAAATAAAATACATTTTTTTTATTTACACTAATATTATTAATTTATATTTATTGAAATTTTTAACACTATTCTTATTTTAAATTTATTAAAATTTATTTTCTATTTTTTAGTTTGGTTTTCTATAATAAAAAGCGTGTTTTTAGTTTTTTTAAACTATTATTTATTCTGGATAAAAAGTACCCCATATGTTAATCCACATTCCAAAGTATCCGAGTACCTCATTTTATTTAAATCAGTTAAGTCGTTTTCTGCGTGCACAAACATTTACTAAACAAATTTTAAGGCTAGGTGACTCTAGCGGATGAGTCTCTATACTTAAATGTTTTAATAATTATTTGTCTGTCTGTAACTCAATACTATATTTACGATATGTACATAAATGCCTAACAGCTTAACATTTTGTAACGTGAACATGAAAAATGCATGCATCAATATTTGGTACTAGGGATCTGTTATCGGTAAGCACGTGAGTAATGTAATTACGCCTTTAAACCTGCTCCTGGGTCTCAAGCCCCAGGGAGCGCGAGGCTTCCATCAAAAAGCAAAAGATTGTTATTTATTTAATTATTAAAAACTGTACTACTGTATATAATTATAATCTGTGACACAGGTAGTCACTGCGCATGCCTAAGACGTTCTATACACCAGTGACGCGACGGACGCCGGGAGGCGCGCGCGGGTCGCGGGTCCCAGGTCCCATAGTGTATTTAGTGTAACTTCTATTGATAGTGTTTTAGTGTATTAATATTTTTTAACTAATCTTTCTCATGTGGTGGATTAATGTGGTTTCATCAGGTCAGTATGTACGTTTAAGTTACCTGAAATTCGGTCAGTGTGTACCTTTACATTAATTATACCTGATATACTATTGGGGTTGCCACCCTTAATAATGTTTAGTATTCTATGAAAAATACTGTTTTATTTTAGCTGTAACTTGAATGTATTTCATAGTAATACAAGAGTTTTACTTTGTTAGAAACATAACTTATAACATAATTAATTTTAAAACTAAGATTTAGATTTTAAAAATACTTCTACTATGAAGACGGATTTAAAAAAAATAATTTAGGTACCTTAGGGTCTACTATTATAAAGTATAATCATACTTTATGAAAAGACATCCTGATTTAAAATATAGGGGCAACAGAAACACATCATTTGTGAAAATATCAACTGTCTAGCTATCACGGCTCATGAGATACAACCTGGACAGACTGACAGACAGTGAAGTCTTAGTAATAGGGTCCTGTTTTTACCCTTTGGGTAGTGAACCCTAAAAACTTAATTTAGGGGTCGCCTTAACCCCCACATAACCTATAAACCAAAACCATCAGTTCATATGTTTGTACGCGCATTACGCAAAAATTACTGCCCAAAATTGTATTCAGTTTTCACAGTTAAATTGGTGCAGATCTACATTAAATTATATACTTCGTTTGTAGTCAGGGCAGTTCGACTAGTATACATATGTAGTTGAATTTTGGACAACACGAACTTTCCCTATCGTACATCAAAGTGGGTCAATCTTAATTATTTATGTACTTGTAACGTTTTATGTCGTTTGTTATTGTAAATGTTTCCTTTATTATATTAACTAGCGACCTGCCCCGGCTTCGCATGGTTTCTCAACTATAGCATGCATAAACCTTGCTCTTGAATCAATCTGTCTATTGGTAAAAACCGCATTAAAATTTGTTGCGTAGTTAACAGATCTAAGCGTACAGAAAACGGGAAGCGATTTCGTTTTACCGCCTTTTTTATTATGCATAAACTGTCGCCTTCACTGCTCACGCTCGCTATACAATGTTTAACTAATCTAGCCCAGCTGATATTGTATCAGGTACTCGTTTTATCCTGTATAAGAGCTACACTATGATTCACTATAATAGTCAATTAATTGATTTAATTTATAAAATTACTCGTCAAACTGCGGCGGATTTATCAGAACAGATCTTATAAATTATCAAGCCTAAGTTTTGTCTATTTAATTAAATTATATAGAACATAGAAAGTGCTTTTAAGATAGCTGGCTAAGTGAAAACTGTAATTTTTTTACTAAAACTTAAAAAATGACTATAAATATAATAATGACTAGCCGACCCGCTCTCGCTTCGCTGAGGTGTTTTTAAACTGTTCACTCACTCACTCACACTACTATGAATCATATATCTCTCAACGTTAAGGCAGCGTTTGTAAGAAACATTTTCGACCGACAGTTTCTTCGACTTACTGCAGCAAATTCGAGTACCATGAAAAATTCTTTTCATTTCTCAGATTAATATATAGCCTATGACACTCACAAATAATGTGGTTTTCTATTGGTAAAATAATTTTCAAAATCGGTTCAGTAGATCCAGAGATTACCCCCTACAACCTCACAAAGTTCACCTTTTTATAATATTAGTATAGATAGATAAATATGTCAATTGATTGTAAATTACATAAAAAGGCGTTTGATTATACATTTACTACATTACTCACGTGCTACTCGATAACGGAAGCCTAGCACCACGCCACCAAACAACACTACACTAATAGTCTCACTACTTTAATATATACTGCGCGATATCACTTGACAGACTAACTCAATCCTATCGGAACGAAATATATTGTCTACTCGAAATAAGATTGAACTACCCGCGATTACTAATTTATTGTATTGTTGCTAACAATACGACCGAAAATCGTATGTTTTTTGTTTCACTCAAGTCAAGATGGCGTAGAGTGTTATATATAAGTGTTATCAGGCACTTACACAAAATGTATCTGCAATTCCTTCATTATCATTGAACGAGAACTGCCAAGTACCAAGTGTCTGTTCAATAATGTATGGAATTGTCTGTTTGACTTTCTAAAACATACACTTTTAAGGTTGCGTTTCCACCTGAGACGTGCAAGGATGTGTTTGTTAAGAACCAATAGAATCTCTTAACAAAATATTCTCAAGTCGACCCACAACGGCTTCGCTCAGATGAATTTTATCACGTGTATTTTTATCCTCTATTTCAACCCCTAGAAGTTTTTTTTCGGGATAAAAGGTAGCCTATGTAACTTTTAAAATTTTAGTCTATCCCTGTACGAAATTTCATTAAAATTAGTCCAGCAGTTTTTGAGTTATAAATGGTTTAACTAACCCGACATCGTTTTATATATACAGACTAGTTTTTACCCGCAACTTCATTTGCGATATTGAGGTAGTTATATTAGTACAGTAGATCGTCTGTAGACATGTTTAATAGGTTAGACATATTTAGTGAGGTAGTCATACTAACTTTACACCCCCATTTTACCCCCTTAAGGAATGAAAAAATATTTTACATTTGTTTCATGACTTTCAATGTAGAACCTTCAAAAACGGCAAAGTTTCATACTATCTTTGCACCCCCGTTTTAACCCCTTAGGGGGTGAATTTTCAAAAATCCTTTCTTAATGCTCCCCTACGTTATAAAAGGAAGTCATGTGCAAAATTTCAAGTTTCTAACGCTTATTGTTTAGACCCTGCGTTGATATGTCAGTTAGCTTCGTCTTTTATATAGAAGATAGATTACAGATTTATATGTCCAGTTCCCCCTTCTTTTGGATACTCTTGAATCCAGACCTGATTTGTTTCAATATGTTATGTAACAAACCACCAGGTTTTTCTATGGATAGACAACCATAGTTATCGAGTAATGATCTCATGTAATGTCTATTCTAGTATAGAAGTATACTGTGTTAACATGTTATTCCTCGTGTAGGCGTGTATATTATCGTAAATCGTTCACATAATGCACTGCATCATGTAAATCATTTTGTATTTATAGTTTGATCTATAAATATAGATTTTTATACTAAAAAACTAGATTTCTCTACTTATTTTTTCAAAATCAAGGTTCTTATTGGAAATAATACATTCATACTGATAGATATCAACCTTTAATAGTTAAAAATCATTGGAGAATAAAAAAATTCTTTATAAATTTACACACAAAAACCTCATTCACTCACTAAATCACTCACTCACTCATGAAATTAATACGATTAATTATAAAATTCCTTAATCAACACTTGTCAGAATAAAAGTTCTTCTATGAACCAACCTGTAGTCTCTTCAATATTCCCCATATATATTTTATATGGAAAAATTAATTCCGCCATCTTGATTTTTTTTTCTATTCATAAAATAGACCTTGAGGCCCTGATCATCTTTTTCCAAAGAACCACTCTTCCATCTTGTATACTTTCTGAGATAGACGCCAACGAAATTTGTATGGCCGCCATCTTAAATTCACCATTTTGGATTTTTTTTTCAGCTCATTGCCAATTGGATGAGGTTTCGAATGATGTTTGTTTGAGCACCTCCCACCTATCTTACATATCCTGGCTGTGCTCTTACGCCATCTCCGAAACCCTCAATCATCAGCTCTCTCCATATTTTTCCTCTCAATGAATTTTTGTCTTCTATACGAAACCATGAGTAAAAAAAAAATTTTCTTACCAAATTTTACAGGGGAAGTGATTAATCAGGCACGTAAATTTACTACTTTAAACCTCTCTTCTCTACGATTAATGAATTAATATCGTATGGTCTTTGTAACTATTTTTTTTCCACTTTATACTCTTGTCTTGATTATAACTATTACAGTTCTTAATATTTATCATAGTATATATAGTTCTAGACTTAAATATAACCTGTTAACTAACTACACTATATTATAAGTCTATTTTTTAACAATAAAAGTTACATTCAAATTCTTTTATATTTTATACACTAGCGGCCCATCCCGGCTTCGCACGGGTGGAATATTTAGTTTAAAACATTTTGGCTCTCCCGCATGTCGGTGCCCCTCTACCTCGGCGTTACTCGCTACCACTCGCTGCACTTCGAGTATCACCGAGATAGAACTATACTGGCCCGTCGCGTCGCGTCGGCGTGTATTTTTGGTTTATATTGATATTTTTAATTTCGTAATATCTTTTGAATGGAAGGTCCGATTTTAATAATTCAAAAAGTAATTTACAGATATTGAAACAGCCTTGAATATGAAATAATTTATTTGGATAAGGATTAATACAAAGGTATGGAAAACATGGTCTGATTTTGATAGGCATTTTTATCAACTTTTAAAATATAAAAAAGTAGTTATAGTGACATAACTATAATAGTTGGACATATGGTCTCGCGGAGTTTTCTGTAGATATTGATACGTTCTATAATATTGTAGAACATTTTTTTGTTCTATCATCAATACTTTTCGCAGCGCATACGATGAAAGATATTATATGGCTATTTTTTTTGCACCTTGGGTTGGTTTTAGTGAGATTTTCTGGGGATCTCTAATTTTTTCTTATAATAAATATAGCCTATGTTACTCAGGGATAATGTAGCTTTCTAATGGTGAAAGAATTTTAGAAATCGGTCCAGTAGTTTTTATGTTTATTCGTTACATACAAAAATACAAATCTTACTTCTTTATAATATTAGTATAGATTACAGTTGGCACAGTAAAAATTTTAAAACACGTCTTCAGGTTTTCCTCAACTTTTATCATTATCATATATATCATAATTATAGACAGACACTTGCGTTTTATTTATTAGTATACTTCTTTAGAATACAACCGATTGGATACGAGAAATACAATAGTTTTTGAATGCTTTTGTTCCAAATACAACTGAAGCGTTTTAAGAATTGTAGAGCGCCTTTGACTGCCGCTCTTTTCGTACTTTACTGCACTTGAAGGGCTATATCTTTTTAAATATAATATTTATGTACACCCTACAATACCTGTTTTATTCAGAAATAGAACTGCTTTTTTGTATATATATTTTTTATAAAAAACTTCTGACAAACAAAATAAATTCATAAGATAAGATAATCAGTACTGTAGTAGTCAGGATTCTCTAAAAAATTGATCTAAATAAAATGCATCAGAATTGATTCTTTATTAATCTATTCATAACTAGTCGACACGCCCCGGCTTCGCATAGATGCAATTTACGTCGTGTACTTTAGGTTTGTAGGTTGTACATAAAAATGTTTCCTAAATACAAACATTTCAGACGCTTACGACTGTAAACATATTTTATTATTATCCCACAGGAATAAAAAAATCCGAGATATTAAAAGTTGCCTTTGTGTTAATTCAGGTTATAAAGTATCTGTATGCCAAATTTCAAACATACATTACTTTACATTACGTGCTACATTTTATTAAACTTTACATTAGATGCTACTAATAGAACGCTATAAAAAGTGAGGTAGTTGAATTAAAAACTGTCATATGTATGTCATATGTCTTACCTATGTATATTATCAATTATAAACTGTTAAAAATCTGTATAAAATCTAACGTAGCTAGAAGAAATTAATATTTGAGCTTTATTATGAATACTTCTACATTCTAGTAATAAAGGTGAAAGTAGTCTGACTGTGAAAATAAAAATATTTAAAAAAAATGTAAAAAAATAAGTGGTAAATTGCACTCGTGTAAATTCAGGGCGGGTCTACTAGTCTCACATATATTAGTACAGATTAAACAATTAATTCTCAAATAAAAAGCATTTGTTTGAAAGATATTTTCGTATGAAATCGAGGGTAGAGCCAGTAATCAATATAAGTGAGGTTTGCGTGTTGAACTAGTATAAATATGCTGATATAGGGGTTAAACCAAACATAATATAACTTTGCCTTTAAATAAGTACACATTAGGGCCTTTGCGAGTCCTATATAAATAACGATGCGATTCCAATAATATATAGAGATGATTTTTTACTGTTTTATTAATAAACCTGTGTTGAGAAAATAGAAATCGTATTGAGCTATTGTATGTAAGTCTTCCTTACCTTAAAGGTCCACTAGATGACGCTATATTGTTTGTACAGAACACAAGTCATTTAATACCTCAAAACTCCACAAGATGGCGTTACATTGTGGTTATTGGTTGCAAATCTTCTAATAATCTAAACTCTACGAGTTGGCGTTACAATATATCTATATATAGATAATAAAATATCGTCATCATCATCAGAACCCGTCAATGGCCCACTGCTAAGCCGGGTCTCCTCCTCAGAATGAGGAGGGTATTAGGCCATAGTCCACCACGCTGGCCAAGTGCGGGTTGGCAGACTTCACACACCTATGAGAACTTAATGGAACTCTCATGAGTGCAGGTTTCCTCACGAAGTTTTCCTTCACCGTTTAAGCAAATGATATTTAATTGCTTAAAACACACATAACTCAGAGTCAGAGGTGTGTGCCCAGGATCGAACTCGGACCTCCAGAGTAAGACTTGAAGTCTCAACCACTGGGCCATCGCTGCTATTACGAAATATACTGCCATTGAATGCAAGTTTACTAATACATCATAAGTCTACGAGATGGTGTTACATTTTTGCTAGTTTTACCAAATCTACTGGTATATCAAAACTCTGCAAGATGGCGTTATTTTGTTTGTATCGGATAAAGTCTTCTAGTACTTCAAAACTCCAATAGCTGGATTTACATTTTTGTTAGTTTTGCTAAGTGTACTAGTATCTCAAAACCTATTGTTTGTATCGGTTGCAAGTCTTCTGGTATCTCAAAACTCCACAAGATGGCGTTACATTATTGCTATTAATTGAAAATCTTCTGGTACTTCAAAACTCCACAAGATGGCGCTACATTTTTGCTAATAGTTGCAAATATTTTGGTACCTCAAAACTCCACAAGATGGCGTTACATTGTTGCTATTAGTTGCAAGTCTTCTGGTACCTAAAAACTCCACAAGATGGCGCTACATTGTTGCTATTGATTGTAAGTCTAATGGTACCTCAAAACTCCACAAGATGGCCCTACATTGGTAGGTGCCATTGGATACAAATCCAGTCCACCAGTCGTACCTGAACTCTACGAGATATCGTTACATTGCTGTTATTGAGTGTAAGTCTACTGGCACACCTTTTACAAGATGGCATATATTGTTGTTGTTGAATGTAAGGACTAGTACTCCAAAATTCAACGAAATGGCATTAGATTGTTGCTATAGGATCTAATCCTATTATGAACAAAGTTTTCTTTAGTGTAATAGTTTTAGAAATAGGTCAATGTTTCTATTGTGTTAGAGCTAGGTTCACGTGTTAAGTTACAGTAATTTACCACGAAAGGGCTTTACCTTGTTATGTTATTATGTAATAAGTTATACAGGCAACGAAACCTAGAAATATAGCTTCTTATAGATGGCATAGATAAATAACAAAAATTATTAAATTAAATTTACTTGTTTTATTTTTCAACTAGCCGTCGTGCGCGACTTCGTTCGCGTGTTGCTCCGCTCCTATGGGTCGCAACGAAATGTTAAATAGCCTAAGTTACTTCTTGTTACATCAGCTATCTGCCAGTGAAAGTCCCGTCAAAATCGGTCCACCCATTTCAGAGATTAGCCGGAAGACAGACAGACAGAAAAAATTGTAAAAAAAAATGTTGTTTTAGTATATGTGCTGTGTGCGTGTATACATCCATATGCACTTAGTAAATAGTGGTTATTTTAATATTACAAACAGACACTACAATTTTATTTATTTGTATGGATGTGGGAGTAGAGTTGAAACTTATTCATTAGACTTTTCTTAATCTACCTAACATTATTTTAACTCTAAATAGTTCATATAAAAAAGTTAAGAAAGTTATATTTAGACAACTAATATCTATATAATAATAATTGACTATTCAAATAAAATATTTAACTGAGGAGTGGAAGAGTTGAATGAGTGTGTGAGTGAGAGAGTGAGTGCGTGGATAAATGGGTAAAAGTGCTGGGTGTATAAAGAATACGTTAATAGGTGTGTGAAATAATCGTTGAATGAGTGAGTGATGAGTAAGTTCGTGTCTGATTGTGTGGTTTTGTAGTTGAGTGAGTACTTGGGTCAGTTGGTGGATAAGTTAGAACTTAGTCATACAGGAGACAGGAGAGGCAACGGTAAATCTCCTATCTACATCTGCTATCCCCTACAACTCGAAGTAAAAACCCTTTATTAATGTAATAGAATCTATTTCGATTATTTCCTACTTATACAACTATTATAAACATTCTCATCTTAAAATAGATTTTTAATAAAATATTACGCTTTGGCAGATTCAAAATAATATAATTGTATATTTTTACAAGCTGTTGAGCTGAATTTGTTCGTCCTGTAAACAAGAGGTTTCCCTCACTCTTTGACTAAGAATTTTCTGGAATTTAAAGATTTGGATCTTGTGGATAATAATATAAAGAAAAAAACATAGAAATTATATTTTAATTGCCATTTACTATAACCAAAACAATTGTAGACTTTTTTGAACAAGTTATGAAATTTATTGATATTATTTTTGCCTTTGTCTACAATTAAACATCTATAATATGTAATAATGAAAATAGCACATTTTTGTATCCATTAGCCATTAACTTTTGCCTTTGGCTAAGTCTGAAGTCTAATTTCTAGACGTAATAATGAACGTAACACATTTTACAATTATTCTTTTAATGAATAACCCTTTTAATGTTAGCTTTGGGTATTATTCTTTGCCTTTGGCTTGGTTTGAAATCCTATTTATACATCTCTGGTTGAAACTCAGCTTAATAGGTTCAATTACAAAAGCACACATGTTTACACGAAGCGTAAAAAAGTAAAAACATACATTTTTTACGAGCCAATAATTCGTAATCTCCCCACTAAAAGGTGATTTCTTTGTATGTTTATAGTGTCATAAACCCGACTACACCGACTACACCGCAGATTGCTTCGTTACAAATTACACATGTTCAATGATCTGCTATTGTTATAATGGCTGACATTTTGATATTTGTTTGAATATTTTTCAAGTTTTTTTTAACAACAACAACATTTTTTTTACTAAGTGAACTTGGGATTAATAAAATTAAAAATATTCAGGTGTTCCAAAAAAAATTTAAATATCCCGCAGGAATTATAAAAAGTAGCTTATGTGTTAATCCAGGTTACAAAGTATCTGTCAGCAAAATTTCATCGAAATCCGTTTATCCATTTTTGTGTAGTATAACAAACATCTAACCATCCAAATATCTAAACATTTACATTTATATAATACTAGTCGACCCGCGCGACTTCGTCCGCGTCCCTTTTTTTCGCAATAAAAGGTAGCCTATGTCCTTTCTCAGGGTCTAAAGATTGTCTGTGCCAAATTTCATCAAAATCGGTTGAGAGGTTTAAGCGGGAAAGCGTAACAGACAGACAGACAGAGTTACTTTCGCATTTATAATATTAGTAGGGATTAGTAAGTAATAGATGGCACTCTAACGACTATTCAGTACAGGTGAACCGCATCGATCTGAATCGAAACGGAAAGGAACGGATTCTATTGGTTTCTTAACAAACACATCCCTAGATACACCTCCTTACAAATCTGTGATAGACATGCAACTTAATTATTTCCATCCATTAAGGAAAGATGAGCGGTAAAATAATAAAGAAAACAAAAAACCTTTTTAAATTTTATTCAAATTAGGTTTGATATAAATATTTAAATGATAAAAGGAAAGGGTCAAAAACGTTCGATGTTTTGGACCCTCTGATAGAATAATTATGCAAAGAACCTCTAACCTAAGTCTGGTTCGATAGGTATTTGGAAATGTTCCACGTATGGAGATTAAAAAGTATAATAAAACGGATACTTTCAAATACCCGCATGTAACTGTACTACGTGTTTACTCGGATTTTTTCTTAAATTCCGATTATACAAAACTAAAACACATCTATATTTTCTAACTTTTATTGTGGTCTGTCATCTGGCCGAGTAGCTCTACGAGATCAAATCAGGAATGAGGAGATCCGTAGAAGAACCAAGGTAACCGACATAGCTTAGAGAATCGCAAAGCTGAAGTGGCAATGGGCGGGGCTCGAAGAGCCGATGGGCGTTGGGGAAAAAAGGTGCTAGAATGGCGGCCTCGCACCGGAAAGCGCAGCGTTGGGGCCTTCCGTCCCCACTAGGTGGACCGACGACCTCAAGCGGATCGCAAGCAGGCGTTGGATCCAAGGGGCACAAGACCGCTCTAGGTGGCAACGCATGGGAGAGGCCTATGTCCAGCATCGGACGTCCATCGGCTGAGACGACGACGACGACGAGTAGCTTGGGGCTTATGGCCCAGGTACAGGTTTATGAAGCTCTTTCACACATTTATATCACTCACCATTTACTACGTTCAATCCACCCACACCCCAAACCCACATAATATTACTTGTAGTACTTTACTGTAATAATGCTTACTTTATGATATTACTTAACAGACTGCTTCAGTTCTACGTCATAATCAAAAGTGTTGCTGCCAATCTATTCATCTATAAATAATATTTATTTTCGTTTGTTATCCAAATAATTTTTTTAATCATCAATGACTGTCATATTTTGACTGTTGTTTGAGCAATCTCTTCGTCAACTACGATTTTAATTTTTGCCTGTTATCTAAGTATTTTTTTAAATTATCACTGACTGTTATATTTTGACTGTTGTTTGAGCAATCTCATCGTCAACTACGATTTTAATTTTTGCCTGCTATCTAAGTATTTTCTTTAATTATCACTGACTGTTATTTTTTGACTGTTGTTTGAGTAATCTCATCGTCAACTACGATTTTAATTTTTGCCTGTTGTCTAAGTATTTTCTTTAATTATCATTGACTGTTATATTTTGACTGTTGTTTGAGTAATCTCATCGTCAACTACGATTTTAATTTTTGCCTGTTGTCTAAGTATTTTCTTTAATTATCATTGACTGTTATATTTTGACTGTTGTTTGAGTAATCTCATCGTCAACTACGATTTTAATTTTTGCCTGTTATCTAAGTATTTTCTTTAATTATCATTGACTGTTATATTTTGACTGTTGTTTGAGTAATCTCATCGTCAACTACGATTTTAATTTTTGCCTGTTATCTAAGTATTTTCTTTAATTATCATTGACTGTTATATTTTGACTGTTGTTTGAGTAATCTCATCGTCAACTACGATTTTAATTTTTGCCTGTTATCTAAGTATTTTCTTTAATTATCATTGACTGTTATATTTTGACTGTTGTTTGAGTAATCTCATCGTCAACTACGATTTTAATTTTTGCCTGTTATCTAAGTATTTCTTTAATCATCACTGACTGTCATATTTTGACTGTTGTTTGAGTAATCTCATCGTCAACTACGATTTTAATTTTTGCCTGTTATCTAAGTATTTCTTTAATCATCACTGACTGTCATATTTTGACTGTTGTTTGAGCAATCTCATCGTCAACTACGATTTTAATTTTTGCCTGTTATCTAAGTATTTTCTTTAATCATCACTGACTGTCATAATTTGACTGTTGAATGAGTAATCTCTTCGTCAAGTACGATTTTAATTTTTGCCTGTTGTCGTATTTTCTTTAATTATCATTGACTGTTATATTTTGACTGTTGTTTGAGCAATCTCATCGTCAACTAGGATTTTAATTTTTGCCTGTTGTCTAAGTATTCTCTTTAATCATCACTGATTGTCATATTTTGACTGTTGTTTGAGTAATCTCTTCGTCAAGTACGATTTTATTTAATTTTAATTATAATAATACACCTATATTTGTTACTAAATTTTCAATATAGGTATAGATATATCTTGTTTGAAATTTAAAAAAATGTGGGATAAGTTATTTTATATATAAGATTATAATAAAGAGGGAAGTTAGGAAAGGCTAGCGGAAATTTAAAATGTACTTGCTATGGACAGTTATAGAAATACACTGAAAACATCCTTTCAAACGTTCAAAGCTTATTTCTAGACATATTCAGTCTTTGTCAGATATTCAATTGTAGACTCGCGAGTATTTTGATTTTTGATATCAGGCATTTTCCCGTACAAAGGTGTAACACATTTTCTCTTTAGATTTTGAGATAAACATGCCTGTTGAACAAGCTAATTTTGATAGAAGTTATGGATCTCTAAATATTTTAAAAAGGTGAACATCTCGCCGTTTTTTTATCATAGTCTATTTCTTTTTTTATAATAAGGTACAGTTGCTAAGTAAATAAAATACTAATAGATAAATTCTTATTATTTTAATAGATCCCAAAGTAACACAAGCTATAATTTACTTTTTTAAATAACAGGCAAGGTACAATCTCATAATATAGTCTACTCATATTATGGGAAAATTGAAACCACCAACAGGCACTATTACTTATTTTCCCTCTGTATTTTATTAAGTAAAAAGTTACTTAAATTATAAAAAAATCACTTTTTGAGAAGTGTCCAAAATAATTTTTTTATGTCTAAATAAAAAAAGTCTATTAAAACGTAAAATGAGTAAAAGTTATATTTATAATTGGTTTACTTTTTAAAGTTTTTTTTTTACTTGCAAGGGGATTAGGGGTATTTAAATCAACAAAATCCAAGTGGTAATTTATCGGCAGACAGAGCCTCTTACCAGGAGTAAGTAAAGTTGACAATTAAGGCGACAGTCTGATACGAATCAGTCCCCGAATACTAATTTCCCTAAAATTAAGCGAAATGGGAAATAATCCTTAAATCTAGGTCACGCGTGTCATCCATTTTGTTCAGCGAAAATGAAATATTTCATTCATTTTTTTGAATAGATGGAAAACATTTTTAACTGATATAAAAAGTATTGTTATAATAAACAGATATTAAAACACATTCATTCATAACTCCTCAATTTTTTTAGTTGGATTTTACATCCTTAGAGTGTGAAACGAAGTTCAACAATTTCCTATTAACTAAGGAAGAAAAAGGATATGTATTCAATGGTGTATTAGGTTAGGATATGATAATAGATAAATTAAAGCCCCCATGTTGAATTTTTGTCATTAAAGTAACTTACTACGCCATTTATTAAACTGAATGGTACTTATCCATAATTGCAAACCTATAATTTTTTTTGGTTTTAAATTACGTAATTACTAAAATTCATTGATTTTTAATTATGAGGACACAATACATGAAACACCGGACTGATACTGTAAATAACTTATCTATATATAAGGTGTAAAGTACATCTGTAAAAAAAATATTAAACTCATAAATAGAACCTAACTGTAAAATAAGTTTTGTTTCACAATAAGGTTAGTTTAGTAGTAATTATCAAATAATATTTTAATTTATTATATTTTTTTTTTTGTTTTTTACTTTGGATATAATATCTTAACGTATATATTTTTCATATTATTCTGTCAACTTGTCCAACAATGTTGATTCCCTTTTGGAGACGTTTTGCTGTAGCCGTATCAAATAGCGGTTGCAGACATCTCTAAAAATTTGCGAATATTTTTAACACTCTGCGATACTCAGTTTAGAAATATAAAGATACTACAGTACACCACGTAGTTACAGTTCGACATTTCCCATTGCGAGCAAACGCATATAATTTAAAAAAAAATTATGAGGACAACACTTATTTAATTATATTAGTAATTATCAACCCAACAACGAGTAAGCAAAGGCCTAAGGCACCTATGTCAGCAAAACATGGACCCCCCGCCGCTTCTCTTTAATCCCTACATGAACGGCTCAATCTGAACCCAAGCCTTTGAAAGTTACTAGCTGATCTGCGTCACATAAGAGAGAGAGAGAAGGTAAGAGAGAGCCAAAACTCTTTTTTGTTTTATCATCATTTTACGCATCGCACGCTACGGAAACTTTTGATTGATGCTCCGCTCCTATGAGTCGTAGTGTAATGTAATATAGCTTATAGTCTTCCTCGATAAATGGGCTATCTATCAATAAAATATTTTTTAAATTCGAAGCAGTAGTTCCTGAGATAAGCGCGTGCAAACAAACAAATTCTTCAGCTTTATAATACTTACAAGTCACGTATATTTTTTTGGAATTGAATAAAAGTGTCTATTTTGACCACCAAACCCAAAGCGTGTTCAGAAACCAAATGATAGACAGAAATTTTATTTCCCCTACCCATTCTTTTGTTCACATGTCACACCCTCGTTGATTCAATAGATTAGGCCTTCGTAAATTGGATTTTAGACAGTGTCTCTTAAAGATAACACATATTAGAATATATCGAGGAATTTGAGAAATATCATAAACAAAGCAGTGATGGCCCAGTGGTTGAGACTTCAAGTCTTACTCGGGAGGTCCGGGTTCGATCCTGGGCACACACCTCTGACTCTGAGTTATGTGTGTTTTAAGCAATTAAATATCACTTGCTTTAACGATGAAGGATAACATCGTGAGAAAACCTGCACTCCTGAAAGTTCCCAAAAAGTTCTCAAAGGTGTGTGAAGTCTGCCAACCCGCACTGGGCCAGCGTGATGGACTATGGCCTAATACCCTCTTTATTCTGAGGAGGAGACCTGGCTCAGGAGTGGGCCACTGAACGGTCGTGACGTACATAAACCAGCCGAGCTCCTCTCGTTTCACTAAGGTTTATTCGAGTGGTAGTGAGAGTAGTAAAGTACATAACAGAAATTTATTTTAATACTAGCGGCCCATCCCGGCTTCACACGGGTGGGCAAATTATTTTTAAACATTTTGGCTCTCCCGCATTTTTTTGTTTAAATTTATAGATATTTTTGTTTCGTAATATCTTTTGAATGCAATGTCCGATTTAAATAATTCAAAAAGTAATCTACACGTATTGATACAGTCTTGAATACGAAATAATTTATTTGAATAAAAATTAATACACAGGTATGGATAACATGGTCCGATTTTGATAGGCATTTCTATCAACTTTTAAAATGTAAAAAAGTAGTTATAGTGACATAACTAGAATAGTTGGACATATGGTCTCGGGAGTTTTTTTATAGATATTGATACGTTCTATAATATTGTATAACATATTTTTGTTCTATCATCAATACTTTCCGCAGCGCATGCGATGAAAGACATTTTATGGCTAATTTTTACACACCTACGGTTTTAGTAAGAATTTCTGAGGATCTCTAATATTTTCAATTAATAAATATAGTCTATGTTACTCAGGGATAATGTAGCTTTCTAACGGCAAAAGAATTTTTGAAATCGTCCAGTACTTTTTAATTTTATTCGTTACATACAAAAATCTTTCCTCTGTATAATATAGATTATCTCACTTAATGTTCGACCCATTGGCGGAGCAGTCAGTCGCTATGGGTCTCTGAGTAGATATCAGTGTTCGTAGAATCAGTGATTTGATTTATTAGTGTAATTGTTATTGAGCTTCTACGAACTCTGGTATTAAAAATATACTTAATACCAGAGTTAGTAGAAGCAGTAAAGTAGTGTTTGGAGTGAATCAAATATTACTTATAGAGGTTATTTTGCTCCATTATTTACTATTGAGTTAGTTTATTAGATCAGTTTAGTCATAGTTTGTGATGCAGTATTAATTAGTGAGCGTGGCATTTAAAAGTAGTATCAGAGAGCACGCCGTAGTAAATCAGTGCTAGTTATGCATATCAGTTCAGTTACAGTAGAATGAATGATATGATCAGATGAGTAGTCAGTTGTGCGAGGCATGGGGTGGCTAGGTATTGTATATGTTTGTCAGTTTTCATTTAGTCATTTGCTCGGACACCAAGTAGATCAGAAGGTGCTCGATGACACTGCAAATCATACTACCACGAAAAATCTCTTTATTTTTCGGGTTAATTGTTAAAAGAATATTCAAAATAAGTTCAGTATATCTAGACATAACCCCGTACAAACTCACAACTTCATAATATTAGTAATAAGTATATCAATGTAATTAAATAAACGTTTCGATGTCCTACTTTAATTTTCAACATAATATTGCGTTATATAAGACGAACTGACATATAAACTTTTTTTTCATTTATCCCCTATTACTTTATCGCCATATTTACATTTTACATGCACTTCATCCCCTTTTTAATCCCCTTCAAGTTTTTTTCCCAAGCTCTTGTCAATATCTGTGATGTACAAAATAGTTTATAAAAAGTATTTAAATACAAAATACATATTTCCAAAATACTTTATTCAAATAAAATACTTTTATGGGTTTAAAAGAATTTGCCTTTATTTTATTACTAAGTTTTTTAACACAATCACGATCTTTTTCACAGATAAGGGACGCCCCTAATTAATTAGCCCACTAAAGAATTAGGGGGTCCGATAATTAATGATTATAATCAATTATGAAAATATAATCTATACTAGTATTAGTCCTGATTCTACGACTATTATATTTGTTCATAAGAAAAAAAGAAAAAAAAACCGAATTGATAACCCCCTCTTTTTATTTTTGAAGTCGGTTGAAAACAATGATTGTGTTGTCAAACGAAAGCACCATAGACTGGTTAAAAGTTATATCATCGGATTTTCTATTAGCTGACATCCGTATCAAGCTATTTTGTTCGAACTATAAAATATTAAATTAATGATCATCTATTACCCATCAATTCAGTGTTGCCATAGTGAGAATAGTATATCACATTCATTTATTGATAACGACAAAATTTATTGATGTCAAAATGTTAACAAAAGTATTTAAATACAAAATGGAAATAGGTATTTTTTATTTAGTATTTTGTATTTCACATCTCTGTACCAAATTTTATCAAAATCGGTTGTGGTTTAAGCGTATCAGACATACATACCTTAGTTGGTATAATTATAGTGTCATATTGTGTTATATACTACTCAATGCTAGTTCATATTAGTATGATACATATACTAATCAATTATATATAATCTTCTATATTATATAACTGTACCATTTAGTTGTCACAGCTAAATGTTGTAGACGGTAATTTATTGGTAATTACATGTAATGAGACGAAGATTGTCGTGTTCTGAATTATATATTAATTGACTAAATTGCTATACTGCACGGTATCATGTAGATATTAACAATGTATAATGTAGTCCGAGCAGTGCCTGGGGCTTGATTTGTTGCGTACTTTAATGTGCATTTTATACTTAAGAAAATTATGCTAGCACTTATTACATTTTTTCACCCGTGAGGAGACGGGTTTGAATACAATTCCTCTCTGACACTGGGAGAGCATCTCGTAAAGGCCGAAACCGACCGCCAAGTGTCTCTGACGCGTTCCGGCCGAGCCGCATGTAGGCCAGTTTCCAATGAACACCGGGCTCTTGCTCGGGGTCCATTGAAACCGCAGCAGTCTTCTCTTCCCTCCCCCTCCTCACTCTATCTTTGAGGCGGCAACGCATTGACAAAACAAGATACCCTCTAGTTTCGTCGATGTGTATGGGCGACGGTGGCCATTTTCCACCAGGTGGACCCTCTGTTCGTTTGTCCCTTAACTATCATAAAAACAATATATATGTCGGAGTATAGTAAAAGATTATCGATTAATCGAATCGTTATCGTTGTCTATGGCGTTGGAGTGGGGTAGTAGTCACTTCCGTTGTTTTGACAGTCTCTACCCTCGACCCTTTATATGCGATCGACAGTCTAACTGAAGTCTTAGTCGTGCGCGGTCTCTCAAGAAGTGAACATCATCTAAGTAGTGCTAGTGATAGTGATAGTGTCAAGTGCAGTGTAGTGTGGAAATGCTGTCCAACTAAGGTCACGTAAGTCCTTACAATGTAATTGCCACGTGGTTAAGTAAACACAATGTTAGGTTAGGTTGGCCTTAGGTTAGGTTAGTCTTGTGTTAGATTCGGTTTATGTGCGTTTAACCTTGGGTTTAAACAGAGAGCCTGAGCAGTGGAGGTGAGTGTTATGATCATTTAAAGGAATTCCTTAAGCCTACACCTAGGTCACAAGTCCAAGGCACTGCTTAGGTTTCTCTCGTAATTGTTAGAGATCATATTTGATAATATATAGGTTCAGTAGAAGTATCTGCGTCGCGTTTACCCAATATTCCACTCATTACCATCACCCCCTTTTAGTGTTCCCCATCTTCCTCCTTCCATCTCCTTTCACATCGTTTTAAAATCCCCGACATATATATTATGAAAATTTAATTTCTGAACGTATTGTCGCGAATGTAGTAAATTATTCACGAATAGATTTATTGAAACTAGAATCGATTTTATAATCATAAATTTAGGGAAGTGGTAGTGAGGGTAGTAAAGTATATAAAAGATTTTTTTCCAATATTAGCTCACTTATTATTCGGACCTTTGGCGGAGCAGTCGGTCGCTATGGGACTCTAAGTAGATATTAGTGTCAGTGTTGTAGAAGCAGTGAAGTGTTTAGAGTTAATCAGAAATAACCTATAAAGGACATTTTGCTTCATGCGAGTTAGCTATTAGACCAGTTTAGTTAGTCAGTTTGTGATTCAGTACAAGTTAGTGTGGCGTTTGAGAGCAGTATCAGTGCCAGTTTGTAAGTGAGGCATCTGTATCAGACGCGCCAGTTAAATCAGTTGATAAGACCAGTATATCAGAGCAGTACTGTTATCAGACGAGTAGTCAGTTGTGCGAGGCTTAGGGTGGGTATAGGGGAGGTCGGAGGCCACTAGCGGGTCAGGTCCCGCGTTAACAGTTAATAATGTTAGTAGCGGATATCAGGCCCCGCGTTACCAGTTGTAGTGTCAGTCAGTATCGGATCAGTGTATTGTGTTAGTTTTCATTTAGCATTTCGCTCGGGCACCGAGTAGATCAGGAGGTGGTCGGCGACACGTATGGTTTCCTCTGGCCTGATGTTACTGCCATTGTACGTAACCGCAACAAATTGCATTCGCAAGAACGTCAGAGCGCATCTAGCATAAAGTATCTACGACAAGCGGTTGCTGACACAACTCTTTTCTTCAACAAACTATAGTTCAAGTGCACACACAACACCTAGGCAGACCGAGACCTGGACGGAGGGATACCTCAGCAAGTAGTCCGGAAGTCAGTGGAACCATTTCTTAAGCAAACAAGTGAATTTCCGATACAGTACCCACGACTTCGTTATTCAATGTTTAAAACTACTCGTTACATTTGACCATGAATATATGTTTATTTTATTACCGAAAACATGCGTAGGTAGCGGCGAAGTAAGAGATATGACGCGTCGCGGCAAATACGCGGTAAATAAATATCTAATGAAAAAAATAATACTATATGTTTTTATGTTTCCAAATCAAATTAATTGTGCTAAAACTTAACAATACTCATATACAATAATATTATATATGGGTCATTCCATGCCAAATCGACAAATTTTTCTAAATCGACCCCCCGAAAGAAATTTTTCAGAATTTTTTCAAATTTTTTTCCCGACTCAAAAAAAGTTACGAATTTTTAAGAAAAATACCGCTTTTTTTTGAAAATGCTAGAACTTTTTCAAAAATTGACCGTTACGGATTATTTTTTAAATATTTGTTTTCAAATTTAGTTATTAAAAAAAATGAAAAAATTTTCAGAACCCCAGATGTATGAAATATTATGTTTTTTTTCGAAAAAACCGTAATTTTTAGCAAAGTCCGACCGTTTAATAGTAGCATTTTCAAAAAAAAAAAGCGGTGTTTTTTTCAAAAATTCGTAACTTTTTTTGAGTCAGGAAAAAAAGTTTGAAAAAATTCTGAAAAATGTCTTTCGGGGGTTAGAAAAAGGTAAAAAATTTTTAGCGAAATCAAAGGGGGTCAGGTAAAAATGACCCATATACTAAATAAAAAAAATATAATCATAGAATTGCCGTGTTAGTGCACGCATCACGTTAAAACGGCTGAACCGATTTGAGTGAAATTTGGCACACGGATACTTTAGAAGTTTTTTTATTACATAGGGTACTTTTTATCCCGAAAAAATCAAAGTTCGCGTGGGATAAAAGAGTAGATTGGTACACAAAAGTTGATGCTTAAATCTTGGTAGTATATTAATAACAGTTCTCACTGAATAAAAGTCTCCAAAGAATATTTTGAAAAGTATTCAAAGTACCGATGAAAAGTTACCTAAAAACGTTTAAAAATTGCCTTCTTTATATTTTGGTCGCTATATGTATATGAGTCTTGACATAATTTCCTCCACCCCTCTATCTTCAATATATACAATCTTTGAATACCCCGTTTCTAGGTTACGGATATAAAACATTAAGATAAACGATTTGATAGACCTCTGACCTATATTGAGGGTTCGATAGGTTCGACTTTGGTTTGATAAAAGTACCTGAAGTTATACCTTTCAATGCGAGAATTTAAAGGGCGATCTTTTGAAATATAGTGTACTAGTCGACCCGCCCCAGCTTTGCCTGGGTGCTATTTTACATGTGTATTTAGCTTTAATTTCCAACATCAATATAATTTATATATGAATACGCACTTCATCCCCTATTTCAACCCCTTCAACCAAGTTTTTCGCGATAAAACGTTGCATGTTTTCTTCCCCAAGCTGTAGTATACCTCTACACTAAATTTCACCAAAATCGGTTTAGTATTTTAGGGTTTAGACGTGAAAGCGTAACAGACAGAGTTACTTAGAGTATAAACAAGAAAAAATACTGAAAAACTTTTTATAAGGAGCAAGAATCAGCAGCAGCAGATGTGTAGCGAGGAATGTTAATTAAGAACCAATAGAATCTCAGCCTAATATCTATTTATAACAAGCAGACCCCCACAAATTCAACCGCATGGAATTTAATTTTCTAGTTGTGTTTAGTAGCTTACCTACTCACTCGCACACATCCCTCGCCTGTTCTCTAACACACATAATGAAGCGATTCTATTGGTTCTTAACAAATACATACCTCGCAACGAATCCTCGCACATATCAGGTGGAATCGCAGCTTTAATGAGAAACTAGAAACTCTCCTATTTAATTATAAAATTAAATATAAAACAATATAAATAGTTTCATCACACATTTTCCATGAAAGCGGTTCCGACAGTTCCGCTTTGATCTCAGATGTATAAAGGGATCTTTGTAACGTCTGCGGAACGAACGAACGAATGAATGAATCTGCTTAACACTTACAAATGAACGCTTTATCCATTCATTTGTAAATTGTATTATTTATTAATATATAACTGGGAGAAAAAGAACGACAAGAGAAATGATATTGAATGAACGCAACGTTGATACTTCTATTGAACTATTCTTTGTTCCTGCGGGATAATAATAAAATATCTGTTAAATAACTTACTTCTAATGAATAATATATATCTCGGTGATTTTATGAAGAGAAGGGAGGAGGAGAAGGGGGTAGATTAACACTACAAGGAAGAGGAGTAATAATATTGTAATACAACAAACATAATCAAATATGATCTCTATCAATTACGATAGAAACACTCGCCTCCACTACTCAGGCTCATAAACCTAACCTAACACAAGAAATGGCAACTACATTGAAAGGTACTCACGAGATATTAATTGGATAGCACTCCCAGCACCAACACAACACTTTCATTAACACTACTACTTTACTTGGCGGATGTCGTGTGAGAGAGGGAATAAGTGAATCGGTAATATAGGTGTTGGAGAATAGGTCAGTGATTGAGTGTGATTGAGTGAGTAGCTTTGCTTTGAGATTGAGCAGTTGATGTGCATTTCGAGTATTAAATTCCACAAGGAAGAAGAAAAGCATTATAAATCTCTTATATCTTCGAAAATATTCATTTAAATTTCATGCTGTAAAGGGCCATATTGATCTATATTAAACGCACAATGTATTTAAGGTACCTAATTGGATAAGGATTAATGCTGTATTGTTTAAAATAGCTTCGTAAATAAGCCATTATTTCTCGTAAAAAGTAAAGGATTAAAAATGGTTATGGTTGGTAATCCCTAAGAGATAGACATATACCATCGCGGACTTTTTTGTAGACCTTTTTAAGGTGTACAATACTGTAGTACATTATTTTGCGTAGGGTTCAGCCAGCGGTTACAATGTAAGCTCAAAAAAATGTGTTTATTTACGACATCACATTAGAAACCTCTAAAATTATCCGTGTTTCTCTACTAAACTATACATGTATTATACATATAAACCTTCCTCTTGAATCGCTCTATCTATTTAAAAAAACCGCATCAAAATCCGTTGCGTAGTTTTAAAGATTTAAGCATACATAGGCACACATAGGCAGACAGCGGGAGGCGAGTTTGTTTTATACTATGTCGTGATTAGTTTCCACCAGAGGTGTCGAATGAAACAATTATATTCTCATCTCTGGTGGAAACGAAGCTTTAATAAGAACAAATATTAGTATGGATAATGTGTATGTTCACATAAGTAACATACATCCCTTTCACTACATCTCAATTACTATTCCAGTGGAACAACTGTATGAATTTAAAGGAAACGTAAAAGGATAGGATAGAGGATAGACCCTAGATTAGCATACATTTTATCCTGAATACTAAATCTCTTTTTGTAAGAGATATTATTTAGATTGAATTTACATGTCTTAGTGCCGGTTTTATAACTTGCTGATAAAGTCCTTGATAGACTATTCGGAAGAAAAAACAACTCCGTTTTGTGTTAGATATATAATATATATAGAAATGTATTAGATAATTTCAACTGTGAAATTTGACTATTATGGTGAAGCAGCTGTTACCGTGATTGAGTAGTTAAGGCGAGTGTTAATATACAAACAATATAAATAATAATAAAAATTTAATTATTGTTTCGAATACGCTCAAACATTTCCTTTCGAGTACCTATCAAAATGTCTCCCTATTCCTTGATGACGTCATCACGCGTGAACGGCTGGATCGATTTCGGTAATTCTTATTTTGTTGTATTTGTTATTTTCAGGAGAAGGTTTTTACGTGAGAAAAAATTAAGAAAGTGACGCGGAAAATAAGAAAATTTACGAAAACAACGACCATATAAACTTCTATAATGTAACGTTTATGGCGTTTGACATAACTGTCAGTCATTTGACCAATATTTATAGTTAAGACAGGATGTCTGTCGGGTCGGATAGTAACTTATATACTCTTCATATCCTTGGTGGTTAAAAATAGAGAAATAAAGAAAACACTCAATTCCGCGAAATAAAATGAATCTTAACAAATATACTGACCGCTAATGTAAACGTTCCGCAATACCACACGTAAACACGCAGCTTTATAAACTATACTTTTATTTAAACTACGGACAGACGAAATTATTGGGTGTTATTGGATAAATGTAAATATACTGAAGTACTAGATTATGTATATAGTTAAACTAGTCGACCCGCCCCGGCTTTGCACGAGTTAATTTTCAATATTTTATTGCTAAATAAAATTATTCAGGCGTTTACGACAGTAAACATACTTTATTATTATCCCGCAGGAACTCATTTTTTCCGGGATAAAAAGTAGCCTATATATTTATCCAGTTTATAAAGTATCTATGTGTTAAATTTCATTGAAATCTGTGCAGCAGTTTTTGCGTGATTGAGTAACAAACTATATTAGCAATATTTATATTCAAATGGCTATCTTTTTAAAAAATAACCTTTATGAACACCTAAAATCTTAATATAGTAGTAATATTTACGTAAAACTAATATACTACTAGATTTGCTGGGCTAAAACATGTTTAAATGATATCTTTCTTCTGTCATACGATTTCTGAAATTTTTCAATTTTCAGTTTTGTTTCAAAGGAACCTTCTATAAAGTATAAAAACATGTGGTACTTGCTTTCTGTCTTCTACCAAGACTTTATAATATTAATATCAATATACCGTTTTCTATCACTCAGTGAAGAGACCAACAAGAGATTGATTGACTTAGTTAATTATTTGTGATACTCTCCATTTAACGACAGCTCCAAATAACGCTACATTAGGCTAAATACTGAATACGTTAAAACAAATATTCTCGCAATCACCAGCTGACCAAACAGATTGCTGACTACAGACTGATGGACTGCAAATATACGGAAACGATTGAACGCGAGTGAGAAAGGAATGGGATTGACTACATGTCTTATGTCGTCATTCAGATATGCTCCTACGTGCATATTAAAAAAAATGATAGATGAAGGGACAAACGGGCAGACAGTTTACTTGATAGAAAGTGGCCATAGCCGCACATGGAAATCTAGAATATCTTCTTATGTAAATATGTTTTACCGATGCGTTGCCTCCTCGAAATCAGAGTTAAGAGGGGGAGTGAAAAGAAGAAGAATACTGGAGTTTCAGCGGATCCTGTTCAAGAACCAAGAGTCCACATAAGGAATTATAATTTATATTTGATAATAACTTTATTAATTTCCAAAAATACATGCAAATTAAAATGTTGAGTTTTGACACTCACATCAAATGTATTTAGAATATGGGAGGTATTATGCGCAGTAATTACACCTGCAATAAAATCTAGATGGAAGCCGAGTAGTGTCTGAATCTTAAGATCCGGGATAGCTATAATATGCATAAACACTCACCTCCATTGCTCGACTTCGCTACTTAATTTTAAAATAATAAAGTACATTACTCACGTGCTCCTAGATAGCGGATGCCTGGCACCACGCCACCTAACAACGCTACACCATTAGTCTCACTACTTTAATATGTACTGCGCGACAACACTTGACGAACTAGCTCCATCCTATTGGAACGAAAGTTATATATTGTGTACTCGAAATAAGGCAGACTGAACTACCCGCGCTTATCAATTTATAACCGGTGTTGCTAGCACATGCTACTTTTAATCGACTCATAATCTCTCTGCAACATAGGGCGCGTGCTTTCAATAAAGAAAATCGAGGTTGGTATAAGTGTGTTCTACCGGTTATAATTAATTATTTCAAAATATAAGAAAAGTCTGTACAGTTTATAAATTGGTTAGGCAACATCATTATTTTTATAGCACAAAGCACAATAGCGACTCCACTCTTTCCACAATCCGTGAACCCGATCGATCACCTTGAAGACTAAAATTAAAACTACGAACTGTATCAATAGGAATTGAATGTCAGCGAATTTATTATTCTTCATTCATTCTTCTTTGGTTTTATAAATTTTTAATAAATTAAATTTGCACTGGCACTTAAATGGCCATATCTTTTTAATTAGAATATTTATGGCAACACCACATAGCCTATGTTACCCGGAAAGGATGTAGCTTTCTATTGGTGAAAGAATCATCAAAATCGGATCAATAGTTTTAGAGCATATTCGCAACAAAAAAAATCAACCAAAAATCTTTTCTCTTTATACATTATGGCAACACTATACTCTATCACTCTGGCACAGTGCAGCCTTCTACCGGTAAAAGTGTTATTAAAATCGGATCAGTAGTTCCAGAGAAAACCTTCACTGTACAAAATGACCATGTTATGGCGCTTAAATAGCCATATCTTTTTAATAAGAATGTTTATGGCAACACCACATTGTTATGTTACCCGGTAAGGATGTAGCTTTCTGTCGGCGAAAGAATTATCAAAATCGGTTTAGTAGTTTTCAAGCCTATTCGATTTAACAAAAAAAAATACAAATAATCAAATCTTTCAATAATTTTGTTAAGAAATTTTAGAAAAATCAGATTATAACTGATGAATAGTCTCTGCTTACTTTTTATCTAATGCTGGGAAGACTAAAAAAGAGCAGAATATAAAACTACCCACTCAATTCTCAATGGTCGGTGAGATCAAGCGCCCTCCAGTTGAGAGCCCGATCCAGATATTAATTGGATGATAACAATGCATTTTTATGCCTTTTTTTAATTTTTGAACACAGGCTTTTTAACTATCTAGCTTATGTTATCAATATAAGACCAATACCGCACAGTAACACGCACAAGGCAATAATAATATGCACTTACAATATTAAACACTTACTCCAAACCTTCGTAATACCAGCAACACGACACCATACCAGCCATTGGTAAAACTCTAACGAGAAGGAAGTTTTTATAATTTTAGATAAATAATTATTCTGACATTGTGTCATGAGAAAAAAGATATAAAAACCTATGACAAAGAAGTCAGAAGATAAAATTTGTCTTAGGAATTATTTCATAGTGTTTTATCACTATGAAATAATTCCTAAGACAAAGTTATCAACGGTTTTGCTAACTCTTAATATTTTAGTAATAGCTTAAGAACTTGGTGATAAATACAATAATGAAATTTGGATGGTAGTCTCATTTTATAATGTACAGACTCAGAGACTAAAAAGAAAATTTTCGAAATCATCCTTTTCTAGAAGGTGATGAAGGTGAAACACTCCTAATGACTAAAGTATTATCTGAAAAACTGTGTGAAAAACAAAATAGAAAAAAGTGGCTTCTCTTCCCCAGATAGTAAGTGATATAGAATCTGGATACTGACTATATATTAGACCATCTCACTCTCATATATAGCAGTAGGCTTACGACTTGGCGCCAAGTTAAATCAACCACATCGATGTCACTGCGGAGAGGCTGTGGACGAATACGGACACCATGGTTTGTCTTGCACAAAGAGTGCAGGCCGTTTCTCTCGTTATGCTTCCTTGAATGGCATAATTCGCAGGTCCCATAGAGTCTTTTGACCCCCATACGAAGTGGGATCGATAGGCATAAATTTTTTTTTGTTTTTCGCACTTTTTTCGCTAACTGTACATTTTCTCAAAAATCTGTAAATGCAGTTCAGAATATCTTAAAAAGTTATGGATGGTCTCCTAGGAACGTTTTCCTGTAGCTATAACGGTTTAAGTACCTGCCCTTACTGACCCGTCTCAAAAATCCACCCTATATACATAGTCTTAGAGAAAAGAAAATAGAAAGAGATGAAAAAAAGAATGTTTGTGTTTGTCCTCTTTGCATGCATAAACCACTCATTTGCTTGTGATAAAACTTTGGTAAATTATTGTAATGTTGATGAATAATAAAAATGCGAGCCGATAGTGATGAAACTTATCTTTATCCTAATAACTTACAGAAAAAGGATGAGTTAGATAGTCAGCTATAATATCCATTGGAGTTAAAGTTTAAAAATCTACAATGACTATTTCCTGCATTCTTTCATTGATTAGATCCACCAGTTAAAGCTGAGCACAATCAGATACAGTTCTATAGGTAGATAAAGATCAGATTCTATTTCATTCCTCATTACCCAGACAGATTTGATACAGGCATTGAAAGTATCGTACTCGTTTTCAATGGGTTCAGATAAGAGGCTTATCGTTCGTAGATATCTGCGCAGCCAATAAGGCAATCTTTTACTCGGAAACTAGATAAAAAATCGGATTTTAGTAAACTCGTTTTAGAAATATGAGCTGCAAAGGTAGTTAAAGAAGTTATAGAATTAAAAGTAGCTAATACTGAAGTAAAGCAAGAGCAATTAGGTAGTAAATACAGACTTTAATATAACAAACATTCCTTCCAACCCTATCATCCCGTAAATTGAAAAAGGGTCAATAGTTATCTGTTTATCTTTAGATATTGGTTTTATTACATACTAGCCAACCCACGCATGCATTATTAAGGCCATGAGCCCTATTATTATGAATTTACCTCCACAAATAAAAATAGCAGTTGTTTTTGTTGAAAATAATGGTAATAAATGTGAAGATTAAACTAAAACTTAAGCAGAACAAAACAGATGAAAGTAATGCAGAAGAAACCGAAACATATTTAGAGGTTTTTACCTTATTCTTTAAAAAATTTTGCTCACGTAATACTTGAATGAGCTCAAAAGTAGAAACATGTTAAAGAAACATGTTTCATCATCGGATATTTTTAAGGTAGGTAAAAACTAAAAGGAGCTCTAAAAATTAGAACCTAAAATTAGACAAAGATATAAAAGAGTACATAAGACAGAAAATATCCATCATCACGACCCTTTAATGGCCCACTGCTTAGCCGGGTCTCCTCCTCAGAATGAGGAGGGTATTAGGCCATAGTCCACCACGCTGGCCCATTGCGGGTAGGCAGACTTCACACACCTTTGAGAACTTTTTAGGGAACTCTCAGGAGTGCAGGTTTCCTCACGATGTTTTCCTTCACCGTTAAAGCAAGTGATATTTAATTGCTTAAAACACACATAACTCAGAGTCAGAGGTGTGTGCCCAGGATCGAACCTCGGACCTCCCGAGTAAGACTTGAAGTCTCAACCACTGGGCCATCACTGCGATTTTAGAAGAAAAATCCATAAGTAGACAAATAATAATATCAATAACGTATTAAAAGTAAAAATTATAGATCTAAATACGAAAGGATCTTTGGATAGTAGTGGTTTTAATAATACAGAATTTTATGTAAACCGTAGTAGAATAAATGCGACTAGTATAGCAATAAATAAAGAAGAGTACGAAAACATTTGGGCACTTCATAAAAATTATCTGTTCTGGCCCTCAGCCAGGCTTATTTGCCGCTCGTTGGGTTTTATGGTATTGTTACACCATGCTCGATAATGAAAACAAATTTGTTATTATCATAATAATATTAGATGAATATGAAGTGGAGGAGCAACAGATTATTAGCTGGCAATGATTTTAATAACCTTCTATTAGGTTACAAGTTTTATCTGATACTATTGTGACTAATGTCGGACGTACCACAACAAGAGAAACTGTCACACCAGTGTGTTTATTGTGTCACCCCCTCTTAGATTACGATAAGTTTAGTGGAAGTTCTTTTATTTATCCGTACTTAATATTTGAAATAGCTGAACCTATAGCAATGTGGTTTGTTTAGCAAAGTTTAATGAAATTTATAACGACATTACTCAACGTAGAGCTACAGTTTGTCACACCCGAACAGTTGTCCCAGTTGCGAGATAAGTTAGAATACGCTTTATTCAGTTCAGCTTTATTTCATTTCCTTATAACCTAGATCTGTTGAATACATTCGTGGAATCGATTTAAATACTTGAATAATATAGCTGTAGCATCCAGTCTTTGTCTCTTATTCTATAATGCTTATAAATTTGATGCAGTGAGAGCCGTGAACTAAAATCTGCAAGCCAGGATAAAAAGATATTTAAATCAATTATGTTAATTGAATTTATCTTCCCGATAGTCTCAGGGGTATATCAGCGAGTGATAAAACTGATGAAATACTAGTAGCCCTATATTGCGAAAATCAGGAGGGCTCCTAATAGATGGGGTTTTTGTTACGTTTTTTTTACGATGGAAAATGCTCTTTAAGCAACTCTCAGAGTTGGAGTATTGGGGTATGTGGGACTCACAGCGAGAAGCGCTGAATACCCACTAAAACCCATCGGCACCGCCGCCGTCGCGCATTGTGTGCTAGGGGTTCGGGATAGCATTCTACCGCAGCACTCAGACGGACCTACCTGCTTGGGGTTCCAAGCTTATGCCTGGGATCCAGTCAGCTACGCGAATGTAAGAATGACCTGGTCATTTCCTGCGCAAAGGGTCCGAAGAAGGATCTTCTTCTCTACCGCGTTCTGCAGCCTTTTTATTCTGACCACAATTTCGCAAAACGCAATCACGGCTTTCCACTTTCTCTCTCCCGACAACATACTCCCTATGAGCGCCTTCCGCAACACGTCATCACCTACCACATACTGTAGCTAGAAGCGTTGTGACTCCCAAGCTGGGCAATGCTCGAGTTTGTGGTCCACGGTGTCTACGTCTGCACCACATTCATGAAAGGCCTCTGTCGTCTTCCTACGTACCTACCGAAACTGCCATGCGCGGAAAGGACCTGCGTCAGTCTGTATGTGAGCGTACCTCCATTTCGAATCAACCACGTCTCGTCAATCTTTGCACCCGGAAGAGTGCCGTTTCTCACGAAAGTAATATAGTAGGTAGTTGCTTTGCTACGTTTGAAATAAACAGTCTTGTCATGAAGTCGTTTATTATTAAAGATAATGTATTTAATAATTAAGTAATATAACAGAAAGCGAAAACAAATTTAAGGAACAAAAAAGAAACTTCTGAGAAGTTTACAGAAAATAATGTCATTTAATTTTTTTTTACACGAGACAATTTTTATTATAAACGATACAACTATAAGAATGAAAAACCTGTTTTGGATATAACAATTTCCGGGACAACCTAAAATGGCAACCTTAGTGTAAAGGAAAATACATCAAACCTAAGTAAAAGGCATTAGAGCGAATAGACTAGTAGAAATAAAAATTAAGTTTCATATAAAAATATAATTTCAAACATCTGGAGAGTATACACCACTTTGTTACACATTCTGTAGGAAATTAATGAATCTGACAAGCTCTTTGTTATGATTTTAATATTGAGATGAAAACATTTTATTTTTCTAATTTCCTCTTTAACACTAGCGATCCACCCCGATACTACGGAAGTCTTTATATACAATGTTCACAGCTTTTTTGTCATTAGACAATACAAACATATTTTCATAGGCACGCGCCGCGCAACCGCTTTGTCCCTGCATTTTAAATCTGTAATATCTTCGAAAATATTCATTCAAGTTACATGCTGTAAATCCATATTGATCTATATAAAATGCACAATGTATTTAAGGTATCTGATTGGATAAGGATTGATGCTGTATCGTTCAAAATCGCTTCGTAAATAAGCCATTATTTGTCGTAAAATGTAAAGGATAAAAAATGGTTATTGTGGTTTATCCCTAAGAGGTAGACATATACAAACGCGGACTTTATTGTAGACCTTTTTAAGGTGTACAATACTGTAGTACATTATTTTGATTTATCTCGTAGCGTTCAGTCAGCGTTTGCAATGTAAGCACAAAAAATGTGTTTATTTACGATATCACATTAGAAACCTCTAAAATTATAAGTGTTTCTCTACTATATTATGCATGTATTATACATATAAACCTTCCTCTTGAATCAAATCCGCGTGCTAATGTGCACTACTACGAATTTAATGCGGTTTTCATGTAGTATAGTTTAAAAGTTCTAAGCGTGCAGGCAGCGGGAAGCGTTGTTGTTTTGTATGTAAAGATAAAAATGTTAAAATCACTAAAAATAAACCTCGTGCGAGATGAACTTACGTATCGAAAGTCCCAGACCGGGTTAACAGACAAACTTAACTGTTGTTTAAATACATCGACATAGATCACTAGCAGTTTATGAAAAAAAAGTGACTTTACGGTTCTGGGATTGTTTCGTTTACTTGAGCTGAAGTTTGGACTGTGTAGCATGAGATTATCACTCTTTTCTCTGTTATGATAAAGACTCAAAACCTTTAGATACATATTACACCTAAAAGGTGGTCTCATTTTAATTTCATTCATCTGGTTTTGAATTTTATAAATTCACAAGAAAATTCCGCAGACTCAAATAGGAAATGACAGACATCTAATTGAAGTAGTTTTTCTCAAAATTATCTTGTATATATCTCTATCGTTAATTATTATGTTGACAACACTAATTTGAGTAACATCGTGTTATTTATGATATTGGTAGGATTGATATGAGTAGCATTTTTACTTTCTTGAATGTTGGACAACTGATAAACACCAATCGAAGAAGTAGGGATTGCAAAACAATTACGACGTCACGACAGAATAATTATCAATATATCGCGAGTATTCTAGCAATAATGGTGTTGGTCTGAGTGTGAAGTATAACCCCCAGAAGGATATTCCGGTCAAGCCGTAATTCAGCCATCATTCATCTTTTTAATAAAACAGCTATTTAAAGGTAATTTGGATCTGTAACTCAATTTCCAAGCTGAACGGAACCTCTAACGACGCGCCTCGTCTAGAATCGAGTTATCCGATATTTAATTACAGCACAAACATCTTTTTAGCTTTTTTCCAATTGGACAGCTTCTTGAGGATTGGTTTATGTAGTATATGATTTAATTATAGCTTATACCTTATCTCTTGCTTGAAATGTTTACGACATGAGTTAAAATTCTGCACAAATTATTTAAAAAGTTATTTGTTGCTTAAAAAAATCGCTGTTACTTTTTATTCTATTGTAATGGAGCAACAAATCAATATGGTTATGTATATAGATAACTTATGGACCTAAAAGTAACATAGGATACTTTTTATCCCACAAATATGTACAATTTCTGCGGAGTTTTCAGGTAAATCTAATTAAATCGAATGATAAGTTGCAGTCGAGTAAAGCCGGAAAACATTTGTAGTTTTAGGGATAAAAAGTATCCTATCTATTAATCAAGAATATAAGGTATCTGTGTGCAAAATTTCGTTTAAATTCTTTCAGTATTTTTTAAGTAATTAATTAACAAACAATATTAGTAGAATCGCAAAGAATTTTTCGTTACTCCGTGATTAAATCATATGTCACATATACTAAGCTTCTATCTGGGATAAAAAGTATCCTACGCTATAATGTTGATTATATAGTATATATTTACTTAATTTGATTTCAACCATTTTTCATTTATTGAGACACAAACATATAAACTTTTTTACATTTGTAATGTTAGTAAGAATAAGGATATAATTCTATAAAAGTAAAGCGAAGCGAAGGCTAGTATTGTTTAGTAAGATCTCATTAATTTGTATTCAAACGATAATGTGATTACACGGAAAATAATATGATAAAAGGCTTTTGTTTACTTATTATGTGTTCAGCACAATTCAGTTTGCTTTATGCATAATTTATGAGTTCACTGAATTTAATCTTCTTCATATTTATGGAATAAATAGAAACAAGTAGGTATTATTGGAAGATTACCAATGTTTAAAACTAGTGTATATGGTCTAAACTAAGTCATTGCAAAGTTTCATTAAAATCGGTTCAGTAGTTTTTAGTTTAAATTAAGTTTTTGTAACACTGATACTCTTTCTTTACTTCTTTAATACTGGCGGTCAATATTAGAGAACTAGTGAAAAAATTGGAGAAAAATTAAATTTTAATTAAATTTAATTACTTATTATTATTATTGAAAAGTATAACATTGAATTGTAGTTTATGTGTATATATATATATATATATATATATATATATATATATATATTTTTTTTTTTTTTTCCAAAAATTTTTAATAAATAATCAGTCATATAAAATTCACTGTAGTTCATCACCTCATTATATAGAAAAAAAACATTACAAAAAAAATTAGGCTGAAATATAGACAAACACCCTCCTCATTCTGAGGAGGAAACCCGGCTCAGCAGTTGCCATTGACCGGTCGTGAATATATAACTTTCGTTCCGATAGGATTGAGTGTCGAGTGATATCGCGCAGTACATATTAAAGTTGTGAAACTATAAATAGAAATAGTGTAGTGTTGTTTGGTGGCGTGGTGCTAGGCTGAAATATAGACAAACACCCTCCTCATTCTGAGGAGGAAACCCGGCTCAGCAGTTGCCATTGACCGGTCGTGAATATATAACTTTCGTTCCGATAGGATTGAGTGTCGAGTGATATCGCGCAGTACATATTAAAGTTGTGAAACTATAAATAGAAATAGTGTAGTGTTGTTTGGTGGCGTGGTGCTAGGCTGAAATATAGACAAACACCCTCCTCATTCTGAGGAGGAAACCCGGCTCAGCAGTTGCCATTGACCGGTCGTGAATATATAACTTTCGTTCCGATAGGATTGAGTGTCGAGTGATATCGCGCAGTACATATTAAAGTTGTGAAACTATAAATAGAAATAGTGTAGTGTTGTTTGGTGGCGTGGTGCTAGGCTGAAATATAGACAAACACCCTCCTCATTCTGAGGAGGAAACCCGGCTCAGCAGTTGCCATTGACCGGTCGTGAATATATAACTTTCGTTCCGATAGGATTGAGTGTCGAGTGATATCGCGCAGTACATATTAAAGTTGTGAAACTATAAATAGAAATAGTGTAGTGTTGTTTGGTGGCGTGGTGCTAGGCCAGGAGCACGTGTATATGTACTATATTATTTTAATAACCGGTAGCGAGGTATCCACCCTAGACCGTGTGATTGCCTACCATCAGGCAAGGCACGGTCAAACACCAACCTATAGTATGTAAAAAAAAGTTGAGTGGTACAGGTGAGAGTTTGTAGATAGTAAAAGACGTCTTTAAACCCGCTCCTGGGTGTCCAGCCCCAGGCGTAAATTTCATGTTATTTTCATATCTTGCGTACGTAGTAATACGTATAAATAAAATCACAATATTAATTCCAACACAAATCATTTATCTCAGCCAAAATAACATCTGGCCGAAGATCAGGCAAATAATACATTTACTTTAGAGGGTAGTTTTCCCCAACTTCTATATTATTTAGGGAAAATAAACCTTATTTCTATAGCAATAGAGTTTTAGTCTAAATTAGTGTAGAAAATTGGCTGTTGGTGTTTTTTCCTAACATAAAGTTGTATGAACATCTGGTTTTACTACGCTGTGTTTTTAGTGTCTCCTAGTTTATTGTGTTTATTTATAGCGGAGATTTAATAATATTTGTTACTAAACCCTCGCTTCACTGAGGAGACAGCAACACCGTTGATAACTTTATATTCGTGGCGTATGATTTATTTTATTCCAAGATTGTATATAACCTCTGTTCCATCAGACTTGAGCGAGTTGCCAAACGGAGCTTGCCTGATGACCATAATGGGTGTGAAGTGGCATGGTGTCCGTCTGTCTGTCACTAGGGTGTATCTCATGAACCCTAATAGCTAGACAGTTGACATTTTTACAAATGATATATTTCTATAGCCTCTATAACAACAAATACTAAAAACAGAATAAAATGAATATTTAAGGGGGGCTCCCATACAACAAATGTGATTTTTTTTGCAAAATATTGGTACGGAACCCTTCGTGCGCGAATCCGACTCGCACTTGGCCGGTTTTTATATTTCGTTCAATATGCAACTTATTTTGTAACGAAAAGTTAATGAAACATGAAATATTAACGTATAAGTTGCGAATTTACCAAAATAAGTTATATGACTTATTTTATGAAGTTCGCCCGCAGTGAACACTAATGAAATATTCTCTAAGTCGAATATATATTCCCCCACCGCATCATGCTTGGAAAATATTTTATTCTACCTACATTAAGTGTCTGTATCCAAGTATTTGCTAGCCAAGTTATTCGTAAAAATTATAGCATCATACGCAGCGCAAAGCAGATTTGCAATTATCATCCCCCCGCCCACCATGTCAGCAAAAGTAACCAAAGTCCTAACCTCCCCCTTGCTTACTTAAACATAGACGCATGTATTTTTATCCCTGTTCAGAATGAGGATTTACGTTTTAATGTGCGTGTTTACTTTTTTATCGCTGATGTAATCACGATGCACTTCCCCTATGTCATCAAAAATAAGCAAAGCAAGGACCCCCCGCCCACATTTAATGCTTACTTAATATTTGAACTGCCCACAGAAATACATTACACTGTTTCTTACGACTCCCTTTCCATCAGAGATGTGATGAGAAGAAGATAGGCAGCAAGAGAGTAATTGGTTCATTTGGCACACTCTAAGGGAAGCTAGGTACATGAAGCGATTCTATTGGTTTTTAACAAAATTGTCATTTAGAGGGAATACGTTAGTTAGTGAGTAAAATGATACTGCTGATGCCTGATGTCTTGAGTGTTGAGTGAGAAGGGGGAGGGAAGAGATGAAAGCTGCAGTTTCAGCGGACCCTGAGCAAAAACATTACATTAATAAAAAAAAGGTTCCCTACCACCAAGGGGGTGCTGGGTTACTCGGCTCTTACGAGATGCTAGTAGGTAGGTGAGTAGATTTTATTTTAACTCAGGTTCTAGGTTCAAATCAGTTTTATTTTAACATATTAATATATACGTATAGACAAACATTCAAATGTTATCTTCACAATCCTACCCTTATAATTTATACTCCATATTTGCCTTAAACCCTACAACCGCAGATGAATTATTAAATCACCATGTTTGAACTCACAGCTCAATACATAGAAATGGTATAAGTCTGTTATCTGTATCTGTACATCTTTATTTCTATCAAAAAAGGATTTTCGAAGAAAGCTCTTAGATGGCTTGACTTTTTTCAACCTCTTAAACAGTTATCATCATATTTCAACTAATTTACACAAACCCCTAACAAATTAAACTACTTAATGAAATAAATTTATAGTGATATATAAATAGAGATTTCTGTCTGCAATTAATGGGCTACGACATCAGTAAAACGAAAACCATGAAATTTAGTATGCACTAGATATCATTGTATCATAAAATGTAACGTGCTAAGCGAAGCGATGGCAGCTCAGCTCGTATTTAACTTTCCTGACTTTGAGGGAATTGAAACGGAAATGTAAGAATATTTAATTTACATATCACGTGACTGAAATACTTTACAGATACATCCATTAGCAATGATTAATAATAAAAATTTTGTTCAACAAAAAATAAGCTTTTTTACTGATAAAATATTTGCATGGCTGCTTTAAATCAATTTAAATGATTTTAGTCAACAAGAAGTATCCTACAGGTTTTAATTCCTTTGCGATTATCAAAATGTGTACATATATCGGGGATTTTAATGATGAGAAGGGAGGAGGAGAGGGAAATATTGGAAAATACTAACAGGGGTAATGTATGAGTGGACTATTGGGTAAACGCAATGTAGATACTTGTACTAACCCGATAAAACGTGGCAACTAGATTTTAAGGTACTATCGTGATCTTAATCGGATAGCACTTCTAGCACTAACACTGCCCAGGGACTACTTCACTCCTTGAGAGACCACGCACGACTAAGACCACAGTCAGAAGGTCGATGGGGTCAAGACTGTCAAACCGACGGAGGTGACTACTACCTTACTCCAATGCTATTGATAGGGATGACGATTTGATTATTCGATAACCTTTTACTATTCTCCGACATATATAACCTTATATGTTGATTGCTTTGGTATTCTGTCTTGACATATAAACATGTAGAATATAATATAAACACACGAAGTGGTCCGAACCTACTTTCTTATCCTGAGTTAGGTACTGCTTTATTTTGAGGTATAGATACGTTTCCACCGTTTCCGTGAAGGGGTGTGTCTTGAGAACAACCACAGCATGAAGCGAAATGCTTTAACACTGCACACATCATTTCTGTGCTACTTATTCTGTGCAGGGAACATAAATAAAACCGCACAGTTGCTTTACGCTGACCAACTTTATGTTCTTCCTACACACTTTTATATTATCTTTCCTTTGAAATTTGTTATATCTGCATGTGGTGTTACACATATACATTATATTATCACTTTGCCTCCACTGCTCGACCTCGCTACGTAACATCTAAATAAAATAATAAAATTAACTAGTACAGTACTTCCCAAACTATGTATCGTGACGTTCTATGGCGTCACAGCATTTTCCTAGTGGCGTCGAGGCGGATCAACCCAAGCCTAACCCACGCTCCGACATATACATTTATATTATATAACTAGCTTCACGGAAGACCAGTGCTGACTCTGCTTAAACAGAATCAGCAAATGATGAGTGAAGACCATTTCAGTGACACAAAAAGAGTTTAGTTACTTAATCTAATTAGTTATTTTAAGTCATTTTTATCATAATCTGGCTACTAGTATAATATTTATTGGAAGCTTTGCTGTGTATTT
Organism: Limenitis camilla; assembly: GCA_905147385.1. Lineage (NCBI taxonomy): Eukaryota > Metazoa > Arthropoda > Insecta > Lepidoptera > Nymphalidae > Limenitis > Limenitis camilla. The sequence goes on from LR990241.1 coordinate 12,807,863, forward strand.
ATTAACGTTGCTTAACACATATATAACGTGTATATATATATATATATATATATATATATATACATAACGGTACTTTTTAATTTTTTAGATTGACAATTTACAAATTTTTGAGAAGCTACTAATGACAGACTCCGAAAGGCGTCACAATAAAAATATGTTTGGGTGGCCCTGAACTAGTATATTACAATGAAAGAGATACTCTTAGTAGTTTATAAGAGATACTCTCTTGTATTGTCGAAGCATTGCATCCTCGAAGATAGAGTACAGCGGACCCTTAGCAAAAGCCCAGAGTCCACTAGATCCGCAGCATTAATGGGATGGGAGAGGGAGGGGGTAAGTCTAGCTCACATGTGGCTCGACCGGAACGCGTCTATGACACTTGGCGGTTGGATTCGTATGCTGGTGGTACAAGCCAGTCGGGGAACAGATCCCCTACCACCAAGGGGGTGCAGGGTTACTCGAGATGCAATATTCAAACCCGTCCCCTCAAGAGTAAAATTAATATTAGTAAGGATTTTATTTCGATTTTGACGATCGGATTTTGATGCGGTTTTCTCAAATAGACAAAGTGATTCCCCAGAAAGGGTTTAGGCGTCTAATTTGTTATTAAGGTTTGTTGAAATATGACGATAATTGTTAAAAATTTCGGAAAAATTGAAGTAATCTGGGAATAAATGAACAATACAACTCAGTGGAGCAATGGCGGATCAGATAGTCAGGTATAACAAACTTTTCTCTCAGATAGTGGGTAGAGTGTAATTATTAATTAAAAAGTATAAGTCGTTACACTGCGCCGCAGCGAGTTAGCGGCACAGCACTTAAAATATTGGTGTGTTTACAAGCTTAAACCTACTTCAGAGTTTACTTAATGAGGAAGCGAAACTGGGGAAATATACATTGAGTTTATCTTACCTAAATGAGTAAGCAACAACGTTGATAACTTTATATTCGCGGGTAGTATTTTTATATAGACTGTATATAACCTCTGTTCTGCCAGACTTGAGCCAGTTGACAAACGGAGCTCACTTGGTGACTTTTATTCGGTCCCTTGTAGATCAAGACATAGATTCAAAACTAACGAAAGAAAATTTGGAATCAATATTGAAAACGGATACAAAAAGGGATAAATTATTGGATAGAAAATCATTTTATTTTTATATATATTTTTTTTATAATTATATGGCTTTAAATGTGCTTATACACGAAGCATTCTGCCAGTGTCACGTATAATGAAAAAAACACGGAGGAGACTGCGCGGTAAATCGTGCCAAAAAGTTGCTACGATACAGGAACAACCTAAAACAATAAAATGAAATAAAGAAGTTATACACAAGATAAACAAATTTTTATATATTATTAAAGTTTTCCAATTTACCAGATGAATTAATACTAGTCGTGTCACCTTTCGACTTACGGATGTCATGGACTTGACAGAAAATAAATGATTATTTTCGTGTGATTTTAGTACTTTTCAGTTTCAATTTAATCATCTTAGAATTAGTGGAAAGGGGGAAGGAGACTTGTAGTCTCAGCCTTTTATAGTAACAAAAATCTTATTAAAGTTTAATTCATATTTTTTCTGTTACCTTCTTAAGGTGTTTGTTCTTGAATTTTATATAGACAAATTTCAATTTATAATCTATTTTTAATCAATAATCCAAAAATTTTGGATTATTGATATCGGCCGTAAAACGCGTTCGATTAAATGCGAGACGTTAGAGCGCTGTGGCCGAATTTATAGTCGAGGGACTATAGATATCAGGGGTAGGGGTAATGACGTTCGGTAGACAAAGGTCGTTTAACTAAATTAAAGAAGGTCAAAAGTGTATCCTATCATCTATTTATAATATATAAACTATTAAGTATTTTGACCCGGAGTGATTTAAAACGAACATTTATTTATATATACGCGCTCCGTAAAGCAATTGTGTAGTTTTTTTATGTAAAATTTTCGTGTCTTACTTTCTTTATAGTAAATGACATAAATAAATTATCGGGAGAAAATTATGAAGATGCCGAAAGAGTCAGATTATGACGAAGTATTGTAAAATTATGGCTAAAATGATCATTGATTTTGATTTTTAACTGATTATTTAATAATCGAATTACCCATACAAATATCTCATACTACAATACCATAACAAAAATAATTTTCAGCTTTTCCTGAATGTGAATAACTCTAAGGAAACTTTTCTAATCTGTTTTACCAACGAAACAATTCAAAACAAAAATGAGTCAAATCGGTGCAGCTGTTCCGAAATTATGCGTTTAATAGAATTTCATTTAGATTTATTAGATACACAAGAATACGGGTAAAATAAATAATTTGTTTTTCGGTTAAGTCGTATCCTGCTTATACCGAACATCACTACCACTACCACAGCACATAACATGAACGTATTAAAGCACATCCGTCCCTCACTACGGGTAACACACAACTGACAACCTTACTGACGCCATCTTGAATTTATCTAAACACACATTCTTTAGCATCGATACATGATTTGTAACATGCAGACTGCTAATACTACTGTTGCCATGGTAACGGAGTAAAAACAATAGTCATGTCAATTGTTATTGTACATTTGTTATTTAATACAATCATAGGTTGGTTGGAAGAGATCTCTTCTAGGGATAACTCCACCTTTGCTTACATGTATCGTAATCTGTTTCTCTGTATATTTTTTGAGTGCAATAAAGAATATCACAGTTTTAAGGTCAAATATATGTCAGTGGCACATGTTTAGCTGTTCAGGAGTTTGACACAAAGCCCTGAAACCCAATAGCCGATACATCAGGTGTGAGCGAGACACGCACGTCAGTATCAGGCTGCTTGTGTTACCGATACCATGGTAACGGGGTAAAAACAATAGTTATGTTCAAGGTGAGACGAATTACGCGCTCGATACAACTGGATAGAACTTTCATTTCCCTATTTTTATGTCGCACTAATGAAAATTAGGTCAATTACACATTTTATCTAAAATCTTTAGTGTTTTTTTTCACTAAATTATTATTAATAAATTAAATAAACGAACGAAACTGCGATCTAATGTACTACTTACGCCATCTATTGACGGATAGTGTTATAAGATGGGAAAATAATGATACCCATTACTGTACAGCAATACGTATACACAAGCAATTTAGACTGAGGCGAGCGGTCCCTGGGGCTTGGGACCTCCACCACTGGACCTCGGTAACGACAATAGATAATAATGACCTTAATCACGACACTATAACACTAACTTCCATGTTCATTGCACGAAAACACCAGAGAGACTCACTAATCTATCGCACTAAAGGTTATATATTGTCTTCACATCGGTATACTTGACATAATATAAAATTACCTTAATTAAAGATCGGCTTAAATCACTGAAGCGATTTTGATGAAATATGATACTGAGATAATGTAGAGCTTAAGAAAAGACATAGACTATGTTTCATCGAAAAAAATACTTAGGAATACAGACTAACCAAAGGAATGTGCGATTACGCCATCTATCGACGTTAAGGTGAAATGCATGTCGAGTTGAGTGCTCTTTATGTCTTTGAGAATTACAAAAATCTAAAATATAGTGATATAGCTATTAAAATGTGAAATTAAACCTAAATACAGGTAGAAAATGACACACGGGAGTAGCTGGGATGGGTTGATTAGTCATTCTATAAATAAAATTAAATCCATACTCCGAAAGCTATATTTTCTGTTGCCTTTCTAGCCGAATAAACGAATGTTAGGCAAAAATAAAAATAATATGTGTTTCTCACTCAATTTGTGGTTTAATAGGAAATTCTCTCTAATCTGGTTTAATTGGAAAATAGAATATTGATACAAGAAAAGGAAAAAATAAGTATATAATCGTCAACTTCTAAAGTTTAATTACGATAATTCAAGTGTATAGATATTTATTTGCTTTTTTCTTGCTTCGCGAAGGTGTATTTGGACTGCAGTCTACTTATTACTGACAAAACTATCGTTCCAAATGATAAACACTCTCGACTTCTTGACCCATTTAATTTACAATCTACAGGAGAAAGGAGGAATGACGACTGATTTTGAAAAACTATTCTACGATGACCGCGTGTATCTATTGTCGCCAAATAAATGATTGACTGTTTAATTTACAGTTTTTATTGTATTATTAAAACGTTTACCAACGTCATTCTTCGTTTATCAGATGCTAATAATATATTAATTATTATTCATAAATATGTCGGATAATAGTAAAAGATTATCGAATAATCGAATCGTCATTGCCATCTATGGCGTTGGAGTAGGGTAGTAGTCACTTCCGTTGTTTTGACAGTCTCGACCCTCGACCCTTTATTTGCCATCGACAGTCTGACTGTGGTCTTAGTCGTGCGCGGTCTCTCAAGGAGTGAAGTAGTTCCTGGATAGTGTTAGTGCTGGAAATACTGTCCGATTAAGGTCACGTGAGTACCTTAGAATCTAGTTGCCACATCTTGTGTTAGGTTAGGTTTGTGTTAGTTTAAACAGAGAGCTTGAGCAGTGGAGGCGAGTGTTGTGATCACTTAAAGGACGTCTTTAAGTCTACACCTTGGTCACAAATCCAAGGCACTGCTTAGGTTTCTCTCGTAGTTGTACGAGATCATAATGTTAAGTATTATACGATATATTTATCGGTTCCGTAGCAGTATCTCCGTTGTGTTTACCCAATAGTCCACTCAATATCATCCCCCCTTATAATGTTCCTCAATATTTCCCCTCACCTCCTTCGTTCACATCATTAAAATCCCCGACAAATATTTCAACAAAACAAAATGACTTTTACTGAGATGTGACGCCTAGAGAAGGAATGATATATATGTTTATGTCTATTTCTAGCTTATATTTACTATTGTTCTCTCAAACTAATTAATACAGATAATAAAAACGTAAAGTTTAAATCAGTTCCGTTCCCCCTAATACCTTGTTACGACCCCAGAGCAATCTAAACGTAACGACAACGGAAATTACCGTGAAAGAGTAACGTTTTCAGATTCCAAAAGTCACAAGACATTTTCGTTGATGATATGGTTGAAGGTAATGGAAGATAAAAATGATATTTGGGTTAGCAATCAATATAATTATACTGAACTGAATGGAGAGCTTTTGTGGCTTTCAGATCGTACCTCCCTCTTCTCCTATTAATCCCAGATGATTCTAAATAAATACTAACTACTTTATATTAGACTAGGGGCCCGTCCCGGCTTCGCACGGGTGGATAATTTTTTTTTAACATTTTGGCTCCCGCATTCTGTCGCTCCCTCTATCGCCGCGTTACTCGCTGCGCTGCGAGGCACTGCACACCGCGCCGGCGGCCCGTCTGGGATTATTTTTTATTTATCTTGATATTTTTATTTCGTAATATCTTTTGACTGGAATGTCCGATTTTAATAATTCAAAAAGTATTTTACAGGTATTGAAACAGTCTTGAATACGAAATTTATTTGGATAAGGATTAATACAAAGTTATAGAAAACATGGTCTGATTTTGATAGGCATTTTTATCAACTTTTAAAATGTAAAAAAGTAGTTATAGTGACATAACTATAATAGTTGGACATATGGTCTCGCGGAGTTTTTTTTAGATATTAATACGTTCTATAATATTGTAGAACATTTCTTTGTTCTATCATCAATACTTTTTGCAGCGCATGCGATGAAAGAATATCTTTATGGCTAATTTTTTTGCACCTTGGGTTGGTTTTAGTGAGATTTCCTGAGGGTCTCTAATTTTTTCTTTTAATAAATATAGCCTATGTCACTCAGGGATAATGTAGCTTTCTAATGGTGAAAGAATTTTTGAAATCGGTAGTTTTTATGTTTATTCGTTACATACAAAAATACAAAAATACAAATCTTACTTCTTTATAATATTAGTATAGAATAGAAATAATTGTGAAGATCCCACTTGTAACTATATATTTCTTGTAGGACCATAAATTAGATTTTAGTTGATTTTTCAATAAACGCTTGTCCAATTTCGATAAAACTTAAATGGAACCATCTGAAAAGTATACCCTTTTAAACAAAAAAAGAATTTTTCAAATCGGTTTACGCGTTTTCGAATAATCGGTGAAAAAAGATTTAGACAAATTGTAATAACTTAGAAGAGATAATAGTAGAAAGAGACGAAAGATACAAGAGCGGGTCTTGTGTAAATTATACGGGGAATTAGCCAAAACTAGCTGGAAATCCGTGTAACATTTGTCCGACATGACCAATTAATCCACTGGATTCAGAATCAATTAGCCCACAGTTACTGGGTGATGTTACTTCTCGGGCCACCAACTTATGATCTTAATGGGTCTTGAGAGGGTCAAAACTGTCTAATATTCATTTAGATCTCTTCGAAGTATTGATCTATAATATTATTAACTACTATCACTACATTCAGTCTATGAAATGACTCCACAAACTATTGCTAATATAAAGGTGTCTCAGTAAAAGTGCACTTTTTCATTTTAAAATTTAAACGCATATTTTTTGAGAGTGTTCTGATTTTTTTATTGGATTGCAAAGAAGACATGTTCCGATTAAATATGGAATAAAAAAAACCAAAGTCAAATGGTCCCCACGGCTCTGATGACAGGCCATTACTCTTGTAATAAAATTTTTCATGACTTTTTCAAAGACAACGTGTCTTTGAAATTGGATCTTTCAGGAATTATTACTTTCATAAACCTGAGATATCAGAAAACCTCAAAAAAAAAACATCGCACGGCGTTAAACCGCATCGCAGAGACTGACTGACGCAGTTTCTTCAAAATTTTTGACCACTCTTCGAATGGTTGACACATTAGGTGCACTTTCTTGACTGAAATTTCTTCGAAGTTTACGAACTCTCAGCATAACTTTCCAAATTTTTTGTAATAAGTTTTCACAAATATAACGCGTTGTTCTTTCGTAAAGCGCTTCATTTTTAATAATCGGAATAAACACATCATGTTACAGCTGGCAAATATCAGAGTTTCCCCTTGCACAAAAAAATAACACTAAATTTAAAAAGTGCACTCTTACTGAGACACCCTTTATTAGTCTAGTCGAAACTTTTTCTAATTATCCAAAAATTATGATTTAGGTGTCATTAGATTCGGAATAACATGTAAAAACTTTTTGAGAAAATTAAAGGACCGCTCGCAAAAGTTGCAAAGGTTACAAAGAAAAGAACTCAAGTGAAAAGAACTCAAAAACTATTTAAGATTTTTGAAATTTAAAAAAGATTCAAAGAGAGCAAAAAATTTCCCAAAAAAAGTCCCTACTCCCGAAACTGTAAGACCAATGTTATTATAATTTTCCCAGAAGGTTGAAACTACTCCCGAAAACGGGTACTCCGGCTTGCGCAAGCCACGCCCACTTTGGAGATTTAATGAATACATATTATTTTAACTTATTAAATATAAAAATTAAGAAGCGAAAAAATTCTGGCGCCTACAGGATTGATCAGTGAACAATAATCCGAGGTCCAAAAATTTTTCTCGTCGTTCGAGCTCGTCTTGTGACCATTATGGCTGTGCAGTGGTGTGGTGTCGCAATGCTGGGTATTAGTAAAGTTTGGAGTAAGTTATATTAGTTATTCGGTTTCCATTTTAAGGGCATATTATTATTGTTTTGGGTGTGTTACTGTAGGTATAAAATGGTCTAGCACCGCCATTGGTAGCCCTAATAAATCCTTATCCTCTTTATCCGTATTCGTTAAAAATGAACAATACGGATAGAAAAACATTGAGCTGACCTCCAAACAGTTTTTAATAGAAGACCTCGTGATGATTTGTGGCTTGACAAAAATTATTACGCCGAGATGAAAAGTTATGCTTTTCGGATGTTTTGGATTACAAATATTATCTGTGGCTATTTTTGCTTTATTTACTGTATTGTCTGACATTAATTACACTCTATATCTCTAGTTATATACTAGATTACATTTAATTAGCAATTTATCAAGAACTATCTGACTAATATCTTCCAATGGTAGATTACTCTAAATATAAAAGATTTAAATTATTTCAGTTTTTTATATAAAGTTTATACAAACCTAGTCGCGTGCCACGTGACTTCGTTAACGCTAAATATCGTGGTTTCCTTACTTTCTATTTTATTACAATTATCTTCAATTGAAGATATCTTTTTTCTTAATATCTGATTTACATTAAATAAATCGTATATCGTATCGTAATCGTTACTCGTCAAAACTGATTAAAATCTGTTTGCTAATTTCTGAGATGTCAAAGTCGATTGAGAAGTTAATGCGGACATAATCCCGCAGGAACTGCGTCTTATTTCGGGATAAGTAGTATCTTATGTGATCATTCAGATTACAAACTATAAGTGTAAAAACTTTCGTTCAGATATATTTAAGTATCTGAATAAAATCTCTCTATCCCATCGGACTTGCCCATTTTTCTAGGATAAAAAGTATCCTTTTTTCTAAGTCAGGCTATAAAGTATCTGTATGCTAATTTCATTCAAATCGGTCCAGCCGTTTTAACGTAATGTGTTCACAATCATGTCAATTCTACGATTTTATTGTATACTAGTCGACCCACGCGAGTTCGTGCCCGTGATGCTCCGCTCCTATTGGTCTTAACGTGATGATATTTAGCCTATAGCCTTCCTCGATAAATGGGCTATCTAACACTGAAAGAATTTTTCAAATCGGACCAGTAGTTTCTGAGATTAGCGCGTTCAAGCAAACAAACAAACTCTTCAGCTTATATTTTAGTATAGATACATAGATATAGATTAAAGAAATGAAGTTATTGTTCTGTTTTAAAAATAATAGTAACGCCATCTATTGAGTAAATATAATATTAATGATGTGAGTATCTTCTTAATAGATTTGTAGTATTTTGTATTTTAAAATTATAATATAAATTTTAAAATATTAAGTATTATGGCTGACTGACATGTTTTAAAATATGTCTAATTATCTTACAGTTTTTACTTCAATAAACACTATCTGGAATGTTTCAGGACATCGTGCGTGCAATCTAAAATACATCCAACACATCTGGTAAATTTCATGCAAATTCATTAGTCTAATTTTGTAACTATAAAAACTATCCTATCCTTGACATGTAGGAGATAGTCAGATTTGATCTCGGAAAAAAGGAAAAGAACTATGTATTTATCATAGCAGGAACATAGAATAGAACTTGGGGCTTATGACTAAGGTTCTGATTTGTAGCATCCCTTAGGTAGGTGTTTTGTATTACATAATAAAAAACAGAACCCTTATCTGTCTGTCTAATTGGATGTAAGACTCTCTCCGGAACATTTAAAGGTCCATTTGAGGTGTAGCATCGAAGTCAACATAATCAACTTTTATCCATATTTTAATACTCCATAATGAATCAAAATGTATAGAATACTTCACATTTACCTTGAATCACACAATTTGGTGACAAATTGAAACTTATATGGACAAATACTTATCGGTTATCTCAGAAACATAATTACCGGAAACCCATCTGAACAAAGAATTGATATGCGAAGTCTAAGAACGAAGCGAGAGAGAGAAAATAATATTATAGAAGGTCTTCTTGAACAAAAATCTGGTGCTACAGAATGAGCACAACAAGATGTAACCGATGTAACTCGTATTACTCGTTCAATACTCCCTGATATCCCCAGCCACTAAAAGTCCTACGAATTGGTAAATACAGCGACACAAAAACCAGGAGGGTTAAAGTTTGTTACAAAACAAACTTTCCAGCGAATAATTGAATACATAGTTTTTCTTATGACCTTCTGACCGAACCCATATCCAACAAAAGTATTTACAGAGTTTAAAAGAGGAGATGGCTCGTCGTATAGGTGACGAGGAAACAAACCTTACTATAAAGTATATAAACTCCAGAACTGCCCTTTATGGCATAAATATTAAAAAATTATAAAATGCATAAAAATATTAATTGTTGACTGGCTCACAAATTGTTTTGATAGTTTAATGAAACAGTTCATCATCATCACGACCCTTCAATGGCCCACTGCTGAGCCGAGTCTTTCTCTCAGAATGAGGAGGGTATTAGGCCATAGTCCACCTCGCTGGCCCAGTGCGGGTTGGCAGACTTCACACACTTTTGAGAACTTTAGGAAACTCTCAGGAGTGCAGGTTTCCTCACGATGTTTTCCTTCACCGTTAAAGCAAGAGATATTTAATTGCTTAAAACACACATAACTCGGGACCTCCCGAGTAAGACTTGAAGTCTCAACCACTGGGCCATCACTGCTTTTTGATGATTTAATATTAATAAATTATAATTCATTTAGTAAACCGTCCTTTACTTATGTAGATGTATTGGGAGTACAGCTTTCTAATGGTGAAGTTAAATCTATAGAATCCTCGTTACGCGATTCATACGCGTATCATGGCCATTTTTTATAGAACATGTAATTTTTTTATGGCGCGAACAAGGAGACGACCCACATGATGGTAAGTGGCCACCATCGCCCATGAACATTGACAATGTATGAGGATTAAGTGAGGAATGGGAATGAAGAGAAGAATGTTACAGTTTTATCGGACCCTGAGCGAGAACCCGAGTTCACTAGAACTATAGCATTAATAAGATAGGGGCGGGATAAGTCTGGCCCACATACGTCTGACTTGCATGGTGGTCGCAAGGTAGTCGCGGAACAGATCCCCTACCACCAATAGGGGCGCTGGATTACTTGGCTCTTACGAGATGCTATCCCAGCGGCAGAGGGGAATATTAGTCTAATCCGTCCCCATCCCAATCCGTCATCCCAATTCTTTTATCGTAAACACAGATTTGACCTTTTATTTATATTGAATCTATTTTTATGTACATTATGCAATAGGAAGTAAGAGTATCGAAACTATAAACACAGATATTACTCGAGCTGAATCACGGATGGGAAAAGATCTAATACATTTTCTAAATTTGGCATCAAAAGTAGGCTAAGCTCTAAAATACGCCAACATAATACCTTTCACTTTATTTATAACTGGATATTACTTCGGCTTTTGATATTGTACATTATAAATATTTGTACCCGAAAAGCAGTTTGTTGGTGAAGATGTTAGAATTTACTTAGTACCTCCAGGTCATTTCATGGTAATTAAAGGACAAACAGCAGACCACCTGATAGTCAGTGACCATCGTCGCCCATGGACATCGCATATACATGCATTTACAAAAAAGGAGAGAATACTGTTACCGTCTCAGGTGACATTGGACGAGAACTGACTCAATACTGAACCTCTTGAACCTCAATGTTAACGGGATTGGAGGGGAAGGGGTTAGTCTGGTTCACATGCGGCTGGACTGTATATGATAAGTGACCCATAAATGAAGTAACGTATTGGAATTTGGTACCTAAGATACTTACTTGGATTTTCTGCCTTTTTCGAATCCTCTTTTTCCTTAATATACATAGAACGCAACGTATAAGAATCAAACTTAAAATAATTTAGAGATAATTTTAAAAATCAAATGCTCAGCTGTGAAGAAAGATCAAAATTTTCATAAATTGGATTCACAAATCAAAAAATGATGGAAAAGAGATTTTACACCACATTTTTCAGCTGTTTTTCTTGAAGTTGTGATGATATCGAAGTTACCGGAACTAGTCTATATTAATAATATTACTGAGTTGAGTATTTTGTTTTATTGGTTTGTTGAATGAGCAATTTCATTTATCGAAGGATACTTTAGGCTATATACCATGCTACGACCCATAAGAGCGGAGTATCAGGTTGCTTCACCACCGGAGATGAGCGAGGAATGCATGGCCAGGGTTTGGTATATTATGAACCAATAGAATCTTTCTTCATTTACCTAGCCTCGCTCAGTGAAATGCAGCAATTCTATTGATTCTCAACAAATACATCACTAGCTACACATCCTCGGCCACACTACTAAAAGCTAACTCGGTAGCTTAACTGCACACTTACTTCAAAAGACTACAATAATACATAGTCCAGACGGACGCTTAGCAGTGCCTGGGGCTTGCGAACCAGCTTGCAAAACAGCAATTACACTAATTATTTAAATATTCAGCAAACAATCGTTAAATTCACAACACTGAGGTCACACGAGTTCCGAGAGCAACTAAATTTTATATCGTAAAATTCATCCTTTTTATAATACAAAAAACACCCCCCTCCCTCCATCTATTCCCACTTTAATGACAGGTGGGGTCGAGGCCTGTGTTGCCAAGTTAATATTCGATAATCGAGATATTGATCTATTTATATTTAATATCGATATTTTGTAGTATTAATATTTTAATAAAACCTAATACTACACATTCTTCGTGTAAAACGCAGCCTCACACAGACGAAGTCGTACGGGTTGGCTAGTCAAAGACAAAAAGAAAACTAATTTTTTCTAGCAGTGTAGGTTTAAACACATTCTCATTTTGTAATGTTGACCCAAATATAAATCATACTACGAACCATAGAGCGGAATATCAGGCTGCTTTACCAACGGAGATGAGAGAGGATGTGTAGCGAAGGATGGGTATGATAAGAACCAATACTATCGCTTCACTAGACTCGCTCAAAATGTGTCAAATGAAGCGATTCTATTGATTCTTAACAAACACACTTAACAATATCTTTGGTGTAGAACGCAGCCTCATTCAGACGAAGTCGTAAGAGTCTGCTAGTCAGAGATAAAGAGAAAAACATTTTTGCTTTTTCCAGCAGTGTAGGTTTAAACCCATTCTCTGAAGGGGTGAGGTGGATATTGCATCTAAGTTATATTCTCATAACGTTCGCACAATTTGCGCGGGTCAAGGGCGCCCGTATTGTTTACTTTATCACCAGCTTTGCCTTACATGACGCAGGCCATTTTGCGATGTTGACCCAAATATAAAGAATATATTTATTATATATGTTTTCTTGTATTCTATATGTACAACAATGACTAAGCCTAGCTGTACTTTACTAATGGCTGAAATTAATAATCAATCTCAATGCAAAATCCTTGGATTACAAATTGAAAATAGATTGATTGAATTTGGAATGTATTTTCTAATTAAAAGGTTTTGCATTGAGATTGATTATTAATTTCGGTAGTAAGTTCAAAACATTAAACTCCTATTCTTTCCTCATCTTCATCTTACTTAAATTTCAGTCCACCGTCAGTTTCAAAAATATTTCTCCCTAAACCCCTAAATTTACAATAATTACCTTAAAATACCAATAATAATATAACTCCAAAAAATTTAACGCCCTAAAAAACCACCTACATAGATTTTTATCCCCTACTTAGGGGAGAAATCTCTAAGTTGGCACCAGAAATAATTGAAATATGGACACATATTTCAATTATTTCTAATAATAGATCTATTTTTAATATACTTAAAAAAATTAGTCAATGATATAAAACCCGAGACTTGTGGAGACAAACAGAAAAATTTTGCAAACCCTCCCAAACTTGTTAAATCTTTGTTGTTAAGTCTTCTTTTTCAAAGCGTATTTGAATCTTACGTAAGCCAAACACGTCCCTTTCTTCCTAGTTTTTGACCTTGGACCTTTGTAACCGCAACCTTTGTCAACTGTACTATGGATTATTTTAAGTGATTCTTTAAGTAAAACATTTAATTTGCAACTTCTTTTTACTTCCAAAACAGACTTGGGGCTAAAGGCGTTTCCACCAGAGATGTGTAAGGATGCTTAGCGAGGGATGTGTTAATTTTTGATGGCCCACTGCTGATCCGGGTCTCTTCCTCAGAATGAGAAAGGGGCTAGGGCATAATCCGCCACGCAGGCCAAGTGCGGGTTGGCAGATTTCCCACACCGACAGAGTACTTTAGGGAAATATATAAGTGATATTTAATTGCTTAAAACACACATAACTCGGAATCGAACTGGGACCTTCCGAGTAGGATGCAGATTGCTGAACCACTACTCTGTCACTGCTCAAGAATCAATAGAAAGCTTCATTTGATACTCTCTGAGCAAGGCAAGGTTCCTAAAACAGTTTCTATGCCTGAAATAACATTTGAACTTCCATATTTCTCATTTTTATCCCTCTATCCTTGTAAAAAAAATTTCAATGTTTTATACATTTTTATAGACTACAATTTCCAGTCTGTGGCACGTCCTTTGTTCTTCGTAACATTTCATACAGCTCCTAGCGTTGAAAATTAAATGTTTTATCAAAAACAGCTCTAAAACCTGCGCATAAGGTTGCTTTTGTATTAACAAGTGGTGTAAATCCTTAGATCGTGAAATTGTACTACTTTTATAAGGACAGGCTTTAAGATAGGTACTTTTATTTATGTTTATATTTTGTAGTTATTTTCCCTTCTACTGGCGAAAATATGGTTTCAAGCGTTTGTCTGTTTATCTATAAAACTATGTATATAGTACTACTTGTACTTCATTAATTCCTTATTGTAAAATTATCATAGTAAAGATACGCTCACTTCTCTAAAGTTTACTATCTATACTTCTCTAAAGATTAAAGTTGAAATGGGTTCCTTGCACACCATTATTGATGAAACGAGAATCAGCAAATGACAAACACAAACATTTCAAAAATATTAAGCACTTATACTTTTTCTTTATTTATCTTACGTTTACGTCTTTTTAGAATAGATTAAATTTCAAAATTGATTTTAGCCATTACCGGGCTCATATTTTGAAAAAATAAAAAAATACGTTTTCATTTATTTTTCTTCTAGTTTCATATAACATATATATTGAATTGAATCAGACGTTCCTTTGCGGAAATTCATGATTTAAAAGGAATCAAAAGGTTACCTTGCTATATTGCCGCGGATTATAGCAAGTCAACCTTTTGATTCCTTTTATAACATATATGTTAAAAATATGAAATGTTGTCAATTCATCATTAAACAGATCTGACCTCACTTGTAAACTCACAACAACAGCATCTTAAAAACACCAGAAAACAAGAAAGCAACATTTTTCCTTCTCCAAACAATTTTAATTATTTATTCTGTGGTAAAACTGAGATTTGATTAAAGTTTTGCTTATGAATTTTTTATTCCTACATAAAACGTGACTCTACCTTTGTTGTTTCTTTTCTGAATGATTAAATTTTCAACTACCCGTCATATAACCTCGTATATTGCGAGTTCTTTTACTATGCTATCATTAAGATGCATTTTGCTCATGCTTCGCTTTTCATACGGTTAGAATTTAGAATTAAATTGTCTTCAGCTTAGTACTAAAAATGCTATTTATAGGATAGACCATTTTTCTAGACTTAGTTTTAATTTTTCCTCTCCTTCCCATTAATGAGTAAGTTTTCTGGCTTCATATACTACTTAACCTCTAATTAGGGTTAATTTGTTTCTTTTCTTGCCCTTAATGGCAATTAAGGCTATTCCCTTGTGGTAAAAGAACTCCAAGTAATAAATCACCACTCTGAAGAGTAGAAATAAATAGTATTTGTAATTCGGTCCACATTATTGACGTTCAAAGTAAATCCAGTGATATATTGGTTCTAAGATTAATGATGCCTAGAACTTACTGGGATAATATGTTCTTTGAAAAGTACAAAGAAACTTATTCAGAGTGAATTAGGGGTATTTGTAGACCTCAGCAAATAAAGAACTAAGTAGTTCGTGTTGTCTTAGCTATTTAGGATAATACAGTTTGATCACTTGATTAACAAACAAGAAAGATGATTTAGAGTCATGATGGTCTTGTTCTTGAGTTAATTCCATTGGTGTCATCATTATCATCGCCCTTTAATGCCCCACTGCTGAGCCGGGACCAACTTCTCAGGATGAGGAGGGGTAAGGTTATACCACAGTGGCCCAGTGCGGGTTGGCAGACTACACACACCTTTGAGAACTCTCAGGAATGCAGGTTGTGTCGCCTTGTTTACCTTCACCGTTAAAGCAAATAATATTTAATTTCTTAAAACACTTGTAACTCTTGCAAGTCGTCGGAGTGCCTGGATCAAACTCGGACCTCCCGAATAGACATCGACGTTTTAACCACTACGATATCACAATTTTTTTATGATCGAAATCATCTACCTCTAATGTTAAAATAAAAAGGTATAACGGTAAAATAGAATAAGAATATTTATGCCAGTTTTTAAATGCGCCCTTTTCTTGTTCCAGATTACTTCCGCTAACAGCAATGCCATCTCACGCAACGTTCAGTCGACTAGAAGACGACTATATAGAAGTAATGTGGCGACGCGGCCAAAGTCGGTCACCGTAGCAGTCTGTTAAGTATTGGATTGAGGAGATACATCAAGTAAGTATCAAGTTTTATGTGATCAAATTCCAGATTACAGATTATTTATTCTCTTCTGCATCTGGGTTTGAATAAGTTGGTTTCCTTTCAATGCTTTTCTATAGTCCAAACTATCCTTCCTTTCATCTCTCAAGGTCGGTTCGCATTTCTCCTTGTTATGATTCATTAAATGTTTCCGATCATTTTACAATCTGGATTCTGAAGCTCAAAGAAGCAATTAAACAGTAATAATTTTTTTCTTTAACCCACCCTGTAATTGCAGCGAGGGGTAATCCAGTACTTGCTTCAAAATTGTCTAAAAGCTTTTATTATAAATCTAGTTGAATGTGTTGAGGTATAAGAATCTTTTACTATTATGTATTTTGTATCTGTGACAGTAAGTTGCCAACAGTATTTAAACAGATGAGTTTATTAGTATCACAAATAAGAACTTATTCTCATCAAAATGGTCATACATATATGACCCTAATTTCCTGACACCAAATATAGAATTGAGAAAAAAGAACTCCCATGATAATATCACCATAATATTCAATATTTTTACGCTTACATCACTGAATAATTCACTACGCGACCGCTGTCAGACCCTGCCACAATATGAAATAGATGAAAAACATTTATAAAATAGGTTATTTTCGTTTGTCACACAATCTTTGATCTACACGCTTTGTTTATATTATTCTTGCTTGCTTTCTTTCTTACTTTACTAATATTGAAGTAGCAGATAATGAAAAAAATAATGTTTTAACTGTCGATCTATGTGCAAAAACAGAAGATGTCGATAGTTGTAGTAAATAAGAAGATAACTCTACTACCCGTGAGGGGACGGGTTAGAATACTACTCCCCTCTGCCGCTGGGAGCCCAGCACCCCCTTGGTGGTAGGGGATCTGTTTTCCGACCACCAGCATGCGAAACCGACCGCCAAGTGTCATAGACGCGTTCCGGTCGAGCCGCAAGTGGGCCAGACTTACCCCTTCCCTCTCCCATCCCATTAATGCTGCGGATCTAGTCTAACTCTGGGCTCAGGATATCGCTTGTTTTGCCGATGTCCATGGGCGATGGTGCCCGCTTACCATCAGGTGGACCATCTGCTCGTTTGTACCTTATCTACCATAAAAAAACCAACCTTTTTCCAACAGAAATGAATCTCCTCAACATGGACGCGGAGAACCGCGTGGTTCTGAACGTGGGTGGGATCCGGCACGAAACCTACAAGGCAACTTTGAAGAAGATCCCGGCGACGCGGCTGTCTCGGCTGACGGAGGCGCTCGCCAACTACGACCCGGTCCTCAACGAGTACTTCTTCGACCGGCATCCCGGGGTCTTCGCTCAGGTCCTCAACTATTATAGGTAATGTTTGTCCTTCATTCTTCTTAATATGTGAGAAAAAAACGCCAAATTAGTTACGTCAATTACAAAAAAGCTGCTGAACTGATTTCGCTGAAATTTGGCACACAAAGACTTTATAGCCTGGATTAACATAGAAGCTATTTTCAGCTTTGAATTCGGGGCTGGTCAACTAGTGCTTAGATAAATGTGTTGTAACATTTAGATGGCGATTGTTAGGACAGTTAGTCTTAGAGTACTTTATAGATTCTTAGTTATTTGCTTATTTATTGTGCCTACCCGCTATAAATCTCAATGAAATAAAAAGAAACGTCGTTATGAACGATGATTGTGTAAGAAAAATTTTGGGGGAGTTAAAGCATAAATAACAGGGGCTGGAATATCCTTGACATAAAAAATAATAACTTAGCTCTTTTAAATAATGATCATCTTGTAGGTTCACATAACAAGCTAAAGCTTTAGATTTACTTTTCTTTATTGATCTCTCTTATTGAATTGTGATTGCTCTGTGTATATTTTCTTGAGAATAACCTGATTCACAATCAGCTATACCTTCAGATATATTCTTTCATCTTATATTTGAAATATGATTGGGATCATATAATAAGAGGAATTTAATTAAATATACCATTCATGTTCAAAAGAAAATCTTATTACATCTCAGGGTAATAAATAATGTTCAAATATCTACATAAAAGCTATAAATATTCAAAGATTTTTTATTAAAAAGATGTGAGATATTAATTAAAATCGCCTTGAGATAATCCAGCAACAACAATATTTTCTCTTCTCCCTATTACATTCAATTACTGGCAATATTGAAAAATGTTACAGAAATAGTATTATATTTAAGAATTATGAAACGTTCAAGAAATTAATATTTCAGCGATATTGCTGAAATTCACCAGCTTTTAATAACGTTATATGCATTCTTTAATTTTTATCTAATACCAGCTGCAACCCGCGGTTTCACCCGCTATATTTTGGATAATTCACACTTTATCATAATAATTTATAGCTAATGTGTTATTCTGATGTGTAAGCTATATTATTGTAAAGTTTCATTAAAATCCATTCTGTAGTTTTTGCATGAAAGAGTAACAAACATACATCATCCATACATCCAGACATTCTTACAAACTTTCACGTTTATAATATTATAAGTGGGACTAGCCGAGCTGCCCTTACTTAACTGAGATATATTCTAATCATTCACTCAGTCAATCACACACTCACTCATTCATTCAGATTCTCCCACCTGCACTATAAATATACTACTCTACTAGTTTCTGTGAAATTTCTATAATGCGTAGTATGTCACTGATTTGCAGTGGACACCACCATCTCACTGACTTGCTCACTCTTCTGTCTCACTCACACCTTGTCCTGGCAATAACTAACACAACGATGGTTTAGGAATACTATTACAATGGACCGGTATTTTTTTTTAAATTATTCTGGCTATTCCAACAAACTTAGATACAGATATGATAGGTAAAGTTAAAAATAACCAATAAATAGTTATATGTCACGAGAAAATTATAAGGAAAGTATTTCCACATACTGTTTAATTTAGAAACATTACTCAATTTTTTAATGATCATATATGTCAGAGGAGAAAGCCGATTAGGATTAATTAATTATCGAATATCACGGCAGAGAGAGCCGATTTAAATGAATGAAGTGATCGAATCTTACGATTCCGTAGTTTTTGAACAGGAACCCAGGCAGTGCCTTGGACTTGTGACCAAGGTGTAGGCTTAAGGGATCCCTTTATGTAATTACGACACTCGCCTCCACTGCCCGGTCTCACTGTCTAAACCTAAGGTTTATCTCACATAACCTAACACAAGACGCGTGACATTGTAAGGTACTTACGTGAACTTAATCAGGCAGCACTTCCAGCACAAACACAAACACTGACCTTAACACTATCCAGAGACTACTTTGAGAGACCGCGCACGACTAAGACTTCAGTCAGACTGTCAATGGCATATAAAGAGTCGAGACTAGCTAGTACTCCCCTCCACGGGTGGAGCGGACGGAAGTGATTATTATTTTACTCTTGCACCATAGATGCCTAGTCGATTAATCTTTTACTCGTTTGAGACTATTAAAAATCGTTGAATATTAAAATGACGCTTCACTATTATCCTACTCCAACTATACCCTGACATATATATTTATAATAATATATATGTATCTCGTGACTTCATTAGAGAAGTCACGATAGTCGTGATACAAGTATTAGTTATTATTGTATCATTCTATCACACAGGAACGTTCTTTTCGGAATATAAAGTACCCTATACACAAACACGTCAATTTATTATTTTATTATAGATTAAATAAATAAATCATACATATAAAAATCATAGCGTATTTTCCAGGACTAGAAATTATATCAGGAAATAGAATGGTTATACCATCTGTTTAGATAGAACGATTTGTATAAATCAAAGCAAAATCGAGAGCTACTTTAATGGTTCAAGTGCTCTCAATCCTCAAATAAATCAGTTTTTAGAGAACTCCGACTCCCAAAGAATCTTAAAGAGGTTTCCAGAATTAATACGGCATTCGACAAATCTCTGATTTTGAATAAATTATAAATCTGATCAATTTACAGCGGAAAGCACTTCGGTTCGCTTTTTCTCGAAATTCATTTAATTCGGAAATTGTAGAAGATTGGCTAAGAATTTGTACTTTTTGTGTGATAAATAGTGGGGCTTGATCCAAAAAAATTAAGATTTTTTCTTGTTAATTTTACCTATATTCAATTGTGAATTAAATGTAATAAAGCTGTTATATAAACCTTTATTTCTTAGACAAAGGAGTCTGCTATTATGATCAGTTGATGAGATGAGGTTACATCAACCACATTATATTGTTTACATAAAATTATTCAGGCGTTTAACAAACATATTTTATTATTATTACACAAGAACTATGAATTAAAACCAGAATAAAAAATTGTCTATGTTTTAATCCAGGTTATAAAGTATCTTTGTGCCAAATTTTATTTAAATCCGTTCAACCGTTTTTGGATGATTTAGTAACAAATATCGAAACATAAAAACTTTCACATTTATAATATTAATAAGATAAAATCATCATCAGCCCTTTGACTACGTTTAAATAACAATTTCTGTATAAAAATATTTTTAAGTAAACAATACGGTCAACCTTTTTGCTCCATCAGTCAATTGGATATCAGAAAATAATAGCGTTGAGCGGTGCTCGGCTAAATATATTTCATATTTTTTGCTACAACTATTATAAATTTCGCATTTGTGTTGTGACAGCTTTTTATGTGATCGAAGGTCATGAGTTCAATGATGACAAAAGTTGGATCCAAAATGATCTTGATACTCAGCTGAATAAGTATACCTTTGTAACAGAACACACACTAATGTAAACATGGAGTTTTGATGCGAGCAACTGTGGAGTTTCTTGCCAGTTCTTCTCATCAGGAAACCGCTTTCCGATCTGGTGGTAGCTTCAGACAAACTGACTGACTGACCAACTTTGACGTGTCAAAATTACTTTGTAAAAAATCTAAACGAAATAAACTAGTTTGAGTTTTATATTATCTCTGCAGACAATCTTTATAACAAACCATTAGATTCTAACTTTAAGGGTATCTTCTATCAATATAACTTTTGGTTTTTTAAAAGAAAACTCTCCTAACCATCTTACCCCTTTCGATAAATGCATTGATTTTGGGTTTGAAGCTGCGGCAAATCTTTTACTATTCTCTCCATCCTTATTATTGCCATCTCAGATCCTTTCGTTTTTCTTTTTCTATTACAAGAGTTTAATCTCTATAATATCTATAATATTTTAATAAGGTCGTGAAGATCAAAAACATCTTTGGCTTTGTCCAAAATATACCAACCGAAGATTACAATTTATAGTTGAATTTCACACTGTTATTATCTATTTACTGAATAGGTTCTGTGGTTCCATTATTCCCTCGGGTCTTGTTGGGAGCAAATTAATTTCATTGAGAAAGGCAAGACAATTCGGTTGTTTGACCAACTTCGATATCAGGGTCAAGCTGTGCTATCGGGATTAATATTTTTATATGGCTTACTTTATGACGGAGGAGATTGTGCGGTAATCAGTTTTATTATACTTGTTTATTTCTTGGAGGTTTCACATGCTGTCATAGTAGCATTATATCTCAATATCTAACATTTCTTATGATTCTACTTGTATCAATTGAAAGCTTTCAGATCTATCCTTGCATTGGTATTGTTGCCGTAACAAGTTAATGACTATTGATGTTAAACGTTAAATTGTTTGAAATCCGAATCAATTCGGTTCGCAATTCGATTAATCGATTCACAAAGAAATCGGGATCAAAGAGATCGATTCCAAAAAAAATATTGTTCTGTGGAGACTTCTTATAGGTTTTTATAGATGAAGAATGGCGCCAATATGTGATTTTGGAATTCGGTAATATGTAAGCAGTGATAGCCCAGTGGTTAAGACATCGGTGACTTACTCGGGAGGTCCGAGTTCAATCCCCCAAACAGACACACATCTCTGACTTCTGAGTTATGTGTGTATAAGCAATTAAATATCACTTGCTTTAACGGTGAAGGAAAACATCGTGAGGAAACCTGCACTCCTGAGAGTTCCCTAAAAGTTCTCAAAGGTGTGTGAAGTCTGCCAATCCGCACTGGGCCATCGTGGTGGACTATTGCCTAACCCCCCCCCCCCCCACCTCTTTTTGAGGAGGAGACTCGGCTCAACAGGGGGCCATTAATAGGTTGTGATGATGAATATGTAAAAACTTTTTTATGAAGAAACGAGTCGACCCGCGCGACTTCTTCCGCGTGATGATATATAGCCTATAGCCTTCGTCAATAAATGGGCTATCTAACACTGAAAGAATTTTTCAAATCGGACCAGTAGTCCCTGAAATTAGCTCGTTGAAGCAAATAAACTCTTCAATTTTATATACCTACTAATATATAGGCTTAATTTCTGGATATAGTGAAACCAGGCTTTAGTAAAAAATATCAAAGTCTGTATCATTTAACGACCTTTAACCTTTCTAAACGTTTCATATAGAAACACTCTTGTTTAGGGGTTAATTACGATCCTGAATGGAGGTCCAGTACCCAGCATTCCTGTCCAGTTTGGTGTATTTAATCTCGATTGAGGGCATAGATTTATGAACAGCGCTGTTATAAAGTTCAGGAGATTATGTATCGGATTTACTGTTAGCTAATGGAGAACACTTTTAATACCGATGGATTTAAAATTTTTAACGAAAATATTTTGGGATGGAGATTTTGCAATATTTATCGGACGAAATTGAAAACTTTGTGTGTCGAGTTGTTTATTTATAGTATATTTTAATGAAGTAAATTTGTATGTTTGAACGTTAAAGGAAGTCCTCATTTTTGATCCTTTATTCTCTATTTCAACTTCTTCAAGCATTTTTTCGCGATAAAGCAAATCCTATGTCCTTTTCCAAGCTCTAGTCTATCTAGGTACCAAAATTCATAAAAATCGGTTGAGTGGTTTAAGCGTAACAAGGAGACAAAGTTATTTCTAATGCTAAGTTGGGATTAATTCATTATAGCCTTCTTAAATAATACAATATTGTAATAAAAAAGTTAATGGAATATTTTTTAAGATGTACAAAATATTTACACCTCTTTGTTATATTTTATCGTTTCTCATTACCGTCGTGTAAACATCCCCCAGTCTGGGAAATCTTAACAAAAAATCTTCTAACCCGTTTCAACCCTTCTAATGAATCCGAGCCAACACTTCGCGAAATTATCGCGGGAATAAACCAGATAAAGAGTCCATTAGGACCCATTACGAGACAAATTGACACCATTCATTAATACCAAACTTTGGACTTTTAGATTTTGGCTAAAATACAACGTTTTCTAATGTAATGTTTTAAGTCTATGTACTAATAAAGAATATCTGTGAAAAATATGCAATTTAAAATTTTTGTATCGATTCGCTCTTAAATGACTCTGTTTATTTTGTTGGTACTCTTACTAATAAATCAAGAATTTATTAGAGAGCTATATAATATAAATTATATGATAGATGTAATATAATAGAATCGTATAATTGCCGTGTTTATGTACACGGATAGTTCAGAAGATGGATTAGCACATAGGGTACTATTTATCCCGGGAAAAAAGCACCGTTTTCGTGGGTTAGGATGGTAGGATGGTACAAAAAAGTTGAAGCTGTATATTTGGCTACGTCTGGTTCGACTAGTAAATTAATAAACTGGATATGTCAAAAGCAGGAGCAGTCTAAGCTTCTCCGAATCGACTAAATTTGTTTAGATGCTACTTTTACTGAGAGATAAAGGATTTTTCAAAGATACTTGTGTGAGGCAGCTCTCAAGTGAGCAATGAGCTGATAGTCTTCAAACAGCTGACCAGATCATCACAATAAATAGCTTAGAACTATCTCGATTAAATTACCTTTCAAACAAATAAAACTTCATCACAATTGGTCCATTGTCTTGGGGGCTACGATGGTTCAGAAATACAGATACACACCTTATACTTAAAATACCTTGTCGTTGTAGCATCATGAGTTAAAAGGCAAAATTAATATATCTCCTCTTTTAATTTGTATTCAAAAGTATAAAAATATTCTCAGAATAATAAATTAATATAGTTTAGTTCACAAAAGAGTCGTGTAACTGGAAGACATTGTTGAGTCTTATGAAGATATTAAAAACCCGCACAGAACTGTTGTAGTTCCTTTGGATACAATTTAATCAAATTCTTTCTTTTTAACATTAAAAGGAATTTAATATTTTTTTAGAAACTGTGTTGTTAGAACTAAAAAAATATTCTCTGCATTTCGTTGAATAATATGGGGGATATATGACCTACTTGTAACTACTACCTTGCTCCAATGATGGATATGAATCCAAATATTTTCTAATCTAAAGATTTTATGAACGATAACTGAATAGAAACTGAATGGAAACTAAATGCGGACACAATGGAGACTGAACGGAAACTATATGCACACATAATGGAGACTGAACGGAAACTAAATGGAGACTAAATGGAGACTAAATGGAGACTAAATGGAGACTAAATGGAGACTAAATGAAGACTAAATGGAGACTAAATGGAGACTGAATAGAGACTGAACGGAAACTAAATGTGGACATAATGGAGACTAAATGGAGACTGAACGGAAACTACATGCACACATAATGGAGACTGAATAGAGACTGAACGGAAACTAAATGCGGACATAATGGAGACTGAATAGAGACTGAACGGAAACTAAATGCGGACATAATGGAGACTGAACGGAAACTATATGCACACATAATGGAGACTGAACGGAAACTATATGCACACATAATGGAGACTGAATAGAGACTGAATGGAAACTAAATGCGGACATAATGGAGACTGAATAGAGACTGAACGGATACTAAATGTGGACATAATGGAAACTAAATGGAGACTGAACGGAAACTATATGCACACATAATGGAAACTAAATGGAGATTAAATGGAGACTAAATGGAGACTAAATGGAGACTAAGTGGAGATTAAATGGAGACTAAATGGAGACTAAATGGAGACTAAGTGGAGATTAAATGGAGACTACATGGAGACTAAATGGAGACTAAATGGAGACCAAATGAAAACTGAATGGAGACTGAATAGAGACTGAACGGAAACTAAATGCAGACATAATGTAGACTGAATAGAGACTGAACGGATACTAAATGTGGACATAATGGAGAGTGAACGGAGACCGAATGAAGAGTGAAAGGAGATTGAATGGAGTCTATACGGAAACTACTTTACGTTAAGTGGATACTGAAGGACTGAAATATTATAATTTATAATCGATTAATAACTATAACGAATCATAAGAAAAGCATGAATAGTAACTATATTTGTTTGTGTGTGTGAGAGAGAAGGAAAAATCTGACTTACATACAGCATGACTATTCAAAAGCTATTCACGATATGAATCCTTTCCTTTAAAGAAATACTTATTTTGTTCTACTTCCTCATGAATAATAGTTTGGACGTCAAGATCAGTCAGTCAGTCAGTCAGAAATGATAGTTTATAAAATGTAAAATTCCAATTTATATTCTGCTCTTGTAAAGCATGTGGAACAAAATGCGCTTCTAAATAAGTAATCTATATGATAATGTTGAATGCATTTCCTACAGATGTTATATCACTGACTCACTTACTACGTAGTTTCAGGAATACAGAATTAGGAACAGGAAGTTTTCCTTATTTATGAACTAGACGATCTACTCCGGCTTTGCACGGGTGCAATTTAATACGTATACTCAGCAGGAACTCTGATTTCTTTTGGGATAAAAACTAGCCTACGTGTTAGTCCAGGTTATAAAGTATCTGTGTGCTAAATTTCATTGAAATCCGTTCCGCCATTTTTGTGTAACAAACCATTTTTCTCACTCCATGCAGTAAAAGGAATTAAACATACTAACAAACATTCAATACAGTTTTTTTTCGATTATGTTTTGTGTGTGTGTAATGTATATATGTATAATAATACACACCCACACACATGTAATAAAAGTCAGTAAAATAATGAATTTCTAATATTATACAGGTAATGAGATTTTGAAGAAATCTCTTAAATCTGATATCGCTTCTACTCTCAATCCCTTACAGCAGCTTAATAATCAATCTTAATCCAAAATCTTTGGATTATGCATTGAAAATGTAATCCAAATTCAAATTTCTGTATATAAAATCAAATTTAGAATTTGTACATTTTAAATTGACATTGGTTATTTATTTCGGCCGTTAGTCTTCGCTTCGTAAAAAAAGCCCTTAACAAAAGATTATTTCTTAATTTCGATTATTATAAAACCATATTATTCCAGATGTTTGTATTATAAATTAAAAATAAAATCGAAATTCAAATCCAAAAATATTTGAATAGTAATAATAATAGAATGTACAAAATTAATATAATTAATTTAGTCGAACCGCGCGACTTCTTCCGCGCGATTCTCCGCTCCTATTGGTCTTAGCGTGATGATATATAGCCTATAGCCTTCCTCGATAAATGGGCTATCTAACACTAAAAGAATTTTTCAAATCGGATCAGTAGTTCCTGAGATTAGCGCGTTCAAACAAACAAACTCTTCAGCTTTGTATATTAGTATAAGATTGAATTTTTATTCTTAATTTTAATTTTATATATACAAATTTGCATTTGGATTTTACTTAAAATCCATAATCCAGAGATGTTGGATTGAGATTGATTATTAATGTCGTAATATTAGTCAGTAATCAGAGGATAATAATATTATTTGTTGATAGAACCGGAAAGCTTCACTACCCGACGGATGTATGTGGACCGCTGTTTGAGGAAGAGCTGGAGTTCTGGGGTCTGGATGCCAACCAGGTGGAGCCGTGCTGCTGGATGACATATACACAGGTAAGCTGTTCTCTTAATCTATCTCTAATATACATCGTGTCCCAATAAGTAGTGTCAAGTAAATCTGTTAAAAAAGTAGTTTTTAGTATTTTTACTCAAATCTTGACTTGTGTGATATTTTTAATTACAGTGACCTCAGTTATTGAGATATTTGGTTAATTTTTTTTTCTTAAATAGATGAACAGTATGTTTTTTATTAATCAAAACATTTATGGTCAAATCTATCACCATAGCCCTATAAAAAAAAATGTTGTCAAACATAAATACATTAAAAAATATATAATTTTGCATCTTTGGATGTTTGTTACTCAATCACGCAAATACGGCTGAACGGATTTCAATGAAATTTAGCACACAGATACTTTATAACCTGGATTAACACATAGGCTACTTTATATCCCGAAAAAATTCAGTTCCAGCGGTATAATATAATAATAACATATGGTTTCTGTCGTAAGCACCTGAATATTTGAATTTAGTAACAATATATTAAAAATGTTTTTTTTTTAAATCTAAGTATTGTACGTGATAGATTGCATATAGAATATATAAACAAACTGACAAACTTAATTTCATATTAATTATGCTTCGTTATAACATGCACTTAGTAGTTAGTAAACAAGATGCAAAACATTTAATTACTATGGAAGCTCATTTATTCTTGAAGCCGTTATTACTTGCCTTCGCCCCCTTTAGGTAGTACCTGTATCCCAATAAATAACTATATACATTATTTTAATACTAGTTGACCCTCCCGGCTTCCCACGTATGTAATTTACCACGTAAACTTTAACAAAAAAATAAAATATTTTATTCCACAGGAACTGTGAGTTTTCCGGGATAAACAGTAGCCTATATGTAAATCCAGGCTATAAACATGCAAGCATGTTAAATTTCATTAAAATCCGTTTAGCCGTTTTTACGTAATTGAGCAACAAACAACTAGACATACAAATTTTCATATTTATAATATTAGTAAGTTTAATAGTTGACTAATTGATTTTTCTTTTAAAAGTTTAGATGTTTGGATGTTTGTTACTTAATGACGCAAAAACGGCTGAACGGATTTCAGTGAAATTTAGCACACAGATACTTTATAACCTAGATTACATTTTATCATATATTTATAGGCTACATTTTATCCTAGAAAAATTTTAGGTTTATAAGGGATCATCACTACGTAGTATAAAACAAAATCGCTTTCGGTCTATCTGTCTCTATGTATAATTAGATCTTTAAAACTACGTAACGGATTTTGATGCGATTTTTTTAATAGATAGAGTGATTCAACCGTGCAAAGCTGGAGCGGGTTGCTAGTATCAAATATAACGTGATTAATCTTCATAGATCTCTTTATTTGATTGTAGAGGTGCTTAAAAAAGTCCGCCATCTTTGCCAATCTATCATAGTAGATTTAAATACCTATAACTTCATCGCGCCCTTAAGATAATTAATTAATTGAAGGGATAATGTTGAGACGACGAACTTTTTTAAGGTAACTAACTTTTCTAAAGATAACAAACTTTTTCTGATCCAATAGATTCGCTTTATTTGATACACTGAGCGAGGCTAGGTAAACGAAGAGATTCTATTGGTTAACACACACATCCCTCACATATCTCTGGTGGAATCGCAGCCTAATAATCCTTTTATCTTTCTATAACAGTCACAGTATTGAACGCAATAAATAATTATTATATATAGAGACATAGAGACACATTCACGCCAAGAAATATAAACTTCATGCCTATTCTAGATAGTCTAGATTCTAAACTGTTATTGTATAAGAAAACAAAGTTTCACCACAAGCGCTAGAGCAAAGTTTAGATCACGTCTCGAAGCCCCAAGTTTTCTCGTTTGTCGCCATCAGGTTTTATCAGCCATATTGAATTCAGCGTTATT
Organism: Limenitis camilla; assembly: GCA_905147385.1. NCBI lineage: Eukaryota > Metazoa > Arthropoda > Insecta > Lepidoptera > Nymphalidae > Limenitis > Limenitis camilla. The sequence goes on from LR990241.1 coordinate 12,836,796, forward strand.
GGGACAATATAGGATATTACCAACACGTTATCTTTCTTACGTGACTCAAACTCAATACTTTATTTATTTCGCGTTTATCTACACTAATATTATAAAGAGGAAAGATTTGTATTTTTGTATGTAACGAATAAACTACTGGACCGATTTCAATAATTCTTTCACCACTAGAAAGCTACATTATCACTGAGTAACATAGGCTATATTTATTACTAGAAAAAATTAGAGATCCTCAGAAATTATTACTAAAGCCAAAACAAGGTGTAAAAAAATTAGCCATAAAATATCTTTCATCGCATGCGCTGCGGAAAGTATTGATGATAGAACAAAAAAATGTTCTAGAATATTATAGAACGTATCAATATCTACAAAAAACTTCGAGACCATAAGTCCAACTATTGTAGTTAAGTCACTATAACTATTTTTTTACATTTTAAAAGTTGATACAAATGCCTATCAAAATCAGACCATGTTTTCCATACCTTTGTATTAAGTATTATCCAAACAAATTATTTCGTGTTCAAGACTGTTTCAATATCTGTTGATTACTTTTTAAATTATTGAAATCGGACATTCCATTCAAAAGATATTACGAAATTAAAAATGTCAATATAAACAAAAAATACACTCAGCGTAGCGAGCAACGCGGCGAGAGAGGGGGCTCCGAAATGTCCCGCATTTCGCCAAAATGTTTAAAAAAAATTATCCACCCGTGCGAAGCCAGGACGAGCAGCTAGTATTACGTTTATAATTTCAAATATATTTTATTACAAAAAATAAAGATACATTACTTACACCATTTAAAACTCAAGAACTGCTGGACAGATTTTGATGAATTTTGATTCAGAGATGGACTCAAGTTTCGGAAACGACAAAGGCTACTTTTATCCAGAAACACATTTTTTTTTTTAATGATAGATAAGGGACAAACGGGCAGACGGTCCACCTGATGGAAAGTGGCCACTACAGGGTATCTCTTGTTTTGTCGATGCGTTGCCGTCTCGAAGATAGAGTGAGGAGGAGGAGTGATGAGCATCCTGGTGGTCGCAAGCCAGTCGGAGAACAGGTCCCCTACCACCAAGGGGGTGCTGGGTATCTCGGCTCTTACGAGATGCTCTCCCAGCGGGCAGAGGGGAATTGTATTCTAACCCCTCGCGGGTAGAAAATATGTTGAAAATTAAAATGTAAAATTAAACATAAATACATGTGATAAAATTCTCTAGCTCTCGCTTCCCTTTGTATTCAAACTGTTCACTAACTAACTATAAATCATTTATCTCTTACCGTTAAGGCAACGCGGCGTTCGTAAGAAACGTTTTTTTCGACCGTTTTTTCTCCGACTTACTGCAGCAAATCCGACTACCACGAAAAAGCCTTTTTATTTATCCCGGTTAATTTACAGGGTGGATTTTTGAGACGGGTCAGTAAGGGCAAGTACCTTAACCGTTATAGTTATAGAAAAACGTTCCTAGGAGACCTTCCATTATTTTTCGAGATATTTTCCATACATTTTGTACTGAAAAGTGATAAATTAACTCGTAATATTCTTTATTGTGAAATATAAATAAATAAAAAAAAAAATTAAATACTATATAGCAGATCAATATATTATCTCTGTTATTGTAAAATTTCATCAAAATATGTCCAGCAGTTTTTACGTAACTACTCCACAAACTTAGTAGTGATTTTCAAATTTTCATTTGCTGTGTCACAAAAGTTTTGTTGATTTGTTAAATTAATCTTTGAAAACAAATTTTAATTGGATATTAAGGGGAGATAATTCCTAATGATTAAAGGTGTGTAGGATGGTAATGAGGTATAAAACTTAATATTAAGTAACATTTTTAAGTTTAATATTCTTGATTTATACTCAAACTTATCCTATTCAATAACTCATTAGTCCTTTCATAGCGCTACGAGATTTGAATTTTTAACTTAGTTTTAATATTTATTGGGCCCTTACTTTCCTATGGTTTCAAACTTAAATCGTTAGCCATATTACCATTCACTACCTTGCTACCGTCTTATACATGTTGGATTTTTGAGACGGGTCAGTAAGGGCAGGTACCTTAACCGTTATAGTTACAGGAAAACGTTCCACATTTATTTCGTAGAATCACCTATTTTTAAGTAAGTGTGACATGTTGTGTTGTACCGTAGTTTTGTATTTAAAGTTCAGTTGGTCTAAAACAATCTTTTAATCAGAGTAAGAAATAGGATTGTTTGGCAATAAAAATATTACGAGTTGATTTATCGTTTTCAGTACAAAATGTATGGAAAATGTTTTTGGCGATTTCTGACATCTCTAGTACTCAAACCTTAAATGGTCTCATAGAGTCTTTTGATCCCCTTACGAAGTAGGATCGATAGGCATAAAAATTTTTTTTTTCGATTTTAGCACTTTTTTCGCTAACCTTCGTACATTTTCTGCTGCTGCCCTTACTGACCCGTCTCAAAAATCCACCCTGTATATTTATATGTCAGATACTAGACATATACAATCATTTATAAGCAACGTATGTGCACAACGGATGACCTATCATGAACGCTAAGAACAAAATATGGTCAGGAACAACTAAACGTTACGATCTCGTACTGTTCAGACAGAAACTATCATGACAGGAATAATAAAATATATTAACTTACCGAAGCGAGGGTTGCGATTAATATGATAAGTATAAAATAAAGGCGTGGGTAGTTCATAATTTAAGGCCCGCAGAGCCTCGTTCCGCTTACACCGGGATTCAGTAAAGCTGATGAAATGCCGTCTCAGTCCCTAAAACAATTCAATTCAAGAAGATTATTTAAAAGTACTTGAAACGTTAGGGTTGTCACCTCCCACTTTGTTATGTAATGCTCACGAGTTAATGGTATTTTGAATTATTTATATTCTGCGCAGTATCTAGTCAAAACACAGAAAAAGTCCTATTTATAACCATGATATTGGAGTCTTAGCATCACGACGCTAAACTACACCAATCTTATTACAAAAAAGAAGAAAAACCTTGGTTTAAAGCTGTACTATCAAGTCTAGGTTTATCTGCAAAACCATGGCTTAAATTTGTTCGTATTACAAAACTGATATAAACCATAGACTTCTTACTACCGATATTTGAACCACGGTCTAAATATCGACCACAGATTAATACAAAAATCACGCGTTCATTAACTCGTCATTCTATTATTACGTTCCGTATGCTCAGAGGAAAAAATGTTTTTATAATAAGCTAATGATTAAATAATGTTTGGATGTATTAAAAATATTAAGACTTTATTATGTTAGCTCTAGAACTATTAACACCGATATTTCGTAAGAAAAACACCAGCACTTTCACACATAACTACTTTAATACCACTTATTACATCAAAAATCAAAGAAATACTGCACTCTGTTACCTTGCATCATCTTTTTATATCCTACCTTAGCCTAAAAAAAATAACGGAAACAGTATCAATGCTGACAATTCATCACTAATATGATCTACCTCATAGACAATTAATTTCCTGTACGGTAAACAATTTATCATATACCATAGATAATATTCAAGCATTGTACGGACATATAACAACCATTTATATAAAATTAAAACGGATGCTAACACAGATTATTAATAAAGAGGTATTTCTTTACTTTATATGTTAAGCGCAGAACATACCGAGTGCGTGTGCATTTAAATTATAACATATAACAACAATTTAGACAAAATTTAAACGGATGCTAACAATTATTTTACATTACTTAATTTTTTAATTGCTAATAATTGTTGTATTTACTAATAATAAAACATGTAATTTCGAGAAACGAAACGCAATATTTGCGGGCGTTATATGAAACCATAACAACAAATAAAACTATTGCTAAGATAAACAAGGTTCATTTAGCTTTGGAATTTATAAGTAACATAGTTTTAAAAAGAAAATTCTGTTCAAAATTTTCTATCTAACGAGTCTCTTTAAATTATGAACCTACAAAAGAAAAAACGATCTAAAATTGGAGTAGCTATAAAAGAAAATTTGACAGATACGACTTAAACCATCGATAAACCAGGGACCGTCTAGGTTTAATGTTAAACCACATTTTGTAATGATATTTATGTATAGACCATGGTTTTTATGGATTTTAAATCTGGGTTTTAAGCTAAATCGCGTTTTGTAATAAGACTGAACAAGTTTAATGTTCACCGGATGACATCACTTTAACGACTGGCTCAAATCTAACAGAACAGAAGCTATATATTATTTACATGTGGGTATATTTGAAATAAAACTAAAGGAGCTATTACTAAAGTGTAATCGCGAATACTAAAGTTATCAACAGTGTTGCTTAATTTTCTGTGTTGGGTCTAAAATCGCCACTAGATGGCACACTAAATAGAGAGAAAGAGAGAGACAGTCCTTTAAAGAAGGCAGACAAACATAGATAAATATTATAATTTTTTAAGGTGATATCACTCTTCTCTTTCAAAGCTATAAGTGTCTCATTACCATCCGCAAATTAATAAAAACATTCCGATTTACAAATGTGGGTCAGAATATTCTCTTTAAAGACATCATTAACGTTTTCATATTGATATTAAAAAACGTTACTATTTTATCCTCAAATAAATATAAGGGGTATGAGTAATGTGACCATACATACCATTTTGAACAGGACAGTCCCGATTTTAAACTGGATTGCCAATCCCGTTGTCCGGAAGAAAGCTTCGGGACGTAAAACTGACCCGTTTTTTCAAATCGCGCAAAAATTACCGAGTAGCCGGCAATAAGACAGGCTGAACCTTTTTACATAGTATTTTTACCCGATTACGGCAAAGCCAAAAGGAAGGGTTATGATTTTGGCAGTCTATGTATGTATCTATGTATGTATGTATGTATGTTCCACTCTAGCGCCTAGACTACTGAACCAATTTTCATGAGTGAGGTGTCAATAGATTCGTATTAATGGCGCGGGTGACATAAGCTATAAACATAAAAACCTAAAATAATTTTTATTACCCGCAAATCGTCCTCGAAAGGTTATTATTAGGTACATTAAAAACCTTATACAAATTAGTTCAGTGATTCATGAGATACAGACAAAAACGTTCAAGAGTGATTTTCATTTAAATCATATTCGTATTAATATGAATGGACACTCCTCCCACAAAGTTTATTCATATGGAAAAACGTTTGGAAATTAAATTCCATTTCGAGGCAATGAGATGTAGAGGGGAGAAAGGATTCCAAAGAATTTAAAATATGATTTAATTTAATATCTTTTGCATGAGAAAATATTACTTTTTATTTCTTATTAAAAGTATGGGAGCTATACTGAGCAGTAACACTAACTAAAACACTAATAGGTAATCTAAATAGAAGCAGTGGTGCGCTTTAAGGGTTGAGACCCAGGAGCAGGTTTAAAGACGTCTTCTACTATGCACAAACTCTCACCTCATGGCCCAGAGGTTGAGACTTCAAGTCTTCCGCCGAGGTCCCGAGTTCTATCCCCCACACAGGCACACACCTCTGACTCTGAGTTGTGTGTTTTAAGCAATTAAATATCACTTGCTTTAACGGTGAAGGAAAACATCGTGAGGAAACCTGCACTCCTGAGAGTTCCCTAAAAGTTCTCAAAGGTTTGTGAAGTCTGTCAATCCGCACTGGGCCAGCGTGGTGGACTATGACCTAATACCCTCCTCATTCTGAGGAGACCCGGCTCAGCAGTGGGCCATTGAAGGGTCGTGATGTTATACATTTTGCTGGATTCTATTTCAGTTCTATAAAACATTGGTTACTACAGCAGTTTAGATCGACCTCCGACCACTTGACCATCCGAAGAAGACAAACTGCTAACTAATGTTATACAGAAAGTCATTTAACCCCTCAAAATCCAGGATTGAATATCCAGGTGCACGGAGACTCAATCCCAAATAAAATGGGACAGGAGTCTCTTCTTCCTCCAGGAAGAAGAAACTTCTGATCTAAAACTTTTTAAAATGTATTCATATTCCAACTTAGCTTATCACCCTAACTTTAATTACAAACTTTTATGTATTCTTCTTTGTCGACAGCTTCAAAGCAATCCCGTTAGTTACATATAATAATTACTAAGTTCTCATTCGAGTCACAAACAAACTAATTTAAAATGCTCTATAAAAGAAGTATTCTGTCTTGTTCATACAATTTCTAGTTTTTGAAATGGTTTTTTTCTACCTCATCATAAAAGAAAAACTACTTTCCGCTGTCTCATCGGAAAGTAGTTCTTCTCTTCTCTTTTCTCTGTTTTTATTATAGTATAAACTAGTGACTCGTCTCGGCTTCGCACGGGTGGATAATTTTTTTTTAACATTTTGGCTTCCGCGCTTTGCTCGCAGCGCTGCGTGGCGCTCTGCCATGACACCGGCGCGTCGGCGTGTATTTTTTGTATATATTGATATTTTTATTTCGTAATATCTTTTGAATGGAATGTCCGATTTCAATCATTTAAAAAGTAATCTACAGGTATTGAAACAATCTTGAATACAAGATAATTTATTTGAATAAGAATCAATACAAAAGTATGGATAACATGGTCTGATTTTGATAGGCATTTTAATCAACTTTTCGAATGTAAAATAATAGTTGGACATATGGTCTCGCGGAGTTTTTTGTAGATATTGATACGTTCTATAATATTGTAGAACATTTTTTTGTTCTATCATCAATACTATCCGTAGCGCATGCGATGAAAGGGATAATGTAGCTTTCTAACTCTTTATAATATTAGTAGAGATATATGAAAATTCTTGGTAAAACTATTATTAATAGATTTAAAAACATTCTAGAATTTCTCCCTTCTCCATCCTTACTATCATCACTTTTAACTCGTCTTTTTAAAAGGAAGATTCATAAGGTAATGATTATTCTAATAAGGATTTAAAACCTGAATTAGGTTATTACTCACCTTACATTATAATTTCTACATTAATTTATTATCTATGTTATCATAAATGTGAACAATTATTTATATTTTCTAACTAAAGAACGATCAAATGTCACTTCAAAGCGAAATAATGAACGTATGAGAAAGAACAAAGAATACGCTTTCAACTTTGATATTTAACTTATACAATATTTTTATACATTTTTGGCGTTGATTTAGAAAAGGTGAGAGTGAAAGAAAATCCGGAATATATTTATTTAATATTATAACTTAAAACTAAAGGAGTGAGCTCTGTGCAAGTTGAGGGCAGAGAGTGACTCTGATAGGGACTTTAAAGAACTCTTTTTTAATATATAAACTCTTGCCTCTACCATTCGACCTTGCTACCATCTAAGACTATAAAAATTCATAGGATCCATACTAACAGTAGAAAGTGCTAGTCAAACTGCTTATCAAATCATTACGTAATTATCAAATTTGGATAAGTATTTTCAGACATTAATTCCTTCATATTTACCTCAAAATCACGTAAAACGGCTAAACGGTTCCTGTGGGATAAAAAATAAAAGGTACACGAGGTAAATTGTACCCGTACGAAGCCGGGGCCGATTGACTAGTAAATTAATATAATTACACAACATCGATATAATTACTTTGTTACTAAATTTTAATTTTTGCATCCTAAATCAAAGTATTGTTCCAGCATCGCGATACGCAAGAGACGTTAGCAGTTCTGGATCGCCTGGACTTGGATACAGAGAAACCTTCAGATGAGGAGGTGGCTCGGAAGTTTGGGTTTGAGGAGGACTACTACAATGGAACAGTGTCCTGGTGGCAGCAGCTGAAACCTCAGATGTGGTCGCTTTTTGATGAACCGTACAGTTCTAATGCAGCGAAGGTAAGATATAATAAAGTGGCTACCGTCTTATATATTTTCTTATATTCAATTGTTGCTGTTATTTACTTTTCTACTATACAACAATTATTTACTTTTCTATTATACCACACATATTGACTATGGTGTAAAGTTTGTGAAGTTAAAGCTAGTAGAGGTAGGGCGCTAGGGCTATCAACTCTAGGCTTTAAACTGATGACCGAATCCTTACAATACATAGCTAACCATTTAGAGAAACTACCTTTTAAACAAATAAAACTGCATCAGAAGCGGTCCATTATCTTGGGCGCTACGATGTAGACAGACACACAGATACACAAATACACAGGTTAAACTTTCAACGCCGTTCTTTAGTATTGCTCGTGGTCAGAGATTTGAGATATTTTTAATTTTAATAAATAATTCTAATTTCCAAGAATAGATTTTAGTATAACCATTTATATCATTAATTAATTAACAAAGCATTTCATTAATATTTAATGAAACATCACAACATAATAACGGTAATAATAAATATAATTGTAGTGAACAGATAATAAGTTATTTATTAGAATGAACGAGTAGATCGCTGCAATAACCCAATAAATATAACTATTGCTTTATTTCTATATTTAAATGGATTTATATTTATACTATCTTACTTTGCTTAGACATCAAAATTATTGTTGAATATATACAATTCAATTCTATTCAGTCTCATTACATTCTATTCAGTTTCAATTAATTATTTTCTATTTAAATTCATTATATTCTATTTTAATGATAATTTCGTTTTGCTTAATTTCTTTTTACTTGCGTATATATTTGTCTCAAGTTTATAATTATTATATATCAAAATCTATAGCATTCTATCTTTATCTTTTTAATTAAAAATAAATATTTATATGACTGAAGTTAAATCATTCATTATGTACCAGATACTCAGTAAAGTAAAGTTCATTCTATATAAATTAATTATATTATATTATAAGTTACTTCAATTGATTCCATTCTTTCTAAATTCATTATATTCTATTTAAATAAATTTCTTACTATTCTATTTTATTTTTTTTTCAATTCATTTTATTCTATTCTGTTCAATTTAGTCATTATTTATTCAGTTTAATTTCGTGCCGTTACATTTCTTTCTATTGACGTATATATTTGTCTCAATTTTATAATTGTTACATTCTATCTACAAAATCTATAGTGTTTTGTGTTTATAACAAAAATAAAGATTTTTTTATGACAGCAGTTAAATCATTCATTATATACCAGACACTCAGTAAAGTAAAGTGTAACCCTTTGTCGCTCTGAAGCGATTATTAACATCACTAAAGTTTAATAGGGTCGTACTTTTTCATTCAAATTTATGTAAATTGAATTAATTTAAACCGGTAGTACGGTCCCTTTGTTTTGCTTTAACTTTAGATGTTTCTAATAGATTTGTTTTAAGGTCACGTTAAAATCAATGATGATTAAGATTTGTGTTAAACGTGATAGTTGCTGCATCCTTGACATCATCATCTTCTTTTTATTGTCTACAACGAACTTGGTTACATGGTACTTATTGGATACCATGATCATGATAAGGATAGAAATGTATTATTTTTTTTGAACTAATTTTTACCACAGTGAGTCACAGTCTTCGATATTCAGGTACTTTAATAAAAAAATCATAAATCACAGTATTTGGATTACATTCATTGTAAATATGTGATATGATTTTGAGATTTTTAATAGCTAAACTTACTGTTAATATTATTTTTTTTCTTTCCAGATAATCGGAGTGATATCAGTGTTTTTTATTTGCGTGTCTATTATATCGTTCTGTCTGAAAACCCACCCGGACATGAGAGTGCCAGTGATCAGAAACTATACAGTGACGACCGCAAACCAAACCCAAAGTTGGGCTTTGGACAAAGTACAAACTAACGCTCACATAGCCTTTTTCTATATCGAATGTGTGTGCAACGCGTGGTTCACCCTCGAGATCTTAGTTAGATTTATATCTTCCCCCAACAAGTGCGAATTCGTCAAGTCCTCCGTCAATATCATCGATTACATCGCAACAATGAGCTTTTACATCGACTTGATTCTGCAGAAATATGCGTCTCACGTTGAAAATGCAGATATCCTGGAGTTCTTCTCCATCATCAGGATCATGAGGCTATTTAAATTGACGAGACACTCGTCTGGCCTCAAAATTCTCATTCAGACTTTTAGAGCGTCAGCCAAGGAGTTGACGCTCTTAGTGTTTTTCTTAGTTCTTGGTATTGTAATTTTCGCGAGCCTTGTGTACTACGCGGAGAGGATACAAACCAATCCCCACAACGACTTCAACAGCATACCACTGGGTTTGTGGTGGGCGCTGGTCACCATGACTACTGTGGGCTATGGTGATATGGCTCCGAAAACTTACGTCGGTATGTTTGTTGGTGCACTTTGCGCTTTGGCTGGTGTAAGTAAACCTTTATACTTAACTGTTTAACTAAGTAAAAACTCAACTTCAGAGGTTTAAGTTTCAACTTATATTTTGTTAATTATGTGAATTTTTTGCAGTGCTCTAATTCAGTTTATTTATCAAGCAGGTGCTAACGATAGCTCTACCAGTACCAGTTATCGTCTCCAACTTCGCCATGTATTATTCCCACACACAAGCCAGAGCTAAACTACCCAAGAAGAGGCGAAGAGTCATTAATGTGGAACCAACGAGGCCACCAATGCGTATGTCACAAATTTTAGTACAAGTTCTACTCTTTGTTGTATTTCTTTACAAAATCAAATATATTTAACATATCTCCAGGCACACCAGGAGTGCCAGGTGGCCCTGCGGGCGCACTAGCACCAGGCATGGGTCAACAAGCCGTTAATAGAAGAATGAACGCCATAAAAACAAATCATCCCAAAGATATGATTGGACCTAATATGGGTAAGAGTATCGATTCATGAGAATATGATAAAAAAATGGATTTAATTAAGAAATTTATTTAAAAGTGAAACATAAATAAATTACATTACGTAAAATTTAAATAAATTGAACTTAAATAAAAACTTAAACTCATTTATTAATGTTCAGAATTGGCACAACATTGGCAAACAAGACATGAAATTCATAACAATCTGATACTCAACTGAATCACCAGTTAACAAATTAACCTAAAATGTGACTTAGATATCACTAGAACATTTTCAGTAAATAAGTAATCAGTAAAAAAATATGAAGACGTCCAGGTGGTGAAATATCTTTACAGAAATAATATGAAAATACGTTTCAAAATGTGACTTAGACTAAAGGTTATTGATACTGTATTGAATTTCAATACAATCAATCAAAATGAGGAACATAACAGATATGGACGCAGATGTACTTTTTGCAAACATAACTCCCATAATAAAATTCCTAGATAGATATGATGTAGGTGAACTCTTTCCTTATCATACATCAATGTCAAAAGTAATTACTCTAATGCACCACCAGGATATCGATAAAATTGGTACAAAAAATGATATAAAGATCATGTTTACTGAAAGTGTTTAATTAGATGATAACTGTAAAAAAACTATTAGTTATCACGCTAACAACTAAAATAATAGAAAGAAGAGACGTTATTTGTTTTCCTGAAAATATTAGATTTTTGGTAGATATATGAGAAATATTGAATATATAATTATTAAACTTTATTGACTTAGTATAAAAATAGGCCTTTAAACCTTTAGCGGTGTATTGTTAGATATAGTCACTACATTATTTTGTGGTAAAGCTTCTTTTTGATGTTAAAAAAGTGGTAGCAGTTGTAAAAGATGGACATACTCTAAGTACTGTTGGAACTTACTGATGTAAAATAGACAAAAGTAAAAGTTTAACGTCATAAAAGAATATTCTAGTTCCTCTCGATGAAAATAATTAAAATATATGCAGAACAGAAATTCGAGAAAACATTTTTTTGTTGATTTCTTTACTTATGAAACAAGTTACTAATAATGTCTCTTCGATTGTAAAATACTGTAGGTCACCTAACTAACAGCTTATGCGGTGTAATCCTCCACAGATGGTGATCGTAGCGAGCTTGAGGCTATGATCCAAACAACACCAAACAACTGCAAAAGAAAAAATTTAAATATGCTTTAAAAAGCGTACACTGGCTGGCTCCGGGAACGGGCTTAATATATCGCCTGCACAAACGGAATTAGCTTACGGGAATGTCATTATTTCTAATACACTAACCATTTTCACATGCACAAGAACTTGAAGCAGCACGGATCCATAGGTCCCATAGCGGAGTGATGAGAGCGGAAGGTGATTTACATGTTGTGTGGGGCCCTTAGTTTAGATGCTTTGCTACCTGTTCCTTGTCGTAGATATACTCGTTATAATTATTAGACATGACAGAAGACTCGCATTCATGTTTATTGAAAGTCTATTAATTATATTGTGCTCTTTGAACCAATTTATCGAAATACTTACCCAAAACTAAAGAAATATGAGTTGTTTGAAGAAACTGTGGGTGCAAAGAGAATGATATAAATAACAATAGTGTATGCTCATTAGAATTAGAACATCAGCAAACTTCTCAATACAATACTATATAAGGTAATAAAAATATATCACATAATTTCAGGCAATCACCTCCAAATATCACCTAAATGTAACTCAACAACTCAGGCAACCCAGGCACCACTCAACACGGCGGTACAAGTCTAAATTGAAATGGTACTTGCTATAGGAACTGTTATGTACAAAATATTATTAACTAAAGCACTTGTAAATAAAACAGTTCATAGAGTGAGTACTAAAACATAACACATTCATATCGCAGAATATACTAACAGATAATATTTTCTCATGAACTCTATCGCCATCTTAATGATTAAAATTAAAGAAATTCACAAAGGCGCAAAAGGTCTAGCTTTGTTCCATTTCTTAAGATTTATCTTAATTTAGATAATGATACGACCGAAATATTTTTCTCGCCAAAAATTCTTACTGTTAATGTAATAAGTAAGGCTGAGGCTCATTTATAATAAATAACATTCTGAATTACGTTTTTATTCTACATTTATAATTTTTGAGCACGCAAATTAAAATTCCCATCTGATTTTGAAACACGCGATAGTTTTCATGAAAATTTTTAACACTTTCAGCTATTTGTTCGTTAAATGCTATACTTTTGTATTATTCGTATATATTGTGTCCTCGTGGCCGAGTGGAAGTGTCAGCGTTCGTTGTCTTTGTGATGTCATGGTAAACTGGGTATGGTGTAGAAATATTCATCAGGCTTTACATGTTTTATCTAAAAATTGAACATTTTATTCTCAGTGTATGAAATATTTTTATTGTATGCATGGAATTTTGATTATATGTGTCTTTGAATAAAACTAATAGACCTTTTCATTTTTTTACAATATTCTCGTTCATTTTCTATTATTTAGTATATGTATTAACAACTGAATCGATTTCAATGAGCTCCTTATACGATAAATCATCAACAAGATATAGCTCATTTGTTACCAAGTTATTATGTGATTCTGAGGCGTAACTAAAGTGAAAAGGTTTACAGTTCATTCAGGTCAATTTAGATCCATTTTAATATTACTCTTTTCTACAGTCGCAAGCTTGATGCCTGGGGTGGATCTAACGGTAGCCACTCGCCTAACCCCCAGCCCTCGAGACATGAGCCCTGCACTTGCAATAGCCATCCCAATGATGAAATCCGTAAACCTCGTCCCTGTACAATGCTTTGACAACATGGCGTACACAGAAAAATCAGAAAACAACGAAGAAAATAAATCACGACAGGATTCTGTAGACAGCGATAATACTGTAAAAGCTAATAATTTCAATAATAAACAATTTATAGATAAGCTTGAAGAAAAAACGGACGCAAGAACGCCTTTGCTTAGAGATCATAAAAATGAATCTCTCGATGAAACTAAATTACGTGATACTAAAGTAGAAAAACGAAAATCATCTGCATCTACATAACAAAGAGTTACATTTCGAAACCATGATTATGATAAAATCCTTATTTCAAGGAAAAATCCCTCCAAGTTTTAAGTCTGTAGAGCAGTGTATTTGATTCGGGAAACCAATAGTAAAGTAGTACGGACGCTTTGGTAAATTTGATATCAATTCAAAAAAAATAATACAAATGATATAAAATTTAAAACCAAAATTGAATTTACATTGAAAGGGTTTTTTTTATGATGATCACATATTGTATTTCAACATATAATTTAACCAAAATCAAAATTAAAGACCATGTTGAAAGTTTTAACAAGGATACAATAAAGAAATCGAATCCGTCATCTTTCATTTAATTTTCATTAAGCGATTTAAAATTTCTGACACCTCAATATACGACGTATTGGATTCTGTACCAAGTATTAAACAAATAGGCGGCTGGGATAATTTAGAATTTTAGCATGTGTAGCAAAAAATATGCAAAAAAAAATTATAGTTTAGTTAACTAAAATTATCCAAAGACGTTCTTTCGTCCGTTAATCATGATACTCATAATTCGTCCCCTAATTACAATGAATACATCGCTTTTAGTAATATCACCCAAAACTTGAAAAAAAAATTGATGCAGCAAGATGGATATTGCGACTCTTTAAAAGTCACATAAGGTATTTAAAAAGTCCGTAACCGTGGGCCACGAATTAGTATATTTATTTATTTTATACTATAACAGTTATTATAGAACAATATAACCAATTGTCTATCCTATACATTAGATAGAAACAATATTAAGATTTTTTAATATGATGCTACTTAAGAAACTAATCAAATACTAGTTTAATAATGACCTGATGAACTAAAATAGCCAGACAATGTTAATATGTTTTGATAGCACACAAATGTTAGTGAGTTATTATAGCTAGCTCATATTAGTGAACTATGATAGCTAGATAATCTTAGTGAGCTATGATAGCTATCTAATCTTAGTGAGCTATTATAGCTAGCTAATGTGAGTAAGCTATGAGAGCATGCTCATCTACTATCTAATCTTAGTGAGCTATTATAGCTAGCTAATGTGAGTAAGCTATGAGAGCATGCTCATCTACTATCTAATCTTAGTGAGCTATTATAGCTAGCTAATGTGAGTAAGCTATGAGAGCATGCTCATATAAGTAAGCTATGATAGCTAGCCGATATTAGTAAACTGGGATAGAAATCTAACATTAGGGAGCTATAATGGTTAGCTAATTATAACAAGATGACATTAATATTTTTTAAAAACCTAATGCTAGTGAGCTTTGACTAGGCATAGCTGGCTAATATTAGTGATCTATTATAGCTAGCTAATATTAGTGAGCTATGATAGCTAGCTAGTCTTAGTGAGCTATGATAGCTAACTAGTCTTAATGAGCTATGATAGCTAGCTAATATTAATGAGCTATGATAGCTAGCTAGTCTAAGTTAGCTATGATAGCTAGCTAGTCTTAATGAGCTATGATAGCTAGCTAATATTAATGATCTATGATAGCTAGCTAGACTTAATGAGCTATGATAGCTAGCTAATATTAATGAGCTATGATAGTTAGCTAGTCTTAGTCAGCTATGATAGCTAGTTAGTCTTAGTGAGCTATGATAGCTAGATAATCTTAGTGAGCTATGATAGCTAGATAATCTTAGTGAGCTATGATAGCTAGATAATCTTAGTGAGCTATGACAGCTAGCTAGTCTAAGTTAGCTATGATAGCTAGCTAGTCTTAATGAGCTATGATAGCTAGCTAATATTAATGATCTATGATAGCTAGCTAGACTTAATGAGCTATGATAGCTAGCTAATATTAATGAGCTATGATAGTTAGCTAGTCTTAGTCAGCTATGATAGCTAGATAATCTTAGTGAGCTATGATAGCTAGATAATCTTAGTGAGCTATGATAGCTAGATAATCTTAGTGAGCTATGATAGCTAGATAATCTTAGTGAGCTATGATAGCTAGATAATCTTAGTGAGCTATGACAGCTAGCTAATTGTAAAGAGCTCTTATAGCTAGCTAATATTGGTAAGTTACGATTGCCAGCTGATATTAGTGAACTGGAATAGCAAGCTAACATTAGAGAGCTATGATCTTAATAATATCAGACAGCTATGATACCTATTACTAAGTTAACGTGCTAATTTTATGTTACAACTAAATACAAATCTTGATCAGTTTGTGGTCAGTCCATAAAGCGTTGGTGATCAGTTATTTTAAGTAGCGTCATATAAAGGTCAGAAGATAACTGAAGTAGTGCTTAAATATTCAGCTTTTAATATGTACGAAACAGTATAGTCATTCTAGTCAAGAATTATGTTTGGAACTAGTCAAGTCATAATATTAGATATAGGATAAAAGTCCAAGAGAGAATAACGCTTGTTTGGTTTTATTTAATTATTTATTTTCCAAACGTGTGATCGTGTAGATCCTGAAGTAAATTCCTAACCTTTGTTCAAATGAAAAGTTAATTCAAATTATAATTTTCAGTAACATTTCTGTACGCGACATTTCCGTACCCGGAAAACACATTATTCCGACATGTCATCTACACTCGTATTAAACGCACGAAGACACTTACTAATTAACGTCAGCCACAAATAAAATGTAACAGGCATTCAATAATGATGTGAGGGCAAGTTGCAAAAAACGGGATCTTCTAGGGTATTCATGTCATAATAAACGACTATACAAAGATTTTGATAGAAAGAAATTTGCGGCTTTAGATATTATAGAGGCAATAAGAAGAAAAGCAAAACCTTAATCGGAAGCAGTTTAAGATACTAAAAATGTAATGTACAAAGAGTAGTAGAAAGAACGAAACTGATGCAAATCAATAAGAAGAATTTGTAACAAATACTAAAGAAATGGATTTGCATGATAGTGATATAAAGCTAGCAAAATTTTCAAAGAGGCATTCTCCAACATTATCTTCATTGACTAAAAGCCAAACGAGCGTTCTTCTCCCATATAGTTAAGTTAACGAGTAGTTTATATCTGTAAATACATTTAGCATTAATAATTTTATATCTCAACAGTTACTAAATCACTATAGAACATATCATCAGCACTTTCTTTCATTCTTGGTGTTATATTATTTTTATATGTGTATAAATATAGCTCTTAATATATCCGTTAGGTGTTAAGTATAGATAGCTATCAATCAAATGTTTGTAAGAAGCTATACTATAATATTGAAGTAATTTATTACCTTTATTTGTTTTCGTTCACTCAGCTACATAAACAGAAGTTAAATCGTCCTCTAAAATACCAAATCTTGCTGTTTTATTTCTATTTCTAACATCATTGTTATCTTCTCCAAATTCTGCATTGATGACACAGTTCTCTATAGTCTCTCTATTTTCTTTGGTAATTCTGTCTTTATCCACATCGTGTGCTGCGGTAAATAATCCGCTTTTAATTTTAAACTCTGTCCATTTATAAACCTTTGTGTAAATATTTTTGTTAATTTTATTTAAATGTTTATGGCTTCTCTTTGTACCTGTACTATTATATCCTAGACTAAGAGACTTATCTTACGTTATACCGATTGTAGAAACATAGAATATTTATCAATTGTTACATTTATAAATATCAACAGTTCTTATTTCAGAGCATTTTTAGTCAAAATACAAAAACAAATGTCATGTCTATAATAGATGTTTAATTCAAATTAAATAAATATTATAGACGTAACGTTTCTACTTTATATTTGGTTCTTAAAATTAACTAAAGTAGTCCATTAATACTATTTGGATTATTAAAACTATTGTTTCAATAAAATGGGCTGTTATAACATTCTAAATATCATATAACATGTAATAGTCTAACTGGCTAACTAATATTATCAAAAATAAAAAGTTAAGAAGTTAACCTATACATTTCATGTCACCGCAATCTATGATAACATACATATGAATTGCAAATTCTTCATCTATATAGAATAATCGCATTAAATGCAATATTAATCGTTATAGATAGCACGAAGTTGGTTTATAAAAATATTTATATAATAAAATTAGTCATAATATTGATGTAGGATATGTACGAGGTGATGACAATGAGAGCTGATGAAACTTTGACGCCTAAAGTTGTTGTGTCATAAAAAGTTTAAAAGGACTTCAGACTAATAAAGTTCAATATTCACCGTTTTCAGATTTTCTTCCCTTATTAGTCATTTCCTCGTACGTGAACTATATTTTAATTCATTGTACCAATTAGTAAGGTAAATCGTGTTTCACATATAATTTGAGCTGTGTCTTGACCATGAATCTATTTACAATTTTTTGCTAATATAAATGCTGCTATTTTCTAAATTTTATAAGGCGGACCATTTGTGTATAATTGTAATTTTAGTTAAAATTCTATATCAATGTCAGTATGTGTAAAAAAATCTATATGATGTTGCATTAAAATAATATATTGGAAGTGAACTGGATCTCATAATGATTAAAATAAAAAAAATGTGTAAAAAATATGGCGGTATCTTTGTTACATAATATGCTGAAGTTTTCAATACAGTGTTCATAAAAACTAACCTTCAATTACATAATCAAAATATAATATTTCAACGCAACCTCAGAATATATAAATAACTTTCAGAAGTATTGATAATTTTAGAAAATTGCTTAAAATACTGTAAACCTTTTCTTTTTCTTAAAAAAACATCGTAAGCCACGAATATAATGCAATAAAAACGAAGAATTTCAAAAATACCTGTAACTTACGATGTTTATATAATTCGTCATTATTATCAGTTTTCAAGTGGTACAACATTTGCTAGCGGTCTCTCTGCCTATATCCGTTGGTCGCACGTAGTGTAAGGCTTTCAGTGAGTAAACAGGGCTTGTATCTATATACATTATATACAATTTTGAACAATACGAAAAAAGTATTTGAAATATTGTTCATTAAATATTTTAAAATCATATGCGAGTTTTTATTTATTCCTCTTGCTTGATTTGTGCGGTAGAATGACAAAAAACATTAACTTCATTTATAGATATTATTATTAACATTAATTGATTTTATTTACACAGAAATGATGTGTGTGTGCATGTACGAGTGCGTGTGTGTGTGTATGAAAACACATGAATAAAATTTTATAGTAGACTATCTGCGAATCGCGGTTTCACCTGCTGTATTTTGGATAACTCACACTATATAATTATAAATTGTCATTTTGATGTGTAAGCTATAATACTGTAAAGTTTCATCAAAATCCATTCAGTAGTTTTTGCGTGAAAGAGTAACAAACATACATCCAGACATCCATACATTCTTACAAACTTTCACGTTTATAATATTAGTAGGATAGGTATAACTACCGCCACGTAAGTGTAGGTTTGATCTTGAAGCGCAGAAGTCAATATTAGGGTCGAGAGCAGCGCGTCACACGCGATTGGTTCTTATGCGACGTTTCAGTTCCCGCGCGTCTGCTACGTCACGGACGGAACGCAGCACACTATGAATTGAAATCATTCAATATAAGAAGTACCTGAAATATTTATTTTTTATAAAATCAATTAATTGTTTATTGTGAAAGCATTATTAAGCTTGTTGAATAAAAACATAATTATTTTATATATTTTTTAAATATTGATAAAATCTAGTATAGTTTATTTTAAAGAATTTATCATTGACTAATTAACCCGCCCCGGCTTTACGTGGGTGTAATTGTTCACGTATAAGTACTTAGATTTATTAAAAAGCTTTTAATATTCAAGCATTTACAACAGTAAACATATTTTATTAATATCCCGTAGGAACTCTGAATTATTCCGGGATAAAAGTAGCCTATATGATAATCCTGGTTATAAAGTATCTGTGTGTTAATTTTTAATGAAATCCGTTTAGGCGTTTTTACATGATTTAATAACAAACATCCAAAGATAGTAGGGAATCCACCCAAAGGAAAGAAGGAAGGAAGATTGGGTGAGGGAGTTGATGCATAAATGAATCTCATAAACGTCCCAATTCACTTTGGACTTATTACTAAAGTTACGCAAACGAAGTCGCGAGAAAAAACTAGTTTTAAATAATAAAGTTAATATACTGTTCGATCAATCTTCTTGAATCTCGTGTAACATCGCCATCAAATTGTGATCTAGAACTTTTAATATTATACGTATGAGTTTCATCGGTCAACCGTTGGAGAAGATTGATCTAGGATTAAACACATGACCTTTGCCCTCGTTTCGGTGAACACTGAAATTATACTCATACACAAAACCATTAGATAAGATGTTATTAAATTTCAATTCTGCTCATCCATTATATTACGATAGTATACTTCTAAACATATATGTCAGAACAGAGAGACGATTTGAATGAACGAATTAATCGAATCTAATGGAGAAGGCCGTATTTGAATGAATTAATAATCGAATATCACGATTCTGTAGTTTTTGGACAGGAACCCAGGCAGTGCCTTGGACTTGTGACCAAGGTGTAGACTTAAGGGATCCCTTTAAGTAATTACAACACTCGCCTCCACTGCCTGGTCTCACTGTTGGTCTGAGGTTAACATAAGGCTAACCTAACCTAACATAAACCTTTTTTTTTTTTTTTTTTGCGTTGGAAATGCGCCTTATGCATACCCCCCGCCGACGAGCGGGAGGTTATGTGGGGCTCTCCTTGATGCCGTCTGCCATTGGGCGAGCGGCGGTTCAAGGCATACCCACTAAAACCAACGGTACCATACCTCCGCTGTAGGGAGGCGCCACAGGAACGCTTACGCACACGACTGTGACGCCTCAACGGGTCGGCCCGCTCTTATAGCGGGCCTGCACGCCAGGGGGCTCTCAGGGTACACCGAGAGTGGTTACCCCCTTGCCTGACGGTTCCATTCAGGGTGGTGGGAGGAGGTGGGCGAATTGTCGCCTACGCCTCCCCGATCGAGCTCGGCGGCGCGGGTTTGCAGAGGCGTCACCCTCGCGTTCCCGCTCCGCGGCCTCCTTCTGCGAGATTACAGCCTCGCAGAAGTCGACCATGGCCGACCAGCATCTCTCACTCTCGAGCATGGAATGAATCACGCTCGGGAGAGAGAGGTCTCCACCTAGGACCGCCGCCAGGCTGTGGCGTTGAGGTCCCCATCCAGGGCATTCTGCCAGAGTATGATGCGACGTGTCTTCCGCCGCACCACACTCGTGACAGGCCGGCGTCACCTCCCGTCTGGCAATTTGGCACAAATACTTACCGAAGCAACCGTGCCCGGTAAGCATTTGCGTCAGCCGATAGGACAGGACGCCGTGCTGCCTTTCGACCCAGCGCACGATGTGAGGGCGGATCGCCTCGACCGTCGCCAGGCCTGCACTGGGGGACCTCAAATCCTCCTTCCACCTTTGAATCAGGGCTCGTTGGGCTAGAGCCCTGATTCGTCCAACCTCCTCCTCTCTGGGCCGCACACCGGTCGTCCGTAGGCTCGCTCGGAACCGGTACACTTCCGCGTGAACCTCCGCCTGAAGAGCCCAAGGCGGATCGCTCGCGAGAAGTGTCGCCGCCGTCCATGACACTGTACGGTACCCCCGTATAGCTCTCACCGAGATGACCCTCTGCGCTCTCCGCAGCTGGGCCATGTTGCGCTCGGTGAGAGCGTCCACCCATATGGGAGCACCGTACAGCGCCATGAACCTAACATAAACCTAACCTAAGGTTGTGTAACACATCTAAATACAATGTAGGGACTCATAATAAATAAGACGTAAAAACTCACATGATCCTTAGTCCGATATGTCCAATATCCGTGATGCGACACACTATTTGTTACATTTCAACTCCAGGTGATGTTCACTCAAAGAGACTTGTCGAGAGACTAAAGTGTACTGCGTCAGTGGGGAAAATAAAGGGACAAGAGTGGGGACAAGTAAATCAACAAAACGGAAATAGGGCGCTGGCATCGCGATTAATCGATAATCTTTTACTCGTTTGAGACTGTTAAAAATCGTTGAATATTAAAATGACGCGACGGAAGTGATGATTAATTTTCTTTATCATTATCCTAGTCTAATTATAGCCCGACACGGTTTTCACTATTATCCTACCCCAACTATACCCCGACATATATATTCTTTTATATTATGGTCTTTTTAGCAGGGCGAGAGGAGCGCTTCACAAGTGATTAGATTATGCGACGGTTCTACTACCGCGCTTGCTACTTTTCAAAATGGTAGATCTACATTACCGATACCGCATAAACACTTACTCCAATCCTTAGTAATGGAGACCCAGCATCACGAAGAAGTTTATCGAAACAGAGGTTATTCACAGTCTTGGAATATAGCAAAAGGTACTGCCCGCGTATATATAGTCACTAGCGGCCCATCCCGGCTTCGCACGGTGGACATTTAGCACACCGGCGCGTCGGCGTGAATTATTGTTTATATTGACATTTTTAATTTCGTAATATCTTTGGAATGGAAGGTCCGATTTCAATAATTTAAAAAGTAATCAACAGGTATTGAAACAGTCTTGAATACGAAATAATTTATTTGGATAAGAATTAATACAAAGGTATGGATAACGTGGACTGATTTTGATAGGCATTTCTATCAACTTTTAGAATGTAAAAAAGTAGTTATAGTGACATAACTATAATAGTTGGACATATGGTCTCGCGCAGTTTTTCGTAGATATTGATACGTTCTATAATATTGTAGAACATTTTTTTGTTCTATCATCAATACTTTCCGCAGCGCATGCGATGAAAGACATTTTATAGCTATTTTTTTACATCTTGGGTTGGTTTTAGTAAGACTTTCTGAGGATCTCTAATTTTTTCTAGTAATAAATATAGCCAATGTTACTCAGGGATAATGTAGCTTTCTAACGGCAAAAGAATTTTTGAAATCGGTCCAATAGTTTTTAAGTTTATTCGTTACATACAAAAATACAAATCGTTCCTCTTTATAATATTAGTATAGATATAGATCAACGGTGTTGCTAACTTCCATTTATTATTCCCGTATTTACTACTAGGCTATCCGGTAAGTTAATGTGAGTGTACACAATTACTGTACTTCAATCTCATTGTCGCAGAGGGTAGAATTACAAATGAGCACTTTAATTTATTAGAAAAATCTTTAACTACTTTAGTTAATTCGATTAGTATTCCCTCGGGAGGATTGTGAGGGGATTTCTAGAAGTCTATAAAACTATCTTTTTACCGACTTCAAAAAGAGGATTTAAAGTAAAAAAGGTTTGTCAAAAAAACGGGATCTGTTTCCAAAGTGAGTGTATTTCAGACAATATGTTTCTACACACCATATTTCTATCGAGGATAAAGTTCCGTTTTCCCCATAGATGTGCGAAGATGTGAAGCTCACACTGAGCGAGGCTAGGTAAATTTCTATTGATTTAAGAATCACAGCTATCCCTCGCTTCACTTCTTCGCATATCTCTGGTGGAAACACAGCTTAAGAAGTATCCTGTATGTTATATTATAATTTTTTTAATCATGAAAATCCGTTGACCTATTATTGTGCCTTTTGACTTTTTTCGGGACAGGTAGGGACGGTACAGTAATAAATACCATTGCTTATTATTTTTATATGTTAAACTGCATAAATCGTATGGAAGCGAGGGCATTAGCGGTATTTAGTTAGTCTTCAATATGCCTTTAATTTTGTTTTAACTTCAATGAACTGAATGGACATTGCTTTATGATTTATGAGTTGATGTAGACTTGAAAATAAATTATGCTTTTAGTTTTAAATTTAAAATCAGTTAAAAATATATTTTTAATAATTACAAGCTAGCTTCAATACATGACTAACATACAAGGAAAAGGTGCAAACGAGCAGATAGTCCACCTGATGGTAAGTGGCCACCGTCACCCATGGACATCGACAATACAAGAGATATCCTCTTGCTTTCCCCATGCGTTGCAACCTCGAAGACAAGGGGAGTGAAGAAAAAAACGCTGCGGTTTCTGTGGACCCTGAACAAGAGCTCACAGTCCACTAGATCCGCAGCATTAATGGGATGGGAGAGGGAGGGGGTAAGTCTGGTCCACATGCGGCTCGAACGGAACGCATCTATAACACTTGGCGATCGGATTCGCATGCTGGCGGTCGCAAGCCAGTCGGGGAACAGATCCCCTACCACCAAGGGTGTGCTGGATTACTCAGCTCTTACGAGATGCTCTCCAAGCGGCAGAGGGGAACAGTATTCCGACCCGTCCCCTTACGGGTAAAGTTAGCAAAGTTTCATCACCAAGAACTACCTATCTCAATAGTTACCAATATTTTTGAGAACATGAGAACAACAACAGAGTATAATTATATACGCAGTATGTAAGCCAGATAGTTATGTCTCAGTGTCTCCATGTCTCTATATAAGTAACCCAACTTAATGGGGCTGAAGTTAAACAAGTAAAAATTTCTCGGTGATATAATAGATGCCCCTTACTTGATATTCTTGAACCTCTTAAGTGATGCTTGTAAACACTTCGTAAAACACATAGAGTGCGATAAATCAAGCACATCACAGCAGTGTAGTCTTCTATGGGAGACAAGGAGATAGTTAGTTGAATCCTCCACTCCTCTCATTCCTGTATCTCCAAAGGATTCTCTAATATTTTGTAGCATTAGTTAGTGACGTAATGAAATGGAATCGCGGTCGAGCACTGGTATATCTCGCTCGTGATTACACAGACTCTTCCAGTTTGTTTGTAAAATGAAACTTTCCATGAAAACCTGCTAACGCTAGTTTAATACTCTGTTCGCGTTGTACTAGCACGATATTTTTCATCCGTCAACAATAAATACTAGAACCGTGTAATCGGATTGTACGAGAGCTAGTTTTATTCATCATTTTCTGAAATGTAATCAATTTTTAAGACCCAGCATTTAACCCTTAGAGAGAAAGAAAGAATAGAACATTATTTACAAAACACAACTTAAAAAAAAAACAAAAATACAAACAACAATTTTAAAAATAAAAAATAAAATCTAATATTTAATCTACGATCTAAAGTTAAAAATGTTAAAAATGGCTTCTGTGACTGTGGTCAGTCAGTGTGAGCCGACATAAAGATCACAGCCTTATTACAATTATATTCTAAGTAATTCTAATTATATAAAAGTCATTTTTTCTATTAAACCACTAGGTATATATTTTATTTTAAGACCAAGAAAAACAAATAAAGTAAGTTCTATTTACTTTATTTGTTTTTTTTTTCATTATAGATGAATCTGTTATGAGTTCTTCTGACAACGGTGAGAGATATTTTCAATTTATATCTTTCATATGCAATAAAGTTTAAATAAAATATTTTATTTGATACAAGAGTTTCTAGATACAAAGATTTTAACTTTCTTACATTTCCCGCTGACGCTTACAACTGTGTGTAAAGTTATCTGTCTGTTGCATCTTAGAGTCTGATTCTGATAAAGTTTTATTTGTTCAAAAGGTAATTTAATCGAGATGGTTTTTAGCTATGGTCACCCGTTTGAAGACTATCAACTCATTGCTAACTTGAGAGCTGCCTCACAATATTAATATATTGACAATTATAACAATCTTGTAACCATGGCAACACACACTGCTTACTCTGAGTATACATGATATTTCCAAAGTACGCAACAGTATATATTTTATCTTTCAAATTACACAAAACCGATTAAAAATTCTAACATATAATTATGTTATAATATTCTCGTGACATGATAGTACAATGGAAACAAACCCTCATACAACGCAAGTATAAGTTTTATAAAAGAAGTGGTTATTTACGCAGAGCTCGTGAGTCGTGAGCATGACCACTACTTTATATTCTTTTGTATAACCTTTCTAAATTTAATAATTAAATGGCGTGCCCTTACATTGTTACAGAACAACACTTTTGATTACTTTATATTCGCGGGTACCTTTTATTTTATTCCAAAACAGTATATACAACCGAAAGACCTGAGCTAGTTATCAAATAGATAGATAGTATGATTATCACTCTATCAATAAAAACTAATAATAATGTATTTTCTTAATTAGAAAACATTTAAAAAGTAAATCAATGGCAAACGTTGCGCCGCGTCGCTCCCATGTCGCACTCGATTGCTACCTACGCATGCTTTCAGCTGATTAGAGATATTAGGATAGAATCTATTTATTTATTTACAAAACGCCTGAGTAATGAGTTATTTTACGGAATTAATATCGTCTGTTATACAGTGACTCGTGAAGTTATAAAGAATAATGTGTGTTAACTATATGAGAGTTTCTGCCTGAAGTGTATGCCGGGGTATAGTTAGGGTAGGATAATAATAAAGAAAATTAATTATCACTTCCGTCGTGTCATTTTAATATTCGATAATTTTAGACAGCGAGTAAACGATTATCGAATAATCAGAATACGAGCAACATCTACGGCACTTTATTCAACGATTTTTGATAGCTTCAAACGAGTAATCGATTATTGATTAATCGGAACGCCAGCGCCATATTTCCTACTTGTTGATTTACTTATCTCCTCTAGTAGCGGGGCATTCCTACCATTGTCTAGTCCCTTTATATTCCCCGTCTGATGCAGTACACTTTAGTCTCTCGATAAGTCTCTTTGAGTGATCATCACCTGGAGTTGATGTGCAACATACAGTGAGACCAGGCAGTGGAGGCAAGTGACGTAATTACATAAAGGGATAACTTAAGCCTACACCTTGTTCACAAGTCCAAGGCACTGCCTGGGTTCCTGTTCAAATACTAAAGAATCAATAAATTCGGTTACTTCCCCCATTCAAATTGACTGCCTCTTCTTACATGTATAATATTAATGTCTTTAGTGTGTAACTATTCAGCTCATTGTACACCATAGCCACAAGATGTATAATATACTCAAGGACAGTATCAATATTCCCTTATCCCTTCAAGGAGATAATCTGCTCTTATATTCCTTTGATATACCAGATAAGAGATGAAAAAGTGTTTAATGTTGACTATGTTTAGAGGAACGAATTTGCGTTCTGCGGCCACGACTTAGTCTACCGAGATTTCAGATATTTCAGATTCACCGTATTACGAGTATTCGACTTCTGAACGTATCGAACGATATTTAGAACGCAACATTAAGTTTTTAGTACCTGGCAACACAAAAAAAAAATCGACTGATCGACTACCGAATTTCTAAAATGAGTTTTGGCGAAAATTACCTTTTTATTCTTTTCACTTTTTTGGGACGCATAAAGCAATTCTGCTTTACTTCGATTTAAGTCCTCGTTGACAATAGACATTTTATTTTACTTTTCACCTTAGGAGGAGCAATATTTATATTGTAAATGCAAACTAGACAAACAAAGTCGTTTTTTGAGCAATCGATCTTTTTGTGAATTGATTCGATCATAAATAAAATGTTATATCTTTGTTATATTTATTTATTATATACAGCGTGGCATACAGCAGAAAATATGTTAGTTTCATTTAAAACTCTCACCTCAGCGCGGCGAGGGCACATCGAATAGTGTAGTGTGTGTAATACAATTAATGTATTATTTTAAAATAGTAAATATTAACTAAAACCGTTGTTAATCCCATTACAACCCAAATCAAGCCTATAATCCAGGATTGAAGCTCTCGCCTAATTATTCCTGAGTTTATTAATATAACATACATTTCCGGTTATGTTTAAACATATTCACACATAGTCACATCAGTGTGTTGACTGTGTTACCCCCTCTTAGTTTACGTCGAGTTTCATTGGAAACTATGTCTAATTATAGACAAAGTACTAATATCGAACATGTTACATTAACAAAAACTGTCATACTGGTGTATATATTGTGATACCTCCTCCTAGGTTACGACAATTTATATTCGAAGCTGTTGTGACAAATGTCGGTCATGTTACAGCAACAGAAACAGTCATACTGGTGTATATATTGTGATACCTCCTCCTAGGTTACGACAATTTATATTCGAAGCTGTTGTGACAAATGTCGGTCATGTTACAGCAACAGAAACAGTCATACTGGTGTATATATTGTGATACCTCCTCCTAGGTTACGACAATTTATATTCGAAGCTGTTGTGACAAATGTCGGTCATGTTACAGCAACAGAAACAGTCATACTGGTGTATATATTGTGATACCTCCTCCTAGGTTACGACAATTTATATTCGAAGCTGTTGTGACAAATGTCGGTCATGTTACAGCAACAGAAACAGTCATACCGGTGTATATATTGTGATACCTCCTCCTAAGTTACGACAATTTATATTCGAAGCTGTTGTGACAAATGTTGGTCATGTTACAGCAACAGAAACAGTCATACTGGTGTATATATTGTGATACCTCCTCCTAGGTTACGACAATTTATATTCGAAGCTGTTGTGACAAATGTCGGTCATGTTACAGCAACAGAAACAGTCATACCGGTGTATATATTGTGATACCTCCTCCTAGGTTACGACAATTTATATTCGAAGCTGTTGTGACAAATGTCGGTCATGTTACAGCAACAGAAACAGTCATACCGGTGTATATATTGTGATACCTCCTCCTAGGTTACGACAATTTATATTCGAAGCTGTTGTGACAAATGTCGGTCATGTTACAGCAACAGAAACAGTCATACCGGTGTATATATTGTGATACCTCCTCCTAGGTTACGACAATTTATATTCGAAGCTGTTGTGACAAATGTCGGTCATGTTACAGCAACAGAAACAGTCATACTGGTGTATATATTGTGATACCTCCTCCTAGGTTACGACAATTTATATTCGAAGCTGTTGTGACAAATGTCGGTCATGTTACAGCAACAGAAACAGTCATACCGGTGTATATATTGTGATACCTCCTCCTAGGTTACGACAATTTATATTCGAGGCTGTTGTGACAAATGTCGGTCATGTTACAGCAACAGAAACAGTCATACTGGTGTATATATTGTGATACCTCCTCCTAGGTTACGACAATTTATATTCGAAGCTGTTGTGACAAATGTCGGTCATGTTACAGCAACAGAAACTGTCATACCGGTGTATATATTGTGATACCTCCTCCTAGGTTACGACAATTTATATTCGAAGCTGTTGTGACAAATGTCGGTCATGTTACAGCAACAGAAACAGTCATACTGGTGTATATATTGTGATACCTCCTCCTAAGTTACGACAAGTTATATTCGAAGCTATTGTGACTAATGTGTTTATTGCGACGCAAAAAGCAAACCAAATCAATAAATAGTTTAACTTATAGCCATATGTGACGACATTTTGTTTTCGATCAATTTTCAGTATATTGGGTTATTATGTTATAATTAATGAACAGGCAGACATTGCCCGCGGGAGATCGCTCCGGCTTTTACTCCATGCACTGGGAAATTACCAGTTAATTGCATCTTACTACATATCTGTATAGTAATTAAGTTTGTTGAATAATTCATATTCATCCTCCTATTTATTTTTTGTTGATGGATAAACTTTTGTTATTCTCGCTCCATAGCTCCTCTTTAGATTAAAATCTTCAGAATGCCTCAGGGATGAGAGAAAATATAAAAATATTTTATACTGCAGTATACTCTAGTTTCCAGTTAAATTAACAATAAACTCCTCGATAAATTAAGGACACAAAGGTCTATCAAGAACAATTCGAGTAAATGTCTGATTAACCTTCCGAAATTCGAATCTCTGAGTAATAGTTCAAAGATTTTGGTAGTTAATAAATCCTATTATTTGTCTACGTACCCTCCTACTGGAATACGTTAGAAAATCCCGCAAATTATGTAACTTATATAATATCTGGGATTATGAAGCGCACCGGGATAGAGTCGAAATTTCGTCAAGTTTTGGTAATTACGTCGCATTTGGCAGCGAGGATCTGCTCTCATTAATTTTTACGTATAGTGTTGTGTGTAGACTAATGTCTAAATTGTATCGATAAAAAATTTGAATATACGAGTACGGTTGTTTTGAGAGTGGGCGAAGTGTCCATAATAAATGAGGATAATTAGTAGACACACAAATAACAGGGTGAATTTCTAAAGCAGATTTTTAAGAGGCGTAACTGAAAATCGTACGTCACTTCACGTCGTATCATATAATCAATAATGTAAACTCAAGTCATATCATGTCATGTCGTGTATCGGCCTTGTCTCAGACTTGTCTCGGACTTGTCTTGTCTTTTCTTAGACTTGTCTTAGGCATGTCAGAGAAATTGAAAATTGTCTCGAACTAGTCTCGGACTCTGAATTGTATCCGACTCGTCCCGAACACGTCTTTTACTCGTCACACACCTGTCGCAGCTGCCACCTAGCGAAGGTGGAGAACACGGGCCACAACGCCATGAGCTGTCTGAGAATTAATGCTGACTCCCGGGAAATGGGATCTTGTAGCCCGGGCGCGCGTGGCTTATTGCTGATGGTATTGAGGCTAATAGGCAACAAACTGACGGACAGGCGATTAAAAAAGACAAACAGACAAGACAGACATTTTTCGTCCCTGAGCGAAATCAATGTGATAGGCTAAGAACATTAACAGACTGACAAGCACCTGTGGAACGGAAAAGCTGCATAAGCGATAGGCACAAGAGGTGTTTAGACATCTAGCACCATAAAATGAAACAAAATTATTATAGAATATTTGTCTGACCTTATCACCTGGAACGACAAATATGAAACCAAATGAAAATGGTAAAAAAAAATCTATGAATATTATTCATAGATTTTTTTTTGCCTCTACCACGAAAATGTTGAAGTAGATAGTCTATTAGACTATATATTTGAATACGAAACTTTGTTAGAATATGAAATAAATCGTCTAAAAAAAAATTATTGACCTAGAGAGCCAGATCCCATTAATTAAATTTGTGCATTTTTGAATATTTTAATAATTTCTCACAAATTGCTTTATTTGTCAGTATAAAAGTACTATCAGTATTGTATGAAACGTGCTACCAATTAAGCGTGCAAGCGCCATCTTACGAATTTTCGATCAGGTTACGTGTCGTGACGCAAGTTTAACATTTTTACCCATCCCAAAAGTGCACAACGCCGCTTAAGAAGTTTTCAGTTCAAAAAAATCTAGTGTCTGTCTAGTCTATGACTAGTCGTATTTTACTCGTCGCTGACTTGTCGCGGACTTGTGGTGGACTTGTCTCTAACTTATCTTCAACTTGTCCCTGGCTTATCTCGGACTTGTCTCTGACTTGCGTCTTATATCGACTTGTCTCGGATTCGGTCTTACCAAATTTCAGTGTCTTACCAAATTTAGTGTCCTTAATATTACATAAATTCGTATATTAAATCAAATCCCTATGACATTTTATACAGTGGGATATATTTCTGTAACATATGATTAAAGAAAAATAATTAAAAATTTATTAATAAATAAAATTCATCAAAATTAAGCAAAATTTTAAATTCACTCAACACAATTAGATCAGTTGTTACTACGTTTTAAGGACGAATTTTTGTAAATTATTTTGCACAATATTCGACCGTCGATATTTTTAGCATGACATCACTACAACTACCACTATCGGACCGCCGTATTAGTAGAGTTATTTCATTCCGGGCTCTTACACACGTCGCTATAAATTCTAAAGCTTTAAAGATAACAAAATGCCTCTAAAACTTTTAGCTATACTCGTAATTCTAGTAGTAGATAATAAACATACATAGAAATCACAATTTTTAGCCTAAACATTCTTGTCCAGGTGGTCTTCAACCAGCTTTCCTTGTATTATGAGCTAAAGTAGGTCTTATTTTATATTTCCTACAATATTAGCTCCATATACACTATACCTACTCCAGTTTCCGCATGTTTATGGTTATATTCTTCTATACCAACATTTCAATAGCCTATGGAGAGAACGTAACTTTGCGCCTATAAAGTATTTATATTTTGAGGTCATTTTGATTTGTTTGTAACTTTGATTGCAAGAGATAAACTCTACAATTAGACAACTTACCTATTGTACGATTTTGTGTTCTTCCTTAGCTCATTAATTCCCAGTGTCACCTCCACGTGTCACAACATGGAAACATTATTGGTTCACTCTACAACAATTGTAGCATAGCTAAATAGTAATACTATTTATTATTATTAAATGGCAACAGTAACCAAACGGTATTTGTCAAATTCATTAAAATAAAATAATATCCGCGTGTCTTTCAAAATCTTAATTGCAGAATTTCTACGGTTACCTTCAAAAGAGTCCCTCATAAAAATGGGGGGTAGTTTTTACAATTTTTTTTTTTTTATCTAAACGAATCGAAATTTAACTTAATTAAAGAGAAACGGTTGCCTTTAGAAATTTGGACATGGGATTTAATGATTTAACTACTACTTGCTGTATTATGTCTTTTGCCGTAGCCTTTAGACAATTTAATATGAGATGTGACACAAACCGGCGATTATCCCTGTATGCACTATGAGAATGCACCCAAGGACAATCCCCGACTATGTAGACATAGTCCTACATTAGCCGATTAGGGATGTTGCGGATCCACTTTTTTCTTCATCGGGATGCGGATTTTAAGAGGCTCACATCCGCGGATGCGCATGCGGATGCGGATCTGTATAAAAAAACTTAAGTGTTGGGTTGGTAGGGTAAAAAAACAACGTATTATTTACCCTTTTTTATTTAATAATAAAGTAGTGAATTACTAATTAATTATTTTAGTAATTTAAATATTGGAGCATTATATTTAGTGAAAGGTAGAATGGCCGCCTTTTCGGACTCCAGCCTGTTTTGCAATATTAATTCGTATATTAATCTGCGGATTTTAGGAGGCTCACATCCGTGGATGCGGATGCAGATGAGGATGTCCAAATCGATGCGGATGCGGATGCGAATATTCGCAACATCCCATGTTTATATATATGGGTTATAGTGGACTCGGTAACTAGTGCTATGGAAAAAACTATTATTATTATCATCTTATTAACTCCTTCACTTAGTGATAAACTTAAAGAATTATAGACATTTTTAATAAGAATATTGGACGTCAATTCTATTATATAAAGTCATAATCATACTCAGAAAATAACACAAAATATTAATTATAATCCGAAAGTACATGAATCAATAATATAAAGTCGGTGAGGCGTATCAGTAGAATGTATATCGAAAATACGAATAAAAGAGTCAGCTTTACTGTTAATACTGATAGCGCTGCTTCAGCACGTCGTTCATCATTTAATCGATATTTCGTGCACATCACTACTGTCGACTTATATTATATGCGTTCTTAATTTGAAAACTCTAAATTGAGGTATAATTTCCAAAAAAAAGAAATAATCCTTGATCAGACCTTAATCGACATCTAGTTTAATTCCAAAGGAAAATTTTTGGATTAATACGTTGTGATTTGATTTATAAAGAAGAAGAAAATTCTGATTAAATTCAAAAACTGAAAGAAAATTTCAAGAAGTCCTAAAATAATTTCTCGTATTGACTTTACGACCTTACTGCAAGATATCGTCAAGAACCAGGAAGTTATCTCTGACAAATATATTTCATGGTCAACTCATGTAAACAAAGTGAGCGGGACAATGTTCATCATCATCGCGACCCGTCAATGGCCCACTACTGAGCCGGGTCTCCTCCTCAGAATGAGGAGGGTATTAGGCCATAGTCCACCACGCTGGCCAAGTGCGGGTTGGCAGACTTCACACACCTTTGAGAACTTTAGGGAACTCTCAGGAGTGCAGGTTTCCTCACGATGTTTTCCTTCACCGTTAAAGCAAGTGATATTTAATTGCTTAAAACACACATAACTCAGAGTCAGAGGTGTGTGCCCAGGATCGAACCTCGGACCTCCCGAGTAAGACTTGAAGTCTCAACCAGTGGACCATCAATGTTCATGGCAATACGATATTGCTCTAGCATATTCTCTCTTATTCTCAATGTTAGTTTACGCGGACTCATGTTACTCAGATCTAAATCAGGAGCAGTTAAATAAGCTTGAGCGCATTCAAAATCTAAGTATACGGTTTAAATTAGGCCTGCGTAAATATGACCATGTCTCCAAATTTCTCATAAAGCTCAAACGGTTTCTAATCTGTCTTCTATTTACATCCTATCTCTTCTCTACTATATTCTGTTTAATCCACAAAGTCCTCCCAATATCAAAGAGAAGTTTGAAATAAATGCGTCAGTAGCTCAGTGGTTCGGGCGTTGGATTCACGATCTATAAGTCGTGGGTTCGAATCCCTGACATTGAACTACTGGCGTGGCCCACTCCTGACACAAGCTATTTATTAGCTTACTAGGAGGTGTAAAGGGAATACTAGTAGTATGTGATCCATACTGCTAGTAATCTTATTAAAAAAAAAAAAAAAATCTGGGTCCTTCTCACTTTCACTCCTCCTTTTTTTACCTCTGCATTCTTCCACGTCTTATAAAAAATCATTTGCTGTAAATGCTCTACAGTTGTGGAATTCAACTTCTATGCTCATCAGATGCTCTTTTGATTGAATCTATAGTAAAGGTCTCAAATTTATTTCGAGATCGCTGTTTATAATTCTTAAATATGTATCGATAAGTTAGTTCTTTTGTATGTATGTCTATATGTATTTATATATTCGCGTATGTATGTTTATTTACTTATTTATTAGAAGTTGAAATTTCTAGTATTTTTTTTTCGTTTTAAGTATCCCTTAATAGTATATGTATTATTATATCTGTATCAGAATGGATGCCTGGAAGAATTCGCTTTTTTAGAGATACCTTTAGTACAAAAGTACATGTTTGTCTTTGTTTTTTTTGTTTATGTATTTTGTGCTTTTATATTTTGTTACAGTAAAGAGTATAATTTCTATCTTTATTCTTTTTTTCATTCAAATTTCGTTCAGATTCAAAATGAATAAAACTTTCTAAAAATAATAATAACGTAAGGAGGATTTTATGAAAAACACACCAGTATTAGCTTCCAAAAAAAATTGTTACAACTGTCAAATAAATTTAAAAAAAAAACGTTTTTACTAAGGTTAAAAGCAACTGTAATACAAAAGTTTTATTTGTCGCTTGGGGTCTCGCCTGTCGCCATCTTTACTCTTACGCTAGTTGGATTGGAAGTGAATTGTTTCTGGGTGAGTAATGTTTCCTCGTTTTCCTGCTTTTAGTTTCTTTAAACACAAGCTTTTCCGTTAATTTATCGTTTCTAGAAAAACATGTCCGACATTAGTCACAATAGCTTCCAATAAAGTTCCTGTACTAATGCAAACAGATTCACAAATTTTATTAATATGAATTTAAACTTTAACCAGAAAGGATTACTAATTGAGATTACTGTAATTTGAATGGTTTATGCGGTCTGTGCTGCTTCGTAACTAGTTTCATAATTAGTTTAAATTAGTTCAGTAAAATCTGGGTAATTTGAAATCTATTTTCTGTCTATTAAGCTTTGCAATATAAGCAAATAATATTAAATAATTCTAATATACTTGTCCACCTATCCGGTCCAGTGATTGTAGGGTAGATCGGCTAGTATATAATGAATCCAATATTAAAATAAATAATATCAAAGTAAATTCACGAGTCATTAATTACCCATCAATAAACAGCAATCCATCAATATCAATTACCAATAGTCTAATCACTCTGGGGACGTATTTATTATTCAATAAATATTGCCTTTATTTTACTTTATATTTTGGCTCGTATATTTAACTAGCTACCCACCTCAGCTTTGCACGGGTAGTAAATATTATGGCTATATTTATCCCACCATAAATTATTTTGGTAGCAACTCCCAGCTGACATTTCCAACAATTATCGTCATATTTCAACTAATTTACAGAAAACCTTAACAAATTATACGCCAAAACCTTCTTCAAGAATTACTCTGTCTATTGCTAAAAGTGCTATTTTGATGCACTCAGTAGTTTTAACTTTAATACGAGCAAAAAGCTCAACGTGGCGTTGTACTTATTGTAATAGTGAATTAGTGATTCCTAACCTAACCTAATCCAACCTAAGTGGAGGCAAATGTTTCAATTGAATGAAAGGAACCTTAAAGCCTACACCTTGGTCACAAGTCCAAGGCACTGCTTAGGTTTCTCTCGTAATTGAAAGAGATCATATTTGATTATTTATCGGTTCAGCAGCAGTATCTACGTTGCGTTTACCTAATAGTCCATTCAATATCATTCCTCTGGTAGTGTTTTGCAATATACAGGGGGTATATTCTTCTCCTCCTTCACCCTTCTCTTCATTTTCTTGACTTAATTTAAAAAAAAAAGATTACTAGCAGTATGGATCACATATTACCAGTATTCCCTTTACCCCTAATTGTAAGTTAAAATGCTTGTGTCAGGAGTGGGCCACACCAGTTGTTCAATGTCCGGGATTTGATCCCACGACTTATCGGTCGTGAATCCAACGCCGGAACCACTGAGCTACTGACACAATTTTTATGATAAAAACCTCATTGAAAGTGAATGTTTTGAACAGTTTGAGTTAATTACAATTTCCAAATATATTCCCGCTTCAATACATACAAAATATTCCTAACAAAAAATGGGAAAAATTCGAAAACATTTTTGGCTTGAAAACAATGAAAACAAGCTCACATTGGAAATTTTAAAATATTCAACAAACATGAACGACTAAACGAACAATTTTATAGATGGATTGGACCGTGCGATATATACCGAAAAAACTATTAAATTTTTTAATTACTAGCACAACATACCATTTACTTAAAAAATCCTTCAACTTTTAATTTTATAATAGAAACTAAACTAAGATCTCAAAGACTACACAAAAATTAATCATAAATGATTCAGCCATTTTATCGTTTTCAAGACTTACTTAATTTGTAGAATTACTTTCTCATTCAAATTATTAAAACTTAAACGTGTGTCAAACGAAGCGATTCTATTGGTACTTATCAAACACAGAGACTAATACTTCTAATAAAGATATGTTTTTAATCTCACACCACCATTTTGGTTTTTCGTATGAACGAGACGCAGATATATTGCGTTCTTTGACCTCTGCCAAGGTTCCGAGGGTAACGTCAGTTTTATGATGTTTTTACGATCAGGTGAAGTTGCTCAGACACTGGATAATATACACTAAACTTAACTGCTTTGGAAACAGCTAAAAAATAACAAGTAAGACCCATAGGATTAAAATTAAATGGAAGATGGAGGACTTTTGAATATTTTATACAAAGAAAGAGTACATAAGGAATGTTGTTACTTCAGAGACTTCTAAACCATTTTATCAAAAAAAAACTCATGTCTGGCTTACATACAGCGTGATAAAGGAATGTAATAAACTATATATTCCATTCAGAGTTGATTTTTTATTACAGCTCCTTAGTGTCCAACCAAAAGTTTGCTCAAATTTTGACCATTTCCTTGGTGGTAGGGGATCTGTTCCCCGACTGGCTTGCGACCACCAGCATGCGAATCCGATCGCCAAGTGTCATAGACGCGTTCCGGTCAAGCCGAATTTGGGCCAGACTTACCTCCTGACTCCCATCCCATTAACGCTGCGGATCTAGTAGACTCTGGGCTTTTGCTCAGTGTCCGCTGAGACCGCAGCATGTTTTTCTTCACTCCCCCTCCCCCTTCCCACTCTACCTTCGAGGATGCAACGCATCGACAAACCCAGAGGGTAATTCAACGTGGGGAAGGTAATCGATGTTAAATGGAGTTATTGTAAACGTATCCAAGATACAAAAGGAGATCCTATACGTGATGTTTGTATGAAGACTTAGTATCCATATTATAGTTCAAAGTTTGACAATTTATTTAGAATATATTAGCTACAACCACACCTAAATTAGTACAGCCATTTCATTATTTTCTTACACGGAACCAAAAGAAACCTTTCGTACAATTTCCAGTGTTTAATTGTCTTGTCTTTAAGAGTAGGAGTCAAAAATATTGTTATAAAAAGAAACAAACATTTTCAACCTTATTATTAGCAATATAAGAACCTTTACCTTTATACTACTATGTCGAGTAATATTAAACTGTACTACGATAGTAATAAAGACCATATGAGTGAACATTTTAGTCTAGATCGCTTTTAATGATAGTATTACGCTTCGTATTACGAAATATGGAATGAGTAGAGGCTTTTGTATTAAAAAATACTAGAAAAAGATGTGTGTGACAAGTGTGACTACTGAATTGGTATTTAAAGTTAACTCAATCGGATAATAGATGGCGCCACCAGTCTTTTGAATGTTCATAATTCAGTTTTATCTGGAACCATCTATTAAGAGTATGGGAGCTATACTGCGGAGTAATACTCAAACAACAATATTAACATGTAATCTAGATAGAAGTCAAGCAGTTACTGGGGCTTGAGACCCATGAGCAGGTATAAAGTCGTCTTCTACTATGCATAAATCCTCACCTTCACCACTCGACCTCGCTGCCGAATAATAATATAATAAAGCACATTCACGTGCTTCTCATAACGGAGGCCTAACACGACACCAAACAACACTACACTATCCATCTCAATACGTTAATATGTACTATGCGATATCACTCACTTGACTACTCATCATATTTTTTGGGAATCTGTAACTATCTTGATGTTGTTCAAAATGATTGACCACTTATAATCACGTAAAAGATTAATTAAGATGTCACGTGACTTATTTTTAAAGAGGGAGAGAGCAATAGTTAGCCATGAAAGTTCTCTTATATCTTGTATTAATAGATAAAATCCAATTATGCTCATTTGTGCATATCTACCATACCAATACAACAATATAACAAGTCCACTCCCACCTCTCCCACAAGTGGAACTGGCGACACGCTTTTAGATGAGAAATAAAACGTTAAAAGGATCTGTTACTACTACAAGTTACATAGCGTATAAGTAGTTTACAATGTTTACTTAAACTGTTATTTGTGTCGCGTTTACATTTAACTTCATCCGACACAAATGCAATGTTGCTAGACTCGAAAATCGAGAGATTTTTGGAGAATAAAATATGAGGAGAATTTCAATCTCCCAGTACGTACATTTTTTAAAACAATTTAATAAATAAAATAAGACACCCGTGAGGGGACGGGTTAAAGTACAATTACCCTCTGCCGGTGGGAGAGCATCTCGTGAGAGGCGAGGCAGCACCCCCTTGGTGGTAGGGGATCTGTTCCCCGACTGGCTTGCGACCACCAGCATGCGAATCCGGCCGCCAAGTGTCATAGACGCGTTCCGGTCGAACCACATGAGGTTTAAACATACCCCTCTCCCTCCCATCCCATTAATGCTGCGCATCTTGTTAACTCTGGGTTCTCGTTTAGGGTCCACTGAAACCCTAGCATTCTACTCTTCATTCCCCTTCCTCACTACATCTTCAAGGTGGAAAGGCATCGGCAAAACAAAAGGGTATCTCTAGTATGTGCGATGTGCGCCGTGTGCCCATGGACATCGCACGTGGCCGTGGGCCATCAGCTCGTTTGCCCCTTAACTATGATAAAAAGTGTCAGTAGCTCAGTGGTTCGAATCCCGGACATTGGACTACTGGCGTGGCCCACTCCTGACACAAGCTATTTATTAGCTTACTAGGAGGGGTAAAGGGAATACTAGTAGTATGTGATCCATACTGATAGTAAACTTTTAAAAAAAAAAAAAAAAAACTATCATTAAAAAAATCGTGCGATGACGGATACGTCGATTAGTATAACCATAAAGGAAAAGAAGAAAGTAAAAAAAACTATCTCTGTGTATGAAAAATTGTCCACCAAAAGCCACTGTTGTAGCAGGTAGAGGCGTATAGAAGTAAAGTTTGTTACCTCGCTGAAGCGAGGGCTGGTGTCAATCAATCGTATGTCAAAGTCAGACTGATAGTGGAAACTATCAATAATACTAAGTGGGTATTTGTTGTGACAGCTCGGAAAACTGAAAATAGACACTTTGGTACTAGTACTAGTCGTATAACTTAAGTGTTACCCTTATCACTCAAGTGACAGTTGAGTCAGTTCGGATAAGTCTATTGGAATCATTGACCTATATTATGGACTCACAATCAGTGACAATAATAATATGCACTTAGAACGGAAAACCCAGTAATTAATATTAAACACTTACTACAAACCAATGGCCACCAGGAGAGTTCCGTTTGTCTTGGAATATATAGTTATCAAGGGAAGCAAGGCTGGTAAGAATACAGTTCCTACTTAGGGGGTAGAAGTAAAATTAACCAACACATGATATTAAATACTACCCTCTGTCATACATTATATATCATGTCTTGACTTTGAATAACTGAAGATTTCAATGAAGAAAATGACTTTTAGTGAAAATTACCTCCAAATTATTATTGCGATTTAATTCAAAATCTTATCTATTTTTCGAAAATAAAATTAGTTTATGTAGGATAGAGGATAATTAATTGAAAAGAGGATATTAGGGACAGATAAGCAATGTGGACATTTGGAATTAAACATATTAATTCAGTCGAACAAGTTTATGGGAGTGTAAGCCGCTTAAAGCCCCACCACATTTGTTCAATCATGTCCCGTTTAAATAAATTAGTTTTACAATTTAAATGTAAAGCTGTTTTGTTTAATTGTTGATTTATTTATTTTTAAAAAAAGGAGCAAAAAACCATGCATTTTTTTTTCAATAAATTCAATAAATATTAGAAAGTAGTTTTCAACTTTTGTGCTTGATCATTTTGTGAATGTTATATGGCCACAAAATCAATTAATGGCGCTGTTTTGAAAATTACTTTGTTATGACTTTTTATTTGGTATATAAAAATCCTAAACTATTTACATTTTATATAATTGTTTTAACAAATTTACTAACTCGCTGTCGCTTCGCTATAAGATCGAAAAAAATTATTCGGGATTTTGGTATTTGCTATGCACTCCCCCTGAGTGATGAGTTACGTAAAAGAAGACAAAATTATTGAGGCTCAATGACATGAATAATGCTCTATGGTCTAGGTAAATAATTTAATGATTATAATCCACTAGCTTTAATAATTTTATGAGGTAGTCATACTAAGTCCCCCCAAAAATTATTTTACACGTGTTTCATGACTTTCAATGAAGAACCTTTCATACTGAATTTCATTTGAATAACTTCAAAAACGGCAAAGTTGCATACTAACTTTGCACCCCCGTTTTACCCCCTTAGGGGGTGAATTTTCAAAAATCCTTTCTTAGTGCTCCCCTTACATTATAAAAGGAACCCCTGTGCATGATTCCAAGTTTCCAACCCTTATAGTTTAGGCCCTGCGTTCTTTTATATATGTCGGGGATTTTAAAACGATGTGAAAGGAAATGGAAGGAAGAAGATGGGGAATATTGGGGAATATTACAAAGGGGGTGATGGTATTGAATGGAATATTGGGTAAACGCAACGCAGATACTTCTACTGAACCGATAAATGATCAAATATGATCTCTAACACTTACGAGAGAAACCTAAGCAGTGCCTTGGACTTGTGACCAAGGTGTAGACTTAAGGGCGTCCTTTAAATGATCATAACACTCGCCTCCACTGCTCAGGCTCTCTGTTTAAACCCAAAGTTAAACGCACATAAACCGAATCTAACACAAGGCTAACCTAACCTAACATTGTGTTTACTTAACCACGTGGCAATTACATTGTAAGGACTTACGTGACCTTAGTTGGACAGCACTTCCACACTACACTGCACTTGACACCATCACTATCACTATCACTACTTAGATGATGTTCACTTCTTGAGAGACCGCGCACGACTAAGACTTCAGTTAGACTGTCGATCGCATATAAAGGGTCGAGGGTAGAGACTGTCAAAACAACGGAAGTGACTACTACCCCACTCCAACGCCATAGACAACAATAACGATTCGATTAATCGATAATCTTTTGCTATACTCCGACATATATATATATTTAAAAAAAGTACTCTACGGATTAAATAAGATTAGGGATAAGGGAGCCTCTAATCTAAACCATTAGGAGACTCATTCAAACATTATCAATTAAAATATTATCAAGTCCAGAAAGAGTGTAGTAACATACAAGTATTTAATTTTATTATCGTATTTATAAATTAAGACTTAGTTATAGATTTAAAACAAAATGTATGAAGTAATTTCTAAAAGTACAAGAAAGTAGATTGCAACACAATTGCAGCAATGAAAGGAATGTTCAATAAGACATCGTTGAATGCAATCTTCTCGCCTTCTTCGCCTTCTGAGCTTCTTTATCTTAATCGTTTAATCGTCGATCGTTACGAGCTATTCTATAAAGTTAGGGTTCAGTAGCGTTAAAGATTAAAGTTCCACTTTATATTGTTAGATAAAAACTATATATACGCATACTAACAGTATGACGGCTTTACCAGAATATCCTCCTGAGGGTTATAATTTACACTGAGACCAACAGGATTATGCTAGGCTATACTCGCTATGTAAAGATTATATTATTCTGTCGTGACAGCGTATTTATTTTGCAAATCAATCCAACATTATCATCATCACGACCCGTCTATGGCCCACTGCTGAGCCGGGTCTCCTCAGAATGAGGAGGGTATTAGGCCATAGTCCACAAACCTTTCAGAACTTTTAGGGAACTCTCAGGAGTGCAGGTTTCCTCACGATGTTTTCCTTCACCGTTAAAGTGATATTTAATTGCTTAAAACACACATAACTCAGAGTCAGAGGTGTGTGGCAGTGTGGAAGAAAACTTGAAGTCTCAACCACTGGGCCATCACTGCTTTTTACAATATCCAACATTATAATTAACAATAACATATTCTAAGAAAAGAAAAATTGCTGATAAAAATAGAAGAAGATTACAGTTGAGTTCCCAAATTAGTCAGGAACTGCTATCATTTAAATCTAATCGACTAAAATGGGCTTTGAAAATACTTTAGTAGATTT
This sequence comes from Limenitis camilla, assembly GCA_905147385.1. Taxonomy (NCBI): domain Eukaryota; kingdom Metazoa; phylum Arthropoda; class Insecta; order Lepidoptera; family Nymphalidae; genus Limenitis; species Limenitis camilla. The sequence continues at coordinate 12,879,352 of LR990241.1, forward strand.
TTTTTACGGTACTGACATATTCCATTAAAGGGAACCGAATGAAATTATATAAATAGTTACAATAAACATATCTATATACAATAAAACGGATCTGTTCCCCGACTGGCTTTCATCCCATTAATGCTGTGGGTCTAGTGGTCCGCTGAATCCGCATCATTTTTCTTCTTCATTCCCCCTTCCCACTCTATGCTTACCTGCCCACTCTTCGGGGATGCAACGCATCGACAAAACGAGAGAGTGTTTCTTGTTTTACCGATGTCAATGGGCGATGGTTGCTACTTACCATCAGGTGGACCATCTGCTCGTTTGCACCTTATCTATTATAAAAAAAAGAAAAAAAAATGGTAAAATGATAAATGAAAATTTTTTGCGTTTTCATATTTTTTTGTCTAGTCTTTCATAAATCATTAATTCATTCGAAAAATTCATATAAAATAAAACCAACTTAGTTTTGAAATAAAAAACAAAGTAAACTAATTCACGATAACTGAACAGCTGGACCAACATTGAATTGTCTGCAGCCAACTTCATTACGAAACCTAATTAACTCGTTCTGTTAGTTTTACTACGGTGTTGTCTTGTTTTACACCACTTGCCCTCTATTCGCTAATATATCCTAACTAATATTATTATTTCGAAAGTAACTCTTAGAAACGAAGGTAACACTTAAGAATACAAACTAATCAAATGAAAGTGCGATTTAATACACTTACGCCATCTATTGACGGATAGATCGCGCCTGTCTGTTACACAATCAGGTTTAAATCACTGAATGAATTTTGATGAAATATGATACAGAGATAAAGTAAACAAATGAGTGTGCTCGTACGCCATCTATCGACGTGGGGAGGAAGTGCATGTCGAGCTGTGTGGAAAATGTAAAATATATACAGCGATTAACATGTGAAATTAGATCTAAATAAACACATTTGATTTAATCTTTACAAAAGCAGGTTTTTGTATCTTCATCGATAGTGCCAAAGAATTGTTATTTGGGCAGGGGGAGAGTGGGGAATATTCGATCGATTTATTTTATTATCAAAAGTCATAATAGTATATTCTATTGTCATCAATAATAATTATTATTATACATTAATTATTGAATTATTTGACTTTGTATTTTTCGTTAGCATTTTTCTTATTTAGTTGTTCTATTGACTACAAGTAATGGCGGGAAAAACAAGATGGCGGGAGAGCGTTGTTGCATTTGATTGTGCTGCAGAAAAAGAATATAAAAAGGGCCATTACTTGTCGAATGGTGCGGTTTTGTTATTTCTAATATGACATTATGGATAATTATAACCTAATTATAAAGTGAAGTGAGAAAAGGTGTTGTAGTTTGTGAAAATAAAGTTCAATTGTTACGAGTGAGTATACCCGTATTCTTATTTATTTCTTCGATAACCTAGTAAAGGATATGCAAGCCGATGATTCCTACACTATAAGACATTTTTATGAATTTCATTTCGTTTCATTTCATTTGTATAGTAAACCATCCAATATGAAAGGAATGTAATGACGTTCCATTTCATTTCAATGGGTTTCACTTCAGTTCATTCTGTCAGTTAATTTTCATTGAGTTCCGTTATATTCCGATCGGTTGCATTTCAATACGTTGTGTTGTGTTGTGTTCTATTCCGTTGCGTCTAATTCTATTGTAAGCTACCTTGGTGTTCCATCGCGTTGCGTTCTGTTTTATTTCCTAATAAATTTCTGTTATTTCTAATAAATAATAATATAACATCAAAAGGTATAAAAGTTATATCATTAAAAGGTATTAATACAGATAATATAACGTGGTCCGTACGTGAATGCTGCGAGTATTGGAAATATCTACGTGGGTAGAATGAAACTACGGGGATTATACTGAGCACACAATATTGACCTTAATTATGACTCGGTGCTACTAACGTTATGTTATACTAAAACTCTCTCTCCTCTGAGGAGAATTCAAACAAGAACAACAGCTATTTAGTGAATTATTAACTCTTTTGTATCCATATTCGGCTAGCGGCTACTATATTTAAAAAAAAAAGAAAAAAAAAGCCTATCGTAATGAGAGTGTAATGTAGTTACAATATTAGTAGTATGTATATTCACTAGTGTTAGTAGTGGGTTATACTATACATACAGATCAACAGTATCGCGGCTTATTGATTAGTTGAATATTACTCCTGAAGGTTGCACTATAGACACTGTCATAACACGCACATAGTAATGTTAGCAACACTGTTTATAAAGTAGTAGTAGCGGGTAGATCATTTTATATTATTATAAGTATACCGACGTGTAGACAATATATAACCTTTAGTGCGAGAGATTAGTCTCAGTCTATCTGATGTTTTCGTGCAGTGAACGTGGAAGTCATCTTCTTGAGGTCCGCGTCATTTTACTTTATTATCTATTGTTGTTAGCGAGGTCGAGTGGTGGAGGTGAGAGTTATAATATTATGAAAGAGCTCTTTAAACCTACTCCTGGGTCTCAAGCCCCAGGCACTGCTCGCCTCAGTCTAAATTCCATGTGTATCGTTTTTCTACAATTGATGTTTATCAGTTGTCCAACATTCGAAAGTTAAAATGCTGCTCAAATCGATGCTGCCAATATCATAACTGATACTAGTCATACTGCAGATAGAACTAAAGCAATAGCTGTACGTCGACACGCCAATAAATTCTAAATAATAAATCTTGCAATCACCCGCAACTCGCAGCTCGCAACGCTTGACACTGATTTACGACTTCAATGTTTCTGTATATGCGTAGATAAGCTAACGTTATTTATTAATTACTTATATAGACTTATGATTGAATTGCCTGGGCCTTGTGACCTTTTAACACTTCACTCTTCCTCCATTAACACCTTACTCTTCAACCTCTTTATCTAACTAAATTTATTAAATTCAAAGACTCATATGATTCTTACTAATGAAAACCTAGCAACACAACTCCCATACCCACCAAAACCCCTGTGATGGTCTTCCTCGACACGTCTGAAGAATTGGGAATCAGTCCCATTAGCCTTACTTAGACAGGAGCACATCCTGAGGGAACAATGTCTCGCTATAATTATCTCGTGCGTACAGCAGTCCCGAGCCATACTTTATCTTCTGGGTCACTTCGATAGATGCGCAGACTACTAACAGCAACTCAACAAACCCCTCAGAACTAATAACAATCATCCCCCCCAACTTCCCCTGATGCAGTTTACCACATGTCTTCTTCTTCCTCGTTCCCTCAATGCTGAGGATCGCGACCACGTATAAGCAGTTTCCATTGGGTGCGGTCATATGCGGAGTGAACCGTACGGTGCATGCTGCCGCCTACTGCCTTCTTAATTGCGTCAGACCATTTTGTAGGCGCCCTTCCCTGAGCGCGTCTGCCGTCCACCTTTCCTAAGATAATCTGCTTCTCCAGACAATGCTTTGATGATCGCATAATGTGTCCAAAGAAACTAAGGGCTCTTTGTCGGCAGACTTCGGAGAGCCGTGTGCTGATTTTAAGCTCCTTTAGTATGGACTCGTTAGTTCTTTTGGCAGTCCAAGGTATACGGAGCAGCCTACGCCAACACCACATCTCGAAAGCATCTATTTTACAGCTGTCACGACTTCTGACAGTCCAAGTTTCGGCACCATATAGAAATATAGAGAAGACCAGAGCTCGAACCAGGCGCACTTTAGTTATATGTCTAATACTTCTGTTCTTCCAGATTTTGTCAAGGTTAGCCATAGCACTTTTGGCCATACCGGCTCTACGGCGAATTTCATCAGTGCAACCACCATCACTGGTTATCAATGACCCAAGATACACAAATTCGCTGACTTTTTCATATCCGTAGAGTGCGTCGGTTACTGGAAGTACTTCTGCTCTGTCTACCACCATTACTTTTGTTTTAGAATGGTTGATATTAAGACCGAGCGCGGTACTCTCTTCTTCAACTTTTTTCAGAAGAGTTGCCATCTCCACTTCACTCGACGCAACTATCGTCGTGTCGTCTGCATATCTGAGATTATTGATTCTGCGACCGCCAACTGCAACTCCGCCAATCCAGCCATCGAGGGCTTTCCTCATTATATGTTACCACATGTACTTAGACGGAATTGATTTTTTTTCCTTACACTTAGAGTAAAACAAACATCCAACTCTCAGCTCACCTACTTTTTACTTTGTTTTAAATTTATTTGCTTTAAGCTCTCAAACTTTGTAACTTTTTTAAACATTCCCTAACTTTGGGAAGTCCGAAAAATTTTGTCTAAAACGAAACACTAAAAAGTTAAGAATTTTATACTTTCTATCTATACTCTATACTAATATTATAAAGAGGAAAGATTTGTATTTTTGTATTTTTGTATTTTTGTATGTAACGAATAAACATAAAAACTACTGGACCGATTTCAAAAATTCTTTCACCATTAGAAAGCTACATTATCCCTGAGTAACATAGGCTATATTTATTACAAGAAAAAATTAGAGATCCTTAGGAAATCTCACGAAAACCAACCCAAGGTGCCAAAAAATTAGCCATAAAATATCTTTCATCGCATGCGCTGCAAAAAGTATTGATGATAGAACAAAAAAATTTTCTACAATATTATAGAACGTATCAATATCTACAAAGAAGTCTGCGAGACCATATGTTCAACTATTATAGTTACGTCACCATAACTACTTTTTTACATTTTAAAAGTTGATAAAAATGCCTATCAAAATCAGACCTTGTTTTCTATAACTTTGTATTAATCCTTATCCAAATAAATTATTTCGTATTCAAGACTATTTCAATACCTGTAAATCACTTTTTGAATTATTAAAATCGGACTTTCCATTCAAAAGATATTACGAAATTAAAAATATCAATATAAACAAAAAATACACGAGGACGCGACGGGCCAGTGTAGCGACGCAGCGCAGCGAGTAAAGCGGCAAGAGAGGGGGCACCTAAATGCGGGAGGGCCAATATATTTTTAAAAATAATATTCCACCCGCGCGAAGCCGGGATGGGCCGCTAGTTAAAGATAAAAAGACACTTTTTGATTGCGCCTACACTACTTAACCTCGTTACCCAACATTCAACTAAACTAGCAACATAAAACTACTCGTCAAACTTCCGCTGAACTACTGGGAGTGTATGTGTGTATTTTTATTGTACGTTTTGAATGTAAAATTGCACTATTACCTTATAACTTGAATATTGAAACATTGAAAATATTACTTACTGTAATTTTCTAAATGAAATAGAAATATCTAGAAATTCTCAGAACATATAGGCTAAGAGACACATCAAATGATTTCATTTGTTATTGTTATAATGTGCCATCTATTGGATGCTTACACTACCTAGACATCAAAAATGTTTATCAAAAAATGAGGGAGGAATGATACCCATATCTGTACGTCAATACAACATATATATGTCGGAGCATAGTAAAAGATTATCGATTAATCGAATCGTTATCGTTGTCTATGGCGTTGGAGTGGGGTAGTAATCACTTCCGTTGTTTTGACAGTCTCTACCCTCGACCCTTTATATGCGATCGACAGTCTAACTGAAGTCGTGCGCGGTCTCTCAAGAAGTGAACATCATCTAAGTAGTGATAGTGATAGTGTCAAGTGCTGTCCAACTAAGGTCACGTAAGTCCTAACAATGTAATTGCCACGTGGTTAAGTAAACACAATGTTAGGTTAGGTTAGCCTTAGGTTAGGTTAGCCTTAGGTTACGTTAGCCTTGTGTTAGATTCGGTTTATGTGCGTTTAGTAGAAGTATCTACGTTGCGTTAACTCAACAGTCCATTCAATATCATCCCCCCTGCTCTAATGTTTTCCAATATTCCCCTCACCTGCTACCTTCTCATCATTAAAATCCCCGTTGCGATATATATCGCACTCAAAGTTATATATTGTCAACACGTGGGTATACTTGTAATAATATAAAAGGAACTACCCTCAAACTAATTTATAAACGGCGTTACCAACATGTTGAACATGTTGAAGTATGTCAATAAAGTAACTAATAAAGGGTAATAGTTTAGTTTGACAGATGTCATAATGTATTGAAATGTGTAACTTCATCAGGTAGATTGTGACTGTTATAATCATGGTAAGAGAACTCCATAAATCAACACCAGAGTTACAAGGTGTACCTGTTATGACAGTTAGGTAATGAAGTATTAAAGTGATAATTGGTTAACCAAACAATAGACACGACATGCATCTACTTAAGTGACTTGTAATTACAAGCTTGGTCATACACTTATCTAGCTGGCTTACCAGCACGTCTACACTTGCCTATGGCTCTTCGATAACTGACGTGGTATACATGATATTTTATTTGTATGTACCATTTTGTCCGTAAGAGGACAGTTTAGAATACAATTCCCCTCTGCCGCTGGGACAGCACCTCGTAAAAGGCGAGTAGCCCTGCAAGCTTTGGTGGTAAGGGATCCGTTTTCCGGCATGGGAATCCCACCGCCAAGTGCCTATGACGCGTTTTGGTTGCGCCGCATGTGGGCTAGACTTACCTACTCCCGTTCCCATCCATCAATGCTGCGGCTCTAGTGAACTCTGAACTCTTGGATAAGGTTAGCTAAAATCGTATCATTTTTCTCTTCACAAAACTCTATCTTCTTCGGTTCTTCGGTCTTCATCGGTTGAAGCTCATAGGCAAAATAAGAGGGTATCTCTTGTATTGCTGATGCCCATAGGCGATGGTAGTCACATACCACCCGGTAGATCCTCTGCTCGTTTGCGCCTTATTTACCATAAAAAAGGGTCATATTATGCAATATTGGTTATGTATAGAGTCGTACAGAAACTAGCAGTCATCTCCTAGACTATATAATGTAAGTAAATTCACCATCTCCTTTCACCAGAATATTTTCCGTCTCATTGCATTTAGAATGGCGTCTTGTGAGAAATTTTATTTCCTGAACTTTAAAGGTGTATACAAAATATTTTTAAATTTATAGTTATATATTTAAAAATATTTTGTAAAAATATACTAGCCCTCGCTTCGATGAGGGATAAAGAGCTTACCGCTACATATTAATTACACAAAGATTTATATATAAAGCATGCTTTTTAAGGGTTCCGTACACAAACGGTAAAAACGGGACCCTATTACTAAGACTCAGCTGTCCGTCCGTCCGTCTGTCGCTAGGCTGTATCTCATGAACCGTGATGGCTAGAATTTTCTGAATTTGCCTCTATAGCAACAAATACTAAAAACAATATAAAAAAAATATTTAAGGAGGGCTCCCATACAACAAACGTGATTTTAACAAGTTATTTTGCCAAATATTGGTACAGTACCGTCCGTGCGCGAGTCCGACTCGCACTTGGCCGGTTTTTTGAACTGCAATTACATTTATTGTTATTAATCCCATCCTATGGGTCGTAGGCAAGTTTTATAAACGTGATAGTTTAACAACTAATAACTCTACAAGATAGCGATATATTGTCTCCTAGTTCCATAAGATGAAGTTCAATTCATGACAGCAACAGCTATTCAAGATTTTGTCGACCTCCAAGTTGAGTATATAGAGACCCCTAGAGATGATAAGTTAGTCCAAAATTATGTAGAGCATGCAGAACCTAAACACGAGAAATGTTGGGTAGTGGATACAGATTAAATCTATAAATCAAAGCTTGTGGTCCTTTCGGTTAAGGCTGAACGACCCCTCTATAAATTGTAGGGATGTACTTTGCAAAGCTAAGCAACACCTAAAATAATAATAAATAAAGGCTGCGGTACCAGAGATGAGTGAGGATCGCTTCATTAACCTAGCCTCGCTCAGAATGTGTCAAATAAAGCGATTCTATTGGTTTTTAAGAAACATTATATACCTCGCTACATATCCTCGGACGGCTGTGGTGGAAACTCAGCCTTAGTAAGAAGTAAAAGAAATAGTTTTGTGTATTGGAGTGAGACCTAGAGATTGCCAAACTTCATTCTAAGTTCATATAAGCAGTGATGGCCCAGTGGTTGAGACTTCAACTCTTACTTGGGAGGTCCGAGGTTCGATCCTGGGCACACACCTCTGACTCTGAGTTATGTGTGTTTTAAGCAATTAAATATCACTTGCTTTAACGGTGAAGGAAAACATCGTGAGGAAACCTGCACTCCTCAGAGTTCCCTAAAAGTTCTCAAAGGTGTGTAAAGTCTGCCAACCCGCACTGGGCCAGCGTGGTGGACTATGGCCTAATACCCTCTTCATTCTGAGGAGGAGACCCGGCTCAGTAGTGGGCCATTGAAGGGTTGTGATGATGATTCTAAGTTCTAGTAAATAGAACCCTGCTTTGTTATACTTTATAAATGATCCAAAAAAAAATTAAAAAAAGATTTTAATCAAGTGATGAGATGATGATGACTTTTTTGTATTGTCAGTCAGACATGATTGAAGCAAAGTAAAATTTACTGACAACCAAAACACAGATCATACACAAAAATAGTCACGGCAACTTTTTCGTTAACAACGGTTACCATGGCAACGAATGCTTATACAGAGTATCGGAAAACTGATCCCCACAGGAGATAAAGTATGAAACAAAACTTTGCATAATCGGATATTTTCAGACATGCTGTCAGTATGAAATCCCATCGGACATTCGGCAAGTAAACAATATTTTCAGCAAATTGCACAACTGAGAGTACACAGCGCCAACAAAGTTTCAAACTTTATTATAAAACAAATACAAGTGCCCTCTATAGGATAGAATGAGAACATAACCCACGATCTTGACGACCTGTCGTTGTTTCCGACATTTTGTAATTAATTAAAATGACGAGTATATTTTTCTTATTTTTAGTACAGACCGGAAATCTGATACGGGCTGATCAAGTATTACGTAAGCATTAAAGGGAGGCGAAGGGGTCCATGCTTTGCACGGGGGATGAGGGGGCTGCATGGTGAATACTTAAGCGACAAATGCTACATGGGGGTTGATAATTGCAAAAAATCTGCTTACGTAAAACTTCAACGCTCCCGTACACCAAATATCAATTGAATATTTTGTTTAGTTGGTCCTTCGACCCAGATAGTTTGAAAAATAAGTACATTGACCTTAATAAGCGGTTTGAATGTTTATGAGATAGAATGCAAAAGAACACAGTTTCAGCTTTATATAATCGGTACACTTCTTAATAGGTACACATTAAATAATGATATACTAATTTTTTACTTGGTCCTTCGATACGGATATAGAACATTGTATACTTGAATTATTAAGAGATAATAAACATAAACGTTAGATGCTATCACTTTTAAATGGCCCTTCGAGCCGGATATGACTAAATGACTGATGAAAATGTCCTTAAAGATGATTAGTAATTATTAAACCAGTACATTAAACATTTATGTACCAACACTGGTACATAGTCCTATAACGTCTAACACTATAATAACGAATCTAATACACAAAATATGTTTGCATAATGAATACATAATCCTTTAAGCCGGATACGCCTACGACCTTATAAGGAATCTACTTTGTAAAAAATCAATACATCAATAAGTTACGATTAATACGCGGTCCATTAAGCCGGATATTAAACAAGAACTAATAAATGATCCTTCGAGCCGAATATAATGCCTACAACTAAATGAACATCAATTGTATTATCATAGATATTTTCTTAATTTTAGTTGTACATAAAAGATGTTTCATATAACTTTTCTGACACAAAATAGTCCTTCGAGCCGGATATAACACCCAAACCAATGACAATCACATCAAAGATGTTTAAAATAATAACGAAACTCGAAACGCTCCATTAATCTGTAATCTACAAAGCTTTGAGCGCTTCCGGTTTAATTTGTATCAAACCGCAAAATCCCTGTTAACTCAAACCCGAGGGTGGATTGATAGAATACAATTGTAAATCATTTAATGACATTATCCTATTGGATACCACCACTATTCTGTTTCGGAGAGGAGGAGGATGGGAGATTTAATATATAATTATTTTATCTTTATTATTCGATTAATTGCTATATTAAAATAGACGCTACCCATTCAATAAATATTTTTTAATATCCCATAGGATATAAAAAATTTAGGTTGCTTTTAGTTAAAGTAATTAATAACTCCTCAAGATGGCGTTATATTGTTTCTGTTAGATAATAGTATAATTGGTTCCTTAAAATTCAAGAAATGGTGTTACATTTTTGCAATTGGATGCTTGCCTACTGGTACCTCAAAAATCCACTAGATGGCGGTATATTAATGTTATCCTATGTTGGTATATTGATTCTTCTATTGGATGGTGTTTTATTGGTACCCAAAAACTCCAGTAGATGGCATTACATTGTTGTTATTGGATGGTGTTTTAGTTGTACCCTAAAACTCAACGAGATGGCGTAACATTGTTGCTATTAGATGGTATTTAAGTGGTACTCGAAAACTCCAGAAGATGGCATTTCATAATTGCTATTGGATGATGTTTTAGTGGTACCCTAAAACTGAACGAGATGTCATTACATTGTTACCATTAGATGGTGGTATACGAGTATCTTAAAACACCGCTAGATGGAGTTACATTGACGTTTTTGGATCTTGCTGTAGTAGTACCACAAAACTCTACCAGATGTCGCTACGTTATAGTTATTGGATATTAGTATTCTGATACCTCAAAACTTCATGAGATGGCGTAATATGCTTATTATTGAATATTGTTATTACATCAGTAAACTGAAAATAATAACTTTGTACACTTCTTTTTGTTTGATGATAAACTGTTATATATTACTTTATTATAATTTATTTCAGTAAAATTTTATTCGTTTGAGTGTTTTATAATTGCGTTGTAAACGCTTTTATTTGATATCCGAGCCTTAATGAAAAATAAATTGCCGACCGTTTTTTGGTTAATCTTATTTCGAGATGAAGTTCAATTCTTTAAATAAAATAAATACTTCACTTTACAGAATTATCTATTTTAAATGAATGATAGTATAAAACATAGAAAGAACGTTAAGAACGTTTGAAATCTTAGTCAGAGCCATCTATTGGATGTTTACCAAACTGACACAAGAATATGTTGAAGTATTGTGTCACAAAACTGGCTAACACCGCCATCTGTAACAAACTTATGGAACTTACAAAAACTTACAATCCTTTGTTTTATTAGAAGGATTTAATTTGCATTAAAAATATTGTTCTTTAGGGGAAGTAACAACTGGTAACTAGTCGCAAAAACACATTTCGTCTTCATTGATAAAGTATTTGTTATATTTCAATGGATGTGCACGCCACTCCCCCACACTTTGATACCCCCTCCCTCTCTCTCGCTGCGTTATCCGCTGCGCTGCTTGATATTTTTAAATTCGTTATATCTTTTGAACAGAATGACCGATTTAGATAATTCAAAAAGTAATCTATAGGTATTAAAACAATTCAATTTATTTGGTTAAGGATTACTATAAATATATGGATAACATGCTCTGATTTTCGTTAGCATTAGTATCAACTTTTAACATACAAAAAAGTAGTTATTGTGACATAATTATAATGGTTGAACATATTGTATCGGGGGATTATATTATGTTCTTTAATATTGTAGAACATGTTTTTGTTCTGTCATCAATACTTTCCGCAGCGCATGCGATGAATCACATTTTATTGCTAATTTTTTTACACCTTGGATTAAATTATTGAAATTGTTGTTGTCGTTGTTTTTTCAGTAATAAATATAGCCTGAGTTACTCAGGGTTAACGTAGCATTATAAAGGAGAATTTTATTATCTATTTAGGTAGCTATATTATCTGCACATCTAAGTAATTATATATAACTGCCAGTCATTAGGAATACTTGCAGTTAGATGTAATTTTTAAGTAAGTTTAAGTAATTTGAAGTGAATGGTAATTTTGCCACGAGCAGAGTTTTAGAATATCTTAACGCTAGTGCTTAGTGCCACTCACCACTCACGTGCTAAGAGGTACACTGCTGGGCACGATAATGGGCAACTTTTACATTAGACTCTTCTGGTAAATTTTTATTAATATCTCTTGTTTTTTTTATGGTAGATCAGACGCAAATTACTTACTGTCTACCTGATGGAAAGTGGCTATGGACATCGGCAATACAAGAGATACCTCCAAGATAGATTAGGGAGGAGGTTGAATAGAAAAATGCTGCGGTTTCAGCCGAACCTGAGCAAGTCACCAGAGTCCACTATATCCGCAACATTAATTGAATAGAAGGTTGAGAGGTAAGTCTGGCCCACATATGACTCCACCGGAACGCGTCAAAGACACTTGGCGGTCCTACCACCGGGCGGGCAGGACAGGACGGGCTGAGATGCTCTCCCACCAGCAGAGGGGAATAGTATACTAACCAGTTCCCTCACGGGTAAAATTATTGATTCATTTTAATTTTTTTTTAAATATTACTATCAGTATTGATCACATACTACTAGTATTCTCTTTACCCCTCCTAGTAAGCTAAAATGCTTGTGTCAGGAGTGGGCGAATCCAACGCCTGAAATTCGCTCAGTGGAGCTACTGACGCTTCAATTTAAATTAAATTACAGACATACTAAACAGTATTACGTGAAATAAAATAATAACACGCAATTTAAACAAGAAGCCAAACAATTATTCAGTTATTGAAGCCTTAGACTCCTAGAGGTTTAAAGAGCTTTTTTATTAAAAAATAATAAAATTTTGCTTTCACCACTCCTCAACTTAATCTAATAATAAAAATTTTAAAGACTCACATGATGATTAGAGACCTTGTGATAAGTTTCCTTACATTTACAGATAATATTTACTGTGTGAAATCACACGACAGGCTGCTTCAGATCATTCAAATGTTGGGCATTGAAAACAAGTAGTGGACATTGAGTGTGATGGGGGCCACTTATTATACACTGTACACTTGTACAGTATTAAGGATTATCCTCTTTCAGAATAGATAACATCTCGATATAACAATCATCACAACCCTTCAATGGCCCACTGCTGAGCCGGGTCTACTCCTCAGAATGAGGAGGGTATTAGGCCATAGTTCACCACGCTGGCCCAGTGCGGGTTGGCAGACTTCACAAACCTTAGAGAACTTTTAGGGAACTCTCAGGAGTGCAGGTTTCCTCTCGATATTTCCTTCACCGTTAAAACAAGTGATATTTACTTGCTTAAAACACACAAAACTCAGAGTCAGAGGAACCTCGGACCTCCCGAGTAAGACTTGAAGTCTGAACCACTGGGCCATCACTGATTACGATATAACAATAAAGCAGAAAAATTAATAAATTTGTGTATACTTAATCTTTCCAGTAGTGTACAAGTAAAATTTTTGACGCAACTGCAACCGCAGTACGTATCACGGTAACACGTATACGGGATTACTCAAAATTCCTAATGCTATTCACACTCATTCAACAACTCTCTTACCTACTCGCTCGCACACTCATTCCCTTACTCGTTCATTCATTCATACTCTATTATGCTATTTAGCGTTGAATTTCTTTTTTTATTTTTTTGTTTTTCAATTGCGAATTTTAAAGCCTTAATAGATAACCTAATGACCAAAATTAATAATTAATTTCAATTCAGAAAACAAATTCCAAATTCAAATTTGTGTATAGAAAATTCAAATTCGAAATCTATTTTCAGATTTTTGATTACAGATTAGAAATATATTTGAATTTCGAATCTGTTTTCAAACCGTAATCTAAATATATTGGATAAAAATTGGGTAAACGCAACGTAGATCACACTCACCTTCACTGCCTAAGTTCTCTGTCTCAGCTTAAGGTTAGGATTTCATAAACCTACGCTCCGACATATGTATGTATATGTCGGAGAATAATAAAGGATTACCAAATAATCGAATCGTTATCGATATCTATGGCGCTGGAGTAGGGTAGTAGTCATCAGTTATATGCTATCGACAGTCTTGACTGAAGTCTTAGTCGTGCGCGGTCTCTTAAGGAGTGAAGTAGTCTCTGGATAGTGTTAGTGTTGTCCGATTAAGGTCACGTGAGTACGTTACAATGTAGTTGCCACGTCTTGTGTAAGGTTTATGTTAGCCTATCCTTAGGCTTACAGTGATTCCCTTATTTTGCGCCGAGATATATAATAAATATAAAATCAAGTCCAGCATACATTTTAATCAACCTGACAAAGACAGTTCAGACAGCTCAGAGAAGGGAGAAGAGAGATCGATAGTATATTGAGCACGTATCGTAAACAAAGCAATCTAAGTTACTTCGCTCGTTCTGATGGTTTATTGTTACACCGAAAGATCATAGAATATATAGTAGATTAAACCTCTCTAACACCGTATTGAGGCATTAATAAACTACACTGAACTTTTATTTCCTTTTCTTTATTTTTCGGTCATCAAGCTTTTTCTCTTTTCCTACTTGTTACACAAATTTTCTCAGTGAGAGAAAATTTATAATGGCGGACTGTTTCAAGCAATAACAAATTTGAGCACAATTAGAATGATTGTAACAAAAAAAATATAAAAGGGCGACTTTTTGGTAGCTTAGTTTTTGATTTTAAATTTAAAAAAAAACTAAAGCCTTTCTCACGCTCACTCAATCTACATCTCACAAAACTCTCATTGAAATAGAAGCTTCTATAATACTTGCTTCTTTGCTTTACTTCTTTCGACAGTATTGCCATGTATTAAGGTGTATATCACATTTTAATTGCTATATCACTATTTTAATTTATATATGACTAATTGCCAAAGATATAACGGTCACACAGCTCGACATGGACTTCCTCCCCACGTCAATAGATGGCGTACGAGCACACTCATATGTTTACTTTGTATTTTTAAGTATTTTTTTCATGATAAAACATAGCCAATAAATATAAATATATCAAAAGCAATTGCCTTCCGGTAGTGACTTAAGAGTGATTGCATAACAGACATACAGAGTATCCGTCAATAGATGGCGTAAGTAGTATATTAAATCACAGTTTCGTTTGTTTAGTTTATATCCTTTCTTAAGAGATAATTCCTTATTAGTATACTCTGGGTTATATGTAGAAAGATATCGGTGTGATAGGCAGAGACTGTAGAATGTACTTCATTCGGTAGTCACGAAACATGTCCGAACATCGATCTACTCTGGATTGCTTTCCAAATATTTTCTATTGCTGCATACGCTCGTCTTTGAACAATATTCATTATTCAAATTTAATTTTTTTACCATTAAAAGGAAAATTTATGATGAAATTTGAGAAGAGTCGCATTGCTAATGATCTGTTCTGTTCACTCTAGACTATATTTCTGAAATGTCAAGAATATTAGTGTTATATCTTTAAACTGGTCAAGCGTGAATGACATTGGCACCAATAGAACTAAGGTGTTCAGTAAACAGATTAACCAAGAAACAAATCACCATCATCATCATATAATAACTCTAGCTGAGCCAGTCCACCACGCTGGCCAAGTGCGGGTTAACAGACTTTACACACTGACAGACAACTTTATGGAAATCTCAGGAGTGCAGGTTTTCTCGCGATGTTTTCCTTCACCATTGATGCAAGTGATTTTTAATTGTCAAAAACACAAAAGGAAAAGTCGTAGGTACGTGCCCAAGATCGAACTCGGACTTCCCGAATAAGATCAATGTCTTAACCACTACACTATTACTGCAACAAACAAATAGATTTAACAAAATAAATCCTTTGATAATTCATATTGATACAATGTTATTGACAAATACTTTGGTTGTTTGCTTATTTATCACTCGGAAAACAACGGTTCAGATTGTTTACACTCCCGCCCTAAGCTGTGACATTCACGCTTGTCACTTGCAGACAGAACCCTCGAAATATCATTTCGTCTAGCGTTATTTTCTGAAATAAGATTATAATGTTCAAATACGTTTTAATTTACCTCCCATTAGTCACTGCAATCAGGGAAATGATAAACTTGAACAAAATCTGTGATCGTGAACTCAAGCAGTGCTTCATTAAAGAAAATTTGGTTTCAAGTGCACACAGTCCAAACCAATTAGCCGTCAACAGGGAAACTAATACACTTTACTTCAGCTTTGATCTAGGCGAAGGGGAGTATATACCAGCTACACTGAATATTGACACTAAAAAGCTAACTACCCTCAAAGGAGTTAAGGACGCTTTTGCCATAGCAAGCGATCCAATCAAGCAGGAAATCTATTTTGGGGGAAGCCATGGAATTTACAAATACAACCCAAGTTTAAAGGACCTAAAGCGACTCGGAGTTAAAAATTTAGACATCTGGTGGCTTCAGATAAAAAATAAGATATATTTCATCAAATTTCCAAGTCTGAAAATATATTTTTATGCAAATCGAATGGTGAGATCTATACCAGAATTAAGAAATTCAACAGTCAATCAATTTGTTTTTGATTCTGATGATAACATATTCTTTATTAATAGTACTGGATTATTTGGACTTAAAAATGGTACAAATGAAGTTATATTTGTTAAAGATAATCCAAGATTCCTTGGTATGGCTGTCGATAATAATGGTAACATCTATTTATGCAGTGAAGATGGTGTTTATATAATCAACAAAATATTATTCAAAGTGAAACGAGTAGTAGAACTCCAAGGTATTCTTGGAATGACATTTGATAAGGACAATAATTTAATTTACTCAGATTCCCATGAAATTATTCGACTAAAACCAACTTCGAAAGAAGTATTTAATGTAAACAATATTTTGGAAAGTGAAGAAACGTAATCTGTTACAGTTGTTAATAAAATAATAAAATTACAAGTTTTTTTAATAGATTCTTATGTAAATTATGAAAGTTTATAAATTCAGTTAGTACAAAAGATATTAAAGAAACATCGAATAGTGATGTATAGAAATTGTATTGTGCGATCAATATCAAAAGCTTGACTAAAAACAGAATATGTTCAATGTTAAAATGAAGTTGAATTTGCATAAAGCCTCGGTCTCATCATCTTGTCTATAACTTTTCCAAATTCCAGAAAAACGTGCTCTGCATCCTAAATTTAAATAAATATTTGCATTAATTTGTCCTTACTTATCTTTACTTAACATCAGTACAACAACAACGAATATATCTGAGCCTTCATTATCTTCAAGAATTTTAAAATTTCTGACCCAATTCTTGTGTAAAGCACTTTATGCATAAGAATTGGGCCTGTTTTAATATCATATTATTAGTCAACGTACCCTGGCTTCGCTCAGGTGCAATTTACCACATGTTTTTGTGTACACATATTTTTAAGACATGAAACTAGAAGAAAAATAATTAGACAAGTATTTTTATTTTTTCAAAATATGATTACGGTAATGATCAAAATAATTTTAAAATTTAATCTATTCTAAAAAGACGCAAATGTCAAATGACGTCATATATTTTTTTTTCTCCTAAACAAATGATTATAAAAATTAAAATTTTAAAACTCAAGGAAGACATATAAAGAAATGATATTTTTGTTATATGTGATAGGACTAGTACATACATATACATAATTTAGATGAAACAAAAACAAGCAAGTTTCCTATACGTATGTGTTTCTGTACGATATTACTTGTATGTTGAATATTGCAGGTATTTAATAACAGAATTCCAGCTCCACGTCCGATCTACAAGATATTGCTGTAGCCCATGTGAATGTTATAAATTAAGCCGAATTCTTACTTATATTAACTAGCATTATCCTTCGACTAGACGATAAGCAATCTTCTAAATTATAAATATTGAAAAAGCGTCTGTATGTAAACTCGCATAAGTACAGAACGACTGAATTGAACAAATTGTATAAATCTTATTGTCAGGACTAGGTTTGTATTAAAAAAATGAGTGAGTGAGTGAGATGGTGGTGTCTACTGTACATCAGTGATATACTACACATTACAGAATAAAAATTGAACAGAAAATATGAGGAAGTGAGTGAACGGGTCGGCTAGTGCTATTACAAAGGCATAAAACTAGCGTCGAAAAATAATAACAAATTCACAGACACGGACCGCTGTAATTGTAAAAAAGTTAAATAAACCGCAATACAACAGTATCGGAAAAACAAATACTATTTGGATGTTAATTCTATATTGTAGCAAACAAACTACGCAATACAAAAAAGATAATTTACTTTTTGTACAGTTAACCAACATATCTCTCGCTACACATCCTCGCACGCCTGGTCTGCTCTGGCTTCAGCAGCAGCTATCAGGCATGTTAAGCCTGTATCATATTGTTGCGAATCGACATCAAAATAATTCGCATGCTTAGACCAAGCTTTATTTCGAACTTGCTAAAAAATGTCAAAATAGAATAAGACGGCAAGATGAAGTAAGAGGGAGAGCAAGATGTCGTTCACTGGAAATTTCGCGAACCTTCCATGAATGACATGTGCGAAAAGGACGGCATTAGGCTAATTTATGCGTGCGAGTGAGATGGGTATAACTCTAGATCTTTCGAGTGGTTGTCAGAATAATCTTTTTTTAAATTGCTAAAATCATGTAACGAGAAGTTTCTATATGAAAACCTATATAAAGGCTTGGACAGATGATTGCTAGTCAGACTATTACTCGAGAGAGAAGAAATGAGTTCGAAGAGAAAGTGGTGGAATATTGTTTAGTGAGAAGTGCGCGTAATAAGTTTGGAACTGTACAGATTAGAAATAAGAACTGTAAATACCGGAGACGTGTAAACAGTACGAGAACGTAGTGTAGAGTTATTTTTGTGAAGATTTAGATGGACTTCTGTAACATTTTAAATAAATCCTTTACCAACGAAGCATCTATCAATTTCTTCGAATCCCGAACTCAAGCTCGTAACAATATGTATCCCACAATGCATTGTTTTGTTATATCTTAATAGAGGTGCACGCCACTCCCTGATTACTGAGACAGTCTTGAATACTTAATTATTTATTTGGATAAAGATTAATACAAATATATGAATAACATGGTCTGATGTTGGTCAGCATCAACTTTTAAAATATAATAATGTTCTTTAATATTATAGAACATGTATTTGTTCTATCATCAATAGTTTCCGCAACATTATTGCTATTATTTTACACCTTCGGTTATATTATTGGAATTTTAGTAGGGATAACTAATTTTTTTCAGTAATAAATATAGCCTTTGTTACTCAGGGATAATGTAGTGTTATAATGGTGAAAGAATTTTTGAAATCTGTCCAGTAATTTTGGAGCTTGTTCGTTACAAACACTCAAAAATACAAATAATTACTTTTTATTATAAGTATAGATTTTAAAAGCTAAAGGTACTTAAATAAGGAGACAGAAAATATTAAGATTTATTATACAAAGCCCCTAATGCTAATCTCGTTAGCATAAGCATTTTTGCCATCATGCAAATTATTATCACATTCCCCATAGAGAATGACGGCGAGTACAAACGAGTGTCGATATGAATTTTTATTATAATGAAATAAACATATGCGGATGTGGGATTTGAGATAACGTGGTGGTGGTATTTGTCATGGGATGAAGAAACCTTAGATGAGCTTTCTAAGGAAATCACATGTAACCTATGACTTATGAACATATACGCTTATTTGGAGTGGTTCAAGTATTACGTAAACATTAAAGGGCGGAGTGGTCCTTGCTTTGCTAATTTTTGATATCAAGAAGAGATGGGCGGTCTGCATAAGCAATAAAAACGTAAAAACGCCAATCGAGACGTGAGTACACTGAATTTGGATTGAATATCATAATACTAGTTGACTCTTCCCGGCATCGCCCGGGTGCAATTTAACACGTGTATTTAGCAGAACCGCTATGTCCCGGCATTTTAAATCTGTAATACCTTCGAAAATATTCATTTAAATTTAATGCTGTAAAGGGCCATATTGATCTATATTAAATGCACGATGTATTAAAGGTACTGAATTGGATAAGGACTAATGCTGTAATTGCTTAAAACCGCTTCATAAATAGGTCATTATTTCTCGTGAAAAGTAAAGAATAAAAAATGGTTATTGTGTGTAATCCCTAAGAGATAGACATATACCATCGCGGAATTTTTTGTAGACCTTTTTACGGTGTACAATACTGTAGTACATTATTTTGATCTATCTCGTAGGGTTCAGCCAGCGTTTGCAATTTGCAAAAAAAATGTGCTTATTTACGACATCACATCACATTAGAAACCTTTTAAATTATCAGTGTTTCTCCACTATAATATGTATGTATTATATATATATAAACTTCCTCTTGAATCACTCTATCTATTAAAAAAACCCGCATCGAAATCCGTTGCTTAGTTTTAAAGATCTAAGCATATATATAGACAGACAGACAGCGGAAAGCGATTATGTAGTGGTTGTGCTTATGCGATAAGCTTGTGTTTTTCTGATGTTCAGAAAATCCATTCAGTAATATGTGAAATAGTAACAAACATACATACAAATTTTCGCGTTTATAATATTAGTAAGGATGTTGCCAATCATATATAAACTTGTAACGCCGTACTATCGTCTCCACAAAGTAAGTAATAGTTTCATGGGGCTTGGTGTTCGCATCTATAATAAGATTCCACAGCCTATATTACACTTGCCACTTCAACAATTTAAAACTCGTATCAAGTAATCTTTAATATATAAAGCATACTATAATGTACAGAATTACTTAAATGATGAGAATGCTTGGAATCTAAGTGACGTTGACTCTCAAGCTAAATGATTTGTATAACAGACTATGTAAACATGGCTTTTTGATGCGAGCGACTGTTGAGTGTCTGGCCGGCTCTTCTCAACAGAAAATTGCTTTCCGAGCTGGTGGTAGCTTCAGACAAACTGACTGATCGACCAATTTTTGACGTATCAAAAGTACTTTTATACAAAAGTCTAATTGAAATAAAATATTTTGAGTTTGAGTTTATATGTGTACAAAATCCACTCTATCCAGGGATATTCCGTGATATTTATAATGTATGCGGTGTACGGGGAACGTTTTGTAATGTGCTATATTCGTTTATATCCTTAACGTGGGTACGTTGTGTGAAATTTGGTTAGAACAGAATTGTAGGATTTGGTACAGCGTGAAAGGTGAGCACTACTGCTATGCTAGCTACTCGCCCTAGCTTCGCACGATTTCTCTACTATAATATTATACATATATAAATAATAAAAATAATAATAAAAACTTTATTGACACAAATATATTTTACACTGGTTTTAACGAATAGCAACATTATTTGTATAGGATAAACGCAGTACATAACACTGTTTCACACTAACGCCTAAACTAGGCCGAGCCTGTATCTTAGGCGTTATTGTCTTCTCAGCCAGCCCAGCCAGGCGAGCAGACGTGTCGTGAGAGAGAATAGTAATAGGTATATCTATTGAACGAACCTGTAACGAAATAGTGTGTACGATTGTACTATTATACTACCACGTTCTGTACTATTGCTGGCACCGACTACAAAAATATAAATTATTGTATATTATTGTCCTAATGAAGGGAGGTTAATAAATAAGCTAATTATTTCTTACTTTTTAGTGCATTTTTTAGAGTTTGAAGTCGGTTCAATTTTTTTGTTAAAAATGTTTTATTTCTTGCTTTTTAGTGAATATGTTCTGAAACTCATTTATCGTTCATCCACTAATTCACTCTCTCATCTCTTTACTTATTTAATCAGTCACTAAATCATCAATTCAATATTTACTAAGTACCTACTCTCTCAACCATCATCTCAACTACTAAACTGTACCACTCTACTCACCCTTCCATCTCCAATATACTACTCAACAGATAGTCTTCAGCTCTTCAAAAACTATAGGTAAGAACCATCTAGATCGTCTGAAAATCGAGTATAAACAACCGCACCAAAATGGGTTAATTTATAACGTTATTACGATGTCACAGACAGACACACAGGTACACTGTTAAACTAATAAAACGATTTCATTTTGATCCCATCTGCTTCCACAGAGAAAAATTCGCATTAAAATCGGTATAGTTATTCGCGAGCTACGATACAGACAGACAAACATTACCGTTAATAAAAAAAATACTTACAGCATAAGTACCTACTCTTTAAGACAATTCCATTAAACCCAAACACGACTAGTTGACGTTGTCCCATGCCTGTGTTCCAGTACATACCTTCCGGCGTCATCATCAACTGATGGTAGATGAAGCCGGAAGGTCTAAGAGTCTACTGGTAACATCAACAAGATAAGCATTTTTTAAATTTTCTCGTAATAATAGTTGCTTTACATTCTTAACCATATTACTATAATAGCTATCCGTGGTCTTCCTCATCAGTTCCACCTCATGAAATGATAAATTCTGAATGCAAATGCTCGTAACCTTTCTCAAAATATCAAAATTACTATATGTGTGCCTATAACTTTTGAGGAGTTCTCTAAATTCCTCAAAGATGCCATCATCAGAACTGAATTTTGAAAAAAAAATGGGACCAATCTGTAAGCATATACTACCAAATACAAAAAGAAATTTTCAATTCGGTTCATAAATGACGGAGTTCTGAAGTAACAACCATAAAAAAAAAAAAAAAAATATACAACCGAATTGATAACCTCTTTTTTTTTTGAAGTCGGTTAATAATATGTACTCCATATTGTGGGTACATCGTAAAACACACTAGATATTGTCGTTTCAAGCCGAAGAAAATAATTTTATTCTACCTTCACGATTAATTTTTTGATTGTAAACAACTAGTTATACCACAAAACGTATGGACCTCAGAGCATTGTATTTTTATTTATTATTTTTGTTAGTTATTAAAAAAAATTATCAATTTCAGTTGGAAAACTTAAAGTATTAAAGTGAAAGATAAATGTATATATATATTAATATAAACCTTCCTGTTGACTCACTCTGTGTGTTGGTGAAAACCACATTAAAATCCGTTAAGTTCCGAATCTTTGTTTAGTATTATATTTTTAAGGTTTTCTAGTAAGTGGAATTTCATGTAACAGGAATTCACGTGGATTGAACTGCTAGTTTTGATAAGACTTTTTCTATAACCTAATATAAATATATTATGCAATCTTGCCGACTCAAGAATACATATTATATAAACTACCCATTTTCATTTATTCTATCTAATATATAAAATTCTCGTGTAGTTGTGTTTGTTATCAAACTCCTCCGAAACGGCTCGACCGATTTTTATGAAATTTTGTGTGCATATCGGGTAGGTCTGAGAATAGGTAAACATCTATTTTTTATATCCCTAAGTGATAAAAAAAATAGGGTTTTATTCTATTTTTTTTTTATTTATATGGCAAAACAACGTTTAATTTGTATGTAATCCATATCTTATAATTTAAGGTAGATATAGTAGATTATAAAAAAACTACAAACTGCTCGTTCACAACACACATGACTTTCGCGAAGACAATAATCGATTTTATATTGATTAAGATAAATAAAATATTATAACTTCACCAAAATTTGTAAAACATTAGACATTTTTATATTTTCTAAAATATTTTTTGTAAGTGGTTTCTTCACACTCAATTTAAATGGAAAAATGAGATTAAATAAATTAAGTAAAACACTCAAACCCATTATTTAAACACAGATAATTAAAAGAAGTGTGGATTTTCTAGCGAAAATTTTCCACTTTTTTTTTGCTTCTCGTCCGCCATTTGCCGTCTTCCGTTTCTTTGGTCTGTTGAGTCTCTAATGCTGGCAATTAAAACGGATACTTTTTATAGTTTCAACACTAGTTTTAGAGCAAGGTTTTGTCCAGACTGATGTAAATAACAAAGAAATGAGACATGAAATTAATGGGCATCTTATACAAAAAGCTGAAGAGTTTGTTTGTTTGCTTGAACGCGCGAATCTCAGGAACTACTGGTCCGATTTGAAAAATTCTTTCAGTGTTAGATAGTCCATTTATCGAGGAAGGCTATCAGCTATATATGATCTCGGTACGACCAATAGGAGCGGAACTACACGCGGACGAAGTTGTCGATTAGTGTGATATAAAGCAAATCACTTCCTACTGATACCGATTTTAATGCGATTTTCATCAATAGACAGAGTTAGTAGAGAGAAAGGTTTAATGTTATAGTAGAAAGATCGCACAAAGCTCGGAAGAGCTGGGTAGTAAAACATAAATAGCTGGCAACACTTTGACAAAATAACAGTTATAGATAGTTGATTATGATGTTGACAACACTAATTTGGGTAACATTGGATTTTAGAAGTTGGCACATACTGAATATCATTCTAGCCATAATGGTGTTGCCCCAGGAGGATATTCCAGTCAAGCCAATACGAGACGAAGAAGAAAATATTTGGGGCTCGTGAGTAACAGACATATATGTTTTTTTAATAATATGAAACAAAATCTACAAAAAACCAAAAACTCTCTCCATTTTTTTTTGTGTTTCATCCAATTTTAACGGTCACGAAAGATGCGTAAAACAGCACAGTTAGTGGAACTTTTTACATCATTCACTGGCTCACTATCGTTCAAAAGAGACTAAAAGACGAAAACCTCAACAAAGAAAGAAGGCAACTACAAATAATTAGAAAAAAGGGTTAAAAGAAGAATTCTAATTATTTCCAGCTAGAGTCCAATTGTGTTCATTATTTAGGAAGTGGTTGTGTAGTTTTTTCTAAAGATTTCTATTAAGAAAACCTTGATATTCCATTGAATTTTCTACATTTTATTCTATAGATATTTATATCATTTCCGAAGGAGTCGTATTAAGTCTAAGAGAGCAATCAGCTTTGCGGTAGTAAGCCGCTTACTGCCATCTTGTAACTCACCTTACTACCTACCTGACAAAGAATTAACCTCTTACTTATTACTAGGAAATAGTTTACTTTTAAATTATATCTTTTTCTAATGAATAAGGTGCAAACGAGCAGATGGTCCACCTGATGGTAAGTGGCAACCATCGCCCATGGACATCGGAAAAACAAGAAACACTCTCTCGTTTTGTCAATGCGTTGCATCCCCGAAGATAGAGTGGGAAGGGGGGATGAAGAAGGAAAATGATGCGGATTCAGCGGACCCTAGGCAAGAGCCCAGAATCCACTAGACCCACAGCATTAATGGGATGGGAGAGGGAGGGGGAGGAACGCGTCTATGACACTTGGCGATTGGATTCGCATGGTGGTGGTAGAGGAACAGATCCCCTACCACCAAGGGGGTGCTGGGTTACTCGGCTCTTACGAGATGCTCCCCCAGCGGCAGAGGGGAATAGTATTCTAACCCGTCCTCTACGAATAGAGAAACGAATATGTAATGACGAAGCATCTTGGGCGATTGGTTTGTTGATAAGACAGCAGACCCTTTTAAGTTTTGGTCAGCAAACGCAAAACAATGTCTTAATCTAGCAGAATTTGCTAACATTTATTTATCTTCTCCAGGTAGCAGTGTATACAGTAAGCGGCTATTTTCCGAAGCGGGTATTATTTATGAGAAAAAGCGCAATCGTTTTCTATCAACAAATGCTAAAAAAATGTTTTTATTCATACCTTACCGCTGGTAGAATTTAAAATATTAACATGTTAAGATTTACTTTGGTATTCGGCCAAGTAGTCCCCAATATTTGGCCAAATACCAAACAGTGAAAAAAATTGCCGAATTCGTGGCATCTCGGTATTGAACCCTCAGTGAATTGAGAGCCAATATCATTGACTAGTCGACCCTTGCGACTTCGTCCGCGTGTAGCTCCGCTCCTATGGGTCGTAGCGTGATGATATATAGCTTATATCCTTCCTCGATAAATGGGCTATCTAACACTGAAATAATTTTTCAAATCGGACCAGTAGTTACTGAGATTAGCGCGTTCAAGCAAACAAACTCTTCTTTTATATATTAGTATAGCTATCTCGCGTGGCAGTGATAGCTCAGTGGTTTAGACGATGATGTCTACTGGGGAGGCCCGAGTTCGATCCTGGGCACACACCTCTGACTTTTCTGAGTTATGTGTTTGTTCTAAGCAATTGAATATCACTAGATTCGAAGGAAAACATCGTGAGGAAACCTGCACTCCTGAGAGTTCTCTATATTCTCAAAGGTGTGTGAAGTCTGTCAACCCGCACTGGGCCAGCGTGCTGGACTATGATAGATATCTCAAGGGTCTGAAATATCTGTCAAGGGTCGATAAGAGTAAAGTATATCTAGTAATAGAGTACAGGGTGTGAATACCGTGTCTAATATATCGCAGGCAATCGGCTTTGCGGTTCGAAGTAGATTAGCGCGTCTTGTAAGCCGGATTAGTTTGCCGGGTATTGATCGAATGCTATTAAAAGGTTGAAAGCTTAATATTATTAGTAAACCTACTCCAGGTCTCCGTCCAAATAACACGGAAAGATGTCCAAAACCCGCACTCACCAAATATGTTTATTCTGTATTTTTATTTAAAAGAGGAGTTTGAGTTTCTTCAATATACTACTAACAGTTTGTTCCGGCTAATCTCTGAAATGGCTGAACCGATTTTGACGGGGTTTCCACTGGCAGATAGCTGATGTAACAAGAAATAAATTAGGCTATTTAACTTATCGCTACGACCCATAGGAGCGGAGCAACACGCGAATGAAGTCGCGTGGGTCGGCTAGTTCTATATAATTTTTAGTAAGTAATTCTTCTTGTCATGCGTTGGCCAATTACATATAAAAACTTTTTAATAATTGAGTACATATATTATGTGAATAAAAATGTATTTATTATATTACTACGCCTGTCACATTTGTTTAGCAGTTATGCATAAACGCGACTAATTTCATTTGATTCACAACAAATAAGATTTTTTTTAAACAATAAATTTAAGATGTATTTAAATTATATGTTGTTAATTATGATGTTGGCAACACTAATGTAAGTAGCATACTGTTACTTATGATATTTTTACTTTGGAATGCATGTTTTGAAACGTGGAAAAAATCTGAAGTTTGAAGTAGTACTCCCAGGAGGATATTCTAGTCAAACCTGTCATAGAATGAGAGAGATATGATACCCATTACAGTACAGCTAATTTTAACTCACCTCCACCTATTATTGCTTACTACAATAGATAATAAAGTAAACTTACGTGGACCTCGAGAAGGGTGACCTTAATCACGACACTATAACACTAACTATGTACACTGCGCGACAACACCAGAGAGGCTGAGACTAATCTATCGCACTAAAGGTTATATATTGTCTTCACGCTAATACTACTTTATAAACGGTGTTGCTAACATACCATCATATAAGTCAGCGTATAGATTATGACCTATAGAACTAACAATATCTTATATATAAAATTCTCGTGTCACAATGTTAGTTACCATACTCCTCCGAGACGGCTCGACCGATTTTTATGAAATTTTATATGCATATTCAGTAGGTCTTTGAATCGGCTACTATCTATTTTTCATCCCCCTAAGTGATAAGTTTATATGGAAAAACAACGTTTGCCGGAGCAGCTAGTAATATATGTCGGGGATTTTAAAACGATGTGAAAGGAGATGGAAGGAGGAAGGTGGGGAATATTGGGGAACATTACAAAGGGGGTGATGGTAATGATTGGAATATTGGGTAAACGCAACGCAGATACTTCTACTGAACCGATAAATGATCAAATATGATCTCTAACAATTACGTGAGAAACCTAAGCAGTGCCTTGGACCTGTGACCAAGGTGTAGGTTTAAGGACGTCCTTTAAATGATCATAACACTCGCCTCCACTGCTCAGGCTCTCTGTTTAAACCCAAGGTTAAACGCACATAAACCGAATCTAACACAAGTCTAACCTAACCTAAGGCTAACCTAACCTAACATTGTGTTTACTTAACCACGTGGAAATTACATTGTAAGGACTTACGTGACCTTAGTTGGACAGCACTTCCACACTACACTGCACTTGACACTATCACTATCACTAGCACTAGCACTACTTAGATGATGTTCACTTCTTGAGAGACCGCGCACGACTAAGACTTCAGTTAGACTGTCGATCGCATATAAAGGGTCGAGGGTAGAGACTGTCAAAACAACGGAGTGACTACTACCCCACTCCAACGCCACAGACAAAGATAACGATTCGATTAATCGATTATCTTTTACTATGCTCCGACATATATAAAATTCTCGTGTCACAATGTTAGTTACCAAACTCCTCGGAAACGGCTTGACCGATTTTTATGAAATTTTATATGCATATTCACAGGGTCTGAGAATCGGCTACTATCTATTTTTCATCCCCCTATGTGATAACTACCCCAAAAAATCTAGGTAAGCTAACAGGTTAAAACTTGGTATAACTTGCCTTTACATACAGGTTGTGTCCCGGACCACTTTTTGTCAGCACCACATCTCGTCGCATCACCCACCAGTCGGTAGCTGTACTTGCATCCATAAGACACAACGGAGTTGTAGGCACAGGACGTATACACCGCCTTGCCGTGTCGAGGGGCTTCCGGTGGGGGACACTGCTCCTGCGTCACCACTACATGGAGACACACGTCGCTTTAACTGACTATTATTAAAAACTGACCAAACCTTCTCAATGTCAAAGACTTAAAAGACGAGTAGAAAATTAGAATTTCCTATTTAACGTTAAAATGTACTTTATAGATAAAAGAGCTAAACCAGGCCTTAGAAAAAGGGCTCAAAAAACTCAGTGGTACTTTTTTGATACTTTTCATAAATGTTAATGAAATACATTTAATTTGTAAGAATTATTAAGTTTTCGAAATTTTTTGGGTTAAAATGACTATTATTAAACCAATTCAAAATGTAGTTTATGATAAGTAATATAACTGTGTTATTTTTAAAATATGTAAACATAAGTTTTTATATTATCTAATTGTACATTTATGTAGGTCACGTTTTGCGTAGTCTTTAACTGTAAATTTCAAAATGATCAAAAACATATAATAGATTAAAATACTCAAATAAACTTAAAAAATATAGACATGCAAAAAGGAAAAGGAAGCGACATGCGTGTTTTTAAAACAATGTTATTTTGATTACCTTTATTATGCTACAGCACAGTAAATTCGAGATACTCCAAGAAGTAAAGAATGTAAGATATAGGAAATTTACAATAAATTCAACATCGAAGCCTCATCTACAAATATCATAAATTCATCTACATACGTAGCAATAAGTTTAGGCTATAGGCAGTAAGGTATTTGTCATAATCTGGTTACCCCAAATTTATATGGCATAACAACCTTTGCCGGGTCAGCTAGTCTATATCTATACTAATATTATAAAGAGGAAAGATTTGTATTTTTGTATTTTTGTATGTAACGAATAAACATAAAAACTACTGGACCGATTTCAAAAATTCTTTCACCATTAGAAAGCTACATTATCCCTGAGTAACATAGGATATATTTATTACAAGAAAAAGTTAGAGATCCCCATAAATTCTCACTAAAACCAACACAAGGTGCAAAAAAAATTGCCATAAAATATCTTTCATCGCATGCGCTGCGAAAAGTATTGATGATAGAACAAAAAAATGTTATACAATATTATAGAACGTATCAATATCTACAAAAAACTCCGCGAGACCATATGTCCAACTATTGTAGTTATGTCACTATAACTACTTTTTTACATTTTAAAAGTTGATAAAAATGCCTATCAAAATCAGACCATGTTTTCCATAACTTTGTTTTCATTCTTATCCAAATAAATTGTTTCGTAATGAAGACTGTTTCAATACCTGTTAATTACTTTTTGAATTATTGAAATCGGACATTCCAGTCAAAAGATATTATGAAATAAAAATATCAAGATAAATAAAAAATAATCCCAGACGGGCCGCCGGCGCGGTGTGCAGTGCCTCGTAGCGCAGCGAGTAACGCGGCGATAGAGGAGCGACAGAATGCGGGAGCCAAAATGTTAAAAAAAAACTATCCACCCGTGCGAAGCCGGGACGGGACCCTAGTGTTTAATATAAACATTAATTCCCTCTCTATTAGAGAATGTTACATAATTTCTCAATTCTAAATTAATATTGAAAGCAAACAGATGGCGCTTAGTTCAATTCAGTTTGTTTATCCGTAAGTCCGTCCGGCTCCGGGTCGGGTCAACTTCGGATGGCGAGGGTGTCCGCTTCCGGATCCGGTCATATTCAACAGAAATCTTTTAACTTTAAAGTACGGGAAATAAGATTTGGTACAATAATCGCAGATAAGACGGCCAGACTTAACAATTATTTGTAAATCTTTATCTATACTAATTTTATAAAGAGGTAAAGTTTGTGAGGTTGTAGGGGGTAATCTCTGGATCTACTGAACCGATTTTGATAATTATTTTACCAATAGAAAACCACATTATTTGAGAGTGTCATAGGCTATTGGTTACGCCATCTATTGGCAACTTTGTGCCTCACGAGTGACGCGAACATACCCGTCATTCACTCCTATCCATTCTTTCCCGTCAACGTGCACTTTTACACTTTTGCTCCGCACCCGCACGCGCATAGTCGCACACCCGCATTTTTAATTACGACCTGGGCATTGTGCTGAGTCGTCGCTCTCCCGCATATCCCGATACATTGGTGAGGAACCGCCCGGTGCAGCTCAATCGGCGTGGTGGAAGACCGGAGGACGAGCAGCAAAAAGCAAGAGGTTAGGGCACGTCTTCCCTATTTTTTCCATTTTGCGACTTGTAAGGCATCATATGTTAATATTATAACTACATATTACAGTCCACTAAAAACCGCATTCCGCACCATTGTTTATTAACGCGAAAATTAAAAATACTTTTTCGCGGTAGTCGGATTTGCTGCGGAAGGTCGAACGAGAACGTTTCTTACGAACGCTGACTTAACGATGAGAGTATGAATGAGTGAGTGTGTGAGTGAGTGAGTGCACAGTGAATATACCTCACTTAAGTGAGAGCGGGTTGGCTAGTCCTACTAATATTATAAACGCGGAAGTTTGTAAGAATGTATGGATGTATGTTTGTTACTCTTTCACGCAAAAACTACTGAATGGATTTTGATGAAAATTTATAATAATATAGCTGACACATCAGAATAACACATAAGCTATAATTTATAACGATATAGTGTAAATTATCCAAAATATAGCGAGTTATAATTTGGCTTTTGGTTCAGAGGCAGCCATATCCGCACATATCTTTTATGTTTAATTTGTGAATTACATTAAAATAACTGTCTTTACAAAAAAAGCGTGTTAGACCTTTTTTGTAGAGCGATTAGTACTCTTCAAAAAAAACTAACCCTTTTTCTGTATCACATGACATTGCTGAGATATAGATTTCTTTTTAAATCCGCTTGGTTTTTTTTCTAAAGTATTCAAAACTGCCTGTAAATTAAAATATAAAACCTAAAATATTATCTTATGCTAAGCGCCATGTTGTAAATCTTCTATTTGGAATAATAATAATTGTTACTGGGAACAGAATTATTATGCGAAGGACTGAGGATTACTATAGGAAATAGCAATGTCCTCAGCGAAACGAGGGCATGTCGCTAATATGAAATAGCTTAAGAATTTAATTTTGCAATATAAATGATATTTAATTCATTAAATAGCAGACTGAGTGCGACAGTGGTTCAACTAATGAGATTACAGCAAAGCTTTGTAAGCACCCGACTAGCGACTCGGCTCACTCACTCTGATCGGATTGTCGTGTCAATTCTTACTAAATATAATTATATTTTAATACGTATACTTTTTTCTTATCTATGATCTATTAATGCCGGAATTACTATTTACTTTACGACCTAAATTAATAACCAATCACAATCCAAAATCTTCATAATCAAAAGTTATTTAGTCTTAATTTAGTCTACCCAATAAAACACTTACTACTCAATTACCTACTTCTTAGTATTAGTAGTTAACTAAACAAAATTGCTTAAATAAATTACCACACTACTATAACTATAAAAACTCTCCGGCTTCGTACGGTTACTTTCTCTACTATATTATATATTTAATATACATATAAACCTTCCTCTTGAATCACTCTATCTATTAAAATTATACGCATCAAAATCCGTTGCGTAGTTTTAAAGATCTAAGCATACATAGAGACAGACAGACTATTAATGAAATGATTAACTCTTAGTAGGATTAACTTTATTTTCCTACTGAACGGCTTTACCAATATCGGTAACATTTTTTGTGCACGAATATAATCATCTAAAACTATTATAGTAATGAAACGGTAATTAGTTATTTTAAAGCTTTATAAGATGGTAAGACTGACGTATTCTTTTAGTAACACGTACTATAGTTTCAACTGTATTCGGCGGTCTTCTTCAGCTAATGGATGCGCGAGCAATTGAACCTATAGTGGATGTTACTAAAACAATGAGTCAGCCTAGTTTCAATGGCTCCATGTAAAAGAAAACTTTGAAGGTCGGTGAGAAGAAGAAGGGTTGAAAAGGTTTCCTTGGTAGTAAGGGATCTGTTCCCCGACTGGTTTGCGACCACCAGCATGCGAATCCGACCGTCAAGTGTTATTGACACATTCCGATCGAGTCGCATGTTGGCCAGACTTACACCTCCCCCTCCCATCCCGCTTATGCTGCGGTTCTAGTGAACTCTGGTTTCTTTTTCAGGATCAAATGAAATCTTCGCGTTCGTCTCTTCATTCCCCTTCCTCACTCTATCTTCAAGGTGGCAACGCATCGACAAAACAAGAGTCACTCTCTTGTATTGCCGATGTCCATAGGCGACGGTGGCCACTTGTCGCCAGGTGAGTTGTCTGTTCGTTTTCCTCTTAGCTGCCATAAAAAAGGTCCAGGTAGCGTGTTCTAATGTTTGTAATCCAGTCAGGATAAAATTTCAGAATTCCCTAATATTTTAATTGCACAAGTCTCTGATTTTTTTTTCTTTTTTTAATCCTACAGCAACAATATAAGAAAGGGGAGTCTATTTACAAGCGAATTACTTATAAGGTCTAATTAAGTTTGGGAACTTTTAATCTATAAACGATTCTTTATCATATTTTGACCTGACTTTCGCCACTGATGTCCAATAAAATTGTTTAATTGCATTTCAATTTCTCTCTTAAATATCACGATAGCAACTTCTGTTAAAGTTTTTGCATAGACGTAAATACAGTTTAACAATAGCAATATAATAAATGTTTAAGCGAAGTAGTGAGTATTTAAGCGGCTAGCTCAGTTCCCGAGGGAATTACTGCTGGATCTCACCAGCTTAAGTTCTTTGTGGTTCAGACAATAAACAGCTGAGAGAATTTAATTGTATTATCTTTATTAATGGGACTTTATCCTTTATCTATATAAAATATTTAAAAAAAACTAAATTCTTGTTATTTATTTGGATTGATCGATTGATTGATTCTTCTAGTTAATTATAAAACTCCAAGTATATCAAGCTCCATCTATTTTACATCCACTACCGGTATAAATACTTGGATATTTTTGGAACTACCGACATCTTTTAAATTTTATTTTAGAAAGAGAGGGAGAAAACGCATATGAGTGAAGACTCATACACTTTTATGGTGAAAGAATAATAACCCGTGAGGGGACGGGTTAGAATACTATTCCCCTCTGCCGCTGGGAGAGCATCTCGTAAGAGCCGAGTAACCCAGCACACCCTTGGTTCGCTGAAACCTCAGCATTTTTTTTTCTTCACTCCCTCTTCCCACTCTATCTTCGAGGATGCAACGCATCGACAAAACAAGGGAGTATATCCATGCTTTTTTGTCGATGTCTATAAGCGATGGTGGCCACTTACCACCAGGTGGACCATCTGCTCCTTTGCACCTTATCTACTATAAAAAAAGTATTTTTTTTTAGTTCGTATTCTAGCACACATATCACTTAGACTGATAAGTAGCGAATTTATCGACAAAAATTATCTGTATATTAAACATATGAAAATAAACATTTAAATAACAACAATCTAATAAAAACTTATTCTTGCCTCTATTTTGAAAGTTCTATCATCCATATTGTCTGGTGGTACAGTCGTAGTAGGAAATATGGATGTGTTTCTTCCGACTGAACGGCTTTAAAAAATATTAAAGTAAAATATTGTGATCATTTATCGTGACAAAATATCCATTTATCCAAACCACTATCTTCCAAATGTTTTAGTATAATTAGTAACGAACAAATAGACAGCCACTTCTCATTTATAAATATAATCCATTAGGATGGTCTGAGCTTGCGTTGGGAGCTGGCAATCATATTTAATGAACAAGTCCAGCTCCTGCTCCACTCTTGCTTTGATGTAAATTACGGTTTATTTATGTTTCGCTTCAAATTATAAATGGTAATGATATTAAAGTTCGCTTTTAGATAAACTAGAGCTAGCAACACTTTATATTTGTGTATATAACCTCTGTTCTGATACACTTGAGCCAGTTGACAAACGGATCTCGCCTGGTGTAGTGATCCTTAGTCTACTAAGGTTCGGAATAAGTATAATATTGGTTATTCGGTTTCCGTTGGATGTTTCTTACTCAATCTCGCGAAAACGGCTGAACGGATTTCTATGAAATTTGGTACATAGATACTTTATAACATAGGCTACTTTTTATCCCAGAAAAGTTCAGAGTTCCTGCAGGATAATAATAAAATATGCCTTCTGTTGTAAGCGCCTGAATATTTTTATTCAACAACAATATATTGAAAGTTATACAATATATAATATAATAATTTCACCAGTGTAAAGACAGGGCAGGTCGACTAGTATTATATAATATAGTATATAATATACAGTGTAAACTGTAGTTTACAATTGTTATATGTATATAACAACACTCGATATAACAACAAACTCTCAACAACATCTGCACTTTTTTAACTCAATGATTCCGTTTGTCACTTGTAGGTGACAGAAGTTTAATATTTTTTTCTACCACATGGCAACATTATTGTTTCACTCTACTATTATTGTAGCAAAGATAAATAGTAACACTATTTATATATTTATTCTGGCTACACTAATCAACGATTTTTATCAAATTCATTAAAGTTAAATAGTAACCGCGTCTCTTTCAGAATCTTAACTGCACAATTCCTACTACCTTTGGAAGACTTCCTCATAGATGTGGGGGGGGTTAGCTTATCTAATTTTAGTTTCTACTATAGTTTGTTTATGTAGTAACCCTTGTATAGAACTTTTAAGTGTCGTTATATGGAGTTTACACTATAAAGAATAGTCAACTTAGGTACAGTCACGCTCCGAATATCTTAAAAGGTTAATTTAAAAAAAAAGTACAGAATTCAGTTGCAGCTTATACCTGCATTGCGGAAAGGAGAACGAAAATATTACTACTTGGTTCTGTACAAAAAAAAATATAGCGAGAAAAAAGAAACCACTCCTCATTCATTTGCACGAAAAAAATCAATAAATATTGGGAAAATTCCGACAAACTTATCTTTGCCGTTGGAAAATTGTTGTCTCCATACAAAACGTAGGCCACGATCAATTTACCAACCGCAAAAAAATTTTTCTTCATGTCCAAGTAAATTGAATGATTATAACTCAAAGTCTCCTATATCTTTTAATTATCAAAATATGAATAAACAGCCGTAACTTTTAATTGCTTTAACTTAAATTAATGAGTTCCTGAGAAAAATAATCTTAACAGACATGTAAGTGCTTTTTGTAAGATAGATTATTTATGATAGGGGTCATCTAGGTTTCTTAAACAACCCAGATTATATAAAATTAAATTTTCTATCACAGTTATATAAATAGAGAATAGATCCCAATCGTCGGAAATCCAATGACATTTAAATGACATTTCAAATGAAATTGCTTTATAAATGAGCGATGACCTTTAAGAATCATTTATTATAATATACTAGTTATTGCTATGGCTTCGTTCAAAAAATAATTAAACGTTTTATTTGTTTGAAAGGTAATTTAATCGAGATTGTTGTTAGCTATGTATTGTGAAGATCAGCACATTGCTAACTTGAGAGCTGCCTCATAATATTAATATATTGACAATTATAACAACTGTGTAACCATGGTAACACACTCACATTGCTTACACTGAGTGAGTACAGACGAAACGGCACTTCTCGATACCTTTCTTTCCATATCAAGTATCGAATAGAATCGACTATCAAGCTTTTTTAAAGTACGTAACTGTATGTCGGAGCATAGTGAAAGATTATCGATTAATCGAATCGTTATCGTTGTCTATAGCGTTGGAGTAGGGTAGTAGTCACTTCCGTTGTTTTGACAGTAGCTACCCTCGACCCTTTATATGCGATCGACAGTCTAACTGAAGTTTTAGTCGTGCGCGGTCTCTCAAGAAGTGAACATCATCTAAGTAGTGCTAGTGATAGTGATAGTGTCAAGTGCAGTGTAGTGTGGAAGTGCTGTCCAACTAAGGTCACGTAAGTCCTTACAATGTAATTGCCACGTGGTTAAGTAAACACAATGTTAGGTTAGGTTAGCCTTAGGTTGGTGCGCGCGACAAAATTCGCGCATACAGCACACCCGTCACGGAAACGATGCCGCCTGGGCCACTCCACCGGCTCGTGGGGGAGCTGTTCCCTCCGGCTGTGGCGGATTTCGTGCCCCCCTGGATGGCACCTCCTTCGGGAGATGAAGAGTCGTCAGCCGCTCCCCTAATCACAGAGGAGGAAATGGAAGTGGCCGTCGACCGTCTCCGGGGGAGGAGAACGGCACCGGGGCCCGATGGTGTGCCTGGGCGAGTGTTGCTGATCGCCCTAAAACACCTCGGGCCGATGCTCCGGGAACTGTTCAACGCGTGTCTCAGGACTGGGCAGTTCCCGAAGCAATGGAAGGAAGGCAAATTGTGTCTGTTGCCGAAGAGGGGCCGTTCACCGGGGTCGCCTTCGGCATACAGGCCAATTGTGCTGCTGAGTGAGACGGGGAAGTTGCTGGAGAAAATTCTCGCAGCACGTCTCGCTCAGCACCTGGAGACGGAGGGTCCCGATCTAGCTCCCTGCCAGTTCGGGTTCAGGGCGGGCCGTTCCACCTTGGACGCCCTGTCCGAGCTGAAGAGGGTGGCCACAGAGGCGGTGGAGGAGGGGGACGTTGTCCTGGCCGTCTCCCTCGATGTGGCCAACGCTTTCAACAGCCTCCCACACACCACCTTGAGGGAGGCACTCCGCTATCATGGAGTGCCGTTCTACCTCAGGAGGCTGTTGGAAGCATACTTGGACGATCGGGACGTCCTCTGGGAGGGGGCCGACGGGCGAATGGCTCGGCATCGGGTGGGCTGCGGGGTTCCGCAGGGCTCGGTTCTGGGTCCCGCCCTGTGGAACGTCGGCTTCGACTGGCTGCTGCGAACGCCCCTCCTCGCCGGCATGAGGGTGCTCTGTTACGCTGACGACACCCTGGTGACGGCGAGGGGGAAGGACTTCCGCGAGGCAGCCCGCCTAGCCGAAGTCGGAGCCACGCTCGTGGTGGACCGAATCGGAATGTTGGGTCTGAGGGTCTCCATCGGCAAAACGGAGGCCCTCTTGTTCCACGGTCCACGGAGAGGCCCCCCACGGGGAGCGTCCATCTCCGTCCAAGGTTCGGTGGTGGAAGTGAGGGCCCAGATGAATTACCTGGGCCTCACCCTGGACGGCAGATGGAGCTTTGGGCCACACTTCGAGGCGCTCGCTCCCAGGCTCGTGAAGGCCGCCGCGGCGTTGGGAACGCTACTACCCAACGTCGGGGGACCGGGCTCGCCGTGCCGGCGCCTCTATGCCGGCATCGTGCGAAGCATGGCGCTGTACGGTGCTCCCATATGGGTGGACGCTCTCACCGAGCGCAACATGGCCCAGCTGCGGAGAGCGCAGAGGGTCATCTCGGTGAGAGCTATACGGGGGTACCGTACAGTGTCATGGACGGCGGCGACACTTCTCGCGAGCGATCCGCCTTGGGCTCTTCAGGCGGAGGTTCACGCGGAGGTGTACCGGTTCCGAGCGAGCCTACGGACGACCGGTGTGCGGCCCAGAGAGGAGGAGGTTGGACGAATCAGGGCTCTAGCCCAACGAGCCCTGATTCAAAGGTGGAAGGAGGATTTGAGGTCCCCCAGTGCAGGCCTGGCGACGATCGAGGCGATCCGCCCTCACATCGTGCGCTGGGTCGAAAGGCAGCACGGCGTCCTGTCCTATCGGCTGACGCAAATGCTTACCGGGCACGGTTGCTTCGGTAAGTATTTGTGCCAAATTGCCAGACGGGAGGTGACGCCGGCCTGTCACGAGTGTGGTGCAGCGGAAGACACGTCGCATCATACTCTGGCAGAATGCCCTGGATGGGGACCTCAACGCCACAGCCTGGCAGCGGTCCTAGGTGGAGACCTCTCTCTCCCGAGCGTGATTCATTCCATGCTCGAGAGTGAGAGATGCTGGTCGGCCATGGTCGACTTCTGCGAGGCTGTAATCTCGCAGAAGGAGGCCGCGGAGCGGGAACGCGAGGGTGACGCCTCTGCAGACCCGCGCCGCCGAGCTCGATCGGGGAGGCGTAGGCGACAATTCGCCCACCTCCTCCCACCACCCTGAATGGAGCCGTCAGGCAAGGGGGTAACCACTCTCGGTGTACCCTGAGAGCCCCCTGGCGTGCAGGCCCGCTATAAGAGCGGGCCGACCCGCTGAGGCGTCACAGTCGTGTGCGTAAGCGTTCCTGTGGCGCCTCCCTACAGCGGAGGTATGGTACCGTTGGTTTTAGTGGGTATGCCTTGAACCGCCGCTCGCCCAATGGCAGACGGCATCAAGGAGAGCCCCACATAACCTCCCGCTCGTCGGCGGGGGGTATGCATAAGGCGCATTTCCAACGCAAAAAAAAAAAAAAAAAAAAAAAAAAAAAAAGGTTAGCCTTAGGTAAGGTTAGCCTTGTGTTAGATTCGGTTTATGTGCGTTTCACCTTGGGTTTAAACAGAGAGCCTGAGCAGTGGAGGCGAGTATTATAATCATTTAAAGGACGTCCTTAAGCCTACACCTTGGTCACAAGTCCAAGGCACTGCTTAGGTTTCTCTCGTAATTGTTAGAGATCATATTTGATCATTTATCGGTTCAGTAGAAGTATCTAACGTTGCGTTTACCCAATATTCCATTCATTACCATCACCCCCTTTTAGTGTTCCCCAATATTCCCCATCTCCGTCCTTCCATTTCATTTCACATCATTTTAAAATCCCCGACATGTATATATTTTATCTATAATTTGTTTTTATCCATTTATCGACTTACACAAGTTAACATCGATTCTTCTAAATCGATGTCGTGTGGGTATCGATACTTGGTGATTGTATTAAATTAAATTTTCAGTCAGGGGTCATTTAATTTTTAATTTAATAGTTACAAATTAACTACTTCAAAAACACTAGGTGACTTCTCGTTAAGCCTGATCTAATCATGGCCTGAAAATGTTGACAGTAATAACGTTCCACACGACGTGACGTCACATTATGTTTTATGTCACGTGATGGAAAAACACAACTATATAATTTTTGTAATCTTGTGTTAGTGTAGAGCCATGTTTAACACAGATATTTCATCAATATCGTAGTAGGAGACAATAGTCCCTGCCACAGTACAAACTGCCTTCAGGGGCAGTCTATAGTGCGGTGCACACGGGCGGCACAGATCCCTTGGTGGATAGTGATTAATTTTTTTACTAACTTTTCAAATCTGGTTTGATATGAAATAATATTTCGTCAACAAGGGCGCCAGGGTAATGATTGCACACGGGCGCAACATATATATAACTCGCAGATTTATGATGAGAAAGGATCTTTCCTTTCCCCCCCTCCTGGGGGAGAGTGCATGTTGAAAACATTAAATAATCAAACATTATGATCTCTTACAATTATAAAAGGAACCTAAGCAGTGCCTTGAACTTGTGACCAAAGTGGAGGCTTAAAGATGTCTTTTATGTAATAACAACACTTGCCTCCACTTCCCAAGTTGTCTGACATATATGTCGGGGATTTTAAATGATGTGAAAGTAAACAGAAGGAGGAAGATGGGGAATATTGGAGAACATTAAAAGGGGGTGATGGTATTGAATGGAATATTGGGTAAACGCAACGTAGATACTTCCACTGAACCGATAAATGATCAAATATGATCCCCAACAATTACGGAAGAAACCTAAGCAGTGCCTTGGACTTGTGACCAAGGTGTAGGCTTAAGGAGCTCCTTTAAGTAATTACAACATTCACCTCCACTGCTAGGCTCTCTATTTAAACCCAAAGTTAAACGCATATGAACCTAACCTAACACAAGACGAGGTAATTACATTGTAAGGTACTCACGTGACCTTGATCGGACAGCACTCCTAGCACTAACACAACACTGCACAACACTATCACTATTTAGACACTACTTCACTTCTTGACAGACCGCGCACGACTAAGACTTCAGTCAGACTGTCCATGGCATATAAAGGGTCACAACGGAAGTGGCTACTACCCTACTCCAACGCCATAGACAGCGATGATGATTCGATTTAATCGATAACCTTTTACTATTCTCCGACATATAGTATCATATAAATATATTTAATATTATTTTCTTATTTAATATAAATATAGAAGAAACCCTAAAAGGACGCATAACCACAGCACTCGCACATAATACGAGGCTGTTAACGCTGTGCCTACAAAGCTGCAAGATTATGCTGAAAACTATGAAAAAACATTTCATGAATATAAGAAAATATACTCTATTTTATTTTTATTTATATTCTCTTTACTTTATATTACTTTTTATAGCAGAAAATCAACATAATGACTTAGCGTCAACGAATTCTTGATACTGCGTTATATTTCTTATTTAAAAATTACTGTAATTAAAAGCTATTGAATAATTTAAAAAGTACTATCCTATTTAAATATAAAACGTATAAATTATGTCTACATGTTTCTATTTTGGTTTTTATAGCCGAAAATTATTCAATAATTCATGATATAGCATTACATATCTTTAAATTTCATCTTTAAAAACTATTAACTGCGCCCCGCGGTTTCACTTGCTGTATTTTGGATAATTCACCATTTATCATTATAAATTATAGCCTGTGTGTTATTCTGATGTGTAAGCTATATTATTGTAAAGTTTCATCAAAATCCATTCAGTAGTTTTTGCGTGAAAGAGTAACAAACATCCATACATTCTTACAAACTTGCGCGTTTATAATATTAGTAGGATAACAAAACCAATAAAATAAATATTTTTATATATGTAATTTTTTTTATTATATATATATATATATTAAAAAATATATATATGACTAAAGTCTTTATGTTACTATTAGGGTAAATAACTTTAAGTTAAACACAAAATACGAATTTTCCATCTGTTATAAGTAGGTTAAGTTTTGTAGGAGCCTAACTTTAAAACTACTAAACCGTTTTTGATATTATACATACGAAAAGAAATCTAAATTTATTCCTCAATATCTAGAAATAATTTAAGATCCAAGTAAAGATAGTTTCTGGAACACAATATGAAAGTCCCGCCTTACAATATTTGTCTGCAATAAACTCTAAAACTACATTCATGACATTAATATTTCGTTAGTTCTAATCTAAAAAAATGTATTGAAAAGCTATTTAATATATTAAAAGGTATTGTCCTATTAACATTTGAAATATATAATTTAAGTCTACATGTTATAATTAAGTTAAATAATTTGAGGATAAATACAAAATACAAATTTTTCATTTGATTATGAAGAGGTTAAGTTTTGTAGTAAAATTACTGAATTGATTTTGATATTTTTTTAATTCTAGAAAGCTGGATTATTTCTAAAAAATCTAGAAATGTTAAAAAATCCAAGTCCTTGCTATTGTTATGTTTTTAAAAATCCAAGAAATAATGTTACGATGAAACACCATAGATTTCTTCATCGTCTTTATCGCTAATTCTTTCTATTTTCTGTTATTTATTATTACTAAATAATAAGTAAATTATGTGTGTAAATCCAGGGTCACTAGTAAAGTATATAGTAACATATAAACTGTATTATATGTGTAGATAGGTCGGGACGTTCACACTTGCATTATTAAAACGCAATCATGTTCGCTCGGGAGATGGACTACATGGAATAACATTTTGATTCCTGGAATAATAACTTTTTACATCATCAACGATGTGAATTCTCATCACAACGAACAACTATTCAGAATTGGTTTTTTAAGACCAGGAAGTCCAGAAAGTATATTTTTAAAATCGTTACAAAGCTAAAAATAATCAATAAACATTTTATTGTAATCCCGCAGGAGCTATAAATTTTTCTGGGATAAAATGTACTCTATATGTTAATCCACCTTCTAAAGTATTCTTGTACTAAATTTCATTCAAATCGGTTCAGCCGTTTTAACGTGATGCGTGCATAAACACGGCAAATATAGTATTCTATTGTATGTATAGATCATAACGTTACGTAGGCATTACAAACAAACTCATTTTCACATTTTTATTACAATTTATACACAGATTATAATTAACAAAGATATAATGTCTAAAACAGAACATAATGAATAACATCTGTTCCAGTTTTTCATAATTACAACAATGGGCTCTGAAAGAATAAATTTACCGACTTTTCAACAATATTTTAGTCCTATGGGTCATGTAATTATTTTTTTACATTATTTTTTTTCAGTGTAAAGTCAGTTAATATTTTGTCATTTTTTTATTACAGCACTAGTGCTGTAATGTAAGTTATCCGTGTGACTTTGTCTGCTTGATGCTGCATATTTTTGTACTGTATACGTATTTTTGTTCATATGGTTGATTTATTGTTTGTATGTATATAATACAATTCAATCTATTATATAGTTTAATATATGTAAATATAAAAAGGCTGTGCGTCGTAGGGGATT
Organism: Limenitis camilla; assembly: GCA_905147385.1. NCBI lineage: Eukaryota > Metazoa > Arthropoda > Insecta > Lepidoptera > Nymphalidae > Limenitis > Limenitis camilla. The sequence goes on from LR990241.1 coordinate 12,922,056, forward strand.
GAACTATTTGTACGTATGTTTGTTTATATAGTTATTTTTATTTATGTATAGATCGTTCAAATGTCATAATAATGAGCGAGCCGTGTGACGCTGTGGTATGAACTATCTATACATATGTTTGTTCATACGGTTGTTTCTTTGTGTATCTGTAAGTTTGCATATTGTTGAAAAACTCGTGCGCTTTGGTCATTACAGTTCTCGGCTCTATTACGCCCTTGTACCATAATACATTGTTACGGGTTACGGCTCTCACATTACCACTTATGATAATATTTTGAACCGCAAACGAAAATCAAACTTTGATTTTTTTTTTGTATTATTTTTTAGATTTTAATAAGGAAACGAAAAATAATAAGTAAGTAAACAAAATGGTTCATCTATAGTTTAATTAAAATAAATATAATTTACAATATCTACGTCTAGAATAAATAAATTAAATAATAAAACTATTTACAAATAAATTATTTACCTATAGTGAAATTTTAGTATGATTTCTTAATAATAAAATGACTGACAAATTGACAATTAATACTATCTAATTCTATATAGTACATAATATACAGTGGCGGCTCTAGACGAAATGTGGATATTGGCAAAATTAAAATAGTTTTGGAGAGACGTCTTTCAATACAAAGTTAGTATTTTTTTAAATAACGTTTCTGATAAGTATAATTATACTGGATACTAGCCGAACCGAGCGACTTCATTCGCGTGTTGCTCCGCTCCTATGAGTCGTAGCGAGATGTTAAATAGCCTAAGTTACTCCTTGTTACATCAGCTATCTGCCAGTGAAAGTTCCGTTAAAATCGGTCCAGCCATTTCTGAGATTAGCCTAAACAAACAGACAGACTGAAAAAATTGTAAAAAAAATGTAGTTGTTGGTATATATGGTGTGTGCGTGTATACATCCATATGCACTTAGTAAAAAGCGTTTATTTTAATATTACAAACAGACACTACAATTTTATTTATTTCTATGGATAAGTAAATAGCTAAGTTTTTTGAGTAGATACAGACGACACGATGTCTAGCGCCGCCAATGATACAATCGTGAAATATACTTAACAAATATATATGTGGCTTTCACTATCTCTCCAGTGAGACTTTTTACATATTTAATATTGTCTTAATTCTTTAGATAATAAAGAAAAGCATTGGCCGAAGCTATTCCTTCTACTAAATAAGGGATTACTTATAAATCACAATAATTTAAATACTATTTAAAACACCCTGTCCTTCAATTTTAATATTTATAACAACCTTAACAACTAACGTGTTTAGGGATTAAATCACAATTGAAATAAATGCACAAATAAGGTAAGTTTGTTAAACATTAAAGTACAGTAAGCCCCGTAGAACATCACGGGGCATCACACCCAAGGGACATGACGGGTACATATATATACAAGTAATAGATGATATTGGTCCAGTTAGCCCTGATATAAAAAAAAATCAAAATACAAATTTCCAAAATTTTTTTTAAAACAATTTGCCTTTTTTTTAATTAAGTTTTTTTGACACAATCACGTAATTAATGGACAAATCCCTAATTTAAACAGAATTAGGGGGCCCGATAACTTATAATTTTGGACGGACTATCTCTTATATATAAAAATGAATCCCTATTTCCCTTGGTCACGGCATCACGCGTAAACGGCTGGACCGATTTCGCTAATTCTTTTTTTGTTGTATTTGATATTGTCAGGAGAAGGTTCTTATGGAAGAAAAAATTAAAAAAGTTGCGCAGAAAATCAGAAAATTTAAGAAAACTTGACGACCATATTAACTTTTCTAATATACGCTTTTGATAGCCAATTAGAATTCAATATTCATAGTTAAGACAGGACTATGTCTGTCGGGTCAGCTAGTAAAATATAAAATTAAAGAAAATCTTCAGGTCAGTGTTGCCATAGTGGGAATAGTGGGAATCACATTAATTTAATGATGATGACAATATTTATTGATGTCTAAATGAATTTTGCATTTCGCAAATACATAACATATATCTTAAAAGGTATTTCAAATAACTCGCACTATATCATTATAAAATATAGCCTATGTAAGGTATATTATTGTAAAGTTTCATCAAAATCCATTCAGTAGTTTTTACGTGAAAGAGTAACAAACATCGATACATTTTTACAAACTTTCGCGTTTATAATATTAGTAGGATACTATGTATGAGATTTGCAGCTATAGTTATAGAGAGTGGTCTACTGAAGAAATAAGTGGGAACCTTAAGTGGGACTTAAATCACAATATCTTGCGGTTAAAAACCACGGTTAACCGTAACCTTAAGGTTAAGAGTTGCAAGGAATTTGTGTAAATCTCAAACACATTCCGATATTCTCTTCAGGGTTTTGCTTCATAGATGGAGCGCCAAAATATACAGAAACAGCGAATGGAGTAATTGAAGTATCCACATGACATTCCTGGAATGGGAGTCCAGGGCAAAGCGTATTGCCGCAGTGGTGAGGATCACATACTCCAGGGCTGAAGAATTGAGACTGGAAGAAATTACACTATGGTCAGTTTCTCTGGTCTCTGATAGTTATCTCTTTTATTAAAGACTTGACCTCAAATTAAGACTCCAAAAAAATGGACGCCATTTTAAACTTTTTTTTAATTGTAATTGAATTTAATCAAAATATATATAATACTGCATTATATACTTACCGAAACAAAATATTCATTTTCACAAGGTATGGTCACTCTGTCCGTGCAGCTCTGTCTCCCGAACCCCTCACCAGCATAGTGGCCGTACCCGTAGTACTTCAGCTTCTCCTCATTGTAGTGCTGAAGGTATGGAGACCAGCCCCACATCGACCTCTGCCAAGACGGCCAGATATAGCTCCAGATCTGTGATGTTAGTTGTTATAGGGCACGTTAGGCTATTATGGGGCTACTGGACCTGTTATCACTGGCGTAGCGGGGCATACTTCATTATGGGAATAATTAGAGCACGTTATTTAAGTTAAATAGCGTTGGTTGTTATTGACCTATAATAAAAGAGTTCGTAAACACAAAAAGAGATCTAATTCCATATTTATGATATCAAGCTAAATGCTGCTCAAGTAATGTGAGAAATAATTACAAAAATGAATAGTTTCAGACACTTCTTTGTGTGTGATATTTGTATGAAGAACGGTCGTCCATATTATAGGTCAATGGTTATTGCATTTTTTAGCAGATAAGGTAATGGGTTTATGTTTAGTATGTGTATGTTTCACGTCAAAAAAAAATTTAAAAAATTGAAAAAGTATTGTCATTTAAAAATGTTTCAGACAAGACTTACTCTCGACATGAGACTTGGTTGAGGGGTTGAAGTCTCAACAATTTGAGGATCAGACCCTGAGCCTTCTTCATCTTGACTCGTCTCATCATCGACTGGCATCATTTCTTCCATCTGATCTGAAGCTGAAAATAGAAAAAAGTATATAATTTTTGACTTATAATTAAATTCCTATCAATGAAACATGAACGGTTTCCCAAACTTTAAAGTGATCGAGAAGATTAATGAAAGCTCAATAATCAAAGAGTTTTAATTAAAGTGTTCGCCCTTTGAGCTATTTGATTGATCATGGTAATGAAGCGACTGTAATACAATTTACAATAAATATAACAAACAAGCGTCAAGAAATATTTAATAATATATCCATATTATTATATATCAGTAATAAACTTACCTGCAACTTCCAAATTATCGCCTCTAGGTCCTATTCTGAAAGACCGATTATCGCACGGTCGATATCGTATGGAACAGAAGCCAACGTTCCGTCGCACGCACGCTCTATACTCCTGACTTGACAGGTGACGTCCGTTTGACGCGTAATTGAAGGTCTTTATTGTACCTGTGGAAGTAATTTAAAGTAGTAGTATATATGGACTATGTGCATGATAATAGCGCCATCTACAATGCGCTACTATTCGGGTTTATGTCAAATACAAATGAAAAATAAATTAGTTTTAACCCAATTGAAAAGCAAAATGACCATTTTAAAATATAAATTGTAGGAAACCAACGCCTTATTGTAGAAAACCTCAAACTATTGTATTTATTAGTCATGCCGAATTATTGATCATTTATGCCAACGTGCACTGTAATTGCTTCACTATATTATGATGCACTGTGCATTTCGCAAATAGAGAGAATACATCACACACATAAAAATACACAAACCGCAAAGTTATTTACCTATAATATTAAATTTCATTGATATCCGGGAGATCAGAGTTCCATCCTGGGCAGATACCTTTGAGCTATGTGTATTTTAAGCAATTAAATACCACTTGCTATAAAGGTGGAAGAAAATTTGATGAAGAAACCTGCACTCCTGAGAGTTCCCTAAAGTTCTCAAAGGTGTGTAAAGTCTGCCAACCCGCTCTGGGCCACCGTGGTGGACTATGGCCTAATTGTAAATATGGGAGACCGGCTTAGCAGTGGGCCATTGAAGTGGTTATCTATGCAGTAAATATTTCCCTAAACAAAATGTATCAACGATCTAAATTATAATTCAAATAAAAAAGCAATAATAATATAATTACGTGTACAATTTTGACAATGTAAATGTGACATAAAAACTGGTAACACGATGGCATTCGAGCGTTCCCTAGGGCACTCCCACGCTGAGCTCCAATTAGGACACACCAAAATTTTGTATGAAATTATGAAATGTTATTTGATATTTCATGGAAATTATTCTTTTGAAGATATTATTTATAATACTAGCTATCCGCCCTCGCTCTGATGAGAAAGTCTTATAATAAAGATTGATATAATGCTACTGACTGAGGTAGGGCAAAGCAGGAAATTTCCTGCTTAAACATGGAGCAGCCCGACTGGGGTAGTACCTCGACCTTACAGAAGATCACAGCTAAATAACACTACTCTAAAGCAGTGTTGTGTTCCTGTTGGTGAGTAAGGTGACCAGAGCTCCTGTGGGGAATTGGGGATAGGGTCGGCAACGCGCTTGCGATGCTTCTGGTGTTGCAGACGTCTATAAGCTACGGTAATCGCTTACCATCAGGTGAGCCGTACGCTTGTTTGCCGATCTAGTTATCTAAAAAAAAATATATTTAAACTAGTGGCTATAATAAGAACTATCGTATTACAGTACAGTACTTAGTAGTTTATCCATTCTTATATATTACTGTTGAAACAAGAATGTACTGTAGGTCGTCGCGTAAGTAAGGCTTAAACAGGGAACCTGGGCAGTGGAGGCGAGTGTTGAAAGTCTGTTAAAAAGCCTTGCAAATTTATAACTTTGTCACAAGTCCAAGGCACTACTTAGATTCCTGTCGTAGTTGTCAGAGATTGTTTAATTATTTATCGGTTCAGTAGCAGTCTACGTTGCGTTTACTTAATAGTCCATTCAATATCACGCCTCTCTTAATATTTCAACATACCCCCTCTCCTTCTCCTTCTATTTCTTCGAGTTGTATATAACAATTTAGAGAAAACGTGTCTTATTTGTCGCTTGGGAGCTAAAACTTAGTCATAGTCAACTTAGTCATCAGCCTTTATTTCTCACTAACCGACCCGCTTGCTTCGTTTATTCAAATCGTACAGTTACTTACACTCCTGCTAAATTTCTATTCTATAATGCATAGTATGAGTGATTATCTTCTGTCTCACTCAGTTTTTCTTTTATAGAAACTTTTATAGAAACCTTGTCTTGATAATAACTAATACAACAAAAAATTATTATATGATTTGGTGTAGTCATTCTGAATTTATGCACGAACAAACGTATAGGGGATTTCTTTTTATTTAATATAAATCAGCAATAAAATAAACCCATTTTTTAAAGCGATAATTTTCATAAAGGCTGTCAGCATGCGTCTGATGAGCTTCATGAATTTTTCAGTACTTTACTCGCATAGTTCTTACGAGTACTTACAGATGGCGCTATTAATAAATAGTCAGAAAGCTTTGTAACTCACCATTATCTCCAATATGATACTGTAGACAGTTGTAAGGAGATGACTGCGCAAGCGGCATCTGCGCGAGGCGAAGCAGCCACAGGCGAGGCATATCACTCCCTCGCATGCGTATCACCAGCGGTATCGACTTACTACTTGGTAGTTCTCCAGCTTCTCTCGTTTCTGATGTACTTGGTAGCGTGTAGTATACTGTAGGATGAAGATGATCATTGACTTATAATAATATGGTCAAACAAAAATATTTTTTTTAAGTTATGAGTAGTATTTAAAAGGTTATTTAAATTTATCAAAAATGTTTCTTTTGTTCTCACAAACTGTTTTTAAAACAATCATATGTGTGTGTGTGTGTGTGTGTGCCGGCGTGCGTGTGTGCGTGTATGTACGAGTATGTTTGTGTATGAGAGTATGTACGTGTGTGTGTGTGTGTGTACGTACAAGAGAATATTCGTGAGTATGCAATTATCCTATTTAATTATAAATACTAACAATACCTTTTTGGTATTGGATCTCCTTTTGTGTTTTAACTCTTTTGCCTTGGACACACAGGAGTAAGCACTGGATGTCAAAGTGTGCTTTAACTAAGAATTCTAAGTTAAACAAAAGTTAGTAAGTAGTTAAAGTTAATGGAAACGACACCGACAATACAAAGAAAGTTAGGAAAAGAAATATGGGGCAGTTTCTAAAGTGGATAAATAATCGTTGTCTCTTTCTTTCTATTAATATATCGCTTTTTTCAAGCAACTAAACTTAATAATAAAGTTCTTTATTTATTCTTTCTACTCTTGAAAAAATGTAGGTAACGTTAATACAAAAATTGTGAAAAAATATAGGTAACGTTAATGCAAAAATTGTGAAAAAATGTAGGTAGGTCCACGTAAATTTACTTTATTATCTATTGTCGTTAGCGAGGTCTAGTAGTGGACTTAATATATTATGAAAAAGCTCTTTGAACCTGCCCCTGGGTCTCAAGCTCCAGGCACTGCTCGGCTCCGTCTAAATTGCACGTATATACGTATTTCTGTGCAGTAATAGGTATCATTCCTCTCTCATTCTATGACATGCAGTTTGTAAACTAGCCCTGACCTATTTTCTAACGGCAAAAATAACTTGGTCCTTCAATCTTAATCATTCAATGAATACTTAAACTTTTACCCTTTGCCCTTTGCCCTTACTTATAAAGAGTGATTAATTTGTCTGTCAATGTCTGATTAAGATTTATTCCTAAAAACACAAAACACTGCTTAACTTTATCTTTTCTTTAAGTACCGTAGTCTTAATTACTAGTTAGCAACACTGTCGATAAATTAGTGTTCACGGGTAGTTTCTTTTATAGTATATCAAGTATCATCATCACGACCCCTCAATGGCCCACTGCTGAGCCGGATCTCCTCCTCAGAATGAGTAGGGTACGCCATAGTCCACCACGCTGGCTCAATGCGGGTTGGCAGACTTCAGATGCCTTTGAGAACTTTTTTGGAAACCCCCAGGAGTGCAGGTTTCCTCACGATGTTTTCCTTCACCGTTAAAGCAAGTCAGACTCAGAGTCAGAGGTATGTGCCTGTGTGGGGGATCAAACCTCGAAACTCCCGAGTAAGACTTGAAGTCTCAACCACTGGGCCATCACTGATATTTATATCAAGTATACCCACGTGTAAATAATATATAACCTTTAGTGCGATAAATTAGAGTCAGTCGCTCTGGTGTTGTCGCGCAGTGCACATGTAAGTTATAGTGTCGTGATTAAGGTCTCCCTTCTTGAGGTCCATGTAAGTTTACTTTATTAACTCAATTATCGATTAAATACTTTTACAAGTAATTAAAATAACATACAGACAAGTTATTGATATAATATATAGATAACACTTACTATGCTGTGCGTGGTTTTGTCCACATAATGTAAAATTGGTTGCTCCTTCTCCCAGGATCATGGCATCTTCATCACACTCTCCAGTTGTTCTATTCGGTTGGCCCTAAAAATATATATAATAATATTAAAAAATATATAAACCAAGACATGAACAACCTAGAAATACTTATTGCCTAGCAATGCATAGGCCTTGAAACCTAGAAGCCAGATTTATTTCTCTAACGATGTGTCAATATTTACTCAACGAAATTACTCCTCAGAATGCCGCGAATCTATGGGAACAGAGAACCATAGATGTAAGGAATATAAAAAAATGTTAGACGGTAAAAAAAAATATTTTTTTTTTTTACCACTGATAGACAAGTTCCTGATAGACTAATAGGAAGACAAACTGTAATCCTAAGTTATAATATCGCAAGCAACTCTTAAAAAACGTAGGAAATACTTAAGAATACAAACTAAACAATGCTTACGCCATCTATTGACGACTACGTCTGTTTTGTGTGTTACGCAATCACGTTTAAATCACTGAACTGATTTTGACGAAATTTGGTACAGACTTAGATTAGAGCTTGGGGAAGAACATAGGCTATGTTTTATCGCAAAAAAAATATTTAAGAATACAAAGTAAGCAAATGAGTATGTTCATACGCCATCTATCGACGTGGGGGTGAAGTCCATGTCGAGCAATTACGTTGACTAAAATTAAAGTAAGGCTAAGCAGATGGGTCGACTATTTATTTTACAATTTTATATCTTAAGGACAATTTCCTTTTACATAAATAACATAAGGAAAATAATAAATTTCCCTGTAAACATATTTAATGAAAGGAATATAACAGAATATAATTAGGACGAAATAAATTGAAATGTCTTATGAAAGAAAGTTATACAAATAAGTATAAAGGTTATTACTTCATAGAATTTGAAGATTTTTGTTTTAGTTCAAAATAACAGCAAAATTAACAGTTCAACTAACTATCATGTTAATTCTTCCTTTTCAAATATAAATACTGTTAATCTTATCAGTCACAAAAATAGATTTTTAAAATATTTATCCATTTCACAATATTATCAATAAAAATTCAGATTGTAAATTGAAAGGGAAAAAACAAAATAACCGACGTCCATATTGTCTTGCGCCGCCATTGCTAACAAAGTATCTAACATTGATAAAAAGTAGGGCTCGAGCACGAAGGGTTCCGTACCAATATTTGGCAAAAAAAAAAACGTTTGTTGTATGGGGCCCCCACTTAAATATTTATCCCGTTTTTAGTATTTGTTGTTATAGGGGCAACAGAAATACATCTTTTGTGAACATTTCAACTGACTAGCTATCACGGTTCATGAGATACAGATTTTGGTGATACAGACGGACGGACGGGCAGCGGTCTCTTAGTACTTAATAGGGTCCCGTTTTTACCCTTTGGGTAGGGAGCCCTAAAAATTAAAAACTTAATCAGTTACATATATCCATAGTTATGAGTTACTAGCCGACCCTTGCGACTTCGTCAGCGTGATGCTTTGCTCCTATGGGTCGCAGCGTGATGTTATATAGCCTATAAGCTTCCTCGATAAATGAGCTATCCAACAAAATATTCATATTCAATTCGAACTAGTAGTTCTTGAGATTATCGCGTTCAACCAAACGAACATACAGACTCTTCAGCTTTATAATATAAGTATAGATGAGAGTCCAAATATACTTACAATAGTAAAATGTATGAAATCTATCCTCAACTGCATTATCCCGGCGTGGCTCTTCTCGATATGGATGACACAGTCCCGCTCCTCCATCCAGAGCTCTGGGAAACCTGGAGATAGGAAGTATGTCAGGTTGTTCTGGACTTTCGCTCCGCAGGTCACCTCGACTGCAACAAAGAGTTCAATCAGTATTATTATATAGTTCAATCACTCTGGATTTTGGTGTGGTTTAAAAAATCTAAACATACAGACGGCAGGAAGAGACTGTTTTATACTATAATATGTTCGATATAATAAAAATACACATTTTGTTTTTATTGTATTTTATTTACTTTACTTACCTTACAAATGAAAGAGACATGTATATTGTTTTATATATAATAATAGTTTGGATAGGATGGAACGCATCAGCACTGAACTGAGACCCTCGATAAACAGGTCCAAGACCAAGATCATGGTCATGGATCGCACAGGCAAGCTTGAGCTCACAGGGAAGCTTGACTTAGAGGTAGTTGACAACTTTGTATACCTGGTCCCAAGCATTAGCAGTAAGGCTTTGTGCGAAAATGAGATACGAAGAAGGTTCGGAATGGCAAAAGGAGCCATGGCGCAACTTTATAAGATATGGAAGGATAAAAAATCTTCCTGAAAACCAAGAGTAATCTTGTGCGCGCTCTAGTATTTTCCATTCTCTTATACGGCACGGAAACGCAGACCCCAAAGAAGCTGATCGCGATCGTATTAATGCATTTGAGATGTGGTGCTGGCGAAAGATGCTAGCATCGTACCAACATATCAATCCTGCAAGAATTTAGGATACAAAGCTTCCTACGATCTGCCTACGTAGAGTTCTGGAATACTTTGACCATATTGCCAGAAAGGATGACGGCAACTTGGAGAAGTCAATGGTCATTGCTAATGACCATTGACTGTGGAGGGAAAAAGACCTCGAGGCAGAAGCCCGACACGTTGGACTGACCAGATCCGCACTCCTCTTGACACAACAGTCCACAATACTCTACACCCGGAGGCAGACAGGTACAGATGGCGTCGAGTAATTCAGCAAAAACTATTGTTGCGAGGAGGGGGTCACGACCCTCAGCATTGAGGAAACCGAAGCGAAGAGAGAGATATAGTAGTGAGTGTGTCGAAGGTACAGTATTGCTATTTTATCCAACTCTTTTTAATGGCTTTTCAAATGCTACAGAAACAAAAGTAATTCTGTTGGTAGTAAAGTATACTTACTTCAAAGTCATTTACAATCTTCTTCAGTTAGTAACACCGTTCATAAATGAGGTTTTTTTTTATAGTAGACAAGGTGCAAATGAGCTGATGGTCCACCTGATGGTAAGTGGCCACCATCGTCCATGGATATCGTTGCATCCTCGAAGATAAAGTGGGGAGGGGAAGTGAAGAAAAAAATTCTGCAGTTTGAGCGAACCCAGAGCAAGAGCCCAGATTCCATTAGATCCGCAGCATTAATGGGATGGGAGAGAGAGGGGGTAAGTCACTTGGCGGTCAGATTCACATGCTGGTGGTTGCAAGGCAGTCGGGGAACAGATCCCTTACCATCAAGGGGGTGCTGGGTTACTCGGCTCTTATTAGATGCTCTCCCAGCGGCAGAGGGGAATAGTATTTTAACCCGTCCCCTTACGGGTAAGATTAGGGATTCCCCTCACGGGAAAAATTAGTATTCGCAGGTAGTTCCTTTTATATTTTTTCAAGTATACCCACGTGTAGACAATATATAACCTTTAGAGTCAGTCTCTCGTATTGTCGTGCAGTGTACATAGTTAGTATTATAGTGTCGTGGTTAAGGTCACCCTTCTCGAGGTCCACGTAAGTTTACTTTATTATCTATTGTCGTTAGCGAGGTCGAGTGGTGGAGGTGAGAGTTAATATATTATGAAAGAGCTCTAAGAATTAGAAGATATACAAATGTAATATAAACTCCAACGACTACATTAAAATTAATAAAAAATATTATATACTAGCTGCGCCCTGCGGTTTCACCCGCTATATATTTGATAATTTACACTAGGTATGTCGTTATAAATTATAGCCTGTTTTTCTGAGGTGTAAGCTGTATTATTGTAAAGTTTCATCAAAATCCATTCAGTAGTTTTTGCGTGAAAGAGTAACAAACATACATCAATACATTCTTACAAACTTTCGCGTTTATAATATTAGTAGGATTTTTATCATTGAATTAAAAATATTATCCGACTTTATTTGAATGAATTAATCTTCATTTCCATGGAAACCCCTCATCAGATCCAAATTTGTTGACAATAGGACCTTTCAAATAAAATCATTTCAAAATTGGTCTAGAGACGTAGACGAAAGCCATTTATTTTAAAATCTGATAAGTTAGCAACAAGTTCCGATAGGATTGAGTTAGTCTATTAAGTGAGTTATTTTAATTAAAGAGAGTTTACGCGTAGTAGAAGACTTCTTTAAACCTGCTCCTGGGTCTCAAGCCCCAGTCACTTTCCAGGCTTCGGCTAAACAGTATATACATAATAGTTAATAATCCAATCTACACAAATGAATAATTTCCAACAAAACAAAGTAAATAAACTCAAGTAATTTCTTAACATTTGTAAAGAAAACACTGTAAGTAGATTTCTTAGGAGTTTTCTGTTCTTGAAATGGATTTAAGTACTTTTGCTTAAATAATTAAGGAGCTTGAGAATTCTTGAGTATTAACTTTAAATCTATGTATATTACTAGTTCCATTATCCAGCTTTTGGCTCCATTATCATCGATTATTTATAATAAATAGATACACAAGCAGAGTAAAAAATAGTTTAATTTTCTGTAATTGTAATCATCAGTATTATAATAGTTACTAGTCGCCCTGTCCCGGCTCCTCCCGTGTGCAATTTACCACGTGTATTTAGGTTTATTTAACACCGACGTAATTAATATATGACACACACAGCTCGACATACACTTCATCCCCACGTCGGTAGATGGCGTTATCGCACATTCATTTGTTACTTTAAGTAATTTTTTTGCAATAAAACATAGCCTATGTTCTTCCCCATGCTCTAATTTACCTCTGTACAAAATTTCATTAAAATCAGTGCAGTGATTTAAAGGTGATTGCTTAACAGACGAGATAGACCATCTACCTGTCGATAGATGGCGTAAGTAGTATATTAAATCGCACTTTCATTAGCATTAGTAACAAGAGTTACTTTCGAAATTATAATATTAATTAGGATTACTAGTGTGTTGTGTTGTGCAGCAGAGTGAGCGAGAGGGAACATATCGCATATAGACGCAATGAGCACAGAGTAGCAATACTTGCTGCCTACACTATGCTCTTATTAAATCTATCTATAACTACTAGTTGACCGAGGAGAGCAGACACACACATAATATTCTTTACTACCAGGTAGAAGTTTTGCTAAACAATAGATAATTTCGTAGATTTATTTGACATTTACCACCACGTCTTACCACAAGTTTAAAATTGAATTGTTTATAAATAACAGAACCAAAACTTTCATAATCATAGACTTCATTTAGCTTTTATAAATATACAACCTATTGTCATAAATGAGAGAGGAACGATACTCATTACTGTACAGCAATAAGTGTACAGGAGCAGGTATAAAAAGCTCTTTTATTTATTTATTTATAACTTTATTGTACACCACAAAAGGATAAGGATGCAGTAAAATTAAGCTAAAACTAAATTAAACTAATGTGAAGTACAGCGGGCGGTCTTATGGCTAATTAGCCATCTCTTCCAGACAACCCAGTCTTGGAAGGAGCGAAGGTTAAAATAAAGTAGGTGGTGTAGTTACAATATACTAATACTAATAAGATACAACCGAATACATAAACAACCTAAATAATAGTAAATAATACTATGTATATATACAGTTATAATAAACTAATATATATTCTTATATTATAATACAATACATTAACCATACATAGATTTAATAAATAGATATTAATTGATATAGATAATGTAGTCTAATTATTCATATAGTGATCTTTCAGCAAGTTCTTAAACCTATAGAGTGTATCAGATTCTCTAATGTTGACAGGTAGATCGTTCCATAGGTTAATGGCCTGTACAGTAAACGATTTTTTATAAATCTTCGTTGAGAATTCTGGCACATGAAGTTTTAGCCTACGTGTCGATCTCAACCCAGCTGGATTATCCACGAATTTAAAATTATTCTTCAGATATGAGGGTGCATTTGGACTAAATAATACACAGTACAAAAGAGAAAGAATATGTAGGTTCCGGCGACAGCGTATAGAAAGCCACTTGAGCTTTGAGCGAAATTCTGATACATGGTCATATTTGCGAAGGCAGAATATGAACCGGATAGCGAGATTCTGTAGACGCTCAAGTTTATTAAGTTGGTCCTCGGTTAAATCGGGATAGCTTGCATCTGCATAATCGAGAATAGATAGGAGGAGAGAGTTTGCTAGCATAACTTTGGTAGGAATAGGTAGAACAGATCGTAAACGTCTTAAAGAGCTTAGCGCTGCAAATATTTTCTGACTCACATGTTTTATTTGCACAGACCACGAAAGAGTTTGGTCTAAATGCACACCTAAGTCTTTGACCGAGGAACAAAAAGGCAATCTCTTGCCGTTATACACAATAGGCGGCAAGTTTAAATAATCAACCCTTGCAATCATACCCGGACTGCCCAAAACAATGACTTGCGATTTATCTGGGTTAATGGTTAGGCCGTACTGTTTGCTCCAATAATGTATTGCTACAAGATCATTGTTAATGGCATCGATTGCAATGGGTAGAGTTTCAAGGGCTGAATGGCGATAAACTTGGATATCATCTGCATACATGTGATAGGGAGACGAAATACATTGAGAAATAGAATTAATGAAGATAGCAAATAATAAAGGAGACAACACGCCACCTTGAGGCACCCCAGCCCCGACATCGCTCCATGACGAGAAGCTCTCATCAAGACGGATACGCTGTCGTCGGCCTTTGAGGTAACTCCGAAACCAGTCTATCACAGTTGGAGATATGTTAATAGAACATAAAAGGCTTAGCAGAATGTCATGGTCTACACAGTTAAATGCGTTGCTAAAGTCTAGGAGAGTTAAAATTGTTACTTGTTTGTTGTCCATGGCCCATCGAATATCGTCAGTGATCTTAACAAGCGCCGTTGCCGTACTATGACCCACGCGAAAACCGGATTGCAAAGGATTTAGAAGTGAATGTTTACTAAGGAAATTATTTAATTGGCAAAAAACTAACTTTTCGAGAATTTTGGAAAGAAAGGGAAGGATGGATATTGGACGAAAATCTGAATTATTGACAGCACTAGCTTTTTTTGGGATTGGTACCACCACAGCATTTTTCCATGCATCTGGAAATGTATTGGAACTAATAGAAAAATTTAAAATATGAGTTAGGATGGGGATAATAATGTCTAAAATAGGGATAATCATATTACGGCTAACGGCGTCACTACCAACAGCATTCGAAGACACAGACATTATGTTCTTTTTAACATCACAATCTGTGAAAGGACAGAAAGTAAACGGTGAGAGGTTAAGAGTTGGTAGAGATGAAAGAGTTTTAAGTGTGCGGTCCTTTTCAACACTATCTAATACATTTGAAGATGTAAAATGCTTATTTAGGAGATCTATATCTATATTTATAGAAGTATTATGAGAAGGTTTACCAACTCCAAGTGATTTTAAAAATTTCCACGTTTTTGCTGTGTCGCCGTTTTCGACAGAACTATGAATATGGCGTCGTTGTGCATCCCTACATGATGTATTGCAGTGATTCCTTGCTTTCTTGTATTTATCGCGATTGGTGTCAGAGTTATTCAATTTATACTTATATTTTGCCCGGTTCTTTTTCTCAATAAGTACTTTGATCCCATCAGACAACCATGGTGCTGGTAGATGTTTCATTTTGACAGGACGTACAGGCGCATGAACATCATACAATTGATTAATCAATGTGTTAAAAATTTTTACCTTCTGGTCAACTGAATCGGCAGAAATGATAGCAGGCCAGTCTAATTGGCGTGCATTATCAAGAAGGCGGTTTTTGTCCATTCCTCCAAAGTTACGTTGCAGAAGGATTCTCGATTTAGCTTTTGGAGGACGTAGTTTATAAGAGAGGAAAATCAGATCGTGATAGGAAAATGCATCAGCAGGATACTGCCCATGCTTGAATACAAGATCTGGAGATGAGACCATAATAAGATCGAGAAGAGAAGGGGTACAGCCGGGAAAATAATGGGTAGCTTTAAGGGGTAAAATATGTATGTTACAGGATTCGGTTAAAACTGTCAGTTTTTTACTATTTAAGTCGCCTTTAAGTATACATGTATTAAAGTCTCCCATAATAATTGAATGGCTATAAATGGGGACAAGTTTATCTAATAAATTCTCAAAACTAGGATAATAATCAGAGTGACATGAAGGGTTATAAAAAACACCAAGTAGAATTTTATAGTGCGAAAGGATGACTTCAATAAAAAGATGTTCGGGTGAATCGGGAACAGAGGGTTGGGGAGACGAGCTTATCACAGAAAAAGAAATATAAGAACGTAGATAAATCGCAACCCCACCTCCCCTTCTCCCAATACGGTCGTTGCGAATCAATTGGAAGCCGGGTAGTGCGTAGCACGTAGAAGATAAACAAGGTTTAAGCCAAGATTCAGAGATGAGGATGGCATGAACATTACGTGAGTCAAATGATGCAAGCATATCAGGATAATGGGCCGGAATACTTTGTGCGTTGATGTGAATGACGTTAAAATTTTTCAGACAATCTGAGAATTGAGAATCAATGGCGACATTTAGAGAAGGAAGGGTTGTACTGTGAAAACTATCATCACTGGAAGAATCTTCAGATGACGTTAAGGATAAGAAATGATCACTATCACTACTATATTGCGACGACATGATAATATATAATTAAAGTTTATATAATAATAATAATAATATAATAATAAAAAATATATAAATATTTATGAATAAACTAAACTATTATGTTAGGTACTTTAAAACTTAAAATCATCCGCCAGCTATACTGAATGCAATTTGTAACTTATACATAAACAATTATACAGAGATTAATATCTTTTAAACTAGTACTAAAAATTATCAAAACAAAACAATTCATAAATTAAAAAGAAAAAAAAAATAAAATACGAAATCGATATTATGCATTATGACAGGATAGAGGCAATTATAAAATCGATTTTAAACAAAATCAAATCATGACGAATGTCATGAGGTTGTCACTGTCAGATGTCAATGTGTTATGACATATTATATAATAACAAATGCAGAGTAAACAAATAGAAAGAACAAATACACCTACAAAATTAAATAAAATTAGATTAAGCAAATTACCCACACGGCGTAATTAGTAGTGTGCAATACAACACAAATAAAAGATCTGAGCAACAATGGCTGGAACCTATTATTTCTTTAAGACCCGTTTAGTTCTTGGATTGATGATCTTGGATGACTTTGTGGCTTTCTCATCGGCATCTTTTATAATATATGTCGGGGATTTTTAAATGATCTAAATGGAAATGGAAGAAGGAAGATGGGGAATATTGGGGAACACTAAAAGGGGGTGATGGTATTGAATGGAATATTGGGTAAACGCAACGTAGATACTTCTACTGAACCGATAAATTATCAAATATGATCTCTAACAATTACGAGAGAAACCTAAGCAGTGCCTTGGACTTGTGACCAAGGTGTAGGCTTAAGGAGCTCCTTTAAGTGATCACGACACTCGCCTCCACTGCTAGGCTCTCTATTTAAACCCAAGGTTAAACGCACATAAACCTAACCTAACACAAGACGAGGTAATTACATTGTAAGGTACTCACGTGACCTTGATCGGACAGCACTCCTAGCACTAACACAACACTGCACACTATCACTATTTAGACACTACTTCACTTCTTGAGAGACCGCGCACGACTAAGACTTCAGTCAGACTGTCGATGGCATTTAAAGGGTCGAGGGTCGAGACTGTCAAAACAACGGAAGTGACCACTACCCTACTCCAACGCCACAGATAGCAATAACGATTCGATTAATCGATAATCTTTTACTTATTCTCCGACATATATTAACTCTCACCTCCACTACTCGACCGCGACTCGCCAACGACAATAAATAATAAAGTAAACTTACGTGGACCTCCAGAAGGGTAACCTTAACCACGACACTATAACACTAACTTCCATGTACACTGCGCGACAACACCAGAGAGACTTACTAATCTATCGCACTAAAGGTTATATATTGTCTACTCGTCGGTATACGTGACATAATATAAAATGATATACCCGCTAATACTACTTTATAAACGGTGTTGCTAACATTACTGCCTTTCTCCTGTCTTTGCATGTTTTCTGGTAGGAATAATTAATAACTAGATAAAGAGCTCTATTTTGACAATAAAGAGTAGTTCAAGAAAGATTAATATGTATAATATATGTATATTATAGTGGAAAAACCGTGCAAAACCAGGGTGAGATGCAAGTCACATTAATTTACTCAATATATAAAACTTATTACAAAGTTAAAGTTTCAAGACTTGAAAGCTTTTCTTTAACCGCATTATCGAAGTGCATTATATTTCATAGCGAATTTTAAAACCACTTTTACATTAAAGAGAAGAAACTTTAACGATCAGCCCTCGCTTCGCACTTCGCAAATTATTTTCTAAGTAACTATGTATTTAAGAGTCCTATTACATTTTTTACGCAAATTCAAGATTTATGACGCTGCAATTTTCAGTAGCAGTAAGATATTTTAATTATTTGATTATGAATAACGATAGTGCCATTCTCTTTCTTGTAAGTACGAGTTACACATTTTCATTTTTATTATCGCGTAATTTACTATAAATGTTTTACGAACTCAGTATGCAAGCATAACCGTCGGCGATGGAAGTTTGACGCTGAAATTCACATTGTTACATTCAATTTCCATAAAAGCCAAAATTCATTAAATATACGTTGAATGTTTTACTTGTTTATTGGAGTTTTAGAATTTCTTTAAATTACTTGAGTTTTCACGGAAAAAATCTTAAAGAAAACCTAATTTAAGCCATAAATGTCTTGATTCAGCGTCCATTATATTTCAAATAAGCACAATTTTATCAAATAAACTAATATAATATAAAACTTCATTCTACAATTAATATATTTCATTAGTTTTCTTTTGTCAGTATAATCAGAAAAAATTGCAATAAATAAAATTAAAGTAGAACCGAACACCAGCGTGTTTACGATTCGTAATAGGACTCTTAATTTTTTTCAAACAAAAACGGCTAAATGTATTACAATAAAATTTGCAATATAGATACTACATAACCCGGATAAACGATAAGATACTTTTCATCCCTAATAAATCACAATTCCTGAAGGAATTAAAGGATATAATTTGAGACTTTACGTTACAACATATTACAATAAATTGAATTAGTAAGAAAGATGGAGCGAGTAAGTTATTTTCAGGGTCAATGATTTAAAGAGTAAGTTAGTTTGAGTGAGATTTAATAGTGAATACACACTTTTTAATATTCCGAAGGTACTTTAATATCATCTAGAACAATTTTCATTGATATTATTTTTACTAATCAATTATAATATATTAACATGTTTATTATAAATAAATAACTGCGTTAGGTACTTATGTATAATATAACTATCAGAAACCCGTAAAGTTGACCTGTAAAGTTAATTCTTTGTTCCTTAAAGTACGTAAGGTATATAAAACTACATTGGCTCTTAAAATGTACATAAATAAAGCTATAAAAGTTGTATTAGATAGATATATTAGGTAGTTTATTATAAAGATATTATTTCGCGTATATTATTCTTCCAGTATAACATAGGTATTTCTTTTTATTATAATACAATGTGATAAAGGGTGGATATTTTGTAAAATAATGATTTTTTCGCGGTCCCTTTCACTCACACGCTTTAATTATCGGCTACTCGGTCAAAGACTTGAAAATGTTTTGCAAATACGAGATTTGGGCTTGATACTTGATCGTCAATTGTACTTCAACCAACATCTAGAAACTATATGTAAAAGGGCATCTAGAATGTTAGGTTTTATAATGAGAGTGACAAACAAGCATATGTAAGAAGTATTTTGGAGTTTAATTCAATAATATGGGATCCTATAGAAATAAAATATAGTGAAATGATTGAAAAAATTCAAAAGAAATTCTTACGTTATTTATATAAAAAAATGTATAGATATTATCCTTACCTGTATCCTTCATTATTTGTTTGTGGCATGACTGATGTTTTAACATTAAGATTGAGACGGAAATAAGTTACAATAACCTACTTGTTTTTAATTTTAAATAATTTCATAAACTGTCCTTCAATGCTTGAAAGAATCAGATTTTTTGTACCTTTAGGTTATATGAGAGGCATAAGCGCAGAACATTCTGGTAGCATGAGGAGGTTCCACAACTTATTCGCTGAGCCACCAGGTTTACGTACACGTAATGCAAATAATATTCCTACGGCGAGAGCTGTGGGACTGTTTAATGACATATTCACACAAAATCAAATACCAGAATTAGATTTATTTAATAATAGTTTAGATATGTTTAAGACTTTATTGATTTCTTATTTCAGTAAGTGTTAAATGTTAGATCTACTAAACTTGTAACGAATTGGCTTGTCTGTAATGTTACTTGTTGAATAAATAAATAAATAAATTTTGTAAAGGAAAGCGCATGGTTAAGTGCATTATGAAGAGCAACGATCCCTCCTACCTCTGAGGTTAAGGTTTAGGTCGATCACGTTTAATTAATAAATTTATATGATTTTAAGAAAATTAAAGGATTTTTTTTCTTGGCGAGGGCCGTTGCTATCAATAGGAAAATCCCATCCCAATCCCATGTCAAGAGTCTGGGCAGACATGTCATAAAAATTTGTAGGCATGTCTATTAATATAATTCGCGAATCGAATTAGCGACCACTAAGCATTGCGCTACATCGAGCAAAACAGCCTTTTTATTTATAGTGCCCATCCCAATTCATGCTAACATTCGTGTTTTAATATTAGAAACTAATAAAAAAACTATAACCCGACTACATAAATAAAAAAATAAAGTTTAAAAAACTACGGTTCTACCTTGACCATTTTTATACCGATACATTTCTCGGTTTCTATCTGAATATTATCTTGTTTCGTCCTTTTCAGACCACTTTTTTACGTAGTCGGGTTATAGTTTTTTAAACTTTATTTTTTTATTTAATAGTTTTCCGTTTCCCGATCGAGATAACTTTTATAATCTCATATTATAACGTAATTGTTACGACCGCATTTTAAACATATATGTTGACTTAAACAATAACATATATATACATATTTGTAATGTGCTCGTCAAGACCTTTCTTTTGACACCAAACACGTGATAATCAGCTCAGTGTAATTTTTTTCTAAGTTAGAATCTGAGGTTTAAATTCCGTCATAAAAAAAAAAAAAAATTATAGCCTATGTCACCCGCGCCATTATTACGAATCTATTGACACCTCACTCATGAAAATTGGTTCAGTAGTTTAGGCGCTAGAGTGGAACATACATACATACATAGATACATACATAGACTGCCAAAATCATAACCCTTCCTTTTGGCTTCGCCGTAGTCGGGTAAAAACAATCCTAAAATTCATTGATATTATTTTTTTTAAACTATTTTATTATATTTATAAAATTCTATACAGTGAATATAAAGCTTTATAAGTTAGTATTAACAGACAGACACTTTACTCAATTTATCTAGAAGTTCTAAACTTAGATAGGAATCTTGCGTCAGTAACAATTGAAATGCATTCCGCACTGATAAATGTTATAAGTTTCGAATGGGAATTTTACGGTTAAGTGGGACTTGGAATAATTTAAAGGATTCCAGGGAATATTCAATGGAATCTTAGAAAACGTCTAAAATATAGAATCGATAGATCGAAATAATAAATGAAGCGATTGTATTTGTTCTTAACAAACACCTTCTCGCTCATCTCTGGTGGAAACGCAACCTAAAAGTACAAAAGTATTTATACTTAAAACATTTCCTGATAGGATCTATAATAACGGAATTACAATAGGTTTTATTATCGCTTTGTCAAACACTAGCTTTCTTTTTTAATGAATCCATTTTGACCTTTTTGAATCGCTAAATATGTTAAAAGACTTTCTCATATTTCTGATATTGATGTTCAGAAAGAAAGTATATATAGTTAGGGAAAAGTAAGGAAGCAAAACTGTAGTTAATTCCAGCATCAGCAGCAAACAGCCATCATAAAAAAAAATCGATCAACAACTTAATTTAAGGTACCCGTGAGGGGACGGGTTAGAAAACTATTCCCCTCTGCTGCTGGGAGAGCATCTCGTAAGAGCCGAGTAACCCAGTACCCTCTTGGTGGTAGGGGATCTGTTCCCCGATTTTCTTGCGACCACCAGCATGTGAATTCGACCGCCAAGTTTCTCTGACGCGTTCCGGTCGAGCCGCATGTGGGCCAAACTTACCTCCTTCCTCTCCCATCCCATTAATGCTGCGCATCTAGTGAACTCTAGGCTTTTGCTCAGGGTCCGCTGAAACTACAGCATTTTCGAGGATGCAACGCATCGGCAAATAAGAGGGTATCTCTTGTTTTGCCGATGTTCATAGGCGATGGTGGCCACTTACCATACGGTGGACCATCTGCTAGATTGCACCTTATCTACCATAAAAAAAAAGGTAAAGGATTTATTTGATGTTATTTTTTATATTCAATGCAAGCTTACTGTTTGCTAAACTAGATGGCGTTGGTAGTAATTATATCGCGGTGTGA
Organism: Limenitis camilla; assembly: GCA_905147385.1. NCBI lineage: Eukaryota > Metazoa > Arthropoda > Insecta > Lepidoptera > Nymphalidae > Limenitis > Limenitis camilla. Next base: position 12,944,430 of record LR990241.1, read on the forward strand.
CTAACAAATCCGAATAAGTGATATATTTTATCTTTATTAATATGTTTCTATGTTTGTCCTCTAATTATTATTAATCATCAGGTCAGATTTACATATAACTTTGTTAAATCCGATTTTGATAAAACTTTAATCTGTAGTCTAATAAATCTACCTCAGCGAAGCGAGAACAGGTCAGCAAGTTTTATTATTATACATTTTAAATGTTGATTTAAAAATATTGATTGTTTGATAATTGATGGTTGGTTAGTATTTAAGAGTTGCCACTAGATGGTGTTGTAACTTAAAGTTTTCATGTACTTACAAACACAGCAGACTCCAAGTCCAAGTGCGCAGTCACCCAGCGCCTTCCCGTCTCTCTGCCGACAGTCGTAAGGGTTGAGGCATATACCAGACCTGGCAATGCTGAAGCTGGAGGGCTGGCACTCCCTCTCTCCTCCAACTGGGAAGAAGTTCAGCACCTTGCCCCAGGAGAAGATGCCGCCTGGAAACAAAATAGTTTGTTATGCCATAATATTTTTCAAAATTTATTTGTAAGCTCAATAGTTCTTTCTCCATTGCCTTAAAAGTATTGTACATCTACAAAACAAGAGCATCGCCAAGCTGCCCCTATTTACTTCCCCTGCCTGGGAGGGGGCTTCCTAGAGAAAAAAAATATAGTTAACTCTTCAGAAATAGAATTTTACAAGTCACATTTTCCCACTTTCCTTTTTCCTTTTTACCTACGAAAAAACAATCATAACTAACTTTAGGACTTGAGAGGAATATTGTCATATATTGAATAATAATATTCATGGCAATCATCGCTTAAAAATATCCTCAGCAAAAGGGAGTCAAAATCTCCAGAAGAGCACTTAGATAAGTTATCAATTTCAATCTCCAAATATTGCTCAAGTTACGTGTAACATGTAAGAAGACCATTTTATTATTTTAAAGCATTGTCATCACAAAACAATTTTATTTATATTTGTCTTTCTCATCAGTCTTACAAACCACGAAAGAACAGAAGACAAAACAGAAATATTTATTTAAAGGCCTTTTTCTGTAAATTTGTAAGAAGACCTGGCGTCCATATTATTAAAGGTTAACGGTGTCACAATAATAAATAATGTGATTGTAACCACAGTAATCAATTGCTCGGATTTCACCAGCACTTGATTTAAATCGTGATTGTATTGCCAATATTGGCATTTTCTGGTCTTCACTTAAAATAATTGAGGGTATTACGAATTTTGGCTTCACTCCAACTCCATCAGATATTATTGGAAAATAATCTTCACATTACGCCATCTATTGGATAATTGCACATCCTAGGCAATAAAAAAATAAGTGTTGTATCAATAAAATAACTTACAACACTATTTGTTAAAAACATATAGAAATGAGGTTGTTTATGGAGATAAAACCGACCAAGTGCGAGTCGGATTCACGCACAAATGGTTCCGTGCTAATATTTGGCAAAAAAAGTCACGTTTGTTGTATGATAGCCCCCCTTAAATATTTATTTTATTCTGTTTCTTTTTATAGGGGCAAGAGAAATACATCAATTGTAAAAACTTCAACTGCAGCCTGGTGACAGACAGACGGACGAACGTGCAGCGGAGTCTTATTAAATGGATGTCGTTTGTACCTTTTGGGTACAGAAACCTGAAAACTAACCTATCCCTTAGATGTACCAAGATTCTACTTTTTGTAGAAAAAAAACAATCACATGTGGCGCGCTCGTCTCGCCCCGCGCTCTCTTTAAAGGCCCTTATAGTGACTTGAACTCATTCAAGGTAAGGAGTATACTTAGATGCAGGTAGCTATACCATGGTTAAGTATATTAACTGGCAGTTATTGCTGTCATCAAATCAATCAGAGGCGTCGCTACCATTTACTCATGTATAAGACTACAGAACCCTAAAAATTTTTGTTTACTGAATCACTGAGTAAGCGAAGCGTCGCGACGCATTTTAATCAAATCCCAAAAGCAAACCCAAACTTCATTGGAAGAAACCAGCCTATAGGGAGTCGCGGATCATAGACAACTTCTGAACAGAAACTATCAGTGTTTTCCTCCAGGGATGAGCGAGGATTCGTAGCGAGGAATGTGTTGGTTAAGTATTAATAGAATCGTTTCATTCATTTGACCATGCCCTTCTATTGGTTCTTATAAACACATCCCCTTCAACGTATCCCTGCACATCTCTAGTGAAAATGCAGCTTAAGAGAGAGAGAGAAAGAGATGTTTTTTTAATGATCATGCATGTAAACCTAATTATATTAAAGGGTTTAATGCATTGATTGAAATAATAATAATAAGGAATAGAATATTGCATCTCAGCTGGTTCAAGCTAGAAGTTGAGTTGAGTTGAGGAGAAACATTGATATTGACATGTTATTGATCGAAGCCCATCAGGAAAGAGTTCTATCAGCAACAGGCTTGTTTTGTAGATGGACAGAACTTTGTATTCTAAGCTTGTCTCCTTTCCTACATTATCGTTTGCTAAATAAATTTTATAATATTCTATCCGATTGTAATACACCTCCCTTTTCAGAGTTTTCTGGTCTACACATGGCAGCACCCAAGCAAGTGATCTCTAAATTAGTCTTAGGAAAGCTGAGCCCAGCGGTGGATAGGGGCACGCCGTCCATTTGTCTAAGGTCGGTCGGTCGGTGCCGGTGGAGAAAAGGCGCTGTGAAGGTTTCAAGGGGCGCTAAATTGGTTCAAAGAGCAGGTCGACGAAGGATAGATTTATTGCGATTTAATTGTGGGCACTTTTTTTAGTCTTCAAATATAGACGCCATGAGTATGTGGCACGACGGCGCAGTAAAGTAAAAGAGAATGGTTTTATTACTCTATGTTAAAGTAACAAATAGTGAGTACATTGAACAGAGCACACTGCATAGTGCATACAGTGTCTCGAAGCCTCCAAGGTCCCCAATCCTGATTTTTATGCTGGATGTTGCATTTTTATTGTAAATAGGTTGCACTCTTAATAAATTTTAAATCCATCGACCAGTGGGGTCACGATAAATATATAGGGACTCGGATTTACGACTGAATTTAGACACTAGAATGTCAAGTTTAATGCGTCTGTCTGTGATATTAAAAAAATTGTCGAGTCTCTTAATATTACACAACAGAATCAATTGATTGTTTCATATTATTTAACTCGTATGGGTTGCAACATTTTTTTGGTGATATTCGTAATTTCTTTGGTCCCTATACTTTTTGAGCCCTAGAACACTTAGCATAATATTGGGTTATATAAACTCCCTTTATCAAAATTTTAAAGACAAATGTTTTGAAATTATAAATGTCTCCCTACAAAAAATGTTCACTAAAAGTAACAAAAGTAAATAAGTCTCACAATTCATGATTTTTCCTCCCCTTTCACTTCTTAGGCAATCAACTCACCTCGACTGGCGACGCTAAGTTGGACGTTGAGAGCAATGCAAACCCAGAAATTAATATTTCGTAAAGTACACTCAGTCAAGTACTTGTAATAAATTGAAGATGACACTGTGAGTCAGTGAGTCGGTATAAAAAATAAATTATGCATTAAGGACGAGCGCAACGGGACTTCAGGTCACTTATAAATTGATGTTTCGCCAATGATGGAGAGAAAGTTGGACATCTTCAGCTCTTTAGGGTTCAATTATACGAGATCCCGACTCACACTTGATTTATTATTTATTAGCGGTCATGGCTATTAATTAATAGTCTTCGTCGTTTGTTAACAACTTCTTATTTCTCTCTTTCTCTCTCTTCTTCCCTGTCCATACTAATATTTGTAAAAAAAGGAGTCTGTCAAAAAAAATTGTTGATAGCAGATCAGCAGTTGTGATCTCTCTAACTCTTAATAAGACCCTTTGGTCTGATAAATAAGATAGTCCCTTCCTCCCTTTTTAACTAGGTATCTCTGCCCATCTCACTCTTTGGTAAAAAAACGTGTGTCTGAGAGAAAAAAGTTAAAATAGTGAACAGAGGATCTGCCAGTTTTACTCTTAATCTTTCTCTCGATCTCTCACTCTCTTTCTCTTTCTGCTCATCTTATTCTATGTAAAAGATCAGTAGACAACTGAGAAATCTGAAAAATATATCTGACTTGTCTCTGTCACTCTTGCTCCTACTACAGCATCTTCCTAAAATCTAACTCTTTTCGTCTGGTTTCTTCTCGTTGATAATTCAAATTAGAATATATTATTTGTAAGATACAGCCCTTTAAAAGAATCTTAAATAATAACCTGTACAGTGTACATGAGGTGAAAGTGGTCATAAATATCAGAATACTTTATATAGTAATAACAAGTGTCGTATTAGTGTCTTCATTCGTTCCGCTTACGTCAGGTTACCTTTATTGTGTTTTCCTTTTTAACCGACCTTAAAAATAAGAGATAAGAATTGCTTTGCTTATTTTTGTCAGCACGGAGGACGCCTCTATATTGATTAAGTCAGCAATATTTATTTATCTTATATATAAAATTCTCGTGTCACAATGTTAGTTACCATACTCCTCCGAAACGGCTCGACCGATTTTCATGAAATTTTATATGCATAATCAGTTGTTCTGAGAATCGGCTACTATCTATTTTTCATCCCCCTAAGGGATGAGGGTGGCCCACCCTAAATTTATATGGCAAAACAACGTTTGCCGGGACAGCTAGTTTAACTATATAATTCAAAATAACTATACAAAAGAGGGTGATAAGTAAAACATCAAAATTTAAATAAAAAATATCGATATTTTAAAATTGATGTTATATCGATTAATCGATATAAACTATCCTTCAGACCGATCTATTTTTTGGACATCATAATATTTATTTTATTAATAAGGCAGACTGATTCAGTAAGTTATATTTAAATTTTAAATACACATTTTAAATTAAAAAATCCTAATTAATGGGTTAATTCTTTTATTATTAATAATAAATAAAATAGTAAGGTTTTTAAACTTTCTCAATATGAGTTGAAAAACATTCTTACAATAAGGAATATGACGGAACTTACTATCGATATCAAACACAATGTCCGTAACATTAAAAACAAAAACAACAAAAAATATGTAATCAATATCGATATTTGATTTATGTCGATTAGTAATCGCACATTTTGTGTATACAATGTATGACTATGTAGACAAATTTTGAAAAGATTATTTTATCCCTAGATTCAATCAGACTTTTGACGTTTGGTTGACGTTTTAAGACTCGTATTGTTAGCTTTAGTTTTAAAAACACCGATAACACTTGCACAAATACCACTGCAACACAATCAAAACTAACAACCCCCTACCGCCATCAGTATTCCACCCGTGAGGGGACGGGTTAGAATACTATTCCCCTCTGCCGCTGGGAGAGCATCTCGTAAGAGCCGAGTAACCCGAGCCGACTGGCTTGCGACCACCAGCATGCGAATCCGGCCGCCAAGTGTCATAGACGCGTTCCGGTCGCGCCGCATGTGGTCCAGACTTATCCCTCTCCCATCCCATTAATGCTGCGGATCTAGTGGACTATGGGCTCTTGCTCAGGGTCCCCTGAAACCGCAGCATTTTTTTCTTCTCTCCCCTTCAACATTCTATCTTCGAGGATGCAACACAATCTCTTGTTTTGTCGATGTCCATGGGCGATGATGGCCACTTACCATCTGCTGGACCATCTGCTCGTTTGCACCTCATCTACCATTAAAAAAAATCCACCACTATCTACAACAACTTATACTAAAATGTGCTTTCATAATCAATTTAAAACACAAAATGTTACATTGACTTGACTAGCTGCACCCCGCAGTTTCACCCGCTATATTTTGGATAATTCACACTATATCATTATAAATTATAGCCTATGTACTATTCTGATGTGTAAGCTATATTATTGTAAAGTTTCATCAAAATCTATTCAGTAGTTTTTGCGTGAAAGAGTAACAAACAAAACTTTCGCGTTTATAATATTAGTAGGATGACACTAAAACTAACCCAACGGATAGATGGTTTCTATCTGTCTGTTACGCAATCACGCTTAAATCACTAAACAGATTTTGATGAAATATGTTACAGAGATTGTGGAAGGATATAAGCTATGTTTATCCCAAAAAAAAATCTTAAAAATACAAAGTAACAAATGAGTATGCGATAACGCCATCTATTGCCGTGGGGATGAAGTGCATGTCGAGCTGTGTGACCTCTTGTGATATATAGTGATATAGCGATTAAAATGTGAAATGAAACCTAAATACACGTGGTAAATTGCACACGGGCGAGCCGAGTCGCATCGATTAGAATAAATAATATTTAATTAAAGCTGTCAAAAGTAAAATTGTATATGACCATCAAATGTTTTAAGGAAAACTGTTTTTAAAACCAAAAATTAAAACAAACTAAAACGTGAAAGTACTAAGTACAGCTAAGTTACGGTGAAAGTGAATTTAGTGCTTCAAAGAAAAAAAACACTCGTGTGATTTGAAACTGTATTGTTGGTTCTGTAGATTTTATTTAAATTGATCTTATCCATATATTAAAAACTTTGTACCCACACTTATAGTTTACTAGTTGACCCTTGCGACTTCGTCCGCATATAGCTCCGCTCCTATTGGTCTTAGCGTGATGTTATATAGCCTATAGCCTTCCTCCATAAATGGGCTATCTAACACTGAAAGAATTTTTCAAATCGGACCAGTAGCTCCTGAGATTAGCGCGTTCAAACAAACTTTATGTATTAGTAATAAGATATAGAGAACGAGTGCAGAATGCTAATATATTTTTTTAATTATGTATAAAAAATACATTAAATCAATAAAAAAAACATTACACACACTACCATATATTTGACACACACACACACGAATATATACTCTTTTGTTTATTGTTAAAGAGGTCAAATTGAGAATAGACCCATAATAATATTCAAACCAATAATTTAAATTAACTATGGTCGAATTTCGACCACTGGGTGATCACTAGTTTTTGTACCATACCCACCACAGTAACTAATTTAATACAGTCACCAAGTATCGATACCCACACGACATCGATTTAGAAGAATCGATATTAACTTGTATAAGTCGAAAACAAAATATAAGAATTATTTCACTTCATGTGTACTCAGTGTAAGCAATGAGGCAGCTCTCAAGTGAGCAATGAGCTGATAGTCTCCAAACGGGTGAACAGATCTTCACAATACATAGCTAACAATCATCTTGATTAAATTACCTTTCAAACAAATAAAACCTCATCAGAATCGGTCCATTATCTTGGGCGTTACGATGCTATAAACAAACATACAAATATAGAGATAACGCAAATCGGTTATTACTTCGCTTTAGTAATTGGTTTTCTCCTCATCAGTTCCACTTCATCAAATGATAAATTCTGAATGCAAATGCTCGTAACCTTTCTCAAAATATCAAAATTACTATATGTGTGCCTATAACTTTTGAGGAGTTCTCTCAATTCCTCAAAGATGCCATCATCAGAACTAGATTTTGAAAAAAATGGGACCAATCTGTAAGCTTATACTACCAAATAAAAAGAAATTTTCAATTCGGTTCATAAATTACAGAGTTCTGAGGTAACAAACATATAATAAAAAAAAAAAAAAAAAAACAACCAAATTGATAACCTCTTTTTTTTTGAAGTCGGTTGAAAATCTATCCTATTTCACAAGCTGAACTTTAAGTATAATGACTACTATTAATTATGATGTTGGCAACATTAATTTGAGTAGTATTTTACAATCAAAGTTGGCACAATTGTAACGTTTCAGTTGTGCCAAAGGAAAGAGCTAACCAAATACACATGTGTCATAATATGAGAGAGCACATGCAATTTAGACTGAGGCGAGCAATGCCTGGGGCTTGAGACCCAGAAGCAGGTTTAAAGAGCTCTTTCATAATATATTAACTCTCACCTCCACCACTCGACCTCGCTAACGACAATAGATAATAAAGTAAACTTACGTGGACCTCGAGAATTTCCATGTTCACTGCACGAAAACACCAGAGAGACTGAGGCTAATCTAGCGCACTAAAGGTTATATATTGTCTACACGTCGGTATACTTGAAATAATATAAAATGATCAACCCGCTACTATTACTTTATAAACAGCGTTGCTAACATGACAGACTTTATTGTTGCATCACGAGTAATTAAGCAGTAATGCTGGAGCTCTGTATCTAAAGTATAACCCTTGGGAATAATATTCTAGTGGTTCGTGCCACAAGCCGTGATTCTGTTGGTCTGCATAGTATGATCCGTACTTAATGCTATGTAGATTTATTGACGCGGAACTCTGAATAAATGAATGTATGTTGTCAAATTCTTTGTTTTTTTTTTTTTCTTAAAAAAAAAAATCTGCTGACTCATAGACATCTCGTGGAGGATAAAATGTTATCTACTTGGCAGTGAGAGATGAAAAAAAAAACAATTTCACGTAAATTAAATGAGTAGTCTCCTCAAAACTTAAAACAAAACTAGAGTTTCATAGAGGATTGTTTTTGTCTGTCTGTTACGCTTTCAAGCTGAAACCACTTAACAGATTTCGATGAAATTTGTTACAGAGTTAGACTAGATATTGGGAAAGGGTATAGGCTACATTTTATTGAGAAAAAAGGGTTGAAGGGTTTGAAATAGGGAACGAAGTGCATGTCTAGCTGAATTAGTCATATATAAATTATGCTGATGTTGAAATTTAAAATGTAAAATTAAACCTAAATTGCACCCGGGCGAAATCAGCGCGGCGCTTACAATAAAAGTAAATGTATGAAAACATAAAGGAGGTAGAAGATAAAAAGCAAGTACCCTCTTATCAGAAAGGAAATGTCGATCGTAATGTATGGAGCGACGCCAAAGGAGTACAAAGGAGATTTGAAATAGATTGAGTACAAGTTATCGCAAATACAATATTCTGTAACAAGGATACAGCCATTTTGTTACGTCAAACAGTCTAAATAAAAATGTATGTAAGTGTATGCGTATAACTTCAGAACGACTGCACCAAATCGTTTTTTTATTATTACAAAGCAAACATTACAATCTCAAGGGGATGCGTGTGATATTTTTAAAGATTGAGTTTCTTATTGTTTGAAACCAACTCCGACCCTCGCTCCCTCAGGAACTGTTTGAGTTAACAATAATAGTCGACTCGTGACATTCAATCAAATTGAAATAATAATAAAGAACCTAACTTTCTGAGGGACCAGTTTGACGTAACAATACATCAACAAAAATATATAAAATAAATTCGAGGATCTCCTACTTTTTTAAGGTCGGTTAAAATAAGAAAACAATTTATACTTATTAAAATTATTAGATTTATAACATACACATAACGCCATCTATTGAGCGAATATGGTATCAATGACTATTATTTATAACAATTTTTATTTGTCACAAGCTGACCCGACAGACGTCGTCCTGTCTTAACTATAAATATTGGGTCTAAAAAATACTAAGTCTGTCATCGCGTTTGACGTGATCTAAATACGGTTTTTGAAGCGCTTTGAATTTAAATTCTTTTCTTCATTTCATTTTACTTTAGATTGTTAATAAATAGATTATTTAATGTAATTATCTGTATATATATAGTGTTAGTGAAATTAGGGTAAGTATTTTTTGGTTTAACTTAATTCTTCAAAAAAATTTTGAATTGTGTCAATTCTGACACAATCTAAATGGAAAAAATCCCTCCGGATCCTCCTGATCTTGGGGACGTTTTATACACTCCTGATTCTGTAATACAATTGCCAAATGTAAATATACATAATAGAAAGCGACATGTTGAAAATAATAAAAATATAGATTTAAATAAAAAAGTTATAAATGACCCATCTCTAGCCAGTCCATCCATTCAGACAGTTTTTGTTAATGCATTATTCCAAGATTTAGTTAATTTATATGATAATAATGACAAAGGACCATTTATAGTTCATGTAGTGCGGGTGGAAACGGACCCAGTGGCAGGCTTAACCATCCGTGCTATTAAATTTGGTGAATTCTTATTTAGAAACAAATTTGAAAATATTCTTAAAGATGGGGTTAAAACTATTGGGAGAAACCGGTTAAGTGTTGAATTTTCATCTGCCACAGCAGCTAACAATTTTATAAAAAATCCAATTCTAAGCAAAAATAATTATAAAGCTTTTATCCCAATCTATAGTGTATCGCGAATGGGCTTGATACGAGATATTCCAGTTGAATATTCTATGCAAAATGTTGCTGAAAATCTAGAAGTTCCATCTGGTTGTGGTCCCATTTTAAAGGTTCGTAGACTCAATAGAAAACAATTCATTGATGGTTCTCCAAAATGGATCCCTACACAATCCGTTGTGGTTACTTTTAAAGGCCAAGTTCTGCCAAAAAAGTTATTTTTTTATTATTCTGCCCTTAATGTGGAAATATATAGTCTTCCAACTATTCAGTGCTTAAATTGCTGCAGATTTGGGCATACCAAAAACTTATGTAGGTCAAAGCCAAGGTGCTTCAGGTGCTGCCAACCGCACTTAGGAGAAAGCTGTAAAGTTTCTAAAGAATCGGCCACTTGCTTACATTGTTCTGGCAATCACTTTGCCAATGACAAGGATTGTCCCGAACATTCTAGGCAGAGGGTAATCAAAGTTGTGATGTCACAAGAGAATCTTTCCTATGCAGAAGCCTCTTCTCGTTTTCCTCCAGTAAAACGTTCATATGCTGAAGTTGCAAAAGAATTATTTACAGTTCCAAACGCTGCTCTAAATTCTCAATCATCTGAAAATATATCTCATTCCTCTTCCTCAATTAGAACTTTACCCACAAAAAAACAAGTATAAAGAGTCCCCGACAGCATTTCCATCAGGCAAAAGAATATGATGTGCACGCACACAACAACATTACAGCATCATGTTCTTCTTCTTTGAGTAATGGGTGTGCCTTAAATTCGAAATCTCGTCCATCTGCTCTTGAACATGTCATCGATGCTCTCATAAAAATTTAGATGTCCATTTTTCGTAACCTGAAAATCATTCACCGAACAACGTTGCACAAATTTCTTCAGCACTTTCATCACATCTGTCATCTAAAATTAATAATGGATCTAGTCAAAATCTTACAATGGAATTGTAAAAGTCTCCCACTTCACTCATCTGATGTCATACATCTTATTAATAAATATGAACCTATCATTCTTGCCATCTCTGAGACTTGGCTGAAGTCAGGTAGGAGGTTTCGAATACCTGGATTCTCCTGTCATCTCTGAGAGATGACAGGGATGATGGATATGCGGGTAGTGCAATTTTAGTAAATCATCATATGCTTTTTCTCAACTATCATTATCATCACATTCACCAGAAATAAATATAGTTGCCATCCGATTTTTTGATATATCAGTTGCATCAGTTTATATTCCTCATCCCCATTCTTCCCTAATTTTAGAACTTCAAACTGTACTATCAAGTTTGCCTCCTGCAGTTATTGTGTTGGGTGATTTTAATGCTCACCACACTGCTTGGGGATGTCACTCCTGTGATAGTTTTGGAACTCTACTACTGGAACTTTTTGAAGAAATGGACATCTGCTTCGTTAATGATGGCTCACCAACCCGTAGAGTGTATCCTTCCCAAAACCCACAGACTGCAGTAGACTTATCCCTCTGCTCATCTTATCTTGTTCCCTCCTTAACTTGGAAGATCCTTTCTTCGACATATGGGAGTGACCATTTTCCTATTCTTATTAACTTTCATAAGAAGGCTCTTCCATATCCTATCTTAAACCCCCTTTTACCATATTATTTAAGTAAAGCTAAATGGCCTGAATTTCGGTCTTTTATTGATTCTCATATTGTTGACTTTCCGAATTTAAATTTTGACAATGCCTTGAGTGCCTATGAGCAGTTTAAAAGCATCATCCTTTTAGCTGCAGACACATACATTCCTGTAAAAAAAACAAAATCAAGAATGTTATCTTCTCCGCCTTGGTGGGATGCTGAGTGCTCAGCTGCAGTTAAAAAACGAAAAGAGGCTGAGCTAACATATCGTTATTGCATGTCACTACAAATTTTATCTTTTTTAAAAATGTTTTTGCTGCAACTAAAAGATTGTTAAAGAAGAAAAAGAAATTAGGCTGGATTAAGTTCTGTGAAATGCTCTGCCCAGGCACACCATCTTCCTTAGTTTGGAAGTATATTAAAAAATTTAGATCTTCATACAATGACCTTTCTCACAATATATTGGCAAACAACTCGCTATGGCTCCTTCTTTTGTTCCTTCTTTTGACTGTTTTATAACTTTAACCATTCCCACTCACCCAGTGGAAATGGATCTCCTATTCTCATTTGATGAATTGAACTGTGCATTAAATGGACTTACTGACTCTTCCCCTGGGGAAGATGGCATTCCATATTCGTTCTTAATTAAAGCTAGTGATACAGCTAAACATCTCTTTCTTTCATTAGCAAATATTTTTTTTCAATCAGGTTGTGTCCCCCCTTCATGGAAATCCCAAATTATAATCCCCATTTTAAAACCGGGCAAAAACCCGGATGATCATATGTCATACCGCCCAATAGCGTTATCATCAACCTTAAGTAAAGTTATGGAACATCTTATAAAAAATAGATTAGATTGGATTTTGGAAAGCCGAAAAATTATTGCAAAGACACAATTTGGGTTTCGTAAAGGTATTGGTACTATGGACAGCTTAAGTATCTTTACATCTGATATACGTCTATCATTAGCAAGAGGTGAATATCTTGTGGGGGTGTTTCTAGATATATCCTCAGCGTACGACAATGTTGTCTTACCTGTTTTACGAACTAAAATGATGTACTTAAATTTACCCACTAAAATTATTCAATTCATTTCTAACCTTTTCATTGGCAGATCTATTAGTGTGAGACACAATGGTACTATACTCCCTCCAAGAACGATATGGAAGGGTCTTCCCCAGGGCTCAGTGCTTAGTCCTATTTTGTACAGTCTTTATACCTATGACTTGGAAAAATCTGTTGATAGTTTCTGCAACATTCTCCAGTATGCCGATGACATAGTTTTGTATGCAAGTTCGAAAAATGTATCTGAAATTGTGTCTAAATTAAATTCTGCTCTATATTATCTTGAAGAATGGCTATCAAATCATGGTTTAGCCTTGTCAGTTCCTAAGAGTAAAGTGGTTATTTTCACGCGAAAAAGAAATATTCCTCAATTTAACATTGTATATAATAATCATGCTCTCCCCATTACAAATTCAGTTAAATTTCTTGGCCTTCACCTAGACTCAAAATTAAATGGTGTAGCTCATACAGATTATATTATAAAGAAATGTGAAAAATATATTCAAATTTTACGTTCTTTATCAGGTGTTTGGTGGGGATCTCATCAATACACACAAAAACTTTTATATAATGCAGTTATCCGTAGTCATTTAGATTACGGTACATTCCTCTTGGACTCTGGTAATAAACATGCATTAGGAAAATTAAATATATTACAGTATAAATGCCTCCGAATCATATTAAGAGGTATGAAATCCACCCCTACCAATGCATTACAGTTAGAATGTGTCGATCCCTCTCTTCACCTGCGTAGACAATATTTGGCAGATAGATTCATATCCAAAATTTTAAAGTGTTCATCCCATCAATTTCTATCGTCCCTTACCCGTTTGGCTCAAACCATCAAACCAAATCAAAAAAGTCCCTGTATTTTGAAAAGTTTTCATAAACTTGCACAATATCCTGCGCCAATTCATAAATGTCATCTCAATCCTCTCTATTCTGTCCCTTATTATTCTCTAACATTTAGTCCCTCAATTATAACTAATCTGGGCATAATTAAAAATCAATCTGGTGCAAATAACATTTTTTTAGAAACTTTGTGTAAAAAATGGCCAGACTATATTTCAATTTTCACAGATGCATCCAAATTATCCGATGATGCTTGTCTTGGAGTTGCTTGTTGGATTCCAAAGTTCAAAATTATATTGAATTTTAAATGCCCTCCTCAATCCTCTGTTTTTTCAGGGGAGTCCTTAGCGATTCTGGAAGCTATATTGTTTGCTGAATCACATAAAATGAGAAAGGTTTCATTTCAAGGTCATTTGTTAGGAATCTAGTAAAATTTATTATAGATAATAAAATTAAAGTTTGAGTAATTGTTTATTGTACCTATTTGCATAAATACAACATTTCTGTCACCTATTGTAAATCTTGTGTATAACTACTTTATTTCACTTTATAGTTTTAGGTTGTTCCTGTATCGTAGCATCCATCAACATTTTATCATAATCACTTATAACTACATTAACTTTTTGGCACGATTTACCGCGCAGTCTTCTCCGTGTTTGTTTCATTATACGTGACACTGGCACAATGCTTTGTGCATAAGCACATTCAAAGCCATATAATTAAAAAATATTGGTTAAATGACTGACAGTTATGTCAAAAGCCATTACATTAGCAAAAGTATATGTTCGTTAATTTTTCTTAAATTTAATAATTTCACGCGCAATTTCCTAATTTTTTCTTATATAAGAACCTTCTTCTGATAATAACAAGTACGTTTTCTTCAATTTTCTCATTTTCCGCGCAATTTTTTTAAATTATTCTTCCATAAGAACCTTCTTCTGACTATAACAAACACAACAAAAAAAGAATTAGCGAAATCCAGCCGTTTACGCGTGATGCCGTGACCAAGGGAAATAGGGATTCATTTTTATATATAAGAAGATTAATGACACAATTATACTAAAACACTAACTACAGCTACCGGCACGTAAGTATAGGTTTGACCTTGAATGTTAAATCACTATTAGGGGAAAGAGCAGCGCGTATCAGTTCCGGCGCGTCTGCACGTCACGGATGGAACGCAACACCTCCATCCCACTATTTCTTCTCAGACCTAAAGTTAGTTGGCGGCTAATATACTCACTACAGACTTTATGCTACAGTTTTACAAAACCAGCGCCATCTAGTTACGGGAATAAAAACTATTATGTTTAGAAAATAAAACATTTAAAATTAAACTAAATTCTTAATTACATATTATTGGATTTTTTGTATAATGTATGATACTATAGTATACATTATATACTATTATATACATTATATACTGTTATATACATTATATCACAATAGTGATACTATACATTATACAAGAATCTAAGATGAAGAAGACAAGTCACGTTAGTATATCACGTTTACTTAGATACAATATGTTATTGCTCAATTTAAATATTCAAGGGATTACTATAGTAAACAAATTTTATTATACCACAGAAACTCTGGACTTTTCCGGGATTAAAAGTAGGCTATGTGTTAATCCAGGTTGTAAAGTATCTGTGTACCAAATTTCATTAAAATCCTTTCAGCCATTTTTGAACTTTTTCTAATTATCCAAAAATGATATAGGTGTCATTGATTGATCAATGAAGTGAAAAAAGGGGGTTTAGTTTTTTGCAAATATCTCGAAAACTGTTTGAGATTTTTGAAATTTGAAAAGATTCAAAGAGAGCAGGAAATTTCCCAAAGAAAATTCTATACTCTCGGAACTGTAGGACCAATATTTATAATTTTCCCAGAGGGTTGAAAATACTCCCGAAAACGGGTACTCCGGCTTGCGCAAGCCACGCCCACTTTGGACATTTAATGAATACATATTATTTTAACTTATTAAATATGAAAATTAAGAAGCGAAAAAATTCAGGATCCGAGGTCCAAAAATTTTTATCGCTATTTTAAATATATAAATTTAATTATTTTTTTTTGCAAGCGACTCTTTAATTTTCTCAAAAAGTTTCTACAAGCCATTCCGAATCGAATGATACCTAAATCATAATTTTTTGGGAATTAGAAAAAGTTTCGACCTAAAAAAGCACTTGTTGACTAGACTATAGTTTCACATTTATATTATATTAAAATAATAATATTAATTTAAAAAAATTACGTTTTCATTACTTCTTCACCAAAAACCATGTGACATGGGATTTTTATATATTAAGATATATACGTAAGTGTATAGAGATATAAGTACACATAGCATATGATTATATAAGGAAATAAAAGTTCATACTTCAACGTGTAAAAAAGTGATTCCGCACAGTAAACATTGTCCAAAATAGTGCAAGTATAGTTTAGAGTCGTGAAAGTGAAATAAGAATAAAGCAATATTACATATCCTTAGTTACATATTAAGGGACATTTCCACTTTACCGTGAAACCACGAGGGTACTTTAAGAAAACGTTTCAATAAGCTCGAGGGTAAACGTTCCTAAATAAACAACTTAGTGTTTGGACGGTAGTTTAAACTTTTGCACTTAAAGTTATATTATTTATACCAGAATTTTACCCTTGCTTTTCCCAGAACTAGCAACACCGTTGGCAGTTTGACAAGTAATATTTATAAAGTAAATATTGTCTATATTAATGTATGTGTAACTAATGTTAGTGGTGAATTATTATAGGAGAGTGTTAGTGCATTCTAAAGGGGGTACCTGCTTCTGGGGTCACAAGCCCCAGGTACTACTTAGCCTTACTATCTGTCATGTACAGAAATAACATCTAAAAAAGTGTTATAAAATGAATTCTTGTAAAAAATAATTATTAAGCAGAAAAGGCTTGAAAATAGTACAATTACACTTAACAGTACATTGATCTCGCTGCTCGCCTCTAATACCAGACGTTGTAGGCTAGGAGACAACCGACACAATGCTACACTTAATCAAAGTTTTTAAAAAGCGAAATGAATACAAGATCTAGAAATTATTTTCGAGTTTCTAATAATGTGTATTACTATTATCTAAGTTAAAGAAATTAATTAAATATGTGTGGCTGCGGCCATCGTCAAGAGCGGAAGAAAACGCGGAACATCTTATATGTGTTAGTTACCTTAAACTTACCCGATATGCCCACAAAATTTTGAGGAAATTTTGTGGGCATATCGGGTAAGTCTGAGAATAGGTCAACATCTATTTATACCCCTAAATGATAAGAGAGGCCCACCCCAATTTCTTAAAGTTTATATGGCTAAACAACGTTTGCCGGGAAACCTGAGGGAAGTGCAATGCGGGGGCAAATTGGGGGCAGGAACTGACGCGTTTCTCGTCGGGCGTCGTCCCGTGTTCTGCGAACTCGGTAGATTCCAGAGCTAGTGAACTCCATATGATAGGTAGGCAGAGCGCCTCGACGTCAGGTTACGTATCAAAGCAGTAAGCATGTTACGGATGCCCTTAAACCTGGACACGACCCTTAATATATTGTAATAAAGTCTGATATTCAGTCAGACCTTATAAGACTTGTCTTGTTACCAAAATTCATGATTTTAGGTCAACAGGCTTTTGATATAACCGTTTATGAAGCAACCGAAGAAAAGATGGAATGATATTTTTTAGAAAAGGGGGACAGAATTCTTTGGAATAATATGGGGAAGGTCTACGCCGAAGAGGTGACTTCTACAAGAAAAAGAGTCTTGACAGACTGACAACGAAGTGATCTTTTAACTACTTTTACTGACACATAATCCCATAAAATGCAACATAGTCCGTTAGAATACGTGAAAGAGTTAGTGAGTATGTGAACTGCAAATGAATGACCCTATTTGGTGATGGCATCACGCGTGAACGGCTGGACTGATTTAACTAATTCTTTTGTTGTTGTTAGGAGAAGTTTCTTATGTAAGAAAATATTTAAGAATATTATCTATAAAGAATACAAGTAGCCCAAAATAGAACAAAATGGCAGGACTTGGAGGAGGCCTTCACCTATTTAATGGGTTCCTGCTAATCACTAGGTTAGATAAAATACATTATTTATTTACTTTGTAGTTTTGTTAAGCAGGAAAAAAGACATATACACGTACACAATACACTTAAAAGACAATAATGGTATATACTTTAGGGGGAACCAAGCAAAAATCATCAAACACTCAAAAAATACTTGACAATTGAGATGAATCAAGATACGATAATCGTCACCTGGCGAGATGCGTTTAATAACTGGTTCAAGTCTAAAAAGCTACTAACTTTTCTTCTCTTTCGAATCTTGTGTACAGCGTTTGACATTTGACCAATATTCTTAACTATCAGATAGTATAACGTATTTAACAACCGTCTCCTAGGCTATTCGCTAATCATTTCGCTATAAACGCAGCGGCTCAGAGCGGTTGAGCGGCTCCAAGTAGAGTACGGGGTGAGCAAGTCTGCGACTACTACTACTTACTACTATATCTACTACATATATAAGTTCCGGGAAAATCACATTTGAGCTACTCGTTATCCGTTACCCAAACATACCAAAAATGTGACGAATACGCATTATTGTACAGTAATGGTTATTGGTTATCATTTCTCTCTTATTCTACGACACTATGATGGTTAATATTTAGTCTATAAAACTATTCGTCAAACTGTAGGGAACCCATCAAAACCGAAAGTCAAATAATCAATCAAAGCTAAACAATATTGTGGCTAGATCAAGCAATGTTTTACTTTCATCATTCCTTTCTGATCGATGCTAGTGATATAAATCTATACTAATATTATAAAGAGGTAATGATTTTACCAATTGAAAGCCACATCCATCTTTGTGAATGTGATAGGCTATATATTAGGTCATTAGTCTTTACCTAAGAAATTGCCGTTCTGCCTTACTGGCTATTTCAAATCCAATTTTATCTTTTTTTTGGTAAGAATTCTGAGTTCAAATAAATCTTTTTTGAAAATTATCCATTTGTTAGCGTTTGTACGTTTTCCGTCATCATGGATATTTATTTATTTGTCTATTTATTTAAATAGGAAGAAAACGTGGCATACAATGTTTCTTAAAATTAATTTTTACAATTTTATTTAAAAACATTCACATTGTATACCTCCACTTATAGGCTAACATGACATGCAAACAACGATCATCTTTTTTTCTATGATCGTTGCATGCATATGATATTAAAAAATAAAAGAAGAAACAATAGTAAAGAGGCAAAAGTTACATCACAAAATTAGTAGAATTAAACAGTAAACATACTAAACTTATGGCATTCGATTACAAAATAGCAACAATAACCAAAAAAAAATTAAATAGAAAATTCTTAATATTACTTTTAAATTGTTTCTCAGAATCCTTAAAAATATCAATATGAGTGTCTATATGAAGGGAATTATAAGAACTAATTGCTCGATTCATTGGAGACTCCTAAATTGGTTTTGGCAATTCTTGTTCTAAAAATTGGTTTATTTTGTTTATGGAATCTAGTATTTAATATGTTTAAAATTCCAGTAATTATGGAATATGAGTGTGTGAGCGGCAGAAGCGGCAGAAGCGGCACGCAACATCAACGACGTCTACGGAGCGAACACTACTAACGATATCACTACTCGTTGATGATTCTCAATCTACAGCTGAATTAGCAGCAGCTTTCAATGTTAGCATCAAAACAATATTGATCCATTTGCGTCGAATTGGCAAGGTAAAATAGCTTGACAAATGGATGCCCTACGAATTGACAGATCCCCAGCGCAAAGCACGCGTTTGGCCGAGCCTTGCACTGAACAGACACACAAACGAAGAGATATTGAAACGCGACGAAAAATGAATTCTGTTCGACAATCGCAAGCGCTCTGCAAGATGGTCAGATCCTGGTTCAGCACCTAAACGATGCCCCAGACTAAAACTTACCCCTAAAAAAGTGATGATCACTTTTTGGTGGTCTAGTGCCGGTGTCATTCATCACAGCTTCTTACCAAACGGGATGAGCATTAATGCAGATGTGTACTGTGAAGAACTGAACACAATGATGGAGAAGCTCGCACATCTCCAACCTGCTTCGGTCAATCGTTCGGCTACGCTGCTCCTGAACGACAACGCGCGACCTCATACTGCACTCACAACAGAAGGTCTCCAAGTTACAAAAGCTGGGTTTGGAAGTTCTACGTTATCCACCGTACTCACCAGACCAGTTCAAAATCCCTTTTATATAATTACTTTCATTAATAATAATAAAAAATATAGAGAAAAAAGGGCGTTAACTTATTTCATAAAAAAACGGCAATTTCATAGGTAAAGATATATTAACCCAAAAAATAAAAAATCTTCTTCGTGGTCGTCGGATTTGCTGCAGTGAGTCGGACAACAAACGGTCGGACGGCAACGTTTCTTATTAAGGCTGCCTTAACGTTGAGAGATATATGATTCATAGTTGCAGTTTGAATACACCTCAGCGAAGCGAGAGCGGGTCCATTTACAGTAACCAGGTAAACAAGTCCATAAACATGGTCATACACTACGAGTATATGACACTTGTTTATGGATAAGGAAAATAATATCTTGTTTTCTTCCTCACTTATATTCCAGTTATGAATATATTGTCTGATTGTATCAAAACGAGTATTATTAAAGGACTTTATTCTTGTATAAGGCTGTATATCCACTAGAGATGTGCGACGATTCTATTGGTTCTTAGCAACCCCTCGTTATACATCCTTACTGAGGAAAGAAACAGTACAGTGAAAAAACTAAAAAAACTCCAAATTAAATCTAAAAAAAAGTTAATTTAAGATACTCTTAGAACTGTAGAGCCTTGAGCTAAACTTAGAGCTTAAGATAAAACAGTTAAAACTTAGAAAAGGACGTACAGCTAAATACAAATATGTACCAAAACCTAGACAACCAAAACTGATGAAAATCTGAAGAACTGACGAAAGAAACTTAATAGTCTCTTTACTTACTGACTACAAAACTTTCTAGGGGCAAGTTGATATAAATGAAAGATAGGGACTTATAAATAATTAATTTTTAATTTAATTTTTATTCGAATTCTGACTAGCTAGTTTATTTTTGTTCCTCTAGGGACGGTGGGGAGACAGCTCTCCTACTACCCCCTTATTTTTTTTTATTTGTGACGGGATTGCAAGTGGTCTAAATCTCACGTGATGTTAAGTGAAGATTAGGCGGAAGATGGAGCTCGCTTTCCCGTAAGTACTACTCTCTTCTTAAGGATCCCTTAGTTGTATGTTGGGGGGAACAGAGATGAGGGGAGAGAGTTCCAATCCTTAGCTGTGCGCATGAGGAAGGGAGCTGCGAAGCGCTTCGTGCGAATTGGTGGTATGTCAACAACATATGGGTGAAAACTCTCACCTCGCCTAGTGGTCCGATGACGAAATGGTGATGGTGGAACTAAGTCGTGAAGTTCTATAGCACACTCTCCAAAATGTATCCGGTAAAAAACCGAGAAGCAAGCTACTGCGGCGGTGTTCCAGACTTTGGAGCTTAGTAGACCCCTGATGGGTATTTGGGTAATTTCCTTGTTAAAATGTCTTCCAGTTTGTAAACTTTACTAATAAATACTAATGACATGCTCTTGGACCCTTATTCATATTAAATTAGAAGATATACATTAAATAATTATTCATTACACCCTTTAGGAAAGTTAAATTAGGGTCTCAAACTATTATTAGTGGCAACACTGGACAATGTAGGCTAATAATTTCTATTGATTCATTTTAAAAATATCCCAACTAACGATAGATAGCAGTTTGACGAGTAATTTCGTAGAGTAAATATTTATAAATCGAAAGTTATGGATAAATTATGCAAGATGAGATTAATCAAAATGATGATCGATAAAGTGAGGCCCTAAAACAGTGTTGCCAATATGCAGGTTTATCCTTTTTTCGAGTAAATTTGGTCAATTCTCTTAGTTAACCACTGAGCAACTGAGCATTTTACGCTTTCTTATGGCAAGTAAGAGGCAAACGAACAGACGGCCCACCTAATGGTAAGTGGCCACCGTCGCCCATGGACATCGACAATACAAGAGACTCTTGCTTAGCCGATGCGTTGCCACCTAGATAGAGTGAGGAAAAGGAATTAAGAGAAGAATGCTACTACTACGACAGTCCAGAGTGCACTAGAACCGCAGCATCAACAGGATGGGAGGGGGAGAAATAAGTCTGGCCCACATGCGGTTCGACTGGAACGCGTCAATGACACTTGGCGATTGATGGTCGCAAGCCATTCGGGGAACAGATCCTCTATCACCACGTGGCAAAAGGAATGTGCACTAAATGAGGTCGCCTATATCTTATCATTGGCAACCCGAAATACTACGTGTAGACACTGTTTGATATTTTTACCATTGTTCGCTATTTTCAACTACCCTACGCATTCCCGTATTTAACCTTAAAAATATGAATAATCCCTTGTGTTGTATGTACCTTTTTCCGAAATTGACCCTGTATTGATGAGAACTGACTTTGTTGATAAAGTGTGAGCGTGTTTGTAAACGGGGCGCCACCAAAGGATTCAAGATCCAGCAAACCTGTGAGTACAGTGTTATTTATTCAAACTCAAATTCAAAATATTTTATTTAAGTTAAACTTTTGCATAAAAGTACTTTTGATACGTCAAATATTGGTCGGTCAGTCAGTTTGTCTGAAGCTACCACCAGCTCGGATAGCAGTTTCCTGTTGAGAAGAGCCGGCCAGAAACTCAACAGTCGCTCGCATCAAAAAGCCATGTTTACACAGTCTGTTATACAAATCATTTAGCTTGAGAGTCAACGTCACTTAGATTCCAAGCATTCTCATCATTCAAGTAATCCTGTACATTGTAGTATGCTTTATATATTAAAGATTTCTTGATACGAGTTTTAAATAGTTGAAGTGGCATGTCTAATATAGGCTGTGGAATCTTATTATAGATGCAAACACCAAGCCCCATGAAGCTATTACTCACTTTGTGGAGACGATAGTATGGTGTTACAAGTTTATTTCTATTTCTAGTATTAACATTATGTTTGTCCAACAACACCTTTTACACGCTGTCACCGATTCATACACTTTTTGCTAAGCTGTACAAAGGTGTTTAAGTCATTTTCATCACTGCTGAGCCTGTTCCCTTAGAGTGAGAAAAGGGATAGGCCATAGTCCACCACGCTGGTCCAGTGTCGGTTGACAGAATTCACTTATTAGAGACCATATTTGATTATTTATCGGTTCAGTAGCAGTATCTACGTCGCCTTTACCCAATAGTCCATTCAATATCATCACCCCTTATAGTGTTCTCCAATATTTCCCTCTCCTCCTCCTCCTTCCTTCTCATCATTAAAATCCCCGATATGTATGTATTTAAGTAATCATTTTCATGTATAATAATTTCAAGTATCAATCTTATTCGTTTTGAGTATTTTAAATTTTTAGTTCCCTCTGTCACCGCGTCATACTCTTCTTTCCCAAGCTGTACATACGTGACATAAAATCATTTAATTTTATTGAGAAGAAAGGGAAATTCTGATGACATTTATTGGCAACACTGCCGTAATGTGTCAAAGTAAAGGAAGTTAATAACCTTAAAGGGTAATGCGTGACCTCGGGACAAGCTGTAACATTTTATTATAGTCGATAGCAATAAATTCACTTTCTCGTGTGTGGGCGCAGAATTGCTTGAATTACTATTCAATTTTGAGCACAAATATGTAAAGCCGGTCAAGTATTAAGCTGCGTCTCCGCCAGAGATGTGCGAGGATGTGTAGCGAGGGATGTGTTTGTTAAGAACCAATAGAATCGCTTCATTTGACACACTGAGCGAGGCTAGGTAATCGAAGCGATTCTATTCGTGGAAAGGTATCCTAAATCACAATAAAAATATTTTTAGATTACGCCGTATGAATGCCAGACGTTATCCTAATCCCATAGATTTGTCCATGACGCTATGACGCAGTATGTAAGCCAGACTCTCCTAACATTGTTTTCACAATGTGATGTTTGGAGACAATCATCCACGACATTTCAAACAGTTAACATTGTCTAAACAAGTGGTGTGGTTTAGTGTTGTGGTGCTCAAGGGTTACGTGAGTTAACATTGTTATCTATAGCAATTAGAGGAACATTTTCTATTATGAAAAATGTGTAATTACAGCACAATAACTCATACTTTCAACGTAATTGCGATCTACCCACATAATGATAGCGAGAGTGTTCACACAGCGTGAACTATGAGTCTATGAAGCACCGAACACGGAGCTACTTTTATTATTTGCTACTTTATCATACTAGTCAAACTGCTGACTTCGTTCACGTAAATATAATCATCTAAATCAAGACACGACGGCCGCGTGTCAAAGCCAAGTGAAGCTGCGCAGATGCCTAAGGTATAACACGAACCGTACTTCGGAGTCTAATTAATCTAATAAATGACTTTTGGCACATTTATTAAAGTCCCTTAGTTTATCTTAATATTTAAAAACCAGGAATTTTATGAATGACTGACTGACTTATAGATAAAAACCTAACCCACTTTCAGATGACCCAGGGACGTGATATTGGGCGTATACAAAGAAAATTATAGATTTTTAGTATCACTTAACTCAATTTGAATCATAAACAAATGTCATAAAAGTAATAGGTTTATATCAAAGAAAGTAAGTAAGTATAAGTAAGGAAGAAACAGGAAATACATTAACTTGCGTGCTATTTACTAAATTAATTGATTCAATAATAAAAGGTACCAAGAAATAAAATTAATTTTTTTGTTTTATATTTTTAAAAGATTAGTAAGATATGGATCACAATACTAGTAGTAAGTATTCCCTTTACCCCTCCTAGTAAGCTAAAATGCTTGTGTTAGGAGGGGGCTACACCAGTATTCCAATGTCCGGGATTTGAACCAACGACTTATCAATCGTGAATCCAACGCCTAAACCGCTCATGATCATGACATCACTGACGCTACATTAATATTATACATTGAAATTAACATTTTTTATACTGAACTTGGCTCTTCTTTTACATTTCTGTTTTTGTTAGGATTTTTATATTTCCTTGTTTGATTTTTGGAAAGTATAATTAATTAATTAGTGTTTTTTTTTTAATTTCTTAAAATTTATTTTTTATGCAACTTAAAAAAATATCCATCGTAGTTACAAAAATCAGTCACAGTCACTGTAAACATAGATGGCGTTACTAATACTTTGTACCGCGCTGTTCAAAAGTCGGCTAAGGTTAACTGAAAATCCATAATTTTACTTTTTGCCTTTATAACTAACCGAACACACACTTCATCTAATATTTTATGGCAAAATCTCTTCCCTGAGGTATATTGTACCGTCGTCGTTGACTCACACTGTTTACCAATACTTTTTTGTGAAGAAAAAAATGATTATTAAAAAAATCTCATTTATGTGGATATTTTGTAACATGATATAACTACGACCCATAGGAGCTTAATATTATTAGTATCTTTATGTATAAAAATGAATTCCAGTTAGTTAGTCTTGCTAAAACTCGAGAACGGCTGGACCGATTTGAGTAATCTTAGTTTTAAAATATTTGAGGAAGTCCAATGAAAGTTTTAATGGTGAAGAATGCTAAAACGTAAAATTTTTACCTGTGGTACACCTCAGCGAAGCGAGGATGGGTCAGTTATTACATAAGTACTCTAATGAAACAGAAAAATATATGTGCATTTGAATATGGTTTTTATCCAAAACTATAAATATAATTTTAAAAAATTATTTGTCGGTAAATAGCTATTTTTTTAAGGCACTTTTAAAACCATATAACATTACGCTACGACCCATAGGAATAACGCAGTAACAGAAGCAAAGCGGGAACATTAAAACTCGACATAAAATTCTAGTATACAGCTAAGTACACACATAACCATTGACGTTGACCCAAAATGTGCATAACGGGTTACCCGGTGCCCCGTAATGGGTTACTTGCCATTGGGTACATTTACGGGTTAAGTAACCACTGGGAATTAGACAAGTTTGCCCTTGATCCAAAACCTCCAAAACAAACCATCGGCCATCAAAGTGACTAAAACGGAATTGGATCTCCTTTTGCATTTAGATCTCTTTTACCAACACCGATTGTGTTGTGTATATTACATTAGTATTTTACATCTTTATAAGTATTTTATTGTACTGTATGTGTGTATGACAGCTTCGTTTTATAAGTAACTAGGGGCCCGTCCCGGCTTCGCACGGGTGGATAATTTTTTTTTAACATTTTGGCTCCTGCATTCTGTCGCTCCTCTATCGCCGCGTTACTCGCTGCGCTGCGAGGCGCTCCACACCGCGCCGGCGGCCCGTCTGGGATTATTTTTTATTTATCTTGATATTTTTATTTCGTAATATCTTTTGACTGGAATGTCCGATTTCAATAATTCAAAAATTAATTAACAGGTATTGAAACAATCTTCATTACGAAATAATTTATTTAGATAAGAATTAATACAAAGTTATGGAAAACATGGTCTGATTTTGATAGGCATTTTTATCAACTTTTAAAATGTAAAAAACTAGTTATAGTGACTTAACTACAATAGTTGGACATATAGTCTCGCGGAGTTTTTTGTAGATATTGATACGTTCTATAATATTGTAAAACATTTTTTTGGTCTATCATCAATACTTTTCGCAGCGCATGCGATGAAAGATATTTTATGGCAAATTTTTTTGCACCTTGTTTTGGTTTTAGTGAGAATTTCTGGGGATCTCTAATTTTTTCTTGTAATAAATATAGCCTATCTTACTCAGGGATAATGTAGCTTCCTAATGGTGAAAGAATTTTTGAAATCGGTCCAGTAGTTTTTATGTTTATTCGTTACATACAAAAATACAAATCTTTCCTCTTTATAATATTAGTATAGA
The DNA here is from genome assembly GCA_905147385.1 of Limenitis camilla. Lineage (NCBI taxonomy): Eukaryota > Metazoa > Arthropoda > Insecta > Lepidoptera > Nymphalidae > Limenitis > Limenitis camilla. The sequence goes on from LR990241.1 coordinate 12,971,021, forward strand.
CTAGTCGACCCGTCCGGCTTCGCCCTGGTGCAATTTAACACGTGTATTTAGCCGTAACCGCTATGTATGAATCTGTAATATCTTCAAAAATATTCGTTTAAATTTAATGCTGTAAAGGGCCATAGTGATCTATATTAAATGCACAATGTATTTAAGGTACCTTATTAGATAAGGATTAATACTGTATTGTTTAAAATCGCTTCGTAAATAAACCATTATTTTTTGTAAAAAGTAAAGGATAATAAATGGTTATTGTGGGTTATCCCTAAGAGGTAGACATATACCATCGCGGACTTTTTTGTAGACCTTTTTAAGGTGTACAATACTGTAGTACATTATTTTGATCTATCTCGTAGGGTTCAGCCAGAGTTTGCAATGTAAGCGCAAAAAAATGTGTTCATTTACGACATCACATTACAAACCTCTACAATTATGAGTGTTTATCTACTATATTATATATGTATTTTACATATAAACCTTCCTCTTGAATAACTCTATCTATTTAAAAAAATCGCATCAAAATCCGTTGCGTAGTTTTAAAGATTTAAGCATACATAGGGATAATTAATAATTATATAACATTATTGAGTAAGAATGCCTTTAGAAATTCAATCTATTAACACATTAGAGAAATATTTATTTTTTACAAATTATTTTTTAACAATTCAATGTATCTTCTGTTTCTTTCCTTTTCTATTTTTCGTTTAAAATTAAGGCTACGTTTCCACTAGAGATGAGCGAGGATGTGTAACGAGGGTTGTGTTTGTTGAGAACCAGCCAGGATCTCTGGAAACTCAGCCTTTCAGCAGAGGTTGCAAGAATGGAGAAAAAAAAATATTTATATTTTTTTTAATTTTTTCTAAAAATTAATATGAAGTGTGGCATCACTACAGGGTAAATAGGGATGTACAATAAAATACTTAAGAAGATATGTGACATCAATGAAGTCATACATCGCTTTCACATGTATATTTATATTATATATTACTCAAAATATAACCTTTTGACCTCAAAACTTTCGCAAGTAATCATTGAAGATGTTACAAGATTCCTTATATAGATTTACTGTTTAAAATACCCATTACTGTACAGCAATAGGTATACACATGACGGGTAGCGCCTTGGACTTGCGACCAAGGTGTAGGGTACCCGAACACTAACTACAGTAAATAATAACGTGGACCTCAAGAACCTTAACCACAACACTATAACACTAACTATGTACACTGCGCGACAACACCAGAGAGACTTACCAATCGCACTAAAGGTTATATATTGTCTACACGTAGATATGAGATAAAGTAAAATAATAAGCGAATAGTAATAAACGGTGTTATAACTTGTTTGTTTATTTATATGGATGTATTTTATGTATGTATGTCATAGCAACCGGTTGTCAGGAAACCAGAAACAACCTTGCCCGTGAATATTATAATCACCTGACGTCATACTTGCGGGCTCATCTTGTATCCTATAGTTATATTTTTATTTATTTATGTATTAACAAAATAGAGGTACTTAACTACATTAAAAATGAACATTTATTTTCTATCCTCTACTTCTCAGATAAATGTTTATCGGTTGGCAAACATGCGAAAGAAAAATGCCACTGAAATCAATGCTACCTACATCATAACCAACAGAATGCTTCTCAAATCAATGCTATCAACATCAAAACCAACAGGATGCTTCTCAAATCAATGCTATCAACATCAAAACCAACAGGATGCTTCTCAAATCAATGCTATCAACATCAAAACCAACAGGATGCTTCTCAAATCAATGCTATCAACATCAAAACCAACAGGATGCTACTCAAATTAATGCTTTCAACATCAAAACCAACAGGATGCTTCTCAAATCAATGCTATCAACATCAAAACCAACAGGATGCTACTCAAATTAATGCTTTCAACATCAAAACCAACAGGATGCTTCTCAAATCAATGCTATCAACATCAAAACCAACAGGATGCTACTTAAATTAATGCTTTCAACATCAAAACCAACAGGATGCTTCTCAAATCAATGCTATCAACATCAAAACCAACAGGATGCTACTCAAATTAATGCTTTCAACATCAAAACCAACAGGATGCTTCTCAAATCAATGCTATCAACATCAATACCAACAGGATGCTACTCAAATCAATGCTATCAACATCATAACCAACAGGATGCTAGTCAAATCAATGCTATCAACATTATAATTAGCAGGTTGCTAGATGTCACTCAAATTAGAGTTGCTAACATCATAACCAACAGGATGCTAGTCAAATCAATGCTATCAACATTATAATTAACAGGTTGCTAGATGTCACTCAAATTAGTGTTGCTAACATCATAACCAGCAGGATGCTAGTCAAATCAATGCTATCAACATTATAATTAACAGGTTGCTAGATGTCACTCAAATTAGTGTTGCTAACATCATAACCATCAGGATGCTAGTCAAATCAGTGCTATCAACATTATAATTAACAGGTTGCTAGATGTCACTCAAATTAGAGTTGCTAACATCATAACCAACAGGATGCTAGTTAAATCAATGCTATCAACATTATAATTAACAGGTTGCTAGATGTCACTCAAATTAGTGTTGCTAACATCATAACCAACAGGATGCTAGTCAAATCAATGCTATCAACATTATAATTAACAGGTTGCTAGATGTCACTCAAATTAGTGTTGCTAACATCATAACCAACAGGATGCTAGTCAAATCAATGCTATCAACATTATAATTAACAGGTTGCTAGATGTCACTCAAATTAGTGTTGCTAACATCATAACCAACAGGATGCTAGTCAAATCAATGCTATCAACATTATAATTAACAGGTTGCTAGATGTCACTCAAATTAGTGTTGCTAACATCATAACCAACAGGATGCTAGTAAAATCAATGCTATTAACATTATAATTAACAGGTTGCTAGATGTCACTCAAATTAGTGTTGCTAACATCATAACCAACAGGATGCTACTCAATTCAATGCTATCAACATCACAACCAACAGGATGCTTCTCAAATCAATGCTATCAATATCATAACCAACAGGATGCTACTCAATGCTATCAACATCACAACCAACAGGGTGCTACTCAATACTATCAACATCATAACCAACAGGATGCTACTCAATTCAATGCTATCAACATCACAACCAACAGGATGCTACTCAATACTATCAACATCATAACCAACAGGATGCTACTCAAATCAATGCTATCAATATCATAACCAACAGGATGCTACTCAAATCAATGCTATCAACATCATAACCAACAGGATGCTTCTCAAATCAATGCTATCAACATCATAACCAACAGGAAGCTACTCAATACTATCAACATCACAACCAACAGGATGCTACTCAATTCAATGCTATCAACATCACAACTAACAGGATGCTTCTCAAATCAATGCTATCAACATCATAACCAACAGGATGCTACTCAAATTAATGCTATCAACATCACAACTAACAGGATGCTTCTCAAATCAATGCTACCTACATCATAACCAACAGGATGCTACTCAAATCAATGCTATCACCATCATAATTAACAGGTTGCAAGATGTCACTCAAATTAGTGTTGCCAACATCATAACTAACGGGTTACAGGATGTCACTAAAATTAGTGTTGCCAACATCATAACTAACGGGTTACAGGATGTCACTCAAATTAGTGTTGCCAACATCATAACTAACGGGTTACAGGATGCCACTCAAATTAGTGTTGCCAACATCATAACTAACGGGTTACAGGATGCCACTCAAATTAGTCTTGCCAACATCATAACTAACGGGTTACAGGATGTCACTCAAATTAGTGTTGCCAACATCATAACTAACGGGTTACAGGATGTCACTCAAATTAGTGTTGTCAATATCATAACTAACGGGTTACAGGATGTCACTCAAATTAGTGTTGTCAATATCATAACTAACGGGTTACAGGATGTCACTAAAATTAGTGTTGCCAACATCATAACTAACGGGTTACAGGATGTCACTTAAATTAGTGTTGCCAACATCATAACTAACGGGTTACAGGATGCCACTCAAATTAGTGTTGCCAACATCATAACTAACGGGTTACAGGATGCCACTCAAATTAGTGTTGCCAACATCATAACTAACGGGTTACAGGATGTCACTCAAATTAGTGTTGCCAACATCATAACTAACGGGTTACAGGATGTCACTCAAATTAGTGTTGTCAATATCATAACTAACGGGTTACAGGATGTCACTCAAATTAGTGTTGTCAATATCATAACTAACGGGTTACAGGATGTCACTCAAATTAGTGTTGTCAATATCATAACTAACGGGTTACAGAATGTCACTCAAATTAGTGTTGCCAACATCATAACTAACGGGTTACAGGATGTCACTCAAATTAGTGTTGCCAACATCATAACTAACGGGTTACAGGATGCCACTCAAATTAGTGTTGCCAACATCATAACTAACGGGTTACAGGATGTCACTCAAATTAGTGTTGCCAACATCATAACTAACGGGTTACAGGATGTCACTCAAATTAGTGTTGCCAACATCATAACTAACGGGTTACAGGATGCCACTCAAATTAGTGTTGCCAACATCATAACTAACGGGTTACAGGATGTCACTCAAATTAGTGTTGTCAATATCATAACTAACGGGTTACAGGATGTCACTCAAATTAGTGTTGTCAATATCATAACTAACGGGTTACAGGATGTCACTCAAATTAGTGTTGTCAATATCATAACTAACGGGTTACAGGATGTCACTCAAATTAGTGTTGCCAACATCATAACTAACGGGTTACAGGATGTCACTCAAATTAGTGTTGCCAACATCATAACTAACGGGTTACAGGATGCCACTCAAATTAGTGTTGCCAACATCATAACTAACGGGTTACAGGATGTCACTCAAATTAGTGTTGCCAACATCATAACTAACGGGTTACAGGATGCCACTCAAATTAGTGTTGTCAATATCATAACTAACGGGTTACAGGATGTCACTCAAATTAGTGTTGTCAATATCATAACTAACGGGTTACAGGATGTCACTCAAATTAGTGTTGTCAATATCATAACTAACGGGTTACAGGATGTCACTCAAATTAGTGTCGGCAACATTTTAATTAACAATAATTAGATTGGAAGAAGAATTTACAAAGCTTTGATTTTTAAATTTAGTCGCATATATCCTTCCTCTTTCCAAATCGTTTAGACTAGTAGGTATTAAGAGTAACCACAGCGAAGTGAGGGCAAATGTTTTACAAAGGTTTTTTGTCCGAACAGTTATCAAACAAAAAAACAGTAGTTCTACTTTTAACCTGTTGAATAGCCACAGATACTTTTACAAAAAAACAAACTATGCTATCACTATTGAACTAGTTTGTTAATCCAAATACTTACTGAATACTAGTCGACCACCCGGTTTTGCTCGGGTGCATTTTACCGCTTAGATAATAAAATAATTCAATATACTGCTATATAAGTTTATTCAGGATCAGGAATTCAATATAAATAAAATATTTTTTAATATTATCCCGCAGGAACTATAAATTTCTCCGGGATAAAAATTCCTATGTGTTAATATAGAACATAAAGTATCTATGTGCCAAATTTCATCGAAATTAATTCAGCCGTTATTGCGTGATAAAGTAACAAACATACAAACATCAAAATATCCAATATTTTTTTTTAATAAAATAATTCAAATAATATATAAAGCTGAAGAGTTTGTTTGTTTGAACGCGTTAATCTCAGGAACTACTGGTCCGATTTGAAAAATTCTTTCAGTGTTAGATAGCCCATTTATCGAGGAAGGCTATAGGCTATATTGCATCACGCTACGACCCATAGGAGCGGAGCATTACGCGGACGAAGTCGCGCGGTTTGACTAGTAATATATAAATTTTATCTTACACACTTCCGATTGTGTTATATAGATATGTATAGATACTAGCTGACCTACGCTACTTTGTCTGCGTCACATAAGAAAGAGAAAGAGTTAGAGAGTGTGCCATAGACACCATACATAAAATTCCAAAGAGCTTTGTTAGGATATAATATAAGAAGATTTGTTTTATCGCCCTTTACGCAGCGTAAATTACAAAAACTCATTGATGCTCTGGTCCTATGGGTCGTAACGTGACGTTTTATAGACTATAGTCTTCCTCGATAAAAGAGCTATTCAAACCTAAAAGAACTAGAAAGTATTTCTTCAGCTATATAATCTTCTAATATATAATTTTTTTTAATATATAAAGTTTGTAACCAAACTCCTCCGAAACAGCTCGACCGATTTTTATGAAATTTTGTGTACATATAGGGTAGGTCTGAGAATAGGTCAACATCTATTTTTTATACCCCTAAGTGATAAGGGTAGCCCACCCCAAATTTTTAAAATTTATATGGCAAAACAACGTTTGCTGCGTAACCATGGTAACGTATTATTATATTAAATACTTAGTGCTTATATGAGCACTAAATTAACATAAGTTACTGTTAACATGAATTAAGTGTTTTAGTGAATTAACGACTGTAAACATTACACTCACTTTTAGTGCATTTAAGGCGCAGTCGTGGGGAGAAATATTTCGTGAAAATTAAGACAATTTTGTCGCTATTGTTTCTCTGTTTTCAAAAATCATACAACGGATACGTAATTTCCGAGTAATATTTATACTATAGTATAAAGCTGAAGAGTTTGTTGATTTGTTGGCTTGAACGCGCTAATCTCAGGAACTACTGGTCCGATTTGAAAAATTATTTCAGTGTTAGATAGGGCATTTATCGAGGAATGTTATTGGCTATATATCATCACGCTACGACCCATAGGAGTGGAGCACCACGGGAACGAAGTCGCAAAGGTAATATAGAATGAAATAAATATATTATAATCCCGCAGGAATACATTTTTCCGGGATATAAAGTAGCCTATGTTTTAATACAGGTTATAAAGTATCCGTGTACCAAATTTCAATAATATCTGTTCATCCAAGATTATTGACATATCTATAGAAATGTTTGTATGGAGAAGAGATAAATAAATACAAAACAGATCGTAAGCATTTCGTATCTCCTCCTCCTCCTCCTTTAAGAGTTCACGAGACCACGAAGGTCTCCAAAAGTTCTTATATAAACAACTCACCATGTGATAAAAATCCTCGACTTTTCTCCGTAAAATTTAAACCACTTTTAGTAAAATTTGTTTCCACACTATTACTCACACAAACACACACACAAAAATACACTAAAACAACAAATTCACGCATTTTTTAACATAACTAAATTTAATACAAAATCTTTGGTAATAAATTAATATTAATTAAACATGTTTTGATCTTGAGACGGTTTTCGCGCGTAATTCCGTCGGCCATGTTTGGTGTGCGCGTGCTCATGTCTCAGACTAGTCTGCGACTGTGCAGTGCGCAGTGAGCAGTGCGCAGTGGCAAGTGGGCAAAGGGATAAGCTACCGGAAGACGACGACCCGGACTATCTCATAAATTAAAAAAAAACTAGTAATATAACAGCTGTTTTAATCGATTTGTTCTACTATTACTATAGAGAGGTTAATTTGGTCACTATATTATAAAAACAGATATAAATTACTGCGGTTAAATAGTTAACGAGCGGCCTGCCCTCGCTTCCATCCGGGTATTTGGAGCATTATCCCTACTAATATTATAAATGTGAATGTAAGTTTGTTTGTTACGCTTTCACGCGAAAACTACTAAACCGATCATCGTGAAACTTTGTACACATATTCTTGAGGGTATTAGAAGTAACATAGGATACTTTTTATGAATAAGCAATAAAATAAAGTTATCATATTGATTAATTTGTATTGTAATGATCTCTGATACTTATTTAATAGATTCAATGTGAGCGAAGCCGCGGGTAAAAGCTAGTTATATTATAATTGATGTCCTTTTATTGTCACTCTATAATTGTACAGCTTTTCATTACTTGAAAAAAGAGAAAGAGTGAGACAAGGTGACGAAAAGAGAAAATATAAAAATAAAAAAGTGAAAACAGAGATAAAGAAGAGAGAGAGAGAAACTATTATAATACTGAAGATATCTTTTAAATGCTAAATTTCGTCAGTAGGTGAGTGATTCAGGTGTTGGATTCATGATCAATAGGTCGTGGGTTCAAATCCCACTCATTATACTGGCGTAGCCCCCTCCTAACACAAGTTGGAGGGGTTAAGGAATACTAGTAGTATGTGATCCATTCTCCTAGTATTTAAAAATACTACAGTTTATATGAAACTTCTTATAAATTGCAATTTCTAAGTTTTCTCACTTCTGAGCAAATAGTAGAAACCTGTTATGTATACTTAATTAATCTCCTTTAGAGTATCGATATTTTATCGAAACCAAAGAGATTCCTCAAAAATCGATCTTTTTGTCGAGTATGCATTTATAATGTAAAAATTGTGCCTTATAGGTTTAAAAGCAAAAAAACAGGTCGACGGAATCTTATCGAGATAAAGAGAGATTGTTATTTGCACCCGCTGAGGTAAAGAGCAAAAAATAACAGAAAAAATTGAATGTCAATGTCAGGGTAAAATATCGATTCAGTGCGAAATAGTCGATTTTTTTTTTCTGAAAATTCGATTCTTCGATCTCGGATCGTCATCTCTAGTTGCTGGCTGAGTGTGCGAGCAAGTGAGTTAACAAATGTGTGAGTGAGTAAGTGATTGAGGATTTGCATATATATCAACAAAGCTAGTCAACCGACTAGTTTGTAATAAAAAGACACACGATAGAAGTGAAACTTCAGTAAATCGACAAAAGAATGAGATGAATATATATAATAATATAAAATAGTATGTATATTTCTGTCTCATTCTTTCCTACACATTTTTGTATTTGTGTCTCCTACCTGTCGTTTTGTATATTTCTGTCTCATTCTTTCCTACACATTTTTGTATTTGTGTCTCCTACCTGTCGTTTTGTATATTTCTGTCTCATTCTTTCCTACACATTTTTGTATTTGTGTCTCTTACCTGTCGTTTTGTATATTTCTGTCTCATTCTTTCCTACACAATTTTGTATTTGTGTCTCTTACCTGTCGTTTTGTATATTTCTGTCTCATTCTTTCCTACACAATTTTGTATTTGTGTCTCTTACCTGTCGTTTTGTATATTTCTGTCTCATTCTTTCCTAAACATTTTTGTATTTGTGTCTCTTACCTGTCGTTTTTTCCGTTGCATCCGGTTTGAAATCACAACGATTCCAAAGAAGTTTCACTTCAAAATATTAAAGTAATTAATGGAGATAACTAAACTCATTCGATGTCGTAGTTCATGGCGAACAGACACGAGATTTTTATATATACCCACATAACGTGCACGTGTTACGTTATTGGAAATTGTCGTTAAATGTTCTTCAGTTACTTACACTGTGTTTAAATTTCATTTACTTGTAATTCGCGTCACGAACGGAAAATGGTACTTTCTCTAATTACTCCGCACTTGCCGCTGGAGTGCGGTTGAGAACATTGCGCAGTTAGCTATACAGATATTGTTACTTGACTTTTGTCGTGTCATGTCCGACATTAGTCACAATTATAGCTTTTAATATAGTGAGTACTATATTACAGTACACTAAGAAACACATTGTAGCGCCATCTATCAGAACTCGTTCAAATTTCCCCGTGAGGGGACGGGATCTGTTCCCCGACTGGCTTGCGACCACCAGCATGCGAATCCGACCGCCAAGTGTCATAGACGCGTTCCGGTCGAGCCGCATGTGGGCCAGACTTACCCCCTCCCACTCCCATCCCATTAATGCTGTGGATCTAATGGACTCTAGGATCTAGCTCAAGGTCCGTTGAGACCACAGCACAACAAGAGGGTATCTATTGTTTTATCGATGTCCATGGGCGATGGTGGCCACTTACCATCAGGTGCACCAACTGCTCGTTTGCACCTTTTCTACCATAAAAAAAAAAAACCAACTACGTGAGTACTGTACGCGTCAATTACCATTGTTTCTATGAAAATTATCGTTTTTAAAAAATAATCAAAATGAAAGTAATACAAAGTAAGATATATATGTAGGCTTCTTTTGGACCTTTGTATCATAGCATCTCGTAAAAGGCGAGTAACCCAGCGAGCGAGAGCGAGACTTGCGACCATTGGCATGCAAATTCGACCGCCAAATGTCTTTGACGCGTTCCGGTCGCGATGCATGTGGATTAGATCTACCCTCTCCCATCCCTTATTACTATTGAGATTCCAGTAAACTCTGGGTTCTTGCTCAGAGTCCACTGAATACTCAGCAGGAGGAGACTTTCCATCAGTTTAACTTTTTTTAATGATAGCCAAGGGACAAACGAGCAGACGTTCCACCTAATGAAAAGTGACCTCTGTCACCCATGGATCCTCTAGTTTTGTCGATGCGTTGCCGCCTCGAAGATAGAGTGAGGAGGGAGGAATGGACCCCGGGCAAGAACCCGGTGTTCACTGGAATCGCAGCAGTAATGGGATGGGAGAAGGAGGGGTAGATCTGCTACACAAGTAAGCCTCTTTAAAATTCGGGACTTATGATGCCTCTGTAGTGATCCATGTGAAAAGCGGTGGCCCTAAATTTTTATATTAGAATCCATTTAGAACTGGAGACACTCTTCATTCTTTTAATATAAGTCAGTGATACAGAAGATACGCGAGTTAATTACTAACTAACATGACACGAGACGCAACAAGTTAGGAATCCTGTTGAGAAAAGTGTAATTATTCGCTACCAATGCTTTTCTAATTATGATTAAAGAACAGATTGTTGAGGTGTTGCCAGGTGAAATAAAAAATTAACGGATTTATAGCAAATTATATTTACATGATGGTAAATTCATTGCTCATTACTATATAATCTACAACAGAAGCTTGCTTTTATTTAAGTAAAATAATTGACGATAGTTTGAATGACAAAGTACCAATTACTGCGATTTTTCTTGACATGACGAAGGCTTTTGACTACGTAAATCACAATATATTACTTGACAAATTAGAAAAATATGGTGTGAGAGGAAAAGCATACGAATGGATAAAATCTTATCTTAGAGACAGGAAAGTATGTACAGAAATATCTAAAATGGAAAATAGCATAAAGTCAATTTATAAATCTAAGTACAAGTCGAGTAATAGGGGAGTACCTCAAGGTAGTATACTAGGACCATTTCTTTTTTTAACATATATAAATGACATTACTATGGCAACAAATCACCCTTGTATACTATTTGCGGACGATACGACAATATTAGTAAAGTGTAAAAATAATATGACATATGAACAAGAAATAAATAACGCTGTAAAAGATATAATTACATGGCTGAATAATAATGACCTACTAGTAAATTTAAATAAGACCAAATTAATGCAATTCAGATATTATAATTCAAAAATTTTAACACGACACATTACATACAACAATATCAAAATAGAAGAAGTAGACATATTAAAATTTTTAGGTATAATCTATGATAAGAATTGTAACTGGAAGGCCCATATTGATTATATATGCAAAAAGTTAGACAAATTTATTTATGTACTAAGACGATTAGCGCAAACTATATCAATAAATGCAGCTATAAGTGCTTATCACGGCTATGTTTCTTCTGTATTGTCATATGGCTTAATACTTTGGGGTAATTCTGTCGATGTCATTCGAGCATTTCGACTTCAGAAGAAATGCATAAGGGCTATCTGTAACAAAAGGCCTTTAGAGAGTTGCAAACCAATTTTCAAAACATTAAATATCCTTCCAATTCCATGTATGTACATTAGAGAATTATGTATATTTGTCAAACGACATCCGAGGTACTTTCAACGTAATTGTGACAGTGATACGAGCAGGTCTATTCGATATCCCAATAAGCTTATTATATCTAAATGTTGTAAAAGTACATACATGAGAAGTTCATATTGTATGGCTGTCAAAATGTTTAACAAGCTGCCAACAGAATACAAAGAACTTAACTTGAATATGTTTAAAAAAAGTATTAATGAATGGCTATTAGAAAAATGTTACTATGACATTAATGAATACTTATTATAATAATTATATTTTTTTTTTATTGACCAGCTAGTTTTGACATTCTGACAATTTGACTTGCCTATTCTTTCTTTAAAATGTAATTCAAAATGACAACAATTTGCACACTATTCGTTTAGTTGAATGTTCTGATCTTATTATTTTAAATAACAACACCTTTTGTGCAACATTCTGGCAAATAAATGATTTATTATTATTATTATTTTTATATAAGGTGTTGCCAGCTTCATCTTCACTCAAAAATTAAGTTAAAAAAATAGAGTAAGTAAAATTTTATTAGTTTTGTTCGAACCTTTACTTAAACTTATTTTACAATTTAAATAGTCAATATAAAAATTCAAATACAAAAAAAAAAATTATGCGCAAATTACGTCATATTATGCTGTGTAGAAGTACGTCACATGTAACTCCACCTCGCGGAAATTACAGAAACTAGAAACGTTGTTCATCAAAAACTCCATAAAAATGTCACCAGTTCATTAATCATTAACATGGTGCTGTGAAGTCGTTTTTTTATTTAAATATAAGCGATTCATTACCGTTGCAAAAATTATAAAAGTTTGAAGATAACGCAAAAAATGAGGTTGCATGGTCTTTGACCTTTTACCAAAAGTAAATTAAAGTCATTTATTTTAGACAATTACTCTGACAAAAAATTGATGATGAATGCAGTACAATTATTATGTGGCAAAGATTTCATATTTATTTTTGGCGCAAAATTAGAATGAATTACAATTTTTTTTTACTAAAAAATGGCACTTAAAAAAATATGAATTAGTAATGATGACACGTAAAAAATATCTTCGGTTCAGGAAATGTATTTATTGTTAGTAATCCAATTAAAACCTACGTTCTCCCCCTGAGGGGACGGGTTAGAATACTATTCCCCTCTGCCGCTGGGAGAGCATCTCGTAAGAGCCGAGTAACCCACACCCCATCTGTGACGCTTTCCAGTCAATCCGCATGTAGGATCTACTATCCTCCACTCATACCCCAATAATGCTGCGGTTCCAGTGAACATCTGGTTCTTGCTCAGGGTCCACTGAATCCGCAGCATTCTTCTTTCATCCCCTTTCCCCTCTCCATAGTTCTACCGATCTCGTGCTTCCCGGGAAAAAAAATATATAAAAAAACTGTCATACTTGCAAATAAAGATTTCACTACAGAAATGACAAACAAACAAGTGAATGACTCAAACAGGGGAATCCCGCAATAACCGATGTACAATGATTAATGCCTAACCGAAAGTTAGGTAGGGTTGGTTACCATTTTTCAGCAGCCGCTGAAAATTAGGATTGAGGTGTCATTCGATTCAGAATGGCATCTAGATGATTTTTGAAAAACAAATGAAGTTCCACTTGTAAAAATTGCAAAGTTATTAACAACTAGCGGCCCATCCCGGCTTCGCGCGGGTGGAATATTATTTTTAAAAATATATTGGCCCTCCCGCATTTCGGTGCCCCCTCTCTTGCCGCTTTACTCGCTGCGCTGCGTCGCTATACTGGCCCGTCGCGTCGTCGTGTATTTTTTGTTTATGTTGATATTTTTAATTTCGTAATATCTTTTGAATGGAAAGTCCGATTTTAATAATTCAAAAAGTAATTTACAGGTATTGAAATAGTCTTGAATATGAAATAATTTATTTGGATAAGGATTAATACAAAGTTATAGAAAACATGGTCTGATTTTGATAGGCATTTTTATCAACTTTTAAAATGTAAAAAAGTAGTTATAGTGACGTAACTATAATAGTTGAACATATGGTCTCGCGGACTTTTTTGTAGATATTGATACGTTCTATAATATTGTAGAACATTTTTTTGTTCTATCATCAATACTTTCTGCAGCGCATGCGATGAAAGATATTTTATGGCTAATTTTTTGGCACCTTGGGTTGGTTTTCGTGAGATTTCCTAAGGATCTCTAATTTTTTCTTGTAATAAATATAGCCTATGTTACTCAGGGATAATGTAGCTTTCTAATGGTGAAAGAATTTTTGAAATCGGTCCAGTAGTTTTTATGTTTATTCGTTACATACAAAAATACAAATCTTTCCTCTTTATAATATTAGTATAGATTAACTAGAAAAAGGGTGTTTAGTTTTTTGCAAATATCTCAAAAACAAATAAAGATTTTTAAAATTTAAAAACAGATTCAATAAAGAAGGAAATTTCCAACCTCCAATGCCATGCCATTTCCAATTGGCAAGAAAAGTGTTTATTTAATTTGAATTGTTTGGCTAGCTCAACGTCTAGGAGGAAATGATAACTTATTTAACTTAATCATCCAATATTTATTTTAATTTAATGAAAAAAAAATTATTTCTTTGTGAGAAATCTTTACCCTTCATGTGGGCCCTGTGGGTAACCCACCCACATGTTTGTTGCGAATAGGCTCGAAAACTTTTGAGTCGGTTTTGATAATTCTTATGTTTATTTCACTGAGAGAAATCTATAGCATTCCCGTCTATCTTCCTCTTTCATCCTTTCGCTCTTTTTCTCTCTTTCATTTTCATCTTTATCTCTATTTACTCTTTTCACTTTCTCTTTTTCATCACCTTTTCTCATTTTTTTTTACAGTGGCAACATGAGTATATGTGGCAAATACCCGGAGCGAAGCGATGGCAATCCGCTTGTATTATATAATGTAGATAACACAATTAAAGTTAAACTTAGTCCTACCCACGAAAATCCAAAGCGTAGGAAAATGCTATACATACCAATCGATGGTATGAAGATTCAGTGATGATCTCAGAAGCTTAAAACTTGAAACCAGGAAGCGTCTGCCACTCCAAGACGTGCATTGTATCCTGTACTTGATACCTAACAACCAAGTTTCCTACTATGACGTCAGATGATGCACATTGACACATCTTTGTTAGTCGATATCTTCCAAACCTATCAATAGTAATAATTAGGTATAGTAGCACCTAAGTATAGGTTTGACCTTGAACGCGCAAAAGTCACTATTAGCGGAGAAAGACGCGATTGGAAACAAGGATGGAACATAGCACGCTCACAATGCGCAACTTTCCCCCACTATTTTTTCTCAGACCTAAAGTTAGCTGCCGGCTACTATACCTCTAGCGGATGGCAGGCAGTCGTTGAATCCAGGGGCACATGACCGCTCTACCTGGCAACGGATGGAAGAGGTCTTTGTCCAGCAGTGGACGTCCATCAGCTGAGACGACAACGATGAGTGTTATATTGGCGGTCAATGTTGCGGTCAAATTTGACTTTAGAAGTTGGCACAAAGTTAACCATTCAGTTTTTCCAACGACCGGGTGACACAAATCATTAATAAGGATAACTCTTGGAGATAATATTCTAATCACCAAGCCATCATACTGTTGGTCTGCGTGTATACTATAACCCATATTTGTTGGTTGTTCTTCATATTTTAACGTAGATCTAGTTTCCCTGGGTTTCAGACTAGAAAGTAATGTTCAATAAGTGTTGTACCCATTATGTAGATTGACAGCAGACAGGTTAATCGAACAATCAATCCGCGAGCAGGATACTGAGGTCGGTACTGCTGTCTGTCTGTATCTAGTTCATTAGTGAAGGTAACGTTTATTTGTGTTCTGTCGTTTCGACATATATTTTAATGATTTTGTAGTTCTTGAACAGGAGGCAGTGCAGCACAACAGCCTCCACTGCCCGGTCTTCACTGCTAAATTCTAAGGTTAGGTTAAAAATAGGTTAACCTAACCTAAGGTTGTGTTATCACACCTAAATACAATGTAGAGAGTCACACAATAAACAAGACGTAAGATCCGTAACATAACGAAATCTATTTGTTAAACTTCAACTCCAGGTGATGTTCACTCAAAGAGACTTCTGTGAGACTAAAGTGTACTGCTTTAGTCAGGGTATATAAAGGGACACGACAGTGATAGCAATGCCCTTCTACTGGTCGAGAAAAATAAATCAATAAATATGGCGCTGGCGTTCCGATTAATCGATTACTCGTTTGAGGCTATCAAAAATCATCGAGTGTTGTTATGACAAAACGGAAGTGGTATTAAATACTACCCACTCCGTTATATATTCTGTAGATATTTAGGTAATTATTTATTTCTCTAAAATAAAAGACAAATACTTTATCATATATTTATTATTGCTTCGTTCTAATTGTAAACAATTCGTTGAAACTATAAACATGCCGCGCTCCGTGGCCGCGCACTTATAACCAATTTACATAAAATAATACCATTAAAATACAGAAAACAAATAACAGATAAATATATCTCCAAAACAAGACGTCACCTCACTTGTATACTCTTACTAGTTATCTGTAAATACTGCTTATTGTCATTAAATACATTTGTTTCATTCATCGTTATATATTACACAAACACTACCTTGCTCACTTTTGTTATTCTATCGTTATTTTATATATAACGGGATTTTCCTTCCACCACCACAAAGTGGGGATACGATCAGCCAACTCCTTCAGTGCATTTACGAAGTCAGTTCTCTACCCATTAATCGAGATATTAATTGAATTAAATCTAATTGTAGTTACGATCAATACTTTATGGTATTTATTTTATTGCTGCTTTTTTCGGGATAAAATTCAAAGTCAAAGTTAGGGATTATTAATTTCGGACGTTAATAATACCAAATTTCACAGATTCACCCGTTTTAACGTGATGCACAAACACAATTCTATTTTATTATATGTATAGATAGATATATAGATTAAATAAAAAATGGAGTCTACTTAAATTAACACAAGACGCTAGATTACATACTTAAAAATACAAAATAAACATAACTACGATATAATATACTACTTACGCCATCTATAGACGAATAGATGGACTGACGTGTCTGTTACGTCATCACGCTTAAACCTCTGAACCAATTTTGATAAAATTTGGTACGGAGATATGTATAATGTTTTCTTACTATACACAGGTTTGATGTTAAATATAATATATTAATTTTAGTTAAATCGCCACTAGATGGCGATATATCAAGAAATAACGACATATTTTCTACATGAAAAATCCCGTTATATTTAAAAAATAATGATAACGATAACCACGAAAGCAAAATTAAGCTTTCATTAAAAAAAATCAGCTTAGACATTCCTTATCTGTATTCAGATCAAATTAATACACTTAAAACTAACTGTTTAGAATTGATTGTGCAGATTGTTATGGTAACTATTATATTGAGCACAGATAAAAACTCTTTGTCACAACATAATACCAAAATATCGATTTGTATTTTAAAATAAATCGATTTGTCTACAGTAGCACCATGTTTATTTACAATTGTTAGGAATCGATTATAGGAATATTTTATGTCTGTCACTGGATGAGCTTTGACAGTTCATACCGAATACCTTTTCCTTTTTTTTTAAAAAAAAGTTATTTGTCACATGATTACCAAAATTTCCCGCGCTTTCCACTTTGAATACATTTCCTTTTCCATTATGAAATAAATAAAGAGAAAAAAAATTAAATTATTCTTCTGTATCAGTAAAAATTTGAAAAATATTTTTATTATTGTTTTTTTTTTTCATATTGAGACCTTTCTTCTGTATTAAATAAAATTGAAAAAATTAAAAAAAAAATTAAATATTTTTATTATTATTATTTTTCATATTGACACAGCTTTCTTCTGTTAGATAGAATTGCAAAAATTAAAAAACAAATTAAATATTTTTATTATTATTATTTTTCATATTGACACAGCTTTCTTCTGTTAGATAGAATTGCAAAAATTAAAAAAAAAGTAAAAATTTTTTTTCATATTGACACAGCTTTCTTCTGTATTAAACAGAATTGAAAAGATTAAAAAAAAATTAAAAATTTTATATTATTGTATTTTTTTCACATTGAAACAGCTTTCTTCCGTATTAAATAAAATTGAAAAAATATAAATATATTTTTTTTTCATATTGACATACTCGTAGCTTTCTTCTGTATTAAATAGAATTGAAAAAATTAAAAAATATATTTTTATCAATGTTTTTTTTTATTGAAAAAAATTCTGTATTATATTATATAATTTAAAAAAAATATATTATTTTTTTCTGCTATAATACTATATAATATAGTGAAAACTCCACGTAACAACACTCTGTTTAACGACAAACTCCCCAAAGCGTCGAATCGTTAATACTTTCTTGATTATTAAAAGTATTTTCTGCATTCTCTCTAATTAACGTCATCAAATCGATTTCCCGCCTTTTTTTCTTAGATGACATTAACAATTTTTTTTTATCATGTACTGCGTGACTTAAACTAATTATAATGTATACAAATTATATTGTTGGCCCAAAACATTTATCAAAAACTGTCAAAGCTCTATAATATTATATAATCACAACTCTTTATAATCTGTCTCTACCTTTTATATTTAAAAAAAAATTAATAAATATAGCAACTGTGATCCCAAACCTTTATTTACAACATCAAAGAGTTTTTACCCGCACACTGCAACAAATAAGCGTAAGTCATTCATTTCTTACGTAAGAAACAAACGCAATTACAAGGCGATATCGCAACATTACATAAACTCGTATCAAATCTCTGTACAAAAAACTTAACTACTAAACTGTGTGAATAAAATCAATATCGATAAAGCCTCATCACATGTGAATATGAGATCGCAATTCACCATTGTTGTTAATAATAACTTTGTTGTATAAATAAATAAATAAATCCAATTTAACTAGATCACTTGTTAGTAAGACAACGACATGGAATATAGACATTTTTCAAATTTTTTTTTTACGACAAAAAATAAATAAAATTATCACATTTTTCGTAAGCTTTTGAAATGAAATTTCTTAACACTGTTTAGGATTGAATGGAATTTCTTATGTAAGAAAAGTTACAAGAGCTGATTCTTCTTCATAAGATTTCTTACGTAAGAATTATGAATGTAATTGATTAATATGAAAATGTAATAATAAATTTTGATTTTGGAAAATTTTCTTACGTAAGAAAAATTGTTACCATTTTTAAAGCATCTACATCTTCTATATTCCACGTTTCAAATGTAAAATCCAAGCAAATAAACTTTTAACATTTTCAAAATGAATACGGACGAAAATGAAGATAATTGTATATATAAATATGTAGCTAAGATGAAACTTGGTCCTACCGTAACTACGTAATCGTATCAAAACCGGACACGCCAATCACTAGATAGACAATTGTCGATATTGCTAATTGACTATCAAACTATTAGCGGCCTCTAGTGCAATGTGCAAATATTAAAATCCTGTGCAACATATTGTGTATACTGTATATGTACAATAAATAAATCCGTAACAGTCGGTCCAAAACATCTATCGTAAATGTGAAAATATAAAATTAATAAATAATTTCCCTTGATATTTATTAGTTCAATATAAATTTAGGGTCGTCGGTCATTTCTCTATTGTTTACTTACACAGCACTACCTAGAACAAATATAATTTTATTTGTGTCCGTAAGAGCCGAGTAACCCACACCCTTGGTGGTAGAGGATCTGTTCCCCAACTGCCTTGCGACCCCCAACACAGGGCTCTTGGTCAGTGAAACTGTATTTTTCTCGTCACTCCCTCTCCCCCACTCTATCTTCGAGGTACCAACGCATCAGCAAAACAAAAGGGTATCTCTTCATTTATTCATGGCGAGGGCTCGTGAGCAAAATTATGATTAAAGAATTGCCAACAATAAAAATGGAATATAGAGCTAATCCATAACTTATTCATCAAAAAAAAAAAATCTATAAAATATATTCAATTTATGAACAAACTATTTACGCAAAACCAAGGCAGTGCTGTGCAAGTAAATAATTGACAAATGACTTGTTACCCTATCCAAAAAATAATACTTAATTTCCACTCAACAACCATCAACTGATTTAAGCTCAAAATATGTAAAAAACAAATTTCGACATCATGTCTATACATGTCTATATATCTAATAAACAATAACAACTCTATCCCTATTCTTCCCTACTGA
Organism: Limenitis camilla; assembly: GCA_905147385.1. Lineage (NCBI taxonomy): Eukaryota > Metazoa > Arthropoda > Insecta > Lepidoptera > Nymphalidae > Limenitis > Limenitis camilla. Next base: position 12,991,069 of record LR990241.1, read on the forward strand.
GCTACGCTACTAAAATGATCCTTATTAGACTAGTCGATTTTTTTCTATACCCCCTAAAATCCTTCGTGACGTCATCCACATTGTTTTGTGCCCTCAATTAAAACCTCAACCTATCAATTTCCACGTTATTCTCAGACGTCCGCACGGTACGATGTTCCGAACAAGACTGACTTATGAAACATCACGCGTGCATATTTATAACATTCGTTTAAAGAAACGTGGGTACAACAAAGTAAACTTAAATTTACAAAACTAATGTTTACGTAATTTCTCTCAGAATTATTATACTTTATTATTTATTGATGACGTCATCATCATTATTGACGTCACGAGCATCCTAAACAATTTCAGGTTTCGCGTCATTCTCAGACGTCCGCGCCGTACGCTGTTTCAAACAAGACTGACCTATGAAACATCGCGCGTTCGTATTTATAAATAAATGTGGGTACAACTAAGTTATTTGACATTTTCTGTTAACTTGTTGACAGAATCATTAGTTTATTATTTTTTGTGATCTTATCATCATTAATGACATCACGATTATCACATACTCAACAATTTCTATTTTCGCGTCATTCTCAGGCGTCCGCGCGATACGATGTTTGAAACATGAATGACGCATAAAACATAGCGTGTTGGTATTTATAGCAAAATTAGTATCAACATATGTGGGTACAATAAAGTTATTTGACGTATATCAAAAGGAAGTTAGGGGGGTATCAGAAAAATTTAACTACTCTAATAAATACGTAATAAAGTCTAATACACCTCTAGTCTAGACTAAGACACATTTCATTATCGTTACATTATCTAGATATGATACGATGAAAATTGCAATATAGGTAAAAATATTTTACTATTGGCACCGTTTACTATCACCAGCATCGCGTTGGTCCAAAACATCGCTTCCCGCTGCCTGTAGACTTAATCTTTTAAACTATGCTACTGATTTTAATGCGGTTTTCAGCAATAGACAGATTGCTAGTGTAAATTATTTAAGTTTCAAGTTTCTTAGTAAATAGTATAAATAATAGGGGGTAGTATTCAAATTTCGTACTATTTTTACATATCCGTGAATCACAAAATGGCGTCCAAACAAGTGTCCAAAAAATGTTCTGTGAATGAAATCTAATCAAAGTCTTTTTTGCCTTAATAGTGAGGGGTACTCCCTATCCTCGATAAATGTTATGTTTTGGACCAACGCGATGTGTGAATGATTCTGGTTTAAAAAACATAGTTATTTTCCATATATCGATGTCAAGAGTCGATTGTGAATGAAAGACAATGTAATTAGTTCATCTTTTGTCCTCTTCATATTGTTGTTGGTTTCAAAAGATCCACAATATAGTTGTTGGTATCTTTTTATCCCGGAAATCCTGCTACTAATTTACGAATCGAAAGTGAACTGGAAGTTCGTTAATTCGTTGAATGGTTCACTCATTCATTACTTCATTCAATTTAATTCAAAGAGAATTTAATCTATCCCATAGTGATTTCCAAGTTAGAAGGTATCCTATCGACATGAATTGCAAAAAAAATTCGGGGGAAGGAAAATGGAGGCGCCGTCCGTATTTGTGAGGTCGTTGGAAAAAGGCGCTATGAAGGTTTCCGAAGGGCGCCAATATAAAAGTAAAATCTATTTGGAAGAGCGAGAGAAGGTTAGATTTATTGTGGACAGGGACTGAAGAGGGAGACAAGGCGGACTAAGGCAGACATCTTTTTTTTTGTCTTGCCAGCGTTTTCTAGGCGCCATGAGTATTTGGCAAGTCGGCACAAAACATTCTCGACGCATCCCTGAGAAGGGATCCAGGAGTACATTCCATATCTCCAGGTTCCTCAACATTTATCTACCCCACAAGCAAAAATATAACAAGTGGTCTTCTGCAAGAAGGATATCATTCACAATCGACCTCCAACCGAATCGAATCGTACACTTCCCTACAAACACGAAGACAACTAGACTCCTAATAGTATTGTATAGAGATACGTTGAATCTAATATATATTTAGAATTAGAAACGTTTAAACCTTCCTCGTTAGCACCTACATCGCTAATACAAAGTTTAGACCAATTCTGAACACTTACGTTGGAAACACCATACACGAACCTAATAGAACTGGGAATGGAGTGGAGTGGCACTGGGAATACACCACACGGTACTACAGATACACTGACACGTGCTCATTTACGTTACTCTATGTCCCCGAACCTCCAATTACATCCAACTTTTGTTTGATTAATTACTTGCTTCTTCATTGCATTGCCAGTTCTTTTTATCAGGAAACTTGACTGACTGACCAATTTTTATGTACTCTAATGCAAATAAACTATTTTGAGTTTGAGTTTGATAACTCAAAAAGTACCTTTTAATTCACTATGTAACTGTATTACACTTTATTTAACGTCAATTCTGAATAACGTTAAAAGTACTCATACCCTTCAGATATAACATGTATATTGCTATATAGGATTTTTATAATACTCACTGTGTCGTTATATAAGTTTAAATATTTTTTTAAATTATGTTCAAAATTTAAGGGACAACTGTTAGTACGATACAATTCTGTTAAGGGTACTCTGTCCCTAAATGCCACTCCACTCCTTTCGGTATCCCATAAAGATAACTCTAAAAAAAGCACCAAGTAAGGAAATATAGTTGCAGATCGAAAGACTGATCCTGTAGAATTGTTCTATTGGAAATATGAAAAGATAAAAAAATTTATATTTCACTAGATTAGTAAACTATCACCATTAATTCCTAAAAATATTAATCGTAGTCTTATTGGGTTCAGAATGACGTCACGTCGTTTGACCAATAGTCTCTGTTTAGTAGCTAGATTATCTATACTTACTACGCGTTCCACACGAAGTGACGTCACATTGTGTTTTTAGTCACGTGGCAGAATGGATATTTATGCCGATTATAAATCGATGTTTTCATTCAATTGTTGATCTAAAACTTCCAATATCTCCAAAATCGATTTATCATAAATGTTTAGGAATTAATGATAATAATTAATTTTATAAAAACAATGTGTACTTTTTTTCTTGTTATTTTATAAAGCGTCTTTCAAAAAAGTTTGTAAAAATTCAATATTTCGTATGAAATAAAGTAGTCTTTGTCGTAGACATATTTCGTTGCACGTTATACCTGTTTACATTACACATAAATATTGTACAAGGAAATTGAATTACATCACTGACACTTAGAGGATCCTTCTGTCATTCCAAGTATTTATTTTAATAATTATAGCTGTCAAAATACTTCTACCTTTAGATCCGATGATATGATATGTAATATTCTTTTGTCAAGGCCAAGTGCGAGTTGAACTCGCGCTCGAAGTGTTCCGTACCAATATTTGGCAAAAAATCACGTTTGTTGTTGTATGGGAGCCCCCCTTAAATATTTATTTCATTCTATTTTTAGTATTTGTTGTTATAGGGGCAACAGAAATACATCATTTGTGAACATTTCAACTGTCTAGCTATCATGGATCATGAGATACAGCCTGGTGACAGGCAGTTTTTATCATTTGGGTACGTAGCCCTAAAAAAAACCATAAATTTTTTTTTTGGGTGGATATTATTAACACCAGCTTTTTATCCGGTATAAAATCATGTTGTAAACATCTGTTTTAATATATCAATTAGTATACTAAAATTTTTAAGTAATTCAACTTCCTTGTACACAGCAACGGATAAATTTTACATAAAAATCGATATTAATACGACTTCCACAAACCTTTGATAGCTTTCAGTTTTGGCGACCTCTTCGTCGCCTCCAGCTCTTGTTTGAAACTTATTATAAACTTCTCGCGTAAGCTCAGCCTGGGCGACGAGGGTTTCAGCAGAAACTTCTTTAAATCATTGGTGAAGCTGCTCGCGGTGTAGTTAGGCTCATCTTTCAACGATTCGTCGTTACTCGATTCGAGAAACGATACCGATTTGTTCGATTGTATCGAGTTTTTGCGTTCCCGATTCCTGGATTTGGGTTTGGATTTAGAGCTGACAGTTTTACTGGAAAGACTGTAGCTTTTAGAAGCTAGGGAATATTCGTCCTCTATGGAATCTAGCGTGTCTGTGGATCGGTTGCATATTTTGCAACAAAATCGACAATGCTCTACATCTCTATGGTATTTGCCGTTACATAGAACGTAGTTCTCTTTGACTCTGACGCTTTTGGGCGGTTTCAACGTGTTCCTGTCTTTATATCTATCACTTTTTCTAGATCTTTTTCGTTTGCATTTAGGGCAGTTATTTCTGGCGATCTTTCGTAACTCTTTAAGGAATTGGTAATCGATTTCGAAATATTTGACGTCTGGTTCCGAGTAGTATTTGATCTCGCTGTCCATTGAATCGTTTTTCGGTTTCTTCTTAGTTTTCTGTTTAGGCGAATCGGGTTGTCCTGGATCCGAGTAATACCGAATATCGATATCGGAGACTGGCGGTTTGTCATATTTGCAATGTGAGCAGAACGTGACCGACTTTTGTTTGGAAGGAGTACTAGTGGAGGGTGTAGTGGAGGGAGGATTGGAGAGAGGGTTAGGGGGAGTGGGGGGCAAAGGTCAGGCCTGTGCTGAGGGTACCCATAGCGTTTTGTTTTGCTCTTCTTCCACAGCCTCTTTAATTTGTGTGCACATGTATGCGATGTTTACGCCTGCTGGTATTTCCGCTATAAATAAATAATAAACGCAGTTTAGTTTAATAATTATATGACTAAAGACCCTATTAGACTATGAAAGTGAGGTGAAATTCTAACTGTGTGTGTGTATTTATTATAGGCCGAATGAGTTGGTCAAAAATTAAACATCCTAACATATCATGTATACAAACTTACCTGATATAAAGTTCCTGTACTCATTTTCAACTTTAAGGCCATGTTCGTACATTTCCTTGGCAGCTTTAGCAGACACTTTATCAGCAGGATACCTGGTATCTTTCACTTCTTTGATTTGCTTGAATGATTTGAACTTGATGAAGAGAACGATTGGGTAAATTTGGTGCTTGTGGAGCTTTTCTATAGTCGGTACGCTCACATCGATTATACAATGGATACCCTGTTAATAAAAAATGGTTTTTGATGACTGTTGTACGATGACACAAGAATAGCAATTGTTGGTTAGGGTTCCTTCATTAATTTTGACTTTTTGAGCTAACTACAGTTCAAAATATATGATCCTTCAGAAGTATTTATATAGGATAAGAAATTATTGAAAGAAAAAAATATTTAAATATATTAGAACTAGTGTACCAAATGAAATTTAGAAACAATTTCTCACCTTATCAGCTAAGTCCCTTAAGGCTCTAGGATCAGGCCTCGCTCTCGCGAACACATGTGGCCAGTCTGTCACCAGCTTGCCCGCGACGCATTCCCTTAAGGGGCCCAACACTGCTACCGGTCTTCGACTACCATCTGGGTAATTAACAAGTGAAGTGTAAACACACATTGTTTATCATTGCGAGTTAACCTTAATTGTAGAGTACAAAACAATAAACACATACTGAAATAAATTAACCAAAATCAAGTAATGTCGACTTTTTTAGATTCATTTGTCAATTTTTTTACTTTAATGTGAAATTCATGATTCCTAGGTAAGGGCTTTAATAATTTAAATGAAATTTTGCTTTCAATTTCATAATTTTAAGGACATAATCATTTAGTTCAGGTATTGGAGTTTAAACTGCAATTATATTGTTGAACAACTAACTGAACCGCCGTAGTTTTAACGCTTTAGGCATGGTATTAACGATTGAGTAGTCGTAAATTCGATGCTTATTAATTGCACGTATTTAAATTAATTGGATATTCAAAGTTTCAAAAATATTAAAGGAACCACTTACAATGTAATTTCTCAACCCTCTGATAACTTAGTGGCGGCGCATCATCAGCTAACGTTCCAGAATCACTCCAACAACCCAACTCAGTGTTAGAGAAGGAGGCCAACTCTTTGCTGTCGCGGTGTTTTTTACGTCTAAAGAAGGATCTTCTGGCTGTGCTTGAGGCGCGTCTTTGGGCATCATTATCTAATGTTCCCATAGATCGACGGAGGATTTCTTCGACTCTGGAAGATTTATTGGTATTTAGTACATATCACAAAGCTTAAATTAAAATGTTCAAAACTATACGAAAAAGATTCCCGTCAATTGAGATATTCGTCGGCAAACTATTGATTCTCCAAGTACGAGGGTGACTTAAATTAAACCACCATGCTACCAATAAAATAATACTTGAACTAAGGTGTCGGATTTATTGATAGATATATTAAAAATAACGTATTAGAATGATACTTACTTGAATTTACTAGGTATAGTTCCCCAATGTCGTTTAACACCCTTACAATCCAACTGCCACGCTCGCCACAGACCTGGAGCTCCGTTGAACAACGTATTATCCACGAACAAAACCTCATCCTTCCTAAACCATAGTGAATACTCGTCTATCGTATCCATGCCTATTGATGTGATTTTGGCGCATCTATCGAAACCAGCGCGGATGTAAAACGCATCGCCAGGTTTGTCTTTAATTTCGTGGTATTGTTGGAGATCGTGTCGGACTAGAACGCTCACCTAAAATAATATGATCTCAATAAATAAGACTAATAAGGAAATAGATTAACTATCTAAGTCATGGGTTCTATCCCATCTTGCTGCATGGGAATTTAGCTCAGTTTCAGTTAGCTGGAATGCCAGACAATTGTTACAGAAATAGTAAATGAAATAAGAATGACTAACCTTATCCGCTGGCTTTGCCAGCTCCAAAGCAGCCTGCTCAGCAGTTGCTCTTCTCAAATCTACATTATTATACTCCAAAATCTGATCCCCGGTCCTCAATCCCGCTATATACGCCGGCGAATCAATCTGAACACTATGCACGAAAATACCTACCGCATTACCTCCCACCAAACTTATGCCTAAATCTGAACAGTTACGCATTTCAATTAACAAGAATCGAGGCAAATCTTTCCCTTGCGATTGCCTCAACGTTGCTACTTCTGTGGACGGCACATCCATGCGTAAAGACTGTTGAGGACCTGGAGAATTCCGAGGGGTTGGAGACCCTGACAACGAAACTTCCTCATCATGGGAACTATCACCAGAGGACGAGCTGCCCGGGACCTCCATTTCGTCTTTATACTTCTCAGGACTAAATTGCACTAACATAGTTATTGAATTCCCAATCTGTCGTAACACACTCGCTGCCAATGTATACGTCGCTGATCTCATATTAATGCCACAAACTTCGAGTAACTGGTCTCCAACTTGTAGTCCAACTTGGCTGGCTAAGGAATTCTCGTTAACGGTTGATACGAATACTCCTCCACTACTCGGCGGGCAGTATATCTGAATACCAAGTGGTTGCTGACTTTTGTCAATATGGACTCGCCTTAACTCTCCCGGTAAAGGCTTATTCCAACCTAATCCACAGTACTCGGGCATAGAATTCCTAGTTGCTTTATGTGCCATTTGCTTTGCACCTCGACCAGGACTTAGGACTTCCACATGAAATGTCGGCATTGGTGAATTTCGTTCTGAACTCCGCTCTATTGATCCAGTACTGAGTTTTCCTGCTGAATTTTTAGATGTTACGCTCGGATTGGAGGGTATCCGAAACCTTTGGTTCTCTTTTTTCCTTGGAAATGTTCCGCCTTCGTAGGTGTGGTGATACTCTCGATTAACTCGTGGTACTGGATGTAAGTCGGACATATTGTGTGTATGGGATGTAAATGAGTGCATGTCGTAGCTTGTCCCGATGCTTTCTCCTGACTGACTCTGTGGTATATTTGTGGGGCTCGACAAATGGTTGTACCGACTAGACGTATGTGGATTTGAATTCGTGAATGGCCCTCTGTAATATTGAGATTGGAGTCTCGATTGCGATGGTAGAGTACCAGTCATTGGGAAGTTTGCGTTACTATTTAAGCTATCCGGACCAAAACTATCACTGTCTGATGGATATTTATTCACTGTTTTTGGAGACGATGCCTTTTTTGAGTAGAACGTATCAAGGATATCTTTTCCCGTGTGATTTTTTATCGAATGATCAAGAGAACTGGGGGATTTCCTCGTAACAAAATCTAACGAGTTCGGCCCTTTATTGACCATAAAATCTAGAGAATGTGGACTTTTAGTCCGATTTCTCATTGCCGGTTGGTAAAATAATGAATCTTCTGATGGGTTGAGAACCAAACTTAATCTGTTCGGTGTTACATCTTGTTCGTAATCACTAATCGATATTTTTTCCTTCTCTAGCGTGCGGTTTTTCTCGAAAGGCAAACTAGTTGGGGTAAAAGGATTATGTATGGCTAATGGCGCTGGTTTCGGAAAGTGTTCGATTGCTGGACTTGTTTCTATTGTTTTATACACTGAGTGTCTGGCGGGAGTAGTGACCTGAGTTAAGGGCACATGTCCTAGTGGTATCGGGTTCGAATTTCGATTAGTATTCGACCGTTGCGGTTCAGGCGGCAATTTAGTGGGCGGACTCAAAAGAATAGATAAAGGGAGTCTCTCTTTTCTAGACCGAGGTTGTACTATGGTGCCTGTTGCGTTATCTTCTAGGATAAAATTTGCCCTAGCTTTGGGCCAAGTTCCACCATTTTTTGCGTCATTTTGTGATTCTTTGTTTTTTCGTCGCGATCGCTTCAATACACTGCTAGTTTCTTTAACTGAAATAAAATAAAAGAATTTTTAAAATGGTAATCTTAAAGCTTTAACCTGTTGATATTAAAGAAGGGTTCTTGTAACATCTGCCGATTACGCAGTTTTGGTAATCTTCAAGGAAAATAAGACAAAATAATAAACTTTTTCACTAACTTGTTTTTCCATGATAACTGTCGATAACAGAATCTAGTTCAGCGATAGCATCCGACTCGGGCACCTGCAAAAAAAGTTATAATAATATTATAAATACATCCGGTTCGAAGTACGAATAATTTTAAGATAATGTCATACTACGAAATCAATCATAAAATTTTAAAATGTAATTTAAAATATATTCTAACAAAAAAAAAATAAACAAGATTACGAATTTAAGCCTAGTCTAGCCTAGATGATGGATACAGTAAATAAAAAAAAAAATTCTGATATTTCAATTGTTGTCCTTATTCTCCTAATTTTGCACCAATGGTTTCAAACTTTATTGAACAGTGCTTTGTTGAGATAATCCCACCATTAATTAAACCATACCTACACTGTGGATCCCTTTTACATCTTATAAGTGTTATAAGATGTAAAAGGGATCCCAATTTTTTTTGCGCTTACGTTGACTCCGTTTCGTCAGCCATAAAGACCATTTTAGGGATCACGTACTACATTACACTTACAAAATATCAACTTCGTTATATTTTTTTTTAATTTAGAGTAAATGATGATTTTGATTTACGATTAAAAAAATACAAAAAGTTATGATTATCAGATATGAATTATAAGTAAGATTAGAATTTATACCGATTAAAATGCCGGCTATCTACTTACATCACAACATTTGTTTATGATAATTATAACAACAACAGTTAGTTGTTTGGTTGTTGTTGTAGGACTCACCTTGTTCTGCTTGTCCTTCTTGCCGGTGACCGCCTCGATCTTGCCCCGGATCATGTCCCAGGTGCCTGCAACACGCGATGCGATACTTGTGATCGTGTGCACTGGTGTAAAGCGTAAAGCGACCGGTGTACTGGGTTCGTATTCTTTATTATCTTTTATATTAAAACTATCACTCATCAACTGGAAGATTTCCCATCCCCATCCCCCGATTCGATCCCGTCAATTGAAATCCAGCGGTTTTTGTGTGATATGAGATAGATAATCAAAGTCTAAGCTACGTCTATTTAATTCCTTATCAAACTATTTTAAATTTACAAGAAAAACACAAAATACTGGTAAACTAATTAATTGTTCCCCTCAATTTGTTTGGATTTCAAATACCAAAAGGAAAAGAATACTGGAAATTGCATTCCTAAAGTGGTAGAAAAGGGGAATGATAATGCGCTAGTAGGACATAACATATAATGTTAGATTTTTTACAGTTCCAAGTGTATCCTAACCTTATATAAGATATCGATGAATAAGTCCAATCTTATCGCACGATATCTGATAGCGGTATCTCGAGAGTTGTGCCCAAATACTATTGTTTAGAGGCCCTCCAGCTAACAAATGAATTACTTTCTATTTATTATTATAGTAAAGTACTACTTATCTCAATTATAGCTTTTTTGAGGTTTATTTACATAATTATGCAGCAGACACTAAAGTATCAATTTTAACCCAATAGTTGACTCGTAGATTACTTATCGCTTTGTTTACTTGTGATATTACCCCAAAGATTCTCATATATGAAATAAGAACAGGAAAATGCAACGATTGAATTATTTTATGATTACAAAAATATAATACGTTTACTCTTTTTACAACACACGGACCTCCAATATCATTTTTCCCCTCCAACTTATAATCGAACCCTAAGGTCGATATAAACTGCTTGGAGAATAATTTTGTTAAATTATTCGTTTAGTTCATCGAGAGGTTATGGGTTCGTTTTCATTCCTGGATTCGTTATCTCAATTATTTTTTAAGTAATACGAATTACCGAATTTTTATAAATAACAGTTTAGGTTCATTCCGAACGAGAGCGATGAATAAATTCCGATGTAACATCAACATCCGATATGGTCTAGTGGCTAGGATACCTGGCTCTCACCCAGGAGGCTCGGGTTCGATTCCCGGTATCGGAATCACTTTTTTTCATATATTTTTCACACAAACTTAATAAATTAAATATAAAATTTTTAATATAAACATTTTATTCTGATGCCTTTCTACAAAATTCTAAGAAAAAAAAATTTTTAGTCTCAATAATTTTGTTAATTCTTTAACCCTGGATCTGTTTCTAGATTTTATTTTTAAATAGCACTAAAGTTGATGTTACCTAAGCATGTATTGTTCTATGTATGTTTAGTACTAAATTTGATCAAAAGATGTCGTCACGTAAATAATAAAAAGCTAAGAGAGAACTACTACACTATAATAATAATGAAGCTATACATGAAACATCATCGCGATACAAAAGGCACTAACTCTTATTGCAAAATCCTGTCTGTCGCGCTTTGACAACAAAACTACTGAACCGATTTAAATAAAATTTGGTATACATATATATAAGGTCAGGCACACATTAATCAGAAAAACAACAAATGCCCAAAGCGTGGTCACAAAACTAAGGAGCCTCAAGCGGAAATGTGACCCTGTGGTACCCTAGAGATGGAAAGAGAAGGAAAGAAAAACCATGGAAGAGATGGGAGGATGATCTGGTGAAGTTTTCTAGAAAAACTTGGACAAGACTAGTGGGAGATAGGGAAAAATGGAAAGGATTGGAGGAGGCCTTTGCCAAAGGGCACACAGAAAACAAAAACTAAAATTAAATATAATACTCAAATCAATATACATATTTTCTGATAAAGGGCTAAATAAATAAATACATATATAGTCTAGAGCTTGAAAAAGGACATAGGCTACTGTTTTAATGCGAAAAAATGGTTGTAAGAGGTTGAAAGGGGGGATGAATAGCTGTATAGAAGTATCGTCATTTTTAGAGCTAGAAGCTTTGAATTCAAAGTTTGTAAAAGTTTCACCCTCAAGGGTGTAAAATAGAATAGGGGATGAAACGCGGACAAATTCTCGGGCACATCTAGTACAGTATATAATATAGTGATACCGACCTCTCTCCTGGTGTATCTTGCCCTGGCTGCCGGCAGCCACGTGGTACACATAGCGTCTGTCGAAGTCCGCCACGCTGTGTTCTACGAGCACCTACAAATATTTTATATGTAAAAAACTCCATATTTTAGAGGAGTATCCCAATTGCAAGAGAATTATACAACATGATATTTTTATATTTTTTTAAAGACATGAGCGTCTTTTTGGTCAACTTTTTTCAGGAAAAAAATAAAGTTCCACTTGCAAAAATTACATAAATTATTAACAATTAAAGATAAAAAAAGGCATTTTGTTTTTCGCTATGAAAAATTAGATTAATAAAAAAATAATTTTAAGAAATTTAATAAAAAAAGATTCTTAAAGAGGAGGATATATTATATCCAATAAAAAACTGTCCTCCCGGAACTCCATCTCCATTATTTATAATATTCATTTAACTCTGAAGATGGGTCTCTGCGCGATATTTTTGGTTGTGCGCGCGGCGTGAAAAGAGAGTACGACACATTGATTATTTTATTTAAGGTATTGAAAACTTATTGGAAAAACTATGGTCTATTCTGAACACTTTGAAAAATGTATTCCCTAAGCTCTAAAATAGCATGGTTGTGCTAGTTTCCCATACCTTAGGATCCGGAGGCGGCGGCAGGAAAGCGCCCCAGTTTTCTTCAGTCTGCGAGCAGATGTTAACCATCTTGTTATCGCTATACGATTGCTCGTACAACGACAGCCTGTAACAGGATGTTTGCGTTGGTGTTTGTTTGTCATTACTTCGGATATTGATCCGGTTTGTATCTCAGAAGAATGTTACACTAAAGTAATATAATTTTTTCGATTTGATCAGATCACTGTTTATCACATCGGGCTATATCAATACCTCAGGGTCGACGACTATTTCCTCAAGGTCCATAAAAGCAAAAAATGTTGGATAAAAGAAGGAATCCAAATTAAATAGGTAGTGCCTGTGACAGTTTTAAATTTTATTTTGGAACTTTAAATTAAGGATAATTTATTATAAAAAGGTCTGAGTTTCATGAATAACAGGAAATAAGCACTCAAAAGTCTACAAAACTTGCTCTAATCATTTAAGCATTTTTTTAAACAAAATTAAAAAAAAAATTAAGTCTTTAATGTTAACCTGACCAAACACGTTACTAAAAGTAATAGTTAGGTAATGGACCGATATTCCTTTATTATGTACATTTACACTCGTTAGGTGGCTAACGTAAACCATAGGTAAAGGATGTACCTGTTCCTGGGATCACAACATGGGTAGAGCGGACGCAGTACAGTCAGCAACACGCAGTCGTAGTGGCAGTCGTTGAGGAGCGCCGTCGCCTCCGCTGCGCTCTTCACGCCCTCCAACGAGCAGTTGTTGATCTGTTGTCAATTCATATTAGATTCTGTTATATCGTAAACTTTGATCGATAGAGCAATTGTATATTTAATAAACTTACGCTAATGACTCTGTCTCCGACGTACACGTTTCCCTCCTTGGCGGCCGCGCTGCCACACGCTATTTTGCTTATGAAAATACCTGTCATCAATAATGAATGAATATGTAAAAGATATAGTAAAATAATTTGAACTATCTAACTGACTACAAGAAATAAACAATTCTATTATTTACATTAATATAAAAACATTGAAAGGGTTGAAACTTATCTGCTGTTATATTATAATTTTATATTTTTAAAATTAATATGGTTTATAATATACCTATGTCATCGTTAAATTGTAAATACTGTTAGTTAAGTGAAACTCTCAAACCCTCAAATTGTGAATCGTGATGAATTTTCCATAGAGTTACATAACTATTACAGTTTGCATAATGAAAAAAGTAAAAAATTAGAATATTAGAGTTAACAGAACAGCCTACTGTAAGACCGACCAATCAGAGACAGCCTTCGGACAGCAGTATCTTACAGTTCAAATTCTATCAACAGTTTACAATATTGCAAAATAGATTATAACCTAACCGCGTTTAGAATTTTACGGTGACCTACACATATACATAATATCTCTCTCTCTATTTCTACGTCTACGTTCTAAGTGTATATAGAAAAACCTTCAGCATTGAATTGGCAAGTTTATTCTGTATCTAAGTGTTTTTTGGTTAATAATAGTTACTAATTCCTGTTTACCTTGTTGCAACGCGATACCACTCTGTCCAGCGCCGGCGACTCGTAGTAAGGATCGTGCAGCTCTAGCCCTCTGGAGTCTTAGCGGCACGGGGCCCCGAGTGAGCGCTGCGCGCAGGGCCGCCATGCACAGCGCCCCGCGGGCCCACACAGACACACCGCACGCTTCCAGTATACGATCCAACACTCTGCACGTAAATAAATAAATTACATATTTAATATACTCAAATGAAAAAGTTATGGGACTTTAACGTTGCGGCTGTAACAATAATTACGTTTCATGACCAGCGTGTGACGTCACTTTACCTATTCGACGCGGCGCGTATGTATACGTTCATTGGCGCTCTGTTCTTTGCGGCGTTCGTGTCGTGTTTTGTTTACTATAATATAGCTAAGGCTAAAAATATGCCTACAGCACAAACATAAAACGCATTTATAGAAAAAATCAATCACAGCGTATATGACAATTTTAGGTAAATTATCACTTTGTCCTTTTACAAAATCATCTTCCATTATGGTAGAATAAAAACTAAACTACTTATAAATAAACAATCAATAAACAGCTGCACGTAAAACATCTACAGGCAGCGCAAGCGCTCTGATCGTACCAGTACTATAGGTGAGATGACGTCAGAGTCCCACAATCATTCAGCCCTAAAATACATAAAGTTAAATAATGTGTTTCTCAATCATTTATTGACGGATTTCAAAAATGTTTTCATGGGTATTTTAGTTTTGATCTATATTTCAATTCTAAATTCCAGGCAACATGAAACAATTAGACTAATCATCATCTTCGTCCAGCACCATCTACAACAAGCATATAACTGTTCCTTAAGTGTTGCTGATACAAAATCCATATATTAGCATGATTAGTATTATATATATTACAACACAAAAAATCAACTCAGCGAACTTGAGTAGTACAGTTAGTTTTATTTCAAGTATAGATGATATATAGCTTGTTTATTGTCGTGATGCTAGAACTCCATTATCGTGGTTTTATTTAAATATTGAATAGCGAATTGTAGCCGAGCCGTGCCTGGAGTTAGAGACGCTCGCTCTGGCATCGGATGGTATAAGAAATTAAGAAATTTCCGACACTACTCCAAATACCATTTACACAAAAACAGCTTCTCTATGACAAAACCCGCACTTGCATAAAATACTTATTTAATAAATATTCTACTCACTTGATCTTCCCATCAGCAATGGAGCCCTTCTTCACAGCGGTGACATAGACACTGCAGTCATTAGGGTAGCAGGGCTCGTCGCGCCCCCCGCACAGCTCCAGCCCCAGGGACCCGTCTGCACTGTTACCGTTCAACTCCACGTCTATTGTTTCCCACTCGAAATCCTATACAAAAAAATATCAATTGAATAAAGATACAGATACGTATGTATGTAATATGATGGAAATAAAGTATTGAAAACAAAGTAAAGAAAGTGCGGCCTGTATCAATATTAAGTATTTAAGGACTGTTACATTATATTATTACTCTACGGAAACACAGAACCTTATTACAAGTTGACATTAATTGTATACTATGACGACAGATTCCATAAGACTAGTATCACACTTTTAACAATTTTTTTCTTGAACAAAATGATATTAAATCCAAAAATATTGATAAATACATAATTAAAGCAATAGAATTAGCAAAACAGTTTTGACAAATATTTAAATTCCATGTATAGCTGCCGGCACGTAAGTATAGGTTTGACAATGAATGCGCAGAAGTCACTATTATTGGGCCTATGAGAGTATTTGTTAAAACAGTACAATATCCAATACAGGCACACAGCACACCTACAATGCGTAACTTTCCCCCACTATTATTTATCCTAACCCGGCTACTATACATTAGTAATTTACAGAATAAAAAAAATTAAATATTTTCTTTTTTAAAAAACTGAAATCTGAACTCGGTAGAGTTGATCGGTTTCGTTTATATAATTTTAAGATATATTAATGAAACATGTTATAACCTGTATATCACCGGAATCTCTATGTGAAGGTAAGCGGCACTTATCCTCATGTGACTTGGGTCGCGGGGATTTCCCCTCCTTGGACTCCTTCTTGCCACCGTGTCGTCGGGCTTCAGCTAATTCACCTACCATTTGATCTCGTTCCTAAAAAACTTTATTATTGAGATAATCCTTAAAAAAAGTGAATAAGATGTTGAGAATGTTGTATTTACCTTTCTTAATCGATTACATAGAGCCTTGACGCTTTCTCGCTCTTGCAGAAGTTTGTCTCTTTCCGAAAACGCCCAATCTCTTCTTCGTTTCGATACCTAGAAAAAACCATTTTGAAACCAAGTTATTATTACTTTTTTAATGAGTTTGCGATTTTTATTAGTTTTATATACAGAACATATTATGACGCAATTAAATGGGTATAAAATTATATAATTAAGCTTAGGGCATGATCTCATGTCCGATGAAAATGAAAAAAATTGAAATTATGGAAGGAGGTGAAAAATATATTGCATAAGAGTAATTTGCATACTATAAAGTACCTCTGCTTCCCGATGCGCGTCATGCAACTCATGCGCAAGTCGTTCGTTGCGCGCGCGCAGTCGTTCTAGCTCCTGATTGGCTTGCTCTACGTCATCCACGCGCGCACCCGACGACCCGTCACCGGACATGCCCGCAACGCCTGTGGAAATGTACGTAGCCATAATTTTGTCAAAATAGTAGAGGTCGTGGATTTCACTACAGACACACAGCTCGCTCACATGGAGTAACTACTTTTGCGTAGAGATACCAATGGATGCCAGCAGTTATATCTTCCTTACTTTTAGGCCTTTTTTTATGATAGATAAGGGATAAACGAGCAGACGGTCCACCTGTTGGAAAGTGACCGCCGTCGACCATGGACTAGAGGGCATCTCTTGTTTTGTCGATGTGTTGCCGCGTCGAAGATAGAGTGAGAAGGAGGAGCGAAGAGAAGAATGCCGTGGTTTCAATGGACCCCGAGTAAGATCCCAGTGTTCATTGGAACCGCAGCAGTAATGGGATGCAAGAAGGAGGGGGTAGATCTGGCCCACATGTGGCTCGGCCGTAACGCGTTAGAGACACTTGGCGGTCGGATTTGCTTGCTGGTGGTCGCAAGCCAGTCTGGGAACAGATCCCCTACCACCAAGGCGGTGCTGAGTTACTCGGCTCTTACGAGATGCTCACCCAGCGGCAAAGGGAATTGTATTCTAACCCGTCCCCGCATAAACCAAAAATTTAATAAAAAATATAAACTAGCTAACAGAAGCAATTGTTCTTCTATTTAGTTAACTAGGACATGACATACCTTGCAGCTTATCCATGGAAGGATCGTTGGAATGTTGTCCATTGAGGAATCCATCAGTGCCTACACCACTAGACAGACCCAAGTGATGATATGCTGAATTATCTTGTCTGCAATAAAGAAAAATTTCATTCAAATACTTGTCAAAACTGGAATCACGTCATAAGACCAATGGAAAGGGCCGGAAATTCTACTTACCGCGACTTGCCCAAAGTGGAAGTGTTCTGTGGAGTCTTCAAATCAGTGCACTCTTTAATGGCTCGGTCCCGGTCCACTAATGCTGATTCTATTTCTCGACGGAGACTCTCCGCCTGGTTACAAAAATACATTTTAAACATAACACTCTCCGTGTACGCATCGTAAACGGCTTATAAACTGACCAATAACAAATCACAGAAAATTATCGGTGCAGGGATAAAGTGACTTTTATTTGTCCGTATAACTTACGCATTAGTTTCCTTAAAAACCACCATTATAAGGCTGCGTTTCCACAAGAAATGAACGAGGATGTGTACCAAGGAATGTGATTGTTAAGAACCAATAGTATCACTTCATTTGACACATTCGCCCGTATCTGTATGTATGTATGTATGGAAACGCAGATTTAAGAACCTATTGAGAGGCTAGCAAAGCTATTTAGTTAACAGTGGTCACGGGTACAATCCAAACGATGAAAATGCGACCAATTATCAGGAAATTTAACGCTATTTGAGTTTGTGATTTTGTATGTGTATCGAAACATGTTTACTCATTTTTTATTTGTATTTTATTATGGTCTTTTTTAGGTATGCAACGAGCAACGTAAAAAAAGATTTTTTTTTTCAAAATGGGTATGCTGCGTTCCTTTACAAGATAATATTGGTAATGAAATGTATAAAAGAAGAAGTGGTCACAATCAAAATCACTAGTTCCTCACCTGCAGCGCAGTGGCACGTTGTTCCTCTCTAGATGCTTGTAGAGCGGATTCAAGCGCAGCCACTCTTTTGAGAGCAGCCTGTAGGTCATCCGACAGTTTCTCCATTTCCTTGTGCACTGTGTCCCTATAACGTATCCTTCGTTTGGTCATAATTTATATACATTAATAAAATCATCTAGCCTCGCTTCTATAGGAAATAAGCAATATTCTATATAAATGTATTTCCAATGGAGTCTACGGAATTCATTTCATATCTACTCTTAAGAATTGATGGCTGACTCATTATTTATACATACGAATATATAAACTATACATTCATATTTAATATTCTAAACTCCTCAGCAAAATACTTGTTTTTACTCAAATACAAAGATACTATGACTCTTTATCGGGATATATTTACATAGTATAAAACAAAGTACAAAAACCTGTTGCCTATAATATGCTTTGGCATTTTACAACGCTACGGATTTTAATGGTTTCCACCAATAGATAGAGTGATTCAAGAGGAAGGTTTATATGTATACATACATGCATATTACTACTACATAGTATATAAAACAAAGTCGCTTTCCGCTGTCTGTCTATCCCTATGTATACTTAGAATGATTTACTTTAAAATGATGCAACGGATTTTGATGCGATTTTTTTAAATAGAGATTCAAGAGGAAGGCTTATATGTATAATACATACATATTATAAACCGTGCCAAGTCGGAAGTGGGTCTAATAGTAGAGAAACCATGCGATATGTCTTTTTGCATGCTTATAAGAATCAAATAAGAATGTAATCTTCTAACCTCTCGCTCATGATGAGGGTATACTCAGCCATGGCGGCATTGCGCTCGTCTGTGAGCCGCTTGATATCCGCGCGCTCTCGGACTCCGCCCTCCCATTGCCGCACCACGCTGGCCACTTGTTGTTTTAGTGCGTTTCTTTCTCTTATCTAGAAAAAAATATATATTTTTTTTTTCAACTCCCTCAGACGTTAAACTTTCTAACTACAATATATTCTGTTTTTACACAAAAAAAAACCCCTTGCGTATTGGTCTCCGGTATTCTTGATAATATACTTTTGTTCCTTGTTAAGTGCAATTTATTTGTAAAAAAAAACGACTTGTCGTATTAAAGGTTTACATACCACAGAATTTCTTTCTTGAGTCAATTCATGACATTGCGTCTTGAGTCTGCTATTCTCCTCTTGGACGATTCGTAGATTCTCCAGAGTTGTGTTGTGATTTTCTATTAGGTCATCATACCTAAAGAAAACATAGTAGAAATTTAGAAAAAGAAACCTAAACATTTAAAATCTTCCCGATACTCCCTACATTTTTTTCAGAAAAAAAAATTGAAGTGAGAAATGCGCCCCCAAAGAGATACCCTGGAATCTATAGAAACCGTAATACCCATAAACCATACACTCCTTGTTGTAAGCAGCTCCATCAGAATCAGTGTCTAAGATACTTGGGGTTGGGATTTAGAAGAGAAAGCTGGCAAATCACTTGTGGAAAGTATTTCAAAAATGTTTACCTCTTTTGGAAACAATCGAACTCTTCTTTGAGAGCCTCGTATTTCCTGAGAGTATGCACAAGAGCATCCGATCCTTCTGCGTTGCTGTTCTGCTGCAAGTGCTGTACTTCACGCTCGAGTCTATAATAAATAAATAATATAAATTAATATTAATCTTATTAATTACATTAAGCAAACATTTACCAAGGATATTAGTAGTAGTAGACGTATACGTAACTAGCTTTTACCCGCAACTTCGTTTGCTATCGACGAAGGATCATATTTAATAATTTTATGAGGTACTCATAATAACTTTGACCTTCCCTTTTACCCCTTTAAAGGTTGATTTTCGAAAAAATATTTTACACGTATTTCATGACTTTCAATGAAGACCCTTCATACTGAATTTCTTTTGAAAAACTTCAAAAACGGCAAAGTTTCATACTAAGTTTGCACCCCCCATTTTACTCCCCTGCGTTGATGTCAGTCAGTCAGTCAGCTTCTACTTTTATATATAAACCTTAAGAACAACGATGCCAAACAAGAGAATCATTAGTATTTGGTTTGTAGATAAATGAGGATATTTATATATTCTTTCATTCAACATTACATTAATGGATCGAAAACGGTTACTTTTATCCTCTATTCATGACCTCATATTAAATTAGGATTATTATCACAAAATTGTAAAATGATAGACAAACGAATAAACAAACTTTCGTATTTATAATATTACACAACACACACAAACATAATTCATACTTGAAGTTATTACTTTTAATATTGAAATATCTATACTAATATTATAAAGAGGTAATGTTTGTGAGGTTATGGGGGGTAATCTCTGGATCTACTGAACCGATTTCGAAAATTCTTTTACCAATAGAAAGCCACATTATTTGTGAGTGTCATAGGCCATATATTAACCCGAATAATGAAAACCCCTTTTCGTGGTAATCGGTTTTGCTGCAGTAAGTCGGAGAAAACATTTCTTACGATAACGATGAGAGATATACGATTCATAATTGCGGGTAGAGTATTAATGAATAAATGAGTGAGTCAGTGAACAATTTAAATACACTTCAGCGAAGCGGGTCGACTAATTCACTATAAAAGTAGAAATTTTATTATTATTTTTTTTTAATTCTAAACATAGAATTAAACTATATGTTATGTAACATTGACCTACATAAAGCAATTAAACATAACACTAAAAATTTCGTAAATGAAACAACTAAACGTGACAAAAACGTAACAAAGCAAAATGCTCTTTATTACTAACTAGCGGCCCATCCCGGCTTCGCGCGGGTGGAATATTATTTTTAAAAATATATTGGCCCTCCCGCATTTCGGTGCCCCCTCTCTTGCCGCTTTACTCGCTGCGCTGCGTCGCTATACTGGCCCGTCGCGTCCTCGTGTATTTTTTGTTTATATTGATATTTTTAATTTCGTAATATCTTTTGAATGGAAAGTCCGATTTTAATAATTCAAAAAGTAATTTACAGGTATTGAAATAGTCTTGAATACGAAATAATTTATTTGGATAAGGATTAATACAAAGTTATAGAAAACATGGTCTGATTTTGATAGGCATTTTTATCAACTTTTGAAATGTAAAAAAGTAGTTATAGTGACGTAACTATAATAGTTGGACATATGGTCTCGCGGACTTTTTTGTAGATATTGATACGTTCTATAATATTGTAGAACATTTTTTTGTTCTATCATCAATACTTTTTGCAGCGCATGCGATGAAAGATATTTTATGGCTAATTTTTTGGCACCTTGGGTTGGTTTTCGTGAGATTTCCTAAGGATCTCTAATTTTTTCTTGTAATAAATATAGCCTATGTTACTCAGGGATAATGTAGCTTTCTAATGGTGAAAGAATTTTTGAAATCGGTCCAGTAGTTTTTATGTTTATTCGTTACATACAAAAATACAAAAATACAAAAATACAAATCTTTCCTCTTTATAATATTAGTATAGATACTCTCTATAACTTAGAATTCACATCACATTTTAATTTATTTGATATTACTATATAGATATAACCCCCATACAAACTTTCATCCCTATACATCACTATCTCACTATCTCAAGTTCAAGTCTAAGGGTCGTTTATTTTATTTTTTATTTTATATTTGAAAGTTGGCAGATGACTCTATAAAATTAGGACTCTACTCCATATGATGGTAAGTGGCAGTAGAGTCCAAACACGAAAGAGGTCAATAGAGTTGCAGAATGCAAGCTGCACTAGCCGCCACCGCCCTGCCCACGCGCAAGATCTCTCTCTTCACGCCTCGTTTGAAGGACCCCAGGTTATAAGGAGGGGACAAAGAAAAGGGTTCGCAAACTTTCTAGTTCGCGATGGAATCGATGCCACAGTTAGTCGGTGACAAAGGAGACCGGCACGCGTAGTTCTTGTACGGAATGGGGAGCCCCGGGATGAGGGAGAACAATTCCTCTGAACACTCGCCGTGATACAGTCGATAGAAAGCGCTGAGGGCAGCAATCTGACGACGCAGTTGAAGAGGCTCATGAGTGTTGGAGAGTTATTTTTTTTTTTTTTAAAAAAAGATTACTAGCAGTATGGATCACATGCTACTAGTATTCCCTTTACCCCTCCTAGTAAGCTAACAAATAGCTTGTGACAGGAGTGGGCCACGCCAGTAGTCCAATGTCCGGGATTTGAACCCTCGACTTATCGATCGTGAATCCAACGCCCGAACCACTGAGCTACTGACGCTTCAAATTATGTATTACATAAGCCGATTTTTCGCAATTATCAATCCCCCCAACCCCCATATTCCCAAAAATAAGCAAAGCACTCGTTTATCGCTGACGTAATCATGCAGACCCTACATGTCATCAAAAATAAACAAAGCAAGAACGAGGTATCCTTGCTTTGCTTTAATGTTTATACTGTATTACGTAAAATCCTTGAACGGCCCCACTATCTGTGTGCCAAATTTCATCAAAATCGCTTCAGTGATTTAAGCGTGAAAGCTTAACAGACTAACGGACAGTTACTTTTGTATTTATAATTGTTAGGATAGTGTGAATAATTGTATTGTACCGTTGATTATCGTTTAGCAGATCGCCATATTTCCCGCGAAGGCTGCTCGCCTCCTGAGCAGACACTTCTAGCTGATTCATAGCTGCCCGGTGCTGACCACGGAAGTACTCCAACTCCTGTTACAATTCAAATACATTTCATTTACTATTTATTAGATACTATTGTTATATAAGAGGGAAGAAAAAAATCAAATTATCCAAGTATCGATATAAGCAAAGAAATTCACCAAAGTTTTAATAATCTCAATGGAAGGGAAAGATCTTCTCTCCCCCTCCTCACTTTATCTTCAACGCATCGGCAACACAAGAGATACTCTCTAGTTTTTCCGATATCCATGGGCCACTTTCTATCAGGTGGACCGTCTGCTCGTTTATCCCTTATGATAAAAAAAATAATCTGCTTGTTGTAGCAAATAATTCAATAAATATTCAAAATACTTTATCGCACAAAAGAAAATACATAACATATTAATACAACTATTACGGTTTGAGATTCCGAAAGAACCGATCGTTAATCGGAAACTACAACTCAGAGAAATGGGAGAAGATGGGACATTGAATGGACTATTGGGTAAACGCAACGTAGACATTGCTACTGAACCGATAAATAACTAAACATTACGATGTCGTACAATTACGACATGAACCTAAGCAGTGCCTTGGACTTGTGACGAAAGTGTAGGTTTAAAGACGTCTTCAACACAATTGCAAAACTCGCCTCCACTGCGCAGGTTCTCTGTTTAAACCTAAGGTTCGGCTAAACTAAGCATAACTTATTATTATGTTGAGTTCAATTCAGATACATTTAAAAAAGAAACGGCATCAAAATAAATTAGAAAACAAGCAAGTGAAATCATCATCATCACGACCCGTCAATGACCGACTGCTGAGTCGGGTCTCCACCTCAGAATGAGGATATTAGACCATAGTCCACCACGCTGGCCCAGTACGGGTTGGCAGACTTTACACACACCGACAGAGTACATGGAGAACTCTCAGGAGTACAGGTTTCCTCACGATGTTTTCCTTCACCGTTACAGCAAGTGATATTTGATTGCTTAAAAGTCAGACGTGCCTGTGTGGAGGATCGAACCGGACCTCCCGAGTAAGACATTAAGGTCTCAACCATTGGGCCATCGGCAAGCAAGTGAAATGACTATGTAGAAATCCACAAACAACCATAATTTCACTGAAATTTCAAAACTTTAAAACATTGCAAAAATAGACGCTCATTAAAATAAAGCAGCCAAGCATAATTATCACATAAAAACACTGAAAAACATTAAAAGCTGAGTATGAATAAAATATGGGTTAGTGGGTCAAGTTTGGGTTTTCAAACGCGAATCTGAATAGGAATTGCGATCTATAGGCGAGTTGCCGCGAGCGATTAAAGCGGCGGAGAATGAATAAGTCTATAATGAGAACTAGTTACTTTTTATACAAGGTTGGTCTAAAACTAGCAAAGAAATATATCTATTGAGATGTAAAAAAGAAAATTTTGTGAAACTCAAACAATATGAAATGGCAGTCTTATTTTTTACATGTCTGTATGTTTGTTCAGGTGAAATCTTGAAACTCAATTTTGAAGCAGATATCTTCAACCAATTAAGCTGAAATTTTGTATAGAAGTTCAATTTGGATGACAATGCTCTATAGTTAACTCTGTGAAGTCATTCTAAATCCAACATGGGGGCGTATCCTAGATGGCTTACTAGTTATTTTTAATGCATTTCTACAATATGGGTATCAAATGTAAGGGCTTGCTAAGAATAATTCTCAGTGGTTCAGGCGATGGATTCACAATCAATAGGTTGTGGGTTCAAATCCCACTCATTTGACTACTGGTGTGGCCCACTCTTAACACAAGCATTTAGCTTAGTTGGAGGGGTTAAGGAATACTAATGGTATATGATCCATACCATCCACTTTTTTTTAAATCCATATCCACATTTTTTTAAAAGATAAGAAAATCCAATATGGCTGACTAACTATTTTATGCCTTACTATATTTTAGCTCAGCCACAATTACAGTTATTGTTTAAATAATAATAATAGCTTTTATTTGAATGCACTAACACAAAAAAAAATATGTAAGGAGATTCTGGACGGCTCTCGTCAAGAGAAAACTGCTTTCCGAACTAGCGGTTGTTTGTGACAAACTTACTGACCGACCAATTTTTGACATATCAAAAGTACTTTTTTGATAATGAGGATTTATGGAAAAGAGTCTACATTCCTGAAAAAAACCTTTTTTTTGGATTTTTTAACTGAAATTGAGAAATGGTTGGTTCCCAACCTTTCTTTAGGACTATCTCTAAAGGAGATTTTTCTATAAAGTCTTCTTGTATGGAGTTCGCCTAAAGATAGATTAAAGTGTTTATATACAAACCTTCATAACATGCTCGCACCGCCTAGAAGTCTCTGTATGCTGTCGTCTCAACTGGTTTAAATCATGTAGAGCCTTTTCACATTGCTGTTTCAAGTTCTCATTGGCCTGTTTATTGATCACATCATACTGGCCCAGCTCATAGGGTGCGCTCATGGTGTGTGTGTGAGCATAGTTGGGTTTTTCGTAGCATTGGGTGGATGAAAGATCATATTCAATTGGTAGAGATGGAATCTGGGCTGTGTTATGTCGTTCATTGCTCACATAACTATGAGATATGGATTCTGGAAGAAGAAAGTTTTTATAAATATAAAAATATATATTTCAATTCTTCAGAATGAAACAATGTTTAAATATAATAAAAACCACATCCAACCTTAAGCACAAAATTAAGTTTCACTTATTTTATTTTATGCCTATATAAAAAACATATGTCACATATAATAAAGTAATAGAATTCAATATTATGAGTAATACTATTAAATTATGAATGAATATTTATTATTTACTATTATAATTCATATGTTATCTAATGAGTCACAATTGTTTTCCAAAGTCAAATAAAATAAAATACAACATAGCTCACCATTACTCCCGTTGCTTTCTAAAGAGGATGTTCCCGATGCCATAATATATCTGTAATAAATATATAATATGACTTTGTTCTTATTGGTAAATATTACATCAATCAACATTTCACTTTACCTTCACAATTATGATCTGTGCTCCATTGTCTTTCACCTAGATATGCATATAAAATATTATCTAATAACAACAGAGCACTTGGTTTATTATTATCCAAATATTATAGGATGCAAGCTTGACACGGTTTTCACGCTCTAATGATAGTTGCAAAACTTGTAAACTGCAACTTTTGATAGCCTTTTGCAACTCCTACTGTGTGTGTTTACACTGGATGGAAACTATACCACATTATGAGACAATCGGATAGCTATACACTGTAATGGTCCATAAATATACAATCACCGAACAATTAAAACACCGAAATCGCCACAAAAACTCCTTTCGCTACGAATATGGTTTTCACGGCAACGGAGTTAATTTCACAATGTAAACAGATCCTTTATTAGAACAAACTTTTATCATCTAATTGCACGGTTTAGTATAATGATTAGCTAAAATACGAGAACAAAACTATTACACGTATTTATCTGTAGTAATTTGCCAACATTTCCCGTTTGTTCTCTACCTTTTTTAGCAAATGAATGAATGAATGACGGACACAAAAGAAGACGACATATTTAGTGAATGTTGTCAAAGGAGAAATTAAAATTTTTGATTCGGATACGCGGCACAACTATGATAGATCTTGTCACTGATAATAGTAAAAATTGTATGAAATTCTATTTTTAACATAAAATTGTATAAATTATACTCAAACCCATATTTAAACATGATTAAAGATAGACTTGAACTGTAAGTTATTGTATAATTACGATTTTATGAGTTTTACTTTTTTTTTAAACAATATTCTAAATATTCTTTTATGTTTAGACGCAAAATACTTTAATTGTACAAAATCAAAGAAATACGAATTTTAAAAGGTACAATCTATGAATATATAAATTACTTTTAAAAATCAATATAATGAATGTAACAAAATATTTTAGTTCACGTATCCAAACTATACGGCACTATTTTCTCGTAATCGCCGTTCGAATAAATGACACGCAATAGCGAGGAACCAATAAAAAACGACGCGCAAATACAGGAGTTTTATAAATCGAGTGCATAACATACAAACTGCTGTGTAATTTGACTCTTTCATTTCCGAAATATCAAAGTTTTCGGGGAGTGCAGTATAGATAGAGCGCGTAACGTAGCAAAATAGATTGTTTTGATGTCGCAGGACGGCAGGAACCAGGAAAGCATGAGCACGGCGTGACTTCCATGCCCTGCGTTCGTTCCTACGGAAGGGCGTGCGGATTACGCTTACGACTTACTATGAATGATTTTATCTCTTTCTAAACTCGTGTATCTGTGAATGACCGAGTGTAATTGCGAGTTGCGAGCGTACCAAATTATGGATTGAAAAGCGTTTGTTGTTGTATTTTGATATTTGCACCGCATTCACGCATTGCTTCGGAGTTATTATCGTTAGTGTTTATTATACGCGGTCATATGGCATCCGCAGCCGCAGGACTAGCTGTGCCGCTTTACTATTTACGCACTATTGAAAAGAGATAGTACGTATTTTTAGTCGCGTCAGTGAGACGAGTGACTTTCATCACGGTGCGTAAACAACTTCAAGGTTATCCGTCGTTACTTATGTGTTCTGCGGTGCTGATGCGGAGGCGCTGACATGGCTGCGATGGCGGAGGCTGGCGCCGTGATGCGCCAGGGCCACCTTCGTAAGCTGAAGACGATGAAGAAGAAGTATTTCGTGCTACGCGCGGAGACCTCGGAGAGTTCTGCCAGATTGGAGTATTACGAATCCGAGAAGAAATTTCGTTCTGGGGCAGCACCACGTCGCGTGCTGCCGCTCAAGAATTGTTACAATATAACCAGGAGACTGGACCTGAAGCAAAAACATGTGATAGCTCTGTTTACTAAGGAGGAACAGCTGTGCATTGTGGCTGAGAACGAGCAAGACTTGCATGCTTGGCTCACTGCTATCTTGAAACAGTTCCGCTCAGACGATGCAAGTGATGAGCTGCAGCATCCCATACGTAAGTATATTCTTAATTTATTTATAGAAAACTATGAATCACTGTATATAAATCAGTATTGATGTCATTGAAACTGATTTCATTTAATTTTTATCTGTATTGTGATGTCTTATCTGAGTAATGGGAAAAACACCAAACCATTTTAAAATATTAATTTTAAAATGCTTTAAAAGTAATACAGAATATAATTTACATACATATTTAATATTTACTTTGTTATTGTGTGTACTGCATATTTATTACATATATTCTCAAAAAACAGTCATTTAAATGTAAAATATATTAATAATTTATGTAATGATGTTATCAGACTACCAGCAGGAGTTTTGATCAGATAAATAAAACTGTAAGAATCAACTTCCGTCTGCCATTGAAACATTTAATATGTTATTGTAATTGCTGTTATTCTTGTTTTATCCGGGAATAATCAAAATATGATTAATATTTACATTAATTTTGTTAAATAAAGTAATAACTCTTTTTTGATGAATATGAGGTCACCGTTATGTGGTGTGTTATTAATGAGCAATTTGTTTTGACTTTGCCCTGGAAAAATAAAATTGTTTTCATCAAATATATACTTATGTATGTACAACATGACCTATATTACCACTTGGAAGTGTAGTTTAGTTATATAAAAAAAATTATGAGATAAAATCAGTAGTTCTGAATATAAGTTTTCAAACTATGGATTTCAGTGTTTTCAATTTAAACTCGTCCAGAGTTCTCCGGAGTGGTACACCAAAGTTTAAACTATTATTGCTGCTAATCTATCATTACATTGTTTATGCTGTAATATTACAGCAATGAACAAACAAACAATGTTTTGGACAGCGTTTGTTTGGTATCTTATAAGAATTTTCCTTATTCCGAACCATTTTCCTTAACTGACAAACATGAAGTTGACTTATATCTTTGATTGTAAATAAGGAAAATTTGGTAATTTCTCATTTTATTATAGAATTTTATTAACATACTAGTTGCGCCCCGTGGTTTCACTCGCTATATTTTGGATAATTCACACTATATCATTATAAATTATAGCCAATGTGATATTCTGATGTGTAAGCTATATTATTGTGAAGTTTTATCAAAACTCACTCAGTAGTTTTTGCGTGAAAGAGTAACAAACATACATCCATACATTATTACAAACTTAAGCATTTATAATATTAGTAGGATTTTTTCAAATCATATCTAATCATTTTGTTAAAAGAAATTACATGTTAAATAATAAAAACGTCAAATATGAGAGGGGCGGACGGACAGAATAGTTTCAGAATGTTAAAATGTTTTTAAAATTACAGATTTTATTTATTAACCCTAAAAATCTAGTTTATTTTACATATTAAAGAGTTGAATTAAAAAAATATCACAACTACAAATAAAACTGGCAATTTTTCCATGAGCATCAACTAGTAAACAAGGTTTCTTTATTCAATTAAAAAAAAAACATTATTTATAGTTGTGAAAAAGGTTGCAATTACCACCGTATTTTTTGTAACAGTACAAAAAAGTAATTTTGATATTTTTCCATTAGTTTGAAAAAATAAAGTTTCCATTGTTATCTCTATCAGTTTCTATTAATTTACTGTAGATTAAAAATAGTCAATGTTATTCAAAAATTAAGACTGATAGATTCTGCTGTCATTGATCCTAAAAAAAAATTTATTTGAAAAGGTTTCCTTCTCAAATATTGTTAAAAACAAACATACAATTTCTCCAAATTACACAACATTTTGTAATTATTTGGTGATTAACCCGTTATACAAAAATGTGTTTTAGCTCATTGGAAAAAAAGATAAATTGCCTTGATAATGTTTGTATGGAATCAATAAATCAGATGATGGAAACATAGAACTCTCAAGGTAATGCCATTGACCTTATGATAGGTTTGATAAGTAGCGTCTAGCGGTATACTTTGCCTCTTCATTAACATCATAATGAATCAAATATTGCAATATATTACGCAAATACACACAGATTAGTTTTTTCATAACGGTTTGAAGCAAGTTTTGTACTCGACATTACCTTCTTCATTTAAACTGTTGATTCCCAGGAGTTTACCAACTTCATCAATCCCCGAGTTGATAACGATTCTCATCGTATTAATTTTTTCTCCCATTTTTTTTTCAAATTTATATATTTTTTTATACTATAAATAATTCATATTATTATAATTTATATTCATAAATCAGTGTGTCCTACCCGTTATGACTTACGGAGCTGAGACTTGAACACTTACAGCAAGATTAATCCACAAGCTCAAAGTCGCTCAGCGAGCTATTCCTGGACTTTCATCGCAAGTGACGCTTGTAGAGTCAACTACTCCTGAAGATGCTTCGGTTCGGAGTTTTTCGATTGTCGAGCGACCTTCTTGTGTGGTGTATCCTGGTTCGGGTTCGTGCGTCTCATTTTTATGTGGGCGATGTGCTCTTCTGGGTTGTGCCGTACGAGTCTAGTTTTTCGATTGTCGAGCGACCTTCTTGTGTGGTGTATCCTGGTTCGGGTTCGTGCGTCTCATTTTTATGTGTGCAATGTGCTCTTCTGGGTTGTGCCGTACGAGTCTAGTTTTTCGATTGTCGAGCGACCTTCTTGTGTGGTGTATCCTGGTTCGGGTTCGTGCGTCTCATTTTTATGTGTGCAATGTGCTCTTCTGGGTTGTGCCGTACGAGTCTAGTTTTTCGATTGTCGAGCGTCCTTCTTGTGTGGTGTATCCTGGTTCGGGTTCGTGCGTCTCATTTTTATGTGTGCAATGTGCTCTTCTGGGTTGTGCCGTACGAGTCTATTTTTTCGATTGTCGAGCGACCTTCTTGTGTGGTGTATCCTGGTTCGGGTTCGTGCGTCTCATTTTTATGTGTGCAATGTGCTCTTCTGGGTTGTACCGTACGAGTCTAGTTTTTCGATTGTCGAGCGTCCTTCTTGTGTGGTGTATCCTGGTTCGGGTTCGTGCGTCTCATTTTTATGTGTGCAATGTGCTCTTCTGGGTTGTGCCGTACGAGTCTAGTTTTTCGATTGTCGAGCGACCTTCTTGTGTGGTGTATCCTGGTTCGGGTTCGTGCGTCTCATTTTTATGTGTGCAATGTGCTCTTCTGGGTTGTGCCGTACGAGTCTAGTTTTTCGATTGTCGAGCGTCCTTCTTGTGTGGTGTATCCTGGTTCGGGTTCGTGCGTCTCATTTTTATGTGTGCAATGTGCTCTTCTGGGTTGTGCCGTACGAGTCTAGTTTTTCGATTGTCGAGCGACCTTCTTGTGTGGTGTATCCTGGTTCGGGTTCGTGCGTCTCACTTTTATGTGGGTGACCTTTTTATTCCTTTTCGTTTCTTTAAGGGATAAAATCAGAAATTATATTATCTGAAAAAGATATATAGCTTGAAGAGTAAAGTCAGCTAAAGTGGGCTGGTAATGTTTGTCGGAAGTCTGATGGACGTTGGAGCTCATGTGTCCTTGGGTGGAGACCACGTATCGGCTTTCGTAGTGTAGGACATCCACGTACCCGTTGGGCAGATGACCTAAAGAAGTTAGCCAGGGTAGACTGGATGAGGAAGGCGGAGGATAGAGAGTCCATAGTTATCTTTTCGTTTAAAAGTGACATTTTAGTTTAAAAAAAAATTGAAAATGTTTCACAAGGTTACTGTAATTAACCTGCATTATTATGTTGAAGTAATCTCATTGACAAACCAAACTTATACTAGTGATCTGGACTTGCTTCTCTTCGTAAAACAAAGGTCAACGAAAATCTAAATTTCTAAAAACTATTTGTTTGTAACGCCGTTTATAAATTAGCATACCCACGTGTAGATAATATATACCCTCTAGTGCGATAGATCAGAGTCAGTCTCGCTGCTGATGTCGTGCAGTGCACATGGAAGTTAGTTTATAGTGTCGTGGCGAGGTCGAGTGGTGGAGGTGAGAATTAATACATCATGAGTTAATATATTACTTGCTCCTGAGTCTCAAGCTCCAGGCACTGCTCGGCTCCGTAACATTTTATATTTTCTGTTACCTCAAAATCTCAAAGTAATTTTTAACTTCTGGTCGGAGCGAAGCGAAGGACGTAGCACGGAACGTAAACAAGTAATCATGATTATTCACAAAAAATGATGACAGATCATAAAACTGCTTATTGCGTAGTTGTTTGTTTTGATGTTTTTGTTGCAGATGCTAATCTATACTAAATATAATAAGAATATAGTTTGTATATAATAAGTACTATACTATGCTTTCTACATACATAGAATGAGTAAGTGTAACAGACAGACAGATCGTTATGAACAAATTTATATTTTACTAGCTGCGCTCCGCGGTTTCACCAGCTATATTTTGGATAATTCATACTATATTATTATAAATTATAGCCTATGTGCTATTCTGATGTGTAAGCTATATTATTGTAAAGTTTCATCAAAATCTATTCTGTAGTTTTTGCGTGAAAGAGCAACAAACACATCCACATATCCTTACAAACTTTCGCGTTTATAATATTAGTAGGATAATAAATTTTATTAGAAAAAGACCTGCACAAGATAGTATATTCGTCCAAAATAATTTTGTAGAAGTTGATGAACTACCTATTCGTCACGACCCTTCAATAGCCCACTGCTGAGCCAGGTCTCCTCCTCAGAATGAGGAGGGTATTAGGCCATAATCCACCACGCTGGCCCAGTGCGGGTTGGCAGTCTTCACACACCTTTGAGAACTTTTAGGGAACTCTTAGGAGTGCAGGTTTCCTCACGATGTTTTCCTTCACCGTTAAAGCAAGTGATATTTAATTGCTTAAAACACACATAACTCAGAGTCAGAGGTGTGTGCGTGTGTGGGGGATCGAACCTCGGACCTCCCGAGTAAGACTTGAAGTCTCAACCACTGGGCCATCACTACCTATTACTGCAGTGTAAACTCTGATACTCTACAGTGATGCGTAATATAATGACTTATTGTTGTCGTTATTGAGAGTGGGTGTGATGCTACATAGAGTGTACCATTGTATAGAAAACAAACTTCGCCAGACAAAGCGAATTCGTCGTTTTAGGGAGTTTGTCGTTAAATTGCGTGATTATACACGGAGTTTACACCGAATATTCGTCACAAGTCTAAATAAAATGCAAATAACACTTGATAATCATTGCTTATTAAAGTTACCTCAGAGAAACGAGAGATTATTTTTAAGTGTAACATAAATAATGTCCAATATCGTTCTGCAAATATTCTATGTAAACAAAGTTAATGGATTTTGACTTTTATATCTTATCAGTTAAGGATCAAAATCGCATGTGCGATATTTTAAACAAACGTTTATGTTTCCCCATGCATAATTATTTACGATTTCCTCGAAACCGGGGAAGTCCCGCGATAACGATTTTAACGATATAGGTTGCATGTGCTTGGACTATACTAATAATGTAAACAGGTTAAACTTGTATATACTTATTTATTTTTAGGGATCCCTAACTTAAATGGAAACTGTCAAAAATACATACTTAAGTCAATATAATTAAAACATTCGGTAATTTATCCATATTAAGATGGCAAGGGAATCAAAACCAGCTGGCCCGGAAAACAATGTTTTGCTTTATAAATTATTTTTTGGGGTGGGCCATCCTTACTTAGGGGTATAAAAAATAGATAGACCCACCCAAAAGAAATCATAAAAATCGGTCAAGCCAGTTTGGAGGAATTTGGTTACAAAAATTGTGACACGAGAATTTTATATTATAGATTCATGAAATTTAAGATGATCAAACCTTAAGCTTAAGGTCACTTCGCGTTGGTCTAGAAACATGAGATTAGACAATAGGTAACCCATAAGCCTCAATAGTAGTTTGTAGTAAACTCGCCATGATCTATGTCGAATCTAAGGAACAGTCGCGAGTCCGGCTCACACTTGGCCGATTTGATTTATATTAGATCGTTATTTATCTGTTACTAGCCGACCCGCGCGACTTCGTTCGCGTGTTGCTCCGCTCGTATGGGTCGTAGCGAGATGTTAAATAGCCTAAGTTACTCCTTGTTACATTAGCTATCTGCCAGTGAAATTCCTTCAAAATCGGTCCAGCCATTTCAGAGATAAGCCGGAAAAAAACAGACAGACAAATATTGTAAAAAATGTAATTGTTGGTATATGTGGTGTGTGCGTGTATACAACCATAGGCACTTAGTAAAAACCGATTATTTTAATATTACAAACAGACACTACAATTTTATTTATTTGTATGAATAAAATAATCTGTTTACCATTTCAATGATTGTTGTAGGAAAAATAACATAAAAATACATAAACAAACCAATTAAATACCACAATCATGTCCTACCACAACGGAATATCTGACACAACATATCATTGTCTATACTAATATAGAGGTAAGGATTGTAGGTATGGATGTTGGAGGAAATCTCTGTAATTACTTATCTGATTTTAGAAAAATATGGTTTTATGATGGATCCCCCACACAGGCACACACTTCTGACTTTTCTGAGTATATGTGTTCTCAAAGGTGTGTCAAGAACAACCCGCTGCCAACCCGCACTTGGCCAGCGTGGTGGACTATGGCCTCTATGGACTATCCCCCTCCTCACTCTGAGGGGACGGGTTAGAATACTAATCTCCTCTGCCACTGGGAGAGCATCTCGTAAGAGCCGAGTAACCCAGCACACCCTTGGTGGTAGGAGATATGTTCCCTGACTGCGACCACCAGCATGCGAATCCGACCGCCAAGTGTCAGAGACGCGTTTCGGTCGAGCTGCATGTGAGCCAGACTTACCTCTCTCCCATCCCATTAATGCAGGGGATCCAGTGGACTCAGGGCTATTGCCTAGGGTCCTCTGAAACCGCAGCATTTGTATAGCCATTATCATCAGGCGAGCTCCGATTAACAACTGGCTCGTCTATCACTACAGAGGTTATATATTGTCTTGTTATAAATTGTTAGTCTACTCGCAAATACAAACTCACATTTTTTTAAGAAATATTTGACTTATCACAGGAGCTGTTCTGTTTTCAGGATAAAAAGTATCCTATGTGTTAAAAATATTGTGGGAATAGGATGTATAGGATTTTACCCGTGAGGGGACGGGTTAGAATACTATTCCCCTCTGCCGCTGGGAGAGCATCTCGTAAGAGACGAGTAACCCAGCACCCGCAGACTTAACCCTCCCTCTCCCATCCCAATAATGCTGTGGATCTAGTTGACTCTGGGCTCTTGCTCAGGGTCTACTGAAACCGCAGCATTTTTTTCGTCACTCTCCTTCCCCACTCTATCTTCGAGGATGCAGAACGCATCGACGAAGTAAGAGGGATACTCTTGTTTTGCCGATGTCCATGGGAGACAGTGGCCACTTACCATCAGGTGGTTATCTACAATAAAAAAAAAATCTCGTATTGGTTTTTATTAAGAACTTTTAAAGTTCCCTGTAGCGTACTCAAATAGTGGAGGTAACTAAGTTTTAAAATGATAAGTGGGATATGAACATTCCACAAGTTTTTTGGGTTTCTAAAGCTTTCTTTCAGTATACTTAAGTTTTTTATGTTTTTATTTGCAGAACACGTCTGGCAAGTGAATGTCCAGAAGAAAGGTTTAGGAGTGTCCAAGAACATCCAAGGGCTGTACAACCTGTGTCTCACTGACAAGACCCTCGCCCTGGTCAAGATCAAGAGCCACAACAACGTCATCAGTGACCTGGTCATACCAGAGCGGGTTGAATATTCCCTCAAGAACATTAGACGGTAAGAATTTATACTGATGTAACAGATTCAGCGATTGGTCTAAGATTCCTGCTCCAGGCTCTGATCAGCTTTATGTCTTAAATACTTGTTTATTTTAGGAGTTAACTTCAATAAATGATACATTCATTTTAAACCAATTCTGAGTGACGTAACATGAAGTGTAGGTTATTAGTCGTATATATTTAGGAAAAACTTATACTATATATATAATACAAATAATATTATTGTGCGGTTAATTTTAAAATACTAAATATAAATATGGTTTATTTAATTAGTAACGACCAAAATTAATTCAATTATTTAATTTAATTTAAAGCGTTGTTTAATTCAAAGAGATGTTTGTTCACGCCAATCTCTGAAGTTGGTTGGATTGGGATCTCTAGGTGGCGTTGCAGTATAAAATCTCAGCGGTGTAGAGGCTTAGAATGTATATAATTTTTAAGTGTTCTATACTCCTATAATTATACCAAATATTAACTCCATGCGCGCAATTTGCCTAAAAGGTGGAATAAAAATGTTATTTTTACAGCCTATTAACATATTAAATCTGCCTATTAATACGTACATATAAACTAAGTATTTAACGAATGATAGAAAGGATGGAATTGCAGCATGTGGCCTAACCAATGTTGCCCGGCTAGGTTTAAAAATTCCTCATAACAAAGTGTAAATTAATCCCTGATTGAATTTAATATGTTACTTCTTCTATATGTTATCTCAGATTTATCACACCGAAAACTATCTGGCCAGTCTTCAATTTTACAACTAAACACTAAATCATATTCTACCTAGTGGATTCTGTCACGTGAGATACGTTGTTGATAAATTTGATTTATTCATAAAGAAAAATGAAAATTTATGATTGCAGGCCTATTTATTGCTATACTTGTTTGATTCGTGAGGTTATAATATTTTAGGTTCACTGTAAAAGGTAAAAAAGGGAAGTAATCTAGACTTCGCTCTTGCTATCCAGTAATGCAATATTTTCAAAGGCGTCGATGTATTTTAGCCATAAAATTCTTTGGTATATTTCTCATCTAGGATCCCAGCATAAACAACCATGGCAGTTCTAAATCTGAAATCAGAAGAAGAATTTGTATGGTCAAATCTGCAATGACCCCCGACTCTACACGTCAATACGCATCAAACCAAATGCCACGTTGTCAATACCCTAGTTATGCCTATCTTTTTATATGGCGCAGAAACCTGGACGCTCAAAGCGACAAACAGACAGACTAGACGAATTTGAGATGTGGGTTTGGAGACGTATGCTGAGTTTTAGCAAGAAATTAACATCAAAACATGTCTCCTGACAATGTGCATGCAAAGGGTGTTAAAATACTTCAGCCAGGTTGCTCGAAAAAACCCTGACAACTCAGAGAAATTCATGTTTGTGGGTAAAGTGGAGGGCAGACGACTTAGAGGCCAAAGTCCAAAGCGTTGGTCCGACTAAATGTCAGAACACCTAAACTTAAAGGATTCCGAGGCAATAAACTGCGAGAAGATCGATACGGATGGCGACATCGCATCAACCAAATTGGTCGTGAAAATCACGTTTATGAACTATTGACTAAAGGAGGATATTTCACATACCAGTTGTTTTTATAATCTTAAAAATTCTCATCATTCTGCCGATATTTTCCCCACAAAAATGGACGTACCCCGAAACGGTAACCCTGATTGTGCGATAAGGCCGATCAATAATTTAGCGCATCTGCGTGTAGATGAAGTACATGCATTATACCGCATAACGCTTCAGGCTAGTCCAGCGTAGCACGTAGACCTTACACATGGCATGCAGTTGCAAAATGCTGACCAGTCACTTTACCTGGAAGGTATCCCATAGGAGTGCAATGCTGCTCCAAAGGAGTCTGAACGCAATTATTATTTTTTAATGGTACATAAGGTGCAAACGAGCAGATGGTCCACCTGATAGTAAGTCGCCACCATCGTCCATGGACAAGAGATACTCTTGTTTTGTCGATACGTATCTCTTGTTTTGTCGATGCGTTGCATCCTCGAAGAAAGAGTGGGGAGGGGGAGTGAAGAAAAAAAAGAGCCCAGAGTCCACTAGATCCGCAGTGTTAATGGGATGGGAAAGGGAGGGGTAAGTCTGACTCACATGCGACTCGACCGGCACGCGTCTATGACACGTGGCGATAGGATTCACATGCTGGTGGTCGCAAGCCAGTCGGGGAACAGATCCCCTACCACAAAGGGGGTGCTGGGTTATTCGGCTCTTACGAGATGCTCTCCCAGCGGCAGAGAGGAATAATATTCTAACCCGTCTCCTCGCGGGGATTAAAACTAGTTCTGCAGCATCATGTTGTTGCTGCAAATCTCGGCCATTTTGTTTCTTTATACAATATCATCGTGTCAGGGTAATTCAAGAATGTCCTACAATATTTTCTATTGTGACACAACTCGTCCAATTCTGTGAATTTTGCGCTTCAAATACTGAAGCAGGTCCAATTCTATAATTCGATTACGTCAATACTAGTAAATATTGAATCATTTTGTTAAATGTCTCTAATCTTGAGTTCTAGGAGTTTGATTAGATAATAGTAAAAGTTGAAAACAACTGACGTATCGTTTGCTATGTTTTGTACGCAACTGTATCATTTTTTAATTCCGTAGTTTAATATTTGCCTATGATATAAGGCTGGTGGCTGGTGGAGAGATGTTTATTTTCTATAATATGTCGTGAGCCTACTCTTATTAAACAGAACTAAAATTGTCTAATAAAACCTAATAAAAATCAATTCAGCATTGCATATCAATTATTATTCTTCGGCCTATTTACCGACTTGCGTAAAGATATTTGCTGGCACAGAAAAAATTATTAAAGGTGAAATGATATAGTCGACTATTTCATATTTAATGACATAGCCATGTGGTTGGCTGTGATTTAAAGAGAGAAAGTTTTAAGTAATTTTTAAAAATGACGTCACAAAATATCGTCAAGTTTGTATCAATTAAATAAGAAAACCAAATCATTTCACAAAATTTTATGACTTATTTTAATGATGATCAAGCATGCATACGCATACATTTTTAATTCGTTTTAGCAAATAGAAATAGTAAGAGCAGCAGCAAGTAGATAAGGACAAGTGGCGTAGCGAAACAATACATATTTTTCGGAGAATTAGAATGCGAAGAGATATAGAATAGATGTGCTACCATACCAGTTACGGACGCAGTACAGTCATTGGATAACTAATTATTACGATCTCGTACTATTCTGACAGGAACCCAAGCAGTGCCTCAGACTTGTAGGTTCAAGGGCTTTTCAACACAATTGCAACACTCACCTGTCACTGTCTAGGTTATCTGTTTAAGCTTAAGCTTGTTTTCTAGTTTGGGTCTTGTGGGAGAGCGTCACGTAAGAGTCGAGTAACCTAGTACCCTCTTGGTGGTAGGGGATCTGTTCCCCGACCACCAGCATGCGAATCCGACAAGTGTCATAGACGCGTTCTGGTCGAACCGCATGTGGGCCAGATCTACCCCCTCCCGTTCCAGTGAACACAGAATCTACTGAAACCGCAGTATCCTTCTCTTCGCTCCTCCTCCTCACTGTATCATCAAGGCGGCAACGTATCGGCAAAACAAGGGCTACTCTAGTTTTATCGATGTCCATGGGCGTCGGTGGCCATTTTCCTTAAGGTGGGCCGTCTGCTGGTTTGTCCCTTAACTGTCACAAAAAAAAATCACAACGGATCAGTGTTGCTGTCTTGATCTTAAACGAATATTAAAATAGTGTTAAAAGTGATGCTGAAGTCTACTAGTATTTTTTAGGTATTGTGGTACTAATAATTTGTTTGTTTGCTTGATCGCGCTAAATACAGGAACTACTGGTCCGTCTGTTGAAAAATTCGTTCAGTGTTAGATAGCCCATTTATCGAGGAAGGCTATAGGCTATATATCTACACGCTATGACCAATAGAAGCGGAGCATCACGCGTACGAAGGCGCAAGAGTCGACTAGTATTAAAGTAATATTGTTTTAGCTATTATATCGAAGTACGCTCGTGCGTTTTGTAGAATAAACTAGCAGACCCGCGCGACTTCGTTCGCATGTTGCTCCGCTCCTATGGGTCGTAGCGAGATGTTAAATAGCCTAAGTTACTCCTTGTTACATCACTTATCTGCTAATGAAAGTCCCGTCCAAATCGGTCCAGCCATTTCAGAGATTAGCCGGAACAGACAGACAGACAAAAATTGTAAAATTTTACTAAGGGTAGGAATCCACATAGTATTTCCCTGATCGACTGGAGATATATTTTTTTATTAACCAGGTAAATGTGGAATAGAGACAACGAAAACGCTGTTTACCTTTTGTAGATGGTAATAAAAATTACATCAAAATCGTTTTAGCCGTTTTGTATAGTGTTTCAAGATTATCGTCAGTCCCTTTATCGACCTGCGTGTACAATATGCGCATGGTAAAGAAATGCGCAGAAAAGATTTTGTGAATAGGAATGACTATGATTAGAGGAACACTACCATGAAACAGACATGTTAGGTATATATGAGTGCGACCACTGTTCTACCTTGACCATTTCTGTACCTATATATGCATTTCTGGGTTTTTATCTAAATTATTTTCTTGTTTCGTCCTTTTTAGACCACTTTTTATGTAGTCGGGTTATAGTTTTTTGAACTTTAGTTTTTTTTTATGGTAGAAAAAGCGCAAACGAGCAGACGGTCCACGTGATGGTAAGTGGCTATCGTCGCCCATGGACAGGCAATACAAGAGATTCCCTCTTGTTTTACCGATACGTTGCAACCTCGAAGACAGAGTGGGGAGGAAGAGTAAAGAGAAAATGGCTGCGGACCCTGCGCAAGAGCCCAGAGTACACTAGATCCGCAACGTTAATGGGAGGGGAATGGATGGGGATAGGTCTGGCCATCATGCGGCTCTACCGTAACGCGTCAGACACGTGGCAGTTGGATTCGCATGCTGGTGGTCGCAAGCCAGTCGGGACAAAGATCTCCTGCCACCTCTTTAGTATTGGTCAAATTTTGAAATTGTAATCGGTTATCGTTAACCGATTACGCCTAAATGTTGTGAAAAATAATAATGAGTTAATTGTGTGATAATGCTAAATTCCTTATGGCATATCCCCTTATATGGGCAATAAATAAAAATTTTGGCGAAGAACACAAAAAAACCTTGTGTGTCCAAAGTTATATTAACTTTGACGTTGAGTCGTATTTTTATATTTTTCCTCTGCTGATAGTTGGCTAGGAAATTGTTTACGTTTAGTAGCTTGGTCTGGCAAAATACTGATGATATTTCCTTCCAGATGCGGTGACTCAGAGTGTTTCTTCTACATGGAGGTGGGACGACAAACCGCGACCGGTGCTGGTGAGCTGTGGATGCATACAGACGACTCAAACATCGCTCAAAGCATGCACTCAACAATTTACCAGTGAGTTTCATTTTTTATTATTACTATCGTCATCATCATTAGCGCTTCATCAACTTAGTCCACTACCACGATAGCCAAACCTAACTTTGTACTTTCCGTAGGACACCGACATTTTAATCTATTGTATTTTGGTTCT
This sequence comes from Limenitis camilla, assembly GCA_905147385.1. Lineage (NCBI taxonomy): Eukaryota > Metazoa > Arthropoda > Insecta > Lepidoptera > Nymphalidae > Limenitis > Limenitis camilla. The sequence continues at coordinate 13,032,086 of LR990241.1, forward strand.
GTTCTTTTAGATAAAATAATCATACGTGTTCTAGGTGACCGACAACATAATATTGTGTGTCTAAGAGACATCTTCTCAAGAGGTTACACTATTCGTACCCCGAGGGTTTTGTGGTAGGAATAAAGGAGCCGTTACTTATACCACAAAACCCAGACAGTGCGAGTAGATGAACATTATAATCATTGTCACAATTCATAATCAAAATTTTGTTAATTATGATGTTGGTAACACTAATTTGAGTAGCATCCTGTTATTTATGATATTGGTAGCATTTATACTTTCTTGAATGTTGAATAAGTGGTAAAAATCAATCGAAGAAGGTAGGGATTGCAAAATAAATACGCCGTCAGAATATTTATTACTAGCGGCCTGCCCTCGTTTCGCTCCGGGTATTTAAAGCAATATTATAATTGATGTTCTTAAATTGTCACTTTGTCGTAGCTTTTCATTATTTTTTTAAAGTTAAAAAAAAGAGAGTAAGAAAAAGAAAAATAATAGAAACAAAAAGAAAAGAACAGCGACAGATGATAAAAGAGAGAGGACAGAGAAAAAATTAAAATTGAGTAGATAAAGGAGAAATGAGTAGTCAAAATTACAGTTATGATTTTCAAAAAGTATTACAGAATGTCGTTCGTAACTGGAATGTAAAAGTTTCGAAATTATTTTTTTGGTCATTTAAATTTTATATTAAGTTGTAACCAGTTCAAAATTTATTTCATTTTGAAATCGGCTCCAAATTTGATTTTACTCTATTTGGCGGCAAAAGGTACTTAATATTGTGTTTTATAAAATCATATTAAGTACATAAAATATATAATAGATAGGTTATTTAACGAAGCTGATATTATGAATATCACCATGACCCGTAATGGTCGCTGAGCCGGGTCTCCTCCTCAAAATGAGGAGGGTTTTAGGCCATAGCCTACCACGCTAGGCCAGTGCGGTTTGGCAGACTTCACACACCTTTGAGAAGTTTGGAGAACTCTCAGGAGTGCAGGTTTCCTCGCGATGTTTTCTTTCACCGTTATAGCGAGTGATATTTATTTGCTTAAAGCATACTCATAAAATATAACTCCTGCAAGTCGTCGGTGTGTGTGTGTCTGTGTGTGGGGGATCGAACTCGGACCTCCCGAGTAAGACTTTGAAGTCTCAACCACTGGGCCATCACTGCTCCTGTGTAAATATCATCAGTATTCATCATAATAAGGATGTTTAATTAAAGATATATCTATTTTTTTATTTTTTATTTCGACAAACTTTTCTTAATGCTACTGTTAAGAATTAATTCGACCCCAGCGCTATCACAAAGTTATTTAATAATAATTTGTATCTGCTCAACTAGATGGCGCTGGCGTATAATTGTATCGCGCTAGAAATAAATTCATATTGGATTAGTTGAATTTTTTCTGGTGTCGGGTTGGTTTTGGCTGAGGTTTTGTCGTTGGCAGTTGTTGTCTGGTGTCGTTGTTGTGTCTTTTGGGACAAAAATTTGGCTTTGTTGGTCGATATTAAATTTAGGGCTAACGTATTTCGTGTGAAGCAACAGATAGAAGAACTATTTGTTGATTGTGATGAAACTTTGTAAAGTGCTGCGTCCTCGATACCTTCACGTCTATAAACGAAAAGTATTGATCCCTCAGTAAATGGCAGTATACGATATTAGTGTGTACCCATTAATACATTTTAGAATAAATATATTACAGTGCAATGCGAAACTGCGCGAAGGAGACAGAAAATGAGAAGGATCACATAGTAGTCCCGGGGAAGGGGAGCCTGGAGATGCAGCCGCAGAGGAGACTCTCCGCCTCCGACTTGACCAAGGGAAGATCTGGATTGTATAATGGTGAGTATAAAAAACATCCTCATGGGTTCTTTTTGAAATTAACTTCGTAAAAGTCTATTTGACGTTTAAGAAATTGTTTGAATATCTAGATGGTAGGAAAATTCAAAATTAATAAACATAATATGAAAAAAAATTGTAGAATTGTAGGATTTTTCGATATCCTCTAAATAAAAAGAAAATATATTCCAAATTTTTTTTTTCGGATTTTTTTTCTTAACAAAATTTGAAGTCTATGACAACCTTTTTTTTTATCTTATCCCGTGGAGAAACATACACATTTTTAAGCCGTAAAAAATGGGAGTTTTTTAACTCTATTAACATTGAGAAAGAAAAAAAACGCTAGAGAAGATATTTAAATCTGATACAATGATTCAGGGAGGGAGTAAAAATATATACTTGTTACTGAGGTTTATAACAATACACTTTACTAAATCATGATTGTGTTAATTTTTGTCATATGTAAACATTTCTAATAATTTATGAGTAGTTAGAGTAGAACATTGTTTGTCGCACTTCTTTACATACATAATTTATCATCAGAAACTATTATTAACATTTCTATTATTTTTTTATTTATAAAATTCTTTTGTTACCAATTATAAGAAAGAAATGGAATTTATTATTAAATAGTAGGATCAAGGGGTTAGGGGTAGTCGGAGACATGAAAAAAATGCGAATTTTCAGTAATTCCTTTTGCCATTAAGTAAATCATTTTATTTTATAAAATAAATAACATGGCATCATAACACAATGTTTTGACTTGAAGTCACAAAAATTTGAAAAAAATATATATTTAATTTCAAAAGTTATAGCTTTTTGTGTTGACCCAGTTCTAACAGAAGGTAATTGCGGTGATCATCATAAGTCCTTGGAGATCATCATCATTGGTCATCTAAAATCAATTGGACAAAAAAATTAGTTTTGTAATTATCAGAACGACGGTTCTAGATTTTCGGGAAAAAATCAACAATTATTTGTTAATAATAAATCAAAAAATAAAAATAAAAAAATTCCTTCGATCAGACACAAGATTATCTATTTACAAAACTACTTTTTTTGTTCAATTGATTTTAAATGAATCTCCAAGGACTTATGTCTGATGATCACCGCAAGGACCTTCTGTTGGAACTGGGTCAACACAAACAGCTGTAACTTTTGAAATTATAAATATTTTTATCCAAATTTTCGTGACTTCAAGTCAAAACATAGTGTGTTTTTTTGGCAAAAAAATTACTGAAAATTCTCAATTTTTTTTTCATATCTTCGACTATCCCTAACTCCCTTAAAACACACAGAATAAAAAAGTTATAGTGGTGTCTGATGATAAACAAAATGGAGCCGATTTTTGCATTTTAGTAGTTATTTAACAATGTCCTGTAGAGTAGTCAGCCTGCTTAAGTATATAATCTGTTAAACTGCTCACTCCATACAATAATGTGAAAGAAAAGATGGATTTAGCAGTTGTCTCACTCTGTTAACAGTACATTCAAGTAGATTGGGATTACAACGTAGATTGTTACTAACAAATAGTAATTATTTTAGTTAGTAGATAAGGGAGATGGTAACGAGATTGAAACCAAGTACCAACGAACTTCATAATTGATTGTACTTATTGATTGTAGATAGTGTGTAGAACTAATATCATCCATCGGCTCTTTATACTATACACAACACAGTAAAAAAAAAAATGAGTCAACAACACAATGTTTTGGTATATTTAAGGGTAGAGATGCCACGAATATTCGCGCTACCATTATACAATAATTAGTAATCTATGTATATATAAAATTATATATCCGCCTAACAGTCAATGAATGTCGTGTTACAGATTAGCTGAACTGTTCACAACACATATATATGTCAATCCTTTTACGCTACTTATATTATTCTACATTTTTGAAATCTAAAATACGCCATTATCCGAATATTGTGGATACATCTTGTCGATTCAAAACCCTTTAATTAAATACGTTCGTTTAATTTGAGGGGAGAGTTTACCGTATCGACGGGATGAACATTAAACGTTTGACAGTTAAGAAACCCAGCAACATTTTGTATGAGAAAATGTTTTTTATTTTATTTTAATTTTTCGTAAATTTTCCAATGTTTTTAAGTTATTCTGCTATTCGGGACGGAGACAAATACAACAAAAAACCATGTAAATCGGTCCTGACGTGCCCCTCTCCTGACACAGGCATATAGCTTACATGGTGGGGTTAAGGAATACTAGTAGTATGTGATACATACTGATAGAAATCTTTAAAAAAATTGGGTTACAATGTTTATAACCAAATTCCTTCTGAACGGCTTCACCAATTTTTTTTTGTGTATATTCGGTAGTTTAGAGAATAGGTCGTAAACTATGGTCCACCCCAAAATTATTTTTTATTATGGCTAAACAACGTTAACTGGGTCAGATACTAAAAATATAAAATTATCAGTTTAACGACATTGTGTTTCATTCTAAATTGTCCTGTTTGTGTTCACCCAATAGCAGTTAAAAACCAATATCGAGTCGGTACGGTTGTTGTGTTATTTTGTGCGCACACACATTACAAATGATTACTTTAGTTATCAAAAAAATTATTAGTGGTAAGTTTTTCAAAATATTTTTTGGCACAAATGTTCTTCTTTATAAATAACTAGGGGCTCTCCCGCATGTCGGTGCCCCTCTACCTCGGCGTTACTCGCTACCACTCGCTGCACTTCGAGTATCACCGAGATAGAACTATACTGGCCCGTCGCGTCGCGTCGTCGTGTATTTTTTGTTTATATTGATATTTTTAATTTCGTAATATCTTTTGAATGGAAGGTCCGATTTAAATAATTCAAAAAGTAATTTACAGGTATTGAAACAGTCTTGAATATGAAATAATTTATTTGGATAAGGATTAATACAATATAGAAAACATGGTCTGATTTTGATAGGCATTTTTATCAACTTTTAAAATATAAAAAAGTAGTTATAGTGACATAACTATAATAGTTGGACATATGGTCTCGCGGAGTTCTTTGTAGATATTGATACGTTCTATAATATTCTAGAACATTTTTTTGTTCTATCATCAATACTTTTTGCAGCGCATGCGATGAAAGATATTTTATGGCTAATTTTTTGGCACCTTGGGTTGGTTTTCGTGAGATTTCCTAAGGATCTCTAATTTTTTCTTGTAATAAATATAGCCTATGTTACTCAGGGATAATGTAGCTTTCTAATGGTGAAAGAATTTTTGAAATCGGTCCAGTAGTTTTTATGTTTATTCGTTACATACAAAAATACAAAAATACAAATCTTACTTCTTTATAATATTAGTATAGATAGCCTTTAGCGTTAAGAGCGTTTTGTATTTAACCCTAGATGGCTAACATTCGTCGTATTGAGGATCATTCCAATAATTTCATATATAAAAAGGTGAAGAAAGGTATTTTCAATCTGTACTCCGCGTTTTGGATTGTTCCCATTTGTGTTGACTTTTGTTCCATTTATACCAAAAAATGTTTACAATAGATTATGAGATTTCATTAATTCAAGCTGTGATACCCCAGTGGTTAAGACATCGGTGTCTTACTCGGGAGGTCCGGGTTCGATCCCCCACACCAGCACACCTCTACCTTTTCTAAGTTATGTGTATTTTAAGCAATTAAATATCACTTGCTTCAACGGTGAAGGAAAAACACCGCGAGGAAACCTGCACTCAAAGGTGTATGAAGCCTAACTCCCTTCTTATTCTGAGGAGGAGGATTAATGGGTTGTGATGATGATGATATTTAATTTATTATGTAATACTGAAAGAAATATATTCAAGAATCTCACCAAAGTTCCCATTTAATTTTCGATCGTTAAACAGTCGAATAGTTAACTTATGCGTTGTTTTTGAGAATATTAGCTATGTAGGGTTAAATGATGATAAGCGTTATCGACAATTTATTTTCAAGTGATTAAATTTGAATAGACCCTTGTATGTAGGGTCTTTAGCCGAACTTGTTTTACAGTATTTGTGGCATCTCTATATAAAAGCATGCGGGCTAGAGTATATGCCTTATATTAAGGCTACATTGGCGTAAATCTATTACAGACAAGGGCCTCTGTGTTGGCTCCTGTATAAGGCAATGCGTGTGCGCATCCGCTACGTACTCAATAGATGACTCGTCTGCCGCTATAGCGCCTTTGACGTCTAAAGACGGTAGGAGTTCAACAGAAACGCTGCGGAATTGGAGTTAGTTTGGTTAAATACTAGTCAACTACCCTGTAAACGTGTGACGTCAGTTTGACATCACAGTTACACAAATCTCGTATGAAATCTGTGCTTAGTGTCATTTTGACACTAAATTATTTATTGTATTGCTAATTGTTAGAGGTTTAAATCCAACTATCACAAAGATTTCTAGAACATTTTCTCTTATAAAAGACTCAAAGGCTCGCGTTGTTAAATCTTTTTTTTTCATAATTTTCAAATTCAGACTTTTGGCATTTGTAAAAAATACAATTTAGTAGATAAATAAAGGTAAAATTTTAATATTTTTGAGATAAAATAAATAAAAACTGTAGAGTATTACTTGAATGATAACAAAGCTTGGAATCAAAATGACGTTGATGCTCAGCTGAATGATTATAACTTTGTAACAGAACACAAACAGACTGATGTAAACCAAGGCGTTTTGAAAAGAGCGGCTGTTGAGTTTCTTGCCAGCTTTTCTCATCAGGAAACTGCTTTTCGAACTGGTGGTAGCTTCAGATTTGACGTGTCAAAAGAAATCAAAAGACGTAACGAATATTATCAACAATTCTGCAGCAGTTCGAAAAATGATGTAATACTGATGTCACATTGTGTCTGGGTTATGATTGGAGTTGATTTGCAACTGCAGTAATTTGATTGATCAAACTGACTAAATTTTGCAGTGTAAATAATTGGCATTCGGATGTGGTGTTGTGGTGGCATCTTGTTCATCATACCTTGTATCCTCTTCTCTTCCAGGATTTTATTGTTTAATGTTGTTAAATGCTTATGCAGCATCAAAGGATACTTGGTATTTCTTCTACCACTGTCTGCTGTATTTTCTCTTGTACATTGCTTGATCATCGTCATCATCATCGTTTTTTTGATTCATCAAACTGGAATGATCATCATCTTATCGTCGACATTTTTATCATATTCATATTTATTTACATATACAACATAACACACTAACAGTGAACAAGGATAACGTAGCTAATCTAAATTGTTTTTTAGTGGTTCCCAATCGGTGTTCTAGTTACTTTACTTCTTATCTCATTTATAAATATTACATTAATAATAGTTTGTAAAGGCTGGATTCTTAAACAGGGTATCTTATTGAGGTAAATGTTGGATTTAAGGTGTTCTATAGACATAAACTTTTTTAAAAGAAACTTCCAAAGTACTACTTTTATTTTATATAAAAAAGTGGTGTTCGTCAATAGGTGTTATTTAAATATTAAGCAAAAAAAGTAAAGACTCCTTTCCTTAAGGCCTCTCTGTGATGATTAGGTTATACTTGTACTACATACAATAAGTAATAAATATAAGTGAAATAATTATTCTTGAATAACAAACGTAAAATTAGCATTCCATGTCAAATCGACCAAATCGACCCTTTTTGATTTGGACGAATATTGGTCTGAACTTTTTTCTTCTCACTTCACGGAGTTCTGCCAAAAGAAAAAAAAATTATTCAAAATTTCACCGTTTTTCTCATTTTCCAAATATATCGAAAACTGATATAGGTACAAAAATTGTTCCAACTTTGTTATAAAGGGGATACTTTGGGGATCAAATAAATATTTCGAATTTATTTTTTCAAAAATTGCTTTTTAGACATGAAATTTTTTTTTCTAATTTTTGTTTATATAGTTACTGTTAGTTACTTACTGATCGTAAAAGATTCTAAAAATAACAAGATGAGGGTTTTTTTTTCCAAATCACTTTTTTGGGAAAGATCCACATAAGTGTAAAGATCCACATAACTTAAAACGTTGAGAAACTCGGTTGAAAAAAACCCTAGTTACTTTAATTTTAATGATATATTATATTTCATATATGCACTCATTATTTTATATACTAATGTCATTTCAATATTAACTTTAACAAAAAAAATATATATAAAAATCTCTTGAAATTGAAGCATGTCTTTAAGACATTTTTATCTTCGTCAGGTCTAGATATGTTTGTCTGCATGATTCTTGGTGATGGAGTTTGGTCTACAGCCAGTGTACTGTCCGGTGTGAAGAATCATCTTCCTGACACATTCATGTAAAATATGGCAATTCCGTTGCGAATGTACAAATATTGCCATATTTTTTCAAACAACATAACCTCTAAGACAATGGTACCTTTTTTACAGCATTTGGATTCGTAATGGAAGTTATATAATTGAAGGGTACATGCAAAAAACAGGGAACGTGAAAATTTTTGTTTTGGAAACACATCTATGTGTAATTTCATTCCCAACTACTAATTTTTACAAAAAATGTCGCCACGCTTTTTTTTCCATAAAGTATGCGTCCTAATTTTATACGTAAAAAATGATAAAAAATTAAAAAGTTTCATCCATAAAGAAAAAAAAGAAAGTTAGATAGAATTGAAGTTTTTATGAAGAGCTGAAAGTCTTATTTAAAAAAATATCTTTGTTTGTCAACTGCTGGTCCGGTTTGGCTATATTTAGGTTGTGAAATATTTGTGGAAGTCCAGGGAAAGTTTAAATGGTGGGAAACCTGTAGCGGAGCGAGGACGGATCAGTTAGTCCTTAATAATAAAAAAATATTCTCCGAAGTTACTACGTACTTTAATCTTAATAAAAATATAAGATTCGTTAACAATTTCCTGTTATTTATCTGTACCCTTTATTTAGTATTGGATATAAGCTTGTACACTGGAGGTATCATAGTCTAGCATCACCTAACAAACCATTGCACCGGGTGACGCTTGGTGCCATATGTTTACGTGTCGCTTCTCATTGTCTTTTCCGCAGCCGAAAACCAACCGCCGAATAACACACTAACGCCCGAAAAACCCGACCCCGTCCGGGTCATATTACACCACCGAACCTTCTCGTTACCCAGCGGGTGTTCCATGTTCCAAGAACCGCTAAAGATCGTACACGAGAGGACGCGCTCCGCTCCCCTCACTGGGGACGAGCTAGATCGAGCGATTCTAGAGAAGACGGTGATGTACTCGTCGTGTAAAGCCGTCAATGGAACTGATGTCGCCCCCACGAAGAAAACCCCCTGGTGTCGCCGAGCCAGTACTGGTACAAGGTTGTCGAAACTGTCGCCGGCGCATACCAAGAGTATGTATACAGGCTTCACCTAACGCATCGCATCTACTAACCGATTGCCAGTTTAAAAAACCTCTTTTAATTCTGGCAACCCTATTTTTTTGCGTTTTAAGTTGAATAGAAGCTTGGAGCATTACATGCATGTGCTTGTGTATGTGCGTTTATTTTGTTATTGCTTTCAGTTTTATATTTTGTAAAAATAAATATTTATTGTCATTTATTTTTGTATTTTATTGAATTATGCCCATATTTAATTTTACACCTTGTGCCTCCATCCGAACGTTGAAATTCTTTTTAATAAATAATCTGTCCGGAAATCTTAATTTATCACTGTTTAACGAATAGCTTACTGCTTGCTCCATCCCTTCTCCATCTTTCAGTAGCAAAATAACTAACAAATGTAGAATTTAAACAATAATCAGTTACTTAAATCCCTTTTTCGTTGATTCTAAAGAAAAATATAAATGCCTCAATTTCATTTAGGTTGTTCATAATAAGATTATCAATGCTTGGCTAGCAACACTAGAAATCTAGAATCATAACTAGCAGGTAAATTCATATTTCTTACCATTTTCTCATAATTTATGATTCACTTCTCGACTAACGATCCTGTCATTTTACACATAATGAAACGAAAAATAATCTCATTTTATTTATTTATATTAAACAAAGCATTTCCAAAGTAGTGTTGTAAAATGAAGATATTGTTTCAGATACGAGTGCGTCACGGAAACGTGCTGACACCATGCCTTCATCCTTCGAACCGGAGCGACCGCCTCCACGAGACCCTTCAACAGATGGTAAACACTCGGATTTTATATACACTACTTGAATATGTATGTCTCTTGGATTTATCCTTTTTACCCAACCCTGTTTTGAGCGACATAATAATTTGCCGGTTATAACCTATATGATGTCACACTTAATTCAATATGGCGCCATTTAAATCACAAAATTACGAATATTTTTTTTGTAACGTTTCGTGAGTAGGATCAGATTAACGAGTGAGAACCTACTTTAGCATAAGTTAGAATTATTTAGAACATCAAATAATAATTTTATTTTCAATCGGTAACATAGAACGCACGGAATGTGCTGATGTGTATGGGACATTTTGTCCCCCTTTAATTACTTACCAAACTCCTCCACCTTTGTAGAGCAAAAATGAGAGTTTAAATTTTTAGGTAGTTTCATGATCACCCTGGAATATGTTGCATTTTGTTTGATTATTCATTCCTGGAAGGCAAGGCTAGTTAATTTTGGTATTTTCGCTAGGTATGGACTCGTCCCGGGATGACATCGACTCGATATCGGAGTGGTATCGCACACCGCGGATACCTGAGGAGCCGGACTGTTGTGATATTATATCTAAGGATTTCACCAGGTAGCAAGCAATGAAATGAATTTAGCATGATTTCATATTCTATCATTGGCATGTATAAAACACATTAATTCTCATGTAATACAAAACTATAGTTGTTATCATTTGATCAAATGGGTGTTTCAAAGATACAAATTATACTAACCTTTTATTCTACAGCATGACAACCCAAGGCAGCTCAATAGCTCATTCTCGGACCTCCTCAGTGGGTGCAGACGACCGTGACGTCACAGAACCCATGTTCCCAGATGGGTACCTTCCTATGGCACCAGGACATGATCCTTTAGGACTTGTGTCTTCGAGTGGGTCAGTGTGTAGCGGGACACCTTCTACAGATCCTAGGTTTAGGTAAGAAAACTTCGCAAATTCCCGGCAAATCGTTTGTCAATAACCCTGTGTCCATAAGACACTTCGTCCTTCTGTTGAAAGTCGTTGGACCAGTGCCGCTTTTTGTATGAGATTCTTTATATGCAATAAAAATGGTTTGTATTATCACAACATTTATTTAAACAGTGAATACAATCTCGAGCCAGCTACTGCGCATATATCTTCCGAGCGATCAATACGAGCCTACAGTGTGGGTTCGCGACCTTCCTCAAACCGACCGGAAACTCGAGTCAGAGCGTACAGTACTGGAGCGAGGCGACAGCAACCACCTCCTCCACCTGAGCCCTCACCGCACCCACGAGCTTCAGCCGGGGATTGGATGGAGCTGGATTTCTCCTCAAATTCCCCTGCACCTAAAGTAAGTTTTTGTGATTCATGATTTTTAATAAGATTTGACAGAGTTAAATAAAATAAAATTCCTTGTTCCAGGCTGCTGTACCCCAAACACCACCTGCAGCTGGATTTATTGGACGGCTCGTAGATGAATATGTTGACATGTCTCCTCGAAACACAGGATACGTGGAAATGAGACCCGGCGACCTTCCTCCCACCCCCTCATCCTCTACCCCCGATGGCTACGTAGAGATGATCTACGGAAGAGCCCCCACCCGACCCATAGCAATATCAACTCCTAGACAACCTCCCCCCATAGCGTCATCTCCTGATGATAGGAAAAGACGACGAGAACCGAGAACTCCACACGGTTCTCAGACGTTATTCCATTTATCCATGGAATCCCCTTCTTCTCCTCCAGAATCAGATATAGCTGAATTAGAAGATGACCATCATTATTTAACCACCGTCCGAGAGATTTCGGAGGACGGTCGAAAAAGTCCGGAGTCAAAATCGGATTTAAGCAATGAGGTCTCGTCGTCCCCGCAATATGTGCAGCTGGTAGGGATTCCCATTGCCAATAAGACTCCCGAGCCTGAGGAGTTGCCTAATAATCCAACGGCTACGAAAACCATTATGCGACCGGAGGATATTAGAGGTAATTAAATTTTTTTGGCAATATTGAATTGATTGAGGCGTTACTTTGCGGAGATTCATGTTTAACAAGAAATCAAAACGATTACTTTGCTATAATCCGCGGAGAACACGTGAATTTGTATAGTGTGTCTTGGGCCCGAGGTGCCAACTGTAAAAGCTGGTAGCCTGGACCAAAGAACACCGCACAAATTCACAACACAATACTCAACGTACGTTTCGCCCGATACCGGAGCATCTTCAGGAGATGTAGACTACAACAGTCAGTGGTAAAGTGAGGAGTGCGTTAAAACAAGGCGTATATATAACCTATAATAACAATAATAACAATTATTATTACTTATAGTTAATTAACATAAATAATTAGAAAGAAAGAAAGATAAGTTTATTGGCATTCACAAAAAAATAAATAATATAAAAGTACATTTCAAATCATATAAAAGGTACAGTAACAATAAAAAATTTATACACCTGTATATTGCTCTTTGTTTTTCTTTTTTTTCTTCAAATTAAAAAAGTGTTTTGCCAATGGAAGCCACTCAGACTGTTGAGGCGCCGTGAGGCCCTCTGCTGATTTTCAGTGACTCCCATGGGAATAGCACAGTGGCTGGCGGTGAGAGCTGATCAAAATCTTAATACTATATAAATAGTAGTAATATATATTTAAAATATAAAATGTATAATATAATTATTATGGGTTTGATTGGGTAACTTCCTTGGAGATAATTAGTAAAGGGGAATTGGAGACGTTTACTTGTTCATTTAGCAATTCAAATGTTTGGTTATTGTTTTTAATTTTTAATATAGCAAGGATTCTTGTTATTTTTGGCAATGGAAAATGATACAACGTATAGGTGTTTGGTTAGCAATGTAACATGGGTATTAAATATGCAGATGCAACAACAGCGCCTAGTGACGGCACATTACACTACGCGTCGCTTGATCTGGAGCCCCGGCGCGCCCCCACCGCCCCCGCTTTACACCTCTACACGAAGATAGACTTCCTGCGCAGCGAGAAGTATGCCGCCGATGCTACATAGCTCACCTCACACGCGCAGGTACCTAAAAGCTTTAAACAGCTCTTTCTCTGTATCCTTCAAACCGAAATAGGAAGTTTTTAATATTCAATTGAAGCAAAGGAAGCTCTAAAATAAAATGCGTGGTTACTTGGTACATGGCACAGATATTTTTGACCTTGCCATGTTTTTTTTTAGATAAAATTAATAATATCACTACGAAAAAACAAAAAAAAAATGAAATAAATTGTAATATGAAACCATTAAGGATTCGGGATTTCAACAGTGAAGTTCACTATCATTGTCCAGGGCAGTAGACCCAACTTGGGTTTCAATATAGGTCAAATATAGATAATTGATTTCCAATTTGGTAACATATTTACCTCCAGAAGTCGACGATGTGTTTCATAGGATCTATACAGGATGGATTTTTGAGACGGATCAGTAAGGGCAGGTACCTTAACCGTTATAATTACAGGAAAACGTTCCTAGAAGACCATCCATAACTTTTTAAGATATTCTGAACTGCATTCACAGATTTTTGAGAAAATGTATGCTCAGGGAAAAAACTGCTAAATACAAAAAAAAAATTATGTCTATCGATCTTACTTCGTATAGGAATCAAAAGACCATTTAAGGTATGAGTACTAGAAATGTCAGAAATCGCCAAAAACATTTTCCATACATTTGTACTGAAATCGGATCGGATCGGAGATCACCTATTTTGGTGTGACATGTTGTGTCGTGCCGTAGTTTTTGTATTTAAATTTCAGTTGGCCTTAAAGAATCTTTTAATCACAATGAGAAATAGGATTGTTTGGCAATAAAAATATTACGAGTTGGTTTATCGTTTTTCAGTCTTTTGATCCTTAATGAAGTAGGATCGATAGACATAAAAAATATTTTTTTTGGATTTTAACAGTTTTTTCCCTGACTTACGTCTGGAGTACATTTTCTCAAAAATCTGTGAATGCAGTTCAGAATATCTTAAAAAATAATGAATGGTCTCCTAGGAACGTTTTCCTGTAACTATAACGGTTAAGGTACCTGCCCTTATTGACCCGTCTCAAAAATCCATCCTGTATAGACGAAAAGATAATTACTAAAATTATTCTTCCAGTACTCAAGGATGTAAATATGAGTTTTTGTTTACAGATAGCGTAATGACCTCAGGGCGCACACACTTCACGGTAACTACACCTCCCCACTTGGGTACGTCTCGTCTCGTATCTGGATTTAGCGTGCGTGAGAACATATGAGATTGGTAAGGTCTGTTAGCAAGAAACAGTGGATGAAGAGTGACAAGAAGCTGCTCACGTCACGCTTACAAGCGGCTTGATCGGAATGCCTTCGTTCACTTACTTTTTATTTAAGAAATATTAAATGCTATGCCAAATTTATTATTAGAACTCAATTCTAGTACAACTATGTACAAACTGACGGAAAATGGGTAATTTATCTTATTTTTAGTTAATCTTAACGTACGCGTACGTGTTATAGGGATGTTTAAACGAACAACTTTATTGTATAAACAATAGAGTCTATAATAGACCGTAGACGGGACTAACGAGGTGTTCAACTTACTTAACTGCCATTTAATGTAGGGAGCGTTAATAGCTAACTAAAATATGAACTGTATACTCTGTCTCTATCTTACTTATTGTGGGTGCGAGAGAGATGGCGCGATGACGTGTTCCCACAGCGGTTCTATCGATGTTTATGTTTGCTTTATTATTGTTAAAGGTTGACATCACACTAAAATCTTTAGTATGTAAATACCTCATCGCAGCGATGGTTGACTAGTTAGTTTATTTATTAAGTTAGGTAACCCGATTGTTCATATTTTAGTTGGTTAAGCGTACAGAGTAATTTTCAATTGAAAGGTTTTATTTAATTTTTTTATTGTTATACAAAATTTGAACAGTTATTGTTTAATGGTCCGAGATTGCAAATAAGGTTGAGTTTTACTTGGCAAAATTATGTTTTGTTAAAGATGAAATAACAATGTTATTTAAAATATTTTTAATATGATCAAAAATCTCGATAAGGGTAGGTGGACCTTATTTTCTTTTATCAGTGTAATAAACTGGTAGAGTGTTTGTATAATTAATGCCATGTTATGTTAAT
The DNA here is from genome assembly GCA_905147385.1 of Limenitis camilla. Lineage (NCBI taxonomy): Eukaryota > Metazoa > Arthropoda > Insecta > Lepidoptera > Nymphalidae > Limenitis > Limenitis camilla. The sequence continues at coordinate 13,047,120 of LR990241.1, forward strand.
AACTATAAACTCCACTCTATAGTTTATTAACAAAGTTAACTTTATATTAAATTCCTAGTGACCTTTGTTTATAGTTTTTGTAGTTACGATATTGAAACTGATGATCTACAAATGAACATTTTGGACCTACCACGGAAATAAAATTATAGATATATTTAAAAATTACGTTAGTCCAAAACTATTACTACTTTTTTTAGTAAAATATTTTGATATCAAAATGGGAATACATATAATAGTGACATGAGTGAATGAAATTATTTATATTATGTGAAATTGGTTAATAATCTGTATTGTTAGGGACATGTGTGTAAAATGAATGAACTATATCTATAGTTCAGTACTTCATTTAGTTCTTCATTCATTCTATATCACCTTATGTTGCAATTTTTTTAATGCGTATCCCAATTAAGAGACATAAACAGTCTAACTAAGTTTTTACTAAAGTATGTTTTTCTTTATTAGAAAGGTTTTGTTCATTACAGCGAATACGTTACATATTTCTACTATATGGCAACATTATTGTATAGTAATAGTAATTACTATATTTTTCTAGCACACTAACCCTAGGTTATTTGTCTACTTGATCAGTAAAAAAAATCGCGTGTTATTTAGAATCTTATTTCCACTCTCTCATAAAAATGTGGATAATTTCATTTTTTGTCTCATCTAAATGAAACAGAAATTACTATCTTTAGTAACTTGGACACGGGAAATAAAGAGTTAATAATAGATCATAAATATTTGTATCTCAGTCGAAAAAATATATAAATAATATTGAATTGAATCAGGCGTTACTTAGCGGGAATTCATGATTTAAAAGGAATCAAAAGGTTACCTTGCTATATATCCGCGGCAAGCTGAACAACCAGACTCGTATGGTACAACTTTTTATATAAATAATATATAGAAAATTATATATATGTCGGGGATTTTAAATGGTGTGAAAGAAGGAGGAGAGGGGAATATTGGAAAACACTAACAGGAGGGATGGTATTGAATGGATTATTGGGTAAACGCAACGTAGATACTGCTACTGAAGCGATAAATAATCAAATATGATCTCTAACAGAAAACTAAGCTGTGCCTTGGACTTGTGACCGAGGTGTAGGCTTAAGGACGTCCTTTAAGTGATCACAACCCTCGCCTCCACACTCTCACATAAACCTAACACACGACGTGGCAACTAGATTGTAAAGTACTCACGTGACCTTGATTGGACAGCACTCCTAGCTTCAGTCAGACTGTCAATGGCATATAAAGGGTCGAGGGTCGAGACTGTCAAAACGTCGGAAGTGACTACTACCCCACTCCAACGCCATAGATACCGATGACGATTCGATTATTCGATATTCTTTTACTATTCTCCGACATATATAGTACGGTTAGTATAAGATTTCCAACCGACATGTGCTAACTGCTTTAAACAAATTACAGTCCATTTTAGTATAGACAAGATATGTTTTTACTTCAGAAGGAAGGAAGGAGGGACATCAGATAAAGAGAACGACCTCTCATATCATGATTTTACTTTAGAATTTTTTTTGTAGATTAAAAAAAAAATTCGTTTAATAGTCGTCAATATGGAGGTAATTCTGAAAGAAAGAGCTAAATGAAGGGTACACACATGCTTTAAATTATATTCCAATTTTGATGGCAAATCAAAAAAATCGTTAATAACCAAATATAGAAGGTACAATAAAATATTCCGATAAAGAAAAATGTCTCACGTGGACCACACAAGACGAAGTCGAGTACGTAAACTAGTTTTAAAAAAATTAAATAATTCTATACACGTTGATCAGTTTGAATATTTTAATTATAAAATATCGTTCGAACTCTAGTACAATCGCAGATACAAGTTAAATAGAATAGGTGAAGTCGAGTGATTCGTGTAGTTATCCGATTTAAATACACACCTTCCAACACCGAATTGTGTTGTTAGACTAGACTAACATATTGCCTACCTCTTCTTGTACTATATGTAAGAAAAGGAGAGCTATATTCTTAGTGTTTCAGTCTACGACGCAATTGGAATTGGTTCATAGTAAATATTAATATTTAAAACAGTGTTTGAGGTTACAAATGTGTACTTGTAGGTTATGACGTCATCATACAGTAAATACAATAGACATGATGAATTAGAAATTAGAATCATAGAGAAGTGTTAATATTCGTTGTTTACGTGAATCGTGACGTCATTTGCTTATAGCGTTCAAGCTATCATGGCGTATTGTTGTATTTTGTTTTAAATATACAGTTTTTGATTTTTGTTGACTGTCGTCATGCCTTGGCATGTTTAGGAGTTACAGGTACACATTAGCACCTCCACACTTACATAGTACATGCAACGGTTGTGAGAGAGGCCTAAAGTAGCGCGTTCCGTAATACTACCTATTGTGTTCGTAGGTTGGATGTTCATATTGTGCAATCTTTACAAGTTGTTTCGTTATACACTGTTATACTTTGTTATTGTTGGTCTTGGCTGTTCTCGTGTTGCAGTAGAACAAAAATCCGACTAAGGTTGTGTTTCTACCAGATATGAGCACATATCATTTGGAAACGGAGCCTAAAACACAGAGGAAGTGTACGTGTTAAAGGTTGTATTAGTGTTAGTAAATTCAATAAATCTATTAGTCAAACGACATACAATAGTTTGCGTAAAACACACCGAGTGCGTGTCAAATATACTTTTAAAAAATATGCGCAAAAAACCAAACAGCGAAAACAGCCAAGTCCAGCCAAGTTTAAACCTGAGCTTGCCCTTTAATGTTCCATTTAAGTTTAAGTATACTCTGACTCCAGTCTTGCCTCGTCAAAGCAATCCTAGACACGAAAAACCAGTTCATATCTACGTTAAAATCTTTTAAAAGTACGTCGGTACAAAAGGGGTGTCGATAGTGAAGTGTGAGGGTAGTTTTTGATTTGTCGTGTGCCTTAAAAGAAAAGTAGTCACAAATATTACATTGAAATTGCGGGATGTGTAATTTAGGGAATATGATAAGAAAAATTACTTGGAGGGTAGTTGGGAAAAATGTTTAATGTTTTCCGTTTTGTATCTCCAATTGGGGTCGGTTTGATGCTATCGGAGTTAAGAGACACGTCCGATCACGACCACTGCACGAACACAAGTGACGCGCAATCGGCTTTGCGCTTTATAATATAATATCGCCCGCTCTCCGCATTTGTGAGTATCCACTTTATAAAAAATTAGTACACACTACAGTGAGTGTAAAATATTTAGCTACACATTTTTTCATACTACCCTCCGTAAAATTTTAAGGTTTAAGTAGTCATGACGACGCAGAAGGTTTTTTATACGTGTATAACACGTTAAGTGTAGGTTTCGTTGCGTTCCTATTTGCGATTTGTATATATTACTCTATTTAGGTTTAGGATTTCGTTCGATTATTTGGACGGTTTTTTTTTTAATATTTATTTATGTTGATTGGGTAACTTTTTAATTTATTCCGTTTCCAATGAAATCACCTGCTGTACCCCACCCATATTATTTGTTGGTCCTTCGAGACCGGTTGAGTTTAACAAGCGTTGATTTGTCAATCATTGTGTAGTGTATTCACAGTCACATATCACTGGGTAGACAACGTGGCTACTCTCACCAATGGCTCTGTATATAGTAGGTATAGTGTAGTAAGGTGCTGTGCAATAAGTGGTTGATAAATCAACGTTTTCTTGTTTATTTTACATTTGTTACTTTAGATTGTTGAATCTAATAAAATTAGATTTCGGGTGTGACCCTATGTTCGAATCAAATTTGAACTAAAAATCTTCTGCGCGTACACTCGGTAGAGCACACTAAAGTACAGGCTCAGGCGTTCATGGGTTTATTTCATAAACATACTGTTTACACGAACTTCTTATAGGAAAACATCGACGTTGACATTCACACAATATTTTTGACGTTCTCAAATTGATAAGGTTCATTTTTGCATGCACCAGGGTTTATATATAAAGAAGTTTCTGTTGGTTAGACTGAAGTCACCTGTCAGCACTATATAGGAGTCTGATAAAATTCAAATTTATAATCTATTTTTTAATCTGTAATCCGCCAATTTGGAATTGAGATTGTTTTTAATTTTTGCTGTTAAAGATAAATTCAGTGTTTTTTAACGCAACTATAGTTTTGCCTCGATTTATTCATCTGGGATTGCTATCTCTTCCACACTATGTGAAGTCTGATCACTGCTGACATGTGATTTCAGCCTAAACGAATGCTACGGATATTTAATTCTCCAGTACATTGATAGGTAGTATAATAGAATATATAAATATAAACAAAGCAATGTAACGCATATGAACAATTATATAAATACATATTCACTGTTGAAAATTTTCAGAACAAAAATTTATTAAGTTACGATATCGCCAATAGCTCTATTTACAGGATAAGAAATTTGTAAAGTTTTATTTACAATGCGCATGCGTTACATTAGCACTAATATAATGAAAATATTTATACATATAGATGACGTAGATTAGTTACCGTTGGAATCATATCCCGCCGGTCATGTTCCGAACAAGAGCAAACACGCTGTATCCACCAAAGCGACGGCAGCGATGGCTGATGGACCCACTAACCCTGGTGTCTCCAGGCTATTGAGTCTTGAAGAAGAGAAGGTTATATTTGGTTATGCATCTACAGGTTTACTATTAAATTGCCAAAATGGCGCTACCGCCTCTAAAGGTGACACCAGCAGCGCCATCTATATGTCCTACCCTTTTGTTACTTTGCTATCTAACATTTGAGTTATTTTTTATCAAATTCTTACTTACTCATTTTTCACGCGTGTCAGAAGTAGAAGGTCATAAAAAAGAAGCGTTTTGGTGGATACAGTCCACAAGTAGCCTTTATTCAGCTAACAGAATGATGAACATTCCGACAAGCGATTCGACTAGTCTAGTGTGTTCAAATACATCGGTGTAGCTTACCCCGGGCTTCGGGCTCAGGGCTTCGGGCTCCGATACGCTTCGCGCTCGATAACTGAAAGTAATGGGACCTGTATAACGCCTGACTGAGTTAACACCAAATTTTTATATAAATCGATATTTATTCGCGACGTTCGCGGGACGCCTATTTTGTGTATAATAAATTATTGACGATTTGTAGAATCCTTTCCCTTTAACCGTTAAGCTTTAAGACAGATTGATTTTGTTTGGTACTGCGCCTGTGGTGTGAGTTCACCAGTTCCGTCCCGTTTCTTCTGCAAAAGGGGGAGTTCTCCGTCTCATCTAAATTTAATTGGCATTAGATCTTGGAACTTAATACACCAGGGAATTCCTCGTAATCAAATAAAAAAAATGTACAGTGATTAGGATATTGGTAGGTTAATGGCAATCTAGTTGAGGTTGTAATGCTTGTTGGAAGAACTGGAGGTAACTCGTAAACTCACACTGAGGTAATTGGAGGGATATCACCAAAAATGTAATGTAAATTAGATTGATTTAGAATGAATCAGTTGTAAACTGGGCGATAGGTGTTTAAAGTAGTACAATTTGGCACAGCCATTTTACTATATGTCTAGGAGAATTTGCTCGGAGTTTGAGCCTTGTGTGTTGTATAGATATGGCTGAGAGGGTCCTCACTCGGTCTGCCTGCTACCGTGCATCATCAGACTTGGGTTCTCTTCTAGAGATTCTAGAGAGGTTGTTAGATGTTAGATTCTCTTTACTTTAGGTCTTGAGTTAAATTTGCGGACCAACGCGATACTAATTACCGTTTTATCCAAAAGATCTCTTTCTTCCTGGACTTTAGCCCAAAAAACTAAATTATTGAGGACCTGGGCTAATACTCCTAATAACTGTTTTCTTTCTGTTCCTATGCTTCAGCCCAAATATGGAATAACTGTTAATTTAAAAGAGATATCTCAGTGATATGATCCAGTGGGTGAGCAGGAGAGTGCGTGAGTGAGTGAGTGAGGAGCCGCTCGGCAGCTTTTAGTGTACGCAGTACGCAGATCGCAGTCCGCAGTGCGCAGATAGCTAGTGCCACCTCGCAATTATGTAGTAACGTTAGCATACGATAGTTATACTTTATTCCACTTAGCTCTAAGACTAAGACGTTGCTGTTGAGTGTTGAGCGTTGACTTGCTGTTGTAACTAGAGTACGGGCGTGGGGGTGGGGGCTCCAGGTAAGGTCACAAACGCGTATTCTGAAGGGAGCCTCCGCTTACGCGCTCCGTACTTGTACTCCATCCAACCGGTTAATTTGCTTTTGACAGTTTGAGAAGAAATAGTTCGTCTCATTGCATTGTAAGCTTCATAACGTCGATTTCATTTAAAAATCGATTTTGTTTCCGAGTAAGTTTTAATCGATTAATTGCCACTGACGAGTTAATTCGTCCATTGACTCATTAGGAACATTAAAAAATATATAAATGACTCGATATACTAATTCGTTTGTGAAGTAGTTCGTTAGTTGGCATTGAAGGTACTTTTATTTTTGGATAATAAAATAATGTTGGTATGTTATGGTCACTTTTGGTTGTCAAAAGTAAAGTAATGAGTTGGAGGGAGTATAGAGGTCATGACAATGGTTATAATACTAGTCCCATTGCATTAAAATGTTCCTGTACCGTAATAGTGGTTTTTTTATAATTAATTGTAAGATTAAGTGATGTCTACTGGAGTCACATGTCGCTGTGCGTGTAGGTGACGTACGTGACGTAGGGCTTCGGCGTGAGGGTGCGTCCACTGCAGTTGCTTTTGTGGAGCAACATAACGCGACTAAGATTAACTTATACTGGCAACATACCGCAATCCTCGCCCTTAATGTCAGCAAAATTTTTTTCTCCCTCATTCTGAGCAGGGATATTCACGTTTCGATGTGTTTAATTTTTCATCGCTGACGTAATCACCATGCGGAACCCTCGTATCTCCCATGTCGTCTCAAAAGTAAGCAAAGTAAGGGGAATCCCCAGGATTAACCTCTCACAAGAGAGTTATAAAGTTAAGATAATTATTTATTTAATAATTGTTTGCAATACAATTCTAATTTTATTTATTATTATTATTTGGGCCTCCACCTCTTACTTACTTCTTCCTAAAAGAAGTGACTCACACTTGGCCAAATCTTAAATAATTTAGACAAAAAAAGTCTTCATAATTTCTAAGGAAGGACATAGCTTCTTGTTTTTTTTTATTGAATCGTTTGTTCGTGAAAAAAAATGAAGAAAATCTGTGCCGTGAATAGAAATTTTGAATTTATTAGAAAAATAATGATTAAGAGCCACTTCGTGGGTTCTGACGTGGCCCCCTTCTAACACAAGCATTTAGCTTACTCGGAGGGGGTTAAAAAATGAATAATGCTCCACAACAAGCATGTGCAGTGTGAATACACCCTAATGTAGGTACGGTACCACGTGACCACGTGACTCGATGCTATCCTGCGAGGGCTTATTGGAATAACGTACAGAACCGACCCCCTGACCCCAGTCCCCACTAGGATATGTAACAGGGGGTCTGTGAAAGTAATATTTTTTTACAAATGGTGCTACATTTTGTGTTTTAGTCAATAGGCTCGCTGTCTACGTGTACGTGGCGTGTACGTGGCGCGGCGCACACACGAGCATAGTTAGGTACGTTGGCTTTACTCGCAGTGGCGGGAGCGGGTGCGGGTTCGATGCCCGGTGTTATGTTTATTAAATTTCTAAATGTAATTTTTTGGTACGTTACATTTTGTTTACTTTCATATTACGATTATATTGTAAATAAAATAAAAGCTTTGGATTTGATTTGTGTTTTTTGTGACTACCTTACTACTCTTTTAGTCTGCGTGTTCACTAGAGATGATGACGACAACGGCATCTGTCGTTCATCTCTAGTGGAAATGCAGCCTTACTTTATGGTACATAAGGTGCTAACAAGCAGATGGTCCACCTGATGGTAAGTGGCCACCATCAAAACAAGAGATACTCCCTTTCTTTGTCGATGCGTTGCATCCTCGAAGATAGAGGGAGTGAAGAAAAACATGCGGCGGACCCTGAGCAAGAGGCCAGAGTCCACTGGATCCGTAGCATTAATGAGATGGGAGAAGGAGGGGGTAAGTCTGGCCCAAGTGCGGCCTGACCGGAAAAGGTATAAAGAAATAATGTATTGCTTTAAAATGTGTATTAGTGCTATATAGTTGTTGGTAACGCCATCTATTTTTTGATATGTAAACTAAATTATACATGGTTTGTGTGTAGGGTGACCTGATCTGATTTAATTATATTTACAGGCTATTCTATACAATTGCTAAATTTCTTATTAAAATACTTTAATGAAATATTTAAAACAATTTTTCTATATTTGGAAAATAAATAATTGAATAATAAAAACAAATTCTGACTTTTTCAATGAAATAGTAATAAACACAACAAGTATCGGACAATTTATTATCCCTTGTTGATTTTGCCAAATTATAAGACATCTCTGACAACAGTTAAGTTCCAGTTGAAGCGCCATCTATCGGTCTCAATCAGAAACAATAACACGGTAGCTTAATAACACTCGATAGACTACAATAACATACATTCTAGACTGAAGCAGTGAAGGACTCAAAGGCACTTTCTATAATGCATCAACTCTCTCCATCACTGCTCGACCTTCCAACTCTCATATTTAACATTACTTCAGCAATTACACTAATTATTTAAATATTCAGCAAACTATCGTTAAATACACAACACCGAAGAAAGACGTGGTCCGAGAACAACTAAACTTCACTTCAGGTGGGATCGTAGGCCTGTGTTGCCAATTTAATATTTAAAAACTCCCCTAATGATTTTTAAATAAAAAACAAAATTGTTAAAAATACTGTTTATTGTACATAATAACATTAACACTAATCATTGACATTCATACACACATACAAATTAAACACATGAAATATATATACCGCTAGTCGACCCGAACTTCGTTCGCGTGTTGCTCCGCTCCTATGGGTCGTAGCGAGGTGTTAATTAGCCCAAGTTACTTCTTGTTACATCAGCTATCTGCCAGTGAAAGTCCCGTCAAAATCGATCCAGCCATTTCAGAGATTAGCCGGAACAAACAGACTATACAATAAATAGTTTGGAATTCATGGCACAATCTTATTACGTAATAAAACAATTATTCCAATGTAACAATTTATCCTACATTACATTCTACGAAAACAACTGAAAAAAAAATCTGCCATACTGACCTACATCAACTATTTACCAACGGCAAAGTTAAGTTTGTCGCTTTAAAGCTTTATAATACGGTGAGTCACGTATTGTTTTGGTAACATGGACGAAGACCGCCGAGTCCGGTTGAAACTATAGTCCATGTGACCAAAACAATACGTGAGTGTCGCCGTCTTGTGATTAAAACAATACACGTGCGTCCATGAGCTGAGGAAGACCGCCGAGTCCGGTTGAAACTATAGTCCATGTGACCAAAACAATACGTAAATCACCGTCTTATAAAGCTTTAAAATTATTATTACTTTCAATAATTAAGTTTATCGCTTAATCCATATTGTATGGAACGTAAAAGTCCGACTCGCACTTGGCCGAATTTTAAAAACTTGGGATTTTTTTTTAATTTGTTATCTACAATAATATAAATGCAATACGAATGTTTATGTAAAATCAAAATTCAGAGTATTTTTTCTAATTTCACACATAATCTAGGGTAAATTGGATCCAGCATGGCAACACTGTGACGTCACAGATTAAGAGGTTATATTGTCATTGACAATTACACGTTTGGCATTAGTTGGGTGTCCATTCAACACTTTGTTCCTCACCCTGGTAACCTTCTTCTTCTCCCGTCTGACCGTCACCTCCTGTGTTGCCAGCAACTTTCTCCGTGGCTTCACTTTCTTCTCCTCTATAGAATCCTCAAAGATATCTGGACTAGACTTATTCTCTCCGATAACCTCACAGATTGGACTATCAAATGAAACTTGTCGAGGACTTCTTTTAGGTCTCTCTGCAGACGTCTGTGTTGCCACAGTTGTGTGATTCCTTTTAGCCGGAGGGGTTGCTTTCGGAGCTATTTTAGTTTTCTTAACCTTAACCAACACAGCGGGTTCTGTTGATTTTCTTTTATTTCTTACAGGAAGCTTCTTTGTCTCTGGTTCTTGATTCTCACTGTCTTCTACTTTACGTCTACTTTTGACGGTTTGCTTCTTAACAACTTTTACAATAGGTTCATCATCTTCATCAACATCATCAGTTCTGTTCAACTTCTTGTTGGTGAACACCAGTTTGCTGGTCTTGGTGGCACCCGCAGACTTGAGGTAGGTCTCGAGGATTTGCCGACACTTTGCAAAGTCTACATTTGTCTTTGGTTTGATTGTATTGATGTATTCAAACAATTTGATTAGTGCTTCTGTAACAAACAATGTAGAGTATAAATTCTTTTACCCTAAATGATACCACTGGTGTTGCCAGCAAGTTAAATAATTTTCCTTTAATCGATTTGAATTCACTGCGGAGAAAAAGTTAAATTAATTTTTTTGACTAAATGATAATTTTCAAAATCTTTGGATTATGAATTCAAAATAGAATCCAAATTCAAAGTGTATGCAAATTTCAAATCTTCAATGTAGCGACTTTGGATTGAGATTGATTATTAATTTTGGCCTAAGAAATGAATTTTTTTTAAATTCTCCTATCACAAATTAAATAAAATATTTTTTCCTTATTTCATTTAATAAGTTAGTACGTTTTTAAGCTACCTAGCAAATATCTTCCAAATTGATGTGATAGTGGTTCAGGCGTGGGGTTCAAATCCCAGTCATGGACTACTGACGTGGCCCACTCCTAACACAAGAATTTAGTTTACTTGGACCCCTCCAAGGAATACTTAATTGTAATCCAATTGTTTGCAATCCAAACTGCTAGTAATTTAAAAAAAAATATTGAAAGCCAGACTGACTTGTTCTAAAATATGTTTGTAATTGAAAACAGTGTCTTAAGTACTCACCAGGTACGTCAGGGTATTTGCTGGTAATCTCACTTCTGACGTTCTTCATGAACGCCTCCTTCATGCTCTGCACGCTCTTGGGCTGCTTCAGGTTCTTCTCCCAGGGCAGTTCTCCCACAAGCCACTGCAGCATGTTGTATGCCAATATCTCCAGGTCCCCTCGCATAGTTGGTACTGGAACAAAGCATTGTGGGTTAATTTAATTTTTTTTTTTTTATAGTAGCCCATAGACATCGACAAAACTAGAGTATCTCTTGTTCTGCTGATACGTTGCCGTCTCGAAGATACAGTGAGGAGAAGAATGCTACGGTTTCAGTGGACCCTGAGCAAGATCCTCGTATACACCGGAACCGCAGTATTAATGGTTGAGAGGAAGGGACGGGGCAGATCTGGTCCACATGCGGCTCGGCCGGAATGCGTCAGACAGTTGGCGGTCGGATTCGCATGCTGGTGGTCGCAAGCCAGTCGGGGAACAGATCCCCAACCACCAAGGGGGTGCCTTACGAGATGCTCGCCCAGCGGCAGAGGGTAATTGTATTCTAACCTATCCCGTAAAAGTTATTGGAGGAGTCAAGAATACTAGTTTGTAAACCCAAACAACCCCCAAATTATTAGTGGAGAGTTGATCATAAATGAATAATCCAGATTTGATTTTTTGAACTTGAAATTTCGATATTTAGCACTGAATTGATTCAGGGAATCTATCTTGACCCCAAAAAATTCAACACTATACTTTTTCTGTAAAGATTAATGCATTTTTAGGGATTAATATAAAATGATGAATCAACTGTGTATTATTAAGTACCCCCCTTTTTTCATCCACTTTGTACTTTGTCCTTTCTTCCTTTCACATTATCTCGTAATGTCTAGACACTCTTTAGAAGACTAGTCTACACAATCTAAACAGCATACAAGTACATATATGTAAATGTTAGAATATGTGTATGTGTTATATAAGTAAAAAAATATTCATATGTTTTAGATTTTCTTCCTTTTTTTCCGATAATTTATAATTTACTAGCGATCAGCTCCGGCTTCGCACGGTTTCTTTTATTATACATATAAACCTTCCTCTTGAATCACTCTATCTATTAAAAAAAAACCGCATCAAAAGCAACATTGTTTTATACTATGTAGTGATTTTAAAATGTATAACAACTGCACCAGCTCCAGCTATGGTCTCCGAAAATTAATTTTGGAAGCAATGATAAACTAAGAGGTTTCTTGAAGAACTCGTAAATACTTATATAATAAAATTAATTTATAAAAAAAAGGAAATCGTTACTACAAATAACATTTTACTTTCGGGATTAATCCATTTCTTACCTCCCAAATGAGCATCTCTACTGGTATACTCTATGGTGCCGTTGTGCGCGCTCTTGGGGTCAGGCTTGAACTCCTTGTCAGCCTGCACCTTGGTGGCCAACCCGAAGTCCACCAGGTACGCCTGGTTCTCCGTGCCCTTCTTCAGGCCCATGAGAATGTTCGCGCCTTTAATATCCGCATGCACGTAGCCCCTGCTGTGGATGTACTCTAACACATCTAGCTGGAAGAGAGAAAAAAAATTAAAACATTTACATTGTAACCGAAATTAATGATCAATCCAAAATCATTGGATTTTTGAATTTAATTCCAATTTTAAATCCAAGGATTTTAGATTACGATTGAATATTAATTTCGGCTGATAATAAATTACACTTAACATTAAAATATGGGGATCATCCACCTATATAGGAGTTAGAATTCCCATTTCCGCAGGGAAAGCATTTTCTTTTAAGATTACTAGCAGTATGGAGCATATACTACTAACCCTTCTCTTTACCCCTCCTAGTAAGCTAAAATGTTTGTATCAGGAGTGGGCCACGCCAGTAGTAGTCCAATGTCCGGGATTTGAACCCACAACTTATTGATCCTGAAACCAACGCCTGAACCTCTGAGGTACTGACGCTTCTATTTTGGTATACAGTATCATATATCCTGTTTGGTTATAAGAGCTCTTCCTATTAGTACAACTCTTTCAATCAATCAATTGTTGCTGTCCATGTACAACAGTGTATAATAAGATAAATACCCATTATTTTGATCCCACTTCCTAATATTTACAATAATCAGATCAGGAACTAATTAGCCAAAAAACTGTTGGATATCCAAAATAATAATACAAAAGAGATTGGCTTTTAAGGTCATGCTTTTAATTGTTAAAAAAAAAGATAACAGATATCCTTACAGTTTTATCTCAATACATATATTCATCATCACAACCCTTCAATGGCCCACTGCTGAGCCGGGTCTCCTCCTCAGAATGAGGAGGGTATTAGGCCATAGTCCACCACGCTGGCCCAGTGCGGGTTGGTAGACTTCACGCACCTTAGAGAACTTTTAGGGAACTCTCTGGAGTGCAGGTTTCCTCACGATGTTTTCCTTCACCGTTAAAGCAAGTGATATTTAATTGCTTAAAACACACATGACTCTATATACATATATTGTAATATTTTTAATTATGTTAATACTAGAAACATAAATAAACTTGTAACGCCGTACTATCGTCTCCACAATGTCAGTAATAGTTTCATGGGGCTTGGTGTTCGCATCTATAATAAGATCCCACAGACTATATTAAATCTGCCACTTGAGTGATTTAAAACTCAAATAAAAAAGTGTTTAGTAAATGTCGTTACTACTGTGTACAAGATTACTTGAATGATTACAAAGATTGGAATCCAAATGACATTACTCAGCTCGATTTTTATACCTTTGTGTAAACTACTTTTTGTGTGTTTTCAGACAAGGGACTGCTGAGTTTCTTGCAGTTCTTCTCAACAGAAAAGATTTTGAGTTTGAGCTTATGACAAGTTTTGTTTTCGTTTTTCCAAATGTCTTACCAAACATTCTCACATTGACATTGGCAGAATTACTGCTATTCAAAGCGGTAGAAAAGCCATAGACAAGAGAAGAAGAATGTCTTACTATTTGCAATCCAATCTGGAATACAGTAGTTGCTGGGAAGCTCTTCCCTGACTCCTTGAATATACTCCACAGATCCTTCCCATACCTCTCTAGCACCAAATATCTATACTTCTCTCCATTGTAATCATGGGAGCCGTTGCCAAAGTATAATGGCATACCAAACGTTGACAGCTTTTTTGACTTCATGAATTGAGCAACTGAAATAGAATATGATAAGCATAATATATTTAAGACAAGAAGTTGCATAGTGTCTGTGGCTGGTGACCCAAGAACAGGTTTAAGGACGTCCTTAACATGATTAAGACTCACCATCCAATTCATGTAGTTACATATCTATACTAATATTATAAAGAGGTACAGTTTGTGAGGTTGTAGGGGGTAATCTCTGGAAAATTCTGTTACCAATAGAAAGCCTTATTATTTGTGAGTGTCTAAACTAAATATTAACCCGAAAAATGGAAAGAGTTTTTCGTGGTAGTCGGATTTGCAAAGTAAACGGAGTCAAAACATTTCTTATGAACACTGACTTAACGATGAGAGATATATGATTCATAGTTGCAGGTAAAATATGAATAAGAGAGTGATTGAGTGAACTGTTGGAATACACCACAGTTACAGCACAGCATTCTAGTGTCGGGGGTTAAAAATTGAAATGAGAAAATCTCAACAGATTCAATGTAAAAAAGCTAAAATTTCATAAATAAATATTTAGCTAGGTTAATAAATAAGAGAATATTATTAAGTACTCACTGTCATTTTTGTTAGCATTCCTAATGTAGAAATGTTTCTCTACGAAAAGCGGTCCATTTTCATGTGGCTCCTGGAAAATATAATACAATACTTGTTAAACCATTGCATACATAAACACTACATTTAGAGACATGCGGGTGTGAATTAACTTGATATGATTTATTGAAAAAAATATCTCAAAAATATAACAGGGTTCACTGTTCTCAAATATCTCAAAAAAGTATCAACAATTTCTTGAAAAGACATATATTCAATACATTTGAATATACATATTATTCAAAAATACAAATTATAATGATCCAATATTCTTAAAAAGGGGGATTTTATATTAAAATTCTACGATTTATATTCTAGTAGGTACTAATTTCAGTATCAAAATGCGAGTGGTTCAGGCGTTGGATTCACAATCGATATATCGATAGGCTTAGTTGGAGGGGTTAAAATAATAGTAGTTTGCAATCCAAAGTACTAAAACTGTTTTATGAAAAAATCTAATAATACAAGTTCAAATTATTTATCTGGTTATAGATATTCATAAAATTGGTGACTCCTAAAAACAATTAACCTGAGTTATCTGTGTCACTAACAATTATAAATAAACATTAGCCATCTGCCTCTACAAATATTGTTTCAAAAAGTCTATTTCACAGAATTTTCCGAACACAGAAACACTCACTACATTTTCATTTTGCATCCTAGTTCACTTTTTAATTTGTTTTAAATGTACTTTTCATTTAGTTTTGTCTTTTTAAATATTAATGTTTGAATAGAGATTGTTTATAGAGGATACTTATGATCACAGAATATATATTTCAATTCAGATGCCTAATCTAAGTTTTAAATGGGACAGTACTATAAATTAACAGAAAATTGATCTCCTATTTGCAGTGAAACTACTTTTGACTATCCACAGTTATTAAAAAAAATATACTACAAAGTCCCACTTAAATGTCACTCGCGTCGTAAGATAACGCCATTAATTCCACCACTTCGCAGATGCGCCTTTGGAGCCAATTCTCCCATTGCGAGGTTGTGTAAGATAATAAATGCTTACTCTGACCTAATTGACATTCACTTTGATTCCCCCAACAAGATCCAAAAACTATTTTTAAACTAATTGTAGCCTTTACTCTCGATTAAGCTAAAGCTAAATAAGTATAATTTAAAGTAAATAGATTCCACACTTGTAATAATTCAGATGTAAGATGTTATCTTAATTATTATTATTATTAACGTGCATGTTGTATATACCTATAAATGTTTGTTACATCTAGTTACCAATAGTGTAAGTTAAGTTTTTTACGAATTGATGTAAACACACATTGGTATATTAAATAAATAAATTAATCTCTCTTGTGTCACATAATTGTAATGTTATTAGTGCATAGTCAGCAAAAACACTCAGACTGATCACTGTTGTATTGGCAAATGGAAGGTGGTATTATTATTGTGAGACTTTTTATACTTTTTTGTCATCACTTAGATTTGCCTGTGTCATATGCTAGTTATACTTTGTTTAAACAAACTATACATGTCTGAAATTCTCGCTCCACCCCTTTTGATCGAAAAATAAAATGGTCACTTTAGACATGTGTTAATGTAGCTATTTATGTAAGTTAATTAACTTACAATTTTGACAACATATGGATAATTATTTGTTTTCTTCGGCGAGGAGTTGTGTTCGCACGCAGAGTATATCTCGCCGAATCCACCGACGCCTATGGAGGGGCCGATGCGCCACTGCTTCTTCGCTATCGTATCATTGATCACCTCCCCCAGAGGTATGGGAGCAGGCATCTTATACCCATTTGCCTTCTTCTTCGGTGCCGCCTTTTTCACTCGACCGGCCATTTTTATTTATATATTAAATTAAATAATTAAGTAAATAATTCACAACTCATGGACACTTTTACACTCTATAGTCTACAGATACGCTGAATATTAAACAAACAGATGTATTATATTATGAAAAAAAAACAAGCGTTGTTGACATCCTACAAACGACCATTTTTACAAATGACACTTCAGTGTTGCCAGATAGTCTCTCATTTTCACCATATCGGGAAAAAATAATTATGTTGAAAAGATTATTCCATTATGGTCGAAATTATTTTGATAAAATAAGACCTATTTTATTTTTTATATTCATAGAATTAGCCCGAGATCAATTACACTACTCTGAAAGTCATCCTGGTGGCCAGTGGCGGATTAGCTAAAGAAGCATGGTTAAACATCAGATCTTTTTGAGTAGAGCAGCGGCAGTTTGCAATTTTATTCTAACTATATATAGATACTAGAGGCCTGCTCTCGCTTCGCTGCGGGTATTTAAAACAATATTATAATTGATGTCCTTAATTTGTTATTCTGTAATTGTGTAGTTTTTCATTATTTGAAAAATGAGAGAGAGTAAGAAAAAGTTATAAAAAGAAAAATAATAGAAACAAAAAGAAAAGAAAAGCGACAGATGCTAAGAGAGGGAGGACAGAGCAAAAATAAAATTGAATAGGTAAAGGAGAGAAAGAGACAGAGAGAGAGCGCGAGAGAGATAATCGAAAGAAAGTGAAAAGAGATTGATCATACTGAACAAAAAATAAGAATTAAAGAGAGAGCATGAGAGACATTGATAGTATTATAAGAGGAACAGAGATGGAAACACATAAATAATAATAAATGACCATATTCTATTAATTAAAAACTGTATATGGCAACACTAAATCACCTTTGTCACTCACGAATAGTGTAGTTTTCTTCAGTGAAAGAATTTTAAAAATCGGATTAGTAACAACAAAATGACCATATTCTAATTATTAAAAAATGTATATGGCAACCCTAAATCACCGTTGTCCCTCACGAATAGTGTAGTTTTCTCTCAGTGAAAAATTTTTTTAAATCGGATTTGTAGTTCCTGAGAAACTCTTCAATTTACAAAATGACCACCTTATGGCACTTAAGTGGCCATATCTTTTTAATTAGAATATTTATGGCAACACCACATAGCCTATGTTACCCGGAAAGGATTTAGCTTCCTATTGGTGAAAAAATTTTCAAAATCGGTTCAGTACTTTTAGAGCCTATTCGCAACAAACAAACATACAAACAATCAAATCTTTCCTCTTTATATAATAGTATAGATAATAAATACGTCAATTTACTCTAAACAAGTGTGTAAACTTTTTGTTCTATCCATAAATATCCAAAAAATGTATGATTATTATATATATATATATACTTTATACTAAATATTTATACATATATTTTTATACTGAATTTTTCAATTCATATAAAAGCACCTTACTTTTGGGGAAAAAATCTAAAACAACATTTGTCTCTGACATCTGAAAAAAATATCGATATCAAATCGATTTTGAAGGGGAATATATTTTGATAGATTGTCGAGATTTTTCCGATATAGATATTATCATTATTAATATTCTTTTCTTAAAAAATAAACCTTTGAGTTTCGTTCATTTCTTTAATGCACGGCAAATCGCAGTACATTAGAAATAAATCATTATACCTTTACAGTGAAGTCATAACTATTATGGAATCGTAAACGTATTCGATAGTTACTGCCGTTTCAGTACGTCACTACTATCGTTATGTGTTTTAGCAGTAATCATTATTAAATATAAATAATGTGTTTAATGTTTATCTTATCATTAATTACAAGTAAAATATTTAAAAACCAATTATTTGATTGGAGCAAAATAAATAAAACAGTTTACTTATATTTAAAACCTATTTCTTTTCCATCACATCTACAACGCGATTACCTAAATCTAAGAACTGTTCAATCAAATCCAACCACCTTCCCTGTTGCTGTAGCTCTCTTTTCCTCAGTCTAATTCTTTCTTTTTCTACTTCCCTTTGGAAGGACAGCCATTCATTTTGTCCACTAGCTCCAGATCTTGACGTTGACGATTTTGAGTGCATCTTTCTGTTTTGATATGATGTACGCCATCTTCGCCTTATGCTTGGTTTCGATTTCTTTCTTAGAGGTTCTTCACTAGTACCGGCCTGGTCCCAATCGTCCATTAAGTCATCACAAACAGCTAGAAAGAAACAATATAATTTAGCATTAAATAGCTTACATACTTTATAATGGATGTCACCAAACTCAAAATTCCAGTGACTTCTAATTGTTGGAAGAAATAAACTTAACATAATCTAAAACTCTATGGTAAACAAGAGAAATTTTGTAATATTAATTTTTAACAATCACATATCTTCAAAATTTATGACTTACTAGGCTCAATCTTTGTTTCCAAATCAGATCCTGATTGGCTATCTGAGGACTGACTTTTACTCGCTGAGGATTCCTTATTATTTGTGTCTTCCTGCAAAAGTCATCCATTAGATTACTTCATGCAACATTAAAACAAATATATAAAACTAAAGAAAAAGAACTCACAACTTGATCTACAACCTGGTCTAAATTAAGTTCTGGAAAATCAATAATTTCTGTTGAACTTATCGATTGGCCTACAATATTGATCACTTTTTGTTCTACTTCAGTAAGTTTCAATTTGTATGCTCGGCTACAGTTAGGATTGCTATCATACTGTGCTATACGAGCAGCCTTCCTTTTTGTATTATTCTTTAGATCACTCCACACCTATAAAATATAACAAAATAATTTAGATCTAATCTAATAAGCATCTAATATTATGTCAGATTTGTTACCAACTTTTCTCCATTTAGCTGCTGATTTTGTGTCTCCTGAAGCATCAGCATTTAAAAGTTTTGTTAACCGTACCCAACTTTGAATATTATTGATCCTGCCATTTATTCCATCGGCAACTTTACTTATGTCACCATTCCTTAAAAGTTAATTTAGTTGTCATTTGAATAAAAGATAATTTAAATTATAAGTACATATAGTAATATATATAATATTCATATTTTTGTACATAATAAAATTTATTTCTGTCTGTCTGTCCGTCTAATGTTAGTGGTTTTCAATTTCGTAAGACGCCATCTATCAGATGCATGAAGAAATCTATTTTACCTCAGCGAAGCGAGTACCACCAGCTAGTATTTTAGAAACAGAAAACGAACATTAAACGTACCTTTCCATGTATTCCACTAGTGTTTGAAATTGAGTCGGACTTGTTCTCATTTTCATTTATTTGTTCATCTATATCCTTAAAGATATTCGGCGACCAATCACTATTAAATTACAGCTGTTTAGTATGTTTATAACATATTTACGTTTGTGATAAATAATTTGTTAACGCAACTATCACGTTAATCGAGCTAACGTCGAACTGTCAGTAAGAAACGCGCAACTGACAGTCGTGCTGTCACTTCGACTGTCGTTAAGTTTGTGAAACGTTTTGATATTGCATCGGTTGAACTATTTTTAAATA
Organism: Limenitis camilla; assembly: GCA_905147385.1. NCBI lineage: Eukaryota > Metazoa > Arthropoda > Insecta > Lepidoptera > Nymphalidae > Limenitis > Limenitis camilla. Next base: position 13,067,159 of record LR990241.1, read on the forward strand.
AATATTCTTATGTAATTAGATTTTACTAGACTAACCTATTAACAGTGTTGCCATGTCTATATAACCTCATAACTTCACAACGACTGCATCAAATCGGGTAATTCTTTTTTTGTTGAATTCGTTTTGAAAAAACTGAGTGAGAGAGAAGACAGTGAGTGGGATGGTAGTGTTCACGAGTGTGTTGGTGGGCAAGAGAGGTGTGTGCGCGAATAAGTGTGTGTGAACGATTTGAATATACTCTTAGCGAAGAAAGGGCGGATCGGCCAGTATTATATAAAAGTTTAAATATGTTTTTAATTTTTTTATCGGTGTGTATTATATGTTGCAATGGAAATGTCTTTTATGTGAGCGTATGACAGCTTCATGTTATTTTTGTTATTATTGAATCTGAGATTCAAGTATTCAAGGGAAAATAACAAAGTATTAAAATAAAAAAAAACAATATGAAACCATTGAACTTTAATAAAATCTTTCCACGTGTTACATTTCATTTACAAATTTTCACTAGCCTTAAAATTAATAATTAGTAAATAATTTAATGATGTACATTACTTAACTAGTAAATAAATTTTATTAATTTTAACAATAGCCTATACTAGGTATTTATGATATTAAATAATTTAATAATTTCAACAAGTTATTAACAATCCAATTATAATCTCTAATTCTACTACTATAAATAAATAAACGCTCTGCCTTACTGTTACTAGTCAACTGTAATTGCGAATCAGTCCACGGTCACAAACGAGGTTGTAAAATGAATCGCAATAAGACGATAGAAAGCTAAACGTAAACTGTTATGAAGCACATGTTATTTACATTTAAAGAGTTTTACAGATGGCGCCAAACGTAAAGTAGTTGACGGAACTCTAATGTCAGGTGGGAAGTTAGCTGCACGTCATTGAATGGTTGGAGACACCCGTAGCTAACTTCACAACCATAGAGTTAATTAATTAATTACCTACACACCTACCAATTTTACTAATAAGATGAGAAGTTAGCTGCATGTCATCGAATGGTTGGAGACACTCGTAGCTAACTTCAAATTATAGAATAAAATTATTTTTACTAATATGATTTCCCTATTAAAAAAATCTATTTTTTTTATGTTTATCAAATTTAAGATTTAAGAGATTTGTGGAAGACTCAAACATTCCTAAAACAATAATTATTATTTTTGCTACAACAGCGCCATCTGGTGTCAAAAGCACTTACTCTCTTTAAACAACAAGCATTTTAACTACATTAGATTAAATATTTAACCAATTTGAGATTATATCTAAATGCATTTCATGGTGGGGTTAATTCGGAAGTTCTTATTTCTAATACATCTTATAGAAAGATTTAGAAAGTTATAAAGTGAAAGTGCGTCATTGAAAGTCTTATTTGCTTCACTTTAGATTATATAGGGTTTCACGTTTCAACAGCGTTTCCTAAACCTTGGCTCCCTTTCAAGGGTCTTTGAATAAATAATCACTGACAGAAAGAAATAATTCTGTTAAGGTATACGTTTTAAAATTTTTATGGCGCATTACACATTTGAGATTGTCCGTTTGTTTTATCAGTAATCGCCATCCTCTTCATCCTCATACGGCATAGTGTACCAGTCTCTCGCTACGTCCTCGTAAATCAGTCTCTTAACTTCCTCGTCATATTGAGGGTGCAGGATCCGGGGAGACCTGGCGCGGAACTCCAGAGGCACATCATAGCACTTGCAGACACAACAAGCTGGAAACTTGAACCAGTCTGCGAAGATACCGCGACATTCATTGCGAGGATCGTAAGCTAGGAGACGATGGAGTCGGTATTGTTGTTCACACCTGGAAAAAGGGAATTAAAAATAAATGTAAGGTTAACAGTTTTTATATAGAGCCTTATCCATGACATGTTTTTATAACAAGGGATTTATGAATAAATATTATTTCTAGTTGTAAGTGAGGTGATCACCTGCATCCTTCCCTGCAGTACATCTGCTTATGTTTATGCACACAGGTCTCCAGATGTATGTACTGCTCGAACGGGTACATGTTGAGTAACGCCAACATCTCTCCTCTTGTACTGTTCGCCCAAAATGGTGCTGCCATTTCTTCTTTTGTTTCACATGCATTTCTATAAAATTTTAAAAGTATTTAATAATCTGTGATAGAAAGGCTATTTTATAAAAGTAAAAACGAAATGATGAAATACAATGAAAGTATTCAAGCCGATAAAAACAAACATTTAAGGAAACCGTTCAATATGGAGATTTTGTTTACGGTGGTCATGTTGTGGTGAAAGTATAAGGTGTCGCAAATATGGAACCTGTTTGGTCCATGACTTCATCAATGGAAATTACCATGTACGATACAAACAATTTGATCATTGATAATTTTAAATAAACACTTTTTTTTATTTCGTAAGTAAACTTAAGCGCCCACGCTTCTGTTTGGTGTAAAAACTGCATTCAAAAAAGTTGTTTTTTAGGAAGATAACAATTTTTAGCAGCAATTGGCTAAAATCGTTAAAGCTAATATCGTACTTACGCTCCTCGTAATTTTATGATAGCAGGCCGCATTGTTTCTTGAGCTGGTTTAGGATGAAACTCTTCTTTTTTATCGTCTTTGTTATCCAAGCGATCTACTTTTATCTTATCGTGCTCTGAAAATAATAACGTAGGAGGCAAAGTTGAGGTATCAGTGTTACTTTTCCATCCTTCTTTAACAGTTTCTGTGGTCAAGTCATCATACATTTCATCAGTCACATCAGTCATATTTAGTACTGGTTCAGTGGTTACAGTTAAGTTTCTTTCCGTGTCATTTTTATTGTCAAGTAGTGGTTCGCTTTTTGATGTTCCTGAGAAATTAGTGTAAATACTATTAGTTTCAATACTTTGCTTGATAACTGCTTCCAGTGTTATTACGTCTGGATCTAAGTTATTAATTTCTATGTTTGCAATACTTTCCAATTTAGTTTTATAAGAGATACCTTTATCGTCGTTGAGTGTTTCATTGTTGCTTATTTCTGTTATATTTTCGTTACTTTTGGTTGTGTTTGAACTAATTCCAGAAGTTTCTAAAGGTTTTACTTTCAATATATCATTATCTACTTTTTTCTGTTTATCACTTTGGATAGGTCTAAAATGTGGTTTGTCTTTCATAGCACGTCCATAATTCATTTTTGTATACATCACTTTAGTCTTGATAAGATCTTCAGCGAAATCAGTACTTTTAACATCGTCGTCTTCGTCATCGTCAATGAAGTTTTCTAACTCAGCTTTAAGCACAGCTATGTGTCGCTCCTCACCATACATTCGTCTCATGAGACCCTGAAAATTCAGTTTTATGTTCTTAAACAAGTTATAAATTGAATACGAAAAGCAATATTTAAAACAATGTAAAGTATAGTCACGATACACGATCTTATTTTATTGAGGCATTAAAATAAAAAGTGAAATCATTGGAACTTTATATTTTGCATGGACATTGCGTTACTTTCTAGATTGTAGTGTACTTAAATAATTTTTAATTATTACAAATAGAGATTATATTTTTGAAAGTATCAGATTGCATCTCGGTGAAAGTAGCAGTGTCAGTCCACGTTTTTTTATAAATGTAAGGTCCACTTAAATTTATAAAATCTAATTACGGAGGGTATGGTCTATACTTTTAGATGAGTTTTGAAGCGTCCATTACGTTCATTGATTTAAAGTTAAAATTGCATATCACTAATGGATCTGCCAACCGATCGCACGATTTCGAACCAAACTTCTGAATGGTTTTTGAGGCGTCCTCGTTTATACCTGATTCTCTCTAATAAATCTTCTAATAGCGTGCCAAGGGTAGCTGTTCCCAGGGGTAGTGCAGTAGCTTTGCTGGCTGAGATCGCAAGGTACTTCGGGCATCGCCTTGGCTCGCTTGGCACGGTAGGGGCGCGCGCATGCTGACGCGTAGTCGTAGCATTGCACTGTTGTCCATGTCCATGTTACCTACTTGACAAATAATATGGTATAAATTACTGTTTTTATTTTCTGGTTAAAGCTTCTTTCTGATTTAATTGACCTATTAAAAATAATAATATATTATATATTACACATGGCGCCATCTGTACAATGCCGATTATCAACTAAAAAATAGAAACTTTCCGCGACTGTCTATCTGTCAGCTAACTCCTAAACTACGCAATGGTTTATGATACGGTTTTAATCAACACCAATAGCTAATGAGATTTGTTATCAAACTCCTCTGAAATGGCTTGACCGATTTTAATATTTTTTTTTGTGTATATTTATTTGGTATTCTATATTTTATACCCCAAGGTTTCTTTACGTAAGTTTACCGAGTCAGCAAGTAATCAATATTATATTAAACATTCACTAACTTTCTATGAGTGTTTTGTATATGTTTATCAAATAAAAAACTTGACACAGTAATCGATTTGATAAGTGAACCGTAATGCAAATCTTTCATTACCCGTATCGAGGGCATCGGTCCACGCCGCGGCGTCGCTCGTGTCGAGTGTTGCACTTGTCTGAATGAAAGTAAACGCCTACTAATAGGATATATAATTAATAATTAGGTTTCACTTTTAGGTCGCACTTTCTACTGGAGCACTTACTGATCCTTTTGGAATTGATGTGCAATAACATTATACTATATCAGATATGCAAAATATTGCTCATTGATTGGTAGGATGACGTCGACTGTAAAGGTATATTATTGAAAAAATAAAGGGATTATAATCAAATCAATTGAAAATCATACCTAGACTACGTACATTAATATTATAAAGTATAACCGTTGCTATGGTAACACCTAAAACATTGTGTGACATTTTATAAACTATTGATGTTTCCAATATAGTATATATATATAGATAGTAGTTACTATTTCTTAATGATAGCATCCATCTAATCTTATACTAATAATATAAAACTGAAGAGTTTGTTTGTTTGAACGCGCTAAGCTCAGTAACCACTGATCCGATTTGAAAAATCCTTTCAGTGTTAGATAGCCCATTTATCGAGGAAGGTTTATAGGCTATATATTTTCACGCTAAGACCAATAGGAGAGGAGCATCACGCGGACGAGCAATAACTAGCGAGTTGCAACGCTAACGCTAACAAACTTGTGTTGGAAGTAACACTAAAAATAATGTTTGATTATCTGTATTTTTTAACTTTTATAGTCTGTTACAATATTGTTTTTCTTTGGCAACTGTTTTTCTCTCTCTTGACTCTTATGCTTTGCTCTCATTTATCTACGTATTCAGTGTTTTTCTCTTGTAACCTAAAGCTAAAGTACATTAAAACATAAACATTACAGAAGAATTGTGGACCTTATTTAAACTCTTACTCTATTGGATAAATAGGGGGTCTACGGTCTTCAATCCAAAATAGTTTGACAACCACTGATATACATATATAAATTGAGAACATTCGAAATTCAAATTTCAAAGTGCTTATAACCAGTTTAATATTTTATAAGTATAGAAGTACATCGTTTTCTCTTCACGTATTAATATAAGATAATGGTATAGATAAAACAAAGTATTGTTTATCAAGTAACGGTACGACGCGCCCCCACGTACAGTCAGTCAGTCACGGCACCCAAAAATGTCCTGTGAGGCTGTGACCTGCTTTCCGAAATATAAAACTGTTTCACTATCTAACTATTCCCGCCCTCGCTTCGCAAACGAAATAAACATCTAAAGAGTTATCTTAATTAATAATTATTATTATTATCTCCTTGTGTTTCTTTGTTTGTTTTTATTTTTTGAAAGGCAAAGGTATTAACACCGCAGAGCCTTTGAAAGCTTTTATATAAATCGTAACAAGTGTGATATCTTCCTTTTTTTCTCTGATTTTATTCCATTATGGAAAAGGCAAAGGTATTAAACCTTACAGCCTTGTCTTTAGTAGGTTAATTTATTTCATAGTAAGGCTGAAGCGATGTCTTTTTAATCTCGATATTTATTTTCAAATACTTATCACTGTTTTGTTTATTATTTTTAAACTGCTCTTACGTAAATCTGATGATCATGTGTCAGAATATCCAAGAGTGATTGGAATTTTAAAAAATTAAGACAGACAATGTTTTTTTTAAATGCACAATACCTACCTAATAATAGTAAAAGATGCTGTATAATTGCGTAGAAGGTGAATCTTCTCTAAAAATTAAACGTAAAAAAATAAAAAATGATCAAAATTGGCAGCCATGAATTTTAAAATGCTAATACATTATTATAATTTTTTTTATATCAGATAGAATGTCAATGACACTTGTCTAAAGTTAGTATGGAAATAAAACTTTTTGAATAAAGAAACAAAACAGCCAAAGGTTATAGTTATAATCGCTACTGCTAGTAGCTAGGCGGACAGACAAGGCGTGCCAGTGAAAGTGACAGGTGATATTTTAACAGGTGTGACGTCATTCATGCGTATCCAATATCTGATTGCATTGTTATCTGTGAGACACTGCTTTGCTTCTTTTAAAGGTAGCCACAGAATATATTAAAATTGTTTATAAACACTTAATGCAAATGAAAAAAAATTTATAAGATAAATAAATAAAAAATCTCATTTTTTCGTTTTAAAGTATTTTTTATCTATTATTCTATCTATGATTTTGTTTTTTTTTAATGCACATGTATTTTTATACTTAAACAAGCCAGTATTAAATAATTGATTTTTAATTGTTAATATATTTTTTTTAAAAACGTATTCTTTATTTTTTAGTTATTTTTTTATTAACAAGTTCTGTAGAAAAGAAAGATCTAGAAAATAAATAAAAAAAGATATCTTGATAGATTTTTGATTGATGACTTCATTTATACTGTTACCGACATGGGCCCAGATTAAATTCAACTAGTGTGGAAGGGAGAGGGGGAGTGGGGGCACCAGACAGGTAAATCTTGTTTACCACTTGTTTTATGAGATCAGTTTTTGCAAGACACGATTTGACGCCGATTAAGTAATTAATTTGACCGTTATTTAAAATTAAACTGTTGGCCATAATTACATTAACATTTAAAACCAATATTATTTTCATAAAATACTTTGCTTTTCCAGAACTGAATTAGAAAGACAACTCTTCGAAGTGTCATGGCGTCTTCAGTGACGTCACATTTGCAACAACTACTTCTGTAGAATCTTTGTATGGCTCGGGTAACATTAATTTTACTCATATTGTCACATAGTGTTTCAAGTCACTCTATTTCAACCTCGGCGAAGATAGGATATGTACTTAGTATATAGTAGTATGTAAGTAAACTTCGCAAAGCATTTATCATTAGACGAACAAATTGAGGTTAGTTTGCTGAGAGTCGAGACGAGCTAAGGAGAAATCGACTTTCCCCACGCACTTAACAGTTCTACGAATGATGTAAATTTGACATTTTACCAGTCATAACTTATGTCATAATGTGACTTATTGATAAGCGTTACGTTGTTAAATAAGGGTTATATTCTAGACCTCTTTTGGACAAATTATATTATTATGTTTGCTCTAGTTAACTCATTAATACCCATGTCATCACTCATCTGTTGATGACAGAAGTTTAATATTTTTTTTTCTACCATATGGAAACATAATTGATTCATTCTACTATTATTGTAGTAAAGCTAAATAATAACACTATTTATTATTTTTTTCTGGCAACACTAACCTAACGGTATTTGTCAAATTCAATTAAGTAAAATAATAACCGTTTGTATCGCAGAATCTTAACTGCACAATGCGCACTGTTGCGGAAAACTCTCTCATAAAAATGGGGGTAGTTTATAGAAAACATGACTGAAGTGTATTTTAATGCCTCAAAAATTCTAAATGTTAGTTCATAGAAAATTCTTTGAGGTGGCAGCACTGTTTTCTTGTTACTCTATACGTAGATATAGTCTATGGTTTTAATTTTTAAACCAGTCACCGCGATTAATTTTTAACCGCTTATATTTTGCTTTAAAATATTTATTTATCGCTATAGATGGGAACAAATCCAACATGTCTTAGTCTTGTAATAAACATACATACATACAGACACACTAGAAGAACAATAATAACAGTATTATTACTAGCATCCATCAAATTAATTGACATCAAAATCAACTTTTTATTGCACTTTAGCTGCACGTTAATCATCTTGTCACTAACCGCAATTTATATTAGAACTCCTTTAAATTCTTCGGATTATTATTATTTATAACAGACACGAATTCTAACACTGCCTAGGCTCTGTGACCCATGCTTATATCCACATCTTTATGTTGTTATTATACACTCAGTCAAATTAAATAACAAAGTTTATGACTTATGCAAACCTCACTGAGAGCCCAGCACTAGTTAAACTCTACTACACTTTATTACATATTCACTTGCACTATGATAGACAATATTATACCCACTATTACTACTAGTCAAATTACCTCCGATGATTTAGGCAATCATTTAATAAATCAACAGCCAATCACTGATCATTAAACATGCTGCTCTATTATAAACAATTAAATGTTGGCATTACTAATAAAGATAAACACAAATGTGTGTGTGTGTGCCTGTGTGTGCGTGCGTGTGTGTGTGCGTGCGAGGTGGCTGGGTGTTGGCCTGCTTCCCACGTTGTAGACCGCTTGTCTGTCGACTGTCCCGCTTTCCAGCAGCCACCAGCCACCGGCCACCGGTCTAGCCAACAACATCTATGTTTACTATGTCTATGGTACGTTATTGTATAATCTATTATTTTTTTATCTGTGTAAAAATCATTAAAGTTTTGGCGGCAATGAATAATAGTGTGTTGTTACAAATGATAATTTGATTTTTTTTAATGTGATCGTGTTAACTTAATTGCTTAAAAATACTTACAAGTGAAATGCAATTAATTACATATAAAAGGTGAAAATAAGTGTAACGCGCATTTCGACATCTTCAACAGTCAACATTATATTAACACTGCGTGACACGATCTCTGTTCCCGAAAAACGAAGTTTTCCATTAATGTAAGGAAATAGTCAGTACAAGTGTTTTGTTAAAAGCAAGATAAAAGGCGATAGACTAAAAATTTAAAGTAAATTACTTGCAAATTAATTGTAATGAAGTTAATTTATGCGCAAATACAGTAAACCAATAATTGTAACTCATTGTATTCAATCAGGACGTCATAGAGAAATAATAAACATGTGGTTTTATTAAGCTTAGTATATAATTAAAGAAACAAGAAAAATTGAGGTGAGTTCTTAATTTTTTTTAATTTGTAACACATTGTAGTTTTTCATATTTTTTTAAATTTTTCTCTTAAGTCAGTCCGAGACAATTATCGTATCAGAATATAATGTGCATGTTGTTTTTTGATTTCATTCGAATTCGAGATGATAAAAAATCAATATTTACTACAAATTAGTGTTTGTTAGTCTATCAGTTATAAAGGTTCATTAACCCAACATTCCTACAAACATTCTACAAATTAGTTATCTTTGTGAGGAAGCATTGTTACGAGCACAAACTCTATCATTAGCGTCCAACACATTAGTTACATATATCTTTATCTAACACTAGAACAATTGCAAAAAATACACGATATTTATTTCTACTAATACTATAAACTTTCGCGATTATAATATTATTTGGATGGAGATATATTACGTAGATGTTCAGTCAAACTCATAACTTTATTTTTTTGGATAGATCATGTACAATTATTAGGATATAGATCCAAAAATAGTAAACAAGACTAATTTATGAGGATCAAGAATGTTTTTGTAAGTTTTCATAAGCTCTGGAGCTCTGGACCTAGAGACTTCAAATACCTATTGAGAACCCAACGAAGGGATTTTCAAACTCTACATCGTACAAAGAGACTTACTTATTGGTCTAAAACCGATTTCCGAAATCATACAAAAAAAAAAATATCGATGATCCTAGTGACCAAAGAAAAAAGATAAAAGCTCTCACCTAATACCAATAAAAACAAACAATTTAATTAAATATATCGATTAATAAAATATCGATTTTTTTGTCTGTGTAGGGAAGGGTGGTTATAGATTATAAAACATCGATCTGATCCATTCCTCCATCAGTGATCAGCATCTAGAAAACTAGCACTTTAGCAATGTCACTCACCACAAACAGAAAGGCGATATAGAGACGCATTTCTCTAACGAACTTTCACTTGATCGCGCGACTGACGCATCGTGACCGCACGCCGCCGCGGACGAGCTCTGACTGACTGCCGTCTGCCGCTGCTCAGCAGCTCACGACTCACCGCTGCGCAGGCGCATTGCCAAATTATGCACTTTTTATTTACTTGTTTTATTTCTGTGTTTTGCATTTACAATAGCTTAATTTGCAGTGAATATTCAATTTCTCTCTTTCTTTTAAATCTCAATAAACTCTAGGCTAACATTTTCTAAGAAATAAAATTAATTATTGAGATCAAGATAGCTTACCTAAATATTAAAAAAAAATATTTTTTTCTGTAACATTGAGTAAACTTAGAAAATAATTAAAAAATGATGTCATGTTTGAAAAATTTATCTATCAGTTTGACTCCATCTTTTGATTTTTTTTAAATAATAAAACTAAACCTGTCAAAATAAATTATTCAACATTACATAAAAATCACATGGATCATTAATCGATATCGTTTATATCGATTCATCGCATCGATATTAATTGAGCCAGAAAAATGAGGTCTCGAGAGTGGGCAATCGTCTAGGTCAGTCGAGTAATCATTTGCTATACAGCCATCTCTTTCTTGTGTAAAGTTGGGTATGGTGTGCGAGAGAGAAAACGATCGCACCGTTATCCCGCGGCGATATCTTGAATGAAAATGGCGTTTTCTCTCACGTAGGGCTGCCAAACATAATTTAAAATATTCATTACTAATTTTTTAAATTATTTTGAGGTTTTCCAATAATTCCATTATGTCAATGGTAACCAAACATCACGACACTACACCACTGCATAGCCGTAATGGTCACCTGGTGAGCTCCGTTCGACAACTGGCTCAAGTCTATCAGTACAGAGGTTCTATATACTTAGTGTTGGAATGACATAAAAGGTAGTACCCGCGAATATAAAGTTATCAACAGTGTTGCTAACTATGAATTCCGGGATAAAAAGTAGCCTATATGTTAATCCAGGTTATAAAGTGTCTGTGTGACAAATTTCATTGAAATTCATTCAGCAGTTATTGAGTAACAAACATCTAAACATACAAACTTTCACATTTATAATATTAGTAAAATATTATGGTTTCCGAATTTTCCATATTTTGGCGGATTATAGAAACAAGAATAGTCATTTAATTAAATCCGTGTATCAGTTGTGGAACGAAAAATAAAAAAAATGAAAAAAGGCGGTGCGTTTATTATTACTTTTTTAACGCAGGCAACCCTAGGGTTGAACCAAAACAATGCCGTTGCAAATCAACTTGCCACTTTAAAATCGAAAGCATCTAATTATAATTTGATTTTAATTTCTTTTCATTAATTTTAATTTCTCGTAATTTTGAAATCCCCTCGCTTCGTTGAGACATTACTGTTAGAGCTTTGAAAATGAACTTGATATACTTAAATCTTTGCTGGTTCAGCGGCAGTATGACAAGTAATGTAATAAGTGTAATTTACATAATTATTGTAATCCTTTGTGAGTTTACGTGAGTTTAAATAGTGAGGGGTATACATTATGAATTAAAATTAATTCCAAATTCAAATTTGTGTAAAGGAAATTCAAATTTGGAATCGAGGTTTGAGATTGGTCTGCTAGTCTTTGTCAGTGTTGTGTTTTCCAGTGTTGCCAGTTCAGGGCACTGGTCCACATCCACACATTCAAGTGTGAATGGTTTCAAGAAATCTGCAGATAGTGTGGGAGAGGGCGGATGTTTACCGCTTTATATGGCGCGACCAGTTTCATACAACCCACATTAACTAACAGGAAGATCGGTTATAAATGATTTGCAATTATATACTCGCTAACTGTGTTAGAATGGAACCGCTACATACCTCCGCGAAGCGAAAAATAGTTACAATACTAATTTGAGTAGCATTCTGTTATTTATGATGTTGGTAGCATTGATTTGAGTGCCACTTAGTTTTAACAATGTTGGGCGTCGTCACGATGGAATAATGATTGTTCATATTCTAGCAGTAACGCTGAAGGACTATTTAATGTATTACCCCCAGGAGGATATTCTAGTCAAGCCGTCATACTGTTGGTCTGCGTATAGACTAACCCCTTTTTAATTAAATTAATATATTTCTCATGACTTATATGAATGACGTAATGTCTATGTGACAGTTATATGTATAATGTCAATGTATATGTTACCCAAGAAATTTGCTAAAAAATATCATGTATTCAAATATGCACCTTGAAATAACTAGCATAAGGTTGACATTTGTTTCCAACACGTAAAACGGAAAAATTGTTCCGAGCAGGACCGTCAACGAAAGGGGATTTTGTCTCTTTCTTACGGTGTTTTTCTTAGTGTTTGTGACAATGTGCCATACAAATTATCTTAAGCAGTTAAATAATTTAATATATTATACATAACAATTTAGTTAATTAATTTTAAATATAATTATTGAAGTGAAACTTCTTTAGAATCGTTGTGATTTCAAACCGGAAGCAACGGAAAAAACGACAGGTAAGAGACACAAATACAAAAATGTGTAGGAAAGAATGAGACAGAAATATACATACTATTTTATATTATTATATATATTCATCTCATTCTTTTGTCGATTTACTGAAGTTTCACTTCTATCGTGTGTGAATCGCACACACACCTTTTTTTTTTATTCTCTATTTCTTGAAGCATGGTAATACTAGTAGAAAGACATGCAATCCCCTATAGTGGCTGTACTCTTTGGAACGTTTTTGCACTTGCGCATTCCAGTTTGTGTGTAAATTCCTTGATGTTTATAACATACGAGCGGCTTGCCCTCGCTTCGCTCCGGGTATTTAAAGCAATATTATAATTGATGTCCTCAATTTGTCATTCTGTAATTGTGTTGCTTTTCATTATTTGAAAAAAGAGAGAGAGATATTCGAAAGAAAGAAAGTGAAAAGAGACTGATCATTCTGAACAGAGATAAATAAAAATTAAAGAGAGAAAAAACAGAGAGGATGAGAGAGAATGATAGTATATAAGAGGAAGAGAGACGGAAATACTCAGACTTCTTTCAGTGAATTTTTTTAAAAATCGGATTAGTAGTTCCTTAGAAATCCTTCAATTTACAAAATGACCACGTTATGGCTCTTAAATGTTAATCTTTTTAATTAGAATATTTATGGCAACACCACAAATAGCCTATGTTACCCGGAAACGATGTAGCTTTCTATCGGTAAAAGAATTGTCAATATCGGTTCAATAGTTTTCGAGCCTATTCGCAACAAACATACAAACAATGAAATCTTTCCTATTTATATAATAGTGAAGATGTAGATATAAATTATAAATGTTTCGCACAGATCATAGAGTTAAAGTCTATATTTTTTGTCTTCGTTTACATTTGACATAATATTATATTCTCAGTAAAATGGGTAAGTAGCGCCATTTCTAGAACTGTTTAGAATATTACAAATGCATTCATGAGATGCAGGAAACTTCAGAACTGTTCATTTTAATAATATATTTATCATAATTACAAATCTAATTTATAATATAATAATAAAATGTATAAGGCTGTGAAGCCACAGATAATGTAGAACAAAAAAATACTTACTAATTTTTTTTGAAGTGAAACTTCTTTAGAATCGTTGTGATTTCAAACCGGATGCAACGGAAAAAACGACAGGTAAGAGACACAAATACAAAAATGTGTAGGAAAGAATGAGACAGAAATATACATACTATTTTATATTATTATATATATTCATCTCATTCTTTTGTCGATTTACTGAAGTTTCACTTCTATCGTGTGTGAATCGCACACACACCTTTTTTTTTTCTTTTTAACAAGATTACTAGCAGGATGGACGACATACTACTAGTAATCTTTTACCCCTCCAAGTATGATTTAGCTTGTGTTTGGAGGGGGTCTTGTCAGTAGTCCAATGAGTGTGATTCGAACCCACGGCCTATCAATCGTGAATCCAACATCTGAACCACTGTACTGAAATACAAAAATATATACGATAATTGCATTTAAACTACAGCCAATATTACTTGGCAACACTGAATGTCTATTGTCATTTTGATTCGTGGTATTTCATTGTTTGAATCTGTTATTTTCGCCTATAGTTTATTGTGAAGTAAATTAAAAGAAGAGTCCCTTAAAAATCTAAAAAGGGTCGAAGACAATATTTTTTTTATTTTTTAACGTTTTTTTATGGAATGATCATTTAGGAATTTAAATAATTTGGATTTTTTGGAAGTATTTTATAATTTGTATTTCAATTAAAACAAATTGCTTGTAATCTGATAGAACTTGATGCAGTCTGCAGTCAAACTTAAGTTATAATTGCATTTGGCCTTGTAATCCTGCACTTAAGCCACAATCTTTAGACACTGCTCAGCTTCTTGTGTAAAATGAAGCTCAATGGGTAACCAGCTGAATGTTGAGAGATTCATCTCACGTGGTGACTGGTGACGTGTCTTTGAGTCGCTCCTAACTCTCACAGGTTTATTACAAACATTTCATATGCGCTCCACATCTAAGTTCTCTTCCTTGTCCGTTACTGCTTTCCGCGAAGGAAAGATTATTTAAATATTATTATTCGTGCTCGTGATGCTCCGCTCCTATTGGTCTTAGCCTTCCTCGATAAATGTGCTATCTAACACTGAAAGAATTTTTCAAATAGGACCAGTAGTTCCTGAGATTAGCACGTTCAATTCAACAAACAAAACAAACTCTTCAGCTTTATATATTAGTATAGATTATAATAAGTAAGTGAGATGAGAAATCTTCCTTTGAAGTGGTCTGCACGGATTTGTAAAATGGGTAAAAAAATATAGATGGGTTTTCATACAGATAACGCCGTAAGTGTACGAATCTTCAACACATTGATAAATATTTTTGTTGCGCCTTCCAATGTTTTTTATGAATTAATCAACTTTAAAAATGTTATGTTTAGGCTGCGTTTCCATCAGAGATGAGCGAGAAATATGTTCTTTTAAGCGCCGTATTATATTTGTCAATAATAAGTAAAAATAGGCCAAGTGCGAGTTGAACTCGCGCACGAAGGGTTCCGTACCAATATTTAGCAAAAAATTACTTTGGTTGTATGGGAGCCCCCCTTAAATATTTATTTTATTCTGTTTTTGGTATTTGTTGTTATAGGGACAGCAAAAGCTGTGATGGCCCAGTGGTTGAGAGTTCAAGTCTTCCTCAACTCAGTTCAAGGTCCCGAGTTCGATCATCGAAACATCGTGTAGAAATTTGCACTCCTGAGAGTTCCCTAAAAGTTTTCAAAGGTGTGTGAAGTCTCCCAACCCGCACAGGGCCAGCGTGGTGGCCTAATACCCTCCTCATTCTGAGGAGGAGACCTGGCTCAGCAGTGGGCTATTGAAGGGTTCTGATGATGTCTGATGTCTAGCTATCACGGTTCGGACGGATGGATGGACAGCGGAGTCTTAGTAATAAGGTCCCGTTTTTACCCTTTGAGTACGGAACCCTAAAAACGTATTCTTTAAGAACTTTCTAGAACATAGGTCGACGAAAACACTAAAGTCAGTACAAATGGTAGCAAATTAAACATTAAATAACGATATGAAAGTGAATATATCCTTGAGAAAGTCAAATATTGGTGCAAGCTGCGCTTTCTACCAGTACGAGCGCGACCACATCTCCTGGCAAGTGTGCCACACTACATCACACTACACCACACTATACCACACTGTAGCACACTATAGGACACTACGGCGACTGACTGCCAATTACTGTCTCGTAACAGTTTAGGTGATTTAGCTACTACTATTACGCAGCAACATTTACAGAACAATACCTGGAATTCGAGACTCAAGTGCATGTTAAAAACTCTTTTGTTATGCAATATAAACTCTCGCCTTCACTTCATCGCCACCCAATATTTAAATTAAGATATATTAATTTAACTAAAATGATAAATATCAAACTCATATGATCCATTATAAGGGTGATACTTTACTAATTTATAATTTACTCCACGATATTACTAGTCAAACTGCGGCTGCACTATCGGAACTGCGGTTATATGTAAATTACTTAATTAACTTATAATATTTAATTCACTAAATTACTAGCCAAACTGCGGCTGCACTATCGGAACTGAGGTTATATGTAAATTACTTAATTAACTTATAATATTTAATTCACTAAATTACTAGCCAAACTGCGGCTGCACTATCGGAACTGAGGTTATATGTAAATTACTTAATTAACTTATAATATTTAATTCACTAAATTACTAGCCAAACTGCGGCTGCACTATCGGAACTGAGGTTATATGTAAATTACTTAATTAACTTATAATATTTAATTCACTAAATTACTAGCCAAACTGCGGCTGCACTATCGGAACTGAGGTTATATGTAAATTACTTAATTAACTTATAATATTTAATTCACTAAATTACTAGCCAAACTGCGGCTGCACTATCGGAACTGAGGTTATATGTAAATTACTTAATTAACTTATAATATTTAATTCACTAAATTACTAGCCAAACTGCGGCTGCACTATCGGAACTGAGGTTATATGTAAATTACTTAATTAACTTATAATATTTAATTCACTAAATTACTAGCCAAACTGCGGCTGCACTATCGGAACTGAGGTTATATGTAAATTACTTAATTAACTTATAATATTTAATTCACTAAATTACTAGCCAAACTGCGGCTGCACTATCGGAACTGAGGTTATATGTAAATTACTTAATTAACTTATAATATTTAATTCACTAAATTACTAGCCAAACTGCGGCTGCACTATCGGAACTGAGGTTATATGTAAATTACTTAATTAACTTATAATATTTAATTCACTAAATTACTAGCCAAACTGCGGCTGCACTATCGGAACTGAGGTTATATGTAAATTACTTAATTAACTTATAATATTTAATTCACTAAATTACTAGCCAAACTGCGGCTGCACTATCGGAACTGAGGTTATATGTAAATTACTTAATTAACTTATAATATTTAATTCACTAAATTACTAGCCAAACTGCGGCTGCACTATCGGAACTGAGGTTATATGTAAATTACTTAATTAACTTATAATATTTAATTCACTAAATTACTAGCCAAACTGCGGCTGCACTATCGGAACTGAGGTTATATGTAAATTTTAGAATCATTGTTAATTTGGTATATTTTATTGGTTTATTGTAAAAATAAGTTGTGAGCCAATCATACGCTATACACAACGGTGTTGCCAGCTAATTTGAAACAAGTTTATAGTGTTAATGAAATGGAGTTATAGTGTATACGCAGACCAACAGTATTACAGCTTGACTAGAATATCCTCCTGGGGGTCATACTTTACTCAGACGGTCAGACCAACAGTATTAATTAAAAAAAAAGTTATAAGTATCCTATATAGTGAAAGTATTTAAAAAACCCTTACGACTTTGTTCGTGTGTTGCTCCGCTCCTATGGGTCTTAGCGAGATGTTAAATAGCCTAACTTACTTCTTGTTACATCAGCTATCTGCCAGTGAAACTCCTGTTCAAATCAGTCCAGCCTTTTCAGAGATTAACCGGAACAAACAGACAGACAAAAAATGTTTAAAATGTTGTTATATGCACTTAGTAAAAAGTGGTTATTTTAATATTACAGACAGACTCTCCAATTTTATTTATTAGTATTGATATGGATACTGTACAGCATTCTCTGTTGCAGTTGCAGTGTTGCCTTATAAAGAACTCATTAACTTTTCTTGCTTGAGTTTCTTTTGTGTCAATTTAAACAAGACATAAATATAAATGTTTTCTTACGAATAAACTGATTGAGATGTCCAGAAAAAGAGATTCGAGGAATTGTATTTACAACGAAATATTGAGAAGAATTGTTAGCAACACCGTTTATAAAGTAGTCTTAGCGGGTAGGTCATATTATATTTTGTTAAGTATACCCACGTGTAGATAATTTATAATTTTTAGTGCGATAGATTAGTGTCAGTCTCCCTGGTGTTGTCGCGCAGTGTACATGGAAGTTAGTGTTATAGTGTCGTGGTTAAGGTCACCCTTCTTGAGGTCCACGTAAGTTTACTTTATTATCTATTAGTTGGTGTCGTCTTGGGGTGGAGGTGAGAGTTAATATATTATGAAAGAGCTGTTAGCAACACCGTTTATAAATTGCTATTCACGGGTTTCGAGTAGACAATATATAACCTTTGTTCCGATAGGATTGAGCCAGTCTGTCATATGTACCTACTGTATTATTTTAATATTTGATAGCAAGGTCGTGCTTGGAGGTGAGAGGTTTATAAAATACTTCTTTAAACCTACTCCTGAGTCTCAAGCTCCAGGCACTGCTCGGCATAGCTCCTATATTCTTAATACGGCTACTTATAAGAGGATTTTTAGTTAATTTTATGGCCACACTATGATATGTTCAGGGTCAGAAGTAGTTTTTGAAATGACAACCAACCGCGTATAAACTGATGTTTATTAACATATAACTGGCAGGAACTATAACTAACTTACTCTTAATTGTAACTGACTGATACTGAGACTGTACTGAAACGGAACTGATACGAAATGGAGCTTATATAATAAAATAATAAAGATAACATAACATCGTTAGCAATTATCAAAACGAACATTGGACATCGTTAGTTAGAATAAATATCCTTTGCGATTCTAAATCCATAATTAGTTTCTTAACAATTTGATTATAAGATAAATGTATGACTTGTTGCCGTGTTTGACGATAATTATATGTCGGGAACAACTAAACGATTAACCGAATCGTCATCGCCATCTATGGCGCTGTTGAAAAATTAATTTTCACTTCCGTCGCATCATTTTAACATTCTCAAACGAGTAAACGATTATCGAATAATAGAATCGTTATCGGCATCTATGGCGCTGTTGAAAAATTAATTTTCACTTCCGTCGCATCATTTTAATATTCTCAAGCGAGTAAACGATTATCGAATAATAGAATCGTTATCGGCATCTATGGCGCTGTTGAAAAAATAATTTTCACTTCCGTCGCATCATTTTAACATTCTCAAACGAGTAAACGATTATCGAATAATAGAATCGTTATCGGCATCTATGGCGCTGTTGAAAAAATAATTTTCACTTCCGTCGCATCATTTTAATATTCTCAAACGAGTAAACGATTATCGAATAATAGAATCGTTATCGGCATCTATGGCGCTGTTGAAAAAATAATTTTCACTTCCGTCGCATCATTTTAATATTCTCAAACGAGTAAACGATTATCGAATAATAGAATCGTTATCGGCATCTATGGCGCTGTTGAAAAAATAATTTTCACTTCCGTCGCATCATTTTAATATTCTCAAACGAGTAAACGATTATCGAATAATAGAATCGTTATCGACATCTATGGCGCTGTTGAAAAATTAATTTTCACTTCCGTCGCATCATTTTAACATTCTCAAACGAGTAAACGATTATCGAATAATGGAATCGTTATCGACATCTAGAGTAGAATAATAATCACTTCCGTCTGCTCCACCTGTGGAGGGGAATTCTAGCTAGTCTCGTGCAGTCTGTCTGTCAAGTGCAGTGTAGTGCTGGAAGTGCTGTCCGACTAAGGTCACGTAAGTCCTTACAATGTAACTGCCACGTGGTTGAGTAAACACAACGTTAGGTTACGTTAGCCTTGTGTTCCCCTGTGTAGGGTCCGGAGGCTAATCTTAGGCTTAAACAGTGAAACTTGAAAGTGGAGGCGAGTCTCTCGATCGAATAAAGGACGTCTTTAATTCTTTCTTACATCTTGGTCACAAGTCCAAGGCACTGCTTGGGTTCCCGTCAGAATATTGCGAGATCGTAATGTTTATTTATATCCTGACCGTATTGTGCCCATAGCTTATATTATAGGCCACCCGTTGTGCACATACGATGCTTATATTATTATATATTCTTTTTTTTAATTAGTTACCGACATATATAATAAAAATATGTAAGTATTACAACTACTCAATTCCTTCCTGATATTTATTTTGTACACAGTTGCGCTGTTATTACTAGTTTTGTTATAGAAAAAATCCTTTTTTTTTGTTAATTTGGTATCAAACCCCATCCCATTCCTGGAAGAAAGAACAGAATCACAAGATCACAGAACCTTTTAATCTCCGGGAGTGATTCAGTGGAGGTCTCCCTCAAGAGGAAACAGATTTAAATGTCAATACTTGTGTACACATATTGGACATAAAAATGAACAAGATATTACTAGAAAGTATATTTATCCAACTTATTAACAAGAAATACAACTTTCTTTTTCATTGAGTTAAACAACTTGATATGGTGAGTGTTGAGGTTCATACACTTTATTTATCCATTAAACTTAGCATGTAATATAATTATATTTTAGTATATGATATGAAAAAAGCGTCTCCTTAAAATTTTTTTTTCACCACCGGACTACAGGTCTAATGTTCAACCTACCCCCACAAGTTGCCGAGTAAAAGGGTGTTTGATCATTCCCCTCTATCTGTTAGTTTATTTGATTCCATTTTAGTATTTATTGTTATAGGGGCAAGAGAAACACATCATTTTTTTATGATAGATAAGGGACAAACGAGCAGACGGTCCACCTGATGGAAAGTGGCCACCGTCGCCCATAGACATCGACAAAATTAGAGGGTATCTCTTGTTTTGTCAATGTGTTGCCGCCTCGAAGATAGAGTGAGGAGGAGGAGCGAAGAGAAGACTGCTGCAGTTTCAATGGACCCCGAGCAAGCACCCGGTGTTCATTGGAATCGCAGCAGTAATGGGATGGGAATGGGAGGGGTAGATCTGGCTCACATGCGGTTCGGCCGGAGCGCGTCAGAGTATGCGCATCATTTGTGAAAATTTCAACTGTCTAGCTATTACGGTTCATGAGATACAGCCTGGTGTCAGACAGACGGACGAGCAGCGGAGTCTGAGTAATAAGGTTTTAACCCTTTGCGTACTTTAGAACAAAACCTGTAATATAGCATAAGCTTTCGCTCTAGTGTGTTTCTTACTAATATTACTAATGTTAAGTTTGTATGTTTCGTTGTTTAGATATTTGTTACTCTATGACGCTGAAACGGGTCAACGGATTTTATTCAAATTTTTCACACAGATACTTTATAACCACGATTAACACACAGGCTACTTTTTATTCCGGAAAAAATCAATGTTCCTGCAGGATAATAATAAAATATTATGTTTACTGTTTATTGGGGTGGTAAATGAAAAGAGTCCTGGTGTAGAATTATGTATTTGCAAATAATTATGAGAGCAGTAATCACACGATACATACATGGTAGAATCGTAAACGGAAAAAGGAAATGTCACAGACTACACATGTCTATGCAGATGAATCAGTGCTGCCACCATAGCGAATTATTTACACCCCATAACACTGTTGTATTTTGTAAAATATATTGAAAATAATAAATACAATTGCATCCATGCAAAACCGAGGCAGATCGACTAGTTTTTATAAAATATAAACTAAATATTTAATATCTCGTTTTCTGGCCTAAGGCCAATGCGTCTAAGGCCATAAAAACTACAACCAGTTGAGTGCACTTGAAATTATTTCATTTAAAGACTTATTTGCTATATATTTATTATTAGGCGCTTATTTACTTTCCATATATTGAAGATACTTATTACAGTTTTCACTCCATTACACGACAACTTCTAATAACGCAATATATTATCTGTATAGTGATATTTTATACTGTATTTAGAAAGATTTTGATATTTTAGAAACTTCTACGATTACACATGGCTCTTAAATAGCGATTACGATCCATTGTATCTCAGCGAAGCGAGGGCGTGTCAGCTATTGGTTGTATTTCAGTATTGTAAGGTACAGTAAGCTCTTTATGTCAGTAAAAGCTTTCTAGGTTACAATTTGTGTATGAATAAGAACAAACAGTTTGCTTTGACAGAGATTCTGGAACTGTGACAAACTGAGAGGTGATTTGTTTCAATATTACTATACTAGTCGACCCGTCTTCGCCCGTGTGCATTTTACCACTTTTATTTTACTTTTATTTCTCATTTTTATTGCTATATTTATATATGACTAGCGGCCCATCCCGGCTTCGCACGTGTGGACAATTTTTTTTAAGCATTTTAGCTCTCCCGAATTTCGGTGCCCCCTCTCTCGCCGCGTTGCTCGCTGCGCTGTGTGGAGCCACGCCGGCCCGTCGGTCGGTATGTTTATATTTTGTTTATATTGATATTTTTAATTTCGTAATATCTTTTGAATGGAATGTCTGATTTTAATCATTCAAAAAGTAATCTACAGGTATTGATACAGACTTGAATACAAAATAATTTAATAGTATAAGAATTAATACATAGGTATGGATAACATAATCTGATTGTGATAGGCATTACTATCAACATTTAAAGCGTAAAAAAGTAGTTATAGTGACATAACTACAATAGTTGGACGTATTATGGTCTCGTCAGGTTTTTTGTAGATATTGATACGTTCTATAATATTTTAGAACATTTTTTTGTTCTATCATCAATACTTTTCGTAGCGCATGCGATGATTTTACGGGTAATTTTTTTGCACCTTGGATTGGTTTTAGTAATCATTTCTGAGGATCTGTAATTATTTCTTGTAATAAATATAGCCTATGTTACTCAGGGATAATGTAGCTTTCTAATGGTGAAAGAATTTTTGAAATCGGTCCAGTAGTTTTTATGTTTATTCGTTACATACAAAAATACAAATCTTTCCTCTTTATAATATTATAGTATAGTATAGATATAGACTAACTCTCAAAGCCAGCTCGACATCCACTTCACCCCCACGTCGATAGATGGCGTACGAGCACAATTATGTGTTTACTTTGTATACTTATGTATTTTTTTTCGCGATGAAATATATTCTATTTTATATCTCTACCAATAATAATATAATAATAATAATAATAGCCCCCTCAAATCCAACCGTTCGTCCGGATCGACCACCAGATCCACGTAGGGGGCGGACACGTGATACGAAATTACAGGCACGGCTAACACGGCAAGGGTAACCCATTCAAAATGGAGACTAGACTGAGAAAGATGAAACGTATAGGGCCGCTTCCCGGGGGTGATCGCCGGGGCGCACCTGGAGCTGACGCTGGGTGTTCCAGCATGCGAACCGTCAGCGGTGAGGAGTTGAACAGGCGGGCTCCAACCGTAAAAAATATTACAGCTGAAGAAAGCGTTAGCGATGAGGAGTTGAACAGGCGGGCTCCTATCGACAATAATGCTACAGCCGATGACTTAGATAGACAAATAGAGAGTAGATACAGTAGCCCAATAGAACCTTATAGCCCAAGTACAATTTCTTATGTACCTTCTGTACGATCTTCATTATCCTCTAGTTGCGATACAAATATTATCTACAATACTGATGAACATTTAATAGTTGAAGCCCAGGAGTGTCCGACTCCACCAGTGATGGATGTTTCAAAGGTAGCTTCGGCAATGAAACCCGCGACCACCAAAGCTGGTAAACCACGTGTGCGTATGAAGTGGGACAAAGAAACTAATACTTTCATTATACGCACATACTTAGAAGTAACTAATTTGGAAACGGACTTAAGTATGTATAGGCAACAACTATATCAAAAATTCAAAGAAAAATATCCCAATATAACTACCTCCGAACAAAGATTATCTGACCAACGTAGAGTTATAATAAGGAATAAACTACTATCGGATTCTGAATTAAAAAGTATTAGAGAAGAAGTAAAATGCTCATTACATAGCAATTTAAATGCAGACATAAATTTAATATCATCTCATACACTAGACAGTCCACCGAATGATCCATTAATACAAAGTACACACGAGAGTAAAAATTCAGAGTTCATTATCACATAGGAACCGGATAGTATACAAGTAGTAGATACACAAATAAATACTAATAAGAGAGATAATTACAATATTACTTCTAGTGAAATCGAAAAACTTAAAGATGAATTAGAACAAGCACTAATAAAACATAGAAACTTGGATCATGTTTTACGACCAAGGTTACCAAAACTGAAACCAACTTATGAAGTATATAAACTATTAAAGATATTCAATGACAATATTTTACCAAATAAACTAAGCACACTAACAGACATACTCGACACACACACCATTATTTATTGCACAGCATTAACAATAATATCTCACATGAACATTAAAATAAAAGATAACAGTAATATAATAATTTTCAAATCAAAACCAGCTTGGGAAAAGAGATTACATAACAATATCGAACAACTGCGAAAAGATATAGGTAGATTAACGCAATACCAAAATGGGAATAGGGGAAATAAATTAGTTAAAAATGTTTCAAAAATTTTAGCAACCACCAATAAACACAGCTCATGCGAAGATGATAATAAGAGATTAGAAGAGTACATTGACACCTTAAAACAAAAATTAGCGGTTAAAAGTCATAGATTAGCAAGATATAAGAAAGCACAGGCTAGAAAACATAGTAACAACCTATTCACAAATAATGAAAAACAATTTTATCGTAATCTTAAAGGTGACCTAACAGTTAAAGACCCTCCGTCAGAACAAAGTTTAGAAAGCTTTTGGGGAAATCTATGGAATAATGACGTTGAACACAACAGAAACGCTGAATGGATTAATAGGGAGAGATCACGATCTGAAAAAATTTCTCAAATGGATTTTGACAGAATACAAACGGATGAGTTAAAAAATATTATTAATAAAACACTTAATTGGAAGGCAGCCGGGATTGATCACATACATAACTTTTGGTTCAAAAAACTTCATAGTTTGCATAGTATTTTAGCTTCACAAATTACAGATATAATTAAAGGTAATAGTTTAATGCCAGAGTTTCTAGCGGAGGGACTGACTTTTATGTTGGCAAAAAGTAATCAAACCCACGATCCTTCCCAATATAGACCTATTACATGTTTACCTACATTATATAAGATCATAACGTCATGCATAGCTCACAAGATTAAAATACATTTGGAACGTAATAAAATTATTTCAGAGGAACAAAAAGGTTGTAGGCAATACCATAGAGGATGCAAGGAACAATTAATAATTGACTCTGCTGTCCTAAAACACACACAGAAAGGACGTAAGAACCTGTTTGTAGCATACATTGATTACAAAAAGGCTTTTGATAGTGTACCCCACTCATGGCTCATTGAAGTACTTAATATTTACAAAATTAATCCTATCATAGTAAATTTCCTAAAAAACACTATGCGGATTTGGAAAACTACCTTACATCTACGGACTGAACAAACTGACATTAACACAGGTGCAATCAATATAAAAAAAGGTATAATTCAAGGAGATTCTTTAAGTCCTCTATGGTTTTGTCTAGCCTTAAACCCACTTTCAAATGAGTTAAATAACTCTAAATTAGGTTTTGATATTAAAAGCGGCAGAAAAATTTTAAATCAAATAACACATCTATTATATATGGATGATTTAAAATTATATTCTAACAAAGATATAAATATTGATAAATTACTTGATATAACGACAGAATTCTCAAAAGACATAAAGATGGAATTTGGATTAAGTAAGTGTAGAAAAATTAATATAGTAAAAGGCAAAGTTGTAGAGGGTAATTATAATGTGGGTGAACAAGAAAGTATTTTAGCCATGCAGTATAACGAGATATACAAATATTTAGGATACAATCAAGCGAGACTAATAGAACACAACACAATAAAACAAACACTAAAGGTAGAATATTTCAATCGAATAAGATTATTATGCCAAAAACAGTTGAGCAGTAAAAATTTATTTAAAGCTATAAATACGTATGCAATACCTGTTCTAACCTATTCATTCGGGATTATTAAATGGTCAAACACTGAACTACATTACTTGGAAACTAAAACAAGAACAATTCTCACACAATATAGGTACCACCACCCTAAGTCTGCAATAGAACGTGTAACACTATCAAGAAAGAACGGAGGAAGGGGCTTAATTGACATAACACTATTACATAACACGCAAATACAAAATTTAAAAACCTTTTTTGAGAACAAATCAGACAGTAGCTTACATATAACAATTGCAGAAATAGACACTCAGTTCACACCCTTAAATTTAAGCATCAAAAACACTAAACCGATTGATAAAAAGAAGGAAATAGAAGCAAAAATTAATAAATGGAAAAACAAGGAACTCCACGGTAGACACTTAAAAGACTTAGAACACCCATACATAGAAAAAGAAGCGTCAAATAAATGGCTTGAGTTGGGTGGACTCTTTCCTGAAACGGAAGGGTTCATGCTAGCGATTCAAGACCAAGTTATAACCACTAAGAATTATAGAAAATCTATTTTAAAGGAAAAAACACTTAAAAATGATCTCTGCCGTAAATGCAAAGCTAAACCAGAAACAATACAACACATCACCGGATCATGCACAACATTAACACAAAGCGATTATTTACACAGACACAATCAACTTGTTAATATAATACACAAAAAAATAGCCCAAATATGCAATCTTAAACATGACCAACAATCACCTTATTACAAATACATTCCACAAACAATCACAGAAAATAAAGAATACAAACTTTATTACGACCGCACTATCCTAACAGACCATACCATTTATAACAACAGACCTGATATAACACTTGTGGACAAGAGAAACCAAAGTACATTTATAATAGATATTTCAGTACCAAATACAAATAATTTACAATCAGCTATAGCAGAAAAAATAAGAAAGTATACGGAGCTTCAAGAAGAAATCAAGAGAATGTGGAAAATGAAAACAGTCACAATAGTACCAATAATAATTTCAAGCACAGGCGTTGTTCCTAAAAATTTATTCAAATCACTAGATATTCTTCAATTACCCAAATTAACCTATTTAACTCTACAAAAAGCAGCCATCTTAAATACATGCAGAATTGTCCGGAAATTTCTACAATTATCTTCAGACAATGACAAACCTACGGACTTACTTCTATAAACGATCATTAAAAAAAAAAAAAAATCTAACACTTGGTACCCACCCGTGTTAGATTTATATAACACCAGGCTATGCCTGAGAAAGATTTTTCTTTATGCCATAATAATATAATTTTATTTCAAGAAATTATATCTCATTTTCTGTTAGTATAACATATGACTTAAATCTATGTTAGTGGACTAAATATTAATGCTTAAAAACTAATTTTATTGCTAGGAGCATGCATTCCACAGCAATTTGACAAATAGGGGCAGTCTAGCCTGCCTGCTATCATTTTTAGGATGTTGTTAGAGCTGGCACACACTCGCCGCACCAGAGAGGCAGCTCTCAGCCGCATCGTGGCCCAGAAGCAATGTACGCGAGCCTCAGCAAACATGGTGGAAGCACTGCAATAGCGTAGAAGCCCCATCAACATTCTTAACGCATTATTATACTGAACCCGAAGGGCTCCATAGATTTTTTGTGAATAATTTAGCCATAAACTGCAGGTATAAAAAGTACTACAAAAAGCCCTAAACAAAGTAATTTTTACTTCGTCCGTACATTTACTAAACCTGCGGGCTATCATATTTGCTCTGACCGAAAGAGCCCTTCGTTCTCGTTCAATATCAGCATTGTCCTTGAGATTGCTGGTGACTATGTGGCCAAGATATTTAAATTGATCTACCCTTACTAAGGGGACTGAATTAAGATGTACTGCGGGCACATCTTCAATAGGTCTCCCAGATTTGACCTCAAAGACCATGTATTGACTTTTCTTCGCATTATATATCAATCTATGTTTGTATGCTTAAGAGACAAAATAGCACTATCCGTTGAGAGACCCGATTTAAAACCAAACTGGTTATCATGCAGTTTTAAACATTTACTTAGTTGTGCATTAAGCATGCAGTCAAGCACTTTCGATAGAATCGTTGCTAATGATATCGGTCTATAGTTATGTTTGTCTGATAAATCACAAGTTTTGTTTTTTACAATAGGTACAACAACAGTCCTCAACATTTCCGATGGCAAATATGCATGATTAACACATAGCGAGTAAAATGTTGCCAGTACTTTACAAATATGGTGACCAGCATGTCTCAGGTGCTCAACACTGAGACCATCATGACCGGGTGACTTCCCCCCCGAAATCAATTTTATAGCGTTTTTGACATCTTCTTCGGAGAAACTAGTAATTGCGCCATTTTTTAGGTAGTCAATGTTGAGCTCTGACTTAGATGGACCCAAGGGAGACTCCACAATAAAATGGTCCCTAAAAATATTTGCAATTTGTTTCGAATCACTTTCCCCGTCAACACGTACTGGTGGGGTCGGCCGAGGGTTCATTCTACTTGTGGTTTTCCAAAAAGATTTAAAGTCTGTCGTGGTGTTGTGAAGCCAAAATGTTCATTTTTATTTGGTGTTGGTGGTTTTGACACCTTTTTAATCTAGATTTAAAAATTCTACGACTATCACGCATTTCCGTAAATTCAATACCATAAGATGGTTTCCCAAACCACAACCAGTTGTGTGACTACACAATGATCTAGCCAACGTGTACACCCGTGCGCTTCACTAATAAAAGTGTACGAATTGGACGTGATACCTTACTTGATTACATCTACACATATCCACTTTTGTTCACTACAATAATTTATAAGTTCATTGTAAAATAATTCCTTAGGATGTGCATTAAAATCACCTAAAATATATACAGATTCTATACTATATTCATCTATTATAGCACTTACTGTAACAAGGCAATCCGTAAATTCTGTCAAGTTGTCAACATTGTCCACTGGCATATACACACTTAACACAATAATAGGCCGATCACTACACATAATTTTAATAGCACATATACGACTATTATTGCACTGTAGCACTGAGACATTCTGGAACACAGCACTCCTCCAGAGAAGAGCCACTCCACCATGAGGCCGTCCACGCAACATCCCTGATGTTATGTCCACTGCTGAGACCCCCGTAGCACTAAATTCCACGTGAATTGAACTTAGTTCGGGTAAATCGCATGGCAATAGCCAGGTCTCCTGTAGTGCTATTAGATCCGATGTTTGACATAAGTCTCTCACACTATCTATAGACCGTTTTAAATTTTTGCAGTTGAAACTTACAAATCGGTATGTACTTTATTCATTTTTTTTTTTTTATTATTTTGCCGTCATCGGATCTCGCTCCATTCGATTGTTTATACTTGTAGTGTACAAACCGGCGAATTATTATTCCTCTTGGCCATAAGTTTATGTCCAAAAAGAACGACAGTTTACATTCTGACACAAAAAATTTGTAAGCCTTATGATTCCTTTCTTTTCTCATTGTAATTTTTTCTAAGGTAACAGATTCTTGTGTTTGTGAGGTAATGTAGTCAGTTATATCCGTTTCAGTAACGTCTTTATGAACGTTCGTGATAAACAGGGGTCTTTCTGTCTGCGGCCCTAAATTTACTGCCAGCCACACAATCGGCAGCTCATCTTTGGCCCCGATATCGATAGGATATTTTTCTTTTCCTACGATCTATGATTTGCTATTCGTTTTGCTGAGGACTTATTTCATTTGCTGAAGATAAATAGCTTTTACTAGTATTGTGCAACCGTATCTCAGTTTTATTAACAGTATTGGGGGTAGTTAAAAATGTATCTTTATTTTTAATGCTCTAATTTATATCTTTACCAAATTTAAGTTTGATTATGTAACAGACAAAAAAATTTTCCGTCGATAGATGGCGCTAGTGGTAATTAAATCGCAGTTTCGTTTGTTTAATTTGTATTATTAAGTATTACCTTTAGTATTAGGATTAGGTAGGTATGTGTTAGGTAAACACCTCAGAAAAGTGTAAAAGACAGACAGGTTAGTCGATTTTTTAAAATTTGTATAGTCAAAAAATACTTACAGATTTTATTGAGTCACAAATCACTACAATCTTTAACAAGATATAAACTATACAACGAAGATTAAAAAGCTACGTACTGAATTATTTTTCTCAAGTTGCGACCCGACGACGTCAGTCATCCACGACATCCTCCGGCAGCCTAGATAAATCTAAAATCACGGACTTCATTTGCATTATAATGGACTGAGAGAAGCAAAGGCGTGTGTTTATTTTGGCAGACATTGGTGAGTTGTTTTGTGTATTTACACGACGGTTTATGGTCCACAAATCATAATCGTAATGTAATAAAAAAAAGTATTAACTCCTTAGAGAACGGATCTTTATACCTATCTCTCAAATACAATAAATCATGCTTAGAAACTGTACGTAAGACCCAAGAGCGGCGCCAGCCGAGTTGACTTGTTTGTCTAGGGGGCGCAAGTTTATATAAATAGGAAGTTCGGAAAGAAATATAAATTGTGGGATTTTTTTCATTTTGCACCTAGTCATTTTTAGGGTTCCGTACCTTCTAGTATCACTTCGTTGTTCGAAACAATTGCTTGCGGCTGGCAAACAATCAAAATGTTGTCACTCATATAATTAAAAGGTCCCAATGACCGTGTAGCGTGAAGTTTAGCACAAGTAAAGGATAAAATTAAAAAACTGTAAAGATTTTTCTACATCACTATAAATTTATGACTGTCACGCAAGACGCTTTTTTTAACCGACTTCAAAAAAAAAGAGGTTATCAATTCGGTTGTATTATTTTTTTTATGTTTGTTACCTCAAAACTCCGTCATTTATGAACCGAATTGAAAATTTCTTTTTGTATTTGGTAGGATATGCTTACAGATTGGTCCCATTTTTTCAAAATTCAGTTCTGATGATGGCATCTTTGAGGAATTGAGAGAACTCCTCAAAAGTTATAGGCACACATATAGTAATTTTGATATTTTGAGAAAGGTTACGAGCATTTGCATTCAAAATTTATCATTTGATGAAGTGGAACTGATGAGGAAGACCACAGATAGCCATTATATGGTTAAGAATGTAAAGCAACTATTATTATGACGAAATTTAAAAAATACTTATCATGTTGATGTTACCAGTAGACTCTTAGACCTTCCGGCTTCATCTACCATCAGTTGATGATGACGCCGGAAGGTATGTACTGGAACACAGGCATGGAACAACGTAAACTAGTCGTGTTTGGATCTAATTTAATTGTCTTAAAGAGTACTTTGGCTTTAAGTAATTTTTTTAATGATAATGTTTGTCTGTCTATATCGTAGCTCCCGAATAACTATACCGATTTTAATGCAAATTTTTCTGTGTGGAAGCAGATGGAATCAAGATGACATTGTTTTATTATTTTAACAGTGTGCCTATGTGCCTGTCTGTGACATCGTAGCTACCGAAACACTAACCTGATTTCAATGCACAGTTTTTAGAAAATCGTGAAGATATCAAGTTAAAATGTATATAAAATATTATATAGAAAGATCAAACTTCTAAGTTAATTTAATGAAAAGCCGCGGCCGCTTTTATGTCATATAATGTAATTTAGATTTTCGAGAAGAATCAAAATTCCCAGGTTTCGTCTTTTGACCTAGAAACATGATTTTTGGCAAGAAGCAAGATCTTATAGCACTAGTATGTGAAAATACGAACACTTAAAATTTGTATTCAAATCATGATAAAATTATCTTTTGTATATTTATGTTTTGACGCATTATTTGAGGAATAATTAAAGTTATCAATTTCAAGTTAATACTAAACATGTATCTCTAAAGTCTCTCGAAGTTGTGAAAAAATCAAATTTTTCGAAGTTGTGAAAAATTAATAAATATGGCCATTTATACTGTAGTGACCACAAGTAGTTTTTCTATAGGGCATTCCACAGAATAAAAGTCGATGTTTTAGTAATATTCGAATATGTTATAAATATACCTGTCCTCGATAAGGATAAAAAATATTTTTACCGTTTTAAATCTGGTTAACGAGTTTAAGTTTATAAAATTGAAATTTAAAAACTTTAAATAAATTATACCAAGAAAGAAAGATATTATTGGTAATGCAAAAGTGTATATATGAATTCCATTAATTTTTAATTTTTAGATATTTAGCAGCAATAAGGTATAAAGTAAGGTACCTCTTCCAGTTACTTAAATGTCTTCTATTTTAACGTTTATCAGGGTTTAATTCTGTACTGAAGATATGTCTATAACATATACAGTAAAATCGCAAACATTGACGTTTTTTTCGTCGTATTGTGTGAAATGAATGTAAAGCTATATCGGCGCGAATCCTAGCAACGGCTGTTAACGATATGACTTGTTGTTAAATTGTAAAATATTTTAATCGACTGCAAAAAAAATTGTTCTATATTTCACAATAAATATTTTATTATTTTTTTTGTTAAAAATGTTTTATCATATTTTCTTTAATTTTTGTAAGTAATTTTAAATAAGTTAATTGAAACATGCATTACTAATGTCGGGAGTAAATGCCCCCCGATACTACTTTTGGTAATATTTTAACCCGCACACGAAAATCAATATTTGATAGTGTTTGTCCCTTTATTGAAATTGTACGGAACCCTCAATGCGGGAGTTCCACATTCGCACTTGGTCTAATTATTATTATATGTAACAGCTAATAATAAAGATGAGCGAATTTAATTTCCGACGATATGGCTACATTCTCTGCAGCTGCCCCTACCTATCCCTTTATGGCAACGTCCTTAACGTGACCCAAGTTTGAAGATAATGCTGTCAATAGGTCTTTGGCGAAACCATAGATTGACAATGAAATCAGTGTTCGGTACTAATTTAGTACAAGTTTTTATGGATTATTGGCGGCAGACAAGCAAATCAAAGAGAAAGAGAAAGTCAAAATAAATGGAAAATTTTAGAATTAGATGTGAGTACTTAAATTTTGTATGTAGTACATGTTTTAGAGATGACAATAAAGTTAATTGCAATGTGCAAATATTTACGACTATTAAATATGTTTTCTATAGAGAAACAATGGAATATTAGTTTTGTATTAGGAAAACCCCAGCCGTGTTTGTTCATTCACTTATATATAGAATCCGACTTTGCTTATTACAAAATTTCCATTTATCATAAGACAAAATTATTTACTTAAAAAATTGTGAGGATTTCGGTATACATATTTTGGAGGTAGCTGCAAATAAAATCATCTGACTACTATAAAAATTGCTTGGGTAAGTTGCAAGTGAAAAGGATAATTAAAACAATATATAAAAATACTCTTTATTTAAAATTATCTATCTAATCTATTTTTTCCGATAACATTTCGTAACTTTTTCCAAAACTCATCAGAATTTTGTTTGTCCCATGACAAGTATATCTTTGTCTTCAACAAATACTTCAACGTTGTTGTTAAATATTTGCTATCGACATCACCTATTCTGATGAGTACCAGCGGGTCATACGTAGTCCCATCTTCTAGAAACAGCCTATGGTACTCAGCCAACTGAGTTTCCCATCGACACCATTGAGATTTAGCAAAGCTATTACTTATAATTAAAATTATATATCTACTTTCTTTAATACTACCTAATATTGACTCGGATATAAACGAACCTATTTCAAAATCTCTTTCATAAATACATAATTTTAAATTACAAGGAGAGCGTTCCAACTGCGACACCATTTCTGCAACGAAGTCACTGTCTTCACTACAATAGGACACAAAAGCATCGTACTTATAATAAACAGGATGTGCTGCATTTTTCAATGAATTCCGTATAAAAGTTCTTCCTAAAGCTAATTTGGCTAAAAACAACCAATATCTAATATAAATTCGGTATTTATAGATGAATATTATTATTAATATCAGTAGAATCAGTGTAACTAATGATGGTGCTGTCCAGATTAGCAGCATCATGTTAGAAATCTTCTCAAACATTAAACATTTCAAGTTTTTAATATTCGACAGGTAGTCAGCCACTCGTCTGTCCTCCCAAACGTCTGGGCTGTTGCACAGAAAATTTGATTGCATAAAATAATCCTTGAGTGATTTAGATCCATTTACTTGCATCCAGGTATACGTTCTGTACATGGAAGAACAGTCACAGATAAACACGTTATTTATCAAATCAATTTCAACAGTTATATTTCCTCTATCTTCTAACAAAAAATTAATATCCTGTATCATGCTTAATGTAAAATGAGATATTTTATTATCCGCTAGATAAAGGTACTGCGGTCGCAGTCCTGAAGCCAGGAATATTGGTTTCCACCATGACACTATAAGATTATCACTTAAATCCAACACTTGTAAAAACTTTAGTGGTTTCAATAATTCGGTAGTGATGTAGAACAGTTCGTTGTTTTTTAGTATTAAGTGAGTTAGATTGGGCATCATTTCGAAGATATTATCGTCATCGTATAGATGCTTGATTCCACAATTTTTTAAAATTAGCACTTCTAGTTCATTGAGCCCTTCAAATATTGCACTAGTTAAATTATCATTTGCTGTTAGTGGATTATTTGCTAGGTTGAGGATTTCGAGATGCTTTAAAGGTTTAAATGTTCCATCACCGATGTGGAAAAGAGTTGCATTTTCCAAGTTCAACATCCTTAGTTGAGACAATCCATCGAAAGTGTAATTAAATATGGATTTTACTCTATTAAATGCCAAATTAAGTACTCTTAATGCTTTAAAATCTAGAAAAGCTCCTCGATCAATTTCATAGTACATAGGATTTGTTGCTGTACCCTTATTTGATGACAGATCTATAAGCATAAGTTGTGGATTAGATATGCGTTTCCAGTGCATTCCGGGAAGATTATTGCCGTTTAACAAAAGTATTTTAAGTTCAGGAAACTTATAAGGATCAAAAGCATTCGGTTGGCAGGACATAACACTTATTGCATGTAAATCCAACACTTTTATATTAGGCATTCTGGGAAAACTTTTATCAGTAATACTTTCAAATTGATTATTGGATAACGTCAGTTTCTCTATGGTAGTGTTTGCAATGATGTCCATGAGACGTCTTGGAGGTTTTTTGCGAAACCCCATACTATTTAAATCCAGATCAGTTAAATTTATATTATGGTTCTTTAAAGAGATAAGAAATTCACTTATTATTGAAGAATTTAAATCGTTTTCACCAATGCTTAATTCTTGTAGCTTTTCTAGCGATAAAAAACTATTTGGATGAATATAATCCACTTGACATAAATTGATATCCAGTCTTTTTAGAATTGTACCTCTCATGGGCTCGAAGGCATGTTCTGGAATTATATCAAAGAAATTTTCAGATAAATCTAAGTGTGTTACCGATGGAAGTATGGATGGTTTTAGAGTCGGCGTTATTTTTAAAATATCTGTAAAACCATTATTAACTAAAACCAAGTTCTGGAGACTCCTCAAGCCATCAAATGTACCATCGTGTATGACATGTAATTTAGTACAATACGATATTGAAAGGTGCTTTAATGTTGTTAAATTTCTAAACAATCCAGGTTGTAGGAACATTAGCTGATGATTTGATTCAATTTTTAACGTATTTAAGTAATATAAAGAATCTATTTCACCGGCTTTAATTTCTGGTAACACTGTGGTTCTCACAACGAGGGTATCAGATTGCTTTTTAATCTGAAAAAGATAAAAATTCATGAGATAAATAAATATTAAACTTAAAGTCTAATTGGGCTCGCAAATCAGTACAAAAATACTTTTAAAAGTATGATTTATAACAAGGGAAAAGATCTATCACTAAAATTAAAATATTTATGACAAACACCTTAAGAAATAGAGTTGATTAATACATGCGTCGCGTTTAAACTGACGTAAAATATTTGCTGTGAGATAACTAAGCCTTTGTATTCCTAAGATAATGTCAGATTCATAAAATACCGCTCATTGATTATAAAAAACTATGGTATAGTTAAAACAGAAAGAAATCTTAAGATCTGTTGGGACTTTTATGAGATTTTAGAAAATTACGGTTCAGGTGATCTGTGTAATCTTGGAATTGTAACGAGTATGGATAGGACTGTAAGAAAGATTGGTGCGATTCGGATCTAAAGGGATGTTTTCCAAACCCACATGGTTCATGGTAAGATACAGCGCACACATTACCAGATATTTTGCGTTAGATAGTGAAGTCTCATAGGCACAAATAGTAAACAAGTTTACAAGCGAAAGTAACTACGATAATAAGATTTATAATCAAAACAAGGATCAAAGAATTCTAAGAAATTTCCACAATTTCTTCAAAACATGTTGCTGTTGGTGACAAGGTGATTAACTTATTTATAGTAATAGATAAGTATATAGTCGCTTTGTAGATTATGAATATTTCAGATAAATCAGAGTAAGTCAGGTAAATCAGAGAACCATCAACTATTAAACGATTCAAATCATCTTCTTTCTTATTACCTTTTATGTGTCTATACCAAATTATAGAACAAGATGAAAGTGAAATCTTTCACCTAGCACTTGGTCAAGAATATGGTCTATATTCTTCTTGTTCTGAGAGCAGTTTCGTGCTCAGTAGTGAGCCGTTAGTGGGTTGTAATAATAAGGATCAAGTTCATCAACGATAATAACGAAAGATCAAGTTTCAAAATCTGATTATAGAAGATAGTAAATTATAAATACCTTCGGGAACCTCCTGCATTCATAGTTCCCAAAACAAACTATAATTTTCCTATTCCTCGTGCTTCTACAGATGCAGCCCGAAGTTTCATCTTTCCCTATGTCTATTGGTAGGGCGCCAGATATTTTATCTACCGGTGGATATAAAATATTCCTGGCTATCTCTTCATATTCTTCCAAGATACTACACTTGGCATATTGCGCGTAACATAACAGAAGCCATAGCGTGCGTGCTAACCACATTGTTGGTGCCCACAGGATACCCTGTAATAAAGAAATTATGGAAATTATACAACCAGGATTAATGTGTTAGAAGAGTGTGTTGAAAATGCATTCCATGTTTTACTGTTGAGTGACAAATACCGCTCATTTTCCTTTATGTTCGTTCTTGTCGGCATCAAAAAATCATATTCGTAAATAATATCGTCGCTAATAATATATCGTTTATTCCACTCTAAGCGAGGCTAGTAAATGAAGCGTTTCTATCGGATATCTATGGTTTCTACTGATTTTTAACAAACACATCTCTCGTTACACGTCCTAGCTCATCTCACGGGTAGAAACGCAGTCGTAGACTTCTTCTTATTTAGGAATCGGTGGTCGAACTCTCAGCAAAGTTTTAAAAATTTGTAGACAAAGTGAAGTGACATCTTTGATTTATCCATCACATTACCTGTTTATTCGATTGTGTATAAATATTATAGCATTATAATCATCACAACCCATTAATGGCCCACTGCTGAGCCCGGTCTCCTCCTTAGAATGATGAGGGTGTTAGGTCATAATCTACCACGCATGCATTATTAAAAAAAATTACCGTACTATTAATTATTATTCAAACATTTGAAAACTACCTAATATATATTTTAGAAATGATTGAAAAGTATATCATTATGAAATATTTGCTTACAGTCTGAGCTAAGATGAAGAATAAACAAGTGCCATACGTTTTCGGTTATTTTGTCATACTCAAACATGGCAAATTAGCAGTACGCCCTTGCTTCCCAAATCCTTTATGTTATTTACAAGTCGACGCGTCCCGGCTTCTCTCGGGTGCTATTTACCACATGTATTTAAGTTTAATTTCACATTTAAACCGATATATCACCATACTTTACATTTTAAT
Organism: Limenitis camilla; assembly: GCA_905147385.1. Lineage (NCBI taxonomy): Eukaryota > Metazoa > Arthropoda > Insecta > Lepidoptera > Nymphalidae > Limenitis > Limenitis camilla. The sequence goes on from LR990241.1 coordinate 13,104,868, forward strand.
CTATATATGAGATATAACCCGCACACAGCTCGACATGCACTTCATCCCCACCGAGATAGATGGCGCACGAGCAAACTCAGTTGTCTACTTCGTATTCTTAAGCATTTTTTTCGCTCGCCTCAAGCTCTACTTTATCTCGGTATCATATTACATCAAAATCTGATAAGTGATTTAGGCTTGATTGCATCACAGACAGACGCCATCTACCCATCAATAGATGGCGTAAGTAGTATATTAAAACGCAGTTTCCTTTGTTTAGTTAGTATTCTTAAGTATTTCTTACGTTTCTTAAGTGTTACTTTCGAAATTTTAATTTTATTTTGGAATATTCGTTATACGATATGTTTAAAAGCTAGAAGGTTTTTACCTCATGAGTTTATTTTCAATTCAATACTATAATTTCAATTTAATACTATTTTAAATGATTGAACCACTTGATGTATTTTTGCCATTACTTTCAAAATCATTTGTACATATGAAGCCTAAATTAGATTTGTCATTAATGGAAAGTCACTCTAGAATCTACGAAAATGAAATCCACTAGGGTGGATGCCCACATGGGCATGTTACATCTCGTTATCGAACCCTCAGATAACTTTGATTTCAAAATTTTAATTTTAAGTTCAGAAAAATTAAAGGTATACAGTTTGATATCCAGATTAAGACCAACTCTTGAAATCTGGATTTCGACTATCATAATAGCCTGATGTTTGTTCTAGATAATTATATTTAGACATGTATTAACTAAATGACAATGACATGACAAGCGAATTTTTTTCTTAACCCCCGTCATATTCTAGATAGGTTATAATTGATGCGCATTTTGTACGACGTAGCAGTAAGAGATAAAAGCAAATTAGAAATATTTCGCTTTATATATAGTTTTGAATAAATGAACGAAATTGCCTTAAGTTGTATTCACATTGGAGCATAGAGCGTCGCGTCATGAAACAGATGTTGAAAATGGTGAAATTATATGACCTATGGGCATTGATATTTTTCTGCTTACCTGTTTCGACATTGATTACATATAATATAATAGTAATAATCAAGAAAATTGCTTTATATGTAAACATTATCTTTGACATTTCATGACTTTAGATTCATTATCGTATGGATGCTTGTTTGATAAAAAGATAGCTTCAATTTGTATGTAATTTCGATTTAATATTATAGTATTACAAAGTGTGAACTGTGTTAAACAAATAGACGTCAGACGACACGCGCATGCGTCGGTTAACGTCCGAGTCGAGCGCAGTGACCCAAGGATGGTTTCAATTTTGAATCGTTACTACAGAGGAACTCAATTCATGAACTGTGTTTTTTCTTCTAGATCTCTTTCACTAGTGACATCGATTGTAACTCTGTGTCCTCGTTGTGACAATGGCTCGACATCATCTAATAGTCCGGGATTGTAGCTAACTATAACATCGAACGATACATGAATTAACAGCTGAGCATTTTCCCCTTTTTATGCTTATTTTTTTTTAATAGACGCAAAATAGTTTTTTTAGTAAAATGATAGATATTATTAATTTCCATTAATTCATAACTGCTGTACCGAACGCGTCTGAAATGTGCGTCACTCTACAAAATGTTAAGGAAGGATAGCTTTTACACTCTCCCCACGAAATTAGTTCGCGTAGAGGTTTTAATTAGTTGACAGGCCAATCACCAACTAGATAGACAGACCAGTTACGGACTCCAAAGGCGGTAAATTTCACAATGTAGTAAAAAAGGCCCCCGACAAAAGAACAACAGATAATCACTACGAAGTTGAAAAACCAGGACCACGATCTTCAGAAAAGAAGTAACGACCACAGAGAGAGGGAGATTTTAATTAAATCTATGCGGATTCCTGTTAAGATCATTAAATGAAAAATGAATGGTCTTTACAATTCTGCGCGATTGCAAAAATGATTGCGTTAATATAATGTCCAACAAATTAGTTGCTTATAATTTGCAGCAATGTGGACCAATCCTTACTTTGAAAAGTAAGCGTTAAAACTCCAGACTCTTTAGCAATCTCTTGAATTTCATAATTTTTATTATTTAGATAAGATTTGAATTTATTGCGTCGTTGTTATTACATACGTGGGTGTGGCGACGAACAAGGAAATTACAGTGTCGTTAAACAATTTACATATTGTAAATAAAAATAGGATTAATAAAAGTTATTGTATCCAAAAATTATATTCATAATATTTTTCACGCAATGATTGTGTGAACTGAACTTAAAACTCATGATTTTTTCATAATTATGGGTTTTGCTTCTGCTTAAGGTTGCAGTAATTCTGCCAATGTCAACACTACAGAAACTAAACATTTTGTGAAAATTTTTAAATAGTCTTAAAAAGATATCATTTACTATAGACTCACATTTTGACATTTCTTTTTTTGGGAGATTGGAAATTCCTTAGGGACTGATGATCTAAGAGCATATTCATGTACTTAGTAGAATTTTGAAACGTCAGTAGCTCAGTGGTGCGGGCGGTGGATTCACGATCGATAAGTCGTGGGTTCGAATCCCGGACATTGGACTACTGACGTGACCCACTCCTGACACAAGCTATTTATTAGCTTACTAGGAGGGGTAAAGGGAATACTAGTAGTATGTGATCCATACTGCTAGTAATCTTTAAACAAAAAATTTAGTGTTACTGTAGTAGGTAATTATGAAAATTGTCCGTAAACCTAGATCACAAATTTCAGGCTTTTGCTATGATTGTTTATAGTTTTTTTTCACGTCAATTTTTGTAAGTCTTCAAACAGAAAACCCACGATCATTTGAAAACAAACAATTTACCATGTTAGGTGGTGACTTGTCAAAATACATTTTTGGAATTAGCATCTACGCATTAATTTCATTTGCCAACAGTTTAAATGAGTTTAAAATATATCGCTGACGAGACCTAATCCTACTAAAACTAGAAATTTGAAGAAGGCCAAATTCATTGCGAATGCGATTGATTCTGTAAAAATGTTTAAATTATAAAATGACACATTTATCACAAATTTTAACACCAAGTCATAGTAAAAAGTGGTATCAAACACAAAAATTACATTTACTCAACGCTTCTTTAAATGACTCCATCACTTTTATTATTAAAAATATTAGGTTGTTAATATACAATGTAATAAACTAAAATTCAAATTCATTTATTTGCATGAAACATGTTTAGTAGATGGTACAGAATAATACATAGTAACAGTTTCACCTTTACAGGCATGCAAATGTTACATTAAAACTTATCCTTATAAATGAGCAGAATCAATTGATTTAACTGATTAAATTAGTATTTAGCATAGTTATTACATTATATCAAATATAAAATAACAAACTACAAAGTCACATATGTCAAATATAATAAGAAATAATAATCAAATAAAAATATGTCGGAAGTGTAAGTTAGGTTTAGGTTAGCCTTGTGTTAGGCTAACCTTAGGTCTAAACAGATAACCTGGGCGAGTGTTGTAATTACTTAAAGGAATTCCTTAAGCCTACACCTTGGTCACGATTCCAAGGCACTGCTTGGGTTCCTGTTATAATAGTTCTCAAACTCAAAATATTTTATTTCAATTAGACTTTTGTATAAAAGTACTTTTGATACGTCAAAAATTGGTCGGTCAGTCAGTTTGTCTGAAGCTACCACCAGCTCGGAAAGCAGTTTTCTGTTGAGAAGAGCCGGCCATACACTCAACAGTCGCTCGCATCAAAAAGCCATGTTTACATAAATTATTGATATACAAATCATTTAACTTGAGAGTCAACGTCACTTAGATTCCAAGCATTCTCATCATTTAAGTAATCCTGTACATTATAGTATGCTTTATATATTAATGATTTCTTGATACGAGTTTTAAATTGTTGAAGTGGCAACTCTAATATAGGCTGTGGAATCTTATTATAGATGCGAACACCAAGCCCCATGAAACTATTACTGACTTTGTGGAGACGATAGTAAGGCGTTACAAGTTTATTTCTGTTTCTAGTATTAACATTATGTTTGTCACTATGTTTTGAATACGAATCTATATTCTGGTAAATGTACAAAATATTACAATATATGTATTGTGATGGGACTGTAAGGACGTCTATTTTTTTATAAACATCTTTAAGTGAATCTCGTGCTCTAAGATTATAAATGGCCCGAACAGCTCTCTTTTGAAGTACAAAAATGGATTCAATGTCCGCGGCCCTACCCCACAGCAAAATGCTATAAGACATAATACTGTGAAAGTAACTGAAGTAAACTAGCCTAGCAGTATTGATATCAGTCATTTGTCTGACTTTCCCCACAGCGTAGGCAGCTGAGCTGAGTCTGCCCGCTAGAGATAATAAATGGGGGTTCCACTGGAGTTTTGAATCTAAAGTTATACCTAGAAATCTTCTTGTCTGAATAGTACGCGATCGTAATACCGTAGCTTATATTATAGGCCATCCATTGTGAACATACGATGCTTATAAACGTTTGTAGTATCCTTTTTATCTTTCCGACAAATATAACAAATGAAATTATTGATATCAAAATCAGTGTTTATCATCATTAAAATAACTATTTTTGTCGTAATAAGTTTTGAGAATAAAGTCTTGCCTTGATTTTGATTTAAATTTATTGTAAACTATTATATAACGTTAGTAACATAGAAAGGATTTTGATTCCTATAATACATTGTTTTAGCTTGCTGAGTCATTACATACGTTTTTCTGTCCCTTTGTATGCTTAGATCTTTAAAACTACGTAACAGATTTTGATGTGGTTTTTTTAATAGATAGAGTGATTCAAGAGGAAGGTTTATATGTATAATACATGCATATTTTATTATAGAAAGTAACCGTGCGAAGCCGGAGCGGGTCGCTAGTACATAATAAAACAAAGAACTAGTTATCAAAAATTTACTAGCATGAGTGTTGGTGCCAAGTACTTCTTGTTCAAAGTATTAATAATTGCCTGTTTCGTATGTCAATAATATTATACATATTGTATTTCACCTTACGCTAAATATTGATTAGAATCAGGCGTTACTTTGCGGGAATTCATGATTTAAAAGGAATCAAAAGGTTACCTTGCTATAATCCGCGGCGAGCTGGTCTATGTTGTAGGAATGACGATTAATTTGAAAAAAAAATACGATTCGAATTCTAACCTGAAGAATCGATCTTTTTGTCGAGTTAATGGTGAAAAGCAAAAAAAGGTGTTTATTGTCAACAAAGCCTTAAATCAAAGTAAAGCGAGATTGATTGTTGCGTCCCATAAAGTGAGTGTCTTCTGTGTGACTCGGGAGGTCCGTCCCCTCACAGGAACACACCGACGAATTAACTAACCACCTCAATCTGAGGAGGAGACCCAGCTCAGCAGTAGGCCATTAATGGGATGTGATAATGATGATGATGATGTATTTATTTACGTTTATAGTACTTATAGAGTACGATATAAAATTTCAAAAAACTTTCCATAAACAAACCTGAAGATATTAAGTCACTAATCCTTATAATCTTCTTCTTGCACAAAATGCAGTAACTGTAATTTCACTAAAAACTCCATTTATGTCCACTATATAACTAACTTATTTAAAACTTAGTGTACAAAATTGGTGCGTTCATACAGCACGACTAAATACGACTGACGTGTGTCGGTCTGTTTACTGTTTACTCGTGATAATATCATTATGATAGCGTGCGTATTTGGACATATGAGATTCAATTTGTTAGGTTTTTAATAAATTTTCTATTTCATAAGGTAGTTAATTTTCGCATATTAACAGGAATCAATGAAAAATACCACAAAATTCGAACTAAATATCGATTCTATACCGGGATAAGATTTCCAGATTTAACGTACATAAAAATTAGCCATTTTATTACCTATCTATAGGTGATAGGCTTCTGATTCCTCCAGGGGCTGGATGTCAGTTGACTTGTCCTGGCATCTCCCCTACGTAAGGTGCTTGGTAGAGCGAGCCCATGGTCGGGTTTTACTGCGGGTACCTACAAACGGAGGATGTGCCGAGGCGTCCGTAGTAGTATGCTAAAGGTTCCTGCGGTGCCTAACGTACGGGATGGTCGGTGGTGGGTTTTAGCGCGGTAGTCCAGCGCTTATCGCTGGGAGTCCCATATAACCTCTTTAAGGGGTATGCGTCTATGCACTTCCCACGTTTAAAAACAAAGGGTAATCTCTAGATCCACTAAACCGATTTTGGAAATTCTTTTATCAATTGAGAGCCACATAATTGGTATATCTATACTATTATATAAAGAGGAAAGATTTGATTGTTTGTATGTTTGTTTGTTTGTTGCGAATAGGCTCGAAAAGTACTGAACCGATTTTGAAAGTTCTTTCACTCATAGGAAGCTACATCCTTTCCGGGTAACATAGGCTAGATAATGTAATAATAAAAGATATGGCCATTTAAGTGCCATAAGGTGGCCATTTTGTAAATTGAAGGGTTTCTCAGGAACTATTAATCCGATTTTAATTTTTTTTCACACATAGAAAAATGCACTTTTCGTGAGTGACAAAGGTGATTTAGTGTTGCCATATGCATTTTTTAATAAATAGAATATGGCCATTTTGTCGTAACTAACCCGATTTTAAAAATTCTTTCGCTAATAGAAAACTATACTTTTCGTGAGTGACAAAGGTGATTCAGTGTTGCCATAAACACTTTTTTAATTAATAGAACACGGCCGTTTTGTTACTACTGATCCGATTTTAAAAATTTTTTCACCGAGGAAGTCTACAGTATTTCTCTCTCTCTTCCTCTTATATACTATCATTCTCTCTCATCCTGTCTCTTTTTTCTCTCTTTAATATTTATCTTTATCTCTGTTCCGAATGGTCAGGCTCTGTTCGGTTTTTTTTCGAGAGTCTCTCTTTCTCCTTTATTTTTATTTTTGTACATATATTCTTAATTTAACATATACTTTAACGTAGACGAAGTCACGGTAGTCGACTAGTTAAATATATATAGAATTAACACATTCAAGAGTTTGTTTGTTTATACATAACTTTTTTCAATAGAGTGAAAAAATAAACGTTTTTCGTTTAGTATTAGGGGGATCCCCTTAAAATTTTCTTTTTGCTGTATATTATAATTCCACTAAAAACATTTTCATGTAAAATGTAGCCAAGACGAGAGCATATATCTCGCACTGTCAAACAGTTATCAGATCATATAGATCATATAGAGCTAAGCCTCTACTCTACACGTCCTCCCTACCTACCTCTATAAGCCCTCACTTCACAGACTCTACATCTTAGAATATACATGAGTTTCCATACCGTCTTATATATATATATATATCGGAAACTAAGTCATTTTATAAGCATCGTATGACAGGTCGTGCCTTGGACTTGTGACCAAGGTGTAGGCTTAAGGGATCCCTTTAAGTAATTACAACACTCCTTAGTTTCACTGTTTAAACCTAAGATTAGACTAGACTAACATAAACCTAACCTAACCTAAGGCTAACCTAAACCTAACTCACACCTCCGACATATATATATAGTAACGACACATACCAGATTACATACCAACTTTCAGTTTGATGATCATCAGTGAGTCAGGGACGAAATCGGGTTTTTTTAGATATCAATAAAATCTAAAGTATAAGAGATATGCGATTGAAACTCTTTATGTCACTGTTTTATTAAGATACTAGCTGTTAGCCGCGGTTTTGTCCGTGTAGTATTTAACAAAAAAAATATTGTTCAGTTCGCAGATATGTAGTTTAAACAATATAAAAGAAATATAGAAAAAAAATATATAATGTATGTATAGAACTTTCTTGTTTGAATCGAATATTATTAAAGTTTTCATTGGTTTGAATTTTTTTTCAAAAATAAAAATAGCCTAAGTTACTCCTTGTTACATTAGCTATCTGACAGTCCCATCAAAATCGGTCCAAATGTTGGTATATGTGGTGTGTGCGTGTATACATCCATATGTACTTAGTAAAAAGCGGTTATTTTAATATTATATACAGACACTACAATTTTATTTATTTGTATGTATAACGTTAGTATTACAGGGAATATCAACTGCATCTTTTCTTTTACATAGTTTTCCTTAAAACGGTAAGTGGTATCTCTTTTAAATAACGTAATCGCTAATTAAATAAAAACGCTATTAAAACAAGATATTTAATTGTTTACTTACCTAAACAATAAATGAAATTTTACTATTTTACTAATATTATAAATGTGAAAGTTTGTATGTTTAGATGTTTGTTACTCAATCACACAACAGCTGAATCAATTTCAATGAAATTTAGCACACAGATACTTTATAATGTGGTTAACATATAGGCTGCTTTTTATCCCGGAAAAATTCATAGTTCCTGCGGAATAACAAAAAGAATTTTTTTTTGAAAACCTGAATATCTTTATTTATATATATAATAGCAGACCCGCGCGACTTCGTTCGCGTGTTGCTCCGTTCCTATGGGTCGTAGCGAGATGTTAAATAGTCTAAATTACTCCTTGTTACATCAGCTATCTGCTAGGGAAAGTCCCGTCAAAATCAGTCCAGCCATTTCAGAGATTAGCCGGAACAAACACACACACACATAAAAATTGTAAAAAAAAAAAAAAAAAAAAGAATTGTTGGTATATGTACCGTGTGCACTTAGTAAAAAGCGGTTATTTTAATATTACAAACAGACACAACAATTTTATTTATTTGTATGGATTGAATGCAGGTCGACTAGTTCAGTCTATATTTTAACATCAGCCTGTTTCACAAAAACCTCCCCAAAAATACCTAAATTACTTGTCTTAGATTGGTTTACGATTTAACTATACTTGTTTGTTGTCTACTCTTCGTTAAGTGTCGTTATAAAGAGTTTCTATTGTGTATCTTCAGTATATTAATACAATCAAGTGACAACACTATGGTTTATAATGGTGATGGAAGTGCAGAGGACAAATTTTTAATTAATTCATCCATTTGTATCAGGTTGATTCTGGCCTGCTTGCCCAGGCGACCTTCTGGTAGCTCTGGTGGCTCGTGGGCGAGAAGTGCTGCTGATTCCAAGAGGATTTTACGGGATTCCTGGAATTAAATTATATGTCAAATGAAGCGATTATATTGGTTATTTACTAACACAAATTTGACTACGCATCCTCGCACATTTCTGGTGAAAACGCAGCCTAACATCTGATAATATGTTGCGCAAAAATTGTAGTATTCTTAATGTAGAAAAAAAGTAATAATAACTTGGAGAAGAGTTTTTGCCTAGTCTACACATTTCTGAAGAAATCTCAAACATATATGCTAACTATCGTAATGACGTCACACATTTTTCGCTAATTCATTTTTCATTATAACATACGTAACACTTTTGTCTGTTTGCTCTTACAATATAACGAAAACTATTTGAATATTTTTTCCATGTACCTTACCATTACCATATTGACCTTCTTATTTAAAATAATTCTGAGAAGTTTGGGACAGTGGGAAGGTTTTCCAGTCAAGTTAGGGATTGAAGTATCATTTTCGAAAAAAAAATATAAGAGGACTAGATTAGAAAAAAAATTATAACTTTTCTGCACTTATAGAATATCTTTCTCTATGATATTATTTAAAGTAGATAGTTTACCGTAACATATCCCAGCATGACCATGGGTCCATCAGTGAGGGACTTCCTGCGTCCTGTCTCCGCTACTGCAGCATGTAATTCGAAGAGTAGAGATCCACGCAGACGTGTTTCAGCTAAATTCAGAAAAATGGCATGTATGTTAAGTTTTTAGTAACTGGCGTAGTTGTATTTTCAAAATTATTACAATCTACCTGGTGCTAAAATCTCCAATAGGTCAGTTATTTTCCGACATAATTGAGTTTTTAACAGCAACCGATCATCCATCACCATTGCAACTCCATTCTGATCTTGCCCGATCATCTGAGCTAATGCTAAGCTTACATCCACCATGTAATAGTGACAAGGATGGAGGTAACTACTGCAATGGCCAATGAATCTGAAAACAGAAAGCAACAATTCAGTCTGATTCGTTTAAATCTGCGACATTAGAAATAATCCCTCGTGAAAATCATATTACCTTGAACATTGCTATTGTTATATAATTGTTATATAATAATCTAAAATGGCAAAATCCAATTTATAAACTAACCATTCTTACCTTTCACAAGCATCTGGATCTTCTTTCGGCATTATACTCAATTCCTTTCCTATATCTTGCAACAATTGTTGTATGATGGCATCAGTAACTTCATCTTTGCAAGATTTGCATTTCCAGAGCTTGTTATCCAAGCCACGGGTTTTGGGGTCTGGTGACTTAGTTTTATGGAGGATTGGCTGAATAAAGGTGTCAGGTAGAAGGTACCCTCTGCAGTCTCTGGAATATAATTAATAAGTAAAGTGAAAGTCATCTTTCGTGATGATTTTCTTATTAGAAAAGAAACCTACTTCTTTTTACACTTGACAGCGCTAAACATGGTACCAAACTCAGTGACATCTGAACATCTCTCGCAGGAACATTCGAAGAACCATTGGTCAGAGAGGTGATGACGACGAGCTTCTGTACCCCAGAGTGGGTCAGTATAGCACACAGATATGTGAGTGCCAGAGGGTATATTCACTCCAGCTGACAGGATCTGGAAATTTATTTGTTGGTTAAAAAAGTTTTTAAACAGTTGTACGGACGAACATTATTAAGATTCTGATTCTTTGATGCAATTTGTCCGAATAGTTTTCTCCTCTTTTTCAAAAAAGCCTGTAATTATTAACAAAAATTAACTCCTTACTATTTGTCCCTCAGAAGAAAAGCTTTTGTTACAGTTGGCTCGACAATTATGTTCCACCATTGAGATTTTATCAAATACTGCAACGTATTCTGGTTCCATCAGCGGCACCTCATGTCCGTTTATCTGAAATTTAAGACAAATTATTAATAAAGAACTTTTTAATTATTATAATTAGAACACTCATGTTTTCTTTAAAGATATACATTGACTACTAATCCAAGAATGTGACTAAAATAAATACCTGAACAATTCCACAACACCTCATAATCTCTTCCATATTAAAGGTTCCATCAAGTTTAAAGAACTTCCAAATGAAATCAGCTATCATTTTCTTATCATTCTGCCATTTGTCAGTCCCCTTACGATCCTCATCATGAGACTCCAGCATTTGGATTTTGCTCCATAATTTCTGATTGTGATCGCGTTGATAAAGACATCGGAGAACTGTAATGGATTGGTAGTTAGGGTGGGGAATCCCAAATGTTGATATCGATACCTGTAAGTAATTAAAGTTAAGAATCATGTGAAAAGAATTGATTGCAGTTTAGAAAGAATTTATGTTTAATATTTAATGCATTGATTTTAGCTTATGTTAGGGTTATGCTTGGCTTTGCTGAAAAATATTATTTTCTCCATATCATGAATTACCTTCTCTCCTCTTTGTTGTGTATAATGGCATTCAGGTGTATGTACAGGATTTTGAGTACAACTTTCAGAACAGAAAGGCCAACCACACTTCTCACAGGATACTATTTTATTTTCTTCCAGTAATATATAACAACCAAGACATACTGGTGGAGTCACCTGTAATACAAAATATTCAAGATTAAATTCAACTTTTATAAGATTCCCACTGAATTTTTATCGTCACATATCATCATCATCATAGCCCGTCAATGGACTACTGCTAAGCTGGGTCTCCTCCCCAAAAAAGGGGCTTAGGCCGTAGTCCACCGCACTGGTCCAGGACGGGCTGGCAGAGACACCTTTGAAATTGATCGAACTCGGACTTGCCAAGTAAAACATAATAATCTTAACCACTAGGCTTGATATCATTACACACAACACGCAATTTTCAAAATATAATGTATCAAAAACTTACTACGTCGAAAATATCAAATAGCTTAATGCAAAAGAAGAAAATACTTTAAATACCTGAGCTGGACCAGTGATCAAAGGAGTTTCCTTCATAACAACATCACCAGGCTTAATATTCCTCGTAGCTTCCAGATATCTTCCATACTTCCCATCTTCCTTGACTTTAGCAGGGACGCACTCGTGTTTGTGCTGCTTCCAGTGCTGTTTCTGATGTTCTCTTGAGCAGTAGTGAACTGATTGACAGCTTGAACACTTATGTTCTGTTAGTGTTAAACATACGATGCATGGCTCTTGGATTGCCATGGCTGAAAAGAATTAGTAAAGCAAAACTTAGTTTAGTTTCATGACTAATATCAACATTATCATTAAGCAAGCAATAAGGTTAGCAACAACACTTTTTTACGTAAGAACCCTTTTCTGTCAGACAATATAAACAGAGACAATCCGTACATGAAAGTCATGAAACTGATTATTCTGGATTAAAGCTTTAGGTATATCTAGGACAAAAGAAAGAACTTTTCAAATGAATTATTTCAATTAGAATGCTATCTTTGTAATATTCAATAGTAAATTTAGAAACATTTACTTGGCAAACGGTAATGAATACCAGTTTGATTCCATTAAACTTCTGGAAGATTCGCTATCCAAGAAAAAGGATGAAATAGAAGATAGTCCAGGTGATGGTTAGAAATCACTGTGAGAAGCGATCAGCTTTGAGGATTAAGAGAGAAGGAATATAAGAGTAAATATGGGGGACTTAAGAATAAAATCCGAATCGAATGTATAAAAAAGCAGAGACAGAATTTAGATATCTGCCATGGAATTCGAGACGGGTTAAATATACATGCTAAATAAAATATAAATACTTACTAAGTCCAACAAGCAATCCAGAATATTGAAAATACTTTTAAATAATATCTAAAATGCACTAGAATGAATTATTTGATTTAGAATGTATCGAGATGTAAGCCAGGGATATACTGCACTGCGCTCGCGCACATTTCATTGCGATAAAAATAAACTGCCGGCCGCGCCACACTCCACGCGCCACGCTCCACACGTGAAACGTGAAGCGGGTATACTCGGCCTATTTAAGATATTTTTTTTATGATAGATAAAGGACAAACGAGCAGACGGTCCACCTGATGGAAAGTAGTCACCGTCACCCATGGACATCAACAAAACTAGAGGGTATCTCTTGTTTTGCCGATGCGTTGCCGCCTCGAAGATAGAGTGAGGAGGGGGAGCGAAAGGAAGACTGCTGCGGTTTCGTTGGACTTAGAGCAAGAACCTGGTGATCATTGGAACCGCAGCAGTAATAGGATGGGAGAGAGAGGGGTAGATCTGCGGTCTGATTCGCATGCTGGTGGTCGCAAGCCAGTCGGGGAACAGATCCCCTACCACCAAGGATTTTTTTTTAATTAATCAATTATTTCGGACTACTTTTTAAGACGTTGCAGATAAAATATATTTACATGCCACAGGAAGCCGTTTCACACCTCGCACATCTAGTAATCACCTAAAGAAAGTCAAAATAAAAGTTTCATTAGGTCTTAAACGTTCGTTTTTTTGGACTTTAGTTTCAACTGCAATCGGTGACGGCGGTATTCTTCAAGGAATGTTTGTGTGAGAGGGGGTTTCTTTTAAAGTATTCGAAGGCCTTAAATGATAATAATAAAGGTAGACAACAAAGCGATTTAGAGAAAAGGCTGCTTGACAATAGCATACTTACGCAACCTCCTTGTTCTTTTTTAATTTTTTTTGTGGTCTTTGCCTCAGAAACTGGCACTGAGTAATATAGGCGCTCCTGAGTATTCAGCACATGTCGCAGCAAATGCTTGACGCGTTCCTGTTCGAAGGAAAGAGTCTAAAACGATAAATGGAACCCAATTCCGTTTTGGTCACTTTGCGCACATCTTTATGCGTTAATACGATTTAATGGATTGCTATAAGTACCTTCATAAAATCTTATCATTTGTTAATGACATACATTCGTTTTGATTATTGAAATTTACTTATTTTCGTGTGCGGATTTCGATCACTTTTTTCATTTTGTATGACACATAGCATCCATATGATTTTTGGTTAATGATAGAAAAGAAAATGTTATGATTAGGTAAATTTATTCAATTTAATGAAACCAAACAATGTTTTGTTTTAATTATTCTTCTTTAACTTGTCTATCAGTATACTTCTTATCTTTCAATAAGTCTTATCTTTATTTTCTTTATACATAGTATAAAATGAAGTCACTTACGCTGTCTTTCCGTTTATATCTTTTAAACTACTCTACGAATTTTGATGCGGTTTTCACCAATAGATAAAGTGATTTAAGAGGAACGTTTATATGTCCTGTTAATTATGATGTATGCAAGACTTATAATTTGAGTAGCATCCTGTTACTTAAATGTTGGCCAACTGATAAACACAAACCAAGGAGGTGGGGATTGCAAAATAAATACGCCATCACTACAGAATAATCATGGATTACATCGCGAGTATTCTTAGCAGTAACTCTGAAGCTGGAGGATATTATATTATAGTCAAGCCGTCATAATGTTAGTCTGCGTATAGACTACTACAACTCTTCTCTCTTTTTATTAATTAACAGTATATTACAAGCATATTATAGGGCGGGTCGCTAGTTAAGAATAAATAAACTTTATCCTTAATAACATAAATGTATTATCACGAAATTGTTTAAATAATAGTAGATTACTGTATCTCTCATTTAGGATTAACTCATCAACTTCAAATTATAGAATAATATCCCAGAATTTTACTCTTAAGTTTTTGTGTCAAATTTGAAAAACCGTAGGTAGAGATATCCTACCAATATTATAAACGCAAAAGTTTGTAAGAATGTATAGATGTTTGTTACTCTTTCACGCAAAAACTACTGAATGGATTTTGAAGAAACTTTACAATAATATAGCTTACACATCAATATAACACATATCTATAATTCATAATGATATTGTGTGAATTATCCAAAATATAGCGGGTGAAACCACGAGCGCAGCTAGTAGTTAATAAGTCTTTAAAAAATACCCATCACATGGTCATTTAATATTACAACAGGTAGGAAAGTAAATAAAAAAAATAAAATACAATAATATATTTATGATTAATGAGTATTAAAAATAGAATTTATTAAAGAAGAGTTCAAAGTAATCAATCGTCTTTTCGAATAAAATTTAAATAATTACGTCCAAACTAATAATAGTAAATAATCTAATTTCAGGAAATTTTGCCAATAATCTGCTCCCAGGTCTTGATCTTCTTGAGCGCGTCTCGTGCTGCTGATGCCATCAGACCCTCGGGCGAGTGTCGAGGTTCAAAGCCGAGGATTAGAGCTGATTCTGTTAGGTAGCTCACGATCTAGAAATGGAGACAAGGTGATTAATACCTTATTTGTATCTTACTATCTTACATTACATTTATCCATACAAATAAATTAAATTGGAGAGTCTGTTTGTAATATTAAAATAACCGCTTTTTACTAAGTGCATATGGATATCTGTCTGTTTGTTTCGCTAATCTCTGAAATGGTTGGACTGATTTGAATTTCACTGGCAGATAGCTGATGTAACAAGGAGTAACTTAGGCTATTTAACTTCTCGCTACGACCCATAGGAGCGGAGCAACACGCAAACTGTTATCCGGGGATTTAGAATTCACTTTATAAAAAAAGAAACTTTTAAAAACACTAGAAATATATAATATATAGTATATTTTGAAAACTTGGAATATTATACAATATCGATTTAGAAATGATTTAGAAAAATATTAAAAAGCTAGTGTTCCGTTTGCCGGTTTGAGAGAGACAGTATTTTTTGTTATTGTAAAAAGATAATGTAATCAACATGGGATGGGTATAACAACCCCCACCTTAAGAGGAAACTTACGGGAAAGTAAGTTTTTGTTAATTTTAGTTAATGCGTAATCGCGGCTGAATTTCTTCTATTATCGTGATCGGAATTATCGTCTTTGTTAATTACTACCTTGTTGGGTGTTTTAAAGAATTTACCGAAACATTTGCCTTTTTTACAAAAATATATTAAAACTAAACTGAATCATGCAATAAAAGAAGTCGCGCGAGTCCGCTAGTAATGTATAAATATCATGCCATCTCTTGACAAAGGATTTCTGTGCCATTATACCTTAAAGGTCGTTTTAGTCCATTACTGTTTAAAACAAAAAAATAACATCCGAAAATATTGAATAGCTTTTGAAATAATGGTTCTGTTGATTGCGGTCTGCGGAAATGCTTCGAAAACTATAGAAAGTTCAGTAATATTGAGTACTATTGTTAGTTCAAAGTAATACCTCCTTTAGCCGATTCCGTAAGTTTTCCTTCGTGATTGCTTTCCTTTCAAAATCCCTTGTTGTTAATACCATGAGTGGAGCGTGCAGTTCATACAACGTTATTCCTGCAAAATAATACTTCTGTCTTAATTATGTAGACTGATAATTAAAAAAAATTAAAATCAAGTAATGTTGGGCAGCCTTACACAAATTCTGGTTATTGGTATTGGGGCGGTACTTTTATACTTTAAATGCTGTAGTTTCTTCCCTAACCTGGTAATCTTAGATATAAAAATGAATCCCTATTTCCCTTGGTCACGGCATCACGCGTAAACCGCTGGAATGATTTCGCAAATTCTTTTTTTGTTGTGTTTGTTATTGTCAGGAGAAGGTTCTTATAGAAGAAAAAATTAAGAAAGTTGTGCGGAAAATTGTAAAATTTAAGAAAACTTAACGACCTATTAACTTTTCTAATGTAACGTTAATGGCGTTTGACATAACTGTCACTCATTTGGCCAATACTCATATTTAAGACAGGACAACGTCTGTCGGGTCAGCTAGTCTTCTATAAATACAACAAGTCCTAAACATTTCCTAAACATTTCTTACCTCGTAGTCTTGAGTACCCTGGTTCAATAACATCAAAGACTTTCATCAAATCTCTGCAAATCTCCACCTTCCGGTTTAACTGTTCTTCGGTCATCTGATGTATCATGTAATCTGTAACCTTTCCATACAGCTGGCTCAGAGAATGTTTTGCAGAAAGACACAAGTAGTGAGTGTCGTGGAGGACGTTCCTGTATTTGGTTAAGAAGACTTCGTAACTGGTGACATCGTTGGCGTCTATTTGCTCGAATTCTTCTGTCAATCTAGAAATATTTAATTGATTATTTAGATGAAAGCATTTATGGTACCAGCTCATTAACAAACATATCCTGATAATACCAGTTGATAACTCCAAGACTTCCTTTTTTAAATCTGGTCTTCTTCTACTTCGAATAAACAGAACAGAAATTATTGTGTAAAAGGTATAGGAAGGAGTTCTCTTAAACTAAATATATAATCTCATCATCACAACCCTTCAATGGCCCACTGCTGAGCCGGGTCTCCTCCTCAGAATGAGGAGGGTATTAGGCCATAGTCCACCATGCTGGCCAAGTGCTGGTTGGCAGACTTCACACACCTGAGAGAACTTTTAGGGAACTCCCAGGAGTGCAGGTTTCCTCACGATGTTTTCCTTCACCGTTAAAGCAAGTGATATTTGATTGTTTAAAACACACATAACTCAGAGTCAGAGGTGTGTGCCCAGGATCGAATCTCGGACCTCCCGAGTAAGACTTGAAGTCTCAACCCCTGGGCCATCACTGCTTATATATAATCTATTGACTAATAATTAATTTTATAACTACCTTTTTATGAGAACTTGCACAGCAGTAGCTGGCATCTCGTAACTGCAGTTCCCGCACCTCCACACAGCAGCTGGACTTAAGGGCGCTGAAGACTGCACCCTCCCACTGCATCGTGGACAACGGAATGCGCTCGCATGAGTCCCAAGTTCAGTGGGATCTGAACAACGCTTGCACGAGCATTCGAAGAACTTGCTTAGTCTCAAATGCTCTCGGCGCCTCAGAGTACCCTGGGAAGAGTTCAAAAAATTAGCGATTAGTTATCGAATTAATATTATAGAAATTAGAGGGACAAGTTAGATTATCATCCAAAATGCAGAATTATAGTTGATGATTGTCAGCGTTATCGGTGTTAAATGTCATCGTTATTACAGAACAGATCGTGGAAACAAATCTTTGTTGAAACTTATATCTAATTGGTTGAGACGTTTTCTTGAGAACTTCAGTTAAGTTGTTTAAGTCTTGATAGTGTCGCAAGACGGAAAGTCATGCTGTGCTTATATTTTAGCAAAAACAGAAGAGAACATGTTAGTTACCTGTAAAGTATAAGCATAACACAAAGATATAATATCGCCAGGTTTATGTGGTATCGATGCCCTGATAGTTAGTGGTCTTCCCGGTTTCCTCTCAGCGTCTGTATGTGTAGTGGAGGGAGTACAGTCATGGGCGAGAAGGAATGCTGCATCGTAGAGTGCTCGAGCGTTTGCTCCACTTCCACCTACTTCGAATGCGTTCACCTGGTTAAATAGAAAATCTTAGAAAATAAGATTAGACCATCAGATCAGATCATTCAAATCAGACTAATATAAATTCAAATTTACAATCAAAACGTTTAGCAAAGACGATATTATATATTGGCAATGTCAGCAACTGTACCAACTATTTATCAGCTTTTTTCGTCAATAGCCAAAAATATTATTCCTCCTAGTAAGATTTTCAAAATGAACCAAGTTTTTACAAGCACTGACTTGTCTGGACTTACCTCTAATATACCACAAACAGTGTGAATCTCTTCTTCATTGAAATCCAATCCCCATTTCTTCAGTCTCTGAACTACATTTCTGTCATTCATTGGAAAGATATCTCCTCTGGCGCGACGAACAGCATTGTGTGCTTCCATTGATGATACTGCTGACCATTTCTCGGGGTCTTCTTTTTTTAGGAGGAGACATCTGGAAATTAGGAGTAGACTTGTAAGGTATAAAGATGATGATACATTTCTGTGATTTTTTATTCTTTTTGGTAAATAGTTCTGATTTTTCGTAAGTGGTAGTGTGTCTTTGCGAGGTCTGCGAGGTCACTTTTAAATAAAATCAATATTCCACGTCTTTCGTTTCATGGTACAGTTCAGTTAAACGAAGCAACATATTGCCTCCAGCGAAAATATCCCAAGTAATTATATTTATTTTTAAATACGTTTACGTAAACAGTGCGCGGATGTTCTAATTAGTGTTTTAATCGTTTAAACAAGATGCAAATGAAGATTTATGTATGTTTTATCGTTCAATATATTATTTGAAACGTTTAGTCAGTAAATTACTGTAAACTATTTTTTTCCTTATTATTATTAGCAATGATTTTGGAGGAACAGAATGTAAAATTGCGATAATTTAGAATGAAGATTCAGTTGACATTTTTTATATTACAATTAATTGTTAAAATACCTTAATGGCGTTAATGCTTGATAGCAATCCTTTAACTCCTCAATCTTACTGTAATCAGGTACAACAGATTTTAATACTTGGCACTCATATTTGGAATGTCCGGTGTATTTGCCCAATCCTAGACAAGAGTCGCTGCATAGAGGCCATTTACAACCAGGACACCTGAAAAATGAAGATTAACTCCGTGTAAATTATAATTTTCAACAATATTCGAACGACTGATAGCGAGAAGCCTCTTGATAGGTTTCTAAAGAGGGTAAGAAGATCAAACATATACTCACTGAGTTACACTCGATTCATCCAGTTCCCTATAACATCCAAGACAGATGAGTGCACAACCAGAACATGGTCCTACAACTAGAGCTGGTGCGTCTATTATCACTTCTCCAGGTTTAATATCACGAGTTGCTATCACGTATCTGGAATCCGAATTATTAACTACAATATTATTTGCTTTACCATCCTGTAATCTTCTTCCAGATATGCATTAAGGTAATCAAAAGGACAAATAATTACATCAATTAAAAATACAATAAATTCTTACCGTCCCATAGTATCCGAATGTTTGATTTCATAGCACAAATCCTTCTTAAGTTCATCCTGTTTAATCTTAGTTTCTTCTGCATCTTCTACTTTAGGGGTGACTTCTTCAATGATGTTTTCTTTATTACGCCCATCATTGCGGATTCTTCTTTTCTGCTAAAATAGAAATAGAAATTTTAATTAAATATTCTGTTTTGTGTTTTTATTGTTTATGTTGTCTTACACAGGAGATGCAGGCTAACATTAGGAAGACGTCTGCGGGCTCCGAGGAGTGACGTAGGAGTGTTATGAATGAGTGTGTCTAGTGTATTTCCGTTCTCCACTTGACTCCATGTGCCAATAGCTTCAAAAATCGCTGTCGATGATTTATGTGACCGTGAAATGGGTGTTAGGGTATGTTTATAATGCTCAATCATTTTTCAGATTTATTAGCTACCTTCGTTACACCAAGATATTTTTAGGAGAGTAAGAAGGCCACAACAAATAAAAAATATCATCACTATATAGTGGATTATTTGGAATGGGAAGGCAAATACGTAATGTAACTGTTAGGTTTACCTATTAGTTTATATAAAAAAATACTTGTTACATGAGCGTAGCAAAGTGAAGACACTTGAACCATTTTAGAATGTTCCAGATGCATCCTCATATGCTACTGAAACCTAACCAATATCCTATGAACAAACTCGTTACTCTACCATAAATTAAATCCTCTATTTAATAAGAGGACTTAATAAAGTCTTTTCGTTGCAGATATTTAATTTCGGATTCTAGATCTCTTGAGGCTCAGTATTCTTTTATAGAGAGAAATTTAAGATGTCGTCTGGTTTGTCTGGATTTAACGCAAGAAATATACCTACTTTAGGTTAGGAATTTTTCCGTAAAAACTAAGATAGAAATAGAAAATATAGTCTTTACCCCTAAATACTTATTTATTTATGATATATAAAATATAATATGTTTATGTGTACTCGGCCTGAGTTTGGCACGCAAAGGTTTTATTGGCACTTGAGTAATACCGATATAACTTTACAGTTTATACTTTTACAGATTGATGCTCCGTTGCTGCTCGTAAATATTCTGTACAGATATCTCTTTTAAAGCGTAAACACTGAACATGTGGATGGT
The DNA here is from genome assembly GCA_905147385.1 of Limenitis camilla. Taxonomy (NCBI): domain Eukaryota; kingdom Metazoa; phylum Arthropoda; class Insecta; order Lepidoptera; family Nymphalidae; genus Limenitis; species Limenitis camilla. Next base: position 13,125,779 of record LR990241.1, read on the forward strand.
TACAGGTTTTCTTTGTAGATGGCGTTGTGTTACTTCAGTTCGAATCTTTATGAGATGAATTTTCATTTACATGAATTATCACAGATATTACAGAATATTAATACTATAAAATATCGATGTTAAATATAATTAGAATAATTTGATCAATAACTTGACAACTCAGGCCTACGTCCCAACCTGTTATTATAGTGGGAATAAAAAGGATTAATTGTTCTCGGAACTCGTGTGACTTCAGTGTTGTGTATTTAAGGATAGTTTGCTGAATATTTAAATAATTAGTGCAATTGCTGTTTTGCCGAAGAAGTGTTAAATATTAGTCAGGAGATCGAGCAGTGAATGAGAGTGTTTACTGGTAGTAGAAAGGTGTTTTAATCCTGCACCTAGGTCACAAGCCCCAGACACTGTTCGACTTCCGTCTGGATTGCATCTTAGGGTAGTCTTTAGAGTGTAATTGTGCAGTAAAGCTACCTTGTATCTTTTAGTGTTAACTCATATTTATTATTTCTGTACAATCTATACTAATATTATAAAGAGGTAAAATTAATTAGTTTGTAGGGGGTAATCTCTGGATCTACTGAACTGATTTTGAAAATCCTTTTACCAATAGAAAGCCACATTATTTGTGAGTCATAGGCTATATATTAACCGGAAAAATGAAACGACTTTTTCGTGGTAGTCGGATTTACTGCAGTAAGTCGGAGACAAAAAGTTTAACGATGTTTTAACGATATATACTCAGTTGCGGGTAGAGTATGAATGAATAAATGAGTGAGTGAGTGAACAAGTTTAATACACCTCGGCGAAGCGAGAGCAGGTCGTTTAATATTTTATATCTGATTAATGATTTATAGATTTTTATTACCTTTGTTTTAAATCGCATCAAATGCTAAGTATATAAGAGAAATGTGGTACCCATTACTGTACAGCAATACGTATACACATGCAATCTAGACTGAGGCGAGCGGTGCCTGGGGCTTGAGACCCAGGAGCTGAGGTTTAAAGACCTCTTTCATAATATATTAACTCTCACCTCCACCACTCGACCTCGCTAAAGACAATAGATAATAAAGTAAACTTACGTGGACCTCGAGAAGGGTGACCTTAATCACGACACTATAACACTAACTATGTACACTGCGCGACAACACCAGAGAGTCTGAGACTAATCTATCGCACTAAAGGTTATATATTGTCTTCACGTCGGTATACTAGAAGTAATAAAATGATCTACCCGATACTACTACTTTATAAACAGTGTTGCTAACACAAAGTAATCCGTAAAATAGTGTGGCCGTATTAACATTATCATTATTATAATAAAAAAATGTGTCTGAACATGAAAAAAAAAAAAGATAATTTGTGATTTTTGTTAAAAATAATTATTTAAATTTAATAATTTCTTAACAAAGGAAAGCCAGGTAAGTTGACTTATAGTACTATAATATATAGTATCTATGAATTTTTCGAAGCGGGACAGAAACTCACTATGTAGCTCTCCTCTACAAATAAATAGTCAAGTGCTTTATCACTATATTATCAAAATAACACTTCTACTCATATCTGTTTATAAAATATTTATATCTATTGATACCAAGCACCCCACGCTTTTTTTACAAAAAAATCATGTTTTCTTACACTATTTTTAATTCAAATTTATTAAAATTTATTTTCTATTTTTAGTTGGATTTTCTATAAAAGCGTATTTTTTAGTTTTTTTAAACTATTATTTTTTAAATAATTAAAATTTGATAAATTATATTTAACAATATGCAGAGGGATGTTTTGAGACGATATAAACAATTTGACAACAAAAACGAGACCGACACTCAGTTAAATGTTGAAATGTTGTATATGTTTATTATAAGATATCGAACCTATAAGGCTCGGTCGGCTCGGTGTGGAGAATATCAATGAATTATTTAATTTTTCGTTCGTCCTGAAAGATATCTTAACAAGAGTGGTTTCGTTGAATAGGTGATGAAAACGCTATTCAACGATATATAAACGAGCGAAATCAGATAAACTAATATTACTATTGTCTACTAAAAACTTGATTATTGAACAAAATTTTGTTAAAATTTGACAATTTTACTGAAAATTTCGATAAATTTTTCTATAAAACGGGGGATGAAAACTACTTTAGAATATAGGGGGATGATGTAGGTACGTATAAGATAGGGAAAGTATAAAACATAAATATAAAGTGTCTTGATGCAGACACTCCGGGTCTCAGGAAAACAAAAAACCGCTAATCCTGATTATCCTAGTAAGGATAACGGATCAAACTGTTTAAAATATTGAATTGTCATCGATCCTTAATAAATATGCTAAATTTCGAGATAATCCGACGTTTTGAAAGGGGTCAAAATCATGTTCAAAAATTCCGTTACATACATACTAAGATACGTATGAAGTTAATAAAAGTTAATAAATAAGTACGCAAATATGGACCAACTTTTTTATTATATTATCATTTTGGCGCCCCCTCAAATTGCCGACCGAAATTGGGGCTGTTAAAAGTATAAATAACGTGAGCTTAAGTAGGTAAACGACTAAATGCTATGACTTCAATATCCTAGACAGACGTTTTAATTATGTCGTCAGTATGTAGATAGCTTGTTTAAAATTCCCCACATTTAGCGATCACTGATCTAAAACCGTCTGTTGATAGTTGTGAGATTTTTGTTGGCAGACATTTAACTGTTTTGAATACGATCATTACAATCAAGTATTGTTCTCGACGCGACTCGCTCTTGGATACTGTTCAAAATGCTTTTAATTCAATTATATTTTTTACAATTATTTACGAGAATAATCTAGATACCAATTGGAGTAACATAACAAACTTTTTTTTAAACGAGGATCCTTGCAGGCCATCATTTTCAGTTAATTTGAATAAATTGATAGGAATTCATCACCAAGTCTTCTATATCTATACTATTTTATAAAGAGGAAAGATTTAATTATTTGTATGTTTGATGCGAATAGGCTCGAAAAGTACTGAACCGATTTTGAAAATTCTTTCACCGATAGGAAGCAACATCCTTTCCGGGTAACATAGGCTATGTGGTGTTGCCATAAATACTCTAATTAAAAAGATATGGCCATTTAAGTGCCATAAGGTGGTCATTTTGTAAATTGAAGAGCTTCTCAGGAACAACAAATCCGACTTTAAAAATTCTTTCACTGTGAGACTTTCGTCTATAGTATTTCCGTCTGTCTTTCTCTTATAATACTATCATTGTTTCTCATCCTCTCTCTTTTTTCTCACTTTAATTTATATTTTTATCTGTTCAGAATCATTAGCCTGTTTTCACTTTCTTTCTTTCGATAATTTCTCTCTTTCTCTCTCTCTCTCTTCTTTACACCCATTCAATTTTAGTTCTGCTCTGTCCTCCCTCTTTTATCATCCGTCCCTTTTCTTTAATTTTTTTTCTATTATTTTTCTTTTTATAACTTTTTCTTACTCTCTCTCTAATTTTTTCAAATAATGAAAAACTACACAATTACAGAATGATAATTTTAGGACATCAATTATTAATACTGCTTTAAATACCCGGAGCGAAGCGAGGGCAGCCCTCTAGTATCTTATACATTAAATAAGAAAATATAAAAAAGTGTTGGCTTTAGGGTGAAAAGTAGCAGGAAAAAGAAATTCAATTATTTAGCTACAAATTTATTTCAGTTATATTAATATATACTAGCTGACCCGCTCGAGTTCGTTCGCGTGTTGCTCCGCTCCTATGGTTTGTAGCTGATGTTAAATAGCTTAAGTTACTCCTTGTTACATTAGATATCTGCCAGTGAAAGTGCCGTCAAAATCGGTCTAGCCATTTCAGAGATTAGCCGGAAACAACAGACAGGCCGACAGACAGACAAAAATTGTAAAAAATGTAGTTGTTGGTATATGTACCGTGTGTGTGTAGACATCCATATGCACTTAGTAAAAAACGGTTATTTTAATATTACAAACAGACACACTAATTTAATTTATTTGTATGGATTTTATAGATTTAATTCAGCTAATGGATTTAAAAATAGATTTATCTGCAAGATTGCTAACTTGGAAATGCGTTAAGTATACATTGAAAACCTTCAGTTTGTATATACCTTACATAAATCCATATAACGTAAATAAATATACAAATCTACAAGCAAAAATTATTTCTATTTACAACTAATGAATACATTCACATAAAAATATTGTTTTACCTAATTCTAGTGACCTATTTAAAAACTAGTTCAATATGTTTGTTTTGATTTCTATAAAGAGTTTTCACTCTTACATATTCTGTGATGGTTTTAGTGATATTAAAAAACTATTCACTTCCCTGAGGTAATATATCTAGATTCTAGACTACTAGTTCCCATTTCTCTATTTTAGGTTAGTTTTAAGGACTTTTTTTTAAGAAAAGTATTTTTTTTTCCTAATAAGACTTCCTTCCTTCTTTAATCTTGTACTTTTATATTTCAGCCTCAGTGCTTGAATGTTTAAACTTTATTTTAGGTAAATTTTTTATACTGTGATATATTGCTATCAGTAAATAATGAGGAGAAACCATGGCTCCAAGCCATAACAAGAAAATATATTTTCTCAAATGGGATGCAACGGAGAAGAGCTTTATAATTAATTGTTTAATTTTGTACATTTTTGAGTGGTTTACGCTTGAAATAAATACGTCACCGTCTTGTCCTAAAGTTTGGTAATAATATGTTTTAAATCTCTTGTTTTGTCAATAGATAGAGTAAGGAGAAGGAGCGAAGAGAAGACTGCTGCGGTTTCAATGGACCCCGAGCAAGAACCCGGTGTTCATTGGAATAGCAGCAGTAATGGGATGGGAGAGGGAGGGGTAGATCTCAATAGATTGAACGTAAATATTAAAGAAGAATTCTTGGCTAAATTGAGAGGTTGTTAAAATGTCAATCGAGTGTTCCCATCAGAATCTCTCTACACCATTTGTACGTCTCTTGTAGTATGGCAGATGTGATTAATATTTATTATTGAGCATTTAACGTTTCAATATAACGTTGTTAATTAAAAATATAATATTATTTTGAGTAGGAACTCTGATTATTTCCGGGATAATAAGTAGCCTATGTGGTAATGTAGGTTATAAACTTCCTGATTGGTCGCTATTTCTCTTTATTGATAAACCAGAGAATTTTACCGCGGATTCAGTATCACAGATTAAAAATCATGATATTAGTAAAGATTATAAAAAATCATTCGAGTTCGATCCTGGACACACACTATCGTGAGGAAACCTGCAGGCCTGAAGGTTCCCTAAAGTTCTCTGTCGGTGTGTGAAGTCTGCCAACCAGCACTGGGCCAGCATAATACCCTCCTCATTGTAAGGACTGCTGAACCGGGCAGCATTCATATTAAAAAACATTTAACGTAAAATGTGTATTTATCGGTATAACCAGTCGAGCACTGAGCAATGATGGCTATCGGGTTGCAACAGAGGTGATATACGCGCGCTCGTACGAGCTCGGCGAAATATTAACAGCATTAGAGACACGTTGTTTAGTTCAGCGAGGAAATAATAAAACAGATACGTCTCTACTGAACAAACCTATTAATATGTCAACGTTCCATCACGTAGGGGTTGCCATCTTTAAAAACTTTAATGTCGGGATAGAAATAGGGACTGTACCACTTTCATTGGTTATTGGTGTTAATGAAATAAAATGTTATTTGTATTTTTTAATAATTTAAAAAGACTAGCTGAAAAACAACGTTCAAACGTGCCGGACGTTTGAACGTTGTTTTTCTATATAAATATAAAAAAAATTACTTAGGGGTAATAAAAAATACATGTTGACTGACCTACCCGATATTTCGTTTAGGAGGAGTTTGATAACAAACAACGCGACACGACAATTTTATATATTAGATCAATTTTAAATATATGTCAAATATACTATAGAAAATCCTTTGCGAAATCATTTATAGCCGCTTGTGTTTCACACGGTTTCAGTTTTTGACATAACTTTTTTTTTTCTTTTTCAATGTACTACCGTAAAACCATCAGGCACTTCCGACTAAATTAATATATATGTTATTGCTATCTCGCAGGAATTATGATTTTTTTAGGCAAAAGTAAGATAGAAAAGAAAATACTAATATATATTGGAACATACACAATATTTAAAAAAAAAAACAAATATATAAAAAGTGTTCTTGAAGACGAATTATAATAAACTCATTATTGAAATTATTCATTTAAGAATATCCTTTAGAAATATTAGAGTAAAAATAAGGTTATCGGGACTGTCCCGCAGAGATTTGGCATGTGACAACCCTACGTAATATCTATAAAATAACGAAATACTACGAAATAAAAGATAAATATTATGACGTTTTATAATTCAGGTCAATTTTTTAACGATTCTGATAAATAAATAGGATAATGAGGGAAGAGACGATAATAAACATTGAGACAAAATTGTGGATGTATTGACAGACTTGATATGCTTTAAATTTGAAATATTTCCACATTGTCAGTTCAAATATTTGAAACATAACATTTATAATCTTTTTAATGGTGACCACCTACCATCAAGTGGGCCTTCTGCTCGTTAGCCCCAGTTAGATATATTATAAAAAAAACTATACTCTTTCCGCAAGAACGTCGATTTTCATACTAGAATACAAAAATTTAATTTTAAAACAGTTCAAAAAGAGTTATTTCATTTTAAAAAAATACTTTAACTAAGAGAAATAAAAACCCTGATTGTCTACAATTATGATCACTATTGTACATCATCATCATCACCATCCTTTAATGGCCCACTACTGAGCTGAGTCTCTTCCTGAGAATGAGGATGGTGTTGGGCCATAGTCCACCACGCTGGCCCAGTGCGGGTTAGCAGACATCACACACCGACAGAGAACATGGAGAACTCTCACGTGTGAAGTTTTCCTCACGATGTTTTCTATTGCTTAAAACACACATAACTCCCGCAAGGCGTCGGTGTGTGCCCAGGATCAAATTCAAACTCAAAATATTTTATTTCAATTAGACTTTTGTATAAAAGTACGTCAAAAATTGGTCGGTCAGTCAGTTTGTCTGAAGCTACCACCAGCTCGGAAAGCACTTTTCTGTTAAGAAGAGCAGGCCGCAAACTCAACAGTCGCTCGCATCAAAAAGCCATGTTTACATAGTCTGTTATACAAATCATTTAACTTGAGAGTCAACGTCACTTAGATTCCAAGCATTCTCATCATTTAATTAATCCTGTACATTATAATATACTTTATTTATTAATGATTTCTTGATACAAGTTTTAAATTGTTGAAGTGGCAAGTCTAATATAGGCTGTAGAATCTTATTATAGATGCGAACACCAAGCCCCATATTGCTATACTATTACTCACTTTGTGGAGACGATAGTACGGCGTTACAAGTTTATTTCTGTTCCTAGTATTAACATTATGTTTGTCACTGTGTTTTGAATACGAATTCTGGGAAATTAACAAAATATTACAATGTGATGGGACTGTAAGGACCTCTATTTTTTTATGGACATCTTTAAGTGAATCTCGTGCTCTAAGATTATAAATGGCCTCGGACGGCTTGGATCGTACTCGGACCTCCGGAATAGACATCAACGTCTTAACTAGGCCCTAACTGCATCAAACATTCTGAATACCTTCCAGTTTCCCAACTGCAGAAGTAAATTCCAACCAGAGTGAAAAGAGCACATACTCGTAAATAACAAATATTTATTTTTACCCCACTGATAAGTTTTCCACTGTGATTAGTGTTAACTAGACATCTGTCAATACACGACAAAGGTGATGACAGCTCTTCAAACACCGACTAGTTGCAAATAGATCTCGTAATATTAGTAGTTGCCTAATATGGTAATAGAGGTGTCTCTTGAAAATCCATGATAAAGTTTTTTTGGTCATCATAAGCTAAGGATTTTCTCATTCTCTTCAAAATGTGATTAGTTATTTTAAAAGTTCACTAAAGCTCACTATTTGCGATGGCTTGGCCCTGATTGAAAGGATGGGGGAGGATCGCGGAGTTAAAAAAGAATATTTCGGACGGCCAAGGGACCCTTGAAGCGGATCTGATTACTTTTCAGACCAATGTCTGGTAAGAGACGGTGCAAGACCGGACAAGTGACGCAAACTTGCTTCGGACAAGACTCTCTTTGGGTCGTAGAGCTGAAATTCAGATATGTAAGTATTTGAGATTGTCATCATCAGAGCTCCCACGATTTAATGAATCTATGCTAATGTTACAAAGAAGTGTTGTTTGTGAAGAGTTTCCTCTAAAAGTAGTACACCATTTTGATCAGAGATTTTGATATTATTTTCACTATTAAAAAGTTACATACCTCCCAAGTGCCTTATTCATAGGAAAGGGTCCCGAAGGTAGAGTGAATAAAACCCAGAAGAAGAACCTCAAGCATATGATCAATTTAGCAATGAGTTGAGCATGGTAGCCATGATAATGTCCTTGGACAACGGTGAGCAGAAGAGGAGTTGGCACCATCAGGAACGCAGTTTAATGGTACATTTATAAAACATTGGCGCGGCTCCCACTCGTCTGTGCTTTGTGAAGTGTACGACATGACGCTCCCTCGATTGTCTGTCTCCACGACTAATTGTACAAAGTACATTAATTTTTTACTAGCTGATAGGAATCAGAGACAGAAGTGACGACACAAACGATTGTAATAGTTCGAAGCGTACTACCTATAATCTAAGTATCTGAAGTCTAAAGGTTTTTACATTAAAAAAATAATATGGTTTTAAAAAATGATGCTCAGGAAAACTTGAACTTCATTTTTTGTTGTATGTGTTTTAGTGAGAGAGTGGGTCGATTGATTTTTGGGTGACGATGATAGTGAGTGGTACAAGAATGGTAATTTTATACAAGCGTTATATTGTATAAACAACAGTACTGCAAGTAGGTATATCATAGCCCTTGAATGTCTGTGATAGCAAGTTCATCTATTTCCAGCTGGCAAGGCTTCCCGCTCCTGGCATCGGAAAATCAGCGATAATTTGCACAAAATCGCACCAAGAATTCGCAAACTATAGTGAATTATTATATTTTCCTATATGTTTATAGTAGTAGTAGTAGTAGTAGTACGTAGAGTGAGAAAGAATGAGGCCTCAAAGACATTGCTTCGAAAACGCTGAGTGACGTTACGTCGTGTGAAATAATTTGTCTTTGTATGAATAGTTATGTAGTAAAGGGTATTACGAAATTGTCAATGTCAATGACACACGACGTGATGTCATATTGTGTTTCAGGTCACAACTACTATATCAACAAATATGAAGCATTATCTATCTATTAATAATTAATTAGATTATTATCTTTAAAAGACGCCCAGAACATGAAGGTACTTGACAGTTGGCTAACACCAGTGTGTAGTGTTATAGGGAGTCCTTAAAGTAGAAAACAAAAGCAAGGTAAATCAAAAAAAATCACATCTTACATTATATGTAATATTTCTGTTGTTTAAAGTATGTAGCAGATAAAAATAGCCAACAATAATGTTGCCCGCTGTCCACGATATAAAGAAAGCAATCAATCAGGAATCGAACCAGCGACTAGGGAGTGTTGCCAAGACAGCTGAAGAGATGCCAGGAGGCGTCACTATCCGTGACTGGTGACTAGTGACTGACATCAATTGTTTCAATATTATTTCAATCATTTTAATTGCATCTGATGATCATGACCTATATCACAATGATTATCTAATTATCTTTTAATTTCGCTTGTCTACGGCAGTATCTAAATAGTTCTACTGACTCGCTGAGGTGTATTCGAATCGTTCACGCATGCACTTCTGCAGATACTCCCACAATCCCTTACTCGTTCGTTCATTCATTGTCACGCATATATTCGTTAGTGATTTCAAAATAATTAAATTTAAACCTACAATTAATATATTTCCTGTAGACCATCGTTTGACCACACAACCGCCCGGATGGCCAGGGCGGGGCTGAATCGCAATGCTAATTCTTTGACAGAAGAAACTGCTAGCGCAACGGTTTCCTGAGGTCTCAATCAACTTTCGATTGATGTCGTTGATCTGCTGATAGGCCTCAGGGCACCAAGGCCCCGTGGTTTTTGGGGCAAAGGGCACAAATATGAAATTATTAGCTAAGGTTACATATTTACGCCCTTTAACTCTTGCCATGCTCATGACAGCTGCGCTTGCGGCCTATGATCATGCTATATTATTTTGACACAGTGACCAAAAATTGCATGGTGCCAGACGTCCCTAAAATTTAGTTGGAACCATGTACAAGAAATGTGTTCGAATTATATAATATCCCATGTATAACATCTAAAGTCAGTTTTTATTTGAATTCTACAATTCCAGCTGAACCATTAGTCTAACTAGTGCATTTTAGGTCGAAACTTTTTTTAATTCTCCAAAAAATATAATTTAGGTATCATTCGATTCGAATGGCATGTAGAAACTTTGAGAAAATTGAAGGGTCGCTCGCAAAGTAAAGTGGCGTGACTTGCGCAAGCCGGAGTACCCGTTTTCGGACGTAATTTCAACCCTCTGGGAAAATTATAAATATTAGTCATACAGTTCCGGGAGTAAAGACTTTTCTTTGGAAAATATCCTTCTCTTTTTGAATATTTTTTCAAATTTCAAAAGTCTTAAATAGTTTACGAGATATTTGCAAAAAACCAAACCCCCTCTTTTTACTTAATTGTTTTAACTTGCAATTTTTGCGAGCGGCCCTTAAATTTTCATCCCGATCGAACACCTAAATCATAATTTTTGGAAAATTAGAAAAAGCTTCGACCTAAAAAGCACTTGTTGACTAGACTACACGTGGGATTTTTTTTCAGATTTTATTCTTGGGTCTGACTGGCTAGATCTCTCAGGCTATAGTTCTGCTGCACGAACATAGGACAAACAAATACTCTTTCAAGTTTACAATATTTATGAGGAAAAAACGTGAGAAATAATGCATGAATATTCTACAGCGTACATATGCTCTTGTTTATCCGTCTGTATTCACGAAATGTTATAAACATACACAAACCTTTTTCTTGTGAGACTTCTTGTTCATGACGGATCGGTGTTTAGATCTGAAACAAAATGCTATTTTTAACCGACTTCAAAGATATGAGATAAAGCTTTTACAACTTTGAGAACAGCGTCACGACACTTTTGCTACAGTGATAGAGCCGTGTTAGCACAGTTCTCAAATATTTTTATTAAAAATTATTTGGTAAATAGAATATATGTTGTGTTGTTAGTAACACCTTTATTTATTAGTATTCACGGGTAGATCCTTTTTTTTATTTCGGGTATACCCACGTGTAGGCAATATATAATATTCTGCCCGTGACGGGACGGTTTTAAATACTATTCCCCTCTGCCGCTAGGAAAGCATCTTGTATGAGCCGAGTAACCCAGCACCCCTTGGTGGTAAGGGGATCTGTTCCCCGACTGGATTGTAGACGCGTTCCAGTGGAGCCGCATGTGGGCCAGACTTACCCTCTCCTTCCCATCCCATTAATGCTGCGGTTCTAGTGAACTCTGGGTTCTGGGTCTACTGAAACCGTAGCATTCTTCTTCATTCCTTTTTCTTAAAAAAAATATAACCCCTATTCTGATAGACTTGAGCCAGTTGTCAAACGGAGCTCGTCTGGCGACCATTGTAGCTGTGCTGTGGTGTGATGTCGCAATGCTGGGTCTCCATTACCGAGGTTTGTAGTAAGTGTTTAATATTGGCTACTCAGTTTCGGTTTTAAACGCATGTTATTATTTATTTGTGAAATGAATATGTTAATAAATATGTAACGAACGGACACTATACTAAAAATATCTTAACTTTTGTTTGATTCCACAATCCGAGAGTTGAGCATTTTAATTAAACTGAGCGTCGGCTAAAAGTGTGTCGATTGCGTAATATTCGTATTAGATGAGGAATTGTGCCGCTACCCGCAGCCCGCAATCCGCAACTAACAACAAACCCGTCAAATCATTTGTAGAGGCGATATTTTATCGTTTCATGTTTTGTCTGACTCTTTATTTCAAAAATATTGTCTTACGTTTTATTTTGGGATTTCAGCGGATTTTTTAAGAACGAATGAATACGATTCTAGCTTTCACAGACCAGCGGTTTAGTTCAAACTTTATGCAGCAATTAATATTATAGAAGAGAATTGAGATATTTCTATCGTAGTCATTGTAGATCGTAGCATTTTCAGTTGTTCTAGCTTTTTAAAGTCAATTCAGCTTAGACAAAAATTCAAAACTTCCGAAAGGAAGAAGCCTCAGATGGGTAAATAAGGTAGCTATGAAACAAGAGGTTACATATAGTATACAGTATTTGTGTCAGTTTAACAATGAGCCAGATATTTGATAAATGATTAAGTCTAAGCTTTAGAAAATGTTTGTACAAGAACGTCGCCAACCGAGGCGAGCTGATTTCCTAGATGGCAAGTCCATATAAAGATGAGCAAATTTACTGTGGGCAGCTGCCTCTCCCTGGTTTACACCATTATAGATGTTAGGTGACGATAACAAGTGATTAATCTGTGTAAATTCATTAATTAGGAATAGAAAAGCATAAAGAGAGAGACGGAGAGTAAGGCATGAAGGAAAAGCGTTTCCTTAATAAACTAATTCAAAGGACACTATTAGCACATGTTTTCATCCCTCCTAAATATCATACTTATCCACTCGATATTAATCACAGAACTCTTATTCTGCGTAGCCCCAAATGGAGCATTATAGCATTAAAAATTGATTTATCTTTCGCCAGTTTCAACCTGTCAGTACGTTGGTGTAACACGAGGCATCATCTCAAATGGTAATATCGATTGTTCCTCCGTCGCAAAACTGTTGTGCCATATTCCGTACATCAGTTTATTTACATATTGGCAACTATTCAACGCAGAGTTTAATGTGAATTATCTCCGGAACTCCGTTACTAAGCTACCAATATGATAACATGTTCTCAAGATTACGAGATCTATTGAGATATGTTGGACATTGGAAATAGACTCAATTGCACTGTGTTGCACTCGTCGGGAATTACTCTAATAGATATTATCTATACTATTTCCCACATATAAATAAAGCTTTTAGTAGAATATCTCTTGCAGAATAATCCATTACAAGTTTTAGAAGTGTGACTTCGAAAATCACAATTGCACAAACCATAAACAGCAATAACGAGGACATATGGAAGTCTGGTTAGAACCTATATTAAATCTAAAGCTTTAAGGTTCTCTTCCAAATATACTAAGATACCCAAATTGGGTTTAACGAATTGGTAGGAATTATATTTTATATTCGTCTTACAAAAATATATGTAAGTCATGATGCAGTCGTAAAGTTTGTGACTCAAAAACTGATGCCAAAGTATGTACAGCTAGAATTAAATATACTGTCTATATATATTGTAATACATATTAGCAAAAACTATAGTGTTCAAACTCCCAACATAAAGTGCATGTGAGTGGGCGATATCATCAGTCACCAATTATTTTGACTGACATTGCAGTTTATTTGCCGGATGTGAAAATTATACAAAATAATTCAATTTCTAAAAACGTTTTACTCATAACTTCGGAGAACATTACAGCTGCTTTAACAAAAGCGGTGAAACTATATATAGATATGATCGCATTCACGCTTGGATTGAAAATGTGTCATCAAATAACATCTGATGCTGGGAAATTTCCTAATTTATCTTATTAATAAGATATTTAATCATATGCCAAAAATTTAAATCAAAACAAGTATTACATTAAAGCTTTATCCAACCCTGTTTAGTAGTAAGGGATATATTTACGCTGCAGAATAGCCAGCAGTCTCTCCCTTTTTCCGGTCGCCATTAATGGTAGTTAGAATACTCCCTCTTCTATCTTATGAGCTTCGCATTTCCGCTCACAATATTGCATAGCATCCAAAGTTTTTCCTTCTTCTTGATTCTTCTCATGATTAGGTATTTCTATTGTGCCACATAATAACCAGACTTGTCCCTATCCCTTTTCGTAGCCATATAGTTATTGGGACTCATTTTGTATGTTTTTGTGGCCCTTGGAATGTTTGTAAAGCCGTATGGTATATTTGCATGATTTATTCATGACAACGCTGATGCTCGTCATAAAAATAAATTATGATATTCCCGATAGATTTAAGATGTGAGAAAATTACCGATATGTATATAAACTATAAAGAATCTTTGTTGTTTGTATATTTAACGCAGTCGTAAAACGCTCTGCGTCCTCAGATCTCACTCCAAATTGCCTTTCATATTTCATAAGAACATTTAATGAGATACTTGTATAATATTGTTAAATATAACATTATTCTAGTTTCATGAAATTTATATTTTAGATTTCAAGAATTCTTGAATTGGGAACTGAGTCACTCTTGTTTGTGGGAGAGTATCCCTAAATAAGAAATAACGTGTTGGTCCTGGATGGGGCCAATAAAATGATCTGTTTGTGTAATTAATGAACTCCAAAAAAATGTTGTGTTCCAGTACAATTTACGGTTTAGAAAGAAATATTGAAGTCATCTAGATATTCTAGGCCATAGGTTATAACTTTTGGGTAATATCTTTAGGGATTTTAAGAGTATTAAATCTAAAAGAAATGAGTAAGGATTGGAGAAACTTTAAAGTTGTTCAGTGCCAGTCGTCCTTGTATATTTAGAAAAAATGATTTGCCTCACAGATCTGCAATGACGTTACGTAACGTAACGTTATTGGGGGTCTTCGATAAATAACATCGAACATTAAGGAAGAATTTCGTATATATTTCCTATATACGAAATCTTCGATATTCGTGGTATCACAGTTAACAATATTACTTCACATATCAATATCACATTTTAAGGAAGATAAAGCCTCACAAATATGACATGGATGATATTCTTTACCACTCATAATGAGGTGCATGATGACTTCAATTCCGCCTAGTGCATATACGATAAAACTCTACTATCCTACCAACCATACTGTAAATAAATCTTCATTTAAAACGTATTAAAATATAATTTAGAACCTCATCTGACGTAGTAATTTGCACAATTGGATTAATTCTAATTATTCAGCAGTGGGCGGCTGGGCGGCTGGGCGGCTGGAGGAGCGTCTGGATCATCTGTCATGTGCAGCATTTAAAGGTGAGTTTACAAGGTTTATCCTTATTTTCAAGTTAAAAGCTGTATTATAATATTGGCGTTATATATCATTCGATTTTTGGTAGAGTTCTTTAATTATTCATTGATTTGGACATAATTCTGATACATCACTTATGTAAATTGTCCAAGTCTCTCCCAGATCTCTGAAGACTTCTAATCTATCTATTTATTTATTTCTTTATAAATACAGAGTTTAATTTTTATAATTAAATACATATCTTATTATATTCTTTCGTTCAAATATAATTTATATTTGAATGAATGATTGAATAAAGAAATGTCCAATTATTTCAATCAATTGTTCAATAAAAGAACGAATGGATGAACCGATGAGTAGATTGTACCACACAATGGATATTTGTAGTATTCATGGAATAATAAATATTCGAACTTATGAATATTATGAGTTTTAGCTGAAGTGCAATAATTTGAGACCTTTAAGATAGAAAATCCTGTTATATATGTCGGAGATTATCGAAAAATCGAATCGTCATTGCCATCTATGGTGTTGGAGTAGGGTAGTAGTCACTTACGTCGTTTTGACAGTCTCGACCCTTTATATGCCATCGACAGTCTGACTGTAGTGTTAGTCATGCGCGGTCTCTCAAGGAGTGAACTTGTCTCTTGATAGTGTCAGTAAGTGTTAAGTGCAGTTGTGAAAGCGCTGGGAGTACCTTACAATTTAGTTTCCACATCTTGTGTGGGGTTAGGTTTATGTAAGTTTAACCTTGGGTATTAAACAGAGCAGTGGAGGCGAGAGTCTCAATCGAATAAAGGAATTCCTTCAAATCCCCGACATATATTTGAACTAATGTTTGTCCGTCAGTTAGTAGTAATTGTAATCCCCGCTTTAAAGGCACGTGCCAGCAGATGCAATGCAAGATCATAAATCGTACGGCATGCGACTGCGCTGCGTCTGCGCACACACATGTACATGCGCTGCAATCTCTTGCTTCTTGCCAGAATACTGCTAATAGCTGCACTATCATATAACATAAAATAATTCACTTAGAAAAGGTAACTAATGTCTATTGTTAATAATGGGGTTATACCCTATACGCAGACCAACAGTATCCCGGCTTGTTCACTTTAGATACTGACCTACAGGATTACAGTTAGAATACTTACGACTTAATATAATGATTTCTGTCATGACGGCGTATTTATTTGGTTACATCTGTTAGGTTATATTAAAATTTGAATACTATAAAATATCGATATTAAATATAATTAGAATAATGTGATCAATATCTCGATTATCAATTAGTATGTGGGATTAGATGAGGGGGGTATTATAAAAAGGATAACTTTTACGCAATAAGGTTTAGTTGTTCTCGAATTTCGTGTGATTTCAAAGTGTTGTGTATTTAGAGATATTTTCTTAAAAATTTACCCGTTAGTTGACCGGTTAGAATACTGTTCCCCTCTGCCGCTGGGAGAGCATCTTTTAAGAGCCGAGTACCGACCACCCCCTTGGTGGTAGGGGATCTGTTCCCCAACTAGCTGGCGACCACCAGCATGCGAATCCGACCGCGACGAGACGAGTTCCGGTTGACCGCATATGGGCCAGACTTACCGTCTCCTGCTCCCATCCCATTAATGCTGCGGATCTGGTGGACTGTGGCCGCTTGCTCAGGGTCCTGTGAGACTGCAGCATTTTTTCTTCACTCCTCCTCTATCATTTCAAGATTCATCGACAGCTAATTTGACCAGTTAAAGTCTAAACTTACGGATATCATAATTATAAAATGCTATTTGTTTATCGTTTCGATGAAAGAACATAGATGTCCATCTGTTGGTCATCAGTTGGTCATCAGTTGGTAATCAGTGATTTTATTTTTGTCCAAATCAATAAATGTAGTAATAAACCTTTAATGCTGAATAAATTCACGTAAATTACAAAATAACGGCATTGTTACAAAAATATCGTAATTTACAACCTCGACATACGCACATACGCACAGACGTACAGACGTACAGAACTATAGAGCACAGACAATCAAAACAAATAGAGTTGGTATTGAAATGTAAAGCAAATAAATAGTTGTAGACGCTTGTAATTGTCTCTGCGATAGTACACGCTCATAAATCACACATAGCGCACCGAGTAGCGTTAGCATATAAACACAACCAACATAACCAAAATAATTTTAACGCCCAAGATAAATGACCAATTTTGATGAAATTTTATTTGTTTGAAAGGTAATTTAATCGACATGGTTCTATGCTATGTATTGTGAAGATCTGGTCAGCCGTTTGAAGACTATCAGCTCATTGCTGACTTGAGAGCTGCCTCACAATATTAGTATATTGACAACTATAACAATCTTGTAACCATGGTAACACACTCACATTGCTTGCACTGAGTACACAAAAAACGGTATTACTCGATACCTTTCTTTCGAAATCAAGTATCGAATAGAATCGACTATCAAACTTTTTTAAAGAACGTACGTACCATTAGTTTATTTTCCGAAACAGGACACATCACACAAGTAGATCGCGATTGACAATCGACATACGTTTCACTCCGTAACCGAAGCATCTTCAGGAGTTGTTGACTCTACAAGCGTCACTTGCGAAGCAAAGTAACGCCTAATTTAATTCAATATTTTTATATTTTGTTTTCAACAATACAAAATGATCGACTTTTAAAAGGTAATATCGATTCTTCTATATCGATGTCGTGTGACCGCATTAGAGTTTCAGTCGAGGGTCATTTAATTTTTTAATTTAATAGTGGTTTTCAGACATAACTAGCGACCTACCGTTAACCCGAAAATTAATGTAATGAAAATATGAAACCGGGTGAAAAACTTAACCTTTTTCTTGATTAAATGTGTTATGTTAGACTTATGTAACTCTAACCTTGGTTAGGTAATCTATGCAGTGGAGGTGAGTGTTCATATAATATGTGGCAGGGATCCCTTAAACCTACACTCTTTGGGTTCCTGTCAGAATAGTAAGATAGTAATGTTTAGTTTTCTACTGACCGCACCACCATACGTTGTGCACATACGATGCTTATAACCGATTCTATATTATATCCATCACATTAAAATTTCTGACACAAAAAAAACACTAAAAATTAATTAAAAAAATTAATGGTACACTCAGTTTATTATTTTATTTATTTATTCATTTATTTGCTAGAATATTGTATAATAAATGGTAAGTAAATTATAGTTTTGTTCTAAGATAAATAGGTGCCCTTTAGGTGGGCAAATATTTAGTTTTTTTTTAATTTGACAGTTGGCAGATGACTCTACTCCACCTGATGGTAAGCCCAAACTCGAGGGCGACAGCCACCGCCCTTCCTACCTACAAGATGTCTTCACCCCTGACTCACGCCTCGTTTGAAGGACCCCAGTAAATAGGAAGGAGGGGTCACGTGTGCCGTTAGTGAATTCCACTTTTTCGACATACGACTAAGAAAAGAGTTCGCAAATTTCATAATTCGCGATGGAATCGATGCCACAGTCGGTGATTATAGTATTAGTTACATAAAATTTACTAATTTAAGTGAAAAAAAAAATTATAATTATGTCAATATGTAAATATTCTTTAAGACTATATTTAAGTCAAAATTTTGTTGTCAGATAAGTTGAGAGTTTGAGTAAAATACCGACAGATAAGCGTATTGAAGAGATTGCTTTTAACAAATACTTTATTTCTACATACCAAAGTATTTAAAATAAAGATAGATAAGTAATTACAATTTGGACGAGCTCCTAGTACACTTGAAGTGTCTGCCAAGAGCAAACAACTTACAAGAGCGTCTCACATCTATATAATAATAGAGAGCTTTCATTGTAGCGATAGCAAATAAAATTGCATCATATATGTATGTCGGAGAATAGTAAAAGACTATCGAATAATCGAATCGTCATCGGTATCTATGGCGTTGGTGTAGGGTAGTGGTCACTTCCGTTGTTTTGACAGTCTCGACCTTCGACCTTTTATATGCCATCGACAGTCTCACTGAAGTCTTAAGTCGTGCGCGGTCTCTCAAGAAGTGAAGTAGTGTCTAAATAGTGATAGTGTTGTGTTAGTGCTAGGAGTGCTGTGCGATCAAGGTCACGTGAGTACCTTACAATGTAATTACCTCGTCTTGTGTTAGGTTAGGTTTATGTGCGTTTAACCTTAGGTTTAAACGGAGAGCCTAGCAGTGGAGGCGAGTGTTGTGATCACTTAAAGGACGTCCTTAAGCCTACACTTTGGTCACAAGTCCAAGGCACTGCTTAGGTTTCTCTCGTAATTGTTAGAGATCATATATGATCATTTATCGGTTCAGTAGAAATATCTACGTTGCGTTTACCCAATATTCCATTCGATATCATCCCCCATTTTAGTGTTCCCCAATATTTCCCATCTTCCTCCTTCCATCTCCTTTTCATCATTATTTAAAATCCCCGACATGTATATATCATTAAACGTAAAAGAAAAAATCACTATAAAGTAGTGTGGTTCTGATAAATAATTTATGTCGCCAAATATTTTTTTAATTGAGTCTGAACCTCCACGATGCTTAATATATTTTAATGATATTATAGTACATTATGATACAAGTGTTCTAAGTTGATCATTACGATCGAGGCGGATTGATGTTGCAGTGACGCGTAACGGAGTCGAGAACTGTAATGGCCAAAGCGCACGAGTGTACACACGACCTTTTTTAACACATGCCGTGCGTAGTTTTAGGACTACAAAAGAATATATTAAAATACGGAGCATCACGCAGACAAAGTCGCGCGTATCGTCCATTATCTACCTTTTTGTAATTTTAGATAAGTTATACATAAATTCACATAATTTTTGTTAAGAGTAAATTCGTTTTTAAGATCTTCTAAATTGTAATATTAACTAATATTATACTTTAACTAGCTGACTCGGCAAAGGTTGTTAAGCCATATAAATTTGGGGTGGAGTAGTTATCACTTAGGGGGATGAAAAATAGATAGTAGCCGATTCTCAGACCTACTGAATATGCATATAAAATTTCATAAAAATCGGTCGAGCCGTTTCAGAGGAGTTTGGTAACTAACATTGTGACACGAGAATTTTATATATAAGATTTAACTGTTGTTTTTAGTTATAAGAATGTCGTTTCACGTATAATTTAGATATCATTTAGTCTAAGAAGTACCATGTAAACGTTTTGTATTTCGAGGCACGTTTTAATGTGTATCTTGTTGGTGAAGTAAAAAATGTGTTGAAAATATTTTTTTTCCTGATGGTACAATATTTTGAATTATATTATTGTGTTTAGTCCAATCAATAAATTTAATATATTAAGAGCTATCGTAAGAAGCGTAGTCTCATTAATATCGAAGTTAAGCAGGGACTGAACTACTAACTAAGATTTTAATGCTTATAAAGAATCCTAATTGAAAGAAATCAGAAAGAATCCTATTTTAAAGAAAACTATTAAATTAAATGACCCCCGCACGACATCGATATTAACTTGTATAAGTTTATTTATTGTATTTTACAAATATTCATAAAATGCAAAAAAAATAAATAAATGATAATTAAAATATTACAATTAATAATCATTATTTACTTTAAAAATTCTCAATGTTTTTATTCATGCGTCAGCTGGTTATTTCCCATTTATAAAATGACTATTATTTAGAACAGTGTTACCAATTCTCAAAAATATTTCTTCCTAAAACTTGTTACTTGAAAAATATGATTAGCTAGATTGAGTTACGTCAGGCAATTTAACTTATTAAAAAAAATATAACGCCAATAATAAACTTTAGTCAAATTTAAATATTGGATTACCAAAAAAAAAACCAAAATGTTTTACCTCCAGTATAGATTAAAAACCTCTAAGTTGGCAACATTGATTTAAAAAAAGAAAACAGTTTATTAAAAAAAATAAAGTAAGTTACAATTAGCACACACAAGTTTAAGGTCACAAAAATTAATTTAATTTGTTTGTTTTATAATTGTTATTTAGTTAATTAATAATAATAATAAACACTTTTATAAAATAAATAATATATAAAATAGTGTAATATCAATTTGATGTTGAGGTTATTTCCAAATCTTAATAGTGCTCTAATTAAAAAAAATATGTGAATATTATTTTCTGTAATATTTTTGTTATTACAAATTACGAAAAAATCAAACCTTGCACAATTAAAAACACACAAAATCTCCACACGATCAACCAAAATCTCAGAACCCGAGCGTCAAAAAAAGTTAAAATAACCGCGAAAATGTATAATTAAAAGATGGCGGACACGACCGGATCGCGCACATCGAGTAACTGTGCCGTACTGACTTGACACAATAAAGTTTAACAGTTGCGACTCGCCGCATAATAACATACACATATAGCCATAGTCGACCCGCCCGCCCTACACTCGCTGGGCTAAAACATTTTAAAATAACAATCACTTTTTTCTAACAAATTAAATCAATCATAATTTATGTATTAAGTGAACTCGTACCGGATACGTTTTTAAAGCTATGAGTGAGTATATAATATAAGTTTTCATTTAACAAGTTGCATAGTCAGTTGCCAATGTACAAAATCTATAACTACAAATAGATGTAGGTATCATATACTAGCGAAAAGTCCAGGCTTCGCTCGTATAATCAATATATTGTTTTGTTTTATGACAAAAAAGAAGTGGCGATCGTGAATCACTCTGCTGCCATATTAAAATAATTGGCGGTAACTCAAGAAATTTTACCCGCGAGGGGTCGGGTTAGAATACTATTCCTCTCTGCCGCTGGGAGAGCATCTCATAAGAGCCGAGTTACCCAGCACATCATTGGTGGTAGGGATCTGTTCTCCGACTGGCTTGCGACCACCAGCATTCGAATCCGACCGCCAAGTGTCATAGACGCGTTCCGGTCCAGCCGCATGTGGGCCAGACTTACCCCCTCCCTCTCCCATCCCATTAATGCTGCGGGTCTAGTGGGGCTCCCCCTCTATCTCCCTCTATCTTCGGGGATGCAACGCATCGACAAGACGAGAGAGTATCTCTTGTTTAGCCGATGTCCATGGGCGATGGTGGCCACTTACCATCAGGTGGACCGTCTGGTCTTTTGCACCTTATCTATTATAAAAAAAAAGAATAAATATATTGTCCATAAAGTGATCGATTACACTAGTTTCTCCTATTCCCTGTGAGGGGTTAGAATACTATTCCCCTCTGCTGCTGGAAGAGCTTCTCAGCGAGCAGAATAACCCAGCATCCCTTGGAGGTAGGGGACCTGTTCGCCAACTGGCTTGCGACGTGTCTATGACGCTTTCCGGTCGCGTCGCATGTGGGCCAGACTCACCCCCTCCCGCACCCACTAATGCTGCGGATCTAGTGGACTCTGGGCTCTTGCTTGTAATGTTTAAAAATTAATTACCGTTAATTGCCTTCTGAGGACATCTGCCTATTGGTGAAAATCGCATGATAACCGTTCAGTAGTTTTTCAATTTGACATGGTTTAGTTGTAGGGGGTAATCTCTGGATCTACTGAACTGATTTTGAAAATTCTTTTACCAATAGAAAACCACATTATTTATGAATGTTATAGACTATATATTAACCTGAAAAATGAAAAGACTTTTTCGTGGTAGTCAGCTGTGTCAGTGCAAAGTAAGTCGAAAAAAACGTTAGTAGATATATTGTCATTTTATATGATGTCAAGTACGTGTAGACAATATATAACCTTTAGTGCGGTAGATTAGAGTGAATCTCTCTGGTGTTGTCGCGCAGTATACTTAGAAGTTAGTGTTATAGTGTCGTGGTTAATGTCGCCCTTCTTGAGGTCCACGTAAGTTTACTTTAATATCTATTGTAGTTGGTGTCGTCGAGGGGTGGAGGTGAGAGTTAATATATCATGAAAGAGCTCTTTAAACCTGCCCCTGGGTCTCAAGCCCTAGGCACTGCTCGGCTCCGACTAAATTGCATGTGTATACGTATTGCTGTACAGTATTGGGTATCATTCCTGTCTGATTCTATGACGATATGATTCATAGTTGCTGATAGAGTATAAATGAATAAAATAGTGAGTGTGTTAATAGTTTAAATACACCTCAGCGAAGCGAGAGTGAGTCGGCTAGTGTAATATATTACATCAAACCAGATATACGAACGTCAAAACAAGTAAACTTTTAAATGTATAATATAGTAAAAGATGATGTCATGTAAATATTATCGATAATTACAGTTTCGTAGAACATACTAACTGTCAGTTTGTTTGTTGCTCCAACCATAACTCAGAGCCTGTACTAACTCTCATAAATGAGATTTGATTCTAGTAATTTTGTACAATAACCAAAATATTTATGTTCAAAACAATTAGATATTTCAAACAAAATTTCTACGTAAAAAGTTTGTATCATAAATAACTGATCAATAATATTCTATGTTTAGAACAAACAAACATCAAAACATAGATACATAATTTTTCTAATCGACTAATTTACCACGTGCTCAGACTTATCCCCCACAGAAACTCAGAATTTTCAAAAAAACCAACGATAATAGATAATAAAGTAAACTTACGTGGACCTTGAGAAGGGTGACTTTAATCACGACATTATAATACTAACTATGTACACTGCGCGAAAACGCCAGAGAGTCTGAGACTAATCTATCGCACTAAAGGTTATATATTGTCTTCACGTCGGTATACTTGAAATACTATAAAATGATCTACCCGCTACTACTACTTTGTAAACAGTGTTGCTCACACTATGCTTATTCCTAGAAATAACGTCCTACAGACAACATCAAGATTTTCATCTATTCTTCTTCTTCCTCGTTCCCTCAATGCTGAGGATCGCGACCACGTATAAGCAGTTTCCATTGGGTGCGGTCATATGCGGAGTGAACCGCACGGTGTATGCTGCCGCCTACTGTCTTCTTAATTGCGTCAGACCATTTTGTAGGCGCCCTTCCCTGAGCGCGTCTGCCGTCCACCTTTCCTAAGATAATCTGCTTCTCCAGACAATGCTTTGATGATCGCATAATGTGTCCAAAGAAACTAAGGGCTCTTTGTCGGCAGACTTCGGAGAGCCGTGTACTGATTTTAAGCTCCTTTAGTATGGACTCGTTAGTTCTTTTGGCAGTCCAAGGTATACGGAGCAGCCTACGCCAACACCACATCTCGAAAGCATCTATTTTACAGCTGTCACGACTTCTGACAGTCCAAGTTTCGGCACCATATAGAAATATAGAGAAGACCAGAGCTCGAACCAGGCGCACTTTAGTTATATGTCTAATACTTCTGTTCTTCCAGATTTTGTCAAGGTTAGGCATAGCACTTTTGGCCATATCGGCTCTACGGCGAATTTCATCAGTGCAACCACCATCACTGGTTATCAATGACCCAAGATACACAAATTCGCTGACTTTTTCATACCCGTAGAGTGCGTCGGTTACTGGAAGTACTTCTGCTCTGTCTACCACCATTACTTTTGTTTTAGAATGGTTGATCTTAAGACCGAGTGCGGTACTCTCTTCTTCAACTTTTTTCAGAAGAGTTGCCATCTCCACTTCACTCGACGCAACTATCGTCGTGTCGTCTGCATATCTGAGATTATTGACCCTGCGACCGCCAACTGCAACTCCACCATTCCAGCCATCGAGGGCTTTCCTCATTATATGTTCCCCGTACAAATTGAACAACTTGGGAGACAGAATGCATCCCTGTCGTACGCCGCGTTCAGTGTGAAAAACTTTGGATTTCAGGTTTTCCAGTTTAACGAAGCTTGAGCCATCAATATATAAATTCTGTATCAGGAAGACAAGATGTTTAGGCACGCCCATCTCTACAAGCACGTCGAACATCGTCCTCCACTGCACGCAATCGAACGCCTTGGTATAGTCTATGAAGCACAAGACTACGGGTTTGTTAAGATCGCGGCATTTCTCAATGAGAACACGAACATTCAGAATCTGTTCACGAGTGCCCTTACCAACTACGAAGCCAGATTGTTCGCTCGGTATTTGGTGATCTACAAAAGCTGAAAGTCTCGTGTTTATAATGTGCAGAAGGATTTTACTGGCATGCGACATAAGTGACAGCGTTCGATAGTTTTCACATTTTCTTGTGGACCTTTTTTATGTAATGGAATAACAGCGGATTGTGTCCAGTCAGTCACCTGGCCATTGGCCGGTTCTCCAGATCTTGTTACAGATCTGGTGGACGATCTTAATTCCTTCAAAATCCAGCTGTTGAAGCATTTCTGCTGATATACCATCAGGACCCACAGCTTTATGTTTCAGCCTTTGGATGGCATTCTGAACCTCAGAAAGCAATATTTCTGGTTCTCTGTGATGGTCGTCCCATCTCCTTTCCTTGCTAGGTTCCTCTTCATCGCGACAGAGTTCATGACAATATTCTTTCCATCTATCCAGAACATCTTCCATCTCTGTTAGAGTTTTTCCCTTACTGTCATCAATTATCCAACTCTTCGTTTTGAAGGTACCAGTCAGTTGTTTACTTTTAGAAACAGGTCTTTAATAGGTTATTCCAGTCCGCTTCACTAGAGTCAAAAGGGTCCCATTCTTGAGACTTAATCTCGATGTTAACTATTTTACGGAAGTGGTCTAAGGCTGATTTATTAAGTAAAATGGTCTTTTCGTGTTTCGACCGGGTACTTTTTAGGCGAATTCTGAAGTCAGCTATTAAAAGTTGATGGTCACTGCCGCAATCGGCACCAGGGAGAGTTTTGGCATTCGTAACTGATGATCGCCATCTGGATTTAATCGTTATGAAATCAATCTGATTTCTATGGCCCTGCGGGGAAGTCCATGTGTAAAGCCTTCTTGGGTGGTTTTCAAACCATGTATTCATAATAGTCAGCTGATTTTCTACGCAATATTGGAGAAATTTTTCGCCTCTATCATTTCGTACTCCCAATCCATGTCCACCGACAACTGCACCTTCGAGTGGATCTCCTTTAGTGTAGCCAACTTTTGCGTTCCAGTCTCCCTGCACGATAGTTACTTCCTTAGATGGTATGGCGCGTAACAGAGCATCAAGATCGGCATAGAATTGGTCTGAAGCTTCCTCGTCCGACTGAGAAGTAGGTGCATACACCTGAATTATATTAATTGGTGTGGGACTAGCATCAAGTTTTAAAGCTATCATTCTATCGTTTGGAGTTATATATCCTTTGACGCTGTTTTGTAGTTTCTTAGGTATAATGATGGCAACTCCATTATTACTATGGTCTTCGGCACCGGTGAAATACATAGTATCTATACTATTATATAAAGAGGAAAGATTTGATTGTTTGTTGTGAATAGGCTCGAAAAGTACTGAACCGATTTTGAAAATTCTTTCACCGATAGAAAGCTACATCCTTTCCGGGTAACATAGGCTATGCGGTGTTGCCATAAATACTCTAATTAAAAATATGTAGCCATTTAAGTGCCATAAGGTGGCCATTTTGTAAATTGAAGAGTTTCTCAGCAACTACAAATCCGATTTAAAAAAATTTTTCACTGTTAGAAAACTACACTATTCGTGAGTGACAAAAGTGATTTAGTGTTGCCAAATACATTTGTTAATTAATAGAACATGGCCATTTTGTTGCTACTGGTCCGGTTTTAAAAATTCTTTTACTCTTAGGGACAAAGGTGATTTAGTTTTTGATAATATTTAAGGCTAAATTATTTACTGAAAACCATTTATAAATTGTCATAAGTATGCATTTATTTCGTCATTATTATTATTATTTATCTTAAAAATAATTGATAGGTTGTCTGTAAATAAAACAATATTTTTCCGGGATAATAAGTATCCTATGGGTATAATATCCGTGTGCCAAATTTCATTGAATTTTTACGTGACTAAGAAACATCCAAAGATTCATTTATAATATTAGTAAAATTGCATCAGACAGGGCAGTGAAGGCGAGCGTTGATAATTACACTAAGGTACAATATTGTACAAACAATCACCATAAGTCATGGTTATTGTAAACACCATGTCAATTTTGGTTCCACGAAATCTGAGATTACTTGGTAGAAACTTTCCTGTTTATGATGATGGCAGCTCCCAAGTGAGCAATGAGCTGATAGTCTTATAACGGGTGACCAGATCTTCACAATACATAGCTAGGAACCATCTCAATTAAATTACCTTTCAAACAAATAAAACTTCATCACAATCGGTACATTATCTTGGGCGCTACGATATCACAGACAAACACACCTCGTCGTTGTAGCGTCGGGGGTTAATAATAAATTTAATCACACTAATATTATAAACGAGAAAGTTTGTAAGAATGTATGGATGTTTGTTACTCTTTCACGCAAAAACTACTGAATGGATTTTGATAAAACTTTACAGTAATATAGCTTACACATCAGAATAACATATAGGCTATAATTTATAATGATATAGTGTGAATTATCCAAAATATATCGGGTGAAACCGCGCGACGCAGCTAGTAAGAAATAATTGGAAGAGGTATTGTGAATTTTTTAAATCATCTATAATTGGAATTTAAATCGTAAAAATACAATAAAAAAAAGCATAATTAACTAAAGTGATCATAAAAGAAATATTAATTTTAGACTCTGTGATCTTGTGTGTATGTACAGTAATTCAGTTTACTTTTATAATATCTTAATTTAAATTAATTCTTGCAATATTTTGACTACTGTACATCTTCAGCCAGCCGACGCGTTGCCTAAGCAGCCGCTCCGGCTTCGCACGGTTACTTTTTCTACTACAATATGTATGTATTATACATATAAACCTTCCTCTTGAATCACTCTATCTATTAAAAAAAACCGCATCAAAATCCGTTGCTTAGTTTTAAAGATCTAAGCATACATAAGGAAGAAACTGACGCGAAAATAACTCTGCGTGTTTTTTTACGCTTTAGGCTTAAACCTCTAAACCGATTTTGATGAAATTTTGTTCAGAGATAGACTAAAGCATAGAAAATGACATAGCTTACGTTTCATCGCGTAAAAACCTTTAAGGGGTTGAAATAGGGGACGAGTTTGCGGTTAGGTTAAATTTGACTACTGTCGTAGCCCCCCTCCTAACACAAGCATTTAGATGCATTTAGCTCACTTAGGGGGGTTATCATCATCATCACGACCCTTCAATGGCCCACTGCTGAGCCGGGTCTCCTCCTCAGAATGAGGAGGGTATTAGGCCATAGTCCACAACGCTGGCCCAGTGCGGGTTGGTAGACTTCACACACCGACAGAGAACTTTTAGGGAACTCTCAAGAGTGCAGGTTTCCTCACGATGTTTTCCTTCACCGTTAAAGCAAGTGATATTTAATTGCTTAAAATTATTGTGTGTGCCCAGGTTCGAACCTTGGACCTCCCGAGTAAGACTTGAAGTCTCGACCACTGGGCCATCACTGCTATATAAGGGGGGTTAAAGATTACGTAATTATGTAAAAATGCTTGTTATCTGACCTGATTATATTTATCCCGGTGCCAGTCCCGGTCCCGGACGCCGTCGCTTCGTCGCAGGAAGAATAATAAACAATGGAGGGTCATTAAAATGGTTATTTTGGGTCGTCTGCTCTCTACTCGATATCCACTGGTATCATGTGTGGTGTAAGTTATAAGAGACAGGGAGTGTTCATTTACTCGAAAAATTTTAACATTAAATTATTGTTTTACAGCACAAATTCAACAATTTGATTACTGGTTGAGTATTGATTAAATTCAACGCGCCCAAATACAAGTCAAGGGTCTCGCCAAGAGGGAGAGTAGTAGGGGTAGCTTTAAAAAAATTGCTAATTCTATAATCATTGAGTTTAGCTAGACATGTTTCGGGACAGCTAATAGAAAGGGAAGGGCCCTTCTTCATAGAGCGCTCGCAGATCGGAAAGCAGAGACCTCGATGTTCATAAAATACATAACGTAAGTTTTAGTGACAATCCTGAAATCACGAAAATAAAACAGCTGTTCCGTATAAAAATGTATTTTATACAACTCACTACCTTTTGGCTCCCCCTCGAGCTGGACATTAGACTAGCGACGCCTTTGTATAGTCAAGGTCTTGTATAGTCAAGATTAATAGCTAAGACTGCCAACCCGCACTGGGCCAGAGTGGTGGACTATGGCCTAATACCCACCTCATTCTGAGGAGGAGACCCGGCTCAGCAGTGGGCCATTGACGGGTCGTGATGATGATGATGATGAAGAGGGTCTATAGAAATAGATAATAAGGCAACAAAAAGAGGTATCCATACGAGAGTTAGGTAAACTCTTTTATGGCCGAAATTAACTACCAATCTCAATCTAAAATCTTTGGCTTACAGATGGATTCTATATTTGAATTTCTATACAGAAATTTAAATGTAGAATCTATTTCCAATCCACAATGCAACGATTTTGGTTTGAGTTTATCTCAAATAGAAAAAACGCTTACGGAGAAATAACTAGTCTGCCATCTTGGATATGCCGCCATGTTGGATTTAGAATAACGTCACAAATTTAACCATGGATGACAATCATCCAAATTGAACTTGTATACAAAATGTCAGCTCAACTGTCAGTATTAAAACTGTATAAGTGAGTGAGTTAGACCAAAAATGAAATTTCTGGCACGACAATGAGATCGATGCATGCCATGTATTTATACTACGGAATACGCTATTAACGATGGACAATATTGGATACTTGATGGTGGACGCTATCTAAACGCTATAAGTAGACTTATTATAATAAATCAATGATAAATGTATTAGTTATCACGTAGCAATTACATTGTAAGATACTCACGTGACCTTAATCGGACAGCACTCCCAGCACTCACACATCACTGCACTTCAAAACACTTTCACTAACATTATCCAGAGACTACTTCACTCCTTGAGAGACTACGCAAGACTGTCTAAATGACTACTACTCCGATTGATTACTGTTCTCCGACATATCTTTTTATACTTTCACAGATATTTTTGAATGTTTTCGGGATAAAAAGTAGCTTTGGTCACTTTCAGGATCTCAGCTGTTAAGCCAGAAAAAACAAAGCAAAGCAATGTTTTATTTCTTTTTAAGCTTATATTGGCTCTTTCCTCTCCTTGGTGTAGGAAACATATCAGATATTTTAATGTCTATATAAATTTTGCTAAAATTAAAGCTAAAGTCGAAACTTTATTGATTTCCTAAAGAAACAAAACTAAAAAAAACAGGTAAAAAAAACTCGATGTTAACGATTTTAGTAATATTTTCAACCGACTTCAAAAAAAAAGAGGTTATCAATTCGATTGTATTTTTTTTTTATGTTTGTTACCTCAGAACTCCGTCATTTATGAACCGAATTGAAAATTTCTTTCTGTATTTGGTAGGATATGCTTACTTAGACCTTCCGGCTTCATCTACCATCAGTTGATGATGACGCCGGAAGGTATGTACTGGAACACAGGCATGGGACAACGTAAACTAGTCGTGTTTGGGTTTAATGGAATTGTCTTAGAGAGTACTTTGGCTGTAAGTAATTTTTTTAATGATAATGTTTGTCTGTCTAGATCGTAGCTCTCGAATAACTATACCGATTTTAATGCGAATTTTTCTGTGTAGATGCAGATGGGATTAAGATGCCATTGTTTTATAAGTTTAACAGTGTACCTGTGTGTCTGTCTGTGACATCGTAATAACGTTATAAATGAACCCATTTTGGTGCGGTTGTTTATATTAGATGGTTCTTACCTATAATTTTTGAAGAGCTGAAGACTATCTGTTGAGTGGGTCCAGTATATTGGAGATGAAAGCGTGAGTAGAGTGGTGTACAGTTTAGTAGTTGAGATAATGGTTGAGTGAGTAGGTACTTTGTAAATGGTGAATTGATGATTTAGTGAGTGATTGAATGAGTAAACAGGTGAGAGAGTGAATTAGTGGATGAACGATAAATGAGTTTCAGAACATATTCACTAAAAAGCAAGAAATAAAACATTTTAAACAAAAAATTGAACCGACTTCAAACTCTAAAAATGCACTAAAAAGTAAAAATAATTAGTTTATTATTATACATTTCTTACTTTTTAGTGCATTTTTAGAGTTTGAAGTCGGTTCAATTTTTTGTTTAAAATGTTTTAGAGTATGTTCTACTTATACATGTTATTGATACGTGCACCAAATATTTTTGTAATATAATGACTAGTTAAGGAGTTACGGGACTTTGAAATTTTCGACAACCGGTTGGCATGCAGTACTTCAAAGCCGATTGTAGAGTCATAAAATAATATATTTAAATAATTATACCAATGGATTTATTTCTTCATTTACTGAGCTTTTTAATTGTATTTTTGAAAAAGAAAAAAAAAATTATTGCCCAAAAAAATGCGAATTAATTTTTTTCCTTGATTTTCACAAAGTTAGCCCTTTTGGATGTGTTTTTATTTTTTTTATATAAATAGCTAATATTGTATAGAACATTCTTACCAACTTTTATAATGAAAGCGCGACAGATAGAGTTATTTTCGCATTTGTAATATTAATAAGGATAATACGTACCTCGAAAATGTCGTTTTCTTATCACTATTAACAAACTGTCTGTCTGTTGTATGTTGTAACATCAAGGTGTTCGGTATAAGTGAATTATTGTAAAGAGAAATGACACTATATAGAGTCCAAGATGAAGCCATATCGCCTTGTGACATGAGATAATCCTCTAAAACATTTAGTAAGCATTTCTTTATAACACATATTGTGTAATTGTAGGTACCTAATTGCATAATCCCCCCTACTCAATGTGCAATTAGGGTTAACTGAAAAAAATACTTTTAATGTTTTCTGCATCGTACACTAACCCTTTCATTTAATACCAATATTGTAGAAGTGCATTAAAAATAACTAGTCCGCCATGTTGGATTTAGAATGACGTCACAAATTTAGCCATGCATCGTCATCCAAATTGAACTTCTATACAAAATTTCACCTCAATTGGTTGAAGATATCTGCTTCAAAATTGAGTTGCAAGATTTCATACATACAAATTAAGTTAAGTTAAATAAAAGCTTGTAAAAATGGCGGCTCTGTGCGGCATCCAATAGATGAAAAGCAATCCAAGGAAAATCAAGAACTCGCGCTTAGTTAATCCCCAACTGATAATAACAGAATTTCGCCCCTCCTTTACCATTAATATGCTGTATAAACTAAAACTTAATTCAATTGTTAGGTTGCGTTGATGCTGCGCCGTATGTAAGCTAGTCCTCCCTCTTTCCAATAATCGAGGTAAGCCTTGGGGTCAGGACTAATTTTGCGCTGGCATATATTTTACCTATAGTGCAATGCACACGGGCGCGGGCAGCGTAGGGATGACGATTTTCGAAAAACACCGATTTTTGAGATTTTATTATTATATAACAAGATCCCAAACTGTGATCGCCTGCGATCCGTGAGTTGTCGGTTTTTCGGACACACATCAAAGGGAATGGCCGGTTGGTTCGTTGACGAGTCCACACAATCGGCGATTATTCACTGTCGGACAGTGAAGGTATCAACTTATTGTTTTTATTTTCATCGAATTATATTGATTCTTTAATTTATTAGTTAATAATTATTAAATAAGTGCTGAGTAATTAAATAAATGGATGCGGCAGCAACACATTCCACGTCCATTTTGACGCTTGCCGTTTGGCAAACTATTACAGACGATTATGTAGATGCTAGCACGATGATCGTGCCGATTGATGATCAAACGACCGACGATCATCATCGCCGATTGTGTAGGAGTAGTATAAAGTTACATAAAAATTAAAAATTGTGCGGTAACTGAAAATAAAATAACAATTTCAAAGAACATTTAAATCAGTAACCGTCATTTGGTCTGTCCTGTGATCACGAACACTGAAAAGTATTTGAAACGACGAGAAATCAAATAAAAGAGCATAAACATGATATAAACCGTTTTATAAAGTATTTTCAAATATTATATTATAATTTCTGTTTCACAATAATTGTTAATAACGAACTTATATATTTGTTTTATGAGAGTATACAGGTAACGCCATCTATTGAGAAAATGGTAAATTTTTTGAAAATTTATCCTTAAATTGATTATCCTTAAATTTAAAAGATATTATAATTTTTATCTTGACTAAATTTTTTATTACAAACTAGTCGACCCGACCCGGCTTGGCACGGGTGCAATTACCATGTGTACTTAGATTTAACATAACTTTTAATTTTTTATCCCACAGGAACTATGAATTTTTCTGTCACAAAACGTAGTCTATGTTTTAATACAGTTTATAAACTATCTGTGCGCCTAATTATGTTGAAATCTAATCAGCCGTTTTTTCATGATTGAGTAACAAACATCCAGATATAGAAAGTCTCACATTTATAATATTATATACAAATTTAGTAAGTAAATATTAAGGCATTGGCAGTTCCATCCGCGACGTTTACGATTTCGACAAATAGCAGACGAACCGCTGTGACGCTGCTCTCGTCCTAATAGTGACTTCTGCGCAATCAAGATCAAAACCTCTACTTACGTGCTGATACTTATAATTACTAGTATTATTCCCTAAGGTCTAAGTTTATTAACACAACTTCAAAACAAAATATTCTGTTAGATGACAAGTTGTTTAAGCTTCTAATAGTACTCAATGGATTATGGATGGAATGGATATTCATTGAGCCACATCACCTATGTCACTGAGTCTTCAAGTAGCATTATACATGTGTCTTATTATTCAAGATAAGGAGGGGAAAGAGTCCAAAAGACAATTATTATATTTCATTTTGTAATTCTAAAATGTATAAGAAATAGTATCAGAAAATTTGGAAACTCTAAAAGCAAAACGTTTTAAGTAACTTTCTTCTTAATTTTCAAAACTTGTTTTTTAAGACAGTAATCAAAATTTCTTAAAAATGTTTGGATTGTTTTTGACCAAACTTTACTTACATCTTTTACATTTTTAGCACTTGATTCTAAACTTCTAAAAATTTTCAATTACAACTTTTATTATTAGACTAAAAGAAAGAAATGTTTAGCAAATATTAGCATGGAAACTTTTTTTTGAGATGAATGTTCTCAGCACTACCAATGACTTAATTTTCAATATTTATTATGAAAATTTTAGAGAATATTCTTATGATAAGGCATATGATGTATAAAAGTTTAAAAAGTATTTATATACAAGGTAGTAATTACACAAATATGTTTTTATTTTTGTATGTTAGACTCTTTCCCCTCTTATATATATACAACAAATAATTATTTTTTTGTCTTCAAAAAAAACTTATTCACAAAGTGATGTCTTGTGTCACAACTCATAATTAAAATAATAGTGCCGTCTCTCCAAGTCTCTTATCTCAACTATATCTGTCTTCAGTCTCAGCTTCAGTATCTCCCTCCAGATTGCTTCTCTGTGCTCTTTGTTGGTGATGCCCATTCTTAGTAAAGTATTGTCATTTATCCGAACTAGTGCTCTTCCTGTTATATCATGCTGAAAAAAACAATATTTTTTTAAATTATTAGTTAGGTGTGACAGCACCTCTTGCTCCAGTGATATGTTAATAACTTGGAAATTGAATGAGGAGGAGTAAGTAAACAGAAGAATACTCCAGATACATTATAGTTTACTTGAACTACAGTATTATGGAATGGGAAATGGATAGATAAAATACACAAGGTAATGGATAAACAGAACATATCAAAGATTTTTGGCAATGCATAGCAAGAATAATAAGTTCCTTATCCATGAACGGAGACTTGACTTACTGGGCTAGGTGATTATACTCAAGTTAAAGAACAACTTTAATTAAAGGGTATAACATAACTGATACATACTAAAACCAATTTAAAACTACCTCATGAAATCGTTCCCAATATAAGCTATAATAGTCACTGCAATGACGACGAAGCCATTTCTGAACATCAGCTTCTGTCCACAAATATACCGCTTTCGGCCGAGTTGTCTTCACCTAAAAATATAAGTAGTAAAACTATATTATTCCCAACTATGTTATTCCCATAGGGGATAAATTGATAAAATAAAATATTAAATTTAAGTTTGTTTCTTTACCTTAGATTTATTAGAATTTAAGCTAGAGTCTTCGACCATTTTATTGTATATTTATGTCATTAAATATGCTACAGTTTTTTTATGAAATTATATAAAATTATGTTTTGGTTTGATTTTGAAATAATTAAAATAATATATTTCAGTTTCTCGATTCCGGATATATGATCTGACACAAAGATGGATATAACTCACAGATTAACTAGAGATACTATCAAAAATTATATACGAGATACTATATAACTCACAGATGACCGAACCAAAGATCATAACGTAGTATCTCTTATTAGTCTGTGGATCATAATCATATAATATCAAAGACTACATAGAGGTCAACGGAGCGATCTTTTGATCCTAAACAAATACAGGTACAGATGCTTCTCAAAATTCGTCCAAAATGTTCTTACAATAATATGTTCAACTTAATATAAGTTTACGAAATTCTTATCAAGATTCGAAATCTTTACCATATTTTTATTAAAAACAATTGTATCGCGGACATCTCTACGTACCATAGATAAGCACATGCATACACAGATACTTTTCGTTTCCTTACTCAAAAATATTATTTTACATGTCAGAAATCAGAATATGAATATGAAAATCGATCTTGCACACTAGGAAATCAATTAATATTTTTTTGAAGATTGTAAGAAAATAATGATTAAGTTATTAAATAATCAAAAATGATACATTTTAACTAAATTAATTAACAGTATTAGCCATAAACATTCAAACAACAACAAAACCCATAATAATTGTTTTAAATGTGTGGTAATTTCTACAAGAAATCTTCATCATAAATCAATCACTGATAAATTGATTTCATCGAGAATCTGTGCTCGTGCGTCGTTTACGTCTGATGACTGACTATACTCTATAGTATAGTCAGTATCTATAATAACGGAGTGAAGTGGCCTATGATTCAGTGCACTTGTCAAAAACAAGTTGAAACAAAACTGTCAATGTCAATCGTTCGGTGCATTTGTCATTTGTAAAAATTGTTTAATTATTTTAGGGTGTAATTCTGTGCCAAGTATGTTATATTAAAAAATTATGGCTGAAAACTTGCAAAAGAAGCCCTCGAAGGGCATCCTGAAGACATCCCGGAGCGTCGACTACCAAGATGGGATGCCGTCGACGAGCAAGCGACCGAAGGAGCAGAAGTTTGACGAGATGAACATTATAGAGACATTTCACCCTCCGAATAAGGACTACGGACATATGAAGGTGGACGAACCCAAGACCCCCTTCTCAGAGGCTATCGATAGTGATATAGAGCCCGCGGATGAATTGGACGCTAATATTCTAGCAGCAAAGTTAGCGGCCAGTATGAATAAGCCGCCTAAATGTGTAGAACCTTGTGAGAGTGAAGAAGAAGAAGAGGACAGTGAAGAAGTTCGCCAAAAGAGGCTGGAATTTGAGAAAAAAAGAAAAATTCATTACAACGAATTTCAGGTACAACTATAACAATTTAGAATTTGTATTATCATCAATGAGAAAGTTTGTCTAATTTAGATAGAAAATATTTCTAGGCTGGTGGCCAGCCGCTATATATTCTTGATTTCAGTAATCTAAAAAGAATTTTAATGTATTTAAAATTTGAATATAATAATGAATATTAAACTACTAGTTGCTAGTCATTAATATTTATTTTAGCCTTTGTTGATATAAATTTATGACTATAAGTTATCTTGCACTTAAGTTTTATCAGCTAGCATTATATATTGCATGTTGTTTTATTACTAACGAGTAATTAGGAGGATGAGTTCAATTTATAGTTGTTGATGTTTACACTATTAAAAATTTAAGTTGTTTAGTAATTTACTTTAGATTTTTATAATTTCTTTTTAAAAATTTTGCCAGTGTTATTGAGCAGTGGAAGTGGGTATGGTGACCATTTTAAAAGGATTCTTGGTGATGATGTTTGGGTTGCTAGTCCCATTGAAGGTGTCTGCTGCATGTGTCTGAAATAGTAGCTCAAATAATAACTAATTTTAAATGCAACTTACATGTTACAATCACATTTTAGGATCAATGAGTCATATTATTTTCACATGTTGTAACAAATATTTGACTGCCTGTGCTGTTATATAAAATCCTTAAAATAAATCAAAATAAAAAAAAATGTTTCTAGATAAATAGACCTATCCTACTAACAGTGAAAAATAATTTATTTCGACTATAGTTTTAACCTAAACTATGATTTAACTTTTTTTTGATTTAGGCATTACAATTGGCTCGGAAATTAATGGCCCAGGAAGACGAAGAAGATGAAGATGATAAAGCAGAGGGTACAGCCACTTGACTGTCTCACTTGTACATCACACACAAAGTGTTCCAGCTGGTAAGAACTTCAGTATTTTAATAATTATTTAATATTGTTTAGTATATTAAATATGGCTTATATTATACATAGACCTGCAATATCAAGTTATATTAAAGACACAGAGCTTCAGCATTTTTGCTTGATTACTTGCAATACAATAATCACAATTTCTATCATGGCAACATATGTATTTGTTATATATTTTACAGTTTTGTGTACACCACAACTATAAGATAATATTTTCTTTACACTTGAGAGTATCTGGAAGAGATCTCTTTCTAGAGTTAACCTTTGTACTGTAAACATTACATAACAGAATGTGTAAATATATTGTTTGGTATATAAATAAAATAATAGTTTCAAGTAATAATTCTCTGGTATTGGCGGTGTGTATGTAGATTTGTTGCTAATAGGTCAATATTGTGCTTAAATGTGCTCAGAATGAGGAGCGGGATTCCTCCTCAGAATGGTTAGGCCATAGTCCACAACGCTGGCCCAAAGCGGCAGACTTCACACACCAACATAGAACTTTGGAGATCTCCCAGGAGAGCAGGTTTCTTCACAATGTTTTCTTTTACCGTTATAGCAAGTGATATTTAATTGCTTATCATATTAAGAACTAGTCAACCTGCACGACTTATTCCGCGTCATGCTCGGCTCCTATTGATCTTGATGGTGATGATATATAGCCTATAGCATTCCTCGATAAATGGGCTATATAACACTGAAAGAATTTTTCAAATCGGAGCAGCAGCTGAGAAAAGCACGTTCAAGCAAACTAACAAACTCTTCAGCTTTATTAGTATAGATAATGAGGTCAAATTATAAGAGATTCCATGTTTACACATTTACCATTATTAAGTAAGTTTACTTAATAAGCAATAGCTTATTATCTAATTAGTTACTATAAGCATTCAGTTAGTTACATTAGTTTCTTTATATTGTATACAAATTGGATTGGTAGCTAAGCCACATAATAGACGATAATACAGATTATATAATACATATGTTTATATAAAAATGTATCCCTAAAAGCTCAAGAACGGCTGCGTCAATTTGGATAATTTTTGTTTTCAACTACATTTAGGTCTCAGGAAAGTTATTAACTAGAAAAAAATTAGAAGTTTCTTGGAAATTATTCAAATTTATTCATATCATCATCACCATCATCATGACCCAGTCCTAAGCCTAGTCTCCTCCTCAGAATGAGGATGTTATTAGACCATAGTCCACCACACTGGCCCAGTGCAGGTTGGCAGACTTCACAGACCTTTGAGAACATGGAGAACTCTCAGGAGTGCAGGTTTCCTTACGATGTTTTACTCAAAAGTTATACTTGATTTCTTAAAACAAACAGATAAGTCAGAGGTGTGTGCCCAGGATCAAACTTCCAAGTAATAGGGCAATAATTAATAATAATAATAATAATAAATTTATTTATTTGGAATATAATAGAAGAATTTATTTGAAATAATTAAATGCCCAAGGTCCTTCATTGAAGTACCAACCACTGGGCCAGCACTGCTTTCATCAATCAATCAGTCTGTCAGAATATAGGTAAACATGGCTGAGAGAGTAAGTGAGTGAGGGTGGGGGAGTGAGAATATTAATGAAAGACAGAATCAATGAATGAGAGAGTTGGTGGATGAGCGTGCAAGTGCAACTAAATGGAAACCATCTAGTGAAGACTTGATAATATATTTTCGTTTCTTTCCAGGATACGATGTAAAGAGCCCCAGCTTAGCAGACAATATATTAAGAGTTGTTAATTATTGCCATAGGCATCCAGTGTTCCTGTATGGCTGTAACAAAATCATAAGTTGCTTATTTATACACGTCGCCATGAAATATTATGGAGGTCTTTATTATTTTAATCATTTATATCTAATAGGCAAGTAAGCTAACCCACAAAATGACCAAAATTATAGCAATATAGTTTGTTTTCAAGTGGCCAATAGATCAATTTCGGTATTTGACCGACAAAGCTTTAACTAAACCGTATACCGTAACCGTACCTATTCATAAAGCTTAGCAATATCATCTAACGTTCAGCTAACTCAGGGTTTGGTTCCACTTAGCCGATCTTTTAAAGTCCTTATATTTATCATATTTCAATCAATTTACACAAAACCTAAACAAGCTAGACACATGCCTTTATGAATAATTCAGTCTATTAGTGAACCGAATGAAAATTCGCTCAGTCGTTTTTTAGTTTATCACGAAAAGATAGATGGGGCGTGGGACTTAGTTTGAGCGCATAATATTCTTGTTTTCAAGCTACACTATCTATTATATAGGTACTAGCGACCCGATTCTGGATTTGCCGGTTTCTTTCTACGGGATAGCGGGAAGCGACTTTGTTTTATGCTATGTAATGATGCAACCTACGCCTTCTTTATTGTGTACCTGTTACCGTTTAATTATAATTTTTATAACTATTTCCATTATGCACATTGTAATAGTTTTGTAACTCTATAGTTAATTCATCGTGAATTACAATTTGACGATTCTTTATAAATTATAATCTACCGACAAATAATGCGTTAAATTGTTGCGGTTTACAATCTTTCGACAGTTTACAATGTTGCGAGATAGATTACAATAAAACGGTATTTACAATTTAACGTTTTTAGATTGAAATAATTCCGTAATATTATTGTTGTTTAAAATTTTGTGGGTTGGAACACTTTATTGATTAAAATAATGATTTTAATCTTTTGATGATAATCATCGTCTATTTGTGATATGGCAGATAAGCATTTTAACTAAAATGTCATTAACGTTACAAAAGATAAATGAATGTAATTTATTATATTCTATTTAAATATCAGAATTGTAAGTTCACACGTTTTTATTTATTTCATTAAAACTAAAGACCGTCATATAATTTCATATATTAATTTAATTTATTTGCTTGTACTGAGTTTTGTAATTACTCTTATTTTATATTGACACTATGTATAGTTAAAGTTATTTATATAGAAGAGATGTCGCGATCTACAGGTCAGTTAAGACAATAGGTTCCCAAACTTTCGTGAATCTATTGTCTATACTACAAAGGTAGACAGATACTTTAATATCTATTTTATCCCAAATTATTTTTTTGTATTTAAAAAAGCAATTTAGATTTCCCTCGAAAACGCTGAATAGTGTCATGGCGTCTGGAATGACGTCACAGTCTGCGAAATAAAACTGTTAACATCTGTGTCAAGTGTCAACTGTGTATGACATCAACAACACTGATATTTCGCGTGGCGTGACGTAACACTTTCTAATCGGTGTTCGCTATTTTTTCGAATTTATTTTCTAAAAACTATTAATAATGTTTAACTTTTATGAGAAATAGACTGCTGATGATTAGAAACTTGATAATACTGAAGAGAAGCGAGGGCAAGGCAAGCTATATAATTTGTTGAATTATGCGTGACGGTAATGTAATCGCATCGCACCCACCGCCATGCAAACATCTGTTGCATTAAAGATATTAAATCAGTAACAATATATCGTCTCACTGCCCTCGCTACGCTGAAGTATCAATAATATTGAATGTGCGTAAAAATGAACAACTACGGGGTGTTTAATCGCCTTTTATTAGGGTGGTTGGTGTGACGTCACAATCTATAATAACAATAACAATGACAAACATCGTGACATCTCTTTAAGTATGAAAGATGCATAGTGTCAAGTATAGTTTAGTTGTATCAACCTTGTGAGTTAATGTGGGAAGAATTCAATTGTTAGTCATCGAGTGAATAAGCTGGTGGTTGGTTTACGTGTACGTGTACGTGGCCTTGTCGCCTTCATTGTACACAACAATGGTATTTAATTGCTAATTATGTTATATAAATACGTTTTATGGAAGATACTTGAACTAGAGGAAAATAAGCCTTAACAGTCTGTGTTATTTGGATTTAAATAATATGGTCAGTTTGTTCGTCTGTATGGTCGTCTGTTTACGCTTAAACTACTGAAAGATTAGAGCTTATGAAAGGATATAGGTTACGTTTTATCGCGATAAACAAGTTGACGGGGTTGAAATAAAGGATAAGGTGCATGTCGAGCTGTGTGTCTAAGTCTGGGAGTTAGTCATATATTCATATATATTTTGTTGTAAATTTACAGTTCAAAAAAAATATTATGATCCACATTCGTAACTGTGACGAACCTAATTTACGAATTATACGAAAATTTACAAATATTAAAATGTTCCGAAACAGCGGGTGGAATTAAAACAATACCAATAATATTGTTCACGATGAATTAAGTGTTTAATGGAGAAGTTTCATGATGTTGATAATACTATATCTAAATTAATAGAATTCAAATATAGATCGCAACTAATATACCTGTGAAAACATTTAGAAACCTCAATAAGTGATTGAACGATTGTGGGCCTCTGACGTCATATCACCTCGCATTAGAGCGCTTGCGCTGCTTGTAGATATTTTACGTAGGTACGCTGTTTGTTGATTATTTATATGTAGTGTAATTTTTATTCTAGCATAATGGAAAATTTCGTAAAAGGACAAAGTGATAATTTATCTAAAATTGATGTATACGTTGTGATGGTTTTTTTTCTTTTTATCTGTCGTGCTTTGTAACATTCCCTATGTGTCAATACAATATTTGTAGGCATATTTTTAGCCTCAACCATTATTATAATAAACAAAACACGACACATACATTTTAAGTGTATACGCGCCGCGTCGACTAGGTGAAATGACGTCACACGCTGGCCTGCCGCATGAAATGAAATTATTGTTACAGGCGCAATTTTAAAGTCGCATAACTTTTTCATTTGTAGAGATATTTTAATGATTCTTTCAAATTTTTGTTACATTTTACTTTAATTTTTACAATTAATATAAAAAAATGGAAACTTCTCCATTGAATTTACCTTGTTTTGAGATAGATTCTGTGAAAAAAAATAAGCAAATGTATTTAAATATTTATTGGTATCCATTTGGAGTAATTAAATGTGGGTTGCGCAGATGGCAGGAACACTAATATGAGGGATATTTTGTAAATACAAATATTATTTTATATTGATTTAAATATATATTTTCTTATGACTCCATCATACAGAGATTAGCGAACCTTCTGCGTAGGCAAAAATCGGTTGGTAGACTGGCCGGTAAACTATCTGTACGTTTGAGCGCTACTCTCGCCCCGCGTTCTCCGCTAAAAAGGCCTATATGGTGACTTCTGCTTGGTATTTGCCAAGATATGGTTGTGTGATTGAGTACAGTTTTTTTAAGAGGGCTTTACTTCATAGTCTTCGGAAATGAAAGGCTTAAAATATAAATAAATGCGTGCGCGTTAGAGGTGCCTAGCACACTATTGCATGATGGTCGTTTCCATTAGCATTGTGAACGTAACCCATCAGCTGTTCAACTCGGTGTAAATAGTCAGTAGTGATAGTGACGTAGAATTTAAAAATCATTTAAATTAATAGATTAAAACTTAAATAAAAAGTCGTTAATATTTTCATATGGTGAACGCTGCATGTGATAGATAAACGAAATCTTTCTACTTCAGCTAAACTGTGCATACTTGATTGAGCTTATGAGCATAATATTAGACATATATAAATTGAAACTACCCTCATTTATTGATCTAATATTTCTATAATTTCGATCGCGTTGATCAGAAGAGATACTTACGTTGTCTCATTTATCGTTGGCTCGACAACTCACTCACTACATTAAATATAAATGATGTACACTATCACGCAAGTCATATAGTCACAATAGTATCACGAAAAACACGTTTCTGTGTTGCTATTTATTGTATACTTGTACCCTGCGTTCCACTAAGCGATCTCAACGTCCACGCTCACGCCCTTTTACCCCGTTCCACTTGTCCGCGAGCGTTACGATCGTTAACCCAAGTGGAACGGGTGATTGAGCGTTTTGAGTGTTAACATAAATAATTTAAATGGCGAGTTATAAATCAATAGTTTCAAGAGGTTAAGTTTATAATTATATTACATATTTTTTATAGATTGATTTTTTTATATTTATAATTTAATTGAAACTAATATTAATTTTATATAAATATGCGCTGTAGAAAAATTCACGTCCACTAATCTCCACTCGTAACTAATAAAGTTATTTACATCGTCGCCATTTTTGTTCAACAGATCACTAATTTTGCAACGCTCACAACGACCCACGATTTGACATGGGTCGTCGTGAGCTTCGAGTGAGCACCAGTCATGACGTCATTAATGACGTTTTCGCCGCGACCACAACGCCCGCGATCGTCAAGTGGAACGTCTAAATGAGCGTTTGGGGCGTTGTGATCGCTTAGTGGACCGCGTCTGTAGTTATACACTATCATTTTATTGACAATACTATATGGGTAGACGTCATATCCACTCTAGTGTATCTATATATTTTTGGTTTAATTATGATAGTGGTTGCGAGCCAAACGTACACTAAATCTTTTTCTATATGTCTAATTTTTATGCAAAGATTAAAAAGACATAGTCTATTACACTTTTAAACAATTCATTTATTATATTAGTTGTATTAATTATTATAATAATGCCCCAATATATTGTGGTAGGTCCAAAACTCATATCAACTCGATTATAATTGAACTTAAAAAAAATTAATGACTCATATTTTAATGTAATAAATATGTAGAAAAATGAATTCAATATTTTGGAGGTTTTGGACTAACACGATAATTATAAACACCAACATTAAAGATTTTTAGATTACGTTCTGTTCAGCCATTTTGGTTATAGAATATAAACTATTTATTATACTCTGTCCATGCATTTATTTCCCTTTTTGACAACTGCAGTTAGTGATGCGTTACTGAATCGATTATTGTAATAATACGAGATTAAATCGATTTATCATTTAAAAAAAAA
This sequence comes from Limenitis camilla, assembly GCA_905147385.1. Taxonomy (NCBI): domain Eukaryota; kingdom Metazoa; phylum Arthropoda; class Insecta; order Lepidoptera; family Nymphalidae; genus Limenitis; species Limenitis camilla. The sequence goes on from LR990241.1 coordinate 13,170,137, forward strand.
AAATTATTTTTGTTTTATAAATATAACAGAGTTTAAATTACTTTATTTTGCCCTTAGAATGTGTGTGTTTTTTTAATTCATTATTTAATTTAGGGGTTTTTTCTAAAAGAACATGTCATCCCCATAGTAGCTAACATTAAAAACAATTACATTCGCCCCTTAAGAGCTACATTAACTATACTATACAGCATCTCGGCCTCAGTGGAACTCGGTGAGGACAAATATATAAGGGAGATTCCCAATTGCATTCGTTCTGGCTCGTTCAGTACACACTACCAATATGTGAAAAACGTCTTCTATCCTTCCACATTTTACGCAGTAGGGAGATGGGACTTTAATGTGTTTGTGTGATATAATTATCTCTCTCAAACTGTAAACCCTTGTAATGAAAAAGTTAATATTGAAAAAAAAAACACGTTATTGTCTCATTTCCCATAAATTACTGAATATGTTTTTTGACTATTTAAAAAGTTTTCATAAACAATTGAATAACTTTTTATATAGTTGTATGTGTGTTTATGTTAAAAGCTAGGACAGAGTATAAAAGGTAAAGCGTTTGATGTCTATGGAGTTGCCAGCTTAACGCTTGTAAAGACGTGTCATAATATGGGGTGAACGTATTTCGACTAGTCTAAAATTATAATTCACTTTAGTTAACATAAATTATTTTTGATACGTAACTGTTATAGGTCGTTGAGATTATATGCGACATAATATCAAATTATTGCGTAAGATATATATTGTTATAGTGACAGATGTTAATTCTGTTTTATGTAATACGCGTCGGCCCAAAACTTGCAAAGAATGTAAAATCGGAAATACAAAAATCTTTTGGATCGACGCGGTTTTTATATAAATGAAATTGCTATTATATTGACGCACAATATTTTGGAACTATAAAATTAGTTATAAATAAACTTATGAATAAGCAATTTCATCTAATTATATTTTGCCATATAAAACTGATGTTACATATGTCATCAAAAATGAGCATTTTTGAAATATTTATATCTAACAGATGGCGTTATTTTAATCTTCAAAGATTTAGCAAATTACAGTAGAACGCCGATTATCAGAATTAATTGGGACTATGGTCGATTCGGATAATCGGACATAGACTGGTCACACATAGAATAAACTTTATTAAGTTTAACAAACACAGTTCTACAATAACGCTCACTTGAACATCTCGATCAGGAACATAATCTGGACTCCAGCGAGTTCCAACTTGTCACAACAAAATAAAACAAAAATTACTTGGTTTTAATTTTTTATATTACGCTTAAGACCGATTCGGTTAATCGGCGTTCTACTGTACTAACATGTTTTTATTCGTAATAATATCAAGTTAATAAAAATGCTCATCTTTGCTAATGTATGTAATATCAGCGTCATTTAAATTAACTAATTTCTGTTATTTTATTTATACACGTATTTCGCTTTTTATTTAATCATATTATCATTTTTATATAATTGCATTTTACATGAACATGTAAATGGCTTTTCTTAAATTATATGTATTTTGTGAATAGTAATAAAGTTATATCGTAAAAGAGACGTTTATTTCATTTATCCAAATTGTATGACGGTATTTACGTACCAAAGACTAGTCAAAACAAAATTATGAAATCATAAACAGCCTCGATATTTCCATTAAAATATTGTTTTTAGGTCAATTGACTTTTATTTGTCTGACGGTAACACCCGTTAGGGTTAGAATACAATTCCCCTTTGCCGCTGGGAGAGCATCTCGTAAGAGCCGAGTAACCCAGCACCCCCTTGGTGGTAGGGGATCTGTTCCCCGACTGGCTTGCGACCACCAGCAAGCGAATCCTATCGCCAAGTGTCATAGACGCGTTTCGGCCGAGCCGCATCTGGGTCAGATCTACCCCTCCCTCTCCCATCCCATTACTGCTGCTGTTCCAATGAACACCAGGTTCTTACTCGGGGTCCATTGAAACGGCAGCAGTCTCCTCTTCGCTCCCCCTACTCACTTCATCTTCGAGGCGACAACGCATCGACAAAACAAGAGATACCCACTAGTTTTGTCGATGTCCATGGGCGACGGTGGCCACTTTCCATCAGGTGGACCGTCTGCTTGTTTGTCCCTTATCTATCTATTAAAAAAAAAAAAAAAACACTACCCTGTCTCTTATCGATATACAAAAAGATTGATGAAATAAAGAAGATAATTAATCAGTATTGTATTCGTATCAGTATGGGCTAACAAAACCTTCAATAAATTATTTTAAAAAATTGCAAATTTATTTGTTTTTTTTGGTTGACTTACTAACTTGTCCCCGTGATCTAGACGAATTTACTAAACTCAATTTTTCCTTGGTTTGAAGAGAGCGGGTGGCTTTATTGTGTGTTCGTAGGACAACCAGCAGAAAAACTTAAGTAAATGCTATTTTGTACTTAATTATAGTGTACCGTATAGTTCTTAATCTTAGTTCAAACGTGAGGTTTACATAATTAAAAAAAGTTTTCTACTTTTAAAGCATTTCGAAATTACAAAAAATGTCACTTGGACAACCTATTCACTTGGATAACTGAATATTGGTTGTATTTTGTTAAATATTGAGAAATTTTCCTAATAAATACTTTTTGCTAATATTATACATTTGTTTTATTAATATTTCTTTAAAGCATGAAAATTACATCATACTCATTACAAAAATATTTCCATTTCCTTTGGACAACCAAATAATGTCTACTGGACAACCAAGTTGTCCCCATACTAAAAAGCATATTATACTTTATATTTTCTGTTGAAAATAAGTCACTTTACTTCTAATTATAAATAATACACAAAATAATCTATTAGCTTTTAGTATTTTTTATCATACAAAGATCCGATTTTGTATTTAAATGAAAAGTTTTTACGTGTTACGAACACTAATTGTCCTCCAAGAGACGTAAGTGTTACTATATCGAAAATCATTCATCGAAGCACTAAAACAATAGAGTCAAATAAAAACATTTCTTACTTCTTTCTTTAAAATAAACTATTTGTTATAATATTTATTGAAAGTAATAATAAATTTATTATTAAAAATACTATATGTACGTTGTCCAGGGGACAAATTAAATAGTCTATTCGAGTTTTTCAGTTATAATTCACGTATTTTTCAAAAAAGTGCACTGCTCACTGTGGATACCTAAAAATAACAATGTTTTCTTTAAAATTATATCGTTTTTTTTTTAAACAAGGCATGTTACTTTAAAATTGCAATTTTCAAATTGTAGACACTTAAAAATTGATTGATATATACAGTATTGCGTTGCGCCCAAGTTTTTTTATTTTGTGGACGGTCATGGTAAAAATAAACAGTTACACCAAGTGTAAAAAAAACTATATCAATTTTGTAGTAATTTTTACACAAACGATGAAATTTAATTTGATAAGTATTTCAAACCAGTTTAAATTTTACCGCCTTTTCACAAAAGTAAAAGTCAAAATACTGTCTATGTTTCATTTCACGAATACTGATGATGATAATTAAAAATAGTTTTAATTTCATATTTCCATATAAATTATTATATTAATGAGTAATTAAGTTTAATATTTTTCAATACATTAAATTAAAAATATATATTAACAACTGCGTTTTATTTAAAGTGAAATCGTATGACGGACCAACTAAAACGTGAATCGGAACGTTGTAGTTAGTAAATGGCGGTGGCGCTTGTGTTGATCTGTTGTATTTTGTTTGAAAAAACGTCGTCAAGACGACGAAGTTACTGACTTTTATGAATTACAGTGTCGATTTTACTATGAGTTTCTTAAATTATGGATGAAACCCAAAAAGATTTGCCTCAACCGTCTGAAATCAAGGTGAGCTAAAAGTTCATAAGTACCTGTAACATTTGTGTCCACCGTCCACTTCTATTTCTAATTATATTTTTAAACTGAAAGGTGGCTACCGTTATAATTTTGGAACTATCAAAGCTCAAATCAGGGCTCCTATCGCTAAGTACTAGTAGATCATAATAAAGTCCCAGTTCGAGTAAGTTTACGTTTACCTTTCACGGTGTCGAAATTCCCGATTTATTTATAATTTTTGTATATTTTTAGAATGTCCTTCCGGATGTTGTTCATTCACAGCAAATTCCAACACTGGAAGCCGTTATAGAAGCTACTACCGATTCCGAAACTGATGCAACACAACAGACACATTCGCGCGTAGAACAAAATACTCAAGAGATTGAGGACATTAGTGCGACAGAATCGATATCGGAGCACATTCCTTTCAAAGATGACTATTCGCTTACTGAATCAGAGGCTGAGAAATCGCAACCTCATGGGCTATCTAAAGTAGAAACAAACAATGAGAAGACGGAGCAAAACGATGAATCGAAAAGCAGTTCTGTATTACCGTCATCTAGACAAGAAAGTGCCTACAGCCCAAATCCTCAAGAAGCAAGTCAGCATAGCTCTTGGAATGTTGGTGCTAATCAGTCAGATGCAATACACATAAGTGAAGAGAGCCCAGCAATACTAGCCTTATCATCAGACACATCAAAAGAAGTACTTAAAACCATATCACCCTCACCGGACCCTAGTAATAATAACACTCCAGAAGAATCTCCAAGAAGTGAATATATTGATTCACTAAATGACAATTCTAGTCATAAATCATATGATGTACTGTTTAAAGAGATCTCTAGTTTATCTGATGAAAAAAGGCCTGAGTCCGCAGAGCAATGTAGCTCAGGATCCGAAGAGATAATTAAGTTAGATATAAGGGGACAAGCAACACCAAAGTTTCCTCTCCAAGCTGCTAAAATAATTTTTGGGCCACCTCCCGATGGTAGTACAATAATAGGTCCCACCTTAGAGCCCCTACCAGTCTTCCAAAACTTATTATCTCCATGTCTTGTTGGTGCTAGTGAAGGAGTGAAAGTTGAAGAAGTATTTGAAGATTCACAACCTGTGACGAAGGAGCCCTCTCCAGAGAAGTCATTGACATCAGCGAGTACAATAAGCGACAAAGAACAGGATGTGTTAGTGGAAGAATTGACAATTGAAGATGAGACGAAGGAGAAAAATGATACACCTCCAAAATCCTTTGCACCTGAAGACATATCCTTTAATACAATGAGCACAGACTATAAAACAATTTGTGAGGAATATCATGCTAAGGTACTGATCACATGTAGCATGATCGGTGTGGTGATTGATGGCTTTACTAATTGTATTTGTTTTACTAACTATTTATATTATAGAATACTTAGATGCATGTTTCTAGATTATGATCTGAGACATTTCCTAATATGAGTTTTTTTAGTTATTTAATTAATTTTTTACTAATAAATAAACTTTTGTTGCACTATATATTATTTGCATGTTAAATATTATTGCACATCAACACAATAACTATTTTATAAGAATTTACTTAATTATCACAATTTTAAATGAAACCTCTTGATTGTATAAACAAAAAAAAGTATCAGTCATTGGTGTAATTGTATTGAATTATGCAATATATTTTTTGCATGACAACTTTTATGACATTTGTAAAAAAAGACATAACTATTAGTACCGTGTGACCAAGCTCCATCCAAATTTTCAAAATTATTGTCAAGATATATAAGACATTTTTATAAAAGGAGTAGTAAAGTATTAAACAGTATTTTATTTGCACAAGTACTAACTAACCTTTTTGATAACATTTTAATTAACTATAATATTATAATAAAAAAAACCATTTCTGTTTCCTTTAGTTCCTTAGCCTGTTTAAATAAACAACTGTCATTTCACTTTGACATTTTATGCAAATATACATGAATGTTTTTATGAATTTCAATGTCTAAAACAATTATTGTACATACAACTGCTTACGCTTGTGTATATGGATTTATCAGCTTGTCTGTCCTTTCAGCTTGTGCACTTGGAAGAAGCTATAACACACCGTGACCAACTAATTGAAGAATTAACGGTCTCATTGCAGCAATCCCTTCAGGAGCGGGATGGGCTTAAACATGAAAATGACCACCTAGCAATTGAAGTACAAAACCTACAGCATGTTATTGCGGAAAAATCTCATTCAGATCATGATACGGTTAAAGGACAGTTATCTGATTATATTAAGTACCAAACTATGTTAAGGGAGGACAGTACGAAGTTTTATTCTGCATTGATGAGTGGTACTACGTCCTTACAAAGCTCTAATGGCGAAAAGGATATGGATAGAGAAGAAATAACTATAAACTATTCAAAATCTGATCTGAGATCAAATTCCTCTGATGAATTCCAAACCGGTTTCGAAAATAAATTAACGTTACTCCTAAATAAATTTGAAGGATACATAGAAGAAAACTTACGAAACAAGCTGCGCGAAAGTTTGATACAAGTTCTATGTGACGAAATTGGTAAGATGAGGGTAGAATACGACACTGACGTTAAGGAACTCGAGATTCAGATGAAGCAAGATAAGCAAGCCTTTACAATAGAAACTAGGAAACTTAGAGAGCTCCTGTCTATGGTTAAAACTGGTAATGCTGATATAGATGAATTAAGAAAGGAGTTAAGTATCAAACATGAAAAGGAGATGGAGAATTTAAGAACATACTTTGAAAAGAAGTGTTCTGATATGGAAAAAAGGTAAATCCTTTATTTAATTGTATTTAATTTACTCTTCCAATTATATTTACTTGCCAATTACTAAATTAAATAAACTAGAATAGTAATGAAGCCTTAATATTTATTGATAATAACTTCAGTAATGCTAAATTCAATAATAATGATAATCATTTCTGTGCTTCGCCCGGGTGCAATTTAATTTTATTATTTTTATATATGACTAATTTCCAAAGACATAACGGTAACACAGCACGACATGCACTTCACCCCTACGTCGATAGATGGCGCACGAGCACACTCATTTGTTTACTTTGTATTAAGCATTTTTTTGCGATAAAACATATCCTATGTCCTTCCTCAAGCACTATTTTATCTTTGTATCATATTTCATCAAAATCGAATAAGTGGTTTAAGCCTGATTGTGTAACAGACAGACAGACGCCATCTATTCGTCAACAGATGGCGTAAGTAGTATATTAAATCGCACTTTCGTTTGTTTATTTTGTATTCTTAATATAGATTAAAAAGTTTACTGTACTCTTAATGTTCGTTTTACTTATGTTATTATTATTTTCTGTTCATGCTGCCAGACCAAAAGGGTAAGTGTGTATGACTTGAGTCTTATAGGTTCTGTGTTTTCATATTCACTGTTCAGTAAGTGTCCAAGTTAAAGTATTATTTAATTTATTTATAGTTATTCAGAAGAAGTATGGCGAGGCAAAGCCTGTGTATCTCCATCAGGTTCTCTCGATTTTGAACTAGACTTAGCTGCGGGGGACGCGATACGAAGAACCAAATCTGTTGACTTTCCTTCCATAGGGCTTGAGGTAAATATATTATAGTATACTATAACCATTGAGTTATATATTATTGGTAAAGACTCGAGCGCAAAGTGTGTCTCCAGTAAAAGAGATCGAAAATAGCATTATAGGGTCAATATGTTTCATTTGTCGCTTAGACACGTACTGTTTTATATAAAGATCTTACATGTATTTGTTTTTTATTTAGGAAAAGCTATAATTTTTACAGAGGCGACGGCTATTGACGCGCTGTCACGCGAATTTCAACTTATTTTATAAAGTTCTATAAAGATATTGTGAAGTATTCTATTTTATTTTTTATTATATTATTTTATTTCTCTTTTTCTTCAGGCATCTACGCCAGTAGAGAACACACTGAAAATAACAAACAAGAAGTTAGAACAACAACTAGAAGCATTGAAATCTGAGCATGTTGCATATATAAACGAGTTGCAAGTACGACACAAGGAAACTATATTATCTCTTGAAGAACAGGTCATTATTAATTTTATACAAAAAAAAACAATCAGCTCACGTTTCGCCTACCATAAGTAACCATAACTTTTTAAATATAAATTTTACGTATCGAGATACCCCTTTAAATTTTACAGTCTTCCTAAGAAGTAGCAAAAATATAAGGGGGGCATTCATTAAAGACGTTATGCGTTTACGGTGCTTTTCTAGCCCTCGGCCCTCTCCCAGCCTCACATGAGATTTTTCAATATATGTGTTTTTTAGTTTCATGTATTCTAACAAAAAAAATCACAATAAATACTATTCCGTATGATTTTATTAAAGGAAAGTATTTTACTTAATTTAAACCATTTTCTCGCAATTTTACTCTTGTTCTTGAAGGAAAAAATTACGTGATATTCGGCGAGACCCCCTTTTCCTCTCAAACGCCTCACGTAATTAGTGGACGAAAAAAATACATCTTAGGAGTTAAGAAAAGGGCAAAACGGGTTTTGAAAGTTAAATTAATATGGTCTTGTCTAGATTGCGTTAGTTTGGGCATAACGTATATCTTAATAGTTTTCTTTTTTACAGATAACAGAATTAAAAGCGCACATACAGACAGCAGAAAACACTGAAGCTAATGTGTCTCTATACCAGCAGGACATCGACTTGGAGTTGGAGAAAGTTAGTATATCCCTTTTCATATGTCATGATGTGTGGTGGTGACCCTATAGCCCATAATGTCGATGTTAAATTGTACAGTCAACGTTATTAACACAATGTAATTGGTTGCACTATTTCCTTGTACATATATAATTCTTTATAACTATAAGGTGCTAACTTCATTTTAACTTTTATTATTCTACTAGTTGACCAGCGTGACTTCGTCCACGTAGAAGTATATGTTGAGTTTAGTTAGCATAAAATTATAATTAGCTGATTTGTACCATCCTGCCTCTGAGATCCTCTTATTTTTTGGAATTAAAAGTACCTTTATGTTAATTAATTTAATATAGTATCTATGTACCAAATGTCATTCAAATCGGTTCAGCCGTTTTAACGTGATGTGTGCACGAACACGATAATTCTACGATTTTATTGTATACTAACCTTCATACTGAATTGTATTTGAATAACTCCAAAAACGGCAAAGTTTCTTACTAACTTTGCATCCCTATTTTATTCCCTTGAGGGATGAATTTTCAAATATCCTTTGTTAGTGCTCCCTTACGCTATAAAAGGAACCCCTGTGTAAAATTTCAAGTTTCTAACCCTTATAGTTTAGGCCCTACGTTGATATGTCAGTCAGTCAGCTTCTCCTTTTATATATATAGAGATAAAGAAAAGATAAAAAATGTAATTTATTAGGGTTCTTAATTGATTAAAATATCTTATTTGTTACTAATAACTATTTTATACATTAACTAGATGGCGCTAGTCATTCTTTTGGTGGCGTTGGTGAAAGGTTATCGCGAATAATACGAAACCATTAAAACAAGTATTTTATTCATCAAAGTCAAGCTTATAGAATATATCGTAAATCTCAAGTAATATTTTGGCTCAAATAGACATCAGAAGTGGGATTATGTCGTTGGGTAAAGTTTTGCAGTATAATTTTCATTAAAAGCCTCGTGTCATCTAACTATTTTTTCTATAAAAATGGAGTTAGCATCTTTAAGTTTCACTTATAGTTCACTGTACACTGTACATAGGGATTTCACTTTAACCACTTGCCACACTCATTGATCGGTGTCTCAATTATATATTCTTGATCTGTGTAAATACCCTGATCTTTACTTGGCTGTATGTTATGTATTCGTGTGCAAAAAAATAATAAAGACAAAGACTTCCAGCCAGAAGTCAATACTTTAATCTTTGAAAAGACATTAAAATAGGCGAAGTGATAACAAATATAATAATATAAATATATATAAACAATTTGCTATAAACATATAGATTAAAAATAATAAGATGTAAGTACCATATAAAGTATATATAATATATATATTATTAAAGGAACTGAATGAGGAAGGCATGTGCTATGTACGAAAATTAGCGCACTATGTTTTCTTTTTTTGCTAAAATCATCTTCCTCTTCATCATCAATAAATCTTTTAGAATGTTCTGGTGATTTGATGTCGCTAACTTTTTCTACACGAATACATATTGAATCAGCTTTCATGTACATAATCTAATCTGTTGTCTCTGGTGCATGCTGAATGCGACTAACTGTGTGTGCGTGCAGGGGAGAGACGACGAGATCAGGACTCAAGTGCTGCAGGAGATGCAGGACCAGCTCCAGGTATAGTAAGGATTTATTTATCTTTTTAAAAATATATCAATAATTTTGACACATAAATAAAATGGACGGAATAAATTAGATGCTGTTCTTAACATATTATAGCTAAGAAACATCTCTATTCATTTAATTTTGTACCAAATAAAACCGCATCAAAATCAGCGATACGTTGCTACATACGCACATACAGATTCACACGTTAAACATATAATCGTCCGTCGTTTTAGGGTCAGGGGTAAAAAGAATTACATCTCAGACTTAGTTCAGTTAATCAGATAGATACAGATCATATATAAAATGCACAGAATTTAAAAAAATATAGATTTTAGGTGTGAGCGGTGAGAATAATATCCTACTATCTTTACAAACCGACAGTGACAGAAGAATCTTTCTATAGATGGATCGCATCTATCTTCTAAAATACTTTACCACGATTCTTTATATGTACAAGTTGTATGTTTTACGTCTAATAATACCTGTTCACTACACAAGTCAACAAAAAAAACAACTTTTTTTTGTGTCTGTTATTTAGTGACTATTGTCTGAGTGTTTACATTGAAAAATAACCAAAAACTTAATTTATGAAGAAATAAGTTTGCTATTGTATGTTTTATATTGATAATTAAGTTTTAAAGTTCTTAGTGGAGAGTAAAATAATAATTGGTAATACTTTAAAACAAAATGGCGACAAGTCGCGCATTCTACTGTATTGAGTGTATGTATGTCTATTACAAACTGTAGCAACTACTTTTGTATATGACTGAGTCGCAGAATAGCATACAGACTTTACTTGTCGAAATAATATGAAATTTTCTATGAAAACGAAATTTCTATAAAAGCAAACTTTATTTAAAAAACCTATTTTACCCATTATAAGTAAGGTGAAAGAAATCAAAATTTGACATTTTGTTGCCAGACTCAAAATCCGTGTTGACCGGTGCTATGTGTGCTTATAGTTATCAAGAAAAATAATTAAATAAGAATCTCCAGTACTATCCCGCAGGAGCTGTGAATTATCCATGTTATTAAGCAGTCTATTTAGTACTAGCCAAACCGTTCGACTTCGTTCGCGTGTTGCTCCGCTCCTATGGGTCTTAGCGAGATGTTAAATAGCCTAAGTTACTCCTTGTTACATCAGCTATATGCCAGTGAATGTCCTGTCAAAATCAGTTAAAACAAGGGAACAATTTTAATATTACAAACAGACACTCCAATTTTATTTAGTCGTATGGATCAGTACGAAAAGTTCTGTTATAGTGTGAAAGACAAACAAACCAACTTTCGCATTTATAGTATTGGTATGAATTTTATTATGTTATTGAAACCATAAATGTTTATAGCATTTACGTAGTGAATTTTTAAATATATACTGATGACCGACTGATCGATGTATCGTAAACACTCCGTGGCATTATTAATGAAAACGAAAGAAATCATCTTGACCCGTATCTCTAAATCTAAATGGGCTACACAAATGTTTGTGTTATGCTAAAATACATCTCAAATCATTGAATACTTTCAGATATTTAAACACGTATAATTTTTTTTTTTTTATGGCCAATAGATGAGCTTCCATCAGGTGAGCTTGACTACAAACTCACCTGATGGAAAGTGATGATGTAGCCTAAGATGTAGCGCGCTTATCTAAAAGATGCCTATTCACTCTCCTTTTAAAGATATCTCAATTGTATGATTTCGGGAATACTGACGCCGGTAAAGCGTTCCAGTCCTGAGTCGTCCGCATCAAAAAAGACGAAGCAAAACACAAACGAATAAAAAAAACATAGATCAATCCACATGTTTTCGCCGTTTGCCTACTTTCTTTAAGGCTTTCGTGATAATATTATATTGCCTCTGTCATTAGTATGTTGTACAGAGTATTGTACACATCAATAAAGAAACTAATCTGAAATCAAGCCTCTCACTCACATGTAAAACCATATGGTGAATGCTTAAGTGGTCAGCGTTTTCTTAAAGCTTTGGATGATCTAATCCATCTCAGTCGATGACGATGGCAATTTGGATGTCTTCCTTGGTGGTAGGAGATCTGTTCCCCGACTGGCTTGCGATCACCAGTATACGAATTTGACTGCCAAGTGTCTGACGCATTCTGGACGAGCTGTATTTGGGCCAGATTCCTCTCCCCTCCCAACACAACTTTCGAGGCGATTTACCGATGTCCATGGACGACTATTTTCCATCTGGTGGACCGTCTGCTCTTTTGTCCCTTGTTAAAAAAAAGTTTTAATATTTTTCTTGTTTATTTACATCTAAAAGTTTAAAAAAGGTTAGATTTAGGCTAATCAGACAAAGTACTATTGGATTGCCTTTGTAGATGACTCATATAGTAAGTTAAAAGCGAAGGATTCGATTAATAGTTAACATTGATTCTATAACAATACATTGTAGGTCAGTTGGTCGTTACGCTGCTCAAAGGGAATAGTAATTTTATAATTTAGAAAGTAATTGTCTAAATGTTGTTAGTTGAATAAATGTTTAGAGAATAAAGCTACGATGAGCGGGAGCGACGCTGTTGTGTCCCATGTGAGTATTCTTTTATATCCTGGTAACAATTTGATTGGAGGAAACCGTGGATCTTGAATTAGAGCCAAATCTTTACATTGGACTGTGCCCTTGACTGCGAGTAGACTTATATTATGTTTGCCTCTTTCTCCATTGGCATCATATACTAAACCACCTTCCACCATGATAAACAATACATATACGAGTATTTATATTAATACAGAAGGTCTCACACAACTAACTTTTCGGAGTTATGTGTGTTTTAAGAAATGAATTATCATTTGCTATAACGATGAATGAAAACATCGTGAGGAAACCTGCACTCCTGAGAGTTCATTGCCGGTGTGTAAAGTCTGCTACCCCGCACTTGGTCAGCTTGATGGACCATGGCCTAATTTCTTCTCATTCTGAAGCCCGGCTCTGCAGTGGGTTATTAGTGTGTTCAGGAATTATTAGCAGCGATTCCTCCAAGATAATTTGTTTCATTAGTTTCTTCATAGCCGCGGGTATTTGAGTATTCTATTTATTATACGCAAATGTGTATAATAACAGTACATTACACCCGGAACACTTAGTGTTGCCAAATGTATTGGGGTCGGTCGCCTAATTGCCACTCGAGACACCTAGGCACTGGCTTTACTGGTTTTTTATTTTTGTCTATATACATAATGCAGTTATATCAATAGTAGAGGTAGGATGTTTTGACTTAATATATGGAAGAGCTCCGTAGTAAAAGCTATATTTTAGAATCGTAGAATATTGTATTGGAAAACTCGTACTACTAGAAAGCTACTACTACTTGTTAGTACAATCTCAATTTAAATTTGTGTATGGAAAATTCATATTTTGAATCTGTATTCGAACGATTTTAGAATGAGATTGATTATTAGTTTTGGCCGTTAGAGTATTATATTAGAGATTCATAATGGAAAGTCGTAGATATTTAATCAGTTTCTTGCTGTCCCAAAATCCACTCTTAAAGGCCTTTAAAACTAACATTAAATCCAAAATAGTTAGTAATGCCTTTCTCAATTTCTTCTCATCAAACCTTTAAATTTGATTCCCATATCACATGGTGGTGAATTAAATTTTGCTGTTTCTAGATGAAGGCTAAATTGAATTTAGTGTGATGTCTTTTTTTCGTATTCTCAAAAAACTTTTGACTTTTACCCGCGAGGACGGTTTAGAATACAACTCCCCTCTGCCGCGGGGAGCCGAGCAACCCAGCACCCTCTTAGTGGTAGGGGATCTATTTCCTGACTGGCTTGCGACCATCAGCATGCGAATCGACCGCCAAGTGTCTATGACGCGTTCCAGCCGAGCCGCACGTGGGCCAGATCTACCCCTCCCACTCCTATCCCATGACTGCTGCGGTACCAGTGAACAACGGTTTTTTGCTCGGGGTCCATTGAAACCGTAGCAGTCTTCTCGTCGCTCCCCCTCCTCATTCTGTCTTACACTACACTGTTCTTGACAAAACAAGAGATACCCTCAAGTTTTGTCGTCTACTCGTTTGGTTATCATAAAAAAAAAACTCTTTCGTTAGATACTTATACCATGGGCACTAGATCAGAAATTTTGTTTAATGTGTCTGCCGTAATGAATTTATAATGTGTTTACAGATATCTTAACAAAATCTAAAAGGTAAAAAACTTATTAGTCAAATAAAATCGTGTTATAAAAAATGTCATAGTAACGTATATCTCAATGGAGAGCGTACCTAATCACAAATCCTACGCTCATAGTAGTTTGGACTAGCGCCAGTCTAAAAAGTTCACCATTAATAAAATATCTCTTTCCCCCCTCTTACTCTCGCTCAAATAGACCAAGGTTCCTTCAGTTAGTTGTCGTTACTGTTTCAGTCTTTTAACTGTTTGCTAAGTTTTACCAAAAATAATATTTGTGTTTGTTGTTATATTGGAATGATGTGAGGCATGCCGGAGCGTTACAACTTGTATTTGAGTCGCGTGAGTTTCATTTATATTTCATTTTAGTATTAGGGGGTTAGGTTAGAATAAATTAATCTTCAAGGACTTATGATGGTCATCGCAAGGACCTTCTGTTGGAACTGGGACAACACAAACAGCTGTAACTTTTGAAATTATAAATTATTTTTGTATGTTGAAATGATACCATAAACAAAATATTTCATGGCAAAAAAATTACTGAAAATTCTCATTTTTTCATGTCTCTGACTACCCCTAACCCCTTAAGACAATTTTCTATTCCAGAATAGAAAATTGTCTTACTTTTACGTTCGAGGTTTCTCTCGTTACGACGTCTTACGTTCTTAATCCAGAACTATGTAGGTTTATATTATAACAACTCTTTTACAAAATGTCTCCAAACTCGATGTCTTTTGGCGTAAGACTTCTTTGACCTTCTCCACTGAGCCTTATTTCGAGATGGTCCCAACGTCTGGCGAATATCCTAGTAATATTGTTTTGAACTTTCTTGCCTTCTGGAATAATTTCTGGGGCTCAATTTATGATTTGTTTACTTCGAATTTTGAAAGCATATCAACAAATCTTACAAAATAATTGATGTAGGTAGGTTATCATGACTCATTGTTGTCATCAACTCAACTTAGTAATGGCTTACTATTGAGTGCAGCCAATCCCAAATTCTTGGATTTGAATTGAAGAATTTGGGATTGAGATTGATTATTATTTTGGTCATTGTGATACCATCCTTGATGTGTTCTAGTTACGTTGAATGTAAGACTGACATTTTCCGCCCATTTTCTATGCAGTCAGTGCTTTGGACTTCACCACGTCTTAAAGTAATTTTTATCTTGGTCTTCAGTGTGACGGCAAAACAAACCGATTCTTCTTCTGTCTTAGAAGACCTAGACTAGCTAGATCAGCCTCTGGCCTAGCCTTTTTTTCTGCCTCATCATAATGTGGAAGTAAAAGCAGTGATGGCCCAGTGGTTGAGACTTCAAGTCTTACTCGGGAGGTCCGAGGTTCGATCCTGGGCACAGACCTCTGACTCTGAGTTATGTGTGTTTTAAGCAATTAAATATCACTTGCTTTACCGGTGAAGGAAAACATCGTGAGGAAACCTGCACTATAGAGTTCCTAAAAATGTTCTCAAAGGTGTGTGAAGACTGCCAACCCGCACTGGGCCAGCGGGGTGGACTATGGCCTAATACCCTCCTCATTCTGAGGAGGAGACCCGGCTCAGCAGTGGGCCATTGAAGAGTCGTGATGAAGCTAATGTAGAAGTACGAGTCTGTATGTTTAAAGTTATAAAGACCATAATCGATATATAATTAGACAAAATAAACGAGACAGTGTGGTCAAAAACGAGGTTAATCACGCGAAAAATGTCACTTGTCACTGGCGCGACGCCAGAGGGCGCTGACTACTGTACACTAGTACACTGCTGCTCGCTGTACATGTACAGTGTACAGTGAAATTAGATTAACATGAAAAGTGGGTCTGTATTTAGAATAGGAATATGATGGATGTTATTAATAACGGAAGAAAGGGATTTCTTTGGACTAACATGTTGATATTTTAAGTACCTTGCAGTATAGAGATTTATATTTGAGATTTACCTGGATTTTGATTTAATCGATACTGTATTATTATATTTAGGGATATTCACACCTTGTTAAATATTTTTACTTAATGGTCAGAGAAAAAATAGTTGTCGATGTTCAACGATAAATTAAGAGCCTAATACGAGGGTGAGTTTTTAAGTTCGCGGAATGAGACGGTTGGAGAGGGGTGGGGTTTATTGCCTGTTTCCAAAAATAAAAAAATGAGGTGGGGGGTAAAAAATTTACCACCGATAATGAAGTCAAGGCGGCAGTTTCGGTGTATTTTAAAGATAAAGAGAAAACATTTTTTATGAGGGGTATAAATAAATGAAAGATCTGAAAAATGTATCCGTCTTGCAGATGAATATATTGAAAAGGAAAAATAATTTGTTTTTTTTTTTATTTTTATATCCACACCTTATCCCCCATTCCGCGAACATAAAAACGCACCCTTGTACATAGCTCTTTATTGATCCTCGTATCTATTAATTTTTTTTACTTTTTTTTAGAAAAACAATAGGTTTTTTGTTAGAGGATAAACATACAAAAAATACTTTATTTACGTGTAACAACTAAAGTTTCCTTACAATCAGGCAAATATACAAAAGTTTGTGGGTTGGATCTTAAAACGAGTCGCATGAATTTGGTATTACTGTGAATGTAGGAATAAATGGTGGTGGAGGGTTTATATACCCCCCTCCCACCTCCCCACATACCCCTTTTACCTTAATAAATAAAAATAAAGAGATAAATTTTAATATTTTATAAATTAAATACACAACACAGTTACCTCTTTCTGAATTTTTGTTTGTTTATCCTATTCCGATTTTATTTAATTCTCCGATTTTTTTAAATTTTACTTTTACTCAAGGATGCTAAAATATGCATATTAAATATACATAAAACCAGGTTGAGAATTTTCTAATTAAAAGATTTAATTTTAATCCTAAGGTCATATTTAAAAATTTTATTTTCATATTTTGCTAAAATAAAAGATTATTTTTAATAAAACCATCAGTTTAACACTTTCTGTCTCGTTTCCATTTAATAACTCAAAATTCTAGCGTTTGAGTTAGAAATTAATCTTTTACTTTTTTTATCCCAACTTTTGATTTAAAAAATAATTATTTATTTTTTACTCAAATTTTGGGATTAAAAATTAAATTTTCAGTTTCAAATTCCAATTTTGGGTTTTTAAATTAAATTTTCTATTTTTAATTCCGATGTGGGGATTTTTTTTTTAAATTTTAAATCCTTTTTGGGAAGAAATATTTAAATTTATTTTTTATCCGATTTTTGGGATTAGAAATTTAACAACTATTTTTTTTAATGCATTATTTGCAATCCAGCATAAAGTACATATACATAAAGTACTGCATAAGTGTACTTACACGTCAGATTAAAGTTTGTTTATTAACAATACAAATATACAAACAAACACATTATCTAATAACCCTATTAGAATAGGTAATTTATTAATTAGGACAAACCTGGTCCTAACTCCAATGCCCTTATTACATACACCTTAAGGTCTATTTTGTTGATCGATATCATTGTTTGTTTTTCATCACAATCGGTGGTGATAAGGGTAGTGGGGTCACGATCTTAGAATATGTCTACACTTCCAGTGTGAATGTCAATACATATTGAGTGAGTGTTTTGAGTGAAAATTTAATTGAAGTGTAAAATGGCAAATGAATTTGTAAGTACTAGTGACTATTTGTACTAATCGTATGATAAAGGATTTGTGTATAAATATTAAAACGCTATAATGTATATTTTATTACCCGAAAATTGTAATACTAATGGCAACACTACACGAGCTATGTCGTTCTGGAATAAAGTAGTTTTCTAATGGTAAATTTACAAAATGGTCACTTTACGGCACTTAAATGGCCGTATCCTTTTAATTATGATGCTTATGGCAACACCACATGGCCTATGTTATCCGAAATGGATGTAGCTTTCTTCTTCTTTCGGCGAGGAAATATTAAAATCGGTTCAAAAGTTTTAAGCCCTATTCGCCCTAACAAACAAACAAAAAATCAATTATTTATATGATATTGTAAATATATAAAAAATCGTAGAAGAGCCATAGGAGAAGGGTTCAATTTATTGTCATAAATTAAATAGATATAATAGAGATTTATGGTCTGGTCCTTTCTTAAATTTATTGTTTTGTAAGAGATAAATCGATTGTGCTAAATATCGTAATAACGCACAGACAGCGCAATCAATATTATTACAGGATACGTAGAAATTCGTAAATATTTATACTATCACTCTGAACAGACATTTTCGCAAACCAACCTGATTATTATCCTTAACACCTTGTTCGTTTATGTAAATAAGATAATACCGATTATTGAAATAGTTTATGTAAGCGGGAAATTAAAAGTTGCAAGTATTGATCTCTTGAATTGTGACGTCACAACATATTATACAATATACAACTATTATCATTAAAAAATGCAAGTATTGATTTCATGAATTGTGACGTCACAATATATTATACAACGACTATTATTGAAAGTTGCAAGTATTGCTCTCATGGATTGTGACGTCACAGTATATTATACAACGTTTATTATTAAAAAATGCAAGTATTGATTTCATGAATTGTGACGTCACAATATATTATACAACGACTATTATTGAAAGTTGCAAGTATTGCTCTCATGGATTGTGAGGTCACAGTATATTATACAACGTTTATTTTATAAATGTGTAGTTTTTTAATACTATTTCTTGTGTTCATCATCAACAACCCATTCATGGCCCACAGCTGAACAAGGTCACCTCCTCAGAATGAGGAGGGGAGATAGGCCATAGTCTACCGCACTGGCCCAATGCGGGTTGCAGACTTCACACATTTGAGAACTTTTAGGGAACTCTCAGGAGTGCAGGTTTCCTCACGATGTTCTCCTTCACCGTTAAAGCAAGTGATATTTAATTGCTTAAAACACACATAACTCAGAAAAGTCAGAGGTGTGTGCCTGTGTGGGGGATCGAACCCGGACCTCCCGAGTAAGGCACCACTCAGAAAAGATTAAAAAAAAAAACATTAGGAGTGGCGTGAAGAAAATGAGTTTAAAATGAGAAAATAATGTTCCTTTATTTCCTAGGTATTGCTCTCCGACCCTGACGCAGAGTTGTCAAGTTGGCCGCTCGAGCTCGTAGCGCTGCGGGATCGCATTTACGCTGAAAAACCACAAGAAAAGGAGGTCAGTACTGTTTTTTTTTTATATAGATATGATGCTGTTGTAACTAGTATTTCTCCATTTCAATAAAAGGATGTAGGACACAAATTTAATTTTATAATAGTGGCATCTATCAGAACTTGTACGAACTACATGATAGGCAACGACCATCGCATCCATCCAAATTATCCCTTGATCCCGTGAAAAATATGTTGATATCCCTTTAACAACTTTATGACTGTTATCCGAGTGATGACTGAGACTTGTTGGCTCCAAATTGCTATTTAAAGGCCCATTTTCTTGAGACACTTTCTGCGTCATATAAGTTAATTACCCGACTATGACGAAGCCAAAAGGAAGGGTTATTTTTTTGGCAGTCTATGTATGTATGTATGTTCCACTCATGAACTAATTTTTATGATCGAGGTGTCAATAGATTCGTAAAATGGCGCAGGTGAAGTAGGCTATAGCTATTTATATATGATTTTATAATTTTTTTAATGACGTAATTTAAACCTCAGATTCTTACCTCGAAAAAAATAAACTGAGCTGATTATCACGAGTTTGGAATCAAAAGAAAGGTCTTGATGAGCACATTACAAATATGTATGTATGTGTTTCATGGCGGTGTTCCTCTGATCATATATATAATGATAGTAGGTATAGGTGCGACCACGGTTCTACCTTGACCATTTCTATACCTATACATTTCTGGGTTTCTATCTGAATTATTATCTCGTTGCGTCCTTTTTAGATTACTTTTCACGTAGTCTAGTAGGTTTATAGTTTGTTTGCTCTTACTTTTTAGACATTGGAATATTGTTTTCAAATGAAACTATTTTTAATTGACTTTTCTCCTATCCCCCTAACAAGAAGAAAAGAAACATAAGAAACGTAATATTGTATACAATTGTATACATAAGGTTATCAATCTGGAAGTAAAAGTCAAGTGTCAAACTTTTGCTTATCATTATATTTATTTTTCTAAAGTTTTTAATATTTTTTATATGCTAAAACTTAAATAAATTAAAATGAGTGCTATAGATCTCTATTAACTAGAAAACATATATACCAAGATTTATGTATATTGTGTATGACCGTCACCGTCACCGTCACCATCAGTTAGTCTCGAAACGTTTTATTTGTACAGACGCGCGTATTGATGGCGTCTGTTAATTGGTTTCGACTCACGGATTTAGATGTGACGGCTGCTGTAAAATATATATTGAATTATTGAAATTGTGTAGCTATTACTAATTGGGTTTTATTGTTCAAAAATCATTTAAAATCATTTTCTATATGAATAATGTCCTCTACAATAATATGATTACGTGTTTCGTATTCAAATGACTTTAAAACAGGACCTGAAAGAAGAAATAAAGAAGGGAAAGGAAAATGTACTAAGAGAAGAGATTATTCTTGTTTATTTTAGTCCAGTAATTTCTATTTTTCTTTCGAATCCTTCTTCTTCTTGATGACATTTACGCTGTAGTTGTCGAATATTTGGTGTTGCGTATTTTTTTTTAAAGATTACTAGTAGTATGGATCACATACTACTAGTATTCCCTTTACCCCTCTTAGTAAGCTAATAAAAAGCCTGTGTGAGGAGTGGGCCACGTCAGTAGTCCAATGTCCGGGATTTGAACCCACGACTTATCGATCGCGAATCCAACACCTGAATCACTGAGCTACTGACCATTTGAGATAGGGTAGGATAGGGATAGATTCCTTTTTACATAACTACTATAGGTATGATCACGCGATCTAATCTATGATCTTCATCCATGGATACTTCCATTATTATTCCATTATATCCTTATATTAGATAGGGAGGGGTGGATGGGTTTATATACCTTTTCCTAGCTTTTATTAATTGTACGCAAAATGACGCCATCTGAACAAAACTACGAAGAACTGTTTGTCTAATTTAGATATGCATTCAGAATTATCTAAAATATATGTGTGACAGCTAAGTTGTATGGCAGTGGGTAACGATATAAATACCATCAGCACCCTCACATTCCCCTCCTATGAGCGCATCTAGATGGCGTCTAACTATTGATGCAGTTTTATTACAATCGCCATCAGATTATTTTAGATGCGTATTTTATTGATTCGATCATACAGTCTTTATTAGAGATGCTACGAATATTCAGAAAATATTCGGTATTCGGGTATTTGGAAATTTTAATAACTTAACATATTAACATAATATTAATACTTAAAGTCTATAAATGGTAAGTTATGATGAATGAAATTTTTTTTTTTATAATTTGTAGATCGTTTGCGCTTTTCATCGTATTCTTAAATTATACCTGCTTCCGAAAATAGTCGCTCTGTACACTGCTACGGGGAGATGACAAATAAATCTTAGAAAATTCTGCTAGATTAAGATATTGTTTTGCGTTTGCTGATCATCATTTATAAGGGTATGCTGTTCTATCAACAAACAAAGCGCCCACAACGCATCCTCATTACACGCACTTTAATAAAACCCGCCTAAGATTCTAAGTGTTGCCGAATATTCAGCGCTTCGGTCATGAGACTTGCCGCATATTCATTATTCGGTCAAATCACTATTTGTGACATCTCTATTCACAATTACTATAAAAGCTTGGATTTCGCATTTCGATTTGTTACCTAACTAAGTTAGTTTGACTGTTATATTATAGATTTTCATCATCAGCATCACAACCCATTAATAGCCCACTGCTGAGCCGAACCTCCTCCTCAGGATGAGGAGAGGGTAACTATGGCTTATCACGCTGGCCCAGAGCGGGTTGACAGACTTCACAAACCTCTGACAACTTTTAGGGAACTCTCAAGAGTGGAGGTTTCCTCACGATGTTTTCCTTCACCGTTACAGCAAGTGATATTTAATTGCTTAAAACTACATAACTTAGAAAAGTCAGAGGTGTGTGCCCTGGATCGAACCTGGACCTCCCGAGTAAGACACCGATGTCTTAACAACTAGGCTATTACTGCTTATTGTAGACTTTATGTTATGGTTAATATCATAAGCTGTTAAAAATAAAATGTTGTGTTTTTGCACCAATAAATACTTTACAATGATAAAGAAATATTCACTTGTTGAACAATAGGTGCTCTTACGAAGACACATCCTCGCACATATTCAGTGGAAACGCAGCCTAACGTGGAATAAGATCTCTTTTGCTTAAGAGCTTAAAAGTTTCCAGCACTCTTAAGCACTGATTGTATATATAATGTTATACTTATTGAGTTTTTCATAGTTATCAATGCAAAAAAAACCAGCGTTGATCACTGATAGATATAGAGTCTTGATAATATTAGTTTTTCTTGTAACAAAAGATCCTTGTTCTAAATGACCTTATGTTATAAACAATTAACAAAGCTCGATGAGTTATTGGACCGCTGGCTCACATGAAACAAATTAAAACTGTCTCGGTGGAGCAATTTAACAGGATTTAACGCTACTTTATTGTTAACTAGTCAAATGCTCTGTTTTTTACTATAGAATTAATAAAATACCAACTTGTTGTAGCAATAAAACACAAACTTTGTAATTTTAACTAAATCACTTTAAGCTTAGCTTTTGTTATCATGCTCACCACAACCAACATTTCATACAGACTCGAACTGAAACACTTTTAATTACTTTATAATTAACTGAATTTGTCACCCGACGACGTTCGTCGCCCAAGACAGCCAGGCAGACTGGTACTTAAATCTAAAGAAAACTATAGTCTTCATAAGAAAATTATAATCTACACTTAATTAAAAAACTATAACCCGACTACCTAAAAAACTGGTCTGAAAAGGACGAAACAAGAAAATAATCAGATAGAAACCTAGAAATGTATCGGTATAAAAATGGTCAAGGTAGAACCGTGGTAAATTCCGTCATTAAAAAAAATCATAAAATTTTTATAGTGTGTATTTCACCCGCGCCATTATTACGAATCTATTGACACCTCACTCATGAAAATTGGTTCAGTAGTCTAGGCGCTAGAGTGGAACATACAAACATACATACATACATAGATACATACAAACATACATACATACATACATACATACATAGATACATACAAACATACATACATAGACTGCCAAAATCATAACCCTTCCTTTTAGCTTCGCCGTAGTCGGGTAAAAAGAGAATTTTACAGGTTTTGTAAACAAACAAAATAACAAACATAACTTATTTACAACATTACGAGTATATTAGATCCACAGACAGATAGTGTTACGTTTTATTAGACTGCTTGTTAAAATGAATCCTTGGTTTTATTGTACACGGATCGATTTACCAATTAGGAGTTATTATTGTTAAAAAAACCGACTTCAAACTAAAAATGCACTAAAAAGTAAGAAATAAATCCGTTATTTATTATTCTCTCGGTGCCAGCCAGGTTAACAGACGTGTAGTGAGATAGAATAATAATAGGTATATCTATTTAACTACTACTATTACTATACTATACTATTGCTGGCACCGACTACAAAAATAACAATTATTATATATTATTGTCTTAATAAAGAGAGAATAATAAATAACGGAATTATTTCTTACTTTTTAGTGCATTTTTAGTTTAATGTCGGTTTTTTTAAACCTAATTTTTTTTACTTTTTAGTGTCTGTAATAGATTATTCTGTAAATCAGGTAGACTATATCATTTCGTTGCTTTTTATTGTCATGTATTGAATAGTAATTTTATTTTAAGTAGCTAATAGGTAGGTCTACGAAAGGTGTCGCGCGCCTTAAACTATATAGATCCCGAGAAACAGAAACCGAAAGAATGTTAATAAAATGAAAACTACAAAGCCAAACTATGTTAAATTTTTATGGGACCAAATGGCAACTATTCCACATCTAACTAAAGAAGAATCACGTAAATCGGATCATAAATCTCAGCGTAATTAATATACATACATAAAAAAAATTATATCAATCGAATTGAGAACCTCCTCCTTTTGAAGTCGGTTAAAAATAAATATAAGAACTTTTGTGCAATACTAGTTGTATAGTTCATGTATGACATATGGGTAATTCATAATACTTTAATCTCTAAATGTCATGACAGAAACCCGAGTAGTAGGTACCTGGGAATTTGACCTAAGTCCTGTCTTACCATGGTCATAAACGATTCACCAGAAAAGTTTCTATATCAATTCGTTACATCCTTTCTTTTGGTTTTTCTATTTGTGAGAAATTATATTTAACAGTATAATCTTATTAGTTACGGTATAAGAATACTAATTTGTCCGTCTTGGTTAGATCCTTTTAAAGAAAATGTACTGTGTAAAATTGACATCTAATTGGTTAACCTTAAATGCACCGTAGCCATAAAATGGCGGATACTACAACTCTTCAAAAGATGGATAATGACAAATTTGAATAAGAAATATTCCTGCAGCAGTGCAGTATGGGTGTAGACGCAGCGGGTGAGTGAACTGCCGCGCTAATTATACGCCTGCATTTACTATGTCTAATCAAATGTCGCGGTGTAGCTCTAGGGTTGCCAGAACAAAAAACTGGCAACGCTAAAAATATTCTTAATTCTATTAAACTTTTACAATTATTATCTAATATAACAGCAACTACTTCCAAATTAAACTAGATGGCGCTAGTCATACATTGGGTCTAAATGATAAAATGGTTTCAATATATAGGTCTTTTTTAATGGCATCTCATTTCAATTTATCTAGCCAAGTAGATCAAGCTAATATCTCCATCTTGGCCTGGACTTAATCTCATCCTGGGGGTTAAAATAAGGGCACTAAGATTTCTGTTACTGCAATGGATATCCATGATTGCCGTCATCTACATCGCTGTGCCTTTTCCTAGTGGGTTTAAATACAACTTAAGATCTGATGTCTATGTTAAAATATTGTTTAATATTTGTCAAATACATCTTCTGAATATTGATCTTATTTGGAATGTTGTTTACGAGATCTGGGACAAAAGTCCAGCAACTACCAGTGTTGACAACCCTGTATTGCACTGCGCCCGCCCATGCGTATTATCTGTGCGTGTCAGTTTTAATGACTTGGATTAAACTTCTTTATCGATAACACTAGTATATGTGTTATTAGAATGCTCAATAATCTGAGTTATTGTCGAGGCTTAGGTCGTTTGAAGTCTAGATTGTTCTACGAATTCATTACAATAGAATATCACTGTCTTGTCTCTGGACGGTACTTCGGCATCTTAATCACACATTTTATAATTAAATAAATAAAGATAAAGAAAAGTTTTGTTAAAATAAACTATAATTGCAATTGAATTGATGGGAAATAGAGCATAATTATTTTACTTATGATTTTTTTATGGTAGATAAGGTGCAAACGAGCAGATGGTCCATCTGATGTTACGAGTAAGTAGCCACCATCGTCCATGGACATTGACAAAACAAGGTATCTCTTGTTTTGTCGATGCGATGCATCCTCAAAGATTGAGTGAGCGGTTTCAGCGGACCCTGAGCAAGAGCCCAGAGTCCACTAGATCCGCAGCATTAATGGAACGGGAGAGGGAGGGGATAAGTCTGGCCCACTGCGGCTCGACCGGAACGCGTCTATGACAGATCCTCTACCACCAAGGGTGTGCTGGATTACTCGCCTCTTACGAGATGCTCTCCTAGCGGCAGAGGTGAACAGTATTCTAACCCGTCCCCTCACGGGTGAAACACGTCCCCTCACGGTTAATTTTAAGAAAAAAGACAATATCCTAATTATGTGTGATAAATATATGAAATTGTGCGCAAAAATTAATGATAAAAAGTCCCTGAACTATTTAATTCTTGATCTATGTAATCAATAAAAAATGTATAGAATTGCCTTATTGAAGATTTGTATGCTTTTTTTGATCATTACCACCATGGATTACCATGGATATTGAAAAAAGGGAGGCAGATATGCGTGACTCGCTCTGGAACTTTAGAATATTCAATTTGACGATAAATTTCTGAGCGTGAAGTTGAAAATTTGGTCCCTCTTAGGAAAAAAACAAATTGCTGTCAATATACTCTGTCTTGGTGTATGCCTCGGTTAATACTTGTCTCATGTCTGTGGGCGGGCGGGATTATCGTCACGGCGCTTGGAATTATTTATCGCTTTGAAAAACGTCATGTACTTCATACCATGGTCGTTTCTTGGTTAGAAATAGATTTTAAACTTTTAAGCGGCAATGAGAATGGGATAGTTAAAGTAACCTCAAGAAAGATGCAGCACAATCAGTATTTGATTATTGAATGCGTATTCTTATATGTTTCCGCAGTCTTTTCCAGCCTAACCTACATGTGTGAAAGCCATACCGCTTTCTTTTTGGGTGATAGCGATGTTTTAGTATTTGATTTCACTGAAACATTATATTAAAATATATGTCACTAATTTTAACTGCTATGCAACATTTACGGGGAAATCGTAAAATTTAACAGCAAACATACGGAACTGAAACTGTAGTAAACTAACTTGAGACGTTTACGTAGAACAACTACAGTTGTTACATAACTGTAAAAAGCTGTATTTTTGGAAAGAGCATTTGGGTTTTGTGGGTACTCTCCTCGAAAAACCGAATTTTTAGTAAGATGTAGGATTTCCGATTATTTTTTATCGGTTTTCTAAAACTTAGAAGTGAAATTATATTTTGTAAGACGAATTTCATGGCCTTTGTGTTCGTTCCTCAAATGGTTTGATAAATAATATCCCCCCTTAGAAATTTATGTTGTTCTTGAGATTACCATGGTCATACTGAAGAATAAACCTTCGTTAGGGTCTTTAATGCGATGCATAAATATAAAATTTGAGGTTGAGGTTAAAACTATATTTGTTAGCACGTATGTCAGCATTTGTAAATAATTGGTATTTTTCTGAGAATCCCTTGACTCAAATGAGATTTGGGTCATCGTTCCCATTACATGTATTGTCTTTGCGTAAAGTTTTTTTGGCTCGTGACATTATGATTTCATTGCTCTTACGTCTCGTCTGTTTGTATTATTAGACTAAATTTTAAAAGCTCCATTTTCGATGTTTAATAATTCAGTATGCTCAAAATTGTTAATTGTTTTCGAAATATTTGTACTCTAAAGTGGTATTATGATATAGGTACCCTCACCGTAGTAACCAGATGCTCGCCCATATTGTAGGGATCGAAGCATTAGCCCACTACTGATAATAATTTAAATTTTAAATTCATGTAACAGACGCGACCTGTACGGTTAGAAGCATATGTATAAAACATATTTAAATTACTTGTCCTACTTAATTCATATTAATATTAATACGGTAGTTTCAGCATTGGATGATATCTTAGCCTTAATATACATAATAAGAATTTGCGTAAGATTATCATCCAATACACCTAAAGTACGAGTATGTAATTAGCTATAGAAAAAGTATGCTTTACAATTTCATTGCTATATTGTAGCTTTGTCTTTCTAAGTATTACGTAGGTATTAACTAAGTTTGGGTGGATTAGATTAGGTTACACTATGTAAATATGTTTCATGCTGACTGTACTTTCCTCTTACATCTATTACGTGCACACGACCTACTAATTGCTATAACGCTTACATTACATTACAGCGTAGGATGAAGTGCGCCCTAAGTACTGCTTTTACTGAACCATTACAAACTTAGGATAAACCCATTGACCTGGTATTTTATATCAAAGATATTTTCTGGTTCTGGTTTTCAAATATTATATATGTCGGGGTATGGCTGGGTATAGTTGGGATAGGATAGTAATAAAGGCCGTGCCGGGCTATAGTTAGGGTAGGATAGTAATAAAGGGGACATGTTGTTGGTCCTTGCATTGTATTTTGATGTGTTAACACAACCTTAGGTTAGGTTTAGGTTAGGTCAGCCTTATGTTAACCTAACCTAAGACAAACAATGAGACCAGGCACTAGAGGTGAGTGTTATGATCATTTAAAGGATATCCTTAATGTCGCGACGGAAGTGATAATTAATTTTCTCTATTATTATCCGAAGTAAATAAACAAATAGGAAATATGGCCCTGACGTTCCGATTATTCGATAATCGTTTACTCGCTATCTAAAATCGTCGAGTATTAAAATGACGTGACGGAAGTGACAACGAGTCCTCTTTGTTATTATTCTATCCTAACTAGCCCAACACGACCTTCACTATTATCCTACCCCAGCTATACCCCGACATATATGATAAACTTTTAGGTTAGGTAGGCTGCTTTCTACCAAGCACGCCAAAAAATTTTCTATACTGATGTTAATCCACTTTTAGCCAAAGCATGTACAGGGGGTTAAAAGAAAATTAGGATCACAAGGCAACATTCTGAAGATACTACCCAAATGATAAAAATGATTCAACCAATAAATTAAATTTGATTTTGTTACTTTCTATATCAGTAACATTTGTTTATCAATAAAATGTCGATACAAAATAAAGTTAGTTTACGATTTAACGATTACGATGTTTACGCGCTTCTCCGAAATTTCTCGTCCCTTTGTAGGCACTTCCTTGTTTTACGTTACTTTCTGCGTAGCACGAAAATTCTTTTCTACCAACAGATCTATTTCGGGGTCCTAATCTATTAAAATAATTTCTTTATATACTTTGACATGCCACATTAGGAATCTCGATGCTCATGTCCTATTCAGTCCCAAAACATTAAAAAAAAATCATATTTAGCAGCGTCGAGCTTGTATACGACATAAAATAACTACGCCGTAGTTCTCTTGCTGCTAAAAAAACTTATAGCGAAAAGCTATAGATATATTTTAATCCTTCTCAAACGGAACATGTGTATATTTGTATAATCCAAGTGCCATCAACACCAGGAAGTCCTTTGAAGTGGTTACGAAGATTCCCACGTGCCTGCAGGCGACACGTGGCCCTTTGTCATAAACAGAGTGGTGCGCAGCGGAGTTGTTAACTGTAGGACCCCTATGGTGCTGCGTAATTCGATTTATTATTTTAAAAACAAAATGTACGAAATTTGGATTTTTGTAGAAAGTAGAAATAAAAAAATAGAGGTTTCTCCTATGATATTTTTTGCAGTCAACGTGGTACGGAACTCTTGATGTCCAAGCTTGTCCAATATGTCCAAAGCTCTTTACCAAGTTTTCTCGTTAGTAGCAGACACTTTGCGGCCATCGGTTATCCTGTAACAGGATGTTATAGTTATTTTTAGATGCCACAGTTTATGGGGTGCTAATTTTGTGTTCTTTATGTTTACTCCCAGTGTAGGTTAGTGGTATAAATATGTATTATACTGTTGGCATAACCGTAACTATTAGATCAGTTTTTTCATTAATAAAAACAAAGTAACGCAACCAAATCTTGTTAAAACAAAACAATGCCACCCTTATAAATCAAGGGAGAGTAAATTCCCATTCCCCTCCGATTCTAACCAACACCATTTTACTGGAAATCGTTTGCCACCGTCTTTTTATAATGTGCCCGGATGTTTTGTTACAGCGAATTTAGTTTACAAAGATTCATTTATGAGTTCTCCTGAATTTTGTATAAATTACACCAACATATATTTTTGTTTAGGTTTTTATTTTCTGGTGTTAATATTTAAATACTTTATGAAAAATTTCCATCAAAATTTTGTCCCAGAGGTCTCTGTTTTTTTTAAAGGACTACTAGTATTCCCTTTACCCCTCCTAGTAAGCTGATAAATAGCTTGTGTAAGGAGTGAGCCACGTCAGTAGTCCAATGTCCGGGATTTGAACCCACGACTTGTTGATCGTGAATCCAACGCCCGAACCATTGAGCTACTGACGCTCTTAGAAGCGTTAAAGTTTAGAAATATTAAAACTAAACTTTTAAGCGTTAACGGTCTGGTATCTGTTAAATTTAACAGTTTCGATACTGTAAAAGCAACAATACTTTTTTTTTTAAAGTATACTGGGAGCATAGATTGGATTGGTTACCCTACAAGTAAGCTAAAATGGTTGTGTTAAGGGTGGGCTACATCAGTAGTCCAATAACTGGGATTTGAACCCACAACCACGATTGTGGATCGAACGGCTCAACCACTGAGCTACTGACGAACAATGTTTAAAAACTTGATTCATCTTTTTAAAGATCTATTTCTACATCTAGCCACAATAATATTTTTTCTTACTGAGCTGTTACAAGATTGAAAATAATGATTATTACGGGTTGTGTTCATATTTCAGGATTACGCCGTTGGTGGCGAAAGTGACCGTTATCGTTTAACGTACCGACGTATCCTGATTAAGTTTAATTTATGTTCATCTAGGCTTACAACGGTCGATGATACTAATGGCTATTCAAAATGTATGACTACTGTTTCGGTTACAGTGTTTTAATGGATTCTTGAAAATCCAAACGTAGCAGAAGAACACTTCATATCGTCCAACGTTAATATGAAATTGTAATTTTTGTAGACATGTCTTATGAGTCATCTTAAATAGTGAAAGCGTTGATATTAAAAACATGTGTCAGACATAATAATACAAGTTTAATGAGACTAATGACCTCATGGGTGTTGCCTTCAAAGTTTATATAAATAAAATTATGACAACGATATCGTGATCTAAATTTGTACAGATAAAAATAATGAAACGATTGAAGATGAAATATTCGTTCTCCTATACAATGTTTACGTATTCCTTTTGATGGTAAGTGGTTATCATTTCCTATACCATATACAGTTACTTTTGTCTTGATGCGTTGCTAGTAATGGCCTAAAACGAGCCTATGTGAAATTAGCGCGCTTGAGGAAATAGAGAAGGACTTTCCAAGAATGAGAAAACTCTGGTGCAAAGAAAAGGGAAATTCCGGATCCGAATTACATGCAATAAGTAAATTGCACTTGATTTGATTTTAAATGAAATATCTTTCTTCTTCATAATAATAGGTGTCCGTGACACTACGTAGGAGTCAAGCTAAAATTAAGAATTGGTGATATGATGATTTTTTAAATTAATTACTAAAATCAATTTCAGGGCGTATAACTGATACATTAGACTTAATATGTGAGCAGCCTGATGATTAAAAATTATTACATATCCCTGTTCTGAAGTAATGAACCTTTAACAGTAGACAAAATAGTCCAGCGAAGTGAGCTAATATTGCCACCATTAAAATTGAAATTAAAATCGACTTTATAGCTAATGCATGTTTTAATACAGAAAAAGATTACATGCATCGAAACGTCTGAGGGAGGATGTATAAACAAACTAGCGCCAGTAACGCGTTGACTATCGCCGGAGAAGGACGTTTGGTGTGACGTCACAACGTACACATACACGTTCGTAGCTAAACACTAAATAGTGATATAGTGAATGAGAAAAACAGTGATGTGAATTCTAAAACTGTTAGTGTTAGTGCACTTGCTATTATTAGTGCGTCGATTTGCGTTTCATTCAATGGAAGTCTGTGACTTGATAATTTGTAAATATAGTATGCTTTACTGCTGACTTGATTTCGCTTCCCTGAGGATACTTCATTCTGCGTCTATCAAACTCAAACTTATTAATTACAATAGGATTTTTTTGAAGTAACTAATGATATAAATTCTCTGTCAAAATGTACAAGTTAGAAATGTGATACTACTGAACTGATGATTTGATGATGGAGCCAGGATATAGCGACTGGAACTGCTTGAAGGGAAATGGCAGAATCTTCATAGTTCGTAGGATCTTTTAGTCCAAATTTCAAGATATAAGCTTTATAGTTTCTGATGACATGAATGTTTAATGAATAAGCGTTATGTAGTAGAACTTTGTTTTCATTTATAATTTAAAACAAGAGATAAGAGTTCTTAGAATAAGTTCGCCTTATCTCTGTTATTGCAATAATGTATGGACGTGCCCTAATATGTAATAATGATAGTTTTGTTTTTACAAACGAATTTAATAATTAAACCAATTCTTTATTCTTTTAGACTGAGATTTTGATCAACTTTTTGTTCAATAAACCACTTTAGGGTCAACATAGAATATTTATTCCTAATTATAAATATGTAGCCCTAGGCAATTTCAGTTCCATTTCGGCATTTTTGTTTGTTGATCTTTAAGTAGGTTATACAGAGACCTTTGATTTTTTAAAGAATCGTTTTCGCTAACCTCGCCCATATATAATGATGTCTATCCAAAATCATTTAGCAAACTGAAATTTAGGGCAGACATAGAATATTTGTTTAAATTTACTAGTTAGCATTGGAATTATTTTCCATTAAGGCGGATACTGAAGGTTATGTGCCTTCGTTTTTGCTAGTGAAAATATATATTGAAATAACTCATTTTTATAAAACAATGAAATTTCTAATATAAAAGGTCGTTAACCTAAAATTGCAAATACTTCCAGTAGTACGTACAATACATCACCCCTATAGCGGTCGTCGATCTCGATGAAAGATTCTTTAAAACGCAGAAATTCTTTGTTCCTGAAACAAAAATGTGAGGGGTGTCAAGAGCGTTCTTGTTTCACTGTTAGGGCACGTGTAGAAATATATAAAACTTGAGTTAAAACAAGTCTCCAAGTTCAAGTCTTTAAGACACCGTACACCGTAATTAATTCATAATATTATGTATTCATATGTTATCGTAAAGACACATTTATGTATATATGATAACTCCACGAAAATTTACGTACTTTTTTAAATTGTTGGACCCTTATTAGTAGCTCATATTGTCTCCATCTCCCTAACTTTGCTCCAAAGCGTCCCTTTATTATGTGACCTCTAAAACCCCTCAATTTATTGATTAACTATGGTACAGACTACAGACACCGAGGGGAAATCTGCTTCGAACTGGATTATTGAGGGTTCAATCGTACACGTGACTTTGTTTATATTCACTTGTTTGTTTACATTTAATTTGAAATGAATTAAATGAAATATAGTTGTCGGCGCGTAAGTTAGGCTTAGGTTAAGCTAAGGTTCCTTACCACCTTAGGGTCACCTTAGGTTCAGACAGAGAACCTGGTCAGTGAAAGCTAGTGTTGTAATTGCCTGAAGGGATCCCTTAAACCTACCTTGGTCATAAGTCGATAATAGTTATTTATCGGTTCAGTAGCAGTATCTACGTTGCGTTTACCCAATAGTCCATTCAATATCACACCCCCTTGTAATGTTATTCAATATACCCCCTCTCCTTCTCTTCTCATCATTGTTCCCCGTGTTAGTTATAAAATTATAAATGACTTGCCGAGTAATCATTAGGTTTTATATTATTAGATCACAGTGTCATCTATTGGGTTAAATTTTTAATCCAAGTTATCCCGGGACCTCTATTACGGAATATTATTTTTTTTTATTAAAATTCATTAGTTATTTATAATAAACTAGCGGCCCATCCCGGCTTCGCGCGGGTGGAATATTATTTTTAAAAATATATTGGCCCTCCCGCATTACGGTGCCCCCTCTCTTGCCGCTTTACTCGCTGCGCTGCGTCGCTATACTGGCCCGTCGCGTCGTCGTGTATTTTTTGTTTATATTGATATTTTTAATTTCGTAATATCTTTTGAATGGAAGGTCCGATTTTAATAATTCAAAAAGTAATTTACAGGTATTTAAATTGTCTTGAATACGAAATAATTTATTTGGATAAGGATTAATACAAAGTTATAGAAAACATGGTCTGATTTTGATAGGCATTTTTATCAACTTTTAAAATGTAAAAAAGTAGTTATAGTGACGTAACTATAATAGTTGGACATATGGTCTCGCGGACTTTTTTGTAGATATTGATACGTTCTATAATATTGTACAACATTTTTTTGTTCTATCATCAATACTTTTCGCAGCGCATGCGATGAAAGATATTTTATGGCAAATTTTTTGGCACCTTGGGTTGGTTTTCGTGAGATTTCCTAAGGATCTCTAATTTTTTCTTGTAATAAATATAGCCTATGTTACTCAGGGATAATGTAGCTTCCTAATGGTGAAAGAATTTTTGAAATCGGTCCAGTAGTTTTTATGTTTATTCGTTACATACAAAAATACAAAAATACAAATCTTACTTCTTTATAATATTAGTATAGATGAAATATTTAAAATATAATCTTTTTTCCAAACTTAGCTGTCTTACTTCGACAGATGCCATTGATCTTTCATCTTAAACAATTCCTTTTTTGTTTCTTTACAACTATTTAGATTATATTTCAAACCTGCAATATGCCCGTCGTCACATTATTATTTTCTTTACCATTTAACAACCAAAAACAACCCTTAAAAGTCACACATTATGACTTACATTCATATATCCGTGTTTCCGGAACTCCATGCAATCTATTTCAGTTCTTATTGTTATCTTTATAGTTCAGAGGTTCTCAATCTTAATTGACCTATAGCATCCGTGTATTCTTGGAGTTATATACATGGAATATTGTAATTTTTTCCGGTCTGTGAAGACGAAGACCTTTAATAGGCTGTAAATCTACTGTTAATTATGGTATTATATACTTATAATTTGAGTAGCATCTGTTATTTGATGTTGGTAGAATTGATATGAGTAGCATTTTTACTTGATGTTGGTACGAATTATATGAGCAACATTTTCACATTTCTGAAATGAAGATTGTCTGAAGTCTAAAGTATAACCCCAGGAGGATATTCTAGTAAAGCCGTCATACTATTAGTCTGCGTATAGACTTCAACTTCTTCTACTTTTTAATTAACACTACATTTTCATTACTAGGACTTGAAATAAATTGATTTATTTATATCGAAATATTAAGAACTTAAATATTGATCAGAAAAATATGGTATAACGATATTGGCGCCACAGCCCAGACATTTAAAACTCTAACTTAATTTTAACTTCTCATTATAACAGGACATATTCTTTCCTGGGACTTGATATCGCACATTGATAAGAAGAGTGACACTATACAAAAATGCTGTTTTCACTAGTTTTGCATCAGCAGTCGACACTACTATACGTCATTATACAGGAAAATATTAGAGTTAGAATACTATTATCTTCTGCCGCTGGGAGAGCATCTCGTAATTTACCATCAGGTGGACCATCTGCACGTTTGCACCTTATCTACCATAAAAAAATATTATGCTTCACGCGCTAAGAGATGGCACCACTTTCACAAAAACACATTTGTTGTATAGCGACGGTCTTCTTGTCAATGTGTGATATGTAGAAAATATAATTACATACTTCGAATCTTTTTCGATATTATTCATTTTAAAAAAATGAATTATGAATCCATTGTACAATCAGAATTATAAAAATTAAAATTACTACTATTATGTAACGTGTTTAAAATAAGCAAAATAGATAAAATTTGCTTTGTATTATTTACTATATACATAGTTATAGAAGAGCTAAATAAATAATCCTTTATCTTTATCTTTAATTAGTCGTCGATTCCTGGGGATACACATAACTTTGGGAATCAGTGCTATAATATATGGGAAATATGTTTGATAACGAAACTTAAAAATTACTTAAACGTTATTGATGTTATATATTCATAATTTATAGGCCGTTTGTTTGATATTCGACCGAGTTATTTGTGTATATTGTATTAGAAATGGCGATCACAGATAGATTAATGGAAATATCGATTTATATACTAGCTGACCCTTGTGACTTCGTCCGCGTTTAGCTCCGCTTCTATTTGTCTTGCCGTGATGATATATAGTCTATAGCCTTCCTCGATAAATGGCCTATCTAACACTGGAAGAATTATTCAAATCAGACCAGTAGTTCCTGAGATTAGCGCTTTCAAACAAACTCTACAGCTTTATATATGTATTAGTATAAGATTAACGGCAGAGATTCATAACCAATCTCAATCCAAAATCTTTGGGTTATGCATTGAAATTCATAATTTTTTTTTCAAATTAAAAAAAAACTAGTTTTATAAATTGAACAACATTCGTTTTTTATTCAATTATTAGTAAATTAATTTTATAAATTTCAATATATTTACTCTTCTTGACTGAATAGAAAAAAAAGATACGCATTTTTTTAACTTTTTATAATTTTCGTTTTTTAAAGTCCTGTAACTTTTTTCCTATGCGTTTTAGCGAAAAATGAAAGAGACCTTTTTTGTAGAGAATTTAATTTCCTACAAGATCACGAAAAGGAAAATTTCAAAAAAAAATTTTTTTTCGACGATTTATTCTTTTAAATGAAGAAAGGGGGACCCGCCCCCCCATGTGCCAGCTCAATTTTCAAGATATCAAGCTCATCTTCTAGGAGTTTTTTTTTGTCTAGTGTATATAAGTATAAGTGTATAGAAAAGTCGAATTTGTAATCTATTTTCGATATGTAATCCTAAGATTTTAGATCAGTTAAATTTGGGTGTTAGCTTTTTTAAAACGCAGTGGGAAACAACGCAACATGTGTAACAAAATAAATCCAGCTGCGTCCAGCAATATGTTATACGAGTACGAGGGAAAAACAAACTAACACCATGTGGTACACTGTACAAGTACATGTGGTGGGGGCACTGAATCTGTGCCAATTGAAAATGGTGTCATTGTTGCCAGCTTTGTACTGATAGAGAACTTATCAGTACAAACTACTCCAACTACCAACAGTAGACTCATATTATAATAACAGTATGAACTTATTATTATTAATCTATACTATTATATAAAGAGGAAAGATTTGATTGTTTGTAAGTTCGTTTGTTGCGAATAGGCTCGAAAAGTACTGAACCGATTTTGAAAATTCTTTCACCGATAGAAAGCTACATCCTTTCCGGGTAACATAGGCTATGTGTTGCCATAAATATTCTAAATAAAAAGTAATGGCCATTAAAGTGCCATAACCTGGTCATTTTGTAAATTTAAGGGTTTCTCAGGAACTACTAATCCGATTTTTTAAATTTTTTCGCTGTTAGAAAATTACACTATTCGTGAGTGACAAATGTGATTTAGTGTTGCCATATACATTTTTAATTAATATAATTTGGCCATTTTTTTGCTACTAATCCGATTTTAAAAATTCTTTCACTGCTAGAAAACTACACTATTCGTGAGTGACAAAGGCGATTTAGTGTTGCCATATACATTTTTAATTAATATAATTTGGCCATTTTGTTGCTACTAATCCGATTTAAAAAATTCTTTCACTGCTAGAAAACTACACTATTCGTGAGTGACAAAGGCGATTTAGTGTTGCCATATACATTTTTAATTAATATAATTTGGCCATTTTGTTGCTACTAATCCGATTTAAAAAATTCTTTCACTGCTAGAAAACTACACTATTCGTGAGTGACAAATGTGATTTAGTGTTGCCATATAAATTTTTAATTAATATAATTTGGCCATTTTTTTGCTACTAATCCGATTTTGAAAATTCTTTCACTGCTAGAAAACTACACTATTCGTGAGTGACAAATGTGATTTAGTGTTGCCATATAAATTTTTAATTAATATAATTTGGCCATTTTGTTGCTACTAATCCGATTTTAAAAATTCTTTCACTGCTAGAAAACTACACTATTCGTGAGTGACAAATGTGATTTAGTGTTGCAATATAAATTTTTAATTAATATAATTTGGCCATTTTGTTACTAATCCGAATTTAAAAATACGAAATTACAGAGATCAATTATAATATTGCTTTAAATACCCGGAGCGAAGCGAGGGCAGGCTGCTAGTATTATATAATTTCTATAAGTTGCACCTATGATTTATTTTGAAAGCATCTTACTTTAATTTAATTAATAAGTTTCGTAAATGCTTTTAGATAGTGTTTCTTCATCGTCACACCCCTCAGCCTGAGACCCACAACTTTTACGTCATTGTGACCTGAATATTACATATTTTATTCTAGATATTTTAAAAATTTTTTAAGTTGACAATATTTAAATAATAAAATCCAACCTAAACTACTTTTTCCATAAGATTTAGATTTAATACTGAATAAATAAAAGTTGGTACTGTGGCAACTATTTACAAGTTTCTTTGGATTAGGTGTTCTTTGCCCCCTAGTATTTGGAAACTACACCAACTACTACTCTTAAGATCTTAAATGTATTTTTTTTGAGGTCAAAAAAAGCTAACTGAGATTTGGATTTCTTTTAGTAGTTTTAAGAAATTTAAACTGTTCTTTAAACTTATTTCAAACTAACTCCGCGCGACTTCGTTCGCATGTTGCTCCGCTCCTATAGGTCGTAGCGAGATGTTAATAGCTTAAGTTACTCCTTGTTACATCAGCTATCTGCCAGTGAAAGTCCCGTCAAAATCGCTCCAACCATTTCAGAGAAAAGCCGGAACAAACAGACAGACCTACCTACTATGAAATCTTTATTAATAACAAATATTTGTATAATAAAAAAAACCGTGGTCGCACCCATGTATGATGTGGAGATGTTCCTCTAATCATATAAATAATCATAGTAGGTATACATGTGTGCGACCACGGTTCTGCCTTGACCATTTTTATACCGATGCATTTCTGGGTTTCTATCTGAATTATTTTCTTGTTTCGTCCTTTTTAGACCACTTTTTTACGTAGTCGGGTTATAGTTTTTTAAACTTTATTTTTTTATTTAATAGTTTTCCGTTTCTCGATCGAGATAACCTTTATAATCTCATATTGTAACGCCATTTTGGTTTTTATTTGCTTAAACGAGTGAATAACTGCAACGACAGGACCGTGCGGACTATACGACCGCATTTTAAACATACATGTTGACATAAACGACACATATATATATGTCGGAGGTGTGAGTTAGGTTTAGGTTAGGTTAGCCTTAGGTTAGGTTAGCCTTATGTTAGGTTAGGTTAATGTTAGTCTAATCTTAGGTTTAGACGGTGAAACTAAGCAGTGGAGGCGGGTGTTGTGATCGCTTAAAGGACGTCCTTAAGCCTACACCTTGGTCACAAGTCCAAGGCACTGCTTGGGTTCCTGTCATAATAGTTCTTGTCAGAATAGTACGTGATAGTAATGTTTACTTATATCCTGATCGTGTTGCGCCCGTATAGCTTTTGAGATAGGCCATCCATTCAATTAGTTTTTCTTTTTTGTTTCCGACATATACATATTTGTAATGTACTCGCCAAGACCTTTCTTTTGATTCCAAACACGTGATAATTATCTCAGTTTAATTTTTTTCGAAGTTAGAGGTTAGAATCTTAGGTATAATTTCCTTTATAAAAAAAAAACATAAAATTTTTATAGCCTATGTCACCCGCGCCATTATTACGAATCTATTGACACCTCACTCATGAAAATTGGTTCAGTAGTTTAGGCGCTAGAGTGGAACATAAGACATACATAGATACATACATACATAGACTGCCAAAATCACAACCCACAAGCAAATTTGGCTTCGCCGTAGTCGGGTAAAAACACAACAACACAATATAAACTTTTCATCTGTTAAATCTGAGGGTATAATAAAAATAAATGGTAATACCGACATGTTTTAAAGCAAATGTCAGTGTGATTAATATTAGTTAGCGTTGTAAGTTAGTGTAGTTAAATGCTAAGCCAGTGCGTTTTGGTGAGTTTACCAATATATTTTGTGTGTATGTTTGTGTGTTGTTCTTCTATAAACCTATAGATATAGTATAAAATAAACAGTCAACTTTACTAAATAACAGTGTTTTTTGATACTTAATCAAAATTAAGTTAAAATTCAATCTTTTTAAATCAAAGTTAAATCATTTACATCCAAGATGAACTATATATGTTATTTAATTTATTTTGCATTTCCCACCAAAACCAGATTTAATACCAAAATAATTTTGAATTTCAATTTTAATAACACCGGTCAACACGGATTTTGAGTCTGGCAACAAAATGTCAAATTTTGATTTCTTTTACCTTACTTATAATGGGTAAAATAGGTTTTTTGAATAAAGTTTGCTTTTATAGAAATTTCGTTTTCATAGAAAATTTCATATTATTTCGACAAGTAAAGTCTGTATGCTATTCTGCGACTCAGTCATATACAAAAGTAGTTGCTACAGTTTGTAATAGACATACATACACTCAATACAGTAGAATGCGCGACTTGTCGCCATTTTGTTTTAAAGTATTACCAACTATTATTTTACTCTCCACTAAGAACTTTAAAACTTAATTATCAATATAAAACATACAATAGCAAACTTATTTCTTCATAAATTAGGTTTTTGGTTATTTTTCAATGTAAACACTCAGACAAAAAACAGACACAAAAAAAAGTTTTTTTTTTGGTGACTTGTGTAATCAATACATAATTTTAATTTTTTTTCGAAATTATAATAGTGTAGGTTAGTGTTGACAGGATAAATATTGTCAGTAATTTTCCTACACATTTGTGGTTTTGAGTTGTCGTTTATAGTCACACAGTGTTTATAATATTTTTCCTTATAACATAAAACCTAATTAGGTTAATAATTAATATGTGTATGATCTAGTATTAATGTTATATTATCGACATGGAATTACTAGTATCTTCAAGTAACTTCTTCCTCGAAGTTTGAAGGAAACACTCAAATACTCACGAGCATCGATAAGGTAATTATCAAACCACAGAGCTATCCCGTAAATATGTTTGTTTACGGGATAGCTCTGTGGTTTGATAAGACTTAAAAATATATAGAAACTAACTGACCCGGCATACATTGTTTTCCCATATAAATTTGGGGTAAATTAAGGGTGGCCCCCCTTATCACTTAGGGGTATGAAAATTAGACAAATTCTCATAATAAACTTTCTCATTTATCTTCTTCTTATACCGGATGGATTTTTGAGATGGGTCAGTAAGGGCAGGTACCTTAACCGTTATAGTTACAGGAAAACGTTCCTAGGGGACCTTCCATTATTTTTTGAGATATTCTGAA
Source organism: Limenitis camilla (assembly GCA_905147385.1). Lineage (NCBI taxonomy): Eukaryota > Metazoa > Arthropoda > Insecta > Lepidoptera > Nymphalidae > Limenitis > Limenitis camilla. Next base: position 13,211,300 of record LR990241.1, read on the forward strand.
CTGCATTCACAGATTTTTGAGAAAATGTACGGTCAGCGAAAAAAGTGCTAGTATCCAAAAAAATTTTTTTTTATGTCTATCGATCTTATTTCGTATAGGGATCAAAAGACTCTATGGGACCATTTAAGGTATGAGTACTAGAAATGTCGGAAATCGCCAAAAACTTTTTCCATACTTTTTGTACTGAAAGGTGATAAATTAATTCGTAATATTCTTTATTGTCAAACAATCCTATTTCTTACTTTGATTAAAAGATTATTTAAGGCCAACTGAAACTTAATTATACAAAAATTACGGTAAGATACAATATATCACACAAACTTAAAAATAGGCGAATAATCTGTGAATGCAGTTCTGAATATCTTAAAAAGTTATGGATAGTCTCCTAGGAACGTTTTCCTGTAACTATAACGGTTAAGGTACCTGCCCTTACTGACCCGTCTCAAAAATCCATCCTGTATATAAAAATGAATCCCTATTTCCCTTGGTCACGGCATTACGCACCAACGGCTGGACCGACTTCGCTAATTCTTTTTTTGTTGTATTTGTTATTGTCAGGAGAAGGTTCTTATGAAAGAAAAAATTCTTAAATTAGAAAATTTAAGAAAACTTAACGACTATATTAACTTATCTAATGTAAGCTTCTTTGACAATCAATTTGAATTCAATATTCATAGTAAGCAGTGATGACCCAGTGGTTCAGACTTCAAGTCTTACTCGGGAGGTCCGAGGTTCGATCCTGGGCACACACCTCTGACTCTGAGTTATGAGACAATTAAATATCACTTGCTTTAACGGTGAAGGATAACATCGTGAGGAAACCTGCACTCCTGAGAGTTCCCAAAGAGTTCTTAAAGGTGTGTGAAGTCCGCCAACCCGCACTGGGCCAGCGTGGTGGACTATGGCCTAATACCCTCCTCATTCTGAGGAGGAGACCCGGCTCAGCAGTGGGCCATTGGAGGGTCGTGATGATGATTCATAGTTAAGACAGGACAACGTCTGTCGGGTCAGCTTGTTTATACCGTGTGCTTTGTATATGTTACGCGAAGATGAGCGTATGTTTTCGCACTGAGTTACGCAAGGGCGAAGGGAGACGTTTCACAAATCCTTAACACAACATTTTTGTCAATTTATGTCATAATAGTTTTGTCACTCTGGTAAATTCATGCTGATTCCTGACAAAGAAGTATGTCACAGTTTACAGTCTTTCGACAGTTTACAATATCACGAGATAGATTATAATAACGGTATTTACAATTTCACGTTGATATGTATACCACACTAGTCGACCCCCTCGTCCGCGTGTTGCTCCGCTCCTATGGGTCATAGCGTAACGATATATAGCCTTCCTCGATAAATGGGCTATCTAACACTGAAAGAATTTTTCAAATCTGACCAGTAGTTCCTGAGATTAGCGCGTTCAAGCAAATAAACAAACTTCAGCTTAATATATTAGTATAAGATAAAAGTACACTCATTACACATTAAGAAACACATGTGATCGTTTAAAGCTGGATAGGATGTGAGTGTTCGTTGTTGATTAATACTACTTGACCTTGACACTAGACTTAGAAGCTTATCTCCCTCGTGTACGACCACTCACAAGTAATAGATATTGAGTAATAGATTTGATGACTACAGTTTACTTATTGAAAGTTCATTAAATAACCTCCACATACAAAATATACGTATCGATTTATTGGTCAGAACCACGTTATGCTACCATGATGAAAACCAACTACATGTTGGCGCGTAAGTTAGACAGAGGTTAACCTAGTCTTAGGTTTAAATAGTGAAAGTAAGAAGTGGAGGCGAGTGATCACCAGTCTAAGGCACTGCTGAAAGAGATCTTAATGTTAAGTTTTTTATCAGTTCAGTAGCAGTAACTACGTTGCGTTTACCCAATAGTCCATTCAATATCATCACCCCCCTTAGTATCTTTAATATACCTCCTCCCTCCTTCTCTTTCTTATTCTCCGAGTTATATTTAATTCACCATTTTTGTAACGAGTAGCATTTGTAATAGACTTAGGTTTATTACTTTTTATTTGATGACTTTTGAAGTGATATCCTCCTATATCAGTATAAAACATACTTCCATTGATTTAAGTTTGTTTACTAACATTATTAGATAACTGATAATTGACTTGAAAATGAATTTAACTCTCTTTTACCAAGTGAGTTAGTGTAAACAAAGTGTTAACTGTTTTTATTGTGTTCACGATGTAACAACTACAACATGGTTATGCTGAGGAGGTTTTTGGTAAGTCTCTCATTTAAAAAATGGATTTAATGGTTTGTAGGATAAGTATGTGTACAGATATATTTTTTAATAGCCGACCCTTGTGACTTCGTGCTCGTGGTACTCCGCTTCTATTGGTCTTAGCGTGATGATATATAGCCTATAGCCTTCCTCGATAAATAAGCTATCTAACACTGAAAGAATTTTTCAAATCGGACCAGTAGTTCCTGAGCTTAGCGCGTTAAAGCAAACAATATGTATGTTAAGTTAATATAGAATCGTTATCTATGGGATTATTTTATTTCTCATACATTGCATTTTTGAAGTGAATATCAATATCTTTCTTACCTTATACAGTGTGTTTTTAAAGCCCAGTCCGATCCAATAGGGACATATAGATATCATAATAAACTAACCAAACAAATGTTGCCATAAAAATAACTATGTTAATATAATTTGAATTTATTGTTTTACAACGCTCTAAAATCCCTGCTGCTGCTCCAATGGTATCTATTTTTTTTTAGTAAAAATTGTCAAATTGTTATGACTTTAAGTCACAACATTGTGTAATGATGCCATGTTATTTATATTATAAAATAAAATGATTTAATGACAATAAAAAATTAGTGAAAATTCAAATTTTTTCATGTTAAGTTAGTAACCCTTAAGTAGGTTTTAATTTTATTAACAAATATTTCTATGATATTAATATTATGAACCCTGATGGTCAAAGTAAACGATTATTTATGTGCCAAAATTTTCACAGAATTGAGGAATAGATAAAATTAAATAAGAAAGAAAGAGACGGATTCTTGATCGGACTGGGTTTTAAAAACACTCTGTATATCATGCGATAAGCTCTGTGATAAGATAACCTTGTTAAATCAATTTTTTAAATATTTAAAGTTACTCGACGACTTTGATCGCAAGTTTTAAGTTATATTTGAATTTAAGTTGAAGGTAAAATTATTAACCACATATTATTACCGGTAATGTTGGATAAATGCAATGTTGCCAATTAAATTACAACCGCAGTGATTCAAATTCATAGTATCTCTCTTTTTACTATGGAACTGATAAGAGCTCTTAAAATATAAAAACATGGGCTTAAGACAGAAAACCGAGCAGTATCTTATTCTATTAATATTAAACTAATTTTGACTAAAACGGTAATTTGTCATATAGGCGACGGCCATTGACGTGTTGTCATTGTACATAAATTACAACTAACTTTTGAACGATTTACTTCCGTAAGTACGTTCGTACGAGTTCCGACAGATGTCACTACTATTTGTTTGTAAATATCTATATGTAAGTATTTTTAGTAGACAGTGTAGAAGTTTGAGTTTGAAATTTGTATTTGTTGGCAGAGCGTGAGAGATGAGGTGTCGGTAGGCGAAGGGGACAAGTGGCGGCAGCGGCGCAACTGCAGCTTCGACCAGAATAGACAGCTCGAGGAGGTCACCAAGGAGAGGTATGTCATCTGTTCTTATGTTCTTTGATCTTCAAACGGTGCGCTCCTGGCGCTTTTGTAGCACCTTTTACGTCGTGAATAGTTGACTCTATTAATATAATTAGATAAATCGTCCTTCTCGTAAACCTCGTATTAATTTTAATACAAACTCACTAAATTTACTCTTAATATTAGTAATTTATGGGTTGAAACAATCAGTAACATAAATAAAAAAAAAAATATATTTTTTCTGACCAATACTTTTGGTTTTAATCAAAATAGCTACCAGAAACTTTCGCAGGTCAAGTTGTCTTTCTCCTAACCTCCTCCTTGTTTTTTATTCTTAAGCTAGTCTCCTCCTGACTTCTTTAGCAAATTGTCTTACCACGTGTATTATTATTTTTTCTCCTCCCATTTTTAATTTAATTAAGTACTATTCTGCGACTTGTTTTGTCCAATTTTACCAATTTTTTATCCGAAATTCCTACAACGACATGGGATATCTTACCTTATTTACCAAATTGCTTGGCTTTGAAAGTATTACTTTTGTAATATTATCGGGCAAAATCCGTTCAACTTTTTTATAGTTAAATATCTTATTAGATGAACAATCAGAGTACATTCACTGGTAATCGTTTTTCAGAGACCCCAATATAGAATCTAAGTGGGGGATCATTCAGAACGCATCTTTTTAATTTTTTTGTTTATTTTTTCCAGAGACGATCTGAAACGTGTAGCGTTAACGTTACAACGCGCAGTCACTCAGCTGGTGGCGTACTGCGCGAGCGCTGAAGATGAACTCAATAAGACTGTCTTGGCTCATCTACTGGGACAACTGGTGCCCCAGGATCAGTGAGTATTTAATCATTTTAACCGAGAATTTTTTGTTAATTAACATGTATCACGGAAACCGCTCTCACGGTTTGGATCAATATTAGTATTTAGATGAGATGCTATTCTTATATTTGCTCCTAGCTTTTTCGTTAAAAAACCGCCCGTGAGGGGACGGTGACGGTGAGATGGGTATCTACTCCCCGACTGGCTCGCGAACACCAACGTGCGAATCCTACCGCCAAGTGTCATGACGCGTTTCGATCGAGCCGCATGTCAGCCAAATTTACCCCTCCCCCTCCCATCATATTAATTCTGCGGTTCTAATGAACTCTGGGTTCTCGTTCAGGGTCCACTGAAACCGTAGCATTCTACTCTTCATTGCTCTTCCTCACTGTATGTTCAAGGTGGCAACGCGAAATAAGGGGTATCTCTTGTATTGCCGATGTCCATGGGTGACTCCACTTACCATCGGGTAGTCCGTCAGCTCGTTTGCTCCTTAACTGCCATAAAAAACACTTTTTTTCTATAATCATGTTAATATCTCTTTAATATTTGAGAAACTGGCATTGCTACTTTTAGATGTTGACATACTAATCAAAACTTTATAACTTGACGTCTAATGTAGCTATGTAGCTGGTAAATGTATCTAATAGTTACCTTAAATTTTGTGAACGTCCAAAACGGTAAGCAAACCTGGGTCCCTCAGGAACCTTTGATAATGGAGTGTAACAATTTCACTTTATAGCAGAACAATAAATTTATTTATGCCCCAAATTGCAAAGTAGATGTAAAATTAAATAGATAAGATCCATTTATTTCTTCTGTTTTCTTTTATTCTCCATATAAGGAAAATTCTCTCTTATTTACTAAGTTATATCAGAAATTCATCCGCATTCTTTAATTCATTAGAATCAGTATTAACGGTTACTGTCAGTGTACGCTCTGTCGTATTGTTTTATTTTTTAAGAGTTTCTGATAAAAACTGAGGTAGGGCACAGCAGGTAACTTCCTGCTCAAATATGGAGCAGCCCGACTGGGGTAGTACCTCGACCTTACAGAAGATCACAGCTAAATAACACTACTCTAAAGCAGTGTTGTGTTCCTGTTGGTGAGTAAGGTGACCAGAGCTCCTGGGGGGAATTGGGGATAGGGTCGGCAACGCGCTTACGATGCTTCTGGTGTTGCAGACGTCTATAAGCTACGGTAATCGCTTACCATCAGGTGAGCCGTACGCTTGTTTGCCGACCTAGTTACATAAAAAAAAAAAAAAATTTGTCGATATATTTTTATCGTAACACCAGTAGCCTTATGAATAAGGAATTGTCAAGATGGTTTTGATACCTTAACTGCAATTTTGAGACAAGTAATCCTTTTTTATAAGAAGATAAATATATAATCTACATATTATTTAATTGTAAGCTTCAATGAGAAAATATATTTGTACACACAGCCGGTTTAGGAGTGCTAGAAGAATCGTTTTACATTGTTCCCGTAGGGCGCCTAAATGAAACATACATGTCTCCTTACTTTCATGTATTCGATCAAATGGATTCAAAGTACATTAACTTCAAACCAAACAACATCCATTTATATGTTATGTATAAAAAAATATAGTTTATTTTGAAGCTCAGTAACATCTAGATTTATTGAAATCTAAATTAGCTGTTGTATCTTGACGTTTTGCTGCATTTCTAGGAAACCCTACATTATGCACGTGTGGAGCATAGCACTGGCGCGCAGCCAGCTTCAGATATTAATTGCACACAAACATACTAAAAAATAACATAAAACACTAAGTTTAGGTCTCACCTACAGACAAATTTACGTTATAACTGACGGTTTTCGTACTAATATAACGACATGTGTGGAATATTTGGTTTCTTTAACGATTCTAACAAAAGACTGTACTGTACGAAAAAACTTCAAAAATCATCAAAAAAGACAGATTTACTGTGTGTCGGTAATATGTATTTCTAAAATCCAAAATTCAAAATCTTTATATACAAAATTGGAATTTACATTCTCTTATTGAACGTCGGAATCTACCACCCTTTCGGAAACGACCTAACCCAGACCTGAGAAGAATGGGCGCAAGAAACTCAACGGGACTATTTCTTTTGGATACTTTACTTGTTATCTCTTTGATTTTTTTTAAACGCAAATTGTTATAACAAATATATTTTAAAACTTGAGAAAGGAGCGAACGCATCATTCCCAAGGCGTGACATCTTCCAAAAAATTAGGCGTAATCTTTATTGTTTTAATAGCTTTTGTCACATAAACGTTTCTTAACTAACTTTTAAAATTTTCCTATAGAATAATTTTGACCTTTAATTTTGAAAGGTGACCAAAACTCAACAAATTATTAAACTAATTTTGGCATTTGACATTTTAGTTGTTTAACTTACAGTATTGCAGTGCGAAGCACAAAAAAAGGACAATCATAATTTCAGTTTTAATACGATAAAAAAGAATGATGGGCAAGGTTAGGTTCATTAAGTATTCAATTTGAATCATGATTTTTTTTCTAAAATCGCTACAATTATTCCAGGACATTAGATTTGGAATCTCGTCCCTCCAGTCCAAGCGTTACCGAGCTGAACTCAAGCTTAGTGTCCCGCGGCAAGCACGTGCACTTCGCACCAGACTTGGATTCAATCCTCGCCTCCCTAGATGAAGAGGGGGTGGTGGGTTTCCTCCAACACCAACGTGATTTAAGTGCGGATATAAAGAGAGAGCTCGAGCACTCCTTGAAGAGGTTGCGGGATGAAGCTCATGAGCTGCTGGAGTTGGCTGCGAGGAGAGCTTGTATTAGTAAGTTAATTTATTTAACTTTGAATCTGTAATTATGTTAAGGACACAGATTACAATTATGTAGTTGTGATCTGTGTTTAAGGATCAATAAAAAATCACCTAAGATCTTGGTATCCACCAATTGCTATTCCTCTGGAGTAGTGAACTCAAAATACTTAATTTTTATTACAACAGTACTTTTGACACGTCAAATTTTATGACAAAGTTTATGACCAGCTCGGAAAGTAATATTATAATGGAAAAAAGTACTATAAGTATTTATTATTATTCAAACTTCTTAGAGGCTCTTAATTATTTTATTAAATCACTTGTAAAAATCAAATAAAAATATATTTTTTTAACTATAGAAGGAAGATGTGAATCAAATATGCTGGAATCAAGCACAATACAGATCACAGAGCTGGTTCAGGAGATGGACAACAAAAAGTCGTGTGAGAACTGTCATATGCAACGGAAGGTTAGTTTTACTTTTCATTTTTTGAAAGCTCATAAGAAATTTAAGCTCGAACAGTTATGACACTAACATACGACACTAAACGTAACTTCTACTATTTATATTTCAGAATATTGAGGAAGCTATGTCAGAATGTCTCCAGAGGGAGAATCTCCTACGTTCCGACTTGGAAGCTGCTATGATGAAGATCGCGCAGCTTTTAGGTGCTGACACTGCCCAATCCGATGTTATTGCTGAAGGGTAAGTACACACCTACCCGACAATCTTCACTTCGCTATCTTTTAAACCTACACGTATCGCCATCTATTGGGCAAATATAACACTAATGTCGCGAATTTCTTCAGAAATTTGAATTTTAATATTATTTAACTTAGGGGTCATTCATAAATTATGTCACACGAACCCCTCCCCCTTGTTACATATCTTGTAATTTAATATTTGGAAATTATTAAATTAAATTAAAATGCTGAAATAATTTTTAATAATATCAACACAAAAACAACTTATTACATTAAATATTTAGTTAATTGTTTAAGCTTCTGGTTTTAATATTATTTTAAAATTTTTTAAAATGTTACATTACAATATTTAGCACACCTTCCCTACCCTTGTCACACTTCGTCAACCCCCTCCCTCCCCTTATAGCATGAAGTAATTCATGGATAGCCCGTAATTACGAAACAAAAATTTAGTATTAGTCTGAGATTTTATAGTTTATAGTTTTTGCGTTTAATGTGTAGCCCATAACCCAAGCCTATACCAGAATTCCAAAAAATCTATTTAAATTTAATTAGTAAAAAAAATAGATATTATGTATACATTAATAAGAGTTTTGATATTTTTTGTATAGGTATGGAATCGGCAGCGTGATGCCAGCCAGCTCGAGTGCAGGTTGTCGCTCACTTGACGATGTCTCCTCACCTCGTACGCAATTGTCGCGGTTGTCACGCGATTTAGATGTCGCTTTGCGAGAGCGAGACGACGCTAGATTACAGGTAAAATACAGTATTGTTTGATTGCTCTCATTGGTCACTATATTAAAGATTTTATCTTAAGAAATTTAAAAAAAGGCGTTGTTCGTAAACACATAAAATATAAACTAATATTTTTTCTTTTTCATGTCACTATGTCACGTTCACTAATGCTTTATTACACAAGCTTACTTGCAAATACGTCCAAAATTCCAAATTCTTATAACTTTTATATTATGATATAAATCACATGTTATATATATAATCTGCATTTATTTAACGTTTTGCACACGCTTAACACAGGAGCGGCGAGTTTCGCCCGTGCACAGCGCATGCTGTGAAAAGGTACAATGCTTTCACAAACATTATAGCTTATCAACTACTACTATCTAATATTAATATCTATAGTACTAATACTTGTTTAAAAAAGTAAAGATAGCACAGGAGGCACTACTATATTTATGCAAAACATTTCCATGTATACATATGTGTGACTTCTTTAATAGAATCATTAGTCTATGTATAATCATCTTTAAAGATTGTTGCTTTTTGTTCAAATAATCTCCAGCTCTAAGGATACCTGGTGTCGGAGTGAACTAGGCGTAGAGAAAATTATAAATAAATATATATCTCGCGGATTCATATGGATTGGAATTCTTGGGCTTATCTGTGCCCGCCATGTTGCCGGTATTTGCCTGTCAGTACGCACATCTTGCGCCTCCGACAGCCGAGATAAAAGTGATCGAATGAACTGACTTATGCAACAAACTGACATAAGCTGTCAAAGTCGTACCATCGACAATCCACCATCCACTGACACTATCTAACACTGTACTTTCTATTGATCTGTGACATTGCAGTGTTGCTATTCAAATAAATTAAATCATCAACATTATAGCTACTTCTCCGACATATAAATAGTGTGTTCATGGATATCAAAATAATTACTTCTATAGCACTAATAAATTTTATTTTCTTTAGTTGGAAGCAGCAAACCGTCAATTGCGTTCCACTCGACAATTCGTAGAAGAACAAGCGACTGAACGTGAAGCTGAGCGAGATGAGTTCGCAGCTCGTCTCCAGGACCTTAGAGATGACAATGCCAGGCTGCTGACCAGGCTGCAGACTAATGCCAGGATATTAGCTGAGGTAAAAACATAACACTTATAGAATACAAATAAAGCGCAAATTAAACTTATTGGATTGAGCAGTGATTGGTATATTTACAAACTTTTAAGTTTTTTTGTATCACAGGAATCTTGTGTATTTTATTTGTTAAATCTTCTTCATATTAAACGTTAAGAAACAACACAAGTTTACATTCCAATTTTTAGTTTAAATGCACACATTCTCTAAGTTTTTTTATATAATATTTAATTATCTATTTGTGCTCTCAAAGAGCACAACATTAATGTTACCATACACTGAGTAGAGTAGATGTGTTGTATTTTTCCTGGTCAGGCTATAATTGTGTTTTGTGTTCCACTAATTATGTTTAACTCTGCATGAGCACTTGTTAATATTATTGCACTGTCTAACCCACATTTCTATTAATTCTTTTAATATTCTTTCTTTTAACATTGTTTTCTGTGTGTGTATATATTAATAAATAATTAACACGTAGCTAGCAATATCGAGTTCTTACTTCAATAGATATTACTAGCTATTCTACTAACTTTTTGTGCAAACGAATATTTCACTCTACAATGTTAAGTAAGTTCTTATACATAGCCTATTATGTGATCATCAAGTTTAAAAACGACCACAACTAATTTTGAATCACAAATTATTAGTATTCTTGTGAGCTCCTACAAATAATACGAGATCACCCAGACTTAACTTACAGTGATATTACTACTACTACTACTATGAATACTACTTACTATGATATCGTTCGATCGCAACCGTGAGACGGATTTGAATACAGTTCCCCTATGCCGCTGGGAGAGCTTCTCATAAGAGCTGAGTAAGCCAGCACCCCTTGGGGATAGGGGATCTGTTCCCCGACTGGCTTGCAACCAATAGCATGCGAATACGACCGCCAAGTGTCGTTGACGCGTTCCGGTCAAGCTTCATGTGGGCCAAACTTACCTCTTCACCCATGGACTCTCCGCCAGTGGACTCTCCACTCGCACCGCGGATGGGCAGGGTTTTTTTCTCAGCATCCACCGAAACTGCGGCAATTTTTTCGTCGCTCCCCCTCCTAACTTAAATGGGCAACGGTAGCCACTTTCCATCAAGTGGAACATCTGCTCGTCTATCTTTTATGTATCATAAAAATTGTATCCAGTGGTGATAATTAGATTTAATGTACGTCTTACACATAGCTGGTTAGGATTTGTGCAAAAAGCATTTTAACAGTGAATAGGGATCGAACCCACATTTCTTGACATGATAGAAGATATGTTAAAGTGAATTGTAATCCAGGTATAGTGACATATTCGTTAGCAGTAAGGGTAAACGGTGTGGGGTTTGTCCAGATGCGCTGCTTGCGTCTCGCGCACTGCTACTGTCGCCAGCATGACGCACACGTAAGTTTACTCTGCTTTTATATATTTTAAACTTCTGCTTGTTTGTTACACACTCTTGACACTTCTACCATAGGTTAAGCCAAACTAAGAATTTATGTGTAATATAATATTTGTACTAACAATTAGAAAGTTTTGAAAATTAATATTACTGCACTAAAAGTTCCAGCAAAGTAAAATTATCTCTTTTAAGTAGGATGGAAGGCAAAAACTGGCTCTGGATGGCTCGTAGATTTCATTGCATTTATTTGTGTTATAATAGTCTAAAAGCTACGTAGAAGTAACTTAGAAGCATAATTTTCGTTTAGTGTGTAATAGATTTTACAACCTACGTCTACTGTAAGTTAGATTTGCATGGAAGATAGACTTTTCTTCTTTTGATCGCAATAAATATATGGTACAGTACCAGTACCTGTAGACCAGTACCGTCAGAGAAAGACATTACACTTGAATAATACTATAATTATTATTACTCATAGGTTGAACAATTAGAAGCTCAAACTCGTGATATGAATCAAATAATTACCGAATTAGAGACAAGGAAGACTTCAGCTGACAATGAATTAAAGGCTACTGAGGAGAAAATCGTCATCCTTCGCGACGTTATAGCCAACTTGGAACGTCAGCTAGAACAGAAGACGATGCGAGAAGCGGAGGTGTTACAGCAGTTAGAAGAGATGAAGCAGACCATAGAAGACAGAGACAGTAAGATACGAGGTGTGTTGGGTGAGCTGGAGTCGCTAAGGAGTGAAAAGATGGAGAATACTGAAGTAATTTGCGTTAAATGTGGACAGGAAGACGATAAATATGGCGAGCTTTTGGAGAAAGTAAAAGAGCAGGTTTGTTTTAATTTTATATAATGCACTTCTATAAATCGTATCGTCGCCGCTAGCAGCATGTAATCCAGATTTAATTTTTCTCTTTCTTTTTATGATAGTCTATATAAAAAAAGAATTTCATTTAAGGCTTAGAGAAATAAGCTATATAATCCTATATTTTAGTCCTATTATTTTGCTGTTACTGGTTCTGTTCAAACTATATTACAAAAATTGTTTTTTTACGTTAACTACTTAATAGTTTGTGAGTCACTGTTACGTGGAGTTATGAAAATTATATAATTTTTAAATAAAATGGATGGGATTTTTGATTGTGAATGAAGTGATTTTTATGATTACTATCAAGAGATTCAGTAAACCAAAATGTTATTCAATAAATATATACTTCTTTAAGTATTTATTTTATTACCAGGCTCGCTGGTTAGAAGACAAATTAGTTCGTCGTACTCGAAGACTTGAACGAGCTCACGAGCACAGCTCCGCCTCGTGTTCTGAAAGAACTGAAGATGTTTCCTTGAGAGATCAACGGGATGCTCATCTTGAGGTAACAGTATTGGGTCCAACTTTGTATTTATATTTTACAAAAGAATACTTGATTTTCGTAAATTTCCGTATGCTTGGTCTCCTACTTATTTCCTAGATTAAATGCTTATTTATGTTAACCTTGAAATTTTATTTGTTCTTTTTCCTAGGAAGGATTTTATTCATTTACAATAATATTTTATATTATTTATAACCAAGGGTCGGGATAGCCAATCAAATTTCTAGGATCGTGGTAATTATTTAAATGTGTAATTTATTTCGGATACTCACCTCCCATGCAAATAATAATATTAAAAATTAGTAATACAATTCCGTACAATTCGTACGTCATTTCGTACTTAATTCTACCAATTCCGATCCCTGCTTATAATAATCGATAGATATGGAGCGGCATTATTGTAATGTTACTTATATAACACTTGACATTAGTTTACTAGGCTTGCACAGGCTTTCCATTCATATCATTAATCCACTGTAGATAAAATCACCGGATTCAAACCCCAGTCCCCGCGTAGAACAGCTATCTGAACTGTCGCGAGTGTGGGAGTGTCTGGAGGCGCATGCGCGAGCTGAAGATGCGGCGCTGAAGAGAATAGTTGACCTGGAGATGCAGAGGGCGCAGCTGAAGGATGTTGCTCAGGTTAGTTATATTTCATTAAAACCACTTCAAATGTATCTTTCATAACGCTTCTGTGATTTTGAGATTTATAAACTTAGTACATCTTTTTATGGATAACGTTCTGAAAAATTTGCAAAAAGGAAACACTACCAAGTCCATACTCTTAAAAGGTAGAATAGACGAAAGTAAGTAAATTAAAAAATAAAAGTATAATAGTTGTTAGAATTGACCATAGTTTCGAAATAGAAATAGTTACTTTCCTAAAAAAGTGTGGCAATGCAACAACACGTGTAGCGTGTATGACGCCCTGCGCTAAAACAAGATAAATTTACCACTAACCTTTCCACCTTCTCTTGGCGATGCGAAAGAGCACGGAGCACGGCACTGTTTAATAGTGTCAGTTCTTTTAGCGCAATTATTCTAGAAATGGTTCTAGCTGGAACGTCCAGGGATACGGGTATTAGCGTCACAGACAGAAATAAATGGCAACCTACCCCCATCTTAGGATTGGATCGAGCAACATGTATGAATTGAAATTAATGTACTATTTTTCGTGACGTCTCTAATCGAAATTTCCCATTTCTCCCTCTTCTCCTGTTTTTCAGAGTTTTTGTTACGTTTTCCTGATCTTCGTCCCTATTGGTGGTACTGGTTTCGGCTCTTGAGATCACAAGGGAGCGTATTCTCTTGAATTAACAAACACGTTAATAAAATATATTAGAGAACTAAACCAAAGATTCAGTTTTCTAATCGCATCATCATTATTATTAATTAAACATGTAATTTATACCGATGTTTGAGTAAATATGTTTGAACATCCTGTGATTGATTCAGCGTGACCTTGGTTGCCGCTGGCGCTTCTCCAATATCTATTTTACATCAGCTCACACTCACACGACTCATGCTGCGTCGCACGTTGGCGCCTGAAGGGCTTCAAATATAACACATTACTTTCTTTTGTTGTTTTGCCTGATTATAACTAGGATGGGTTACAACAATGCACTCTTGATAATCTCTTGAACTGTTTTAAAGGTTCTATTAAAGTTCTTATTCAAGAGCCATCGCTTGTTGTTGTCATTATCGCCATTTGGAAATTCATTCCAGGTTGGATAATGTATAGATCCTCGCACATTTCTGGTGGAAACCCAACCCAAAAATAGGTAACACAACTTTAAAGACAAAGTATCTAGCTACCCGCTTCCGGCTTCGCACGGTTTCTTTCTATAATATGCATGTACGATACATATAAACCTTCCTCTTGATTCTCTTAATTACAGATCTAATCTTATTATCTCTGAAAATAAATCTTAAAGGACTCACTTTACGCAGACAAAGTCACGGGCTAGCAGTGTAGCTGAAATCAATACGGTAATATTTCCCAGTCTAAACCCACGCGGTTGCGTCATTTACGAAATCAACTATGATAAAGATATTTTTATATTCATTCAAACGTCTCACGCTTGTTTTCCTTTCTGCTGTTACAGAATCTGTGTTGTTTCGGATCTGTTAGTTTATCTTTCAGGTTGGTTAACTTTAATTAAATTGTGAAAATACAAAGGATATGACTACCCTACATACATAGTTTGCTTACGAACGGATTAACATGTCATCATAACGATAATTACTCATTTATTGTTAAACTTAAGAAATCAATTTTCAGTAACTGACGGACTAAATGCACTAAATGTTGCCGTAATCTACATATTCTCTCTTTTTTGTACTGTGTTTTGTTTAGCCCAAATTCACCCTCATATTTGAGAGAAAAATTTAAATTTATCGAAAATCCTGCTGGGTTGAGAACAACGCGGAGACTTAAGTTACAATTGCCCGAATTCTCAACGAAATTTTATGAAAAATCTTCTACTGTTCAGGCTATAAATTTATGGATTGATCTCCCACTCACTATTACACAAACGGCTACATTAGGTAAATTCAAGAAATTAGTTAAAGATCATTACATATCAGTGAAACGACATTAATAATTATTATTTACCGTAGGATGATATCTATTTATTAAATTTACTTATGTTGATGTAGTAAATTATTGTATATATGTATGATGTTTATGTATTGAGATGTAAATTATTAGTATTAGTATATATTACATGCTACACCATCTTCCTCAATCCCATCTTCGTTTTCTTTTCGAAAAGAGGGTTGTCTGGAAGGGATGGCTAATTAGCCATAAGATAGCCCGTTGTACTTCACAGTAACCCTTCTTTCTCTATTATTCGTTATTTTTAACAGTTTTAAATATACAAAATATAAATAAGCTAAGGTAATCAATACACATGTTTTTCTCTCAAGAAAGCTTAGCGTCAAAAAGCGATGGATTTTAGAGTGTAAGCAAACGGATGGGACTGCAAAAAAAACATCTATAAAATTTAAAAAGTCCGACATTTTATTTCAAATTTCTACATTATCAATTCACGCATTATCGAGGTTAAGTGAAGATTTCACTTAAGGAACTAATTGATCATTAATTGACTAGGAGTGATTAATTATAAATTAATTATAATGAACGACTTAAGTAACCATTTGACGTTTCTGAGTGTGGCTGTTTGTACATAGAATGCGGATGTATTAATGAAAGTTTTAGAATGGCTCTAGTTTTTATGATTTTAGGAGCAAATATGAATGTAAGGTATATCTGTCTATATATCTGGATATATTTCCTCATAATCTGGGGAATTATAAAAACAATATGATATCAATATAATAGAAGAAACGTTTAAATTTAAACAAAATATTTTTTTTTTAGTGCAAATATCATGTATATAATTATATTATAAAATTTTAATTTTATTAGTTTCTCGTAATCTATTCTTATATAGTAGTATTCTTTGATTGTAGAGTGATATGAAAATAAATATTTTAAAAAAGGGCAACAAAACCACTGTTAAAGAGTGTGATAGTCGTCAAATATAATACTTATTAAAAAATTAAATGTTGATGAAAGAAAATCGATTATTCTCCATCTTAACGTAGGAAAACGATAATATTAATAACAAAGCGTGGGTTGCTATGTCGAAAATATCCAACGTTTTCCAACATTGCTGTTTCTAAAAACATCATCCGCTTCTTGGAATTTCCGATCTGTAACATCTCGAAAATACCTTCCGCATTTCTAAATTCAAGTATTTCAAATAAATTATCCTAAACCAATTATTTAATTTAATATGCTCCAAAAACATCAAACCTGGACGTAGTTTATTTTACTAGCGCTTTTTGAAATTTAATTCCTAAGGAAGTAAAGGCTTGTGGCAAAGTTTGAAAAGTGGACAAAAACCTTTGCATATTAACTTAGCTCAGAAAAGGTAATGAAAATTAATAAATGGTTAGCATTTCCAAAGGACATCCTCTAATAATGCATTTTTCGTACGGTTTCAAAGAATTGATAAAAAAATTGCAAAATCACACTAAACATAAGTTATGGTATTGTCATCAGCGAGGTCATAATTTACATTACTGATTGGTTCGAAAGATTTATTTACATTTTCTTACAGATTCTTAACTCATTTGATGATTAAATACTTGGAAATACTTTTTAAGTCGTCGGAGGACACTACAACGACGGGTTGTTATAAGTTTAACGTGTCTGTCTGTGCCATCGTAGCGCTCAGGATAACGAACAGATTGTGATGAACTTTTATTTGTTTGAAAGGTAATTTAATCACATAATAGTCCCGCTCAGTATCTTGCGCCCATTCTTCTCAGGTCCGGGTTAGGCCCTTTCCGAAAAGGTGGTGGATTCCGACGTTCAATAAGAGAATGTAAATTCCAATATTGAATAAAAAAAATTGACAAAAAAAAATCGAGATGGTTCCTAGCTATGTATGGTGAAGATCATGGTGAAGGTCACCCGTTTGGAGACTATCAGCTATCTTGTAACCATGGCAACACACAGTACACATAAGGCGGTATTTCTCGATACCTTTCCATCGATATCAAGTATCGAATAGAATCGAGTATCAAGCTTTTTAAAGAGTAAATTGTTAACATCGATTCTTCTAAATCAATGTCGTATAGGTAACGATACTTGGTAACTGTATTATGTTAGTTTATGTCGCGGGTCAAAATTTGAATTTAAAGATGTTTGTACCAAAATAACCCTTTCACCGTGAACTCTATAGACACACGGATGTTCCTATGATGATCATGATCGCATGAATCACTCGCCATCAGAACATTTAGTCGGGCGCAGAGTGACCCTAATGCACTGCTAGTTTTTATTACCTGCTTTATTGGATGTACTCTCAGGGCTGATTCAAGTGAAAACTATAATGCTATAAATATAATTTGTTATTAAAATTAAAATAATTATTAAATGAACAAAGTTGTGTATGAATATGGTTTGTGTGTTTGGCTGTGTATGTGTTTATCTTTAATTCCACGTATCGGTATAACTTGTAACACATAGCATGCTGTGATTACTTGTATTTGTAAGAACAGTTAGATACTGTCAATATTTTTTAATAATGTGAAACTGTATATTGTGTTGGTAGTCCTATATTAAATAAATCCAAATATTATAATTTTGAAAATAACACAATGAAAAATACTTTTTCTTATGGTACATCAGATGCAAACGAGCAGATGGTCCACCTGATGGTAAGTGGCCACCATCGCCCATGGACATCGACAAAACAAGAGGGTATCGCGCGTATCTTCGAGATGCGTTGCATCCTCGAAGATAGAGTGGGGAGGGGGAGAGAAGAAAAATATGCTGCGGTTTCAGCAGACCCTGAGCAAAAGCCTAGAGTCCATTAGATTCACAGCATTAATAGGATGGGAGAAGGAGGGGGTAAGTCTGGCCCACATGCGGCTCGACCGGAACGCGTCTATGACACTTGGCGGTCGGATTCGCATGCTGGTGGTCGCAAGCCAGTCGGGGAACAGATCCCCTACCACCAAGGGGGTGCAGGGTTACTCGGCTCTTACGAGATGCTCTCCCAGCGGCAGAGGGGAATAGTATTCTCACCCGTCCCCTCACGGGTAATGTTACGCCATCTATTGAAGAATAGATCTGTCTGTTACACAATCAGGTTTAAATCAGAGAACAGGTTTTGATGAATATGATACAGAGATAAAGTAGAGCTTGAGGAAGGATATGGGCTATGTTTTATCGCAAAAAAAATGAGTGTGTCCTTGTGAATTAGTCATATATAAATTAAAATTTAAAATATCGTGATATATACAGGTGGTAAATTGCACCCGGGCGAAGCCGGGACAATAAATAAATACATTAATTCATAGTAACTATTAGTCTAAAATAAAATTACTGGAAATGGTGTTAGGTTTAGGTTATCGAAATAATGTTTGAAGAAGTAGTTGTTACATTTCTGCTGTTTGGAATCATTAGTTTATTTTTAAATTGATTGCAAACACGTCAACTAGAAGGGAGTCTGTCAACATGCAGTAACAACACAACACGCAACGTTGATTTAATTCTGTTTGTACAATGTGTACCATTAAAACTAGAGATCATTACATGTAGAAAGTTTGTTTAAGATTTATCCTCTTGTAAAGTGAATATGGATTTCGCTTCTTGTTAGGTTTATTTAATGCATTCCAGTTGGGTAGTCCTAAAATATTTTAGCTTGTATCTCTTTTTATTACTATCACTTTTAATTACGATCCAAACATATCTTTGTAACCAAAATGCAGCTTTTATCACCGTTGCTTGTTTACACAGCTGTCTGGAATCGTTTGTTGCATTTTAGACACTTAAAGTGTTATATGAGTAACAACCTAAATATTTTTAATAGCACATCAAACACCCTGAGTTTTTACTGGGAAAATTACCAGTTTTATCATAAACTAGTCGACTTGTACGACTTCCGCGTGTAGCTCCGCTCCTATTGGTCTTAGCGTGATGATATGTAGTCTATAGCCTTCCTCGATAAATGGGCTATCTAGGACTGAAAGAATTTTTCAAACCAGACCAGTAGTTCCTGTGATTAGCGCGTTTTAACAAACTTTTCATATTTATATATTAGTATAGATTAAAACAGTGATGTTTTTTAGTCTGTATCGGCCTCCAGTGATCGATGACAAGTTACGGGGGCTCCACGTAAAAGAAAAAAAAGATTAAGGGGCAATGAGGTGTAAAACCTAGTACTGATTTCATTGTACAGAAGTCTATAGGTTCTTCTTTTTTTGGGGGTTTCGAAATTGTGTATATAGTGTTTGTAGGTTAAATAAGTTTGGGAACCTCTCATTTAATAGGTACACCATGTAAAGCAAACACGATAGACATATCAACGCCATAAAAATCGCTGTGAGTTCCCACAACAAAAACTGTGAAGACAAACTGCGTGTGCGCCGAAATAGCCGTCAGCCCTACTTGTCATTATAACACACACACACACATATAGACACACATGCAAACTGTGTACGCGTACGTGAAAGCTAAATATATAAAATTGTCGCACAGAACGGGAATTTATGGAGGAGGCACGTTATTTATTACCATATTACTAGGAAGTGGATTGTTTTGTAAACTATTATAATATACTCGTACTAGGAACTCGTCTGTTTGTTATTGTTTGTTAATCTTTTTAGTTAAAGAAAACCATTATTTTATTATATTTTATTGTATTCAATAGCAAGAGCTTGCGACCCGTAAATTTACCTCATTAGTATAATGTAACGAAATTAATAATAAGATCGAAAAATAACATTTTATAGGCTAAAAATTCTATCTGCACATTAATATCTTAATATTATATAATTTGTAAAAAGTCATAATAACATGCAACGTTTGAATTGCAAAAGCTCTCGTCTACATTGCTCGATCTTAAACTCTCGCCATTCTATACTAATATTATAAAGAGATAAAGTTTGTGAAGTTGTAGGGGGTAATCTCTGGATCTACTGAGCCGATTTTGAAATTTTTTTAGTGTCATAGGCTTTGTATTAACCTGAAAAATTAAAAGACTTTCGTGATAGTCCGATTTGTAAATTAAGTCGGAGAAACAACGATCGAACGAAAACGTTTCATACGAACGCTGACTCAGCGAAGCGAGAGCGGTCGGCTAGTCCTCTATAAGGGTAATATATTCTTGTAATTACACTTAACTATAATTATCAATATCTATGAGATCACTAGCCAATAATATTCCTAGCATTTTTTTTAAAAAACGATATGAACATCGTGTGAACTCGGCTAATAATACCGCATCCAATTTTCACGAATAACATACAACGTTTTCATGTAGCCAGCTGTAGCGCGGCCTTTCAGTCTGTTCCGATGATCCAAAGCGTGTTTTGCTGCAAAAAGGTTGTTCCTCACTTAATCAATCAGTTATCAGTTACTATTCATCGTCCATTGCACCGCTCACAATGTAACCAACTAACTACGAACCACTACCACAATTAATGTAGGCGTGATGTAGGCCTCAATAACGAGTGATGTTTTTGTGGACTCAGTTTAGGAAGTATTTCGCTATGGGGCTGCCGGATTTTACGGTGAGTTTTAAACTGTATGTTTGTTTACTAGAGTATAGCTATTGGAAGCTATGTGTAGTGTTTGTACTGTAATTATTGTGGCCTTGTTCACGCGAACTTTTAGTAATGGCGTTTGCGATGAGTAATTGACGTTGTAAATAGTTAATATTCAATATTTCAATACTAATATTATAAACTAGCTTATCCCGGACTTTTGTGTGTGAAATCGAGGTGAAAAATCTCTCATATTTCGTCTCTTGTCTCTCTGAGGCCGAAACGAACAAAATAAAAATAGTAAAATTAATCCAAATTTATTCAGCCATTCCAGATATATTTAACCACGCATTTAGTTTTGATTTTTATATATTATAGATGCAAAAATATGTTACACTAACAAACTAACTAAACTTTGGTAACATTGAAAGTGACATAGACTATCTATCCTAAATAAAAGTTATAGTATAATAAATCGGGAAACCCTATAACATCGCTGTTCTTTACTCTATTCAATGGAAACTCCAAATAACGCCATTGAATCACTATACAGAGTAATACAGAGCTTACACTTTATATATAGTTATATAGACCTTTTTTCTTGTAGTCAGATTAATATCTAAGAGACAAAGAAAGTTTATTATCATAAAACATAACTAAAGGTAAATAAATATAATTTAAATAAGCTTTTTATTCCATTAACATAACAACTTTTATATCTCATACAAAAACTAATTTTTGAATTAAAATTATACTAATTTGGATTTTATTATTAAATTAGTTAATTAATTATATTTAATTAGATAAAAAGCAGTGATGGCCCAGTGGTTGAGACTTCAAGTCTTACTCGGGAGGTCCGAGTTCGATCCTGGGCACACACCTCTGACTCTGAGTTATGTGTGTTTTAAGCAATTAAATATCACTTGCTTTAACGGTGAAGGAAAACATCGTGAGGAAACCTGCACTCCTGAGAGTTCCCAAAAAGTTCTCAAAGGTGTGTGAAGTCTGCCAACCCGCACTGGGCCAGCGTGGTGGACTATGGCCTAATACCCTCCTCATTCTGAGGAGGAGACCCGGCTCAGCAGTGGGCCAGTGAAGGGTTGTGATGAATTAGATAATTACACATATTATTAAATCATTATTATTAATCTAGTTCAGACACTTGGGTTCGAAGTAGGCTCCAGTCTTTGGGTATAGACCTCCTCCAGCTTATTCCAAGACACACGATCCTTAGCAAAGCTGTTTCTATGTCGTCTTTCCATTTTGCTTTTGGCCTGCCTCTAAGACATTATACACTTTTTAATATAATTTAGAAAGGGGAGGTGCAGAGGGAGGGATTTTAATTTTCATCATTCGAAAGATTGCTTTAGATGACTTATATATTTTAGTGCTTCATGAAATAGTTAAACGAAACTTAGGCAATGTTTTCTTGATAGCTCGTTAATCTCCAACACTACATAAAAATCAGGATGTAAACAAATATAAAATGGTTCACTCGTTAATATATCAGCTGGAATATTTTTGGTTTCATGATAAACTTGATGTTTTTGGTTAATTAGCTATCCGAGAATCGTTTCGTAAATTTGGAATTAATGAACTTAATATTTGAATAATAATTTACCAAAATTCTAGTGTAAGCTTTTCTACTTTACTTTTTCCATTAAACATTTTAATCAGTTAGTAAAATATTGGACTGTATATGAAAAAAAAGTTAATGAGCAACAATGGCAGAACATAAAATTGTTATCTTCGGCGGAAGTTAAATGAACTTTTCTATAGATAAATAAACTCTGACCTAATAACATAAAGGTTGCTAGAATTGCTTACTATTCGTTTTCAAGATGACAATATTGATTTTTGTATATTATAAGGTTTTTCTCAAATTTTAGATATCTTCAAACGGATAGCAGTAAACCTTTTAAATATAAATTAAATAGATCTCTCTGTACATGAAGAAACTTTTAGTTACCGGCTTCGCCAGATATTTGTTGTAAAAGGTTCAAAACTCAACTCCCTATACGCCGTCGCCGGGATTTACGTGTCCTCTCTCTTCTGTACTGTGTGTTATTCCACCCTAATACTCCTTCGTATTTGAAAGGAAGTTCGAGTGTATTGGATCACCTATAAGATCTCGTACGTCACGAACTTTATTGCTCAAAACGCCCGTCCATAATACTAAAATGTATTCAGATTCGTTCCCTTAAGCATAAGACTATCAAAGTCTCTTAGCTTAGTTAAGAAATATGTTAAAGACCATATATGTCGGGGATTTTAAACGATGTGAAAGGAAATGAAAGAAGAATGGTGGGGAATATTGGGGAACACTAAAAGGGGGTGATGGTAATGAGTGGAATATTGGGTAAACGCGACGCAGATACTTCTGAACCGATAAATGATCAAATATGATCACTAACAATAACGAGAGAAACCTAAGCAGTGCCTTGGACTTGTGACCAAGGTGTAGGCTTAAGGACGTCCTTAAAGTGATCACGACACTCGCCTCCACTGCTAGGCTCTCTGTTTAAACCCAAGGTTAAACGCACATAAACCTAACCTGACACAAGACGAGGTAATTACATTGTAAGGTACTCACGTGACCTTGATCGGACAGCACTCCTAACACTAACACAACACTGCACAACACTATCACTATTTAGACACTACTTCACTTCTTGACAGACCGCGCACGACTAAGACTTCAGTCAGACTGTCGATGGCATATAAAGGGTCGAGGGTCGAGACTGTCAAAACAACGGAAGTGGCTACTACCCTACTCCAACGCCATAGACAACGGTGATGATTCGATTTAATCGATAACCGTTTACTATTCTCCGACATATATATATAATATTTATAGTATATAAGTAATTGTATATGTATTAGGTTGTAATTATTAATGTAGTTTATGGTTATACCACCCTATACCCATCTCGTAATAACTTCTAAAGGTAGTCTGAAAGAGATGGCTCATAAGCCATAAGGCCATTATTTTGTATGTTATATTACTGCTATTATGTTCCTGTAATAATAAAAATGTTTCTTCAAAGTTTTTTTCTGTCTTCAAAGTCTTATCATGGACTGTGTAATTCCACTTATGTTGTATAACGTTAGTTACTAATACTGCTGGTTGCCATGCCGAACTTCTTCTATCATAGGACATTTTACAAAGTACTTTTGACAAAATAGGTTAGTCAGTCAGTTTGTCTGAAACTAAAGCAGTTATCTGTAGAGAAGAACTGGCATGAAACTCAACAGTTGCTCTTTTCAAAATGCCATTGTTTACATCAGTGTGTGTGTGTTCTGTTCAAAGGTATAATCATTCAGCTGAGCATCAACGCCATTTTGATTCCAAGCTATGTAAAACAATTTAATGTAAGTTTTAATTTGCTGAATTGAGTAAAATGTAAAATTTCAATAGAGTCTGATCTGCATTGGCCAACCTTAGCTGACCTTATATTTATTGGCAGCATCTGGCTAATAAACGGGGCAGTGCTTCATTTAACGAACTCAAGTACGTTGCAATTCTCTATTGTGTACTTGTTAAGGATTTTCTTAATATACATTGTATAATATTGAACAATATTACATATAATACGATAACATGGAATTATGTATAGTTCATCTGATCATAGAGATTGGTTGCAGATTGTGGGACTCTTCATGGAAATGTCACACTAACTCCGATTTCAGAAGATTTCAGAGTGTCTGTAGAGACGGCGTGATAGTTCTAAAAAGGTTAAAAACTGGCCAAGTGCGAGTCGGATTCGTGCACGAATTTTACACATTACCAATTATTTAATTCTGTTTTTAATTTGCTGTTATAGGTGTAACAGAAATACATATGTGAAAATTTTAACTGTCTAGCTATCACGGTTCTTGAGATACAGCCTGGTGGTCCCGTTTTTACCCTTTAGGTACGGAACCCTAAAAAGGGTTCATTGTCACTCTGAATGGGGAAATAAAAAAAAATCTGTTTTACTTATTCTTAGTATCAGGCTTATGAAATTAAAGATGCTGAAGTTTACTCTATTTTGAATCTAGCCCTGATTTGTCACTTATCAGATAGAACTGTAAGAAATCTAATTTTCAATTATATCTATGAATGTGTAGCCAAAGATTAGTACATCGTACATTGCCTCTACAATCTACACGTAATATCACTTGGCAACACTATTGTTTACTCGACACAGCTAGAAGATGGAAATAGCCACAAAACAATTGCTGAGTAATCATAATTTACTATAGTTTGGGTGGATATTAAAATAAAACGTCATTTCTATTCTAGACACAAAAGAAATGAAAGTCAAATCTGTTTACGTAAATTTTTATGTATGTTAAAACATTCTATATATACATATTATAAATACTAAATTGTGTCAGTTGGTTGTTCTCTAATACACCTGGAAACCAAAAAAGGACTGTCATAGAATGAGAGAGCAATGAATACCCATTACTGTATAGTACAGCAATACGAACAAAAGCGAGCCTGGCAGCACCTTTTACTTGCGACCAAGGTCTAGGGTTAAAGGCCTTTTATGTAATTACAACGCTGCCCGAACACCAACTGCAATCCTATCTATATACATATATAAAAGGAGAAGTTGACTGACTGACATATCAACGCAGGGCCTAAACTCTAAGGGTTAGAAACTTGAAATTTTGCACAGGGATTACTTTTGTATTGTAGGGGAGCACTGAGAAAGGATTTTTGAAAATTCACCCCTAAGGGGGTAAAACTGGGGTGCAAAGTTAGTATTAAACTCTGTCGTTTTTGAATTTATTTGAATGAAATTCATTATGAAAGTCATGAAACACGTGTAAAATATTTTTTTCAAAATCATCCTTTAAGGACGTAAAAGGGGGGTCAATCGAAGTTGCGGGTAAAAGCTAGTAGATAATAAAGTAAACTTACGTGGACCTCAAGAAGAGTGACCTTAACGACGACAATATAACACTAACTTCCATGTACACTGCGCGACAACACCAGAGAGACTGACTCTAATATATCGCACTAAAGGTTATATATTATCTACACGTGGGTATACTTGTAATACTAATTTATAAACGGTGTTGTTAACAGGACCTAATTTTTTTCATAAATAATTCTATAAAGCAAAGATAGAGTTCTTTTCACCCCAGAGTTCTGGTCACCCGATGTCATTGTAGCGCAAGACGAATTTTCCTTCAACATAAGTCAACCCTGGATTAGGTGGTAATAAAATTAAAGTTTTTCACATGGTTGTGTGCAATCAGTATCTTCTGTAGACATTAGTTGTACAAAATAGTTGGTGTTAATATCGACGCTGTGTTGGTGATGGGAAAGGGGGTAAAGAAAAGTTTTACGGCCTCAGGGTTTTTTGTATCTCCATCACTCCGTTGCTTACTATAGTTTTTTAAAAGTCTTTTATGTCCAATCATTTCTTTTACATTTTATTCTGCTTACTTACTCTATATATTATATATATTACCACTATTAAAACTGTAATAACAAACAAATATGGAACAAAGCAGATCAAAAGAAGTGATCCCAATCTTCTCAAAATTTACACATCGTATTACAATACAATATATCATAAATCATATTGGAAGCTTTACAATGACGTTAGCGGAGTTTTCCTCGGGAAACTGGGGCGGGTATATATAGACCAGCTAACCCGTAACCGAACTGGTTAACGTTCAGAACTACGCACTAACCGACTGGGAAACTGCTTTCCCAACACGCGATACTTAATGGTTGTTGAGTAAATGATACTTGCATAAAATCATAAAAAAGCTATTTAAGTTTTCTTAAGAAAAGTTCGAAACTTCGCTGAGGAACTAGCATTGAATATATGGGTATGTTTTACAAACTTAATTTATTTATTTATAAGGAACACGAAAAAAAATACCTAAAGCAGTTAAGGTTTGAGCATATAGCATACTTATCATATAACTAGTGACTTGCTCCAACTTCATACGGACCAAGTTAACCATTGATCATACAATTAGAGTTAACTGAAAATATAGAAGAGAAAAAAAGCAGTGATAGCCCAGTGGTTAAGACCTTGATTGAGGCCCACACCCCTGACTGTTCTGAGTTGTGTGTTTTAAGAAATTTATTATCACTTGCTTCAATAAGGTGTGTGTAGTCTGCCAACCTGCACTGGGCCAGCGTGGTGGACTATGGCCTAATCCCTCATTGTGAGGAGGAGATTCGCACAGTAGTGGGTCATTAACGGGTGATGAAGAATGAAATGAATGAAAATATGGAAAAAACGTAACGTAATTATTCTGCAACTTGTAGAAGCTTATGTTTCTATATTCCATGGAATTAGATGCTTATGTTACTCTCAGTTCTATAAGCTATCAACATGTAAAAGATATTTATGTATTTTTTTTGTAAGCACAGCTGATAGTGTCACGAGGCTATAATATTAAGTTTAGGAGTCTGGAGGAGAAGGATGCTTACTTTCTGTGAATTTCTGTAAATACTCGCACAGGACAGAGGTGACCACTCACAGTTAGGACTGTCCGTTTTTCCCTTTCATATCTTAAAAAGTTTTGATGTTATGTATTAAGATATTATGTTTAATGTAATTCGGAAGTACTTAACTGTTTGTAAACATTTCACGAGCGTTATTAACCTCATTTCTCATGTCATGAACATTATTTATAATAATTTTAATATGCTGGAAGCTACACTCAAATTTGTGTCTTAAAATGAAAAATCCTTTTTGGTTGTAAATGATTGTCTTTTGATGCTGGAGGAGAATTTAATGTTTATTAGTAATTAGTAAATTTGATGTCATTGAAAATGTTTCCATTGTATAGTAACAAATGTTTTTGATC
The DNA here is from genome assembly GCA_905147385.1 of Limenitis camilla. Classification (NCBI taxonomy): domain Eukaryota; kingdom Metazoa; phylum Arthropoda; class Insecta; order Lepidoptera; family Nymphalidae; genus Limenitis; species Limenitis camilla. Next base: position 13,238,865 of record LR990241.1, read on the forward strand.
TTTTATCGTTTTATGAATTCTGTTAATTATTAGTTAACGCATGCTTATAAATATTGTAGAAATATAATTACAATTAGCGTAAAACGTTGTCACTACTAATGATTGTCTGATAAAAAGTCCTCCTTATTTATAAAGATTACTAATAATTTGGGATACAAACTACTAATATTCTAGTTTCTTGTATTAGGTTGAGTGATGTGGGTTCACTTCAATATTGCAATGAATGGAATTCGAACCCACGGCATAACTCATAACATATTGCCTCCTAAGAAAAATATTTTGATGACGAACACCAGTTACATTATAGGAAAATTTTGTTGTTCAGTACTAGTGTAGATGTTATTCTAAAATATATTTTTGTTCATAGGAGGTGCGGGCAGAACGCGACGTCCTTCAGGCGCGCATGTCCGAGCAGGCTCTGCGCATCTCCTCGCTGTCGGCGCGCCTGCAGCAGCAGCGCAACGACGCGGAGGCGCTCGCGCACACCGCTGCCAGCGAGCTCAACGTGAAGCTGCACGATGCACATGCTGAGGTATAGTTTATTTTGACTACGACTTCATCTGTGTAGACTTCAGGATTAGGAGCTGAAATAAATAAAATTAGGATAAAAATTATTATATGTCTTATCCAGCTTATACATTTTTAGGTTTGCTTTTTAAGTTTAAAAAAAATTATTCTCAAAAAGACATCGTGACTTTACATGAGAACATAATAGATCAAAAAGTATGAAATAGGAATGATGACCATATAATTTCATAGTTAGAAAAGTACCCAGATACTTACTAAATCAATAATTAATTTTTAAAATATACTGTGATAACTGTGATTTTAATTCGTTAAATAAGTTTACCTTTTTTTATAAAAACGGTAATTTATTGTAAAATTATGCTCACAAGAGCTTCACATGTAATTTCCCTTTTCGCATAATTTGCCCTTGGATTTTTTGATCAAACAAAACATATTGTTATTCAAATAGGTATATGTTTAAAGAGGAGGTACCAAACTTTAATCTCGTAGATTAATCTTACGGATATTTTTGTGTCGCTCATGTCTATCAGGAGTCGACAAAGATTTCTTAACATCTTTTAGAATTGAGTACTAATTATTTGCGAAAAGTAAGCAATTACTCAGCATACTGCCTAACAACATTGCAAATGGTCTAGGGATTAATTTATAAATAGGGAATTATATTGACTTCTCTTCTCGCTTTTGTACTTTCGAGATTTACTTAAAAGTAATGAAGACTTTTTTTCTCATATGCATATAAGATTACACGTAGGCGTACCTTATGATGTCGTTAAAAAGTCCTTGTCCAAATGAGAAGATTGCACTACTTAGCCTAGCCTAGATTTCGGTCTAAATCCAAATGATTAAATCTAGTTAGGTATAATGTAGTTAAGAATAGATCATGTCACTTTATTTAGCAAATTTGAGTTCGTTGCCAAAATTTACGAACAGCAACATGTAAGTTTGACGTCATGCAAATTAAAATATTTACAGAAAATTCCAACGGAATAACGGAAATTCTGGACTTAAAACGTATATTGGTATATAAATATGAGATTATTTAGGTTTGTTTTTTTCATAGGTACAAAGATTAAAAGAAGAGTTAGAGACAAAGGACAAGCAGTTGATGCGACTTAAACTGAGTATAGAAGAAAGAGAAAAAAATGGCGATCAACAACAGCCGCTCTATGGAAATGCATGTATGTATAACAAAATATAATTAACACTAAATTAATTAATTATTTAAATTTATGCATTATGGATAAAAAAATTTATGAAAATCATTAATTTATATATAAAATATATAAATTAAATTTATGACATTATTTCCTTATAAGTAGCTTTAAATAATACTATAAATTGATCCTTCAATTAATATTATAAATCTTTTAATAATTTAATAGGCTAGTTCTTCTTAAATTGTCATATTCTAATCTTACTTTGAATTCCGTTATTATCAAAATAGGTAATCCAAAAGACAGAGTGATAATCCTGGAGCGAGAATTATCTAACGCACAAACCAAGATCGCGCAACTAGAGTCTGCTATACGTGGACTGGAGATGGATAAGGACAAATTGACGTCTGTCGTTAAAGAACAAGAAAGAGCTTTAGCTGAGAAGGAGGAGCAGTTCAATGAGATTATGGGTAAGTTCAGTTAAAACTGAATCACACTCTTTTTAATAGATATCGGAAAAAATACATTATTTACAGAAAAAAAGCTCACATTACATTTAATAGACTTGAAATTTCAGTATTTAAAAAGATTTTGTCAAATTCTTGGAATGTAAGGTATATTTATCTGTAAGTAAAAAAATAATAAGACCTGTAGATGTTTAAATAGTTTTTAATAACATTTTAAATTTTCTATTAAAGGATACTCTAGTTTTAGACACCTATCAAAACATCTCATTCTCTACAATTTGTTTGGGTTTAATCAATCATACGGACGTACATTGACTGTATGTTTATATTGTGCGAAACAGTTGGATTATGTCCAAGCGTGCGTCAATTCGGGTCAACTGCACCAGCCTGCGGGCCCGTGCGCCCGTCAGCGTGACAGATCTGTCTAGACTTATAATTTGCTTTATGATTCATTCACAGCGCTCAAACTGGAAGACGAACAAAACCAAAGAAGCGAAATCGTAGAGAACAAAGCTTCCGCTCGCACTTTGAGCGATATAGTCTCCATATCAGAATACGACGAACAAGACCTGCAAATGCGACGTGCGGAAATTAAATCGCAGAACATTAGTTTAGCTAACGAGTTCAGAGATAAAACAAATCTAAATAGAACACTGCCACCTGAAGTTCATCAACCGAGTATGAGCTCTTTAAACATAGATTACGTTGATCATTTTAATACTATGAACTATACACCTAGAGCTGATTCTTTACCAATACATCTAACTTCCACACAAAATAGAGATGCTTATAAAAGAAACGCCAATGAAACTACCATTTTTGGTACAGTAGATAAATTCGGAGACAATGTCAAACACTCCACTGCTCACAATATACCAGATAATTGCTCAATGTATCCCAATAGAGAAATCAGTGAGAGTAAAAACATTAGCGTTGAACCGAAAAAGATCAATTTTTCTCTAGAACCATCTGATAACAAGGACGACGAATTTACATCATTGCGTGAATTAGGTATTACGTTAGATATTAAACAGGAGAACTTCCCGGATATATTGACACAACTCAAACATGAGATTAAGAAGTCGAGAACTGAATTAGAAGCTTGTAAATGTGACCTAAAGAATGCAGAAGAACAACTCTGTGAATTCCCCGCTCTTAAAGAAGAAGTAGAAGAATTGAAAGGACTTCTTGAAAACACTATGGCTACTATGGAGAATGATAAAAAGTTTTATGAAAATCAATTAGAGAGCTTTTCCTCAAACAAAAAGCTTCTAGAACAAAGACTGAATGAAATGACTCAAGAAGCAAATGAGAAAGCTAAAGATTTACACTTGCTCAAAGAAGATATACTCCGACGTGAAAACATGATATTAGAACTCGCCAAAGAAAAACGTAACTTAACAAATAAAATAACCGAACTAGAAACAAAAATAAGTGAACTTCAATCAAGAAATACGACACTAGAAAAATGTGAAATAGAAAATAAGCAATTAAGAGACAAATTAAATGAATTACAAAAGCTCGAGCAATTAGTTTCTGAGAAAAACCAACAGATAGACAGCCTCAACCAACATTTAGATAGATTAGATGACTTACAGAGACGTCTTAACGATAAGACTGAAGAAATGGAGACCATAAAAGAAGCACTACAAGAAAAAACAAACGAGTTATTCCAAATGCAAGACTCAGTTAATACTTTAAACCGTGACATCGCCAAAGTTATAGAAGAAAACGATCAGCTCAGCTATCAAAATAAGGATTTAAAACAAAAACTAACTAAATTAGAAAAGGAGCAAGAGAACGCTTCACTTAAACTACAAAACAGCGAATCTGAGTTAGAAAGAGTGAGCTCGTTAAACAATGATCTAACATCGAGAATAGAAGAGCTAAAGTTATTGAATAATAAACTTAAAGATAAAGAGACTGAAATAGAAATTCTACATGAAGATATAAACTCATATCACAATGAAGTAGCACTATTGAAGGAGCAGCTAAAGATGGTGTCGAGGAGTCCATCGCCGAAGAATAAGAATGAAGAGAAAAAGTCAACGGATAGGCAAGCGAGTAATGACAAGAAGCAGTTGGTTAAGATCAAGAAGCAAATATCGCATTTGCAACACGAACTCGACTTTCACAAAAAGGAACTAAATGATAAGGTGAGAATTTAATTACTTTTTTTTGTTTGTAGTTATAAATAAGAGGATTTTTATTCTGTTCTGTTTTGTTTCAGGCCTTTGAGCTTGCAAAAGCCAAGTTAGACTTAACTGAGGTTAGGACTAACATGAGTCAAGCGTCCAAGCAATTAACTAACAGGGAAGCGGAGAGTAATGAGTTAGTACACAAAAATAATAGTTTGTTGCAAGAACTTGCTGAATTAAAGAAAGAAAAGGAGAAATTGAGTCAGCAGTTGGAAATGGTTGTGGCAAGGTGAGTTTTCGAAATTCTACACTTGAAATATATGTGATCGTATAAGAATCAATTATATTTGCTTGTATGTTTTCAGGTTACGAGAAGAATCAAATGTAAGTGAATTGAAAGAGAAGCTCCGTGAAAAAGCTGCGAAATGTCAAGAACTTGAAGCTGAGTTGATGCAAATGAGGGAAGTTGTTGAAAGGTAAAGCGACTAACTTTGAGATAATTTCCTTATACCAATGAGTATGAAACTGATTAACTCTTGAACTCATTAGTTTAATAGTCTTGCCAATGGGCTACTGAGGCATGACAATTAAGATAATTTGTTTTATAACAGAATGCAACAGTCCCCTCACCGAGACGGCATCTCGGATGAAGGACGAGCCCTAGCTGTTCGGTCGCCCACTGCTGAGTTAGAGAGGGCGCTGCGAGACCAGCTCCATTATTCCCACGCGTTGGATGAGGACATTATGGAACAGGTATTTTATACACCACTCCTTATTATGTACCAAAACATCACATGAATTTAGATTATTTATTGTATGTTTATGTTAACAGATATTATCAGCAAGTAGCGATGAACGTGAGGACGTACCAAGACTAGCTCTGAACACCTCCAAGTAAGTATATTTGTTTATATTTTGTAGGTTTGTATTAATATTAAAAAAAATTCAAGTTCAAATTAGTAACAATTGCCCTACAAATGTCAAATTTAATGTAAATAATTTTTCGTAAATGTTTGCCTCTTAAGTATGAATTTTAATGTTTCAGCCGATCGTCGAGTTCAATACAATCATCATCATCAGAGCGGTTGAACAGAATGCGTAATGAAAACGAAAAGCTGGACATGCAAGTGAATAATTTAGAATGTCGTCTGAAAGATAAAGATGCCCTCATCACGGAACTAAATAGGTAATATATGTTTTGTTACATAACAAAACCACAACAACCGGAATGAGGTCTGACGTAGGTTTTTATTTACCTACCACCAAGTTGGTATATCGGCGACGATCGGACGAAGAATACATAGATAGTGTATTGTTCTAATCGTCTTCTGTTTCTACTTTTATTATAATTTTTATTCATTTGTATAGGGTACGGGACAAACTGTCTCAAGAGTGTCAATCAGCACGACTGCGGTTGGAAGCAGAACGCGACAACTCTGCACGCCTCGCACTACTTCTGGATTCGCAGAAGGACACTGCGGATACGTTACACGTGAGTCAATCTTCTTCTACAACTTTCTTATAAGTCCGAACTTTTGCCTTAACTCACAGAGAGACTTTAAATCGAATATAAAAATCTCCCTTGCCGGTAAATGTGGTACCAATATGGTATATATTATTAAGAATTCTATAAATACTATAAATTTCTTGTTTTTGTCTCAGAATCAAGATTCAAGTATGATCGAAATGCTGAAACGTCGTTTGGAAAGCGCCATGAAGTCGGAACTTGAGGTACAAGAACGGGAACAAGCCCTACTGCGTCGATTGCACCAGGTGGAGCTTGCATCACCCCCACAGAAGCCTAATGAGCAGCTGAGACAAGAGGTGCTAATACATAAAGTTATTTTTAAAAGCATTTTCCATGTATTTCATGTAATAAAGTTTTATTTTTATAAAATATAAAAATAACAAACATAATATGTAATTAAAGACAAACGGAACTTAATATTTGGAGATAATTTTTATTCCTCTGAATATTTTGTATTGATGGTCGAATGTCAAAAAAAATTGAAAAACTTTCCAGATGGAAAATACTGAACGTCTCAAGGGGGAAGTCTCGTTATTAAAATCAAAGTTAGAGATGGAACATCGACGCAATACTGAGCTGCAGACGCTGCTGGAGCATGCGCGTGCGCAGGCGCGGCGCGACGCGGACGAGCGGTCGCAGTACTGTAACACGCTTAAAACTGAATTGGCTGAACTTAGGAGGTATTATTCTACTTAATTGATTTCTCTCCTATCCTATTCTATTCGACTAAATCATAACTATGTACTTTATAATTTAACTTCTATTAAATGTAACTTATTTCGGATTGGCTGAAACAACGATACTTCTGATTCCTTAGCGAATGGCATGAAAATAACAAAAACTTGAAAAAAATACAAAATTTACTTTACATGAAGTAAAGTCAAGAAGACCAAGTTCCAAACATTTTCTATGACATATGTTTGATGCTAAAGAAGATAGCAGTTATCAGAATGACGAGTCTTTAAGTTATAAAATGATATTTGAAGAAATTCTAAACATTAAGTTTGTTATAGATTAAAACACGAAGCTGGTATAGAGCTGGCACGCACTAAGGACATACTACACACGCAGAGCGCCACTATCATACAGCTAGAGAGGAAAGTAACCTCCCCTAAGCAGAGCAGGGCTGTTGATGCACTTGTGAGTATTACACGTAATGGAGTAACCATTCCTGATTTATTTTTTAAACGTTTTTGCCGATACTATAATCATTAAATAAACGCCTCTCCGTTGTGTTCTGTTCTGTATAATATATAATAAAATAATGTGAAATTAAAAATCTTTTGTTTTTATTAACGAAGGAGATAAGGAAGAAACAATGAGCGTTAATTGAATACTTCCCTTGTCTTTGTGTATTACGTTTTCACCTGAAATATTTATTCATTTTTGTCGCCAAAATTAAACATAAAGGGTATGAAATAGTTTATATTATACTTTATTTTTAATTAATTTAAACATTCACATCATATTAAATTCCTGAAATCCAGGTCCAATATATTCATTACTTTAATTCTAGACTGAAATAGAAAACGAAAAGACTGACTTAGCTCGTGAAATGGCGACCCTTCGCCGCTGCCTCACGGCTGAGAGTCCAGAAGTGATGCGGCTTCGAGCTGATAAGCAACAACTGCAGCAGCAACTGGAGAAACTTAAGAAAGAGATGGAAAAGAATCACCATACCGGTGATGAGAAGGAACAAGCTGTAAGTACATATGAGTAAAGACTGCATGTACTCTATATAATTATATATGGTTTTATATTAAATAGTGATTGAAAACTGACTGTGGTCGAAGTAAAGCTTCTATAATTTAGATACTCAAGCAAATATTCAATTCACGAAGTGTCACCGCTCGCTCACTATCTGTTAAAATAGTAGAAGAGCCGTGAAACATCTTTATTGAATTAAAAATATTTTCACAGTAATTTTAAACTTTTCAATGCTTACTCATTAACATATTTAATTAAATAAATTATGGAATAAAAGAAGACTTTTTAATATCAACAGATTTTTAAATTAAAATATTTTTTTGAACTATATCGGCTATATTATTTTATATTTTCGTCACTTCTTATTGTTCTTTTGACTATCTTATAAGAAAACATTGAAAAATAAAGACTGATATACATAAAATAAAAATCCAATATTACACTAACAATTTAATTTAGAAAACCACCAACAACATAAATATTATTGCTTTATATTTCCATTTTGTGTATGAGAATCAAAGTCATCAACATAATTAGTAATTTTGGGAATTTCTTCGCTATTCTTTTCGTCCATCTCGCTATACAACGGTTCTACAGCCCATAGGACTAGCGCGTGCATACAGACCAACAGGGTATATAATGTGTATAGTAGTGCAGTACCGCATGCTAGCACGATGGGGTAGATGCGGCTATTAAATTCCGCATTACTCTTCCATGTATCTTCTGTCCACGAACGGAAATACTGGCATAGTTTCCTGGAACAAAAGTATACTCATTAATTACTATATAGGTAAATAGATAAAACAAACAGACAGTCACAAATATCCTCACACTCAAGGAATCCTGGAAGGTGATAAATAAAGTTTACTGAAAGACACAAATCATAAGATCTGTAACAACATAGTAAACTTCTTAATCATAGTATTAGACTCCTATAGGTACTATAGGTATAAATAACGCAAACGTGGTTTGAATTATTTTTGGGAAATGAGTTTTAATAATTTGAAAAAAAAAACTGGGTATTAACAGCGAAACATTAGAGAGAAAAAATGTCTGTCACAAGAATTAGAAATAGTCACAGCATAACTATTCAAGATATAGAAAGTAATAAAATATATATTACCTCATAGTAGGTAAAGCTTTTTCGAGCATAGCCACGAGGCAATGCAACACGTGGGTGAGCACTAGCACCAGCACCCACACGCACACCAGGTATGGTGGCCAACGGAAACTGCCCAACGCTGCTAAACAAACGTACATTTTTTGATTAAACGTTAGCAGTACATTCTAGCTTCTTTGAGATTTCATAGAGATTTGCTGATAGATCCCATTTCTTCAAAAGGTAAACCTTTGATCAATGATGTATTCTCAGAATATTATAAAACTAGTTATTAAATGTGTTTTAGGGGTTGCACTGAATTTTACCAGATTTCCCCTTTCCTTGATATGAATATCTCCTGGTTTCTGACTCAAACACATGATGAGATGGTCATAAAGTAGCCCTAAAATTTAAGATACCAACCTTGAACCAATTCTCTATTACCCTGCGCTGCGAGCATGTCTGGTCTCCGCACAGCATCCATGGAAAGGCGGTTTTTTACCAGCGAATGTATGGCATGTTCTGAACTCGTGCGTGTGCGGATGCGATCAGCCTCTATTGGTTTTTCTGTGCGAGATGACTAGAAATAAAAAAAAAAAAACAAAAATAACATTCGCAAAATTTGTATCGTTGAAAGAAACTAACTTCAGTTTGGAAATGCTTACAGTTGGAGACAATCTTGGAAAGGGGCTCGATATTTTCCTGTCCTTCTCTTTCTCCTTTTCTACGATTTTAACCTCTCTCATGTTCAGCTCTGTCTTGGTGACAGAGGGATGATCGCCACACATGCTACAAATGTTAAAAAATATTAAGTCCGTTTACGTCCAGGGTAGGATAAACGGTGATTTGTAGAGAAAGTCCGGTAGTCTAAGGGGAGCAATTATTTCATTTTTACTTTGCTTCTTTAGATAAACTCCCAAATAGTATTAAACCAGACTTCACTAGTCCCGGCCATATTTAAATAAAAATGAAATTGCTAGCAAAACATAAAATGACCCTAAAAAATCACAATGAGCCTCTAAAAGTTTTTTAAGCAATTTCCGATTACATTCAGTAATAAATTTATTTATTTTCTAAAAACTGAGAAAATTATACCTCATTTCCTTTGTTAGTTCAATGACGTAGTTAATTTTTTCTGATTAATGGAATACTGATAAGATTTTTTAAAACTATGCCAAACGGTAACATTCACGTATTATTGTAGTAACTTGGTACTACAGTTTCGATCGCATTGGGCGATCTTCTTCAGCCAGTGGAGGCGCTCGCGGTGGCCGCTCGGCGAACACTGCGGGCCGCCGCTCTTTTAGCGCGCGAGGATAACGGTTGCGGTGTGCGTGAGGGAACGGAAATGGCTATCATGTCATCGTCTGAGGCACTTACAATTTCCTCACTGGAATCACCTCGTTTAAGTGGAATATTCCAGCATGCGGAACACATCGTCACTAGACTTTCGGTCCATATCTCGAGCGTTGTGAAGACACGGTTTCCAAGTCGGTGGCAGTTTCCATCCTCTTCTCTGACTTTTCGAGGTATGAAATGCTTCTCTCTAGCCAGGACCCTTGCCTTATCGAACCTGATGTAATGTCACGCGTCTGAGGACAGGGAATGTTCCGCCACCGCGGAACTCTCGCTATCTAACTTTTTCATGGAGCATATGTGCTCCGAGAGCCTAGTGGACACGTTCCTTCTAGTTTAGTCACAATAATACGTGAGTGTTACCGTTTGGCATAGTTTTAAAAATGACTAATTACCACGTTAGTTTCTGTAATAATACTGATAAGATGTCCAATAAATCCTACGATACCAAGATTGTTGACACTTACATCATATTAGGCAGTTTGGCTTCCCGTTCTTTCATCGGCTCCATTATATTTATTGTAATTTGCAATTATTTCCAAATTTTCATATTAAAATAAATAAAATAGTAATTGTATAAATATATGTGTATTAAAAAATGTCAACTATATTCCTGACATAATATGACATTGACGTCTTGTTTCTTTATTCGAAATGGAAGAAAATAATGAAATAGGTTTTCATAAAAAAGTTGCTAATTCCAAATTGAATAGTTCTACTGTTATCTTAATTCTTACTAATATTATAAATGTGAAAGTTTGTATGTTTGTTACTAAATCACACAATAATAGCTGAACGGATTTCATTGTAATTTGGCTCACAGATATTTGATAACCTAGATTACTGTTTACCCCGAAAAATTCAGAGTTCCTGCGGGATAATCCTAATAATATTATAAACGCGATAGTTTGTAAGAATGTATGTATGTTTGTTACTCTTTCACGCAGAAACTACTCAATGGACTTTGATGAAACTTTACAATAATATAACTTACACATCAAAAACACATAGGCTATAATTTATAATGATATAATGTGAATTATCGAAAGTATAGCGGGTGAAACCGCGGGACAGAACTAGTAATAAAATATGTTTACTGTTTTAAGCGCCTGAATATTTTAGTTTAGCATAAATGTTTTTTGAATCGTAATTATAATTAAAAAAGCATGCATTCTTAATAGCATGTTATTGTTGTTACATTTTTCCAAGGACAACTTTTTTTATTTGTTAAAAAAATTAGAAGCCTATGTAAATAAGTTTTCTAAGTTTTACAGACAGAAAGACAGACAAACGAATGTATAAAAATGATTGCTTTGGCTTCTATTGGTATTATAAAGACCTTACATGAAGTCAAAGATCTTACATGAAGTCTCTTTATATATATATATGTTCTTTATAGATTAGATAACTTATTTTTTTTATGATATTAATGTATCGGCACATAAATTAGGCTTAGGTTAACCTAACCTTCGGTTTAAACAGTGAACTGGGAAGTGAAGGCGAGTGTCGCTATTGCTTGAAAGATCTCTCGTAATTGTAAGAGACCATAATGTTTAATTATTTATCGGTTCAGTAGCAGTATCTGCGTTGCATTTACCCAATAGTCCATTCGATATTACACCCCCCTTTTAGTATTTTCAATATACTTCGAGGGAGGCCTCCTTATCTTGTTCTTTTCTGAGTTATATTTGAAGAAATATGATCTGGAATCTATAATCAATTTTTTTTGTCATAGATTCGCTATTTACACGGGCGCTGGGTAAGACTGGAGAGCTGTCGTAAGGCACTAGTGTGGCAGAAGCGATACCTGCAGCGAGTCATAGCTGGGTACATCGAACTGGAGCGCCAGCTGAGGTTGCCCAACTCTGGGACACCGCGGCCCAGTCGTGGAGTTAAGAGGTTTAAGTAAGTTGTCACCTGTCTGATCATTTAAATATAGTGTAAATAGATTTATTGTAATAACTAGCTGACCCGACAGACGTTGTCCTGCCTTAACTATGAATATTGAATGCGAATTGGCTGTCAAAAGCTTACATTAGAAAAGTTAATATGGTCGTTAAGTTTTTTAATTTTCTCATTTCCCGCACAAATTTTTTAATTTTTTCTTCCATAAAAACCTTCTCCTGACAATAACAAACACAACAAAAAAAGCGAAAAATGAGCGAAATCGGTCCAGCCGTTGAGGCGTGATGCCGTGACCAAGGGAAATAGGGATTCATTTTTATATATAAGAAGATTTGTTCATCTCTCCAATTTTTACTTAAAGCATCTACCACTCAACGTTATACTTGAATCATACCAATTTTCATGATGTTTGATCCTGTGATTTCATCATCACAACCCATTAATGGCCCACTGCTGAGCCGGCTCTTCTCTTTAGAGTGAGGAGGGGGTTGGCCATAGTCCACAACGCTGGCCCAGTGCGGGTTGGCAGACTTCACACACCTTTGAGAACTTTAGGGAATTCTCAGAAGTGCAGGTTTCCTCACATTCCTGTGATTTGATCAAATGATACTAATATTATTTACTATTCTCATTAGGATATTAATATTATTTACATCAGACACACAAACATGTATTTAATAATGAACATGACATGTATACTTTTTTTTATACATATCCGTCGTGGCAGATGTAGCCCTTTTGCTATTGGCACTTTTGATCAAGATGCCTTGGTATCGTCCGTCCCTACTGAGGCATGATAATATTCGAGTTTAGCCAAGTCTCATAATTTTCAGTAAAGATCACTACACAACTGGTGAAATTAAGTAATTAATCAGCCTAAGCACTAGTATAAACAAAACCAGCCAAGTGCGAGTCAGCCTTAAAAATAATGTCTTGATCGATTTAGTTTATTCCTTAACCGATTATTAATAGTCTGTGGACAATATGAAAAAATCATTATGCACAGTACTTAGCCGAGTGGGTGGTACCCATCTATGAAAAACGTAATTACCTTCAGAACATTTCGATCGGTAAAAAATAGAAAACTTCATGGGCGTGAACTGTCAAAACGGGCCTTTTATTTTGTGATAACTTTAATTTGATTTTGAAAGCTATACTATGCAATACCTTCCAGGTGTATAGTATGGGCGGTGGTAGCCACGTCGCGCATGAGCTACCTGGTGGCGAGGCGCGAGCAGACGCGCATGGTGGCGGCCAACGCGCTGCTGGCGGGGGCCACCACCCCCACGCTCTCTGCCACTCGGCGCTGGAACACTCCCGCACCCAAACTCACGTGAGTAGACTACGAGATCTAATAAATTCCTTTTGGGTGTCTCACACACAAATATATAATTAATTTTTATAACAGAACACCGTACTCGTCAACGCCATCTATACGCGAATTGGGATCAACTTCCCGCAGTGCAGCCACCACCTCAGCGGCGAGGCGGCTGCTGCAGCCCGACCTTCGACTGAAGCTTCCCTCTTCACCCTCGGGTTTTGGTAAACATGTTTTATATTATCTAGATGTCCCTCGTTCGTTTCGCTGAGGTGTAATGAATATTTTCTATTACTCTTCTCCTCGCTCAGAGTATGTCAAATGAAGCGATTCTATTGATTCTTTTATTCTTAATGGAATTGTATCCCTTACCAAACTTATGTAGAGCTTTTACAAAATTTTCAGATTGTAAATATATTCCACATTAGAATTTTCTATACTGAAATTTTAAATTTTATTAAATGATTTCAGTGGGTGAGTCTGTCCGTCGAACTGCTTTTGGAGCAAATTCTCCTGGAGAAGAACCTTTCATATTAAGGTTAGTTTCATATTCATAAAGATAGCGTCCCTCAATACATTGGTAAATGTTATATTTAAATATAATCGATACATACTATAATACATACTCATACCATCGATGAGATATACAAGTATTAGGTATATGATGTATGGTGTGACATTTTAGCTCCTAAATCATTGGATTATGGATTGAAATTAGATTCCAAAAAATTGTATTTATAAAATTCAATATTGGATTGTATATTCAATCTGTAATCAGAATTTCAATATATAAAAAAAAATATTTTCTATATTTATTTTCAGTTCACCCCGCGGAGATGCGACGGCCTACCTCAACAAATTAGACTCACTCAGTCGACGGATCACATCAATGACGTCACGCGACACACCCTGACCGTCCCTGGATCAGGACATGACACGTGATCAGTGCTATCTAGTGCTAATTAGTGCTACCTAGTGGTGGAAGAATTTAGCTCATTTCCAAGTATTATTTTATAAACACTTGTTCTGAACGCACTAAGAACTTTTTGACACTTAAGTGCATTTTGGTGCTTGTTAGAACTTATTCAATTAAAAGCACTGCACTTAACTGTGCAGGTATTAGCGCGTCTATATTATAAGTGCATATGTGTGCTCGCTCTATAGACTGTATCAGTCCGTAGTCGGCGTATTCATCAGCGTGTAGCTCCGCTCCTATGGGTCGTAGTGTGATGATATATATAGTCTATAGCCTTCCTCGATAAATGGTTATCTAACACTGAAAGGATTTTTCAAATCGGATAAGTAGTTGCTGAGATAAGCACGTTAAAACAAACTCATCATATAAGTATAGACTAGTCGACCCTTGTGAATTTGTTCACGTGTAGCTCCGCTCCTATGGGTCGTAGCGTGACGATATATAGTCTATAGCGTTCCTTGATAAATGAGCTATCTAACACTGAAGGAATTTTTGAAATCGGACCAGTAGTTGCTGAGATAAGCAAACAAACAAACAAACTCTTGAAATCGACTTGAAATATAGACGCGCTTTTAAAGTAATCCTCATAATAACCATTAAAGCTGAAAACACATGTAGCACTAAACTGCACTATTTAGTGCATGTGTTACCAGCCTTATAGGTCACAATGTTTCCCAACGCATTTTATTTAATGTAAGTGTAGTATAGTGCCAAATTATTAGTTTTATTGTTAATTTATTTATTGATAGGATTTGTGTAGCGAGTTACCACTCCGCCTATTTGTGTTTAGAGTGGGATATGAGAGTTCCAGTGTTGCCTTACGTAAGTCCACTTGTAGCAACATCGAGCGCTTCGTCCGCCATCTTGCTTAATTGTTAAGGTACTAAACAATATCTTGACGCCATTTTTCAACTGTG
Organism: Limenitis camilla; assembly: GCA_905147385.1. Lineage (NCBI taxonomy): Eukaryota > Metazoa > Arthropoda > Insecta > Lepidoptera > Nymphalidae > Limenitis > Limenitis camilla. The sequence goes on from LR990241.1 coordinate 13,253,958, forward strand.
ATATACAAACACTAGTTCGTTACCTGACATGTCGCCATTTTGTGTAAAATATTGTTTATATTGTCTAAAAAAAAGCACACAAACAAACATTTTTGTCTTTTTCATGTCATGAATTAAAGAGGCACAAAAATTTAAAAAAAAATAATTGTGTTTTATGCTTATTTTTTTTAGTGCAAATCGATGCTGTTACATGTGACTCCAGCCTTATATCGAATGTTAGTTTTTAATCTGTATTTGCAAAGTCAATTTTATTAGCCCTCCCTTCGTTGAGTTATAATAAAATTTACTTTGTAACTTTCTAGACTTAGATCTGTTATATGTAATAGGCATGATGGATGATTATTTTATAATGAGCCGTGACGTCATTCCTTAGTTTGTTGTTATATAAATTCTATGATTCATAATATGTGGCATCATTAGTGACGTCACACCGTGTGCTACAAAAATATTGATTGCAATGCCTTCCCACATTCTACACACGACGTGACGTCACATGAGTTTTCAATTACATTTAATCGCAATCTAAAATCTTTGGATTATAGAATTTTGGATAGATAGAATATAGATTCCAAGCTCAAATTTGTGTATAGAAAATTAAAATTTGGATTTGAATATATTATCCGGATATTTTGGGTTGCGATTGGTTATTAATTTCGCCTGTTATAGATCAAGTCGGTCTGTGTTCTTCCAATAGCTGTAACTGGTGTTGCCAACTCTCAAACATAATATAAATACGCACCAGTGTTGCCATACCAGTGCGGCTAATTTTTTATTCCAAAAAACCATTTTTTTTTTTCAAAATGTTTCTAACTATCGCAATCATCTCATAACTAGTACTTTAATTCTTGCAATAGTAAATGATCTTTACTGAGTAGTGACGTCATATCTTGTTAGTCATGCCTATGAAACGTTTAGCACAAATCCTTGCCATATTTGATTAGGTATGTTTGTTTGTAAATATTTATATATATAGACACGAGAGTACAATTAGGCTAAGTTAGGCTACGACACGTGACGCGACCGAACATTCTCGAACGTTCCACGACTTTCGATTGTAGGATTAAGTTAATAGTATCGCGTTGGTCCAAAACATGCGCATATACTAAATTTTTTTTTTTTTAAGTTTTGGATTCACACTATTTGTAATGTCGATCCAAAACATGTAAATATTAATTTCTACTGTTTTTTAAAAAAAATGATTTTGTTGGTCCAAAACATGTTTAATAAATTCTAAATTTGAATTATAAAAAAAAATCTGAATATTACGTTTTAGTGAAACTCGATTTCAACGTCGAACCAAAACATGTAAATATTAAATTCTACTGTTTTTAAAAAAAATGATTTTGTTGGTCCAAAACATGTTTAATAAATTCTAAATTTGAATTATTAAAAATATCTGTAAACATTTAGTTTTGGATCAACGTATCGGCCCAAAGTAAAATAAAACTACTCTACTAAGTTTTGGATCGACATGGTTTAAATAAGTTGTCAGTGCAAAACATGACTGTGTAAGTAGTATGTTTTGGCCCGACGCGATATTTTAATGAGTATTGACACTTATTTTGTTTAGTTTTTTACTCTGGACATGACATCACAATATTTATTTTGTTTTGTAAGAATCGTTGACCACAGACAATATAGTAAGCCAAAGTTAAAAGTATTAGACGCTCATTTATATTCTGTTACGTAACATTACATTTGTTTTGAAAATAGAACGATATTGACGTCATTCTATGTTCATATACCCTGCGTTCCACTAAGCGATCCTACCGCCCGCGCGTTTCATATTTTAATTGATTCGTCGCCATTTTTGTTGTTTTAAAATTGCCGCCAATTTTGCCACAGATCACTAGTAAGCAACGCTCACGAGTTTCGAGTGAGCATAAGTTATGACGTCATTAATAACGTTTCAGCCGCGACCACTTTAATTGCTTATAAATCCTCCTAAAAATTTTATTTAAAAAAAAATAAGAATTTAGTACAGACGTCAAAAAATCACTAAAAATATTCCATCCCCCTCAATTTGGGTGGGAGAAACTGTAACTGTAATATCATTTGATCAGTTTAATAAAAAAAATGTTGGCAATTAAAAAAAACTCATATTTTTATTACAGATTGAAAATATATTCCAAATTTAAATTTTCGTATACACTAATTTGAATTTGGAATCAATTTTCCATACATAATCCAAAGTAGTACAGTGGACAAAGTAGCAAATGTAATGTTAGGTAAGGGGGTTCCTGCTCCACCGAACAATCTACACTCACGTGACCAAAGATTCGTGTAAGTTAGTTGTATTGTACATCTAGTCACCGACACCACGACAACGCGACACCGCGACACCACGCCATACTCTCTACAACACATTCTAACGTTTATATTGAAGGAAATAAAATGATATTTTATATTTATTTGTTTTAATCAGGTGCCAGCCTCTCATAAATAGTATTACAATAGAAAATGATCTTTACTAAGTCGTGACGTCATTTCTTGTTAATCATACCTATTAAACGTTTCCAAATTCTTTGGTTTATGGTTAAAAAATAGATTCTAAAATTTCGGATTGAGATTAATGGAATGTTATTAATTTTGGCCGTGAGTCAAGTGTGATCTTTTCTTATAAAAACTATATTTCTTTACTTCTTTCGTTTCCTGCTGTACACACGGGCGTCTCTAGCTCATATAGCGCCCGTGAGCAACCATCACCCTTTTTTCAATTACAGATGTGATGTCTCACTCGCACATTAATAAAATTATTACACGTTATAGTTGGAGAAACAATGTTTCTACGTGTTTTTTTTGGTGGGTGTATCTCCAAAAATAACCCCCATTTTTGTGGGGGAATGGAAAAGATTTGATAAAAATTCACAATACAAGTTTGATTATTAGCTTTTATATGCCGTTTAGATTATTTTGCTTTGAGTTTTAACTATTCAGAGTTTCACCTATTTCTTAGGGTTTCGATGTACGCGTATACCATTTTACCCCCATCCCCCATCCCCCATCAAAAGTAAGCTAAGCAAGAGACTCCCTTATCCCTTTAGGACGTCAAGTAAAGAATGCTTAGAAATAAAGTGTATTGTTATTGTAAAAGGAATTTCGTAAAGCGTTTATTAAGCTCAAAAGTTTTTTTTTATTTCTTATCACATTGGCAACATGTTGGAGATCGCTGAGCAATGGAAGGTAGAGTCACGTCCATCTGAAAATAAAAAAAAAATTATGCAAACGTGATAGCGGTAGGGTAAACCCTACTCCTACTTAATATACTTTAGGGTTTATCTGTAGACCATTGGCAGGTCCCGCTCTTTTATAAGCTGCTTCTTCTTGTTTACTCTCGACTCTTGTAGATGGCGCTTCCTGTACAATTTACTAATTACATAACTCTTTTAAAATTTACCAATATGATTGGCTAATGAGCGCTTCACTATCCCGGTCCTTTACCCCCCCTTTCTTTGCGCAACCAGACTCGTACGGTACAACCCAGAAGGACATACCGCCCACAGCACAAAAGCCAAGAAGGTTTCCCGACAATCGACGTACGTTTCGACGCATCCTCAGAAGTTGTTGACTCTACAAGCGTCTTCGTGACGTCTCACTTTATTGTGCGGTATTCTCCGCTGGGTTGTTCCGTACGAGTCTGGTTTTCCTGTGATGTGTTCTGGTTGCGGTCTAACTGTCTTTGTGTGGCGGAGGCTGCGCTCTCTCCTGACACCATACGGATCATCGGATTTCCGCGGATTATGGCAACTGTAATTTTTTCTCGCATTTATCGAAATTTTTAGATAATTTTAAAATGCTTTAAAACTGTGTTAGTTAAGTCATATATATGTTATCGGTTGTATAATTTGTATGAGAGTCATAATTAACGGTTGCTATATCACACATTATCCCTCCACTAATTTTATCACAACCGGTATAATACCGGTATTTTAAAATTTTGAATCCCTGACGCGAACTGTGGACTAAACAAAATCACCTTCTGAACTTGTTGCAAACCATCTCTCTTCGGTTGGTCTACATCCTTATCTTCGCGATCGAACTGTGGTGGTTGAGGGTACTGGTACTCCTCGTCTGGTTTGGAGCGGTCTGCGGGCGCGTAGTGCTGGTAGTGCTCCTGCTGGGAGGTTGGCAGCTCTGGCATCGGGTACAGACGGTACAGCTTGCAGTAGCGCTGGAATCATAAGATATGACTGTGAATATTTTCCGTTATGACTTTATGATTGGAAAATCGTTGGTTTAATTCCTTCTACTTATTTTTAATTATTATAAAATTAGCAAAACAAAAACTTTTTAGGAAACATTACACCTTAGTAATAGAAACGTATTTAAAGAAGTATTGACATTTAGAATACAATAACAATAAGCGAGATACGTCACAGCCTCCCCTTCGAGTTTTCCTTGACTAATTTTTTATTTATGTATATTTTTAATATTAGCTTTCATACCTTCTGGGATTTTAGCCAAGCAAAGCATGGATACACAGCGCGCATTATGGGGGATTATATATAATAATGTACTAACATCTACAGCTCGTTTCAACGCATAGTCAGGTCTTCCGTGTGCTGCTGCCTCCTTCAGTAAATCAGCAGCATGAGTCAACAGCTTATTGTCAGCTTCACGCAGTTCCGCTTCAGCCTTCTCTCCATAGAAGTAACGCTTTTCAGCACGTTCATGAGCTTCACGTTCATTTCTCTCGCGCTGTAATTATTTTAATACGCAAACACTTAGCTAATTGAGATTTTGTCGCACTAGTTTTACTTCATTGGTCCAGTCTTACCCATTGTTGTAGTATATCTTCTCGATACTGCTGTATCTTAATTGCTTTGTCTTCTCGAAGCTTTTCTTGGAAGTCTTCGTACAGTTCAGCATTTTTGAATCTGGAAAACGAGCACAGAGGATACATTAGACATTCCAATATTTAAAACAGAATTTCCTTTCTCCCCTTTAGATAAAATTTAACGAAATCTTATTTTACACATTCTGTCATCTTTTTGTAATAAGACAACAAAACACACATATCGTGTTAATTTTTATCTTCATTTACAGAAGCATATCTTAATGTTCTGCTAATTATTCGATACCTATTCATGATCTCCCACTGTCTCATTGTATTAAAGTTCTGGAGTCGCTTCTCCTCCTCCTTCAGGAACTGATTCCTCGCCTCTACACGTTGCTGCTTGAACTGCTGCTGTTTACGAACCTGAGCTTCACGCTTTGCTTCTGCACTGTAATTATAGTAACAGTATTAAAATATCTACAAATTTTCTGTCGCTTTTTCAATTAATGAATTGCAAACCTCATCAAAATCGATTGCTTACTCTAGAAAGAAACGTAGAAACAGACAACAGCTATTGGCGGCATATCAACAAAAGAGGTAAACATTAACCTGGCTTCTTTCTCAGCAATCGCTTTCTGCAACATCTGCTGTTCTTTAGCGTCTCGTGCTGCGTCTCCTGACTCCAACTTCTCACTGATTTTCTGCAGCACTAACAACCTATCAGCTTGAATCTGAAAGTGTATAAGATTTTTTTGTGACGATATCTTTCTTTTATTGACAAAAAAGAGGGTAATAACATTAGACAGTCTACATGATAATAGGAAGCGAGAGAGAAAAAGGAAGATTTGATAGGAGACACAAAGGAATGTTAAAGAAAGAGATGGAGATATATTGCAACACGACCGAAATGGTCGCAAATTAATTGGAAAAATGATCTCCTATTACAAAAGATAAGCCACGGGGAAGGATTTAATTTTTTTTTCTCTGGATTAGAAGAATCTTCTTATTGTTTTAAGTCACCCACCTGTTTCTCAGTCTGTTTCCGTTTATTCTCGATTCTATTCCTGGACCGTAACAGCACCTGTATCAACTTATCGTCCATCTTGTCTCGTGCTTCTTGTTCTTGTCTACGAGTCTCCGCTTCCTTTTTGGATCTTTGCATGTCAGACCAGATTCTGTTTTTTTCTGCTGCTTTCTGAATTGAAATGATCTCAATAATTTCATTTTAGAAATAATTTTGTTTAGGTACTAAATGAACTTACTAAATGAAATAAATCATTGTTATTTAACACTATTCCTGTGCATGACATAGAACATTAGTTTATAATCGCCATACCTGTTTTAATTTTGCTTCTATATTTTAATTGGAAAATTATAATTTACTTACAAAATCTTGTTCAAATTGTCGTATAGCGTCCATCTGTTCATCAGCTTTTATATTATCGATCTTCTGAAGGTTCAGCTCCTCTTCATACTCCTGGCGATTGCGCTCTGACATCTCATGAGCCCTAAATACATTACAGTATAATAGAATTATGCTATGTAAAACATATTTTAGATTATTACAAAAATGTTTTTTTAATTTGACAGTTCATTATCTTACAGACATTTTACTAAAGAGAATATTATACTTATTTACACAATTTTGAGTCTGCCGCAATTCTAACTATTCAATAATTCTGTAAAAGTTATCATTGGCTCCTAAGTATATTACTTTGCGACTACTACCTTTCAAATACCAGTATATCGGTATTTGTTAAAAACAAAATTGCAACCTTTTTTCGCTTATTTCAATACCGGTTATCGACCACTGATACTTCAAATTCATACCGGGTTAAGCAAGCCTAAATAGGTACCAGTATTAAGCAATTAAGTTAATAGTAAATCGCCTGTCTGTTCTTTTTTTGGGCCTTTCGCTGCCTTCGCCCGACACGATAAGCTGTCTAAAGTATTTTTTCCCCCTCAGTTGGGTTTTCATCGCAAGCGCTGATGGTGGCTGCGCACGTATATCTCCGAACCTACGAAAACCTTACAGGTTTACCTTATTGCCTCGAAATGTATGTATTATGAGCTGTACTTTTGTACAACAAAGAGTAGCCCTGTGAACTCATGTTTTATTTGTTAGAAGATGGCGACCACTTACCATTATGCATCATCTTTATATAACAGTTCTATAGTAATAGTATTAATTTATGCTTGTCTTAGAAAAAACAATAGATACTGATCCAATATCTCCTTCTGATGTTGCTTATTGACTTCAAATCTCCGTCTCCGTCGCAGTGCCATCAACGCGTTCCAGTCCTTTGCCTTCTCTATGACGTCATCGTCATCTCTTCTCTTCTGCTCAGCGGTCAGTCTCTGGATCTCCTTTTTGAACTTGATCTGCTCTTGCCGTTCTTTTTGTATAACTGTTTCTATTACTGCGCTGGAATTAATAAAAATAGTTATTTAAAAAATGATCTCGTCTTAATGGTGGAATTAAATTATTTTTTTGGGTTTTTAATTTTCGTAGTATTTTGAGTTTTAGGTAACCGAGCCAAATGGTCTTAGAATTGTTGTTACTTTGCTCACAAAAGTTTTTTTTAAATACTTTTTATTATTTACAATTATACAAATCTTAAGTATATTTTTAAAAAAAATGATTAAGTACTATTAATTTTTTTTTCTGGAGAAATTGTTAAAAAAAATATTATTTTTGGAAACAAAAACATACAGATCAAGAGTTAAATATTAAAATACGAGATATCTACTACTCACTTGAGCAACATTTTAGGAGCATCCTTGTTCTTGAACATGGTGTCTCTGGCGGTGTACATGAGGCGCTGCTGCTCCTCCTTCTTCCTCTTCACGTAGCGCTTGTAGAACTTGGTGTTGGCCTGCTCGGCTGCTTCGATGCGAGCTCTGCGCAGTTCCTCGTTGCGTTTGTTGACATTCTAGATGAATTGCCTTCATAATTAAATATATGTTAAGTAATTCCTAAATATAAGAAGAAGAACCTTAGGTTTGAACAAAGAACCTGGGCAGTAGTGGATGCGAGTTTCAATTGAATGCTACACCTTGGTCACAAGTCCAAAGCACTGCTTAGTTTTCGGTCGTAATTGTAGGAGATCATAATGCTTAGTTAATTATAGGCTCAGTAGCAGTATCCACGTTGCGTTTACCTAATAGTCCATTCAATATCACCCTCTTAATGTTTTCAATATCCCCCCCATCACCTTCTTCTTATCTTTTTTTCCTAGTTGTATAAACCTTTTGAATAAGTGTTAAGTGTTGACTGCAAGAGAGAGTATCTTTGTCCTGTTTATATGATAAAACGTTTTATTAAATTTGACCAGTCCTCAGCCGCTACAGCTCGCGAGTATTTTCGTACCCTGTTGCAGCGGCGGGGAGCTCCCCTCTCTTTGCGCCTCCGCTTATTATATTATACAAGGAGTAGGACAAACAAGAACTGCATAAAGGTTGGGGTGAATAAAATTCTTTTATTTGTCTATTTAAATTTTTAACAATTATCATTATGCCCACTGTAATAGTTTTGTAACTCTATGGTAAATTTTCAGTTTCACTTTGATAGATTTTATTGATTACCTACAATAAATACATACTTTATATCACGATACGATACGATAACAAACACTGTGACAAGCGAATTAAATTCTTCGATCTAAGAATAATTAATACGTTTCACTTACCTCTACAGAATTGGGCCAATCCTTGGTCATCTCCCTGCTGGTGTCATTGAGGTATTTCACGTATTCCCTTCTGCGGACAACTTCAGGGTCCTCCTTGGAGTCAGACCACCGGGTAATCCGCGACCATTCGTCTTTTGTCATCGCTATAGGCATTCTTGCTAAAATATACGATATTGCTTAGACAGGTAGTTTTGTTATTGAAATATCGATTAAATGATTACTTAGAAACGGAAAAATTGTAACAAAATAAAATTATTTTATAATATTTTTATTAACAAGGACATTACCTATAGTAATAAATATTATTTCAAATGTTGATTTCGCTCACGCTTTTCTGATAAAGCTGGATTTCTTGAGATAAATTAATAACAGCAGCGCACAATTCTATCTTTACTAATCTTTGTTGTTATTATAATAATTGTAAATAAATCATAAAATAATTTAATTCTGCTGCCAGAATTTATTAAGAACTGAAAGATTTTTTTTAAATTCAGCTAGCATGATTAAAATTGAAGAATTATCTGTTCATTGTTTTATACAATATAATTTTTAATAAAAAATATTAATGTAAACTTAAATTAAAATATTTTAAACGCGTAATAAGGGAATAAAAATAAAGCAGCATTAATAGTGGATAAATGATATAGTATCTATCGTCATGTTTTTTTGATTTCATATACTTATTATTCATTATTTCTTTTTGATTAACTAAAATTAAGGTATGAAAATATGGAGCATCAACTTATTTAATTTACCCAATGTAATTTATTTGAGGATTTATAATTTTATTTATAATACGTTTTTTTAAGGAGATTTTCAACGAGAATTATCGTTGAAAGATGGTAACACTTAGTAACGTCTTTGAAATTCAAATGACGTTACTCGCTTAGCTGTCAAAGTCAAATCGGAAGTATTTACGTCAGCCACGTTGGAGGTTCCAACTCGGTGTTTTTATGGTAAATAAAATTATTTTATTACTAAATCTTCCAAATTAAATCGTTATACAATTAAACCATTTAGTAATAAAACAATTGAACGTTACTAATTAGTAGTTACCGTTATAAAATAGTTGTGTGACGTGTTCAAAAATCTGTGACATAATTCTGTTTTCGTTTTTAAAGTATCTATAGTTGTTTTAGTGAAGTTGGTGCATCATGAAGATTAAGGAGTTGAAGCGGACGGTGAACGTGAGCTGGTCGCCGGTAGAGCAGTATCCGTCGATGCTGGCGGCCGGCTCCGCGGCGCAGCAAGTTGATGCTTCCTTCAGTTCAAATTCGAATTTGGAATTGTATTCTCTTAACTTGGGCGACTCTGGTCTTGATTTTGAGCTTAAATCTAGCTTACAGACACAACATAAGTGAGTATATCTAGGTTAATAAGTATTTCTTTTTTGATACCACATAGGCAAGCGATGATATGTCGTAGATTGAGCTATCTATACCGTCCAATTTTTTTAAATCTGTGATTTCTCAAAATTGATAGTAGAGAGGTTTAATTATTTAAAATTAAAAAATTCCAGCTTTTAGAGTACCTCTATCAACAAAAAAAAATTTAGTTTTTATTATTATTGCTTCTAGGTATATAATATATATGTAACCATGGTAACATGGTACTATAACTAATTGTTACAGTTTATATACACTACAGTTTATATTTGAAATATGGTTTCAGATTTCAAAAGCTAGTATGGTCTGGTGCAGGCGTTATAGTTGGTGGCTGTGACGGAGGTCTTCTAGAGTTTTATAGTGCTGAGAAACTACTTAAAAATGCTAGTGACTCTCTTATCAGTAGTGTCACCAAACATAATGGTAAGTAAAGTCTTAGATACAACTAGTAGAGCTACAGTTTACGCTATAATCATCACATTTTTATTAAAAAGAAGCAGTTTCCTCTACTGTGTACTGATAAGAGTTAACCCTTATCTCATAGTTACTGTAACATTTAGAACAATGTTGTTATTGTAATAAAACTTATTATTAATTAAACATAACCAATTTTATAATTATTACTTTTGAATGCAACATTGGTAAAGTAGAGCATTAAATTAAGCCTTTATTACAATACTAGTTGACCCGTCTGAGTTTCTCCTGGGTGCAATTTAGGTTTAATTTCACATTTTAATGTATATATGACTAATTCCCAAAGACATAACAGCCACACGGCTTTAGTTACTTACGTTTCCTAAGATTTGAAGCAAAGCCTATATTTTAGGTTATACACTCAGCAATATGTGTACAAACATATGGACAAACAAATGTATTGTTAATTAATAAAGGAGAAGGAAGAAATGTTGTTGTAGTCTATATGCAGACTACTAGACAGTATGGCGGCTTAACTTTAATATCCTTCTCAGGGTTTTTACTTTAGACGTAAGCTTCAGAGTTACTCCTAGAATACTTGCGTTGTTATTCCAAATTATTATGTCGTGACGGCGTATTTATTTTTCAATCCCCACTTCCTTGATTTGTGTTTCATCAGATGGCCAACATTCAAAAATGTAAATCAACTAAGATTACTAAGAACATCAAAATATGCTACTTAAACCCTACCCACCTCAAATAACAGGATGCTACTCAAATTATAAGTTTTTTTTTTAAAAGATTACTAGCAGTATGGATCACATACTACTAGTATTCCCTTTACCCCTCCTAGTAAGCTAACAAATAGGCCACGCCAGTAGTCCAATGTCCGGGTTTTGAACCCACGTCTTATCGATCGTGAATCCAACGCCCGCAGGAGCTCAGTGGCTCCTGACACTTCATAAGTGTTGCCAACATGATAATTAACAATATAAATGATTATTTTGTTGACTATTGTTGTGTATGTATGTATAGACCCTCTCCACTAAAGTTTTCTTTCTTCTCCAACAGACATTAGATGAGTTATGTTATTATTATGTGTGGAAAAAATAATTAGTATGTCTAGCGAGAGTTTGTTGTTGAGGTTGGTCACTAGTACGTATGTAAAAATCGGTTATGATTTTTACTCATACAAAAGTGTAATTGTGGGTTATGCACCTTTATAATTGAAGAAACACAAAGCATAGGCCTGTAAGTTTATAGTTAGTAAGCAAATATGAATCTGACCTACTTACTCACTATGCAGTTGTAAGCTTCATAGTTAACTAAATGAATGTTTTGATTAATTGTGATTGAACCTATAATATTATCTTTATGTGTGCAGCAGTGGAATCTTAATAAGCTTTTCACTGCTAGGCAGACTGAGAAAATATATCCTAATTTGTATGTAAATAAATGAATACAACTAGTCATTTATTATAACTACAACTTGTTGCTAGTACTACTACTAACATACAAAACATATATGTAGTTTTAATAGTATATTTTAAGATAGGATTTTTTATTCCATTCCATCTCATATTATATCTTCTATAATTTCTTTTTAGGTCATGTGTCAGCGTTAGATATTAATCCGTATCAGAAAAATCTCCTGGCATCCGGAGCGTCGGATAATGAGATCTTCATATGGGATTTGAACAACACAAGTCAGCCGATGGCACCAGGGAATAGGAGTCAGCCTTTTGACCATGTGCAGGGGTTGGCTTGGAATCAGCAGGTAATCTAACATTTAAATCATGTCTCCTTTTATCCAGTTATTTGTGTATTTATCTGTTTATTAATTTTTTAATTTGATTTATTGTTTTAGGTACAACACATTCTAGGATCAAGTTTTGCCACAAGATGTTTAGTATGGGATCTTAGAAAAAATGAACCAATAATGAAATTAAGGTAAACTTAATTTGGATATAGTTATGCGAACTAAAACAAAACCTCATTCTGTCATCTTTGAAATATTGACATTGAAATTATAAACGGGATATATCATTCTAAATATCTATTAAATTATAATCCACTAAGTATAAATGTTTTTTTACAGTGATTCTCAATTCCGAACACGTTGGCGAGCGCTCGCGTGGCACCCCTCAGTGGCCACTCAGCTCTGTATCGCTTCTGAAGATGATCAGACTCCCGTTATACAGTTGTGGGACTTGAGGTTAGTTGGATAAATTTAGTTTCATTTCATTTTCTTAATGTCTAAATTTATACTAACATATAAAGCTGAAGAGTTTGTTTGTTTGTTTGCTTAAACGCGTTAATCTCAGGAACTACTGGTCCGTCAGTGTTATATGACCCATTTATCGAAGAAGGCTATAAGCTATATATCATCACGCTAAGACCAATAGGAGCGGAGCGTCACGCTGATGAAGTCGCTCGGGTCGACTAATATGTAATATGATCTTAGATGATATGTGAAACGTATCAATTCTCATATAGAGCCAAACTTCTTACTCTAAATGCCCTACCTCTATGAGCCCTAACTTTACAAACTCTGAATTAATCAATATATATGGCTTGGCCATTTAGTCCACTACTGACATCATATCCCGGAAATTTTGTAGTTTAAATCCGAACCCAAGTTATGAGAGTTCAAAGGGTGCCTTCGCACTATAAACGAATATTCAACTACATATTTACTTATTGTTAAGTAAATCTATAAATATATATAATTTTAATATAGTTATTTTGCTATATTTTTAAATTGGTTTGCACCAGCCCGTTTACGTACATGAATTCCTCTCTCCAAGGGTTGCCTGGAAGAGATTGCTTTAGCAATAAGGCCGCCTTTGGATGCCTCTTAAAAGTATGTCTGTATTAATCTTATGTTTCTTTTTCTGAGTGTGCAATAAAGTTTTTATCTATCTATCTATCTATAAAAAAATTTAATACAATATGTTAAGTATGTAATGTATTTGTTTGTATGTGACTTCCTTACAAGTTTAATCAAACAATATACAAGTAGTCTTTAGGCTAGATTCTATCCCCTCTTACATAAATCCTTAACCGTACATGTCAATGTTACATTGCGATGTAATAGACTAAAATATTATTTTCAGGTTAGCAGCGTCTCCTTTAGTTACCTTGGAAGGACACGAAAAAGGAGTACTTTCTTTATCTTGGTGTAAACACGACCATGATCTGTTGCTGTCTGCAGGGAAAGATGGCAAATTGTTGGCATGGAATCCAAATAATACTAAGCCAGTGAGTAAAATAACATGTAAAAGTTTTAATGTATTAAGCAAAGATTAATGTATTGTAGATTTGCGTCACTTACAAAATCTCGTCAAACAAAATTAAAATTTCGCGTAAAACGGTGACAGCGCGTCAATGGTCCTCGATTCTATGAAAATTATCGCTTTATTAAAAATTTACTTGATTATTAAACAAGAAACAACTACAATATAAGATGATAACTACTGTATAAATGCTATGATATCCAATGTTTCTTTTGAACCTTATTTCATTTTTAAATTCGCGTGGCCTCTGTAGCAACATCACGTGTTGATCCTAAAATTGCGTTTTTTTTGCAGACATTTTTAATTTGCATCACTAGTACCATATTTGATGGGTAGATGGCCTTACTTGCAAGTTATATAGCTTGTAACTGTAGTATAGAGTATGTATATGTAGAGTTAACATTGTTTTCAGGGTGGAGAGCAAATAGCAGAAGTGAGCCGTCAATCTGCGTGGGTGTTCGATGTGTCATGGGCGCCACGGGAGCCCGGCTTGCTGACTGCAGCCTCCTTCGACCACTCCCTGGCTTTGCACACGTTCCTTCCCACTGGTGGAGCAGCGGTTAGTTAGTTTAACTCCTTAACTAATGCGTTAACTTCTGTATTTTTTAATCCTGTGCTATTTTTTGATTTAAAATCTTGAGTAATTTAGTATTCAAATCCTGGGTAACAAATGCTTTAATTCCTCAATGATATTATAATTTAACTATTGGGTTATTCACGCAGACGCAGTCCTGAGTAGTTAATCAATTACCTACTGACTATATTACTGAGTAATTAATGGTTTCTCCTGTATCTTGAGTTTTGTTCTTGGGTATAACGGACAATGTTCAAATTGTCCTTCGAACGGAATACCATGTCGTCATAATGAAAATGACTCTTTTTTTACTTAAGAATCAATTATCTGTAACACACACAGAGGACTTTTTGTTCGTATACGCCATGATTAAATTTAAGGGTATTTATTATTACAGATTTGGCAACATTGCTGGTACCTTAGATTTAAATGGCTTCTTTAAATAAGTGAAAAATTTTGGAGTGTCTGTCAGTTACTGATAATTGTTTCTTAAGTTTAAAAATAAATGAGTAATTTTCGTTATGTTGACATGTTTTTTCATTCGTAGGCCAACCATGTGGAGGGTGTTATAATAGACATATGGTAGAGTTAGTTAGTTAGATCCTAGTTATCATGTACTTCTCTCAGTCTAAATGATGTGGTAAGTGCATTTAAATCTTGTTAGTCTTTAAATAAATGTTAATGTATGCTTCCCAGGGTACAACAAACACGTCAAACATAATGGACTCGTTTGGTGGAGCAGATTCCTTCGCGGCATTACCCGCCGTAGTTCAAGCACCGGCTCCCAAAGCTGCGCCAATGCCAACCAGAGCTCCGAGATGGTTGAAACGACCTGTAGCTGCTAAATTTGCTGTAACTTTCACCTTATTTTACTGTGTGTTATTGTATTAAGCGATATGAATTATATAATAATGTTTTTGTTTTTTAGTTTGGCGGTAAATTAGTGACGTTTGAGAAGTGTCCTCAAGAAGCTGGATCACAAAAACTAGTCTACATTAGTCAGGTAATATTTCAAAATATTTAAATTTATATATGTTAGTTTGTTTTTATTTACACAGCAAAAAGTAAGGTTTAGGATAAAGGACCATTTTATTTTTTACTCAAAACGGGACAGGAATCTTTCAGACATCCACGGGCGAAAAGCTAAATGAAAATGAAACAATAAAATTTCTCCTCGCGTATCTGTAACAGGCAAATCATAGAAACGACGATAGTCTCACCAAAAAAGAAATAAATAATTTGGTTGGTGGAGTTATGAGGTATCCACAGCTTTCTTTCGGAACAACGGGACTGACAACCGAATACCATGACTGTCCCGCTGGATTTGTTATGTTTATGAATTGTTATTTATGTTATGTTGATTCAAATATATTTTTTAGGTAGTAAGTGAACCTGAAATAGTGGAGCGAGCATTTGAAATGGATAACATTTTGGCTCTAACTCAGAGTCAGGAGCCTGGAGCAACGGAGAAGTTAGCTGAGTATGTCAAATATCTTCTATAACATTATTAAAAATTAATTTTTGAGATCGCATGCTTTTCTTACGAACTCTTTTTGTCGACTGTTGTAACCATAGCAATGATAACACTTAGCTAAACAAATCAGTGGTTTGTTGACTATTACTGTTAAAAAAAAAAGACATTTTTAAGCGCATGTCATTGTGACGTCATAGCTTACGTACAGACGTATTTATTATTATATTATAATTATTAAATGTTTGTTAGATATTGTCGTGTGAAAGGCGACGCTGCTGTGGATCAACACGAGCGGTACACCTGGTTCTTCTTGAGAGCCAATTTCCTGCCTTCCTTCAGGAGTGATATACTTAATATGCTAGGTAGGTAACAACTACATTCACGGTGTAATTCTCTATAGATAACAGATACTTTAGGCCATGTCGACCCCCAAACACAGTTGACCTAAGAACGGAATAGCATGTCATCATAACGTAAATTACTCATTTATTGTTAAACTTAAGAATCAATTATCAGTAACTGACGGACACTCCATCATTTCCTCTAAACCACACTCCATTTAAATCTAAGATATCAATAATGCCCCAAGCTCCATAGTCTAAAAGTCCATGAATCCCAGACCTTCGAAGTTTGGGTTTTCGTGGTTTTGGCAGGTAAACAGTACTGAAGGTGTGTAAATTAACAATTAAATTAATGGACTTTTGTTCGTACTTGTCTTGGGAGAGCATGCACTGACAACTTTCAGCTTTAATAACTAAAGACGGTCTGGGGTTCTTATTTGATTCGATTTTAGAATAGATAGATAGATAGATAGAATAGCACTTTATTGCACACAAAAAAAGAAAAAAAAATACAAAACATTAATACAATAAAATATACAAAGAGCATGCAAAGGCGGTCTTATTGCTATAATAGCAATCTCTAAACAGACAACCTTCGATGAAAGGAGCTGTCAAGTAAATATGGGATAGTGCAACCAAAAGAAAAAAATATATATAAGATATATATAAATATAATTTAACAATTAAATACCATGTACTGAAAAACTATACATACATATGTTTTACAAGATTTTATTAATTTTAAAATATCCATATATAATTTATCCATCAATATTTGTAAATCATTTTTCAACTATATCCTGATATTTGATGCAGTTCTATACCAATGAGGTGAGTAGTTGATGGGAGATAAGAGACTAGAAATCTCTGTTAATATTTTTGTTATCATTAAGGTTGCGTTTCCACCAGAAATGAGCGAGGAAGCGTAGTGAGAAATGTGTTTGTTAAGAACCAATAGAATTGCTTCATTTGACACAGTCAGAGTGAGACTAGACACATCCTCGCTCATCATCACGAAACACAGCCTAAAATTAATATTTTTTTAAAGTATTCTTTTGTATTAGGTTTCAAACAAGACGAAATCCCATCAAAATTCAAAGGTCAATCCGATAGAGTTGCAGACACACTGGGACTAAGTCGAGTAAGTCAATAATTTTTTTATCTATGTATCAATCATTTTTAAAGGATTTGCTGAAGTTTTCGTTGCCATTAATCTTGGGTTTGTATTTTTTTGTGTTGAATTTATTTTCATCTTTTTTAACTGTTCTATAGTAATATGATTTCATGCTAATTATATCCTTTAGTATAACATTTTTGTGTTAGGATCATTCAAGTATTAAGCAAGTAGTACCAAAAGGGGGTTAAATCAGCAATATTTGTTTATGTAAGACGATGGGGGATTGCTTGTGTAATACTTTAATAATCCTTTATCTCTTATTAATATTTCAAAATAACTCTAAAATAACTTTATTTCCTTATACATCATTTCAAAATTGTAACTGCACACTAATTGGCTATAATCACCCCTCCACTAATAATCCTAGGGGGAAAGCACTGAGACTGAAGCGGAGCTGTCCACAGACACCAGCACTGACTTATCTGTAAGTAACTAACAGAATTAAATAAGTAATTTTAAGTTACTTTAAGATTACCTTCATGATGAACGCGAAGTTCCAGATTTAATTAATGTTTAATATTTTTTTATTGAATGTTGTATTTTTTTTCTAAAGAAACTCTTACTTGGTATGAAAAAAATATATGAAAATCCCTTTCCAACATTACTTTTTTATAATTTAATGATTTTTAAACAAGAAATAAAATTTTTTAATAAAAAAAAAAATTATCAACTAAAAAATGCATTGAAAAGTAAATAATATAAAAATAATTCCCTTATGTAATAACCTTAATTTATTGGGACAATGATATACAATAATTGTTATTTTTGCATACATATTTACTCAATAATTGTAAAAAAATATGGTTTTTAACCAATTGATTTAGTAATTTTTTAGTAGTGCTAACTGTAATGTAGGGAAAGTATTAAGTAAACTGTGTTTTTTTATAGGATGCTCAAACATTAATTGAAAGGAAGTTGGCCAACGTAGACCTGGAGCCAACTGTGACCAATGTTGTTATACCTAATGGAGAAGGTAATTTTTTTCTATTCTTATTATTTAGGTACATCTGCTACATTTAAGTATCGTCTTATGTAAGAGCGAATATTTTAGATTTAGATTTGAAGAAATATAGTTTCGGTAAAAGACTTGAAGGCGTTCGATTATATATTAATTTCTATGTACAGATAACACAAGTATGATCTGTCGAGCGCTAGTGTGCGGTAATCTAGAAGAAGCCGTGGAGCTGTGCCTGGAGACCAAGAGGATAGCTGATGCCCTTATTATTGCTTCTTTGGGTAAGTCACTATAAGTACGAATTGAGAAGTAATTAAATTTTCTTATTTTACATAGAAATAAATAATTGACTTTGACTCCTTTCAGGCAGTCAAGACCTTCTGTACAAAGTCCAAAAGTACCATCTCAACAAGACAGCAGCAGATCCCGTCTCTCTCGTCTCCGGCAGCCTGTTGAGGTCCAAGTGGGACACACTGATACAAGCTGCTGCTGGGGATAGCTGGAAGGACACCCTGGCTGCGCTCGTCACACACTGTGAGGGGGAGAGTTTGGCGCATTATTGTGGTAATTGTTTATATTATAAATATACTGTATTTATACGTTAACCAAAAATTCTGTTTGTATTTGTTGACTTTCATACAATTTCATTCTATCCTATTTTATCGTATTGTTCCACTATATTCGACTATATCAAATCGCATCCTATTCCATCTCCCGAATTCCATCACTTCTTAATGGCACGTACTATCCCGTCACATCCCACTAGATCCTATTTGTTTCCAACCCAGTTTAGTCTAAGGTTCACTATGTTACTTATAGGGCTTTATTCCAAATATCACTTATGCTAGTTTTATGTAATCATTTTTAAGCACCACGAGCCATAGGAGCGAGTATTGACTAACGATCACTTTACCAACAGAAATGCTCGGAGACAAGTTATCTCATGAGAAAGAGGAACGGTTCCGCGAGGCAGCAGCACTGTGCTACGTGTGCGCGGCGCACGGGGACGCACTGGCCGCTCGCGCGCTGCACGCAGTCTCCAATGACATCGCCGTCCTGTCCAAGTACACTGAGCTGGCGTTGTTGACGCGTGCTGCTGCTGCTATTAGAGGGAGACCTGTTCAGGTTAGCTATTTGTGAAGCTATACATTTTTCTAAAGGTTACCATATTCTGTCTGTTTGTATATAGCTTCTTTTTTAATTTTCTTCGAAAATTTCTATATATAAAAACTTACTAAACTACATTTTACCTATTTAGTGGGCTTCTTTCCCAAACTGTATTTAATGCTGGTTTGGAAAAGAAGAGATTCCGAAAAATCGCAATATTCTCTCAAATGATATCTCTTCAAGGACAAGAGTTGTAAGTTGGTAAATTAATAGTTATGTTTGTCCAACAGCCAGGCGGTAAATTGGAAACACTGTTAAGTGAATACGCAAGCAGATTGGCATCTCAAGGGTGTCTCCAGAGCGCCCTCGCTTCCCTACAGGGTGCCAGAACTGAATTAAACGATCGACTCGCCATTGCTTTAGGAGCTAAGAGGCAAACTGTACAGGTAAGATACTTATTGAGTACTATAACAATATTTCTCTCTTGTTTATTAATGCTATTGTACATCCTATCCGAGAACCACTATAAGTGCTAATATACTTTTATCTTTTGCTATGTGTTTGGCCACCTGCAATTTATAATATGACATAAACCTATGTGTACGTACAAAGTGAAGGTTCGGTATTTTCAATATCTTAATTTATATTATTTTTTATCTATATTTTGTTCCAGCACCAGACACAACAACAACAACAAATCTCAGCTCGATCTAGAACCATCAGCAACCATTCCCAAACCAGAGGTCACTTTGGAGTACACAATGATGTGGCTAACGCTTATAACCCAAGTAAGTTATATAATATAGCATTAGAGAAATTAAACAGTGAACTGTACATAATCCATCCTAAAAGAGTAATATTGAAGGACAAGTATCGCAGTTAATGAATAACAACCATTTATTTTATATTTAACAGCTGCACACGAAGCACCTAACTGGGCGTCGAACGTTCATCCTCCAAGACCAGCCAGCGTCACCTCACAGACTGGTATGTTTCGAAAATATTTTGAAACCTATATTCTGTTGTCTGTAACTACTAAAAATATTTCTGTGTCTTCCCAACAGGCGGCATCACAAATCGATCCAAATACAAGGTGGACCCATCTGTCCAAGCAGCCCCATTGTACAACCAATACAGCTTCAATAACCCCATACAATCCCAACCTACTTACGGTTACAACAGCCCCCTACCCGACCAATATAGCTCTGCCAGTGTCCCGGGACAAAACTTCACACCTATCAATCAACCAAATCCAATTAACCCAACCCCACTACCACCAGTTGTTCCGTTAAACCCAATTAACCCGGTCACCTTACAACCAATTAATCCGGTTCCATTGCAACCGATGAACCCTGTAAATTCAGCGGTTAATGGTGGCTACTATAACCAAGAACCAGCGGTCGCAGCTCCACCTCCTCCACCGGCCAGGTCTGCGGCACCAGGGTGGAACGATCCTCCCATGATGACAGCTAAACCTAAGGTATTGTATTGTTACGTTATCTACACACTGAACGACAGCATCACGACTTGTTCACTAGAATATTACTCTCAACTACTCGCGATCTTAAAATCAAAAAATCATATTTGTTGCTTAAGTATTTCATGAAAGACAAACTATGACGGAAAATGTCTAGTTTATTTAAAAGACAGAAAAAATGTCGATGAAAAAGAAACGAAAATTCGGTAAAAATTGAGTTATTGAGTGTTTTGGTACATATATGAATTTTTTGTCCTATGGTACCCTCGATGTACAAAAATGTTATTATTTAGCAATTTGGCCACGAAGACATGTCTGCCCTCCACGCGGGCACCAGACAGTGGAGTCACATTATAGAGCATAGACTACACGCTGAGGTATTGGAGTTTGAACCATAAACAAGCATGGATTTCAGTTCATTTTGAGCTAATTTCGTCAAAAATATCAGTATTTTCTTCATTCCCTTGTCGTGTTAGACTAACAGATGTATTTGCTAAGATTTGCCATTTCAATAAAATCCTTAATGACAGGATCGTTTTGATATTTTACGTCATTCATTGTTTTTTAATTTTGTATATAATTCAAGTCGTTTTTTCAATTACTTATTCTCACAAAAAATCAGCATCTATTCTACTTTGAATCGATCAATAAAGATCAAGCCTTGATCCGTCGCCTCATTGATTGATTTTTGCTTTCCATTGAGATTTCATTACTTTTGGTGCAGCAACTGTAATGTATAAAAACTGCACATATTTAATTTTTTTAAATAATTTCGTTTGGTTTTTGAGGATATAAGATTAATTCTATTGATCAATCAGATCGTCATCCTTACATTCTTTCCAATAGATATTTCTAAGACTTATGATATCATTAGAAATCACTTACTTAAGAACGTTCAAAGAAAAAGAACGTAAAAGGTCAGCGTTGAGTATTTTTTTCTTTTGGGGATTTAGGAAAATTGTAGCATGTGCCCCTAATGTGATTTTTCGGATTTTTACATCGCTCTTAACATAAACTTCATCAGATTTGTATATCACTCTAGAAAATAAACTAAACAATACTGTTGTATGTTTAACAGCCCAAACAAGAAGTCCAGCAGCAGGCTCCAATAACCCACCCGCTCTTTGGCGTAGAACCACCTCAGCATATACCATTAGTGCCTACCTCGTATCCAGGACAACCCGCTCAATTTCCGGGACAGCAGTCTCAGTTTCCTGGACAACAGTCCCAGTTTCCTGGGCAACAATCCCAATTTCCGGGACAGCCTCAGTTTCCGGGACAATCAATAAACCATGGACAACAGAACGAATATCCGGGTCAAATGGGACAATTCCCGGGACAGCAAGGACAGTTTCCAGGACAGTACGCTGATCAGCAATATCAGCAGTATTTACCAGGAGTGCAATCAGGATATACACAACAGGTTAGCTTTCTGCCTACAATACTACCAAAGTAGTAGCATTAAAAATCTGGTTTAAAGAAGACAATAACAATCTAGTAATCTTCTTTTTAATATTCAGGTGGAAAGCCCAGCTCCAGCAGCAGAACCAGTAGCTGTACAGAAAGGTCCCATTCCAGAGCAACACGTCATCATGCAGACTGTCTTTGATTCGTTACGGAATGCCTGCTCTGAGAGAGCTAACCCGGTAAGATATGAGACGACCGATAGATCTCCTCAGAATTAGGAGGAGGTTTAGGCCATAGTCCACCACGCTGGCTTAAAGGGGAACTCTCAGGAGTGCAGGTTTCCTCACGATGTTTTCCTTCACCATTAAAGCAAGTGATATTTAATTGCTTAAAACACACATAACTCAGAAAAGTCAGAGATATGTGTCTGTATGGGGGATCGTACTCAAACCTCACGAGTAAGACATTCAAGTCAAATCTTTACCACTATCACTGCTTGTGATATCTATACAACATATTTAAGCCGGATTTCCGTGTTCTATGAGCAATCTATTTGTTACAGCAAATGAAGAGGAAGCTAGAAGATGTTCAGAGGAGGCTGGAAACTTTGTATGATATGCTGCGCGAGAACAGAGTAAGACTTCTATTTTACTAATATTATTACTCAGTCACGCAAAAACGGCTGAACGGATTTCAATTAAATTTGACACATAGATACTATACAGCCTGGCTTAACAGATATCCCGGAAAATTTCAGAGTTTCAGTTTCAGAGATTAATCTCATAAGCGCCTAAATATTTTTATATAACAACAGTATGTTGTAAATGAAATGTTTTTTGATAAATCTAAGTACGTGGTAAATTGCACACGTGCGAAACCGGGGCGGGACGATTAGTATTTAGTTTTAAATATTTTACCTACGACTGGATTATTATGTAAAGAGCTTTCTAAGGAGAAGAAGCTTTTTAAAGTCAATTCTAAGGCTGCATTTCCATCAGAGACCTGCGACTGTCAGATCGACCTCGCACAGTGAAGCATTTATTGGTTCTTAACTAAAACATCCCTCCCACATTTCTGGTGCATATGCAGCCTATTTCCCCAATGGTATAAATCATAACAGTTAATCGGAGTATAGCGATATATATAATTTTCAGTTATCAGAATCAGCGTTGGCATCACTCCACACTTGCGTCCAGTACGCGCAGTCTGGTGAACACGAGAATGCTCTGCACGTCATCACCACACTAGCCACAGGCTCAGACTTCGCCTCCGTCGCCTCATTCCTGCCAGGATTGAAAATGCTATTCCTATTAGCTGGACAATTGCAGGTTTACGGACGATGAGGGTTTACCAATTAATTGAATTATTAAATCAATTAATGAGTTTCTTTATTGCATTGGTTTTGCATTTATTGAGTGAAAAACTGTAATTTTATTATATTATTGTATATTTTATTAATCAAATGATTGGTTGATTAATTGTAATATAATTAATCAATTAATTCGTTTAGGTATTATTTATGTGAGGTGTTCAAGAGAAGGAGAGAGATCGAGCCGAATCTCATCTTATCTCACGTGAGAGAAATGGGGTCTCTGCGAACATCACGTAAACATTCTTTTATGAATTTTAAAAGTATTTTTATTATCTATTAATATCTTAGCAAAATATTAAATAATAATGAATCGAATTAGTTATTTTAAAGTAAATCTAAATGCATTTACACTTAAAATAAACATCGAGTTAATCTCGCGATAACACCTCATATGATTAATGGGTCAGCATTTTATATAATTAACCAATTAATTGATTAAGTATATTTATTAATATATTAAATTAATTAAATGTCATAATAATTTCGATTAGTTCCTAATAAAAAACTACTGTTTTTCACATCAATAAAGCTGTATTTCCAATATATTAAACCTCATGTATATGTTGTATTAAATATATAATTAATAATAATTTTATTTATAATTAATCTATATTTTATTAATAATAAAGACTTCATAATTATAACGTAACCTGTTGAATTAATTCCGCCCTTCGTCGTCGTACCAGTCATATTGCCGGATATATAACTCTAGCCCGACTGTGCAATTAGCTAAATAAATTAAATATATCATAATTGTATTAATTGAAGCTATTATTTATTTCATAATTGAATTGTATAATTGAGTTAATTGACTATAACTGATTAATTAAATGCGTTGTAATAATTGTAATTGAAATGTTGATTTATTTGTTTATAATTGAATTAATTGAAAATAATTTATTCAATTATTATTAATACCGTTTATATAAATTGTGAAAATTATTCTGTTTGTATTACTTTTAAACACTGAACTAATTTTGATAAAGCTTTCTATCTATAAAATAAAACTATAAGTATTCATTCGACTTAGACAAAGTCGCGGTATCTAGCTTTGTCAGTCTTGATATATATAACTTTATTAATAATGTAATTTATACATTATGTTGTGTTAAAAAATTCCAATGTTTTGACTAATGAGTTTGAGTTAGTGAGTGTAATCGAATGGCTAATGTTACTAAGTATATTGTATTTAAATATATTTTTAAAAATATTTATGTATTTTATTACCTAATAGTTCAAGATTCCGCGACGACCAGACCTTCGTTATTTTATATAACCTGGAAGTTTTACTGTGTGCCTAATAGAGGTATAAACGATCCCCAAGTATGAAGCAGTTATACTTTGAATCACAATAAATTGCGATACTATGTTTGTCAGTCACTCCTAAAGTTATTAATATCAATCAATCAAATATTTTATGTTTTAGTGAGGAGACGGGTTGGGATACTATTCCCCTCTGCCGCTGGGGCAGCATCTCGTAAGAACCGAGTAACCCAGCATCACTTGGTGGTAGGGGATCTGTTCCCCGACTGGCTTGAGATGCGTTCCGGTCCGGTGGGCCAGACATACCCCCTCCCTCTCCCATCCCTTTGCTGCTGATCTAATGGTCTTTGGGCTCTTGCTCAGGGTCCACTTAGACCGCAGCATTTTTTTCTTCACTTCCCCTCCCCACTCTATCTTCGAGGATGCAACGCATCGGCAAAACAAGAGATATCCTCTTGTTTTGCCGATGTGCGTGCGTGCGTGCATGTGGGCGGGCGGGCGATCGTGCGTGCGTGCGTGTGTGTGTGTGTGTTACTCGGCTCTTACGAGGGGAATTGTATTCTAACCCGTCCCCCCGCGGGTAAAAAAAAAATTTTAAAATCGAGAACATTTACATTTTTTTTCTGTCCGCTTGACGTGCAATGTCCTATATGTTCGTTAAAGTACAATCAAAAGCTGTTGTCAGTAATCAGGCAGTTCAGATGTTTCCTGCACCTTTTCAGAAGAATTAAATTAATCTTAAACCAAACAACAATTAACAATTAGTTGGGTGCCAATAAACGTAATATTTAGAAGGATATAGGGATATAACTGCAGATCAGTATCTTTTTACTTAAATCATAAAAGTAAGAAGAAAAGACTGACTAATATAATTAATGTGAAAGTTTGTCGCTCAATCACGCGAAAACTGCTGAACGGATTTCAATGAAATTTGGTACAGTGATACTTTATAACCTGGATTAACATATAGGCCTTTTATCCCCGAAAAATAAGTTCCTGCGGGATAATGATAAAATGTATTTACTGTTGTCGCGCCTAAATATTTTTATTTAGGAAAAATATTGCATCCGCGCGACGCCAGGGCGGGTCGACTAGCAAGTATATTAAGTAAGTATACAGAATTTAGGGAAAGTGCGTTTAGTTTAATGTAAAAGTAATTTAAAAACAAAGTAAAGTGGTCGAGTCAATAACAGAACACTCAACTCATACTCGTACTCGTACTGAGTGTAATACGACAGCAATTATCAGAACGATCGCGAATAATGCGCCGGATATTGTTTTACACTACACGACACGACTATTGGAAATAGTTTATTTTATCATTTATTTTCTGAAATTACTTAGTAAATATGAGATATATATATATTTTATAATTAACCTTAAACAGGTAATTAAAATGAAACAGGAACTTTTGAAAGTTTTACTGCAGTCAAATGATTTTACGACATTGCAAGTTTATACTAAAGTTTTACAATAATTATTACAATATACACGTTATTTCAGATATAATTTATTTGAAAATTAATAAAAATATTGGATCAAGTGAAAGAAATTATCTCCCACGCTGTTAAATGGACAATACCATTACTTATTTTGGAAATATATTTAAATTATTTTTGCCTCCAACACAAAGAACCAAAGAAAGTAGGTTATCTTTGCAGTTTTTTACGTAGAGACTCTATTTAAGACATATTGTCTGTATATTTATTTTTAAATCAGAAATTCTTGCTGTTAAGGGTGCTAATTCAAATCCTAGAGCAAATCAACACCATTTTTAGTTAAGTTTTCGGTACATTTTGTGACTAAGTTGAACAAAATACAATGAAACTATAAATAACTACACAAAGTTTCGTCTTTTATCTGTGGTTAAAAACCTTTTCAGAATTAGAGTATTAAGCAAAAAAAATTAATGTACCCCCGGCAAGTTCAAGTTGAGAATTTGAAAATTATTTAAAAAAAAAAACGAATAAAAAAATCAATTTACCTCCTCCAATTTAAAATAGCTATGTGTGCGTGAGCCGTGCGTTTGTGTGCTGGCTACATATTATCAAAAAGCTTTCGACCGTCGATACGCTTGTACGCTTTTAAAAATCGCGCGCAACTACTCGTGGTGTGCTAAGCGTTTAAAAAGCTCTAAATTTAATGTAGAGCTTTTTTAATCGCTAGGAAAAGTTGCTTATACATCCAATTTGAATAGAAGGTCAGGTTGGATGAGCTCCACATGCTCATTGAAAAGGCAGCCAGGGATGAGCCGTCCATATATGCAAGGTCATATAGCGCACGACCATCGGATTAAAAAAAGTTGGGCTAAAAAGCTAGCGAAGTGGCTCTGCTCAACAATTGCATATACTTTAAGCACTCAATCTCCTTTTATTTTTTTATGATCTTAAAATTAGGGTAAAAAAATATATATGCGCTCGTAAGTAATTGGCACGACGGCGCAGAAGATGCGCTCGATCGTTCGCTCCGGTATCGTGTCGTTCCCATCTCTGCTCATCTAAAGGTAACTCCATAATAGTTTTTAAGAGCGAGACTAAACGCTTCGATGTAAGGACCCGGGACTCGGGACTCGTTTTTAAGTATTTATTTTTATTTCAAACATCGTAATGGCGGAGTGCAGTTGAGTGATGTATTTGTATAGTATAGATGTTAAGCTTAAATGGACAGTCGGGACTTGCGAAGTATTGTGTCTGGAAAGTCTTTATTTTACACGACCTCTTATGGTCCCTACTACTGAGCTATGGTCTATGGCCGCATCTAGGTCTTTGCTTAAATTTTTAGTCAATAAATAGTAAGTAGAATAAATAGGTATGGTATTTCAATAATTAAAAAAATAACTGAAACTTTTGTATATATTTTAATTTGATTGAAAGGAGTCTTTTATATATTTCAGTTTGTATAATTTTAAGAACAAACAAAAGCGTCTGAATTGTTGACCGAATCTCTCCTCGATAAATCAGTCAACAATATATAATAATGATAATAGAAAAATGCATTTGAATTATTGAGACAACGAAAGTTTGAACAATATGCTTTAAAAAATAATTACATGTGACATGAGAGATGAACAAAGACGCGACGTCCTACTTATTCCTGACGACAAACAGCTCGACAAACAAACAAGCTGATCTCCTGACTCAGGTAAACCATTGTGCAGGCAATTGTATAAGTCTGACTAGATGTGACGTATTTTATTGCGATTCCCTCAATTAATATGGTCTAAATTATTACCACTCTTATTGCAATTTATGACCTTATTCTGTCAAATTGTATGTCTCACCCTCAATTCTTTAATTGACCTTGTTCTATTGATTGGTTGGCCCTACCATCAACTCGTTAATTTACGACCTTGTTCTGTCGATTAGTTGGCCTTACCATCAACTCGTTAATTTACGACCTTGTTCTGTCGATTAGTTGGCCTTACCATCAACTCGTTAATTTATGACCTCGCTCTGTCGATTACTCGGCCTTACCATCAACTTTTTAATATATGACTTTGTTCTGTTAATTAGTTGGCCTTACCACTAACTCGTTAATTTATGACGTCGCTCTGTCGATTACTCGGCCTTACCATCAACTTTTTAATATATGACTTTGTTCTGTTAATTAGTTGGCCTTACCACTAACTCGTTAATTTATGACCTCGCTCTGTCGATTACTCGGCCTTACCATCAACTTTTTAATATATGACTTTGTTCTCTTAATTAGTTGGCCTTACCATTAACTCGTTAATTTATGACCTCGCTCTGTCGATTACTCGGCCTTACCATCAACTTTTTAATATATGACTTTGTTCTGTTAATTAGTTGGCCTTACCACTAACTCGTTAATTTATGACCTCGCTCTGTCGATTACTCGGCCTTACCATCAACTTTTTAATATATGACTTTGTTCTCTTAATTAGTTGGCCTTACCATTAACTCATTAATTTATGACCTCGCTCTGTCGATTACTCGGCCTTACCATCAACCTTAATTAGTAAGCCTTACCATCAACTCGTTACTTTACGACATTTGTCGATTAGTTAGCCTTATCGTCAACTCGATACTTTACGACCTTGTTCTGTCGATTAGTTGGCCTTACCATCAACTCTTTAATGTATGACTTTATTCTATCGATTAGTTGGCCTTACCATCAACTCGTTAATTAGTAAGCCTTACATCAACTCGTTACTTTACGACCTTGTTCTGTCGATTAGTTAGCCTTATCGTCAACTCGATACTTTACGACCTTGTTCTGTCGATTGGTTGGCCTTACCATCAACTGTTAATTTACGACCTTGTTCTGTCGATTGGTTGGCCTTACCATCAACTCTTTAATGTACGACTTTGTTCTGTCGATTGGAAAACAATTCTTTTGTCTATGACCGTGTTCTGCCATTCACTCGTATTCCGATACGAGTGAATAGTGAGCACATCTACTTGGAAGAATGGAATCGGAATTCAACTCATGACCTTGGACCCATTTAATGGCTTCCCTGTGAACTCTCATTGTGATTAGATGAACTTACCATCCACTCTTATTACAATTCAATTATCGACCTCGTTCTGTCATATTTATAATTTTTTCTGTCAGTCATAAACAATATGAATACCTTTGGTTTGCATTTAGGCTGTGTTTCCTCCAAAGACGAGCAAGGAAGGAATCAGTAGAATCGCTTCACTCTCTCTGACACACTCTGAGTGAGGCTCTAGCATCATCTGAAGAGATCACCTTTTATTTTGACTACACGCCCTCTCATCTCTGATGACGCACTCTTAAATGGCTATATATTTTAATTTAAATACAACATGTACTTAATATAAGTTTATTCAGAGATAACCTCCAATGTATACATTTTATTTACTTTTTAATATAGATTAAACAAACTGCGATAAAAAATGATTCAATTGAAGATTCTAGATTTTTATGCGCTCAGTAATTACGTCAAGAGATAACGTTACAGATTTTCAGATAAAAACGTTTTGATATGTGTTTGAAATTCAAATCCTCCTAAATGGCTAGATAGATTTTGATGATTTTTAGGGTTCCGTACACAAAGGGTAAAACGGGACTCTATTACTGTAGTAAACTCTGCTGTCTGTCACCAGGCTGTATCTCAAGAACCGTGATAGCTAGACAGTTCAAAAGTTTACAAATGATGTATTTCTGTTGACGCCAAATGGCAAAAAACGGAACCCTTATGGATTCGTCATGTCTGTCTGTCGGTCCGTCCGTATGTCACAGCCACTTTTTTCCGAAACAATAAGAACTATACTGTTGAAAATAAACAATAAATGTTTTCCCATACTTAAAACTGAAACTCAAAAATTTTTTTTCATCAAACCCATACGTGTGAGGTATCTGTGGATAAGTCATCAAAAGTGGTAACATGTGTATCCCCCCCTGTATCTTCGAAAATAAGAGAGTGATAAAACTAAAAAAAAAATATAATGTACATTAATGCAAATTTCTACCGAAAATTGGTTTGAACGAGATCTAGTTAGTAGTTTTTTTAATACGTCATACGAGGACACACAAATTGATAATATTTTTGGCATGGCTTGTTTAGCTATCACAAGCCTATATGGACTCGCATATAGTTAGATCTAAATCCCATCTAAATTATTAAATACATGTACACTAATAGAGCGAGCTAGATTTTTAGCTGTTTCAGAGAGGGAGTCAGGATTTTGGCTGCAGGCATTACCATCCACACATGTTGGCACATTGTTAGACAGGAATACATTATCTGTCGCCATAAGCCTGCGCCTTGGTGTTAAGTTAAATGAGCCACATCGTTGTCGGTGCGGAGACTAGGTTGACCATCACGGCCTTCATGGTCTGTCGTGTCAGCGTAGTGCCGGCCGCATTTGTCGAGACGCCAACTTGAATGACGTCATCCTTCGGACGCTTTCCACCATCAACGTGCCGGCCATTCTGGAGCCGAATGGAATAGCACGTGATGATGGTAAGCGCCCGGATGGTGTGACGCTCATTCCATGGCGGCATGGAAGGTCGCTGGTATGGGACGCTACGTGCGTAGATACCATGGCACCTTCCCATATTTTAGCATTTTCATCATGCGCTGGTACGGCAGCTGCGAACGCTGAAAATGCAAAGCGGCGCAAATATGCTGGCCTTGGCGAAGGCTACATATTTGTGCCATTTGGCGTAGAGACAATGGGTCCATGGGGGTCGGAGGCGCGCCGCTTTCATAAAGAGGTTTCGGCGCGTCTGTACGATGTGACCCGGGATCGGAGAGCTGGCCTGCATTTTGGCCAAAAAATTAGCATTGCTATCCGAACCGAATGCAGCCAGTATCTTCGGCACCTTCCCATCTGATTGCGATGAGGCCTTAGGTTAGGATTTTAGTTATAGTTTATTTTTAGTTAATATATTGTTTAAATTTATATCAAAAAATTAAATAAATGTGTTTAATCCCATCATTTAGATACCTAATTATATTGTTTACTTATCAATAACTTAAGAACTACAAGAACTTTTATATGATGTTACTTGCTGCTACGGAGCCTTTCATGGGCGAGTCCGACTCGCACTTGGCCGCTTTTTTAACGTACACACAAGAGGAACTATTGAGTAAACATAGTACTAATTGTAATCCATACATCCATACAAATTAATAAAATTGGAGTGTCTGTTTGTAATATACGCACACGGTACATATACCAACAACAATTTTTACAATTAATAATCTCTGAAATGGCTGAACCGATCTTGTCGGGACTTCCACTGGCAGATAGGTGACATGACAAGGAGTAACTAAGGCTATTTAATATCTCGCTACGACCCATAGGAGCGGAGCAACACGCGAACGAAGACGCGCGGGTCGGCTAGTCATAAATAGTCTTCTTTGTTCAGTATAAAACAAAGTCACTTCCCGCTGTCTGTACGCTTATATCTATCTAACTACTCAACAAATTTTAATGCGGTTTCCACAAATAGACAGAGTGATTCATAAGGAAGGATTAGGTATATGTATAATACATGCATGTTATAATAAAATAACATATCTAGTCATTAGAATATCTATGGAGACAAAGATGAAATGTAACTTGTGCAACGTTTTGTTTAAATATACAATATTGTATTGAGGTCTGTCTGTATGTCATATGAATATAAAATTTCATTCTCATAACACAATCAGTTTGTATGAAAGATATGAAACTATTTTTGTTTTTGATTCATCCCGGCTTCGCCCGGGTGCAATTTACCACGTGCATTTGGGTTTGGTTGTTTCGCTGTCTGTCTCTATGTATGCTTAGATCTTTAAAACTACGCAACGGATTTTGATGCGGTTTTTTTTAATAGATAGAGTGATTCAATAGGAAGGTTTATATGTATAATACATAGCCGGAAGCAGGTCGCAAGAAGTTTATTTAATATGATGAATTCCCAAAGACTTAAACGGTCACAAGGCTTGATATATATACTTCATCCCCTATTTCAACCCCTTCGAGACCTTTTTTCGGGATAAAACGTAGCCGACATGCTTTTCCAAGCTCTTGTTTATCTTTGTAGCGAATTTCATCAAAATCGGTTTAGCGGTTTAAACGTCAAAGCGTAACAAAGAGACCGAGTTACTTTCACATTTATAATATTAGTTGGGATTTTCGGATATTTAATATATTATTATTTCTACTGTCTAGAAAAAGTAAATATAAATATAATACATAATGGGATAAAAATTATCTACTAAGTCATCTATTAGATGGTGAAATTCTCATCAATATTGGTTAACTTGTTTCAATAACATATAAAAAAAATATTCTAAAAAAACATTATTGTAAATGTCTACAATTTAAAAAAAAAAAAAGATGTATCCTTCTTATTAAAGTACCTTACTAATGCATAAAAATCTCTTCAAAATAAGTTCAGTTTTTTTAAAGATAGATGTAACATAAATTATATGATTTCAATGATTTTTGTACTAATATTTTCACGTCTAAAGTTATTAAGTTGTAACGCTGTAAAAAGTAAACATTTCTAGAATATACATAACTATATGAGAAATCCTTTATTATACAGTTAGTGCTGAATCCAAATTGATTAATCCAATATTTTTATATAGATATATGTATTAATAAAAAATTAAATAGCCGAAGGGTTTAATGCTGTACCGTATTGAGTCAAACTTTTCAACTGCTATATATTAGGAGGATTGATGTTTTTGTGTTTAGATAACAATGATGTATGGGTATAGGGGGACCTAATGTTTACGTTTCTGTATGTTTGTTTGTAAAATAGTTTTTAATATTTTTAATTCGCTTCTCTCAGTTTTGAAATAATATTCCAAGACTGTTTAGTGTTATGCTAGTCGCAAAAGGCTAAACTTAAAACACTAATGGCGTTAAAACGGCTGGATCGATTTTAATGAAATTTAATACACGGATACTTTATAACCTGGAATAACAGATAGGATACTTTTTATCCCGAAAAAAAAGCATAGCTCCTGGTGGGATTAAGTGGTATTAGTGGTGCATACAAACTAAAGGGATACGATTAAAATGAATTACATTTTTTAATAATTCTTCCCAAGAGGATATTTTAGTCAAGCCGTCATGCTGTCGGTCTGCGTACACATTAGGTAATAATAAAAGTAACCTGTGAGAATATTAACACAGGAATAAGTCTGCCGCCATTAAATTCCCCATAAAACGGTCGTTACAGTCGTTATAACGTTATTATCACATTAAACCATGGCTCGCTTGTGTTGCAAATATTATAATAATAGCTACGAGTACGTGCCCTCGCCTCCCTTAGACTTATACCAATATTAAACATGTTTGAGTTTGGATATTTGGATGTTTAGATGTTTATTACTTAATCACATAACAACGGCTGAACGGACTTTAGTGAAGTTTGACTTTTTATCCCAGAAAAAGCAACAATATATTCAATTTAAATGTTTTTTAATAAATCAAATTATTGTACGTGATTAAGTTGAACCCGTGCGAAGCCGGGGCGGCGATTAGTATTCGCTAGTATATGGAAATAATCACAGGGAGATTAATGACTAATTGTCTCATGAAATTTTGAAAAAAAAAACAACACTAAAATATCACAAAATAAGTATTAACTGGAATCCGATATCAGCGCCATCTACAGAGATTTATTATCAATCTATACAATTAAAGAAATCATTCATCATCATCACGACCCGTCTATAGCCCACTGCTGAGCCGGGTCTCCTCCTCAGAATGAGGAGGGTATTAGGCCATAGTCCACCACGTTGACCCAGTGCGGGTTGGCAGACTTCACACACCTTTGAGAACTTTATGGAACTCTAAGGAGTGCAGGTTTCCTCACGATGTTTTCCTTCACCGTTAAAGCAAGTGATATTTAATTGCTTAAAACAAACATAACTCAGAGTCAGAGGTGTGTGCCCAGGATCGAACCTCGGACCTCCCGAGTAAGACTTGAAGTCTCAATCACTGCATATAGAGAGAAATCATTCCTAAGTCTTATTAGAACTGTAAAGATAAATATATTCCTACTCTACAACCAACTCCATCTTGTTTCTTAAAAGCGAGATTGTTTTCATTTAAGATTGTTTTTTTATTTATTCATAGATAAAGTGTCGAGGCCTTTAGCAGCATTTCTGAGTGTTAGAACTGGTTGTTAGAACCATATAAAGTGTCTGACTCTTGATATGATACCCCTCCCCTCTGCCGCTGGAAGAGCATCTCGTAAGAGCCGAGTAACCCAGCACCCCTTGGTGGTAGAGGATCTGTTCCCCGACTGGCTTGCGACCATCAGCATGCGAATCAGACCGCCAAGTGTCATAGACGCTTCCGGTCGAGCCGCATGTGAGCGCAAGGGGAGTTTAAGGGTAAAAAAAGCTTTATCTCTATTAAAATGATCTTCAACTTTTCCACATAACCTCAAAATTTTTGCGAAAAAATCAAGTTTTTGGCTTTTTATTTTTATCTTCTTAAAAAAAATTATTATTTCACGAAATTTGGTGCAAACTTACCTTTTTATGTCCCAAATACACTGCAATTGTTTTGATGTAAAGTATCCATTTTTTTAATTTTATTTTGACTAAATATCAAAAAAGCACCCCAAGTTTCAATCGGAAAGACTCACGTCAAAATATCTTTTAAAAAAAGTCGATGAGATACATTAGTATGGTAAATGTTTCTGCAAATGCTCTTGAATAGGGCCATTCATTAATTAAGACGATTTATGGGGGGAGGGGGATCGACCATGTCTAATTTTTTCTTACAAGGGGGTGGGAAGGAGTCTCGATAGTTCTCACATAAGATTACAAAAATAATTAAAATTACAACATTTTTTCCTTTAGATTCTTACGTGATAAATGTTAAACGGGGGGGGAGGGGGTGTCATACTATCTAACGGTAACGAAATAACAGGTAGTACTACAGGTAGTACTAAATATTTTATTATTATTATCCCACAGGAACTCTGATTTATTTCGGGATAAATTCTCACTCTCTTAGTGTCTGTTTGTAACATATACCTGTCTGTCTGTTTGTTCCGGTTAATCTCTGAAATGGCTGAACCGATTTGAACGAAACTTTCACTGGCAGAAAGCTGATGTAACAAGAAGTAACTTAGGCTATTTAACATCTCGCTACGACCCATAGGTGTGGAGCAACACGCGAACGAAGTCGTGCGGTTCAGCTAGTCTATATATAAAAATCTTTGTAGATTCAGTAGTCTGTACGTTCATGAGTCATGAGAAAAAATAATTCTGAATGTAAGGCAAGGATGTAGAGATTATAAAACAAAAGGTCTAAATGAAACACATGTGTTCACTCGCCTCAGGCTCGGGTTTTGTTCCTTACGTCTGTGCGTTGATGTATTACGATGTTGTGGCTCAGGACATTTCTGTCTGTGCACTATTTGCATTATTTAAGACAATGTTAACTGTGTGAAATCACTCGATAGGCCTGAGAACATCCTATCCTAATCTATTTGTATATATTTCTACATTAAAAAAATATATAAAAATGGGTAAAGTTTTACTAATAGTATAACACCTCAGCGAAGCGAAGACAAGTACTGGTGCGATGATTATTTAATTTAAATTTATCTTTTATTTGTTTTGTGATTAGTCTATTTATATTTCCTATTTGATTTTTATTTAAATTTCCGACTACCGGTCTGGTTTTTGAGTATAATGTAAGAATTATTTTTTTATGTACCTGGATCCTGTAGATGACGATATAGATGATGATGATGATAGTCAGGTTTTATTTGTTAAGAACCAACAGTATCACTTCATTCATTCTATTGGTTCTTAACAAACACATCCCTCAGCATCCTCTTTCATCTCTGGTGGAATCGCAGCCGAAATAAATAATAGCGTCTGAATTGAGAAACAAATTTAAATAGCGTACTACTTTAGTATTCAAGTAGACAATACAAAAGGAATTACCGACTGATAGAGTTTTGAAATATTTCCAATCAATTAAAAGAATTCTCTTATCTAGAACTAAACTTCACTCAAGTAGAGTGTTTTAAACTTCCCTATGAAGGAAAAGAATTTCTTTACAAAACCAATTCTTTTGTAGACGACCCTGCTTAAGTTAAAGCGATTATTCGTAGAGGGTAAAAATCTTAGATTTCAATTGTCTAACTATAAACTGAGGAAATGCCATCCTAAGGAGGCAGTTTAGAAATCAATTCTCCTTTGTAGCTGGGTAAACTGGATGCTAGATTTTTATATAAAAAATATAGCATAATAATATTGGCAGATTTTAAATAAGACCTGACGATACAGTACACTTATATTATTCGAAACGATAAAGATATTTCAAAAATTAGAGTTAAAGAATCTAATTAAAGGATTGTCTGAGAAATTATAACTCTATACAGTCTAATCAAAAAGAAAACAATAGCTGCAATGCAGACAGATTATGAAATGATAACACGTGAAGAGCGTCACCTACCTGTTACTTCACAAATACTATAAAAGCTACCACAAGACAGACATTTAGACATTATAAAATTTTTATTGCATCTGAAATATTTTCTGATTAATAACTATAGTCAAAATGGTGTCCGACTTCAGGAAGAAGAAGCTCTTGCACGTCTTCACTTCATTCTTTGACAGAAATGCCAGTGGTTCCATTGACAAGAAGGATTTCGATCTTGCTATTGAAAATATTACCAAATTGAGAGGATGGAGTGCAGGAGATGCCAAGTACAAAGAAGTTCAGACAGCTTTGTTGAAGATATGGGATGGACTCCAAGGTCGTGCTGATGTGGACAAAGATGGTGAAGTGTCTGTTGATGAATGGGTTGCAATGTGGGAAGATTACGCGAAAAACCCTGGAGCTCCTTTGGAATGGCAAACCCAGTACTGCAAATTTATATTCCAGTTGGAAGATGCTAGTGGTGATGGAGCTATTGATGGTGAAGAATTCTCAACTGTCTACTCTTCCTTTGGATTAAGCAAGGATGAAGCTCTTGCTGCATTCAGAAAGATGTCCAAAGGCAAAGCTAATGTTTCATGGACGGAATTCCAGGATTTATGGAAGGAATATTTTACTACTGAAGATCCTAATGCAGCTGGAAACTTTATTTTTGGAAAGTCAAACTTTTAAGTGATGATTTTAAGTAATTTAATTTATTTGTTTCGCATTTATTAGTTAAATGAAAATTATTGGAATTTAATTTGGATTAGTTATTAATTAAATGATCTGTAAATTTAAAAGTATTAAATATTTATTTTGATTACTGTTAGTGTCTCTATTTCCCCCCCTACTTTAAGATTTTGGATGAATAATACCTTTTCAAAGAGAGCACACTTTTTTTTGATATTGATCCCATCTTCTAGTATTTTTTAAGTGTTGTTCAATTTCGATGACAGATAAACATTTAGATAATGTTAATATTAAGACTAAGGATAAGTGCTATAAAACGACAGGCGATTTTATAGAGTGGTCGCAGTTAATGCATTAGGGTCCTCGCTGGGGTGATAAAAAATACTATAATCCTGGACAATTTGGCAAATGAGTAGCGTGTTAGCCTCCACCCCCCTCTATCTCCTTATAGACTTTAGAACTCTTTTATCTCCTAAAGCATTGATGTAAGAAATTGAAGAAATTTCTAATAATTATACTTTATTCAACTCTGCTTCTGAAGTACATTTCTTCGCTTCCCAAAGGTATAATACAATAAGATACATCTGTGAACTAGAAAAAGATAAAATTTGGACAATATAAACACTTACAAGAGCCATAGGAACTTACTATAAGTACCAATTAATAGGTAGAATTTTGTACTTTTTTTATATCTCTACTGAAATTATTTTTGTAATTTTATATAAAATATATACATTTTATCGTATGTATCACATACACAGAAAGAGTGACTATAATTAATATATATAGAGATGCTAGATTAAATATATATATAATATAAAACATGCCCTTGCCTTTCTTTCTGTCTGTCACTTTATCTGACAAGTTCTCCTAAATCTTGCAACATTTTTTAGTATTTCTTGGTTTTCATGAAAAGGGTTCGTTTATATAACTAGTAAAATTAGTACCACCTCTATTAGTTTATCAGTTCTGTGTTAAAGTTAGAGTAGACTGTGACGGATGCGCCTTATCTGTCACGTCACGACTAGACGTAGGGTGCTCCACTGCTCGCCTCTGCATCTATTATCCTAGGTCACCGCCCTCGCATCGCTGAGATATCCAAATTTCTATGAAACACTGAGTTTTAAACTCTATCTTATATATAAAAATGAATCCCTATTTCCCTTGGTCACGGCATCACGCGTAAACGGCTGGATTTCGCTAATTCTTTTTTGTTGTGTTTGTTATTGTCAGGAGAAGGTTCTTATCGAAGAAAAAATTAAAAAAGTTGCGCGGAAAATTAGAAAATTAAAAAAAATTCATCATATAAACATGTCAAATGTAATTTTTATGGCGTTTGACTTAGCTGTCAGTCTTTTGAAAAATCATCAGTCTGTTGTCTGGATTTAAAGGATTCCTTAATTCCGAAATTTCTTTTTATAAAGAACTAGCTCATATATTTCCTTTTAATTTATAGGTTGGGGAAAAGTCTTTTCGCATTATAGTATGTATGAACATGTAATAAAATCTCTTTGGCTATACTATTTGTATCTGACTGGTTTTGGTATCATTACAAGTTTACATTTTAAAGAAGATCATTCCAAATTCAAATTAGGAAAATGTGTGATTTTTATTTGTTTTTCGTACTGTGAAGATGAGTGAAGCTAATGAAGAAATTCGATACATTTTAAAATTTTACTAGAAAAAAGGTAAAAATGCAACGCAAGCCGCGAAAAAAGATTGCGATGTTTATGGGCCTAGTGCAGTGTCTGTGAGAGTAGCACAAATTTGGTTTAAGCGTTTTCAATCCGGAAATTTTGATGTCAAAGATGCGCTTCTTCTCGCTCCTCGCTCTGGTCGCCCTATTACGGGTAAAATGGATGCCATTTTTGAAAAAGTGGAGCAAGATTAGCATATCAGTAGTTACGGCGTAGCTGAAGAACTGGGAATTGACCACAAAACAGTTTTGGCGCATTTGAAAAAAAAACTGGGTACCCAAAAAAACTCGATATTTGGGTACCTCACGAGCTCACTGAGAGAATCCTAATGAACCGTGTACTCATTTGTGCTTCTTTATTACGACGTAATGAAACCGAACCATTTTTGAAGAAGCTGATAACTGGTGATGAAAAGTGTGATCCACTTTTCACAACGTACGACAAGAACGTGCGAAAAAGGTCGTGGTCAAAGGCCGGTCAGGCTTCACAGACTGTGGCGAAACCTGGGTTAACTCGCAACAAGGTGATGCTGTGTGTGTGGTGGGAGCAAGAAGTTGAGAGAAAGCGGCCGGAATTAATCAACAGAAGGGGTGTGGTTTTTCATCATGATAACGCTAGACCTCACACATCTTTAGCCACTCACCAAAAATTAAGAGACTTTGGCTGGGAGGTTTTAAAGCATCCGCCGTGTAGTCCTGACCTTGCACCTTCAGATTTCCACCTATTTCGGTCTCTTCAGAATTCTTTAGGCAGTGTCATGTTAACATCACGAGAGGACTGCCAAAACCACTTGTCGCGGTTTTTTGAAAACTATATTAAAAAATGTTTTGAATTTTCTTAAAAAATGCGAACAAACTTTTTCCTCAACCTATTATACAAAGTTGTTCTGTCAAAAATTTAGCAATTGAAGCAAGTGTGGGTCAGTAAGTAGCTATAATTTTGTTTTTTCAAGAATTTAAAAGTTTATTTCGGATGATTTTCTTCTCTCAATTGATGGCGTTACTTGTAATAAATGGAAAAAAAACGAAGAGCAGGTTAGCAAGTTTAAAAGTAATTGATCACTGCATGTGGTGATAACAAACGATTGTGTTTTAATAGATTAAAAATTATCAATAATCGCTACACCAATACTATAAATACACCCCAAAATTATTACACATATCAGTATAGACTGCTTAAATTAGAAAACGACAAAATGACGATCTCCGATTTTAGAAAGAAGAAACTCCTGTATTTGTTCAAAATTTTCTTCGACGCTGACAAGAGCGGGTCAGTCACAAAGGATGACTTCAAACTGTCGATTGAAAGGTTAGCCAAGACGAAAGGATGGGCTGAAGGTGACGAGAAGTACAAAATTGCTGAGAAGACCATGCTCGAAATTTGGGACGGAATGCAGTATAAGGCTGATAAGAATAAGGATGGAATCATCACCTCAGAAGAATGGATTACCATGTGGGAGGACTTCGCCAATGAAACTGGCTCACCTGTCGACTGGCAAGAGTACTTCTGCAAGGCTATCTTCTACATCCAGGACTCTACAGGTGATGGAGCTATTGATAAAGATGAATTCGTCTCCGTCCACTCATCTTTTGGTCTTTCCAAGGATGATGCAAGCACAGCTTTCGATAAAATCTCTCAAGGTAAAGCCAGTTTGACTTACGAGGACTTCCAGAAACTTTGGAAGGAGTTCTTCAGTGCTGAAGATGTGAATGCCTCTGGAAACTTCATCTTCGGAAACCTTAGCTTTGATTAGTGTGTTTTGTGTTAATTATAATAAATTATTCAAATATAACATTCGTTTCATTTTACTAAATATTTTTAGTCGTTCGAAAAATTGTCCTTTCAATTATTTCTTGTTCATTTTTTATTTTGCGGCTAATTTTCCCACTTATCCTATATTTTTGTTTTCGAAATTTAAGAAATAAATTTTTCATTTCTTTAACTTTTTTAATACTTTTTTTTATGTTTTAAGAGATATTGTTAGTGCTATTTCTTTGTCTTGTTTTTATTTTAGAATTTCTAATTCCATTTTTTTGATTTAATATATTCTGAGAAAACATTTTTAAATTAATTTATTTTTTCCTTATCTTATTTTGTTATATTTTTCAGAACTACGAAATCTTGTTTGTTCCATTTCATTATCTTCTCCGATTAGTTTATCGCCGAACTGCATCGTTGTGATAATTCTGATTTACTTATACTAATTACGTCAATACCAACTGGTTATATAATAATCTTAACCGTCCTCACTTCTTGGAGATATAACTTCCATTTTACAATTGCACATTAAATATTAAGTCCTCTTTATTTCATTTTAGTATCTCATCTTTCATTTCAATTCATTCTCTTAATGATTGCTTTTTAAAAAATGGTGTTTATACATTTTCAATATATTCAATATATTACTATTAACTCATATTTCAATATATTAATAAAAAATATTCCATAAATTACAAAGCATCCATTGTCTCGTACAATTTGTTTTGCAGCAAAAAGGCATTTAATGTATTTCCAATTCTTATTTTCCGGAATTTAAATGAAAATGATGGCAATATTGTCCTAAATAAATACGCAATGCGAAAACATTTTGCATACCTTTTGAACAATTTACTTTTGAAAATGAAATGACCTGACCCAAGACAGATCCCAGTTAAGATTAAACGGGGTTATAAATAAAGAATAATTTCGTGGAAATGGAACAAAAGTGGACATTTTTGTTGAATACTACGAGTGCTAATTATGAGGTGAATTATCGTTTTGAACCTGGGACCGGAAGGTGCGTGGGGGTTAGGTTATGAGAGTAAACGTTTTACGGGAATTTATACTTTTATGCAAGTAAAAAATTCGTGCTCAAGCGGAGGGATTGTAGGAGCTGTTGCCATTTTTTTTTGGCAAAGATATAACTTAAACCAGAATTGTTCGAAGAAAAGAAATCAACTGGAATTCTGCTTAATTTTTTAATTTGGATAACCAATAAGATTTAAATCATCTTAACCTTTATTCGTCCACTGCTGGACGTAGGTCTCTCTAAATTTGCGCCACATTACTTGATTCTCCGCCTTCCTCATCCTGTTTACCATGGCTATCTCCTTGTGCCTCTGAAGTCATTGCATCATAACGAAGGAGTGATATATACCTTGATGATTGACAGAGATGAGGTTTGTTGAATAAAATATTCCTTAAACAAATTCAATTAATGACTTAGGGAAGAGTTTTATATTTAATGATAAAAATCGAAGTTAATCTCAGGGATTATAAATTTATCTCTGGTGACATAATGTTATCAACGGCTTAGTTAGAACGTCTGATGTTATCTGTGTACAGCAAACAGCACATTGTGACGCATGGACGTTATTTTTAATAATTCATTATCGTATTGTAACTAAGGTGCTGTAGCTCTGTCCTATTTTCCTATCTAGATGAAAGAGTCACACTACTACCTTTGAATGCTTTCTTTCCTTCATCAACTTCTTTGTACGACTAAGACACACCAAGTTTCAAGATAGGGGTCAAAGCATGGATGTCATTCTCAATCGTAAAAATTTCAAGTTTTAGGTATCTCTATTCAAACACTATAAAGTGAATGGTCTTCATAGTGAAAGACTTAATTTTTTTACGGTAGATAAGGTGCAAACCAGACCTGATGGTAAGAGGCCATCGTCACTAACGGGTATCGCATATACTAGAGTGTCTCTTGTACAGCCGATGCATTGCAGTCTTGAAGACAGTCCCAGTAACCACTAGATGGGATGGTAGAGGGAGTGGGTAGGTCAGGCGCCACATGCGGATCGACCAGTCGGGGAACAGATCCCCTATCACCAAAGGGTGCTGGGTTACTCGCCTCTAAAGAGATGCTCTCCTAGCGGCAGAGTATTATTAGTATATTGTATTCTTCATCCTCTCACGGGTATTTATTTAAACGTATCATGTATATGGTAGAGTTTATAATTTTTATCATACATCAGCTGTGGCAAGACTCCACTACTTACAAGTATCAGTCTTTAGGAGGTTGTGTCTCATATAGCTGATAATGTGTTAAAATATCGCTATCTCTTACACTTTGGACCAGATGTTCGCTCCAAATGCCAGTGGAGGGCTACCTGGGTAGCAGTGGCTTCACGATATTTATAACCGTGTTATTACGCGTAATCGCTGTAACAATCGCCCCTTTTTATTATATTATCTTGGGGGGTGGATCACTGAATTTGTTCTTTAATAAACTCATAAGTAGTTCGCTTTGGAAACTGGAGCACATCTTGATGCTGTACCTTTATCTTTTCATAAATGTATCTATTATGCTCTCTTTTAGAATCTACTGTCTTTCTAAGCAGATCCTATTAATAGTGTAACGCCTGAAATTAATAACTTATCTCTATCTAAAATCTTTTGTTTACGGATTGAAATAGATTCCAAATTCAAATTTGTTCCTACAAAATTTAATTTAGTATCTATTTTCAAACTGTAATCATCAACATATTTCATTAATAAAATAGATTTTAAATTCCAATTTACTACACAACTATTTGAATTTGGAACTATAATCCAACATGTTTGAATAATATAGTTTCCAAATTCGAATTTTCTATAGACAAATTTGAATTTGGAATCTATAATCCAACATGTTTGAATAATAAAATACATTTTAAATTCGAATGTTCTATACACAAATTTGAATTTGGAATCTATAATCCAACATGTTTGAATAATATAGTTTCCAAATTCGAATTTTCTATACACAAATTTGAATTTGGAATCTATAATCCAACATGTTTGAATAATATAGTTTCATTTTCTATACACAAATTTGAATTTGGAATCTATAATCCAACATGTTTGAATAATAAAATAGTTTCCAAATTATTTATAAAATATAGACGTCAGTAATTTATTTGTAATATTGTTCTTCATTTATTTATTTAACTAATCACCTCTTCTTTCCAGCTAACTTTATCTTTGGAACAACCAACAAGAGATATCTTTTGATAATATTACCTTGTGGTGATGTGATTAGTGATAGCATATTTTTTATATTATCTTCATTGCGTTTATATAATACAAATATAATATCAGATTAATTTTATTATAGTAAATAACAACGTTAAGCGCGTTTACCTATCGTTTTTCGATCCTGGGCACACACCTCTGACTCTGAGTTGTGTGTGTTTTAAGCAATTAAATATAACTTGCTTTAACGGTGAAGGA
Source organism: Limenitis camilla (assembly GCA_905147385.1). Lineage (NCBI taxonomy): Eukaryota > Metazoa > Arthropoda > Insecta > Lepidoptera > Nymphalidae > Limenitis > Limenitis camilla. The sequence goes on from LR990241.1 coordinate 13,298,140, forward strand.
AAACATCGTGAGGGAACCTGCACTCCTGAGAGTTCTCTAAAAGTTCTCAAAGGTGTGTGAAGTCTACCAACCCGCACTGGGCCAGCGTGGTGGACTATGGCCTAATACCCTACTCATTATGAGGAGGAGACCCAGCTCAGCAGTGGGCCATTGAAAGGGTCGTGATGACATATAGCGCAGGGTGTTGCGGTTTTAGGGGCGTCTAACGTCACTTGTGGGGGGTTGGCAAGGGTTGGTGATTTTTTCAGAAAATATCGATTTCTCAAGCGAAGTCAAACTGTTCGAGTAAATAATGAACAAAAAAGGTCATATTTTTAATGAAGCCAGCGAGCCATGGACTTGCGACCAAGGTGTAGCTCCCCTTCGCTGCCCGAACACTAACTACAGTAGATAATAAAGCTAACTTACGCGGACCTCAGGAAGGATGACCTTAACTACGACCATGTGCACTGCGCGACAACACTAGTGAGACTGCGTCTAATCTATCGCACTAAAGGTTATATATAGTCTACCTGTGGGTATACTTGAAATAATATTAAACGGTGTTGCTAACAAAAGAGATACGATGATGCACACGGGCGTTAAAAGGTAAATATTGTCATGTGAATTCAAGTGAGCCAAATTTGTTAATTACAAAATTACAGTTATTGGGTTGAGAACTGGGATAGTGCAGGTGAAGCGAGGGCTATAGGTCATAAAGCTAATTTGGATTGGAAAGGTAATGTAAGAGGCTCGTCACGGCGTACACCCACCCACACTCGTACACCCGCACACTCGTACTCGTGCAGCGTACTCGATTACATTTAACCACTGCATTGCTGATCTACACCTCACTGTGGATGTGGTATTCGCTTTTAATATTTACCTCTAAAATGATAAATTATAATAAATTCCAGATCTATTACTCTAAAGTGTTACCATTTACAAAATATCAAGTGCAGCTTTTTGATTAATATTTGATGTATATAATAGAAAATGGCGTCAGTTGTAAATCATCCGTTGTGCGGGACAGATGTGCTTAATACGTACGCGTTATGTGTATTATCAACAAACGATCTCGTACTATTCAGACAGGAACTCAAGCAGTGTCAAGTGTGACCAAGATGTAGGCTTAAGGAATTCCTTTATTCGATCGAGACGTTCACCTCCACTGCTTAGTTTTACTGTTTAATGGTAAGATTAGACTAATATTAACCTAACCTAACACAAGGTTAACCTAACCTTTTTTTTTGTCGCAGGGGAATGCATTTACGCATACCACCCGATCCTTTGGGGGGATTGAATGATTATGTGTATGTATACCCTCTCCGTCAAGCCACTCTAAAGCAGGCCTGCCCACTCTGGACGTGTCCCGGGTGCGGAAGACACGCTCAATGCCCCTCTGCGCCTCCTACCCCCTGGCTGACGGCTGCGGATCGGTTCAGCGAGAGGAAGAGCCTCGAGTTCCCTTGATGCGGCCTCCTTTACCTAAACCTAAACCTACCTCACACCTCCGACATATATATGCCGGAAACTAAAATAAGGATATAGATAGATGGCCTATCTCAATAGCTATACGGGCGCAATACGGTCAGGATATAACTAAACGTTATGATCTCTTACTATTCTGACAGGAACCCAAGCAGTGCCTTGGACTTGTGACCAAGGTGTAGGCTTAAGGAAGTTCTTTAAGTGATCACAACACTCGCCTCCACTGCTTAGTTTCACTGTTTAATCCTAAGATTAGACTAACATTAACCTAACCTAACACAAGGCTAACCTAACCTAAACCTAATTCACACCGACATATATAATTAGTTTCTCAGGAAACGTTGATCTATAAAAGTATTATAATATGATACCCTACTATGGTATTTGTTTTCCTATGAACATATAAAAGAATATCAACAAAAAAACGACTAAAAATTAATTTATGTTTTTTTTAATGTTACTAATAGTCGCCATTAACAGTCGCATTAAGAGAGATGTATACTCTACAACTTACACATCATCTTATACATGGGAGCCGAGATGTTGATGGACAATTCTTAATAATTTATACAAATTATAAGCCATTATCCTCTAAGTGCACACAAGTAAGTTTTACAGTTTTAAGTGTAAAATGTAACGCAACCTCACAATAACTGAATAGTAATGAACAATTAATAATAAATAATGCAAAGGAGGCGCGTGGCTCGAACTCGAAAAAGCTTTTCATCACATGCATCATTTAAACTCCTATCCAAAATTATCCGAAACTGTTATATCGGATTTGGTTACGATTACGGATATTTATTTCTTTCGGATATCCGAAAGTTTCGGTTATACCGCACAGTAACACGTACGATAATAACACCAGTCAACACGGATTTGAGTCTGACAACAAAATATCAAATTTTGATTTCTTTTACCTTACTTGTAATGGGTAAAATAGGTTTTTTGGTTAAAGTTTGCTTTTCTAGAAATTTCGTTTTAAAAGAAAATTTCATATTATTTCGACAAATAATCATATACAAAAGTAGTTGCTACAGTTTGTAATAGACATACATACACTCAATACAGATAGAATGCGCGACTTGTCGCCATTTTGTTTTAAAGTATTACCAACTATTATTTTACTCTCCACTAAGAACTTTAAAATTTAATTAAAAAGCAAACTTATTTCTTCATAAATTGAGTTTTTGGTTATTTTTCAATGGAAACACTCAGACAATAGTCATTAAATAACAGACTTGTGTAATAATATGCGCTTCCAACGGAATCTCGAGTACACTTACTCCAAACACACGACTCCACAGCCATAATAGTCACCAGGCAAGCTCCGTTTGACAACTGGCTCTAGTCCATCGGAACAGAGGTTATTACTTATTACTACTAGAATGATATTGCTCGCGCCGTATGTAAGCCACGACAGGATATTGTCGCTCTCTCTGTTGATGAAAGACTAAAATAATTTGCCGTCCCAAGACTGTTAGCAGAATGAGTTGTTTTAAGGACTGAGTTTTAAGGATGAGCTTTACGAGATTTATGAACTACTAGCGGCCCATCCCGGCTTCGCGCGGGTGGAATATTATTTTTAAAAATATATTGTCCCTCCCGCATTTTGGTGCCCACTCTCTTGCCGCGTTACTCGCTGCGCTGCGTCGCTATACTGGCCCGTCGCGTCGGCGTGTATTTTTTGTTTATATTGATATTTTTAATTTCGTAATATCTTTTGAATGGAAAGTCCGATTTTAATAATTCAAAAAGTAATTTATAGGTATTGAAATAGTCTTGAATACGAAATAATTTATTTGGATAAGGATTAATACAAAGTTATAGAAAACATGGTCTGATTTTGATAGGCATTTTTATCAACTTTTAAAATGTAAAAAAGTAGTTATTGTGACGTAACTATAATAGTTGGACATATGGTCTCGCGGACTTTTTTGTAGATATTGATACGTTCTATAATATTGTACAACATTTTTTTGTTCTATCATCAATACTTTTTGCAGCGCATGCGATGAAAGATATTTTATAGCAAATTTTTTGGCACCTTGGGTTGGTTTTCGTGAGATTTCCTAAGGATCTCTAATTTTTTCTTGTAATAAATATAGCCTATGTTACTCAGGGATAATGTAGCTTCCTAATGGTGAAAGAATTTTTGAAATCGGTCCAGTAGTTTTTATGTTTATTCGTTACATACAAAAATACAAAAATACAAATCTTACTTCTTTATAATATTAGTATAGATATGAGGAGAAGCAATTTAATCATGATCCTAAATTTTTACAATATGTAAAAAAAATTTATCGGTACCACATCAATTCAAATGTTTGTTTCATGGGTTAACGTCGCTGCAGGCAATCGGGTGCTGTCACAGGCGCGCGCGGAAGGCGCAGGTTACTCACTCACTTCACACAAATCTGGGACTAGAATTGAGATTTTTAGTAATTAACTTAATAAATGAATAATTCATAATTCATTTATTTAATGATAATTTGTGTAATAATTATTCTTTGGGTGTGTTTCCATCAGTGATATGCAAGAATGTGTATGTTTGACACACTTTGAGCGATGCTAAATGAATTAAGCGATTCTATTAGTTCTTAAACACATCTCTCACTACGCATCCTCCCACATCTCTAGTAGAAATGCAGCCTTAACGTCGTCGTTGCCATCACTAATCGTTACAAATTATTGTATGCGGTTCAGTAACACGCACAAGACAATAATAATGCACTTAAAACCGAATACCGAGTAACCAATATTAAACACTTAGTAATGGAGACCCAGCATCGCGACACCACACCACTACACACCCAAAATGAATACCCTAAATGCTTGCTCTATAATGTCTATCACTCTATTTTAAAAAAAGTGTTATCCCGAAATTAATCACCTTTTATACTATTCCCCTCTGCCGCTGGGAGAGCATCTCGTAACAGCCGAGTAACCCAGCACCCCCTTGGTGGTAGGGGATTGTTCCCCGACTTGCTTACAACCACCAAGTGTCTCTGACGCGTTCGGGATTAGCCCCATGTGGGCCAGATCTACCTTTTCCTCTCCCATTAATGCTGCGATTCCAGTTTATACCGAATTCTTGCTTAAGGTCCACTGAAATCGTAGCATTTTTCTCTTCGCCCCCCCTCTTAACTCTATCTTCGAGGTGGCAACACATCGGTAAAATAAGAGATACTCTCTACTCTTTTCCGATGTGCATGGACGACGATAGCCACTTTCCATCAGGTGGTCTGTCTGCTCGTTTGTCCCTTATCAATCATCACGACCCTTCAATGGCCCACCGCTGAGCCGGGTCTCCTCCTCAGAATGAGGAGGGTATTGGGCCATAGTCCACCACTCTGACCCAGTGCACACACCTTTGAGAACTTTTTAGGGAACTCTCAGGAGTGCAGGTCTTCTCACGATGTTTTCCTTCACCGTTAAAGCAAGTGATATTTAATTGCTTAAAACACACATAACTCAGAGTCAGAGGTGTGCCTGTGTGGGGGATCAAACTCGGACCTCCCGAGTAAGACTTGAAATCTTTACCACTGGGCCATCACTGCCTTTGTCCCTTATCTATACTAATATTATAAAGAAGTAAGATTTGTATTTTTGTATGTAACGAATAAACATAAAAACTACTGGACCGATTTCAAAAATTCTTTCACCATTAGAAAGCTACATTATCCCTGAGTGACATAGGCTATATTTATTAAAAGAAAAAATTAGAGATCCTCAGGAAATCTCACTAAAACCAACCCAAGGTGCAAAAAAATTAGCCATAAAATATCTTTCATCGCATGCGCTGTAAAAAGTATTGATGATAGAACAAAGAAATGTTCTACAATATTATAGAACGTATCAATATCTACAAAAAACTCCGCGAGACCATATGTCCAACTATTATAGTTACGTCACTATAACTACTTTTTTACATTTTAAAAGTTGATAAAAATGCCAATCAAAATCAGACCATGTTTTCTATAACTTTGTATTAATCCTTATCCAAATAAATTATTTCGTATTCAAGACTGTTTCAATACCTGTAAAATACTTTTTGAATTATTAAAATCGGACATTCCAGTCAAAAGATATTACGAAATAAAAATATCAAGATAAATAAAAAATAATCCCTGACGGGCCGCGGTGTGCGGTGTGGAGTGCCTCGCAGCGCAGCGAGTAACGCGGCGATAGAGGGAGCGACAGAATGCGGAAGCCAAAATGTTAAAAAAAAATTATCCACCCGTGCGAAGCCGGGACGGGCCCCTAGTCTGTTATATAAAAAATCGAAAATATTTCAAAAATTGTAAATAGATGAAGAATGGATTGGAATCAGTAATCCTAAATATTTGAATAATAAATCGAAAATAAAGTAGATACTAAAGGAGGTCATTATACAGTAGAAACGTTTATTCTGTAATAGTTAGCTTTTTGTGTCTCGCAGTCAAACCACACGGGAATTAAGGAAACATTACTGGTAGACTAAAAACAATACAACTCTCACATTCATTTAATCTACTTTTAAAGTCTATAAAAAATATAAATAACTAGTCGACCTGCCTCGGCTTCGCACGGGTGCGGTCTATAAACATTTTATTATTATGCGGCAGGAACTATAATTTTTTTGGGATAACTTGATTTTGTTGAGATCGACTCTTAGAATCGCGATATCTCAGGAATGGTAACTCTTAGGATAAAAATCAAAAAGACCATTTTTGTAGAGAATTTTAAGATCTACAACTTTGGTGTAAGTTTTTTTTTGATAAAACTTACCGTTTTCGAGAAAAATCCAAATTACCTGGAATTTATGTTATTTGACCACTAAATTGACCGGACTATATCTATGTCATGGTTCAGTAAAATCCGTTCAGCCGTTCCCATGATTGAGTAACAAACATACACACCATCACATTTATATTATTAATAAGATAAATACAATTGTGTGTACAAACAACAATACATGAAAACATAATATCAGAGTGATTATCTGTCTTATATTATTTTTATGACAAAGTTAATTGGTTAAAAAAGTGTTACCGATTCTCAAAATATTTTTCCCTAAGTTTAAGTCAAAAAATCGTAATAATTAGAAAACAATATTTTTGAGCGTTGGTAACACTGTTTCGTGGACAGTATATAATTTTCGTAAACGTCAGTTAATATTTCATAATTTCAACATTTCAACAATTTTGACTTATATTGGATTGATTATGAAGGAATGAAGATGGTAATTTTTTCAATCTAAATGTGTATATGCTTTTTGTTCAAGCATCTTACGGAACGAACGATTTAGCTTCTAAGAAAAAAAAAGAATTCTTTGAAGCTCGAAAAATTACAGGATCAATGTTCTCTTGATCTTATTAATACCAACATATCCTGAAATGATGAACCATATATCCTTTGGGGTCCGATTCACTATACTTGTCGTCCTATAGCCTTATAAGTATTAAAGTTTGATAAAAATGTTTTTTGAAGTACACCAGTGTGAAAGCATTAAGTATTTGGTTTAATCTTCTAATTGGCTCCATCAGTGCAGTCTGCGAGCGTCCCGGATCCCGCATCCCGGCACACTGCACCGTATTCATAGACCTACTTGTTTTTATTTATATAAAATAAAACGAATCTACTTCAAAATATATATACTATTCACCTGACTTCGTTTTGCTTTGTTTTTTATACGTAAATTCTTTGCTGCATATATAACTGTCGCACTACAAATTAAACAAACGAAACTACTACTTACGCCATCTATTGATAGATAGATGGCCTGTCTGTTTGTTACACACTCAGCCTTACATCACTGAACCGATTCTGATGAAATATGAAACAGAGATAAAGTAGAGAGTAGAGCTTGAGGAAGGACATAGGCTATGTTTTATCGCGAAAATAATACTTAAGAATACTTAGTAAAGATATGAGTGCGCTCGTACGCCATCTAGCGACGTGGGGGTGAAGTGCATGTCGAGCTGTCTTTGGGAATTAGTCATTTATAAATTGAAATATAGTGATTAAAATGTGAAATTAAAACTATCACATTCTACTAAGTTTCGTAGTTACACTTGCGTTGGTTAATAAAATGGTTGACATTAATAACGCAGCGCCATCTAGTGGTATAATATAGTTTAGTCTCTTGAATAAAATATATTAATAACATGACTATTAAATAAACATTACAGAAGTCTATAGGCAGCGATGTTTATTAACTAATCTGCATCCAAAGTCTTTTGATAAATTTGGATTTTCTCGAAAAAAATATTAGAATTTGTAATCTATTTTCTATCCATAATTCAAAGATTTTGAGATTGATTTATTTCGCCCCCTAGTGGCTACCAATATAACCTATCTAAGAATGAGATATTGATAATTCACTAAATTGTTCTTCTTCCGACTTCTTCCACTAGGCTGACAAAATGCACACCCTATCTGTGGAATATTTGACAGTCTTTCTAGAATATTATTCCACTTACATTATCTCTTTCTATTCTTGTCTTTGTCTAGCATTGATTCCTCCTCAAACACTTCTTCTGTCAGTGAAAACTGCATGAAAATCCATTCAGTAGTTTTTGAGTTAATCACGTCGCGACTGAGGAATTTATTTCTGTAGAAATATATTATTTTAAGCTCGAGTTTGAGTGAGTGAGGGTTGAAGTGTATACTATGCATGTAACCGAGGACGTGGCTCAGCCTCCAGCCTCCAGCCCCCAGCCCCCACCTCGCTGCAGTGTTTACAATACGAGCATGAAAAAACCACTTTCCCGAATGGAGTTTAAACGCTTCTGATAACGATTTGTATAAGCCTTTTAATGGATCTATTTTAAACTTAAAAGAAAGTACATATTTATATTATATTATTTTTAGAAATATTCTACAATATTAAAAGATAAAGAGAATAGTAAAAGATTACCGCATAATCGAATCGTCATCGCCATCTATGGCGCTGGAGTAGGGTAGTAGTCACTTCCGTCGTTTTGACAGTCTCGACCTTTTATATGCCATTCAATATCATCACCTCTTGTAGTGTTTTCCAATATTTCCCTCTCCTCCTTCCTCCTCATCATTAAAATCTCCGAGATATATATGGAGTGGGTATTATTGCTACTATGACTGACGTGTTCCTTTATTCCCCGATGTACTGCGTCACTTTAGTCTCTCGACAAATCCCTTTGAGTGAACATCACCTGGAGTGGTGTTCGAGTGTAACCAATAGTGTGTTGTTAGAACTAAGAATCATATGAGTTCTTACGTCTTATTTATTGTGACTCCCTACATTGTATTTAGGTGTGTTAACACAACCTTGGGTAAGGTTTAGTTTAGGTTAGATTAGCCCTATGATGACCTAACCTAAGATCATTTTCAACTAAGCTTTCGTTTTTTTTCCTCTTTCTCACATTTTAGTGGCATCAAAACTAAACTCTTTTTAATAGTTTCTTCCAAAAATATAACATCTCTACTACGGATTATTTGTCCCTCGTTTTTATCAAATAATCTGTATCCTTTAGAATCATTGTAATATCCAACAAATATTAATTCCTTCGACTTACTATCTCATTGCAGACGCTTTTGTTTAGGAACGGTCATCATAGCTTTACATTCAATTATTTTCATATTCTTCATGTTAGGTTTGACTCCTGACCTTACTCCTTTAGGAGAGTCTTAAAATTAAAAGATTTTGTTGCTGAACGATTAATAATATAAGCAAACGTTAAAACTGCTTCTGCTACAAAAAGTTCTTCGTTAATACGTTGTCTATAATCATACATATAGCATATTTAACTAAAGTACGATTCTTGCATTTACTCAATCCGTTTGCTGCTGGGTGCATGTAATAGTAAGCTGTCGCTTGATACCAGATTCCTTACAAAATTGATCAAATTCTTCATTCACGTATTCTCCACCATTATCTATTTATATTTTAATCTTAGATTCCACTTAGTTTTCCACAAAACTCTTAGAATAGGCTCTGACCGACACACATATATTTCGGAAACATTAAGGAAATGGATGGCCTATTTCAAAAGTTATACGGGCGGAATATGGTCAGGATATAACTAAACGTTACGATCTCTTACTATTCTGATAGGAACCTAAGGCATGCCTTGAACTTGTGAACAAGGTGTAGGCTTTAAAAGAATTCCAACGAGGCAACTACAATGTAAGGTCTTACTTGACCTTTATCGGACAGCACTTCCAGCATTACACCGTTTATTGCATATGGGATCGTGAATAGGTTGATATACATAATTAAAAAATGATCCACAAAATTTAGCGCATAAATTTCCAAAATATCAACAACATGAAATAAGGGACAGTTTTTTGCAAATTTTCCCCAAGTTCGTGACAAATAAATCTAGTGACGTAGACCATTGGTCTATCTTTTAGGTGGTGGTGATGGTGACGATGACAATAGACTTGAAATCGGTACATTTATTTCTATGTGACCATTAAGAAGGTTTTATCTTTTTCAGGGGTATGCAAGATACAAAATGCCGTGCAAAAGACGAACATAACACCGAAAATATCGAGATACTTCAATAACGATAGTTAAGCTTACCAATGGACAAAACTTTGTAAACTGCCTTTAAAAATTCTAAAAAATCAAAAATTTCTAACAAAAAATAAAAACCGACTTCAGAGATATTATTACAAAATTAAATAATTTCTTTTTAACCTACTTATTTGTTTTTTTTTATTACTATTTAAATTCGTACTTAACAAAACAAAAAGTTGTGTAATATTAGTTTATAATAAAAGCTTTAAGCTGAATCCCACACTCAAATATTTTTAAATTTTATCACGGTTCAAATAGTGTGTCCACAAAAAAATAAATATAAAAAAAACTTCAAACTAAAACTATATAATTCATACACTAAATTACTGACAAAATACCAACGTTCATCATATAGCTTTCAGTCATAAATATATCACTAATTCTTAAGAGCCTTAACATGGTGACCAATCCAATATTAAAGCTCTAGTACTATAAAAGTTATCAAGTTTTTAGAAGCTTAACCCATTGAAGAAGCTTCGCCAAAAATAGACTCAAAACTAAGTAACTACGTACTTCAATAGATAAGGTTAAAATAACACAAGTTTGTATTCTTCACTTACACTCACGTCGTCAACATTTTAATAGCGCGATACAAAATACTACTGACGCCATCTATGTGACGATGGGAACACTAGTATTAGTGGGTTGTAATCTATGAATGGTTCTAAGAAAAACCTATTAAATACTACAATTACTCTTATTTTAAACTAGTCAACCCGCACGGCTTTGCTCGCGTGAATTTTATGACATTTTTAAACACATTTGTCTATAAATGTATATAACGAACTCCCATACAAACTTTCATTCCCTGTTTTAAGCCTTTTTTCGGGATAAAAGGTGGTGAAATTTAGTACAGAACTAGAATAGAGTTTGGGGAAGGACATTGTTTCATAGTGATATATATTGATTAATAATGGTTTAAAGTGATTCATAGTGTTTCACGGTGATTCATATTGATTAATAGTGGTATATAGAGATTTATAGTGATTATAATGTTTCATAGTGATATATATTGATTAATAATTGTTTAAAGTGATTCATAGTGTTTCACGGTGATTCATATTAATTAATAGTGGTATATAGAGATTTATAGTGATTATAATGTTTCATAGTGATATATATTGATTAATAATGGTTTAAAGTGATTCATAGTGTTTCACGGTGATTCATATTGATTAATAGTGGTATATAGAGATTTATAGTGATTATAATGTTTCATAGTGATATATATTGATTAATAATGGTTTAAAGTGATTCATAGTGTTTCACGGTGATTCATATTGATTAATAGTGGTATATAGAGATTTATAGTGATTATAATGTTTCATAGTGATATATATTGATTAATAATTGTTTAAAGTGATTCATAGTGTTTCACGGTGATTCATATTGATTAATAGTGGTATATAGAGATTTATAGTGATTATAATGTTTCATAGTGATATATATTGATTAATAATTGTTTAAAGTGATTCATAGTGTTTCACGGTGATTCATATTAATTAATAGTGGTATATAGAGATTTATAGTGATTATAATGTTTCATAGTGATATATATTGATTAATAATGGTTTAAAGTGATTCATAGTGTTTCACGGTGATTCATATTGATTAATAGTGGTATATAGAGATTTATAGTGATTATAATGTTTCATAGTGATATATATTGATTAATAATTGTTTAAAGTGATTCATAGTGTTTCACGGTGATTCATATTAATTAATAGTGGTATATAGAGATTTATAGTGATTATAATGTTTCATAGTGATATATATTGATTAATAATGGTTTAAAGTGATTATAATGTTTCATAGTGATATATATTGATTGATAATGGTTTATAATGATTCATAGTGTTTCACAGTGATTCATATTGATTGATAGTGGTGTATAGAGATTTATAGTGATTCATAGTGTTTCTCAGTGATTCATGTTGATTGATAGTGGTGTATAGAGATTTATAATGATTCATAGTGTTTCACAGTGATTCATATTGATTGATAGTGGTGTATAGAAATTTATAATGATTCATAGTGTTTCACAGTGATTCATATTGATTGATAGTGGTGTATAGAGATTTATAGTGATTCATAGTGTTTTAAACCTATACACGTGGTACGTTGCACCCGAGCGAAGTCGGGGCGGGTCGACTAATATAAATATAAATAAAATACAAAGATAACATCTAAAACAATTTCGATAATTGTGTGTGACAGATGAAAGTACTACAAAGTGGAGTAACGAGTTATAGCTCTTGAAGAGCTCTCACACAGAAACGTTTAAAGGGTTCTCTTGAACAATGGACTCTAAAACTATTCTTTTATATATTATTCTTAAGTCGTTTTGTCTGTCTGTCTAATATTTTGAAACTTCTTGAAATAGACGTTGGAATTTTATATGTTTTAATGTTTCTAAAAAGCTCAGCTTTTTTGCATAGAAACATTTGAGTTTGTGAGGTTGTGGGGGGTAATCTCTCGATCTACTGAACCGATTTTGAAAATTCTTTTACCAATGGAAAGCTACATTATTTGTGAGTGCTATAGACTATATATTAAACCGAAACATAATAAGTATTTTTGATGGTAGTCTGATTAGCTGCAGTAAGTCGGAGAAAACGTTTCTTACGAACGCTGCCTTAACGATGAATGACAGAACGGATTGAATACACTAAGGAGAAGCGAGGGCAGACGGGTAGGTTACATAAGTAAAGCAAATGAATTCTAACAACAAGCAACACAAGTTTTGATAATTACACGATTTATTGTCACCAATTCTAACCTAAAATAGAATAATAAACACTAATTGTGGATGTATCGAGTCACGTCAATATGAGCTATATGTATCGATACGTAAAATCGATTTCCATATAATCATCCAAACCACAAAGTCCACAAAGAGGCCTCTTAATTGTCACTATTCAATTTGTGGTCGGTTTCATCCGTTTGTGGCGCTGCACTCGCATGTAAATGTAGCTTAAGAGACAACTGTTCATTTCTTATGATTAATGGAATCAGTAAAACAGCCAAGTATTGCGTACTTATACTGGAAACAGTCATAAAACTGTTAGCAACACCGTTTATAAAGTAGTATAAGCGGTTTAGATTATTTTAATGTTTGACAAGTATACCGACGGGTAGACAATATATAACTGTTAGTTGCGATAGATTAGCATTCTATGCAAATAACTTTTAACGTGAATTTGTGGCCTTGTGGGACGAGTTCTTTATATCCCACTTCTGATGCTAAGAATATGGGAGCTATACTGCGCAGTAACACTTAAACGACAATATCAACATGTAATCTAGACGGAAGCCAAGCAATGCCTTGGGCTTGAGACCCAGGAGCAGGTTTAAAGACGGTATCACACCAATAAAGAGTAAGTAAAAACGAGATATAAAGTTAAGTACGTTGATATTTTTGAAACGAAACAAAAGCATTCCTCGCCAATACAAAGTTATTAATTATCAAAATCGGTTTAATACTTTGTGTTTTGTGAAATAATCTCCAACTCACTAAATGGCCACTTTATCACAATTGATTTGCTATATCTATTTAATTATAATATTTATGGCAAAACCCCATTACATATGTTATTCGGAAAAGATGTAGCTTTCGATCGGAGGAAGTATTATCAAAATCGGTTCGGTAGTTTTAAGTCTATTGGCAACAAATAAACATAAAAATATTAGAGCTATTGATTTATTGACCAAGTTTCCAAATATGACATTCTTGGCAGTACAGTCTCTTAAACTATATTATACTCAATCATAGAATTTGTAAAACTACTGTGTATCTAAAGGTTTTATAGCAAATCACACATTAACAAGTAAATGATTTTTTTTCGAACAGACAGAAAGACAGTCTCGAAAACAACTTTGTTTCATACTATGTATACATAGATTCATTGACCATTTCTTTTAATTTGAAATTTATTAATCCTATTAATATTATAAACGCGAAAGTTTGTAAGAATGTATGGATGTCTGTTACTCTTTCACGCAAAAACTACTGAATGGATTTTTTTTTTTTTTTTTATGTGATTAGGTCGGCAAACAAGCGTACGGCTCACCTGATGGTAAGCGATTACCGTTGCTTATAGACGTTTGCAACACCAGAAGCATCGCAAGCGCGTTGCCGACCCTGTCCCCAATTCCCCCCAGGAGCTCTGGTCACCTTACTCACCAACAGGAACACAACACTGCTTTAGAGTAGTGTTATTTCGCTGTGATCTTCTGTAAGGTCGAGGTACTACCCCAGTCGGGCTGCTCCATATTTGAGCAGGAAATTTCCTGCTGTGTCCTCCCTCAGTTAAAATTTTGATGAAACTTCACAATAATATAGCTTACACATCAGAATAACACATATGCTATAATTTATAATGATATAGTGTGAATTATCCAAAATATAGCGGGTGAAACCGCGAGGCGCAGCTAGTGTAATATAATATTATCTATTACTATCTGTATCTCTCTATCCTACTAATATTATAAATGCTTTTGATTTACAGAAGATGCTCTTTATCCTAAACATTTATAGTTCCTGTGGGATAAAAAGAATTTAGACGAGATATAAAATAGTTGAGTAAAATTTTAACAAATAAATATTATAGTGAGTGAGTAAATGTTTTTTGATGTTATGACGATGCTCATATCCTTGGCAGCAGCCCCGCATCTAGGGAGGGGTGGGGGCGCCATGAAATGATAATATAACATCATTCGAAATTTGTCAACAAAGTATGTAGAGCTAAGCGGCTGCTCAACAATTATTCATTATCATCACCCTGCCAATGCCCACTGCTGAGCCGAGTCTCCTCCTCCTCCGAGGGAGGGTGTTGGGCCATAGTCTACTATGGATGGCTGGCCTATAAGGAAATACTTTATAAATAATGGTTATTTGACGCATTTGCCTGGTTTCGAACAAAAAATTAAAAAAAAAAGTTTATTGCATAGTAATAATAGTTTTATTTTATAAATTCTACTTTTCTGTTTTTATTATATTTCAATCTTGTAATAATTATCTGTGTTTTAAACCCCCCGGCGCAAAAACGACGGGGTGTTATCATCTGTCTGCGGCATCGTAGCTCCTGATCCCAGATGAACCGATTTTGATTTTGTTTTTTTTTGTTTGAAAG
Source organism: Limenitis camilla (assembly GCA_905147385.1). Taxonomy (NCBI): domain Eukaryota; kingdom Metazoa; phylum Arthropoda; class Insecta; order Lepidoptera; family Nymphalidae; genus Limenitis; species Limenitis camilla. The sequence goes on from LR990241.1 coordinate 13,313,287, forward strand.
GTGAATTAGTCACGAGTGTCCTTAGCTATGTTTCATTAAAATAAGTCCTAGTTGGCCGCCACAAAACGGATCCCCCAATCACGATCCCCCAAATCCCTCAATATGGGTATCATATATATGATAGGGTTTGACTATCTAAGATGACTACCACCACAAAATGGCGAATTATGTTCATACTATTTTCATTATTTGTCGCGCTTTAAAAATTTATTAAATAAATTTTACAAATTAAAGACTCAATCTGCGTTTTTTATTTTGCTTTTACCTTAGGGAGTGGCACTCATGGGCGCCAAAAACCACGATGAGATTATTGGAGACGGCCTAAGACAGCAATTGCATATACTTTAAGTTAATTTCTTTTTTAAAGTCTTCTCCCCAGGAACCCGCATTTGTAACTCGGAGAAAAAAAGAAAGGTAGGGGGGTTTATTGAAAACATTAAGAGGGGTCATGATATTAAATGGACTATTAGGTAAGACGCAACGTGTATACTGCTAATGAACCAATAAACGGCAGTGCCTTGGACTTGTGACCAAGGTGTAGGTTGGCAAGGCCTTTTAACAGAATTCCAACATTCGCCTTCACTGTTTAGTTTCACTGTTCAAACCTAAGGTTAAGTTAACCTAAGCCTAACTTGCGCCGACATATATAAGTCGAGGATTTTAAAACGATGTGAAAGGAAATGGAAGGAGGGAGATGGGGAATATTGGGGAACACTAAAAGGGGGTGATGGTATTGAATGGACGCAACGTAGATACTTCTACTGAACCGATAAATGATCAAATATGATTTTAACAATTACGAGAGAAACCTAAGCAGTGCCTTGGACTTGTGACCAAGGTGTAGGCTTAAGGAATTCCTTTAAATGATCATAACACTCACCTCCACTGCTCAGGCTCTCTGTTTAAACCCAAGGTTAAACGCACATAAACCGAATCCAACACAAGGCTAACCTAACCTAACATTGTGTTTACTTAACCACGTGGCAATTACATTGTAAGGACTTACGTGACCTTAGTTGGACAGCACTTCCACACTACACTGCACTTGACACTATCACTATCACTAGCACTACTTAGATGATGTTCACTTCTTGAGAGACCACGCACGACTAAGACTTCAGTTAGATTGTCGATCGCATATAAAGGGTCGAGGGTAGAGACTGTCAAAACAACGGAGTGACTACTACCCCACTCCAACGCCATAGACAACGATAACGATTCGATTAATCGATAATCTTTTACTATGCTCCGACATATATTTATAGATCCGGCAATACTGTCTGCTAAGCGAGGTTAAATAGAGTTTAAAAACAAAAAATAAAATAATCCCGAACAAAAACAAGGAGATATTAGCAGTTTTACAAAAACCCAACAAATCCATATTCAATATCCGGTTGGTGTATGTATGTGTGTGTGTGTTTGTAGCCGACAACTCAATTGTTGGACGCAAACGCGATAATGTTATGCGGGACTTTTGACACTACCCTTTGTGCCATTGACGCTATTTGCTATTTTATGTATTATCTATGCTTTAATACGAGAAGAGAACATTTTTTACTTATAAGCATAATGCGCATAGGACGAAACATAAAGTAGGCAATGCCTTTTATGTTATTCCAAGACTAAGTCAAACGGAGCTCTTCTGATGAACATTATGCCCATACAACTGGTGTGATGTCGTTATACTGGAACTCTACTGTGAAGGATTTTCAGCTGCTATTTCGGTCGTTAAGGGCTGAAATTAATAATCAATCCAAAAATTACAGGTCATACTCAAACTAATTTATTTCAATTTGACTTTTTATAAAGTACTTTTGACATGTCAAAATTGGTCAGTCAGTTTGTTCAAAATCAAGTTCTGATGATGAATGTAAAGCAACTATTATTATGAGGAAATTTAAAAAATACTTATCATGTTGATGTTACCAGTAGATTCTTAGACCTTCCGGCTTCATCTACCATCAGTTAATGATGACGCCGGAAGGTATGTACTGGAACACAGGCATGGGACAACGTAAACTAGTCGTGTTTGGGTTTAATAGAATTGTCTTAAAGAGTACTTTGGCTGTAAGTAATTTTTTTAATGGTAATGTTTGTCTGTCTATATCGTAGCTCCCGAATAACTATACCGAGTTTAATGCGAATTTTTTTGTGTGGAAGCAGATGGGATTAAGATGCCATTGTTTTACAAATTTGAGATGTATATGTGAATCTGTCTGTGACATCGCAGCTCCCGAAAGACCGCGTTGATTTTGATGCGGATTTTTCTTTGTGGAAGCAAATAAGATAAAGATTCCATCATTTTATAACTTTAACAGTGTATATATGTATTTGTCTGTTACATCGTAGCTCCTGAAATACACAAATTTGATTTAGAATCTATTTTCAATCTATAATCGTATCGAATTTCGGATGAAGATAAATTATGGATAGAAAATCGTATTGTTATAAAAAGTTACTAATAAAGTGTGTTTTGTTATAAATAATTTCGTGGGTATATTTGAATTAAAATAAATAATAATTATATGTATATCCCAGAGTATACATATGATCAGCTATTTATAGTCGTTAGTTTGTTAAATACTTCCCCGCACGGCAAGCTCGCGCAGTTAGCGCATAATCCACTTTGATCTCACGGCGTTGGATCAAAGGAGGAGTCTTACGATTACTAGCATGTGTTTATCAAGCCAATAACATGGTTACTATGTGAATTATTTATTACTAGACACCCTCGTGCCGATACGAAATAGCATAATATTCGTACGATGCGATTAAAGACCAAACTATCATGATTACTAAATTATGCATAAGGTAAATATCATTAAGATAATTCTAAATTATATTATCTACATAGTTTAGTATATAATAATTTCGCTTACACCACTCGAATGCGTTATATAATATTTATTTAATTTAACCACGATAATAATTATATTAAAGACTCGATTTCTTTTATCGGGACGAGTGAGGGGACGGGTTAGAATACTATTCCATCTCGTAAGAGTCGAGTAACCCAGCATCCCCTGATGGTAGGGGATCTGTTCCCCGACTGGCTTGCGACCACCAGCATGCGAATCTGACCACCAAGTGTCAGAGACGCGTTCCGGTCGAGCCGCATGTGGGCTAGACTTACCCTCTCCCTCTCCTATCCCATTAATGCTGCGGATTTAGTGGACTCTCGGCTCTTGCTCAGGCTGCTTGCGGGCTTGCAGGCTTGCGTCGACTGAGTCGGAAACTAAAATAAAAAGGAATCAAAATGTTACCTCTATATATAATCCGCGGCAATCTGAACCACCAGACTCGCATGGTACAACCCAGAAGAGCACCCTTCCCACATAAAATTGCGACAATCGACGTACGTTTCGCTCCGTAACCGAAGCATCTTCAGGACGTGTTGACTCTACACGTCCTGAAGTTGCTTCGATCGTCGATCGCGATCTACTTGTGTGGTGTATACTGGTTCGGGTTCGCGCGTTACACTTTTCTGTGAACGGTGTGCTCTTCCGGATTGTGCCGTACGAGTCTGGTTGTTCGATCGTCGAGCTATCTACTTGTGTGGTGTCTTGGTTCGGGTTCGCGCGTCAGTAATACTCGCCTCCACTGCTTAGTTTCACCGTCTAAACCTAAGATTAGACTAACATAAACCTAACCTAACCTAAACCTAACACACACCTCCGACATATATATATAAATTTATTCATGTTTTACGGTGTGAAACCACTTGACAGACTGCCTCTAACTCTATCGCTAAATAGGTTACAAAGATGGAGTCGATTGAAAAGTTATTAACGACATCTTAGTTATGCATCAGGAAATTATTCTTAAGCTAATTCTAAATTATGCATGAGGTAAGTGAAAATTCTACTTAGCTTCTGATTCACTTGTAGTATTTAATGGATTATTATAAAAACTAGTCAACCCCCTGGCATTGCTTACTATTTATCACGTACAATACTTAGATTTATAAAAAAAACATCTCATTTTCAATATATTAATGCTTAATAAAAATATTAAGGTGCTTACGTCAGTGAACATATTTTAATATTTATCCGCAAGAACTCTTTCCGAGATAAAAAGTAGCCTTGTGTTAATCCAGATTATAAAGTATCTGTGTACCAAATTTGAGTAACAAATAACCAAACATCTCAACATGCAAACATACATACTTCCACATTTATAATATTAGTAAGATATACTGGTGCTAGGTCTCATCGCAGATTATGTGAGTCTGCTGCACCTGGGTCATCAGCGTCAGACAATGTTGAGTTTGCTATCAAGGCTATGGTATTAACATACTCGTATATTATGTAGCTGTGATAAAGTAAGCTGAATCTCTATCACAGTAGAATTCTAAAATATGCATGACCTAATAATTATGAACAACAACTATGGACAACAACAAAGTCAACATTATTTAATGGAAGAAATCTAAATTACGCAAAAGGTAATTTTGATTAGGTAAGCTAAAATCCTGTCATGCTAGAATTCTAAATTATGCACTCGGTATTTATAGTAATGAATGCTTAAATTCTAAGATGATGAACTTAATTATGCATAAGGTAATAATGATCAAGTGTTGGTAATTTCCTATAAATTCCGAATGGTGGGTTATAGAACCCTGTTAAATTCTATCTATAAAGATGATCTTCCAAATGATTCAATATTTTATATTATGAGGGCGTACTCACGCGAGGCAAAGACTGATTGTAGCAATATGTTGGCTGTCCGATGAATTCTATCTACATGGAGATAAGCTGAGAGGCTCTTGAGATGCTGTGAGTACACATCAGGGGCTTTCTGAGCTCCTGGCAACACTGATTATGTGTAAATTACACTTACCCATTGCTTAATTATGTAATTTCCATCCATCCATAATACATTCCATAATCCTGCAGACTTGATTTATTGCAGTTACACTACATGAAAATCAAAATATTTTATTATCTATATTAAAGCTATACTGCACAGTAACACGTAAAAGACAATAATAATAGGCACTTTAGACTGAAACAGAAAATAATATAATCCCAAATGTCATCTGCATGAAACCCATATCGCACAGTAACAGCCAGAATCTTCACCAGGCGAGCTCCGTTTGATAACTGACTTAAGTCTATCGGAACAGTGGTTATAAACAATCTTAAAACAACATAAATAGTACTACTTCCGAATATATATAAATTTGTCATAATCCACTGTTCCAACAGACTTAAGTCAGTTGTCAAACGGAGCTCGCCTGGTGAAGATTGTGGCTGTTACTGTGCGATATGGGTTCCATGTAGATGACACAAACATAATGTAGTCTCAGCATAACGACACTACACAAGTTATGCACCTTTATGCACAAAAAACCAGAAATCTACTGGATCAGAGGTTATATATTGTCTTGTTATAAATTGTTACGAGGGTATAATTGAAATAAAATAAATATAACTACTCGCAAAAAGCGGTGTTGCTAACTTTTTTCTTTTTCTAAAAGTATTTATAGTCCTATGCTAAATTGTGTTCTAGTTTTCTGTTACAGTTATAAAGATACAGGCATTTAGAAAATGGAAAAGGCTCCACAGTTTTCTTACCAGTTGCTTAATTACCTAATTTCTGTAATTTTTAAACAAACTTGATTTACTGTAGTGACGCATATAAGACAGACAATTATTTTATCTTGAAAATTAGAAGCCATACTCTGGATTATTGATAGTAATAGTAAATGATGATGAATTTCTTACCCAATGCTTAATTACAAGTAACCTAAGAATTTAGACTTGCATCACGCTCCATATAAGTCTGATAAATTTACCAAAATATTTATTATTTTAGTTCTGAAATGGAAACTGGATTACTAAAACAGTCCTTATCTAGATTCTGTGATAATTTTTACTAGTTATCTATTGGTTCGAAACAAACAGATATTATTAAAACAGAATTTTGTATTTTAAAATTTAAATCCCTTTTATTTCAATATCTTCACCCCCCTGTCATCTCAATCCTGTGCCATATTAAGAACCCTCCAGACACCAAACCCCAGACACCAGACACCAGTGCGTGTCGGATTGTGATTGACGTGACGTGACGGGTGATGCTCCCATTTTGATTTAGTTATGATATTATTGGGGTTGGAAACTTTAAACAAGTATTATAGTAAGAATAGGCTAACGAAGCCAAACGAGGACTTTAAGGTAAGAAACAAATATTATATTAATTAAATATAATCACAAGTGCCTGGGGGAGGTGACTCAGGAGCAAGCTTAAAAGGCTATTTTATTATATATAAACTCTTACGTATACTACGTGATCCCTTAGAAAGACATCACTTTACTATTTACTCCACGAAATTACTAGTCAAACTACCGCCGATTTGTCATAACAGAGCTTTTAAATTTTGTTCTTATTAATTACTTATTTACGTGCGTGTTCTGTCAGTGTCTGGGCCTTGAGACGAAGGAGTAGATTTAAGATCATCTAAGATAATAAATACACCCAAGACACTCTCCTACAACACTCGAATTGCACAATTTTAGATATTGTTTACTGTGTGAAATCTATCCGAGGACAGGTTATTATATATATATTGTCGAGTCAGTGGGTAGGTTTGAAATAAATGAAAATAAACAATGAAGTATGAATCAAGAATCAGGTTAGACAGAATATTTATCTATACTATTATATAAAGAGGAAAGATTTGATTGTTTGTATGTTTGTATATTTGTATGTTTGTTTGTTGCGAATAGGCTCGAAAAGTACTGAACCGATTTTGAAAATTCTTTCACCGATAGGAAGCTACATCCTTTCCGGGTAACATAGGCTATGTGGTGTTGCCATAAATACTCTAATTAAAAAGATATGGCCATTTAAGTGCCATAAGGTGGCCATTTTGTAAATTGAAGAGTTTCTCAGGAACTACAAATCCGATTTAAAAAAATTTTTCACTGATAGAAAACTACACTATTCGTGAGGGACAAAGGTGATTTAGTGTTGCCATATACATTTTTTGATTAATAGAATATGGTCGTTTTGTTGTTACTAATCCGATTTTTAAAATTCTTTCACTGATAGAAAACTACACTATTCGTGAGGGACAAAGGTGATTTAGTGTTGCCATATACATTTTTTGATTAATAGAATATGGTCGTTTTGTTGTTACTAATCCGATTTTTAAAATTCTTTCACTGATAGAAAACTACACTATTCGTGAGGGACAAAGGTGATTTAGTGTTGCCATATACATTTTTTGATTAATAGAATATGGTCGTTTTGTTGTTACTAATCCGATTTTTAAAATTCTTTCACTGATAGAAAACTACACTATTCGTGAGGGACAAAGGTGATTTAGTGTTGCCATATACATTTTTTGATTAATAGAATATGGTCGTTTTGTTGTTACTAATCCGATTTTTAAAATTCTTTCACTGATAGAAAACTACACTATTCGTGAGGGACAAAGGTGATTTAGTGTTGCCATATACATTTTTTGATTAATAGAATATGGTCGTTATGTTGTTACTAATCCGATTTTTAAAATTCTTTCACTGATAGAAAACTACACTATTCGTGAGTGACAAAAGTGATTTAGTGTTGCCATATACATTTTTTGATTAATAGAATATGGTCGTTATGTTGTTACTAATCCGATTTTTAAAATTCTTTCACTGATATAAAACCACACTATTCGTGAGGGACAAAAGTGATTTAGTGTTGCCATATACATTTTTTGATTAATAGAATATGGTCGTTTTGTTGTTACTAATCCGATTTTTAAAATTCTTTCACTGATAGAAAACTACACTATTCGTGAGGGACAAAGGTGATTTAGTGTTGCCATATACATTTTTTGATTAATAGAATATGGTCGTTTTGTTGTTACTAATCCGATTTTTAAAATTCTTTCACTGATAGAAAACAACACTATTCGTGAGGGACAAAGGTGATTTAGTGTTGCCATATACATTTTTTGATTAATAGAATATGGTCGTTTTGTTGTTACTAATCCGATTTTTAAAATTCTTTCACTGATAGAAAACTACACTATTCGTGAGGGACAAAGGTGATTTAGTGTTGCCATATACATTTTTTGATTAATAGAATATGGTCGTTTTGTTGTTACTAATCCGATTTTTAAAATTCTTTCACTGATAGAAAACTACACTATTCGTGAGTGACAAAAGTGATTTAGTGTTGCCATATACATTTTTTGATTAATAGAATATGGTCGTTTTGTTGTTACTAATCCGATTTTTAAAATTCTTTCACTGATATAAAACTACACTATTCGTGAGTGACAAAAGTGATTTAGTGTTGCCATATACATTTTTTGATTAATAGAATATGGTCGTTATGTTGTTACTAATCCGATTTTTAAAATTCTTTCACTGATATAAAACTACACTATTCGTGAGGGACAAAGGTGATTTAGTGTTGCCATATACATTTTTTGATTAATAGAATATGGTCGTTTTGTTGTTACTAATCCGATTTTTAAAATTCTTTCACTGATAGAAAACTACACTATTCGTGAGGGACAAAGGTGATTTAGTGTTGCCATATACATTTTTTGATTAATAGAATATGGTCGTTATGTTGTTACTAATCCGATTTTTAAAATTCTTTCACTGATATAAAACTACACTATTCGTGAGGGACAAAGGTGATTTAGTGTTGCCATATACATTTTTTGATAAATAGAATATGGTCGTTTTGTTGTTACTAATCCGATTTTTAAAATTCTTTCACTGATAGAAAACTACACTATTCGTGAGGGACAAAGGTGATTTAGTGTTGCCATATACATTTTTTGATTAATAGAATATGGTCGTTTTGTTGTTACTAATCCGATTTTTAAAATTCTTTCACTGATAGAAAACTACACTATTCGTGAGGGACAAAGGTGATTTAGTGTTGCCATATACATTTTTTGATTAATAGAATATGGTCGTTTTGTTGTTACTAATCCGATTTTTAAAATTCTTTCACTGATAGAAAACTACACTATTCGTGAGGGACAAAGGTGATTTAGTGTTGCCATATACATTTTTTGATTAATAGAATATGGTCGTTTTGTTGTTACTAATCCGATTTTTAAAATTCTTTCACTGATAGAAAACTACACTATTCGTGAGGGACAAAGGTGATTTAGTGTTGCCATATACATTTTTTGATTAATAGAATATGGTCGTTTTGTTGTTACTAATCCGATTTTTAAAATTCTTTCACTGATAGAAAACTACACTATTCGTGAGTGACAAAAGTGATTTAGTGTTGCCATATACATTTTTTGATTAATAGAATATGGTCGTTATGTTGTTACTAATCCGATTTTTAAAATTCTTTCACTGATATAAAACTACACTATTCGTGAGGGACAAAGGTGATTTAGTGTTGCCATATACATTTTTTGATTAATAGAATATGGTCGTTTTGTTGTTACTAATCCGATTTTTAAAATTCTTTCACTGATAGAAAACTACACTATTCGTGAGGGACAAAGGTGATTTAGTGTTGCCATATACATTTTTTGATTAATAGAATATGGTCGTTATGTTGTTACTAATCCGATTTTTAAAATTCTTTCACTGATATAAAACTACACTATTCGTGAGGGACAAAGGTGATTTAGTGTTGCCATATACATTTTTTGATAAATAGAATATGGTCGTTTTGTTGTTACTAATCCGATTTTTAAAATTCTTTCACTGATAGAAAACTACACTATTCGTGAGGGACAAAGGTGATTTAGTGTTGCCATATACATTTTTTGATTAATAGAATATGGTCGTTTTGTTGTTACTAATCCGATTTTTAAAATTCTTTCACTGATAGAAAACTACACTATTCGTGAGGGACAAAGGTGATTTAGTGTTGCCATATACATTTTTTGATTAATAGAATATGGTCGTTTTGTTGTTACTAATCCGATTTTTAAAATTCTTTCACTGATAGAAAACTACACTATTCGTGAGGGACAAAGGTGATTTAGTGTTGCCATATACATTTTTTGATTAATAGAATATGGTCGTTTTGTTGTTACTAATCCGATTTTTAAAATTCTTTCACTGATATAAAACTACACTATTCGTGAGGGACAAAGGTGATTTAGTGTTGCCATATACATTTTTTGATTAATAGAATATGGTCGTTTTGTTGTTACTAATCCGATTTTTAAAATTCTTTCACTGATAGAAAACTACACTATTCGTGAGTGACAAAAGTGATTTAGTGTTGCCATATACATTTTTTGATTAATAGAATATGGTCGTTTTGTTGTTACTAATCCGATTTTTAAAATTCTTTCACTGATATAAAACTACACTATTCGTGAGTGACAAAAGTGATTTAGTGTTGCCATATACATTTTTTGATTAATAGAATATGGTCGTTATGTTGTTACTAATCCGATTTTTAAAATTCTTTCACTGATATAAAACTACACTATTCGTGAGGGACAAAGGTGATTTAGTGTTGCCATATACATTTTTTGATTAATAGAATATGGTCGTTTTGTTGTTACTAATCCGATTTTTAAAATTCTTTCACTGATAGAAAACTACACTATTCGTGAGGGACAAAGGTGATTTAGTGTTGCCATATACATTTTTTGATTAATAGAATATGGTCGTTATGTTGTTACTAATCCGATTTTTAAAATTCTTTCACTGATATAAAACTACACTATTCGTGAGGGACAAAGGTGATTTAGTGTTGCCATATACATTTTTTGATTAATAGAATATGGTCGTTATGTTGTTACTAATCCGATTTTTAAAATTCTTTCACTGATATAAAACTACACTATTCGTGAGTGACAAAAGTGATTTAGTGTTGCCATATACATTTTTTGATTAATAGAATATGGTGGTTTTGTTGTTACTAATCCGATTTTTAAAATTCTTTCACTGATAGAAAACTACACTATTCGTGAGTGACAAAAGTGATTTAGTGTTGCCATATACATTTTTTGATTAATAGAATATGGTCGTTTTGTTGTTACTAATCCTATTTTTAAAATTCTTTCACTGATATAAAACTACACTATTCGTGAGTGACAAAAGTGATTTAGTGTTGCCATATACATTTTTTGATTAATAGAATATGGTCGTTTTGTTGTTACTAATCCGATTTTTAAAATTCTTTCACTGATAGAAAACTACACTATTCGTGAGGGACAAAGGTGATTTAGTGTTGCCATATACATTTTTTGATTAATAGAATATGGTCGTTTTGTTGTTACTAATCCGATTTTTAAAATTCTTTCACTGATATAAAACTACACTATTCGTGAGGGACAAAGGTGATTTAGTGTTGCCATATACATTTTTTGAATAATAGAATATGGTCGTTTTGTTGTTACTAATCCGATTTTTAAAATTCTTTCACTGATAGAAAACTACACTATTCGTGAGGGACAAAGGTGATTTAGTGTTGCCATATACATTTTTTGATTAATAGAATATGGTCGTTTTGTTGTTACTAATCCGATTTTTAAAATTCTTTCACTGATAGAAAACTACACTATTCGTGAGGGACAAAGGTGATTTAGTGTTGCCATATACATTTTTTGATTAATAGAATATGGTCGTTTTGTTGTTACTAATCCGATTTTTAAAATTCTTTCACTGATAGAAAACTACACTATTCGTGAGTGACAAAAGTGATTTAGTGTTGCCATATACATTTTTTGATTAATAGAATATGGTCGTTATGTTGTTACTAATCCGATTTTTAAAATTCTTTCACTGATATAAAACTACACTATTCGTGAGTGACAAAAGTGATTTAGTGTTGCCATATACATTTTTTGATTAATAGAATATGGTCGTTTTGTTGTTACTAATCCGATTTTTAAAATTCTTTCACTGATAGAAAACTACACTATTCGTGAGGGACAAAGGTGATTTAGTGTTGCCATATACATTTTTTGATTAATAGAATATGGTCGTTTTGTTGTTACTAATCCGATTTTTAAAATTCTTTCACTGATAGAAAACTACACTATTCGTGAGGGACAAAGGTGATTTAGTGTTGCCATATACATTTTTTGATTAATAGAATATGGTCGTTTTGTTGTTACTAATCCGATTTTTAAAATTCTTTCACTGATAGAAAACTACACTATTCGTGAGGGACAAAGGTGATTTAGTGTTGCCATATACATTTTTTGATTAATAGAATATGGTCGTTATGTTGTTACTAATCCGATTTTTAAAATTCTTTCACTGATAGAAAACTACACTATTCGTGAGGGACAAAGGTGATTTAGTGTTGCCATATACATTTTTTGATTAATAGAATATGGTCGTTATGTTGTTACTAATCCGATTTTTAAAATTCTTTCACTGATAGAAAACTACACTATTCGTGAGGGACAAAGGTGATTTAGTGTTGCCATATACATTTTTATTTAATAGAATATGGTCATTTTGTTGCTACTGATCCGATTTTTAAAATTCTTTCATTGAGAGAAGTCTATAGTATTTCCATCTCTTCTACTTATAATACTATCATTGTCTCTCATCCTCTCTCTTTAATTCTTCTCTCTCTCTCCTTTACCTATTCAATTTTATTTTGGCTCTGTCCTCCCTCTCTTAGCATCTGTCGCGTTTCCTTTTATTTTTGTTTCTATTAATTTTCTTTTTATAACTTTTTCTCACTGTCTCCCTTTTGTCAAATAATGAAAAACTACACAATTACAGAGTGACAATTTAAGGACATCAATTATAATATTGTTTTAAATACCCGGAGCGAAGCGAGGGCAGCCCTCTAGTAAATTATATACATTGATGATTTATCCATCCCAATAAAACAGTGAAGGCGTGAATCTGTTGTGGCTCAGTGAAGCGAGGATTGCAGTTTACAGTCTGCAGCATGTTGTTGATATATGTAGAACAAGTTGGTCCACTGCCAGGGAGCCAGGGTCTAAGTTACCCTGGATTGAGATTTACTGCAGTTATAGAAGATTATTGCCCTTTAATATACGACACTCTTTATGACGTCACTAAGATGTTAAAATTAAATACCCTCTGATTGGTAGACGATCCTCTTTCATCGATTTTACTACTACCCCACCAGTGGAGGGGTATTTTGTCCCTTTATATTCTCTTGAATCCTTGTATTAAAGCTTAGTATCACATGTAGTCTCTTGTACTCATTATCTGGAGTAGTGATAATGAAAGTAGGAAGTGCAGTGTTGTGTTGCTCGTGGTAGGAGTACTACACTCTTGGTCACAAGTCCAAGACACAGTTTGGGTTCCTGTCATAATTTAATAGATCACAGACCTTTCCATCTGTTCTCTATCTACGCCTTTTTACTTTCTCATGCATATTACTAGTATTCTCGTTTCACTACTTTACTTTTAGTGAGACTACTAAATACGAGATTAAGAGCTACATTTATTACAAATAAATGTGTATGGATATAAACTAATAATTATATATGTCCGACATATATGTCGGAGAATAGTAAAAGATTACCGAATAATCGAATCGTCATCGCCATCTATGGCGCTAGAGTAGGGTAGTAGTCACTTCCGTTGTTTTGACAGTCTGACTTTTCTATACCCTCGACAATCGGACTGCAGTTTCGTGCTGCTTAGTCTTACGCGAGGACTCTCAAGGATTAGATATCTGAGTAGTGAAAGTGTTAAGAGCAGTGTTGTGTTAGTACTAGGATTACCTTATAATTTGGTTGCCAAGTCTAATGTTACGTTAGGTTACGTTTAAACAGAGAGCCTTAGCAGTGGAGGGGAGGTTTGTAATTACTTAAAGGATGACATACACCTTGGTCACATATCCAAGACACTGCTTAAGATCATAATGTTTATTTATTAAAGGTTTAGTAGCAATATTCACGTTGCGTTTACACAATACTCGTAGTCTATTCAATATCACACCTCCTTGTGTTCTTCAATATCCCCCCTCCTCCTTCTTATCATAAAATCTCAGAGATATATCTTTATTAATCTCATTGAAAAATCGTCACGATTTTGAACTTTTTATTTACTAGCAAATATATGCTCAAAATTTTTTTTAATCTCTTTTATTAGATTGGAAAAAAAGATAGACGATATTCTAACATGATACATAAATCGTGACGTCATTATTATTTACGTCATTATAGTACACTTAAGAAAATACTCAAAATATCTACATAAACGATGCCTCGAACTCAATTATGCTCCACACACTAAAAGCTTAGTCCTGATTGTTCATCGGTATCGACAGTTTGATAAGTAGTTTTGTGGAGTGAATATTAAATAAGTTAGTGAAGGATATCTATTTTTATGTATGGCAACATTAACTTGGTACATGCGCACGCTCTTTAGATTGTAATCACAACCAATATTTCATTTACCGGAATTCTCTACAAAAGTATACTGTAATTAAAAATGACTTAACTATTCTACTTTTTAATTTGTTTGATATTCAAAGTAACCACGAATAATACGATATAATCTAATAACTATTAATATCTAGATTATAGACCAGGAGTCAACACTAGGCAGGCGCTAGGCACCGTTTTTTATTTATCTATTACTAGCTGTACCCGCGACTTCGTCCGCGTGGAATAGCGATACTTCCATACATATTTTCATCACCCCTTTCAATCCCTTACAACCCTTTTTTGGCATTAAAAAGTAGCCTATGTCTTTTCTCAGCCTCTAGACTATCTGTATACCAAATTTCATTTTAATCGGTTCAGTAGTTTTGGCGTGAAAACGCGACAGACAGACAGAGTTTCTTTCGCATTTATAATATTTACTGTAACAACATTTCATCTAGCGCCGCTACTGCCACCCTTTATTAACGTTTTTAGCGTTTTTAAATAAATCAGACATAACAGACTTTCTAAATATAAGATATTAGGCACAATACAGCTTAAGGATGTGTTTACACCAGAGATGAGCGAGAGATGCTATTGATTCTAAAAAATACATTCCTTGCTACACATCCTCGCTCATCTCTGATAGCATCGCAGCCTAAGGATGGTTCCTTTTTAAATTCTTCACCATTACTTGAAAAATTCACCTGAAACTCTTCAAAATTAAGTTGGAGATTTACAATATCATAATCGAGATATTGGTAGGTTTATTTAACATATTTTTTACTAAAAAATTAAATATTATTGATTATTCTATACTAGCACTGCAGTCTTCTATACTATAAAAGGCGGCGCTTGTTCCGTGAGAAATAGCTACAGCTACAGGGTGCTCCCGGTTAATTCGTTTTTAACCGTCGCACGTCAGCGCTGCCTGTTCACTGTACCCGGACAATTATACAGCCTGACCTGGCTGAATTATGTTATAAGACTAAAACACTATAACCATATTACTATTAGGTATAAAAATGCTTTTATTGGTCTAATATAACGGCTTGGATTCAGGAATCCGAATGAAAGATGTTTACTTACGGATTGATTACTTCTTCTGTCTTCTTTATTCTCCTTATTTCTGTTTATTATCTATAAAAACACACGTTGCTATTTGTAGATACATCTAACATTTTACAAATTTTGATATTGCTGGTCATTTCTAGAAAAAGCAACAATACCTAGAATCCTGGCGCTGACAAACTCCATAGGCGTTGCAAAAAGGATATGGCTTAACTTTGCTTGTTTAGGGCGTCAAGGCTTTGGTTAGTCACTCCTTCCTATATGCTGCGTTACCACCTGAGTTGTGCGAGGATGTGTCACGAGGGATGTGTTTGTTAAGAAACAATAAAACCACTTCAATTAACAGACTTGTGAGGGTGTCGCGGGAATAGTAAAATATTCGCAAATAGTTTTATTGATGTCAAGAATCGATTTTGTAATGAAACATTTTAGAGGGAGATAAATTTATTACAAAATTTGGTTATATATTATTCGGACTTCTGGCGGAGTCGGTCACCGATTAGATCATGAGGTGCTCGGCGACAGAGGGAAGGTAAGTAATATCCTTCGCAACGCATTCTCGCACATCTCTGGTAACGCAGCCTTATTCTTCCATAGGAATTAAAAATCTTTTTCAGTGTTTAAACAAGCTAATTTACTTATGGTAAATAAATACTATAAGCAAGAATATAGTATATATTTAAAAGGATGAAATAAAACAAGCCCTACATAGAAGGTTTAGGTCTGATTTTGAGGAATGGCCTCAGAGCACGCGATTGCATCATTTACTGACCACTATTGCTGGCGATGGGGAAGAGAAGAAAATGTACAGAAAATGTCTTGTTTTGATGTTAGCAATACTTATAGCTATTTATTAGAACTAGTAAAAGTAAAAAAAAACTTTTGCCATACAATACATATATATAGTATTATTATTATATAATTACACCTCACTATAAGTTACAATGCGATAAAATATAATATGTCACGATGCAACATGATAGGATACTATGCGATACATTGCAATATGTTCTATATATATATATATATATATATATATATATATATATATATATATATATATATATATATATATATATATATATATAAATATATACATATGTCGGAAGCTATTAAAAAGGATATAGATGGATGGCCTATCTCAAAAGCTATACGGACAGGATATAGCTAAACACTACTATTACGCACTATTCTGACAAGAACTATTCTGGCAGGAACCCAAGCAGTGCCTTGGACTTGTGACCAAGGTGTAGGCTTAAGGATATCCTTTAAATGATCATGACACTCACCTCCACTGCTTGGTTTCACTGTTTAATCTTAAGATTAGACTAACATTAACCTAACCTAACACAAGGCTAACCTAACCTAAACCTAACTCACACCTCCGACACAGCCATTCTGACGCACGACCGTCCTCGGGCGATACTGAATTTCTAAACCGCACTATCACAAGGAAATCCGCTCATCTTTCCTGACAATACTTTATTCAACGCGAAATCGCAAAAATTAAAATTGGTAAACGTACTAACTGAACAGAACAATTAACTAGTCATTAGTCTACACCAAACGACATTAAAGGAACTTATTTCAAAGTATCACAATCGAAGTAATATCGTCTTCATCTTAACCGATGAGCTGGCTAAACGTTAATTTAAACGATTTATCAAGATTCAAAGCAAGTCTGAATCTTCAACGTACCGAACGCACACGTTATACTCTCTAGTCTTTACTTCGCACCGATTCCTATCAAGGTACTAAAGAAACTAATTCTGACGAAACTAACACGGTGTCTTTGATCGGACTACTATCAAATTAAGATAATGACAATTTTCTACTACACGAAAACAACATCTTCAAGTAGAGCCATGTACCAGAACTGTTTATTCCAACTTTCAAAAGCAACATACTAACCACTTCTAGAAATCCATGATCCCTCCATCACCACGGCTCTCACAGCCAACCGGTAATCGCAACAACCATCACACGCGCATCCACCTCGTAGATCGCAACTCTCACGCACATCCATCACATGGACTGCAACAAATTTCAATACGGTCAATAGATTCTATCACTCAAGAAACCAAAATCCATTTTACTAATCATGATCACCATTGACTTCAACTGAATTTGGTAACTGGTACATGATCTACAATCATTTTTTTAAATCGCACGGGTTTACATTTTCTAAAAATCTTTCAACGTCATAATCTAATAACGAGAATGCTGATAGACCGCATGTGAAGCGAAGGTCTATCCCACTTCTGATATCGGAGAAGGCGTATTGGCTTCGGCGAGGCCATTTAGATTGAGTGATGACCCTGTTATAGAGGATAATATTTTTTTTTGCGATTAAGTTTTAATGTAAAACGTAAACAATGATGTGACATGTTTTGGAAATAATGATTTGATTAATTCTATAGCATAGAGTAAAGTTGATGAATGATTTAAAAATAATTTGTCAGGAGTGGCCGAACTATGGTGACCAAAGTATTGTTTCGTATTTACAGAAAACGATGATGTTTGTCGCTCAACCTCACACGAGAGCGTGTGACACGTCAAGATGGCCGTGTCGGAAGAAGTACTCAGTAAAGAGTTATGTTTGAGCTGGTTGCTAATTTAACATACGATTTTAATTATTTAGTAACACTACTTGTAAATTTTAATTTAATTTAGTCTTAATTAAGCTATATTCACATAATTTTTATATTCTTTGAATTGTTATTTTTTAATTGGAAATTACTATATTGTTTATGTGATATCGCTCTATGGAAGTCTGAGGATCAAATTATGTTTGTACAATTGTTCATTTTAAAAGTAGATTTCGTAGTTAACTCGCTGAAGCTTGTTATTAAATCCTAATTTATTTTTGTCTGATTTAAACTAGATTTTTGACATTTTTATATTGTTTGGATTGTAACTCTTTTAATTTAAAAATTACTATATTGTTAACGTATGACTATCGCCCTACGGAAGCACCGTCTATTGAATTAAGTATGTACAGTAATTCATTGTATAACTAGTTTTCTATAGCTTAATAAAACATGTTATTAAGTCTTTATGTATTAAGGTTTAATTTAATTTAGATTTCTAATATTTTACTAGTTTAGATTCTTATCTTTTTTTGTTTAAAGTTTGTTACATTGTATTATTGTTGAATGACGACTTAGGATCAAATTATGACTTGAATTTATTGTAAATTATAAAGGAGATTTCTGTAGCTGACTAAACCATGTTAAAAGACCCTATTTTAATTTAGTTTAAATTAATCTAGATTTATTTCATTTTAATATCAATTAAATTGTAACCTTTTCATAAAAAGTTATTGTATCATGATTTACGTCCAATCAGAGCAGAGGTAAACCTCGAGCAAGGTCGAGGCGCCATCTTAACTTGAGCAGTAGAAGAGTCTGTCGGAAAAACGGTATTAATTTTGGAGGGTTCGATGGAGGTGGTTGGTACGGGAGTATATTCTGAAAAGCTAGAATAAGTTTCGATTGGTGTCGCGAACTCGCTGCTCAGATATTATTAATTTCTTCATCTTATCTAACTATTGTAAAATAACGAATAAAGTAAAATTAATATTTAGTAACTTTGTTTTGTGCTTGCACTTAGCCCTAATGACGCCCACGAGACCAGCAGTTACTAAAGAAGCCGAAGCCAATACGCCTTCTCCGACATATATATGTCGTAGAATAGTAAGAGGTTATCGATTAAATCGAATCATCATCGCTGTCTATGGAGTTGGAGTAGGGTAGTGGTCACTTCCGTTGTTTTGACAGTCTCGACCCTCGACCCTTTATATGCCATCGACAATCTGACTGAAGTCTTAGTCGTGCGCGGTCTCTCAAGAAGTGAAGTAGTGTCTAAATAGTGATAGTGTTGTGCAGTGTTGTGTTAGTGCTAGGAGTGCTGTCCGATCAAGGTCAAGTGAGTACCTTACAATGTAATTACCTCGTCTTGTGTTAGGTTAGGTTTGGTTTATGTGCGTTTAACCTTGGGTTTAAATAGAGAGCCTAGCATTGGAGGCGAGTGTTGTAATTACTTAAAGGAGCTCCTTAATCCTACACCTTGGTCACAAGTCCAAGGCACTGCTTAGGTTTCTCTCGTAATTGTTAGAGATCATATTTGATCATTTATCGGTTCAATAGGAGTATCTACGTTCCGTTTACCCAATATTCCATTCAATACCATCACCCCCTTTTAGTGTTCTCCAATATTCCCTACCTTCCTCCTTCCATCTTCTTTTCATCATTTTAAAATCCCCGACATATATATATATATATATATATATATATATATATATATATATATATATATGTCGGGTACGATGTGATATAATGCCATAAGATACAGTATCAAAATATTGTATTATAAATATGATGCAATATAAGATGATACCATATGATACGATACAATATTATACTATGCTTTAATATGCTATGCTATGCAATACTACTCTATGCTACAGTACACTATACTATGCTTACTATGGTTATATATAATGCCATAATATGCAATATCATAATAATTATTACGAGAAATTTTACAATATTATACGATTTGATGCCATGCAATACGATACCATACGATGCTATGCAATAAGATACAGTACAGTTATAAGTAAGATATAGTACGATACCAGACTATACCATACAATAAGATATTATATAATTATAAGTTCGAAGCGATATGATGCCAAATCATGCGTATATTATACGAAACTATACAGTATTAAGTACAATATGATATTATACGATACAACAAGATGTTATAGAGTACGATGCGATGCGATACGATACTTTATTTAAATTTTAAAGCATTTAAGTATTATGATGTTTTAATAATTGTCGTAGAATCTAGGTAACGGGGAATAATTCTAATTCTGTAATAAAAAAGATACAGTATTTTCTAAGCTATCAGTATTCAGTATATAAAAGATGAAATATCTTAATTTTCAGTTTTTTCTCTCATCTCGTTCGCTTCTCGAACAGTTTTGAAGCGTCTGAGAGAACTTTTATGTTTCGCTGCACTTTGAAATTTCTTATTGAAACTACGGAAGCTCTCACATGTCGAAATAAGATGTTGTTTATCTTTTATTAGTAGATATAGATACGACGACAGTTGCCCGTATACTTGCTTTCCTTTCACTCATTTATATCTTTATACATATTTCTATTAATATATATATAGCTGCTTGTGCTGATTTACTGACTGATTGATCACCTCTCCTGTAAAATTTTGTATGAAGAAAATTTTTTTCACTAATGGTTTCGTATAGAAGACGAAAATTCATTCAGAGGAAAAATATGGAGATAGCTGACGATTGAGGAATTCGGAGACGGGGGAAGAGTACAGCCAGGATATTTAAGATAGGTGGGAGGTGCTCGAACAAATTTCATTTGAAACCTTATCCAATTGGCAATGAGCTGAAAAAAAATCCAAAATGGCGGATTTAAGATGGCGGCCATACAGATTTCATCGGTGTCTATCTCAGAAAGTATACAAGATGTAAGAGTGGTTTATTGGAAAAAGATAATCAGGGCCTCAAGATCTATATGATGACTAGAAAAAAATTCAAGATGGCGGAATTTATTTATCCATACAAAATGCATCGGAAATATTCAAGAGACTACAAGTTGGAAACTATGTGTTCGCCGAGCGGCCACCGCGAGCGCGTCCACTGGCTGAAGAAGATCGCCCAATGCGATCGAAACTGTAGTACCAATCTACCACAATAATACGTGAGTGTTACCGTTTTGCATAGTTTTAAATATGCAAGAGACTTTGATACGGTTCATAGAAGAACATTTATTCTGACAAGTGTTGATTAAGGACTTCACAAATTGTCGGATTCCGGATGGTGGAATCATAATAGTAGTTTCATAAAATGGTTGCATATCTCCATACACTAAGTACCTACTATTGTATTATCATGTTACGAATTAAACGCCGATGTGACATTCATGACCTAGATTTTGTTTACATCTTATGGCTCTGGTAGATATTAAAGAAGATAGCATATCAATGTGATATTCGCTTTAGAATATGTAGGCAGTAAAAAGTGGACATTTGACTGAGCTATAGATAGTAGAAAAGTAAGTTACAGACAGTGCACAGTAGAAGTTAATTAACGTAAAATATTAGACCGCTGTCTAACACTGCCTATCACTGACTACCATTTTCTTCCGCCGGGCCGTTTACAACTCACTACTTTTTTCTACTACTTCCTACACCTCTCTACCATTTTCTACATAACCGCCACCTGGAATCAGACAAATTGTCATTCACTACTTCGCTTTAGCGGGCGGCGCAGCCACGCGCTATACTAGTTTTACATATATAAAGAGATTTAGGACTTATTACTGCACAATCGAAACAGTTGATGAATGTATAAACATGACATTTCGGCGGCTTTCTTTTTGTGACGTACAGACTTACTAAGAAACTCCTGGGGAATAAATTAGAGTTAAATATGTCATGTATTCTACCGATTTGTTTTACCGTTATATAGAAATATATGTTTCAAAACTACACTTAAACTAGTACGAATAAGTATGCGAGACCAAAACTTGAACATGATTGATTCTTCTCGGTTCTGGAATCCCCTCATCAGATTTTGATGAAAAGAAGAAGGGACCAACTCGGGGGTGTACCTATTCATCTAAAAAAATATTTAAAAAAAATGGGTCTACAATTGAAAGAGATATCGATAAACATAAAAAAATACAGGCAAGTACAGAAACTCCTCTTTTTTTGAAGTCGGTTAAAAACTGAGTATATATATGTCGGAGCATAGTAAAAGATTATCGATTAATCGAATCTTTATCGTTGTCTATGGCGTTGGAGTGGGGTAGTAGTCACTTCCGTTGTTTTGACAGTATCTACCCTCGACCCTTTATATGCGATCGACAGTCTAACTGAAGTCTTAGTCGTGCGCGGTCTCTCAAGAAGTGAACAGAACATCATCTAGGTAGTGCTAGTGATAGTGATAGTCTCAAGTGCAGTGTAGTGTGGAAGTGCTGTCCAACTAAGGTCACGTAAGTCCTTACAATGTAATTGCCACGTGGTTAAGTAAACACAATGTTAGGTTAGGTTAGCCTTAGGTTAGGTTAGCCTTGTGTTAGATTCGGTTTATGTGCGTTTTACCTTGGGTTTAAACAGAGAGCCTGAGCAGTGGAGGCGAGTGTTATGATCATTTAAAGGAGCTCCTTAAGCCTACACCTTGGTCACAAGTCCAAGGCACTGCTTAGGTTTCTCTCGTAATCGTTAGAGATCATATTTGATCATTTATCGGTTCAATAGGAGTATCTACGTTGCGTTTACCCAATATTCCACTCATTACCATCACCCCCTTTTAGTGTTCCCCAATATCCCCCATCTTCCTCCTTCCATCTCCTTTCACATCGTTTTAAAATCCCTGACATATATATATAGAACACCAATACTAAAGAGAAGACCACCAGACAGACAAGCCACCAGACAAAGAAGTATGTAAGAATCAACTTTAATTTCTATTGTCATTAATTGGTCTTAGTCATGTTTTGTTATTATGAAGGATGTGTTTGTCACCTACTTACCCTCGCTCAGTTTGTCAAATGAAACGATTCTATTGGTTCTTAACAAACAAGCAGAAAAGAGTTTTCCAAGTTTTTATCACAGTTTATTTGCATTTTTAATATTTGATGTTATTGGGACTTTTTCGTTTCATTATAATATAATACATTGAAACACACATTCAACCGAGTTTGCAATAAAGTTTAAATGCCAAGTAAAGCCGGGGGGTTAAGTTAATCATAATTTGGCTCGAGTCACGTGCTTCTGACATTTTCTCACAAACTTGAACCGCTTAAAAATCTTAAAGTTTTGAGACAGCTCTGGAACGACAGCTAAATTACCTGTTCAAAGTATCGTAAAGACAAGTTTAGGATAAACATTTTGAGATTGTAAATATTTTTGTAACTTTTAACATGGTAATAAGTATAAAAGCGTTGTCTTGTAGTGAACACTGACTTAGTTGTTCCTTTACAACTTCATTGCATTTTTAACAGCTCTGCTTATATTATACAGGAATAGTTATAAATGTCATCTACTGTAAGTGTGTTAGTACATAGTAGATAGAAGGCATTTGAAGCAACTAACCCTTACACAGATACAAAACCTGGACCACGACTTTCAGAAAAAAAGAAGTAATCGGAGAGTGGGAAAGACAGTGGTATTAGGTATATTTCTCATGAGAGAAACAGCAACAGTAACAGCAATAAAAACAGAGATAGCAACCGCAGGCGCAGACTGACTCAATCTATGCCACTGTCACTGCTAATCACAGTTTTTGTGAAATTCACAATCTGATACTGCTACAATCTATGCTACTGTCTCTACCTGTCAGAGTATCTGTGACAGTTGTAATCAAAAACACTGCTACTGCTACTGACAGTCTCTGTGACAATCACAGTCAATGCTAGTGCTACTATCTGTTATAGTTTATATAATAGTCACAGTCAATGTTATTTCTACTGCCAGACACAATCTTCGTTGCGGTGTGGCCGTATGCAATGTCTCAGTCACTGTCACTGCCAATCGTAGTCTCTGTAATAGTCAAAGTCGCAGTCAACGGACGGGTCCATACTATTAGTGACAATCTATGCCACTGTCTCTACCTGTCAGAGTATCTGTGACAGTTGTAATCAAAAACACTGCTACTGCTACTGACAGTCTCTGTGACAATCACAGTCAATGCTAGTGCTACTATCTGTTATAGTTTATATAATAGTCACAGTCAATGTTATTTCTACTGCCAGACACAATCTTCGTTGCGGTGTGGCCGTATGCAATGTCTCAGTCACTGTCACTGCCAATCGTAGTCTCTGTAATAGTCAAAGTCGCAGTCAACGGACGGGTCCATACTATTAGTGACAATCTATGCCACTGTCTCTACCTGTCAGAGTATCTGTGACAGTTGTAATCAAAAACACTGCTACTGCTACTGACAGTCTCTGTGACAATCACAGTCAATGCTAGTGCTACTATCTGTTATAGTTTATATAATAGTCACAGTCAATGTTATTTCTACTGCCAGACACAATCTTCGTTGCGGTGTGGCCGTATGCAATGTCTCAGTCACTGTCACTGCCAATCGTAGTCTCTGTAATAGTCAAAGTCGCAGTCAACGGACGGGTCCATACTATTAGTGACAATCTATGCCACTGTCTCTACCTGTCAGAGTATCTGTGACAGTTGTAATCAAAAACACTGCTACTGCTACTGACAGTCTCTGTGACAATCACAGTCAATGCTAGTGCTACTATCTGTTATAGTTTATATAATAGTCACAGTCAATGTTATTTCTACTGCCAGACACAATCTTCGTTGCGGTGTGGCCGTATGCAATGTCTCAGTCACTGTCACTGCCAATCGTAGTCTCTGTAATAGTCAAAGTCGCAGTCAACGGACGGGTCCATACTATTAGTGACAATCTATGCCACTGTCTCTACCTGTCAGAGTATCTGTGACAGTTGTAATCAAAAACACTGCTACTGCTACTGACAGTCTCTGTGACAATCACAGTCAATGCTAGTGCTACTATCTGTTATAGTTTATATAATAGTCACAGTCAATGTTATTTCTACTGCCAGACACAATCTTCGTTGCGGTGTGGCCGTATGCAATGTCTCAGTCACTGTCACTGCCAATCGTAGTCTCTGTAATAGTCAAAGTCGCAGTCAACGGACGGGTCCATACTATTAGTGACAATCTATGCCACTGTCTCTACCTGTCAGAGTATCTGTGACAGTTGTAATCAAAAACACTGCTACTGCTACTGACAGTCTCTGTGACAATCACAGTCAATGCTAGTGCTACTATCTGTTATAGTTTATATAATAGTCACAGTCAATGTTATTTCTACTGCCAGACACAATCTTCGTTGCGGTGTGGCCGTATGCAATGTCTCAGTCACTGTCACTGCCAATCGTAGTCTCTGTAATAGTCAAAGTCGCAGTCAACGGACGGGTCCATACTATTAGTGACAATCTATGCCACTGTCTCTACCTGTCAGAGTATCTGTGACAGTTGTAATCAAAAACACTGCTACTGCTACTGACAGTCTCTGTGACAATCACAGTCAATGCTAGTGCTACTATCTGTTATAGTTTATATAATAGTCACAGTCAATGTTATTTCTACTGCCAGACACAATCTTCGTTGCGGTGTGGCCGTATGCAATGTCTCAGTCACTGTCACTGCCAATCGTAGTCTCTGTAATAGTCAAAGTCGCAGTCAACGGACGGGTCCATACTATTAGTGACAATCTATGCCACTGTCTCTACCTGTCAGAGTATCTGTGACAGTTGTAATCAAAAACACTGCTACTGCTACTGACAGTCTCTGTGACAATCACAGTCAATGCTAGTGCTACTATCTGTTATAGTTTATATAATAGTCACAGTCAATGTTATTTCTACTGCCAGACACAATCTTCGTTGCGGTGTGGCCGTATGCAATGTCTCAGTCACTGTCACTGCCAATCGTAGTCTCTGTAATAGTCAAAGTCGCAGTCAACGGACGGGTCCATACTATTAGTGACAATCTATGCCACTGTCTCTACCTGTCAGAGTATCTGTGACAGTTGTAATCAAAAACACTGCTACTGCTACTGACAGTCTCTGTGACAATCACAGTCAATGCTAGTGCTACTATCTGTTATAGTTTATATAATAGTCACAGTCAATGTTATTTCTACTGCCAGACACAATCTTCGTTGCGGTGTGGCCGTATGCAATGTCTCAGTCACTGTCACTGCCAATCGTAGTCTCTGTAATAGTCAAAGTCGCAGTCAACGGACGGGTCCATACTATTAGTGACAATCTATGCCACTGTCTCTACCTGTCAGAGTATCTGTGACAGTTGTAATCAAAAACACTGCTACTGCTACTGACAGTCTCTGTGACAATCACAGTCAATGCTAGTGCTACTATCTGTTATAGTTTATATAATAGTCACAGTCAATGTTATTTCTACTGCCAGACACAATCTTCGTTGCGGTGTGGCCGTATGCAATGTCTCAGTCACTGTCACTGCCAATCGTAGTCTCTGTAATAGTCAAAGTCGCAGTCAACGGACGGGTCCATACTATTAGTGACAATCTATGCCACTGTCTCTACCTGTCATAGTCACTGTGATAGTTATAATCAATGCCACTCCCACTGCTAGTCAAAATCTCTGTAACAGTATTAGTAGTAGTGTTTTTGTTTATATTTTCTCGGTTATCATATCTGAGTTTTATGATTAGTTGGTAGATATCTCTATCAACTTGATAATACAGATTATAAAATATGTTCTAAGTTATAGCATTTATGTATAAATCTTACAATACACTGTATAGTCACATAGTCAGTGCACACAAGTACGCAGCTAAGAGCATCTTAATTAAGCCATTATTGACATAGTATATATATTATACTGTATGTTGTATAACTCCGACGCCTAGTGCATATCTTAGAACATATATTAATGTATGAATATCATATTTAATGCGTAAAACATACCATATACATTTGCTGTAGGTTAGCAAGCAAGTGTATAAAATTTAGTTTTTTTAGTTTAACCGCTTATTTCTATTAAACTAAACAACAGATTTTGATAAGGTTTTCATTATTAGAAAGCGCAGTTAATAAGAAAAATTTTAATATATAACTTGTTTGATATTGTGTTTAAAATAGCTGAGCTATAACTATGTTTTAAAACTAATCCCGTGCGCTTAAATAGCTAAAGTTTCAGAAGTATAACAATAGATTGTTCTAGAAAATCATAAAAAAACTGAGGAATAGAAAAGTCTAGAATATTCCTATCTATCTTTTAGCAAACAATAATAGTACAGATATTATATACACTTCTCAGCTTAGCGCAAGTTTCGACAGTATTTGTCTTATTTGAAAGAAAAGTGTATTTTGCGAAGATATTCTTTGTTTAGAAAGTTTTAAACACCCCAATCCCCCGTTTGGGGGTGACTTGTTATTTTTATTTCGTTGTCGCTTCAGGGTTTTTGGGTATT
This sequence comes from Limenitis camilla, assembly GCA_905147385.1. NCBI lineage: Eukaryota > Metazoa > Arthropoda > Insecta > Lepidoptera > Nymphalidae > Limenitis > Limenitis camilla. The sequence goes on from LR990241.1 coordinate 13,340,715, forward strand.
AATGGATTTTCGCCTTTTCTACTTCACAATCTTTTATATTGCTACGTTTAAAATAGCAACTGTTTAATTGTTGGTTAACTTTTCTCGACTTACATCAACTGAAGCTACAGACAAGTAAACAGATAGACTGACTGACTTTTTAAGGGCTAAAATTAATAACCAATCTCAGTCCAAAATCTACTACAATCAATCAGTGCCAGTACTGATAGATATTACTAGAAATTTGCCTCAGCGAAGCGATATTTCATTATAATCTAAGTAATTATTCATAAAACTACTATTATGTCTCGTTTTTATTGAATTTGTAAAGAAATAATTAAAATTGTCTAGACTTTTGAAACATAATTTATGACTAATGTTTATCATAGATATATTTTTTTATGAAAAAATTATACAAATTAATTTATAAAATATTATCTTTTTTTATTTAACATTAAATAAATAATGTACAGACTTGAATATTAATACTGTGGATGTTTTAAACCATATATTGATTTATTTTCAAATATTAGACCAATATACATTATATTGATCAAGCCTATATAAAAAATTCATCTCCATCCATCAATCTAAATATATCGATTCGATGTATATCGGTATATGTTTATTATTTGCGTAGGGATGCTACGCAAAATCATAATCAACAACAGTATACTAAAAATATTAACTCGGATTACCAGGGTATTTTTAATGACAAATTATTAACTTAACGTTAAATAAATGTTACAATAAATTAGTCCTAATTTATATTCTATGTCAATTTTTTTTTTTTTATAATAGATAAGGTGCATACGAGCAGATGGTCCACCTGATGGTAAGTGGCAACCATCGCCCATGGACATCGACAAAACAGGAGATACTCTCGTTTTGTCGATGCGTTGCATCCGCGAAGATAGAGGGAGATAAAGGGGGAGTGAAGAAAAAAAAAAAGATGCGGATTCAGCGGACCCTGAGAAAGAGTCCAGAGTCCACTAGACTCACAGCATTAATGGGATGCGAGAGGGAGGGCGTAAATCTGGCCGTAAATCACTTGGCGGTCGGATTCGCATGCTGGTGGTCGCAAGCCAGTCGGGGAACAGATCCCCTACCACCAAGAGGGTGCTGAGTTACTCGGCTCTTACGAGATGCTAGTTTAAACTAAATTCTTGATTCTAACTAACGTTATTTTAACAGTTTACTAACCTTTAAACAGCATAGACACAGAACAAATCAGATCCCTTATTACCTCCAATGCCGCGTGAAACTGAAAATAAATCCCTAACCAGTATAATAGTGCCCTAATAGGGTCACTGGAGTGGGGGCCGGGGCGCGCGCTCCGACGATCAAAGCTCCCTTCAAATACTTGCTTATGCTTGATTGCTACCTTTTTCTGAATCAAGAGAATCCTATTCTCTGTGGTCAACAGATTTTTTGATCAAATGCTTTTGATTTAAATTATTTACCTAAAATCGAAAAATAAATCAGAATAACTTTTTCTGATAGCTCATTTAATTTTTTTTCACTTTGCCTCCACTGCTCGACCTCATATCGAATATTTAATCAACCTAATACTCAAGTAATATAATAAATATATCAAGAATTTACATTGCAAGAGCAACACTTCACTTTGCACCAAAACAGTAAAAATTCATTCAGAAAAATTACTCGTCATACTGCCTCTAATATATCGTAACAGAGAAAGGAAATTAATAAAATAAATATAATATATTACTAGCATTTGTAAGGTGAGTTATTTATGAATGAAAAAGAAAGAATATGAAAAAATAAAAAAAGTCAATTAATAATTAAATAATTCTACTAATATAAAAAACAATTCAAATTTAACTCACTGAAGCGATGTGATTGAATTCATAATGTAATAAAATAACCAATAACTTTAATTGCTTTTAAAACTTATTTTATTGTATAAAAAACATTTTACATCTAATTCGTAGCACTTCGTAGAAAATGCGTAGAACGTCTACGAGAAGCTACGAAGTGTTACAAACTGCTACGACCATACTATAGAGACTGTATGCAGGTAAAAGCAGTGTATTGTAACATAACAAGCTTAACTTCAACCTGTGTAAATCACACTGCCCCCTTTCCCCCACCACCTATCCCCTAAGGATTTTGTGTCAAAGAAATCCGACTCATTTTTTGTAAATTACATCGATCAACACGAATTTTGAGTCAGATTTTCTTATTGTTTTCATAAGCTATATTTGGATGCCATATTGTGACTAAGTGACATACACTCATTACAAATCACTACGCATTTTGCCGCCATTTTCTTTTAAAGCATTTCTTATACTATCTAGAAAAAACTTTGAAATATAACTCAGTCGAAAATCAGTGTACAATCTTAATCAATCGACAAAATAAGATATACCTTCTTATGTTGTCTATGCATTGCATCCTCAAAGATAGAGTGGGGAGAGGGAGAGAAGAAAAAAAAATGCTGCGGTTTCAGCGGACCCTGAGCAAGAGCCCAGAGTCCACTAAATCCGCAGTATTAAGGAGATGGGAGTAGTGGTCGCCATATCCCCTATTATACTAATTAAATAAATTGTGAAGAATTAGTAATGTAGAAGGTAGTAGTAGAGGTAGCATGATAGTGGTGATTAATTTCGTAGCGAAACGAAGGCGGCTCACGCCTGTCTGTCACGCTTTGATCACTGGCTCGATTTTGATGCAATTTGGTATAGATATAGAATAAAGCTTGGGAAAGGAGATGGGCTACCTTTTATTTAAAAAAAAGGCTTTAAGGGGTTCAGAAGGGATGACTTTGTGGTCAGGTTAAAAGTGGATGTCGAACTGTGACCTTTGGATTATGGAATAAATATAGATTTCAAACTCAAATATTTGTTTATAAAAATCAAATTCGGAATCTATTTTTAATCTGTAATCCAACCAAATTTCAGATAGAAAATACATTCCAAATTTGAATCCAAGATTTTAGATTCAGATGGGTTACTAATTTTGAGTCTACGGTTTTGGAAGTTAGTCAAATATAAATTTAATAAAATATGTTGAAAATTACATCCGGGTAAAGTCAGGGTAGTACAACTAGTATTTCTATAAAACACTAGATGAAATCATTGTTATCTTAGTGAAGCGAGGGCGACTAAATTAATAATTTTAATTTTGTTATGTTATAAAGTGTAAAGCTCATCTATGGCAATGACCGTAGCATTGCAATTGACCGCATCGCACCACGTGGATATGGAGATGACTTCCTATCTCCCTCTCGCTCTGACACGCACCACGTCCCACACACCGCATGTACCCCTCTCGCTCTGACGCAGTTCTAAGGGCTGGAATCCTTCAGTATTAGTCGCGGTGTCGTGGGGAGCGGTTGTGTTGTCGGTATTCGTGATTACGTACGTAAGTTTAGTGTTGTGTTATATACAACTTGTGTTGTGTGTGTTTGTTTAGTGATTCTTTTGTTTGGTGAGTATATTAAATAATTTAATTATAAAAGTAACTTTTTAAGATTATATGGAATGAGTGATAAAACTATTATGATAAAATTTTTGTTTGTTATTTTATTTTTTTTAAACCTTAAAATCTAAAATACAAATTTTATAATTTTCATGGTTTTTTAATATTAAAAAAAAAGCTATGTAGAGCTAAATATGTCTTGATTGATAGAATTAATTTATACCTACTAATAGTAATTATTTTCAAAGAGGATAATAAGTTTTTATTTTTTTATCGTTACGAAGATTTATGATTGAATAGACACCTTTTTGTACTTAACTAGACTGTGTTGTCTTTCCAGCTAATCATTTTAAAAAAATAAATTCATAATATATAATTTCTTGTATAACACTGTGACATAAATAGCGATTGAAGTGTGTTTAGTCTATTTGTAATTTTTTTCTGGATCAGGTGTCTCAGAATCTCGAACAAATAACAAATTATACTTTATCAGTTTTATTCATAAACTACAGCATTTTTAGATTAATGTTAAAGTGTTCTTCTCAGGTGATTCCTAGATAAATCCTGCATAAAATATAATATTCATGGTATTATAGCTTAAGTTATTTGCGACTAGCTGACTCGCTCTCACTTCGCTGAGGTGTATTCAAACTTTTATTTATACTTACTCCCACAATTATGAATCATATATCTCTCACCGCTTTTCTCCGACTTACTTTGCAAATCCGACTATTACAAAAAAATCTTTTCATTTATCGGGTTAATATATAGTCTATGACACTAACACATAATGTAGCTTTCTATTGGTAAAAGAATTTTCAAAATCGGTTCAGTAGATACAGAGATTACCCCCCACAACCTCACAAACTTTACCTCTTTATAATATTAGTATAGATTACAGCTTATATTTTTTTTAACTTATAGTACTGTTTATGTTTTTTTGCGTAACTACTCATAGTTTACAGACAGAAAGCTTTAACTTTATAATACTTAAAGCTAGCTAATGTACTTAAAGAAACAGTGTATCGGTATTTACAGACAGACAGTATTACACGGCTTCGGTATCACATTGCGAAGGTATTCGCGGTCGAGGATCGATTTCCATAGCTAATTGCTATAGTTATCATGTAACTTTGATATTAGAAACCTTTGCTATGGGTTTTGGGTTTGTAGAATTTAAAAAAAAAATAAGAAACTAGATGTCTCACCTAGGTTTCGCTCTTATAATACTTACTTAGATTTATCAATATATTATTGCTAATTAAAATATTTAAACGCTTACAGCAGTAAACATGTTTTATCATTATCCCACAGGAAGGATTTTTCCCGGGATAAAAAGTAGCCTATATGTTAATCCGGGTTATAAAGTATCTGTGTGACAAATTTAATTTCAATCCGTTAAGTAGTTTTTGAATGATTGAGTATAAATAGTGAATCAAAAAGTACAGCTTTTCGAATTTATAATATTAAGTAAGATTTAACCTCCTTTCTATATGTTTCAATGTTACCAGCCTAACCTTTGTAAATAAAGGTATTTTTACTAAAAATAGTGCTATTATAGAAAACTCAATTTTAAAAACAACTCCAAAATTTTAATTAATATAATAATTATTATTTTTTTGTTTAAATGTATGCGAAGATACTTCTATTTTTTTCAAGAAATGTAGCTAAAAAAATTATCAAGTTGGCAACACAGCTTAAAAGAAAATCCAGTGCATTTTTTTTAGACTTAGTCTTCCACCCACGAAATTTTATTCACTCACTAACTCACTCAATGACGAACTTAATAACTTATTCTTTCATTATCTTACACTTTCAATTCAATTAATTACTGAAATGTTACTATATCACGAAAACTTTCGTTAACTATTATTTTCGGGATTGAATATCCTAACTGGAACTTTTCTTCTATCCCGAATTTATATTTTTTGGGATAGCCATCTTATATAGTGATTTAACGAACGTTAGAGGTCCAGGATTAAAAGAATTTTCGCAATTTTTTAGATGAGAATAAAATACTCGTATATTAATTTCTTAATACAGAATCGATTTTGAGATCTATTTTCAATCTAAATTACAAAAATATTAGATTAAGATTGATTATTAATATCGGCCGTTAATGCATCCAGCGTGTAAATTAACTAAACATCAAGTAACCTTTCATCGAGTATTCATGATATAAAATCGATACCCACACTGCGTGCTGATAATCGATGTAAGATGCAGTGCGTGCTGCCTTACTTTACTTCCCTACTGATACTATATACACATACAGACAAATACAGCAGGTATTACAGTGAAAATAATTGAGTCAAGAAAACGGACAAGAAATCCAATATTCATCGATACGTACTCAGACAAACAATTATATAAATACTCGGAAAAACACATAAACAAATGATCAGATAATAAGTTTAGTTAGACAAATGATTAGATGTATCGTTATATAAATTACGAGTGGCCTGTCCTCGCCTCGCTGCGAGTATTTAAAGCAATGTTTTTATTGAAGTCCTTAAATAGTCACTCTGTAATTATGTAGCTTTTCATTATTTGAAAAAAGGAAGAAAGAAAGTATGAAAATGTGAAAAGAGAGAAACACAGAAAGAAAAAAAGAGAAAAGGCACAGAATCAAGAGAGATAAAGATACAATTGAAAGAGAGAAAAAAAAGGGAGATAATGATAGAGAATAAAAGTATAAAATAAGCGGGAATACTATACATATCTCTCAGTAAAATATTTTTAAAATCAGATTAGGCAAAATATTCGGACAAATGATCAAACAAATTGGTAAAAGCTAAGTTAAATTTTTATATAAGTGATCGGATAAATACTTAAATAAATTCTAAGATAAAATATTCAAACAAGCACTTATATATATATGATCAATCAAACTTTTATAATTAAGTGATCTAAAGCAAGAAACCATTGGTTTAGACTATCATACAACAACTAAATAAGTAAGGAGACAGACAATTAGATAGATATTAAGAGAAACACTTAATTGTATGATCAAAGAAATAATTGTATGATTAGACAAACAATTACATAAAATCGTAGACAAATATTTACATGAGAGATGAAACAATAATTACATATATTATTATATTTAACAATTAGACAAGTAAATATCAGTTAAAAATTTAGATAAGTGGTTACACAAAAAACTGAACAAATTATAAGTCAGACAAGACAAACAATTAAATAAATTTAAATCCAATATTTAGGCAAGAAATTAGACTAACAATGATATATATTTTTGATAAGAATTTAGACAAGTGATTAGACAAACAATTACATAAATTATTAGTCTAATGTTTAGACAAAAGATTAGACCAACAATGATATATATTTTTGACAAGAATTTAGACAAGTGATTAGACAAACAATTACATAAATTATTAGTCTAATGTTTAGACAAAAGATTAGACCAACAATGATATATATTTTTGATAAGAATTTAGACAAGTAATTAGACAAACAATTACATAAATTATTAGTCTAATGTTTAGACAAAAGATTAGACCAACAATGATATATATTTTTGACAAGAATTTAGACAAGTGATTAGACAAACAATTACATAAATTATTAGTCTAATGTTTAGACAAAAGATTAGACCAACAATGATATATATTTTTGACAAGAATTTAGACAAGTGATTAGACAAACAATTACATAAATTATTAGTCTAATGTTTAGACAAAAGATTAGACCAACAATGATATATATTTTTGACAAGAAGTTAGACAAGTGATTAGACAAACAATTACATAAATTATTAGTCTAATGTTTAGACAAAAGATTAGACCAACAGTGATATATATTTTTGACAAGAATTTAGACAAGTGATTAGACAAACAATTACATAAATTATTAGTCTAATGTTTAGACAAAAGATTAGACCAACAATGATATATATTTTTGACAAGAATTTAGACAAGTGATTAGACAAACAATTACATAAATTATTAGTCTAATGTTTAGACAAAAGATTAGACCAACAATGATATATATTTTTGACAAGAATTTAGACAAGTAATTAGACAAACAATTACATAAATTATTAGTCTAATGTTTAGACAAAAGATTAGACCAACAATGATATATATTTTTGACAAGAATTTAGACAAGTGATTAGACAAACAATTACATAAATTATTAGTCTAATGTTTAGACAAAAGATTAGACCAACAATGATATATATTTTTGACAAGAAGTTAGACAAGTGATTAGACAAACAATTACATAAATTATTAGTCTAATGTTTAGACAAAAGATTAGACCAACAGTGATATATATTTTTGACAAGAATTTAGACAAGTGATTAGACAAACAATTACATAAATTATTAGTCTAATGTTTAGACAAAAGATTAGACCAACAATGATATATATTTTTGACAAGAATTTAGACAAGTGATTAGACAAACAATTACATAAATTATTAGTCTAATATTAAGACAAAAGATTAGACCAACAATGATATATATTTATGACAAGAATTTAGACAAGTGATTAGACAAACAATTAAATAAATTATTAGTTTAATATTTGGACAAGAGATTAGACCAATAATATATCTCATATTTTTGACAAGAGTTTTAAATATTTCTATTTTGGGCTAAATATTTCCAGATTAGATCACAAAAATAGATATACAATCCCAATATTAGATAAATCCCTTTTTACATAAAAAATAAAGCCATAACGTTTCCAATAAAACTGCGGATCCATATTACAGATACGAGAAATTATGATTCTGGATTGTGTTGTACAATATTGAATTTAATATAATCATTATTTATGAGATTGACATTTCCTCTTTTTTTATTCCTGGGGGAATATGATAGATTAAAAGTGTATATGGTTTTCTATGAGAAATCTACCCTAGGCTCCGTCCCCTACTTTAGGTACGAATTAAAAAAAACTTAACTAAATTACCAGTTATTTCAAAATACCTTTTTAATCTAAATTAATTGATCCCCAAAATGATAGCTCGAAAGACAGACATCGCTAAAGTGATAGCTTAAAGGACATACCTTGCCAATGTGATAGCTCAAAAGACAGACATTGCCAAAGTGATAGCTCAAAAGACAGACATCGCCAAAGTGATAGTTTGAAGGACATACCTTGCCAATGTGATGGTTCAAAAGACAGACATCGCCAAAGTGATAGCTTGAAGGACATACCTTGCCAATGTGATAGCTCAAAAGACAGACATTGCCAAAGTGATAGCTCAAAAGACAGACATCGCCAAAGTGATAGTTTGAAGGACATACCTTGCCAATGTGATAGCTCAAAAGACAGACATTGCCAAAGTGATAGCTCAAAAGACAGACGGACATTGCGAAAGTGATATCTCGAAGGACAGACATCACCAAAGGGATAGCTCGAAAGAAGTGGATTTGGATGGGTCACATATGTCGCACAAATCATACCAGATGGGTCAAAGAGGTGCTAGAGTGGAGACACAAAACTGGCCACAGAAACGAGGGGAGACCACCAATGTGATAGACCGATGATTTGGTGAAGACAGGAGGGTAGAGGCTGGATGCGGAAAGCTCATGACCGTAAGAAATGAAGTGCAATAGAAGAGGCCTACACTCAGCATTGGGTAGCAATGAGCTGAGAAGAGAATTGATTCTCTAAGTGAAAATATAAAACGATGCCATGGTAGATTTACCATTAAAACTTCGTCATATTTTTTAGATAGAAAAATATTATAAAAGCCTTTTTTACTGACTATGATATTTAATACAATATAACAAATACTATGTTAATTATTATAAACGTACAGAATCCAAGTCACGTCTAAACTTTAGCTTTTACTATAGCGAAAAATTTATTTTAAAAATATTCGAATCTTTAAGGTTTTAATCTTTTTAGAGGAATGATAGTGGTACAGAACAATTAAAAAGATTTACCCTTATCACCGATGTAAAACAAATATTTGATTATTTTCTGTGGAGTTTTGAAAATTCTTTAAATAATTTAATTAATTGATTAAATTTAAAAATCATAGAATTTAAAATTATTTTACAGAATTTAGAATTTGTTTCTATTTCTTTCCAATAGATGGCGATACTTGTAGATGATTAAGTGCAGTGCAGTATTTTATGTGTATTAAAAGCTAACGCGGTAGTTTTACTGCACAATTACAATAAAAACACGATCCAGACGGAAGCCGAGAATTACTTGGGGCTTGCGATCCAGGTGCAGGATTAAACGGGCTTTCTACAACGCGTCAACACTCTCTTCCAGAAATATCACTAATTATTTAAATATCAATACACAACAATTTGAAATATTACAGGGTTCCGAGAGCAACTAAACTTTATTGCGTTAAAGTCATCCTTTTTATAATAGAAAATACCCCCCTCATCTATTCCCACTTTAATGACAGGGATCTTAAATGGTGTCGTAGGCCTGTGTCGATCGAGATATTGATCAAATTATTTTAATTATATTTAATATCGATATTTTATAGTAATAATATTTTAATAAAACCTAACAATATTAACCCTAATCCTATAATATAATGATAAAATAAGTGAAAAGAGAGTGAAGTATGAACAAAACCAAAAGGAGTGAGGTCCACACGTTAATTTGACTCAAATCAGAGCGACCCTTTGTGTAGACAGAGCCGTCGATTTATGCGGGCTATTAAAATGGTTTTTCTTTATTTTCCTATCCTTTATAATAGCCATACATGTTAATATATGTTTGATCAGGATTGTATCTTATCAAACAACTACACAAAGAAAATTAAAAAATCTAATATCATTAATAGAAGCTAAAAAGCTTTATTTCTTTCTATGTGTACGAAAATAGACAGGTTTACTTCAATATATAGGGAGTTTGATTAAAATCAGATGACAGAAAAAAAATAGAAGTTATTATAATTTGAAAATGTTTTAGGCAGCTCGACATAACTAGAGCAGGTCGGCTAATTTATTGGTAATATTTTTGACAGAAGTCATTCAGTTTGTATGAAGTTAACACCAGCTCTGGAAGTCCCAACAGTGCTGCCTACTGCCTAATAACAGTAGATAAGAAAAAATATATAGTTGATAATTCAGGTCAGTTATCACACAAAATGTGTGTCGTAATTTCCCCCCAAAATTAATGATCTATGAACAAATAATTAGTGAATGTTTCAATTAAGTGTCACCTAATAGATTGTGGGGGATGGGGTGGTCACTCAGAGGGAAGAAATCGCAATAACTCTGCTCGTCGGACCGGAAGTGTTGTCGTCTTTATACCACAGATACTATATGTTATGAATTTATTAATATACTAGCATCTACTCATGACTTTGACCGAGAAAGTACTAGATTAATAAAAAATTAAATGTAAACGCTATTGCTATAGATAATTACAAATATAGTATCTAGTAGTAGTAGTTCTGGCTTCGATGAGGTGTATTCAAACTGTTAACTCACTTACTCACACACTCACTCATTTATTCATTCATACTCTACCCATAGCTATGAATCATATATCTCTCATCGTTAAGCAGCGTTCGTAAGAAACGTTTTCGTTCGACCGTTTGATTTCCGACTTACTTTGGAAATCCGACTACTACGAAAAAGTCTTTTCATTTTTCGGGTTAATATATAGTCTATGACACTCACAAATAATATGGCTTTTTAATGGTACAAGAATTTTCAAAATCGGTTCTGTAGATCCTGATATTACCCCCTACAACCTCACAAACTTTATATACATAACTAGTTGACGATTAAACAGTATTCAATAGATATCCAAACACTTTTCTATAGGAAAAAGATTTATATGTTATCTCATTCAAAAGAATATACGATTATGTTCCGGTATCTTGGGTTAGTATTTATAGCACTGGCAATACTCGGTAACTGTGTTGCTTGATGGAAACTGTAATATCTGTCCATATTTATAGAGCCTACAAATTTGTAGGTATTTCTTTGTTATATTTTCCTTTTTGTTTCAGAATACAGATGAAGGTTTTTTTATCTATTTTTAGGTTTAACTCAAAAGGAAAAATAGAATCACTAGTCGACCCACCCCGGCTTTGTCCGGGTGTAATCTATTACAATATGTATTTACAATAAATATTTTGCCTAAATTGCAAAGAAAACCCATCACACAGCTCATCATGCACTTCTTCGCGATAAAACGAAACCTATGTCCTTTACCAAGCTTTTGTCTATCGTTGTATAAAATATGATCAAAATCAGTTTAGTGGTTTAAGAGTAAAAGCCTAACCGCACTGCACAGCTCAATGGTCACCAGGCGAGCTCTGTTTGATTTGAGGTTATATGCAGTCTTGAAATAGAATAAAAGGTACAACCGGCGAATATAAAGTTATCAATGGAAAAATCGGAAACTATAGCAATGGAATTTCATTTCAAATTTCAGGATACAGTTCTGAAAACAATGATTTGTGTAATATTTTGTCAGCTGTCGTCCATTATTCTAAAAAATCAAAAAATAGAAAAAGTGATATTTTAAAAATAGCATAACGGTCGAGTGGACCGCAACGTAGCGGTAACGGGTGACGGGTATACTCGTCGTATATTTAGTTAACTAAAACTAACAACGGGAACGAATGTGAGGATAAACAACTATATACACTGTTACAGCTCAGTTACCAAATGCCCAGTTAATTGTTAGTTATGATGTTGGCTACATTTATCTGAGCATTTAACTTTCTAAGGTGGCACTGCTGATACAATTAAAACGGAGAAGTAGAAATTAGTTAACCCATCGCGAGCTCTTGTTAGCAACACCATTTATAAAGTAGCATTAGCGAGTAGGTCATTTTATATTATGTCAAGTATACTTGTAGACAATATATAACCTATAGTGCGATAGATTGAGTCTCTGGTGTTGTCGCGCAGTGTACATGGAAGTTAGTGTTATAGTGTCGTGGTTAAGGTCACCCTTCTGGAGGTCCACGTAAGTTTACTTTAATATTTATGTATTATGATAGAGCTCTTTAAACCTGCTCCTGGGTCTCAATCTCCAGGTACTGCTCGGCTTCCGTCGAGATGACATTTTAATATTATTGTAATGGCCCACTGCTGAGCCGGGTCTCCTCCTCAGAATGAGGAGGGTATTAGCCCATAGTCCACCATGCAGGCCCAGTGAGCTCTCACTCGTGCAGGTCTCCTCACGATGTTTGCCTTCACCGTTAAATCAAGTGATATTTAATTGCTTAAAACACACATAACTCAGAGTCAGATGTGTGTGCCCAGGATCGAACCTCGAACCTCCCGAGTAAGACTTGAAGTCTCAACCACTGGGCCATCACTACTGTGATATATGTGTATATAATCGATATTTAACACAAAACACAGAATCGATCAAATATTACTCCCAATTTATTTCCTTCTAGAAATATGTTTTGTTATGTTTCTATATCTTTATCGTAATCTATATACTAGTTGAAGAATTTTTAGAATGTTTTGTTGATTACAACAAGTTAATCATTTTAACTAATTAACAAACACAAAAACTAACTTCAAGTTTCCGTAGTTTTGAATCAATCTAAGTTTACAGTTGATTTACAATTGTGAGTGAAAATTTCGAGTTTCGTTAAAAAGTAGTCAAATTCTTTATCTATTTATATATATAAAAGGAGAAGCTGACTGACTGACTGATATATCAACGCAGGGACTAAACTATAAGGGTTAGAAACTTGAAATTTTGCACAGGAGTTCCATTTATAATATAGGGGACCACTAAGAAAGGATTTTTGAAAATTCACCATATAAGGGGGTAAAACAATGCTGCAAAGTTAGTACGAAACTTTGCCATTTTTGAAGTTATTCAAACGAAATTCAGTATGAAGGTTCTTCATTGGAAGTCATGAAACAGGGGTAAAATATTTTTTTCTAAAATAATCCCTTAAGGGAGTAAACGGGAGTGCAAATTTGTATGAAACTTGTTAGTATGACTACATCATGAAATTATTAAATATGTCTTCAGCTGATCTACTGTAGGCTAATATAACTACCTCAATATAGCAAACGAAGTTGCGGGTAAAAGCTAGTTCTATATAATATGATAGCAAAACTAATTTGATCACGCTAGCATCCTGTTAGTTAGGATGTTGATAGCATTGATTTAATTAGCATCCTGTTAGTTAAGATATTTTTATTTTGAATGTTGGAAAACTGATAAATATCAATCGAAGAAGTGTAGGGGGTAGTAAAATAAATACCCCGTCCCGACAGGAATCATTATTATTATATCGCGATCCTCAGGAGCAATATTCTGGTCAACAACCTGTCATACTGTCGGTTTCACCCGCTATATAGTAGATAATTCACACTATATCATTATAAATTATAGCCTATGTGTTATTCTGATGTGTAAGCTATATTATTGTAAAATTTCATCAAAATCCGTTCAGTAGTTTCTGCGTGAAAGAGTAACAAACATTCCAACTCAGTACTTATAACATGTATAAAATCATTAACATTCCATATGTAAATACTGAAGAGATCTTAACAAAATAATATATGTAAATGTACCAAAGCTCAAAAGTGATAACAATCCCCTAAACAAACAGACAGACGGGCCAAAACAAACAGTAACTATTAATTATATCTAGCCATATTGATGACACTCACCGTTCAACTAAACACACATGTAAAATGTATTTGGATAATTTATGGCGGTATTGCAAATAGAGCTTTAGTTTGCATATATACAGCGTTTGTCTGTCCTTGTATCTGTTTGTTAATGCTTACTCTACCTTTATATGGTATATTTGCTAGACACTAGTCTGTTAAGTTGGTAAGTGATCATCATCATTCATGTACTTCATCAGTAAACGTTCAATCGCTGTATATTTTTTTATTTATTATGATCATTCAAAATAGGTACATTTAAAACGAATTTTTTTCTCTAGAGAATAATGGTATTAAACTTTGCATTTCGCTGTTTTATAAAAAAAAATCTACAAAAAAAACCAAGGATTGAACTTACTATAATAATAAGAATATTTATTAACCGACTTCAAAAAAAAAAGAGGTTATCAATTCGGTTATATTTTTTTTTTTTTTTTTTTTATGTTTGTTACTTCAGGTACTACTCCGTCATTTATGAACCGATTTGAAAATTTCTTTTTGTATTTGGTACTATATGCTTACAGATTGGTCCCATTTTTTTCAAAATCCAGTTCTGATAATGGCATCTTTGAGGAATTGAGAGAACTCCTCAAAAGTTATAGGCACACATATAGTAATTTTGATATTTTGATAAAGTTTACAAGCATTTGCATTCAGAATTCATCATTTGATGAAGTGGAACTGATGAGGAAGACCATAGATAGCCAATATATGGTTAAGAATGTAAAGCAACTATTATTATGAGGAAATTTAAAAAATGCTTATCATGTTGATGTTACCAGTAGACTCTTAGACCTTCCGGCTTCATCTACCATCAGTTGATGCTGACGCCGGAAGGTATGTACTGGAACACAGGCATGGGACAACGTAAACTAGTCGTGTTTGGGTTTAATGGAATTGTCTTAAACAGTACTTTGGCTGTAAGTAATTTTTTTATTAATGATAATGTTTGTCTGTCTATATCGTAGCTCTCGAATAACTATACCGATTTTAATGCGAATTTTTCTGTGTGGAAGCAGATGGGATCAAGATGACATCGTTTTATTAGTTCAACAGTGTACCTGTGTGCCTGTCTGTGACATCGTAGCTACCGAAACATTAACCTGATTTCGATGCAGAGTTTTCTGTGTGGAAGCAGATGGGATCAAGATGACATCGTTTTATTAGTTCAACAGTGTGCCTGTGTGTCTGTCTCTGACGTCGTAATAACGTTATATATGAACCCATTCTGGTGCGGTTGTTTATATTGATTCAGATGATCTAGATGGTTCTTACCTATAATTTTTGAAGAGCTGAAGGCTATCTGTTGAGTGGGTGCAGTAGATTGGAGATGGAAGGGTGAGTGGAGTGGTACAGTCTAGTAGTTGAGATGATGGTTAAGTAGAGTGGTACAGTCTAGTAGTTGAGATGATGGTTGAGTAGAGTGGTACAGTCTAGTAGTTGAGATGATGGTTGAGTAGAGTGGTACAGTTTAGTAGTTGAGATGATGTTTGAGTAGAGTGGTACAGTCTAGTAGTTGAGATGATAGTTGAGTAGAGTGGTACAGTCTAGTAGTTGAGATGATGGTTGAGTAGAATGCTAAAGTGTTGTAGTTGAGATGATGGTTGAGTGGAGTGGTACAGTCTAGTAGTTGAGATGATAGTTGAGTAGAGTGGTACAGTCTAGTAGTTGAGATGATAGTTGAGTAGAGTGGTACAGTCTAGTAATTGAGATGATGGTTGAGTAGAGTGGTACAGTCTAGTAGTTGAGATGATGGTTGAGTAGAGTGGTACAGTCTAGTAGTTGAGTAGAGTGGTACAGTCTAGTAGTTGAGATGATGGTTAAGTAGAGTGGTACAGTCTAGTAGTTGAGATGATGGTTGAGTAGAGTGGTACAGTCTAGTAGTTGAGATGATGGTTGAGTAGAGTGGTACAGTCTAGTAGTTGAGATGATGGTTGAGTAGAGTGGTACAGTCTAGTAGTTGAGATGATGGTTGAGTAGAGTGGTACAGTCTAGTAGTTGAGATGATAGTTGAGTAGAGTGATACAGTCTAGTAGTTGAGATGATGGTTGAGTAGAGTGGTACAGTCTAGTAGTTGAGATGATGGTTGAGTAGAGTGGTACAGTCTAGTAGTTGAGATGATGGTTGAGTAGAGTGGTACAGTCTAGTAGTTGAGATGATGGTTGAGTAGAGTGGTACAGTCTAGTAGTTGAGATGATGGTTGAGTAGAGTGGTACAGTTTAGTAGTTGAGATGATGATTGAGTGAGTGATTAAATAAGTAAACAGATGAGAGAGTGAATTAGTGGATGAACGATAAATGAGTTTCAGAACATATTCACTAAAAAGTAAGAAATAAAACATTTTTAACTAAAAATTGAACCGACTTCAAACTCTCAAAAATGCACTAAAAAGTAAGAAATAATTAGCTTATTTATTAACCTCCCTTTATTAGGACAATAATATACAATAATTGATATTTTTGTAGTCGGTGCCAGCAATAGTACAGAAAGTAGTAGTATAATAGTACAATCGTACACACTATTTCGCTACAGGTTCGTCCAATAGATATACCTATTACTATTCTCTCTCACGACACGTCTGTTCCCCTGGCTGGGCTGGCTGGCACCGACTTCAAAAATATCAATTATTGTATATTATTGTCCTAATAAAGGGAGGTTAATAAATAAGCTAATTATTTCTTACTTTTTAGTGCATTTTTGAGAGTTTGAAGTCGGTTCAATTTTTAGTTAAAAATGTTTTATATTTAGACAACAGTGATAGCAATTACGATTAAATATCATTTGCTTTAACGGTGAAGGAAAATATCGTGAGGAAACCTGCACTTCTAAAAGTTCCCTAAAAAGTTCTCAAAGTGTGTGAAGTCTGCCAACCCGCACTGGGCCCTACTGGGCCCTGAGTCTATACCCCTACTCACTCTGAGGAGGAGACCCACCTCAACAGTGTGCCATTAATGGGTTGTGATGATGATGATATTTAGGAAAGAATTTTAAATACTTGGATTTTTGTATTGGAAATTTTGTATTTCAGGTTTTAATTTTTTTAATTTATTTACATAAGTGTATTTTCTAAAAAAATTGTTTTAGAAAATAAAGAAACTCATACTAAGGACTACCTCGTAATTTTTTTTTAATAAGTAAGGCGTCATAACATAAAAATAATTGGAGCGAAGATACTTACTCAATACTTTCCAAAATAAGAAGTAAAAAAATCGGTCGGAGAATAGTAAAAGATTATCAAGTAAACGAATCGTCATCGCTATCTATGGCGTTGGAGTAGGGTAGTGGTCACTTCCGTTGTTTTGACAGTCTCGACCCTCGAACCTTTATATGCCATCGACAGTCTGACTGAAGTCTTAGTCGTGCGCGGTCTCTCAAGAAGTGAAGTAGTCTCTGAATAGTGTTGTGTTGTGCAGTGCAGTGTTAGTGCCAGGAGTTCTGTCCGATCAAGGTCACGTGATACCTTAAAATCTAGTTACCACGTCTCGTGTTAGGTTAGGTTTATGTGCGTTTAACCTTAGGTTTAAACAGAGAGCCTAGCAGTGGAGGTGAGTGTCTCGATCGAATAAAGGAATTCCTTAAGCCTACACCTTGGTCACAAGTCCAAGGCACTGCGTAGGTTTCTCTCGTAATTGTTAATAATCATATTTGATTATTTAACGGTTCGGTAGCAGTATCTACGTTGTGTTTACCCAATATTCCATTCAATATCATCACCCCTTGTAGTGTTTTTCAATATTCCCCATCTTCCTCCTCTCACCTCCTTCCTTCTCATCGTCGTTTAAAATCCTAGATTAGCATTGTAGAGCCTAGGCAGTGGAGGTGAGTATTCACGTATGTGGAGCGGAAGCCGTTAAACCTAATCCTTAGTTAAGCAAATCTTAGGTTCCTATCGTACTTGTAAGAAATCATAATGTTTAGAAATTTATTGGTTCGGTAGCAGTATCTACGTTGCGTTTACCCAATACTCCATTGTAGTGTTTTGAATACTCCTAATTTTATAGTTATTCCAATAGTAACGTTTAACTGAAGGATCGTTCTCGTTAATCTTTGTTTGTTAATTCCTAGACACATGTTCAGATAAGCCTCGTTACCTCAATAGTTTAACTGCTTAAATTGTTGCGAATCTAACTTTAGTTTGCCTGTTTGCATGTGTATAGCTATAGTGTATTCTCTGTTTGTATGTGTATATCTTGTCGTTTAAAATAAAAGCACAGAACAACAGGAAAGAGGAATTAATTTTTACACTATACATATAATTAGATTAAACTGTCTATAGCGTGAATATTGAAGAAAGCAACGAAAAGAAGAGGAAAGTAAATACGTTGATTTATACGAGCATGTATCAGTTAGAAGCTTTAAAAACATTTCATGGTTTGCGTTTAGAAGAATATTTTTTTGTGTTTGTCAGTATGAGTTCAATGATAGAACAGAATAAAATTGTATTATAAACTGATATAACTGCATTTGAAGAATGTATGTAAATAACAGAAGAGTCTTTTCCCTTGGAATTAAGGTTTGAAATAAAAGTAGATGATACTGATACTGCATTAAAGAAAACAGAGTTAAGAATTTAATAATAATTAGTAAAGTATAGTGATATTTGTGAGTATGAGTCAAATTACTGAAGATATGATAATTATATTACAACTTCTTTCCTTACTAGATAAATATCTTAAATAAAAAGAACCACAGGATACAATAGAGAGCAGAATTGCATTAGAACCTTTTCCTCGCGAGAAATGTTCTATATTAGAGGCGCTTGTTTAGAAAGTAATACAAAATCCAATAGCACAAACAATAAAGCTGGCGCATGTTTTAATCAGCGTTTCATCGAATACAATAAATTGATACAATTATTTACTCTGGAATTGCACAGAACTGCAATTAAGTGTTTGATCGACGTTCACTATTTTAGTTTAGTTCTCTACTCGAATTCATTCAACTAACGTTTTTATTATGTTAAGGGATTACATTGTGTAAAATAAATGTAATAGTTTCATACATTTATAATGCACTAGCCGACTTGTTAACGTTTCGCTGAGGTGTATTCAAACTGTACACTCACACATTTAATAATTCACAAGCTACCCCCAATTTTACAATTCCGATTACCACGGAAAAGTCTTCTCATTTTTCTGGTTAATATATAGCCTATCTCAAATAATGTGGCTTTCTTGGTTTACCAAACCAATTTTCAAAATCCACATTCACACATCGATAAAATTAGAGAGCTGGTATCAAAAGTACTTTAAAAAAAAAGTCGAATTGAAATAAATTATTTTGAATATGAGTTTGAGTGAGGAGAGAGAATCAAGAGAGGAATGCTACGGTTTCAGCAAACACTAGGCAAAAACCCAGAGACACTGGAACCGCAGCATTAACAGAATGGTAGAGGGCCTCTACCTGTCGCTCTGGCCCAGATGCGGCGCGACTGGAACGCGTCAAGTTAATTTGAAATTAGTTAAATTAAAGAAATCCTTTAAAATTCAATTGGCTAAAATTATGACTTAATTTGCTTAAGAGAATAATGAAGAATATCAGGATGTAGTAGCACCAATTTTATGGTAATTATTATAGTTTTACTCATTTTAGACAAAATGTTAGGTTTTTGTATTCTATTAGTTTTTAATTATTACAGCAAGAAGTAAAGATGCTAAACATGAATTAAAAATAAAATATATATATTCGTACAGAGTACAAAAGGCGCTTCTTCTTTCCCGATGAAAGAATCTAGTTGTTATATTAATAGACTTTTAGAATTGTAAAGAACCTAAAACTGTACAGACTGTAATTTTTATACAATATCTATTTTAATTTTTTTTTCTTAATTCTTCTTTATATTGATTATAGAAAAAAAAAATATTACCTCCCTTTTCTTTTGATAGCGATGAATGAATGATATATGATGTAATGAAATCATAACTATTGTTTTTTTTTATAGAGAATGTGTTAAAATAAAAAAGATTACATTAATTTTTTTGTAACTAACGGATTTTGGGGGCAGTTTTCGTAAAATATAAGAAGCGAAAAACAAAGTAGTTTTATGTAATTGACCTCTGGTCTCCAATATTTTATTTAATAAATAATAATACATTTGTATTAATAACTAAAGTGTTACATTCGATCTATATTATCAGAACAGCGGAAAGTTTATGAATTAGCATATTCCGATGGAATCGTCGAATAGTTGTTTTAACTGAAGTTGGGTTATTGTTCTGCTGTCTGGCGGTATCTGGTAATTTTTAAATTACTTTGAAAGCTTTTATAAATTATTAAAATTTCTAGAAGTACACTGGATTGGACATGACAATTATAGCTTAGAAGAAAAGAGCCTTCTTAGTTGCTGGCATATATACTGCGTGATAAAGATCTTGATAGTGAGAGCACAAGTTAAAATTAAAGTATTTTATTGAAAGATTGAGGTTGTGGAATTTTTTTTTAAACATTCGACATGCACTTCACCCCCACATCGATAGATGGCGTACGAGGACACACATTTGTTTACTTTGAATTTTAAACTATTTTTTTTTCGCGATAAAACATAGCCTATGTCCTTCCTGAAGCTCTACTTCATCTCTGTATCAAATTTCATCAAAATGTGATCAATGATTTAAGCCTGATTGTGTAACAGACAGACAGACGCCATCTGTTGACGAGTAGATAGCATCGTACGTAGTAGATCTAAGAAATTGAAAAGTGCATAATAAAACAGCAAATAGCTGGAATGGAGTGCTTTGTGCAATTTGCAAGAACTCAGTCGATAAATTACGAAGTAAGCAGAACATTGTCTTCGAAGTTCAATCCTTATACAATTGTTGCTGGACTAAAATAGATACAATCGATAATCTATTTGATTAAGGAACTATTATTTTTGTATACTATATTACCTTCGCTTCACTGTGGCTAGTTAAAGTCAGCGTGTACTAGCACATTTAGCTTTTGGTAATCAGTTTCTTGATCGATCGTAGACTTTTAACAATTTCCAATCTCAAGATCTTAGTTACCAGTCCCACTGCATGTAAGTCAGACTTTCTTCTATAAATACTACAATTTTAGTAAATCCTTTTTATTGTATAGTTCCAACAGATCCTTCGAATTATTTAAGGTACAACTTTCTTTCCTCTTTTCTTCCAAACCGGTGTCTTTAAGTCCAGCGATGTAAGAATTTTTTCATCTGTTACAAAGAAAAAATCATCTTAATGATTGTAAAATTGTATCCAGTAATTGTTTTTTTATGAAAAAACATGATTTAAATTTTGTATGTATGTTCTGAGGTTTTTGGTAGTTTCTAGGAAAAAAAATTAAGAACTATGTAATTATTTATCTTACTGTTGCCTAACCGAGTTTTGTTATGGCTATTCATATTTTTCGGGCACTTCACTTTAATTCCTTCAATTCAACATACAGTCCACGCTTGCTAGTATTTTGTAATTTTGATATGTATGTCGGAGAATAGTAAAAGGTTATCGAATAATCGAATCATCATCGTTGTCTATGGCGTTGGAGTAGTGTAGTAGGCACTTCCGTTGTTTTGACAGTCTCGACCCTTGACCCTTTATATGTCATCGACAGTCTGACTGAAGTCTTAGTCGTGCGCGGTCTCTCAAGAAGTGAAGTAGTGTCTAAATAGTGATAGTGTTGTGCAGTGATGTGTTAGTGCTAGGAGTGCTGTCCGATCAAGGTCACGTGAGTACCTTACAATGTGATTACCTCGTCTTGTGTTAGGTTAGGTTTATGTGCGTTTAACCTTGGGTTTAAACAGAGAGCCTAGTAGTGGAGGCGAGTGTTATGATCATTTAAAGGACGTCCTTAAGCCTACACCTTGGTCACAAGTCCAAGGCACTGCTTAGGTTTCTCTCGTAATTGTTGGAGATCATATTTGATCATTTATCGGTTCAATAGGAGTATCTGCGTCGCGTTTACCCAATATTCCATTCAATACCATCACCCCCTTTTAGTGTTCCCCAATATTCCCCACCTTCCTCCTTCCGTCTCCTATTACATCATTTTAAAATCCCCGACATGTATATTAAGATATATGTTGTTTAATTTCACATAACAGTATATTTGTCTATAAGGTTCTTGAAAAAAACACTTGTCGGCTCTTTCCAGTCGTTTCTGGAAAATCCATTAAATCAATACGACCTTTGAAACAACTAGCTGCGCCTCACGGTTTCACCCGCTAATTCACACTATACCATACCACTATATGAAGTGTAAGCTATATTATTGTAAGGTTTCATCAAGATCCATTCAGTAGTTTTTGCTTGAAAGAGTAACATACATCCACACATCCATACATTCTTACAAACTTTCGCGTTTATTATATTAGTGGGATTAAAATTAAGCTTGTTATGTTAGATAAAAGAATAGATTCTGTAGTAATAGAAAATCCTAGAAAGGATTAAATAAATTGAGTAAAAACAATTTCACCAGAAATCGCCAATAAAGATGCTTCCACATTTTATAAAGCAGACGGCAGCGTGACGTAATGAAGCAGAAGCAATAGTATTGGTTTAGGATGGTCGGTCGGTGTTGCCACGCTTCATTTCTTTGCCTGTGTTTACCGATTTGATTTTCATTTGACCGCTATTATATGTATTTGTTGTCTTGTTATACGAGTGAGTGAGTTTTAATTACTATTTGAATCATTATTGATGTTGATGAGTTAAGAATGTAGATTAATATATGGTTTCCGATAACTAAAAGGACTAAATAAATTCTTTTAGATTTAGTATCTTCTGTAAACTAAATAATGATGGGTAATCGTGCCTTTTTTTCTTTCCTTTCTTTTATACTTCTTTTCTTTTCTCCTTCCTTTTTAGTAGATTTCTTCTTCTTCTTTTCTCTTCATTCTTTTCTATGATGTATATTTCTTCATTCTTCTGATTGTAAACTGATAGCACTGAACTGACATATTGTCATAAGATATAATAAGTTTTTTTTCGTTTAGTATCGCCTTTATTTATTTATTTACTTTTCTAGAATTTGATTTCAGAGGATCCCTTGACAAAACAGTGGTAAATTTTAGTTCTACTTTATCTTGGTTTGATTGAACACCATTTACTTCTTTCGTGTATTTTCATTATCAAGACAACCAAAATTACTAATCTGTTTAATGCGCAAAGGAGTTTTAAAATAATTTGTATTCTTACCATAAATTAGATTTGGTTGGTAATAATTAAGCACCTAATTACTCGAGTCTCGACGTTTTACGCAGACAAGGCTGTGTGCCAACACTATACCAAACTCTATAGAACCCCTTTGATAAACTGCTTTATGCAACTAATGAGCTAACTAATGAACTTATGAACTTGGTTTGAAATTTCCAATTACAGGCAATTTCAATTCAGTATATACTAAAATCTCTCTCATGTAACGTAATATACTTGTGAACTAGTATTTTATATAGAAATAGATGCAGATGTTGACCTGGCACGGACTTTGTGACATATATGTGGTATTAAAATGTCTCCATATCTGAATTTTAAGGACTTATGGACAATTGACTTCAGTTCAAGAATTATTATGAAGCCTAGAGGTTCCAATTCCAACAAGAATCAGTAATATAAATAAGTGTTAAAGAAGATTTTTGACGCTGTCCTGGAAATGAAGCTGACGTGATGTGGACGTACAGATACATTTATGCCGTATTAAAATATCTGATCTCAACTTTAAATATCAGTGCAACTTATACCAAAACGAAGAAATGGAACTGACTAAAGATAGCAAAAAAAATTCAAAAAATCTGTCAAACAAACCGTAACTCCACAGGATTCTTAGTAGCTATTGAAGACTTTTATTATTCACCTCCTGATGAAAATGCGATTTATGTACATATAATGTCATCTACTGATGCAAATATTGTAGTAACGCCTATGGATATCGCACATACTAAAGTCGTCCTGAAGATAGAGTGATGTTGGAAAGTGGGTCCTGCACAAGAACGCGAAATCCATTGGAACTGCAGCATTAATGAGATGGGAGAGGGAGGGAGAAAGTCTAGCCCACATACGACACGACTGGAACGTTAACAAGACACTTGGCAGTCAGATTTGCATGGTGCGGTCAAAAGCTAGTCGGTGAACAGGTCCTTTACCATCAAAAGGTGTTAGGGAATCTTATTGATTCTCAATCAGTGATTAAAGTCTAGAAAAATCCCCGCCCAAAGTCTAAAAATTTCTTTCAAGTATAGAAGTTTGTTAGATTATTGTTGCAGAAGAATCTTAACTACACAAAAACATTTAAAGTCTACCCCTACAAACGTTATCTCTATTAAGATATAACCGTGTAGTGTACTGTGTAGTCGAGTTAGAGGTGAAGTTATAACGGTTAAGAAACTTAATTTAAACTCTCCACCTCGAGTTGAACGCACAACTTAACATTTAAAGAAATCCAACGTGAACTTTAAAATGCTTTACTTCTAATGTATCTTTATTCATACTTTGGACTGTGTCTGTTTTTATTGGACAAGTTCTAAAACCAAACTGATGGAGTTTTCCCCTGATGTCTCCATTTCTTCCATTCCTTAAAATAGGCTAATTTGCGTGATTGTTTCCACGACGCAGAGGAACTTATCTTTGCCCTCTTGGAATACTGTCTCATACATCGACATATGTCGCAGCCAATTTACCAAATTCAAGATTATGGTTTTTGGATTTTTTTTACATTACTGATATTAATTCTTCCTAAATATCTTTTATTTGATTTTACTGTAGATCTTGATTTCCTTGCGAGTATTGCTATATCATGCGACTTAAACGGCTGTATCTATTAATTGCATTGTTATAAAACATTAAAGTGAGTAGCTCCCCTTATTATTAATAGAAAGCACATTCAAAGTCATAGTCAATGAAGTGATTTTTTTTTTGAGGGTTTATGTCCCAAATAGATCGTAACTCTGTTTTGCAATTGCATTTGTACTCCAAAGTTCTTTAAAACATTTCTTGAATAAGTGTTGGTGTAAATACCTTGCAATTCCGTCCGACAGGTAACAACCGACACCGGAATGCCTTTAGTACTGTACCACGAAGATTCTGTTTTAGCACAAAATACCGATACACTTCTCGGACTCAATAAACAGAATGACCTTAATAACAATGTTTTTAAGTTAAGTGGTGTTTTCCTTGGTTATTTTTGGTTGGTTATATGAGTTAAGTAATCACAATAAAGTAAACAATGTTCTAATACAACGAGCTAGAATGTCATAGAATGAGAGAGGAATGATACCCATTACTGTACAGCAATACGTATACATATGCAATTTATACGGAATCGAGTAGTGCCTGGATCTTGAGATTCAGGATCAGGTTTAAAGAACTCTTTCAAAATATATCAACTCTCACACCTTCACCACTCGACCACGCCAACTACAATAGATAATAAAGTAGTAAGCTTACGTGGAACTCAAGAAGGGTGACCTTAACCACGATACTATAAAACTAACGGTAATCGGTATACTTGACATAATATAAAATGATCTACCCACTACTACTACTTTATGGATTAAAATTAAATAAAAGAATATGTATAAAATGTTGTACTCTTTAAGTTTATCTATGTCACCATTACATCTAAAAATAGATTTTTTACAGAAGAATTTATCTATTCTTAACATAGTATTTTTAACGGAAATTATTATTAACATAGTATTTTTAGGAATCTTTTTTTGAAATTTCTTAAATATTAATAGTGTATGAAATATTGGCGAAAAACCAAATCCCTTTTTTCCATCTTTAATTATTAATAACTACAATTTTTTATTACCACATACAAAATTCACGCTTTTAGCATATTTTTCTAGGCGTATTTTAGACCATTATTTTAGACAATATTTTAGACCATTTTCAACTTGTCGACTAGACTGGAATAGTTGCATTAAGGCAAGTAATTGATGCATTGCAAATTGCAATTTATTCAATTCCAGTTCATTTAAACCAAAAGATTTAGTGTGATTATTAAAAATATATAATAATACAGCACAGACAGCCATAAATTAACTCAGACAGAATTTATGAAATCCAACCCGTGGAGTGGGGGTGCGTAACCACAAGTGGCTACTACAGATATAATCCGGCATGTTAACGAGACTACAGGCTGTTCCTATCCTATCCTATCCCTGAATGTTACATGAGCCAATGTCAAAGTACCCTGACCGGTAGATCGATATTCTATTACGTTTCGGAATTCAATTTAGTCGTTTCATTCATTTTTATTGGTGAGATGAAACACGCGGTAAATCAAATGGTTGACTCCTTTTAATTTGGTTGTTCATGTGCAATGTTGCTTAGGGCTATTCCTTTTCAAAAATTCGGTCAGATTTATTTGATATTATTACAGTTCTTATCGTTATTATATGTAATAATAAATATTGTGTTAACGTAACGAATGCGCATTCGCGCTGTGTTTGTATGTGCGTGTGTCACATCGTAAATAAAATAAAATTTCCTTATTATACTACAGATTGAAAAGCCAATTTAATAGATTTTTCATACATTCTCTGATGGAAAGGGAGTTCATGTCTAATTTCTATTATTCAGTCTTATATAAGAAGATTGTCCATCTTAAAACCTCAAATTCTTTAATTCAATTTTAGTGCCTTCGTATTTTTATTCCAGGTCCTGCCCATCAAGTCCAGATTAGATCAAGTTTCGAAATGAGATTGTACTGCATTTAATTCGACGTAATTTAAAAAGACTGAATTTATTTTTATGTCTTCTTTCGTATATCTTTTTATTCTGTAGCCTTAAAAGCTTTGTTTATATAATCGTTGTGCAAAATTGCTTAATTTTGTCCGAATCACCAATCGAATCTACTATTCTTGTTAAATCACCACCACATCAGTTAAGAGGATTTATTTCCTTTATCTTTTCAATTATCTGTTAGATGTGTCCGTGGGAAGTTCGGGTGTTTTACGTTGACCTAAATCTTAACCTGATGTTATTTTCCGCTCATAGGAATTAATGCCGATTTGGGGATTAGATGGCTTCATCGTCTTCATGTGTAGTAACCATCGTGTTATTCTGATGTAAAAGATGTATTTACTGTAGAATTTCATCAAAATTAACTACAAATAAACATGTTACCATCAAAATCAGTATTATCTCATTGTAAATTAAAGATACCTACAATTGCATTAATTTTTTCTTTCTTAACAAATATAATATTAAAGAAAGGTTGTGCGTATTATAAAACTTTAAATTTGCAATTGTTATCAAGTTTATCGTGAAACCTGATATAATATGCGGTATAAAGCCCTAGACCAAGACTTTCAATACAATCTGGAAGTTTCATCGGCTTAAATGTTCGATCGCCCGTTGGTTTATTGCAGACGTGAGGTAACTTTGCCTGTACTTAGATGCTTGTTACAGGTGTCTTTGTTGGTATTTGGAGCTGGTCACTTGAATTTTGATGAAGGATTTAGTCATGTGGTGGCATTGTTGATGGACTTACATGCACATGACATACAAATCATCTGGACCATATTGGCTTATAGGAACTATTCCTTGAGTACAATTTACATTTGAATGTCTAGTAGTATATATTATTTTTTATTATTATGATAGATAAGGCGCAAACGAGCAGACGATCCACCTGATGGTAAATGATCACCATTACCCTTGGACATCATGCATATACAAGAAACACCGCCCTCTTTTTGGGTATGAACCCAGAGTCCACTAGATCCTAGGGGTGGTGGGTTAATCGCCTCTTACTAGATGGTCTCCCAGCGGTAGAGGGGAATAGTATTCAAAACCCTTTACAGGTCACGGGTCGGGATCACGACGTGTTTTTGATATTATTGCTAATGCTTTTATTACTTCTGTTATTATTATCGTTGACTTCGTTAAATGATGGATAGCAATTTAGTGACAAGAGTTTAGTCTAAAACTCTTACTGACTCTCAAGTCCTGGACGCCAACCACCTTCCCATCTTAAATACATTAATATTAGTAGTTAATAGGCTTTTGTATGTTATATGAAAATATCTACCTTTGATCAAATAACTATAGATTCTGAAAATTATATTCATTATTTTGCAGTTATTTTTCTGCAATTATTATTACCAAGTAGAGATTCTCATTATCTGTATATGAAAATTGTCTGATCCATTTTATATGGAACAAATTAGAGGCTAAGCATTTTTATATGTTTTGAACGAAAACAGAGGGACATGTTTTATAAAAGGGCATCCACGGCTTAATACACAAACTCAATCAAAATTCTTTATTGCATAGTCATATATTCGGCAACAAACATCGAATTAACACGCTATCGGATTACACTACATTAAAATACACAAAATACAAGCGAAATTCCCGTTCGTCACACTTGCATTGCTGCGACCAGATTTTTTTGTTGTCCTGATTTACGTTTACCGACATGTCGCATTAAATCCTCATTTATTATGTATTATTATAATTCTACAACTTATTTTATTCTCTGTTTTACAATCTTAAATTCAACATAATCAAATTCTATAAATTGTCCTACTGATATACAAAATTTTTAAAGGCACGAAACTATAGCCGATAATTTGTACAATAGATCGTTTAATGTCCAAGCACGTAAAAATTGGTTTGACTTAAAAATATAATGGTTCTTTGTGTCAAAGACCTAGAGGTTATACTTCTACTAACCAAATGGATTAGCAGTTCATAATTCGTTTTTGCTAATCCAATCATTGTTCTCAGTGGCGGCGCTATACTATGACGTTGGCAAAATCAGTATTTCAGGTCTTCTTTTAGTTAGAAATAACAAAACTTACGTTACGTTAACGGCCCACTGCTGGGCCGGGTCTCCTCCTGAGAATGAGGAGTGTTAGGCCATAGTCCACCACGCTAAACTAATACGGGGTGTCAGACAATGACAGAGATCTTTAGGGAACTCTCAGGAGTGCAGGTTTCCTCACAATGTTTTCCTTCACCGTTATATCAAGTGATATTTAATTGCTTAAAACACACATAACTCCTGCAAGACAGTCCCGATTAAGACATTCAAGTCTTAACCACTGTCTATCACTGCCTTTTAATTCCCTCTATTTATCCACATATTCTCATCTATTACGTAAAAGACTGATAGAAATTGCTTACCATATCGCAACTTCAACTATTTATATTCTAACATTTATAATCACCTGCTAAAAATGAACTCAAAAATATTAAACAGAAACTTGTGGTCACACTATTGTTGCCATTTATTTCGTATTTGGATTTGTACGTCACTATAAATGCGCGAAACCAATTTGTTCAACTTTCATTAATGCTTTTTAATTTTTACTGTCTGTAATAAATATTACATTATATAGATTATTTTTATGTTTTCGTATTTTATAAAAAGCTAATTAATTTAGTTGTTTTAGTGTGACATTGACTTGGTCGTCACTATAAGTTTAAATATTTCCATGTCACCAAAATACTTATAGTTTGGGCTAAAGCTAAGGGCTTGTGACCAACTTCTTAGGTTTATGGGATACCTTTACAATGACTATAAATAGTCACCGTCCTTAGTAAGGTTACGTAAGGTTCTTAAACCAGCTTCGGCTTGGTCAGTTCCTAAAACTGCTAAATCCAAAATGGCGGTAACTCCGACACTCACGCTGATCAATCCATTATTGCATTTCTTGCGTTTAATTTTATAAATGATGTGTTGCCAACAGTCCGTGTTTGTTCCTGGGTAGTAGTGGTTTCTTTGTTTCCACATACTCTTGATAAAACCAATAATGGTGTTTGTGCATTTTTGATTCCAACTAACTACCAAATAATTGAATAATATCGCTAACCGTCACTGGTACATGATAATTGGGAGCCCGACGGACAAACAGGACGCTACCGCCTATTATGCTATGAATTATTCATAGACTAAGGGCTTGGTTATATGGATCTATTTACTATTGTCCTGTCTAGAATATATTATACAATATGTATATACTCATATTGTTAGCAACACTGTTCATAACTTATGATGAGCTAGTGATTCCTAGTCATATATTTTAAGAACCCTTTCACTGATACTGACACTGATAGTTGATAAGTAACTTTATGTAATGAATATTGGCTGTGAAAGTGGGAAGGTCTTTCTTATTTATTATCGCGTAATTAGTTAACTTTATAATTTAGTTTATTTAAGAAGTGAGGTTGAGTAAGTAAATATTGTAATTCAGGTAACAAGGACTTGTAAACTTACATCTTGGTTACAAGCCCCAGACATATACGCATTATAGCTTATATGAAATCTTCTTCGTTAACGGCTTTTACTATTAGTGAAAACTGTATCGTAATCTGTTGCGGAATTTTGAAGAAGTAAGCTAGCAAACATACAGAGGTAGTTAACACTAATCGTCGACCAATAGTATGTGGGAGATTAAGTAAATAAAATCAGAACTTTATTATAGTTATCATTTTTACTATAGTCATTAGTAATCAATAACTAAGATACAGAATTACATGATAATATGGCGAATCAGAGCACTGACAGACGTCGTGCCTAGTCAACGAGCGAACTACTTCTGAACCGTCTTCCGAGTACACACATTTATATACACACAAAATAAAATGGCGGGCGGACATTGACAGCAACATTTTGTTTCTATTTTTTCACTACCTCCCACTAGTATATATTACGTTACAACCAATCTGAAATCTTTTTCAACTTTAGTATGTTTATAGAAAAATTCTATTAACATATTCACATTCCTCACGCCGTCTGTATAGGGCGAAACGTCAAGGTCACATTCCCAGCAAACCTTTCGAATTCTTCGAATGCCATGCCTTTTACGTGTGATGAATATGAGAACTCCTAAATCTATGAAGTATTTTTTATAAAAGCAGAAATAAAAATAGAGGTTTTGAGCAAAAGGGACAAACATAATCCACTTCATGTTAATTGGCATCCAACTATTGCTGTCATCAACATCCATATTTTAGCTGTTGATAATTTGGATGAATCAATCATGGACTTAAATTTCGAAATAAATAAAAAAATTATAGGAAAAGAGAACATGACAGTTGTAGCTCAAACAAAATCCCTTAATGCTGTTTGAAAATTAGATTAAAATAATGATCACAAGCACATAGATGTAAAGATAGTTTTACGAGCTATTTTCTTTATTACAGATGAATTATATTTTGAAACTCCTCTTCCCTAGTGGATATTAGTAGCTCAAATAATATCAGTTGTGTTCAAAGCCTAACAAGATGCAGTATTTATTCAAAGCGTTTCGGAGTAGCGTGACCAGTGACAGTAATCACGATGATTATTGGACTGTAATGGCTTTTGGACTTGCCTTCATTTGGCTTAATAGTTATTTACCTTAATCTACAGGTTTATACGAGGATGACAATAAAAAATTCTTTGTAATAAATATTTTGTACATACCTTTTGGAATTTCGGAGTGTTAAGGCATTTGATGAATATTTCGTGGAGTAAACAACTTTTAGCTTTGAATCAAATTCTCCTTTTCGCACAAAATTACTCTTTTGTTGCTGGGAGGTAGAGAAGGGAGGAAAGAAAAAAATTGTTTTTAATGCGATTTAACGGTTATCAAATTATAAGCTTTAGCTATTCTAGGGGATGAAGAAGTAAAGACTAGGTTACTTGTAAAGACACTAAAACTAATCAAAATCTCTTTCTAAAACCTAAATTAAGATCTTACGACTTAATATAGTTGCAAGAGTATTTTACTGAATTCTAAGCTCTAATTAGTTTATTCCTAAATGACTTACGTAGTTGTTAGTAAGAAGTTTATGAAAGACATAACTAATAACCTCATCAAAGCGAGAGCTAGTAACCAGCGAAACATTCTGTGGGCAACTTATTCATTAAAACAGTGAAAGAGAATAATTCTGTAATACTCAACCCTTTATCATCGCTAACTTCATCAGCGGACGATATTCTCTGCCGAAATTACTTTCCTTACATTTCTAAGATTAAATGATACTGAATGAGTAAGATAAAAGAGAAATGGTGTATCTGATATACTTAATTAATGTACAAGGTTTTCACTAATTATTACATAGTGTCCGCTTGTAGCAAAACTTAAAGTTGTTTTTAGAGCAGATAAAAGACTTCTCAGAATGTAATATTCTATTACTATCAGTAACATTCCAACTATCTGCGTTTAAATTCAATTCTTCAATGCGCATTTTGGTCGATTATTCCTCAGCTGTTGAGACGAATACAAATTTCTACTTCTATGGATACCTTACTACCCTTTACCACTCTTTCTTCTATATAAATAACTAGCGGCCGAAGTTCGCCTTCATACCGGCTCACAACCAATATATATGTCAATCCTTTTTCATTACTAATATTATTATAAATTTTTTAAATCTAAAAAACGCCACTATCCGAATATTGTGGATATATCTTGTAGTTTCGAAATCTTTAAATAAAAATGTTCTTTAATTTGAGGGAAGAGTTTATCGTATCGACGGGATAACATTAAAACATTTTTTTATGGGATTTTTTTCTTTTATTTTCTTTATCGTTAATTTCAGCCAATGTTTCTTCTATTCGGGACGGAGATAAATACAACAAATCAAAAACCATGAAAATCGAACCAACCGTTCTCGAGTTATAAATGTTCGAACAATCCTGACTTTGTTATATATTAATAGATATAGAAGGAGATATTATCCATCTCATAGAAAGAAATATGTAGTCACTTACTACTACTACTTAGTTCATGATGCCTTAATCAGCTCTTTTATTATTCGGCTAAATAAATATATCGATAAGTTCAGCAACAATTTAGGTGACTTTTCTACAAAAACTTTTGTTCTATGGCAACCCAACTCCAATTCACCCAACTCAAATCTATATCGGTCAATTACACCCTTCATTCAAGAAATGTAAGAATCAATTTAAACTAATATAACGTCTTTTGGTATAATTGACGTTAAAGTGGCCTTTCTATTTAATTAAGGTTCTATGTTCAATTCTGTTGAAGGCGTGTTGAAATTTTATGGTGTCTAATATTGTTATTTGAAAGATTTTGTCTCTTTTGTTCTTATACTTAAGAATTTGTTTCCCACCCTTTTTAAGTCAGTGGATGAGTATCATCATCCCATTATTGTCTTTCACTTTCAAGGTCTATAACTTGTTGATATCTAAATTAAATTTTGGGATCTCCAAGTTCTTCAGCAATAATTTTTACCAACTTTAGTGAGTGATTTTTCACATTCACGGGATTGAAATTACCACATTCACGAAGTATTAACATCAATAGTTTATATTTTCTTAAATTACTTTTTACCTTCTTTAATTTAAGACATATTTTTTAATAAAGAAAAAACTTCTTAAGAACAAAAAACAATTTTAGTGACGTATCGCTATATAAAAAACAACTGACTTCTAATTTTCTTTTTCAGATGGAGATTTATGAATTGTGCCCATGGGATCGTGACTGATTGATGTGAACCAGCAAAATGGAGAGACGCGAGGATCTCTTCCATCATGGCTGCAGCATCGCTAAACAGACCATCCTTACCACTCATCCCAGTGGTCTCCAGACCAGAGTTTCCGTGGAATTGGCTAATTTCGATGCGCTATGCCTTCATTCAGAATGCAAGTCCAAAAAATGGGAGAGCCCCTTCATGGGTAGACGTGGTCTTTTGGGCGGTGTGTCTGCGAATGTTACTCCTGTGCTCGGTAGACGCAGTGATGTCGTGAATGAGGGAAGGTTATCTCAGCAATGTACTCCTGTGATGAGGAGACGGGAGTTAGAAAGTCCTGGAGGATCACCGTTACCTGTGAGGCGTGAGTTTGAAGAAGAGAGTTGTGATGTGGATAATAGTGTCATCAGTGGCTGGTTGAAGTTTCGAGACAACAAAAGGGTAAGTAATAATAATAAGGGGTACTAGACATACAAATTTAAATGATGATATTAATAATGATATTAATCAGCATGAACCTGAATAGAGAGATATTGAGTAGATGAATGAAAAAGAAGAAGATGAAGTCTGAGATATAGCTGAATGAGAAATAGTTGAAGTTACTCAACTTTTACGAAATAAATAACCAATTACAGAAGAAACAGATACTCCAAAAATCGTGCACATAACTTCAGGTAGTTTAAAACAAGATAAATATAAAACGTAAAGTCATTCGTACAAACAGTTAATTACCGCTAAATGTGAAGCATCAAAGAAATGTTCTGGTGAAATTCAGTACAAAACGCTCCAGGTCATTCAGCGTGTGGTGAATGAAAACAATTAGACTAATTGAACATACGTGTTTGAGTTTATGCAGACTCATTAGATTCTGTGCTAGTAATATTAAGAGATTATGAAATTTAAATGCGGGTATTTCATCCTGTATATCAAATTATTTCTAACGTTCTTGTAGATTGTGGAATCTTCCTTCGAAGGCTTTTCTAATTTCGTAGTAAGTTTTTGATGAATTTTCTTCAAGGTAAGCATCACCAATTCTTGTGTTGTGTAGTATTCATTCTTTATATATGCTATTTTTTGTTGTTTTTAATATTCACTTAACCGTATTATTCTTCGAAGAATACTTCAATTTAATACGGGACTGATAAATGGATGAATAGACGTCGTAAGAGAAAGACTTTGTAGGGAAGCTCACAGATATATTATGTAATAATTCTAAATGTTATGTATAGATAATTCCAAATGGAATGTATTTTAATACCAGGGAGTTTGGATTGAGATTGATTATTAATTTCGACTCTATATCTATACTTAACGAGCCTAAAAGAGTTGACACTATACAGTACGAAATATTACAAATTTGAATTGTTGAAAATTATTTGAATTAATTATTAGGTAAAACTTTATATAATAGATTTTGCTTTATTTTACTAAAGATTTAAGTAAAATACAATATTTAAGATTACTATGGAATACTACTTCCAATATAAATATACATAAATCTGAAATTACATCTGTATATCCAATTATTGATTTATTTAATAAATAATATTTCGCTTCTATTTAAAGTAACTGTAGAAATAAATCTACAAATAATATTTACGAAGAAAAATGTATGACAGACGAGACAGATAAAAATCAATAAAGAAAGTGTTATAGACTATTTTGAACGCTATTTTGCAATGTAAGGTATTAAATTAAGCTGTTAATGAGAGCCTAGGACGTAACTGAGCCTGAGAGGGTTCTCCGCATGCTGGTTATCATTGTGGAGCTTTGAGAACCAGTGTGGGGTGAGCTGCAGGCAGGTATGAAAGTATCAGAAGGGCGGCACAAGTGCCGCTATGTAACTAGGCTAAGGGCTTTCTACCTTGCATAAGAGACGAGTACGTGTCGATGTGCTCGAATCGATTATGAGATCATTATATCGACGTATAGAGGAGAGCCTTCTAAATCATTATCATTACCTAATCTTACTAATAATATTTAAAAAAAAATAACTGATGGATTTCAATTTATTTTTAACGCAAATGTATTATTATTATTTTTTTTTGATATATTAAGTTTTTTTGGCATAATAAAATTATGTTTAATATGACAATGATGATATTACTATAAAATTTATTAAAAATATGTCCATCTATACAGATACCGCATTTATAATATAATAGATACAGAAATTTTGAGGGCTTTGTTTGGTGTTTATTATGTATAGAAATTATTAAAGGAGGAAAGAAGGAAAAAAGGCAGCGCAGCTGTAGCATAAGAGGATCCATAAAGCAATCAATTTTATTTTTGAAAAATAGATCAGAGATTTAAGCTAAAAATATTGATATCTTCTTCCTTCCTCTTCTATCTATCTATCTTCTTATTTATATAAATAAAAATTAATGTTGCTAAGCGCATAACTCTAGAATGGCTCGACCTATTTTTTTTGGATGTTCCTGAAGGCCCACGGATGGTTTTAATAAAAATAAATAACTTGACAGAACGAAGTCTCTCCGGGCGGCTAGTTTTAAAATAATTTCAAATTACCAAACTTGGATAGGTCTATAACTTATTAATTGAACTATTATTTTATAATAATGGATGTTAAAAATTGTTCCATCTTAAAAACATTAGTCCCAACACTATACAACATGAAAGGGGTTAACTCAGACGAAATACCGACGTAGTATGTCTATGAAAATAGCTTAATAATATTATGCTTTTTCCATTAGATTTTTATGCTTTACAATTTGTTCTTATTCCCCACCAGATGGCGCTTTAAAGGTAATCACGGCTACAAAATTATAATTCTTTATTTCCATTATAAGGATAGTTACTTGGTTATCCCACACTCTGTATATACTATGTAATAAAATAATCTTTACTTACTTAATAACTTATAAGGTGGCTCTACGAACCAAAGTTAATCTTGGTCTCCGACACGAGTTTGCGCCAGTCGTTGGCTTGAAGATCGTTCAGATACACGGTGTCCATCCAGCGATACCTAGCCCGTCTCAAGTATGCTTTTTTAACTCCGCGTTTCTCCCCCATCCTTAATAGGAAGTGAGCTTTAATAGGAAGTAAATCCTTAATCATCGAAAATTCAGACTTTTATCCTTATTTATAACGAAGTTACATGATGTCAATGGTACGTAGTAAAATGATAAACGACATGTCATCATCATCATCATCACGACCCCTCAGTGGCCCACTGCTGAGCCGGGTCTCCTTCTCATAATGAGGAGGGTATTAAGCCATAGTCCACCACGCTGGCCCAGTGCGGGTTGGCAGACTTCACACCCCTTTGAGAACTTTTAGGAAACTCTCAGGAGTGCAGGTTTCCTCACGATGTTTTCCTTCACCGTTAAAGCAAGTGATATTTAATTGCTTAAAACACACATAACTCAGACTCAGAGGTGTGTGCCCAAACGACATGTACAAATATTTAATCCACCAAAGAGTTCGTATGACCAACAAAAAAGTTACTAAGAAAAATGGATATTACGGTCCGTGTTTTGGTAGTTTGGTTTGCTCGACTTGGCGGGACACTGCCATTGCCCCTGCAGCCTTGATGACATACAACCATATAGATATTATCTAGGTTCAATTACACAATCAGTATATACGATGCAATCGTTACCAGCTTTGTTAATTAATCCTGTATAACTTACTGCATCCTCAGGTATTAATGGATTACCATAAATAATATCCGAAACATACATACTAGGCTATCACCAGGATTTCCTGTCCAAGTAGTCTTTGTATATTTAGGTCAAATTATGAAAACTAAATTTTAAAGTTACCTTCAACCTGCCCGAACCTACTAGTTAGCTAAGTAACGTCCTTGTAAGATCAATATGGCGGACGACCCAAGATGGCAGACTAGTCATTTTTCGTGCACTGAGGATGCATGGGCATTAAATGAAAAGGTTTCTTAAGAAGAATATAAAAAATAAAATGATTTCACTTTAAATCCAATATGGCGGACCACCCAAGATGGCAGACTACTTATTTTTAATGAATGCCCATGGTATAGGTATGAAATAAAATGGTTTGCTAAGCAGAATTCGTAAAATATGCCTGGTATCCGATTTAACTGAAACTGAGTATTTATGCCAGTAATATAGAAGGAAATGATTTTACCTCAGCGACGCGAAGGAGAGGCGCTAGTACTAAATAAATAGCAATGTTTATCTCAGTCCCATACGTCAACAAATACCCAAGATATTTTTTCTAATACTTTCATGTGTATATTTTATGTATAGCGATTCCGTTGTAGTGCCATTTGTCACGCTCAGAGTTTTCGTACTTCATAAATGTTTCATAGAAAAAGGTACAATATTTTTACGGTCCTTTGGGAATGCTTAGCGTTTTATTTCTGATACAAAATAGTGAACACGGAAGGAATATTTCTTTTGCAAAACTTATGGGATTTATTTCTGTGTATACTTGATCAGCCCTCGCTTCAGTATTGTGTCTATATTTTATCTATAAAACTGACCTAACGCGTAGTCGAAACTACTGAAGTATTTTTTTATTTTACCCTAAAACAATACCTACTGATATTTGGGCTTTTAAATACATTTAACGATTTTTATTTATATGGATTACTGATTGCTAATTGTAAAAAATAATAGTTTATAAGGCAACTAGTTTCAAGGTTTCAGCGATTCCCAAACTGGTCTATATCAATCTTTAATGGTTTATGACGAGATATAGGATCATCAACCATTGAATGAACCAAAGAAAGGGCCACTAAATATTTTTTGAATATTATTTTTTACTTAATTTCCTACCTCTAGATTCTTTAATTATTTCGGATATTTTTGTAATATAAAATTTGAGAAAGGGGATCAAGGGAATAACAAGGGAGGACTCAGGTTAAGTAATTTTTTGACTCTCTTTTTTTCTTTTTTGGTCTTCGGAGTTATACATATGACTTTCAAAATCCGTGGGTTGGGTGGGAAATCCCAGGATGGGTTAGAATACTATTCCCCTCTGCCGCTGGGAGAGCATCTCGTAAGAGCCGAGTAACTCAGCACCCCCTTGGTGGTAGAGGATCTGTTCTCCGACTGGCTTGCGACCATCAGCATGCGAATCCGATCGCCAAGTGTCATAGACGCGTTCCGGTCGAGCCGCATGTGGGCCAGACTTACCCCCTCCCTTTCCCATCCCATTAATGCTGTGGGTCTAGTGGACCCTGGGCTCTTGCCTAGGGTCCGCTGAATCCGCATCATTTTTCTTCTTCATTCCCCCTTCCCACTCTATCTTCGGGGATGCAACGCATCGACAAAACGAGAGAGTGTTTCTTTTTTTTCCGATGTCCATGGGCGATGGTTGCCACTTCCCATCAGGACTGCTCGTTTGCACCTTATATATTATTATAAAAAAAAATCAATTATAGTAATGTTATCTCCATGAAGCCGATACCGCACAGTAACACTCACAAGACCATAATGGTCACCAGGCGAGCTCCGTTTGACAACTGACTCAAGTCTATCGGAACCGAGATTATAATACAGTCTTAGAATAAAATAAAAGGTGCTATCCGCGAATATAAAGTTATCAACGGTGTTGCTAACTGTAAATAGGAAATATGGGAAACGCTGATGAAAATAAAAAAAACCTAGGCTTGCTCCTTTTTATCCGGTATAAAAAGAACATACTCGTACATCTCATCAAGGAGTCAGATATTAAAATCCTCGGTACGTTTAGCTTGAGAATCTGTCTTAACGTTCTTTGTACCACAATGTTCAATGAGAAATTCCTTCAATTCCGTCGAGCAGAATTCAACGCAAGACGTAAAAATACGTCGTGAAAATTCTACGGGATAAGGCAGGAAAGAACTGCGGGATGCTTTTTCTTTATTTAGTAGTTTGTATGTTCTGTAGTCTTATGGTTCATGGAGGTGCTTGAAATTTTCTTGATTGAGATTTTCTTAAGCCAAGTTATAGTAGGGGAGGCCATGATGCTAAATGGGTATTTACTCGAGCGTCTTAGGGACATATAACATTTTGTAGATTAGATGATAGTGAGAATAAAAGGTTATATTACGTTTCCCATTTTAATGTTCCGAAAAACATCTATAGCTTTTCAAAAATTGTAAAATTAAAAAATGACATGAAGATAATAAGCCAGAAGTCAGATATTGATGAAGTTGAGATGGTCCGACTTGTCACTGATGTGACGGTATGTTCATCTACCGACATGAGTTGTGGGGGTGGCCATCTAGAAGGGTAGAAAAAAAATGTATTCAAGTGCCATCAGATATTCAGAGGGGATATTAAGTAATACATACATACATAAAATGACATGAATGCGTTGTTTTGTGATTATCTGAGATAATGTTATGACGTCGGAAAGCGGTGTGATGATGGTGCGATCTCGTCCGCGGTCCGCCACGCCCAAATCGTCAGATTTTCAAAATACACGCATTCTATAATGCAATTAACCCACCTTACCTTAATCAGACGCGCTCGAGTAAATCCAAAAAATTCCCTCTTGGGCTCCCATACTATTAAGATTGAAGTATATTTATGTGACATGATTTTTTTTTACAGAAATTAGTCCGTAACTGCGTCTATAGATTGTCTTTTTTTTACGCCTTGTGGACAATTAACTTCAGACTTACATATAGTTTATTTTAAATTAAATAACAGTAGTATAAACATTTTTCTTACTCATAAGATTTTAAATATCAGCTCGTCAAAACATGTGGCAATACTTATTCACATACTTCTTGTTGGATACAATTTTCAGTATATTTTCCTTAATTAAAGTATATAATTTAATTATATACGTGTTACTTTAAATAATTTTGTTTACGGAATTATTTAGATTGTATTTTTTTTATACCTCAACAATCATTAACATTTTATTAACCTCTGCCCTCAAAGATCTAAATTAGCCATCAAATTGAAGTTGTTTTATTTTTGTTAAAAATTTGTATGATGATTGTGATTTAACGGAAAATCGATTTATAATAAAAAAATAGAAACAAGTTACTAATAAACACACAAAATAATTTCGATAATCTTACTAATATATGTATGTTTGTTACTCAATAACGGCTGAAAGGATTTCATTGAAATTTGGCGCACAGATACTTCATAGCCTGGATTAACACATAGTGCTAAGTATATAAGAGAGAGATGTGGTACCCATTACTGTACAGCAATACGTATACACATGCAATTTAGACTGAGGCAAGCGGTGCCTGGGGCTTGAGACCCAGGAGCAGGTTTAAAGAGCTCTTTCATAATATATTAACTCTCACCTCCACCACTCGACCTCGCTAACGACAATAGATAATAAAGTAAACTTACATGGACCTCGAGAAGGGTAACCTTAATCACGACACTATAACACTAACCTCCATGTTCACTGCACGAAAACACCAGAGAGACTGAGACTAATCTATCGTACTAAAGGTTATATAAAGTCTCCACGTCGGTATACTCGAAATAATATTAAATGATATACCCGCTACTACTACTTTATAAATAGTGTTGCTAACAATAAACTAAGTATAAGTATTATATATGCGGTAAATTGCAGCCGTACAAAGTCAGGGCGGGTCGACTAGTATAATATATTTTTTTGTTATGTTAAATACATCACCGCCACCTCTCATAAATTAGGGAAACATTTTTACACAGGAAAAATTATTCGCTTTCTTGCTTTTGAATTATTGAAATAATCCATTTGTATGGAGCGTAGTTAATGACCATTTACAAATACCTTTAGGGGGAATTCAAATTCCTGACCTCAACTCATAATAGAATTGTGTAATAATATTTTTATATTTTTTGTGTCTGTATGATGAAACGAAAGTTACCTTATTTCATTTAACTCTTAGTAACCTTCGTGTGGTCTACACTAGATTATTTTTTAGGTAAGATTATGACTTAAAAGTTAAATTTGACATAAAAATATTAAATAAATTGATAATAACATTTTAAAGTTCATAAAAATTACAACTCGTATAATAAAATATTTTTGGATTTTTCTCTTAATAATCTATACTAATATATAAAGCTAAAGCTGCTCGAACGCACAAATCTCAGCAACTACTGGTCCGATTTGAAAAATTTTATCAGTGTTAGATAGCCCATCTATCTAGAAAGGCTATAGGCTATATATAATCACGCTAAGATCAATAGGAGCGGAGCTACACGCGGACGAAGACGCAAAGGTCGGCTAGTCTATACTTCTATACTAATATTATAAAGAGGAAAGATTTGTATTTTTGTATTTTTGTATGTAACGAATAAACATAAAAACTACTGGACCGATTTCAAAAATTCTTTCACCATTAGAAAGCTACATTATCCCTGAGTAACATAGGCTATATTTATTACAAGAAAAAATTAGAGATCCTTAGGAAATCTCACGAAAACCAACCCAAGGTGCCAAAAAATTAGCCATAAAATATCTTTCATCGCATGCGCTGCAAAAAGTATTGATGATAGAACAAAAAAATGTTCTACAATATTATAGAACGTATCAATATCTACAAAAAAGTCCGCGAGACCATATATCCAACTATTATAGTTACGTCACTATAACTACTTTTTTACATTTTAAAAGTTGATAAAAATGCCTATCAAAATCTGACCATGTTTTCTATAACTTTGTATTAATCCTTATCCAAATAAATTATTTCGTATTCAAGACTATTTCAATAGCTGTAAATTACTTTTTGAATTATTAAAATCGGACTTTCCATTCAAAAGATATTACGAAATTAAAAATATCAATATAAACAAAAAATACACGACGACGCGACTGGCCAGTGTAGCGACGCAGCGCAGCGAGTAAAGCGGCAAGAGAGGGGGCACCGAAATGCGGGAGGGCCAATATATTTTTAAAAATAATATTCCACCCGCGCGAAGCCGGGATGGGCCGCTAGTAATTCATAAAATCATTAAGTAATAATTAATATAGTTATTATGGAAGTTGCTCTGCTTTCTGCTGATGTAGAGGTACGTAGTAAATCTTTTCTCATTTAAAGTAAAACATAAGGAATAGTGAACTTTTTGTTCATGCTTTTTGTTCATGGTTCATGTGTGGTATCGTAGAAGTTAAGCTATTCAATTGAAAATTTGAATTTAACAAATTATTTCGGTCCCTGAGACCTATGCCAGTCGTTAAGGTTTAAACTATTAGTTAATCTGAGAGGGAAAAGATGAAATAAAAAAGATCTTGCTCTGCTCAATTCATCCAACGAAACAAATCATTGAAATTATTGCAATATATATAACAGAGAGAAAAAAGGAGATGTTTCTTACTAATCTTTGATGTGTAACATAAATTCGCACGAGTGTTTTTGTAAGTTAATAAAAAAGTACAAAAACATTCCAAGCATCTTCCAGGTAGAAACAAAATCAATCTAAGAAAAGTAACAAATTAATCTCGCAATGAATTGCTTCGTGAGGCTCGGAGCTTCTTTTCAACAATCTTACGAAGCACTCGATAGTACTCGAAGAATTCTTGACGATACAATGGATTTACTACCTTTTATATAACTATAGTCTGTCTGTTTCATTTTACATTTTCTCAAAATCAAAATAATTTATATATGTCGGAGGTGCGAGTTAGGTTTAGGTTAGGTTAGCCTTGTGTTAATTTAGGTTAATGTTAGTCTAATCTTAGGTTTAGACGGTGAAACTAAGCAGTGGAGGTGAGTGTTATGATCTTTTAAAGGATATCCTTAAGCCTACACCTTGGTCACAAGTCCAAGGCACTGCTTGGGTTCCTGTCATAATAGTTCTTGTCAGAATAGTACGTGATAGTAATGTTTAGTTATAACTTGACCGTGTTGCGCCCGTATAGCTTTTGAGATAGGCCATCCATCTATATCCTTATTTTAATTAGTTTCCGACATATATAACTTGAAGACAAACGATCTCACAGCTCGACGTCACGTCATCCTCTATTTTAACCCCTTCATGCCTTTTTTCGCAATAAAATATAGCTTATGTGCTTTTCCAAGCTCTAGT
Organism: Limenitis camilla; assembly: GCA_905147385.1. Classification (NCBI taxonomy): domain Eukaryota; kingdom Metazoa; phylum Arthropoda; class Insecta; order Lepidoptera; family Nymphalidae; genus Limenitis; species Limenitis camilla. Next base: position 13,384,130 of record LR990241.1, read on the forward strand.
CTGTCTTTGTACCAAATTTCATCAAAATCAGATCAGTGGTTTAAGGGTGGAATCGTAACAGTTAAACGAATAAAGTTACTTTGGCATTTAAAATATTAAATAAATTGGAATTATGATATATTTCAATGACTTTTTTATATCAGATTCAAATAAAACATAAATTATATTATAACTTAGATCTACAGCAATAGTATTTGCGCGATACAAACATACATATATGTTTTGGCTTATATTTTGGTTATAATATGGTTGTTCTGTGCAATGCCATGATTATGGATAAAGAAGCTCAGTAAAGGCATTTAGGTTATTGTGACCCTAATGCAGGTATAGTTTATATTATAAAGAAATGCAGAAAAGTAGCATTTGTTTATGCTATAGGTGTTTTACCCGTGAGGGGACGGGTTAGAATAGTATTCCTCTCTCTCCGCTTCTCTCCGCCAAGTGTGATAGACGCGTACCGGTCGAGCCGCATGTGGGCCAAACTTACCCCCTCCCTCTCCCATCCCTTTAATGCTGCGGATCTAGTGGACTCTGGGCTCTTGCTCAGGGTCCGCTGAAACCGCATAATTTTTTTTTCTTCACTCCCCCTTCACACTGTAACTTCGGAGATGCAACGCATCGACAAAACGAACGAGTATCTTTTGTTTTGTTTGTCGATGTCCATGGGCGATGGTGGGCACTTACCATCAGGTGGACAATTTACTATCCACTAATAAAAATAACTATAAAGTACAGAAATATTCTATTTATAGATACTTGTATTAAACATCTTTCACCCGCGAGGGAGAGGGTAAAATACAGTTCCCCTCTACCGCTGGAGAGGATCTTATAAGAGCGAGTAACCCAGCATTCCTTGGTGGTAGGGGATCTGTTTCCCGACTGATTTCGACCGCCAAGTATCATTGACTTTGATTGATTGACGCGACTAACCCCCACCTAATGCTAATGCTGATTTAGTGGACTCTCTAGTGGAGCTGTTGTTCAGATTCTGCTGAAACTGCAACATTTTTCTCTTCACTCTCCGTCCCCACTCTATCTTCTAGGTTGCAACGTATCGGCAAAATAAGAAGGTGGACCGTCTGCTAATTTTCGCCTCATCTACCATAAAAAATGTCAATGATTCTTCTAGATCTTGTGATAAACTCAAATCCAAACAGTGTGGCTTCCTATTAGTAAAAGAATGTTAAAATCGACTAGTATAGTAGTAGCCCTATATAAGTATTTCTGTAGAAACAATCCTAAAAGGTTATACCGTATCCCTGATATATTGCCACAATTGTGGACAAATGTGGGACAGTGTCGCCATTATCGGAAGTGTCTTGTACTCTTTAATCATATGGACCCCAATAAGGGGACAAATTGTTTTCCATTGATTCTAAAGAATCGTTTCTTATCAACCAATTCTCATATTGATTGCATGTTTTTTATAGATGTACATACAGAACCGCCCCGGTTTCGCACGGTTTTTCTACTATAATATGCATGTAGTATACATATAAATCTTCCTCTTGAATTACTCTGTCTATTAGTGGAAACAGCATTAAAATCACATGCGTAGTTTATCTAGATCTACTACAGGAACTGCAGCTATATCTATTTGAATTTTCCTGTCACTTGGTATTTTGGAGTAACAAAATGAGGAGACTTAGAAACTCAGTATCCACATAGACCTGTAAATACTTTAGTAGAACCTTATCTATGTTCGTCCACTGTGGAATAATCCGCAGAATACTAAAAGATACAGTAAAGATATTTTCAAAAAGAAATATACATGCGCATCCTGCATTAAAATAACTTTTTTTTCTTTAGTTACCGCGAACATATTGTTCAAAATGATATGAATAATTTAGTAAAGTTTGAGCCCTTAACATCCATCGTCCATCTGATGGTAAGTGGCGATCATCGCCCATGGACATCGACAAAATAAGAGATACTCTCTTGTTTTGTTGATGCGTTTCATCTTCGAAGATAGAGTGGGGAGGGGAAGTGAAGAAAAAAAAATGCTGCGGTTTCAGCGCACCCTGAGCAAGAGCCCAGAGTCCACTAGATCCGCAAATAATTATATTACCTATTTGAAGATCGTTTTATTTACTAAATGGATACATATGCATTAACAATACGCTAAATTGTTAGAGTGCATTAAAATTCCAAGTAAAATTAAAAAAAAATAGGTATTGCAGAAATTCATGATTTAAAAGGAATCAAAAGGTTACCTTGCTATAATCCGCGGCAATCTGAACAACCAGACTCGTATGGCACAACCCAGAAGAGCACCCTGCCCGCATAAAAGTAAGACGCGCGAACCCGAACCACACCACACAAGTAGGTAGCTCGACGATCTAACAACCAGACTCGTACGGCACAATCCGGAAGAGCACACCGTTCACAGAAAAGTGTAACGCGCGAACCCGAACCAGTACACACCACACAAGTAGATCGCGATCGACAATCGACGCTCCGTAACTGAAGCATCTTCAGGAGGTGTTGACTCTACAAGCGTCACTTGTTAAGTGACTCTTGTAGAGTCAACACTACTTACGTGGGCAGAATGCTCGTCTGGGTTGTGCCATACGAGTCTGGTTGTTCAGATTGCCGCGGATTATAGCAAGGTAACCTTTTAATTCCTTTTAAATCATGAATTTCTGCAATACCTATTTTTTTTAAATTTTACTCGGAATTTTAATGCACTCTAACAATTTAGCGTATTGTTAATGCATATGTATTCATTTAGTAAATAAAACGATCTTCAAATAGGTAATATAATTATTTGCTAAGTTGACTCGTTTTTACGTTATTTAAGGTTAAAAAAAAATTCTAACAAAGTTGTTTTTGGTAAAAATAATTCTTGTAATATTTTTAATGACAAAACAATTTGTAAGGTAAGGCAACATTGTCGCAAACACTCCATCCTATCCGCTATTAACCAGCACTCGATCACATGGACAGCCAATTTGCTACTGGAGGCTATTTCACATTACATGGACCTGATTGAACTGACTCCACTTGCATTGGAGTTAGAAAACAAAAGAAACAGGTTTTTAGTGTAGTTAGTGTTCAAAACACAGGAAATATATCCCCTTAATAGTATTGGATAATTAAATGTACTATATTTTATACCGAGTATAAAACATTCGTTCTTACCCGAAAATATATATAAAAATATTTCCCTATTTCCATTGGTCTCAACATCACGTGTAAACGGCTGAACCGATTTCGATAATTCTTTTTTGTTGTGTTTGTTACTATCAGGAGAAGGTTCTTAAGAAAGAAAAAATTAAGAAAATTGCGCGGGAAATTAAAAAATTAAAGAAAACTTAACGACCATATATTTGTCTAATATAGCGTTTATGGCGTTTGACATAACTGTCAGTCATTGGACAGATGGATTTTTAAAAGCTACTAAATCAGTAATAAAATAATTCCTTAACGTAACGTATTAACTCTCACCTCCACTACTCGACATTGACAGCCACAAAAAATAATAAAGTTCATTACTCACGTACTCCTTGATAACTAAGAACTAGCACCATGCCAAAAAACAACACTACTCTTTCAGTCTCACTGCTTTAATATGCACTATGTTAGCAACACTGTTTATAAAGTAGTAGTAGCCGGTAGATCATTTTATATTATTTCAAGTATACCGACGTGAAGACAATATATAACCTTTAGTGCGATAGAATAGCCTCAGTCTCTCTGGTGTTTTCGCGCAGTGAACATGGAAGTTAGTGTTATAGTATCGTGGTTAAGGTCACTCTTCTTGAGGTCCACGTAAGTTTACTTTATTATCTATTATAGTTAGCGAGGTCGAGTAGTGGAGGTGACAGTAAATATATTATGAAAGAGCTCTTTACATCTGCTCCTGGGTCTCAAGCCCCAGGCACTGCTTGCTTCAGTCTAAATTGCATGTGTATACGTATTGCTCAAACTACAACCAGTGAAATTGGTATTTCCGATAAAAAACCAAATAGATTTGAAAGTACCTTTCATTGATATATTAGATCGTTTTCCTGGAGGACAGGAGCGAGCCTGAGCAGGTTGGTGGGTGACATATTGTGGAGCAGGAGAGCACGACGTTGACAGAGCGCGCGGTACGTGCCGAACATTTTTAACTTCGGGTTCTGTGGAAAAGTAAAGAAATATCAGGAAATATTGCCAGTAAGGTTATAGTATTTAGTGTTCAGTTAGGCTGTGTTTACGAAGTGATTCTATTGGTTCTCAACAAACACATCCCCCGCTACGCATCTTCGCACATCGCTGGTGGAAACGCAGCCTAACGTGGATAAAATTATAGTGTAACTGTTAAAAAGAGACAAATTTATGACTTACATTCGTTTAGATTGTTCGACTGTCCATCTGATGGAAAGTGGCCACCGTCGTCCATGGACGTCGACAAAACTTGAGGGTATCTCTTGTTTTGTCGTTGCGTTGCTGCTTCGAAGATAGAGTGAGGAGGGAAGAGAAGAATGCTGCGGTTTCATTGGACTCCAAGCAAGAAACCGGCGTTAATCGGAACCGCAGCAGTAATGGGATGGGAGAGGGAGGGGTAGATCCGCTTCAGAGACACTTGGCAGTCGGATTCGCATGCTGGTGGTCGTAAGCCAGTCGGGGAAGAGATCCCCTACCACCAAGTGTGTGCTGGGTTACTCGGCTCTTACGAGATGCTCTCCCAGCAGCAGAGGGGAATTGTATTCTAACCCGGGACGGGTAATAACATGCGGTTTTCTTCGTAAACAGATTAATGTACGAGAAAGGTTTAGGTGTATAAATTATTTATGTAATAAGTGCTTTTCTAGTCACGCAAAGCCAGGACGTATTAGTCATACAACTAGGATAAAATGCAAGAAGAAGAATCTCTTACATTTACGACAGGAACTTAAGCAGAGCCTTGGAGTTGTGACTAAGGTATGGAGCTCCTTCATTCAATTGGAATCGCCTTCACTGCCCAGGTTCTCTGTTTAAATCGGGGAAAAATTTATCGGGATGAATAACACAATATTATTCGTCCTACTTCTTTAAGAATCAAGAATCATATGAATATGTATGTATGAATAACTTCAATATATAAACAAGATTAGAATGAATGAAATTTAATATTTTATCATCTAATTAAGATCTTGGAAACTTATTCGGTGAGACAATTCATTTGGAGCCCACCTCATAATTGCTGTATCACCATTCACCACAAAACATGATTATAGCCGAAATAATTCCTTTACGCCCCTACTGATGGAGTGAACGTTACTATTGCAGTTATAGTAAATTCCAATTAGTGATAAAGCGAATTTATTAGGCGTAGCGTAACGCTCATAATGCGCTACTTCCCCCCACGATTTTATCTCAGACCTAAAATTAGCTGCTGCTGATTATACTAGTTTTTTTTTTAAATTAATAAACACTTGCTCAAAGTAACAATATTATGATACAAAATATGTCATTTTTACAAATTTCATATTTACTCTTCAAAATTTTGGAAGAATATTGAATGAATGAATTGATCGGTTAAGGTGTATAAATTCTTTTATTTTTTTTTTATTTAGCATGTATTTACTTTTATTTTATTTAAGGCATAGATTGTGGGCGATGACAATAAAAAATCTCAGATCTGACGCAGTTTATCAAATCTTGAATGGTAGGTTGAAAATAGATTCTAAATTTAAATTATCTTGAATTTGGAATCTATTTTTAATCTATAATCTAAAGATTTTGAATTTTGAAATTATTCATTTCTGCCGATAGGTCGTCGTTATCTAGGATACCTTATCACCTGATAGTTATTTTTTATTTTAATGTCAGGTATTAGGTAAGTAGTAGATGTATCACAAAAGATGTTCTTAAAACTGTTTTTGAACTACAACCCCCAAATACTGCTTAACTTCCTGTTTAAAATACACGATGTTTCTTATATTAAAAGTAAAATAGTTAACAATTTCGTTAGCGAGTATCGAAAACCCAATAGTAACTGTGTCTCCGATATAAATCATTGTTTCCTTACGTTTAATACTAATTAATTTTACACAAAATTGAACTCTATTATAAGTGGATAAGGACTGTAATAGCAAAAATTAAATTGCAAATAACAATCGCTGAGCGATACGTCTTAACGAATGAATTATTTATTCAGTGAATGAATTAACATATCAAGAGCGTGCGGGAATTGGGATCTACGAAAATGGAGGGTAGGTGAAGATGAAATTGTTGTAATGCCGAGAAAATATAGAGAGACTTCTTGTTGTTGCTAGTTATAACTAACATTCACTGTAGCTAATAATTTGGCTTACAATCTTAATTATAATTATTTAATTAAAAAAATAATGAATGTGTCATAGAATGAGAGAGGAATGGTTTAAAGAGCTCTTTCATATTATATTAACTCTCACCTCCACCACTCGACCTCGCTAACTACAATAGATAATAAAGTAAACTTACGTGGACCTCAAAAAGGGTGACCTTAACGACGACACTAGAACACTAACTTCCATGTACACTGCGCGACAACACCAAAGAGACTGACCCTAATCTATCGCACTAACTGTTTAAATAAATTGACACTATTTGTACAGTAACAGTAAATTAATCGTTAATTTTATTTTTTAATTAATAATATAAAATTGTCTGGGAATTTTCAAGTTAACAACACCGTTAATAACTATTTATTTTATTTCAATTATACTTACGTAACAATTAATGACAAGACAATATAATCTCTGTTTCGATAGATTGGTGCCAATTGTCAAAAGGAGCTCGCCTTGTCAGCATCGTGGCTGTATAGGTGGGACTCCTTATGAAGGATTTCGTTAGTGTGACAGTATTTGTTAAACGCATAAAGGGCTACTGTGACGTGTCGTTTATATTATTCATACAGATAGTGGTATTAGTCATCCATACAAATAAATAAATTTGTAGTGTCTGTTTGTAATATTAAAATAACCGCTTTATACTAAGTGCACACACCACATATACCAACAACTACATTTTTTTTTTTACAATTTTTGTCTGTTTGTTTGTTCCGGATAATCTGAAATGGCTGGACCGAATTTGACGGGACTTTCACTACCAGATAGCTGTTGTAACAAAGAGCAACATAGGCTATTTAACATCTCGCTGCGACTCATAGGAGCGGAGAAACACGCGAACAAAGTCGCGCAGGTCGGCCCCTTCAATCCGGGATAAACTAATAAATAAATTAACTGTTACTGGTAAGAATTCTTCATAACCTAAAATATAATAAATATTAGAAGTAAAATTAATACAAGGTGGTTAATATAAACTGCGTTTTTTTTTTAAATTTCCTTGATTATACCGCATCCATCCAATAATAGGTGGTAAGTCCTGTAATCCGTGCACCGTTAATCCTGTATTCCCTTAGACGCGTGGTTTCCACAAATTGAAATGTTCTGTTCCGTCACAATAGCACACCGCTCTTCCCGTTTAATTCTCGTTACCATTATCTGTTAGGATTATCCTGAATTAGGACACTTTCGATTTGGAAGTGAAAACTCATGTCTATAACTCTATACATATGAGACTCGACATTCGATCTATCTGATCCGAACATCCATTCGATTTAGTTCAGTTTCATTATTGTTCTTTTCCATTCTGTTCTAAGATTAACTTAATAATTCATATAGGTCGCTGTGGCTGGTGGTTGTAGACTGCAAGCCCCAGTGATGTATAAATATTTGAGAAGTAAGTTATAAATATTGTAGGGATCCAGGAATCAGCTAGACCCCTGGGCAGGTCTTTATAATTTAGTTCCACCTTAGTCAGAGGCGAAGGAATGATTGACCATTACTGGTGCTAGATTTGTCATGAATATTATTAGAGATCTGAATCTAAAAATGAGCTATGTCTTATCCCTCCCTATTTAAAGAAATAGGGAGGGATCAGCGAGAAAACACTATAATATGTATATTCATGACTCATAGGAGCGGAATATAAGCGGACGAAGTTTCGCGGGTCGGCTAGCTTAATATATTTTAGACGCATTTCACTTTCTCAAAGGTTTAAATGAATTATGTGAATATTAGGTACAATATTAGACAATATGAATTAAATTAGTATTTAAAATCTAGGTACAGTTCTGTTCATTCCATTCTATTTCATATTGAATTCTGTTCCATTTCTCTTTATTCATCATCATCACGATCCTTTAATGGCCCACTGCTGAGCAGTCTCCTCCTCAGAATGATGAGGGTATTAGGACATAGTCCACTACGCTGGCCCAATGCGGGTTGGCAGACTTCACACACCTTTGAGAACTTTTTAGGGAACTTTCAGGAGTGCAGGTTTCCTCACGATGTTTGCCTTCACCGTTAAAGCAAGTGATATTTAATTGCTTAAAACACACATAACTCAGAGTCAGAGATGTGTGCCCAGGATCGAACCTCAGACCTCCCGAGTAAGACTTGAAGTCTCAACCACTGGGCCATCACTGGCGTTTATTACTAAACTTTAAATACCAAAATACTCTGGTTTGGCTAAAATCTGATTAGGCCAACAAAATTTATTTATTAAAAAACAGAATTTTTTATTGGCATTGAAAATAAATTCCTTAATAAATCAAGAAGGTAGATCAGGATACTATATGTTGCTATAGGCATCAGATAACAGCATAAATAATAGAGGTAGAAAAGATACTTCAATCTACCCACTTAACCAACACGTGTTACAACCCTTAACGCGATCAATTATTTAAAATACTTAAACAAAAATAACTAATTACATCCCCTATTTAAGGGTAGTTAAGGGTATGTACACAGATGGGATATTATTTTATGACCCTTCAGGACGCGTGCAGGTTAACCTAAATAAGCTAAGGGTTGTTCCAACCTTTATTGCTCTACCCACCTCCCTTGCAACCTTTCGATTACTGTCATTTAGGTATAAGGGCATTTAGTAAATTAGGGGATTCTTCATTAATTATCCAAACGTCGGATCAATACTAAACTAGGGATTTTAAGGTTTTTGAAAAAAAAATAACTACTGAATCGTGATTCTTAAGTTTTATCCACCCCCCATTCTGATAATAACTAATTGACCATATTGAATCACTTTTTTGGCGATTCAATTGCATCACTGAATTACAAATTTATGATTCTTTGATTTACAAACACATTTATAAATTAATACATAATTTCTTTGATTTGCTGATAGATTTAAAGAATTAATTCATTGATTGGTTTACCCATTAAGATATTAAGATTAATTTACTGATTAACTCATTCTCCCATTCACTAGTTTACCCATTAACTGAGTCACCTATCCGCTGATTTACTGATTCATTGATTCGTTGATCTACTAGACATTTATATACTGATTCACTCATTGATTATTTCGCTTATCCACTGGGCCATCCATTTACTGATTCACTCGTTCATTGATTTCTTTATCCACTGGACATTCATTCACTGATTCACTGATTCACTAATTCAATGATTCGCTTATCCACTGGGCCATCCATTTACTGATTCACTCATTCATTGATTCGTTTATCCACTGGACATTTATTTACTGATTCACTCATTCATTGATTCGTTTATCCACTGGACATTTATTTACTGATTCACTCATTCATTGATTCGTTTATCCACTGGACATTTATTTACTGATTCACCCATTCATTGATTTACTTATCCACTGGACATTTATTTACTGATTCACCCATTCATTGATTTGCTTATCCACTCGGCCATTCATTCACTGATTGACTAATTCAATGATTCACTTATCCACTGGGCCATCCATTTACTGATTCGCTCATTCATTGATTTGCCTTTCCCACCCCATTTACTTATAACCTCAAGTTGAATCTATCATTAGGATGAGCTAAGATTTTCTTCAAATTATATGACGTTGCATAGAGTTTACAATAATCATTAATCTGATATTTTGTTTGTAATTTACTTTTTTTTTAAATACAACAAATGGTCAGGACAAACAAGTGACTCAGCAAAGCGAAGTTATAGGTCAAATATACCAAAAGCTCTTTGACATGTTTGTTACTTTACCAAAAATTACAATTCACAATTTTAATCTCACATGTCAAAGTTATGAGTTCGTGTGGGACAGATGATTTTCACAAAAACTTCATTAGGGCATGAACACAAAGGGTCACGTCCTTTGTCTATATCAACCCTTATCTGGATGCTATAAGGGTTGTTTTGGGATAATCGTTTAGTGCCTTTTATTAACATCTGGGTATGAAATATGTTGTGATTTGCATTTGAATTGTTTGTGACTGGTTTAAGGCAAAGGCTTTAAAACAGTCGGAAAGTGACCATCATCAATAAATAAAAAAAACTAAAGTTATTCACTAAATAACTGAGTTATTAATTCACTATTTTAATGGTTTTTGTGATCCGTTAAGTAAGTAATACACTAATTCACTGACTGAATAATCCAGTTATTTTTATCGTCGCTTTTGTACTGATATGTAATTTGGGGACTTTAAATACTTATAGGTATAGTCCAAACTACTTTGGGGATTACAGAATATGAAAAGAATCTTTCGAGATACTTCGTTTCATCTAGTAATTTCATCAAAGCTTAAAAATCCCGTAGACAAAGAATACTTTGAAAGTAAGAAGTAACGTTACATCTTCCTTCACAGCGTTGAGAACATATTCTGAAACACTTTGTTTTTACCTCTTTTGTGCTGCACAGTTAGGGATAGTTCGCACTGAGGACAGAATCGCACGATTTCTGAATGATTTTCTTTTACATAGCTTACTTTGTCTAACCTCTCTCTGGATATTTCTTTATAACTCTTAAGTAATCTGTCATTCTCTTAAAAAATGAATTTCGACTGTTCGCATAGGTTTCTCTCAAGCGAAAGTGAAAGCGTTTACGTCTGAATCAAAGTCTGGATGTCACATCTACTTTTGCACATGACATAGCTTATAAACTATGAGAAGAGATTGCCATGAATTAAATTCCTTTAAAGCTTCATATGAAAATTATTTAAAATCATAGATTTTCTTGTTTAACTCGATGCGCCCTGATTCTTCACCAGTGGAATAGAAATAAATTTAACAAATAGATTGTTTCAAAGGAAACTAAATATTACTTTGAAATAAGTAAAATTTATCAATATTTAATGCATTCGATTAATTTCAATCAATCTTTATAATCCTTTCGCCTATGTGAATCCAACTATAAACTGCTCATGTAGCTTGTCAATCGTATTGTAGACTATCATTTAGTCGTGACGTCACTACCTAATTTTTTATCTAAAAATTGTTTAGATTGCAATTCATTAACAACGCAACTATCTTCAGCATTGACTTACTTTCATCTCTTTTTTTTTAATCAAATAAACAAACTACGAAAGATGTAATAAGTATTTTTTTATGGTAGATAAGGTGCAAACGAGCAGATGGTCCACCTGATGGTGGCCACTGGTAATCCCATGGACATCGGCAAAACAAGAGATACCCTCTTGTTTTACCGATGCGCGACATTCTCGAAGATAGAGTGGGGAGGGAGAATGAAGAAAACATGCAGTGGTTTCAGCGGACCCTGAGCAAGATCCCAGAGCAAGATCCGCAGCATTAATGGGATGGGAGAGGGAAGGGGTAAGTCTGGCCGACATGCGGCTCGACCGGAACGCGTCTATGACACTTAGCGGTCGGATTCGCATGCTGGTGGTCGCAAGCCAGTCGGGGAACAGATCCCCTACCACCAAGGGGGTGCTGGGTTACTCGGCTCTTACGAGATGCTCTCCCAGCGGCAGAGGGTAATAGTATTCTAACCCGTCCGCTCACGGGTAAAAAAGGTATATATATAATATGAAATTTCTGTCTAATAAAAACGCAAATTAGACAACGCACGGTGAAATCTTGCAGTGTGTCCTTAACTTTACTTTATCTATATTTGTACACGTTATGTCGTCTAGTTAACTACTCGTTACAACGCTTCTGAATGGAAATTCTAGAGGAAACTTTTCACGTGTTAAATTATACAAAATTTTCCTTTACAGACCACATAATTGATTCCTGTCGCGTTTTTGTTTACAACTATCTACAGTTATCTTTAACTATCATAAAATACTATACATGTATATATTTTGTACGTTTTTTATTACACAATACAAAAGGATGTTAGTGTCTGATTGCACAATCGATTTTGATACAGCTTTTCTTATAGAAAAACAATAAAACGTATTCCTGTATATTCTACAAATATTGTAATTTAGGAGAAAAATAATAAAATGACATGAAGAAAAAGGTCTTGTGAGACGATTATTTTGTTTATGAGTTAAAAATTGATTAATTTAAAGGTCTGAATGAGTCAGTGAAAAGTTAAATAAATGGGAGAGTAACTGAGTGAGCGAAATAGCATTTGTGTGAGAGTGGGTGAGAATGAGTGAGCTAGTGAATGAATTAGATATTCTACACTGTTTAACCTTAATGCTAGTTTGCATATAATTGTTATATAGTTTAGCATTAAATGGCTAAACTACGTCGTTATATCTTTCTCACCTTGCACAAGTTTTTATTAAAAACCTTACATTATTCCCTAGATATAAATTCTTATACAGTTCTGGTCTTAAAGTAGCCTCAAAATACACATGTTTTCCTTATCCAGGCAGGATAGTGGCTACGTCGGTATAAGCGTGTTAGTTTAGTGCTCTAATATACCGGGATATCGCTCCTTTATACACAGCTCGTGGTATATTGTACTATATTACATGTATAAGAATTAACAAATTATTTTATATATAAAAAATCAATAACTAAATATTTTTAAATATGTTAATTTATTTTAAAACTAATCGACCCGTCCCGGCTTCGCCCGGGTGCAATTTAGCACGTGTACTTAGCCGTAACCGCTATGTCCCTGCATTTTAAATCTGTAATATCTTCGAAAATATTCATTTTTATTTCATGCTGTAAAGGGCCATATTGATCTATATTAAATGCACAATGTATTTAAGGTACCTAATCGGATAAGGATTAATGCTGTATTGTTTAAAATCACTTCGTAAATAAGCCATTATTTCTCGTAAAAAGTAAAGGATAAAAAAAGGTTATTGTGAGTTATCCTTCAGAGATAGACATATAGCATCGCAGGCTTTTTTGTAGTCCTTTTTAAGGTGTACAATACTGTAGTACATTATTTTGTTCTATCTCGTAGGGTTCAGCCAGCGTTTGCAATGTAAGCTAAAAAAATGTGTTTATTGACGACATTACATCAGAAACCTGTAAAATTATCAGTGTTTCTCTACTATATTATGTATGTATTATACATACCTTCCTCTTAAAATGCTCTATCTAATAAAAAAAACCGCATCAAAATCCGTTGCGTAGTTTTAAAGATTTAAGCATACATATTGATATAGGGACAGAGAAAGCGACTTTGTTTTATACTATGTAGTGATAATTTGAATCTATTTGTACTGTAACTGTACGAATAATTTTGTACAGCAATTATTCTACTTAAGGGGTTAGGAGTAGTTAGAGACATTAAAAAAATTAGAATTTCCAGTACTTTTTTGATGCCATTTAATCATTTTATGTTATAAAATTAATAATAATTTCAAAAGTTACAGCTGTTTGTGTTGACCCAGTTCCAACAGAAGGTCCTTGCGGTGACCATCATAAGTCCTTGGAGATTCATCTAAAATCAATCGGGCAAAATAAAATAGTTTTATAAATAGATAATCTTGTGCCTGATCGCGCTATTAGGACCTTAGGATTTTTTGTGTAGTTTTAGGACTGTGCTCTGTCACACTGCAGCGTCTTTTTATATTTAACCCTAGCTTAAAAAATAACCTAAACAGGATCAATGCTGGCAATTCATTCTTATTATGATCTAACTTATAGACAATTCATTATTATATTTGTTATAATTTCTTAAATTCTAAAATATATTTCTTATACAATAAGTAACATAACATAAACATAAAATGAACAGATACCATAGTCCAGCATTGTACGGACATATAACAACTATTTATATAAAATTAAAACGTTATCAATAAACATACATTTTAGAAAAGAAACAGCGGAGCCTGGAGCTTATAACCCACACTACGTTGGACAATGTTAACAGGAAAAAATTGCGAGTATTCTTGAAATAAAACCAAAGGAACTAATGATAAAGTTGTTTATTTAAGCAAAAATAAACAACGTTAGATTTATTATTATTTTTAAATGAGATGGCTAGTATTTTTTTTAATGACAGATAAGGGACAGATGAGCAGACAGTCCACCTGATGGCAAGTGGCCACCGTCGCCCATGGACGTCGGCAACACTAGAGTGTATCTCTTGATTTGTCGATTCGTTGCTTCCTCGAAAGTTGAGTTAGGAGGGGAAGCGAAGAGAACAATGTTGCGGTTTCAGTTTACGCAGAGTTCACTGGAACCGCAGCATTAATGGGATGGGAGAGGGAAGGAGTAGATCTGGTCCACATGCGGCTCGACCGGAACGCGTCTATGACATTTGGCGGTCAGATACCTGTGAATCTGTTGCCAAAACGAGATAGAACCTGATAAAAAACAGAGAGATACATTTTGACATTTTTCATATGACAGAGCGAGATGCAAATACTTTACAAATGCCCAATCGAAAACCCCCCAGAATCAAACGCTATTGTTATTCTAAGCGGGGTAATTTCCACCCCACAGGTACATTTACATTTATATGAACGAATTGCTCAACGCCTACTGAAACCTTTCTTTGTAACTTTCGCATTCAAATCTGTATTATGAAGTCGTAAAGTTTGTTGGGGCAGAGCTTATAAGTAGTCTTGTTAGTGAGGGTATTCTTAAACTGGTAGACTCTACTATCCAGTGAAAAATGTTAAGCTGAAACTACATATGAACAGAAAAGTGACATACAACTTACAAAGATAGTGAAGGCCGGGTAGAATAAATTATACAATAACTGGAAGAATAATTAATTATACAATAAAAGCCTTTGAGTTAGTTTAAGAGGATTGAAAGAATAGCAGTACCTGAGGCTTGCGACCCAGAAACAATTTTAAGAAAAAATTTAACTCAAAAACTTCACAAAAACTTCTTATGAGTAGTCAAGCCAATAGGAGCTTAATATAAAAATTAAGGTTTTTTGGCTTTTGTCTTTTTATAGTTGTGAGAGTGACTAAAGCATTAAGTCAATAAAATAAAAAAAAATAAATTTATTTTAACATTACACTACTACATTATAATAATATGGACACCTGGACTACAATACGAGTACAAATATCATTTTTAATTTTTTCTTATAGTAGATCAGGTACAAACGAGCAAATGATCCACCTGATGGTAAGTAGCCACCATCGCCCGTGGACATGGGAGGTGAAGAAAAAATGCTGCGGTTTCTGCGGACCTTGAGCAAGAGTCCAGACTCCACTAGATCCGCAGCATTAATGGGTTAAGAGAAGGAGGGGGTAAGTCTGGCCCACATGCGGCTCAACCGGAACGCGTCTATGACACTTAGCGGTCGGATTCGCATGCTGGTGGTCACAAGATCCCTTACCACCAAGGGGGTGCTGGGCTACTCGGCTCTTACGAGATGCTCTCCCAGCGGCAGAGGAGAATAGTATTCTAACCCGTCCCCTCACGGGGGATAAAATAAATATTTTGTTAATTTTTTTGTTTAAATCAACGTACATTTGTGAAATTGCTGATTGTATATCTAGCTTATATTTCATCAAAGATACGCGATTTAAAAAATCCATTATCCAAGTATGAAATAGGAAACAGCTAGTTCATAAGTGAGATGAGATCGTATCAACTTATCCCGGATAACTTTTATCTAAAAAGTTAGTCATATAAGTTGCAAAATTTTAAGAACTTAAAGATTAGCTTTGGTCTGGCGCAGTTCCAGGAAAAGTCGGGGTGAGTGCAATACTATTTATTTTACTAAAAACAATGTTACATGAACTGGTGCTGGCTGACGTGAAAGTCGGAAGGTTTATTTTTGTATCCAGTAAATCAAGTGTAACACTGCTTATTGATCAGTTCGTGGGTCACAAGACAAGCACTGCTCGATTACCTATCTCAATTTGTATTCTTACAAACAAAATGTCTTCATCTTTTTTTACAAATTTTACAACCAAAACAGATCAGTAGGTATCTATTTAATCGTATTATTTATGGCAACACCACAAACCCTATATTATTCAGAAAATATATAGACTTCTATCAGTGGAAGTACTATCAAAAACAGCTCAGTAATTCTAGCGATATAACATACAAACTTATAAGCTCTACCTATTTAAATCAACTTTAAAACTTTAAATTCTCAGCACGTTCCTCAATATATTGGATCCCATAAATTAACACATAATAAGGACCCCTAAAAGTGATTACGGAGGGTTCCGTAGATTACTGCAATGCTGCCCCCTACCCTCCTGGCGGAAATAATCGACGCTTGATTGAAATTACTAGTTTTCATCCTTATCTCGATTTATCTTTGGATAATGGATAATTGTAGTAATATTCCTTTGAGATATAAAGGAAGAATCTTCTATAACTAGCCCTGCCCTCTCTTCGCTGAGGTGTATTCAAATCGTTAACTTACACACTCAATCGTTTACTCATTCATACTCTACCAACCACAATAATGGATATACTTTAGTTTAGTTTCTATTTCATTATGCATAATATGTCACTGATTTTCAGTGGACAACACCACCTCACCAACTCGCTCACTCTCCTGTCTCACTCACCCCCTATCCTACCCCCTATCCGACAATAACTAACACAACGATTTGGTGCAGCTATTCTGAAGTTATGAGCTTACAAACATACAGGCGATACATTTTTATTTATATAGATTAACGACCCCAGATTGATATAGTTATTTAATATCTGATTATATTATAGATCAAAATATGAGAAAAACATTGTAAGTGCCTTTGAAAATTGAGGGTTTCCCTCGATTTCTTCAAATTTCATCAGATCCTGGCTTATTTCTAATGAGAATACCTTGGAAGTGCACTTTTTTGAATAAAAAAAGAATTTCTTAAATCGGTCCATGTGTCTTCGAGGAATCGGGGAACATACATAAAAAAATACTACTCCTCCTTTTTTTGATGTCGGTTAATAAATGAGTTGAGTGTGTGAGTGAGTGAGCGAACGATTTGAATACACTAGTTTATAATATTAAATCAGATGTAATCCAACAGAGATTTATACATTTCAATTTAATTTACAACATTATTTACATTGAAAGTAAATATTTCTATCAGTTGCATTTTATTTACATATGGACACACATTGTTCATATAATTTCATTTGATTTTCATTAATATTCAAATGAATAACTCGATAGTGATTTTTTTAGACGAATGTCTAGAAAAAGGCTTTTTTTTTGCTACACTAGTCAAAGATATTAATATTAAATACTATATCAATATCAAACACTCGTGTAATCCTCTGAAATATTTATTCCACAATATTACTAACAAAACTGTTGCTAAGCTGAAAGAGATTGAGTTTATCAATATATGTCGTCTTAAATATATGTTGGAGAATAGTAAACGATTATCGAATAATCGAATCGTCATCGCCGTTTATGGCACTGGAGTAGGGTAGTAGTCACTTCCGTCATTTTGGTCTTGCGCGGTCTCTCAAGGAGTACAGTAGTCTCTGGATAGTGTTAACCGCAGTGCAGTGTTGTGGGAGTGCCCTACAATGTAATTGCCACGTCAAGTGTTAGGTTAGGTTTATGTGAGTTCAATCTTTGATTTAAACAGAGAGCCTGAGCTGTGGAGGCGAGTGTTCGAATTCTGTTAAAAGAGCTCTTTACGCCTATACCTTGGTTACACGTCCAAGGTACTGCTTAGGTTTCTCTCGTAATTGTAAGAGATCATATTTGATTATTTATCGGTTCAGTAGCAGTATCTACGTTGCGTTACCCAATATTCCATTCAATATCATCACCCCTTATAGTGTTTTCAATATACCCCCTCTTCCTCCTCCTTTTCATCATTAAAATATCCAAGATATATTTCCGAGATTCCATTCAGTCATTAGTATGCAGTTTTCATTGTTAAGTTCTGGACTGATAATAATAATCTTGATATGATTGACAGATTGTTTAAATGAATTAAATCAGTGTTTATGGACATATTTCTCATCTTTTATTGATTTAAGGATGAGATCCTACAATCACATACATTGAGAAAATAGAAGAAAATATTGTTCTAGAGTACTCTAGGTAGGAGCTGATCATTCATAGCACAAGTTTGTGGTCAAAAACTATTTTATTTTCACTCTTTTTTTATCCTGCGAATGTATGATCCAGTTCCATATCATAGACAGTTTGAAAACTAAACTCTTTGTCACCTGGAGGCAGCACACTGGAGGGTAGAACAAAAACATTGGAGCGACAATCCGCCACTCAGCCGCTTTAATTGCGAGTGTAACAAACGATGCGGGTCCATAGCATACGGGCAGTTCTTGTACGTTTGTGCTTTCTTATCTGTTAACTTTCAAACTTCTATTTAATAATAGTGAGATGGTTCACCCTACGTTATATAACTTTACTTATCTGTCTGTCTGGCAAAATATACATGACATGCATTCGGACTCTGTCGTAGTACGAAGACAAAGGTTCCGCCGGCCATACAAATAGTTCAAATGTCATAAAGTAGTAATATATCAGGTGGGTGGTCGTCGTCAGGAGTAGAAGAAAATCCGAAACATTCTTAGAATTATATTGTTTTAATTATTTTACTTATTTACTTAATATTATAACAAAACTAGAGGAGTGAGCACTGCGCAAGTTGGGAGCAGAGACTGACTCAGCGAGGCGATGGTCACAAAGTCCTCGGAGAGCGTCATGCAACGATCTTAAGCGGTCAGCATTGATGTGTAGCGTTATCGTTAGGGTTCCATAACATAGTCATAAATATTATTACAATGACTTGAGTAATAAGGATATTCATATAATAATTCTGATTAGTAACTTTATAGAATATTTGCATTTAATTATTTTTTTTTGCTTTTTTCCTGCATTTAATAATTGACACACTATTTCGAATTCAAATATTCGCATTTCAATTTTTCGCATTTCAATTTTTAATGATTAATTTCCTATTTATTTTTCAGGTAAGTTCACCAGTAGTTTAAGCAAAAGAACAAATTATGTAAGTAAATACCTATTATTTGCTAATTTTACTGAATAAAATTAATTTTACAAGTAATATTAATTATTAATAAATATGGCGTCTTCTTCGGAAGTTACTGTTCGTCTACGTCTTTCTTTTTTTTTTATAATAGATAAGGTGCAAATGAGCAGATGGTCCACATGATGGTAAGTGGCAACCATCGCCCATGGACATCGGAAAAACAAGAAACTCTCTCGTTTTGTCGATGCGTTGCATCCCCGGAGATAGAGTGGGAAGGGGGAATGTAGAAGAAAAATGATGCGGATTCAGCGGACCCTAGGCAAGAGCCCAGAGTCCACTAGACCCACAGCATTAATGGGATGGGAGAGGGAGGGGGTAAGTCTGGCCCACATGCGGCTCAACCGGAACGCGTCAATGACACTTGGCGATCGGATTCGCATGCTCGTGCTGGGTTGCTCGGCTCTTATGAGATGCTCTCCCAGTGGCAGAGGGGAATAGTATTCTAACCCGTCCTCTCACGGGGGAAACGTTATTTTCTTCATTCCTCTAGTGGGTAAAAATGTTAACTAAAATATATAAATATTTTTGAAAAACCCGCTCGTCTGCGTTGTCCCGTGTTTGTGTAGCTCCACCGCACTTGCGTTTACAGATGTTAAAACTTTTACGTGTTTTATTTTTTCTTTATTTGTAATGTGAGATATAAAGTGTCACGGACTTTTTGTGAGCACCAAAATACACGTGAATCTTTTATTTATTTAAATGAGTGTATGTTTGTTTTAATTTTACCTCTTGACTATCTTATAATAACTTCTCTATTTTCTCTTTCTGATAGAATCTTGCTTTGTCTTTACTATAATAATCTTATCCGTTAAGTTAGCAACACCATTGATAACTTTATATTCGCGAGTACTTTTATTTTATTCCAAGACTGTATGAAACCTCTGTTACGGTGGACTTGAGTCAGTTGTCAAACGGAGCTTGCTTTATGGGTGTACAGTGGTGTGGTGTCGTGATGTTGGGTCTTCATTAATATAAGGTATGGAATAAGTGTTTAATATTGGTAACCCGGTGTCCCGTTGTAAGTGCATATTATTATTGTTTTGTGCGGTATCGGTCACATGTAGTTAACACTTACTTGCCTACTTACGTTCTATTACTAAGTATATAAAAGGTTGGTTGTAAAATATTAGAAATATTAGTAAAAGATTGATAAATAACTATTACTAGATCTACCTTTTATATGTTTACATTCAAATCCTGATATAAATCTCGGCAACTGAGCTTCATATTTATTTTTTTTTAGCAAAAGATTTAATAGAAGACGCTTGATATAATAGAATTTCTTTTTTGTATATACACACAGCCAGATACACACTTAATATTTATATATTACTACTCGAATTTCCCTGGCTTTGCACGGGTACAATTTACCACGTATAATTACGATTTATCAAAATACATTTAATTCTCAATATATTGTTGCGAAATAAAATTAATTATGCGCTTACAACAATAAACATCATTATCCCGCATGAACTCTGAATTCATTAGAATATAATATTTTCCTTTTATAAACGCAAAATAGTGAATTTTTAGGGAAGTAAAGTATTTTTTGGTGGGCGAGCGGCCAATCAAAGTTAAACGATGGTCGTTATGGCGATCGTTACTCTTTGGACATATTGCCACTTTGATTCACAATTATGGGTTTTGATTCCACTGCGAATATAATTTACTGAGTGTATGTATATTATTGGATGTACTTTTAGCTATATTAATTGACAAATCTGTATGTTAATGCGAAATAAAGCTCTCTTTAGCTTAAACTTAGAACTACGGAGTTGAAAAAAAATTTTGAGATCGCTGAACCAATTTTAATAGGTTATAGCTGAAGGATAAAATGCTTATTAGTAAGATTTTACAGGGCTTTTGTTTTTTAGAAATATATAAGACGCAAAGTTTTAAAAAGATAGAAATTCATGGATGAAAAGCTTGTTTATACAAGTTACTCAAATTCATAGAATTGTAACTTTAACACCATTAAATTCGGTCCTGGTAGAAGTGAGGGCAGAAACAGGATACTTAAACTCTAGTATTACAAGTTAAACCCGTGTTAAGCATATAGTTTAATATTTAACTGGTCCTCGAGGATCAGTATGTTACTCTAACGCTATAACTGCCCAACTTGGAGTGACTTAAGAGGCCAGACGCAGTTTGAACGTAATTTAATAGCGCAGTGTGGTATAAGAACTGAGAAATAGGCGATTAAATAAAATTAGATATTATATTTTATACCTTTATATCAATTTCAGATACTATCTCTCCAATTTGGTTGATTATCTTGGGTTTTATTAATGCAACACAATCATATAATTCATAGCAAAGCAATTGATACAGAAAGGTATATGAAAGTTGTAAATAACGTGAAAGGAGAACGATAATTGGCTAATTTTTTCGATAGAATACGTCAATAAATTCTAAATATTATGATTATTAAATAAATTAGTGTTAAGTTTTATGTCAGGCATTAAAACAGATTGAAAGTTCTTCAAGGAGCACATACGGTCCCACGCTACTTGTTATTAGCGTGTTATTGAATAATCACACAACAAAATATTTCACCTTGCAGATGATTTAAAACTCATAATAATTGTTAATACAAAATAATATTTTGGGCGATTTCCAAATTAAAAATAAAAGGATCAATATTAATATTCTTGGAAATTAGTATATTAATTCAATTTAAAATTATAACCACTGATAAAACCTAGTTTAAAACCTTAAACCACTTTTTGTTAACAATAAAAGAAAAGTCTAGTTTTCTTACCCAAAAAGAATGAATATTTAACATTTGAATAGCATAATGTAACTTCATGAGTTTAAGTCTGTAACTGCTCAACTTAGTGGCTTAAGTTGCTGTAATATAATAGTTTATATGCGGTTCAAGTTGTAGGAGTTAAGTTGAAATTGTCTTCCATTTAATTTATTATGTCCAGAAACAAAGCCGGTATAGTTTTTATGAAATCCCAACGTGTTATGCAGATGTTTTGTCGGGTCGATTGTATACATCATATTTTTCTGCCTACTCTCATCTAACCTATCATGACTAATAAAGGATAAGGATACATTTTGATAAGGATACTGCTCAGTAACGGTCCTTCTTAACATCTTTTACTGTTGTTTGTCAGTTGCTTTAGTCGCTCTTCATCTCTTTCTGTCATCTTTGGCATTATCTTCCACTCTGAGGTTTAGGTTATTCAAAAATATCAAGGGGACTGACATTTTTTTGTAGCATACAGATTATAGATAATAAAACTCCCTTTGAAGAGAAGATATTGTTATATCTTATTGTTATATCTTGTGTAGGCAGTAAATATTAGATTTGTGATATCTTTGACTGCAAATTAGTACTACCACAAATCAAAACAAACATGAAAATATGTGACTTAAGGGATGCAAGGTTGTAGGGGTAGGGGGTAGAGGTAGGGTAGGGGAGAGTGGTCACAGTTGCACACCTCTGTTATTACTGAAGGGCTCTCCTAACCCTCGCTACTTGTTAGTCGAGGAGCTGTGATTATCTTCTAACTTCGAGTGACGCACTGTTTACTGCTGGTTGTATTTGTATTGTTTATTTTATTAATCGTCATAGAAGTGTATTACAAACTTATTTGAAATTTTCTGTTTGTACACCTATTAGTTAAGTTGCCATTCTATAGATTTTTTAAAATAAATGTCAATCCAAAAGGACACAAAGTAAAAAGTAACCCCAATTATTGGACGAATTAAATTTATAATTAAATTTTAAATACCTAATTTGGACCATCTTTCTGTTAAGCCAAAGTTGACTCTAAAGTCATCATTGAGTAAATAACTTACTCACTCAATGATTTTCTATTTTTTTCTTAATTTTAAAATTCTGATATCATCTGATCGATCAAACTGGTTTTGTATTTTCTCTTCAGATTGCATTATGAATTTCAAACTTGCATAGTTTTTAATATTTCGTAGGCAACGTGTTTGATGCTGATTTTGGTCAAGAAATCTTTTAGTAAAGTACACCGATGCTTAGGAGTTTTGTATGTAAATATGTATTTATTTGGATGCTATATAGAGACAGTAGCTCCTGGTCTATCCCGGCATAACACGTGGCAGCAATTACTCATCAATATGCGGCAATAAGCGTTGATTGTCTCTGACCGCTGAGTGTTGGAGATATTGCGTTGATTGCAAACAGACGTTTCAGGTATCTAGAAACTAAGGAGCAGTGTCATATTGAATATTTTATCGGAAAATTTATGAAAATTGACTTTACTAATTAATATGAAGACTTATCTAACAGCAAGGAAGTCCTGCTCGCAGGTCACAGACCACAATCACTGCTTTGCTTCTTGTTTAGAAAGTTTAAAATGCCCATCCTCCAACAGATCGTGCTCATAGAACCTGTGTTATATTCTTAAATAAAGAGTATCCTGTGTTTTAATTATCTGTTTACCTCGTTCATATATGTTTAGTCGATTGTAGATTAACATAATAAATTTATAATACGTCAATTTGGTATGAAAACGCCATCTTTGTATGTCTAATAGTCAATCCATTCCGGGTTCGCCCACGTGCTATATACGTGTATTTAAGTTTCATATTTACATTTCTAATTCCCAAACACATAACGGCCACACAGCTTGACATGCACTTCACCTCCACGTCGATAGATGGCGTTGTCGTACTCATTTGTTTACTATGTATTTTTAAATATTTTTTCGTAATAAAATTTAGCCTACAGAACAGACAGACAGACCCATATATTCGTAAATAGATGGCGTAAGTAGTATATTAAATGGCAGTTTAGTTTGTATTCTTAAGTTATACCTACGTTTCATAAGTAACACTTAACTAAGTTATCAAAATTGAGTGGCGCTATTTTACAGAAAAAAACGCCGAACTTGGTTGCCCAAGTACTCAAGTTTAGGAATAACTTTCAAAGTTTAGATATCATAATTAGTAAAGTAGTATCCAGTAAAAATTGTAAGAATTTTCTTGATAACGAATAATGAACGTTCTGGTTAAGACAATAGCCAACAGTAACATGACACGTGACGTCACAATTCACGACAGCGCAATCAACAATCACACTTGAATAAAAACTTTTTTTAATAACATTCCAGATTCAAATTGGAATGTCATCGTGACGTCAGCGCGACGGCATATTGTATCTGTGACTATTGAATCGGTCACTTGGAAAACCTTATGTGTCATAATCACATTTTTCTAGAAGCAATATCTTTTTTTGTTTTGATTTTTGAGATTGCATATGAGTTCGAAAGATATTTCAGTTTTAAATTAATAATCAAAACCCCAAGATTATTTAATTTGCAATGTTTGTACGTATATATGTATGTTTGGGTCAAAAACTTGAGACTGAATATTATAGTTATCTAAGTGATGTTATTCTAAATATAACATCGCGACTTGTACTTCATGTGACTTTGTTAAAAGTATCAAATGAAAATATTTGCTAAGTAATATACAGAAAATAAAATGACTATACTCAAAATCCAATATGGCGGATGACCCAAGACGATGACGTAGTTATTTAAGTGCCATTGGAATGAGTATAAAAAAGTTGTCTGATAGATTACGAAAAATAAAGTAAATTTAAATTTAATATATTTTTTTTTGGTACATAAGGTGCAAACGAGCAGGTCCACTTGATGGTAAGTGGCCACCACCGCCCATGGACATCGGCAAAGAGAGATACCCTCTTGTTTTGTCGATGCGTTGCATCCTCGAAAATAGAGTGGGAAGGGGGAGTGAAGAAAAAACATGCTGCGGTTTCATCTGAACCTGAGCAAGGGCCCAGAGTCCATTAGATCCACAGCATTAATGGGATGGACCGAAATGCGTCTATGACACTTGGCGGTCGGATTCACATGGTGGTGGCCGCAACCCAGTTGGGGAACAGATCCCATACCACCAAGGGGATGCTGGGTTACTAGACTCTTACGAGATGCTCTCTCAGCGGCAAAGGGGAATAGCATTCTAACCCGTCCTCTCACGGGTGCCCATATGACGGATGGCCCAAGATGGCGGACTATTTTTAAGCACTCTCATAATATGGGTATCAAAAGAAAGGATTTGCTAAGAGTATTACTTCTACTACTACTACTCTAATGTAGAACTTTATCTATAAGGGATTTATAATAATAAAAAAGTAATTTTGAAAAAATGTGACATACATGGTTTATTCCTATACACACAATTGTATTATTTCCAACTGATTTATTGGAAAATGATCTTTATTACAAGAAGCTAAGGTTGTAGAAACATACTTGATAGATTTGTTTTTCATTGCATCGGCTCTTGCAGCGAGTAATCGGTTTTTAATGAAAAGATTAGAGCTCAGGCATTGTTGGAACCAACGAGGGTAGTTCGGGAATTTTCTAATTTAACGCCTTCACTGTATTAATGTCACCGTTAATTCATTGGAATCTTTTCTTTGTTTGAATGTTAATGAGCAGTTGGATTTTTATAAAAAAAGCTGTTCATTGATCTGTAATAGACTCGTAGTCATAACGTTATCTGACGACCGTCTTCTTAAAACTAAATGCTCTAAATATTTAGAGTATAAGTTAGATAAGTATGTGATTGAAGTTTCATCAATATATATTAGGTAAGTTAGATAATGCGGCGAGAGTCGTGATAGGTCTCAAGCCCCAGGCACTATTCTACTCTCTACTGTCCTTTAGTATTGTTGCATACTATAAAACTGATCTAGCAAAGCGGAAAAAGATATTAAAAGGTAGAAAGATATATAACAGATTATGGAAACTTAATTATAGCATTAATATGAAGACTCATCGTCCATATTATTATAGGTCCATGTAGAAGAAAGCAGCACAAAGCGACGGCATTTTGAAATCATTGTTTTATTTATAACAAAACAAAAGTTTGAAAATGTCATTCAAATACAAATACACAGACAGTATTGTCGTCAAACTAATTCAAACTTTTCACAAAATGTCAAACGTTTCATCATCTAAAAGGTTATAATAATACAGCCTTTTAGATTCAGGGCATAATGAGGGTAGATGGATAGAATATTTACGTCACATTTTACAAAACATTGATGTGTTTTTGTTTGCTGATTTATAAAATATGGCATCACTGACTTGTGACATCACACGTAAAAGTTTGACCGATAAATCAAACTCAATGTCAATGTATTTTTAGCTGGTTTAATAGTAAGACGTCTGGCTTGTGACGTCACATATCAATACATAAAATAATTTAAGGTTATGGGAATCAATTACATTTAATACATGTTAGTCTAATTACATTGTGACGTCATACTAAACAACACAGAACCAATGAGAAGTTAGCATTTACTTCTACTTTTTAGCTCATTTAAAATATGGCATTATCCTGACTTGTGACGTCACACTACCGACCAGCAATAGAAATGAACAGTTATGGAAACATGTGATACAAAAATATGCTGAATTGTGACCTCAATCGCTAGTAGTAAATAAACTAATCTGTGAACTATTTATGCTAATTAAAAAATGCGCTTTTTCCGCAAAATAGACCCCATTTGTAATAGCACCCAGGTTCCAGGGCATTCCCCTTCACATCAGTAGCAGCATTGGAATTCTAGGAGACGATATTTCGAATATAGTCCAATTCCGTGGTCATCTGGAGAGCGAAGCCAAACTGGCTTCTAAAAAACTAGGGGTGCTAAACAGAGCGAGACTGTGCTTCACACCTGGACACCGGCTTTTACTATATAAAGCCCAGGTTCGTCCGCACATGGAGTACTGTTCTCATCTCTGGGCTGGCGCTCCTCAATATCAATTGCTCCCACTTGACTTTATCCAACGCCGGGCGATTCGTATTATCGACAATCCAATGCTTACAGACGGTCTAGATGACTTAAGTCTCCGGAGAGATGTTGGCTCTCTATGTGTCTTCTACCGTCTGTACAATGGGGAATGTTCTCAAGAACTATTCGATTTAGTACCCCCAACTCTTTTCCGCCATCCGCCGCTACTCTCTCCGCCGCTGGGACAAATTCCACCCTCACCATTTGAACGACTGGCGTTCTAGTAATGTACGTGCGTCAAGATCCTTTCTCCCACGCACGTGTAAGCTATGGAATGACCTTCCCCCAGAGGTATTCCCAGAGGACTACAACATGAGGGTCTTCAAATGGCGTGTGTACAGGTTTCTCAGAGGTCGGCAACGCATCGGCAGCTCCTCGCGTGTTGCAGATGTCCATGGCCGACGGTGACCACTTACCATAAGGTGGACCTTCTGCTCGTTTGCCCCTTATTAATTATAAAAAAAAAATGTTGAGCTCGTGACTTGTGACGTCATAGGTCACATAAATCAATGCGTGCAACGGTTTAACAATTATTGTTATGTTGTCCGTATGGTTTAGGCTCGATTTTTTATTTTTTTTAAATCTTTAATCTAGCAACTAGATCTAACATAAACCCACCCTTAGTTCATTCCTTTAATGCACGCAAACGCAAGACAAAGACAAAAGAAATCATCGACGTCCCCTCCAAGTGAAAGTCCGATTTTCTTAATTAAAAATATCTCACTCGAACAATAGACCTTCGTTTATACTTCACGATTGTCTATTAGCGTAATTGAAAATTGTTTATAAGTACAGCTATGTAAGTACAGTTGTATTTAAATCCATAGACAAAGAGAGAGAGTATCACGTGAATCTAAGGAGAATTGTTAATCAAAATATTTGTCAATCAGACATAAATGAAATAAAATAATTCAACAACGGCTAGACCAATTTTCATAAAATTTAGTACAGAGATATACTAGAGCTTGGAAAAGGATATAAGCTACTTGATATCAAGGAAAAACGGTTGAACGGATTGTTATAGGGGATGAAGTTGCACCCGAGCGAAGCCGGGGTTGATGGTCTAGATGTCAGAGGTAGATAGAAACTGTTTTTTTTTAGAAAACCTTTAAAAGAAGAAAGAAAGCAAAAAGTTGCAATTCTTTTACTAGTGACTAATAGTTTCATTACTTATCATTAGTTTCCTTACTTATCGATAGTTTATCTAATTAGCTTCAGTTACTGAGTTTCTATAACTAACAAATTATACTTTAGTTAATTTAACTTTCTTTGATTACCAATAATTATTTTTAATTAGCGTCCCTTTCTTTGAATACCAATAGCTTCTTTAGTTCCCATAAGTAAGTGTTAGCTTGTTTAGACATCATTAGCTTCATCAGTTTTTAGTTAGTTTCTCTAGTCATCAGTACTAAGCTAACTAGGCTACCAATAGTTTCTTTGGTTCCCTGTAGTTACTATTAGCTCTTTTATTTTATTTTTATTTCTCATTAGTTTCTTTAATTACTTCTTGCGCCCATTCTTCTCAGGTCTGGGTTAGGTCGTTTCCGAAAAGGTGGTAGATTCCGACGTTCAATAAGAGAATGTAAATTCCAATATTGAATAAAAAATTTTGACTTTGACTTTGACTTCTGGTATCTTTAGAACTAAAATATTATTACTTTTATTATTAATATTACCTATATGGGCCGATACCGCACAGTAATATACACAATAAAATGCACTTAAAACGAGAACCGGGTAACCAATATTACACACTTACTCCAATCCTTAGTAATGCACCCAGCGTCACGACAACACAACACAGCATATCCATCATGATTACCAGGCGAGCTACGTCTGACACCTTTTTTTTATTTTTATTTTTTTTTAGACCCGAAGGAATCTGCTTTCAGATACTTCCCCAAGCGTAGACTTGGGTATGCTATGCGAGGTTGGTGTGACGAGACTGCTTCTGTAGGAGACAGTCCAAACACTGCTTCAGAAGGAGGCAGCCCGACCCTGCATGGGCAGCAGAAACCGCCCATAGTCTACTCGTCGACGGCACACTTATGATCGCATTGAAGCCACGTAGGCTCGGCGTCGTCGACCGCTTCTTCCTTGACGCATAGGGTGGGAGTCAACATTGCGCTCCCTCTCATTCTCCGCCTCGTCAATCGCCGTCAACACAATTTCGGAGAACGTCTTGACGGCTACCCAAGCCTGCTCGCTTCCAACGATGGCTTTGACCAAGGTCGGCAACGACAGGTCGGGCCCAATGACCGCAGTTCCGTCTGACACCTAATTCAAGTCTACCAAAACAGAGATTATATACAGTCTTGGAATAAAATAAAAAGTACTACATGTGAATATAAAGTTATCAAAGGTGTTTTAACCTAAAATAAAAATAGCATCGTATTGAAATCGACAGGTTGTAAAAGTACTTACTTGTTATATATTTTTTTAATTAAAGTCTGCGTAGTGTAACGGCGGGTACGGCGGGATCTGGTAATCTATGGTTGCGATAATGGGAAGCATTATTAATATTAAAATAAAATGGTTTCTCTTCACGCAGCAATGGAGCTAGGAACTTAATTTATATAAACGTAGTGGTAATAGTTTCGACATTACTCATAAAGCTTTCAATAAAACTTGTCGTAGCCTAAGAGGAGTTAACACAACAAACACACTGGTGTGACAGTTTATGTTATTGTGACATGTCTAACATTAGTCTCAATAGCTTACAATAGAACTTGTTGTAACTTAAGAGGAGATAACTCTACTAAGACACTGGTGTGATAGTTTCTGTTATTGTGACATGTCTAACATTAGTCTCAATAGCTTACAATAGAACTTGTTGTAACCTAAGAGGAAATAACTCTACTAAGACACTGGTGTGATAGTTTCTGTTATTGTGACATGTCTAACATTAGTCTCAATAGCTTACAATAGAACTTGTTGTAACCTAAGAGGAGATAACTCTACTAAGACACTGGTGTGATAGTTTCTGTTATTGTGACATGTCTAACATTAGTCTCAATAGCTTACAATAGAACTTGTTGTAACCTAAGAGGAGATAACTCTACTAAGACACTGGTGTGATAGTTTCTGTTATTGTGACATGTCTAACATTAGTCTCAATAGCTTACAATAGAACTTGTTGTAACTTAAGAGGAGATAACTCTACTAAGACACTGGTGTGATAGTTTCTGTTATTGTGACATGTCTAACATTAGTCTCAATAGCTTACAATAGAACTTGTTGTAACTTAAGAGGAGATAACTCTACTAAGACACTGGTGTGATAGTTTCTGTTATTGTGACATGTCTAACATTAGTCTCAATAGCTTACAATAGAACTTGTTGTAACTTAAGAGGAGATAACTCTACTAAGACACTGGTGTGATAGTTTCTGTTATTGTGACATGTCTAACATTAGTCTCAATAGCTTACAATAGAACTTGTTGTAACTTAAGAGGAGATAACTCTACTAAGACACTGGTGTGATAGTTTCTGTTATTGTGACATGTCTAACATTAGTCTCAATAGCTTACAATAGAACTTGTTGTAACTTAAGAGGAGATAACTCTACTAAGACACTGGTGTGATAGTTTCTGTTATTGTGACATGTCTAACATTAGTCTCCAATAAAATTTGTCGTAACCTAAGTGGGCGCAACTCTATAAAGACACCGGTGAGACGGTTTCAGTTATTATTATAAGTTAAGAATATTCTAGTGAATGAACCGTGATAAAGATATTAAGCAAAATAACTTTATACTATACATGAGGGTAAGTTTTAATCCGGCGTCGAGTATTGTATGTGCGAGGGCCTGATTACGAGTGTCTCCTACGGGCTGCATCACACCTAGCTATTATGACATTGTGGCCTTTTGTTTATTACTTACATGGTTTATTCCTTCTGTAAATTCATCTCCAAGTGGTATTAAGGCTGATTTTGTACATAATACGCGTAACATTTAATTATGTACTGTTAAATATCGGTTATAATTGTTAGAAAAAAATGATGAGAAGGAGGAGGAGAGGGGGCATTTTGAAAACATTATTGACTATTAGGTAAACACAACTTAGATACTGCTACTGAACTAATAAATAATGAAACATTCAACAATTATGGTCTCTTACACTTACGACAGGAACCTAAGGAGTGTCTTGGACTTGTGAACAAGGCGTAGGCTTAAGAGTTACCTTTAAGTTATTGCAACACTCACCTCCACTCCCCAGGGCCTCTGTTCAAGCCTAAGGTTAGGTTAACCTAAGCCTAACTTACGCGCTGATACGCAAAAGTATCATGGTATTGACTGGAATGTTTTTTTTTGAGGGTTATACTTTAGACACAGAGTAACAGCATTACTGCGTGACTACTTTTTGGTAGCAAAATTGAATTAGGGTTTGTCAACTTCAAAGTCGTGGATTCAAATCCCAGTCATTGGACTACTAACGTGGCCCACTCCTAACACAAGCATTTTAGCTTACTAGGAGGGGTTAAGAATACTAATTAGTAATTGTAGTAAGTAAACTTTGTATAATTTATTATTTAAAAAAAAATTCGAATGCTATTTAAAACAATGTTACCAACATCATAACTAACAGTAGAGACCAGACTTCTTATAGTAATGATAATAATTCTTCTTTTATTAGATATCAATTCTAAACGAAGGTCTTCCACATCATCATTCTAGTTTCTTTGTAGTATTGGTTTTACCTTGGAAAACATTGACCCCATCGTTCAATCATTTTTTGGATTGTTTGGGTTTGCATCGTCATTTTTAGTCATGGCCTTTGCACATTAATCTTTATCAGTGACAGTCACTGAGCTACTAACGCTTTTGATTTGTCCTGATGGGATCAATTGGTCAGTATAACTCCAACTGGTTAAAAAGTACGAAAGAGTAGGCACTATAGTTCTATAAATATCTTTCTATGGCTGCCTTTTTTACTTATAATGGCAGCACTAAGTACACAACTCAATGAAAGTTTTAATCCAGCGTCAACAGCATTGTACCGAGTGGCGAGTGGCTGTATATTACGAGCGTCTGCTCCGCTACACTTACTATTTAACTTTCATCAGGATTTGTGTGAAGTTCTATTATAATCCCTACATTGTCTCTCTATTCTGTATCTTTCTAGATATTTTTTTATTTCGATTACAATATCCATACGTCCATCCCATTATTTTTTCAATATGATTTACCATAAAATAAAAGATCACACAGATTTAATTTATAATAATCCATACAAATAAATAAAATTGTAGTGTCTGTTTGTAATATTAAAATAACCGCTTTTTACTAAGTGTATATGGATGTATACACACACACACACCACATATACCAACAACAACATTTTTTACAATTTTTTTCTGTCTGTCTGGACTTTCACTGGCAGATAGCTGGTGTAACAAGGAGTAACTTAGGCTATTTAACATCTCGCTACGATCCGTAGGAGCGGAGCAACACGCGAACGAAGTCGCGCGGGTCGGTTAGTCAAAATATAAAACAATGTAATGTGATTTGACTAGGATTGGTGTGGTATACAATGCAATGAAATATAATTTATAACTCTAATACAATATAAACTAGACTCAATGTAAAGTTTAATGGAATTCTTAGCTATTTATGAACCGACTTCAAAAAAAAAGAGGTTATCAATTCGGTTGTATTTTTTTTTTTTTTTTTTTTAATGTTTGTTACCTCAGAACTCCGTCATTTATGAACCGAATTGAAAATTTCTTTTTTGTATTTGGTTTTCCCATTTTTTTCAAAATCTAGTTCTGATGATGGCATCTTTGAGGAATTTAGAGAACTCCTCAAAAGTTATAGGCACACATATAGTAATTTTGATATTTTGAGAAAGGTTTCGAGCATTTGCATTCAAAATTTATCATTTGGTGAAGTGAAACTGATGAAGAAGACCACAGATAGCCAATATATGGTTAAGAATGTAAAGCAACTATTATTATGAGGAATACTACTACGTTCTGTACTATTGCTGGCACCGACTGTTAAAATATAAATTATTGTATATTATTGTCCTAATAAAGGGAGGTTAATAAATAAGCTAATTATTTCTTACTTTTTAGTACATTTTTTAGAGTTTGAAGTCGGTTAAATTTTTTGTTAAAAATGTTTTGTTGGAATAGAATGCAATGTATTGCACAATTAAAAATACTTAAATAAATATATTTTGGAATGCCATTGTTGCAATATAATGAAATGAAATATATCATAATCAATATACAACCTAACACAGTCCTATTGAAGAATGGAATGGTACAGTGTCTAACGAATGCAATGGAATTAAATAAAATATAATACAATTTGAAGAAAGAAAACAGAGACAATATAATATAACACTAGTAATGCCATTTAGTATGCATGCAATATAATGCAATGCATTGAAATGGTATGAATAGAATATAATACTAGCAATAAGTAAATGATGCACGATACATTATTTTCAAATAAATCAATAGAAACATCAATATATTAGCATAATTCACAAAACAATAACTTGTAACAAATATCGAAAGCACCATAAAATTTGATTAACTCATTCCATGCCACAACTACCCGCACTTCGAAACATTTTAAGGCTTTCATTATGCGAAAAACTTACTCTTTAACGTTATAGAAACTTTCATGTTCTGAAACATTAAATTTATACCCTAACTTTGTCTGGCTCTAGTACGAAGTTACTAATATTCAATAACTAACGTTATTAACATTGATTGAATATGTTATGTTTGTTGTTCATTATCAGAACTACCAAGTTCTAGTTTCAATTGAAGATAATCACTAGAGAAAAAGAAAGCTATCTCCATTTAGGTATTAAAATAAAGTAAAATATTTTAAATTTTTTTTATTCGCCCAATTATAATACTTATCGGTTAGATTCGTTGCCGTTTTAAATGATCGTGGACCAAATGTACTCAAATCATTCCTACGTGCTTTATCAGCCAGTAATACAATTGGGAATATGGTATATCGTTCAAAATTAATAGGGGACAATTCACAGGTCATATTGAATTTTTAAGTTCGTGGATCAAAGCGCTCAAATTATCATTCATCATAAGAAGTATCTCCAGTGGAATATCCAAATTAACGATGTAGAGGTTTAATGATTTAAAATTCCAGGGCTATTTTAATGCTTATGGCCCCGAAACAAATGTGGATAAATACCCGTTTATCTACAGTAATAAAGTAATGGGTCAATAATGTATAAAGTCACATAAATGTTAAAGTAAATCTAATTTGAATACATTTAAGCAATACCTTAATTATCACCGTCCCATACCATTTGCATTGGAGTTAAATAAAATTATCATTCATTACACTTAATGCTGTACGTTTTTACTTCAATCCTTTCTCTTTGTGGCTGTAAATATACGGTGAAGTCGAATTACGGAAAAGGTTAGAAAAAACAGCTTTATAACCGCCTAGGGAAAATTTAATTTATCTATACTTCTTACTAAATTGATAGTACATTTTAGTAAATTCTAGTCCAGAATAGGTCATCGTCTTTATTATGGTTGACGTATATATATGTAAGTACACGTTTCTATCAAGTCTAGTTTTTGAGATATATCCCGATAACTTTTTCAGAGCAAGGGATATATTCATATTAGCAAATTTTATTTTTAACTAGCTGACCCGACAGACGTTGTCCTGTCTAAACTATGAATATTGAATTCGAATTGGCTGTCAAAAGGTTATATTAGAAGTTAATATGGTCGTTTAGTTTTCTTAAATTTTCTAATTTTCCGCGCAACTTTTTAAATTTTTCTTCCATGCAAACCTTCTTCTGACAATAATAAACACAACAAAAAAAGAATTAGCGAAATCAGTCTAGCTGCTCTAGAGATTTGCGCTTACCAACACATGCAGCAATTCATTTTTATATTATATAGATGACAAATATATGGTCATTTTACGTTAATGTCTTTACGATTAAGTTACTATTAAAGTAATGTGAGATAGCAGAGTTTCTGATAAGTGTATAAATAAAGAAACAGGAAAATTTGAAGCGGGTACTTAATTTTTTTTGTAATTTGTAACGCAGTGTTATTATCACAGTGTTAACTTGAACCTTAAAAAAATGTAAATAGAATATGAAGCTTACAGAGATAATAATAGATTTTATATCGCCTAGACATGCAGGTTTCCTCGCCATGTTCTCCTTCACCGTTAAGAAAACAGATGTTTTAAACATCTATAAATCCCAAATGATCGACATCTGGATTCAAACTCTGGATCTGAGATAATTAGAAGACCATGGGAATATTGTCCGTCTCGAAATGGTAATTTTCTTCTTTTATAATACTTATCTAAATGCATCACTGCTAAAACTAAGTTCCTTTTACCTTTTTGGTCAAGATTGGTTCGAGTTAGCAGTTCATGCAGTAATACGAACTCCTCATTACATATTCGACACTCGTTCCTCGATTTTTCCAACATCTATAACATGATCCTGAATATTATGTTATTACTTGAGGAAAATGTGTCGTTCCGGAACAAATTCAAATTGGCTCATTTGGATAATAAGGGTACATATTATGGATATAAAGTGTTCCATAAAGATAATTAATGAAATTTTTTAAATAATTGACTACCAAGCTTTTTCTACCCTTGTCAATCTTTTAAATAAATATTAATTAATAAAATGTCTGTTATATCTACGGTACTTTCGATTGAAATATTGAATCCAGAACTTTTCTACTTAATTGAAGAAGTTGACGCGTGCCTCTTCTTGAAGTGCCTTCTTTTATAGAGATTCCGCCATAAAATCTGTTAGTCTTGAGGAGGATCGGGTATTCTTCCCGAATCATTGGAAAACTTCTTCAGTCAGGATATTTTATCTTGTTGCAATATGACCTATGTTAAAAAAATCTGGTCTTAATCCGTAAATTTCCTCCACTTCCTACGAAAATAACAAATTCCATCTTCTACCATCCATTCCTCTAATTTATCTACGCTTAAATAACTTTTTACGACTCCATTTATTTCTTACTCCTGAAATTCGATTACAGGACTAAAA
This sequence comes from Limenitis camilla, assembly GCA_905147385.1. Taxonomy (NCBI): domain Eukaryota; kingdom Metazoa; phylum Arthropoda; class Insecta; order Lepidoptera; family Nymphalidae; genus Limenitis; species Limenitis camilla. Next base: position 13,420,118 of record LR990241.1, read on the forward strand.
GTGTATACAACGTGAAAGAATCCAGGCACCCTAATCTTCAAGTTGGCGGTTGTCCAAGGACCTAATTTTGGTTTGGAATGTGCAGCCGATACTTGCAGAGGTTTAACGATTAGTATTGGATGTCAAATTTGTTTTATTGTACTGTCTTTCAAAGGGATTACCTGATCATAAAATGTTATTACAAACCCTTTCAGAGCTTCATAAAAGAAATAGATATCTCCAAAAGAAGATGTAACCAAAAATAATTATTAAATTTCCTCTTTATCTCCTTCATTGACAATAGTTATCAGCTAAAGAATATTGCCTTTGCTTATAGTAATCAACTTCTGGATTACGCTTAAGATGCCATTACTAGCTTTTACAGCTGTAAAATACACGCAAAATAAGATACGTATGTACAGCAAAGACAGAATGCTAGTGAATAAAATAGATCTTAAGAGTAATAAAACATTAAATAAACTTCATTTAAGTTATGATTGCAGTTGTATTGTATGCAGTCCACATTTTGTCGCAGCTGCACAAAATTACAGATATTTTAAAAATAGTTTTTAAAATATTTCTTTCTTCAAGCTGAGTTTCAAATTTATTAGCAAAATTTTTCACATTTTAAAGAAAAATCCTGCAGTTGCTAACTTGGTACTGACCTGTCCTTACTTAACAACTTTGGCACTCCTCCTTATTGCACCCCGCGGTATTTAAAAAATATTTCTTTTTCAAATACTTTTATTAGGTAATTCTGTGCAGTGTATATTGATAACCAATTGTATGTATTAAGGTTAAGGTGTTCAGTTTAAGCATCATCTTCATTTTTCTATGTTATTTTGATTAGGAAATCCTGATCAGAATAACAGATTTGTAAAAGTCACACCTAATTACCTTCTAAAAACTTGTTTTCAGTTAATGCTGCAATTACTGATGAGTATCACGAAGACGAGCACTTAACAACTTCGCAACAAAATTCCAAAATTATAAAATCGTTTAAAACAAGTTTAGCATCCCTCCCGGTCACGTCCCGTCAGGGAAATGATCGACGTCAAACGACTCAATACGAACAGCTGACATCTTCTATAGAAATAAGCTTTAAAATTTCACTAATTAAGAGGAGGGATTTATTCAAACCGTTGAATTCAGGAGCCGGGAAACAAAACGTGATTGCTCGTCGACTTATAATTTAATGCAATTTACTTTTAAGGGGAACGGTTTAAGTTATAAGATCATATTATCATATCTAATTCCATTATGCTGTTTGAAAGTTAACTTTGAAAATATTTTGTATTTTAGATGAATATCCTATTTAAATTATTACAAAACTTCCTTTTGAAGGAACTGAAATAACGTGATAAATATTTCATTATAATAAGCCCTTACAAAAATTACAAGTACCGTCCGTCGCGCCGCACCGAATCCCTACCGCACCCCGTCATTACCTACGCGCGTTTTCGGTCATTGACTATGATCGTATTATCTACGCGTGACGTCACATCACATATTACTACTTTGAGGTGACAAGTTATTACGATATTTTTTTTTGGATTTTATTTTTTACTACTATTTTCAGATTAAATGCTAGTTAAGACGAACACTTACTTATAGACGGTATTTCGCGTATATAATAAGCAAATTTTTTTAACAGTTACCAAATCAAGACCATAGCACAGTAAACTCAGTAAACGAAAAAACAATACCTTGTATGTTATTAAATAAATCTATATCAACAGTAACGTTACCAAGAAACTTAGGACCAAAATTAAAACCTTGTGGGACACCAAAAAAACTTAAATCAATCAAAACCGAATATACGTTTAATAACACGTTTGTGTCTTTCCAAATCCAATATCTCATAACATGTCCCATTGTAAGGGAAGGGTGTAGAATCCTCTTATTGCAGCTCGCTGGACTTCGGGACCCTCGCTTCGTTAACGCTAATGCGGAGGGCTGACGGCTGCACTTTTCGGCATTTCGTCTCTGTTCGCCAACTTTGGAATTTAAATCGATTTCCCTTTATAACGATATAGGCTGTGGCTTTGGTATATCGCCATTGTGGTCGCATAAATTCTGGAGATATTTTGCGAAGGGTTGGAGGGTATTTTATAATAGGTATGCTTTATGGTCAAATCTGATGCCATAAACTTGTCTTTTTATGTTTAGGATGCTATATCTTTGATGCTGTAGGTTTGTATTCGAATAGTTAATAATCAATTTATTCATATATATAAATTGGTATTTCGGATTGATTTTATATATGATTTTTTTGACGACCCGAGATGACCGTTATCATTACTATGTTTGAACTTAAAATCTGAAAGGATCTTACTTCTACAGCTCTCTGTGGTAATTACTCAGGTTTTTGAGTCTGAAAGCCATCACTTTCTGCCGCTAAGCTGACGATAGGTATCAGATATCTCCTTTCACAGCAATACTGCGATGGAAAGTACTTAGCAATTCTTTAATAGACCTGAAAATGTAAGGTATGTCTTCATCATTATATTTCTTAATGATGGAAGCTCATAGTCTGCTGAATTGATAATGCAATCGCCTGATAATATCGTAAAAGCGTGTATAAGATATTTTAAAAAAAAGTTGTCTTATTAATAGGTTCACTCACTGATGTTTCTTGGGAATGCGATGTGGTATTTTTTTCTTTAAAAAAAAATATAAAAACCACCCTTCTCAATATCGTAGGCAATTTCAATTTGTAACTTACTGCGGAAAAAACAATACAAAAACCTTTATTTCCATGAGAAAAAATGGAGTCACAACTCCGTCAAAGTTTTATAAGCGTAACCTTGTTGATTAGAATTCTTCGCGGTGTTCACAAGAAAAAATCTCATTCAACTTGTTAATAGGAAATACCTCAGGACCCTAACTTGCCATTTGTATTGACGTCACGACCCAATTTTCCGTGTTTAAACGCTCAGACAATAATCAACGTTGTTATTATATTGTTTAATATTCATGACAGATCTTACGCAAATGATCTCACTTCTGGTGGCTTTCATAGATTATGTTTATTTGCGATTGGATGAACTGGATTATCGATTATGTCTGACTTATAATTTTAACTAGTCGACCCACTCCGGCTTCGTACGGATTTAAAATGTGGTCTTAGGTTTAATAAAAAACGTTTATCTCAGTATTAAAAGTATCTACGACTATCGTGCCGCGTCCGGCTTCGCACGGTTTCTTTCGCTACTATAATATGCATTTATTATACGTTTAAATATTCCTCTTGAATCACTCTACCCATTAAAAGAAATTGTATCAAAATCCGGTGCGTAGTTTTAAAGATCTTAGCATACATAGGGACAGGCAGAGAGACAGCGGGAATCGACTTTCTTTTATACTATGTAGTGAGTAGTGATGAATTATCATGCAGCAAGAACTATGAATTTTTCCGGGATAAAAAAAAAATAGCCTATGTGTTAGTTACAAAGATTCTTTGTGCCAAATTTCATCGAAATCTATTCCGTTGTTTTTGTTTTGTGTCAGCAGGAAGTAAGATTATTACGAGTAATTCCTTAATTTTTATTAAATCAAAGAATCTTCCCTTCTTATAAAAGATTATAACCCCTGGTGTAAGATTAAGGGATGCACAATAAAAAGACTCCTTTAATTTGACATGCAAATATGCAAAGCAAATAAGACAAAACTCTTGACGTTTATATATCGTTTTGTCTGTAGTCTCCTATATCAACTGCCTCCCAAGCATTTTAATATAATTTTTTTCACTGTTAGAAGACTTAATTAAAAATAAATGGTATTGAAAAGAAGACTATTTGAACGAAGGAGAACATTTTGTAATTGTGCAGTTTCTCATACCAAAATTTTGTGAGTCTTCTGAACGAAAAGAAAAAGTCAAGGAAGCTGAATCCCACCTCCCCGAAGAAAATAATTTTGGCTAAATAAACTAATGTTCATGGTTCGGGAAGAGTTCCTGATTTGGTCAGTAAAACCTGAAGTACAGATAGAAACTTATTACTTTGCAGATAACTCAGACAATTTAAGTATATATAGTTTAACATAAATCTTTGCGATATAAAATAAACAACGGATAGCGAAGTTAAAAGGGTGTAAAATCAATGTACACATAAATTGTTCTTACAAACATTCAGTTGTTAGTCGGGACGCGGGACTCGGGATAGGAGCCCTCTTTATGAAGGATTTTGTCTAAATGAGGTCCCGTTTGAGAGGGATCCCGAAGTTAAACAAGAGGGCACTGTTATATCAAGACGTTCGTCTCGCTCGACAATATTGTTTCTATTGCATACATTATAGTATTTCTTTTAATATACGTCATGTTTGTTTATTCTTATGAATTTTCAAAATTGGGTTTATTTCCAATTATATTATTAACCGAATTAATGTGTTTATCTTTCAGTGAATTCAATGGTATTAGAAGTTCTTGATTGTTTATTTTTAGAATCACTGAAACTGCAATATTCTTTTTTAACCGTTCACTATCATCTTGACCATCAAATCGGTCAAGCATTCGAAAATCTTGATTAAACCTATAGCTTTTGGTATTATTCTGAATACAAAATTATCAAAATCTGTTTATTTTTCATCCTGTAAGAATATGCAAGCCTTAAAATCTTCAAAATGTGATGTCTTTCTTATATCTTCATACCTGAGAGCATAATGCAGTCACTCAGCTTGAAAGATATCTGGAGACGCTTCACAATGGCATTATAATCCCATTAATTGGATCTATCTGCAGCGCCAAGGATTTCCTGCAGACTATCATATTAAAAGGGATATTCATTTTTCATTACTGTACTCATAAAACACCTCTTTTATTTACCTAAAATATATTTTCCCGAGAATATACTTCAGAGAATTCTACTTAAACCTGAAATATATTTCTGAGGATTAGGCTGCGTTTGCACCAGAGAATCGCTTCATTTGACAACAACATTCTAAGCGAGGCTAACTACGATTCTATTGGTTCTTAACATATACAATCCTCTCTAGGCATCCACGCTCATCTCCTGTGTGTGGACCTTGCACCTTTTTTTTAATTGTACACTCAAACTGACTGACTTAACTCGCCATGTAAGGCAACATATTATTCATTTAAAAAAAACTTTTTTGGACTAAGCCAAGAGACACCCTCTTGTTTTGTCGATCCTCGAAGATAGAGGATGCAGCGATGGGGAGGGGGAGTGAAGAAAAAAATAGTGCGGTTTCAGCAGACCCTGAGCAAGAGACCAGAATCCACTACATCCGCAGCATTAATGGAGTGGGAAAGGAAGGGAGTAAGTCTGGCCCACATGCGGCTCGACCAGAACGCGTCAATGACACTTGGCTGTCGGATTCGGGGAACAGATTCTCTACCACCAAGAGTAGATAAATCAGATAAAGATCGTTAAAATTGTTAAAGTAAATGTGAAAATCAGAAAGGATATTGGTTCATCAGAATTTATTTATGTAGTAAATTACAAATATTTGAATATACAGCTAAACCAAATTAATAATTAGAAATCAAATTAACCCAACAAATGCATTCAGCTGGTCATTTGTACCCCATTGTAATACAAAGTTTTATGTTAATATCAAACGGTGGGATATTAACGAGCGCACAACACGCTAGGTATTGCCCAACTTGCCTTGATAGTCCATAAATTTATTTTATGTAAGATTACTAAGTTAATTTCGAGTTATGATAGTGGTAGTTATAGCCCATAATGCCATGGTTAGTGTTATTAGAAACCGTTATGCTGGACATGGCTTCCGTCAATCTTGATTAACTAAAGTATGTTTTTGGACTCAATTATAAGTTAAGGAATCCCATCAAGTAAATTTTATTAACCTAAAATTATTTTTCAAAATTCGCGCACGAAGGGTTCCGTACCAATAGTTGGCAAAAATCATGTTTTTTATGGGAGCCCCCTAAAATTTTTATTTTATTCTGTTTTAGTATTTGTTGTTATAAGGGCAACAGAAATACATAATTTATAAAAATTTCTGCTATCTAGCTATCATGGCTCATGAGATACAGCCTGGTGACAGACAGATGGACGGATGGACAGCGGAGTCTTAGTAATAGGGTCCCGTTATTACCCTTTGGGTAAGGACTTCTAAAATAGGTGTGGAAGTTGTATCCATTTTCCATTAATGTTGATTGATAAGTTTGCATTCATTTTCCAATTATTTAAATATAGGCCATTTTCTACTAAGTTTAGAAACAAGTTTTCCAAGTTCAAAATCAATCCAAGTTCGTTTTGAGTCTATTTTTCAATAAGTTTTAAGTTCAATTTTCTTTTATTATTGCGGCCATTTATATTTGTATTTATTTTGTATAATTTTTCTTTAAAAAAAAATTCTTTTGAAAATTTCTTTGTCGAATGAGGAAAATCCTTATTTTGAATAAAATTTTTAGACGTTATAAGATTTATTACGTGTGAAAGCTTTCCTATATATACATACAAAATAATGTTAGCCCTTAATTGAATGTTTTCGAAAATTTCGTCTTTTATTTACGTATCGCTAACTTAACCCGCTTCCATCTGACAGGGGACTGATTGTACCAGGTGCGCTTGAGGACGCGAAGTGACGTCACTATTCACTAGCACCGAATAAATTGTTCAACCGTTTTTAGGGTTCCTTAATAGGATGTCAGGCGGCAATTTAATTATGCGGTGCGGGTGATGTCCGTAGCCAATTGTCTGTATGGGTTTTGTTAAGGCAATTTAGTGAAAAAAAGGAAAACGACGGATATTAAGCTGAGGTCAGATTGGACTTGTAGTCCTCGTTTTTATGTTTTTATCTCTATTCGTGTCACACTGTACGAATATTTTAACTACATAAAATAAATATTGTTATTGTTAACGACTCGCTCTACGATGACCTCAATGAGTTTTTAAGTACATCATTCCCATGAGATTCTATTATGTCCAATGTTTTGTATATTAGAGCAAGAACTCAATACTAGTTTAGTTTTTCGCATCTATAATAAGATTCCACAGCCTATATTAGACTTGCCACTTCAGCAATTTAAAACTCTAATAAAAAAGTGTTTAGTAAATAAAGCTTACTACTCTGTACAAGATTACTTGAATGATGACAAAGCTTGGATTCAAAATGACGTTGATGCTCAGCTGAATGATTATACCTTTGTAACAGAACACACACACTGATGTAAACAATGGCATTTTGAAAAGAGCAACTGTTGTGGTAGCTTCAGACAAACTGACTGACTGAACAATTTTGACGTGTCAAAAGTACGTTGTAAAAATCTATAAAAATAACTAATGTTGACGATTTAAATATCACTTACTTATCTGTATACACATACCTGTATACCTGAGAGTTCTCCCATACATGGCTAGAGTGCAGCGCTTCCACAGGTAGACTATGAGCTTACTCCCAACTCAGCAGTGATCCAGCTCAGTAGTGGGCTATAAATGGGTTAAGATGATGATGATAAAAAAACATATTCTTAAGACTCAAATAACATGAGATAACATAAGAAATTCCACTTCAAAGTCATCCAAACAACCCATTTTTATGATAAAAATACAACCCTGTCGCCGTGAGCTTCAATACGCATTGTCGTCGAGCGCTGCGTCAATATTTGAGTTTGCCCTTCTTCGTGACTTCCTCGGTACATAAATGGCAGCGTGCTCATTTAAAGGGTTAAGCCTATCGGATTATTTGCTAAGTATTTAAGTGTTTTCTTAGATTCCACCTTGCTCGGTTGAAAGCGTTAAGTATACTTGAATATTTTGTGAATCTATTTACAAGTGAGTATACTTTATGGAAAAAGAGCTTTTTTAGAAGGTAGCTAGATACTAAGAATCCGTCATCGCTTACCTGAGTTAAATCACTGTTATATCTCAATAGATACACGCGGTAGCATTTTCTATTAGTATTTATTTAAATTTCATAATATCTATTGAGTGGATTACCCGATTTAAATAATTCAAAAAGTAACAATCTTGAATACGAAATGATTTATTTGGATAAGAATCAATACAATGGTATGGATAACATGGTCTGATACTTCTAAAATATAAAAAAAGTAGTAAAAGTGATACCTATAACTACAATAGTTGTACATATTATGACATTGCGAAGTTATTTATAGACATTGATACGTTCTATAATATTGTAAAACATTTTTTTGGTCTATCATCAATAGTTTCCGCAGCGCATATGATGAAAGATATTTTATTGCAAATTTTTAACACCTTGGGTTACATTATTGAAATGTTAATAGGGATACCTAAATTTTCCAGTAAAAAAATATAGCCTATATTACTCAGGGATAATGTAGCTTTCTAATGGTGAAAGAATTTTTGAAATCGGTCCAGTAGTGTTTGAGTGTATTCATTATAAAAATACAAATCTTTTATCTTTGTAATATTATTGTATAGAAAGTTTAGATTACATAATCAAAAACTGTGTGTGTATTTTTCTGTCTGTGGTTATAAACTTAATTTGTATTATATATTTTAAGTAGATTTCATGACATAATACGAATTACAGATAATTTATTGGATCAAGTCAATTACCAATAATTACCATCATTGGCTAATTAATTACTACTTGTACATTAATTGCGTGAGAGATAAATTGTGTTTTGTTGTGTTTGTATTAGATACCTACCTACGTGTATGTACGAGTGCGTGCGTTTATGAGTAAGAGAGTGAGTGTACGATTGAATTAATCATGCAAGAAAAGAATGAGTAAGCGAGAAAGTAAGATAAGGCAGTAAACAAGTGGGCTACACAGTAAGCGAGTAAGTGAACAAAATAGTTAGTTTAATATTAGAATAAATTAGCGTGTGTGTATGAGTAAAAGAGAGAGAGAGAGAGAGAGAGTAAGTTAGGGAGTGAACACGTCCCATATATAACCCATAGAGTAAGTTAGTATAATATAAATAAAATAGTGAGTTTAGCGTAAGAATGGATAAACTAGTAAGTGAAACAATAAGGTTGGTAAGAGAAATGAATGAGTGAGTGGACTATTGAGCGACTAAGTATACAAGAGAGAGAGAGCAAGCGCGGATTGAGAGAGTAGGTTATTAAATGAGTGAATGTATAGGATTGTGTGGGCGAGTTTCTAGATATTTGATTTTTACAAAAACTAGGGGTTAAAACCCTGTCAAAGATCCATTATAAGATGATTATGTAAAAGTAATTGATAGCGAGTGCCGAGCGGACGAATAGACGAGTGGACGAGACTATACATCCTGGGCGACCGGTCATCTGTCTTAATATATTAGGGGGTGTGCACACTGGCTAACGACTTTACTACATTATTGAAAAAGCTAAAAGCTATACCAGGCTATATCATACACTCCGTCCGTAATATCTACAACAAATATTATTAAATATATGGTTTTACATTGTGTATACGCGACAATAAACTAAATGGGCCGGTGACACGTCCGATATCTATCGAAACTCGCCATTTAATGACGTAGGCCACAATAAGAAACTGGATTATCTACAACTCAACCAAAAAAATATTTTACTCGACATCACATCACATGGGCAGGCATCAATCCGTTCTAGACTAAGTTCGTACATTGAACATTAAATGAATATATTATTCCTCAGCTAGGGTAGTACTACATTATTTTTAAAATAAATTAATACACAAGTGTGTACAGCCGCTGTCAAAGCGCGGCCCGTAACACATTAGTAACTCGATCTGGAGACAGTATTAATTTGGCGATGCGATCCATTGACCCGTGTGCGTCGTGTGGGATATTATTTGTATTGTTTATTTTAGGATAACTTGCTTATATCGCCTGGGACTTGCGATCCATTTATAGGTTTAATATAAATTAATTACGTTAGGAATTTTTAACGATTTTCTGATTCCCACTAGTGGAGATGTTTGCTCTTGATCTTCTTGACTTGATCGTATTAATTAATTTAAAAAAAAACATTATTTCTTCATTATTTTGATATGACTAGTATTTTGGATAATTTTAGTCAAGCAACATATCACTTATTACCCTCCCCTCCGTTCCTTCCTCGCGTTAGATTCGATTCGAGCTACCCTTCCGTATCCCCTCCATAGGTTAGTTAGGTAACAAACTTGACTCACTTGAACTCAGAAAAATGACAATACTTATAAGTGACAAACTGAGACTGACAAAAATATGATAAACAAATGGTTTTAATTATTTAAATATTTATCTAAATTACCGACCTTTGATTGACTCCCACTGTGTCCATAACTCATAATCTTTGACTAGTATTTTTATAGAATGAATGTCTAGGTATTGATGGTCATGTGCGTACTTCTTAGCTTAGATTTATTAGGTACCAAGTTAGAGCAGTGGAGGCGAGTGTACAGCAATACAGCTAATTTACATAACAGCTTAAGTAACGTCCCAATTTCATTGTCCCATCAAAATTACCATAAAACTCGTCTTAATTATTTCGCATTGAAACTTCTAAGGATAGACAATAAACATTGTAATGGTGTTAAGAGTTCCTTGGAACAATATCGACGTCACTTTGCTTTTGTTCACCTACCCGCCCTTCACTTAGATTTTAGTACGTTGAAAATCCAGTGACACTACTGTGGGGTCACTGTAAAATTTTTATCGAATAATGTTATTAGATCTCAAGTTTGCGACCCCACATATGACAGATGGTCCACCATTTTTTTTAATGGTGGATATGGTGCAAACGAGCAGACGATCCACCTTTTTTTTTAATGGTGGATATGGTGCAAACGAGCAGATGGTCCACCTTTTTTTTAATGGTGGATATGGTGCAAACGAACAGACGATCCACCTTTTTTTTTAATGGTGGATATGGTGCAAACGAGCAGATGGTCCACCTTTTTTTTTAATGGTGGATATGGTGCAAACGAGCAGATGGTTCATCTTTTTTTTTTAATGGTGGATATGGTGCAAACGAGCAGATGGTTCACCTGATGGTAAGTGGCCACCATCGCCCATGGACATCGACAAAACAAAAGATACCCTCGTTTTGTCTATGCGTTGCAATAGAGTAGGGAGGGGGAGTGAAGAAGAAAAAATGCTGCGGTCTCAACGGACCCAGAGTTAGATCCCAGAGTCCTCTAGACCCGCAGAATTTTACCCGCGGGGTAAGTCTGGCCCACATGCGGCTCGACCGGAACGCGTCAAATAGAAAGTGGCCACCGTCGCTCATAGACGTGCGTTGCCGCCTCGCAGATAGAGTGAGAAGGGGGACGAAGAGAAGATGAAGATGCTGCTGTTGCAGTGGACCCTGAGCAAAAACCCGATGTTCACCGGAACCACAGCAATAATGAGAAGGGAGAGGGAGGGATTTTCTGATAAGAAGAACTGGTAACAAACTCAAACACTCTCGGCCCACGGCTCTCACTTAACTGACAAAATGTGTAAATGCAAATATACAAATAGTTTTATCAGAAATGCACTTACTACAGAACCGTTGAAAGGAAATGTACTGTGGCGTCGTGTGAACAATCCGTAACATACTTTGTAATTAATATTAATATTGTTGACTGTTGGAAAACAGAACCGCAACAAACAAACGGAAACATAAAACTTGATTATAAAGTTGAGGATCAATATTAATATTAAACTTGGTTAATATATTGATTAATCGATGTCTTGTAAGGAAAAAAAAACATAAATTGTAAAACAAGCCAACTCTCGCAATGAAGTCTTTTGACTGAAAATACTATTTCAGTTAATATCTATGGAAGCATCTACTCAACAACTTGAAAAGCATCAATATTAGACTTCTTTATTATTATAATAATTAATTAAGCTAGTGAACACTGAGAAGTCTTCCAAAATGTTCATATCATCATCACGATCCTTTAATGGCCCACTGCTGAGCCGGGTCTCCTCCTTAGAATGAGGAGGGTATTAGGCCATAGTCCGCCACGCTGGCCCAGTGCGGGTTGGCAGACTTCACACACCTTTGAAAACTTTTAGGGAACTCTCACTCGTGCAGGTTTCCTCACAATGTTTTCCTTCACCGTTAAAGCAAGTGATATTTAATTGCTTAAAACACACATAACTCAGAGTCAGAGGTGTGTGCCCAGGATCGATCCTCGGACCTCCCGAGTAAGACTTGAAATCTCAACCACTGGGCCATCACCGCTACAAAATGTTCATAGTTTTTGTTATATTAACTGTGCTAATCACAAAAATAACGCTAGTTTTTTTCTATCAGTTATTATTTTTAAATTACAAACTTCTCAATAAAACCGGAATAATGTCTTTTATAGATTTTCTTTTTAATTTAGGAGCCAATTTAAGATAGCAGCAGTTAGTTGGCACCACTTGGCTGCCTCATCTTCATTGGAATTAAATCCTTCCACTTTTGGCCTGGCTAAAATCTATCCAAAAATCATAATCTAATTCTGTTAAAACCTAAAACTGTGGCGTAAAGCCCGTATTTTCCCTATTCCCAAAACCAAAGATCCTTCACAGTTTTCAAACTTCCGCCCGATCTCAATTCTTCCCTTTTTGTCAAAAGTTTTAGAAAAAATTGTGTACTTTCAACTTAATCAGTTTCTAAATGATAACCAAATTCTCTGCGAGTATCAGTCTGGTTTCAGAAGTAGTCATAGTACAGTCACTGCCTTAATTAAAATTTGTGATGATATACGATCGAACATGGATAACAAGCTACTTACTGTTATCACTTTATTAGATTTTAGTAATGCTTTTAACACGGTTGACGCAGATATTTTACTAGCCATATTACGCTCTATTAATATTTCTATGGAAGCAGTAACATGGTTTAAGGGTTATTTATGTGATCGCCATCAATACGTGCAAGTTGATGACAAGAATTCTACCTTACTTCCAATTCTAGCAGGTGTCCCCCAAGGAGGAGTATTATCTCCTTTACTCTTTAGTATTTTTATCAATACAGTTACTCAATTTTTGTCTTCATCTTTTCATCTTTATGCCGACGATCTGCAAATCTATGTTGCAGCTCCCGTAGACAATCTTGGCAGTGCCATTGGTAGATTAAACTCGGACTTACAACATATTAATGAGTGGAGCAGATCGTACGGACTAATTATTAACCCGAATAAATCACAAGTTACAATTATTGGTAGCCAAAAGCAGTTAGAAAAAATTGACTACTCAAACCTGCCTGCAGTTCAACTCGACGGTACCAACTTAACACTATGTGTCACTGTTAAGAACCTTGGACTCATTTTAGACAACACCTTTACATGGTCTTCACAAATATCTGAAATCAGCCGAAAAATATTTGCTACCATCGGATATTTAAGAAGGTGGAAAAATTTCCTTCCTATTAAAACGAAAACTGCCTTAGCTCATTCACTTCTGTTACCGATTCTGGATTATGCGGATTCGTGTTACCCTGATCTGACTGAACACCAATTAGATAAGCTGGAACGTTTGCAAAATTTATTTATCAGATTTATATTTAATTTAAGGAAGTTTGATCACGTGTCCGCTTATCGCAGGCAGCTTAATTGGCTTAACATTAGAAATCGACGTAAACTACACATGCTTTCCCTCCTTTATTCTATACTTTACAATCCATTAGCTCCCAGCTACTTAAAAGATCGCTTTTGTTTCCTAGGTGCCGTTTCTGACTTACAACTTGAGCTCAGGTCCCGTAATGATAATCGACTCAAATTACCCATTTGTCACACTCATTTTTATAACAATTCCTTCACGTTTAAAGCATCGACGTTGTGGAATGATCTCCCCTTTGACATCCGACAGTCAAAGTCACTCACAGAATTTAAAAGTTGTCTTAAAAGGCACTATTTATCTATACAGGATTAATTTTTCATACTATTAGTTATATTATTATGCATATATATATATATTTAAAATGAATATACGTATATATATTTGTATGTATGTAAATATGTATGTTTGTATGTAGGTATGTATGTATGTATGTTTGTATGTATGTATATTATTTAAAGAAGTAAGTTTGCACTGTCCCGTTTATCTTAATAAAAGTTCCTTAACTGCCAAGGGTTGTCTGTAAGAGATTGCTTGTAGCAATAAGGCCGCCTTTGCATACCTTTTATTTACTTTAGCTTTGTAATTATTAAACAATGTAATATTTTTATTTGGTTGTGCAATAAAGACTTTCTATCTATCTATCTAAAACTCTCAAAGTTGTGAAATACTTAATTGTAAATAATTTTCTCATCTCAGATATTTAGATTTTTTTGAAATATTAATACAGATATATTAGTTAGCAACACCACTGATAACTTTATATTCGCGGGTAGTTCCTTGTATTCTATTCCAAGACTGTATATAAGCGCTGTTCTGATAGACTTGAGTCAGTTGTCAAACGGAGTTCTCGCTGTGTCATGATGCTGGGTCTCCATTAATAAGGTTTGGAGTAAGTTCATATTATTTTCTTGTACGTGTTACTGTGCGGTATACCTCCCATATATATATATATAACACACAGAACAATGTAATTGGTGGTACATGAAATCACTAAGTTTTTTTAGATGACTTAATTGCGAGAGTTGACTTTTTTACATTTTATGTATTGGTCTAATGATCCGATCTCATTAAACACAAGCGTATTATTTTTAAATCTCCTTAGACAGTGTAAGTGAGGGGGGATGGGGTCACTCAAATCTGTTATTAAATTTGGAGACAATCAATTGTGAGGGTAGAGTGCGGTGGGATACGGATATTGAGTGTCATTATATTTTGGGAATACTTGGGAAATAATGATGTATTTTATTAATTGACGTAGATTTATATATTACTAATCCATTCGCCCCAGCTTCACTTGCATTCAAGTTTAATTTTGAATATCAACATTTCAATCCCATCAAGCCTTTTTTTCTCAAACTCTAGTCTATCTCTGTATCAAATTTCATCACAATTGGTTCCGTAGTTTAAGCGTGATAGCGTTACATATGCAGGCGAATTACTTTCACATTACCGCGGCTTAGATCGGTTCAATACGATGGATCTAAAAACATTCAGAAAATATATATAGCTAGTGAGATGGGTATTAGAACTCTCCAACCAATAAACCTAGGCGGTGCAGGTGAGTGTTAAACATGTGCTAAAGTGCTGCTTTAAACCTACCTTGGTCCACGTCCAAGGTGCTGCTTGAATGTAATTGTAAAAGAAGTATTTGGTTATCCATCGGCTATTTGCCCAATCTATCTCGTGATATTGTAAACTGTCGTAAGATTGTAAACCGTAAGATACTACTTACAATTTAACTTTTACAGAGGGTATAATGAAAATAGTAAATAATTAAAATGAACAAAAATATTATCTTAACGACTTCTCTGAGGTCTCCGGCGCTATGGGTAATGTAACTTCTTCGCTCTTGCGTAACACAGTGCGAAAACATACGGTCGTCTTCGATTGACTTGCACGAGTTTTCCCACTGTGTTACAGCGGCGGGGTCTCCCTCAGTGGCTATACTTTTTATATACACTCTAGTGGAAGGATAGGACGAACAAAAATCTTTGATTTGTATATACAGAACCTTCGGTAAGACTGGTGACTTTTTCATGGTCAGACGAAGTAAAAAAAAACTAAATACTTACCTCTTATTTGCTTTGAATTAACGTTTATAAAGAGCTCAAACTTAGTGTAAGCGTTTTTCACAAACCATTAAAACACAGACTTGTTAATTGGACGGTTGTTCTGAAATGCTGATTCTTTGCTATAACTGACGCACGAGTTTATGGCACCTGACATTATGTATAGCTAATTAGGCTTAATTTATTTATCAGCGAAAAGTAGTAAAAGAGAGAGTACTATCTTCACAGTGCTGTTAGACATCAGAAAAATTTAGCTTGACTCACGAAATCCTCCACAATGGATTCCCAGCATTACAACACCACATCACTTGCACTTTATTTTATACTTTAACATTTAGTTAATTATTATCATCCAAAGCGACACAAGAGAGGATAGTTTTGGATCTGACATCGATACAAACTGAGCATAAAACACGTCTAGGATATATACCCGTGAGGGGATGGGATAGAATACTATTCCCCTCTGCCGCTGGGAGAGCATCTCGTAAGAGCCGAGTAACCCAGCACTCCCTTGGTGGTAGGGGATCTGTTCCCCGACTGCCTTGCGACCACCAACATGCGAATCCAACCGCCAAGTGTCTCTGACACGTTCCGGTCGAGTCGCATGTGGGCCAGACTTACCCCTTCCCACTTCCATCCCATTAATGCTATGGATCTAGTGGACTCTGGGATCTAACTCTGGGTCTGTTGAGACTGCAGCATTTTTTCATCTTCACTCCCCCTCCCCACTCTATCTTCGAGGATGCAACGCATACTCTTAGAAATACTCTTGTTTTGTCGATGTCCATGGGCGATGGTGGCCACTTACCATCAGGCGGACCATCTGCTCGTTTGCACCTTATCCACCATATTACTAAGTACAGCTGATTCTAAGTTTTTTACGGAAATATATCAGCAATATATTCTACGAAACCTATAGATATAAAATTATAAATACAGAAGAAAATAAAAAAAAAATAAAAATAAAAAAATATTTAAAGCTAACTTATCTATCTTCGATACATCCATACAAATAAATAAAATTGTAGTATCTGTGTGTAATATTAAAATAACCGCTTTTTCCTAAGTGCATATGGATGTATACATGCTCACACCACATATACCAGAACAACATTTTTACAATTTTTGTCGGTCTGTTTGTCTAACTGTTTGTTCCGGCTAATCTCTGAAATGGCTGGACCGATTTGGACGGGATGTTCACTGGCAGATAGCTGATGTAACAAGAAGTAACTTAGGCTATTCAACATCTCGCTACGACTCATAGGAGCGGAGCAACATGCGTACGAAGTCGCGCGCGTCCGCTAGTAATATAATATAATTGTAAAATTGCCGTGTTTGTTTACATGTTAAAAACGTGGGATAGAAGCGTAGGATGGACTAATAAATGGTGAATGAATGAGTGAATAAATAAACGAACGAATGACTGAACGAATAAATGAATGGATATAAAACCATACAGTTTTGTATACCAACGGCAGCCTTATCGCAAAAAAGCGATCTCTTCCACACAACCAGTCAAATCAATAAATATGTTAGCAACACCGTTTATAAAGTAGTATTGGCGCGTAGATCATTTTATATTATGTCAAATATACCCGTACGTGTAGCCAATATGTAACCTTTAGTGCGGTGTCGTGGTTAAGATTACCCTTCTTAAGGTCCACGTAAGTTTATTTTAATATCTATTGTAGTTGGCGAGGTCGAGTGTTGGAGGGGAGAGATAGTATATTATGAAAGAGCTCTTTATATCTGCTTCTAGGTCTCAAGCCCCAGGCATTGCTAGACTCCGTATAAATTGTATGTGTATACATATTGCTGTACAGTGATGGGTATCATTCCTCTCTCATTCTATGACAAATATATTAACACAATATTTCAAGAGCAATACAATTTTTTTGCTTTCAATTCCCAAGATTGCAGAGACGTCAAAATGAACTCCATTCCGCTCAAATTAAATCAGTACTGACAATAACGTTCGTTCGTTAACTTCGTAGGGTTCCTGAGGTTCCCTCCACAGACAGACAGATAATCTCATTTTGGTTATGTGAATAATAAAATATTAGGGGACAATATCAAATGTTTTTATTTCTGGTTTGTTTACGGGTTTTAATAATCGAGGATGAGTTTGTTTTTCATCCCAGTCTCTCCCCTTACTCCTTACAACTTTCTTGTACTATGTTGTAATATAATTATTCCTTAAATTACAGATCTATCTATACATATAATGAAATAAAAAAAAATTGTTTCTCGATAAAACTCACTTTTAATTAATCATATCAGGGGGCACGGCAGTTAAAGCACACGTGCTAGTTATCAATTCGTGATAATTTGGTCCACTGTAACTTTTAGCGACGAAATAAGGGGCTTGAATTTTTAGTAATCAGGAAACCTTAATAATACTTTTAGTAAATTATCAAATTATCTGCTATTTATGTGTTATAGTTTACAGGCTATATATTTTAATTTTGCCAATGATACACTCAATGATCATCCCATCCCATCATCATCATTATCATAACCCGTAGAAGGCCCACAGCTGAGCTGAGTATCCTCCTTAGTGTGAGGAAGTGCAGTGCGGGTTGGCTTCACACACCTTTGAGAACTTTAGGGACCTCTCAGGAGAGCAGGTTTCCTCACGATGTTTTCCTTCACCGTTACAGAAAGATATATTTAATTGCAGAAAACACATAACTTGGAAGAGTGAGACGAAAGTCCAGATATCAGTAATTTTAAATTGCATAGCAGATTATCAAATTATTATCCTTACTATTATCCTGTACTGACTAAATTAACTGGCTTGAATTTTGAAAGTCTCAATCAGAGAGTTGGCTTTTTTTGCAATTTTTGTTTTTATTGAGACAACTTTTATAGCCGATACGGACTTAGTTTCCTATCAGAATATATTTGGTAAGCCATTTTCAATAGATTTATTGTATTTAGAACGCAGAGGTAGAGGCACAGCACAGTAATAGTCAATACAGTTCAAATGCAAGAGCAGAGTGGTGCTGCTCTACGCGAGTAGACTCTGCAAAAAGTGCCTACCAATTGAATAATCCATTTTGTTGTGTTACAATTCATAAGCGATTAGCGGTTTCTTACCCTTTGAAAAATGTATTACGTAAATATTTAATTTTGATTGTCATTACCCACTTCTATTACATACTTTTAAGCTGCTGCTGCTGCTCACATGCCTAGCCTCGTTCAGACTTTGTCAAATGAAGTGATTCTATTGGTTTTCAATAAAAACATCTCTTACTACATACCCTCGCAAATATAAAATAGAAAAATAATCATTTTGTTTTAAATTATTTTATCAATACCCGTAGGTGAAGTTGTTGCAGGTTGCACTTTGAACGAGATAACCTTACTAATATTATAAATGTGGAAGTATGTATGTTTGGATGTTTTTACTCAGTCACGTAGAACTGATTTCACTGAAATTTGGTACACCGATAGCTTATAGTCTAGATTAATTAAGTTTATTTTTTATACTAATAAAACATAGTTCCTGCGGGATGTTCCTATCTCAGTACACGTGGTGAATTGTCGACTGGTTAAAAACAAATCTTAGAAATCTATACACTACGCTACTACTACTTTTAGTACAATAATAACATAACATGTATTTGATATAGCAGCACTACTATTTATTTTATATTATTTTCTTATTTCTTCTCCTTTACAGCGTCATTAAAATATAATAAATTATAAACCCCCATACTCATAAAATTATTTTTTATAAATGGAAACATTTTGATATTAAAGAGAAATTCATTCATTCACTCGTAATAATTAACATAAATATTATTTAATTTATTATTGGGCTGACGATCGCAGGCATGTCCTCATTGAGGCAGTCACTGAAAACCAGCGTTGGTACATGTGGCGGCGCAACTCCCGTGTGCCGACATCTATGCTGAGTGACCTACCTTTGCCAACGTCACACTGCTGTACACTAGTATTAAGTTTAATGTGAATAGTAAGTTATGAATTATATAATTTAAAAACAGTATATTTAACACTAGATATAAGGAACTGTAATGCAGTGTATTTTTGGTATTAAAGAGAAATTCATTCATTCATTCACTAAATAAAAAAACAATAAAAATGTTTTTATTATATCGTTAATATTATAAAACTCTACCGTCTGTAATTTGGACCAGACCACGCAACAGAACCGCGCAGGCGGTCCATATGGTTCTGCCAAAATATATTAAGGATTAATACAAGCTTTCTGTTATTTTTTGTTATACCCGTGTAGTGTATAGACGGTAACTACTGTCGAACCTCTCTCTCTCTCTATTACGAGAGAGAGTGGATTTGTCTGTCTGTAGTTTAACATCCACACTGATGTTTAGATGTCAAAAGCTTGTTTGATAGTCTATCCTATAAGTTGTATGTTAGCAATACTTGATAGACTTTGACGGCTGGTAGTTCCAATTATTTTATTTCCAGTATACCTCTATCCAAAATAGATCGTCAAGTAATTTCATACAGTAAACATTGTTATAACTTGACAGAAAAAAACCTAGCTCATGTTTTCTTTGTTAAGTATTACGTGAGTTACCAATCCCTCATAAGAATCTAAATGATATCGTTAAACCTACACTTGGGCCACGAGCCCTCAGTAATCGACAATAAGTGAGTGAGCATATAAGTTGTCTTATCAATAAGAAAGTAAACGTTTATTTTTTAAGATCTAAGGGGAAGTTGTAGGAAGTCATTAGTGTTGCTAAAGGAAAAGTAGTAAAACTTTTTTGTGTTCATGCAATCTTTATGTGATAAGCTATACAAGCGTCATCTGTCACTATTATTAGGGTGTCTATAGGCACTTGTGACATCATGTATATATATTTGTTATACTGTTACATTTACACTCATCCCTCACTCATCCATAGTTTCAGTCAGCCATCGTCATTATCAATGATAGGATATGAACTATAATTGATAAAATTAAGAATATAATATAGTTCATTATTGAATCTATACTACTTCTTTGGGAAACACTGTCTACTGTACTAAATAAAAAAACAAAGGTTCCTTTCTAACTTAAATAGCAATTTACGTCTAGATCGAGAACTTAGTATCTCTTGAAAAACAGTTCGAGTTTCTTACACTGAACCAAATGATTATTACCTTTCCACGCCTTTAATAGCCTTTTTCTTCAAAGTAGTTTTCATTTCCTTATATCTCCTATTGAGGATGGAATTTAAAAAAAATACTTACAATATATTATAAAACGTTGCAAGTTCCATATAATTATACTTCTTCTCCAGTTTAAGTAGAACTCCTTATCATAACGCGCACTAGTCATAATAAATTAAACTTTTCATGTCATATGTATGAGTGGTCAACAAACAGATCAACCCATCAATAATCCCATACAATTTTAGTTTGTGTCATAGAGAGGTCAACAAACTGATCAAACCATCAATAATCCCATACAATTTTAGTTCGTGTCATATAGAGGTCAACAAACTGATCAAGCCATCAATAATCCCATACAATTTTAGTTTGTGTCATAGAGAGGTCAACAAACTGATCAAGCCATCAATAATCCCATACAATTTTAGTTCGTGTCATATAGAGGTCAACAAACTGATCAAATCATCAATAATCTGATACAATTTTAGTTAGTGTCATAGAGAGGTCAACAAACTGATCAAGCCATCAATAATCCCATACAATTTTAGTTCGTGTCATAGAGAGGTCAACAAACTGATTAAGCCATCAATAATCCCATACAATTTTAGTTCGTGTCATAGAGAGGTCAACACACTGGTTAACCCGTTAATATCAATCCATTAATAGTTTCATACAATTTTAATGAGTGTCATAGAGCGTTAAAAATACTGATCAACCCATCAATAATCCCTTACAATATTAGTGTCCTAGACACTTTAACAAACTGGTCAATCTATTAACAGTCTCATACAATTTTATTCAGTGTCATAGACACTTTAATAAATAAATTTAGAATTCAACTAAAAAAACATCTGATGAGTAAACAAAAACTTTTACCCAGATAATGTAATCATATATTTATAAGTGGGCTGGTCTAAATTAGCAATAGTAATAGTAGTATTCTGTATTTTATGTCATATATTATTTTATGTTATAAATTATTTATGTCTTAATTTAACTTACAATTGTTTTTTTATTTTATTTTTTATTTTTACATAAAATTTTTTAATCTTTTTTTTTTTCTTAATCAATTTACTTATTATTTTATCCATTATATTTTTTATTAACCCATTTTACAACATATTTTACATGGTCATGAAGCTGAGGCTGCCGTGCCGTTAGTATGTCTCAAAATAAAGGGGGTCACAGAAAATCAGTATAGGGGGTAACCTTGTGGTTAATCCTCTATTATGCTGAGTGGTCTACCTTTTTGCATGAACACCACTATATATGTTTTGTCATTTATTTTATATAGTTTTGTATATTTTTAGTTTTAAATACCTACTTAATTCACTAGTAGTAAGTATCAAATATTGTGGTGTTCTGTAAATAAAGGCTTTTTCTTTCTTTCTTTCTTTCTTTCAAACTGGTCAATTCATCAATAGTCTCATACAATTTTAGTTCGTGTCATAGAGAGGTCAACAAATTGATCAAGCCATAAAAATCCCATAAAATTTTAGTTAGTGTCATAGAGAGGTCAACAAACTGATCAACCCATCAATAATCCCATACAATTTTAATTAGTGTCATAGAGAGGTCAACAAATTGGTTAACCCGTTAATATCAATCCATTAATAGATTCATACAATTTTAGTGAGTGTCATAGAGCGTTAAAAATACTGATCAACCCATCAATAATCCCTTACAATATTAGTGTCCTAGACACTTTAACAAACTGGTCAATCTATCAACAGTCTCATACAATTTTATTCAGTGTCATAGAGAGTTTAACAAACTGATTAACCCAACAATAATCCCATATATAACATATTATTTAACTTATCACCAGTTTAAGGTGAGCTCCCTAACATACAGTAGCATTCATATTGCGGTTCAATTCATGTCACAAATCTCGTAGGTTACAACGACAGAATAAGATCGTAAATGGAATCGCTATCAGTAATTTGAGTAATACAATCATTATTTTAAGTCATTAGTCGGCGTCACTCAAAGTCACAAGGGACAATAACTGAATTTCCTACATCTTGAGTTTTGTTTGAGACCTCTCAAAGAAATAATGAGGGTCTGTTCCTGTTCGACGTTTCTTTGATTTAAAAAAGTTCTAGTTAGGGGTACTTTAATTTTGTACGTTACATATGTATTTTGTTTCATGTATCTTTAGAAAGCATGCAGTTTTTAGGGTTTATGATCCACGAGCAGGTTTACGGGACCATTTTATAATGCGACAGTGTTGCTAACAAAGGATTGGTTCTCTATATTGTTTTATGATGACTATGTAACATCAAGCGTATCGAGTGAGATTCATATATCTTATAGCCTGCTCTATTTATATAATATATATTAAAGAACATAGCGAGCGTTTTGACATTACGTCAATGTTAAAATCATCAAGACATCAAATTCTTTGACATTTGAACAGCCCCCAAATGTAATTTACTATTTAATTAAAGACTAAACTAAAGGGTAAGGGAGAACTGACACAAGATGGATAGTCACGAATATCCTTTGCGGTTGGAACCCCTTATAATGAATCCAAAAATGTCAGTTTGTTTGTCACGTTTCAGGCTGAAAAATAATTCTCATACCTTAAACACCTGAATGGTCATTAACTGACTTTATATCATTAGAATTTTAAAATGTTGTTATTGAGTCATAATACTACTACAGATAATGCATACAATTAAAGGGGGACTCATCCAACTGGGTTACAGGTCCCAGGAATTACTCAGCTTTCTGTGGAGGATCCATTCGGTTAATTTTGTTAAAATTGGGTAAAAAGTTTTTGCTTCGCTTATTAATTTTGTTTTGTTGGTCATCCAAACTTTTTTAAATTTTTACAGAAATCACAACATAATACTGCAGTATGACGAGTATTCTGTATATTAATATAGTATCTATAACAACTATTACAGGACAAAACCCAACATCTGTCAATAAGGTCTTAATATCCGTTCCAATATTGAACTAAGCGGATTTAGTTGCGATTCGATAAGATTTGCAAGTATTGGTAGAAATACTCAAAATATTCGGTAAAACGATTCGTTTGAAGTATAACCTCAATTAAAGGATAAAAAATTTGTCAGTTTTATATTTTTATCTATATTGATTATGAAAAGGGAGAATCCTTTAATAAACCGCGTTTTGGACGTTTTTGCTGTTTTGCGTTTTTGTTCACAAGAAAAACTCGATCGGATATTAAATATCTAATTCTTCATACTTATCTTGTATTCTCGTTATTGCTTTTTTTATAAAAAATCTCTCAATATCCTTTCAAACGCCACAACTGGTAACCAAATAAAGAATTCTAATTAAAAAAAATCAAAAAAATTCATACAAAATCATATTTTTTAAATGCTCTTTATGATTTTCCCAAATTTTTTAAAACAAATAGGGAAAATATTTGATTTAAAATACACAGATTTAGCGAGACTATACATTTTAATGTAGGTATTTTTAATTAACGTTATGTATTAGTCGTTAGCTGCCTGACGCCCTTAAACATTGCCTTAAAATGAAATGGAGATGGACAGGACATATTTCAAGATAATATAGTGGACAATCGTTACCACAAAATTAGGAGGACCTACAGGAAAGAGAAGAGTAAGTCAACCAAAAAAACGAAGGACGAAATAATACAAAGTGTGGGAAAAGAATGGTGAGACTTGGCTCAAGACAGAAGGGCATGGGAAATAATGGTGGAGTCCTATACTCAAATAGGGAACATATTTACAAACCTAAAAGAAGATACTAACAATACTAACTTAGATAATAATAAGAGGACAGTATCTTTGGGACACAAGCATTAACCAGAATCCAAAGTGAAATGAGTAATGCTACAAAACTAGTTGTTAAGATTTTGAAGTTCCTCCTCAAAGGGATTTTCTCTATTTTGTCTTAATGCAACATCAGTTACTAAGAGCCTTTCTATGTAGTTAATATATTATGAATGAGACTGCTTACTGCTATCAATGTACTATTTATTAGATTCCTGTGTTCGGGGGAAAATTGGAGAATTAAAAACTTAAGAAACTTTCGTAAGGTTCTCCCAAAACTCGAATATTCCTTACTTTCTCACGTGAAAACTACTTAATGGATTTTGAAGAAACTTTATATACGCATAGATTATACTAAATCTTAACCTACTTATTTTATCATTAATATGAGTAAATTTGTTAAATGCAAAAATATAGCATCCCTAATATATCTTTCTAAAACAAAGTGGGGATGAAACTAGATATTCTAAAGTATATCCTCATCATAATGCTAACTATTATTATAATTTCGAAAGCAAGTTCCTTAAACTTTTCTTAAAGAATACTAGGAGTATGGATCTCATACTACTAGTGTTCCTTAGAGGGGTCAGGTAAGCAAAAAAGTCAGTAATCCAATGACTGAGATTTGGATCCAACGCTTCAACCACTGAGTTACTGACGCTTATACAAACTAAACAAACGAAACTGCGATTTAATAAACAACTTACGCCATCTATTGACGGACATATGGTCTTTAACTAATAAGTTACACAATCAGACTTAAATCACTGAACCGATTTTGTTGACATATGATACAGAGATAAAGTAAAGTCTGGGGAACAACATAGGTTATGTTTCATCACGAAAAAAATGTGGGATGTGTGTGAAATGCACACACCTAGTTATGTGTGTTTTAAGCAACTAAATATCACTTGCTTTAACGGTGAAGGAGAACATCGTGAGGAAACCTGCACGAGTGAGAGTTCCCTAAAAGTTCTCAAAGGTGTGTGAAGTCTGGCCTAATACCCTCCTCATTCTGAGGAGGAGACCCAGCTCAGCAGTGGGCTATTGACGGGTCGTGATGATGATGATGTGAAGTGCATGTCGAGTTGTGTGACCGTTGTCTTTGGGTAATAATTCATATATAAATTATAATGTAAAATATGAAATGTGATATAGCGATTAAAATGTGATATTAAACATAATTATAAATTACACCCGAGCAAAGCCTGGACGGGTCGACTAGTGTTTATATAAGAAACTATCTTCTAGAAGTAATGTATTCAATTCCACAAGGATTACAACTATTCTTTTCAATGTTGAGAAGTTTGTAATTTGAATTGACTGTCGGGAGTCTCTGAAGAGCCTTGAGAGAGTTATTTTAATCAAAATTAATGTTTATCTTGTGATAAATGTAGTCTATGAATTTCAAATATATTCTGATTGATCGATGAGACTAGAATAGCTGCGTTTTCAACATAGATGAGCGACGTTGCGTAGCGAAGGATGTGTTTGTTAATAACCAATAGAATTGCTCCATTTGACACTCTGTAAGGCTCTTTCTATTGATGCAAACTGTTCAGTAGTTTTTGAGTATCAAATAGAAGAACAAACGGACGGATGTAGTGAAGTACCATAAAATAATATTTTAAAGTGAAAACCATACAACGTTTTAATTGCCAAAACCTGACAACACTGTAAAATATAGCTGTAGGGGTAAAAAACTAATTACAAACCGCGTATTGTCGCGCGATGATTTAATAATACATTCATACTCGAAAATTCCGATATAATGTCATGTGTCGGTATGTGACGTCGTAGCGCCCAATATAATAGACCGATTGTGATGAAGTTTTAATTGTCTGAAAGGTAATTTAATCGAGATGGTTTTAGCTATGTGTTGTGAAGATCTGTTCACCCGTTTGAAGACTATCAGCTCATTGCTCACTGGAGAACAGCCTTACAATATCAATATATTGACAATTATAACAATCTTGTAACCATGGTAACACACTTGAGCTTTTTCACACTTACTGAACAAATTTCCAACACGTCCGCACTAGCCTGTGGCTCTCCTATAACTAACGTATTGTGCACCAGATTGTATATTTGTATAACCAAAGTAACATCGTAATGATAACAAAAGTGTTGTATTTTCAGTCTAAAATCTAGATTATATTATAAAAATTTTGTTCAACAATTCCAAATTTCCATTAGCATTATCTGAAAACAAGAGAATAATGAACACAAAGCGTTACTTCAACTCCAAAACCCTTTGTTTCGGAAATTCCGACTATTTTAAACAAAACTCAGTACAAGCTTAATTCTTTCAGATAACTAACTATTGGTTTTGAACTTAGTTTTGTAAAGTATAAAAACTATAGTTTTTTAATAGATAGACATTATTCTATATATTGATTCAATATATATTTTTTTATGACGTGACGAAAGTGAAGACAGACAATGCTGCCAATCTTCGACAATTTTACTCCTTATTATATATGTTATATCACAAAAATTTCATTAATGAGAAAGAAAAAAATTATTCTTTCTCATTAATTAAATTTTTGTAATTCTATCATTCTGTACAATGCAGTCTTTCTATGTATTTAATATATTGGGAAACTATATTTAGGATATAATATATGTAGGGAAACTATAATTTGGATATAAAATATATTGGGAAACTATATTTAGGATATAATATATGTAGGGAAACTATAATTTGGATACAAAATATATTGGGAAGCTATATTTAGGATATAATATATGTAGGGAAACTATGATTTGGATACAAAATATATTGGGAAACTATATTTAGGATATAATATATGTAGGGAAACTATAATTTGGATATAAAATATATTGGGAAACTATATTTAGGATATAATATATGTAGGGAAACTATAATTTGGATACAAAATATATTGGGAAGCTATATTTAGGATATAATATATGTAGGGAAACTATGATTTGGATACAAAATATATTGGGAAACTATATTTAGGATATAATATATGTAGGGAAACTATAATTTGGATACAAAATATATTGGGAAACTATACATCGTAGCTCCTGAAAGAATGGGATGTTTCTGATGCGGATGTTTTGTGTGGAAGCAGAAGGGATCAAGATGACATTGTTTTATTAGTTTAACAGTGTGCCTGTGTGCCTGTCTGTGACATCGTAGCTACCGAAACACTAACCTGGTTTCGATGCAGAGTTTTCTGTGTGAAACAAATGGGATCAACATGACATCGTTTTATTAGTTTAACAGTGTATCTGTGTGCCTGTCTGTGACATCGTAATAACGTTATAAATGAACCCATTTTGGTGCGGTTGTTTATACTCGATTTTCAGATGATCTAGATGGTTCTTACCTATAATTTTTGAAGAGCTGAAGACTATCTGTTGAGTGGGTTCAGGATATTGGAGATGGAAGGGTGAGTAGAGTGGTACAGTTTAGTAGTTGAGATGATGGTTGAGTGAGTAGGTATTTAGTAAATATTGAATTGATGATTTAGTGAGTGATTAAATAAGTAAACAGATGAGAGAGTGAATTAGTGGATGAACGATAAAATAGTACAGAACGTGGTGGTATAATAGTACAATCGTACACACTATTTCGTTACAGGTTCGTTCAATAGATATACCTATTACTTTTCTCTCTCACTACACGTTTGCTCACCTGGCTGGGCTGGCTGGCACCGACTTCAAAAATATAAATTATTGTATATTATTGTCCTAATAAAGGGAGGTTAATAAAGAGGATATCAATGAATAAATCCTCCAAAAATAGCAAATACAGCTCCTATAGATAAAACATAATGAAAATGAGCTACAACATAATAAGTATCATGAAGGGTAATATCAATTGAAGAATTAGCTAATACAACTCCTGTTAAACCTCCTACTATTTCTTACTTTTTAGTGCATTTTTTAGAGTTTGAAGTTGGTTCAATTTTTTGTTAAAAATGTGTTATAATACCTAACATGGACGTATGGTTTTTTAAAATTTAAATTCTGACAGTAATAATTAATATGAACTATGAAGTGTTTATTATTGAAGTGCTAGTTGTCCCCTCTGGCGCAAATATATATTAAAATATACTTTTATCTCATTGTAAGGAGGGCAGGCGGTGACTATATTATATAATATATGATATAAGTATGACAGTTTAGCAAAGTTACTCCATAAAACCGAGCAGAATAAAAATAGAGTATGGAGTAAGTTTTAATGAACTGCGTGGCTTGTGAGTTGCGTTTAGTGTGGAACTACATACACATACACACATCAGTATGTGTAACTTCGATTTTTTATTATGTTGGTCGGCATAGGTTTAGCTGTGGTTTTATAAGGTTTGGTAGGAATTATAATATATTCCGTAAACTGCCTTAAAATTTCTTAAATTATTAAAAATAATTCTAGACCTCTATAGGTAGAAATAATCCTGGAATTAACAGGAAGTCCCTATAGATTCTGTTGGTTAAAAAAAACAATGTTTTCTTAGAAAATACGAAGCCGAAAACTTCATAACTTGAACTTTGTGACGTGTCTCCTCAAGTTCTACTACAGTAGTTGAATAGTCTCCAAAAAGAAGCGAGAGCCATATTATAGTAAACTTAGCCTAATTTTTTTTTATGTTATGTAAAGATATTAAAATTCTAGATCAGATCTGTAATCTAGTCCTGTGAACATTTGAACGATGTTAATATACAATCATTTAAGTATCGCGTAGCACAAACGTCGCGTACTACGTTAATATGCTACGCGGCTACGACGTGCTACGAAATTCTGCGACAAAGCAGTTTTTTCAAACAATCTTTGATTTTTTATTAGTATACCTCATAATAGAGATTTAAAAAAAAATTATGATAAAACATATAAAGATATTTCTCTCCAGATTAGTTATTACGTGACAAAATTAGTTTACATATTTTGGAAATAAGTAAAGAACAAATATAAAGTAATCTATAATATTTTCTGGATTTTACTTTATATGTCACTGAAAGTTTTGTTTAATTTAGTTAAGATATTTCGATAGGTACACATTAAATTTCTATATCGTAAAAAGTTATTTTTAAATTTCTATTGTAACATTCCTTGTATTTTAGGAATTCAAAGTGAAGGTTAATCCCTAGATTTAATGGTAAAATTAATATCGAGTGAAGCTATTTTATTAGTTGTACAAAGGGATTAACTACTTTGAGTGTTAGTTGTTCGTAGGCAACCGAAAATATGTTTGGTAGGCTTTAGCTTTATAAAATCTATATAATACGAAAATGGCGTGGATAGAGATGTATGAAATTTTCCACATTTATAGTTTATATAGAAAAAGAGTGCTGCACTCTTTTTCTATATGTTGTGTGTAATGCTAATGATTTTTTTAATTATGCATAAAAAATACATTAAATGAATAAAAAAATCATAACTTACACAAACTTCCATGTATTTGAAACACACACGCATATATACTCTTTTTTTATTTTTATAATGTTCAAATTTATTTTTTAAATTAATCGTGATCGAATTTCGACCACTGGCCGACGACTAGTAACTATAAATTATTGCATAAAATTCAATTTAATTTGTAGGATTGGAATACTTAAATATACATACTTCGACTTAAGTTTTGATTGATTAACATCAATAACAATAAGGGGCCTAGAATGCTCCCTTGGGGATCTTACAACTTATTGATTTGTAAAATATTTATAAAATTTATAATTTTTAAAAATGTTATTACCTGTTTTTGATTACTTAATCAGCTCTCAGTCTAACAGAATACTAGTTTTATAATACAATATTTCTTTTGGTTTCTAGAAGTGAACAATGTCAAACGGTTTTGTCATATCATTAAGTATGGTCAGTGTTAATAATATTTTCATAACATAAATGTAATATGACTTGAACATAATATTAAAGTCAGTACGATATAAATAACGCTTAGCTTAGTAAATTAGCTTACTACTCTGTACAAAATTATTTGAATGATGACAAAGCTTGGATTCAAAATGACGTTAATGCTCAGCTGAATGATTATACCTTTGTAAAACAGACTGATGTAAACAATGGCATTTTGAAAAGAGCAACTGTTGAGTTTGTTGCCAGTTCTTCTCATCAGGAAACTGCTTTCCAAACTGGTGGTAGCTTCAGACAAACTGACTGACTGACCAATTTCTGACGTGTCAAAAGTACTTTGTAAAAAGTCTATTTGAATAAAATATTTTGAGTTTCAGCTTGAGTTTTGAACGTAGCATTTAATCCTAAAGTACTAACACATAAAGTAAAATGAAAAGGTGAATGAAACAGTAATATTGTTTACATCCTGCAGACTGCAGTGTAATCCAATCAGTGGACGCGGCAGGTTTGCGGTATAAGCCCTTGTATTGTTTTGATGTTTTACTATCATAGTTAATAATATCATACTTAATATAAGATTACTTTTCTATACTACAAAATTATGATGATTAAATTTTTTATTAGTGTTTTAAATCGAACATATTTTTATAAATACTGATAAAATTTTAATGCGGTTTTCACTAGTAAGAAATTGTGAGATTGATCGTCGTTTGTATTATTATGTATTTACAAGACAATAATAACATGCACTTTAGACAGTAAGCCGATTGGTATCTGGGGCTTGAGAACTAGAATCAGTTCTCGATGCCTTATCCTATGTAGTAGTAATATATAATCTGTCAAGTTCTAGCTTAGATTTGTTAGACACCGTTTATAAATTAGTATTCGCGGGTAGTTCCTTTTATATTATTTCAAGTATACCCACGTGTAGACAATAAAAACCTTTTAGTGCGATAGATTAGAGTCAGTCTCTCTGGTGTTGTCGCGCAGTGCCCATGTAAATTAGTGTTATAGTGTCGTGGTTAAAGTCACCCTTCTTGAGGTCCACGTAAGTTAGGTTTATTATCTACTGTTGTGTGTGTTCGGGCAGCGAAGGAGACCAACACCTAACAACCTTGGTTGCAAGTCCACATGCACGTGTATACGTATTCATTCCTCTCTCATTCTATGACAGCTTTTAAATATTTTTTGATAACTACCTTTTAAACAATTATATAATAGCAAAGATTTATAAATTGCAAAAATAATTTATGTCTAAAAATTTATAGAGCTTTTATCATACATGAGTTTAGTAAAGGTTATTATAATGATGAAGCTATTTTGTATCCTAATTTCAAAGCTATTTTATCAAAGTAGTAAATAAAGCGATAGTCTATCAGTGGCCGGCGCATAATTAGCCTGTTATAATAAATGATGTACCTGAATAGCGGTGATAACGTTCACTAAATATTGTACAAATAAATTAGTTGAATACTAGCGACCTGCCCCGGTTTTGCACGGATAGTAGAGCATTATGTCTACTTATATCTTAAAGGTATTAGACTGAGATGAAAGCTCCTAAACGCCTTGATTTTTCCGACTTTTTAAATAATGATCATCATATTCCAACTAATTTATGCAAAACCTTAACACATTATATATTTAAAGCTTCCTCATTTTAATCACTCTGTCTATTAAAGAAAACTACATGAAAATCTGTTTAGTAGTTTTTGATTTATTGAAGCTAATCCAAAAACGATGGTAAAGACTCATGTGATCGTTAATTAGACTATCACCTCTTCATACTTACACTTCACTATAAAAGTCAATTTTTGATCAATGAAACTATTCGTCAAACAGCTTCGTATTTTTTTTATAGTTCTCAGATAGAAACATAAATAGAAAAATGTTTGTACTTATTGTAGATAAAAATCACAATTAATTTTAATAACGTTGATAAATATCATGAATTTAAACTAAGTTTATGTTAATGTTGGTCTGAATAAATAAGGTCACTGCTGACCATTAATAATAAATCAAAACGACAACCAAGACTTGACCCCTATACTCATTAAATAATTTTCAAAATGCAAGAAATGTGACAACTGCCTAGGTTTACTAATCTGCCCACTACTGTAACAATTTAAACCTACTATGTACAGAACAACATATTATAATCCTCGATAATAATTGTGATATGGAAAAGCTGAAAACATCACAAAACAAACAACTTTCCTAGAACTTCCTTAGATAATGTTTACTATATGAAATCACTTGGATTACTACGACTATATTCTCATATCTATCGCAACAGAAGTATTACTTTGAAGAAAAAGTTGAGGTACTCTTAAAATAAATCTATAGGAACAAGCTTAATAAATATTAGATTTTCATTAAACTAATGAAATTCTGTAAAAACCTCAAAATTTTCAGGACGAACATAAAACGTAGCCACTAATTCCGGCGTAGCAACACCAGCGCCAGTGTTGCAGTAGCGTTGAATTTTTAACATTCAAATAGATTTCCCTCGCTTTTTCCCGAAAACGTCCGAATTTGGACATTTACCAAATTAAAACCTCTTTTGTACTCTACATAGGACTTGTTTTTTTACTTAATAAATTTACATGCTGGCAACATTCTAAGTTTAGAAATTTACCGAGATAATCTTCTGTTTTCAAAATCCATATAAAATTCAATAACTTGACTGAATTTGATAATTATATTAGAGACAATATTTCATGACTTTGATGATCGTGAGATAGATTTATTTTTCAATTGCTCGGCGATCTATCCTTTTTCTTAAATGCTATATTTCAAAGCTTTTATCATCTAATAACAAATATTTAAGGTCTTTACTTTAAGAAAAATTTACTGTTTTTGTGAGCTCGAAATAGATATTTTTATTCAATTATTTGTCGGGCAATACTAATATATAATCTAACTTATTTAATTACAAGGCGGTCTTATCTTTGATTATCTTAAAATTGATGTTTCTAATTACTGATAGACTATATCTAGTAGTAAGTGAGTTATAGATAATCCTGGAGAAGAAAATAAATTAACAAGATATTCTAAGAAAGATTTTTCTACATTTAGATTTAAGCAAGGGTTATCAAATCTATCTATATCTCTTGGGGACTGGAGCTCTCAATAATCCACCTATCATTCAAAATCCACCAAAATGCCTCTTTGATCTTTGAGAATATAGCTCGCTATTTCTATACATGCGTAAGGAATACCGGTTGCAATCATTCGATTATAGTTTGCCGTGGGCTTCAGAGATGATTTAATAATGGATCCGAGTCTACAAGGCCTTGATTAATTTGGCAATTCGGTTTAGCTTTCGGTCAACCATTGTCGATATCTGCATTAATAAAAAAATACATTTTTGTCTGTTATATATGTCATATATAAACATTTTAGTTATTATTCTAAACGGCTCATCATTAAGTTGATATAATAGTGGATTTATTAAAAGAAAAATTAATATAGACACATATTCATACACAAAATATAAGGCAATTTCAATTTTTTAAATTATGTGTGAGATTTCTGTTATTTAGGTTATTCATCAATACGGCTGAAAAAATGCATCATTTACTAAAGAAGAATTTTGATTTATAGTGGTAGTGATATAAAACCAATACATGTGTATTGACATAGATTAAACTTACATTTCGATCTAAGTTACATCATTTTCAATACAGGCAAACCAAAAACATATACTAGACTAAACATCGTGCCGCACCGATACGCATGGAAGGGCGCGTGTACACTGAACCGATTGTGAAGTAACGAAGCGTATTGTACACCAGCCCAACCATTGAGGGGAAACTGCATTCCTTATCCCCCACCATTAAAGTCTATTTCACCCTGCAGTATTTATCTGGAGTGGTTCACTGTACATTAGCTCTAAGCATGGACTGTAAAATGGTCTATTCAATTATTTAGAAAGTGAAATATGAATGGTGGAATTCATCAGAGGGTGGTTTTTTGAGTAGGTTTGTTTAAACTCTTTTTTTAAGAGCTAATTAGCTTTCTGATTTTACTTATTATAGAGGTTTATATTGATTTCGTCTGACTTAAACTTGAAATAATATGATTAAAATTACTTATCAAGATATCGTGTAATAATTTATTTATATTTATAAGATTTAACCCCCGACTCTACAGCGACGGGGTGAGTCTAAGTTTAACGTATATATATATATGTTTGTGTATCTGGATATCTAAGTGTAGCACCGTAACGCCCAAGATAAAACCGATTCTGATGAAGATTTATTTGTTTGAAAGTTTCTATATTAATAATCTTGCAACTATGGTAATATACATTGCTTAGGTATTTCTCGATGTTAAGATTAGATTAGATTTAGATTATTCTTAAATTTTACAAAAATCAGGTTAGCCGTTTTATTGAAAATATCAAGTTAGATAGTGTTCCATGTTCAATAAGAGAAACGAGAGCCATGACAGGGCAGAGCTAGATTTATTTATATAGTGTGACGACCCAGTCTCGCTACGCTCAGGTCAGTGAGCAATTTGTTTTCCAATATCTCATCACTTGGATGTTATAGCATAATAAATATACTCAGACTAGCTCTACCTATCTCGCTTTGGTGAGGTAATGCTTTATATATCCACTATTCTAAAATACACTATCTTATATTTATAGTATAATGTTTTGTAGGTATTTGTAAAATTACTTTTGTTACTACCGTCATATATTTCAATAAACAGTCTAAATCTTCTACTTCAAACTTTAAAATATTACTATCCAAGTAGCCAATAATATGTGTGTTTACGAATACATAAAACGCTTTATTTATCTGAAAATGGTTTTGAAGCATCTCAGTAGTTTATTCAAAATGGCGGCCATTAGACTTACTATTGAAGCTTATAGGCCATTAATGGTAGATAGAGCATTATCATCGAACGTTAGGTCAGAACCTCTATAATGGTAAAAGAGCAATGTTTTAGGTAACCAATCCTTGCAATTTATCTCCTCATCCTTGTTCTTTTGTGGGTCGAGGGATCGAGAAATCATTAGTTTTAAATCAACCCATGACCTGTTCTTTAGTGTCTGTAGATTTTCGGCTGCTTCATCGCTTAAGGGAGGATCATTATCTTTTACTCTTTTTTAAATTTTGAAGATTAAAAAGGTTTTTTCACATTCTTTGAAATACCTATTTAGAATTTATCTTCTTTCACAACCTTAAATTTTAAGGAAAACGTTTTATAATAATTTAATAATAATTCGCTTACTCTTATTGATAAATAGATAAACAGCTCTCTTGAATATAAAATATTACTTTTGCCAGAAAAGTACTTGTAATCAGTCTGTCTGTATGAAGCTGATATAAAAAGGGGAGTTGCTCAGAAATAGAAAAAATATTCGAATTGAGTCAAAGACCATTCATTTTCAAGCAAGAAATCACCAGGATATCCGAATTTAAAGTCTGGCTAAATGGTGTCATGACCGAAGAGCATCAAAGACTGCAAAACAAAATTTTGCAGTCTATTTTAACAATAGTATTGGGACATTAAACTTTTTCATTATTACAGTAAATAATTCATTTAAATTTCAATATGAACGTTCAATAAGGGGACGGTGGGGGTAATAATACAATCGGGAATAAAAGGTGTAATTTATGAGCAACCCTCGTAATGTGGCTGCAATTACTGCATTGCTATACTGCCACAGGGATATTGGTGACATTTAACTTTTGTTATAACTAGTCTAGCTTCCCACAAATAAGAGAAAACATAATATATCTGCATAATATTTTATTGTATTTGTTAATTTCAATGAATAGTTGTTCAAAAAGTCAGCCGTTTCATTGAATTATTTTGTGAAACGATTTTTTTTCGAGTCGATTAATTAATTTTGTGTCGTAGTAAGAGAGAATTGTATACAACTTCATATTCCGTTAAAAGCTCAATTTTGTTTAGATGTCCAAAATGACCCCAAATGAACACGCTATAAGATAAAAGCAATCCTTATTCTATTATTTCAAACAATAAATTTGATTGTTTGATTATGGATGTCTGATGTAATCACTTTGAATATAAAGCGTATTGTTATTGGTTTTGAAAAGCTGTTGTTGTTTGCCTTAAAATTATGAATTATGTTTGGAAATCCTGTCAATGTTAATAGAAATGATTATCGCTGTCATCGCTGTCACAGTAAATCGTGTATAAGTGTTAGTGGTTCGATACGGTCAATTTAAAATGTCAATGTAAAATTTGATTTCTGCATTGGTGATCAATATAAGCACATAATTATTGATCATACATACATATGCAACTGTCTAGATGTATGCTTGTAACCTTTGTGCATGTCTAGATACCACGTCATACACGAAAAAATTATTTAAAATGGTTTTTTAATAAAATGACTGAAGACGAAGACAAGAAAATACAGGTCACTATATTCAATGGCTGGTCTAAACTTTAATAACTATAAAGCTATTTTAAAATATACCAAACAAACAACATTTAGCTATATAAATATATACCCAAACGAACCACTAAAGAGGGAATAAATGTGTAAATTGCAACAAGTACAAAACAGGTAATAAATAACGTCCATCTAATTTGAGCAAATGCGGTGAGATCGGACTGAAGCGCTAACTGCTTTAATGTTCGTGGAGTTAAATCACCATTTTTTGCTGTTTAATGACCGGTCTGGTACGTTTTGGAGGCAAAAGGTGTAATTTGTAATTGTTTTTTGTTTTGTCGCACTAACAATACTTATCGTACACCGCTTTATAGAATACTTATTGCATTTTGTCTATAAGTATAGTTTACTAGTCGACCCGCTCTCGCTTCGCTGATGTGTATCAAACTGTTCATTCACTCACTCATTTATTCATTCATACTCTACCCACAACTGTGAATTATATATCTCTTATCGTTAGGGCAGCATTCGTAAAGAAACGTTTTCGTTAGACCGTATTTTTTCCGACTTATTTTACAAATCCAACTACCATAAAAAATTATTTTAATTTTTCGGGCTCTATAGCCTATGGCACTCGCAAATAATGTGGATTTCTACTGGGAAAATATTTTTTAAAACCTGTTCGGTAGATCCAGAGATTACCCCTTAAACCACTTATTAAACTTGTTGTAAAAGTTTAATTTTTCTGTAAAAATTAGTATAAATAAGGTATATTAACAATTATAAGGGTTTTTTATTTGTCTACAAATTTTCAGTTCTTATTCAGCATTTCAGTCGGCTAATTAAAAGATTTTTGGTTACAGGAAAATATTGATTAAATGTACGATATATGTTTTATAATTAATCATCAAATATATATAAGCTACTCCTGCATTACAAAAATAACAAGAAAATTTTCTATTAAATGAAATTATTTATGTGTATTGTATTTATGTGTATATACAAAATGGCGTCAGTTGAATATCATCAGTGAACATCACACTATACATTGTAGATAATATTTAGATGCCGACCGACCGTTATTTGTCCTGAAGAACCCAGAATATTGGGTGAATGGGTGTAGGACAGAATATACATTTCGTTGCAGTATATATACAATCTTCATGGGTGTAAATTAGAACTAATGTGTAATTTAGGAGATAAATGTAAACAAGACGTCCTGGGGCGAGTCTACGCCGTCGCCATGATTATAAACTCAAATGCTCTATGATTTGTTGCATGCTTTGTATACTCTACAACTATATAGAGCAAGGGAAATTATTTTCTTGGAGTAAAGTTTTAATTTGAGTAATTTCGTATAGTGAATATTGCTCAAAAAAAGTATATAGAATAATTTTTACTTAATTCCATTACGTGTTATATCTAAAGTCACAAGTCCCAGGCAGTATTCCGAATATTCTACCACTAGAACATGTCTGCTTGGATCCACGACTCATGTAAAATTAGTGGACTTTCGTAGCACCCTCATGTTAATACAACTTCTATACTAAAAATCCCTTTGGAATGTAAATGAGAAGTAAATATACATTTTTAAGTGTAGAGATTTAAAATTTCTATATACAAATGTAAGGATATAATATTTAAAAGAAATAAATTTCAAAATCCCTCTTCAAAGGCTTCCGATATCCAGATCTACGAGACGACCACATCGAGCCAAAGTGACCGCAATTTATGCGAGTTTAACTGCAACTACAACGTACAGACGTTTGTACTATCTACATTAAATATTTAGCTATACATATAACAAAAAGGTAATTTATCGATTATCTTTACGTAGTAGATGTTTTAGAAAACTTAATGAAAGAGGCCTTTATAACGCTGTTGTCATTTAAAAATGTTTTAGCCCAGGGAAGTTATATGGAAACATAGAAGATACTTGGAATTAAAAAATAATACTTTCTCTTAACATAAAAAAATTATTTTAGTATAAAAACACATTTTTATTAATAAAAAATGTTAATACTATATTATCAAGGTTGAGCGCAAACAATTAAAAAATATACGACTTAATTTAATGACTGGCTTTAAAAAAGTTACCATGTTCAATTTAAAAAATGTGTTTAATTAACTTGGCTTCTATTTGAATTTTTGTAAGTAAATCATTTGCGCTCAAAACCTGCTTTTGGGCCACAATCCACTGGACTTCATGTCGTCAATACAAGTTTATAATGTGTACTGTAGTACAATAATAAAGATATTTCAAAAACTTGGCTTACTTTTGAAACATTTTCCTTCGTTAATTACTTGCGCTCAATCATTTATTTATATTAATATTATAAAAAGGTAAAGTTTGTAAGGTTGTAATCTCGGGATCTACTAAACTGATTTTGAAAATTCATTTACCAATAGAAAGCCACAATATTTGTAAGTATCACAGGCTATAAATTAACTTGAAAAATGAAAAGACTTTGTCATGGTATCGGAAAAAAACGGTGGAACGAAAACATTTCTTACGAACGCTGCCTTAACGTTAGAGCCTTGCGGGTAGAGTATTAATGAGTAAATGAGTGAGTGAACAGTTAGAATACACCTCAGCTAAGCGAGAGCGGGTCGTCTAGTTTATCATACATGTAATCTGCGTGGACGTAGCAAACGTAAAAGTCTATTTTGTAAGTAAATACTAAAGATTTGAGTGAACACGGCGCAGTTACGTGAAATAAAACAAGAAAACCTAAATACCTTTTAGTAGATTGAAACATTCTCTCAATTAAAAACGATCTAATTTAGAAAATGCTTTTGAAAACACACAATAGTCCGAAAGTCTGAATGTCTGGTTATATGGTAGCAGACTTTTATGTGGTAAGGGTTTATTTGATACCGAATCATTACCACTGTCATTAAATAATGGAACTTATTTTCATTCCATATTTATTTTAATATCTTATGTAAGTCACTGAGCTCCTCCTAAATTACTGAACAAATTTTATGGCATTTTTTATATGAGGCTACAATTGGATCCAGAAGAAGGCTTTAATAGAGTTTGAACCAAGAGTTTATGAACACATTTCCCCCGAATTTCTAGCATACGTTCTCAGCGAAGTAAATATTGTGGTTTTGAGACCCATACAACCTAAGTGTAGTATTAAATAATTATCGCCTTCGAGAGGTGAACTTGTTATTTAAAATTAGTCAAGTTAGCAAAAATACCAATAAGGTATAGAATTTATTCAATGTAATGTTTTTGATTCTAAAAGAATACCCTCTATATGTTTGATAGGTCGCAGAAAATCACGTCCACAATAAGTCAATAAATCCAAGTTCTCGACGTTACCCTTGTTTCCCCTATTTACACCGAAATAAAAACCTTATCAGCGCTTACCAATGAGACGTGAGGATTACTCCCGCATGCTCTACCTTTAAGGGTTTCCAAGACTGATGGAGTAATCTGAATATACAAATGTATATAAATGTATACAACTATTTTAAGTCTGTCAATAACTAAAATTGCTCAGAAAATAAAAATAAAAATTCTACCATTTCTTGTCCCAACATAACAAGTGCAGCATAATCAGATACGGGGATGTAGGTAAAATAACTAGTCCGCCATCTTGGATTTCCAGTAAAGTAATTTTTTTTTTCGTATTCTTCTCAACAAACTCTTTCGTTTAACAACTATTTCATAGGCATACACAAAAAATAAGCGCCGCCATCTTAGGCTGTCCGCCATATTAAGTTTTGTATGATGTTACTCTGGATTTATCTAAAATAATTACTCCGCCATTTTGGATTTGGCGTAAAGTCATTTTATATATAAACTTCTTCATTTAATAACCATCTTGTGCCATCCGCCATATTGGATTTGATGTCACTCAGCTAACCATACATTGTCATTTGATCTAAACGTGTCTGACATAAGAAAATAAATAAAAGGGTTATAAGTTTTTTTTATTTGAAACCGAAATCCAACCGTTAAGAAAATTTAAAAGCTTTATCCATATAGTTTTACGGCAGTTTGACTAGTAATTTTCTACATTGAATATGGAAACCTGATAACGAAGGTTGACTCTTATTGAGATTCTATAAATCATTGCTATTATTGCTCGATTTGGTTAAGTGTTAGGTGACATGCTCGAGCAGTATAGGAGAGTGTATCTATGATGTATATATAGCCGGCAGACTCCATTAAAAGAATAAGCGTAAACAATTGCCTACGTAGAGCTTATTACACAAAGGCGTCCAATTTCCTCACTCGCTGTCAAAAGCAAGACACTTATTTCTCGACGGGATAATTCACTCGCCATTTGTCGGTTTTGTTATCGCTTTCTTTTGTACCATAATTATGTTTTTATTTCTAATTCATTTATTTCAGC
Organism: Limenitis camilla; assembly: GCA_905147385.1. Lineage (NCBI taxonomy): Eukaryota > Metazoa > Arthropoda > Insecta > Lepidoptera > Nymphalidae > Limenitis > Limenitis camilla. Next base: position 13,461,140 of record LR990241.1, read on the forward strand.
TGCTATACTTAATGTAATGTTATAAATAATTTTGAATTTAATATTTAGGGATACTTTATGAAACCTAAATCCCTTAGAAGTATTTCTAGAGATTATTTTCAACAACCAAACAATTTTTTACAATAAATATACTTCGTGGTTCAGGCTCTGGGCTAAGGAAAACTACTAGTATGTGATATATACTGCTAGTACCTTTAAAATAAATAATTTTATAATTTTTCTGGCTTTTATCATTACAGTGGTTATGAGAATGAGTCGTTTGTAAAAAAATAAATAAGAAAATGAAATCTTAATAGAAATCTATTAAAAGGTTTTGAAAAAGTTGACAAATATACATAACATGGGGTTGCTTATTTATTTAAATAATACTTAAAGATATATATTTATATACACATTGATACGCATAATATATTTAACTTTAGCATATATTTAATTACATACACGGGGACGTAATCAATCTTCCCCCGAGTGGAGACCCTTGCAAGAACTGCAACAAAAACGTTCTCATTGTGACGAAGCAGAAAATACATAAAAAATGTTTTGGTTCATGAATAAATAGTATCCAATAATCCAGATTCTAAGTCAAAAGTTCCAAAACGCACAATCCTTTTGCGTTTTGGAACTTGAAACTAAATATATTTGTATTTCTCATTAAACTTAATATAAAAGAAAGAGACTAACTTTAAAGATTAATACGAACACCTATGATGCAGGCTTCGGACACTTTTATCATGATATTTGTAGTAGTATATAGTTAATGTATATAAATATATACATTAGATACAGAAAGATAACCCAAACATTTGGAAGAGGCGTGGTTCCTCATGAGTAATGTGACCAACGTCTGCCCTCTACATGTCTGCAAGATTGCCTCACTGTTGTGAATGTTACACATTAAATATACCCTCGATTCGCTGAGGAATCAAATGTGTCTCTTCAGGCTTAAATAAATCATTTTCAACAATAATTGATATTTTAAATTCATATACTTCTTCATGTCATGTAAAGTTGTTAATCTCTATTTCAATTCCATATGTGTTAAAATTATTCACCAAAAATACTAAACCAAAAATTTTTAGATATTTTTTAAATATTACATGTATATCTAAATGGCTTCTACTTTTCCAACTTAAGAGTAATAAAAGTAATTTTCAAAAACTTTTACTTATCAATTTTGAGCGCAAATGGTAAACACATTCAGAATGATGGGTTTTAAATCAAATTTATTATTTCTACAAGAAAAGAATATTATGAATATAAGGGGTAAAGTATAAGGTAAGGATACAATATGGCGTCTGCTTTACCGCCTTATGAGTAATTAGTGAATTCATAATTAAAGTCTCAAAATTTGCCAAGTTACATGTAATTAAAGTCCGATAATATTCATCAATTTAGAGCGCAAATGGTTAAAAATTTTGAAAAGATTTTTATTACTAAAGACAAGACTATTCTAACTTTTTAATAGATTACTTAGAAAGCGAATTAAATCAGTGTCTGTATGCGTGTTCGTACTCGTATGAATAACATGTCCTGAATATTGGTAGTCGATAAAAAATTGCGTCTTCTTTTCTATGTTACGAGTAATTAAATCCTGATGATAGTCATCAATTTAGAGCGCAAAAGGTTGAAAATATTAACAACTGAATTGGACTTTTTTACACTAAAATAATAATATCCATACCTTTGAATACAATACTCAGAAAGCGAATTAAATGTGTGTCTGAATGCGTATTCGTATTCGTATGAGTAATGTGCCCGGATCCTCCCATAACATGTCCCGGGGATTGGGAGTCGTGAGTTAAAGGTTTTTATTGCGCGATCAAACTTAATGACCCTTAAATATGTTACAGCGTTACTGGAGAATTACGACTTTGATATTACTAATACAATGGAAATTTAAAATAATTAAATATATATTTAAAAAGTATATGGCATTACCTTATAATCTAGACGCCGAGATTTCATTAATTATGTAAATTGATTTAAAAAGGAAGGGTATTAAATAAATCTATACTAATATATAAAGCTGAAGAGTTTGTTTGTTTGAATGTGCTAATCTCAAGAACTACTGGTCCGATTTGAAAAATTCTTTCAGTGTTAGATAGCCCATTTATTGAGGAAGGCTATAGGCTATATAACATTACGCTACAACCAATAGAAGCGGAGCACCACCAGGAATAAATCGCGCGGGTCGACTAGCAAATGTAAGACCGAGACCTTAAAAATTCAAGATTTAAAAAAAAATAGAAAATAATAAGGCATATAAATATTAGGGAAACACGTGATTATTTAAATTATTATTTATTCATGTAAGGTTGTTGTAATATCGTGTTGTATGTGTGTGATTTTTAAAAAAATATGTCCCAAATAATACTTTACAGTTTGCTAGAAATTAATTCTATATAATATTTCTTCCCAACCCAAGTAGTAGATACTAATTTTATTCTATCTTTATAACTTCTTCGCGCGAGCGAGCTATGCTCGGAGTTTCTTTAAGCAATAAATCCAGAAATGATATTATCAGAAAAAGAGCTGAAGTCACCGACATAGCTTGCACAGTAAGTCAGCTAAACTGGCAGTGGGATGGTCACGTTTGTCGGACGTCTGTTGGACGTTGGAGCTCATATGTCCTTGAGTGGAGACCACGTATCAGCTTTTGTAGTGTAGGACGCCCACATGCCCGTTGGGCAGATGACCTAAAGAAGATAGTCGGGGTAGAACAGTAGGGCGGAGAATAGAGTAATGTGGCGCAATTAATGTAGAGAGAGACCTATGTCCAGCAGTGGATGACGAAAGGTTGAGTTGATTTATTGTTATAACTCCTCCAGAAATCATTCCACTTATGTAAATGTGGACAGATTGCTTAAAATTATTTTACTCTAATAGGGGTCAGATTAGCTGATGATACTCCTGATACTATGTGATCTCACCCATGTTATGTTACTGGATTTTATTTGCTAAAGATAATGACTACGGAGATAAATCTAAGAGCTCCGAGGGAATAATGAAGTTCTGCTCAGTTTCTGCTTATAATTATAATTAGCAACACTGTGGGTATTTTTTATTAGTGAGTAGTTTCTTTATATTTATTTATTAAATCTGTCCTGATCGACCTGAAATTATTTGTTTATCACACAATAAAAATATTCATTATGGGTCACAACACCCAGGTATTTATTGGATACGGTAACAAAATGAAGCTAAGATAGCCATTATCACAAAATTAAATCATAATTATATACTTAGAGACTCAAATAGGAAGAGAGTTAAGTGAGTTAGCAATAAAAAGGTTTGGTGAGTAACAAAGAAAAGAAAAGAATAATTCGGTGTAGAGCAATTGTTAGCGGCGCGATTCTGTCCGATAATAGCAATAAACAGCGAGACTTCGCTACCTCACTACGCGCGCTACCTCACTACCCCGCTACCCGCACTACCCCACTACGGTATTTACGCGGAGATATATGGAGTTGGTACAATTTTAACTATTTAAAATTTTACAAAAAAAAAACAGATTTATCTTTCCAAGTCAGTGCAGTGGTTCTTTACGTTATTAATTGATTCTCAGCTTCTACTGCGCGTAGCGTGATGATATATAGCCTATAGCCTTCCTTGATAAATGGCCTATCTAACAATGAAAGAAATTTTCAAATCGGACCAGTAGTTCCTGAGATTAGCGCGTTTAAATAAACAAACCCTTCAGCTTTAAATATTAGTAAGTATAAAATTTAAGTAAGAATATTATTTACTCAAGTCTATACTAAGTAAACTGACTTGAGTAACATACTAAAATCATAACATAATTAATATGATTTCTTGACTATTCGTTCGAAAAGCTGTATGCAAAAAATCATGTCAACCAGTCAAATAATTCGTTGTGAAAGTATGTTTGTCCTTCTTGCTCTACTTGCTTCTCGCATACCGCACAGTAACACGTATGCACATAAAACGGAAATCGAGTAACCAATATTAAACACTTACTCCAAACCTTAATAATTTATTAGTAATTGGACAACTAGCTCAAGTGTATCGTAACAGAGGTTATATACAGTCTTGGAATAAAATAAAATACTACCCGCGGATATTCTTGAAGTGAATAAGTCCGTAGTAATTAAGTTACATCAACTTAATTGGGTAACTTATGAGAGTTTTTTTTTATAAATGGTAATAACAGCTCACAAAGTGTCCACACTTACGAAACTACTCGTACAAGTAAGATCTGACGGAATCCTAATCCCCTTTTTTGGGGAAGCCGGCCCTTAATATATTGTGTGACGTACTCGTACGTAGGTGTAGGGTCTACCTAAATTGCTGTGTGAGCCACTTGTGTGTTAAATGTGTGATGTGGTTCCATTCAACGTTTTTATTGGTTAAATCTGCTCCTATGGGTCGTAGTATAATTGTTTTTAATGCTATAATATAAAGATTTGTGTGCCACGTTAGTAGTCCAATGACTAGGTTATCACGATTAATAATACTATTATCCGATGACGTCATAACTTAATAATATTTAAAAATAAACAAGATTTCATGATATAACAAAATTTATTTATTACTTCCGTGATAACGTCATAATTCTATAAGAAATTAAATACTTTATCGACATCGACTATCGATGTTAATAGTGTTGCTCCATCTTGAAAATTTACCTAATTTTAGGGAAATTTTGATTTTAAAGTAATGTTTTTAAAATTATCATTAGTTAGCAACACCGATGATAACTTTATACCAAGACAAGTTCCGAAACACTTGAGCCAGTGGTCAAACGGAGCTCGCCTGGTGACCATTATGGCTGTGTAGTGATGTTGTGTCATAATGTTGGGTCTCCATTACGTTTTTATTTTAATTATTTTTTTTGTTATAATAGATAAGGTGCAAACGAGCAGATGGTCCACCTGATGGTAAGTGGCAACCATCGCCCATGGACATCGGAAAAACAAGAAACACTCTCTCGTTTTGTCGATGCGTTGCACCCCCGAAGACAGAGTGGGAAGAGGGAATGAAGAAGAAAAATGATGCGGATTCAGCGAACCCTAAGCAAGAGCCCAGAGTCCACTAGACCCACAGCATTAATGGGATAGGAGAGGGAGGGGGTGAGTCATCAAAAGATCCCCTACCACCAAGGGGGTGCTGGGTTACTGGGCTCTTACGAGATGCTCTCCCAGCGGCAGAGGGGAATAGTATTCTAACCCGTCCCCTCACGGGTTATACTACTCGGTATTCTGTTTTAAGTTTATATTATTATTATCTTGTGCGTACATACATACATACGGTATAGGTTCTATATAGATAACACATAGCCGTAGTATTTATGTTTATCTTCTTAATATATAACATAAGAAGTGCGTAACTACTTCATCACTAGTTCCCGCAAACGCCATTAAATCTTTGCACTTCAGAAAGTGACAACTTGAGGGTTCTTTTATAAGGGTCTGTATGCACTTGAATGTTGATGAAATGTGTAAGTTTGTTTGTCTGTTGGGGCTATAAAATACTACCTAAACTAAAAAATCATGTCACAAAAGCTTAATACGATTTGCTGCATTTTTTAATTTATAAATAGTAATTTATATGAAAGAGTTACGTAGTTAATTTTCAAAAATTTTCTCTCAGTGACCTGAGGGTAGGTTGGTTTGTAAAACATAAAAAAATATATATTCATTACACGGTTACTTCAGGGGTTTTTTAACCCCAAAATCGGTAAGTTTTATATTTAAAAAGGTTTTTATTTTTATAATGAGGGGAGTTTCCTCTCTGTATATATCTACTGAAATGTATGTCAGAGAAAAGTAAAAGAATATCGAATAATCGAATCGTCATCGCCATCTATGGCGTTGGAGTAGGGTAGTAGTCACCTCCGTCGGTTTGACAGTCTCGACCCTTTATATGCCATCAACAGTCTGACTGAAGTCTTACTCTTGCACGGTCTCTCAAGGAGTGAAGTGGTCTCTAGATAGTGTTAGCGGAAGTGTTAAGTGCATTGCTTCGTTAGTGCTGGAACTGTCCGATTAAGGTCACGTGAGTGGGCATAACAATGTAGTTGTCACGTTTTGTGTTAGGTTAGGTTTATGTGAGTTTAACCTTAAGGTAAAACAGAGAGCCTGAGCAGTGGAGTTTTGGAATTCTATTAAAAAAACTCTTTAAGGCTTTTCTCGTAATTGTAAGAGATTTGATTATTTATCATACGTTGCGTTTACCCAATAGTCCATTCACTATCATCACCCCTTGTAGTGTTTTCCAATATTTTCTTCTCCTCCTTCCTTTTCATCATTAAAATCCCTAACATGTATGTTTTTTTTTCTCGGAAATTAAAGTATCAACCAAGACACCGAATACCATAAAATAAAGTCAGTCGAGATCAGCTCATCATCTATATCTCTACTCACGTTTTCCGGTACCAATTTCTTAAGCCGGGTGTATATAGCGCCAGCTGTACATAAATAATAGGGCATAATCTCCTTAGAGATCCATACATTCAATTAAATCTTCTTATACCAAATTCCGGGGTCTTAAGCACCCTGAGCTGGTTTGCAATAAAATATTTACATTGCATTGTTGAGGGGGTTAGGACGGTGCTACAATATATAAACATGACGACCCCTTACTTTGGTCGAGGCAAATTAATCTTGTATGTGAAAAATCCTACTAAAAATTATATAAGTTTAGCTTCATTAATAGGGCTTCCTAGTGATTCCAAAAAAAAACAATATATAAAAAAAACATTTAAATCTGCGAACCTAAATTTTAGATGGACAAAACTTACGAACACACGCATATTAAGAAAAATTCCTCGAATGTAATTGCTGTACCATCTTTTGAGTAAAACTGTGCATTTAAATCATCCAAGAACTCATGCCAACATACAAAAATATTCATCAAAATCAGTCTAGCCATTTAGGTGAATTTTAGAAATATACATTACGTATAAAAATGAAAAGTTATGTATATTTGAACTCTAATATTTCAAAAACAATTAATATATTTTTAGCATTTTTTTATTAATTATAAACTAATTTATTAAGAAAGTGAATGGCCCTTACTATATTATTCTACGACCCATAGGAACCAAGAAATAAGTAATCTCTCAATGTATAGTAAGCCTTATACCGAGGGTCGGACAGGATTAGCTTTACCAAGGGTTTTGTCGAAGCGATTTAATTGTATACTGTATTGAGAGAGTAATATAAGATATTGGTTTATTAGGTTCAATTCTAAATGTGATTGAAAATAAAATTAGAATCCTAAAGTTAGACGGAATTTTCCGCATCGTTGCTAGATTGTGGTCGATTTGTCGCTTAACTGTGGCCGATATGTTACTAGATCGTGGTCGAATTGTTGCTTGAGCTTCGGCTTCGCTTTAGATTAAAATGTTTGTAATTTGTAATCTAAAATTCTTCTTCTTTGTCGCTTCACTCTTGAGTAGTCGTGATTAACAGGTCCCAGCAATTTGGGCAGAAAACAATTCCAGTCGATCAAATCGTCGAAGTCCCGGCACCTTCGCCTGGTCTGTCCATTTTATAGGGGATTTTCCATGTGGCCTTCTACTTTCTTTTGAAAGACAAGACGTTCTATGAAGTCAACTGTGCGCTTGTGTGAATAGAAGCTGATGGCAACATTCTCGTGGATGGAGGCATTTATTCGAAATTCGGTCCAGGAGACCCCGAAAATTTAAAATAGATTAGCATTATAAGACAAAATTAGAATAATGAAAAAAATTATATAACACACAAGTTAAGTTATAGACAAAGATACCATGATAAAGTAAAAGCTGCAAATAGAGTTTATGACCTCTACAAGTTGGCTATGTTTTAAAACAACTAAATTATTTTTGATGTAACCTTTACTAAATAAAATTATAAGCTAGTAAGAAACTTTGTTGTTAACTTAAAACTCTATCCACAATTGCCTTCAAAATATATAAATCTATGCTTATAGATCTAAGGTAGTTTGTCAAGTGATCTCATACAGTAAACATTATCTGCACTTCCACTAGTAAGAATAAATGTTACTTTAAACATTAAAATTCTATATATCTAAGGGAAGCGAGGGCATGCTCACTGTCTAGTCAATATAAGGTAACGATGTAGTAATCCATGTTCTTTCCTCAATAAATCTCGTTGGATAATCGTTTGTTTTTGCGCCGCTAATGATTGTTTCCTATTAATGAATCTCTGCAAATCTACTTACTTCTCATTTATTAACCGAATTGGAAGATATTGATGGCAAAAGCAAAGCATTGTTTTTGTCTTAAATGACATTTCCAGACTATTTTATTGAATAAAAGTGTCTGTGTTATCTACATGAGAGCTATACCACACAGTAACACACACAAGACAATAATAATATGCACTTACAACGGACCACCGAGTAACCAATATTAAACACTTACTGAAAACCTTAGTAATAGAGACCTAGCATCACCACACCACACCACTGTACAGTCATAATCGTCATGCCAATACGTTTGAAAACTGGCTCAAGTGTCATCGGAACAGAGGTTATATACAGTCTTGGAATAAAATAAAATACTACCCGCAAATATAAAGTATTTTGTTGGTTTAGGACTTCCTCAACTTTAATCAATTTTCTGTAAATTAATAATACATTGTTATTAAACAAAGAATTGATTTTCTCTACTTTTTTTGGACACAATCCTAGTTAATGTTTGTCATACTTGTCTATAATCTAAAATATAACATTTACAGGTAAATATGTAAATTGATTCATCGATAGTAGACCTCTCATCTTTTCTTAGTCGAGCTCCTCTTGCTTCGCTGAGGAAAAAAATTTCTTATATATGTCGGAGCATAGTAAAAGATTATCGATTAATCGAATCGTTATCGTTGTCTATGGCGTTGGAGTGGGGTAGTAGTCGCTTCCGTTGTTTTGACAGTATCTACCCTCGACCCTTTATATGCGATCGACAGTCTAACTGAAGTGCGCGGTCTCTCAAGAAGTGAACACCATCTAAGTAGTGATAGTGATAGTGTCCAGTGTAGTGTGGAAGTGCTGTCCAACTAAGGTCACGTAAGTCCTTACAATGTAATTGCCACGTGGTTAAGTAAACACAATGTTAGGTTAGGTTAGCCTTGTGTTAGATTAGGTTTATGTGCGTTTAACCTTGGGTTTAAACAGAGAGCCTGAGCAGTGGAGGTGAGTGTTATGATCATTTAAAGGATATCCTTAAGCCTACACCTTGGTCACAAGTCCAGGGCACTGCTTAGGTTTCTCTCGTAATTGTTAGAGATCATATTTGATAATCTATCGGTTCAGTAGAAGTATCTGCGTCGCGTTTACCCAATATTCCATTCAATACCATCACCCCCCTTTGTTCCCCAATATTCCCCATCTTCCTCCTTTCATCTCCTTTCACATCCTTTTAAAATCCCCGACATATATTTAATTGTACATTATTAAAATAGTAATTACTTTATACATTCAGGTTCAATTCTATACGTGATGGAAAAAACACTAAGTTTCATATTTATAAGAAGGAACTGTTGCTAGACCGTACTGGAGTTATTAACAGACCGACTGCCAAATTGTCGCTAGTTCGTGGCCGAATTGTAGCTTGACCGTGGCCCAGTGTTTGCTAGATTATGGCCGACTTATTGCTAGATACTGACAGAAATGTTCCTTTTCTCTAGTTACTTTTATTAAAAGTTACGTGAGTAGTCCCTTAACATGCCTACAAACCTACTAATTGAGGTACAAATAAATTATATATCCGTATAGATGTTATTTCGTAAATATGATAAATCAAAAGAAAAGAAAAGCTTTTCCAAGTATACCAGAAATTGAAGGGCTCATTAGTTGAGTTAATGGGCTGAACTTGTCGAATCTGGACGTTGCTGACATGTTGTATAAGTTTTATTGTTTCGCTGACTACAGATATTGGTACAAACAGATATTTATTATTTTATATGTTTACTAGTAACCTGCCCGGCTGTACACGGGTACAATATACTAATATAATAAATAGCTTTTAGCCATTTCTATTTATTGCCTGTAGATGCATTTTGTAGTAAGGGCTCATTCTGGAACGCTTGCTGGATATGACCCAAATTTTTCTCTTTTTTTATGACTTATACTAGCGACCCGCCCTGGCTTCGCATGGGTGCAAAGCTGATAATAAATACACTACAGAAGTCTTTATATACAACGTTCACAACTTTTTTGTCATTAGACAATACAGACATGTTTTCACAAGCACGCGCCGCGTAACCGCTATGTCCCTGCATTTTAAATCTGTAATATCTTCGAAAATATTCATTTAAATTTCATGCTGTATAGGGATATATTGATCTATATAAAATGCACAATGTATTTAAGCTACCTAATTGGATAAGGATTAATGCTGGATAGTTTAAAATCGCTTCGTAAATAAGCCATTATTTCTCGTAAAAAGTAAAGGATAAGAAATTTTGGGTTATCCCTAAGAGATAGACATATACCGTCGCGGACTTTTTTGTAAACCTTTTTAAGGTGTACAATATTGTAGTATTTTGATTTTGATCTATCTCGTAGGGTTCAGCCAGCGTTTACAGAGTAAGTGTAAAAAATGTGTTTATTTACAACATCACATTAGACACCTCTAAATGATCAGTGTTTCTCTACTATTATATGCATGCATTATATATATAAACCTTTCTCTTGAATCACTCTATCTATTAAAAAAACAACATGAAAATTCGTTGCTTAGTTTTAAAAATTCATAGGGACATACAGACAGACAGACAGCGTGAAGCGACTTTGTTTTATACTATGTAGTGATGTTAGTATCTTAGAGCTTATTTATGTTATTATATATTATGTCAGAACAGAGAGACGATTTGATTTGGACAGGAACACAGACCGTGCCTTGGCACTCACCCCCACTGCTCGGTATCACTGTGTCTTATGTTAGGTTAACATAAGGCTAACCTAACCTAACATAAACCTAACCTAACGTTGTGTTAACACATCGAAATGCAATGTAGGGACTCACAATAAATAAGACGTAAGAACTCACATGATCCTTAGTCCGAGAGGTCACACTATTTGTTACACTTCAACTCCAGGTGATGTTCACTCAAAGAGACTTGTCGAGAGACTAAAGACTAGACAATGGTAACAATGCCCCTCCACTAGGGGGAGAAGTAAATTAACAAAACGGAAATAGGGCGCTGGCATCCCGATTAATCGATAATCTTTTAGTCGTTTGAGACTGTTAAAAATCGTTGAATGTTAAAATGACGCGACAAAAGTGATGATTAATTTTCTTTATCATTATGCTACTATAATTATAGCCCGACACGGCCTTTACTATTATCTCCCCCAACTATACCCCGACATATATCTTATTACTACAATAATACGCAAGTTTGTAAGTTTTAGATTACATCAGTAATATCTATATAGTACAAGTGGGATATGGTGCCAACTATACTGCGTTTCCACCAGAGATAAGCTCATCTGACACAATCTGAGCGAGGCTAGGTAAGTGAAGCTGTTCTATTGGTTCTTATCAAACACATCCCTCGCACATCTCTGGTGGAACGCAGTCTCAATGACCGATAGACTGTCACCTAGTTGTCGACGAATTCCAAATTCATTTTATGGCTTTTGTAGTTTTTGAAATTTCGCGAATAAAATGCAGAATAAAAGAAACTAATTCAAGATAATTAGTATTGTAAGTAATATCTTATATTTTCGGAAAAAACATGTTCCACTGTGACTTCAGATTTAGTATCAGAATCCTACTAATATTATAAACGCGAAAGTTTGTAAGAATGTATGGACATATGGATGTGTGGATGTTTGTTGCTCTTTCACGCAAAAACTACTGAATGGATTTTAATAAAAATTTTCAATAATATAGCTTATAAATCAGAATAACATATAGGCTATAATTTATAATGATATATTGTGAATTCAAGTTGTTTTGGCATGTAAATTTTAAAAAGTTAAGAAGGACCACCCTTATCACTTAGGGGTAAAAATAATAGACAACAACTTATTCTCAGATCTACTGAATATACCTATAAAATTTTATCGAAATCGGCTTAGCTGTTTTGGAGGAGTATGGTAACTAAAAATGTGACACGAGAATTTTATATATTAGATCACATGGTCTACACGTTCCTATTAAAATCTCTACCTATTAAGGGTTAAAGTGTTAAAATAGGGGGATTTTGAAGCTTTCTGAATCTGAAAATAAACAGATATTAATAGTGTTTAGTCCATTGTGTATTCACGCGACGCGGCGACTGTTGACTGTTGAGGCTACAGCCGTCACTGCCACACTCTCTATTGTGCTTTGGACGTTCCCCTTCATGTTTAGAAAACTTAAGGATTTGGAAACGTGAAAGGTTTTACAATACTAACTTAGAATATTTATCATCCATTTTATCTCTATTATTCTGGACAAACTCCTGTATTAGATATAGTTAGCAACACCGTTTATTATAACTTTGTAATCGCGAGTAGTTTATTTATTATTTTATTTCAATTATACTCACGTAACAAGTTAATAGATTTGTGCTCTATGTCAAACAGACCTTGCCTGGTGAACATCTTGGCTGCACAGGTGATATGGTGTCGTAAAGCTGGGCCTCCATTGTAGAGGATTTAGTGTGACAATATGTACAATATTTCTCAAGCTACTTGATTGCTCTTAATAACTCTTTTAGAAATCCTATATCTTTCAAAATATGGTTTAGCCATTTTGGAGATTTAAAAACTGTAAACCGGCTATAGATAGGTTACTAAGAAAATATTTATTTAGTTATAAAAATCCAATCGAAGCAGGTCCATCCTTCTCTAACATAAGCTAATTAATATATACGTAATAAAATGTCTGAATTATTTTTAATATTAGAGACTATTTTTTTTCAGATATGATAGGGGTCGCGACTCGGTTATTTGACAATAAAACTAACTTTTACCACAGTTATTTTATATATAAAAATATATAAAATAAATAATTTTATAATTTTTTTCATCAATTTTATCAGAAAGTATACGTAAAAACACAGACAAACAGGTTCTTCTCCACTTTTAATGGTGGTTAAATAACAAAGTTACATCAAAATAGCTTTTAAGCATCTGTATAAAGCAAATGTCAGTGACCCCTTGTGAATTCACGAGGCGGTGAAGCTTTTCTTCAAATGTCACAAACACACTTGTCAATGGGTGTCTCTTGAAATTTTGAGTTTTATTTTTTATGTTATTTTTGTTAGAAAAAAATATTTTTTAAATATATTAAAACATTTTTTCTCGTTAATAATTTTCTTATTAGTAAACTTGTCCACACGAACTACGACTTGGTAGACTTGGCTGTTCTTAAGAACCGTAAAACTCATTAATAAGGACTATTGTAAAATCATAAAGAAAAAAAATATTTTTAAATCTTTCAACAATCAAAAAGTCACATAAGCAAGTTTTTATCCCGGAAATATTTGTAACCTTAGTGAGATGTTAATATTTTGTTACACTTAAATATACATACTTAAAGTAAATTTTGTCACAAGTGCAAAAACAAAGACTTCTAAAAGCACACATCTCATTATTTATATACATGTCGGGGATTTTAAAATGATGAAAAGGAAAATGGAAGGACGGAGATGAGGAATATTGGGGAACACTAAAAGGGGGTGATGATATCGAATGGGTATTGGGTAAACGCAACGTAGATACTCCTATTGAACCGATAAATTATCAAATATGATCTAACAATTACGAGAGAAACCTAAGCAGTGCCTTGGACTTGTGACCAAGGTGTAGGCTTAAGGAATTCCTTTAAGTAATTACGACACTCACCTCAGGCTCTCTGTTTAAACCCAAGGTTAAACGCACATAAACCTAACCTAATACAAGACGAGGTAATTACATTGTAAGGTACTCACGTGACCTTGATCGGACAACACTCCTAGCACTAACACAACACTGCACAACACTATCACTATTTAGACACTACTTCACTTCTTGACAGATCGCGCACGACTAAGACTTCAGTCAGACTGTTGATGGCATATAAAGGGTCGAGGGTCGAGACTGTCAAAACAACGGAAGTGACTACTACCCTACTCCAACGCCATAGACAGCGATGATGATTCGATTTAATCGATAACCTTTTACTATTCTCCGACATATATATGTCTTATTCTTCGCTTTAGAAACAATTATATGTGATAAAGGATTACCGAATAATCGAATCGTCATCGATGTCTATGGCGCTGGAGTAGGGTAGTAGTAACTTCCGTCGTTTTGACAGTCTTGATATACCATCGACAGCCTGACTGAAGTCTTAGTCTTGCGCAGTCTCTCAAGGAGTGAAGTAGTCTCTGGATAGTGTTAGTGTTGTGCAATGCAGTGTTAGTTCTAGGAGTGCTGTCCGATTAAGGTCATGTAAGTAACTACTTTACAATGTAGTTGCCAGGTCTTGTGTAAGGTTAGGTTTATGTTAGCCTAACCTTAAGCTTATAGTCATTCCCTTATTTGCGCCGACATATATTTCCAAAATTTACTCTTCTTAGTCGGGCGCTATACGCTATATCTTGCGATAGATTGGTCGTGGTTAAGGTGATGACATGGTTCTCGCAATACTCGGCCTTCTCCTAAGTTGCTGCTCATCTTGTAATGCTTCTTTGGAGATAAGGTCGGTCCAGAGTGTTGGTGAAAGACCACAATCTTTTACCTTCCTTTACTCCTTTAGTTAAATATTGCTGGAACTTTTCGTCAAAGTACATTTAACGGTAATCATATTAAAAAAAATGTCAGACCTTCATGATTATGATAGGATTCTAATATCTTTTATTTATTTATTTATTTTCTAAAGGGTTTTTCTAAAAGGATATGCTATCCCCATAGTAGCAATAATTATTAACGATACTTTACAGCATCTTGGTCTTAGCGGAGCTCAACTCGTTGAGGACTAGATACATGAGACAAAATCAAAAACATAAGGGAGTGATGTTCTCAACTGCATTCGTTCTGGCTCGTTCCGTATTCTAATATATTGAAAATAATCCTAATCGTTTGGATAAATACACATATTTGTGACACTATAATTGAATATTAGTTGTATGCCAAGTTCGCCAAGCAGCAACTCGTGTAAACAACGAACCGTAAATTTCCAATTTGAACTTTATTACAATCCAATAAGGACGCCATTTGTAAATGTTTTTGCCTCGTTAACTCCTCAATCTGTTCCTTGAATAGAAAAATGATACAATTCGGTTTACGGTTCACGCTTGGCCCAGTTTTATGTCTAATGGAAAATGGAAAATGAAGTACGGCAAGGGATGCACATGATTGAGTTGTGAAATTTTTATTGAATGGATTCTTGTTCTGTGTTATGTTGTGGATAAAGGTTTTATAGAATTTTTTACGGCTTTATGGGAAAAGGAGGAAAACTGGCTTTTAAGCGTACAGCCATTTTAAAATTTGAATATACAGAAATATGGATAGAATTTTTAGTACCACAACAACGCTAGTACTAAACTTAAACTCACAAAAAAAATATTGTGTTGGATAAATAGTCATTAATACTTGGTTAAAATGACTTATAGGATAGCTTTTTAATAATATGTGGGATAAATAACTATCAATATGTAGACTGAATTATTAACATGTGAGATACATTATTAATATACCAGATAAAGATTTTTTTTTAATTTTTTAGGTTAACTGTAAAACTAAATAGTAAAAAGTTTAACTGGTTTTAAAAAAGGATTTAGGGGTACAATAATATCTCATATAAACTAAATGAACATATGATAATTTTAGATTCATTATTGATGTCTGGATATATGTTTGTTCCTCTTTCACGCAAAATCTACTGAATGGATTTTCATGAAACTTTATAATAATATAGCTCACACATCAGAATAACACATAAGCTATAATTTATAATGATATACTATGAATTATCTAAATTATAGCGGGTGAAACCGCGGGGCGCTGCTTGCATCTTATTAATTTGCGAATATCATTAATAATAGTCGTGAACACGTGGGATACATGACCAAAATTTTATTGATACTTGACAAAAATAATATACTGACATGTGGGATAATGTGTAAGATAGTTAAATAATAAATTTGATTATTAACAAAAAAAAGCAAAGAAAGGATTTCCCGCAATTTATAAATGTTCATGGAAAAAATAAAAATATAAAATCATATCACGTCCTGTACAAAAATAGAAAAACATTTGCTTTTCCACAATTTGACCTTTTAGTCAGTGGAAGTGACACGTTGTTGACGCTGTCCCGCATATCCCGCATTGTCCTGCGCTGTCCCGCTTATCCCGCGCTGTCCCGCTCAGCGTGAATAAATAATGAATTAAAAACACCCGCAATCTGTTACCTCTCTAATTGTATTACTTTAAATCGTTTAAATAACTTCATACATTTTAACTTAAAATAAGAGATATACCGCATAGCGATACGTAATAGACAATATAAGAATAGATAGGAAAACGAGCAATGCCTAGTGCTTAAGTCCCAGGAGTAGGTTTAGAATTATCATGAAATGAAATTCCCGAGGACTTAGATTTATATATTTAATAATATTTTATCTCAGGTAATATAATACTCTTAAGTAAACCATTTAAGACTTAACCCCCCTCTCCTCATTCTGAGTAGGAGACCCATGTGAGTTGTGATGATGATGATGAATATAATCCATTATAAAGAGTATTATTCCAGCTTATATAATATTTCATTGAAATACGTTGATTTGTTTTTGGGTACCTTCTTCCCACAGAATCTCTTCTGTTTTCGGGATATCATGTTGTCTATTCCTTAGACTAAGTAATAAAGTATCTGTATGCTTATTTTCATTGAAATTCGTTCAGCCGTTTTTGTATGATTGAGTTGTAAACAATTATAATTAATTGATTTTAAATTTTCTTGAAAGCCACCCTCCCGCCGTTTTTACGCTTATATCTCTTAAACTACTAAACAGATTTTAATGCAGTTTTCACCAATAGATAGAGTAATTCAAGAGGAAGGTTTATATGTATAATTCATGTCTATTACAGTAGAGCATCTGAGGAAAATTGCTAGTTTATAATGTAAGTAAGATTGTGTAGGAATAACAATGACTTATACCAGTCAAACAAAAGCAGTACAGTCAGGAAATACAAAAGTAAGCTGAAAGTGTGAAGCACGTAAGTGTGTAAGTGTAAACTAATTAAAGTTAAACTCACGTTCAACCTCACTATTTATTTTACACTTTAATTGAGATCTTCTAGTTTGTGTTTCAGTTTATAGTACGTTAACTGTATTTAGGTTAATTCCATTAGAAAAGATGTAATCTAAACTAGTTAATATATTGTTTTCTCTGATAATAAATGTATCACCTCATCGAAGCGAGAATAAGTCAGCTACTTTAAGCGTAGACTTAATTGTGTTACACATTAAAGAATTGTCTAGATTCGAGTGAATAAATATTTTTAATTATTTATTTGTGACGTGTACTCATAGACTTGAACTTACAAGCTCGCTCATACCATTAGGGGCTGTTCAAGTATTACGTAAGCATTAAAGGGGGCGGGGGGTCCTATCCTTTGCTTATTTTTGTTGACACGGGGCATGGGGAGTAAGTTAGCGATGAAAAGTAAACATCGAAACGTAAATCCCTACTCAAATTGAGGAGAGAGAAACATGCATTCATTAATGATTATGTAAGTACAAGAGGAGGGGTAAGGGATTTGCTTACCTTTGCTGATATGGAGGGAAGGGAAGGGGGGGTTAATTGCAAAAAAATCTGCATACGTAATACTTGCACGGCGTCTTGTTGTACAGATTGCCACACGTCTGTATTAGCCTATAAATTTCGTATAACTGACGCAAAGAATACAATCATTAATTCATTCAGCTATACAGATCATTATGTCTGTATAGCTGAATGAATGAATGAGTGTAAATTTAAAAAGCATGTATAATATAGCAATTTTGTATTGTTACAGTGGAAGTCGCGGTGGGGAGTCGTCACCAAACTGTCACCGGCTGCAGGTAAGTGTTTAATTATATACCTCTCAAACTACACTTTACAAACTACCCGCACTACTAGTACTACTAAACTACGAACTATTTAAATTTATAAAATGCTAGCAACACAGTTTATAAATTAGTATTTGCGTGTAACTCATTTCATCTTATTGAGTAGACAATCTTTATTATGTTAATATTCGGTAGCGAGGTCTAGTGGTGGAGGTGCGAGTTTGTGCATACTAGAAGACGTCTTTAAACCTGCTCCTGGATATCAAACCCCAGGCACTACTCGGCTACCATCTAGATTAAATGTTAATATTGTCGTTTAAGCGTTACTGTGTATAGCTCTGTATACTTAATAACTCATTTAACTAAATCTACATTATAATTACTAAACACAAAAGTGTAGAACTACGATAAAAATAATGAAGAGAAGTATTAATTGTAGGAAAATGTATATTTCGTGATAACAGCCATTAATAGGCATTAAGGCTTAAGCGTTTCGTGTTGGATACAGATTTAGGGAAGATATGAGTTTTCTGGTATTGGTATAAGTTAGAGGCGACTTAAAAAACACATTTCGTAGTGACTCGAGATACTAGAGGTATTCTCCAAATAAATCAATAAAAATTGTCGCTCTACTTACTTATAATTGACAATTATAAAAAACTAGTCGACACGTCCCCGCTTCGCCCGTGTGCAATTTACCACGTGATTTACACATTTTAATCAATATAATTTATATATGACCAAATCCCAAATGACAGCTCGACATGCACTTTATTTCCATGCCGATAGATGGCGTAAGCGCACCTCGTACTCTACTTTATCTCTGTACCAAATTTCATCAAAATCTGATTAGTGAGTTAAGCTTGATTGCGTAACAGACCTTCTTTTCGTCAATAGATGGCGTAAGTAGTATATAAAATCGCACTTTCGTTTATATTCTTAAGTATTACTTACGTTTCTCTAGTGTTACTTTCGAGATTATAATTAACACTGTTCATGCAAAGCAAAATTGCTTCGCTGTGACCTGAATCCTAGGGATCACATCGAGGCTGTTATTAAAACAGCGTCACGTAAACTCGGACCCTGAACAAGGTGCGATGTTTCTTCACGCCCCAGCAACTGTGCCTGCTGTATAAAACTCAGGTACGGTCTTGCGTTGAGTATTGCTTTCACCTTTGGGATGGCTCCGCTAAGCACTTGCTTGAAGCCCTGGATCGGTTGAAGCGGCCTGCTGTTCGTATCATAGGCGATACAGAGGTCTCCAACACCCTCGAGCCTCTTCAGTTGCGTCGTGAGATTGCTGCCCTCAACGCTTTCTATCGACTGTATCAAGGCGAGTGTTCAGAGGAATTGTTCTCCCTCATTCCCCCCTCCCTCCTTATAACCTGGGGTCCTTCAAACGAGGCGTGAAGAGACATCTTGCGCGTGGACAGGGCGGTGGCGGCTAGTGCAGCTCGCGTTCTGCAACTCTATTGGCCGCCCTCGTGTTTGGACTCTACTGCCACTTACCATCAGGTGGAGTAGAGTCATCTGCCAACTGTCAAATATAAAAAAAAAATAATAATATTATAAACCATAAAAGTATATGCGCATGTTTTGTGTTGTGTCTATTATGACAAATAAATCAAATGTATTTTAAGAATCCTCCTTAACTGTACTAAACCTTGTACGTGTGTTTTCGTATAGTGAACGGTATCTTATATAATGTTAGTGAAAGTGGAAAGCAATAACAGGTATACTAGTGAACACACAACATAGTCACAACCTCCAGTTACTGGTCAATCTAGTATCATAACTGTATTACAATAATTAACAATCTTCATATAATAAGATTATCACCGCTGAGTTATGTGTGTTTTAAGCAATTAAATATCACTTGCTTTAACGGTAAAGGACAACATCGTGAGGAAACCGGCACTCCTGAGAGTTCCCAAAAAGTTCTCAAAGGTGTGTGAAGACTGCCAACCCGCACTGGGCCAGCATGGTGGACTGTGGCCTAATACCCTCCTCATTCTGAGGAGAAGACCCGGCTCAGCAGTGGGCCATTGAAGGGTCGTGATGATGATACCCATCTAGCTTTTTATAACAAGACAATATATTAGCTCTGTTAAGATAGACTTGTGACAGTTGTCAAACGTAGCTTGCCTGGTGAACATCGTGGTAGTGCAGGTGTTTTGGTGTCGTAATGCTAAAATCTGTTTGTCTGTTTGCATTAACACTACTCAAAATATATTACTAATTCGGAGCCGGGGCAGGTCACTAGTAAATAACAAACCGCTACATCTCACAACTTACACTACACCGACTATTCCTTTGCCCTCTGTAGGTGGTTTCCGCAACTATTTCCCTGTATTCTTCTACAAAGGGCTGATAAGTTGATAACGTTTGTTAATGATAAAAGGTTACAGCGTGTTAATCGTTTTTGACCCTTAACATTTAAAGAACACAATCATTATGATAATATTTAACATATAATTTGTAACAGGTTACCTTCTCTATTGATACTCTCCGCTTAACAATAGTAATTAAATTAGGTAACAGTTAATCATATGTAACTGAAGACTCACAATCAGCGCCTAAAGTGTCTGAAGCAAAAAAGTTCTTCAACACCAAAGGAGATCCAATTTCAATTCGAGTCGTTTCTCGACCATATTCATGTAAAAAATGTTCTATACAAATTTATCCCACAGGAACTTTCTTTATCGAGATAAAAAGTACCATATGTGTTAATCAACCTTCTAAACTATTCGTAGACCATATTTCGTAAAAATCGGTTCAGCCTTTTTCACGTTATGCGAGCACAAACACAATGACTACGATTTTATAAATCTTTATCAAAATAATATATTTTTAACAAAAAGTTTAACCGACTTCAAACTAAAAAGTGCACTAAAAAGAAAGAAATAATTCTGTTATTTATTAACCTCCATTTATTAGGACAATAATATGTAATAATTGTTATTTATGAAGTCGAATGTCGTCATATGTGGACAAAATTCAGCTTTAACTCATCTATCTCACAGGAACATTCTCTTTTCGGGATAAAAAGTATCCTATATGTTATTCAACCTTCTAAAGTATCCGTAAACCAAATTTCATTAAAATCGGTTCAGCTGTTTTAACGTTATCTGTGCACAAACACAACAACTGCAATTTAAGAAAATTGTACAGAGAAACAAAAAAAATATGTGTGTATATGGCACACGGGCGGCACCACGGCTCGTCGCTAGTATTTTTACAAATATTTCAGTTATCTTGGAAATTTATTACTTAGGAAAGTTTAATTCGTTTTGGGCACTGAATTTATGGCAGTTACAGAACGGGGTAATGTTATTATGATTTAAGGTTACAAAAATTACATTTAGTTACATTTTATAATAATTTATGGATTTTTTATCTATCTATGAAGCAGTTTGACTAGTAATTTAACTGATTGACTGTTTATCCTAATGCAAGTGTAATAAAATGAGTCGTTAACTTTATTAATTAGCTTGGTTAGATACTAGATAGAGAGGCTGAGTAGTGGAAGCGAGAGTTGTGTAGCAAGCTCCAAGTGCTGTATCTTCTTCTAAATAGACTAGTTGCAGTTTGACAAGTAATTTAAAAAAATGAATATTATTTAGTTCTAGGAAAAAGAACGTCAAAACACCAAGCTTTTAATTAGCGACAGTTTGACTAGTAATTTCGTGTATTAAGTAATAATTATTACAGTAAACTGAGTGTAGATTATTAAGGATCATGTAAGCCTTTGATATTTAATCGAACAGTGTAGGCGAGATATTGTACATAACTGTTCTTTTTATATCTCCATTCAGCAAGGGATGGAAACAATACATTTCGAAACAGATTTAATTTCATCTACCTTCAATGACATTTGATCTCCAATTTGTTTCGCTCCAGGAGCCCCGCAATAAATGAGGGGACTGAATTAAAAAATCTTTATTACATTTGCGTATACCCTCCACTGAAATATATACTATAGTATTCATTCGAAACTTAGTTTGTTGGTAACATACACAAAATATGCCCTTTCACGTTTAAACTTTCACCTTCACTGCTTCATATCAAAAATTACGAAATGTTTGTAATTTATTTAATTATATACTTAATTACAATTAGATAAATACAAATAATGTTGTTTAGCTCTATTTAGTGATATCTCTCTAGATTCTCAAATCCCTTACATGTTCAATTAATAGGTTATGTTTGTAACTTATTTCATTACAATTAGATAAATACAAATAATGTTGTTTATCTCTATTTAGTGATATCTCTCTAGATTCTCAAATCCCTTACATGTTCAATTAATACGTTATGTTTGTAACTTATTTCATTACAATTAGATAAATACAAATAATGTTGTTTATCTCTATTTAGTGATATCTCTCTAGATTCTCAAATCCCTTACATGTTCAATTAATACGTTATGTTTGTAACTTATTTCATTACAATTAGATAAATACAAATAATGTTGTTTAGCTCTATTTAGTGATATCTCTCTAGATTCTCAAATCCCTTACATGTTCAATTAATAGGTTATGTTTGTAACTTATTTCATTACAATTAGATAAATACAAATAATGTTGTTTATCTCTATTTAGTGATATCTCTCTAGATTCTCAAATCCCTTACATGTTCAATTAATACGTTATGTTTGTAACTTATTTCATTACAATTAGATAAATACAAATAATGTTGTTTATCTCTATTTAGTGATATCTCTCTAGATTCTCAAATCCCTTACATGTTCAATTAATACGTTATGTTTGTAACTTATTTCATTACAATTAGATAAATACAAATAATGTTGTTTAGCTCTATTTAGTGATATCTCTCTAGATTCTCAAATCCCTTACATGTTCAATTAATACGTTAGGTTTGTAACTTATTTCATTACAATTAGATAAATACAAATAATGTTGTTTAGCTCTATTTAGTGATATCTCTCTAGATTCTCAAATCCCTTACATGTTCAATTAATACGTTATGTTTGTAACTTATTTCATTACAATTAGATAAATACAAATAATGTTGTTTATCTCTATTTAGTGATATCTCTCTAGATTCTCAAATCCCTTACATGTTCAATTAATACGTTATGTTTGTAACTTATTTCATTACAATTAGATAAATACAAATAATGTTGTTTAGCTCTATTTAGTGATATCTCTCTAGATTCTCAAATCCCTTACATGTTCAATTAATACGTTATGTTTGTAACTTATTTCATTACAATTAGATAAATACAAATAATGTTGTTTAGCTCTATTTAGTGATATCTCTCTAGATTCTCAAATCCCTTACATGTTCAATTAATACGTTATGTTTGTAACTTATTTCATTACAATTAGATAAAATTTAAATAATGTTGTTTATCTCTATTTTTAGTAATATATCTTTAGACTAGTCGACCCTCGCGACTTCGTCCGCGTGTAGCTCCGCTTCTATTAGTCGTAACGTAATGATGTATAGCCCTATAGGCTATACCTTCCTCGATAAATCGGCTATGTAACACTGAAAGAATTTTTCAAATCAAACCAGTAGATCCTTAGATTAGCGCGTTAAAGCAAACAAACATACTCTTCAGCTTTATATATTAGTATAAGATTCTCCAACCCCTAAAAGTTCAATTATTACGAAATACTTGTAATTTATTTAGTTACAATTAGAAAAATATATAAATATAGTTATATATCACAATGTAGTGATATCTCCCTAGGTTACAATTAAAATTTTAACTATTACAAAATGTTCGTAATTCATATGATTACAATTTCCATTAAAGTTTAAATTCGAACCCCCTACGAGCGACCCCCTGTATGAGTAATAGTGAAGCCCCTCGGTCTGAAGGAATTCAAATTACGGATTTTATGGGCAGGAAATCTGTTTAATGTCGCCAGGGAACGTTATTACGAGGATTTTTAAGTTGAAACTTTATATCGATTTATTATACTTATCATTATATCTATACTTTGTATATTATATGTTATCCGTAGGTTAAGTATTGAGGATATAGTAGTTTTAGTGTATCTAAATTCCTGTGAAAATGCTGATTTTTAAAATTAAAAAAAAATATGAAATAAATAATCGATTTCTTGTAGCATGTAAAATTCAAAGAGTACTTGGGGATTGTGACCCAGCAGCTTAACTTTCAAAATGTTAAATACAATGTTGTTGTGATTATTACCAGCATTACTTTTTCATCCAGCTGATGTGAAGGTAGTATAATAGAAATCCAACTTTATATTTTTCAGTGTTAAGTTAGCTTGAATAGTGAAGGTGCGCTTTTCTGGCCGGTTCTTCTCAACAGGAAACTGCTTTCTGAGCTGGTGGTAGCTTCAGACAAACAGACTGATCGATGAATTTTTGACGTTTCAAAAGTACTACTATTATACAAAAGTCTAATTGAAATAAAATATTTTCAAGTTTGAGTTTAAGTTTAAGTTTGTTTGTTGCGAATAGGCTCCTAACTACTAAACCAATTTTGATAATTCTTTCACCAATGAAAAGCTCATTCTTTCAGAGCAGTATAGGAAATTTAAGGTCATTAAATATAAAATTAAAAAAGATATGACACATACACCATTCCCGAAATTGTCTCTCTTCTTCTCTTTATATGTTCCAATTTTGCAATGATGGAAAGCTTCACCACTTCTTATTGACAACTAGTCGACCCGTCCGGCTTCGCCCGGGTGCAATGTAACACGTGTATTTAGCCGTAACCGCTTGCATTTTGAATCTGTAATATCTTCAAAAATATTCATTTAAATTTCATGCTGTAAAGGGCCATATTGATCTATATTAAATGCACAATGTATGTAAGGTACCTAATTGGATAAGGGTTAATGCTGTATTGTTTTAAAATCGCTTCGTAAATAAACCATTATTTTTTGTAAAAAGTAAAGGATAATAAATGGTTATTGTGGGTTATCCCTAAGAGACATATACCATCGCGGAATTTTTTGTAGACCTTTTTAAGGTGTACAATACTGTAGTACATTATTTTGATCTATCTCGAAGGGTTCAGCCAGCGTTTACAATAAGCGCAAAAAAATGTGTTTATTTACGACTCTTATTTATTATTATTAGTTCAACAAAACCTAAATTCATCGAATGTAGTAATTCGATTCGGCTATTTCATTATGTCCGTTTAGTCTATTTAGTCAGTTTAGTTCAGTACACAGAATAGAACTAATGAAAATGATTTTAGCAGCAGTGGTGGGTTGGTCGGTGCGGCCGCTCGGTGTCTACAAAGTTTGTGATTGAGTGGACTGCGCTTTTCATGTACTGGAATGTTTTATGTTTTGGATATACTAAAAATATGTTGAAATTAGACCTTAATAGTTTAGGTGTTATTGTTACGTGTACGTTATATTATGTTACGTGGTCTGTTCGTGCAACTGACCTGAAGAAGATAGATGCTTTTGAGATGTGGTGTTATAGGAGAATACAGCCAAAAGAACGAATCAATCCATTCTCCACCAACTAAACATCACAACCAGACTATCCACTACCTGCTACGAGTTCTCAGCTACTTTGGTCATATTGGTCCGGGGACAAGCAGACAGCCTGGATAAAATAGTGGACAAAAGATCACGGGGGCGTTCACCTACCCGATGGTCTGATCAAATCGGCAAAATAACAGGACTCACTATTCCTTCTGCGCTGAGAAAAGCTGAAGATAGGGCGGGGTGGAAAGAGCTAATAACTGCAGCCGTGAAAGCTTATAAGGGTGGACACGACCTTCAGTAATGAAGTACACGAAGAAGAAGAAGAAGTTTAGGTGTCATAGAATGAAAGAGGAATGATACCCATTACTGTACAGCAATACGTATACAGTATACACATGCAAGCTGGGCAGTGTCTTTGACTTGCGACCAAGGTGTGTGTACCTTCAATTGATAAAGTTAACTTACATAGACGTCAAGAAGAGTGACCTTAACCACGATACTATTACACTAACTTCCATGTATACTGAGCGAAAACACCAGAGATACTGACTCTAATATATCGTACTAAAGGTATATTATGTATACGAATATTTATTTATAAAATAAAAGTAATGAAAATAATTTAAAAAAAAACTGGCTAATCAAAGATATTCGCCTGAGACGTAAGCCCCAGTTGATTTTTTGCTTTCTATCTACGATCCATTTCAGTATTATTGAGTACTAGGGGCCCGTCCCGGCTTCGCACGGGTGGATAATTTTTTTTTAACATTTTGGTTCCCGCATTCTGTCGCTCCCTCTATCGCCGCGTTACTCGCTGCGCTGCGAGACACTCCACACCGCACACCGCGCCGGCGGCCCGTCTGGGATTATTTTTTATTTATCTTGATATTTTTATTTCGTAATATCTTTTGACTGGAATGTCCGATTTCAATAATTCAAAAAGTAATTAACAGGTATTGAAACAGTCTTCATTACGAAATAATTTATTTGGATAAGAATTAATACAAAGTTATGGAAAACATGGTCTGATTTTGATAGGCAATTATCAACTTTTAAAATTTAAAAAAGTAGTTATAGTGACTTAACTACAATAGTTGGACATATGGTCTCGCGTTGTAGAAAATTTTTTTTTTGTTCTATCATCAATACTTTTCGCAGCGCATGCGATAAAAGATATTTTATGGCTATTTTTTTTGCACCTTGTGTTGGTTTTAGTGAGAATTTCTGGGGATCTCTAATTTTTTCTTGTAATAAATATAGCCTATATTACTCAGGGATAATGTAGCTTTTTAATGGTGAAAGAATTTTTGAAATCGGTCCAGTAGTTTTTATGTTTATTCGTTACATACAAAAATACAAAAATACAAATCTTACTTCTTTATAATATTAGTATAGACAACATTTTGTAAAACCAGGTGTAGGAGGGTAATTTTAACAAGAAACTACCCATGTTCCTCAGCGTATGTCTCCTTGTAATAAAATGCAAGGAAGTCGTATAATAAAATTTGCATGAACTAAGCTTAGGGGAGCAGGGAATGAGTAGATAAATATTACATCTGTGGTGTCTAACGTACGGACGGTAGGCGCAAACTTTTGGGGTTATATAGATGGCTCCAAAAGAGTTTACTGGGTAGCAGTTCCGTACCCAAAGCGTAAAAACGGAACCCTATTACTGTCCTTGAATGAGAGAGGAATAATACCCATTACTGTACAGCAATGCGTATACACATGCAATTTAGACTGAGGCGAGCAGTGCCTGGAGCTCGAGAGCCAGGAGCAGGTTTAAAGAGCTCTTTTATAATATATTAACTATCACCTCCACCACTCGACCTCGCCAACTACAATAGATAATAAAGTAAACTTACGTGGACCTCAAGAAGAGTGACCTTAACCACAACACTATAACACTAACTTCCATGTGCACTGCGCGACAACACCAGAGTGATTGACTGTAATCTATCGCACTAACGGTTATATATTGTCTTCACGTCGGTATACTTGACATAATATAAAATGATCTACCCGCTAATACTACTTTATAAACAGTGTTGCTAACATTACTCTTAGTACGTATGTCTGTCACCAGGCCGTATCTCAAGAAAATTTTCACAAATTATGTATTTCTGTTGCCCCTTAAAACAACAAATACTAAAAATAGTATAAAATAAATAATAAAGAATTAAGACCCACAAACGTGATTTTTTTTGCTAAATATAGGTACGGAACCCGTTGTGCGCGAGTCCAACTCGTATTTGGCTGATTTTATTTTAAATACGTTGGATTTTGAATTCTTCAGTTTTCTCCTTTTTAACTTTAGCGAATCGCGAATCCGATAGATGTCGTTAATACATGCTATTTGTAGATTTTTTAGACAATTTGTAGATCAAAAAAAGGTCATCTCTGATAAATATGTTCCAGCTCCGCCATATTTGAAACTTCTATTGTCCAGTAATACGATTCTTCGACTTTTGATTTTCTTCCTTAAAGCTACATCATATGAAGCGTCAGTAGCTCAGTGGTTCGGGCGTTGGATTCACGATCGAAAGGTCGTGGGTTCAAATCCCGGACATTGGTCTACTGGCGTGGCCCACTCCTGACACAAGCAAGGAGCGCAAGCAAGCATACAAGGAGGGGTAAAGGGAATACTAGTAGTAAGTGATCTATACTGCTAGTAATCTTTACAAAAAAAAAAAATATTATGTGGGTCAGTAAAAAAATTATGCAAATCCGATAGATAAGTTCTGGCTGCATCATATTCAAGCCAGACTTCTCTTGCCTCTAACGTGTTATATTTATCTTTATATACTTTTCAATACATTCAGCTGCGCCATTTTTATTCTAGACTTCTTTTTACTCCTGAGTTGGATTTGGGATGATCTTCTTTTCATCCTTTTCTTAATCAAACCTCTTTTGTTTACTGTATTATGGTGAATGGTGGTGAAACCCCTCGTGGGTTTTATTTATTAGCTTTTCTTCTTTAAAACCATTGAAGTCTTTCTTTTTATATATTTATGTAGTATTTATTTCTTTCACTCTACAAGGATAACATGGTCTGTTGACTATATATCCTTGATACCCGTTCTTCTATTCTTCCTCAATTTTTCTTCATTATAAGTTGTTATACATTTACGCAGCTAAAGTATAGTTTTAATAGCAATATATCTTTATTACGAAGATCTTGTTTATAGTAACATAAAGTTTAAAGTTTATTATAGTTGTCTTAGTTGACGCGGTAATGCTGCGGAACTACTGAACTTTGCTATCTTTATGTAGTAACTTTATATTACTGAACAATCTATGAGATAACATTTTAAATTTGAATTATAATATAACAATATTTCCGTGCCGCCGCTTCTATGGGGTACCGCTGCAACCGCTATGTCCCTGCATTTTAAATCTCTAATATCTTCGAAAATATTCATTGAAATTTCATGCTGTAAAGGGCCATATTGATCTATATTAAACGCACAATATATTTAACGTACCTAATTGGATAAGGATGAATGTTGTATTGCTTATAATCGCTTCGTAAATATGCCATTATTTCTCGTAAAAAGTAAAGGATAAAAATGGTTATTGTGGCTTATCTCTAAGAGATAGACATATACCATCGCGGACTTATTTGAAGATCTATTTAAGGTGTACAATACTGTAGTACATTATTTTAATCTATCTCGTAGGGTTCAGCCAGCGTTTGCAATGTAAGCGCAAAAAAATTTAAATCTACTTACGACATCACATTAGAAACCTTTAAAATTATCAGTGTGTCTCTGCTATATTATGTATGGATTATACATATAAACTTTCCTCATGAATCACTCTATTTATTTTAAAAAACCGCATCAAAATCCGTTGCGTAGTTTTAAAGATCTAAACATACA
This sequence comes from Limenitis camilla, assembly GCA_905147385.1. Lineage (NCBI taxonomy): Eukaryota > Metazoa > Arthropoda > Insecta > Lepidoptera > Nymphalidae > Limenitis > Limenitis camilla. Next base: position 13,490,458 of record LR990241.1, read on the forward strand.
TATGGACAGACAAACAGACAGCGGGAAGCGACTATGTTATATACTATGTAGTGGTATAGACTTATTGTTCTTTATTGACATAGCTTTATTTTTACATAATTACTCCATTTTACAACGCAGTAAGGTTGGAATTACGAATCCTTGCCTGTAAATCAAACCTACAGGTTTGATATAAAATTCTGTGGATCATCAGCGCCCTCATCTTTTGAATTAGTTATGTGTCCCGTGGGAACTTGCCAGACTGGTATATAATTAATACCATTTTTTGTACTACATTCCTAAATATTTATACGTGTAATTATATGTTAATTATTAACTATTTTTTTTATCTAACTAGGTCGGCAAACAAGCGTTCGGTTCACCTGATGGTGATTACCGTAGCTTATAGACGTCTGCAACACCAGAAGCATCGCGAGCGCGTTGCCGACCCTATCCCCAATTCCCCCCAGGAGCTCTGGTCACCTTACTCACCAACAGGACCACAACACTGCTTTAGAGTAGTGTTATTTAGCTGTGATCTTCTGTAAGGTCGACGTACTACCCCAGTCGGGCTGCTCCATATTTGAGCAGGAAATTTCCTGCTGTGCCCTACCTCAGTTGAATCACAGTGTCTCAACTCATCTTATCAGTGAAGGAATAATCAAAATCGGGTCAATCCTTCCAGAGTACACTTCTTAATGTACAAATTTACTTTATCTCTTCCTTATTATAGACGCGGTTTCACCCGCTATATTTTGGATAATTTACACTATATCATTATAAATCATAGCCTATGTGTGATTCTGATGGGTAAGCTATATTATAGTGAAGTTTCATCAAAATCCATTCAGTAGTTTTGGCGTGAAAGAGTAACAAACATCCAAATATTCTTACAAACTTTCGCGTTTATAATATTAGTAGGATATAGCAATTTATTAAATATAATATTTCTGGACATCCTCGTCACTCAGAACTGAAATACTTACATATAAGTGGCGGTGCTAGATATTGGTCTCTGTGTTTGCCTCAAAAAAAAGGCATTTGAATATTTATTTATACGTTTTCAAACAACAATTTGGCAACATTGTGAAAAAACTGACATGAAACAACATTTGATATAGAATTGTCTAAAGTATTGTTACAGTTTAGTGACTAAGTGCTAAGTAACTTATCGTGGATCACGTAAATCTACAAATAATAAAAAGTTGTTTTAACCTGCTTCTGGGTCTCAAACCCCACTGCTCAACTTTCGAAAGAGAATATTTACAAATAAAGCGTTGCCTAGCAACCAATGACAGGTATAAATCAACAACATTTTTATCAAAAACTGTTGTTGATTTAATAATAAAGCATTGGCATGAGTTTGTTCATGCAAAAACTTCTCAACTTTAATGAAAATGCAGAGATATAATGGTTATAAATTAAACCTATAAAATATTATCTGGATTAACATATAGGATACTTTTAATCCCGGTAAAATGTTCCTGAGGGATATTTTTCCCGAAGCGAAGAGAGTGCGGATCGATAGAGTATATTTAAAAGTATGTCAACTGTATTTGGATGTTTAGCTAAATTTTACCAAGTTGTTTGTGATGTCTGGATTATAATGATGTCATTGATTTATTTTTCGATTTACGTTTTTTTTTTTTTTTTTTTTTTTTTAATACAATAATTTTTAAGTTGTGTGAGTGATTTTAATTGAATGTGGTGTTAAATTAATGTGCAGTAATCCAATCATAACCACGAAATAGAATATTTTTATTTCCTCTAAAGTTTGACGACCCTAAAATGCTTTGTTTACATCGAGTCTCTTTCGAATTTGGCTTATATATAGATTCCACGTTATTGTCGTTTTTAGCGTCACTGCATAACTGATTTCGTTGACGTCTAAATTTGTCTAGCACCGCCACTGATCTTTACAATATTAGTATCGGCGTAGAAGAGTTACACCTCCTATATTTTATATATATAAGAAAAAAGTAGAGTTAAATAATGTTTTCGCTGGTATATATAGAATAAATTTTATCCGTAATCTAAGTAGTATATCACAAACGTTTGTTCACCACAAACATTGTGTGGTTGACGTTCAGACGTGCACGTATACGATCTGCGGGAACGTGTTACTAGCATAATGTACATCAATATTTGGATTTGCAAAAAACACAATTATTTTCTTCCACACGCCGAGTTAGCAACACCGTTGATGACTTTATATTCAGTATAAATTTTTGAGGTTATCAGTTACAGTCTTGGAATAAAATAAAAGATCGTAAATCCAAAGCTATTGAATGATTGGTATTTATTTCGGTAAATTTATTAATTCAAAGAGGATGTAATAATTATTAATTATCCCACCCCCATAGTTACACACAAACATCTTTTTGGTATAGCTAAATGGACAGAAAACATTTTTTTTTAATAGCTATTACTTGTGCAAGTGCACGCTCACCTACTCACTTTTTTTTTTATAATAGATAACGTGCAAACGAGCAGATGGTCCATTTGATGGTAAGTGGCCACCATCGCCCATGGACATCGACAAAACGAGGGATACTCTCTTGTTTTGTCGATGCGTTGCATCCCCGAAGATAGAGTGGGAAGGGGGAATGAAGAAGAAAAATGATGCGGATTCAGCGGACCCTAGGCAAGAGCCCAGAGCCCACTAGACCCACAGCATTAATGGGATGGGAGAGGGAGGGGGAGGAACGCGTCTATGACACTTGGCGATCGGATTCCCCTACCACCAAGGGGGTGCTAGGTTACTCGGCTCTTACGAGATGCTCTCCCAGCGGCAGAGAGGAATAATATTCTTACCCGTTCCCTCACGGGCAAAAATAATAATACACATTCACTTCCTCATTAATTTAGTCATACACTAACTCATTTACACACTCACCCACATACTTAGTCGCCCATTCTCTATTACTACATATTATATAACAAAGCATAACTTGATTGGATTATGTATTAAGTAAAACTGATTGTTTTCTTTTTGAACGAATAAATTTAAAAAGCCATATTCCGCATGTGTCAGTCTATTATTTCGCGATTAACACAAACACGATTTAATATATTATTATGTTCTTTACACTAATAAATAGAGTGACTGAAGACAAAGGTGCAAGTATATAATTTGTTAAGGTTTTGTGTAAATCAATTGAAATATGACGACAATTATTAAAAACTAGGGGCCCGTCCCGGCTTCGCACGGGTGGATAATTTTTTGACGTGACAAAGTCTTATAAATTGGTTTGCCGGGTGACACTTCAAGAAACTGCGTTACGCTCCGCTCACGTTATGCGCTCACAATGAGAGCGAGTGAGAGGCACGCGTCCCTTCTACTCGGGCATGGTTAGCCCGCCTATGTATTGCAAGTTATTGTATGTATATTTGTATATAAATACGTATGTATGTGTAAAGGTAAAAATAAAATTTTGTTACTATGAAATTCAGTGCGAGATTCTTTGTATAAATTAATGTTTTAAATATAATTCTTTGTATAAATAAATGTTTTAAATTGTTACTATTATTTCATCCTTCTTCCTACTATACGAATGAATATTCACATTAAAATTATTTTACCACTCAAAGTCGTTGTCACGTAAAACTTTCGCCCGTATACCGACTTTACAGGCAACCAATTTTTTTTAACATTTTGGCTCCCGCCTTCTGTCGCTCCCTCTATCGCCGCGTTACTCGCTGCGCTGCGAGGCACTGCACACCGCGCCGGCGGCCCGTCTGGGATTATTTTTTATTTATCTTGATATTTTTATTTCGTAATATCTTTTGACTGGAATGTCTGATTTCAATAATTCAAAAAGTAATTAACAGGTATTGAAACAGTCTTCATTACGAAATAATTTATTTGGATAAGAATTGATACAAAGTTATGGAAAACATGGTCTGATTTTGATAGGCATTTTTATCAACTTTTAAAATTTTAAAAAGTAGTTATAGTGACTTAACTACAATAGTTGGACATATGGTCTCGCGGAGTTTTTTGTAGATATTGATACGTTCTATAATATTGTAAAACATTTTTTTGTTCTATCATCAATACATTTCGCAGCGCATGCGATGTGAGAATTTCTGGGGATCTCTAATTTTTTCTTGTAATAAATATAGCCTATGTTACTCAGGGATAATGTAGCTTTCTAATGGTGAAAGAATTTTTGAAATCGGTCCAGTAGTTTTTATGTTTATTCGTTACATACAAAAATCCAAAAATCCAAAAATACAAATCTTTCCTCTTTATTATAATACTAGTCGACTACCGTGACTTCGTCTACGTTAAAGTATATGTTAAATTAACAATATATGTACAAAAATAAAAATAAAGGAGAGAGAGAGAGACTCTCGCAAAAAAACCGAACAGAGACTGACCATTCTCAACAGAGATAAAGATAAATATTAAAGAGAGAAAAAAGAGACAGGATGAGAGAGAATTATATTATATAAGAGGAAGAGAGACAGAAATACTGTAGACTTCCTCAGTGAAAGAATTTTTAAAATCGGATCAGTAGTAACAAAACAGACATGTTCTATTAATTAAAAAAATGTTTATGGCAACACTGAATCACCTTTGTCACTCACGAAAAGCATAGTTTTCTATTAGCGAAAGAATTTTTTAAATCGGGTTAGTTACGCCAAAATGGATAAATTCGTGAATAAAAAAATATATATGGCAACACTGAATCACCTTTGTCACTCACGAAAAGTGCATTTTTCTATCAGTGAAAAAAAAATTAAAATCGGATTAGTAGTTCCTGAGAAACCCTTCAATTTACAAAATGGCCACCTTATGGCACTTAAATGGCCATATCTTTTTAATTAGAGTATTTATGGCAACACCACATATCCTATGTTACCCGGAAAGGATGTAGCTTCCTATCGGTGAAAGAATTTTCAAAATCGGTTTAGTACTTTTCGAGCCTATTCGCAACAAACAAACAAACATACAAACAATCAAATCTTTCCTCTTTATATAATAGTATAGATTAGTATATTAGTATTAGTATAGATGTCGGAAAAGGTCGCACCGCCGTCCATTTTTGAGATGAAACAGCTCTCTATAGAAACGAAGCCAGATCATCGGGTCGCTAGTATGCACATGTGCTTCCCTCCATAGAAAATAAAAGAGGGGTGTGATACAGTCGCGGCACGTATCAAAAGCTTTTAGGTTGTAAGATAATTTCCACTTCACTCAAAGCATACACTGTTTCGTAAATTCCTCGCTAGTACTGAACAAATATAAATTTGGAGCACATTCCAGCCCTGGATTAAGATGAGCACACTGTATATTAACTGTATAAGATGTGGGTACTTAAATATTTATTACCAACGCTGAATCTTCATACGTATATCACGAAAAAGTGTCGGAAGCTCGCGCACGTAAATAAATATTTTGCTTTTGTCTTCTGTCGTTGTTATTTTATTATATTTCTATTATATTATATTAATATTTGTCTCTTTTAAACAGAAATTACACCATTTTTAGACTAATATATTATACAGTTGTTAGATAGTGTTCTTATGTACACGGTCCCAAAGTAGCTGAAACGGAATTGAATCTCCGTTTGCATTTTGGAACTCTTTTGACTCCGACATTTATAAGCACTGAAAATTCTAATACTGTAAGATAAAATTCCTTAAGATTTATGTAATCCTTAGCACAGCCGTAACTTGTATCTCGCGCTTTGAGCTAGAAGCCTAGAACGACTAGAACGCTGAGATAAAGCACTAAACCATGACTCTAGAGATGAAGAGATTTACAAGAGCATCCTCAACCTGAACTATAACATTAAAATATAAAACCTATTACAATTCTGATATGATACACTGTCACGATATTGATTTTGTAATAGGTAAGTTTGTACTCAATTACATTTTTCTTATTACTAAATCTTAACCTAAGGGAAGTGAATGCACTACGCAAATTCAGGGCATCGCGAACTCGGAAGATTCTGGGGCTTGTTAACTCGATTTATTACATAATACCCACGTTTATTTATAATAATGAAGCATCTGTAGCTCAGTGGTTCAGGCGATAGACGATAGATAGGTCTTGTCCATGGCCCCATCCCAGCACAAGAATTTAGCTTAGATGGAGGGTAGTATGTGATCTATACTGCTGTTATAAATACGGACGCGTAATGTTTCATTAGGTCAGTCTTATTCGAAACATCGCACCATGCGGACGTTTCTAGACGATGAGATTAAAGTGGAAACTTAAGGTATTGGAGTTCTGTTTGAAAATATGGACTGTCATTTAGAATATTATCAATTAAAATAGTAGAAAATAATAATTATAATACACAAGCTAAAACTAATCATCCGCTCTCGCTCACCCTGTATATAAAATTGTTACTTACACTCGCTCACTCACGTCCTAACTTACTCACTCTCTTGACAAACCTTTTACTTATACCTATTCTGACTGATGATGTAGCCGGTCTGGTGTAAAAAAATCCCTTTTATCCCGCAGGATAAGTTCTTTTATAACAAAACTATCCTATGCATTAATCAATGTTATAAAGTATCTGTCTCCATTAAGCCGGTTTGACGAGTTTGAGTAACAAACAACAAAACATACAAACCTTCACACTTCTAATGTTACTTGTAAATGGAGTGGAATTTGTATTAATATTAATAGGATTGCTAAGAGGTTTCTTGAATCAACATTTAGGCGTTCACGAAAGGGTTCTTTGAAACTATTGTAAAGAATCAAAACTTTTGAAGTAGAATAGACATTGTAATTTATACCAATATTATAAAGAGGTAAAGTTTGTGAGGTTGTAGGGGGTAATCTCTGAATCTACCTATTGAAAATTATTTTATCTATAGATAGCCACATTACATGAGTGTCATAGGCCGAACGAACACGTTATTTCGAACGCTGCCTTAACGATGAGAGATATCATTAGTTGCTGGTTGAGTATAAATGAATCAATAAGTGAGTAAACAGTTTGAATACACCTCAGCGAAGCAAGAGTAAGTCGTCTAGTACTTTTATAAGTACACTGAGACATTCCGAACATATCTATAGACTAATAAACATATATTTCATCTAATAGCCAATTATCCAGTTTCCAGGATATTTTCAATATATACATGTATGTATGCTTGTATACACAAACGTGTACGTCGGTTGATTGAGTACTTGAGTCGGTTCGTCAATTTATAATGCGCCAACCTTATTTGCTCCGTAACGTGGGACTCGGTTTTATTGGGCAACACTGGACCTGGACTGCAATAATTTACTTATTTACTTTCAGACTCACGGACTTTTGTTCAGCTGAATATACAGTGTAGTTTTAAAACCACATAAGCAAAAAAAGTTTAATAAAAACATCGTTCAAATTCAGCTAGTCTTTTCGTTGACTAATATACTGTTCTATCCCATGAGAAAGGTGGTTTATTCTTCATCATTTCAGCCGTAGGACGTCCACTGCTGGACATAGGCCTCCCCCAGAGACTGCCAGTACGACCTGCGACCTGCATCCAGCGGCTCCCTGCCGTCCTGACCAGGTCGTCTGCCCATCTTGTGGGAGGCCTTCCAACGCTTCGACGTCCTATCCGTGGTCGCCACTCAAGCACCTTTCTGCCCCAACGGCCATCGGTTCTACGGGCTATGTGCCCAGCCCACTGCCAATTCAACTTACTAATCCGCTGGGCTATGTCGGTTTATTCTTATATGGGATAAAAAGTACTTTATGTGATATATGTACAAAATTTCATAAAAAAACATTTAGTTGTTAATTAAAGAGTATGTTCCTATCCCACAGAAACAGTACTGTTTTCTGGGATAAAAAATTATATAATTATATTTCGTGTTACTAATACCATTTTATCCTACGTAAACTGTGGTTTATCTGGGATAAAAAGTATTTTCTCTGATAATTTAGGTTGAGTAAAGAATACAACACTATCCTATCAAAACAGGGATAAAAACTAGCCGTTTGTCATTATTTAAATTCATAAATTATTTCATATCCAACACATAGCAGTAACTACTAACAATCTGTGTCAGTATATAAACAGGATAATCCTAACACAAAAGGCTAAGCCCAATAGCGCGGTGTTCAGCTAGATAGCACAAGCTATCAGCATTTCAATTGCATTATATTGAAGCTAAACAAAATTTGTATCGACAATGAGACGGAGACCAGAGACAGTAGACCCTCCGCCACCGCCGTCGCCTGAGTCAACATCGCTAAGATACACAAAGAATACGACAGATTGTAGATATGACACGGTTAATGTTGAACTATTGTTTGACTATCAAAATAGTGGATGTAAGGAATGATATCTATTGATAACACTCACCACCCACTACTCGAAGTCTTTACCTTTAAATAGAAATAGTTACTTTATTTTTTACTGTCAAGCAGTGCCTGTGACTTACAACAACAATATTAACATGTAATCTAGATGGAAGCTGAACTTTCCTGAAGCCTTGAAACCGAGGAACAGATTTAAAGACGTTTTCTACTATGCACAAACTCTCACCTCCACCGCTGGACCTCATCACCAAACAACGCACTATTAGTCTCACTACTTTAATATGAATATACGTGATATCATTGGACAGACTAACTCAATCCTATCGGAACGAGACTTATATATTGTCTACTCGAAATAGGATAAAATTAACTATCCGCGTATACTAATTTATGAACGATGTTGCTAACAAAATACTTTATAGAAATATTAAAAAGCTTTCATCATCATCATCTCAGCCACAGGACGTCCACTGCTGGACATAGGCCTCCCCCAGAGATTTCCAGTACGACCTATCACCTGCGACCTGCATCCAGCGGCTCCCTGCCGCCCTGACCAGGTCGCCTGTCCATCTTGTGGGAGGCCTTCCAACGCTTCGGCATCCTGTCCGTGGTCGCCACTCGAGAACCTTTCTGCCCCAACGGCCATCGGTTCTACGGGCTATGTGCCCAGCCCACCGCCACTTCAACTTACTAATCCGCTGGGCTATATCGGTGACTTTGGTTCTTCTACGGATCTCCTCATTTCTGATTCGATCACGTAGAGAAACACCCAACATAACCCTCTCCATAGCACGTTGAGCGACGCGGAGCCGGCGCACAAGGCCTCGAGTGAGAGACCACGTCTCAGATCCGTACGTCATCACTGGTGACACGTAGACGTAATCGTCAACAACTTAAAAAGCTTTACTACATGTAAACTTCCACCTAAATCTTAACTTTAAATTACATAAGTGATAATATCAAAGACAATTCATAGACTATCAACATTGCTGTCATGCGATAAAGGATTTAATAGGTTATTACGTTGAGTGAGCATTTTTAGATTATTTTGCTTGTCAAAAAAAGGTAGTAGTTACGCCATACATACTCGAATAGTAGTGACGTCATATCCCTGTACATTATCATATCTAAATCATGTATAAATTCAGAAATTATTAAATTAACTTCGTGGCTAAAAGATAAAAATATGACTAAGTATTCAAAAATGCTATCAATAATTGTTTTATTAATGATAATCTTAATATTTTATTCTTTGAGAGTCTAAGAAGGTTGCGCCGAGCGTGAACCTTAGCAAGATGGAAAGCGTTTCAAAATTGAGTAATGCGATCTACTTAGCGGTTGAAAAATATCTCCGGCTTCTACTGGATACTTAATAAATTCTATTTTAAACTACTTTGTAGCGTATCGGTATTTTGTATCATGTTTACAAGATTCCAAAGACCGTAGATGTGTGTTATTATAGCAGATTAGTTCAGAGCTGTGATGACCGATAAATTAATATGTTTTGCAATTTTGTTATGATGATTTTTACAGATCTTCCAGTAATACTAGATATAACGTTCCATGTAGTTCTTACTTTATCTTCCGAATTCACAATTTTATTTCTTATAGGTATATAGGCTTTATATATATAACCATTTACCTGCGCACAAACAGTTCTAAAAGCCTTGGATTTTTTTAACATATTGTAAAAACTTAAGATCATGATTAAATTGCTTCTTTCCATAAAGCTCATATAGTTTTTTTCTACTTCTAAATATCCCTACAGTTGCCCAATCACTAAACTTAAGTTTCAAGTTTTTATAGAAAGTTTTTTCTCTAAAAAAATTATTAAACTGAGATAAAATAAGCAGTCTATTATTTAGTTCATCTGGATTCTTCGAATTTGTATTTAAATCACGACTTTTTCTGCAACACTGTCCTTAAAACAATTTATTTTGCTAATAATCTTAGGACGGCAAATTATTTTTTTGTCTATTTTCAACTATAGTATCCATTAAAGTACACTTTTGACCGTAATGGTCGGAACTTAAATTATTAATAATTAATTCCTCAGTCACTTGACACTGATAGGACATGTCGTTATCTATGCACGTGGCATAGGTATCACCCACATGAGTCGAGTCAATAAATAAATTTATTAAATATACGATTTAAACAAATTTAATAGCCGACGACTCAAGGTCGTTTCTACTATAATATCTACATTAAAGTCTCCACAAACAATTACCGATTTACCCTTACTATATAGTCTTTAAAACACATCGTCAACTGTCGATTCAAATAAGTTATAGTCACTATCATTACGAATCAAAATTATATTGTAAAGTACTTATGTTACCTTAATTGGACAGCACTTCCAAGTACTAACACTGCACAGCACAACATCAACACTATCCAGAGACTACTTCAATTCTTGAGAGACCGCGCACGACTAAGACTTCGGTCAAACTGTCGATGGCATATAAAGGGTCGAGACTGTCAAACCGACGGAAGTGCCTACTACCCTACTCCAGCGCCATAGATGGCGATGACGATTTGATAATCTTTTACATACATAATTACATTATGATTTTAAATACATAATGTATGTTGGTTATCATAGACATTAATGCCAAGAAAGAGAAGGTAATGAAGTCTAAAATTATGTGACGTTAATTGTGCATGGTCTTATCAATTCAATAATTGATTAAAAAATAGGGAAAATACAAAATTTTAATAATATACGTAAATTAGGTTAAAAAGAAAAAAGTGTAAATGTAAAAGTTACGAAATTTCCGTATGGTAAAATGTATTACCAATAAAATCGACATCCAATAATGATATTTTACGAAAGTTATCCCCCTTGGGGTACGAACCATCGGAATTAAAAGTCCCAAAGTCACCTGCTCCTGTTTTAATTTATTGTAAAAGTTTGATACTTTCAAAATTTGGCACATTGGATTTTTTGTACGTTAAATTAAAAGGATGAACGAGGAAGGTATTAAGGTAGATAATCAGGTAGTGAGAACTGCTTCCAGGATTCCCTGGATATCATAGCAACACCGTTGATAACTTTATATTAGCGAATAGTTTAGCGGGGGTACTTTTTGTTTTACAATACTGTATATAACTTCTGTTCAGACTTGAGCCTGTTGTCTAACGGAGCTCGCCTGGTGATTATTGTGGCTATGCAGTGGAGTGGTGTTGTGATGCTGTATCTCCATTACTAAGGTTTGGAGGAAGTGGTTATATTGGTTAATCGGTGTTCCGTTGTTAGTTTATATTATTATTTTCTTGTGCGTGTTACTGAGCGGTATAGCTCTCATGTAGATAACATCATAAACCTAAGTTCTTATTAAATTTGCAAAGTTATTCAATCCATTGCTCTGTTTCAAAACTTTAGATTGAATTTGATTGGTGAGTAGTTTATTTTGATTTTGAAAGTATCCCCACTTCCTCGGTAAAATATGCAACTTTTGTCCAGATAGATTTTAGGCAGTCTACATTAGTACATTGTAACAGTAGTGTAGCTTAAGTCTTGTTCATATCAAGGACTTTCTGCTGCTTCTGAGCCATAAGTTCCAAGCACTGCTTGGCGTCATACAAATTGCTGTGCAGTAATATATACTATGTGCTCTCATTTCTTACAGTTAAGAGGAGGGCAGGAGGCACTGCAAATTATTATCTTCTGTTAGAAAGGTATCTGAAGAAAGGACAAGAAGAGGGCGTCCAATTACCACGTGGTGGTCAACCATATTCAGGGACCTGAACCAGATAAACTTTTAACCCAACATAGTTAAACTTGGTGCCTAAAAACGAGGAGAGCCGACTTAAAATAAAGTGATAAGACAAGGAAGAAGAAGAAGAGGTGTCCTCGTGTACTATAGCTATGTTTTGGTAATAATACCCATAATATAGTTATAGTATTACTAAATATTAAACAGGGGTAAAGGAATTTTAAATGTCAGTACAAAACATACAAACAGAAGGTACATATTTACAAAGGGGGGAACGCAATCGAATAATTAGTAAATATTTGCGTCAAGTAATTGGCAGCCGGTTCCAGTTGCCTTAGGTATTGTTTGTGTTGCAGCTGGATGCAATATAACTAGTACTTGACTATGGTTTTACTTGAATTTTGTTGTACTTTGCTAATGTGAGAGTATTAGAGAATTTTTATTCCGAAAAATTCTAATACGAAATAGCATCAGTTAGGGATATTTCTTCTCTTGAAGGTATTGTAAGCAAAATAACCTCAAAATCGCGTTCATTAATACTATAAAATTATATACCTCAATAATGTGGACCCGAGATCGATTAATTAAAGAATCGATTTCTTGGACTAAAAACATCGATCTATAGCACTAAATCGATATTCCCCTCAAATATCAAATTTTTTAAAAAAATTTTTGTTATTTTTCTAAAAATAGACTGCCCATTTTATCAAATGTTTTTTGGCGAAAATAATCTTTTTTTGGTCTTCACCTTAGGAGGCGCAATATTTATATTTTAATTCCAGCATCGTCAAAAAGACCGATTTTTGCCAATCGATTTTTTGTGCATCGATTCATCAGGTTGCGATTCGAATCCATCTAAAAATCGATCGAAAGAATCGAAAAGTGGTAATCGCCATCCGTTAATAGTACTTGGCTAGAATAACAGCAGACATGTTGGTATAACACATAGGATTCTTTTCATCCTGGAACTAATTTGTGTGTGTGTGTGTGTGTATGTATGTGTGTGTGTGTGTGTGTGTGTGTGTGTGTGTGTGTGTGTGTGTGTGTGTGTGTGTGTGTGTGTGTGTGTGTGTGTGTGTGTGGGTGCGTGCGTGCGTGCGTGCGTGCGTGAGTGCGTGCGTGCATGCGTGCGTGCGTGTGGTATCTTTTTAAAATTTCATTTTTTTACAAGTAATGCAATTTCCTCAAGTGTTTTATGAAACAATTTATGTGTCGGAGAGATTAAGTTAATATTATACGCACAGAAAGTAATTCAAAACAGAAGAATCTAAAATTAAAATTTTGCTTGGTTGTAATACATCTATTTTCAGTCGGTTAAGTTTACCACAATCTTAGCATTCTTAACAAACAATTTCAATATTCGGATGTAGATGTTAAGTTCTAAAGGAGTGAGAAATGTTTTCGCCCGTCAACGCTGATCCGACACTTGCTCAAACTTTTTTAATAAAACTGGGACCGAAATAAAAAATCAATTCAACTTTCTTGTTTATTTAAATGTATATGTATGAATATTTATGATATTTCTATTAAATCTTAGAGCTTTTAGTGAGTGATCCTATAAAAAAATTGCCTTTATTGCTGCTTTTCCTTATATACACTTTGATCGATTGATCTATTCTATTATTTGAACTATCGGCAAATAGATATTTGTGTAGGACAGCTTATCTCTCGACAATGGCATCCTCTAAAGATTTCCACGTATTGCTGTCTCTTGCTAACCATACCTGACCAGCCACTTTCTAGAGGTCATCTTCCCATCTTTTGCTTTGTCTGCCTCTATTTCTTTTGCCATCTCTTGGGTACCATTATGTTATTAACTTAATCCATTTTTCTTTACTGTCTCGTAATATATGTCTCGTCAACGCTATTTAAGCTGTCTGTAGGCAGTGTGTGCATTTTTAAATTTTGATTTCATTTTTATTTCTTGACATTTTACTTTATCAATTCTTTTTATACCTAAAATACTCCTTTCCATTCCATTTTGGCAGACTTTAAATTTGTTTGGCATCCATATAGTAAAAATGGCAGAATGCACATTTCATATACTTTCTTTTTTTATTTCATTGGCATTTCTTTATTCTTCATTACTTCTCTAAGAGACCAAAACAGTTTCCAAGTATTAGTTATTCTTCGTTCTATTTCTTTATTTATGCAATCATCAGTAGATATAAGTTGGCCCAAAAATTGGCTATTTGTTCGTTATTTACTGTTATTTGTTCGTTGGTAGCTGCTTGTTGGAAATTAGTCATAATTTCGGTTTCAGTTAGATTCATTGTCAAACCGGCCTTAACGCTTTCATCGGTTCTGAGCGATCCTACTATGCTACAAATCCTACTACTATCAACGATGTTGCTAACTGTGGTAGCTATATTTAATCATCTGTCAAGGAAAGTCTACATATAAAGTTCCTAACTGGCAAGTATTTTAGAATACCTACTCGCCATTTAAGTTTTCTAGCTGTAGAGTTTTCTTAATTATTAACTGTGTGTAACTGCAACCGCTTTGCAACCATTATGCGACTGTTACTGTGCGATCATTTGTCTTCATTATTAAATTATCTAATGAACACATGATTGAATACTTCTCCTTAATATATATATAGACTCATTGATCATCTTTACATAGTACAAAATGAAGTCGCCTCCGCTGTCTGTTCGCTTAGATCTTTTAAACTATTTAATGGATTTTAATGCGGTTTTTACCAATAGATAGTGATTCAAGAGGAAGGTTTATATTTATAATACATACCTACATATAACTGGCTAAACCTGACGAGAAATTTATGTACTAACTGTGTGTAACTGCCTGCGACGGTATATTCATAGTTGCGGGTAGAGTATGAATGAATAAATGCGTAAGTGTGTGAGTAAACAGTTTGAATACACTGCAGCGAAGCGAGAGCGGTTGGGCTAGTTCAACAATATTCGTACTTAACGTTACATTCGATTTTTTGAGAGCCATCGTCTCCACCAACGGCCAAGGTGTCTAATTTGAAAATTGTTTCTTGTAATTTATTGCCAAACACAACAATAAGGACTAAGTGTTTCGGAGGTTTTAGAGTGAATAATGTCTCGTCCGATTTTTCGGAGTCTTTCCGACATAATATTATCTAGAAAGGTTTTTGTGGTTTTAGAGAGTTTTTCCCATAAGAGTAAGGTATGTTTTGAAGTTTTCTCGTGTGTAAAAAAATGGATTGTTCAGTGTGTCTAAGATATTTGAGTTAGCTATAGATAAGTATATAAATTTATAATTTGTATAATTCTTATTTATGTTGTATTGTGACACTTTGCCAACTAGAATCAAAAGTTTTCACGCTTTGGAGAGTTTGTCGATAAAACACTACCATAAACTATAAGAAAATAATAGCTAAGTAGAGGATGATATTTTCTATGATGCATGTAAAGCGACTAAACACGATAACGCCACAACAACAAATATTAATTTCCATATGAAACAAGAACACAATATATAACCCTCTAGTTAACTGAATAACTGAAATATTTAGAAGTACAAAGTTTATAAATGATGAGTAAACGCATCGCCCGCGCCCGTCCCGCAGGCCATGATTTGTAAGGCTTTGTATACATTGCAGACAATTTATTATAAGTATTGGTATACAAGACTTACAGAAACTATATTTTGTAATGTTTACTTGTAGTAGAGACATCCATTAAATATTTAGTAAGTGTTATTATATATGCAAAACAAACATTTAAATTCATATTGAAAGACTAGAAAGATTACAAATTACAACTGAAATTAATTAGGGCTATTATTAGATATAGCTAATACGATTTTGAAAATAGTTTAATTTAATAAAAATCATAAAGTAAAACTAATATTTATCCGCGAGTTAGTAAGCGTTTCAGAATTCGTCGTCATCAAGAAAGAAATAAAAAGAATGAGAAACTCACGCATCAACTCAATCACCCTCTCATGAATAGACTCAGACATTCTCTCAGGTTTGGCCACAGGAACTATACTTCATTTTGGGTTAAAGAACATATCAAGTTGGCTAAGGTACTTTATGGGAGACTCATCCTTTAGAATAATTCTTAAAATAGGTTATATAGTATCCGTGTACCAAACTTCATAATCCGTATTCATGTGATTGTGTAATAAACTTTTTCATTCATAATATTTGGAGGTATTTCCTCATTATCAAACACTAAAGTGATAAATTAAAGCGAAAACATAATTTACATAGTACACATTACCTCACACGACCTCGGCTAGTTAATGTAAACCCAGCTTTAAAATCAACCGCATCTAAGTCCCGTACAAACATTTTGAGCGTGTCTGAGGGGCCTTACTGCATGTCAAATTTATTGATACTTTTGATCTATTCGCTACTGAAAAGTAGACTCTACATCATGTAAATAAGGTTGGAAATATACTGACATTTATATTAAATAGTTGGTAACAAAATGTTGTGGATTATTTGAGGTTAGGTTGTGTGTCACTTGACCTGTTAAACACACTGACAAAAATTGAATTAGCGTATTGTGTATATAATTTTACTTCATAACCGTTTTATAATCTAAACCTACACCTTTCTGTCTATAAATAGCTTGTTATAATATTTTGTAGTCATTATTTCTAAAGTTGCGTCCTACAGACTGCGCCATTTTATGTAAAATGTGAATGAAAGGTATAAAATTTGAACAACTGCATTAATATGGAATACGATTTTATTAATAGTAAAAATATTTCAGTTTATTATTTATTTTTTTATTTCTCTACAATTCCTACAAGTAGAGTAGTAGAAGAGGCCAACCGGCAGCGGGAACACGGTCCAAGCTACCGACAGTTAAGGCTCCAGAGAGAGGAACTTCCGCACGATACGTGCCGTGTCCAATAGTACCGCTTTCTACATCAGGCCCTCGACCCATCCATCCAACGAGAGCCTTAAGGTGTTGATCGAGGCTCTTGGCCATTAGACCATTGGCCGTCACGACAATCGGCACAACGACTGCTGAGTCCACATTTCACATGTCGACAATCTCATGAGCTAGATCAAGATATTTCATTTGTTTATCTTTCTCAGCTTTCACGAGATTCCCGTCATGCGGGATGGTGACGTCAACAATCATTGTGCAGCGCTCCGATCGATCTATCACCACTATATCAGGCTTGTGGTCCTGTCAGTGATGATAGTTCGATCCCAGTACTATTTATATTATTATTGTGATTTTAGGCGAAGTTGTATCCTACCAACTGCGCCATGTCATGAGGATATACAATGCAAATATTTGAGATTCGATTTTATTAATAGTAATATATTTATAAAGTAGTATCCTCTGCGCCAAGTTGAATTAGCATCTACGTAAAGTATCTTAATAAAACACTCGTCCTAATTGACTAATATCATTTTAGACTTCAATATACAGACGGCTTTTTCTTTTTTTTTTTCAATGTTTAATGTGTACTCTGTACAAAACCGATAATGCAAATTTTGAGTCCAGTTAAAACAATTCAAGCGAGAGAAGGGTGCATTTTATTATGGCCCTTTCTTTAGTCATACATTTTTCAGTGAATTTTATATGACGTGCATCTGACGTGACGTACACATTATGACGCATTTCGTACCCTTTGATATTTTGACATTACTTACATATTTATGAGATTGGTTAGTCAAGTGTGAGTCGCTCCAATTTGGTTACAACCAATCAAGCTGATAATATCATTGAGTACCTGGGGATTTTAGCCAAGGTTCAAGTTCAAATTGTCATGTTCAAGGTGCCAATGCCTTACTCACATACTCACTCACTGATATAGGAATTACTAATATTTATGTACAATTTGTTAAAATAAAATCACCTCGAATGAAAATTCCAAACATAATTGTGGTCAAACTTCACTTACAGGTAAGTTCGTTTGACCTTTAATTATTTGTCGTTAAAAGTGCAATATCTTTCACTTTAGTGTTGCAGTTCACGCTTAATTGAAATATAATGGACGAATAATTCCTGAGGCAGTGAAAATATGAGACGCAGTCAAAGGACGGGTAATATTAATTATAAGGAAATTGCTTACCTGGCTCCTGGGTCATAATTTAAAAAAAAAACCTAATATCCATTTAACCGTCGACGTGTTATAATAGGTCAAGTTAAAGTCAAGTCTCTATGTACACGTTTTTATAAATAGTTTTATTCTAATTTAAACCCTAAATCTATTCTTTCTTTCTTTGGAATTGTGTGGACTCAGGATGGTTATGCGGGGTTGGGATCTGCTTCAGAAGGAAACAGCCCGACCCGCTAAACCTCCGGGGTGATTCACTTCACTGCTAATAGGGCAAAGTCACGGGATATTGGATTGCTCCGCAACCTCGTCAGCAGTTATCCACGTCTGGATTGTGCTAACCACTCCACCACTTGACCTCTTTCTGCCACCCATAGTCCATATAGTCACCGCTCTTACGGCGGCAGTAATGCCAAGTAAGCCCTACGCCTTCCACCGCCTCTGGCAAGACGCATAGGATGAGAGTTTGTAGCTCTCTCTCTCTCTCCCCGACTCTTCCTTTGCCAAACAAAACCCCCTAAAAAATCCTATAAATAAATATACATTTTAAAAACCCTAAATCTATTAAGATAAGTTTTAATTCTTCTTGCCATGTCGTATCGCGTATACATAATCTTATATACATAATCATTATTAATTTCAGCCGCAAGGGGTGTGGTACTGTCAGGACATTACACATTCAGTAGTCTTATAAATGTAGACGTGCGTAGATGATGGCAGCTACTAATCTATATGGTCTCAACTTAAAACTAATTTATTTAAATTGAAAATTTACACAAAGTATTTTTGTAAAAAAAATATAAGTTTTATTATTTTACTACTATGAGACTACTAACAAGGTGTGCCTTGGGTTTGTGACCCAGATGTAGGATCCTTTTAAATCTAAACAAAACTCATCATTGAACACTTCATGATACACGGATTTTTTAATGTAAAAAACTAAGCTTTATAAGATCCTTTTACTTTATATTAAAATATAAAATGCAATTGTGGAAATGTAAAGCGTATTCAGGTGACAGCGGTTAGGAGTGTAAAATGTGGAATTGCATTATACAATATTCCGATCAGATTCCTATTTCTATATCTATTCTATTGTGACTAGATTTAAGAATTATTTGGTAAGTATAGAATTATTTTTTTTTAATTACATCGCGTAGTAAACTGTTTTTGTAACCAGTAAGGTTTTTAATCAAATTTTTAATCAGTTTGATAATAGTTGAATTTTTCCCGTTTTTTTAATGATACAAAGTGGAAATTTAAGTTTTTTTAGATATATAAATAATGAAACAATTTATTACTTAACAGAACATACTCCTTACTAAACTATAATAGTTTCTGAGTTACTTCACAACTATCATTATATTGTTGAATCAGACATATAATCTAAATTATCATGAAGTGTTCAGAATAATTAGTTCAGTAGTTTATCCATGAGAAATTAAGAAAATTAAATTAATGTTCACAATTTTTCATTTACACAATGTACTTTAAAATTGTCTTATTCCTGAGAAAGCTTAAAGATACAGCCCTTTTATTATAAAAGTTAAAATATACAGTTCTTTTAATAGTAGAATAATTACAATTTGAGTACAAAAGCGTTTACGTTTATTGTAAATTTGTAATCAATTACAATGAAAGAGTCGCTACCGCTGCGCAGCGCGCTGGTACAATTCATCCACTTTTATATCATTTAAATGTACCAGAAACGTGCTTTTTGGGGAATATTGGAAAATCAATTATTGGTGATTCAACCTCTTCTTCCATTCAATTGACACTATTAAAATATTATACAATAGTTTTATTTACCAGGGTTTGTCAAATAACAAGTCAATTATACTTAAGTATTCGTTTCTATTAGAAAAACTTAATAATACTCATCCTATAAAAATTATGATAATTTTTGATATATATAAATGTTCCTCAATTTATGTGGATTATGACAGAGAAAATTTCATAGAAATTTGTTTGTAGTTCTTGAGATAAATATGGTTATACCAGGACGTAGATTTTCTCAGACATGACTAAATTTTCAAGCTGAAATTACTTATTTTTTGTTGAAATAATAATCTTTATTATATTTTATCCAAATTTTTTATAGTTTTAAAATAATTAATCATTAAAAATATTATTAAGTAGAGTTCGATAGATTGTGTACTATGTGGCTATAGTGTAAAATACGCTAATTTAAATTTGTAGTTTTTCTACAGTCATGAAATAGAAATTTAATTATAAAGTATGCAAAAATCAATACGATGCACCTTCCATGTTTCATTAATTTTTTCCATTAAGAGTATCAACCAGAGAATATGAACAGAGCCTGACAATTTTGTTTAATATGGTTTATCTAGTAAGTAAATTAAAAAATTAGTAAAATAGTAGTTTATATATTCCCAGTTATAAAATTTAAAAAAAAAATTCGCAAAGCTTCCTTATTAGTACTCAAACTCAAAGCGTTCTAATATCAATATGAAACATAAAGGAAGGGTCACATGATGCTCACTAAAACTGTAAATTTTGATTTGGGAGAAATTAGTTGCTTAGGAACAAGTAGTTGCTTATTTATTTAATTACTGGTACAAAAAAGGCCATGCTTTAAAACAAATATGTCCCGAAAAATGGCATTATTTTTGCTGACATTTATAGAATTTACTTAAAACATTCCAATGTGCATATGTAATTTTAAAGTGATAATAACTATATTTCAATTATAAAGTGTTAATAACTATGCTTCAACTAAACAAAATTTCCGGTTAAATATTTAATAAAATAAAATAATTTTATCTGCTGCAATACAACAGTGAAAATCATATCCAATGCAGTGTAATAGTGATTGCGTGATGCGTAAAAACAAACAAATAGACATTCAAACAAAAAATAGAATTGTTTTTTTTTGTCTGGTATTGATGTTACAAGAACAAGAACCCCTTACATTAATTTTGTATGTCAAGAAAAATTTTAGGCGAAATTATATAAAATAGTCATTATAATCGATCACAAAAAGCAGATAGTAATTGATAATTACTAGAAAATAGTAACTTACTAACCGCATGTAACCAGAGCTGAATATCTGCAATAGCATAAATACGTTGATATGAATGTTTTAATTAGAGAGTATTTAACCTTTATATTTAATGAACAGCGTTTAGCGTGTTGGTTAATATTATTGATAATATTTTTATTTGCTATTTTATAGAAAAGTAAATATTGTTAATATCACTAATTTATCTTTCTATATTTATTTATATCTAGTAACAATGGCGAAACTTTACTTAGATTACTTGCACATTATTTTACAAATACTATTTTACTCAGATTCGTACGCAATACAAATACTATTTTCCTTAGATTTGTACGCAATACACATACTATTTTACTCAGATTTGTACGCTATACAAATACTATTTTACTCAGGTTTGTACGCAATACACATACTATTTTACTCAGATTTGTACGCAATACAAATACCATTTTACTCAGATTTGTACGCAATACACATACTATTTTACTCAGATTTGTACGCCATACAAATACTATTTTACTCAGGTTTGTACGCAATACACATACTATTTTACTCAGATTCGTACGCAATACAAATACTATTTTCCTTAGATTTGTACGAAATACATATACTACTTTACTCAGATTCGTACGCAATACAAATACTATTTCCATAGATTTGTACGCAGTACATATACTATTTTACTCAGATTCGTAGGCAATATAAATACTATTTTACGCAGATTTGTACGCAATACACATACTATTTTACTCAAATTTGTACGCAATACACATACTATTTTACTCAAATTTGTACGTAATACAAATTCAGTTTTACTCAGAAGGATGGTATTCATTATTTTTTAAGGTAAAGTGCAATTTAGTTTTCTCTGTGACACATACAAAAAATGACTACTAGGAGACTGACCCCTTATCCTGCCGAAGGTAGTAAGATTTTTTTTAAATGTAAAAGGGGTCGTGTATTTGAAAACACTCCATTAATAAACTTGGCGTTTCATATTAATCAACATGTTTTTATGTTGACTTATATAAAATAATAGTATACGAGATATGTAACGAAAAATGTGTCCGAAAAAAGATTAGTGAAATTAAAAAAATATAAAACCTAATCTAATCTGCGTCTTTTTTGAAGTCGGTTAAAAAATGATTCTCAAGCAGATTGTAATTCCAAGAAAACGTCACACCACGTCGCATATTCGATAAGTATGCAAATACGAAATCTCCCGACACTTTATGTTTGTTTGTTGCAGAGGGTAGGGGTACTCTTTGGGGTTACTTAATGCATTTCTAGTAACGTCTTATTGTATTAAAAAACATACGACGATAAATAGAGAGGGAAGAGGCGCTTGATCATAGAATATGGAGGTATTTAAGTTAGCTTACGTGGACCTCAGGAAAGTAGACCTTAACCACGACACCACTATACTAGTATCACTTCTTCGATGTTCACTGCGCGACAATACTAGAGAGACTGACTCTAATCTATCATACTAAAGGTTATATAAGGTCTACACGTAGGTATACTTGAAATAATATAAAAGGAACTACCCGCGAATATTAAGTATTCAAAGGGGTTACTAACTCTATCGTTCTCCTTCCTGTTGAATTTTGTTTGTTCATCCTTTCTCTAAAAATATACGTAGATAATTTAATTTAATAGAGATAATCTACTAAGTAATTTAGTAAAGCATACATTGTCTAAAGTAGTATAGTGTCATGTGGTGTTGCTTGTTTGGCTTCCATATTTATCTAGTTATTTATTAAAATTTTAAACGGAAGTGTCTTTACTCGTTGTTTCCCTTTCTTCTGTACTCCAAATTGATGTTTTCGATCATTAATCACATATGATAAATTGTCAGTGATTGCATCAGTCTGATCACTGATCACTGATGTACCGACAGCGACAGCTTGGATGGATGCTGTTTTAATGAGATAAGCTATTAATATCTGTATTATGGAATTATTGACGCGAATGTTGATGCTTGTTCAATATTTAGGTATTTATTATGTATTTGTATTAATATATATTTGAATAGTATTGTGCTATAGGTAAAATATAGAATTCATAATATAAAACCGAAATATCTAATTTTCTTTTTTTGTTCAGTCATATTTAAATCTTATTCAAATTAATTGGCTGTCGTATTAAGTCACAGTCAGAGTAACAGGTTACAGAGTTACACTTACAGTAAAAGATACAATTTTGAAGTCATAGTTACCATCACAGACACAGTTAAGATAATTACAGTCAACGTACAATCTGAACCCTAGTTACATAGACAGTTACAGTCTCACGTAAAGGTGTGGCCATTGACAGAGTTAAACTTACAGTTCCAGGTTATAATCAAACTTTAGATACAGTCACTGAGATTTACCATACTTACAGTTAAAAAAAACAATTACAGTGACAGTAAGTCTCACAGTTACAGTTACAGTCGTACGAACGACTCTTTATGAAAAATAGATTTTTACCAAAAATATTGGTGTCGCGCTGAGCCCCAAGCT
Source organism: Limenitis camilla (assembly GCA_905147385.1). Classification (NCBI taxonomy): domain Eukaryota; kingdom Metazoa; phylum Arthropoda; class Insecta; order Lepidoptera; family Nymphalidae; genus Limenitis; species Limenitis camilla. The sequence continues at coordinate 13,513,982 of LR990241.1, forward strand.
TACCCCTTACCCTGCGATAGAGAGAACTACAGCTCGAACTGATTGTACCTACGTAACATTAAGAAAATCGACCTTTCGTAATCCCCTGTTTCCTCCTCGAAATCTGGACCGATTTTAATATTTATTTCGTGCATATGCAGTACAGGGTCTAAGCTATGCCCGGACGTTTTGCTTTATTGGTTTATGTTAGTAATAATTAGTTTGCTAGATGTTTGCAAATGTAAATAAAAAAGTCGTTTTTTATTATATTAATCAAATAATCAAAAAAAAACAAAACGTACAGTCATGGCAGAGGTACGTATATATCGCATGGTATTTTTTTTCTTCTGTAACTTCATTATCCTAGGAGGAAACAGGGGACTACGTTTGTATGAAAAAAGTGTCGACTGATTTCCTCTTAAGGTAAAGTTTACTTTATTATCCACTATAGTGTTCATCATAGTAACAGTTACAGTAACGATCACAGTGAAGAAGTTAACTCTTCCTTCTTATTGGACATGTGTTTTGTTTCTTTCGTACAAAATATATAGTAAACTTTATTTTCTAAGGGCAACTAACTTTTATATTAAAAGCTAGATAAAAAGTACCATAGAGTATTTGTGCAGCTGCGACCTATGCACTGTGCACTGTGCAGTGTGCAGTGTGCAGTGCGACACGCGCTGCTCGGCAAGTGTTCGCTAAGAGCTAGTTTCACGCCCCATAACCCTCACTCGTCTGCGTTACTGCATTCTGTATGTCTTTTTATATATACTAACATATACAATAGCAAGTTAGCAACACCGTTGATAACTTTATATTCGCGGATACCTTTTATTATTGTCTTGTGCGTGCCATCATAAATTCTATAGTTATACTAGCTGACCCGGCAAACGTTGTTTTTGCCATATAAACCTACTGAACATGCATATAAAATTTCATGAAAATCGGTAGAGCCGTTTCGGAGGAGTATGGTAACTAACATTGTGACACGAGAATATATATAAGATGTAACTTGAATCCAAATTCACTTTAGCAGTCATTTAATTACTGAGCTCTTGTATTGAAAAAAAAAGTCTGAAGAAGGATAACAAGAGGATGGAAAAGCAGACAGAAAAAATAATGGATAAAAGCAATGCAATATATAATAATGAATTTAGGATAGAAAAGCGTTGAAAGACGAGAAGAAACTTTTTTTTATGAGAATACTAGGTGAACCGGAAAACGTTGTTCTACTTTATTACTTAGGGGTATAAAAAATAGATGTTGACCTATTCTCAGACCTTCTCAATATGCACACAAAATTTCATAAAAATTATTCGAGCCGTTTCGGAGGAGTTTGGTAACAGACACCGCGACATGAGAATTTTATATATTAGAAATTGATTAGATAATGTAGAACAAAATACAGCTATTCCTATTATGTCCTAAGAAGCAAGATACCAAAGCAATTTATGAAACCGTTAATCCAAGTGGCACATTACCCCATTCCACTCCTTCCTCTCATTCCCCTCGGTAAAATAACGTTTTTTCCAATTTTATAATAATGTAGAGCAATGTACAAGGTGTAATGAGAAACTCGAGATGATGAATATCGTGTCATATTGTGAATTATGTGCGGCAATCCGCGGGATGCTGTAAGCTGTGGGTACTTGCCAGACTTTGTGTAGAGGAGGGAAAATGTGAGATTGTGCTGTAAAGTCTAAAAAAATATAAATAATTAATTGTTTTTACTTCAAATTACCGTTTTTTTTTAATGGTAATATTTGAATCTGTTATAGTTGTGGTACCTTTATTATCTGAAATTTAAAGAAATGTAGTGTTAATTATGATCTAGATAGCATTCATTTAGTTAGTTGTGATGCTGGCGACACTAATTTGGGTAACTTTCTGTTATTTATGATGTTGATAGCACTAACTTGAGAAGCATTCTGTTAGTTATGATGTTGGCAACACTAATTTGAGTAGCATTCTGTTAGTTATGATGTTGGCTACACTAATTTGAGTAGCATTCTGTTAGTTATGATGTTGGCAACACTAATTTGAGTAGCATTCTGTTAGTTATGATGTTGGCAACACTAATTTGAGAAGCATTCTGTTAGTTATGATGTAGGCAACTCTAATTTGGGTAGCATTCTGTCAATTATGATGTTGGCTACACTAATTTGAGTAGAATTCTGTTAGTTATGATCTTGGCTACACTAATTTGAGTAGAATTCTGTTAGTTATGATGTTGGCTACACTAATTTGGGTAGCATTCTGTTAGTTATGATGTTGGCTACACTAATTTGAGTAGAATTCTGTTAGTTATGATCTTGGCTACACTAATTTGAGTAGAATTCTGTTAGTTATGATCTTGGCTACACTAATTTGAGTAGAATTCTGTTAGTTATGATGTTGGCTACACTAATTTGAGTAGAATTCTGTTAGTTATGATCTTGGCTACACTAATTTGAGTAGAATTCTGTTAGTTATGATCTTGGATACACTAATTTGAGTAGAATTCTGTTAGTTATGATGTTGGCTACACTAATTTGAGTAGAATTCTGTTAGTTATGATCTTGGCTACACTAATTTGAGTAGAATTCTGTTAGTTATGATCTTGGCTACACTAATTTGAGTAGAATTCTGTTAGTTATGATGTTGGCTACACTAATTTGAGTAGAATTCTGTTAGTTATGATGTTGGCTACACTAATTTGGGTAGCATTCTGTTAGTTATGATGTTGGCTACACTAATTTGAGTAGAATTCTGTTAGTTATGATCTTGGCTACACTAATTTGAGTAGAATTCTGTTAGTTATGATGTTGGCTACACTAATTTGGGTAGCATTCTGTTAGTTATGATGTTGGCTACACTAATTTTGGTAGCATTCTGTGAGTTATAATGTTGGCAACATAAATTTGGGTAGCATTCTATTAGTTATGATGCTGCCATGATAATTCCCTGAAGGATATTCTAGTCAAGCCGTCATACTGTTAGTCTATGTATAGACTGTTATTCCTTTTATTTATACTAGATATATAAATTTAAACTGAATATCAAAATATTGATATTGACTCAGATTCGTACACGGCTGACAACTAAATAAATTAAACGGTTTAATAACATTGTGAAGTATTTTAATAACTTTGATCAAGATTGTTTCTTCAACTGTCTTAACCAATAACTACGAACGATTTCTTTTCTCCTTTCTACTTTAAAAATTAACTCTCTTCTATGTATCTCTCTCTCTCCCTCAAATAGTCTTCATTTAAAATTTTCTGTATACTACCAGTATTATGATCACAAGGTTTATGATACTCGTATCATTATGATTCCGACGCATCTGATGTCAGCGCTAGTGGAGATTACCCTGCTTTGTCTTACGAATTGTTTTATCAAAATTGAGTAGGGTTTTTGTCACTTCTTGTCCAGAAAATATAGATTTAGATACCAAAATATTATTTTTCAAAAATATTTTTTTTGACAACATATATTTCTGCGGACATGTGAATATTGTCTATCTTAGTTGATGTGAAAGTGTATTAAACCGCACAGTAACACGCAATATACAATAATAATATGCACTTACAACGGAACACCGAGTAACCAATATACAGTACAAAGTTATGAGCAGTATCGGTGAGTGTTAAAAGTGTGCATAGTGAGTTCCAATATAATACCTTCATGACCTAAAAAACCCCCCTACCCTTTTAAAGGACGATGAAATTGTATAAAGACAAATTTCAAAGATAATTAGCGGTAATTTGAATATACGATTACACGTGGGAGCGTACAGATGGCAGCGAGGAATTATTCTGATTCAAGAAAAGACGAATTTAATTGTTGGCAACACTTATAATTTGAGTAGCATCCTGTTATTTGATGGTAGGCCTGATGAGTAGGATTTCTACTTTCTTGAATGTTGGCTAACTGATAAACACAAATCAACGAAGATTGCAAAATAAATACACCGTCACGACTAAATATTAATGGATTACATCGCAAGTATATTAATAGTAATTCTGAAGCTCTGAGTCTAAAAGTAAAACCCCAGGACGATATTCTAGTCAAGCCGTCATACTGTTAGTCTGCATATAGACTATTATATAATTTTCTTTTATTAATTGACAATACAAGTTTTGTGATAGGGCATCTGTAGGTAGACTTTTACCACTTCTAACTTCTAACCCCCAATGCTAAAACGACGGGATATTATAAGTTTAACGTTTATTCAATCATCGTAGCGTTCAAAATAATTGACCGGTTCTGATGAAGTTTTATTTGTTTAAAAGGTAATTTAGTCGAGATAGTTCTTAGCTATGTATTGTGAAGATCTGGTCACCCGTTTGGAGACTATCAACTCATTGCTCACTTGAGAGCTGCCTCACAATATTGATATATTGACAATTAAAACAATCTTGTAACCATGGTAACACACTCACGTTGCTTACACTAAGTACAGATGAAACGGTATTTATCGATACCTTTTTTTTCGATATCAAGTATCGAATAGAATCGAGTATTAATTTGAGTATTTAATATTGAAGGTAATGGTAGTGGATACCTCTTTTTTATGGTGGATAAGGTGCAAACGAGCAGATGGTCCACCTGATGGTAAGTGGCCACCATCGCCCATGGACATCAACAAAACTAGAGATACCCTCGTTTTGTCGATGCGTTGCATCCTCGAAGATAGAGTGTGTAGGGGGAGTAAAGAAGAAAAAATGCTGCGGTCTCAACAGACCCTGAGTTAAATCCCAGAGTCCACTAGATTCGCAGCATTAATGGTATGGGAGTGGGCAGGGGGCAAGTCTGGCCACTTGGCGGTCGGATTCGCATGCTGGTGGTCGCAAGCCAGTCGGGGAACAGATCCCCTACCACCAAGGGAGTGCCGGGTTACTCGGCTTTTACCAGATGCTCTCCCAGCGGCAGAGGGGAATAGTATTATAGGTATATTAATATGAAGAAGGAGTGTTGAGCGAAGAGAAGTTGAAGAAAAACAGATTCACAGATAGAAACTACAGTTTATTTAGGGCCACCAGCACATATACACACTAATAGGAGAAGAAGAAGAACAGATTTTTCACAAGAAAACAGTTATACATTAGGGCTCAGCGGACACGTTTCACCAGATACTCTCTAACATATATTTTACGTTCAAAAGCGAACAGCTGACTCCTCGATAGTCGGCGGGCCGTCCACCGATGCTTGCCGATCGTCAGCGCTCGGGAACACTCGTAAGTCGTAGGACCCAAGCGCCACCACTCGGCAAGGCGTTGGCGTGCGATACTATACAAACCGGTCGCAGCCGATCTACCAAATCACTACTAATAAACGATGTTTGCGTGTCCGCTTTACATACAAATTATTTAATTTTTTACATATTGTTTTATTATATATTTATGTTAAGTTGCCTTTTTATAATATTTATTTATGTTTGTTTATAATATATTTTTACATCGAAAGAATATTTATATAATATAAAATATTAATAATTTGTAATATTGTAACCTATATTTATACATATTATTTACATAGTTATGCTACACCACCCCCCTCCAGAGACCAGGTTACGGGCGATAATAGTCAGGAAATTTTACAATACGGCCCGATCGTGTTTTTTTTACATTATCGTCAGTAAAAGATAAACTTTGGTTTTTATTTGGTGTATTGTGATGATGAATGTTAGTGTTGGATGGTAGTGTGTTTGTTGTGTCTTTTAGTATGTAGGCCGGTTTTAATCGATCTATCGATACTGTGACCTGTTTACCATTAACCATAATTTTGTATACCTTCTCACTCCTTGCAATAACCGCATGAGGACCAGAATATGCTGGTGTTAAGGAACGGCTGGTGGTGTCGTCTCTGAGAAATACATGAGAAGATGTGGGTAAGTCCTTATATACAAAACTTTTACCTTTAACATTATGATGCGACCCAGGAGATGGTTGTAAGTTCCTTACAAAACTACGCAACCGGGATAAGTAGTCCGTTATGTCAATCGTCTCTTCACTCCGAGGATCGAAAAACTCACCCGGTAGTCGGAGAGTTTGGCCATAGACAAGTTCAGCAGATGAAGCTTGCACGTCTTCTTTAAACGCACTGCGAATTCCTAGTAAAACTAGAGGAAGAGACTCAACCCAAATACCGCTGGTGTGGCAGGTTATTGCAGCTTTCAGCTGTCTGTGAAACCTTTCCACTAATCCGTTACATGCTGGGTGATATGCAGTGGTTCTTCGATGCTGAAAACCGGAAATGATAGACAGATGCTTAAAAAGAGCTGATTCAAATTGTCTGCCTCTATCGGTAACAATGTCTGTGGGACAACCAAACCGGGATATCCATCCGCTTAATAATGCTTTTGCGACTGTCTCAGCAGTTATATCTATTAGAGGAATTGCCTCGGGCCATCGCGTAAAGCGGTCTACAGCCGTAAGGCAGTACCGATACCCATGACATAACGGCAAGGGTCCTATCAGGTCGATATGGACAAACGAAAATCTTGATTGTGGCAGTTTAAAACTACCTAATGGAGAAAAGACATGTCTAGTGACCTTGCAGCGTTGGCAAGCTAAGCAAGTACGTACCCAGTTGCGACAGTCTTTCTTAACTTCGGGCCACACATAACGTTCCGAGACTAACTTGGCCGTAGCGTTGGCACCAGGATGGCTTAGGCAGTGTAAGCTTTCATACACCTGTCTGCGTAACTCCTTAGGAATGAAAGGTCTCGGGATAGTGCTACTGACGTCGCAGTACAGCTTACTCCGAGATCCAGGAATTTTGATCTGTTGAAGTTGCAGTGATGTATTACCCTTTAACAGTTCTGATAACTCAGTATCGGAGTTTTGAGCTAAAGCTATTTTCTCAGAATCAACTGGTTGAGTGATTTCCTCAATACGCGAAAGAGTATCTGCTACAACGTTGTTCTTACCTGAGATATGTCTGATATCTGTGGTAAATTGAGCTATCAGATCAAGGTGTCGGAACTGCCTAGGGGAACAATTGTTCTTGCGAGTGTGAAAAGCGAAGGTAAGGGGCTTGTGGTCTGTAAAGACTACAAAGTCGCGAGCCTCTAACATATGCCTAAAATATTTTATACTCTCGTAAATGGCGAGCAGTTCTCGATCGTAAGGGGAATATTTGACCTGAGCTGGGCTTAACTTATGTGAGAAAAATGCGAGGGGTTGCCACCCACCATCTTTTAATTGTTGAACAACTGCTCCAATCGCTTTATCTGACGCATCCGTGACTAACGCTAGCTTTGCGTTACAATCAGGATGTGCTAACATGGCGGCTTGGCAAAGACTGTTCTTGCAGCTTTCAAAAGCTTCCACTTCCCGCACTGTAAAGTTAATAGGACTGGAACCCTTAACAGAACCAATTAATAGCTCGTTTAAAGGTGCCTGGTAAGTAGCTGCGTTGGGAATAAACCTACGGTAAAAATTTACCATTCCTAAGAAACGCCGTAATTGCCTTACCGTCGTTGGAATGGGAAAATCCTTAATGGCTTCTACCTTAGACGGAAGTGGTGTTGTTCCTTCGGCTGTTATACGATGACCTAAGAACGTGACCTCGGATACACCGAAGGTACACTTAGAGCTGTTTATGACCATACCATATTCTCTGAGCCTGGTGAAGAGCTGATGAAGGTGCTGCTTATGAGTCTGTTGATCCTTTGAAAAGACTAAAAAATCGTCTAAGAAAGCATACGTGAAGTCAAGACCTCTGAGCATTTCGTCGACAAATCGCTGAAATGTCTGTCCGGCATTACGAAGTCCAAACGTCATGTAAGGAAATTCGTAAAGTCCGAACGGCGTAGTTATAGCGGTCTTCTGAATATCATCAGGATTAACTCTAATTTGGTTGTACGCCTTCTCTAAGTCTATTGTAGAAAATACGGTACAGCCAGAGAGGCTGTGAGTAAAATCCTGTATGTGTCGGATGGGGTACCTGTCTGGGATCGTACGAGCATTGAGCATCCTGTAGTCACCGCAGGGTCGCCAGCCGTCATTTTTCTTTGGCGCTAGGTGTAGAGGTGATGCCCATGGGGACTCCGATGGACGACATATACCACTTTGCAACATGGCCTCGAATTCGGATTTGGCAATTTTCAGCTTGTCTGGTGCAAGCCGGCGAGGTGTACAAAATACTGGTGGTCCAGGTGTTGTTTTTATGTAATGCATCGTATTGTGTGTGTGTGTACGGTGTATACCAGGTGGACGAGTAATGTCGGGGTATTGACGTAGTATGTCGTGGTATGCGGAATTACCGGAAATTACTTTTACTGATGATATCGCGTCTGCCGAATGGGCAGGCGAAGCCGGGGTCGCTAACGTAGTCGTGTTGTCGATAAGACGCTGGTTTCTGCAATCAACAATTAAATTGTAATAAGACAAAAAATCCACGCCTATTATCGCCTTCGTAACGTCCGCAACAATAAATTTCCAAGTAAAGTCGCGACGTAACCCTAAGTTTAAATTTAAGTTTATGAAACCATAAGTGTTTATTTGTGTACCGTTTGCCGCACACAACTCGAATTTCGTTTTCTCGCGTCGTCCTGATAAGGCTGATCGGGGAAAAACGCAGAGATCGCTGCCGGTGTCAACTAAAAATTGATTTTTGGTTCTGCGATCAATTACGAATAAGCGGCCGGTACTCGGGCAATCACTGGCCGCCATTATTGATCGCCCTTTGCGTTTCCCGCTGGTCGGTAGTCACATGGCTTAATACACTTTTTAGCACGTTCACCGAATTGTTGATGATACCAGCACAATGGGTGGAGTCTGTAAGAAGATTGCGACCGCATAGAGTTTGATCGGTGACGACTGCGATTTCGGAATTTTGACCGTCCGCGCTCCCTAGTCATTCTTTCAATCTTCTCAGTTAAAATGGCTACCTGTTTCGAAAGCGCTGCAATTTCCGCATTTTCACCGCTGGATTTAGCAGTGACGGCTGATGTTGACGCCGTTTGAGGTCCGACTACGTCACTAATTCGGTCCGCTAAGTCCGCCAGATCGTCCATCGTGCTTTTAGATTGTGATGCGATTATGGCTTGTGTACTGTTAGGAAGACGGCTAGTCCATATTGTACGCAGGAAGTCTTCTGGCACTCCAGGTCCAGCTAGGTTCGTAAGATGCCGGTAAAATTGCGAGGGTTTTCGGTCTCCCAGTTCCTCGTGCATGAGAAGCTGCTTCAACTTCTTCTCTTTTGATGCCGATAATCTTTTAATCAATTCGCTTTTTAGTTTTTCATATTTGTTCGTAGGTGGAGGGTAAGTGATAATATCCTCTACTTCGCAGGCGTACTGGGGATCCAAATTTCCAGTTACGTAATAAAATTTGGTTTCGTCCGTTTTAATGTTAGATAAAGCGAACTGCGCTTCCATCTGCGAGAACCAAAGAGCAGGCTTCTCGGCGTAGAAAGGTGGGATTCTTACACCTACCCGAAAGGTTTCACCCGTATTCTCACCCGCCTGCTCCGGGACGTTCGGCGCAGATTCTAGTCGTGCTTTAGGCTCACTCATCTTACTCGTGTTCCTCGGGGTCACCAGTTATAGGTATATTAATATGAAGAAGGAGTGTTGAGCGAAGAGAAGTTGAAGAAAAACAGATTCACAGATAGAAACTACAGTTTATTTAGGGCCACCAGCACATATACACACTAATAGGAGAAGAAGAAGAACAGATTTTTCACAAGAAAACAGTTATACATTAGGGCTCAGCGGACACGTTTCACCAGATACTCTCTAACATATATTTTACGTTCAAAAGCGAACAGCTGACTCCTCGATAGTCGGCGGGCCGTCCACCGATGCTTGCCGATCGTCAGCGCTCGGGAACACTCGTAAGTCGTAGGACCCAAGCGCCACCACTCGGCAAGGCGTTGGCGTGCGATACTATACAAACCGGTCGCAGCCGATCTACCAAATCACTACTAATAAACGATGTTTGCGTGTCCGCTTTACATACAAATTATTTAATTTTTTACATATTGTTTTATTATATATTTATGTTAAGTTGCCTTTTTATAATATTTATTTATGTTTGTTTATAATATATTTTTACATCGAAAGAATATTTATATAATATAAAATATTAATAATTTGTAATATTGTAACCTATATTTATACATATTATTTACATAGTTATGCTACAGTATTCTATCCCGTCCCCTCACGGATAAAATAATAAAGCAATTTAAAAAAGTAAAAATGGACTATGCGATTTTCATAAAACTTTTACTATTTAACAGAGGATTTCTTAAAAAATTATATCATCTAGGTAACTTAAAATTCAGAAATATTTAAGGTTTTAATATGAAGACTGAAAACCTGGAGATATTAGTAACAAAAGGTGTAATTGAGAGTTGATGACGATAACAGTGTGATACGTAGAGAAGCGAGGGCGTAATTAGTTCTCACATATAATCAGAATATTCCTGAACATATATATTTCATTTTACCGCAGTATATAGCAGTAGTAGGCGTAGTAGCGTAGTATAAATTATTCAAGTACGTGATACTCGGCTATGAATACTTTATGTTTGATATAGGAACGCATGTCTTCAAGTGCTATTTGATTATTACATGCGATGCGATCAAAGTTGTTGATCTACGACCAAGATACACTCTCTTCGATGAGGTTTCAATACCTTTTGTATACAACTAATCTTCTAAGGTTTTTATTACCCTTGTCAAATTTACCTGCAAATTAAGAATCTAAGTATATCATTCTTTATCTTACTATCAGTGACTTAATGCGCTAGATTTATCAATTATATAAATTTAATATTCTTAACACAGCACACCGAATCTTTCAGTTCCTACAATATTTTACTATCTCTAACTAGATACAGCCTATTTCTCAATTATCAAGGGATCTCAATTATCAAAAAAGGCACACATATCATGGCTGTTTGAGCAATTAACGGTGGAGGGAAATATCGTGAGCAAACCTACACTCCCAAAAGTCCTCCATGTTCTCAAAGGTGTGAAGTTGCACTGTGTCTTGAATTATTGCCTAATCCCTCCACATTCTGTGGAGGAGACCTGGATCAGCATTGACCCATTAAAGGGTGATGATGATGAACTTATACATCAGGATATCAGATCTCTTAGTTATCAAAACTTTGATAACCTTATCTTCATATATTCATCTGCATCTCCAATTTACTTGACGGCTTTATTGTTAAGTCAGAACCCCTTTTAAATTAGTATTTTTTACATATGCGTGCATTTACATTGTTATCCTAACCTACTAACCTTATTCAAGAAAACATTACATTGTAAATTGTTTTGAGTATGAAGATGAGCCAATCGCGTGTTTTGTTCAAAAAAATTTAGGCTTAGTATACACATTTTATTTAATGAATTCCTCGCTTCTGACATTGAAGATTATCAAATATTTTTATGAAGGAATAGAGTTTCTAGTTTCATTAAATAGTCGCGAAAGTTACTACTTCCTACTACGAGATCCTCTATCGACGTTATTTTACAACCAGTTTTTCTACTACCAGATCCCTATACAACCAAACCGTTATCAGATACTCACGCTTCTACCACTAGATTCCTTAGATTATATTTCTATCTGTATCAGATACTCACGCTTCTACCACTAGATTCCTTAGATTATATTTCTATCTGTATCAGATACTCACGCTTCTACCACTAGATTCCTTAGATTATATTTCTATCTGTATCAGATACTCACGCTTCTACCACTAGATTCCTTAGATTATATTTCTATCTGTATCAGATACTCACGCTTCTACCACTAGATTCCTTAGATTATATTTCTATCTGTATCAGATACTCACGCTTCTACCACTAGATTCCTTAGATTATTTTTCTATCTGTATCAGATACTCACGCTTTTACCACTAGATTCCCTACATTCTATCGCTATCTCTATCTGATATTTACCCTTTTACCACTAGGTTCTTTACATTCTGTCTCTATCTTTATTAGACATTCACGCTTCTACCACTTCACTCAATCTATATCTTTAGATACTCAACTACTCTTAAAATTAGATCCGTAAACTTACATTTAGACCTGATTAGATCCTCACACCAAATTTTTGGTAATTTTATATGATTCTTATACAGCGACGTTTAAAAAATGAGCCTTTATCAAATAGACAGACTAGAACTATTTAAATAACTTCCCTTTACCAAGAAAGAAACGTTTTAAATATATTGGCGTTAACTTGGATTTATTGCAAACTATTCTTATAAGACATGTAAGATTGAATCCAGGATACTCCCAGCTCGTAGCGACGCGTGAACCGCATGTGAATATCTAGAATTTCATCGTTGCATTCCTAGTGTTAAAGCATGTTGTACATAATGACCTTTAAATCTATGGAAATAAGGTAGCCAATTAAAAAAATCTAGGTAAGACAGTATTTTATGGAGTAGAATTTTAAAAAGATGGTTAAGAAGTTGTAACCATCGATTTTGTTTGTTTAAAGGTCCTGATGATGTAATGGCATGGATTTTTGTAGGACTTTCTAAAACGTTTTTGATAAACATTTTTTTTTCTTACTTTGGGGTTATGTATCTGAATATATCTAATTATTTAACTCCCATATTTTGTGTCCCTGTAGCCCTCAATATTTATTTGGTAACTGAATGATAGAAATATATGTAAAATGTATTTAAATTAATAATTCGGCTAAGTGCGAGTGTGGAATTAGCACACTGAGGATTCCGTACAGTTTCAATAAAGGGACAAATACTATCAAATTTTAATTTTCGTGTGCGGGTCAAAATATCATCAAATGCCTTTCTATGCACAGATTATATTTACAATCAATTGGAATATTTATAATTACTTATTAAATTAATTTAAGAAGAAATAAAAAAACATTTTTAAATTAAAAAAAATTGACCGACTTCATACTGTGAAAAATGCACTAAAAAGTTAAATTTTGTGAGTTGGTTACTCATTACTAACATTAAAGGTTATATCTTTTCATTGGGTAGACTTAGAAATTTGATTTTTTGAAAGTCAAAAAAGGCCGTAGTCTTGAGTATTCAATATTAATTTCAATTTGATATCCCCACGCATTCCTGAGAAAAATGATCTTGACAGACAGACAAACAGACGGAGAACGAAGTGCGGCAACGAAGTCCATATTTTCCTTTAAGGTATTGGACTCTAAAAACGAGATAAATTGCTATAATATTAATAAAAATATTTTTAATCAAGAAATTGAAAGAACAAAAGCAACATAATGTCAATTTATCGACAGTTCAAGTTTAACTCCAGATAGTCCTCTGATAGTTTATCACGTCCGAGTTCCAACTAACTTCAATGTTGCCAAGCGCTTTATTATTTCCGATTGTATCAACTTGTTTCAATTGGTTATTGGAAGAAATTGAAAGAAAATGTTTTAATAGTTGACTATTCTTCGCTTCGATAGGATGGTAATGAAATTTCAGAAGCATCGGTAGCTCAATGGTTCAGGCGTTGGATTCACGGTCGATAGGTCGTGGGTTCAAACACAAGCATTTTAGCTTTCTAGGAGTGGTAAAGGGAATACTAGTAGTATGTGATCCCTACTATAGTAATAATCCTTTTGCTATTATTATAGTGGTTTTTAATAGTGTTTCCGATAAGTAATTTCTTGATTTGAAGTGTTGCCTAATCTCGTAATATTAGATCTTCACAAAATCCTCTATTATTCTAATCCCTATCACTATATCTCTTATTACTAGACCCACTACCACTAGATTTTGTAGTACAAGATGTATTGATACTGTTAATGTGTCACTGAAGTGTTGCCACAAGTAAACAGCCAACGAGAGTAACTATCGACAAAAATATTGATTTAAATTAGATTAAATCCAAGTCTATCACAAGATGTACTAGTACAGTTAATATGTGCCACTCAAGTGTTGCCACCAACCAGCCAACGAGGGGAGCTATGGACAGAAATTATTTGATTTAAATTATTTTAAATCCAATTCCATGTAATCTTAGTACTATTCACTACCATAGATGTCTTATTACAAGATTCACTACCAGTAGGTCCCTTTCACCAAGATGGACCTTCTGGATCTATTAATATGTGCAGCTGAATTGTTGCCACAATTAACCCCCCAGAGATGGGAACTATCTGCAGAAATTATTTGATTTAAATTACTTTAAATCCAAGTCAATGTTACGAGTCGGTAACAAAAGTGAAATATTCCCCGGGGACGGGAACAGGAACGGGAACGCATCCGCAGTGCGTATACGAATATTTATGTGACGTTATTGTTTGTTCGGACTTCGGCTTGCTTTGAATTGATTGCGTTCATTATTGTTCTTGGTATTGCATTTGGTTTGGTCCATTTGGCGCATTTGCTCCATTTGCTGTTGTTAATGACTGTATTCAAAGTTTTCCGGAAAATTATTTCTCTACAGATATATGTGTCTAACACTTTATTCATGAGTTGTTCGGTTTGAATTCAATTCTAATGAACTCTGCAAATTAGAAGGCACTTTGTAAAATATTTATTCTTAATTTATTGACAATCGCTCAATGGAAAATTGTATTTAGTGAGTTCTTATTAGATTTTTTGAGCAACGATGACCCTAGAACACAAAGGTTGTTTATCCATTTTCTTATTTGCTATTGGAACTTGATTACCTAAAGAATTTATATGATAGTAAGTGGTCACTATATCTGCTATTCTCTATATTGCTTGCATAGTTTATTATCACCGAAAAAATTTAGGTGTCTCATTAACATTATGCTCATCAAGATCTGCCTCTTCACCCTCCCATCCCATTAATGATGCGTTTCCCGTAAACTGTGGGTTTTTGTTAAGGTCCACTGAAACAGTAGTATTCATATCTTTAATACCCCTTCTAACCCAAATTTCGAGAGTAAGCAGATTTGCCGATGTCCATGGAGGGAGGCCATTTTATCTATACTATTATATAAAGAGGAAAGATTTGATTGTTTGTTTGTTGCGAATAGGCTCAAAAACTGCTGAACCGATTTTGAAAATTCTTTCCCTGATAGAAAGCTACATCCTTTCCGGGTAATATAGGCTATATGGTGTTATTGTTACCATAAATATTCTTATTAAAAAGATATAGCTATGTAAGTGCCATAACGTGGCCATTTTGTAAATTGAAGAGTTTCTCAGGAACTACTAATACGATTTTAAATTTTTTTTCACTGTTAGAAAACTACACTTTTCGTGAGTGACAAAAGTGATTAAGTGTTGCTATATATATTTTTTAATTAATTGAATATGGCCATTTTGTTGCTACTAATCCGATTTTAAATTTTTTTTAAAGATAAAGTCTATAGTATTTCCGTCTCTGTTCTTCTTAAATGCTATCATTCTCTCTCATCCTCTCTTTTTAATTTTTATCTTTATCTGTTCAAAATGATCGGTCACTTCTCACTTACCTTGTTTCGATTATCTCTCTCTCTCTCTCTCCTTTACTTATTCAATTTAATTTTTGCTTTGTCCTCCCTCTTTCTTGTATCTGTCGCTTTTTTCTTTTTATAATTTTATCTCACTCTCTCTTTTTTCAATAATTAATGAAAAACTTCTCCATTACAGAATAACAATTTGAGGACATCAATTATAATATTGCTTTAAATACCCGGAACGAAGCGAGGGCAGGCCGCTCGTCTATCACAAAAATAGCTTTAGAGCTACTTAACTGAAATAGAAATATTATCTGACATTTAGCTTGCAGGTTAGAGTTTTTTGTATCTCATTACCATCTTGTGTGTAGTTTTAGATCAAACCAATTTAATAAATAGAAATACTTCTCGCTTCTATCTTGTAGGTGTAACAATATGGGGTAAAAGGCGTGAATTTTATTATTGAAGTGAATATCAAAGTGACACATCATTACTATACTACTAGTGTGAAGTGAGACGTGAAATGTCTGCGTTTTCAGAACGCTGGAGTTGAGTCAACGTGACGCCGGGGATGAGTATCTTATACGTGGCCACGACACACGCGATTTAATACTATTATTTATATGGTAGATACTTTGCACAGCAATACTTATAATATGCACTTTAAACAGAAATCGAGCGAACAATATCAAACACATAATTAATAATGGACTCCTATCATTAATACACCGGTTACTGGAGGAGATATTGTAAGAAATCATAGTCATAGGAGTCGAAGAAAATCAGTAAGCTCCATCTCTTTGAGTCATGTCTATCCAAAGCGAATATAGATAGTAAGTTATGTGATAGGATGACTTTTACCTTGTTTATCAGTTTATAACATACCCTATTAATCTGCCTGCCTGTTGTATAACTGACAAGGATTTATTAACCAAGTTTAGTTCCACGTTTCCACACAACCACAGGAGCTTCACTGCGCACTAACACTCAAAATACTACTATAATATACAATCTACACTGAAAGCTAGTCGTTCCTGGGGCTTGCGGCCCAGGAGCAGTATTAAACAGCCCTTCTACTACTAGTAAAAACTCTCCTTCACCACTCTATCTCCTTCCTGATCCTAATATTTTTTGCGTAGAAATCATCTTTTTTATAATACAAAATAACCCCTGATCACGATCAAAGGAGAGTCTAGGCCCGTGTTGCCAGCATGGTAACATGCAAACTTCCCAATCAAACATTAAAAAGAAATACCTTTATAGTTTTTGTTAACATAACGCAGCTGTTTTCATCCATTAAAATATAGATATTTCGTGGCCCAACATGAGTCATTGCTAAGAAATAAATTATGAATAAACATTATTGTTATGGGACGCCATGAGCACGGTGTCTGTGTCGCACCCCGTAAGTCTTAGGTGTGTTTGTAAAGATATATTGGGACGCACTTGTTAATTTCCGCTTTACTCTACCTACTAAAATTCCATCTCCTATTCATTAAACACATATTTATTTTGTCGCAATGCCGAAATTTGGATGTTATTTTTGGGGATGTATTAAGTTAAGTCTACCCGTGAAGGGACGGATTAGAATACAATTTTCTTCTGCCACTGGGAGAGCATCACGTAAGAGTTGAGTAACCCAGCATCCCTTGGTAGTAGGGGACCTTTTCCCTGACTAGCTTGTGGGCCAGACTTACCCCCTCTTTCTCCCGTCCCATTAATGTTGCTGTTCCAGTTGACTCTGCTTGCTTAGGATCCACTGAAAGTGCAGCATTCTTCTCTTCAATCCTCTTAACTCAACTTTCTAGGTGGAAACACATCCTTCTTGCTTTGCCCATGTCCATGGGTGACAGTGGCCACTTTCCATCAGGTAGACCGTCTGAACGTTTGTTTGTAAAAAAGGTTACACATAGCGGAATCCATTAGAGCTGCCCACTTACTCGGATATATACAGAAAATTCATTCCTAAGAGAGGTAAAAAAGAATGCTAGTAAAACCGTTAATAGCGTTTAATTGCCTAGTGTTTCTATTCTATGTTCCAATAAATTTGCAGCAGTTTGACGAGTCATTTCCTGGAGTAAATACTAACATGCTAATTAGATCGTTCTATCTTCCTTTGTTCCCTATAAAGGATTTTCTTTTTTTGATTTACTTTCACATATAAAATAGTTAATTGTTGGGAACGTTACGTATTTTTGGATCTCAAGCCCCGGACACTATTCGTTGTCCTCTAAATTGTATGTAAATGTCCGCTAAATTTCTGTGCAGTTAAACTCATTTACAGTTAATAAATAAACTTGCATAATGCAAAACACTGAAATTATAAGGCTTTGGCAACTTACCCGTTTATATGGGAGGTTTAAATATTCTACTCATATTCCCTATAGTAAATCACGCATGTATTTAAAATGCATCCAACCCACAGACACACAGTGCCAACCATTCACATTTAAATTAATTTTTCTAATATTTACGGCGTCGGCGTCATGCCCGCACGTCCCTGACCGCAGACGCCAAGTGTTCTCTTATTTATATGGAACGAGAAATTCTATTTAATTATGGGATGGTAATGATATTAATGGCCGTTTTAGACCATTCATTTTATTAACTATTACATGACTACGCTGTATTTTAATTTAAAATATCTTTTTTTACATAATATCCTGGTTAAGATTACGTTTTAATTTACCATTACCTTACGGAAATATTTCCCCTAACTTATAGTAATAATGATGGATTTTTCATGTAGATAAAAAAGCAGTATTCTTGTCTAATAATCATGTTAAAGAGTTTGTTTGTTTATTTGCTTGAACGCGCTAATCTCAGGAACTACTAGTCGGATTTAAAAAATTCTTTCAGTGTTAGATAGCCCAATTATCGAGGAAGGCTATAGGCTATATATCATCACGCTAAGAACAATAGGAGCGGTGCATCATGGGCACGAAGTCCCGCGGGTCGACTAGTAATAGTATAGAGTAGAATGTATTCTATAATTAACAAAAAATACCTTAACAACATTATTAAATATAATATATTTCATTTGAGCACATTTTTCTGTGTAACAATTAATTTTGCAATTGCAAAATACCTCCAGCCGCATATTAATTTATGTAAAGTTTATTTTTGATATATTAATAAAATCTACCAGGAGTCAGTTAAATACACATCAAAGAGACCGAACAACTTCCATTAATTAAATACAATACAAACAAATAATATGAAATCATTTACAAACAACTGTAATGCACTCTGCAGACACTCATCCATACTCGCTCAGTGATATTTATTCCTCTACTATGAAATACTCGTAAATAACAATTACTAAGTTTTATGAGTTGGGGATATTGCTTGATCTCTATATCTACAAACCACTATCATGTTATTAGAATGTTCGCACGCAGACTAACAGTATGACGGCTTAACTAAAATATCCTCCTGGGGGTTATATACTTTAGAATTAGATCAACAGCATTACTGCTAGAATACTCGCGATGTAATCATAATTATTCTGTCTTCACGGCGTATTTCTATAAGAAATTTAAATGCCAAAAAAAAAACAAAACTATCTTAGATGAGATAAAATACCTCAAGTTTTAGGTATGACTAGCCGACCCGCGCGACTTCGTTCGCGTGTTGCTCCGCTCCTATGGGTTGTAGCGAGATCTTAAATAGCCTAAGTTACTCCTTGTTACATCAGCTATCTGTTAATGAAAGTCTCGTCAAAATCGGTCCAGCCATTTCAGAGATTTGCGGGAATAAACAGACAGATAAAGAAGTAGATAGACATACAGACAAAAATTCTAAAAAATGTAGTTGTTGGTATATGTGGTGTGTGCGTGTATACATCCATATGCACTTAGTAAGAAGCGGATATTTTAATATTACAAACAGACACTCCAATTTTATTTATTTGTATGGATAATTTCCAAAACTGAGGAGGAAATAATACATGCGCATTAACGGTAATGATTTTATATATGCAAATAATATTAATTTAATTATGGACAAGGATAGATAAAGCAGCAATTATCTCCTCGTTAAATCTGGGAGATAGCGCAATATTCTCACTACAGTAATTTACCGCAAAAGTTTGATAAAATTAGAAGTAGACGGATGGTAATGATATTATATATGCAAAAATAAATTCAATGTAAAATACATTTAATTTATAATTCCTGGCTTTCCGGGAATGCAAGAAACTAATTATACTTTTTATACCATTCCCCCAAAATAGAATTAAATTCTCATTACCATGATCATTCTGGTAATTAGCGGCACATGTCTGCCAGATGTCGCCCATACATTATTGCGATCTCCTATCGCATATGGCTCTATTATGGCATATTAGCTGTTATTGAGTTAGATGATTAGTCTACTGTGTAGGTGGTGAACTACCCTCGCTTCACTGAGGCAGCAAATAAACTAACCATTGTTCAAAATATAGATATACCTCAGCAAATGAGTTAAAAAGAAGATTTTCAACTCATTTAAGGTTTTCAAAGAGTATTTCTTCCTTAGAAATTTGTTGATTAATTTATCACTTTACTGTTTTTGGATTTAGTAGGTACTTAAGTTGGAAACCTATCAGTGCCTGACATTTGAGACTATGGAGTAGGTTTAAAATTTCTACTCTGCGTTAACTCTCACCTACATCACTCGACCTTTAAGTTAAAAGTATATCAATGATTCATGTAATAAAGATTAATTATATTTTCCTAGCCGACCCTTGCGACATCGTGCTCGTGATCATAGGCTCCTATTGGTCTTAGCGTGATGATATATAGCCTAAAGCCTTCCTCGATAAATGGGCTATCTAACACTGAAAGAATTTTTCGAATCGGACCAGTTACATATTAGTCTATATTATGATTTAAATAAAAAAATATACCAATCGAATTGAGAACCTCCTCTTTTTTGAAGTCGGTTAAAAAACTTCACAATTTAAGAAATAAAGTTTGCTTTAAACTAACAAAAACTGGCAACATTCACAATCCATTTCATTCAAAACTAAAAACCTCATGTGTTCAAAAGTTTAACTGAAGTTCGAATACGATCTGCAAGCGGATAATCCGCAAAATATATTTCAATATTCACAACTTTCTACGATATATCGGACTTTTACTGTTAACTATAATAAATGTTTACTTGTGTGTCCGTATATTGAGGATTTGTTTATTCATCCAACATTTAATTTTTGTTTTAAGTCACCTTTATTTAATTATCTTTACCATCCTTACAAATGTGCGTGACTGTCTTAGAAATCCTACTGAAATTTGTTGTATATAACTCGGAGAAAATGAGGAAGAGGAGGAGAGGGGATATATTGAAAAATACTACCAGGGGGTGTGATATTTAATGGATTATTTTGTAAACACAACGTAGAGTCTGCTACTGAACCGATATATAATCAAATATGATCTTATAATTACGAGAGAAACCTAAGCAGTGCCTTGGACTTGTGACCAAGGTGTAGGCTTAAGGACGTCCTTTATTTAATTGAAGCACTCGCCTCCACTGCCCAGGTTCTTTGTTAAGAAAGAGAAAGAAGAAGAAGTCACTGTTGGAGAGAGTTATTGAGCTAATGGGGCTGTTCTTCAAAATAAACAGTAGACAGTAAATAACATCTGTTCTGATAGACTTGAGCCAGTTGTCGAGAAGGTCTTCTTGTAAGCATTATGGTGCATTACAGGTCCCATATAGATAACATTAAAAGCAGAAAGATTTTCCATTAAAACAGAACCAAATATTATCTCAGTATAGTAATACAATGAAAACATTACATTCGCAGTCCGCCTTCATACATTCAAACATAAAGCCAGAGGAATTCAAGTCAGTACAAATGGTCAGTGGCGTTGTTCCGACACTAAAATATTCCTTCAACCCTGGGCTACGGAAATGTACTCCTTTGCTATTAATTCTATGCCTTTTGTTTGCTCTGTCTGTCTTGTTATGTCTGGAGCTAACTACGGGATAGAGGATTATTATCTTACACAATTTGAGGGCTATTCGGGATCTTGATTTAGTTTTTGATACATTGGTATAGGTTTGACCTTGTATGCGCAGAAGTCACTATTAGGGCCTTATTGCAACACGCACACAATGTGCAACTTTCCCCCACTATTTTTCCTCAAACCTAAAGTTAGCTGCCGCTACTATGGATAGACATAACTCAATGAAAACTAAGAAGAGTAGTAGAGGTAAAAATTATAAACCACCTAATCCTCACCTGTTCCTCTTGGCTGCTGATGATTTGTCATAGAATGAGAGAGAGAATGATACCTATTACTGTACAGCAATACGTATACACATGCTATTTAGACTGAGGCGAGCTGTGCCTGGGGCTTGAGACCCACGAGCAGGTTTAAAGAGCTCTTTCATAATATATTAACTCTCACCTCCACCACTCGACCTCGCTAACGACAATAGAAAATAAAGTAAACTTACGTGGACCTTGAGAAGGGTAACCTTAATCAGGACACTATAACACTAACTTCCATGTTCACTGCACCAGAGAGACTGAGACTAATCTATCGCACCAAAGGTTATATATTGTCTACACGTGGGTACACGTTAAATTTGATCTAAATTTATGATAAGGTTAAAACCCAGGATTCAGATTCATATGAAAAACCTGCGTAATATTAGCAACACTGTTTATAAATTAATGTTGCGAGTAGTTCCTTTTATATTATGTCAAGTATACCCACGTGTAGACAATATATAGCCTTCAGTCTGACAGATTAGAGTCAGTCTCTCTGGTGTTGTCGGGCAGTGTACATGGAAGTTAGTGTTATAGCGTCGTGGTTACAGTCACCTTTCTTGAGGTCCAAGTAAGTACGTTGGTGGAGATGAGAGTTAAAATATTATGAAAGAACTCTTTAAACCTGATCCTGGGTATCAAACCCCAGGCACTGCTCGGCATCATCTAAATTGCATGTGTATACGTATTGCTGTACAGTAATGGGTATCATTCCTCTCTCATTCTATGACAGTAATAGTATTAAATAAAACTAATTTTGATTTTAATATTCATTATCTTAACGACAGACTCTAGAATCCGGTTCAATTGAAGTTCAATCAGTCCGTTATCTTTACCCAATTCACCGCCTAATCGCTCACGGGTAACCGCATCTTACAGGTGACTCACAAAATGTACAAAGGACTAAATCCATCCCTTCTATATTTTATAGGATTAAGTCCTCTCTTTGACAGTAAGATTAGTTTAACTATTATCCATATGAATGCTATACTGCACAGTAACAAGTAATAGACAGAAACCAAGAAATATAATAAGAAACACAAAATCCATCCCACGGTCATAATGGTCACCAGGCGAGCTCCGTTTGACAACTGGCTCAAGTCTATCGGTACAGAGATTATATATTGTCTTCTTATAAATTGCTACGTGGGCATAATTGAAATAAAATAAAGGAAACTCGCAAATACAAAGTTATAAACAGTTTGCTAAATTCTAAAGATACTTTTACAGTCTTCATAAAATCAATTCTCCCATAAGAACTATCTTCCAAAGTCCACAAATATTTATAATACAACTAACGCCATCTATTAAGGAAAATTGTAACAAATTATCTTCTAATGATTAATTTTAAAACAGTAGTATTTTAATTAACATTGCACATGTTAATATTTCTTTGGGTTAAAGCGTTATGGGAAGTCAGAGACAAGAAAAAATTAGAATTTTCAGTATTTTTTTTTGCCATTAAATTATTTTATTTTATAAAATTAATAACATTACACAAAGTTTTCAAGTCACAAAAATTTGAAAAAAAAAATTTATAATTTCAAAAGTTAAAGATAGCTGTTTGTGTTTTTATAAAATAAAATGATTTAATGGAAATAAAAATCTCATTTTATGTCTCTGACTACCCTTAACCCCTTAATGAAAAGCTAATTGCTAGCAACACTAATGCTTGTTTGATTGGCTAGAAGTTATTATTAAAAATACCTCCGCCTCCAATTTGAGGCGTAATTTCGTGGACTTATCATAGTGGAAAATATGTTTGTGAAGTGTTACACTTATTAATCTTTTGAGGTTTTGATATATTTATTACCTGAGTTCAATATTTGGAGTAGATATTATAAAATATGTCATTAAATCTTCTCCTGAGTCCTAAGCTCTACGCAATACTAGGCTTCCTAAAATTTTGTAAACAGTAAACTTAATTTATAAATACGATTGTATACATTTTTATTTTAAAATAATAAATATAATATCAGAGAAGAGAAACGATCTTGTCGTCTTAACACAATTAACCAGCTCGTAATCAGTCTCGGCCAGAACTAACCGCAACGCTCTACTACTATGTTTATTCAGTTATTTGTAACTAACTATTACCCTCTATTTTGTTTTGGTTATTTATATCTTAGACTTCTATATAAGGTAACACAATAAACGCACCAGTATGACAGTTTGTGCAATTGTGACATGTCCTATATTAGTTACAATAGCTTTTTGTTAAAACTTGTCGTAACCTGGGAGGGGGTAATACAATAAATACACCAGTGTGACAGTTTCTGTTATTGTGACATATCCGATATTAGTCTCAAAAGCCTCCAATAAACTTGTAACAATTTTGAAATAAAACAATGATTAATCTTAAGCCATCTTTCTTATGATAGAGATAAACCTGGACTGCTCCGATACAACAAACTAATCCAGGTGTCCCCTTGGGCAAAACTCCGAAGTTTAACACTTAAGAGAACAATCATCTTGTATACCACAGATTAGATGTTACAAACTTTCTTATCTCGGTGTAAATAAAGATCAAGGAGTTGCCATACATGTGAAGAAATAATTCATTATTAATAAATTGTAATGCAAAAATTGTTTATTAATTTAAATGAAATTTAATTTTTAGTAGAATATATTTTTGACATTTTGTTACAATGCTTGGCAGGCAGATTGGAAATCGCAATACTCATCTTTTTACATTGGTGTTGGTACTGCTTGTTAGTGACAACTTTTTAATCTTAAGAGCTTAGGTGACATGTTTCCCACCAAAAATCGGTGGAGGTTCCGAAAATATTAGAATTTTTAAATAAGGTTGGAATTAATGTATATGTCGGAGGTGTGAGTAAGGTTTAGGTTAGCCTTGTGTTAGGTTAGGTTTATGTGAGTTTAATCTTAGGTTTAAACAGAGAACCTGGGCAGGGGAGATGAATGCCGTGATCACTTAAAGGATCTCCTTAAGTCTACACCTTGGTCTGAATAGTACACGATCGTAGTGGTTAGATATAACCTGAGCGTATTGCGCCCGTATAGCTTTCATGATAGGCCATCCATTCCATTCCTTTCTTTTAGTTTTCGACATATACATTATTAGTATTCATATTTGCTCTATATCAGCATTATCTCATCGTTTATTAGGTACATATATAGCTTACGACTCGTTTTATTGAAGCTATTGTCACATCTGCCGCTTCGTTGTGCCTGTTAGGTTACGCCAAGTTTTGTTGGAAGCTTCTGTGACTAATGTCGGACATGACACAATAACAGAAACTGTCATACCTGTGTGTTTATTGTGCTACCCCATCTTAGGTTACGACAAGTTTTATTGTAGGCTATTTTGACTAATTTGGTACATGTCACAATAACCGAAACTGTCATACCGGTGTGTATATTGTATTACGGCCTCTTGGGTTACGACGAGTTATATTAAAAGCTTTTGTCTCTAATGTCGGACATGTCACAACAAAAGTTATATTCAAATGTGAAGCACAACTATTCAAATTTTCCTTCTTAGTTCCGTTAGTGTAGAAGGATGTTCCGAAAATCATTTTCCCCTATACAATGTTAAGCGAGTCAAGCTTTTCACAATTAATAGCGGTTATAAAGCCGTCGCCTGTCTCCTGCACTGCTTGATGCATTGTAGCACTTCATTTTGTATAGCCAAGTAGACTTAAGGATCTCAAATTTGCTGACTATTTGCTTATCTATTCACTACCTTACTTATCACTACGATTTTCATGCTTTTCTTTACTAGAATGTCACTGAAATATCAATATCCATGAAAGTATGTGTAAAAAAGAGTTCTTGTGGGATAAAAGGGTTTACTAACACAAAAACAATTCAGCGGATCTTAATGAAATATTGCAAACAGATAAGTAATAAGGTTGAAAAACACCTGGGATACTTTTTATCCTGGTAAATGATGCACATCTCTCGTTTGGGCCCCAATGAATGGATAGATATGTTATATAGAATTAATATATACAATTAAAAGAAGTATCCCACAAGTTAAGGCATTCAAATAGTTTATAAATAAGTATCGAAGCTCAAAAGCTCTTAACGTGAACGACAAGCGAGGGTTTATTTTCCTTGTTAAATCTTCCCAGGACGTCTCGTACGTGTTTCTTTAAGGAATAAATTCAGTACAAACTATAGACAGTATTCAAGAAAACTTCTTTTTGTTCTGTTGTATTTGTGTCTTTTTTTTCTCGATTTTGTTCCGAGAATTCGAGTTCATGTCAGCTTTAATAATTTCTCGCTATGTATTATCTTTCTTTTTACTTCTTTACAGTAAGTACTTTTAATATTAGATAAATACCCTGCTTCTGGACCGCGATGGGTCGTCATACAGATATCACAAATAAGTGTACGAAACCTATACATAAATATATAAATTAATGTTTTTGTAACTGTTTGTAGCGATGTTTGGGTGATTGTTACTCAATCAAAAAATGGCTGAATGGATTAGAGTGAAATTTAACATACACGTAGTTTATAATCTTTTTTTTTTATAATGACGGAAAATGCTTTTACGCATCCTCTCTGAGAGAGAGAGGTATGTGGGACTCGCAGCGGTAACACTGAATACCCACTAAAAACCATCGAAGCCGTAGTCTTTTGGTGGGCACCACATGATCGCTTATATGCACTCAATTATGGTGTCCCGACGGAAGTCCACGTGAAGGTCCAAGCCTCATTCCGTCGCAGAGAACTTCTCCGAGGATTCGCTAGGCAGCCTGGGCCATCCTCAATTCATAATTGCGTCTGCGGGTGCCCGTCCTCCTCCTACGGAATGAAGACGCCGATGCCTCCGCCTCATTTCCTCGTTCCGCCGCCTCCTTAAGTCTCATGACGGACTCGCTTAAAGTCGTCGCAGCCCTCCATCCCCTATTATTGGCTATCATTACGCCCACCAATTTACTTAGCGTGGAAAACGTTCCCACCTCCGAAACCAGAACATGCCTTTGTGGCTCCCATGCCGGACACTCCACGAGCGTGTGCAACGCTGTGTCGATAGCAGCACCACACTCGTGGCAACCTTCATTTGACTCAATACCGATCTGGTGCGAGTATTTACCAAAGCAGCCGTGCCCGGTAAGCACTTGCGTCAGCCGGTATGTCAGAGCTTAACACATAGGATATGTTTTACCCCAATAAAACATTTTTGTGGGATAATATCGAATTTTTTTGTGATATAGAACTATTTTCTTTATTTTAATAAATAGTTGAATGTGTGGGTGATTGAGTGAGTTGGTTGGATGAATGCGTGAATGAAGTTGCATGCACACTAGTAAATTATTATTCCCTTTATATATTCATAAATCAAAGTAATCCGTTTAATATAAAATCCATTATATTTACGAGTTTAAAGTGAAGTGGAGTACAGAGTAATATATTAATGTAACATACAGAGTATATGCTCACAGTATCATTGGTTTATACAGCGGATAATAAAACTGAGTATATGAGACCGGTTAACGGCTCCTGGATCTTGTATTATAGAATAACTTACACATAGAACATTTTTAAAAAAATATTTTATATATTTTAAACGGAAACTTCACATTTTGACACGCCAGTCTGTCTGATTATCAGCTTGGTAGGCGAGAGAAGAGACTGTGAAAAATTATACAGGTAGAAGATTTTTTTTTCATGAGGACTGAAACTTTTAATGTGTAACTCCCGACCTTTGGAGGGTTACGGAAGGACTGCTTACATTTTACTATCCCGTGGCGTCGTCCTATTAGCGGCGAAGAGGGACATCCCGGAGGTTAGAGGGTCGAATTGTCTCCTTTTGAGGCAGATCCCAACGTCGCATAACCATCCTGAGTCCCAGCTTGTGACGGTATTTGTTATGCAGATTTCTGCCGGGTTAACAATAAAAGGACTCCTTACTTTTCCTTACTTTTAAATAAGACATCCATAGGCGGGTATAAACAATTGTTTCGAAGGGGTTATTTTTCTTTTTAGGAAAATGAAACTATAAGTCAGTATTGAGAAAAAAGGCATATAGACGTTAATCTATAAATATATTTTTTTATTTCTATATAAATTATGGCTAATTTCCTATAGTAAATAATAGAAGGGGAGGAGAGAAAGAGACGCAGCTATACAGTATACATATTTATCTCACCGCAATGATATCTCTGTTATCAATGATCTGTAGTCAATACTTTGACTCGAGTTATTTTTATGTGCCAATTAACTTTATACAACTTAGATAATCTATTTTCATTACTTCCTATAAAATAATCATAAAACTGATATATCTGAGACCGGGGATGAAAAGCCCAGCAGCGCCTGGGGCTTGCAACTCAAATGAAGTTTTAGGTGGTGGTATATTAATATATGTCGGAGCATAGTAAAAGATTATCGATTAATCGAATCGTTATCGTTGTCTATGGCGTTGGAGTGGGGTAGTAGTCACTTCCGTTGTTTTGACAGTCTCTACCCTCGACCCTTTATATGCGATCGACAGTCTAACTGAAGTCTTAGTCGTGCGCGGTCTCTCAAGAAGTGAACATCATCTAAGTAGTGCTAGTGATAGTGATAGTGTCAAGTGCAGTGTAGTGTGGAAGTGCTGTCCAACTAAGTAAACACAATGTTAGGTTAGGTTAGTCTTAGGTTAGGTTAGCCTTGTGTTAGATTCGGTTTATGTGCGTTTAACCTTGGGTTTAAACAGAGAGCCTGAGCAGTGGAGGTGAGTGTTATGATCATTTAAAGGAATTCCTTAAGCCTACACCTTGGTCACAAGTCCAAGGCACTGCTTAGGTTTCTCTCGTAATTGTTAGAGATAATATTTGATAATTTATCGGTTCAGTAGAAGTATCTGCGTCGCCTTTACTCAATATTCCACTCATTAACATCACCCCCTTTTAATGTTCCCCAATATTCCCCATCTTCCTCCTTCCATCTTTTTTTTTTTTTTTTTTTTTTTTTTTTTTTTTTTTTTTTTTTTTTTTATGTAACTAGGTCGGCAAACAAGCGTACGGCTCACCTGATGGTAAGCGATTACCGTAGCTTATAGACGTCTGCAACACCAGAAGCATCGCAAGCGCGTTGCCGACCCGATCCCCAATTCTCCTTTCACGTCGTTTTAAAATCCCCGACACATATAAATATTGAGAACTTAGGATTGAAACCTAACTGTAGCTATAAGGGGTCTCTTTACATTACATAACGAATCACTCGATCATCAATAAGAAATATAATTATAGTGTAAAGTCTTGAGAAGAAGTTGAGTAGTACCTGGGATTCGGGACCCACGTGTGAAGACTCTTAACAATACTATGAGAAGAGATGAGATTACTTGCTAAACGACTCTTGATTTATAAGTTATCAAAAATGTTACCAGCTTTTTCTATAAAATATTTTTTTCAGCAAAAAATGGGTATTTGACCAGACAAAGGGAGCAATTAACGATTACTTATCATTAAAGGAAGGGCCTCATTACGGGCTCTGTATTTACTTTTGATTTCATTCACTCACTCCATTTCATTCCAATACTGAATAATATTTCATTTAAATTTAAAGCTATTCATTATTAATAATATTTTTTTTTGTAATATAAACATTTTACTTAATTTTTTATAAGATATACGTATTATTTTGGGTACATGGACTATAGTTTCAACCGCATTCGGCGGTCTTCTTAAGATGGCTCGGGGAACACTGTCCTTCACGTCACGAATCAGTAAATAGTGCGTCACTGCACGCGTGTCCTCGAGATGAAGAAGACCGCCGAATGTGGTTGAAACTATAGTTCATGTCACCAAAACCACATATGAGTGTCACCATCTTGTAATGCTTTAAAATTAATAATTATAATGTAAGTTTCTAACATAAAAAAATATATATAATAGAATATTTGGAAAATAACTTTTTGTTTCCACTTTAATGTACATGTATTGGTCCGCCATTTTTTCTAGTCCGCCATATTAGAATCTGAATAACCTTACCATACATAGTCCTTCATAAAATTAATACTTTATGTATTGATGTATGCTTTAATTTTTATTTTTAAGCTAAAAACTGCTGAACCGATTTTGATCATTCTTTCACTGATCTAATAGAAGAATATACCTTATATTCTCGCATGATATAGGTGATGCAGTGTTGCCATATTTTTTGTAATTTTGTTTGTACTGATTTTTATCATAATTTTTTTTTCAAGGACATGTTTCACTATTTCCGAGAGTCAATTTGAGTATATGGATTGTAATTTTACTGTGACTATCCGAAGGAAAGTGAAGGCTTCTCGTAATATATAATATGTGATAGTGAAAGCTACAGCCCTTAACTATAAAGTCACAATGACAAAAATACCAAACAATTACAGAAACAAACACATTACACAAATGTAATCGCGTCGGTCCGAAACACGTTGATTTCCACCGATTTTTGTTCAAACACGTCAATAATTCGCGTCGGCTGTTTCAATATTAGTCAGCGTTAACGAGTTGTCTGTCTGTCTGTTTGTCAAAAGAAACCCAAATGCGCTACTTTTAAAGTGCATTTCGGGTTTGTCTGCAACTAATTATTTTATTTAAATATTTGCCAATTACGGTGAGTAGGATTTGTTTGAGCGTCGTAGGGATTCGAGATGTAAAGTCTGGGGAGGGATTTAGTTTTTTTTTTTTAATAATCCAATTTCCAAAAAATAGTTAAAACTATTTTTCTTTATTTTTGAATTCTCTGGCATGGAACTAGTCTGTTTTTGACATTGACCTACTTTATTGTGGATTCACACAAATATTTTTTCAACCCCTAATTTTTAACATTTTAACCCGTAAATATACTAATTGATGTAACATAAGGCTGCTTTTTCACCAGAGATGTGTTTGCTAAGAACCAATAGGATCGCTTTATTCACCTAGCCTCGCCCAGAGTGTGTCAAATCCTCTCTCATACCATAGTGACGCTTTAGTGTCATATTATTGTCTTTTTCTAACAAATACATCCCACAAAAACATTTTCATGTAAAATGTTGCCAAGACTAGACTATATTCTGCAAGCTATCAAAAAGTTAGCTTTTAACTCCATACGCCCTCCCTACCTACCTCTACAAGCCCTCACTTTTTTTTTTTTTTTATAAAGATTACTAGCAGTATGGATCACATACTACTAGTATTCCCTTTACCCCTCCTAGTAAGCTAATAAATAGCTTGTGTCAGGAGTGGGCCACGCCAGTAGTCCAATGTCCGGGATTCGAACTCACGACTTATCGATCGTGAATCCAACGCCCACACCACTGGGCTACTGACGCTTTCACGCTTCACAAACTCTTGACGAAAAAACACTATTAACATTATATTTCAAGAATTTAGATTATCTGGCATAATCCAAATCCACGCGGGTTAAAGAAACAAAAAAAGCGTGCGCACTTCCGTGCCCCCAAATTTCATTTTTATGTATAACATGGACTCCTTATATATATTTTTAGATCTCTAGTATTAAAATCTGTGGAAATCTTGTACAAACTTCCATTCCCTAGTTTAAGGGGCTTGCTTTATGAGGGTTCAAAAAAAACGACGAAGCGCTTCGAGAAAAGGAAGTAGTGCTCTTGCACTTCGCTTGGCTCATTTTAGCGGGGCACCACCGTGCTCCTAGATTGTAAGTGTAATAACTAGGACCATTATAATTGTTTAATTTAATTATTTTTTATATTCAATTATAAATATATATTTTAAAATATTGTAAAAGGTAAAGAAGTAATTTCTTATTATATACATGTCGGCGCGTAAGTTAGGCTTAGGTTAACCTAACCTTAGGCTCAAACAGTGAAATTAAGCAGTGGAGGTGAGCACTGGAATTCTGTTAAAGGACATCCTTAAGCCTAAATCTTGGTCCAGATCCAAGGCACTGCTAAGGTCCTGTAGTAGGATGCGTTTACCCCATCCATCCATTCAATATCATCACCCCTTGTAGTGTTCTTCAATCTTCCCCCTCTCCTCCTCCTTCTCACACTATAATATTTTTCTACTTTGCTTGTATTGCGAAGAAAATTAAGGATTAATATATCTTTTTAAAAAAACAACATGTTATTAATAACTAGTCAACCCGCGTGACTTTTTTGTTCTTGTACAAAACTACATTTAAATCGGCTTAGCCGTTTTAACGTGATCCGTTCACAAACTCGGTAATTCCACGATTTTATATATAAATAAATCATTGCACTTATTTGTTTAAAAAAAACGTGACGTCACGGCTTTTTTTATCGAAGGCAAAATAAAGATATTTATTTATATGTTCAAGCCACTTTTTATTAGATACTTGTATGAAGTCTACGTTATAATACACAGCTTTAATCAACGTAATCTGGGATTTTTACTTAAAAAAAAATATAGTGGCATCCATTAAGTTCCACGTCATTGACATTTTCGTGTTCAGAGTCTTCGCTTGCTCCATAGTTTAATTTTTATTATCAAAAGAAAATGATAATAATGAAGCTGAAATAGAGCACTTGTCAACAATAATATGCACTTTAAACGGAAACCGAGTAACCAATATTAAACACTTACTCCAAACCTTAGTAATGGAGACCTAGCATCACGACACCACACCACTGCACAGCCATAATGGTTACCAGGCAAGCTCCGTTTGACATCTGGCTCAAGTCTATCGGAACAGAGTTTATATACATTCTTGGAATAATAAAGAAATATCTACAACTAAGAGAAAACTTCACTTAAGTTCGTTTGATCATTAATTATTATAGTACAATACTGTAGTTTTCTAGTATTCTTGTTGTAGTTGTAAAAGTAGAGTCTTGAAGAGCTCACCTGGGAGGAGTTGCAACTTTAAAGAAAACAAATTAAAATTACTTTTACTACTACCCAGGGGGTTGTAGAGACTTTAATATGTAACGTACAACATGTCTGTTCGTTCATAAATAGTTTAAAAATATTTCAAATTTGTATGATAGAGTTGTTGTAGGTAGTTTTTAATATCACTTTTGTTCCGTCTGTACAACATATTGATTTAAATTGCCTCTGATTGGTTGAGGTTTCCTAATGGTTGATTTTATTTCTACTTCCACCAATGGAGGGGTATTTGTACCACTGTCTTGTTCCTTTATATTCCCTGTACCGACAGACTAGAGTTTAGTCTAACAAGTAATTTCTTTGAGTGAACATTATCTGGAGTAGTGTTAGTGGAAGTGTATAATTTTTTTTTTTTTTTTAAAGATTACTAGCAGTATGGATCACATACTACTAGTATTCCCTTTACCCCTCCTAGTAAGCTAATAAATAGCTTGTGTTAGGAGTGGGCCACGTCAGTAGTCCAATGTCCGGGATTTGAACCCACAACTTGTTGATCGTGAATCCAACGCCCGAACCACTGAGCTACTGACGCTTAATGTTGTTATACATACATATTATGGCAGAGAAATCGTGCAAAGTCACCTCTTTTTTGAAGTAGGTTAAAAACCGCAGTAGATTGAAAATGATTAAAACGTAATTACTTGTTTTATTTAAACATTTTATAATTTCAATATATTTGGCTCCAATGGCTTTTGTATTGAATAGTAATCGCGAGATGAGCATTAACGCTGGATTACCCTGAATTAAATTTAATATATTCTACTATCCTACCCTCGCTACGCTAAGTTGCAATCGATTTATCTCCTATCACTATTATGATTACATGAAGAAAAAAAACTATCAATGGTAACTGTCTTAGGATGCGTTTTCAACGAGTTGCGAGGATGTGTAGCAAGGGATGTGTTTGATAAGAACCAATAGAATCACTTCCTTTGGTTCTTCACTAACACATTCTTTGCTACGCATCTTCGCACATCTCTAATGAAAACGTAGACTTACAGTCATTTGACATTTTTTAAACTTTATGACGTAACGTCGCTCTTCAAGTGAACCTTTCAATTTTCGGTTTAATCTGTTAGACGTCTGCTCGGTATGATGTCTTTAATAACAGTGACTTGTTTAAGATCGCGCGGCCGTATTTATAACAAAATTAGAGTAAACAAATGTGGGTACAACATTTTTTTACATTGTTTCTAAAGTTTCCAAAAAACGTTATAGTTTAAGATATAGTAACTTTTCATTGACATATACATTATGGTGTGCTCTTTCTGAAATTCATCTTTACTGCTGCCACCACCATATTGGAAAATTGGCGCGATGGCGATAAAAATAGTCACATAACAAATTAAAGTAAAGTATATTTGCCATGGTTTGAGTAAAACATTTTATTTGAGTATAATTTTACAAAAATAAGGTTAAAAAATTCGAAAAGAGCAAATCAAAATATATAATAACATTAATTTATTTTTGATATATGTAGGTAATCTTTATTTCAGCACCAAATGAATACATTATTATGGTTGATCTACCTTCACTGACCAAAACATTTATACACTGTAATAAATTATAGTTATTGCTCTATCCTATAGGTCGTCCATATGTTACGCTATCTATGTGCACTCTTTTAGATTATGAAATTACGTCTACATGAAAAAATATTTTACAAACATACTGAAACTGTTCCTCTATATGAATGTGTTTAGCTAATGATTGAAATGTAATCTGTGACGTTTATGAAAAGGCAATCTGTTTAAATCCATCAAATCACATTTATGGACGATCATTTCTCACTGATTCAACGTTAATTTGAATAAAATTTTGATTGTAACTAACAAATACAACTTTGCAACTTTTACAATATGCGTATATATGACTTAAAACCTTTTCATTATGCTTATATATGTATTTCTCCCTTTCCATTATGTGTATATACATATGTCTTTCAACCTTTCCATTATGTGTATATACATATGTCTTTGAACCTTTCCATTATGTGTATATACATATGTCTATCAACCTTTCCATTCTCTGTATATACATATGTCTTTCAACCTTTCCATTATGTGTATATACATATGTCTTTCAACCTTTCCATTATGTGTATATACATATGTCTTTCAACCTTTCCATTATGTGTATATACATATGTCTATCAACCTTTCCATTCTCTGTATATACATATGTCTTTCAGCCTTTCCATTGTGTATATACATATGTTTATCAACCTTTCCATTATCTGTATATACATATGTCTTTCAACCTTTCCATTATGTGTTTATACATATGTCTTTCAACATTTCCATTATGTGTATACACATAGGTATGTCTTTCCACCTTTTCATTATGCGTATATATGACTTTCAACCTTGCCATTATGTATAAAATTCCAACCTTTCCTTTGATTTAAAATAATGTTGTATCCCATTTTATCTCTGATGGTACAGAAATGATTCTTATAACTGTTAAGTCTGTTACCAACACCGTTTATAAATTAGTATTCGCTCATTATAACTCCCATATACTTAATAACAAATTTTTCTTTGTGAAAATATTTTAAAGTGTGACCATCTGTAACTTGCTTTGCTATTGATAAGAATTGTAGAGACTTATAATAACTGTTATAACTACAAATTTGATCAAAATCGGTTTAATGGGTTAAGCGTAAAAGCGTTACAGGCAGACAAAAAGAGTAAGTTTCTCATTTATAATATTATATTTAGTTGGTATTATTGGTTTTTCTGTATCGCCATTGACCTTCATACTCCTAAATAAGTAAGTACAATTTAAGTTTCTTTATATAAAAGCTTTCCGTTTCGTGAAATCGTAAAACAAATCCAAGCAATT
The DNA here is from genome assembly GCA_905147385.1 of Limenitis camilla. NCBI lineage: Eukaryota > Metazoa > Arthropoda > Insecta > Lepidoptera > Nymphalidae > Limenitis > Limenitis camilla. Next base: position 13,549,234 of record LR990241.1, read on the forward strand.
TAGTACAAAGTTAATTACGCGCCGTTTTGTGGCTAACTTTTATTGCTCATAAAACAAAATTCATTTACTTTTGGTATATAGACTTTTCTTACAAGGCTCGCGAATATTCTGATTGAGAAATTTCAATTTTTTTCATATTTATAACCGTAAGGATTTCTGAGTAATGACTAGAAATTCTGGTGATTAACTTAAAAAGCCAAAAGATAGATTAACAAGAGAATCTAAATTCGTCTGGACTGTTATCACTGTCTAGTAAAAGACAAAAGTTCCAAAGAAGAACAGACAAGGTTTTTGTGTAAAGATGGCTGAATGGAAAGTGCGTCAGTAACTAAGCTTATTATTAGAAGATTATAAAACTTGACCACAGATGTCAATTTGGCCACAGATTATGAACAGAGGTTAGAAGATTCTCCTGTAAATGAAAGAGATAGAACGACAATCTAGAAGGAAGTAGCAATAATTAGCAATAACAAAAACGTTCTACGTCTGAGATCAACTACAAGTAAAGTTATATGTCGGAGAATAGTAAATGACTATCGAATAATCGAATCGTCATTACCGTCTATGGCGTTGGAGTAGGGTAGTAGTCACTTCCGTCTGTTTAACAGTCTCGAATCTTTATATGCCATCGACAGTCTGACTGAAGTATTGGTTATGTGCGGTCTCTCAAGGAGTGAAGTAGTCTCTAGATAGTGTCAGTGAGTGTTAATTGCAGTGGTGTGAAAGCGCTGGGAGTGCTGTCCGATTAATCGTCTTGTGTTAGGTTGCGTTTATATGAGATTAACTTTAGGTTCTAACAGAGAGCGTGAGCACTAGAGACGAGTGTCGTGATCACTTAAAGGAATTCCTTAAGCCTACACCTTGGTCACAAGAAATATGTACGTTGCGTTTACCCAATATTCCATTCAATACCATTCCTCCTTAATAGTGTTTTCCAATATTCCCCTCACCTCCTTCCTTCTCATCATTAAAATCCCCGACATATATATTGCGATGATAACTGCAAGGTGTGAATTTAAATTTGATAACATGAAAGAGGGCAAAATCTAGAAGTAATTGATCTAAAGAAGAAAATTGTGAAGGAGTCAGAATAAGTGCCCACTAATGAATGCTCCATGAAAAAAGAATAAAATCATCTTTACCGGCAAACCTCTTTTTGTTTCTGTGATCTAAAAATATTTTTTTAAGCCGTGAGCCACGTAACCCAGCACCCCCTTGATGGTATCTCTTCCTCGATTGTCTTGCGACCACTAGAATACGAATTCGACCTGACTTACCCCGTCACTTTTCACAAGTCCACTGGAGCATCAATGGGATGGCCGTTGATGCTCCAGTGGGCTCTAGATTCTTATTCAGGGTCTACTGAAACTGCAGCAGGTGGACCGTGGATAATCCCCATCATTAAGAGAAAAGCATAACATTTATCTTCTCACTCAGGTCCACTTCCGCAATTTGTGAAAACTTGACCTGAATAAAAAGCAAATACAATAATTTATAAGCAATGGAGAGCTCCAAAAGTTTTCCCAATAACCCAACAGACGTGATTCCTCTAACTACTTGGCCGCCATAACCGGACGATCACAAAAACTTTCACGGTCCTTATAATCAAATTACTTCCTATAGTTTCCTTATTGTGTTCTATTGTTTTAATGGCAGTTTATTTGTATTACAGTCTTTGAAAATTATTTTATTTTATTTTGGAAAATGAATAATCGTACAATTGTTTAAGGTAGAATTCACACCGTTATTCACTAATTACTTTAACAATCATGACTTACTTAAATTAATACAGTAACTCGAAGAAATGATGAGAAGAGAAGAGATACCTATAGTGAATAACACTACAAGGGGGGGCGTGATATTGAATGGACTATTGCGTAAACTAAGTGTAGATACTGCTACTGAACCGATAAATTGCTGAACATTATGATCTACAATTATATCAGGAACCTAAGCAGTGCCTTGTACTTGTGATCGCCTCCACTGCTTAGTTTCACCTCCAAACCAAACCTCTAAGCATCTTCTCAATTAATAAAATTGATGTGTATTGCACATAAATATATACATACCAGTCAGGTTTCGTTCTGGGGTGTTGACGTTAAATCAAGTGTTGTTAAATGGAGTTTAACTGTAATTCTGAATTAGTATTAATATTAGAGTGACCACAACAGGGCACTGCAGCGAATGCACCAGCATCAAGCAACCAACCTAAACCACATTGCATATGACGTTGGAGCAATAAATATGAGAATACATAACATATCTGTAAATATAATTTTTGGCATCAATATGAATTTATATATGACTAATTCCCAAAGACATAAACGATCATACTTGATATGCACTAGATCCCCTATTTAAACCCCTTCAAATTTTTTTTTTTGCAACAAAACAGCCTTTCTTTCTCAAGCTATCGCTGCACAAAATTTCATCAAAATCATATAGTGTCATAGAAAGACAGAGTTACTTTCCTATTTATAACATTAATTTGGTATAACAACTGTCGGTATTTATTAAACCCGAGTAACCTAGCACCCCTTGGTGGTAGGGGATCTATTCCCCGAGTGGCTTGCGAACACCAGCATGCGAATCCGATCGCCAAGTGCCTTAGACGCGTTCGGGTCGAACCGCACGTGGGCCAGACTTACCCCCTCCCTCCCCCATCCCATTAATGCTGCGGATTTAGTGTCTTTTTTTCTTCACTCCCCCTACCCACTCTATCTTCGATAAATGCCCATAAAAAAAAAACTTTTCCCTTTCACATATAACATCTCAAACATCAAAAACGTCGGAATTATTAGCTTGTAATCAAAATTAGTACTTTTTTAATATATTATATGTAAAATGGAAGTAAGACGTAAATATATTTTAGTTTAAAAAAATATGAGAAAAAAAAATTGAACATCTAAAAAATAGTGTCCTAAAAATAGTACACTATTTTATATTGAAAAATCATTTAGTGAAATTATTATTTTTATTAAATGTTTGTCTATCTTATACATATTATGTATTCTATGGCAAACAGTGTAGGTAATAGTTATACTAAGCAATGTTAATAATATTTAAGTGCTATGAAAGTAAAGGGATATTAAATGATATTGTTATTGGTTCCGTGTGGGACCGCCTTAATAGTGCTGCGGATGCACACTATAGATTTTCATGTTTACAATTCAACTAAATATTCATTATTATTATTAATATTCTATACTTAATAGTATTAACCAAATATCAGAAATTTATTACACGTCTTGTCTGCGCTTCGCTGAGATAAATTGAGGATAAAATTTTGATCTACAACTTACTAAAGTTCTATCACAAACGAATGAGTGATTTATGAACGCATAGCAGACAAACATGAGCACAGAGAACAAACAAATATTTTTTAACTTTATATAACACGAGTAGCCTGCCCTCGCTTCGCTCTGGGTATTTAAAGCAATATTATAATTGATGTCCTCAACTTATCTTTCTGTAATTTTGTAGTTTTTATTATTTGCAAAAAGAGAGAGATTGAGAAAAAGTTATAAAAAGAAAAATGTTAGAAACAAAAAGAAAAGAAAAGCGACAGATAATATAAGAGAGAGGAGAGAGCAAAAATAAAATTGGATAAATAAAGGAGAGAGAGAGAGAGATATATTACCAGAAAAAAGAGAGAGGATGAGAGAGAATAATAGTATATAAGAGGAAGAGAGACGGAAATACTTTAGACTTCTCTCAGTGAAAGAATTTTTAAAATCACATTAGTAACAACAAAATGGCCATATTCTTTTAATTAAAAAATGTGTATGGCAACACTTAATCACCTTTGTCACTCACGAAAAGTGTAGTTTACTATCAGTGAAAGAAAAATTAAAATCGGATTAGTAGTTCCTCAGAAACACTTCAATTTACAAAATGACCAGGTTATGCCACTTAAATGGCCATATGTTATTAATTAGAATATTTAAGGCAACACCACATAGCCTATGTTACTCATAAATGATGTAGCTTCCTATCGGTGAAACAATTTTCAATATCTATTTAGTACTTTTCGAGCCTATTCACAACAAACAAACATACAAACAATCAAATCTTTCCTCTTTATATAATAGTATAGATATAGATTATTTGGAGTAGAATTATTATAGAATTTACCCGTGAGGGGATAATTCCCTTCTGCCGCTGGGAGAGCATCTCGTAAGAGGCGAGTATCCCATCACCCCTTGGTGGTACGGGTCAGCATGTAACGATGAGTCAGACCGCCAAGTGTCTTTGACGCGTACCTTCTCCCTCTCTCAACCCTTAAATTATTGCGGTTCCATCGAACACTGGGTTCTTCCTCAGGCTCTATTAAAACCGCAGCCTTCTTGTCTTCGCTCCATCTCCTCATATTATCTTCGAGGTGGTAACGCATCGGCAAAACAAGAGATACTCTCTTGCCGATGTCCATGAGCGACGGTACCGACTCACCATCAAATAGACCGTCTGCTCGTTTGTCTCTTATCTATCATACAAAAAAGAAGAAAACCTCTCTTTACTCAGGAAATTCAGTTTTTACCTACAATAAATAGCTACCGTTCTAGTAGCATTAGGTTTCTTTTCTAGCAGCTGATTATAGCGCCACCTACCCTCCATAATAGTAATCTAAACTATCCTAAGAACTAATAAAAATACGCGAAAATTTTCATAAAGTTTTGTTGTTTATATGTGTGTTACTAGTATTGCTTTTTTTTTCTAATCTCAATAGTTTTCCCCATTTTGGAAAGAAAGAATCAAACCTACGAATTTGCTTTAAAAAAATCATGGAAAGTTTTTTAAAAATAAATGTATGTATCCAAGATCAACCCAATCCAGATACGCGTTAAAATCGCCAAAGTTGAGAATGTATGGGATCGTAAAACGCGCGTTTTCAATGCAATCACGATAACGCGTCCGGTTCTGTAATATAAGGCCTCGTCTGCACTATCGGAGCCGCTGCACATGAAAATAATGGCCGTAGTGGCCGACTGTGTTTATAATAACTACTAGGAACACGGTTTTAAGCCTCCTATGCATCTGGTGCAAAAAAAGGCTGTATATTTCAAAACTTAACACAACTTATCTTGTTGCTTTGTAAAGTACAATTCAAAAAATAATTATTTCAGTTAAGTAAACCGAAGAAATATTTAATAACTATATGAGAAATCTCGCTTGGACCCTTAATTTATACATCACACACACACTCACACACATACATATGTCGGAAAATCGAGTAGTTGAATCGTCATTGACATCTGCCACTTCCGTTATTTTAACAGTCTCAACTCTTTATATGCCTCCAATAGTCTGATTGTAGTGTTAGTCTTGCGCGATCTCTCAAGGAGTGAAGTAGTCTCTGGATAGTGTTAGTGAAAGAACTAAGTGCAGTGCAGTGTTGTGTTAGTGCTGTTAGAGCTGTTCGATTAAGGTCACGTGAGTACCTTACAGTGAAATTGCCATGTGGTAACTAATTCCCACAACGTACGGTTAGGTTAGCCTTGTTTAAGGTTAGGTGTATGTTAGCCTAACCTTAGGCTTACACAGTGATTCCCGTATTTTGTTCCGACATATATGTCTATTGTTTAATATATTTAAGGAATGCGCGCGCGCCGGGGGGAGGGGGGGGGGGGTGTTAGGTAGTGTTATCCCATACGCGGGCAGGGGCAGTCGTGTGTCAGTCGTATTGAAGAGAGCGGCGTACGCGCGCGGTATACACCCCCTGTTGATTCCTTTATTGATTAATAATATCCCGAGTCCTGTGTGTGCTATATCTCCTAAACGCTAGTTAATTGATCCTTCCCTGACTAAGACAGACTCGTGGTGAAGTGCGAACTATTAGAAAGATTAGAAAGAAGATTAGAAATCATCAAGAACTTGTGACTACTGTGTGCCTTTATCACATAACTGACATATATATAACCCTTAATTTTAAGAAGCTGAAACCGGGCCCAGCCAGCTTCCACGTGTGTGGGGTTTTGTACGCACCATCTATAAATACATACTTTCATACATGTATAAATTCATATGAACATCCATTCACACATCCACATACCTATACACCCACACATCCACGCTACATCCATGCATCCTCACAAACACACATTCAAATGTCCATCCTCACAACACTAGGTATTCCATTGGTTGTTTACTAATTCATTACTCCTTAACCATTGGTCCTGATTTCAATGTCATTCTACCCTCATCAAAACATAAACAGTTCTGGCCATTCTATATGCAAATATTAATTAATAATGTAAATATACCCTTTTTACACAAACTCAGCCCCTACGTCATAAATAATATATACGATAAGATATCGGCGCGCTTTAATTAATTTTTTAAATTCCCTCTGGAGTGTTCAGGATGAATACTAATTAAATATCTTCTCATACAAGTGCTTGACCCTCGCTTTGCTGGGTAATATCCATCTTTTGGTTAATTTTCAATGACACGGTACTTCCTATTTATAGTGTATGATACCTTCTAATAAAGTAGGTAGTCGCATATGTGCGGGCAGGTACAATAAATAGCATATAAATTATTATATATAGGACATGTGCAACGCTAGTGTCAGCACGTTTTTTTCCGATGGTGTATAATTAGTTTATATCTAACTAGTTGACCGTGCGAATTCGTCCGCATGTAGCTCCTCCTCCTCCTGGTCTTAGCGTGATGATATATAGCTTATAGCCTTCCTCGATAAATGGGCTATCTAACACTGAAAAATTTTTTCAAATCAGACCAGTAGATCCTGAGATTAGCACGTTCAAGAAACCTAACAAACAAACAAGGTTGGGAAGCATTTTATTTCTACAAATTACGAAATTCAACAAATGTACAGTTCACGTTGTAAATTCTCGATAAAAAAATGACAAACAAACATAAATATCGAATGTTCTCTAAGACTGCTTTATATAGATTTTCAGTTGAATTCATAAGGTGTCGTTTGATTAAAAAAATTGACAAAAAACCTATTCATTCCTACCGTCCTATATTTAGGACACCATGTTTGAAATTATTCTTAGAAGATTACGTTTTCTCTTTTTATTTTATCTTGTCAAACATTTATTAGTCGGAGAAAAAGAATGAAGAAGGAGAAGGGGAATATTGAAAACACTAAGAGGGATGTGATATTGAATAGAGTATTAGGTAAACGCAACGTAGAGACTGATACTGAACCGATAAATAATCACAATTACGACAGCAACCTAAGCAGTGCTTAAGGACATCCTTTATTCAATTGAAACACTCGCCTAAACTGCCCAGGTTCTCTGTTTAAACCTACTATTACTATTACTAACCTACATATTTATTCCTATTTATAGGACAGGCTGATTCGGCAAAAAGGGATGAATTTTGAAAAAAAATTTAATATTTTAGAGAAAAAGATGGCTAATAGTTTTTGACTAACTTCATGAAACACATGGAATTTGTTTTTCACATGGGAATATCGGAATGAAAAGTTAAAATAATCAGGGTTAGAAATGAAATGCTTCCGATATTTTATGGCCACAGACGTACAGTTTAATATTTATATACATAGTAGAGATGATGGTGCAGAAAAAATAAATGGAATTGAACGAAGCTTCTAATCGATCGGCTTTATGAATACGATTTGATGGTTTCCAATGGATTGCTCAGATCGGTTGTACAGTTTTAGGAATTTTCATTTATTTAAAAGGATTTTATATATTTTTTTATTTATTTTCTTTTTCTGTTTTTGACTTACTAGCCGACCCGCTCTCGCTTCGCTGAGGAGTATTCAAACTGTTTACTCACATACTAATTTATTCATTCATACCCGCAACTATGAATCTTACATAACCCTCATCGTTAAGGTTAAGGTTTGTTCTCAGACTTACTGCAGCAAATCCGACTACTTCGAAAAAGTCTTTTTATTTTTAAGACATTTAAAAATAATGTAGCTTTCTATTGGTAAAAGAATTTTCAAAATCGGTTTAGTAGAACCCCCCCTACAACTTCACAAACTTTACCTTTTTATAATATTAATAATTATTAGTATAGATTAATAGTATGGGAGATATACGGCGCAGTAAAACTTAAATGATAATATTAACATGTAATCCAGATGGAAGCCGAGCAGTGCCTGAGGCTTGAGTCCCGGAAACCGGTTTGTAGATATCTTTTATAAACGTAAAATCTCACTTATGTTCTCACTTAGGCTCGATCGTTGGCTCAAGTGTATCGGAACAGACGTTATATACGGTCTTGGAATAAAGTTAAAAGTACTACCCGCAAATATAAAATTATAGACGGTACTGCTAACTATCAGCAATGTATGGAAGAATGTACATCACATACATGGTGGATTATTGACCTTTAAAACTGGATATGACTGGGTGTGAATCCACCAACACGCCAAGGCTTTTTAAACTTTTATTAGGCTCTGCACTGTGGACGTTAACCCTTCAATAGAAATGGCCGACAACTATACGTATGTATGACGATAGTGAAACTTTTTTACTATAATTTTGTAATGTATGTATCGTATCGATGTATCGCTGCATCACTATATGTCGGAGAATAGTAAACGATTATCGAATAATCGAATCGTCATCGCCAATTGTGGCGCTGGAGAACGGAAGTAGTCACTTTTGTCATCTTGACAGTTTCATCTCTTTATATGCCCTCGACAGTTTTAGTCTTGCGCGGTCTCTCAAGGAGTTAAGTAGTCTTTAGATTTCGTGTTAGTGAAAGTGTTAAGTGCAGTGGAATGTTGTTAGTATCGCCGAGCACCTTCTAATCTACTCGGTGACCGAGCGAATGACTAAATGAAAACTTACAAACGTGTGCAACACTATACTGATCTGATAATAACGATACAATATAACTGGTAACGTGGGGCCTGACCCGCCAGTGGCTTCCGACCTCCCCTATAGTCACCCCAAGCCTCACAAAACAGACTACTCCTCTGATCTAAATACTGATCAACTAATAAAACTGGTCTGATCATATCACTAATTTTACTGCAACTGAACTGATATAACTTGCACTGATTTACTACATCTGTTACTGATACTGCTCTTAGGTGCCACGTTCACTAACTGACACTGAAACACAACCGCTCTAACTGGCACTGATAATGCTCTCAGGTGCCACGTTCACTAACTGACACTGAAACAGAACCGCTCTAGCTGGCACTCATAATGCTCTCGGGTGCCACGTTCACTAACTGACACTGAAACACAACCGCTCTAACTGGCACTGATAATGCTCTCAGATGCCACGTTCACTAACTGACACTGAAACACAACCGCTCTAACTGGCACTGATAACGCTCTCAGGTGCCACGTTCACTAACTGACACTGAAACACAACCGCTCTAACTGGCACTGATAATGCTCTCAAGTGCCACGTTCACTAACTGACACTGAAACACAACCGCTCTAACTGGCACTGATAATGCTCTCAGGTGCCACGTTCACTAACTGACACTGAAACACAACCGCTCTAACTGGCACTGATAATGATCTCAGGTGCCACGTTCACTAACTGACACTGAAACACAACCGCTCTAACTGGCACTGATAATGCTCTCAGGTGCCACGTTCACTAACTGACACTGAAACACAACCGCTCTAACTGGCACTGATAATGCTCTCAGGTGCCACGTTCACTAACTGACACTGAAACACAACCGCTCTAACTGGCACTGATAATGCTCTCAGGTGCCACGTTCACTAACTGACACTGAAACACAACCGCTCTAACTGGCACTGATAATTCTCTCAGGTGCCACGTTCACTAACTGACACTGAAACACAACCGCTCTAACTGGCACTGATAATGCTCTCAGGTGCCACGTTCACTAACTGACACTGAAACACAACCGCTCTAACTGGCACTGATAATTCTCTCAGGTGCCACGTTCACTAACTGACACTGAAACAATCGCTTTAACTCAAACTCAAAATATATTATTTCAATTAAACTTTTGTATAAAAGTACTTTTGAAACGTCAAAATTTGGTCGATCAGTCAGTTTGTCTGAAGCTACCACCAGCTCGGAAAGCAGTTCTCTGTTGAGAAGAGCCCGCCAGAAACTCAACAGTCGCTCTTTTCATAAACCCATGTTTACATTACTTGATATACAAATGATTTAGCTTGAGAGTCAACGTCACTTAGATTCCAAGCATTCTCATCATTTAAGTAATCCTGTACATTGTAGTATGCTTTATATATTAATGACTTCTTGATACGAGTTTTAAATTGTTGAAGTTAGGCACTATTACTGCTCTCAGATGCCACGCTTATTTACTGATACTGAATCACAAACTGGTCTAATAAGCTAACTCGCATGAAGCGAAATGACCTCTATAAGTTATAATTGATTGACACTAAACACTTCACTGCTTCTACAACACTGACACTAATAAATCCAAATCACTAATTCTACAAACACTAATATCCACACAGAGACCCATAGCGACCGACTACTCCGCCAAAGATCCAAATAATAAGTCTGCTTCTATGTACTTTATTACCCTCACTACCACTCCCCCATTGATGAGTATAAAATCGATTCTAGATATCAATAAATCTTTTCGCGAATATTTTTACTACCTTCGTCAGTTAGTGCTGGTAGTGCTGTTCAATTAAGGTCACGTGAGTACCTTACAGTGTAATTGCCACATGGTAACTAATTGCCACAACGTTAGGTTAGGTTAGCCTATAGGTTAGGTAAGGATAGGTTTATGGTAGCCTAACCTTACTCTTACACAGTGATTCCCTTATTTTGCTCCGACATATATCACTATTTCCCTATGATGATTTTAAACATTTTTTGAAGCGTCAGTTGCTCAGTGGTTTGGGTGTTGGATTCAAGATCAATAAGTAAAAAAAAAAAACTGTTTGTAAGATACAAGAACTTTGGATGTACAGTCAGTGCATAGTAATAAGTAGGTAGTCTTTACTTTTAATATTCAAATCAATCCTTTTATTGTTTAATTTTTTTTTTTTTCTAAATCCTTATCTATAATATGTGACCGATACCACACAGTAACACGCACAAGACAATAATAATATGCATCACGACACCAAACCACTCCACAGCCGTAATGGTCTTGGAATAAAATTAAAAGTACTACCCGCGAATATAAAGTTATCAATGGTTTATCTAAAGCTAAAATTTTATTATTATTTTTATTCGGCTTTTTCGTTTTAGGTTTAAGTTGTATCAAAACTTCACCAACATTGGTCATACATTTGGCAATCTTTTTCACTTAAATTCCTGCATGGGGACAGTTTTGTTTGTGTTGTCGATTTCTGCTAATTCAGACCGGCGGCGGCGAGAGGGTTAATGGAATCTGTTAAAGCTTTTGTTTATATGATAGGATTTCATTTGCCTATCTTTGGTTTGATGTGGTTGGGTAGTTTGAAAGTATAGGAATTAGCCGCCTCAATAGGATTAAGTAGTATTTAAATAAAATAATAATCATTGTACTGTATTAAATTAATAAATTATGTGTTGTGGGTATAGGTACCTATAGTAGCCGGCAGCTAACTTTAGGTCTGAAATAAAATAGTGGGAGAAAGTTGCGCATTTTGAGCGTGCTACGTGACTGTATTGGCAGTTCCATCCGTGACGTAGTAGACGCGCGTGAACTGAAACGTCGCATAAGAACCAATGGCGTGTAATGCGCTGCTTTCGCCCCGCGCTCTCCACTACAACACGTTGACTTCTGTGAAATGAAGGCCAAACCTATACTTACGTGCCGTATGGTATATATAGGTAAGTTTACTCGAGAATATCGCTGTTTTCTTTATAGTATATAGCAGGGTTATGGGGAGGGATTTAGGATGTAAATAAGTGTCTTTCACTAATAGACACACGTTACAGGCTTTAAATAGCGTGCTTGTAACGGTGTTATAGATTTGGTTATCTGTACGATTGAATGAGTGATTGAATATACTAGAAACAGATACACTACAATAGGTAAGTGGAGCTATTAAAATTATTGCTCTTTTTTATAATTTTGAATTATACGTGAGGAGCATCTCGTCCGCGTCGGACCCTCGCTAATTGTGTAAATATGCAAATAATATCAAAACGGTGCATATATTATGTTTTGTTTAATCTTACATAGGGTAGGATAAATACTAGCCGTCTTATTGGGATTTCGCTCAATGGCCTGGGTGAGGGAGAGTTAATTAAGATTGAGGATATTTAATACTGTTACTCTAATATAAGCAATAGCAAAGTTTCACTATAATCAACAAAGATGAAGGATGATACATTTTACTGTACAGCAATTTAGATGTATTTTAGCGCAGAAGGTGTGCGGTGTCAAGAGTTTATCACCAAGGAGCAGGTTAACAGACATCCTAGATATCCTCACCATCAATCAAAGTACATATCTCATCTAAACCCGCGATCAGCGTTCCACTAGGGATGCTCGAGGATGTGCAGCAAGAAATGTGTTTCCTAAAAGCAAATAGTATCGCTTTATTTGACATACTCTGAGCTTCGATAAGGGAGAACTAGCACCACGACATTAATCGATATCAATTGCGCTACTGTAGATAATGTTTATTGTGTAAACTCACTTGACATAGTATCTAAGATCTGTCAAGATACAGGTAGACGATACAACGTTCACTTAAGTGTAAATATCCTTATAAATATAACATACTAGGGGCCCGTCCCGGCTTCGCACGGGTGGGTAACTTTTTTTTTAACATTTTGGCTCCCGCATTCTGTCGCTCCCTCTATCGCCGCGTTACTCGCTGCGCTGCGAGGCACTCCACACCGCACACCGCGCCGGCGGCCCGTCTGGGATTATTTTTTATTTATCTTGATATTTTTATTTCGTAATATCTTTTGACTGGAATGTCCGATTTCAATAATTCTAAAAGTAATTAACAGGTATTGAAACAGTCTTCATTACGAAATAATTTATTTGGATAAGAATTAATATAAAGTTATGGAAAACATGGTCTGATTTTGATAGGCATTTTTATCAACTTTTAAAAAGTAAAAAAGTAGTTATAGTGACTTAACTACAATAGTTGGACATATGGTCTCGCGGAGTTTTTTGTAGATATTGATACGTTCTATAATATTGTATAACATTTTTTTGTTCTATCATCAATACTTTTCGCAGCGCATGCGATGAAAGATATTTTATGGCTAATTTTTTTGCACCTTGTGTTGGTTTTAGTGAGAATTTCTGGGGATCTCTAATTTTTCTTGTAATAAATATAGCCTATGTTACTCAGGGATAATGTAGCTTTCTAATGGTGAAAGAATTTTTGAAATTGGTCCAGTAGTTTTTATGTTTATTCGTTACATACAAAAATACAAATCTTTCCTCTTTATAATATTAGTATAAATGGACATCCTCATTAATTTAATATTGAAAACTAAATAATGTACACATTGTGCACTGAATATGAATTAGTCCACAATTAGGCATCACGGTCACACTGTGCGCTATAGGACAGTACATATAAAAATTTCATTAGCTACATGCATTCTGTCCCCTGCGTCCGGTGTTATGGCACTTGTTGTACCGTCAACATACTAAAACTTTAAACTCACTGCTATCGACAATAAACTCTGTTCCGACTGTTGTGTATTAATAAATACTAGGCGTCGTTGTGTCTGTTGTCCTGGATGGATGTGCTTTAATACGTACGCTTTATACGTTATATAATATACAGTGATGTTTGATATAAACAGTGAAAGTCACATCAACCGATCTGTGACAGTCTGACAAATCGTTTCGTTCAGTAAACATTGTCTAAAGTAGTGGTAGTGTAGATTAACTTTATTATCTATTTAGTAAGGCGAGTAAACTTGAGTCTGTAGATAGATTGATCTGATTTTGACCGTAACAGCTACCCCAGAAAGAAAAATTTCGCCACCTTCGTCTCGTCCACCACTTGTTGGTTTAATTTGTGATTTTTTGCACAAAATTCGTCTCTTAAAACGTTCTTACGTTAATCATTTTCATTTTGTCAGTATAACAGAGACCTACAGGTAAAACGTCACTTATATCAGATTTTCCATTTAATAGTTTTAAAATATTTAAAAATATATATTATTCTTATGCTGACGCTCCTAAATAAGGCTATTCCCATACACCTAACACAGTGAACCTACAGTACCGATAGAGTACAAATTTACGCTTAAATTACCCAGACCCCGTGCGATTTGCATCCAATCCGCATTAAGGGGCCGAGGGGCACGTCACAATTGACACCCATGATTCAATTAGTGTCTGACGTTTAAACGTCAATATCATGTTTAGTAAGCGATACGACTAGTTACAGAAACTGTCACATTTGTCTGTTCCATTGGAAGATATTGTGACTAATGTCGGATATGTCACAATAAAATAAACTGTCACACCGGTGTGTTTATTATGTTACCACCACACGGGTCTGGTTTACGGTAGTTTAACAATTGTGCAACTTGACTGATTTGATGACTAACATAATTTCACAGGTAATAATAATCTATGCTCTTTCTATAAGCAGTAGAATGTTAAATTCCCATATTTCAAAATACCCGCATACATGGAATAGTGCCGAAATTAACAGCTTTAATGAATTTTGCAAATCATTGTGATGTGGGTTGGTACGTCCTGGCATAACTGGGTCATTGATATAACCACTCTCTACACAATTTAACTATGAGCTATATGTTTTATATTTGAGGTATTTTTCTCTTAATTAAGTTTACAAATGTGTCTAACTACTAAAAAAGTAAACTCTTGATCCCTAAAAGAACTAGGAGTTCTTGCATCATAACGATAAACCAAAATAGACTTATATTATGTATGAAATCAGACTAAGTTAATTCAGTTAATTCTATAATAGATAAAACGGTGTAATTTTAAGACCTATCCGTCAATCAAAGGCTGACGAAAGTGTCGCTATCAAGTAACTCAGAGGGACTCTTTGAAATACTATCAAATCAAGATTTATTGAATTTTCCCTCCATATCTCCCCGAACCTGTCATTAACCACAGACAATAGTCACGTGTCAACATTAAAATTAAAGAGGGGGTATTAAAAACCATAGAGCATAGAGCTTTCAATTTGTACGCACTACCAAGTAGGAATTTACGAGGAACATTATGGGGCCAGACAACGGCCGAATAAATTAAGCACGAAGCTTGGATTGGAAGGGTAGCATAGATTAAAAGGGTAGAGGGTAGTTTTTTTTATAGGAAGGCGCATATGGTGAGTGGTCATCGATGAATGTAGACGTCGAAAAATTGCCGATAGTGATGAATTTAACTTCGTATCGTTAGTGATAACGTCAATATTTTATTACCACTCATTAGTACCGGGTTATAATTCAACATTAAAATAGGATTTGGATTTTTTTTGGAATTGATATTTTTGGAATTGTAGGTTGTAGGTTAGTAGATTTGTTCAATTAAAAAAAAAGTTTAATTCAAAACTCAATGGCGGCTATTTTGAAATTGTTTTAAAGGACATTTGTTAGTTAGTTAAATCCAAGTTAAATTTTGTAATCATAAATATAAGTAGGGGCAGCCATTTTGAATTTGTTTGTTAGTAAACATATTCATTAATTAGTTAATGATCTTAAATGATTAAATTAGGGTTATTATTGTAAAAAAATATTTTAGTTATTTTTCCATGAATTGATTAAATACAGATAAAATTACTGTTAATAATGGCTGCCATTTTAAAATTCTTTGCTCTAAGATTTGTTTACACTACAGTTTGCTAACGAGGCTGCGTTTTCACCAGAGATGTGCAAATGACGTGTAGCAAGGAATGCGTTTGTTAAAAGCCAATAGAATAGCTTCATTTGGCACAATCTAAGTGCAAAGGGAGGTTTAAAAAGCTATCTTCATATAACAAGTTTTAACGTACAAAAGTTTGGTTCGATTAGGTTCGTCTGATCTCGTCTAATCTGTGGCAGTAAGCCAGAATCTTCCCTGATATCCCATAACGTGGAGGGGTTGAAAAATCATGAATTATTACTGTCTGCCGTTATTATGATTTATGTTAATATGGGATGGGATGCTTGCTATCTCTGCTACTAGTTAAGGGGTTTGATTTTTAATCCTGAACTGAAAATCTGGCTAGAAAAGGCAAATCACTGTATGTTATAAATTACAGACCTACACTGAGTCTGTTTCTTTGTTCGCTTGCGATAATCTCAAAAAGTACTGAATAGATTTTAATTTAATTTAGACCAGTAGACAAAGTGATTCATCAGGAAGGGTTAAATGCATAATTTCTTATCATTTAAAATATTTTTTTATAGTTAACCTAAAGAATAATGATATAGAGTTCTTTGTAACTGTAGAAAGCTTCTAAAGCTATACAAACTTGTTTTTTATCCCAGAAAGCATTTGATTAGGCTTAAGGATCTGGCAAACTTCTGAAATTATGCTAAGTTTTTTTTAACTTCCAAAAAGTATTTTATAAAGCTCTAAGATTTAGAAAGCTTCGAGTTTTTTTACATAATAAGTATTACGTATAATAACTATTACTAGGAAAAGGGGAGGAGAAAAAGAGACATTGCAAGACTAAGCTAAATTATAGCGATCAAAAAGAATACATTAACACTTTCCTCAACATATTTAACATAAATATTTTAAGTCTTTATAATGTAAATGTATTATTTAAGTATGAAAACACTAAATCCAGCGCAGTCTTTGAGTCACAACTCACACTGCATCGTATTTTATCTTACTGGAATTTTTAATCTCGTTTTTACCCGTGAGGGGTAAAATACAATTCCCTCTGACGCTAAGAGAGCTCGAAAGAGCGGAGTAACCCAGCACCCCCTTGGTGATAGGGGATCTGTTCACCGATATGCTTGAGACTACCAGCATGCAAATTCGTCCGCCAAGTGATTTAGCCCCTACTTCTCCCATTCGTTTCATCCTTAGGGTTCATCCTTAGGGTCCTTTGAAACCGCAGGATTCTTCTCTTTGCTCCCCCTCCTAACTTAACTTTTAAGATGGCAACTCAAGAGATTCCATCCGGTGGTGAAAGTTTAATATTAACTATATTTATCAGTATATATCTAATATCTATACTAATATTATAAAGAGGTAATGTTTGTAAGGTAGTAGGGGGTAATCTCTGGATCTACTGAACTGATTTTAAAAATTATTTTACCAATAGAAAACCACATTACTTATGAGTGTCATAAGCTATATATTAGCCGGAAAAATGATAAGACTTTTTCGTGGTAGTCGGATTTGCTGCAGTAAGTCGGAGAAAAAACGGTCGAACGAAAACGTTTGTTATGAACGCTGTCTTAACGATGAGAGAATATGATTCATAGTTGCGGGTAGAGTATGAATGAATAGATGTGTGAGTGAGTGAGTGAACAGTTGAATACATCTCAGCGAAGCGAGAGCGGGCGGCTAGTATTATAATAAATATGACATGTCTTAAGATGACACTAAATGTGAAGGGTCCTTATGACAGCAATAAAAGCCATAACCTTCTAAATTTTTTTTGTTTGTATGTTTGTATGCGCATCACGTAAAAACTGCTTCACGAAATTGGATTCAGTTTTCATATTTGTATAGTTGCAGGTCTAAATTAAAATGTAGGTTTTCTTTTATTTAAACAGGATGTCAGGAAAATAAGATATTATTGTTATTTTAAAAATGTTAGGTTTTTTAAATTTAACATAAATGAGTCTGTGTAGAGTGCAAGTAAGCTATGTCTTCTAAGATTAAATCTTTGATAATATACTGCGATGAGGGTCTTGAAAATGTCCTTAAACCCTCCTTCACAAACCACAGATACTGCTCGGTATTGTTTTGTATTTTTTTTTAGAAAAAACTTAAAAATAATATTTAACATCTTATCGTTTGAAGATATCTGTCAAATGAAATTAACCTATTTTATGTTAAAGTGATGTTAAAAACATTCTAACGAAGTTTACATGTTTTAAAAGCTTCTCAAGTTTTCTATAAGGTACATTTTTCATACAAATTAATTAATATTTACTTCAAATTTTACTACTTTTTTTTTTAATTTATAAAAGGTTAAATTATTTTTAATACAATTTTCAAAAACAATACTACCCGTATTTAATATCACTTCCGTTTTTGTCATAATTATAACTTCTGTTTCGTGACAACACTCAACGATTTGATAGCCTGTGATTGGCCGACGACTTCTATTACTTCTACCCCCACCAATGCTCCTTTGCTACCACTGACTTGTCCCTTTATATTCCCCGACTGATGAGGACCTGTAACAATAGAGTGTCGCTATGTTACGGATATTGGATCTCTTTGTTTGAATCCGACCGCCAAGTGTCACAGACGCGTTCCGGTTGAGCCGCATGTCGACAAGACTTTCCCCGTTTCCTCTCCTATCCCATTAATGCTGCGGATCTAGTGGACTCTGGGATCTTTCTCAGTGCTAAGAGTCCGCTGCGACCGCAGCATTTTTTTCTTTACTCCCCTCCCCACTCTATTTTCGAGGATGCAATGCATTGACAATACAAGAGGGTATCTCTTGTTTTTCCGATGTCTATGGGCGATAGTGGCCACTTACCATCAGGTGGACCATCTGCTTGTTTGTATAAAAAAAATTGTATGTTTGGATGTTAGTTGCACAATCATGCTAAAACGGCTGAATGAATTTTGATAAAAATTGGCACGCAGATACTTTATAAACTGGATTAACTTATAGGCTACTTTCAATCCCGGAAAAAACCACAGTTCCTGCGGGATAATTATAAGATATTTATTGTTCAATATTAAATGTATTTATGTTTAATCAAGTAGGTAGGGCGAGTCGATATATTAAAAAAAAATAGCAAAAATGGAGGCGCAGATTTGAAAACACGGCGAGACCCTTTAAGATTCAACACGTACAACATTTATATGAAACAATACGAGTATTTAATAGTAGAGCAATAAAACACAAATAAGAGTAATAAAACGCACGCCTCCGCTAGAGGACGCTTCATTTGGCATTACTGTGCCAATCGCAGTGCTGCCAACTGCCAGCGACGATGCAAATTAGACTCATTACCATATTAACTTAGAGAGTTGCCAGTATAGGAGGGTAATGAGTTCAGGTTGATTTCTGTTCCTTTCAACTTTTAGAAAGTTATTGTATGTCACCAAAGAAGATTCGTGGAAAGGTTTAACGACTTTGGTGTATTAAATAACAACATCACGGGGTTGCTAGCTCACATAATTCTAATACATTAGAAAAATAGTTAACAATGGTGGTTTTCTTACAATTTTAATGTAATTTTTGGAGAGGATGAAATCAACATTTAGATTACAGTTAGACCCAACAGATAGCGCTGAAATCGGATCTAGGATTTTTTAAAATTAATTTTAAATTCATCCTTTCAAAATATCTAGTAAGGTCAAACTAGTCAAACTATCTAGGGCTTCTGGTCCCTATAAAAAAATCACGGAAAAAATGTCCGATTTATAGCTAAATTAAATTAATTATGTGATTGGCTGGTAAGTCTTTTTGTAAGAAATACAAATTCTCGTATTAAGAAATATATTATTTTCATTTAAATCTCTCAGTCAAGCGACTTGAATAATTGATTAAACTTTTACTGATATTAATTTCCAAATAGCATAGACTATGTAGTGATTATAAATGTTTTATTAAAAAAAGTAACGGCCATTTTGCGTGGTACATAATTGAATTGACACGAACATAGTAAAATCTAAATGAAATCCACCAGAGAGTGTTCAACAGAATTAAAATAGAGTTTAATTGAGTTTGCCTTCACTGCTTCTGTTCTGTGCCGACTTTTGCAATTTTTGATTTAATTGAAAAAGTTCAATTTCATTGGAATTTATTAATACTTAACATTTTTACTATGATACGTCGCCTCGTCTGTCTGTTCGCGATGAACTCAAAAACTACTGAACGGATTTTTATACGGTTTCCACTAATAGATAGAGTGATTTATGAGGAAGGTATAAGTATATAATTTGATAAAGTTTTATATTTATGTAGTTATATAATATATGCTGGGATACATGTACATGCGGTACGCTAGTTAATTATATTACAAACTAACATATCCGCTTTTAGAAGCGATTCCGTTTCTATTAACTTCGAAATTAGTGTGAATAAATGAATTAATATTATTCATTCATTTATTCATTAATACACTCATACACTTACTAAATGAAATCCAATATAGAAAGTGTCTAAATCTTATTTTTGTTCATATAAGTTCATTCAACTGTTTTGTGTTCCTCTTTCCGGGATAAAAAGTATCCTATGTGTTAATTTAACTTATAAAATATCATAAAAAATCATTTAAATTTTTGTGGTCGTTTTGGAGTAATTGTATATAAAACATCCAAGTAGTCAAACTTTCTTAACTGAATAAATATAAATTAAACATTAAATAGCTAATAGAGAGTAATTCAACCAAATTTTTTTTTAAATTATTCTACGTCGTCATCATCATCATCACGACCCGCCAATGGCCCACTGCTGAGCGGGGTCTCCTCCTCAGAATGAGGAGGGTATTAGGCCATAGTCCACCACGCTGGCCCAGTGCGGGTTGGCAGACTTCACTAGTGATATTTAATTGCTTAAAACACACATAACTCAGAGTCAGAGGTCATCAAACTCGGACCTCCCGAGTAAGACTTGAAGTCTCAACCACTGAGCCATCACTGCTTTTTAAAGAGCCAGAATAGCTATACCTACTTGGCTTGCGAACCTAATTCAGAATACTGAATATGTTTATTGTATATTCTATGGCATCAAATCACTCAAGTTTTCTGAAATCTTTTCCTCTCATTTCCAAATATAGGAAAATTACAGAAATATATGTATTAACACGTTAAGCGTGACAAATATCGTAATATGTCCCGGCGGGTGTAAACGAGTGTAATATTTGTAATATCTTATTAATGTCATACGTTGTTATTATAAGGAAAAATGTGTTTTGTGCCAAACGATCCCCGTCCCAAACTATCATCTGTTAACTATAAATAGTTATATATAGATGATTTATAAATGATAATCCCAAAGACTAAGTGGTCACAAGAGTCGACATGCACTTTATCCCATGTTTAAGTCAGTTTTTTGCGATAAAACGTGGCTTGTATTATTTCCTATATTTTAGTCTATCACTACATCAAATTTCATCAAAATCAATTCAGTCGTTTAAGCGTAATACCGACAGTTATCTACCGAATATGTGAAATAATAATTTTTACAAGAACTTCATCTCTATCTCCTTTCTTTTTTTTCTTCTTTCTTCAATTTATTTACATTCAAGTTTCTAGAAATTTGTAATCAATATATAAATTTACGAATACCATTGATTATTGTTTTTTTTTTAATCAAGCTGATTTTTGATAAACTCACAGTTTTTCACAAGCCTAAATTTGTTTGTGGCATAACTGGATATTAAGATAAATATTACAAATAATAACCGTGCAAAGTTCTATTTGATAAATGATGCAATATGTTGGTGCGCGTGTAAATGTATGTAATATGGCTAATATCTCATTACCACATTATAAAACAGGAGTCTATTATACCCACAATTTTAAATAAATTATGGATGTTGGTATTCTAGATTAATCTAAGTTAATTTATATTGAGACAATATTTAATGCAGTGTGGAATAAAAAAGCTGATTTAGACTTTTTTTTATCGATAGAAAATGCATTACGCATTCCACTTGGGCACTCCCAGGCGGGTATGTGAGACTCGCTGGCCGGAACTACCAGAATACTCACTAAAAACCATCGTTCTGTCACCGCTTTGTATGGACGTCACGGGATCGCTCTCCCATGCAACCGCGACCGTCCCGGCGGACCCCTCTGCCGAATGCGCTACTCCTTATTACACGGAGGGGAGAAGGTGCGCAAAGCGCAGCAATGATCTTTGACAATTTGCATCCTCAAGAGCATTTCTCTCTCGCTCCCTTTCCGCAGCCTCCTTCAGTACTACAACAGACTGACCAACACCTGTCACTGCTGAGCATGGCATCAACATTCCCACCAGCGACAGATCTCCGCCGATTGGTGACATCAGCGCATGCCGCTGTGGTCCCCAAGAGGCGCACTCCTCCAACGTGTGGCAAACTGAGTCTACTTGCGTTCCGCATTCGTAGCGAGTCGGAGTCGGCTCTTTACGGGCTACCTGATATTCACCAAAACAACCATGCCTGGTAAGTACCTGCGTCAGGCTAAATGATAGCTTCCCATGTTTCCTCATTATCCAGCGGGTAAAATGGGGCCCTATGGCCTCTACTATAGGCAGACCTGCTATTGGACTTCTAAGGACCTCTTGCCATCTTTCAATAAGAGCTCTTTGGGGATTAACTCTTACCCTTGCTACCTCCTCTAAGCTCAAGCAGTCACCTCTGGCTCTAACGGTAGCCCGGAAACGAAACCCTGCCTGTAGCTCTCAAGGCGGGTCGCTCGTTAGAAGAGTTGCCGCAGTCCAAGATGTGTGGCTTTCGCAGCAAAGATCTATTACGTCAGATCAGTCAGTCAGAGCGTCCTCCCAAACGGGTGCTCCATAAAGCGCCATGGACCGAATGATGCCGACATATAAACGCCGGTATGGTGAGTTCGCCCCTCTAGTTTACCCAGTGCATCGGCAGCTCCAACCAGCTTCTGGGCGAGCTGAGAAAAATGGGGTGTGAACCTCCATCTGCCGGAAGCTGATATAGACCTTTGGTGAATCATAGTTACTGTCTCTAGAAAAAACAATTCAATATGTAACAAAAATTAAACAGATACGAAAGATACCGATAAATGATACGATACGATCTGATCTGATAGGTTACGTTGCGATACGATATGATATGATGTGATGCGATTCGATACGTGACCAGGAGAGACTAGACTAGGCGGTACGTGAAAATACGATACGATACGATATGATTCGATTCGGTACTTGACCAGGCGAGACTAGACGAGATGTTGCGAGACTAGACGAGATGTTGCGAGACTAGACGAGATGTTACTTGACAAGATGAAACGAGACGGATCGAAACAAAAAACACGACACGATTCGATACGATAATTCAAGTTTCCGAAATCAAATAGTTAATTAATGTTGAATTTGCCTTGAATCAAAATAGACTTTATTAGAATATTAAGATATTTAGCGGAGCGAGGGCATGGTTAAGATAAAATTTAAATGATGTGTAAAAGGATTTTGATTTTAGGGGTGTATTTTAAATGAGTTTAAGCAAAATCGTAGGACCCGGCCCTTATCGCACTAACAGCGGCACAAAGACTCTAATGTGAAATAAATTGTCGCCCTACTAAAATGTTCAGGGAATTAAAATTACTGGAAGTAACTTCATAATAATGGACCCATGATTAAGCAGCGTTTCTACCAGGGATATATTAAAATTGATTAATCCATCAAAATTCAGTATCAAAGCGTTCGTTAAAGTAAAATGGACATGGACAGTTTAGAAATAAATCTCTTACAACATAAAAAAAACTATATCATATCATAAAAAAGAATATATTTTTTATAATATGATATATTTTGAAACTAATGAAACTGTAATAGTTCTTAATTTTAACTATAGTAAAAAGAGTATGAGAGCTATACTAGGTGTAAGCTGAGCAGTGACTGGAGCTTGAAACCCAGAAGCAGGATTAAAGAGCTCTTTCATAGTATATTAACTCTCACCTCCACCACTCGACATCGCTAACTACAGTAGATAATGAAGTAAACTTACGTGAACCTCAAGAAGGGTAACCTTAACTACGACACTATAATACTAATTTCCATGTATACTTCCATCGCACTAAAGTTTATATATTGTCTACACGTGTGTATACTTGAAATAATATATAAGGAACTACCCGCGAATACTAATTTATAATCGGTGTTACTAACGATAAGATAAGAAGAATTTATCCTTCTCTACGTAGTAATAGAGGATACAATTTATCCTACTTCTATATGTCGGGGTATAGTTGGGATAGGACTTGTTGTTAGTCCTTACATTATATTTTGATGTGTTAACACAACCTTAGGTAGAGTCAGTCTTAGGTTATGTTTATGTTAGGTTAGGTTAGCCTTATGTTAACCTAACCTAAGACAAACATTGAGACCAGGCATGATCATTTAAAGGATATCCTTAAGCCTACACCTTGGTCACAAGTCCAAGGCACTGCCTGGGTTCCTGTCCAAAAACTACAGAATCGTAAGGTTCGGTTCATTAATTCATCCGAATCGGCTCTCTCTTCTGACATATATATTATATATATAGTATAAAATATGATCGCGCTTTCAGTATAGAGTAGGATTCGTTGGCTCGCTTTTTACAACCGGAACCGGAAACCGCTCGAGCCTTCAGGAAATGCTTGCGTGTTTGGCCCAACGGTAGTTATACAATGGAAGGCTTTTTGTACATTTTTGGATGGTCCTTAACTAGTCAACCAACCTAGATATACTTGAATTGCATAAAAAGATACAGAAGAAAACCACGGGGGGAGGGGTTCTCTGCCAAGGTTCTCTGTTTAAACCTAACCTAATTTAAACCTAACATATGCTCCAACATATATATTTTGCACATAAGCATATCTAGCACAGAAGATACCTGATAGTCAAAATATAGTTCCTCAAATATTTATATACATTGCACAGAAGAACACACATAAAGATGCTAATTAAAAAAAAATAAAGTTTATAAAACTATAACCCAACTATGTATACATGGGTGCGACCACGGTTCTACCTTGACCATTTTTATACCGATGCATTTCTGTCTTTCTATTTGAATTATTTTCTTGTTTCGGCCTTTTTAGACAACTTTTTTATTTAATATGTAGTTTTCCCTTTCTCGATCGAGATAACCTTTATTATCTCATATTGTAACGTCATTTTGGTTTTTATTTGCTTAAACGAGTAAATACCGCGCGGACTATACGACTACATTTTAAACATATATGTTGACATAACCAATAACATATATATATATGTTGAAAGCTATTAAAAAGGATATAGATGGATGGCCTATCTCAAAAGCTATACGGACGGGATATAACTAAACATTACGATCTCTTAATATTCTGACTAGAACTGTTATGACAGGAACCTAAGCAGTGCCTTGGACTTGTTGGTCACAAGTTGTAGGCTTAAGTAATTCCTTTATTCGATCGAGACACTCAACTCCACTGCTTAGTTTCACTGTTTAATCCTAAGATTAGACTAACATTAACCTAACCTAAAACAAGGCTAACCTAACCTAAACCTAACTCACACCGACATATATATATTTGTAATGTACTCGCCAGGACCTTTCTTTTGACACCAAACACGTGATAATTATCTCAGTTTAATTTTTTTCGAGATTAGAATCTGAGGTATAATTTCCGTTATAAAAAAAAATCATAAAATTTTTATAGTCTATGTCGTCCGCGCTATTATTACGAATCTATTTACACCTCATTCATGAAAATTGGTTCAGTAGTTTAGGCACTAGAGTGGAACATACAAACATACATACATACACACATAAACTGCCAAAATCATAACCCTTCTTTTTGCCGTAGTCAGGTAAAAATACACACTCACCTACACAATAATTTTTATATTTTAGTATTAATATATTTAGTAATATTTTGCACATAAGTAATACAAATGTGTGTGTATTATATAACTGATGTATTTATATACAGGATATATTTTGAATTGAATTAATACATTTTGAACTTAGGTAAGAAATAAATTTTTTTACTGACATTATATATTTAGCCCTGAAGGGATACTTCGATTGTTTGATGCATTGAATGGTAAAGTCAACTCCTAAATATCCTTTATTTTTAAATATGAACTTTTTTATATCATAGAAATGTGGCAAAGGAGGAGCACAGAAGACGACAAGTAAAAATTATTTAAATATAATTAAATACATACAAGTGGACAAACTAACATTTTTCTATTATTTGTTCCTTTTCTAAAATTGTAATGCCCATATAATGTTTCTATGGTATCTGAACGCAATCGCTTTATTGGCCCTTTACAGCTCTTTATAACTTTTATGGGCTTTTATTATATTGTTTGCCTTAAAAAAAGATAATAAGAATTTCTTTTAGGTTTGTGTTAATATGAGTTTTGGGTGGTTTTATTACTTTTTGGAAATAAATATGTTATTAATATCTAGAACTTTTATGTTGCTATTGTATATATTTTGATTTTAAAGTATAGTATTTAAAAAAATCCTATTTCATTTAGTTATTCCGCCATTTCGTCCAGATTGTGTTTATATACCAGTAAAATCAAAATTTTTTTTTCTCAATGCATAGATTAAATGATTGTTTAGTTTAGAAGTTTTTCATTAACTTTGAAAATTAGGAGAAAATTACCTTCATGTAGGAGGAAATGAGTATACATTACATTTCAAGATCAAAGCACGAAATGGCAAAATAAACCTTTATTGGTGAACGTGAAAAACTTTATTTATGGTCTAATCTTTCCTATCTATATATAATCCTATACAGTATAAATATAAATACACTATTTTTCAATTGAAATGTTTTTTTAATATATTCAAATATCCAAGATATTTTATTAATTTATACGACAAGCTAATACAGCAATTTAAAGTATAAATCATTGTTTATTATTTAAAATCTTTATTGATTTATTTTAGACTAGCGGCCCATCCCGGCTTCGCGCGGGTGGAATATTATTTTTAAAAATATATTGGCCCTCCCGCATTTCGGTGCCCCCTCTCTTGCCGCTTTACTCGCTGCGCTGCGTCGCTATACTGGCCCGTCGCGTCGTCGTGTATTTTTTGTTTATATTGATATTTTTAATTTCATAATATCTTTTGAATGGAAAGTCCGATTTTAATAATTCAAAAAGTAATTTACAGGTATTAAAATAGTCTTGAATACAAAATAATTTATTTGGATAAGGATTAATACAAAGTTATAGAAAACATGGTCTGATTTTGATAGGCATTTTTATCAACTTTTAAAATGTAAAAAAGTAGTTATAGTGACGTAACTATAATAGTTGGACATATGGTCTCGCGGACTTTTTTGTAGATATTGATACGTTCTATAATATTGTAGAACATTTTTTTGTTCTATCATCAATACTTTTTGCAGCGCATGCGATGAAAGATATTTTATGGCTAATTTTTTGGCACCTTGGGTTGGTTTTCGTGAGATTTCCTAAGGATCTCTAATTTTTTCTTGTAATAAATATAGCCTATGTTACTCAGGGATAATGTAGCTTTCTAATGGTGAAAGAATTTTTGAAATCGGTCCAGTAGTTTTTATGTTTATTCGTTACATACAAAAATACTAATCTTACTTCTTTATAATATTAGTATAGATACACTTTAAATAATAAATTGAAACTTTACTATCCTTCGTCAATTTAAGTACTTTTCCTATATGTAGAGTTGGTAGTTAGGAGACGACAGCGGTTTTCACTTAGCTCACACATTATGCAGGGTGATCGATTGATCTCACACAATGCTTCAAACATTATTATAAACTAGTCGCCCCACCCCGGTTCGCGTGAGTGCAATTAACCATGATTATTTTGGTTAATTTCACATTTTAATCGCTATAAAACTATATTTTACATTTTAATTTATATATGACTTATAACGGACACACAGCTCGACATGCACTTCACCTCCACGTCGATAGATGGCGTACAAGCATACTCATTTGTTTACTAAGTATTCTTAAGTATTTTTTTCGCGATAAAACAGTATATATCCTTCCTCATGCTCTACTTTATTTCTGAATCATATTTCATCAAAATCGGTACAGTATTTTAAGCTTGATTATGTAGCAGACAAATGCCGTAAGTAGTATATTAAATCGTAGTTTCGTTTAAACGTTGAAATGTTTAATAAATATTAGGATCAATTGACTATATGTTGTATCAATAATTATTTCCTATTGGTATTTTTTCGGTATAAAAACTATCCTATGTATTAATCCATATTATAAAGTATCTGTACACCAAAATTAATTCAAATTTTTTAGCTCATTTTATATGATTTAGTACAAAATCTAAATACACTTTCACTTCTTTATTTTTTAATTTGTTGTATTTTCCATAACTATGTTACAGATGGCGCTGTAGGTTAGTTTATTATTTTTAATACGTTGTATATCCAATAGATGGCACCATGTTGTTTTCAAACGTCTGTACATGTAGGGATAAAACCGCGCATAAGTGGAAGCTTGCTGGGCCCGATTTAAGCTTCTTATAAATTTTAATTACATATATTAGTCAGTATGGTGAAAATAAAAACATTGTACTTACAGGTTTGCTGGATTTCGCATATTTTGGGAGGCCCCCGTCAACAAGTCAATTTAAATTTCTTGAGAAAGCACACACAAAACAAGGGATTACAGATATTTAAAAGTTTAAATAACAGGACCGCATACATCGCGTCAAATTTTAATAGTATTATTATTCTATTTTATATAGTAAAAGTGTTTTTGTTACCACTACTATTAAGAGT
This sequence comes from Limenitis camilla, assembly GCA_905147385.1. Lineage (NCBI taxonomy): Eukaryota > Metazoa > Arthropoda > Insecta > Lepidoptera > Nymphalidae > Limenitis > Limenitis camilla. The sequence goes on from LR990241.1 coordinate 13,577,692, forward strand.
GTGGGAGCTATACTGAGAGTTGAGCAGTGCCTGGGGCTTAACACTCGGGAGCAGGTTTAAAGGCGTCTTCTACTATGCATAAACTCTCACCTCTATACCGAATATTAAAATAAAAAGCAACACTTGTCTCAACACTTTAATATGTTCTGCGCGAAATCATTTGACAGACTAACTCAATTCTATTAGAACGAAAGATATATATTGTTAACTTGAAATAAGATTAAATGAACTACCCGTGAATAATAATGTGTAAACGGTGTTGCTATCACTACCAGGTCGCTAGTTAATATATGATATTTTTGTATCTCTAGAGTATAATAAGTTCTAATACGCCATACCTAAGTAATCAATTATTCAATATGCATACCCTAAGGGTTAGTTACCTGACCCTTGAATAAAATGTCGTTTAGCGTCACCGTCACTCGTAATTGATGGATCGACCTGGTATGGTACATATGTGTTTTATTCGAAAAATACTAAGTTGATTATGACTAAACTATGGACATACTATTTTAGTACCTATAAAATGTCTGGATCTTGTGACCCAAGTGTTGGTTTAGAGATCCAAATATAAGCTACGGGTGCGACGCGGTCAGGATATAACTAACATTACGATCTCGAGCTATTCTGACAGGAACTCAAGCAGTACCTTGGACTTGTGACCAAGGTGTAGGCTTAAGGAATTCCTTTATTCGATTGAGACACTCGCCTCCACTGCTTAGGCTTTCTCTTTAAACCCAAGGTTAAGCTCACATAAACCTAACGTAACCCAAGACGTGGCAACTACATTGTAAGGTACTCACGTGACCTTAATCGGACATCACTCCCAGCACAAACGCAACATTGCACTGCACTTAACACTATCTAGAGACCACTTAACTCCTTGACAGACCGCGCAAGATTAAGACTACAGTCAGACTGTTCAAGGTATATAAAGAGTCGAGACTATCAAAATGTCGGAAGTGACTACTATCCTACTTCAGTGCCATAGATGGCGATGTCGATTCGATTATTCGATAATCGTTTACTATTTTCGACATATAATAAACATTGATATTAAACTTTACTATTAAAACTATCTATATATTCAATTAAGTAACACACTTGACTTACTTTTTTTTATGATAGTTAAGGGACAAACGAGCAGAGGGTCCACCTGATGGAAAATGGCCACCGTCGCCCATACACATCGACGAAACTAGAGGGTATCTTGTTTTGTCGATGCGTTGCCGCCTCGCAGCAGTAATGGGATGGGAGAGGGAGGGATAGATCTGGCCCACATGCGGCTCGGCCGGAACACGTCAGAGACACTTGGCGGTCGGTTTCGCATGGTGGTGGTCGCAAGCCAGTCGGGGAACAGACCCACTGCCACCAAGGGGGTGCTGGGTTACTCGGCTCTTACGAGATGCTCTCCCAGCGGCAGAGAGGAATTGTATTCTAATCCGTCCCCTCACGGGTAAAACTTGTTCAAATATTACGTTATATTTGCTTTGAAATCGATTTAGAAGTAGGTCTATGTATAGCAATGGCAAATCTCTTCATATGTGCTTTGACAATCTGTATACCAAAAGATCTGAGACACTCTGACTGGCAAGTTCGTGCAGCGGAGATGACCATTGTTAGTATTAAAAGAACTGGTAAACTGGCACCTGTGGCAAAGCGACCGTGATCCAAACTATCAGGTTTTATAAAATCACGTCTGAGCGTCGCAAGCTCTTGCTCTATTTGTATTTCAGTGAAGTGAAAACATTTAGAAACGTCTAACACAAAGTTCTAACCAAAGCAAGTAAATAGAAAAACGTACGACATGAGAAGTTAAATTGAAACAGATGCAGTTCCTCGTTACTTATACGCTCCTAATTTGTGCTCTAATTGAATTGTGCGCCAGCCGCTTTGCTTCCTATTGTGCTACTAGGATACTTTTTAGCTGATTTTAGAAACTCATTTCACTTTAAATCTACTATACGACATAATTCTAAATGTATTTTGTGAGAGCGATCCCGTTTCCCCCATAGTATAGTGTCCCATTATAGCGGTGAGAATCCGATGGTTTACCCAAAGGATAAAAACGGCACCCTATCACTAAGACACCGCTCTCTGTCCGTCTGTCTGTCCAGGCTGTATCTCATGAACCGTGAGAGCTAGACAGTTGAAATTTTGGCATGGCATGGCATTTTGAAATGCATGTCATCGAATTAAAGTGAATACGCACATAGAAACGAAAATATCCCTGCTCAGAATGAGGAGGGTGAAAATGTATGCAATAATGTTTGCGTAAACAAGTTAGGGCTTTGCTTACTTTTGCTGACATGGGGTCGGGGGGTTGATAATTCCATAAAAATCTGCTTACCTACTACTTGATCGGCCGCTATCTACACTCAAAGACTCATTTTATTACTGTTAAGTTCCTGAATCTTGAAAATCAATCCTAAATTTGAACTCTCATTTTACTATAACAAATTAATACTTACTATAAAAAATCACTCGTCAAACTGCCTCAAATCTAACAGGGCTAAGCTTATAAATTGTTTCTTCTTCTTTTCACATAGTAAAATAAATGATATAAGATATTATTTAAATGTACATTAATCTATATCTTACCGACTGCATGGCGCAGTCGGTAAGATATGAACCTATTTTAGCATTTATATTATTACGAAAACATCAAAATATCTTGTTATATATTTTATGTGCATTCAAACTGAATCAGCTGCAAAATGATCTATATATTGAATTTTCCATTTATTGATTTTACCACGCAACACGGCGCAGTCGGTAGGATACTAAATTTACTCTGTTATAGATAATAAATTTCCATAGTTCTTAAACAAAACTGATTTTTTAGGCATAAGGCAGGATTTTTTTTAAATCTCAAATATTTGTAAGAAGGTAGAATATAATTTAAAACATGTGTTTGAAATATTATGTAGTTTTTCTTATACTTATAAAAATCCTTTTAGTCCAATCTGTGTGTAATAACTCATATGTTTAATTAACATGTCATGTATTAATAATTTTTCTTTTTTTTCAGGTAAGGGCGGTTAATGGAAGCCACGTAAGGGTTGTAACTCTAATATGATTAGTCTTAAATGATTAATATAGCACGAACTAGTAATTATCATCAATCATGTTAAACCAAAACAAGATTTTAAAATTTTTATTAACCCTTTTGTGAGTATGCGAAATTGACTCTTGTATTAAGTGAAGCCGGTCTCAGAGACCGTTCGCATCTATTGTCTGCTACATTTTATTATGCTGTTGAATTTTAGTTGTAGTATTATAAGCTCTTAGTATTGATATTTATTCTGATACTTCGTCAACTAAAGTCAGGTAAACGAAACATTGCTGTAAATTATATTTTAAACAGAGTCCACTAGATTCGCTGCATTACTGGGATGTGGTCGCAAGCCAGTTGGGGAACAGATCCCCATCCCCAGCAGGGGGGGAATATTATTCTAAAACGTACTCTCATAGGATGAAACATTTTGCCTAAAGTAAAATCATGAATTGCTTTGTTATTCCTAAAAGTATAAGGAATAAAAATTAATTAAATATTTTAAAAAAACGTTGGTCTTAAAGACCCTTCCGTAACTATTGTAGAGTTTTGGTAATATGTCCACTTCTTCGAATAATATAGATATATACATAAATAGAGGAGGATCATAAATATATAGGAAACTTGAGTTATTACAGTCGAGAACAAAACAAAGTAGTATAAGTACAATATATCACAATTAATTGAAGACACTCAAACATAAAGTTCGGGAACTAGTGTAATAATATATTAGCAAATACGCGACGCGTACGCAAAGACTGCGGCTCGCGGGCATCACAGAATAATAAAAGTAAATGGCGCAATTTACACTTATATTGGAAGTCTAATGGAAGTCTTTTGAATTTCATTGCATCTGTTATCATAAAGTGAAACTTCATAGAGAGATTTAATCTATACTATTATATAAAGAGGAAAGATTTGATTGTTTGTATGTTTGTATTTTTGTATGTTTGTATGTTTGTTTGTTTGTTGCGAATAGGCTCGAAAAGTACTGAACCGATTTTGAAAATTCTTTCACCGATAGGAAGCTACATCCTTTCCGGGTAACATAGGCTATGTGGTGTTGCCATAAATACTCTAATTAAAAAGATATGGCCATTTAAGTGCCATAAGGTGGCCATTTTGTAAATTGAAGGATTTCTCAGGAACTACTAATCCGATTTTAAATTTTTTTTCACTGATAGAAAAATGCACTTTTCGTGAGTGACAAAGGTGATTTAGTGTTGCCATATGCATTTTTTAATAAACAGAATATGGCCATTTTGTCGTAACTAACCCAATTTTAAAAATTCTTTCGCTAATAGAAAACTATACTTTTCGTGAGTGACAAAGATGATTTAGTGTTGCCATATACATTTTTTAATTCACGAATTTTGCCATTTTGTCGTAACAAACCCGATTTCAAAAATTCTTTCGCTAATAGAAAACTATGCTTTTCGTGAATGACAAAGGTGATTTAGTGTTGCCATATACATTTTTTAATTCACGAATTTTGCCATTTTGTCGTAGCTAACCCGATTTCAAAAATTCTTTCGCTAATAGAAAACTATACTTTTCGTGAGTGACAAAGGTGATTCAGTGTTGCCATATACATTTTTTAATTCACAAATTTGGCCATTTTGATGTAATTAACCCGATTTTAAAAATTCATTCGCTAATAGAAAACTATACTTTTCGTGAGTGACAAAGATGATTCAGTGTTGCCATATACATTTTTTAATTCACAAATTTGGCCATTTTGACGTAATTAACCCGATTTTAAAAATTCTTTCGCTAATAGAAAACTATACTTTTCGTAAGTGACAAAGGTGATTTAGTGTTGCCATATACATTTTTTAATTCACGAATTTTGCCATTTTGTCGTAACAAACCCGATTTCAAAAATTCTTTCGCTAATAGAAAACTATGCTTTTCGTGAGTGACAAAGGTGATTTAGTGTTGCCATATACATTTTTTAATTCACGAATTTTGCCATTTTGTCGTAGCTAACCCGATTTCAAAAATTCTTTCGCTAATAGAAAACTATACTTTTCGTAAGTGACAAAGGTGATTTAGTGTTGCCATATACATTTTTTAATTCACGAATTTTGCCATTTTGTCGTAACAAACCCGATTTCAAAAATTCTTTCGCTAATAGAAAACTATGCTTTTCGTGAGTGACAAAGGTGATTTAGTGTTGCCATATACATTTTTTAATTCACGAATTTTGCCATTTTGTCGTAACAAACCCGATTTTAAAAATTCTTTCGCTAATAGAAAACTATACTTTTCGTAAGTGACAAAGGTGATTTAGTGTTGCCATATACATTTTTTAATTCACGAATTTTGCCATTTTGTCGTAACAAACCCGATTTCAAAAATTCTTTCGCTAATAGAAAACTATACTTTTCGTGAGTGACAAAGGTGATTCAGTGTTGCCATATACATTTTTTAATTCACGAATTTTGCCATTTTGTCGTAACAAACCCGATTTTAAAAATTCTTTCGCTAATAGAAAACTATACTTTTCGTAAGTGACAAAGGTGATTTAGTGTTGCCATATACATTTTTTAATTCACGAATTTTGCCATTTTGTCGTAACAAACCCGATTTCAAAAATTCTTTCGCTAATAGAAAACTATGCTTTTCGTGAGTGACAAAGGTGATTTAGTATTGCCATATACATTTTTTAATTCACGAATTTTGCCATTTTGTCGTAGCTAACCCGATTTCAAAAATTCTTTCGCTAATAGAAAACTATACTTTTCGTGAGTGACAAAGGTGATTCAGTGTTGCCATATACATTTTTTAATTCACAAATTTGGCCATTTTGACGTAATTAACCCGATTTTAAAAATTCTTTCGCTAATAGAAAACTATACTTTTCGTAAGTGACAAAGGTGATTTAGTGTTGCCATATACATTTTTTAATTCACGAATTTTGCCATTTTGTCGTAACAAACCCGATTTCAAAAATTCTTTCGCTAATAGAAAACTATGCTTTTCGTGAGTGACAAAGGTGATTTAGTGTTGCCATATACATTTTTTAATTCACGAATTTTGCCATTTTGTCGTAGCTAACCCGATTTCAAAAATTCTTTCGCTAATAGAAAACTATACTTTTCGTGAGTGACAAAGGTGATTCAGTGTTGCCATATACATTTTTTAATTCACAAATTTGGCCATTTTGATGTAATTAACCCGATTTTAAAAATTCATTCGCTAATAGAAAACTATACTTTTCGTGAGTGACAAAGATGATTCAGTGTTGCCATATACATTTTTTAATTCACAAATTTGGCCATTTTGACGTAATTAACCCGATTTTAAAAATTCTTTCGCTAATAGAAAACTATACTTTTCGTAAGTGACAAAGGTGATTTAGTGTTGCCATATACATTTTTTAATTCACGAATTTTGCCATTTTGTCGTAACAAACCCGATTTCAAAAATTCTTTCGCTAATAGAAAACTATGCTTTTCGTGAGTGACAAAGGTGATTTAGTGTTGCCATATACATTTTTTAATTCACGAATTTTGCCATTTTGTCGTAGCTAACCCGATTTCAAAAATTCTTTCGCTAATAGAAAACTATACTTTTCGTGAGTGACAAAGGTGATTCAGTGTTGCCATATACATTTTTTAATTCACGAATTTTGCCATTTTGTCGTAACAAACCCGATTTCAAAAATTCTTGCGCTAATAGAAAACTATGCTTTTCGTGAGTGACAAAGGTGATTTAGTGTTGCCATATACATTTTTTAATTCACGAATTTTGCCATTTTGTCGTAGCTAACCCGATTTCAAAAATTCTTTCGCTAATAGAAAACTATACTTTTCGTAAGTGACAAAGGTGATTTAGTGTTGCCATATACATTTTTTAATTCACGAATTTTGCCATTTTGTCGTAGCTAACCCGATTTCAAAAATTCTTTCGCTAATAGAAAACTATACTTTTCGTAAGTGACAAAGGTGATTTAGTGTTGCCATATACATTTTTTAATTCACGAATTTTGCCATTTTGTCGTAGCTAACCCGATTTCAAAAATTCTTTCGCTAATAGAAAACTATACTTTTCGTAAGTGACAAAGGTGATTTAGTGTTGCCATATACATTTTTTAATTCACGAATTTTGCCATTTTGTCGTAACAAACCCGATTTCAAAAATTCTTTCGCTAATAGAAAACTATGCTTTTCGTGAGTGACAAAGGTGATTTAGTGTTGCCATATACATTTTTTAATTCACGAATTTTGCCATTTTGTCGTAGCTAACCCGATTTCAAAAATTCTTTCGCTAATAGAAAACTATACTTTTCGTGAGTGACAAAGGTGATTCAGTGTTGCCATATACATTTTTTAATTCACGAATTTTGCCATTTTGTCGTAACAAACCCGATTTCAAAAATTCTTGCGCTAATAGAAAACTATGCTTTTCGTGAGTGACAAAGGTGATTTAGTGTTGCCATATACATTTTTTAATTCACGAATTTTGCCATTTTGTCGTAGCTAACCCGATTTCAAAAATTCTTTCGCTAATAGAAAACTATACTTTTCGTGAGTGACAAAGGTGATTCAGTGTTGCCATATACATTTTTTAATTCACGAATTTTGCCATTTTGTCGTAGCTAACCCGATTTCAAAAATTCTTTCGCTAATAGAAAACTATGCTTTTCGTGAGTGACAAAGGTGATTTAGTGTTGCCATATACATTTTTTAATTCACGAATTTTGCCATTTTGTCGTAGCTAACCCGATTTCAAAAATTCTTTCGCTAATAGAAAACTATACTTTTCGTGAGTGACAAAGGTGATTCAGTGTTGCCATATACATTTTTTAATTCACAAATTTGGCCATTTTGACGTAATTAACCCGATTTTAAAAATTCATTCGCTAATAGAAAACTATACTTTTCGTGAGTGACAAAGATGATTCAGTGTTGCCATATACATTTTTTAATTCACACATTTGGCCATTTTGACGTAATTAACCCGATTTTAAAAATTAATTCGCTAATAGAAAACTATACTTTTCGTGAGTGACAAAGATGATTCAGTGTTGCCATAAACACTTTTTTAATTAATAGAACACGGCCGTTTTGTTGCTACTGATCCGATTTTAAAAATTCTTTCACTCAGGAAGTCTACAGTATTTCTGTCTCTCTTCCTCTTATATACTATCATTCTCTCTCATCCTGTCTCTTTTTTCTCTCTTTAATATTTATCTTTATCTCTGTTCAGAATGGTCAGTCTCTGTTCGGTTTTTTTTACGAGAGTCTCTCTCTCTCTGCTTTATTTTTATTTTTGTACATATATTCTTAATTTAACATATACTTTAACGTAGACGAAGTCACGGTAGTCGACTAGTAATGTATATGTCGGAAACTAATCAAATAGGAAAGGATGGATGGCCTATCTTGTACGCTATACGGGCGCAATACGGTCAAGATATATAAGATCGCCGACATATGTAAGATCTGTGAAAACGGTTGATATTTGGATCGCACTCGCCAGGCAATACTAAGCTTCTTGTTAAAAATCAATGAATGCAATACTAATAACTCTTAACGATATTGTAAACAAAAGGTCTTTTAGACCTTTGCGTTACTATTGCCGGGTTAAAGTAATACCACCGTATTCACAGACAGTGAAAACATTTTTATTTATTTTAAAATGATTTGTAATATTTTAAGTCTCTATAGACGATTTGATAATGATTTAATAATAAAGTTTATATAACTTGATCATATGTATTTCCATGTGTATTTATACCACTTCTGAGGAAAGCTCTCGGTTACATTTACTCTGAAAACATCAGCAATGAGGCAACTTGTCTGTTGGGTTTGACTTGCCAAGTTCATGAATCGCGAAATTATTGTGGAAACAGACAGAATTCGCTTCGCTGAGGTAAAGCAAAATAATATCTCGATCTCATTATAATGCACTACACTTTGTTATAGTTCCATTTAGACTATGATAGTGAATGTAATCGGTTCTATTGACGCTGAGTTTGTAAGTATTTGAAATTAGAGGAAGTATTTTTATTAGATTTCAATACATATTACAAACCTATCAACAATCAAACTAACTAACTGTGATGGTTTCCATGGAAATCCCAAATTCCTGAATGGGTGGAAAAGATTTTGTATTATCAGGAAGGTATCAATGGGTGAAATTTATTAATCACTTTCATGAAATGGAATAGTGGGGGTTTATTTAGTCAAATATACTAGAAATGTTTACCTCTAAAGTTATATTTTTTACATAGATGTAGAAGACAAACAAGTTTCCTAAATGAAGAGAGAATAAGTTAATAACTAAGTCCTTGTTTATTTCAGTTTTTCAGTGAAATATTTTGCTCAAGTTAATCAATTCAGCAGAACGTGATAAGATTTTTACTTTACTTTCATCTCATTTTTATTAATGTAATAAGGGAAGTTTTGAGGTCACAACTATTATAGACTAGTCGATCTGTCTCTGTTTTGTCCGGGTGCAATGTACCACGTGTATTTAGGTATAATTTCACATTTTAATTGCTATATCACTTATCATTATATTTTACATTTTTATTTTCAAAACCAACGTAATTTAAATATGAGTAATTACCCAAAGACAGCTCGACATGCACTTCACCCCCACGTCGATAGATGGCGTACGAGCACACTGGTTTGTTTATTTTGTATTCTCAAGTTTTTTTTTCGCGATAAGGTCTCTTCTTTTCTTCCCTAAGTTCTTCCCTAAGGTCTGATCTCTGTACCAAAATTCATCAAAATTGGTTTAGTGATTCAAGCGTAACTGCGTAAAAGACAGAGAGACCATTTATCCGTCGAGAGATGGCATAAGTAGTATATTAAAGCGCAATTTAGTTTGTTTTTTAATTATATAAAACAATTCTTGACTTGAAACCTAAGTACATATAATTAAACTAAGAAATTAAATTTTCACTTGCACTACGTTAAACAGTGCTCAATGAAGGTATTCTTAAAACAAACTAATAGGAACTAGTAACACAAATATTTCGTACCACCAAATATGTTATTTTTCTTTTATAAGTTACGAAACTTCACGTGAGTTTCCACAAATATAACGCAATAACACACTTATGTCAGTTATTTCCAGAAATATCGGAAAAATGTTCAAACTGCAAAATTTGACATACAAATATATTAAATTTGAATTTGAACGTATTTCGGATTCAATCGTATTTGAATATTTCCAAAGCGTTTTTAATCTACCTCGAGTCGAAAAGACCCGCGATGAGTATCACTTGAGAGTTCTCAAAAGTTTCTCCTCTAGTATTGTTAGACACTGAATTTATAGCGCTAGTTAGCTTCATATATTATTGATTGTTGTAATTTGCTCATTTTATTATCAATACCGTTGATAACTTTTGATAACTCTAGTAGTTTCAACCAAACAATTTACAACCCTAGTCCTGACAGATTAGACATAATCTTCAAATGACTGCATTGAGTGAATATTGCCTAACGTAATGTTATGTAAGTAGAGTTAGGTAGTAGACCTAATAGTTAATTAATTTACATCATAAGGAAATAAATAACGTAAATCCAGAACGCGAGCAGGTAGATAAATCTAAATAATAGCCTAATTAAGTAAGAAGGATATGTAATTTTTTGGTAAATTATTGTGAGTGACAAAAGGCACATATCGTAAAATATATAAACATAAGTATATGCTTGTTTTGGGTAATTAAAGTTCTTACCATGGCAACACTAAAAACATAGCTAATAGCTGTCAAGTATGTGTCAAACCCTCTCTCATGTATCGCCTGCCATTAAAGAGATGTAGTAGACTTGTAATAGTGCATATCTTATTGGTGTAGATATTCTTATTCAAGATTATATGTTGTTTACAACTATCTCTTCACGTTTTAATGTCGCCGACATATAGATATTTACTGCATTATATCCAATGCTATATAGCTCTAAAATTCCAGTGTATAACAATCCGAAACCCGCTCCGTCTTCTTTCTTTAATTAAGTTCCGTCGGATACGTCGATGGATGGAGAATAGGAAGCACTCGTGATGAGCCAAGTGTTAGATAAATTCTATTCTATTCTACTAGTTTCTAATAAAATACGAGTGTATTGAAAACTAGTTAAATGTATTTTCTACTACCTTAAAGAGAAAAATCCTATATATTAATATTAAGTTTTGAATGATGAATTTTCTTGGCTTTTGCGTGAAACTACTCTCAAGCCAGTGAGAAGGATCGGGTTTTTTTCAAGGTTGTATATGGAAAAAGAGGGAGACTTGATCCCCTCTTTTATTTTCGAGGATTAATCAAAGTACTGAATAGTTTTCGTGAATATTTTCTTACTATTTTATTTAGAAATCCTTCCAAACCTTTAACAATAATCTAAAAATGTCGTAGTTTATAAATCAAAATCATAAGATATATAATCAATATTTGTCATGTGTTTTGTATTCTAGGAGACTAATCTTGTCAGTCAGTCAGTCAGCCATAATGTGTCTAAATTATTTAGTAGTGTTAATTATCATGTTGGCAACACTTATAATTTGAGTAGCATCCTGTTATTTTAGGCTGATATGAGTAGCATTTGTACTTTCTTGAATTTTAGCTAAATGATAAACACGAGTCAAGGAAGTGGGGATTGCAAAATAAATACGCCATCACGACTGAATTATGGATTACATCGCGAGTATTCTAATAGTAACTCTGAAGCTCTGAGTCTAAAGTAACACACAGGAGGATATTCTAGTCAAGGCGTCATACTGTTAGTCTGCGTATAGACTACAACTCTTCTCTTCTTATTAATTAACAGTAGCTATTTTGTAATCTTTAATCTCTATTTATATAACTCTAAATCATTGCTGCTAATTAAAACATAGATCAGAATCAGTATTTTTTAAATTATAATCCTCTTTTAAGATCTAGATTTTAGCTAGAGATCAAGTTTCTCAATAAAAGCACCAAGTATTCCCAGATACTTTGAGATTAGCAATTTTTCCAAATCAATCTTATTAATTTGTGTAAAATACACAAAACCTACTTGTAAAATAGACTATTAATGTTGCTAGATTTAAATAATGCCAGGTTCAAAATACATTTGTAAAATGACAGTACCAAGTTTTCCTCTATTCCTCTACATATGATATAATCATAGAATTAATTATTGGTAATAGGTTCCTTTAATGATACAGTCGGAAAATAACCGCTGTGAAGTGGGGAATACCCTAAGCTTATGATTCTTACCATACGCGTAAGACTATCAACATGGTGTCTATATATCATGTTATCTACATGTGACCGATACCGCCCAGTAACACACCAGACAATAATAATATGCACTTACAACGGAACACCGGAGTAATTAATATTAAACACTTACTACAAACCAATGTGCAGCCATAATAGTTACTAGGCGAGTACCGTTTAACTACTGGCTCAAGTCTATCGGGACAAGTTGGAATAAGTTTTGAATGCAAATGCTTGAAACCCCTCTGAAATTATCAAAATCACTATGCGTGCCTATAACTTTTGAGGAGTTCTGTCAAATCCTTAAGGATCCCATCATCAGAACTGGATTTTGAAAAAAATGGGACCAATCTGTAAGCATATAGTACCAAATACAAAAAGAAATTTCCAATTCGGTTCATAAATGACGGAGTTCTGAGGTAAAAAACATAAAAATAAAATAAAATACAACCGAATTGATAACCTCCTTTTTTTAAGTCGGTTGATAAAATAATAAATACTACCCGCGAATATAAAGTTATCAACAGTACCTAAAAATCTCATATTATGTGTGTAGACTTTGAAAATATTTACAATAAACTAGCGGGTACTTTTAGATATTTCTGTGGGTATAGTAGAAAGATCCGTACAAAGGTAAGTCAGGATTCATGTTTGTGGAGAAACTTTAAGCACAAAGGCTCTTTGTATGTCATTTTATTTAGTAACGAATTTATCGTACCTTTGTTAAGGCAAAGTACTAAGGTACTTGTTGTAGCTGAAAAGGTGGGGGTTCAATTCCAAAATAAATTTTAAGGAATATAGAAATAATACTTTGTGACTAAGAATCACTCGTTCGGTCGATTAAAGAATAAATTTATCAACTTACAGACTATTCAATCGATCAATCAAACAATTTATTCTTTTTTGGTTTACTGAGACATTAACTACCAAATACTATATAGAGCTGAAAAAATTTATCGTTATCCTGCAATAAATCTGAATTTATCCGGGATAAAATTGGATATCTGTAAGCCAAATTTCATTGAAATCCGTTCAGCCATTTTTGCGTGATAAATTAACAAACTATGCAAAACGGTAACACTCACGTATTATTGTGGTAGATTGGTACTACAGTTTTCAGTGTTTGCCGAGCGGCCACCGCGAGCGCGTCCACTGGCTGAAGAAGATCGCCCAATGCGATCGAAACTGTAGTACCAATCTACCACAATAATACGTGAGTGTTACCGTTTTGCATAGTTTTAAAAATGACTAATTACCACGTTAGTTTCTATAATAAAATTAACAAACATCCATACTCACAAACTTTCGCGATTATAATATAAGTAAGACGTTGATTATTTTCTGAATTACATTTTTTTAAATTCCAGATTCAGTTTGAAAGTATAGTTAGGGTTATAGCTTGTATATCCGAAGTCAATATTTGTTTGAGAATCCATAGGGAGGTCACCACTCACCACTCGCCACCCAGAGCGCGCACTGAGCTTGGGCTATCCAGAAAACTCTTCGATTCACATGGTAATGAGATTCTGAGTATTTGCATTCGGTTACGGTTGGAAATTTATTTGTTTAAGTGATTTTAAGTTTACAAAATAGAAGCTTAATATTTTTAAATGTAAAAAGACCTTCACCCAAGAAAACTAAGCTTTCCAAAATCACCATAAATAACTCGTATGCTAATTATTCGACTCACTAAACATTATTAAATATCACCAAAAGTCACCAAACATTATTAAACACACTAAACCTCACCAAACGTTATTAAACACACTAAACCTCACCAAACGTTATTAAACATACCAAACATTATTAAACACACTAAACCTCACCAAACGTTATTAAACACACTAAACCTCACCAAACATTATTAAACATACCAAACATTATTAAACACACTAAACCTCACCAAACATTATTAAACATACCAAACATTATTAAACACACTAAACCTCACCAAACGTTATTAAACATACCAAACATTATTAAACACACTAAACCTCACCAAACGTTATTAAACACACTAAACCTCACCAAACATTATTAAACATACCAAACATTATTAAACACACTAAACCTCACCAAACGTTATTAAACACACTAAACCTCACCAAACATTATTAAACATACCAAACATTATTAAACACACTAAACCTCACCAAACATTATTAAACATACCAAACATTATTAAACACACTAAACCTCACCAAACATTATTAAATATCACCAAACGTCACCAAACATTATTAAACATATCAAACCTCACCAAACATTATTAAACATCACCAAACCCTACCAAACATTATTAAACACACTAAACCTCACCAAACATTTTTAAACATCACCAATCATTATTAAACACACTAAACCTCACCAAACATTATTAAACATACCAAACATTATTAAACACAGTAATACCTCACCAAACATTTTTAAACATCACCAATCATTATTAAACACACTAAACCTCACCAAACATTATTAAACATACCAAACATTATTAAACACACTAAACCTCACCAAACATTATTAAACATATCAAACCTCACCAAACATTATTAAACATACCAAACATTATTAAACACACTAAACCTCACCAAACATTATTAAACATATCAAACCTCACCAAACATTATTAAACATACCAAATATTATTAAACACACTAAACCTCACCAAACATTATTAAACATATCAAACCTCACCAAACATTATTAAACATACCAAACATTATTAAACACACTAAACCTCACCAAACATTATTAAACATACCAAACATTATTAAACACACTAAACCTCACCAAACATTTTTAAACATCACCAATCATTATTAAACATCACCAAACCCTACCAAACATTATTAAACACACTAAACCTCACCAAACATTTTTAAACATCACCAATCATTATTAAACATCACCAAACCCTACCAAACATTATTAAACACACTAAACCTCACCAAACGTCATCAAACCTGATCAAATCTCATCAATCTTTACTAAGTGTTTAATATAAGTACTATTAATTTTTTGTAGGAACAATTTTAATTTTTGTTGATTTTTAAAAAAACTGCTAAACCAATTTCGATAAAATTTCAACCACCTGGAAAGTAGAAAATAATTTATAAATCGGTTTACGCATCTTCGAGTAATCGGTGAACTTACATAAAAAAATCCGACTTTTTGAAGTCGGACAAATCGATGAGTGCTATCCGTTGGGCAAAGACGCGGGTAGCTACTACCATAATATGTATATAATATACTCTGTGGTCAATACTATAGAAAAATCCATGTCAGAGTCCTCTTGAAAAGCAATTTCCTAAAGCCGGAACTGTTGTTACCAAAAATAAGTTATATTTTCCGATTCCAAGTATTGCCTTTACAATGCTCCGTTTCGAAGATACTTCGGGATTGTGGAATTATTTCCAATTTCTCGAAAATGTATTTCAAATTTCAAACAGAGGAATGATAGTTTTCGAATGACACTTATATAATGACACTTATTACAATAGCTTCGGTGAACTAAAACATTTTTAAATGACAACTTAGAATCTTAAATAATATTATATTTTTGGGAGTAACTGTTAGGAAACGTAGGTAATACTTAAGAATATAAACTAAACAAACGATACTGCGATTTAAAATACTACTTACGCCATCTATTGAGGAATAGATGGTCGGTCTTTAAAAGGAATTACTCGTATGGTACAACCCAGAAGAGATCCCTGCCCACATAAATGTGAGACGCGCGGACCCGAAACAGGACACACCACACAAGTAGATCGCGATCGACAATTGACGTATGTTTCGCTCCGTAACCGAAGCATCTTCAGGAGGTGTTGACTCTACAAACGTCACTTGCTTGGTCGGTCTTGTTTGTTATGCAATCACACTTAAGCCACTCAACCGAATTTGATTAAATTTGATATAGAGATAGTCTAGTGTTTGAGAAAGTATATAAGTTACGTTTTATTGTAATAAAAAGGCTTGATAGGGTTGAAATAGGGTGAGAAGTGCATGGTGAGCTGTGTGGGTGTTAAAGTCTTTGGAAATTAGTAATATATAAATTGTAAATGTAAAATATAGCGTGATATATTCATTATATAAAGTAATTGAAGTTAGGCAAAGCCGGGGCGTATCGACTAGTATGCGTATAAAATTATGTAAGAAATTAGAAAAAATTCTTTATAGAAGTTTTTAGTGCGCAGATACACTTAGTAGTAAAAGCAAGGCAACACTAAGCTTTAATGAATATTAATGATATGATATCATTAGGGTACCGTGTACCGGGTACCGGGTAGTTAGTAGCTGGTAGCCGGTATCCTGGTAACGGCACCATCTAGTGCACGTGGTAAGTGTTTATGTTAATTAGCTTGGCCTTTTGTAATTATCGTTTCTTATTCGTTATTAGATACAGCGCGTGCTGTCAACATGGATTTTAATTCATTTGACTTTGAAATACTTAAAAAACTAATCTTTATAGGATACCATCGTTGTCCGTCTGTCTGTCTATCACAATATTTTTTGACAGAAACACATGGAGGTATCAATTTGAAATCAATTTGAAATAAATATCAAACACCTTAAATCTATGGTCTTGTGAAGGTGTGAAAAATCATGCTTCTAAGTGAACGCAATCAAAAGGTAGGGAATCAAAATATTTGTCTGAAATCCAAACATTGACAGATGATTTCTAGGATTGATGAAATCTGTGAGAATCAGTTGTCTTTAAAGTCAAGTTTCTTTTCCCAGCTTTTAATCCCATTTTTGGTTCAAAAATAGGATAAAATTTATAGACACTTATATACAAAATCTATTTAGGTTAAAGCTATAAATTACAGTGATAGTGATAACCGTAAGCGTGGTAACACCAGCGCAGTGGCAGTAGCAGTAGCAAGAGTGTAGTTGATCGCGTCCGCGGAGTCGACACAATGACTGGAGTTATGGAATAAATCACCTCGTTGCGGGAAATTGCTGAGTTGAGGGCGACGCCGCCGCCATAGTGATGTGCCGTGTTATCGATGTTTTTATTTATTACATTTATAATACGACATATTAATAGAGTATTATTATTTATATATACAAAGCAATGACTTATTTAACATTACAAACATCTTTTCAATTTCTCATAAAAATAGCAAATATTTGAATTAGAATATCATTACCACAATATAGTGTAAGCTACCTTCTGATAAAATAGGTGAGTCAGAGCCATATATATGCAAACACGCACAATGATTAGGATATTATTTATAGGGATGTCTGAGTATTCCTTTAGCACTATAGTGTTAGCACGTGTCTTTGTCCGATAGTATACTAGTAATTTATATCTTATTAGAACCGAATCTAAATAGTGCAGTGATTAGAAATAAAAGACATGAGTGATCAAAAGAACACATACAACAAAGACACACGATATCATAAAACTTTAATTAAAAAAAAAGATTATTAAAATTTAAATCTAGCTCTACTGCAATATTTCCTAAAATTCATAATTGAACACTAAAATATTTAACAATGTTTGTGCTAGACGGTAGACTATATTAACCATGAACCCTAATTACACGTCAACTGAGAACAGTTCGAAGCAGCACAAAAATAATTTATTAAACAACTGTAGCTTTACACAACTGTAAAAATTTAAAATTGAATACTTTACAAATATAACTTTTCACCAAATAGTGTCGATATGTCGATAAAACGTTGATATCAGCACAATGAGCGCAACGTCATCTAATTTCCGTGGCCCCGTAGGAAGCCTCGACGAATGCGTTGTCAAACTACACTGCGATACGTACGAGTATGTATCGCAGTGTACACGTTGCTACCATAAAGTGTGCTGTGCAGTGTGCAGTGTGCACTGTGCATTGTGCAGTGTGCAGTGAGCGCTTCAAGGGAAATTGACTTTCGTTAATCGAATTGATTTAAAATTTTAACAAGCACATCACTATTGTTACAATATGTGGTCGTAAAAAACATGTCTTCTTAGAAGAATTTAATTAAAATCATCTTTGCAATTTTACCTAACATGTCGGGCCACATGAAAGCCAGACATACCCCACTGTCTTACATTCAAGAGTTAAAAGCCATAGTTTCATATACACGCAATAAGGGTTCTAACAAATTCGAATTGAATGTCAAACTTAATTTTGCTGTCGGAAAAGTGTTATCCTCATACATCAACATAGGGCACAGTCAGTTTACCAACTACAAAATGATTTAAGTAAAAGTAGGATTTTCGGATGGAAATACCATTTAATTTATAAATCAAATCTATATTGTTTTCTTGCCGTATTTTCCAGACAAAATGACAAACTGACTTATTTTGACATGTCAAAAGTAGTTTGAAAACAGTTTATACAATCGCCATTTTCATTCATAAATGTCTGTTATAATCTACTAAATCTAATTAAGTAGATTCCATAATATCAAATAAAGCAGTACAAAGGTGTCACGCTGCACAATTATACTGCACTAAGTTCTACGTCACGCTTTAAGCTCCAGATGTTTGTACTTGCACTTAGATATTCAACACTGGAGTACTATTACCATTGCGCTATCCTTCAACTATTCCGCTATTTAGAATAGTTGAGACTACATTAGTTATGTAATTAGCTGAATAATTAACGGGAGTCTTCTTATTATTGCTTAGTATTATAAATATTTTTTGCTCTTTGTTTATTAAATCACAAATACATTTACTCACTCTCTTGTTTTAAAACATTTAAACCACAGACGCCAAATCTTCCCCCCTCCCATCCCATCAATACTGCGGTTCCAGTAGGTTCTTCTCTTCGCTCTCCCTCCCCACTCTATCATCGAGGCGACAACACTCTATTTTTGCCGATGTCCATGGGTGATGGGCCATTTTCCATTAGGTGGACAGACTGCTCGTTTGTCCCTTACCTATCATAAAAAGACGCTAAGCTATCTAGTATAAATAGTCAGTTTTCAAGTTTAAAAAGTAAATTATAATTCATAAAAAAATCTTAAGCTGCAGAGAGACAATATAAATTATTTTGTATATAATATACTTAAAGGAACAGGTCTTGGGTAATTGGTCAAAACAATCCAAGTGTCATACAACTAAATACCAGTGTCACGCTCCACAATTATGTTACGATGTAACTGGATCTTAATACTACGTGTGAAATATAAACTGTGTCTTTAACTAGAGATGTTTGTTTTAAGACATTCAGTTGTTTTAATATTTACATACTTTTATTAATTTAAATTATTTCAATTGGTTTAGTTAACAGACTTATTCATAAAACCGGACAGCTTTATTTATGGTAGCCAATCTGAACGTACCAACGCTTTTATCCAATTTGAATAATATTAACTACCTCACAAATAGTTACTATTTTTTATGAAATACCAAAAATTACCTTAAGACTTAAGAAAAATTACGTATAATATAGTTTCATTTTGTGACGTTAACATTGACGTTCGTGAGTGTGTATATATATGTCAGGGATTTTAAACGATGAGAAGGGAAACGGCAGGAGGAAGATGGGAAATATTGGGGAACACTAAAAGGGGGTGATGGTATTGAATGGAATATTGGGTAAACGCAACGTAGATACTTCTACTGAACTGATAAATAATCAAATATGATCTCTAACAATTACGAGAGAAACCTAAACAGTGCCTTGGACTTGTGACCAAGGTGTAGGCTTAAGGACGTCCTTTAAGTGAACACGACACTCGCCTCCACTGCTAGGCTCTGTTTAAACCTAAGGTTAATCGCACATAAACCTAACTTAACACAAGACGAGGTAATTACATTGTAAGGTACTCACGTGACCTTAATCGGACAGCACTCCTAGCACTAACACAACACTGCACAACACTATCACTATTTAGACACTACTTCACTTCTTGAGAGACCGCGCACGACTAAGACTTCAGACTGTCGATGACATATAAAGTGTCGAGGGTCGAGACTTTCAAAACAACGGAAGTGACCACTACCCTACTCCAACGCCATAGATAGCGATAACGATTCGATTAATCGATAATCTTTTACTTATTCTCCGACATATATATCTAATAAAATTCAATACACCAACAACTACACAAGTCAAGGGATTATAAAACAATATAAAGTTTAATGAGTAAATTTTGTATATTAAATTCGTATGAAATAAAATTCCATTCATGCTCAATTGCCATGAAGGATCTTAAATATAAATATAATTGTAAACCAGTGACATTGTCACGCTCCACAATTATGTATGGAGTAACTTCCTCTTAATAACAGGCGTAGCACATGAGCTTACGAGTACACGCTGTCCTTAGTTGGAAATGTTTGTTCTACGATATTATTCTCTACATGCTAATAATACACTCCATAAACTTTACTCATTAAGTTAAACTTAATAATATAAAAACAAGCAAGTAGCTTAATTAGGATACTGGATTTAGGATCGTGTCTTCATGTATTCAACAGACATGGAGCTAGACAGTGATTTGTGATCCAGGTGC
This sequence comes from Limenitis camilla, assembly GCA_905147385.1. Taxonomy (NCBI): domain Eukaryota; kingdom Metazoa; phylum Arthropoda; class Insecta; order Lepidoptera; family Nymphalidae; genus Limenitis; species Limenitis camilla. The sequence goes on from LR990241.1 coordinate 13,598,439, forward strand.
AATTAAGATACATATATTAGCAGGATACTTTATATCCAAAAGTGAGTATCTAACACACTTTTTATTCCCTCTGGACCAAATTCTAAAATTTCCGCAGGTGAAGTCGCCGACAAGTGTTAGTTTGTAATAAAATCTTAGATTTTAATAAATAAACAATGAGTTTCCTCATTAAAGTAAAAGGCAAAATTTTAAATGAAGTCAAATGAAAACAATAAAACCATATAACCAACAAACACGTAAACAAAGGCTGTATACTGTAACAAGCGAGGAAATTATCTTCCCCAGTTTGATATTTTAATCAAAACATTCTTCGTGTTTCCTTCTTTAACTTGCGGGTTGAGCTTTTAAATTTATGGGTTTGTTAACAAATATTTTATATTATTATATTAAAATTTTAACTTGTCACTCAACCCTCACTAGCAAAAGTAATTTAAAAAGTTCCTTTGATAAACTTAGGGAATATTCAGTAATCTACTTATCAGCCATCACAGTGGTTTCCTTTTACAAATATAGTAACATGTACTTTAGACAGAAAGTAAAGTATACCTGGGACTTGCGCCCCAAGTCCATGCTTCACTGCTCGACATTGCCACGTTATGTATTATCATGGAAGTTAAAGTATTATTGTCACGCTCCATAATTATGGATGGAATAACTTCAAAGGTAATAATAACAGAAACTTTGGGTAATATATCGAGCAGAGCCTGGGAGTTTCGACTCAGATGTTTTACTACCTGCCCTCGCTACCCAATACGTTATAATGTTACTTGAACATCGTTTAAGAAATTCATAATATTGTCACGCTACGCAATTATTGATCGAGTAACTTCCCCTTAATAACATTAATATATGTACAGCATAATATAATAAAAAATGATACTTTTAATTACATTTGCACTACGTTAGACAATGTCAAACTGTCTCAAATATATAAGAACGACTATCAATATAATCTAAGGTGTTGCAATACAACTAAACAAAATAAGATAAAACATATAAAAACACTCCAACTGTGTGTCGTGTGTACCTGACGAGGAAAGGGTCAAGTGTCTCCATCCATCAGGACAGCAAAGGTGGGTAGAACAATAAAACTATCCGATAACTGAACTGGAAGAGATCTATCGTTGTCAACTTTGAAACAACTTGCTGAACAAATCTTAAAAAAGATCTTTATGTTGTTTTGTACGTTATAGGGAGTTATTTGAATAGAGGGTAGAAACAGAAATTGTTTCCCTACTTCTCACTAGTATTACTGACTAACTAACTCAACTAAATCCCGAGCTCTGTTTTCATAGATTCAAAACAGTTTGACGAGTCGTTACATGGATAAAATTTTGACTGTCATAGTTTAAGGATTACGTCAGTCTTTGAGATTGTTGATAGCTTGTTTGAGCAGTGTAGGCTAGAGTTTAGGTGCTCTGTAAACCTGCTCTTGGGTTTTAAACTCCTGCTAAAAAGATACAGCCGTACAAACAGACGTATATAGTAACATCGTAACAGATATAGGTCTGAATTAAGATTTTCTCAAAGAAATCTGTTTTCCCATCCTGTTTATCTCCATCGCTATATTCCTTACGATGCCAACTCAATTAGCTAATGAAAATTTTCTCTGATGAAAGATTCCTCAAGCTCCTTGCTGTTTTAAAATTATATAAGAAAATGTAAAAAATCCGAGGGTATTTTTAAGTTTGCTTTGCTAAAGAACGGTGTCTGGGAATAATGTTATAATGGTGTACTTTACATATATTTTTATTTTTATGCTTTTTACTTTTATTTATGAGAATCTTTTACGATCACTTTTACGGTCTACTTCTACTGGTCCATCTGTGCAAAATCTATTTAAACTAAATGATTAGTATTTTATTATGACGTGACGCAACCTGGAAGTTACACTACGCTTTTACTTACACTAAGTTTGATAATGTTCACACTATGAAAGTAATTACCAGATAAAAACTATTGGCTGAGAAATGTGGAATGGAAATATTCATAACGAAACTTACGTCCATTTATGGACGTCAACAGTTTGGAGGTAAAAAAATCGTTACTAAAATTTTCTGAGCTGCTAAGAATAATGTTCAAAACATAATGAAACCAAAATGAAAATAAAAATTTTATTTCTTGGCTATATTCTGAGGTCTCCAGACACTCCGTTTCCTCACAATTTGATGCATCTCGTCATTTCCCAAACAATATTCTCCGTGACGCGCACCCCACGGGATCCAACGCGGAGCAAATTTAAATTGGGTTTTAAACTCCTATTTGTCTTCGATGATTCGGGAGATCTGTTTTATATGGAGCTTTAAGATTTTATAAACAAGCAATTTACTCAATTTGTTTACTCATCTTTTAAGTTACTTAGTATGTTTGTAGAACATTACGTTACAAACATATTACATCAGTTATAGATACAAATAATTAAGCAGTAGAAGATTCTGATATGAAAGATAAAGGAACAGCTGCTCACGTACACCATCTAGACGATCTGATGGATTGTTTTAGAAAGATCTAGATTAGATACTGAACCATAACAGTTGTAGAATTAAAGGTGTCTGAGCTACCTTTTTTAACGATGGAAATGCGATCTCCATCATCGGATTACGCTCGCAACACTAGGAGCTTCAAGGCACTTTCGAGCATGGCGTGAATAAGCCTAGGACCGCCGCCAGATTATGGCGTTCAGATCCCTACTCAGAAAGTTCTGCCAGAGTGTAGAGCTGCCGTGCCCGATAAGTATTTGTGCCAGTAAGACAGGACGCCGTGCTGCCCTTCAATCCAGTGCACAAAATGAGGGCTGATCGTTCCAACCGTCGTTGCCGGGCTTGCACTGGGGGTCCTTAAATAATTCTTTCATCAGTGCTTGTTGGACTAGTTTCACAATCTATGCCACCTTATATATCTGATAAAAGGTTTTCATACCGCAAAATCTACCCGGATACATTTGTGATTAGTAAAAAGAACATGTTATATCTAACAAACATCATCATCTTTATAGAGTAGTAGAACTACTATGATATCAATACAATTCAATTAATAAACGTTTTGCTCGATAATAATGCGTTATCTGCATTGATAAATGACGCTGATAATAATAACAATTAGTATAATTTCAGTCTTAATCAAACACTGCTACTAAACAAAATATTTAAACATGCTGTCTGAGTTCAGAAAAATGAAACTTTTGTACCTGTTTCATTCGTTTTTCGATCACAATTCCAGTGGAAATATTGATAAGGGTGATTTTGAACTAGCTGTTGACAGTTTAGCAAAATTAAGAGGCTGGAGTCCAAGTGATGGTAAATATAAGGAAATACAAAACGCATTAATGAGAATATGGGAATCTTTAGTTAAAACAGCAGACTCAGATGAAGATGGACAAATTTCTATAGAAGAATGGTTAAAAATGTGGGAAGAATACGCAGAAAATCCAAGTAAACCTCTAGAGTGGCAGAATTTATACTGCAAGTTTATTTTTGATCTAGAAGATGATGCAGGTGATGGATCCATTGATGTTGATGAATTTGCTTCAGTATTACAGTCTTTTGGTCTTCTTAGAGAAGATAGTGTTGTAGCTTTTGAGTTTATGTCCAGAGGAAAGAAGACGATATCGTGGAAAGAGTTCCAAGAGTTATGGAGGGAATATTTCACTTCTGAAAATCCTAGTGATCCTGGTAATTACATTTTTGGTTCAGCAACATATTAACAAGAAAGAGTGTATGAATTTTAGTTGAATAATTGTATTTTAATTTTCTGAATATGTGCAAATATAAAGTTGTTTGTCTTGATAACTCATTTTATTTCCATCCATAATTACGTCTAGAATATTAAGTTCATCTAAGTTTATGAGGGTTTTTTGCTTTTCATTCTTCTCTAGATCGTTGCGTTATATTCAACCTTTAATATTCCTCTATTATCAAATCAAAGTATCTAGTTTCCGTGATCATTACAAACATACAGACCCTTCAGGATTACAATATTAATACAAATGATCATTACATTAACACGTACTGATAATAGTGTTCGTAGGTCGTGTCACGTATACTGATATCGTGTATTATGTGATAAGATCCTAATCACCAAACACGCGAGGATCGTTGCTAACGTCTTTCAATGTAATTACTTCTGTACCCTAATTCACTTGTTGAAATAATTAAGTTACACCAAAAAAAGCTAAAATACTTTAATTTAAAATATAAATTTTTTTATATGTTTCAAAAATTTTTCATTGAAACCTGTTCAGCCGTTTTGCGTAATTGAGTAACAAAAATTCAAATAACTAATCACATAAAATTTCATATTTATAATATTAGTAAGATTGTATCTTATTAAAAAACCAGGGAAACTAGTAAACTAAAAGTAGTTTATGGTTAGTGGATCAAGACAAAATCGTCTCGGAAAAATAAGACTCATATGCAAGCAATTAAGAAAATTGGTGCAAAAATTATTAGAATATATAATTTAATTAGCAAGACAGAACTTCCATAGAAGTAGAAGGAGGTTATGGAGGATTGAAATAAAACAATAAATAAATTCTAAAAAAATATCGGAATACAAAATTAAAGAATTGTATTAACATAAGGAAACAACGCTAAATCAATAGTAAATTAAAAATGAACATTTTGAAAGCACACAGATCTCTAGACGTATTACGAATGTATTTTTCATCGGGCGTTATAAATAACGTTTTAACCCTCGGCTGCCGGCGCGGGGCGCGGTGGTCCCCGAACGAATTAACATTTCCTTTCGATTGTGAGCATCTCGTCTAGGGAACGGTCCGCGAGACACGTGGAGACTTGAAACAACTTTATCTAGAGAACATTTCGTCAAATGTATTTTTTACTTAAGCGTTTATTTTTCCTTTTCTGGGCTGTATACAAAAGATGTTATATCAATGTTACTTCTGATGTCTTCGTACTATTTAATTTATTTATAACTAAATGTACTCTTTAGTGAGGGCAGGAGAAAACTGATATCTTAAACACAGGGAATCCTAATTAGGAGTTAGGGCTCAACCATGTACTGAACTTAAGAGTCCTAAATAGCATGAGCCAGAATTTATTAAAATGTATAGTTATACATTGAAAATGTGTGTAATCAATGTTTTTTTTTGTTTGCAAATAAATAAAGATTATTATATAATTATAAATAATTATAACCAGGCGAATACTGTTTCTCCATTTTTCTGATGTTCATTTCCGACACGTCCTGGACCAGATACAATAGCGCATCAGTCCGCTAAGCTGCAATGATGTCGGTCATTGGGTGATAGACTCTGTATTGTAGCTTATCGAATTTTTCATAATATATGAAAAATTGTCGAATAGGTCAAAACCTATGAGTTAAACTGACACAAAGTTTTGTAGAGTGGTTGTTTCTTCATAATTTCTCCATCATAATTATAAGTATTAAGTTGACTAAACAAAACAAATACTTGAGGTCCGTTCAAGTATTAAGTAAGCATTAAAGGAGTGCGGCGGGGTCCTTGTTTTGCTTATTTTTGGTGACATGGGGGATGGGGGATCTGCATGGTGATGACGTCAGCGATAAAAAAGTTTAGATAAAAAAGCGTTAAACACGCACACACGCACAACGTAAATACTCGTATCCCTGCTCAGAATGAGGAGCGAGAAAATGCAAAAAAATATGCTTACGTAATACTTGAAAAAGGGGCTCATTTAAATAATAAATAGCAGAAATATAGAAATCAAATTCTAAGTAGTTAAGTGAAGCTCTATAAATATTTATAAAGGTTAAGTCAGCTCAAATCATCACAATACCATAATGGCATAATCAAGAGCCAAGATTGTTCACCTTATATAGGCGCCTTACGTGTAATCCAATAACAATGGCGTAAGGATGACTGATGACGTTGCACGACAAGGGTTAAGTGCTTTTTATACTTTACGACGCGACGCGACGTCGGCTATGATAAATACGAATATTTTATTATGGTTTACTAGTCGAGCCTCCTCCATTTCGCACGAGTGCAATATATAGTTATTCTAGCGTTCAATAAACATATTTTATAATTATTACGCACGCTATATAAAGTATCTGTGAGGCTATTTTAATAGAAATCCGTTTGGCCTTTTTTGTGTGATTGAGTAACAAGCATCCGAACATCTAAACATTCATGCATACAAACTTTCACATATTGGTAACATTGCTTGCTAGTCGACCTGCCTTCACTTCACTGATATATTATTTCTTCTACAATGGTGCGTAACCTAAGAAAAAATTATAGCACAACCTATAAAAGTTTTTATTAAATATAGACAGATGACACTGTATAATGTTTGAATGACTGATTGACCTTGATGAAATTTTGATAACAAAATCTGAATAGCTTAAATATGTAATATCAATATCTTTTGGGAAAACCCTCAACTCTTCCTAATCCAAAAGGTTGAGGAAGACTGGTATAAAGAATATTAAAATATAATAAATAAAATTTATTTGATTGATTGATTTTCATTTATATACATAAGATGGTATGATTTTCAAAGGCATTATTATTATTATTTTAATGCTAGATAAGGTGCAAACGAGCAGATTGTCCATCTGATGGTAAGTGGCCACCATTGCCCATGGACATCGACAAAACGAGAGGGCTCTTGTTTCGTCGATGCGTTGCATCCTCGAAGATAGAGTGGGGAGGGGAAGTGAAGAAGAAAAAATGCTGCGGTCTTAATGGACCCTGAGCTAGATCCCAATAAATGGCAGTAATTTACACAACATTACAATTAAATGCTAGTAACATACACAACATGTCAATTAAATGACAGCAATTCACACAACATGTCATATAAATGGCAGTAATTTACACAACATTACAATTAAATGCTAGTAACATACACAACATGTCAATTAAATGACAGCAATTCACACAACATGTCATATAAATGGCAGTAATTTACACAACATTACAATTAAATGCTAGTAACATACACAACATTTCCTTTAAATGACAGCAATTCACACAACATGTCATATAAATGGCAGTAATTTACACAACATTACAATTAAATGCTAGTAACATACACAACATGTCAATTAAATGACAGCAATTCACACAACATGTCATATAAATGGCAGTAATTTACACAGCATTACAATTAAATGCTAGTAACATACACAACATGTCCATGAAAGTAATTTACAAAACATGTAATTTAAATGGTAGTAACTTACACAACAATCAATATTTATGTAAAACAATTTTAATGGTTTGTAATTTTATATATACCCCGATGACTTTTCTGAGTTGTGTGTGTTTTAAGCAATCACTTGCTATAACGGTGAAGGAACATATCGTGAGGAAACTTGCACGAGTGAGAGTTCTCTAAAGTTATCTGTCTCCTCATTCTGAGAAGGAGACTTGGCTCAGTAATGGGCCATTAATGGGTTATAATAATGAGATGGGTCTAATTATAATATTAATAAGAAAAGTAATTTCAATAATATCGTGTTCATCTCGTAGGATATAACACAAATATTAATGATCACCACAATTGCGTCAGTAAGTGAGTTTCTGTGTAAGCTTTTTATGACCTTTTGACAATATACTTGATTCAAAAGGATTGAGTATCCATGGATACACAATTGTACTCATTATGACGAAAAAAGGTTTTACGAGATCCTTTCTGAACTCAAAGACAAGATGTCTATAATTTTGCGTAATTTATGCTTGAAAGAAATCCTTGACGTTTTTATTTATTAAGCAAACATTTTTGTTATAAAAACCTATAGAAAGTTGTACTTAAAACATTGACTTTATGCATTTAAAGGAAACAAAAAAGCCGACTACGGATTAATCAGTTTTCCAAAAAAAATTAAGCAATAATTTACTTAAACTTAGTACACTGGTAACTTTTTCCTGCAGCTTAACTCAGCGTGGTATTATTGCATTTATCTACCAATATTCATTGCGTTTAATAAAGTACTATCGAAGGCCATTTTTTTGACTAGAACAACAACTATTTTAGCATTTACAAATACGTCGATGCACATTGCTATGAAATCATTTAAACATTGATGTTGTTTAAGTATAATATTCCGACTGGATGGCTTACTTTTAATATACGATCGGCAAGTGGCAGTCACAGTCATTTTTTTAAACCGGTAAGTGAAATAATTACATCGCAACTTTTGTCGAGTCTCTAAGGATATTTTCTTTAAAGCTTCAATATACGTTATTGATGATCCAAGCAAGGCCGAGTACACACGTAGTATTAAACAATTTAACGCAAATGGCGAGCTCAGCCGATCGGAAAATAGCCCATGTGCTGAATTGCCGGCCCATCTACTGTTTATTGAGCATTTTATTCTTATGTTATGCCTTGTACTTTGTAATATAGATGTAATTCAATTGTACAGATTTTTCTTTATATGTAGGATTCTGGGCGAAATCATCGGCTTGCATATGCTTTACTAGGTTATCGAAGTAATAAATAAGAATACGGGTATACTCACTCGTAACAATTGTACTTTATTTTCACAAACTACAACATCTTTTCTCACTTCACTTTAAAATTAGGTTATAATTATCTATAATGTCAGATTAGAAATAACAAAACCGCACTATTCGACAAGTAATGGCCCTTTTTATATTCTTTTTCTGCAGCACAATCAAATGCAACAACGCTCTCCCGCCATCTTGTTTTTCCCGCTATTGCTTGTAGTCAATAGAACAACTAAACAAGAAATATGCTTACAATAATAAACGAAAAATATAAAGTCATATTATAATTAAATAATTAATGTATAATTAATGTATAATAATTAATAATAATAATTATTGATGACATATGTAATAATTGTTTATTTGACTGAGCGACGATAAGCAGGGTATTTATGTACATCAAAATGATTAGTAATACATACTAATCATTATATTATTTTGTTATAATATATATTTCAGTATAGTGTCTTTTTGGGGTTTTGAAGTTAGTTGATATTTTTTTTAAATTTGGGACGTAAAACGATTTAAATTAAGTATATTTGACAACATTAATTTTTGAAAGAAAGAATTTGAAAAAAAAAGAATATCAATACATCGTATCGTACAGTCGGAGGTGGGTTGGGAGTTGTCTGAATGTTAAAAGATGTCATCGTTTACAGAGTCGGTGTCGGTTTTTTGTTACAGTTTAAAAAAGTGACAAATAACATTCCGCACATTCGGGTACAGCGATAACTGATTTATAGCGGACTATAAACAAAGGGAAGGCGAAAAATCAACACGCTCAGATTTCATTTCACAGTTTGCAAAATAAAAAAGATTGTGACTGTACAATTTAACCGTATCGCTAATCCTTTAAACTGGAACAAACATGTGTCAAAGTTTTAACTCAATAAACTAGTTAGCATATCAATTGTGATACTGACGCTGTAGATTTTAAGGAGTTATGTTATGTATAAAGAAAAAAAATAGTACCACACAAATTTTAACATCAAGATGCAGTCGCTCATTGAATAGTTCTTTATTCACTCACTCTTTATGTCAAGCCAATTTCATTGCAGCAATCGCATAACTTATCGATTATATAGTATCATTTCATACAAATTTAATAGTAGCAACCTACACAAGTTACCAATTAAATACCAATAATTTAAACATGTCAAATAAATGGCAGTAACTTACACAATATTTCAATTAAATGACAGAAATTCACACAACGTGTCATTTAAATGGCAGTAATTTACACAACATGTCATTTAAATGGTCGTAACTTACACAACATGTCATTTAAATGGTAATAACTTACACAACATATCAATTAAATGGCAGTAATTTACACAACATGTCATTTAAATGGTAATAACTTGCACATTTCAATTAAATGACAGCAATTCACACAACGTTTCATTTAAATGACAGCAATTTACACAACGTGTCAATTAAATAACAGCAATTCACACAACGTGTCATTTAAATGGTAGTAACTTACACAACATATCTATGAAATGGCAGTAATTTACAAAACATTACAATTAATATGCCAGTAACTTACACAACATGTCAATTAAATGACAGCAATTCACACAACATGTCATTTAAATGGTAATAACTTACACAACATATCAATTAAATGGCAGTAATTAACAACAACATGTCATTTAAATGGTAATAACTTACACAACATATCAATTAAATGGCAGTAATTTACACAACATGTCATTTAAATGGTAATAACTTGCACATTTCAATTAAATGACAGCAATTCACACAACGTTTCATTTAAATGACAGCAATTTACACAACGTGTCAATTAAATAACAGCAATTCACACAACGTGTCATTTAAATGGTAGTAACTTACACAACATATCTATGAAATGGCAGTAATTTACAAAACATTACAATTAATATGCCAGTAACTTACACAACATGTCAATTAAATGACAGCAATTCACACAACGTGTCATTTAAATGGCAGTAATTTACACAACATGTCAGTTAATGGTAGTAACTTATACAACATGTCATTGAAATGGCAGTAATACTTGCATTATAAAAAATATTAATTTACTAATTCTGAATCTACGAGAAGACATTCAGACAAAGGCCTCAAACTTACCCAAGGTCCATAGTCTATTAAACTCAAACAATTACCTTCTACGAGAACGAGTTTCCGACCCAGTTACGTTCACACCCGAAACACTTTGAGATGTATTAAGGAAATATACTCAAATATTTTGGTAATTGTTATAAGATATCTATTAATATTATTTGTATCCCGCTGTATCCCTCGTATTTCTTGTAGGTACTTGATCTTGCTTCTTTGGTATCTATTTACATACACTGTTATGTCATTTAAAAAGACAATATAAAAAGCTTGCTTTTGTATTGCTAATGTAGTTTAGGCTGATAGGGCTTTTCCGTCATAGCTAACGAAACACGAAAGGAGATAGAGACTTCTCTGAGTTATAAAAACACTTGAAGTTGAGAGTGAAATTATTAAACGCCAAATATGGAGTATTGGTATCGTAATCTATGAACAAAAATATCATGATCTTAATGACATCCAGCCTAGCTTTCATCTCAACCTAAATACGGACTTCAGTATAAAAAGGATAAAAATGTAAAATATTCAGGAGCATCTTCACCGTTTGATTTATGGTAATCTTTTGCTGAACCCGTCAAGTTACCAACTTATATTGTTTGCATTTTATCATACTGTTTGTGAGTTCTTTTTAAGTATTTTCATGTTTCTCTTTTGACGAGACGTCTTTGTTTCTGAAGTATTAAAACACTTATTTTGTAATCATATCTTTTACCAGTTCAACCAACGATTTTGTCTATGTTAAGTTATTATTTTGAGAAATATAAGAAGAAACTACTCGAAAAAATTATTAGTTTCGCTTACAAGCTTTTATCCACTATTTCAATCTTGTTCAATGTAACATTCTCTAAGGTCCCATCTGTCTGTATAAGACTTACCTAAATTAATCTATCCGCCCAACGAGTGATACGATATAATTTTTTTAGCAAATCAATCTATAATTCATATAAGTATATGCTTTTCAATCAATAGAGAATTTATTTTAGTTTTTCAAGTTTAATATTTTCAATAAGTCTTAAGCATATGTCTTTCTCCTTCATCTATATTATGATGATGACATCATTTATATTTGTCGGGGATTTTAAAACTATGTGAAAGGAAATGGAAGCAGGAAGATGGGGAATATTGGGGAACACTAAAAGGGGGTGATGGTATTGAATGGAACATTGGGTAAACGCAATGTAGATACTTCTACTGAACCCATAAATGATCAAATATGATCTCTAACAATTACGAGAGAAACCTAAGCAGTACCTTGGACTTGTAACCAAGGTGTAGGCTTAAGGAGCTCCTTTAAGTGATCACGACACTCGCCTCCACTGCTAGACTCTCTGTTTAAACCCAAGGTTAAACGCATATAAACCAAACCTAACACAAGACGAGGCAATTACATTGTGAGGTACTCACGTGACCTTGATTGGACAGCACTCCTATCACTAACACAACACTGCACAACACTATCACTATTCAGACACTACTTCACTTCTTGAGAGACCGCGCACGACTAAGACTTCAGTTAGACTGTCGATCGCATATAAAGGGTCGAGGGTAGATACTGTCAAAACAACGGAAGTTACTACTACCCCACTCCAACGCCATAGACAACGATAACGATTCGATTAATCGATAATCTTTTACTATGCTCCGACATATTTATAAAAAAAAATCATATTATTCATCGTCCAATAATTGAATTAAATTATAAAAATAAATAAAAGTTAATATTTATCGAGATGTAGTAATATGTGTCAGAGAATAGTAAAAGATTATCGAGTATTCGAATCGTCATCGCTATCTATGGCGTTGTAGTAGATTTTGACAGTCTGACGGTAGTCATAGTCGTGCGCGGTCTTTCAAGGGGTGAAGAAGTCCCTGAATAGTGTTAGTATTGTGCAGTGCAGTGTTAGTACTGGAAAAGCTGTCCGATTAAGTTCACGTGAGTACCTTACAATTTTGTTGTCAAGTCTTGTGTTGGATTAGGTTTATGTGAGTTGTGAATAAAAGAATTCTTTAAGCCTACACCTTGGTCACAAGTCCAAGGCACTGCTTAGGTTTCTCTCGTTATTGTTAGAGATCATATTTGATTATTTATCGGTTCAGTAGAAGTAGGTACATGCATTGTTTTCACCCAATAATCCATTAAATATGATCACCCCTGTTAGTGTTTTCTAAAATTTCCCTCTCCTCCTTCCTCCTCATCATTAATATCTCTGACATATATTTCTCCACAAAATCCCATCTATCTCTATATCTAAATTCATAAAAAATAGTTAAGTTGTATAAACAAGAATGAAACTTAATCTATCCATCTAAATAGAGACCTATCCATGATGTAGTTAACATTATCATGCTAATTGGCTATAAAGGATTAAACTAGCAGTCCTACCTTTCTTTAACACGTCATATTAGTATGAGAAGTCGTTTAAACTGAATCTAGCGTATCAAAGTATAAGCCCTCAATCCCTCAGTCAGCAGAAACTGAGACTAATGATCTGGCTTAACCGTAACGTAAGACATTACCCCCACACTGAATGTGGGGGTAATGTCTTCATTGTACATGTAATTGGTGGATGTCTTCCTTTGTTCTAAATACTATAAGATAAGTTTATTATAGGAACTGATTAATGCGTTTTTATACATTTTATTATGTATTAACGTCACGTGAAGAGTTGAGTCGTAATTTTCCGACTAGGTTCGACCACGTCACATGATCATCATCAAGGATGCACTGCTGAAGGTGCTGGCAAATTGTCATTCACGAGTAAATTTTAGGAAGGCTTTATTCACACCACAAGACTAAATTAGTACAGAAAATATTTCTTAATATAGTAAGTTTTTGTTCAGCGTAGGCAAATATCATCAGTACATTAATATTAAATTCAATGAACGAAAGTTTATTAGTTCAGTTAGTTTTAGGTACCGATTGCCTCAGGTTAAAATCAATAAAGATGATATTTATCAATACAGTTGGTTGTATTCATCATTTATAAGTATAGGAAGTTTTCATCAGCACAAAGTTTTAAATAGTACTAGACTTACAATAGTACAGTAAATTTTAATTATAACTACAGTTTTTCATACTTTGTTACAAAACATTCTTTTGTCGTGCAAAATAAGTATAAACGAACAAATTTTCTCATTTTACATCTCTAGGTAACGACACCGACTATAATACTAATGGTTCTTAAAACAAACCTATACAATCTACTAAAATTAATTCCACCAACTACAATAGGCCAGGTCTCCTGAATTCTTTAAACTTGGAATAATATTAACAAAGGTCTTGTTAAAATTTAACCGTCCGAATTCGTCTGGGCCAGACACAGGATTAACTTTTCAATTAAGTAATCAAAGAGAACATTTTACAAGACAGACAATTCGTTTTAGTCTGGAAAATAACCAAAAGGTCCGGGCTATGAAGGACTATGACTATATAAACTAGGATGCCCTTGTTTTTATTGTTTAACTTGTTGTTAAGGTGCAATTTACTAAAATACTTGGATTTGTGAGAAAAAAATAAAAACGTAGAAGGCTGAAATATTACAGCGCCAACAAACCAAAATGATGTAAAGGGTATCTGAGTTTACAGAGAACGTGATTGAAAATCAAAAATACTTAGTCGGATAATCGGATTTACATGATAGTTCACTTGTCTGACTGGATTTTTTCTCGGTTTTCATAATCACAATAAATTTTAATGTGAGTTGTAGAGTTTCATCAATATGTTAGGTTGTTTTCGTAATAGACTGTTTTCATCATTTTCTTCTCCTTCTTCTTCAGGTACCTCTCCGACTAGAGAAGTTTGGCAAAAATGTCCTATGATATTTTAATGATATGAGTGCAGTCAGTTTTCAGTAGGCTTACACTAATATAATTAGTCAAAAACTCTCCAGTCGGAAAAAATCTAACTAGTCATCTAAGTAAGTTTGTACAGAAAATTTACCTTAAGCTCTTAACATTCAATAGTCAATACAAAAGTATGTAAATTGAGGTCGGCGGCGATGTCCTCGAATATTTAAGGGCCAGACAATTTTCTCAGTCTTTTTTGTTTATCAATCTTCTTGTTTAGATAAATTGAATTATTTATTTTGGGGATTCTATTCGGGGACTCGAATTGATTATGTTTACTAAAATGTTATCACAAATAACGAAATTGTGTAAATATTCTTTTACTCATTGAATCTCTCAACAGAACATCATTTGGACTATTCAGGTCATCAGAATAATTATACAGAATAGCCCTGGCTTTGCCTGGCTTTACTAAGGGTATCACCATGATAAGCTACCCTACTTGCACCTTAGACAATGTAAACCGTAAGAAATCATTTGTCAATTTCTACGGGGACAAAGAAAATTAAATACTTACTTCAAACCTTAGTAATAAAGTTGCCATGATCCCTATTATTGTTATTTATTTATAGCGTGTTTTGTTTCAAATCTCAATTCCCAATTTTCCAATTTTTCATTATTATTTATTAATCTATACTAATATTATAAAGAGGAAAGATTTGTATTTTTGTATTTTTGTATGTAACGAATAAACATAAAAACTACTGGACCGATTTCAAAAATTCTTTCACCATTAGGAAGCTACATTATCCCTGAGTAACATAGGCTATATTTATTACAAGAAAAAATTAGAGATCCTTAGGAAATCTCACGAAAACCAACCCAAGGTGCCAAAAAATTTGCCATAAAATATCTTTCATCGCATGCGCTGCAAAAAGTATTGATGATAGAACAAAAAAATGTTCTACAATATTATAGAACGTATCAATATCTACAAAAAAGTCCGCGAGACCATATGTCCAACTATTATAGTTACGTCACTATAACTACTTTTTTACATTTTAAAAGTTGATAAAAATGCCTATCAAAATCAGACCATGTTTTCTATAACTTTGTATTAATCCTTATCCAAATAAATTATTTCGTATTCAAGACTATTTCAATACCTGTAAATTACTTTTTGAATTATTAAAATCGGACTTTCCATTCAAAAGATATTACGAAATTAAAAATATCAACATAAACAAAAAATACACGACGACGCGACGGGCCAGTGTAGCGACGCAGCGCAGCGAGTGAAGCGGCAAGAGAGGGGGCACCGAAATGCGGGAGGGCCAATATATTTTTAAAAATAATATTCCACCCGCGCGAAGCCGGGATGGGCCGCTAGTAGTTTCTAAAATGATAATTGACTTTACATTTAAATATATTTCCAATAATATATTAAATAGTATGATGGCGGAGTTTCGTTCATGCAATTACAATATTTCATTTATTCATATAATGGCTGGTCCATACTCCACAAAGGCCTGACAATGGCGAGCACATTTATACCGTGACGTAGCGACGCCGGGACGACCACGACCACGGGAATAGGAACGGGATAGATTAATACTTCCTGGGTAATTATACTTCCAGACTCCCGTTAGTTGCAGCGTTATTACTCTAATGTATAGCCTTATTAATTAATTAAACGTATGCCCGAATTTCTAGTTGATAATATTAGTTAATTTCTAAAGGATGTATGGATGGTTGGATGTGTGTATGATTAGACGAATGTATGTACGCAAGTATGAGGTTATGAATGTGATTGATGTTTGGGAGTATGGATGTGTGATCGTGTGGATGTATGGGTGGAGAATGATGAATGAGAATGTGTTTGAAATTGTAGGTGTGTGTATGGGTGGATGAAAGTTTAGATGAATGTATGTATGCATGTATGAGAACATAAATGTGAAGGATATTTGGGAGCATGGATGTGTGATAATGTAAATGGAGTTTAATGGATAGACTGATTCTTGTATTTACATATGTATGTTGTGTCGTAAAATGTTTTGTCTATTCAACTATTAATAATACGGAAAATAAGGATAGATAAGAAGAAGTATATTCTTTTTGTCTCAAAAAGACTATAAGGATATACTTCGTTAACAACTCAAAGTCATTACCGAGTCAATTATCGGGAGTTAATGATGTGACACTTCTTGTTCTTTCGTGGAATTTGGAATTTTGGGGAGAATATTCCTTTAGAGAAAATTGTTTATTAATAAGTACAAATAGATTTAAATTCTCTTTTTTTTAAAAGTACAGGATGAAAGCCATGAAATTAATAAAGTACAAGATCCTCTTTATCATTTACTTTCCTAATAAAGTCCTTGATAGACTATTCAGCCAATATCTTGAATAAATGTGTTATGTCTCAGATAATTGATTATCAGAAACAAGCCGAACTGGACCACAATGATTAAGATTTTAAATACGTTAAAAGGATGGATTTCTAATTAGATAGAAAGATCATTATCTGAACAATGAAAACGCATTGGCCCTAAATTGATTTTGTTCTTGTACCTTTTCTCTTTTATCCTCTCTTTTCCCTTGCTTTCATTTTTCTCTTTCTATCCTTCGTTCTCTCTATTTTAACTTTCTTTGTCTCTCTCTTCCATTTGTTTTTCTCTGTCTCTGTTTGAGGTAGTAGAAAAAATTTCGTTAGCACCGACACACAACGGCTTTTCTTACCCTCGGAATGAAAGCTTTCGACGCTAGTCTTCAGCTCATGTTGAAACTAGCTCTCTCCCTCTTGTAAGAAAAAGCGTTTTTTTTGTATCCGGTAACGAAATATACTATTTTAGGGCCTATTTAGTGCAGACACAATAAAATAAAATCTTCGTACAACGTTTAAGTTTGCCCAAAATTTACTCTCTCTCTCTAAAATCGCCCGACTTTGTTCTAAGGTTACCAGATAATTAACATGTTATTTGTAAACTTCCCCCACACAAAGCCCAGACAATGCTCAGACAGGATGTATATAAATCGCGTCGGCTGAGCGGAAAGAACGTGTGGGAACAATGGTTACCAGACACAACCATACCAGTGTATGGTATGAATACACATTATAATGGAAAATATTTGAGATATAGATGCAATATAATGGTACCAAGAAAGTAAGGTAATTGGCCTATATTCAAATAGTCATTATATCAACTTTGCTTACCTTATGAGTGAGAAAGACGTGTATATTGTTTTGTTTATTGGAGTAAGCGAGAGTGAGCTGTTGCTATTATGTATATTCATCTCTTTTCAATACTTATGCTGATGATGATGTTTCTATGAGCTTTCACAAAACTTGTAACGTTTAGAAATTTTCTAAGAGACTCCTAAATCCAACATGGCGGACGACCTAAGATGGCGGACTAGTTATTGTTTGTGCACACCCATGATATGGGTATCAAATGCAAGGGTTCGCTAAGAAGAATATCAAAATAAAATAAGTTCACTTTAAATCAATTATGGTGGACCATCCAAGATGGCGGACTAGTTGAAAGAGTGGAACCAAATGAAAAGCAGTCGAAAATATTTTATTGAAAATGTATCTATTTGTTGTGCATAGTAGATATAGTATGTGTACATGTATGACGTCATCCTTTTATTTCATCAACAGTTATTCATAAAAGGATCTGATTTATGACCTCCATTCATTCACAGGGATACACTCGGGTTTGGGACCACTGTCTTCCAACAATGGGATCCAAATTTATTATTTTTGCATCAAACAAGCGTTTAAAAACATTGTCCTCTATCTTTAATTTTATTCATTTAATTAATACAAAGACATATTATACATAGATATTACCTCTAATAAATACAGATTATATTAAAAGCTATTTGACATCATCTGTCCTATATTAAACTGTGATCACGTTAGCAACTTATGCAGTGCAGGGAGCTTCTTTATTTAAGTAACTTAAGTTACAAATAAATCTGATATCTAATCTTATAATATATAAAGGAACTACTGGTCCGATTTGAAAAATTATTTCAGTGTTAGATAGCCCATTTATCGAGGAAGGCTATAGTATATACATGATCTCGCTAAGACCAATAGGAGCTGAGCATCACGCGGACGAAGTCGCAAGGGTCGACTAGTGTCTAATATAAGGTCTAGCGCGCCTGTTCTCTGGAGGAGTGGCGGTCACTCGACATTTCTCATACCTCATGTTGCTTCGATTTTGGATCTAAGTTCATTAGTCCAAAACATGCTATTTAAGCGTCGTATATACTAGGGATAAAATCATAATAAATATATTCGCGGGTAGGACTTTTTATTTTATCCCAAAACTGTATATAACCTTAGTTCCGTTACACTTGAGCTAGTTCGCCTCTCGCCTGATGACCCTTATGGCTGTTTAGTGGTGTTCTGTCGTGATGTTGTCCATTACTAAGGTTTGAAGTAAGTGTTTAATAAATTTAGGTAATTCCTAAGGTTAATCCATACTTCCGAGTTTTCACCGTTATCGTTACCGTTACCGTCGTCGTTGTCGTTACATTCAAACTTTTGTAACTGCCGACTTCTGGCATAATTAGTAAAGTGTCGTCGAACGTTGAAGCCTGGTTTATGTTTGTGGAAACATTAAAGATTAATCTTTTTATGAATTACTTATGTAGGTAAAACTACCCTTACTTCGCTAAGATTTTGATAATTTTTAGGGGTCCGTACCTTAAAAAACCGGACAAGTGCGTGTTGGAATCTCGCACGAAGGGCTCCGTACCAATATATGCCAAAGAAAATCACGTTTGTTGAATGGGAGCCCACCTTAAATATATATTTTATTTTGGCAACAGAAATACATCATTTGTGAAAATTTCAACTGTCTAGCTATTATGGTTCATGAGATACAGTCTGGTGACGGACGGACGGCCGGACAGCGGAGTCTTAGTAACCGGGTTTCGTTTCCACGTTTTGGGTATGGAACCATAAATAGAGGAACCCTTGTGGAATTACTTCGTTGTCCGTCCATTTGTCTGTCTGTAAAAACCATTTTCTTGAAGCTGCTACAAATTCTCAATGAACGCAATCAAAAGATATGACCTTTTGAAAATTGAAAATGGGAGAGGAATTATACCCACACACATTCAATTTATACGAAATCGAGCAGTGCCTGGGGTTTGAGACCCAGGAGCAGATTTAAAGAGCTCTTTCATAATATATTAACTCTCACCTCCACCACTCGACCTCGTTTATGACAAAAGATAATAAAGTAAACTTACGTGGACGTCAAGCCGAGTGACATTAACCACGACACTATAACACTAACATCCATGTACACTGCGCGATAACACCAGAGAAATGTTATATATTGTCTTTACGTCGGTATGCTTGACATAATATAAAATGATCTACCCGCTAATACTACTTTATAAACAGTAAGTAAAGTGTTGCTAACATTTATGCATATCTTAATACTTCTGTAGGCATCGTAACGTATTGGGTATTTGTTGTATCGAAAAGGAAATAATCCGAAAACCTTAAAATTACATGAAAAATATTTTGTTGCAGTTGGTAAACTGATTGCTACCTATATTGATGTATGGAGACAACAGTTTTCCGACTGAAAAGTTAAGTTTGCCTTTAACTCAAATTGTACGGAACCTTTAGTGCACGAATTCGACTCGCAATTGAGCTAATTTTTTTATTATTTTCTAGTAGGTAGATAACAATCTCATAACATTAAAAATAACTGTTATTAAGTTGGGATTTTATTCTTACTGAATAAATTAAGTATTCTTAAGTTGTTTTTATGTTCAAAGTGTAACAATAGCTTTTATATAAGAAGCTATTCACTCGCTTGAATTAGACTCAACGGAATTAATTCTAGGAAGAAATAACAGCTTTTATCATATTGTAATTATTTTATACTAGTCGACACGTCCCGACTTCGTCCGGGTGCAATTTGCCAATTTTTTTAAATAATTAATAAGGGGCAAACGAGCTGAAGGTCCACCTTATGGTAAGTGGTCACCGTCGCCCATGGACATCTGCAACACGCGAAGAGCTGCCGATGCGTTGCTGACCTCTTAGGAACCTGTACACACGCCATTTGAAGACCCTCATATTGTAGTCCTCTGGGAATACCTCTGGGGGAAGGTCATTCTATAGCTTTCACGTGCGTGGGAGAAAGGATCTTGACGCACGTACATTACATCGCTATACCACTTCATTTTACTTTTTAATTTGTATATGAGTGATTCCCAAAGGTATAACGGCCACACAGCTCGACATGTACTTCGCCCCCACGTCGATAGATGGCGTACGAGCATACTTATTTGTTTACTTTGTATTCTTAAGTATATAACATAGCCTATGTCCTCCCCCAAGCTCTAATCCATCTGTGTAGCAAAATGATTGCGTTGTTACGCAATACAGACAAATGCCATCTATTCGTCGATAGATGGCGTAATTAGTATACTAAATCGCACTTTCGTTTGTATTATTAAGTATTACGTTTCTTAATAGTCACTTACGAAATTTAAATATTAATTAGGATTTGGATTCCACTTAATTTTCAGCTGAATAGATTTCTTAACTTAGATACATAGTCCAATACATAACTTAGCACTGTCCACGGTCAACTATAAGTACTATTAGTTAGTTATGATGTTGGAAACATTATGAGTAGCATTTAACTTTCGTAATCACACAAACTGAATTAGTTGTGCCAATGAAAAGGTAAGAGTTAACCAAATATATACCCCTGTATATGTAATTCTGTTCTACTGTATCTCGTGTTTAACACTACTTATAGATAGATATTTAAAAATTAATATTTGTTCTTTTAGGTCTGTAATCCCTTGAAGCTAAATGAAGGAAAATTCGACGGTTTATATTCTATAGGCGAATACTTGCAAGGGAATCAAAACCTAATAAAAAGTACTTAACATTGACCTGGAATAGTAAAATTAAAGTAAGAATTTTTTTTTCAGTTGATAAATTGACCACGGTCTTTTTTTTCATGCATAGCAGCAGCAGCGCACGTCAGAATAGCTCCCTCGCCTACTTACTTGACACTTATCCTTATATTTTTGACAATTCACACAATATCTTTATAAATTATACCGCATGTGTTATTTTGATGTATAAGCTATATATATGTCGGGGATTTTAAAACGATGTGAAAGGAGATGGAAGGAGGGAGATGGGGAACACTAAAAGGGTGATGGTAATGAGTGGAATATTGGGTAAACGCGACGCAGATACTTCTACTGAACGGATAAATTATCAAATATGATCTCTAACAATTACGAGAGAAACCTAAGCAGTGCCTTGGACTTGTGACCAAGGTGTAGGCTTAAGGAACTCCTTTAAGTGATCACGATACTCGCCTCCACTGCTAGGGTCTCCGTTTAAAGCCAAGGTTAAACGCACATAAACCTAACCTAACACAAGACGAGGTAATTACTTTGTAAGGTACTCACGTGACCTTAATCGGACAGCACTCCTAGCACTAACACAACACTATCACTATTTAGACACTACTTCACTTCTTGAGAGACCGCGCACGACTAAGACTTCAGTCAGACTGTCGATGGCATATAAAGGGTCACAACGGAAGTGGCTACTACCCTACTACCCAACGCCATAGACAGCGATGATGATTCGATTTAATCGATAACCTTTTACTATTCTCCGACATATATATATAAATTTTCATTAAAATCAATTCAGTAGTTTTTGCGTGAAAGAGTAACAAACATATTAATACTCACAAACTTTCATGTTAATAATATTAGTAAGGAAGGATATTTAAAGACCCAACGTCCATGACATTATAGGTCAAACATTAATCAGGTAGTAAAAAGTAAGGGAAAAGATACATAATGTGAGTTGGTGAAAAACATTCGTATCTTACACCCGGGGGAGGCGGAGGGAGGGAGCCCGGGGCTTAGTGGATATGTTGGACAACAATACAAGATAACAAAGGATTCTGCATGCTTGTTATTATATTTTAAAATGGCTGCCTACTTATTTTTACCACTTTGAACAAACTTAAAGTAATATTTAATATTAGAAACTAGCCCAATATATCAGAGGCAGTTTGACAAGTAATATTATAGAATTAAATATATCTTAGTGGAAGTGGAAACGGTACCCAATGGGTAAAAACGGAACCTTATTACTCAGACTCCGCTATCGGTCTGTCCATCTGTCTGTCACCAGTCTGTTTCTCAAGAACCGTGATAGCTAGACAGTTGAAGTTTTTACAAATTATGTATTTCTGTTGCTCCTATAACAAAAATCACTAAAAAAAAGAATAAAATGAATATTTAAGGAGGGCTCCCATACAACAAATATGATTTTTTTGCCAAATATTGGTACTAAACCTTGCGTTAGTTACCGGTTTTCTGATTACTTCTATCTGGGTCACAAGCCCCAGGCACTATTCAGCTTCTTACGAACATGAATACAACTCATCTTTTCTTTTTAACATACAACCCTAAAAACAAAATAGGACGTTATCGCAAAAAACTTGGAATCAGAACGATAAAAAACTCGCTGAAAGATCGCCTGCAGGGACGAAAAAATAACTTTTGGACCGTCAACCCTCTCACCCACACACCCGCACACCCACACACCCACACACCTGCGTCTTCCCATATATTACACAACACTATTTAAATAAAATGTTTTCACTTTTTATACTAAATACAAATAATTTAGTCAGTGTAGTTAACTGACTATTATTGTACAGCAATACGTTTACACATGCAAGCCGGGTAGTGCCTGGGACTTGCGACCAAAGTGTAAGGTTAAAACCTTTTATGTAAATACAACGCTCCCCTTCGCTGTCCGAACACTGTTTACAATAGATAATAAAGCTAACTTACGTGGACCTCAAGAAGAGTGACCTTAACCACGACACTATAACACTACCTTACATGTGCACTGCGCGACAACACCAGAGAGACTGAGACTAATTTATCGTATTAACGGTAAAGGAACTACCCGCGGTTACTAATTTATAAACTGTGTTGCTTTGGTGTACTTGTACGGCGTTTGTTCACTCACTCTCTCTCTCACACATTCACTCTCAATGGATATCAATTATTACCATTATTTTTTTTGATAAGTAAAACGCTAGTATTGCTCGTTAGTACTACCTTTCGAAAATATATGGTACAAGTTTTTTTTTATTTTTAACTTCATAAAAACTTTCCCTCCCATTTTCACTACATATTGAATTTAAGGGTTAAATTTCCAAAATTAAATCTGTCCTTCAATACAAATGCATTGAATATTCGGTGCGCGAATCCGACCGCTATTTATGGGAATATTATCATACATATTATATCAATTTTAATATTTACTAGCCGACCTGCCCTCGCTTCGCAGAGGTAATTATATACAGCAAAAGGGAAAAGCATTTACTTTTAAGACACAAACTACTTTTTGTGACTTTTTGTAGGCATTATCAAGCTCTACAACTTTTCTTTAGAACTCAATCATATATCTCTCATCGTTAAGGCAGCGTTTGTAACAAACATTTTCCGTTCGTCCGTTGTATCTTCGACTTACTGCAGCAAATCCGACTACTAATGTGGCTTTCTATTGGTGAAAGAATTTTTAAAATCGGTTCAATAGATCCAGAGATTACCCCCTACAACCTCACACACTTTACCTATTTTTAATATTATTTCAAGTTTTAAATAGATCAGATCTTAACTTACGAGTAAAAAAAAACTGTGTTAGATAACTATTCCCGACTTCAATTTTTTGAATTAAAACCGAAATAAAATAATTTTAACAATCACATTTCTCTGATATACAAATTGAATTTTAAATTGAAACAAAACGAGAAAAACATTTGTACGTTTTTAATAACAAATCAAGTTAATAGTGTTAGTGTATAGTGCGTAGTGCGCAGTGCAGTGTGTGGATGCAATCAAGTTACTGTCCACGAATAATGAATGTTATTTTAATATTTTAAAATAAAATATTTTTTTATTTTAAAATATTATATATAAATTAGACGACACGTCTCGGCTTTGTTCGGGCGCAATTGACTACGTGTAGTTATTTATGTTTAATTTTACATTTTAATCGCTTTAATTCATATATAACTAATTCCCAAAGACATAATGGCCACACAGCTCGACACGCACTTCCTCCCCACGTCGATAGATGGCGTACGAGCACACTCATTGCTTTAGTTTGTATTCTTAAGTATTTTTTTCGTGATAAATATAGCCTGTTTTTGTACCAAATTTCATTAAATTCGGTCCAGTGAGTTAAGCGTGATTGCGTTATATACAATACAGACCATCCGTCACTAGATGGCGTAAGCAGTATATTAAATCTCAGTTTCGTTTGTTTAGTTTGTATTCTTAAGTATTTCCTACATTAGAGTTACTTTCGAAATTATAATATTAGTTAAAATATTTAGAGTATTGAATTACTTACCTGGTGCCATGATAAAGGTTTAAATTCCATTTAAATAAAGTTAACAATAGATATCAAACTCTTAAACAATTATTAATAAACATATTTACAAAGAAGTTATGTTTATTATACTCTGTTATCCCATCGTATTGTCCCCTCCTTATCTTCCTGTATTAAAAATTGAGTAAAGGAATAAATAACTCGTTGTTATTTTAACAACGAGACAGACACACACGTTAAACTTATAACACCCCGTTGATGAAGCGTCGGGGATTAAAATCAAATAATAGACACGCTTTTCATATTACATATAATATAAATGCTTATAAATGTCACTGATAGTATTGACTACGACAGGCTATTTAACTAAAAGCAGGAATTGTATCAGACACAGGAAACGCCGGCGCGCCTGTAACGAAAATAGATGAAACGCTTTACATGTGACCACTATTATGTTTAGAATTGATTTTAATATATTTTAAAAACTACAAACCTATAATTTATAGTCTAATTTATGGCTAGATAAATACCTTATTAAATAGGAAATTTAAAAAAATAATTTGAAGCTTAGAAGGATTAAAAAGTATGAAGAAATGATACGTCCACTTGATATATTTTGTAGTCTTCCTTTTTTACGAAATAGCGCCGCCATATTGAATTAACATTACTGTTATGTCTTTAGTGACACTTGCAAGATTAAGACGAATCAATTGATCTTAGAATTGTCAAAATTGGCCCAAATATTTGGATTCTAGAGCATCAGAAAGTATTAATTCCAAGTGCAATCAAAAATTGTGATGTTCATAGTTAGACATATGACGACTCACAATTGCATTACCTTTAATTCTAAGGGGAGCGAGGGCTGATCCAGTTTTGTTTACATAGCTGAATGAAGCTTTCATACATAATACATGTACTGAACAGTCAACGTCACATGTCTAAGCCCTCGATGCATACTTAACACGCATTATGCAAAATTGTGCCTTCACGTCGATTATCGAGATTGCTTCACGTATGTGAGTCTGTTGTAATATTACAAAACAAAACTTTTATATTTATATTTGTATAAAATAGGAAAGTAAAAGAGTAGAGGATGTCTACGACAATAAACAAACTTGGTGGAAGATCATTTCATAAGTTATGTGTTGGAAGAATCATTTTAACTGATATAGATTAGAGAAGCTAAATATCCAAATGGTGATGATGGAATTTCTCCCAGTGTTGATACATTATTATCATCATCAATTAACTTGGCAGCTTATTGTGTCTGTTAGTTAGATACTGTCTAATCCATAAAACCTTCAATCGAAGAAACTTTAGTTTTCCTTTTCTACTACCTCTATCAGGATCGATCATAATGAGATCTTCCCTTAGAGTAGAGCCTACTCTCGGATAAGCGCGAGTAGTTCGCAGTTCGCTTCGGCCTGTCCATCTAGGCGTCGAATGGGAACACCCGGATGGTTTAGACTTTAGCGAGTTGGGCTACCTTCTTCAGAGGTAGTTTTGGGCTGTCTCCTTTTGAGGCAATTATACCAAGCCCGCATAACCTTCCGCTTTAGGGAGGTACAAATACCTCAACCAAACAGATTCCTCCATTACAACAAAGACAGTGGCCATCCCATCTTAGTGTTATCCATTGGCGTAGTTAGGGGGGGGGGGGGGGCAGAGGTGGGCACGCAAGAAAGCCTGGTGCCCCCTCCCAGAAAAAGCGACCCAAAATATTTAAATTCATAATAATTTAATTATATATAAAAATAATAAGAAATAAAAGCGTCGACGGCAAATGGTTGATACATGTTTACGGACGAGGAGTACAAAGAGGCCGCGAATCGCGATAAAAGATTTATTTGTGATTAAAGCAAAGCATTCATATTTTGTCTATTACGTGTTTATTTATTAAGCTTTGTGAACTTGGCACCCGACTTTTAAAAACATAACTTTTTTTAGGTTTTTCTTATAGATAGAGGTTAGTAGTTGTTAGTAGTAAAAATTTTTTCGTTAGTAGTTCCTCCCAAAAAAAATTACTTGGGGGTCCAAAATATTCGATCTCCCCACTTTGATGAAATTCAATTTTGGTGATTGATTCCAAAAAAGAATCGTTAGTAGAGGATAGTAGTGAAAGAATTTTCCAAAATATCCCCCTAGGTAAAGTTATAGGGGGGAGAAAAAATGAAAATTTCTAAAATTGTAAAAATAATTTTTTCCTTGATTAATTGATTCCTGACGAATATAAAAAACATGTAAATATATTAAAATAAAATATATATCTAAAAGTATAGGTTAACCAATATTCTATTTTATTAGTAAATATGTATAGAAAATGTAGATATCACTAATTTGTGAGTTTATTACTGGTTAACTGACGTTAGTAGTAATTCAATTTTTAATGAAACGTCTTAGCCTTGTAATGTAGAGCGCACATAAATAAAAAAAATGACAAAAAAACGTAAGTAGTAACTCTATAATCGATAGTTTTGTCAGAAAAAGAGAAAATGTAGATATCACCAAATTGTGAGTTTATTACTGGTTGGCTGACGTTAGTAGTAACTCAGTTTTTAAAGAAATGTCTTGGTCTTGTTATGTAGAGTGCAAATAAGTAAAAGAACTGACAAACACACAAACTCACGAAATTTATCTCTGTATAATATTAGTATAGATATAGTATAGATTATGTAATTTTATTAAAAAATAACATGACTATGAATAACAGCAGTTTTCTACTCCAGCCGGCTAGAAAAAAAAAATACTGGCTACGCCCCTGGTGTTATCTTATTATCGTCATAAAGCTGGTAAGCTGGGGTATCTATATGTCAAATTTAGATGTTTTAACCAGAGATTATAAATATCTAATCAATGGCCAAAACTAATAATCAACCTCAATCGGTAATCTTTGAACATAGAAAGAAAATATGTATATAAATAATTTGAATTTTATATACAGATATTAGAATTTGGAATCTAATCTAGAATCCAAATCCAATCCAAAGATTATAGATTTTTTTCCAAAACTTTCTTTTTAAAAAAAAATTAGATTAGAAGTTTTGACAGTTAATATCAGATCGATATTTTAAATCACCTGTATTACGCGGATTAATTCTTCTACTTTCTATTTGGCTAAGGCATTATTGTCCCAATACTTGTCGTCGTATTTGTGAGACTTCTCTACAAGCAAATCTGCAAAATAACAGTTGTATAAAATATATGCATTCAAAGGTCACGATAGAGCAGACTCATCTCCAGACAATTTCCGCATCGGAAATGACGTACTCGCAATTGCATCATCATACTGGCGAAGATTTTCACCAATAATTTTGGCCATTTCGTTATTGTTTAAGAAGTAAAATATTTTATTTAAAACAATAAGATTCAATTACTTGAATAATAAGACAAGGACTTAAATAGATTTTCTGTCTAATTCCAAGTAATTGGTTACAAGGAAATCTCTTAGAATTTAGATATTTTAGTTAGTAAGGCATCTATTTCTGTTTAGGGTTCCGTACCCAAAGGGTAAAAACGGGACCCTATTACTAAGACTCCGTAGTCCGCCCGTCTTTCTGTCTGTCACCAGGCTGTATCTCATGAACCGTAATATACAGTTGAAATTTTTACTAATAATGTATTTCTGTTGCCCCTATAACAACAAATACTAAAAGCAGAATAAGATAATTATTTAAGAGGGCTCCCATACAATAAACGTATTTTTTTTGACAAATATTGGTACGGAACCCTTCGTGTGCGTTAGTCGGATTTTTGGTTTCCATTATTTTATCAAAATTAACTCGTAAAAAGTTAAAATTTTTATAACAGAATTGAAAAGACCGTTTTGGCTTAATCAAAGAAATCCTGGTCCAAAGAAATAATTAATTTCTAAAAGATAAATAAAATGAAATAACTCTTCGAGCATTTCATCCCTAACATTAAAAACTCATTTACCACAAAATGCGAGTTCTGAAACAATTTGAATACGAAACAAAGGCGAAAAGGCCAAAAGTCTAGAAAGTAATACAATTTCCAATACGATAGAGGCATCTGTCAATCATGGGCTATTCGTTTTCATATTCCCATCGTTCAATATCGTCCTGTACTGGCATATGGCGTTATATTTCAATTTAAAAGTTTTAGACTTTTTACGTTTAGTCCTAGCAATTTGTCTGGCTTTCTGCACCTTTCTTGGCAACGTGGAGATGAGGAATTTGATTTGGAATATGAATGATATCTCTTCAATAAGTTTTTGCTACTTTACCGATGCTGCAACTTTTAATTCTGATCGTAAAAGTTAGCTACACCTTTTATGACCTTATATTCCTGAGTAATCACTTTGTTTTTTATTTCAAGTATACCCACGTGATAATTTATAAAAGACAATATATAACCTCTGTCTGTCGAAGTAGTCTCGCCTGATGATCATCATAATTATGTTGAGAGGCTAGGACTCCGTTAAAAGTTTGGCATTTTAAGGTTTAGCTGAATTAGAAGCACCATAAGTTACACATTTTTTAAGTAACTAAAGAGAACTTGCTCTTTTTCTGCGGAAAAGCATGACCAAGTTACTCAGAAATAAACTGGAATTTCTGTCCCAAAACCTGCATCGTTATGAAAGACAAATACACATACAAAAGCGCAACACACGTATTTGTGTAGACATTTAAAATCAAAGCAATAAAAATGTTGAAAAAGCAGTTCAACTGCTGAATATTTATCTAGTGTATACAAAGCTCTAAGTCTATCTTATCAGACATCTCTTTAAATTCGCCTTTTCAGGATACGAACTGAATAGGACATTATGGAAAGTCTGGATTACAAATGTTGGTGCATTTCAGACTATTTACGAGAGTACTTTAGTTCAAATCAATATTTGAGGCAGGAACAGATCCTGCTGAACAAATTGTTTTATTGTTGTATCTGGACTACTAATATTCCTAATTAATAAGCCTCAACTTTTTATTTAGATCTTTGAGATTCTTTATATCATCATTATCTCCATAATATCATCTTTTTTTCTTAGATTTCTCTGAATTAGAGATACTAATCGTGTTTGTAATTAGTAGACCAATTAATATATCTGAATATGTCAGGTTTTCAAGATCTTCGGTTGGTTTAGTACTCAAACGGTAAAAACGGGTCCTTATTACTGAGCCGTGATAGCTAGACAGTTGAAATTTTCACAAATTATGTTTTTCTTTTGCTCCCCTCCCCCCCCCCTATAATAACAAATTCTAAAAACAGAAAAAAATTTTTTAATGGAGCTCCCATACAAAAAAGACCAGATTCTTTTGCCACTTATTGGTGGATGGAACTCACACTTGGACGGTTTTTTTTATTAAGAATTCTAATGACTAAATATCTTAATGTATCAAGACCATCCTCGTTGACTGTTATAAATTTCCAGAACATTACTTCAGTTTGTTCTTTACTGAATTGTACTCGGCTGAATTAATTCTCGTTTTAGTCCAACATAAAACTTTTATATCTGCACTATAAAGATTTCCACTAGCAGTATTAACTGCAATAACCAGATCCAGGCAAAGATCGCGTAACATCGAGATGTAAACGTGATTCGCCTACAAGTTGTGCTTATCAACATTTTGTTTTATACTTGAGGCTTGCGGATTTACTTCTTTTAAAACTTATGTTTCATATTTCAAAGCTTTTAGACCATCTTTAATTTGAAAAAATGTTTTATAAGCTACTTTATGTATAGTTTCCTCAATAACATAACATTTTCTTTCAATAGCTCCTCTTTGATGGTTTTCTCTCTTTCTATCCTCCATATTTTCATTTTATACAGACGTTATTATCTCTTGTATTATAGTAGGAACATAAACGCATGCTGTTACTTAAAACGCCATAAAATATTCTCCAAGCATAGGCCATGAAATATTTTATGTCCTTTATTTGTATAAAGAATTATTCGTACGTTTTAGTATAATGAAACTTTAAATGCTTTTCGCTTCTGCACCTAAATTTCTGACTCATAACGTTTAGTCAAGAGAATTTGGTCAAAATTTCGGAGCAAACATACAAAGCTTTTAAACTACTAACAGATTTAAATGTTATTTTCATTTCGATTATTTAGACAGTTTTACAGAGAAAGAGGATCTTCTCAAATAAAAATAGAAGACACCTCATTTTCCTTATTTGATATTCAAGATATGGTGCAAAACCTCATAAAGTATAGACTCAATTCGAGACACCATAAAGCGGAATAGTTTGTTGAAATGCTATAATAAAAGTTATAACCGAGTTACGTTTTGCTCACACCAACGTCGATGTTAATTTAATGAACAGAAACTAGTTATGCGTTCACTTGAATTAATTAGTTTTTGAAGAATATCTGGTTGGAAAAATCGATAAATGGAAGAAGCATAAAATAGTAATAGATAGTCGCATAGACAGACAGACAGAAATATACATGTCGGCGCGCAAGTTAGGCTTAAGTAAACCTAACCTTAAGTTTAAACAGAGAACCTGGGCAGTGGAGGCCAGTGTTTCAATTAAGCTTAAGCCTACACCTTGGTCACAAGTTCAAGGCACTGCTTAGGTTCCTGTCGTAATTGTAAGAGATCATATTGTTTAGTTATTTATCGGTTCAGTAGCAGTATCTACGTTGCGTTTACCCGAAAATCCATTCCAATGTTTTTCAATATACTCCCTCTCTTTCTTTTTATAATCTTTTTTCGAGTTACAATTGCACTGATATACGGATGGATAGATAAACAGACGAACAGGCAGATAGTATGATGGACAGATCAACTAAATATGGACATATGGATGAAATAACAAAAGGATAAGTGGATAGATGCGTAGACGGATAAAAACTGTAAAAAGTCCGAAAGGATTACGAGTTAGTTAGTGCAAAGATCATGAACAATCGAAGAAGAATATAGATGGTAAATATATATAATATATTTCTTACTTTTTAATCATCAATATTCCAAGAACAGACCTAAGCATAGGAAGCCAAAGCTAAAGCTAAAGGAAGTAATATTAGCTGTTAGATAATAGATTCAAAATCGGTTCATTACCATTAATAGGTTTCAGAATATCGCTGCAATTGCCGAATACTTGAACCAATAGCCCTTACACAAGTGTTTGAGATTCAAACAGTTTACTCCGTCTTACTCGTTAATAGACACCGCAACGCCATTAGCTACTGCTAGCATTGGCTAACTTGCTTCGACAGATTCTAATTGATTCCCAGTCATCGATGGTTTATGATTACGTATAATATTAAATGTTATTTTATCGTCACGTCTCTGAATTTTATTGTCTTAAGGTATGGTTCCGTTTCAGAACTCATTTAGAAAATTAGTTACCAATGATATTTTTACGTAAATGATAAATCTTATCTTTACTTCATTATTTTACTTTGATAGTCGTGCTACAATGAGTGTGTTAGGATTCTTTTCTTCTTAAATTTTACATCTTCTTTGAGCTAAGCTTTAATGAAACTAATTATTGTCATTTAAGCTCTAATACTATTTTTTCGCTACTCCTGAAGTTTTATTTTAATAAATAATTTCTCTTTTCAAGATTCTGAGCTTAGGCTATTTAAATTCTTGAGTTATTCTTTTTTTTACGAGAAAAGCTACAAAAAAATTATACCGATATCATACAAGCTTTACTCCATTTCATTATGGATCTTCGTGAAGTCTGTAGGCTTGGTAGTCTTTGGTTGCTAATATTTATTTATATTATTAGATAATTGGTCTTGTGTTCGTAGATAATACAAATGAGATCTGCTTCAATGGGCTCAGCGGTGTCGGCAGTGACTAGCGCCGTAACAAAGTAACAAACAAGTGTCGCTGCAACCACAAGCTGGTATGTTACAAAACGTAAGAAATTAGCGGAATAATTACCAGCAATAATATAAAAATACAATGTTACCTCTTCAAAGAGACAATTAATGAACTAATCGACGATTTCTTTACGGTAAAGTCCAAAACAGAATACCGGTAACAATATAAACCCAAAAAGTCAATTTTGATGTTTGATACTGCTCTACCATGTTCTATATACACGAGTATGTAATTTTAAATTAGTAGAGGTCTCATAAATTAAGCAATGGTATTTAGGTAGGTAGTTAAAGTATGAATTCATTATCCTAAGAAGACTTCTCCCCTTCCCTCTCCTATCTTATTAATTCTGTAATTTCCGTAAACCCGATTCTGGGTTCTCGATCAGGTTCTACTGATACATCAGCATTATTTCCTTCATTCTCTCTCGTCACTCTGTCTTCAAAGTGAGAACGTATATAACGTGGGTAATATAAGAGACTCACTCTTTTATATACGATGTCTATGGACAACGGTGGCCACTTAACATTACATGGGCTGTCTGCTCGTTTTTTACGTTTTCTAGTAAAAATACGGTATTCTTGTAGCTTGGTCCAAACACTCATTACCAAACACCGGCGCAATCCAACTGTGTGTCAGCAATCACAATCGTTTTGTGTTTCATGCGATTCAATCAACTTATCAGTGAAAACTGATGCAAAAGGTATCGTCAACTATTCTAATATTCTTGAAATCATTGTTACATGACTAGCATTAGCCACAATAGCTTCCAATAAAACTTGTCGCAACCTGAGACGGAGTAACCCAATATACACACTGGTATGATAGTTTCCGTTATTGAGACATGTCCGACATTAGTCACAATAGCATCCAATAAAACTTGTCGCAACCTGAGACGGAGTAACCCAATATACACACTGGTATGATAGTTTCCGTTATTGAGACATGTCCGACATTAGTCACAATAGCTTCCAATAAAACTTGTCGCAACCTGAGACGGAGTAACCCAATATACACACTGGTATGATAGTTTCCGTTATTGAGACATATCCGACATTAGTCACAATAGCTTCCAATAAAACTTGTCGCAACCTGAGACGGAGTAACCCAATAAACACACTGGTATGATAGTTTCCGTTATTGAGACATGTCCGACATTAGTCACAATAGCTTCCAATAAAACTTGTCGCAACCTGAGACGGAGTAACCCAATAAACACACTGGTATGATAGTTTCCGTTATTGAGACATATCCGACATTAGTCACAATAGCTTCCAATAAAACTTGTCGCAACCTGAGACGGAGTAACCCAATAAACACACTGGTATGATAGTTTCCGTTATTGAGACGTGTCCGACATTAGTCACAATAGCTTCCAATAAAACTTGTCGCAACCTGAGACGGAGTAACCCAATAAACACGCGGGTATGATAGTTTCCGTTATTGAGACATGTCCGACATTAGTCACAATAGCTTCCAATAAAACTTGTCGCAACCTGAGACGGAGTAACCCAATAAACACACGGGTATGATAGTTTCCGTTATTGAGACATGTCCGACATTAGTCACAATAGCTTCCAATAAAACTTGTCGCAACCTGAGACGGAGTAACCCAATAAACACACGGGTATGATAGTTTCCGTTATTGAGACATGTCCGACATTAGTCACAATAGCTTCCAATAAAACTTGTCGCAACCTGAGACGGAGTAACCCAATAAACACACTGGTATGATAGTTTCCGTTATTGAGACGTGTCCGACATTAGTCACAATAGCTTCCAATAAAACTTGTCGCAACCTGAGACGGAGTAACCCAATAAACACACTGGTATGATAGTTTCCGTTATTGAGACGTGTCCGACATTAGTCACAATAGTTTCCAATAAAACTTGTCGCAACCTGAGACGGAGTAACCCAATAAACACACTGGTAAGATAGTTTCCGTTATTGAGACATGTCCGACATTAGTCACAATAGCTTCCAATAAAACTTGTCGCAACCTGAGACGGAGTAACCCAATAAACACACTGGTATGATAGTTTCCGTTATTGAGACATGTCCGACATTAGTCACAATAGCTTCCAATAAAACTTGTCGCAACCTGAGACGGAGTAACCCAATAAACACACGGGTATGATAGTTTCCGTTATTGAGACATGTCCGACATTAGTCACAATAGCTTCCAATAAAACTTGTCGCAACCTGAGACGGAGTAACCCAATAAACACGCGGGTATGATAGTTTCCGTTATTGAGACATGTCCGACATTAGTCACAACAGCTTCCAATAAAACTTGTCGCAACCTGAGACGGAGTAACCCAATAAACACACGGGTATGATAGTTTCCGTTATTGAGACATGTCCGACATTAGTCACAATAGCTTCCAATAAAACTTGTCGCAACCTGAGACGGAGTAACCCAATAAACACACTGGTATGATAGTTTCCGTTATTGAGACGTGTCCGACATTAGTCACAATAGCTTCCAATAAAACTTGTCGCAACCTGAGACGGAGTAACCCAATAAACACACTGGTATGATAGTTTCCGTTATTGAGACGTGTCCGACATTAGTCACAATAGCTTCCAATAAAACTTGTCGCAACCTGAGACGGAGTAACCCAATAAACACACTGGTATGATAGTTTCCGTTATTGAGACGTGTCCGACATTAGTCACAATAGCTTCCAATAAAACTTGTCGCAACCTGAGACGGAGTAACCCAATAAACACACTGGTATGATAGTTTCCGTTATTGAGACATGTCCGACATTAGTCACAATAGCTTCCAATAAAACTTGTCGCAACCTGAGACGGAGTAACCCAATAAACACACTGGTATGATAGTTTCCGTTATTGAGACATGTCCGACATTAGTCACAATAGCTTCCAATAAAACTTGTCGCAACCTGAGACGGAATAACCCAATAAACACACTGGTATGATAGCTTCCGTTATTGAGACGTGTCCGACATTAGTCACAATAGCTTCCAATAAAACTTGTCGCAACCTGAGACGGAGTAACCCAATAAACACACGGGTATGATAGTTTCCGTTATTGAGACATGTCCGACATTAGTCACAATAGCTTCCAATAAAACTTGTCGCAACCTGAGACGGAGTAACCCAATAAACACACTGGTATGATAGTTTCCGTTATTGAGACGTGTCCGACATTAGTCACAATAGCTTCCAATAAAACTTGTCGCAACCTGAGACGGAGTAACCCAATAAACACACTGGTAAGATAGTTTCCGTTATTGAGACATGTCCGACATTAGTCACAATAGCTTCCAATAAAACTTGTCGCAACCTGAGACGGAGTAACCCAATAAACACACTGGTATGATAGTTTCCGTTATTGAGACGTGTCCGACATTAGTCACAATAGCTTCCAATAAAACTTGTCGCAACCTGAGACGGAGTAACCCAATAAACACACTGGTATGATAGTTTCCGTTATTGAGACATGTCCGACATTAGTCACAATAGTTCCAATAAAACTTGTCGCAACCTGAGACGGAGTAACCCAATAAACACACTGGTATGATAGTTTCCGTTATTGAGACGTGTCCGACATTAGTCACAATAGCTTCCAATAAAACTTGTCGCAACCTGAGACGGAGTAACCCAATAAACACACTGGTATGATAGTTTCCGTTATTGAGACATGTCCGACATTAGTCACAATAGCTTCCAATAAAACTTGTCGCAACCTGAGACGGAGTAACCCAATATACACACTGGTGTAAAGTTGCTGTTATTAACTTAACGTGAACAATATTGTAGTGAATAAATATCCAGTATTTATTTGTTAGATTGCTCAGATCCATTGAAGGTTATTGGCTCGTAAATATGTAGTGGAGTATCGACGCACGTTCGGAAGATATTTTTCTTGAGATCACTGAGCCTGAATTCCAAACGACGTCTTAACTGTTGATATATCATTAAATATATTTATGTTTACATGAATAATAAGATATCAATATATTATGGAACTAGCGGAGTTTAGTGAAATTATCTTCATAATGAATCATTTATAGTCGTGGGTAGGATACGATAAAATTCTTCTTTGCAGTAGAAAAAAATCTCAGATCCTTTTTAAATGTATCCTTGAATCCATCCATCCCTTTATCTAAATTGTTCTGCAACCATCATCATGCAAATTTCTTCTCGTTACCTCATTATTCACTACCCGATCTGCTATCACTTCGCTAAATAAAGAGTTTGAATACACTAATTGTTTCCTCACCCACTCATTTATTAATTCATACTCTACCCGCAGCTATGAATCATATATCTTTCATCGTTAAGGCAGCGTTCGTAAGAAACGTTTTCGTTCGACCGTTTTTTCTCCCACTTACTGCACTTCATTTCCGACTACAACGACAAAGTCTTTTCATTTTTCGGTTTAATATATAGCCATTGATATTCACATATAATGTGACTTCCACTCACAAATAAAGTGGTACAAGAATTTTTAAAATCGGTTTAGTAGATCCAGAGATAACCCCTATCTATATCTATCTCTGCCTCTATATCTTCTTCTTCTTAGTTGAAGTATTACAAGTAAACAACTAATTCTTTTCCTTCTTGGTTATCATAAAAACGGCCGAATCTGAGGAATAAACTCATTCTAAGAATCCTAACTAGTCCTTGTTTCTTCTGTGTGATTAACACCAATTTATTTTCAATTCAAAGTCTAGTCATTTTTCAAAACAGCATCAAAATCAGTAGTTTCTATGCGGGCCACGGTCTCGTAATACCTCGATGTTTTTTCAGGCGACGCGCGCCGCATATATTACGCTAGATTGATCCATTTGATTCTTTCCCAAACCTAAAGTGCTGGATTGTTGGTTTTTCAGGTTTTCATGGCCTTTTTACTTGTAAATATGTAGTTTAGAATATAGTTGATTATTCTGTATCGCTTCATTATGCGTGTAGCATCACAGTATGTACTAAAAAGGCTATATCTTTTTAAATATAACCATTACAGTCACCTTACTTTATTTTTATCATTGTTAATTTAATTACACTTTTACAAAAATTGGTCTTAGTGGTCACAAAATACGGATCTGTTGACAGAATAGAAAAAGTGTCGGCCATTTTGGTCTTTTTAGTCACAGAACCGATCGCGTCCAAATCGATATCTGAGAGTTTGCGTGATTGCCGAACGTTAATGTATTCTTAAATTGGAAAAAGTCGCACCTATTATACCTTTTAAGGGACCGAAAGTCTATATTATTTATAAATGTCTGTCTATAAATCTTGGAGAAAAGAATTTACTATATCACTTTGGCTGTTTGATAACATGGAGTTTACAAATAATAGTTTTGCGAGATAACGACTTTATGTCTATTGGATTTTACACAGAATTTAAACCAATTTTTAGAGACTAAGAAATTTTAATGTCTATAAAGGATTGGAGGTTCAACAATTAAGAACTAGCGTTTTGGCTAACAGAGAGTCCATGAATATGACATGAATGTTTTTCAAAACATCCTGGCCTTGGAACCTCCTACTTCCAACTGTCTTATGGTACTATAGATACTTCAAGTGGTAAGGTACAAATATCCGAAAGGCCTTATTGTGCCAACTCGAGATAAACAATCCTTTCCTGGGAACGTATGATGGGATAAAATTTCAATCTCTCACGTCATTTATGACAGCTCTTCAGTACATTGTCTGTATGTCAATCAATTAGTAAAACGTTGTATATATGTATAACACGAAGCAGAACACCCAATAGTATCCAAATCAATGAAGCCTCACATTCCGACACAGTTTGTTAGTCGACCCAACGACGCGTGTTGTTTTGCAACTGAACTGTTGCTATTTTTGACAAACGAAATAGAGTACTGTACCGTACCGTACTGTATCGTACTGTAGAGCTTTACAAACCGCAGGTTATTTTCCGCACGACAAGTTCCGAGGATTTCTTTGGAGGGAAGGTATTTGTTTATTATTCCACTTGTTGGATTGAATAGATTTTATTAAAGCGACACGATTTTCACTTATTTGGGTCAGTAACATCGTTGATACCTTTAGTAAGTATGTGCGGGTAGTTTCCTTTATTTTTTAGTATACCCACGAGTGGAGAATATGTGACTTTCGTTTCCATTGATTAGAGCCAGTTCTGTTGGGGCTGCGCATATCATCGATGTAAATATTTGAGGTTATTTCTAGGACTTAAGTGATTCCGTCAATCAGAGATTGGATTCAGAAGGTCCGACTATAGGTTCTCTAGAACGATATGACCATCGTCATAATCGAAATATTTTGGATTGAGATTGCTTATTAATTTCATCCGTAAGTCGTGTGAGTGTTTGACGGGTAGCTAACTAAATTGACTATATATTGTAAACGTAACACACGTCAAGCGTCAGAGGGTAGACAGAAAATTAATGTAGTTTCGAACAACGCGCTAATGAAATTAATGAGGTTTGCATTGCCCCGAGCCATGGGCGGCGTCACGGCGATCACCGTCTACGTCTACGTTGCAGTCTACAGCTACGCTATACTACGCTCTGCTACCGGCACGTTTACCTTGGAGCTTACTGATTTCATTCATTGTTTAACATTAAAATTGGATTCGAGAAAACTGCAGTCATGTAATTGATTTCGTACAATAAATATATACCTACCTCACTTTCTTGACCGCAGTGATGTAACTGATTTCATACAATAAATATATATCCTACTTCCTTGACCGCAGTCGTGTAACTGATTTCATACAATCAACATATACCCCACCTTCTTGACCGCAGTGATGTAACTCATTCCATACAATAAATATATATCCTACTTCCTTGACCGCAGTCGTGTAACTGATTTCATACAATCAACATATACCCCACCTTCTTGACCGCAGTGATGTAACTCATTCCATACAATAAATATATATCCTACTTCCTTGACCGCAGTCGTGTAACTGATTTCATACAATCAACATATACCCCACCTTCTTGACCGCAGTGATGTAACTGATTCCATACAATAAATATATATCCTACTTCCTTGACCGCAGTCGTGTAACTGATTTCATACAATCAACATATACCCCACCTTCTTGACCGCAGTGATGTAACTGATTCCATACAATAAATATATATCCTACTTCCTTGACCGCAGTCGTGTAACTGATTTCATACAATCAACATATACCCCACCTTCTTGACCGCAGTGATGTAACTGATTCCATACAATAAATATATATCCTACTTCCTTGACCGCAGTCGTGTAACTGATTTCATACAATCAACATATACCCCACCTTCTCGACCGCAGTGATGTAATTGATTCCATACAATAAATATATATCCTACTTCTTTGACCGCAGTCGTGTAACTGATTTCATACAATAAACATATACCCCACCTTCTTGACCGCAGTGATGTAACTGATTCCATACAATAAATATATATCCTACTTCCTTGATCGCAGTCGTGTAACTAATTTCATACAATAAACATATACCCCACCTTCTTGACCGCAGTGATGTAACTGATTCCATACAATAAATATATATCCTACTTCCTTGACCGCAGTCGTGTAACTGATTTCATACAATCAACATATACCCCACCTTCTTGACAGCAGTGATGTAACTGATTCCATACAATAAATATATATCCTACTTCCTTGACCGCAGTCGTGTAACTGATTTCATACAATCAACATATACCCCACCTTCTTGACCGCAGTGATGTAACTGATTCCATACAATAAATATATATCCTACTTCCTTGACCGCAGTCGTGTAACTGATTTCATACAATCAACATATACCCCACCTTCTTGACAGCAGTGATGTAACTGATTCCATACAATAAATATATATCCTACTTCCTTGACCGCAGTCGTGTAACTGATTTCATACAATCAACATATACCCCACCTTCTTGACCGCAGTGATGTAACTGATTCCATACAATAAATATATATCCTACTTCCTTGACCGCAGTCGTGTAACTGATTTCATACAATCAACATATACCCCACCTTCTATTTCATACAAACAATTTTTTTTTTGATTATTATAAGTATTCTTTATTGAGGATCATATGAGTAATTTAATTGGTGTAACTGTTATTAATGGAGGCAAGAAGAAAAGCGTTATAGTTATATGTAAACCGGCATGTAGGTTACAAGTCCCAGGTATTTTATCTTGTTCTTTGATTTGATAGTTTTTGCATTTTGAGTTTAAAGATTGAAATTTTAGATGCCGGATACTTTTTCATAATATATGTTAGAAGACCCAACGTTACACCATTAATAACTTAAGAACTACTGGACCGATTTTGATGAAATTTGGTATAGAGATAGACTATAACTTAAGGAATTGCAAAAATTTACTTTTAACCCCTTAAAAATGCTTGAAGAGAGTGAAATAGGTGATGAAAGTATATAGAGTCAATGAAATACCAAAAGTTGATTCGTTTTTGAACATTAATAATCTGTGCACACGCTTCACTTGCGATATACAAAACATTTCATACACAATCTAAAGTATACTTTATTGTCAACTATTAGAGCATGTTTTGGCCCAACCAACATATAATAGGGGGATCCCCTCACCTGTCAAAGTGATACAAGGCAAAATATTTGCTATCAGCGGTTACAAGATGTGTTGACTTGCTTATACATACTGTCTGTTTGTTTAATATCTACTGCATTATAAGATGAGTAGCTGAGTAATGCCTGGTGCTTGCGACTTAGGATCAGGTTTAAGGACATACCATCCGCTACTCGATCTTGTCATCAAACATTAAATATAAAGTTTGTTTTCAATAACATACTATCATATCATCAATGTTTACGTTAGCGGGGGGGAGTGGGGGTTAGGATTGCTTACTTTTACTGTCATGGCGGGCGGGGGGTCGATAATTTAAAAAAATCAACAGTATTGCTAGTAAAGTAAAAAAACAATAAAATAATACACATGATCATCGATAAGGAATACCCTAACACTAATATTAAACTACATTACTTTAGACAAGTGATTAATATAGAAAATCACTTGTCATACTGCCTAACAAATAATGAGATTTTCGAGTAGGTATTTTCAATACAAAGTGAATCTTTTTTTTTTCATTGGGAACCCTATATATCCCAAAAACTGTTAATTTACCTAAACGGTATCTTTGTAATTTCTAAGCCGAGCTTATCCTTTCACTTAGCTAAATTAAATCGTTACTGAGAGGGAACTCCGGATGAACTTTTCAACGTACGTCTCTTTGACTAGATCGATGTTGGGTCAGTTGCTTCCAAACCCTTGCCCATGAACCCTTAAAATCTATTTTTCACCCGCCTAATGATAGTCTTGCCATAGCCCCCAAAAGGTTAAAGCTACACTTTAAAATAAAAAAAAAAACTGAATAGTTTGTTTGTTTAAATGCGCTAATCTCAGGAACTACTGCTTTGAATTGAAAAATTCTTTTAGTATTATATTGCTTATTTATCAAAGAAGGTTATAAGTTATGTAGCTTCACGCTACGACCCATAGGAGCGATGCTATGAAAAATGTTACAAAAACATCAGTACCAACGTCTTACTCTTTCTAGCCCTTTCGCTCTCTTATGTGACTCAGATAAACATGCACTTTACAGGCAGAGCAGTGCGTGGGGCTTGTAACTCAAGTGTAGGAATGCACACTA
Source organism: Limenitis camilla (assembly GCA_905147385.1). Classification (NCBI taxonomy): domain Eukaryota; kingdom Metazoa; phylum Arthropoda; class Insecta; order Lepidoptera; family Nymphalidae; genus Limenitis; species Limenitis camilla. The sequence goes on from LR990241.1 coordinate 13,640,674, forward strand.
AACTAAACTACTAGCACTACTTAGGTTAGGTTTACTGTTTGATATTATTTGTCAAACTGCCTCAGTTCTATTAGGATAGGACCTATTTAAAGTTATCTAACGGCCGAAATTAATAACCTAATCTTAATCTAAAATCTGTGGATTACACTGGTCAACAAGTGGTTGTGTTGCTCTTGATAGCTCAGATGGTCCACTTGATGGTAAAAGGCCATCATCCCCCATGGACATCGACAAAACAAGAGATACCCTCGTTTTGTCGATGTGTTGCATCCTCGAAGATAGAGTGGGGAGGGGGAGTGAATAAGAAAAAATGCTGTGGTCTCAACTGACCCAGCGTTAGATCCCAGAGTCCACTAAATCCGCAGCATTAATGGGATGGGAGTGGGGAGGGGGTAAATCTGGTATATAAATAGAGCCAATCCAGAACTTTCATTAATATATCCGTAATCTATATACTTAGAAATCTAATAATCCGAAAAGGTATATAGGGCAACAAAAAATATATTTTTTTTGTAGAGCTGTGTTATCTACACTATTATATAAAGAGGAAAGATTTGATTAGTATGTTTGTTTGTTGCGAATAGGCTCAAAAACTACTGAACCGATATTGAAAATTCTTTCAGCGACAGGAAGCTACAACCTTACCGGGTAACATAGGTTATGTGGTGTTGCCATAAATACTCTATTTAAAAAGATATGGCCATTTAAGTGCCATAAGGTGGCCATTTTTTAAATTGAAGAGTTTCTGAGGAACTAATAATCCGATTTGAATTTTTTTTTTAACTGATAGAAAACCACACTATTCCTGAGTGACAAAAGTGATTTAGTGTTGCCATATGCACTTGTGGATTTATGTGCAAATAAAATAAATTTTGGTTAATAGACCGGAAATTGATTTCAAATGTTGCTATAAATTAGACAATTCGTTTAGAAACAATACAAATACACTTCTTTAACTACGAAAACAAGAAAAGAAACTCATAAAGAACTCAACCTAAAAGGACCACAAAAGTTTGAGAAGTACTGACATGAAGATTAAGATTTTAAAATATTTCAATATACATTTGGGCAATCTAGTAAATTACTTAAGAAAATATTTGGATAAAAGATATGGAATCCATTTGATTGATTGATTTTCATTCAATTTGCGAAAAAGGTGTAACTCCAAACCTTAGTAATGGAGTCCCAGCATCACGACACCACACCATTGCACAGCCATAATGGTCACCAGATGAGCTCCGTTTGACAACTGGCTTAAGTGTATCGGAACAGAGGTATATACAGTCTTGAAATAAAATAAAAGTACAACCCGCGAAAAAACTGAAACTTAAAAATCTGAGTTAGTCGTCCAAGTGATTTCATATAGTTAACATAGTCTAAAGTAGTGTAGTTCAGTGTGAGTGAGTTTAGTTTATTATTTAACCTAAAAGTAACTCCCAAAGACATAAACGGTCATACAGCTCGACATGCACTTCATCCCCTATTTTAACCCCTTCAAACCTTTTATTCGCTATAAAACGTAGCTTATATCCTTTCTCAAGGTCTAGTCTATCTCTGTACCAAATTTCATCAAAATCGGTTCAGTGGTTTTAGTATGAAAGCGTATCAAACAGACAAACAGAGTTACTTTTGCATTTATAATAATAATAATTTATAGTTTGGATTGTAGTTAGAGATAGGGTAGCCAGCACTCGGGTCGCAATCCCCAAGTACTTGTAATAACTATCATTCCTTACATCTGGTATTTTAACGTGTAAAACCGTGTTGCGTTACCAGTTTTATATAATTATTAATTCAAAGGACATCCTCAAGTAATGTGTGGGTAGTCCTTGAATGTAATTGCCGTCTCAAGTCGCAAGGACCTGGGGAAGGTCACCAGTCACGCCATGTTTAGGTTTTGGCGAGGAACCAGAGAAAATCATAAATATAATTTATTGGTCTGTCTGGATGTCTGGGTTTTATTACGAACATATATCTAGTACGAGGGTACGATAATAACATGTGCTTGGGAGTTGAGACCCATAAGCAGATTTAAAGAAGTCTTCTTCAACGCCTAAACTCTCACTTCCGCTCGTACATTAACCTCGTACTCGATAAATAATAAAGTAGCACCACGCCACCGAACAACATTACACTATTAGTCACACTACTTTAATTGTCCTGCACGACACCCCATGACAGATTTACTCAGTCCTATCGGAACGAAGATTATATATTGTCTATGCGAGTGGGTATATAGGATAATATGAACTACCCACGAATACTAAGTTGACAACTGTGTTGCTAACTTTTTAAAATCATCTTGTGGTGTCAAAAAAAATCTGGTAATTTTTGTTTTTTACTTTAAGCTAAATTATGTTTAAAACCTATTTATTTAAATACTTGTTTTTTTTTAAATTTTATAATCAAAAGAAAGAAAGAATCAAAAGAAAAACATCTAAACGGTAGTAAATTAAAAATAACTAAATCCAGATAATAATTAAATAATTTGAGAATATTGAAAAAAAAAAAAAATTTTGAATCTATGTTATAAAATATTAATATTTAGATACTAGAGATCAAACCTAGATGTTAATTTTTAGCACTTATTTACTGATTTTTTTTTTTTAAATATTAATAGAATGAAAATAGCATTTACAGAATCTTATACTATATCAAGCTGAAGAGTTTATTTGTTTGTCTGCTTGAACACGGAACTACTTATCCGATTTGAAAAATTCTTTCAGTGTTAGATAGCCCATTTATCGAGGAAGGCTATAGGCTATATTTCATCACGCTAAGACCAATAGGAGCGGAGCTACACGCGGACGAAGTCGCGTGGGTCGACTAGTCGATTATAAAATTTTAGCTCAATGAATCATTGAATCAAAAGTGATGGTTTGGTTAATAAACCGGAAGATTCAAAATGGCGACAATTTCATTTACATCCTTTACAAACCTAAGAAGCTTTAGGTCCAAACTTAACAGTCAGAATGACAAACACTCAAATTTGTACATAAGTTTGTATATAGATGTAAAAGGAGAGCGTTAAACTAAAACCGCCCGCAGAGACAATGGCGTCTCGTCCGAGCGGCGCCGGCTTACAAGTCTATACTGCTATAGGACCAACAAACACTCTTTACATTTTAAAATATCTAATAATAAAAACTGTAATTCTTAAATTATCTGTATAAATAGTCTATCTATTAACTCTAGATAGCTAACGTTTTTAAAACCAACGTATAAGCTAACTATTCGACTTTATTACGATCTAATAAATAACATTTTTATCTATAAATTAAATCTTACTAATATTATAAATGTGAAAGATTGTATGTGTAGTTGTTTAGACTATAAACTATCTGTGTGCCAAATTTCATCGAAATCCGTTTAGACACTTTTGCGTAATTGAGTAACAAACATATAAACTTTCACTTTTAAAATATTAGTAAAATTAAGAATTTTTCTTCATCTTATATATGCTAAGTATACGAGAGAGATATGATACTAATTACTGTACAGCAATACGTATACACATGCAATTTAGACTGAGGCGAGCAGTGCAGGGCTTGAGACCCAGGAGCAGGTTTAAAGAGCTCTTTCATAATATATTAACTCTCACCTCCACCACTCGACCTCGCTAACGACAATAGATAATAAAGCAAACTTACGTGGACCTCGAGAAGGGTAACCTTAATCACGACACTATAACACTAACTTCCATGTTCACAGCACGAAAACACCAGAGAGACTGAGACCAATCTATCGTACTAAAGGTTATATATTGTCTTCACGTCGGTACACATGAAATAATATAAAATGATCTACCCGATACTACTACTTTATAAACAGTGTTGCAAACATATATAAAATTCTTGTGTCACAATGTTACCATACTCCTCCGAAACGGCTTGACCGATTTTTATGAAATTTTATATGCATATTCAGTGGGTCTGAGAATGGGCTACTATCTATTTTTCACCCCCCCTAAGTGATAAGGATGGCCCAGTCCAAATTTATATGGCAAAACAACGTTTGCTGGGTCAGCTAGTTAATCATAAAGTTGATATTTATATATTTATAATAATTAGATTTATACGTATTTGATAAAATATGTTAGACACCGTTTATAAGTTAGTGTTGTGGGTAGTTCCTTGTTTTAAGTATACCCACGTGTAGACAATATATAATCTTTAGTCCGATAGATTATAGTCAGTCTCGCTGGTGTTGTCGTGTAGTGTTCATGGAAGTTAGTATTATAGTGTCGTGATTAAGGTCATCCGTCTTGAAGTCGACGTAAGTTTACTTTATTATCTACTGTAGTTAGTGTCCGGGCAGCGAAGGCCAAAGTCGTATTGCTGTACAGTAGTTTAAAGGTTAATTCCTCTCTCATTCTATGACACAAAGTATACTATCAACCATATCAAATAAAGTTAAAAATACAGCTAACAGAAAGGATAGACTAACAGACGACGTAGACCATAGAATAGTAAATAGAGATAAAACTTCAAGAAACATATTGAAATACAAGACTCAGACCGCAGACGTAAACATTTAAATGCTAAAATATCTAGAATCAAATCAAAATAAATGGTTTGTGAAACCCATTGATTCCTCCCCAGTTAAGATACTATAGTTTATAGAGAGGGTAGGGAATAAAAAGATAATAACAATTGAGTTATGACGTTCGACGTTACTGAATGGTGGATTTTTTACAAGCGATTGAGAAGCCAATGGCCCGGGGATATTCGCGGAGTTTATTGAGATTTTATAAATATTCGGGTAGTATAGGTAGCTATTATTAGGAATGAAATCTAGTACTGTATAAGTATTGCCTGGGACTTGCAACCAACGTGTAGGGTTACGGAGCTCCTTACAATTACAACGCACAATCTATACTTCTATATGAAGAGGAAAGATTTTTATTTTTTAGTTTGTAACGAATAAACTCAAAAACTACTGGACAGGGTTCAAAAATTCTGTGTATTGTTGTTGAAGTCTATATGCAGACTAACAGTATGACGACTTGACTAGAATATCTTCCTGGGGGTTATACTTTAGACTCACACACACAGTTTCAGAGTTACTGCTAGAATACTCGGGAGGTAATCCATCATTATTCTGTCGTGACGGCGTATTCATTTTGCAATCTCCACTTTCTTGATTTGCGTTTATCAGTTGGCCAACATTCAAGTAACAGGATGCTACTCATATCAGCCGTACCAACATCAAGTAACAGGATGCTACTCAAATTATAAGTATTGCCAACATCATATGTAACAATATTCATAGATAATAAGGATAATAAGTTAAACTTACATAACCCCACAAGAAAGGTCTCCCACCTTAACTATGACACTAAACCACACCAGTTGTACTACTATTAACGATGTTGACTGTATGAAATCACTAAAATTATTGCTTCACATTGATTATAATAGTCGTTATATATTTTCACGTACCAACAATCCAAAGATAAAAAAGAGTTGTTAACACTTTGAAGTTGAATTGAACATCAAAACAAGTAGAAATTGATCTAATACAGAGGTCAGCAACCTGCGGTTCATGAGCCGCATGAGGCTCTTTTGATGTAAAATTGCGGCTCTCAAGATACATATGCTAAAATTGTTTATTTTTATTACTTTGCCGCTACATTAAAAGACATGTTAACATACACTTTAGACGGAAGCCTTGCAGTGTCTGAGACTTGAGATCCGGCAACAGGTTTAAAGAGCTCTTTTATTACTCACTAATGTAACAGACAAAAGCAAAGTTTATTAGCTAAAATTAACCTTCAACCTTAACCTTAACGCATTATGTAGGTCTCAGATTTAAGACACAATAAATATTTTCTGTTATATCTCCACTTTTGATTAAATATTATATTATATTAAGCTAGCTCTGTGTCGGAATCATAAGTTAGGGTAGGTTAGCCTTGTGTTTGGGAGGAGCACCGTGTTGCCTTGGTCGCGGTAATTGGAATGGACCTGTCATTGCCGGCTGTGGTGAGAGCTATGGTCGGTAGTGAACAGGCATGGAAGGCAGTTTAGCCCTTTGCCGAGATCGTTCTTATCGCAAAGGAGGACGCGGAGAGAACCCGGGAGACCGATCCGGAAGCCCTTCTCATGCGCCGTAAGCGTATGGGTCGCCGGCGTCGCACCTTTTTGGCTGCCAGGCCTCCTTAGCTCTCCGACGCTGTGCGAAATGGGTCTCTGGGTGACGGGCGAAGATTTCTGTCACCCATAGGTAGGCCTAGTGAAGGTGCACGCCCCTTGATGTTTCAGGGGCGACATTTTGCGGAGTTAGAAGAGGGGCTGCTCATCCTCGTACCCCGTGTAGGGTCCGTTGGTAGACAGGCGCCGGTGGGTCGCGGAACGCTTTCGATACCGTGGCGTGCCATCGTCAAGCGTAGTGTAGGAAAACTCCAGAGGTTTAGCGGGTCGGGCTGCCTCCTTCTGAGGCAGTTTTTGGACTGTCTCCTTCAGAGACAGCATCCCCACGTAACCTTTTCCAAGTCCCCGCTTGGGAAGGTATCTGTTGAACAGATTACTCCGGGTCAACAAAAAAAAAAGGTTAGCCTTGTGTCTGATTAGCCTCCGGTATGCCTAACCTTAATTAGACAGAGAACCTAGTCAGTGAAAGTGAGTGCTGCAATTGCCTGAATGTCGTCCTTAAACCTACACTCTTGGTCACAAGTCTAAGGCACTGATACCCGTGAGGGGACGGGTCAGAATACAATTCCCCTCTGCCGCTGGTAGAACATCTCGTAAGAGCCGAGTAACCCAGCACCCCCTTGGTGGTAGGGGATCTTTTCCCCGACTATCTTGCGACCACCAGCATGTGAATCCGACCGCCAATTGTCATAGACGGGTTCCGGTCTAGCCGCATGTGGGCCAGGCTTGCCTCCTCCCTCTCCCATTCCATTAATGCAGCGGTTCTAGAGAACTCTGGGTTCTCGTTCAGGGTCCACTGAAACCGTAGCATTCTTCTCTTCATTCCCCTTCCTCACTCTATCTTCGAGGTGGCAACGCATCTGCAAAACAAGAGTCACTCTCTTGTATTGCCGATGTCCATGGATGACGGTGGCCACTTACCATCAGGTCTGCTCGTTTGCTCCTTAACTGCCATAAAAAAACTGATAGCATTTCTATCAGAAAGGTAGGAGATTGTAATGTTAATAATTCATGGCTATCTGGCTAATATTGTATTTTAACATATTTCTTAACAAATAGTATTTCAAAGTTAATTTAAGTCATATAAATAATCAAATAAGTTTAAGCAAAATATAATAATATCAACGAAATTTTGTGGTTTGTAAATTTTGGCTCTTCCATCTCAAAAGGTTGCCAACTAATGATCTAGTAGGTTCAATTGCCACTCAGGCAAAACGTTTAAATTGTCTACAGATATTGATCGCATTTAACAACCATAATATTCAGAATAACACCATGATAACAAACTTACATACACATATTATAGTAACACTTTACAGCATATAATTTATTTATTTAGAGATAAAATTTATAAAATTAGGCGAAATGCGAGTGTAACTCTAGCGCTAAGGGTTCCGTACAATTTGAATTAAGGACAAATTAAACTTTGCTATCGGAAAACTGTTATCCATCATCATACTGTTGGTATATTGCGACCAATGTCGTACATCGTCATACCAACAGCAATAAAATATTTTTACGTAATTTTGCAACATATTGCTTCTTACCAAATTTCCTATACTAGATCAACGAGAAGACAGCATAATTTTATGAGTAACGACATAGACAGCTGTATCTTTTGATTGCGTTGACTTAGAAGTTTAATATTTTTGCAGCTCTCCCTTTGCTGAGGTGTATTCAACCTGTTCACTCACACACTCGCGCATTGTTTCATTTATACTCTACCCGAAACTATGAATCATATATCTCTCATCGTTAAGGCAGCGTTCGTAAGAAACGTTTTCGTTCAACGCTTTTTTTCTCCGACTTACTCCAGCAAATCTGTCTACCACAAAAAAGTCTTTTCATTTTTCAGGTTAATATATAGCCTATGACACTCACAAATAATGTACCTTTCTATTGGTAAAAGATAGATGGACCACTAAGTGGTTCATGCCTTAATTCTCTTTAAGGTACGGAACCCTAAAAACCACAACCTGGCTTTAATACGCCGCATCTAAAGGTTGCAGATAATGTATAATTTTACCATCGTTTACGTAAGGTAAAACCATAAACATCCCAACACTTACAAGCAATATATTAGCAAGTTACCCGACAGTCCAAACTTTGGGAATCTCATTACACTATCTCCTTGATTGACGCGACGATCTGATAAATTGTTGACTGCAACTTCTACGGTACATTCCCCAGTTCCCCTCACCCTGGCAACCCCAGGGGTTTCCTGAATACAAGTTTAGTGTTGTTAACATTTGGAAATATTTGTCTTATTGGTGTGGAAGAAATAAACTTGAATTTACGGACAGGAGGTCGTAGATTTGATGCCCAAACTATTAAAATTATGTGAAACTATTCTCGCTTTATTTTATTAATTCTTATAAGTAATGAAATAAATTTATTTATTTTAAATTATTTTCAAAACTAAAATCTCAATTTATATTTTTTTTAATTTTAAATATTTTTATTTCAATCAATGTTGTTGTCAATTGAAAGCATAAAATATTACTTACGAATATTCCTTTTGACAATGTGGACATATAATAAATCTTTAAACTAATAAATCTTTAAATTACATTGAAAAAATTACAGATATAACCTGTCCTGTTCCAATAGATCAGAAACAGTTTGACTAGTGCAAGTAAGTCTTCCTTGTTGAGGATAATATAATATAATTATACTATACTAGCGACCCGCCCCTGTTTCACATAGTTTCTTTATTATAATATGCATGTATTATACATATAAACCTTCCTCTTGAATTACTCTATCTATTGGTGAAAACTGCATTAAAATTTGTTGCGTAATTTGAAAGATAAGCGAACAGACAGCGGAAACGAATTTATTCTATGTAGAGATATTATTACTGTATAGATTAGGTTAAAGGGTAAAAAAAACATTTTTTTAAACTGTAAATTTTTAATCTGTGGTGGTTGTAGAGGGGAGGGTAAGGGTAAGAAAGCAAATTGGTTTCATTAGCGAGTCACCACAGAGTCCACAGCCGCAACACCGCAGCGCCGACGCGTCACATCGGACAGCTGTCACTGCTGGAAATCGATACTGATATTTACTTGGAATTTACTGGATTTCACTAAATCGTTGGTAATAGAGGTTCTTTACTAAATATAAACTTATATTGTAATGGAATTTTCACCAATAGACAAAGTAATTCAATAGAAACATCTATAAAGCTGAAGAGTTTGTTTGTTTGCTTGAACGCGCTAATCTCAGGAGCAACTGATCCGATTTGAATAATTCTTTCAGTGTTAGATACCTCATTTATCGAGGAAGGCTATAGCCTATAAATTATATATATAAGGTAGTAAGACTAGTATTATATATATAAGGTTACATTAGAAACATATTTCATAGTAGAGAAACCGTGTGAAGCCAGGCAGTATCGCTAGAGATTTGTATTAAGAATACCTTCATCATCACGACCCTTCAATGGCCCATTGCTGAGCCGGGTCTCCTCCTCAGAATGAGGAGGGTATTAGGCCATAGTCCACCACACTGGCCCAGTGCGGGTTGGCAGACTTCACACACCTTTGAGAACTTTTAGGGAACTCTTAGGAGTGCAGGTTTCCTCACGATGTTTTCCTTCACCGTTAAAGCAAGTGATATTTAATTGCTTAAAACACACATAACTCAGTCAGAGGTGTGTGCCTGTGTGAGGGATCGAACCTCGGACCTCCCGAGTAAGACTTGAAGTCTCAACCACTGGGCCATCACTGCCCTTAAGAATACCCTTACTTACTATAATATATCGATAATTTACAGTATTTTTTTTTAAACTGGGATTGTATGGGGAAATCCTAAACCTTTGGAGATACAATGAAACTTTATTAGGAACGATTAGGTGCTTAAGAAGTCCGAAGAAATTAGTGAAATTGGTAATTTTTTTTTAATGTGGTTTGACCCCCTTTCATATCAGAAATATTTCATTACATCCGAGGAAAAATATCAGAGCAGTAGAAGTTATTCAAATTTAATAAAAATGTTTAAAATTTTCTCTGAGTAGATCATTCAAGCTTGATCAAAAAATTAAAAAAGCTGCTGCGCCAAAGTTGATTTAACAAAAAACCACCTAATGGTTCTTTAGAAAGTTTCGCTATATCTCCAACGGTTTAGGATTACTCCCTACTATCCCAGTTAAAAAAATACTATCGCAGTGAATCTGAGGCAGTCGTCCAAGTGATTTCATACAGTACATACAAATTAGTGATATTGTCCCTGAGTATTTAATTTGAAACAACTTCAAGCTGAAAATATCTGGAGCTTGTAACCCAGGTACAGGTTCATCAGTCACATCAATTGCAATAAAGTTAGAGTCTCTTAATCATCCATGTAGGAGAACTGAGACGAGTAGGCTACACTGCGATAATTCTATGAAATTACCTGTCACACTGCCTCACACTATTAGATTCAAGTAAATATCGTATAGTTAGAGATCGAGCAGGGGAGGTGAACGTAGAAGGCTTGTAACTCACTATTTTGGACACAAATCCAGGGCGACCTATCTAAAATGCATGTGTATACGTTTTTATTCATTTAGATATTAAATCTAATGACAGTAAGAGTCACAGCGGGAATGTTAACGTAAATGTTACTGCTCATTTATCAAACCGTCACCTGTACAGCACCATATAGGAAAATAATAATAAACAGGAAACTACAACTTATACCTTATTAAAGATTTTTTTAAATATTGTTAACATAATTATAATTAGACATCTATACTAATATTATAAAGAGGTTTTTGTGAGGTTGTAGGGGGTATTCTCCGGATCTACTGAACCGATTTTGAAAATTACTTTACCTATAGAAAGCCTCATTTTTTGTGAGTGTTATAGGCTATATATTGACCCGAAAAAAGAAAAGAGATTTTCGTGGTAGTCGGATTTGCAAAGTAAGTAGGAGAAAAAACGAATGAAAACGTTTGTTACGAACGCTGCCTTAACGATGAGAGATATATGAATTATAGTTGCAGGTAGAGTATGAATGAATAAATTAATGAGTGAACAGTTTGAATATACCTCAGTGAAGCGAGATCACTTCACACAGGTCTTGTTAGTTTCACCATTTATAAGTCCAAAACTGCTAGACTGATTTTAATGAAATTCGGTACAAAGACAAAATAGAGCTTAGGAAATGACCTTAAAAGGCTTAAAGGGATTGAAATTAAGGGTCAAAATTTGTATGGCGTTCGTCCTATATATACTAAGAAATATGTGATTTCACCTAAGCGAAGCCGGGTGAATCAACTAGTTATGAAATTAGTTTCCTTTAACTTGTTATGGCTAATTGGACCCATTAATTAAAATATCTAATAAAATACAATTATTTTTAGAAATCTTAAGCGAAAACTAAGCACAAATGACAAAATATAATTTTTTTATTAAAAATAATTGTTGATGTGCAGGTACATTTGATAAATGAGCTTGAACCTTAACCGTTGTAGAAATTAGGTTAAGTGACTTATATGCTTTATAAAAATACTGTTGTTTTATGATTATTGTTGAAGCCATGAATACATGAAACAACAATATTTATAGAAATTACGGGAAAAACAAAATAAAGTCATTTAATATGTGACACGTAAATAACAAATGGTAAACGGGCCAAACTTCCGTATTTTGTATACGATTAAAGTTTTCAAAAGTCCCTTCGTCAAAGTCGTGTAGGGTAAATAAAAAGTTTCTCCCCGGAAAGTGGGTAAGAGGAGGAAATTCGAAATTCGAATTGATTCCCTCGCCCTAGTTTCCGGTGACGGATTTGTGATCGTTTTCACGCTTTCTCTTTTAGTTTTTAATACAGGGAAGTATTTGTTAGATTTTGTTTTCAACCGACTTCAAAAAAGAAAGTAATATTATTTATACTTGAAGAATTAAAGTTTATTATTTAAGTTGTAACGGAGATACTTCAAGGATTAAAGACTATTATTCTTGCTGTAGCGGGGATACTTCAAGGATTTAAGACTATTATTCTTGTTGTAGCGGAGATACTTCAAGGATTAAAGACTATTATTCTTGCTGTAGCGGAGATACTTCAAGGATTAAAGACTATTATTCTTGTTGTAGCGGAGATACTTCAAGGATTAAAGACTATTATTCTTGCTGTAGCGGAGATACTTCAAGGATTAAAGACTATTATTCTTGCTGTAGCGGGGATACTTCAAGGATTAAAGACTATTATTTTTGCTGTAGCGGAGATACTTCAAGGATTAAAGACTATTATTCTTGCTGTAGCGGAGATACTTCAAGGATTTAAGACTATTATTCTTGTTGTAGCGGAGATACTTCAAGGATTAAAGACTATTATTCTTGCTGTAGCGGAGATACTTCAAGGATTAAAGACTATTATTTTTGCTGTAGCGGAGATACTTCAAGGATTAAAGACTATTATTCTTGCTGTAGCGGAGATACTTCAAGGATTAAAGACTATTATTCTTGTTGTAGCGGAGATACTTCAAGGATTAAAGACTATTATTCTTGCTGTAGCGGGGATACTTCAAGGATTAAAGACTATTATTTTTGCTGTAGCGGAGATACTTCAAGGATTAAAGACTATTATTCTTGCTCTAGCGGAGATACTTCAAGGATTAAAGACTATTATTTTTGCTGTAGCGGAGATACTTCAAGGATTAAAGACTATTATTCTTGCTGTAGCGGGGATACTTCAAGGATTAAAGACTATTATTCTTGTTGTAGCGGAGATACTTCAAGGATTAAAGACTATTATTCTTGCTGTAGCGGAGATACTTCAAGGATTAAAGACTATTATTCTTGCTGTAGCGGGGATACTTCAAGGATTAAAGACTATTATTTTTGCTGTAGCGGAGATACTTCAAGGATTAAAGACTATTATTCTTGCTGTAGCGGAGATACTTCAAGGATTAAAGACTATTATTCTTGCTGTAGCGGAGATACTTCAAGGATTAAAGACTATTATTCTTGCTGTAGCGGAGATACTTCAAGGATTAAAGACTATTATTCTTGCTGTAGCGGAGATACTTCAAGGATTAAAGACTATTATTCTTGCTGTAGCGGGGATACTTCAAGGATTTAAGACTATTATTCTTGTTGTAGCGGAGATACTTCAAGGATTAAAGACTATTATTCTTGCTGTAGCGGAGATACTTCAAGGATTAAAGACTATTATTCTTGCTGTAGCGGAGATACTTCAAGGATTAAAGTCTATTATTCTTGTTGTAGCGGAGATACTTCAAGGATTAAAGACTATTATTCTTGCTGTAGCGGGGATACTTCAAGGATTAAAGACTATTATTTTTGCTGTAGCGGAGATACTTCAAGGATTAAAGACTATTATTCTTGCTGTAGCGGAGATACTTCAAGGATTAAAGACTATTATTCTTGCTGTAGCGGAGATACTTCAAGGATTAAAGACTATTATTCTTGCTGTAGCGGGGATACTTCAAGGATTAAAGACTATTATTCTTGCTGTAGCGGAGATACTTCAAGGATTAAAGACTATTATTCTTGCTGTAGCGGGGATACTTCAAGGATTTAAGACTATTATTCTTATTGTAGCGGAGATACTTCAAGGATTAAAGACTATTATTCTTGCTGTAGCGGAGATACTTCAAGGATTAAAGACTATTATTCTTGCTGTAGCGGGGATACTTCAAGGATTAAAGACTATTATTCTTGCTGTAGCGGGGATACTTCAAGGATTTAAAACTATTATTCTTGCTGTAGCGGGGATACTTCAAGGATTAAAGACTATTATTCTTGCTGTAGCGGAGATACTTCAAGGATTAAAGACTATTATTCTTGCTGTAGCGGGGATACTTCAAGGATTTAAGACTATTATTCTTGTTGTAGCGGAGATACTTCAAGGATTAAAGACTATTATTCTTGCTGTAGCGGAGATACTTCAAGGATTAAAGACTATTATTCTTGCTGTAGCGGAGATACTTCAAGGATTAAAGTCTATTATTCTTGTTGTAGCGGAGATACTTCAAGGATTAAAGACTATTATTCTTGCTGTAGCGGGGATACTTCAAGGATTAAAGACTATTATTTTTGCTGTAGCGGAGATACTTCAAGGATTAAAGACTATTATTCTTGCTGTAGCGGAGATACTTCAAGGATTAAAGACTATTATTCTTGCTGTAGCGGAGATACTTCAAGGATTAAAGACTATTATTCTTGCTGTAGCGGGGATACTTCAAGGATTAAAGACTATTATTCTTGCTGTAGCGGAGATACTTCAAGGATTAAAGACTATTATTCTTGCTGTAGCGGGGATACTTCAAGGATTTAAGACTATTATTCTTATTGTAGCGGAGATACTTCAAGGATTAAAGACTATTATTCTTGCTGTAGCGGAGATACTTCAAGGATTAAAGACTATTATTCTTGCTGTAGCGGGGATACTTCAAGGATTAAAGACTATTATTCTTGCTGTAGCGGGGATACTTCAAGGATTTAAAACTATTATTCTTGCTGTAGCGGGGATACTTCAAGGATTAAAGACTATTATTCTTGCTGTAGCGGGGATACTTCAAGGATGAAAGACTATTATTTTTGCTGTGATGGCCCAGTGGTTGAGACTTCAAGTCTTACTCGGGAGGTCCGAGGTTCGATCCTGGGTACACACCTCTGACTCTGAGTTATGTGTGTTTTAAGCAATTAAATATCACTTGCTTTAACGGTGAAGGAAAACATCGTGAGGAAACCTGCACTCCTGAGAGTTACCAAAAAGTTTTCAAAGGTGTGTGAAGTCTGCCAACCCGCACTGGGCCAGCGTGGTGGACTATGGCCTAATACCCTCCTCATTCTGAGGAGGAGTCCCGGCTCAGCAGTGGGCCATTGAAGGGTCGTTATGATGATTTTTGCTGTAGCGGAGATACTTCAAGGATAAAGACTATTATTCTTGCTGTAGCGGAGATACTTCAAGGATTAAAGACTATTATTTTTGCTGTGATGGCCCAGTATGCAGTGATGGCCCAGTGGTTGAGACTTCAAGTCTTACTCGGGAGGTCCGAGGTTCGATCCTGGGTACACACCTCTGACTCTGAGTTATGTGTGTTTTAAGCAATTAAATATCACTTGCTTTAACGGTGAAGGAAAACATCGTGAGGAAACCTGCACTCCTGAGAGTTACCAAAAAGTTCTCAAAGGTGTGTGAAGTCTGCCAACCCGCACTGGGCCAGCGTGGTGGACTATGGCCTAATACCCTCCTCATTCTGAGGAGGAGACCCGGCTCAGCAGTGGGCCATTGAAGGGTCGTGATGATGATTTTTGCTGTAGCGGAGATACTTCAAGGATTAAAGACTATTATTCTTGCTGTAGCGGAGATACTTCAAGGATTAAAGACTATTATTTTTGCTGTAGCGGAGATACTTCAAGGATTAAAGACTATTATTCTTGCTGTAGCGGAGATACTTCAAGGATTAAAGACTATTATTCTTGCTGTAGCGGAGATACTTCAATCATTAAAGACTATTATTCTTGCTGTAGCGGAGATACTTTAAGGATCAAAGACTATTATTTTTGCTGTAGCGGAGATACTTTAAGGATTAAAGACTATTATTCTTGCTGTAGCGGAGATATTTAAGGATTAAAGACTATTATTCTTGCTGTAGCGGAGATACTTTAAGGATTAAAGACTATTATTCTTGCTGTAGCGGAGATACTTTAAGGATCAAAGACTATTATTCTTGCTGTAGCGGAGATACTTTAAGGATTAAAGACTATTATTCTTGTTGTAGCGGAGATACTTTAAGGATTAAAGACTATTATTCTTGCTGTAGCAGAGATACTTCAAGGATTAAAGACTATTATTTTTGCTGTAGCGGAGATACTTCAAGGATTAAAGACTATTATTCTTGCTGTAGCGGAGATACTTCAAGGATTAAAGACTATTATTCTTGCTGTATCGGGGATACTTCAAGGATTAAAGACTATTACTTTTGCTGTAGCGGGGATACTTCAAAGATTAAAGACTATTATTCTTGCTGTAGCGGAGATACTTCAATCATTAAAGACTATTATTCTTGCTGTAGCGGGGATACTTTAAGGATCAAAGACTATTATTCTTGCTGTAGCGGAGATACTTTAAGGATTAAAGACTATTATTCTTGCTGTAGCGGAGATACTTTAAGGATTAAAGACTATTATTCTTGCTGTAGCGGAGATACTTTAAGGATTAAAGACTATTATTCTTGCTGTAGCGGAGATACTTTAAGGATTAAAGACTATTATTCTTGCTGTAGCGGAGATACTTTAAGGATTAAAGACTATTATTCTTGCTGTAGCGAAGATACTTTAAGGATCAAAGACTATTATTCTTGCTGTAGCGGAGATACTTTAAGGATTAAAGACTATTATTCTTGCTGTAGCGGAGATACTTTAAGGATTAAAGACTATTATTCTTGCTGTAGCGGAGATACTTTAAGGATTAAAGACTATTATTCTTGCTGTAGCGGAGATACTTTAAGGATTAAAGACTATTATTCTTGCTGTAGCGAAGATACTTTAAGGATCAAAGACTATTATTCTTGCTGTAGCGGAGATACTTTAAGGATTAAAGACTATTATTCTTGCTGTAGCGGAGATACTTTAAGGATCAAAGACTATTATTCTTGCTGTAGCGGAGATACTTTAAGGATTAAAGACTATTATTCTTGCTGTAGCGCAGATACTTCAAGGATTAAAAACTTTTAATTATGTTGGTGCAGGAACTCTTCAAACACTAATAAGAAATATATATATATATTTGAATTCTTTTAAAATATAAGAAATTATGTTATTTTAGACTGAATGTTGAATTATAAGGTATGAGGCATGAGTGGCGAGTGGTGAGTGGTGGTGGGAGTACACAAGTGGGTCAGCAGGAAACATCAAAGGGTTGTCTAAGGCTAAGGGATGCCGGAATTAATTTGTAACTTTTATTCGCATTACTTTAAACCGCTAAACTTTGTTACACCAGTTACGTCTTAATGTAAATAATTTGGATCAAAGGAGATATTACATTTTTGGTAAATTTAGTATACTTAGCTGACTACCCTCTCTTGATTAGATGAATTCGGTAACCGATTTGTTTTAAATTAATTTGTTTTCTTTTTACATCGATAATTTTTTTTTCGAGATTTTTATTATAATTATATAAAGTTTTACGTACAATCCTCGACCTAACTTAATATACTTAATTATGACTATGATAGTCTTCATTGATTTCACGAAATTACTAGTCAAACCGCCTTGGATCCATCGTAACAGAATTCATAATTGTCGAGCTGGCTGTATATTTAAAAATTTAAAAAAATACAAGATGTTCTTTTTATCGTTATCCAGTATTATCGTCAAAATAAATTTGGCCAACTTAGCCGAAAGATTGAAGATAAAAAAATATATTTTTAATTATAAAGAAATTTTGATGAAAGAACATAAAGACTATATAAGCCACAGCAGGTGACTGCTATTCGTTATTTGCATAATTTTGAAAAATTAATAACGTCCTCGTGTTTCAGAGTAACCTTGTAACTAATTTTGTCTTTCACCTCAATTTTATATTTTTTGTTTCATATAAACTGATAGTACGGAGTTGTCTGTGTTTTAATCTTTTTGCACTACATTTCAAAAATATGTAGATATTTGGAACGGTTACGGAATTATATGTTTTTTTCTTATTAAATTGGTTAAAAGAAATAAAGAATAATTGGCAGGAAAATCACGTTTGTTGTATGGGAGCCCCCCTTAAATATTTATTTTATTCTGTTTTTAGTATTTGTTGTTATAGGGGCAATAGAAATACATCATTTGTATAAATTTCAATTGTCTAACTATCACAGCCTGGTGACAGACAGACAGAAGGAGAGCGGAGTTTTGGGTACGGTAAAAAATTACTTACGTAATAAAAAAAGTTATGTAGGTATTTTCTTTTAATATATAATCCAAGCCGTTACTTCGGTGATTAATAAGAAAGGTCCCTATTTTCTATTAGTGTTAAAAACCCTCCACAAATCTATCTCAAAACATTCTGTATAACATAAAAAACTTGTAATACTCGATGAAACTTTGGAATAAGTAAAAGTAATATTTCCGAGTCGCATCCAAATTGAAAATGCCCTTCGATTGCTTCTTTCATACATTTCATACCAGACGCTTTCATTACCCGCTATTGTCTGGTGATGGCGGATTTTATTTACGAGCAGAGAGATAGAGAGAGATGTGAACGAATAATTTATTTTTATATTAATGGATTTTTATTATTTTTAATTATGATGTTGGCAACACTGATTTGAGTAGTAACATTAGTTTAAATAGCACCCGTGAGGGTGTTAGAATACTATCCCCTCTGCCGCTGGGAGAGCATCTCGTAAGAGCCGAGTAACCCAGCACCCCCTTGGTGATAGGGGATCTGTTCCCCGACTGGCTTGCGACCACCAGCATGCGAATCCCACCGCCAAGTGTCATAGACTTATTCCGGCCGTGCTGCATGCTGGCCAGGTTTACCCCTCCCTCTCCCATCCCATTAATGCTGCGAATCTAGTGGACTCTGGGCTCTTGTTTAGGGTCCGCTGAAACAGCTGAATTTTTTTCATCGCTTCCCCCTCCCCACTCTATTTTCGAGGATGCAACGCATCAACAAAACAAGAGATACCTCTTGTTTTGTTGATGTCCATGGGCGATGGTGACTTAGCACCAGGTGGACCATCTGCTCGTTTGCACCGCATCTACCAAAAAAAAAATCTTAGTTGGCAACACTGATTTGAATAGAACTCTGTTGGTTATAATGTCGGGAATACTGATTCTTTTTATTCGTGACGGGATTGCGATTGGCCTCAATCTCACCTGATGGTAAGTGAAGATGAGGCCGAAGATGGAGCTCGCTTTGCCGTAAGTAGTCTATTCACTCTTTTCTTAAAGATTCCCAAGTTGTAAGTTATACGGAATACAGACGAGGGGAGAGAATACCAAACTTTAGCTGTGCGCATGAGGAAGAAAGTTGCAAAGCGTTTCGTGGGAATTGGTGGTATATCAATAACATAAGGGTGATAACTCTCGCTTCGCCTAGTAGTCCGATGATGAAATGGTGAGGAACTAAGTCGTGACGTTCCACAACACACTCTCCAGAATGTATCCGCTAAAGAACTGAGAGGTAAGCTATTCTGTGGTGGTGTTCGAGACTCTAGAGCTTAGACTCATCCAAAGCAGTGTCGCTAATCAGCTTTTTTGCAGGGCGCTCCACCGAGTCAAGGGCTGCTATCTGGTACTTGGATAAACCATCTTAAAGGTGACTGCAGTATTCCATACCCGAATGGTCTTGATCTTCATATAATTCCGATTATATAACCGTCCAGGTGTGAAGTACCACCTAAACTTGTATAAGATCCCAAGTTTTTCTTGCAGCTGTTTTTGCTTTAAACTCAATGGAGTGACCATAGTTTAATTTGATCTTAGTTGCATTTCTAAGAGCTCAAGATTTAGGTTGGTGTTCGCACAGATACATTTTGGAAAGTAGGAGTCAAGGTGAAGGGACTTCGTTTTGCGGTGAATTGGAGCTGGAATCGCCTCGAACACGGCCTGCAAGGTCAATCCATTCGCTCTACCATGGACTCACTGAGAGACTTGGTCTCACCACTACTAGTTTTTGCAGTAGATACGTTTCTATCTACAACTGTGCTGTCGCAGGGTGTTGAGCGTTTGGAGTAACTTTTTGCCGAATGCCGATAGTGGTGTCACAGCGAGATACAGAAGGTGGTGTAAGATGTCCTGTTTTCAGACGCAAATTTTCCGCAGAAACAGTAGCAAACACATTGCCTTTTCTGCTCCGGTTAGAGCCAGAGATCCATCCGGTTTAAGCAACGGAGGCAGAAGTTCGTCTAACAGATTTGGCGAGGGACCAGAACGCTTTACTTCCGAAGGATATGATGCAAGTCTGGATCCCATTCACCCTACATGGCGAAAATGAGCCTTTTTTATTAAGTATTTGAGTTTGAGCTTTATGGTTTTTATGGTATAAATCGAATCCTCAGAGTAAAATACTGTATTCATAATTTATTTTTTATTTTTAAGTTATACAAACGCTTTCATTAGGGACGTTATTGTCTGGGAATGCCGACGTATCGGATTCTGCCTGGACTATAGGGTTGTCAAAAAACTAATTTTATTTTTATTGAATCCAAAACCATGGAACAGATAGATTTTTATTAGACCCAGGACTTGTCTCACTTTGTTGTGAAATAATTCATTTTGCCAAAATATTAGCGCCATCTATCGTGTCCAATTATGACTAGAAACCATCTAGACGACATCTCTATAATTTCAAAACTTATCACATTTAGTAAGAAATTCTTCTGTTATGGCCGAAATTAATAATTGATCTCAAATTTTCGATATAAAATTTTTGATGCATTGATAATCATTCCAAATTCAAATCAGTTTTTCAGTCTGTGATCCAAAGATTTTGGATTGAGATTGATTGTTAATTACGGCTGTTAGTCACATTGCAAAATAATTTTACAAAAATTGCTCAATAATTAATTATGATTTTCATATTCAAACAAAATAATTCATCGCGGGATTCGTACAGTCCCTAAAAAGCAGGACTGCCCCGGCAAATCCCGGCAAAAAAGTGGTAACCCTAATATAAATCCTTTGCCTTTAAATCCTCTGACGACAAAAGGCGTTCAGACATTGTTTTTTATTAAAACCCACACCATGACATTGTAACTTTAGCTGCTTTGTAATTACAACATTATACATAAACATACTTACGAGTAATACATCTACTAGCCGATGCCCTACACGCCCTCTCTTCGCTGAGGTGTATTGAAACCTTTCACTCACACACTCACACCTTCAGGCGATACATTTAAATAATTATATTTTCTGATCTATAATTTCTCTCTTGACCACTTTTTAATGCGAAATGTAATGTAAAAAAAACACCTAACAAATCTTTTTTTTTCTATGGAAAAATATTAAAAGGTAAAATTTAGTTCTTAGGGGCTCCGTAGAGATGGCGGTAGTTATGTTAATTTCTTGCATCTCTACATTGGACAACAACATTTTTTTTTACAATTTTTGTCTTTTTTTTGTTCCGGCTAATCTCAGAATTAGCTGGACCGATTTTGACGGCACTTTCATTGGAGATAGGTGATTTAACAAGGTGTAACTTAGGCTATTTAACACCTCGCTACGACCCATAGGAGCGGAGCAACACGGGAACGAAGTCACGCGGGTCGGCTAGTGTAAAATAAAGTTGCTTCCCGCTGTTTGTACGCTTAGATCTTCTAAACTAAGCAACGGATTTTAATGCAGTTTTTACTCATAGATAGAGTGATTCCAGAGAAAGGTTTAAATGTATAATACGTGCATAATATAGAAGAGAAACCGTACGAAACCGGCGAATCGCTAGTATAGTTATATTGTTGTGTCGTTATAGGAGAACTTTTTCGACTATATTTCAATTGTAATTTTTTGTTGCAGGTAAAAAACAACACGAACGTGCTTTTGTTTCAGTAAGTTATAGAAACAACTTTATTTAATACTAGCTGCCTGCCCTCGCTTCGCTCCGGGTATTTAAAGCAATATTATAATTGATATCCTTAAATTGTCATTCCGTAATTGTGTAGTTTTTCATTATTTGAAAAAAGAGAGAGCGTGAGAAAAAGTTATAAAAAAAATAATAGAAAGAAAAAGAAAAGCAACAGATGATAAAAGAGGGAGGACTGAGCATAAATAATATGGAATAGGTAAAGGAGAAAAAAAAGGGAGTGATAGTATTATAAGAAGATGAGAGACGGAAATACTATAGACTTCTCTCAGTGAAAAACTTTTTAAAATCGGATTAGTAGCAACAATATGGCCATATTCTATTAATTAAAAAATGTATATGGCAACACTAAATCACTTTTGTCACTCACTAATAGTTTTCAGTGAAAAAAATTTTTAAATCGTATTTTTAGTTTCTGAAAAACTCTTTAATTTATAAAATGACCACCTTATGGTACTTAAATGGCCATATCTTTTTAATTAGAGTATTTATGGCAACACCACATAGCCTATGTTACCCGGACAGGATGTAGCTTCCTATTGATGAAAGAATTTTCAAAATCGGTTCAGTACTTTTTGAGCCTATTCGCAACAAACAAACTAACATACAAACATACAAATATACAAACAAGCAAATCTTTCCTCTTTATATAATAGTATAGAAAAGAATACTTACAGTGTGGATCACATTCTACTAGTATTTTAACCCCTCCAATTAAGCTAAATGCTTGTTAGGAGGGGGCCACGTCATTAGTCCAATGAGTGGGATTTGAACCCACAACCTATCGAGAATCCAGCCATCGAGCTACTGACACTAAAAACAATAAAAAACTAACTATATTCTAGCGCCATCTGTGATTGTTGTAAGAAAACACATTGAACAGCGCCATCTGTTACAAAAGTGTTGTACTACGCTAAACTTCAACAAGTAGGTAGTTTTAGAGATGTGTACATAGATGGCACTGTACACAAATTGAAACAAAATTATTTAGACCAAAGTATACCCGCGGTTTCACCTGCTATATTTTGGATAATTCACAAAATATGTTAATAAATTATAGCCTATGTGTTACTCTGATGTGTAAGCTATATTGTTGTAAAGTTTCATCAAAGTTCATTCAGTAGTTTTTTCGTAAAAGAGTAACAAACGTACATCCTTACATTCTTACAAATGTTTATAATATTAGTAGGATTTGTTGAAATTGAATTCATATATAATAACTAAACAGATTTTAATGAAGTTGTGGTAGAGGATACACAGCAAAATATGTACGCGAAGAAGGGGCGAATTGACTAGTATACTATAATATGTAATTTGTATATTACTTTAATAATTATGTAATCTATACTAGTCTATATCTATATCTATACTAATGTTATAAAGAGGAAAGATTTGTATTTTTGTATTTTTGTATGTAACGAATAAACATAAAAACTACTGGACCGATTTCAAAAATTCTTTCACCATTAGAAAGCTACATTATCCCTGAGTAACATAGACTATATTTATTACAAGAAAAAATTAGAGATCCCTAGAAATTCTCACTAAAACCAACACAAGGTGCAAAAAAATTAGTCATAAAATATCTTTCATCGCATGCGCTGCGAAAAGTATTGATGATAGAACAAAAAAATGTTTTACAATATTATAGAACGTATCAATATCTACAAAAAACTCCGCGAGACCATATGTCCAACTATTGTAGTTAAGTCACTATAACTACTTTTTTACATTTTAAAAGTTGATATAAATGCCTATCAAAATCAGACCATGTTTTCCATAACTTTGTATTAATTCTTATCCAAATAAATTATTTCGTAATGAAGACTGTTTCAATACCTGTTAATTACTTTTTGAATTATTGAAATCGGACATTCCAGTCAAAAGATATTACGAAATAAAAATATCAAGATAAATAAAAAATAATCCCAGACGGGCCGCCGGCGCGGTGTGGCGTGCCTCGCAGCGCAGCGTGTAACGCGGCGATAGAGGGAGCGACAGAATGCGGGAGCCAAAATGTTAAAAAAAAATTATCCACCCGTGCGAAGCCGGGACGGGCCCCTAGTATTTAATAAAGTAAAATAGGAAAAGAAAAAGTTTAACTATGCCGATAGATGGCGCTATACAGACAAAAAAATTAATTAGATAAAAAAAATTAAATTAATTATATAATAAAAGCAAAGTTAAATTGAATGAAAATTTTGAATTTTGTACAGAAAGTTGAAAACAGTTGAGCTGGCACTCAATTACATTCTTGTAAGAGAAAGTTTAAAATAATTTTAATTAAAATGATCTTTTGCTGAGCGGCGCTACTTGTGATACTGATATCATGGAAACTATTCCATTCTCCTACTTTATTACTTTTAAGTTTATACTTTATTAACTTGAAGATATTATGAGCCATTGACCTATAATACTATGGACACACCAACGCCTAAAAGTGACAAAATGCAAATTTATTTAGACGATTACTTCTCTTCAATTTTTTAACTTTTCAAATTAAATAAATTATTCTTCTCTTATGATCTCTTATGATCTTCTTCTCTTAGATTCTCTTATGATCTAATTTCGACCATTAGTCACTTCACGAGTAACTTTAAAAATTATTGGTTATCATGTTTTTAGGAGTTATGATGTTTGATGTTTGTCAAAAAAAACCGGCCAAGTGCAAGTTGGACTCGCGCAAAAAGGGTTCCGAACCAATATATAATTTGTTATATGAGATCCCCCCTTAAATATTTATTTTATTCTGTTTTTAGTATTTGTTGTTACAGTTGCAACAGAAATACATCATTTGTGAATATTTCAACTGTCTAGCTATCACGGTGCATGAGATACAGCCTGGTGACAGACAGACGGACGGACGGGTAGTTGATAAAATTTGGCACACAGGTACATTATAATTTGGATTAATTCATGCAGGATATGTGATTAAATAATCGAAAAACCCATCAAAACAAAAGAAACTGTATATTCATCCTTATCATTGAATTCAATGATTCAATTGATTACAATGAAAGCGTCTATATAATAATAGGTCAATATTTTGAGTTCAATAGTAAAGTTCAGAAGTTATTTGCAGCGCCACCTATCGTGTTCCTTTGTGTACTATAACCATGCTGGTATTCACTTATTTAAATCTTAGCGCCATCTATATATTATTAAGTAAACTATTTGAAACAAATTCTGTTTCAAATAAACAACATAGATGGCGTGACAGTTCAGTAACGCCATCTAGGTTCGTCATATTAAACTACTTGTTTGGGTAATATAGATGGTGTTGTAATACTTCTATAACACCAAACTAGATGGCAGCACTGTACACATCCATACAAATACACGGTACATATACCAACACCAATTTTTGCAATTTTTGTTTGTCTGCTTGTTGCGGCTAATCTCTTAATTTGCTCGACTGATTTTGACGAAACTTTCACTGGCAGATAGCTGATGTAACAAGGAGTAACTTAGGCCATTTAACATCTCGCTACGACCCATAGGAGCGGAGCAACACGCGAACGAAGTCACGCAGGTCGGCTAGCATTAAATATGAAGCTCAAAACTTTAGGAAGTATGTAAAATTGCATTTTTTTGTTATTAATCGAAAACATTTATTAATAACAATAAGTTTTCCTTAAAGTCTGATTTAAACAGCAATACAACTGTGTAAACTTTATCCAATTTTGTACAGTATTTATTACGTTAATAATTATCAACATCAACATAATTAATATCAACAACCACCACCTAGGCTTAAACGGTCACACAACTCGAGATGCATTTCATCCCCTATTTCAACCCCTTCAAGCCTCTCTATCGCGATAAAATGGAGCTTATGTCCTTTTCTAAGCTCTAGTCTATCTCTATGCAAAATTTCATTAAAATCTGTTCAATAGTTTTAGCATGAAAGCATAACGAACAGACAGAGTTATTTTCGCATTTATAATATTAAAATATTAAGTTGGTATCATTGTGTGACGTCACAGCTCCGTTGCCGCGTTATATATCGAGAGAAATATATAAATATTACGTAATTTCGACCTTTGAACGCAATAAGGGTCCAAACGCAAAACAGAAATGAATTCCAGCTGTCATTTACTTTAAACAAATCCTCTGATTTGAATAAACTTGCTATTTGTCGCTGAAGGAGGCGATTACGCGTTACGACTCCTACTACCATAACTCACGTAAACTCACACACAAATATTTGAGGTTACAAATAACATTTGTCGATGATAGTTTAATTTTGAATCTTTTTTCAATCCATGATAACCATAAATCTTTAGCTTTTTTTATTTGTTAACAACTCCGTTAACTTTATGATGACGTGTGGTCCTAAGACAACATATGACCTTTGTTCCAATAGACTTGTCAAAAAGATGTTGAGACTGCGCAAGTCTTGTGATGTCGTAATGCTGGGACTTTATTACGAAGAATTGATTGATTGATGTGATTGCTTGATTCTCTTTTAGGCTCATCATGAAACTAATTGAAGTTGAACAAATGCGACTTCATATTTAAAAAATGCCGAAAATTTAAGAATTGTGACGTCACAAAACAGTAAAGCATATGTATTTTTTTTATTTGGAACACCAATAGGAAGGTACTTCCAAAAAAAAAAAAACTGTGTGCGATTCACACACGATAGAAGTGAAACTTCAGTAAATCGACAAAAGAATGAGATGAATATATATAATAATATAAAATAGTATGTATATTTCTGTCTCATTCTTTCCTACACATTTTTGAATTTGTGTCTCTTACCTGTCGTTTTTTCCGTTGCATCCGGTTTGAAATCACAACGATTCTAAAGAAGTTTCACTTCAAAAAGTAATAGAAAACCAAATTCCACAAGCTAACAATAAAGGAGTCTATAAACAGATTAACAGTATGACGGCTTGACTAGATTATCCTCCTGGGGGTTATACATTAGACTCAGAACAACAGCATTACGGCTAGAATACTCGTGATGGCATTTATTTTGCAATTCCACTCTTCTTCGATAGACGTTCATTCAAGAAAGTACAAATGCTACCAACATCAATATATAGAAAAGGAGAAGCTGACTGACTGACATATCAACGCAGGGCCTGAACTATAAGGGTTAGAAATTTGAAATTTTTCACAGGGGTTCCCTTGATATCGTAGAAGAGCACAAAGTATGGATTTTTGAAAATTCAACCCCTAAGGGAGTAAAATAGGGATGCAAAGTTAGTATGAAACTTTGCTGTTTTTTGAAGTTATTCAAATGAAAACTGTATGAAGGTTCTTCATTGAAAGTCGTGAAACACGTGAAAAATATTTTTTTGAAAATCATCCCTTAAGGAGGTAAAGGGGGGGGGGGGGGGGGTAAAGTTAGTATGACTACCTCATAAAATTATTAAATATGTCTATGATCTACTGTAGGCTAATATAACTACCTCAATATTTCAATCGAGGTTGAGGGTAAAAAAAAAAATAATAAAAAAAAAAATTAACGTGAGTTGCGTTCGAGTATCCATGGTAGCAGTTTGTTGAGACGTAATTTTCAGGACGATTTCTTCAGCAGGAAAGTCTAACTGGAGGATAGATTAGATACCGACAGATACTAAATAGATATATTATACAAACCAGAGAGATTTGCTTCTCTCTCTCTCTCCGTTCAGATAGGCGTTTGTGTTTTAAATTGTTTTGTGGGAAATCATTATCATTACCATCCGTTTATCTGGGATTGAATGGGTGGGGGTGGGGATATGGAATATATCCTTATAAAGACTTTACGATAGATTTACGGGATCCCTTTATGGTAGTTTTGGTTTCAACATCAATTTATATTTAACTGTCAAGCCAAAGTAAATCAAGTTTTGGCAGTATGACGAGTAGTTTCATAAATTGTATATTAACTCTCTTAAGTGCAAGTGAAATTGTAATCGTTACTTTGTAATGGGATTTATAAAGTGATAGTTTAACTCCTTTAAGTTAGGGTCACAAGCCCCAGGTACTACTCAATTTCATTAATAATAAAAAATATGAAATTTCTTGAGTAGAAGTAGCCAACCAAAATAATAGAATTTTGTAAGATGTGTAAATGCAACAGCAACACAACACTACACTGTGATGTTACCACAATACTAATACTCAAGGTTAAAAATAGTTAAGAACTTGTCCATAGGTATGTAGTAAGAGAAATAGAAAAATAAAAAAAGAAAGCGAAACAACACCAAGACCAACAGCAACACAACAATACACTGTTACACCACAACATCTAGTACAATACTTAAGGTGAAAGATAGCCTTTAAAAATAGTCACGAACTTGTCCATAGACAGAGAAATAGAATAAAAACGAAACGACATCAAGACCAGCAACACAACACTGTTACACCTCAACAACTGGTACAATACTGAAAGGACAGATCACCACATCTATCGCGTTATCATACCATTACATTACATCCTCTTTTGTAACCTTACTCAATGAAAATAAAGGACAAAGTATCGGACCCACTACACCATATCATACCATGACTGTGTGGGGCGTACAAAACCCCACAAATGTGGAAGCTGGCTGGGCCCAGTTTCAGCTTCTTTTAATTAAGGGTTATCTATTGTCAAATATAGTGATAAAGACACACAGCACTCACAAGTTCTTGATGATTTCTTATCTTCTTTCTAATCTTGTTTGGGCATGCCCGTTACACGTTTCACACAATAACACAAAATAGTTCGCACTTCACCACTAGTCCGTTTTCGTCAGGAAAGGGTCAAGTAACTAGGCCTTGGGAAATAGTACACACAGGACACGGGATACTTTTAATCAATAAAGGGGTTATAGGGGGTGTATACTGCGCGCGTCCGCCGCTCTCTTCAATACGACTGACACATGACTATCTCCGCCGCGCGCGCATTCAAATAAAAATATAGTAAACACTGTGCAATAAACGTAACAAGATCAGGAGCAAGAAGAGAAGAGAAGACTACGCGTTTGTAACGGTCATTATACGCGTTAATAACCCGTCGCGTGCCATGAACGGACCGTATCCGCACCGGCAAACCGCGTTGCTAAGTGACGTGCTCTTATTACGGTCATAGTATACGATGTAGTAGACAGAGTCTTTTAGTTTTCTTTTTCATTCGGTTTTACTCCAAATAACAATATATCAGATACGTTTGTTTGTTTATTTGTGATGTCTAACCAAACCGAAATCTCAGTATTTAGCCATTTCGGTTTGTCTGTCTGAATTCCAAAAATGCAACGCTTCAATGGTTGAGGCAGACGCACAGGTCAGGGCTGCGCTCGGGCTAAAGAGTTATTACAGGCTTAATACTTTGTCAAAGCCTTCAAAAATTCCTATATAGTAAGAATGACGATTTTAAATCTATCGATACTAATAATCGATTTTACATCGAATATTTTGCATTGGATAAATTCAATACATCGGTCTTGCGCTTTAAAATTTGCGTTTCTCTTTTTATAGACGTTACATTAGCGGTGCTAAAGAAATCGATTATGGATAGTGCGATTAGAATCGATTTTATCGAGTATCTTTTTATAAAAGTTACATTAGCGGTGCTAAAGAAATCGATTATGGATAGTGCAATTAGAATCGATTTTAAGTCCCTTAACCAACCCAATCTTAGCAGCATGCTTGAGCAAGGTTGGATAATCAAACCTTCGAACCCAAAAAAATCGATTCTGATTCGATGAATTTTTTGGTTTAGGCGATTAACTGATCTAAAAGTTGACTTAATCGATTCTGGAACGTTCGATTCGAATCGTCCTTATTTGTAGTTTATGTATTCCAACACAAATACTTAAAATTCATTACTTTATTTAACTGAAGTAGTTGCGACCCGGCGACGTCCGTCGTTCGCATCAATCAGCAGTAGACAAGTAACATAGTTTCTAGTATTTATATCAATTATGTATGTATGTATGTATGTAATGCACTAAATAGGGCTAAACTAATACCATATTTTATAAACCAAAACAAACAAATCCATCAACCCTAAGCCGACTTGTACACTAAACGCAGCAATATGCACAATACACAACTACCCACAATTCTCAACCTTATCACAACACAATAAGACCTATAACTATCAATAGTGGACCAGAATAGAGTTGCAGTTCCATACAACTTTATACTCTATAGCGTTCATCTAAAGAACATTATTCTATGTATTGTCAATGAATAAGAAAGTAACAGACACGCCATGTTTGATAAAGCCTATTTTACAAGCAATGAGCTCAACTTCATTGTCTTGGATGAGATTCTGAACATGTTTCGAAGATTACTAAGTTTACTATCCTAGTGTACGCTGTGTTGTAGGATTGATTTTAGCCATTTTGTTCAGTGGATAATATTGTGATTCTAGATTACTGATAGCATTAAGGATAACGGTTTAAAAACAATTAATTGAAAATCGATCATGAAAAATCGATTAATGATTTTTGATTAATCGATCTTCTAACTAAGAAGAAAACGATTTTGAATTATTCGGAGATCGTTTTTTGCTTAAGAGAATCGACCATCATTTATGATCGATATAAAGAAAAATCTAAAACTACGTTATTACATTTAAGGAATGAGGGTAGGTAGAAAAATTGATTATTTATTTAAATATTCAACAGAAAGAGCAATAAATCGATCTTCTATTCAATAAAAAAAGGTGTGTGTGCGATTCACACACGATAGAAGTGAAACTTCAGTAAATCGACAAAAGAATGAGATGAATATATATAATAATATAAAATAGTATGTATATTTCTGTCTCATTCTTTCCTACACATTTTTGTATTTGTGTCTCTTACCTGTCGTTTTGTATATTTCTGTCTCATTCTTTCCTACACATTTTTGTATTTGTGTCTCTTACCTGTCGTTTTTTCCGTTGCATCCGGTTTGAAATCACAACGATTCTAAAGAAGTTTCACTTCAAAATATGAAAAATCGTTTTTAATTTGTTCGATTATGAAATCGATTTTTTGAGAATTATAATCGATGTTTGACCATTCAATAAGATGAGTGAAAAACGACGTATTATTACGTATTATTAAAGAGTGAGAAGGCTGTTAGAAGAGAGCATTTATTTAATCTGAGGGTAGTTGTAGTAATGAATATAACCTACTAAAACGTATACCGTGTTCGAGTTCAAGTGAAATTTAAACGCAGCCCGACGAGAGTTTCCACGTACAACTAAAGTTGGAGCAAACATAAAAATGCAGACTGCATGCTACTATTATACGATTTTTTATAGTGACGCAATACGTTAAAAACTGTTTCATCCATGACACGACATGTATCCTATTATGACAATAAGCAGGCGCGCGGGAACAGAATTGTCGCGTAAGAACTAATCATGT
Organism: Limenitis camilla; assembly: GCA_905147385.1. Classification (NCBI taxonomy): domain Eukaryota; kingdom Metazoa; phylum Arthropoda; class Insecta; order Lepidoptera; family Nymphalidae; genus Limenitis; species Limenitis camilla. The sequence continues at coordinate 13,671,689 of LR990241.1, forward strand.
TTAGCGCGCTTTTCTTGTTCCGCTTTCCTGTAAAGGCTTTAATAGTGACTTCAACTCATTCAATTTTTTTACGTGGGTACTGTGCGTGGGTACTTGAGTCTTCAGTCCATCAGTGACTGTCGTAGAGGACGCACGTCGTTTAAGTTAATTATAAAGTAAATCAAACAACATCTATTCTTATTTTAAGCATCAGTAGCTCAGTGGTTCGGGCGTTGGATTCACGATCAACAAGTCGTGGGTTCAAATCCCGGACTACTGGCGTGGCCCACTCCTGACTACTACTAGTAGTATGTGATCCATACTGCTAGTAATCTTTTAAAAAAAAAAAAAAAATTTCTATCGTTCAGGCTCGCAATCTTTCGTACTCTGGTCACGTGCGGAGAAGCGACGATGTTTTCATTGAGCCCTTAGTGGTGCAAGAGAGAGTTGAAGGTCAGATCACCGATGAGGTGGACTGGTCAAATAAAAGCAGCAGTTAACGTCCTAGTACACCTATTTGCGAGGAAGGCATCCATTAAGGAGGAGTGGAGGCGTATTGTCAAGAGGACCACGACCGGTCTACCAAGACCGTATCGACTAAGAAGAAGAAGAAATCAGTGTAAGTGTCGTTGGTATCGTGTGAGCGTGGTAACAAGTGTTAGCTAGTAGTAGCTTTATTTTAATATAATTTTATAATATGATATAATGTGAGGGTATAAAACATGTTGCGGTCGAGTCCGCTTCATCGCGACCGCGACAGCTGCGACCACGCGACCACGTGATCACGTGACCGCATTCAAATTCCTATATTTAATAGAGAAATCAAACTTTTATCTTATATCCATTGCTGTGTATTAGTAGATTTTATTTTCATATTATATGTCAAGCAGTAGCGACCCGGAGACGTCCGTCGTCTACGACATTAACCTTTTGTCTACAGTTCGCATAGTTAGTAACATAACTGATCAATAGATGGAGCTATGTATGTGTGACGACGTGAATTGTCAAATAGTTTTTGTTATAAATTGCTAAAATCAGTGTACCCGCGCGTATCGAAGCGTTTAGTGTACAGTGTGTAGTGTATACGCACCAATTAGTGCGATGAAAATAGCTGTCTGTCATATCATGCTTGTTTGGTAGGGGACAAAAATGCAGGAACGAACGTAATTTTTTATCTCGCTCTTTCTTCAACACAACAGCCGTATTGTTACACCTAATGAGATTTCTGAAACTTTTAAAAATTGAGCTAAAGTTTCGTGTATTTAGTTTTGATGACGTGGTAAGCTGTATAAGGTCATTTTAAATCCAACATGGAGGAATATACAAGATGGCGGATTACTTATTTTTAATGCACTACAATATGGGTATCAAACGAAAAGGTTTGCTAAAAATAACTAGAAAAAAAGTAACATCACTTAATCCAAGATGGCGGATCACTAAAGATGGCGAGCTAAGTAATGCTTCCCTACAGTAAATATTAATAATTATATATTTTTTGTTCCCTTGGACACAAATACTTAGAACTCAGTTGCGACTCGGAGACGTCCGTCACAGCTACAGCTATAACATAACTGTTTCCCAAATTAATTTCACTTTCTATTTTTTTAATACGAATGGACGTTCATTATTTTTAACGAGGGTTGCCACTGTCGGAATATTGTTTGAAAAATCAAATAATTTGTTACTAAAACGAAATGTATTTCAGTAACGCGGAATCAAAAAATGTATTTCGAAATTTCGCGCATATTTTGTAGTTTTTATTTAAAATATAAAAGTTAATCACTTTTATAGTAAATCGCGCTGCATGTAAGCCAGACTTTCTTTACCTTCAGTATTTCATTGTCATGTATTGGGTATAGTCGGGTATTATATACTTTTTTGAGGCGTCAGTAGTTCAGTGGTTCGAGCGTTGGATTCACGATCAACAAGTCGTGGGTTCAAATCCCGGTCATTGGACTACTGGCGTGGCCCACTCCTGACACAAGCTATTTATCAGCTTACTAGGAGGGGTAAAGGGAATACTAGTAGTATGTGATCCATACTGCTAGTAATCTTTAAAAAAAAAAAAAAACTTTTTCTTGACTTCTTCACTGTCATTAATATAAAGAAGGGTTTTAAAAAAAAAGAATTGTTTACAGTCGTTCTGCATGTAAGCCAAACTTTCCTTCTCTAAGTTTTCATTGTCTAGAATGAAATAAAGGTTCTAAAATAAAATCCAAGTGATTTTCGAAAAAGTCAATAAAGTGAGTGAGTCAGCTGCTTGAAGCCTTTATTCAAATTCCCCACTATTTTATTTGGCACATATTGAGGCAACTGTGAGGGTGAAATCTTTTCATGAAGTGGATTCTGTTCATTCTTTAGCTTTATTCGTTTAAAGTTTGAAAACAATTGAGAAATCAAAATAAAATTTATGATAACAAAATTCTGCAGTATTGTATGCCGATGTCCGCCATATTGGATTTAGAACAGACATAATATTCTTCTCAGTAAGCTCTTTCATTCGATACCCATATTATGGACTTACATAATAAAATAGTCCACCATCTTGGACCGTCGCCATATTGGATTTGGAGTATTTACTTTATTTTTCATATGCTTGTCAGCAAATTCTTTAATTTAATATAGTATGATAAGCCCGCACAAAAAATACTATTCCGCCATCTTGGATTGTCCGCCATATTGGTAAAGTAATTTTCATCAGTTATTATATCCTTCTGATTAAACATTTGATATCCATATACATGAATAGTCAACTATCTTCGCACCTCCGCCATATTGGATTTAGAATGACACCATTTAGCTAATAGTTTATTATCATCCGATCTAAACAATTTAGGATAACTGCTTTAAAATTAATTTGCAAGTTCTGACCCAAAAATTAATACAAACCAACATTGCAAATTAAAAGCATGAAAAAATCAATCAATGAGCACAATTTCCCAATCTTTCCAAACAAATATTCATCCGAAACTCAAATAAAATATTTCGGCGCCAATTTTACACAGCTGATTTATCGTTTCAAACTTGTTCTAAAACCGACGCAAAAAATAACTGACGTCGACACGATATCCCTCGGGAAATGAGATCTCCTCCCCTTCCCCTCTTACCCTAAAATATATAGTAAAAACCTGCCGCCGCTTCGGTTAGGTTTTCAGTTCACCCTGCTACTATATGAAATCTTTTGCACTCGTGACGTCACGACTGCTGACGTCATCATTGTGACGTTAATAAGAATCTCATTAAAACCTTATCGTCGTCATAGTCGCGGGCGCCGTCGTCACTAGTTTACGTTTTAAAAGAATTTGTTACTTCAATCCAAAGAATATGAAGACTACCTACTATAGAAATATGAATGTCGGGCCTTCATACAAATATTGCGAAAAAAGTGTCCGATATCATAATAAGAAAATAGCAGTACTTTAGATATACAAGCAATTCCGGAGTATTGTGACACAAGTATAGGTTTACTCTTTCAAATGATTGCCACTATTAAGACGTGATCTTAATTTTCCCTCTCAACTCTTTAGCTGCGTTCTGGTATAATATAATTAATAATAATAGTTGCTAGCTCAGTGTACATACACAGTAGCCAGTAGATATAGTGGATGCAGTTATATAATAAATAACAGAAACACATCCGCCTCGCGGGCCACTGCTCCCATTTATTGTACTATTTGCCGTCATGCTTCAATTGTATTGGGAATCTGAATATTTTGATACCTTCATATATTTTTAAAATTCCATCCATAATATTATTTTTACATGTAAAATATTACACTTAAAATAAAAAAAATTACTCTCATTAAAACCGCTGAAGGCTTGAAAGAGTATAGCCGAGGAAATATATGGAATATCTGCCCTTGAACCCTTTTCTATTCGTACTTAAGGGTTCATTTCAGTTATGAATAAAAATAATTCTGACAATTTTTTTGCCATTTATATCAAACAGTTTTCTTTCTTTCTTGAGTAAAAAAGATGAAAAATATTTTAGTTACTAGATAATCTATTTAGAGTTTAGTTATAATTCTTTAAAAAAAGGCGATTTTTAGAGGACCAAATAAAATTTCAATGTTTTTTTTAATACCTTTTTAAAAAGTGTCCCTTCAAATTTTATCAGAAAATGTCTTTCATTCTCCTCTATACTAAGGAATAAAGAATCCGGCTATACTATTTACTATCATCTCGTCAAGTCTACGTCTCTTTACAACATTTACACATCAAGTCTACGTCATTTACAACATTTACACATCAATTCTGAGTCTCCATACAACATTTACACATCAAGTCTACGACATTTACAACATTTACACATCAATTCTGAGTCTCCATACAACATTTACACATCAAGTCTACGTCTCTTTACAACATTTACACATCAAGTCTACGTCTCTATACAACATTTATATATCAAGTCTATGTCTCTCTACGACATTTACACATCAAGTCTACGTCATTTACAACATTTACACATCAATTCTGAGTCTCCATACAACATTTACACATCAAGTCTACGACATTTACAACATTTACACATCAATTCTGAGTCTCCATACAACATTTACACATCAAGTCTACGTCTCTTTACAACATTTACACATCAATTCTACGTCTTTCTAAATATTTACACTTCAAGTCTACGATGTCTCTTTACGACATGTATACATTCCAACACACATATATGTACACAGTCTGATTTTTTTCATAATATTTTTAGTAATCGAGCTTACATATATATACGATGCCCTTTATAATGTTTATTTCTTAATCTTCTTCTTTGATTCTTCGACTTCAAAATAGGCGGATCTTTTATTATGTACGTTAACTGAGTATTCGAAGACGCTTAAACCGACTAGGAAAATTGTTTTTTGACTTCAAGTCAAAGGTCAAGTGTTTTTCGAACTATCAAAAAAAAATTCATATACATAGATATTTTCGTTTTCTCCTTTATTGTATATTTTAAAACAGAGTTTTATTTAAAACGCATATTAAAAATAGAAAAATGTCGTAAACATACTTTGTTGAAAACATTGAAATCGTAATTCAATATGCAATTGAAATTAAATTCCTTCAGCAAAATATGAGAGCAATTGTCGGAACGACACCGTCACCGAATACTAGCGACGCCATCTTAAATCGAATAGAATCAGAACGAGCAAAAAGTGGAGCATTTCAGAAAATAGATTCGCTAAGCGATATCTCGAATTCATATACTTCAATAGAATTCAAATCTCTTCATATTACGATATTTCTATTGTCGGTTCCTATAATAGATCTCTTCAATTTAGTTTAATTATATTTGAAGTAGTGATCTCCATTTGTTAGAAACTAGCTAATTGTCCTGGCTTCGCACAGTTTTCTTTCATGGCAATGGTAAGTCTCCCCTCTATATTTCGAAAAGTAGCGCCTCCGGATCACAAAGGGGCGCGCATCCGCTCTAGGCCCTCCCTTGGGCGACAGCAACCCCTGTCCGTCACCCACAAGCCCATATCACAAAGCGAACACACTCACGCTACCCTAACACAGGGATAACCTAACACAAACCTAACCTGACGATATTTACGTGACCTTAATCCGACACCACTCCCAACACCAATAACACAAAACTGCAGTTCACACTTTTACTGTCATAAACCCAAATAATGTTCTCTTCAAGAGACTACACGTTAAAGCTCTAGTCCATCCGTCCAAGAGAATATAAAGGGACGAGACAGTCGCAGGAATACCCCTCCACTGGTGAATAATTGTAAAATTGACCGGAGAGGATCGTCAACCAATCAGAGGCTATTAAATGTCGAGTGTGATAGAAGTGATAATAAATAATAAAATTACAAATAATCTTTTTAAATATCAATTACTAGCTAATTAATTACAATTATTAATATGTTTATAGTGTTAAATCTGTTTTATAGATGGCGCTTCTAACATGGTCATAGAACACTTAAATTAAATGTTTCACTAATAGTAATATAGTAAAATATACTTAAACATATACGTATATATACGTTGTAATAATTTATTTTAAGTAATTTATGTATAAATAATAATATAAAACTCGAGCAGTAAAATTGATATCGGAAATCACTAAGTAGTTCTTTAGTTTCTTAATCTTTTTTTAGTATGTGATACGACATATATTATACGCATAAACCTTCCTCTTGAATCACTCTGTCTATTAGTATAGTACACCTATACTGTCTAAAGATGTCAAGAAGCCGAGCAATGCCAGGGACTTGCAGCTCAAAGTGGGGTAACTGTGCACCTTTGTGTTAACATCGCTACTTGTTAACTGTATAAAATCACGTGTAGCCTTAGATCGGCAAGTTCATCAGGCAACTGAATCCCTACTAGTTTTGACATCCTGAAAAAAAGGTTTACTTTCTGTACAACTGATTGATGTGACAAATAAAAATAATTCACCAAAATTTTTTTTAAGATTTTCAAAAAAGAAGTAAATTTTTTTTTTTCGTTTTAATTTATTTAACAGTAAAATTGTAATATAATGAACACTGATTTTTTTCTCAATACCTAATAGCCAAATAATAAAAAAAATCATAAAAAAAATTATTTTTTTAATGTTCCTATTACGGTAGAATACTTAATGTAAAAAAAATTTAAAACAATATGTAGACTAGCAATAAAAAAATTGTATAAATCTAAAGTTACCCTACTAAAATATACCGTTTTGTTACAACAGTAATAATCAATACAATATACAGAAAAAGGTATGACGGAGGAAGAAAGTTTTTAAGTATTGGTAACCCGGATATCCGTGACCCAGAAACAACAAACGAAATAAAGGATTCGTATATAAGTAAATATATTTTATTCTTTAGGTTAGGAACTGGTCACACTGTGCGAATTAGGTTGAGCGAGTAACTATGTAGCTAGTAGCACTGGCGTAGCTAGTAAAGGTGTAATTTTTTTATAAATTGCTTAGCTTATCTAATTAAGGTTAAATTGCTAGTGACAGTGGACTCAGGTCAGTAGTTTAATGGCTAGGATTTGAATAATATAATGACTCAGTATTTGGAGAACGTTTAGAAAAGACGTCTAAATCGATTTCCTTTTAACGATACCCCCGTATCGCTCTCACCGAGATGACCCTCTGCGCCTTCCGCAGCAGGGCCACGTTGTGCTCCGTGAGAGCGTCCACCCACACTGGCGCACCGTACAGTGCCATGTTCCGCACAATGCCGGCGTATAGTCGCCGGCATGGCGAGGCCGGGCCACCGATGTTGGGCATGAGCGAACCCAGCGCGGCGGCCGCCTTGACGAGCCTAGGGGCGAGCGCAGCAAAGTGCGGCCCGAAGCTCCATCGTCCGTCCAGAATGAGGCCCAGATACTTCATCTGGGCCTTCACCGCCACCGCCGTATCCTGGACGACGATGGACGCACCTGGAGGGGGACCCCTCCGGGGACCGTGGAATAACAGGGCCTCCGTTTTGTCTATGGAGACCCTCAAGCCCAACATCCCGATCCGCTCTACGACGAGCGACGATCCGACCTCGGCTAGGCGCGCCGCCTGCCGGAAGTCCCGGCCCCTTGCCGTCACAAGGGTGTCGTCGGCGTAACAGATCACCCTTGTGCCAGCGGGGAGTGGCTCCCTCAGGAGCCAGTCGAAACCGATGTTCCACAGGACCGGACCCAGAACCGATCCCTGCGGAACACCGCAGCCCACCCGGTGTCGGACCATCCGCCTATCGCCCCCCTCCCAGAGGACGTCCCTTTCCTCGAGGTACGCCTCCAGCAGCCTCCCGAGATAGGCCGGCACCCCATGATAGCGGAGTGCCGCTTTCAACGTCTCAAAAGGGAGGCTGTTGAAGGCGTTGGCCACGTCTAGGGAGACGGCCATCACCACGTCTCCCTCGTCCACCGCCTCCTTGGCTGTCCTCTTCAGTTCGGTCAGGGCGACCAGAGTGGAACGGCCCGCCCTGAACCCGAACTGGTACGGCGCCAGATCGGGACCTTCGTCCTCGAGGTGTCGAACGAGACGGGCAGCGAGAATCCTCTCCAGCAACTTCCCCGTCTCGTTCAACAGCACGATAGGCCTGTATGCCGATGGGGAATCAGGCGAACGCCCCTCCTTCGGCAATAAACAGAGCCTACCGTCCTTCCACTGCTTTGGGAACTGTCCAGTCCTCAAACACTCGTCGAACAGTTCCCGAAGCGTTGGCCCGAGGTGTTTTAGGGCGACGCACAGAGCTCGCCCAGGGACACCGTCGGGCCCCGGCGCCGTCTTCTTGGCCTTCAACTTGTCGAGGGCCACCTCCAGTTCCCCCTCGGTGACGGGGGGGAAACCCACCTCCTCGCTGGGTTCCAAAGAAAGGGCCATCCGTGGCGGCTCATGAGACGCAGGGTGCGGGAAGAGCTCCCCCACGAGCCGCAGGAGCGGTCCTGGTGCCATTGACTCCGTGACTGGGGCGCCGTGGGAGCGGATCTTGTTCCGCACCGCTCTGTATGGGCGCCCCCACGGGTCTCTGTCCAGTCCCACCAGGAGCTCCTCTCGAGCCAGCTCCTTTGCCTGGCTGATGGTGAGCTGCAGAACCTTCTTCGCCTGCTTGTAGGCATCCCGCAGCTCCTCCTCTAGCACCGGGTCGGAGTGGTTGCGCCTCCGACACCGGGTGTAGGCCCGCCGCGCCCTGATGCACGTCGCCCGAAGTCCTGCTATTTCGGGCGACCACCAGTAGACCTGGCGGCGCGGCGGCCTCCGCCTAACCCTCGGCATGGCTGCGTCGCACACCTCTTCGAGCGCCGTGCACATGCGGCTCGCCAGCTCCTCAACACTGGCGCCCTCCCTTCGCCCCGCGTAACACCAGCGCTGGACTATGGCCGCTTCTTCGGCCAGTTCCTTGTTGAACTGGCCTAGGGCCCAGCGTGGGAGCTTGCTGGGGACCCTCTGGTGTTCCGCTGGCCCTGAGCGGGTAGAGACCTCAAACCGGATGTACTGATGGTCCGATAGGGTCTCCACCTCCTCCTCTACTCTCCAGCCCTGTACTCTGCGCGCGACATCGGGGGTGGCGAACGAAAGGTCCACCACGGACCCCCCCTGTTGTCTGACGCAGGTGTGAGCAGTCCCCCTGTTGAGGAGGGACAGGTTGGAGAGGAGCGCCCATATCTGCACGGCCTGCCCCCTCGTGTCGGTGGCGGGATTGCCCCACTCCCGGGCCTTCGCATTCAGGTCGCCGAGAACTAGGACGGGTCTCGGTGCCTGTCTGCACACCGCCGCCTTGACGGAGTCGAGGTATAGCTCGAACTCCGCCAAGGCGCGATTTGGTGAGAAATACGTCCCGACAATGACGTAATCTCCCCACCCCGCCACGACATATCCCGAACCCCTCTCTTTGGGAGTTTTAACCTAATTTAGGAGATTTTAACCTAACCTAACCTTTTTTTTTTTTTTTTTGCGTTGGAAATGCGCCTTATGCATACCCCCCGCCGACGAGCGGGAGGTTATGTGGGGCTCTCCTTGATGCCGTCCGCCATTGGGCGAGCGGCGGTTCAAGGCATACCCACTAAAACCAACGGTACCATACCTCCGCTGTAGGGAGGCGCCACAGGAACGCTTACGCACACGACTGTGACGCCTCAGCGGGTCGGCCCGCTCTTATAGCGGGTCGGCCCGCTCTTATAGTGGGCCTGCACGCCAGGGGGCTCTCAGGGTACACCGAGAGTGGTTACCCCCTTGCCTGACGGCTCCATTCAGGGTGGTGGGAGGAGGTGGGCGAATTGTCGCCTACGCCTCCCAGATCGAGCTCGGCGGCGCGGGTCTGCAGAGGCGTCACCCTCGCGTTCCCGCTCCGCGGCCTCCTTCTGCGAGATTACAGCCTCGCAGAAGTCGACCATGGCCGACCAGCATCTCTCACTCTCGAGCATGGAATGAATCACGCTCGGGAGAGAGAGGTCTCCACCTAGGACCGCCGCCAGGCTGTGGCGTTGAGGTCCCCATCCAGGGCATTCTGCCAGAGTATGATGCGACGTATCTTCCGCCGCACCACACTCGTGACAGGCCGGCGTCACCTCCCGTCTGGCAATTTGGCACAAATACTTACCGAAGCAACCGTGCCCGGTAAGCATTTGCGTCAACCGATAGGACAGTACGCCGTGCTGCCTTTCGACCCAGCGCACGATGTGAGGGCGGATCGCCTCCACCGTCGCCAGGCCTGCACTGGGGGACCTCAAATCCTCCTTCCACCTTTGAATCAGGGCTCGTTGGGCTAGAGCCCTGATTCGTCCAACCTCCTCCTCTCTGGGCCGCACACCGGTCGTCCGTAGACTCGCTCGGAACCGGTACACTTCCGCGTGAACCTCCGCCTGAAGAGCCCAAGGCGGATCGCCCGCGAGAAGTGTCACCGCCGTCCACGACACTGTACGGTACCCCCGTATAGCTCTCACCGAGATGACCCTCTGCGCTCTCCGCAGCTGGGCCATGTTGCGCTCGGTGAGAGCGTCCACCCATATGGGAGCACCGTACAGTGCCATGCTTCGCACAATGCCGGCATAGAGGCGCCGGCATGGCGAGCCCGGTCCCCCGACGTTGGGTAGTAGCGTTCCCAACGCCGCGGCGGCCTTCACGAGACTTGGAGCGAGCGCCTCGAAGTGCGGCCTGAAGCTCCATCTGCCGTCCAGGGTGAGGCCCAGGTATTTCATCTGGGCCCTCACTTCCACCACCGAACCTTGGACAGAGATGGACGCTCCCCGTGGGGGGCCTCTCCGTGGACCGTGGAACAAGAGGGCCTCCGTTTTGCTGATGGAGACCCTCAGACCCAACATTCCGATTCGGTCCACCACGAGCGTGGCTCCGACTTCGGCTAGGCGGGCTGCCTCGCGGAAGTCCTTCCCCCTCGCCGTCACCAGGGTGTCGTCAGCGTAACAGAGCACCCTCATGCCGGCGAGGAGGGGCGTTCGAAGCAGCCAGTCGAAGCCGACGTTCCACAGGGCGGGACCCAGAACCGAGCCCTGCGGAACCCCGCAGCCCACCCGATGCCGAGCCATTCGCCCGTCGGCCCCCTCCCAGAGGACGTCCCGATCGTCCAAGTATGCTTCCAACAGCCTCCTGAGGTAGAACGGCACTCCATGATAGCGGAGTGCCTCCCTCAAGGTGGTGTGTGGGAGGCTGTTGAAAGCGTTGGCCACATCGAGGGAGACGGCCAGGACAACGTCCCCCTCCTCCACCGCCTCTGTGGCCACCCTCTTCAGCTCGGACAGGGCGTCCAAGGTGGAACGGCCCGCCCTGAACCCGAACTGGCAGGGAGCTAGATCGGGACCCTCCGTCTCCAGGTGCTGAGCGAGACGTGCTGCGAGAATTTTCTCCAGCAACTTCCCCGTCTCACTCAGCAGCACAATTGGCCTGTATGCCGAAGGCGACCCCGGTGGACGGCCCTTCTTCGGCAACAGACACAATTTGCCTTCCTTCCATTGCTTCGGGAACTGCCCAGTCCTGAGACACGCGTTGAACAGTTCCCGGAGCATCGGCCCGAGGTGTTTCAGGGCGATCAGCAACACTCGCCCAGGAACACCATCGGGCCCCGGTGCCGTTCTCCTCCCCCGGAGACGGTCGACGGCCACTTCCATTTCCCCCTCTGTTATAGGGGGAACAGCCGTCGCCTCCTCTTCGTCTGACGGAGGCGTCATCCAGGGGGGGACAAAATCTGCCGCGGGGGATGGGAAAAGCTCCCCCACGAGCCGGCGGAGCGGCCCAGGCGGCATCGTCTCCGTGACGGGGGCGCCGTGTGCACAGATCTTGTCGCGTACACCGCGGTACGGACGCCCCCACGGGTCACGATCTAGGCCCGCAAGCATTTCCTCGCGGGCCACCGCCTTCGCCCGACTGATAGCGAGCTGCAGAGTCTTGCGCGCTTCTTCCCAGAGAAAAACCTTTTTTTTTTTTTTTTTTTTTTTTTTTTTTTTTTTTTTTTTTTTTTTTTTTTTTTTTTTTTGACGCTGGAAATGCATTTACGCATACCCCCCGTTGACTGCGGGAGGTTATGTGGGGCTCAGCCCTGCGCTGCCGCAACTACAGCTGCAGGGGAATACCCACTAAAACCAGCGGTACCCTCCTCCACCTTAGTGAGGCGCCCCGGGAACGCTTTCGCAATCTACCGTGACGCCTCGGCGTTCGGCCCGATCCACGCGGGCCTGCACGCTCAGAGGGGCTCCCAGGGTACTGGGAGTTGCTCCCCTCCGTCTAGCGACTCCATCTACAGCGGAGGGAGGAGGTGGGCGTAGCGCCGCCGCCTCCTCCCCGTTCGAGCTCGGCGGCACGGGTCCGCAGAGGCGTCACCCTCGCGTTCCCGCTCCGCGGCCTCCTTTAGCGAGATGACATTCTCGCAAAAGGAGACCATAGCCGACCAGCACCTCTCACTATCGAGCATGGCTTTTACCACACTCGGCAGAGAGAGGTCTCCGCCTAGGACCATCGCTAGATCCAAGCGTTGGGGTCCCCACGCAGGACACTCTGCCAGAGTGTGATGCGACGTGTCCATCGCTGCACCACACCCATGGCAGGCCGGCGACGCCTCCCTCCGGGCGACCCGGTGCAGGTACTTACCGAAGCATCCGTGTCCGGTAAGCACCTGCGTCAACCGGTAGGTCAGCACACCGTGCTGCCTTTCGACCCAGCGATCGAGGTGCGGCCTCACCGCAACCACCGTCGCCAGGCCGGCAGTTGGGGACCCCAGCTCCTCCTCCCACCTCCGAATCAGGGCTCGTTGGGCTAGAGCCCTGATCCTGCTCACCTCGGCCGCGGCAAGCGCCTCGCCGTTCGCCCGAAGGCCCGCCCGGAAACGATACACTTCGGCATGCACCTCCGCCTGGAGATGCCAAGGCGGATCGCATGCCAGAAGTGTGGCCGCCGTCCACGACACTGTACGATACCCCCGTATCGCTCTCACCGAGATGACCCTCTGCGCCTTCCGCAGCAGGGCCACGTTGCGCTCCGTGAGAGCGTCCACCCACACTGGCGCACCGTACAGTGCCATGCTCCGCACAATGCCGGCGTATAGTCGCCGGCATGGCGAAGCCGGGCCACCGATGTTGGGCATAAGCGAACCCAGCGCGGCGGCCGCCTTGACGAGCCTAGGGGCGAGCGCAGCGAAGTGCGGCCCGAAGCTCCATCGTCCGTCCAGAATGAGGCCCAGATACTTCATCTGGGCCTTCACCGCCACCGCCGTACCCTGGACGACGATGGACGCACCTGGAGGGGGACCCCTCCGGGGACCGTGGAATAACAGGGCCTCCGTTTTGTCTACGGAGACCCTCAAGCCCAACATCCCGATCCGCTCCACGACGAGCGACGATCCGACCTCGGCTAGGCGCGCCACCTGCCGGAAGTCCCGGCCCCTTGCCGTCACAAGGGTGTCGTCGGCGTAACAGATCACCCTTGTGCCAGCGGGGAGTGGCTCCCTCAGGAGCCAGTCGAACCCAATGTTCCACAGGACCGGACCCAGAACCGATCCCTGCGGAACACCGCAGCCCACCCGGTGTCGGACCATCCGCCTATCGCCCCCCTCCCAGAGGACGTCCCTTTCCTCGAGGTACGCCTCCAGCAGCCTCCCGAGATAGGCCGGCACCCCATGATAGCGGAGTGCCGCTTTCAACGTCTCAAAAGGGAGGCTGTTGAAGGCGTTGGCCACGTCTAGGGAGACGGCCATCACCACGTCTCCCTCGTCCACCGCCTCCGTGGCTGTCCTCTTCAGTTCGGTCAGGGCGTCCAATGTGGAACGGCCCGCCCTGAACCCGAACTGGTACGGCGCCAGATCGGGACCTTCGTCCTCGAGGTGTCGAACGAGACGGGCAGCGAGAATCCTCTCCAGCAACTTCCCCGTCTCGTTCAACAGCACGATAGGCCTGTATGCCGAGGGGGAATCAGGCGAACGCCCCTCCTTCGGCAATAAACAGAGCCTACCGTCCTTCCACTGCTTTGGGAACTGTCCAGTCCTCAAACACTCGTCGAACAGTTCCCGAAGCGTTGGCCCGAGGTGTTTTAGGGCGACGCACAGAGCTCGCCCAGGGACACCGTCGGGCCCCGGCGCCGTCTTCTTGGCCCTCAACTTGTCGAGGGCCACCTCCAGTTCTCCCTCGGTGACGGGGGGGAAACCCACCTCCTCCCTGGGTTCCAGAGAAAGGGCCATCCGTGGCGGCTCATGTGACGCAGGGTGCGGGAAGAGCTCCCCCACGAGCCGCAGGAGGGGTCCTGGTGCCATTGACTCCGTGACTGGGGCGCCGTGGGAGCGGATCTTGTTCCGCACTGCTCTGTACGGGCGCCCCCACGGGTCTCTGTTAAGTCCCACTAGGAGCTCCTCTCGAGCCAGCGCCTTTGCCTGGCTAATCGATAGCTGCAGGGCCTTCCTTGCTTCCTTGTAGGCATCCCGCAGCTCCCTCTCTAGCACCGGGTCGGGGTGGTTGCGCCTCCGACACCGGGTGTAGGCCCGCCGCGCCCTGATGCACGTCGCCCGAAGTCCTGCTATTTCGGGCGACCACCAGTAGACCTGGCGGCGCGGCGGCCTCCGTCTGACCCTCGGCATGGCCGCGTCACACACCTCCTCGAGCGCCGTGCACATTCGGCTCGCCAGCTCCTCCACGCTGGCGCCCTCCCTTCCCCAGAGAAAAACCTAACCTAACCTAACCTAACCTAACCTAACCTAACCTAACCTCAGACAAACAGTGAGACCAGGCAGTGGAGGTGAGTGTTATGATCATATAAAGGAGCTCCTTAAGCCTACACCTTGGTCACAAGTCCAAGGCACTGCCTGGGTTCCTGTTCAAAAACTACGGAATCGTGATATTCGATTATTAATTCATTCAAATACGGCCTTCTCCATTGTATTCGATCTTTTAATTTATTAAAACCGGCTCTCTTTCTCTTATTCGATTAATTAATTCATTTAAATCTGCTCTCTGTTCTGACATATACGATATACATATACATGTCGGGGGACATCACATTAAACAGAGAGTGGGCAGTCAAAGAACTTCCACTTCAAAACGTATCAAAGATTCAAAAGCTGTAATTTCATCTAGATTGTATTCCCAATATCTCAAGACTTGAAATTCTTAGTGAAAACTAAATAATTGCTAAACTAATATTGAAGTTACTAAAGCCCAAATTATTAAGGTTAGTAACTCGCACTGTCAGACTACCCCCTTATAATATTTCCACACTTAACACCGTTGTTTTGTTCCGTATAGAGCATTAGTTGATGAAAAAAATTCATCTGCTTCTGCTAACAATACGAACCAGAGAGGTTTGTATAAAGGACGTTAATGTCTTTAACATTGTTCTGTGATTTTGTGGGTATTCAGAAAAATGTTTTGAAAGGTAAAAATAGAAATGCTTTATTAATGGAAAGGTGGGGATCCTTTTAATATTGTAGGGTTCCTCTGTTTCTAGTGTTGAAGGGATTTTATTTCCATCCATTTTTGTTTTATAATTTTTAAATCTATTTTCCGTAATATCTGATTGTGATGAAACTTTGTCTTTTGTAAAAGTTCAAGTTCACTCCAAAAAATATTTTTTTTTTCTGTTTGGAGTCTTTTTCATTCAATAATCCATAGATTTTCTAATATCTAAAACGTCATAAAGATATTCCAAAGTCTATTAGAACAGTTAAGAAATATGGATGTGGGATGGGAGGGGGAAGGGGGTGTATAAGGGAATAAAAGGTGGGTTTTATTAAAGAAGAAAAGTTATTAACAAGTTACAGCAATTAGAAGGAATAAGTAATTAAAATCGCCAATGGTCGTAATCAAGGAACAAAAGAGTTGAAATCAGCAATTACTGAATGTAGTACAAGTGGGTCGTTACGAGTCAGAGTTTTACTACTCAAATGGTATTATTACCTATAGTATTAATTGTATCTTATCCGTAACTAAGTAATAAAGTCATTTTCTTATAGGGGCAATAAAAGCCCTTTTTTGGTCTCAACATTTAAAATAAGTAAAAATTTAAGTCGCGTTTTTTATAGTTTTATTTTCGTACTCGACTTCTAACATAAGTTTGAACTAGAATTTCGATTTAAATAAGTTTTGTTGTTGACTAACGATATAAATAAGTGTGTAATTGACTTCCCGCCATAAATTATATTAGCATTCATAATTTCTGACTTGATTATTAACTTAAATAAAATTTGACTTCAGGACATAAATAATTTTATACTTTACTTCCAACCATAAATAGTTTTGTGCTTCATTTCCAACCATAAATGATTTGATACTTGACTTCCAGTCATAAATAATTTTGGACCTGACTTCTGACATAAATAAGATTGTCCTTGACTTCCAGTTATAAGTGATTTTAGACTTGACTACTAGCTTAGCGTGACTTTTTTAAATAATATTAGTTTTATATACAATATAGAAAATAACGTAAAATTATAAAGTGGAATACTTTTATATTTTCCCCTTAACAAACTAAACCGTTGTAAACCGTTGTAGCAAGTACACTTATCCAGGATTACTGAAACTTAATTAAATTCTGTAAAGGAAGTCCAAAGCTGTCCCGGATTATATCCCGCGATCCTCGGGACGGTGATTTAATAACTGGTGGTTATTAAAAAGCAGGACAACTCTTTGAGGGTTTTATGCTGAGTGATTTGTGTGTTGGTTGTATCTGCTCGTATTTAACGAATAATTGAGTTAGTTTTGTCTGTGTCTACAAAACTTTAATTGTTGCCTATTTATTGTAATGCAATAAAAATATAGAAAAAGTATATACACATTTGCGCAATAGATGGCGTTGCGTGTATGCTATAACGGTAAACAATTCAAAATCCTTTTGTTTATTAATCATGTAAAGTGGCTCAACTCATGAAGTTATGTGTATGTATGTGATGGTAATAGTGGCGGTACTGAATGAAATATTTAATCATCTAGATCAAATTTGTGAGTCTCTTTCATTTTCCATTCATAAATATGTTTCATGAGTCGATTCTGAATAAATAATGTTTATATTCGGATGTTAATATACAGATAAGTAAATAGGAGAATTGTTTTGAATTCATAAAATTATTTTTGAGAGGTAACAATGGCGAGGTTGTTGTCGTTCACTGACTGCTATAGTAGCTGGCAACTAACTTTAGTTCCGAGCAAAAATAGTGGGAGAAAGTATCGCATTGTGAGCGTCGAACTAAAACGTCGCGTAAGAACCAATCGCGTGTATTAAGTTGTTCTCGCTCCGCTAATAGAGACTTCTGAATATTCAAGGTCAAACATAAACTTATGTGCCTATAGCTATACCTACCTAGCGGCACCACTTTATAATAGTAACCAGTTTTAAATAATTGTAATTAATTCGCACCTTTTTATTTTAGAATTACACTTACTTGCTTCCATGTCACTCAGCTATTATTTTTGCTGATGCTGGTTTCAAATGTGATTACTTTCCCTCACCGAAGCGAGGTTATAATAGCTGGTAATTAACTAAACTACAGATTACACAGCACCTAATTATCCAACTCTTTTGTTCGAGCACAAACATGAGGATTTCAATTTGCAAGTATAATAATTGTACGTAATTGGTAATGGTGGAGTTCAATTATTTCACGTACTTTACAAATAAATGTTTTATTGGAAATGTTTCATCACAAATAGTTCGTTAAAATCAAACAGGTCTATTTTCGTTAAATCATTCATAAATGTCACAAATTTTAAGCAATAAACTTTATATGAAAATTTATTTTGACTTTTGGAAAATAAATTTGGATTTGATTTGGACTTTTTGAAATAATATTCAATTTTTATTATTTAAAATATTGGAATTGATATAATATTTTATTGTAGACTATTATTTAATATTATATTGGACTTGATTTCTAATAAATAATTTTAATTTTGACTTTTTGACATAAATAATATCGTACCTGATTTGATCTAAATATTGTTGGACAATTTTGATTTAAATAAATTTTACATATCAATAATAATATGCACTTACAACGGAACACCGACTAACCAATGTTAAACACCTACTGCAAACCTTAGTAATGGAGACCCAGCATCACGTCACCATATTACAGCACAGCCACAATGGTCACCAGGCGAAGTCGCGTGTATCGAAATAAAGGTTATAAAAATATAATAAGTTATCAATTGTTTTTTTAACTGTATAACAGGAGGTCAAGTTAAATTTATATTTGCAATAAGATTAGTTTCTAAGAATCTGATTTCCTCTCCGTAATGTAATTACGCGAGGCCTATTTAATCTGGTGACCATTTGGACGCAAACTCCATTTAAGGACACTTTTACTTACAAATTACTTTAAAAAAAATTCGTTCGTCGTATCCGTAATTTTATACGTTGACGGTATGTTGCCAAGAATCAATAGTTAATCTGTGTTTTATTTCCAAAACGACTGGTCCAATTTAAATAAAACTTTGAGTAGTAGATAAAGGATTTCTTAAAGCATACTTTAGGCTAATTGTTATCCCAAAAATATCAACGACTCTCGCGTAGAAATTAAAAATCTCATAGAAATCATAGTCGAATTCAGGACTACCGTAATTGTATGCTTCAATGTAATGTCAGAAGAAATAAATTAATTTGAAAAAAAAAAACACTTTTGTCATAAATAACCCAATTATTCAGGAAGTTTATGGATAATATATAATTTTTTTCTACGACTCATAGGAATTGAGATATTACCTACCACAAACGCTTGATTGGGTTCCTTGAAAAGTTGTGAGATTTGGATTTTGACCAAAACAATCGGTATGGAAGAACGGTCTTATAGAGTCTTAAGCTCGAGGGAATTCTAGGAAAAATCTCATTTAAAGCCATATTTTCTGGAGCGGAACAATTGTACTCATTGAAGTCTGTGTTCGACGTCTACAGATCGCTCTACCGCTCTACAGCTTATCAGAATTTACACACTGTGGACTTACTTGCAGGACTAGATGTTATGAAGCCTTACTGGACTCGTACTAGAGAGATTTAGCATCTTTATCTCCAATCTTCCGTGTCATACTCATATTTCCGAGTTATGTTTATACTTGCTTTAATGGTGAATGAAAACATCGTGAGGAAACCTTCACTCCTGAGAGTTCTCCAAAGTTCTCTGTCGGTGAATGAATTCTGCCAACCTGACCAGACTGGTGTACTATGGCCTAACACCCTCCTCACTCAGAGGAGGATACATGGCTCGGTAGTGGGGCATTAACGAGTTGTGATGATGATGAAATGTAGAATTTTAGAAGATGATATATTTCTCTTTTTCTATGGACTATAGTCTATTCGCTTATTACAACATGTATTAACGCCGTCAAAGGTGTGTAGTTGGAGGAGATTCCTTCTCCACCAATTCATGAGAATATTATTACATATGATATGGAGAATGTTCCTCCAAATTATCTCTGAAGACGTTGATGTTACGATTATCCACGTTGCCTCCCATAGCTTCAAACAAAACTCCAACCTTTCAGCTTACTATACTTTCTTAGACGTCCTCACAGTATGATGATTCGGACAAAACTGACCTCAAGACTTGTCAACCTTTAGTATTTATGTGTAAACAAATGTAGGTATAACAAAATTAAAGCAATAAGTCATATCAAAATAGTAAACACTATTTCACCTTTTTTTGGTTAAGGATAATTTTGCTCCGATTTTATATGAATGAAATTTAAAAAAAACAAATCATCTGTATGAGCCTTATTGGTGGGGACACGGAGCAGGAGCACGGAACTTGTTCGGTATTGTGAATAATTGCAACTCGACAGGTACAGAGAGCAGGCAGCAGCAGGGTCGCATGTCGAGGGTCATCAGCTGAGCCTCTCAGTGCGAGGGTATTGTTGTTTTCAATCAATATTGAAGCCACGCTCCACATTTTTGTACAGATTTTATGTACAAAATATATTCCTTTACTTACTTTTTTATATTTATATTTCATACTTTTTTGTTTAACTACTTTCCTAGAAATCACTAAATAGGATTAAACGAAAAAGAGCAAGACTTGAAACTTACGTGTAGTTTGTCCTTGACATTCAGGATTTAGACTTCTTTTTCTAAAGATTGAAGAACTAAACAAATAATTTAGTCCATGAGATTTAAATACTTTTTATCGATTTCTTCTTGCATTAGTTACCATAATCTACTAAGATTGTAGGAAGTCAGAAAGAAGAAAGAAGACGATTTAAATCCAGACTACCATGCAAAATACTTAACCGTAAGGTGCTCATGTCTCGTGCACACAACAAACTTAGCTTCTAAGTGTAGAGTAGATAATACAATTTTTATAATTCCCCCGCACAACCCAGCACAGCACAGACCACACAGACAACACAAGACAACATTTGAAACTCAATTGGCACTACAGAAAGCAAATATCAAAGACAGCGCGCTCTAAATTCCATTTGTGTAGGAACGGAAATTTGATTTGTCCGCGGAACTAAATAAATCCAGAAATAGGAATGGGGGGAATAATAGAAATAATGCCAGTTATTGTTTTACTTGGGGCGAGGATTTGTGAAATTGTTTGACGCTTTCAATCTTTTCGGTTATTTCGTCCTTTGTTGGGAACGCGAATTTCGTACATTGTTGTTTGGAGGGTTTAAATAAATGTTATAGACGAAGACGGGAATTAAACAACAACTTATCCAGGACAAAGGAAAAATTCCTTTAATTTTTTTTGTCCTGAGGAGAATAATTAGTTCTGATAGACTTTAGCCAGATGTCAAATGGAGATCGAGTTGCTGGGTCTCCATTACTAATATTTGGAGTATCTAATATCTTGGATTATTAATTAGGCCCCCATATTTTGTATCAAGGGGTAATTATATATTAAAAGTCTGTCATAATCTTTTATATTATGGTATTGAGGTTGGAAGGTAGGTTTTTTATTCGCTATTTTTGAAATCTCTTTCTACCTACAGAACCGTTTAATCACGTAGCAGTTATATTAACATAAGTATGTATAATGCAGACGTGATCTGACTGTCTGTGTAATAATTGATATTCGAATCAGATATTGGTTGTTTATCTTGCATATTCTGTTATACGCCTGCGGGTATTCTTGAAAAACAATATCTTTATATAAATAAAAAAATGAAATTAAAAAATATATAATAATATGTATAAAACAACTGTCTGTCCCTATGTATGCTAAAATTTTAAACTGCGCAACGGATTTTGATGCGGTTTTTAAATAGATAGAGTGATTCAAGAGGAAGGTTTATATGTATAATACATACATAATATAGTAGAGAAACTGATAAATTTAGAGGTTTCTAATGTGATGTCGTAAATAAACAAACGCTGGCTGAACCTTACGAGATAGATCAAAATAATGTACTACAGTATTGTACACCATAAAAAAGTCCGCGATAGTAGATGTCTACCTCTTAGGGATAACTCACAATAACCATTTTATCTTTTACTTTTTACTGGAAATAATGGCTTATTTACGAAGCGATTTTAAGCTATTACAGTATTAATCCTTATCCAATTAGGTACCTTAAGTACATTGTACATTTAATTTAGATCAATATGGCCCTTTACAGCATTAAATTTTAATGAGTATTTTCGAAGATATTACAGATTTAAAATGCGAGTTAAATTGCACCCGGGACGGGTCAATGGGTTATTAAAAAATGAGAAACTTTGTTTAAAGAAATTACTGACCTCAATTGGTATACCTACTTCAAGATCCTCTCATTGCTGTTGTAATGCCAATTTAACGAATATTACCAATAGCATAATAATGTACCGTTCCTTAACTATCGTTATCCAGAGTTTATCCTGTATAACTATCTCAGTATCAAAGGAATCCAGTAAGTTGAAGCGTAATTATCTTTACGCGCCATTTGTCTCGATTTACAATTTAGCTCATTGTATGGGGTCGCTGTATGGGGAGTGGGGTATGGGGTACTTTCCCCTAATGATTGTAGGGGAAGTTTTAATTTCCCCATCATTTTATATGAAGATCTTTTGACGTTTAAGCTTTAAATTTTGTCTGTGATGTCTGTACTTTAATAATAATTAGAAAAAAAATGTCTACTTCATTTAACTTCGTAATAATACATTATATTCATTTATGGTACAGTACCTCTCGAATATATTAATGTTTACTTTCTTTTATAGTTATTCATTTTGTTTTTTATCGCTTCGCTAAGGTTATAAAGTGTTAATGCCATTATTACTTGAGTTATCACCATTTCTGACAAACTTAATTTCGATATGCAGTTTCATATTTATTTATGCATTAGTTTAGTTTTATATTTATATAAATTATTATATAATAAATCATTTATTTGTAGATCAAAGTTTTATTAAAATTGGTTTAATCATTGTTGAGATAAGCTTAAACAAGCACAATTGTATCTAACGTATGGTACTCATTGCTCTATAATGAAAATTTATTTTACAATAAATAATAATAAATTCATTAATGGAGTTAAAAACTATCCTATCTCTCATCAACATCCAACATCCAATAACCTATTTTCCTCATATACCATTTAAATAAAACAAAGTCTATATTTTAAGCAATACAATTGTGAAAACCGTGTCTAATTTCATGCAGTAGTTTTTGCCTGATGTGCCTACAAACAAAGAGATCAACAAAAAATTTAACAATGACTGTTTGGCTCCTATTGGTGTTATAAAGACTTTTCGCATTAAGTTTTCTAATATTTTTTTATGTACAGATTCTATAAGTTATAGTTATATTATACTAACCGAGCTGCTCTCACTTTGCTGTGGTGTATTCAAACTGTTCACTCACTCAGTCACACGTTCATTCATTTATTCATTCATACTCAAAGGAGCGTTTGTAAGAAACGTTTTCGTTCGACCGATTTTTCTCCGACTACTACGAAGAAATCTTTTCATTTGTTCGGTTTAATAAATAGTCTATGACACTCACAAATAATGTCTATTGGTAAAAGAATTTTCAAAATCAGGTCAGTAGATCCAGAGATTACCCCCTACAACCTCACAAACTGTATCTTTATAATATTAGTATAGATATATCAATTACTGATGATCCCGGTCGCGGAATGATACGCCATGTTACTCGCGTTAAGGAAGATCGTAGCTCACATGGCGAGAGGGTAAATGGGGCATAAAAATTACCTTAGGCTCATAACACACGATGCGATTTGAAAAAAATAAAACGCCAGACGGCTATTATGGTGAATATGTTACGTGGTTTTATATTTTTTGAGACAGTAAAATCAAATACTTTATAATTAAACTTAACTGATTCTTAAAAAATCAAGATAAATATAAACTAATTTAGAATACTTTAAATTACTTACTTTTACAATTTTAATGTTTAATTAATTATATTATATATCTGTGGTATGCCTATGTGTGTATATGTCTATCCCACTTCTGATGTCGGAAACTAATTAAAAGAAGGAATGGAATGGATGGCCGATCTCAAAAGCTATACGGGCGCAACACGGTCAAGATATAACTAAACATTACTATCACGTACTATTCTGACAAGAACTATTATGACAGGAACCCAAGCAGTGCCTTGGACTTGTGACCAAGGTGTAGGCTTAAGGAATTCCTTTATTCGATCGAGACACTGACCTCCACTGCTTAGTTTCACCGTCTAAACCTAAGATTAGACTAACATAAACCTAACCTAACACAAGGCTAACCTAACCTAAACCTAACACACACCTCCGACATATATATATGTCGGAGAATAGTAAAAGGTTATCGATAAAATCGAATCATCATCGCTGTCTATGGCGTTGGAGTAGGGTAGTAGTCACTTCCGTTGTGACCCTTTATATGCTATCGACAGTCTGGCTGAAGTCTTAGTCGTGCGCGGTCTCTCAAGAAGTGAAGTAGTGTCTAAATAGTGATAGTGTTGTGCAGTGTTGTGTTAGTGCTAGGAGTGCTGTCCGATCAAGGTCACGTGAGTACCTTACAATGTAATTACCCCATCTTGTGTTAGGTTAGGTTTATGTGCGTTTAACCTTGAGTTTAAATAGAGAGCCTAGCAGAGGCGAGTGTTGTAATTACTTAAAGGAGCTCCTTAAGCCTACACCTTGGTCACAAGTCCAAGGCACTGCTTAGGTTTCTCTCGTAATTGTTAGAGATCATATTTGATCATTTATCGGTTCAGTAGAAGTATCTACGTTGCGTTTACCCAATATTCCATTCAATACCATCACCCCCTTTTAGTGTTCCCCAATATTCCCCATCTTCCTCCTTCCATTTCCTTTCACATTATTTAAAATCCCCGACATATATATATAAAGAATTTATCTCAATCGTTAGCCGTACGGTAAACTTGATCACAATATATTGGAATAGGTTCGATCACAATATTCGACTTCGCTATTTGACCTTGTTCACTTGATCCTTAATTAGGAAGACTTAGCATCAGTGACATTTAACTACACTATTATATTTTTACTACCTGACACTACAAACGCTGTTTTGCCATATAAATAAAAAAAATTCGGGTGGGCCACCCTCATCTCTTAGGGGTATAAAAAATACATATTGACCTATTCTTAGACCTACCCGATATGCACACAAAATTTCATAAAAATCGGTTGAGCCGTTTTAGAGGAGTATGGTAACTTACATTGTGACACGAGAATTTTATATATAAGATGTGTACTGTGATGGACAACGGTTATCCAGCAAGTAGATGTGTCTTTAAAATAAACCAAAAGAAACTAAAAGTTAATCCAAGGCTATCAAACATGCTGTTAACACGTCTTATTGTTATTTTTTATACAGCTCATTTATTCCGTATATCTTATAACCGTATCAAAAATATGAGTCCTAGCTTAATATCACACTACAATACAAACTAAACAAACGAAAGTGCAATTTAATATACTACTTACGCCATCTATTGACGGATTATAGTTTGTCTTATTAGTTATGAAATTACGCTTAAATCATCTAACAGATTTTGATGAAATTTGGTACAGAAATAGATTAGAGCTTTGGGACGAACATAGTCTATGTTTTGTCACGAAGTCAAAAATGAATGTGCAACTACGCCATCTATCGATGTGGGAATGAAGTACATGTCGAACTGTCTTTAGGAATTACTCGTATATAAGTTAAGGAAGTGTTGAAAATTAAAATATAAAGTATAACAATAAGTGATGGAGTGATTAAAAAAGCCGGTGGGGGTCGACCAGAAGTTGCTATAATAAAGAATGTTTAATAAAACGCAAAGTCCGTATCCATCTTAAAGCTCTACCAAACGAAGGATTTTTGTTGGACGCTTTACGACTTCTCGGCTGATTGAATTAATCTATTATCTCTCCACTTTCCTAGATTTATAGTACTACTAGCTACTGGCTCACAATATAATGGCGGCTAAACCCTAAAACTATATTTCATCACAAGTGCGATGGTTATAGCTTTTAGCTTTGATTTATTTTATACTAGCAATCCACTGCATCTTCGTCACCGTATTATATTTTGTTAATTTGCTACGAAATGTTTTAAAATCATCCAATCACTCTAACTCGCACGTTAAGACTTTATCTGCCTACTTTTAACCTAACTCGCTCACTGAATTTGTCTGATTTTCGGGAACTGTCCTTTTTTATGGCAGATAAGGTGGTAAGATCGTCCACCTGAAGGTAAGTGCTCCATCGCTCATGGACATTGGCAAAACAAGACTCTTGTTTCGCTGATGCATTGCAACTTCGAAGATAGAGTGGGGAGTGAAGAAAAAAATGCTGCGGTTTCAGCGGACTTTCACTGGAAGAGCCCAGAGTCCACCAGATCCGCAGAATTAATGGGATGGGAAAGGGAGGGGGTGACTCCGGCCCACATGCGGCTCTACCGGAATTGGTGGTCGCAAGCCAATCGGGGAATAGATCCCCTAAAACCAAGGGGGTACTGGGCTCTTACAAGATGCTCTCCCAGCGGTAGAAGGGAATAGGATTCTAACCCGTCCCCTCACGGGTAAAGGTCCTTTCGAATAAAAGTATCCTTTTTGTTAAAACAGGTTATTTATGTCTGTTGTAGTTAATATTTATAATAACGCCGCTCAAATTATGAATATTTCTGGGTCAAACAGTACCTTGAATTATTTTCTCATTTTATAATTATATATGTGTGAGTGACACAGAAGAGTGAGCGAGTAAGTGAGATGGTGGTGTCCACCGACAAAATTAGTATTTTTTTATGGCAGTTAAGGGGCAAACGAGCGGATGACCAACCTGGTGGTAAGTGGCCACCGTCACTTATGGACATCGGTAATGATGAGCCCCACACAAGAGAGACCACATGCGGCTCGACCGGAACACGTCTGCAACACTTGGCGGTCGGATTCGCATGCTAGTGGTCGCAAGCCAGTCGGGGAACAGATCCCCTACCACCATTGTGGGTGCTGTGTAACTCGTCTCGAGGGGAATTGTATTTTAACCCGTCCCCTCACGGGTAAAAAAGTATATTTTTTACAGTTGCGAGTGGCAGAGTTAGACTAAATAAATGAGTGAGTGAACGGTTTGAATTGACTTCAAGCGAAGTGAGGGCGTAGTTATAGATATAAAGTTTGATCCAAAACGTTAAAGCTGTGTAAATTCGATATATATAATATACAAAAATTCTTGTCGTTTCATTAATATGTTTAGGGACAGTTGAAAATTGTTTTTATGACGAAAGTTTTTATTGCTCCTCAGTATTTAAGGTTTATTTGTAAGTTTGTAACGACACTTGTTTCTTTATTTTCTTTAGCAATGTACCTAATTTTTATTGTAAAAGTTCCATTTATTTTTATTACAGATTAGTTACTTGAAATAGTAGTTGTCTACTATAAAAAATTGGTCAAGCGTGATTCGAACTCAAACTGTTATTTTAAATATCCAAACAAATGTCTGGTTTTTAGATTTTTCGCTTTATTAGTACTATCTTGTTTCCCTATAAGGTTTTATTATGTTGGGAGTATTGACATAATAACCTTATCTTTTGATTACGCTTACCAAGAAGAGTTCTATTCTGAGTTTTTGATGTTAATTTCAACTTAATACGTCCACACATTCTGGAGTAAAAAGTTCTTGGAAAACAGATAGAGGAGTGTTATTATTTCAAGTATACCCACGTGTAAACAATATTTAATCTTTAGTGCGATAGATTAGACTCAGTCTCTTTGGTGTATAAAGTGTCGTGGTCAAAGGCACCATTTTTTAAAGTCCACGTAAGTTTACTTTATTATCTATTATCGTTGTTGAAGTCGAGTAGTTGAGGTGAAAGTTAATATATTATGAAAGAGCTCTTTAAACCTGCTCCTGGGTCTCAATCACCAGGCACTGCAAATGATCCTCTAGGTGAGGAGGATAAGGATTTTTTTTTCACCAATGGAATTCAATTGGTGGGAGAAGACTGACAGCGTCCTTCACTGACACTAACTGTTATTCCAGAATTTTCCAGTTCAGTGGAATTGTTCTGCAACAACAAAGAAGCGAAAAACTTTACTTATTTGTTCGATTCTATCCAACTAATTTGAACTGTCAATATCTTGTGGAACCTCTACTACGAAACTACAGGTAAGTCGCTGTATAACATCTAATAACGGTCGAGGAATAGAACCCTACAACCAGGGGAAGCTGGGTTACTCGCCTCATACGAGATTCTCTCCCAGCGGCACAGGAAAATTGTATTCTAATCCGTCCTCTCCCGGGCAAAATTTTTAATGAAATAAAACATACATTACATATAATATATATTTAATTTATTGAAAGTATATGTACATACCTTTTCTGGTGCTAGCCCTTCATAATAATTGAAGTATATACTGTTTTTTTTACTCGCCCTAGCTTCATATCGGGATCATTTTATAATATCTGAGGAAAAAATCGGAACTAAAAATTTAATAAAATCATGACTAAAATAGACTCTTTGCAAATATTAGAAGGTCCGGTAGGTATGAGTGAATGTGTGGTAGTTTGATGTTTTTTAAGCTTTAACTATCCTCAAAACTGCTACAAACTGACATTTCTTCAAATACTCAGACGTAACTAAAAGCTCACGTATCTATCGTAGTAAGAATACACTAATGAACTATAGTAAACTATAGTACTAGAGTTCCCAAAAGACAAAACAGTGCATGTACCCAGCCAGACCGGTATACAAATTGCCTAACCCTTTGACAAGCTCCCGCGCTCACGCTGTTGCTGTTCAGGAGATTTATCAGTCTACATCCAGACAGTGATGAACAGGTGACTCTTTTGTGTTAGACATGGCGTAGGCTTCAACTATACTTTTGCCAACATGGCGGCAAAAACGCAGCGGAATTAACGACTTTTGTGTTAACAACGCCGTTTATCAGTTTGGTAATCGCGGGTAGTTTATTTTATCTTATTGAGTAGACAATATATAACTTTTGTTCCCATAGGACTAAATTGTAGTGTTGTATAGTGGCGTGGTGCTAGACCTCCGTAATCAAGGAGCACGTGAGTAATTCACTTTATTATTTTAATATTCGGTAGCAAGGTCGAGCGGTGAATGTGAGAGTTTACGGTTATAAAAAACATCTATAAACTCGCTCCTTGGTCTCAAGCCCCAGGCACTGCCTTCCTCGGCTTCTATATAGATAATATTTGTTTAAACATCTAGCTTTATTAAGTTCGTTAAGTACTACTACCCCTAATAAATAATTCGATATTCTTTTACTATTCTCCGACATATTTATGTCGGAGAATAAGTAAAAGATTACGTACTGGCTTCCGTTGTTTTGACAGTCTCGACCCTCGACCCTTTATATGCCATCGACAGTCTGACTGAAGTCTTAGTCGTGCGCGGTCTCTCAAGAAGTGAAGTAGTGTCTAAATAGTGATAGTGTTATGCAGTGTTGTGTTAGTGCTAGGAGTGCTGTCCGATCAAGGTCACGTGAGTACCTTACAATGTAATTACCTCGACTTGTGTTAGGGTAGGTTTATGTGCGATTAACTTTAGGTTTAAACAGAGAGCCTGAGCAGTGGAGGTGAGTGTCGTAATTACTTAAAGGAATTCCTTAAGCCTACACCTTGGTCACAAGTCCAAGGCACTGCTTAGGTTTCTCTCGTAATTGTTAGAGATCATATTTGATAATTTATCGGTTCAGTAGAAGTATCTGCGTTGCGTTTACCCAATATTCCATTCATTACCATCACCCCCTTTTAGTGTTCCCCAATATTCCCCATCTTCCTCCTTCCATCTCCTTTCACATCGTTTTAAAATCCCCGACATATATATATATATATATATATATATAGTTTCAGTGATACGAGTGTATAACGAATCAATTTATAAAATATCAACACGATGGTCTCTGAATCCTCTTATTAATGCAGCAGTGTTGCAGTTTAGCTTGCATAACTACTGTGTACCTTAATAAAAGTAAAAACTATTTCTCTCCTATTACAAAATTCATGTTTTCAGCTCGCCGCTCTTGTGAAATAAATAAATGCAAAATGTTGATAATTCTGCAGGAAAGTAAAATAGAAGTTCCGTACCACCGCTCCGTTGCTGCGGTGTAAGTTTTGATATCTTGAAATAAACTTTTTTAATGGTTTAGCGCCTGCTTTAATACAAGAAAAATCTTGTATGAGCTGACTTTGTATACTTTATGATTTTATACAGGATTTAAAGTTTACGTACTTAAACTAAAAGCTATATTTATCAAGGACAAAAAGGTTAAAGTTGAGGCCATTTCAAACTTTTTATCACTACAGAGATAGCGCTCAAAATGTAAGCAGCTTAGGGTTTTCATCGACTTTGATTGTTTTTTTTATTAATTAATAAATAGGAGTTTCTTCAGTCATCTTGAACATGACTCTTGATATGCTGGAAAAAATTATAATGCTGATTTTAGGAAACAACGTCTGCTATTTCGAATTTTGCCGTCACTGAGGCGATTGCATTCACCCTCAGGGTATCCTCGTGATCTCCAAATATGAGCTATTGATTTTTAAAAACTATAGTAAATATATTCTGAAAAACCTATGTGAATATTCTAAAGATTAGGATAGGATTTATACAAAACTGTATAATATTAGTATATATATTATATGATGGTAGAGCTAAGCTGCTCACACACGTCTCCTGGTCCACGGGGCGAAGACGTCCGTCAGAGTAATCCGACAGACGCTGCTCCTGACAATTTAGCGCAGGCTTTACTTTAAACACCCAACGTATAACCGGAAGCGATTGTTTCATCCATTTTATTTCGAAAAGTTGTCACTGTTTTTCCGTTATTGGTTAAAGCTACATCATACAGAAAGTAAAATGAATGATTACGGATTTCTCACAATAATGTTAGATGTCTCGACATAAACTTATTCTAGTAAAAAGCACTGCTTGCACTGGCTACTTTACAGGCTTTTGAGCTGTTATTTCATTCGAAAAAAAGCACAGTACGACCAGCTGTCGACAAAAGTTCGCATGTTTAAACTGGTATCTGTTGGTAATGCGATTCAAATTAAAATTAAATAAAATTTAGGGACACAGGACTTCAACTAAGATAAAAAAGTTGAATTTGTTAGCGACCTAGTTGATGAATTTTGACTGATTAGCTAGATTACTACTTACTGGATCTACCACTTAAAACTCCAGTGGAACCCCCATCTATCATCTCTAGCGGGAAGACTCAGCTCAGCTGCCTACGCGGTAAGGAGAGTCAGACAAATGACTGATATCAATACTGCTAGGCTAGTTTACTTCAGTTACTTTCACAGTATTATGTCTTATGGCATTTTACTGTGGGGTAGGGCCGCGGACATTGAATCCATTTTTATTCTTCAAAAGAGAGCTGTTCGGGCCATTTATAACTTAAGAGCGCGGGATTCCCTTAGAGATGTATATAAAAAATAGACGTTCTTACAGTCCCATCTCAATACATATATTGTAATATTTTGTTCATTTACCAGAATATTCATTTGTATTCAAAACACAGTGACAAACATAATGTTAATACTAGAAACAGAAATAAACTTGTAACGCCGTACTATCGTCTCCACAAAGTGAGTAATAGCTTCATGGGGCTTGGTGTTCGCATCCATAATAAGATTCCACAGCCTATATTAGACTTGCCACTTCAACAATTTAAAACTCGTATCAAGAAATCTTTAATATATAAAGCATACTATAATGTACAGGATTACTTAAATGATGAGAATGCTTGGAATCTAAGTGACGTTGACTCTCAAGTTAAATGATTTGTATAACAGACTATGTAAACATGGCATTTTGAAAAGAGCGACTGTTGAGTTTCTGGCCGGCTCTTCTCAACAGAAAACTGCTTTCCGAGCTGGTGGTAGCTTCAGACAAACTAACTGACCGAAAATTTTTGACGTTTCAAAAGTACTTTTCAAAAAAGTCTAATTGAAATAAATAATATTGATTTGATTTGATTTGAAACCTTTGTTCTATAGGTTTGATTATAAAACATATTTAGTGCAGTGTAACTGTCGAGATCTCCTAGACAGAGAATCTTGTGAGTCGTACAATTTACTTTTAGTTTGTTGTGACAGTGAGGGCCATTAGAGAAAATGAGCATTAATACGTGTTATTAAGTATTTCTCTATACCTGCACCTGGCCCGTAAGCCCCGAGCACTGTTCAATTTCTTGTCTAAATATTGTCGAGAATAGCTATGATTTTTAAGGAGAACATGTCTGGATTGTCCGATAACAGATTGCTGGACGTGATAATGATAAATTAGACACAAGCGAATAACTACATGATTGCAACCCCGTTCATGAATAAATGAATTGCAGGTAGTTCAGTTAATCTAATTACGAGGAGACAACATAGAACTTTCGTCCTGATCTGAATATTATGGTAGTGAGACTAATGTAGTGTTGATTGGTGGCGATGTAGCGAAGTCGAACGGTTGAGATGAGAGTTTACGGTTATAAAATAAATAAATAAATAAACATGTTAATATTATCATTGAGTGTTACTGCGCAGTAAAGCTCTCATACTCTTAATATACACGATGACGATTTTTTACACAAAAAGTATCATTTTCCAAAAGCCTGAATCTCTTGTAAGTTACGCCAAGCGTTATCTGCGTATCACCTGCGAGTGCTGCAACACGCTCAGTAGTGCTGTCTGTATGTATGTTATCTCCATGCTATAAAGCACAGAATACGCCAACTAAGCGCATATAGCTCGAAAGCTTGCGGTTCTGTCATCCGCGTATAAACCGAAAAGCTGCTCCGTACGTATATAATAAAATTATTCCTGCGAATCTAGAATAACTTTTGAATTTTTATATAATACCCTCACTTCACTGCAGTTCAATATTTACATACTATCTATATATGGAAACATTCTAACCTACACTACTCGACCTCGTTACCCTACAAGTTAACTTACAAATCCTATGATATATCTGTATTCATTTGAGTCCACAAAGTGTGGAACTATGAGTCAATCAACAGTGTTGCTAGCATACTTGGTAATAATTATATAAAAATTCTTTCCATTTTTGACCCTTTAGTATAGAAAAATATGAATTTTAATCAGAATTATGAATAATATAATTAGCAACACTGTTAATAATTTTGTATTGGGAACTTGTATTTTTTTTATTTTAAAAATACACACTGTAAGAGTTACGTGAGTGGTGTCAATAGATTTGTAATAATAGCCCGGGTGACGTAGGCTATATAAATTATATCAAAATTTTTATATGACCTAATTTAAACCTCAGATTGTAATTGAGGTTAGAATCTGAGGTAAGAGGAGGTGAGAAAATTAAACTGAGATAATTATGACGTGTTTGGTATCAAAAGAAAGGGCTCGACGAGCACATTACAAATATGTATTTGTATATCACACTGTTTAAGTTAATATATATATATATATTCCAACTCCCTTGCTACTCTACCTTTCTCTCTCTTTCCATTCTCTACCTTGACCAGTGGAAGAAAATAAAAAAATAGAAACATTTCTGGATTTGTATGCTTTTGTTTGTTGTTTCGTCCTTTTTGACTCCTCTCTAGATGTTTTAAACAAACAAACAGCGATATAGGTCAGCGGTACAAAACAAAGAGTTACAACTCGACAACAGAAATAAAAACGGGAATAAAGTAGAAATTATGAGCCGCTTACTCGCTGCGCTCAAATGTTGGAGGAATTGCTTATTACGGGGTTTGTGCCTTTTATATTTATATTTTTATTTCACATTTTAAATTAATGAACTTCTCTATTGTTGGGCTTGCTTCGACGTTTGTGTTAATAGCTCCTTTCCTATGAGTCTAAGTGTTATGTGTAACTTAAAATGTTCCTTAATACATCAACAATATATTCTCGCCTGGTGAATATTACGGCTGTGCAGTCGTCTAATGTCGTGATTCTGGGTCTTCATTACTGGTTTGGTTTAAGTGTGTAATATGGACCGTTGTAAGTGCATATTATTACTGTCTTGTTCGTGTTACTGTGCGGTATGAATTCCATGGAGATAACAATAATATTTTGTGAGCAATACTTATTCAAACATACTTGTTATCTAATATAATACTAAAAGTATAAATATTGAATTAGCTGTTATGAAGTTTTCTATTTAGAGATTGCAGTGTAAGTGATTATGTGGGTAGTAAATGCAGACGGTAGGCCCGATCGCTGTCAGTTCTCTTAGTACAGTGGTAGTGAGCGGACGTGTCTATATCCGATTGTACAAGTGGTTTATATCTTGTTACTTAGTAGTAGTACTCTATTAGAGCAGTAATTGTAAATAGAGTATAGAAAGCAACACTAAAATTTTGATGGTAATTATATTTACTCGCAAAACGATTATTGGAGAGTAATTTTACCTATTTTTTTTTGGAAAAAATGAGAATGATGAGGTGGCTATTGCACTGTAGAACTATATCAGAAGGCTTAAAAGATGAGACCGAATTAATGCTACATAATCTAAACTTATTGACTTAGTGTATACTTTAAATTGTGTAGCATTGGTTCTGTCTCTGTCTGTCTGCTGAAAAAAGAAGTATAAAAAGCTATACTAAAAAAAAGGAGAAGAAAATAATGACGAAGAAAAAGATGGTGCTGGTAATGTTGAGTATCAAAGTGAAGGAAGGCTAACAATACTTAATATTCTTTATAAATTATGAGTCACTACAGCATAATAGATGACAAAATTTTAAAACGTAAAATTCTGAAAGGATTTAAAATATAAATTCTAACGAACTAAAAATTTTGAGTACAATGCTCGTGCAAAATGCTTTGGAGTTGAGAATTTTTAGATTTCGCAATAGTACGAGTATTTTACAGGTAGAGACAAAACATACGGGGAGCGGTGGCATGGTGGGTATGGTGTGGAATATGGGAATCAAATAATACCGAAAATAAAACCTACGCTGCTCTATGTTACGAGTGCTAGCTTGCCATCTGCTATAACTGCTGCTTCTATTAATATTCCTTTTAATAACATCTTTAAGGGGAAGTTAATCAACAGTCAGATTATAAGATTTTCCCGCATATTACTGCCTCTTCTTATCGAACAAAAATGGTTGGTAAATAATAATAAAAAAATTTAACATCCATGTTAGAGAATAAATCAATAACGTTAACTCGTTTTCAAGTGTAGTATTTTCGAAAATTTTCGTAATCTTCTCTCGAAAAGGATCAATGTCAGGAGAATGCAAGGCGATTAAAAAGAAGTGCCTATTGAGTTAATTTTCTAGCAGGGAAAAGAGTGGAATTGGAAGAACAATGGATTTTTTAATAATTCAATGATTTTTTAAATAAATAATGTACCTTGCAAAGTATTATTTATATATTCCATAAGACCACAACAGTATATTATTAAAAAATATAATATAAAATATTACAAAGCAAAAAGTTTTCGGTATGCCAAAGTAAATTCTAGTTTCAATAACGTAACCCTTCAAAGCCGACATTAAGGGATGAGATTACGACCCTTGTGGAGTTATTAAATTTGCCCTCCTTCGTAATACGCTTAAGTATTTCGTTAATACGACCCTAATATATGTTTCTTAGAATACACTAATTTTGGACTCATTTGAGATTTGGCAGATTTTGTGAGACGGACTTTATAGGCGCAAATTTCAAATTACTCTATGTAATTAAAGTATCATTATCGTCTCTTATGTAATTTTTAAATACTAGATAATTTTCAAAGT
The DNA here is from genome assembly GCA_905147385.1 of Limenitis camilla. Classification (NCBI taxonomy): domain Eukaryota; kingdom Metazoa; phylum Arthropoda; class Insecta; order Lepidoptera; family Nymphalidae; genus Limenitis; species Limenitis camilla. The sequence continues at coordinate 13,706,725 of LR990241.1, forward strand.
ACTAAAGTAACGATAGAAAGAAAGAAAAATAATATTGGAAGTCAAATAAAGAAGAAAAGAGATACAGTATACGAAAGATGAAATAGGAGACACTAAAATATACTTTTAATGACATACAGAAGAGAGAAGAGATATTACTTTCCACAGCAAACGGTAGCCGGTAATTAATACAAAAATGTCTGCTTCTGTTATCAAATGCTTTACCAAAATTATATTCAAAAATACAAGCGTTTATAGGTAGAAAGAAATAAAATTTCAAATGAAAACGCTAAAAAAAGTCGTAGACACAAAATTTGAAACGCTTTCATTGAATGAAACGTTGTTCATAAAACTTTTATAAAGACTCGTTATCTCTGGACCCGAAGCAGAATTAGGTAATCTTCAGAATTTACGCCCAAAAAGAAACGCTCCAACACGATTAGGTCATTTAATTAAAAATAAGTTAAACGAACCGAATGTTCCTTGAAATGAAGCAAAATCAATTTGAAAGTTTTAAAGCTACTCAGAATTTTTTATTTTTGCCAAAATGTTAACGTTATATTTATCGTGTTGCTCATTTTGGTAAAATTAAGCGGTATTAGATCGACGGTATGGTTTTAAAATTCTAGATCAATAGGATATAAGTCACACTTCCAGTTATTAAATCACCACATAGTATAAAACAAAATCGCTTACCGTCTGTCTGTCCCTATGTATGCTTAGATCTTTAAAACTACGCAACGGATTTTGATGCGGTTTTTTAATACATAAAGTGATTCAATAGGAAGGTTTAAATGTATAATATATGCATATTATAGTAGTGAAACTAACCGTACGAAGCCCAGGCGAGTCGCTAGATATGAATCAAATTCATGCACTAGAATTAAGCAAAGTTAAAGAAGTTCCCAATGTGCTAGAAATATTTTCAAAATTGTATTTAGATAGAGACGAATCTCAAAAATTTATTATTAGAAATTCGGAGCATCTAAAAGTAGGACGAGAGCATCAAACAAATTTAAACAATTATTTCATTGTTAGGTAGAAAATACATTACAAAATATGAGCGTTGTAATAACCATAAATGTTAACCACTGTAATTGTCAATTACACGCGAAGCGAGAACAACGATAAGCGACAGTGAAGGTTCTAGAAGACATCAAATTTAGCACAAATTCCCGTAACTTTGGCAGTTCAACTGCAATTCACTTATCACACTGACTTTACGTCCTTAACCGATTTCCCAGTCCTAAAATTACAATAATACAATGGAGTGAATTGGTCAAAAAGTTTGAGCAATTTCACCCCTGTTGTATTTAACGTACCAGTTTAAATTGAACACTGGCCAAGTGCGAACCTGATTGTAGGTACTTTGGTTTCGTATCAGTAAAATAGATGTCTTGGTTTCTTTATTATAATTCAATCTCTTATTTTAATCAGTCTTCTACTTTGTTTTCTTGTTCTGGAAAGTGAACAAGAATGGCTTCATATTTTTGCCATTTGATTACTTTGACGTTGCCAATATAATTAATATTTTGCTTATATATTTACTTATTTTAAATTGAAAATTTTGTAAAACAGCTCGCACTCCATTAATAAAACATTGCAAATGAGAGTATTTTTGGAGCATGAGATTCATTTGCTATTAATCTTCAGATCCCTAAAAGCGTGACCTCCAACACCTATTGTAGTTATGTTAAACTGGGACGCGGAGTCAAAAGTCATTGTAGGCAATTTTCTGAAATGGTTGTACTAAGCTCGACCTAGTGAAGAGAATAATACGTTTTTAGGTTACTTGGTAATGTATAATTTACCAGGATATTTTTGTGTTATTACAATGTTTGTTCTCGTGGAGTTTAACTAGATTGTGGCATAATAGAAGCTACTACAGAAAGTTTAGTGCTATTATATTCCGTGATATCTTTAATGATGTGGGTAAGTATTTGGATAACAGTTTAAGCGTCAGTAGGTGAGTGGTTTGGGCGTTGGATTCATGATCGATCGGTCGTGTGTTCAAACCATAGTAATTAGACTCACTCCTAACGCAAGCATTTTAGCTTAGCTGGGGTTAAGAATACTAGAAGTACCACGTAACATTATTTACAACTTATTATTTAAGCCACAATTAGAGTATCTAATAGAAATTTGGGGATCTGCTGCTAAAACAAATACAAATATTACAAAATAAATTTGTTAAAACTTTATTCCATTTAACACCACACACCTCCTAAAAAAGTTTACAAAACTACTAAAATCCTATTATTAAAACAACTATACCAATATAAACCATGCATTCTAGTTAGAAAAATACTTATTGATACATTACACACACATACATTTTAAACAGAACACATAAATAACAAACTGAAAAAACATATTTTATGTCATTCAATAAGTTTGTTAGAATCGATTTGCTGACGCCACTACTTTCATCATCATCACGACCCTTCAATGGGCCACTGCTGAGCCGGGTCTCCTCCTCAGAATGAGGAGGGTATTAAGCCAGGTCCACCACGCTGGCCCAGTGCGGGTTGGCAGACTTCACACACCTTTGAGAACTTTTAGGGAACTCTCAGGAGTGCAGGTTTCCTCACGATGTTTTCCTTCACCGTTATAGCAAGTGCTATTTAATTGCTTAAAACACACATAACTCAGAGTCAGAGGTGTGTCTGTGTGGGGGATCGAACTCGGACCTCCCGAGTAAGACTTGAAGTCTCAACCACTGTTGAGACTTTCAACCTCTGATGTTGCATTTTTTGGTTGCCGGTGGTTAATAACCTAAAGCATCAACATTCTGTTTTACCTATTTTTAGGTCATCAAGGTTCTAGCAATTACGAATTTAGTCTAGTATATCATCTCGTCGATGATTATGGATTTGAGCCGATTTTTAGTCATAAAAGAAGACCTGTAATTATCACAGAGGAAATTATAGCATAGTCGTATCAATCAAAACAGTATCATTATTTGTATATTATTGCAAAGCAAGTAATTAGCATGTTGATTGCTAGTATTACCAGATTAAGCAGGTTAAGCGATATTGACTCAGCTCTCTAGAGACTACTGATAATGTCTTCTATTAATATTCAACTGATTCTGAGTAATTTATTATAATTATGTATACTGACCTGACTTATGAGATTATTAGCTATATTGAAATGTAGTACCTGGATGATCCAGCATTGCTCATAAAATCTAAATACTAAGTTTCCTAGAAATAAATCTAGCTTACCTATCTGTAAGTTCTCGCAGTTGTTTGAATTTGGTTTTAAAAAGTATGGTAAAAATGGTAAAGCTAGATAAAGGCAGAAAAATCTGACCTTTTCAAAATGTTAAAGTAGGTACCTTTATTTGTGAATATAGCCATTTCCCTTGGTTAAGATGTATCACGTATAACACACGCAATAAATTCTATATACGGAGGTAAAGCGAGTGAGGTACAAAACGTTACTTTTGTAGGATCGCGTGAGGAACGCAAAGTGTAGGCGATAATAATTTCTTTTACGCTAACGTTTTTGTTAGATGTATTTTATCCTACATCTAAAAGAGATGTTTTGCTAAAATATGATATGTTTAGTGATATACATTTCTTTACTTATATGAATTATTTTTTGTGTAAATAAAAATATATAATAATAAAGCCTTTATTCTATACTTTTCTTAAATTTCGTTTACCTTATTTAGTTTAGTTTGCTTACTAATATCTTAGTTAGTACTGTTAGTTTCTTCTTTTAGGTTAAAAAATATGGGTCTTATTTGGGTATAGGTCTCATCCATTTTTTTCGAAGCACTTCTATCGTAAGCCAAGTTTCTGCATTTTTTCCCACATTTACTATTTCGTTCACGCATCGTTTTTTTGGTCGACCCAATATTTTTTTCTGCAGATCCTTTCCATTTTGTGGTGAGGCTTGTCCAACAGTGATCTTTGTATCTTGAGATATATGATATGTAACTTGGTAGTATTCCTTATGTCTGTATTTTTATTTTTTTGTATTTTTCTCTCTTTGTTTTTTTTCTGTGGATATCCCTGACCAACGTTACTAAATTTCTTTCAACGTTTAAATTAGTATTAGTTTTTTGTAGGTTTCTTAATATATGCAGTAGCCGAGGCTGCGATAAAGTTGGTTTAAATTTTAATTTATTATGAGCCTAGTCGAGAATGGAAGCTCATTCATTAAATATATTATCTTATATCTTCTAAACTATACGTACAAACGATACTCATTCCATTTTGGGAAATTTATAATGATTATAAACGTCAAAGATTCACTCAAACACAATTTGTGTTTCATAGTCATTAAATCTGTCAATTAAGTTAGCACTCAATTTTCGATCCATCTTAATTATAACTTTAGTCATAACAATTTTATGCCATTAACTAATAGATACAGATTCTCTCTTAATGCTTAAGATATAATCATGTACTTTATCGTGGTCTTTGTTCTGGTGTCTCTTGTACTTTATCATGAGGTACATATATTTTGTAAGCGGTACAAAAACAAATATTGGCAGCTTAAATGAGTAGAATGTTACTTGGAGAGGTTTCGTCGCAACGTCAGCATTAATTAGCGTCTGTATCAAAGTTTTGTAGCGGCTTGTTATTTGTTTACTTACCTAAACTTTACAGGAAATGTAAATTACATAATTCTTATCAATATTATGAAATAAATAGACTCCTATAACTGCGATTTACTAAATAATTTATCTATTAATTTTAAGTTTTTTCATGCTTTTACTTGAAGAAGCGGTAAATAAAAAAAAAACTCATCAAAACAAAAGAACTGCAGATAAATTTTAAATGAAAAATTAAGGCATAATAGTAGTATATAATATACTTACTATGTTAGGTTTTATAAAAATATTAATATTATAAAATATCGATATTAAATATTATTGGAATAATTTGATCGAGTAAGAGTTATTAAATTATTTAAAGGGATTAAATATTAACTTGGCAACACTGGCCTACGACCTCACTTGTCATTAAAGTGGGAATAGATGAAAATACCTACGATTATGTATTATAAAATGGATGACTTTTATGCAATACAGTTTAGTTGCTCTCGGAACTCTTGTGACTTCGGTATCGTTTATTTAAAAATATTTTGTTGAATAATTAGTGTAATTGCTGTTTTGCTGAAGAAGTATTAAAGTCAAGAGTTCGAGCGGTGAAGGAGAGTGTTTACTAGTAGCTTATAACTACAACTATATGATTCTTATCCAAACACCGTAAACGATAATACTAAGCAAAAAAATAATGATTTAAAAAAGACACAAATAACTAATAGTTTATGATTAACTGATAAAAATATTTTGGCCAAAGATTTAAAGAATCTAGAGCACTAATAAAAAATATCTTCTAATAACTAAAGTGATAAATGATATCGAGTTATTCGATTATAAGATTAACTTGATAAAGAAAATATATTCTAACCGTGAAGTTGGTCTAAAAAGAATAAAAGAAAGAATCCTTCAAACGGCGTATCCTAAGATTAGATTTGCTGAGGGTCGTGGAGCAGCGCCGCATTGTGCGATCGTTGTCTCACAACAAAGACCGATTCGATCAACCTCACCTCTTGTGCCACCAACCTATTCTTCCTGGGTTTTATTATTTGCGAAGTGTTCAGAAAAATTAGATGAGTAAATTGTTTTTAAGATAACAGCTTCTTTTGCTTCGTCTGTTTTAGTAGATGGATCAATTCCATGCGAGTTTGTATCTTTGTTACAAAGAGAATGATGATCATCGATAGAATTGGTAAAACTAGTTACAACCATCTCGGTGCTTAGATATATATTGAAGACCTAGCAAGTCTACCGGTTAGTATAGTTAGCAATACCATTGATAACTTTATATTCGCGGGTAGTATTTTTTATTTTATTCAGACTGTATATAACCTCTGCTCCGATAGACTTGAGCCAGTTGTCAACCGGACCATTATAGCTGTGCAGTGGTGTAGTGTCACGATTCTAGGTCTCCATTACTAAGGTTTGGAGTGTTTAATGTCGGTTACACAGTGTTCCGTTGTAAGTGCATATTATTGTTGTCTTGTGCGTGTTAGTGTGCGGTATCGGTCCCATGTACTACTCAATAATCAAGTATATTATTATCCAGATTTTTTAACCCATCACTGCCATTGTCAGACGCTTTGGAATCGTTTAAGATTCCTAATTAATTTTGCATTATTGAAGATGCAAGGTAAATGTGATCAACTTTTGATATATTTACGTCGCAAAAGGTTTCTTCACTTCTGAAGAAGTAAGGGTCTCGTACGTTTTATGAAGATGTAGCAAACGAGTTCCTTGCTCGTGTCAACACTCAACACGTAGCACATTCAGAGTATATTCGATTCAATCCACGTATCCAGGTGGGCCGCGGATCAGAGCGGCTGGAATGCGGATTTCCCAAATCCGCTTTTCATTTAAATATTGGAAAAATTTGCATGTGAATAACTCGCCTAAGCTTAATGCACGTTACTGTTCAAATATCGAGCGGGTTTAACCGGAGCAATAATAACGTTTTTGTTAGGATTTTATACAAAATCGCGTTTTATTTCATTTGGAATAAAAGTTTTGTTAAAAAGCATAGCTGGTAAAGTGGCTGATAACTGTACTTACAGGTTTCTTCATTGATAAATTTCTCCTTTTTGCTGTTGACTTTACACAAGACAATAGTATCATACTATGTTCTAGAGTCTATCTAGAATATTTTGATCTCATAATAATATCTGTATATTTATCATTCTATCGCTTACCACATTCTTGTACTGGCAATTGTTCACAACAGACACACGTATAAAAATGTATTGTACCGATGAGTTCCTGGATCTTGTTGCCGATGACTAGATTACCGGTAAAGACGTCATGAACGTGTAAAAAACACCTACTACTGATTGAACTGGCTACCAAGCATAAAATTAATAAAGTATACATACGTACATCTTGACAAACTTCTTTTTTTATTGCAATTAAAAGGCAAATGAATAGATGACCCACCTGATGGAAAGTGGCCACCGTCGCTCATAGAAATTGGCAATACAAGAGAGTGACTCTTGTTATGCCGATGCGCTGCCTCTCGAAGAGTGAGGGAGATAAATGAAGACAAGAATGAGAGAGTTTACTAGAACCACAGCATTAACGGTTATATTTACTGGTTAAATAAAATCAATAAAAACAGAGGTTATAAATTATTATCGAGTTACTAACTAGAGCTACGTCTAAATTTCAGCACTTAAAGTGTAAATTTGATCCAGAGTAAGATAACAATGTGGGTAAAGTAACAAGAGCAAAGTCAGGCCGCAAGACAGTTCAGCTTTGACGCAATTATGCAGGTCACTGCACTTCACATAATTTTAGCCTGAATCAGGAGTTACGGTTTGCGGTGGAGGAATTTCAGTGGAATCTATTTGAGGTTATATACGGACTTTTACCTTACTTCATGTGGAATTCATTGACGTTTCTTTGATGGACATATTATAAACATACACGTTAAGGTTGTCCTACTAATATTCTAATGTAAAGAATAATCAAGTCGCTCTATTGGGCGGCAAATAAGGCTATATATACTCTTTAAGAAACCCTAACTTTTAGTTATTATAGCCTCAACCTTTTTATATATGTCGGGGTATAGTTGGGGTAGGATAATAGTGAAGGCCGTGTAGGGCTATAATTAGAGTAGGATAATGATTAAGAAAATTAATCGTCACTTCCGTCGCGTCATTTTAATATTCAACGATTTTTAACAGTCTCAAACGAGTAAAAGATTATCGATTAATCGGGATGCCAGCGCCCTATTTCCGTTTTGTTGATTTACTTCTCCCCACTAGTGGAGGGGCATTGCTACCATTGTCTAGTCCCCGACTGACGCAGTACACTTTAGTCCCTCGACAAGTCTCTTTGAGTGAACATCACCTGTAGTTAAAGTGTAACAAATAGTGTGTCGCATCACGGATATTGGACATATCGGCCTAAGGATCATGTGGTTCTATTAATTCATTCATCCAAATCTGACATATATATTTCTAGCCAATATTAAATTAGGACAACATAAAATAATATTATATTATCCCATATTATTAACAAAAAGGTTATCAGAAATTCCACCAAAATCTGGAACAGGCCATCGAATCAGATGAATCTATTTGAAGCAATGTCCAAATCTAAGTCTCAATCTGTTACTTAATGACATAAAAATATTTGAACGGATTTAAAATTGAATTTGAAATTTCACCCTCAGATACTTTATAATTTGCACTAAAACGTAGAATAAGTACTGTTTATCCCCAAAAATGGGAATTTTGTGGAAAGAAGTAAGTTGTTTTTTATAATTTATATTATTTTATCAAATTTTCAGTCTACTACTAGTTAAAACGAAATTCAGTGAGATTATGAGTAAATGGGTTAATAACTTTTGGACAATACCACTTTTAATATAAATTGTGCTATGGCGTTATATGGTTAATGGTGTTATAGTGAAGTCATGGCTCCATGCTCATAGTATCAATAATTTTCATGTTCGTCTGGCGGCACGGTAGTGCCCCCGCTAAGACTTACCAAGCGAAGCGCAAGAGCACTACTACTCAAACTCAAAATATTTTATTCAAATAGACTTTTTACAAAGTAATTTTGACACGTCAGAAATTGGTCAGTCAGTCAGTTTGTCTGAAGCTACCACCAGTTCGGAAAGCAGTTTCCTGATGAGAAGAACTGGCAACAAACTCAACAGTCGCTCTTTTCAAAATGCCATTGTTTACATCAGTGTGAGACTTTTTCTCGAAGCAAGATATGATATCAGTAGTAAACTCATTAAACATAGTTTAAATTGTATATCTTTTATACTTCGGTTTATATTGATATCTAAAAACCCTGATTTCTTTACTGTCTCACTGATGATAATCAAAATTCCAAGAGTATTTTTTTCCTGATTTGCTATTGTAGCTAGTATAAATACATAAATAAAAAAAATTCTAAAACTTGAAAATTGTACGGCCAAGCCTCTTATATTCATATACTAAGATAAAATCAGATAACTTTGTAATAATGTGAGGTATGCGGTCTTGTCTTGGCAACATTTTACATGAAAATGTTTTTGGAGGTTTATATTACTTGCTATACAGTAATAACTATTATTTCGTCTCACTATAGAGATAATTTTGTTATCGCAAAGAAGTAAGGGCGTTAGTTAATATAAAATCATAAAAATATAATACTTTAAAGGAAAACGATTACAACGGTCCAACGAATATCTTTTTGTGCAATATATCTTTTGTGGGTGTTCAAAGGAGGATTTATTCATCGTTAGTTACCTTTTTGAATTTACATGTTATTTTGAGATCTTTCTGAATTATATTTTCTCTATTATGTACTTTATGTGGCAATAAAAAAATCTCTGTTATATCGAAACAATAAATGTATATAAATGGCTGCTTCAAATTCTGTTTAGTCATATCAATTATGTGCGTAAAGAATAAAATTAAAACCTTGTTTTTTAATTTTTATTTGTCCTCTGTACCCTCTTCATATTAATCTTTCTATTAATAATTACCCCTTTCGAATTAAATATATACAATTGTAAGTTTGTATATTTAGATGTTTGTTACCCTAACACGCAAAAATGACTGAACAGATTTCAATGAAATTAGTTCCCGCGGGATAATATTAAAATATATTTACTATCGTAAGCACATTGATATTTAAATAAGAATTTAGCAATATTATTTTATATATTTTAAATTCTATGTTATTTAAGGTTCCTACCCAAAGGATGAAAATGGGACCCTATTATTAAGTCTCAGCTGTCCGTCTGTCTGTGTAACCAGGCTGTATCTTATGAATGATAGCTAGATAATTGAAATTTTCACAAATGATGTTTTTTTGTGGCCCCCATAACAACAAATACTAAAGACCGAATAAAATAAATATTTAAGGGGGCCTCCCATACAACATACGTGATTTTGTTTTGGCAAATATTGGTACGGAACCCTTCATGTGCGAGTCCGACTCGCACCTGGCCGGTTTTTTTAGATAAATCTAAGTATACGTGGTAAATTAAATCCATGCGAAGCCGAGGCTTGTCCACTATTATTTAGTCTTTTTATCCCCAACTAATGACTCATCATAGGCCCAATAAAACGTCTCATGTATTAGAGAGGTTTCTTAAATTGACCATAACTGGTATTTTCACCTTAGGCAATAAAGTAATACGATAAGTCCATGTTGTTAATTACCCTCGAGTACCCACAGGTATAAATCTGTTTCGGACGTATATTTTGTACCCTTTGTTCACACATACAGACATAATGTAAGGGCATTGATAGCGTTGGGCTTCACATTATGTTATCTTAATAGCATGATTAATTATCCGCAATAAACTCTAAAACTATATTACAGATTAAGATTAAACTTTTTACATTGTCTGTAATTTGGTCTAACTTGAGAGATAGAATAGTTTTTATATACATTAATGACCTCGATATTGTAACTTAATTGATTATCATAGTACAAAGTTCCATACATTAATTGCTTATCTCAGGACAACGATGCGTAAATTAATTGATTATCATAGTACAAAATTCCATACATTAATTACTTATCGCAGGACAACGATGCGTAAATTATTTGCTTATCATAGGACAAAGATCCATAAATTAATTGATTATCATAGTACAAAGTTGCATACATTAATTGCTTATCTCAGGACAACGATGCGTAAATTAATTGATTATCATAGTACAAAGTTCCATACATTAATTGCTTATCTCAGGACAACGATGCGTAAATGAATTGCTTATCATAGGACAAAGATCCATAAATTAATTGATTATCATAGTACAAAGTTCCATACATTAATTGCTTATCTCAGGACAACGATGCGTAAATTAATTGATTATCATAGTACAAAGTTCCATACATTAATTGCTTATCTCAGGACAACGATGCGTATATTAATTGCTTATCATAGGACAAAGATCCATAAATTAATTGATTATCATAGTACAAAGTTCCATACATTAATTGCTTATCTCAAGACAACGATGCGTAAATTAATTGATTATCATAGTACAAAGTTCCATACATTAATTGCTTATCTCAGGACAACGATGCGTAAATTAATTGCTTATCATAGGACAAAGATCCATAAATTAATTGATTATCATAGTACAAAGTTCCATACATTAATTGCTTATCTCAGGACAACGATGCGTAAATTAATTGATTATCATAGTACAAAGTTCCATACATTAATTGCTTATCTCAGGACAAGGATGCGTATATTAATTGCTTATCATAGGACAAAGATCCATAAATTAATTGATTATCATAGTACAAAGTTCCATACATTAATTGCTTATCTCAGGACAACGATGCGTAAATTAATTGATTATCATAGTACAAAGTTCCATACATTAATTGCTTATCTCAGGACAACGATGCGTAAATTAATTGCTTATCATAGGACAAAGATCCATAAATTAATTGATTATCATAGTACAAAGTTCCATACATTAATGCTTATCTCAGGACAACGATGCGTAAATTAATTGCTTATCATAGGACAAAGATCCATAAATTAATTGATTATCATAGTACAAAGTTCCATACATTAATGCTTATCTCAGGACAACGATGCGTAAATTAATTGTTTATCTTAGGACAAAGATCTATAAATGAATTGTTTATCGTTAGAGACAAAATCATAAATTAATTGTTAATCATAGGATAAAGATCCATTAATTAATTGCTTATCTAATAGATGGCGGTATAAGTCAGTTTATGGATACAATACTTCAACATGATTTTGTGGCGATGTGTTAAGACCTCAAATGTCCGGAACATACGGCGCCAGGGTAGGTAGCTAGTGTAGTTAAACAATTATTTTGTTTCATAGAGCTGTGAGCAGTGTATGCGTTAAAACTTATTAAGCTTACATCTGCAATGAGCATTCAAAACTTACTCCAAAACTCTAAAACGCTCATTTAAACTTTCAAACTGCACAGCTCATTGCTAGATTAAGTTATTTAAATACTATTAATGTACTTCATATTCAAGTACTTATTAAGAACTAGATACATAGTCTCACTCAAAAGATTCGGTAAGTACATGGTTAATGGTTACTTCGAGTTTAGGACCATCGGATATAGAAGCTTGATAGTGAACCTCTTCAGTATCTAGTAGATTTTTGATTTGTTAGTTTAGCTTTAGTTTATTTTAAGTTCCTATAGAAGATATCAGTTAGTAAGCTAAATAATGCACTTAGCAACTAAACATAGTTTGTGCATTAACATGGTGAAAAATAAATATTTTATCACGTGACATGAAACACAATTTGCCGTCTCATCGTAATCGTATCTGAGTAGTAACACGAGCAATAAATAGTAACAATAAGTCTGATAATGTAACTATTCCCATACAAACAAGATTTTATTACACGACGTGATGTCACTTAACAAACCATTTAATACTATAAGCTATATAAGAGCTTTACTGCACAGAAATACTTCAAAGACAATAATCTTACCCTTGAGGGTACGAGTTAGAATACAATTCCCCTCTGTTGCTGGGGCAGCATCTCATAAGAGGCGAGTAACCCAGCACCCCTTGGTGGTAGGGAATTTGTTCCCCGACTGGCTTGCGACCACCAGAATGCGAATCCGATCGCCAAGTGTAATAGATGCGTTTCGGTCGAGCCGCATGTGGGCGTCCTTACCCTTCCCCTCCTATCCCGTTAATACTGTGATTCTAGTGTACATCTTCGAGGTGGCAACACATCGACAAAATAAGAGTAGCTCTCTTGTATTGCCGATGTCCATGGGAACAGTGGCCACTTAACATCAGGTGTGGACTGTCTGCTCATTTGCCTCATAACTGCCATAAAAATAATATACACTTAAGGCGGAAACAGAGAAAATAATATAAAACACAAAATCCTTCACAATAGTCCCAGACAACTGGCACAAGTCAATCGGAACAGAGGTTATAAATTGTGTGTAAACGTGGGTATAATTAAAATAAAACAAAAGGAACTACTCGTGAATTTAATATTTGTACGGTATGAATTCTTCAAATCTATTCATCTTGTCTAGTGTGAATAATTTATTGTACAGAGTTCTGACCCGGTTTCACACTCGAAACCAAAACAAAAATAATTCTAGGCCTGGAAAACAGAAAAGCGGAGTAATCCCCTAATGCACACTGCTGACTGCACTCCACACTTGCTAGCACCAATTTACACTCCACCAGCTCTGTAACAAACCTTACAGCTTCACTGTAAAGTTCAAAATGGTGGAAACTCAATTTGACTAGACGTAACAAAAGATAATGCAGTTAGCGGAATTACATTACCACATCAAAGGGTAGAAGTTTTTCTGTGTACGGACGTAAGTTATATACATTTGTTTATATGCGCCTTTAATCATATGGACGCACAGCCTTCATACAACTTCATTCAACATATCATGAAATAAAAATATAAAGTTTAAAAAACTATAACCTGACTACGTCAAAAAGTGGTCTAAAAAGGACGAAACAAGAAAATAATTCAGATAGAAACCAAGAAATGCATAAGTATAAAAATGGTCAAGATAGAACCCATTCTTTTGATACCAAACACGTGATAATCAAGGTTAGAATCTGGGATTTAAATTCTGTCATAAAAAAGTCATAAAATCTTTATAGCCTATGTCACCCGCGCCATTATTACGAATCTATTGACACCTCACTCATGTAAATTGGTTCAGTAGTTTAGGCGCTATAGTGAAACATACAAACATACATAGATACATAGACTGCCAAAATCATTCTTCCTTTTGGCTTCGCCGTAGTCGGGTAAAAAGTGCGATGATGATGATGAAATATTTTGATAGTAATATTTTTCATGTAGTCCTAGTTCCTTAAATTCTTAATCACAAATTAATTCATTCAGTGTTTTTTAGAAAATATGTCTTTACATTTAAATTCATAGAATCTTTTGAAATGTATTTATAGGAATAGTTTCCTTATATCCCATAAGATATTTGTATATTTATAAGTATGTGTTAATTTAGGTTAAAAAGTGTTTGTGTGCCAAAATTCGATTAGCAGTTTTGTTTGAGTGACAATCATTCAAAGATACAAATTCACTATTCACTTCGTCTGCGTGTTGCTCCTCTCCTATGGGTCTTAGCGTGATGCTTTATTTCCCGTAGTCTTTCTCAATAAATAAGTTGTCTAACACTTAAATATTTTTTTAATTCCAGTCAGTAGTTCTTGAGATTCTCTACACAAACTCTTTAGTTTTATAATATGAGTATAGATTTCCTTCTTCACTTACATATAGGTGTTACCAGTCAAATCACTATTAAACGAATATATAGGAATAGGAAGGAAATGAATGGCAAACGAGCGAGTGAATCCGCGAGGCGAGGGTGATATTAAAATTGATATGAAAAGCCTTTATTGGTCTGAACTTTGAGCGCTGATTGTTCTTTGTGCGGACGCGGACGTTTCATTTCTAACGTTTCGCTGTTTCATGTTTTATATTTACATTGTTCGTTTCAAAGGGTCTACCTATTTTATTAAAACATTTATTATTATTATCATCATCACCCATTAAGCTCACTGCTGAGCCGGGTCACCTTCTCAAAATGAGGAGTGGAGAGGAGGAGGAACATCAACGTCTAAACCACTGAGCTATAACAATTATAATCATTATAAACTATTAAATATATAGAAGTAATACTACGTAATATTCAAAAGACATGACGTGCAATCCAGGACCAGGAACAGGCTTATAAGATCCTTTTTGATCGATAAAACTGTCACCTATACTGCTTGATCTAAATACAGAAGAAGATACGTAGGTAATGCTTAAGAGGACAAATGAACGATGCGATTTAATATACTACTTAGGTCGTATATTGACAGATAGATGATTTCTCTGTCTGTTACGCAATCACGCTTAGGTAAATCACTGAACAAATTTTGATAAAATTGGATTGTCTGTTTGTAATATTAAAAGAACCGCTTTTTACTAAGAGCATATGGATATACACGTATACACGCAAACGGTACATATACCAACAATTACATTTTTAACAATTTTTGTCTGTTTGTTCCGGCTTATCTCTTAAATGGCAGGACCCATTTTGACTGGACCTTCACTGGCAGGTAGTTGATGTAACAAGGAGTAACTTAGGCTATCTAACATCTCGCTACGACCCATAGGAGCGAAGCAGCACGCGAACGAAGTCACGCGGGTCGGCTCGTCAGCAATAAAAAATTAAAAAAAGTATTTGTTGTGTATGACTTGTGAAGTAGATGCAAATTTAAGATCTTTTATATACATAATGTATATGAAATTACTCGTCAAACTGCCAGTAATCCATCGGAACAAACCCTATAAAATCTACCTATTAGAATACAATAAAGTTCCTATAGTTAAAGTATGGTTTTAATATAACTCGAGTTCCAGGATGACTGATAAAAGTTTAATTTGTAAAGTGTCTAGAATATCTAAAATCTAAAATCTAGAACTATTTATTATAAACTTTGCAACCGCTAGACACTTGTCGTGTTACAACTTACAGATTTATTCAGTTTTGTAACTTACACATTTCGCGCGAGTTTCAGATAGATTGATGTTCTGAACTCTGATGGGGTTTATATAGTTTGTTTGTTTGTTTGTAATGGCACGTGAGTTATTAAACCCTTAGACACATTATGATTATGTTTGCTGTGTGTTTGTGTAGGTTACCTTTATGTTCTAAACGAGAAAATTGATTTTTTAGATCGATAGCACTGAAATCGATTTTGCAATCAAGAAAATTCATATACGACTTTTTCTAAAAACATTTAAAAAATATTTTTTATTTATTTTTATGACGTCACGTTGACTCTATGATTCGACCATTCCATGGCTCTATCATTATTCGACTGTATGATTATGGAATCTATAGTAATATTAAAAGCAGGTAAAGTTTGCGAGTTTGTGAGGTTGTAGGGGTTGAAAATTGTTTTACCAATACAAAACCACATTATTTGTGAGTGTCATAGGCACTCATCATACCCGAAAAAATGAAAAGACTTTTTCGGTAGTCGGATGTGTTAGGTTTTATTAAAATACTAGCTGACCCGACAGACGTTGTCTTAACTACGAATATTGAATTCGAATGGGCTGTGAAAAGCTTAATATGGTCGTTGAGTTTTCTTACATTTTCTGATTTTCCGCGCAACTTTTTTTAATTTTTCTTCCATAAGAACCTTCTCCTAACAATAACAAATACAACAAAAAAAGAATTAGCGAAATCGGTCCAGCCATTTACGCGTATATATAAATATTAATACTATAAAATATGGATATTAAATATAATTAGAATTATTTAATCAAGTGAGCGTTACTATATTTTTTTAAAGGAGGTTTTAAGTATTAACTTGACAATACAGGAGTACGACCCCACCTGTCATTATAGTGGGAATAGATGAGGGGGGTATTTTGTATTACAAAAAGGATTTCTTACCCAATAAAGTTCAGTTGTTCTCGGACCACGTTTGACTTCAGTGTTGTGTATATAAAGATAGTTTGCTGAATATTTAAATAATTAGAACAATTAAAGTCAAGCGGTGAAGGATGATATTGGTAGTAGAAAGGTCTTTTAATACTGCACTTGGGTCGCAAGCCCCAAGAAGTTCGGCTTCTGTGTAGCTTTTATATGATTTATAGTCGCGAGTATAATATGAAAGAATAAATGAGTTAGTGAATAAATAGTTTAAATACACCTGCAGTGAAGCGAGAGCGAAACGGCTAGTGTATGTGACGATATGATTGTATGACATGACTGTATGTAAAATCGGAATATACTATTTAATAGGGTCAAAAGAAGTCAGATAAATATAATTTATTCCCATATAAACCGAGGTGTACATTAGTTCCTATGGGTCGTTAAGTGAATATAATTCAACATAAAATGGTTTATTTAACAGAAATATATTTTTAAATGGAATAACAGTTTCTATAGTACTGTGAACATAAAAGTCAGTCAATCAAAGGGACTATTACCATTCGTAATTTGTCGTATTCTATAAAGGGTTGGCTAGAGGGTGAATAAAATATTAGTACGTGAATGGAATGTCAAGGGTAACTAAGAGACGGGTTAATCCAGGGGAATCTAGCCACATACAATGACGGGATTTGGATTTATTTAAGATAGAAGTGATTGTTTGTCACATGAGTATTTATATGCTTAGTTATAGTAGCTATATATGACTAAATTACTATATGTCGGAGAATAGTAAACGATAATCGAATAATCGAATCGTCAATCTATGGCGCTGGAGTAGGGTAGTAGTCACTTCCGTCATTATGACAGTTACGACTCTTTAGTCTACTCTTCAGTCTTAGTCTTTCGCAGTCTCTCAAGGAGTGAAGTAGTCACCAGATAGTATTAGTGAAAGTGTTGAGTGCTGTGCTGGAGTCGAGGCGAGTGTTGGAATTCTGTTAAAGGACGTCCTTAAGCCTACACCTCGGTGACAAGTCCAAGGTAGTGCTTAGGTTTCTCTCGTAGTTGTAAGAGATCATATTTGATTATTTATCGGTTCAGTAGCAGTATCCACGTTGTGTTTAGCTAATAAATCCCCAATAATAAAATCTCCGATATATAACTATATGGATTCATGACTCTTTCATTATGTGATTATTTGACTAAATGAGTATTAATACTCTATAGATTCTTGTCTCTATGACTCCATGATTCCATGACTATATATTACTGTTGGATTTCTAAGACTAAATTTAATATACTATATTAGTATTTGAATGTTTGTATGTTTGATACTCAATCACGCAAAAATCAGAATTTTACACAGATATACTTTATAACCTGAATTAATAAATAGGCTACTTTTTATCCCGGAATATGTCAAAGTTCCTCCGGGATAGTAATGAAATATGTTCACTGTTGCAAACACCTAAATATTTTAGGTCAGCTAGTATTAATATATATTTTGTTAAATATGTGTACGAAAACTGAGCTGTAAATGACTCTTTTTTCCCAAAAAAAAGAAACTAAATGAGATTCGGTCGCAGAACCGATAGTCCAAGGCGAGTGTCAGGATAATCAAGATCCTTTGTAAGAGCTCGTTAAGCTCGCCTCCAGTTTTTGCTTCACCTTTGATTGACACTGAGCCATTGAGCCGGTCTATAATGGTTACGTTCTTTTATCATTCACTTTTTATTGGAAAGGATAACGAGTTGATAGTCTGATAGGAAGATAAGTACAGCTGTTTGGTTTAATTCTTGTTTTTTGTATAATATTAACGCTCCGACTTCACACGGTGTCTCTACTATAATATATAATAAGCATGTAATAATATATATATATAGTAGAGGTAGAGATAATTTTCAAAATAACTTGGTAGATATACTTTATTATGTTAAAGCCTTAAACAGCAATATTATTATAAAATATTTTCTTTTGAAAATATCATAATAATTACAATAGTTAATTCTAATCAACCCGCCTCGCCCCGACAGATTTTCAAAATATATTATTCTGTAGGAACTATGAAGCTTTGTGGGATAAAAAGTAACCTATATGTTAATCTAGATGATAAATTATCTAAATACAAAATTTCATTATAATCCCTTCTGCCGTTTATGAGTAATTGGTATATTTTATAACTTGCATTGAATCTATATCATAAAACCACATCATTATCTCATATATCACGTCATGATATTTGCAAAATGCATGTAAAATCCATTGTGGTGTGACATAACCGAGGCAAGTCAGAGTCAGCAGTGACGACGCTGCTAACGAGCTATCCTGGGTCACGAGGAGGGCATTCATCTTCAGCTTGGAGCTTTATCATCTAGTGTCGTTATCTGTTATCTAAAGGATAGACTCACTGACACTCGAGAGTATATCATTAGTACTACTATACTTTTATTGAAGTACTATAAATAATAGCAAAAAATGTAGCTGCGTTAGTAATTATTACAAAATATCTTAAGTCCAAAACTTTGACGAAGTCGTTGAAACCGTTAACCATTGAATATTATATTAGATTTAAAATCTATCTCTCTCTCGAGATCATAACCGTGAAATCATTCCGCGATGACTTTACAACTGTACGACTCCATGACTTTACGACTCTATAGTCATAGAGTCTATAAGACTGTGACTGAGTGACTCTAATGATTGCGTGACTGTACGACTCCATGTCTTTACGACTCTATAGTCATAGAGTCTATAAGACTGTGACTGAGTGACTCTAATGATTACGTGACTGTACGACTCTATAGTCATAGAGTCTATAAGACTGTGACTGAGTGACTCTAATGATTACGTGACTGTACGACTCCATGACTTTACGACTCTATGGTCATAGAGTCTATAAGACTGTGACTGAGTGACTCTAATGATTACGTGACTGTACGACTCTATAGTCATAGAGTCTATAAGACTGTGACTGAGTGACTCTAATGATTACGTGACTGTACAACTCCATGTCTTTACGACTCTATAGTCATAGAGTCTATAAGACTGTGACTGAGTGACTCTAATGATTACGTGACTGTACGACTCCATGACTACATGACTGCACGACTGCAAGACTGCACGCCTGAACGACTGCACGATTACACGTCTACATGACTACACGACTTCACGACTACACGACTACACGATAACATGATATTTTGAAACTTGACTTTTTGAAGTCTACATATTGTAAGGGAAGGGGGGGAAATAACAGAGAAATTTTAAATGTTGAGGGAAAACAAAGAGAAATTTTTCACTAACATACAAAACCTTTATTTATATAAAAAAATATTCATTACTCTGTTTTCCCTTTTTATAGAGTAAGATTTAACATCTATCGAAGATATTAAAAATATAAATATCTTCTGCTTTTGATTAATGTCTAGATAGGAATTAAAAAATAAAAAGTACAGAAGTGCACTTTTTAACGTGAAGTATAAAATATGTGGTAGCATTCATCTTCAGGATCTGGGAGCAGTTTATCATGGAGCTGTCACTTCCTAGTTCACACAGTAACTAATGGTTCTGCTTTATAAATCGTTTACAATATCAGATATGATGTATTGAACTGTTTGTTTGTATATGTCGGGATAAATGGACGATTGAATAACCAACTATTATCCTTTAACACTTGGACAGAAACCTAAGCAGTACCTTGGACTTGTGACCACATACGAGAACACTCACCTC
Source organism: Limenitis camilla (assembly GCA_905147385.1). Classification (NCBI taxonomy): domain Eukaryota; kingdom Metazoa; phylum Arthropoda; class Insecta; order Lepidoptera; family Nymphalidae; genus Limenitis; species Limenitis camilla. The sequence continues at coordinate 13,726,900 of LR990241.1, forward strand.
CGCTGCCTAGATTCACTGTTTAAGCTTCAGGTTGGTTAGGTTAGGTTAGGTTTATTATGACGTCACATAAATAGTCATTTAAAATTATCACATGTCAACATTTTTTGTAGTATAAAAGAAATTTCATCAAAAGCATTCACAGTGATATTAACATCGACGTATAATAATATAGACGTTGGCGTTTTACATGTACATTTATTTTTTTGTCGTCTACCACTCTTTCCTCGATTGGTATTTTTTTGGCCTTTTCACTTGAGAGTGACTCTTATGCCGATGCGTTACCACATCGATGATAGAGTGAGGTGGGAGAATGAAGAGAAGAATGCTACGGTTTCAGTGGACCCTAAGCGAGAACCCAGACTCCACTTGAACTACTTCTTAAACAGAATCGTCGTGAAAAGGCTAAAACAGAACTTGTGTCATAGAATGAGAGAGGAATGATACCCATTACTGTACAGCAATATGTATACACATGCCAGCGGGGCAGTGCCTTGGCCTTGCAATCAAGGTCTAGCTTCCCTCCGCTGCTCGAACACTAACTACAGTAGATAATAAAGTAAACTTACGTGGACCTCAAGAAGGGTGACCTTAACCACGATACTATAACACTAACTTCCATGTTCACTGCGCGACAACACTTGAGTAAAATGTAAAAGGTGTTGCTAACTCTTGGTCTTCTTGTGAACACTTTTAAGCGCTGATTGTTGTGTGTCTTTAATATTATAGATATAAGTGAAAATAAATGTCTATCAAAGTATATGAGTATAATAAAAAATAATAATAATAAATGAACTGAATTTAAATGAAGCAGCTGAAACAATTTTTCTTTGCGTAGGTATTCGGATCTTTTTTGAAGGTTGAGAAGGGGTACGACCACAGAATATAGAAAGATTGGAAACGCCTTACAAATAAATAACTAATGACTCCTTCATGTTATGGTCTCACAGACACATCTGTAATTTAATAAGATTTCAGTTGAAACTACAAAACAATTAGCTTAGATCGAACAAACAGGAATTTTTTTTCTTAAAGTACGCAGTCTCGACGCCATTTTATCACTTAATGACACTTGAGCACAATTTGATACAAATCTTATAGCTAATAAACACTTATGATGGTGCACTAAGTGACTTGCCGCCATTTTGTTTCAATGTATGAAAAAATCTACTTATTGACAAAACATACGTAAGATTTTTAATGAAGAAACATTTTCTTAATAAAAAAATAAAAGATCGGTCGATAATTTATAAGCTCTATTTTGACAAAGTGGAGACAGTATGACGAGTACTTTCATAGCATAGATGTTAACAATCATATTAAAGTTTAAGTATAAGGAGATATTAGCTCTGGTATTATCCTTGAATAAATTTAGGCTATTCTATCTACTTTTATTCTAACAGGAACGATAAATCGCGGTCCTGTGCAAACAATGTTTTTGAACGGTATTAATGGTCCAGGGCCTGGGGGTGGCGGCGCGGGGGTGGAGCTACCCTCAGCTTGATATCGTGTCCTTATTCTTTTGACGGATCTCAAATATTGAGAAATAATTGCTTTGCGGGAGACTTTTAGACTATTGATCTCTTTTTGTGTTCAAATGTTAATTAAAAGGGAAAAGTAAAAGAATTTTTATTTAATTTTTATACAACCAAACTCTATACCTTTTAAAATCCAAAATTTGTTTGCTCTAATTCTAGTTATTCATATTTTAGTACCTGGGCATCCAAATTTTGCTCAGTATTAAAGTATTAGTAAGCTTTTATTCAAAAATAAATACATTCGAAATGTATGATAGAATTAAAACCTGACCTAAATATAAAGTTTCATCCAAATCTTTAGAGCGGTTTCCGAGATATTGAGATATATATGTATACATCTTGCTTATTATAAAAATATAATACCGCCATCTATTTTTGATGTTTACTCAAACTAGGTTATAAAAGTGAATTAATAAACTAACTCACTACGCCATCTGTTACAATATTATGGAAACCCTGACCTATAGGTTATTAATGCAGATAAAAACTATCCTATCTCCCAAGCAGTTTTAGAGTTTATCCCGGATAAACTTCACATAACTTTAAAAGCAATAAAACGCTTAGACTGACGGACTTTGTTTAAACGTTATTTGATTTATATTTAGATATTAAGATGTACCCACTCATAATACATTATAATCCGCAAGATTTGTTTTCCATCTATGTACATTTTGGTACCTGGGCGAACGGGCTACACTCAGTATTTTTTGGTATAACGCCATCTCTCTAATTTTTTATGTAGCTAATCTCATCGTTGGTTAAAAAGTAAATTTAGTCAAAATTGGTTAAGTAAAGTTTATCGTAAACGTAACACAAGATTATTATCAAAATTTAAAGGCATTAAAGTACTCTCAAAAAGGCCGAATTTGAGGTTATTTGAGTTGTAATCCGAAACGTTGATCGCAATAAAGGTCACGGCCCCAAGAGAGCCATCCACTTGTTTCATTACACCATTATATTGAGGGAGCCACTCGACTCCACTCATTTCTGTTCGCTTAATATTAACTGACAGATTTGTTGTAATAGCTTTAGAGAATTGTGAGCATCCATTATAGTAAGTATACCTATAATAATGCTAAGGTCAATGACCCATTAAAATATGAACTTACAATCAGTATCCGAGGCAAAAAAGCATAACGTAAGAAATATTTTATTTTGTGTTTATAACAAAAAAATCACACAGATATTATGTATTTGTATGTGAGCCTTGGATACTAAGGCTACGTTTTCACCAAAGATGTGCGATGATGTGTTTTATTAAGAACTAATAGAATCCCTTTATTTTACACACTGAGGGAGGCTACGTAAATTAAACGAAAATCTCTGGTGGAAACGCAGCCTTGGCGTGGTATTAGTGTCCAGACTTGACGTCCATATTGTCCCAACAGAAAAAAAAATTCAATGACTTTTAGCTATAGTCAGAAATGATGAAGAGATTTTGTAATCCCTTAGAAGAAAGGTCACTGAGTCTAGGGGTCTAAGATATTTTTTATACATACAACAGGATATAATAAATAAAATCAAATAGAATTTTTTTAATTTGATCTTGAAGTTTTCGAGAAATTAATTTTTGAAAATAGACCCGCAAAGTTATTCGATGACTAATGAAATTATACTTCATTGAAAAACTCCTCCTTTGTTTAAGTAGTCAAAAATTAATAAATCAATTGAAAGTTTCATATAACTATTAAAGTATGGATGGAGTATTTAAAACTATACAACCTAATCGTACTACTTTGCTTGAAGTTAATTGGATCTATATATAAAATGTTATAAATGTTAAGTAAAATATGAACAAAGTAACAAACTTCACCCAGTGGCACATTCTAATGAAGATGACAAATTCAGGGTACTGTGAATAGAAGGAGGAAGGAGGAGTGAGGAGGCGGTAGGCAGTGAATGGGCATTCATACTACTCGACATAATTCCGCCTCCGCACCTGAGACTGTGACGCAATCTACTTGTGCCGTAACCTACTAGCTAAATATTGTTTTATTGTGCTACACACAATGGTGTATAAATAGACGCATTATACACTGACTGACTGACGCTACTGCACTGAAAGTAGCACATAAGAGGCCAGATATTAAAAGACACGCGTCGTAAGTCAGTAACCCTGCTCTCAATTCTCCCGTGAGGGGACGGGTTGGTTGGGAGAGCATCTCGTAAAAGCCGAGTAACTCAGCACCCCTTGGTGGTAGGGGATCTGTTCTTCGACTGACTTGCGACCACCAGCATGCGAAACCGACCGCCAAGTGTCTCTGACGCGTTCCGGCCGAGCCGCATGTGGGCCAGATCTATCCCTCCCTCTCCCATCCCATTACTGCTGCAATTCTAATGAACACCGGGTTCTTGCCCAGGGTCCATTGAAACCGCAGCAGTCTTCTCTTCGCTCTCCCTCCTCACTCTATCTTCGAGGCGGCAACGCATCGACAAAACAAGATACCCTCTAGTTTCGTCGATGTGTATGGGCGAAGGTCGTTTGTCCCTTAACTAACATAAAAAAAAAATTGGTGGAAGAGGATCCTGAACTTTCTCTTTAGAGAGGTACTTTCTTGTATAGCTGATGTCCATGAGCTATGGTGAATTACCATCAGGAAAATAGTTCATTTGATCTCATTCTTCTTCTGACTTATAGAGTCAGATGGCCGATGGCCATTACCTCTTATTCTCGTTGTTATTATCATGAATAGGTATCCCAAATAAAGACCTTAATAAAGATAAGAAAAACATTTATGTTTCATGAATCCTTCCTTTGTGTAAAATTACTTAGATTTTAAAGATTTGGCACCGTACTGTCTATTTCCTCTCCAGTGGCTATTATTACTGGGACTGTAGTATCAGTTCATTCATCACCTTTTCCTCCATCTGTAATTTGCAATAAAAACTCCTTTGAAATTCATCCACGCATACAAAGATTTTTTGCTCCTAAACGTTTATAAAAGTTTCACTTCCAAGATTCAATTTCAAAGAAAAATACGGTCCTTCGAATAAATAAAATTATCATTTGCCGCTCGAATTAACCTTCCCTTCAAAGGGCGGTATTAAGGTTGTGGACGAAACATAAATATATTGTAAACAAGGTAATCCAATATGGCGGGCAAAGTGCCGCGTGGGGATAGTACTGATGATAACGTCTAAATATTTACAGGATAAATTATGTTACCAATAGGTATTCAAGGACAAACTTAAATTTGCGTTTTTAAGGAAATCTTAATAGATGGCGTTAAGTGATATATCTTATAACGGAACTGTTTCACAAAATGTCTTACATTTGAACGTACGTTTTTTCGTGCTTCATTTATTTTAATCTGTAGCTCTATTATAGACAAAAGCCGAGAGCGCATAAGGCTTGAGACCCAGGAGCGGGTTTAAAAGGCCTTATATGCTTCCAAATACTCAGAATCAATCAATCAATGATGTTGAATAATAGATTGGCCACTTGATTTGCCTTTACATTGGCGCGAAAATTATTACAAAAAATGATTATATTATCAGTTATAATGGTAATATTAGTAATAAAAATTCAAAAATAAAATTTTCTAATGTTATTCAAAAATTAAATATATACAGAGACAACCTTAAGAAAATCTGTTGATACTCCACAGACATCTCATACTCATCAAATAATAAAACTGAAAAAAATCCTATCATATCAATTAAAATATTCGTAGCTCTATATACAAGTCCTAAATGTAATATTACATATGTAATAGATACAGTTACATAATTCATGTAATCACTTGTCGGTCGGAGCTGGTTTTTACGAGAGCTGTTATTTTCATTTAATTACCGGCATCTAAATGAGAGGTCGCTCCTAGTCGTTTCCCCAAATTAACATTTGTCCTACATTTGAGCCTTTTAACGTGTGGTCTAATTTATTAAGTTCTTGTATATTAATATTAGGATTTTATGTGCACACGTTTTTGGTATTAATTATTTTGACTATCTTCCGTTGCGTAAACTTTAAGACCATCCCACTTCTGAACTACATGTGTTTATTAATTGTCAACCTGTTATCGTGACTTATTATATGTTTTTATAATAGCAACACCAGTGTAAAAAGTTTTCTGTGACAAAAGATAATACATTTCTCAGACTACATATATGTCGGGGATTTTAAAACGATGTGAAAGGAAATGGAAGGAGGAAGATGGGGAATATTGGGGAACACTAAAAGGGGGTGATGGTATTGAATGGAATATGGATTTTAAATGATGCGAAAGGAAATGGAAGGAGGGAGATGGGGAATATTGAGGAACACTAAAAGGGGGTGATGGTATTGAATGGAATATTGGGTAAACGCAACGCAGATATTTCTACTGAACCGATAAATGATCAAATATGATCTCTAATAATTACGAGAGAAACCTAAGCAGTGCCTTGGACTTATGACCAAGGTATAGGCTTAAGTAATTACGACACTCACCTCCACTGCTCAAGCTCTCTGTTTAAACCTAAGGTTAATCGCACATAAACCTAACCTAACTCAAGGCGAGGTAATTACATTGTAAGGTACTCACGTGACCTTGATCGGACAGCACTCCTAGCACTAACACAACACTACACAACACTATCACTATTTAGACAGCGATGACGATTCGATTATTCGATAGTCTTTTACTTATTCTTGGAACTAGAAGAAAAGGTATACAATCTTTCAATAAGCATTGTATGTTCACAACAGACGACCTATAATATAAGCTACGTGTACGACCAAGGTGTAGGCTTAAGGATATTCTTTAAGTGATCACAACACTCGCCTCCATTGCTTAGTTTCACCGTCTAAATCCAAGTTTAGGCTAACATAAGCCTAACCTAACACAAGGCTAACCTAACCTAAGGCTAACCTAAACCTAACTCACACCGACATATATTAGTTAGACTATACTTTTAACAGCAATCATGTCATAGCGTCTTTTTCAGGAGCGAACCCACACGCGTAAACTATACTCGAACTTTTCATTAGCCTTAAAATGATTTAACACTGCTATAGTTTCTATGAAAAAAATCAATTAATCTTAAAAGGAAATACTTATACAGCTACCCGTAATTTACATCTCATTTCTTAGAAATTATAAAACCCGAGCCTAATCGAAAAAGGAATAACAAAAGTGCAAGTATGTTCATCTCTACCTCCTCTAAATTTACCCACACCTCTTATGAGTACAATGAACGTCGTCAACAATTATCCACCCACTATCATTACCAGAAACAACAGGTGAGACAACATTCTTACTCTCAATATTCTACAACTTCAAACGTGTAATTGTAATACTGTGTAATACTGACGTTATTTTCACTCACATTTGTATCATGTTTCTAATGAACTTGTACATCCATTTAAAGTTTGTGTACTGCTTGCCTTATTGTTATATTTGTTTCTTCTTTATCTATACGTTCATCTTCTTTACATGACTGTAAGTTATCTTCTATAGCTAGAATATAATGTGTTTTTGTGTGATCTGATATTGGTTTTAAATGATTATTAAGGGTAATTTTTATCTTCAATTAAGAACTTAGTAATATTTTGGTGACTATGATTTTCAAGAAATATCACCTGTAATTTTTCTCATTTAGTTAGCAACACTTATGATAGATTTAAGATTAGTAATAGTTTCTTTGGACTGTTAAGAGTACTCCTCAGTCTGATCATTTGAGGCAGTCTGTATATTAGCTTCATGTTTCTAATGAACTTGTACATCAATTTAAAGTTTGTGTACTGCTTGCCTTATTAATATATTTGTTTCTTCTTTATTTATACGTTCGTCTTCTTTATATGTCTTTACGTTATCTTCTATAGCTAGAATATAATGCGTTTTTTTAGTGATCTGATATTGGTTTTAAATGATTATTAAGGGTAATTTTTATCTTCAATTAAGAACTTAGTAATATTTTGGTGTCTATGATTTTCAAGAAATACTGTGCGCAGTGGAAGCGTGCTGGGCCCATAACCTGAAGGGTTTTAGGTGGAAACAAAAGGCCTTGTCTTTGATGCAACTTGATTTTATATTTCTTAGAAGTTAAAAAACATATACTCGATACTTGACAAAGAAGAAAAAGGATAGTTAAGATAGACATTAGACATGACATTTTGTGTTTACATATTCAACAAATACCATCTGTAAATTTATAATTTAGTTAGCAACATTAATGATAGCTTTTAGATTGGCACTAGTTTCTTTGGACTTTTAAGAATACTCCTCAGTCTGATTTGAGGCAGTCTCCCAAGTGATTTCAGACAATATATTATATTGTATATATTGGCTTCAAGTAGCTGAGCCTTTCTTATTAAAGATCACGTGACGTGTATCAACTGTCTTAGAGAGGTCAGTATCCACATTTATACATTTATAATGCTTTGATTTCATGTTCACTACAAAATTAACACTATCTATATTACTCTTCTCTCTATTTGAAACACTATCACTAAAGACACCTTCAACGTCAATAAAACTCATTATCTTTCTTTAAATAAACACTGCAATGAAAACAAATACAAAAGCTATCAAATTAGAAACATCCAGACGAGACAAATAAAAAAGCATCAAGAAACCTTACCACAGTCGGACGGACAACAAACTTAACTTTGCCGTCTATAAACCCTTATTTCGTACAAAATACAATTAATTTCAGACTACCTTCATCATTATTGCTGTTATCGAGTTTGCATTCATGGTGCTGTCAAATAAAAATAACTGCTTCGTTAAAGAAAATTTACATTCGCTCTTAAATTTTATTTCGTTTACTGGTTGTTAATCCTGACTCTTCTTTACTATTTATTGTCAGCAACATTGTTTATTCAACGATTATTTTCTACTCTTTTTTTTTCTATATTGGTTTAATTTTTATCACATATGTTAGCAACACCGTTTTTAAATTAGTAATCGCGAGAAGTTCATTTCATCATCCCAATATATAACTTTCGTTTCGATATGAGTAATGTACTTTATTATTTTAATATTCGGTAGCGAGGTCGAGTAGTGGAGAAACTGCTCAAGCCCCAGAAACTGCTCGGATCCCATCCATCTAAATTACATGTTAATATTTTCGTTTGTGTGTTACATACGTAACGCCATCTATTAAAAAAATGTAATGCTAATAGTATATTATTGGTTATAATATTTCTAATTTAACGCCATCTATTGAGGAAGTAAGTTATTAATGCTATTTTCTAGCTAATAATTTTAAATTTAATAACTTTTGATTATGTAAACTGATTTTCATAAAAGAAGAAATCGGACAGTGCCTGGAGCATGAGACCAAAATACAGGTTTACAAAACTACTTAACTCATCTTCTAGTCAACATCACTACCTAACTCACTACTAAACTAATAAAGACTCACGGCGTGATTTAGGTAGTCTTAGCTTAGTTCAACTACCTATTATTACACTTTCACTTACACTTTATTAAACAATGTTCTGTTCATTAATATGTGTTATAGTCTATACGCAGGGTGTTGTACTTTAGACTCAGACCAATAGCATTGCTGCTAGAATACTCGCGATGTAACAATACATATTTTCATCTTGGCGGTGTATTTATTTGGATGATATTCATCTCATGCCAACTTCTAAAATCAAATGTTACTCCAGTTTACGTTACCAACACAGTGTTGCTAGTATCATAACGCATAGTTCATTTTACAGAATTACTTGTCAACCTGCCCCTGACCTGAGACGCAAAGTAATTTTGTGTCTGTTCGCTTAGATCTTCTAAACTACGCAACTTATCATAATGCGGTTGTCACCAGTAGACAGAGTGATTATAATATGTACAATACATGCATGTTTCCTTCTGGATATTCTGAGTATAAGGTACGCAAGGCCTCCCACAAGATGGACAGACGACCTGGTCAGGGCGGCAGGGAGCCGTTGGATGCAGGTCGCACTAGAAATCTCTGGGGGAGGTCTATGTCCAGCAGTGGAAGTCCTATGGCTGAGATGATGATGGTCAGAGATGTGCAAAATAGTTTGGAAAAAGTATTCAAATACTAAATGCAAAATATATATTCTCAAAATACTTTATTCAAATAAAATACTTTTATGGGTTTTGCCTTTATTTTATTTCTCAGTTTTTTGACACAATCACGGTCTTTCCACGTCATACATTATCAAGTATATAATTAAACAGAATTAGGGGCCCGATAAGTTTTGATTATGTCAAATTAATTATTAAAATATAATAAATACTGACATTAGTCCTGATTCTACAACTTGATTGTTCCTTCAGCTTGTCCATCGCTGGTTCTACTATTACATCATATGTACGAGAAACTGACATTAATTGTGTTGTCAAACGAAAGCACCATAGAGGCACCATAGAGGCTGGTTAACAGTTATATTATCTGATTTTCTATTAGCTGTCATCCACATCAAGTAATTTTTTTACGAAGTATAAAATATTAAATTAATTAACAAAAATGTACCGTCCACATACACTTTGCATTTTGCAAATACAAAATATGTCTTAAAAGGTATTTCAAATAAAATACAAAATGTTTTTAAAACAAAAGTATTTAAATACAAAATAGAAATAGGTATTTTGTATTTAGTATTTCGAATACTAGTATTTGAAAAATGTCCCATCTCTGATGATGATGTAGTAGACAATCCGTGCGAAGCCCGGGCGTGTCGGTAGTCAGGATTATATGATTCAATATAGAATTCAAAGAACCCTTTCAATACTAAGCAGAGTACAGCTAAGTTCCTGTATAGAGTTTAACAAGCTATTTATCCAATATCTTGGAACTTCATGAATTCCGCTCGAAGCTTTAATTTGCTGAATTTTCTTGCGTTCGTGTATTGATTGGATCCTTGTTATCTTTCATCAAACGTTTCATTTTGTATTCCTTTGCTTTTTGTTCCTTTACTTGCAGCATACTTGATTTTTTAGGGTTCCGTACTTAATTGAAAAAAATCCTCAATTTTTTTTTATTGGCTGACACAATTTTGCCGTTTTAAGGCTGCTTACACTAGAGAAGAGAATAAAAGCGATCACTTGTCATACTTTAAGCGAGGCTAGGTAAATTAAGCGATTCTATTGGTTTTAACACATTCCTCGCTACACATCTTGGCTTATCTCTGGTGAAAACTTATTTGACTAACAACCAAAAAAAATATTTAACAGTTATTTCTTAATGCAATAAATTTCATGATTTTAACTGAACAAAAAGTTTTTGACCTTGCAAGAGTCAAAATATCAACATATTTCGTTAACTTCAGTTTTGATATTCTCACAGGTTACAGGATATTTAATATTAATTTTAACTGGATTAATCCACAAGTAGCTTTATCGAGTTGTTAGACAGACAAACAGGTAAATCTTACAAACACTTTTAGGATCGCTTCATTGTCATACCATGTCATAATATTAACAAACGAAACGAGATGACATGAAACAAAATTTGTATCGCATATACCACCACTAGGAAAAGAATCAAAATCTATAGATTATATGCGTATTCTGTGTCAAGAAGTAAAAAAAAAATTTAAAAGGAATCAAAATGTTACCTTGCTATAAACCGCGGCAATCTGAACTACCAGACTCCTATAGTACAACCTAGAAGAGCACCCTGTCCACATAAAAGTGAGACGCGCGAACCCGAACCAAGACACACCACACAAGTAGGCACTTAGCAAGTGACGCTTGTAGAGTTAACACGTCATGAAGATGCTTCCGTTACGGAGTGAAACGTACGTCAATTGTCGATCGCGATCTACTTGTGTGGTGTGTCTTAGTTCGGGTTCGCGCGTTACACTTTTATGTGGGCAGGGTGCTCTTCTGGGTTGTACCATACGAGTTTTGTAGTTCAGAATGCCGCGGTTTATAGCAAGGTAACATTTTGATTCCTTTTAAACCATGAATTTCCGCAAAGTAACGCCTGATTCAATTCAATATATAAAAAAAAAATCACTATCCATTCACAAAACTTTTTTTACAGTTACCAAGTCAACGTAATCGATGTATGGAATTTTAGGAACACCGATTATAGATTAGTGTTGGCGGGTAGTTCCTATTATTTTATTTCAAGTATACCCAGGCGTAGTTATTATATAACTTTTAGTGCGATAGATTAGTCAGTCTCTGGTGTTTGTCAGTGTACATGGAAGTTAGTATTTTAGTATCGCGGTTAAGTAGTAGGTCTACGTAAGTTTTACTTTATTATCTATATTAGTTAGTATCCGGGCAGCGAAGGGAAGGGATTATAATTATATAAAAGGCCTACACGTTGGTCGCAAATCCAAGGCGCTGCCCGACTTGCATGTATATATGTATTGCTGTATAGTAATCCTCTCTCATTCTATGATAGAAGCAACAGTTTTTTAATCGCAAAGTTAAGTTTGTCTCGATGTACGGAATCCTCTTACGCGAATCCAACTCGCACTTGGTATTTTTTTCTTATTAAAATTTCAACTTTTCTAAATTAAATCATTTAAAAATATTATAGTGTACTAGCTGACCCGGCAATCGTTGTTTTTCCATATAAATTTAAAAACTTTGGTGTGGCCACCCTTATCACTTAGGGGTATAAAAAAATAGATGTTAACCTATTCTCAGAAGTACCTGATAGCACAAAATTTCATAAAAATCGGTTGAGCCGTTTCGGAGGAGTTTTGTAACAAACACCGCGACACGAGAATTTTATATACTAGGTTTAGTATAGTATAGTTTACAATTAGAACAAAGCTTGTTACACATTATGTAACGTAATTACACGCAAATGAGCAACAGTTTAGTCTTACGGAAATATAATCTAGGTCTAGATCTTAATTCTCTAAGGATATTCAGTGTCAAGTCTGTCGAATAGTGAACAAACATAAATTATTAATTTGTGTAGAAAGCTGAGAACGAGTGAGACTAGGCAAGATTTCCCACAGTTTTTCATGATGATATCAGAATTATTCATTTTTCCATATCAAATTTTTCGATAGAAATATCCAAGTATCGTCTGTATCTTTTTTTGAGTCGGATGAAAAAAATGTAGAAATAGAAGGCCTCAATCTAAACTATGAACAGTTTAAACTAGGGCCCTTTCTTCTTCTTCACTGCTGTGGTTAAAGTGAGATGGCGTGTGATTCGGTGGTAACGTTTAACCACCGTGATGCAAGGTGTTATTAGTGCCATCTAGTATTAAATTAGAAAAACTTACCATTACTATACGTGAGTGTCACAATTTCACAAGGTATTAAAATGAGTGTCTTGTTGGATGTAAATTCTAAACTCAGTTGATTACTTTGTCTGCTTGTTACGCTTTCACGATTAAACCACGATTTTGATGAAATTTAGTGCAGAGATAGAGTGTAACTTAGGAAAGGACATATCGCGAAAAAAGGCTGAAATAGGAGATGGAATGCATGTCAAGCTGTGTGTCCATGTATGGACATGGATATAATATATTTTTTACTATGATGTTACAACAACAACGTCGTGTGAACATGTGTATTAATCTCGTACACAGGATAATCTCTCACGTAATCAATTTGTGATCAGAATTTCAATAGAAGTGACAAAATTTACTATATTCAGTCAGTTTGTCTATTAGATTTAGATTGCATGAATATTGATGAACAACACAAAAAACGTAATAAGTATAAGGAAATGAAAGACAGGCAGAAGAATTTAATGATGATATCCAATTGCCAAGTGTCTTTGACGCATGTAAGAGAGACTTACTCCTCCCTCTCCAATTCCATTAATGCTGCGGTTCCAGGGGACTCTTGGCTCTTGCTCAGGCTCCATTGAAATCGTAACATTCTTCTCTTCATTCACCCTTCTCACTCTAACTTCAAGGCTGCAACGCATGTCATGAACACGGGGGTGTATTGCACGTGAATACGTCTTGTAATTGGTAATATTTTCTATATGAAATATTATTAAATATAATCATTAGATTTTGACGTCAGCTGACGATTGAATGAACATGGTAGTTTCTTGGAGTCAAAAATTATACTAAATGGAATACTCTATTCGCAGCAAAATTACCTGAAAGTGGCGGCACTTCCCCCTTCCGGCGATGTGTCAAAGTCCTTACTTAGCCTAATAAATTCTTTGATCCTTTAGCTATCCAGAATTATCATTGGAATCTTAGACGGAAATGATTTGGTTTGTTGTTTGAAAACTATCAGCTCATTGCTAACATGAGAGCTGCCTCACAAAATTCATATATTGACAATTATAACTGTCTTGTAACCATGGTAACGATACCTTTCTATCGATATCAAGTACCGAAAAGAATCGAGTATCAAGATTTTTTTCAAAGTACGCAACAGTATGTCATCATTATCATCACGACCCTTTAATGGCCCACTGTTGAGCCGGGTTTCCTCCTCAGAGTGAGGAGGGTATTAGGCCATAGCCCACCACGCTGGCCCAGTGCGGGTTGGCAGGCTTTACACACCTTTGAGAACTTTTAGGGAACTCTCAAGAGTGCAGGTTTCCTCACGATGTTTTCCTTCACCGTTAAAGCAAGTGATATTTAATTGCTTAAAACACACATAACTCAGAGTCAGAGGTGTGTGCCCAGGATCGAACCTCGGACCTCCCGAGTAAGACTTGAAGTCTCAACCACTGGGCCGTCACTAACAGTATATATTTGATCTATAATACTTTTTTGCAATTAATACAAGTGAATTCTTCAAGAGTGATGTCATGTGTGTATCGTTTCAGTTGAGGATGATTAAAATTTTTAATTTAATATTTATTAAGTGTACTTTATTTCATGATATTTCTCTACAAAATAATTTCCTATTGTATTATATACTGCATTGATAAAAAGATTATTCAGAATGTTTCATAGTCAATTTGAAGCTATTGTTTTGTAACGACTGAAGTATGTTCGCCAATAAATAAAACAAAATTCATGCGTATTCCTTTCTATAGACATTTCCATACAATCGTTGCGCTTTTAATCTGGTTAAATAAAACTGTAATAACACAATATTTTAAGTTTTATTTATCCATATGTCATACTATTTAAATTTTTTCCCCTTTTCAAGTCAAAAATTTCTATATATAACCCCTAATTACTGACTGGGGGTCGCTCCGGTTTAACACTAGGTAAAATTTAAGCGTCGGTACGTCAGTGGTTCACGATCGTTAGGTCATGGGTTCAAATCCCACTAATTGGACTACTGATTGACGAAAGCATTTTAGCTTAACCCCTCCAGGTTAAGAATACTAGTAGTTTGCAATTCAAACTGCTAGTATTTTGCTTTCTTTATAAAAAATATCCTGAGGCCTAATATCTTTCAGTATTAAATGTAAATAAGTACATAAATAGAAGGCCACTCGTGCCTGGCTCGCTAATACTAGGCCGTTTAGACTCCTATGTCACAATTTACGTTATAAGAAATATGTCGGCAATTAATGGTTAAAAGATTAAGATAGAGTTGTTATACTAATTCGAGTACCATCCTATTGTATAAACTTATAGTTGGTACAATTTTTACTTTTTGGAATTTAATTATATATTAACGATTGAATCGCGAGTATTCTAGCAGTAATGTTTTTGGTCTAAGTCTAAAGTAGAACCCCCCAGGAAGATATTCTAGTCAAGCTATCATACTGGCGGTCTGCGTATAGACTATTACTAATTTTTAATTAACATAATATACGTCAGAGAAATTATTAGAATGCGAAGTGGGATGAGACAACTAGTTAGAATATATAATCTCTTATAAGCATCGTATGTGCACAATGGATGGCCTATTTTGAAAGCTACAGACGCGATACCGTCAGGAGGTATCTAAATATTACGATCTCTTACTATCCTTACAGGAACCAAAGCAGTGCCTTGTACTTGTGACCAAGGTGTAGGCTCAAGGACGTCCTTTATGTAATTACAACGCTCGCCTCGACTGCCCAGGTTCGCTGTTTTAACCAAAAGTTAAGCTAACCCAACACAAGGTTTACCTAAACCTAACTTACACTTTCGACATATATAAAAAACCCTTTGACAATTCTTTTTTACAATTTATCTGATTTCTCTAAAATATCTATTTTGAATTTTGTGTTTAGAAATATTTCAAAATATATATACCTAGTAATTGACGTATAAAACAGATCGTCTCATACGAAACTCTCACAAAGACGTATTAAACCAAACAGAATTAATTCGTCTCGAAGCTGTATGAGAATATCTTAAGCGAGTATCCAATATTATTCAGATAACATTACTTCACTCACTATATCACTTGTATATTTAATAACAACATTTAGGTTACGTTTCCACCTGAGACCAATACAACCGTTTCATTCGACACGCTTAACGCTTTTCATTTAACACGCCTTGTTAAATGAAGTGATTTTATCGACTCTTAACAAACACATCCCTCGCTACACATCCTCACACATCACCTTTACACAGCTATTCTACTAAATGTATATATAAAATCTAGTAATAATGATCAAAAAATATTATCATTCAATAAATAGTTAATCCCACCAAAAACATTTTCATGTAAAATGAAGACGAGACCATATACCTCGCACTGTCAAAAAGTTATCAGATCTCATATAGAGCCAAGCTCCTAACTCTACACTAGGGAAGGCCTACCTACTTCTACAAGCCCTCACTTCACAAACTCTAAACCTAACTCAATGTACGTGGCGGATTACAAGAACCGTTGTATAAGAGAAAAATAATGAACTGATGAATGACTATATAACTCGAAGAAGGCGAGAGGGCATTTGATATTGAATGGACTATTGGAAAATCGCTACGAAGATACTGCAACTGAATCGACAAATAACTAAGCATTATAACCTCTTACAATTATGACAGAATAATTAGAAGACCCTAAGAATTTTGAGGATAATCAGTGAGTCAGTGATGAAATCGGAGTTTTTTAGATATCAATAAAAAGTTAAGTATAAGAGCTATGGAATTGAAACTTTGTATGTTTAATAAGTCCACTACTAACATCATGTCCTGAGTATTTGGTAGATCTGAAATAATCCAAACCCAAGTTATGAGGGTTCAAAAAAATTTTATGATATTGATTCACCATTCTGGTGTTTGCAAAACTAATAGAAGTATGTACAATGCTGGCAACACTGAAAATACAGTAATCATGTTAAGTATAAAAGTCGACTGTTAACTTTGAATATTAACTTGGTAACATAGACCTAGACCCCATATATGACCCCTCATATCTCCACTATCGAACTCAATCCCGAGTAAGACATTGAAGTCTCAACCACTGGGCCATCACTGGTTTTTTTTGCCCACACAGGCACACACCTCTGACTCTGAGTTATGTGTTTTAAGAAATTAAATATCACTTGCTATAACGGTGAAGAAAACCATCGTGAGGAAACCTGCACTCCTGAGAGTTCTCCATGTTCTCAAAGGTGTGTTAAGTCTGCCAACACGCACTGGGCCAGCTTGGTGGACTATGGCCTAATACCTGCCTCATTCTGAGTAGGAAACCCGGCTCAGCGATGGTCCATTGACGGGTCGTGATGATGATCTCCACTATATGGTTATTCTAGTGGAGAGATGAGGGGTATTTTGTAGATAATACTAGAAACAGAAATAAACTTGTAACGCCTTACTATCGTCTCCACAAAGTCAGTAATAGCCTCATGGGGCTCATGGGGCTTGGTGTTCGCATCTATAATAAGATTCCACAGACTATATTAGACTTGCCACTTCAACAATTTAAAACTCGGATCAAGAAATCATTAATATATAAAGCATACTATAATGTACAGGATTACTTAAATGATGAGAATGCTTGGAATCTAAGTGACGTAGACTCTTAAGTTAAATGATTTGTATAACAGACTATGTAAACATGGCTTTTTGAAAAGAGCGACTGTAGAGTTTCTGGCCGGCTCTTCTTAACAGAAAACTGCATTCAGTTTGGTGGTAGTTTCAGACAAACTAACTGACCGACAAATTTTTGACGTTTCAAAAGTACTTTTAAAAAAAGTCTGATTGAAATAAATAATTTTGATTTGATTTAATAATGGAGACCCAGCATCACGACATCACACCACTGCACAGCCATAATGGTCACCAGGCGAGATCCGTTTGACAACTGGCTCAAATCTATCGGAACAGAGGTTATATACAGTCTTGGAATAAAATAAAAGTGATCAAGGTTTTGATGACTTTTTATATAAAGTCGAAAACATAAATTCAGCTCAATACATGGAAATTTTAAGTAACCAACAAAATGGTAGAAACAAATGAGGCATAATTAAAAACCCTCATGTTCGATGTTACCAGGATCCAATTGGTAAATGGTTACCATTTATTGGTAAATGCGCCAAACAGATCGGATAAATGATTAGCGCTTTGTTTGGTACGCTGTGTACATTGTACGTGTACGTTTGTAGTTTTAGGGCACTGATGCCCAAAGTGCGCTAATTGATCCTCAGTGTCAATAACCGAGTTGGGCTCTACGTTATTAGAAAGAATAATCAGTAAATTATTTATCAAAAAAAATACACATTCACAAGAAAGATAATAATAGAAGCTAATAAGAATAACAGTTCTTATATTTGTCGATAATCAAATCGATTTCCTGGACCAAAAAAATCGATCATTAAAATCGATATATAGCACCGAATCGATTCAGCGAATTGATATTTCGTCCTACAAAATCGCCATTCAATTTTTTCTGTTACTTTTCTAAATATCGACTGATCGCCTGTCGGTTTTATGAAATTAATTTTTGGCTACAACTAACTTTTTTTTTGCTCTTCGCCTCAGGGGGCTTATAAAACAACCTCTCTTTATCTGAGGTTTCATTGACGATGATGACTTTTGTTCTTCATCTTAGGAATCGCAATATTTACTTTGTAAATGCAGAATCAATAAAAGGGTTGATTTTTGAGGAATCAATTTTTTTATCTCGATTTTTTTATTAATAGATTCATCTAGTTGTGATTCAAATCGATTAAAAATCTTTCTTATTCTTTGTTCTTTAACCTTAACTTAACCGATTTTTATGATTATTTTCTTTATATTATACGTCTGAGTCGTAAGCTATTGCTTTTACCCCTACTCCCTAAGTGATAAGAGTACCCCTCTCCAGAAATTAATTTATATGTCGGGAAATAGTATAAGACTATCGAATAATCGAATCGTCATCGGTATCTATGGCGTTGGAGTAGGGTAGTAGTCACTTCCGTTGTTTTGACAGTCTCGAACCTCGACCCTTTATATGCCATCGACAGTCTGACTGGAGTCTTAGTCATGCACGGTCTCTCAAGAAGTGAAATAGTCTCTGAATAGTGTTAGTCCGATCAAGGTCACGGGAGTACTTTAGAATCTAGTTTCCACGTCTCGTGTTAGTTTAGGTTTATGTGGGGGTTTAACCTTGGGTTTAAACAGAGAGCCTGAGTAGTGGAGGCAAGTGTCGTGATCACTTAAAGGATATCCTTAAGCCTACACCTCGGTCACAAGTCCAAGGCACTGCTTAGGTTTCTCTCGAAATTATAAGAGATCATATTTGATCATTTATTGGTTCAATAAAAGTATCTATGTTGCGTTTACCCAATAGTCCATTCAATATCATCTCCCCTTTTAGTGTTCTCCAATATTCCCCTAACCTTCTTTCTTCTATCATTAAAATCCCCGACATATATACTTAAACCATTTTGCCGAGTCAGCTAGTAATATTATATTATTCTTTTATTGTTTTTGTATAGTAATAAAAATTTTTAAAGATAAATAATTCAAAAATAAATTAAATATTTCCAAACGTTAATAACGAGAGTACAAAGTTCAACATCGTCAAGATGGAAGATGGATCGTGACACACCGCTCGACAAATGTCTCAATAATTTACCTCAGTGCCTTCCAAACTTTATGACACCGTAACACTCTTAAATGCCTCCATATTGTAGACTTGTAAAAGCATGTGTTATGTATATTACTAAGTTTTTAATTGTTTGAACCAGTTTAAACCAAATATTTCGTGTTGTGATCTGGTCGAGTTATGGTAAAACATACCCAAAAATATTAAATATATACTTAGTGTGATTTAATTATGAGAAGTTGGCAACATTAGCAACACAGTTTATAAATTAGTATTCGCGGGTAGTTCATTTCATCTTATTGAGTAGATAATATATAACTTTCGTTCCAGTAGGACTGCTAATATTGTCGTTTGTTTCTTTGTGTAGTATAGCTTCCTTACTTTTAATAGTGGGTGGTACCTTTTATTTAGTCACGAGTATATTGTCTCGGTTCCGATAGATTCGTGCAGTCTGTCAAGTGATTATATATATAAAGTTTTCTGTGCTGTAAATTAGTCTTTTGAGTGTAATTTTGCATTGAAACTCTAATGTATCTTATATTTGTATCTTTTAATTTAAACTAGATGGTTTAAACTAGATGATGGATGATAGTCTATTTTTCAGCTCAATAAGTAAACAGTACCGTTTTTTAACTTTTTTATTATTATTTAATACCTATTTTTCCCGTAATCCTATAGCATCGTATCCCCTACCTTGGTGATAGGGGATCTGTTTCCCGACTGGCTTGCAACACCATGCGAGTCCGATCGTCAAGTGTCATTGACGCGTTTCGGTCGAACCGCATGTGGATCAGACTTACCCCCTCCTTCTCCCGTCCCATTAATGCTGCGGATCTAGTAGACTGGACTCTTGCTCAGGGTCCGCTGAAACCGCAGCATTATTTTTCTTCACTCCCCCTCCCCACTCTAACTTCGGGGATGCAACGCATCGATCCATGTTTGGGCGATGGTGGCCACTTACCATCAGGTACACCATCTTCTCATTTCCACCTTATCTATCTATATATATAAAAGGAGAAGCTGACTGACTGACTGACATATTAACGCAGGGCTTAATCTATAAAAGTTAGAAACTTGAAATTTTGCACAGGGGTTCCTTTTATAACGTAGGGGAGCACTAAGAAAGGATTTTTGAAAATTCACCCCTTAAGGGGGTAAAACGGGAGTACAATGTTAGTATGAACCTTTGCCGTTTTTGAAGTAATTCAAATGAAATTCAGTATGAAGATTCTTTATTGAAAGTCATGAAACAGAGTTAAAATATTTTTTCAAAAATAATCCCTTAAGGGGCTAAATGTTATTATGACTACATCATGAAATTATTAAATATGTCTACAGACGATCTCCTGTAGGCTAATATAACTACCCTAATATCGCAAACGAAGTTACGGGTAAAAGCTAGTCTACTATAAAAAAAGCAACACTAGCGCTATAGTTATTAGTTATAATATCTTATTCATCGGTAGTGAGATAACTTTTATAAAATCATCAGTGAGGGTAGATAGCAGATGTAATGGTTTTGCTTTGTCCCTCGAAACTCGTCATAGTAGTAACACACACATTTTTCGATAAGTAATTCACTATATATCTAACTATTAAAATCACAAAATAATGTTACCATCTCCAGCACATAGATATCATAAAGTATAGACTAGGGGACCTCGAGCTCCACAAAGTTTGGAAACCGCTGACCTGCCCCATTGTTAACGTCTTCGTCACAAACAATGTGTTTTTCATTTCCTTGTACGTTCGTAGCGTTGTTGCTTTATTACACTCTTTTGTTTCGAGTGACAACACAAGTTGATATTTAAAATTCATTTCCTCCTTGAGAAACTTTGTTTTCCTTGGACATATTATGTCTTCATACAAATATTAAGAAAAAGTGTCCTAAGCCCGCACACATAAATAATAATCTAGACGACGATGTTTAATGTCAAAAAAATTAAAGTATAAGGCTGCGTTCTGACCAGTGATGTGCGAAGTTGCGTAGCGAGGGATTTGTTCGTTAAGAACCAATAGAATCACATCACTTACCTAGCCTCTATCAGTATCCTCGCACATCTCTAGCGGAAACGCAGTCTAACAATACTTATACATGATTCAGTTATAACTTCTTCTTGACTGACTGACTGGCAATTGTAATTTAAATAGAATACTTTGAGAGTTGCTCTTATGAAAAACCACTGGAATGGAATTGGATCTCGATTTCCGTTTTAGTACTTATCTAAATGCTGTTTGTGAATTCATAACTATATGAGTATTACATCGCACAGTAACACGCGCAAGACAATAATAATATACACTTACATACACAGAATACCGAGTAACCAATATTTAACACTTACTACAAACCTTAGTAATAGAGACCCGGGAGGGATCACGACACCACATAACTGCACAACCATAATGGTCACCAGGTGATCTCTGTTTGACAACTGGCTTAAGTGTATCGGAACAGAGGTATATAATGTCTTGTTATAAATTGCTACGTGGGTATAATTGATATATAATAAAGGGAACTAAATAACGAATGCTAAGTATAAACTGTGTTGCTAACGGTGGTGAGGAGGGTAGTCTCTAATAATGATAAAGTGATTGAATGTAATATGTAAACCGATCTGTATCAATTTTGAAATGACTTGACTTTTTATATATTGGGTGTGACGCAAGTGTGTCATCAATATCAATTTGAAAGAGACATTACGTGATTTACAGATCTAACTTTATACCAAGAATTCGCCATTTTGTAATGGTGGCTATATTGAATTTTAAAATTCATAAACGAGCAAACGAGCAGACGGCCCACCTGATGGTAAGTGGCCTCCGTCGCCCATGAACATCGGCAATACAAATGAGTGACTCTTGTTTTGCCGATGCGTTGCCGCCTCTAAGATAGAGTGTAGAAGAGGAATTAAGAAAAGAATGAGAAGGTTTCAGTGGACCCTGAACGAGAACCCAGAATTCACTAGAACTGCAGCATTAACGTGGGATAGGAAGGGGAAAGTCTGGCCCACACATGGCTCGACTGGAACTCGTCAATAACACTTGGCGGTCGGATTCGCATGCTGGTGGTCGCAAGCCCGTCAGGGAACAGATCCCCTACCACCAAAGGGGTGCTGGGTTACTCGGCAGAGGGGAATTGTAATCTAACTCCTCCCCTCACGGAGACGAGGAAAATAGGGGATAATACACACGTGCGAAGCTGGGGCAAATAATCCAGAAGATACAACAATGCAGAAGTTAAAACTTAAAAAGTAAAATAAGTAGTATACAAAGCATCCTTAGGCCCTTTATTTAACGCGACAATAATTACAGAGCAAACCCTTTCGGAGTTTTGTGTCAAAGTTACCTTCGCCTGGACTGAAGTTATACATACAGACAAGTCACATTCTATCCATTATATTATTTAGGAGTGACGTCATTAACATAAGCATTAAATGCTTATTTGTTCGGACAGATTAAATTGGCCATCATTTTAATTAAATTACAAGATTGTAAAATGATGTTCAGATATCTTAAAATTGTGGCCATTTTATACAAATTGTAATTATGTAAAAAAAATACATATATCTTAAAATGGCAGCAATTTTGAACATATATATAATATAAGATTGTAATAAGAAGTCCGCACTCTTGCATTGGATTTCATTTTAAAAAATTACAAGATTGTATAATGTCATTCAGATATCTTGGAATGAATATAATATCGGCTTCAAGCTAATTTTGAGTTTGTAAAAAAGAAATTTAAATATTATGGAATGGCGGCCATTTTTATCAATTTACAAGAATGCTGAGTCTCCAATACTGACTTTGATATATATATGTCGGAGGTGTGAGTTAGGTTTAGGTTAGGTTAGCCTTGAGTTAGGTTAGGTTAATGTTAGTCTAATCTTAAGATTAAACAGTGAAACTAAGCAGTGGAGGTGAGTGTTGTGATCATTTAAAGGATATCTTTAAGCCTACACCTTGGTCACAAGTCCAAGGCACTGCTTGGCTTCCTGTCGTCGGTAAGATATCGTAACGTTTAGTTATATCCTGACCGTATTGCGCCCATATAGCTTTTGAGATAGGCAATTCCATCCATTTCCTTATTTTAGTTTCCGACATATATATATATGTTAGCAACACTGTTTATTAATAAGTATTCGCAGGTTCGCAATTCGCATTTCTTTCCGATAGGATTGAGTTAGTCTGTCAAGTGATATCGCACCGTACATATACATATAGTGTAGTGTTGTTGGTGGCGTGCTGCTAGGCCTCCTACTTTATTATTTTAATATTAGGTAGCGAAGTCGAGCGGTGAAGGTGACTTTGTGCATAGTATAAGATGACTTTAAAATTGCTCGGCTGTTATCTAGATTACTTAATATTGTCGTTTGAGTGTTACTGTGCAGTATAGCTCCCATACTCTTAATATGTAGATTTTGTAACTCTATGAATAGAGGAAGATTTGCGGGAGATAACATGTTTAGTTAAAAACTTAATGGATGAGGAATTTCGGTATAGATGGAGGTGGAGGCGGAGACGTCGATTCAAATTTGTCAGTTTTGTCGCGAAGCTAATGTATTCCAAAACTTTTGCAAAGCTCATCGGGGAGGATAGAGAGGGATAGAGATAGGGACAGGGACGGGGTGGTTAATGGAAATAAGTTACGATTTGTAAGGGTTGAAATTGTATTCGTTATTTGAGATTCTTGTTTATATTTTTTATAGAAACATAATAGGATGCAGTTATCTAGACGAACGCTGAACAGTACTTGGGACTTGAAATTTACTAAATACTAAAAATAATAAATACTTCACTATGATATATCAATATTAGCAATACGAAAATACTAGTCAAACTGTCTCTGATCTATCGTTAGACATAGTAATCGACTTCTTAAAGGGTTTTAATTCGCATAAATCCTTATAATATAATTCTCATAATTTTATTAACATCAGTCAAGCAATTTTAGTATCCAGTGACATAATGAGAATGTTTTTTTTACATTTTTCACTGAATTTAACCCCTATAATATCAATCTTATTTTCATCTATATAACCCTTGGTTTGACTATTTTTTCTCATAAAAAAACCTTTTGAAGTCTGTACAAAAATATAGTAAAAATAAAGCTGAAATTATATTTCATTGTTATATTTCATTTATGAATATGAAATTAGTCTAGACAAATATTTTAAGAAGTCTTTTAGGACAGAATATTTTCTTCGGCTGTTTCTTTATGAAATTTAAAACAACATGTCTACGTACGAGTACGTAAATACGCAATTTATTTTAAAAAATATGAATTAAAGTCATGCTATAGTAAAAAACATCTAAGTATACTTCTAAGCTTGAATTCAAAGAAGTCACAAGCGGCTTTTTAGCATGAACACGGGGCGAGGGGAGCGCGCCTCACGTGATTGGTTCTTATGTGACTGTTCTGTACCCGCGCCCCTGAACTATACAGGCATACAGCAAGCACACAATGGGCAATTATCCCCACTACTGCTAGTCTTCTATTCTAACTACATATGATATTATATTTTTTGTGAAAAATCTATTTTTTTTACTCTTCTTTCATTACTTTCCTCTTTCTCTCATTGCAATACGTAGAATCATGAATTTTAGATGGTAAGTTTTTTTTTAATAGCATATAAGGTGCAAACGAGTATATGGTCCACCTGATGGTAAGTGGCCACCACCGCCGATGAACAAGAGATACGTTGCATCCTCGAGAGTGGGGAAGGGAGTGAAGAAAAATATGCTGCGGTTTCAGCGGACCCTAAACAAGAGACCAAAGTCCACTACATCCGCAGCATTAATGGGATGCGAGAGGGAGGGGGTAAGTCTGGCCCACATGCGGATCGATCGGAACGCGTCTATGATACTTGGCGATTGGATTCGCATGCTGGTGGTCGCAAGCCAGTCGGGGAACAGATCCCCTATCACCAAGGGGTGCTGGGTTACTCGGCTCTTACGAGATGCTTTCCCAGCGGCAGAGGGGAATAGTATTCTAACCCGTCCCCTCACGGATAAAAATTAGTTGTACAGTACCTGGATCTTGCGACCCAGGAGTAGGTTTAAAATGCTTTTTTACACAATTGTGACACTCACCATACAAAAATGTTTAAGTGATTAAACTACTCACGTAGTCTTCGATGAGAAACGTATACAATTGTCTCCCTATTATACAATGTTATCTGTATGAAATCACTTGGATGAATTAGAGGTTATATTTCAATTCAGACGATGAGGAATATAATAAATCTATAGGAACTAGCATTAACCTAACCTGTCTTTTTAAATGTAGGTTAATATTACTCTTAGTTCAATCTTAAGTTGTATCAATATTTCAATACTACCCACAAACTATTAAATAGCTCGACCCTCATCATTTTTAATGATTTATGAAACATTAAATTGGTTTGGTATTGTATTGTATTGTATTTTCCGAAGCAATTTTCAATACAAACAATGACAACGGGAAAATATCTGGAACGAATTGATTGAAGGGCTCTCGAAAGTTCGATACAAAACAAAAGGCTACATTGCGTTCATAATTTAGTGGAGCCTCTACGAGCTACGCCCCTCTACGCCACCGCAGTGCTACGCTGCTACGCCGCTACGCCAACGCTACGAATAGTTTTTATTTTACTTACACCAAAATATTGCTAAGTTATATAAGTTACCTGCTGTAGTGTACATTGATCTATAATATGGACTCACATTTAGCAGTATCATAGATCAAAGCAATACAAAATGAAAAAAGAGATCAAATTAACTTTAATCACAAACTTAAAATGTTTAATTTCAAGTAGACTTTCTCACAAAAGTCCTTTTAACTCGTCCCTTCATGAGTATATATAGTTCAATCGACGACCGCACGCGGCTAGTACATATGTGTCGTAAGTAGGGCTTAAGTTAGCCGAACCTTGGGTTGAAACAGAAAACCTGGAAAGTGCAGGCAAGTGTTGCAATTGCTTGAAGGAGCTTCTTAAACCTACAACTTGGTCACAAGTCCAAGGTACTGCTTGGTTTCCTGTCGTCATAGTAAGAGATTATAATGTTTACTTAATTATTGGTTCAGTAGCAGTATCTACGTTGCGTTTACCCAATAGTCTATTCAATACCCCCCCCCCCCCCCTTTTAATGTTTTCAGTAGCCCCCTCTCTCTCTCTCTCATTGTTCTTCGAGTTATAGAAATGTTTGTTATATTTATATAAAGACCTACCTTCTATATAAATGTAGGTCAATAACCTCATTTGCTATCTGTCTAATTCGAGTATGACATAAAAAAGATATTAATTAAAGTAAGATCCTTCAAAAAACTAACGAGCCTGGATCCTAGTGAGTTAATGCTAAATTGGAGTGGAATGAAAATGTAGATAAAATTGCCCTTTTCATTTTTACATTAATTAGCAGAACTTTCAGGTTATAATTACAGAGAATAACTGTATCTTTTATTAATAAATTAGTTCTGCAATTGTAAGTTCTTTAGTAGTAATATTCTCATTAAAATCGATTTATCAGTTACCGCAATTAATTATGCTGAACAAACTTAAAACAACAAACAAAGCATCAGTATGTCAGTGGTTCATGCGTTGTATTCACAATCGATAAGACGTGGGTTCAAATCCCAGTCATAACACAAGCATTTTAGATTGCATGGTAATGGTATCGAAGGATTGTTAATTTCAGATAAAAGTATTTTTATGGCTAGTGCGTAGCTTATTTGTCCAGAAGATCAAAAGAAAAAAAAAACTGATTCAATTTTTCTATTCATAAAAATTTTCCCGATACATAGACAAATAATTGAAAACTTATCCAAATTATTTAAGCCCTTCTTGAGTTTTACGCATACCAACATAGTGATTCAATTTTATTTTATGCATAAACTGTAAATAAAATAATAGTAAGTCGTTGATTTGATAAATAAAGAGTAAAAAACGTTTGTGTACCTCTGTGTAGTGAGCTGAGAGTAGTGAGTTGTGAGCTGTGAGTTGGGAGTTGGGACCTCGTAAACTGGACAAAAACACGGGACCGCTTTTTGGCAATATCCGTAAATCTATCTTTATATTGATGTCCGTTAGGCAAATGGGTTTTTAACCTTAGAATAAAAAAAGGGTTATGTATTAATTAAGGTTTGTTTATTGTATTGTATCTGGACAATTATCTAATAATTACGTCATAATGATCGTCATCCTCTAGTAATCATTTCATAATCATAATGATCATGTAATAATTACTTTATAAGTGTAGTCACCATCATCCAATAACAATTTCATAATCACTACTATCTGATTGTGACTTCGTCAATGAGTCATTATTGGGTCCAGAATGCCCTCACTAACATACCCACTGAACCACTTCTCCACTTACATATTCATTCACTTAAATATTAAGGTTATTGAACAGGTAGTTGTGTCAACATTGCTGTAGGGAAACTGGATTAAAATGCCTTAAGGCTTTAAGTTCGGCTTAGTACTAAATTTGTGCAATAAAGTATATAAATAAAATAGTACTATATTCTTTACGGGATAAAAATTAACTTATGTGTTACTCCAAGTAATTAAGTACTCTTGTGCCAAATTTAATTCAAATCCAATTACTCAATTTCTACTAGATGACTAACAAAGGTCCAAACATACAATTTAAATTTATACGAGTAATCATAATTATTTCATAATAATGATGAACGCAAGTGTCGTGAGCGTAACGCTTCTTTGCAAAGCGTCAGTTCGTGTCCTATATTGTGGCTGAGTTGGCACTAATTCGGTGGGATTCAAAGAAACCCTTGCTAATTGAAGTGTTCTGACCGCCTGTAATTGGGTCGCATCCGGATGCCGGATGAACGTTCCGGAAACGTAACCCCGAAGGATTATGATTTATATCTTTAGATTTAAGGTAAAACTATTCAAAGGGTTCTATACAAAAAGGTTTTATGCTTGACTAATTGATTGACAAACATACATTCAGGGATTTTAATGATGATGAGAAGGAAGGAGGAGAGCGGAATATTGGAGAACACTAGAAAGGGTGATGATATTGAAGGGGCTAACGCAACGTAGATACTAATATTAAACCGATAAAAGATCAAATATGATTACGAGAGAAACCTAAGCAGTGCCTTGGGTTTGTGTCCAAGGTGTAAGCTTAAGGAAGTCCTTTAAGTGATCATGACACTCGCCTCCACTGATCAGGCTCTCCGTTTAAACCTAAGGTTAATCTCACATAAACCTAACCTAACACAAGACGTGGCAACTAGATTGTAAGGTACTCACGTGACCTTGATCGGACAGCACTCCTAGCACTAACACTGCACTGCACAACACTAACACTATTCAGAGACTACTACACTTCTTGAGAGACCGCGCACGACTAAGACTTCAGTCAGTCAGACTGTCGATGGCATATAAAAGATCAAGAGTCGAGACTATCAAAACAACGGAAGTGACTACTACCTTACTCCAACGCCATAGATACTGATGACGATTCGATAGTCGATAGTCTTTGACTATTCTCCGACATATATCTCTACATGTATATCATAACACAATCTAGACTTTTTTTCGTATCTTTAAATAAATATTCTTTTTGTTTCAGATTGTCTTCATCTACAACTCTACAGAGATCCTAAAGACCGTTACAAAAAAGGACAGACAAAGGCATCTCTATCTCTCCAACACTTCCTCGGCTTTGAATCAGGATTCACTCTTGACAAAGAATCCAATACAATTGCCATTATATGCCAAGATGTGACTGTGGTCCTGGCGTTCGAAACAAGGGAAAGGTTGATATCATGGCAGGTCAAAGTTGGTGGGCAGTTAGGGTCTTCCAGGGAGTTCTTAGTCATGATTGGTGGTGGAGGATCCAGGAAACTTCCAGCTGGTCCAGCCAGACTTCATATTCAAGGAAGGAGATTTGCTTTGACTAGTGGAGTTCCTCCAAGAGTTTTGGGATTATGGGAGCTCGCTCATCTGAGGTACGGTTGATTAAATCTTCATATTACATAATAATTAATTCATAATATAATAATTGTTTCCTAATCATTATTATTGTAAGTTCTAAGGCGTCTCATGTTCTTTTTAAATACAAAATACCACTTCATTTTTATTAAACACACCTTACAAAGATTAGATAAAAATATAAACAATCATCATCTATAATATTCAGCGTCATCTACAAATAGTTTCGTAAATTGTATATCTATAAATTGTTGTGATGATAATAATTATTTCAGATTCATCATCATCTTATAATAATAATCAGTCCTCAATAATTTCAATATCTAATTATTAATTAAAATGGTCATTTAGCTAATCCAGCATATTATAAAATTTCAAAGAAATGCAAAACTATAAATTTCAAAGTCCATATAAAGTTTAACAACGAACTCTAGTAAATAAAATCGATCGTAAAATGTTTGGCTGAACCGAGTCACAGAACATACATACATGAATACACAATAAAACTGCATCATTTCACGGCAGGATCATAAACGTTCATATGGTTTATGTAGTCTGGTCAGAGTTAATGGCGTCTACTTCCGTCACGGCAGCCATTTTATGCGCCGCGCCGACATTTTGTCGACGACTTATCCTGTTTCCTGTCACTTGCCAACTATTGACGTGACTTCATTTTATCACGAAGTTGTATAAAAATGCAATATTATTTTCGTGGCATGAGAATTTCTTGAGAATTTCTGGTGCTTCTAAAGTATATTCCAAAATACCCACAAAAAATATAAACCCTAATTTTTTTTGTTATTCTCCCCTAAAATTAATGGCCAATTCTCAATGACAGACTGGAGATAAATAGCCCTAAAACTTTAGCAGTGCCATTAAAATAATTTCTTTAAATTATGACAATGTACATTACTTATTTTAAAGTCGGTAAAGAGAATATTCTCAGTCCAAAAAGTCTTTTTAATATCGCCAGTGCAGATCGTTTCATATAAAAGACAGATTGAAGATTGAGAAAAAATTCTTTCACAATTTTGCCAGCACGTTGCTCATACCGGTTCCTATGACTTGCCAACTTTCTGAGCTCTGATGCAAATATTTTTAAAATTACGACGTCACGGTTTGTTAGGCACGTGAAAAATGATTCAGTAATGTGGGTTACTCATGATAGCTAAATTTTGTGAATAAAATGCTTTCTCGTTTGAGTCTGAGATGTCTTCAGGATATTTTAAATTCGTTTCGTTGAGATTGATGCTCCTAGCGAATGTACTTTGACTTAGTTGGTACAATATCAAATAGTAGTTTTAAAATTTTTAACTTCTATTGACATTTTTTTCTGCAATTCGTCTTCCAACCACTATTTAGACATATTAAATTGATTGAAGCGGAGATTCATGTTTAACAAGAAATCAAAACGATTACTTTGCTATAATCCGCGGAGAACAAGTTAAATTGTATAGTGTATCTTGGGCCTGAGGTGCCAACTGTAAAAGCTGGTAGCCTGGACCAAAGAACACCGCACAAATTCTCAATTCTCAACGTACGTTTTAATCCGACATCGAAGCATCCTCAGGAGATGTAGACTCTACAACAGACAGTAGTAAAGTCTTTACCACCTCGAGCCCAAGTTACACAAATTTACGTATTGTCCGCGGATTATAGCAAAGTAATCGTTTTGATTTCTTGTTTAACTATCTAGACACGTCGGCAGCTGTGCAAAAGCCAAGTGAAGGGGCGTAGCTGATGAAGGTATATTGACAATTTCGAGCTACTTTTGACCTTCTCGTATTTTGGAGCCCAATTAATCTACATAGTTTATACTAATAAACAAACATAATTTAGCTTGTACGTGAAAACTGGCCAAATCACATGAGCTTAAATTACATCTTAAGTGAAATAATTTCATTTTGTAAATAATTGTCAGTTGAAATTTAAGAATTTATATTACCTGTTAAGTAGCAAACATTGTTGTCGTATCAAGAAACAACAAATTGTTATATGAATTTAGTAGATTGATGCATATTCTTGAAACTAAAATTTTAATATTTTTTACACAGAACTTGACACACATATAGATAGTAATTCGAGTTAGCGAACATGAGGCATATTTTTTATACAAAACTTGGCTCTTATTTCACATTAATGTTTTTGTTGGGATCACCCTATCGCCTGTCGTTTAGACCTTTGAAACGGACGTTATCACTAAAATATTTTTGTGATCGCTATTTTATTATTATGTAAACGTAATTTGGAACAGAAACATTAAAATTTAGGAAGTTATCAAATAAAATGGAAACATACAGTACATTACCACATTCTATTAACGCTAATAGACAATGTATGAGTTATTAACCACAACTTTGCATCCGTTTTATCCAGCTACATTTCTGCGTTTAGTTACGAGTCAGCTATTTCGGTGTAAACTTTGTTACGTTAGGTATATGGGAATATTCTATTAATTTCATTTAAATTGTTTACAATAGTTAAACTATTAGATCAAATAATAATTTTACGTAATTTTCATTTTATTTCAAAGGCGTTATGGCGTGGTGGAAGGCAGATTTTGTTTTGAAGGAGGCTCACATTGCGGAAAAGGAGAAGGATTGCATATGCTCATCACTGACCAGGCACAAGATATCACTGATGCATTCGATCAAGCAGCTCAGGGAAACTTTCATCCCAGAACACCAAGAAGCACCGGTAAGTTTAATACGTGTTCGAATTAATACAACTGTTTTACAATTTTCAAAAGTTTGTTAGAAAAGTTAAATATATCAAATACGAAAATCATGTTATCAGTGACTTTTCTTATTGTGATTTTTTTGCAGGACCTGATCGCAGATTTAAATCTCGGCCAAATACACGTTTGTCGGATTTCAATACAGGTGATCAGTCATTACCAGATACTGCCAGTGCTCTATATGAAGAAAATTACTTTGGAGAAGATTGTGGAGATGTTTCTCCTTGGCCATCAGCAGAGAGGAGATTCGACGAAAATGAATACAGACCTGAAACTGAGATGAGCGTAAAACCTCCATGGAGTGGGGCTGATCATGTAACATTAGAGCGTTGCAATAACTGTTTATCAAAACTTGGTGGAATGACCAGATCCTCGACAGTAGCATTAACAACAGGAAGTCATTTCAATCCAGCGTGGACGATGGAAGCAGTTCCTGGAAGTAGTTCAGATAATTCTTCTAACAGTACAGACTGTCATATACCTAGCTTGGTGGCGAAAAATGAAGAAACATGTCAGTGTAAGGAAAAACCTCCCCAAAGACCCCCGAAACCAGTTCATTTAGATCAAAAGAAACCTCCAGCTCCGTTACCTTTACAGGGATGTAAATGTAGTACAAATGATAATAAAACATATGTCAGCAACAATCCAAAAGTTGGACCATATGAAAACTATGATGTACCAAAAGCGACTTATTCCGAGGTAAGTATGCAGTACGAGTTTTTTTATAGGATGTTCATTATAATTTATGTTTTAGATTAACTATTTTTTTTATTACAGTTGGACAATACAGATTATTATGACACTCCAAAAAGAATTAAAGCAGCACTAGCCGATGATTTATTTCAAATTACGAATACTTCAACACCAGATTCATTAGTACTGAAGAAAAAGTGTGGTTGTATATTGAAATTTGGCTCGAAAAAGAAACCAGTAATTGTTGAGTGTAATGAAAGTTTGCAGCCGGTTGATTGTCCATGTCAAAAGGTGACTAGTTGGGCGAATAATCTTATTAGCCTTCCATATTGTAAAAGAAACAGCAATGATAAGATAAGTACCGAAGTTCTTAATTTTGCAAAATCCGATGACATGGCCCTGTATGCAACTGTAGATATTTCAAGGAAAACCAATAGGCAAAGTACTGGAACTGATCAAGACAAAAATCAAGACGAATCATGTGATACAATATTTACGAATTACCAAAACCTAGAACCTAAAGAAGAAAAAGATTTCGAAGGTCCTTATGCCAATTACGAAAATTTAGAATTTGCTTTGTCTTTAGAATACTATGAGAATGCAAAAGATTTGTTGAAAAAAGCTGGTGTAACCCAAACAGAATTAGACGCTCTTAGTACGAATTTAGATTTGGCGTCCGCTACTTTGCCTTTGCCAATAAAATCTCGATCTTGCTTAAAATGTGGTCATTGTAAATCTTCAACTATACATGATATAAAAACTAAAACAGATGAGTATTTATTAATGGAGCCTAACAAAGATAATACGAATACCTTAAACAAACGTACAGGTACAAATCCTGGTTACACCCCGATGTCACCTAATCCTAACTGGTCACAAAGTTTAAGACATCCAATGTCTAAAGTGTATAAAGCAGAAATAGAAAAATCGTTTAGTATTCCCACGTTAAACGGAAGCGGAAATGGCTCTCAAAACTTTGATACGTCTAGTAAAGAAGCCATTCAAAAAAGGTCGAGTTCTGTGGATTCAGCACGGCTTCTTGAAGATTTAAAAGAATTTGATAGTAGTATAGGAAGTCATGCAACATCATCGTCAATGGAAACTTTACGAAACTTAGCTTTAGAAAACAGACTAGCATCTCCATGCGATAATGACAGGGAATGTTATGATTGTTGTAAATCTTCAGATTCAGAAAATAAGACATCTGAAGAGAGTTCCTCAAAGGACTTACCACATTTACGAAATAAACATATGGACAATGCAGCCATAAAGAGATCGTCTAGTGTACCATGCAAGGGTGGTAACCGAGATTCATCAAGCTCAAACGATTCTGGTGTATCAAGCTGTTCGTTAAAACATAGTGGCGGCGAATTTCAAGAATTCGAGATGCCTTTAACATCCGGTCAATCCAGATACCAATATATGGTGCATAAAAGAATGCGAGGTAATCTTTCTGGGACAATTAACTGTTCTCTACCCAGGAAATCTAAATCATCTGATCTGCTGAGAGACCAACCAATGCAGTTGCACAAAGTTAACGCTCATGCAAAGTCATCATCTGCAGAAGCTGAGGTTCCTGTTCTTCCACCAAAACATTTCAAAGGTATCTTAATTATTTTTAAAAACATAATTATACAAAAAGTCATCTTAAAATTTTAGATTTAATTTATTGAATTTTGAAATTTTCAGGTATTATGGATACACATAGTACTTCAAGTGGGACATCAGACATGTCTGATTA
The DNA here is from genome assembly GCA_905147385.1 of Limenitis camilla. Lineage (NCBI taxonomy): Eukaryota > Metazoa > Arthropoda > Insecta > Lepidoptera > Nymphalidae > Limenitis > Limenitis camilla. Next base: position 13,761,329 of record LR990241.1, read on the forward strand.
CATTGAAACGCTATCATTAACATCTTCACATTCATCATCAGATACAACAAGTGCATTAAGGTATAATTTTTAATCTAAAACTTTTATTAGTATCTTTCTGTTTTGCAAGTTGTGTAGAATTTAAAAGCTAACCAGATTTTCATGTTTTTAGAATAAGTCGCCAACCACCGACAAGTACATTAAGACCAAGATCTGGCAAGGAGTACCACAATATGGACCCTATCATCACCTCCATGTATAAGAATGGAAAGGATTTGGCTAATTACACTAACCTGCCATAAATATATAACATTATATAGTTATTTATTTTAGTTTAAAATACAGTATATGTAAAAATAAATGTCTGAAAATAGTCTGTGTAAATTTAAATGTTCAGATATCAATTTTATCTTAAATATTCTAGCCATGATCATATAGAAGACAGTCACGTGTAAGACGGACTACTTTGCGTGGTAATCATTAAAAAAATTACAATTATGTTAATAATATATATAGAGTAAGCAATGGTAGTAGACATTGTTGACATTAAGTACATATATTAAGTAAAGTATAGTTACCGGCACGTAAGTATGGTTTTGACCTTGAATGCGCAGAAGTCACTATTATGGTTTTTTTAGCGGGGAGCGTGGGGCGAGAGCAGCGCTTCGCACGCAATTGGTTCTTACGTTTCAGTTCCCGCGCGTCTGCTACGTCACTGATGGAACTGCCAATACAGGCACGCGGCGCGCTCACAATGCGCAGCTTTCCCCCCATTATTTTTTTCCTCAGATCTAAAATTAGCTGCCGGCTACTATATTATTAATATATAATATTTTATATTTTCATTTTCAACATCATCGACATTGATTGTTTCGATTTTTTTCCAAAAGTGGTTTCTCTTTACTGTTATTATCTTCTAGATTTTAAAATTGTTTAGATTTAATTTTATTTTCCTATAAATTACCAATTTCAACAGATTTGTAATTCTTTGTATTTACGTGAAAGACTATTTGTTTTGATACAGCCATTATTTTTTTTTTTTCATGCAGAAATATCTCATTTTGGCTTTACTTTGCTTACTCTATGTATAAAATTGAATTTAGTTTAAAAAAAATAATATTTTTGATTACTAAACTTGAGATTTATTCATTCTAGTTATTTCAATAAAATCAATAGTTCAATAGATTGGAACTTAAGTTTATAACATAAGACTGACTGCATTTCTATACTTTATTTTCTAGTCATTTTTATTTTGTAATGTAAAAAATATAATGTAAAATTGTAAAAATATTCGGGTAAAACAACGATTACACAGTTAGGGGTAGAATGTTTTATACGATGTTTATTATTCAGTATATTGCCTTGTGTAACCCTTCCAGTTGTGTACAAGGATACAGGCTAAACAGACAATATTATTTCTATACTAAATAAATAACGACTTGACATGAGAATATTTTCTCAAAACCCTTATCTTCGATCACTAATAGTATTGGATACATAATCAGCGACAAAATTTTTGCAATCAAAAAAGCGCCCATTTGAACATTAGGTGCTTATTTAATCTATACATCATCGATCCGTCAATGGCCCACTGCTGATCCGGGTCTCCTCAGAATGAGGAGGGTATTAGGCCATAGTCCACCAGGCTGGCCCAGTGTGGGTTGGCAGACTTCACACACCTTTGAGAACTCTCAGGAGTGCAGGTTTCCTCACGATGTTTTCCTTCACCGTTCAAGCAAGTGATATTTAAATGCTTAAAGCACAGAAAACTCAGAGTCAGAGGTGTGTGCCCAGGATCGAACTCGGACCTCCCGAGTAAGATTTGAAGTCTCAACCACTGGGCCATCACTGCTTTTGTGAAATGGATATCCCAAATATCTCAACAAATATCCAAAGAATTATTAAGTCAATATGTAGATTATGTTATGATGTATCACATACTTATATTTGGTGGAAATTCAAATTAATCTGTGTTCAGGCCAAGGATGGTTTTAAATGGATTGTGTATCTAGTTCTTATTGAGATCGAAGATTCTAAAAGGTTTTTCAGTCATGATGGACCTCATTTATTTCTGTTTAGTCTGTACCTACATGTTTTTTGCTAAATGTACAAACTATACCCAATACTATTCTATTGTTATTTTTATACATGTAGCGTGTACATCATTTTATTATCAAAATTAGTTTCATAATTTTTTTTTTTTTAAATATCGTTAATATTTTTTATTAAACATTATTTTAGATTATAAACGTAATTTTTTAATTATTTATTAATTTTTTTTTCAATATACGACGTGCACGCTACATGTGATGGATTCGTGCAATAAATTAAACTAAGCGACCTAATTAATAAACAAATATCCAATAAATCAAAATAAAAAATTAAGTTTCTTATATTATAAACTATTTTATATGCAAGTTTATTAATAAGGTCAATCTTGTAAATTGCATTTTGATCTATACCTACATATCTACTATAGTTAGTTCGCTAGTGTATACCCGTTACCCAGTTACCCTTTACTCGTTACCCGTTACCCGCCCGTACCGATTATCCTAAAGTTACCTTTGTATACCTGCATATAAATAAACATTATAGTTATTTGTAAAGCATTTTGTCTTTCATTTATTTCTTTATCGTAATTATTTTATACTCCGACTAGCCGAGGTATATTCTCGTGATGCTCTGCTCCTATGGGTCATATCGTAATATTATGTAGACTATAGTCTTCCTCGATAACTTGTCTTTCCAACACTAAAAGAATTTTTATATTCGGACTTGTAGTTAAAGAGTTAAGAAAAAAACAAACCCTTAAGCTTTATAATATTAGTATATCTTGTGAACCAAAATATCCAAATATAAATGCAAAAACCGCAGCCAAGATCGGTGGCAATCAGGCGTTTTCTTTTCTTCACCGATAAAATCTTGGGTTTTATTTTTTTTATCTAATTATTATTACTTATATTATTTATATGAAAGTTATATTGCACAGTAACACGTAGTAGACAGTAATGAGATACACTTTAGCCACGCGCAAATACTGTTACACTCACGAAATACTTACAATGGAGTCCCAGCATTACGAAACCATACTGCAATGGTCACCAGAGTGTGAGAGTGAGATGCGTTTGACAACTGATACAAATTTATCGGAAAAGAGGTACTGTCTTGTTATAATAGGTTGGGGAAAAAGTCTTATCGCATTATAGTATGTATGAACTTGTAATAAAATCTCTTTGACTATACTATTTGTATCTGAACGGTTTTGGTATCATTACAAGTTTACATTTCAAAGAAGATTATTCAAAATTCAAATTAGGAAAATGTGTGATTTTTATTTGTTTTTCGTACTGAGAAGATGAGCGAGTCTAATGAAGAAATTCGATACATTTTAACATTTAGCTACAAAAAAGGTAAAAATGCAACGCAAGCCGCAAAAAGAATTTGCGATGTTTGTGGACCTAGTGCAGTGTCTGTGAGAGTAGCACAAGTTTGGTTTAAGCGTTTTCAATCCGGAAATTTTGATGTCAAAAATGCACCTTGCTCTGGTCGCCCTATTACGGACAAAATGGCTGCCATTTCTGAAAAAGTGGAGAAGATCGGCATATCAATAGTTACGACGTAGCTGAAGAACTGGGAATTGACCACAAACCAGTTTTGGTGTATTTGGAAAAAACTGGGTAAAGCTCGATATTTGGGTACCTCACGAGCTCACTGAGAGAAACCTAATGAACCGTGTACTCATTTGTGATTCTTTATTACGACGTAATGAAACCGAACCATTTTTGAAGAAGCTGATAACTGGTGATGAAAAGTGGATCACGTACGACAAGAACGTGCAAAAAAGGTCGTGGTCAAAGGCCGGTCAGGCTTTATAGACTGTGGCGAAACCTGGGTTAACTCGCAACAAGGTGGTGGGGTTGAAAGGACATTATTTATTATGAGCTGTTACCACAAGGCAGGACCATCGATTCTGAACTCTACTGCGAACAACTGATGAGATTAAAGCAAGAAGTTGAGAGAAAGCGGCCGGAACTAATTAACAGAAGGGGTTTGGTTTTTATCATGATAACGCTAGACATCACACATCTTTACCTTTGCCACTCAGCAAAAATTAAGAGAGTTTGGCTGGGAGGTGTTAATGCATCCGCCGTATAGTCCTGACCTTGCACCTTCAGATTTCCACCTGTTTCGGTCTCTTCAGAATTCTTTAGGCAGTGTCAGGTTAACATCACGAGAAGACTGCCAAAACTACTTGTCGCGGTTTTTTGAACCAGATGCCCCAAAATTTCTATAGCAATGGGATCATGTCCCTATCTATCCCTATAATAAATTGTTACGTGGGTGTAATTGAAATAAAATAAAGTATTGGTAACTCTTATAACATCTTTGATTAAAATTGTTTTTTTTCTTAACTTTTGTATAAGCTGTTAATCATGCTGTTGGCAACACTTATAATTTGAGTAGCACACTGTTATTTGATGTTGGTAGGATTAATATAAAGGGCATTTTTTCGCGAGGATTTTAGCAGTAACTCTGACGGTCTGAAGCATAACCCCCAGGAGGATATTCGAGTTAAGCCGTCATACTTTTGGTCTGCGTATACAATACAACTCTCTTCTTTAATTTCTTTTAATTAATAACACAAAAGTCCAACAAAGTGTTGGTAGTAAGAATACATATTACGCGTGATAAAAACATGGCCCTTATTACGAACTTGGCTAGCGCACTACTGTGTTACTGAGAATGTAACACTGATTGTTGGTTCGTCCTAGTTGAAAGTTGAAGATGAAATATTTTTTATTAACCATAACACACTTTGAATAGAAATTATTTCCAAGCCAATACGGGTAAGTCTCTAGTGTTATACATAGGGAGGGTAATGTCCTAAAACCTGTCTTTCGACGTACAGACACATATCAGGATTACACGTAAGTTACGTAAGTCAGGGCTCTTCCGACGCTATCTGACTAGCAACGACTAGATCCTAGATTTATACTGTCTCTACTCTCTATCATATATATTGCTAGCTTACTGTTTGGTTAATATTCGCTAGCGCCATCTATTGGGTACTTTCTCAAACTGGATCACAAAAAGTGTTTTAATAAACTAACTTACACCGCCATCTATACTACAATTATTGAAATTACCAAAATGTTGAGACAAAAGTTAGCAACACCGTCGATAACTTTATATTCGCGAGTCCTTTTTAGGGTTCCGCACCCAAAGGGTGAAAACGGGACCCTATTACTGAGAGTCCGATATCCGTTCGTCCATCTGTCATCATGAACCGTGATATCTAAAAAGATGAAATTTACACATAAGATTTTTGTTGCCCCTATAACAGCAAATACTAAAAACAGAATAGAATAAATCGAGTCCGCTTTGCACTTGTTTATTTCAAGCATACCCACGAGTGTTAGCAACACTGTTTGTAAAGTAGTAGTATCGGGTAGATCATTTTATATTATTTCAAGTATACCGACGTGAAGACAATATATAATCTTTAGTGCGATAGATTAGTCTCAGTCGTTTAATGTTTTCGCTTAGTGTACATGGAAGTTAGTATTGTAGTGTCGTGGTTCTTGAGGTCCGCGTAAGTTTGCTTATTATTTATTGTAGTGCTAAGTATATGAGAGAAATATGATACCCATGACTGTACAGCAATACGTATACACATGCAATTTAGACTGAGCCGAGCGATGCCTGGGGCTTGAGATCCAGGAGCAGGTATAAAGAGCTCTTTCATAATATATTAACTCTCACCTCCACCACTCGACCTCGCTAACGACAATAGATAATAAAGTAAACTTACGTGGACCTCGAGAAGGGTAACCTTAATCACGACACTATAACACTAACTTCCATGTGCACTGCACGAAAACACCAGAGAGACTGAGACTAATCTATTGCATTAAAGGTTATATATTGTCTTCACGTCGGTATACTTGAAATAATATAAAATAATCTAACCGCTACTACTACTTTATAAACAGTGTTGCTAACAATAGTGGGTGAGGTCGAGTGGTGGAGGTGAGAGTTAATATATAAAAAAGAGCTCTTTATACCAGCCCCTGGGTTTCAAGCCCCAGGCATTGCTCGACTCCGTATAAATTGCATGTGTATACGTTTTGCTGTACAGTAATGGGTATCATCTCTCTCTAATGTTATAGCACGAGACAATATATAATGTTGGTTCAGGTTCAGTTGTCAAAGGGAGCTCGTCCGGTAAGCACTAATGATGTGTTTAACTATTGTGTTTCTCAAGTTGTACCAAATTACATAAAGCTTGCAATTTCATCTTGATCGATGCAGTCATTTCGAAGTTAATTGCGGACAAACAAACACAGAACTTTTATATATACAACATTAAATACATAAAGCGAATAATTTCCAAACAATTCAAAACAAAACCAAATTAAATTCAGCAAAAAATGAGCAACACAATCTACCTCCATACATTTTCCCTCAATCAGGGAAAAGTTTCGAACTAGAACAATAATCATTTTGTTTTTATTTTGTTGTTAAGACTCGTTCACACGATGATCAGTCTGTTCATTTACACATTTTAATATTGTAATACTTTCTATATTATATACTTTATGTAGATTTAAATTTTTATTTGTTGTCCTAATTTCTGAAACTGACTTCTCAAAATGATGACTTCTGTCGTTAATTCAAATGTCCTGAATACTTTTCATTATAATTGAATGTGCTGAATACATTCCCTTATATAGCTATACTGCTAGCTAGTATAATATATGTATATATATGTCGGAGCATAGTAAAAGATTATCGATTAATCGAATCATTATCGTTGTCTATGGCGTTGGAGTGGGGTAGTAGTCACTTCCGTTGTTTTGACAGTCTCTACCCTCGACCCTTTATATGCGATCGACAGTCTAACTGAAGTCTTAGTCGTGCGCGGTCTCTCAAAAAGTGAACATCACCTAAGTAGTGCTAGTGATAGTGATAGTGTCAAGTGCAGTGTAGTGTGGAAGTGCTGTCCAACTAAGGTCGCGTAAGTCCTTACAATGTAATTGCCACGTGGTTAAGTAAACACAATGTTAGGTTAGGTTAGCCTTGTGTTAGATTCGGTTTATGTGCGTTTAATCTTAGGTTTAAACAGAGAGCCTGAGCAGTGGAGGTGAGTGTCGTAATTACTTAAAGGAATTCCTTAAGCCTACACCTTGGTCACAAGTCCAAGGCACTGCTTAGGTTTCTCTCGTAATTGTTAGAGATCATATTTGATCATTTATCGGTTCAGTAGAAGTATCTACGTTGCGTTTACCCAATATTCCATTCAATACCATCACCCCCTTTTAGTGTTCCCCAATATTCCCCATCTACCTCCTTCCTTTTCCTTTCACATCGTTTTAAAATCCCCGACATATATCTTAAGAGTCCTATTACGAATCGTAAAAACTCGCTTACCGCGCGCGCGCTAGTGTTCGGTTCTACTTTAATTTTATTTATTGCATTTTTTTCTGATTATATTGACAAACGAAAACGAATGAGATGTATTAATTGTAGAATGAAGTTTTATATAATAGTAGTTTATTTGATAAAATTGTGTTTATTTGAATATAATGGACGCTGAATCAAGACATTTATGGCATAAATTAGGCTTTATTTAAGATTTTTTCCGTGAAAACTCAAGTAATTTAAAGAAATTCTAAAACTCTAATAAACAATTAAAACATTCAACTTATATTTAATGAATTTTAGCTTTAATAAAAATTGAATGTAACAATGTGAATTTCAGCGTCAAAGTTCCATCGCCGACAGTTATGCTTGTAAACTGAGATTGTAAAACATTTATAGTAAATTACACGATAATAAAATGTGCAACACCAACTTCTTGTAAGTTAGTCTAGTAAAGAGAATGGCACTATCGTTATTCATAATCAAATAATTAAAATATCATACTGCTACTGAAAATTGCACCGTCAAAAATCTTTAATTTGCGTAAAACATGTAATAGGACTCTTAAAGCATTCTACATCAGATGAATTAAAAGAATCAGTCGTAACTTTCTTTAAAGTACAATCTATTGTAATGTAGTGGTAGTATCTACTGTAATTGATAGTAGAGCAGTGAAGGGGAACATTGTCAATATACTTCTTAACCCTAAACTTTGGTCTTAAGTCGCAGTCGTCGTAGCGTAGCTCAGCTTCTTCTCTAATATTTTTTTACACACATTGTAAAGTTACTTAATTTAGGATCAATTAAAAAGAGGATTTGAAGAAAATAACTATATTTAAGCCAAAATGTAGTAGAAAAATTATTTACAAGGTTCCCTGAGAACAAACCTAAACGCGCAGAAAGAATTGTAATGTTAATGTTATGCAAATGTAGCTCGGAGTGTGATATTAAAAATTTTATATCCGCGCTCAGGACCCAGGATCCTGCTCCTGGACAATAAAATGGGATTATTTTCATCATGTGGTTTAATACTGCTATTGTTGTTACTTGGGATATAAAGGTTTTGGTTAATTTATCGTCAGGATATGAGATTTCTTATATGCATAAGAATGTTATGTGAAGTGGCTAAAATTCTTGATTTGGTTTGATTTAAAAAAAAAAGATAACTAATTTATATAAATAAAACTTTTTTATTCATTTAGCTTGATTTGTTTATTAAAATGGCTTTCAGTTCAAATAAAAAATGATAGTTATTATTTTATAAATTTAACTGCATCACAAACTGATCTTATCCTAGCTATAGGTTATTGCTATTTCAATTACAAGGAAGAGCAGCATCTGGTGGTAGCAGCACATGGACAAGGTTAAGGAATTCCTTTACTTTTTTTTTCTTTAAAATACTACTTTATACTAAAGTGGACGCAAGTGATTTCCAAAAACACCAAAACCTCAGACCGATCTTAATATAAATTTATAGGATTATAACTTAAGAGCGCGGGATACCCCTTAGAGATATTTATAAAAAAATAAATGTCATTACACTCCCATATCAATACATATATTGTTATATTTTGTTAATTTACCAGAATATCCATTTGTATTCAAAACACAGTGACAAACATAATGTTAATACTACAAACAGAAATAAACTTGTAACGCCTTACTATCGTCTCCAGAAAGTCAGTAATAGCTTCATGGGGCTTGGTGTTCGCATCTATAATAAGATTCCACATCTTAATAATATTAGACTTGCCACTTCAACAATTTAAAACTCGTATCAAGAAGTCATTAATATATAAAGCATACTACAATGTACAGGATTACTTAAATGATGAGAATGCTTGGAATCTAAGTGACGTTGACTCTCAAGTTAAATGATTTGTAAAACAGACTATGGTAACATGGCTTTTTGATGCGAGTGACTGTTGAGTTTCTGGCCGGCTCTTCTCAACAGAAAACTGCTATCGGATAGCTACAGACAAACTAACTGACCGACCAATTTTTGATGTTTCAAAAGTACTTTTTAAAAAAATCTAGTTGAAATAAATAATGTTTAGTTGTAAGTTTGATCAATCAACAATAAACACAACAACAGCGATGCTAATAATATATAGAAATACAGACCATCTGCCTGTAAGCTTCTGATACATCATTACACAGCTACACTGTTGTGTTTGCACATGGAACACAAACACTGCAGATGCAGGACAACGAACAGACAGATTAAATCATAGATATACTCAGATTGAAAATAAACAACTGCTAATGAATTGTATGTAGCCCACACTGATTGGATTTGTGATAAACTTGGAGACTAAGAACAGACGAGAAGACCTTACATCGTCACGGTCTTTATACTAAAGCCTGAACAATAAAGAATTCGCGGACTCATACGTAGTAATCATCTACCCTCTGATGAATAAATATAAGCCTTTTCCATCGTGTGATAAAGATAGAAAGGTTAAAAAAATATATTTCTTATTTCTGGGACTTTAAAATACTTGATTAATATATTTTTTTTATAATAGATAAGGTGCAAACGAGCAGATGGTCCTGATGGCAAGTGGCAACCATCGCCCATAGACATCGGAAAAACAAGAAAAACTCTCGTTTTGTCGATGCGTTGCATCCCCGAAGATAGAGTGGGAAGGGGGAATGAAGAAGAAAAATGATGCGGATTCAGCGGACCCTAGGCATGAGCCCAGAGTCCACTAGACCCACAGCATTAATGAAATGGGAGAGGGAGGGGGTAAGTCCGGCCCACATGCGGCTCAACCGGAACCGGCGTCTATGACACTTGACGATTGGATTCACATACTGGTGGTCGCAAGCCAGTCGGGGAACAGATCCCCTACCACCAAGGGGGTGCTGGGTTACTCGGCTCTTACGAGATGCTCTCCCAGCGGCAGAGGGGAATAGTATTCTAACCCGTCCCCTCACTGGTCAATAGTTTATAAAAAACTAAAAATGTTTGTTATTTAATTCCTAAGCGCCAAAAATTAAATTCGTATGAGATGTCGCGATTAAAGTGAGGTAGTCGCGAAATAATCCTCACATTAATAAAAATATAATGTGATGTGGAGGTAGTACGGGAACGACGGGTAGTTTGACTGACATTAAAGCAGAGCTGAGCTGAGCGTGAGTGACATCGTTTTGTCCCAAGTAAGTGAGTTTTATTATCAGTTTAAATGTATTCAGTTTTAAGATACTACAGATATATATGTGCTCAAGTTAGGGATATGAATAGCTAATATTACGAGTTTAGTGACGATTTTAGTGCTTATACATTCAGATAATAGATTCAAAGGTTATGATCAGATCAGTATGACTAGTTGTTATCAGTATATCAGAGCAGTACTCAGAGCTGGTGAATAATTAGTTGTGCATGGTTCAGGGTGGCTGTAGGAGAGGTTGGAGGCCACTTGCATGTCAGGTCCCGCGTTACCAGATTTAGACCAGAGTGAGACGACGGGTGTGCCATCAGGCATTAGCAGACTCTCTCAAAACAGAACCAGACGATGGAATGGCATCGTCATTCAGTCAGTATCGTATAAGTAGCGGTTAAAGGTTTATGTAAGTCGGAGGTGTGTTAGGTTTAGGTTAGGTTAGCCTTAGGTTAGGTTAGCCTTATGTTAGGTTAGGTTAATGTTAGTCTAATCTTAGGTTTAGACGGTGAAACTAAGCAGTGGAGGCGAGTGTTGTGATCGCTTAAAGGACGTCCTTAAGCCTACACCTTGGTCACAAGTCCAAGGCACTGCTTAGGTTCCTGTCATAATAGTTCTAGTAATGTTTAGTTATATCCTGATCGTGTTGCGCCCGTATAGCTTTTGAGATAGGCCATCCATCCATATCCTTTTTATTTTAGTTTCCGACATCAGAAGTGGAATAAAGAACTCGCCTCGAAGACCCACTAGTTCGCGTTAAAGCTTCTTTGCGTATCAACCTGACAATAAGTTAATAGTAAAAATAGTTTTTGAAAAAGTTAAAGTGGGTAGTACACAATGAAAATACAAAAATAGTTGCGAAGGTAGTATGAATTCGTGATAAATGTTTTGAAGTAAGATAGACCTTCGCTTCACATGTGGTCTATCAGCATTCTCGTTATTACATTATGACGTTAAAAATTTTTAGAAAATGTAAACCCGTGCGATTAACAAAATATTGATTGTAGATCATGTACGAGTTACTAAATTAAGTTGAAGTAATGGTGATCATGATTAGTAAAATGGATTTTGGTTTCTTGAGTGATAGAATCTATCGACCGTATTGAAATTTGTTGCAGTCCATGTGATGGATGTGCGTGAGAGTTGCGATCCAAGAGGTGGATGCGCGTGTGATGGTAGTTGCGATTACCGGTCGGCAGTGAGAGCCGTGGTGATGGAGGGTATCACTCAAGGATTTGTAGAAGTAGTTAGTCTGTAGCTTTTGAAAGTTGGAATAAACAGTTCTGGTACATGGCTCTACTTGATGATGTAGTTTTAGTGTAGTAGAAAAATTGTCATTATCTTAATTTGATAGTAGTCCGGTCAAAGACACAGTGTTAATTTTGCCAGAATTAGTTCCTTTAGTACCTTGATAGGATTCGGTGCGAAGTAAAGACTAGAGAGTATAACGTGTGCGTTCGGTACGTTGAAGATACAGACTTGCTTTAAATCTTGATTAATCGTTTAAATTAACGTTTAGGCAGTTTATCGGTTAAGGTGAAGACGATATTACTTCGATTGTGATACTTTGAAATAAGTTCCTTTAATGTCGACTGGTGTAGACTAATGACTAGTTAATTGTACAGTTCAGGTAGTACGTTTACCAATTTTAATTCTTGCGACTTCACGTTGAATAAAGTATTGTCAGGAAAGACGAGCGGACTTCCTTGTGATAGTGCGGTTTAGAAATTCAGTATCGCCCGTGGACGGTCGTGCGTCAGAATGACCGAGTCGGAGGTGTGTTAGGTTTAGGTTAGGTTAGCCTTAGGTTAGGTTAGCCTTATGTTAGGTTAGGTTAATGTTAGTCTAATCTTAGGTTTAGACGGTGAAACTAAGCAGTGGAGGCGAGTGTTGTGATCGCTTAAAGGACGTCCTTAAGCCTACACCTTGGTCACAAGTCCAAGGCACTGCTTAGGTTCCTGTCATAATAGTTCTAGTAATGTTTAGTTATATCCTGATCGTGTTGCGCCCGTATAGCTTTTGAGATAGGCCATCCATCTATATCCTTTTTATTTTAGTTTCCGACATGTATTTATTACCAATTCACTCGAGTACCCTGTACTCGGCGACATGAGATAAGAGAAGAAGTATAAAGGAAAGTTTAAATATTTTTGTTTTTGATAGACCTACGCCCAGCTGTGGACGTAGAGTAAAATTTTTTAACTTCAAATAAAACAACTATTCCTTAACAAAAAATGAAGTTTCTAAAGATATAGAGTAATTATAAAAACAGTAGTAACAGATATTTTACTTTATAATTGTTTCTGAAGCTTCTGATTTTGTAATATTCATTTTAGAAAACGTTTTAATCCAAAGATTTGTTAATTTTTTAAATTTAGTTAAACCTTTAAGAAGCGAGGGCAGACCATAAGTAAAGAATAATTATTTAAATATCCTAGAAAATAGTTTGAAAGGATCCATCAGTAATAACAGCGGTGATATAACAAACTGTCGTTATCCAAAGTAATTCCATCAGAGTTTAATGGAGTAACTTGGACTGAGTTGGAGCGAATCTATTACGATCTTAATGATCTGATTTACCAATTTTGATGAAGTTGCTCTTCAAGATTATATTAGTGCTAGTAGATATTACTAGTGAACTGCTCTTGCTATATTTAAAAAGTTTGTCCTACATAATATATAATACTATATTGGGTATATCGTAACTTTCTATATCAATTTTCCCCCGTGAGGGGACGGGTTAGAATACTAATCTCCTCTGCCGCTGGGAGAGCATCTCGTAAGAGCCGAGTAACCCAGCACCCCCTTGGTGGTAGGGGATATGTTCCCCGACTGGCTTGCGCCCACCAGCATGCGGATCCGAACGCTAAGTGTCATAGACGCGTTCCGGTCGAGCCGCATTTGGGCCAGTCTTACCACCTCTCTCTCCCATCCCATTAATGCAGGGGATCCAGTGGACTCAGGGCTATTGCTTAGGGTCCGCTGAAACCGCTGCATTTTTTTCTTCACTCCCCCTCCTCACTCTATATTCGAGGATGCAACGCATCTACAAAGCAAGGGAGTATCTCTTGTTTTGCCGATGTCCATGGGCGATGGTGGCCACTTACCATCAGGTGGACCATCTGTTCGTGCACCTTATCTACTATAAAAAAAATATATTAATCAAGTATTTTAAAGTCCCAGAAATAAGAAATATATTTTTTTAACCTTTCTATCTTTATCACACGATGGAAAAGGCTTAGATTCGTGTCCTATGCAATTCTCCTACCTAATGGAAGCAGGACTTACAGGAGCTCCAAAACACCATAGTGGTGCACATTATATAATATTTGTTGATTAATGTTACATTTCAATTAAACAATGAACTTTTTGAAATCATTACAAAGAGCATGAAAAACTAAAAGATAACGTAATAGGCTCTGAGTTCGTCGCATCGGCAATACAAGAGGGTATTGCTGATGCATTTCCACCTGGAAGATAGAGAAGTGGGAATGAAGAAAATAATTCTATGGTTTCTGCGTACCCTGAACACGAACTACGAGTGGGAGATGAAGAGGGTAGGTCTGTCTGCGAGTAGCTTGACCGAAACGGGTCAAACATACTTGGCGGTCGGACTCGCATGATTGTGGTCGCAAGCTTGTCGGGAAACAGATCACCTAACTCTAAGAAAGTGAATAGAAGTGCTATATAATAAACATTGAGGTGTAAACTGTGAATATCACAATTATCATCATCAGTTTGGTGGTAGGAGTATTTGTTCTCCAACAGTTATCCTTCTCATTTCTCAAAATTAGAATAACTTCAGTAATAAGAGAAATTGATCATACATTTATCTTCAATATTAGAATCTTACTAATATTTAATAAAACGTATGCAAACTTGGAAGTATTTCCATCAGAAATTAATAGAGCAACTTGCCATCGGGCAAATTGGAGTGAATCAATTAGTTGCTATCGAGGGCTCCATCGGCACTTAGTTCGATTCATTACCTTCATCATCATTACCAGATTCTGGTACACTGATATTCTTGATAAACTTGGATATTCATTGAAAAAGTTTATAACTTTATTTGTGACATAAGAATAATATGTGTTATTTAATTTGCAGGGTAGGTAATCTAAAACGCTAAGAATCAGTCTCGTCAGTTCCTGATAAAGTTTCTAGTTCTTGTTCCTGATAGTAAGAATCAATATCTGACTGATTTAGATAATCACACATAGTACTTTATCAGCAAGTTATGGAAACGGCCCAAAATCTTGACATAGTTAGATAAATGCTAACAACTATGGAAACAAAGTATTGTTTATGCATTTTTGATATAACTATTTGAATATAACATTCAAATCTTCAGTCATTCGGCCATACCATACTATGTACCACGTCAGTTAAATGAGTCACAAGTTACGTATTGTTTAGAATAACCGAAGAATCGATTTCTAAGATCTAAATATCGATTATTTAAATCGATATAGTCCAATGAATCGATATTTAGCCCTCGAAAAACGATAATTTTTCTAAAAATGCGGCGACAATAACCTTTTTTATATTAGAATTTTAAATACAAACTCGACAAAAAGATCATTTTTTTGTGAATCGATTCATCAGGTTGCGGATTGAATCGATTTAAAAATTGACATTTTTCAAAGGAACCGCCATCTCCAATGTTGTTAATATGTTAAATCATTATATGAGTGAACTTGTAAGAAAGAATCACTCAGACTACGTATGTTGTATGCTTTTAAGTAAAATGTGTGTCTACGATTACACGACAATAATTTTTTTTTATGGTAGATATGGTGCAAACGAGCAATACGGTCCACCTGATGGTAAGTGGCCACCATCGTCCATAGAAATCGTCAAAACAAGAAATAATCCTCTTCTTTTGCCGGTGGGTTGGGTTGGGTTCATTACTGGAATCTCTTTGTATAAGCTGAATATTCCAGCATGCGGAATTACTAACATCGTCACTAGACTCTCGGTCCATATCTCGAACGACACCGACTTGGAAACCATGTCTTCACAACGTTAGTTTCTATAAAAAAAGAAACATTTTTTTACATTTGTATAAAGTGTATATTTTAGTAACGTCATCTATAAAAGTAGTAGCTTCTGCGGCGTAGGCCTTTCCCATTGCTCTCTATGTCTCCCTGTTCCTTGCTTTGGTCATCCATCTTGGTCCCACTCTTTCAGAGAAAACATATTTCCAACACTTTTCTGACTGGCCCCTTGACCTCTTTTCGCTTTTTGGAATCCAATCATAACTATTATGTTCCATCTATTCTTATGACTATTCATCATTCTGTAAAATATATTCTGCCCATTGCCAATTTCATTTTTCAATTTTGTCTTTTTTCTTAACTCGAAAATCATCGTTACAGTGTTTCATTGACAAATTGATAGTTTGTTTACACCTTCGACACTAAATACTGTAAAAATAAATAAAACAAATTCAGCAATAAATTAGAGAAATTAGTTCGACACTGAAACATAATTGAAAGTTAATTTTCCCAATGAAAGTAGAGAACGGGCGAATGAAAACCCAATTCCTAAATACGCTAAACTAATTCCCGTTCGCAGACAGTAAATTAGAGGCAATAAAAGCAAGACACGAGCTAAAGGCTAAATAAGAGCATTATTCATACGACGGAAAGTCAACATTTTCGATTAAAAGCTTTGAATTTTATTCAGAGCAACAAGTAGGAAGCTCTCGAACGCACCTTATTTGATGCAATCAGCAATTCAAAATGGACCCTCGGACTGGGCTAGCTAAATTTGAGGGGGATGGGTATTATATTTTCATAGTACATTGCTGGGTTTAAAATTATGAAGGTGTACATTTTTTTTAATGATAGATTAAGGACCAACGTGCAGATGATCCACTTGATGGAAAGTGGCCCTCGTCGCCCATGAACATTAATAAAACTAGAGGTAATCTCTTATTCTCGAAGATAGAGTGAAGGGGAGAGGAGGAGGGGGGCGAAGAGTAGACTGCTGCGGTTTCAATATCATTTGCTATAACGGTGAAGGAAAACATCTGAGAGTTCTCCATACTCAAGGTGAGGAGTCTACCAACCCGCACTGGTCCAGCGTGGCGGACCTGGCTAGGCAGTGTGCTGTTAATGGGTTGAGATTATGATGATGATAACAAGCATTCTAGATACTCTTAAGTTTAGCTGTACTATTTTCTAGAGTTTAAACGTTTTTTATCTCGAGCTCTGTTTGATTGTGAAAGTGGTTCTTGTTACAGTTTAAATTAATTGGTAAAAGTTAGTTCCATGCCTGATTTTTAACGACTGGTATGTTCTTGGTTTATTGACGAACAAATTCTGAACATAAGGCTGGCAGTTCAGAATAAAAATGAATAATTTTAATTATATATAATTTTATATAAACCAATGAGAACTGCCTTTGCCTTGGTTCTGGCGGGACGTCAGTACATATATCTGATTATCTTATATAGAAAATATAAAATATTATTGAATAACAGTGAATAAAGAAAGTTAAATAGAAGCTACACAGCAATGTATAAGTATTTTAAAGCATAATATATACATACGAGTGTAAAGACACCTCAGGGTTGGAGCTCCCTCACTCGCTCCCTTCTGAGCGAAACATTAAAATTCATTTTTACCAAATGTCACATTATTCTGCAATTCCTGTGGGTCGTCCAGTTTTTGACGAGGGACGAGGGACCAGGGACGAGATGCGTTATTTTGATATTAAAAGGGATTTTTACAAGTATAATATGTTTTTGTAGCAATATTGGCTATTACATATTGTTGAAAGGTTTTTTGGTATTTTATTAGTAACCCAAGTATTTTGAGATATTAAACTCTGTAACTATTATTGAGTCGTCTTACTTATAAAGTAAATGTACAAATAGTTAGCAACGAAGTTGTTAACTTTATATTTGTTGGTGATACTTTTTATTTTATTCCAATACTGTATATAACCTCTGTTCCGATACACGCCTGCGTAGTGGTGTGGTAGCGCTGGGTCTCCTACAGGGATACTAAGGTTTGGAGAAAGTGTTTAATACTGGTTGCTCGGTTTCCATTTTAAGTGCACATTATCGGTCCCATGTATATAACAAAATTCTTTTTAAATGTTTTATTCAAAATTCTTCGATTACTTATTAGATACACAATGTCTAAGGGAAATCTACTTTGGATTTTTCGATCACACTTGGTCGATTTTACATCAAGTAAAAATAATTCAACTAAATTTTTAACTATATCTCAAACTGTTTTATAGTGTTAAATAATAAAAAAAGAGAAGGGAGTTGTAGTAGTCTATACGCAGACTAACATTATGACGGCTTGATTATAATATCCTCCTGGGGTTATACTTTAGACTCAGAGCTTCAGAGTTACTGTTAAGAATACTCGCGATGTAATCCATAATTATTCTGTCGTGATGGCGTATTTACTTTGCAATCCCCACTTCCTTGGTTTGTGTTTATCAGTTGGCCAACATTCAAGTAACAGGATGCTACCCATATCAATCGTACCAACATCAAGATCATGAAACAGGATGCTACTCAAGTTATAAGTGTTGCTAACATCTTAATTAACAATAGATATCTAATATACGCCGATTGTTTTTTTAATACACATTACGAGACAATTTTTTTTTTTGATGTAGTGGAACTACTACTTTACTATAATAAAGTTCTTTGACAGTAACTTAATGTAGTACAATAAAAAAAATGTTAGCAACACTGTTTATAAAGTAGTAGAAGCGGGTATATCATTTTATATTATTCCAAGTATACCGACGTGAAGATAATATATAACCTTTAGTGCGATAGATTAGTCTCAGTCTTTCTGGTATTTCGTGCAGTGAACATGGAAGTTAGTGTTATAGTGTCGTGGTTAAGGTCACCCTTCTCGAGGTCCACGTAAGTTTACTTTATTAGATATCATATATCTTTCGTCTGGTAGCAAAATATTTATTAAAAATACTATTTTATAATTTTGTAAATAAAAATTGTAAAAGTTTGTTCTCCAATAAAAATCGTTTAATTTAAAAATTCCTAAAACAAAGAGAAAGTTGTTCTGATATTATATAATAAGATGATTATTTACGAAGCGGAAATATATTAACAAAACCTGAGTTTGGGAAACTTTTTAATATTTCTTAAAGAAAGTTTTTAAAACTAAGTGCGAGACTTATCACTTAGGTTCCGTACTACAACCTCATAAACATTTTGTTACTTTTTTTTCAATTTATCCCGAATTTAGATAAAACATAGTTTTTATGAAAAGTCTACATATTTTGATATATTTTTCGTTTAATCCGTACTCTCTTTCCAGCTAATATCTTATCTATCCCTCTGATAATATCTATTTTTGACAAGATTGTATTCTTTTTAAACATAATTAGGTATTTTTTCTATCTGATTTTCCTCCCTCCAGTCGTTGAGGTATATCAATCGTTCACGCACGTATTTCTCGCATACTTATACATTCATTTCTTACTCATACCCATCTCCTCGCTCACTCATTCCCTTGCTCATCCATTCATTCATACTGTAAATCACTCTCTTAATAACCAAATATTTTTTAAAAAACTGTTTAAAATATAACGAAGACAATAACAAAAGAATTATCTAATGTAATGTAAAATATTATTCGGTCGGTATTAACAATTTTTTTTCAAATGTTTTTATTTAAATCCTTCGATTACTTATTAGAACTAGATACACAATGTCTAAGGGAAATCTACCTTGGATTTTAAGAATTACATTTGTGGGGTCGATTTGACATCAAATAAAAATAATTTACCTAAATTTTTAACTATATCTCAATAACAATAACAAAAGTAATGTCTAATGTAATTTATATATAGATATAAATAACAGTTTGTAAACGTCATCTTTATACATTTAACTGCGGAATTCCGATTTTGGAACAATTCCTAACACCTAATATAAGCTGTGAAACTCGAAAGTACCGATTAAACAGCCACTCGGTTTTAATAAAAGACAATCAAAAGTTTTTCATTTTGTCGAGCGTTTCGAATTCATTATCACTGAAAAAAACTGAAAAGTCTGTTATTGATTGACCTATATTATATTTTACAGTTAACAAGTCAAGTTGATTGCCTTATCGGTATTTCAAGTTAAATATTGCTTTTTATATCTGTGGAATATCGTGGGATTACGAAATAAAGTAACAGAACGAAAGAACACTTACATTTATATTTATATAGATGAAAAGAGAGTACATATTAGATGGAAAGAATGTACATTTTTCTTTTTACGTGAATGTGATTTAAATCATAGAGTTCAAGATGAAGGTACTGAAGTAAAGTTCCGAAGTGCAAAGTATTAGACCATCTGTCAAAGAAAGACGAACGATTATTCTCAAAGCAATAATATACTGTTCAGCAAAAACTTTTATTTGAGTACTGACGCGTAGAAAACGCATAAAGTATAATTTTATTATATGTGGTAATAAAATAATAGATATATGATATAATAGTAATATGGCTATATGGCTTGCAACCCAGGAGCATGTTTAATGAGCATTTCATTATAATAACTCTCACCTCCATCACTCGACCTCACTAACTACCATAGATAATAAAATAGTCAAAGTCAAAGTCAATTTTTTTATTTCGAGTAAGGCTTCAGGAGGTCTAACGAAACGAGTAAACTTATGTGGACCCATTACTCTTATGTGAACCCACGATACTTGCATAATTTATCAACGGTGTTAAAGTTACGGTAACAGACAAGTACCAAAAATTGGATGTCAATAAACTGGAAATACTTGAACATAAACTCAAATTCAAAATATCTTATATTAATTACTTTTTACAAAGTATACAACATAGTTTCAAGTATTTTACGCCATCTTGCGTCGACGTGCCAAATACTCATGGGCGCCTACACTTCATTAGTGCTAAGTAGTATTAAAAAAAGATTGAGTAAGTATACGCAATTATTAAGTAGCTGCTTTCCTCAAAACGATTTGTGGCTTACCTTTTTTACTATTCATTTTAACACCCCCTCAACACTTCATTACGCTCTGGCGCCGTCGTGCACCGGACGGCCTTACACATATTATGGACGGCACGTCTCTGTCTACCACCAGTTTTGAAAGCAGTTTTCTGACGAGAAGAACTGGAAACTCAACAGTTATTCTTTTCAATACGCTTTTATACTTGTAGACTCACTCTAGGGTGTTATTAATTTGGTACTTGAATTATGAGCTAAATAAAGTATTCCAAAAACGATTAAGTAACACCTACAGTTCTCAAGAGAAAGTGAATTTTGTAATAAATTAGGAAAACAAAAATTTTAGATATTGGAATATCTATTAAATTGTTGTTGTAAGTGTGAAAACATAATTATCATTGCCGTATTTCTTTTCATCCCAACTGTACCTCAAAGGCCATCAAGTAAGTGCAAAGTGTAGAGGGCGAGTGGGGACGGGGTAGGGGGCTAGGGTGGGGGGTCGTTATAAATCAGACGGTAAGGATAATGCACTTTACCGGCGTTATGCTAATTGCTAGACTATTTGGTAATTAAAATATTTAAATTTTTTACCTTCTTGTTATTTATATACTTTCTTTTGGTATTAAGTTTAATTGTGCTTTTTATAACGGAAATGATGACATTTAAATTAGGCTGCTTTTCCACCAGAGATGTGTCAAATGAAGCGATTTTATTAGATATCGATAAACACATCCCTCGCTACCCAGCCTCCTAAATGCAGTCTTAGGAGGTTGTGGTAGGACTAATTCCCCAATGGGGTAAATGTACTTTGCTTAGATATTACTCATAATTTGTCTCATGTTGTTTATATAACAATTACGCTATTAGGTTTAAGAGATTTATTAACCGACTTCAAAAAAAAAAGAGGTTATCAATTCGGTTGTATTTTTTTTTTTTTTTTTTTTATGTTTGTTACCTCAGAACTCCGTCATTTATGAACCGAATTGAAATTTTTTTTTTGTATTTGGTAGGATATGCTTACAGATTGGTCCCATTTTTTTCAAAATCTAGTTCTGATGATGGCATCTTTGAGGAATTTAGAGAACTCCTCAAAAGTCATTTTTTTTTCATTTACGTACACAGTTACTTTGCCACACATAAACTTTTTAAATGCATTACCTATTAAAGCAAATACAGCATGCACTGATTATGATAAGGAGAAGAAATAATTATGTAAAACGAGACTTAAATGTTTAAAAAAAAATTAAAGTTTTAAAAACTATCACCTGACTACGTAAAAAAGTGGTCTAAAAAGACGAAACAAGAAAATAGTCGAGATAACTTTTGTAATCTCATGTTGTAACGTAATGTTGGTTTTTATTTGCTTTAACGAGTGAATAACTGCAACGACAGGACTGCGCGGACTATACGACCGCATTTTAAACATACATGTTGACATAAACGACATATATATATATATATACATATTCGTAATGTAATCGCCAAGACCTTTCTTTTGATTCCAAACACGTGATAATTATCTCACTTTAATTTTTTTCTAGGTTAGAATCTGAGGTATAAATTCCGTCATAAATAAAATCAAAAATTTTTTATAACCTATGTCACTTGCGCCATTATTACGAATCTATTAATACCTCATTTATGAAAATTGGTTCAGTAGTTTAGGCGCTAGAGTGGAACATACATACATACATAGACTGCCAAAATCATAACCCTTACTTTTAGTCGGGTAAAAAGAGACTAGTACATGAATGAGTATAAAAAAGCAAAAATTTAATATTAGTATAAAAAATCTATCCTATATAAAATAATAAAAAAAGTTTATTAAAATTAAAAAATTAAATAAAACAAAAATTCAAAATCAGTTGTTTAGCTTGAGAGATAAGATTTCGTTCCGATATTTTCTCAATGAATTACTGAACGAAGTAAGGACAAGTATATAGTTTCGTTTGCTTTGACGAGTTCTTGTGATTTTTGAGTTATTCAATTGAATCAAAAATGTGTTGTAACTATTTAACGAAAGAAATTAACAGATATAACAAAGCTGAAAATACTTTTGATTTATGGAACTCTTTTTTCATGGGACATAAATAAGTTCTAATTATTGAATCACGATTATTGCTATTGTTGCTGAGAACTATTTCATTATTTGTACTTATTAAAACCAGATAGGATAGGATTTCGTTTTACTACTCTCCAATATTTTGTTTCGTCCAGATATTCTTCAATTGTGGAATAACTTTTCGTCAGTCAAACACTTTCATTTAAAAAAATAACAGTTAAAAATTTTAATACAAATTTAAAAAACATCTTGTAAAGTACACGATAGATATGAATTCTTAAATATGTGTGTTGATTTCGTAAGAAAAACACGTATATGGACATAACCACTTTAATAGCACTTATCAAATCAAAAATCAAAGAAATACTGCGCTCTGTCATATCGCAATATCTTTTTATATTCTGACCTAGCCTTAAAAAAAAGAAACAGCATTTATGCAAACAATTCATAATTCATATAAAATCATAGACTTTTTTATAATTTTTTATTTAATTTTAAAATATATTTTATTCATATATAATTCTAAGTAAGATTTATAATTTGGAAAGTAAGTCTTAAGAAATATTGGTAACATATAAGAATACAAACTAAATAAACGAAACTGCGATTTAATATAGTACTTACGCCATCTATCGACAAATAGACGGCGTCTGCCTGTTACACAATCAGGTTGAAATTACTGAAGCGATTTTATTGAAATTTGGTACAAAGATAAATTAGAATTTGAGATGGACATATTATACAATGTTTTATCGCGGAAAAAATACTTAAGAATAAAAATCGCCATCTATCGACGTGGGGGTGAAGTGCATGTCGAGTTGTGTGACCGTTATGTCTTTGGGAATAACTCATATATAAATTACGTTGGTGTTGAAAATAAAATGTAAAATATAGCGATAAGTCATTTAGTAATATAGCGATATAAATGTGTATTTAAACCTAAATACACGTGGTAAATAGCCAGGACGGGTTGAGTAGTAAACCATATAAAATAAAAATTATAAGAAGAGGTGCAATAGATAATATTCGGATGCCAACATTTGTATGATATTTGAATTGGCGACGATGAATAAAATCAAGTTACCTTCGTTACTGACAGATGCAGACACAATGCGCCTTCTGAGAAGAATATTCACTATCTACTTGAATGTCAAATTTTATGCTTAAATTGACATTTTGAATCTGTGATTCAGATTATTATCTTTTCTTACCTTCATTGTTGTACATTACAGACATTTATAAATATTTTTCGAACATTTTTTGCTTTTCAGGTTTTATTTTCTAAATTATTTATGAGTTTCCTGTTTTAGTCTGTGTCTCTACAACAGATGTGCGATAATAGAATTGCTCAATTTAAAGCCTCGCTCAGTGCGTGTCAAATGAAGCGATTCTATGGGTTCTTAACAAACACATTCTTCACTACGCATCGTCGCACATACCTGGTTGAAACGCAGCCTTAAGGTTACTCATTGAATGAAATAGTGTTCTAGCGAGATGGAGACAACATGACAATATCTTAGGGAATCAGTTAGTCAGATCAGTTAATCGTGTCTTAAAACTTGAAGACTTTGTTTTTTCAAGATTTTTTTTAAATAAAACTATAATTAAAATCTATATTATTATTATAGAGAGGTAGTTTGTGAGGTTGTAGAGTATCTCTGGATCTACAGAACCATTTTAGAAAATTCTTTTATCGAAAGAAAGCCACATTATGTGTGAGTGTCATAGGCTATATATATTATTAACTCGAAAAATGAAAAGACTTTTTCGTGGTAGTCGGATTTGCTGCAGTAAGTCGGAGAAAAAACGGTCAAACGAAAACGTTCCTTACGAACGCTGCCTTCACCATGAGAGATATACGATTCACAGCTGCGGATAGAATATGAATGAATAAATTAGTGAGTGAGTAAGTTTGAATACACCTAAGCGAAGCGAGAGTGGATCGGCTATTATACATATAAACATAAAGCTTGGGTTGCCACCCTAAAACCGTTTTCCCAGCAGTTTTATCAACAAATAATCCTCTTACAAGTGCAGAGCAATCTAAGATGCTCCACTAAATCATACTGGATTTAATTATCACAGCAGGAGACGCAGTTACACTCAGCTGTGAAATATAACTCGGAAACTTACTAACTATCACTTTATATAGTTATCAAAGATTAATGTTAGTAGAAAACTATAAAAAATAAACATAAATGGATGAATCTTTTTTTATTATTTAGAATAAATATTTTTTCTTTGTCTTTCTACTACAAAAGTACAATTTCCACTATTTTGTGATAAAAATACAAATATACTATTTAAACTAGAGATTCTAAAGTTTTTAGACCTCTAGAGTGTCCAACTGCATCTACAGTGTTTTATTGTATCTGTCTGTAGTATTTTTTTATCTACACTTTTCTAGTGTATCTATTACTTTTCGGTGATTCTAAAGTTTTTAGACCTCTAGAGTGTCCAACTGCATCTACAGTGTTTTATTGTATTTGTAGTATTTTGATATCTACAGTTTTCTAGTGTATCTATTACTTTTCAGTGATTCTAAAGTTTTTAGACCTCTAGAGTGTCCAACTGCATCTACAGTGTTTTATTGTATTTGTAGTATTTTGATATCTACAGTTTTCTAGTGTATCTATTACTTTTCAGTGATTCTAAAGTTTCTAGACCTCTAGAGTGTCCAACTGCATCTACAGTGTTTTATTGTATTTGTAGTATTTTGATATCTACAGTTTTCTAGTGTATCTATTACTTTTCAGTGATTCTAAAGTTTCTAGACCTCTAGAGTGTCCAACTGCATCTACAGTGTTTTATTGTATTTGTAGTATTTTGATATCTACAGTTTTCTAGTGTATCTATTACTTTTCAGTGATTCTAAAGTTTCTAGACCTCTAGAGTGTCCAACTGCATCTA
Source organism: Limenitis camilla (assembly GCA_905147385.1). Taxonomy (NCBI): domain Eukaryota; kingdom Metazoa; phylum Arthropoda; class Insecta; order Lepidoptera; family Nymphalidae; genus Limenitis; species Limenitis camilla. The sequence continues at coordinate 13,786,830 of LR990241.1, forward strand.
CAGTGTTTTATTGTATTTGTAGTATTTTGATATCTACACTTTTCTAGTGTATCTAGTGCGTTTTAATGATTCTAGAGTTTTTAATTCCCTAGAGTGTCCAACTGAATCTGCGTTGTATTATTATATCTATAGTAATTTGTTGTCTAAAGCATTCTAGTGTATTTAGTGTGTTTTAGTGAGTCTAGAGTTTATTGATAGCCCTTAAGTGTTCAACTGTACTTATGTCTACAGTATTTTATTGGCTAAATCATTTAATTATATTCTAGTATGTCAAAAGTATTTTAAGTTGTATAGAGTGTTGTAATGAGTATAGCGTTTTAGTGATTCTAGATAGTTTAAGTCTATCTATAGTGTTCAACTTTATCTAGACTATTTTACTATATCAAGTCAAGAGTATTCTTTTATCTAATGTATTCTAGTGTTTAAAGTGATATACCAAATATTTTATGTCTACAGGGGTTAAAAAAAATCATGATTGTTACACGCATACATACATTTAAATTCCACTATATTATTATCGAGATAAGATCCCCTCTCCGGAGCTCCCTTGAACAATACTTATTGTATTAAGCCATTGGGGGTATAATTCTTTGATTCTCTTATCTACCCTCACACGGAAACCGCTGGTTACTGATACAGAGGGGGCTTTATGTTTAAGATGCGACCCAAGATAAACGAATAAAAACATTTGCAAAAACTTTGTTTTTTACCTGACACCTTAAGTTAGCATCACTGTTGATAGACTTGAGTCAGTTTAGAACCGGAGCTCGCTTGGTGACCATTTAATATTGCTTACTCAGTCTCCGTTTTAAGAGCATATTATTATTTACTAAACAGTTGAGTTCTTTACACGTATCAACTAATTTGGTGGAACTTTAATACTTTCGGATATTTTAAAGATACTAACTTAATGTGTTGATGTAATTGTAATATAGTCAAGTATTTTCCTTCTATTTAATTGAGCCAGTACTGGTATGATTTTGACCATTTTAAGTATTTTACACTACTTAAAAATCAAACAAAAACTATTATTTATTTTTGCTATTTTATTTAAGTTAAGAAAGATGAGATCTTAAATTTTTTTTATAAAATACTGCGTAATTAATAAGGCAATCTTAGGCTGACTATAAATTATTATTTATTCAGTAATACAGGGTCCGTCTTCATAAATGTTCAATAAATTTTGATACGATTTTCACTTATGAACAGAGCAATAACGGTGAAAGTATAAATTTAAAACTTATTAGTCGATCCGCCCCGGCTCCACACTTTTCCATTTTTTTACGTACAACACCTAGATTTACACAAAAACATTTCGAATATGTCGGATACTAAAAAGGATATAGAATCTTTCAATAAACATCGTATGTGCACTATGGATGGGTTATAATATAAGCTACGGGTGCAATACGGTCAGGATATAACTAAACATTACGATCTCTTACTATTAGGACAGGAACTATTCCGACGGGAACCCAAGCAGTGCCTTGGACTTATGACCGAGGATGAGGCTTAAGGAATTCCTTTATTCGATCGAGACACTCATCTCCACTGCTTAGTTTCAATGACTATTTATATTAGACTAACATAACCTAACCTAACACAAGGCTAACCTAAACCTAACTCACACCAACAAATATATTATTGCTAAGTACCAAAAATCAGGTGCCTACGACAGTAAACATATTATCCTTATCATGCTGCGGGATAAAAAGTAACGTATGTGTTAATCCAGATTATAAAGTATCTGTGTGTCAAATTTCATTGTAATTTATTCAGCCCTTTCGTTTTATTTTTTATAATTGATAAGGTGCAAACGAGCAGATGGTCCACCTGATGGTAAGTGACCACCATCGCCCATGGACATCGGCTAAACACTCTTATTTTGTCGATGCGTTGCATCCTCGAAGATAGAGTAGGAAGGGGGAGTGAAGAAAAAAAATGATGCGGATTCAGCGGACCCTGAGCAAGAGCCCAGAGTCCACTAGATCCGCAGCAGCATTAATGGGATGGGAGAGGAAGGGGTTAAGTCAGGCCCACATGCGGCTCGACCGGAACGCGTGTGAGACACTTCGCATGCTTATGGTCGCAAGCCAGTCGAGGAACAGATCCCCTACCACCAAGGGGGTGCTGGGTTACTCGGCTCTAACGAGATGCTCTCTTAGCGACAGAGGGGAATAGTATTCTAACCCGTCCCCTTATATAGCATGATTGAGTAAAAACATACAAACTTTCACATTTATAATATTAGTAAGAAGTAAGACTAGTAAACACACGCAGCTCGGCCAGGTCGCTAGCACAAAATAAATAAGAAAGTTTTAGTATTTAATAAAACGAGGTCTGACTCGAGAAAGAAACTCAAACATGAAGTCGCAAGATCCCGCCATTTCTCCGGAGCTGAGTGCTCAGTGCTGGATGCTGGATGCTCGATAGTTTGTGTTTACTTTCAAATCCAAACGGGAACTAAATATTTCTACGAAACTTAAATTAAAAACTTTATTATATTGATTTTGGTATAAGAAACTTTCAAGAGAGTTTCAAGAGTGCGTCAGTAGGTGAGTGGTTCAGACGTTGGATTTACGATCGATAGGTCGTGGGTTCAAATGCCACTCGTGGGACTATTAGCGTGGCCCACTATTAACACAAGCATTAAGCTTACTTGAAAGGGTTAAGGAATACTAGTAGTATGTGATCCATACCTACTGCTAGTAATCTTTTTTTTATATGTTACGCTAAGTTTAACATTAGTTTTTTTTTTATATTTGTATATTTATACATTAAATACTTTTGTGTGTTTGAGGTCAATTATACATAAACAATCTATATCAATAACCTTTCATTCATCGACTCACTCTCCCTACGGAAGATACTCTTTCAGTCGATAGTAGATGTGCTGGTAGTCTATTCATATAATGCGTGAGGTAGGCTTTTATAGTAAATAGTGATGCATGCAAACAATAGTATTGAGAACGAAACATAAATAAAATAATTAAAACTTTTCAAATTCATTAAAAGATTTCCATGAAGTCGTGAACCAAACAAGTTTTAAACGAATTCCCTCACAAACAACAACCGACTAAAAATATACAAACTTATTTGTAATGCAATAGTTAATGAACTCTGGTTGACCCCCCGCACCCCCTGCGACCCCCTGGAGCTGTGGAACTCAAACTAGCTGTTAAAGATCTCGGTATTGTCTTCACGACTGTCCCGGATAGTTTTATTTACTTAAAACTTCTTGTTTCTTCATAATTTGTTTAAAAAATTATTTCAAAGTACAAGAACTTAATTCTATTGTATTTCCTGTAAGGAGTAGATTTTGCAAATTAAATGTCGTTATTTGTTATAAATAATGATAGGATAAGAGAAATTCTCATACTCAAAATATTACACACCAAAACAGGTCAGTTTGTCTGAGGCTACTTTATAATGTCTTGCTTGTCATTACTGTATCTTGTAAAAGTATAGTTAGGCTGCGTTTCCACCAAGCCTCGCTCAGAGTGATGCGATTATGTTGGTTCTTGACAAACATATCACTCGCTCACATCTTCCCTCAGCTTTGGTGTAAACGCAGCCTAAATAAAATGAACCTGTTAGTGGTTTGATATCTATTGGCTCGTTCAGTTCTTTGATTACTAACTTAAAAGAAAATTGTTAATTTAAACAGTATCAAGGTTAAGAGAACCTAAAAGGGATTTTAGCGAATTACGTCTTATATTTAAAATTTTATAGGAGTTTTTGAATGAGTGAGTGAGTTAGAACAGTGCTTGGAATATATCACCCCTTTAAAGAGCTCTTTTACTATGGATAAACACTCGCTTAAATTGCATGACTTCATTACGTAAAATCTAAGTAATCTAAACTAGGGCTCTAAAAAGCCTATAAGTTAATAGCAGTAGTAATTCTTAAAACAAAGACGAAAGTCACGAGTCTCAGTCTAGTATCGCAAAATGAAGAGTATTATTACGACAAGTATTAGAATATCATCATAATTAAGAGAGTCACGCGAGCGAAAATGCAAGTGTACGCAATTACAAGCAATGTTAATATTGGTTTAGTTGGTATTAATATCATACTGGTGGTTTACAGAATATATGTTATGCTAAACTAGCTTTATACAGCAGTTATATTTGTCATTTAATACTTAGATGAATAAAAACGTACTGAAGTTATCTACAAATAACAAATAAACTAATAAATAGCATGACTGAATAAGTAATCTCTCGAAGGTTAAATAAATAACTGGACTGCATTCAATAAATAAATAACTGGATTGAATATACAATATATTAAAGTCATCTATAACTAATAAACAACTGAACTGACTATGTAATCTGTTGAAAACGTCTATAACTAATAAATAACTAGACTGACTATGTAATCTGTTGAAGTCGTCTATAGCTTATAAATAACTGGACTGACTATGTAATCTGTTGAAGACGTCTATAACTAATAAATAACTAGACTGACTATGTAATCTGTTGAAAACGTCTATAACTAATAAATAACTAGACTGACTATGTAATCTGTTGAAGTCGTCTATAGCTTATAAATAACTGGACTGACTATGTAATCTGTTGAAGACGTCTATAACTAATAAATAACTAGACTGACTATGTAATCTGTTCAAGTCGTCTATAGCTTATAAATAACTGGACTGACTATGTAATCTGTTCAAGTCCTCTATAGCTTATAAATAACTGGACTGACTAGGTAATCTGTTGAAGTCGTCTATAGCTTATAAATAACTGGACTGACTATGTAATCTGTTCAAGTCCTCTATAGCTTATAAATAACTGGACTGACTATGTAATCTGTTCAAGTCCTCTATAGCATATAAATAACTGGACTGACTATGTAATCTGTTGAAGTCGTCTATAGCTTATAAATAACTGGACTGACTATGTAATCTGTTCAAGTCCTCTATAGCTTATAAATAACTGGACTGACTATGTAATCTGTTCAAGTCCTCTATAGCTTATAAATAACTGGACTGACTATGTAATCTGTTCAAGTACTCTATAACTTATAAATAACTGGACTGACTATGTAATCTGTTCAAGTACTCTATAACTTATAAATAACTGGACTGACTATGTAATCTGTTGAAGTCGTCTATAGCTTATAAATAAATGGACTGACTATGTAATCTGTTCAAGTCCTCTATAGCTTATAAATAACTGGACTGACTATGTAATCTGTTCAAGTCCTCTATAGCTTATAAATAACTGGTCTGACTATGTAATCTGTTCAAGTCCTCTATAGCTTATAAATAACTGGACTGACTATGTAATCTGTTCAAGTCCTCTATAGCTTATAAATAACTGGACTGACTATGTAATCTGTTCAAGTACTCTATAACTTATAAATAACTGGACTGACTATGTAATCTGTTGAAGTCGTCTATAGCTTATAAATAAATGGACTGACTATGTAATCTGTTCAAGTCCTCTATAGCTTATAAATAACTGGACTGACTATGTAATCTGTTGAAGTCGTCTATAGCTTATAAATAATTAGACTGACTATGTAATCTGTTGAAGCCGTCTTTAAGTTATAAATATCTAGACTGACTATGTAATCTGTTGAAGCCGTCTATAAGTTATAAATATCTAGACTGACTATGTATGTAATCAATCTGTTCAAGCCGTCTATACCTTATAAATATCTAGACTGACTATGTAATCTGTTGAAGTCGTCTATAGCTTATAAATAACTGGACTGACTATGTAATCTGTTGAAGTCGTCTATAACTAATAAATAACTGGACTGGCTATGTAATTTGTATAGTTATCGAAGGCTTTTGTTACTTCAGAGGAGAGGATATGATCCGCTAATTAAGGTAATATAATAAAATAATTCATGATTATGACATATTTTTTATCTTATTAATTTGCCAAAAAGCACAAAGACCAGGTTATTTAATTTACAAAGTAAATTTCTGTTTATAAAGGTTGCTTAGAGCAGCCCGCCTAGCGCCCGCCCAGCGCCCGCGGCTTCGCTGTTACTTGCTTAGTATTTTTATTAAACTGCCCTACATTTGTTTTTAGTACATTTTTCTATTCAATTATCTTGTATTTAAACAGCCTAAAATAATTTGTACATATAAATGTCTGTCAGATGTTAGTAGATTTAAGGTTTTTTTTCTTAAAGGCACCGACTACAAAAATATCAATTATTGTATATTATTGTCCTAATAAAGGGAGGTTAATAAATAAGCTAATTATTTCTTACTTATTAGTGAATTTTTTAGAGTTTGAAGTCGGTTCAATTTTTTGTTAAAAATGTTTTATTTCTTGGTTTTTAGTGAATATGTTCTGAAACACATTTATCGTTTATCCACTAATTCACTCTCTCATCTGTTTACTTATTTAATCACTCACTAAATCATCAATTCATCATTTACAAAATACCTACTCACTCAACCATCATCTCAACTACTAAACTGTACCACTCTACTCACCCTTCCATCTCCAATCTACTGCACCCACCCAACAGATAGCCTTCATCTCTTCAAGAATTATAGCTAAGAACCATCTAGATCATCTGAAAGTCGAGTATAAACAACCGCACCAAAATTGGTTCATTTATAACGTTATTACGAAGTCACGGTAGCTACGATGTCACAGAAAGATACACATATACACTGTTAAACTAATAAATCAATGTCATCTTGATCCCATTTGTTTCACACAGAAAACTCTACATCGAAATCGAGTAAGTGTTTCGGTAGCTACGATGTCACAGAAAGATACACATATACACTGTTAAACTAATAAATCAATGTCATCTTGATCCCATTTGTTTCACACAGAAAACTCTACATCGAAATCGGGTTAGTGTTTCGGTACCTACGATGTCACAGAAAGATACACATATACACTGTTAAACTAATAAATCAATGTCATCTTGATCCCATTTGTTTCACACAGAAAACTCTGCATCGAAATCGGGTTAGTGTTTCGGTAGCTACGATGTCACAGAAAGATACACATATACACTGTTAAACTAATAAATCAATGTCATCTTGATCCCATTTGTTTCACACAGAAAACTCTGCATCGAAATCGGGTTAGTGTTTCGGTAGCTACGATGTCACAGAAAGATACACATATACACTGTTAAACTAATAAATCAATGTCATCTTGATCCCATTTGTTTCACACAGAAAACTCTACATCGAAATCGGGTTAGTGTTTCGGTAGCTACGATGTCACAGAAAGATACACATATACACTGTTAAACTAATAAATCAATGTCATCTTGATCCCATTTGTTTCACACAGAAAACTCTGCATCGAAATCGGGTTAGTGTTTCGGTAGCTACGATGTCACAGAAAGATACACATATACACTGTTAAACTAATAAATCAATGTCATCTTGATCCCATTTGTTTCACACAGAAAACTCTGCATCGAAATCGGGTTAGTGTTTCGGTAGCTACGATGTCACAGAAAGATACACATATACACTGTTAAACTAATAAATCAATGTCATCTTGATCCCATTTGTTTCACACAGAAAACTCTGCATCGAAATCGGGTTAGTGTTTCGGTAGCTACGATGTCACAGAAAGATACACATATACACTGTTAAACTAATAAATCAATGTCATCTTGATCCCATTTGTTTCACACAGAAAACTCTACATCGAAATCGGGTTAGTGTTTCGGTAGCTACGATGTCACAGAAAGATACACATATACACTGTTAAACTAATAAATCAATGTCATCTTGATCCCATTTGTTTCACACAGAAAACTCTGCATCGAAATCGGGTTAGTGTTTCGGTAGCTACGATGTCACAGAAAGATACACATATACACTGTTAAACTAATAAATCAATGTCATCTTGATCCCATTTGTTTCACACAGAAAACTCTGCATCGAAATCGGGTTAGTGTTTCGGTAGCTACGATGTCACAGAAAGATACACATATACACTGTTAAACTAATAAATCAATGTCATCTTGATCCCATTTGTTTCACACAGAAAACTCTGCATCGAAATCGGGTTAGTGTTTCGGTAGCTACGATGTCACAGAAAGATACACATATACACTGTTAAACTAATAAATCAATGTCATCTTGATCCCATTTGTTTCACACAGAAAACTCTACATCGAAATCGGGTTAGTGTTTCGGTAGCTACGATGTCACAGAAAGATACACATATACACTGTTAAACTAATAAATCAATGTCATCTTGATCCCATTTGTTTCACACAGAAAACTCTGCATCGAAATCGGGTTAGTGTTTCGGTAGCTACGATGTCACAGAAAGATACACATATACACTGTTAAACTAATAAATCAATGTCATCTTGATCCCATTTGTTTCACACAGAAAACTCTACATCGAAATCGGGTTAGTGTTTCGGTACCTACGATGTCACAGAAAGATACACATATACACTGTTAAACTAATAAATCAATGTCATCTTGATCCCATTTGTTTCACACAGAAAACTCTGCATCGAAATCGGGTTAGTGTTTCGGTAGCTACGATGTCACAGAAAGATACACATATACACTGTTAACCTAATAAATCAATGTCATCTTGATCCCATTTGTTTCACACAGAAAACTCTGCATCGAAATCGGGTTAGTGTTTCGGTAGCTACGATGTCACAGAAAGATACACATATACACTGTTAAACTAATAAATCAATGTCATCTTGATCCCATTTGTTTCACACAGAAAACTCTACATCGAAATCGGGTTAGTGTTTCGGTACCTACGATGTCACAGAAAGATACACATATACACTGTTAAACTAATAAATCAATGTCATCTTGATCCCATTTGTTTCACACAGAAAACTCTGCATCGAAATCGGGTTAGTGTTTCGGTACCTACGATGTCACAGAAAGATACACATATACACTGTTAAACTAATAAATCAATGTCATCTTGATCCCATTTGTTTCACACAGAAAACTCTACATCGAAATCGGGTTAGTGTTTCGGTAGCTACGATGTCACAGAAAGATACACATATACACTGTTAAACTAATAAATCAATGTCATCTTGATCCCATTTGTTTCACACAGAAAACTCTGCATCGAAATCGGGTTAGTGTTTCGGTAGCTACGATGTCACAGAAAGATACACATATACACTGTTAAACTAATAAATCAATGTCATCTTGATCCCATTTGTTTCACACAGAAAACTCTGCATCGAAATCGGGTTAGTGTTTCGGTAGCTACGATGTCACAGAAAGATATACATATACACTGTTAAACTAATAAATCAATGTCATCTTGATCCCATTTGTTTCACACAGAAAACTCTGCATCGAAATCGGGTTAGTGTTTCGGTAGCTACGATGTCACAGAAAGATACACATATACACTGTTAAACTAATAAATCAATGTCATCTTGATCCCATTTGTTTCACACAGAAAACTCTGCATCGAAATCGGGTTAGTGTTTCGGTAGCTACGATGTCACAGAAAGATACACATATACACTGTTAAACTAATAAATCAATGTCATCTTGATCCCATTTGTTTCACACAGAAAACTCTGCATCGAAATCGGGTTAGTGTTTCGGTAGCTACGATGTCACAGAAAGATACACATATACACTGTTAAACTAATAAATCAATGTCATCTTGATCCCATTTGTTTCACACAGAAAACTCTGCATCGAAATCGGGTTAGTGTTTCGGTAGCTACGATGTCACAGAAAGATACACATATACACTGTTAAACTAATAAATCAATGTCATCTTGATCCCATTTGTTTCACACAGAAAACTCTACATCGAAATCGGGTTAGTGTTTCGGTAGCTACGATGTCACAGAAAGATATACATATACACTGTTAAACTAATAAATCAATGTCATCTTGATCCCATTTGTTTCACACAGAAAACTCTACATCGAAATCGGGTTAGTGTTTCGGTAGCTACGATGTCACAGAAAGATACACATATACATCTCAAACTTGGAAAACAATGGCATCTTAATCCCATCTGCTTACACGCAGAAAAATTCGCATTATAATCGGTATAGTTATTCGGGAGCTACGGTATAGACAGACAAACATTACCATTAAAAAAATTACTTACAGCCAAAGTACTCTTTAAGACAATTCCATTAAACCCAAACACGACTAGTTTACGTTGTCCCATGCCTGTGTTCCAGTACATACCTTTCGGCTTCAGCATCAACTGATGGTAGATGAAGCCGGAAGGTCTAAGAGTCTACTGGTAACATCAACATGATAAGTATTTTTTAAATTTCCTCATAATAATAGTTGCTTTACATTCTTAACCTTATAATGGCTATCTGTGGTCTTCCTCATCAGTTCCACTTCATCAAATGATAAATTCTGAATGCAAATGCTTGAAGCCTTTCTCAAAATATTAGAATTACTATATGTATGCCTATAACTTTTGAGGAATTCTCTCAATTCCTTAAAGATGCCATCATCAGAACTGGATTTTGAAAAAAATGGAACCAATCTGTAAGCATATCCTACTAAATACAAAAAAAAATTTTCAATTCGGTTCATAAATGACGGAGTTCTGAAGTAACAAACATAAAAAAAAAAAAAAATACAACCGAATTGATAACCTCTTTTTTTTTTGAAGTCGGTTAATAAAATAAACAAATCTGCCAGTTTAATATAAAACCCTATAGAAGTAAATGGATTTCTGATTTTTCAGATTTATAAAAATATATGGTCACCCTATAAAGTCTACGTCACGTACGTACATCAAGTAAAAAAAAATCTTTTTATTAGTAAAATCATTTAAAACATAAATTATTAGTTCCTGAGTTTACCTTGTATAAACTTATCGTACCTTTACTATATCGTACCTTTATTATCACCTCTATTATTGTAATATAATATTTAAAACGATATAGTTTTGTAATAGTAATATCAAACGTTCCGCAAATTGATTTGGAGTTATTAAATCCATTGGACGGATCCGGCTCGAGGGACCGTTTGATTGCGATGGCTTCGCTTGCCAGCGGTAATCTCTGGGGTCATGCTAATAAAATACGAGTATCTGATATACGAGTACATTGTATAGTTTGTTGATTGGTATAGTTTTTACGTAGAGTTAAGTTTTCGTTCCCCTTCTTCAAAGAGGATCGTTCATCATTCATCGCCCAAACACATTCAAACCATCAAGAATCCACGCATTTTTTAATCTATTCATCCAAACATCTTAAATAGTCAAGCAATTCTACAAATCTACACTCACGCGTTTATGAATCCATACAACCTCTCATAAACATATTATTTACATGTCAACACATCCACACACCTACACATCCACATGTCCTCCATCATAGCTTTCATATTTCTTTTTTTTTTCATTTATTCATACTTTACTTGTTTTTTTTTTATCTTATTCTATTTGTTCCATGCGTTCATAAATAAAATAAAAAAATATATTCATTTCCATCTTTATATTGTTTTATTACTAAAGCTGAAAAGGAGAATTATGATATAATTTGTCTCAAGAGTATTTTTTTATATTTTCTGCAGTTGAGTCGCAATCACCGCGCCTCTGGAGACTCACTCGATCACTCACAGAAATATTGCATTTGAACGTCACTGTAAGCATTTAAAAAATAAATATGAAAAAAAAAATTGTTTTTTGATGCTGTATTTAAGCCGGATTTTTTTCGGTGTAAGGTCTATCTTTATCACTATGTTCGTTCGTTCACTCTGTTCGTTAATAATGAGTGGGTGAAAGAGTGAGAAGGTATTTCAAACGATGAGTGAATAAGTAAGAGTATGAGTTAGAAAGTGAGTGAGTGAGAAGGTGATTGGGGAAGGGACCACCTACGTACATATATAAAATAGAATTAATTTTATTAACAATACTATAATGGTCCTCTTTACTAGTATTTGCGTGCCATGAGTGATTGGATACTGCTTTTAGTGCACATAATCGTGTTCATACAGAGATTCAGATAATTCGTTTAAAATATTGTCTTATTGATCTGCTCATTTCTTTGTAATAATAAGAGATATTGTCATTATATCTATTTTCACACTAGGCTACGTTTCCATCAAATAGAGGCTGTTAAGAGTTAAGAACCAATAGTATCACTTCATTAACAATACAAACATATACATGCTACACATCTTGGTGGAAATGTAGTCTTAAAAATTACAACAAGTTATATTTTTACTAATATCAGTATTTATAGTATGAACAGGCGTTCTCGTCTATAGAGAAGTCAATTGAATTAATTAAGTATTACTGGTATAGTAGTGAAATAGTGGCTCATTTAGAGCAGTAACTGGAATTGTATGCTCTTTGAGTCTAATTATCATATTCTTGTTTAGGTTGGAAAGAACGAACGCGTAATGGAATATTCATTTTCCTTTCATATAGGATGTTCATTAATAATTAATAAAGTTTAAATTACCTCCGACTGAAACTATAATTTCAGTCACCAAGTTTCGATGCCCACACAACATCGATTTAGAAGAATTGATATTAACTTGTACTATAAGTCAGTCTTTTGTATTTTTGAAAACAAAATAAAAACAGCAGTCAAACAATAATAAATCCCACCAAAAACATTTTTATGTAAAATGTTGCCAAGACGAACACGTATACCTCATACTGTCAAAAAGTTATGAGATCTCATATAGAGCCAAGCTCCTAACTCTACACGCCCTCCCTACCTACCTCATTAAGTCCTCACTTCACAAACTCTACACCTTAGTCGTAAGCAATGTGAGTGTGTTGCCATGGTTACAAGATTGTTATAATCGTCAATATATTAATATTGTAAGGCAGATCTCGAGTGAGCAATGAGCTGATAGTCTTCAAACGGGTGACCAGATCTTCACAATACATAGCTAAGAACCATCTCGATTAAACAAATAAAACAGTACGGTCATGTAGATGACATTTAATTTAAAGGAAACTTGAGGAAGTTAGTATTTTATAGTTATAATATTTAAAACCCAGCATCGCATTTTCTTGCCAGATGGTGATCTTTACACAGCGCCATTATTTGCGTAGTGTTGCTGCTCGAGGCTGTTTGGACTACTCTGTGGGTCCACACTAACTCCCCTGCATTCTTCAAAATATTGTTTGTTTCTGCTTATTCATATTTAAACAGTCTGTAAATATTGAGGTACCTACCTCGCGTGAAGAATAATATTCTTATACTCCAAAGCGTCAGGGTCTATAAATATTATTCAACAAATCATTTTAATACATGTATATAGAACTATTTTTATATTTATGGTTTTCTGTATAAATAAAACATAGAAGTAGACCCACTGAGTCCTTTTCCTGTGGTTTTAAGATTTGACATATGACATTGCACTGATAGCCTATTGCTTCAGATATATGAGTATTACGCTGAGTCCAGAGGTCCGAGTTGGATCCCCCACACAATTTAAATAATACTTGCTACTCCTTCCTCATTCTGCGGAGGAGACATGGATCAGCAGTGTTAATTCCCAATAGCATGTGTTGATGACAGAAATTTAATATTTATTTCTACCATATAAAAACTACTACTATTTTTATAAAAAATTTAAATAGTAACATTATTGTTCTTTTCAGGCAACACTAACCAAACGTTATTTGTCAAATTCATTAAAGTAAAATAGTACCCGCTTGTCTACTTCTTAACTGCATAATAGGCACTGTTACCTGTGGAAGACTCCTTCATAATAATTTTTACAAATTTATTTATGGACTCTTTAGAAACATGGATATATAAAAAAACTTCTTATTTCTACTAGATTACAATAAGAATATTATTTATTAGCGGTTTTGGTTATTAATCAATCTCGCAAAATTAAACCAAATTTTGATACACTTTAGCAATTGCCAAGCATACAGTTTATAGAGAGACAGGTAGACAGTTCATAGTAACTATATTTGACAGCAATTACACTAGAATGAGCAGAGCCTGAGCAGATTGAAGCCAAATGGTGCAGTTATCACACTACAGCTTACACCACTAATCCCACATTTGGCTACGCTTTGCTTGGCGAGCCTTCCTATAACTAACGTCGTCTTATCTTATCTTAAATTATTATATAATACTGTTCATTACTATGTAGATATTTGAAAGAGCTTGTAAGTGAATACAGTGAATGATATACATTTGTGTAGTAAAACAAATGTAGTTGTGACTAAGTAGCATGATAGTGTCATCAACTACTCGGAGAAACTCCTAGCATGATAGTATCGTCAAGTAGTCTGTATATCAGTAGGATTAAGTTGTGAGCTATAGAGTAAATCCCAGCATGGTAGTGGAAGTTCACTAGTAAGCGTAATATTATTTGATAGTATCGACAACTAGTCAAAGAAAACTCAGCAGAATTGTGATCGTTAGCTAGTAAGAGTAAATGACTTTTGTCATGACCAGTCTGAAAATCTCAAGATGATAGTTTAGAAAACTAGTAAGAGAAAATCTGAGAATACCCAACACTCGAGAAAACTTAGCATGATAGTATTACAACAGCTATAACCTCACTTTCCTCTTTTGTTATTTTTCCAAACAATTTTCAGTTGAGGATTCCACATATGTAAACAAAATTTCAAAAAGTTCAAATAAGTTTAGAGCATAAGCAGTGTTTGTCATACGATTGTGTTATGTAGATTCAGATCCCGCTCCAACCCCCAAGGGTCCTGTAGTTCAAGGGGCGGCTTGACAAAGGAAATCCTTCGATTCCGATAAATCAATCGCGTTGCGCAGTTGTACGTATATCACGCGTTATTTATGTGACATCAAGGGATGTTTGTCTTTATGCATATTAAATTTATAATCAATACTTTCTGTCACTATTGCTTCTGATCTCAAACCATATAGATATACTATCCTCCTACTCCCATCCCATTAATGCTACGGTTCCAGGGACCACCAACACCAGATTCATGCTCAAGGTCCACTAAAACCGCAGTATTGTTCTGTACTGACTACTGCGGCACTCTATTTCCGAGGCCGCAACGTAACCGCAAAACAAGACAACTCTCTAGTTTTGCAGATGTCCATGGAAGACGGTGACCACTTTCCATCTGGTGGACCGTCTGCTCATTTGTCCCTTATTTGTCATAAATCAATATTAACTAAATTAAAATAATTGTAATTTCTTCTAATGTTTTTATTCTTAAATTTATCGGTCCTATACAATATTTATTGGGACCTTACTCAATTCTACCTTCTTGTAAATTTACCTTTCCTATGAGTCTGATCGAAAACCAGTTTTTCATCATGTTTTTTCCATTTGTTTATTATGTAAGTTTGTCTCTACGTCCACTATAGAATTAAAATATGGACTCTTTACTTCATCCATAGGAGCTGAAATGACAATTTAAAATTTTTTCCTAACTGCCTGTTTGTATATTTGTAGAATGCAAAAACTAAAGCGCAAAATTCATTTAAAGTAAATGTTGCAACATAATATTAATAATATTTAAAAGATAAACAACAGATAAAATACAAAACCTCATCATAATGTAAAGCGTCCAAAAACAAACAATAACATAAACTTTTTCCTCGTGTCAAATCCGTAAATAGGGATTGGGTCGGATGGACCCAACCTGAATAAATTTAAAACTCTTACAGATTAGTTGGCTAAGTCCGCTTCATCGCTGTTCGATTATCTCGGATTCGTAACACGTTTATTCAATTAGTATCTGAAGTATTTAGCGGGTGCGGGGTTGGTTATACACGGACGTTTAAAAATTCAGGATGGGGTCTGGAAGACCACCTTTCGTAATTTCGTATTGGAACTTTTTAACATTTTGTTTAAAATTCAGTTTTCGATTTGTAAATAGATGAACCTATCATTTACAGTTTATAATATTATAATGACGTGATTGGAGTTTGTAGTCTATGGAAAAATTACTCATTTTTAGATACTACTAGCTACGCACCGCGGTTTTACCCGCCATATTTTGGATAATTCACACTATATCATTATAAATCATTTTCACATTTCATCAAAATAAATTCAGTAGTTTTTGCGTGAAAGCATAACAAACATGCATCCAGACATTTATACATCCATACATTCTTACAAACCTTCGTCTTTATAATATTAATAGGATTAGTAGAATAAGTCAGCGTTTGACCATGACTTGCCTAGTGTCAGGCGATACAGTCTTGGGTGTTGCTCGCTCACCTAGAAAGTACTAGAGGATTGATCTTTTACCCTTTAGTAATAAGCTTTTTGGTTTATAGAAAATATCTCCTCGATAAATCAGTCATAACAGCTCCGCGTTAGTAGTAAATCTTTATCGGTTTTTTATCGGGTACATTTCAGTCAATGGCCCACTGCTGATCCGTGTCTCCTCCTCAGAATGAGGAGGGCATTAGGCCACAGCCCACCACGCTGGCCCAGTGCGGGTTGGCAGACTTCACACACCTTTGAGAACTTTAAGGAACTCTCAGGAGTGCAGGTTTCCTCACGATGTTTTCCTTCACCGTTTAAGCAAGTGATATTTAATTGCTTAAAACACACATAACTCTGAGTCAGAGGTGTGTGCCCAGGATCGAACCTCGGACCTCCCGAGTAAGACATTGAAGTCTCAACCACTAGGCCATCACTGATTGATGATTGATACTTATTATACAATTAATTTTGAAAGAGTAGTTAGTGGTCTTATAGATATGATCCCCCACTCCCTAATATTATTTGTGATTCAAACAATATAACTTATTAATGAGTCCCAGATAGCTTTAAGACCAACCACTAATTTTCTATTAGCAATATAAATTATTCATCTCACCGCACCGCAGCTTCCCAAATACCTCCCGAAGTATCTAAATATTAAACAATTTGTTATTCTGATATTGTTCAGTCAAATTTAAACTTTGTTTTTAAGTTTGGTGAAGTTTAAAAATTTTACGAAGCCTTTGAGGAAATAATGATTACTTGTTAAAACTTTTTTTTCTTCGTGGTAGAAAAGAGGTAAGTAGATGAACTTGAAGGTGGGTTATCTAATATTGCTCTGCTTATACGTGTTCTTGAGAAAGAAGGTTTTGATAGGCCTACAGACAGACAGACAAACAAAGAAATTATGTTAAATGAGCGGGATTCATGAGTCATTTTCCTTATGAGATATAGAATATTGATAAATCTGTCATTAGATTTATGGCCGAAATTAATAATGAACCGCAATCCCGAAATTAAAAATCTTTGGATTAAAAATTAAAACTAGATTTTAAATTTAACTACGATGCAGATTTAGAACAGAGATAATAGATTTTTATTTAAAAAGTTCAGAATAAGCAAAGATTAAGAAAGAATTGAGCATAAAAATCAAACAATTTGATATTTCTACCATGAAATGAGAAAGATACGTCATAGATACGAAATGAGTCTCTGAAACTCAAGTAGATTTGTATCTCGTTTAATCTCAGCAGTAAAACGCATTAAAGCTTATAGAGTGCGCGAGTATAAGCTGAGGCTAACGACGTCTTAAGAGATCCTTGAGGTGCCCAAAATTGTTTATTTATTCTAATACTAACTTAATCTACAAACTCATTTAGTGGTAGTCTCATTAAAAATGTGAATGTGAAAAATACAGCCAAGTTCAAAAAAAATTCAATTATTTTTTACATGTCAAACTCAGTCTTTTTTTTCAATTTACTATGAATTTAAAAGAAAAGAAAAAAACGGTTGCGTACTTTTAAATACCTATATTTTATTTTATGTAGAAAATCTCGAACAGGATTAATAACGTAGGATGTGGAATAACTTTACAAATAGTAATAAGGCATTCGCAATTTGGTTTAATTACTTTATTGCTACACTTATACTATTGCTATGGTCTGGGTGACGAAGTGTACCTACTGACGATTTAAATGCTGAAGCCATAGTGTCCACTAGGCGAGCTCCATTCGACAACTGGCTCAAGTGTATCGGTACAGAGGTAATATATATTCTTGGAATAAAACAAGAGGTACTATCCGCGAATATAGTTTTTTTTATAATAAAGAAAAAAAATATCTGAATTATTTTATACACCCAAAGTAGCGACAGAGGGTAGATTTGAAATAAAATCGGATTAGAAAAATCCACCACAGACGCGGCAAATAAAATGAAGTCTGTATAATATGATTTGCTAAGGGAAACAAATACAAGAGGAATCTATTGAGGATGAGTGGTGCAGGCTGAATGTAACCATTAAATGTTTTTTGTCTTTTTCTATCTCCTAATCTCTTTAGGGTGAAAGAGAATGAAGGATTTAACGGATGAACTGAAAGTCTGACTGTCGGGGGTAGGTTTTGGGGATTCTTTTTTGTTCAGCTTTTATATAGATTTGCTTTCGTAGCCCATGTCACAATGTAACGATTTTAATGAAATTTTACATGGTATGAATAATTTAGTCCAACTTCTAAAATTTTATATAGGCTATATAATGTTTCTAGTTTATCAGGCAAAAATACTAACGTATAGTTATGATGAGACACCAACAGTGCCAGGGTTTTGCCGCCCATTTCTTGATCAAAACGCTGTCTTTCATTACTTGACCACGCTGTCTAAATTTAAATAATTATAAGGGTGATCAATACTGTATTCACTATCACTACTTTAGAGAGTATTTATTGAATGAAATCGCTCTAATATTGTCATACTACAGCGGACGGCTGCTAACATATTAATAAAATCATTTTTTTTTTCAATCACTAAAACCAATCATTTCAATTTTCAATCACCAATAATTCGCAGACAATGACTAATACAGACAAGCCTCACAATTTTTTGTATTTAATGTTTTTATTAAATATCCCCTGTATTGTATGTTTTGCACCGCATACAGTCTCTCATTTGGATCCCATACTGCCACCATGAGGGTAGAATAACGAGGACCAAACAAAGATAGGTGTTGACTTTATTTACAGATACAGACATTTTAGCTATAGCCATGTCTGACAGTCTGATTTAAAAGACGATTTGAGTGTGTTTCTATGTTAGAGAATAGCTCAGGATGCTCTTTTTCTAAAAATGCCTATAAATAAATAAATTATAAACAAGCTAGTTAAGTATATTCATTCTTTTAACTAGGGGTTGACAGATGTTTCAGGGCTCACGCTGCAACTAGAAATTTTAAAATGTTAGCTGGTTCGCTGGTTTTGATCGAAACTGTTTCACGATTTGGTGTTGTTTAACGACATTATGGTTGTGGAAATTTCTTTATACTACACGGCTCCAGAAACATACTTTGCCTAATGGTCGATACAATATATGTCAATTTTACTATACGAGCTTTGTTTTGTATATTTTGTGCTATTCTATTTAATGAAGAATTTATTTAAGGTGTTGGTTGTGTCAAAAGGTTTGTCAATAATTTTCAACACCAACATAATTTATACATGACTAATTTCCAAAGACAGCACTCGTTTGTTAAGTTTGTATTATTAAGTATTTTTTTCTCGATAAAACATAGCCGATTTATTTCCAAAACTCTAATCTATCTCTGTAGCAAATTTCATCGAAATTGGTTCAGTGATTTAAACGTGATTGCGCAACTGACAATACTGACCATCTATCCGTCAATAGATGGCGTAAGTAGTATATTAAATCGCAAAGAGATATGTAGATTTTTTGGTATAAAAGAGTGAGGGAGAACAGATGATTTGGATATGACATGAGATTTTTGGTAAAAATTGTAAAAAGAGAAGCTGCAAAATATAAATTGGACTTTAGTGATCTTCCATCATCACTTCCAGCGTTTTCTTTCGTGTTTTAACTCTTTTTTCTTTTTTTATTACCCTAAGGTTTTGTGTCACTATTTAACAATTTTTACTGCTTAAGATTGAGTTAAAGTTCAGTAGTAAATGTGCAATATCCACATAATGATGGTATAACCTGCAATCAGTATAATCTGTAACGAGGTCATCACACTTGGCGCCAGCACAACTCTTGGCAAAGCTTCAATCGCTTCCGCAATTGCTACTAAAATCTGACCAACTTGGAATTTTAAATACAAGTTGTATCGAGTAGTGATGTGCCATTTGTTTATTTAAAGAGTGCAAAGATTTTTTTTCCTTATCACCCAACCCCATTGCGATTGTCTCATACATCTGACAGACCACAGACCCGAAATACTCCTGTTTCTTTTTTCAATCTTTTTTTTTAAATAGTATAAGGAGGGAAACGAGCAGAAGACCCACCTGGTGGTAAGTGGTCTCCGTCTCCATACATTTGCAATACGCGTAGAATTGCAAATGCGTTGCCAACCTTACTTTTTTAGGAACCTGTATGGTGACAGATTATTCCACAACCAGCACATGCGCGGGAGGAACGATCTTGACGCACGTACATTGCTGGAATGCGATCCAAGTGGTGTGGATGGAATCAGTCCCAGCGGCGTAGAGTGCGATGGCGGAAAAGTGTCGGGGGCGGTAACTCAAATAGTTCCTGTGAACATTCCCCATTGTAGAGACGGTAGAGAACACACAGAGATCCAACGTCTCTCCGGAGACTTAGTTCATCTAAACCGTCTGTGAGTATGGGATCATCGACAATGCGAACAGCTCGTCGTTGAATGGAGTCAAGAGGGAGCAACTAGTACTTAGGGGCGTCAGCCCAAAGATGAGAATATTCATATCTAATCCATCATACTCATTCTAATCTTCATACTTCTTTACTATCTTTTATCCTCCTATTTAATTATTGTATTCCTAATGTTCCTGACTATTTATTTATCATATATGTATTTATCTTCCTTATGGTTTTAATATTGTCTTGTTGGTGTCAATTTTTCAATCTTTCCACCTATGTTTATAATACTTTTATTTTTATAATCATCCTTACTATTAACAGCTGTTTCTAATTATTTATTACAGCTTCATCATCATCATCTTTCATCAGCAACATCTTTTTAGGGGCCATTCAACTAAGCAGATATTCTGCAATAATCAACCTTGGGGAGGGGGTCCCACATGGTCAGCAAAAGTAAGACAAAGCCCTAACTCACACATTCACGTTTTTATCGCTGACGTAATTACGATGCATCCCCCCCCCCTCCATCCCCTTGTCAACAAAAATAAGCAAAGCTTAGCTCTGTACACTCGGAAACCGAATAACCAATATAAAAAACAGCATAATGGTCACCAGGCCAGCTCTATTTTACACCTGGCTCAAGTGTATTGAAACAGAGGTTACATCTAGTCTTGGAATAAAATAAAAAGTACTACCCGCGAATATAGTCATCAACGGTGTTGCTGACTCAAACCTTATGGGTAGTGATCGTTTGTATCTATTTTGGGCGCATAATATTAACTCCTCCTGACTGAATTTCTAATTTAGAGATATAATACGTTCAGTATCGTGTAATTAAAACAATTATCGTGTGTAATAGTGTTGCTGTATGTATGTTTGTGTGTTCGCTACTAATGTGGTAATCTCCTAAATGATTTCAATTGCTTTACGGTTATGTGTGGAGCAATTAATTGCTTACTCTATTTATTTTGTGCCAAGATTGGGATTTTGATTATAATTTAGTTTCCAAACATTAATGTATGTAGTGTTTAGTAATTAAGGGATGTATAATGTATCAAAACCACACCTTAGTATAAGTTCTCTTACCACACACATACGCAGCAGTTTGACTAGTAATTTTATATTATTTGTTATAGTGGAAATATATAAGTTACTACTTTTATTGAGGGTCACGTGAATCTTAAATGTTAGGTTAGATTAGTTAAACTTTAGGTACCAAGGTCAAGCAATGTAGGTAAGAGTTTATTTGCAGTCAGAAAGGTAATTTCAAACGTGCGCCTGGGTCTCAAGTCTCAGTCACTTTTTTGTGTCTTTTCTGTTTGATTTATGATAGAAATATGTAGATAGTATGGGATATATAAATAATTATATTTGATTTTTTATTGAATTCATTTTTAAATCGTCTTCGAAAATTTAATATTATTTAATTAAAACAATTATAAATTATATATTTATGGATCTATACAAGATTATCTATTTCTAAAATTAATATTTTTTTTCCGATTGATTTTAGATGAATCTTTTATGATGGTCACCGCAAGCACCTTCTGTTGGTACTGGGTCAACACAAACAGCTTTTGAAATCATAAATGCATTTTTTACAAATTTTCGTGACATTAAGTCAAAACATTGTGTAATTATACCATTTTATTAATTTTATAAAATAAAATGATTTAATGGCATAAAGAAATCATAACTGGAGCATACGTGGAAGTGATTTGGATAGCCCAGGTCCTGCTCTACCTCTGGACATAACAATAATTATGAGTATCATAATTATAGAGTACTAAACAAGTTCTCATTAAAAAGTTCATAATTTAATGCACTTCGTTCATTCGTTCAATGAACAAAGTTTGAATGGCGCCAACTGAAACCGCACGCACGCAAAACTGTGTCAGTTAAAACATTTACTATTTGCTTTTAATGTTCATTAATATTAAAATTTATCTGCCAGATAACACTAACTATACCCAGCTTTTATCTGAGGGAACTTTTATTCTGTGGTGTGGCGTGTCTATAAGTCTTTTTAACCCTTAACCACCTACTTGCGGTCTTAGAGACCGATGACTATTTTTTCTACTCACTACCAAATACGTTTGTATAAAATTCATCGTGGTCTTTAAGAACAAAGATTCGGTATAAATTAAATAAGTTTTTTTAATATTTAATCAAAGAAGCATATAAATTATTTTATTAAAGTTGCTACAACCTACTACAAGCCACACAACTTCTGATGGTGAACACTAAGAAGGTTCCTTATCTCAAATGCGTAGCCAGTAACAAATGAGGAAAAAAGAGAACATATAACAAGTAAATGGTGATATATGTATGTCAGAGAATAATAAAAGAATATCGAATAATCGAATCGTCATCGGTGTCTATGGCGTTGGAGTAGGGTAGTGGTCACTTCCGTTGTTTTGACAGTCTCGACCCTCGACCCTTTATATGCCATCGACAGTCTGACTGAAGTCTTAGTCGTGCGCAGTCTCTCAAGAAGTGAAGTAGTGTCTAAATAGTGATAGTGTTGTGCAATGCAGTGTTGTGTTAGTGCTAGGAGTGCTGTCCGATCAAGGTCACGTGAGTACCTTACAATGTAATTACCTCGTCTTGTGTTAGGTTAGGTTTATGTGCGTTTAACCTTGGGTTTAAACAGAGAGCCTAGCAGTGGAGGCGAGTGTCGTGATCACTTAAAGGAATTCCTTAAGCCTACACCTTGGTCACAAGTCCAAGGCACTGCTTAGGTTTCTCTCGTAATTGTTAGAGATCATATTTGATCATTTATCGGTTCAATAGGATTATCTACGTTGCGTTTACCCAATATTCCATTCAATATCATCACCCCCTTTTAGTGTTCCCCAATATTCCCCATCTTCCTCCTTCCATCTCCTTTCACATCGTTTTAAAATCCCCGACATGTATAACGAAAAAAAAATTTAATTTTAAATCTCATTTAGTGAACGAATAAAGGAAAGTTTTCAGCTTGAGACCGCACGCGATAACTGAGCTTTGAATTATGAAAACAGATGCGAAACACTTTATAAACATTCCACGGTTAAATGTGCTTTAAAATAACTTAAATATTTCAAACCTAGATGCAGAAATAAATTATGAATTAATTGTTAACACTTTCACGCTGTTAATCAAAGCATTTTGATTATTGATTTGAGGTTTATACCCTGTAGGATTTTTGCTACAATTTCGATTACCATTTCGTTGATAGATAACCATTCTTAAATTATATAGAATATGTGATATCATGTTTATTTGTACAGTAATTTTTTTATATTAAGAATACCTCATATCCTCGTACATATAACCTCTGTCAGAATCGATGTGAGGCCATCGTCCAAAGTATTGCAAGTGGTGTGGTTTAGTTTTGTGATGCTTGGTTCTCTTTCCTCCACTTCATAAAATGGATCTCAATCCCCAAGTGCTGCGTGGCTTCCCATCTAATACAGGTGTCATCGCGTAGATAGGTTAGCCTTGTGTAAGCCTAACTCTGGGCATTGGAGGTATGTTCACATATGTGTCAGGGCAACCCTTGAACCTGCACCTTGGTCACAAGACCTGCTTAGGTTTCTCTCGTATTTGTAAGAGATCATATTTGATTATTTATCGGTTCAGCAACAGTATCTACGTTGCGTTTACCAAATAGTCCATTCAATATCCTAACCCTCCGCCCTTCTCTTTACTTACATGTGCGTCTATACTATAGGTAATAAGTATCATTCCTTACATCATTTCCTCGATAAATTAAGGGAACTATTTAAAACATAGAGGATCCGTGTTACATTGAAATATTGTTTTGTTGACGTACACTTAATTAAAAAAAGGAAATTTCGTTAATTTATATATTACTAGTAAAACCATTATATTTTGTTTCTTACTCTAATATAATACTATAATTTGATTGCAAATATTTTTTGAATGCCTCTCAATATAAAATAGTAGTAGGTCTATAAGACCCCACTATTTATGTAATGGGTTATTTCTCCTTATATTTTAATTTATCGTTAGTAGCTCAATGGTTCAGGCGTTGAAGTCTAGTTTTTAATATCTATACAAAAAAAAAACATTTGACGTTAAATTTAAATATAAACGAGTTAGATTGTATCAAGTGAAGCAGCTGCTCAGTGCAGCTAGGCTGTGTCGTTGTAGCTCGAGGCGGTCTCGTTTATTACTTCCATCTCGCGACCGACGTTGTGCTTCGGATTATTGCAATTATGTACTTTATAGTTTGTACTTTGTTTTAAGAGGGCTCTGCTGTCGATAATATAGTATTAATAGCTTATTCTGATGGCGAAATTATCTTATAATGTGATAATATTAAAATTTTAAATAAAACTCGACTGTGTTTTTTAAAATATGTAACTTTCTGTATATCCAAACTGTTAACTAATACTAAAGTCTGTAGAATAAGAATTAATTTTTATATATGTTACCGTGAAATCGTCAAGTCAAAAGCGTTAAATTATAATCTATCTCGATATTATGAACTGTCGAAAGAATTTAAATGTTTTTAAGCGCTTCTGTGACGTCTGATAGGGGGCGCTATGTGAAGGGCCCCTTCGTCCTTGCGTAACACAGCGAAAAACATACGCTCGTCTTCGCAGCTTCGGCTTGCCTCAGCTAGAATTTTATTACTTATTCTATGAAATTTATAAATTATTTGAATAGAAATAGAAATTTAGTTTTGGGATGTCAGCAGGTGAAAGGTAATTTTCTAAGATAAAATATAAATCTCGCTAGAAAAAGAGACATTTTTAAAGTATACACATGCTTCACATTCCTTCTGTCACTTTTTAATTCAATGAAATATTTACAAGGAATCGCAAATCAAGTACAAATGTCAGGTCTAATAATTTTTGGTAAGATTTATAGCAATTAAAAGATATTTTACTATAGATATATCATTTTTACGATAAATGTAAATAGAATTAGAATGAAGTTGTTTTGTTATGTAACATAGTTTCGGATAATAAGGCCTAAATAACAAAAAAATGTATTTTGTACTTTAATTTCTAATAGCAGAAAGAATAGTTAGATTGTATGTCTTTTGTAAAGAGGCCTTACTATCCTACCATAATATAATAAGGCCTATTTACTATTTTATTTGAGATCTAGTCTGTTATTATTTCCGTAACGTACACAATCGAAAAAGTGCTACAACAAATATCAATAATAAAAGTCGAAACTAGAGCTTTAAATTTAGCCTATATCAACATGAATGTTGAATACAAAGTGATAGTGCTGTATACACTCGCAGCTAGGCTTTGATGCAAATGTCCGTGGCTCGCGGCGCTGCGGGTGATTGCCTCCATCTTTCGGCCAGTCTCGCAAATTATTTCAATTACAACACAATTTACATGCGACTGTCTCACTTTATTCTATTATACTTCTATTCGTCACTTTTACTTATACTTATAGACAAAATTGCGAAGTATTCATTCGGGACAAAAATTCGAAGAGTACTTGCGACCTAGGTGACGGGTAACAAGGCCTATCTATAATGATAATATAACAAGTATACTAGAGTTTTCCTAAAAAAGCTTTAAATTGTTTTTCTTAACTACCATGAAAATATTCTTCAAGATGATGAAAAAAGAATTCAGGTTAAGTTTTAGCTCCTAATAGTAATAGACATGTCTCGTTTCATGTGTACTCAGTGTAAGCAATGTGAGTGTGTTGCCATGAGCTGATAGTCTCCAAACGGGTGAACAGATCTTCACAATACATAGCTAACAACCATCTCGGTTGTTCTGGTACCTTTCAAACAAATAAAATTTCACCAGAGTCGGTCCTTTATCTTAGGCGCTAGGATGCCACAGACAGACATACATATACACAGATTAAACTTATAACATAGATTTTGTCATTATTTTATTTATTTATTATTTTTTTTATAAAACTAATTTTTCATATAATTAACATCAAAAAAGTCTAATTATGAAAGATTTATTTAAAACTAGATTTTCTTAGAAAGAAGTTATTAAATTACTTCTGTTCTAATAATTTCTAATTATCTGGATATTAATATAAGAAATCTTTTTAGCATACCCAAAAAATTAATGTATCAAGAATTTTTTTTGGCTGTATTTTTGTTATGTTGAATATATAGTAACATACTCAAAACAATAATAAGATGCACTTAAAATGGAACACTGAGTAACTAATATTAAACACTTTCTCTTAACCTTAGTAATGAAGACCACGGTACCACACCACTGCACAGCCATAATGGTCACCAGGCGAGCTCCGTTTGACAACTGGCTGAAGTCTATCGTTCAACTATCTCGAAAAGACTTTGGATTTTTAAAGGATAAAATGTAACTGCAAAATGTAAAATTCATTTCGATATTTCGCATTTACAGTAATAGACATTAAAGCTAAATATCCCAATTTCTATCATTCATACAACCCGTCATTTGCAACAGGGGGTCGTTTAGTCCCAGGATGTAAAAATGAATTTTAATGGTCACTTAGGTTGGGATAATGAAGACAGCGGCGCGCTCGCCTGCGGCGATCACTCGCTGTTAACGATGCCGGTCGCTTTGGACGGTGGAGGGTTAGAGGTGTGTAGGTATAGTATACACAGTGCATCCAAAGAGACCCTTTCGTTTAGATAAACGGTGATAATAACAGGTCTTTGGGGACGGCAAATTAGTTCTTTGTTTGTACATGTGGGTCTTTTTGTCTTAATGAGTTGTTAGGAGGGTTTGGAAGACAATGGCTCGACTATGTTTATTTTTAGTGTTCTATACCTTATAACCCTTCCTTTTGGCTTCGCCGTAGTCGGGTAAAAAGGAAAACAATAATATGAAAACATCATACCTCCAATAAACGCAATAATAAGATACAACTATTGAATCTAAACCTATTGATCTAATAATCTTAAATCGTTAAAAAAATACGAATTGAATTGAGAACCTCCTTCTTTTTGAAATCGGTTAAAAAGTAAGAAGCTATATCTTTCAGTACACTTGTCTGTATTTTTTTTCTTTATAGCAGATAAGGTGCAAATGGGCAGATGGTCCACCTGATGGTAAGTGGCCACCATCGCCCATGGACATCAGCAAAACAAGAGATACTCTCTTGTTTTGTCTATGCGTCGCATCTTCGAAGATAAAGTGGGGAGGGGGAGTGAAGAAAAAAAAATGCTGCGGTTTCAGCGGACCCTGAGAAAGCCCACTAGGTCCGCAGCATTAATGGGATGGGAGGGAAGGGGGTAAGTCTAGCCCACATGTGGTTCGGCTGGAACGCGTCTATGACACTTGGCGTTCGGATTCGCATGCTGGTGGTCGCAAGCCAGCCGGGGAACAGATCCCCTACCACCAAGGGGGTGCTGGGTTACTCGGCTCTTACGAGATGCTTTCCCAGCAGCAGAGGGGAATAGTATTCTAACCCGTCTCCTCACCGTGAGGGGATCTTGTATCTTGTCTCTCAATACAAATAGTTGTTTTTATGGTGTTGTTGAAATTCATGGTACGCGAGTCCGACTTGTACTTGGCCGATTTTTATAAAAGATATAAAAGATTTAAGAATACCTCCACTGACCCGAACCGCTTACAATTGATTTCATAAACTAAATACTGTTTAAAGCAGTGCAAGTGTGATAGTAAGAATTATGCGAGTCGTTTTATTATATAGTTAAGTGGCGAGGTCGAATGGTAAAAATAAAAATATATTCTAAAGCCTCTTTTTGGAAAAGGGTTAAAATCAAAACTAAGTGATGATACTGAAAATATTTATACAACCTAATACCTAGTAACAGAATATATAAATCAAACAACCCTTCGCTGCCAATACGACGTCACCTGTCAATGGCTTGACGACGGTCTTTTTGATGTATGTTGTACATCACTCTTCATATTAACGAGTATAGGAGTGTCTTTATATAAATATTAGCGCTATCTGTCAAATTTGTATGAACTAAGTTAAGGAATTTGCGTACGTTGACAGTGCGTCAATGGCCGTCGCTTCTATGAAAATTGTAGATTTTATAAAAAATTGTCTATTTTAATTGCTAATCCACACTTAATATATAAATACCAATTAACTCTGTGTACCTGTCTATTACGCTTATATAATTAAACTATTTTTGATGAAATTCAGTACAAAGATAAAATAGAGCTTAGGAAAGAACATAGACTATTTTCAATAGTGAAAAAAGACTCGGAAGGGGTTGAAATAGTGATGAAGTGCATGTCGAGGAGTGTGACCGTTTATTTCTTTGGGAAATAGTTATATATAAATTCTGTTGATAGGATTTCTTTTTATTTTTTTTAACGTCCCATAACGAATGTGAAGTGTAATTGTAATTGAAATTAATATAATTAAAATTAAAAATGAAGTCTAGATATATTACAGAGGCATATATTAGACGAGAATCGCCTGTCGATACTCTGACAAGGGTGCGTTACGCGTCACTTTAAATACATATAACATTTAGAAGGGTGGTTTGTGTAACTTAAGTATATTGCTTTTTCCATAAAAATAAAATCACAGACCCATCCTCGTTGTGTTAATGAGATTCAGATCGTATAAAATCTGTGATATAAGGCTGTGCCAATTTGAGGGCTTTAACTGGAGGAGGAGAAATAAAAATAGATTAAATATTTATAATTATAAACGATAATAAATAAAAAAATGAGAATAAGGGATTGTGAATTGTAAACAGTGAACGTTGAAAGACAAACAGATAATAGTTGATAGTGAATATGAATAGTGATCAGTTAACAATTAATGGTGTAAGGTAAACTATACTCAGCTGCCTGCACAGTAAATAGTTGACATTGAATGTGGATAGTGGTGTGTGAAAAGTAAACTATGCTCAGATGACTACACTGTAAATAGTTGATACTGAATGTGGATAGTGATCTGTGAAAAGTTAATGATGAAAAGTAAACTAAACTCAGATGACTACACTGTAAATAGTTGGTAGTGAATGTGAAACGTTAATGGTGAAAAGTAGTCTATGCTTAGATGACTACACAGTAAATAGTTGACTATGAATGTGGATAGTGATTTGTGAAAAGTTAATGGTGAAAGGTAAACTATGCTCCGATGACTACACAGTAAATAGTTGACTATGAATGTGGATAGTGATCTGTGAAAAGTTAATGGTGAAAGGTAAACTATGCTCAGATGACTACACAGTAAATAGTTGACTATGAATGTGGATAGTGATCTGTGAAAAGTTAATGGTGAAAGGTAAACTATGCTCAGATGACTACACAGTAAATAGTTGACTATGAATGTGGATAGTGATCTGTGAAAAGTTAATGGTGAAAGGTAAACTATGCTCAGATGACTACACAGTAAATAGTTGACTATGAATGTGGATAGTGATCTGTGAAAAGTTAATGGTGAAAGGTAAACTATGCTCAGATGACTACACAGTAAATAGTTGACTATGAATGTGGATAGTGATCTGTGAAAAGTTAATGGTGAAAGGTAAACTATGCTCAGATGACTACACAGTAAATAGTTGACTATGAATGTGGATAGTGATCTGTGAAAAGTTAATGGTGAAAGGTAAACTATGCTCAGATGACTACACAGTAAATAGTTGACTATGAATGTGGATAGTGATCTGTGAATGAATAATAATGTATAATGATTATTTTACGACATACAGTAGAGACTACAAAGATAATGAAAAATGAGCTATAGCTAATTGCGAATAACGACAACATATTTTGAAAATTATACAAATGTATTACTTAATTTTAAAAAAATAGTATTTTCTCAAAGTTAAATTTATCATTTGTCTTTTGTATTTGCTAAGAATATTCGTAGCCCTTTGTGAAAAGTAGTCTATGCTTAGATGACTACACAGTAAATAGTTGACTATGAATGTGGATAGTGATTTGTGAAAAGTTAATGGTGAAAGGTAAACTATGCTCCGATGACTACACAGTAAATAGTTGACTATGAATGTGGATAGTGATCTGTGAAAAGTTAATGGTGAAAGGTAAACTATGCTCAGATGACTACACAGTAAATAGTTGACTATGAATGTGGATAGTGATCTGTGAAAAGTTAATGGTGAAAGGTAAACTATGCTCAGATGACTACACAGTAAATAGTTGACTATGAATGTGGATAGTGATCTGTGAAAAGTTAATGGTGAAAGGTAAACTATGCTCAGATGACTACACAGTAAATAGTTGACTATGAATGTGGATAGTGATCTGTGAAAAGTTAATGGTGAAAGGTAAACTATGCTCAGATGACTACACAGTAAATAGTTGACTATGAATGTGGATAGTGATCTGTGAAAAGTTAATGGTGAAAGGTAAACTATGCTCAGATGACTACACAGTAAATAGTTGACTATGAATGTGGATAGTGATCTGTGAAAAGTTAATGGTGAAAGGTAAACTATGCTCAGATGACTACACAGTAAATAGTTGACTATGAATGTGGATAGTGATCTGTGAAAAGTTAATGGTGAAAGGTAAACTATGCTCAGATGACTACACAGTAAATAGTTGACTATGAATGTGGATAGTGATCTGTGAAAAGTTAATGGTGAAAGGTAAACTATGCTCAGATGACTACACAGTAAATAGTTGACTATGAATGTGGATAGTGATCTGTGAAAAGTTAATGGTGAAAGGTAAACTATGCTCAGATGACTACACAGTAAATAGTTGACTATGAATGTGGATAGTGATCTGTGAAAAGTTAATGGTGAAAGGTAAACTATGCTCAGATGACTACACAGTAAATAGTTGACTATGAATGTGGATAGTGATCTGTGAAAAGTTAATGGTGAAAGGTAAACTATGCTCAGATGACTACACAGTAAATAGTTGACTATGAATGTGGATAGTGATCTGTGAAAAGTTAATGGTGAAAGGTAAACTATGCTCAGATGACTACACAGTAAATAGTTGACTATGAATGTGGATAGTGATCTGTGAAAAGTTAATGGTGAAAGGTAAACTATGCTCCGATGACTACACAGTAAATAGTTGACTATGAATGTGGATAGTGATCTGTGAAAAGTTAATGGTGAAAGGTAAACTATGCTCAGATGACTACACAGTAAATAGTTGACTATGAATGTGGATAGTGATCTGTGAAAAGTTAATGGTGAAAGGTAAACTATGCTCAGATGACTACACAGTAAATAGTTGACTATGAATGTGGATAGTGATCTGTGAAAAGTTAATGGTGAAAGGTAAACTATGCTCAGATGACTACACAGTAAATAGTTGACTATGAATGTGGATAGTGATCTGTGAAAAGTTAATGGTGAAAGGTAAACTATGCTCAGATGACTACACAGTAAATAGTTGACTATGAATGTGGATAGTGATCTGTGAAAAGTTAATGGTGAAAGGTAAACTATGCTCAGATGACTACACAGTAAATAGTTGACTATGAATGTGGATAGTGATCTGTGAAAAGTTAATGGTGAAAGGTAAACTATGCTCAGATGACTACACAGTAAATAGTTGACTATGAATGTGGATAGTGATCTGTGAAAAGTTAATGGTGAAAGGTAAACTATGCTCAGATGACTACACAGTAAATAGTTGACTATGAATGTGGATAGTGATCTGTGAAAAGTTAATGGTGAAAGGTAAACTATGCTCAGATGACTACACAGTAAATAGTTGACTATGAATGTGGATAGTGATCTGTGAATGAATAATAATGTATAATGATTATTTTACGACATACAGTAGAGACTACAAGGATAATGAAAAATGAGCTATAGCTAATTGCGAATAACGACAACATATTTTGAAAATTATACAAATGTATTAGTTAATTTTAAAAAAATAGTATTTTCTCAAAGTTAAATTTATCATTTGTCTTTTGTATTTGCTAAGAATATTCGTAGCCCTTTAATGAGTACTTCCTTAAGCTCAAGAAATAACTCAGCATTTTCTATCCAAATTTAAATTGTCATGTAAGTAAAGGAAGGAAAGGGAAAGGGTAAGGGCTTAATTACACGTTGTACCCGTACGATGAAAATGAAAGGGTGCTATAAATAACGTGACGGGACAGGGGAAACCGTTTGTATTGAGGTGTCCATACGCACCTGAGCTGAGGGTGTTCTTCTGATATTACAAGGGACCTGGACTATCTTCGTTGATGTTAAATGGTGTTTCTTATATTAAAAAGGTTAAATTACCTGGATAATTGTGATGGATAATGTAATAAAGTGCAATGATAAGCATTACAATGCAATGAAATAAAATTAAATGTATTGCAATATTATAGGATTGATTTATTATGTCTGATAGTTTTGCAATTAAATGCAATGCACTGCGATGCAATTAAAATTAAAATAATAGAATAGAATGCAATGCGATGGGGTACAATTTAATGCAATGCAATGGAACACAATCAAATAGAATTTTATAGATATATAATGTTATATAATGGAATAGAAAGCAGTGGAATAAAATGAAATGTATTGAAATATAATGCAATACAAGACAATAGAATGGGATGCATTAGAAAAGGATGAGAAGAACCGAAATAGAAATTTATTTAAATACACATACTACCACTATTTCCCTTCCAAAATGTATGAGTAGGAAAAATACTCAAAATCTATAAATACATTTTCCTATACAAGTTGCTACAGAAAAAAATATAACAATAGAGATATTAGAGATGATGTCACTCCTTTTGTTGAAGATTAATAAATCAGCGGGATTGAGCATTAGTACGGGACCATTACTTGGAGTAATGGAGCTATCATACGGTTTCTTTATTCTCTGAGGGGCATTTGTGTGCTGAGAATATAAACATGTTATATTACCTTTACTACAAAAGATATGGCAGTATAATCAATCGAGTGAAAATACTTCAATACTTATATTTTCTACTGATTGTATCCAAAATATTACTTTCATCATCTGTGTATTTATTTTTACAAATATATATATTGTAAAAATCAGCTTCACGCTGGAAAAAAATACTTATGGGAATGAAATCTACAACTTTTATCTCTGGCATTACTTTGCTCATACGGTAAGAGGAGACTCTCTTTACCATTACATATTACATCATGAAGTGGAAGAAAACAAATATGGGTGTACTAACTATATAGCTTTCTACATTTTAATTTCAATGGATAAACAGTTGCTTTTAGAAATCTACGCATAACAGATCATAAACCACAGAAGTCAGGGAAATACCATATCATCAACCAAAATATGATCTATTTAAAGCAAATCCATCATACACAACTAGTTTTAACACGCGTCAACTAAATGAAATATAATAGGCAAAGTTCCGACGTCAGGAAGATAACCATTAACACTCATTTATCAAAATCTATCAAGAGTTACGAGACGAGAATAATTGCTCATCATTTCACATTTCTGTAGGAAAAAATATTTTAGTTTCCTCCTTTTCTCAAATACTCTAATGAGATAACGAATTAAGATTTTTGAAGATATAGCAATGATCAATCTATATCTATATCTATATAATACATAATATTGCATACATGAGGAGATATCCACCACTATCTGCATTTTTATGGCTTCAAATAAAAGGTAAGGCTGAGTATCTAGTAGAACTATTGCATTTATGTAATAATTTATTATTATCCCGCAAGAACTGTGAATTTTACTGAGATATAAAGTACCTGAGATATAAGTAATCTGATCCTAATATCAAAACATACAAACTTTGACATTTATAATATTAGTAAGATATATTTCTCAAACAATACAAACACCATCAAATATATTCTACACATATACGTGAGGAGTTTTATAGTCTAAGTCAAGAAAAACACTCTTTGACCATTAAAACTACAGAATTAGTGAGATATGTGGAAATAATATTTATCAAATAATTAGAGCAGAAGTTTAGTTTTCAAGTGTTCTTAGGCTTCAATTACAGAACAAAATCACTGTATTCATTAAAGTATACGAGTGCAAAAGAATTGATTAATATCCTGACTTATACAATGAATAAACATAAATAGCCTCCATAACTGTAACATTCATAATAGTCTAAAAATTTTACGTTTATTTTTTTCATTTACAATGAAAACGGAAGTTCGAGAAAATTTTAAATTGAAAAATTAATTTCACGTAAATTTTCCAACGGGAATAAAGTTCAGATTACATCTTAGTTTTTTCAAGTTTTTAGAAAAATATTTAACACTTTAAAAAAATAATCAATGTGTCATACTCGCTTTTGACGCTGCACCTGAAACCTAAAAACATCTCTCAGAACCCCATTTTCAGCAATAAATAACATTATAAATAATGGAGAAAGGGTCCTGTGAGTAGAGTTTTTTATAGGAAATCCTCCTCTTCAAGAATCATTTTTTAATTTCTTAAAATGTAATAGTCTATGATATATTAATGAAAAACAAAATGTATTTGTTTATAACTTTTGCAATTTTTTATGTGCTAATACACGCTATTAGCACATTTTTCTAGGCGTCATTCCGGACCCAATGAGTTATCACACATAATTTCTAGATTTAAGACTATTTTGAACTTGTCGACTAGATTTTTAGATCAAGAGAGATCGGGAATATATAACATTTATGCCTTGGGACTCTTGTGGCTTCAGTCAAAGGATCAAAGATCAGCAGCTACAAGTAATAGTAAATTTGAGGCTTGAGAGAGAGACATGAAATTATACCTAGTGCGAAGTATTCTTTCACCTTTGATTAAACATCATTAGCTAGAACACCCAAAGGGCTTGAGAGATAAATCTATATCACATATATCACACACTAGAGCAGTTTTGTGGCTTCAGTCAAAGGACCAACATCAGAGGGAAAATTCGCCAATAACTAATCAATTGCAAGACTCCACAGAATTAGCCAAACAACCCTAATATAACCATAACCGTAGTCATAGCCATAAGCATAACGAACTAATGAAACTTCCTGCTGGCTGCTGGCGGCTGGCTGGTGTGGCGCGGAATATTTAATTAACGCTATTAATTATAACGGATCAAAGATAACCGCGGTATTAATATTGGAGCTGCAGCGTCTTCAATACTCTATGGGTATTTATAATTAGAAGTATTATTAAATACTATTTTTCTACAGAATATTTATATTATTACATCATCAATGTGTGTTTGTCATATATGTCTTTTTCTTTTAACATATAATAATAATATGGTCACTATTCAAAGCTTTTCATCGCGAATAGTATCTTTATCTATAAATCTATATATATAATATTGTAAATATCTATAGATTATGGAATGACTGAAAACAGATCAATAGCTATTTAGATTAACTAACATGTATAAACTTACAAATTTTAGTAAGTTTTCAGCATCACAAATGTACATATGTAAACATATCTCACAAAATATAACTGAAACAAGCAAAAACATTGTATTGTATAATAGAGATACGATAATAAGATATAACAAATGACATGAAAAGAAAAGATGATACGACGTCGTAAACGACACAAAAAGTGCTAATGGTTACGGAGCACTGATTTACGTAGACCCGCTACGCCGGTGCTACGCTGCTACGAGGCTACGTTACACTTGTCACATAAAAAATATTGTTCTACGACTTCCTTTGTTGTTATCGTTTACTTTATTGTTGACATGTCATATCTTTTATCTCTTTATTTATATAGAATACGGAGAAAAAATTGTAATATCTGTCTGTGTTTTGTTGGAAATTATGATTTTCTATTAATTAATTAGAAGTAATATATGTCGTGTATCGAATAACCGAAATTCCAGTGCCGTATTTAATTTTTTTTTTATGTAACTAGGTCGGCAAACAAGCGTACGGCTCACCTGGTGGTAAGCGATTACCGTAGCTTATAGACGTCTGCAACACCAGAAGCATCGCAAGCGCGTTGCCGACCCTATCCCCAATTCCCCCCAGGAGCTCTGGTCACCTTACTCACCAACAGGAACACAACACTGCTTTAGAGTAGTGTTATTACCCCAGTCGGGCTGCTCCATATTTGAGCAGGAAATTTCCTGCTGTGCCCTACCTCAGTTAAACATATAATAGTATAAGATAATAGAGTAAAATAATAATCACTTCCGTAGTTTTGACAGCCTTTTATTTGCTAGCGTACACTATTGGTTGATTTACTTCTACCCCACCAGTGGAGTGGAATTGTTACTACCGTTTTGACTCTTTATTCTCTTTATTTTGGTAATTAATTCCCTTAAAGATACAAAAAGAACAAACATCTATATAAAACACAAATGTTTAAATAAACCTTTATGTTATAAAAATAAAAAACTTTACATATATTTACAATTAAAGTTTACTTTACAATACAAATTAACTATCTAAACTAAATGCAACTTTATATATATAGGTATTAGAGTCATTTCACTACTTACCAGCTAGTCGTACTCGTACGCTGCAATTACGTTAATAGTAGTGTTTCAACATTTACGTTATATTTGCTGGTATTGTTACGTTTAATTATTAAATAAATATCTTCATACGTTAACCTTTGCTAACGGGAATTGTTAATGTCGTCTAAATTTGTTTAGTACTTATACTCAATTATAAATATTCAGAATTAGATGCATCTAAAATTTTAAACAAATAATACATTTTTATGAGTGTTTCCTAAATTTTAGTAAAGTAGGTAATAGTTATAACACTTTTTATTTTAATACACTTACTTTTTTAAAAGCAGAGACCATTTGAGAAATGATTTTATAGAATAAACATTGCCTGACATGCAAGTGCTTTAGTGGGAAAAGGTCTTCCTAACCAAAAATTAATAGTTATTAACTTGAACAAAATTGGCAAGAAATTGCAAAAATAATAATTTTTTTTAAATACCCACCGATTCGAGCTCTATATAACCTAATGTTGGGAAATTACGTCTAGCAGTAAAGGTGAGATTTATGCATAGTTACAAGTTCTTGAAACTCTGCTTCCGGGTCTCAATTCTTGCAATTGTTTGCCCTCCTGTCTCACATTTAGCCGATAGTTGATCTATTGAATTGATTATACTTTCACACTTCAACGAAACAACGGATCGATGTAATTTAGTAAGTTAAAAGATATTTTTAAAATGAATATCTAGATATTTGAGTTATATAAACGCCTGCATTTAACTCAAACGTTTGAGTGAGTAAGGCGCAGCATTTGCAGAGTGAAAATGAATTTTAATGCGCGACGTATTCAGTGCTAATGGCCTCTTAAGTGGACAGACAGACGCAGTTCAGGAGTGACGCCACTTCTTATAATAACTATATAAATTCTAGATCTTAGTTTTTAATAATATTATATTTAAAACCAACAACAACTTTGCTCAACCCGTTGGTTTGTTAACACATTATTTCGTAGATTCGATGAAGTGTTGACGTTTTCATTGATTGATTTGTTAATTCATTGATTTGTGATTAATTGATTATTTATTTATTCATTCAACGAGAATTTTTTTTTTGATTAAATGAATCAGTAATTCCTTGATTCGTTAAGCCGTTGATTAGTGTATTGGTCAAATCGTTTGTTCATTGAATCGTTAATTCATTTAATAGTTAATCCGTTATTCCTTGATTCGTTTATTCATCAATTCGTTGGTGCATTGAATCGCTAATTCATTTTATACTTGATTCGTTAAACCGTTGATATTGGTGAATTCCTTGGTTAATTGAGTCGTTACTTCGTTCAATAGTTGAATCGTTATATCGTTGATTTATTAATTGATTAATTTGTTTAAATCGTTGATTAATTGATTCGTCTATTCACTAGTTTCGCCGAATAAAGCATTTTATTTCATACTACGATATACAATGTTCATATTTAATTTACTTTCTAAAGTTCCCCAGACATATCAAGGCTAGTATCAATATCAAGTGTTGCTAACTCATTAAAATAAATCAATTATACTAATATCAATATCTGTTTGCACACGCTAGTATGCACTTCGCTTAGGCGAGTATGAATTTTAATGTAATACTCGGCTAAGTGGCGCACACTCGATTGTATTTGTTCTATCGACTTGTACTCGTGTGTTTGAATAAGCTAAATGTTAAATCAAAAGCACATACGGCATAGATATTGTATGAAAATGTGTATGTGGATCAGAATAATATGCAATAGCTAAAGATTAATTTACTTTTTCACATCCTCCTTTCTGAATTCCACTGCTTTATCTCCGCTTGCCAATTTTTCTACGTGAGTTTGAAGATCTTGACTCTACGTTGTTGATCGAAAAAAAATAAGTAAAATTTCCCAGATTTCTCATTCACTCATTCATGTATTCACCCACACAACTACTTACTGGTTGTCTTGTTCATTTAGTAACTCATTTATTCACTTTTCCTGACGCTATGTGTGACTTTACTTGCCTTTATTCTGTTCAAAAAATTAATAGATAAATTATAAATGATTTCTAAATAAAAAAACGTAAAAGTTAATCGATTATTTTGAAAAAAAATCCAAATTGATCCCGCCGTATTCGAGTTTTACCCGTCTTCATGCATTTAATGCATTTTCTATTTTCTGTTCTTATCTAGCATCTTATCTTATCGATTTCCAGTAATTATAATGTAAGGTTCAAACAAGCGATTGTATATCAATATCAGAATTTGTGTATTTGAATACTAGTACCCAACAGTTAATACGGATTTTTCTCGCTAATCTTCAAAAAAATGGTTTCTTCAATGAATCCATAAACTATTTATAAACCTTTAGAATGGAGCTTTCCATCCACTCACTCACCCACTCACTTACTTATTCTTCCACCTACTCACCCACCTACTAACGCAACAACAAATTATCCGACTCATTCATACAATCTACTTTTTACTGACTAAATCACTAATTTCAAATTTTAATTCAAATTTGTAGAAGTTATATTCAATTTTTGGTTGAAAATTGTAATTAAAAACATCAAATTTCACTATTCACACATTGAGCACAGTGTTAGTGAAGCCTCACCACTATATTACGTGTAAATTGATAATTTACATTAAAGCTAAATGTCATTTGCACAACAATTTACAAACGCTTTAATTCTAACGACTGTTCTAATGAGAATATCGACCGCTTCGTTCATTCGTTCATTCCTACTAATGTACACTAATTGATAAAATAATTAACAACGATTACACATTTCTTATGTATGGTATCAATGCCGGTAGTTCATTTAATAAACTATGGCAAATATTTTGTTAAAATCCTGCGTTGTGAGTTACATATCGGTGTAAGGCGAAGCCCGACGGTGTCTTAGACGTCCATGCGGCAACGCCACAAAAGAATTGCTGACACTAATTCGGGCAATTGCGGCTCCGTCACCCGTGCGGGCTTATTCCTCTTTTTCCCACTCTTTAATCTCACATCAATTAAAGATAACTTTTAAATTATAAGTTAGTTATAAATAATTTTAAAATGTAATTGAGATACATTAAATAGTAGTCCCGCTGAGCTTCTTGCGCCCATTCTTCTCAGGTGTGGGTTAGGTCGTTTCCGAAAGGGTGCTAGATTCTGTCATTCAATAAGAGAATGTAAATTCCAATATTGAATAAAAATTTTTGACTTTGACTAAGTAAATAGTACTTTTTTTTGACTCCTCCGGCTGTGACCTTTGTAATTTGTAATACTTCGTTATTGACACAATTTTTTTTTAAAGTAAAGTCAGTCAAGGATTGTCAATCTTATTTACACATTTACATCTACAATATTGTTAAGAAATCATCAAAATCATAAAAGAAATAAAATTTTCTCGCAATACTTTTGACAACCTTTTGGCATTTTAAGAATACCTCCACTGGCTCAAACAGTTTGACAAATTTTTTATGTCTCACTTATTGAGTACCTCTTACTATATTTTTAACTTTATTGCTCAGTTGTATTAGGTATTATGTAGAATAGTATAATTGAATGTTGGGGTAATTTAAAACCTGGGTCACAAGCTCTGAGCGAGTTCCATAGTATTCTTAACTTGGATTAATATATAGCTTATCAGTCATCAACAACGAATCCAAATGATGTTAAGTTAATCGATACAAAGTCAATTAGAATTATAAATTAATTTACTTATTACGCATTTATGCTGACACCAATAAAGTCAATCAAGGTAAAGTCAATTATAGATTGTCAATCTAGTCATCAACAACGAATCCAAATGATGTTAAGTTAATCGATACAAAGTCAATTAGAATTATAAATTGATTTACTTATTACGCATTTATGCTGACACCAATAAAGTCAATCAAGGTAAAGTCAATTATAGATTGTCAATCTAGTCATCAACAACGAATCCAAATGATGTTAAGTTAATCGATACAAAGTCAATTAGAATTATAAATTGATTTACTTATTACGCATTTATGCTGACACCAATAAAGTCAATCAAGGTAAAGTCAATTATAGATTGTCAATCTAGACATCAACAACGAATCCAAATGATGTTAAGTTAATCGATACAAAGTCAATTAGAATTATAAATTAATTTACTTATTACGCATTTATGCTGACACCAATAAAGTCAATCAAGGTAAAGTCAATTATAGATTGTCAATCTAGTCATCAACAACGAATCCAAATGATGTTAAGTTAATCGATACAAAGTCAATTAGAATTATAAATTAATTTACTTATTACGCATTTATGCTGACACCAATAAAGTCAATCAAGGTAAAGTCAATTATAGATTGTCAATCTAGACATCAACAACGAATCCAAATGATGTTAAGTTAATCGATACAAAGTCAATTAGAATTATAAATTGATTCACTTATTACGCATTTATGCTGACACCAATAAAGTCAATCAAGGTAAAGTCAATTATAGATTGTCATTCTAGACATCAACAACGAATCCAAATGATGTTAAGTTAATCGATACAAAGTCAATTAGAATTATAAATTAATTTACTTATTACGCATTTATGCTGACACCAATAAAGTCAATCAAGGTAAAGGCAAATATAGATTGTCAATCTAGTCATCAACAACGAATCCAAATGATGTTAAGTTAATCGATACAAAGTCAATTAGAATTATAAATTGATTTACTTATTACGCATTTATGCTGACACCAATAAAGTCAATCAAGGTAAAGTCAATTATAGATTGTCAATATAGTCATCAACAACAAATTTATGCTGACTCATATAAGATAAGTTCAATCTAGGATAACCAGTCGAGTAATCAATGAATTTCATTTATAAATCGTCTATCCTATCCTGTCATAATTTAATCATTTGTGTTATCCTCTTAGGATAGATGAAAAGTAACCCAATTAGTAGAAATTAAGTAAGAGTTCACTTGTACGTAAATATTGTTAATTGTAGCGTTATGGGTTAAACATTTGGGTTAATATGTAACACTAACTTTGACACGTTGGTTTCAATGCGTTAGTACCATAATTCGATGTAATGAGGGTAGTGTATAAAAAATATTATTTTCTATTTTTGAGTCAGCCAGAGACTATTTAGTTATTCCTATTGGTTTAGTTAATGAATAACCTCACTTGCTATGTACATGTGCGGTTGTAATTAAATGTTTGTTTTAAGATGTTGAGCAGTAAATGATTAGTGTTTATGTAAAATGAAAGAGCTCTTCAAAACTTCACTTGGGTCACAAATACCGGGCACTGTTCAGTTAAATTTCCTATCTTACATTTACATTATTGTGTTTTTAAAACTATGCAAAACGGTAACACTCACGTATTATTGTGGTAGATTGGTACTACAGTTTCGATCGC
Organism: Limenitis camilla; assembly: GCA_905147385.1. Lineage (NCBI taxonomy): Eukaryota > Metazoa > Arthropoda > Insecta > Lepidoptera > Nymphalidae > Limenitis > Limenitis camilla. The sequence continues at coordinate 13,828,964 of LR990241.1, forward strand.
ATTGGGCGATCTTCTTCAGCCAGTGGACGCGGCGGCCATACTACGTGTACATATTAATACGTGAGTGTTACCGTTTTGCATAGTTTTAAAAATGACTAATTACCACGTTAGTTTCTATAATACATTATTGTGTTTCTTGTGTTACTGTGCAGTAAAGCCTCATTTATGAGTACCGTGACACCTCCCAGTGTTGGGATCGATTTAATAAATATAAAGGGCGTAACTTCTTATATATCCTTCTTTATTTAGTTTAATTATATAATATTTTACATTTTAATTCTATAAATAATCTACACTCTGAACTATGTCCTGCCTGCCCGGCCTAACGCTGGGCCTGTTCTCTCTTGTTTTATATCAAATTCTATATTTTTAAAATAATCGAAATCATTATTTTATTATCGAGTGCCAGCCTTGTGTCATTGTGTATGGAGTTTGTTCACCAACAAACCTCCATACGACAGTACTTAGGGAGGGCTTAAATAGGTGAGCATTAGAATTATGTAGTTTTGTAGTTACATACATCCAGACATATAAACCAGTTAAACATTATTAGTGATTGAGGTTACGGCCTAGTTGTGTTGCAACTTTGTAACTTTTTGATTTGCTGTGCTTTTGAAACGTTGATTCATCGATGCGGGTAAATTATGGTAAATAAGGTTCAAGTTGGATATTTAATATAGCGTTTAAAAATAGTCATAGTCTGAGACTTGTGGACCAGATGTCATTTTAACGGGTCTCTTTATAAATTATGAACTATAGACAAACTTCTGGCTGAGTTCTAACTAAGGGTGATTTATGTCACATATTTATCGAGAAGTAATACATAAAAAGAGCTTAGGGCTTATGACCTGAGCACGTTAAGGTTGTTGTGCTTGCTTTTTAAATATTCACTTCATGAAATTACTATATAATCTGCCGTACTGTACGTATAAGTACAGAGCTTATGAGTTCTTACCATAATTTTATCAACAGTATTTCCAGCACAAAAACCTCTTTAAATAGCCAAATATAAAATACATCAGTACATAGATCACGTATCCCAAAAACACACAAAAAAATTAGCCACTTTTTCCAGATCTTCATCCCAATTTATCCCTTGGTTTACGAGACTCGATTTATTTGTTGACGAATAGCCGGTCGCAGGTGTGCCCGTGCCTTAACTTACAAACTCGTCATATTATACTGCGCCTTGTGACTCAGTAATAGGGTTGGTTTTTGTTTGTGGTACCCTTTTTAGGTTCGCCCGTAACAAGTGATATAGACGATTGACACAAGTATGTGGGTAGGTTGAAACGACGTCGATTTCATTTTCTTCGTAAACGTTACACTGATCAATAAGATTTTGTTTTCTTTTAACCGACTTCAAGAACAGGTTGTATTTTCGAATTTTTATATATATTCATCAAAATCTGATGTTGATGAGATGGCCAGTCAAGACAATTATTAGACAAGATGGCAAGTTGAAATAACTACTAAATGAGATGGAAATTCAAAACAACTACTAAATGAGATGACAAGTCGAGACATCTAATTGGCGAGACTTTTAAGACAATAACTTGACGAAATAGCAAGTCATAACAACTACTCTACTAATAAAAAAAATCAAAAAAAAAAGTTGTTTTTAGTGGATTTATGTAAACCCCTTTGGTTTCTATATATATTCGAGACCATCCCAATGGTGATATTTACATATTCGTCTTATTGTTGGTAAGCACACTTGGAAGGTCTCATCTTCTAGAAAATAAAACAACGCAACGTTTCCTTGAAAATACTGTGAAGACCTGAAAGAAGCGAGGGTGATCTATATTGATAAGTAAACAAACCATCACTATATTACCATATGTTCTTGCAAAAAGATAAAAAAGGTTCCACAACATGTTTAAAAAATAATAAAATTTTACGATTGACCCTAAACTAAAGTGAGGTTGAATGATCTATAAAGGCGTTTAGTTCTGAATATTACTAACTAGTGCTGTGCCCCAGCTTCACGTCAAATCTTTTACTTAAAAAAAATTACTATTAAATAGGAATTTTTTTTTTCTCTATTTTCTCTAGTTTTCTAGATAAGAGATTGCTTACAATTCAGATTTATAAGCAACCTCTATGCAAGTACTTCACTGTGATGGATTTGAATTGCACTGGGCAATGTTAACCAATAATATATTAAATAAATAATAGTTTAAAAAAACTAAAAACACGCTTTTTATTATAGAAAACCAAACTAAAAAATAGAAAATAAATTTTAATAAATTTAAAATAAGAATAGTGTTAAAAATTTCAATAAATATAAATTAATAATAGTGTAAATAAAAAAAATGTATTTTATTTAAAAAACGCGTGGGGTGCATGGTGTCAATAGTTATAAATATTTTATTGACAGATATGAGTAGAGTGATTATCATTTTGATAATATCTTAAAAAGCACCCCACGCTTTTTTTTAAATAAAATAATTTTTTTTTATTTACACTATTATTAATTTATATTTATTGAAATTTTTAACACTATTCTTATTTTAAATTTATTAAAATTTATTTTCTATTTTTTAGTTTGGTTTTCTATAATAAAAAGCGTGTTTTTAGTTTTTTTAAACTATTATTTATTTTTTACTTTTTAGTTTGATTTATTTATAAAAGCGTGATTTTTTTTTATTTTTTTTTTTAAACTAAAAAAAATCACGCTTGAGAAACGGCTACCAGAACCAAGGAAGGCCGCAGGCGCGCAAATTACCCACGGAGAGTTACATACTGACATACTGACATACAAGTGAAGCTAATAAAAAGCGTGTAAAAAGATTACGTATTTAGGCTACGTTCCCAATTAATTTTTTTTACTATTAGAATTAATAATTATAATATTAGAAGCGGTTTTATTGATTACAAGTGCTCCCTTACACTGTGACGAAGAGATAAGCTTTGTTTCTTATAAACCTTAACCTTTAATGTTAGAGCATCTTACTATTGATAAACTCGTATGTTGTTTTATGTTACTTCGTAGCGTCAATCTCGTAGCATATTGCTCGTACCTCGTAGCAGCTCGTAGCTTGAAGCGCGTAGACGAATCGAAGAAGCCATCAAAAACACATGTCCGCCGAACAGCCTCCGAGGAATCTTTACACCGTTATCTTTATACTGGAATCTTTTAGCTGAGTGTTTTCTAAGTGATGAACTGAAAGCGTTTAAATATAGAAAAAAAATTTTATTAGCGTACAGTAAAATTATAAAACTTGTGATTTTGTTTATATCACATAATCATAGAAAAAAGTTACATCCATCCATCCATCAGCCTGTATCGGTCCACTGCTGGACATAGGCCTTTTCGAGAGCGCGCCACCAAACACGGTCCTCCGCCTTCCTCATCCACCCGCTTCCCGCCACCTTCTTCAGGTCATCGGTCCAGCGGGCTGGAGGTCGTCCCACACTGCGCTTACCACTCCAGAACTCCACACCAGAACTCGCCTGCCCCATCGGCCGTCAGTTCTGCGACAGACATGACCTGCCCACTGCCACTTCAGTTTACTAATCCTGTGAGCTATGTCGGTAACCTTCGTTCTTCTGCGAATCTCCTCGTTCCGGATTCTATCCCTGAGAGAGATGCCCAACATAGCCCGCTCCATAGCGCGCTGAGCGACCTTTAATTTGTGGACGACGCCAGGCGCCAGTGTCCACGTTTCCGCTGCATACGTCATTACAGGTAAGACACATTCGTCTTGTTGTATAAATAATACAAGAAAAAAGTATATATTAAATATTTTTTTTACTTTCTTGGAGACTTGGAGTGTTACATATCACAATTATTTAATTCACTAACGAGAACCACCCCTACAACACCCCCAGAACAACCATGACGTCCAACCACGCTTCGAATCGAATTGAAAACGTCATTCATTTAAAATTTTAAATCAACCTATATATCTTATGCCAAAAAAAAGTTGTTTGGTTGACATTATTTCATTAATATATGAAGTGTAGTCATATGATTAGCAAAATTTTCTTTTTATAAATGTATCATTGTACGATTTTCTATCCCTTTTCACATTTCTACCTCGAATAATTTCTGTATTGAAATCCTAATATTTTTAAAATCACTCAGTATTCTGAAGTAAGGGTAACGAAATATTTTCTTAACTTGGCGCCATGGACCTTAAGGGTGGGAGGGTAGTTAGGGAATTTATGGCGGTTACCTACGCAGGCCGGATCCTGAGATTTATGAAACGGCCCGTCGGTGACACTCTCCAACTTACAGTTTTTGCGCTCCACTCGCGTGATTGAGATCGTCGAGCCTGCTATCAACAGCTATTAGGTAATATACTATGCTATAGTGTATGTGACACTCTGCATCTATGTGGGATCACTTTATTATATACACAAATAAAATGATAAACAATATGTATCTCTGTAAGACCACCACCTATTAAATCATATAATTATATCGTTAAAAATCGCTAATTAATATCACTTACTATCAAAATGTATCAATAAATAAGAACCATGAATTAATCTTTATCAAAATCATGTGAATAAATAAATATAGATCATCATTATAGATCATCATATACATTAACTTTTAGGATGTCGCTTATTGTATAAAATTACGTTTTTTTATTTTTAGTACACGAACTTAAAACGCAAAACCTTATCCTAATTGGAAATAGTACTCAAATCGTTACAGCCACGACACACGAAGTATAGGGCGTAATCGAATTCAGTGCTAAATAATTTTAAAATCAAAAATGGGATTATTTTTATTTAGTAAAAATATGCGGGATTTGCAATTTTCAAATTGAAGTGTAGTTCGGAACAAAGCGAAATATTTAATAATAACAGAATTTTATTGAAGCTGTGGCTGCCAGGTAAGGAATGTAATAAGACACAGCAAGGAATGATTGCATCTAGATTAAAGTATCTCATTAAATTCTGAAAAGCTCCAAGAAATGTCTTATAAAAATATTCTCAAGCGAATTCCGGCTAGTTGAGATTGTATGAGAGTAACGCCAAGTCGCTGAGTATTAATTATAATGAAGATGTGTTATTCTGTATTATTCAAAATTAAGGTATTTAGAGTGAGACGAAATTTCATGTTTTTTTTTAATTAAAGGTACAATTTAAATTTCCCTTTTCAAGCTATAAATTTAGAAACATTATACCAAAATTAATGTCAGTGAATGACACAAAATCTTTGATAACTAATCTATAGGCAACAACGCTATCAGAAGCTACAATAATAGTGATAGTAAGAAAAGGAATAGCAGAAATAGAAGTAGATGTACTTTTAGTAACAATATAAGTATGTAGTAGTAACTATCACGACCACAGCAGCAATAATTTCATAGTCATAATGTAAGATATCAAAATCAATGTTAATTATTGAATTAAAATCTTTAAATATATTTTTTTACGACAGATAAGGGGCAAAGGAGGAGATGGTCCATCTGATTTTTTTTAAAGATTACTAGCAGGATGAGTATGGATCACATTCTACTAGCATACCCTTTATCCCTCCTAGTAAGCTAAAATCCTTGTGTCAGGAGTGGGCCACGCCAGTAGTCCAATGTCCGGGATTTGAACCCACGACATATCGATAGTGAATCCAACGCCCAAACCATTGAGCTACTAACGCTTCAAAAGAAAGTGGCCACCGTCGCCCAAGGACACCGGCAAAACAAGAGGATTCTTGTTTTTTGTGGATGCGTTCCCACCTCAAAAGTAGAGTGAGGAGGGGGAACGAATAGAATAATGCTGCGGTTACAGCGGACCCTGTGCAAGAATGTTAATGGGATGGGAGAGGGAGGGGGTAGATCTGGCCCACATGTGGCTCGACTGGAACGCGTCACAGATACTTGTCGGTCGGATTCGCATGTTGGTGGTCGCAATCTGGTCGGGGAATACATTCCCTACCACTAAGAGCAGTGGCAGAGGGAAGATTGTATTCTAATCGGTCCCCTCATGGGGATATGGAATAAATAACAACAGTCATAGTAGGACTAAAATGAGTATAAGCAGAAATAGAACTCGAAATAGGTGTAGGGGTAAAAGTGAAAGCAAAGTAGGAATAGTGGTAGGAATAATAAGAGTAGAAGAAGGTGTGGTAGTCGTAAATAGTAGTATCAGTGCTACTACAGCATGCGATAGATCTTTATCTTTCTTATGATTCATAGCATTACTTCATCTTCACTTGAAAGCTAACTTACAATTATAATATTAATCCTAGACTACCTGCAGACTGAGCGTCGTGTATATTTAAAGAGGACTCAAATAAAATATTCATAACAATATGATTCGCGAATCTCTTTGTAGTTGTTTCAGCGGAGGATCCTAAAATCAGGGAATTGGGATAAGTGAGGTCCGCTTGTAAACCGGGTTAATAGGGCGGTGTTATGCGTTCGTGTTATTTTATTTTATACTGTTATTACATTTTAAGCAAATTTTGATTATAATTATTACTTTGTCTTCATCTATACTCTTCAATAATCTCGCCCTCAGTTCAGTAAAGTAATAGGCTTTTTTTCTAAGTAATTCAAATAATTTTTTTTAAATATTTGATAACATATAATTCGTACAGCGTGATAGCGAATAATTAGAGTGATCTGATATTTGTCAATTTTGTAAAAGCTTAAAATTGTTCCTTAATTTTTTTTTAAACGCAATTTACACATGCTATAGATATAGAGAGAAATGATACCCATTACTGTGCAGCAATACGTATACACATTCATTAACTATGTAAGTATTGGGGCTTGAGCCCCGGAAGCAGGTTTAAAGAGATCTTTCATAATACAGTAACTCTCACCTCCACTACTCGACCTCGCTAACGGCTATAGATAATAAAGTAAATTTACGTGGACCTATATTTATAAGTGGAGCATACATTGAAGGTAAGAAAAAAGATGTGTTTTTTTTGTACGAAAAAAAAAACGGCTGACAAACTTTTTAATATGTTTCAATTTTTATATATAGTTTTAAGATATAGTATAGATAATAATAATTAGTTTAAGAAGTTTCCTTACCGCAGCAATAACCCTGTGTAGCTGTACGAGTAAATTAATTAAATAGTTTACGAGTTGTCACCGCATTTAATCACTTTGCGTTTATAGATTACTGACTGACTAGTTCACTACACACCCTCGCTTCACTGAAACGACTACATAATGTTCACACAAATAATTCTTTAATGTAAATTTTTTTGTGTGAACATTATGTAAAATTATAGTAAAATTAAATTTTACAGAAAATAATAAAATATCTGGCTTATATGTTGCACGGACACGATAAATGTTAAAAGTTTTTCAAATATATTTATTTGTAAAAAACATGGTACATTGGTTGGATTAGTGCTGAAGGTTCCAAATGTTTTTTCAGGATTGGCATAGAAATATTTATTACAGAAAATTAATTAATTAATTATATTAAACATAGGAGCGATTCTATTGGTTATTAACAAACACATCTCTCGCTACACATCCTCGATCCACTCCGCACGGAAACGCAGCCTTAAGTGGCTCATCTTTGTTGTCTTCTCCAATGAATTTAGGTGTAATGTAATTTTCTCAGTATGTATGGACAGACATACATTATTGTCAGTATTTTACATACGTCTCTCGAATAAAATACAGTAGCTAAGTTATAGCTTATCGACTATAAAAAATAAAATAATAATTTAATAATTATAGAGTATAGATATCTTATCCTTTAAAATAAATATAAAGTAGCGATGCCTCCTCTACTGTGAACTAGAGCGAGCTTTTTTAATTAAGCCCCCACCTTGATTCCGATCCGCTTCTCCTCCTCCTCCTCCTCATCCTCCACTCCTGACTCCGGCTTCAAATACCCTTAGTTTTTATTTTAAAATGACGGATAAAATTCATCCTGCAACAACAACTTGTTCGCTATTTATTGTCAGTGATGCATTTATTGAGTGGCTCGTCTAATTTAATGGGACTTCTGTCTTTCGCACTGATTGCCCTCGCTTCGCTGACTTCATTTCGTGTTTATAGTAACACACAAAAGACTATAATGACTTTAGACCGGTTTAATGACGTTTCCACAATGCAAACCTTACCTAATAATACCTTCAATAACTAACCTTATTATTCTAATGATATTTACTCCACAACATTACTCGTCAAACTGTTGCTGATTTATCCGTAGTTCGAGTACAAATTGAGCACCACAGTGTTTCGTACCAACTTAACTTTGCTGTCGGAAAGCTGTTGTCCGCATATATCGATATACGGCGCAGTAGTTTACCAACTGCAAAAAAAATATTAAAAAAAATTAATAACTCAATTATTTTAATAAAAGATAGTCGTAAATTTGAGGTACCATCAGGAATAATACAATAATACAACCTTCAGGAATTATTCAAGTTCCTGTTTAACTATTACACTTTAACCTCTTTTATATTTTGTCGGTAGAAAACAATTTGAAATGTCCTAGTTATTTTCTAGATGGAAACATAAATTGATGCATAATTGTGACTCTCACCTGGGCTTAGCCCTGGGCTACGGTTACCGAAGTGTATAGTCGTTACCTAACCTGGTGTGGGTAGAACAAAAAATTCTATTTCAGTGCTTTCGGACGTCATTGCTAGAAACTTTCGTTCAAATTTCATAATTACACATGTCACTAGCGATAACACTCTATATAGGCAGGTATCACGTCCGCTCTCGCCATACGGTGAGCATCTACCCAAAGATTTTTAATTGCTCAATTTCATTCAATTATTCAATCACTTCTTTACTCGTTCATTCATTTAGTATTTCAGTCATTTACACTCAGTAGGAGTCACTATGGCGCACACACGCTCAGTATGATTCTCATTCAAGTATGAAAAGTATTTTATATACTAATTCAGGATATATAGAATCTTTTGTATATATTTCAAAAAATGCGTTCATCGGTTGATGAGTGAATGAGTAACAAACGTACAAAAAGGGCAATGCCTTTTACATTAGAGTGTCTTTCTTCTTCTTTTGTGGAGACTATACTGTTTAATTGTAATTGCACTTTAAAGTGAATTCAAGATTTATGGTCGCATGAGAGTGAGTGAGTCACTTTTTATTTTCAAAGTTACTCCATCAAAGTATGAGATCAAAATTATATGAGCGATCGGAATTATTTTAAACTTTCCTATAGAGTCTGTACACACATATAACTATTTGTATATTAACATTCACACATTCATTCACTTATTCACCTTACAGAAAAATACAATCCTTATACGTCGTCAGTTATATAAGAACTACAGGCCAGTGCGGACGTGTTCACAGTATGTTCAATAAGTGTCTAACATTACCGAACGTGGCGCTTACACGTATTTAATGTTGTCAAGCTAATTATATGTGTGTCTACGAGTACATGAAAAAACAATTCTTTGATACCAACACTTTAATCATAACAAAATATATAATATATGTTAGTGTGAACTTTAGCTTGAGTTAATACTTGTGACATAGCAACACTACAAATTTACTCTCATGGCTTAAAAATTAACCCATAACCTTTGTCTGGACATATTATAAATTTAATGTAGTGTTATTGTTACGTCTCCTCGCTCAAAAATCACATGAGTGTAGAGTAGCGGAGGAAAATGTTTTAATCATGTAAAAGGTCCACGTAATCCTAGGATAAATCCCAAGTTCCAAGCACTATTTGAGTCATAACTAATATGTACAGTCCACACAACACAAGTCACAAGCAACATTTAGTAACTAATGTGTACACAACCTTAATATTAACTTTTCTATTAGTTGAAAACTTTGGTAATATTCTTTATGACTTGAAATAAAATTTTTCGTAGCTCAGTTTAATTCTATCGACGATTTTAGATTCAATTCAACATGTTAGTTCGCTGTAATGCATCTCAATGAGTGAGATTTCTCTCTTTAAATTCTAATATATTTAGCCACATTTCACTCTCTTGTATATTGATTTTATTTCGTTATTAAATGCATTTTATAATACCAGTATATTCGTTATGACTGTAGTTAACGTTTTACGTTACTATGGTATTTATTATTCTACTACGCCCTTTGCGGCGATTGTTTGCTTCCTATCATGAGATCATGTAACTTTCTGCCACCGATGAGATCTTTATAATTAGTCTACTGCGTTTTTTGCTATAACTATGTTCTTCTCGACTAGTCTATTGCGTCCTCTTCTATCATGATATTCTTCCCAAGTAGTCTACAGCATTATCTGCTATCACTATATTTTTCTACTACCTGTGTTTTTCGACTAGTCCACTGTGTTATCTGTTACTATTGTGTTCTTTATAATTTAATAAAATATATTCACTGCTACTAATATTTTCCTTTACGTCGGTAATCTAATGTGTTTTCTTTCAAAATTATGATTTTAATTCTAGAATACAGATCCTATGCCTTTATTCGTGTTTGTTTTCGTCTAAAATATTAGATAACCTAAACGTGTTGTTATTTTCGAAGAGCAACAAGTAATAAGCAACAAACATAAAATGTAATTCTGCAAACGTACGAGTAAGAGATTAATAATCTCATCTCTGTATATTTGTGTTTTATTTGAGAACATCCTCGACTTCGCATGTTTTCGGTTCGCTTCGTTTTAAACTGGGTCGGGTTATAATTACAAATTTAAAATTCTACTTTTTATACTAAAACATGTTTTATACCTTCACCGTAAGGTCGGTGCATGACGCAGAAGTTATATTTCTGAAATGTAGATTTTGAAAGGTGTATAAGATGCTGTGTCGCGTATTCTATAGAGTGAGCTTTATGAGGAGACTACTACTGAAAAGTAAAAAGATCATCTCTAATTATTATTTTCTGTTCCTCGCTTTGGTATAGTTTTGGTGGTTGGTTGGTTTTTGGACTCGCTCGCTCCGCACTTTGGTATTAATAAGAACACGATCGATCTTCACAGTTCTATTATAGAAACTTATGTGGTAATCAGTCTTTTTAAGAATTTATAAACAATAAAAACTCGCGTATTGTTTTTGTCATAAATTTATGACAAAACAATACGTGAGTTTTTACCGTTTATTAATCCTTAAAATGATCTCAGATTCGTCATTACATTCGTAGAACTGAACGTAATTTCAACTATATACATAATTATATGTGACTTTTTTTAATGAACTCAAATGATATTATTTTCAATATTTATATATTTAATAGTATCACATTATCTAACAATGTTTGATACACCGAAATCTGACAACAATTAATACTTACACGACGGAAATTTTCAATGTTCATAAATAACAATCTATATAAATTAGAGTAAAAGAAATTTTACCCTAAATAACTTAGAAATGATTGAATTTGGCAAAAAAATGTATTCGATATAATTTGAAAAAAGTTCAATTCTCAACAAGAATGTTTAATTCAAATGCTGATTTATTACAACACAGTAAAATTATAAATAAAAATAGACTTTTTTTCCTATGAAATTTCTAAGAGAAAACGAAATGGCGATTACCTCTTAATATTAATATAAAAGCTCAAACTTCACTAGATTTTTTTTCATCTTTTGAACAACATTTTGATGGTATCAAAAGAATAAAAATAAAAGTTTTAGTCCACCCTAATAATTATATATACTCATTCCTTAGTAAAATACCGTAGTAGGGGTACAGGATATCACATAACCACCTACGCAGCTACGCGGCCTACGGAGTTACAGAGCTACGCGGCTACAGTGCTACGGCGTAGCTCGGGCGCTACGCAAAGGATACGTTATTAGATTTGTGTGAAATGATACCGAGTTGTATTTTTGTTTACCTTTCATTTTGAATGTATCCATCATTTAGCGAGGGTGAGGCTGTCGCGTTATGAGTTTGGTTTGAATAATTAGATTTTGGAAATTGATTCACTTTTTACTTCATTTAGGTAAATTATACTTTACATTAAAACCACATTGGTTTAGTTATGGATTTAATAACAACATTAAACGACTGGATGATGTTGTTATTCCCGGTTTTGTTACATTTTAAGAAAGAGATAGTAAATAAAGTAAGGTTTATTTAATCAAGTGATGTTGTTACCAAAAAAATCTCAAAACTTATCCATACTTCTTCGTCTGATACCTAAAGTTATCAATATCGACCCTACCTTTTAAAGCATTTCATGTGAGTAAAAAATATGGGGTCCAAGAAGATAATTAAAGCGGGTTATGACTTAAGTACTATCTAAAAAGTTTTTCCTTAATTCCGGAGTTCTCTGCCCCAGATTATATTAGTCTTCCTTCTTCTGAAGAAAACCAAATTATAAGAGTTCCTAAATTTAGACAATGATAAGGCCAACAATAGAGAAGGCCCCCTCGAGCGTTATCTATAATATCTCAGGCGTATATCTACATCAAAAAGGCGTAGATATTAAACCAGTCAGCAATAAAATATTCCCCAGTAACATTAATTTTAAGCGCATATAAAATATTACTGTATTCAAAATAGCGCAATTGAATTATACCTGTAGAGAAGTGAAATACGCAATAACAGTAAATATCCACTCTGATGCAAATGTAAATAATATTATCATAGCGGAATATATACATTTTTAATTAATGTATATAAATGGGTTATTTTTTGTCTTTAAACATGAGCATTTTTTATATATCATAATAATTTGTACATGTCAGGTTTGATAGCTGATAAATCAATGAATATAACGATCTTTTACCATTTGGACAGGAAGTTCTGAGACACATATTTAACACTCGCCTCCATTGCCTAACATAAGAGGTCTTATATGCACACCAGTACAAAACACTATTATACTTCCACTAACAACATTCCAGACAATGTTTACACAAAGAGATTACTGGTGAAACTAAACTCTAGTCCGTTGGGAAAACATCTACCAATGGGAATCGTCAGCCAATCAGAGGAGATATAAATCCCTATTTACCTTAGTCACGTCATAACTTGGGAAGGCCTTGAATTTTTTTTATTTTCCTAATATTTTGAAAACTCTTAAGGAAAGACGAAAAATTTCGAAAAATGTGAAATTTCATCGAGTTATTGAGTTTTAAGTTTCCTCCTCGATATGAGGCAGAAAGTTGGGTTGAAATAATTCAGCTATTAATAATAATCATTAAAAAAATTAAAAGGTGTACCTTTTTCTATTAGAATTTATACAAAGAAATAAAAGGAGTACTCAAACAATTTATATAAATAATATATTAGTTACGATCACCTAATTATTAGGAAATAGCATGGACTTATTAATGACGAGATTCCACAAAATGTCAAAGAAAGTTCTTTGAGCGAAACATGAAAGGATTAAAAGGAAACAGAAAATATCACAGCTATTAATAATTTTTAAATTTGAATGAAAGTTTTGTAGCAAAGAATAAATTTCTATACCACTATACTACTAAAAATACTATGACTTTTTTAATAAAGTTTTTTACCTTGGATATTTTCGATCTAATTGTTCAATGTGCTTAAAATCTAAATTTTTAATATTTAGTAGTTTAAATATATAAATATATACCAAATCGATTCATATTATAATGGATACATTATTGGCCGTGTTACTATACAACAATAATCATTGAAACAAAGAAAAACTATAATTTTTATACTTGAACAGTCACAGTATCACAATCATAGTTCTACAATTCTTCAGTCACAGTTACAGTATTACAGTCACCGTCTAACATTCAAGCTACGATTATAATAAAAAAAATAATAAAGAAGTATACAAATTGAAGCGAAGTCTGCTTATTAATAAAATATTAATTCATATTGTTATACTTAGAATAAATAAAAATAGAAAATCAGGCAAAACTGAACCTACCCTCCATCCTCCATCCATCGCCTCGAACTGTTACATATTCAAGCACAAACAAAGTCACGAGAATGTTTTATAAAAGCGCAATATTTCATTTAATTCCTTCGAAGCGGCTATTTGTCATCGTGTACAGCGCGGCACAACACTTGTGGATACTAACGATATTTATAAAGGTGGAAATACGTTATCTGTGCAATATAATGGCAATAAGAAAGTAAGGTAATTACCTAACATTGTATCCGTCAAACACCACCAAAGTTGCGCGCTGTATGTACGATTGGATATCGCCTAATTACGATACAATAATACACAGATGCATAGATCGTAGACCGGACAGCCTGGGGCTTGAGACCCAGGTGTAGGTTTGGACCGAGTTATTCTAAAACTTAAAACAGTGACTGAAATAATATACATCTAGTAGAAAGAATGTAAACATTTTTCGAGATTTTCAAAAAATTGTACTAAACTTACTTATCTTCTTAAATTTTCTGTAAACTACGCTAATTATTGTGTTCTTCTTTTCTCTTTCCCACTATTTCAGCAAGAAAAACGACATAAATAATAGGTTTTTTGAAACGCCTCAACTATTGTAGCGTCGTACAAGGACATTAACTATTTATGAATAGTGTAAGTAGTGAGCCTGGCGCGACGCCATTTTTTCCAGGAAACCTATTTGTTACAACTAATAATATTACGCTTAGCTGCCGGATCGGTCATTATTCTTAAATTATATACAAATTTAAGGAAAAATATAAAATAACATAGACTGTAAAAAAAGTCACCACTAGCAGTTAAGTACTGTAATCAAAAACTAAATCAGTTATGTTAATTAGTATTGTAGCCGGCAGCTAACTTTAGGTCTGAGAAAAAAAAAAGCGAGAAAGTTGCGCATTGTGAGCGAGCTGCGCGCATGACGTAGCAGACGCGCGGGAACTAAAATGTCGCATAAGAACAAATCGCGTGTGACAAAAGCCCCTAATAGTGACTTCTGTGCATTTAAGGTCAAACGTATACTTACGTGCCAGTAGCTGTATATTTGGAAGCTTGTACCTACCTAATTAATAAATTTGATTTAAGATAATGTTAGTGACTCGCAAATTTTGTTTTGCTGTGTAAATTAATTCCTGGAAAGAGCTACCTATGTCGACGCCGATGACCTATTCTCAGACCTACCAAATACAAAAAAAAACCATAAAAATCGGTCCAGCCGTTTCGGAAAACATTAAAAGAAAGAGAAAAATATTAACAGATATTTGAAGGAGTCCTGCACCCTGATCTCTTTATATTATTATTAAAATATGGATGGAAACTAAGAATTATAAGAGATTTAATTATAAAGACATAAATAAATAAATTACTATGATAAAGATAACTACTTCAATAATAAATAAATCCATCATCCAGACTTACCCTCTCCCTTTCCCACTCTATTATTAGCATAGAGTCCCTAGTGGGCTCTATGCTCTTGTTCAGGGTCAAGAGGCGAGAAACCACAGCATACAAGAGAGTATCTCTTGTTTTGCTGATGTCCATGAGCGATGGTAGCCACTTACCATCAGGTGGACCATCTGCTCGTTTGCACCTAATCTACCATAAAAAAAAAATTGACCAACGTATAATACTGACTTCTAATACTGTAGCACGCCTTACCCTTCGCTTTGCTGCAATTTTAGGTATATCATGAATTATGAATTAAAATCATTGGACAGTAGACACAAGTAGAGCTCCTTAAATTTTCACCTGGGTCACAAGCTTCAGGCACTACTAAGCTCTCTATCTGAAATCAGCTTGAGTAATTGTGATTAGTATTACCTTAATAAATAAAGAACTTTTGTTAAACAGACAGTTTCAATAGTGAAGGTTGAAATTATTTAGCAGTTAAAAAGCAAAAGTAACTAAGTGATAAGACTTACTAAACTTAGATTGTCGTATTTAATTAAAATGTATCTCAAGACGAAGCGGCAGAGGCAGTGGAGGCGTCAGTGGCTCACAGCGACGGTAATAATTTCCGTATAATCTGTGAGATAATGAGGGTGAGGGTGGGGGAGTGGAGAGTAATTACGTTTCAAGTTTTGGTAATATTTTTAAGAATACTGATAAGAGAAGAAAGTGATATTTACTTGTATTGGTAGCTGTTGTGGATGACGGACCTCTACAAATTACTTGACTTATTTATAAAATATATGAGTAAAAAGTGTGTGTGTTTGTGTGTAGTTATTTTATTCCTTTGCTCCGATATAATCGAGCCAGTTATCTAATGAAGCTCGCTTGGTGAGAATTATGACAGTGCATTGGTGTGGTGTCGTGATGCTGGTTCTCCGTTACTAAGGTTTGGAGTAAATGTTTAATATTTGTTACTCGGTGTTCCGTTTTAAGTGTTATTGTCTTCTAACAAAAGCGTTGTTGGTATTGTGTGACCGTGGTAACAAAAACTTATATATAGTCATTATAAGCTATATGTAGCTTATATGTAAAGTAAACAGAAATAAACATAATTACGACGGTGTAAACAGTGCTTTATCGCAGGTTCTTCAATGGGTTACGGTAAATAACTTAGTTCTTAATGCTAAAAGACTAAATGCGTTGAGTTTGCTTTACCTAATGTTAAAAAACAAAAATTTAACCTACTGTTAAACAATGAAATTTTAGATGCGGCGAAATCGACAGTATTTCTGGGAATTGGGTACTTTAGATTCAAAATGCCAGAGTGGAACCCCCGTTTATCATCACTAGCGGACAAACTCAGCTCACCTGCCTACGCAATGAGTACAGTATTATCATTCGATAGAGAGCTGTCCGGGCCATTTTTAACCTAATAGCTAAGCTAGAGATTCCCTAAGATATGTTTATAAAAAATTAGATGTCCTTACAGTCACGTCTCAATATATTGTAATATTTTGTTCATTTTCCAGAATATCGATTCATAATCAAAACACAGTGACAAACATAATGTTAATAGTAGAAACAGAAATAAACTTGTAACGCCTTACTATCGTCTCCACAAAGTCAGTAATAGCTTCATGGGGCTCATGGGGCTTGGTGTTCGCATCTATAATAAGATCCCACAGACTATATTAGATTTGCCACTTCAACAATTAAAAGACTCTGACAAGACTGTTGAGTTGCTGGCCGACTCTTCTCTACAGAAAACTACATTCCGTACTGGTGGTAGCTTCAGATAAACTGACTGACTGACCATTTTTTGACGTATCAAAAGTACTTTAAAAAGTCCATTTTGAGTTTCAAATAAATTATTTTGAGTTTGATTTAATTTATTTTAAGGTTTCAATAAACTCAAACTCAAAAGTTTAATTTTATTGTAAACCTAAAATATTGTAGTCCAATTAAATACAAGAAGGATTGCTTGTGTATAGAAATTAAATAAAATCATATTTAAAAACGTCTCATATAACATATTTAAAATTATCTGGCACTTTTTAAAACTTTACACATTGTTGATCATTAAATTATAATCTGTTGAACATAGAGGATAAAGTAGAGAATATGAATATTATTGAAATATACAAAAAAATGTAAAAGTAATCCGACATGTCGCACTCATCACTCTCAGCAATTCTGTCGGTTTTGCATCGCGTATTTTTACACGTAAAATCACTCTCGAAAAAATAACATGAGATTTGAAAATATGAAACGAATATAAAACTGAATAAACTGAATATCAAACTTTATTCAAACTTTTCTAACTATAATGCTGATCATTTTATATTGGCGATTAGTTCCTTTTTAACCGACTTCAAAAAAAAAGAGGTTATCAATTCGGTTGTATTTTTTTTTTATGTTTGTTACCTCAGAACTCCGTCATTTATGAACCGAATTCAAAATTTCTTTTTGTATTTGGTAGTATATGCTTACAGATTGGTCCCATTTTTTTCAAAATCAAGTTCTGATGATGGCATCTTTGAGGAATTGAGAGAACTCCTCATAAGTTATAGGCACACATATAGTAATTTTGATATTTTGAGAAAGGTTACGACTTCAAAAATATCAATTAATGTATATTATTGTAATTAGCTTATTTATTAACCTCCCAATAATATACAATCAATTATTGGCCTAATAAAGGGAGGTTAATAAATAAGCTAATTATTTCTTACTTTTTAGTGCATTTTTTAGAGTTTGAAGTTGGTTCATTTTTTTGTTAAAAATGTTTTATATTATGTTAAAACTAGTTAAAAGTGTTATCAATACCAAATAATGTGGTTATGGTAATGTTTTTTCATTTTATTTTATTATTATTAAATTTTTTAAGTAATAGTCAAATTCTTGAGTCGTCCCGGAATCCAGTCCAGGAGGTCCTTCGGTTCCAATCTTCACAATAAAATTACTTTAGTAAATTGTATCGTTTGTACCAGGATTATAAAGAACCCGAATTATTTTTTATGACAGCAATCCGGTGAGTGCCTGGAAATTGCGACTCTCTTATAGGTTAAGGACACTTCAGTATTTGCGCTAAATAACTCTCGTACAAAATCTGATTTTTGTACCCTGTCCTAACGAGCCAATATTAAAATAGTTTAAGCTAATTAATATTACTAAGGCTTAATATTTAACACAAAATTAATTAAAAATATTGATGGTAATTAAAACACGTAAGTTATAAAGCGTTCCAGCGCCCCCGCCGGCGTCAGCGAGCTGATGCAAATGTCCTCTGTGGAATACCAATCATGTTTACACAGACAATGACGCGGTACTGACTTGTATTGTTTATTTTTATGGAACAAATGTTTTTTTCGTCTGTCTGTTCTATTATCATATCTTTTTTAACAGACATACCAGCTGATTGCTTAATCTGGAAGGTCTGGAGAAGACGCTTTCAAAGTTTTGAGTATATTTTATGTGTGATAAGGCAAAATTAATCTTGTAAAATGGTATCATTATTACAAAATTAAACTTATGATATTAGTTGTACTAAATAGCAATAATGTTACAAAATGGTACGAAAAAAATAACTATCATTGGAAAACATGATTTTAATAATGTCCCAAATTAAACATTTAGTCGGTTGATCAACACCTTTGTTGCCTGATATATACTTATTTGCTTTTTGGTGCTAACTCTTCCTGCTTATTGAGGACTAGGGGCCCGTCCCGGCTTCGCACGGGTGGATAATTTTTTTTTAACATTTTGGCTCCCGCATTTCGGTGCCCACTCTCGTGCCGCGTTACTCGCTGCGCTGCGTCGCTATACTGGCCCGTCGCGTCCTCGTGTATTTTTTGTTTATATTGATATTTTTAATTTCGTAATATCTTTTGAATGGAAAGTCCGATTTTAATCATTCAATAAGTAATTTACAGGTATTGAAACAGTCTTGAATACGAAATAATTTATTTGGATAAGGATTAATACAAAGTTATAGAAAACATGGTCTGATTTTGATAGGCATTTTTATCAACTTTTAAAATGTAAAAAAGTAGTTATAGTGACGTAACTATAATAGTTGGACATATGGTCTCGCGGAGTTTTTTGTAGATATTGATACGTTCTATAATATTGTAGAACATTTTTTTGTTCTATCATCAATACTTTTTGCAGCGCATGCGATGAAAGATATTTTATGGCTAATTTTTTTGCACCTTGGGTTGGGTTTAGTGAGATTTCCTGAGGATCTCTAATTTTTTCTTTTAATAAATATAGCCTATGTTACTCGGGGATAATGTAGCTTTCTAATGGTGAAAGAATTTTTGAAATCGGTCCGGTAGTTTTTATGTTTATTCGTTACATACAAAAATACAAATCTTACTTCTTTATAATATTAGTATAGATATAGATTACATGACCTTATTAAAGAATTCTGAATTCAAGAAATGG
The DNA here is from genome assembly GCA_905147385.1 of Limenitis camilla. Lineage (NCBI taxonomy): Eukaryota > Metazoa > Arthropoda > Insecta > Lepidoptera > Nymphalidae > Limenitis > Limenitis camilla. Next base: position 13,848,562 of record LR990241.1, read on the forward strand.
ATAAAAAGTGTTATCACAGTATTATAGAGCATTGCAGTATACAATTCTTACAAATTTTTATCAGGTCTTCTAGGACTCTCGGTAAATAATATCAGTTTCAAGGAATAAAATTCAGGGAAAAATGAAAGTACTGGATTGATAGGAAAACACTGTCTGTTATAAGTTAAACCAGACTTATATTTTGCATAAATATTCGCTTGTGCAATATGCAAGCTAACTGTAGATTAACAAAAAATAAACGTAACATATAAAAATATTTTTAACGTAGATTTGTTTATCCATTCATCACTTCTATTCACTAGTTATAATTTAATAGAGAACCACTAGTTACTAGTGATTGGTTACAAACATTGCATACAAAACTATTGGAGTTTGGAAATCATTTATTTACTATTTTTTCTATAAAACAACCTAACAATAAATATTATAAGCATTACAAGGTAATAATAATGGTACCAATGTTATAATATGATACAATTGTTACAATATGGAACTTATAGTACCATTTATTACTTATGACGTAGAGTGTTACTTATAGAACTATACTTATCACAACCCTTCAATGGGCCACTGCTGAGCCGGTTCTCCTCCTCAGAATGAGGAGGGTATCAGGCCATAGTCCACCACGCTGGCCCAGTGCGGGTTGGCAGACTTCACGCAACGACAGAGAACTTTCAGGGAACTCTGAGGAGTGCAGGTTTCCTCACGATGTTTTCCTTCACCGTTAAAGCAAGTGATATTTAATTGCTTAAAACAAACATAACTCAGAGTCAGAGGTGTGTGTGCCTGTGTGGGGGATCGAACCTCGGACCTCCCGAGTAAAACTTGAAGTCTCAACCACTGGGCCATCACTGCTTTATATTATAGAACTATATGCCACTAAAATTACAAAATAGTACTAATATGACAAAGTAAAGATGCTGACTAATTTATCCATATCTCAAGTAAATATTTTATCTCCCTATTTTATTTGAAAACTAGGGGCCCGTCCCGGCTTCGCACGGGTGGATAATTTTTTTTTAACATTTTGGCTCCCGCATTTCGGTGCCCACTCTCGTGCCGCGTTACTCGCTGCGCTGCGAGGCACTCCACACACCACACCGCGCCGGCGGCCCGTCTGGGATTATTTTTTATTTATCTTGATATTTTTATTTCGTAATATCTTTTGACTGGAATGTCCGATTTCAATAATTCAAAAAGTAATTGACAGGTATTGAAACAGTCTTCATTACGAAATAATTTATTTGGATAAGAATTAATACAAAGTTATGGAAAACATGGTCTGATTTTGATAGGCATTTTTATCAACTTTTAAAATGTAAAAAAGTAGTTATAGTGACTTAACTACAATAGTTGGACATATGGTCTCGCGTAGTTTTTTGTAGATATTGATACGTTCTATAATATTGTAAAACATTTTTTGTTCTATCATCAATACATTTCGCAGCGCATGCGATGAAAGATATTTTATGCTAATTTTTTGCACCTTGTGTTGGTTTTAGTGAGAATTTCTGGGGATCTCTAATTTTTTCTTGTAATAAATATAGCCTATGTTACTCAGGGATAATGTAGCTTTCTAATGGTGAAAGATTTTTTGAAATCGGTCCAGTAGTTTTTATGTTTATTCGTTACATACAAAAATACTTTATAATATTAGTATAGAAGTATAGATATAGATGAGACAGAGAGAGGAGGAATTTGAGAATGATGTAAAATGAGAAGTAAATATTGAGTCCAATCCAACAGAGTCACACGTCCCAGGTACGGTCTCCTAACTCAATAAGATAACGTTAAGATCATCTCGCTTTTTCCTTGTGGGAAGAAATGCCACAATCCAGACGGACACAAATGTCCACACACGAGTACACTTGACTTTGAAAGTATGTTTAATCTCGTTAATTGTATTTGTATGGGTTTATGGCTTAATAGGGCGATTACATGCATTTGTAGGGTTGACGAGGGTTCAGCTCGATGCAAATTACCCTCCTAATGTCTCCGCTTTGCTCTCTACTGTGAGGAATTATAGTTAGCAATTGTGACCGGAATGTCGCTATGATATATAAGAATCGTTGTTTTTGGTTGAAACGGCTGACGGCTTGAAACCCTGGAGCAGGTTTAAAGACGTTTTTTATAACCGTAAATTCTCACTTTCATCACTCACTACCCAATATTAAAATAATAAAGTACATTACTCACTTGCTCCTAGATAACGGAGGCCGAGCACCACGCCATCAGACAACACTACACTATAATACTCAATATTTTAATAGTTATTGCGCGATATCATTTGACAGACTAACTTAATCCTATCGGGACGAAAGTTAAATATTGTCTACTCGAAATTAGATAAAACGAGCTACCCGCGAATACTAAATAATGACGGTGTCAACACATGACACTAGAAAATATTTTAAATTATAAATTTAGTTTTTCTAGTAGTCATTTTTAAACCATAAACACCAAATATCGGTTTAAATTGCGTTCAGTCATCCAACAACAAAAGCATCAAAGCAAAACATAAAAGAAACCTAAAGCTCAGTGCACACCGCACTGCGTTCCTCAAGCATCACAGGTTTACCTCCAGGGAATAGAGATACTCTTGCGAATATATGACGCTTCGCCTTATAGCTACGAGTATGTTCATATGTGCATATTTACTCTGGTGGAAAGCTACACTGTGCTTGTGTGACATAGGCTATAATGGTGATCTTAAAAGTAATAATTAATTTATAATAACATTTTATTTTCTTTTATTATCCCATTCATTTTAATTCATTCATCAGGACCCGTCAATGACCCACTGCCGTTCTGGATCCCTTCTTCAGAATTTTAAGAACTTTAAAGAAATCTCAGGAGTGCTGGTTTTGTCACGATGTTTTCCTTTCGTTACAGCAAGTGATATTTAATTGATTAAAACTCACATACTTCAGAAAAGTCAGAGGTGTGTGCCCAGGATCGAACTCTGACCTCCCGAGTAAGACATTGAAGTCTCAACCACTGGGCCATCACTGGCTTTTTCTACCCCATTCACCTATTAATTAATTAACTATACACTCGACGGAAACTACATCGTTTTTTTTACTCCAATTTATTAAAAATGAAAAGTTACAAATACATACAAATCAAATACTTAGACTTAAGTAGTATATAATATGTTATATCAAGCATAAGTATATCGTATACTACACATCCAAACAATACGTCAACACAAACACATTACAAAGAAACTACACATATTTGATCTTTAATTAATTAACTTCTAATGTTCATTAAATAATTCCTTTTAAAAAGTTTCACTTCCACATATTCGAGTTCATTCGTTCTTCTTTGTCGGTACGTTCTTGGCAGACCTGTCATGGTCTTATGATTGTAGTTGCCCGCTTGACTATTCACCGCCACTCCCGTATTGAAACGTCGTCAGAAGCTTTCGCTTGATGTGTCCATCTCATCAGTGATCCACCACGTGCCCCAGTGCCTTCCACTCTTCCCTGCACCACCAAGCGCTCATTGGACGCACCATCGCGTCTAAACAGACGTTATTTGATGCTGAGTTCAACTCAGCGAGTAAGAATTGAAATATTACTGCGAAATGCGGTCAAAGGTACTCGTAACATTCAGCACCACATCTCAAACGCGTCTACCCTCTTCTCTCAGTCTCTCTCAAGGTCCAAGACTTCGATGCGAGAAAACAACCATTCTAACTAGCCAAATTCCAGTTCACATTTAGTATTATGTATATTATAATTATAGTCTGTGTGACACCAATGCAGGTCAAAATCGCCCGTTAATCCATTTTGTGAACTCAGCATTTTTTATCACAATTACCATCACTTTTAACTAATTAATTTGTACTCAATTGTAGACATGTTAAATTGTATGTAATAGAGTACAAAGTCGACTCCGAGTTTTCCTAACCCGATCCCCTACATTCCTATAGGGGAGAACTTTTAAACTAATCAAAGTGTCTTAAAGGCCCCTCATACACATCGACTGCCCAAAATGATTCAGACACACAGTGACACAGTCGCTTGTATAGACACACAGTCGCAGTGTAAGTTGATCTGAAGCACAAGTTTGTTCTGCTGCCGCTTTGAGCTGAATTCTCAAGTGACTTTCTTAAACTGTGTTATAGGTGAATGTCTTGTATTACAGGATGTTTTTATACTTACTTTTTTCTATGGTTTTGTTTGTACCCAAAAATGCCAAGGGTGATCTCTGATCGGAAGCTACGCTGTTTTTGCTTGACATAGACTATATAGAATGTAAATGTTGTTGTCCACGGTTCTACCTTGACCATTTCTGTACCTATCCATTACTGGGTTTCTATCTGAATTATTTTCTTGTTTCATCCTAATTAAACCACTTTTTTTACGTAGTCGGGTTATAGTTTTTTAAACTTTATTTTATTTTAATAAAAGTTAGCCTATATCCTTTACCAAACTCTAGTTTATTTTTGTACCAAATCGGTTCAGCGGTTTAAGCCTGAAAGCGTAACAGACAGGACAAACAGACAGAGTTACTTTTTTAGAATCAGATCGTTATCAGAATGGAAAGACATACAAACAGACATGAAATGAAAAGCGTGACTTAAGTAGGATGAGGCTGCATCTAAAAGTTTATGGAGTTGATAAAGGAATAGTTAGGGCGCAGATAAACCTGCTTTATACTTTACGATCAGGGAGATTTTGTGAGCCTACCTTCAGAAATACATTATCTAAACGATTTACAGATACAGCTTAGGGCACGCTTGGAATGATCTCTTTTATTTTATTTCGCTATTGGTGTTGAATTATTTTGTAGCAAAAAATTATTTATATAAAAATTAACCAAACCACCTTCTTAATATAATACTATGATATTACTCATGTGTATAGGTCATTGAACTTTACCTAAACATTGATTTCTTTGTAATTTCTTGTATAATTTTAGATTACCTGAATGATTATCTGGGGTGGATGAGGTTATCTGAATAATTATATACGATATCAACAATTTTGGTAACAATAAATTTCAGGTATATATTTATGAACACTCTATATAGGTTTAGTTATGTCACTTGGGGATAGAGTAACTTATTAATAGAGATTACGTTCTACATACAAATTTAATATATTTATTTACCACTACGTAATATAAGTATAGACAAATCAAATAAATCAAAACAAACCCTTAATATTGACTCCGCCACCCCCACCCCCTCCTCTCTTGGGTAACATTTTAATTTACCATTGCGGTTGTGACTCAGGTGGCTTGCTATATTGGGGTTTGGTTTTGGGTATCACACTGTGATACAATGAAAAATATTTTTAGTAGTACTTACATGCTCGCTCACTTATAGTGGACAGATTACCAACATGACTTCACTCGCCTGTGGCTCTCGTATAACATGATGCGTTTAAAACTTTGTATAAAGAAGATTTAAATTCACACATTAACAAATAATGTAAGTTTTTTTATCTATTAACATCTTGTCAACAACACTGTTAATAACGTTTGATTATCTAGAAGTTTCTGTTAATAATGAATACTCTACTCATTTATAAGCTTCGTCCAATGAATTAGCGGCAGTTTGACGAGTAATTTCGTGGAGTAAATATGAACTATCAGAGTTAAGTGTAGTGTAAATTTTTGATATTTTTGCTAATTAGATAAAATTTGCGGTAACAAAGATAAGCAGAGTAGGCGTGAGTTTATAAATTGTGAATAGGCATAGCTTTGTTCTTTAAGAATTTTTGTAACCATTTAATATGACAATAAAAAAATTATTTTTAAAGTATCACAGTGTGAAACATCTACGATATTGTGCATCTTGGAGGCGAGAGTTGCGGCACGGTGAGGTGTAGGCGTGTGATTATTTCCTTCCTCAGATGGTTCTATATTTTTAATCAGTACTCATAATCAATCTGTCTGTCTTACTGTCGTACTCCATATTTTATGGTTTATTTTTGAATTTGTAATATTACCTGCTCTGTGTATCCATTCATTTTGTAATGGTGTTTTATTGAACAGTACTATTTAAAATCTTTTTTTTTCTGGAATTTTCTTAATATTTATGTTAATAAATATTTGTTATGTCGACTAAATAAAATTGAGACAGTCTGACAAGTGATTTTATACAGTTAACATTGTTTACAGTAGTGGAAGCTATTGTTGTTTCGTTCATTTAGTAATTAGATAGGATTTTTTTATTTTATAACGACTACTGGTAGCCAACTTTGTCTAAGTTTAAAGGCATTTGAACCAGCACTTGAGTCGCAAGCCTCAGGCGCTACTCGGATTATTGTACTTTATGTAGCGCTAGTGATTTTATTAAAATTACAAATGTAAAACTTTATATGTTTATTAATAATGTAACCTGAATCATATCACACAGTGTGAGTTACTAAGTTGTTGCGAGAGTGATTAGATCTGTAAGTGTTGAATGATTGAAAGAGTGAATGAGTGAATACGTAGACTGGTGAGCCAGTTAATTCATAAATGTTGTTGTGTTATAATAAATTATTAGCAAGATTTCGTCATAATAAGAAATGCATAAAGTAAGAAATGAACCTCGCCTGCACTGCATTCCGCTAAAAGCATCATTTGTCATCTGCTTACTTAGAGCGAACTACAGTTTTCATTATTTTTCCTATAACTATATTAATAAAGTAAGCAACACCGTTTAGTACTTTGTATATGACAGTAGTTCATTTTATTTCAATGATACCCCACCTAACAATTTATAACAAGATAATATATAACCTCTGTTCCGATACATTTGAACCAGTTATGAAACGGAGCTCGCCTGGTGAGTGCAGCGTGAGTTGTAGTGCAGCCGGTGTGTTGTCGTAACAGTTCTTTGATTGAATCTACAGGTTCACTACCCCCAAACAATGAGGCGAACATGTTTAAGTATGAACTCAGCCTTTTAATATCATTTGAAAGGTCAGACTCAGAGATATAATATTTTAATGGGACAGTAAATCCTCGAGGGTCAGTTTCATTGTAATTTTCTTATAATTTTTTATCCTGAAAAACGTCAAATTTAACACAAAGGTTAATTATTTTTAACCGACTTCAAAAAAAAAAGGTTATCAATTCGGTTGTATTTTTTTTTTTTTTTTTATGTTTGTTACTCCAGAACTCCGTCATTTATGAACCGAATTGAAAATTTCTTTTTGTATTTGGTAGTATATGCTTACAGATTGGTCCCATTTTTTTCAAAATCCAGTTCTGATGATGGCATCTTTGAGGAATTTAGAGAACTCCTCAAAAGTTATAGGCACACATATAGTAATTTTGATATTTTGAGAAAGGTTACGAGCATTTGCATTCAAAATTTATCATTTCATGAGGTGGAACTGATGAGGAAGACCACAGATAGCTATTATAGTAATATGGTTAAGAATGTAAAGCAACTATTATTATGAGGAAATTTAAAAAATGCTTATCATGTTGATGTTACCAGTAGACTCTTAGACCTTCCGGCTTCATCTATCATCAGTTGATGATGACGCCGGAAGGTATGTACTGGAACACAGGCATGGGACAACGTAAACTAGTCGTGTTTGGGTTTAATGGAATTGTCTTAAAGAGTAGGTACTTATGCTGTAAGTATTTTTTTTATTAATGGTAATGTTTGTCTGTCTATATCGTAGCTCCCGAATAACTATACCGATTTTAATGAATTTTTCTCTATGAAAGCAGATGGGATCAAAATGAAATCGTTTTATTAGTTTAACAGTGTACCTGTGTGTCTGTCTGTGACATCGTAATAACGTTATAAATGAACCCATTTTGGTGCGGTTGTTTATACTCGATTTTCAGAGGATCTAGATGGTTCTTACCTATAGTTTTTGAAGAGCTGAAGACTATCTGTTGAGTAGTATATTGGAGATGGTGGTGAAGGGTGAGTAGAGTGGTACAGTTTAGTAGTTGAGATGATGGTTGAGAGAGTAGGTACTTAGTAAATATTGAATTGATGATTTAGTGACTGATTAAATAAGTAAAGAGATGAGAGAGTGAATTAGTGGATGAACGATAAATGAGTTTCAGAACATATTCACTAAAAAGCAAGAAATAAAACATTTTTAACAAAAAAATGAACCGACTTCAAACTCTAAAAAATGCACTAAAAAGTAAGAAATAATTAGCTTATTTATTAACCTCCCTTTATTAGGACAATAATATACAATAATTGATATTTTTGTAGTCGGTGCCAGCAATAGTACAGAACGTAGTAGTATAATAGTACAATCGCACACACTATTTCGTTACAGGTTCGTTCAATAGATATACCTATTACTATTCTCTCTCACGACACGTCTGTTCCCCTGGCTGGGCTGGCTGGCACCGACTTCAACAATATCAATTATTGTATATTATTGTCCTAATAAAGGGAGGTTAATAAATAAGCTAATTATTTCTTACTTTTTAGTGCATTTTTTAGAGTTTGAAGTCGGTTCATTTTTTTGTTAAAAATGTTTTATATTTAAGACTGACCTATTCACATACACTGATTCACTTAACCACCAATTAATCCACTCATTCACACACTCATCTATGAAATTGCAACTTCTCTCGCTTGCTTCCTCAATTTTTTTACTTGTCTGTGTTCGTCAAATATGCAAAAGTTGAAATCATAATTTTTGGTGCCATTCAAGAATCATGTAAGCAACCGCCCACATGTCAGCAAAGTAAGTAAAGCCCTATTTCTTCCCCGTTCCCAAAGCTTACGTAAACATTGATGCAGGTATTTTTCTCCCTCCTGATTCTGAGCAGGAATATTCACGTTTCGAAGTGCGTTTTTACTTTTTATTGCTGACGTAATCACCATTCAGACCCCCATCTACCATGTCATCAAAAATAAGCAAAACAAGTAGTACTTTAACGGCCCCTTTTCGTATTTTCGCATAAGAAGAATGTAGAAGGCTACATAGTATTAAAATTCTATACTTATGTCTAAAATATGGCGACATAGGGAAACTGGGATTCAGATTTGTATAAATAAATTACATAGAATGATACAAATATTTGGATTTAAAGGTACTACAAATCCATCTAAGCAATACCCGCGATATTCCACGAATAGCGCAAGTTAGCACATTTATCACTGCCACACAGACACACAACCACACAAGTACAAACATTAGTTGCATATAAGATTTTGTTTCAGCTATTCTTTGGAGAATACGAACAATATATTGTTTAGCTTCCAATGTTTTGACATTCTGATAAAAATATCGTTAAACATGTTATATTTTATTCTTATACTACTGGCAGAAAAATGATAGTAATGCCAAATATAATTTAAGAGTAATGTATGTATCAAAAGATAAAAAAAACAACAGTTATTATTGCTAATGAAAGCCAAGTAGATGATAATGAATTCAAAATGATACGTTTCATGAAAGGTAATCAAGTAACCAACATGTGCCATTTAGTTAAAATACCGGTGGATCTAGACATCAAAATAAAAAAACTGATGATCCCATTACAGTATGTGTGGTGAGAAGTTGATTAAAAAAACTGCTAGAACTGAAGATCATGAAGTGGAAGAGGAAGAAGGAATTTCGATCAATACAGAAATGAACACGATTGGAGATATTGTCTTTAGACTGAAATTAGAAGAAGTAATTTAAGATCTTAAACTCGGTGAAGTCGATGGATATTATGTTCGACTCAAGTATCATCGTGTATCATAGATGGCGTTAGAATGATAATAGTTTTATATAAAGAAAAATATTGTTTTTCTATAAATCAGTAAACATCTATTATTTAGCTAACTAATCTGAGGTTACCAAAAACGCTAGACCAAAAAAATAGTCGTATAAGTAACCTAATGAGTCTTTGTCTAAATGAGACTCATTAATTAATGGATCAGGCTCAGACTTTCTTAAGCACCTCTTAGTTTTGTGACTAGACCTAACTAAAGCTGGGTTTATATAAACTATTTGAAAAGTTAGTTTCTAATTCCTAACAATTTATACTGCTACATTATCATTATTATGGTTTAGCTTAGTAGTATCCCGATAAGTACTTTTTTTGAAAAATGATGATTCTTCATTATTATGATTTACTAGTCGACCCGCGTGACTCTTTCCGCGTGTAGCTCCGCTCTTATTGGTAATAGTGTAATGATATATAGCCTATAGCCTTCCTCGATAAATGGCCTATCTAACAATGAAAGAGTTTTTCAAATCGGACCAAAAGTTCCTGAGATTAGCGCGTTCAAGCCAACAAACAAATATACAAACTCTTCAGCTTATACTCGTATATTAGTATAAGATTTGTATTGATTTGTTATAGATAGATATAAAGTTTCTTAAAACTCATCTTTCAATCATTTTTCCAAGGCCAATGGCATAAACGTTTAATTTTAATGACAAATCATGGTTAGCTTATTCATATCATTCGAAATTACAATATGGCGGACTCACGAAGATGGCGGACGAACACTATAATATGAGTTAGTTAAGGAGAGGAAAAACTCATAATATAAATATTAATTGAACTATTTTCCTTTGCAATAGCTTTAATTTAATTTTCTTAGTTAGTTTCCAATGATGATATACTCTCCTCGATATAACAATAAAAGGAATTTAATGATATATAAATTATATATAACGACACCATTGATAACTTTATATAACCTTTATTCCGATAGATTTGATCCAGTTACTCCTCCATTACTAAGGTTTAAAGTAAGTGTTTAATATTGTTACTTTGTTATAGCAACCCTATCTACAATATATTCTGTGACGTAAACAAAACTGAACCTTTTACAAAATTAACAAAAACCTTATCCCGCACCGAATCTTCAAAGTGAGGAATATCTGAATAGTGAGGGTATCCCATCAGGAACACATGTCGGTGCGAACTCTTTTATTTCCCGGATTATCCTGGCCATCCCGGGATGGATACTTGAATAATGATTTAGTATGAAGCCGTTCATTGTTGAGGGATCAGCGTTCAGATATCTTTTAGAGTAATCTAGAGTTACTTTGTTAGTTTTTCAAGTAAATATTCAGAATATTTTCTTATTTTTTTGGATCATTACAGCAATATAAAATACCAGCTGCCAATCCCGGCTTCGCACGGATGGATAAATTTTTTTTTAAACATTCGCTCTCCCACATTTAGGAGCCCCTTCTCTCGCCGCGTTGCTCGCTACGCTGCGCGGAACTACACCGGTCCGGTATATTGACTTTTTGAATTTCATTATATCTTTTGGAATGGAATGTCCGATTTAAATAATTCTAAAAGTAATCAACAGGTATTGAAACAGTCTTGAATACGAAATATTTTTTTTTGGATAAGAATTACTACAAAGGTAACGAAAACATGGTCTGATTTTGATAAGCATTTCTATCTACTTTTAAATTGTAAAAAAGTAGTTATAGTGACATAACTACAATAGTTGGACATAATTATGATCTCGCGAAGTTTTTTGTAGATATTGAGTGTGAAGTCTGCCAACCCGCACTTGGGCAGCGTGGTGGACTATGGCCTAATTTCCTCCTCTTTCTGAGGAGGAAACCCGGCTCAGCAGTGGGCCATTGACGGTGATGAAAGATATTGATACGTTCTATAATTTTGTAGAAAATATTTTTCTTCATCATCAATACTTTCTGCAGCGCATGCGATGAGAGATATTTGATAATTTGGGTTGGATTTAGTAAGAATTTCATTCATCAATTTTGTCACATGCCCAACCAGTCTGCACAAATTGTATCAAAATAAGTAAAGCTGTTGTTGTCTACTACTACTTACTCAAGTCATTGCTTCTTCAATACATTATTTGGGCAGCAGCAACGTTCGCTCTCGCGAGAGACTATACATTCGCTTAAATAGATCAAAAAATTACTAAATTTACTATCATTAATAGATAGTATTATTATCAATGATTATCAAGATGGTGTGTAGCTAATTTGATACTCTATGCGGTAATGGATAGATTGTGATTTATCATAACTGCCATGACGATATATTGACAATACACAATATGTGTCTATATTAGTGCCATGTACTCACAGGCTTGGTCACCACTCATTGGGTAGACTACCAAACGGGTATCGGATAACTTTATATTCGCGGGTAGTACTTTTTATTTTATTACAAGACTGTATATAACCTCTGTTCCGATACACTTGAGCCAGTTGTCAAACGGAGCTCGCCTGGTGACCATTATGGCTGTAGGCAGTGGTGTGATGTCGTGATGCTGGGTCTCCATACCAGATCCTATTTTATATTTTAATACTAAGCAGAAAACGCATATTGAAACATTTTCCCATTATACGATAAGTTCATTAGTATTGACAGTAACGCGGCCAACAAGCGCGGTAATGATACTCGACTGATCGTCCACCCTCCACCGTCCAACAGTCAACTGTGACCACTCTCATTATACTGTGGTCAGTCATCGAGACAGTCAACAAATTGATCATCACCACACAAAGCGGGTATTTGTACATTTTTGTCAATGAACTAATTAATTAGTATAAAATCTGCTCTCGCTTCGCAGTATTTAAACCCAATTTCACAAATGCTAATTACTAGCACGAAAGATGAGCGAAAGAGACAGAAAGTTATCCTCTTGGGACCTTTCATGGTAAAGATTCTGAAAAATAAAATCGTTTTTGCTACAATCATTGGAGAGATACAATAACCGTGCCTTTTGAAGCCTTTCACAAATAAAACCTTTATCCATTTCATCGATAACCGACTACTTGAAGCGTCAAGTGTTCACAAACTGTCTTACTCTTATTAATATTGTTTTCAGCGGAATTTCAACCTTATCGAACGACTTAAAAAAGGATCCTAAATTTTATGTAAAATAAATATCCGTTTCTGCTTTCCCAAATGCGGTACTTCCGCTAGTACCTTTGATTCCGCTTCCGCAATTTTTATAACAAAACTTTGTTTGTAAACATATTAGCAATAATAGCCTAGTGGTTTAGACATGGATGTCTTACTCGGGAAACCCGGAACGATCCCCCATACATCATCACATTACCACTAGCTATAGCGGTGAAGAAAAAAGGTTCTTAAAGGTGTGTGAAGTCTGCAGACCCGCACTTGGCCAGTATCAGATCCTGCTTATCAGTGGGCCATTATAGGTAATGATGATGAAGCATAACTATTATTGTGTTTGGTTGATGATACTGACTATTAAACTATAATAATAATAGTATACAAGGGTCTTCATACAAATATCTTGAAAAAATTATCCAAAGCAGCTACTTGATACCACCATTCGTTTCTTCTGTCAGTTAAACTGTTGAAAAAGTTTAATCAAATATGCGATAATACTGCGATAATTGGATCTCTTTTACTTCAGATACATTTAAGCGCTAAACGTAAATCCACAAAATTATAGTATAAATAGAAAATTCAACCTATTACTTGTTAAATAATATACTACTACCATTTCCGTTTCTGTTTCCGTTTCCGCAATAAAAATATTCGCAGATATAACTTCACAACGGTAGCACGTATAACACAATACCTGGTAGAAGTTTCCCAGGCATTGTTCATACCGCGGTTATCAAATTAGCGTGATTGCATCAATATTTGTGCAGCCGCTGAGAGCAAAGCAAACAGGGACACGCCGCACGCGATCCATAAACTTATTATTGCGTTTTACGCGCTCAATGGATTGTACAAACAATATGAAAGATTGGATGAAAATGCGTCCAAAAGAGCAGCTTTTGTTTTATGTTAAACTACCCTCGCTTCAACGAGGCATCACTTTTCTCTATCATATACTATTTTTCAAGTTTTATTGTCATTTTAGAACCAAAATTTATAATCAATCTCAATCCAATATCAGATTACAGATAGATATTCTAAATTTCAATTTTCTTTTCATAAATTTGAATTCATTACTAGAATACTTATAAGCTCTGCCCCGATAGTTTGAAGTTCAGTGATGTAAGTATGGCGATGTAGATCAGTTCAAACAATGGAGCTAAGAGTTTTATATGTAGTGAAAAGGCCTTATAAGGTTTATACCTGTGGCATAAGCAGCAGGCATTTTGCATTAATTTCGTGTATAGTATATATAAATAAACAGTTTATCAGTTTGTCAGTTTGTGGAGTTAAAATAAACAGTGTAATCAGCTCAAAGCCTACGAATCCTAAAAAGCTGTAATAGTAAATCCGCTTAGATGACTAGAGCCAGACTAATGACAGGCAGTAACACGCCAGGCTATACCGTATATGGTATATAGTATACGGGATACGTGTGATAGAGTTTTATCGCATTACCGTAATTACTTTATATCCTGTTTAAATCATTTAACTAGAGAAAATAATAGTGCAGTCTCTATTCGGATTGAAAACTCTCAAATTTTTGCTTGTACTTTAGAATTTACTATATTTTATAATTCTAGGACTAGAAAAATAAGATTTTAAAGGTTTTGATGAATTTTAACATGAAAAAAAAAACTAATAATCCATAACAAAAAAAATAAAATATTGTAAAATTTAACTTATCACGGATAACTGGCCGAATTCAGATAATAATGAAAATATTAGGATAGGTTACATTTTATCCAGAAAAAAATAAAGACCATTTTGTTCATGGTCATACAAAAGTTGGTCAAGGTATTTAAATTAAGTATAGGATATTTTTTATCCCTGAATGAATAATTGTTCAATAAATTTAGAACCCAATTCATAAGACTTCGCGGACGATGTCGCGGGCATATACTAGTCTATAAATAAAACTAGCAATAATACAATATTGAATCCCCAGTGAACACTTTTGTTGGAACCAAAACAAGACAATAATGGTGAAGTGTCTCGTGAAGTGCGCAACTTGGCCTTTATCGCCACACTTGGAGCTACTTTTATACTGAATAACATCGTAATCGACATATGTGGTAATATGGTAAAACTATCTGAAACTCACTCACTCTCTACTATATTAGGTGATGATTTGCTAGAGATATAAAGTATGGCTTGGAATAATTTAATACAATTTTAAAAGATTCCCTTACTGTTTCAGAATCTTGTAAATCAAACGAACTTACCTTTGAAGTTCGATTCTAATTGTCTGAGCTACTATATTCAAAACTATTTATATTTACATGTTGTAGTGGCGCCCCCTACAACACAAGCGTTCTTTGGACTGTTGTTGAAAGCGTTCAGTCTGTTAGCACTAAAACATTTTGACAGCTGTCACTCTTAAGATTAGCTCGCTCTCCTGCTTGTCATTACGTATTTACGTGCCAAACCCTTAAGCACGTTATTATTATTACATATTCCCATTTCGAAATATGGGAAATAAAAGTAGAAAGGAGAATAGTGAAGAAATAATTTGTAGAAAAAAACAAGCTAACTGACAGTATGTATGTTTTAATCCGTATTGATCAGACTTCCTAACTTACTTAAGAAACTATTTAATTCATTTATCTTTCAAAATTAAAATGATTAAAATGTACTTAAATACTATATAATTGGATAAGTGCAAGGATGGTTTTACTAAAAAATATTTTTTTAAAGTAATCTGTTTGGGTTTACATGATTGATTAACTAATGTGCCGAAGTGTCCATAAATTCAATAAACTGCTCACTCATTTTTTTCTCTTTAAGTATTACATTATACATTTCTGATTATCTCCAAAAACAAATATTTTATTCAGTACTTAATTAAGGGACAATTTTGTTAAAGCGACAAAAAGACAAGCCATAATTTCTATATAATTAAATTTCAGTCCAAAAAAAAGCAGTGATGGCCTAGTGGTTGAGACTTCAGGTCTTACTCGGTTCGATCCTGGGCACACACCTCTGACTCTGAGTTATGTTTGTTTGAAGCAATTAAATATCACTTGCTTTAACGGTGAAGGAAAACATCGTGAGGAAACCTGCACTCCTCAGAGTTCCCTAAAAGTTCTCAAAGGTGTGTGAAGTCTGCCAACCCGCACTGGGCCAGCGAGGTGGACTATGGTCTAATACCCTCCTCATTCTGAGGAGGAGACCCGGCTCAGCAGTGCGCCATTGAAGGGTCGTGATGATGAAATTCCGCTACTTCTTATTACTTGTAACATTCTAATCCTTTGAGAAAACGTCTTAATGTCAGAGAGCTACAAGTTACAAGTCACACGGGTATTAAACAATTTAATATTCATAACTACACGCAACGTACAATTAATTGTTGAAGGTGCGTGTAACTCCTCACTCCTGGCCCGGTTTATGTAATCCCGGGCCAGGCTTATCCCGCCGATCCCGCAGTATCCCGGGCTCTAATCTCACAAATTACACTCACGTCCGCGTCACTGTGGGTTAGTACGACTTATCGAATTAAAACTTAACTACTTAATAAGAGTTTTTCTTGGGTCGGCTCAGGCAATTTCCGTATTTCATTCATTCTTACTCGTACTTAGTACTTATTACTTGCTACTTGTTACTTCGGACTTTATAATCAACTTAGTTTAAAGTTACCAGTAAGCTTAATAAAGCTGTCAAAAAGCTGTGTATGCAAAAAGCGTTATTATATGTCAGTATTACATGTCAAAAACGGTATCTATTTATTATTAAGTTCATTAACTTGGTGTTCCCATGAGTAAGTATGTGTTTCCACCAGAGGGATGTGTTTGTTAAGAACCAATAGGATCGCTTCATTTGACACACTAAGCGAGGTTAGGCTAAAGAAATAATTCTATTAGTGAAATTGCAGTCCTAAAATTACTGTTTGTTATTTTGGATTGTGACGTCACGCCAAATTTACTCTTTTCAACACTTAAATTTAAGTTTAACGTTACTAAGGATGTTAGAAAAAATCTGATGAAATAGTTTATTACTAACCAATAAATATTATGCCTGATAACTTTAAAACCTATTTAGCAGCAATAGCAAAAAGCGTTATTAAAGCATAAGCAGTTTTAGTTTTTACTAAAAGAAAAGTCATTAAAAATATTTTTTTTTTTAATTATCATTAAATATAAAGGTTTTAGTAAAAATAATATATCCAAAAAATATTCAAAATAACCAGGAAATGTGACAAACATGTTATGCTTGACTATATTATAATGTCAATAACTTAAAGCGCGCAAAATTACTGATCTTTTTCTGATTTTGCTCTTTATAAAGGGTTTGAGGAAAACTATAATTATTATTCAAACTGGCAATCCTTTCTAGTTTTCTCTTATAAAAGACCGTTATAGTTTCTAAAATGTTGTCAGTACATGATAATAAAAATAATTGTGTTCTTAGAAAATCTTTATAAGAAACCGTTAGAGAATTTCCCTTGGCCCTCACACCCTCACACCCTCACACACAACACAGTAAACTGAAATGAATCCAGTGACCGGAACAAAAAAATGATAAATTGTCCAGCTTATTTACATATAGTTTATGTTCTGTTTACTTCTTTTTATATACAAATAGAGGAAAGAAAACATTTACTACAGCATTTTATTACATATACACTTAATATTAAAATAGAATAGAATGTTGTGCTTCCAATAAGTAAGTAGAATTAATTGAAAAAACTATTGATCTTTTGTAATTCTACATGGGACCGATACCCTCCGGTGAGTAACCCTCACAAGACAATAATGATATACACAGTAACCAATATTAAACACTTACTACAAACCTTAGTATTGAAAACCCAGCATTACAGTCATTAGGATTATCTAATAATTGATTAATTTAAATAATGTTTTAACAATTGAATGGCATTCTTTGTAGGCAGAATACATATATTATATAGAAGGAAATTCTAAAACGAAGGTAAATAATATAGTAGACTAAATTATCAATACGATATACGTCACTTCACATCCGCACTCATTACCATCGGTGGGATGAGCACACAACAACTTGCTTATACGGAGACCATTCCTAGTGTCATAGAATGAGAGAGGAATGATACCTATTACTGTACAGCAATACGTATACAGTATACACATGCAAGCTGGGTAACTACAATAGATAATAAAGTTAACATGTGCACTGCGCGAAAACACCAGTGACACTGATCTATCATACTCATCATCATCATCATCATGACCCTTCAATGGCCCACTGCTGAGCCGGGTCTCCTCCTCAGAATGAGGAGGGTATTAGGCCATAGTCCACCACGCTGGCCCAGTGCGGGTTGGCAGACTTCACACACCTTTGAGGACTTTTAAGGAACTCTCAGGAGTGCAGGTCTCCTCACAATGTTTTCCTTTACCGTTAAAGTTATTTAATTGCTTAAAACACACATAACTCAGAGTCAGAGGTGCGTGCCTGTGTGGGGGATCGAACTTCGGTCCTCCCGAGTAAGACTTGAAGTCTCAACCACTGGGCCATCACTGCTCATACTAAAGGTTATATATTTACTTCATTTAATAGAAAAGGACTACCCGAAAACACTAATTTATAAACGGTGTTGCTAACACTAAATCGAGCTTTTGATGAGTCTGTCTGGTAGTGGAAATAACAGATAAACTATCATTGTATGCGATGACAATTCGTGGAGTAGGAATAACGGTCTCCACACCATGAAGTGGCGGTGGAATCTAAGTAGAATGTGCAGTTAGTAGATTACTAAACATCCTCCTCCAGAAAACTTCAAATGGTTGTTTATTTACTACCAAATTCTACTAGTACAGTGAGTACCAATAAAATGATGTCAGATACATCAAATGATTAAAGGACGTTACTTCGCTGCAATGTCATGTCCATCGATAGATTCTTTTTCTCCTCATTAATTTAATTTTTTTTTTCATTCCGTTTCTGTCCTTTACACACCTTTAATTCCGTTTTATCCAACTCCGTTCCGATCCAATATATAATTCTTATGTAACATGTAAATGTATCAGTGTGAACAAGAAGCATCACGAGCGATAAACATCAAGTTGTGCAGTCCTCTAGACACTCGTACTTACATTATATATTATTGTCTTGTTTTGGTTGGAGCAACTCTGTTACTTCTATCATCTTGCTCACTTGTATATTCCTTTAATATAGCACTTTGTACTTCTACTGTATTTGTTCTAATGTTAGTACAATATTCATTTCAAGTTTGTACTTTAAAAACTCAATTACAAAGACTACATCGTCTATCCTTATATCTAAATTGTCGAAAATATTTATCCTAGGAAAGAAAAGAAAATCGAATCGATCATTTTTTATTCCCATGATAAGATCTAGTATAGCTACTGGCACGTAAGTGTGGGTTTGCCTTGAATGAGCAGATGTCACTATAAGAGCCTTTTTAGCGGGGAGCGCGAGGCGAGAGCAGCGCGTCACACGCGATTGGTTCTTAAGTGACATTTCAGTTCCCGCGCGTCTGCTACGTCACAGACGACACTGCCAATACAGGCACACAGCGCATTCAAAATGCGTAACTTTCCCCCACTATTTTTGCTCAGACCTAAAGTTAACTGCCGGCTACTGTATCAAATGTAGCGGAATAATTACGTTTTACTCATGCTTATTCGGAAAAAGACGATAATCACATTTCTCATCACGTAGAATGCATATGTTTGTCATCATGATGTTTCTCAGAATGATAAGAAACATTTTGGCCCCAGTCATCACTATCAGTGGCCAAGTGCGAACATCGCAGCAAATTATGGTAGTTTAGGTACCTTTGGGGACGTTTGATGTTTGTCTACTCGAATTGAACTTCAAACTCCTGAATAAGCCACCAAAGTATTAACTATTATAACGTCACCGTTTCGTTCTAAACGTTAAAATACACTAAACCAAATAAAATAAACAGGTATATTTAACTTAAGTTACACAAGATCAAACGTGAATGTAAATGGAGTGACAAAGGACGTCCTGAACAAACTGACGCCGCGACGCCTCAGCCTCCAGGCGATACACGTGTAACGGACACCTCTCACACTTTACCAGATCATATTACTACTGTGATAAGGTTCGAAATTGTAGAAGAGGAATCGTTACCTGTGAGAAAGTCTTTTTTGGGGGTTTCTAAAACAATGTTAGTTCATAACATATTTTTTAAACAGACATTTCTATTAATGACGCAGAAACTTGGTTATATAAATTATACCACTATACTATTGATACTAATATTGAGGCATTTGAATTAAACTCTGTTACCAAACTAACTGTGCTTATGTTACCAATCAACAAGCTCCCGATACAATATATTAATTTCATTAATGACTCATTAAATTAAAGCTTTACTTAATTGACACACATACGAAGAATCTAAATTTTCAGAGACACTATACTTAACTAAAAGTATGTATTTTAAGTGTTCTTGTATAAGATATATCATCATCATAAACCGTGGATGGTTTACTGCTGATTCGGGTCTCCTAATCAGAATGAGAAGGGTATTAGGCCATACTCCACAACACTACCCAGTGCAGGTTGGCAGGCTCCATCAACATACCTATTGAGAAATTTAGTAAATTCTCAGGAGTGCAGGTTTCCTCATGATGTTCTTCATCGTTAAAGCAAATGATGATAAATTAAAACCCGAAATAACATATAAAATACTTTTTATGCCGGAAAGAAGTATAGTATAGAAGTCTGTTTCATACAGTATGTGAGAGAACGAGAATCTGTTAATAGAAGAGTGATTGAGTATCTAACACAATATCCAATTTAATCTGGACCCAATCCATAAGTTTCCGACTCAAAAACTGCAGGCATCTACTAGTGTAAAAAATTATAGGTAAGGTTCAACAAACTCGCCTATCATTATGAAACTAATAATAAATTTGAGGCAGATTTTCCTGAACATTTTGTAGCTCAGTAAAGAGTGGAGAGTGGCTGAGTCCCCGAGGCCCTCAGACTCAGGTAATGTCTCCCATTAAAATCTCGTCCTTATCTGAAAGGCTTTCTCGCGAACGGGACTAATCTTCACTCTGATATAAACAAGGGACGGCTTTCTTGAGACGTCGCCGCCGTTGGATAGTGACTAGTGACGTCATACCTCATTTTTATGTTTTAACAGAATAACAAGTCTACACTAACAATTTAAAGGGTTACTTTTGTTATTAATAAAACTTGTATTTTTCTTAGGTATTCGTTCGTCAAGTTAACGTTAATATCGAAGTAATTTAAAAATAAAATATTAGCTAAAGTTTTAGGAACAGTTTATTAAACCTGTAAAGAAACTAATCCGAAATTCCTTACAGTCACTAGATAATATATTTATTTTTATTCGGTAATCCAACAGCTATATAAGTTGGTGAAAAAAAAAAGATAAACATTAACTAAGCGGTAGTTAGGTACAATAATAAAAGAAAGAGTAAGTAAATGTGTGTGTGTGTTTGTATGTGTGTATGTATATGAATGTGATTTTAATGTATGGATCTCTTTTTAATTCACAAGATATTTTTCAATAATTTTTTTTGTCAAAACATTTTCTATTTCTTACGAAGGGTTCATAGAACAAGGGTGTATGCCATGATCTTCTAGGAGGTACATTTAGGGAAATTGTTTGAAGTAGTTCAGGACAGTCAATATGTCCAGATAATTTATCGTGCAATAGTTTCATATCCATCCTCTGTCGTCTCAATTTTAATGGTTCCATGTGGAAGTATCAGCAGGCCTGCTCGTAAATGGAAAACGTTTTGTAGCTTGTGTAGCATAGAAAACGAATAATTTTTATTTTATCATTTCTACTCTTGATGTGTCGATAGATAACATAATTGCACACTCATTT
This sequence comes from Limenitis camilla, assembly GCA_905147385.1. Classification (NCBI taxonomy): domain Eukaryota; kingdom Metazoa; phylum Arthropoda; class Insecta; order Lepidoptera; family Nymphalidae; genus Limenitis; species Limenitis camilla. Next base: position 13,870,187 of record LR990241.1, read on the forward strand.
GTTTAGTTTGTATTTTTAAGCATCAGTTTCACAATAAACCATAACCTTTATCATTCCCCAATAACCCTAATCTAACTCTGAACCAAGTTTCATTAAAATTGGTTCAGTGCTTTAAGCGTTATTGCGAAACGAGGGACAAAAGTTATAAATATACGTCTATACATCTATACGTCATAATAAATATACGTCAATATACGTCTATACATATATGGCGTAAGCAATGGCGTAAATAGCGCTTTAATTTGTTAAGTTTGTGTTTTTAAGTATTACTTATGTTTATAAAGAGTTACTTAGGAAATTAGGATGTACTTATTTTTATTTTCTCTCTTCCCTGTAATGGCTTGCACTTCATCGTGAAACATTACCTTATCCTGTAGTGAAAATTGTACTGGTTCTTCAATGAAGTTGGGTTGGGTAGATGGCAACAGACAACATACAGTGGCACTGCTACTGGCTGAGAGTGTAAATTCACATCTTTTGTGAGTGTAAAGTGTTTTTTCTAGCGAACAATAGGTCGTTTTGAAGACTTTATAAACTTCGCTGAAACACTCACAACTTCACACTTTGACACTCAAATGCTTTGTGCTTTCTAAATATTATTCATTCATTTCAGCGTTCTTCAGCATTACCTGTGCTAGAATATTCTATTCCTAACTTCCCAACTAATATTATAATCTCAAAAGTAACTTAAGAAACGTAGGAAATACTTAAGAATACAAACTAAACAAAACTGCGATTTAATATACTACTTACGCCATCTATTGACTGATACACGGTTTGTCTTGCCTGATACGCAATCATTTTTAAATCACTGTATCAGTTTTGATGAAATTTGTTCCAGATAGAGGTTTTATCTCACTAACCTGATAATTATATAGATTAACAATCAACGTTTAAAACAAAACGATGTAAAAGATTTTCAAAACAATACGGATCCATTTCCACATAAGTCACTTCTTGATCGTCTTCATAAGAATATCTGTCATGTCAGTTGTGTTGTGGTGTACTCTATTTATAATAAGTAAATAATTTTAAAGCAGTTTATAAACATTTGTTAACATTTATCATACATATTTAGTTCTGATTGTGAACCTCGGACACTTTTATTATGACATTTATATAAACAACAGTAACCTATATACGTCACATCAGTGTAGAATTTGGATCTAAATTTCAGGAACAAACGTGAAGGTTGTAAGCCTTTCTTAGTCGCTCCTATTATATAGTGATACGATCCATAGGAGCGATTAAAAATTAAGTAATGCAAATTAACTTCAGTTGAGAATTATAAACTAACAAAATAGAGGAACTTAACCGCAAAAACAATTTAATAGTATGACGAGGGAAGGCGAGGTATGGTAAGGTATGGCGAAGTAAAGCGAGGTGAGTTTAAGTTGTTTAGGTGTTACCCTCACCGGCGCTAATACGAATATTTTCGCCTTACTGCGCTCTCTAACTATGTTTGAAAGGAGCTTTTAGTTGTTGGAACTCAGAACAACGATAATTGTAAAAGTGCCATAAATCTGCGATAAACACATGATTCTTAGTAAAATCATCAATAAGGAGATCACGCGTTATCATCACGGATTTGTGATAAATCAATAAAAAAAATATTCTCTAAATTTTGTTCCATTTTCTGCTTTTCCATCCTATACCATTCCTATACTCATTATATTGAATTCAATTACAGTTCATTACATACTTGAAATTCCTTTTAGTCCCTCTTACACTCAACTAAACAAATAGGTTCAGTTTCATTATTTTTTTATAATAGATAAGCTGCAAAGGAGCAGATGGTCCACCTGATGGTAAGTGGCAACCATCACCCATGGACATCGAAAAAACAAGAAACACTCTCTCGTTTTGTCGATGCGTTGCATCCCCGAAGATAGAGTGGGAAAGGGGAATGAAGAAGAAAAATGATGCGGATTCAGCGGACTCTAGGCAAGAGCCCAGAGTCCACTAGACCCACAGCGTTAATGGAATGGGACCACCAAGGGGGTGCTGGGTTACTCGGCTCTTACGAGATGCTCTTTCAGCGGAAGAGGGGAATAGTATTTTAACCCGTTTCATTCAATATTGTTTGACAATTCCAAATGATGTCATGACAATTTTATACAAAACATTTTCATAAAAAATTTCTGTTAAATGTGATTAATTAAATAACGATTTCTATCACAGTTTTATACATTCAGTGTATTAATTTTTGCATTTATCATAAGTACTTCATACAGCCATGAATGATTAATAGAAAGTGTTGTTCTATGTGCACAATATGCACAGGCTGCCTACTGTGCTCTGTGCAGGCGTGTAATATCCGGTCGGGCTGCTGTACGACTGCCAGTACATCCAGTGTAGTCTAATTGTTGTTAGAAACCAAGGAAGTCGGCCCCCGGCCTCTGACCCCGGACCACGGGCTCCAGCCCCCGGCTAACGTGTTATTGATACGAATACCTACTGACTTTGCTAAATTTTATGTTTGGATGGAACGTAGTTACATTTTTCTATCAATGAGTGAAACCATTCTTTTCACCTGTTTTTTTAATAACAAATAATATAAATCAATAAACCAAATTTATAGTAATCAGTATATGCCGTTAAATTAATAAAATTTTGTGTGTAATTTTTTCTTATTTTATTACTGTTGCTCAAGTTGTAAACGAGTTACAGGAACATCTACGATATTTATAGTTTCATGAAAATCAGTATTATCTTATATGACAGGCTAGCACATTATATTGTTCATTAATAATAATCAGTTGAAAAACATCTTGAATTTTGATTTTGAATTAACTCCTTACGTTCTTTAATCCTTGTAAGGATACGAATCGTATTACGCCTTTGATGAGTATACTTATAAGAAAACAATCAAGTCCTCAAAGCCACTCTAGAAAAGGACAAGGGAGTAGCAAGTTCATATCTCCCCATTGAACATCATTGACATTCCCCACACACCATGGCGGCGCGACGTGACTGTTAGAGCTGGAAACGATTGGAATCGTGCCTTTGTGATTTAAAGGATTTGGATATCGCATCAATACTTATATTATGATGAAATTCTAAATAGAAACTCCTTGAACCTTATGCTAATAATTAATCTCCTCAGAGAACTGAAAGTCGGTCACTAGAAATCGGTATAGTCAGTATAATAATGTATACTGATCACTATAAACAATTAAAGCAATCAGTATAAATAATTCCTATGTTCACTTATAAGTATGGAAACACATTCTTTATTAGGGATCCTTAAATAAAAATAACAGTAACCATTTATATTAATCAGTATAAACAATTATAGTAATCAGCATAAATTTATATATATGCTGATTACAGCATCAACCTTCGAGAGAAAAAGGCGTCGTCTGTGTGTTTTTGCAAAGTTCTTTATAGATCTACTGAATCTAGCTAATTGACCATTTCTGTGAAATTTATTTAAATTTTAACTGTTATAAAGCTGAATGTGTTATTAGATTAGTCACCGTGAATGATTTATCCGCTTCCAAAAATATAGAATCAATTGACCATTAACTCCAAACCCAAAAGCCGATTATTCGATAAATAATTCCATTACAGAATCGATTGGATTCACAGTAGACACAGTAGACATTTTAAAACAATATTTTAATTTTGCAATAACTTTTATTAAATGAAAGTATTCATACAAACTACATCATGCGATTCTGATATTCATTGTTATTGTAATAGAGATCATTTTTGTAATACAAATACATATGTTACTGGTCGTGGATTGTAAAATATGAATCTGATAGTAGAATTCGATCAGTAATTCTGTAATGACATTTTTGTCTGTTGTTAATTAAATTTGTTTTTTTTTCGTTCTCTACATTTTTGACACCACCTCCAGACCTGGCTTTGTATCAACAAATATCTCATTATTCACCTTTCTATCATCAACAACTGCTGCTCCTAAAAATATATCTTTGAAATATGTTTTTTCATTACCATTTTTACCCTTTATCTTCAAAGCTGGTTTAGCATGAGCAGAGATGAATCTTCTTAAACCTGAATAATTAAAAATTTGATAAATTAAATAAAATTAATATTTTTGGTCTAACTATTGAGATTGTTATGAATTATTAGAAATAGTTATCTATCCTTAATTCATCAGATCATATCTTTGGTAAGATCTAAATGGATGAATATACTTGACATTAATTTAATACATGCTAATATATTTTATTACATAAATATTATATATGTCGGAGGTGTGAGTTAGGTTTAGGTTAGGTTAGCCTTGTGTTAGGTTAGGTTAATGTTAGTCTAATCTTAGGCTTAAACAGTGAAACTAAGCAGTGGAGATGAGTGTTATGATCATTTAAAGGATATCCTTAAGCCTACACCTTGATCACAAGTCCAAGGCACTGCTATCCTGATCGTATTGCGCCCGTAGCTTTCAAGATAGGCCATCCGTTGAACATACGATGCTTATAAAATGATTATATCCATTCAATTTTCTAGTTTCTGACATATATATGTAAGTATATAATTTGTTGGGTCGACGGACGATCAAATTGATTCTGTACCTTGTTTTGACAAATTCGAAATCTATTACGTAAAGTCCCTTCGACAGGGCTTAGGACTGATCCACTTATTGATTGTTCATACGGAGATACATTTTAATAATTTCTTTAGTTCAAAAAGATTACTGACTATACTGTATACGTTATAACACATATCAGATACAACTCATATAATTGGCTCTATAGCACATTGTATGAACAGCCTGACGCACTGGCTCTCGTCTCGTGACTCTCACTCCAACTGACGTCCACCCTGACATATCATGAACAAAATACAGTGTGGGTAGATTATAAAATAATAGTTGTTATAGTCACTAACACTACAAATGAGAAGGTTTCGTTCAGTTTAGACTCAAAGTACCTCAACTATGTAAGAATGAAAGAGATCTCAAGGCTGACGAGGAGTTGTTTCTATTAAATTCTGAAGATTGTGTCATAGATATGAGAGAGATATGATACCCATGATTTACTGTACAGCAATATGTATACACATACAATTTATATTGAGTCGAGCGGTGCCTGGGGCTTGAGAATCAGGAGCAGGCTTAAAGAGCTCTTTCATAATATATTAACTCTCACCTCCACCACTCGACCTCGCTAACGACAATAGATAATAAACTTACGTGGATCTCAAGAAGGGTGACCTTAATCACAACACTATAACACTAATTTCCATGTACACTGCGCGAAAACACCTGAAAGACTGACACTAATCTATCGCACTAAATGTTATATATTGTCTACACGTCGGTATGCTTGACATAATATAAAATGATCTACCTGCTACTACTACTTTATAAAAGGTGTTGCTAACAATAGTGTGTTATTAACAAAGCCACAACTTAGTATTGTCGTTGTTTCCTAATTAGGCTATAGATGATAACAATGATGAGCTTATAAAAATTTAGGATAAACCTTCATGTTTAAAAAGCTTCATCAATAATCTGTGACCCATCATAATTAATAACAATATAATTTTGCAATGGTCATAAAAGATATTTGTGGCAGTGTGAACAAAGTTTTATTCGCAAGGTCCACAAAGAGTTCCCTTGTGTTGTTTATCGCAACTTCAAAGGCCCCTAGTTACTCTGTAAGCCGATTTAACGACAATTTTATTAAGAACATTCTTCAGTTATCTCTCTCATTAGAAATTTAATTAACAATCAAAATATATTTAGAAGGATTAGTTCAAAAAGTTAGCAACACCGTTGATAACTTTAGTAGAAAGGAAGGAAGAAATTTTTCAAGAGAATGGTATTCAAATGAATCTTGTAAGCAAATGTTCTACAATAAAATACAACATAATATCAAGAACGAAGAACAATACATAAAAAGCTCAAGTCGTTGCTTCATGAAATATGCCAGCTATTGTCGTGGATGTGTGTTGCCATACAAACAACTCGATGCTATTCACCTCAGAAATGCAGACCAACTTTTCTTATAAATGTCTCGAAATGTTAACCCATTTTCAAAAACGCAAATAGTAAGAGAGTATAACGATTATATTTTACTTTTCAATGTGAAATGAATTCAAACATATTTATAAAGATAACATGGTCATAAAATGAGAGAGAGATATGATACCTATTACTGTACAGCAATACGTATACACATGCAATTTAGACTGAGGCGAGCAGTACCTGGAGTATGAGACCCAGGAGCTCTTTCATAATATATTACCTCTCACCTCCACCACTCGACCTCGCCAACTACAATAGTTAATAAAGTAAACTTACGTGGACCTCGAGAAGGGTGACCTTAACCACGACACAATAACACTAACTTCCATGTTCACTGCACGAAAACACCAGAGAGACTGAAACTAATCTATCGTACTAAAGGTTATATATTGTCTTCACGTCGGTACACTTGAAATAATATAAAATGATCTACCCGATACTACTACTTTATAAACAGTGTTGCTAACATATGTCTTTTTTATATGATAAAAAGATCTTTAAGAAGCAGATATTACAAGAAAAACTTAATGTAGACCGAATAATAGAAATAAATAAAATAAAATAAAAAAAATAAAATAGAAAAACATGCGAAATATGTAAAAATAAAAGATTTTCCTAAAAATAGATTTAAAAAAAATTTATTGTGGTGTAATTGATACAATAATTGTTACTGCACTCGATGTAGTAATTTTAATATCAAGAAATAAAGCATTTAATGGCAATCCGATTTGCCAAAAGCAAATGGAACCTTAAAACCTGAAGCAGGTAACAAGCTAGAACATAACAAATAAAAGCTAGCATTCCCAACAATCGCGATGCCGAGTTTGAACAATACACGAGTCTTATTAGAGGTAATTGCGCCGAGAACAACAGACCTCTAATTAAATTCCAGCCACACGTCTTGTCCTCGTTCGAGCCCTTTGAAATACATATGGCGGCGCCGGCGTTTAGGCGACGAACACGGACGCAATAATAATATTAATTAAAACAAGGGGGAAAGGGGGAAAACGCTGCGGGAATATTTTTAAGCAATTAGAAGCAATACGAATGCTGACTAAGTAATTTATTCATACTTACTCATACGTTAATTATACGGAAATGGAGATGTTTTAGCAAATCAGATTTTGCGCCGCCATCTTGTTAAGATTATAATTATTCATTTCTTTGTTAACCGACTTCTAAAAAAAAAAACCAAGAGAAGAGTGATTAGGAAAAGGTTACGAGAATATTTTTAAGCAATACAAATGCTGACTAAGTGAATTATTCATACTTTAAAAAATAGTATTAATTAGCACAATGGGAGGAAAGGGGGGTAATCACTACGTGAATATTTACAACATTACTCAAAGATGTTTTCAGTGGTAAAATAATTCATTAACTTCTTACAGTGCTAGTTGTATCAGCAAAAATAGAAAAGTGTGATTGTGATGGATGGCATCGAATCCCAGCTCTTCCCGACTACCAACCCATAGCGAGTCTCTCCCGGTGATCGATGAGACTGCAACACTGCAACACTTGCCTCACTTCGCTTTAACCGACTGCAATAGATTCATTAATCCTAAACGAATAAAAACGTTTAGTTAGCAACACCGTAGATAACCTTATATTCGCGGGTAGAACCTTTTATTTCATTTTAAGCCAGGTATTAAAAGGAGATCGCCTCGTGACCATTATGGCGGTGCTGTGGTGTGGTGTTGTGATGTTGGGTCTCCATTACTAAGTAAGTGTTTAATATTGGTTACTCGGTGTTCCGTTTGAAGTGCATATTATTATTGTCTTGTGCGTGTTAGTGTGCGGTATCATCGACAGGAAAAAAAAGTTATTAAAATCATCTATATCCTATTAAACTACAACTTTTAATGAAAGTTGAACTATATAGATTTATTAATGAAGTGTATACAGGTTAAGTGGTTGACGTAATGCGGCTCGGCTACGGATAAATCATAATTATCCACGCTGAAATAAATCATTAGTGCTGCCACTGAACTTATAATATACTGGCTACACCATCTGACTTTACTCATGGTTTTTACAACTCTTTTAATAAAGCTAAATTTGTAAAAATCTTTTGAACTTATACCAATAATATAAAAATATTAATGATCCATTACACTCGCCTTCACTGCTCAATGTAATTACCTAACATGTCACTGGAAATCCATGATTAAAGACTATCAATGAGTCGCTAGTAAAAAGATGTCAATGGTCGTGGTAAAATTTCATTTTTATTATTAGTTACTACACACTCTGAGGTCACACGAGTTTCGAGAATAGCTCCACCTTCTTGCGTAAAAATCATCCTTTTTATAATACAACTAGCGGGCTGCCCTCGCTTCGCTCCGGGTATTTAAAGCAATATTATAATTGATGTCCTTAAAATTTCACTGCGTTTGTGTAGTTTTTCATTATTTGAAAAAAGAGAGAGAGTAAGAAAAAATTATAAAAAGAAAAATAAAAGTAAAGCGACAGATGATAAAAGAGGGAGGAAAGAGCAAAAATAAAATTGAATAGGTAAAGGATATAGAGAAAGTCGAAAGAAAGAAAGTGAAAAGAGGCTAATCATTCTGAACAGATAAAAATAAAAATTAAAGAGAGAAAAAACAGAGAGGATGAGAGACAATGATAGTATTATAAGAGGAAGAGAGACGGAAATACTATAGACTTCTTAAAATCGGATCAGTAGCATCAAAATGGCCATATTGTATTATTTAAAAAATATATATGGCAACACTAAATCACTTTTGTCCCTCACAGAATTTTTTTTTAAATCGGATTTGTTGTTCCTGAGAAACTGTTCAATTTACAAAATGGCCACCTTATGGCACTTAAATGGCCATATATTTTTAATTAGAGTATTTATAGCAACACCACATAGCCTATGTTACCCGGAAACGATGTAGCTTCCTATCGGTGAAAGAATTGTCAAAATCGGTTCAGTACTTTTCGAGCCTATTCGCAACAAACAAACAAACATACAAACAATCAAATCTTTCCTCTTTATAGTCAGTGTAGATGATAATAGGTGGGGTCTATGTTATCAAGTTAATATTTAAAACCTCTTCATTTAATAAAGCTTAGCTTCTTTTAAACAATAAAATTTCGTTACCTGAAGGTAATTAGTTCTGAAGCTAATTTGTTGACAGATCCAGTTTGTTACTTCTAACGCCTGAACTCAATTAATTTTAATAAATTTTGGAATATAGATAGATAAGATTTAGAAGAAGATTACAAGCTACTTTTTACTGTTAGAGTAAATCTTAAAGTGGTTTTAAATAGAGGAAGAAAATGAGTATGATTACCCAATCATCTCTAATGAAGTAGGTCAATTGATACGCAATAGTAAAATGTAATTAAACCTCAATTTCCATATAAATGGAAAGGTCATAATTACACCAAATTGACCTTCAGTAATGAGGATGAATCAGCCTCGATGATAGTGACAAAGGGTCGTTACAGGTTCCAGGCAAAATATATTGTGAGTGCAATCTCCGGTACTTCCCCCGGATGTGCCTTTGTCCAGGCTAACGGGGATTCTTTTAACGAAAACGTTCTCAAACTTATTTGTTACGACCACTTTACATGTTACCAAATCATATATGAAGACAAAAAAAATAATCTAAATCAGTAATCCTCTAAGTGGTCTACATAGACTTCCGAGGATCAATGACGAATTACAAGGGATCCGAATTAGAGAAAAGTTGGTGATGAGAGGAAATCACAAGTGGTACAAGTGGTTAAGTAAGATTGGGGGACATCTGATCTAAAGGAAGAAAGAACTGTCGTGCAATAAATAGATGGATTACAAATTTTAACTGGACAGTATACCCCTCTTTACATCTTTATCATCATCATCACACCCCCTGTAACTCATCATTGGCCGTTGGCTTCTATACTTTGAGAATCACTGTTGCAAAGGCTTTGGACACCATGAATTTTCATGTCGCTAAAATTGCAATGGAGGTACAAAAATACTGAACGAGAGTTTAGGCTTCGCTTTTGGTTATTCGAGCAATATTTAATATCGTGTTAGTACGCTGCGGAATTTGAAACTTTGCTAAAATGCCGTGTTGCTATAGTAACGTGTATACAAACAATGTTAAATAATAGTTATTAAATATTTTTAATTGAAAATCATTTGATGAGGGAATGATAATATTTCTAAAGGTGAATTTATGTAAATAATATATTAAAGTTATGGTCAAATCTACCATGTATACGATATTAGCACACTACTATTAATGTCGTATTTAAACGGTATAAAAACAAGAACGCAAACAGACTAAATATTTTAAACTCAAACAATTATTTTTTTTTGTAATTAAACAAAGCACACAGAATAACCAAAAATTCATTTTCCGTTTAACAATTCAGTAGAGAGTGGAGTTACATCCGTCGCGGTCAGAACTTATGCACAAAGTTGTTCAGTCGACTCAGTTTTGAAATTTATAATACTGAAAAATATTTCATTGTTTTCTGCTTTTCATTTGTGTGATGGACTTTTAAATTCTGAATTAATTTTAAATGGAAAAGATGTAAAAATAAATAGGAATAACTTTAAAGTTAAAAATAAAAGAACTAAAGACGATTAAAGAAACAAGCACAATTGATATCAGTTATTTAAAAAAAGTAACATATAAGTATTGTTTCACGGCACCGTTACGTTTAGTTAAAAAAAAACTACACTCTACACTTAACACTTTTATTTGAAATGAACTAAAGTAAGACAATTGTCTCTGCACTCTATTTAAATGTTAGAGAACTACTGCCCTTTAGCACTATCGTAACTCAACTAATTTAGAAATATGAAAAATGTATAAAAATGAAAGTATAATATAATTAAACAATACAATTGTTAACCCGGCACTAACTACATCCAAGGGGTTAGGTTGGCTTGTAACAGTGCCTGTAAGAAAAAGAAATTCAAACACGAAGCTAAGCTCTGCCTGGGACGAGTGATGCAGACGCAAATCCATTGCTGGACCTCACTGCTAAACATGTGGCTTTTTGTAACAAAGTAAACGACTTACATAAACTTCAATATGGTATACTTAACACCCTTACACTGCACTACACCAAAATGGATATGAACATAAAATAAGTTAATAAGAAGTATTAAAAGAGTTTTTAACAGTCCTAATTATAGTTGAGGCTCAAGCAATAGAATTAATCTAGATCCCCCAATCACCCTACACCCCACAGAACGAGAAAAATTAGATCTTTACAATCTATACCCAACAGCATACTATAATTATTTGAATACGAAGAAGTGAAAAAGTTTAAATTTATAATAGTGAAACAATTAATATAATAGGAAAGCTTGCTTCACTATAAAACTCTTAAGTCGTGAGTTGGTTTTTCATTTTATTTCCCTCCCGTCCATGGACGCTAAGCCGCTGAGGAAACATCCCGTGACTTACATCCGGTAGGGCTTCCATTTATATAAAGAACAAAGTATTTCAAAAATCTTTACAAAGTTTTAGTACGAAAATTACCTCTACTGTTATTTCTTCAAGTTAAATTAATTTAGCATTCAAATTTTCTATTACTTGGGTGGTTAAAGGTTTTGTATTCTTTCCTTTATATTAGTCTATTCTGTTAGTCTTTCTCTTTCTTATTTCTCTTTTTTGAAAAATTTGATTATTTGTCTAACTACAGTGACGTGAACAGTACTAATACGTGGTCTTCTGGAAGGGTAACCTTAACCACGACACTATAATACTAACTTCTATGTACAATACGCGACTACACCAGAGACTGAGACTAATCTATCACACTAAAGGTTATAAATTGTCAACACGTAGTTTTACTTATAATAAGTACCCACCTATGAACGCTAATTTTTAAACGGTGTTGCTACACAGCAAGGGGATGGGTCTTCATAACTAAGGTTTAAAGTAAATATTGATCAGTAAGTGTGATGTCTTATGAGTGTTAATGTGTGGTATCGGTCTCATGTAGATAACACAAGTCTATTTATATAGATAAATAAGAAAAGTTAAATATTAGTAAGTTGTTTCGCCTGACGCTAAGCGGAATATCTGGAGTCTATCCGCCTCATCTTTTATTTATACAACAAACGCTGGTGCTGCCTCGGACAATATTGTTCTTGGAAAAATGATTCAACATTCAGATACAACATTTACTTTCAGATTTCATTACTCAAATATTAATTGTACATTTTTTATGTATATGAGAGTTTTATTTCACACTAACACGTAAATGACATTAATAATATATTTTAGTCGGAAACCAAGCAAATAATATCACACTCACGAAGTCCTTCAAACGGAGATCGGAACAGAGATTATATATTGTCTTGTTATAAATTGTTACGTGGGTATAATTAAAATAAAATAAAAAGTACTAATCGCGAATACAATGTTATAAATGGTGTTGCTAACTTATTAAATTAAATTAAAAAGTAATCTCAGGTAATATTTTTGATGGTTTTTGATTGACTAGTAGTTCCTATTGGTTCATTAAGAAATACCTTCATTGGTTCAACTCCTTCAAATTACTTTCCAAATAAATCAGGGACAGTTTGCAAAGCAATTTCATAGATTAATAACCTTTAATGTGGTATACGTTTAATAAAATGTTCATTGTCTTATTTTGAAAAGTCAACAGTTACTACTACCAAATTCTACTATCTATCGTCGCTTCCCTATTCTCTAGATTACCTTTAACTACAAAATAATTCGGCTGTTTTATTTAGAGCTTAAATTTTTAAAATATTTCACAGCACGATTAACGCATTTTAACTTCCTCCAATATAAAATATGCGGTTTCCTTAATTTCTTTTGTTCGTGGCAAGAAAATTACATTAAAATCCTTTCCGCAGTCCGCGCAGTCCGCGGAGCGACGATTTGCAGCTTTAAGCTCCTTACCATTCTTAGTTTCCATTTTACGAGAATACTTTTTTGTCGTTCACCACTTTTTATATTGAGAGTGACGCAATAGTGCTGTACTTTAAAATTTAAGGGCTTATTTTTTGTTAATAATTTGCTCCAGTCTCCAACTTCTCTATTACTCCTCTAAATTATGAGTAATATTATTGTTTTACGTAAGATTATCTTGTCTTTCGAACCCTTCTCATTCTCTTCAATCTTCTACATAAACGCATATTTTATACGGATACACAAATACAGTTTTGAATTTTCCATAAATATCAAAATACCTAGAAAAACCCTCATTAACATTTAGATTAAGGGGTTAGGGGTAGTCAGAGACATGAAAAAATAAGAATTTTCAGTAAATTTTTTTCACCATTAAATAATGTTGACCCAGTTTCAACAGAAGGTCCTTGCAGTGACCATCATAAGTCCTTGGAGATTCATCTAAAATCAATCAGACAAAAAAATATTTTTTTAAATAGATAATCTTGTGCCTAAACGAAGCTTTTTTCTTTAAAGTTAACAAAATGGCGGCCTCAGGTTTTTTTCTAGATTTTAACAGAACAGTTAATTGTTTATAAAAAATCGAAATAAAAATCCTTCAATCAGGACAAGATTATCTATTTAAAAAAATATTTTTTAACCTTTATAGTTAAAAGTAAATGTTATTGTTCTATATGTAATGTTAGAGAATCTTTTGGTATGATCAAATCGCATAAGCAGATCGCACAGTCAAAAATAATTAAATTTTATTATATTTAATAGCTAATAGTTGCAAAGATCAACATTTTTAAACACTTAAACCCTTCAATCCTTCTCTAATAGTTTGACACTACATCACATCTCTCTTTCTCTCTCACTTATTCATGCACAGTTGGCAACGGCAACTGACGCGCATATGAAACAATTCTTTGTACTCGGACAGATGTAACGAGACGAAATTGCATCTTGAGATTGTTGAATACTTTTTATATTTTATATGCGACAAAGTACTGTATCTTGATATCTTGTCACACACCCGCTCTCCTGAGACATCAATAGTTTTTATCCTTATACACTTAAACTGGATTTTAAATAAGTCATTGGTTGGTTTATAACATGAAGCTAAAAACATCTACATTTAAATGTATGTTTGTCGTATCCTAATTCTTCTCCTCTATAAAGCTTCAGAAAGGTATATTGTTCCAAGATATAATTTAATCCTCCAAATTTCTTGAATTCCAGAGTGCAAGACTGACCACAAGTTTGTTTTTGTAGGTCTCTATAATGCGTATTGATGCTCGCCTTCATTATTTAGGCAAAGATGACTTAACTTAGCTTCTAATATTTTATAATTGCAATTACTTCATTTACAATTAGTATAATTGTTCAATATCAATTAAAGTGAAACATTGTTAAGTAATTTGGTTAGAACTCGTGAGCCTATTAACATCCACTACACCCTTGTTCGCAATCATTCCTCCATGTACGGATTAGTGGAGGAACTCAAATATGTGAACAAATAATCTAATCTGTTCGGTTCCGGCTTGTTTGTACAAGGTCTCAGCCTCCATCCTCCATCCTCCATCCCATCTACTCACTTCTGTCGAAAACTTAAAGCTTGTTTGACTTCTTAGCCAGCTGGATTTGAAGACTTATGAGTTTCTTTTATTATTATACTCATTTCTTATTTTAATTTTTAAAAAATTGTTTGTAACCAAAAGCATCAAAGGATTTTTTTTTCTTTTATCTGGTTTTCCTTCTCCTTTTCTTTCTCTGTATTCGTTAACATCTTCATCTTTTTAACCTACTTTTTCTGTTAGTTTTCGCCTTTCTATTTCTCTATTTCCCTTTAATATTAAAGTTATATATTATATTGTTTTGTAAAAAATGTTTATTTATATTGTTAAATGAATCAACATTAATTTCTCCAAGATTTTTGTTATTTCCAAAGCCAAGAACTTCTGAATAGGTTTTTGATTAATTTTTGACTATTCTTTGCACCAGTAAAAGAAACCGAAGCAAAGCAAGATGTAAATACTTCAAATATTGTTCTGTAAACAAAGCAATTGGTGCAATTGTCAGAACCTCTCAACAAAGAGAGCTGACTTGTTATTATTCGCAACAGACGCGAAAGGATTTCCATTTTAATTGAAACTCTTCCGAAGCTGATTTATTAATAAAGAATTATTTGAGTTAGATTAATTGCGCCTTCACGACCCCTTGTTTACTTATTATTCCGAGAACGGTGAAAATTATTCAATATTTGACGTTTATATAAATAATCTCAGTGTGCTACCTTCACTGGTGTTAATAATTACTGTAACGTTCCTATGGGTCGGCGTTATGCTAAATACCTTCATTATCAAATGACTACTTACAACAGAAATAATATTTAATCTAGAGTTAACAATTTTTGAACTTTTTGGTTCAGTTTTTATATTTGTTGCATCGTCGTGTGATGTATTTTTCGGGTCTTTAAGTTATATTTGATTTGTAGATTTAAATAATCCACCATGATTACCGTACAGCGAATACCAAAGTTGTTGTTTCAAATCAGAATATTGAGTCCAATCAGCCGAACAACAATTTGCCGGCGCTCCTTTGTGCCTCTAATCACAGACAAATTACAACAGATTTCACTCATTTACCTATTCATTTTAATTTTCACTCCACTGACGACGTTACGCCCTTCATTTTGTTTCAATTAAACTTAATTATCTTAGAAAATCAAATAAACTCATGGCCAATAACCATTTTGATTGATCTTACAAATTGATACAGTGATTAGAGACGCGACGAGACGACGAACCGATTATAAAAATTTCAAAGGGCTTTTAATTAAGAAACTTTTTAAGAAAATATCTCATCTACTACATACACATACCATGCCTGTTTCATGAACGTCTTCCTCTAATCATAGTATCCATGAGTGCGACTACGGTTCTACCTTGACCATGTTTGTACCTATGCATTTCTGGGTTTCTATCTGAATTATTATTGGTTCATCCTTTTTAGATATTTTTTTACTTAATTAATTAATTAATAATTAATTTATATAGTATTGACCACTACTTCCAGTTAATGGACATAGATAAATAACTACTTAAATTGACATCGCAAATTATTACACAGCAATAATGATAGCATCAAATAAATGAGCAAAATCACATGTAAGACAAACAGACAGAAAAACAAACATTAAGAAAAAATAATTAAGGTAACATTATTGAATAAATAACGTCTAATATGTTCAACGTTACAAGATGTCAGAAAGGCAAAGGCAATAAAATTAGATAATACAATTTGGATGATCCATTTTTCATTGAACTAAGGAGCTTTTAGGATATTGAAAGAGTTTCTTTTCTTTTGTATGAGATTATATGAGACTAGCTTTACCTGTGGTTATGTCCAATGAATTTATAATTTTGAAGACAATGAGAATTCAAAATGGTTTCGGTATGTGTCATATATACTTGGGAGTTCATAAAAGTACATTTCATTTAATAATGACGCTTGATTTAATTTTTATTTATGGTGTTTTTTCAATTCTCTCTCTTCTTTAGCCTCCAAAATCTACTCAATACTTCAGTTATTTTTTTTAGCCAGCCAGCTTTTGTAGTTAAAAACTGGCATGTCTACCTTTTTAACCTCCAAAGCTAAACATTTGTTTTTATTTAATATCCTTTATTCTCACATATATCTTTAATGTACAAACACGACTGAATTATAATTCTTATTATAATAAACCAAGGTAGGAGGAAAATCAGAAGTTCAAGTCAAAGGTAATCCAACGAAATGCTCTTAAGGGTTTAATTTCTGGTAACGTCTCCTAAAATGCAGTACCACGTTACCATGGAAACTATAATACATAATGGCAATATTCCTATCAAAATAATCTAGAAAGTATTACTCAATTTAGCTAAAAGGGCTCAGGCTCACTCGCATTTGATACGTAAATCCCTTCGAGGGATTACTTCAGCTCCTAGTTAATACTATGAATCTCAGCTCGGACGTTTAGGCTCAATTTGACTGACTTAATTATTATCTAAAATAATTTTTAAGTTAGTTTTTAATATTATTACTACATTCAGTTCGTTTATGGTACCTCATCAAGACCCAGTTGATTGCGTCATATGTAAGCCAGACACTTCGCAATTTTTAACATTCTCTTCTTCCTCACCTTTATAGCCATTAAACGCTTTGTCACTTAATTACCGTCCTTAAACATAATTATCGTATAATAATAAAAGTGTAACTTATTTTCCAACACTAGTACCACAATGGTGACAAAGTTGACGATAATGGGGAGAGTAACGAGCTACATCCCCCAGGTAATTAGCACCCTCATACCACACTCATTGTCATAACTCATGAGTCAGCTGTTCTTGAGATACGAGGGCCATTTTACACGGCTTTTTATATTTTTTGACGGTTTCCTTAACTTCAAAAGATACACTAATTATCTTGAGTTCATTTGATTTATCCACTCTCTATGTAAAATCAAAATGATGGAGTGCTACGTCCATTAATTTATTACTTTCTACCTTTTTTGAATTTTTCTTTTTGTTTCTTTTTCCTCATATAAAATTTACGTTGGTCAATAAACTACTTCTGTTCTCCCATCTTTTTTCCTTTCTTTCTTCTATCTTTCTTCTTTTCTTCATCGCTTTCTTTCTTCCTCTTTTCTATTTTTTAACTCCCCACGCTGCAACGTGTGGGTGTTATAAGTTTAAGGTGTGGATCTGTGTGTCTATACGTCTGTCTGTGGCATCGTAGCGCCCAAGATAATAGACTGGTAAAGTTTTATTTGTTTGAAAGGTAAATTAATCGAGACGGTTCTGAGCTATGTATTGTGAAGATCTGGTCACCCGTTTGAAGACTATCAGCTTATTGCTCACTTCAGAGCTTATCTAATATTATTATATATAGACAATTATCATAATCTTGTAACCATGGTAACACACTCACATTGCTTTCACTGAGTATACATGAAACGGTATTTTTCAATACCTTTCTTTCGATATCAAGTATCGAATAGAATCAAGTATCAAGCTTTTTTTAAAGGACATGACGGTATAGATAAGTTTTATAAAATTCACTGTTGCGGCGGTAAATGAAACGGCAGTAGTCTCTTTTTTCCATCACTATAGTAAAATATCACCACAAATATATTTTCCTCATTCCGTTCCCGTTAAGGTACAGACAATCCGTATGGTGAAGTGTAGGTGGTAATTTGTTTCTGACGTCGTCATGTAGTTAGGAGGGAGACGCGACGCGGACGAGCGTGTCTGATGCGGGTCACACTGTCAACAGTGTTGACTTGACGTTACTTTGTCTATTATCCCTCAAAACATAGATATATATTTAATTATGGCTTGTTAAATAGAAAACAACACAGTTAAGTAATTAACCGACTTCAAAAAAAGATGGGGTCTATATATGTTTTTATGTAGTTGTATCGATATCTCCGTCCATTGTAGACCGATTAGTAATTTTTTTTTTTATTTGAAAGAGTATACTCCGAAATTGGGCTCTATTATCACCACATCAAAATCAGATAAGGGGATAAAACGAGAAGAATTTCATCGTGAGTTGCGATGCATACCATGGAAGTCCTTAACCGTTTGAAACGTAAAATTAACACACCTTAAGTTAAGAAAGTACATTTGATTGCACAAAATATAAGAATGACTTTCCTGTACGTCTGTACGAAGCTACCGAGTGGGCTGTATCGTTCCCACCCCGCATAATCTCGTTAAGTAACCGAGAACAAATAATAACAATATTGTGTAACGAACCGTCGCGTCGCTCATCAGCTCGCGCTCGCATGCCGTGCGTCCGCAATGCTATATAAAACCACTGATTTAATCATTTCAAATTTATTGACTTTTGCATTTTTATATTAATTGACGGATGTTTTCCATTTGTTATATTTATTATGTCTGCACATTTGCTTTTTTATAAAAAAATAAGTAAGTATTACATGAGCAGCTTTATCCGACGTAATTTAGGGTTAACTTAATGTAACAACACTTTCACGTATTTATAGTAGGTACATACAATAATTTATACTTGGTAAGTTCGTTTGATCATTAATATTGGTTTTGCAGCTAGGTAGCAACATCGTTAATAACTTAATATTTTGGTATTAACGGTGCCATAATGGGCATATGACTGCTCATCTTTCAGCTAGTGAACGAGTAACGTGTGAGTAAAAAGTGTAATGGTTTCTACACCAATTTAAATTATTTAAACTAGATCATAAGAATTAAAGATTTGTATACTCACATATAGAGAAAATGGTAAAAATATTTGTATTTTTACTTTAAAGGTTACTTCTAAGCCATCATTGTATTGTTAGGACATCGTTGTAAATAAAGTTTAAAAAAACCCCAAATGGTGTATCACTTAACACGAGTACCTAATTCTTTTTTTTTATTTGAAGTAGACGCACGTGTAGAAGTATATTATATAGTATATGGCTCCCATATAATATGTAGATAGTAGTTACAACTTATCGGTAATACTACGTAAAGCAAGGACGGTGACGCAACATGCATGGCTGTGGTGTCATTATGCAAATTCCAATTTTTTTTTATGTGTATGTATTGTGTTATTTTCTTGAAAATAATAAAGGGGTTCACCACACAGTGGGGATACAATCGGCCAACGCCTTGTGCATTGACGAAGCCAGTTCTCTATCGGTTATTCGAGATATTGATCACATTAAGTGTAATTGTAATTACTATCAATACTTTGCAGTATTTATATTTATTTGAAACGTATCAATAATTTTGTTTCATTGGCAACTTATCTTCGGAAATTGTGCAAACATTGGTATCCAATTCTAATCGATTTTGTCCATTCTACTTTTACCTCCAAATCTCATTTCATAACACACAATAATTCTTTTTCTATTCTAGATTTCCAGGGAGTAACTATTTTATAAGATTCTACTCCTTTTTCTAGTGTGGGTTAAGTAACACAGTTACGGTCCACTAAATTCCTGGCGCTTTTTATCCTTAATATAGTGTAGTCGCTCGTAGTCGTTTGTAGTCGGTTGGCATGTCTGGGCATAACATAGATCAGCTCCCTGGCACGCCTCCTGTCTTGTCGCGGATACACTTTGCGTTTATTTGTAGTTTCGCCAAATCTACTGCGGTACTTTACTTCTTTATTTGTTGTTTCGGTTTCGAGTACGTTATGTTTCCTTACGAGCCTTGTTAAATCTTTGTGCAACTTAAGATGTACAAATATATTTAAAACCATAAACCCAACTTTGTATCAAACATTGAGATCTTGATTTTTGATAATTCCCTTAATACGGAAAAGGAGTTTGTGTTTTTTCAGGAAAATAATAGCTAAAAGTACCAATTTTTAAACAATTATGTTCGCCGGACTATATTCAGAGGAATCGCATTGATATATTATTCCATTAATTCTCCATTTTGTTGTGATATTAACAAGTCATTGTCTTCTATAATTTCCTGGCTCGTGTAAACAATCTTCATCCTGTTATTCCCAAATAATAATCCTGAGTACTTGTTGGTGTCAGTGTGAGAACAAAACAGTGTTTGAATCCTTGTTGCTCTTTGTTCAGCCTCAACCCACGCGGAGCTGACAACTGCCACAAAGCTCTACAAATCATTTAGGATACACTAATTACGAGTAGCTTATAGGTTTAATATTACAAACAGATAATCAGTGTCATATTTACATGAGTAGTCGCCGTCAGGAGCGGAGGAGAACACTGTTGATAATATTGATTTAATTTTCTACATGATTATTAATATTACGATAGGGGTTAGGTGATGTTCCGCAATCCTGAGGTAGCGTTGTGCATTTCTCACGGCGCTAGCGAATTCCTAATCATGTAACTGATTTTGGTCTAATGCGGTAATGCTATGCTGAGTAATCAGGTAATATAACAAATATTATCCACAATATAACAATAACTCAAAATGTCTCACTGGTGTTTTATTGCGTTTCATCCTCTTAGGTTACGTTAGCTACTGTAACTAATGTATATGTCGGAAGTGTAAGTTAGCCTCAGGTTAGGTTAGTTTTATGCGAGTTTAACCTTCGATTTAAACAGAGAACCTGGGCAGTGGAGGCAAGTGTCGTAATTACATAAAGGATACTACAGCCTACACCTTGGTCACAAGTCTAAGACACTGCTTGGGTTGTCACAATAGTTCCTGTCAGAATAGTAAGAGATCGTAATGTTTAGTTATATTATATTGTATTATAGGACATCCATTGTGCACATACGATGCTTATTAAATGATTGTATATCCACATTCCTTCTAGTTTCAAACATATATGTATAAATTGTAATGTCAGCATGGACGTAAGTTTGATAAAATTATTTCCTTGTTAACGGAGAAGGGTCTGCTCCATGAAGAATCCTTATGTGTGTTATAAGTTGGGACGAAGCCATAAAATTGTTTCTTACGAGAGAGGATCAGTATACGTATGTAAGCTCTTGAAGGTAATGTTCACTGATTATAAACACAATATTCATGGATGTCCGTATGGTATTTACCACTTAGAAATAATCTTGTTTCGCTGTAGAAAAAACAAAGATATAATATTTAATATATCAAAATACTAGACAGCGCGCCAGGCAACAAGCAGCCAGCCAGCCAGCCAGCCAGCCAGCCAGCCAGATAGACGAAGATAAAAAGTGTCATCTTCATTACCGTCAGATTGACAGTCGTCGCTCCTTCGTTACGCAGCGCTCAGCAAAACATGCTTAGACTTACTGCATACTAGCGATTCATTCATTTTATTAATATTAAATTACTCTACGTCTCGATTCTCAACGTAATTATTTATTTTTTTTGTTATAATTAATTTTCTACAGTTCCAGATCTTTTCTTAATTAATCAAAAAGGATTGTTCCTCCCCTTCAAGTCTCCCAGTTCTCCAAAAAAGGGAGAATATTCCGGAAAGGCAATCTATCGTTGCCTAGTGGCTGGCGTTTAGATTTTATTTATTTGTCTGCCACAAGCAGGTATAGTAACCAGGTCAGGCACAGTATTAATATTCTCTGTATACATAGGAAACCCGGGATATAAATAGGCTATCAAATAATAATATTAATGAAGCTATTACCATTGTAAATTGTCATAACAGAATAAGATAAAATTAAGAATGATTCGATAAGGAAGACAGGAAAACTGAAACTGAAATAAAATCCAGCTAAAAAGTGTTTAAATAGTGAATGGATTCACCAGTGCGCGCTCCATCTTCCCCGAGCGCCTAGGGAGTTATTAGCGACAAGTATTATTAAATTTGAGCTTTTTAACGACAAACGAGGAAAAAATGTAATTAACGTAAATGAATGGCTCCAAAGGGTGAAGACTGAAGTGAAGCAAGTTGGGACCTACACGAAGTTATGAAGTTGGGTTTAATTGGGCACTTTCATTAATGGCTTAAACGTTTTAATTATATCGTTGCGGATTCAGATTTAGACACAATTGAAATCATTTTTCTTTTTTTGTCTATTTTACTACTTTCATATTATTATTATATGTTTCTATTGACATTGATAAAAATGCAGATATTGCACAATTTTTTTTTTGATGACCGGTTGGAAAGATCATTGTCAGTTTTCCTGCCACTATAGTTAAAAATACGAATGTTTATTTACCAAAATTTAATTACCTTGCAGCAATGTCACAAAGCAGTAAAATATATTGATAATAATAAAAGTTACAAAGCAGTTATAACATTAGTGGAACTTGAGGTACCTATACAATAACTACATTAAGCAAACCATCGGAATCGCAATCCTCTATAAAGCCCTTAGTATTCCCAATTTCTTGGCAAAAAGCCCACGTACCCTTAAAAGTCGAAAAGTTGAACAGTCATCGATTTCCTATTGTGGCGGAATCGAATGTAACGAGGGGTTTGTGGGGGCATAGTTCTGCGTGTAATGAGTTCACTTATGCAAAACTCACTTCAACCACTTGCTAGGCGATAGAAAACTCTAATCTAGAAGCAATAAAGGTGGAGTAAGGTGATAATGGTAAAGTTGTAGATGAACTATAGGTTCGGGATCCGTGAGGCGTAGTCACTGTTATGGTCGTGTTGGAAGGCGAAGAACATTTATTTCGAGTGGCACATGATGGATGTTTCTCTCAATTTGAGGTGCTAAGAGCTGTGGTTTGCGCTGTAGTTACTGTAACTTGCTGGAAATAATAGGGATGAACTCATTCGTGTACTATTTTCATCGGTTTGATACTTAACTCATTCTTGCTTCGCTGAAGTAAAAGTATTTATCGATGAGAATGTGTGATTCAACTCCTCTCCTCTCCTCATATTGAGTCTGTAGTCTGTTTTACTAACAGAAACTATCTATTTTAGCTTCAAAATTTATTTGAATTTCTAATTACATGTTAAACCTCCATAAAGTCTGTGCAGAGTATTCAAGAAAAAATCTCCACTACTGTTTTATTTCAAAAAATATTGAAATTTGAAATAATTAGATAAAAAAATGTATATAGCAAAACTTTACGATATCCTTTTTGTTTTGCATCAGACTCCTTAAAAGCGTACAGAAAACAAAGCCTTACTTTGATTAGTATTTCTCTCGTAACTAATTAAATCGCGCCCCAACTACGAGTGGGATCAAATAGTAACAAAGAACAAAGAGTTTTACACTTCTTTTTGACAAACCACGCCTTTTGACTAAACCATTGCGCCTTACTTTGCTCTTCTAATTAAATGTTGTTAACGCTCATTGATTTTTCTTCTTATGACTTTTGTTTCATATTAAAATGTAAAATTATTAATACTTGTCTCTTCATCAGTCAATTCAGTATTATTACAAGATTGTCCCGATTGTTCATTTTGGTAGTACTCTACATTAAAAATTAAAAGTGTATCAGATATTAATTAGTTTGCCATAGCTTATAAATAGTTAACAAGCTCACATGACGGTTATTGGAACATTGTTTCCTGAAAGTCGGTATTTTGCTGAATTTGTTTGTTAGTACATAGCGCTTTGTCTGGACGAGCACTGAATTATTCAACGCTAGCTCAAAAACTATACTAAAACTTAGTCTGTAATGGAAACTCATTCTGTATATCAAATGAGTTATTTTGCCAAAATTTGGTATACTTAAGAAATATGTATGTAATACCTTAACGATGATATAATAATTTTTAGATATTCCAGCTCCCGCAACATTACACTTGCCAATTATTATAATGCGAGTCCTTTTCTGCTTTAATAGGCCTTAAAATGTCATCTATAGCTATCAAAATATTAAAGGCCTATTTATATTCTATTACACAATATCTCCATAATGTCAAAGAGCTTACACAAACATTATAGTAATATTCATTAAAAGCGACTTAAGCAGCTCTTATGAAGTCTGCAACCCGATAGCGGCTAAATATTGTCGAAACTTAACAAACTCCAAGTTGGTGAGTGTCTCAGCTCGCAATATGTGTACTTTGACCACATTCTAACAGATCCTTACATAGTATACACCATCTTCAACTTGGAAATTTAGTGAAAACATCGTTTACATCACCACTTGCCTCGCTGAGAATTTATTAGTAACTAACTACACTGATTTAGTTTTTTTGTCCTTTTCCTTATAAGTATTTCTACTGGAACGAATAAAAAACATAATTTGAAAAAAATTACTGTCAAATTATAAAATATTTGTTGAAATAATAGATTTTTAACCGACTTCAAAAAAAAAAAAAAGAGGTTATCAATTCGGTTGTATTTTTTTTTTTTTTTATGTTTGTTACCTCAGAACTCTGTCATTTATGAACCGAATTGAAAATTTCTTTTTGTATTTGGTAGTATATGCTTACAGATTGGTCCCATTTTTTTCAAAATCCAGTTCTGATGATGGCATCTTTGAGGAATTTAGAGAACTCCTCAAAAGTTATAGGCACACATATAGTAATTTTCATATTTTGAGAAAGGTTACGAGCATTTGTATTCAAAATTTATCATTTCATGAGGTGGAACTGATGAGGAAGACCACTCAGCAATAGTACAGAAAGTAATAGTATAATAGTACAATCGTACACACTATTTCGTTACAGGTTCGTCCAATAGATATACCTATTACTATTCTCTCTCACGACACGTCTGTTCACCTGGCTGGCACCGACTACAAAAATATCAATTATTGTATATTATTGTCCTAATAAAGGGAGGTTAATAAATAAGCTAATTATTTCTTACTTTTTATTAGTGCATTTTTTAGAGTTTAAAGTCGGTTCATTTTTTTGTTAAAAATGTTTTATAATATTAAAATATAGATACATTATATTCTTTCGTGTCGACAAATGAAATTTAATTCCAAGAGCTACATAAATATTCAGCCAGGAGTCTTCATAATAAATGTTCTCTTAATGTTAAAAACCAAATATAATAAGACGTTCAGAATCGACAACAACAATTACCATAATATGTGTTGAACAGTTTTCGCTATGCATAATTCAGTAATAAAGGCAGAGACAGAGGCTGAGGCAGGTTCAGTCGCGACACGTAATGCTCCTAACGCGTCTGCTCGTTAACGATCCTCAGCCTACGCAACCTTCCCTTCCATTATATTCCATGTTTTTAAATAAGTTATCAGTCGGATAGATTGTTCTTTCCCTAAACATGGTGCTTATGTTGATTTATGATGGACAATTTAGGGAAAAAGATCAATTTGTAACGTAATGTTGCTACCATTACTGCTTGGTGTTCAAGATTTGCATAATAAGTAGCCAGGCCCACGTGCAGTACCGCTGAGTAGAATCAGCTGCTTACTCTGATAAAGTAGAATGTTTTGAAAAATATTTTAATTTTTCTAATTTATTACCACAACCATCGTATGTGTAAATTAGATAGAATACTTTTGGTGAATTCATTATTTATTTATCCTAATAAACAAGTACCTATTATTTAGGATTATGAGAATTGATATAATGGTTTTTAATGGTTATTATAATATTACTAAGCTACACAAATAATTACAGTTCGCGTTCATTTCGCGTCACAGTAAGGTCCACGTAAGTTTACTTTATTGTCTACTTTAGTTATTGTTCGGGTAGGGAAGGGGAGCTACACCTCGGTCGCAAGTCCAAGGCGCTGCCCAGATGGAATGTGTATGCGTGTTGCTGTATAATGGGTATCATCATTCTATGACAGTAGACACTAAGATTATCAAATCTAACCAGAACAACAGGAACAAACAGGATCTTCTTACAGTTAGTTAATCTTTCATAAGCATAATTTGCAGTTACAATAATCGATGTTAGATTCAGAAGGCTATTGCATGTAATCTGGCTTAGATATAGAGTGCAGGAATCCAAACCCAAGCGTTAGATCCTTCGGGGATTACCCGGGCGGCCGAGCTAATTTATTGTCGCCGCAAACGCCAGTTAGCTAATAGTATCAGCTTGTTCCGAACAATGTGAAAATTAGTTACCATTTAGTTACTGATAGACGATTTATTTGATTCCGAATGGGAGTTCGGATTAGGGGTTACTGTTTGCCGGGAATCTTTGTACTTAATGAAAGTTTACAGATTTACTAAAATTTGAGACTCATGGTAAAACTTTTAATGAATTCGAAGCAATGTCGGAGTGAGCTATAATTGTGGTGTTCATTAATAAAACAATTAACAATTATACATAATAATCTGGTGGCCCAGAGTGTGTTATCGAACTCCTCCGAAACGGTTTATCCTTAAAAGGAAAAAAGGAACCCACTTATTAATTATCACATCGTTGTCCGTCTATCTGTCTGTCACCAGACTGTATCTCATGAACCATGATAGCTAGTGGATTCACCTAAATATTCCTATTTAGATGATATCTGGTTTGGATTGTAGGTCCACTGTGCTTTTATACTTTAGTCTTTTCTATTGCACCTCATTCCTTACGGTCATGAGCTTTCCGTATCCAGCCTCTCCCCGCTATCTTCACCAGGTCATCGGTCCATCGCATTAGTTGCCTCCTCACGTATAATATGTCACTGTAATGAAATAAATATAGCAAGTGCATCATAGTGATTGCAGTGCGGCGCGTGGCAACGATTTGTCCGTCTGATTACTCGTACGAGGTGTCTGTTGCTCCGTACTCCTCTAAATTGTTTCATTACTAATAAATATTGTGCATCACTCTTTTTGATAACATTTTTTTATTTATTCTTTTAATCGTATAATAAAATATATTTATGAGGAGGGTCACCATTTTCACCTAAGCGTTTAAAAATAATTCGGCCAAGTGCGAGTGTGGAACACTATTTTAGCCAATAATTTTTAATTTTCGTGTGCAGGTTAAAATATTATCAAAAGTAATATTGGAATCATTTGCTCCCGATATTAGTAATGAGTGTTTCAATTGACATATTTATAATTACTCACAAAAAGAATATAAGAAAATATGATAAAATATTTTCCCTCATTTCCCCGTCATTTCCCCCTCATCCGTGCCTCTTCAGAATGAGGTTGAGGGGTTCAGGTGGAGGTGGTGGTGGAGGGGAGAATTATTATTTGGATAGTCAAGGTGCTGCTCTACGTCTGGATAGCTTGACACTACTTACTTGTAAAAGCTAAGTTTTTCATCAATGGTTGATAGAGGGAATGGAAAGGAGGCTGGTAGGTATATTATATTAATTTTTAAAACCCGATTTGATATTTTCTTTGAGTTCTAAACATTTTTACAGGAAATGTCGTCTATTCTCAATATAACCTTTACCGTAGAAGTCTTTAATTAATGGAAGAGCATTAATTAGCTAAAAGGCGGAATTGAAGATATTATCACGATTCAGAAGTTCAGTTATTTAATGTCCTTTGCCTTTTGGTCTCTTGCTTGCTTTCACTCGATTTCAATTTGCCTAAAATGTAGTCCGTGTTATCCTTATCCGTTATCCGTATTCGGAGTACAACTATTCTTAGCTGGAGAATAGTAAAAGAATTTTAAAAATAGGTTGAGTAGTTACGAAGATTGTTTTTAAGTTGGAATTTTATGTCTTTATAATAGTTCTATTATAAAAGATTAAAGATTGTTACTAAATAAAAAAATCTTTTTGTAGTTATCCTAATTATTATATCATGAAATTTTATAAAGATTTATTTTTTCATAATTTCAATAAACAATTTTACACTTATAAGTTCTGACATTACAATTAGTAAAAACTAACTTCTGGATTTACAATTATGAAAAACTTACCTCTAGTTTTACACTTATAAAAAAATCCTCTGAGTTTACACTTCTTAAAAACTAACATCTGGTTTTACGATTATTAGAATCCAGAGGTGAGATTCTATAAAATTAATTATATAATTAACTATAATAAATATAAAATTAAGAAAAATTAATGTGTTTCTTAATAAAATAAAATTAATTTTGTTAAAACTATCCAAAATGTCTTTCGTATTATTTGGAACATTTTCATTAGAAGCACCAGCATGAACACGGAGAGCAAATGGTCGAGTCCCTCCTCTTCCCGGTCCCAAGTCCCACCAGTGTGGAATCAATAATTCTAATTTAATTTACTGGACTCGATCGCCATTCATCTCCGGTTTGTCTTTAGATCTATATCTGTGTGTTACGGGATACTTATGAATTTCGAATTGTTGAAAACGTTCTACAAACACGCTTTTCTGCGTTTTCCATACGAAATTTTGATAAGATTTTTGATTTTTCGATGTTTAGAAACAAATTTTAAAGAATAAAGCTATTTTTTCTTGGATAACAAAAAATAAATAAATAGAAAAATATGTGATTTAATCGTGATTTGATTTTAATATTATTATTTAGTGCTCCTTACTTTGTCTGTGTCTTTTCTGGCTTTTATTTTATGTACATGTCGACACACCATAGTCATAATTAAAACCACTTTAAATCCATTAACTTAGATAAGCAATTGAAAAAAAATATCCTTTCTGTTTCAGAATTATTCTTTTAATGTGGAAAATTAAACTCCAATTTCAGCAACTTCAATGTTTACCTCTTAAAAGTAAGAATTATTTTTATTGATATTTTTTGATAGTTTGATATTTTTAACCTTTGAATGGTAACTGATGTGTAAATGATTTCCCTAGACTAGTCCTACATGTCTCGTGTTCCCAGTCACTCTGCAACATGGGTGTAAATTCTGCTTTAATTGTTAGTGACCGCGCCGTATCTTGCGTTCAGATTTAATTGATTAGTTTCACTTCATAAATTACATTGGAATTGAATCCAGATAAATTATATAGACAGAAATTTATTTCCACCATTAAATTATTAAGAATTATTATTAGTTTTAAATTTATTATCAGTTAGTCAGTCAGTCAGTTTTATTTATCAGAAAGGTTTTATATAATACATGTTTTAGTCTATGGTGAAGTGAAGGGAACTCTTAAGCAACAAGTTCACTGCAATTAAAAAAGATTTTAGACGACTTCGTAACAAAATATTGACACTTTACCACTTAACGCATAGCTGGTGTTAATTATGACGTTGGCAACACTTATTTTAAGTAGCATCCTGTTTTAGTTAGATACACCGATGACAACTTAATGTTTGTGGGTATTTTTATTTTAATAATCGATTGTGCCAATCAGTAATGCTTATTATATCAATATAAAACATTTTTAACAAAAAATTGAACCGACTTCAAACTCTAAAAAATGCACTAAAAAGTAAGAAATAATTAGCTTATTTATTAACCTCCCCTTATTAGGACAATAATATACAATAATTGATATTTTTGAAGTCATTCAAATCATTTGAAGTGAATCAAAATCGGTTCATAAATGACGGAGTTCTGAAGTAACAAACTTAAAAAAAAATAAAAAAAATTCAAACCGAATGGATAACCTCTTTTTTTTTAAGTCGGTTAATAAACACAAAATGCACCCCGACGCGACGGGCCGGCGTGGGTCTACGCAGCGCAGAGAGCAACGCGGCGAGAGATTGGGCACCGAAATGCGGAGAGAAAATATGTTTTAAAAAAAATTGTCCTCCTGTGCGAGCCGGGACGAACCGCTAGTATGTAATAATTAACATTTTCTCCAGGAGTATTTATTTATTTATTTATCAACTGATTGTTACAAGCGAAGGTTTAAATAAACTTGGTCAAACGAGAGAGTGTATAAAAAAGAAATTTAAAATTCTCAAAAGAGTATAAGAGCAAAGGCAATATTAGTAAGTGTCGAGTGAAAGGTCGGCTCTCCCCTTGTTTTGTTTTGCATAATTTTTGTAAGCAAAGATTTTCATAATAACCTTGTCCAGAAAATAGCTGAGAGGTTCTTACAGTTGTTACTAGATACTTCTTTGTTCTGTTCTTTTATCTGTATTTTACCTTTTGCTAACAACTTCGCTTTAGCCCTTTAGCCGCATAATTAAAAAAACA
Organism: Limenitis camilla; assembly: GCA_905147385.1. NCBI lineage: Eukaryota > Metazoa > Arthropoda > Insecta > Lepidoptera > Nymphalidae > Limenitis > Limenitis camilla. The sequence continues at coordinate 13,900,431 of LR990241.1, forward strand.
AATCTTTTTGACGATTTTTTTATTGTTCCTTTATTTAATATTTTCTTGCATAGGAAAATATGCAGTTCGTGAATTTTAAACCTTCCTTGAATTTTTTACTATCCCTAAATTCATTTTTTTTCTCTGAATTTTATACTATTCGTCAATTAGTATTATTTAATGCCTTCGTTTTAGTTTTATCAGTTTGTTATTTTCGATGTTTTTATTTTAACTGGGAAATCCATCAATTAAGGTCATATTAGCGTCAGCAGGTCAATGGTTCATCGTAGGTTCAAATCCCAGTCATTGGACTGCTGACGTGATCCACTCCTACAAGCATCGTAGCTTAGTTGGAGAGGTTAAGGTATACTAGTAGTATGCTATGCATGTATGTATGTTACTATTTCTCGCAGTAGTATCAAGGCAAATAAATAAATTCTACAAATAAATGACTGAAATGAGTAAAAAAAATACTTAATAAGCATTAGTGAAACACTCATTTGTAGTTCTGTAACAATAGGCGTCAACGTCAAGTGTAAGTAGTAAGTGTGTCGTGTAAAGTTGGCTCGTTACCGCGCGTATTGGAGCGCTGTTCGATCTTCAGACGTCCCTAATTGCTGTCACAACTATTACTGCGACATCCTCACCCCCACCCCCACTGTCAGCGTTACCGTCACCGTCAGCATTATCTCAAGACTTATCGTCTCCCTGTTGTTTCTCGCTTTTGAGAAATATTTTCTAAGTTGTTTCACTTGGAACTAAATTGATCCTTAGCTTACTACTTCTTTGTTGGATCTAAATATTTTCACAATAGACTACTACAGTAGGTACTGAGAATAAAAAATGCCATTATTTTTAATTAAAATTTGTTTTTTTTTTGTCAACTCATCTTACTTAGTTAAATGTTAAAGTCAGAAGTGGACTCATTTTTTTTCTTTTTTGCGTTTTTTTTCTAGAAACTGATGTCTTCAATTATGCTGCGGCCCTCTAATAAACATAACCTCTTGAAATTTACATTTACTTATAAGTATAGTCTTAGTGATATTAATCAAAAACACTGTTATTTAATTAAAAATTCTGTTGTGGTCCAAAATGTCTTCAGACTGGGAGGCACAGAATTTCCAAATAGCAAGTATTTGTATAATAAATACTAAACATTTCTCGAACAGGAAGCAAAGCCATGCTATTACCTACACATCAACTTCCATAGTCACTGTGTCAACAACAATAACTGTCAGTAACTAGGTCAATAATAACATTTCTACTAATTCCATACAACACATGACCTATTTTCTACAAAAGAGCAAACATAATGGCCGAAAAAGTTATAAAGTAATAAATTAAAAGCTGATAGAGTCGCCATAAAAACGTCAACTGGAGTCTCATCTATAAAAGATTTATTAAGGTCAATAAGTACAATATGTGAGGCACAAAGAATCTTCCTGATGGATAAATGAAACAAGGATATTTACGAGCGATACAGCCCCGTCATTCAGGACGAGGAACATATTGCATTATCGAATTACACCCAACTTATCGAATATTGTATTCTATTCGATTGGAACTATTTTATTTCAAATTGTGTGGCTTGTTAGTTAATATCTTTAACTTGTATAATATTCCTTTATTGTATCGTAGATATTACGTTAGTTTTACTTCGGTCGGATTACTCAGCTGGATTTATCAATTTTATTCTTTTAACTATGATCTGGCAATATTTTCTGATAAATTCTTGAAGCTAAATTAAGCTTTCCAGATTAATAATAATAATTTATGACGGATTGGCGCCTATTTAACGATCGTTAGACATTATCTAATTAGCAAAATTTAGAATAAGTTATGTCGTAATTTAAAATGAAGTTAAACAGTGGATCTGAGGATAATGAATTCACCATCAAACCTGCATCTAATTCTCATGATCCAGGAGATATAATTTGTCGTCTACAAATTACAATACAGGTCTTTTAAATTATCCCAGGAGCTAAGTATACGGAAATAGTTACTTGACAAAAAATCTGCTGTAACTTAATGATGGTCATCTTGTATTTTTGACATCCATAAATGATGGTTGATCAATAGATTGGTCATTGGAGAAGATTTTTCTTTAAAAGAAAAAGCCTAGGTCAGTCTGAAAAATTACGTATTAATAATTAATGATTGTTATTAATGTTGTACTGGCTATTGCATTAAATGATGATTTTTCCAAAAAACGCTAAAAACGTTAGCAGAGCACATTATTATTAAAAAATAATTGTAAATGTAAAAATATCGCGCAAAGACTGAGAATTTTTAAGGAAAACCAATCATTGAAACAATTGACGAGGGTAATGTTTAAAAAGAGAAAGTTGTAATATATTGCATTAGGAAAGCCGGTGTTGTCGGCGAGTTGTCGGCGAGCAGCGGCGTGGAACAGACAGCGGCAACTCGCAATAAAACTTGCACCGCGATATTGATGTTGGTGTTCCTTTGCACTTTCTAAATCTTATTCGCGCTCTGAAACATGCAGGATATCACATTCCTAAAGTTTTTAACTTTATTCATTTATCGGGAAATAGCGATTTCAATTATAATATTACAAATGCAAAAGTTCATTAGACTATCATTCTCGCAGTAGAGCTATGATTGATGTGATAGGAAGAAATAGCTTATGGGTCGGAGATTGATATAAGTCAAAATATTTAAAAAGTTTTAAGGAGATATAGACCAATGTCGATAATTTTTTAAACAAAAAAACCCTACTATGAAACCCTGGAAAGGAGGGGAATATAACAAAAATAAAAGAAAAAATAATGTATGGATGATCTGAGGTTGGGAAATGGAAAAGGGTAAAAAACGGTTTATCTCCATTTCCGGAAAAGCTACAAGTCCAATGGAAAAAAGTTTTATGGCAAAGTTGTAGGTAATAATAAGATCTACTACTTTTGTATTCACTTTTTTTTCACATAACCTCAAAATTTATGTGAAAAATTTAAATAACCAACCAGTTTTTGGTTTTCTGTTTTTATGTTCTACAAAAACAATTTTTTTTTCACGAAATTTGGTGAACACTTACCTTTTTATGTCCCAAATACACTGCTATTTTTTGATTTAAAATATAATCTTTTTTAAACTTATTTTGATTTCATATCGGAAAAGCACCCCAATTTTCAATCGAAAAATCTCACATCAAAATATCTGTTTTTTTTAAAGTCAGTGGGATTTTTGTTCGATGAAATCTTTACTTTCTGATGGTGTAAAAAAAATATACGTTACTATAGTAAATGTTAAAACTTGGCTCTATATGAGATCTGACAACTTTTTGACAGCGTGCAGTATATAGTCTAGTCTTGGCAACATTTTACATGAAAATGTTTTTGTGGGATTATTTAATATTTTTGAAATAAATGTGCTGTAGTCTTCAATCAGTTTAGATGGTTTATTTTTTGTGTAAAGAGTTAATAGTTTTTACTGTTAGATGAGTGAGTCTTTGAGTGTTCCATCATATTAGGTAGGAAAGTCATCCCCCGATCTTGTTCGCAACTACTGTACACACAGACGAGAATAAAATCATTTTATATTTAAAGGAATGGCAATTCCATGTTTGTGTCGAAAAAGCACTTCAGTAGGTTAGAGAATAAATGACATAATTGTATAATATTACACTTTTAGGTAATATAATTTAAGTACAAAATAAAATACTAGATAAAGCTACAGTGGCAATCAAAGCAAAAAAAAAATTATATCAAAAAAGAAGCGACAGAAATAATCAAAAGAATTTTCGACTCGATTCCATTCCGGTCCGTCAGCATCAAGTGGTTGGCAAAAATTTATAATATTCTGAATAACTATTTTAATATGACGTCTGTTATTAAACTTGTCTAATATTTACACTGTTAACTATCTTAAATAATATTCTGATGACTAAGCCTTACTATACTTAAATCGACGCAATAAGAAACCACATGAATTATATTTTAGTACACAATAAATTATAATAAAGTGACATCCTGCAGTTCCCACTCAATCCTAGTTTATATCAGTGGTCTGCATTTTGCGATAAGCAAATAAAATTTTTCATAGCCGACATCAAACCATTATTATTCGTTTGAAATATTCATACTATTCTCGAGGGCAAGCCTCTTTACAACTGCCCAATAAATAATATATTACCATTAATATCTACAGATTGATTTAAACCTTATTTAAATGTTTGTAGAGTTTAAATTTGAGTATTGAGATGCAAATTTGATAACTAAATAGGTGAACTCTACCATCGGCAGCTTCACGAAACGATTGGAACGTGAAGTTTTAGATCGAAATTGAAAAAATCATAAAGAAAGCGACGTGACTCGAAATTGAGCTCGATTAACTCAAGTTTTGCACCCCATAAACACCCCAAACAAGTATCTTTATGAAAAAAATTTGCCATTTTATTAGAAATTTATAACTCAATACTTTAAAGATATCTATCGCTGTTTCATTATTACATTTAATACTTTTCTTAATTCTTGCAAGATGATAATCAATTAAATAAATCTTCTTATGTTTAACTATCTTTAACTCTTCTAAATAATTAAAAATCGGCTGGAAGTTTCATATTGGTATAAGTGCGTCTATGTGTAGCTTTTCTATTTTATCATGTGTCAGGTTTTATTAAAATATTAGTACTATAAAATATCGATATTAAATATAATTAAAATAATTTGATCAATATCTCGATTATCGAATATTAACTTGGCAACACAGGCCTACGACCCCTGCTGTCATTAAAATGGGAATAGATGATGGTATTTTGTATCATAAAAAGGATGACTTTTGCACAATAAGGTTTAGTTGTTTTCGAAACTCGCGTGACTTCAGTGTTGTGTATTTAAAGATAGTTTGCTCAATATTTAAATAATTAGTGCAATTGCTGTTTTGCTGAACAAGTGTTAAATATTAGAGTGAGGTCGAGCGGTGAAGGAGAACGTTTACTGGTAGTAGAAGGCCTCTTGAGTTTGAGTGTTATTTTGCAGTCAAACTACCGTGTAGCTTTTACATGTCATAAATAAAGCTTGGAACGGAAATATTTAACAATTCCTTTTGTTGCTTGTTCTAACTCTATAACAGGTCAGTATCTTCAATGGTTAATTCATTGCATATTTTATGATTCCAATTAGAAAGTGGCACATGTTACGATACGACCGGCTCAGACCGGTGGGGTGATCGCGGCGCGCGTGGAGCGCACCCTCGCCGCGGCGTTCATTTCCCGGCGCATCTCTCGCGCGTCACTGGTTCGCTGCACAATCCGACACTTCTGTTTTTAGTTCAACTGCACCTCTAATAATTCTATCATACCCTTTGTCAGTCTGCTTTTAATTGATTCTGCGGTTATCTTCTATTTTTGGTATCAATTCATTGGAAAGCTATAGATTTTGTTTATTGCCGTTGGGTATTCTCGGTTTTGGAAAAAAGACCTTTAGCCTCTTTATTTTTCTTTTAATTCTTTTAAATTATTTTCAAAGATATGGTTTGCTATAGTTTAAATCATTGGATACTATATAACCTCCACTATTATTATGACAATTACGTCAAAACACCTGATCTATCTCACCACTTTGTTCTACCTTATAGTAAATACGTTCTAACTTTTCGATTGGTACTGAATATATATACTTTCATTGTAGTGTAAAATCTATTTTACATTACTAAATTAAAGCCAATACCTTTTTAAAATAGTGGTAACTCCTTGACATTACTAAGCTAAATTATTTTACTAATATCTTAAACTTGATTTGTACTCTCCACTTTACAAAACCTAATAGCGCAATAAAGTAAAATACATAAAGTGAACACCAGATACTCGTACAATATGTTAGATAGTAACAACTTTAACAGAACTGATTGTATTTAAAACTTACTCAATTGGACCAAGTTATACATTTGTTTGCTATTTGCAAATCCACAGCTCTTTATATTAAATCTAAGCTAAATGGAAAACCACAATATAGCTAATTTAGATATTTGCTGCTTAAGTTTATCATAGGCACTACTTAAAGAGACTGTGATTTTATGGCGCCTCTGCTTTAAAATTATACAATAAAGTGTAAATGAAGCTTCGGTGACGAGCGTATGTTTTCGTACTGCGTTACTTAAGGGCGAAGGGACTACCCTTGTGATAGCGCCGGAGATGTCACAGAAGTCCTTAAGACCATACTTTCATTACCCCCACTGGAATAGTTTTGTAGTTCTATGGTAGAGTCATTCTGTATCACGATTTGATGAATTCACTTCGATAGATTATAATCTACCCCCAAACAATGCGTTAAATTATATGTATGTTTCGATAGATTATAATATCGCTAGATATATTATAATCTAAAGGTATTTACAATTTAACGATGACATAACCAACTGAACGACAAATAAGATGTGATAAAACATTCAAACTATACAATCAAAGACGTTACTAATTTTTTTTTAAATATAACTAGGTCGGCAAACAAGCGTACGGCTCACCTGATGGTAAGCGATTGCCGTAGCTTATAGACGTCTGCAACACCAGAAGCATCGCAAGCGCGTTGCCGACCCGATCCCCAATTCCCCCCAGGAGCTCTGGTCACCTTACTCACCAACAGGAACACAACACTGCTTTAGAGTAGTATTATTACCCCAGTCGGGCTGCTTCATATTTGAGCAGGAAATTTCCTGCTGTGCCCTACCTCAGTTAAAATAATTATGGCTGTTTAGCCTAACTTATCAAGATACGGAGAATCTTCTGTTGATTCAGAAGAAATGTATCTATGGTACGATACACACACACACACATAATCGCACACATTAACAACCTACCTGTTGACTGGACTTGAAACTTTTATTATTAATTATTATTGTTTTTTTTACTATTTATTTTATAATGGATACATGTACTTTCTTTCAGAAAATTGTTACCATCATGTAAAGGGAGGACATTAATTCCCGAAGCCTAGTTTCCTAGTTCGGGAGTTAGGATTAGAATTATTCTGTTCTGAATATCATTTGAGGAATGAATAATTTATTTATTTATAGGCAAATTAAATCGTTGGTTATATTACGTTCGATATTAATCACACTTATTCCCAATTAATCTTGTCGCAGCGACACACCAGTGTGACAGTTTCTCTATCTGTTATTATTTTATCATAAACAATTTTCTTCAAATAAACTTATTATTACACATTATAGACAGTATTAAGGAACGTTTAAACGTAAAAGTTTTGTAAACATTAACTATTCACATCTCACACTCGTGTTTGAGACGAGGCTTGACCGAGCGCCAGGAGTGAGGAGTGAGGACCCTCGCGGTAAATACCTTTGCGAAGCACAACCTCCCTCCATAAAACTGCACTCTATGTATAAAGCGATAGGAGCCAAAGTCGCAGGGCAAGTGATAGTGATGTCATATGTCAAAGTGCTTTGCTAATCCGGTCGGGAGTTTTAGTTAAAATTTTCTAAAGAATTTGTTGTAAATGTTCCTTAAAGAGGAAAGGGGTTTGTTTATTTCTTTTAGCTAATGGTAAGTGGTCACCGTCTGCAGCAGAATAGGGTGGTACGAGACTTATAAGTCTATTTTTTTGTATAAAATAACGAATGTTAATGAAGCTTTAACAGTAATTTGAATTTCTTCAAGAATCTTTTTGTAGAAGGAAACAGAATATAATATTTGAGTTTTTGGTTATAAATTAGAACCCCCATGATGAAGCACAATCTCCCAAATCCCAAAGACTCAATCAGAAGGTATTACCCCTCAGCGTTCCGAATGTGTTGCAAATCACAGATGTGTTTACGTACACTCGTTCCATTCATTCCCACAGATTATCGCTCTCTATGAGTCGGCGTGGTAACAAACATAAGCGATAGCTTTTTTAATAAAAGTCGCATTTGAAATATTTTCAAAAACAAACACTATATTTTTAGATTATCTGTGGAATCTTATTGAAATACGCTAAACCTACTGAGTTTATTTTCTCTACTTACTTTCGATAAGAATAGCAAACTATGACGTAAACCTTTCGGAAAATATATCCTACCGACTGCACCATGTGAATTTATAAACTTCTAATCACATTTTTAAACTAAATATACTCTAATCAGTTATAATCATTATTCTATTCGTATTATATATACTGCAAAGTAAGAGATTATAATGATAATAATATACACTTTACACGGATACTGAACAAATAATAATTCTTACATGAAACCTTTACATTGGAGTTCCAGCAGCACGACACATGACTTTGGTGATCATCGGGCGAGACCACTCTGACAAGTTTGACAACTTAAAAAAAATGAAAGGAACTCGGAACTCGCGAATATTTAGTCATCAACGGTGCTGCTAACAGTATTGTGAACAAATAGTAATTTAACAGATATTTCCCAGCGTAGATATGTTACAACGCGACAACTCTTTCTGTTTATATCTCAATGAATCTCGCTGAAAGCTGCAATATAATTTTATTGAGGTTGGGAGAGTGTCGCGCCGTTGTGCGTCGATTGTAAACAGATTGCAATATGGCGCTGGTGCGATCTGCATCTGCACTACGCCTGTGTAATATTGCGATTTATATTAAAACGACCTACCCGCCCTTTCTTCCACTGACTGAATTCAAAGGGTTAACATTGTTGTGAATATCTTATTCATATTTTACGTTACAAACAACTATTACTCTTGTGTGAGTCTGATAGTCTAGTATTTCTTATTTTAATTGTTATCTGCTAGGGACCGATACAGCAGAGTAATACGCGCAAGACAAACAAATAATAATATGCACTTAAAACGGATACCGAGTAACCAATATTAAACAATCACTCCAAACCTTGGAAATGGAGAGCCAGTATCACGATATCACACCACTGCACAGCCATGATAGTTCCGTTTCCGCTAGGCGAGGTCCGTTTTTCAACTTAAACTTTAACTCAAAATAGTTTATTTTAATAAGACTTTTTACAAAGTACTTTTGACACGTCAAAAAGATCAGTCAGTCAGTTTGTCTGAAGCTACCACCAGTTCGGAAAGCAGTTTCCTGATGAGAAGAACGCCACTTCTTACAAACTCAACAGTCGCTCGCATCAAAACGCCATTGTTTAAAATTGTATTAAATTTCAGCTGAGTATCAACGTCACTTGGATTCCAAGCTTTGTCATCATTCAAGTAAACATTAACAGAATAGTAAGCTTTGTTCTAATCATTTCTTAATGTGGGTTTTATTCCTAAAAAGGTTGTGGAATCAGCTATATTTAGTACTTCATTATTTAATAAAAGTGTGAATTGCTGGTTTAACGTTTAGTAAAGTAAATTCGATACATTTGGTTTTATTTTCGTTTCTAACTAAATTATTAACTGCAAACCATTGAAGAAACTGCGACACACATTTACATCATCATCGTCAACTGGCTCAAGTCTATCGAAACAAAGGTTATATACAGTGCTGGAATAAAATTAAAAGTACTACTCTCGAATACAAAAAATCAATAGTGTTTCTGACTCTACATTCTACCGACTGCGCCATGTTAAAGGGTATTATGCTCAAAATGTAATGATTGGTGCTTTAGCTACACAGTTAAACTAAGTTGAAATTGAAAAGCACTGAATATGTTTGATGTCTGTGCTCGTGGTCGGTGGTCGGTGGTCGGTGGTCTGAGGCGTGAGGCTCGAGGCTCGAGGTGGTGAGACGCAGCTGGAATATGAATTTTCAGTTTTATCGCCTCGAATTGTTTGTAAACACTTTTCTTTTTCCATTTAAATCCCGCCGAGTATGGCTGAAAATCTCACATTTATTTATCTTATAAATTGAATGCACTATTTTTATATTCAAATAATAATATTTTTTGAATCACCGTTTATTTACTAGTATATTATTTAACATATAGTAAGTACAGAAACTGTCACATCGGTGTGTTTATTGTGTTAAAACGGTAATCAATTTAGGTGGATTTTTTTGAAACTTTTTTCTTTCACTCCCAGATCGAAATTTTGTTGGAAATACCTAAAAAATATCCCTGAAAATTTGTGCCCTTGCCCCAACCAAGGCATATAATAAGTTTAAAATACACGTATACTTTATTTTTTTTTCTTCAAAATTCTACACCTTAGTGGCATTTTATAGTATCTTGGTCAATGATAGGATTTCTTCAGAATTTAATGTTCTACAAAAATGTCCAATGCGGCGGAATCTTAACTCAAACTGGCGAGGTAGTAGGAGTCACTAAAATTTCTAAAACCCACAAAAACTCGATGTAAGAGTGAAAGAAAAAATTGTTGTAAAAAAATTAAATGCTAAGCAGTGTTACGGAAGTTACTAAATATTTTTGTGCAATTCTGAAAGCTAAAATTCTTAGACCAAAGTGACCTGTACATAGCGCATCCAAGAACTAGAAATATTGAAACCTTAACACTATGTCATCGTCAAGACCAATGTTGGTAAATCCATGCAATTAAAGAATTGATACTAAATTATGGTTAGATTACTATTGTGTTGCTGATGGTTTATTTGTTTAAAAGACTTAGGAGGAGATACGATCACGATACGTTTTCCTACACTGCTTTTCCCATGTCTTCAAGTACGAGAACATAAGATTCGTGTCTCAAATCGGACGTTATAATTGTTTTAGAGAGTATTTCATATAAACATATATATGTCGGAGAATAGTAGTTAGTTAGTTAGTGCTGAGAGCGCTATTCGATTAAGGTCAATGTACCTTACAATATAATTGCCATGTGGTACCATACCGTACGGTTATGTTAGCCTTGTGTCAGGGTAGGTTTATGTTAGCCTAACATTGAGCCTATCCTAACATTGATTCCCTTATTTTGCTCCGACATATATTTATAGAGTAACCTGTTAATGACAAAATTTCAGAATTATTAAGATTTGATGATAATGTGTTAACAACATCGTTTATCTTATTTCGAGTCGACAATATATAACTTTCGTTACGATAGGATTGAGTGAGTCTGTCAAGTGATGGGGTGTTAGCTGCGGAAACCTCCTCGAGAGCCCACTATTTTGTGGGCCGGTGCACCCTGGGCAACTACGGATAGTAATTTTCCTCTATTATTTTCCGGAGGCTAATATCCGCAGATGAAGGGCGCGTAGGCGCAGTGGACGGTGGCTACGTTGCAGAGGAGAGTTCAGTGTGTCCCGTTGCGCCTCCGTTCGTGGGGTAGCCACTCAGTGGCGCAACCGTGCTCTATGATCGGGGGGGCAGTTGGACATATCTGATGCTGAGGGGCGTGAAAGCGTCATGGTGGGGCGCGTAAGCGCGAGTGTCTTTTGCGCTGGATGTTTTGTCGCCAACTCCAGTCTCGGTTTAGTAGCGTGCTCCGGGATGGGGGGAGCGGTCGGGCGGTCGGCGCAGAGGTTTGCGCCAAGGTTGGGCGCGGAGGTCGCGGACGGCGGTTACGTCCAGGGGGGTCCGGTGGCCGGAGGTACGGGTCACTCGGGTTACTCCTCTGTTTGCAGAGATGACTTGCGAGCGACCTGATCTCGAGGGATATGGGCCGCTTCTGACTCCTCCGGGGGCTGGGTGTTTCAGTAGACATGTCCTGGCATCCCCCCTCGGTTAGGTGCTTGGTAAAGCGAGCCCATGGGTGGGTTTGAACTGCGGGTACTTGTACCCTCAGACGGGTGAATGTGCCGAGGCGGCCGCAGTAGTTTGCTAACGCGTTCCTGCGGCGCCTATCATACGGCATGGACGATGGTAGGTTTTAGTGCGGTAGTCCAGCGCTTATCGCTGGGGGTCCCACATAACCCCTTTTAAGGGGTATGCGTAAATGCATTTCCCACATTAAAAAAAAAAAAAAAGTCTGTCAAGTGATATCGCGCATATTAAAGTAGTGAGACTAATAGTGTAGTGTTGTTTACTGGCGTGATGCTAGGCCTCCGTTAGCGAGGAGCACGTGTGTAATGCACTTTATTATTTTTATATTTGGTACCGATGTCGAGCGGTGAAGGAGAGATGATACAATACAATAAATTTTAAATATGATAAATAGTAACACGGAGGTACACTACAGATTTGCTTTACATTCTAAGCAAGAAACAAAACATCACAGTAATAGAATGTTCCATTACAATGTTGGTGTGGTCGTATAAAGCGTAGAGAGTGGTGAGAGTGGTGAGAGTGGTGAGAGGTAGTACAGTGTTATTAATGACGGCGGACATGTTTTTATTGCGTCTTAATACCACTTGTAGATTTATGGAGAGAGCTATATTGTGGTGGGGACGTCGCTCGCTGTGAACAGATTTATCTTCTTTTTTTTTATATAATTTAACTGACTTACGCTCATTAAGTAGGTTTAAGTTCCAGTTTAATTGTTCAGTTTTAAACATTTAAACTCCCATTCCCAACCATCGTTTCAGTTTTTACACATAATAAAATATTATCCTTAATAATGTTATAAAACTATAGAGTAACTGACTGGTTTCCAACGTGAAGCAAAAATTTAAAAGGCACATTTTGGCTACACTATATTACAAAATAAAAAAAAAGAATAACGTATATTAAAGTTTCAAAGTAGAAACTTACAACCTGAACCAGAACTTTCTTGAAAATATAAATCTCATTTTATAAAACTAGTGTAGAACGAGACTGAAATGAGATCTTATAAAAATTTTATGTAAATGTGTTATTACAGAGAACAGTGAACACGGATAACAAAGGCCCTGCACTCTGGTTGTATAACCCGCTCCATTAAAGAAACGAATTTTGATTACATGTCCTCATATAGAGCTATAACATAAAGTGTGAACGATATAACATAGGTATATCATTCACACTGTATATCTTTATTTAAAAACCATTTCAAAGGAAACGCATAGTTAACCATTCATGTGTATGTAAACTTTTGCAATAAATATAAAAAATTACATACAATTAAATATTACTTAACGTGTCAAGTTTTTGTGTAGCTCCAATTGAAAGTTCATGAGTCCAGGTTATATTTATTACAGTCGACCAATCCCAATTTGTCACTTCTTGGTTGTACTAGTCTGATATTCGTCTACAATATTCCAGAATCCAGTCAAACAAAAGTTAGTAGCGTCAGTAGGTTCAGGCGTTTATCTCAGTCATTGAACTACTTGGAGCGGTTAAGAATACAAGCTATCTATATTGCTAATAATCTTATAAAAAATATATTTATTAAATAAAACTGATTTCAAGAAAAATCCGTAAAGAAAATGTTTTGCCACCAATACAATAGCATTGACCATCTGAACGTGTCCGCCGAACCTGGAATTAATACACTGGACTCAAAAGTAGACCACAATTCAGTTGCGGGACTGAATCTCTCGCTGAAGATACCGATGCCGACCAAACCGTCTGTATATCCATTCATTCTCTTTATTAAATAGTTAAATATTTGAACCATAACTATCTGTGGTTCAAACATTTCCCTGATTAAACAATAAAATGTTTAGCATTTTAAAGTAGAATGACTAAAATGACTAAATCAAGGATCTGCCGATCTGTCAGTACGAGGATCATGTCTTTAAATGCGCGGGTTATACAATATCTACAATGTAACGTATTATTTAGCCGCGCAGCAGCTATATTATGTTGTCTGACCATTTCTAACCAGATATCAACGTGACAGGTTTGTGTGTGGTTTTCATCATCATAAACAATATTTCTGCTTTTATAATCTCTTATTTATATTACTCAGTAAAGGAATCACACTAATGTTATAAAGGAGTAGAATTTGTGAGTTTGTAGGGGGTAATCTCTGGATCTACTGAAACGATTTTGAAAATTTACCAATAGAAAGCGACATTATTTATGAGTGTCATAGGCTCTATATTAACCTGAAAAATGAAAAGACTTTTTGTGGTAGTCGGATTTGCTGCAGTAAGTCGGAGAAAAAACGGTCAAACGAAAGCGTTTCTTACGAACGTTGCCTTAACGATGAGAGATATATGATTCTTAACTGAGGATACAATATGAATAAATCGGAGAACAAGTCGTTTCGCATTATATGTATGTATGAACTTGTAATAAAATCTCTTTGGCTATACTATTTGTGTCTGGCTGGTTTTGGTATCATTACAAGTTTACATTTTAAAGAAGATCATTCCAAATTCAAATTAGGAAAATGCGTGATTTTTATTTGTTTTTCGTACTGTGAAGATGAGTGAATCTAATGAAGAAATTCGATACATTTTAAAATTGTACTACAAAAAAGGTAAAAATGCAACGCAAGCCGCGAAAAGAATTCTTGATGTTTATGGGCCTAGTGCAGTGTCTGTGAGAGTAGCACTAATTTGGTTTAAGCGTTTTCAATCCGGAAATTTTGATGTCAAAAATGCACCTCGCTCTGGTCGCCCTATTACGGATAAATTAGATCCCATTTCTGAAAAAGTGGAGCAAGATCGGCATATCAGTAGTTACGACGTAGCTGAAGAACTGGGAATTGACCACAAACCAGTTTTGGCGCATTTGAAAAAAACTGGGTAAAGCTCGATATTTGGGAACCTCACGAGCTCACTGAAAGAAACCTAATGAACCCTGTACTCGTTTGTGATTCTTTATTACGACGTAATGAAACCGAACCATTTTTGAAGAAGCTGATAACTGGTGATGAAAAGTGGATCACGTACGACAAGAACGTGCGAAAAAGGTCGTGGTCAAAGGCCGGTCAGGCTTCACAGACTGTGGCGAGACCCGGGTTAACTCGCAACAAGGTGATGCTGTGTGTGTGGTGGGATTGGGAGGGCATTATTCATTATGAGCTGTTACCACCAAGCAGGACCATCTATTCTAAACTCTACTACGAAAGCGACCGGAATTAATCAATAGAAGGAGTATGGTTTTTCATCATGATAACGCTACACCTCGCACATTTTTAGCCACTCAGCAAAAATTAAGAGAGTTTGGCTGGGAGGTGTTAATACATCCGCCGTATAGTCCTGAGCACCTTCAGATTTCCACCTGTTTCGGTCTCTTCATAATTCTTTAGGCAGTGTCAGGTTAACATCACGAGAGGACTGCCAAAACTACTTGTCGCGGTTTTTTGATCAGAAGCCCCAAAATTTCTATAGCAATGGGATCGTGTCCCTACCTACAAGATGGCAAGAAGTTATAGAACAAAATGGTACCTACATACTTTAGTTAAATGTAAATTAACTATATTAAAAAATGTTTTGAATTTTCTTAAAAAATGCGAAGAAACTTTTTCCCCAACCTAATAGTAATAATGCTTCATGATGGTTTGTTGTCTAACAATATTCTCTCATCGCTGAAAGCTCAATGCAATTTTCACTAATTATTAAGGAAACTTCCTATAAGTCAAATGTATGACAAATTTTGACATTTATATATTCCGATTTCTGAAGCATGTTGCTTCAACTTGAAGCGTGGTCAAGTGGTCAATAGCAGCTAATACAACGGAAATCATATCACTAAAATATATTCACACAATTATCGTCTTTATTACATAAACAGAAATGATTAAATTCGTGTTTATATATGAACTGTTCAGTGAAACCTGTCGGCTGTATATAATAAGCAATAATGTGTTAAAGCCGGAATGCAGACATTCCTTCAATACATAATTAATGAGGAATTATAACGTTATATCACAAAATACTATATAAAATATTTTGTTCAATATAAATTACGATCTTATCATTCACACTACAAAAAGAGGATTTGTTATACAAATGATTCAGATTGAGAGTCAACGTCACTTAGATTCCAAGCATTCTCATCATTTAAGTAATCCTGTACATTATAGTATGCTTTATTTATTAACGACTTCTTGATACGAGTTTTAAATTGTTGAAGTGGCAAGTCTAATATAGGCTGTGGAATCTTATTATAGATGCGAACACCAAGCCCCATGAGCCCCATGAGGCTATTACTGACTTTGTGGAGACGATAGTAAGGCGTTACAAGTTTATTTCTGTTTCTAGTATTAACATTATGTTTGTCACTGTGTTTTGAATACAAATGAATATTCTGATAAATGAACAAAATATTACAATATATGTATTGATATGGTAAGGACGTCTATTTTTTTACATTTTCTTTTTCTCATTCTCTCTCTCATCTTCTCCGTCTCTCATACTTATACAAACACTTACAACATATAGGTAGAATTTTTGAACTAATTGTTAGAATATAAAATTAATTTAGTTAGAAATCTGCATAATTTTATAATATGTCATAAAATGAAAGTGTAATGATACCCATTACTGTACAGCAATACTTATATTCATACAATTTAGACGGACCCGAGCAGTGCCTGGGGCTTGAGACTCAGGAGAAAGTTTAAAGAGCTATTTCATAATATATTAACTCTCACCTCCACCACTTAACCTCACCAACTAACAAATACACTGGGCGACAACAACAGTAAGACTGACTCTAATCTATCGCACTAAAGGTTATAATATATTGTCTTCACGTGGGTATACTTGAAATATAGTCAAAGAATTTTATAACCTAATCTTTTATATAAGGGCAGATATATTGCAAAGCTTTGTTATGAGACATTTAGCTGAAAATAATAAAAGGGATAAAGATTTGTACAAAATAAAGTTTATTAGCCAGACACATGTCTGCTACAGCTGGATAATACAATTAACTGGAATATTTGTAGACGCTACTCATTCTTGCTGAATATCTAACAATATATTTTTTATTTATATTATTCTCTATTTTACTAAATTAAGATGAAAGATCTGACTGCAAAATATTTGTCAATGGTTTGGAGTAAGAGTTTAATATTAGTTACTTGATTTTATATTTAACAGACAATCACAACAGGAATTTAAGCAGTACTTTGGACTTGTGACCAAGGTGTAGATTTTCAAGGTCTTATGACAGAATTCCAACTGTCGTAAGACCTTTACGACATATTTAAGTTAACATAAAGCTAACCTAAAACAAACTTAACCGAACGTTATGTTTAAATATCTACGTGGCAACTACATTGTATGTTACTCATATGACCTTCATCGGAGACGCCTAGCACCAGTAAAAAACACTATTATTCCTCTGTCACTAGCACCACTTCAGGCTATATTCACTCAAAGAGATTACTCGCCTAAACTTCGATACGCCGAGAAAGAGAATATAAAATAATGAAACAGTGGAAGGGATCACCGGCCAATGATAAGCTACCAAAGGTCGTTGAGTTTATGAGTTACAATGTGTAAGTGATATTAAATATTATTCTAACCTAACTTACGGGCTACGGGTACATGGGTACAAATTTGATATTTTTTACAAATATTATCCTGAACTTGAAATGAAATAGTGTGTAAATATAATAGTATAGTATTTTTAAAAGAGAATAAATTCTCGATAAATTCAGAGAAAAAGATCGTTATTCGTCTAATATGTCGATACGAGTATATTATTTATTTAAATCGCACAGAGATGTAATACCGAGGACAGGATAAACAGGAAGGCGACACAGGAAAAAACATTCTGAGCCTCAGCCTGGAGCAGCTCCAGCTCGAGCTGAACATTTGCATATCAAAGCGATCGCGACGCTTAATGCTCGCCAATGAACGAGTGTACGATACTGTACGACTCTGTACGCCCTCTATGTAGGGATAAGGGAAAGCGATAGGTTTAATAACATGCTAAAATATCGACACACTTTTTGTGAAGAGGAAGAGTGATTTTTAGACTATATGTGTTGAATTGACAATAATGAAATCCATTTTAGACACAAAGCCAAGCAGTGCAGGGACCATGTGTGTCTTTGATAGTGTTTGTTAGGTTAACCTCCTAACAAACACTATCCAAGACAGTCGTACGCCACTAAGTAGTGCTCCAAGGATCGGGAAAGTAGACATGTCTAATGTCGAAGGGCTAGTTATGACCAAAATAGAGAGATATTTTCCAATTTATTCAAACGTAATAGTTGTATGTAAGTGCAATATAGAAACACCATCAAATATACCTATAATAAGCTGTTAAGCGTGTTAGGCTGTTAGGCGCACCTCGCCCTTTGAACACAATTACTATCAAATAACAAGTTAACTCGATAACGCCACAGGTATGAGGCACATTGCCGGTGCAACTGCATCACCACTGAGATATAAATAATTTATTACGTTGCCTTAAAATATTTTTTGATATAAATAAATAGTAAAGTACATACTACTACTATTGTTAGTAAAGACACCCATTAGACCCATTTACAGGCTATTAAGATATAATCAATTTATACATGGTTCAATCTTAATAGCTTCCATTAAGTCAACATGTTGTAAAAACACATAATTATATAGATCAATCACACAAGTATCTAGATATATTGCGACAGTTTGATCATTGATAGTACGATACCAACATTACATTCTTTATTCGACATAGAATATTGATATCGAATCCGACTGACAAGTTTCTATGACGCGTTCCGGTCCCACCGCATATGGGCCAGACTTACCTCCTACCATCCCATTAATGTTGAGGATCTAGTGGACTTTTGGTTCTTGCGCAGGGTCCTTTAAAACCGCAAAATTTTCGAAATCAAAAGAAAAAAATCTTCGAAGTTACAACGCTTCGGCAAAACAAGAGGGTATGGCTTGTATTGCCGATGTCCATGGGTGGCTACTTACCATTAGGTGGACCGTCTGGTCGTTTGCGCCTCATCATTACGACCCGCCAATGGCCTACTGCTTAGCAGGGTCTCCTCCTCAGAATGAGGAGGGTATTAGACCATAGTCCACCTCGCTGCCCCAGTGCGGGTTGGCAGACTTCACACACCTTTGAGAACTTTTTGGGAACTCTCAGGAGTGCAGGTTTCCTCACGATGTTTTCCTTCACCGTTAAAGCAAGTGATATTTAATTGCTTAAAACACACATAACTTATAGTCAGAGGTGTGTGCCCAGGATCAAACTCGGACCTCAACCACTGGGCCATCACTGCTGTTATCCTTTTGGCTATTGCGCCTCATCTACCATAAAAATGCTTTGGATGCAGTGTCACGTGTACATAATTCACCGTCAATATACGTTGAACCTTATTTTATTAAACGCCTGAATAATCATCGCATTTGTAACGATTTCTCCGTGAAGCCTTACTTAGACGAGTTAAGTAGGATGAAGTCTTAAAAAACTTTTATTTCAATCCAAAGTAATTCTTTAAGTAGAAAAACCTTTTGCGATTGAATTATCAAAAATGTATTTTGAATGTCCACTGAACTAGTTTACTTGAATACAGTTTCACTTTAATATTTTCATAAAAAATGCAGAGCATATTGTTAAGGTTTGTAGCACGTAAGGTCAGCTCGCAGGAGACAAAGCCTCGTCGAGGGGTCGAGGGGTCTAGGGGGTCGGGGCGAGGGGTGGGTCGCTCTTAACACAGTGCCCTTGCACTGGCACTGAGGGATGCAGTTAAATGTTGCTTTGTTCTCGCCCTACATACTTGCAGCAATTATGTTAAAAGATACTTCTCACTTTTATTATAAAAATATTCTATCTCTAGGAGGCGTATCTGGTGCTTGTGACCCGGGAGTAGGTTGATACTTGATAGTTATTTTACAGAGTTTTTGACTACATACACAGTAACACACACAAGACTATAATAATAAGCACTTATAACGGAACAGCTAGAAATCTTAAAAATTAGTAATGGAGACCCAACATCACGACACCACACTACTGCACAGCCATAATGGTCACCAGACGAGGTCCGTTTGACAACTGACTCAAGTCTATCAGAACAGAGGCTATATTGGAATAAAATGAAAGGAACTACCCGCGATAATAAAAAATATATTATGAATGCTGAAGCGAAGGGAGGGTAGGCTACATTTATTAATGTTAATACAAATTGATTCCAGAGTGTAATGTATGTCATTTAATAACAGAAATTACAAAAGTATTCCGTTTCCAATTTGAGTTGTGAGATAAATGATGTTTGTATAGTTTTGGATATTAAGCAATAAGCGATGCTCGTTCATCACCGGTGTGGATATATTTCTGAATTAATATGTAATTACATCGATAATATTAAGAGTGTGGGAGCTACACTATGCAATAACACTCAGACTTGATCAACTTGAAGCTTGAAACTCGGGAGTTTACTTTGATAAAGAATGCCTAGCACCACGCCACCAAATAACACTACACTCTCAACCCGATCCTATTGAAACGAGAGTTATATTGTTATTTTCTCGATAAGACAAAATGCGCGAATATTTATCTATAATCGGTGTTGCTAATAATAAATAATATAGATGCTCTATCTGGTGGAGTGATCCAATAGAACAGTCTCTAGAGACTAAAGAAGAATAGATGATGAAATTGATGAACTGAAAAAAAACATAAATGAAAATCTTTGTAGCAGTTCAGAAGCATTTAAGCAAATAAAAACAAAATCAATAAATACAGATTTTTAAAATTCTTGTAAAGAGACTTCAAGAAGAAGATAAAGAATTTAGAATATTTATGAAGTTATAGATAATAGATATGCAAATAAGCAGAAAAATTGTTCCAGAAAGATTTAATGATGCTCTTCTAGAAGATGATGGAGTTGATAGATTAAAGAAACTGAAGACTCATTTTAGTGATTTTAACAGTGCTTAGTTCACTAGAGTAATTAAATTTTTGAAAAAGAAAGCTTATATAAGTTAATATATTTTCTTGCTAAGAATGCTTGAATGAATATTCTTATCTAAGATAAAGGAGATGATGTTACCGGTATTTAAATACTGAAACCAAAATTAACCACCGAAGCTCTCCATGGAATAGAATTCAATCTAATTTTGAGTCAATACCAAAATTTAAAGCAAAAATGAACTGTAAATTCAATTACCAATTTACGATTGTTGCTATTGTTGGTAAAGCCTATATATTTTCAATACCTGTACAGATAGTTTCAGAAAATGGTGGTGAAATAAAAGTTGGCTTCGATCCGCATCGATAATGAATCTGTTGGCCACAGCGCGGCTCGTTAGCTGCTGATACGCGCCGTACATACCAACGGTACTAAAACCTCTACATGTATTGAAATCATTCACTATTGAAATATTTTAAATATTACTTACCACCCTAACACAGAATAATTGTGAGCCAATTATAACATTTAAAATATTTTACAAGATATTAACAGAAGTTTTAAGATGTGCCGACTCTGAAATTCTACTTTGTCCTGTTTGTACTTTTGCTATTGTAATAGTACCATATGAAATGAATTGTATAGATCTTAATAATACTTATTATACTTAACTTTATTAATAAGCTTATATATGAAACTTTTCAGGCAAAATTATTACTTTGAAATTATATAAAAGTAAATCCTGAATACATATATGAGATGAAACAAAAGTTCTCTTGAGAACTGAAAGCTTTTCAAAAAGGACAGGTTCGTTTATAATGTTTAACTAAGGTCTCTACTGTAATGACAAAACTTATGTTATAAATCCTTACTTCAAACTTTTAATGATGTAGGTGACGAGACAAATAATACAAATTATATTTGAATTGAAATTGAAAATGTCAGAAGCCAAGCAACCGGGATGTAAAACTCCATGACCTATTCCCGGAATGCAAATGAACGATCAAAAAGGATATGCGAACTATCCTTCTAAACTACTAGAGGCACGGCAATAAAACTGCAATAGACTAGCCTGTGCAGAGTGCGGACTGCAAAGTGCGGAGTGCGAAGTGCGTAGTGTGGGTCCCCACTTTACTTTCAGTATGTCAACAGAGCTGGCGACGTGGTGGCGGCGTGTGGGAATTAGCGGTGAATTTAAGCTTAAACTCCGTTAATTCACCCTGCACTAATTGTATAAAGACCGGCTACCTGCATTCGCTTCACTATAGGCAAAATCGTTCACAGTCTCTTTTTCTTCGTCACGTGTTATGACGTCATTAACACTATTAATTGGTAATTCATTGAATTTCCTTCCTATAGTTTCTTTTTTACAATCTTAAATAGCAATATACAGATTTATATTAAGACAATATCTATGTTTAATACACTATTAAAATTAAATTTCTAGTTTAATTTTATAAAATCTTCCACACATTATATTATTATATTCCTTTTTGAATAATTATTATATAATTTACAAACTGTTGGAGTAACTTTCATAGATTCTATTTAATAATATACCAAATTATAATTTCATTTACACACGCTTAAAGTATCTCATGAATAATCTGTTTAAAAGTTTCAAACAGAATAAATTATTTAACAAATCTTAATAAAACTGAATCCAAAGTAACATCACATACACTCAAATATCTACCAGCTGTAGAAACCTACAGTGCAACCAATATATATACAAACAATCAAAAGTAAGCCATATCACATAGGTGTAAAGGTGATATTAGTTTGGTTGTATTTACTGTCGTGTATCCCGGTATAGATGACAAAGGGAATTATTTAACAGGCTCTGAATCTCTCCGCCCTTCCCGTGTCGCTATTATTTCCTAATCAACGGAATAATAAATAACATGTTAGCGCATTCCAAATCAATTAGCACTGATGAGATCGTTGTTTGATCTCGCTATTTGGGGAAGGTAATTATGGGTAGGGGGTGGGGGGCAGGTCAAGTGATGTTGATCAGAATTACTAATTAGATGATGGTGTCTCATGTGAATGTAAATGTTTTGTGTATAACTTTAATGTAAATGTAAAAATGCTATTTATTATGTTTATGCGGAACTGTAAGTGTTAAATGGATATGAAAAGATAATAGAAAGTCAAGCTGATATTATGTAACCCACCGATACTTATTTGTATGGAATAGATGAATCAGAAGATTTTTGTACTTTAATGCAATGCAAAAAAAAATAAAAGAGCAAAGAAGGACTAAATATATATGTCGGAGGTGTGAGTTAGGTTAGGTTCGCCTTGTGTTAGGCT
The DNA here is from genome assembly GCA_905147385.1 of Limenitis camilla. NCBI lineage: Eukaryota > Metazoa > Arthropoda > Insecta > Lepidoptera > Nymphalidae > Limenitis > Limenitis camilla. Next base: position 13,923,244 of record LR990241.1, read on the forward strand.
AGGTTTATGTTAGTCTAATCTTAGGTTTAGACGGTGAAACTAAGCAGTGGAGGCGAGTGTTGTGATCACTTAAAGGAATTCCATTAGCCTACACCTTGGTCATAAGTCCAAGGCACAGCTTGGATTCCTGTTATAATAGTTCATGTGAGAATAGTAACGAGATCGTAATGTTTAGTTATATCCTGACCATGTTGCGGCCGTATAGCTTTTATGATAGGCCATCCATCTATATCCTTTTTATTTTAAGTCTCCGACATATATAATAGCTAAAGATGGTGATAACCAAGTAGATTCTTAATCTTATCGTTAGCTTATCAATACAAAATAATATTCCAATTGAATTAGTTAAGACAGAGATAGAATATAAGTTAGATTATGTTTAGATGTTTGTTATCGAATTAGTAAGTTTAAATCTAAATAGCCCAATGATTCAGTGTTCCGAAGTTAAGTTGGAATTCAGAATAAGCAGCAGCGTTGTCGCGACCTTAGAACAATATGTAGAAGTAATGTGTAGCTCATCTATAAATAAAAAAAACTCTTTATTTTTAAGCCCTTATATTTGATTGCCTTAATCTCTGAAATTATCATTTTAATATTTAACGCAACAAATAGCAATGTTGCTTATTTTGAATTTTTAAATTATCCTTATCCTGTAAATTCCCTCTCTTCTTAAAGACTAATCAGTAATCAATTCAATCATTTAAATTAAGAGGAGATTATCGATTTTTGTATACCATTTCTGCGATATTATTTAAAGGCATTGATCAATGGAGTCTCAAAATAAACTCAATGTTAGCGGACATCTTGTACGCAAACTGTCGTCGCTACAACTGTCTTTGCGTAGTTTCGAACTCTCGAGTCTGCTTCTGTATTGCTTTGTAATGTTACAACTGATTGTTTTCACAATTCTTACATGATATTGATATTGTACCTTTCCTTTCCAATTCTAAGATAAAATGACTGTTTTTGATATAATTTTAATAATATTATTAGTTTATCATTCATCAAATACTTGTTCAGTTTTGTTGTATTGTCGTTATTTCTTTATTGCTCAAAAACTCTGATAGCAGTAAAACTTAAGCTTTAACTTCCGAATTAGGTCTTCATTACATTGAATGTAAAGTTTATTGAAATCGAGCTATAAAATAATTGATATGCTTAAATAGCAGACATGCCATTATATTGTTCTTTATCTACTAAATGTATACATATAAAAGTATCTGCCTGCAATTTTGAAATAATTACTTTTTCTTAACCTACAAAATCAAAAATCTATATTCCAGTAGCAGAATAATAGGCAACAAATGCAGGATTTGTGGGAAACAACCGAATTTCGTGACACAAGAAAGTTTAGATCTCGCGGATATAACGTGAGCACAGACCGGAAATGCCTTATTCACATAAACGCCTCCTCACGGATAATTTCCAGCCCCAGCCCCAGCCCCAGCCCCAGCCCCAGCTCTAGCTCAGAGCCCCGGACGCCGACGACCATGTGAATCGCTTTCCTACGCTTTGGCTTAACTCTGAAAGGGCTTTCTTTCAATGGGATATAATTGTAATGATGTGGAAAATATTTTTATACGAAAAATAACAAGAACTTGTACGTATTTGTAAGAATGTTTCATTTACAGATTTTTGACCTTACCAACACATGTTATATACGATGTAGCTATTAGATTGATTACTTATGTTCATGCACCTAATATACATTCTTTATAAAATTATATCACTTTAGTGGTACTAGTATCACTGTTTACCATTTAAAAGAAAACTAAGGTTTAAAGATTTTTTTAATAACTTCATAAAATTAACTTTACATGGTGATTAATTTTGTAGTTACTTGTAATATCCAACGATAAAATACTTGAATAAAAACCCATGAATAAGTTTTTATATTCATGAATTTAACAATGCTATCTATCAATACCATCTTCAAAATAACTCCAAACACAAAGATATTCGACCACAAGCCGAAACTATATTCTACGTAACTCAATACTCTCCGTCTCCGTCTCGTCCGATCCCTACCACTGCACGAACACAAATGCCGAACGATCGGTCTTGCACTACCCTCCATTTAAATTTTCGAATACCCACTTTATCATAATGATAGTATACACTACAACGATAATAATATTAAGTATTTCGGGTTCAAAGCCCCGGGAGTAAACATGAATATTAAATATTGTGAGCACATAAAAATGAAATGAAAGTTTAGAATAAAATAGGTTAACTAAATATTCGTATGTATACAAGGTCTCTAATGTTTTAGTTCGGGTTGGATTGGTCCAGCGCCTGAGGGAATGTAAGATGAAACACGAATTAGACAATACTCACTGAATATTTATATTTTTCGAACAGAATTTTTGCTGCTTTTATTTCAGTTTCCGCATAAAATTCATATCGTTTTGTTAACTTTGTTATTTTCCTTTTTATCATGATGTTTACTACTTCAGCTATCCACCAGTAAGAGAAGAAGTAGGTGGGAGTATAGATCCGTTTTAGAATTTAATGAATGAAGGAATAAGTTAATTAATTATTTTTTATCTTAGTATGTGCGCGTGTTAGTGATTGAGTGAGTGAGTGGATGAGGTAGTGAGGGATAAAAAAAGTCAGACTTGTCTGACAACCTTAGATAAACCGGGATCGACATTACACTTCGTTGAGGCTTTTAAATATACTTAAATAAAAAAAATCTAAAGGCTCTCTAAAGTGTTGCTAAAATTAAACTTAAGTGAGAATAGCAACCCCCATCATACAGCCCACAGCCCACAGCCCACAGCCCATCTGTAGACAGCAGACAGCAGACACGTTCACTGTTCAGCATCGCTTTGAGTCAGAGCCAAGACTATCTCCAGAGTATCGATCTGAGTGCAGGGGGGTACGTGTAACGAGCCTGTAAGTACCTTTGGCTACTATTTCAGGATACTCATTAAATTATATTATTAAGCTTTTGCGACAAAATTTTAATTGATTTATCTTGCTGTGTGTATGGCATGTATATATATATATATATATTATAGAGGTGTTGCTAATTTATTTATAACTAGCTGACCCGCGCGACTTCTTTCGCATTCTTAGTCCGTCCGCACCACTAATAACTTAACACCGTTAATTATTTAATATTCGCTGGTTCCGATAGACTAAAGCCAGTTGTCAAACGGAGCTCTCCAGGTGACCATTATGGCTGTGCAGTGGTGTCATAATGCTGGGACTGTATTATGAAGGATTTTGTGAATTGAAAGCGATATTATAGAGCTGCTTACAGATTGAGATTGAGTAACTGGAATTGGACCTCTTTTACACTGAGCGAGGCTAGGTAAATGAAGCGATTCTATTGGTTCTTAACACACACATCCCTCACTACACATACTCCTACATTTCTGATGGAAATGCAGCGTTAGTAAAGAATAACCGTTAATATTTAGGTAATATGAATGGGGTGAGGGTTATTACGCCTGAGGGATAGGGAGAGCGTCTCCTCCGAGGATCTAATTATTACCGATATGACTGATACTATCTGAACCAATATATATTACTACCCGCTGGACCGCAGCTTCCAAAGCAAATTAATTTCAGATTAATATTTCCTTTTTTATTATCTTCGGGGCATTATATAGATCACTTATTAGAAACCGTTTAAGTATTACGTAAACAATAAAGGGGGACGTGGGCGTTCTAGTTTTGCTTATTATTGATAACATAGGGAATAGGGGGGGTTCTGCAGTCTGCAATGAGGGAGGCGAAAAATGCATGTATCAATGTTTATGTAAGCACGGGGAAGAGGGGTTAGGGTTTTGTTTACTTTTGCTGACATGTATGGGGTTGATAATTGCAAAAATCTGCTTACGTCCCGTCAAATCTGAGGCAGTCTGTTCAGTGATTTCATACAGTCAAAATAGGCAGAAGTTGTGTACATAGTGTAGTGTACTGTCTTGGAGCTAGATATCCCTTTACGAGGATCACATGAATAGTGTTCATGTCAAGGACGCCTTTAAACCTACTCCTGGATCATAAGCCCCAAGTTATAAAATATACAATACATGAGTATATTCGTCAGTTTGTGCAGCATGTAAATGGCGACACATGGCAACACAGAGCAGATAAAAGGTAATCCGCAGCGAAACACTCATTAATGTATTAAACAATGCAGCTGATTTAATTTCGCTTCATTTCGTTTAACATGAAACGTTGTCCGTTGTACTCGTAACTCACGCCTCACACCTCACACCTCACGTGATCATTTGTTTTAAATTATCCATTTTATTCAAGGTTTACCTTTTTCAATAATATCAGCAATACTCAATAACCTTCCTGTAAGTTTTATGTTCTATCGGTTTATTTTAACAATCTCTTCACTAACTCAAGTATTTATAAGTTCTGTTCCCATAGAGCAGAGGCAGTTTGACTAGTAATTTCATTTAGCGAATATGGTCTACAATAGTTTAAGTTTAAATTCGAGTTCAAATAAATGTATCTCCTGGTCTGAATGTATGTTAGTGAGTTACGTTAGATGTGTATCTGCGGGTCTAAAATTGTGACACAGGTTTTCCTCCATTTTTCCTTCAATTCCAGATAGTGTGCATATAAATATGAGGAGTCAATGTCCATGAAGTGGTATGGTGTCGTGATGGTGGGGCTGCATTATAAAGTTTCCATCTAGAGTGTATATTATTATTGTCTTTTACATGACACTGTGCAGTATAACTTTAACTTAGATAATAAATTAGTACGAAACTTTAAATACAGATCTCCTGAGACCATTAAGAAGGTTCAAATAGAGATGATTGAATATTTACTGTTATACATCAGTAGAATGGCTGCGGTGAGCGGCGGGTCGTGCAATATTAATGCAGGACCCGTCTCCGGTATCCGATCCTCAAGTCTGTCGGAACTCTCATGTATTAGAATAGATAATGTGATTGATAATCAACAATTCATCCACCGCAGCCACAATACCGATGTTGTTAATATGTAATTACTTGTTACATCTATTGGGAATTACTGGAATACAGATAAATCAAAAAGTAATGACATAACGAGCTCGTGTATTGTATACAACATGTCAGAACGAGCTCGTGTATTGTATACAACATGTCAGAACGAGCTCGTGTATTGTATACAACATGTCAGAACGAGCTCGTGTATTGTATACAACATGTCAGAACGAGCTCGTGTATTGTATACAACATGTCAGAACGAGCTCGTGTATTGTATACAACATGTCAGAACGAGCTCGTGTATTGTATACAACATGTCAGAACGAGCTCGTGTATTGTATACAACATGTCAGAACGAGCTCGTGTATTGTATACAACATGTCAGAACGAGCTCGTGTATTGTATACAACATGTCAGAACGAGCTCGTGTATTGTATACAACATGTCAGAACGAGCTCGTGTATTGTATACAACATGTCAGAACGAGCTCGTGTATTGTATACAACATGTCAGAACGAGCTCGTGTATTGTATACAACATGTCAGAACGAGCTCGTGTATTGTATACAACATGTCAGAACGAGCTCGTGTATTGTATACAACATGTCAGAACGAGCTCGTGTATTGTATACAACATGTCAGAACGAGCTCGTGTATTGTATACAACATGTCAGAACGAGCTCGTGTATTGTATACAACATGTCAGAACGAGCTCGTGTATTGTATACAACACGTCAGAACGAGCTCGTGTATTGTATACAACATGTCAGAACGAGCTCGTGTATTGTATACAACACGTCAGAACGAGCTCGTGTATTGTATACAACATGTCAGAACGAGCTCGTGTATTGTATACAACATGTCAGAACGAGCTCGTGTATTGTATACAACATGTCAGAACGAGCTCGTGTATTGTATACAACATGTCAGAACGAGCTCGTGTATTGTATACAACACGTCAGAAAGAGCTCGTGTATTGTATACAACATGTGAGAACGAGCTCGTGTATTGTATACAACACGTCAGAAAGAGCTCGTGTATTGTATACAACACGTCAGAAAGAGCTCGTGTATTGTATACAATATGACATAACGAGCTCGTGTATTGTATACAACATGTCAGAACGAGCTCGTGTATTGTATACAATATAACATAACGAGCTCGTGTATTGTATACAATATGACATAACGAGCTCGTGTATTGTATACAATATGACATAACGAGCTCGTGTATTGTATACAACATGTCAGAACGAGCTCGTGTATTGTATACATTATGTCAGAACGAGCTCGTGTATTGTATACAATATAACATAACGAGCTCGTGTATTGTATACAATATGACATAACGAGCTCGTGTATTGTATACAATATGACATAACGAGCTCGTGTATTGTATACAACATGTCAGAACGAGCTCGTGTATTGTATACAACATGTCAGAACGAGCTCGTGTATTGTATACAATATAATATAATGAGCTCGTGTATTGTATACAATATGACATAACGAGCTCGTGTATTGTATACAATATGACATAACGAGCTCGTGTATTGTATACAACATGTCAGAACGAGCTCGTGTATTGTATACAATATGACATAACGAGCTCGTGTATTGTATACAACATGTCAGAACGAGCTCGTGTATTCTATGCAACATGTCAGAACGAGCTCGTGTATTGTATACAACATGTCAGAACGAGCTCGTGTATTGTATACAATATGACATAACGAGCTCGTGTATTGTATACAACATGTCAGAACGAGCTCGTGTATTGTATACAATATGACATAACGAGCTCGTGTATTATATACAACATGTCAGAACGAGCTCGTGTATTGTATACAATATGACATAACGAGCTCGTGTATTGTATACAACATGTCAGAACGAGCTCGTGTATTGTATACAATATGACATAACGAGCTCGTGTATTGTATACAACATATCAGAACGAGCTCGTGTATTGTATACAACATGTCAGAACGAGCTCGTGTATTGTATACAATATGACATAACGAGCTCGTGTATTGTATACAACATGTGAGAACGAGCTCGTGTATTGTATACAACATGTGAGAACGAGCTCGTGTATTGTATACAACATGTCAGAACGAGCTCGTGTATTGTATACAACACGTCAGAAAGAGCTCGTGTATTGTATACAACATGTGAGAACGAGCTCGTGTATTGTATACAACATGTGAGAACGAGCTCGTGTATTGTATACAACATGTCAGAACGAGCTCGTGTATTGTATACAACACGTCAGAAAGAGCTCGTGTATTGTATACAACATGTGAGAACGAGCTCGTGTATTGTATACAACACGTCAGAAAGAGCTCGTGTATTGTATACAACATGTGAGAACGAGCTCGTGTATTGTATACAACATGTGAGAACGAGCTCGTGTATTGTATACAACATGTCCGAACGAGCTCGTGTACTATTTGCAAAATGAATGAATAAAATAAGTAAAAAAAGTGACTGTATTTCACTTCATTATTTGTACTTTTGGACCATTACATATTTCTAGAATCACTGCTTAGAAAGTAAAGACTTAGGATTGAAACTGCTATATACAGACAAATCAAAAAGGTTGTATGTTTGTGAATATCTCAACTCTGAAACGTCCATATTAGAAAACATTTTGTGTGCATTGTGGAGTCAGAGGACCGGAAACACGTACAAAGGGTATGAGGGTACGCGCACACACACATACACACACGTCACAGCTACAATATACGCAAATGTTTGCTCTTCATAACTAGATAAGTGAAAAACATTTCTTTGTTTTTGATTCCTCAAAGTTAAATCACAAAACAAAAATCAAAAGGTTGCTTCGCTTATGAAAATTATAAATTCTCTCATTTGTTTGTTTATTGCAGAGTGTGGTGCCTGTAACAGTGAGGTATTGTATGTCTACAGGGACACTACAAAGACAAAAGATTAAAAAAAATATTTTGTATATATATCCGCGGGTAGTTCCTTTTATTTTATTCCAAGACTGTATATAATCTTTATTCGGTTTCCGTCCAAAGTGCACACTTATTATTATGTGTAGAACTCTCATGTAGGTATATAATAATATATTAGATATAATGAAGAGATATAGACACAAGGAACAACTAGAGGTGACTGGAGAGTGAGTGAGTGTGAAGTAGGGAGTGCACTTTATAATTATTTTACGCGACGCTTTGAAGTCATTAATGTGTGATACACCACACACCACTATGATTGAGGTTTTAAGTACTGTACTATGTAAAGTATATACCGCAAACTCTCCTGTTATGCAAAAAACGAAAATGAAAGATAATAAAATAATATATACTGTTACGTACATTTAAAAAGTTTTACTGTATCTTATTCGATACTTGATATTGAAAGAAAGGTATCGAGAAATACCGTTTCATGTGTACTCATTGTAAGCAATGTGAGTGTGTTGCCATGATTACAAGATTGTTATAATTGTCAATATATTAATATTGTGAGCAGCTCTCAAGTTAGCAATGAGCTGATGGTCTCCAAAGGTGTGACCAGGTCTTAGCTAAGAATCATCTCGGTTAAATTTCCTTTCAAACGATGATAAACGATAGAAAGATGTTATTTATTAACATTTTATAAATAAATGGCGTTAAAATAAATCATGTTGTTTAAGAAATGTAGGTACATAGTATATGTTGACCTGTTCAGAGCCAAGCCTAGGAGACCTGGACGTTTGCTTGGTTTTAAACTTATTTAAAATTCCCCGCGCGTCTGCAGATGAAAGGAAACTTATTCTCTAGAATTCTGAAAATTCCGAAACACTATTTAACTATTGAAGAAAATAAGTATATTTTTAAATATAAAACTACATATACAGTAACACGTACAAAATAATAATAATATGCACATAAAACGGAACACCGAGGTGAGCTCTGGTTGTTGCTAAATATAATATTATCAAAATCTCATCAGTATGTTGTAAGAGATAATATTTGATTATTATTTATCGGCTCAGTAGCAGTCTCTACGTTGCGTTACGTTACGTTATACCCAATAGTCCATTCAATATTATCAGTCTCTCTCCTCCTTCTCTTTCTATTTTCTACGAGTTATAAAAAACATTAATATTTCTAAAATATTTTTTGTTATAAAATCTAAAGGATATTATTCGGGCAGTGAAGGAAATATTGAAAGCAAAAGAGTGTGAAATGATCTGTTTATTTAGTCGGAAATAGTTCCAATAATTGATTCATTCATTCAAATATAAAGCAATATCGATATATTTGAATAGTTGCAAATGAACCCCCGAGTCTGTGAGTCCGTTTGTCGTCGCGTCGCGACTTATTTACTTTCACACTGAAATAAAAAATATGGTAGCGACAAGCTGGGGAGCAAAAGGTACTGTGCTCTGCGTAAAGTTGGTGATATACTTGAGTTGTTCTGATACTTTTTTTGTGGCAGTTAAGGAGCAAGCGAGCTGACGACCCACCTGATGGTAAGTGGCCATCGTAGCCCATGGACATCACACATACAAGAGATACCCTCTTGTTTTGCCGATGCGTTGCCGCCTTGAAGATACAGTGAGGAAGAGGAATGTAGAGTAGAATGCTACAGTTTCAGTGGACCCTGAACGAGAACATAGAGTTCACTAGAACCGCAGCATTAATGGGATGGCAGGGGAGAGGTAAGTCTGGCCCTCATGCGGCTCGACCGGAACGCGTCGATAACGCTTTGCGGTCGGATTCGTATGCTGGTGGTCGCAAGCCAGTCGAGGATTAGATCCCCTACCACCGAGGGGGTGCTGGATTACTCGGCTCTTACGAGATGCTGCCCCAGCGGCAGAGAGGAATTGTATTAAATTGTAACCCGTCCCCTCACGAGTAAATTTAAATTATATTGATGTAGTGTTCCTGTGGAAATACACTAACAAACCACTTGCTAGCACATAACACAGGCTCGTCACAGACTACTACTCACTGTTACAGACACCATCATGTTGCTCTTGGCGCACTGCTCCCATACGACTGACATGGTGTGCACGATATTGTACTTGACTGTACATATTATAGTAACCGAGAGATAATTTTGGGTCCGAGAAAAAATAGTGGGGGATAGTTGCGCATTGTGAGCGTGCTGCCTTCCATCCATGACGTGCAGCCGCGCGGGAACTGATACGCGCTGCTCTTGCCCCTAATAGTGACTTCTGCGCATTCAAGGTCAAACCATGTTTTTACCACCACCAAATTTGTTACTGCGCTAAGACAATGATCGTTTAAGGTCGGTGAGAGTGAGTTGGTAAGAGAATGGTTGGTGACTGAGTATAGGAATGAATGAAAGGGCAAGTGAATTAAATTAATAACATTTAGAAGCTTAGTTTCATTCCATCTATATCGTATGTAGAGTTAATTTTCAAAGAAGCAAGAACGGGACAGCTAGTGAATCAAGAAGTAATATCTCTTAGCTCTGGCGTGGAGTCCAGTCCTATACGTGTAGACAAACGACGGTCGAGTAGAGCGCTGATGGGCGCTGATGGGCGCCATTAAATATGTATCCAACAGTAGCGAGGCGGTCCAGCTTCAGATACCGAGCCGCTGTTCCTGTGGGATCTTACTCAAACCGATATACCCTTGATCTTTCAACAGAACTATTACGTATAATATAGTATTTATGTTTGAACCAGTGTAAATTAAATGTTATAGGTACAGTGTGATAACAAATTAATATAATAATAATAAAAGGATTGTTTAACTATGAATGTCTCCAGTAATCTGTTTGCCTTTTGCAATTATTCCAGCTGAGTTAGTTAATACAATACGCTCAGATATCGACGATGACTGTGTAGTGTGTAGTGAGCGTTGTGTAGTATATTTGCATAGCAAGGAGCAATAGCGAGTATCCTTTGTACATTTGTTATCCATTATACTGAGGAATGGAATCTCTGCGGAGACTCTCCTCACTCTCACTCTATATATATTAACACATAATTCTGTTTACTACAATCCAACTTAGATGGATATAGAGATAAAGATAATAAACTGAAACCTCTATAGTTATTAGATGATGAGAAATTTAGAATTGTTTACAGAGCGTATTGTTTACAGTGCGGAGTTTTAGTGGGTAGGAAGATGCTTCTCACCAGTGAGTCTTCTCTCTCTCATTAATTAAAAGAAAGAATTAATCTCCGCTTGGGTCAAAACTTTCTATAATAACACCTTAATAGAAGACGACCAGACATAACATAGGTACTGATCTAAACAAAAGCTTAGAAGCTATTAGAGAGAGAGTCTTTATAATCTGTCAATCTGAGTATTTTAAAAGCACTTTTTAATATTTCGCAAATGTACTCGTGAGTGGTAGATAAAAAAGAAATTTGTTGGCGTAACGTGAAATATTAACAGTGTACTTACCTGTATGAACTCATAAGCTCTGCAACTGCAGCTCTAGGAGTTAGGATTAGTTCTTTAATCATAAAGTTAGTGCACAACTACCCGCAACACATACCCTCTAATATGCCAGGAGAAATTCACTCACTCAAACTATGTGTTATTAGTTTAGTTAGCAACACCGTTGATAACTTGACATTTGCGGGTAGTGTTCTTTATTTTATTCCAAGACTGGATGTCAGAGAATAGGAAAAGATTATCGAGAAATCGAATCGTCATACAAATTGAAAGTAAAACATAAATTAGTAATGTTGCCATCATTGCCGATAGACCAGTAAGACTCGCGGAGTATAAGGACGAGTAATGAAACGCTTGGATCTAGACTAACTTTAATAATAGTAGTGTTGTGTTTATATAGATTCCACATAAATTATTATATATATAGATACACTATGTTGGTCACTATGGACCGATACTACAATAGTGACTTTAGGTAAATGGCTCACTCCCCATTATTCGTGAATCTGACTGACTGACTCGGTGATGAAGGAATCATGTCCAGAGAGTTCAAACGACTTTTACAGAAAAAACAACATTCAAAATCAGTCCATAATTGATGAAATAATCCTTTACTTCCTCCATTCTCCCCTTTTTTTAAAAGTCGGTTAAAAATTAACAATAAACTAGATTATTTGTATATTAATAAACTTTCTCTCCAAAATTAAACTTTTGTTTACTTTTAAATTTTATATTCCAAAAGGTCTCGTATTCCTAGATTTAGATCAGAATTAAAAATGTTTATAGTTGTGTATTCCTGTTCCAGTGTTGTTGTGTTGTTTACTCGTAGATATGAAAAGGTTCGCGTAGTCCTGAATACGTTACGTTACGATACGATTTGTAAGCTTCATTTTACTTAAACGCTACATAGTAATAAACTGCTGTTTTGCGTTAGTTCAAACTATATTCTTTTATTGAATTATCTTTTAATGGTCATGCACACTGCTGAGCAGGGTCTTCTCTTCAGAATGAGGTGGGTGTTGGGCCATGGTCCACCACACTAGCCCAGTGCGGGTTGGCAGACACTCAGGAGTGCAGGTTTCTTCACGATGTTTTCCTTTACCGCTAAAGCAAGTAATATGTATTTGCTTAGAAAAGTCAAAGGTGAAAAATCGAAACTTCACATGGCTCATAATTAAAGTTCATGTTAAATCACCGGTTAAGTGTCTGTCGACCCTCCAACTATCAAATTCTTCAATTCTTTATAACATCTTATAAGCTCACCTTTTATAAGGTTTTGCCAAGTAATCAGAGTTATAATTTTTTGATGGAATTTGTATGGAAAACTGAGATTAAAGGTGACTGTTAAATACTCAGATTATAATAATAACGCGTAGCCGTGTCTCGTCTCGTCTGTAAAGCAGTGGTGGCGATGGTTAATGCGAGGTCTTTATCATTTGTGCGCTTGTCTCTGTACTCTGTTCCACGCACTGTCAATTTATTGACGATACGCGTGCGGCGCCATCTTTTCTTTTTACTATTCATTACTTTAAAGATATATCTATCAGAGAATGAGACGTACAGGAAGAAATAAGAAGAAGTACTGAAAGCCAATAAATGCGTTGGAATTGTGACCATGTTGTCGGTTTAAGGTCGTCCTTGATATGATCAAGACATCCACGATTTACTGCTTGATCTCATTGCCACGTAAAAAATAAATAAAGTACAGACCTCACATAATACTCGATAAGGTAATCTATAAACACAGTATTACTCACACCACTTGCACTACTTACGATATGAATTCCCTTGAAACACTGCATTAGATCTATCAAAGGCTGTGTATTACACTGTCAAACGAAATAGTGACTACTCATAAAATAAAATAAAAGGGAATAATCGCCAACACATTATGAATAGAATAGTTACAGTGATAGAGGCATTCCACGTCCAGCGGAATTTCCAAACTCCTCTAGTTCGTTTAAACAAGTTTCAGCAGAAAAATATTCTGTATCTTGCTATAAATATGGAGAGATATGATACCCATTACTGTACAGCAATACGTATACACATGCAATTTAGACTGAGGCGAGCGGTGCCTGGGGCTTGAGACCCAGGAGCAGCTTTAAAGAGCTCTTTCATAATATATTAACTCTCACCTCCACCACTCGACCTCGCTTACTACAATAGATAATAAAGTAAACTTACATGGACCTCGAGAAGGGTAACCTTAATCACGACACTATAACACTACCATGTTCACTGCACGAAAACACCAGAGAGACTGAGTCTAATCTATTGCACTAAAGGTTATATATTGTCATCACGTCGGTATACTTGAAATAATATAAAATGATCTACCCGATACTATTACTTTATAAACAGTGTTGCTAACAATCTGTGTTGAGGACATGTATAGATATAACATATTAAAGTGATCTATGATCATTTTAAGAAATAATTTTCCTTTTTTTTTTTATAAAGTACATTGACTTACCCCATTTTCATTCATTTGACACCAGTCAATTATTCCTCGAGTAAAAGTATATTTAAATGTGGGTAGGCAAATAAAAAACAAAGAATTTTAGTAATAATTATATAAAATCTGTCATAGATGAGAGAGGGATGATACCCATTACTGTACAGCAAGACTTATACTCATGCTATTTAGATGGAGCCGAGCAGTGCCTGGGGCTTGAGACCCAGGAGCAGGTTTAAAGAGCTCTTTCATAAATATTAAAGTAAACTTACGTGGACCTCAAGAAGGGTGACCTTAACCACGGCACTATAACACTAACTTCCATGTACACTGCGCGACAACACCAGAGAGACTGACTCTAATCTATCGAATTAAAGGTTATATATTGTCTAAACGTTGGTATACTTAATACTTTATAAACGGTGCTGCTAACAAAGCTTAAATCAAAATTCTGGAATAGATAGAGGAAAAGTAACTTATAGCACATATTTAACATCGCTTCAGTGTATAACATCAAATAACGAGACAACAGTTATTCATTACCATTTCCGTAATTACGGGCGCACTCTCCGCTCTCCGTCTCTCCGCTCTCCGCTCTCCGCTCTCCGCCTCCAGTAGTAACAACTTGTATTTACACTTCATACTAACTGCATCTCATACGAGTATGCTTTTAATTTATTATCCAGCCTTTGTAGTAAGTAAAGAGTTTGGTTTACTGTAAGTCTGCATAAAGTTGAAGTCAGCGAGATTCTAAAGAACTTAAAACAGAATTTTAAGCAAATCTCGCTTAGATGAGGATAGCAACTACTTACTGACTCGAAAACGGTAAGAAGTCCGCTCTTATAGATAACCTAGACAAATATACTTTCAATCTAATTACGATTATAGTTTTCAATCCAATATTTAATGTTCTATATGTTACATTTTCTTAAAATTTCAGTAAATGAATGTGTACGTGAGGGAGTGTTAAAAGGAGGGTGATTGAGTGAGTTGAGTTATTGCACGGATGGAAGGCTGAGTGAGTGGTTGTTGGATTATTGAGCGTTTCGCAGACATTTCAATTCTCTTTGGACTCATTTCTGAAGTTAACACAGACGTGATCTATGTATTATTTCAAGCTTATTCCTCATTCCAGGGTTTTACAATCACTTGTTAATATTCTGCCTACAAATTGTCTATTTTAAAGAAATTTAATCCCATTAATTAAAGAATAGTAGTAATTCTGTTTATAAAACCTGCAGCAGATCTCAGCCCAACACTTCAGCGATAATGACCAGCAGCTATTACTCCTAACTACCGTCTGTTCACAAGGAAACACGTTTTCGATATTTTTTTATAATAAATTCAGATAAGTTAAATATTATTTATCAATTTCTATTTAACCCTAAAATTACCTTGTATAAAATTTCGTGCCCAAAATTCCTCCTGTTAAAATATAGCATCTATTTACATAGCAGGTAGCTTTCTGGCTACGCTGTCGAAAATTTCGTATACAGAGATGCGTTGTTAAATGTTTTATATATTATATACACATATACGCTATCAAAAATTATGTATACAGAACTGTATAATTGCTACTACCAGCTACTATTTTTGGAGACAGTTTTTGCTTCCCTCAAGGCTCAGCTCGGTACTACTATACTATATACAATATATTATAATCTGCGAGCGGCAAAATCTTTATATTCCTGTGTGGACATAACCTCAGGCCAATTATCCTTAGCTGTGACCGTAACAAATAGTGCGACTTCAGTAAATAACTTAATGAAACGTTTATTACAACCCACCAAGTCGCAGCAAACAGTCGCCTTCACTTCAGCCTTCAATTACTTACTAATGTCTTAAACACCGGTATTGTTCCTGGTGGCGAACAACGACTCCATTGTTTTATTAATCAAGCTCTCTCTAAGGATTTTTTCTTTTTATATAAGTGTTGACGAGTTTTTAATATAGTGGAAGCATTTCCAGCCACTATTTAGGCTTAACTACTTCTTTAATATCTGTGTCTTCATGTGACTTTCGGGTTAATTTGTATTTTCAACCGACTTCAAAAAAAAAGGAGGTTATCAATTGGGTTGTATTTTTTTTTTTTTTTTTATGTTTGTTACCACAGAACTCCGTCATATATGAACCGAAATGGAAATTTCTTTTCGTATTTGGTAGTATATGCTTACAGATTGGTCCCATTTTTTTCAAAAATCCATTTCTGATGATGGCATCATTGAGGAATTTAGAGAACTCCTCAAAAGTTATAGGCACACATATAGTGATTTTGATATTTTGAGAAAGGTTACGAGCATTTGTATTCAGAATTTATCATTTGATGAAGTGGAACTGATGAGGAAGACCATAGATAGCCATTATATGGTTGAGAATGTAAAGCAACTATTATTATGAGGAAATTTAAAAAATGCTTATCATGTTGATGTTACCAGTAGACTCTTAGACCTTCCGGCTTCATCTACCATCAGTTGATTTCCATTTCGGTTCATATATGACGGAGTTCTGTGGTAACAAACATAAAAAAAAAAAAAAAACGGAATTGATAACCTCCTTTTTTTTTTGAAGTCGGTTGAAAATAAAGATTCCAACATTTTATAACTTTAACAGTGTATATGTGTATTTGTCTGTGACATCGTAGCTCCTGAAAGAATGGGATGTTTTTGATGCGGATGTGTTGTGTGAAAGCAGATGGGATCAAGATGACATCGTTTTATTAGTTTAACAATGTGCCTGTGTGCCTGTCTGTGACATCGTACCTACCGAAACACTAACCTGATTTCGATGCAGAGTTTTCTGTGTGAAACAAATGGGATCAAGATGACATCGTTTTATTAGTTTAACAGTGTGCCTGTCTGTGACATCGTAGCTACCGAAACACTAACCTGATTTCGATGCAGAGTTTTCTGTGTGAAACAAATGGGATCAAGATGACATCGTTTTATTAGTTTAACAGTGTACCTGTGTGTGACATCGTAGCTACCGAAACACTAACCTGATTTCGATGCAGAGTTTTCTGTGTGAAACAAATGGGATCAAGATGACATCGTTTTATTAGTTTAACAGTGTGCCTGTCTGTGACATCGTACCTACCGAAACACTAACCTGATTTCGATGCAGAGTTTTCTGTGTGAAACAAATGGGATCAAGATGACATCGTTTTATTAGTTTAACAGTGTGCCTGTCTGTGACATCGTAGCTACCGAAACACTAACCTGATTTCGATGCAGAGTTTTCTGTGTGAAACAAATGGGATCAAGATGACATCGTTTTATTAGTTTAACAGTGTGCCTGTCTGTGACATCGTAGCTACCGAAACACTAACCTGATTTCGATGCAGAGTTTTCTGTGTGAAACAAATGGGATCAAGATGACATCGTTTTATTAGTTTAACAGTGTGCCTGTCTGTGACATCGTAGCTACCGAAACACTAACCTGATTTCGATGCAGAGTTTTCTGTGTGCAACAAATGGGATCAAGATGACAACGTTTTATTAGTTTAACAGTGTGCCTGTCTGTGACATCGTAGCTACCGAAACACTAACCTGATTTCGATGCAGAGTTTTCTGTGTGAAACAAATGGGATCAAGATGACATCGTTTTATTAGTTTAACAGTGTGCCTGTCTGTGACATCGTAGCTACCGAAACACTAACCTGATTTCGATGCAGAGTTTTCTGTGTGAAACAAATGGGATCAAGATGACATCGTTTTATTAGTTTAACAGTGTGCCTGTCTGTGACATCGTAGCTACCGAAACACTAACCTGATTTCGATGCAGAGTTTTCTGTGTGAAACAAATGGGATCAAGATGACATCGTTTTATTAGTTTAACAGTGTGCCTGTCTGTGACATCGTAGCTACCGAAACACTAACCTGATTTCGATGCAGAGTTTTCTGTGTGAAACAAATGGGATCAAGATGACAACGTTTTATTAGTTTAACAGTGTGCCTGTCTGTGACATCGTAGCTACCGAAACACTAACCTGATTTCGATGCAGAGTTTTCTGTGTGAAACAAATGGGATCAAGATGACATCGTTTTATTAGTTTAACAGTGTGCCTGTCTGTGACATCGTAGCTACCGAAACACTAACCTGATTTCGATGCAGAGTTTTCTGTGTGAAACAAATGGTATCAAGATGACATCGTTTTATTAGTTTAACAGTGTGCCTGTCTGTGACATCGTAGCTACCGAAACACTAACCTGATTTCGATGCAGAGTTTTCTGTGTGAAACAAATGGGATCAAGATGACAACGTTTTATTAGTTTAACAGTGTGCCTGTCTGTGACATCGTAGCTACCGAAACACTAACCTGATTTCGATGCAGAGTTTTCTGTGTGAAACAAATGGGATCAAGATGACAACGTTTTATTAGTTTAACAGTGTGCCTGTCTGTGACATCGTAGCTACCGAAACACTAACCTGATTTCGATGCAGAGTTTTCTGTGTGAAACAAATGGGATCAAGATGACAACGTTTTATTAGTTTAACAGTGTGCCTGTCTGTGACATCGTAGCTACCGAAACACTAACCTGATTTCGATGCAGAGTTTTCTGTGTGAAACAAATGGGATCAAGATGACAACGTTTTATTAGTTTAACAGTGTGCCTGTCTGTGACATCGTAGCTACCGAAACACTAACCTGATTTCGATGCAGAGTTTTCTGTGTGAAACAAATGGGATCAAGATGACAACGTTTTATTAGTTTAACAGTGTGCCTGTCTGTGACATCGTAGCTACCGAAACACTAACCTGATTTCGATGCAGAGTTTTCTGTGTGAAACAAATGGGATCAAGATGACAACGTTTTATTAGTTTAACAGTGTGCCTGTCTGTGACATCGTAGCTACCGAAACACTAACCTGATTTCGATGCAGAGTTTTCTGTGTGAAACAAATGGGATCAAGATGACAACGTTTTATTAGTTTAACAGTGTGCCTGTCTGTGACATCGTAGCTACCGAAACACTAACCTGATTTCGATGCAGAGTTTTCTGTGTGAAACAAATGGGATCAAGATGACAACGTTTTATTAGTTTAACAGTGTGCCTGTCTGTGACATCGTAGCTACCGAAACACTAACCTGATTTCGATGCAGAGTTTTCTGTGTAGTCGGTGCCAGCAATAGTACAGAACGCAGTAGTATAATAGTACAATCGCACACACTATCTCGTTACAGGTTCGTCCAATAGATATACCTATTACTATTCTCTCTCACTACACGTCTGTTCACCTGGCCGGGCTTGCTGGCACCGACTTCAAAAATATCAATTATTGTATATTATTGTCCTAATAAAGGGAGGTTAATAAATAAGCTAATTATTTCTTACTTTTTAGTGCATTTTTTAGAGTTTGAAGTTGGTTCAATTTTTTGTTAAAAATGTTTTATGTCTCACATTTTTTACAAGCAGGAAATTATAATTAGTACTTCCAAATGTGTGCGAAATTCCGGAGTGTCAGTCAGTAACTGAAAATTGATTCTTATGTTAAACAATAAATGAGTAATTATGGTTATGATAACAAGTTATTCCGTTCGTAGGACAATTTGAACATTGGTGGTAGGGGATCAGTTCACCGACTGGCTTGCGACCACCAGCATGCGAATCCGACCGCCAAGTGCGACGCGTTCCTCCCTCTCCTATACCATTAATGCTGTGGTTCCAGTGAATACTGGGTTCTCGCTCAAGGTCCACTGTGTAGGAGCGTACTAATAATTCATGTAAATATTGCGTTAATTTCGGCTAGATACTCATAATAGTAAAACGCGCCACAATATTGACAATCAGTTTTATAATAAACGGGTATATGCAGGGCATTTTAAATGTAATACACATAAAAACTTCAGCCAACTTATATCAATAACACAATTAATCAATATAATTTAAACAAAAAAAGGATTGATGAAATAATAAACTTACAGAGTTTATAGCCGGCTTCCAGCCGTATGGTCTCTTCCTTAAATACCTTTCAGGAGCTCTTGTCGCTCTGACACCCAAGTACCGATTGACTCTAAATAACGGTAGTCCAAATAAGAAAACTAAATTAAGACAACCGGATACTATTGACCGGATATTCATAATATTTTAGAATAAAGTCAAAATATGTTCTAACAATTGAGAAATATAAAAATAAAGGAAATCAAACGTGTGTTATAATAACCGGATGCTACACACCGGATATTCGTAAAATTATATCTTAAAATTTATTAAAATACGTAAAGGAAGTCAAATTATATTGTAACAGCCCGGATACTAATATAAAATATATTGAATCAAAAGTGTATTCTAACAACTGAAACCGCAACATTCGTCTCTTCGCTCCCCCTCCTCACTCTATCTTCGAGACGGCAACGAATCGGCAAAACAAGAGTCACTCTCTTGTATGTGCGATGTCCATGGGCGACGGTGGCCACTTACCATCAGGTGGACCGTCTGCTCGTTTGTCTCTTACCTATTATAAACAAAAACATTGTCAACAAGCAAACCATAAGTTCAAGGTTCTACTCTATATTTAGGATACTGAAAGCACTCAGCACTCAACACTCAACACAAGCATCTACATTTGGTCTGTCCACTTCATAATGCATATTAGTTGGATTAGCCGGAGCTAAGTCTGCCATTCCTTTGTTAATCTATACCTGTTGTGCACCGAGGCTTCTCTTCGCATAGCACGAGGTAATTATCCTCACAGGTTGAGTGGATCGACATACTTTAGCATAATGATAATTACGGTATCTATTCCTAAAGCTAACACAGTCTAGGAAGATGCATATGTAAAGCTATTTCAAATAATATTTAAAAAATTAATGAAACAAACTAAATGTAGTGATTTTGAAGATCAAACCACTGGTTTTTATATATGTTTTTTATGGGTTTCACCGTCAGTTGTGCACCAATTCGAATTTTTTTTTATTTGGTATTAGATACTTTACAGTTGGTCCCATTTCACCACATTATAATCTGATTAGTAAATCCCAGAGATATTGAGAAGAACTCATAAATGTTACATAGTAAATGAGTCAGGTTATTAAGTCTGAGAGACTTAACCTCATACTGAGCTGGCGAGGGATACCATGAAAGTGAGTTTTGGTGAGCGAGTGAGTTGCTAGATGAGAGAATAATTACACAAATAAATGTAAGAATAAAAAAAGGATGAAAAGTAAAAAGAAATGAACGGTACTACGAAAGAATGAACTTCTAAATTATTTTAGTGTGATTATTTTTTGACTTTTTAATGCATTTTTTGAATTTAATGTCGGTTTTTTTTTTTGTAAAAATGTTTTATTAGTGTTGAATAATGAGATCGAGGAGTGGACGACGAGTATCTGCTCCTGGATCACAAGCTCTTGGATCAGCTTGGCTTCCTTTTTATGGTTCCGTACCCAAAGGGTAAAAACGAGACCCCATTACAAAGACTCCGCTCTCCGTCCGTCCGTCTGTCTGTCACCAGACTGTATCTCATGAACCGTGATAGCTAGACAGTTGAAATGTTCACAAATGGTGTATTTCTGTTGCCCCTAGAAAGACAATTACTAAAAACAGAATAAAATTAATATTCAAGGGGGGCTCCCATACAACAAACGTGATTTTTTTTTTGACAAATATTGGTACGATATCGTACGCGAGTCCGACGTTATTTTCTTCTTACAGTAGATAAATAATCTCTTACTAACATTTACATAAAGAACCCGAAAGTATGAGTACGGTGACGTATGCAGTCGCAGGGCACATAATCTGTGCAGCTAATGCATATTCCACATTTTGTCTCAATCTCGGAGCAATTCCAGTAAACATTTAAAATGATTTATCAGCAAGAGATTAAATTTGAACCGAAATGAAACCCTTCACCGCAGTATGGGCTTTAGGTGATGGTGATAAGGTGCAGAGTGAAGAAGTGATGCAGTGGAGTGAGTGCATGTGAATGCGTTTACAAAAGTGTTCGGGAAGCGACAATAGTAGGCAGAAGGCAGCGAGTGAGTGAGTACATTTCAATAATCTGGGACTCGCTAGAACTAGTGGAAGGGTTGTCACTACTGTATATTATTATAAAAAAATCTTATGTCCATACTAATACTGTAGTCGTAAATGTATGAGTATATTTGTCGGTTTGTTCTTCTCTCACGCTGTAACGGAACGACGGATCTACATGATTTATTGTACAGAAAAAGCTTATCATTGGGTAGTAACATCGAGTATATGTTTTTCTCTCTTCTTAATTTTTTGGAGTGATAACTTCTTATGGGAGGGTAAACTGTTTCGTAACGTAACGCGTTACGGCGCCACTATATCTGGCTTCCCTTTCTCTCACGCATACGGCAGCAGTAGGCAGGCTGCTCCTCTCTCACTTTAACCTACAGCGCTAGCCGTATTTCGGACAGACGCATCCCCCTCTCTCCACTCAGTGTACAACTTTAATATTAAATATTTCAACTAAGATTAGTTGAAGTTACAACTTCTGTCGAGCGTCCCGAAACGCACACGTTTTTTAATTTTTTCGCAGTTTTGATTTATTTTTACATCATTCTTTGTCGATCTAATTGTCGCTTGTATACCATTCACTTCCTCTTTCAGCTATAATATCGATTGTGTTATTTCTCACTCACTCATTCGTTCTTGGTTTCATTATCTCAAGCATTAGAAATGAATGTAGTGTGATCCTGTCGAACATACGCTAGGTCTTTCTTTTTTTAGGGTCTCTTTCTCATACGTTATACTATCGAATGAGTTACCGGCAGCAAGTATGCAAATCTCCATCTATATATAGGGTATTGTAACATTTTGGCCAAAATACATGTATGCATGTATTTATGTATGTATATGTATTTAGGTATGTATAGTTTGGATGTATATATGGCTTATTTTAACGTTATACCACCTCAGCATTAGAATTCCTCTATAACAATTTATAATTGTAATTTAATTTATTTTGAATAACTCCGCCTTAGTACTCGTTTCGTTTACTTTAGTTTTATTTTGTATATATTATTTGATAAATAATTTATTTCTATTTTACTTGTGTACAATAAAAATATTTAAAAAATATGTTTTATCGTGAAATAAGTTTAAATGAAAACTTTTAATCGTTTATTTATTATCTGTTGCCGAGAGTATCTTTTGCGTTTTGTTTATTTTCCATTTATGGCTTCTCTTTTTCTAAAATGTTTGTGTAATATCTCATTTGTTTATTCTTGTTTAAATAAACCAAAATCTTCTTAAATATAAAACACAAGGATTAGAAGATTTAATACCAAGTTATTAAATATTCTAATCCTTGTGTTCTGTTGGCAGCCCTTAGAGTGTGTATTTAGATTCAATACCGCGTCTACCCTCAGCCCTCTTTCTATACATTCGCGACATTTTAATTTCGCACTCATGCAATGGTGCCGCGACCCCCCGACCCCCGACCCCGAGCCCCGCGACCCCCCGGAGACCAAATACGTAATAATTCTTCATAACTGGCGATGGGGTGATTGCAAATCACTTACTGCGATAGTTGAGGATAAATCCCCTTAGTGTTCGCAAATGTTACATTAGTTTTATGGATCTTGTAACAAATAGTTTATGCATTATGCTTAATGCTTCTATATACTTTATTTATAATAAGTGAAAGTTTGTCATTACATAAAAATGAGGGAACAGGATACAGGACACGTTTTTGTAAAATATGTCACCTGAGATAGTTTAAAAATTGCATAATCGAAGTTGATGAGTTGTTAACTAGTTAAATAGTGTATGGAGATAAGGCTAATTAGTTAGTAAGTGTCTGGGAGTAAACGTAGTAGTGGATGGAAGGTAATTGAGTGATTTAGTGAGTGTGTGAGTGATTGAATTAACAAGAGTGCTTTGGTAAACTAAAATTTTAAGTTATAGTATATATTTATTTTGGATAAACCTTTTTTTATTAGAATCTGCTAACAGATACTTCTCGGGGAACTTGGGATAATTGTGGGGTTGGAGCGATTGTCCCTGAAGGAAACATTCAAAAAACCTACCTCTGAAAGACTTGCTACCACCCAGGATGTTCGTCTCCTCTGCAATAGGGACGGGATGTGAAATGAGCTTTGCGATAACACGTAAGGTGCACATCAGCATTGGACCTCTAAATGAATAGCAAAATCCCGCATCTGACGCTCATACATCCACTAAACATCAGTGTACTTATGGGGGTAGTGAGGCCGGTTTAGGATAAACCTAAGATTAGTAAAATTCTGAAAACACAGTATAAAAGATTATTTGAACATTCAAAAATACAGACACATTTTACGAGTTTTAAATACAATATCAATACAAAAGGTGATTATGAAGGAATAAAATAAATAAGAGAATGTGAAATATGAGCCAATTTGTTCCAACTCGGAACACTCGACACTGCTGCCATCACATAAAGCTTTCCGAAAAGAAATCAATACGTCATACTCCCACTTGATTGAAGCTTTTGTTCCAGTTCATATAAATACGACGTAACTAATCGTTCAATGGATGGAACATTGATATAACTTTTGATATTTCTCGTTTGTCACGTTTATGGAGTTAAATAGTGTTGGGAATAAATTCATTTCTGATGTCGGAACATTTCCACGACTGGAGCGAATACGAGACACGAGATGGTTCGGTGCAATCAAAAATGTATATTGATGCTTTGATACTTTATACTTTTACACAGGATGAAAAAGCTTTGGAGATAATGACAGCTTTATTTATTCTAGTGATTAAATCATTTTTTTTCGAAAATAATTATCATAATGTCATTGATCAGACACGCAACTGTAATACAACATGTACACGACAATAATTTCCTCAGAATTAGTAATGAAGAACAAGCATCACGACACCCGCCCGGCCATAATAGTCACCGAGCGAGCTCGGTTTGACAACTAGCTCAAGTCTATTCGAACAGAGGTTATATACTGCTGTAGACACGAGAGAAATATGATACCCATTACTGTACAGCAATACGTATACACATGCAATTTAGACTGAGGCGAGCGGTGCCTGGGGCTTGAGACCCAGGAGCAGGATTAAAGAGCTCTTTCATAATATATTAACTCTCACCTCCACCACTCGACCTCGCCAACGTCAATAGATAATAAAGCAAACTTACATGGACCTCGAGAAGGGTAACCTTAATCACGACACTATAACACTTCCATGTTCACTGCACGAAAACACGAGAGAGACTGAGACTAAACTATCGCACTGAAGGTTATATATTGTCTTCACGTCGGTATACTTGAAATAATATAAAATGATCTACCCGATACTACTACTTTATAAACAGTGTTGCTAACAATACAGTCTTGGAATAAAATTAAAATGGTGATTTCCTACCTACAACTATATGATGATAGGAATAAAGTTGGTATTTAAAATGCATGAAACTTTGATGTAATTTGTTCTAATGAAACTGTAAGTAGTCGAAGCAACCTAATCGAAACAATTACGAATACCCCCCTGCTCCTCCCACTCCTCCCAATTATCCTGTTCATTACTAAAACCTTCTACTTAGAAGTATCCTTTACTTCACTTTACACATTAGCTGAAGACCATCAAGTTCGTAACTTTATTCGAGCAGTGGCGGCGAGAGTTTTTAAACTTAAATTATAATAAAATGGGCGTCGGGTCATAATACTAATATCAATATGAATGTGTCCAACTTTCGCTCATTAATCAAAATAAGTATAGTGACGAGGATATAACTATAGTTTCGTAAAAATAAAATGTTACATTCTTGAGATAAAAAAAATTTTTAAAATGAAAAAAGAAACTGAAAATATGTAACACTATAAGTGATTCCCCCGTTACTGCTCCCTAGTAGTATTTAATTTTTAGTACGACATTATAAAGATGTCTAATGGAGATCCGACATTAACAAATTTAAAATCTGGCCCCTCCCATAGGAAAACATCGTTTGCTTCGTGTATACGTTCAAGTGCTGATTGTGAGTCCATCGTATAATAGGTAAATGATTGAACTCTGCGTATATAATCTGCGAATAAGTTCGCAACCGTTCCCGAAGTGTTCCTGTCGTAATACGGGAATAAGGAAGTGAGCGGAGATTTATTTCGCAACTCGGAAGGAGAATTAAAAACTCCGCAAGTGTGCCCGTTAACAGATAAAAGCCGAATACTTGCGAACGCTTATCGTGGGGGTGTTGGAGGTGGGGGGAGCTGGGGGTCGGAAGTTTGTGCTACAGATCAAAGGCTTTTGTTGTGGATTAACAAGTCGGCGTATAAATTATTTGCTGTAACGACGCGGAGTGCGGACGGGTCGGCACCGGAGCCCTGCTGCGGAGCCCTACTGTGGAGCCCTGTATATATGTTGGCACGCATTTTTGCATCTGTAATTGTTTCCAGAATTTATAATTTGCTAGAATTTATTGTCTTCATATAGTATGAATACTGTAAGGGTAAAAAAGACAAAAATGTACATATATGGAAGTGGGTCATTTTCCTTTGTAGATGTTACAGGGACTCCTGTAGACGAAGAAGTCACATTGTTGTCCATAATTATATCTGTCTGTGTGTCAAGATGCTAGTATCAATATAATAATATGATGATGCCTTGTAAGTGCATTCCTAAACCATCTTCAAAAAAATAATCATAAATTCCTAATAATGATAATTTTCAAAATAATGTTGTTAATATCTGTACAAAATTGTTAAGGTACCAATACTGCCAATGGAAAACCAATTTCAGTACAACCTGCATGAAGGCAAGCTCTAACACGTCATATGTGTGCCTGGTTGCTCGGGTGTCTGGTTGTCTGGCAGTATACAAGCGAGACGCCTACAGGTTTGTTAGTGCGGATTACGCGCTGCTGCCACTCGCGGATTATGGATGAAAAGCTTCACGTCTTCGCTTATATATTACTCAATAAACACTCTACATGTTGAACATCTTGCCTTATACATAATAAAGCTACAGATTTACCTTTTTATTATGATAGATATGATGGTGACCAACTGATAGTAAGTGGCCACCATCGCCCATGGACATCGGCAAAACAAGAGATATCTTCCTTGTTTTGTAGATGCGTTGCATCCTCGAAGATGGGGATGGGGAGTGAAGAAAAAAATGCTGCGGTTTCAGCGGACCCTAAGCTATAGCCCAGAGTCCACTAGATCCGCAGCATTCATTGGATGGGAGAGGGAGGAGGTAAGTCTGGCCCACACCCGGCTCGACCGGAACGCGTCTATGACACTTGGCTGTCGAATAGTGGTCGCAAGCCAGTCGGGGAACAGATCCCCTACCAACAAGGGAATGCTTTCTCAGCGGTAAAGAGTATTCCTCTTTATTCTAGCCCAATATTCCATTCAATACCATTAGTATTCTAACCCGTCTCCTCACAGGTAAAAAAGCTCATCTGTTAATAAATACAAAATAATAATAATTTTTCTCTCAGCTGTCTGTCTGTCGCAGTGCCCCAGGCAACACACAACACACCGGTATAGACCTGCTGGGCCAGTGTGAATATGTTGATTATAATTGTCTTTCAGAATTATAATTCATTTAGTCTTATCAGTCAATGGATGGAAATAAAATATGCTACCAGTCGTCATTATACAAGTTTGTGGACTGCTGTTGTTGCTGTTGAAGAAGCAAACGATAAATTGCTCATTCATAAGCGAGAGTTCGTTGCTTTTTCCATTACTCTTCTCCTCTATCTGCAACAATCAACATTTAACCACAAAATCCAGATTTGTCGTCTATAGCAGGAAAACTCAGCTCAGTTACCAACTTTGTAATATTAGATAGTAAGCTGACTGAAATAATATGTTTTTATGTCTTTCATTGTAGGTTTACCAAAGTTGTTTTTCTTCTTATCTCTTTCTCTAATTACCAACATTTAGCTATAAAATAACAAATGTATAAAATGAAATGAAAGTCAATTACCCACACGCACTTGCACTCAAACTGCACTAACAAATAAAAACGTCATTGTTGTGTGATGGCTGAAACTAGCGTTGATTTATCGAGGCTCACTCTTTATGGGATTTATTGGAAATTGTTCTGCGGTTGTGTTGCGTATTAGTCAGGATAGCCAATATAGTCACTGTGGTTCAGTACTATAATTGTTTTAGTCTGTTTATATTGTTTTTTATAAGCTTTAAAACATTTTCGATACTGTTTTTATTAATGGAAAATACGATAAATGAATAAATTGTAGTGCATATTTTTCATTGGTAAAAATGGCTAACTTACTCACCTATACCGATTTATATTTTAGATATAATATAATACTCCTAAGCTCCTAGCATACATCATTATTTAACTATAAGTACATATGCGTCAGGTTTAATTAAAAGATCCAAAATGATTTGTCTTTTAGTTTTGTGATTCAATATATCGATGTAAAATAATATTTATAAATGAAATCGGTGCTGTAGCAAATGGGTTCGAGTGCAGCCAGCAGAGCCTACGAGTCCGCCTCTGCCGCTCCATCGACAACTAATTACAAACATAATGACTTGTCGCTCTGTGAGTGAGTGACGCTACGACTAGTAGACTGACAATTAAATATTGTGAGTATTTTCTTTGTAGAAGGTAAAAAATTGATTGATTTATCATTATAATCATCATAACCCGACAATGCCCCACTATTGAGCTGTCCATCACGCTGGTCCAGTGCACGTTTCCTCACTTCACCGTTACAGCAACTGATAATTATATGGTTAAAATCACACATAACTCAGAGAGGCAGAGGTGTGTGTCTGTGTGGGATCCAACTGGAATCGGTTGACTAAAATACTGCATATTTAATTCAAGTAGTTGCTTCCAGCGGACAAACAACATATGTATGTTGCAAATACAGAGCCGATAATCCTGTGAAATATTTAGATTATATTCGTTTCTCTTTTCAATAAAACATTGATCGCAATGAGACTCAGCTGAACAATAATAAGCTTCCGTAAACGCAAAAAGGTCAAACCGCGGGACACAATCGAAAGTGAAAGTGAAGGCTTAGATAACAAATAAATGGCCACCAATGAATACATTAGTCCGCCGACCCGCAGTCCCGCCGTCCCGCTCGCGGGTCAATATTTGACGAGGATAATTGACTAAGTTTGACGACTACTGCTCAGTGCTGCACAATATACAAGTCCATCATACAGTTCACAGAATCACATCAAACTTTGATCTATAATGTTAAAGATTCACAATCAACGTTAACAAAATGTCGGATGCCAGTTCTTGCTGCTCCACGTTTCGTGCGTGTGAAAAATATCAATTCCTTTATAACCAACCGACTCGCTCTCGCTTCACTTAGGTATAAGTATATGCATGTCGAGGATTTTAAATGATGTGAAAGGAAGGAGGAATGTGGGGAACATTGGGGAACACTAAAAGCGGGTGATGGTATTGAATGGAATATTGGGTAAACGCGACGCAGATACTTCTACTGAACCGATAAATGATCAAATATGATCTCTAACAATTACGAGAGAAACCTAAGCAGTGCCTTGGACTTGTGACCAAGGTTTAGGCTTAAGGAGCTCCTTTAAGTAATTACAACACTCGCCTCCACTGCTAGGCTCTCTATTTAAACCCAAGGTTAAACTCACATAAACCTAACCTAACACAGGACGAGGTAATTACATTGTAAGGTACTCACGTGACCTTGATCGGACAACACTATCACTATTTAGACACTACTTCACTTCTTGAGAGACCGCGCACGACTAAGACTTCATTCAGACTGTCGATGGCATATAAAGGGTCACAACGGAAGTGGCTACTACCCTACTACCCAACGCCATAGACAGCGATGATGATTCGGTTTAATCGATAACCTTTTACTATTCTCCGACATGCAGTAAAAGTCTTTTGTTTTAAACGACTGAACATATTCTAAAGATTTAAATGTTTTTTTAAATATAAAAACTATTTTTGTGACTTAAATATAGAAGTTTGCTGTTGTACTCCAACTGCTACTGTTGTATAGAACTGAATCATATATCTGTCATCGTTCAAGCAGCGTTCGTAACAAACGTCTTCATTCTCGAAAAAAAAAATTTTTTTTTGGGATAACATATAGCCTTTGACGCTCACAAATAATGTCGCTTTTTATTGGTAAAAGAATTTTTAAAATCAGTTCAGTAGATCCACAGATTACCCCCTACAAACTCACAGACTTTACCTCTTTATAATATTAGTATAGATTTAATAAACAACGCAAAAACTTAAAAAAAAACAATGAAATATACGTCTTATAATTAAATATATTTCATTGTGTTTTTTAGGTTATATATTTGCACTTTTCAATAAACTTGATAGTGTAATAGTTAGAAATAGATAAATATGTGATATTACATTCATTCGTAAGATTTATATACGAACGAATATTCGCCTGGAGGTCTGAAATAGTTTGGATTAGGTTATTACGAATGTAGACAAAATATGTCTGTTTGTTTGTTCGATATATCTTCGAACTTTTTTCGTGATTGTTTGAAGTCACGACATCCATATTACTAAGTCAAAACGGGTTGTATAATTCATGAAAGGTCTGTATGATAATGATACTTGAGGAAGTATGATTATGGTAGGGGTCCTCAGCAATTAATATAATGAGTTGATGCTCAACTTAACGATTGTCTTCCCTGACGAGTTAACCGTCACGAGATAAGGCGATTTCTAACTTATAATTGTTTAAGTTATAGTTAGGTATACTACACATTGTTCAACTTCAAAGAGGATTTAACAAATTTGAATAAATTGAGATCTAGAGCTTAAAAATAATACAATTCCACTTACTCTACGATCTACATAACAACACCCTCGCTCTACTAAATTCTAAAGTAAGCTTTTTGTCTGACAGACGGCCCCCCTTCGGTAAGTGTTCACCATCGCCCATGGACACACCTTGATAGTTGAGTTGGGAAGGGAAAGAAGTAAAGAATTCTGCGGTTTCAGCAGCAAGAACAGAGAGACCACTGAAACCTTAGTATAACTATAATGAGAGAGGGAGGGGGAAATTTTGGCCCACATACGACGCGACCGGAACGTGTCTAAGACCCTTGGAGATTGGAGTCATATGCTGGTGGTCGCAAGCCAGTCGTTGAAAAAACCCCTACCACCAAAGGGACAGGGTTACTCGGTTCTTACGAGATGCTCTCCCAGCGGCAGAGGGAATTGTATTCCAACTCGCTTCCTCAAGGGAAAATCAAAAATTATTATATGTTTTAGGAAATGAATACAGTAATATTTATTGTAACGTATTTTACGTTCAAAAACATAATTTTTAGTTATTTACGGTGAATATTCGCAACATGGCATATCGATTTCCAAGAGTCAAAGACGAAATATTTGAAAATTTCTTTTTGTATTTGGTAGTATATGCTTACAGATTGGTCCCATTTTTTTCAAAATCCAGTTCTGATGATGGCATCTTTGAGGAATTTAGAGAACTCCTCAAAAGTTATAGGCACACATATAGTAATTTTGATATTTTCAGAAAGGTTACGAGCATTTGCATTCAAAATTTACCGACCGACCGACTACACCGACTACAAAAATATCAATTATTGTATATTATTGTCCTAATAAAGGGAGGTTAATAAATAAGTTAATTATTTCTTACTTTTTAGTGCATTTTTTAGAGTTTGAAGTCGGTTCATTTTTTTGTTAAAAATGTTTTATCTTTTATCTCTAAGATTATGTTTATGTTGTGATCAAGCCTCGGATAGTTTTTTCGATTCATAGATCAATGACAGCTTGTCTGATTCGTGACACCATCATGTTATAAAGTAAAATACGAGAAACGTAATTTAGTTTAGTTATAATATAGGCAATATAATGAAATCCGGATCGACGCAACTCGGCGCGAGGAGAGAAGAGGAGAGAGGGGGAGAGAGAGACGGGAACTAATTACAAAGATAATTAGAAGTGCCGTGACGCCTCAAACTCCACAACTATCGGCTCCGGGCCGCAGGCTCGCTTAATACTCACCAAACTTTTACCAGACACGAGATGTTCATTCTGAGAAGCAGTCGCTCTTTTACTGCTTAAATCTGTAGGGTTTTAGGGTTCTGTAGCTCAAAACTAAAAGTTCATTGCCTATCAGTCTATCAAGACCGTATTTCTCAGAATCGCATGGAGGTGTATATTCCCAAAGAAATCTAAATATATAGAGTCCCCAAAAACTGTAAAACTACATAAAAAATATGGGTAAGCTGACGGTGACTATAAAACCTGTTATCTGTTCTGTTAATAAAAAAGTGATCTATAACAATATAATTACAAGCTTTGGCCCAACTAACTCAATTACCCAGAACAACCGACCCGGCCGCGGGTCTGAGTAATGTTTGAGCATGTCGACGCACCCACATCAGATACTCTGACGAAACTATTAATTAATCCATTATAAACTTTCAGTCTGCATAAAGGTTTATTGTACTAATTTCATTATATAATACGTTTATTTATAAATTCTAATTTTGTTTACGAATGACTGAATAATTTCTGTTAAAACTCTTTCAATCTACTTCTTCACACATACGCTACTCACTGGTCATTCCTTTCCATGACTTATTTTATATATTTAATAAATAATAGCCAACACTTCTCAGCAAGTATTGCTATTATTTCCAAAAATATATAAAATATAACAGAGTGAAACACATAATGTAGCCGGAACCACTTTAAAGTTGAAACGCTCGATCAGTTCTTTCAGGATTAGCTCTATGTCTTTTAAAATGATTTTCCATGTTGCTAGCACACAGTATTTGTTGATTTACATTTTCTGTTTTTCTAATATACTTTTTAGTTTTTACAAAATTTAATAAAAATGTGTCTGGCAGAACCCGAGGATTAATATAGAACATGTTAGTGCATTATAAATATAACTACTCAGAAATACTATAATTCTGTGCTCAATGCTCATGTAGTATATTATTATGAACTCAATAGGTTATTAGTTTCACTATTAATTAAATATTATTTGGTCAGTAATAGTTATCTAAGCTAAAAGTGATGATAACCTACTGGTTGTGAGCACCAACTTTTCCGAGTTATGTGTGTTTTAAGCAATTAAATATCACTTGCTTTAACGGTGAAGGAAAACATCGTGAGGAAACCTGCACTCCTGAGAGTTCTCCATTTTCTCTGATGGTGTGTGAAGTCTGCCAACCTGCACTGGACCAGCATGCACCGTGATGGACTACGGTCTAACCCAATCCTCATTCTGAGTAAGAGACCTATGGTAATCTATTATAACACGATGGTTACCTGTGCTGAGCGCGGGCAATCCCTATACATAAACCACACTATTACAAAGAATGCGTATTGTTTTCTTTTACCCGCAGGCAGTGGTGGCGGAGGCGGCGGTGAGCCTACAGAGCGATTGAACTCAAACAAAGGGTTTATAACACAAGATAAACATAGGATTTAGGCCACGCTCTAGGGCTCCGGGGCTCCAGGGCTCCACCTCACTATTGAATCACATCAATCCCGTACACGTGCTAACGTTCGTATTACACTCCAAGTAAAAAGATATAAGAAGCTATTATAACTAAAATGGGTATATCACTAAACTCCTTTTTACCCGACTACGGCGAAGCCAAAAGGAAGGGTTATGATTTTGGCAGTCTATGTATGTATGTATGTTGGTATCTATGTATGTATGTTTGTATGTTCCACTCTAGTGCCTACTCAACCAATTTTCATGAGTGAGGTGTCAATAGATTTGTAATAATAGCGCGGGTGACGTAGGCTATAAAAATTTTATG
Source organism: Limenitis camilla (assembly GCA_905147385.1). NCBI lineage: Eukaryota > Metazoa > Arthropoda > Insecta > Lepidoptera > Nymphalidae > Limenitis > Limenitis camilla. The sequence continues at coordinate 13,956,754 of LR990241.1, forward strand.
ATTTTTTTTAATGACGGAATTTAAAACTCAGATTCTAACTTCGAAAAAAATTAAACTGAGCTGATTATCACGTGTTTGGTGTCAAAAGAAAGGTCTTGACGAGCACATTACAAATATGTATATATATGTTATTGTTTAAGTCAACATATATGTTTAAAATGCGGTCGTATAGTTCGCGCGGTCCTGTCGTTGCAGTTATTTACTCGTTTAAACAAATAAAAGCCAACAATTACGTTATAATATTAGATTATAAAAGTTATCTCGATCGGGAAACGGAAAACTATTAAATAAAAAAATAAAGTTTAAAAAACTATAACCCGACTACGTAAAAAAGTGGTCTAAAAAGAAGAAACAAGAAAATAATCAGACAGAAACCTAAAAATTTATCGGTATAAAAATGGCCAAGGTAGAACCGTGGTCGCACCCTATACCTACTATGATTATATATATAATTAGAGGAACACTACCATGAAACGGACATAGTAGGTATATAAAATATTACATTGTTATAAAGCTTTAGCTATGTATTAATACCTCAATGGAAAGTAGGAATCTCGAAGTATACATTTAAAGTATCGCTTACACAGTTTCTAACACACTGGTATATGACCCTTACCACAAACACTTACGGTATCTTCACGCAATCTAATTCGAGATTACGAGAAAGAACAAATGGAAAAAACAATAGACTTTTTATCTCGGATTTGAGATACTTCATACAAACATTACTTTAATAAAGATAAGGAGTGAAACTTCTTTCATCTTGCTGTTTTTATAATTTATGAGAAAAAAAATTGCTAAGTCGTTGTAAAATTTTAATAAGATAACAAAGATTATACAACTAAATACATTTCATTTCCTTTTGCTGTTTTTGAACAAGGAGCCCTCGCTTCACTTCTATATACTTTATCAACATGGTTTAACCCTTCATAGCTGACGTTTTCAAAATCACCATACAAGGCAATTATTTGACTTTATTACTATTGAATTTTAAAAGTGACATTTTAAATTCAGTAGTCGAATGGTTAGGTTAGGTTAGACTAAATACGAATCGGAGTACGCAGAGAAGGTTCCGTACAATTTCACTGGAGAGAAAAATGTCGTCGTCGAAAATGACATATTTATATATATTGGTAATACTCACAGTCTGTATACGAGCTGCAAAAAAAAGTTGTTTTATGACGTAACTACAAGTTTTATGATTCTAGGTCAATGGGAGGTTCCTATAAGTTTTGATTTCCATGCGAGTATCGAAATATGAATAAACGTCCGTAACTTTTGCAAAGTTTAAGAAGCACGGACCCAAGTGTTTGATACTAAGGAAAAAGACAGACAATGGGGACAGACAATGAAATATCCTTCACTTTAAGGTACGGAACCCTAAAAACTAAATTGGTTAATAACTGAATATTTATATTTGGTATTGGTGAATTAGCGAATGAACTCGTTACTGTAATGGCAGTGTGACTCGCATGAGTAATTAGTGTAAGTATAACGATGGGCTAAGCGAAGCGAGGGCTGGGGGTGGGGGACCGTTCCGTGGATAATTACATTATCTACAGTTGTTCCTAGTAGGGTGCACACGATTCACAGATTTGGTAGATTAAAAGTCAAAGATCTCATGAGAAACTCAGTTAGAAGGTTGTTTACTTATTTATGTTGTGTATTAGCTAATGTTGGTAACTAAATATGTTATCACAAATGAATAATTCAAATAGATTTGAGCTAAATTGAAGTATAATATCATTGCAAGATCATTAGTATTAAGTATCGTAACATATTGTAATTGCAATATATCTAATAATTCGGCCAAGTGCGAGTGTGGAACTCGCGCTCTGAGGGTTTCGTAAAATTTCAATAAATTTCAACTAATTCCATAATCGTACAAACACAATCGAATTTTGATTATCGAAAAATATTTTAATGTCGGTGAACATATATCAATAAAATATAATTGTCAAATATAGAACCTCTTTCTCTTTTTGGAGTCTATTAAAATATTTTACAAGTTGTCATTTAACAAACATGTCATATCGTCAACAGCCGTTGCTAGGATTCGCGGCCGATTAGCTTTAGATTCATTTCCCACGATGCGACGACAAAAACGTCCAAATTTGCGATTTTACTAACATTCGAATATGTTATACATACACACGTCTTCGGCACAGATTTAAGCCCTGATGAACGTTAAGCCAGAGGCTTTGAAGATTTGAGTGAATGGAAGAGGTGCCTGACTTAAACCTTAAAAAAAAAAAAAAATTTACCAAATAATTTTTTTAACATAATTTTCACATTACAAATTTATTTTTTCTTTCTTAGAATTTATTTATTTAAAGTTTTTAAATTTCAATTCCATAAAATTAAACTCGTTAACTAGAGTTAAAACGGTAATAATATTTTATATCTGTATCGAGGGGAATATTCCTAAAATCGCAAACATCGACTTTTTCATGTGCGCATAACATGTGGCCTATAGAAAAACAACTTGTTATCACTCCAGTATGAATGGCTATATTTATTGATTGCTTATATTTAGAAGTTTGATTTTCACACAGCTTCAAGATATTATAGACTTACACGTTTAGTATTAATTTCAACTGGATAATTTCACGTATTCTTCAAATAATGCGTCAAACCTAAATATATAAAAGATCAAAAGACGAATATAATTAAATGAGTGACCACATTAACGGTCATATCTTTTCAATGCGTGCACTTAGAAGTTTGATCTTTTGACAGCCGTAAGGAACCGCAGGCGCGAGTATTTGATATTCATTTTAAGTTGATACCTCCACGCGATCCTGAGAAAAATGGCCTTGACAGACAGACAGACTGACAGACAGTCAGACGGACAACGAAGTGATCTTATAAGGGTTCTTTTTTTTTCCTTTTAAGGTACGGAGCCCATTGTATACTACCTGCGTAATACAGTGAGGAAGCTGTCGTATAAGAAGTCTTACAAGTCTTGCGTATGTGCGCACAAATTCATCTTTTCATTCCTGCATCTAATGATTTACTAATAATCCTAACTAATATTATAATTTCGAAAGTGACTACTTAAGAATCCAAAAAAACAAACGAAACTGTGATTTAATATACTACTTGCGTCTGTTTATCTATTATACACTTTTAAAAAAATCACTGAACTGAACCGATTTGATGAAATATGAAATAAAGATAAAGTAAAGCTCGTGAAAAAAATAGTTATGAATACAAAGTAAACAAATGAGTGTGCGATTACGCCATTTGTTATTATTAAAATGTAAATTATGGTGATATAGCGATTAAAATGTAAAATACACGTGGTAAATTGCACCCGGGCGAAGCCGGGACGGTTCGCTAGTATATAATAAACACACAAGCATGGTGACGTTGTATCACAGTAAAAGTGTAGCTCTCATTAGTATGGATTATCCGTTGAATGCGAGTCGTGTGGTGTCAGTACATGTACGCGCGAGGCGCGATGTGCATCACAATGCGTCGCGTCGTCCCGATCGCATCACGCTACTTGTAATATTTAGGGGTACCCTCCGTGTGCACGTTGGGGGCTGCTCGAACATGTGCCTATTTAATTAAAACTTAAATAAGCTATGCTGAAAAGTAGCACATAAAAATAAAAATAAAAAATAAATGTTTTGCACTGGGGGGGTGGGGTGGACATTAACGTTTGCATTTTTAAATATTAACAAAGAGAGTATCATTGAGATCTGGCTTACATACGTCGAGACCAGAACGTAATATAATTCTACGATTTAAGCAGGTATAGTAGTGAAGCACAATAGTTCACAATGGAGCCGAGCATTACGACAACTGGCACACATCTATCGGGACAGATATTATAATTATATATATTTGAAATAAAATATAAGGAACTAAAAATAAAATTAATATTATGGTAATATAAGAATTTTAATGGAATCAAAATATTTTTATGAAAGCGCGACATGTATGACGGTGACGTAGTTGTCAGCGTGACGTAACGTGACGTAATGAGGCGAATAAACATGTATGATACGTTTTATAGTTTTTTTGATCGATAATATAAATAACAAAACATATTATTTATCAGTTAAACTAAAACAGTTTAATCATTAAATTATTTCAGTTTTATTTTATTCTTGTATATAACCTCTGTTCCGATGGACTTGAGCCAGCTGGCACCTGGTGACCATAATGACTGTGCAGTGGTGTGGTGTCGCGATGCTGGGTCTTCATTACTAAGTTTGGAGTAAGTATTTTCTTCTATAATGCGTTTACAATCATAGGTAGGAGCAAGTGTAAATATTTACCTTATTCTAGTGTTATCTGATAGTGATATCCTCATCCATAATAAATAATTGTTATCTGAAGTACATAATATATTAATAGTGTTTTTGTCTGAATCAGTCCATCCATATAATGCGCAGTAACACGCACCCTCACTATTGTTGCTCTCTTTCTAACAACATGACTTAAGTAACAAATTTGATTCAAAACTCATAACATTGATGACTTATAATTGTTTTCTATTATAGTTAATTAATATACCCGGAGCTTGCGACCCAGATAGAGGGTTATGTGACCTATTTATGTTAACCGTGCTACGAAACTTAGCCTCCGCTGCTCGACCTTGCTACTTAAAATTAATATAATTAGAAAAGTAATCTATTAATTAATCAATTAGGAAGACATACCATAATAAACTACATAACTTACGCTACTTTAGACAATGTTAACTGAATTAAGTCATAAGAGTATTTTAAAAAAAAACAGCAAGCAATTTTAATACCTCAGCGAAACGAAGAGAAAGGTAGTGCAGTATAAATAAAGTTATGAAAGTTACGTCAGCTTTTTGTCAAAATATTACGAATTCTTTTCTACCCTCCGTTACATGTTTATGGCTCCATCAACTGTAGCCTTTGGCTCTGAATTGTGATGCTGACTCACACACACACACACATACATAGACTGGATTATAGTAAATATTTTCATGACTGTAATTCCAATAGATTTATTCCCTGTCGCTATATAACTGAGGTAGTTTGACAAATTATTGTATAAAGTATTCATTGTCTAAAGTAGTGTAAGTAATATAATTTAACATTCTTTAGTCCCTCTTATTAAACTTCGCGTGAATTTTTAAATAGTTTAGTTTAATGATCAAGTAGTCAATGGTGAGGATTAGAATTCTGTAACCCTACACCTGCCCTTGGGTCACGAGCCTTAAGCACGGCTCCTCTAGGCAGGCTCGTTTAGGCATTTGGAACAGTGAGTGTTTGAACATTTAGTTATTTTAAATGTCTCTTATATACAGATATTGCGTTAAATGTTGACTATCGTGACGTATGAGACGGAGATACAGGCGCGTGTAGTGATAGAGCGGGACAGAGCATGATTGTGTTACACAGCATGACGCTTCTGGTATATATTCGGCGCTACCCTCAGCCGGAAGCGGAAGTCGTTAGCCGAGTGACCCCCGCCGCGTGCCCCACCGCGTGCCCCGTGTGTCATGTCACATAGCGCTATCATATACACACTAGATGTTAATATTTTGAATAAAAATATTCCATAGCAAAACATCACCATTAAAAATATTTTTTTTTATTAGTGATGCTTTCTTATGTAAGGATCCAAGCAAATTAGAATCAGAAGTTTTCATGTGAAGAATAAACCCTGGTGGGGACACAAACGAGATTTTGCTTATGTGACAATATATGAGCTATAAAAGGTACGTTCCGTGTTCCTGATGTAGGGTCAATACTTAGAATGTTCACTCTATATAATCACTTTGTAATATTAATTTATATTACCATTTGTCAGGCTGCGTTGGCTATCGGGACAACAGTTGTATTTCGTCGAATCAATACTACTTTTACACTATAAACTATCATCTAATGATAAGTTCAAATACATAAAAATGATTTCTTTAAAACCTCATTTCAGGTAGTTCTTTTTATATTACTTCAAGTATACCCACGTGTAGATAATATATAACCTATAGTGCAATAGATAACTCTCAGTTACTCTGGTGTTGTCGCGCAGAGTTCATAGAAGTTAGTGTTATAGTGTCGTGGTTAAGGTCACCCGTCTTGAGGTCCACGTAAGTTTATTTTATTATCTACTGTAGTTAGTGTTCGGGCAGCGAAGGGATCACCTTATCGCAAGTCCAAGGCGCTGCCCGGCTTGCCTGTGTATACTGTATATGTATTGCTGTACAGTAATGGGTATCATTCTCTCTCACGACAGTCGAATTTTCTTCAGTTAATTCAAGTACTTCAGAGGTTTAGGATAAAATGAATACAAATCGGAATTACGTCAATGTTATTTATCACAATAATAAGTATAGTGTAGATAACGTCAGGGTAAGGATATGTACTGGAACACGTGAACATCACAATATTGATGATACTGTCGTTGAACAATAAACATATTTAGATTATAATTAATTCATCAACAAGATATCGATATCCTTGAACTATATAGTGTCTTAGATATGATAATACTTTGATAATATTGTTATTAAATGGTTAAATATGTCTGTAAGTTGTAAAAGAACTCCAAAGAACGTCAGAACAAACGAGTTTCATTTGAACAGTAGAAAATAAATAACTCGTTGAGAACTATCTTTTAAACACTATTATTTGATTACCAGTGTACTCTACAAAACTGTAGATACTTGGTACTTATACACAATTTATACATCACTAGCCGACGACTCTCGCTTCACTAAGGTATATTCAAACTGTCTACTCACTCACACGACTATGAATCATGTATTTCTCATCGGTAAGGTAGCGTTCGTAAGAAACGCTTTCGTACGTCGGTTTTATCCCTAATTTACTTTGCAAATCCGCCTACCACGAAAAAGTGTTTTTATTTTTCGGTTTAATATATAGCCTATGACACTCACACATAATGAAAATCGATTGAGTACATCCCCCCTACAACCTCACAGACCTTTAGATACCATTTTATATTATTAGTATTGAATAAAATAACAAAGCCACGTTACCATTTGTTTAAAGAGTGACTTTCCGTATTACTTCAAAAAAAAAGAGGGTATAAATATTTTTGTTTTTTTTTATATTGATTTAATTAATTAATCATTAATAAAGTATTTGCAAAAGAAAAGGTTTTGTTTACAAGTGAATAGACATCATGACGACGCGTTATCATCACATCACAGAACGTTAACAGTATACTCTCTGACGGGATCAAAGACAAGTAAATGCTATTAATTAGATCTCGTTTACTCCTCCTCCTCCTCACCCCTCACTTCTCACAATGCTTCCACCGTTGCGAGAACTCGTGAAAACTTGTTTGTAGGTAATTTAATATAATTAGAGATCAACAAGTGAAATTAGGCTGAGATGAATTTTACAGAAGCACTCGTCCTATTTAATTTATTTTAAAATATTATTATAGCAACACTGCCTTGACTACTTATAAGCTCTACTCTGATAGTAAGTCTGTAATTTTGACTAACACTTACTACCTGATGGGCTGTCTGTTTGTTTTCCCTTTAACTGGCATAAAAATAGGAACATTTTCCACGCTGTGCGAACTGGTGGGCTTAGAAAGAGCTTGAGGCGGAAGCGTCAGCGCCTTCATTCCGTAGGAGAAAGACGAGCATCCGCAGACGAAATTACGAATTACTAGTGGCAAGCTTCTTAGTGAAGCCCTGGAGAAGTTTTTCGTGACGAGCTGAAGAGGCTTAAATCTTTATGTACACTTTCGCCGGGACACTACAGTGGAGTAGAACTAGTATTATAAGCGATCCTAAGGTGTCCACCAAGAAATGGCTTCGATTTCGATGGGTTTTTGTGGGTATTCAGTGTTGGCCGCTGCAAGTCCCATATACCTCTCTCTCTCAGAGAGGATGCGTAAAAGCATTTTCCAACGTTAAAAAAAGCCCTGTGTTAGATTAGCCTTATGTAAACCTAACCCTAAGCTTAGACAGAGGACCTATTCAGAGGAGGTGACGGTCCATATATGTGGCAGGGGTATCTTAAATCTAAACCTCGGTCACAAGTCCAAGGCACAGCTTGGGTTCCTGTCAGAAAAGTAAGATATAATCGATTGCATATCCTATCTCCTCGCACAACTCTTTTTTCCAATATGCATATAACTACTAAATTTAAAAAAAATTTAAATATATTGAAAAGCAAATGAAAGGTAAACAATATTTATGCACCTCGTGCTATTGAGGATATTGAGGGTGAAGCTCGTGCGGATGCTTTCCAAACAGAATATAAAATATCGAGACAGATTGAGCCCAGTCCCTCCGTTCCCCCCAGCCTGCAACGACACGCCAAGTGATAAACCGATATACACTTCGCTGAGATTATATTTTCTCAATTTACGAAAATGCTTACAATAATAAAGAGCAAAAATCTTTATTATTGTAAGCATTCATTTAATACTGTTTTAGAATTGTTCCTTTGACGTTGTTCTGTACTAAGGTGTTCACTTTTTTGCAAGTATTAAAACATGCATTAACAGTCGTATCATTTGATCACGTTCATACCACAACAATAAAAATCCAAACAAAATAAAACATTTTCATTCCACCATTGAAAATTCATTTGTAACCAAAGAAAGCGAGGAAACAATAACGTTGAAAACAAAAATATCTTGTTAAACCAGTCAAACTCAACAAAGAAAAACTTGCAAAGCAGGAAGCGGGAAGTGGAAAGCGGGAAGGGAAAATGAGGGGAAAGGAAAGGGTAAAGGAAGGGTTGGCGGTTATCTCGTCAGCGCTCCACACGCGCCGCCTCGCCGCATACCAATCACTCGGCGACTGGAATATGTTAGCGCCGGCGCTGGAGCCTAATCACCTTACATATTTATTTGATATCAATTTTATATAAGTATAGATTTCTTTATGATAGATAAGGGACAAACGAGCAGACGGTCCACCTGATGAAAAGTGGCCACCGTCACCCAAGAACATCGGCAAAACTAGAGAGTTTCACTTGTTTTGGCGATGCGTTACCCTGAGCAAGAACTGCAACATTAATGGGATGGGAGAGGGAGGGGGTAGATCTGGCCCACATGGGGCTCGACCAGAACGCGTCAGAGGCACGACAGATTCGTGTGCTGGTGATCCCAAGTCAGTCAAGGGAACAGATTCCCAACCAGCAATGTAGGTGCTGAGTTACTCGGCTCTTACAAGATGCTCTCCCAGCGGCAGAGAAGAATTATATTTTAACCCGTCCCCTCACGGGTGAAAGATTTTTTTATTCATATCTCAAATATTACAATAAATCAATTCGCACTTTGTAAGATTCACCTAAACTAAGTCGATTGACTTCATTTGAATGTTTGATTAACCTCACGAGACATTTTTTGTAGCTATCAAAGCTATAATAAATTAGTAATCAGAAATTGGGTAAGCGCAAATTTTAGGCAAAATAAACGATGAGATAACTTTTTCTAAACATAGACGTTTCGACTTCACTGAAGTTACACTAAAGTTCATGGACTTAAAACATAAAGACTTAAAACATTGAAGAAACACCGACAGCACAGAAAAGGTATATTCCCAAGCTAGAGAAGAAAACGAAGAGTTTTGTTAAACGTTTAATTTCAAATTTACATTTCCATATAAACACGGCGGATTGGATTAGTTTAGAACAAGCAATGAGAACTAGAATTTACGAGTCTTTACCAAATTGACAATAGTAAGCTCAAAATTTAAGTTTCAGCCGTTTAGTTAATCAACGTTATAATTTATGGTTGATTGGCGTTATGCAATGAAAGAGCTACCCATGCACTTAATACATTCTCTAAATAATTTGGCTGTGATTTTAAAATTAACTATTACTTTATGCTTTTATTATCAGGCAATCATTATAAACAAGTTTTGAATTTGATTATCATCAATCTATCATCATCATTATGCATGACCAGTAATCCAGAAATACCTAAATAAATTACGAAGTAAGCTGAATTAGTAAATGAATTATGAATGTAGACAGTAAGTATGATTACAATAAAGCATGTCTTATTAATAATTCTGTGAGTGGCAGTAATCCACACTTTGTCTTCGTCTTACTAATCTCCTGTATACACCATACCAGACGGCGATGCTGTTACACCATCACGCGTTCAGAGATACCTCCTCGTAATTGAATATATCGGAAACTTGAGGTGGCTGCTAACGATTTAGTTAAGGTCAAATTCAAATAATCTTATTATTTTTATCAAGACGATAATTCAATAAAACAGCTAACCTAGTTAATGTGTATGAAAGCTAACACGACTATACTCTTGAATATCATTTTCTTTTGCGACTAACTACTAGTTAACTTAAAGATTACTTCACTTCGTGTTAAGGGGGTGAATTTTCAAAAATTCTTTTGACTGATCGTCGAGACATTTGTATTTTTCTTTTCGATGCCGTTTTAAACTATGTAGTATTACTACATTATAACTTCAGGTATTAATCACTCCCTTGACTAATGTCTAGTTTGTCTTTTTTTTAAATTTATATTCTAAAATCTTTTTCAATATAAATCGTCCATTGTAAAACAAGTGAGAGGAAAACAGCAGCAAAATATTATTCTTCTCGATTCTTTTTTCACAGATTTTTCAAAGTTCTAATAAATATATTGTAGAATCATTATTAGAATTAATTTTAGCAAAACAGACAGTAACTATAAACAGAAAACAGTATGTCCTTAAATATTCAGCGGAACATCTATCAGGTATCTGTCAGCGAGTCAGCGAGTCAGCGAGTCAGCGAGCCCCGAGCCTCGTTACTTTGAGATAATTCACCAGAATCTGTTCCGTAGCTGTCTAATGTCTTGTATTGCGTTATTAAATTATTTTAATTGCGAGACGCAGAACTTTCAAATAATATTTCATTTGATTTCTCTAGATGCTTAGGAATTTTTGAATTTATTTTTCAGTCACACTTTAGTCAGATTTGATCTGATTTGGTTATCGCTGTTTTTGACACCTTGTCTGTTAAGGTGTAATAAAACGGTAAACTCACTTTTATTGTGTCGAATTTTCGTATAGCTTGTCTGTTTATCATGATTGATATTAGAGGAATGATGTTTACTATAAAGAGAGAGAACATATAAAACTTTTTATAGAAGGAAAAGGTGAAAAATAAGATACAATAAAAATGAGTCCCCAGCTGGATAGAAAAAATCTAATTTGGACATATTTGAAGCTTTCTCATTAAGGTCTTGAAGGTTTTTAAGCTCACTTAAATATTTATTTACTTAAACAGATAAGAAGAATTAATGAAGAGCCTAAATTAAGCCTTAGGAAAATTCTAGATGCAATTAATTAGTACAGAAATAATGCATGTAGGCAATGCGTGCAATGATCAGACCGATTATTGAATGATCATAGCGTATATTATATTCTAATGGTCATTTTGTTTATACAGTATATTAATGACAGAGCTGTGTCTATCCAGGCAATGTTTTTATTCCATACAGAAAAAGTTTGTTCAACAAATATTTATCAATGCACGCGTCAGTGTTATCTGTTATAAAAATATAGTTGGTATACCGATTTTTAGTTTTATCATTAAGAAAAATATTGTATGATATTTGAATTGTTAGTGTACAATTTATATTAGATAGAAAGGTGTAGGGTTAAAGGTCTTTTCGCTCTCCTTTGCTTCCTGAATACTAACTACAAAGATAATAAAGTAAACTTACGTGGATCTCAAAAAGGATGACGTCACCAAGACACTATAACACTAAGTTCCATGTGAAAGACTGACTCTAATCTATCGCACTAAAGGTTCTATTCCAAATTGTAAACGGTGTAACATGAGAGAATATTGATTATTAACCATGTCATTAATTAGTCCATGAAATTAACGTCAAATAAAACTTAATTTGTATTTAAATAATTGCTGCAAATATAGAGACAACGTTTTTTCACTTTGCTGCCGGGACGTCTCCGGGTTGCAGTTACCTTAAAGCTATTAAGCTAATGAAGCGTCAGTAGCTCAGTGGTTCGGGCGTTGGATTCACGATCAACAAGTCGTGGGTTCAAATCCCGGACATTGGACTACTGACGTGGCCCACTCCTGACACAAGCTATTTATTAGCTTACTAGGAGGGATAAAGGGAATACTAGTAGTATGTGATCCATACTGCTAGTAATCTTTAAAAAAAAAAAAAAAAATTGTTCGAACCTGAGTAAGTAAAGCGTAGTTGGTATCAAATGATCGTGGTAACGTATAGTTAGTTATATAGTTATATAACTAACGCTAGTCCTTTACTTGTATGTTGTGACTAATCACATATATAATAATTGAAGAATTCTTTGGCTATAGAGTTAAATAATAAATGTTTCAAGTAATCAGTCTGTTTTTACATCAGAAGTGGGATAGGTGTTTCTTGTGTTTTATCTTTTTATGCATTATTATTTATATGAACAACTTAATCATAACTCTTGACTTAATCAATTAACCCGGCGAAGGTTCCACGTAAGTATTTAGTCTTAATTACTTAGGTTAATATGATGAGGGTAGTTAAATAGGAGCAGGGAGGAGCCGGGAGGATACTGCGCGTAAGATCAGAATACAAATCTGCAGAAGATGTAAATGTGGAGCGATGAGATGGAAGCAACGCCGCGTTAATGACAGAGGCTAAATCTAAGGGTGCTCTTGGATTAAATAGATAAGGGATTTTTGGGAGATTTTCTCGTATATTATTTAGGAATACTGAGTTTTAATATTGTTATCGATCATCTATCGTTATGTTAGCAACACCGTTGGTAAATTAATGTTCGCGGGTAGCTTTTATAATATTTCAAGAATACCCACGTTTAGACAGTCTAATCTTTAGTGCTCTGGTGTTGTCGCGCAGTGTATATGTAAGTAAGTAATATAGTGTCGTGGTTAATGTCACCTTTCTTGATAAGTAAACACAATATTATTTACCCTTCTTTATTTAATAATTAAGTAGTGAATGAACTACTATTACTAATTAATTATATTTAATGAAAAGTAGAATGGCCGCTTTTTCGGACAGCAGTCTGTTCCGCAAGGGTTCGTATATTAATCCGCATTCGCATCGATTTATACGAATGCGGATGCAGATGAGGATGTCAAAATCGATGCGGATGTTTCGCGTGTGCGGATGCGGATGCTAATATTCGCAACATCCCTATTATATACTGTAGCGAAGGGGAGCTACACCTTGTTCGCAAGTCCAAGGCGCTGTCCGGCTTGCATGTGTATACGTATTGCTATACAGTGAGATATCATTCCTCTCTCATTATATAATAGTTATTAATCTATATCACTACGTGTTAGTTTTTCAGTAGATGCAGATATTTATATTTATCTCTTGATTGCACACTAATGAGAACGCTAAAAAGTTTCCAAGATGATTTGCCATTACTATGTTTTGTTTGCCGGACCCTCCAGTTTCTTCCTTTTTTTTCGTTGTTTTCTTATTTATGAAACGTTGCAAATTATTAAGCGGACCATTATACTAATCAAACTTTTACAATTGTCTTCAGGATATAATTTCGTCAATATTTATAATAATGCAATCCATCCTACTATTTTTCTCATGTTATCTTACTTCAACAAATCCTATATGAAAGCACAACAGTGACCCCACACCAGCAGCGTCACTGGTGCCCTCTAGGTAGGTAAAGGGCGCAGTATAATCAATGCGTGTCGAAGGGATTTGATGAATATTTAGATTTATCTACTTACCTTGACTGAAACTCTTCCGAATATATTACCTGTTTTTATTTACCCTTCAAACAACCAACCCAACCCCTCCATTATACAATACATTACTAACTTTTGGTGATTCTAATAATGATTCTGTCTCTTTCGTATCATTAGATACAGGGAAGCTTAATAAATATAACGAAGCAGAGAACCCATTAGCATCACTATTAGAATATTTAAAATATTATTCAGTGTTCTAGCTAATGTATACTTATATTATCCTTAAAATGATTTTGCTTTTTCTTCTTATTAGCCTCTATTAAATATTCATGTTTCAGAATTACAGAAGAAGCATTTTTACCTACTGTATAGCATTTATTATAAAACTTTTATCTGAGTTATTGATGTAAATTTCAAATTCCTTATTTCCACCATTATTATCTCTGTTTAGAATATTCCTGTATTCCTATTGTTTTATTTCATTGCAGATTCTAGTTACTCCTGTTACATTATAAATATTGAATATTTGAACATATTTTCATTGAATATGGAGTATATACTACACACAATGAACGGACATCTGTATCATTATGAAACAATGAGTTGTGGGTATATCTCTAATATAATCAAACCACTTGTTAAAAATAAACAGATTTAATATTAAAACGAAAAACAGGTTAAGATGAGTTCTTGTACCACGTAAATAAAATATTTAATAAAAATATAAAAATAAGAGATAAAAACGTAATATTCGAGATGGCGCTCGAGTCAACAGCTACTCACAGATGTGAGTGAGTGAGATGCACATGCACATGCATATGCACGACAATAAATATAAATAAAACGCTGAAGCGAATTGAATGAAGAGGAACTTGAAAAGTAAAATTGCAGCGAAACACAGAGAGAAGTGGAATATTCGCGGAACTAGCAAACAGCAACGGAGCGGAGCGCGGAGTGTCCGGACATAAAAGTAATTTGTTTATCTTTCAAAGGAACTCATTAAAAGTCGAATTCGAGGGTGGTCGACGGGACGTAATTTTTAATATGAGTTTAGGCGGCGGAAGCAATATGTCCGCAACAAAGAGCCCCTTGCGACACGCACACACACACACACACACATCGGTATCAAAATATAGCATGATTGAATTGTTGTTAGTCATTTACATTGATTTTAATTGCGTCTTGGTTTCATAAGTTGCATAACTGTTACAGTTTCGCAGGAAAAGCATTCTAATGTAACTTCCGTTGTGACTTCGGACGTTGTGGCGGACATTTCGTGGGCGATTGGTTGCTAGGACAGCAGACCCTTATAAGTGTTGGTTAGCAAACGTAAAACAATATCTTAATCTAGCAGAGTTTGGTAAATTTTGAATATTAATATTTTAAGTCATCGATAAAATAAAAATATTTTGAGTAATATCCTTCTTCTTCTTTGTCGCTTCACTCTTGGCAGAGTGGTCGTGGTTATCACGTCCCAGCAATTTGGCCAGAAGACAGCGCCCGCCTCACGACGTCCAGCCACCTTGGCCTGCTGACGGCTAATCGGGCGCATTTATGTACGGGAGCGCCCACCACAGCCTTCACCAGATCCGTCCATCTCATAGGGGACCTTCCCCGCGGTCTTGTGCCTTCGACCCTCCCTTGAACGACAAGACGTTCTATGGAGTCGTTCCCTCGCCGACTAACGTGCCCAAAGTAATTTTATGAATTCATTTTTATCGTGATTTACAATTCAGTATTCGGGTAAACATGGACGAATAGCCGAATACCAAATATTTTCCGAACATTCGTGACATTTCTAATTTTGTTTTTAATATTTTAAAGTGAATATTAATTATAATAAGATAAGTCAAAATTTAAAAAAAAATCTTTAAATGTGGCAATACTAATGTCCCTGTAACTATTGTAAAATGACGCGATATAGTGTGAGGCATTAAACACTACTCAAGCAGCAATATCTTGCCTTTACCATGTTCGATATCCACTTTCAAATTTAAGTGTATCACTTGTATTTGTTAGTCTAAAGGGGGTGCGGTTTAGATTACAAAACAAATCTAGTCTAGTCCGTTCTGCACAACACGCCACGAATGAGACTCCAGTATTTACAGCGAGGAGAGTTACTCGTAAATGTAAAGGTTAATGTTTAGAAAGCACAGAGCAAAGAATACATTAATGTTTGTGAGGTGGTGCTCGAGTGCGGGCGGAGTGGGGGGGAGGTGGGGGCGCCGCTTGTTGCTCTACGAAGCGCAGTTTAAACTTGAATTTTAAATCAAAGGATAATCTGTACAGCTGACATTATAATAATGATGTCTATGTACTTCAGCTATGGACTGCGTATACTGTCTAAACTTCATAGTATCCCACACCAGCCAGTGCCCGCAGATGACCCGCCCTCGCTTCACTGAGGTATATTCAAATCGTTCACTCACTCACTCACTCACTGGTGCACTCATTCGCTCATTTACACACACATTAACTTATTTATTTATTCGTACTCTGCTACCCACAACTATGAATATCCTATTTGTGATGAATGTGTATTCTGTAATGTGTAGTATGTCACTGATGTGCAGTGGACAGTGAACACCACTACCTCACTCACTCGATCTCTCTTCTGTCTCACTCACACTAACACGAAGATTTGCTACAGTCATTCTGAATATACATTTTTAAATACATAGATTTACTGTAAACAAAAATATTTATTTTTATTGTTTTATTTAACTCTGCTTACTTTAGGAGAGAGAGGGACGTGAGATAGTATTGTATATTAGAGTGAGCGAGCAATTGATAGTGAAGAGATGTAGCTGTTGTTACATTACTTTCTTTTTCATAACTTTTACTAATAATTAGATTTTTCTTTCTTTCAGAGGAAGTGCAGTTACGTCAGTGTATAATGTGTCTATTTATTAAGTGTAATTAAACTTAGTAAGTAAAGTGACAGTGACAGTGCTGCACTGCTCTGTGCTGATGTAATCGAAATTCAATAACGAAAGAGCTCCGAGTGAGTGAGGTGAGTGAGGTGAGTGAGCACTTCTGTTCGTGTATAATGCCCTGTTTATCAATTACAGAGTACTCGTGATGTGTATGTGTAGTACCAGTCACAAAAAGCCATTACAATTCAGTTCACCGCAAATAATTCATCATATATAAGTAGAGCAGCCAATTGAAATTTTCTTTTTTTTATTTATTTAGGTTTGCTAGCGAGTGTTACACATAATGTTATAATACTGTATACAATTCATATATTAAAAGAAACAATGTTGTGCACCCATTTTAAAGCAAACCGCATGCACAATCTACATGTGTCGATTCTAGTTACAAAACTAACTATTAAATAAATACTCAAATATCTAAAATTTACTTTAAATTTACTAAACATCTATTTTATTAATAAGGTAGTTAATTATTTAATTATCAATCTACGAAAAGTGGTTGGGGAATCAGTGTTCATGTCAACTAATTCACTTATTTTATTAAAAACATTTTCATGTAAAATGTAGCCAAGACGAGACCATATACCTCGCACTGTCAAAAAGTTGTCAGATCTCATATAGGGCCAAGCTTCTAACTCTACACACCCTAACTCTACAAGCCCGGAGTTCACCAAGAAGGTCAATATATGTGGCTTGGCCTTTTAGTTTAGTTAATTGAAGAACTGTTGTATAACAGAAAAGCAATGAACAATAATAAATTGAATATATAACTTGGGCAGGAACCACGACAGGAACCAGA
Source organism: Limenitis camilla (assembly GCA_905147385.1). Taxonomy (NCBI): domain Eukaryota; kingdom Metazoa; phylum Arthropoda; class Insecta; order Lepidoptera; family Nymphalidae; genus Limenitis; species Limenitis camilla. Next base: position 13,974,131 of record LR990241.1, read on the forward strand.
ACCTATTTTTTTAGTTTGTTAATTTTTTCTTTCTTTTTTTGGGGCGTATTTCTTACACATCAGAGGTGTCTTTTTACAAATTTTTTTCGTTGTTAGTATATTGTCGAGAGGGATATGGCGATGCAAATGTCATTTTTTATAGAACTTCCAGAAGTACCTTAAAATGTTGTTTATCATCAGGGAGTCAGTAACGAAACAGTATTGACATTATATCCCGAGAATTTTGTTTGTCTGGTATAATCCAAACTGAGAAAAGGTAAAAATACTCTTGCACTTTGCTTGCCTCGTTTTGACGATGTACTACCATGCCCCCAGTTGATTCCTGTGTCGATTCATTCAATATAGTTATTTAATTGATTTGTAACTTATGAATGAGTCTGTTAAAAGTTGAAAAGCGATATCAAACCTACATGGTCACATGGCTCGTTAAAATAAAATGATAAAAGTAGACATTGTCAGATGTCAACTATTGTTTATTATACGAAATTGTTTCCGAAATATTTGATTTTAATAATATTCACTAATTGTTGGCTTATAATATCTGATTATAACTTGCTTCTACTTGAGGGACTTATATACGTTTTGCTGACTAGGATGACTGAAAATACCTCTTACATTTGTACAAAGATTGACTATTGTTCTCCTCCACGACCCCCGACTTCATGTTGTTGATAACATCCAGGGTGATGAATATTTTGGCTTAAAAGAGATAACAAAGAGGGAGCTGTACAATATATTATCAATGTTGGTCTAGGAGGACGATTCGTCGTATGTAGTGTTAGTGACCAGTAAAGATCAAGATGAATTCATAGTGACCACGCAATGGAATAATGCTTCTCAAAAGATTGAGCGCCTGCATCATCATGATCGGATTTTAGGGTTGCATGAGAAGATAGGCGTTGGTGAAAAATTGAAATCGATGGTGAAATGAATTTAATAGTGTCCAAAGTTCTGAATCTAGTCGAGGCAATTGAAGGGCATGCAGTATGTGTCCGCCTAAGCTATACAGTATGTCAGTGTATACGTATGTCGGGTGTTATGTCCCGTATGTATGCAGTGTTCTCGCCCCATGTGCAACAATTGCCAAAGATTTATTTGCCAAATTGAGTAGTTGTCAGAATTTTTATTAATTTTGGTTTTCAGAAGTATCTTTAATGTTTTTTTGTTTTTTTCTTGATTAGAGTTTAATTAAAAAGTGTTAAATTTATTGTATTAATTATGTAAGGTCTATTAAAATGTTAATAAAGATTCTTGTCATTTAAGTCTGTAAAATTACCATATATTTTTAACTGTCGTATTTTTTTTTAAATATTCATAAAACTGATTGAATTTATTTATATTCGTTTTATTACATTTCAATAATTAAATATCAATACAATTTTAAATTATCAAAATGCAATTTTATGACAATATTCAACTCTGAAAGTAGTAGCCTGTGAGAGTTCATGTCCCTTGTAGTGTTATACATTTTTCATGTCCCTAATTAATTTTCTAATTTTCCGCGCAACTTTTTTAATTTTTTCATCAATAAGAACCTTCTCCTGATAATAACAAACACAACAAAAAAAATTGGTTGCCTGTAAAGTCGGTATACGGGCGAAAGTTTTACGTGACAACGACTTTGAGTGGTAAAATAATTTTAATGTGAATATTCATTCGTATAGTAGGAAGAAGGATGAAATAATAGTAACAATTTAAAACATTTATTTATACAAAGAATCTCGCACTGAATTTCATATTAACAAAATTTTATTTTTACCTTTACACATACATACGTATGGAAGGGACGCGTGCCTTTCACTTTTTATGTCTGTCTCTCTCGCTCTTAGGCGGGCTAACCATGCCCGAGTGGAAGGGACGCGTGCCTCTCACTCGCTCTCATTGTGAGCGCATAACGTGAGCGGAGCGTAACGCAGTTTCTTGAAGTGTCACCCGGCAAACCAATTTATAAGACGTTGTCACGTCAAAAAAGAATTAGCTAAATCAGTCCTGCCGTTTAGGCGTGTTTAATAAGACTATAACAACAGTTTTTCCTTCGATTATAATCTAAAGTGACACATAATTTTCGATTTTCTCAAGTATTCAACTGACAACGAACCTAAGGGAGGTAAGACAATTATACGGCTGACTATGTAAACTAACAAGCCTCTAAAGAAAACTGTCTCGCACTAAAATGATTATAATTTTATAACATGGAGTCCCTATATCAATTTTTAAAGCCTCTAGCATCAATATTTTAATTCTACTACAAACAAGCGATTCCCAGTTTAAGGGTTTAGGGGGTAGTTTAAGAGTTTCAAGTTTTATTTTTTTTTTGTTATTTATTAACTAATACTAGCCTATATACCAGACTTCGGGAAGTACCCTAAAAAATTTGATGTTGATCAGTGAGTCAGTGACGAAATCGGCGTTTTTTAGATATCAATAAAAACTAAAGTATAAGAGCTATGGAATTGAAAATTTGTATGTTTAATAAGTCTACTACTGACATCAATCCTGAGAATTTTGTAGATCTGGAATAATCTTCATCAGCGTTCAGTTATCAGCGTTCAGAAAATCGTGCCCCCAGATTACATAGGCGAGGCATGGTGGAGTTTTGTGCAAAAACTGTTTTACAAAGAGGGGGTACAAAAGGTTTAATATGGTTTCTCGGAATTCTAAGGGGTACTCTAAAAATTATTTTTGAACTTAAGTGTGGACAATCTATTTTGTTATTTAGTAATTTATAAAAATCTCGCATATAAAATGAATCCAATAAATAACTCACGTGTTCTCAGAGGTCTCATCGATAGAATGACACTCAACCTTGTTGAGTTTACTTTGAAGCGTCAGTAGGACAATAGTTCAGACTTTGGATTTGGTACATTCGATAGATCGTGGATTCAAATCCCAGTCGTTGGACTACTGAAGTGGCCTTTTTCTAACACAAGCATTTAGCTTACTTTAGGAGGTAAAAATATCATTACTGCTAGTGATCTTTAAAAAAAATTATAATCTATGATACCTACCTAACCTAAAATATCAGAAGTATAGGTTTCCTCACGTGTTTTTAGTGCATTTTTTAGAGTTTGAAAAATGCACTAAAAACATACAAAAAAAATACAACTTTTTTTTTTTTTTATGTTTGTTACTCCAGAACTCCGTCATTTATGAACCGAATTGAAAATTTCTTTTTGTATTTGGTAGTATATGCTTATTCTTCACACTGTGATGTGTCTGGGATTAAACTTGGACCTACCAAGTAAGATCCCGAAGCCTTGACCTTCTTGATCTATCGATTTTACAAATACAAAACACAATCACTACATGTCCAGTAAAAATATATTATACAGAAATGTGAGCATAAGTGTGGGGAGTATGGGGTGAATAGTATTATAATAATCAAAATTTCATCCCCTAAGGTCTTAACACTTGTGTACTTGTTATAGAAACAAAACGTTAAAATTAAAGAACTATTTAAAGACACAAAAACACATCAAATTGAATGGATAAAATGAGCTGTTGTAGAACAATTAAACAAGTGTAGCTGAAGCTTGTTGCTTTATGACAGTTTACCTGTAGAGAGGGAGAGAGGGAGAGGGGGCGAGGGGGCGAGGGGCGCCACTTCAGATGGCGGAAGTGCACTACACGCTGCACTGTGTAGCTGCAGAAGATGCTCGTGTAATGTTGAAGCGCATCACGGCATCGTCTCGCAGGCTAAATATTTAAAACATGTGTAATCTACAATAACTTCGTAGATGTACAATAACATATACAAACTTCAAGTTATTTAAGAAAACTTCTTGTGAGGGACGTTAGCAACACCGTTTATAACTTTGTGTTCACTAGTAGTTAACTTTATTTTATTTCAATAAACCCACGTAACTTCTTGATGGATTTGATCCAGCTGTCAAACGGTCAATGCTCGCCTGGTTGGCATGGTATGTCTGTGCAGTGGTGTGGTGTCGCGATGCTGGGATTTCTGAGGAATTTTGTGAGTTTCCAGAGCATTTGCTCGGTTGCCATCTAAAGTGCGTATTATTATTGTTTTTTACGTATTACCGCGTGGTATAACTCTTATATGGGTCAATCAACTTTTATTTGTCTGATGGTACTACTCTGTCCCTTATCGATATACAAAAAGATTGATGAAATAAAGAAGATAATTAATCAGTATTGTATTCGTATCATTATAGGATAACAAAATCTTTAAGAAATTATTTAAAAAATTGCAAATTTATTTGTTTTTTTTTTTGGTTGTCCAAAGGACTTGTCCTGTACTTTCTTAACTTACTAACTTGTCCCCGTGATATATAAGAATTTACTAAACACAATTTTTCCTAAAAAAGAAGCGATATAATGAAAAAAAAGGGTTCTAATAATAAGAAGACTATCTCTTTATAATACAAAGCATATAATCAATTGGTTTTCTTTGTCAACTTTATATTATTTCTCTTCTGTAGCAGTGATGGACTTCAAGTTTTACTCGGGAGGTCCGAGTTCGATTCTGGGCACACACCTCTGACTCTGAGTTATGTGTGTTTTAAGCAATTAAATATCATTTGCTTTAACGATGAAGGAAAACATCGTGAGGAAACCTGCACGAGTGAGAGTTCTCCATGTACTCAAAGGAAGTCTGCCAACCCGCACTGGGCCAGCGGGCCTCATTCTGAGAAGGAGACCCGGCTCAGCAGTGGGCCATTGAAGGGTCGTGATGATGATATTATTTCTCATTTATCTCTATCCTCAAAAAACCTTTCACTCATGTTTTCCGTTGGACAACAGCAAACAATATGTAGAAATAAAATATAGATGGCGCGCTAGTCTTTTTGTGAGCCACATGCATCTAGCCTCCATGTTGTTTTCGTAATAATCACGGCGTCAGTCAGCCGACTTGGTTTAAAGAGAGTCAAACTTTTAACTGAGGTAGGGCACAACAGGAAATTTCCTGCTTAAATATGGAGCAGCCCGACTTTGTTAGTACCTCGACCTTGCAGAAGATCACAGCTAAATAACACTACTCTAAAACAGTGTTGTGTTCCTGTTGGTGAGTAAGATAACCAGAGCTCCTGGAGGGAATTGGGGATAGGGTCGGCAACGCGCTTGCGATGCTTCTGGTGTTGCAGACGTCTATAAGCTACGGTAATCGCTTACCACCAGGTGAGCCGTACGCTTGTTTGCCGACCTAGTTATATATATGTATAGATGTCAGTATTGTGTGTCCGTAGGACAACCAGCAAAAAACTTGAGTAATTGCTATTTTATGCTTAATTATACAATACCGTATAATTTATTATCTTATTTCAAACGTGAGGTTTACATAATTTAAAAAAGTTTACTACTTTTTGATCAAGCATCTCAAATTCCAAAATGGTGGTTGTGTTGTTGTATTTTGTTAAATATTGGGAATTTTTTTTAATAAATACTTTTTGCTAATTTGATACGTTTGTTTTATTAATATTTCATTAAAACATGCAAATAATATCATACTAATTACAAAAACATTGCCATTTCCTTTGGACAACCAAATAACGTCTACTGGACAACCAAGTTGTCCCCGTATCTAAAGAGCATTATTATCCTTTATATTTTCCACTTTCTATTGAAAATGAATCACTTTCTATTTTAAATAGTACACAAGCTTTTTCAGTTATAATTCACACGTTTTTCAAAAAAGTGCACTGTTCACTGTGGATACCTAAAAAATAATAATATACTTTAAATGTAGTCTTGGTGGTAGGGGATCTGTTCCCCGACTGGCATGCGAATCCGTCTGTTCAATGTCTTTGACGCGGTCCGGTTGAGCCGCATGTGGGCCAGACTTGGTGGCCAGACAGACCACAAGTAGACCAGAATCATAACGTATTGCGTACTCATCCTTGACTTTGGATAATATTCGGTAAAAAGCAATGTGTTTGAGCACACTTTAAAGAAACAAATGATTTGAAATCTAACTCCGTGAAGCGAGGGCAGATCGACTAGTATACCATAATATATTATGTTAGATTTTTATAAAATAATATTGAGTGGAAGCAACTTTTAAACAAAGAGTTAAAACAATCTTAGTGAGTTAATGCAGTAAACTTCTCAGCAGCAGCGCAACACTTTTTAAAGAATCTTTGGAAACTAAAACACGACAGAATAATAAAAAAATCCACAATATAGAAATAACTTTTTATTTTTTTTTTATATCTATACTAATATTATAAAGAAGTAAGATTTGTATTTTTGTATTTTTGTATGTAACGAATAAACATAAAAACTACTGGACCGATTTCAAAAATTCTTTCACCATTAGAAAGCTACATTATCCCTGAGTGACATAGGCTATATTTATTACAAGAAAAAATTAGGGATCCCCAGAAAATCTCACTAAAACCAACCCAAGGTGCAAAAAAAATAGCCATAAAATATCTTTCATCGCATGCGCTGCCAAAAGTATTGATGATAGAACAAAAAAATATTTTACAATATTATAGAACGTATCAATATCTACAAAAAACTCCGCGAGACCATATGTCCAACTATTGTAGTTACGTCACTATAACTACTTTATTACATTTTAAAAGTTGATAAAAATGCCTATCAAAATCAGACCATGTTTTCCATAACTTTGTATTAATCCTTATCCAAATAAATTATTTCGTATTCAAGACTGTTTCAATACCTGTAAATTACTTTTTGAATTATTATAAAATCGGACATTCCAGTCAAAAGATATTACGAAATAAAAATATCAAGATAAATAAAAAATAATCCCAGACGGGCCGCCGGCGCGGTGTGCGGTGTGGAGTGCCTCGCAGTGAGTAACGCGGCGATAGAGGGAGCGACAGAATGCGGGAGCCAAAATGTTAAAAAAAAATTATCCACCCGTGCGAAGCCGGGACGGGCCCCTAGTATTTGATAAAGTTTTAGTAGACAATGCTTATACATCAGGAGCTCTTAAGATCATGTGTTAAAGCATAAAATCTAAGAAGTTTCTTACGTAAGAATGTCTTATAGGATTTTAAAAATAACATTTCGCAATATTAATATGCAGCTTAAGTTATGGGAATTTTGTAACGTGTTCAAAATACGTGTAAATTTAGGTCAAAATTTAAAATTTTAAAGTTAAACTTATAGTGTAATACGAGTATTTGGGAAACTATTTGAAGATTCTAACCAATACTCAGACAACATTAAGTTCTAAGCACTTCATTTTGAGAGTCTTACCTCGGAGTTACTTAATGGAATAAATTTAAGAGTACTAACTCACTACCGAACTTAATGAATACATAAGAACTTAGAACTTTGATGGCGTTTGGCAGGAGGAGGTAGGAACATGGGCATTAGAGAACGTTAATTGTAAGGATAACCTGTATATAATATCAATGCATCAAGTTTTATACTCAGGCATGTGACCTCATATTACTAGGCCATCGTTACCATTATGGTCAAGGCAATGTTCTTACGTAAGATGTATATTATACTATAGAGCAGTTGTGACTCCACACTCTCGGACTATAACTACAGCAATCGATTGAGAATTCTTTTGAAGGTGTAAGCAATACTGGATCGTGAAGTAACTGTAATGTAGTTGTTTAATCGTGCGATCTGATGTTTATAGTATTGAGAGTGCCAAGCTTTAGTTAGATACAGCCCCTATCTGTGGCGCAGCAAGTACACAGTGTTCACTGCCCCCATAACGATGCTGTTTGCTTTTATTGTGACTGGTGAAATGATCAAATTGTCAACAAACACTTCAAAATGCTGCATATCAAATAATTAGCTGGAACTTATTATAAGATATTATACTGTAGAGAAAATGAAAAGATAATAATACCATGTACTTTAGATCGAGCAGTGCCTGGAATTTGCGACGCAGGTGCAGGTGAACAATATCCTTTTACATAATTACAATATTCATCAACTCACCTGATCTTCAATAATTGTAGCACTATCACTAATTCACCATGATAGCCAATATTCAGTCTATGAAACTACTCGTCAAACTGCCTCTAATCTTCGACAGAGAAATTATAAGTAATCAGTGGAGGAATTTTATAAAATACTCAAACAAGAATTACTAGACAATCAATACTACGTAGTGTTGCTAACATTCCTCAAACTTCATATGCCGATATTGATTATATTTTCCTTTTGATTTATCTTATAGAAAATTGATTTTAATAATAAATTACTTAAAGAGATATACGGAGCCCTAGGCCCCGGCTGGGGACTCCTCATCGCTAATTATTATGTTTTTCTTCTAAAGGACTCATCTCAGAGGCGATTTTTCTTTGTCGACTCAAAAGACGATAAACTCTCAGCGAATTTTTCGCACTCATTATTCGGAGGCTTTGGGTACCTTCCTCACCTCCTTCTCCCCTTCCTCCCTCCTCACCTCCTTCCCGCCTCTATTCGTCTTCTTAATCACTAATATTACTACATAATGTTATAAATTTGAAGAACACAAAAACGGCTGAACAGATTTGAATGAAATTTAGCACGCAGATAATTTATATCCTGGACCTGGATTAACACTAAGGCTAATTTTATTACAAAAAAATAATAGAATAGAATAGAATAGGATCGTTCTCGTAAACACGTCAGCGAATTTAAAATAAATATTGCATACAAACACTTCATAAGCATAAACAATACTTCACTACTGGTCAGGAGATAAGTGAAACAACCGATTCTTTAGTTGTCGTTTTATTCAGAAATTCGAGTTATTAACATTAGTTTAGTTATAAATTCATTCTAGCGTAAAGTCTAAACAACCTGCAAGTCCAGTCTCTCCTCGCGGCTCTAACAACTTACTGCTAAATATTATTTATATATACATGGATCACTTCAGTTGCACTGCTTATTGCTATAGTGAGTTTCATCAGCCGAAGCACACCTGTCCCTCCTCCCCCTCCCCCTCCTCCTTACGAACCATATCACACTATACTCTATTCAGTTTGGCGTGAGACAATATCAAACAAAGCAATTCAAGGCGTCTATAACTATAAGACAGTTCAAAATTTGATTATATTATTAAGCTGATTATATGAGTACTTCACCCTCTTGTCTGCAGGTGAAGGTCATAGACCACAATGACGTCGTCAGGTCACAACTGTTTTATTATTATAGGTCATTTGTAACCCAGCACCCCTTGGCGGTAGAGGTTGCTGTTCCCCGTCTGGCTTGCGACCACTACCAAGGCAAGAGTCTCCGACGCGTTTCGTTTACCCCATGGGCGACGGTGGCCACTTACCATCAGGTGGACCGTCTGCTCGTTGGCCCCTATAAAAATAATCATTTGCCTTTTCAATGATTTGTTTACATTTTGTCTGGAGCCAAACTGAATGAAGTATAAATACTTCAAATAAACTCCAAATATCAAAATATGATTATCGTAACGAATAAGAAATGAGAAAGTCGTTGTACGTAGATAATAAATTCATTTACAATAATATTTATATCTCTAAATATTTTATTTACACTTGTCCTCTTTAAATATGTATATGTTAGATAATAATAATTAGTAAAAATGACTAGAAGTTAAGATTAAACTTTGAGAGACTTAGGCCAACGTCAGAGCATGTCAGCTGTATCTACTAACCTGTTATATAATTCGTATAGTTTTTAATATACATTTTAATTTGAATCGGTAACATAACTTTGGCACTAGTAACATACAAAGAAACCGAATTATAATTAGGTATTTTGTTGGATATATAACATTACGCTATCATACAGCTAGGTTATTATATTTATGTCTAGCGTTCGTACGATTTTCTGAATTTCCATTAACTAAAGAAAAGAAATTAACATAGTATCCTAATGGTTTTTACCAGTTAATATAATTTAATGAACAGAAGTAAACCTTATTCAAGCCTGACTATAGGTATATCACTAAATATATAAATCGGTACCAAAACATTAAAAATACGTTCACGTTCGATTGTTCTAAGCTCATATTACGATTACTGTTAACTGAATCAACTTTCATTTACGTTATTATGTACGAGTATGAAGTCGTAAAGTCCGACACATACTTCTTTAGACACTGAAATCATACGAAGATAAACATGAAAAAAGATCGATGAAAAGGTTGAGGTGTCACTGAAATGTAGAGCTATAAAGTATGAATTCTTAAATTACACGAGGACAGAAATGATCATGAAAATTGGCACACTTGAAGACAGACCTTGGACGGATCATACTTAAGACAAAACGATGACAGGCCTTCATAATAAGCGGAGTATATATAAAGAGGTACATGTGACTTTGCAGATTCACGATAATAATGATTATTCATTGCTACGGGGACTAGAGTAGTTAAAGATGATATGACTAGCGAGAATATACATTCAAAATTAAACAATAAATACTGAAAATAGATTGTAACTTACTTAATTTATAAAGCTAACATAAGTCTTTGCATAAAATCAGTGTGAAATATAATGTTTCTTAACTTTACAAAAGTATATTTTCTAATGAAAAATTAATTTTTGTTACATTTTGAATAATACAAAGAATTGAATTAAAATGTAATATATATTATAAGTAGTTTTAACATATCGAAAAACTATGGGAGATTCGAATAGAGGTGTTGTTGTGTAGAGCGCAGCCCCGCGGCGAGGCGAGGTGCCAGGGGCTGGTACTCCTTGCCTGATCGAGGACGAAGTGTGCTCGTTGTTTGTCGCATAACTCTATGACAACAAGATTAATAATATGAGTAAAAGTGTAGTTGATTGTGTAAGATTTTGAAGGAACTTATATAAAACGCACCTCATTGTGATTGGAGTATCTGATGAAGAGTGCGAGGAGCAAATGGAAAGAGTTTCAATGTAATCTGACATATCGGAAGTGCCGCTGGATGTGCTATGCGTATCCATGACACCTGTCAAATAATCATTATTTAAATAACGTACATAAATTATAATTCTTTAACATTTTTTTTATATAATGTAATAACTAATCACCTCTCAATGGTTTAACCGTAAGTACTGGAACTTCTGCTTCGGCTGAACAACATTTATGAGTTGCAGGAGGAGAATTTCTAATGCCACCAGATGATCTAGATCGACGCGGTGGGGTACCACGGGGTGAGTCTGTAGCACGTCGGGCTGTCCGATATCGTCGTCGAGTTGCTGCAGTTGTTGCTGGAAGTTCAAACTCTGCTGCACCAGGCGCTGCTTCACCACGCAAAGACCAACTGGATACACCAGAGTCATTTGAACTCGACGAATCTCTATTTCCGCCTGCTGTAACAGTTATTCCCTTTGCTTTTGATGCTTCCGAACTGTCAGCATCGGAGTGCTTGCTAGTAGCACAATCACATGGAGTGCTTGTTTCCCGAACACCTATATCGCGTAAAGTCTCTATAGAAGAGGCTGAGCCTCTACTCCCGACACTTCCATCAAATTCTTTGACATCGTCAAGAAATCTTGAAGAATCTGCTGAACTTGATCTTTTACGAAATTCTGCTCGAGGATGCCCAGGTGCTCGTAGTTCCACATGCTCTCCTACAGATGTAGCACAAGGACGAGGTACTTCAGGCCCAGATAAAGTTGGGTTACTCGCAGATTTTTCATCCAGTAGCCTATTTATAGGATTTTTCGCAGGATATTTTAAGGTGTGGAATCCGAAGCTACCTATAGGTGACATTGGAGTATATCCAGAGGACAATAGTTTATCTGATTCAAACTTATTACTTTCCAGTGAATTTGGCTCCATCAACAAATACTCATCATTTGAATTTTTGCGGTGACCTTTGAGTTCTTTATTTTCTTTTAAATGGCCACACTTTGTACACATACTTTTTACACTAATCGTAGAAAATCCTATTATAGGTTTTAAGTTAGTGCTGAGTGCATCAAGTTCTGACTGAGTGACTCCTGCCTTTCTTAATAAATCTTTGGCATTTTCATAATTTTCTAGAGATAAAGCGAAATTTAAATTTTCATAATTTGCTTGTGGACCTTCATCAATCTCTAGTATTCTGGAATCCAAGCTGCGTGTCATTGGGTCGTCAGGTGTTGAAAAACCATCCTTTTGCGTTTTTCTTTTTGTTTTCCGAGAAAGATCTACTGTTGCATAAAGTGCACTGCGGTCTGTAATATTTGGTATAATATTTTCTTTATTTGGCACTACTGTTTCTTTTTCATCTATATTTCTTTTACAATACGGTAGCTTAATCCAATTATTAGCCCAGTCTGTTACTCTTTGACAAGGACAGCTCGCTGGTTGAAAGTTTTCATCTGTATCTATAACTGTTGGTTGTTTTGGTTTTTTTCCTAGCTTAAGTAAACAACCGCAAGGTTTTTTTAATATTAAAGTGTTTGAGGTAGAGCTTCTTGTAATTTTAAACAATTCATTATTCAGACATTCTTTGAGTCTTTTTGGAGTGTCATAGTATTCCCCCTCAACCTGGTAAATAGAAATAAAACAGATATTAAAAAAAAAAAAGGCGTGTGTGCGATTCACACACGAAAGAAGTGAAACTTCAGTAAATCGACAAAAGAATGAGATGAATATATATAATAACTAGCGACCCATCCCGGCTTCGCGCAGGTGGAATATTATTTTTAAAAATATATAGGCCCTCCCGCATTTCGGTGCCCCCTCTCTTGCCGCTTTACTCGCTGCGCTGCGTCGCTATACTGGCCCGTCGCGTCGGCGTGTATTTTTTGTTTATATTGATATTTTTAATTTCGTAATATCTTTTGAATGGAAAGTCCGATTTTAATAATTCAAAAAGTAATTTACAGGTATTGAAATAGTCTTGAATACGAAATAATTTATTTGGATAAGGATTAATACAAAGTTATAGAAAACATGGTCTGATTTTGATTGGCATTTTTATCAACTTTTAAAATGTAAAAAAGTAGTTATAGTGACTTAACTACAATAGTTGGACATATGGTCTCGCGGACTTTTTTGTAGATATTCATACGTTCTATAATATTAAACAACATTTTTTTGTTCAATACTTTTTGCAGCGCATGCGATGAAAGATATTTTATGGCAAATTTTTTGGCACCTTGGGTTGGTTTTCGTGAGATTTCCTAAGGATCTCTAATTTTTTCTTGTAATAAATATAGCCTATGTTACTCAGGGACAATGTAGCTTTCTAATGGTGAAAGAATTTTTGAAATCGGTCCAGTAGTTTTTATGTTTATTCGTTACATACAAAAATACAAATCTTACTTCTTTATAATATTAGTATAGATAAAATAGTATGTATATTTCTGTCTCATTCTTTCCTACACATTTTTGTATTTGTGTCTCTTACCTGTCGTTTTTTCCGTTGCATCCGGTTTGAAATCACAACGATTCTAAAGAAGTTTCACTTCAAAAACCTTGAATTAAAATAAATATTTTACAAGAATAAATAATACTACTCACCTCTGCTGAAGGAATTTTTGGTACATCATAATTTTCGTAAGGACCTATGTTTGCTGTATTATTTTCACCGATCGATGTTAAGTGTGTATGGCTAAATGAACGCACTGGCAAGGGCATTGGAGGTTTCTTTGTGAGGTTTAACTCCAATCTTGTAGGTTTTGGAGGTCTATCTGGAGCTCTATCTAATGAGCATTTGCAAACTTCTTCAGTCTTATTTCCATTAACTATCGATTCACTGCTTAAAACTGCATCTGATGATCCAATCTCACTGTGGATTTCATCTACCGCTTCCATTGTCCACGCAGGACTAAAATGCTTAGCTCCAGGTGTCAAAGCGGCAGTAGATGATCTAGACAGAGCACCTAACTTTGATATACAACTCATGCATCTTTCTAACATCACATTTCCGTTTCCGCTCCAAGGCGTTATATCTGTGCCATCGATAGTTTCATTCACCGACGCTGTATCCCCCAACCCCATATCGTGAAACTGCGTCCGTTCCGCAGAAGGCCAGTAAGGAGATATTGCACCCATCTCGTCGTTACAAGGGTCTTCATAAAGTCGTATGTCAGTTGGTGGAAGTGATCTGTCTATTGTATTCAATTCTAATCTTCGCAAATCCGATTTTTTGAAAGATTTATTAGAATGAGGACTTTGGGTACCTGAATGGAAAATTATAATGTTAAAATCTAGAAAACGATAAAAAGTCACTTCGAATTGGCTGTCAAAATGTTACACTACAAAAGTTAATATGGTCGTTAAGTTTTCTTAAATTTTCTAATTTTCCGTGCATATTTTTTAATTTTTTCTTCCATAAGAACTTTCTCCTGACAATAAAAAACACAACAAAAAAGAATTAGCGAAATCAGTCCATCCGTTTACGCGCGATGCCGTGACCAAGGGAAATCATTCATTCAGGGATTCATTTTTATATATAAGATTAAATGTTACCATATTTTCTAGTTCCTGATGGCCTTCTTCTTGGTGATAGTTGGCCTCTCGAGGCGAGATCGAAGTCACGGGCTATTTCAGAAGCTTGATCGGTAACTAACACATGAAGACCTTCGCCTTTGCCACAGTGTGAACCACCTTCGAAACAGAATCGACCCTCTACCACGCCATATCGTCTAAATAAGGTAATTAGTATTAGTTTCAAAGCCTATGTCAAAATACATTTAAAATATTTGCACAAAATATTATAACTTAATGTAGGTACCTTAAATGTGCAATTTCCCATACACCAAGTAATCGTGGAGGAACTCCTGAAGTGAGCGCAAAGCGTCGGTGATGCAGATGGAGACGAGCAGGTCCAGCTGGCAGACGCTTGTTGCCTGCTCCTGACCCACTCGCAGACCCAACCAGCACCAGGTATTGTCGAGCTTCTCCAAGCTGACCGCCTACTTTTACCTTTAGTAATAAATAAAAAGTGTGTAGGAATTGAAAATTAAATATTATTAAACTAGGACGAACCCAAAGATGTACCTGCCACTGTATAAGTCTCTCTCTGGTCTCAAAGGCCAGCACAGCAGTGAAGTCTCTGCAGAGCAGCGCAAGCGTGTGCGAGTGCTTGTCAAGCGTGAACCCGGCCTCACAGCCCAGGTACTGCTGCAGCGACAGTGAGGCCTTGCTCGCAGCTCCACCCCACCGAGCTTTTGAGTCTCGGAATACTTGGAGGTGCACACAATCTACACAAACAATTGGTTGTCATAGGAATAGCACACAATATGATTTCTGTTTTAATTGAACATTATATTGTCGCTACCTATAATTATAATATTTTAAAAGACAGACACTTATTTGATTTCGTAGAGGACTCATAAAGTATATTTTCCTAGTATATGTCCCTGAAAGGCATGGTTAATTAATAAGTATATAAATTCACGAGTCAGATTATAAACTATCGATGGGTTGTCGAAAGTAAATAAAATGTGTAATTCTAAAAGTAAATATTATATCTATAACGTATCACAACAATATGTGATATGGGGTTGAAGTCATCGAAGCGTTTATATAACATTACATCCATCGACCCTTGATAAAAGAAAGGTCTCGGGAGGAGATTGAGGAACATTCTTCGTAGTTTATGAAGTTGAAAATAAACGTTAGGGTTCTTTTGTGAGCGCGGCGGAGGCGCCCTCTGGGTGGCATAGGACCCCTCAGCAAGTTGCTTCATTTATCCTGTTAAAAGATCTACTGAACGTAATTATTCTTATATTTCGATTGCTTGATCCTACACTGCCTTCATTTTGCTGCCACAAAATAGTAATAAATATTATATTTCATACTTTACTTAATTATAGTATTTTTTCCTAAATGTCATAATATATCTTAACTTGGTACTATAGACTTTCTCTAGTTTTAAATAACACAATAAATAAAGCTTCAGACAAACTAACTGACCGACAAATTTTTGACGTTTCAAAAGTACTTTTCAAAAAAGTCTAATTGAAATAAATAATTTTGATTTGATTTGATTTGATTTGATTTGAAAGGAAGTCATTTATTATGGAAACCTTAGAAGGTTTCAAATAAAGAAAATAGACTTTCTTTATTTAACAAGTGTATATGATGACTGCATTATTTCCAGTATTATTTTTTTTCATTTTGTTAGCTGGTTGAGGAAAAGGAAATGTCTTACTGTAAACTTACCATTTAACGGTACATTTAAGTGTTTGCTTTATAGAGAGGCACAATAAGATAGAAAATAAGAATAAAATGTTTCAGAAAAAAGTATATAAAATATGTTTGAAAATGAAGTAGTATTAATAGATTATAAAAATTTGTTCAATCAATCATTGTATGAAATACTGTAATCGGCCATGTTAGTAATAACACCAATCAGAGCGCATGATGACACGCTTTAGTATAACGCTTTCCTTTGGAAAACGTTGAGCGCATACGAATTACTTAGGCGTGACGTCACGAAATGGCGTCACACAACTGCGTTAAAATGTGCTTTATTGCAGATATAATGTTTTTTTTTTGAAATTTTAAAACCTGTTAACGTGTAATGCTGTAAAGAAGTAGTTCTGAGATGTCCCGTCTTTAATAAGCTATTTATATACTCGTATATTATCGACACTGTGTGGTGGTTCCATATTGTTTTTTAATGAATATAAATTCAAGAAGCAAGAGCTTCTTCTAGCTGTGGCTTCTGTGTCAGAACTTGGTTTAATTATAATATTAATCCCTGTAATATCTATGTTTAAGTCTCTGTAATTATGTATAGCATGGTAACAAAAGTTATTTAGAGTTTGATTAAATACTAGAAGCATTATTTGATAAAAGAAATTTAATAAATGTTTCAAGCAATTGATTGGCTTCTGTGATCTCATCGCCATGCTAGTCTGTAGTAATAACTGTGTGGTCAACGGTTAATAAAGTGAAGCTATAAACGCCAAGTGGAGGTCGCAGGATGTGGGGAGCGGGTAGGAGGGAGGAGTGTTGACACAAGGATCAGAGAGTGCGGGAGGTCGAGGCGTTAATGGTCAAGCGATTACAACAAATAACCACACACGACGATACTATCTACTATCTTCTAATGAAACAAAATACTCATTAAATTCTTATGTCAATATTTAGCTAGTGGACGTGTCTTGTCGCCAGATCAGTACTTTTTATGCGAAGAATATTGCACACATTACTATCGTGTGCTATCATGTGCACGGTGAACTGATCGCAGGAAGATATTTAAACAATACTGCTATTAGAAGATTTTCAGATAATATTTGTAATAGTGGCAGCGGTATCGGTGATATTTTGACAAATGTCACTATTTTATTAGTCCCTATATTATATCCTCTAAATGTCGGTTTTTAATCTTCTTTTCTGGAGCCGAATCACTATTCCCTTTAGATAAAACTGGGAAGTAAACGAGAAGTGACTCGGGAACTTCCAATACTTTTAAAATGATTCAGATATGATTTTAACTCAACTAGTGTGTGATACTAGAGCTTCAATTATAAAATATTAAAGCGATATCGAGAACGTACAGAAATGTAGCTGTGTCGGTCAGCTCGCAGTTGGTCACGGTTTATTTGTACACATTATAGCTGAACAGTGCTCGGCCTTTGTCGCTCTCCTCGCTGGATATTTCACCCATTGTCGCTCGCGAGTTAACCTTATCGTACAGAGACACGCTCCACGTTCCGATACCCAACACTAGATAACATTGACTTGTGCAAGGATCCGGGTAATAATGGATGCTAAAAGTATCTGGAATAAAAGAGCCCTAAAGTAGCAACCAAAGGCCAACTCATCTCATCCGTCGCTCGGATTCTGCTAAGAGCTGCGTATTGCCGATGTTTAGTTCCTCATAAGAGGTTGCTAAAATTATAAGTCTAAAGTTTAAATGAAACATGAGATAGCGTATTATCGGTATATAATTGTTAAATTCTATTTGTTTCTTGTTACGTGATTGAATAAATTTATATTTTTTAAAGCTATATTTCATAGAGTTCGCGAAGTTCGATTCACTTTATAATGCTTTCCTCAGATAGCTTATAGAAATTCTGACAGTTGACGCTACAGGCTACAACTTGCTTGTAATAAAAATAATATTATTATTAAGACTATCTATATAAATAATAGCTAAAAAGTTTGGCAAGGATAACGTGACAGATTGTCTATAAGACGTAATGGGGCCAGAGATAACGAAGTCATCCCCCGCGTCCCGTGTCCCGTGTCCCGTGTCCCGCGTATCGCTTACGTGTAAGGCCACTAACAAGCTCTCAGACTTATATTGTTGTCATTCTTGTCGACAACTCCCGACAAGTGCCTACAAAGGAATACTTTGTGACATTTCCAGCGTTACCATCAAAGCGATTCTCTAAGAGGCTCGACGGTACGTTTGTTGCTTCCATCAGACTTTGTCAGTTACTACTTATGTAATGTATCTTACATTCGAAAGTACTAGTTTATTCGAGAACAATCCATCTCGTATATGTTAACAACACTTCTGAATGCCTTTGATTGAATGTAATCCCCTCTACTACGTGGTGGAGCTAGGTCTTCTTTATGGGGTCACTTTAGTCTTTAACATTGTTATTTAGTATTAGGGGCATTCCACGCCAAGCGGACAGGAAAAAAATTATATATTACTAAAATCGGTAACATCGAGTTATTTTACCAGTCCGCTTGGTGTGGAATGCCCTATTGTATTGTTTCGAAAAACGTTGAACAACAGCATCGACAGAGTGGTGAGGATTTAGTTTTGATCAGTACTTGTACCACATCGGTATCACTGCAGCCATCAAGTATAATCAATTGCAGTGTAGTTGTAGACTCGATTGTGTAAAGTGCATTATTTTGTTATATGCATCGTAGAACAATTTTAACGATTTGTAAAACAAACCATATTAAAATTAACTTCAAAAACCATTGACATGAAGCGCCATCACCATTATCATCACCATCACCAATGACAGCAGAAACTCGCCACAGACACACTTGTACAATTTCAAATTTAAATTAGCGGTAAATAATATTAAATGCAGCGGCCATGGCGTCCAATTAATACGTTTAAACTGTTCGGAGTTAAATTAAAACGCGATCGTTAGAGGGCGCAGTGAGTTGCGTGTGTGTGTGTGTGTGTGTGTGTGTGTGTGTGCGTTGCGGTCCAGCGAAGTGTGTAATAAATGAGCACTGAGCATTACCGACCTCTAGTTACACCGAGCCTATGGGTCCATGCTCCTCTAAACTAGCTAGCAACACTATGGATAGCGTTCCTTTGACTAGTAAGTACTTTCTTATGACCAATTTATAAGCTCAGAGCCAATCGTCATTTTATAGAGTGAATGACATAGATATATAAGTTTGTGAAAAATTAGGGTAATTATGAGTGTACCCAGTGCAGGTACACCATGGGTCCATGCCGCTCGTAACGGCACGTTTTCCAGAAGTAACGGTCTTCAAAAGACACGTGTAAAAGTTTCATAACTTTCGGCTTATCCGTTATCGAGATATTGATGATTTCGTATCTGCAGACTTGCCTTTGTTGAAACGATGTATAAATACGAATTTCTAGTCCTGAACATCAACCTCCACTTCAGAGTATATCACTATTTATTACTGAGAAAAGATATCATTTCAACTCTGTAATTATTTGTAAAGTGCTATCTGGTTAAGTGTCTATCAGAAATAACTAATTGCTAATAATATGCAGATGTAATAAAACTGATCAAACAGCCAATGATAACGCATCTCGGCCTAAATCGACCAATTGAGGTAGATATCAAAAAGACCAACGTTCAAAAAATTTAAATTTAATTTGGGCATAAGTAGCAGCTTTCCAAAAGGGCGGCGCGGAACAAGACGGAACAAAAACAACGAAATGTTGTGTCGGAGCGCTGAGTGACGCTGTTTACGGTCGATGAAAAGAATTTTCCGTAGCGATACACAACAATTAGTTCATAAGTTTACATTGGAGATGAAAATAGGGTCAGCTGATTAGAGAGATTCTTCCGAAGGGCCAGGGGGTTAGCAGTAACTGCTTAATTTATCATTTCATTAATTAGATAATGCCATTAAACAGATAAGGTCTATCATTGCCAAAAATGGATGCTGTACCAAAAAAGTGAATTCATACCATGTCAATGTTAGAAAACAATGGCAATGAAAAAACAACTAGAAAAAATATATTGACGCTCTAACTGCAAGTGTGGCCTATTTGGAGATAAAGTGCAATGTATCTCTATGGAATATGACTATCTTGATTAAGAATATCAAATTCCGCAAAAATCTTGTGTTTTTCATGTTAGTCCCGGAACTTATTGACATCTAACAATCAAACATAGACAAATAACACAAAGACAAGTATAACATTAACTAATAGGTAACAAACAACAAATATAATACAAATGTATTGGAATTTTTCTATTCACTCCCCCTCCCCACTCTATTTTTGAAATTAAAACGTATCAGCAAACTAAGAGGGTATCTGTTGTATGTGCGATGTCCATGGGTGACGGCGACCACTTACCATCAGGTAGACCCTCGGACCTAGCTCGTTTGCGCCTTATCTACCTTTAAAAAATATGTTGTTCTCAGAAAACACACGAGTTTGCTCTACTGCACCTCGCAGCCTGCAATACCTACATGTGAATACTTATCTTGAAAATGTTAGACTCTCACATTCATTAATATGTGTATATTTTAATGTTTTTAAAATTAGTTCGAAGCTTTAAACTAACAATGTTTTGCATTGCATTACCGACATTACTACAAATGGGTAAAGTTTGTGATTATTTTTAAAGTGAGTAACATACAATTCGTCAATATAATATTATTTGGCGAGTTTATTTATGGCGACTCCAAACAGTGATTGGTATAAATCGTCGAATTGTAAGAAACATTATAAAAACAATTTAATGATAATCTGCTGTCACTGAATTCACGATCTCTAAAGGCTCTTCAATATTATAATGGCAATTATGATTGATTCCCGACCCCCTGTGCTGTTTCGCGACCCCCTGGGACGCTTCGCGTGCCGATGACCCTGTTCCCGTTCCGCCCGTCACCCTCTATCCCGTGTCCTGTGTCCCAGGGGAGCCGCGTGCCGCGACTTATCGCCGCTAACAATGCACCGTGCACTGGACCCCTCACCCCTCGCCCCTCGACTCACATTAAGCGCCGCTGACCTTGACTCCATAATGTTAATCTAAACACTGCACGAATTTTAT
Organism: Limenitis camilla; assembly: GCA_905147385.1. Classification (NCBI taxonomy): domain Eukaryota; kingdom Metazoa; phylum Arthropoda; class Insecta; order Lepidoptera; family Nymphalidae; genus Limenitis; species Limenitis camilla. The sequence goes on from LR990241.1 coordinate 13,995,169, forward strand.
CGATGGCATTGAAAACGTGTTTTTAGGGTTCCGTATCTCAAAATGGAAAGAGAAAACCTTATAGGATAATTTCATTGTTTGCATTTTTGTCTGTCAAGATCTCTGGAATATAGAATAATCTGATGTGCAATCCCCAGGATTTGTGAATAGATTTCTACGCTGTCCGTCCGTTAACCTAAATCATATAATTGAGAGAAAAATCCGAAAAAAAATTGTTACATGTGAAAAATTTTTTGCAGTTTGTCAATTGATTGTATCTGTGTGTTGGTGTTTGAGGACAACAGTTTCTAATGGTAAAGTTATGTTTGTCTCACAATTCAGCTTGAACGAAACCCCCGGTACCCAACCACGTTCCGTACATGGTCGAATTTTATTAGAACAAATACCCTTACATTTAGTATAATAGAATCATAGATGTGGCGCACCCATGTGAACTGTGAAGAATTTAACATCCACGCATCACATTTTTAACCAAAACTACAATTAAAATACCTAGAGCTATTGTGTTGTCAAAACAATATAAGAAGTTCCATTGAAAATGTCAATTATTTGAAGAGCAAAGTGTGAAGTGAGAGTGAGAGGTGTTCCTCAGTCCCTCAAACACTCGACCACTCACTCCCCTCCTGGCAAACTTTATTTGACTGCACTTGTAGCAAAATGAAAAGATATTACACGTAAACTCAGCCTTTGTCTGTAAACAAACTGTGCGGCGCATTGACTTATAATAATATAGACGCTAGATCTTGCTACAATTATCACGAGGAAGAAACATTGAACAATTTTCAAGGAGAATAAACTCCTCACCATAATTTTGTGTAGCTTGTAAATGGTGGATTAATACCTCGTTATAAAAATGTAACTCAAGAACATCTTTTCATTGAAGATTGTAAAACGAACAAATTATTTACCCGCAGAAGGCGCCAGAGGGCGCTCGTAGGAGATGCTGTGAGGGGCGTCTTGTGGGGGGCGCTGCTGGTCGAGATATCAGGCAGATCGTTGCAATTCGAGCATTGGAATATTAAATTCAAATTGATATGACGTCGTTAAACTATCTTCGACTCTATTCACGTTCAAGTCGGGTAAACTATCCTACTTGACGTTTTTGTTTGCTAAATGAAAGCTGCAGTTCACAGTCGGGTCTAGGGTTACAAATTACACTTAAAAAAATATTATATAATCTTCGTATAAACAAGAGTACTACGAGAACTCGCCTAATATTTTTATTTTTAAAATTATATTTACTTAATATAATAATTTCCTTGTATAATTTATCGCTATTTGGTTATATGTATTTTATATATTCTAGTCAATTATAGCCCAGACAAGATAAAATTACAATGCGATGAAAATATAGTTCAGCAGTATATTTTAACACGAGTAACAACCCTAGCCGGCGCGTGCATTTTAGCGTTCACAAAAAATTAAACATGAATTTAGTGAGTTGTAGAGGTGAAGCGGAACTGGAGGCTCACAGAGGCGCTTCATTAGGACGCCGATTGGCGTCATTAGCGGCGGCAACGAGCGCGTCGGCGGCGCCACCTGGCGGCGAGTGCCTGGCTGTCTGCAAAACGACACCGTCACCGACACACTCTTTAATTGAACAATCCTCAGACCCTCTGAAACATTCGCTAAATTGCCTAATTTTCCAGCTCATCTAGCTTTTGCACTGATGTGACTAGCCGACATATTCAACTAGTACAACCTAGCTCTTGTTATGGCTACAAAATAACTATAAATATATACTATATTCAGTATAAGTTCCAGATAAGTGATTCCTCAATACGTCAATACAATTATTACTACCTGTATCTTGTTAGACTAGAGGCGCATAACGAGTGATTAAATATAACACAAATATTGTGTAATGTAGAGCAAGTAGTATGGTTTTAATGAAGGGGTGCTACGTTACTGTCTATTTAGTTTGGCTCAGTTATTAGTCGCAGATTGCTTACTATTTTGAGAAACAGTAGACGTGAGGCGCGGAGTCATGGATTGAACGAACTATAACTGATTTCATTTAATATAATCATCATCATCATGTAAATTACAATTTCTAAATAAATTAATGAGATGCAACATGAATAAGGTGAACATTTAAGACAAAGCATCCGCTGTGTGTGTGTGTGTGTGTGTGTGTGTGTGTGTGTGTGTGTGTGTGTGTGTGTGTGTGTGTCTGTGGTGGGTACCGTCACGCTGTGCACTACACTACACTCGGTAAGTGCAGTTTTCATTAGTTAATTAATTGAACGCTTTTATGCATTAAACAACCTTAATGGAATTAATTTGTTTAGTTATTTAGCAAATATATTTTTAACAACTTTGTTGTGGAAAATATTCTATTATTTCTTACACAGACATACAAGATTATAAACAATATATGTATTTTTAAAGCTAGTCTAATCAATATAAGTAATATTATATTGATTAGACAATTCAATCAAAAAAAACTGTTTGAAAACCTGCCATGTGTGTCAGAGAACTGTCAGAAACCGGTGAGTGTTTATAGTCCACGTGACTCAGCGCCGACCAATGAGGAGACAGCTCGTATTTTCAGTCAATGAATTGTAACGACTTTTCTGTGATTGGTCTATATGGCATAAGTTTGTTTATTATTTGACAGTTAAACATTCATAAAGTATAAATTGACCACTTGACATGAATATATCAAATTGAACATGGTACATTTTTAATTTTATTCTCTGTTGACAAATCCATCGATAGTATAGAATTCGATTAGTAATTTCTTTATCCGGTGACATAATTATCTATCAACGGTTTTGTACAAGATAACATGATCATCATCGGTTCTCTTATGTTATCCCGCAATCTGGTACCTCACCTGCGACAGGAGACAGCTTGCGCATCACACACCACCGCGACTTCCACTGCCAACAAACAAACACACTACATTGTTATTTTATCATTACTTTTTAAATTTGGGGGGGCACAGTTTTGCTAATCCTATCAAGGGTGAGGGCCACATTCAAAATGTATCCCAAGAGACGCTCAAGGAGTAATCGGTCAAACTCTATATTAATAGTTATCTACCCTTACTTCATTGAGGGATCAATAGATTGCATATGTAAAGAAAAACTGTTTTTTTTTTACACAAGAAAGAGAAAACAATTCATCAAAGTGTCATCACAATCGAAAACACAGTTTAGCTAACACACATTCCATAACAAATAATGTTTGTGGGTATGAACAGTAAATAATATTATATTGGAGTTGCACTCACACACTCAAGCTTTAAATCTAACGAGAAGAAAGAAATACTAAAAAATTATTTTGTAATAACATACTATTCATTTATCAACGTTAGTTGATACAACTAAGTTAGTACCTAACCAACATGGTACTTAAAAAATCATATGCTTCTTAAACAATATGATTTTACTGAGTATATATCTGTTGCTCCGAGCCCTAGTCTCTTTTACTACAAAGGTTAGACCGACGCGATTGATGTAATATACACAGATTTTTCTAAAGCTCTTGATTGTGTTTACCATGTTGTTCTTATCCAAAAGCTTTCGATGTTGGGTGTAAGTAGTAAACTTTTGGAATCAATAAAATATTCTGAAAATCGGTTTATATCAACGAAATTTCAGAATATTTCATTAACACCAGCTTAAAATTTAAAAAGAATTAAAATTTATATCCTCACCTTCTTCCCATCGCGAAACTTAACAGTTCCCTCGATGATAGTGTTGTCATCAGCCATGGCTCCAGTGTTGCCACTCTAGTGAGACACAGACAGTCAGCACGTGGTCACTACGACACCAACGGCCACCACCACTTATGCCACTGCATCCAACCACCCATCTCTACTACCAACATTAGCACTTCTTGTTCACTCGTCTATTTCGTCTGTTATCACATCACATCACATCACAGCACAATCACTGCATACTCACATATCTGTAACAAAAGATACAATTTTGTAAAACCATTTAAAACCTACATCAGTATAAACATACTCTACATACTGTCACCGTCAGTGTCACCGTCAGTGTCAAAAGTGGCTCAAAATGGTTCGTTCTAATTTAAAACTAATTTTTTGATCATACGTTATTGATTTGATGAAAATAAAATATTAGCATATTGCTGAAAAATGTTGATTAGGGAAATAATAGGTATTATAAGTTATCTGAAAAACTTTATTACTATGTAAAGATGTCGGCAACAATGTATCAGTAAACATTTAAAGTGTTTTATTAATAAACTTACACAATAAACTTTTCCACTTGCGTTATAATTTAATCTTTAAAATTCGCAAACCCCGATTAGGACCAAGTTTTTTGCAGACAACCCTATAACCACGTGTTCGCAATAAAAACGCTTATAATGATATAAAACATTTTCTATTATCAAGCAAGTGCAGGTAACTGGACAACCGCGACAACCGAGTAGTTTGTCCAGGCAAAGAATAGGCAACCCAACTATACGTTTGACCCTACGTATATTATAACCCAACTGCACATTCTATACGTTGGATACTTTAAGTCAGGGTAAATATTGTCTTATTATCTTGATGTTGCAACATTTAATTAAAAATATTTTTTTTTAAAATAATTAAAAATAGTGTGTCCAGGATTTTTTTAGGCAACCCATTCCTTACATTTTTTCTAATATACTAAATTTAATATAACATATGCTTCATTCTATTATCAGCTCGGTGAAGGTCGTTTCAAGTTCGTATCTTAGACTAAAATAAAGTTTGATTACCTCTACTTTTGACAGTCCTGGACAATTGCTACAGAGTAGGTAATACCTTTGTTTGTCGACGATCATCATTTTAATTTAATTTGTATCGTTAAGTCAGTTAGCAACATGTCGCAGTATTGATCGCGACATGCAACATGTAGCCGCTGTGGCCTCTGTTGACATGCTCCTACACCAGGCTACACCTGAGACGCTCGCTTGAATAACTTACTAACTTAGTTCTGTGTACTTGAGAACTTCTAAATAGTTAATGGGTTCACCAGGAATTGGAAATTCAGAATTATTTAGTACATTACTGGCGCCTATCTTCGACAAAATTGCATTGAAATTATTTCTTGGTTAGCTTAATGATATCAATTTTGTAAATTTACATATTTTTACGTCGAAACAAAACCCACAGATCAATTAATGATGTTTAATATTTTTAAGTTTTTTTTACACTATTATTTTTTAAATAATTAAAATTTGATAAATTATATTTAACAATATGCAGGGGGTTGTTTTGAGACGATATAAAAAAATTTGACAACAAAAAGGAGACGGACACTAAGTTGAATGTTGAAATGTTGTATATGTTTATTATAAGATATCGGACCTGTAAGGTAGGCTCGGTCGGCTCGGTGTGGACAAGATCAATGAATTATTTAATTTTTCATTCGTCCTGAAAGATATCTTAACAGAAGTGGTGTCGTTGAATAGGTAATAAAAAGCGCTATTCAACGATTTGTAAACGAGCGAAATCGGATAAACAAATATTACTATTGTCTACTAAAAACTTGATTTTTGAACCAAATTTTATTAAAATTTAACAATTTTACTGAAATTTTCGATAAATTTTACTATAACGTAAAAACTACTTTAGAATATAGGGGGACGATGTACATATAAGAAACATAAATATAAAGTGTCGTGACGCAGACACTCAGGGTCTCAGGAAAACAAAAAATCGCTAATCCTGATTATGCTAGTAAGGATAACGGATCAAACTGTTATAAAATATTGAATTGTCATCGATCCTTAATAAGTATGCCAAATTTCGAGATAATCTGACGTTTTGAAGAGGGTCAAAATCGTGTTCAAAGATTCCGTTACATACATACTAACATACGTTTGAAGCTAATAAAAGCGTATAAAAATGTGGTATCTTCATTTGAATTAAATGACTTTACCATGTTATATTTATAACTAATAGTACATATCATGATAGTAAACGTATCATAACGTATTTATTGCTCATAATTTAGATCAAATATCAGCAATAACTCTGTGTTGCACAACCCACACAACCCACACAACCCACACGAGCCTCGTGCAAGCGATCGATGCCGGCCAGCAGTGCGATCATCAACAAATAGATAATGCTAATCTGTTGTTAGTAACACCCTCGTTAACAATAAATTCGTTGATTGATAGCAGTTTTAAACCGTTATCAGCATTTAATTCGCTGCCAATACTGATAGTGACAAGTAATCCTATTTTATGTTCAGAAGACTTCTTTGAATATCTCAATAACCAAATCTCCTACGCCTTTGATTCCTACAGCGATAAGCTTCTTCAAAAACTTTCTATCGGACCAGTTTTGAGGTCATTTTGTTTTAAAACTTTATTACTTTGTAGATAAAAGATTAAGATTAACAGTATTACTGTTTTATCAAGCTAATTAACATATTTTACAACAAACATATCGAAGGTACAAGGTCGCTTTGTATTATTTATTACGGATTTATCTGATGATCTTGAAAATATTGCTATTTAAGAATTTTCTTATCGCAGACTCATTTTTTTCCAATTATCTTTTAGAAAAATTAATTCAATTATTTTAATATTTATTGAATCGATATCAATGAAATAAATATCATCATCATTTCAGCCATAGGAAGTCCACTGCTGAACTCCCTCCCATAAGCCTCCCCCAGGAAATATAAGAATTAATTATTCTAGATTTCATGAAAAGGAAGAAATATCTAAGATGGGTGAAGAAAAAGAAAAAAAAGATAATAAATAATTGTGAGTTTTGCTAAAAATGTAAGCGACAACGACTGCCCGCATCCTCTCCCCCTCCCCCTCCCCCCTCTCCTCGTTACGAGTAATCGTAATTTCCAATACAAACAAAAAGATCGCAGCTGCGAGTACACAACAAGTATTACTTCAGAACTTGCTACAATGGATTTGAGTTTCGATCCAATTAAAATTCATACAGAAATGTATGAAACAAGTCAATTACTGATGCGCGGGGTCTGTACGGGATCCGCGGGGGGTGCGCGGGGGGTGCGCGGGGGGTGCGGCACGGAGACAGGGAGTATGACTCGTAATAAATAAACAAAAGCCGGCTTACATCGACGAAACAATTTGTTTGTTTTCCTTTTGTCGAGGACAAGGTAAATACTCGAGAGTGTGTCATTAATTCGAGTGACGCTCGAGGCGGTGTCACTATGACACCACGTCGCCGTGACACCGTGACACCGCGACGCGCGTCAGGCGCCACCCGCTCGCGTGTGTAAATAATAAAAATGAAATAATGAATCAGATCAGATGATATTTTAATACATACGAAATATATAAATAGCAGTTACGTGTAACGAGAGAGAGTAGAGTGGACAACAGGTTGGACCTTCAATGGTCTACATTAGCTCATCACTATCAGGAACGCAAAAATGGAAGAGATTAAAAATGTATTTTGGAAATTAATTGAAAACGAAGTAAACTCAATTATAAAGGATAGACTAGAAGTAGATTATAAATAAGATGTTGTTGCCAAATTACATTAATGTCTACAGCTCACAGACGAGGTCAGGGCCTGACGGTAGACTAGACTGGTTCATTTGATTAGTTAGAGTGAAAAATTGATAATTAATTTATCGAGAGTTTAGAATATAAATGAAACTGAATAGTTAAGAATAATCTAAGATCTGAGTGGAATACTCAAGGAGGTATTATACAATTTTTTATTAATTACATATTATTCCTTAAAATGTCTCCTATTTTAAAAACATTTACATAATTCAGAACGAGGTTAAATGTATCAAGAAATCTTCAGGAAAAAACAACGTTCTCAGATATAACATTGTATATCAATATATCATTCTTAACTATAAGCTCCTCACCCACTAGACACTCGGCTATCACGGACGAGTCCACGCTTCCGTCACTAGCTCAGTCACAGTCACAGTCACAGTCACAGTCACAGTCACAGTCACAGTGATAGTAATAGAGGCTGATTGCTGATATCTGAACCATAAAATGATTGCGATATTAGAAGTATTAACATCAGAGTTATATTTCCGAATGTAAAGATTATAATGATAAATGCATTAGCCGAGTGTTACGTTCGCACTCGCATGACTTCTCTATGAGAACTTGTAACCATCTGTTTCTTATATTGCTCTACTAGCTGCTCCCCCGCGGTTTCACCCGCTATATTTTGGATAATTCACACTATATCATTATAAATTATAGCCTATGTGTTATTCTGATGTGTAAGCTATATTATTGTAAAGTTCAGTAGTTTTTGCGTGAAAGAGTAACAAATATACAACCAGACATCCATACAAACTTTGGCGTTTATAATATTAGTAGGCTTTGTTATGTTAATTCGATCAATATATCGATTATCGAATATCAACTTGGCAACACAGGCCTACCTAGGGCTGGCTAGGAGGAGAGGGGGGGGGGGGGGGGGGGGGTTATTTTGTATTGTAGAAAAGATGACTTTTGCTCAATAAAGTTCAGTTGCTCTCGGAACTCGTGTGACTTCAATGTTGTAATTGCTATTGATTGAGTGTAATTGTGCTGCCGTGCTGCCGTGCTACCCGCGCAGCTTTAATTATATCGATTAGCAAACAATATACAATTTAATGCATAATAATAGAAATAAGAAAACAAGACAGACATAATATCAATCTTCAAATTTTGTGTTATCTGTTAAAAAATGGTATAACAGAGATATTATAAAATTGGGCCTATATGCCTAAGAGTTTCAAATTGACTCTACGCCCACCATTATCTTAAAGTGCCTACATAGAGTTACAAAACTGTTACAGTGGACATAATAAAAATAGTTAAAAAATTAGAATGGACAAATAAAAGAATTTTATTGATCCCAAGCTTCACGTGGTACTTGTCTGTCATACCCCTAGAATGTATATAAAAAGTGCAGGCGTGGAGGGGGGATAGCCCCCGCTCGCTGCAACAGAGTACTAGTAAGATGAAGCTGCAGAAGCGAGTGTGTATTTTCATCTACCCTTCTTTCTACAGAAGTCCTTAAGATAATATGTTGTCCATTCTATTGTTTACTATTTTTATTATGCCCACTGCAATAGTTTTGTAACTCTATGGTAAATTCAACCTGATTCAAGATTTGACGGGTAGTAGTTACTGTTCGCGATCTATCGACAGATTGCAATATCTCGGGATAGATTACAATCCAACTGGTAACCAGCTCGAAAGGTACAAATTGTTTTACAACTTGATAATTTAATAATTTACCATTAATCAGATTATTAAGATAACAACGACAAACGGGTTTTACATGAACACACATACAAACATTTGTAATCCTTTGATTAATTATATATAGTTAGATTAAAGATACCATTAAATATGTTTATTCATGCTTATTGTAAGTTTATCTTACAGTCAGTCGCAACATTTTCCACTGATAATCTGTATCCCTACATCGTATTCGTATTAATAATATGGAAAGAAATTGATCGTTGAAACAAAAGATTTTTTTTTCTTGAATATTTGTTGTCTTTGCTATAGCATTGGTGATAACAACAACAATACTACGAGGCAATGTATGATAAATATGTCCTTTTTTTGTACATATAATATTATTTACTAGGGGCCCGTCCCGGCTTCGCACGGGTAAATATTTTTTTTTTAACATTTTGGCTCCCGCATTCTGTCGCTCCCTCTATCGCCGCGTTACTCGCTGCGCTGCGAGGCACTCCACACCGCGCCGGCGGCCCGTCTGGGATTATTTTTATTTATCTTGATATTTTTATTTCGCAATATCTTTTGACTGGAATGTCCGATTTCAATAATTCAAAAAGTAATTAACAGATATTGAAACAGTCTTCATTACGAAATAATTTATTTGGATAAGAATTAATACAAAGTTATGGAAAACATGGTCTGATTTTGATAGGCATTTTTATCAACTTTTAAAATGTAAAAAAGTAGTTATAGTGACATAACTACAATAGTTGGACATATGGTCTCGCGGAGTTTTTTGTAGATATTGATACGTTCTATAATATTGTAAAACATTTTTTTGTTCTATCATCAATACTTTACGCAGCGCATGCGATGAAAGATATTTTATGGCTAATTTTTTTGCACCTTGTGTTGGTTTTAGTGAGAATTTCTGAGGATCTCTAATTTTTTCTTGTAATAAATATAGCCTATGTTACTCAGGGATAATGTAGCTTTCTAATGGTGAAAGAATTTTTGAATTCGGTCCAGTAGTTTTTATGTTTATTCGTTACATACAAAAATACAAAAATCCAAAAATACAAATCTTTCCTCTTTATAATATTAGTATAGATATAGATATGCTAGCTGACCCCGCAAACGTTGTTTTGCCATATTAATTTGAGGTGGGCCACCCTTGTCACTTAGAGGGATGAAAAATAGATAGTAGCCGATTCTCAGACCTACTGAATATGCATATAAAATTTCATAAAAATCGGTCGAGCCGTTTCGGAGGAGTATGGTAACTAACACTGTGACACGAGAATTTTATATATAAGTTTTATATATAGTGGACCGGCTCCGCTTGGCTCGGGTGCAATTTACTACGTGTATTTAGTTAGCAACACTGTTGATAAGTCTATATTCGGGGGTGGTACTTTTTATGTTATTCTAACACTGTATATAACCACAGCTGTTCAATAGACTTGAGCCAGGTGTCAAACGGAGCTCGTCTGGTGACCATTATGGCTGTTACTATACGATATCGGTCCCATATAGATGACACTATATCTCGTATGTTATCAAAATCAATTCAGTGATTTAAAACTGATTGTACAACAGACAGACAGACGCTATCTATTTATCAATAGTATAGTATACTTGTATCGCAGTTTCGTTTGTTGAGTTTGTATTCTCATATGCTACTGACATTTCTTTAGAATTATTTTCGAAGTTTTTATGTTAATTAGGATTGCCAAAAATTCCTAAACCATTAGATCAAAGTAAACACGTTGTGTTAAATATCGGATTAGTAACTGTTATAAGTTCTTAAAAGGTCAAACTTTGTCTTTGTATGGTTAGTGTAAATTTTGTAAATAATAAAATACTAACAGATATGAGTGAATCTATACTCTCTCTACTGATAGTGTATGATAGGCTACTCATCGAGGAAGGCTATGGGCTGTATATCATCATGATAAGACCAATATAGGAGCGGAGGAAGTCGCGAGTCCTATTAATATTATAAACGCGAAAGTTTGTAAGAATGTATGGATGTATGTTTATTAATTTTTCACGTAAAAACTACTGAATGGATGTTGATGAAACTTTACAATAATATAGCTTACACATCAGAATAACACATAGGCTATAATTTATAATGATATAGTGTGAATTATCCAAAATATAGCGGGTGAAACCGCGGGGGAGCAGCTGATGTATAATAAAACTCGTTTCACTTGTAATCTGTTCGTGGTCAGTCGTGAGCGTCACTATCTGAGCGTGCAATTCATACCATACAGTATGATACAGTATGATACAGTATGATACAGTATGATACAGTATGATATAGTATGATAAAGTTTTAACATTTTAAATTGGTAAAAATAATAGATTTGTATTTAATTCACTTATTCCTTACAGACTTCGCTATTGGGAGTTTTTAAATAAAATGATAAATAATTTTAGGTTAAGGTTTGTCGGACACAATTCTCGCGTCGCTGAGATGAAATTAAAATTCTATAATATTTTAATTTTCGAATATTATTCAGATTCCGCACATTCTCGTCTATCAATGATGTCGTAGAATAATAATATATTTAAGTTATAGAATATAGTAGTAAATTATAGATATTATAAATTCATAGATTTTGAAATTTTTGAACACTAAGCAGATGAAATTTTATAACACACTAAATAACTATTGATTTATTTACAATTAGCCGACCCGCCCTCGCTTCGCTGAGGTGATCGTGCAATAAAACGAAGTTTTTTGTTTTAAACACTTGAGACGATAAGAATATTTTGATAAGAATTCGTAATTATTCATAGTACTTAAAACTCAATCATATCATTTATATCTCTCATCGTTAAGGTAGCGTTCGTAATAAACGTGTTCGTTTGACCATTGTATCTCCGACTTACAGCAGCAATTGGTTTTCTATTGGTAGAAGAACTTTCAAAATCGGTTCAGTAGATTACCCCCAAAACCTTTACCTCTTTATAAAAACCTTTACCTCTTTATAAAAACCTTTACCTCTTTATAAAAACCTTTACCTCTTTATAAAATTAATTTAGATGAAAAGTTTTCGTGTTAAAATCGATTTTAAGATTAGAAATTTAAAATCAATTAATATATTTCTTTTCATCCCTTATATAAACTTCTATAAACGTCATGCTCGTTCACTTTTCATGACGAAAAAAATGATCTTTTTAACCGACTTCAAAAAAAAAGAGGTTATCAATTCGGTTGTATTTTTTTTTAAATTTTTTTTTTATGTTTGTTACCTCAGAACTCCGTCATTTATGAACCGAATTGAAAATTTCTTTTTGTATTTGGTAGTATATGCTTACAGATTGGTCCCATTTCTTAATTTTTAGAGCATTTATTATAGATTTTGAAGTCGGTTCATTTTTTTGTTAAAAATGTTTTATATAGATTTAGTTTTTGACGCTTTATTTGAGAAATACGTGAAGTTATCAAGTTGAAATTAATATTAAACATGTAAGTCTATAATACCTTATAGCTGTGAAAATATCAAACTTCTAAGTGTAAGCAATTAATAAATATGGACATTAATTTAAAATGATTACAAGTAGTTCTCTATAGGGCGATTCACATATGCGGAATGAAAAAATCGATGTTAGCGATTTTAGTAATATTCGAATATGTTATACAACATACCTCCTGTCGATACAGACACAAAATATTTTTGTTATTTAAACTCTAGTTAATTTTGTAATTTTCTATTCTGATATTTCAATTTCAGAAAATTAATAATAGGGGTTAAAGTATGAAGTTGCCGTTTTATTGTAATAGTTACTTCGAATTGACATACAACCTTCATGGTTTGAGATTTTGGAGTGAAACTTTTTTCACATGTTACCTGTGTAGTTCTTCTTTTAAAAATGTGCAACATTCGATTATCGACTTTTAGTTGTTTTTTTTTTATTCAACTTAGACAAGAAAGAAGGATACTTCGAAAATTCGAGTGATTTTTGTATACGAGTTCCGACGCGGCAGAGACAGCTCACAGTATCAGTGTTGCGTTTGGAGCTTTGATTTGCACACAGGTGAATAACAATGAATTGAAAGAGATGGTGGAAGCCGATCCGAGCCAAACCACCCAGGAATTAGCGGCATGCTTTAACGTTACCTTACCATTAATATTGACTCATTTGCGTCAAATCAATAAAATAAAAAAATATGAAAAATGGATGCTTCATGATTTGTCTGATCTCCATAAAGAAACGCATGTTCAAAATTTGTGTTGCCTTGTTGAATCGATACAGAAATGAAGAAATGTAGCGTCAAATATGACATGTGATGAAAAGTGAATTCTTTACGATGATGGTGGTATGATGTCTACTGGGCCGAACTCCCAACTATGATAGCAATACTAGCAGTGAAACAGCCCCGACTCATGAATCGATCTTCACCATTGCTGCTCCATGATAACGCGAGACCTCATACACCACGAGAAACCGTTTTAACTCTACAGGCACTGCAAATAGAAACCATTTGTCAACCTCCGTATTTGCCCTAATATTTTAATTTTCTGATATTGAAATTTAAAAATTTGAAATAAATTTATTCCAAGAAAGAAAGAAATGACTTGTAATGATTTTTTTATTTCGGTTAAGGGGCAAACATCTAGATGACCCACCTGATGGTAAGTGGCCATCGTCGCCCATGGTGGTGGTGGTGGTCGCAAGCCACCAAGGGGGTGCTGGGTAACTCGGTTCTTACGAGATGCTCTCCTAGCGACAGAGGGGAATTGTATTCTAACCGTCTCACGGTTTAAAAATGTAAAAATGTATTTTAAAAGATTATTTGGTGAAATATAAATTTCATTAATAATTTATTTAATTATTAGACTGTTCAATAAGGTTTAAAGTGAGGCACCTACCCGTTACTCGAATTTTCAAATCCTTCTAGCTTAACGTATATCAAGGTTTAATTCTGTACCGAAGACGTGTATACGTATATCATATTTGAGTGTCAGTGAAATCGCAAAAGATAACTTTTTGTCGTCGTATCGTGTGAAATGTGTGTAAAGCTGTATGGGCGTGAGCGTGTGGCCTAGGAACGGCTGTTGACTATATGACATGTTGTTGAAAGACAACTTGTAAAATATTTTAAATGACTCCAAAAAAGGAGGAGGTTCCTATATTTTGACAATATATATTTTATTAATTTATGTTCACCGACTTTAAAATTATTTTAGTAAAATTATTTTTATTGCATTTTTTTTTAAACGTGTTTAAGTAATTATAAATATGTCAAATATGTGTATCAAACTTCATTCAACTCGTTTCAGCCGTTTTAACGTACGTAGGTATAGATAGGTAGTAGGCATAATAGTTTTATTTTTATATCCTGGCACAGTACCTTTTCAGTGATATAACTTCCATGCATTTCTTTTATATTTATCTACTTTTTTACGTTCAGGAACTATGACTAGCTGAGACATATCGCTGTGAAGCCAGACCACTATGAATCCACCATTGTTTTTTCTTTAGCTTTCTATCATTAAAAAAAGCTCCACGGTATTTGATACAATTTATGCCTTCAGTAAGTGTTTCAAAATATATTAAATAGTGGTTAAAAGGAGCACATGATGTACCAACTACTTGTCTCTTCGCTGAGGTCTATTAAAACAATGAAAAAGGTATTGACATCACCTAACTATGGCTATCTTGGGTATCTATACCGTTGAAACATTACTCGCAGTGGCAGCAGTGGATTAAGACTATAGATATCACATTATTCTCACCATATCAGATAAGCTTATCTCCATCTATCTCTGCCTATCTTCCAAGGACAACAGAGTTCACTAAGCACTTCACTCTCACACAAATAAAGCCTAAACTTCACAGAAACTTCGGAACAACTCAACTCCAACTTACTGAGTGTCGCATCGGGAAAGTTTGTCGCGCGCCGAGAGACACCGACGGAGCCCCGGCGCGTGGCGAGGGCGGGCGGCTCACTGCCGGACTGACGGCAGAGGGCAGGGGGCGCCGCGCGGGGCGGGCGGGGGTGGGGGCGGGTAGGCGCCAGGGGCGCGGAGGGTAGAAAGCTCCAAGCTCGCCCGGAACACTCTTCAGGGAAATTTTGACGAATGACATTCCGTAATGTGTGAACACGAGCCCGAACGCCTGCAGGTGGCGCTGCCGCTGCACTCCGCTAATTGCGCTTTTAATGAATGCGCTGCGCCTCGCGGGGGCGCGGGCTCACGCTGCTCCTTATCTCCTCGGGGATTCAAGTTGTGTTGCCACATCCTTGATATATTTTGCGTGATTTAAATTTAAGATTTGTATTAGGCGACATTGAAGTAAAAAGTTTGGTATTTAGAATTATGAAGTAATAAACGTATTACATATTTTGATTTGACTAGTACTTGATGTTGGTGTTTTCAATGATTTCAACATCTCGAAGCCCTTATAGAGAAATAAATAAATATTATCTCTGCTTTTTAAAATAATTAATGTTAACGGATGATTTTAAATGTTAAATAAATAATTATTAAAAATGAAATATAAAACGAGTTGACGTCATTACCGGCGCGTCGCCCATACATACTAATAATTAGCGGCAAAATCAGAATAAATGCAGTCGATTGTGGACGCAAATAAGCAATTTAAATTAATAATACCCGCTGCGATCCAACCTCAGCAAATTAATCGCACCATAACACTTGATGCACACACACACACACACACACACACACATTCATTGATTTTAATATGGGACTAGACCCGTTTGAACATGTCAATATTTCCAAATATTTTTAAATTTTCCATATGAAGAAATAATGGCGATATCTATTATAATTTGTACGAACTTCGTGAGTAAAGTATTGAAAGTTTAGTTGACCTTCGCGTACAGTGACAGTGGCAATGACTCGTACAGACACAATCTGACAAAATTATAACTTTAATAAGAAATAGTTTATTTTATTAGTTAACAAAAATAAACACAACGTAAGATCATCGTACTGAAGTGGTGATAGGATATCCCGTGACTGGGAACAGCCATTTTTGAGTAAGTAAGTGTTTTATGTCTCCTGTCGTATCCAAGCGACAAGTGAGAGGCGTTGGCCCTAAACTGGTATTTTAGGTCCCATTTACTGGAAAACCCTTCTTGCATCCGTTAGCTCTGATATATAAGTGAATGTTCTATGCAGGATATTGATTGAGTTCGCACAATTGAATGCATCGCCTCAGATTTAGTGGATCATTCGTCCGAGCCCTTTCGACGAGCCCTCACTTATCTGAACCTTAACTACTGAGCATAGAGTATACAATGGTAGGGGTCGCGTGTGTGTGTCGGTGTGTGTATAATTGACACATCAAGCGCCCTCGCCCTTGTTCCCTTATCGGTTGCTTTATTTTCTGCATTGTTAATGTGACTTACGATGACTAGGGTTGCCACGAAGAAGTAACTAAGCATTTTTTAAATAATATAAAAGTACTTAGAGATGTATTGAATTGAAAGGTTTTGTTTTATTTTATTCTACCGTCGTCCTTTTCATAAAACAGTAACGTTAGTAAGGAAGTCCTGATTCAGCCGAAGTGTATGGTAGTTCTTATTTGTTATTATTTTCTCGTTGTATATTTTAAACAAAAAGGAAGCAAATACTTTTCAATGTCTCTGCTAAATAAAACATTTACAATATGCTTAGCACATAACTTTTGTTTTATTTATTTCTATTAGTACTGCTGAGTTTTTTTTAAAATATATAGATAACATAAAAAATCACGACCCTTCGTAACTATAATTAGCTTATTTATTAACCTCCCTTTATTAGGACAATAATATACAATAATTGATATTTTTGTAGTCGGTGCCAGCCAGCCCAGCCAGGGGAACAGACGTGTCGTGCGAGAGAATAGTAATAGGTATATCTATTGAACGAACCTGTAACGAAATAGTGTGTACGATTGTACTATTATACTACTACGTTCTGTACTATTGCTGGCACCGACTACAAAAATATCAATTATTGTATATTATTGTCCTAATAAAGGGAGGTTAATAAATAAGCTAATTATTTCTTACTTTTTAGTGCATTTTTAAGAGTTTGAAGTCGGTTCATTTTTTTGTTAAAAATGTTTTATTTCTTGCTTTTTAGTGAATATGATCTGAAACTCATTTATCGTTCATCCACTAATTCACTCTCTCATCTCTTTACTTATTTAATCAGTCACTAAATCATCAATTCAATATTTACTAAGTACCTACTCTCTCAACCATCATCTCAACTACTAAACTGTACCACTCTACTCACCCTTCACCACCATCTCCAATATACTACTCAAAAGATAATCTTCAGCTCTTCAAAAACTATAGGTAAGAACCATCTAGATCATCTGAAAATCGAGTATAAACAACCGCACCAAAATGGGTTCATTTATAACGTTATTACGATGTCACAGACAGACACACAGGTACACTGTTAAACTTATAAAACGATAGCATCTTCATCCCATCTGCTTCCACACAAAACATCCGCATCAAAAACATCCCATTCTTTTATGAGCAACGATGTCACAGACAGACACACTCTTAAACTAATAAAACAATGCCATCTTGATCCCATTTGTTTCACACAGCAAAACTCTGCATCGAAATGAGGTTAGTGTTTCGGTAGCTACGATGTCACAGACAGGCACACAGGTACACTGTTAAACTAATAAAACGATTTCATTTTGATCCCATCTGCTTCCGTATATGCGTATAGTTATTCGGGAGCTACGATATAGACAGACAAACATTACCGTTAATAAAAAAAATACTTACAGGATAAGTACCTACTCTTTAAGACAATTCCATTAAACCCAAACACGACTAGTTTACGTTGTCCCATGCCTGTGTTCCAGTACATACCTTCCGGCGTCATCATCAACTGATGGTAGATGAAGCCGGAAGGTCTAAGAGTCTACTGGTAACATCAACATGATAAGCATTTTTTAAATTTCCTCGAAATAATAGTTGCTTTACATTCTTAACCATATTACTATAATAGCTCTCTGTGGTCTTCCTCATCAGTTCCACCTCATGGAATGATAAATTTTGAATGCAAATGCTCGTAACCTTTCTGAAAATATCAAAATTATTATATGTGTGCCTATAACTTTTGAGGAGTTCTCTAAATTCCTCAAAGATCCCATCATCCGAACTGGATTTTGAAAAAAATGGGACCAATCTGTAAGCATATACTACCAAATACAAAAAGAAATTTTCAATTCGGTTCATAAATGACGAAGTTCTGGAGTAACAAACATAAAAAAAAAAAAAAAAAAATACAACCGAATTGATAACCTCTTTTTTTTTTGAAGTCGGTTAAAAATAAGTATGATCTCGTTCGTGTCTTAAATTGTCACATATCAAACAATCTTATCTGATTATGATTATCTGTTATTTATGGAAAGTTATAACCTTCGCTAAAGGATTGGATTTATGTTATATTGATATTATTTAAAATTTGAAACTTAATGACGTTATAGTTGCCGGCAGCTAAATTTAGGTCTGAGAAAAAATAGTGGGAGAAAGTTGCCCGTGACGTAGCAGACGCGCGGGAACTGAAAGGCGCGTGACGCGCTACTCTCGCCCCTAATAGTGACTTCTGCGCATTCAAGGTCAAACCTATACTAACGTGCAAGTACCTATACCAACACAAGAAAATTTCATATAGAAATTATAATGTTAAACAGTAAGTGAAAAAGCTAACACGAATATTATTGATCGTTTCATTTTCAGACTCAGTCACTCAGAAGATTTATTTTCGTAATAATTGTTTTTATTTGTAGGAAGGTAACTAATGGCACATATACTAAGTAGCAATAACTATAAGTTTTAATGACAGAAAGTTCAATCCACGACGCAACATGGCGCGCCTATCCGCTTGTGTGACGACGTGTGATGTGACGAGTATTAAGAGGGCAACTGTACCGATTTCGATACAGCCACATCATCGTTCGGGATCACTGATAAGGCGTCAAACATACGAGAATAAATAAAATAAAACACAGTTGATGGTGATCTGCTACACTATACACGCCGCCAGACATCACTCGCCACAGCGATCGTTACTAATTACCCGATGCGACGAAATTACCTCTTTAAATCAATATTATATACACTATTAAAATTGTGCTACAAGATTTAACAATAATATATAGAGAGACACTTTACCATGCAATTACTCACTACTTTAGGTGTTAAACATTTACTTAACAGCAGTTGTGCCTAGTTTATCTTCGTAAACTTAATAATAATTTTTCCAATAAACTTATTATACAACTAGATAATATACAATTATTTTGCCTCTTCCGCATTTTGGTGCCCCCCTCTCTCGCTCCGTTGCTCGCTGCGCTGCTTGGAGCACACCGGCCCGTCGCGGTGTATTTTTTCTTTATATTGATATTTTTAATTTCTTAATATCTTTTGAATGGAATGTCGGATTTTAATAATTCAAAAAGTAATCAACAGGTATTGAAACAGTCTTGAATACAAAATTTATTTGGATAAGAATAAATACAAAGGTCTGATTTTGATAGGCATTTCTATTAACCTTTAAAATGTAAAAAAGTAGTTATAGTGACATAACTACAATAGTTGGACATATGGTCTCGCGAAGTGTTTTGTAGATATTGATACGTTCTATAATATTGTAGAACATGTTTTTGTTCTATCATCAATACTTTCTGCAGCGCATGCGATGAAACACATATTATAATATTAGTATAGATATAGAAAAGAGAAGACATGAAAATCGTATAAAGGTGGGTACATCTTGTCTCTGGTTAGCGATTGTCGACTTGACGTGTTCAATTTAACTTTCAAGATATTGTAATAATATTATTTTATTATACTACAGAAGTTATATACATTTTTCGAAATATAAATAATCTTATGTTTCTTACTCCTCAGATAAACTGACTAACTGTAAATATACAACATAGAAAAAGGACAAACCAATAAACACAATTTCACATTTTATCCATTTATGATATAAAAAAATATTTGGTAGTTTGATAAAAATAATCGTCACGACCTTGATCTTTACAGACAGGCTGCTAGGAACTGATAATATCTGATTAATATGAGTACATGTCGATCGGCGATAAGAATATTATCTTCAGTTTATACTTAAACATTTTTAATGCGCTAAACCTTTTAAATACTACGCGACCTTCGTAAAACATTATATTGTAAATCTATACTAAAATTATCTTATAAAATTAGGAAAGATTTGTATTTGACGAATAAACTCAAAAACTACCTAGTGGAAGCTATATTTATATCTGGAAAAAAATAGATATCCGTACTAAAATTTCAATAATGTAACTCAAAGGTGTAAAAAATTAGCGATAAAATGTGTTTGATCGCATGCGCTGCGGAACCTATTCAACATATCAATATCTATAAAAATCTTCGCGATACTGTATGTCCAACTATTTTAACAGTTTTATGTGTATATGTGTACTCGTAATGTTTCCCTAACCTCGATTATTGCTATTACTCCATAATATTATGTTTAGTAAAGTTATGATGGTAATACTCGACGAGATTATTCTGAACATGTAAAAATATTTATAGTCGTTAAGTGCCTTTACTGCGGACCGATAAGTGACGTACAGACACAGACGCATCTTTCAAGAAATATTACAATATTTGTTTATACAGGCTGAAAGTATTAGTTAATGTAACTCTAACACGTTGTACTCGCATCGTAGGCGCGCACACGCGCACGCGCAGGCAGACTGATGAAATGTTTTGTTACTTAACACTGGTTTAAGACTAGTCTTTATGTTTTGATTTTGTTGTTTAAGTTCTTAACTTTCACACCCAAAGTAATAAATCTTAGTTCACTGTAAGTATTGAAATATACATAAATAACAATATCTTTTGATTGCGTTAACATAGAAATCTGATGTTCTGAACATTACAGGCAGAGTAACAGACATACGGAAAACAAATGATCATTTTTTCATTTGAGGTACTGAACCCTAAAAATATCGTATCATACGATATAAATGTTCACAGCAGCATGACTTGTGACAGAGCTGATATCGATACGTGTCACGACGCGAGCTGCGGATAAAATCGTGAGTGGCACGGACAGGCCGACAGCGCGACGTATATAGTTGTAAAGCAATGATACACTCGAGCGCGGAACATTAATCTGTGTCAACGGGACAATGCCTGTCAATAAGCACCACTCCTACGACTATGGTCCTGTCCCCCCTCCCCCGACCCCTCACCCCCCACGTTGCCTCAGCCTCGCTCGCCTCTGCGCTACGTGATCCCTAGTGACGGCGGCCCGTTTTTAACGACCGGTGTCTTGATTGATGGTAGCCTGGCAACAACAACTAGTGGACATCGGCTGGATCCGACAATCGAAACTGTCTTAGAATTAAACGACTTCATTTACTTCAGCATATAAATTCTGGATTATTTTATTATATAAGGGGACAGGTTTTGAGCTTCTTTAAGAAGATGGCTCTTTTAGTATTAAATCTCATCAGACCCTTTTTTAACTTTATCTTAATATGACTATATCTTTAATATAGACTCATCATTTCCCTTTAAAAATTATTATATAAATTATTATTTATAATTTATTTTATTTATGTATTAACAACATAAATTTTTTATGACCTTAACGTGTCAACCTTTGTGCCCATAAACCATAATTTTCGAAAAGCGCTTATTTAATTGTAATTTTAAAACTTATTTGTAAATCTAGTCTAACTAAAGTTATTTGTAATTTAAGAAACTTTATTTTTTTTTCATATTGTAATACATAATCTTAAAACATTTACTCATTCGAACAGGCCTGAAGTCCAGGTCCAATACAAGCAGCATATGCCATCAAATATGGCAGCTGGTTCTGTTCGTAGAGACCAGTAAACATTTTATTTTGTGGACCCCAAGCAAACACCGCAACGTCGTCACCTCCATGGGTTTCAGATTCTAATGGAACTCCAGCATAGGTTCTCCATTCAGGCTCACCTTTAATAATAAAAATATAATTTATTCTTTAGCACTAACGTTTAACGCACTTTAGTACTAACGTTTGTTCAAATATTATTACTTACGGAAATCAGGATCAAGAGTGACGTCGACCCGCACATTCGACTGGTGTGGCCGATACCCTGGGCCGTTTGCGTATGACAACGTCATATAAGGGACGTCATCGTCACCCTTACCGTCAGAGGGTCCTAGAATATCTCCACCTCGATGAGTATAGCCACTGAAGGACATAACATGTGCATGATCAGCAGTCACTACAATTAATGAATCATCTTCTGATAGAAGACTTGCGGCGCGTTCAACTGCGGAGCTCATTTCTATAGTTTCGTCTAACGCTAATTCAACTTGGTTATCATGATGAGCATGATCGATGCGCCCACCCTCCACAAACAGGAAAAATCCTTTATCATTTCTACTCAGTGAACGTATCGCAATCTCTGTTAGTTCAGCTAGAGATGGTTCAGTTTTTGGATCGGAAAGTAAGTTATATTGCAAATGACTCGATTCAAATAATCCTAATAGATATTCGGGTAAGTCGTCACTTGCTGCGAATAATTGCTCGCGGTTCCACACGTACTGGTAGCTAACGTTACGGGCTATTTTATCCATCTGCCATTGCTCAATTAAATTACGGCCATCTAACCTTCTGCCGTAGGAACCTTCTTCATCTATTATATCACTTGGTAGAAATTCACGTCTTCCCCCACCCAGAATAACCTGTCAAATTATATTTATATAATTATGTTGTATACGGCGAAAGATGTGACGACAACCAGTGTTCATTAAAAAAAAATAAACATGACATATTTAAATTACTTAATCGTTTGTAATAAAAAAAATATACATACCTTAAATTGATTTCCGGGATGTGAATGCACGAGTTGGTAAGCGATGTCGTGGCACACCTCTGGATCATGTCCGTCTGCTAACACTTCACCATCGTTCTCCCAGTCTCGGTTGGCTATGTTTGCATAAGCTCCCGCCGGTGATGCGTGAGTCACGCGCGTTGAGGTTACTATACCTGAAATAATACAAATATATAAACGAATGCAGCTAATAATTACAGCCTTTCCATATAGTTAGTAGCTATTTCTCTAATTATGACCTGCATCGCGACCGTCTGCGAGAGCCCATGCTGCAATTGATTTTAAATGTGTAGCGGTGTCCACTGACGCTGCACAGTCATAGCGAGGCACCGCAGCAGTCACCCCAATGGTGCCGGTGTTGGTCTTCACTCCGCTCAGGTAGGAGGTTGCGGTACAAGCAGAGTCTGGGATTTGAGAGTCCACACAATAAGTCTGAAAAATCGAATACCAGTGGTGATTACGTTCTATTTATGTATATGAACACTATTTTGGTAACTAAATTGATACATAGGTATTGTGTTATATAAACGACCCTTCAACTTCAACTAAGAGTGATTTGAGGCAGCAATCAATACATCAATATAAGAATACTATCTGCCCCGGCAAACATTTGGGGTGGGTCACTCTTATCACTTAGGGGGATGAAAAATAGATAGTAGCCGATTCTCAGACCTGCTGAATATGCATATAAAATTTCATATAAATCGGTCGAGCCGTTTTGGAGGAGTATGGTAACTAACACTGTGACACGAGAATTTTATATATAAGATTGTTGTTAATGTGTAGTTCTCTTTCTATCTGATTTATTTTCTTAGGTATTGTCTTTTTTTGTTTGCACTATAATTGTCTAGTTTGAAGTTCTCTTGTACTTGTAGATAGTGTGCAATAAAGTATTCATTCATTATTAAGTTATTAATGATGTCACACCTTAGCTAGTCCTACAGATGGAAACGATTCAAAGAAAAGTTGAGCTTCCTCTCCTGTGTGGTGACTCCGCTGGCCCAGCAGAGTGCGAGCAGCAGCTAGTGTTGGCACAGACATGCCGTCGCCCAGGAACATCACTACATTACGAGCAGTTTCCGCCGACTTCGTGTGTGCTAGTCGAGCTGCTATTGCTGACTGCGCCTGGTTTTCCCAGTACGCGGATGTTTTTTCTAAGTTATTTAGTGTTGAACTGTACTTATGATATTCTCGAACACTCTTGTGATATTTATCTCGTCCTGTAATAAGAATACTACTTAGTAAATATTGCCTGGTTCAGACAAACACGTTCAGCGATCTCTGGTCTAAAGATGTCTAATTTACCTGAAGATAGTTGAATATTCACATAAATCAAAAAAACCAAGACCCAACTTGATCCTTTCCACAACATTTTATTGTTTCACAACACTGACTTTATTGCAAATATTAAAATAAAAATTATGTTTTCGTGTTATCGCATTTAGGCCCGTTACGAGATGACTGATCTTCCGGATACAAATCATCTTGAATATTATTATCATTGATATGATACGAGTGTATGATATTATCTCCGAGTTCAATTCACCATTTTTGTAATAATATTTCAATTATTTTGAAGTATTTTCTATTTTGTGAGCTCACGTGTTTGGTTCAAATGATCATCTATATTGTCGATCAATCAATTATTATTTATCTATATTCTTATTTACCTCAACTCATAAGTAAATCAATTATTTTTTTTTGTTATATATTGTTAATTAATAAGAGAGAAGAGAAGAGTGTTGTGGTAGGTCTATACACACACTACTTTAGACTCAGAGCTTCAGAGTTACTGCTAAGAATACTCACGATGTAATCCATCATAATTCTGTCGTAACGGAGTATTTATTTTGCAATCTCCACTTCCTTGATTTGTGTTACTCAGTTGGCCAACATTCAAGCAACAGGATGGTACTCGTATCAGTCGTACCAACATCAAGATCAAGTAACAAGATACTACTCAAAAGTGTTGCCAACATCACAATTAACAATATATTTTATATAATTTTTAAAAAATTTAGATAATAAAACAATATACCAATCGATTTTATCAAACTTTAATATCACAGACTTAATATTGTAGACAATTAACTGCTAATCTAATATAAAACATTTTTATCTCGATTATTGATATAATTAATAAAATTATTATAATTACTGATAAAACACATACATGCTTAAAGAAAGCCAAACATTAATATTTGTTTATATCTTGTTATATCCCATTAGCTTAGTTTGTTTAACTATCACTGAAGTAAGCCATCAGAATTATTTTATGAAAGTTCAAAATGTCGAAATAGAGTATAAATATTATTAGTTTTAAATAATTTACTATAAAATACTAAACAAAAATTGATATTCCTAAAGTATTAATTGTGTTAAAATACAAACTAAAACAGAGATAGTTAGAAGGAAATATCCATGAATAGCAGCGGCGCTGTTGCACACGGTGAGTCCCCCCCCGATGCACGCGGCGTACGCCATGCGGTGGGGGATGTGGGTCTGCTCGTAGAGGCCGGAGAACATGGCGTGGTGCGGGCCCCAAGCGAACACGGCCACGTCGTCGGCGCCGTGCGTCTCCGACTCCAGCGGCACGTCTACGTGAGACCTCCAATTTACATTACCTGGAATTGTAAAAAAGTGTTTTCTTTATTTACTTTAAATCAACTGAAATATGAAACTACAAGTACATTTAAAAATAAACTACAAACGATATCTTTATTTTTTTTCTCTACATTTTATCTATGTTTTGATGGTGGACTGTGGAACATTTCATCGATTCCTACTAGAAATAAGGAAGGTATGATAATTATATTGTAAATTATATAAATATTTTAATAATGTGTTAAAGTTTAGAATTTGGCATACCATAGTTATTTTCAAGGGTAACGTCTGGTCTTTGACCATTCACATGAGCGCGAAAACCAGGTCCATTGATATAAGACAGAGTCATGTAAGGAACGCCATTGTAGTCTCTGCTACCTGATGGTCCGAGCACATCACCACCTCTTGCACTATATCCATTGTATGACATAACATGTGCGTGGTCAGCGGTGACTACTATCAATGAGTCCTCTTCCGACAGGAGCTCTGTTGCGCGAGTTACCGCTTTACTCATCTCTATCGTTTCATCCAATGCAAGATGTGCCCGATTGTCATGATGAGCATGATCTATACGACCACCTTCGACGAATAGAAAAAATCCCTTTTCATTACGACTTAACATTCTAATTGCAACGTCTGTAAGCTCCTCCAAAGTGGGCTCAGTAGTGAGATTGGATTGTAAATGATACTGAAGATGATTTCCTTCGAACAAACCCAACAAGTATTCTGGTAAATCTTCACTGGCTCTAAGCAATTGATCACGATTCCAGACGTACTGGTAGCTTACATTGCGGGATGCTTTATCAGTCTGCCACTCTTCTATCAAATTTCTACCGTCAGTTCTTCGTCCAGAAGTCCCTTCTTCATCCACACTGGTTGTTGGTATAAACGACCTACGACCTCCACCTAAAATAACCTGTAAATTTAATGAAGATATCTAGAAATAAAAATAATTCCAAAATTAAAATTTTTAATTTTGAGCTTAAATCAACCTTGAATTTATTTCCGGGATGTGAGTGTACCAATTGTTGAGCAATGTCTGGACATCTTTCCGGATCAACGGAATCACTGCGAACTTCAGCGTCGTTCTCCCAGTTACGATTAGCTACTTTCGCGTAAGTCCCAGCAGGAGATGCGTGAGTAATTCGCGTAGTTGTTACAATACCTATAATATTAATGTACTTTAATTCGAGGTAAGTTACTTCATGTAATCTTTGTATAATATCTAGTGTACAATTAGATATAGCTTCCAATTATTACCAACGTCACGTCCATCAGCAAGAGCCCATTCAGCAATCGATTGTACCCGGGCTGCTGGTAAGTGTGAAGCTTCGCAATCTCTTCTTGTCACTGCAGCAGTAACTCCAAGGGTTCCTTGATTTGCTTTCACACCACACAAGTAAGCGGTAGCGGAGCAAGCTGAGTCAGCTGTCTGAGCGTTCACGCAGTATGTCTAGAGGATATATAAATCTTTATAACAACATATACATTACACATAATTTATTATGTGAAAGAAAAATGTTTAGACATAATGGCAAAATCTTATTTCTTTCTTTCAAATTACTATATATGAGTGGCGACATCATTACACGAACTTAGATGAAGTACTTTCCCATTAAATTATGTTAAAATTAAAGTTTTATATTTGTAGTTTAGGCAGACCGATGTTTGCATAGTTATATAGATATTTAAGATTAGGCACCGAAAACCCTTTCCAATACACGAAACAACCTACAAGCAAGTATTTAAATAAATATGCTCCACTTGTGCCATAATATTTTATTTTACTTATTATATCGTGGATATATTCATATCATTAAATTTGTCACCTAGTATCCATTACTATTATAATGTTTACCTTAGCCAGCCCTGTTGTTGGAAAAGCTTCAAATGAAAGTTGCGCCTCCTCCCCAGTTTGTCGGCTCCTCTGTCCCAACAAAGTGCGAGCTGCAGCCAGTGTAGGAACTGACATACCGTCTCCGAGAAACATGATCAAATTGCGTGCGTTTCCTGCACCGTCAACATTTCTTCGCTCAAATCTTGCTCGAAGGGTATCTTGTGCATCTTTAACCCAGAATTCACTAGTTCTCTCATCTCGATTCACGGTAGCTTGATTTCGAGATGTGAGTTCATCAGGATGATATCTGTCCACCGTTAGGGACTCACTGCAGTCCAGCGATGACAGCACGATCGCTAACAAGACCCACCTCGACCACATCATGAACTGTAATTGATACAAGGTGCTCGCTGACACTCTGCATATATTAGTTATTATCGCTTTATCTAATTAAAGATTTAATAACTCACATTTTTTTGCTAAACCCGGTTCTTATCTTTATCGTTATGAAACATCGTAATATTTTTATTATTAATCAATAATAATAATTTTACAGGAACTTAGTAACATATTTTTTTTTATAATTAAATAAATTCAGAAAAATTCCTTTCTATTTTATATATAGATAAAGTATATCCCACCAAACCATTTTCATGTAAAATGTTGTCAATAGTTTCTGTAGTAACGAAATGAAAATACCAAGCCAGATATTGATTAAGTTGTAGAGTTTGTGAAGTGAGGGCTTGTAGAAGTAGGTAAGAAAGACGTGTAGAGTTAGAAGCTTGGCTCTATATGAGATCTGATAACTTTTTGACAGTGCGAGGTGGTCTCGTCTTTTAATGGGATTTCACTTCTTTTTGTAAGTTGTCTATTACAATATTTCTTTAAATATTCATTTTTTCTTTCTTTCTTTGAGGTATATTTCTTGCACTCAAACTAAAACTCAAATTCAAAACTTTTATTTTTAAAAGACTTTTTACAAAGTAATTTGACATTGCTAAATTGGTCACTCAGTCAGTTTATCTGAAGCTACCACCAGTTCGGAAAGCAGTTTCCTGATGTGAAGAACTGGCAACAAACTCAACAGTTGCTCTTTTCAAAACGCCATTGTTTATATCAGTCTGTTTGTGTTCTGTTACAAAGGTATAATCATTCAGCTGAGCATCAACGTCACTTGGAATCCAAGCTTTGTCATCATTCAAATAATCTTGTACAGAGTAGTAAGCTTTATTTACTAAACACTTTTTTATTAGCGTTTTAAATCGCTGAAGTGGCAAATCTAATTAATATATATAATATAAGAATACCTTTTTTGTTAAAATATCGAAGACCCATTCAAAATAGTTTTTAATTCATTTGTATGATGTTGAATGAATCTGTTAAAAGTTAAATATTCATATCAAACCTGCATGGTTACTTGACTCGATAAAATAAAATGATAAAAGACATGACATTTTCAGATGTCAATCAATTATTATCATACGAAGTATTTTTCATTATCATAATCACCTATAATCTCATTAACTTTTGGCATGATTTACCGCACAGTCTCCTCCGTGTTTCTTTCATTATACGTCACACTGGCAGAATGCTTTGTGCATAAGCACATTCAAAGCCATATAATTATTAAAAAAAAAATATTTTTCAAAATATTTGATTTTAATAATATTCACTAAATATAATTTTGCTAACTAGAATATCCAAACTGAAAATACCTCTTAAATCTGTAAAAAGATTTACTATTGTACCCCTCTATAATACCAGACTTTGTTGCTGATAACGCCCAGGATGATGAATATTTTGGCTTAAAATATATAACAAAGACGGAGCAATATAACATTATCAATATTGATCTAAGAGGAGGATTCGCCGTATCAAAGTATCCAGTAAAGATCAAGATGAATTCTTAGTGCCCACGCATTGGAATATAAAAGATTGCTCGTAAAAGATTGAGCGTCTGCATCAGAATCAGATTTTAAGGTTGGAGGAGACAATAGGCCCTAATGAAATAATTGAAATCGATTGTGTAATTAATTTTGAAATATTTAAATATTTTTAAGACAGTGTTAGTGCCGACAGTGAAGATTGGCTTTATCAATAGAAAATATTTGGCACAGGATAATAAGTGTTCGATCGATCTGGCCAGCGAACAGACCTGATATTACTCCCATACAAAATGTATGGAGACATGGCGTCAAACTGGGATCTTAGTGAAGTCAGAAATTAATAAAAAATACGCTACGTAGTAAGTAAATGCGACTTGGAAATACTTTCGAGATAAAGAAAGAGAGTTTTGTTGGTATTTAACAATCAGCATGCACAGTACATTAATAAATTTTTAGTTAGACGCTGTTGTTGTTGATGCCTACACCAAATATTAAAATATGTTAAATAAATACAATAAAGTAAAAAAAAAATATTTGCTATTTTTATATCGTGATATTTCACAGTCTTCCTATTAGTTGATATGAATGATTAGTGTATTATGAATGTTATGATTGTTTGTAAACAAAACTGATTAAACCTCAGAGAAGGGGGGAGAGCTTCATAATTATTGAATACTAGCTGACCCGACAGACGTTGTCCTGTCTTACCTTTGAATATTGAATTCTAATTGGCTGTCAAAAGCTTACATTAAAAAAGTTAATATTGTCTTTAACTTTACTTAAATTTTCTAATTTTCCGCGCAATTTTCTTAATTTTTTCTTAAGTACCTTTTCTGACAATAAAAAATACAGCAAACTAGCGATACTTAGTGAAATCGGTTCCGGCAGCCGTTCACACGTGATGCTGCGACGAAGGAAAATAGGGATTCATTTCTTTTATGGTAGATAAGGGGCAAACTAGCAGATAATCTACCTGATGGTAAGTGGCCACCACCGCCCAGGGACATCAGCTAAACAAGAGATACTCTCTTGTTTTGTTTATGCGTTGCATCCTCGAAGATAAAGTGGGGAGAGGGAGTGAAGAAAAAACTGCTGTTGTTTCAGCGGACCCTGAACAAGAGCCTACTAGATCAGCATTAATAGGTTGGGAGAGGGAGGGGGTAAGTCTGGCCCACATGCGGCTCGACTGGAATGCGTCTATGATACTTGGTGACCGGATTCGCATGCATGTGGTCGCAAGCCAGTCGGGGAACAGATCCTCTACCACCGAGGGGTTGCTGGGGTACTCGGCTTTTACGAGATGCTCTCCTAGTGGCAGAGGGGAATAGTATTCTAACCCGTCACGGGTGAATTTTATTGATTCTTAACTGTAACAGCAATTATCCTTCGATTATAATCTAAAGTGACACATGATTTTCGCAAACATAAATAGACCTTATACGAGTAGCTCTCAAGTGTGCAACTGACAATGGACTTAAGGGTGGTAAGACAATTATATGGCTGACTTTACATACAAACAAGCCTCTAAAGAAAACTGTCTCGCTTTAAAAATGATTATTATTTTGTAACATGGAGTCCCTATATCAATTTTTAAAGCCTCTAGTATCAAAATTTGCGGAATTCTCATACAAACCAACGATTCACGGTTTAAGGGTTTAGAGTTTTTGTTATTTATTTACTAATACTATCCTATATACCAAATTTCAGCTTTCTAGGACTTCGGGAAGTACCCTAAGAATTTTGATGATCATCAGTTAGTCAGTGACAAAATCGGCGTTTTTTAGATCAATAAAAACTAAAGAATAAGAGCTATGCAATAATAATATCAGCTGTCTAGTTATGTTGATTTCTATAGACCTTGATAGCATTGAGTTTTTTAACGGACTTCAAAAAAAAGAGGTTATCAATTCGGTTGTATTTTTTTTTTTTTTTATGTTTGTTACCTCAGAACTCCGTCATTTATGAACCGAATTGAAAATTTCTTTTTGTATTTGGTAGGATATGCTTACAGATTGGTCGCATTTTTTTCAAAATCTAGTTCTGATGATGGCATCTTTGAGGAATTTAGAGAACTCCTCAAAAGTTATAGGTACACATATAGTAATTTTGATATTTTGAGAAAGGTTACGAGCATTTGCATTCAAAATTTATCATTTCATGAGGTGGAACTGATGAGGAAGACCACAGAGAGCTATTATAGTAATATGGTTAAGAATGTAAAGCAACTATTATTATGAGAAAATTTAAAAAATGCTTATCATGTTGATGTTACCAGTAGACTCTTAGAACTTCCGGCTTCATCTACCATCAGTTGATGATGACGCCGGAAGGTATGTACTGGAACACAGGCAAGTGTTTTAACAGTGTACCTGTGTGCCTGTCTGTGACATCGTAGCTAGCGAAACACTAACCTGATTTCGATGCAGAGTTTTCTGTGTGAAACAAATGGGATCAACATGGCATTGTTTTATTAGTTTAAGAGTGTGTCTGTCTGTGACATCGTAGCTCCTGAAAGAATGGGATGTTTTTGATGCGGATGTTTCGTGTGGAAGCAGATGGGATGAAGATGCTATCGTTTTATAAGTTTAACAGTGTACCTGTGTGCCTGTCTGTGACATCGTAGCTAGCGAAACACTAACCTGATTTCGATGCAGAGTTTTCTGTGTGAAACAAATGGGATCAACATGGCATTGTTTTATTAGTTTAAGAGTGTGTCTGTCTGTGACATCGTAGCTCCTGAAAGAATGGGATGTTTTTGATGCGGATGTTTTGTGTGGAAGCAGATGGGATGAAGATGCTATCGTTTTATAAGTTTAACAGTGTACCTGTGTGTCTGTCTGTGACATCGTAATAACGTTATAAATGAACCCATTTTGGTGCGGTTGTTTATACTCGATTTTCAGATGATCTAGATGGTTCTTACCTATAGTTTTTGAAGAGCTGAAGACTATCTGTTGAGTAGTATATTGGAGATGGAAGGGTGAGTAGAGTGGTACAGTTTAGTAGTTGAGATGATGGTTGAGAGAGTAGGTACTTAGTAAATATTGAATTGATGATTTAGTGACTGATTAAATAAGTAAAGAGATGAGAGAGTGAATTAGTGGATGAACGATAAATGAGTTCAGAACATATTCACTAAAAAGCAAGAAATAAAACATTTTTAACAAAAAAATGAACCGACTTCAAACTCTAAAAAATGCACTAAAAAGTAAGAAATAATTAGCTTATTTATTAACCTCCCTTTATTAGGACAATAATATACAATAATTTATATTTTTGTAGTCGGTGCCAGCAATAGTACAGAACGAGGTAGTATAATAGTACAATCGTACACACTATTTCGTTACAGGTTCGTTCAATAGATATACCTATTACTATTCTCTCTCACGACACGGCTGTTCACCTGGCTGGGCTTGCTGGCACCGTACCTTCAAAAATATAAATTATTGTATATTATTGTCCTAATAAAGGGAGGTTAATAAATAAGCTAATTATTTCTTACTTTTTAGTGCATTTTTTAGAGTTTGAAGTCGGTTCAATTTTTTGTTAAAAATGTTTTTTTATATATGACGAAGTATGATATGACGAATATACTTCCAAAACTAATTTGAACAAATAAGTTTATATAATATTTAGTTAATATCGTGCGGTACCCACGGATGCGCCACACTCGTGGCACACAGGTATCTCTCCTATGCGATTTACTTGGTGCAGGTACTCACCAAAGCGACCCAGGCCGATAAGTATCTGCGTCAGCCTAAATGTGAGCTGCTCTTACTGCTATTACTCTTTGCAGTCTACGGGTTGAGAGATGATGCCCACATTGAAACCGTATATTGCGTTGCTTTTAATAATTCCTGCATATAAGCGACGGCAGGCTGATACTGGCCGTCCCAAAATTAGGAAAAGTTTGGCAAGGGTTGCAGCGGCGTTTAAGACCTTTGGGACTAGCTGTGCAAATTTATAAAGTTTAATAGTAGGTAAATAAAAGATATTATTCGTGTAAGAGAATTTATACGTTTATTAATTAACTTTAAATATCTTTAGATCAATTACGAATAATCATAAACTAATATTAACAGACAGCTTTTATACAATAACATAATATGTAGCCCCTGGCTCACACTAAAATTATTAAAAGAGACAGAAAATCAAGTGATATTTCTTAGTGATATGATATATTTTATTATAAGAGTATATTTACAAAATTAACCTTTATAATTCCTTCGTCGCTAACGACTGATTAAAACTAAAATTTGACACTTAGGAATTCAGAATCCCGTGAAATCTATTATATTTAATTTTGGTAATATTGAGCACATTATTTAATTGCATGAAATTGATTAACAATCATATTTTAGGCAAAATTTATTGTTTTTGTTTTCAGGATTTTTATGTAACAGTAATTCAAAATTATCAATTCCAGATTTTTGAAATTTTTGATTTGGTGGTTTCTCAAAACTTTGTATGTATTATTACAATATGATGAGTTTTGTTCTGGTTTCTATCAATTTAAATAGATTATAAATAGGGCTTGAAAGCCTTCCTAATAAGTATCATAAGCAAAAGGTTAACAGATAAATTAATGTATAACTATATAAGATACTAAAGATAGTAAAGCAAAGAAAACAGATTGATTCATAGCAGCGGCGCTGTTGCACACGGTGAGTCCCCCCCCGATGCACGCGGCGTACGCCATGCGGTGGGGGATGTGGGTCTGCTCGTAGAGGCCGGAGAACATGGCGTGGTGCGGGCCCCAAGCGAACACGGCCACGTCGTCGGCGCCGTGCGTCTCCGACTCCAGCGGCACGTCTACGTGAGACCTCCAATTTACATTACCTGGAATTGTAAAAGTGTTTCTTTCTATTATATCACAATAAGAACAATCAAAATGTTTGACATATTCGAAAACTATTTACAAATTCTACATGTATATAATACATAATGTTCCGCACAATATCAGTGATATAGAAAATATCATCAAGCGCAGGTATTATGATAAATAATTAAGATAATTATTTTAATAATAATGTAATTATCAGTTATTTGCGTACCATGGTTATTCTCTAGTGTAACGTCTGGTCTTTGATTGTTCACGTGAGCGCGAAAACCAGGTCCATTGATATAAGACAGAGTCATGTAAGGAACGTTATGGGAGTCTCTGCTACCTGATGGTCCGAGCACATCACCACCTCTGGCAGTATAGCCATTGTATGACATAACATGCGCGTGGTCAGCGGTGACTACGATCAATGAGTCCTCTTCAGATAGGAGTTCAGTGGCACGAGCAACTGCCTTACTCATCTCTATTGTCTCATCCAATGCAAGATATGCGAAATTGTCATGATGAGCATGATCAATGCGACCGCCTTCGACGAATAGGAAAAATCCGTTTTCATTACGACTTAACATCCTAATTGCAGTCTCTGTAAGTTCTTCCAGAGTGGGCTCAGTTGTGAGATTCGATTCCAAATGATACTGAAGGTGACTCCCTTCAAACAAACCCAACAAGTACTCTGGTAAGTCTTCATTGGCTCTAAGCAATTGATCACGGTTCCAGATGTATTGGTGGCTCACACCTCGAGATGCTTTATCGGTCTGCCACTCTTCTATCAAATTTCTACCATCAGTTCTTCTTCCGGATGTTCCTTCCTCGTCAACGGTGGTTACAGGTAAAAATTCTCGTCGACCTCCGCCTAAAATTACCTGTAAATTATTATATATTAAAAAAATATTTTGGCAAATGCACACCGTTAGTGTTATTTAGCTTTCAAAAATCCTGTGTACATGAAAATATTAAAATAAGCCAATCATCCACAATTTGGCAGGCTTATACTATTTCAGATAAACAGTTAAATACAAGAAATAAAAATATCGCTTTAGCTTACACCATTAATATTTATCACTAGCCGACCCGCGCGACTACGTTCCCCGCGCGCTCTGCGCTTATAGGTCGTAGCGAGATGTTAAATAGTCTAAATTCAGTAAGGCCAGTGAAAGTCCCGTCATAATTAGTCCAGCCATTTCAGAGATTAGTTGGAACAAATGGACAGACAGATAGACCGACAGACAGACAATAATTGTAAAAAATGTTGTTGTTGGTATATGCACCGTGTGCGTGTATACATCTATATGCACTTAGTAAAATGCGGTCATTTTAAAATTACTAACAGACACTACAATTTTATTTATTTTTATGGATTATAATTATAATAACGTACCTTAAATTGATTACCAGGGTATGAGTGGACTAGTTGATAAGCTATGTCTGGACATCTCTCCGGATCCACTGACTCACTACGAACATCAGCATCATTTTCCCAGTTACGATTTGCTACTTTCGCGTAAGTCCCAGCCGGAGACGCGTGGGTAACACGTGTGGTTGTTACTATACCTGTAATGATAATTTTCTTAGAATTCAAAGTAATTAGCTATATTTTATGTTTTGCTAAAAAAATAAATCGAACACTCAATTATTACCAACGTCACGTCCATCAGCAAGAGCCCATTCAGCAATCGATTGTACCCGGGCTGCTGGTAAGTGTGAAGCTTCGCAATCTCTTCTTGTCACTGCAGCAGTAACTCCAAGGGTTCCTTGATTTGCTTTCACACCACACAAGTAAGCGGTAGCGGAGCAAGCTGAGTCAGCTGTCTGAGCGTTCACGCAGTATGTCTAGGGGATAAATAATTCCATCAATATGTTTTATCAGTTTGTCTTATTACATGTTATCAAAAGTAGATATTTATAGATATTAAATTATTTTTGATCTGCTTTAAACCACAAAGATCATCTTGGGTAACAATATTTAAAAAAAAAACGTCAATTTCTTGTACTACCTTAGAGAGTCCAGTAGTAGGAAAGGCCTCGAACGACAGTTGCGCTTCCTCTCCGGTTTGTCCGTTTCTCTGTCCCAACAGTGTGCGAGCTGCGGCTAATGTGGGAATAGACATTCCATCGCCGAGGAACATCACAACATTACGGGCTTTTCGTGAATCACGAGCATTTTCACTGGCCTGTCTTGCTTTAATTGTGGCCTGGGCGTTCTGTACCCAATACGCACTGGTGTCTTCAGCTGGGGACACCGGAGGCCGCGGTCGAGATGTCCGTAGCTCTGGATGATAGGGGTCCACTGTTGATGCCGCTGCACTGCAGGCAAACAACAATGACGCTAACGACAATAAGGTCCACTTCAACCACATCGTAAATTATGAATGACTAAATTTTAACAAAGCTCCCAAAATATAGTATATTAGCAATGATTGTTATAGTTATATCTTACAGTACAATTTGAATGGTATTGTCTATCTTAATCTTTATTACTTGGTTATCATTATTGCACATTATCAATGATAACAATACATAAACCTTCTTCATTTCTTCATGCTAACCGGCGAAATAGAAATTTAGATTTTTTTTAACCGACTTCAAAAAAAAAAAGAGGTTATCAATTCGGTTGTATTTTTTTTTTTTTTTTTTTTTTTTTATGTTTGTTACTCCAGAACTCCGTCATTTATGAACCGAATTGAAAATTTCTTTTTGTATTTGGTAGTATATGCTTACAGATTAGTCCCATTTTTTTCAAAATCCAGTTCTGATGATGGCATCTTTGAGGAGTTTAGAGAACTCCTCAAAAGTTATAGGCACACATATAGTAATTTTAATATTTTCAGAAAGGTTACGAGCATTTGCATTCAAAATTTATCATTTCATGAGGTGGAACTGATGAGGAAGACCACAGAGAGCTATTATAGTAATATGGTTAAGAATGTAAAACAACTATTATTATGAGGAAATTTAAAAAATGTTGATGTTACCAGTAGACTCTTAGAACTTCCGGCTTCATCTACCATCAGTTGATGATGACGCCGGAAGGTATGTACTGGAACACAGGCATGGGACAACGTAAACTAGTCGTGTTTGGGTTTAATGGAATTGTCTTAAAGAGTACTTTTGCTGTAAGTATTTTTTTTATTAATGGTAATGTTTGTCTGTTTATATCGTAGCTCCCGAATAACTATGCCGATTTTAATGCGAATTTTTCTCTATGGAAGCAGATGGGATCAAAATGAAATAGTTTTATTAGTTTAACAGTGTACCTGTGTGCCTGTCTGTGACATCATAGCTACCAAAACACTAACCTCATTTCGATGCAGAGTTTTCTGTGTGAAACAAATGGGATCAAGATGACATTGTTTTATTAGTTTAACAGTGTACCTGTGTGCCTGTCTGTGACATCGTAGCTACCGAAATACTAACCTGATTTCGATGCAGAGTTTTATGTGTGAAACAAATGGGATCAAGATGGCATTGTTTTATTAGTTTAAGAGTGTACCTGTGTGTCTGTCTGTGACATCGTAATAACGTTATAAATGAACCAATTTTGGTGCGGTTGTTTATACTCGATTTTCAGATGATCTAGATGGTTCTTACCTATAGTTTTTGAAGAGCTGAAGACTATCTGTTGAGTAGTATATTGGAGATGGAAGGGTGAGTAGAGTGGTACAGTTTAGTAGTTGAGATGATGGTTGAGAGAGTAGGTACTTAGTAAATATTGAATTGATGATTTAGTGACTGCTTAAATAAGTAAAGAGATGAGAGAGTGAATTAGTGGATGAATGATAAATGAGTTTCAGAACATATTCACTAAAAAGCAAGAAATAAAACATTTTTAACAAAAAAAGGAACCGACTTCAAACTCTAAAAAATGCACTCAAAAGTAAGAAATAATTAGCTTATTTATTAACCTCCCTTTATTAGGACAATAATATACAATAATTGATATTTTTGTAGTCGGTGCCAGCAATAGTACAGAACGTAGAAGTATAATAGTACAATCGTACACACTATTTCGTTACAGGTTCGTCCAATAGATATACCTATTACTATTCTCTCGCACGACACGTCTGTTCCCCTGGCTGGGCTGGCTGGCACCGACTACAAAAATATCAATTATTGTATATTATTGTCCTAATAAAGGGAGGTTAATAAATAAGCTAATTATTTCTTACTTTTGAGTGCATTTTTAACCGACTTCAAAAAAAAAAGAGGTTATCAATTCGGTTGTATTTTTTTTTTTTTTTTTTTTTTTTTATGTTTGTTACTCCAGAACTCCGTCATTTATGAACCGAATTGAAAATTTCTTTTTGTATTTGGTAGTATATGCTTACAGATTAGTCCCATTTTTTTCAAAATCCAGTTCTGATGATGGCATCTTTGAGGAGTTTAGAGAACTCCTCAAAAGTTATAGGCACACATATAGTAATTTTAATATTTTCAGAAAGGTTACGAGCATTTGCATTCAAAATTTATCATTTCATGAGGTGGAACTGATGAGGAAGACCACAGAGAGCTATTATAGTAATATGGTTAAGAATGTAAAACAACTATTATTATGAGGAAATTTAAAAAATGTTGATGTTACCAGTAGACTCTTAGAACTTCCGGCTTCATCTACCATCAGTTGATGATGACGCCGGAAGGTATGTACTGGAACACAGGCATGGGACAACGTAAACTAGTCGTGTTTGGGTTTAATGGAATTGTCTTAAAGAGTACTTTTGCTGTAAGTATTTTTTTTATTAATGGTAATGTTTGTCTGTTTATATCGTAGCTCCCGAATAACTATGCCGATTTTAATGCGAATTTTTCTCTATGGAAGCAGATGGGATCAAAATGAAATAGTTTTATTAGTTTAACAGTGTACCTGTGTGCCTGTCTGTGACATCATAGCTACCAAAACACTAACCTCATTTCGATGCAGAGTTTTCTGTGTGAAACAAATGGGATCAAGATGACATTGTTTTATTAGTTTAACAGTGTACCTGTGTGCCTGTCTGTGACATCGTAGCTACCGAAATACTAACCTGATTTCGATGCAGAGTTTTATGTGTGAAACAAATGGGATCAAGATGGCATTGTTTTATTAGTTTAAGAGTGTACCTGTGTGTCTGTCTGTGACATCGTAATAACGTTATAAATGAACCAATTTTGGTGCGGTTGTTTATACTCGATTTTCAGATGATCTAGATGGTTCTTACCTATAGTTTTTGAAGAGCTGAAGACTATCTGTTGAGTAGTATATTGGAGATGGAAGGGTGAGTAGAGTGGTACAGTTTAGTAGTTGAGATGATGGTTGAGAGAGTAGGTACTTAGTAAATATTGAATTGATGATTTAGTGACTGCTTAAATAAGTAAAGAGATGAGAGAGTGAATTAGTGGATGAATGATAAATGAGTTTCAGAACATATTCACTAAAAAGCAAGAAATAAAACATTTTTAACAAAAAAAGGAACCGACTTCAAACTCTAAAAAATGCACTCAAAAGTAAGAAATAATTAGCTTATTTATTAACCTCCCTTTATTAGGACAATAATATACAATAATTGATATTTTTGTAGTCGGTGCCAGCAATAGTACAGAACGTAGAAGTATAATAGTACAATCGTACACACTATTTCGTTACAGGTTCGTCCAATAGATATACCTATTACTATTCTCTCGCACGACACGTCTGTTCCCCTGGCTGGGCTGGCTGGCACCGACTACAAAAATATCAATTATTGTATATTATTGTCCTAATAAAGGGAGGTTAATAAATAAGCTAATTATTTCTTACTTTTGAGTGCATTTTTAACCGACTTCAAAAAAAAAAGAGGTTATCAATTCGGTTGTATTTTTTTTTTTTTTTTTTTTTTTTTTTGTTTGTTACTCCAGAACTCCGTCATTTATGAACCGAATTGAAAATTTCTTTTTGTATTTGGTAGTATATGCTTACAGATTAGTCCCATTTTTTTCAAAATCCAGTTCTGATGATGGCATCTTTGAGGAGTTTAGAGAACTCCTCAAAAGTTATAGGCACACATATAGTAATTTTAATATTTTCAGAAAGGTTACGAGCATTTGCATTCAAAATTTATCATTTCATGAGGTGGAACTGATGAGGAAGACCACAGAGAGCTATTATAGTAATATGGTTAAGAATGTAAAACAACTATTATTATGAGGAAATTTAAAAAATGTTGATGTTACCAGTAGACTCTTAGAACTTCCGGCTTCATCTACCATCAGTTGATGATGACGCCGGAAGGTATGTACTGGAACACAGGCATGGGACAACGTAAACTAGTCGTGTTTGGGTTTAATGGAATTGTCTTAAAGAGTACTTTTGCTGTAAGTATTTTTTTTATTAATGGTAATGTTTGTCTGTTTATATCGTAGCTCCCGAATAACTATGCCGATTTTAATGCGAATTTTTCTCTATGGAAGCAGATGGGATCAAAATGAAATAGTTTTATTAGTTTAACAGTGTACCTGTGTGCCTGTCTGTGACATCGTAGCAACCGAAACACTAACCTCATTTCGATGCAGAGTTTTCTGTGTGAAACAAATGGGATCAAGATGACATTGTTTTATTAGTTTATTAATGTACCTGTGTGCCTGTCTGTGACATCGTAGCAACCGAAACACTAACCTCATTTCGATGCAGAGTTTTCTGTGTGAAACAAATGGGATCAAGATGACATTGTTTTATTAGTTTATTAATGTACCTGTGTGCCTGTCTGTGACATCCTAGCTACCGAAACACTAACCTCATTTCGATGCAGAGTTTTCTGTGTGAAACAAATGGGATCAAGATGACATTGTTTTATTAGTTTATTAATGTACCTGTGTGCCTGTCTGTGACATCGTAGCTACCGAAACACTAACCTCATTTCGATGCAGAGTTTTCTGTGTGAAACAAATGGGATCAAGATGACATTGTTTTATTAGTTTAGTAGTGTACCTGTGTGCCTGTCTGTGACATCGTAGCTACCAAAACACTAACCTCATTTCGATGCAGAGTTTTCTGTGTGAAACAAATGGGATCAAGATGACATTGTTTTATTAGTTTATTAGTGTACCTGTGTGCCT
The DNA here is from genome assembly GCA_905147385.1 of Limenitis camilla. Taxonomy (NCBI): domain Eukaryota; kingdom Metazoa; phylum Arthropoda; class Insecta; order Lepidoptera; family Nymphalidae; genus Limenitis; species Limenitis camilla. Next base: position 14,036,450 of record LR990241.1, read on the forward strand.
GTCTGTGACATCGTAGCTACCGAAACACTAACCTCATTTCGATGCGGAGTTTTCTGTGTGAAACAAATGGGATCAAGATGACATTGTTTTATTAGTTTATTAATGTACCTGTGTGCCTGTCTGTGACATCGTAGCTACCGAAACACTAACCTCATTTCGATGCCGAGTTTTCTGTGTGAAACAAATGGGATCAAGATGACATTGTTTTATTAGTTTATTAGTGTACCTGTGTGCCTGTCTGTGACATCATAGCTACCAAAACACTAACCTCATTTCGATGCAGAGTTTTCTGTGTGAAACAAATGGGATCAAGATGACATTGTTTTATTAGTTTAACAGTGTACCTGTGTGCCTGTCTGTGACATCGTAGCTACCGAAACACTAACCTGATTTCGATGCAGAGTTTTATGTGTGAAACAAATGGGATCAAGATGGCATTGTTTTATTAGTTTAAGAGTGTACCTGTGTGTCTGTCTGTGACATCGTAATAACGTTATAAATGAACCAATTTTGGTGCGGTTGTTTATACTCGATTTTCAGATGATCTAGATGGTTCTTACCTATAGTTTTTGAAGAGCTGAAGAATATCTGTTGAGTAGTATATTGGAGATGGAAGGGTGAGTAGAGTGGTACAGTTTAGTAGTTGAGATGATGGTTGAGAGAGTAGGTACTTAGTAAATATTGAATTGATGATTTAGTGACTGCTTAAATAAGTAAAGAGATGAGAGAGTGAATTAGTGGATGAACGATAAATGAGTTTCAGAACATATTCACTAAAAAGCAAGAAATAAAACATTTTTAACAAAAAAAGGAACCGACTTCAAACTCTAAAAAATGCACTCAAAAGTAAGAAATAATTAGCTTATTTATTAACCTCCCTTTATTAGGACAATAATATACAATAATTGATATTTTTGTAGTCGGTGCCAGCAATAGTACAGAACGTAGAAGTATAATAGTACAATCGTACACACTATTTCGTTACAGGTTCGTCCAATAGATATACCTATTACTATTCTCTCGCACGACACGTCTGTTCCCCTGGCTGGGCTGGCTGGCACCGACTACAAAAATATCAATTATTGTATATTATTGTCCTAATAAAGGGAGGTTAATAAATAAGCTAATTATTTCTTACTTTTGAGTGCATTTTTTAGAGTTTGAAGTCGGTTCCTTTTTTTGTTAAAAATGTTTTATTAGATAATGTCAATTTAGTTTTGAATATAAATTAAGTGTAGATATAAGCGTTATAATGTCTCTGTTATGTTTTGATTAAATGTAAACAAAGGTCTACAATAAACCTTACATGATTTGAGGGTTTACATGATTTACAATCTAAGCGCTAGAGATTCCCTTCGAGATGTTTTTAATATAAAATAGGTATTCTTACGGTGCCGTCACAATACATTTTATACACTAGCTGACCCACGCGTGTTCTCCGCTCCCATGGGTCGTAGCGAGATGTTAAATAGCCTAAGTTACTCCTTGTTACATCAGCTATCTGCCAGTGAAAGTTCCGTCAAAATAGGTCTAGCCATTTCAGAGATTAGCCGGAACAAACAGACAGACAGACAAAAATTGTACAAAATGTTGTTTTGATATATGTACCGTGTATACACCATATGCAATTAGTAAAAATCGGTTATTATAAAATATTAAAAACAGACACTACAATTGTATAGATAAAGGAGGTAATATGCCTAAAACGGTAAATGAAATGAATGGATTTTGATAAGAAAGATCTTTTCTTTTTCTTTCTTTTCTTTGTTCTTAAATAGCAACATCCATAATTTAAAAGAACAACAGTTTGAAACCTGTGTAGCTGTAAAAGCGTTTTTTTAGTTAATTACGATTAATTGTTATCCTTACAGCGACATCTAGTAGTCATGGCAAATATTGCGAAGTGTAACCTTTCCCAAACTTAAATTCATTCTAACTGTAGTTCATTCTAAAGAAAACAGATGGCAACGTTTGATAAAACAGTTAAAATTAACCAAACCTCAACGTTATAAGTCTACGGAGTAAATCACATGCATTAATTGTCAATCTTATTAAATCCTAAAAAATCACAACTCTCAATAATCGGCAGTCAAAAACCAATTTCTTGATTAGACAATAATCAAATAGGATCAGTTGGATATGATGGAATTTCCCTTAAATACAAAAATACAATAAAAAAGTTAGCTCTAATTATGTTTAGTCCTTTTTGTTGGTTACCTCAGATATCTCACGTTAGTCGAAGGACCTTTACATCAATTGGGTACTTGAGGAGGTGGAAATATTTTTTACCAATTGAAACCAAAATTTGCATTGTCTATTCTCTTCTTATTCCCTTCTATTATACTTGACTATGCTGATACTTGCTACACAGATTTAAATCAAACACTACTAGACTAGGTTGGAGCGACTGCAAAACTTGTGTATCAGGTTAATTTTTTGGTCTAAAAAAATTTGACTATACATATATCACAGTTTCGCTTTAAGCTGCAATAAAAATATCAACTTTTATAGGTATATTATGTAACATATATGAAAATTACTTAAATATCAAACATCGACTTTTTCATGTCCGCATCTGTAGAATGCCCTATAGAAAACTACTTGTTGTCACTTAAGAATAAATAGCCATATTTATTGATTGCTTACACTTAGACGTTTGATTTTTTCACAGCTATAAGATAATATAGACTTACATGTTTACTATTAATTTCAACTTAATGACTTTACGTGTTCTTCAAATAATGCGTCAAAACCTAAATCTATAAAATATCATTTTTTTCGTGACGTAACATTAAATTGCTATTTTTAGGATTTTTCCCCATACTAGTGCTATAAGACCTTGCTTCTTGCCAAAAATCATGTTCCTAGGTTAAAAGACGAAGCCTGGGAAAAATACAATACATGAGATAAAAGCGGCTGCGGGTTTTCATTAAATCGACTTATCAGTTTGATATTTTTACATATTTGAGGAACTAGAGATCAGAATATTTTGTATAAATTTCAACTTGATATCTTCATGTTTTTCTGAGAAAAAGGGTCTTTTGTGACCGTCAAAAAAAGTTAATTTTCTAGTGATGTAGAAAATAATTTACAGATTTTTAATTTTATCCTTTATTTGTGCTAAGAGACGTAAGGTCTCTCTTCATGGTTAATTTCACGACGCTAGGTCATTGGAAAGTACCTTATAATTATATGAGTGACCACATTAACGGTCATATCTTTTCAATGCGTGGACTTAGAAGTTTGATCTTTTGCCAGCCGCAAGGGACCGCAGGCGCGAGTATTTAACATTAATTTCAAGTTGATACCTCCACGCAATCCTGAGAAAAATTGTCTTGAAAGACGGAAAGACAGACAGACGGACAACGAAGTGATCTCATAAGGGTTCCTTTTTTCCTTTTAAGGTACGGAACCCTAAAAAGAACAAAATAAAAAAAAGTAGATATTGTCATAGGCAACTTACAAAAAGAAGTGAAATCCCACCAAAAACATTTTCATGTAAAATGTTGCCAAGACGAACACGTATACCTCATACTGTCAAAATGTTATCAGATCTCATAAAGAGCCAAGCTCCTAACTTTACACGCCCTCCCTACTTACTTCTACAAGCCCTCACTTCACAAACTCTACACCCTAGTCAATATATGTGGCTTGGCCTTTTCAACCGAAAAAAAAAAGTTATCAATTCGGTTGTATTTTTTTTTTTTTATGTTTGTTACCTCAGAACTCCGTCATTTATGTACCGAATTGAAAATTTCTTTTTGTATTTGGTAGGATATGCTTACAGATTGGTCCCATTTTTTTCAAAATCCAGTTCTGATGATGGGATTCTTAAGGAATTGACAGAACTCAAAAGTTATAGGCACACATATAGTAATTTTAATATTTTGAGAAAGGTTACGAGCATTTGCATTCAGAATTTATCATTTGATGAAGTGGAACTGATGAGAAAGACCACAGATAGCCATTATATGGTTAAGAATGTAAAGCAACTATTATTATGAGGAAAAAATACTAATCATGTTGATGTTACCAGTAGATTCTAAGACCTTCCGGCTTCATCTACCATCAGTTGATGATGACGCCGGAAGGTATGTACTGGAACACAGGCATGGGACAACATAAACTAGTCGTGTTTGGGTTTAAAGGAATTGTCTTAAAGAGTACTTTGGCTGTAAGTAATTTTTTTATTTTAATGATAATGTTTGTCTATCTATATCGTAGCTCTCGAATAACTATATCGATTTTAATGCGGATGTTTTGTGTGGAAGCAGATGGGATTCAGATGCCATTGTTTTACAAGTCTGAGATGTATATTATGTGAATCTGTCTGTGACATCGCAGCTCCCGAAAGACCGGCTTGATTTTGATGCGGATTTTTCTGTGTGGAAGCTAATAAGATAAAGATTCCATCATTTTATAAGTTTAACAGTGTACCTGTGTGCCTGTCTGTGACATCGTAATAACGTTATAAATGAACCCATTTTGGTGCTGTTGTTTATACTCGATGTTCAGATGATCTAGATAGTTCTTACCTATAATTTTTGAAGAGCTGAAGGCTATCTGTTGAGTGGGTGCAGTATATTGGAGATGGAAGGGTGAGTAGAGTGTTACAGTTTAGTAGTTGAGATGATGGTTGAGTGAGTAAGTAGGTACTTTGTAAATGTTGAATTGATGATTTAGTGAATGATTGAATGAGTAAACAGGTGAGAGGGTGATTTAGTGGATGAGCGATAAATGAATTTCCAGAACATATTCACTAAAAAGCAAGAAATAAAACATTTTTAACAAAAAATTGAACCGACTTCAAATTCTAAAAATTGCATTAAAAAGTAAAAAATAATTAGTTTATTTATTAACCTCCCTTTTAAATGTTTTAAGCATTTAATCACTCACTAAATCACCAATTCACCCGTAGTTCATCTACGCATCCATGCACATTTTACCCATTCACAGAGTGACTCACTCAATTTACCTATTCACAAAGTCTGCACTACTCTACTGACCCTTCTTTCACCAATCTACTACACTTACTCAACAAATAGACTTCAGCTCTTAATAAATTATAGGTAACAATCATCCAGATCACCTGGAATATCGAATATAAACAACCGCACCAAAATGGGTACATTTATCAGGTTAATACGATTTCACAGACAGACACACAGATACAGAAGTCGGTTAAAAATTAGTCAGACAGTCAGTTTGCCTGAAGCTACCACCAGTTCGGAATGCAGTTTCCTGGTGAGAAGAACTGGCAAGAAACTCAACAGTTGCTCTTTTCAAAATGCCATTGTTTACATCAGTCTGTTTTACAAAGGTATAATCATCCAGCTGAGCATCAACGTCATTTTGAATCCAAGCTTTGTCATCGTTCAAGTAATCTTGTACAGAGTAGTAAGCTTTATTTAGTAAACATTTTTTTATTTGCCTTTTAAATCGCTGAAGCGGCAAATCGAATATAGCCTTTGGAATCTTGTTATAGATGCGAACACCAAGCCCCATGAAACTATTACTCACTTTGTGGAGACGATAACATGGCGTTACAAGTTTGTTTTTATTATTTCTATTATTTATACTGTGTGTGTCACTATGTTTGTAAAAACAAAAATTACAGGGAAATTGCACAACGACTGATCGATAGTACCGAGAACCAACTGAATCCCACCGACTACAAAAATATCAATTATTGTATATTATTGTCCTAATAAAGGGAGGTTAAAAAATAAGCTAATTATTTCTTACTTTTTAGTGCATTTTTTAGAGTTTGAAGAGTTTGAAGAACCATCTAGATCATCTGAAAATCGAGTATAAACAATCGCACCAAAATGGGTTCATTTATAACGTTATTACGATGTCACAGACAGACAAACATTACCATTAATAAAAAAAATACTTACAGCATAAGTACCTACTCTTTAAGACAATTCCATTAAACCCAAACACGACTAGTTTACGTTGTCCCATGCCTGTGTTCCAGTACATACCTTCCGGCGTCATCATCAACTGATGGTAGATGAAGCCGGAAGGTCTAAGAGTCTACTGGTAACATCAACATGATAAGCATTTTTTAAATTTCCTCATAATAATAGTTGCTTTACATTCTTAACCATATTACTATAATAGCTATCTGTGGTCTTCCTCATCAGTTCCACCTCATGAAATGATAAATTTTGAATGCAAATGCTCGTAACCTTTTTCAAAATATTAAAATTACTATATGTGTGCCTATAACTTTTGAGGAGTTCTCTAAATTCCTCAAAGATGCCATCATCAGAACTGGATTTTGAAAAAAATGGGACCAATCTGTAAGCATATACTACCAAATACAAAAAGAAATTTTAAATTCGGTTCATAAATGACGGAGTTCTGAGGTAACAAACATAAAAAAAAAAAAACAACCGAATTGATAACCTCTTTTTTTTTTTTTGAAGTCAGTTAGTAAAACCGGAACATTTCGATTATGTTAGTTTTTTTTTGTATTGAATAAACGGCTCAACGCAACATATATTTGCCGTCGGTAGGTAGGTAGGTAGGTAGGTAGGTAGGTAGGTAGGTAGGTAGGTAGGTAGGTAGGTAGGTAGGTAGGTAGGTAGGTAGGTAGGTAGGTAGGTAGGTAGGTCGGTCGGTAGGTAGGTAGGTAGGTAGGTAGGTAGGTAGGTAGGTAGGTAGGTAGGTAGGTAGGTAGGTAGGTAGGTAGGTAGGTAGGTAGGTAGGTAGGTAGGTAGGTAGGTAGGTAGGTAGGTAGGTAGGTAGGTAGGTAGGTAGGTAGGTAGGTAGGTAGGTAGGTAGGTAGGTAGGTAGGTAGGTAGGTAGGTAGGTAGGTAGGTAGGTAGGTAGGTAGGTAGGTAGGTAGGTAGGTAGGTAGGTAGGTAGGTAGGTAGGTAGGTAGGTAGGTAGGTAGGTAGGTAGGTAGGTAGGTAGGTAGGTAGGTAGGTAGGTAGGTAGGTAGGTAGGTAGGTAGGTAGGTAGGTAGGTAGGTAGGTAGGTAGGTAGGTAGGTAGGTAGGTAGGTAGGTAGGTAGGTAGGTAGGTAGGTAGGTAGGTAGGTAGGTAGGTAGGTAGGTAGGTAGGTAGGTAGGTAGGTAGGTAGGTAGGTAGGTAGGTAGGTAGGTAGGTAGGTAGGTAGGTAGGTAGGTAGGTAGGTAGGTAGGTAGGTAGGTAGGTAGGTAGGTAGGTAGGTAGGTAGGTAGGTAGGGAGGTAGGTAGGTAGGTAGGTAGGTAGGTAGGTAGGTAGGTAGGTAGGTAGGTAGGTAGGTAGGTAGGTAGGTAGGTAGGTAGGTAGGTAGGTAGGTAGGTAGGTAGGTAGGTAGGTAGGTAGGTAGGTTAGGTTAGGGTAGGTTAGGTTAGGGTAGGTTAGGTTAGGGTAGGTTAGGTTAGGTTAGGTTAGGTTAGGTTAGGTTAGGTTAGGTTAGGTTAGGTTAGGTTAGGTTAGGTTAGGTTAGGTTAGGTTAGGTTAGGTTAGGTTAGGTTAGGTTAGGTTAGGTTAGGTTAGGTTAGGTTAGGTTAGGTTAGGTTAGGTTAGGTTAGGTTAGGTTGGGGGTTCAGTAACACATACGTCCTCGCCGTTTCCCCTGGGCCCCGTCCTGACCACCGTAACGGAGTGGCAGGCGGGTGGCTAAAGTGTGTTACCACTAGTGTGTGCAGAGACGCAGAGGCATTCCTCCCCCAGCTCCCTCCCCTCTGGGTTGCAGGTAGAGCGGGGCGCACTAGTAGAAAATATGAAGAGTTCAAAAGTAAAAATGAGTCTCCGAATAGGTCCAGACTTTTGTCCTAGCAGTGCATCCGAATCTAAGGATGAAGTGGTGGAGGCGGCTGCAGCCGCGGTGGCGGCACCCGTTATGACCCCGGGTGGCCCCACAATCGACAAAGGCGAGTCCCAAGGATTGTTGAAAGCCAAAACGACTGACACAAGCAAGGAAAAGGATCAACGCGTACGCAGGGAACTGCGGGCTCGAGCACAAAAGTTTCCTGAATCGGAAATGTCCTCACTGTCGGACAGCAGCCGCCGCGCTGGCACAACAGATGCGGACAGGTCCGACTCGACGCGACTAAGGAAAAGAGGCGTAGGGGACGTCGACCCAAGTTCCCCAGAAACGGACTCAGATTCTATGGAAGTGGCATTTGTGGTGCCGACTAAAGGTGCGGCCCACAAATCGAAGAGAGGTCGGGGAAGACTTCAGGCGAGTCAAAGCGCAGCTCTAGAAAGAGTATCAAAGGAGTCTTTCCTGGCACGAACGCCGGAGGAACAGCGCACAGTGGAAGAGGACGTGGACATCCAAATAAAAGAGGTTGTGAAAGCGAGAGATATGCATCGGGCTAACAAAGAATGCAATGTATCTGCGCAGCCCTCGGATGTCCTCGAGAAAATGGTTATCGGATCCCTTGAAGCGATTGACAACGTGGCCCGAAGGTCTAAAAACCTTAAGGGAACCATGGTAAAAAACCTCAAGGTGGCATCCGACACTATTAGAGAAGCCTTCACGGAAATCCAAAACCGGACAGTTCCCGATGAAGTGGCTCTCCTAAAATGCGCGAATGCCTCTCTCGAGAGGCAAGTAGAGGAGATGAGGCGCGAGATAATGGAGTTGCGCCGGAAATTGTCAGCGACTCCCTCTGATAGAGCAACGACAAGCATAGTCGAGGAGATAACCCAAAAGGCGCTTAGCGCGATTGGGGGGATGGTGGATGCTCGCCTAGCGAGCATTGAAGCCAGGCTCCAGCCAGCACCCTATCTGAGGCCGCAGTCAAAAATCGTAAAGAGAAAGGAAACATCCGAAACTGCGGCTGCAACCACGGATATGCAAAAGGTAGCAACACCAAACGACCCGGCGACTGGAACACCGGCTCCACAGAAAAACAGAAAGGAGGAAAAACGGAAGAGGAGAAAAAGAGTATCGTTGGCTGCTAAAGAAGCGGCGGTATCCAATGCAGTGACAACAGAGCCTCAGTTGACTGAGCGCCAGACCACACTGACGCCTACATGGAGCACAGTCGTTAAGAGCAACCTAAAGAAGACAGGGAAAAACACATCTCACCCCAAAAAGCTACGTGTAAAACTGCCAAAAACCGCAGCAATAGCGCTGACTCTGCAGCCTGAGGTGACAGACAAAGTGTCATACGAGTCGATACTGCGCGAAGCCAGAACAAAGATAAACCTCGCAGACCTCGGGATCGACTCGGTACGCTTTAAAACCTCGGCTACAGGGGCCAGAATGCTGGAAATAGGCGGTGCAGATGGAGCAAGCAAGGCAGACATCCTAGCCTCAAAACTAGGAGAGGTTCTGAGCCCTGACGTAGTAAAGGTGCATCGCCCGGTGATGCGCACCGAAATCCGCGTCAGTGGCCTAGATGACTCAGTGACTAAGGAAGAGGTGGTAACCGCAATTGCCAAAACAGGCTCATGCGACGCAGGGGACATAAGAGCTGGCAGAATTAGCTCCACGGGCGCTATCTTGGCTGGCGTCCCAGCCGCTGCAGCCAGAAAGATAGTGGATGCAGGTCGAATAATAGTTGGCTGGATATCGGCTCGCATTGTAGCCGTTCCACCAAAACCCCAGCGCTGCTACCGCTGCATGGGCTATGGCCACATCGCAGGTAAATGCGCGGCCACCGAAAACTATATCGGTCTATGCTACAGATGTGGGCAGTCGGGCCATAAGTCCCAGCAATGTCAAAACGAGCCGAACTGCCTACTCTGCGCTAAGAATGGGAAGCCCGCTGACCACTTAGCGGGAGAGAACGAGTGTGCTACCGCCAAACCTCCAAGGGCAAGTCAGCGGAAGAGGGATGGCAGCGGACAGAGGGACCCACCCCATCACCGTGAAGAGGCTACCTCAAAAGTTAAAATATAGATGGCCCTCCAATTTTTGCAGGCGAACCTCAACCACTCCGCAAGAGCACAGGATCTTTTCATGCAGACACTAGCGGAGTGGCAGGTCCAGGTCGCGGTTGTCGCGGAACCGTACGCCGTTCCCGCTCGGGACGATTGGGCAGGCGATGAAGAAGGCCTGGTGGCATTAGTTGTTCCACGATCCAGAGGGTCGCTGGCCATCGAATCAGTGGTGAAAGGTAGGGGCTACGTCATGGCTGTTGTAGGCGGCATTGTGACCTTTGGGGTCTACTGCTCCCCCAACTCGGGCGTCGCCATCTTTGAACGACTGCTGACAGAGATCGGAACCCTAATTTCGAGAGCATCCCCCCGCCCCGTGTTGGTCGCCGGAGATTTCAATGCGAAATCGTCGGCTTGGGGGTCCCCGGTAACTGACGTGCGGGGGGAACTACTGGATGAATGGGCGGTCGAGCTCGGCCTAGCAGTCCTCAACAGAGGAACAGAAAACACGTGTGTGCGAAGACAAGGGGGATCTATAGTCGACGTCACCTTCGTCTCCGCCCCCCTCGAGCGCCGTGTCCTGGACTGGGGAGTGGCCACCGACGCAGAAACGCTGTCGGATCATAAATATATCCGCTTCAAGATAGCCGCGTCGCCCACAGTCACTACGGGTACGTTTTCCCCAGTCGGTGATGGCCGCAAATGGGTGGTGAAACATTTAAAACCCGATCTGGCAAGGGAGGCGGCTATCGTAGCAACATGGGCAAGTGGAGATACAACGTCAGAAAATGCTAATGAAGAGGATGAAAAACTCGAAAAAGCGCTGACCAATATTTGTGACGCCTCAATGCCGAGAGCAAAGCCTTTTGCCCCGCAATCCTGGGTATATTGGTGGCGGGCAGAACTGCGAGATTTACGCCAAGGGTGTCTTCGCGCCCGGCGATGCCTGGCTCGCGCCCGCAGAAGGAGAGTGCGTGATGAAACGGAAGAGGATGTGCTCTATGAGCGGTACCGAGCAGCTCGTCACGCTCTCCAAATTGCCATAAGCGAAGCCAAGGAAGCGTCGTGGGTGGAATGGCTGGCTTCCCTAAATAGGGATCCGTGGGGAAGACCATATAAAGCCGTCAGAGCGCAGCTTAGGCCGAGAACGCCCCCAGTCACAACAAGCCTCCAGCCTCAGTTCCTGCGACAAGTGGTCAAAGCTCTGTTCCCCCGAAGGAACAGGTGGGAACCACCGCAAATGGTTGGTGTTGCTCACGAGGCTTACGAGGCAGGTATCCCACCGGTGACAGAGGACGAGATGCGATCTGCAGTCCATAAACTCAGTACCAAAAAGACCGCTCCAGGTTTGGATGGGATACCGGGCCGTGTGCTTGGCATTGCACTAGAAGAAGTGGGAGAATGGGCGAGACGGCTCTTCACCCTATGCCTCGAACAGAGAGTATTCCCCAATACTTGGAAGGCGGGAAAACTGGTTCTGCTCGGGAAAGAGGGCCGCCCGGCAGATTCACCATCGGCGTACCGCCCCATAGTCCTGTTAAACGAGACGAGCAAGCTCTTTGAGCGAATTATCACTGCCCGTCTCACAAAGACCATCACACCAAATCTGCATAGCACGCAATTTGGGTTCCGCCGGGGCCGATCAACAATAGACGCTATCAATAGAGTCAAGGTGCTTGCGGACGAGGCGGTTTTAAACGGCGGGGTGTTGCTAGCAGTCTCATTAGACATTTCCAATGCATTCAACACCCTGCCGTGGGAAACTATTCTAGCGGCACTGAAATTCCATAGCGTGCCCCTATACCTGCAAGACATTGTCGCAGAGTACTTCGCGGACCGGGAAGTCATCTTTCCCACCAAAAATGGCAGCTGGGAGCGATGGAAGATGTCGTGCGGTGTTCCACAGGGGTCTGTCCTCGGACCCCTCCTGTGGAACATTGGATACGACTGGGTGCTGCGAGGAGCCAATCCCCCGGGCGTCAGCGTGACTTGTTACGCTGACGATACCCTTGTGACGGCCTACGGCACGAACTATCAAGAGGCGGCAGAGCGAGCCACAGTCGGAGTGTCCGGAGTAGTCCAAAGAATCAAGGCGCTTGGACTTGAAGTTGCGCTTCAGAAATCGGAGGCTATAGTATTCCATGGGCCTCGCAAAGGTCCCCCAAGAGATAGCACAATAGATGTGGGTGGCGCGTCCATCGCTGTCGGGCCCTGGATGAAATACCTGGGCCTCGTTCTTGACAGCAGATGGACGTTCCA